>JAUMIR010000010.1:26595000-31595000 GCA_030847615.1 Gambelia wislizenii | reverse complement strand
TCCCATCCAAGTACTAACCAGGGCTGGAGTTGCTGTCGGTGACCTCCCAGAGGGCCTTTTCTGCTGCTGCTCCCAGATTATGGAATGGCCTGCCGGACGAAATCTGTCTTATTACCACATTAGACAGCTTTTAAAAAGCTGTCAAGACGGATCTTTTCCGACAGGCCTTTCCTGAATAACTATCCTGGCCCAAGACTCGGCTGTCCTTTCTGAGCTCCAATCAGATTATTTTAACTATTGTATGTTTTAATTTTTTCTTTCTAATTTATATATTTTTAATCACTGTATGTTTTTAATCTTTTATAATTTAATATTATTTTAAGGGGTGGGTGGGCTAGGGTACTGTGTCTATGGAGTTTTTATATTGTAAGCCTCCCCGATTGCATTGCAGAGGGGCGGGATAGAAATAAAATATTATTATTATTATTATTATTATTATTATTATTAGCTTCCAAGATCAGCTAGGATCTGGTGACTTTAGAGTATGCCTTTGCACAATGATTTAACAACGAGAGGGTGAATGGTGGTGGGGAAGTGGAGAGAGGTGTGAGAACCTCCTCATGGCCTGTCTCTCACATGTGGTAATTTGTGCCTAGTCCCAGCATTGGTGCTTATGTGAATATGGAACCTGTTCCACTTAGGATAAGAAGAGCTGCTATATTGGGCCAATTTCAGTGTTCATCTGTGAAGTGGCTGTTGTGTTAAATCCTTGCAAGCATGCACAGATGCTCATCCACACAAGCTGGTGCTAATCCCTCTTGGAATGAGCCAACATCCATTGGGGCAGAATCAGTAAAAGATCTGAGTCAGCCAGGCTTAAGAAGGAGCAAGTCATCTTTGTCATTGTTGTTGAAATGTGGAGCTGCATGCATGGAGCATTATGTTCTATGCATGCGACGTAGGATCTCAATCACGGTGTGTAGGCTCCCGCCACCACTGCACGTTGTCTGTTGCCTGCAATCTCCCTGCTGAACATATCAGTAGACCCTGCGGTGTGCTGACCAGGGTCCTCCTGAAAGTCCACTCTGTCAGCCATTAGTCTCTGCAGTGTTCTGTCCAGGGTCCTGAAAGTCTAACCCCTACAGTGTGCTGTCCAGCGTTCTGAAAATTCTCCAGTAATTCCTGGAAGGTGTTCGCCATTGTCTTGAACAGTCCCTCTTCCATTAATAGCTCATACGGAATGCTGTCCAAGGTACTGAAAATCCTTTTACCTTGCTGCAGCCAGGCTGTGCTAGGCCTGACCATAGGCTTGTCTGAATGGCAAAAATAATCCTAACAGAATTTGCAGGGGATTCCGTCTGTCTAAATGATATACCGCATTGAATCATGGTATTCAGAAGGAGTGGTGTGTGTGTGTGTGTGTGTGTGTGTGCAAAAAAGCCAAAAGCATCATGATTGGAGACTGGAGGAAATGGGCACTCCTGACCATTAAGACAATCACATGGATTGTTGCGTGATCTGGAGGGGGAAGATCAGTTGCACAGGGATGTGCAGGCGTGACTGTGCCCTTTACCTTTTTTTTTACAGAAAAGATCCAGTGGCAGCGGTGGCACAGAGGGCAGCCACGTGGAGGGGGAAGAAGAGGAATCAGTGAAGGGAGGATGGCTCTCTCCTCCTTTCCCCCTCCCGATGGCTGTCCTCCATAAGGAAGGTCCCGTTCACCTTCCTTATCCCCCACTGCACAAAACAAGACACCGAGAGGCCATGTGGACATCAGTTTGGAGAGCCTCACATGCAAAATGCTGTCGAGACAGAAAAAAAGCTGCTGCAAATGATCTGTGCATTATTTTTTCTCATATAGACCACGCATGTATTTGTACTGGATGGTTTGCTGGAGCTGGCCTCCTGCCTTACTTGATGCAGTACCATCTATGAGCCCTTTCTTTCACTGGGCATTTGGCCAACCCAGGCCACATCTGTGCTCAGATGAGATCCATGTGCCAGGAGAGAGTGACCTGGAAGTAGTCTTAAGCTACTATTCTCTGGCAATGAGCTACACCACTGGGCATTACTGAAACTTGGTCCCCTGTTCAGTAGAGCAAAGCCCAAAGTTAGTATTGATGCAAAAGTGAAACTTAAATGCTGCAGCCCCCTTCCCTCCCCACTACCCACCAGCCTCTGACCAGATCTTTGAAGCCGTAATTAATTCATCTGAAGCCAGCCGTGTACAGCAATCATTCATCCCGTTAGCCAAACTTGTATCTTAAACTAGAATCGCTCCTCTTCTGCCGGTTAACACTGCCTCATGTTCGTTTGAAATATGACACTGGTATCTTGGCAGTGGGATAATTTATAGCCCCTGGTTGGTATTTCTTGCTGCTTCCTCCAATCCTCTGGATTGTAGTGCCTTCAGAAGATAAATCTAAAATCTTCTTGAAATTAAAGATCAATCACCAATTTAACATTCTCCCTTCACTTTGATTTGGAGTCAGTTGTTGGATGGGGAGAGGAGTAGTCATGTGCCACCTCTGGAGAATAACAGAATCAGAACTGAAGATAACTAATAGAACTGAAGAGTTGGAAGGGATCCCCGAGGCCATCTAGTCTAACCCCCACCCGTGATTCCGATAATCCATTGCTAAAGAGATTTACAATTCAACTCCACTATTGGCACCACTCCTGATGGAAGACCCAACTGAGTTGCAGGGGAAAAAAAAGTGATGCTGCTGGGGTGGCAATTAATGCCATCCTGAATGTATGTGTGTGTCTGAAAGAGGAGGGAAATGGCACCCCTTATACGAGAGAGAGAAGGATGCTGAAGTAGTGGTGTGTGTGACTGTG
Source organism: Gambelia wislizenii (assembly GCA_030847615.1). Classification (NCBI taxonomy): domain Eukaryota; kingdom Metazoa; phylum Chordata; class Lepidosauria; order Squamata; family Crotaphytidae; genus Gambelia; species Gambelia wislizenii. The sequence continues at coordinate 31,592,219 of JAUMIR010000010.1, read as the reverse complement.
ACATGGAGCCTGTGTCTCTTTTAAGAGGAAGGAAAGGCAGTTCTCTCGCCTTTCCTTTGGCTGGAAAAGGCCATGCCCAAAGAACATAAATGGGGGCATGGCTCTGAAGAATAGGAAGACTGCTATTGGGGTGAATGGTATGTAGGTGTAAGGAGAGTGGAATATGCTACCTTAGAGTGTGGTGGAGTCTCCTTCTTTGGAGATTTATCAGGAGTACATGCTGGTTGTGGGGTTGGACTGGATGGCCCTTGTGGTCTCATCCAGCTCTATAATTCTATGATTCTAAGGAGATGGGGACCACTGGCATATCAGGCTGGAGAGGCAGCAGGATTGTGGAGCCTTCAAGTCTCCAGAGATCTTGAAAAACACATTGGACAAAGTCTGAATTTGGTTGGGCTGCTCAAGATGGACTCCCTCCCTGGTTTTAGCTGAATGGTCTTATTCAATCCAGATCAGGGGGGCATAGCTGGAAATGCACTGCCAGGTTTGTTTTCTTCAGACAATGATATATACCAAGAAAGATCTTTACTGCTGCCAGAAGCAGAAGTGGGATGTGATTCTGCTCTGGTTGTCTTGAGACTAAGAGAGAGAAATTGTGCTTCTGTAGACCCTGAATAAAATGCCATGTTCATTCCTATGAGACAAGGCTCTTTTTGAAAATCTCTGGCTCCCAGGTGGGTTTCCAGAAAGAGGAGCCTCGGCTGGGCAAGATATTGATGTTCCAGTGTGCCACTGGGGTTTTATTCTGGGGTGGGCTCTGCTTTTGGGAAGAGTCCATGGAGCTGGGGTGATGTGCAGGTACACCCCAGAAAGATCCCACACCCTTACAGGAACTGCAGTTGCTCCCAAAGGTCCTGAATCTTTGTGTTTGCCAGTAGACACCCCCAGTGGCCCCCCTCCTTGGTGCTTTCTTTCCTGGTCCCTGCATAGTTTCTTTCTTTGCAATAGACAGTGAGCAGATGAAAATTGCTTCACAATGAAGGTGAGAAACACCCAGCTCAGCGGGGAAGGGCCTGCTTGGCATGTCTAGCAAAGCCCTCCTGCCAATCAGACCTTTGGTTACACAGATAGAGCTGATATTAAAGCTGCGTCTAATGAGTTTTCACACTGGCAAATCAGGGGAGGCGTGTGTTGAGAGTCTGCACAGCCATTCATTCCCCTGTCGTGTCCACCGAGTGATGCAAACAGGAGATGAGCTTGTTTGCCTTTGAGCTGCTGGGTTTCGGAGACGTTGCCACCGTCTTAATTGCTGCAGTCCTTTCATTCTGACTCACGCTGGAGGGAAGCCCACTTCCTTTTTGCATTGAGGTGGCCTCTTAGCTTGTTACATTCTAGAAGCCAGAAGCTGTCAACCCTACCTTTAATAATGTACCTGGGTCTCTGAATGTCATCATGGTTATCCATTCACTTTGCAGGCAGCTCCCCTTTTTGCAGAAGGAGGATCAAGTTGCCACATGCTCATCTTTATAACTAAGGGCAGTAGCTCAGGACCTGCTTTGCCTGCAGAAAGACCCAAGTTCACTCCACACAAAACCAACTTATCTGAAACTGTGGAGAGACGTTGTTGTTGTCAGCCAATGTAGACAAGAGTGAACCAGATGAACCAAGCTGAGGGGTAGTGGTGGACGTCTTGCACAGTAAGGGACAGCTTGCCGGTGTTCCTGTCTTTTTATTCTGGCTTTATATTCAGTACCATGAGGACCAGAAACTTCTTTTATTTTTAGGGGAAGAGTTGCTTTGTCTCAGGGACAGAGGCCTGGCTTTGCATTCCAAAGGCCCCGGTTCAATCACTGATGTCCCTAGGTAGGATTCCTGCTTAAAACCCTGGAGAACTATTGCTGCAAGCCAGTGCTGATGTACTGGGCTGGATGGAGAGAGGGCTTGGCTCAGTAAAAGGCAGCTTTCTATGTTGCTATGTACCTTTGTAAGCCCCAGGAAGTCATGACTTGAACACACCCTATGATGGGATGCCCTTGAAGATGACTCACTGACCATCTCTTGGTAGATATAGAGAGGCAGAAGCAGATTTCAAGCTTGTTGCAGTATTTTCCAATGACTGCATTAACTAACCAAGGCTTTGGCTGTGTCCTTGAAAATCCCTTCACGGCCTGGAATCCACATGCCTCAAAGGCTGTCCTTCCCGGTATGAGGTTATTTGCAGTCCATAGGTCTGCCCTGATGCTATGGGAGGACACATGGGGTGGCAGGGGACAGTGTCTGCCAGGCTGTGGAGTGTCTGCAAGGCCGTCAATATACTCTGACACTAATGAGGTTTGTGACAGCTCTACTTGTGTACCTCTCTGGAGAGGATGAAAAACCAAGCTCTTTTGAAAAGCCAATTGTTGCTGAGTGGACATGGGACCCCTGTGACCTCACGCTGCTTCTACAGATACTATTGGATTTATTGATGATTGCATCATTTGCTCTTGCAAAAGTACCTCTAGATGGTTCTATGTTGTTTATATTGTTTTTAAACTGCATTTTATCCTTTCTAGATAGGAAGAAAATCAACTCATTTGAAATGTGGCACTCGATGAGAATCTCATGGATGCCATGGACTGCTAAAAAGACAAATAACCAGGTCCTAGAGCAAATCAAGCCTGAAGTCTCCCTAGAAGCCAGGATTACTAAAGACGGTTGTACTTTAGACATATCATGAGAAGACACAGCTCACTAGAAAAGACAATAATGTGTGGTAAGGTGGAAGGAAGCAGGAAAAGAGGAAGACCTAATTCCAGATGGATAGATTCAGTCAAGGAAGCCATGGCTCTGAATCTTCAAGACCTGAGCAGGGCTAGTGATGATGAGGTGACTTGGAGGTCTCATTCATAGAGTCTCCAAAAGTCAAAGTTGACTCAATGGCAATTAACAACAACAGGTGTGTTTTAAATTGTTTTAATATTGTGAATAGTTCAATTCTATTTTAATGTTGACTTTTGTATGTTTTATAACAGTGGTTCTTAACCTGTGGTCTGGTGCACCCCAGGGGGCCACAATGTCCTCACAGGAGGTCTGCGAAGGCTCAAAAGTCTGCTCAGCTCACGTGACAGGAGCCAAGGCAAAAGCTGGCTGGCTTGGCCTGTGCATTGCTCTTCAATCTGCTCAAGCTACAAATCTGCAGGAAAAAGTGGAGAAAAGTCTTCCTTCCACTCCACTGCCTCTGAAGGAAGGTTTAATGGGTGGTGTAATTGTATTATTATTATTATTATTATTATTATTATTATTATTATTCAGTTGTTTGTTGTTGTTGTTCTAAGAGCCACTGTTCTAAAGCTATATTGTACTTGTTTTGAACTGTAAGCTGCCTTGAGTTCTAATTTTTTTTTTGCGGGGGGGAAGGGTGGGACATTAAAAAAAAGAAAAGAAAAAGAGGAGGAGGAGGAGGAGGAGGAGGAAGATGACCATGACCATGATAATGATGATATTTCAGTGTGACCCCCATGCATGGGATGTCCAGAAAGGTTCTTGGGCTGATTCCAGAGATCATGGTAGAGTCCATAAGATGAGGCCCACACCTTAGACTGAAAGAGGAAAGACTCCTCTCTCCCATGTGTGTGTGTGCATGTGCATTCTTGTCTGTCTACCTACCTGCGTGTCTCCCTTTCTGCAGTAATTCTTGCCACTGGAGCAGTGCACTGAAATGCAGCTTTTGAGCTGGGACCATGTGGGGGAGGGTTTCTCCTCACTCTGCATCTTCTGCATAATTTCTGTTGCTACCAGTTAAGATAACACTTTCCATGCCAGCTTGCTTGCACATTGCATCATAGCAAAAGAAATGCTACTACCAAGCCAATGCAAGACTTGTCAGAAGAAGCCAGAGCCTGGGACAGAAGGCGGCTGGTGTTTAGAGGTTCAGTTGTGTAGGTAGGTGGACCTCTCCTTGGGTCTCACCTTCAGAAAAGCTTTTTGGCCTCTTTCCCAAGCAGCACTCTTAAAGACACCCCCTTCCCATGTCTTAGGGTTAATTAAAAGTTCTTCTGTGTTCCTGAAATGTCCTCCCTCCCCTCTCAGACCCAACTGTGGAATGGAGTGGTGTAGGAACATCCATCCCTTTCCACGGTGGCTTTGCTCCTTTCTGTACATCCAACACCCTGAGCAGATATTTTGGAAGCCAAGAGAGAATGATAACAGTTGCTGCATTCTTGGCTAAACACATGAGCACAGGCACCACACTCAACAGGCCTTTGTTCTCTCATATCTCTTGACAACACTGTTCTGGGAGGTGCTCACGCTCTTCCACCATCATCTTTCTCTGCTCCTCATGCACCTCCATCTTTTTATTCTAGCTGCCTCTTCTCTTCCATTCCATTTCTCTGACTCCCATGGAAATATCTTGCTAGCTGGGGATTCTTCCACACTGCCCCAATTTAAGTGTGTTATCACAGGCTGACATCATAACTGCCTGGGGCCTTGGAGCCTCCATCGAGGTGATAAACAGACCGTTGCTCTTCCTCCTGTCTCCCCACTTCCCTCCTCCTGCTGCTTAGGAGTATCACTGTGTCTTGGAAAGATGAAGCAACTTGGCTTTGCACAGTCAACATGATAAAATAAAGATGTAATGAGAAACCGCTTTTTGATGAATTAGGAGAGAACGCTGAGCCTGGCAAAGCCAGGATCAGCAGGCAGCCTCAAAGAACAGACAACATCCTCCTATTCCCTGGGATTGGATGTTGATTTAGGAATGAAGCAAGCCTCCTTCCCCTTGTTTCTATACCTCCCTGAAAGTATCTCTGCTAATTTACTCCCCCAGCATTAAAGCTGTAGTATTGTTGGGATATCTGAGCCTGCCAGCCACTCCTGTTTCTTTGTACCTGTTGCTGGAAGCCTCCTGTGCTTGCGGCTTACAGTTGTTTCCAGCAGCTGGTTGCTGCCATCCAAGAGAGCTCATAGCATTGCTGCAGGGAATGGATGGGAATGTGCAAGAGTCAGGAGAGCCATGGCCAGTAGTGCTGAAACTTCCACAGGCAATGGCAAATGCAGACTGGTAATCCTGGCTTCAAGACCAGGGAAGATAACAAGTACAGAGCCATTTGGAAGCATTTTGACAAGCATTGTGAAGAATAAATCCTGCCAAACAAAATATTTTCTCCCCATTGCCCAACACACACCTTCGTTAATCAGGTTATTAGCTTAGTGGATTGTGGGAAGGTTTTGAGCACAGTTTATCTTGATTTCAGGGAAGCATTTGAGAAAATCCCACATAATATTTTGGTCTGTAAGCTGCTTAAATGTAAGCTAGATGTGACAGCACTGTCAGGTGGATTTGCAGCTAGTGCAAAAACTCTACTACCCAAAGAGTGCTCATCAACAATTACTGATCAAAATGGAGGGAGATTTGAGGTATCACAAGGCTCTTTCCTGGGTAGTGTACTCTGATATTTTTTTTAAAAATCAAAGGCTTGGGCCAGATGTGAGAAACCCGTGGCCCTCCAGATGTAGTTGGAATATAATTTCTGTTATCCTTGATTATTGGTCTTCCTGCTTGGGAGTGATGGGAATAACCTCTAGAATCACAAATACTGCAGCTCAATTTAGATGATGGCAAAAGTCATCATCCCATTTGCAGAGGGTGCAAAACTGGGCTAGCAAGCTAACATTCCAGAACATGAGGATACAATTCAAAATAGCCTTCATGACAGAAAGGAAAACTGGATTAAAAACTAACAGAATGTAACTCTACCAAGAGAAATGCAGTGTCTTGAGATTTTGCACCAAGTAGCTATGATTTGTCTCCTGATCCAACCAGTAAATCCAGGCAGCTGCACTGAGGAAGGGAGTTCTGTAGTGCTGGAAAGTGAGATGCTGAAGGATGACATGACCAACCCACTGCTACCAGTGAGTGTTGGTGTTACCAGCAGAAGCAGGGACCCCTGCAGGATCCTGTTGCAACTCTCTGTTGCACTGATACTCACTGGTGGGAAAGGGCTGGATGTATTCTCCTTCAGAACCACACTGGGCAACACTGCAGAACTCCACCCCTTGGTGCAGCTGCCTGGATTTTAAGGTGAGTTTACAGTTCCTGCAATGATGCTATGAGTGCAGAAGTGAATACCAAACAATTACTGGTATGAAGTTGTAAGCCTAGCTTACACAATCATAACTGCTTAATAGGATTCCAACCTTCATTTTTTTTTAATTGGAGGGAAGAATAAAATGCATAGGTGTAGAATAGGGGATACCTGGCTTGGCCAGGGACACATTAAAAAAGATATTGGGATTGTATGTGATCACAGCCTGACCAGAGGGAGTCAGCATTGCAAAATGGCTGCAGACAAGACCAAAGGGATTACAACCATAGTTTCAAAGTCACAAGAAGTAACAAAATTTTATTTTGCATCAGTACAACTTCATCTGGAGTACTGCATCCAGTTCTTGGTGCTGCACTTTAAGGAGGATGTGGACAAATTGGAATAGACTCAAAGGAGGTCAGGGCTGTGGAAACCAAGTCCTTTGAGGAAAAGCTGAAGGAACTGAGTGTCTTTAACCTGGAAAAGAGAAGACAGAATGGGGATACAATATCACTCTTCAAATCCCTGTAGGGCTGATGCAGAAGAGAGAAAATGCTTTCGACTTCTTGCCCCAGAGGGCAGGACTAGATCAGTACCGTAGACCAAGTCCTTATGTTGCAGGGGGGATTGATTTTTGTTGAAAATGAGAAGAAATGTTTTAGTGCTTAGAGAAGTTTGACATCAGAATCTACCACCTGAAATTGGTTCTTTCTTGTTGGGGATCTTCAAAGAGAGGCTCAATAGCTGTCTGTTGTGGATGCTCTGGTTTTGGACTCCCTATACTGAGGAGCAGAATGGACTAGATGGCCTTTAAAGTACCCTTCAATAATATGCTTATGTGATTCCATAAATGCAGACAACACATAAAATGCAACAAGGTCAGCAGGAATACAATGTACCTAATAACCTTGTGGTGGGGACATATTAACGTAAGAATCAAGCATTCTTCTCTCAGGAGTGTGAAACAACACAATGGGGACCCACCACTAAGTAGGCCCTCCTTCTCATAGCTACCTGCCTCACCTCAGATGGCAGTGGGGCACCTGTAGAAAACTCTCCAGTGGTGCTATTTTATAAAAGCTCCTGAAGGCTCTCTCAACCAACTTTTTTCTCTGTAATCAGCCTCCAATGGTAGTGGCTCCTCATCCGTTTGGTAATTTGACACCCACACCACAGATTGACACCCACTGCAGATTTTCTTGGAGGGTCCAAGAGGAACAACAAGTGTTGTGCATGATGTAGGGAAAGGATGAAATGTGCAACCCCTCATGTACCTGAAGTAGGGTTACCAAGCCAGGAGTACCCCAGGTCCTGAGATTTCAGCAACAAAACCAGAGACCTAGTGATGACCCCCCTTGTGATGTCATAGAAGGTGTTTCCTGGTGATGTTAAGAGGGTGATGTCACAAAGGGAAGCCCCAATGATGTTATGATATATTAAGCATCAAACACACTTGCAAAGAGATGTCATTCAAATAAAACACACACACACACCAAGGCTAGCATCCCATTAATGTGTTACAATAGTGTCATTCCAACTTACACTATCCTAACCTATCTATCTATCTATCTATCTATCTATCTATCTATCTATCTATCTATCTAAAACACTCTCGGGTATGTTGCCTTTCCCAGTGTGCTGATTGGCTGCTCAGGAAACACACCCAGCCAATCACCACCCACATGCAAATTCCCTCTCCACCTCACAATCCACTCCTGCCACTCAATCTGTGGCCCAGATTGGGACCCAGGCAGTCAACTGGCAGTGGAAGTGTGATGTTGCTGCAACAGGACCCAGGCAGTCAACTGGTGGCAGCGGTGGTGGCAGGGCAACAAAGCGAGTCACCCTCAGGAATTCCGTGGAAAGTGTGGAACACTGAGAAGAGAGAGGAGGAATTTAAAAATCCACCAGCCTACGTTACATGGTTGTCGTGAGGTCTACTGGGCATTTTGGGGGGACTTTTTAAACAGTGTATGTTACACCAGGTACATTTAGTTTTTTGAATTGCTGTGGAGACTGGAATTCTTTACTCACTAAGCAACAGCCAACCCCCTCAACCCAACTTTTAAGCAACACAGCCCCCCTGCCACCCCCATGGATGTTTCCATGTTTTTGGAGATCAGCAAATATCCATCCAGCTATTTTCCTGTAGCTTCAAGGATGTGATCTGCAAGGACCACATGAGGACCTCCAGAAATCCCTGCAGATGCCTACAGAAAAATAGCTGGATGTGACTTTGCTAATCCTCCTGATCTCCAAGGAAATGGCTGAGGTGGGGAGTTTCACTTAAAAAAAAAACATGATTTGGAGAAAGTAGGACTTGGAGATATAGTTATGGAACAATTCTCCCCAAAAAAGGTAGGTTAATGGAATTCTATGACCTGCTATGTAAGCTCATTAGTAGTTCAGACTCATAGTATGTATTAGCTTCATGTTTTTGAAACAGATACTGGAAGTCTATAATCTCTGTTTACTATATTTCTAATCTCTCTCTCTCTCTCTCTCTTTCTCTCTCTCTCTCTCTCTCTGTGCATGTGCAGCTCATACTATACTGTATTATAAAATAATATACTGTATTATATTCTCTTCTTTTTGATTTCTTGGCACTACAGTGTTTTGTGTGTTAGTATAGCTATGGAGACAGAGCTTGATGCCAGATGTATGTCTCCAGTGCAGGATTCCAGCCCAAATGTAAGCATGAGAAAAATGAATATACCCACTTTTCAAGTCAATTCTCCCACCCTGAGATTCTTCCTTCTGGACTTGAGGATCAGAGCAGATGGGCCAAACCCTGAGATCTGGGAATCCTAACTTTAAGACTGTCTCCTCTTCTCCCCTGTCCCCCCACCCCAAATATCTCAGTTGATGTGCAAAAAGGGGGAAGGAAAGACCCTTAGTGCATGTGTTGGTTGCTGCTCCCCACCCAGAATGCCGGGTACTGCTGTGAGTCACCTTGAAGAGGACTTGAATTTAAGCTGGAAATTTGCCCAGTTCACTCCTCTTGAAAAATATCTCCTTGTTTGTTTGTTGTGGCTTCTCCCCCTCCTTCTTTCTTCACCTGGCAAAGGGATAGTTTATTAGAAGAGTGGAGAGGGAGTGGGGAGAGGGAGGCTTCCTGCTTCTCTTAGAGAGATGTTTACTGCTCCATATCTTGCTAGGGCAGGTTGATTCCCCCCCACCCTACTGCACAGCTATTAACAGATGGTGTTGGATAAAAGTCCTGGTTTCTGCACGATTTGCAAATTGCAAATGGGGTTAGGAAGATTTCTTAGTCTTGTGGCGCTTCGTAATGTGGCATTTCGTTCACCTGAGACTCATTTTATGTCTGACTGAAGTCCTACTGGAAGGTGGTCTTAAATTTGCATGGCATATGTATTTCACCTGATTTATTTATTTATTTATTTGTGTTAATAACATACTGTCTTATCACTGCATTCACAATGTGCTGTGTCATCTCGCTCACCTCCTTGTGGCTGAATGAAGATTAGGAAAAGTTCATTTGGCCACTAATGAAAACAAGGACTTGGGGGTCATGGTTGAAAACTCAATGAAAGCATTATCCTAGGGTATAGCAGCTGGGAAAAATTGATTTGCAGGTTGCCATCATTCACGTTAGGGATTATTAGGAAATCATATCACCACCACCCCGCAATTAATAGTCCAGAATTTTATAACTTTTCTTTGTAGGGGAGATATCCCACATCACCAATTATTCGGTTGTACCTTTCAGCATCTTTTCTAACTCTGTAAATATCTCATTGGGAGCTTTTTAGCTTAGGTAAAAAAAGAGAGGGAATGAATGGCAGACATGTATGAAATTATACATGTTGTAGGGAAAAGTGGGCACAGGGGGACTGTTCTCATAAGATTAGAACTCATGGGGTGTCATCAAACAAAACTAAATTCTAATAGATTTAGGACAGATAAAAGGAAATAGTTCCTTACTCAGCACAGAGTTAGACTGTGGAACTCACCTCCACTAGGTGTAGCAAGGCAGCCACTTTGGAAAGCTTGAAGAGGGAATTGGACATGATGTGTATTGTGGGTGTGTTCAGTGGTTACCCCTTTCTCGTTGGTGGTATTACAAAGCCCTCATTTTCTAAGAAATTGGAGAAAAAAATCTTTAACATTTGTAGATGCAGATGTCTATCCATGCAAATTGCAATTGGATTGATGCTCAGCATGATTGGATCCTGACTGCTTTTCCTGTTGCTAAAAGACTTCCAAAATGCCAGGGTTGGAGAGATAAATATTCACCACCCATTGCCCAATGGTCAGAACATCTTATCGCTTTAGCTTCATAGTAACATATATTTTACAGATGTCAGCTTTAAGAAAATGTATTCTTGGATATATAGTCAGCTTATATTAATTTATATGCCTAGCCTACATTCATATCCTGTGCACTTCTACCCTTTTAACTTTTTCTTCTTTTTTCTCCCCACTTTCTCTGTATTTATATTTTTAAAATCTCTCTCTCTTACTTTCTCTCTCTCTCCACACACCCCACCTGAAGGACTAGATGAATTCAGGCAGCATGGGACCGATAGTGGCTACTAGTCAAAAAGTGATTGTATGTAGGGGTGACGGTTCAGAAGCATCCCTAGCCCTTAGATTTCAGGGCTGAAACCTGAGACTTAGGGACATTTCCCCCCTTCCCATTGATGTCATTAAGAATGATAATTAAGCACCAGCCACACTTGCTTAGAGAATGTCAGACCTCACCTGGAATACGGTGTCCAGTTCTGGGCACCACAATTCAAGAAGGATATTGTCAAGCTGGAATGTGTCCAGAGGAGGGTGACCAAAAAGGTGGGAGGTCTGGAAGACATGCAATATGAGGAGCAGCTTAGGGAGCTGGATATGTTTAGCCTGGAGAAGAGAAGGTTAAGACGGGACATCATAGCCATGTTTAAATATTTAAAGGGCTATCATACTGAGGATAGAGTAAGCTTTTTTTCTACTCCTCCAGAGACAAGGACATGGAGCAATGGACTCAAACTACAGGAAAAGAGATTTCACCTAAACATTAGGAAGAACGTATTGACTGTAAGAGCTGTTCAGCAGTGGAATGCACTGCCTGGGAGTGTGGTGGAGTATCGTTCTTTGGAGGTTTTTAAACTGAGTCTGGATTGCCATTTGTCAGGAATGCTTTTGATTGGGTTTTCCTGCATGGCACAGAGTTGGACTAGATTGCCCTTGTGGTCTCTTCCAACTCTATGATTCTATGATTCTATGCCATTCACATAATGAACACCAAAGGCTTGTCTACATGGGCTAAACACCCCGGCTTGCCCCCATCTCAGAGCCATGCAGTCTTTTGCCCTGTTCTGCCCCTGGGTAGTTCTCACCACCCCAGGGGCAGATATGGGGCTGAGATGGGGGCAAGTCAGGGTACAGCCTGACAAACCATTTTAACATAATACCCAGTTTAATCTGTTACCACCTGCCAAAACCCAAATTGGGCCCTGCATATCTGCGGGAGCACATCCGGCATGCTGGCCCTTGCTGCTGCCACTGCCAGCTCCCTGGCTCTCCCAGAAGCCTGGCAGGGGTCCCTCGGCATTTGACCAAAGCTGGTCACATGCAGGGGGCTTTCAGTCACATGTTGCAGGGGCCCCTTTCTGGCTTCCGAGTAAGCAGAGAAAATGGTGGCGAGGGCTGCAGCAATGGGTTGGCGTTCTGTTTGGACTCTGGCCTGTTTCACAATGGGGGAAGAATGAGCCAGCTCCGCAACCAGGATACACTGGTGGGGAGCCAGCATATCCTGGCTGGTGTAGATAAGCCCGCGGGCTAACAAAGGTGAAAATATTTCTCTCTTTGGAAATCAAGTTTTCCAAGTTCTGCACTGAACAGAGACACCCCCCCCCAGCCCACATACTTTCTCCAACTCTGCTTTTCAGTACCTTTGGAAGCATGGCTTTGAAGAACACAGGGGAATTGTAGTCCAACCCAAGTGTCAGGAACAGGTCATTCCTGCCATTCAGACAACCATTTGATACCTGCAAGGTAGCATCTCTGCCTATGTGAGAGCTGAAGTGCTTTCTTGAATTGCTCGCATTTGTAATGGTAAAGGAGTAAACAACTAGCTGGTAAAGAATTCAAAATAACAAAGGTGTGTGTGTGTGTGTGCAACGGGTGTGGAAAGGATTGTAAAAGGTTCAAACTGACTAATGGATGAAAGCCACACAAGGCTTGACTGTTTGTAAATGCTTTTTATATCTCTGTATTTCCTTTTATTCTTCATTCCAAGCAACAACCTTGACCTAGTAACTCTATAGATATTCTATCTGTAATAAAGCTACTGTTTTTAAAAACCTGAAGCTGTTGCCTGGTGAATCTATAGAAGACAGCTTGTGACACCAAGCAAGTTTTCCAAGCTTTGCTTCAAACAATAAAATCTACAGCACTCTCCCCAAAGCAGTCCACAGCAGTAGAAGGGCAAGAACACATAGACATATGTGATTTTTGAGGCAGTGCTCTTATCCTGAGCAGGGCCGGTTTAAGGAATTTTGGGGGCCCCTGCAGTGCTTTATTTTGGGGCCCCCAAATGTTTATCTCAGATTCACCGTACAGGATGTTCAGATCACAGTAGGGCCCCCGTATCCATGGATTCATTATCCATGGGACACAAAACAGCACACCTATCCTAGAGTCTTCCTAGTAAATGTGTCCTCCCTAGTGGTTTTCTAGGCCCTCCAAGGCAACTCTATGGTATTTTAAACCAGAAGTCCCATTTTTATTCATGGTTTTCAGAATCCATCCCCCTGAACCAATCCCCAGTGGATAAGAGGGGGCTACTGTATTACATAATTTGACACCAATAATTTAGTTTAAAAACTATATTATAGGCACTAACATAATATTTTAGTTTATTAGCAATTAATGTAATGATGTAGATTTTCTCAAAGAAAAGAAAGAGTAGACTACAAGCTAAACATGAGTTAGCAGTGTGATGCAGCAGCAAAAAATGCCAATGCGATTCTAGGCTGCATTAATAGTGTCTAGATCAAGGGAAGTAGTAGTATCACTCCATTCTGCTTTGGTCAGACCTCACCTGGAATATTGTTTCCAGTTCTGGGCACAACAATTCAAGAAAGATACCGAGAAGGATGTTGGGAGGTCTGGAAGCCAGTATGCCCTATGAGGAACGGCTTAGGGAGCTGGGCATGTTTAGCCCAGAGAAGAGAAAGTTAAGAGGGGACATGATAGCCATGTTTAAATATTTGAAGGGGTGTCATACTGAGGACGGAGCAAGCTTGTTTTCTGCTGCTCCAGAGACTAGGACACGGAGCAATGGACTCAAACTATAGGAAAAGAGATTCTACCTAAACATTAGGAAGAAGTTCCTGACAGTAAGAGCTGTAAGGCAGTGGAATACTCTGCTGCCTGGGAGTGTGGTGCACTCACCTTCTTTGGAGGTTTTTAAGGAGAGGCTGGATGGGCATTTGTCAGGAATGCTTGGATTGTGTGTTCCTGCAGGGCAGAAGCCAATTGGATGGGATGGCTGTTGGGGTCCCTTCCAGCCCTATGATTCTAGGCTGCATTCAGAGCCTGGGAAAGTTACTCTTGGATTATACCTCCCAGAATCCCCCTGCCAGCACCCTTCTCAAGATCTGGTTGCATTGTTCCTTTTCCAGCATTCTCTAGCCCAGTGGTTCTTAACTTGGGGTCCGCAATGTCCTCACAGGGGGTCCACAAAGGCTTGAAGACTGCTTGGCCCACCTCCTCCCTGTAGTGGAGTAGCCATGTGACAGGAACCAAGGCAAAGGCTGGCTGGCTTGACCTGCACATTGCCATGCAATCCACTCCAGCCACAAACTTGCAGGAAGAAGCAAGAGTGCCTCTGAGGGAAAGTTTAATGGATGGTGTAATTGTTGTTGTTGTTAGCTATTATTATTAGGGTTTTAAATCTTGAGTTAAGTCTTGGGGCAACAAAAGATATTTAAAGGGGGTCCCTGGTAAAGAAAAGGTTAAGAATCACTGCTCTAGGCCAGTGCCTCTCACATAGCACTAATGGGATACTGGTGTTTTAGTGACAACAATAAAACCATTGTTCCCAGTAATATTACTCCAAATTTTAATTTATATTCTTTATACAGTATTCTTCTGTTAAAAGAGTTAAGAGTGTTGTAAAAGTTTCAGCATTGCACTATGACTATGGAGACCAGGGTTTGAATCCTTACTCAGCCATGAATACCCCACTGGCTGACCTTGGGCAAGTCACACTCTCTCAGCCTCAAAGGAAGGCAAAGGCACACACCCTTTGAAAAACCTTGCCTAGAAAACCCCATGGTAGGTTTGCCTTAGTCAGAAATGACTTGAAGGCACATGGGCAAACACACACAAATGCAGGCTGAACTCAGTTGGCAAGGCAAGGCAAGGCAAGGCAAGGGAAGGGAAGGGAAGGGAAGGGAAGGGAAGGGAAGGGAAAGAAAGAAAGAAAGAAGCCCTTTCCGAGACAAGGCTCAAATTCCCTGTCTCTCTCATAAACACACACTCACCGTCTCCGCGGTAGCAGCAAACTCCCTCCAGCTTCTGCCAGGGAGGGCTGCTGTTTCTTTCTCTTTAGTTTTGGAGACATTTTTTTTTAAAAAAAGCTAGCCGGTTTTTGGAGGAGGAGGGCGGGAATGTGGTGGAGTCTCCTTTTTTAGAGGTTTTTAAACAGAGGCTGGATAGCCATCTGTCTTGACTCCAGCAACAAGTTAAAAAGTAAAATAACCACCCCATTGTGCATGGCAGCCCCCCCCCAAGATCCCCGTGGCCCCCTGAAAGCAGTCACTCACTCACTCACTCACAGGACCAGCTGCTCTGCCTTTCCTCCTTCGCAGCAATGCAGCCAGGGACTGTCTCCAAATTACAACTTCCCAAGAGCAAACCCTTTCTCTATCTCCCGCACGAGCTCAGTGCTACTACCACGCCCTGCCTGAGGAGGGAGGGGGAAGGGGCTCCAAAGGAGCGGAGGAGCCGGCTGCTGTCTCCTGGCTGTCTCCTTCATCAGATAAGGTCAGCACTCACCAGGGGGCCCCCTTCACCCCGAGGCCCCCCGCCAATGCGGATCTGGCAGACAGGTTAAACCGGCCCTGATCCTGAGATTCCTTTCCCTAAGGACTAGAGAAGAGAGTCCAGATCCCTTAGATATGGGAGCCCTACATGTTACCTTCTGATAGACAGGCAGGCTGCATTCTACCACCCTATTTGTTCAATTTGTATGCAGAAAATATCATACATGGAGCAGGTTTAGACTCAGAGGAAGTAGGAGTGAAGATTGGAGGAAAACAACAAAGCCTTGGAACAATGACTAAAGATAGTCAAAGAAGAAAGTGGTAAGGTAGGCTTACTGTTGAACATTAAGAAAACAAAATAAAGACCATGGGAGGATTTACATAAATTCAATCTAGAAGATGAAGAAATGGAAATAAAGATTTTTCCATACCTTGGATCAATCATTGGTGAGAATTGAAATTGCAGTCAAGAAATCAGAAGAAGACTAGGAGTGGGAAGGACAGCTATGAAAGAACTGGATAAGAGCCTAAAGTGCAAAGATATAGGAGAGCATCAGACAGGAACGCAAAAAGCGTTCCTGTCCCAGAATCTCCACTCTCACCCCTGTCCCGCCACAATCACCCTCCCCACCGCACCTACCTTCTCTTCCAACAACAGGGCAGCTCAGGAGTGAACAGAGCTCTAATGGAGCTCCGTTCACTTCCTGGAGTGAAACCCCACAATTTCTTGTGAGAAATTTCTTGTGAGTGTGGGAAATTCAAAGTTAATAAGAAAAATAACACACAAAAAGTTACACTAAGTACAAAAACACACTTTAAAATGTACAAGTAACCTGGGGAGGGTCATAAAAAGTGTGTTACGTACCTGGATGTCTCAGTTTCACCCAGAAATGTTTTGGCAAGGACCTCCCATTGATGCTGGGATCTTGCCAGCAACTCGGGGCACCGTCTCACACACTGTCAAATCTGTGACAGAAACGGAATGGGGGATCTATTGATGGCTTCTCCTGTAAATAAAAAGCAGTGCCTGTGGAACGGCAGTAGAATGGGTGCATAATGATGAGGACGACGTCATCTGGTAAGGGAGCCATTTTGCGATCTCCTGGCATTGTTGTAACACCACTTTTGATGTGTCAGATAATCTCCATAAAACAGGACACTAAAGTTAGGATCATCCTATTGCCAAGTATGGAAGTGAGAGCTGGGCAGTGAAGAAAGCTGATAGAAAGAAAATCAACTCATTTGAGATGTGGTGCTGAAGGAGAGTGCTACAGATAATGTGGACTGCCAAAAAGACCAATAAATTGATCCTAACATGAGCTCTCCCCAGAAACCAAGATGGCTAAAATGAGACTGTCATACTTTGGCCACATCATGGGAAGACTTGATTCACTAGAAAAGACAGTAACACTAGGAAAGGTGGAGGGCAGCAGAAAGAGGGGAAGGCTGCATTCCAGATGATAGACTCGTCAAGGAAGAGCTTGCAAGGTCTGAGCAGATCAGTAGATGACAGGGGTCTTAGAGGTATCTCATTCATTGGAGGTTGCCATGAGTCAAAGTTGACTGGAAGGCAGTTAACAACAGCAAGATAAGAAGCAGCCTGTCTCAGTTCCAGGTGCTTGGGAATGACAGTGGCAGATGGCTTCATGTCCTTATTGTCCTGCTTGTCCGTGTCTCCATGAATTCTTCTCTCTCTGTGCGTGTGCCTTCCGGTTGCCTGTTGACCGACGGTGACCCCATGAACTTCATGGGGTCTTCTTAGGCAAGGAATCTTCAGAGGTGGTTCTGCCAGTTCTGAAATATAGCACACAGCACCTGGTATTCATTGGCAGTCTCCCATCCAAGTCCTAAACAGGACTGACCCTACTTAAGTTCCAAGATCAGACTGGATCTGATGCCTTTGACTGACCACTGTAGAAAACAGCATGCTCCGTACAACCGTTGGCCTTTTCTGTCTTCAGGACTCTTCTGAAGTTCTTACATCCAGTAGTAATAGTTTGGAAGAGGAAGTGGGGGAGGGAGAGAGAGAGAGAGAGAGAGAAATGCCTGGCATCGTTTTCTAGTAAGTTGTGGAAATGGAAATAACCCTGTAGGGGTTTTTGGAATGTTTTCAACCTGTCAGTGTTTATATTGTTTCAAAAAAAGAAAAAAAGAGAGAGAGAGAGCATTAGCTGCTGGAGCAAACGTTCTCTAGCAGTCACAAAGTGGAGGGGTTGGTAGTGAATGGTGGTGGTGGAACCGGGCCAGCTAGTGAGGATAAAGATGTGGTGAACAGAACAAGTTGCCTTTGAAAAATGTAGGCATGGCGAAATATCTTTCTTCAGCACATTTCTGTTTGGAATAGAAACCACAGGAGGGGGGAAACCCTGTTCCAGCCAGAATAGATGCTTCTCCCGCTTCCCAGTTCACCTCTGGAGCCTGGTGGATGCTACCTGCCCTCCCCAAGCATCCTTCCTGACACCAGCCAAGCAGAGCTTGGCGCTTTTGTGGAGTAAGGAGACAGGGCTTTCTCTTGTCCTAGGGTTACCAGATCTCAGGGTCTGGCCTGGCATCGCCAATTTTTACAATTCATCTCGGTCAGGAGATGAGGGTGCAAATTCTCCAGTTTTGGTGGGCTTACCTCTAGGCAAGAGGAAAGGGTTGTGTGCAGATCTCTGGCTCAGCTAGTAGGGCAGGAGCTTGGAAGGCTTAATTGAATTGTTTCTGGAAGTTGGAAACTCTTTCCAGAGGATGTGTGTGTGTGTGTGTGTTTACCTAGTTAGTTTCCTCCTTCCCTCTTGGCCATTGTGGCACCAGAACTCACCCTCCACTCTGCTCTGCATCCATCTAACAGCAAGTAGGCTAGATTAAATGTTATTTATCTCATATCCATAAGTAGATGAGAAAGAATAATCTCTTCATTTTACTTTATGATTTCTGTCTCAATTCCAAAATAGCAACATATGTTCTCTATGTGTGAGAGTTTGAATGACAAGCTGTGAGCAACTGTGATTAATTCATACTGCTTAAAGACATTGCCAGGGGCCAGGTCTAAGTCTCAGGTTGGGGCCCAGAAACCTCAGAGACTGCCTGGGATGATCCTGAAATGGCAACTCTTGTCCTGATTGACACTGGGAGTGCCATAAATGGGCCTCTTGAACTTTCATTTACTGCTAAGGGACTCAGAAGAGAGCAGGGAAGAAGGACCCATAAATGTGCTAGTATCTTAAAACACTGGCTTGTGGAAGCCAAAGTTATATTCTCCTAACAGCCATTATTGGATCAATAAAATGTTCTAATATATTGGTGGGTCTCTTGCTCTTTTTCATGATGGTTCAGTGATCACAATGATCACAATTTACTGGACTGTAGACTGTTAACACCCCAGATCTGTGAATGGGAACAGGAGTAGAGAGAACACAGTTTAAAAGCTAGGCTATGTTGTGGCCCTCTTTTTGTCTATCCTTCCAAGCTCAGCTGGCTGCTCCCTTCTTATTTATTCATTTACAGGATTTATAGCCCACCCTGTATCTGTGGATCTCTGACCAATGAATCTGAAATCAATTTAGAACAATAAATAACAGTAACAATAGTTTG
Organism: Gambelia wislizenii; assembly: GCA_030847615.1. NCBI lineage: Eukaryota > Metazoa > Chordata > Lepidosauria > Squamata > Crotaphytidae > Gambelia > Gambelia wislizenii. Next base: position 31,573,630 of record JAUMIR010000010.1, on the reverse strand, counting down.
AGAAGACTAAAAATATATTAAATCATTTATTCCTTGGAAGCACACACAAGTTAAGAGAAGTTGCAGCAGTTTGCTTTTGCTTGACTCTACTGGGAAGGGCAAGATTCTGCACCCGCCTCCTCTCTTCTCCTTGCAGAGTTTTGCCCTTCCCAGAGGCTCAGGCAAAGGCAAACTGCTGCAGCCTCTCCTAGCTTGTCTGTTCTTCATCATTAATAACTTTTGCCATTTTTTGACCACACTCTGATGTTGTTGGGCTGCACCTGTCCCATTTTTCATCTGTGAAATGTTGGAGGGTCTGATTTCTATGAGCAGAAAGGTGGCAAAGGGTGACTAGGAGGAGAAGAGGATGGCTAGCATCCTTTCAGGAGCTCTTTCATGCTAGAAGGACCCAAGGTCAAGAAAGGTGGCTGGTGGTTTCTCTGTTGCTCCTCTGGAGTAGGGACTGGAAGAAACATGGGTACTTTGTGGAACTCATGGCCACCAAGAAGAGGCAGGTGAAGGAGGGGGTGGTTTATTGATAGCTCTTGGTAGACATTATAAGTATAGTGAAACCCCGTGTTCAAAAGCAATCTACCTCTGAATACCATTTCCTGAGTGGATGAGTAGAGGGCATAGACCATGGGAAGAGCAACCGTGGCTTTTCTGGCCCACTTCTGGACATCCCTTGCAGGGCAGGTCAGTGGGACTAGTTCCTCCTATCTTGGCTGGATTTGGCTAAACTGCTGTTTTTATGTTTTTAGGAGATGGGGGGAAGCAATAGGTTACTTCAGGTCTAGAAACAGGAGATAGAGAGGAAAGAGGGAGGTGGATATGAGGAGCAAAAGCCTGTGAAGGTGAGATGAGATGAAGAAGAACAGAAGAAGTCAATGCCAAAGGATCACATCCAGAGGAATGATGGATGGATAGACAGATCGATTAGGGAGTCACAGTGAGTGGCTTTGAAGGTCAGCACTACTGACCACAGAAGGAGTGCTCAGATGTTTGCTCTCCCTAGGGGCTTTCCCTGGAGACTGGATGACCTGTAGAAATACCTTCCTGTCAGGAACATTTCCATAAATCCTGCTGACACCTCAGAGCTGTTAAATGTTGTGGAGGACCAGCCACTTCCCCCCCTGGGACTTTTAAGATGTCCCTTTCCATTTGCTGCAGAGAGGCTGAGGAGAATAGGCAGTTCGTTCAGCTTCCTGGCAGCCTTTGGGAGGGACACAAACACCCCCCCCCCACCATGGACTATGCCTCTTACGGCATCTTGTGTGGATTCATCAGCAAGGCAGCCAAATAGCTGCACATGGCAGAATCTGGCCTCTTTGTTGCAACACCCAACTAGAAGTGTAGGTGATGTTTGGGGGCAATTGGAGCCCGCCTGAAGGTGGTCAGTGGATCCTTACTCAGGCACTGTGCTCCAAAAGGTGGTTCAAGGAATGTGTCTCTGTGAACCTTATTGTCAAAGAAGGGGCAATGAAAGTGCAGCCTATGGGTTCATGTCACCCCCATTTTCAGTTAAAAAAACCCAACTTTTGGGGGGCTCCAATTGCCCCCAAATGTCACCTATAGTGACAAATAGGTGAGATGGGTGCAGTTTGAAAAAGTAGTGAACTAGGTATTTCCTCCTTCCCTTCCCATTTCTAGCTAGGTATTGCAAATTGTGTCTCTTCTTGAACATCTGGGCTTAGTTGTTTTTAGAAAAGTAATGACTGACATAGCTGGCAGGGGTGGGGAGGGAAAAATATACCTACACTTCTAGCTGGGTGTTGCAAATTTTGTGTCTCCTCTTGAACACCTAGCGCCCAAGATTCTGACAACAGAAAGGTGACATCGTAGCCATATTTAAATATCTGAAGGGTTGGAAGGTGGAACAAGCTAGTTTTCTGCTTGTCCAGAAAGTGAGACACAAACTAATGGATGCAAGTTACAAGAAAGAAGATTTTGAATAAACTATAGGAAGATCTTGGATGTTTTAACTGTGGACTGACTCCCTCACAAGATAGCAGACACTCCTTTGAGGCAGGTTTCTAAACAGAGATAAGGGGGGTGACATCTCGGGGATACATTAGTAGGGGATGGTCACCTCTTTGGTATGCTTTCGCCCAGGGGTGGGCAATGGTGGATGGTTGGGGGGGACCACATTAGCCCTCCAAGAGACCTTGGAAGGATGCAGCCCCCCCCCAATGTACCCCCCAATGTTCCCAGATTTTTAACTCCCAAATTCCCTCTAGGGGGCTTGGAGACACTTTCACCATGTTTCTAGGCTTTCCTGGGACATTTTAGGCTCAGGAGATACTTTTTTAAAACAACAGGAAGTGAATGGAAGTAGCTTCCTGTTCACTTCCTGTTTCAAAAAGGCTCTCCTGGACATAAATTGACCTCCCAACATGGTGGAAATATCCCCCATCCCACTAGAGGTCATTTTGGGCATTTTTTGACCCTTGGGTGGTGGGGATGGGAACATGGTGGAAATGTCCTCGAGAGCCCCTAGAGGGCATTTCTGGGCAAATTGTTTTGAATTTTTTTTTGGGGGGGGCATTTTTTTAACCCCCTGGGAGGGGATTACAAAATGACCTGGATTCCCCATATCTCCTGCAGGCCCCAATTTGCTCACCCCTGCTTTAGCCAGTGCAGGGATTTCCTGCATTGCCAGGGAGATAGATTTGATGACACTTCAGTGTACCTTCCAATTGTATGATTCTATGTTTTTTTTTTTTTTTTTTTTTGGTTTTGTTTGCTGTGGTGGAGGGCAGTGAGGTCTTTCATAACATAGATCTAAACGGCTGCACCTCAGAAGTCCCTGTAAATATATGGGTAAATATATGAGGTGAAGGCAAAGGTTCTGGAATATGGTGTCCAGTTTGGAGCACTACAGTTCAAGAAGGATATGGACAAGTTGGAAAGTATACAGAGAAGGGTGACAAAAATGGTGGGAGGTCTGGAAGCCATGACCTATGAGGAATGGCTTAGGGAGCTGGATATGTTTAGCCTGGAGAAGAGAAGGTTAAGACTGGACATCATTGCCATGTTTAAATATTTGAAGGGCTGTCATATTGAGGAAGGAGCAAGCTTGTTTTCTGCTACTCCAGAGACTAGGACATGGAGCAATGGACTCAAGCTACAGGAAAAGAGATTCCACCTAAACATTAGGAAGAACTTCCTGATGGTAAGAGCTGTTCAGCAGTGGAATGCACTGCCTGAGAGTGTGGTGGAGTCTCCTTCTTTGGAGGTTTTTAAACAGAGGCTGGATGGCCATCTGTTGGGAATGATTTGATTGTTTATTCCTGCATGGCAGGGGGTTGGATGGCCCTTATGGTCTCTTCCAACTCCATGATTCTATGATTCTTGCTTTCTCCATGTTCCTGACACTGCCCATCTTGGCCACTTGGATAGTTGACTGCTCAGGTAGCTCTTTTCAGACCATGTCTTCTTAGTGCCAACTGAGCATACTGGTAGTAACCGAACCATGGTGTTGGGCAGGTAGAGGGCTGGAGCACCCAACCAGCTGCCTCGCATACCTATGGCTGTCTTTTGGAGCTGTGGCAAGATGCACGGTCCCTTTGTACCTGGCTTCTCTATGACATCTTCCTGACCACTCCCATCCTTCATACTTACCCAGGGAGAGCTTGCTCTGAGAAACCTTCAGAAGTGGTACAGAGAGGTGCACAATTACTAGCCTGCCACTTTGTGAATTTTCCTGTTTGGCTGAGGCGCCACCACCCTTGGGCGCTTCTCCCACATTGGCATTTCCAGCTGTATCTCAGGCCTGGACCAAGGAACAGAAATTTCGAGTGACAGGGAAGCAGCAGAGCAGTTGCCTCACCTTTCTCTTGTTAGAGCTCCAGGCCTTGTTACCATGACAATTCAAGTCAAGGCTTGCTCATGCTGTACTCTTCATCCATGGTGGAAGGGTTTCTTTGAATGTGCCTGTGTGGGAAGAGTATGATCGTGTATCTCTCAATAGTCACTTTAAAAAAATTGATGTTTTCCAAAGAGTGTGTGCACGTGTTATGAGTGGCATGACCTAGCCTTCGATTGTGTTTCCCACTATTTTTATTTCACCCTGATATAGGAGAGCAGCAGAATGAGATGGCGGGTGACAGACCTAGGTGGACAGCTTGGTGGCTACTTGCATGACACACCCTCCAACTGACAAAGTGCTTCCTTCCCTTCACCTGTGGGGAAAAAAGAGAGCACACTCACATAAGAAAACAAGCAGGCTCAGGAGAAGTTTTAGGTCTGCTCTTTCTGTCTGACCTCTGTGTGAGGAAGCAAATGTTTGGGCAAGAGGAGGGAAATTAAAGACTTTATCAGACTCGGTAAATCATAATGATGCCCAATGAATGCGAAAGGGCACCCATTTTGCACGACATTGTGCTTTGTGTTCTCATGCTGTAAAAAAGGTGTTCTTTTTTTATTGACAGGCTAAGCTGTCAACAGAGCAGCCATGGCATTCCCCCCCGCCCCCCGTGTAATTGCAAACACCTGAAACCGTGCTCCATTCTACTGGCATGATTTCAACATCAATGGGCAGTCCCTGCCAGAACACTTCCGGGGTGATAATGCAAAAACTAGGTACAGGATGCTCTTTTTATGAACCTCCCTATTTTGCAGGCAAGTTTTAAAGTGTGTTTCAGTGCTTGTGTGTTGGTTTTGTTTTTTAATTTAGCTGTTTTGAGACTTTTAAGTGCACTTGTGTCTTCTTGCAAGAACTGCCAAGATCATGAGCACCCACCAACATAAAAGTACGGGGCTGCTTTTTCACACTATTATGGCAATGTTTGATATAAAAGGTTATTTTGCTGGCACACTTATGATTTAAAATATGGTGGGAAAGAAATGTTTTTAGAGGCTTGTTTGATAAAGTCCTCAGTCCAGTTAGTCCACACCTACAGGCTCGGAAGTGGTATATCCCGACATGGCAGGGAGGGGGACAGAGTGCAGATTAGGACAGGACATTATTTGTCCTTTGCAAATCTGTTGTGATGTGGCTGTGTCGGGTTTGTTGCTGAATGTTTCATGCCCAGGGTCTTCCTGTTGGCGTGGGGACACTAATTCAGGTTCATTAAAATTTATTATTCCTTCATTGTTGCATCTATTTGCCTTGAAGCACAATATGTTCTCATTTTCCATTGCCCCAGGCTGTGAGCCATGGGTGCAAAACTCTAATAGGCAAGGGAGGAGAAAAACTGCAAAGGATGGTAGAGACCCTGGAACTGTTTTGAAGTTGGGGTGGTAGTGGTCAAAATAGGCAGGGAGGTTGTTATTAATTTTACATACTTGAAAGGGGAGGGCCAATTAAGTTTCCCATTAACTATTCCAACATCCTTAAAGATGAAGACTCTTACAAGAACAATGTGTACTGAGAAGTGCCCTCCATGTGTTCAGTGTAGCTTACTCCCAAGTCAGGGCACATAGGATAGATTGCAGGCAGCCTTGATTAGTTCCTGGGGGGGGGGGTGAAGGAGAAAGACTGCCTTAATATTCCTTAGTGCTAGTCGCCCCCCGACGCTCGTTCAGCCCCTCTGCCGCTCATACCCCCCTCTGCTTGTACTGCCCCCCCGCTGCTTGTACTGCCCCCTGCCACTTGTTCTGCCCTCCTGCTGGTCATTCTGCCCCCCGCCGCTCATACTGCCCCCACCGCTTGTACTACCCCCTGCCACTCGTACTGCCCCCCACCCCCTGCACTCCGGCACACACACACACACCACATCCACCCCATGGTACTCCCTCTCCCTCTCCAGCCGCCATGTTTGAGATCTACATGGTCCTGCCCCCAGTGTGCTGATGGGCTGCCCAACAGACCTGTGATTGGTTGGTCAGTTCCCTAAGCAGCCAATCAGCACACTGGAAATGACAACATACCCAAGAGGATTTTATAGATAGATAGATAGATAGATAGATAGATAGATAGATAATGGTACAATGTTTCTGCTATCCTCATTCGTGGAATTACAGCATTTTCAGATGCTTGTCTGATAATGTCTTTATACTTAACTGAGCACTTAACTAAGTAATTTCTCCTGGCCCAACCCCTCCAAACCTGAAAAAAGATCAGAGTTAAAAAAGATCAGAGAGGGAGCTAGCTGGACTTCCATGGAAGTGAATTCCACTGCCTGGGAGCATCCACCAAGGAGGCTCTCTTCTGTATCCTCCCCAAACATGCCTGTGAGAGTGGTGAGACCAAGAAAAAAACCCTTTTTGAAGATTTTGAAACTCAGGCAGGTTCATATTGGGTGAGAGAGTCTTTCAAATAGTCTGAACCCAAGGCATAAATGGCTTTCTAAGTTATAACTAACACTTTAAATTGTGCCTAGAAATGGACCAGAAACCAATAAAGCTGTTGCAGCAAGGGGGCTACATGTTCCCTACAAGCAGGCCCAGTTGGCCATCTTGCTACAATATTTTGGACCCGCTGAAGCTTCTGAGCATTTTCCAAAAGTCCCATGTAGAACACATTCCAGTAATCCAAATGGGATGTAATTAAGGCATGTGTCTCCATAGCCAGATCTGAGATCTCCAGGAGTTACATGTTGATTATGATCTCCAACCATGCCATTGAGTGGATGTACAATGAAATACACAACTGAAAATGCAACCCAATGAGTGCTTCTGACAATTTCAACAGTTGTCAGACAGATACCCAGCAGCTGGGAGGGTGCCTCTGCACGTACACCACCACCCACGTGTACAACATTGCTTCTGCAGCCTGGAACTGAAGGCAGACATGGTGCAGCAAACAACAATAGCTAATGGTTTTTCTTGCATTTGTATAAAACACCAACAGGATTCTATCCATCACCAGCCTCGCTGAGGTGATGTGTAAAACTGCTACAGTCCGCAATGAAAAGATTTTCCTGGCCTCCCAAACTCCCACGGTTGGTTTCTAGGGACTATTAAAATATTCCCTGTGGACCAATTCCTGCCTGCAACACAAAACAGAAACTGGGACAATGTCGAACAGGAATGTTTGATTTCTTTCTTTTCTTCTTCTCTTTGGAGATTGCCTCATTCTGTCGCTCATTTCCCTTGTTCAGAGAAGCCCAGGTTGAGGCCTCCTGCTCTAGATTTTACCCTATGACGCTTCAAGATAAAGGCAGCTCCATTTCCTGACAAGAAAGCAATTCCACTATCAGCAGCCACATCGGCTGCTCTTATTACTCAGAAAGGCTTTTAAGAATGCTGCCCGCGCCTTGCGAGGCAGACAGATTTGAACAGGAAAAAGGCAGGATCATGGGACCTGACGTTTTCCCCGGGGGTTGCTTCTGCGGGAGCTGAGGGTGCCACAGTTAATGTGCATGGGGGAAGAGTTTGGAGTCTGGCAAGGTTGTAGTGGCAAGGCCTCAAAAAGTAGCTATAACTACAATGCTTAAAAAGCAACACTTAAGTTTTCCATTTCTCCAAAAGTAACCTATGTTACTTTAAAAACAATAATTCAAAATTTCCACATAATAATAAAACATGATATACATCAACTACTACCACTAAATCTAAACATGCAACCTATGCTACTTTTAATTACTTTCTGCCACTTTTGAAAATTACATGTGAGATAAAACAGACTTTCCTTTTAACAGTTGCCTGAATTCCCCCAAAAGAACATGAAGCAGCACTTGAACTGTATGACAGCACCCTCCCAGCAACAAAAGTAACTAACATTGTGACAGTTACACTGTGAAAGGTGCCCTCAACTACAAAAGTAACTAAAATGGTTTCAGTTGCACTGTGAAAGGGGTGGTTAATCCCTTGTTAATATTACTGATGTCATGTAGTGCAGCTATACCTTAGTTATTTGGTAAAGGAATTCATTCTAAGTAACTATTTTGTTGCAACTAGTTACTGTTACACTGGCAGTACAACTCTGGCTTGGGTACCCTGATGATTCAGGATATGAAGCAGGCAAAATGACCATGAAACAGTTCTGGGCTCGAAAAAGAAGGCTATTTTATTAATGACAGCCAATAGAAAAGCAGAATAGTCATACTCTCATCAATCAAACAGATATAGGAGAAAGCAAGAAGATGCATACACGAACTGTCTATGCAGAGTTGCACGCTGCTGCGAAGTGCAAGCCTTTGTCTGACATCACCTTATATGTGTTTCTCCTACTGAACCTTTGAGAAGATGGTGGACTACCTGGGGGCGGGGAGGAGAGAGAACTTTTCCCATGCCAATTAAGAGGGAGAAATTTCCTCATGCCAATTATCCTACCAGATACTGGGATGTATTGAAAGATCTTTATGTCCTTGGCCTTAGGTTGACATTCTTATCCCCTCCTGCACCCTCCAGCTGCGAAGAGAAAACTCTCCTTGACCCATCCTAAACCAGGCCTACAATGTTAGATGCAACCTGAACCATCCTCTGTTAGGCCATGCACGCAGGGCCTAACAGTTACTTTCAAGCTGAGGTGATGGGGATGGGGTCAAGCAGGCATGAAAGTCCAAGGCAGGAAGATTTGTTTCACATTAGGTATGGTTGTGTGACCTTGAGATGGGGGTGGTGGTGGAAAGGTGGGGGGCTCTTTCTTTGCCCAACAGTTGAAGCTAAGACCAGGATAGCCATGTCTCCAGGATGACCTCTAAGGCACTGGAAGGACAGTGAGGTCTAGTGGTGGGGGTCTATTCCCAAGATGTATTTGAGCTCAGAATCTTGCACCCTGCTTCCATTGGCAGAGATCTGGAAGCAGCTCATTACTTGGGTGGAAAAGCAGCAGGCAAAGTGGAACTCCAGAATGGGAGGAGGCTGTTAGCACATGAGCTCCCAGTTCCTCTCTCTGTCTAGAACACCATCTATATAAGGGGAAGAGAAATGGAGTACCTTGCAGTAATGGCATTTTGCAGCAGCTGCGAGTTGTCTTAATGGTGTTTTTGGCCCCAGAAGCTTCACATACCGGATGGTGGCCATGAGTTATTTACGCATGTTAGTACTTTGCTGCCCCCAAACTTTTTTTTAAAAAACATGTTGTCTAAGGTGCACTGCTGTGATAGAGCAAATTTTCAAGTTAAAAGGACAGCAAAAAACAAAACAAAAAAACCCAACCACCCCTGTTTTATCACCTTAGTAATTGCTCGCTAAGGCGAAAATCCAACATAGTGGCAGCAGGCACTTGCCCTGTTAGCAAGCCCCACCCCCCATGCTCACCCAGCCAATCAGCTTTGCGCTTCCTCTTGTATGAGAAAGTGATTCAAAGTGAATTGCTTGTCTTAATGAGCAGGAATGTGAACCCCCGCCTCACTGCTTTTTTAAAAGGCTTTTCCTATGTTGTTTTCGCCATTTTGGGCCCCCCTCCTTCTGAACACAGCGGATTGATGCGGGAACCCATTTAGACAGGTCATATTCCCAGCGAATTCCATCAGGGCTATTTTCACCATTTAGACAACCCCTAGGAAGATGGATCTAGGGTTGCCAAGTGAAAAATAGGACAGGGTTCCTGTGCCTTTAATAATCATGTCTGGCTTTTCTTCGCAAATGAAGTTTCAAGGAAGGACTCATCCCATGCTTTCTGAAAGTGCGCTGATGACTAAAAAGGTCAATCTGAGATAAACAAGTCCAGTTGCAGAAAGCACAGCAGAAGGTCTCCTTGGGTGATTGGAATTGGATTTGTCGTTTGAGCCTGTGCAATGGATTTTTCTGGTGGAGCGCAACGTGCGCAGAACTGGCTTCACCCTTTAAACCAAAGGTTCATCTGCTGTGGCCTTGCAAGCATGGACAGTAGCAGTGAGGTCTTTGGGTCGTAGGTTTGATTAGTGTTTCCTTCTCTTAGATGGTTGACTTTACAGGGTTGGACGAGCACCATCTGCCTGGGTTTGGGATTAGAGTTTTCCTTCTCCTAGGATGGTTGCCATAAGGCTAGAGAGCCCATTCTGCCCTTTGACGCTCTTTGTCAGACCCTTTGGTTTTGACCTGTCTGGCATGGGAGACCCTACCGGTGGCTATTATGGCACTGCCAGCATAGCTCAAAACATCATTAGGGTACGCAAGCCTCTCTCCCAAGACAAGGGGGCATCAATGGAGAGGAATAATCATGTAGAAGAGGGCATTTCATCTGCTGAAATCCCTCTTTTGTACAACCATTAACTGGGTTCTAGAAAAACAGGCAGCAAGGCAAGCAGGCAGGTCCATAGTTGGTTATAAGAGCTGGCTTCTGCGCATGAAACCTATTTCTCTGTCCATAACCCACAAAGAGTTTTAAGGCAGAGTATCTGTAGTTAAGTCATCATGTTGTTAAGCCTGGTCGCTTTCCTTTGTGCTGATTCAAATGATTTAATTTTGCCCTTAGAGGCTAGGGCATGAAAAGGCTGAATGCATCTTTCCCCCCACTCTAAGACCATTCTTGCTCTTAAAAACCCACTGTGCTGATTATTCACACTGTGCTAATGAGACTTAATTGCTTTTGTTACTCTGACCTACATTGGTAGTGTTCCTCCCACCCCAATGGCCTCTAAAGAAAGCCTGGCTAAATCTGCATTTAAAAACCCCCAAACTAAATCAAAAGGATGAATGGCATCTCAACTATGGGTCACCATGCCCCATTAGTGCTCCTGGCAAAAGAGATATGACCACTGGGACCACAAAGCCCTCTAGTCTAGGGGAATCTATTTGTAGTGGATACCTGCACACTGAGATCCACACTAGAACAATCATGGGGCAGATAGTTGGATCTGCCCCTTGGCCTGTATTAATGGGGCATGAAGCTTAGGCTAAAACAAAGCTTGGGGGACTGGCACGTTTCTCCAGGCCAGTGGCTGATCAGCCATTTTCCTATTAGTGCATTCCTCTTAATTTGGACTGTTTTGATTTGCTGACAACCAAAACCATAGCTTCTCCTTATTTTGTCCTTTCAACAGCTTTGTACAGGAAGTCGTTTGGGGAAGGTGGACTTGCCCTTGACCAATCTCTCTCTGTTTCAGGGGTAGCAGTGGGATTTGAACCCAGGCCTGCCATGGATTTCCTTCTAACACATTCCCACCTCCAACTTGCACCTGCATTTTCCTCACTCCTTATGGGATCTTTGGCCCAGACACTCCTTCTTGTGAGTGGAACAGAGGAGGGGGCAGTTCATCTCTTCCTGGGCCCAAACAAATTCTGAGCTCCTTCTAAAAGGATGCAAGCATTCTGCGCTCCATATCATTCCCTTTTCTTTGTTGTTGTTGTTGTTGTTGTTGTTGTATGCCTTCAAGAAGTTTCCAACTTATGGTAACCCTAAAATGAACCTATCATGGTGTTTTCCCAGCAAGATTTCTTCAGAGGAGGTTTGCCATTGCCTTCCTCTGAGGCTGAGAGAATGTGACTTGCCCCAGATCAAACAGTGGGTGAACAGGGATTTGAGCCCTGGTTTCCAGAGTCACCCAGTGGATTTCATGGCTGAACGGGAATTTGAACCCTGGTCTCCAGATTTGTACTCCAGCACTCAGACCACTACGCCATGCTGGCTCCTTCTTTAGCAAACAGAAAAAAACAGTTCCATTTTCACCTTGATCCACTCCATGGTCATGGGTTTAGGGTCTTTTTCTTGACCTTAAAGAGCCCTATTGCTGTCATTTAGAGGAGGGTGCTGGAACAAGGGTGTAGTTGCAGAGAGTGCAAAACAGGACATTGTGCCCCCCAATAAGAATTTGGCCACCCACAATGAAATTTGCCTTCAGTCCCAAATTTCTAGCATTGAAGAGAGCGAGATATGGAAAATCATTCACACTGAGAACTCTTCTATTTGCTGGGTTTGCATTCCCTTTGTGACTTTGCCTGTCCCTTGTCTTTGGATATCTAAATGATATTTCTAAATGCTCAATAGAAGTTCTAAGTCTCTCTCTCTCTCTGCCTTCAAATTATTTGTTGACTTATGGCAACCCCATGAATTTTATAGGGTTTCTTAGGCAAGGAATATTCAGAGGTGTTTTTTTCCCAGTTCCTTTCTCTGAAATATAGCCTACAGCCCTTGGTATTCATTGGGGGTGGGGTGCCTCCCATCCAAGTACTAACCAGGACTGCCCCTGCTTAGCTTCAAAGATCAGGTGGGATCTGGTACCTTTACAGTATTTACTGCAATGCAAATTGGAGACTGAAAAAAATTCATTGGAGGTACAGAATTCTAATTTGGGGGTGGTGCCTCTCATTTTGCTCTCCCCCTTTATACTGGGAGCTGCACAGAATTCAGAAGAGACTTTTAATTTATATGGTATTTATGGTTTACTTCTTCATTTTAATTTAAGAAAGATACTATTGACAAGCTAGGATGTGTCTGGAGGAGGGTGACCACTAAAGGTCTGGAAATCAAGTCCTATGAGGAACGGTGGAGGGAGCTGGGTATGTTTAGCCTGGAGAAAAGAAGATGAGAGGTGATATGATAGTTGTCTTTAAATATCTGAAGGGATGTCAGGTAGAAAGTGGAGCCACCTTCTTTTCTGCTGCTCCAGAGGGCAGGACCCACGGCAATAGATTCAAATGACAAGAAAAGAGATCCCAACTAAACATTAGGAAGACCTTTCTGACAGTAAGAGCTGTACCTTGGAAAGTGGTGGAGTTTTCTTCACTGGAGGTTTTAAAACAGAGATTAGATGACCTCCTGTCAGGAGTGCTATAGCAAGGGATTCCTGCATGGCAAGAGGTTGGACTAGATGACCTTTGAGTTCCCTTCCAGTTCTGATTCTTTCTGCCCAGAGAACAACAACTGGTGATGAGGAGAAGGGAAGAGAAGGGTGTTGAAGAGGAGGTGCTTGGTGATAAAAGTGGGTAGGGGGCCCTGTCAGAGTGGGACATGTCCATTTGTGAGAGGCCCACAGCAGCCAAACATCTGGATGAAGGTGCCTTGAAGGGCCTGAGATGCTTGACTGGCATGGACAATGACAGCAGCCCCTAGCAGAGTTTGCTCCCTGATGTTTCCAGTGATGATTACAGCTTTTAAAGTGCTCCTTTATGAATGGGTCTACATTGGGTGGAGGCTGCCATGTGTTTATCTCAATTTCCTCATTGATTTCCTCCCCTCGACAGCTGGCCGGTTGCCGCTGCGGTTGTGATATATCTGCCCACTTTAGCCAAATCACCCTCACCGCCATCCCAGACACCTTCCCTCCCTCTCTATTCCTCCTGTGATTTGAATGATGCGATCAATTCATGGGGGGAGAGGGGGAATAGAAAAGCAAATTGCATCCAGACCAATGCTTCAATTTGGTACCCATTGGAGCGGCAGCTAATGCGTGGTGAAGTCCCTACAGAAATGGTACTGAGCTCTCTCATTGCCCTTGAGAGAGCCCTCCTCATCTGTTCTGCTTTGCCTGGAGGACATCAGACTGATAGAGGGGTTGTGTGAGGAGCTGGACTTCTGGCAAAGACCCCTGGTGAATTCTTCTCTGCCTTTGCAGAAAAGCTCAGTGGCTGAGGGTGAGGGTTCTGGGTTCAGATCCTGGTGTCTGTTCATGCAGGGTTACCATCCCTACCTACCTGCTCACCTGCTTGAACCCATGAGGAGCCATTTGCATATCACGTACCCTTCAACATTTCAGAGATGAAAACCAGGACTTGTGGTCAAGATGGCCAAAGTTAAGGAAGAACACAAAAGAGGAGGGAAGGGAAATGCTTTGAGCAGGGCAGGCTGCAGCAGTTTGCTTCTGCCTGAGCCTCCAGGCAAGGGCAAGATCCCTCCCTCTCCCCTCCTCTTTGCTGAGTTAATTGAGCACAAACTACTTTTGCACTTTGAACTCAGTTTGTGGCAACTGAAGGAAACTGAAGACAATGGGGGAAAGTGGAGACAGAAACAGGGCTATTTTAAAAGCAGCTAAAAAGTAGGTGAATTGGGACTGTTCTCTGCCAAATCTGCACAGCTGAAGTGTGTCATTGATGGACATCAGCCTGAAAATACATAGAGCAGAGGTGGGCAAAATGGGCCCTGCAGACCTCCTGTGGCTATTGGGACCCGTGAGGTGTGGTCCTTGAAGCTCCCAGAAGCCCACAGCCCCCCCCAAAAAACTTTTCAGTTGGAGAGTGTCTTGGATCCACCTCTTGGACTATTCAGCGAGTCCAGTCCTGTCTCATTCTGAGAAGCAGATCTCAGAGCACTGCTGGGAGGGAGGAAGAGAGAGTGAGCGTGAGCAAGAGAGTGATACCACTGAAGGGTCAAGCTGGTGGTGCTGCTGTTTGGTCACCTTTTCACCAAGGGAGCCTTGGTGGCACAGTGGTTAAATGCCAGTATTGCAGTCACAACATTGTAAGTTTGATCCTACAGGGCTCCAAGGTTCACTCAGCCTTCCAGCCTTCTGTAGGTCAGTAAAATGAATACCCAGCTTGTTGGGGGCAATTAGCTAACACATTGTAAACTGTTTAGAGAGTGCTTTGGCACTGTTAAGTGGTACAGAAATAGATGAAGAGCTGTTTTCCAGAGCTGTGCCATCACAGGCATGCCTGGCAAAGCAAGTAGGTACCCCCTTCTGTCCTTGGATAACACGGGGGACCAACAACTTTGTGAAGAAAGAAGCCTGCTTCCACTGGTAGCCTTTGGGCCAGTGGTTCTTCCTAGCTGTGCTCCTGTGTCCAGAGGAGGTTGACCAAAATGGTGGGAGGTCTGGAAGCCATGCCCTATGAGGAGAGGCTTAGGGAACTGGGTATGTTTAGTCTGGAGAAGGTTAAGAGGTAACATGATAACCATGTCCAAATATTTCAAGGGATATCATACTGAGGATGGAGCAAGCTTGTTTTCTGAGGCTCCAGAGACGAGGACACGGAGCAATGGACTCAAAGGAAAAGAGATCCCACCTAAACATTAGGAAGAACTTCCTGATGGTAAGAGCTGTTCGGCAGTGGAATGCGCTTGCCTCAGAGTGTGGTGGAGCTGCCTTCATTTGGAGGCTTTGAAACAGAGGCTAGATGGCTATCTGTCAGGAATGATTTGATTGGTTATTCCTGCATGGCAGGACTAATGCCCCTTGTGGTCTCTTCCACCTCTATGATTCTATGTGTGGACAAAGGGCCTGACTACACTGGAGAAGTACAGCAGTTTGACACCACTTTATCCACCACAGTTCTGTCCTATAGAATCCTGGTATTTGTAGTTTTGCGAGACATTGATCCTTTTCTATCTGGTGCCTCACCAAACTACAAACACTAGGATTCCATAGGATAGAACTATGGTGGATAAAGTGATGTCAAACTGCTGTATTTCTGCAGTGTAGACAGGCCTGAAGTGTGGACAGTCCATGCAAAAGTCAAAAGGCCTTATGGCACCCACCCAGCCTTTGAGGGCTGCTCCTAGCCATGGGATCTTGTAAGCTCAGAGAACTGCTGTGTCTCAGATCGCAGAAACTCTCTTGCATTGGGGCTTTGAAAAACAGACCAACAGTATATCTAACTTACTTGGAGCCTCTTTTATGAAACTGCCTGTACCCTAAACGCAGATGGACCCAAGCAGCATCCCCCCACCCACATTCCCTGAAATCTGCTCTCTCTCTCTTTTTTTGTTTTAGATTTCTACTTTCCCTTTACAGACTGGGAGCAGCTGGGCAGGCCATCCTGCCATTCTGCCACTGTGGCACTCTACGTGCAAAGGCTCCACACAGTAATTGCTTTCTGCAGCCAGTCCCTCCTTCTCAAGCTGTCTTTTCCTCTCCTCTCTTGGCTGGTTTCAGCATTCTCCCTTGCCCCCCTCCAAGATGCTCTGTCAGCTTTTGTTCTCTGGTTTCAGCAATTCCCTGAGCAATCTGGAACTGAGTTGCTCTTGAAAACCATAGAGACAAGGTGGCCCATGGAGCAGTATTTCTGGGTTGTTTGAAGTGAGGTGTGAGCTAGTGATACTTAGAGAGAGTCAGCTTGTCCTCCAGTGACTTGGGAAAGCTGATATCAAGGACTAAGGAGAGATTTTCTGGGCTCTGCGTGCCTTCCTCCCCACCTCCTCCCACTTTAGTGCCATTGGGTCTAATTGTACTACACTGTTATAGCACTGTTATTCCACTTTTACTGCTATGGATGCCTCCTGTGGAATCCTGGGATTTGCAGTTTAGAAAGGGGGCATTTAGCATTCTAGACAGAGAACTCGTAGGCTTCATTAAACTACAAACCCCAGAATTTCACAGGAGGCTGGCACACTATACATATCATAACACTAGTTAACACCCTGGTTTCATGAGTGTGCTCCTGGACCAGCATCACACTGGAGAGATTATCAGATGCAGCTAATGTGGCGCCAGAATAATGACAGCAGAATGCAAAAGGATGCCAATATCACACAACGTTGTCCTTTTGCATTTCACTGTTGTTATTCTGGTGTTTCTTTATATTGATGGGCCGAGCTGTGAATAGATCGCCCATCTCATTTTGGTGCTGGCATTGCCGGCATGTGAAACCTCGGGCCATTTAACAAACGCGAATGTAGCGTCAATGGCTGGTTTGGTGTGAACACTTCCTGGTGAGATCACAACACCCAGGTAACTTTCCCTCGTTTACTTGGAAGTTTTAAAGTGTGTGTGTGCTTTTTGTAACTTTTTGTGTTTTATTTTTTATTTTATTTTTGAATTTCCCATACAATGAAGTCTTGCGAGATTTGAAAGGAGGCAGTGAATAGGGTTTCATTCACTTCTTCTTCATTGTCAGGGAAGCCTTCTGCCAGGATTAGAGGTAAGTGTGGTGTTGGTGGTGGATTCTTTTGCCGGTATAAAAATGGGTGTTTTTATGCTGGCAAAAGAATGTTTAAAGGGGATTGTCTGATAAAGTCCTACATTCCAAAACTTCCTCCACCCTTTATATTGGTCATCCGCCCATCCTGGCTTTAGGCAACATCTTTCCTCTTGCCTTTGTCTAGTCACCTCATCACCACATCCGCTAGTTTTGCATTTCTTTTGCATTTCTATGGCTATTCAACAGCCTGCTTATAAGGTTTGCAGCTGGGCACCAGTTCTCTCCAGCATCTGAGGAAGCAGATGAAAGCTTATGCTATAATCTTCTCTCTCTCAAAGGTCTCAAAGGTGCTACAAGATCCCCTTGCTTACTGGTATTCCAGACTAGCACAGCTATGTCTTTGAATTCTGTTCCCTTTGTTTACCGGGTTGGCTGTGCTGCCCAGATAATGGGAGAGCCCATTATCACAATGGGTTTTCTATTTTCTGCTCTGTTCTTTAATCGATGTTTTTAAATGAATGTTTTATGTGGTTTTAATTCTATAGGCAGTTTAATATTGTTTTTAAGCATAACTTTTTGTAATGCGTTTTAGCAAAGTGTGTTCTTTTTATTCTGTAAGTCACCTTGATTGACACTTGGGAAAAAGGTGGGATATAGATTGATTGATTGGAAAGAGAATATAAAAGGCACCATATGGTGCCTTGCTGCCTTCTACCCCATTGTTAGTGCTACAAAAGTTTTAGATGTTATAGGTTTTTTGTGTTTTTTTCCCAGGCTGTGAGGCTGTGTTCTGGAAGAGTTTATTCCTGACGTTTTAGATGTTACTTTTCAACATGGCTTTTAGACAGACTTTACCTGAGAAGTGCCCTAAAATACACCCAAACGCTCCTGCATGCCCTTCTACACACAGAGACCTTCCCATATTCCCAAGACCTTCCATATTTACCCATACGTTAGCTCAAATCAATGACCAGAAATGATGTTGTGTCATGTCTTGTCACCATTTTGGCCAGTATATGGCCAAATACAGTGGTAGTTTTGGATATGGGATGGGGAGGTTGTGATGTCATGGATTTGTATTTGAAAATGTTGTTTGATTTGGGAACAGGGAGAGAATAGAATGTTGGAGTGAATGCTGATTGGTGGAATGTTTGAATAGATTTGCATAAAGCTGGTGAATGACAGTTGGTGAATGGCATTTGGGAGTTCAGTGTGAGTTGGGAGTTAGTTAGCCTAGGGTTTGAGTAGAGTGCAGTTAAAAGTGTTTGAGTTAGACTAGGGTTGGACTGAAAGAAGGGAGTTTGAGTTGAGTGACTGGTGAGATTCTGAGTTAGCTTAAGAAGAGTGAGTGAGAGAGACTGTGGTGTTTTAAATGTAACAAATAAATAATTTGTTGTGTTATGTTTAACTTCTGTAAATAGCAGTTTGTTTTTGGTTTTGTACACTTTTTTCTTTCATATCTCTATATATAATTCTCTTGGCTATGTTGCCATTTTCAATGTGCTGATTGGCTGCTAAGGTGTCAGGATCTGCCTCTCCTCGCAGGACTAGGCCTCTGGCTGCAGAAGCTGGCACAGACTCTTTGCAGACTCAGGCCCTGGCTGTGGGAGTCTTGGAAGAACCAGGGCCAAGTTATCAGATGCAGCTGGCTGCAATCATGCAGCACACTTGAAGCAGCCAGGGGAACTGCTATTTAAGAGCAGCATTCTCCCCTCAGCCTTTGCCATAGCAATATGGTTTTCTGTGCTGTTTGTTGCTGTTCCTTGCCCCCTTACCTTGCTACTCATGTTTGGATCTTCACTTGCCTCTTGGGCCTGCTGCTGGCCCCTGGATATCCCTTATGTGCTCTGATCTTGGACTGTTTTTGGGCTTTGGTTTGCTTGACCTCTGATTCCTGTGTTCCTGACCTGGAACTCCCTTCCTGGACCTTGCCTTGCCTCTGGCCTTCTGGATGCCTAAGTGTGTGCTCTTCTCTCTCTGGCTTTTCTTTGCACATGAAGATTCAGGAAGGACACATCCTGTGCTTTCTGCAAGCGTGCTGATGACTAAAAAGGCCAGTCTGAGATAAACAAGTTGCTTTGTCTTATCTTTGACCCTGCCTGGACTTTGAATTCTGTTTCTTAGTGTTCCTGACTGGGTCCCTGTGGTCTCTGCTCCTAGACCCTGCTGCTCATGCCCTGGACCTTGGAAGTAGGAAGCTTCCCAACCCATCAAAGCTTCCTGTTGGGCAGCTAATCAGCACACTGGAGGTGAAAACATGTGGAAAGCTTCAAGTGCTTTCTAAACATGGTGGCAGTGGAGGGGTTTCTTGTCCTGGTGTGTCTGTAGTGTGGGTTGTGTGTGTCTGTAGCAGGGGTTGTGTGTGTCTGTAGTGTGGGGTGTGTGTGTGTGGCATAGGTGGTGTAGCATGGTGTGTAGTGTGGTGTGTGCTTGTGTTATTGCATGGAGGTAGCAGAGGGGCTCTTGTGTCCTGGGATGTGTGTGTGTAGTGTGAGGTGTGTTTGTGCGATTGCATGGCGGCAGCAGAAGGGCTCTCATGCCCTGGTGTGCATGGGGTGGGTGTATGTAGCATGCTGTGTGAATGCATGCACAATTGCATGGTGGCAGTGGAGGGGTTTCTTGTCCTGGTGTGTCTGTAGTGTGGGTTGTGTGTGTCTGTAGCAGGGGTTGTGTGTGTCTGTAGTGTGGTGTGTGTGTGTGTGGCATAGGTGGTGTAGCATGGTGTGTAGTGTGGGGTGTGCTTGTGTTATTGCATGGAGGTGGCAGAGGGGCTCTTGTGTCCTGGGATGTGTGTGTGTAGTGTGGGGTGTGTTTGTGCGATTGCATGGCGGCAGCAGAAGGGCTCTTGTGTCCTGGTGTGCATGGGGTGAGTGTATGTAGCATGCTGTGTGTATGCATGCACAATTGTGTGGTGGCAGTGGAGGGTCTCTCACATCCTGCTGCATGGTATGAGTGTGGTGTGGTGTGTGTGTATGGGCAGTTGCATGCCGGTGATGGAGGGGCCCTTGCATCCTGCTGTGTGGTGTATGTGGCAGAATGGTGTTTGTGTGTGTATGTGTGATTGCATGGCAGTGTTGGAAGGGCTCTCATGTCTTGGCGCTCAGCATGTGTGTGTCTGTGTAGCATGGTGTGTGTGTGCGTGGTTGCATGGTGGCAGTGGAGGGGCTCTTGCATCCTGCCATGTGTGGTGTGTGTGTAGTTTGGTGTGTGTGTACATGTGGTTCCATGGTGGCAGAGGGGCTCATGCATCCTGGCATGCATGGTGTGTGTGTCTGTCTAGCATTTTGTGTGTGTGTGTAAACATGGTTGCATAGTGGTGGCAGAGGGACTCTCAGAATGAAATTAGCTGTACCCAGCGTAATATAGTTGATTTGAAAGTTTATATATTAATGCATCAAATGGTCGTACTCTTGATGTGTTTCCTAAGTGGCCAATCAGCAGAGTGGGAACGGAAACATACCGAACCATTTTATATATATATAGGTAATGGTGTATGTTATGCCGGGTATAGCTAGTATATTTTCAATGTTATTATTACTTACTTCACATATATTACAAATTACACACTACAAACACTTGAACATATTATACATTCATATTATACATTATACATTCATCCAAACACACACAAAACATCTTACCATCACACAGAACATTCAACTGCCTTCCAGCTTATCAGACTGAAGACATAATCTATCTTTATAAATAATTTATCATTATAAATCTCCATTTTTTTTAAAAGGACTGAGAACCATTTCTAAGTTATATTGAAAAGGAAGAAAGAATGTCTAACCTCTTGGGTTTTGAATTCTGATGATCTTGAGTAAGACAAAATATCTGGAAGATTAACTGATTTTATGTATATACAAGGGAAAAATGATTTGTTTTTATATACTTTGGGCCTCCAGGCACAATATCTGTCTGAGAGTTTGGATTCAGACAAGGTGTCTATGGTGGTATCCATCAAGGATAGAAGTTGCATAAATCCTCATAGGTAAATTGAGGGTGTTTAGACACTCCCCAAAGTTGTTTTCGCACAAGGAGGACAGGAGAAGGTCCTGATGTCACAGAGGTGGGAAACAGGGAAAGTCCTCACTTTTGATAATTGCAGTGAGCACCATGGAAGTTTTCACAGTCCATGGGTTAAAGGGTACAAACACCACATTTAGTCACAGTAGTGGAATTGCCCAAGAGGAATCCTCACATTTGGTGGCAGTTAGGGGTATTGCCCACTAGTGGAAAACTCACATATTTGGTGATCATAGCAGTGGGATAAAGGGTGGAACCCTGATAGAAGGTATGGAAATCTCACAAAGTGCATCTCATGGTCAGGGGTTCAAAGTGGCTCAAACACACATTCATGCAGTTGCCTACCTCTGTCTTAGCCCTTCCCAGACCAGCTTTGGCTTAAATCCTGAGGTGGTGGCCAACTCTCCTAAGAGCTGAGCCCCATCTTTGCTGGGCAGGGATGGAATTCTAAAGCCTCTTTCTGTCTCCTCCATCGCCACTTCCTTCCATTTGAATTGCCCATTACAGCATTCCTGATCCCTGCTTGGCAGGCTGGGCAACAACTAAGCCATCAAGCAGTGGGGCTGGATGTAAAAGCAGACTGAAGACTTAACAGTCCTTTCTGATGAGCCCTCTCTCTAAACACCCCAATCTGAATTAGCCCCCAGGGGTGTCAGGCATGTTTGATTTGCTGGGTTCACGCCAGTTTAGAGGAGTTTGCTAACAACCCAGCTAATCCGAGCCAATATGTTGCCTCTAGGATGGAAGACAGCTCTGCAAATTGAGTGGGAGGGGGCTGACCATACCCCACTGCCATCACTACAATACTCAGCACTGCTTCTGCTCTGTCAGCAACCTCCCCAATGTTCATGTATGCATTTATTTCTGAGAGTTTTTAATCTGGCCTTTCTGTTTACAAAAAGTAAAAAATAAATTGTCCCTGGCAACTTGCATGCGAAACCACAAAACCAATACAGAGTAAATCATTGGCTAAAATACATCTCAAACCAAGCAGCAGAGAGAGCAGTGACAGAGACATGTCCCTTAATTTAAAGCTGCCATAAACTCACTCAAGTAAATAAGTGCCTCAAGGATGCTCCTGCGAGCATCTGCCTGTCCATCCAGTGCCAACTCTTGCAATAGAGGGAGCTGAGAGCTGTGCCTCCTCTGTAATTGCTTCTGGATCTGAGCCATTCCATACCCTCCAATATTTCACAGATGAAAACTGGGGTACATGTGGCAAGCAACACCAGCATACATTCAAGATGGCAAACGTTATTAATGAAGGAAGAAAACACCAGCCAGGAGAGGTGGCAGCAGTTTGCTTTTGCTTGAGCCTACTGGGAAGGGCAAGGATTTGTTCCCTCCTCTCCTCCCCGTTTGCTGTGTTAAGTGAGTACAAACTACTTTTGCATTTTGAATTTATTTTGCAGCAATGGAACTAAGCCACAAACAAAGGGGGAAAGTCAGAGAAAGAGAGAAACGGGGACATTTTTAAAGCAGCTGTGAAAGTGGGGTGACAGCGGGTTAATTGGGACTGTCCCTGCCAAATCAGGACAGTTGGAGGGTATGAGCTCTCCCACTTCGTCAGAAATGATGCCTCCTTGTTGATTGCATGACATGAGGTCTTTCCCAGCTGCAGATAGACATTGCAGGGGCTACCAGATGCCAGGGTTGGGCAACCTATGACCTTCCAGATATTGCTGGGGTCCAACATCTGCCATTCCTCATTAATATGCTGGCTGGATCTGTTGGGAGTTGCAGTCCAACAATTTTTGGGGGGCTGCACTTTGCCATCTTCTGATGTAGACTGAGGATCAGCTGAGAAAGAAGGTTGATATCGAAAGCTGCACTAGCACAGGCCAGGCCAGGCCAGCCGATCAATGGAGCACCCCCTAGTGACCCCACTGCAGAGAAGCATCTGGCTACGCCCCCATAGTCAGATGTAGACATCTTCCATCAAGGGCTGCTGGGGTCCTCCAGAGGTCTCAGCAGATGATGTTACTGGTTCCTGTCTGGTACTTTTCTGATCCTCTCTGCTCTCCACAAGAAATGAGATAACCTTGGGGAAGGTATGGCAGTGCAATTGTCCAGAGGGGTGGACTTTGGATGTTGCAGAGGGAGGATGAAAATACCAACCTCTGGAATGACCCCCCCCCCAAAAATGCAAAAAAAATATATGCAAGTGTAAGGTGGACTTGTGCTTGTGCATGTCACTAACAGGATGCCAGCTGATGTGTATGCTGAAGGGGACAGTAGCTCCCGGGCTGTTTCTCCTGACCTTTCTGTCACCATTTCCTCCTGTCAGAGGAAACAAGATGTGTTTGCTAAGAGGCCTGCCATACACCCTCTCAGCTAGGGTTGCCATAATTCTCTGCCACAAAATTGGGACAGAGCACCCATGGGAGGGGGGGTGAGGGAGCCCTCTTCGCTTCCCCCATCCCCACAAGGAGGGCACCCAAAGGTTCACTGCAACTCTGCACGGGAAGCAAGTGAGCAGGCAGGGGCGTGTGCGTGCATGGGGAAGGAAGTACGTGGGTAGGGGAGTGAGGCAGGAGGGAGTGCTGCCCCTCCCAACCTCACTATGCCAGCCCATCAGGCTAGGCTGCTCGGAATAGCAGATTTTGGATTCCTCCAGCTCTGGAGGGGGGACTTTCTTCCCTCCAGAGCTGGAGGAATCTGGAATCTGCTGCTTTGAGCAGACCAGCTGGGCGGGACAATTTTTAGTCCCTTTAATCCAGGATTTTCCTGGTTTTTCTGGGACGTATAGCAACCCTACTCTCAGCTAACTAGCTGGCCTCAGGTTTGGTGGAGCAGAATGCTTTCCTGTTGTCTGTGCGGAAGAAAAGCCAAGCAGCCAGTCTAGTGGGCTTCCATGTGTTGGATGGGGAGAGCCTTACTCTGATCCTTTCCTTTCTGCAAGCAGCGATGTATGTTTCTCTAGCCCTATTGTTGGTGCCTCTGGTTCAGGGCAGGGCTTCAGCTGCATTTAGTAGAAAGTTTCTTTTGGCCTGTTTGATTTCTTTTTAAACACTCTTCAGAACTGGCAGACCTTTTAAGACACAGGTCTTTTCACAACTTCTGCAAATTCCCTTTCTGGTGCAATTATTGAGCTTCCTCCTCCTCCTCCGTGTTTCCATGCTCTTGGTCTGTTCCTCTTGATTATCTCGCCTCCTCAGGCAGCCTGATCAATATATAAATATAGCATGCCATTTACTTATTTATTCATCTAACATTTACCCAGCACTGTTTGGTCCTTTGGCAACAGCAGCAGGTACAGCACCACCTGGACAAAGAATCACTGACAAAGAAGACCCCCGTTCACCCCAAAAAGGGCTTTTCTACACTCATGAAAACCTCTGAATCTGGCACAACATATGGCCTTTTCCCTGAATCTGGTGCAACAATGCCACACCATGGTATACAGCCCTATTGGCACCAGACTCTGGAAATACCACCTTAATCCAGGTTTTAGAAAACTTGCAATTTTCTGTGGTGTTTGCTTGAAACTCCAGAGAAAGTTGCTCTGTAAGCAATCCATCCACACTGGATTTGGGCACCTCCCCCTTGGTGCCACTTCCACATTCAAAAGGCAGAGCCCAGCGCTAGTCACTCTGAGGTCAGAACCACTGGCTCACCCTGCCATCACAAAGCTTGCCACCTGTTCTGACTTCAGAGAGAGCGACTAGTGCCCGGGCTCTGCTTTCACGGAACTCAGAGTGGGTAATTGTGTCCAGAAAAGCAATGCCCCAGTGTTAGTCACTCTCTCTGGAGACAGAATGAACAGCAAGCCTTGCCATGGCAGGATAGGCTGGTGCTTAAATCTGGGCCAGAGTAGTCCAAATTTCATGTGTCATAGCTCTGGGCCAAAGCAGTCCAAATTTCATCTGGATTTTTACGTGCAGTGTAGGCAAGCCCTAAGAAGAGCCAGGAAATTGATCCTGTCCTCATATCCTTGCCACTCTTCCCAGGGGAAAAAAAAATACCCATCTAATTAATTTTGTTCAAATTTGGTCTTTCATTATTCTATCCAGAGGGCTTGTGTTTGTAGGAAGCTTCATTTGTGACGGATCAAATTGAAAACTTGCTAATGTCAACATTTCAGATCAAGAAAGTTGAATGTAATGGAAAAATTGAAATCACTGCTGCATGAAAAGAAGATGCTTCCTTTTGCCGTATCTTTGTGGCTGGTAATGTCAGATACTGGCTTTTTTCCTAACGCAGATCTGGTAACTGGAAGTCCAGGTGATGGCACCAGACATGGGATTCTCTCCTCTCTGGATAGGAAGCAATGCCTAAGTGCTGTTCCTGAATCTGTTGGACTAAATCTACACAGACTCACATCAGGGGAATCTGTGATCAGGGCTCTTCTATCTCCTACACCAAATAGGATGCTCAGGTAATCCTGGTCATCTCATGGTATCAGGCATTGGCACCATCACAGCTGGTGTATCTGGTGACGTGGGGCTTATCTATATGGTGAAAATACTCCTCATAGAATTCAAGGAGAATATGTTTTGTCCCAATGGAATCCTGCATCATTTTGCCATATTCAGAAGGAGCAGGGGACAAAAACGCCAGATACTCTGCCAGAAAAGCCTTTGTGGCTCTTCCCAACTTTTTTTCAAAAACTCTGAAGGAAATGCACATTCCTGCCCATTGGAACAACCAACTTGCATTGCTGCACTTTCTATATAAGAGCAGAAGTGGAAAACTGATTGGTTGGATATGTGCAGGGGTCAGAATGTGCCATCAAGGCAGTGCCTAGAACTGCCATGTTGGATTTTTGCCATAGTAATCATGCACTGAGGTGACAAAAACAGCCCCTTTCTTCTGTTTATTTAAGATGAAGATTGTACTTCCACACTATTGATTTGCTTTTAAAAAAAACTGTTTTGGTGGCAGCAACTCTTGACAATAAAAATGTGAGTAATTATCTCGCTCCCACCATCTTGATTCACAGGCATGCCTGTTTGAACAACAAATGTGTGTGGCTCCGCATGCCTGCAATCTTAAAAAAAATGTGGAGACAAATGAAAGCTGCTGTGAATTGGCATTAGTGTGCATTAATCCACATTTTATTGCCGTATATAGATGAGCCCATGGACTCCCTGCTTAGACCATACTTCTGGTTATATATGAGATGCTGCTCACTCCCTAAGGAAACAACAATCTACTGGGAATCTTTCAGACTGAGAACAGCTTCCTAGTTGCTATGGATGCAGAGGATTTTTTACAACTACATCCCCCAAACAGATGGACTACGGGCCATGAGGAATATCATCCCAGAAGGGGCTACAGCACATATTAGTGCCAAACTCTACCATCACTTCAGTGGTAATAACTACATTAAAGTTTAATATGTCCCAAGGCTTGGGGGATTTTTTTAGGTGAGGCAACACAGACAAGCAAACAGGATTTTCATAGAATCATAGAAACATAGAGTTGGAAGATACCACAAGGGCCATCCAGTCCAACCTCTTTTGGAATGGTCTATTGTGAAAGGTGTTTTGTTTGCATCCAGCATCTAATAACAGTAGACGGTGCCAAAGGCAGAGAGGCAGGAAAGAAAGATAGACAGAAGGAAGGAAGGAAGGAAGGAAGAAAGTTCGCATCTCAGCAATTGCTTCATGAAGTATCACTTGCCACAAAAGTAGCTCGTTGCTGCTACACCAAATCAAGATGAAAAGAACCCTTTTCTACACAGGTCTGAGCCTCATTTGGAGAAAGCAAAACTAGAGAACAATGTGTATGTGTGAGTGTGTGTGTGTAAGTGTGTTGCTGTGCTTCTCAGCCAGATAAATATGCAAAATATCAATTTCACTGAGAAGCACAGAGACTGAGATTCTCTTTTTCATACTGAGCATTGAGGAACTGTATGGTTTGGCTCAGTAAAATATTTCACCTCTCAATAAAAAAAACAGACACGATAGAAAGAGTGAAGTAGACGATGGCAAACAGCCCTCACCCAGCCTGAAAATACAAGTTCTGCCCTCTGCTCACTCTGTCTCCAGAGGCCCCCTAACCTTCCCCAGCAGTGGTGGGGAAGGAGTGGTAAAGGGATGTATGGCTGTGGGGTGGGATGGAGATGAACAGGTACAGCTTTAAATGCAAATGACCTGGCAATTAAAGCTTTCAGCTCCACACTTGAATCTGTAATAGCCTGCCAGAGCTCAAAATGAAATCCTGGATCCCCTTTTTAAAAATACCAAGTAACATTTCATTATTTCACTAAAGGGGTTTTAATTTCTCACTGTAATTGCTCTGCTGATGCAGCCAAGAATACGGAGCTTTTTTTTTTTTTTTTTTTTTAGTAACCTGAGTTGATGGGAAATTGCTTTCATTTAATTTAATTACAGGGCCAGAATAATACATTAAATATGCACTGGATTTGTGTTGATGCTTACATCCAAGGTCTGGAATTAATTAGCTCTTAACTTTGAAAAATATCAGCATTATGAACACCCCATTCAGTCCATCCAGGAGCAGCACGAGCTACAAGGCTGGCCAGGGGTTTTCACTTCGGCTTTTTCACAGTCCAGAGAGTCATGGGACCCACTGGTCATCTTAGGAGAAAGCATAGGTTCTGCAGGATCCTAGAGGGCACAGCAATAGGGAAGGAGGCAAAAGAGGCCATCGCCTCCCCCAATCAAAATTCTGTCCCCCAATAAAATTTTCTTTGAGTCTCCCAATTTTTTTAGCATTGATGTAACTTAAAGATTCAGCTGAACAGTTGGAAATACAATTTAGGCATTTAAAGAAAATAATACATTTCAACTGTCCCGATTTGGTGGGGATAATCCTGATTAATCCTCTGTTGTCCAATAGTTTCAGCTGCTATTAAAATGTCCTGGTTTTCTTCTGCTATCCTCACTATCCCCTTTTGTCCTCAAATTGCTTCCATTGCTGCAAACTGAACTCAAAGTGCAAAAGTAATTTACAGTTAATTAACTCAGCAGGGAGTAGAGGAAGGGGGTGAAATCTTCCCATTCCCGGGAGGCTCTGACAAAAGCAAACTGCAGCAGTCCCTTCTAGCTTGTGTATTCTACTTCATTAATAACTTTTGCCCTCTTGACCACACTCTGATGTTGCTTGGCCACACATCTCCCCATTTTCATCTGTGAAATGTTGGAGGGTATAGAAAATCATATAACAGAATCCTGCAAAACCCCAACATTTACCCTTCACAAACTTACCAAAACATTATGCGTGTACAAGGAAGACTTTCCATGCATGCATGCTTTGTATGCTACAGGATGCACCTTTGGTGTATCTACAGCTGTGCGTGAAAATTCATTTTCAGCCTTAATACCTGTTCTGACCTCATACAGGCATTCAGTGCTTCACAGGAGAAAAGCAAATTTAGTCATCTTGGCTTTTGAAGGCAACATATTTAAAGGCATTTCAAGTGGACAGTTTCTCTGCTGGTTTGCTGAGAAATCGTAGCACATTAGACTTTATTAACAGTTCAGATCATTATAGTGGGATGACTTGCACAATAGGCATTTCCTTCCTCATCACTGGTGTGTGGTTTACACAACTATTTTGCATGTGAGAAATATTAGCCAGAATTTTCTGTCACTGTCTATATGGTGTAACTTTAGCTACGGTACATAGTGGAGGCGCTAAGGAACCCTGTTAGTGAATTGCGAAGATGTGTAATGGGACATTGGGTCCTATTGTGCACTGTTCTCATTGTGTTTAAGTCCCAATGCACAATGGTCACATTGGTGGCTCCCCTACATAGTAATGTAACAGCAGCTCCTTGCTGAATACAGGCATTGTGAAATGGCTTAATTCTAATTCTCACAGGCATAAGTCCGCTTATGAAGATGTAAGCTCCCAAATAAATTCTGTCCACTGCCAGGATATGGAGTACCAAATTGGCCTTCCACAGGAACTTGAAGGACACACTATCCCTGCTGTACTCCATTGTACTCTCTCCCATTTTTTGGCCCCAAGTTAACAGATTTGGGCAGGGCCGGTTTAACCAGTCTGCCAAATCAGCATTGGCAGGGGGCCCCAAGGTCAAGGGGGCCCCCTGCTGACCTCCTTGTCTGACAAAGGTTTTCTAGGAAGACACTATGGTAGTTGTGCTGTTTTGTGTCCCATGGATAATGAATCCATGGATACAGGGGTCCTACTGTAATCTGAGCATCCTGTATTGTGAATAGGTTAGGTTACACTGACCTGAGATAAACATATGGGGGCCCCAAAATAAAGCATTGCAGGGGGCCCCAAAATTCCTTAAACCGGTCCTGGATTTGGGTTACGAAAAAGCTGGAATCTGACATTGCCATATAGGTTCCCCAATGTGGCCACATATTTTTGTCCCCCTAGGACCTTGGAGGGTACATATAAACCTAAAAAGTCCTATAGGCATGGGTCCAACTTATTGGAAGGACTACATCTTGCTGTATGAGCCCAGTAGAGCTTTAAGATCATCTGGAGAAGCTCCTTTCTCTGTCTTACCACCTTCTCAGGCACGTTTGGTGGGAACAAGGGAGAGGGCTTTCTTGGTGGCTGCTCCCAGACTTTGGAACTCCCTCCCCAGGGAGGCCACGATGGCCCCATCTTTGCTCTCCTACCAGTGGCAGGTGAACACATTTTTATGCCACCAGGTTTTTATGAACCAACAAGGGCTGGGCTAGTGAGGCTGTGCAGAGTGGTTTTAATTTTTTTTAAAGGGCTTTTAGGGCATTTTAATTATAACTGTAATGTTTTTAGCTTGTAAGTTGTTTAATTCCTTTAAAGTTTTATATTTACAATGTGATTTTAATTTTGTACTCTATTTAGCTTGTATGGTTTTAAGCAGGTTCTTAGCTGCCTTGAGTCCCGTTGGTGGGAGAAAGGCATGATGATGATGATGATGATGATGATGATGATAATTGTGGCCCATGGGCCACATTTTCCCCACCTCCAGTCTAGAAGGCTTGAAAGATCAAAGTCTTTCCTGGAGCTGAATGGAATAAAGCCTTTCATATTGCCTTTCCTGCCAGTTGGCCCAGGAAGAATGAACCTCAGTGGCTCAGAGGAGCCACCACTTTGCAAGTACATGTTCCCAGGTTCTAGGTTTGGCAGAACCTTCAGGTGAAACTTAGAAATACCCTTCTCTATCCAAACTCCTGGAAAGTGCTTGCTGTGTCATAGAAGGGAATCCTGTACAAGTTGGCTGTCAGGCCCTGCTACTCTGACTCAGAAGATGAACTAGAGGAAGAGAGCTTCAGAGAAGGATTTGCAGCAGGGAGTAGAGAAGACAGCACACGATCCTGCTGAATTACCTGGCCCCTCAGAGATGGCAGAAGGGGACAGAGCAGATAACCCAGACCCGGCAGAGAGGCCTAGCTCCTCAGACTGAGAGACATTAGACCCAGTTGTACCCACCTTTCAAGAATGCCGGCACCAAAGGGAGGAGGAGAGGAAGTCTCGGTGTATTTATCAGAGAACAGCTGTATGATTGCTGAGCTAGTATAAATCAGGGACAGCTGCTTTGCCAACTTGTCAAAGTTTATTTGACTGCATTGGTGAGAAACCTCTGCTCCTGAATACTTGTGTTGCCTTGACTGGACTTTGACCTTCAGATTGGACTGAACACCCTACTTGTTGTAACTCTTGACTTTTGCATTGGTAAACTGGACTATCCTTTTGTCTTTATAGACTTGTTTTTTTTTTTGCTTAGATATTCTACCCTACAAACTGTGTTTCTGTGAAGCCAGGAGTTCTGGGCAGACTGTCATGCTGTTCTTTGTGAATTGCACCTCATCTTGCTGGTTTCCCAGACATTAGCTCAGTGACCTGAAGTGGGCTAAAACAGCTGCTCATGTTCTGAAGCTAGCCAGCAAACATCTTGGTGAGTTTGCAGGTGTTGACTGGTACCTTCTGAGGTGAGAAGGTTCTGGGCCCAGGGCCATTCTGCCCTCATCTTCTGCAGGTGCCAAGGTGGAGGCATACCTGTTTGGCCTTTGGGCACCCCCCTCACCCTCCCCTCTCCCAATGGATTCCTGATGATCTTTGGAAGTGACAAAGAACAGACGATCTTGCTTGGATAAAATTAGTCGAGACAAATATACTAGTCTGTAGCCTGCAGTAAAGTCTTCACAACCTGACTGTAAAGTTCTGTGGAGGGTTGTTATTATAGACTTGTTGAGGCATCCATAAGCACTGGAGTGTGGCTGTGTGTGCAGGTGAAAGAGAATCTTCTCTCACCTTGGCCATATATCAATTGTCAGGTCACTCAGAAAGCAGCTGCTCAGCAAAGAGGTGCTGATAAAAAGTCACCTTGGTGTAGAGAAGCTGACCTTCCTCCTTTTGCACAGTCTGACAGCAAGATCAGCAAGCCAAGAGGGCACGGATGCTCCAGGGGAGACCAAAGACCTTTTCAGTAGCATCAAGCCTGTTGGATTCAGCTGGATGCCAGGTCTCCAAATCCTTCCCTCTTGCCTTTCTCTGCCTGAGATTTCCCCTTTTAGCCCACCTACCAGGAGTGCCGTAACAGCCCAAAAGATCCATCATCTCACGGAGTTAACCCCATATGCAAGAGATGCCCCAATGGGAACCCCACCAGGCATATCTAGGGCTGGGTGTCCCAGCTGTTTTGCCCCAGGGTATGCAGTGGCTCTTGTGGCTGAGGGATGTGGAAGAAGGAGGACTATTGCTGAGCTCCATATGCACACCCAAAGAGCCCCCTCCTCTCACCCTGGTAAACCTTCCACTTCATGTGTCTTAGACGTTAGGCGTCCCTGTCCCACCCCCATAACATAAAACTTCAACAGGAACAGTGTTTTTGTCTCCAGCACATGCGTATATCAAACCCAGTCAGACAACCACATGTTTTGGAGGGAGTGCCCATCTTATGGCCATCCATTGTTAGTTCCATTTTCTGGCTATGCTCACGAGGGAGAAGCCTTCCTCCTCTTTGGTTGTCTCTCCCATAACTGTGGGACCCTCAGAGAGGTAGAGGGACCAGAATGAGGACCAGAGTTGGTCTCTGCTATACATAGGCTTGAACCCTGTGGCAGGCAGCGGCTCTGTTATGTTGGAGCAATGAATCCACACAGTTTTTACAGGAGTCTTGCGTGGGAGCTGTCTAAGGTGCTGAACCATATTCCCAAAATAGATTCAGCACTGTGGATAGCTCATGTACAACATTCCTGTAAAACCTGGGGTGGCTCTCATAAAACCCAGTGTGGGTTCCATGCTTCAGTGCAAGAGAGCCACCACCAGCCATTGCTTATTGGTCCCCCTTCGCCCTGGAGATCCCTGCAGGCTCTTCACCACCCACAGCCCTGCAAATGGTAACTAGGAATGGGGGTGACTTTGAAGGAGGATAAACTGTTCTTAGGCACCCATGGCAAAGAAACCTTGCTCAGCTGGCATTCCTTATCCCAGATGCCAGTGAAGAAGCCCAATTTTATGCCTGTGGCCCATTGTTTCCCTTGACAGAAGATGGCCTAGCTGGCTGACACATTCTGTCTCTTAATACCCTGGTGGTAGAGGCTGGCAGGTTGTGGACAGACTTCATTCTCATCCCATCTGGATGCTTGAGGGCTTCCCTTCCTCAGTTTACTTCCCCAGCCATATTAGGCTGTGGCTACCACTCATTCAAGCACAGAATGTCAAGGCCAGGGCCAGTGTGATGCCCTGTTCCCCTGATGCTGAGGGAAGCCCTGCAACCCAGTCAGGCAACAATGAAAGGCTTGATAGACATGGCATCCAACTGAAATGCACACTTTGGTACCTGGTGTGAGTGTGCCTAATTTCTATCCTCTGGCTGGATTCCCATTGGTAAAACGTGCTGTTGTACATTATGCTACACATGTGCCTTTTTTAAATATACCATGTGCATTTTTTTGGAACAATGCACAATAGTCATCTCTAGCTGACTGTGGTGTAGGCAGATGTGCATGCGGGACCGTTATGCATGTAGTAGCATATTGAAGTAGACTCATAGAACCATAGAGTTGGGGGTGACCACAAGGGCCATTCAGTCCAACCACCTCCCAGGCAGGAGTTGGTGATGGTCTCAGACCCCTTTGATACTATGCGGTATCTCTCTCAGCTCTCTATTCTTCTTCACTGCCATGATTCCTTCTCATGGAGATGGTGAGTTTAGATGAAGCATCTATCTCTTACAGAAACCTATTCATTAGTTAGATAGGATGTAGGTTCTCCATGCACTCATGTGTAAATGCATAGCCAATAGTAAAGTTTTAAGTCTTTTAACTTGAAGCTGCCTGCCTCTTTTGTTTTTGGAGTCAGTTTGATTTCAGGGCAAAGTAAAATTTTAAACTGCATTCCTGCTACAAGAAAGTTAACTCTTAACAATTTTAACTTCACAGAGTTTCCCAAAAAGGACTAACACCCTGGGGCACTCTAATTCCCTACAACCTGGAGATGCAGGGAGCAACACCGGGTCTCTTCCAGCAGATGCAACCTGTGTTCTGCCCTGCTTCTGCCAGGCCTATGCCTGACCTCAGAAGAGAGTTGGTGCCTCTCATGGCCCATATCTAACAGGTGAAATGGCTGTTCTATGTCTGGGAATGGGGTGGTGGGAGGAGGGGGTTAGAAATCCATTTCAGCAGCTGGTTCTTTGAAAAACTACAGTGTCTCACCTGGGACTGAAGAGAGGGAAGGGGGTGGTGGTAGGTCAAAACCTCTGTGTGCTGGAGGGACCTACAGAGCAACAAAACGAATGCGTTGCAAAATAAATGTTGGCATTTGAGCAGCCCAGAGAGTGGCTGTAATGTAGTCTGTTGCTAAAGTTAGTGAGAGGGGTCTGATCTGGCATCCTGCTCAAGGCTCAGTGCTAGCTTTCTGTGGTCCTGCTCTCTCCCCACACCTCCTCTATTACCTTTGGGCCCAGCAAGGATGCAAGCGCTCCTACTTTTTGCATTAAGGACTAGGAAAGGGACTGGCGATACTTCCTATTAAGCCACAGCATGGGATCTGCCAGCAGCCAAGACCCTTTCCCCCAATTAAATCCAGCCTCAAAAGGAGGGAGCCAGCTCTCAAGCATAATACTAAGCTACCCGGCTGGTTACTGGGGTCATTTCTGAAACCAGTCTGGGTAGGGAGAGAAAGGTCTTGTCTGCACAGGCCCCACCTGGCTGGAAAGTCCTTTTACTTCCCCTCTCCCCAAGGAAAGCTTTGCTGCCCTCCCTTCCACTCTTGATCTTGCAGATGAAACAAAGCAGTGGGCTGCATGTGCACATTAATTGTGCTGGTGGAACAACAACAATGATGATGATGATGCATGGGACATGTCACAAGCAACAAAATGGCCATTGGGGGAGGTGGAGTCATTGCAGCACAATGTTGAGTCCTGCAGATGGTGAGAGGGGAGCTATAGCTTCATGGATTCAAGTGACAAGAAAAGAGATTCCACATGAATGTCATACTTTCGGCATATCAAAGGTCTGGAAAGCAGGCCTTTTGAGGAATAATAGGGAGATGACTATGTTTTGCTTGGAGAAGAGATGACTTAGAGGGGATATGATAAGCATCTTTAATTACCAGAAGGCATGTTATGTAGAAGATGGAGCAAGCTTTTTTTCTTGTTGCTCCAAGGACTAGAACATTAACCAGTGGATTCAAATGACAAGAAAAGAGATCTCACCTCAACATTCGAAGAACTTTGCTTTAATGGAATGGACTGCCTCAGAGGGTGGTGCACTCTTTGAAGGCCTTTAAACATAGGTTGAATGGATTTCTTTTGAGAGTGTTTTAAGTTGTGCATTCCTGCATGGCAGGGGATTGGACTAGATGGCCCTTGTGGTGCCTTCCAGCTCTTAAGATTCTGTTCTGTTCTATGTCATTATTCTAGTCAATATCATATTTTCCAACATTTCACAGATGAAAACTGGGACACCTGTGGCCAAGCAACAGCAGAACATGGTCAAGATAGCCAAAGGTATTGTTGAGGGAGAACACACAAGCTAGGAGGGACTGCAGCAGTTTGGTTTTGCCTGAGCTTCTGGGAAATGCATGATGCCATCTTACAAAATGGAATTTGACAAAGTACAATAGTAGCAATTCCAGGGGCTGGTTTACACAGCAGATTTATTGTGGCAACTTGTGTTTTAATTCTTTTCCGCAACTGTGCCAGTCAGGTTTTCTTTTTCTAATTATGCCGCTTTTACGTTCAGACTTGAAAAAGTGTGGGGGGCGTGGCCTCCCAAGCAGACAAAGGCTATATGGGGAAGGGCATAGACCAAGACTCACAGACTGCCCAAATAGCAGAGGGGAAGATCAAAGAAGTGGCTCTCTGTCTCTGTAAATCTGCCTGTAAATGAACTCACTCCGTGAAGCAGAGGGACAGTAATCTCTCCGCTAAAAGACCTTGCTGCCATGCTGTGGATCCTAAGGTGAACCTATCACAAGTTTTTCCAGCCTCCCCCGTCTCTCTCACTCGTTCTCTCTCTCTCTCCCTCTCTCTCCCCCCCTCTCTCCCTCTCCCTCCCTCCCCCAAGCAGAGCTGACAGATGGGAACATTATGACTGAAAGGTCTTTGGAATCCTTTTTCTTGGCAGACCTTCTGCAAAATAGCAGAGAGGATTTTCCTGATGCTACTGAACGCAGTCCCTCTCTTTTAAGCCTGCCCCTTACATCATAGCAACCAATCACAATGCAGATCTGATGCAGCCCTTAGTTTACACTGCAAATAAAGTGCTACATTGCAAATATTCCGGCAAAAGTAGCGACATCCCTTGCCACGCTATATTTGGGTGTTTTACCTTCCCCCCTTCTGAATGAGGCGATGCTGTACTGCGATCCGTGGGAACTATGAGCTATTTTAGTGGTATATTTAGAGGAATATTTGCCTGTGTAAACGACCCCCAACTCATTAATGGCCAGAATGAAGGTTATGTCAGAGAAGTGGCTCTGTAAGCTCCCAACGCATGTCATTCTAGACTGTCGGGATGTGGGTTGCAAGAGACACCGAGTGAGCCCCATGGGTCCTGTAGGCATCCTCCTTTCCTAGCTCAGCTAGACTCTGGATTTGATGAGGTGAAGCTTCCCCCGTACTTCACATTTAAAATTAAAATAACACAATCCTAGACAGGCCTAATAATTCCCACTGAGTTCAATGGGATTTCCTCCCTGGGAAGTGAATCTTGGATTGCAGCCCTAAATCTTTTTTTATAATATATATGCTAGCACCAAAATTTATTGCTGCTGTTGAAATTCTCGACACGTCTGAAGCAGAATACATCTCTTCAGAAGAAATAGTGCATTCAGAGATCGCTAGAGGAGAACAAAACCTTTCATACTTGCACTTTATTGTGGGCAAATTTTGTTAACCTTGTGGACGGTCAGTTAACCAAAATAGCTGCTGGCCTTCTGCTGGTGAATTTACCCCTTCTCTTTTTGTTTCTGTGGTCCTTAATTTTGGGTTTTCCTCCCATTCTCTTACAGGCTGCAGCAGATTTCTTCAACTCTTTCAGTAAATTCTGTCTAACTCTTGATTGCAATGACCCCGGCCAGATTTGGGACCTCTTTTGCAAAGACCTGGGAGCCAGAGTTGGGGAGGAGTTTAAGCCTTGGGTTAGGATGCTGGGAGACTAGGGTTTAAAACTCCACTCAGCCCTGAAAACTAACTGGGTGATCTAGGACAGGTCATACTCTCTCATCGCAAGAGGAAGGCAATAGAAAAATCTTCACTGAATCAATATTGCCAAGAAAACTCTTAAGATAGGGTCATCATGAGTCAGAATCAATTTGAAAGCACATAACATCAGTGACAACTTGCAAAGACAACTTCTTCATTCCAACTGCTGGGATGTGGTAAGGGTTTCTCAGGTCCCCTACTGTGTGAGTAGGTTGGGATCCCTAGAAACCATCTATCTTAGTGGCCACCACCCACTGATTTGAAACCCCAGTGCAGTGACCCAATGAAAGTTGCTAGGGAAAGTTTGCACTTTCCATTCTGTCACTGGAGAGATTTCCTCTCCCCGCCCTACCCTTGTGGGGAATGAGACCAAGCAAGGCACCTGAAAGAGTGAGGAAGGAGAACTTTAAAGGAAGGTTTATTCTAAGCAGAATCTACATAGTGAAAGGGGCATCTATTTGCATGAAAGGCACCTTCCCTTCAGGCTCACTTAAGAATTGTGAAATTACAAAGCAGACTAAGCAATTGCAGCCAAGTTTAAAATGAAACATAATTCCCCTAACACATTAAGCTAGACATTTCCCTGTTCTACTCTCAAGGAGATGCAGCTCTGAGTTTCTGGATGTTCATGGAGCCTGGGAGCCTGGGCTCTTCCAGCTCAATCTCTGCCAAGCACCCCCTTAGCTGGAACAGGAGCCCCCCCCCTTCCTGTTGTTGTCTCTCTTTAGTACCTAGATTTCCAAGGGAATTGATGGATTGGGTCCAGCCAAAGCAGCAAAGCTGTGGGGGAATACTGTGGACTGGCACTTTAAGGCTACAGGGCAGGATTGCCTTGGTGGTGGTGGGGAACCTTCCTGTGAGGAGGGGTCAGTGCCTATCAGCCAGTCAGTAACAAAAAGCGCCATGCCAGTAAAAGCTTCTAAGGGTGTAAGGAGAGGGGAGACAGAACAGGAAGGGAATTCAAGGGCTAGCTTAATTTCAGTACTTGGAGATCAAAAGGGAGGAGAGATGCTATGCAGGAGGGGACATTTGTGATGAAAGTGGTATATTTAACCCAACCAGTGTATTTTCCCCCCATTGCCAAGAGAAGAGGAAATAGGAGATGAAGGAAACTTCCACTTCAGATGGGACCAAGGTTAGATTATCCGTGGTTCAGCTGGTGCAGCTGCTTCAAGCCCTTCACCAGCTAGGGACCCAGCATCAAATGGAAAAGAAGTGGCATTCTCCCCTTGCTCCTCCTCCTCCTGTCCTTACTTGTATCTCTGACCTTCCTGTTACCACCAAAATGTTGGGTCGACTTTGAGTAATCGAGTAAAAATGTGTGGGATCTGGTTCCCTGGCATTGCAGAGGCAAAAGCTAGATACACACATGGAAGACTTTTATGCTGCTGCCTCTTGCATTTTGTATTTTACATCTTATTTATGCATTCATTTCTTTATTTTATTTCTGTGCCACCACTGCTAGAATAACTCACACATGTGTACAAAAGGGGGTCTTATTTTGGGGAACTGCTCTAGGGGTCCCAACCATCCCCATCTGACTTTGGATGACATGCACCAATTGATGCAAATGGAAGTCAAAGTACAAAAGTATTTTACACTCAGTTAACTCACTAGGGAAGAGAGGAACGGGCAAAGTTTTGCCCTTCCCAGTAGACTCAGGCAAAAGCAAACTGCTTCAGTCCCTCCTAGCTTGTCTGTTGTTCCTCATTAATCACTTTTGCCCTCTTAACAAGACTCTGTAATTGCTTGGCCACCCCTGTCCCAGTTTCCATCTTTGAACTGTTGAAGGGTATGTGAGTTTTCTATAACAAGGAGGGAACTGTATCCAGAAACTGTGAGCAGCCAACGTGGGCATGTCAGGGACAAATCATGCTAGAAGAATTGCCTCTTGTGTAGCTTTCAGACAAGGTGGGAAGTGGTGAAATCACAGGAAAAAAATTGGGCAGGTTACATTATCACACCATGGCAAGCATTTGATCACTCAGGCCAGTTAGAAGGCTGATGAAAGCAGCAACAACCAGAGAATAAGGATGGGGCGTGTTACTAATTGACCTTGTGAATGACTATAATTCCCTCCGCTACATAAATGAGAAGTGGCAAGTGAGTCAATGAGTGGGACTTCAGTGTGGAATACAAAGAATCTGGGGGTCAAGGAGTGGAGGATGATAGTTCATATTCAGTCAGAGATCTCTGCCATCCTTCAAGCTGTTTAGGATTTATTGATACAGATTGGCAGCTAGGTCATCCAGGATTTTGAACTGGAACCTTTCTCACTCCTAGCTGGAGAAACTTGGGTGGGGCTTCCTCCAGGTAAATGAGGGGCTCCACCATTGAACTTTAATGTACCCTCTAACGTAACGTCTAATAATGAGATAAGATTCTAGTCCTCAGGGTTCTGTCCAGAGGAGGGCGACTACAATGGTGAAAGGTCTGGAAACCATGCCTTATGAGGAAAGACTTAGGGAGCTGGGTATGTTTAGCCTGCAAAAAAGTTGGTTATATGACATCCCTGTTTAAGTATTTGAAGGGGTGTCACATTGTGGATGCAACAAGTTTGCTTTCTGCTGCTTCAGAGACTAGAACACAGAGCAATGGATGCAAGCTCCAGGAACAGAGATTCCACCTCAACATGAGGAGGAACTTTCTGACAGTAAAAGCTGTTCAGCAGTGGAACACACTCCCTCGGAGCGTGGTGGGGTCTCTTTCCTTGGAGGTTTTTAAACAGAGGATGGATGGCCATCTGTCAGGGATGCTTTGATCATGATTTCCTGCATGGCAGGGGGTTGGACTGGATGGCCCTTGTGGTC
Organism: Gambelia wislizenii; assembly: GCA_030847615.1. NCBI lineage: Eukaryota > Metazoa > Chordata > Lepidosauria > Squamata > Crotaphytidae > Gambelia > Gambelia wislizenii. The sequence goes on along the minus strand of JAUMIR010000010.1, from coordinate 31,534,621 downwards.
TCTTCCAACTCTACAATTCTATGATTTTATGAACTGAGGACTAATGTGAGCAGAAACACAGGAAGCTGCTTTATACGCCAGACTTTTGGTTCACCAAGCCCAGGGGTGGCAAAGTGAGGCCACATGCTGCTCCCCAAAAACTGTTTTTGCTCCAAAATACCCTCAAATACCCAAGATGGTGGGCCTTTCCACCACATATAGGGGGTCACACACAATTTTTGCATTTTTTTTAAAAAAAGTTGTTTTGCTTCCTTATGTCCTGTAGGGGCACATTTCAACCATATTTTGCAGCCCCCCCCCCCGCCAATTGTGGCCCAGGAAAGGACTTTTTTTGAAACAGGAAGTGAACCGGAAGTGACTTCTATTCACTTCCTATTGTTAAAAATCGTAAAAATAGTCCCCTAGAGCTTTGGGGGGCAATACCCCCCCAGGAGCAGCTGCAGTGGAGGGATGCAGCCCTCCAAAGACTTCTTGGGGATGGGTGGGTTAATGTGGCTTCCTAACCTTCCATATTTGCCCAATCCTGACCTAGCCCATTAACTGTTTAGACTTCTCTCCAGGGTTTTTGAAAATAAAAGTAAAGTGATGTTGAGTCACCTGTCAACTGCTACACCATCACAGGTGGTGGACGCATGGCACACTGTACCTTTGCCAGACTAAAATTCATCTATCCAGGTGTCTCTTGCCCATAGCATGGAGGGCAGGGGAGAGAAGATCAAGATATTTTGCTGCCTGAGGCAAAGGGCAATAGAAGCTTCTGCTCTTGCTGCTGCTTTTGCCAGGTGTCCCCCCCACCCTCCATTCATTATCCACCCACTTATCTCCTGAGATAGATAGGTACCCTGTGTGACTGGCCAGCTGGGAGTCATCGATTGATGGATGAAGGCACAGAGGGAGAGGGAGAGCAGCGGCTGCGCTGGGAGGTCTGTCGCTTATCAGTCAAAGCTGATTAAGTGGAAAGGGATCTTTTCATTACCTGACTGACTGACACCTTGGCAGCTGATGCAGTAGCCAAACATTGATTTGCCTCTTTCCATGGAAATTGTTGAGAATGATGCGATGGTCACAGAGTCATGTCTGACTAGCCCCAGCTTGGCTGGGCTAGAAGGGATGCGTGCCAACAAAAGTCTTCCCCAAATTAAAGAGCCAGGACCCTTGGTCATGTGCCATCGCCTGCATTGTGGTTTGAGGAATGGGATCATTAACATGAGATTTCTGTGCCCTGGGGGCTCCTCTGATGGGGTCTGTGATGGAAAAATCAGCATTCTTCCTGCACCCCCCACTTGCTTGCTAGCAGAGTGAAACAAGTCTTAGAAAGTTTTTAGGGAGTTCCTGCATGTTTAAAATTTCCTCCCCTTCTCCTCATACAATCCTTAGTGGGCTTGGCTTGAATCTCAGTCACAGCCAAGCTAGATGGCCATTGTGTTGTCATGTGACCCAGGTTTAATGACCTCATGATTTCAAAGTTTTATGACTCTTTGTCTACTCTCTGAAGAAGAAGCGTGCATTTCCCTGCATGTCTGTAGGGATGGCTGCCTTACCTATTTTCCCTGGGTCTCACTGGATCCTATCACGATACCTGTCCTAACCTAGATCAACAGTCAGATAGGATGTAGTCTTCCCATGCATATGTACATTGAAAAGCTATTAGTAAATGCTTCATTATTCTTTCAAGAAGAAGCAAGTCTTTTGTTTTGGCTTGAGTCCTGAGTGATTTGCTAATTGAGTCTTGTCTTGTCTGCATTCCTGTCTCTGCCACTCTGTTGTATTAGAAGTTAACTCTTAACCATTTTAACTTTGAAGAAAATTTCCCTAAGGGCTTGCACCCTGGTATCTTTAATGAATTTTTAATTTTTAAGCTCCTATGCCCCAACAGTCTGTCATGCCCCACCTGCTCACTCTTTGCTATTATTTGCCATCAAGTCAACATTGACTTACAGAGGCCCTATGAATGAGAGCTCTCCAAGAACCCTGGTCATTGACTGCCCTGCACAGATCCTGCAAACTCAGAGTCGTGGCTTGCCGGAAAAGGCAAAAGTGCTCAGCGTAACAGAAGGCAGCAGAAAAGAGCAAGACCACGTTACAGGCACATTGATTCAATCAAGAAAGCTATGGTTGCTCTGAGTTTGCAAGCCCAGAGCAGGATAGGTCTTAGAGGTTCCTCATTCATAGGGTTTTCATAACTTGAAGTGAACTGGATGGGAAATGACCACAACCATGATGTTGTGGTCTGGGTGTTGGACTAGGACTCTGGGTGACCAGGGTTTGAATATCTGATCACCCATGAAAAGCCACATGGTGACCTTGGTAAAGTCACACTTTCTCAATATTAGAGGAAGGTAAAGGCAAACTTCCTCTGAATAGATATTTCCAAGAAAGCCCCATGGTTGTGTTGTCACACATTGGAGTTGACTTAAAGGCACGCAATGGCAGCACATGTTGACTTTCCATTCCGCAATTGATTTAATGGGCCTACTTGAGTTGTGATGAAATAACAGGACCCCAGCAGCATTCATTTTGGGCCAAGGTTTGCTGATGTGTGTGCATTGGGGGGGGGGTCAGAGCAGGAGGGTGTTGGGAGCAAAACTGCCATGGTTTGCCAGGATTTTGAGCTGTTTCGGGAGAAAAATCACCCATGAGAAATTAATGGGGGTCAGTTCTGGGATTTTTTTGGGGGTTTCCTGGTTGGCTTCAGAGGCTGCACAGCAGAGCTGCACGGCGCTATGAGGAACCCTTTCCTGCTTTAGAATGCTTTCTATGTCCTTCTTGTTTGGGTGGCCAGAAGGACCTGAAAGGAATAATAGGGTTTAGCCTGACAATGCCCTGCTCCCCAAAACAGCTGGATGTCATTGATAAGCACCTGCTCCAAAGAAGAGCTAACCAAAGGTGCATGACCACCTCCTCTGGACTGTATGTGACCCTTGCCTATTCCTGACACAACCGCCACTTTCACTCTTTTCTTGACTGTCCAACTAATCTGCTGCGGCAAGAGTCGGATTGCTTCCCCCTCTCTCACACCCATATACACACAGTAATGTGCAAGCCTAGATGTACTAAATGTGTCTTCATTCTTTCCCTGTTGCATTACAGGCTGCTTTCACTTCAACCCACGTGTGACGGGAACAACCCTCTCCTCTCCATCACCTCCCACACCCCTGCCCTATGTGAGCCCATAAAAGTGTATCATCTCTGCTCCACATGGCTGGGAAAAATTTGTCTGCCCTTTCAAAATATTCTCCTGAGGTGAGTATTTATCGAGACTCAAACAAGCAAACTGTAGATATTTCTCGGGGCTTTTACAGCACTAATTAATGGTGCCATTAAGCAGGAGAATTAGACCTACTTATGGAGAGAAAGATTTGCCCCCTGATACACACACACACACACACGCTTACTTTGGGAGTTGTGATATAGAGATGTATGTTCAAGGACGGATGGATAGATATAGTCTCTGTGTGAGCCAGACTATGAGCCTCTAGTGCCCCTACAGATGTAGGGAGAGTTTCTTTAGGCAGACAACTCTTTCCCTGGTCTCACACAAAAGTTCTTTCTTCACGTCTGTGACTTCCATTGGTGACCTCAGTCTGTTCGAATCTGAGCTCTGAAGGGCCTGGCTGATTGACTGCAAGGAGCGTATGGCTTGATGTGAAGAAGAAAAAAGAAGAATCATGACCACTGCTGAGTTGAAATAGAAACTTGGTCAAACCTCAAAAAGAGGACAGGACACCCACATGAGAGTGGCTCCATTCCTCCACCCTGTAATAAACAGCAGGAGAATTAGCAGCTAAGCCAATTGAAAAACCATTAATTATATCCCACTGAGAAAAGAACATGGAATTGACATAATTTTGTTTTAAAGCATGAATAATTTCTCTGGAAATTAGAAACGAGAAATTAAAAGTCACTTTTTCTGCCCATGGATCTTGGAGCCTTTTGTAGAGGCTAATTAAGCCTCTTCTACACCTCCCAGAGGAGTGGGAAGAAAGCACGAGGGACCCTCCCTCCTGGTCAGGGGTACACTTTGATGAATCCAGGTGTTGCCCTGCACCTTGGCCAGGGAAGATGAGGGAAATGTGTCTTTCCCATCAGATCAACTCTTGTGTCCTGTGCCCACAGGTAGCAAAAGGCAGGAAATGTAGGCTGCAGTGGGGAGAAGTTACAGGTGAGTCAATTCAGTCTGGGTCCTATGCAGGTAATCAAGGGAATTTACTAAAGTCGAAGGGAAATGCAGTAACAAAAACCTCAGCCATTCCGGAATCATCACAAGAAGCCAGCAGTCCCCGTAACTGAAGCTCCAAGAGAAAGACAAAGAGCTTGTCTATACAAGGCAAAAAATGTGGATTGATGTGCACAAATGTCAATTCAAAGCAGCTTTCATTTGTCTCCATGGTCTTCTTTCAAGATTGCAGGCATGCAAAGCCATACACATTTGTTGTTCAAATGGGCATGCCTGCAAATCAAGATGGCGGGCACAAGTGAATTACTCATGTTTTTATTGTCACCAGTTGCTACTGCTGAAGAGTATTAAAAAAAAAAAACATATCCAAGGTGCAGAAGTGTAATCTTCTGCTTAAATAAACAGAAAAAAAGAGGAGGGGAAAAAAGGCTGTTTCTTCACCTCAGTACACGATTGCTATGGTGAAAATCCAACATGGTGGTTCTGGGCACTTGCCTTGCCAGCAAGCTCCACCCCTGGCTTATGTCCGACCAATCAGCTTTCCACTTTTGCTCTTATCGGGAATGTGCAGCAAAGCAAATTGGTTTTCCCAATGAGCAGGAATGCACATTTCCTTCAGTTTAAAAATATATATATATGGGAAAAGCTGCAGAGGTTAGTACTGTATTTGGAATCCCTCCCACTCCTTCTGAATATGGCAAAAGGTATTCTCCTCGAATTCTATGGGGAGTATTTTCGCTGTATAGACAAGCCCAAAGAGATGTAACACCATAAACCAATCCAGAAGTCCAAATAAAACAGCAAGCACGAAGTGCACAAAAGCCAGAGAGAACAAACAGCTGCAGAGAGCTAAAACTCCCAGCACCTACTGTGGGATTTATAGCTGCCTGGCCTTGAGATGCCAGGGACTTGATTACTTAGCAATTCTTATTTAAGAGGTATTGGTTCCTTTGCTGTTCCTTGTCTTGATGGCATACCACAGATGATGGGGGTTTCTCCTTAGTGCTCATCTCTGGCTGAGATGGGTCCCCACTCTGCTCCAATTCTTCATCAGTTGCATCGGCCACTAGCTGCTCAGATTCGGGGGTGGTAGGAGTCATCATTTGGAGCTTGAGGTCTTTTGCATACCGACTCTTCTGCATTGGGTTTCTTTGACTCTGTGGGGGTGACTTATGACATCCTGAGGTTGAGGTGGGTGAGGCACCAATGGTTTAGCAAAAGAGCAGTCCAAGAAATGAAGTGATGTCTTTATAGGCTCTCCTGTCTTCAGGATGTTGCAGAGCTTCTGAGATATATCTGTCAGAAGTTACCTCTTTTGGGTGGGGGAGGGGGATATAATGTAATCACATTTCAAAAGTGGCATAATGGGAAGGGGGGATGACGTTAAAGGTATTTGGTGTAACACTATGATTTTCTACTCTGTTTGAAAAGATGTTTTTAGACATTCCGAGAGGTACTTTGAGTGGAATTTTTCAAGTTCTACACCATCCTCTTTTCAAACCTATGACATTTGAGTCATGCAGCCAATAAGTGTAGTATGTGGGGAAATAATTATTTTGTATTGTAATGTAATAAATACATTGTATTGTAATGTAAAAGCAATCTTGTGTACCCCATTCACATCCTAAGATAAGTCTAGTTTTTCCCCCTGCATGCTTCTGTTCTCCCAAACTCCCTTTCTCTTATTTCACTGGGCACTTCCAGCCAACTGGAGTGCTGGGTCATTCAACACATGACCTAATTTAAATTGTATTGCTCTTTGTGAGACTCTTTTAAGTTAGAGTCTCCATGTGGCTGTAGCCATGTTATCTTCATCTTTTCTTTTGTAACCATGCTGCTGCTATGAAGCCATGCCATGATGTTTGCTTTTCAAGTCACCATGCAGCCTCTTACCGCTAAAGGGCTGGGTGAGTCTTTCTACCCTAAATCCTCCTAGTTAGTTAGGAACCCTTTTTAAAAGTTTGTTTTAGTATGTAGATTGAGATTGATATACCTTCAGTAAACTTTTGATTTGCATTTTTAAACTGACTCCTTTGTTTTTGTAATGAGTCTAATTTAACTGGGTGATCACAGACCACAGACCTCTGAATACACTTTTAAATGTTAATTGAGCTTGTCAGTCTGCATTCTTAAGTGTCACTCTGCATGAATTTGAAAGTAAGTGATTTTTAACTCCTTTTAAAGAAGATATTTTTTTACTGCTTTTTAAAAAGGGCTAGATCCCTGGAATTTTTAATACAATTTTATATTTAGACTCATTACTCCTACAATAAGTGACATAATAAATAATAGCAACAAACCCTACTTTCAACACTGCAACACATAACTGGAATGAATTTTTTTTCTTTAAAGGAACTTTCCCAATTCTGTGGGAGGGATGTGTTAGAAAGCAAATCACACCCCAGGCAGAAAGAAATTGCTCAAGTGCCACAACCTAATCCATTTATTGAGGAACACCCCTCCACCCCAGTAAACTTTGAAAGACACAGAAAGGACAGATAAAAGGTTTTTCTGCTTTGCTGGAAGTTCTAAAATAGGGGTTGCATGGCCAGCTGTTGATATGGATTGCCTTCCACAGTAGTTACCAGTGCAAGCACAATGGTAACCAGGGGACCTCAGTCCATGATGGAATACATCAGTTGCCAGAAAGGTGCTTCATATGTGCCATGCGGTGTGTGTGTGTCCCTTGAGCTTCTAAAGCTACAGCCAATTCCAGTAAGGGAACCCCAGTCTACAAAGAGGACAACCGCGACATAGGTCACCTCCTATACTTTGCATTCTTCTCAGTCCAGAGTATAGTGAGTTCAGCCTCTGCCACTGGGAAGATAGGTTTTGGAGTCCTTGTTGGCACAGTGGTGAAATATTAACAGCTGTCCAGTGCAGACAAAAGAGTCTTCGGAACCCCTCCTCCCATACAATCCTTCCCGCGCACTCCGGTCCTCTGGGAGGAATTTGCTTCAGCCAAAAAAATGTAGGCTGTCTGCAACCTCCCAGAGGGCCTTTTTGGTAATCGCCCCCAAATTATGGAATGGCCTGCTGAACGAGATCCGTCAGATGATGAACCTGAGTAGCTTTAAAAAAGCACTAAAGACAGATCTCTTTCGGCAGGCCTTTCCTAATTAGATCCCGGCCTCAGGAGCTCCTGGCCTCTTTTAGTCTGCTGGCTATTTATTATTTTTTTATGTGATTTTAGATTAGTTGTTTTTAATTTATATTGGTTTAATATCTTTTTATGGGGGAGGGTGGGTGTGGGTGGTGTTTAGGGATTTTAATCTGTATTTGTATTTTAATTTTTGTAAGCCGCCCCAATTGTTTTTAACAGGGGGGCGGGTATAAATACATTATTATTATTATTATTATTATTATTATTATTTAGGTTGTATTAGTGATCTTGTAAGAAACGTTTTGCATTAGTTGGAGAGTTCGAGACTGGAAAAAAGATATGGAGGCTGAAAGTGGGTGGGTGGGGGAGTGAGGTTTCCTCTGTTGCTAAGCTGCTTGCATAGTTCTTGTCATTGTTTGGGGGAGATGGGTGACACTTCTACACTTTGATTTTCTTTGCTTACTGCTGTACTATATAATCCTTGACAGTCTCTGGGCCATAGCTGGGATGTGTGAACCCCATCTCAGGTGCCCCATATAGCCACTGATGAGGAATTTGATTATTGGTCAGGGGTAGTCTGGGTGGAATTAGTTTAGTGCCCCAGTTCTCCTGGTTTTACCATGGGCTGTGAAGCAAAAGGGCTGGAATGCTCCTTTGCTATATGTACCATCTATTGCAGTGGTTCTCAACTTGTGGGTCCCCAGATGTTGTTGGACTACAGTTCCCAGGAGCCCTCTGAGGTCTCACCTTGACAGCCAGGTGGTCCTCCCAGTCATTAGTGAGGCTGTAGGATTGAACTCACAGACTTACTAATGGCCAAGAGCACCACCTGGCTGTCAAGGTGAGGCCTCAGAGGGCTCCTGGGAACTGTATTCCAACAACATCTGGGACCCACAGGTTGAGAACCACTGATCTACTGCATCATTTACTATCAATAAAGCTCAGGCTACAGCAGTGATGCATGACATGGAAAGGACTCTTGGGGGAAACCTGGAACTACACCCAGTTCCTGCACAGAGGAATTTGGTGCAGCAGGTGCGTTAGTGCCCCTAGCGTGTCCCACCTCCAGAAACCCCCAAAATTGGCTTATTGATAATTTGGCATATTAATGTGGTTTTCCATGGGGAAGAGCAGTAAAATATCAGGGATTCACTGAAAGGATCCCAGAAGGCACATGTTAAGCCATGCATTGCCCAAAGGAAGAACTACTGACAAATTCCAAACTATGAGGAAACATAATGAGTTCAAGAGGACATTTATTGCACACACCGAAGTGACAGACAATTGATCCCATTACTGGTGGATGGAGTAATCCTTTGTCTGAAGATATCCCCTTCCCTTAACCACATACCCAACCATTAAAGAGGCAAATCAAGCTTTGTAAATCTAATCACTAGAACATTAAGGCAGCTGCAACACATTAGCATCTTCAGACACCTATTGTCAAACCCAGGAGTTTTTCCTGAAACTCATTGTTCAGTCTTTGGAGACACCTGGAATTCATTGTTTTAGCCCATGAAACTTCCTTGCCTAAGGGAACATTTTTAGTATAGATACTAGTCCAAAATCATGCCTCATGGTGCACAGAACTTCTTCTTGGGGACACTACATCTCTCTGTGTTATCCATTCCAGCTTCATCTATCCATGCTGCTGGTTTGTCCAAGGACTTTGGACCACGAGACAGGTGCTGTATATCCCCAGAAACCTTCCTATCTATCCCTCTGTCAACCTCTCTTCTTCCATTCCTAGTAGTCTTGTGTGAATGCTTTATCATATGAGTGTGTGCGTGCTTGATGTTATTATTTTTAAGTCTTTAATAAATATCATTGCTAATTTTTCATTTTGTGTTTGTGTGTGTCTGTTCAGAGTTAGTAGGGGTATGCAACTGGTGTAAAGATCCCTCCCTCTGTTGCCCCTTTCACATTGCTAAGGTCGAGTTGCTGCTAATTTCCCCAGCATGTTAGAAACTCAATATTTTTGTGGAATTTCCAAGAGCACCTTGGGTAACAGGTGAGCAGAATGGCCTGTTCAAGTGGAAGCCATAGGAGTTGGGGACTGGGGATGACGCATGCTATGCGAGTCTGAATTGTGACCTGGGTTATCCCACCAGGATTGTGAAGATCTAGCATTGCAATAATAATAAAAGGACCCTTTTGATGTTGTGCAACCTGAAATGGAGAGCCAGCATGGTGTAGTGGTTTGAGTGCTGGGTCAGAAATCTGGGAGACCAGGATTTGAATCCATGGTCATCCATGGCAACCTGCTGGGTGACCTTTGACAAGTCCCACTCTCTCAGCCTCAGAGAATGGCAACCCCGCCACTGAACAAATCTTGCTGAGAAAACCCCCCAGGATAAGTTAGCCTTGGGGTCGCCATAAGTTGGAAACAATGTGAAAGTACACAGCAACAACAACACTGAGTAGGTAAGTGGAAATAGGAAGTCCTCTCGACCTCCGGGACGGACGGAATGCAAAAGGGTGGGTGGATGGGGCAGCTGCAGGCATTTTGGTGGGCAGAACTTGAACAGATGAGGTGGCGTGTGCTTTCCTGTGAAAAAGGGACAGCAACCCCTCCCAGAGATTTTGCCCCCCTCACATGCTGTACACCAATGGTGAAGAGAGGGATCTGTGGGGTTGGCCCACAAAGTCCCTCCAGCCATGTATGCAGGTCAGCTAAGTGCCTCTTGCACTGACTGCCTGGCTCTCTCATCAGCCCTGCATTTCTATTCATTGCTGCTCACAAACAGCTGCAAATGTGGTTCAAGCAGACACTGTTATCCTTGTCCATTAGCAAGACAAAGAAATAATCTCTCTCTCCATCTAAAGAGCTGCAGAGTGGGTGGAGGGGGAACCCATTAACACCCACAGAGCATGTGTCTGTGTGCCCAGCCTCATGGCAGCTGCTTCCTCACCTCCCTCTCCCCCTCCTGTTGCAGATCCAAGAAGCATCACTTACATAGCCTGGCAAAGGCTGTGAAGGAAAGTCCATCCCACATTGCCTCCCCACCACTCCAAGAAAGGCTTCAGGGCCTCAGTGGGTGGGGAGAATCCACAGGTTCTTCAGTGTTCAGCTGGCAGAAAGCTGCTGTGTGTGAGCAAACGAGAGGAAGGGAGGCATATTGCTGTCTCTAGGGCATATCCGTGTCAATGTTTATGCTCATGAACATGAAGGCACCATGCAGTGCAGAGCGCTCTCCAACGATTGTTTTGAAGAGTGGGGGAACATTATGTTGGGCCCCAACTGCTTCTCTTCACCTTCCCCTCCCTGGCTGAAAAGCCAGACCCTCAGCTCTGCAGGTTAGGAAGGCTTCCCCACATCTGTCGCCAGGCCTATTCCTTCCTGACTCCGCCCTGACTTTTCAGCATTCCTTAAAAAGTTGCTCCTCTACAACAACTCTCCAGGATCCCCCCCCCCCAGCAACCAAGTACTCTGACATTTTACACATATGAACACCCTTCTGGCCCAGGATCTTGGGGGCTGCTCACTCTGCAGGTGAGAGCAGGATCTGGCATCAGCTGTGGATCCTGGAATTTTGATGCTCTGTTGCTGCCACTTCTCTTTCCATATGAACTTGGGAACTGTAAAAGGAAGGAAGGAAGGAAGGAAGGAGGGAGGAGAAAACCATCACTTTCCTCCTTGGCAAATGGTAGCTCCTTCCTTCCCCGTTCTTCTCCTGAAATTGTGGTACCCGTATCTTTGACCTGAAACAAATAGCTGCTTCAGAGTCCCTGAGTTTGCAGTTTGCAAGACCCGTTGATCTGTGGATTGACAGAATGTCTTGGAGGCCACTCATTCAAAGGGTGCCCATAAGATGAAGTCGATTGGATGGCACTTAACACCAACATATGGAGGAGGGGAGAAGATGATGATGTGGATGTGAAGTGTACCATGCAGAAGAGAGAAGCAGGGAAATCTAGTTTCCAATGGAACAGCTGTTTATGGGTACCACTCTGTGTGTGTGTGTGTGTGTGTGTGTGTGTGTGGTGATGATGATGATGATGATGATAGCCAAGAGATCTCAGCAGCATATAAACAGGGCAACAGCTGAGTTTCAGGGCCCTTTCACACTGCAAAATTATAGCACTATGATTCTACTGTAGCTGCCATGGCTGCAATCTGTGGACTCCTGGGGTTTGTAGTTTGGTGAGGCACTCAAATTCTCTGGCTGAGAATTCCAAATTTGTTGTTGTGTGCCTTCAATTTATTTCTCACTTATGGTGACCTTAAGGCAAACCTATCACTGGATTTTCTTGTCAAGATTTGATCAGAGGGGCTTTTGCCACAGCCTTCCTCTGAGGTTGAGAGAGCGTAAATTTCCCAAGGTCACCCAGTGGATTTCCATGACAGAGTGGGATTCGAACCCTGGTCCGTGGTCTCCTAGTCCAACACTCAAACCACTACTCCATGCTGTCTCTCTGAGAATTGTAAATGTCCCTCACTAAACTGTAAATCTTAGAATTCCAAAGGCTTGGACCATGGCAGTTAAAGTGGAATCATAATTTCTTCAGTGTGAATGGGAAATCAGGCTCGGTTGGGTGTTGAGGAGTGCCTGAATTGCCTCTCTCCACCTAACAGGGTTTATTCCCTTCAACAAAGTGGCTCTTAAAACACTTGTATGTTGGTGTTTTGTGTTAGATTAAACTAGTGGGTTTTTGTTTCCCTTCAGGCTCATCTACCCACACATGGAACAGCCAAACTTGCGAAGGCAGGGTTTCATCATTCTCTGGGCTTCCTCTGTTTGGTCACCCCTCGTTTGGTAGAAATGAGGCTTAAGAGCAGAGAGAGTGAATCTCTGCCCTTCTCTCAGCAGTCAGTTGCAAACGCTCACCAGGCTGGGAATGGAGTAGTAAGGGAAGAGAAGATGCTGCTAGAAAAGGAGGGGCGGAGGTTCCTCACCCAGCTCCTTTGTCCCCTGTCTAAAAGATTTGGCAAGAAGTTGACTATCTGGACGACCTCCAGATGCCTAGAGAGACATCCTCTCTAGGCATTTTCTAGGTCCTCCAGCACGATTCTATGGTATTCGGAAGCAATTCACTGTTATCCATGGTTTCACTTATAAACAGTAAGTCAGGAATGTATTCCTCATAGATATGGGGGCAACCTGTAGTAACAACCACCACCATACTACCTCACAGGTTTGTTGTGAGAATAGGTTTGGAAGGGGTGATAAATCCTGCTTTGAGCCCCTTGGAAGAAAGGGGGGATAGCAATGAAACAAGTCAAAATGTTGCTTTTAATGCAGGGCCTTCCATCCACCCATGTCTTCCACCCTCCTTGAGGATGGTATATGTTTGCTCAGAGAGGAAATCCTTCCTTTCTGGTTGCAGCAGAATGCCAAAAGCTTCTTTCAGCAGCAAGGGGAGAAGAAGGAGGAGTTTCAAAACCAGATAGAAAAATGGTAGTAGGTGGATGAGAGAATCAAGCAGCACCTTTGAGATCAACTGATTTATTTTAGCATGAGCTTTCATGGATTTCAGCCCTCTTCTTCAGAAGCACTGATGGAGTTGGAAGTATAGCCACAGGGTACCAACTCCACCGGTGTGGCATAATAGTGGATTGACTTTTGGACTAGCACTCTGTAGCCAAATGTACACTACACAAATAATCCAGTTTGAAACTGGATTATTTGCCATGCCTCCTTCCTATGGAATCCTGGGATTTTATCTCTTTTGGCAGAGAAGGCTAAACTACAAATGTGTAAAACTACAAATCCCAAGATTCCATAGGAATGTGTAGTATGGATTTGGCCTGGAACCTAGGGTTCAGATCCTTGCTCGGGCATGGAAACTTACTGGGACATGCTGGGCAAGTCCCACTCTCTCAGTCTCAGAGGAAGACAATGGAAGCCCCTCACCCCAACTCCCCACAGTTGATGGATGAACTGAGATCCATCAAAGCCCATGTTAAAAATAAAACGGGATGAAAGCTGCTGCTTGATTCCTTTCTTTCCCTCCCTCTATTTTACACCAAAACAGACTAACATGACTTTCTCTTTGCAAACTTACAGAGGTTTAGTACATTGCATCTCTTCTAACTGGACATTTCTGCTACTTTTTAATAAAGAGGTGTTATAAACTGCCTTGATACTATGAAACCTGGGCAACCTACCCTCTACTTTTGTCTCAAGCAAAAGTGAGCTGGTGGTGGTGGGGGCTTCTTTTCCCCATGGCCTGGTGACTCGGAGCTGGAGAAAGGAAGCCCATAATCCACTGCAAAAACAGAGATGGGGGCAAGCAGAGCGACACGGGGTGGGAGGGGGGAGGAATTTCTCTGACCTCGGAATTGTAAATGTCAGGAGTGTTTTATGCGGAGGATAAAGAACCCTCTTTGCTAGATTGTAACACGATTATGCCCCATAAAATCCTTGAATGATATTGACAGCATTATGGCGAAAAAAAGGGCAGTGAGTTAAGAGAGACTTTGAGCCACCCCAAGGGAGCTGGGGCGGGGGGCAGGCAATGAATTTGATGCACGCTTCCACTGGGCAGGGGAGACCGAGCGAGATATTTTCTATACCTTTTGCGCAGTGGCGGTGTTCTTCAAATACATGTCCACACAGGATGCACATGTTTCAGAGAAGCTGTGCCACTCTTTGGCCACGTGACAGCAGCACTTGTTCTCCTGCTGGGCGACTCAGAATACTCTGCTCCTGCCTCTGATCCCAGGACTAGGTGGGCACCAGAACAACTGGACCAGGATTACCTGGCATGGATCGGCAGAGTGTGGGAGAGCAAAGGTGACCAGCTAAAAAACCCGGATGGGACCAAAGATGCAGGGCGTTCCCTATTATAAACTAATGGCCATAGTGAAATGGCCTGCTTCTGCCGATTCTGTGGCCCATCGCATGACTTTTCCCGTGTGAAGTCCTACATGCATTTATTACAATCTTGTGTGTATGCAAGGGTTCAGTCCCAAAAGATCTTGGCCCACTACTGCTGAGATCACCCCATTCAAATTCACACAAATTCACAAATAAATCCAGTTTGAAACCGGATTATTTGCCATGGCTCCTTCCTATGGAATCCTGGGATTTGTAGTTTTACAAGGTCTTTAGCTTTCTATGCTGAAGAGTGCTGGTGCCTCACCAAAGTACAAGTCCCAGGATTCCATAGGAAGCAGCCATGGCAAATAATCTAGTTTCAAACTGGATTATTTGTGTAGTGTGGCTCCCAGTGTTCCCTCCCTGAGATCCTGTCTGGGAGAACAGGGCTAGGCTGATGGAAGAGAGAAAGCGGATCTGACAGGACAGAAGGAAAACAATATGAGAATGACAGCAGCCACGCTGGCTTTGGGCTCATTTCCAGGCAGGCAGGCAGAAGAGGCCTCATTTCCATTTTGATCAGCATTTTAAATGAAGGCTGTCTCGGCCCCTGAGATGCAGTGCTGCTCCAGGAAAAAATGTAAACGCTCCTCTTAGTATAGCCTGATCCAGAACCCAAGTCTCTTTTGCAAACATTAGGGAAGGTAAGGGCCAGCGGGCCTAGTGACAGAGACGCACCAGGGCTATTTTTACACTGTATAATTACAGTGCTATGATTCCACTTTAACTGCCCTGTTCCATCCTATGGAATCCTGAGATGTGTAGTTTGGAGAGGCCCTCAAGTTCCCTGGCTGAGAATGCTCAACGTCCCTACCTCCACTGCACTATACTACATTCTTTATGCACTTCTTAACCTGTGGTCTGGGGACCCCCAGGGAGCCGCATTGTCCCTGAAGGGTGCTTGGCCCACCTCCTGCCTGCAGTAGAGTGGCCACATGACAGGAGCCAAGGCAAAGGCTGGCTGGCTGGCTTGGCCTGAGCAATGCCATTCAATCTGCTCCAGCCACAAACTTGCAGGAAGAAGCAGGAGAAAGGTCTTCTCTCCCTTCAAGTGCCTCTGAGGGAAGATTTCATGGATAGTGTAATTGTATTATTTGTCAGGTATTATTGTTATTGTTATGATGATGATGATGATGATGATGATGTTCAGGTATGATGATTATTAATATCATCAGGTATTATTATTATTATTAGGGTTTCAAATATTGAGTTACATCTTGGGGGTCTGCGGCAACAAAAGATATTTAAAGGGGGTCCCTTGTAAAGAAAAGTTTAAGAGCCATCACACTACACAGTTATAGCATTATTGTTCCACTTTAATGGCTATGGTGGCCTCCTGTGGTATTCTGGGATTTGTAGTTTAGTGAAGCCTAAGAACTCTCTGGTTGAGAAGGCTAAATGCTGCTCCCTAAACTGCAAATCCCAGGATTCCAAAGAAGGCAGCCATAGCAGTTAAAGTGGAATAGTAGTGCTGTAGCAGAGTAGTGCAACTCTGGGAGACGAGGTTTTGAATTCCCGCTGAGCCATAGAAACCCACTGGGTGACTTTGGGCAAGTCACACTCTCTCAGCCTCAGAGGAAGGCAGTGACAAACATCCCTGAATACATATGGGTAGGGTCGCCATAAGTCAGAGTTGACGTGAAGGTATGTAACAACCAATTACCACCCTCCTTGATGGTGTGATGGTTGGTGATTAAGAGACTTTCTGAGGAGGGAAGAGAAAGTCATGGAGGACAGAGGATCAGTCTGGCAGTGGTGGCTGGGTCTGATGAGTAGCTGGAACCTCCCTATCAGCAGGCACTATGGAGATGGGAAAGGACCAGAAGCTAGCTGGGCCAAGGCAGGTATGGAAGACTTGCCTGTTCTTAGGAGGCACCTAAATATGAATGCCAATAGAGGAGAGTGTAGCACATGTTGTGCCCTTTCAGCTGCTGTCCGTTGCTGTCCATACCACACATTTGGAGGAACTTTCTCGGTAGATCAGTTCAGGGTTCCCCCACTCCTTCTCACTTACGATCCCTTGCTTTTACCAGCAAGCCAGGCATGCGCTTCATATGAAGCATATTTTTGGCTTCACTAGTCTTGTTTTTCCTGCTGGATATTTTATCATTTTGAAGCAGGCGGGAATAAACGACGTTGAGAAATGCAGAGCCAAGAAAAACATGGTTACAATATGCTGACTTCTCAGTGGGAATCTTAGGTCTCTGTGTACATTTATTTCATTTGAAGCCATTTACGTCCTACGTTTCCATTTGGATTAAAGATTCAAGGTAGCTAGGAGCATATATATATATATATATATATATATACTAGCCATAGTACCCAACATTGCTCAGGAGTATCATTAACTCATTGTTAATTATTGGTCCTTTGCAACAGCTCTGGAAGATGACTGCCTATCTCTTTGTCTGCTCAAATGGTCCTCATGGTACACATTAGTCTCAGTTGCCCTTGAGAGAGGGGGCCTCTCCTGATCAGTTGCCAAGTGTTCCTCTCATTGGAAGTCCCTTTCATTCCCCCTCAAAAGTGTCTTATTGCTCCCAATTTACTCTCAAGCAGTTATTTATTTTATCTATTTATGTAGAGCATCTACCCCACCCTTTAGCTAAAACAGCTCCCAGGGAGGCTTACAAATTGTTAATTTGACAGTTCCCTGCCTCCAGGTTTATAATCTAACAAGACAGGACACACAAGGAAAAGGGGATAGTAGTGGTGGTGGGGATTAAGTCCAGCAGAAATCAGTTGCTCTTCTCTCCTTCAGAGGCCCCAGGAGTGTGGTTTCCCATTGTGTATCATCACAATTCACTGGCATGATTGTAGGTTGCATCAATGATGTAACTCCATCATTGTAAACATATGCATTGTAGCCTCTGGTCTTTCTCTCTCACACACACACATGCAGAAGAACCAGGAGTAAAACATAACATCAAATTCACAGTTGAACAAGTACAGAGAAAAACAATTAAAAACAAGCAAACCCTAAGCCACCAGCAGCATCCAGACCATTGCCTTCCATCCGTCACCAAGAAAGGCTACTGCTTGGCATAGGACAAGGACAAGGTAGTGGATGTTCAAGGGGGAGGGGAGTTCATCATGGTGCATATCAGTCTCAGTTGCCCTTGAGAGAGTGTTTAGCCTGGAGAAGGGAAGGTTGAGAGGTGACATGATAGCCTTGTTTAAATATTTGAAGAGAAATCATATTGAGGGTGGA
This sequence comes from Gambelia wislizenii, assembly GCA_030847615.1. NCBI lineage: Eukaryota > Metazoa > Chordata > Lepidosauria > Squamata > Crotaphytidae > Gambelia > Gambelia wislizenii. The sequence continues at coordinate 31,517,309 of JAUMIR010000010.1, read as the reverse complement.
GCAAGCTTGTTTTCTGCTGCTCCAGCAACAAGGACATGGAGCATTGGACTCAATCTACAGGAAAAGTGATTCCACCTAAACATTAGGAAGAACTTTCTGACAGTAAGACCTGTTTGGCAGTGGAATGTGCTGCCTGAGTGTGGTGGAGTCTCCTTCTTTGGAGGTTTTTAAGCAGAGGCTGGATGGCCATTTGTCAGGAATGCTTTGTGTATTTCTGCATGGCAGGGGGTTGGAATAGATGGCCCTTGTGGTCTCTTCCATCTCTATGATTCTATGACCTTGTGGAAGAGAGTTCCACAGCCTGGGTGCCATTCAGAAAACAGGACCTCAGTCGCTCATTGGAGTACCTGGGCTGGGGGAGGGGGAGAACAGCCCGTGAGGCTTTGCAGAAGTGCCAGCTCCCTTGGCAGGTCATGGTATGGCCTAGCATTTGGCTCCCTAGGAGGCCCCAGCTAGTAGCTGGCAGCCTTCCCTTGCATATTCCTTGTGGACATGGTTCTTTGCCTTTGGTCCAATCTTTCCTAGGCCTGGCTATCCTTCCCTCTGACTTGCCGAAGGAGAGGCAGCTGTGACAATGACAGAGGGAAGTTACATGCCTCCTCCTGCACAGTTTATATTCAAGGTGTGCTTACTGTGTTTGGCATAAACACTAATTATTTCACTCGCTTGGGGATGATTGCATAATTACTGGGGGGGGGAGAGGAGGAGCGGGGAGCAATAGTGTGTGCAAGGAAAAACAGCAAAGAGGCAGCACAAGAAAGCTGTGGGCAAATCTCTGCAATGACGTGTTGTCTTCCTTTTGCCAGCTTTTCACATTCCACGCACACGCTCAGTCCACCTCCAGACAAGCTGAAGGGGAAAGGAGGGGCCTTCTTAAGTCTGTTTCCAATGAAGTGAGTGGTGGTCTTCCCCATGGCTCTCTGCCATGGCTGGAGATGGGCTCCGAGGCATCCATTCCTCTGGGCCATGTCCTTCCCTCCCCTCAGACATGACATGGAAAAACCAGGCTGCACAATGGTTAATTTCCATTAAAGGTTGAGCGCTCTGTGGCCTTCCTAGATTCCTGCTGGATTTCCAGTTGTGAGGAAGAGAGAAAACAGGTCTTTGAAGCACATCTCAGGCTTTTGCACCATGACTGTGCCACTCCATACCTCCTTTCCCCACTACAGAACTAAAATCTCCTGCCTCTTCTCAATTTTTTGCCTCTCCATTTTTTGGTTCTCTTTGCTGCTTCTCACTCTTTGTTGCTGCATGATTTTGCTTTTGGTAACCAAAAAGCAGCTGAGAAGCTGAGATCAGAAAGGAAATGAGGGAGGGAGGTAGTAGGAGACAGAAATTTTAAAAATAGGAACCACAAAAACACTCAGGTGTGAGACAGGCAAATAGGCTTTGTTCCCATCTGTCTCAGAACACATCATAACCACCCCTCTGGCCAACAAAAAAGCCAGTCTCCTATGCTGTATCTCTTTCATCATTACTCTTCTTTCAGCTTTGCAAATGTAGATTGAGGCAAATTAGTCCCACTCAGATGAGAGTAGGTGTGGTGTGGTGGATTAAGCATTGGACAATGACTCTTGGAGACCAGGGCTCAAATCTCCACTAGGCCACAGAAACCCACTGGGTGACCTTGGGCAAGTCACAATCCCTTAGCCTCAGAGGAATGCAAACCACCTCTGAACAAATCTTGCCAAGGAAAACCCATGAGAGGTTTGTCATATGGTCACCACAAGTCCAACTAAACATTAGGAGGAACTTCCTGTTAGTAAGAGCTGTTTGGCAGTGGAACGCTTTGCCTTGTAATGTGGTGGAGTCTCCTTCTTTGTAGGTTTTTAAACAGAGGCTGGATGGACATCTGTTGGGAATGCTTTGATTGGGTACTCCTGTATGGCAGGGGGTTGGACTAGATGGCCTTTGTGGTCTCTTCCAACTCTATGATTCTAGGGCATGGGTTTCAGGCCTTCCAGAATCATATGATTCCAAATAAGTATAAAATATGTCAATATTATTTGTAATATTATATATTGTTCCCATGGTTTGTTTGAGGTGGTTCAGCCCTGTTTGAGATGGGTTTTTGTGTTCTAGGCCCTTCCCTCTTGTTTTTATTGGTGCCTTGTTAAGTCATCTTAGATAAAAAAAAGTAGCATTTAACATCTATCACTTCGGAGACCTATTAACAGCTTGCCTTTTCTCATGCCTGTAATTGGGTGACTGGAAGCTTTACACACCCAGCTGGCCACCCACCTACACCGGGATTTAAACATATGCACACAAATGCCACCATCACTTTATGGGGATCTGGCAACAGTCCAAACACAAATTGATTGAGGGGGGCAGATCAGAAATAGCTGTAAAAAAATCCACAGAGAACCATCGCCTAAGGTAACCACAGCATATAGACTTTTTATGTTGTGCAAATATGGACAGCTTCCCTTCATAAATACACAATTAAAATGTTCTATGCATTTAATCTTTCTTGGAAGCTTTCCTTTCATGGTGTGTCCCTGTACAATGCAAGTTGTGCTGCTTGGCATCAGTCTGTGCCACCTCCTCCTCTCAAGTGGCCCTTGGGGGAGTATCCCATGCCCCCTTTTCAATGCCACTCTGAGAAAAAGGACACCAAACTCAGGCCTGAGTCCAACCAGGAAGCTTTGCCAGGCTTGTCTCAGCTGGCAGTGCCCTTGATCATCAGCTTGGCACTGGGCTTGCAGGCGAGACCAGCGACAAGTCTTGGCTCTGGAGTGGCTGGCATATGATCACTTGGGGCTAGGGGACGTAAGGGAAGAGTTGTCTCCTGGCCAATCCTGTTCATTGTCCTTGGGCATCTGCAGCAGCACCAGATGCCACCTGGAGGGGTGGGAGAACCATTAATGACTTGTGCCTTGCCAAGTTCCTGGGAGCTCTTTGCCATGGATGTTCACCAGCTTGTCCTTCCAAGTGAGGAAAATACAACTTTCATGCTGTCTAGTGCCAAACAGAGAGACCTGCTAGAATGTGTGTTTGCAGCAAAATGTTGTTCTTGCCCTCGTCCAAGAGAGAAACTGATTTCCAAGTACCTAAGGGCCTGAATTCAAGTACATAAAGGCTCCAGAGACTAGGATACGGAACAATGGGTTCAAACTACAGGAAAAGAGATTCCATCTAAACATTAGGAAGAGCTGTTTGGCAGTGGAGCACACTGCTTCATGGTGTGGTGGAGTCTCCTTCTTTGGAGGTTTTTAAACAGAGGCTGGATGGCCATCTGTTGGGCGTGCTTTGATTGTGTGTTCCTGCATGGTAGGGGGATGGACTAGATGGCCCTTGTGGTCTCTTTCAATTCTATGATTCTATGAATTCTGTTAGTCCTGACTAGAGTTGGACCATTGAACCTATGGAATTGATTTACTTGTTGACTCACTGACCAAGAATTGATTCAGGGGTTGTCTATACGAGGCTATAAAATGTGGATTGATGTGCACTAATGCCAATTTGTAGCAGCTTTCATTTGTCTCAATGATTTTTTGGAAAGATCACAGGTATGTGAAGCTATCTGTGTTTGTTGTTCAAACGAGCAGGCCTGAGAATCAAGATGGTGGGCATGAGAGAATTACTTGCATTTTTATTCCCACCAGTTGCTGCTGCTGAACAGTATTTTTAAAAAAGCATATCCAAGGTGGATAAGTGTGATATTCCACTTAAATAATAGAAAAAAGGAACAAGAAGCCTGTTTTGTCACCTCAGCACACAATCACTACAGTGAAAATCCAACACAGCAGTTCAGGGCACTTGCCTTGCCAGCAAGCTCCATCCCCTATGCACATCCAACCAATCAGCTTTACACTTCCTCTCTTATTGGAAATGCACAGCAAAGCAAATCGGTTGTCCCCAATGAGTGGAAATGTGCATTTCTCTCAGAGGTTTTTTTTATAAAAAATATGGGAAAAGATGTGAAAGCTTTTCCTGCAGAGTATTTGACATTTTTGGTCCCCCTCCTTCTGAATACAGCGGATTGATGCGGTACCTCATTAAGACAAATTGTATTCTCCTTGAATTCTATGAGGAGTATTTTTGCCATATAGACAACCCCTCAGTGGTTCTACTCTTGTTGGGACAAACCAATAGGATTCAGGCTGTGATCTGGTTCAGTTTGGCAGGTGGTTGGTCCTGCATGGCAGGGGGTTGGACTGGATAGCCCTTGTGGTCTCTTCCAATTCTATGATTCTATGATTTGCTGAGTGTCATGGTCCTTCTACCTAAGAAAACATGCAAAACTCCAGCTGCGTTTTTCTGCCTTGCCTGACTTCCTTTCCTGTCTCCAAACACCCTCTATTCTTGCTCCCATTTTTGTGGTTGAGCGAATCAAGGCATTACTCACAATAGGGGTTGTGTCTTGTTGGTATCTTATGCATGAATCTGTTTCCCTATGGAAGTGGTTGGACATTTTGTTTGATGCAGTATGCTCACTCAGTTCAAAGTCACTGCTTTGGAGGTCTACATTGGGTGCAGTTATACATTCACAGATATTCATTCATGGCTGATGCGTATCCATCTATTCTTGCTGAAATTGGCAGTGACAGCCTTTGGTTGTGCATTCAGCTGTGCAATGTTGCCATTCCAAGCAGTGGTTGCATAATACAATCAATGCATAACTTGGCCTGTAGAGATGATAGATTCTGCAACTCCTGATGTGGGCACTTGGCCATGAATTTTGGGATTCTTCTTACAACCAACATACCTATCTCTGCACTTTATCTCTTTGCCTGTATCTCAGGGCAATGCTCCATGTCTCAGATGCAATGGGTGATAGTCCACAAAAAGCAATTAGTCTTTATGATGACACAGGACTTTTCTCTGGTATATTCTTTGGACAGATGTGCCACTTCTTGGAACCGTTGGGAGGAAAAGGTGGTGGGAAGGAAGGAGGAAAAGTACCTGATGCAGCTTCTTCAGGGAGGGTGGAGGAAAAAAGAGAGCACCTGCTGGTTCGCGGAGTCAGAGCTGCATGGCCAAGACATCTTGCACCCAGAAAATCCAGCCACTTGTGGATCCTCCAGAATCTGAGCTTGTTTTGGCTGTGTAATCAAAAAACCTTTGCAAGGTAGTGCAACAAATGTCACTGGAGGAGGTGTTTTTAAAAAGAACTTTTCCAATCCAATAATTGAAACAACTTATATATTGGAATGATCCCATGATATCAAATTCAACCAGAACTGTTCAGAAGAAATGTGGCTTTGTAATCACCTGCCCTCTTCATTGCTGGCAAGACCCTGGACTTTATCAGACCACCCTCCAGAAAATTCTTTTGTTGGCATATTTTGAGCTGTTTTTATGCTGGCAAAAGAACCCTCTTTATCTGACCTACCTTATAAGAGGCAGCCCCAGCATAAATGGAGCAGGAACGGAGCTCCATTTATTTCCTGGTCTGAGATCTCGCCAATTCTCAGGAGAAGGGCATGAGTGGGACAAATTTTAAAAATAAAGTGAAATTAAGACATAAAACGTTCACACAAACACAGAAACACACTTTAAAAGTTAGAAGTATACCAGGGAGGTTCATAAAAATAGCATCCCCTATCTGTCTGTCATGATCTCACCCAAAAGTGTTCTGTCATTGACACTGCATTCACATGACCACAATGGCACGAGCTTTCAAATGCTGGCAATGCTGCCAAAAAAGCACCTTGGCAGATCTGTTGATGGTCTGCCCATCAATAAAAAGGAACGGCTTTTTAACAATACATGATCATAAAAGGATGATGTCATTTGATATGCACACCCGTTCATGCTAATTAGGCATCCTTATGGTGCCATATTTGCCTGGTCTGATAAAGACCCCTGTTTGCCAGTAATTCTTTTTCACTCTGTCTTCATATTTTTGGAAATCAATAGATGCAATATTGATCTGTATTGAAGGGGTTGCCCATTGATCCTGCTGCACAGATTGCATAGCTCATTGATGGTGCTGAAGTAAATACAAAACAATCACCACAGGCTGTCTTTAAGCTCCTCAGTTGGGTAGGGAGCCAGCTAGCAAGCTGGTAACCAACATCCAAGAAGGAAGCGGGCCAAGTATAAATTGGTATGGGTTTAATTATGGCCAGAAGAACCCATCCAGATGCTTTGGCAGAGATGCAACTCAAAGGTCCACCCTGTGACCAGGCAGCAGAAGAGATGATGTAAAAGATGAAAGTGACAAGTTCCACATACTTACCTAGGTGGTGTCTGTCTATTGGTCATTTTATTGCTAAGGTTAAGTGGTCCTCCTCTTCTTATCCCTCCCACCTGCCAGATTCTGGTTCTATTGTTGGCAAGCAATAGAATTCACGACCTGTAAGGGATTCAGTCCTAAATAATGGCACTTAAGAGCTTTTTGGATTCAGACCTCCTGGGAGTGGGGTGTGCATGGGGAGCAGTCTTGTTTTGGATGGCAGCTGGTGGCTTCTATACCAGTGGATGGTGAATTTCAGTCCAGATTTTAAAAGACTTCTCCAGGGTGCTGAAAACCTAATGCTAAACTACACCCAGCACATTGGATAGCTCCTGTAAAAGTTGGTCTAAAACCCAGAGTGGATCCCCTTCCCTATTAACATGCAAGCCACCAGCTGTCACTGCCTGTCTCACCATCACATATTCTCCCCAGAAGAAGGATCTGGGGGTGGGAAGCAAGTCAGAAATGCAGCTCCATCTTTGCAGCCAAACAGGCCTGCTCAGAACTGAGCTGTAGTCAGCTGGGTTAAAGAGGGTTTTCCTTTTTTTTTCCTTGAAGGAAGCCACCTGAGAGCAGAGGATGGATTCTTGGGATAGGAGGGAAAAATGGGACTTACTGAGTTACAGTCACATTTTAAAAAGTGAGAATTAGATAGCCAGGAAGTTGGGTGTGTGTGCATGACTTCCTATCTGAAGAATATAATAGAGCACCCACCTCCAGGTATGCAAGATGGCTGCCTAGTTGTGTACACAAGGCCTTCCCTGAACAGTTGCTGGAGGACCCATGGGGAAATTAGGAGGTGTCTTGGACAGGATAGAACCTGTGTACAGGCTGGCTCTGCCTAGAGGACTGCATGGACAGGCAGTTCCAAGAACAGAAGCAGAGTGGAGGTAAGAGGTTGGGAAAATGTGTGTCTAGATTACTCATTAGCCTCTTGTTCTCAGGGAACCCCTTGGATCAAGCATCAGAAGACCAAACCTGGTGCTCCCATTCATGGAAAGAATACTTGCCTAGAGAGGGAAAGAATCCTTGTTCCCAGGTTGAAAAAAGTGTTGGAACCACCATTTTGGAGTTTCATGTTATTGATCATGCACTTTTTTGCTGTGCTGAGGTGACCAAACAGCTTTTTAAGTGCTTGCACACTTTTGGTTTATAGATTAAAAAATATACTGTGCAGCAACAACAACTTGGGGTGAATGATAACATGAGTAATTCACTCCTGGCTACCATCTTGATTTGCAGACATGGCTGCGTGTGCACTTCAAACACGGATAGCTTTGCATACCAGTGATTTTGCCAAAGGACCATGGAGACAAATGAATGCTGATGTGAATTTGCATCATTGATCAGCAATCCATAATAGACTTTATCAGACCAGGCAAATATGGCATCATGAGGACGTCTAATGATTGCGAAACGGCACACATACCGGACGATGCCATCCTTTTGCAATCATATATTGTTAGAAAGCCATTCTTTTTATTGATGGCCCAAGTTGTCAATAGATTTTCTGTGGTGCTTTGTTGCCGGCATTGCAGGCGTTTGAAACTTTGCACCATTGTACTCACATGAATGCAGCATCAATGGGCAAACACTTCTGGGTGAGAACAAGACAGTCAGGTAGGGGACACTCATTTTATGACCCCCTCCATGTACTTGTGACATTGTGCGTGTGTTTCTGTGCTTGTGTGTACTTTTTGTGGTTTATTTTTTGATGCATTTTCAAATTTGCCGCATTCGTGCCTTCTCATGAGAATTGCAGAGATTTGGAACCTGGAAGTAAACGGAGCTCCATTCATGCTCTGTTACTGCCAGAGATGCCTCTTTTATGCTGCTCAAAGTAAGTCTGTTGGGGGAGGGGGGTCTTTTGCCGGCATAAAAACATTTAAAAATATGCCAGCAAAAGAACGTTTATGGAGGGTGGTATGATAAAAATCTTCTTGTCTAGACAAGCCCTCAGTTTCTCCCACAGTAGGGAGAAAACTACTGTAATTATTCATCTTTGCGTGCAAGGGTTATTCAGTTTTCCCCACAGTGTGGACAACACTACCATAATTATTTGTCTTTGCGTGCAAGGAAGATGTCAGAGTCATCCCTGAATTCTGGGTATTTGAGTAGAATTCATGGAGGACCCTGACATAGGGCTGGATCAGGCCTGGTCCCTGTCCTAGGCCCCTGAAAGTTTTGGAGTGAGACCAGCCCACCTGGTCAGCATGGGAACGCTGCTCTCCCCAGCAGCTCAAGGTCAGCCCAGGTGCAAGGCTCGATGTGAAATACTCCCTAACTGCTTTTGTCATGCTGTGTGCTTTTATCTAGAGGCTTGCCTGACTATGCTCAGTTTCAGCTTTTCCTATGTTCCTGACACATGAATCCATGTCAATAAAGCAATTTATTGAATGCATGTGAGCGTGTGTGCCTGGTACATCACAGATGAAATAGTTGAGGATTTACATCCCTATAGTTGCCTAAAGATGAGTGTGATGGTTGCCATCCAAGGAGGCCTTCATAACACCAGAATCAAGGAGGGTCTGTTTCTCCTTGCCATGCATGATGTACACACACACATGCACACTGCTCTGAGCTCTTTACAGTAAAAGCACTGCTAACTTTAATGGTCTTTACACCTATTGAATGAGGATCTCTACGAACATAAAGAAACATTACCCCCCAGTATAAGCTCCTGTCCCCCCCAAACCCGCCACACACACCTTGCATGTCACAACTGCCTCCTCCTGCAGTCACTTGATCTCCACAGAAGCTCAGAAGACATCCGTGGACCAAATGGGCCACTCGGTCTTATCAGGGCACACCATAAAAGTTCAGTCTTGTAAAGCAGCAGCAGGAGGAGAGATTGGGAAGGCGCTAGTTTATCTCTCTGTGTTTGACAGGAGCTTTGAGCAGAGGCTCAAAGGGCAGAGCAAAGCATCCTGCCCTTATTAAGAACATGTCAATGGCTGCAGAAGGAAATCAAAGATACCCTGAGCTCCCTGAAAGAACTGAGCTCCTGCTGAAAGGAGTTTGCCCATACTCAACCTGTACAATAGCCACACAACATTCACAGTTTCATTGGGGTTTCTGCAGGAAAAATCTGGGTCTAAAAGATTCATGGTTTGCTCTTCATTCAGCAAGGAAGGCTGAAAGTAACTTCCTTCCACCCCCACAAAGGCAGATAGGGGCTGCTGCCACACTACAGAAATAATGCAGTTTGACACCACTTTAATTGCCAAGGCTCAATGCTATGGAATTCTGGGGTTTGTATTTTTGTGAGCTATTTAGCCTTGTCTGTCAGAGAGCTCTGGTGCCACAACAAACCACAAATCCCAGGATTCCATAGGTTGGAGCTATAATAGTTAAAGCAATGACAAACTACATTATTTCTGCAGTGTAGCAGCAGCCAGGGAGGATGTATTTCAAGATCCCAGCATGATGATGGCTCCTGAAGACACCGGAATGAGATCTGGTGAGAGCCTCCAAGCCTATAGTGACATTTCTACTTTGACATGCAAAGAAACAAACAAAAATCATTTATTTATTTGCAACCTTTTTTATACCTGGGTATAAAAGCTTACCATAGAAATGGGAAAATAATGCTCATGAATAAAGAAAGAAACAGCAGTTCCTATTAAACCAGTTAAAGGATGTTGAGAAGACTTGACAGGCATCTGGCATGAAAAATCACCTGAAAGGCAAAGTAACTTCTCTTGAAATGAAGCGGGTGTCTAATGGAAACCCCTCTAATGGGAGCTGTGTTCAGGATTCAAGGAGAGCTGACAATCAGAGTGCCCACTCACTGGCAGTTTTGAGCCTCTGGTGGACCAGCTAAAAATCTTTCCGTGTTTACACTGGATTTCAAAAACTCTAAGAGCCCCATGGGGGAAAACCAAGAACAAATTTTGTAGAACATAAAAGAGCAAGTAGGGACAGCAACTGAGTTCTCCCTGCAGTGCTTATTTTGGCCATTTATTTTATTTATGCAAATATTAATACCTAATTTTTCCATGCCATAAGGCTTCCAAGAGCAGCTCACAAATTATTAAAAGGAGAAATGATAACAATTAAAACAGCAAAAGCCTAGCAATGGATTTTAAGAGCCAGAGCCAGAAGGACAAACCTCAATTAAAACTTAGCCCTGGCTCAAATGGTCTCAAATCCCAGTGATGTCATGGGAGGTTTTCTAGCATTTGGGAGGAGACACACCACACCACCAGTGGGTGGCTGTCACATCCCACCTTCTCTCCATAAGAGAGCCAGCAAGGTGTAGTGGTTTGAGTATTGGACTAAGACTCTGGGGACAAGAGTTCAAATCCCTCCCTGTTCAGCCATGGAAACCCATTGGGTGACCTTGGGCAATACACAGTCTCTCAGCCTCAGAGGAAGGTGATGGCAAACCCCCTCTGAACAAATCTGACCATGAAAACCCAGTGACAGGGTGACCTTAAGGTCACCATAAGTCAGAAACAAAGGCACCCAACAACAATTACTCCATACCCTCCAACTGTCTGGATTTGGCAGGGACTCTCCCAACTAATCCTCTGTCATTCCACTTTTTCAGCTTCTTTTAATATGTCCCAATTTCTCTCCCCTCCTCCCACCTTTCTCCCTTTGTCCTTGGTTTACTTTCATTGATGCAAACTAAGATCAAAGGGCAAAAGTAGTTTGCACTCAATTAATTCATCAGGAGGGAAAGGAGAGGCCAGCACATCCTGGCTCTGCCTGTTCCAGCCCTGTTACCTGGAGAATACGGGCCAGTGTCCAAAGAGAACACTAGCCTGTCGCTGTAGCTGCCACCACTATTTTCCCTGCTGATATGGAAGCCAGGAAGGGGGAGCACAACATTTGACTGCAGGCCCCCCTGCATGTGACCAGCCTTGGGACTCCTGCTTGGCTTCTGGGAGAACCAGGGAGCTAGCGCTGGAAACAAGGGATGGCCTGATGGGCTCCCATGAACATGTGGGGCCCAATCTGGGTTTTGGCCCCTGAAAATGGAGTAAACTGGGCATTATAAGGTCATATTTTATTGGGCCCTATCCCTGCTTCCCCCGTTCCAGTTCTGTATTTGCCCTGGGGGTGGTAAGGACTACAGGGTAAATGCTGTGTGTCATCTCAACTGCAAGGCACTGGAATGGGGGCTAGCTGTGGTATTTGGCCTGTGTAGATAAGCCCTTAGTTAAACATGAACTACTACAAACTCTCCTAGTTTGTGTTCTCTTCCTCATTAATAACTTTTGCCATTGGTGGTTGCATCATACGGAATATTAGGATGTATAGTTTAGGGAGGGATATTAAAAATTCTCAGCCAGAGAGCTCTAGTGCCTCACAAAACTACAAATCTCAAGATTTTATAGGATGCAGTCATAGCTGTTAAAATGGAATCGTAGTGCTAGAAGTGTGTAGTGTGAAAGGACCCACAGATTCAAACAGGGCTGTTGTCAAAGGCCTCTTCCAGACAATGTAGCCTACTGGAACTATGGCAGGATTCCCCTCTGACATTTTGGGAAGTATCCACTATCCCTCCAGGTGTAGCCCCGGGTGGAGATGAACATTGCTGGAAATGCCGTTCTTCTCATTGTTTGAATACAGACCATCACAGCTGTCTGTATTTTTGGCCTGTCCTTCAGGGTGTAGCCATAGGGGTTGTCATAATGAGGGTCTGCACTTCAATATTTAACACTAAGCCATCGCTTAAGGAGATACACAGGTATTTGCTTCTGAGTTTTCCAGTAGTAACAGCTTGACCTTGAGATGACTCATGATGGAGTGTGAGTTCTGCAGTGGCAGGAAAACATCCAGTGGATGTCATTGGGTCACTCACTCACAGCATGAAGACACCCCAAGATCTGATGGCAGCAATTGCTTTGGCTCTGTTATCTTCTGACTGTCCCAGTTTGGCAGGGACAGTCCTTAGTCCTCTGTCACCCCATTTTTCCAGCTGCTTTTAGAATGTACCAGTTCCTCTCCCCTCCTCCTGCCTTCCCCCTTTGTCCTGGCTTATGTCTCTTGCTGCAAACTGAGTTCAAATGCAAAAGTAGTTTGCACTCAATTAACTAATTGGGGAAGAGGAAATGGGTTGGGGGGATCCTGCCTTTCCCAGTAAGATCTGGAAAAGCAAACTGTTGTAGCCTCTCCTAGTTTGTGTGTTCTTCCTCATTCATAACCTTTGTCATCTTGACTACACTCTGATGTCCCACTTTCATCAATGAAAAGTTGGAGGGTATGCAGCTCTGGCAGGGATATGCCAGCTGAGCTTTGGAGAACCCACTTGGTGGGGTGAGGATCAATACTGTCTCTCTGCTGGTCCTCACAGCTCTTCCTTTCCTTGTCCCCCTCCAAGCATAAAATGAGAGTTTGCTGGCAACTGGTGCTGAGTACCTCTCACAGTCTCTTCCCTGCTTCCCGGTGTACATACTGCACATTACTTTTGGACTCGAATGTTTTATGCAAAGCAATTTCCACTCCCCTGAGAAGCTATAAGCAGAAACCATCTTTCCAGAGTGGAGCTGAAATAATCAGGGATTTTCAAATTCATGAATCAAAGGGGCATGCTTGTTTCCTTTGGCAAAGACTTGGATTGCAATGTCTGGCCTTCAAGATTCTTTGCCTGCTTTCCCCACCTCTGATTAATATGCTTGTTTTGTATTTCGCAATCTGCAATTCATAATCTAGGAATTTGCAATTTAAAAATTCACACTTTGTGAATTTTCAAACTCTTTTTTTTAAATATGGCAATAAGAGAGTCTTTCAGTTCCCTCAGGTTGGACTTATAACTGAGTTTCTTATTAACCAAACATCAAACCTCAGACTGCAAGCCATCAGCTCACAAAGAATCCACTGAGACCCCTTCCATATTTAGCAATGTTAAGAGGGAACAGTGAAACCCAGCTCTCCATTTTTGGTAAATGTTCTAAGGAGAATAGACAGAAAGGTGGGCCATGCATGTCTTGACCTTTATGCTTTGGCTACTGATTGACCAGCATGGCTGTACCTGGGTATCTCTCCTTTCCCACCCCTTTCAGGGCTGTTGCCAGGGTTGGATCAGCAATAGTGCAATTAGAGCAAATTCCTCAAAGCGCACAGTTGCTGACAGTACTGTGTGTGTGTGTGTGTGGGGGGGTGTATGGACATTTGGCATCTTCTACTATTATGCTGTCAAGAGTCAGCTCTCATATCTCAGGGCCCGGGGCATGAATCTCAGAGCCTGGACACTTCTCTGGTCCTATCAGAATGAGGAGGAGGAATCTCAGGACAAGAGCACTACCTTAAAAAGTGTGTGTGTGTGTGTGTTTGTAGTTATTATGTGGCTTCAAGCCAGTTCCAATGTGTGGTGACTCTGGACTTTATCAGATACGGCAAATATGGCATCATACCAATGCCTAATGAACACGAAAGGGTGCACATATCAGATGGTGTCGTTCTTTAGTGATAATGTCTTGAAAATAAGGCATTGTTTTTTATTGATGGACCAAGCTATCAATAGATCTCCCATGGCAATGTTTTGCCAATAGTGCTAGCATGTGAAACCTTGCACCATTGTCCTCTCGTGAGTTCAGCACCAATGTCAGAACATTTCCAGCTGAGAATACAAAAGCCAGATAGGGGACACTCTTTTTATGGACCTCCCTAAGTTTTAAAATGTGTTTCTGTACTTGTGTGTATGTTTTGTGTCTTTCTTTGGTGTATTTTTAAATTTTACCACACTTGCGTCTTCTCGTAAGAATAGCTGAGATCATGAACACGGAAGTAAACAGAGCTCCATTCATGCTACATTAATGCTGGGGCTACCTTTTCACGCTGCTGAAGGTAGGTCTGAAAAAAGGGGTTCTTTTGCTGGCAGAAAAATGATTCAAAATATGGTGGGAAAGAAATGTTTATGGAGGTTTGTCTGATAAAGTCCTCTGTCATACGATTTTTTTTGGGCAAGATTTATTCAGAAGACGTTTGCCATTGCCTCCATCTTGGGTTGAGAGAGAGTGACTTTCTCAAGGTCACCAGGACTGAGTGGGAGTCTGAACCCTGGTCTTCTAAAACTCTTGTCCAACACTCAAACTACTACACCATGCTAGCTCCCCATATAAATATAAGTGCATATATGTGTATACACACACACACATAGGACTTTTTCAGACGGTACTTACCATGCTAGGAGGTCTTGCTAGCGGCACTGCACTGTCGCGCAGCAGGGGGTCCGTTTCGGATGCTGCTGTCCCTCTTCCAAAATCATCGGTATCACTTCCGTGAAGGATTGGAAGCGGCCGCGCCATATTTTAATCACGGAAGTTGCCCGTGATTAAAATATGCCACAGCTGCTTCCAATCCTACATGGAAGTGACACCGATGATTTCAAAAGAGGGACAGCGGCGTCCAAAACGGACTCCCTGCCGCGCGACAGCGCCATGCCTCTAGCGAGATCTCCTAGCGTGGTAAGTACTGTCTGAAAAAATCCATAGATTGCTGAGAGAGGCTGCAACAGTTTGCTTTTGCTTCAGCCTACTGGGAAAGGCAAGATTTTACATCTGCATCTGCACTCCAGAAATAATTCAGTTTGATACCACTTTAACTGCCAACACTATGGAATTCTGGGGTTTGTAGTTTTGTGAGATGGTGAGCCTTCTCTGTCAGAGAACTCTGCTGCCACAACAAACTACAAATCCCAGGATCCCATAGCACTGAGCCATGGCAGCTAAAGCGATATCAAACTGGATTATTTCTGCAGTACAGATGCAGCCTATATGTCCTCTCCCGCCCTGCCCCCTCTTGCTGAGTTAACCCAGTGCAAACTACTTTTGTAGTTTGAACTCAAGTTTGTAGCACTGGAAGTAAACCAGGGACAAAGTAGTAGTAGTAGGGAGAATCTTGGACATTTTAAAAGCAGCTGAGAAAGTAGAAGAACAGAGGATTAATCTGGACAGTCCCTCCCAAGCTTGGGATAGATTTTCCTTGGGTTTTTCCCCCGGGCTGTGAGGCTCTGTTCTGGAATAGTTTCTTTCTGATGTTTCCTGCAGGTGAAATGTCAGAAAGAAACTATTCCAGAACATGTCCTCACAGCCTGGGAAAAAAACCCCAAGGAAAATCTATGAATGGCGGCCTGAAAGCCTTCGACTTCACAACAAACTTGGGATAGTTGGAGGGTTTGGAATTCCTCTGGTGACACAGAGGAGGCCTACAGCTCAGGACCTCTTCCAACCAATTTCTTACCTCTGAACCTCATGAGCAGGTAGGAGATGGTTGCTATTCCTCCAATGGATTTCCCCCTCCCTCTTTCTCTCTCTGTCTTTCGCATGCACACACACCTGCTCCTTGTAGGCATTCACAATTTAGCAAAGCTGGTTGGTTAAAACATGTAGATAAAGAGATAGATAGATAGAGCCTGCCGTGGTTGCCAGCTGTCAAGGCTATTCCCAAGGCAAGCTGAAAAGGCCCTGGAGCCCTTTGAAAATTCTATTTAATCCCAGCCTTACTGCTTTGATTCTTCCCAAAGAGCAGATAAACAAACTGCTGATGCAAGGTGGCATCTCTCCCAATGTCCAGTCCTTATCCTGAAATTATAAGGATGAGAAGAGGAGGAGGAGGAGGAGGAGGAGGGAGGAGGAGGAAGAGATGGAGGCATTGCACCCACGGGTGCTTTGCACCCACAGCAGATGTCATCTTAAACTCTCTAGTTAACACTGTCCCTCCCTCCCTCTTTTATCCACCCACGAGCCTGCCTCACCTTGACCCCTCAGCATGGGACCACTGGGTAGAAAATTCTGCAGCTCCATAAATGCTGAGATACAAAAGCACCATCTGTTTCTTTATATTTCCCTTCCATCTGGGCACTTTATGGAGAGATTTCGCCACGTTCTGTACTTTTATAAGCCTTTTTCAAAGCATGGATACTAAACAGCCTATTACTGAGGCACAGAGATGCGTGATTTGTTGGTGGCGGGAGGCATGGGAGTGTGACAAGGTTTGGATGAAATCCTTGGAGGACTGCAAATGGCAGAGAAGATCTCCACTCATGAGATGTACACTTTTTTTGTTTGTTTGTTTGTTCTGAAGGCCAGATGACTCCGTATCAAATCCCATCGGATGAGGAAGGGACAGCTGGTCTGGTCTGCCTGCTGGATCTAAGGACTCCGCATTCTTAGTGGACCTCTAGTGCTTCTAATGCTAAGACAGCATTTGCAGCTAAATCCTCCTTAATGGACCCCCAGCAAGTAAAGTATGCATGGAATAAAATCTCTACTTTTCTGGCTCCCAAAGTTGCTAAAAGAAAGAAGCAGCAATGGTGGGAAAATCAAGATGGGTACAAATGGGAGAAAGCCAATATCTGTATTGGCAACATGTTGAATGTGTATATACATATACAAACATCTATTTTTCTCATTTGTTACATGGCGTTTTGGATTAGTGGCATACTTTGTGTCAGTCTCAACCTTTTCTTTATCAGGGACCCCCTTTAAATATCTTTTGTTGCTGCTGATCCCCAAGACTTAACTCAAGATTTAAAACAATAACAACAACAATACAATTACACCATCCATTAAACCTTTCCTCAGAGGCACTGGAGGGAAAAGGAAGATTTTTCTCCTGCTTTTTCCTGCAAGTTTGTGGCTAGAGCAGATTGAACAGCAATGCATAGACCAAGCCAGGCAGCCTTTGTCTTGGCTCCTGTCACATGGGCTGAGCAGCCTTCAAGCCTTTGCGGACCCCCTATGAGGACACTGTAGCCCCATTGGCGGTCCCTGGACCACAGGCTAAGAACCACTGCTTTGTGCAATTGTGTGTGATGCTTCATGCATGATGCCTCAGGACATCACAAAGGGCTGCCCTTTGTAACATCACTAGGGCCCAGCCCCTGTGACATGGCAAGGGGTCCTCCCAAGATCTCGGAATTTGGCTGTGATATCCTAGGACCTGGAATACTCTTGACCTGGCAATGTTAATCAAGAGAGAGTTGCTTCTGGGGAGAAAGGGCTGTAGAGCTCTCTGCCTCTGCCCTCCAAAAGGGGTGGTGGCTGTTGTCACTGACCTTGGTCCCATGTCCCAGCTGCAAGATGGATGAAGAGGTGGGTGCTGCATTGAGGTTCTTCACCTACAGCACAGATATGCTAGTGGTCCACAAGTCTGATGGGTTGTCCCCCTCTTCCTCCAGTGCAGAGTGGCATTTGGATGTTTTCAGGTGCAGTTCC
Source organism: Gambelia wislizenii (assembly GCA_030847615.1). NCBI lineage: Eukaryota > Metazoa > Chordata > Lepidosauria > Squamata > Crotaphytidae > Gambelia > Gambelia wislizenii. The sequence goes on along the minus strand of JAUMIR010000010.1, from coordinate 31,499,957 downwards.
CTTTGGCTAGTAATCCCCTTGGGGTGGGGGTGAGGAATATATGCACCTGGGGTGTCAGCACATGCACAAGGATGGAAGCTGCTTATTTGTTTCTGGGTGTTGAAGGGCAGCAGAACGGTGCCTGGGTATACAGCCACAACCAGTCAGTGGCCAGATTAATCCTCTGTCCTCCTACTTCAACTGGAGAAACAACATTTTATTGCTTTTATTTCAATAGCCTTTGTCTCTCTCTATATTTTTTTTTGGCAGATCACAGGCAATGCGAAGCTATTCATGTTTGCTGTGCAAACAGGCATGCCTGCAAATCAAGATGGCGGCTGTGAGTTATTACTTGCTTTTTTACTTTCCTCAATTTGCCACTGTTGGACAGTATTTTTTTTAATATCCAAGGTGCAAACAAGTGACCTTTGGCTTTAACAAAAAAGCTTCCCTCCCAAAACCCGATGCCGTTTTATTGCCTTAGTGCTTGTTTGCTAAGGTGAAAATACAACATGGAGGTTCCAGGCACTTGGCTTATTAGCAAACTCCACTCCTCACACATGTCCAGCCAATCACCTGCTGGTATTGGGAAAGCAAATCAATTTGGTTGCTTGTCCCAACAAGCAGGAGTGCACATTCCCCTCTCTGTTTTTCAAAAAGTACAGGAAAGCTGTGAAGGCTTTTCCTGAAGAGTATATGGCGTTTTGGGGCCCCCTCCTTCACAATATGGTTAATAGATGTGGGATCCCATTGGGACAGACTGTATTCTCCTCTCATTCTGTGAGGAGTATTTTCGCCATTTAGACAACCCCTGAGTCTCTTTCACATAACCGTTATAGCTCGTTGATACTGCTTTAATGGCCATGGCGCCATACAATAGAATCCTGGGATTTCTTCTTTTGTGAAGTATTTAGGAATTGTCTTCCAGAGAACTCTAGTGCCTCACTAAACTACAAATCCCAAGATTCCAAGATTGAGCTATGGTAGTGAAAGTGGCTTCCCACTTTCAGCTCAAGAATGACAACCCAGGGAACTGAGGGATAGCCAGACTGGTTTAGTGAAGTCAAGCCCACTTCTGTTCTCCACCAGAATCCAGCAGAAGATAAATGGTGGGAGTGGGTTGAAGGGAGAGGTTGCTTGTGGCTTCTGTGTCAAATGGGGCAGAGAACCCATTCTCCCCCCATAAGTTTAGCACCTTGGATAGCTGCTTTAAAGTTCCGACTAAAATTGGGAGACGATTAACCATCACACAGACATGGTAGCCATCAGTTTGCCACTGTCAACAGGTTGGGAGGAAGAATAATGAAGACTGTGAATGCTTTGACAATACAAGTCACACCATCCCTGTATCTGCAGGGAAGACATTCCTGGACTTACCATTTATAAGGGAAACTGTGGATAATAGCAGACCCTATTAAAATAAAGGACTTCCTGTACAAACATACCATAAAGTTGTGTTGGAGTATCAAATGATTCCTAAAGAGGATGCTTCTCTAGGCATTTTCCAACATGACTTTATGGTATGTGTCCCTATTTTTTTTTCAGCTGTGGATGACTGAAACTGCGAACTTTGGTCCCGCAGATACAGGGAGTGACTTGTATACAATTATAAGTGTAATAATGCCACGATGTTTCAGCTATCCTCGTTTGCACAATTACAGCATTTTTAGATGCTAGTTTGATAATGTCCTTTGTCTCTCTGTGTTCAGGAGTAGATAGTGGTGGCATCCTTGGAGTTGTGCTCTTACTTGCAGAAATAGCTGAGGGCACTGCTGTCAGCTCAGATCAGAGGGAATGGATTTGTTCCTACACAGGTGATAGCAAAAGCCGCAATTAGAAATGCAGCAAGCAGAATTGTCAAGCTCTATACAGCCATTGATCATTAAACAATCCACCACACACGCAAGGAATGCGTGTGTTTGTGGAGAGACAGCCCTTTGATATACTTGCTACACTGCAAAGACACAGAAAGACAACTTTTCACTTCTATGTCTCTTGATGCTGGGTAGTAGAAATTCATTTGGGACTTTTTAGTGTTTTTTTTTTCTTTCCTAAAACTGCAACACTACAAAACTGCAGCCACCAAATACCTGCACTTTGTTTCCTTATAAATATGGAAATTTCAAAAAAAGATGTGATAAATATTCCACCACACCCTCCTCACAAATACTGTATATAATCCCAAAAGAATGAAACATCTCTATCTGCTGCCTGCTCTATCTAGTCCTGACAGTACAGTGGCTTCCTAAGGGGCTTATGTGTCCTCTTCATGAATCAGGTCACCATCCATCCATCTATCTGGCCTACTTCCCCACGTCATCTAGCACACTTCTACCCTGAGAGAACATCTTGCTCTACCCTCTCAGCAGCCGTAATTCTGAACCTCTGATCATGGTGAGGGACCCTCTCCCTCCTGCTGCTAGTATTTTTGGTCCAGCACAGACTTTTTTATTGTCAGAAATCCAAGAAGCGTACCATACAAGGTTGATGCTGAGAATGGAAAATTAAGGGCTACACATTATATTAAAATATATTACAATCTATAAAATCTGGGGGACTCTAATACCACTGGCTAACCACGATCCCCTGACATGACCTTCCCTTACACCGGCCAGTGTCCTTTTCCCAGGGTGATCTTGCAGCTGCAGTCTTATCTTCCCCCAAACCAGCCGAAGCTATTACCATTCCCCTCCACAGTTGGCAAAGAACACTCATTAGGAAGTACCAAAAAACCCAAAACACAATGAGTATCAAGGTTACAGAAAAAAAAAGAACTGAAAATAGCAGGATTAGGCACCATGAGGGATTGGTCCTGACACTTGCTCCTTATGCTTCTAGTCAAGATTGATGGCAACAGAGCTGAGAATCATGGGCTGTTTCAGAGGATGGTGGACACCTCTTCATTGGAGGCCTTTTAACAGAGCTTGAATGGCCATCTGTCAAGAGTGCTTTACCTGTATGGCAGGATGCGGGACTAGATGAACCTTGGAGTGACTCCTGACTCTATGATTTTATTATCTTTCTCTTTTTTTTGCTGCTGCTGCTGCAGGTATCAGCCAAGGAGGCAAACTCAGCCAAGGAGGCAAAGAAAAGACTTGGTCGCCATTGCTAGTGCGGAAAGTAGCTGTTCAACACTCACTGGGTCCACCAGGGAAATACTAAACATGTCCTTGCCAGGTGTCAGGATGCTGATGAATGGAATACAAAGTGCCCCATCTCCTCACAGCCTGCATGCAAATGCTACTGGATTGCAGCAGAGACAATGCAGTCAGACGCACTTTAGAAAACCATTTCACTTTTGTAAAAACTAATTCTCAGCATGCCCGTCACAGCTGCCCTACCCAGTTCTGGCTCAGCAAAAGGAATGTTTCCCTTTTGTCTCCTTCAGGGGACAGATTCATCAAGTGAGCCCAACTCAGCCAGTTAATTTCAGTGAAACAGAGGAATCGATGCTGTTGCGACTTGGCAAAACAAGCCCGGGCTCTGAAGTGCAGCTGACATTTTAGGGACAGCAAAGTCATTAGTTGGCAGAGAGAAGAAAACTCTTCCCATCTGCCTGAGAAGAGAACCCCACACTTTCAGCTAAAGATCAGATTTTTGTCCTGTGGACACAGAGAAGCACAGGGTGTATACACACTGCAAAGTTATTGTAGTTTGAAGTGGCTTTAACTACCAGAACTCTAAGAGTTGTAGTTTGGAGAGGGCCTTTTCCACTAGAGAGCTCTAGCTACACCGTTATTCTCTTTTCCTTTTTTGACATGGTTGTGGCTCTCAAAACCTGACATTTTTATGGGGGGAAAAGGTATCCTTTTGTCATTGTCTATGTATGCACCCATCCCCTCCCTGCAAATTGTTCAGATATACATATGCGCATATGATATAGCTCATAGAAAATAATCCCAGAATATAAAAACATGAAACCCAATGACCAGGAAGGTGTGACTCTTTGCAAAGCTGGTTTCTGTGGATCACACTGAGAGCATGGTTCCAGTGAACCACATTCCATGCCCCTTCCACTTAGTATGAAATTCACAAAAACCTTGCAGCTCAACTCCTTCCCAGTTATGGTACTTACAGGCACCTTGATGAGAAATCAGACAAGTGCCTTTAGTTTGATGAGTGCCAAGACCTACTGGGGTTTTCTAAACTGAAGAGAACAAGGAAGGTCACTGTAACTGAGGATGGATTTTTTTTTTTGGCTGATACCTGAAAGTGTTGGTGTTTCTCTACACATATGTGCTTGTATGGTGGTTTGGCCTCCCTCTTTCCCAGAGATGGGTCATGGGCAGGGCCCCACACTGCAGACTGCCCAGACTGGCTTAGATTAAGCAGTAGAGCTAGTCCAACAATTGTAAACCCCCTGCCTTGCTTGCACAACCCCTGCCCCCAATCCAAATTCACACAGTGGATTGTGGAGAAAGTCAGAGCTGTCAAGACAGTTGCAGAATTATTTTTTGATGAGTTTCAACCCATATATTGATTCAATGTACACATTTCTCTGTATCACCAAAGACTCAATATAAATGCCTTTTTGAGATGCTGAAAAATACATCAACAGTGTACAGAGGCTGACAGTGGATCTGTAGACAGAACAGTACAGCCAGCATTCACTTGATGGAGTGGGGGGGCGGGCGGGCGGGAATCACTGCATGTATAAACCCCATAGCTTAAACTAAACCCTGTGAAAAGTACACTGATCTCTATTCAACTACATGTGAATCTCCTCTTTCTCTCCCCTCTCCCTCCCCCCCTCAACTGGTATATGGGTGCCTGGGCCCTGGTCTTGATTCCCAATCAGCATTATACAAACTAGAGCATGACAACCTGCATAGGAGCTAACTGCAGAATCACAGAATTGGAAGAGGAGTAATACGAGCCTAGATTGAGGGAAGTAATAGTGCCACTCTATTCTGCTTTGGTCAGATCTAACCTGGAATATACTATGTCCAGTTCTGGACACCACAATTCCAGAAGGATATGGACAAGCTGCAACGTGTCCAGAGGAGGGCAACCAGAATGGTGGGAGGTCTGGAAGCCATGGTCTATGAAGAGTGGCTTAGGGAGCTGGATGTGTTTAGCCCGGGGAGGGGGGGAGAAAGTAAAGAGCCATGTTTAAATATCTGAAGGGATGTCATATTGGGGATGGAGCAAGCTTGTTTTCTGCTGCTCCAGAGACTAGGACCCAGAGCAATGGACTCAAACTATGGGAAAAGAGATTCCACCTAAATATTAGGAAGAAATTCCTGATGATAAAAGCTGTTCCACAGTTGAATACACTGCCTCAGAGTGTGGTGGAGTCTCCATCTTTGGAGGTTTTTAAACAGATGCTGAATGGCCATCTGTCAGGAATGCTTTGATTGTGTATTCTTGTATGGCAGGGGTTTGGACTGGATGGCCCTTGTGGTCTCCTCCAACTCTATGATTCTTTGAAGAATTCCCAAGGTCAGAGGTGCAGCTATGGGTGGTGATGGCAACTGGGATGAGGGTATGGTTTCCCAAATAAGAATTCTGCCCCCCCCCATGAAATTTTCCTTCAGTACTCAAATTTTCAGCATTGCAGTAATTGAAAACTTCAGTTGAGCATTTAGAAATGCAATCAAGGTGTCCAAAGTAATGGGGCAGGCAAAGGGTCCAAAACAAGGTGAACACAGCAAACAGAAGGGTTGTAGGGGTGAATGGTTCCCAGTGTCTCATTCTCTGCAATGCAACAATTTTGGGAACTGAAGAAAAATTTCATTGTGGTTGCAGAATTCTTATTGGGAGTGGGGGGAAATAGTCTCCCCCCCCTTAGCTACACACCTATCCAAGGCTCATCTGCTACAATCCTCTGCTGATGTCAGAAATCCACAACTACTGCACCCTCTGAGAGGTCCTCTGATCTCTGTTTTAAAACCCCCAATGAAGAAGAGTTCACCCTATTCTGAAGGAGTCCATTTCATGGTGCAACAGCTCTTACCATTTGGAACATCTTCCTAAGGTTTAGCTAGAATGCCTTTTTGGTCACTTGGATCCATTGGTTTGGGCCCCTACCTCATACCCTTCAACTGTCCTCATTTGGCAGGGAAAGTCTTGATTTGTGAAGTCGAAGGCTTTCACGGCTGGCATACATAAATAATAATAATAATAATAATAATAATAATAATAATAATTTATACCCCGCCCCTCTGTTAAAACAATCAGGGCGGCTTCCAAAATTAAAATACAATACAGATAAAAATCGCTAAACACCACCCACACCCACCCTCCCCCATAAAAAGATATTAAACAAATATAAATTAAAAAGCAACTAATCTAAAATCACATTTAAAAAACAATAAATACAATAAATGGCCAGCAGACTAAAAGAGGCCAGGAGCTCCTGAGGCCGGGATCTAATTAGGAAAAGCCTGCCGAAAGAGATCTGTCTTTAGTGGTTTTTAAAGCTACTCAGGCTTGTCATCTGATGGATCTCGTTCGGCAGGTCATTCCACAATTTGGGAGCGATTACCGAAAAGGCCCTCTGGGAGGTTGCAGACAGCCTAGATTTTTGTGGCTGAAGCAAATTCCTCCCAGAGGACCAGAGTGTGCAGGGAGATTGTATGGGAGGAGGCGGTTCCAGAGATAAGTTGGACCCAAGCCATTTAAGGATTTAAAGGTAATAACCAACACCTTATACTGGGCCTGGAAACTGATAGGCAGCAAGTGGAGAGATTTTAATACTGGAGTTATATGGTTTCTCCGAGATGTTCCCGAGACCACTCTGGCTGCCATATTTTGTACCAACTGAAGTTTCCGGACCAAGCATGAGGGTAGCCCCATGTAGAGCGCATTGCAGAAATCTAGACGAGAGGTTACCAGCGCATGCACCACAGTCTCGAGGTCCCTTAGTTCCAGGAAAGGGCGCAGCTGGCATATCAGCCGAAGCTGATAACAGGCGCTCCTGACCGTCGCATTCACCTGACTAGTCATCTGAAGCAATGAATCAAGGAGCACCCCCAGACTGCGAACACAGTCCTTAACGGAGAGCGTGACCCCGTCCAGGACTGGAGGTTGCAATCCAACTCCTGGTTTTGGGGCCGCTACCGTGAGCACCTCCGTTTTGTCTGGATTTAATCTCAATCTGTTTTTCCTCATCCAGCGCATTACTGCTTTAAGACAATCATTAAGAGGAGAGATGCCATCGGAATTCGAGGCTGATGACAAGGACAAGGAGAAATAGATCTGGGTGTCATCTGCGTACTGATAACACCCAGCCCCATAACTCCGAATAATCTCACCCAGCGGCTTCGAATAGATTTTCCTTGGTTTTTTTCCAGGCTGTGAGGCTGTGTTCTGGAAGAGTTTACTTCTGACGTTTCGCCACAGATGCAGGTGAAATGTCAGAAAGAAACTCTTTCAGAACATGTCCTCACAGCCCGGAAAAAAACGAAGGAAAATCTAAAGTCTTGATTCATCCTCTGCCATCCAATTTTTTTCCAGCTGCTTTTTAAAATGCCACTGTTTTGCTCTCAACCTCCCACTTCCCGCCATTGTCCTCAGCTCATTTCAGTAGCTGCAAACTGAGTTCAAAGTAGAAAAAGCAGTTTGTACTCTATTACCTCAGCAGGGAGGAGAGGAGAGGAGAGGAGAGAGCCAGAATCTTGCCCTTCCCAGATGGCTCAGGCAAAAGCAAACTGCTGCAGCCTCTCCTAGTTTATGTACTCTCCCTCATTAATAACATTTGCCATCTTGACCACATTCTGATGTCGCTTGACTACATATGCCCCAGTTTTCAACTGTGAAAGGGTAGAAGACATGCTATCTTCTGGAAAAGGAGAAAATGAGCTTGCTTCATCTTGCAAATGAGCAAATCATGACAGGAATTCTCATGCACTGTTGCTATAGAAGGTGGATATTTACAAAGGCAGTTATCTTTGCTTCTCTCTCTTTTAATTCCTTACACTCACTTGTGCACATGTGCTTTAAGGCATTCAGTTCCACACCTGGCTAGGCTAAGATTGTTACCTAGCCCTGGCTCTATTGTCTTGCTCAGAGATTCCATCATGAGCATTCCTGCCTTAAATATATCCCAATTCTTTGCCCCTTGCCCTGGTGGATGATTAAAATCAAGCCTGAGAGGTGAAACAGGGAAGCCATCATGACCCAGCTGCTTAGGAACGTTGGTTTTTAAAGAATCCCCATCACTTCCCTAGTAGCACTTTTGATACATTCAGAGCCTGTTAAAATCTATTTTATGCCTCAAGGAATATTAGATGCCAGGCAGGCTGAACTCAAGGCCAACATGTTTGCAAACATACAACCCACCAAGGAAGCAGAGTGCTCCAGTTTTGCTTTTCGGGGAGCAAAGATCTTCTCTCCTCTCCTGGACAGAACGGCAGGCAGACCTATCCATTTCCCTTATTATTTAGGAAATTAAATTAGCTTGTAATAAATAGGACCATATGCTCCTCCCTTGTCTGATGAAATGTGCCTAATTAAAACCAATTAAAGTTATCAACAGCAATCAGGGCCATAACTGTGTCAATCTGACCGTTTCAGGGGTTGTTTTTTTAATTAAAAAAAATCATCTTTTTTTAATATGGCTGCCCATCACCATATGTTCTCTGAACAGCTTACAGACAATCCATCGCAACAGTAGCATGCAATATTTAAAAATGCAACAAACTTAATAAAATGGTAGCCTTGAAAACTTCCTTTTCAGCAGCAGAAAAAAAAAAACCCAACACTGCTTAGAAGCTTTAGAAGCTAAAGCAAAAAACTCATACACATTGTTAAAGGCCTGGGAAAATTAATTTATTTTATTTGCGCAATTTATAAGCCACCTTTGTCCCTAAGTGGTCTTCACCTGAGGATGGGAAGTCAATAAAGAATGTGCCCCTCAGAGGAGATACTTGACAGCCAAGATCCCACCAATGAGAAGATCCTGTCAGTGTGGTTAGCAACATCTTCTCATTTTGTGGAGGCACACAGAGTGGGATCTCCAAAGATGATCTTAGGATCAAGGTAGGTATGACTGAGGAAGGTTTTATATAGGCAGAAAAAGTGATCTTTCATGTAAGCTGTTCACAAACCGTTAAGGTAGGGTTGGGTGTGCCCTTGAGCATGGAAAACCACCCCATCCAATTTTTAGTTCTTCAGAAGTGCTGGATGACTGTGGAATATCATCATGGCTCCCATTTTGGGCAACCAGAAGTGATGATGCATCACTTCTGGTTGCCTTTCAGGCCATACTTGTGTTTGGTCCAGAGTGGGGTGCACCCTCTCTCTTCATCTTACAGTTGCAATCTGCAAATGGATTTTTTTTTTTTAAAAAAAAACTATTTTAATGTTCCCTGTTCACAGGGGTTGACATGTAATTAATCCACCATGGTCAGCCCTGGAGTATTCATTTCTGGCACCTCTGTTCAAATGGACAGTACTTGGTTCTCATTTTATAAAAAAGGGCAGTGTTTTGTGAAAATAGATTTTCTTTGTTTTTTTCCCTGGGCTGTGAGTCCGTGTTCTGGAAGAGTTTACTTCTGATGTTTCACCTGCATCTGTGGCTGGCATCTTCAGAGAATGGTTGGGTAGGGGTGTGTGTGTGTGTGATTTATATATTGTGAATATATATATTATAAATCCCCCACACACTCTTACCCAACCATTCTCTGAAGATGCCAGCCACAGATGCAGGCGAAATGTCAGAAGTAAACTCTTCTAGAACATGGCCTCACAGCCCAGTAAAAAAACCAAAGAAAAACTATGGATGCCGGCCGTGAAAGCCTTCGACTTCACATTTTGCGAAATTTTTTACCAATTAGAACTGTGTTGTAAATAATGTCTCATCAATTGCAATTTGAGCCATATGCTCATAATAAATTGACTTTATGGGGGAATCCAGATTTAAAAATTGGTAAGGAACCATTTTTATGGATGGTAAGGGCCAACAATGGGATTGTTACCTTAAATCAGATAGATCTTGTTGATAATGAGCTTTTGCCCTTTTACAAGAGCAGTTTAGACTACCGCTATCAGCTAAATGGCAGTATCTACAACTGAAACATCTGTTACAATCCATATTTGGCCTGTAGCTTTAAGTTAATCTGAGGTTCCTTTAATATTAGAGACATTAATTGAGGCCAACCAAGTATCCAAACCAACTATATCTATATCTATATCTGTCTGTCTATCTATCTATCTATCTATCTATCTATCTATCTATCTCTATCTATCTGTTATCTATAAATAAATATGAAATGAGAGATTTACAGCAAGAACAAAGTAGAGAATTGAATATCAAATTCTGACTAATCAATGGCCATCGGTTTTAACATCTATAATTAGTATGGCTATAGATCTCCAACTACACCTTATACAGAAGAAATTCCTATTTTGGGTACAGGTTACCCCCCATTTATGCAGGAACAGTATCCACAGGAAGCTGACCATAGAGTCCTCTCTAGGCATTTTCCTCTGGCATGATTCTATGGTATAATATGGCGGCTCATTATTATACACAGTTTCACATATCTGTGGTAAGTCCTGTGCTTTCTGCAACCGGACTTGTTTATCTCGGACTGGCCCTTTTAGTCGTCTGTGTGCTCGCAGAAAGCACAGGATGAGTCCTTCCTGAATCTTCATTTGCGAAGAAAAGCCAGAGAGAGGTAAGTCCAGGAAAATATCCACCACGTAAACAGGGAGTGACCTGTATATTGGTCACCACAATGTCTATTCAAGAAATCAGCATTCAGCAAATGGTTGGAGATGTAATACAGCAAATTTTTGGAGTTGTAATACTGCTAATGCTTTTTCTCAACATATACTGTATGTTTTGGAGTTGTCCGGCAGTAGCTACATTTTGGGAGGAAGTAATCAGATGAGTAAATTTGGTTTGGAAAGTTCCTTGATATTCAGGGATGTGCATGTTCTTGATCACACTCTGATGTTGTTTGGCCACACGCCTCCCAGTTTTCATCTGTGAAATGTAGGAGGGTATGCTAACTCCCTCCAGCTCCCTTAACTTGGTCTCCATTCCAAAGGATCTTGTAGCACCATTGAGAGTAACTGAGAGAAAGAAGCTGTGGCATAAGCCTTTGTAGACTTAGTCTACTTCAGATGCATGGAGTGAACTAGCGCCCAGGAGTAGACTTTATAAGCAGCCTGCATGAATAGCCATAGAAAGTCAAAACTTGTGGGGTATAGCCATAGATAGGTAAAACTTGTGGGTATGGCAATGAGGTGACAAATTAGTTTTAACAGTGGTTGTTGGTGGGGGGGGGGCAAAGGCAGGAGGAAGGATATTGCCTAAGGCCAGGGTGGGTGGATGACCATATGAATGGTGGAGGGAGTTTTGGAATGTAGAGTGACGCTAGCTGGGAACCAGGAAGGATATGTGATACTGGCCAAGAGTGCTCTCATAAAGAAGGGGTATAACTAGTGTTCCATGATAACTGGTCTCCATGATGTTCTTCTTCACCCCTTTCTCCGAAGTCCAGGCATGGATAACAGAGATGGCACTGTTTTCAACGTTTCCTCTTTCTCTTAGGCATATGAAGCAACCTCACCTTTTCTCACTTTGCATGGGTTTGAGTGCATACGTGAAACATGTTGTGGTCACAAGGGTTTCAATTAGCGAAGATTAGCTGCAAACGTGCCTGCCTGCCTGGAGGAGACTGCATGGATGTTGGGGCATTTCAATCCCTGTCAACGGCAAGAGGAGGAGGAACAGCAGTGGTGGCTGGCAGCATGCCAAGGCAAAACCAGCAACCCGAAGGAGATGAAGCTGTTTGGCTTAGAGAAAAGAGGATTAAGGAGTAAGAATTAGGTGCGTGGATGTTGAGAGAAAGAGGGAAAGGAGGGGAAAACATTGATTCTTTGCTCTTTCTCTCTCTCTGAGAACAAGAGGAGGTAGTGATGGTTGGCATCCATCCTGACTGGCAAAGCAGAAGGCAAAGTAGTCAATGATGGGCAGACCCAGAGGCAAGAAGCAGAGCAAAGAGAATATTCCTAAACACACTGGCACACAGATGAAGGCAAGCAAGCATTCCTACATATACGGGCAGGCGGGAATTCCCTCAAAAGTGATTTATTTGGGGGCAAGCATGAATGTAAGGGGGGAGAGTGCCCCATCTGCCATAATGGACAGGCCTCCATTAGGATGAGGACCTACCAGTATAAATTACAGGTGAAAGGTGAAAGAAAGAGGGAAAGAAAGAAAAAGGGGAAAATATTATTAATAATATAAATGGTAAACTAGGAAGAATTAACCATCTCTGTCAAAGCTTTACTTTATCTCATAGGGCAGAACATTAGTTCTAAAATATAAATGTTTGGATTCTATAATAAATAAGTTTAGCTGATCACTCATCATATGGGAAGCCCTCTTTTTTTGGGGGGGGTCTTCTTTTTATGTTTAATTCCTATCTAATCTAATCCAGTTAATTAAGTCATTTTTTCTTTGCCTGTCTATTTGTTAGTGGACTCAGTGTGTGTGATTGCTTGTTTTGCATACTTTTATACGTACTGAATTTTTATGTCGAGGCACATCTTAATAAATATATAATTTAAAAATAAAATTGTAGGGGTGCAGAGTGGGCATGGAGGGCAACCTGATAGGGTGTCAGAAGGTGGAGGAGCCATCCTTCTTAGGCCATCTTCAAAGTAAGATTGACCTGGCTGTGGAAGAATCTCTGATGGGTCTGTAGTGAATATGGCCTCTGTCCCCAGGGCAGATGGATTTTAGAGTCCTTGTTAGCTTTATGGCAAAATATCAGCAACTGTGCAGTGGCAATGGAAGAGTTATTTTCTGTTCAATAGGCCCTGTTAGATACCTACTTTTGCTTTTGCCCGGCAGTTCAAGGCTAGGGATAGATTGGTGATTGGGAACAGATGAGGGGAAGTAAACTTTACTGGTAGCAACGTGCTTATACTGTTCTCATACCTATTAGAAAGGGAGAAGGCTCACACATGCACCCTTTAATTTCCTTTTATTGGTTCTGCCCTATATAAGCCTGGGAATCCATCTTCCAATAGCTTCACCTATGGGGGGGTGAGTTGGTGACATCCCAAGCGAAACCACCCATTACTCAGTGACAAGTGATCAGGACTGTTGGCCTTTGGATACTCTGGGTAGTATTCATTGTTTATGGGCTCATTTCTACCACTTACTGTGAGTGGACCATAGCATCATAGGGTTGGAAGGACAACAAGGACTATCTAGTCCAATCCCCTGCCATGCAGCGAAAGCACTCCTGCAATCCAACCTTTGTTTAAAAATCTCCATTGAAGGAGAGTCTTCAAGAGTCTCACCCTCCAAGGAAACCAATCCCATTGTCAAACAGTTCTTACAGTAAAGCTGTTGGCCAATATTCTATATCAGCTACTTAGTTAAGTGTGTTGATGTTGCTGTGTGCCTTCAAGTCATTTCCAACTTACGGGAACCCTAAGGTGAACCTACTATGGCATTTTTTGAAGGCTACGAGTGTGTGACTTGCCCAAGGTCACCCAGTGAGTTTTCATGGCTGAGTGGGGATTCAAGCCCTGGTCTCTGGAATCATAGTGTATCACTCAAACCACTACACTGTCAGGGTAATGGGATATGCAACCCAGAAATTGATACTGTAAAGAGCAAGTATGACATGTTACAGTCAGCAGGGGCCAGTGGTGAGAGAGCTAAATGCAGCTGGCTAGAATATCTTGATTACGCCTGGGAAGTTGGCGTGAGAAATGAGAAGATCGGAAGCCTTATCTCTGTGAGAGAGTGAAGGAATGTGTGTGGGAATCACTGTTTCTGTGTTATTCTGTTAGACTATGCTTTGAGACTATATAGTTTTGTCTGGGCATTGCAGTGACAGGACTGTACTGTACTTTATGCTGTGATATGTAGTCTGTATGAGAGGAGTCTCAGACTCATTGTAAATATCACCATAATATGTTCTAGTGAAGAGAAGTAGTTTAGACACATGTCAGTGTCTGTGTACTTTTTTCTTCACCTGATCAACGCAACTCTGCTACAACACCTTTTACTGCTTGGACCTCTTGATATGCTCAGAGGTACCACTGTACTACCGTGTCATACACCACAGTGGTGTAGTATATTAATTAACTAAGTAGGCTCTCCTGCCCCAACTTTTCCCCAAACCTGACAGAAACACCATTCACCTGAGCTTCAGTCTTTGACAGAATGGACCACCTTTTCCCCATGCAGCTGATGCCCAGTCAGGTAGGTTGCGGGAGGATTTACAATCATGGGAATAATGTCACAATTGTGACAGAGGACTTTATCATACCAGCCTGTTGTCTCACAGCAATCGCATTGTTGAAGCAAACAGGAACATACCGGTTTAAAACCAATCACACCTTATTTATTTATTTATTTATTTATTTATCTATTTATTCATTCATTCATTTACTTATTTATTAGTTATTTATACCCCGCTCTTCAGCCACAAGACTATCAGAGTGGCTTACAAATTGTTTTAAGCAATAGCAATTTACACATCTATACTGCATTAAGCAGTTTCCAATGTGTGTTTCCACCTCTGTCTCTGCAACTGTGGAATTGTGCTCCTTTGGCAATCCACAGTTCCACACTCACTCTTCCACACCACCTCACTAACCCCACCTTCCTGCCTTTGTATGCCCTATCCGGAGCATGTGTGCATTCTGATTTTTTAATTTTTATTTTGCTGCAATTGCGCAACTATGGCAAAATGATTGAAAGGTAAGAAAAAAAAAGTAAATAAATAAAAGGAACTTGGAGTAAAACCAACCTCAGCCTGCTTGGGAATTGTGAGGGGGGGGGAGAGGGGGATGGAGGGGGAAAGGAGGAGAATCATGCCCACTCACACTATGTGACTGCCAGAATATTGGAACTGCAGCAGAAGGGACTTGTCTCACCAGGGGCAGTAATGGAAAAGCAGCAATCTTGGGAGCCATTGATGGGTCTTCCCTGTCAATGAAAATGTGTGCTCTACCAAAAATTGAAATGCAAAGCAACAACAGGAGAGACACGGCACTGTGATGTATTGGCTAAAGATGCTATTATCTGGGTGTAATTGCAATTTACCAGCCTTGTGTGATAAAGTCCTAAGTAGTGATTGTAAATACAGAACATTACAGGCCTTTATTTACATGTACTGTTTTAAATCCAGGTGTCACCCATCCTATATCTCTGCATTTCATTTTCCTGCCTAGATGTAGTATCTTACATTTATCCCTATTGAAATTCATTTTGTCAGTTTTGGCCCAGCGCTCCAACCTGTCAAGGTCACTTTGAATTTTGATCCTGATTCTGGAGTATTAGCTATCCTTCCCTCACCCCACATTTGGCATCACCTTCAGATTTGATAAGCACACCTTCTATTCCATCATCAGTCACTTATAAGGATGTTGAACAACACCAGGATACTGGAACCCACCAGCTAAAAGATTCTGGTATAGCTCACCTGCTGCATCATTTACCACCAATAAAGCTTTACTTATTGTAGAAAGTGTGTCAGTTTTCAATATCACAGGGCTTGTCTAGATGGGCAATTTACCTCAACTTCCCCCCATCTTGGAGCCCTGCAGTCCAAATGCTGCAGTGCTGTTGCCCCGATTTGTCCCTGGACAGTCCTGACAATGTTTGAGGAAAAGCCTGGGGGAAGCTGGGGTAAACCCCTTTAAAACATTTTTTAAAAATCTCTGGGAAAAATCGTGTTATGCAGGAAAACCTTGATAGGCCTGGCACAGGAATGCAGGGTCTGTACCTGTACATCTGGCTGCATTGCCAGACACCACTACTGCCGCTGCTTGTGTCACTATGGGATGGAGGCCCCAGCATGTAATCAAGGTCCCTGCATGTGACCAGCCTTGATCACATGCTGAGGGCCTCCTTCCCAACTTCAGAGAGTGTGATGTGCAACAGCGGGGGAGGCACCCGGCGATACCGGCCGGCATTTCATATGGTAGTTGGTGTGTTCATGAGGACCTCTGCCCATTTTGTCATGGTAACGGAGGGGACCAGCTCCAGCGGTACATTCTGGCCAGCGTAGACAAGCCCAAAGTCTTGGGAAGGACTGGAATTACAAGTAGTTCCAGCTCAGAATAGGTCCTTGATGGTGGAGGTGGTGAGGTGATAGGCCACAGTGTGGTGTCCATACCAGAGGTCTATGTCTATAATCCAATAATGGGCAGAGTAGGTCCTTCTACAGAAATCCATGTTGAGACATCCAACAGTAGAAGAACAATACCTGGAATAACATGTCCATTTCTGGACACCACAGTTTAAGAAAGATACTACCAATTTAGAACATGTCCAGAGGGAGCTGGTGAAGAGTCTAGAAGCTAAGAAGAGTGTTGCGTATGTTTAGGAAAGAGAGGAGAAAACTGAGAAGTGATATGCTAGCCATCTCTAACATCTGAAGGATTGTCGTGTAGATGATGGCACCAGCTTGTTTTCTGCTGTTCCACAGGGTACAACCGGAAGCAATGACTTTCCATTCCAACTGCCACTGCTGTGGTCTCTGAAGGAGAGAACAGTAGGCAGGTACATCTCCATCGTGCCTTGGCACAGCAGCTGGTGAGAAATCCTCCTTCCATTCCAACTGCCACTGCAATGGCCTTTGAGGGAGGGAAGAGCAGCCCACATCTGCTGGACTTAATCACCACCCTCACTGCCATTTCCTTTTCCTTACGCTTCGTGTCTTATTTAGATTGTAAACTTGAGGGCAGGGAACTGTCAAATGAACAATTTGTAAGCTACTCTGGGAGCCTTTCGGCTGGAACATGACATGTAACTGCTCTAAATAATTAATAAAACAAATTAAAAAATTACAAGAAAAGAGATTGTGACTAGATGTAACGAAGAACTTCCTGATACGAAGGCCTCTTGGTATGTCAATGGAACAGCCTGCCGTGGAAGTGGCAGACTCTGTTTCACTGGAGGTCCAGTTCTGTGACAGTGTCTGGGCACCACAATGCAAGAAGGATATTGAAAAGCTGGAACGTGTCCAGAGGAGGGCGACCAAAATTGTCGGAGGTCTGGAAGCCATGCCCCAGGAGGAGTGGCTTAAGGAGCTGGGAATGTTTAGCTTGGAGAAGAGAAGGTGAAGAGGTGACATGATAGCCATGTTTAAATATTGGAAAGGCTGTCATATTGAAGAGGGAGCAAGCTTGTTTTCTGGTACTTCAGGGACTAGGACACAGAACAATGGACTCAAACTACAGGAAAAGAGATCCCACCTGAATGTTAGGAAGGAACTTCCTGATGGTAAGAGCTGTGATATAGAAAACAAGCCCTGTGATATTGACAGTGGAATACACTGCCTGGGAGTGTGATGGCGTCTCCTTCCCTGGAGATTTTTAAAGAGAGGCTGGATGGCCATCTATTGGGAGTGCTTTGATTGTGTTTTTCTACACAGGCAGGGGGTTGGACTGGATGGTCCTCATGGTCTCTTCCAACACTGTGATTCTGTGAGGTTTTTAAATAGAGAAGAGATAACCACTTCTCAGGCATGCTTTGGTTTTCTATCCCTGCCATGGCATGGGGTTGGGCTAGATGGCCCTCGACATCCCTTCAGACGGTATGATTCTTAGAGTCTGTGATTCTGGGAGATGCCTGTATTTGTCTGGAAGATTCCAGGCCTCTCTAATGGCTTTTTGAAGCAACCCCGAGGGACTACAAATATGCCTTGTTTATGCAGAATTTCACTCTGGCTGAGCTCTGAGATACAGCCCCCATTACCTGCCATCCCCAGATTTGTCATTGCCTCCAGGCTTTCGGTCTCGTTAATGTCGCTGGTCTCAATTCGGTTATTTGTAAATCTTTCTTCCGCAAGTAAAGGCGAAGCATGGAAATCTTTAATACATACTACAATTTTTCTTTTTATAGCCTGTTAAAGCCATTCCTTTGGAGAGTAATGGATAGCACCTGGGACTCTTTTTATGAAGTAAACAGAGATTAAAACCATTCAAGACCCCATTTTGCCTCATTGTTTTGCACCAGGCTCTGAAGTACATCATACTCCCACATACCAGGGAAAGAAAGCTCAGTGTGAAATATGTCTGTGGAGAAATGGTTAAAGGTGGGGAAAGTGGCAAGGTGTTAATAAAAGACCCAGCGGTGGGAGGTGGGTGGCAGCCAGGCTCCTATCCATCATCCAAGGGGGTGGGTGGTTGATTTGTAGGGAAGGAGCCGCATCCTGATAAATGACGGACTCCACCCAGTAATCTTTGGGAGGCAGCAGCAAGCAGGAGTCACTTTCACTACTGGATTTTTTGGCTGTGTCCGCTGAAGAAAAGATAAGACATTCTTTACAGCAGAGGTGAGCAACTGTAGTGGGTCAATTTCTGCCTTAGGACCTTATGGAGACTATATGGACTTCCAAAAATGGCCCAAAATGGGGGAAAATACAATCAGATGAGGCCTGATATCCACTTCTGGTTTTGACAAGTGATGTTAAATGGTACAGGTTGACCTCCGTATCCATGAGGGGACATGTTCCAAGACCCCCTGTGGATACCTGAAACCAGGGATAATAGGGAACCCTATTGTTTTCAATGAGACGAATGCCAGATGTTGACCATAGAATTGCACTGAAGAACCTAGAAATGCCTAGAGAGAACATATTTTTGGATGTGGATATGTGAAACTGTGGATACTGAATCCGTGGTACAAGGGTCGGCCTGTATTTATTTATGTAAATCTAGAAACCACACTCCACCCACCCAGCTGGGCAAGAAAGATATTTTGGCCCCTAGTGAATTAACTCAGAATACAACAAGGGAGTGTCTGGGCTGGAGAAATGGGCAAGTCATGGCAGCTGCAGCATCCTCTCCAACCTTTAGAGGAAGGCGGTCTTTGTGGGTGCTGCTCACTGGTGCTGTTATTGTAGGAATGTTCCAGAGTGTGGATCTTGCCATCCTGAGTCACAGACTCTCTGACAGGGAACAGCCAGAAGCCTCACATCACAGTTCTAAAGAGGACATGCTGGGGATAGTAGCTATTAGCCAGTCTCCCCTTGTGTCAGTCTAGCTCCATCTGCCAGTTGGGTTGCAAGGTCAGGGACTGTCCCAGTCCCTGAGGTTTTGGGGCCAGAACCTGACACCTAGGGATGACCCTTTCTGATGTCAGAGGAGGCAGGCCCTTATGATGTCATTAAGCAGGAGATTAATGCCCTGGTGGCGCAGTGGTTAAATGCCAGTCCTGCAAGTCACCATGTTGCAAGTTCGATTCCAGCAGCCTCCAAGGTAGACTCAGCCTTCCATCCTTTCGTAGGTCGGTAAAATGAGTACCCAGCTTGTGGGGGCAATTAGCTAACACACATTGGAAACTGTTTAATGCAGTGTAGATGTGTAAATAGCTATTGCTTAAAAGAAACAATTTGTAAGCCGCTCTGATAGCCTTGAGGCTGAAGAGCGGGGTATAAATAAATAAATAAATAATAAAAAAAAAACATAAAAATGTTAAGTATAAAGGAAACAGGGGGCTTATCTATACAAGCCCCTCCAAAATATAGTGTCCTGCAGAAAAAACAAGTTGCAGCAGCTGAGGCTTGTCTTAAGGGTGGATTTTTGCTCATCAGCTCCTGTAAACTTCACATGTTAGATGACAGCTCTGGTGTGGGGGCCGCAGGATGGCTATGGCAGTGTGTGTGTGGGGGAGAGAAACAGGAGAGGAGGGTGAACGAGACTTCCTTCCTTCCTTCCCTCTCTACAGCGGTGGGACAATGGTGGCTGAGGCATGGGGAGGGACTGGGGAAAGGGGGAAAAGATGGCAGCCACCCTCCTATCTTCTCCGATCCCTAATTGCTCCGTTAAAATTTTTTTTGGCAGCAGCGGGCACTTGCCCTGTAACCCAGCCCCTCCCTCAGTGCTCATCCAGATAATCAGGTTTGCGCTTCCTCTTATATGAGGAAGCGGCATGCGTCGAGTAGTTTGTCTTAACAAGTGGAAATGTGCACCCTCATTTTTTTTTTAAAGTCGAGAAAAGTCTTGAAGGCTTTTCTTGCATCGTTTTCCCTCTTTCTGGAGGAAATACGATGAGACAATGCAGGATCCCATTAAGACAGTTCATTTTCTGAGCAAATTCGGTGAGATGTATTTTCACCATGAGGACAAACCCCCCAAACTAGGGAGCACCCAATAAAATCGGTAGGAGAAATGTCTCAAGATGTTCAAAAGATGGGCGTTTAAAAAACCCAATAAAAAGAACCATCTTTTGAGCATCTTGAGCGGTATCTCCGGTTCCTCCTGCATACATTAAGCATCAACCACAGTTGCGCAGAATATGCCATTTGAATAAAAGACACCTAAGTGTAACTGGTGAGGAAAACATATATACACACTCTTTTCAAGGCTGTCCTCTTGCCTCCCAGACAAGAGTAAAAAGTCTAGGTGCTGAGACTCTGGGCCAGACCCTGAGATCTGACAACCCTAGCTGCCAGTCATCAGTACTTGGCTGCCTTCTGGATGTACGTAAAGGAGGAGCTGTACCTTCCTTGAATACCTTCCCTTCCCACATGTGCCTGGCCCTTTTCCCGTTGCCATGGCTGAGGAAGGGGGAAGGAGAAAGTACTTAGAAGTAATGGGCAATATTCTTTGGCACCTGAGTGCAACGGAAGTCACGCTGGTAATGTTCAGCTAACAAAGCCAGGCAGGGTTCCCATTAAAAGAGGCTTGAATCCATCGGACCCCAGAGGGAGGAGCGGCGGCTGGCACCTCAGATCAAGCCAGCTGCCCTGGCAGCATATGTATAGAACACCTCCTTCTTATGAATACGCCTTATTAACCTGCACAAGAAACCAGCAATAACTGCATTATTAATGTGAAACTGCCTCTTAAAATGCTTACTTTTTCAAAAAAATCAGAATAAGGATTTATTCAGACCATGGGGGCCTATTAGAATTAAATTGCTTTTGAAATTATGTCATGTAAACAGAAGGGGTTGTGCCTCAGACTTTGGTGGCTGCAGCCACATGGGTTGTTTAGCTGCTTCTAGCTATGTCTTTGCTTAATAAATGAGCTCTTACTGAGATAGGCAGTTCCTTCCAAGTGCTGAATGTGTTTTGGAAACACATCATCCATTTGGGCCTAATCATGGGGAGGAGGCAGGGAAGGGAGAGTAGGAAGGTGAACAGGAAGACAGGCCATCACAAACTTTCTACCCAAGTGTTCTGATGCCAAAGAATACTGCTTTCAAGGTTTCCTTATATTCTTTCCCGTCAAATTTGGTCAGCTAATGTGCCTGTTATGCAAATTATAATTTGGCATACGATGCAGACTATCATTTTGTATATTAATTTGCATTCTGATTATTCAAGTAAAACACATTAATCATAGCATTTTTTGGGTACCACTATATTTCAGCCTTGGCACCATTGTTTTTTAAAAATAGTAATGACTCTTCTGAGAGAACAAATTGAGGAATGTTGACAGTGCTAGGGCTTAGAACAGAGGCACCAAGTTCAAATCCCTGTTTAGTTACGAAATATGCCACGAGACCTTGGGCTTCCACTATCTGTCTGCAAGTCTACCTTACAGGGTTGTTGTGGAGATTACTAGCACAAGTGGCACCATGTGAAGTGGCCATGTATATTCCAGGTGTGGCAAATAAAAACAACAGGAACTTTTTTTTCCTGCACAGCTACTTCTAATGCTGCTATATTCTCATTAGATCACTACAGTATTTATTTCCTGCCACCAGTTTTCTCATAGGTAGCAGAAAGGTACAAATTAATGGAAATATCACAGAAGCCCATCTTACTGCATTGTGTTGTTGTTCTTTCCTTCCAGTCCCATGGGAGACTGAGGTAAAACCATGTCTTTTTGCTAACCTGAAAAACCCGTTAGCAAAGAGACATGGCTTTATCTTGGTTTCCTAAGGGACTGGAAGAGCAGAATACCAGAAGAACGATGGCATTAAGGAGCAAGTCAGCATGGAAGACAGAACCTTTCTGTTGCACTGCCGCTTTACTTCAGAGTGCAGTAAGCCCCTAGGACTGGGGTCCCTTCCACACTACACAATTATAGCACAATGTTTCCGCTTTAATTGCTGAGGCTGTGTGCTATGGAATCCTTGTGCTTGTAGTCTAGAGAGGCAGCAGAGCTCTCTGGCTTACAATTCTAAATGCCCCTCTCCAATTCCATAGGATGAAACCATGGCTGTTACAATGAAATTATAGTGCTGTAATATACCCCGCCAACTGCCCTGATTTGGTGGGGACAATCCCAATTAAGCGTGTGTCATCTCACTTTTCCAGCTGCTTTTAAAACGCCCTAGTTCCTTTCCTCCCCCTTCATCCTGACTAACTTACACTGCTGCAAACTGAGTTCAAAATGCAAAAGTAGTTTGTACTCAATTAACCCAGCAGTGGGGCGAGGAAGGGCAGAATCTTGCCCTTCCCAGTAGGTTGAGGCAAAAGCAAACTGCTGCAGCCTCTCCAAGCTTCTCTTTTCTTTCTCATTAATTTTTGCTCTCTTGACTACTCTCTGATATTGCTTGGCCACATGTGTCCTGGTTTTCATCTGTGAAATGTTGGAGGGTCATGCTACAATTGTGTAGTTGAAAGGGCCCCTAGCTGATCTACCTGCTGAGTCTGCTCTCCAGACACAGCAGACTGTTGATGAAGGGCAACTTCAAGGCCCCTGAACTGCTCTGCCCTCCTTTCTTATGATAAGCCTTTAAGCTAGATTTGTCCTGGCTAGCCTTTCAGCTAAAGGATACCTTCAAAGAGAGGACTGTGTTCTGCAAGGGAGGATCCATGCCCCCTCTGGATAACATCTGTGCACATGCACACACACACACACACACACATACACAGAGATCTTAGGAGGAGGACACAGCTCTCCTTAGAGGATGCTGCCTTGCTTTGAAGCTATTCTCTCCTTTGTTTCCTTGCTTGCTCCCACCACTGCTCTGATCTGCCTAAATGCAAACTTTAGCTTTGGCAAAGCCACTGCCATGCTGATGACTCTGGGGATGGCATTTTGCAAACAGCCTTTGACATGAGAGAACAGCTGCAGCTGTCTTTCTTTACAGGAACAAGGGGATCATGGCTAAGTACTCTGGAAGCCACTTCTTTTAGGAATTGGTGGGCCCGGAGTAATTCCAAATTCACAGGTCTTTTCAGCTGAGCAGTGAAAAATGGCATGTTATTCTAGGCCTGCTCATCAGGACCAGCCACAAGGGAATGCCAACCAATTTAGCAGAGTGCCCCCCACTTACACACAGAGGTTTCTACAGTAAATTCCAAAATTCAGCTCAAGGGTTGCAAATGATTTTGGTTAACTACTATTTTGCTCTATTCTCTGCCCACCTTGGCATTCAGAGGGTTCTAAGGGGACCCTTGAAAGTGAATGTTATTGCTCTGTGGAGATGACCTTCTAAACTTACTATGCTGCTTTTATCAGTTATTCAAGGGTGGCATAAAGAGAAAAAGAAAGAAAGAAAGAAAGAAAGAAAGAAAGAAAGAAAGAAGAGGAACTTACAGAAGTCAAAAGGGTCTTAGCAAAAACAGTATAACAGGCCCTATATCTACTTGGTGTTATTTTGATATCAAGTCAACTTCAACTTATTGTGACTTAATGAACGAGAACCTCCAAGACCACTCAGGGCTTGTCTACATGGGCTAAACATCTCATCTTGCCCCTGTCTCAGAGCTCTGCAGTCTTCCAGCAGGCCTATCTATATGATTTTAAATTGTGAATTTTGAACTGTGTATTGATTGTTTTAAAATGTCTTGGTCTTAACCTGTTCTTTTAAACTGAGATATATTTTAACTGATATATTTTTAAACTATCATTATGTTTATATTGTAATTTGTTGTTCCCTACCTCGATCCATAGGGAGAGGTGGGCAAGAAATCTCTCTCTCTCTGGCTTTTTTTCCGCAAACGAAGATTCAGGAAGGACTCATTCCATGCTTTCTGCAAGCATGCTGATGACTAAAAAGGCCAATCTGGGTTAAACAAGTCCGGTTGCAGAAAGCACATCAGAAGGTCTCCTGGGGTGATGTGTCATCTCGATCTATAGGGAGAGGTGGGCAAGAAATAATAATAATATTAATACTGATGATGATGATGATGATGATGTTTTTATTCCAGCAGGCATTTAATTTGTAGTTGTGGGCACAGAGGCTTTCATGGGGATGTTTTTATTGTTTTTATTCTTTTAACTTTTATATGTTTTTATATAATTTTAAATTGTAACAATTTTACTTGTTTTTAACCTTTTAACTGTTGTACCTTTTAAATTGTTTTTTATACATTGGCCAACTTGGGTCCCGGGAGAGTATCAGACACATCCAAAAAGTACAAGAGCAGAATGCCAGGACAATGTTTCTGTCCCGTCAACGGGACCCGGTTTCAGATGTCCTCCTCGCATTCTGCTCCTGTGCTACTGCCGTTAGTAAGGCATCACTTTTCATTGACGGGGAGGTCCCTTGAGGGGGAGGTCCCATCAATGAAAAGTGACACCTTACTTACGGCTGCAGCACAGGAGCAGAATGAGATGAGATTCTACCTAAACATTAGGAAGAACTTCCTGACAGTAAGAGCTGTTCAGAAGAGGAATACGTACACTGCCTCATAGTGTGGTGGACTCTTCTTTTTTGGAGGTTTTTAAACAGGGGCTGGATGGCCATCTGTCGGGAATGATTTGATTGTGTATTCTTGTATGGCAGGGGGTTGGACTGGATGGCCCTTGAGGTCTCTTCCAACTCTATGATTCTATGCCTGGGGCAGATACAGGGCTGTGGCAGGGGTAAGGCAGGGTAAGGCCTGATAGAACGTTTGCCTCTATAGGAGGCAAACAACAGATCAGGCCCCATATGTCCACAGGAGCCTGTCCATGCAGGCCAGCCCCTGCTGCTGCTGTGGTCTCCCTGGTTCTCCCGGAAGGCAGGAAGAAGTCCTGCAGCATGTGAACAAGGTTGTTGCCATGCAGGGGGCCTTCAACTACATGTTGTGGGCCCTCTTCCTTCCTTCAGAGTCAGCAAAGGAAATGGTGGCTGTGGTGGCTGCAATGATGGGCTGGCATGCCTGGCAGTACTTCCTCCTATTCCATGCAGGGAATGGGGGAACAACAGGCCAGATCTGCAGCCAGGATACGCCGGTGGGGCCCCCGGCATATCCTTGCTCTTGTAGATAAGCTCTCAGTCATCAGCATCCCTGCTCAGATCTTGCAAACTTAGGGCTGTGGTTTCTGGGATTGAATCAATCCACCTGTAATGTGGTTTTCCTCTTTCCCAGCCCCTTCCTACTGCCTAGTATAGAACAGGTGTGATGTTTTTTTGGGAGCTCTTTCTCTTTTCCTGGAAGAGTGGCAGCTGATTTAAAACCCAACATTGCATATGTAGAGTTAGGATTATTTTCTGCCAATGCACATCACTTTGTACTTATCCAAATTGAATTTCATCAGCCATTTTATTGCCCAATCACCCGTTTCTTGCAAGATGATTTGGCAGCTCTTCTATCACGGCTCCCAGCTCAGTCACTTTGAATAATTTTGCATCGCCTACAAGTTTTATCACTTCATACTTTGCTCCTCCTTTCTGCGTTAAGTGACAAGGGCTGGCCCTCATTTCGGCAAGCATTCTGGCAGCCTCCCCGGGCCTTGTCTCCTGCATACACCCCAAACGAATGGCCCATTCAATCTGACGCTTGCCTTACAGCTTTTCTCTTGCTTCCCAAGCTTTCCCTGGTGCGTTGAAGGAGGGTTCTTCCACCCCATGAATGTGTTTGTTTGCAGAAGTGCCAGTGCTTTTACCTTTTCAATTATACATGGCAGAATCACCTTAGGTTTTTATTTTTGGGACAAAATTACAAAATCACTGATTATTTTTTTTTTGGACACTGACTTGATCAGCAATGTGTCTGCAAGTACTAAAGAAGAGGGCCTGGATGCTGGGTAGGAACAGAAAGAATATTTAAAAATCTTTGGGAAATGGTTTTAAAAAAAACCAATGGTGAGGAGAAACATGGAGAATGATGAGGAGAATCCACCAGGAATAGGAGAACCCTAGAGTTTTTTTTTTTCCAATTCTGAACTTATTCAATACAAATTTTGAACTCACTCCAAACTGATTATAAATTGTGGTTTTGAACTTATTCTGTGCAAATTTTGCACGTGGTGTTTTTATGCAGAAAACAGTATTTTCTGATGTTTTCTGTGCACACACACACACACACACACACCCTGGTGCAAAATTTGCACAGAAGTCCCGAAGACTTCTCGCAACAAGAAGAGAATCATGAAAATTACTCATTGCTTCCTTTGAGAACCAAATTAATGGATAGTTACATTCCTAACATTGGAGGTGAGTACATAGTCTGAAAGCAGAGTTTGCCCAGATTTGGGGTTCCAAGGCTTTAGGGTTCTTCCGATCCCACTCTGTCTCCACCCTGGTCCAAGACTCAAATGTTCATCTGGTGGAATAAAGGGAGCCTCTTCAGGTAAGATCCATTGGGCACTTGGGAGCCCCTCCCCAGCATTTCATTCAGCTACAGAGAAACTAACCCTGGTTTCTAGTCCAGGCACGTTTCCCTGTAAATATGATTCCAACTCTGAAGCAACCTCCTTGCATTTCCCACAGAATATGGAGAGAGACATTATTTTTGACTTAATGCACCGGCTGGGTAGGGAATTTCTTTTCCTTTATAGCCTTTTTAACATCAAAGGAAATGACCTTGTAGCCTCTGATATAATCCAGCGATAAGCCTGTCATATCAATGAGGCACTGAGTTCTTCTTTGGCACAGCCTGCTCTACAACTGTGCCTGCCATGCTATTTCCTGTGAGCAAATCTCATTTCTCTCCACCCTGTCTTCACCTCCTGATGGGTATCCTGTATCCCTCTCCTTTGACAACTCTCTGATGATCTACGCTCTGGGTGGAAAGATGTCCTGACTTAAAGCCGGGGTGGTAATGAAGGAGGAATTCAGAGGGGAAGGGAGCTTGCGATGACAGCTGTCACTCTCCCTTGGATTTGCCCATTTGCCAGGAAATCAAGAAGGTGGAAAGTTGTTGTCACCCTTTTCTCGGAGACATCCTGTCACTCAAAACAGCCACCAGCTCATCAGCAATGTGGGATAAGAGATGCTTGAGTGCCAAGACTGTCATCCACCAGATTTACACCCTCCCACCCACCCCATCCCTTTGCCACCCCACTATATTCCTGCAGCTCCCACTTTAGGTTCTCTTAGCCTTTGTTTGGACACTGGCCCTCATCCAAGTCAGTATGCCACTAAAGTCTGAACACTGATGTGAAGGGGAAAGGCTCTAACATGGCTTTGTTTTTGCTTAAGCTGCTATAGGTTTCAACATAATGGTCAGTCTTCTCTGTCAGCGACTTAATTAAGTAAACTTACCTAAGTAAACTCTCCTAGCCTGATCCCCCCCCCCCAACAATCTTGATGGATTGGTGTGGTTGTTGCAGAATGGATTTTCTACTTCTCATACAGCTGTTACCTAGTAGAGAAGATTGGGCAGGGAAGTTACAATTGTAACAATAGTGTCACAATAATGACTACGCAGTGATTGTGAATGTGGAACCGTTGCAGATGACTAAATTTGTGTCATGGTTCCATATTCACCATTGCTACTTAGTTACAATTGTCATTCAATTGGCACGGTCATCCTAACCTACTTTACGGAGCATCAGCGGTATGTGAAGAGGGAGGTCTCTCCTCTACAGACGCCAACATCTTCTCATGTCCCAAAGCCATAACAAGAAAGTATAAACTTCAGTCTCCACCAGGGGTGGGAAACTGTGGCCCTTTAGAAATTCTTGGAATGCGGCTCCCATCAGCTACAGGCATTACAGCTAAGGGGGAATAAGTCCTTGGACTTGCAGCCCAGCAATATCTGGAAGTGGTCACAGTTGCCAAGCATGGCAAGCTGTGTACAGATCCCTGTTTTACGTGGCTTGTCTAGATGGGCAAAATACCCCCTCTTACCATCATCTAGAGCCCTGCAGTCCATACAACACAGGGCATTTGTCCTCTTGTGTCCATGTTTTACGTGGCTGTAACAGTCCTCACCACTCCCAGGGCAGATATGAGGCTGAGATGGGGGGAAGGTTGGGTTGGGCCCAATACACCATTATAAGAAAATACCAGGTTTACTCTGTTACCACTGGCAAAAAAAAAAAAAAAAAAAAAAAAAAAAAAAAAGGATCAGGTCCAACATGTCAGCAGGCGTCTATCCCTGAAGGCTGGCCCTCACTGCTGAGGTCTCCCTGGCTTTCCTGGAAAGCAGGAAGGCATCTTGCAGCATGTGACCAAGGCTGGTCAAATGCAGCGGGCCTCGATCACATATTGCAGACCTCCTTCCTGCCTTTGGAAACAGTGGGGAAAATGGCGGTGGCTGCAGTGATGGGTTGGTGTGTCCGTCTGAACTTCTTCGCATTCTGTGAACGGGGGAATAATGGGCTAGATCTCCTCCTCTCCTGCCCTCTTCTCCTCCTATTTGCTATGTCAAAGCAGGCGAGTCCATGCTTGTCATTTTATTTTTATTTTTGCTGTGTTTGTGGACATATAGCAAAACGATAAAAGAAAAATAGTTAAAAAAATTTTTTTTGCCATAATTATGCAAACACAGCAAAGTTAAAAATGCCCACCCACCCCCCACAGGCACGGAGTTAGCCTGCTTTGGAATACCAAGTGGGAAGGGAAGAGAGGAGGAGAGGATGAGAATCAGATGCTCTTATGGCATTGACTGATGTAATGCCAGAATTCAAGCAAAGGAACCTATCACACTAAAGCCAGCAGCAGAACAGTAATTACATTTAGAGCTACTGATGGGCTTTTCCCATAAATTAAAATGGACACCACAATAACAGTTTGAATACATGTCACCTACAGGACAGTCATGACACTGTGATAAAGTTCAGCCATAGACACTGCTATCCCGCTTTAATTCCACTTTTCTAGCCTTGTGTGATAATCTATTTATGCCATGGACATGCTGCCACATTACTATGTCAATCAGAACTGATTATGTGTGACAACACATATTATTAAGGGAAAATGAAGCCAAACAGAGAGTAAAGATGATGTTCCCATTGACCAGACTTTTCCACACTGTTTTGGATGAGATCCCAAAGGCGCTGTCAGAAGTGCACATGAAAAACAACCTCCATTCAGTTCAGCTCTTTTGAGAACTTTGGAAGCGCCTTCATGACAGGAACATGTAAAAGTGTCTTCTTCTGCCTTCAGTACTTATATCCAGTGTCTGAGGAACAGCTTAAGGAGGTGTGTATGTTTAGCTTGTAGAAGAGATGATTGAGAGGTGACATGATAGCCATCTTTAACTATCTGAAAGGCTGTTGCGTAGAAGATGGAAAAAGCTTAATTTTTTGCTGTTCCAGAAACTAGGACACCAACTGATGGATTCAAAATGCAAGAAAAGAAATTCCATGTAATGATTAGGAACCATTTCTTGATGGGGAGTTTACACATGTGTAAGATTATGCTCAAGAAGCCCTGAAAGCTGACAGATTTATTGCAGCATGAACATTTATGAGTCAGCACCTGCCCTTGTCATAGACCCAAGATGGTCACTCACACTCTTGCGGACAGGTGCCACTGGGAAGAGTTGTCAGATCTTGGGGATTGGCCCTGGGTCAAGGGTTCAAATTCTCCAGTTTTGATAGGCTGAGCTTCAGGCAAGAGAAAACAGCTGTGTGCAAATGTCTCACTCTGTCAGTAAAACAGGAGCTTGCTACAGTTTGCATGGCTTAATTTATCTGTCACTGCTATGTGTAAAGACCTTCCAGGTGGTGTCTATTTTTACCTTATTAACTTCTTCATTCCCTCCCAGTCCTTATGGTGCCAGTGCTCACTGTCCACTCTGCTCTGCATCTACATTCTGGCTAGAAGCAAATAGGCTAGATTAAAAGTTCCTTATCCCATCTCCCTACTTGATCAGACTAGTGTTTTAAAACACTGTGATTACAGAGTAAGGGAAATGGAAACATCATGGCATTGCAACAGAAATGATCAAATGACCACCACTTGCATTTTAAAAATAGGATTAAGGGTCCCACTACAGTAGCACTTGTCTTCGCATTGCCTTTAATTAACAGTATATCAACGCTTTGCACTGTCCCATGCAAACTCCTTTAAGGGAAATGTCCACTTACTTCCATGTTAGCCGGGGTGTGTAATCTTGCTGGTTCTTGCAAGAAGTTGCATAAAAACACCAGAAACATGTAAAATAACAAATGAAATAAGCACATAAGCACTGAAACAAACATACAAACTTGATAGCCACATGGGACAGTTCATAAAAAGAGAGTCCTGTCAGTCTTCGTCCCATTCTCACCTAGAAGTTTTTCTTGCTGGGAATGGGGTTGGGGGAAAGAAGGCCACCCATTCATGCTGTAATCTCACGATTACAGTGGGACATGGTTTCACACACTCTTAATATTGCAAAAACAGCAATACTGAAAATCTATTGATGCTTTAACCTGTCAATTAAAAGTGACGCCTTATTTGCAACTGGAGCATGGACTGGCCACAGGAGGAGGACAATGTTGTCTGATAATTTCAGCCTGTTATATGATTATTGCATCGCAATGATGCAATTTTTGCCTTGTCTGATAAAGTCCTAGGTGAGAAGGAATAATCCTTTCATTTTATCCTGCCTGGTATACAGCCATTTTAGCTAAGATTTCTGTTTTAATTTCCAAATAAGAAAGTACGTTCTCTCTGAGCCTTATCATACGAAGGAAACGAAGCCTGAGAGTAGTGCCTCCCACCTTGCCTTATTGCATTTGATAATAGATTTTTCCAGTTAGCAAAAAGACTCATGTTTACCACTGTCTCCCATGGGACCAGGATGGGAGAACAGCTGAAGCATGCTGATGTCATGTGATAAGGCAAGGCAGGAGGCAGTGGTATTTTTGGGGTGTGCTGCCACTTCCTTCCCTCGTGCAAAAAGCTGGACTTCTCTCTCTCTCTCTTTGTATGTGTTTGAATGACAGGCTGTGAGCAACTGTGGTTGGCACTTAAAGCACAATGCTTAATGGTATCACCAGGGGCTGTACCTAGGTCTCAGCTTTTGGCTTGAAAACTTCAGGGCCTGGGATAATCCTCAACTAGCAACCCTACCACTGAGTGAGAGAGGCCAGGGAAAACAGAAGCCCATTCACCAGCATGAATTAAACCCTGTTTTGACAGGGTATGAACTCAAAAGCCAAGATGCTGTCTTGCTTGCCTTCTGCTCAGCCTGGAAGTGATTGACAGCCTTGAATCTGCTAATAGCATGATATTCACAGTCCCAGGGCATCTCTTCCATATACTGGCTGATTGCAAACATTTAACAGGAGGATGCATTTAAACAGAAATTGGAGCTGCTGTGCCCAGACTGTGATATACCAAGACCACACGCTCACATTCACTCAGTAAGGATTCTTTATTGGTAAGGAAACGTGTGTCAGGAACATGGAACAATGCCGAAACTGAATACAGGCTAACACAAATCCCCAGATGAACCCTTACAGTGTGAGAATGGCATTTAGGGAGGAGAAATGGTCCAGCCAGCACCTGGAGCTGCGACCTTGAGCTGCTGTGGAGAACAGCGTTCCCAGGCCAACAAGGTGGGCTGGCACCCCTCCAAAGACAGAGAGGCCCAAGTAAAGGAAACAGGCCAAAGTCAGCTTCATGGCAGGGTCTTCCATGAATTCCACTCTAAATCCCATAATTCAGGGATGAGCCTGACAACCCAGACAACCCAGGATGTGCAGACTGGCATTCCCCCCCCCCCCACAAGAGACTGGGACCCCTGAAATTACTGTTGGGTAGTGATACATGAAGCCCTGTCTTCCTCCCGGAAGATCAGCTAGTGCCAGAGGCCGCTTTCCTCTGCAGTAAGTCCCACAGGCAGGACTTTGCCTCTGGCATGATTATGAACCGAGCCAGAGAAAATCTCTTCTCTTCTGTCCCTTACTACAAATCAGATTCAAGAGCCATACCTCCCCCTCCAAACTCCAACCCTAGTGAGTGAAAAAGGCCAGAGAGAGGCATGCTTGCAGGGAAAAGCAGAGGGAGCTTTACACTGGAGATTTTGCAAATTCAGCCTTTCTAAATCCTGCTTAATGCCTTTGGGTAAGGTCTCTGCATGTGGATGTTTAAGCCTGGACTCTGTCCCCATGTCCCCATCTGATTCACCCTTCCTTCTCTTTCCTGGCTGCTGAGCGGGTGTGGATGTAACCAGCAGCATCCCATCTGGGGGGGTCCATAGGCCTACAGTGGGGAAGTCCCCAAAGGCCAATTTTATGTTTCCAGAGCAGCAAAGAAACACTTGGAAAAAATGGAAGTAAATCCATGGTGAGTGGGTGGGATAGGCCAAGCTTCTCTTGGATTTCGGCATAGGAAGTTTGCATGTTGAGATCATTTAGGGTTGCTATGTGTTTGGGGAAAAAAAACTAGGAGAGGGAAGAACTGGGATCTTTTGCTTTGGGTGGGAAAAGTACAGCCTTGGGGGTCACACATTTATAACTTTTGCCTTCTTGACTACACTCTGATATTGCTTGGACACATATGTCCCAGTTCTCATCTGTGAAATGCTTGCAAGGTATGTTAATGTTCTTCACTAGAACCTCGATGCATCCTTGCCTATGTCATTCCAGGCCACCACTGAGACTTTCACATATATACAAGGAGCAGTACCAAAGTTTGTGTGGATAACAATCTACACAGCCACTCCAAGACTTCACTTCCTTTAAGCACTATTAATAGATCAAGTGACATAATAGTGCCACTCTATTCTGCTTTGGTCAGGCCTCACCTGGAATACTGTGTCCAGTTCTGGGCACCACAGTTCAGGAAGGATATGGATAAGCTGGAACGTGTCCAGAGGAGGGTGACCAAAATGGTAGGAGTTCTGGAAGCCATGCCCTATGAGGAGCGGTTTAGGGAGCTGGGCATGTTTAGTCTGGAGGAGAGAAGGTTGAGAGGTGCCATGATATCCATGTTTAAATATTTGAAGGGATGCCATATTGAGGATGGAGCAAGCTTCTCTTGTGCGGCTCCAGAGACTAGGACACGGAGCAATGGACTTAAACTACAGGTAAAGAGATTCCACCTAAACATTAGGAAGAACTTCCTGACAATAAGAGCTGTTCAGAAGTGGAATGCACTGCCTTGGAGTGTGGCGGAGTCTCCTTCTTTGGAGGTCTTTAAATAGAGGCTGGGTGGCCATCTGTTGTGAATGATTTGATTGTTTTTTCCTGCATAGTAGGGGGTTGGACTGGATGGCCCTTATGGTCTCTTCCCACTCTATGATTCTATGATTCTAACACATCATCATCTCCATCTGCCACCACCTAGGTACCCATGGGCATGTGCATATGACATAGGTAATGCACTTGATCTTAGCTAAAAGGCTGGGAAATTCCATAGCTTGATGGGAAGGTATGTGCTTTGCAATCAGATCCACCGGAGTTCAATCCCAGCATTACCAGCTCAAAGGATATCCAGTGGAAAAGCCAGGAAAGACCTTGGAGAACTGTTGCCAATTAGAGCAAGCAACACTCGCCTTGAAGGATGAGTAGTATTACTCTGTACATTTCAGACAACTACATGTGCAACATAAACAAAGAAGAATTGGTGAAAACATGGGAGAGAGCCTTCTTGGTGGTTGCTCCCAGGTCATTGAATTCTCTTCCACAGAAGGCTAGCTTGGCCCCCTCTCTGCTCTATTTCTGCCAGCTGGCAATCACCTTATTTACCCAGTTCTTTGACTGTTAACTGGGCACTATAGAAGATCTTTTAACTGGGGTGGACTCTCTCTCTCTCTCTCTCTCTAATTTTCATTATGTATAACTTCCTTTCAAAAGGTTTAAATTAATTCTTTTTACATTGTTGTGTACTTCATGGCCTTTTATCATTTCAGACAATCTATTGTTTTGACTGTATTTGGTTTTAACTTATATTGCGAGCCATCTTGGGTCCCATAGTGGGAGAAAGACAGGATATTAAAGAAAGAATGAAAGAACGCAAGCTGCCAGTGCCCTCTTTCTCAGGTGTCTGTTTTAGGCTTCAGAATTTGATTGATCCCAAAACAATGAAGTGGTTACCAATACAGTGGGCCCTGGGTATCTAGTGGGGGGTGGTTCCAGGAAACCCTCCCCCATGAATACCAAAATCCGTGGATGCTCATGTTCCATTATATACAACGGCATAGCAAAATAGTGTCCCTTATATAAAATGGCAAATTCAAGGTTTGCTTCTTGGATTTTTTTTTTTTTTTGTGTGTGTGGAATATTTTCAAAATGGATGGTGGAATCCATGCATGCCAAATGCTTGGATACCGAGGGCCAACTGTATCATGACATGACAGGAGTATCTCCAGAAAAGACTCAAAATCAACCTCCCTCCTTCCCTGTCTACTTTATTAGTTATTTATTTGGAGTAGGTATAACCTGCCTTTCAGCCAAAAAATCTCCCAAGGTGGCTTATAAATCATTCATTGGACAGTTCCCTGCCTTCAGATTTACCATCTAAAGAAAATATGGCACAGAATGAAAGGGGAAAGGCATGTGTGTGCATGCGTGTGTGTGTCACACAACACTGTTATAATGCTATTATTCCACTTTAACTGCTATGGCTGCCTCTTGTGGAATTCTGGGGTTTGTAGATTTGCCATTGGCAAATCTGTGTTTAAGTCCATTCAGCAGTTCACCTACCTGGGAAGCATAATTTCCTCAGATGCCTAGATAGACAAAGAGATTGATCACAGATTAGCAAAGGCATATAGCGCATTTGGAAGACTTTACAAAAGAGTCTGGAGTAATAAACACCTGTGGTGAAGCACAAAAATCAGTGTGTATAGAGCCATTGTACTGTCTATTCTCCTTTATGGGTCTGAAACATGGGTCACCTATTGCAACCACTTACAACTCCTCAAACGCTTTCATCAGCGCTGTTTATGCACAATCCTAAATATACACTGGACTGACTATGTGACGAATGTTGCTGTCCTTGAGCAAGCAGGGATCACCAGCATTGAGGCCATGATATAGAGAACACAGCTGCACTGGGCAGGGCACATTTCTAGGATGGAGGACCATCGCCTCCCCAAAATAATACTCTACAGGGAACTCACCAAAGGGTCAGCGTAAGAGGGCTGCTCCAAAAAAGCTATACAAGGACTCCCTGAAACAACATCTCAGGCTCAGCCAAATTGATCACCAACAATGGTCCACCCTGGCCTCACATCGGGAGGCATGAAGATTCACTATCCACAATGTTGCAGCCTTATTTGAGAACTCACGCTGAACAAGTCTTGAAGAGAAACGACAATGCAGAAAGAATCACAACCCAGAAACATCACCCAAGGAGACCTTCTGCTGTGCTTTCTGCAACCAGACTTGTTTATCCCAGATTGGCCTTTTTAGTCATCAGCGTGCTTGCAGAAAGCACGGGATGAGTCCTTCCTGAATCTTCATTTGTGAAGAAAAGCCAGAGAGAGAGAGTTTAGGGAGGCCTAAGAGCTCTCTGGCTGAGAATTCTAAATGTCCCTCCCTAAACTGCAAATCCCAGGATTCCACGGGAGGCAGCCAGAGCAGTTAAAGTGGAATAATAGCAGTATAACTGTGCAGCTTGATAATCTCCTTAAGTCCTGCAGATGCTGGCTGCTTTTCTCTCTTTCTCTGAGGCCACAGGAGGGGCAGTTGGAAAAGGGAGTGAGGGCGTCTTACCAGATGCTGGGACCATGGCATGATGGAACTGTATCTACCTGGCGGCTTCTTTTTACTTTTCTGAGGCCAGAGCAATGTCAGTTGGAACATGGCGGGAGGGCCTCTCATGAGCCACTGGAGCCAAGGCATGATGAAACTGTGCCTGGCTGCTCTTCTCTCACTCAGAGGCCAGAGCAATTATTTATTATTTTGAAATATTTATACCCCAGTTTTCTACTAAAAGGATCATAAAAAAGCACCAAACAAAGGCTCTCCCCTCAAAGCAACGAATGCAATAACTGGTCCTGGAAGATAAGACAAATTAACCAAAGGCAAGGGGAGCGGAGGGCGGAGGTGAACGGCGCCCACCCCATGGCTAAGTGAACCAGATCAAGACTGGATGGCTTTGTAAAATTAATTGCTTCATCGGGGCATCGGCAGAAATGCTCCTGAAACAATCTGAATGTTCTTTTTCAGGAAATGGCTTAATCAGACGGAATCCTGTCTCTTTGACTTTAGCAATTTGTTGGGAATTTAATTTTACCACAGCACCGAGCGACATCTTCCAGCTGCTGGCAACTTCCTGAGGCACTTGAGAAGGAGGGGGAAGGAAGGCATTTGTGAAAGCTCCTTTAGCAGAGGCTAAGTAGAACCTTGGGGCCAATCTTGACCAAAGAGTGCCCCCATCCTCTTTTTAGTCTCCTCCCTCCTCTCAATGGAAGTCAACTGGCCCCTTCCATGGGGATTTCTTAGCTAAACACCTGCAGTCTTGGTTGTGGCCAAAAAAAGAAGAAGAAAAAAGAAGGGTGGATGTCACATAATTATAATATCATAGAGTTGGAAGAGACCACAAGGGCCATCTAGTCCAACCCCCTGCCTTACAGGAATATACAATCAAAGCACTCCTGACAAATGGCCAGTCACTCTCTGTTTTAAAACTCCAAAGAAGGAGACTCCGCCACATGCTGAGGCAGTGCATTCCACTGCCAAACAGCTCTTACTGTCAGATTCCACCTAATGCTTAGGTGGATCTCTTTTCCTGTAGTTTGAATCCATTGCTCTGTGTCCTAGTCCCTAGAACAGCAGAAACCAAGTTTGCTCCATCCTCAGTATGACATCCCTTCAAATATCTTACATGGCTTTCAGGTCCCCTTTTAACCTTCTCTTCTCCAGGCTAACCATACCCAGATCCTTAAGCCTCTCCTCATAGAGCATGGCTTCCTACCTGTCTTAATGGGAATCCATGTCATTATTCCATTTTTGGAAGGAGGTAGGGGGATCAAAACAACAAAAAGAGAAAAGCCTCAGCAGCTTTTCCTGTAGTTTTCAAAAAACAGTGAGTAGGGTGCACATTCTCCCTCATTAGGGCAGCAACTTGATAGGAATCACTGTCCGATAGTACAGGAAGCGCAACCCTGATTGTCTGGACAAGCATGAGGGCAGGGCTTGCTCACAAGGCCGCCACCATTTTTTTCACTTTAGAAAGCAATCTGGGATCAGCGATGGGAGGAGGGTGGTTGTCATCCTCTTTCCCAGTTCACCGCCCCTCCATGGTGCCACCGCCATGGGGATTGGGAAGGGAGAAGGGCAGCTGTCATCCTCTTCTCTGGTTCCATGCTCCCCAGATGCTGCTGCCACAGGGATGAGGAAGAGAGGAGGGTGGCTGAAATCTTGGACGTGAAGCTTCTGGGGGCAAAAACACCACTAAGACAAGTCACAGCTGCTGTGACTTGCTATTACTGCAGGGCACTACGTTCCCCCGCCCTTGTATATACAGGGCCTTTGTCTGCAAAAGGAGGGGTGGAAGCCTAGGAATACCTTCAGGCTGAGAAGGAAGGTAGAAGCACCAGAATGGTTTCATGACACTGCCTCAGATACAGCGTTCTCCTGTAGGAGAGAGAATTTTTCTGCCACATCTTGCCATCAAATGTATCCATTGTGGGCATTATGAAGGCCTACTATGACATTACAAAGTCCCCAAACTGGGCCAGTAGAACGCGTTCTTCTTCAGCTTGGCTTTGCATCCCTTGAACTTCCCTGTCTGCCTGCCATTGACATTCATGTCAAGATGCTGAGCTCTTTTAATAATTGAGACACCCCCCACATACACATCCAAAGGATAAGCCAGCCCTGTAGCACCTTGGTTAAAATTTAATATTTGAAGTTGACAGTTCAATATTGAGGACGGCAGAGTGGAGGAGAAAAGGGATAAAAGAAAAGAGCTAACCAGGCCTGACAAATAAAACATAAAATATGAAGCAAGGAGGGGATGCACCAGTCTGGATACTAATAGGTCTGAAAACACAGACAGGATGAGAAGCAAAGTGAGTTGGAAGAACCCAATACCAATTCTACCTGACAGATCCCCCCCACCAGGGGAAGACGCTGATCTTTGAAATCTTAACTAAAAATAAACCATCCATATGATCTTGTCACATGCTGATGCTCATGTGGCTTCCCAAATTTTAGCTGGAAAAAGCAACAAGAGATTAGACGTTTAAGGCTTCAACACATACGCACGTGGCTCAGAAGAGCAGTAACACCCCGTCACATAAAACACACTCTCTACTCTTGTCAGTTACCTTGTGGGCCTTAAGAGATGCCTCTGTTATCACCACATCCAGAAGAAAGGGAAGGCCTCTCTTTCTTTTGTGAAAAGGTCAAGTGGCCAGTTTGACCACTGATTAATTCTAGGAGCTCTTGGAAGAGTAGGATTCTGGAGCCAGGACTCTCAGTGTTGAAGACCCAGTACAATGTGTACAAAATTCAGTACCAAATATTCACAGCCTTACCAACTGTGAAGTATAAATACATAGGAATATTAACCATGGATAGACCCCAGAGTACATAACCGACTCAACATTATCAGACTTTAGATTGATCATTTTTGTCATTTATTAAAGCATTCATATCCTGCCCTATATCTGAAGATCGCAGGCCAGCTTACAATAAAATCAAATTGAAATGATAAATAATGACGTTGGCCGGAATCCTGTATCAGCTACTTATTTAAGTAACTTCTCCTGGCCCACCCCACCCAAATCTGGTGGAATTGTCATTCACACATGCCCATACAGCTCATATCCAGTAAAGTAGGTTGGGGGGGGTTGGGGGGGTTACGGTCATGGCAACAGTTTCACAATTGTGATTAAGTGGTAGTTGTGAATACAAAATAGCTACAGATGAGTAAATTTAGGTAACGGTTTTGTATCCACAGTTGCTACTTAGTTATGATGATACTATTGCCATGATCTTAATTCCTCCCACCCCCAAATATAAGACAGATTGATCAAGCTTGGGATATATAATAAATAGATCTTGGGATATGAAGTAGATGTTAGGATATGAAATTGAGAGGGATGGGAGGCATAGCCAAGAAATCTGAGCTGGGCTTCAAACTGGTTCTGAAACGGAACTGGCACAGCAGTAGGTGAAGTGAGGCCAAATTATGCTCAAATCATGACTGAAGAGGGTGGTGGCAGCATCCTGAACAGAGAGGCCAGCCCAAAGAGGCAAGTAGCCTCCAGGGTTTGGGGGCCTGAGTCAACATCTGAAAGCTGGAGCCCCATGCGTGGCATGGGTGTGGGTGGTGGCACATTTACCAAGAGAACAAGCTCTGAATGTGAGTTTCTCACTGCATTCTAGACCTTCCTTCTGGTCCCAGCTGTACTCTGTGGACAGCAGAAAGAAAGAAAAGAAGAACTGAGTGCCTGTGGGAAGGAGCGTTACCATTCACATGGTGGATGAGGGTTGCCAGATGTCCCTTATTTGAGGGCTGGAAGGCTTGTCTCTTACAGAAGTGGCAGGTGGCCCTTATTTTAAGAGATGTCTCCTATTGGAGGACTGGAAATCTTTTCCTTTTACATAGGCTGAATAAGATGCCTTAAAAATTCCTGTATTTTGGGGTGTGGGCCTTTCATAAAAGCAGAAATGTGTGCATCATGTAATTTATGAATATGGACAAAGAGTTCACCCCCAGTACCTGCGGGGGGATACATTTCTGGAAGTACCATTTATAAACGAGACTGCAGATAATAGCAAATCCTATTAAAATAAAGGACTTCCAGTACAAACATACCAAAGAGTTGCATTGGAGGACCAAGCAATTCCTACAGAGGATGCCTCTCTAGGCATTTTCCAGCATGACTCTATGGTATGTGTCCCTATTTTTTTTCCAGCTGTGGATAGCTAAAACCATGGATAATGGTTCCGTGGATATGTGGGGCAACCTGTATGTTAATTTTACAGAGAAACAGATCCCTAAGTTAACTGAAATCAAAATTTTCATTTGGTATTTAGGTAGAACACAAAGCTGCTTTCAGACTGTCAGCCCTGTGATTTCGACCATCCCTTCCTGCTCTTTTGAAGATTTTCATGATTTCGACCATCCCTTCCTGCTCTTTTGAAAACCTGGCAGCCCTAGGACAATAGCTAAACTACAGCGATGCAAACTCTTCATACAAACATGACCCAGTAGGTGTGTCACCTTAGTCATATGCCCCTGCACACCCAGATTTTAATTTTGCTCTTTCTTTTCACAGTTCTGGTTCATGAAGAGTTTTGTAGGCTCTGAAGATTGCTCATTCCTGCCCCAAAGTCTTTGTGCCCCAATGAACAAGAACCTTGGCTGCTTTTCCCATTCTTTTAGGATATCCCCTGCAGCCAGCCCAGCAGGCCTGGCTATGGCCCAGTGTCCCTGTGTTTCAGGATGACTTGCTTGCTCAACACAGGCTATGGCTGGCCCTGTGAAGCTTGTAGAGGGCTGTGCTATTGTATCACCTGCAGCATCCCTCACTTGTCAGGATGCATGCAGAAGTGCTACCTGTGCTGGTTTTCCTTTCCTGAGTTCACTTCCCAACATGTTCCAAGACTACTGGTTTGCCTCAGCTCCCCCCACCCTTCCTGCCCCACACTTTGTCTCCAGCGGAGCCTGAGCAGCCCTGGATTTCTTTTCTGAAGTTGTCAGGTTGGCCTGGGAGGAAGAAAATGGCCTCTTGACTTGCCAGAGGGCAGGGGCTGGCTGCTTAATAATCCAGGAGCCAACTAATTACTCTGGAAATGGGTCCTCCTAATTGTTATTCATAGCTGATGAGAAATCTCCTCGCCTCCCTTTGCTTTCCTTTTCACATCAGTGGAGTTAATGGTTTTCTTTCCTCATTCCCTCCTTCTATTATTATCCATGTCTCTTCCTTCCAGTATCTCAGGCAATGCTCAGGGGAAGGGCAGGGTCTCTCTCTCACACACAGTATAGGTGTGTAGGGCACCTTCTTCCAAACCAAAACTAAAGTCAGCTGCAGCAGAGAGTTGCCTATGTGCCTGAGTGTGTTGCACTCTTGCAGGGACTTTTTTATTTTTTTATTTTTGCCCTCCTCTTCTCTTTCTCTCCTTCTCTATAGGGTACATCAGACATCTCATGGAGCTCTCTTTCGAACTACACAATTATAGTGCTCTGATTCCACTCTAACTGCATGGCTGCTTCCTGTAGAATGCTGGGATTTGTAGTCTGGTGAGGCTCCAGAGCTCTTTGGCTGAGAATTCTAAGTAAAGGTTGATCCACAGATTCAGTATCCCCAGTTTCACTTATCCATACCCAAAAAATAAGTTCTCTAGGCTTTTTTAGGTCCTCCACTGTGATTCTATGTTCAACATCTGGTGTACCTCTCATTGAAAATAATACGGTTCCCTATTACCCATGGTTTCAGGTATCCATGTTTGTGTGTGTGGCTTAGAACATATCTCCCATGGATACAGGGGTTGACCTGTACCCCTCCATAAACTGCAAACTCCAGGATTCCATGGGATACAGCCATGGCAGTTAAAGAAACTCCAATGAGAAGAATCCTGGACTGAAGAGAATCGTTATAGTTTGGGGCTTATTCTGTGCAATATTTGCATGTGGTTGATTTGCATAGAAAACAGCCTTTTCTGCACAGGAAACATCTTTTTTTATATATATAGAAAATAATGGCCATTGTGAATATGTAACCCACAGTTACACATTCACAACTGTTACCTATTCACAATCCCCATGGAGCCCCTAGTTTGGGGGCTACATAGGGATTGTGAAAGTCACTGAAACCTCATTTATCAGTAAGCAGCCACTGCGATCGACAGGGGTCCAGTCCCCTGTTGATCAGAGAGCTGCTGCCTGATGTTCTCACCTCCCTTCACACAAGTGATATCCAGCATGAAGGAGATTTATGAGGTCTTTTTTCTGCTTGTTGCATGGAAGATTGCTTATGGGAGAAGCTGGGAATGTCAGGCAACTGTTTATTAATCCACAGGGGAATGGATCGCTGTTGATCTGAGAAGTTGCTTACCAGTAAGTGGGGTTCCCCAGATTTTGGAAAACCTGTATTTGCCCATACATACATAATGAGATATCTTCGAAATGGGACCAAGTCTAAACATGAAATTCATTTATGTTCCATATAGACCTTATGCACATAGCCTGAAGCTAATTTTATACAATATTTTTTAAATAATTTTGTGCACGAAACAAGGTTTGTGTACATTGATGTACATCATAAAGCAAAGGTGTCACTATCTCAGTTTTGTGAGAGATTTAGTCTTCTCTGTCAGAGAGCTCTCATGCCATAGCAAACTACAAATCCCAGGATCCCATATCATTGAACCACAGCAGTTAAAGCAGTGTCAAACTAGATTATTTATGCAGCACAGATGCTGCCTCAGAGCCCAGATCCCTGGATGCTCTCACTTCTGTGCACCCACCACTGCCAAATGATGGAATGGGGGGGGGTTGGAGTTTGGTGGGAGTGTTGGTTTGCCAATGGACCCTTCATCTGCTCTCAACAGGAGACCGGCCCCCCAAAGACACAGCACAGCCCCACAGAGTAGACTGCATGCAAGCTGCTTTCTTTTTGAAACTGCTTATGAAATCTATTTGGGCAAAGAAGTACTGGATCTCTCCCCATGACCCCCAGAAAAATCAGGACTCTGCCTTCTCTGCTATCCTCATCCCCATTTCAGAGGCTTACTTGTGGCTTTGCTGGGGCTCAATTCTAATTAGCCAGGGACTTACTGGACAGAAACAGCACTTGCATCAAGATAAGACTG
The DNA here is from genome assembly GCA_030847615.1 of Gambelia wislizenii. Lineage (NCBI taxonomy): Eukaryota > Metazoa > Chordata > Lepidosauria > Squamata > Crotaphytidae > Gambelia > Gambelia wislizenii. Next base: position 31,457,282 of record JAUMIR010000010.1, on the reverse strand, counting down.
TTCACACCTCACCAAATACAGCAGCTTGAGCCAAATGGGTTTAAATGAGAGCTGCTCAGTGGCTAGGTGCAGCTGTCAACTGGCCAAATACTGCAGAGGGAGAGGAGAAAAAGGAGGACTGGTGTCAGGAGTGTAGCGGGGGATGGGGGTCACAAAATAAGGGCACAGCACTCTCTAAATAAGAATTCTGTCCTCTCAGTTGAAATCTTCCTTTAGTCCCCAAATGTCGAGGATTGTAGTAACTTAAGCCAAGCACGTTGAAATACAATTTAACCACATAAAGAAAAGGAGCAGGCAAAGTTACCAAGGCAATGGAAACAAAGGAAATAGAAGTGGTTTAGGTGTGATAATTTTCAGTGCCTCACTCTCTGCAATGCTAGAAATTTAGGGGAAAATAAAGGAAAGTTTCTTTGAGGGGAATTCTTACTTGGGGGGGGGGGCAATGCCCTCATTTCCCCACTCCCCATAGCTATACCCCTGTCCCCCCCTTGCAACATCCTTCCCTTCTCAAAACCCCTCATTTTTAAGGCATCTTGTAGGTCCTCCAGCACAACTCTATTGTCAGTTTTTGGTGGAAGCATACCATAGAGTTTTGCACAGGAGGACCTAGAAGATGCCTAGAAGACACCACATTTTTTTTTCAGATGTGGGTAAATGAATCTTCAGATATGGGTCCAGTGATACAGGGGTTGTGCTGGATCTGAAAAGAGTGGGAGCCCTGAGTTCCTACTTTCTAATATAGCTTTCTAAAGGTGCCAAGTCACAACTGCAAAGTGTATGCCCTAGGAAAATTCCATGAAGCTAATGAATTTGATAGAAGTCAAAACTTCTTGGTGTCATTTGGTCATCTGTAGCCTCTTAGAAGGTAAGCAACCATTCTTTACCATTCTCCAGTCCTTGCTACATAACATATACCCTAATTTCTTGGTGTCATCGGGAACAAAATATGCTATGTCATTATCACAGTGTCCACTTATTCTTTTGGAAGACTTTCCCTAGTACCAGGATACACAAATAACAGAGATGAATGTATTTTTTTGGGTTAGCACATATGAAGCCATGTTAGGGGTCCCCTTCAGCTCCAGCTGTAGGAACAGATCATGGTGGCATCTGGACTGCAGAAATAATCCAATTTGACACCACTTTAACTGCCATGGATCGATGTTATGGGATTCTGGGATTTGTAGTTTGTTTTGGCACCAGAGCTCTCTGACAGAGAAGGCTAAATATCTCACAAAACTACAAATCCCGGAATTCCATGGCATTGATTGAGCCATTGCAGTTAAAACAGTGTCAAACTGGATTATTTATGCAGTGCAGTTGCAGCCCATGTGTTTCCATGTGCTGATTTTACCCAATGGAGCAGTGGGGTGGTGGGGAAAAGACACACAGAGGAGACTATAGCAACCACAAGGCAGCTCCAGAAATTAAATCTCTCTCCTACAAGATATAACACAAACAGTCACAAGAAGAAAGGGTTTTATCCCTTGGTGAGTTAGGCAAACTTCCTGTTTCTTTAGCACAACTGAAACATTTCTGGACTAAACAGAGCTCTAGGGCAGCACCTCATCCCTCTTAGGGGACAGTTGGATGGAGGCAAAGAAAGTTTGTACTCACAACATAAAATTTGCCACAACTGGAAAGAAACCAGGGCTTTCAGAGATGTTGTGAGGGCAGCACCCCTCCCATGCCACCAATAGAACCTGATGGTAAAACATCCCCATGTGTGTGTTTTCTTCTTGTGAAATCATGCCAGAATCTCCTCAAATGAGATAATCCATTTAGAACATCATCCAGTCCTCCCTCATAAATATCCTAGTTCTTCTTTCTAGTCAATAATCCATCAAAACCACAACCACCCAGCTGCTTTGAGTTAAAGCCAACCCATTCATTCTCCCTCTCCTTGCCCACCAGACACTTAGAATAATTAATTTTCCTTCTGCCTTCTCTCTTGTTTAAAATCTGTGATGGGAAGAAAGAGTAGGATTACTCTTTTAGTCCATGAGCTCATGTGGAATTCTAAAATAATTTGATAGAAGAAATTCTCTCAGTGAACACAGTCTGCTATGTTCTGCTGCCTCTTCTCAGGAAGAATGCTATCTGCCAGGGCCGATTTTGGAGGACTGCACCCACATCACAATCCTGGAAAAGAAAAGAAAAAAAGAGATTCAAAATGAACCAAAATACAAATACCCTCTAGGGGTATAAGGGCATTTTTTCCCTAGAGGCATTTTTAACAATAGGAAGCAACTGGAATTCACTTTATGGTCACTTCCTGTTGTCAATAAAGGCCTCTCCTGGGCCTAAAATGGTAAAAAAAACCCAACCCCCTAACCCCCTAGAGATACTTGAGGGAATTTGGGGGTGAAACATTCTTTTGACCCCCCCCCCTTTATATGCAGTCCACAGGCCACATGCAGTCTATGGAGTGCAATTTGCTCATCCCTGCATTAGAATCTAGTGATTCTGTGAAGAAGGGATCATTTAGCCCTCTGGATTTTTTGAACGTTGCTTCATATCAACCCCATTCAGAATGACCAATGATAAGAGGTTATGGCAGCTGACATCCAAAAGGAAACTGAAGGTTTAAAGTTTCCCCAACCATGCTGTAAAAAGATTCAAGATTTCACTGGGAAGTGTCTCGACCTGCAGCCGAAGAATGTAACTTGGGCAGATCCTATCCAGGCATGTCTTGAGAGTTACCTGCTTAGAAGAGTTCAGCCTTTTGTCTTGCTAGCTCATGAGGAGAAGATTAGCCTAGGCAGTTTCTTGAAGCAGTCTATGCAGGAACTAGGTCTGGAAAAGAAACATAGATTTGACTTTAATCTCCATGGGAAATCCTACGGCACTGATACAATTTCCACTTCATAGTTCCCCTAGACATCTGATGAGGAACAGGAATGCATTGGCATGTGAATCCTTTGAAACTCCATGCAGATAGGTGTAACTAGATCTCATATTACAGAAGTGCCGTTAAATCTCCAGGGACACAGTTCTAAGGAAACAAAATCCTGAGAAAATAATAAAAGCCCTGAAACTTCTCACTGATCAGGAACTGGATATATGCACAAATGCTGCAAATATTCTCCTCCTCCAAACTACAACAACAAAACCCAAAACACACATACACAGGGAGGGAAGCAGATACAGCTGTTCAGATAGATCATGGGTATGACCCCATCATCACAGCTGCCTTCTCCTCGCTCTGTTGTGGGCAAGAAGCTGATGAGGGACTATTGCACTTGAAACTCAGCCATTTTTGCTTTGTGAAAAAACCAACAACCAATAGTGTGGAAAGGTGATCCTCAACTATCCTCAACATCCAGGATGAAACAAGACAGCAACCCCAGCTCTTAGAGCCTCCATTATGTGAGACAATATAGGACATGCATAATATCCTACAGCTATCTTGTTCCATCAGGGATTCCATCCATTCTCTGATCTCAAATGCCAAGGACACAGGGTGACAGAAGGCTGCTTGCCAGGCCTAGGCGAGGACAGAACAGTTTCAGCACTATGGACAGCACAGCCAGGAACAATCAGAGACAAGCCTCTAAAAACGTTATTTTGGCAACATATTTTACATCATTTTACTGCTGGCAAAAAACCCCAAAATATCAAATGTTGCAGTGATTGAGTGAAAAATATGCCTGGTACTTCTGCATTCACTGCCGAGGATGATCTTGGCGGTATTCGTGATAAGATGTAAGCACACTTAAAAGTGTAAAAACAACTAAATTAAAAAAACAAAGTGCATGCACAAGCACTGAAACACACTTAAAAACTTGCCTGCAACATGGGGCGGTTGATGAAAAGAGTGCCCCATGGCTAATTTTTGCATTGCCACATGGAAGTGTTATGGTGGGACCACCCATTGACACTGGAATTGTGTCAGCAGAATGGGGTGCGGTTTCACGCACTTGTGATCACAAAAACAGAAAAGAAAAAAAAAGCCACTGCCAATCTATTGATGGCTTGACCTGACAATAAAAAAGGATGCCCTATTTACAATACATCATTGCAAAAGCATGTTGTCATCTAGTATTCGCACCCTTTCACATTCATTAGGTGTTGTTATGATGCTGTATTTGCCGTGTCTAATAAAGTCCAGAGACTGCAAGTTCTACTTCAAAACTGTGGAAAGCAGTCCTATAGCTACAGGGCATATATAAATAGGTCAACCACCCAAGGTTGACTTGAAGCAACCTTTGTGGGTGTATGTGCCTTCAACTTGCCTATACATTTATGATGACCCCATGAATTTCATAGGGTTTTCTTAGGGGTTGTCTAAATGGTGAAAATACTTCTTGTATACTTCAAGGAGAATACCTTTTATCCCAATGGGATCCTGCATCATTTTGCTGCATTCAGAAGTGGAAGGGGGGAATGCCATATACATGGGGAAAGCATTTGTGGCTTTCCACAAAGTTTTTAAAAAACAGTGTGGGAAGTGCACATTCCTGCTTATTGGGACAAGTAATGCGAACTGATGCACTTTCCCAATACAAGTGGGAAGATGATTGGTCAGATGTGCATGGGGGGCAGAGCTTGCCAGCAAGACAAGCACCTGAAACCACCATTTTGGATTTTTGCCATAGGGATTGTGCACTACGGTGAGAAAATAGCTTTTTTTGGTTTGCTTCTTTGTTAAAGTGGCAGGTTGTCCTTTCGCACCTTGGACATGTTTTTTTTTTTTTAAAAAAACCTGTTCTGTGGCAGCAACTCGAGGTAAATAAAAATGTGAGTAATTCACTCAGGCCTGCCACCTTGATTTGCAAGCATGTCCATTTGAATAGTGAAAGCAGATAGCTTCGCATGCCTGTGATCTTAAAAAAACTCATTAAGACAAATAAAAGCTTCTATGAATTGGCATTACTGCACACTAATCCACATTTTATTGCCTTGTATAGACAATCCCTTAGGCAAGGAATACTTAGAGCTGGCTTTGCCAATTCCTTCCACTGAAATATAGCTTACAGCTCCTGGTGTTCCTTGGCGGTCTCCTATCCATGTGTGCATCTGCCTAGCTTCCAAGATCAGAAAAGATCTGGTGCCTTTAGGGTATTTTATATGATGGTATTTATAATCAGGATAATTCTCTTGGAAGCTCCACCCTTCTTAAGGGATGCATCCTGCTGTTAAAGATGAAGGTCTGTTTTCTGTACTCCCTAGTTTCTTTTGGCAGCTGAGCATTGGAGGAGCTGCTCACTCAAAGGGTCTGACATTTCCTCCTCAGAGGACAGTGGGTACCTCTTGGAATGTATGTAAGCTAATGGAGCAGGTCCCAGTTCAGAAGGATAGAGGACTACTGTCGATACCTCCCCAGAGTAATTGTGCCTGGAGGCCTCCACCTTTGAGGTTTAGTAATGCCAACAGGCTGAGGAGGAACTCTTCTGCTCCCTCAACATTTGGGAGAGGAAGGACTGTGGCATCTTTCAGGTGTGGTGAGGTGGAGTTGGCTTGACTAAAGGTTTTTATGAGGGAAAGAGTGATGTCCCAACCCCTGGAGGTTGCTGATAGGTAACCTATCTTTTATACTTCCACCCACCTACTCATGCATATATAATGTAAAACAGGGAATTTAGTAGGGTTCCACCTATGGACATTGGTTAAGGGGGGAACATATTTTAACTGGGGGCTGAGATCAGCCTGTTCCCTGTGGGGGGAACAGATGTACCCTCCTTTCATCACCCACTCCTCTGTACACACTTCAGGCTTTGCCAATCCCATGGTGCTCCTTTCACATGGACTCCACCTTGGCACTGGTGTGTGTCTCACTCTGGAACACCTGTAGGCATTGTGTGGGTGGATGGGGGGGGGGAAGAGTTGAGCTCATGGGGAGAAAGGTTAATCATTGAGTTGCCCTCTGCCATTTTCCCCTGTAGAGAAATTAAGCCACACTTGACCCTCCACAATGGAGCTGCTGATTCCATCCATGATAAATGAACGCGGCAGGGATGTGGTACAACCCCTCCCTTTCCACTGAGATGAAAAGAGCTTTTGATTAAGCCACTGTTTGCATGACATGAAGGGTCAGCATGATAGGCCCTGTTGCATATGGAGATGTTATTTTGCACGGATAGGCTTTCTTCATCAGCAAGAAGAAATATGTAGGGGGGGAATGCAATTATAGCCCAGTGCTGAGACACGGGGCTGCCAAGACCTCTGGAAACAATCAGGTTGGAAGGTTCTGCAAATACTGGCCTGAATCTTATTGCTTGTTCTGTCTAGAGTAGATCCACTGCATCAAAGGAATTTACCTATATCAGTATTCCACCACTGATTCAATGCTAGTTGGGAGTAAGCAATACAATTTAGGCCAAGGTGTGCTTGGGATAGGGTGGATAGGGAGACTTCTATCAAGTAGCTTCCTTTCTGGAAGCCATTTCATTGAACAACAGTCTAGCAGTAAAACAAGGAGTCCCAGTGGCAAAGACGGAGCCAATGGCTGGCCAGTGTCCATTGCGTTCTCTCTTTTCCAGAAAGCTATGACCTTGAAGTACTAGCCAACAACACTACTAAATGGAAAGCAAGCCTTGGTATGTGTACCCAATGCCTGCCCTCTCTCTAGTTCCTGTTATCCTTGTGCAAATCCTGGGGCTTTTCCACTTAGGAAGAAAAGAAAAAGATAACCCAGGAGGCTTGGCATGAGTGGTACAATTTTTAAAGATCATGAACAGTGCAGGGGGTCGTAGTAGAAGACAGCAAGCAACTGTTGCAGGGAGGCAGTCTGCTATAACCTTAGAAATGAAGGCTCAGAACCAGAGCCTGCCCCCCATCCCATTCTTCATTTTAACCTAAGGAAGTCAGGCCTGGTCAAAGTGAACTGGTCCCGGGCTGCTGCCACAATGTAGAAATAATGCAATTTGATATGGCTTTAACTATTATGGCTCCTTTCTATGGAATCCTGGGATCTGTAGTTTGTTGTGGCCCCAGAGCTCTCTGACAGACAAGGCTAAATAGCTTACAAAACTACAAATCCCAGAATTCCATAGCATTGAGCCATGGCAGTTAAAGTGGTGTCAAATGGCATTATTTCTAGATTTTCCTTGGCTGTGAGGCTGTGTTGTGGAATAGTTTCTTTCTGACATTTCGCCTGAATCTGCGGCTGGCATCGTCAGAGAAAGAATGCATTATTTCTGCAATGTGGCAGCACCCCTGATCTAGACCGCGACTCAAAAAAGGCTTCTGCCAATAAACACTCTGCTATCCTAGGGCAAGTTTCCCTCTTTCCCTCTCTCTGCTGTGCTAATTAAGTGCAAACTACTTTTGCACTTTGAACTCTGTTTGGAGCAATTGAAGTAAGCTGAAGATAAAGGGGGAAAGTGTGAGCAGGAGAGATAAACCAGGACATTTTAAAATCAGCAGAAAAAGTGGGATGACAGAGAATTAATTGGGACTGTCCCTGTTCAATCAAGATAATTGGAGGGTATGCCAAAGCTCTTTTGCTGTTGGATCACTTGTACTGGGTGCTGCTTCAGTCACTAGGCAGATGGTTTTTGCAGACCTTGTCACCATGAGGTCCAAATATCAGAGAAAGAGTAATTGTGTATTCATGTGACTCAGTTAGATAATGTTGCTTTAGCCTGGCAGTTCGAAAACAGACTGGTGATGGTGGGGAACAAGAGGTGTAAACATTTCCTTTTGGCAATACTGTATTAATAAATCAATTTAAACAATGTATCCCGTCCTCTACCTAAGCTTCTCAAGGTGGTATATCATAAGATCTACCTGATTGATTTAGACAGTGTAAAAGTAAAATGATTTTAAAGCCTAAAATCCCCCAACAACAATTCAACAGGTTAAAAAAAAAAGAGATTGAAACTAGTTAAAATAGTTTAAAACAATGCACATGTAAAGATTTGTGTAAAACCAATTAGGCTATGAAGACATTGGTGAATGTGCTTGTGTAGTTCTCATAATTGTTACGATGGGATGTAAGGCATACCTGTGTAATTCATTTTCCTTTGCTTGGTTCTGCCCTATATAATCCCAAGCATCCATCTTCCAGTCGCCTTGCTGGGGGTGGGGGTATAGACCAGCCTACGGGTCCCTTTATCCAGCCACATGTATTGGGAACATCAACCCTGGGACAGTTTGGCTAAAATATGTTGTTTCTGAGCCTAATTCTATACTTACTGTGAGTGTACTTGCTGGGATGTTGGAACCCATCAGCTACTAAAGGACTGTGATGCTTCCCCTGCTGTAGACCTCCTGCTGCATCATTTACCACCAACGAAGCAGTGATGTGTGTCAGTTTTCGCTACCATATGAAATCTTCGGGCGGTCTGGAATTGCAGTCAGTTCCAGCTCAGAACATCACACCAATAAATGATCAGAGGTGTTGCCAAGATTGAGGGAAGCCTCAGCAAGATGCCTTAGCATTGAGGGTGGGGAAGTACTATATTGGCTGCACTGTATTTTTTTTTTTTTTAAAAACCACTTGCTGCAAAGCAAGACTATATTTCTCCTTCCCTTCTGAATGCTGCTCTGGGACTAGCCCCCCCTCTTTTTTTAAGTCCGGGCAGGGGGATCCCTACTCTGTTCTTGGGGGAGTCTACTCTCTTCTTTTTCCAGTTTGTCTCTGTACTCCTTCCCTGGTAGCTGGCATGAGCACATTTATGATTATCACACTACACTGTTATAGCACTATGATTCCACTTTAACTGCCATGGTTACCTCCTGTGGAATCCTGGGATTTGCAGTTTGTAGTTTGATAAGGTGCCAAGTCAAACTATCACACAATCTCCAGGCCCTGAGATTTCAGGGACAAACCCTAGGGATGGCATACTCTCCTCTGTCCTGATTTGGCAGGGGACAATCCCAATTAATCCTCTATTGTCCCACTTTTTCAGCTGCTTTTAAAACGTCCCAGTTTCTCTCTCCTCCACCAGCTTTCCCCCTTTGTCCTCAGCTTACTCCAGCTGCTGCAAACTGAGTTCAAAGTGCAAAAGTAGTTTTCGTTAACTCAGCAGGAGGGAAAGGACAGAACGGGGCAGAATTATTGCCCTTCCCAGGAAGCTGAGGCAATAGTAAAGTGCTGCCACCTTTCCTGGTGTGTGTATTCTTTTTCATTAATAACTTTTGCCATCTTGACCATACTCTGATGTTGCTTGGCCACATGTGTCCTGGTTATTATCTGTGAAATGTTCGGGTGTATGGGATGACCCTCTAATGAACTCACAGAACATGGCCCCTGGTGTTGTTACAAGGGGCAGACCCTGATGATGGCATTAAGCATGATACTTTAAGCATCCAGACCAGCTGCATAGAGTACACCATTCAATTTTTTAACAAAAATCCCAGCAACACACACACACACACACATACACACACACTTACTTTACAAGGCAGTGCTCTCACCCTGAGATTCTTCCTTCTCACCTGCAAGACTAGAGAAGATGGGCCAGGCCCTGAGATCTGGGAACCTTAACATACACACAAGCAAACCACTCCCTTTGCTGCTTCTGCTGAGAATCCAGCCACACATTTTAACTGAAATCCATTCCTGCTCCCACACCAATGCAAGCATGGCAATGAATTCAGTCAATCACACAAAACTTTTTAGGGGGTGTGGGGCTCCGTAAACTCATTTCCATTTTTTGCTGAGAGGGTGATTAGTTAAATTAAAATGGAAAATGGTGCATGACTATTGTTACCACTAATAAAATATTTATATCCTACCTTATATCTGAGAATTTAAGGGCAGCATACAATCCAATCAATTTTAAGAGTTTAAAATAATATGGAACAGTCAGAATAATTTACACAGGCTAAAAACATGTTAAACAATTGAGTATGCTACAGCTTGTGCTTCTAGTGTTTTCACATTATGATTAGATGCTGCTGCCACTCTCATATTGTGGTTGGAGGGAGGGGTTGGACTGCTTGGTTAGTGGTGCTCCTAAGGAACTACGTTATGACCCTGACAGTGTACCCTTCAACATTTCACAGATAAAAATCAGGAGATGTATGGCCAAGCAAAATCAGAGTGTGGTGAAGGTGGGAAATGTAATCATGGAGGAAGAAAGCATAAACTGGGACAGGCTGTAGCAGTTTGCTTTTGCCTGAATCTACTGGGAAGGGCACAATTCCACCGCTCTTCCTCTCTGCTCTGCTGAGTTGAGTGCAAAATATTTTTGTACATTGAACTCATTTGCAGCAACTGACACAAACTGAGCACAAAGAGGAAAGGTAGGAGGATGCCCGGGAACCAGGACATTTTAAAAGCCGATTAAAAAGTAGGATGACAGAGGATTAATCAAGATTGTCCCTGCCAAATCAAAATGCTTGGGGGGTACACTGTAGCTCCTTTGCTGTTGGATCACTTCTAGTGAGTGCAGTTTCTACCACCAGGGAAATGGGTTTTGGAAACATCACCATGATACCCAAATCTTTTTTTAAAATGATTTTTATTAACTTCAATATAGTAATATAACAAAACATCCTGATACCCAAACGTTAACAGCTGTCCAGTGGCATAAAACGAGCAAATTTTGCATTCACTAGGCTCGGCTAGATAATTTTCTTTAGCCAGGCAGTTTGAGACTGGGAACAGATCAGAGGTGTAAACTTTTCTGTTGGCAGTATATATATATATATATATATTTAAAAATGTATCCCATGTACAATAAAACCAACCTGACTAATTTAAACAGGGCAAAAGTGAAATGATTTCAAAGTGTATCCCCCTTAAAAATTTTTTTTAAAAAATCCAAAACAATTCAACAGGTGAAAAAAGCAGATTAAAACTGGTTAAAATAGTTGAAAACAATTTTAAACCCCATACATGTGAAGGTTTAGACCCCAAAGGCTTTCGAGCATTTCATTTTTCTCTGCTTGTCTCTGCCTTAAATAACCCCAGGCATCCATCTTCCACTTGCTTTGCTGGGTGGTGGGATGGGTATGTGGAAGAAGGCCTGGTTCTAGCTGCATCAACTTTAATGGACCCTTTCCCCAAAGTGGGGTTGTGATCTGAAGTTTAGCTATAGTGTGATGTCCCCCCCAACTTCACTCCTCAGCAACCATGCACTCTCCCCACACATACTGCTTCCCGACACATTGCCTTCAGGCTCCAGCTGAGAAACTCTTTCACTAAGGCACATCAAGGAGGCTGTGGTTATTTTATCTTCCCCTTAATCAGCAGCCACTTGGAACAGAGTTATGTTCCAACACCACTCCCAAGAACCCTTTCTTCTTCAAAGAGGGAAAGAAAGAACAGCCCTCTGGATATTCTGTGTTTTATGCCATGCTGGCCTTTGGCCTCTTGAGTTTCCTCTCCTCCTGGCTGGCAAGAAAGAGGTGGTCCCATGGCTGGCAAGACAACACAGGAAACAAGGGAGGGAGGGAATGAGGCTGGTGGGATGAATGCTTCTCCTGAGATCCTCTATGTGGCCACCAGACCCTCTAGCCTACTTAGTTCTTGAAAGTACTTCTGAATTCTTGTGTGTTGGTCCCAATGCCAACCTCCCTAATTTTCACACTCGGGACTCAGCTTCAGGACTTTTTATAGCAGCCTTGGCAGGAATGTTGGCGGTCTACGGTCTACGTTGGCGGTCTACTTGGGAGGCTGCTTCTAGACATTCTAAATGCTAGAAATTTGTTGGATAGGAATGCCAAATCAGGACTATCCCAGGTTTTGTCATTTCAGGGCCCAAATCTGAGAATTAAGAGATGATACATTATGAAGGTATAGTGGTTTGGGAGTTGGACTAAGATGCTGGAGACCAAGGTTCAATTGCCCAATGGGCCCCAGAAATGCATTGGGTGACTTTGGGCAAGTCACACTCTCTTACTCTCAGAGGAAGGCAATGGCAAACCCGCTTTGAATAAATCTTGCCAAGAAAACCTTGTGATTGGTTTGCCTTAGGGCTGCCATAATGAAGGCACACAACAGCAACTTTATGTTACAGAAGGTGGGCCTTTCTGAGGTTAGAAGGATGATGTTATGATGGGCAGCCCCTGGTGATGCCTTTAAGCAGGATATGTTTACCACAGTTGCACAGACCATGTTATTCAAAGAAAAAGCAGCAGGTCTAAGAAAAGAGGAACACACACACACACACATTTTTCAAGGTAATTCTCATCCTGAGAATTCTCATCCTTTTCATTCTCATCCTGAGATTCCTTCCCCTTGCCCTGAGGGCTGAAGTAGAGAATTCAGGACCTGATGCTCAGGGACAGGACTTGAGATCTGGGAACTCTACTCTTGGATGCCACTCCTGTTTAAGGGCTGTGCACATATCCCAAATCCAAAAAACTTAGGGAAAAAACCAATGTTTGTGACTTGTCCTCCATGATGAATTCAATCCTCAGAGTGCTCCTGTAAGCCTTGGGAAACTTGCTAGAGGAACCGTGAAATGGAAAGTATCATGGCAAGTAATTATCTCCTGTTCTCCTCCACCTCAGTTCCTCTATTTAGGACATTCAGGGTGGCATTTTGTAACCCTCGTTCCAGCTGGGATGGCTTCAGATCCCACAAAAAGAAAAAAAATCCAAATATATGGGCATAACTGAGAAGGGTGTTAAGAGTCATCTTCTCAGTGATAGAGACAGAAGCTTCTCAATGCCATAGAATCATAGAATCATAGAATTGTAGAGTTGGAAGAGATCACAAGGGCCATCCAGTCTAACCCCCTGCCACGCAGGAAATCACGATCAAAGCATCCCCGACAGGTGGCCATCCAGCCTCTGTTTAAAGACCTCCAAGGAAGGAGACCCCATCATGCTCTGAGGGAGTGTGTTCCACTGCTGAACAGCTCTTACTGTCAAAAAGTTCCTCCTAATGTTGAGGTGGAATCTCTGTTCCTGGAGCTTGCATCCACTGCTCTGTGTTCCAGTCTCTGGAGCAGCAGAAAACAAGCCTACCCCATCCTCAACGTGACACCCCTTCATAACAACACATGTTGTACTAAGCAGTTCAGACAAGAGTTGGCTAGTTGTTCAATAGACTGATAGCTCTGTTGTGGCTAATATTGCAAGGTTAATATTATCTCAGGCCCTGAGACTTCACAGCCAAAACCTGACACCAAGGGATGGCCCCTGGTGATATCATTAAGCATGATACATTAAGCATCAATCACAGAATATGCTCAGAGGAAATAATTCAAATCTTAAAAAAAGAACTAAGAAAAGAGAATACACCTTCCCATCACTTTTTAAGGCAGCACTCACAGGCTTTCTTTTCTTTTCTTTATTATTATTTAAGCAGAATAGTGCTCTTCTGCGTAGACAGTCCTTGAGCAAGCAGGGATCACCAGCATTGAGGCCATGATATTGAGAACACAGCTGCGCTGGGCAGGGCACATTTCTAGGATGGAGGACCATTGCCTCCCAAAAATAGTACTCTACAGTGAACTCGCAATGGGTCAGCATAAGAGGGGCGCTCCAAAAAAGTGATACAAAGACTCCCTGAAACAACATCTCAGGTTCAGCCAAATTGATCACCAACAATGGTCTGCCCTGGCCTCACATCGGGAGGCATGGAGACACACTATCCACAATGCTGCAGCCTTATTTGAGAACTCATACCGAACAAGTCTTGAAGAGAAACGACAATGCAGAAAGAATCATAACCTGGGAATATCACCCAAGGAGACCTTCTGCTGTGCTTTTTGCAACTGGACTTGTTTATTTCGGATTGGCCTTTTTGATCATCAGCGCTCTTGCAGAAAGCGTGTGATGAGTCCTTCCTGAATCTTCGTTTGTGAAGAAAAGCCTGAGAGAGAGAGGGGGCTCTTCTGCACCTTGGAGTTAGCTTTTTTAAAAAAATTGTTTAGTGGGGGCAAGTTGGGGAGTACAAAACCGTGAGTAATTCAATCTCAGCCGCCATCTTGATTTGCTGGCATGCTATCATGTGAACAGTAAACACAGAGAGCTTTGCACACCCGTGATCTTGCAAAAAATAAATAAATATTGAGACAGTTGACAGCTGCTGCGAATTGGTGTTTCTGCCCCCCAATTCACATTTTATTTCCTCATCTAGATTGGCCCCCAGCTGTAGTAATGGCAGCATCCTTCAGCTGTACTCTTCTCAAGAACTTGATTCCAGCCTCATACTGTGTTCAGAGAAAGAAACTGACAAAACCACCTCTGAGTATTCCTTGCCTGAGAAAACGCTAGGAAATTCATGGGGTTGCCACAAGTCAACAGGAGACTTGAAGGCACGCACACACACACTGTGTCTGAGGGGAAGAGTCTGGGTCGATGCTTCTGTCTTTCCCTAGGACTGGGATATAAAGCTAAAACATAGGGAGATCTGCCTGCCCACCTTTTCTAAGCGATGGAAGCATTTTCAGCTGTGCCATGGAAAAAGGCAAGCAACAAGAGGGCTTCTTAGTGAAATTCTCCAAGAGATTATATCCTGTACCAAAGCATAGACTTGGGATATAACACTGCTGAAGTTGCTTCTTAATCCCAGTACTGTATTTGTGCAAAATTTGATACACAGCTCACTACTCTGCTGAATTAGGGCCTGAGGTTTTTATGCTCATGCGCCCCGAAGTCAGCATTTATCTACTCTCATCTGACACATCGCCATGATTGCCAAACTCTCTCCTTCAAAATAAGGAATAATTCAGTCCAACCCGTGTAATCGTTTTGAGGAAATGCCTGTAAATGTGTGATGATCCCAGATGACAGTGATAAATAAAGACTCGTCCCTTGGCAGCCCAAAATAAGCTATGAGCCACCCACAAATCAGACACCCTGATATCAAGCAGCAGAGTTTCCTCATGCTCTAACCCAAAGTTTTTTGCACACTCTGGGCATTGTCAGCTGGCATATGGTGATTACACCAAAAATAGCCCCAGAAAATCAGGAACTGCTTGTGCACACGAGCCAAGTGGGAGACAGTGGGAGGCACTTTGATCTGGGATCCATCAGGCAGTTCCTTTTTCTCACAAAGTGCTACAGTCACTGGCCACCTTGAAATATCAGAGTGGGATGGTTTGGGGATGTGAGCATGATTCTTCAGGGGAAGAGAAGAAACCTGATGGGGTGCTGAGCCCCAGAAGATCCAACACAAGATCTTCCTGGCATTTACCCAATGGAATGGTATAGCAGGGTTTTGAGAAGGGAAGGCTGTTGAAAGGGAGGGGGCAGTGGGATAGCTACAGAAGGAAAGGCCGGAGTCCGGGCTCCAGTCAAAAGACCTAGGCTATCACCATGCCAACCCTTTAACAATTCAGCCTGAATAAAACTTCAGCCCTCCCTCTGGGGACTGGTTGAAGTGTGGTCATTGGTACATAATGTAGCTTTCTATGGAATGGAGCAACATAAAATTTGCAATGTCCTGATCTTTGGTTTACTTAAGTTTGCACTGCAGTGGGTTTTTTTATTTACTTTGTAAAAAGACACCTAAAGCTGATGTTTGGCTTTCTTGCCATTGTCTTATATTGCAAAGTGTCAAAAAGTGAGGGAGAGTGTTCAGATCAGAAAAAAAGAGACACAGAAATCTATGTGATGGAGGAGGACAAATTTGTAGATTTATGACAGATGGGAGACTAAAGAGATGGAAAAGTAATAAAGAGCCAACACAGAAGAGGCAGGGGAGGGATCCTGGACAGAATGGATATGGGAGCAGCAGTGGGTGGGTGTGAAGTATGCGTCGTTTTGTAATGTATATTATACCTAGGGTTGCCCGATTGAAAACTTGAGATGGATCCCATACCTTTAATAATTGTGGAGAAAAGGGGATTGCAGCAGGTTCCCTGTCATGCAACCAGGTAACAAGCAACACCTGCTGAAATGGCCTCTTCTACACCAACCTTAAATGTACAGGAGTCATCTCCAGTTTTCAATCTGGCAACCTTACCAACACATCCCAACCAAAGCAGAGACCTCACCTTCAGCCTCACCTTTCCTTCCTTCCTCCCCCTCACAGTCCACAGCTCAAAGGCCCATTGTCTGTCTCTTCCAACGAATCTGACCCCCCCCCCTTCAAAGAATGGATCCAGGCTAATGGCTGAAACAGTTGATCACAGAATCTTAAAGAGATGGAAGTGACTGCAAGGGCCATCAAATCCAACCATGGCAGGAAAGCCAAACATCAGCTTTAGGTGTCTTTTTATAAAGTAAATAAATAAATAAATAAATAAATAACCCACTGCAGTGCAAACTTAAGTAAATCAAAGATCAGGGTATTGCAAATTTATGTTGCTCCTTTCCATAAAAAGCTACATTATGTACCAATGACCACACTTCAACTGGTCCCCAGAGGGAGGGCTGAAGTTTTATTCAGGCTGAATTGTTAAAGGGTTGGCATGGTGATAGCCTAGGTCTTTTGACCATGGGTGAAGGATCAAGGTGGAGCCCGGACTCCTGCCTTCCCTTCTGTAGCTATCCCACTGCCCCCTCCCTTGCAACAGCCTTCCTTTCTCAAAACCCTGCTATACCATTCCATTGAGTAAATGCCAGGAAGATCCTGTGTGGGATCTTCTGGGGCTCAGCACCCCTGCAAAGTTTCTTCTTTTCCCCTAAAGAATCATGCTCACATCCCCAAACCATTCCACACACATTGGAAACTGTTTAATGCAGTGTAGATGTGTAAATAGCTATTGCTTAAAATAATTTGTAAGCCACTCTGATAGCTTTGTGGCTGAAGAGCGGGGTATAAATAAATAAATAAAAATAAAAAATAAATAAAATAAACTCTGATATTTCAAGGTGGCCAGTGGCTGTATAATTTTGTAAGAAATCCAACCATGGCAGGAAAGCCAAACACCAGCTTTAGGTGTCTTTTTACAAAGTACCGTAAATTAAAAAACCCACTGCAGTGCAAACTTAAGTAAATCAAAGACTGCAAGGGCCATCAAATCCAGCCCTGTGCCATGCAGGAATATGGAACTAAATTTATGTTGTCCATAAGACACTCCTGAAAGATTCCAGAAAAATTAGAGATTGGAGTCCTGATTTAGGAACAATCCCACTGAATACAGTTGGGACTTACTGCATAGCCTCCCACATTTCACAGATGAAAACCAGTATGTTCATGTAACATCAGCTTATGGTCAGGATGGCAAAAGTTATTAATGCGGAAGAATACACAAGCTAGGAGAGGCTGCAGCAATTTGCTTTTCCTGAAGCCTCCTTCCTTTCCCTTCCCACTTCTCCATTAGATGAGTACAAAGTGCTTTTGCAATTTGAACTCTGTCTGCAGCAATGGAAGTAAGCTGAGAACAAAGGGGGAAAGGGGGAAGAAGAGAGAGAAACTGGGATATTTTAAAAGCAGCTAAATAAACGGGGTGGCAAAGGATTAATCAGGACTGTCCTTGCAAAATCAGGATAGTTGTAGGGTACGGCATTTATAAATACAGTTTAGGTACCCAAAGAAAAGGAGGAGTTGAAGTGATCAAGGGAATGCAAACACAGGAAATAGAAGAGTTTTAGGTGTGAACTGTTTTCAGTGTCTCATTCACTGGAGATTATCAGATGGGTTAATGTGGCACCAGAATAATGATGTTGTCCTTTTGCATTCTGCTGTTGTTATTCTGGAGTTTCTTTTTATTGATGGGCCAGAGCTGGGCCCATCCCATTTTGGTGTCGGCATTGCTGGCATCTGCATCCTCGTGCCGTTTTTGACTTGTAATTCCATCATCAATGGGCAGTTCTTCCAGAACACTTGTGGGTGGGATCATGAGAACCAGCTAGGCTACCCTCTTTTATGTACCCTCCTCAGGTTACTTGTTATTTTTTTTTAGTGTGTGTATGTGCCTTTCTCAACTTTTTTGTGTGCACTTTTCTTTTTATTTTTGAATTTCCCCCGCTTGTGTCTTCTCGCGAGAATGGGTGGGATTTCAGTCCAGGAAGCGAACGGAGCTCCATTAGAGCTCTGCTCATTCCTGGGCTGCCTTTGGACAGAGGAGAAGGTAAGTCTGATGGGGAGGATTATTGTGCTGGGACAGGGATGGGATTGGAGATTGTGGGACAGGAACGCTTTTTGCATTCCTGTCTGATAATCTCCACTATCAGCAAAAGTAGAAATTTGGAGACTGAAGGACAATTGCATAGGGAAGCAGAATTTTTACTAGGAGACAATGTCCTCATTTTGCTCCACGATGATAGTTACAGCCCTGAAGATAGTTTGGCCTGCTACCTTTGCTGCTGCTGCTGCTAGTGCTGTTTTTGGAAAGCACTCTGGGGCTGGGAGGAGGGCGAAGAAGCCAATCTGGTAGGCATGCTAGCTCAAGGGGAAGTCTCCAAAGTGAGTCTGACAAGGTGAACAACGGAAATGAAATGTCCCAGCGTAGCTAGAACAGCAAATGTAATTTCAGGAAAGGCAACTCCAGCGTCAGGAAACCCTCGGAGGGCCTTTAGTACCAACTCAGAAATGAAATCACACACGGTGTAAACTGTCAGGCAGCAGGTCCACTTTGGAAACTAATTGCTGGAGAACAGAGACGGTGTGGGGTAGGCGGAAGAATAGCTGCAGGAGTTGGAGGACTGAATGGAAGGGATGGAAAGGAGAATTATGTGCCCCCAATGCTGGGTGGGCACCCCAGGCCTCTCCTTGAGGGCTCCAGGGGCAGTCAAAGCTCATTGGTGAGGCTTCAGGGAGAAAATGGGTCTTGGTTCCTCCTTCCCATTCTGTCCACACTAAACTGAAGGTAGAGCAACAGGTCAGGCCTAGATTCTTATTCTTATTTTTCTTATTCTTATATTTATCTATAACCTGCTTCTTTCCCAAGGATGGAAACCAAAGTGGCTCACAGTTTTTTTTAAAAAAAATACACAATTAAAACATTCAAAAAGTGCACATTAAAACAGAATTAAACCAATTACGACACTAAAACAACATCAAAATATTTAAAAGAATAATATATACTTAAAAGTATTAAGAACATAAAAAATATTTTAAAAGGCTTTTAAAAAAGAGCCCGACAAAACCACACAGCACCCCCCTGCCTGTTCTTTAAAAAGCCTGCCTGAATAAAAAGGGTTTGGCTTACCACCGGAAGGACAACAGGGAGGGGGCCAATCTGGCCTCCCTGGGGAAGGAGTTCCAGAGTCTAGGGGAAGCCACCGAAAAGGTCCTCTCTCACATCCCCACCAACCGTACTTGAGATGATAGTGGGACTGAGAGAAGGGCCTCCCTTGATGATCTCAGGGCCCTGGGCTGGTTCCTAGTCTACATCCTGGCCACCTGGAGTGACCCAGACCAAAGGCCACCA
This sequence comes from Gambelia wislizenii, assembly GCA_030847615.1. Taxonomy (NCBI): domain Eukaryota; kingdom Metazoa; phylum Chordata; class Lepidosauria; order Squamata; family Crotaphytidae; genus Gambelia; species Gambelia wislizenii. The sequence goes on along the minus strand of JAUMIR010000010.1, from coordinate 31,438,113 downwards.
GAGACCAAGGTGAAGAGAGCTGTGAGATGGATAATGGAGCAAGGTAGACTTGAGACCACAGGAAAAGTGTCCACCTGCCTTTTCAGTGGGTCACAAGAACAGAAATGGTGTATTCAGGGTCCAAGGTTACAGGTGAGCCCAGGGGTAAGGGGACACATCTGAGTTGTAGCCCTAGTGTTACTAAAGCCAATGCCACCCCTCCCTCTGATGGTGTCATCTGGTGCAGATCGGCCTCTCCACACCCCTGTAGTGCCGCCACTGGTTGTTGCTTCTTACACAGAAAAAGATGGCTGAACAACCCATTTGTTTCCACAGAAATATTGTTCCCTAAAGCCGGAATGGGGAAAGCACACCCCCTGGGTGTCATGTAGCCCTTTAACCTCACTTTTGTGGTTGACGGAGGCTCCCAGCAGTCCCCAAGGCTTTCAGGAGGTCTCTTTACTGCCCTCCTAGAAGGAAGTGCCAGTTTATTTATCAGAAGACAATTCTCTCCATCCTCTGAACAATCACCAGGCACCAGAGTGCCCTGTGTGCTGGGCTGCCAAGCTGGGGCAGTTCTGTCAAACCAACAGTGCCACTTTGGCTCCATGGCCTCATGCCACCAACTCCTCCTCCAGCCATGTGCCCATGTGCCAGACCCTCCCTTTCCAGAGCCCACTAACTACACAAGATGAATGCAGTATGCAGGGTAGGAGAGGAGAAAGGAAATGTGCTAATTGCAGGCAGGGATCAATCAGAATTAGGTACGTTTGGCGTATGCTGTCAATTAAAAGTCCATAGGAAGCAGAGAGAAAGAGAGTGAGAGAGAATGAGAAAGATTGGGAGATTGACACACACGCACACACACACAGAGAGAAGACCACATGTTCACCTTAAGTAGCCCCAGCAACAGTATACAAGCACACCCACAGCTGCTATTTCCAGCCCCACTCCTGTCTGTCAAAGGGCTGGAAGGAACAGCAAACCCTTTGACTGTCCCAATTTGGAAGGGACAGTCCCATTTAATCCGCTGCCATCCCATTTATGCAGATACTTTTTAAATGTCCCAGTTTTTCTTTCCTCCCCCCTTTCCCCCACTGTCCTCAGCTTATTTCAGCTGCAACAAGCTGAGTTCAAAGTGCAAAAGTAGTTTCCATCAACTCAGCAGGAGGGAAAGGGCAGAACAGGGCAGAATTATTGCCCTTCCCAGAAGGCTAAGGCAAAAACAAAGTGCTGTAGCCTCTCCTGGCGTGTGTTTGTAATGCTAGCATGACTCCAGTCCTGCCTACGCACGACTCCAGCCCCAGCTTAATTTCCCATCAGCCTCATGGATAGCCGCCAGCCAAATTATTAATACAGCCAATTATAAGTGTATTAAAAAGCAGGGACTGTACAGTCTCATTACATCTTCTTCCTAATTAGTAGCTGTTGCCATCTTAACCACACTCTGATGTTTCTTGACCACATGTGTCCTAAATAATTTTAAAGACACCAGACCCTGTCTGATCTTGGAATGTAAGCGGGGTCAGCTCTGGTTAGTACTTGGATGGGAGATCACCAATGAATATCAGGTGCTGTAGGCTATATTTCAGAGGAAGGAACTGACAAAACCACCTCTGAGTATTCCTTGCCTGAGAAAACCGTATAAAATTCATGGGCTTCCCATAAGTCAACAGGCAACTTGAAGGCAAAACACCCACCCTCCTGGGAAACCCACAGCTTTCCATTGGCATCTAGCAGCAATCATCTGAGGGTTTTCCAGCCAGATCTAGGCAGAAGTGACTCTGGATGATGATGCAGATGTGAAATGGAGAATGGAAGATGAGGATGAGCCGTAGATATAATTTGCTTGTGTGTTCTTCCTCATTAATAACTGTTGCCATCTTAACCACACTCTGATGTTGCTTGACCACATGTATAAGCAGGATCAACCCTGGTTAGTACTTGGACGGGAGACCACCAATGAATACCAGGTGCTGTAGGCTATATTTGAGAGAAAGGGGCTGGCAAAACCACCACTGAGTATTCCTTGCCCAAGAAAAGCCTAGGAAATCCATTGGATTGCCATAAATCAAAAGGTGACTTGAAGGCACACATATGTGTGTGTGCGCGCACACACACACACACACACACACACACACCCCTCTGCCTAGAGTGACAGAAAAGGAGCTGTTTCAGCAGAGGCAGCCCAACTGATTAATGGATTTTCAAACCTAATTACATGACAACAGAAAGAAAAACCAATTGCTGGTTACCACGACAGACAGTTTTTTGGGAAGAGGAGGGTGAACAGGAGAAACCTCGATATTATTACTACAGGCTCTGGCCAATATTTTTCTGCCTAAATCAAACAAATCTTGGGAGAATGGTGAGGGTGGGAAGAATGTAACCAGCCTGCTGACTGGCAGGGTGTTTCATGTATGGAACAAATGGAAACCACCATTCTGCTCACATCTCTTGATGCTTGGGACATAAAACTGCTGCTAAGCAGAACCTGCATGGTTATCCCACCATTGTGATTAAAGCATTGCACCCCTTCTGCTGTGTTTTTCTCTTTCCCTATTGTACTGCAGAAGGTCAATTTTTCGGAAAACAAGATTCTAGAGACCTGGCAGTCACTTCCACCCACTCATCAGCCTTGAGGGAAGCGGGGTGGTGGCCTTCATGGTATAATTATACTGGGGACTCTTTTCTCTTTACTAACCTGTGGGTGTTCCCAAAGCATCTTCTGAGAAGATTCTGGCTGTGTGGAGGAGGAGGGGTGGTGCTGATGGTGGCAGCGGCAGCTGTATGGTGTTCAAGAGCCTCAAGGTGAGACAATGTATTACATCCCTGTTGCTACTCATGAAGAGAAACATCATCATCTGGTGTTAAGCTCTGCCTTTGAATAAGAGTAAATGTTGTCTGTAGGAAGGTGAAAGCCAAAGAGAGAAGAGGGCACCACACTGCACCAGACATGGGCTGGGTGGCTTCATTCCATCCATCGTTTCACAGAGGACACTTGCGGCCAAAGAACATCAGAGAATGATCAAGATGACAAAAGGTATTAAATGCAGAAGAACACACACAAAGTAAGAGAGGTTGTAGTGGTTCGCTTTTGCCTGAGTGGAGTGTATATGGAAGGGCAAGATTCTGCCCCCTCCTCTCATGACCCCCTGCCCAGATAAATGAGAGAAAACTACTCTTGCACTTTGTACTCAGTTTGCAGTAATTGAAGCAAACTGATGACAAAGGGTAAAAGCGAGAGGAGAAGAGAGAATCCAGGACGTTTTAAAAGCATCTAAGGAAGTGGGATGGCAGAGGGTTAATCAGGACTGTCCTTGCCAAATTGGGACCATTGAAAGGTATATGTGACTTCCTCTGTGTGGACCCTATGGCACCGCTGTTGCACCACCAGTGGAATTAAAGCTATGGAATTTCTGTAAAGCACTATTTGGCCCATAAATACGGTATTTGTCATGGCTGATTCCTACAGCTCAAACGCCATTCTGGATACACTCAGGAGAAGGCCTGGTTCTTGTATGTGTTCCTGCAGTTAGATGGTGTTTTCCTCCAAGCCTCTTGTTTTTTTTTTAAGTAGCTAAGGGCTTGTGTACACCAGGAAAAAAATGCGGACACACCCCAAATCTGGTGCTGGCAGTCCAGACAATGTACAGCTACTTCCAAGAGGGAACCACATTTTTTTTTTTTTTTTTTTTTTGCCTTTAACCCAATGTTGCTCCAAACAAAGCAAAGTTGGGGGAAAACTCAGTGGTTTCCCCAGAAACTCTGGAGTGACTTTGGTTTCTTTTGCTGTCTGGACAGATGAATCAGGTTTGATCTGGCTCAATCTAGTTGTCCACATGTAAATGTGGTGCAGTATCTCTTTTTCTTGTGCTGAGCAGAGCGGGGAAGGGAATGGAGCCCTGTCAGAGCTACCGCCACCTTGCCGGCCAAGCAGCTCCCTGTGAGACCTTGGCTGGCAGTGTCACTTCTGTTGTCCCTGGGTGCCCATGCAATCAATGTGGAGGGGGTAGAATGGCCCCCCTCCTTGTTAATCACATTTCTGGGCATGCCATTCTGACCTCAGCAGAAGCAATGATGCCAGTCAGGCTCTTGAAGGGAGCTGCTTGGCCGGTGAAGCAGCAGCAGCACAAGCCAGTGGAGCCAATGCAGTGTTGGCCTGGCCAGCCCATGTGGACAACAATGGCTGTTGCACAAAATGTGGCCTGGTGTGTGTGGCCACCACTGTGGTTGAGCCAGGGCTAGTCCGGAGTGTAGTGCTTCAGACTGATCCCAGATCAAGTGGCCAGTCTAGATGAGTCATAAATTAACAGGAAGGGGGAAACCTTTTCCCTGCATCCAAGTCCTAATTATTCCTCTTTCAGCTACTTTTAAAATGTCCCAGTTTCTGCCTCCTACTTTCCCTCTTTGTCCTCAACTGGCTTCAGTTGCTGTAAACAGCATGCAACAGGCAAAACTAGTTTGTAGTCAATTAACTCAGCAGGGGAGAGGATCTTGCTCTTCCCAGTGGAATAAGGCAAAAGCAAACTGTTGTAGCCCCTCCTAGCTTGTCTTTTCTCCCTCAATGAGAACTTTTGCCATCTTTACCACACCCTGATGTTGCTTGGCCATTTTACTCTGCGAAATGTTGGAGGGCATACTTTCTTTATCTCTGTTCCTTCTCTCTCTTTGCCTGAATATAAATAGCTGCAACAGAGGCAACATTCCATGCCCCAGTTGGCAGAAAGCGATACACATGGGAAAAAGAGGCAAGAGCAGGGGAGGAAGCCATCTGCAGTGTATCCAAGCTTTTTCCAAATCCAAACTCATCTAAAGAAGTACAGGTTCTTGCAATACAATTATTGCAATATTGGGTTTTGCCACTTGTTGACAATTCTGCATCTCCTTGCTCCATTCTTTTGGGCTCTGCTTGTAGTGATTTCTTGGAGCTGTACTAAGGGACTTCCACGTTTTTTTTTAAAAAAAAGAAAACTGGGGGCATGATTTGCTGAGATGACCCTATGGTCTGAAAGGCAAATTTCCCCTTCTTTCCCCTGCCCCTAAAGTGTTGCAGTGTAATGGTGCAAAAGTGCCATTTCACTGATGCACTGATGCATTGGTGTACTACAACTCTAACAAAAAGATTTTAGAGGAAAGAGGGAGACTTTTTCATCCTGCTACATCTCAGAATTAAAAAGAAGCACACTTGAAGGTGGGAATTAATTAAATAAATAAATAAATTCACAACCTCCAAACAATCTACAGACCAACCAAGAAAATCCAAAAAATGCTACATTCAGCGAAGGTCAAAAGAGACCCTCTCACAGCTGCAGGAGTTTACTGCATACCATGCAGCTGTGGACAAGTTTATATAGGGACCCCTAAATGCAGTGTGCAAACACGAATCAAGGAACATGAGAGACACTGCAGACTGGGCCAGCCAGAAAAAATCAGCAGTAGCAGAACATATTATAAACCAACCTGGACACAAAATGTTATTTAAAAACACAGAAATTCTGGACGAGGCCAGCAACTATCATGTCAGAATGCACAGAGAAGCTATTGGAATCCACAAACACCATCCATCTACAAAGGAATTCCACCCAGGGACAGGGGGATTTCCAGCAGATAATGGTCCATCAACCAACCATTAGCCAAACAGACACTAATCAGCCTTGCATTTCTATACCCAGAAACTAACCATTCAATTACACAAATTTACATATCTTCCCCAACAGGGGTTCACAGCATATAAACTCTACACACACTCCTACCCAACCATTCTCTGAAGGTGCTAGCCACAGATGCAGGCGAAACATCAGAAAGAAACTATTCCAGAACATGGCCTCACAGCCCGGAAAAAAACCCAAGAAAAATCTATGGATGCCGGCCGTGAAAGCCTTCGACTTCACAGGTTAAAGCTTTTTCCTCCAATAGGAAAGTATCATTTCAGGACAGCTGAATATGAAGCAACTCCTTTACTCATGGGTGGGAGACCAGGGGCCATTGAGTTGGATGCAACCTGCAGGACCTCCTGATCTTCCTGTCCCCCAGTACAATAGTTAAGATTTTGACAGAAGTTTATTACTATCAATGGAAGGGTTTTTAAAAAAGACCAGTCACTGCATAGAAAGAGAGGGGAAATTGCCACCTGGGAAAATTGTCAATTAGTTTAAAGATAGCTTCTATTGGTACCAGGGGAAGCTATTTTTGAAGACTAGTTCCCATGGGGAGATTTTAAGGGGGTATCGGAGCATAGGGGAGGGTTAGCACCATATAAGACATAGCTCCTTCCTTCTTTCTTTCTCTGCAGTGACTTTTTTTTTTAAACAAAACACTTCCATTGATATTAGTGAAAGTTATTTCAAAATTCGAATCATACTATCAGGAGGAACAGGAAGATGAGGAGGTCTTGCTTGTTGCATCCAAGTCAGTGGCCACTGGCTTCTCACCCATGACTTCAGGAGTTGCTATCTGTTCAGCTGTCCTGAAATGATAAGTTTCTATTCACAAGGGAGGGGAGAGGAAAGAGAGGAGAAGAGAACCAGATGGGCGGCTTCCATTTTGCAGCCAGAGTAATTGCTCAGTCAGTGTTGATTTTTTTAGAACACTTGCCGTTGTGAAATTGTTTCTGTGAAACAGCAAGTATACAAAATGCACTCATTAAAAAGTAAAATAAAGGGGGCAGGATACATGCCTCTGAGCTGGAGAGGGTGCAAACACGGAGAAGTGCCTGAGCCTCGAGCAGCCCGCAGGATAGATTATGCTTACAAGGCCAAATTCCCTGCAACAACATGCGAACAAGAACAGGCAAAACGGAGTTCCCAAGAGTGATGTCCTGCCATCCCCAAGTGACACTGTCATGTAACCTGAGGAAGTGTACTTCTGAATCAGTCTAAGCATTTATAAAATGATACAGTCTGGGCATAGAAAAGATAAGCAGGGCAAGAAATCCAAACCACATGTGAATGGTTGGAGGGCAGAGCTGGTGATGACTGGGCAGGAAAGTGAGCTTGGCATTCTGGTAAAGTTCTGTGCAATGAAAAAAAACTCAGCCCAAAGTGTGAGAGTTATGTAGATTCCCAAATCTCATGTTGGGAATGAATTGAAAAATATTACTGCTAATGTCCAGACACCTTCATACATATCTGTGGTAAAACCACATGAGGAAATTTACACAGAGTTTGGGTTTATCTTCAAAAAGGTACAATCATGGGTTGGGAAAGAGCTGGAAAAGATGGAGAAAGGTGGCCTAAATGACCAAGAGGTTGGAGCAAGTGCTTTGTAGCTTCATCCTCCTTTGATGCCACTTTGATCTCTCGCCGTGTTTCCTCTCTCATATTCATTTGCTAGTTAGGATGTAGGCTCTCCATGCATATGTAAATGCATAGCCTTTAGTAAACGTTTAAGTTTCTAACCTAAACTTGCCTGCTTTGTTTGTTTTAAGTCAGTTTCAATTCAGGGAAAAGTAACTTGAGTTATGCTTTTTAAACTGCCACTTTGCTAGAAGAAAGTTAATTCTTAACAGTTTTAACTTAATAGTGTTTCCCAAATAGGGCTAACACCATGAGACACTCTAATTCCCTACAGTTTAAGACTGGATTGGTAGGAAAAAAGCAACATTTCCAAATTCTGGAAAAGACACAAAGAAATTCTTGCCCTACATCGTATTGTTAGTCCTGACTAGAGTAGGACCATTGAATCAGTAAGATTTGCCTATTTGTTGGCAAATAGCCTATTGGGCAATTGATGGAGTGGAACCACAGGGCCACAGCATCTCAGCCTCTGCTTGAGCCACCCCAAAGGTCATGAAGGAGACTTAGAAGACCAGGCCTGGTGAATCAAGGGTCCAGCTTTATTTAGAGAAAGAAATGCATGAACAGAAGAGCCAGGAGCTCCTATATCCTAATATAGTTTGCCAAGGTTTCCAAGTCACTACTTCCAAGTGCTGGGAAAATTCCATCAAGCTAATGAACAAGTTAGAATTCAAAACTTCTAGGTGTCAGTTGGTCATATATAGCATTCTATGAAGTTCTCTGCCAGTATGGTATAGTGGTTGGAGTGCTGGACTATGTTTCTGGAGATATCAGGGTTTGAATCCTTGGCCATGGAAACCCACTGGGTGACCTTGGGCAAGTCACACTGTCTCAGCCTCAGAGAAAGGCAAAGACAACCCCCCCTCCTGAACAAATCTTGCCAAGAAAACTCCATGATAGGTTTGCCTTAGAGACACTAGAAATCAGAAATAACTTGAAGGCACACAAAAACAACATTAGGTAAACAAAACATATGATTCGACCTTCACATTATCAGCTTGTTCTTTTGGGAAAACTTTCCTAGCATCAGGATAAACAAATAACAGAGATGCAAGCATGTGTGTGTGTGTGTGTGTGTGTGTGTGTGCATTTAAGACACGCAAAGCCATTTTGGTTTCCTTTCAGTCTCTCTAATAAAGCCCATGAAGTGGACACAGTGGTGGGACACCATCCTTATTTCAGCATATTGGGGATTCTGGAAGTTTCTGGAAGTCATACTCCATATCTGCTAAGGTTCTATTTATTTATTTAATTTATATCCTGCCTTGCTCCCAGCACAGGATTCAAGGTGGCTTACAGCCATTTAAAAACACAATACAATTTTTCCAAAAAAACCCCCACAACAATGATTAATACCAAAGTTAAACACAATTAAATCATAGTTCACTGTTAAAAAAAACCCTCAAAAGTTAAAAACAGTTTAAAAAACAGATTTTAAACATAATAAAATAGGAACACAGGGCCTCCTGTTAAAAGCTCAATCTGCCACAACAAGTTAAGCATCAAACACATGCCTAATTAAGATGTTTTTAAAGGTCCTTAAGGTGTCTTGGTTCAAAACAGGAATTTATTTCAAGCTCTGGCTAAGATGTGGAGAAACTCCTGTTTGAGCCATCCCAGAGATGTCTCTGTCAAACCCATAAAGGCAACACAGTGATGGACCACCATTATTTCAACATTCTGGGGATATTGGAAGCATCTGGGAGTCACACTCCACCTCTGCTAAGACTCTAAGGGATCTTTAGTCCAAAAAAGGAAATTTTTAAGTTCTGCTTGAGATATAGGGAAGCTTCCCTTCTCCCAAGGTGTCTCTGGCAAAGTACCTGAAGCAGAACAAGAACCGCTCTGAAGACATAGACTCATAGAGTTGGAAGAGATCACAAAGGCCATGTAGTCCAACCCCCTTGTCCTGCAGGAATACACTATTAAAGCACACCTGACAGATGGCCATCCAGCCGCTGTTTAAAAACCTCCAAAGAAGGAGAATCCACCATATTGGCGTATTTCACTGCCAAACAGCTCTTACCATCAGGAAGTTCTTCCTGATGTTTAGGTGGAATCTCTTTTCCTGTAGTTTGAGGCCATTGCTCCAGGTCCTAGTTTCTGGAGAAGCAGAGAACAAGCTTGCTCCATCATCAGTATGACATCCCTTCAAATATTTAAACATGGCTATCATGTCCCCTCTCAACCTTCTCTTCTCCAGGCTAAACACAACCAGCTCCCTAGGCTGTTCCTCATAGGGCATGGCTTCCAGACCTCCCACTATTTTGGTTGCCCTTCTCTGGACACGTTCTCACTTCTCAATCTCCTTCTTGAATTATGGTGCCCAGAACTGGACACAGTATTTCTGGTCAGGTCTGACCAAAGCAGGATAGAGTGGCACTATTGCTTTCCTCAAACTAGACACTATGTTCCTGTTGATGCAGCCTCTTGATGCAGACATGTGAGACTTGATGCCTGTGAACCAGTGACCTAACTTTGAAGAAACACAAATGGGCGTGCATAGATCCTCCAAGGGCAGACCCTCTTGCTTCCATCTGAGCTGGATCATATTTTCTGGCTCAGCGGACATGCACACAGAGGTGGAACTGGGAAGAGGAGGAGGACAAGGAAGAAGTTCTTGAAGGACCTCCTCCTCTTGGTTCCTGGCAACTAATCTTAACTCTTTGGGGAGGCCCCTACATATACTGCAGGAACACAGAGCCGTGCCTGTGCATTTTGACCAGTGAGCATAGAAGACAGACAGCATGGTGCTATGCCTGTGATTCCCTGTCCCTCAAATCCTCCTCAGTGAAACCTCCTCCCAAGAAAATGTCAATCCCTTCCTTCAGCTACCTGTCAATATCACAGTCTTCTCTCCTTGTCAGGGCTCTGCAGAGGGAGGGAGATGTTTCTCCCCATTTATCTTGTCTTTGGTAGTTGCTAGGCAGCCGGCTCTTGCTCAAGACAGCCAGGTGGCCAAATCAGCTGCGCCAGATTCCCTTCAGCCAGGCCTTATCCTGTATGTCTCTTGTCAGATCCTTGACAGAAAATGAGAGTTTAACCAGCGTTTCTGTGGCTAATAGCAGGTCCCTCAGATCTGCACGTGGTTGACAGCAGTGCGTTTTCTGCGCAGCTCTGGGTAAGCCTGGAGCAAAACGGGATTAGTATTTACCATACACAAATTTCCAGAACATCAAACAAGCGTTGGCAGGGGGTCGTGCAGCTCACTCAGAGCATTTAGCTTTGCATGCCATTGTTAAGAACAGACGAATTAGACAACAAGGCCCATGAATGCCAAGTTTCTTTTGGGCTCGCTGGGGCACAAATCTACTCCCTGTTTCAAAGAGTAAAGCAAAACCAACTGCTTGGCTGAGCCTGCCACACATGCTATGGTGACTTTGGGTGACAAATGAGTTTGTCAAGGGGTGGAACTGTTGACACTTCTCCAAAATATAACTGGCACTCATTGCGTCTCTGGCCAGGACTCCCAAAATGAGAACAGGGGAGGGGGGAGATGCTGAGAGAGAAAGCGAGGCAAGAGGGGGCATCCCCTGAGGGCATCAACAGCCAATACTGAGGCTGCCAGCTGAGTCAGCTGCATCAGGGAGCTCAGCAGTAAATTCTGCTGCTTTGCCTTTCTCTTCCTTCAAAATAATTTTGTATTATCTATGGTAGTGGCTTTTAACTTTTTTTTACCATGGACCCCCTTTAAATATCTTTTGTTTCAGTGGGCCCCCAATAATTAAAAACCATAATAATAATAATAATTCCTGCGAATAATAATAAGAAAAGTACACCATCCATTAAACCTTCCCTGAGAGGCACTGGAGGGGGAGTGAAGACTTTTCTTCTGTTTCTTCCTGCAGGTTTGTGGCTGGAGCAGATTGAATGGCAATGTGCAGGCCAAGCTAGCCAGCCTTTGCCTTGGTTCCTCTTATGTGGCCACTACACTGCAGGGAGGAGGTGGGCCAAGCAGCCTTCAAGCCTTTGCAGACCCCCTGTGAGGTTATTGTAGCCCCCTGGGGGTCCGCAGACCACAGGCTGAGAACCACCAGAATAAAATAAGCAATACATATAACCAGGTCCAGATTATCAATGGTTCAACTGGTGCAATTGTTCTAGGGCCTGTGCAGGCTAGGCACCTGGTGCTGAATAGAAAGGGTTCCCCCCCCCCTTTTCTCTTTCTAAGCCACTTCCTGAATCTCCCAGTATTTTTGTTTTATTGTTGCTGTAGTATGCTGTCAATTCAGCTTCAATTTAGGGCAACCTTATGAATGAGAGACCTCTAAACAGACCCTCTTATTAACAGTCTGGCTCAGGTCTTCCAAACTCACGCCCATGGCTTCTTGACTGAGTCAATCCATCCACAATACGGTCTTGCTCTCTTCCTATTGCCTTCAACTTTACTGAGCATTATCATCAACACTTTGTGTGTTATGGAAGTAATTGGGTCAAAAGGCATGGGATCAGGTAATTAGTTTCATTGAAGTTGCAGAGGTGAAAATCAGTCCATATATCAACATCGTTTTGGTGCTGACTATTGTACTTAGTTAATGTGGTATAGTAGTTTGAGTGCTGGATTAGGACTCTGGGAGACCAGAATTTGAATCCCTGCTTGATCAGGGAAACCTACTGGATGCCCTGGGGGAAGTCACACTCTCTCAGCCTCAGGGGAGGGCAATGGCAAACCCCCTCTGAACCAATCCTGACAAGAAAACCCTGTGATAGCTTTGCCATTGGGTTGCCATTAGTTGGACATGACTTGAAGGCACACAATCCCAATTGTATTTTGCACTTGATTTAGTATTTATTTATTTACCCGGTTTCCATGCCAGCATGTCTAGCATAGCTCACATGAGCACACACAAAAAAAATACTCTGTCTTTGGAATTGCTCCAAGACCCCGTGACTTCAATCCAGCCTGGCCTATAACATATGCCTACACACACAAACTCAGATACAGACAACACTGACCTTCAATTTCAAGTCATTTCTGAAACAGTGCTGTGAGTAGCAAGCCACATTTGCATTGCACTCTGCTGTTTGTTTTAATTTTTCAGCACAAAATTCTTCAGGTGCAGAAAATGTGTGTTACAAGCTGAGGAGAGGAAAGATCAAGAGCAAGGGGAGATCCTGAGTGATGGTTCCCTCCACAGAGTGATGAAAACAAGGTGCTTTCTGAGCATGTCACAAGTTAAAACGCCACCAGGGACACAACAGAGGCACAGGGCCATGTGGAGTCAGAGGTAGAAATTCTTGGATTCCACAGGTCCTGTCTTTGTCTTTTATCAGTTGGCTGTCTTGATCTAGGCTGTTTTCATTTCACCCTCTCCCTGCTTATCTGGCAGTTTCTTCTCTGGTTCCATAGCTTGTTGTTTATTTAATTTACATCCCACCTTTCTCCCAGTACGGGACCAAAGGCAGGTGTGCCTTCAAGTTGTTTCTGACTTATGGTGACTCTAAGGCAAACCTGTCACGAGGTTTTTTGAGGCTGAAAGTGTGTGACTTGCCCAAGGTCACCCAGTGGGTTTTCATGGCCAAGCAGGGACTTGAATCCTGGTCTCCAGAGTCGTAGTCCCAATGCTCAAACCACTATGGCATGCTGGCTTAGTCTAGCACAAATGCTGAGTTAAGGTGGTATTGGCTCCTGGAGCAGTTTCACCAATGGGGACCACTTTGTGCATATGTGGGTCTGAAGGAAGGTCTGGGTATATCTGGGTCTGAAGGAGGCGGCTGTGGGCGTCTACTCTGCCTGTGCCTCAGTTGGTGGGATGAAGTCTGGAGATGTAGAAAGTTCAACATGTCACCCCCACGCCCTGCACTGCACTTGGGAAATGGGGATGGTGTGGGTGGAAAATGCTAACAACCCTTGAGGAGAGAGAAGAGAGAATTATATTCTCCCCACACCCGTTCCTGGGAGGATTTCTCTATTGACAGTATCACATCACAAGAAGTGTGTCGCTCTTGCTCTTTCTGTGTGCAGTGCTAGCAACAGCATATGACCTGTTGCTATTGAAGGTCCAGGAGCAATTGTTCGAATTACACCATTGATAATCCAGCCTTGCTTAAAACAACCCAAAGGCTCCTTGGGGTCACTAATGTGTTGCCTCTTGGAGCCATCAGCTGAGCAATCTTGGAGGACCAAAGCTTTGTTCTCTGCTGCTGAAGCAGAGGTGTTCTATACCAGCATTGTAGTGGGACAAGGAGTAGATACAAGTGCCCACCCGTGTGCAGACTGGTATTGTATACCTTTTCCATTTCTTTCTTATCTGCACAGACCAGTTCAAGTCCTTCAGCTGTCTGCAGTGAAAAACAACAACTTTGATTTGGCTATACAGTAGTTGTTTTGCTGAATTCTTTGGCTCAGCTCCAAGAGATCATTTGCTCACAGTCCCTTTTCCCTCTGCCATGACATAAGGCAACAAAGTCACCACTTCAGTATGTTTTTCAGTCTTCTACTCAGTGGAGACTGCGGGTTCCCAGGTCAGAGGGTTGGTGAGACCGCTCTCAGGTAGAGCTTGAAATTTAAAGGAACTCTCCAAAGTGCTGACCCTATTTTGGGAATAAAGTGGAACACCTTGAAGAGCTCCTTCAAAGTCTGGACTAAAACTCAGAGCAGATTCGCCAAACCACTGACATGGAAGCTGTTGCTTTAAAAGGTGGCACTGCTTTTAAAGCCACTGCTTTTCTAGAAGGAGCAAATTTAGGTGTCATCAAAATGAAAAGGACAAAGGATGCAAGTCTTGTGCCACAGCCAATATGATGAATGGGAACAATGGTGTGATTATGATACAGACCCAAGCAGATGATAATGACTGTGACCACTGTGAACCATTTTTATTTCCCCAAATAATTCATAAACACACAAATACTTTCTTCCAGGCATCATCTATCAGTGGTAGTAATTTACAATAAGTAAAAGAGAATGTGTGTGAGTGAGTGTGTCTGCTTCCATCTGCATCTACTATCATTCCAGACTGAAAAAAACTAAATACCTGAATTTTGGCAGTAAGACAACCAAAGATAATATTATGACCAAAGTGATTTTCACTTTGAGATTATGTTATTTTTTTACAATTGAGAATTAATTTTACCCAGATCAGTCTGTAGCCTGGGGTACTATCAGAACAGGGGGTAGGAGGGATCCTGCACCAGTGGGAAAGCAGCCTGTGAAGAGAACAGGTGAGCACACAAGGAATGATACTCACATGCTGTGGCCAGTGAATCCATGCTGGGCTTTAATCTGAATTTCAAAGGGCACCATTCATAATATTAAATCTTATTTGGACATATGGGCCAGAACCTTAAATTGTTCCTTTAAAGTTCAGACTAAAACCCAGAGCTAACCTCCCTACTCCACAGATATGGAAGCCACCAGCCACTGGGTCAGAGCCACAAGAGGGGATGAGAGGAGCCCTGGTGGTGCAGTGGTTAAGTGCTGGTACTGCAGCCACAACATTGTGAGTTCCATCTTGCAGGGCTCCAAGGTTGACTCAGCCTTCCATCCTTCTCTAGGTCAATAAAATGAATACCTAGCTTGTGTGGGTGGGTAATTAGCTAACATACATTGTAAACTGCTCAGAGAGTGCTATTGCTTAACAACTTGTAAGCTGCTCTGAGAACAGTTGTGGCCGAAGAGCAGGGTATAAATATTCTAATAAATAAAGTAAAAATAAAATAAATTTGCCATTGGGCAATCCTCTGCCCTCCCACAACACAATCCCTCCACAGAGGATGTGGTGCACCCCTCCCCTCGCTATGGGTGAGGGCACATCTTGGCACCTTGCCTTCCACTGGCTTAGGGAGCATCCTGTTCCATCCAGAGGTTCTCTCCTACAGGATAGGGCCTTGTGTGTGTGTGTGTGTGTGTGTAGGGGAAGAAGAGAATAGAGAAGGAGAGTCAATCCACAAGATGGACCAAGCCCTGGTGGCGCAGTGGTTAAATGCTTGGAACTGCATTCACCAAGGTTGTGGGTTGGATCCTAGAGGGCTCCAAGGTTCACTCAGCCTTCCATCCTTCCCTAGGTCAGTAAAATGAGTATCCAGCTTGTGTGGGTGGGCAAGTAGCTAACACACATTGTAAACTGCTCAGACAGTGCCTTGCACTATAATAATGGTGTAGACGCATAAGTGTTATTGCTTAACAATTTGTAAGCGCTCTGAGAGCCATTGTGGCCGAAGAGCAGGGTATAAATACTCTAATAAATAAAGTAAAAATAAAATAAAATGTGCCACTGGGCATTCCTCCGCCCCCCCCAATCCCTCCACAGAGGATGTGGCACACCCCTCCCCTCGCTACGGGCGAGGGCACATCTTGGCACCTTGCCTTCCACTGGCTCAGGGAGCATCCAGTCCCATCCGGATGTTCTCTCCTACAGGATAGGGCCGTGTGTGTGTGTGTGTGTGTGTGTGTAGGGGAAGAGGAGAATAGAGGAGAGTCAATCCACAAGATGGACCAAGGAGCTCTGGTGGTGCAGTGGTTAAATGCCTGGTACTGCAGCCACCAAGGTTGTGAGTTCAATCCTAGAGGGCTCCAAGGTTGACTCAGCCTTCCATCCTTCCGTAGGTGGGTAAAATGAGTACCCAGCTGGTTGGGGGGGGCAATTAGCTAACACATTGCAAACCGCTTAGGGAGTGCTTTGGCACTGATGAGCGGTATAGAAATATCAATGCTATTGCTATTGCAAGAGGAGGGTGCACTGGGGGGCGGGTTGCGTGGGAAGGGCTGGCCGCCCCCAACCCCCTCCCCGGACCGCCCCTCCCCTTCCGCAAGCCGGCAGGCGAGCCGATGGATGGGCGGAGGGCTCCCCCAGTGGGCATGTGCGGGGTGGGCGACCACGGCGCTTGCTCAGCTCTGCCAGCCGCGGGGGAGGGCGAGGGGTAGGCGGTGGGGGGGGGGCTGCTTCCTCATCCTCCGCCTCCTCTTCCTCCGCCTGGCCAGCAGCCCCTCAAAGGAAAGCAGGGGAGAGGCAGGCGGAGAATCCAACGCCCCCCCCCTCTCCCCGCCGCCGCGCATGGCCAGCCCTCCCTCCGAAGCCGCCGCCGAGCCCCCCGGAGCCGAGCCCCCCCCTGCCGCCGTTGGGGCGGCCATCGGACCGGGTAAACCAGAGGAAAGGGGGGCGGTCAGGACCGGGCGGGGCGGGGGCGAAGCGGGACTGGAAGGCTGCCGGCTTTCGCGAGCGGGGAGGGGAGAAGGGAAGGAGTGGACCGGGAGAGAGACGGAGATCTGGGAACAGCTGTTTTCCGGGCGAAACTGCACCGTCATTGCCCGGCAAGCGGTTCTTCGGGGGTTGAAGCCCCCCTTCCCCCCCTAACACGCTTCCTCCTTTGAGACAGCGCTTCTCCCCATCCCTCCCTCTCCCTGGCCAAAGGTTGCAGCCGGCAGCAGGTGAGAACTCCTGGCCCAAGAAGGGGAGGCGGTGGCAGCAAACGGAGTAAGGGGGGGGGGGAGAAAGAAAGAGGCGAGTCTCTCCTGCTCGCTGGTGCCCCTGGCCATGATGGCACGGGAGGGGGGTGGGGAGAAGACATTCTGTTCTGGGGTGGGGGGCCACCCTTGATGGGGTAAGGTGAGATTGCAACCCCCTATCCATGTGTGTGGGGGCAGTGTTGCTGAGCTATCGCCCCCCCCCCCCGAAGTCAGTCTCGCCTTTTTTGGGTGGAAGATGCGCCGGCTCTAGTCTGAGAGATTTGGGGTGGGGGCGATCGTTTCTTTCAGCCTCTGGCAAGAGAGCTTCTTGCTAGGAGTGTGTGTGTGTGTTGGGGGGTGTCCTCTCCACAGCTCCTCATTGTCGGCTCAGGAGCCCCTCCGGTCCCCATGCAATGGTCGCTGTCCCTCCGTCCGGGTGCTGAACCATCCCTCGCCGCCCATCTCGCCGGCTCGGCCCTTTGCACAGCGCCTGGAGAGGTCACCTCGAGAGAGCTCCAAAGATTCGGAAGCTGGGGGTGGTGGTAGCGATGTTCCACAAGGCAAGAGCTTGTTCAGGGGTCCCCACTTTGGAGTTGGAGGGGAGAAGAGGGAGAGAATTGGGGCGCCTGCTCTTGCACTTCTTTCTCTTGTCTTTTTTCTCCCAGCTGGAGAAGGAGGACACGTGGCAACTCTCAGGTTACGGAGCTGCCCCCATGCCATTCCAGCCAGGTGCCAGGTCCCCCCTCCCCTGTTTGTTTCTTGAGGCTCCAGAAGTTGGAGTTGTCAACCTACCACTGGGAGGAGCCCAAGAGCCACCCCCTTCTTCCCCCCTCCCCAGAAGAACCGCTGAATTCAGTCTGGCCTCCTCCTTTTCCCCCCCAACCTCAGAACTAATTCGGCTTTGCCAGAGGAGGGTTGGCTTCCTTCCCTGCTGTTCTGATGAGTTTTTCATTCTCTGCCCCAGGTACTCATTTGTAGCTGCAGGGTGAGATTCCCCCCCCCCCCCCGCTCCTGTGATTCATGGAGAAATTAGAGAAAGTGCTTTCTCCTGAGCTGTGGGGTCTTTGTCTGTCACCCCCCTTAACCTGTCCACAGTGGAGATCAGTGGCTCTAATGTCAGATAATAATAATAATAATAATAATAATAATATAATTTATATCCCACCCCTCTATGAAACGCAATCAGGGCAGCTTATAACAATTAAAATATACATCCAGATGGTTATACTGCTCCAGGTTCTTGACTTGAAAGGAGTTGTCCAAGGTGCTGATTCTATTGGTGAGATACACTTCAGCACCATGGATAGCTCAGTTCATCACCAGCGTTCATTTCTTGCCTCACTCATTTTGGTCACTAGCTGTATTTGCAGGGGTGGGGGGAAATGTGGCCGAAGACCTGTATGCACCCCACCCTCACATTTGTGTCTGATGAAGCCCCTGACAGTTCCCTAAACCCTCTTGAACCACCCCATTTTATTTTTTTGTTTGGTTTGATTTTCAGATGATTTTCACCCCTCCAATGGTGCCAAAACCATCTCGGCTGTGCAACATTATGTGGCAACAAGAAAAAACACCTTCTAAAAGCCCCCAGAACACCCACATCTCCTTCAGCCATTTCCTGTCCAAAATGTCAACCAGAAGTGGCATTGCTATCATTTCTGGTCACCACTTTGGCCAGGATACTGCCAAAGAAGGAGGTTGGTTTGCATGCCCATCGTTGGTCTATGGTCTGCCAGATCTCTTTTTGGAGCTTGACATGGTTGTGGAGTAAATGTAATGCTCTTGTCATATGGATAAGGGCCCACAAGCAGACATGAAGGTTGTGTTTGGCTTGGATATGTACAGCCAGACAAAGGGATGTGGCAGCATGGGACCCTCCACTTTCCAGATTTATCTTGCTGGAAGAGAGCTGGGTGGGCTCCTCCCAGAGGTCCTTTCTAAAGCTGACTCCAGAGATTTCAACCTTCTAGGGCAGATGTTCTAGGGGGATGTACCCTCTTGCCTTATTCTGGGCTGGGCAACTGGGAGCTCTAGCAATGTTGCTTTCTTGCAGCTTCTGTCATTCCACAGCTATGAAGGAACTAGACAAGATCCTCAAGCATCCATGCTACTGTATTTCTAATTTCTGTGTATAGTTGTGAAAGCTTGGCAGTGAAGAAAGCTTGTAGGGAAGAGAATCAACTTAGTTGAAATGTGATGCTGGAGGAGAGTTTTATGGATACCGTAGATTGCCAAAAAAAGACAAATAAATGGGGCCTAGTGCAAATAAAGTCTGAACTCTTCCTAGAAGCCAAGATGACAAAATTGAAACTGCCATACTTTGGATATATCATGAGAAGGCAGGACTCCCTAGAAAAGACCCCAATGCTTGACAAGGTGAAGGCAGCAGGAAAAGAAAAAGACTCCATTACAGGTGGATAGACTCAGTCAAGGAAGCCACGGCCTGGAGTCTGTAAGACCTGAGACCTGAGTTGATGGCAGGGTGACTTGAAGGTCTCTCATTCATAGGGTCATCAGAAGTCAAAGTTGACTTGATGGCAGTTAACAACAACACCCCTTACCAGTGGGCTATGTTGGTTAGAACTGATGGTTGTTGCAGTCCAACAATATCTAGACAGCCACCTGTTGTCCCTCATTGCCTTGTGCTTTGGCTGGCTGGCCACTCTGTTCAGACCCCATGCTTAGGCAGGCATCACAAAGAGCTGGGTGGTCTGAGGCAACCCTTTGATGACTTGGGAGGTGGGTGTTCAAGAGTCTGCTTTACTCAGTGAGGTGGGATGGTTGCCCTTCCCTTGTTCTCAAGTCAATGTTGACGTATTGCAACCCTTCAAGAGCGGTGGTCATCTCCTGGCTTGCTTAGGTCATGGAGACTCAGGCTGTGGCTCCCTTGATTGAATTCCTTCATGTAGTAAATAAAATATTCCATAACTAAAACAGGTTCTGGAGCACCTTAAAGTCTTAACACATTTTATTGTCACAAAAGCTTTTGTGTACTACAGCTCACTTAATCAGACACATGAAGTGTTGGCTCAGCTGGTAGATTATTATATACCTGCTTGATTGAGTGGGTGAAGGCTTGTAATCAATGGGATTAGAGGGATCTGTGCTACCATTGTCACATTGGCCATTAACAAAGAGAAATTAGGTTGGGAACAGATGCCTTTGCGTTGATGAGCTGATTAACAGATGTCATATGATAAAAAGCCTTGCTTTCTATTCAAGCCATAGGAGATGAAATTGAAGCTCTTGATAAATTCTTGTTCAGCTGTTTCATGCTGGAACCTGACCTTGAAATTCTTTTGTTCAGGAATGGACACCCTGGGGTTGAGAGATGGAGGCGGTATCTTATACATGGTTAAGCTCCTGTATGGAAGGGGATGGACATTTTTCTCCAATACTGCTATGTTGGCACTTGCATATATGGTGCTATTGCACATGTGGATGTGAATTCTTGAGCAATGTGTATCTGTTCTGCCTAAAATTGGCAGTGGTAGTTCTTTGGCTGGCATTGGGATGAATGTTCAAGTTGTGTGTTCAGCTGCACAAAGTTCCCATTCAACACAAGGATCATGGAATCCAATTGGCCTGTAATTCAACATGCTTAAATTTATAATATGGAAGCCTGATGATGTAGGATCTTGGCCATTGTGTCTTGGAAGGTTGTTTACCCTAATCATCAGGGAACGGTCCCCTTTCTGTTGTCAGATCTTTGTCTGTATATCCTTCTGCATAACACTTGACCTGTTTGTTCCATGTAAAATGCATTGGGGCATTTCTGGCAAACAGTGCTATACATCACAATGGAAGACGAACCTGTGCTGTTGGGGATGACATTATTAGGTCTTCTAATGGTGCTGTCAGAGTAGACATGGAAATGTACTTTATAATATGCATTGCAGGAAATGAAAAAGGTCATTACTGTCTGCTTGAATTTTCCAGAGGGTTTTGCACTGAGAGAGGTGCGGGGAGACATTTCTTCAGTGCAGAACATAAAGGGTTGCTGCTCTGAGAGAAGTTGGGCAAAAGGAGACCCTGTGCATGCTGTTGATGTGACTTTTTTGTAGAAAAATTGTGGCCTTATTGCCCATTGTTGGATTGTGACTCTCATCATCCCTAGCCAATGGGCAAGGCTGATCGGAGTTGCAGTCCAATAACATGGAGAAGGCCTACTGGTGCTGTAAAGAATGGCTAGACAAATCCGTGTGTGTGTGTGTGTGTGTGTGTGTGTTGGTGTCTCTGGCCTTTGATGGCACTCTGCCTCTCTACTACCTCTTTACTACAGTGGCAACCTGTTGGGCAAGGCAGTAGCCCTCAACATCTTCCTGAAGACTTCCTGTGGAGTGTCCAACTGTCCTCTAAGAGAAGCTGGATGCTGGGCTAGTTGGGCATGTCTCACCTGGATTCTATTCATGGCTCCTCTTAGGCTAAATCCACACAACACAAACAATCCAGTTTGAAACTGAATTATTTGCCATGGCTCCTTCCTTTAGAATCCTGGGCTTGGGCTTGGTGAGGCACCAGCACTCTTTGGCAGAGAAGGCTAAAGACCTTGTTAAACTACAAATCCTCGGATTCAATAGGAAGGAGCCATGGCAAATAATCCAGTTTGAAACGGGATTATTTGTGTAGTGTGGATTTGGCCTTAGTGTCCTGTTTATTTGTTTGCCCTTTTCCAAGGGGTCTGAGTCTTGTCCAGCAGGCTAAGCAAGGCCTCTGCCTAGAGTCACCTGTTTTGGAACCAGCTCCCTTGGGATAGAGCCTTATGTAGCTTACATTTGCAATCCATGCCCCACCTTAAGCTAGGAGGAAGCCCTCATGCACTGCACTCCTCAAGAAAAGCTTCTGGCTTTGTTTTTCTTCTACCAGAACCCAGCTATTTGTGGTGACAATAGAGGTAGATGCTGGAATCTTCACGGAATACCACAGCAGGATGCTGGTGGGGAATGGAGATAAAAGAGCCCCCCCTTTTCTTGTTGCTTGCACCTGGGGAGCTTCCTTGGTAGACTATGCTACATATGGGCCCAGGTACAGTGCCTACATTTCAACCAGAAAGCCTGTCAAACAACCACTGGCCCCATGAGATGGTTAGGCTGCATGCAGGGGGCGCCTCCACCTGCCACACCAAATCAGCTTCATATCCTTTGGTTGCTACTAGTACAGGAGTATCCAACGTAAGTTCATCCCTCGATCTACTGTCCTGCCTGCCAGGAAAAGAAGTGAAACATGAGGGCTTCTAGAACTTCTCCTCTCTTGTGTAGAATTTTTTCCAGTATTCACCAGATCCTAGGCACTGTGAGATTTCAGTACCTCTGTAAACTTGACAAGGGTGGGAATCTGGGTTATTTCACCTCTTGCCCTTAAGGTACGTGTGTGTGTGTGTGTGTGTGTGTGTGTGTGTGAATGAGGCAGAGCTGGCACCATGTATCAGGATAGTTCCAACCTGTCCCCTCTCCACTGGTGACACCTAGGCTGGCATGAGGAGCCTCCATCCTGCTGCTTCATTTGTGCACAGAGACGTTCTGGAGCATGGTTTTAAAGGAACCCAGTTACAGGGAATGACTTGTCCTTGAATCTGCCAGTGCTGCCTCAGGTCTTTGAAGGCGCTCTTTCCCAGCGGCTTCCCCTTTCTTCTCCTTTGCCTAATTATCTTAGCCAAGGTGCAGGTTGGAAATAAAGAGCAAAGCTTGAGGCTTCCTTTGGGAATGATAGCTTTTTCAAACAGCCTTTGAGCATATGCTTTGATTCGACCCCCCCCCCAGCTATTCAGAGGCACAACCCCCCCATTTTATCACATTTCTGAATGTACCATGGGTGGCAGAAACCCTCCCTGCCTCCTGGCATGTGCTTTGCTGTTGTGTCTGCTGGACATGAAGTGGAGGGGGGCAGGAAGCCACTGCTCTTTTTCTTGGGTGGATTCTCTCCACACGTTGTGGTAGTCAGGCACTATGGGGGGCTGTTAGGTGGGGTAAGGAGTGGGCCCAGATTGTGAGGCCCTCCAAAGATGGTGCAAGAAGAGAGGACAATTCCTTCCCATGTGCTGCTCAGCTATGCCAGGAGAGAACATGGTTAGTACAGGTGTAACAACACGGCAGGGGTGAGCAAAAAGAGACATTCTATTGAATAAGAATTCTGCCCCTCCCAAATGAAAATGTTCTTTAATCCTCAAATTTTTTGGCATTGAAGGAACTTAAACTTCAGTTGAGCATTTGACAATATTGTTTATGGTGTCCAAAGAACAAGGACAGGCAAAGGGGCCAAGGGAAAGCAAACACAGCAAATAGAAGAGTTCTAGGTGTGAATGATTTTCAATACAGGTTACCCCCTGTTTATGTAGGGGATACATCCCTGGGCTTACCACAGATATGTGAAACCATATATATTAGCAAACTGCCATAAAATTGCACTGGAGGACCTAGAAAATGCCTAGAGAGGATGCTTCTCTAGGCATCTGGCATGACTATGGTAAACTTCCAGCAGAAGTTGACCATAGAGTCACAACAGAGGACCTCCCAATACCTAGAGAGACCCCCTCCAGCATGACTCTATGGTTCTCCAGATGTCTAGAGAGACCTTTCCCCCCAATTGTATCAATCCCACATAAATGGAGAGACAATCTGTATCTTACTCTCTGCAATGCTAGAAACTTCGGGATTTTTTTTTTTCATTGGGGGGAAGAATTCTCATTTTGGGGGGAAGGGCAATACCCTCATCCCCCTCCCCCCATAGTTATTCCCCTAATGTTTGGAATACAAGAAGAGTCCTAACAGTTGATCAGAACAGTGTTTCATGTAAGATCAGCATCCCATTTCCCACAGGGTCACAAGGAAGCCACCAAGCAGGGCATGAGTTACCCAGTGCTAGGTGCGTGGAAGTATCCATGGCTGAGATCCTGCATTATCTGGCAACATGTCAAGTTCTGCCAGATGGAACAGTCTCATATTCTTCTCCCCACATGGAGAACTCACCTTCCCTTTACACTTTCTGCCGCTAGACATAGACATGTAGGGGAGGGTGGGTGGGCAGCCAAGGAAACTCCAGCTATGTTCTTACAGCTGCATGAATGACAAAGAAAGCATCCACCACAACCTCCTGGGTGTCCTCTAGAGCTCTTGGAGGATGACATTGTTGTAGCCCGTTTGGCTGTAGAATATAACTGGACACTGCTTGGCTACCCTTATCTCCCCCAGCCACACAATGACCATGTCTGTCATTGTCTCTGTGCAGGGAAGGCATTATATTTGCAAGGAGGTCCAAAGGAGGCAATGAATACCTTCTCCCACAATGGCGACAAAGAGACCTGTGCAGGTATAATACTATATTGTGCCTGTGTATGTCACCAACAGGATGCTGGTAATATATAGTTCCATTGAAGCAGCCACTCATAGTCTTATCCTCCATAAATTTGTCTGACTCTCCATGTTGGTGGCCATCACCACATTTGGTGTCAGCAAATAACATAGTTTAATTCTGTACTCTGTGAAGAATGACCTTTTTGTGAGTTTTAATGAGGCGCTTCTCAAAAACCCCTTTTGCATCCTGAATGCCTCTTTGCATTTCTTTTGTGCAAGTTTACGTTCCTTTCTTTGGTCCTCCTTCTCATCAATGCTCCTATTTTCTGAAAGAGGCTTTCTTTTTCTTTTTTCAACAACCACCTTGACATTGCTCGTTAACCATGCTCATTATCTCTTGGACACTGTGCCACATTCCTTAGCCTGGAATATTCATTTTAACTGAGCTAATTGCCACTTCTGTGTGTGTCCCAGCATGGCTCAAGGTGAAGGGGAGGACCAACCTTCTACTGGACATGGAAGTGATTGAGAATATGTCCTACATGAGATAAGAAACTGTAGGATAAGGGGAACAGGGACATCTCTCTCTCAAAAGAATCTCAGAACTGCTGTGTTTGGATCAGATCCAAACTCGCCTCTCTAGTCTAGCATTCTGCCCCCACAGAGGCTATGCTGATTGCCCAACGGGAAGCCCACCAGGAGAACATGAATGGAACTGCAGTGCCTCCCCCATCTTAGGTTCTCCAGCAATTGACTGGATGGCCCTTGTGGTCTCTTCCAACTCTATGATTCTATGATATATAGAGCTAAGTTGCCCCTGATCCTGGAGGACTGAAAACTTTATCCTCCCTGAATTGTTCTCATCTGCTTTTAAAGCCATTCTAGTTGGTGTCCATCACTACATCTTGTGGTGGTGAATTCCACAGTGACATGAGAGTAACTGTACTATCTGTCTTGTGCTCCCCAGCAGCAGATATACTGTAGTGGTGGCACTGGTGTGTGTGTGTGTGTGTGTGTGAAGAGGCCAAATGGCATCAGTGGGAGGGGTGACACCAGCTTTAGTGATGCCACAGATATACAGAAACACATATCATCTTATATTGGGGTGTGTGTGGTGGGGATGGACATACAGCCACCCTGACCAGTAGCCATTGATGGCCCTTACCTCTATGAATGTTATCTAATCCCTCTTTAAAGCTATCCAGGTTGACAACTGCTACCACATCTTTTGGCAGTGTGTTCCACAGCTGTGGACAATGTGCTGTATGAAGAAACACTGCCTTTTATCTTTCCTGAATCTCTCACCAACCATCTTCAAGGGATCACTCCACTGGGTTCTAGTATTATGCCCCAATACACCTCTTAGCAGCCATCCTCATCTTGAGCACAATCACATATCTGGCTTGTTCCTAGACATAAATCTATGCATAAGCTGGGTGCATCCCACCCCAGGCAGAGATATAGAATTATGCTCTTCCCCTGATCCATGGGTTTCATGCTAGGGTCCCCATGGGCCTGTTGCTTGTTTGCAGATGGCACCCTGTAGTTTGCAGTGGGATTTTGGTACCTGGATGTCATGTGGGGCTCAGTGCCACCTTGCCAGTCTTGCCTTCTTGCTGTGCTGTGCTTGTTTTTTCTCCCTGCCTTGTTTTGGAGCCTGTCATGTGGAAATATCTGAACCTGAATATGTTAATGTTGCTTTTTCAAGCTTAAAACGAGTGCTTACAAACCAGAGAGCACAACATTAGAAACAACCCAAATGTTTGCATGGCTGCCTTTTAATCTCTTCCTTGTTTTTGTGGCTTTGAAGACTTGGCTTTCACAATTAGACTGAAAAAGTGCCTGAGACTTGGGAGTCTTGTCTGCCCATCTTGACAGGCCCATACTCTTCACCATTTCAAATACGAGCATTTAGCCTCTGTCCCTCATGAAATTGCCTTTTCGTCCCCACATTTTTAGCACTGCAGTTACATAAAATTTCAGTTGAACATTTCATACCCTCCAACACATCACAGGTGAAAACAGGGACACAAGTGGCCAAGGAACATCAGAGTGTGGTCAAGATGGCAAAGGTTATTAATAAGAAAGAATGCACAAGCTAGGAGTGGGTGCAGTAGTTTGCTTTTGCCTGAGCCTACTGGGAAGGGTAAGATTCTCTCCTCCTGAATTAACTGAGTGTAAATGCCAAGATGAGTAAACTGAGACTGTTGTACATTAGAATATTGTGAGAAGACATGACTCATTAGAAAAGAATACTTGTAATTAATTATTTATTTATTTATACCCCACTCTTCAGCCAGAAGGCTATCAAATTGTTTACAAATTGTTTTAAGCAATAGTAATTTACACATCTACACTGCATTAAGCAGTTTCCAATGTGTGTTAGCTAATTGCCCCCACAAGCTGGGTACTCATTTTACTGACCTAGGAAAGGATGGAAGGCTGAGTGAACCTTGGAGCCCACTGGAATTGAACTTGCAACATGGTGACTTGCAGTACTGGCATTTAACCATTGCACCACCAGGGCTTGTAAATGTAGAAGGCAGTAGGAAAAGAGGAAGATTGCATTCCAGATGGATAGACTCAATCAAGGAAGCCACATCTCTGAGTCTGCAAGACCTGAGCAGGGCTGTTGATGATACAATGACTTGGAGGTCTCTCATTCATAGGGACACCATAATTTGAAGTTGACTTGATGGCAATTAACAACAAAACAGCTTTTGCACTTGAACTCCAGTTTGCAGTAATTCAAGTAAGCTCCTCAGCTTGCAAAGGGGAAAAGTGAGAGGAGCAGAAAGAAACTGGGACATTTTAAAAGCAGGTGAAAAAGTTGGATAGCAGAGGATTAGTCAATGCGGTCCCTGCCAAATTGGGATAATAGAAGGCTTTGCAGGTTCTTCCAGCCCTTTTATGACCACACCCAGGAAGGAGGATAGCTGGCTCTGGAACTTGTGTGCTACTGCTGGGGCTGCTTGAGGTGAACATGCTGCCTTCTCTATTCTCTCTCTCTCATTCTCTCTCTGCTTGCTTGACCATTTGGGCTTTTAATGGCAGCAGCCTCCAAACACACCTAATTCTGATTGATTCCTGCCTGTGATTAGCACATTTCCTTCAGCTTCTCTTTCCCTGAATGCTGCATTCATCTTGTATACATAGTGGCTTGGGGAAAGCGATAGTCTGGCACGTGGGCATGGCTGAAGGAGGAGGTAGCAGGAGGGCATGGAGCCAATTCAACAGGATGGTCCAGCCTGCCAGCTCAGCATGCAAGGCACGTTCAGAGGATGGAGAGAATTTTCTTCTAAAAAAAAAATAATGTGGTTCTTCCATCATGGCACTGGTCAAGAGGTGTCATGGAGTCCGTTAGATCTGCCTGAGACATCCTAATGAAGCCAAGCATATGCCAAGCTTTGCCTGCCTGCCCACCCTCCTAGCAAGATCTTTCTAATCAGGACCTACTCAGCAGCATCTAGCTCAGTGTGAGGAATGTTATTCCTAAGAGGATCATGGCCCTGCTCATGCAGTCTTGGCTTTAAGCAGGGGCACATTTAAAGAAGTGCCCTGTTAAGGTTGCAGAAGATGCTCTGATTTGGTTTTTGATCCTTTATTACCTTCAGGGCCAGCATCCACAGGATGTGGACTAATACACCAAGTGCTTATCATGGAAGGGTGGTTTCCCTCCTCCAGAAATGTGAAGCTAAATGACATTTTAAGGAAGGAAGGATGGAAAGTGGGAAAGGGGAAAGGCATGTGTGTTGCTCTCAAAAAACAGCTCTGTTTTTCTCCCTAGGAGCCTAACTGCCCTCTTGGTCAAGGGAAGAAGGTCCTTCTCTTGGAGTGAGGTTCCATGGGTGGACTGAAAATGGCAACTGGAAGTGATGTGACATCAACCCATGGGGGGAGGGGCAGCTAGGGTGCAGGGACAAAACTTGGTCACTGTCCTCCACTCTGTCACTTCCTCCTTCATTAGACTGTGCAAAGATATCGTTTTGTGTGCACAGATGAAGCTATGAAGATGGCTCCTGTTTTGGCTCCCCTGTAAGTTCTGGGTAGTTTTCTACCCTGCAACAAATTCATTGTTTTGCTTTTCTCATCTGTGTATGTGCTACAGAAGCACAGGAGGGGACATTACTGGATTACTGTTTAGAAGAGGAAGGTGGGAATTTGGTGCCCTGCTGTGTTCCATGTGACATCTGAAAGGGAACTAGAAAGATGGACATCTGATGGCCAGGTAGAAAATGGGCCTAGGCCAGCTCTGAGGCTTTCCTTATATTCTTGGATGTCCTTGGGCCTGGTCCTCCCTCCATCATTTCTGCTGAGAAGAGTGACTGCTGGGAATGCAGCCATGACATGTTTAGAGTAACACAGGGGCTGAGTGGATTGAACTGTCTGCAGCAGAGAATTTAGTAGAGTGTTGGAGAAAGGGGGCCATTTTCTTGGGGATGTTGCCAGAGGGAGTGCCATCTTTCCTGGAGTTCATGACCTGCTGCTTTGGGTGTCTTTTGTGGCCTAGACTCCTCTTCTCAAGCCCGTGCCAGGACCAATGGAACAATCGCATACCCCCCAATCTGTCACAGAAGAAAACTGGGACATGTGAGGCCAAGCAACATCAGAGTGTGGTCAAAATGGAAAAAGTTATTAACGAGGAAGAACAGACAAGCTAGGAGAGTCTGTAGCAGTTTGCATTTGCCTGAATCTACAGGAAAGGGCAAGATCTTACCCCCTCTTCTCCTCTCCCTGTTACTGAGTTAATTGGGTGCAAACTGCTCTTGTATTTTGAACTTGGTTTGCAGCAATTGAAGTAAACTGAGGACAAAGAAAGAAAGGAGGAGGAGGAGAGAGAATCTGAGACATTAAAAAAAAAACAGTAAAAAAGTGGGAAGGCAGAAGATTAATTGGGACTGTCCCTGCCAAATCCTGACAGTTGGAGCTTATGAGATCAGTCCTGCCAAGAAGAAAAGGGTGTGTGTGACTGGTGAAGAACAAAGCACAGTAGAGGACCCAGAAACCAGTCTGCCCAACTGCAGAAGAAGCACAGGGGAGGCCTGAGTCCTTTATTAATAGATCAGAGGGCTCCTTGGTGGTTTCTTTCTTGGTTGTTGTTCAGGCATCGTCCAAGATTCTTCCAAGGCTCCTGTTCCCTGCTCCTTCAGCTCATAGAGGGGTCTGACTGTGGGCCTTGGGGAATAGCTGAGCAAATTTTTGGGAGGCTGCAAGAGCTGTTGGTCAGGAAACGATGGCTACAATCGTGCTGTGCTCTCTGTGCGTGCTCCCTTGACCCTGCTGTTCCATCGATTCTATTCTCTTTCTGTTTTCGCAGTGGGGAGCCTGGCTTCACTCAGGTCTCTCTTTTGATGAGAACAGCTCCGTATGGCTCATGCTGGGGGCCTTTTGTATGGCTCATGCTGGGGCCATTGCCTTTCTTGCTGAAAGTAGAGGTTGGTGCAGAAGTCAACACCGCTGGCTCCTGCCAACATGCTTCTGAGCATCTGGGGATGCAATTTGGACGCCCTGGCATCTTCTTTCTCCTGTATTTTCTTCTTCTTCTTCTTTTGGCTTTTGAGATATTTGCTTGTTTGTAAAAGTGAGCAAAACAAGTTGCAATCTAAACCACAGGAATGAAAGAAGGAAAAGGGACAGCAGAAAGGAAAACTGCCACTAGCTATTTTTATTTCCTAGTAACGAAATGGGAAGCTCCTACTCACTGGTGACACTTTCCCCTTTTGCAACAGAAAGGGCATCCCTTTAGCTTGGGGAGCAAGGAGCAACATACGGCCTGCTACCCACATGTGCCTCCACTTTCTCATAGATTTTAGGACTCAGGTAGGCTCTTATGGGGAGATATGGGCTGGCAGTGAGATACACATGTGTAACTTGTGCTACACACACGGGGTGAATTAGTTGCCATAGTGCAATAAATGTATTCTTTTGACAGTAGTGGAAATGATGTTGCACATATAGCAATGTTGTGCATTGTGGCTATGCACTGAACACTGCGCATCATGGTTGCACATGGCACTTATAGTTGCACATTGTGCATGGTGCATTGCAGTTTCACAGTGCACATTGTGGTTGAGTATTTCACATTACATTGCACATTTCACATCGCAGTTACTCATTGTGCATGGCAGCCAGTTGTTCTGCACAGGGGTTGAACAGTGCTGCTGCAACATATCTCACATGCAGATAATTTATTCTGTGCTAAAGGGGATATTAGATTGCAGCCATGAGAGAATCATAGAATAATAGACTTGGAAGAGATCACAAGGGTCCTTTAGTCCAGCCCCCTGCTATGCAGGAATACCCAATCACATCATTCCTGACAGATGGCCATCCAGCTTATGTTTAAAAACCTCCAAAGAAGGGGATTCCACCACACTCTGAGGTGGTGGATTGCACTCCCAAACAGTTTTTACCATCAGGAAGTTATTTCTTAATGTTTAGATGAAATCTCTTTTCCTGTAGTTTGAGTCTATTGCTCCATGTCTTAGTCTCTGGAGCTCCAGAAAACAAGTTTGCTCCATCCTCAGTATGACATCCTTTCAAATATTTAAACATGATCATGTCACCTCTTCACCTTCTCTTCTCCAGGCTAAACATACCCAGCTCCCTAAGCTGCTTCTCATAGGGCATGGCTTCCAGACCTTCCACCATTTTGGTCTGGAACCAGGCTGTATAGGGTTTTATAAGTCATAACCAGCGCTCTGAATTATGCCTTGAAGAGAACCAGGACCAAGTGGAGCTATTTCAACATGGGAGCCATATGTCCCCTGTAACCCACTCTAGCCAGCAGTCTGGTTGTTTCTTTCTTTTCTTCTACAACCAATTCCAGCCCAGTAAAAGCAGGAGCCAATGGTTAGTGAGTGAATCCCTATCCACCAAGTCTGATATTTTTAAAAAATGGGCCTTATAAGGTGGCATTATAAAGTTGTACAATAAGGTTGCATTAAAACAATCATCATCCTCATCACCACATCACCCCCACCCCCACCCCTCAACTGAAGCTAGTAATAATCTGATTACCATGAAAGCAATTGAAAAATAATGATCATTTAGTACAATTCTGATAATTCCTGACAGGGCCTCAACTGCATTGGACTCTTGGTGGTCTAATATTTACCTGAACATTTTGGAAGGAGGCCCAGCCCTCTTTGTCTAGACTGACGGGCTGTCTGGAACCCCTGTGCCCCCCAATTTTGGGATCCATGCTTCCAGCTTCCTGGAAAGAGGGAGCAGAATGTGGGGCAAGAGGCCAGGATACAGGTGACAACAAAGCAGCCAGGGTGGGGCGGGGCAAGGCTGAGAGGGCAACTCACTCAGGCCAGGTGGCCCCACTCTCTGGAGAGTGATCCTCTTCTAAAAATTGTGGCTTTGTCTCTCCCTGTTCCTGGCCATCTTGCTTTTCAGGAAAGGAACACACTGTTCTTCTGCTGCTCTGGCATCTTTCTGCAAATCACCGCCTTCTTGGCAAACGTTCAGGAAAAAGCCATTTCCCCCTCTGACTGTGTTTTCAGTGCTTCCTTTGCCCACAGCAATTAGGAGCCATTTCTGGGTTAGAAAATTGCAGGCTCTTTACGTTCAGCTCAGAATAGATTTCCTCAGAGTGGAGGCTGAGACTGTGTGTTGTCTTTCCCTTTTGAGGAATCCCAATCCCGCCTGCCACATCCCACGTGCTGCTATTTTGGAGCGCATCCTTCCTCCAGTTCCTCTGTTGAAGGTACTGTTTCCCCCCCTCCATCACCTTTATCATCCACTTCTCACTTTTCATTGTCAAAAATGTGGTGGTTCAAAGAGATCCACCACTCTCTTTAGCTAACCTCTCTGCCAGAGGATCTACACATCAGACTGGTGCTTGACAATGGGAACACTGAGATTAACAGAAGTAAATCCTCCTACCACCCCTTTGGGAAATGGGTCTAATATATTAAGCTGGCTCATGACTCATGTGAAACATCATAGAATTGGGACAACTGAAGACCGGATTTGGTGATGACCTGAGATAGATAGAGGGCCTTCTTGGTAGCTGCTCCCAGGCTGTGGACTTCTGGCCCCTGCTCTGTTCTCTTTCCTTTGGCAAGCAAAGAACTTTTTATCTTTGGGGTTTATTGCACTCTGAAGAGATGCGGGAAGGCAGCAGGAACATTCCATTTTCCCTGCTGCTTTACCAAATGATGTTGTCATTCTTCTGGCGTTCTTTCATTCCAGTCCCATGGGGGACTGAGCTAAAACCACATCTTTTTGCTAACAGGTTTTTCTAGTTAGAAAAATGACATGGTTTTACCTTGGACCCCCACAGGACCAGAACAAAAAATGACGATGTCATGCAGTAAGGCAGCATGGAAGAGGGAACATTTGTGTTGCACTGCCACTTTTCTTCAGAATGTGTTAAGCCCCTTTGTTGTTGTAGTAGTGTGTTTAATGGGGGTACTGTATTTTTTTTCTACTTCACCTGTTATTTTTTAAAATGCTTTAAAAATGTTTAATGAAGGGCTATTTTAACCTGGTAGCATATTTAATTGCTTTTATTTATATTGATGGATGGATTGCTATTACTGATTGGTTTTAGGTGTACTCTGTTTTAATCTGTATTAACATCACCCAAGGAGACCTTCTGCTGTGCTTTGTGCAACCGGACTTATCTCGGATTGGCCTTTTTAGTCATCAGCGCGCTTGCAGAAAGCGCGGGATGAGTCCTTCCTGAATCTTCGTTTGCGAAGAAAAGCCAGAGAGAGAGAGAGAGAGAGAGAGATGAACCACCTTGGGTTTTGAATTGGGAGAAAGATGGGATGTAAATAAAATTAGATAGATAGATAGATAGATAGCATTGAGCTTTGTCTCCTGGAGTTTTCCATGGAATTTCTTGGTGACTTGGTGCTTTCGTGATTTGCTAGTCAGTCATGTTTGCTCAAATGATTGCTGCTGAGAGAAAAGAGCTCCCTTTCTGTGAAGGGCCATTGAAAATGTCAGAACCTGGCCCTGAGATTTCCCCCTGAATAGGTATCCCATTTATTCAGGTACCCTAAGGCCTGCAATGCTGGTGAGAGAGAGAGACTGGGGGTTAGAAAGCACCTGTATTCCTGTGTCAAATCAGAGAAGGACTGGAAAGGAAAATGGAAGTATGGTATTTGGAGTTAGTTACAGGGGTGGGATGGAGTATTCCTGCATGGCATGGGTTTGGACTGGATGGCTCTTGAGGTCTCTTCCAACTCTATGATTCTATGATTTTTTTAAAAAAATGTTTTCACACATTTTGGGGGCTTTCTGCATTGCCCCAAAATTTGCACTGATTTTTTACATTTTTCTGGGGGTGGGATCGGGGGACTGGTGTGAGGCCCTAAAAGTGGGGCCCTGGAGGCCACATGTGGGCCCACAGGCAGCACTTTTCCCTCCTTTGAATCTGAAGCATGAAGTTTGGGTTAGGATTAAAGTTTGGAACTAGCAGAGACTGGAGCACCCTTCCACCGCCCACCCCCTTGCTGAAGAGGCCACCATGCTCTTGTGCATGTGGGGATTTGTGACTGCATTCTCTACAGGATATAGGAGCTTTAAGTTTGGAGCATAGCCAGGTTTTCCACCATGGGACGCTTGCTGAGCACCAGGTTTGGAAGGGGTCATTGGAAAGCATCAACAGGGTGCAGGGAGGAGGCATATGAAACTTCCACCCCTTGGATACTTATCCCTTAGCTTTTAGGGATGCGTCAGCTATGGATTTTGTCTTTGGCAGGAGATTGGACTACCCTTTGTGTGCCTTGCAACTTTGTGAATTTATGAGAACTCTGAGCTAGAGGAGCGTCAGTGGGCTTGTGGTTCTCTCTGTATACCCAGTACGTTCCAGGATGCGTCCTTCTTCACAAGGGTTGTGGAAGGCCTAAGGAACCATTGGTTGGGCAGGAAACGCTGGCAGGGATTGGCCTCTTGCACAGTGCATCCTCCCCTTCCTACTGCAACAGACTACTCAGACTTTACTTTTCTCAGGCTCACTCTTTCCTTTCTGGAGTTGCAAAGCTTGATATGCAAAATGTATGTATCTGAGAGCTGCTCCCATGGAAAATGGCTTCCTGGGTCAAGAGGGACTTCTTCAGTTTTCAAGCTCACCCTTAAAATGTACCCTGAGGGTGGGAAGAGGTTCTCTTGGTCTCAGTGGGAATGTAGGTGCATCCTACAGACTTCTGGAGAGGCGTTTGTGTGTCTGTCCCTCCTTCCCTTTTATCTAACCCACTGAGTGAATGAACAATACAGAATGAGTCATGTTACCTCCTCTAAATATGACTGTTGTGTAATCCAGACCAGATTGTGTCGTCTTCCTACACTGATACAGCAAATCCGTGCTCATTGTTCCATCTGCCTCTTGAAACAAGTGGGCTGAGCCTTGGATATTAATCACTGATAATTTCATGGCTAGTTGCCATGCTGCCTACCTGTTAGCTTCCCTATAGGAAACATTGGACAGAAACCAGTTGGTGTCTCACACAGGTGTAAATTCCCTTGTGAAAGTGGTTGGTTGGACATTTTTTGGTCCCCATTCAGTTCAAGGTTGGGAAGCAGAGTTGTGGATGTGGTGCTGCTGTGCATTGGGTTAGAATCATGGAACTGTTGAGTCGGAAGGGACTGTGAGGGCCATCTAGTCCATCTCCCAGAAATACACAACTAAAGCACTCCTGAGAGTTAGATGGATTAGGCGTTCAGTTGTTCAAGGGCACCATTCAACACAAGGGTGGAAGAGCACAAGTGATGCATAACTCTACAGGCAGACATTTCCACTATGCATCCCTGATGTGGGATCTCAGCCATGATGCCTCTGTATGCCTGTTGCTGGGAACATGAGCAAGAGGGCACTGTTGCCTCTTTCATGCCCTGCTAGTGGGTTTTTCTGCTAGTGGGACAACTGATTGGCCTTTGTGTGAAACAGAGCCCTGGGCAGGATATTCTCATGCTGTCCTTGGGTTCCTCAGATCTGAAACCTAGAATCCTGATGTTGGCAGATGCCTCCTGCCACTTGCTAATTCATAGAATTACAGACTCATAGAATCATAGGGGTTGTCTAAACTGTGAAAATACTTTTCACAGAGTGTGAGGAGAATATGAGCTGTCTTAATGGGATTCCACATCACTCCACTGTATTTGGTAGGAGGGGGTCAAAACTCCAAAAAGTACATGGGAAAAGCCTTAGTGGCTTATCCTGAAGTTTTTAAAAAACAGAGCAGGATGTGCACATCCCTGCTCATTGGGACAAGTGGCCAAATTGATTTGCTTTCCCAACACAGGCAGATGATTGGTTGGACATGTGCGGGGGTGGGTCTTGCTAACAAGGCAAGTGCCCGGAGCTGCCATGTTGGATTTTGGCCTTAGCTAATGAGTGCTAAGGTGATAAAATGGCTTTTTTTTTTCCTGTTTGCTTTTTTAAAACTAAAGTGAAAGGTCACTTACCATGAAAGGTTTAACACCATGGGTATGATCTATTTTTTAAAAAATTACTGTCTGGCTGCAGTAAATTGAGGTAAGTAAAAATGAGAGTAATTCACTTGCGGCTGCCATCTTGATTTGTAAGTATGCCCGTTTGCACAGCAAATGTATATACCTTCACATGCCTGCAATCTGCCAAACCCCCCCTCCAAATTAAGACAAATAGCAGCTGCTGAAAACTGCCATTACTGCGGATCAACCCCATTTTTTTGCCTCCTATAGACAAGCTCATAGAGTTAGAGGAGAACTTGAGGGCCATCCAGTCCTACCCCTTGCCATGCAGCAATACACAAATTGTTTTCTCCCAATGAAATGGTATGGGGGGGATGCTGGAAGCTTTTTCTTTTCTTCCCTGCCCTTGCTCTTCCATTCTCTTTGATTTCATTCACTTTGCTACCTCATACGGAGTTCCATCTCTGCACCAAAGTCCTTCCTCAGGTCTCGCTTCCTTGTGTCGGGATTGCTCTGCTGGGGCATGAAGCCAAGAAAGCTTGTGGCTCTTCAGGGCAGTGCCTCTGAAGATGGTTTCAAATAAGCCACCCTGCCCCCACCCTTTGCAGGGCAGGCTGACCTTCATATCTCCAGAATGGAGGAAGGGATGTGCAGAAAAATGAATCACATGGATAGCTCAGAGACAGCAGGGGTCCATGCAGGGAGGCAGAGCATGATCGATAAATGACTCTGCCAACTCATTCTGGTTGGCAGGTGCTGTCTACAGCCTGGCATGGCCCCTGTGATGCTTCTCACAAAGAGCTCAGTTAATTGACCAGAGAAGTCTGAATGTCAAATCTTCAGCGTTGTGAGCAGGGAGGTCTTATCTGTAGCTAGGAAGGCATCAGCAGTTTCTTCTTGAGCAAATCTGCCAATCTCAGGCCTTTAGTTCCCAGCTGAAGAGATCTTCTGTTTGAGATCCCACTTCCAGGATCAATGGGACCCAAGGTTTGCACCTGTTGCAGTCTTAGGATCATAGAGTTAGAAGAGACCACAAGGGCCATCTAGTCCAACCCCCACCATGCAGAAATACCCGATTAATGCATTCCCAACAGATGGCCATCCAGCATTTGTTTAAAAACCTCCAAAGAAGGAGATTCCACCACACTCCCAGGCAGTGTATTCCAATGCCAAACAGCTCTTACTGTCAGGAAGTTCTTCCTAATGTTTAGGTGGAATCTCTTTTCCTGAAGTTTGAGTCCATTGCTCTGTGCCGTATGCTCTAGAACAGCAGAAAACAAGCTTGCTCCATCCTCAGTATGACAGCCTTTCAAATATTTAAACATGGCTATCATGTCGCCTCTTCACCTTCTCTTCTTTGGGCTAAACATACCCAGCTCCCTAAAATGCTGGGCATGGCTTCCATATCTCCCACCATCCTGGTTGCCCTCCTCTGGACTCGACGTCTTGTTGAGGTGTTGGACGTTGTGCCCTCCTGATAGTGTTTTCTGCTTCTGGCAAAAGCCCCTACCCATCTTTTCCTGGGATGATCCATGGCCTTGCAACAAAGCAAAGTGGGTTTCCAGTTCTCAGTGGGGAGGCGTAGCCCATGGGCCCAGCACTAGTTCAGGGAAGAGATGGAACATTTCTGGACATTTGGAAGCCATTGGGGGTGGGGAGGAAGAACATTTGGACATTAAAAAAAAATTAAAAATGCAATATTATCCCTCCCCCTTACAGATTGAAAGTCATTTTGATACCTTAGGAAAATGCAATTTTTTGACACAGAGCAGTCTTTGGCATCACATTAACAGGTCCGACATATTAAAAGCACAACTTCATTCAGAATATAGTTACAAATTAACTGAATTACAAATTAAGTCAACTTTAAAAATTTATTTCTTTGCAACAAATGGAGTTACAAGAACTTAGACTGTAAGGAAAACATGAACTATAAGGATCCTCTATAGTTTTGTCAGTTTAAAGATCAGCCAAACACCTCCCCACCCTCTTTATCAACATTGGTAAAACAGAAAAAAAAAAATACTTTGTCTCCACTAACTCTCCAAAGTGTCAAGCAGCCATAACATGTTCATTTCCATAAAAAGAATTGAGAAAAGGAAACCAAGACTAGGAATTAGAATGATCTGATCCTGTACATAGTATTACATAAAAGTCTTCCTCTTACACAGCCTTAGAAATTATTTTAGGCAGCAAATCTGTCTTAAACAGCTTCATCGTTCTAAAAGAAAAGATTCCCTAATCCCCTTTCTTTCATTTTGTGCACGGAGAAAAAGATGGGGAAAAAACCTATTTGTCCCCAAATTATTTTGTCCCTTGCTCCTCACTGAGTCTTCTTTAGTGCAAGGTCTGTCTAAATGGCTGAAAGGAGTCAAAGGAAGATCTTCTGCCATGTTAGAAGTCAGCTGGTGTTTGATTTTTGCAATTGAAAGAGAAATGCTTGGATTTGCCATGGTTGGAGCTCCTTGACCATGGAGGAGCCAAGAGGCTTGCTCAGGTTGCACTGCCCCACAGATCTCAGTGGGGATGCTCACAGGACAGCTCTCCATAGATCACTCTGGAGTAGTCCAGATGGTGAAATAAATCCTCATGGAATCCACGGGGAATCCCGCATGTCCAAATGGGATGCCACAGTGTTCCGTCCTGTTCGGAAGGATGGGAAGCAAAATTTGGGGAAATGATGCAGGGCTTTACCCCTGTTTTGCCCCCAGGCAGTCTTTGTGAACCTTGGGGCAAAGATGGGGCTAAGACAGAGGGTGGAGAGACAGAGGGTGGGGGTAGATCTGATAAAACATGTTAAAAATACATGTTTAAATCAGTTCCAACCAAAACAAAACAGGTCAGGCCCTGCATGAGCACCGGACCCTGCTCTGGCATGCTGACCCGTCACTGTAGCTGCTGGCTGCCTTGCTCTTCCGGATCCAGAAAGGGGGACCATAGTATGTGACTAAGCTGGTCACATGCAGGAGGACTTGTTCACATGCTGCAGGCCTCCTGCCTGGATCCAGAGAGCTGCACGGCCAGGATGGCATGCCCTTCTGGACTCCGTTTCATCCAGGTAATGGAGGAGGAATGGGTCTGATCTATTGGCAGGATATGCTAGTGGGGAGCTGGCTTATCCTAGCCTGTGAAGATGAGCCCTCAGTTTCTAAGAGGAATTCATAGCCCAACTATTCCCAACAGGGAGGTCAGAAAAACCGTGGTGTGGCTGTGATTATAGGAACTGTTTTGTTGTTGTTGTTGTTGGGCCACAGAAGCTGCGAGAGGCTGCTACATAAATTTATTTATATTCTATTTATTTATTTAAGTATTTATACCCTGCTCTTCAGCACAAATGCTCTCAGAGTGGCTTACAAATCATTAAGAAAGAGCATTTTACACATCTACACTACTTTATAGCATGCTAGGCACTAAGCAGTTTCCAGTGTGTATTAGCTAATTGCCCCCACAAGCCAGGTACTCATTTTACCAACGTATGAAAGGATGGGCTTCTGAGTGAACCCTGAAGCCCTTGAGATGGAACTTGCAACATTGTGGCTTGCAGTACTGGCATTTAACCACTGCACCACCAGGGATCCCAGGGCTATGTGTGTGGGGGTAGGGATTGCTACTTGCAGCATCTGGCTCAGACTCTTCTGCAGGATTGCTGGAATCTAAATAGACAGACCCATACTCGTCAATATGTCACAGATGAAAACCAGGACATGTGGCTCAGCAACATCAGAGTGTGGTCAAAATGGCAAGTTATGAATGAGGAAGAACAGAGAAGCTAGGAGAGGCTGCAGCAGTTTGCTTTTGTCTGAGCCTACTGGGAAAGATGACATTCTGCCCCTCTCCCTTCCCTGCTGAGTTAATGGACTATAAACTACTTTTGCATTTTGAACTCAGTTTGCACCAATGGAAGTAAGCTAGGGAAAGCGGGAGAAAGACAGAGAAACTGGAACATTTTCAAAGCAGCTGAAAAACTGGGACAACAGAGGATTCATCAGAAACCATTCCTGCCAAACTGGGACAGTATGCAGACTAGGTCATTCTGTGGCCAAATCCTGCTCCCAAAGGCCAAGAAGGTGAGAAATGAAGCTGGTAGTCCTTTGTCATGGCCAGACACAATAGTCTTTCATCAGGGATTAGCCACAGTGGGAGGCAAGCCTCCTTCATTAATTCAAAGCTGACTTCTGCCTGCAGAGCAGTGAGAGACCACCCACTGTGACTCATGGCAGTAAACTGGGGTTGTAATAAGTGGGGTGGAATGGAAAATGCTATTTGGGTTAAGTGCTGATCTTGATCCATACACCACTGTGTTAGGCATGAGGGGAGCAAGAGGAAGAGGCAGCTCCCTTTGCATGCACCCTGGAGGTCCCAGCTGAGAGGCGATCAGAACTTGGCCTGGGTTGATCCCAGTGAAATCCTGTCATGAGGTTCCTCCATGCAGTGCTGGTAGGGTTGCCAGATTGAAAACTGGAGAGGGCTCTTGTACCTTAAGTGGTTGTGTAGAAGAGGGTATTTTAGCAGGTGTCATTAAAGGTTTTTATTCTCGTAATCCTAAATTGCTGAGCATCCCCATCTCAGCATCTCTGCTGCTATGGAGACAGAACTTCAGTCAGTGGCTGTAACTAGGAGGGAACCCATCTCTGGACTGCTTGCTGTCCCCTCTGAAGGCCTGTTCAGGTCTTGAGGGTTGCAGAACCTCCTGGTGTCCATACCCACACCATTTTTAGCTTCTCTGAAGATAGTCCAGATCTTTTTAAAAGGGTGGTTGACCACAGCAAGTGAATGTGGTACCAACCTAGTTGTCAGTAGAGGCTTATGGTGTGTGTGTGTGTGTGCGTGCGCGCACGTGCTCATGAGTGTGCAGGAGAGCATGGGACTCCTGTGTTGAAATGGCTGAACTGGCTTCCATATTGTTCCCAGGTACAGTTCTGAGTGCTGGGCGGTGATCACCTTAAAAACCTTGAAAGACTTACAACAGAGATGTTTTAGGACAGAGCTATAGGGACTGTCTTCTCTGGTACAAAATGATCCTACCTGTCATTGAACATCTCTATGTGGGGGGGTTTCCATGTATTATCCCACCACTTCCAAAGGAACTGAGGTGGCAGAAGGTGGTGGTGGTGCTTTGGAGCTTTCTTCTGTGGAAAGCCAGCCTGTTCCCTCCCTCACCTCACCCCACCTTCAGTCTTATTTATGGCCCAGTAAATGGATCTGGGAGGGAACCCCCCCACCCCACCCTTCTTCAGAAGGCACTAGTTGTGTCAGTTGCTGCTTGAATGGGTGGCTGCTTTGGAGTTATCTTAAATATTTTGATCAACGTTGCATTGTTTTCTGGCTCGCTCTCTCTTTTTGCATACACGTCTTTTTAGTTACTTTGTAAATGAAAGTGTTGTTTTAGATAGGTAAATTGTTCGCTTGCTGCAAGATGTCTAGGAGGTAAGGTGGAGCTACGAATTCTTTGAATGAAATGAGTGTGTGTGGTGGTTGGTGGTTGGAAATTAATGGACCAAGACTGGTGCTCCCAAACAGTCAATTAAGCTGTAGTACAGACATAGAAAAAACACCAGAAATCTCTCAGTAAAGAAGAGAAGAGGAGGGATTCCGCTCAGCCAGGGAGGGAGTCACAGAGCCTTTTTTAGGGGGTGCCAGAAGGCTAAAAGTGAAGGATAGAGTGGGGGAGTTTCAAAGCACTTGAACCACCAGTAGAATGAATCTACTATCTTTTCTCTTATTAGATTTGTCCTTTTCAGCTGATCATACAGTTTCAACAATCATGATGTTAACTTCGCATCTTTCCATTTCTACCCGTACAACAATCTTGCTAGTATTATCATATACTACATATCCATATAACTAATCTCATTTCAATGGATCCCTATATACTAATCTCCTTTTAACAAACCGCATGACAAAACAGCAAATCTTCTAAAGTCTATCTAGTTATTTCAAAACTGTAGTTATCCCAATTGTTACTTTATCAATGTATCAATTTATACTTTACATAACATCTTTTATAAAAATTTCCACCACAGTACAAAATGAACATAATTCTCCCAAAACAGTAAACTCAGGAGTGCATATATCATCCCATTTTTTTTAAGCAATACATCTCTCTTGTTGCATTCTTTCTGAGCAGGAGTCCCTTCTTCATCCATAACCATCTCCCTTTTCTCCTCTATCTTCTTTTCATAGGCATTATTCTGTTCAGTTGTGAAATCTCTGGTTTTGTCATGCTTGGAGAGGAAGGATAAAATCCTCTGGCAGATGTCTTCACTATTGATTTAAGGGGTGGATTAGAACAGGGGTATGCATAGTATAGCCAGTGGGACACCTGCAGACCTCAGAGAGCTCTGGAACAGCTAAAAATTATGCAGTGCAGCACTTTGAGGCTGTGAAGCATGGTCACCTCTGGGTTAGAGAACAGGTTTTGATGTGAATGTTGCTTCCCAGCATAAAACATGTGCCTAAAGCCATTCACAATCCATAGAACACAAGCCAGCAGTAAGAATAGCACATGCCAAAACACAGCAACTGTTCAGTAAATATTTCAGAGAGGGGAAAAATCATTCAATAAACACAATGTCCACATTTCAATAAATAATGAAGTCCAACTTCAAAGTCATTAACAGTGGCAGCAAAGTGCTCAGTTGTAAAAATACCATTGTGTTATTGTAGAGATTAAACACAGCAGTTGCAATAATATAAAATGCATAAGTACTGAGCTGCAATATATATAGCTGAATGAAAATCCAGGGGCTTTGAAGATATGGGGTTTCCCAAGTCTAAGGTCTTCACCTTTTAAAAACATATTAGAGGAGGTCCTAGATCAGTTACATAGTTAATTGTACTAAATTAATGAGCATTTCCTGGCCCGACCCCCACCCCAATCATGCTTTACAGGCAACAGCCACTGTGAGCAGTCAGGATCATTCTCCTGTTGATAAGGCCAGAGAATATGGATTCCCTCCCTTTACATGGGGTTGGTACTGTGGTTTTACTTACCTGCAGTTGGGGGGGGGGAGTCTCTCTAGGCATTGGGAGGTCCTCCAGCACAACACTATCGTCAACTTCCACTGGAAGCTGACCATAGAGTCAGGCCAGATGCCTGGAGAGGTGTCCTCTCTAGGTGTTTTCTAAGTCCTCCAGCAAGATTCCATGGTATAATAGGATGGTTTGTTATTATACATGGTTTTGCGTATCTCCGGTAAGTCCAGGAATGTATACCTTGTAAAGGGGGGGCTGTACTGACATTTTCACCTCCCTGTTGCAATTCCTCCTTGCACCAGAGATTGTGGGAGGGAGAGGTATGGAAACAGTCTACTGTACCATGATTGATAGGAGAACAGACTTCTATTGCTTGTAGTGGCTGATTCCTTGGTCAAGCAGGATTGGGAGACCTTTATGATTGTGGAAATAGTGCAATGATCATGAATATGAAGGGACCGTTCATACGAATCAGCTATGGATGTGTAACTCTAGGTTATGCACCTGTAACTCCAATTGTAAATTCCAGCCATTGTTTATTACAGGGATGTATACCTCAGCCTTTGGCTGAGATCCCAGGATAGCTTGTAAAACAAATATAAAACCATCACAAAATTACATTGTTAGAGCAGCAGAAGAGCAAGCAAAAGGAAAGAGGCACACACAGAGAAAATCAAATTTAAAAGATATTCTTGGCCTGACACTGTAATGAAGTTGGAGCAGGTGCCAGGGGAGCTGCCCGGCGGTGCCCAATCCACAGTCAGTGTGGACCACCACTGAGAAGATCCCACCATTTATGAGTCACAGGGCTTCAGGCCAAGTTAGTGTGTAGTTATTAGACTAGTCTATGTGGGTTCAGATTATCTCAACCCATTTCTAGGTGATTTAAGATAGGGAACAGATGGACAAAGGTCCTGAGTGTTTGCTCAAAGCCTGTGCATGCTCTCTTGCTCTCTCACTCTCTCTTGGATTTGTTGTGGCTGAGTCCCACATGGGAACTCATTCCATCCTGTGAGGGCCCAGCCTAGTAGAACTCCCAGCATATCCTTGCCAGCTGAGTGACTCAGTTGCACAGTACTGGTGGCGGCAGGAACTGGTGATTGGTGAGCAGAATGTTCTAACCGGGAGGCACGCAGGAGGCTGGCAACATGGCCCGTTGGCTGCTTGCCCTGTCATGGCTCTCACTTCCTTTTGCTTGCTCTGTGGAAGTGGCTCAGTCAAGGACATGGCAGAATCCTGGCTCCGGTCTCTCTTGCTGTTGGTAAAAAAGAAAAAAAAGGGAAA
Source organism: Gambelia wislizenii (assembly GCA_030847615.1). NCBI lineage: Eukaryota > Metazoa > Chordata > Lepidosauria > Squamata > Crotaphytidae > Gambelia > Gambelia wislizenii. The sequence goes on along the minus strand of JAUMIR010000010.1, from coordinate 31,394,488 downwards.
AAAAGGAAAGGGCATTTTTTTGCAGCAGCCACACTGAGATAATTTCAGAGTGCCACATTCAATGATGTGAATGGGCCTTTTTCTGTCATTACCCACTACCCACCCCCACACCCCCAGATGGCAGAGTGGTTTGCAAATGCTGCAGAAGCTAGGCATTCTTGGCTTGGGATTTTGCCCAGCAATGTGTGTGTGTGTGTGTGTGTGTGATGTTCCTTCTGCTTCCTGAACAAGGAAGCTGGTACTTCTCCTTCTCTTCAACACTTGCAGACATTTCAACTGAATGTCTTCCCCCACAATCCTTTGTGCTTTGGAATGGGTTTTTCTCAGTGTTCACCTGGGACAACATTATTTATCATCTATCTATCCATATCTGTATATCTTGCTTTTCTCCCAAGACAGGGACTCAAATTAGCTCAGAGCAAGATGAACTAAAAAGAAAAAAAAAAAGACAATAGATGAAAGCACACAAATTATACTAAAACACAATTAAACAAAATGTACTGCTGAAGCACAGTTGAGTTCAGAGCAATTAAAAGCACAGCGATAGGACAAGTGCAGCACCCCTCTCTTAAAAGGACCTTCCCAGCCTCAAAAGAATGGATTTTGCTGGTGGAGGGACAACAGGTGGTGATGGGAGGAATCCAGGTGAGACCTCTTTGGGAAGATGGTCCACATGGTTGAAAGAAATGCAGCCAATCTCGCTTACAGTACTGCTGCTCTAATCCAGTGCCTTTAAAAGAACTCTCCAAGGTGATGAACCCTATTCCTAAATAGGCCCAGAATGCCGGAGAGCTCCTTTAAAGCCAGCCAAAACCTGGAATGGATTGGCCACCCCAATGACATGGGAATCCACCATCCTCTAGGTTTTCTGAGGTTTTTTTCCGGGCTGTGAGGCTGTGTCTGGAAGAGTTTCTTTCTGATGTTTCACCTGCATTTGTTGCTAGCATCACCAGAACACAGCCTCACAGCCCAGAAAAAAACCATGGAAAATTTATGGATGCTGGCTGTGAAAGCCTTCGACTTCACACCCACCATCCTCTACTGCACCAATTGGTAGTAGCTCCTCATAGTCTCTGCCACAGAGAGTATACTTCAGCACAGCTGGCAGTCTAAGTATCTTTGACTAAAAACCAAACTGTGCCTAGAACCCAATGTTCTAGACTGGGGCGGGCATGATCAGAAATCCAGAGGACTATACAACCTGATCTGGGGCTCCTCTGGAAGGCAGTGTCGAGCCATCACAGTTGCTGTTTTGGGAGACTAGAAATGATGTCACATGACTCCTGGTCACCTTTAATTTAATTAATTAATTTATTTTCTACATTTCTATACTGCTTAACAGTGCCAAAGTTCTCCCTAAGAAGCTTACAACATAAGAACAAGTAAAAATAAAACCATTAAAAAGTAAAAATTAAAATTATTTTTAAAACATACTCAAGTTAAAACAATAATAATAAAAAACCACCCCAATGAAAACCTCTGTGCCTGCAACTACAGATTAAAAGCTTGCTGAAGGGGGTTGTTCAGAAGGCTCTCTCTCATGTCCTCAATCTTTTGAGTTGTTTTTCTGGGGGGAGGGGGATAGGTTCTTCCTGTTTGGGGAACACCTGAAAAGGTGGTTTTTTGGGGGGGTATTTCAGAAAATTTAATGTGGGTTTTGTTTTGGTTGAAAAGAATGTGTGTGTGTGTGTGTGTGTGTGTGTGTGTATTTAGGGGAATGGGCTGGGGGCTTGGAGACCTAGGTCCCAAGGTTTGCAGTGGATCTTCCACAGGTGGCATGTGGCCTAGGGACTGTATGATGCCCATTCCTGCTCTAAATGAATGGTGCACATGTTCTTTGCTGTGAGGGCTTTGGCTGCTTCATTCATGTATTGCTTCTCCCACTTAAATGCAAATGCGCGCGCGCATGCACGCGCGCGTGTGTGTGTGTCTGTGTTAAGGATATAATTCTTCACTAATTTCATTCTTGAAGGTAGCATTTAGTATTTTAGCAATTTTCTTCCTGCTGTGAGAAAGTCTTTGAAAAGCAAGCAGTTTTTGAAGACTATTTGGAGTTTGGGACTTTATTCCATGAAAAATTCACACACAAAAATGCTGTTTCCTATGCAGAAAATATTGCAGTTGGGGGGCTTTTTCTGCGCAAAATATCACATGTGGTTCCCTCCCATAGAAAACTACAGGAAACAGCATTTTCCTGTACAGGAAACAGCATTTTCTGCATAGAAAATAATATTTCTGCAAAGAAATAACATTTTCAGCACAGAAAAAAACTGTTTTCTACAGAAAAGGGGCAGATTTTGCACAGAATAAGTCCCAAACTGTGAAGATTTTCATCAGGCTAGGAATCTCTTCATCAGATTTCCTGACACCCAAGAAAACATGCTTTTTAAACCATTTTCTGAATATTTTTGAATATTCTTGTGGTGTGTGTGTGTGTGTATACAGGCTGACACACACAAATAGCCACACAGAGACATTCTGGATTTCCTTTCATTTAGTGCTCTAATTCCTGGCATCCTAAGCTTGAGAAGACTTAGTTCCCCATCTGGATATGAGAGCTAGTGCTTCCAAAGCTTTGTTTTCCCAACTCTCTAGCTTCCGTTCACAGCAGGAAGCTCAGAGGCAGCTCATCTTGCCCTGAGTTTTAGTTGTTTTAAAGAAAAGGACACGACCTTGCTTCCTATCTTCCTCAGGTGATACATATGAACGTGTGTCCAAAGTTACGCAATCTTGTTGTCTTAGAGAGTGTCTGGGTCAACTCTGCTTGTGGCAAAGTGGTATGGTTGTGAGATGGAGACTGAAAATGCAGTCCCTGGCCTCCCTCTTGTGTTGTGGTTTGGCTGCCTTTTGTTGTCCACATGGCCTTTGGGATGGATTGTGTTTCTGATGTACCCTTTTGTAGCTGTTGCTCACCCCACCCAGTTGGCTTGTGTGACCTTCTCTTCCATGTCATCTTTGTTTCAGGGTGGGCAGCCTCTTCCCTCTTTTCCCTTCAGAGCTGCCATGAGAGAGCCCAGACCTGTGTATGGTGTGCATCTCTCTCTCTGTGTGGGAGAACAGGTTCACAAGGAGCATGAAATTCTGTGAATCACTGAAGCATAGTTTGCCCTGGAAAGTTAACTGAAACAGCTTTAACATCTGAGAAGAATATCATGTTCATTCTGAAGAAATTGTCTGTTTTATCCAAAGTACTTATTTAACCTGAGTAACAGCAATTGTGATGACATCCAGTAATGGGCTGCTAGACTGCTGTTTAGCTCTCGCTGGCATAAATGCTGAATTGATGTGTGCTCCTGAGCCAGCTGAGCCAGGGGGGAATATGGCATTCTCCAAAGGGAGGAGGTGGAGGTGGCAGCAGCTCCCAACTCCTTCTTGAAGCTGGTTAGACCATCTGGATGCCTTATCTTTGTATTCCTGGGGGTATGTGTGTGTAGTCTCTCTCTCTCTCTCTCTCTCTCTCTCTCTCACACACACAGATATCTATATACAGACATGGGGAGTAATGGTCAGAGAAGAAAGTCCGACTGTGAAAATGACTTTCTGCGGCTTCCTGCCTTAGAACCAGAGGAGGCTATAATTATTAATGTGATGGAGATACATTCAGAGCTCCTTCTGCCACTGTATTAAAGTTAGGTGGTCCCAAGGTTGGTTTGATTTAAATAAAGATTTAAATCACTTTTCTGAAGAACTCCATTGTCACGACTGAAATTACAGTCTAAATCACTACTCAGGGAGAATCTATTTACTCATCACTTCTTCTCTTTTTTCCTTTTTAGTAGCAGTACATTACTGTTTAATATAACCTTAATACATCTTCAGAGATCTAGGTAGGTACACACTAAGCAATTATTCAGGACTGTTTTCAGATTAATTTTCAGTTCATCAGAAATGGATCCCTTGCATTTCTATCCAGACTCCTCCTGGTTGTTCAGATATAGGCCATCTTCCTAAATTCTTTGTTTGTTGACATTCTCTGTATTTGTCTTTAGAGAAGCAAGCCTCAAAGACAGAGATTGAGAGATTGAGATTGAGATTGAGAGAGAGAGAGAGAGAGAGAGACAGACAGACAGACAGACAGATTGTGTGTTCATGTACATCACCTGAAGAATAGGACTGGTGCGGTTATCTTGCATCTCCATAAACTTTTGTTAATATATTCATAGAATATAATTAGAAGTTGTATAAATAGGGGTTGTCCAAACAGCAAAAATACTCCTCACGGAATGTGAGGAGAATACAAGCTGTCTTAATGGCATCCCACATCATATCACTGCATTCAGAAGGAAGGGGGCCAAATATGCCATATACTCTGCAGGAAAAGTCTTTGTGGCTTTGCCCGGAGTTTTATAAAACAGCAGGGGGAATGCAAATTCCTGCTAATTGGGACAAGCAACACAAATTGATTTGCTTATGAGCAGAAGCTGAAAGCTGATTGGCTGGATGAGCGTGGGGGGAGGGGCTTGCTAACATGGCAAGCACCCAGAACCACCATGTTTTTTCCACCTTAGTGAGCAAGCACTAATGCGAGAAAATGGTTTGGTTTTTTTTCTGTTAAGGTGAAATATCACTCTATTGCACCCTGGGAATAGTTTTCTTTTAAATACTGTTCAACGGCAGCAAATTGGTAGGTAAAAACATGAGTAATACTCTCACAACCACCATCTTGATTCACAGGCATGCCCGTTTGCATAGCAAACACAAATAGCTTTCCATGCCTGTGATCTTCCTAAAAAAACCACCCCCCAAACCCATTAAGACAAATTGCATCTGTTGTGAGTTGCCTTTACTGCGGAGCAATCTGCTTCTTTTGCCTCGTATAGACAGGCCCTTTGTATTCATGATGATGGCGGGAATCCTGTTGGTGTCTTAATGCATGTATAGATTTCCTACAGATGTGGTTGGCTATTTTGTCTCATGTGGAACGTGTGATTCTGCCAAGAATCATAGATTCCACCACAACATTAGGAGGAACTTTCTGACAGTAAGAGCTGTTCGGCAGTGGAACACACTCCCTCGGAGTGTGGTGGGGTCTCCTTCCTTGGAGGTCTTTAAACAGAGGCTGGATGACCATCTGTCAGGGATGCTTTGATTGTGATTTCCTTCGTGGCAGGGGGTTGGACTGGATGGCCCTTGTGGTCTCTTCCAACTCTATAATTCTATGATTCTATGATTCTATGTACATTCAGTTCATGGTAGCCAATGTGGAGTTGTACATGGGGTGTTAATGCTTATTGCACATCTCACATGCAGATTTGCATTGTGCATGCAAAGGCATGTACACATGCGATTGTACATTAGGTGCAATTTCACACTTCACTAACAGGGTGGCATTACACAATTGCTGTGTAACTCCATGAGAGTAAAGTAACGCTTCATCTCCATAATATAGGATCTCAGCTGATATTTTTGACCTGGGCGCTTTTTAAACTAATTGTTTTTTAAATAAATAAATAAATGGTGAAATCCAAATTAAATGTCATGTCCCTATTGCGAGTCTAGATTTCCAGAATTCTGTCTACTTGGAGAATCAGGTCTTTACCAAGTGGTAGCTTGTGTTGTAAGAACCAGTATGGCATAGTGCTTTACTTCTCGAACTTTGCTCCTCCAGGTGTTTTGGACTTCAGCTCCCAGAATCTCTGGCTGCTGGGAAATGAAGTCCAAAATGCATGGAATACTAATGTTTGAGAGTCACTGGTGTAGCGGTTTAAATATATGAACAATGATTCCAGGAGACCAAGGTTCCTATTCCTGCCCAGCCAAAGAAACCCACTCTTAGTGACTTTGGGCAAGTCACACTCTCTTGGCCTAAGAGGAAGGCCACGCCATGCCTCCTCTGAATAAATTTTGCCAAGAAAACCCTGTGACAGGGTTGCCATGAACTGGAGTTGACCTGAAGGCACATCACAACAAGAAAGCTTGCATTCACTAAAACCACAAGTGTTTTTTTTTTTTTTTAATAGCACATTAAGTTGCCTGTGTGATTCACAGTTCGTTGTCACAGGGCTGCTGGAAATCTACTTTTGCTTTTGCAGGCATGAGGGCTTTTCCTTCCTTTAGCTCTCCATCTGTTGCTTCCTGTTCTGCCAAGTGCATTCTTCAGCAGTTCTATGTTACACACCCAGCTTGCTGTATGCCAAAAACAAAAAAAGTTTAACTGTCAGGCCTTTATGATTGACAAGACCCCATGATTTCCTTCCTTCCTTCCTTCCTTCCTTCCATTTTCTCTTGTCACAGAGCTAGGAACATCATGGTGCTTTGTTGTTTTTCTGTGCCTTCAAGTCGTTTCCAACTTATGGCGACTCTAAGGCAAACCTATGATGGAGGTTTTGCTGAGGCTGAAAGTGTGTGACTTGCCCAAGGTCGCTCAGTGGGTTTTCATGGATGAGCAGGGATTCAAACCCTGCTCTCCAGGGTCATAGCCCAACACTCAAACCACTATGCCAAGCTGGCTCCCATGCTATTCCACCAGAAACTCTTCTACCTTGTGATCTCACACTGCTCAGGGTGGGAATCTCGGCCTTCTGGTTTACTTTCCACTGTTTGCAGTTTGGGTCTGTTCAGGTGCAGTGGAGCTCTTGAAGGCCTTTTTTGGTGAGAGGTCTGCACCACAAACATGGGTGGCACCCAGTGGTGCCGCTATGGGAGGGGTTTTGGTGAAATGAAGGCATTGCCCCCCCCCCATAAGAATTCTGCCCCTCAGCTAAAATATTTTTTCACTCCCAAAATTCTTAGCATTGAAGTAACTTAAAGCTTCAGTTCAGAAATCCAGTTAGGGCATCCAAAGAAATGGGGCAGGTAAAGTGATCAGGGGGATGTGAACACAGCAAATAGAAGAATCATAGAATCATAGGGTTGGAAGAGACCACAAGGGCCATCCAGTCCAACTCCCTGCCAAGCAGGAACACACAATCAAATCATTCCCGACAGGAGTTCTAGGTGTGAATGGTTTTCATTGTCTCTGCAATGCTAGAAATTTGGAGACTGAAGGGAAATTTCATGGTGGTGGTGGTGGCAGAATTCTTCTTGGATGGGGGAGAGGACAGCATCCTTATTTTGCTTCCCTGAGCTACACCCTTGTTGGTTCCACTGGGATGGGTTCTTTGGCTCTTTTGCAGCTCTATGACTGAATCAGACTTTTAGGAGCTCATGGGGACTTTCCAGTTCATTTTGGGCACTGTAGGGGCACTTTGTAGTCCTGGCCCTGTGTATGGTGTAGGGATGGTAAGGACTGCTACAGAGGGGATGGATTACTGCAGAAGTGACATCTGCTAACAGGCCTACCAGCCAGGGCTGGCCTGTTACAGGGGAGTCAAGCTAGGCCAATTGCTGGTAATGGGAAGATTAGTACAAGGAGATGTGCCATCCATTCTTGGCATCCACCAGGTGCAGAAATGCAGGCAGAAGAGTGGGAAAACAAGGAGCAAATTCCTCCTGATGATGGAGGAGAGCATTCCTTCTGATGAAGAAAGAAATTGCGCTGGAAGTGGTGATTGCAGTGGGCCCAGGAGCCTGAGAGCATGGCATCGCAAGGGCAATAATAACCAAGCAATGGATTTCTTGTTAGTTTGGCCTTGATCTCGCTCATGCTCCATTATTCATGGTGCTGAGCTGGCTCCCAGGGTCCCGACAAGGAAGCCCTGCTGCAATTTGTTGGGAAAATGCAGCATCCTGCTGAGCTTTGGGCATCGATCAGCCTCACCCCAAGGAACTGAGCACTTGCTTCCAAAAATAACCCATGCTGAGTTGCAGTTAGGGGAGAGGCTGGAAGCAAATTCTGTTTGGCAGCAGGGAGCTGTGCTTAGAACAAAAGTCTGCCAGACTGAGGGCATGTGCTCCAGCAGGAAACAGCTGGGTGTGGCTGGAGGTCCAGAGGGAAGAGGGCCCAAATCACACACCTTCTCCCACAGATGATTCTGTGTAGAATCATAGAGGGTAGGCATAGAATCCTAGAGCTGGAAGGGACCGACCACAAGAGCCATCTAGTCTAACCCTGTGCCATGCAAGAATAGATAGCTGAAGCACTCCTGAAAGATGCCTATCCATCCTCTGTTAAATGGAATCTTAGAGTTGGAAGGGGGCGAAAGGGCCATCTAGTTACGGTAGCTGTTCTAGAAGTTAGTTCAGAGAAAAGGGTATCAGAATAATGCAAAGATCATTCAGGACCTTGGAGAGTGTACTGGTGGCTCTCCTGGCTGGAGTCAGAAGTCATTGTTCCAGCATGGGACTGAAGATCACAGAGAAGGCTAGCCAGTCCAGGGCTTCCAGGCACTCCATCTCTATTGGATGAAGTTTTTAAAGGATCCATGGTTATTCACCTAATCCAGTTTTCCCCAATTCTGGTGCTTGCAAGATGTTTTGGATTACACTTTCCATCATTCCTGACCATGGGCCATGTTGGTTTGGGGTGATGGGAGTTGATTTGGAATATTTGGAAGACACTAGGTTGGGGAAAGCTGCTGTAGCCTCGCTCTTGTCTGAGAATGCCATTCTCCCTCAGATCTGAAAGTGGAATAACGGGGTGCTAGTAACTCTCCTTGGCGTGGGGTGAGCTTTCATTGGATGAGCCAGAAGTGTGATGTGGAGCTGCTGAGCTCAGAGATATGGCAGGAAAGGCCTCATCCAGTCTGCCTCTTTGGACTCTGTTCCAGGGCATGCAAGGGAGCTGGCTGGAAAGGTTTTTTCCATGGTGCTTGGACAGGTGTGTGAGCTCCCCTAATTTGTTTTGGGGCACATGAACAAGATGCTCCTGCTTACAAAGAGGTTGGTAACTTTGGTTGCATGTGCTGAATTATGTGTCATCTTATGCAAAATGCCGAGGCGGAGTTGGACACCACACCACTCTTCCTTCAGAGGACTGTCCATTCATTAATCATGGAGAAGTCATTAACCATGGTGTTCCAGTCAAGCTACAAAGATGGAAATTCCTTTGCTTCTTTTAGATTCTGTTTCTGCTACACAAGGAGGAATATGCTGGGAACAGCTTCTATCAGGGAGGATAAATCTTTTCCTAAAAGGAAGGGAGTACAGTACTTAAAACCCAGATTTGTCAAGCTTCAATTTGACTGTTTTTACAAATCACCTGATAAAGGACTTTATCAGATGTGGCAAATACAGCGTCATAATGATACCTAATGAATGCGAAAGGGCACCAATACCAGACGACATTGTGCTTTTGTGATTATGTGTTGAAAATAAGGCATTTTTTTCTTTTCTTTTCTTTTTTTTTTGCTGTGATTGTGAGTGTGTGAAACTGCGCCCCATTCTGCTGGCATAATTCCAGTGTCAATGGGCAGTCCCCGCCAGAACAATTCCGGATGGAAATGCAAAAACTAGCTATGGGATGCATTATTTTTCAAACTCCCTGTGTTGCAGGCAAGATTTTAAGTGAGTTTTAGTGCTTGTGTGTACAATCTGTTTTTTAATTTCATGAGAACCACCAAGATCATGCTCAACAGTGAATGCAGAAGTACGAGACTGCTTTTACACGCTATCACAGCAACATTGGATATAAAAGGTTCTTTCGCTGGCAGAAAAACGGTGTAAAATATGGTGGCAAAAGAATGCTTTTCGAGGCTTGTCTGCTATGGTCCTTAAAATGACAATGAAAGGTAAGGCAAGTATACACATTGATGATTATTCTAAGCACTTCTTGAAGGTGAATCCATAGCCCTCTTTGGGCACATGTAACTAACATGGAGCACATGGAATAAACTCATCAGTTCTTTGATTTTGAAGGGAGGTTCAAAGCAATCTACCTTGGCTTCCATTGCCCCTTGTGGACAAGATGTTGCCTTTCCTGTTGGAGAATGCTGAATTTTTCTGCATGTGTTCTGTCTCCACCCACCCCCATCCTCCACCATTGCAGTTCATTCATCTCCCATGGTCCTCTCCTCCCTGCTTCCACATACACAAGGTGATGCTGAGGAAACTGCTTTGGTGTGTGTGTGTAGTAGAATTTACGGCTCTGCCAAGTCCTTACAAGTTCTTTATTTTATTTTTGTTTGGCAGGTTTCCCCACAGACTTGCTGTGGCAGATTAGCTTAGTTGTGCAAAACCAAGGAACAGAATCTGCGCTATGCAAAAAACAAAAACAAAAACAAACAAACAAAAAACCCAAGGAGAAGTCCTCACCTTAAAGAAGAACACATTTATAGCAGCAGGAACTTTCTCATGCTCAAATAAACCAGTTATTCTTTACAATGTTGCTGGGCTTAATGTGGTAGTGATGGGAACATGGACACTCCTTTGAAGCACTGAGCCGATGCCTGATGGGAGGATATAAGGAGCACATTGAGAACGACAATGTCCTTGGGAGCACAGACACACCAGTGCATGATGTACTTCTCCTTCTCTCTGTACATGATTCTGCTGTTCTTCCCCCTCAGGGGTTGCTGCAGATTCAAACTTAGTTTCTAAGCAAGACTGGCACTTCCTGGCTGAAATTCTGCCTGTTCTCACCACAGGATTGCATTGGCCATATTCTTTGTCCACACAGCTCCCCTCCATGCACCTTTCCTGATGCAGGCGGCCCCATCTGTCTTCTCTTGCTGACAGATGGTCATGTGTGCAGGGCAAAATTTACTAAACTCACAGGCTTCTTCTCTCTCCCAAGTGCTTTTAAGCAGGTCAGTGATGTTACTTGCGTCAAACCAGATTCCATGGAGAGTAACTCATTCCAGCAGAGCCAGCCTGTAATAAGATGAAGGTTGCAGTGCTCTCTTCCTTCCCTGGGTGGTTTGCTTCTTCCTGGTATGTGGCTTGTGGCTTGCACAGCAGAGGGAAAGGCTGGTGCAGAGCGGGCCGGGCTGGAGCCTCTGGCCAAGAGCCTACATTGGAATTACATAGCATAAATCCCTGCATGTGGAATTACACATTCATTGTACAGTGCTAACCTTGTGGCTGAATGACAGTGCTGCATAATAGATCCAAGGTGCAACTGATTGCACACCCAAATGCATGTGCACACCCATGCACAATGTTCAGTGTGCATCCATGTGACATATACTGTACATCCATGTGCAATATGTCATGCAGCTCTATGTGCCATGGCCCCACATGCTCACCTCTGCTTTCACAACCTTGAACTGAATGCAGCTGTCCAAAAATGTCCAACTGCTTCCAAAGGGGAACCTCTGCATGTACAAGAACACCAAAGTGGAATTTACCCCAGGATAGAGCAGGGAGGGTTTAATGCCAACCTAGAAATCAATCACCGAGACAAACAGTCCAGAGGAAACTACATCCACGGTACATCCAGGACTCCCTCAATGAAAATCATGGCTGTAGAAGTAACTCCCGATTTCCTGGAGCCCAGCTTTTAAGCCTGGATCAGTCCCTTTTCAATATAGTCCCATCAGGGGTGTGGCTTGCCTGTTCTATTTTTAAGTGAGCATTGCTCTGGGTGACCCTTTGTTTCTTGCTTAAGATAAGTAAGGCATCAAGCTTAGAAGCTTGAAATGAGGACATGGAAAAGAAAGGATCTGAGATTTTGAGTTTTTATGTAGAATGGGGAGGTGGGAATGAAATGTCCCATGTTATTTTGGCAAAAGAAGGTTCTTGCTCTCCCCAAATCTGCCGGACAGTTGGAAGAGCATGGCAGTCATTTTGTTGGAATTTTACAAAGCCGTAAACTGAATTACAAGTGTGGAGTGAATACATGTACCGCTTCACAATGGGAACATTGAGAACAAGTGGAGTAAAAAATAATGGTTGTTGCCCAATGGGGGTGATGCCCAATGGCACTCTTGGCATGGCACACTTGGTGGGATCTCCTTTACACATCTTTAAAAAAAATGCTGGACACCTATATGCTGGGAATGCTCAAGCTGGAGTTCCTCCCAACTCTATGGTTTTATCATTCTACAATGTTTGCTGCCAGGTATGGGAGGCAACCACAGAGAGTGAGATAGTTTCATATCCTGACCCAGCAGTTCTTTGCTCTAGCAACAGTCCTACCTAAAATGGTGTCATATTTTTTGCCTTTGATATTTATAGCCATTGTGTAGGCAGGGCGGTAGGGGGTGCCGACAGTGCTGGTGAAAAATCAGCAATGAGTAAGCCTTCCTCTTCACTGGGAAATTGTTCCTCCTGTATTTGGAAATGCCCATGCACTTAAGGCGAGCGTGCCAAACAGGATTGTGCGTTGCCTGCTGGGTTTAAGCTCCTACTATTGGGTCAGATTCGACCTGGCTTGACTTCAGATGTGGCAGATGGACAGCAGCTGCACTAAGATGTCCCCACTGTCCCCCTTGTTGCATGTGGCCTCCAAAAATTGGGGCGGAAATCTGGTCCAAGATCCTGGATCAGGAGATGTATCACAAAGTTCTGCAGAGGTGAAATGACAGAGTGTCCTCTCTCCCAGTCTACTCCAACCCTTCTTTTAGCTCCTACAGCTCCTGCAAAACTACTGGCTGGTGGATAGCACGGGAGTGGCAGAGAAGCATCCAGCTATGTTCCTATAGCTGGTTGCACAATAATGATGCATCCCTAGGGGGTTTCTGGAGAATGACCTCAGTGCTGTGTGTCTAGCTATAGGAACATAGCTGGATGCTTTTCTGCTCATACTGCGTCTCTGCTCCCCACTATCTAGTAAATTGTAATTTGTTATGTGTGGAGGGGAGTGTAGCAGCCAAACAGTGGGTGGGTTTTTTGTTTTTTTTTGGAGGGAGGGGGAGTGTTTGATCATTGCACAAGTTTGGTAGAAAATGCCACCCTCTGTAACAATTCAAAAATGTCTTATGTGGAGGTAAGTTGGACTTGATGCTTGCATAAGTAACGGACAGGATGCTGACCCTGGTATCAGAATCTCAGCACTTGGCAGACTTTTGAAAGGCAAAGCATAGAAGGTTAATGTCTGTTGCCCTCTTCCAGGGTGTGGGCTTGTGTGAGTGAGAGACATGCTGAGCATTCAGCCCTTATGGGCTGCTTTTTCGGCAGCAGGAGCAAAATAGCTGAACTAGGGCAGAAAGTCCTAAAAGAAAGACTTTAATTCAACTGTGAGCAGCGCTAGTGATAGACTCAGAGAGCCAGAAGAGTGACATTATGTAGTGAGTGGATCATGCCCTGGAGGTCTCTGAGTGCCATTTATTCATTTGCTTTTTGCTGGGTGGCCACCAGCTATATCTGCAGTGATTCTGAGTCCACTTCTGGGACTTACCAGGGTCTTAGAAGGCTTCCAGGTGAGGCATATGTGCAATTGCCCTGCCTCATTCATGCAATTATGTGTGTGTATGTGTGTTGGGGTGGTGGTGGTCCTGACAATGTTGTCTTCCACTCATAATCCTTCAGTTTTTTTCCTCCTCATTTCTTCTTCTATGTTCTCCCTCCCTCTTCTCCTGACAAAATATCTGATCAGGTGGAAAAGAAGAAAGAGCAGCTCAGTAGCTTGTAACAGGTCATTCTTGGAGCCCTTGCTCTTGAGCAGGGGAAGGCAACTACACTGTGTCTTTGTGCATGCACCATTTTTACCAACCTCCTAACAAGCCACACTGGTTTAACTTCTGATGATTTTTTTTGGCTGGTTTGGGTGGAGGAGGTGGATAGGGTCAGAAAGCCTGGGAGAAACAAAATTACATTTTGCTGCACTTTAAGATCCTCTTTGATGATGAAAAAAGTGACCTATGCAAAAAATATTTTTGAGAGGGTCTGGGACTTGTTGGATGGGGTGTGTGTACTGAGGCCACCAAAAGGGGGATTGGGGGCTACACTTCCACACCCCTTGCTCTAGAGGTATCTTGGATGAATAATAGAATCACAGAGTTGGAAGAGACCACAAGGGCCATCCAGTCCAACACCCTGCTAAACAAACAAAATATTCCCGACAGATGGCCATCCAGGCTCTGTTTAAAAACCTCCAAAGAAAGAGACTCCACCACACTCCCAGGCAGTGCATTTCCACTGCTGAACAGCTCTTACTGTCAGGAAGTTCTTCCTAAGGTTTAGATGGAATCTCTTTTCCTGTAGTTTGAGTCCATTGCTCCACATCCTAGTCTCTGGAGGAGCAGAAAACAAGCTTGCTCCTTCCTCAGTTTGACATCCCTTCAAATATTTAAACATGGCTATCATATCACCTCTTCACCTTCTCTTCTCTAGGCTAAACATACCCATCTCTCTAAGCCGCTCCTCATAGGGCATGGCTTTCAGACCTTTTAGCATTTTGGTCACCCTCCTCTGGACACGTTTCAGCTTGTCCCTTTGATAGTTTGTTGGACTCCACATTTGTATGCAGACCAGATTGTCTTTTTTTTTTTCTTTTCGGTGGAGGGAGATGCGGAAGGGCTTCTGGTCTTGCCATTCTTTTGCATCTGCAGCAAGGAATCTGGTCTAGAATTCTGTTTATTTTTACCAGCTGTCTTTGCTGTAGATGCTGAGGGAATCCCATGATTAAAATACAGTCATTGTTTCTTCCACTGAACAAGTAGGGAATTGTTCCCCAGCTTCTGAGAAAGCCGGAGAAGGGAGGGTGACAGCTGCATCTAGGGAGGTAAATCTTTGCTCATTTCATTCTTGCCTGCAAGAATAAACTATACTAGCAGTTTTCACTGCATGAGAATATGAGTGTTTCTGCACAATGTTTGACCATCATTTGCCTTTGAACACTTTCCCGGGAAGATTTATTTACCCAGAAATACATGTGTTTTTCAGGGCAGAAAATGTGATTTTTTTTTTTTTTGCTCTGAAAACTTGTTTTCTGCCCCAAATCAAAATTTCTGGCAGGAAATAAACTACAACACCTCTCAATGGACAAAATGTATTTTTCCCAGAAAGCGCTGTAAAGTGTAAAGAATTTGAAAATTTTCCCATTTTCTTCTCAGGTGTCTTGTATGTTGGAACATCTTTTTCTCATTTAGGATGGGCATATTAATGAATATTCTTTACTTTCCTAGATGCATTACATGCTGTGCAAAGTAGTCCTGGGATTTCGGCCACAGGAAGGCAAAAAGCAGAACACTCCCTTTCATGCAACTTGTGGGATTCAATGGCTTCATGGCCATTGAGAGGAGTTGTGGTTTGCACCAGGCAGGACTCTCTGAGATGATATACCTTGGGTGTAAATTAAGAGGAGCAGCTTGCAGCTTTGCTAGACTAAGTTTGCTAGGTCAGAACTATCCTGGGCCCTGAGATTTTAGAGCCAAAACTCTGTTGATGTCACAGGAAGCAGGTGATGGTGATGCTACAAGGATGATGTTACAAAGGAGGAACTCTGGCAATGTTATTGAGTATGATTTATGAAGCATCAACCACAGTGGCACAGAGTGTGCGATTCAAGTGCAAAGGACCCAGTCTAACCAATGAGGAAAACAATCACGCACACACTTTTGCAGGCAGTGCTCTTGCCAAGAGATTTCTCCCCCTCCCCCTGAGGACCATTGAAGAGGGCCCAGGCCCTGTAACTTAGGACCAGGCCTGAAGATCTGGGAACCCAATCCTGGACCGTCCTCATTGATGCTTTCTAGGAACCTTCTGATCGATGGCTTTTGGTAGGTTTTGGAGTGTTTTTGCTGCTCAGGGGAAGGAGCAGGGGAGTCAGTCCTGTGGAATGCCCCCATGGGAGTGTGCAAATTGCTGCCACCACTGCCGCCACTGCGTTATTTATAAAGGCTGAAGTCACCTCTGATAATCTTGCAACCTGGAGAAATGTGGCAGGAACACAATCAGGGCCTTTGTGCCTCTGTCGTGAGAGCTTTCACATCCGCCTCTTTGTTCCTATCCTGGGAGTTCACCCCATGCGTGTGGTTACACGGTGTGGCTTTTAGAGCTTGCCATTGTCTGGGGATTAGGAGCTTCATGTTATACTTCAGCAACATAAAAGGCAGGGAAGGAAAAACAGGGAGCTGGTTCTGTCAAACTCTGTGTAGCCCTTGAAAGTCAAATTTCCCTTTTTAGTTCTGCTCTCACTCCCACTGAGCTCCCTTCATGCAACTGCGTCAAGTTTAGGAGCAGACAATACAGAGGAGCAGGGAAGGAGTGGGAGTTTATTTTGATCCTTGGCTTGTTTGGGGCTCCAGGCCCTGAGTTGCATGGGAATCATCAGGACTGATTTCTGTATAAATCTGTATAGGATTGGGAAATATCACTATACAAACTTGTTGTTAAAGGAATCATGGGCAGTGCGTTCTCCTCTGAGGCATAGCTTCCTTCATGTGCAGCCACAGGCCTGATCTTCTTGGGTATCTGATGAACCTCTGCCCATCACTACCTGGAGCTCTGTGCCCCCTCCAGGCCTGTCCTTGTGGGTTCCCTTGGCTCTCCTTCAGGCATGAATGGCTGTGGGTGAGAGGTTTAGTGGCTCTGTGGTAGGAAGGAAGGGGATACTAGCCTCAACAGCAGCCAAAAATAGATACAGCTGACCCTCTGTATCCATGGATTCTGCATCCACGGATTCAATCACCCATGGTTTGAAAATATCCCCCCCCCCATATTTTTCCAAAAGGCAAACTTTGATTTTGCCATTTTATATAAAGGACACCATTTTATTACACCATTGGGACTTGAGTGTCCATGGATTTTTGGTATCCATGGAGGATCCTAGAACCAAACCCCAGCAGA
Source organism: Gambelia wislizenii (assembly GCA_030847615.1). NCBI lineage: Eukaryota > Metazoa > Chordata > Lepidosauria > Squamata > Crotaphytidae > Gambelia > Gambelia wislizenii. The sequence goes on along the minus strand of JAUMIR010000010.1, from coordinate 31,377,940 downwards.
TACCAAGGGCTCACTGTATATGCAGGCATAGGGTTTACTTACATGTGAATATGCCACTAACAGGATGCCAGCTTCATTTTGGCTGTTCTCTAAGGGGAAGACCAACCTGTCTGAGGGCTTTGCCTGGGTCTGTGAAAACACACACACAGACACAGACAGAAACACACACACATTCTAGCCATGCCAATACAAGCATACAGATTGCGGCGACTACACAAAAGCTGGGTAATTCATCAGAGGTAATTGCTTTGTGCTTTCTCGCCTTGTTCCTTTCTAAATGTGTTGCTTGACAAAAGGGATGTTTGTAGGCTGCCTTCCTGGGTTGAAGATGGTGTTTCACAAAAGAGATATAGGGAAGCTTTTTTGTGTGTGGGAGGGAGTTTCTGCTCCCCAATGTGGGTCACAATTTATTTGTTCCTGGCAATTTATGTGTTTGTTGGAGAAATATCTCCCCGCTGTCTATCAGAGTAAAAAAGTCAGCTTACAAGAACTCGGTATGTAAAACACCACATAAAAATAGAATCCTCAGTAAAAAAGCAACACCTAAAAATAAGAGTGGCAGCTGAATCAGCAAGGGGAATACATCTGATGAGGTGGGCTGTGATCCAGAAAACTTGGATGCCATAATAAATAGGAGAAACTGGCATCCTGCTAGTTATTTACATCACTGTAAACTGATGTATGATGGCAAAAAGGCAAATTGCTATGTTGCATAATACTTATATTCTCAGAGGGTAACAGAGATGTAGCTCTGTCTCTGGGACCATTGTGCAAATGGAGTCAGCAGCATGATCATTGCACAATGGTCCTGATGCACAATGGAACATGTTCAAAGGCATAGCCGTATTAGTTTGGAATATCACTAAGCAAGGGAATCGTGTAGCACCTTTGAGACTGAGAGAAAGAAGTTGTAGCATAAGCTTTCATAGACTTTGCCTACTTCTATGCTTCCATGTATCTGAGGAAGTAGACCAAGTCTATGAAAGCTTATGCTACAACTTCTTTCTCTCAGTTAATCTCAAAGGTGCTACACGATTCCCTTGCTTAATGGGACATGCTGTTCATCAGGACATGTTGTATATTGGGACCATTGGGCGAAGGGACATGTTGCACATTGGGAGGCATTGTGGATTAGGATGCATTGCACATTGAAGTGCATTGTTCCTCAGGACACAGTATGCATTGGGGCACATTGCTAATCAGGACACAGTGTGCTTTGGGTCACATTGGAACACATTTCCTATTGGGACACATTGTGCATTGGGACCATTGTACCTCAGGATTGTTGTGCACCAGGCACATGGTGCATCAGGATAATTGCACATTGGGATTCATTGTGCATCAGGACACCCTATGTGTTTGGGACACATTGCACGTCGGAACTCATTGTGGATCATGATGCAATGCACATAGGATGCATTGTGCCTCAGGACACAGTATGCATTGGGACACACTGCTAATCAGGATACATTGTGCTTTGGGACACATTGGAACACATTTCATATTGGGACATGTTGTGCATCAGGGCCCATTGAATATTGGGACACATTGTGCATTTGGATGTGTGCATTGGGACAGTTGTACATCAGGGACATGTTGCTCAGCAGGATATCTTGCACAGTGCTCTGTTGCACATCATCAACAGGACAGGGATACATCACTGTGACCCTTTGGGTGTTTGGGGACCTACAACTCCCTGCAGTTCTTAGTCGGCTAGGGATTATGCAAGCTGCAGTGCAAAAAAAAAAAAAAAAAAAGTCTGGTAGGCTACAATCTCCCCCTCTAATGAAGAAATGAAATGTTTCAGTCATAGGTTTCCCTCCACTTTGGATTATTTTGTCATTACTAGAAAAGTGGTTCCAAAACTGGAAATCAAAGAAAGGCTGGTAGATATTTGTTCACTGGTAGATATTTGTTCTCCAGAGTGCATCCTCTCTTTGGCCAATAGCTCAGGTAATTTGTTTAAGAATTGACGTGGTGCTGAGAAGTATGTGTCAGCAGTTAATAAAGTTAAGTTGATAAAAGTACTTACCCTTCTCAGATCCATGCTAAAATCCTTTAATGATCTGGATGGAAGACACCAGAATCCACTTTGTTCTCATTCACAGGAAAGGAGAAAGTAGGGGCAGTACAAGTGATACATTCCCAGACTTATCTCAAATACTTGAAACCGTGGGTAATAGCAAATTCCATAGAAACGTGGTGGAGGACATAGGAATGCTTAGACAGGCCACCTCTCTAGGCAGCTCCAGTGTGACTCTATGGTAACTTCTGTTGGAAGTTACCATAGAGGACCTAGGAAATGCCTAGAGAGACCATTTTTTTGGATTTTGGATAATTGAAACCACGGGTACCATATTGGTGGGGGGGAACTGTACTTACAATCTACTTTACTGACCTGTAAAAGCAAATGTATCCGCAGTTTTCTCAACTTGCTGATGGCCCTTGTTTGAACATTCTCCTCCATTTCGAATGGTTTGTACTTGACCCTGAACAACCAAAGAGCAGCGGGAATAATTAATGGCTGTCTTGGCCCGTCTTTGCCCAAAAGTTGACTGAACTGTGTTTCACCCCATGTGTTTAATTGCCACCTGGAACTAATGGATGACTTTAAAATTGAATTTCTGTATCAAGCGCACAGGGCCCAAAACTGGTAATTGGTTTTTATGTCTGGATTATATCTGAAATGGCCTGTGGCTAAGACAAGTTAACTTGACTCTGAACCTTAATCTAGGATGAGAACCATCTCAACCTATCCCCATTAGTGATTTCACACACTATACAGTTATAGTACTATGGTTCCACTTTAATTGACAAGGCAAAATCCTAGAGAATCCTGGGATTCATAGTTTAGGGTGGGGTATGTAGTATTTTCAGGCAGAGTTCTAGTGCCTCTTCTGTTGTAGTTATAGTTGTTGTTATTGTTATTGTTATTGTTTCTGACCTTAAAGCTGCCTTGCAGACTATCACAAGGCTTTCTTGCCAAGATTATTTCAAAGGGAGTTTGCCATTGCCTTTCTCTGAGCTTGAGAGTGTGCGGTTTGCCCAGGATCACCCAGTGGGCTTCCATGGCTAAGTGGAGACCCAAACCTAGGTCTCCTTGGGTCCTAGTCTAATACTTAACCACTACACCATGCTGTCCTCACTGCACTACAAATCCCAGGATTCCACAGTATGCAGCCTTGTCAGTTAAAGTGGAATCATAGTGCTGTAACTACAGTATGTAGTGCAGTGGCTCCCAAATGTTGAGCCTTCAGGTGTTTTGGACTTCAACTCCCAGAAGCCCCAGCTAGCTTGGCCAACAGTGAGGAATTCTGGGAGCTGAAGTCCAAATCACCTGGAGGACTAGAGTTTGGAAACCACTGGGTATGTGTGAAAGGGCCTCATGTCCAGTTTTTCTCTGGTGACCTCATGATGAGTTTAGCCTTGTTGGTGAAACAGATACAGCTCCCCCTTTTGGTGTTGAACTGGTACTGAAGGAAGAAAGGCACATGTAGCTGCCCTTCCTCAAAACCAGGGCATCAGGATGGCCAGCATGGCTGGGCACCTGCAGGGTCAACCATTCTTGCCATAACTCGCTGCTAACTTTTGAAGTTTCCTGGCTCTGCTCTTTCTCTTCCTTGATGTCACTGCTTGTCCATTTGCCCTTCTCTCTCAACGTGCAATGGCAGGTGTAAAGAGATGAAACACTAGGCTCAGAGGGCCTTGCTCTCTCTGTTGGAGCTGGCATACAGTTTGGGGCAGAGGCAAGGTTCAAGTAAATTTACAGTGAGGAAGCAGGCCCACTCACATGTACAAGGGGCCCACTGAATGGATTTTGTCTAATTGGCTCCTTAAAACCCACCATCCTTCAGCTTTATAGATGCCAGCAGGCAGGACCTACTTAATTCTGAGTACAGCACTTTGGCCAAAGGACTAAATAATTACTACTACTAGTAGTAAACACATTCTGGGATAGCTGTGTTGGCTATGCACCAAAACAAAAAAAACCCCAAACCCACAAAAAAGTGATACCTTTCTTAGCCAACCAAATTCCAAACATATGATGCAAGCTTTCAAAATTCTACTGGCTTCTTACTTGGGCAAAATACAGTTGCCCCTCCATATCCACGGATTTGGTATCCATGGATTTAAGTATTCATGGCTTGAAAATATTCTTTAAAAAATAATAATCCAAAAAGCAAACCTTGATTTTGCCATCTTATATAAGGGACACTATTTTGCTATGCCATTGCATATAATGGGACTTGAATATTCACCGATTATGGTATCCAAGGAGGTCCTGGAACCAAACCCCAGTGAATATGAAGGGACAACTGTATGTTAAAAATAAAAAAGAAAAGAAAAATGAGGATGTTGGAGTCACAAGCCTACATGCTGTTTCAGATGTTACTTGTGTTGTTCAGGTGAAGGGTCTCATGCAGGCAGAGGCCATTCCTATTTCCAGCAGTGAGGAACTTCTCTGGCAATCAGCATGCTTCTATCCTTTTGTGAAGCAAAGAGTTTTTTTGTTTAGGCAGAGATCCTTGGATTTTTCAAGAAATCTCTGTACCATGACATCTGGAAACAACTTTTAGGTGCTGTATAGGTAAAACTAGCCAATTATAGTCCAAAAGAGAAGTTTTACCTTTGTTGGAAGCAGAAATCTCAGAGAGTTAGTAATAATACAGAGCAAGCTGTTATCGAGGAGAAATTGATGTTTGTATCTGATCATATGGCTTTTACACATTCAACCGGCAGTCATTTTGTCCCCTTCATAGGATCCAGATAGGAGCCCACCAAGCAGCAGGGAAGTGGTGACAGGCTGTTTCTTGGCCACTACTGAGTTCCTGTGTGGCTTTGAGTGCCAACTCTTGCTTATGAACAAGGTCTTCGTTTCCCTTGTTCAGTTGGTGATTGAAGGGCCAAGGATCAGGAGGCATGCAAGTGACACATCCTGGCAAACACAACCCTCTCCTGGCTTCTCTCATGCTTCCCTTCTGCCCTGGTGCTTTTTCTTTTGCAAGCCCTGACAAGAGAGGGGCTTGATGCCTTCTTGCTCTCAGGCACCAGCTGCTGCCACCCTCACACTTCTTTCCTCTTCAGGCTGAATTTCTCTTGTGCAGATGGGTTGCCAGAAATCACCAGGTAGGAACTGAGCTTATAACTAGCCATGAGCTCTTCACGCTGAGCTGGTGGGCCGCCTGCCTTCCATTTGCCTGCTAGCTGCACAAAGAAAGGAAAATAGATTATTTATATCTTCTTCCAGTGAGTCTGTGGCCTCCCCTTGGAATATAACCCACTTCTCTGATGGAATACATCACTGATTTTGCATATTAAGTTGCTCACTGCTGCGAAGACCAAATGGAGGGAGGAAGCAGGCAACTGGGCTGGCCAGTTGCTTGAATCACCATTTTACTCTTAATATGGTGAATGGGTTGCTGTTTCTCTTGAGCAGCAACAGGTGGCTCCCATGTCAATAGGATGGTAAATTCATCCCAAAGTGGCCAGGTTTTAAAGTAGCTTTCCAAGCTGCTGACCTCTACTCCCAAGTAGGTCCAGTACCTTGGCTAACTCCTTTCAAGTTCCCTATCTCAGTGGCATGGGGTGAAGATGGATTACAAGGATTGGGGTCCCAGAGCAGTTCTAAAAAAAAAAAAATAAGGCCACCTTTCGGGGGCATGTGTGAATTGCTCTCAGCCTGGTGGCAGGTAGCTTAAACAAACAATTGCAAAGTACAATAGACAGCAGCATGGAAGCCTTCTTATAGGAACCTTTTTTCCCCCAACTTTGCAACTTCAGTGAGACTAGGCACCTGATCCCCATGCAGTTTTCCTCCATTAATGAAATCACGTACAAACCCCAGCGGATAACAAAAACCCTAGGAGAAGGAATCTTTTTGCATCCTTCATTCCTGGACCCTTACCTAGTCAGTGAGGGGCCTGAATCAGCTACATGAATGAATGTGTCCAGAAAAGGGCAACCAAGATGATCAAAGGGGGTCTGGAACCAAACTGTGGAGTATGAGGAACGTCTTGGGGAGCTGTAGAGGAGAAAACTGAAAAGTGACATGACTGCCATCTTTAAATGCCTGAAGGGATGTCATGTAGAAGATGGAGCCAGCTTATTTTCTGCTGCTCCAGAGACATGGGGGCTGTCTATATGACATGCAAAGCTATTTGTTTTTGCTGTCCCAACAGGCTTGCCTGCGAATCAAGATGGCGGGCACGAGTGAATTACTCACATTTTTATTGTCACCAGTTGCCGCTGCCAAACAGTTTTTTTTTTAAAAAGCATCTCTAAAGTGCGAACGTGCAATATTCCATCTAAATAAATAAAAAAGAAGAAAGGCTGTTTTGTTGCCTGAGTGCATGATTGCTAAAGTGAAAATCCAGGATGGTGGTTCTGGATGCTTGTCTTATTAGCAGGCTCCACCTCCCTGCCCACGTCCAACCAATCAGCTTCTACTTTTGTTCTTTCACAAATGTGAATGAATGTAAATCTGATTATCCAAATGAACAACAATGCACATTCTCTATGGAGCTTTGTAAAAAAAATACAGGAAAAGCCTCAAAGGTTTTCCTGGTGGAGTTTACGGTGGATTTGGCACCCTCCTTCTGATAACTGCAATCCGATGCAGAATGCCATTAGGACAGGTAGGATTTCAAATGAATTCTATGAAGATTATTTTGACCATTAAGACAACCCCTAGACATGAACCAATGGATTCAAATCGTAAGAAAAGAGATTCTAGTTAAACATTAGGAAGAACTTCTCTGTTGTAAGAACTGGTTAACAGTGGAATAGACTGCCTCAGAGGCTGGTGGATTCTCCTTCTTTGGAGGTCTTTAAACAGAGGTTGGATTGAATTATGTTAGGAGTGTATGCCTGCATGGCAGGGGTTGGACTGGATGGCTCTTGCAATCCCTTCCAGTTCTAAGATTCTGTGAACTGTTGATAACCTGGTCCAGGAGTAACTGACAATCACTGGTTGGTTGGTTTGACTCAGTTCCCACCTTTCACCCAGCATTGGGACTCAAACCACTTGGCAATGAGATCTGCTGCTAGCAAGTGGAGATTTCCCCTCCTTTGCTAGGTGGTGTTTCATGCTGCTAATCCCCAGTCTCTTCAATAGGCTGATCTGATTAAAGGGCCATTCTCTTCTGCCGTCCCACTATTCTTTGGCTGTTTGATACCTCCCAGCAGTGCCTTTCTTTACAAGGATCACTTTCTATAGCAGGCTCAGACTCCATTGCATCTTGGTCATTTCCTGCCCAATTGTGTAGACAGAACAAAGTATCAGCCAAATGGGGTTGGTTTAGTGAGATGTTGGGAAGCAAAAAGGATATCAGGTGTTCTCAGTGGGTGGGTGAATATTTCCAGGACTCTATCCATGCCCCCTAAATAATTTTAATTGACTCCATCCTCCCATAAACCCATCGTAGATTATCAGACTGGCTCTTTTGGAATGCTAGGCAGTCCACAGATACATTCTATGGAGATTTTCAGATTGGGCTTATACTGCGGGGCAGGCATGGAATAGGGTAGATAAAGGGGCTGTTGTTCAGATGACTTTGACCCCCCTCTGTCCTGCTCCCCTACTGCTCCTGTCCTGCCCCCAGGATATTCTATTCATGAGGAAAAATTGTGAACAGAACACCCCTTCTGTGCCTGTCACAGAATCAGGGACGTGGGAAACGGACCCCCGTCCCTGTTCCGCAATGACAGGCACGGGGGAGGAACTCCATGGCAGGCACTCCCCCCCCCCATTCCTTGTTTTATTTTAAATTTATTTTTTTTCCTGTCTTTGACAGCTGTTTTTTTTTAACTTCGAATTTCCCTCCCGCTGATTCTCTCGCGAGAACGAGCGGGATTTCCCCCGGCTGGTCATAAAAGTAGCCTTATGATGGCTGCATTTACGGCCAGCTGGAAAGGAGGGAGGATGCCCTCTCCTGGAGAGGAATGGAGGAGGTAAGTGTATGAACATTTACCTCCATTCCGTTGCAGGAATGGGAGAAGAGGTGATGGGGCAGCAACAGGGCATTTTGGCCCCATCTGAAAATCTCCTACTTCTCTGACATGTCGGTCTTGGCACGGGGCTGCTGCTTCTCCAAGGAAGCAGCATTACAACCCCTGCCCCTTCTCTCTACCTTGCCCCCAGGTGTTGCTCTCTGGCAGAGTCCCTGATTTGGAGTCAAGGATGCTGCTGAGAGGCTATAGTGGAACGTTGACAGTGAAGCAGTGGTTGCCATGGCATCCGGGGTGTTCCTGGCTCATTTTGTAAGGTTGGTGTGCTTAATTAGCTTCCAGCTAAGACCCTTGAAATGAGATGCAGAGTGGAATGATCAAGCAGGGAAGGCAGGCTCCAATGAGCTATTAAATCAGGTTAACAGTCCTGCTGCAGGCATCAAATTGTAGATAGAAAGGCTCCCCCAAGGGTCATCATGTTACGGAAAGGACCATAAGGGTCATCTAGTCCAACCCCCTGCTATGCAGGAATGCACAACTAAAACACTCCTGAAAGATGTCCATCGAACCTCAGTTTAAGGACCACTGAAGAAGAAGAAGAGCCCACCACCCTCCAAGGCAGTCCATTCCACTGTCAAACAGCTCTTACAATAAAGACGTTCTTCCAAATATTTAGGTGGAATCTCTTTTCTTGTAAAGTGAATCCCTTGGTTTGTGTTTTAGTATCTGGAGTAGCAGAGAGCAAGCTTGCTCCATCTTCCACATTACTTCATTTCAGATATTCAAAGGTGGCTGTCATATCATCTCTCAGTCTTCTCTCCTTTCTTGACATGTTCCAGCTTTGTCAACATCCTTCTTGAACTGTGGTGCCCAGAACTGGACACAGCATTCCAGGCGAGGTCTGACCAAAGCAGAATAGAGTGGTACTATTGCTTCTCTCAGTCTGAATATGACTGTTGCTGCAGCCTGGAACTGCATTGGCTTTTTCTTGGCCAGCTCATCACACACTTGACTCATGTTTAGCTTGTGGTCTACTAAGACCTCTAGATCTTTTTCACATGTATGGTTGTTGAGCCTGATACACATAGCCTAATTTAGTCAAACCCACTGCCAGTTCAGGAATCAGCTTGGTTGGTTCCATTTGATGCGGATCAGTACAGACATGGGTACAGACCCATGGGTACAGATCTCATCAGTACAGATCCAGGACATCTAGGAGCTGGATTGGCCAACACTGTTCCTCCTATGAGTATTAGATCTCCTGTACCTTCTGCAGAGGAAGCTGCTGCTGCTGGAGAGGATCATGTTCACTAGTGAGATCAGCTCACAGAACTTCTCTGTTGTGAAAAGCTGTACCCATTGTATCCCATTCTCTTGTCTATTCCCTCAGAGGCATGGAGAGAGGAAGTCAACCAGGTCTATGAAAATGTATGCTACAATTTCTTTCTCTCAGTCTCAAAGGTCCTACAGTCATAGAATCATAGACTCATACAGTTGGAAGAGACCACAAGGGCCATCTAGTCCAACCCCCTGTCATGCAGGAATACCCAATCAAAACACTCCTGACAGATGGCCATCCAGCCTCTGTTTAAAGGAAGAAGGAGACTCCACCACACTCCCAGGCAGTGCATTCCACTGTCTAACAGCTCTTACTGTCAGGAAGTTCTTCCTAATGTTTAGGTGGCATATCTTTTTCCTGCAGTTTTGAGCCCATTGCTCTGTGTCCTAGTCTCTGCAGCAGCAGAAAACAAATTTGCTCCATCCTTAGTATGACATAATAATAATAATAATAATAATAATAATAATAATTTTTTTTTTATTTTTAACCCACCCCTCTGCTCGGCAACTGGGGCGGCGTACAGCAAGATTAAAACAACATCAAGTTAAAACAATCCTTCCCCATCCTAACCCTCCCACCCCTTAAAACTAAATTAAACTAATGGAGAGTTAAAACAAAGATAACAATAAATAAATAAATAAATAAATAAATAAAGGCAACAATGGCAAGGGGGTGGGTAGCAATCAGTCCACTTGAACCGGGAAGTTATTCTGGGAAGGCCTGCTGGAAGAGATCCGTCTTTAGCGCTTTCTTGAAGCTATCAAGAGTAGTGATAAGACGGATCTCATCCGGCAGGCCATTCCAAAGTCTGGGAGCCGTAGAAGAGAAGGTCCTCTGGGAAGTCTGCGACAGCCTAGTTTTCAACCTAGTTTCTTGGCTAGAACATCCCTTCAAATATTTAAACATGGCTATCATTTCACCTTTTAACTTTCTCTTCCCCAGGCTAAACATCCCCAGCTTCCTAAGCTGTTCCTCGTAGGGCATGGCTTCCAGACCTCCTACCATTTTGGTCGCTTTCCTCTGGATAAGATCCCCTTGCTTACTGATATTCCAGACTAACACAGCTATGTCTTTGAATTCTACCCTGAAAGAATGAACAAACATTCTGGGTCTGTGTTTGGCATAAAGGGAGAACAAGCCTCATACATTTCTTGGGAGATGCCAGTTCTGTTTCTTTCTCTGCTTATACACCATCATGCTTCCTCTCTTCTGCTGTGGCTGCCTGTTGTTCTGTCACCTTCTAAAGGATTGCAGTTGAGGGGTTGCTGGAGGGGCTTTCTGAAGTCATAGAATCATAGAGTTGGAAGAGACCACAAGGGACATCCAGTCCAACCACCTTCCATGCAGGAATAAACAATCAAACCATTCAGCCTCTGTATCCCATCTGCAGGTGGGAAAATGGTGGGAAAGGGCCTTCTCGGTTGCAGCATCTAAGTTTTGGAAGGCTGGAATGCTCTTCCCTTTGAGGCCCGACTGGCTTCATTTTGGCACCAAGTGAATACATGGTTTTTTATTGAAACTTTTGGGCTTAAACGATTTTTATCCAGCTTGTCCACGGACATGGTTTTAACTGTTTTACCATGTTTTAATTTGTTTGATACATTTTAGATGGTAAACGATTTTGCACCGCTTCACATTTTAAATTGCTTTAAATTGTTTAAATTGATTTTTATTGCACACTGCTCTGAGACCCTTGTATGCAGGGAAAACAACAACAAGACACCGTTATAATAAATACAATTGTAATTACAATAATTACAAAAAAGTGACCCCACTTGGAAGATAGCACATTATCCGACAATACTTCACTGATTCCTAGATTTCTTGGGTAGAAGCCAAATCATCGATGGTTCAAACCTCCAGCTAGTAACACTTGGTAGACTGGGAAACTGAGATGATGATGATGATGATGATTGATGATAATGATAGGCCATGAGAGGTAGCAATAGGTGCTTTGGAAGCAAGTATATACCCTATAACAGTGGCTCTTAACCTTTTCTTTATCAGGGACCCCCCTTTAAATATCTTTTGTTGCCACGGACCCCAAGACTTAACTCAAGATTTAAAACAACAACAACAACAACAACAACAACAACACAATTACACCATCCATTAAACTTTCCCTCAGAGGCATGGGAGGGGCGGGGAAGAATACTTTTCTCCTGCTTCTTCCTGCAAGTTTGAGGCTGCCATTGAATGGCAATGTGCAGGCTAAGCCAACCAGCCTTTGCCTTGGCTCCTGTCACATGGCTACTCCATTGCAGAGAGGAGGTGGGCAGAGAAGCCTTCAAGCCTTTGTGGACCCTCTGTGAGGACACCATGGACCCCTGCCCCCGCCCCAGACCACAGGTTAAGTACTCCTGCCTTATAACATTTCACAGATGCAACTTGGGACAAGCAACATAAGAGTGAGGTCAAGATGACAAAGATTGTTAGTGAGGAAGAACACACAAGCTAGGAGAGGCTGCAACAATTTATTTTTGCCTGAGCCTACTGGGAAGGACAATATTCTTCCCCTCCTTTCCCCTCCCCCCCTGCTGAGTTAATTGAATGCAAACTACTTTTACACTGGACTCAGTTTGCAGCAACTGAAGTAAGTTGAAGACAGATGGGGAAGGTAAAGGGGGGGAAGAAAGAAACTGGGACATTTTAAAAGCAGCTGAAAAAGTAGGACAGCAGTGGATTAATCAGGAGTGTACCTGTAAATTGCGATAGCTGAAAGGTATACAGTTCCAGATGGGCTGATAAAAAATCTGACCGAAAACACCAAAGATAGGATCACAACAGCACAATTATAAAAAGCAACACTGCTTGGAAGATGCCATATTACCCAATGATACTTCACTGATCCCTTGATTCTTCAACAGAATCTGAATCACTGACGGACCCAAACTCCAGTCGCTCACACCCTGTTAGACTGTGAAACTGGTCTTTATTGAACAGGAATAATGGTTGAATGGCAATAATACTATCTCAAGAACAGCAACAGTTCCATGTCAGCAATTAATGGTCTCTTTTCTTTTAGGTGGGATGGCTGTGTTGGGTCCCATGGAGAGTGACTGCTGCATTGACCGAGGAATGGCGAATCTGAGTGGAGGTGAATTTGAGATGTCAAGGAGAGCTGGAACAAATGATCTAATTAACGGAAATGGATCTGAGGAAGCTGGAACAGATCTGGCTGTGAACTTGATGATCGCTTGAAAGTAAGAACACAAAACCTGTCCACTGTTTCAGCTGATCAGTCTGGCTGCAGTTTCTAGCTGCTGCACCTCACAGGGAAACCACAGTAGCAACCAGTGATGTTAGGATGTGGAGCTCAGAGCTCTTTCTGACCCTGCCCCACATCTCTTCACAGTGCAGACCAGCTCCACAGCTGTCTGCATCTAGCTACAGCAGCTTCCCTCAAAATCTGTAGCTGAATTAAGTTGTGTTTTTTTGGGGGGGGGGCATAATGAAATAGCTTGCCTGTTTGCAGATTAAGTGGGGGGGGGGAATGGCTGTGAAAGCCAAACAAGATCCATGCATCAGCAACTCCCCCCCCCACTGCAAATGTCACCCCCAAAAAGGTCACCGCACCCAGGATGAAATCTGCCTCCAGGGTTGTGTTTTGTTTGGAAGTTAATTTGCATGTTAAGCTTATATGACTCAATCCACAACAGCACACCTACCTTGTTTGACAGCAAGTAATTAGACTGGGTATTCAGTGGTTTACAATTCTCTATGCTCAGAGCTCGATTCGGTTTTATTTTCTGGGTTTCAATTAAGCTATTAACACATTTTATGATTCAGAAAAAGAGAGAGAGAGAGAGAAATTTCCAGTGGGTGAATTTGAAATGTTTTCTATCACTTGAGGATGAGGAGGCAGGAAGAAAAACAGTGAGGTTTATTTTCTGTTGAGGTGGGCTTCCTCATGTCTCTCTCTCTCTCTCTCTCTCTCTCTCTCTGTGTGTGTGTGTGTGTGTGTGTGTGTGTGTGAGAGAGAGAGAGAGAGAGAGAGAGAGAGAGAGAGAGAGAGAGAGAGAAAGTGGGGAGGATTTTATATTTTCCTCTACTAGAGTTCATTGGGAAAGGTGAACAGGTCTACTTGGATTGTGTGGGAACTTGTTTGAAAGAAACCACAAACAGCATTACCTTGTGAGTATGTTTCAGTTGTCTGTTTCTTGTGGTCCACTGTTGAGCAGTTGGGGGGTGGGCAGAGGAGATATGGCCTCTTCAGTGGCTGCCCCTAAGCCCTAGGGAGGCTAGAACGGCTGCCTCCTTGATGCCTTCTGTCAGCAGATGAAGACTTTAAAAAAATATCTGGCAGGCTTTTAGGTTTTTAAGGAAAGGGCTTTTAAGAGGGTGCTGTAAATTGTATTGTGTTTAACTGAGCAAGGGTACATCCACGTGAGCTTGGATCTTTCTGAGCTATCAAAGTGTCTGGAAGCCAATTGGGAACCCAGTAATGGTGGTGCTACTATGCTCTTGGCTGGGGAATAGACAGCTGGCAGGTCTGAGTGGACAAGCACCGGGGAGTGGAGCATTCTGTGGCGGCGACTGTGTTATTGGTTGTTTTGCACTGAGGCAGGAGTGTAGGTACAAGTGGGGTGAAATGAGGACATCCTCCCACATCAAATAAGAATTCTGCTCCTCCAAATGAAATTTTTCTTCAGTCCCCAAATTTCTAGCATTGCCCAGAGAGAGACGCTGAAAACTGTTCACACCTAGAATGCTAATATTTCCTGCATTTGCACTGCTAGCTAGCTGACCTAGCTGAAATGGAAAAATTAGCTGCTTTGATGAGAGAAAATCACCTTTTGCAAATCTAATGGGCTTTGTCCACTCATGACCAAGCCACCTCAAAATATTGTGGATTACAGTGGGGGCCAGGCTCATAACAATACACTGTTGCTGGGAAAATCCATCCCCCTTCTAGCTATCTAGAGAACGTAAGCTAAATTTGTCAGGAAGAAGAAAGTGGGGATGACATTATCCTTGCTAATCAAAATCAAAAAGTGTTGGGACTTCAACCCTGGAAACCCTTGGTCCAATACACCCCTGTGTTGCATTCTGGAGGTTGCACATCTGTTTCAGTGTGGCAGATTCTTGCATTAGAGTAGAGGAAAATGTACAAGGTTGGCTGGGGCATATGAAGGGGCAGGAAAATGTCAAACTGAAGGAAAACTGGGAGGTATCATGAGACGGAAAACTATGAGAACAAGCAGGAACTTCATTGCTCCTTACTGATCAGGAGATCTCCACATGAAATCCCTCTTTAACTGAATGGTTTTGAGATTCCAGTCTGGAGCAATCATTTCTCCCAGACCAATTTTGTACCAGTATAAAAAGTAATGTTTCCAGTTACAAATTTGAATTTTGTGCAAAAACATGTGATTTTCTCAGCACAATAATTCTTACACAACATCTTGGGATGGTTGAGTATTGGAAGACAAATATTAATTTTCTCCTGCAGCAGGGACAAAACTACTTTATTTATTCATCTTTGCATGCAAGGACTTGCATCTCTACTGCCAGATAATAAAGTAAACCTATTCTGCTGCCTCTTTTCCTTTTTATGTCTCACCACCACAATACACAAAGGCCTCACTGACCTGTGAGGTCAGTCCAACCTTGCAGGCTGAACAAGGCTGGCTTGCCTCTTTCTTGCTGTCCTGAAGGATGACTTCTCTTTGCTTAATCTTCTTCAGGGAACGAAGGGGACGCTGAAGGGAGAGGTAGGCATGCTGGCCTTGAACTAGCCTTGTTGTCATCCTGTGCCCTTCAGAATAAAGATCTGCCCAGTCTCCCTTCCAGTTTCTCTTCCAGAGCTTTTTCTGCTCTGCTTTTTCCTATTATGCCTTTCAGACTAACTGAGACAAAGAGGTTTTCAGCATAAGCTTTTGAAGAATTAGTCTGCTTCATCAGATGCATGGCACAGAGTACCTATGGACAGACATTTATACCAATGGATGGGTGGGTCATGTTTATGTGAATAGTAATAGAAATACATAACATGTGGGCAAGGTGATAGGGGGATGTTTAGTTTCAGTAACAGTTAAAGAGTAGATCGGGACAAAGGTGGGTGACAGGATCTATATAAAGCCAAGATGAATAGTTAAA
This sequence comes from Gambelia wislizenii, assembly GCA_030847615.1. Taxonomy (NCBI): domain Eukaryota; kingdom Metazoa; phylum Chordata; class Lepidosauria; order Squamata; family Crotaphytidae; genus Gambelia; species Gambelia wislizenii. The sequence continues at coordinate 31,362,555 of JAUMIR010000010.1, read as the reverse complement.
GATATGAATAGTGGAGGAAGTTCTCAGTCTGGTGTGTGATATGGGCTGAGAACCAGAAGACAGATATGATAAAGCAGGCATGAAAGCCTATATGTGACAGGATGTCAGGTAGTGTTATAAAATGTGTAGTGTGCCAAGAAACCATTGGCTCTGTTCAAACCACTATCAATGGACTGAAGTTTGCAGATGTAGCGTAAATTGGCTGTTTCTTTTTCTAATCTCCCTATGAAGTTTTTGTTTTGTTCAAGGACTGCCACTTGGAGGTCTAAGATAGAACATCTAGGAAGATTGAACTATTGTACAGCCGATTTCTAATTTTTGATGTATGTCCATTTATCTTCTGGTGTACTGACTGGCCTACTTGCATGTCTGGAAAAGAGGGGCTAAGAATGCAGGATGGTGGGGGGGGGATGGAAGTGGAATGTCATGAGTTGTGGAGTGGAGTGGGAGGGACATTGGTGATTTATCCTTTACACAGAGAGAGAGGGAGAGAAGGGGAGAGAGAAAGAATGCATCTGCTCTGCCAGTGGTGGCATTATGGGGTACGGAGAGGTCAAACTGCACCAGGTGACACCAACACTTAGTGATGCCACAATGTTGTGTTCAAATATCCACAAAACAAGGTCCAGCATGGGTGGTGTAAAGCAGTCAAAGCACAGAAAAGCCTGCTTGCTTTGATGGGGAGCCTCTGTCCAGTTCCTCTGTGGATTTATGTCCTTCTGTAGATGTTCCCGAAATAGTAAAATAGCTGCCAGAATTCTAAGGGATGGATGGTGGTTGGCTGACCCCATTCATCTCAGGTTTTATGTCCATTTTCTTGGCTCTCTTGACAGCCAGATATCAGGCAGCCAGTTCCACACAGTTCGTGGCATAACCCTGTCTTCACAAAAATCAATTCTGAAGAAATGCTTGTTCTAAGCATACATTTCCAGCATGGCCTGAGCTGAACTCTGATATGTGAGGGCCTTAGGAATGGTTCTTCCTCTGTATAAGAGAGAAGGAAAGTTAGCAATTGCTTCTGCCATGGGATTGCATTTCATTGATAAACTACATTTTTAAGATCAGGAATTGTTTGATACAGTAGAATGCTCTCTTTGTATCTACAGACCTTGAGCAATGTCTGATTTTGAACAGCATCCCATCTGATCTATTTTAGAAAGAAGGGAGTGTAGGACAAGAATCTCAGCCTCTAAAGAGCTCCCAAAGAAATGCCATACCCCACCTTGCTCTGGTCTTCTCAGAAGACTGTTTTACTTCTGCATCTCTTCAGAATGGCTTGCTTTGGATCAAGCATTGTTCAGTGCTTGCAAATCCTGATCTCTGATACTTTGTTCCTGAATGGAACTCTGGAACTGGGTGGATTTTTTTTTTTAAAGGGGCTCATGAGTGCCTTCTTTTAGGAAGCAAGAGCTGCACTTTCCCTCAAAGAAGCCACATTGACCTCTTTTGTGGTACAGATGGTAAATTCAGTCTTGGTGGATTTTTCAGCCCTGGAGGGACAAGGATCTAGAGATCACTTGTGGGTCACAGTTTCCCCAAACAATTGTTCCTATTCAATTAGTACACCCTTTGCAACTTTTTCTCTGGCAGCACAATCTTTGCAACTTTCCCACAGAAGGGATCACCTCTTGCATTGCTCAGTCTTTCATGACAGCGCAGTACAATTTCTGGCTAGAATCATGTTGGTGACATCCAGATGTGCAACCCAAGACATTATTCATGCATTATGTTATGCACATGCATATCTTGTTATAGACAGAGTGAATAGAGCTATGCACTAGTTTCTTGTGCACCATTCAAAACTCCTTCTCCCCTGGAAGCTACCAGCCATTCAATGGCAAAGGGAGGGGAAGGGTGGGGGAAGAGAGGCAAGGAGGCAGCAGGCACCATATCCTGTCCCAGGCTTCAGTTCTTCAGAGGAAGGAAGAGAAACAAAGCTCTGAGTAGCTTTGGCCACATTCACATTATACAAACAATCTAGTTTGAAACTGGATTATTTCCCATGGCTCATCCTTCCTATGGAATCCTGGGATTTGTAGTTTGGTGATGCACCTGCACTCTTCGGCAGAGAAGGCTAAAGACCTTATAAAACTGCAAATTCCAGAATTAAATAGGAAGGAGCCATGGCAAGTAATCCAGTTTCAGACTGGATTATTTGTGTAGAATGAGTTTTGTCTTTGTTTCTCTTCTGTTCTCTGGAGAATATAGCCTGGAATGGGAGGCAGTCCCCTCTTTCCTGATAGTTCCCCCTCCCCCAGATGTTGAAAGGCTGTAGCAATAGCCCCATGGGGCTTGACAGCTGCTGTAGGGAGAGAACATGGAACTGTATGTGCAGAGTGACCATCCTTTCTGTCTCTTTAACCCCAGAAGAGATTCCTGAAGTCTCTTCTGGTCCACTGAGCATCTGGCCCACTTGGAAACCTCTAGCCAGTTTACCATGTGGGTTCAAAGGTGCCTTCAGGTGGAAACATCTGGGATTCATGTGCAGCGATGCCAAGTCATGCCCTCCAGGTAGTGCCACATGCTCCCAATGTCTCCTTGGCAATCATTCAGAGGAGGGCATTCTGTGAGGTGGCACCCACTCTGATGGCATGCTCTTCCAATCAAAATTTTGACAGCCACAGTTAGTGTTTGGCACAGGTTGAAGCCTATTTATTTAAGCACACCTTCCTCATTCCTTATGCAACCTAACATCTATTTATGGGACTTCAAAAGGAATTTATGTGTTGTCTTCTCTCTTATCTGTGTAGTGTGTGTATTTTACATTTTATTGATGTAGACTGCTTTGATATTTTTGGATATAAGCACTACATCAGTATTTGTGACTAAATAAATGCCAGGCACATAACCAAAGTTCATCTTATCAGATGATTTTCTGGCTTAACACACCAACCTTTGACCTTGCCTTTCTTCCCAAACTTTCATGAAGGACCATTTGTGCCTGGAAAACAAGCGCATCAATTACACAATTGCTGTTTTACTTTGTGTTTGTTTTGTGGCACATGCACTGCCCTTCATGTCTGAAGCCTCTCTCACCCTCCGGAGCTTAAGCAAAAACATGCTCTGCTCCCTCTCTCCCCTTTATACTGGAATCTAGCACCCAGGGCATCAGGTGGCAGTGAAACGAAAGGATTATCCATTTTATGGGCTTTAATTAGCACTGGAATATTAAGTGGCTATCAGATACCCAGGCTAAATGAATTGGAACCAGATGTTTCTTGGAGTTAGATTGACAGAGACCTGCCTATTTACACACTGCTAATGGATCATTACCCTGGAGCCAGGAGAGGCCAGCATAACTGCCAATAAATCGATGCTGAGAATTAGAATAATCCAGGCACAGGTTGCTGGGGTCTGCTGGGTGGAGGGTAGGGAGGCCTCCATTTAATAGTCAGTGGGGAAGGAAGCAAAGGTGAGAAAGATAGGTTGTGGAGGCAGCTCCAAAGGCTTCTGGTTGCTGTTGAAATGGGTTGGCATGGGCGACCTGTGTGTGTGAGTGTACAGGCATACATGCTTCTGACTTCAAGGCTTTTACGTCCCAGGCTGACTGTATTACATCTTTATAGGTAAGTGGTGTGCACAGTGGCTTGTCTGCGATAATTAGCCCCTGTTCAGATGAAAGCGCACGCCACGTCCAAGGTCTCATCTCACCTTCAAAGGGCTTCACATATGTTAACTTGGTGCTGTGTCAGCTGTGCTCACTGCCCAAAATAACTCCAGGTGCCTTAATCTGGGTTTTGTCCTCTGCTGGCACTTTTCATGTATTTTTTGTAGCCTTGGGTGAATTTCGGAACATGCCATCAGGATGTGTATGTAGATTTGGGACTGGCAGTAAAAGGGGAAGGGTGGCAGTAGAAGCACAGTTCTTTCAGTTGTAGAACCCCTGGTGCGCTCATCACCACTAAGGGGGTGAGGGAAAAATCTTTTTGCTTGCATTTTGATTAGAAAATACCACATTTCCCAAATCAGCAGACAAGTCAGAAAGGTGTTTTTCTTTGGTGTTTGCCATTGTGCCTGAATCTTGTGATACAGCTCTTGGAAAAGAAAAAGAAAAAAAGAAAAGAAAAAAGAAAAAAGGGTGTGTGTGTGTGCTCAAAGTGGATATTTAGGGGGGAATTTACAAAGAGAGAGAGAGAGAGAGAGAGAGAGAGAGAGAGCATGATATAAGGTAAAATTGCTGGGGAAAAACATGTCTATTAGGCAGAATTGCAAGCAAAATGTGTGCATTAGGAGAAACGGACAAAAAAATGCTTATGAATGTTCATGTGGCCCTTTTTTAAAACCCTGAAAGTTGATGGGGGAATGGAAAAGAGGACTAGGAAAATGAGAAATGATAAGGAACACAAAATGGGCTGTTCTATCCATTGCTGTTGCTGGAAGATACATTGAAATTGACAAATTTGGGATGTGTGGGGAGAGAGGAATGAGTTGGAAGGTCTTCAGAAGGCAGAATCACAGCCCTGCTCCAATGAGGCTACCTTTCTTTGATTGCCTTCTACAGTATGCTTGCCAAGGTGACAACTAACCATGACAACCTGGCACTTGGCCAGATGTTTGAGAGGAAGTGGGTCCTTGTCTTCTGGTGGTCCATTTCCGCTGGTTCACTGTGATAAACGGATAGATGAAATCTCCTCTTCCCAGCAGTCAAGAGAAATCTCAGATCTGTACTTGTGTGTGGCCAAGGGGAACATTCTGAAAATCCAACTGAATCCAATACAGTTGGAGCCAGAACACCTGTCTGTTGTTCAGGGTTTCCCCAAAGTGGGAAAAGATGCTCCAGCAGATGCCATGAAAGGAAGCATTCCCAGGAAGCTTGTTTAGATAGGATGCCAAGAGGGTCTGCTGAGAGTGGGAATTCCCAGGCTACCGGTTCTGAACTGTGATTCCTGCAGAGGAGAACCTCCTTTGGATAGGATCCAGGTTGCCAAGGTGTGTGTGAAGCAGGCAGGTCTTCACCTGGCTTATCAGTTTATAGGACAAGAGTGGTGCTTCTCTTTCCAAACATGGGGCTTGGATGATGTTTCGTTCAACCTGAGCTATGTAATGTGTTCTGGAAATGCTTTGGTGGCAACACTCAGGGACTTTATCTGATGTGGCAAAAATCACACAATTATGACGTTACAGTAGTGTGAATGGTTTCCGCTATTGCATGACGTCGTTATCTTCATGTGATCAATCTGTGCTCTAGCTGTGAATAAGGCATTGCTTTTAATTGATGGGACAAACCATCAATATCCCTCAATATTGCTCTTTTCACAGTATTGAAGAGTGTGTGAAAATATGTCCAGCTATAATTGCAAGATTACAGCATGAATGGGCGGTCCTCTTTCCACCTTCCCCATTACTGTTGAGAAAATGTCTGGGTGAGAATGCAAAAACTATCCACAGGACACAATGAAAGACTGTTAACAATAGTCACAGCATGCAGAAGTTCAAAGGCCCCAAAGATTACAGGTTGTTGGGTGTTTTAATGCCTGGGAAACGATATGCTTTTTTTGTTGGGCTGAGGCACAAGAGATCCTTACGCCTCGTTCCAACACAAAACACATAATATTGGTGCTCTCTCCTGAAATTCATTGGCTTTTCCATTAGAGGGATTGTTCTCACTCTTTGGCTCCTAAGACAGCTACTTCATTATTAAGAGGCTGCCATTCTTGGAGCTGCAACTGAAGACAAGCTACAAAACAAGAGTAATTGGTCCTCATAAATATTCTTCTTTTTCTGACTGCGCCTTCTTCTGAGGTATCTGTTGTTTGCCAGCAGCCTGCATACATTATGCACTTTAATAATCCAGTTTCAAACAGTACAAAACATTAATATCTGTGGGCTGATTGTTAGTTTCATGCTTCAAATTTCCTTGCAGCTGTGGATGAGTGTTGAGTGAGATTGACGGTTTCAGGAAAGCAACATGCCTCTACTGGAAGGGGGCATGCATATGGCTGGAATACCCTTCCATTGTTTCTTTTCCTGCCTTGCTGTTTCCCCCTCTCACCCCCACTTTTGAATGCTCCCAGGCACTCCCTAAATATCCATGTGAGGTATAAAGGATAGTATGGAGGAGCTCTCTCTCTCTTCCCCTCCTCTTTATTTAGAAATCCTAGCTCTTAGGAGTGTACAGTCAGCCCTCCGTATCTGGGGTTTGGCTCCAGGATACCCCACTCCACCCCTGTGGAGACTAAAATCTATGGATGCTCAAGTCCCATTATATACAATGGTGTAGTAAAATGGTATCCCTTATGTAAAATGGCAAACAGCAATGTATGCTTTTTAGAATCCCACCCCCCACCGAATACTTACCAAGTTGTGGTCGGTTGACTGTGTGGATGCAGACCCGTGAATACAGAGGGCCAACTGTATTTGGTTTTTAAATTTTGTGTCACTCCTGGGCTTTTCATTTTTAAATTAATTTTTAACATGAACGATCTAATTTACAAAGAAAGTAATATACATTCAAAAAATGAAGACACAGAAAGAAGAAAAAGAGAGAAAAAGAAAAAAGAAGAAAAGGAGGGAAAAGGGTTTAAAAAGACACGTAACTAATACACAGTAGGGCACTAACTCCCCACTCCTAACTGTAATGAAAAGTAAAAAGGAAAAAAAAAGAAAAAAAATATTCTACCATTACAGAGCCAACTGAATAATCCTGCTAAAATTACTAATAACCATATCCGTAGGTTATTACATCATTAGATTTCTTATGGCTCAAAAAATCTATAAATGGCTTCCTTTTTAAAGAACTTCCTTAAAAAAAAACTTGATGAATTCATATAAGTATGGAGTTTCAATGCCCGCATTGGAATGTAAAGGATTTGAATGCTCCCCAAAAGACAAGAAGACTTTTTCATCACCTGAAACAATATAAACATGAGATAGTTTGTATACAAGAAACCCATATAAGAAATTGGATGAAAAATATCTATGTAGTGTTACCCTTGTTTAGGAAAAGCATTTGTGGCTTCGGCAGAGGAAGGAAAGGGGCGTAGTGATTTATGTTAAAGCAGCTTTGACACATGAGAACATATTTGTATACCCACCGGGAAGATTTGTAGGAGTGCAAATTCAATATCAAACAGAAAAACAATCTTGCTGGTGGGGATATATGCCCCTAATGAAAATAAATCACTGTTCTTTGAAAAATTAATGGAAAAATTCAAGATCATTCTTTTGAGAATTTTATCTTTATGGACAATTGAAATGGGGTAATAGCTGGAAATTTAGACTGGAAATCTGATAAATAAAACTTTGGTGCTTTTTCTACCCTGAACTCTATATTGGTTGTTAAAGCCTACCTTTTCCTTGCCCACCTCGAACACACATATGGAATTAACCTGTGCTCCACACTAGCTGTTAATGCTCCAGGAAGATCTTACTGCTTCCCTACTATAATTCTACCTAAAAGCAGTTATTGGGACCATTGTTAAATATTGTTGTCAGCAGTACCTAGCTTTGCAAGGGATTATTTCCTTGACTCTTCAGTGGTTAGGGTGTTTTGTAAAAAGAGGACTGGGCAATGAAACACTCCTTAAGGATGGAACTAAAAGTAGTTTTTTTTTCCTTCTTGCTTTTGGCACAAAACATCCCAAGCTGTGCTTTCTATGCATTTAGCAAATTAACTTTAAACCTCAGAATCAGCTGCTGTATATCCACCATGAAGGGGTTTTAAAGGATTTGTTCAGAAGTTTGCTGGGTTCTGTCTTGCAGTCTGCGATTATGTTTAGGGTTAGAGTGCAAGAGCAAGTGATACCCTTGGATAGCCCCAGATTCAGGGAAAAGACCATGCTACATGTGGCCTGATGGCAGCAGATTTTGGGGGCATTTGCATGGGGATTGGGGTATTTGATAGTATAGAAAAGCCCCTGCTCTCCCAGAATCCTAGTCCAAAATTTAGATAATCCTTATTACACACACAGACCCTTTTCCGTTTTGACTGTGGTATCCCAGTTTACTTATTTAATTGAAAAAAGGGGGGAGCAGCTGAAAGGTTTAATTTAGGTGTAATCAAGTGGTAAAAGTCTCCCTGTCGAGTTCATTTCAGTTATTTTTCCAAATTGAACTAGCCTCTTGTGATATTGACACAGTATCCTTTGTCCTCTCTGGCAGCAGATAGAATAACTCAATGTGAAATGTGATTTCCAGAAATTAATTCCATCACTGCACACAAGACCAATGGTGCCACTCTAGTAAACTGTAAGCAGCCCTGGATGATGGAATAGGTGGGCTGGGAGGAGGCTAAAAGGTGTGGCCCCTCTCTTAGGTGGCTGTTGCATAGCAAACTGCTCGATATTCCAAGGACATTTTATATTAACTGTATGGCAGATGATTTGAGAAGTCTACAACACCAGGGTGTGCTTTTAACACACAGCATGTTCCACGGAGGGCTGGTTCTCCAGTTAGCAAGGCATTAGTGCCTCTAAAGTGTGCTCATAAATAGTTTTATCCTTGACTGCTGATTATAGGGAGCATATGATTCTCTTGTTCAAACAGCTCTGTTGTCTACTGCTCCATTTCAAGGAACAATTCAAAGAGCTGGTTATGAGCTACACCTACGTGCCTTTAAGTCGCCTGTTGACTTATGGTGACCCCATACATTTCACAGGGGTTTTTTAGGCAAGAAATACTCAGACTGGTTTTGCCAGTTCCTTCTTCTGAAATATAGCCTTTTCTTGTTCTCACCTGGATGTTTTCTCACTGGAAACAGGCAGGAGGGAAGGAAGACTGTCCATTCATGCTGTAATCTCATGATTACAATGGAACATGGTTTCACATGCTCTTCAGTACCATGAAAAAAGCAATATTGAGAGCTATCAACAGCTTGTCCTGTCAATGAAAAGCAATGCCTTATTCATGGCTGGAGCACAGACTGACCATGTGAAGACAACAACATTGTGAAATAGCGGGACCTGTTTGCGCTACTGTGATCTCATAATTGTGCAATTTTTGCTGTGGACATTTTCAGACGCGTAAAATTACCTTCTTGCCATGCAAGCAGCCTCCAGAACAGTATCGAGGCTGCTGCGTGGCAAGGGTCCATTGTGGATGATGCTGTTTCTCTCTCGGCGGCGTCCGTGACTGTTGCGGCCAGCATTGGAGGCAGCCGTGCTATTTTTTACTCACAAAAGTTGTCAGTGAGTAAAAAATAGCGCGGCCGCCTCCAGTGCTGGCCGCAAAAGTCACAGACAATGCCGAGAGAGAAACGGCATCGTCCAAAATGGACCCTTGCCGCGCAGCAGCCTCGATACTGTTCCAGAGGCTGCTTGCACAGCAAGAAGGTAATTTTACGCGTCTGAAAATGTCCTGTGTCTGATAATGTCCTGTGTGGACACAGGTGTCTCACAATATAAGCTGGCATGAGCCTTACCATCTTTAGGGAAGAACATTCTCTCCTTCACAGCACCTTCACAGGCTCGTTTGGTGAGGACATGAGAAAGGGCCTTTTAATTGGTGGCTCCTAGACTTGGTTGGCTCCCTCCCTAATCTCTTTTCACTGGTAGACAAAGACCTTCTTATTTAAACAGGATTTTAGCCTTTTACTGGTTAGTGTAGAAGGGTGTGAAATGGATGTGCTGTTGTTGTTTTAAAATATGTAATATGTTCTTAAGGTGTTTTTAATTGTTTCAAATTAATGTTTTGAACGGATTTACGGTTTAATGCTTTTTAAATGTTTTTGTCCCACATCTTGTTTAAGTTATATTGTAAGCTGCTATGGGTACCATATTGGGAGAAAAGCAGACTATAAATGAAATAAATAAAGATAGCATCACATTAAACAATGGCCTGCATCCTATTGATAGTTCCATCTAGAGGAAGCCCATTCAGTCAACTGATGCATACTGAGGGGTCATCTATAGGAGGGGGAAAAATTGATTGCTCTGCAGTAATAGCAATTTGCAGCAGCTGCAACTTGTCTTAATGGTTTTACAGCCCCCATAAACTTTGCATGCACCTCTAGCCAAGATGGCAGCCATGAGTGAATTACTTGCATTTTAAAATCTGCTGCCACTGATATTTTTTTAAAAAACTTTTTCCACAGTGTCTACAAGAGATATTTCACATATACAAAAAAAAAAAGAGAGAAAGATAATACAAATCACTGTTTCATTGCCTTAGTGATCACTTACTAGGGTGAAAATCCAACATGGTAGCAGTGGGTGCATGCCCTGTAAGCAAGCCCCGCCCCCTGTGCTCATCCAGCCAATCAGGCTTGTGTTTCCTCTCATATAGTAAAGTGCAGTAATGCAAAATGCATTTGTCTTAATTGAGCGGGAATGTGCATTCCCTATGGCGCTTTTGAAAAACTCCGGAAAAAGCCACAAAGGCTCTCCACGCGTAGTTTTTGGAGTTTTTTGCTGCCCCACTTCTGAATATGATGCAATGATGCAGGTTCCCATTAAGACAGATTGTATTCCCAGTGAATTCTATGAGGGTTTTTTTTTTTTAACCGTTTAGACAGGACCCAAGTCTACATGTAAATGAATTCTGTGGATTCAGTGGCTCTCCTCTAGTTGGGATTGCCAACAGGAATGCCTGAAAAATGGGTGGTGTGCTGGTGCTTACTGTTTGTTGTCCCTGATTCAACAAAGAATGTGTTCACAAGTTGCCTGTCCTGTGTGAATCTTGCCATTGATTGGGATCAGTGTGGTGAAAAGGGTGTGATGGGCACCACTCTGAACTTCCCTCCCCCCTTGCCCCACTCTGCACATGCCATGGCTGTCACTGGATTGGGAGTCTTGCCCAAGGCACCTGTTGCATCCTTGTGAGCCCTGGTGGCGTAGTGGTTAAATGCCAGCACTGCAGCCACAACATTGTGAGTTCAATCCTGCAGGGCTCCAGGTTGACTCAGCCTTCCATCCTTCTGTTGGTCCGGTAAAATGAGTACCCAGCTTGTTGGGGTCAATTAGCTAACACATTGTAAACTGCTTAGGGAGGGGTTAGCACTATAAAGCAGTATAGAAATGTAAAGTGCTGTTACTATTGCTTATGCATGTGTGTGTGTGGAGGAGAAACTGAATCCTGTACAATCAATGTCACCAGCTGAAAATCTGGATCAGGAGACCTATTGCATATGCATGACTATGATATGTCTCCTGTCCAACCCCCACCAAACCCACTTTTTTTTCTGTTTCAGCCTCTAACACAGCACTTTCCTGGCCAGCAGGGCAGGGGAATGGTACCAAAGCATCCAGCATTTACCTATAGCTGGATGCAAAATGACAGACATCCTTGGGGGCCTTCTGGTGGTCCTAAAGGATGATGTCATTCCAGGGGATCCAGCTATACAAAAGTAGGTGGACACTTCTGTACCATTTCACTGCTCCATTGGCCAGGAAATGGTGGTGTTGTGGGTGGGGTGGGGGGCTGGCTATAGAGAAAAGATGGATTGGGGTGTAATTTTGCACAGGTGGTACTGAGTCTCAGCTTCTGCAACAACCAATGAAGTGAGCTTACAATGGCATAAGCTGGATTTACACCACTAACTTACTAATTAACTCACCAACAGGAATGCGAGCCCGCTATCTGTTATCCCTGGACCACCAGCAGCCTAGAGTTTGTGCTTAGTGGGCACTGGTCCTTGTGTAGTCCCCATTGTAGACAGGAACCCCAATTTTCTTATTCTGGTGCTTGCTGTGATAGGCTTCACCCAAACATAATATTAATATAATTAACAGGTGGCCATCCAACCTATGTTTAAAAACCTCCAAAGAAGGAGAGTCCACAATTCTTAGAGGCAATCTATTCCATGTTTGGAATAGCTCTTACATTCATGAAGCTCTTCCTAAATCAATCCATAGGCAAATCCTTATGGATTCAATGAGTCAATGGATCTACTTTAGTTGGGATAAACCATTAGATTCAGGTCTATGTTTCCAAGTTGGATTCTTTGTTCCCCCGCCCCGCATGTATTTGGCATACTGGATAATAAAAACTTTCTTTGTTGACTTGAGTAAACTCCCAAGCATTTGTCTGGATGCCCCAGAGAGTTAATGCCAGCTGTCTCAGTCTTTGGTCCTTGGCTGGGTGCCATAAGGTTTCTTTTACAGCAGAGTATTAGAAAGAGCTTGACATTTCAATGAAGAACTTTAAAAGGACCAAATCTCAAAGAGTGGATTATTGAAATATGTCGTTTTGTGTTTAGATCAGGCTGTGAACAGGAGAACCCACGGTCTGGAGACACTGGCGCTGAGCAGCAGCTGTATTGTATTGTATTGGTTTATGTATACCCCACCTTTTTCCCAAAGCAGGGACTCAAGGTGGCTCACAAGATAAAAAGGAACACAATTCAAAACACATGTAGATAAACACATTAAAAATGTTGAAAATGCCAATAAACTGTCTATAGGATTAACACTGTGTAAAATATATCCATTGAAGAGCAAGAGGTAAGAATAGTACAGCATGCTAAAGCAATTTTTTAAAAGTAAACTTATCAGTTCCTAAAACTGCAAATATTAAAAAGGTCTTTACCCATTGACAAAAGGACAGTGAGGAGGGAGACAGTCTAGTCTTCCTAGGAATGGAGCTCCAAACCCTGGGAGCAGCTACTGAGGATACCTTCCTTCATAGGAGATTATCAGATGAATCATAGAATCATAGAATTGTAAAATTGGAAGAGACCACAAGAGTCATCCAGTCCAACCCCCTGCCACCCAGGAAATCATGATCAAAGCATCCCTGACAGATGGCCATCCAGCCTCTGTTTAAAGACCTCCAAGGAAGGAGATCCTACCACGCTCCGAGGGAGTGTGTTCCACTCCGAACAGCTCTTACTGTCAGAAAGTTCCTCCTTAAGTTGAGGTGGAATCTCTGTTCTTGGAGCTTGCATCCACTGTTCCATGTTCTAGTCTCTGGAGCAGCAGAAAATAAGCTTGCTCCATCCTCAATGTGACACCCTTTCAGATACTTAAACAAGGCTATCATATTGCCCCTTAACCATCTTTTTTCCAGGCTAAACATACCCAGCTCCCTAAGTCTCTGCTCATAAGGCATGGTTTCCAGACCTTTCACCATTTTACTTGCCCTCCTCTGGACACACTCCAATTTGTCAATATCCTTTTTGAATTGTGGTGCCCAGAACTGGACACAGTATTCTAGGTGAGGCGTGACCAAGGCAGAATAGAGTGGCACTATTGTTCTCTTGATCTAGACACTATACTTTTATTGATGCAGCCCAAAATTGCATTGGCCTTTTTAGCTGCCACATCACACTGTTGACTCATGTTCAACTTGTGGTCTACTAGGACTCCTAGATCCCTTTCGCACGTAGTCTCATTCAGCCAGGTCTCCCCAATCCTATATCTATGCATTTTGTTTTTCCACCCTAAGTGCAGTACCTTACATTTCTCCGTATTGAATTTCATTTTGTTAGCTTTGGCCCAGTTTTCAAGTCTATTCAGGTCATTTTAAATTTTGATCCTGATTGACTGCATGCATTTGAAGAATTCAGCTACATTTCACAAAATGCATTATGTCAAATGAAGCTTCCCTCTGCAACAGTATAAATAGCTGAAGGAAGGGTGCAGCCAGAAAGTGGACTGCAGGGGATGGCCCTAGTTTTTGCTTGAGTGCCTAAAAACATTATTATGACACTATATTTAATAGCGTTTGTGTTCTGGCACAATGACACACATTTTCGCACACTGCTGTGATAGTGATACACAACTACCCCAAGAATCTGGCAATACGAGTGCTCGCACTGCTTACTTCCGTGTTTTTCCATGAATGAGATTTCGGTGTGTCTTGTGAGAAGACATGAGCGCACTAAAAAGCCCCCAAACACCAACATTTTAAAAAGAAAATATTCAGAAAAGCACTGATGCATGTTTAGAAACTTGCAAGCAAGATGGGGAGGTTCATAAAAAGAGGGTACGTTACCTAGTTTTTCCATTTGCACCTGGAAGTGTTCTGGAGGGATAGCCCATTGATGCTGGAATCACGCCAGCAGAACCTGGAACACAAGCGCTACAGGAGATTAATTTTCAACTTCTCCCTGACAATAAAAAAGAACTTCCTCGTAACAGGAGCAGAACGCTCGCATAATGCTAAGCCAATATGTTGTATGTTAAGAAAGACCTTTTGCGATCTCATGGTGTCATTATAATACCATTTTTGATGTGTCTGATAATCTCCACCTTCTCAACCAATGTTTCTTGTGATAGTGGTGGGGCTGAAGCCAAATCCACACTAGACAAATAATCCAGTTTCAAACTGAATTATTTGTCATGACTCTTTTCTATGGAATCCTGGGATTTGTAATTTGGTTAGGCACCAGCGCTCCTTGAAAGAGAAGGCTAAAGACCTTATAAAGCTACAAATCCCAGGATTTCATAGGAAGGAGCCATGGCAAACAATCCAATTTCAAACTGGATTATTTATGTAGTGTGGATTTGGCCTAAGAGAAGCACCTGTGCCAAATATGTCAGAGAGACTCATATGGATGAAACAGTTCTTCATATAGCTTAGACATCCATATAGGGATTTATAGGTCACTGCCAGGACCCTGAGTTATTCCTGGAAACAAATCAGTAGTAGCAGAGCGGTTGTTATATGCTCCCTGTAACCAGCTCCAGTGAACAAGGGCAAACTGGAGCTCCGATACATTTATCACTTCCTTAGCACAGGGGATTTAGCTATTCCCTGGCAGATGAAATCAAAATCTGAGGAGTTAAGGACATAGAATAATAGAGTTGGAAGAGAACACAAGGGCCATCTAGTCCAACCCCCCTGCCATACAGAAATACCCAATCAAAGCATTCCTGACAGATGGCCATCCAGACTTTGGAGGAAGGAGACTCACTCCGTCACAATCCGAAACAGCACGTTCCACTGCCAAACAGCTCTTACTGTCAGGAAGTTCCTCCTAATGTTTAGGTGGAATCTCTTTTCCTGTAGTTTGAGTCCATTGCTCCATGTCCTCATCTCTGGAGCAGCAGAAAACAAATTTGCTCCATCCTCAGTGTGATATCACTTCAGATATTTAAACATGGCTATCATGTCACCTCTTAACCTTCTTTTCTCCAGGCTAAACATACCCAGCTCCCTAAGCTGCTCCTCATAGGGCATGGCTTCCAGACCTCCCATCATTTTGGTCGCCCTCCTCTGGACATGTTCCAGCTTGTCCATATCCTTCTTGAATTGTGGTGCCCAGAACTGGACACAGTATTCCAGGTGTGGTCTGACCAAAGCAGGATAGAGTGGCACTATTACTTCCCTCAATCTAGACACTAGATTCCTATTGACATCACAAAGGCTGGATCAGGCCAAAGACCCATCTGCTTCCACATCTGGATTTTCACATTGACCTTTGAAGTGCTCCAAGGGGATGCCCACAAGCAGGACCTTAAGGCAACAGCATCCTTGCTCACAGTTTTTCTGGTGCAAGATGGTACTCAAGAATCTGCCATACTGCCTGTAATTGGAAAAAGGAGCATAGGGTAGGGATATAATTTTAGGCTAATTTTGTTCTTGAAGGAAGCAACAGGTAATTTTAACAAATTTCTTTCTACTGCAAGGAAGTCTTTTGAAACAATTTGCAGTTTGGGGACTTATTCTGCAAACTACTTTTATATTTTGAACTTGGTTTGCAGCAGTTGAAGTAACTGAGGACAAAGGGGAGAAATGGGAGGAGAGAAACTGGGACATTTTTAAAGGCAGGTGAGAAAATGGGCCAGCAGAGGATTAACTGGGGTTGTCTCTGCCAAAGCAGAAGAGTTGGTATGCTTTAGTAGGCCAATCCTTGTGGGGTTTTAGGGTTACATTTTTGTCTCTCTTTCTGTATTCTGTAAATAACAAATTTAGTGGTACTAGTATTTATATTTTGGAGAGAACTTTTTTTAAAAAAAATGTGTGTGACTGCAGTTGAAGATCAGGCTGTACATTTTCTAAATAAATAAGTAGACTATATCTGGGGGAGGCAGAACACCTGGGAATGGGGAAGAGGAAGAGAAGTTGATGTGAGGCTCTCTTTCTGGGACACACTTTGCGTGGTTATTAAATCTGCATGACACAGCTTCCAAAGGTAGTAGAAATGGTTAGCAGCATGACAAAAATAACATAAATATTTAAACCTTATTACAAAACAAAGAATGAATACAATCCTAAAAAGCAAGGTGAAGATATTTTTTTAAAGGGTAGCAAGGGTGTGATCATGCTTGCTAAAAGGGATGCTGGAAAGGGTTCATAACATTTTGGTTGCCATCCTGTTCAGTAATGGTGATGTTGTAAGCTTTACTTATGACTTAACAGCAGCATAATGAATAAAATTGCACAGAGGAGAAAGTTAGATTGAAATAACCAGTATGATCAGCAACTGGGAGGTAGGAAGCTGATTACATTTTTGTTTGTATAGTTTTAAAAAATGTAGATTACAATGTTTGTTTTGTATTGTGTCATGTTTTTGTTTCTATTGTGATATGTGTTTGTGTTTAATAAAAATTAATTAAACATAATTATTCAAATTCACATCTATAGTCATGATTGCAATGACCAAAACCACCCTGCAAATCCTACCTTTGAAGCTACCCCCCCAACACAGCCACTACCAAGGCAACGGAGAGCAGGATGGTTAGTAATGACATGTCCAGCCCTCTCCCGGTTGCTGGGTGGGCTGAGACAGACAGCAGCAATAGGATCCTGACAGGACCCCAGGGGGTCTTTGAAGTTGTCTGTCTCAGTGCATACTGCAAAAGATGGCTGGATATATCATTATTCATTGTCTCACTCTCCAGCACCTTGGAAGTGGCTGTGTTGGGGGGGGCGGGCGTGTTATGAGCCTTCAAAGGTAGGATTTTGGAGGGTAGCATCAGGAGATGTTGCAGCTATGTCTCCATAGTTACGCCTCCTGATGCAGGATCTCAGCCTCCATTTCTATTTTCTTTTAGAGCAAGGTGGACAACCGCAGAGCGAGCAGGGACTAATTTCTGCCCCGGTGCCACATCAGGGTGTGGAGGGGCTCAGCACACCTATAGCTCGGTTGGAGGAGGTGCCCCAGCTGTTCTGACTGAACAGTCAGCTGCTCTAGATGAGGAAGGCAACAAACACTCTTTACATTCTGTGAGCCACACATCTGTCACTCACTCTGTGTGAAAGACATCTATGCCAACTTGGAGACTCTGCCTTGTTTTCTGGAAACTTGTAGCCAGATCTTGAGTACTCTTCTACGTGTCCTTCTCTGTGTCTTGATGTCCCCATTTATGAATTGATTCCTCAGCTTCTTGATCCCTGGACTGCTAACTACCCATGTTGCTTCTCTCTCCTCAAGGTGAATTATGACACCTCCCAAATGGCTGTGTCTGGACACCCAATGTGACTGGAAGAGACGTTGTGTCACTTGCTGTTTGGCTTTTAGCTAAAATGTGCCCCTCAGTTTTTGGATTTGGGGTACAAAACCAAATCCAAGGTTGGGCAGGGACAAAACCACTGAATTTTGCAGCACTTTTCAACCATTTGGGTGGAAAGTTTAAAAGAATTTGGGTGGAGTGGAAGGGCTTTCGGGAAAGCTTCAGGGGGTTTCATGGAGAGTGCTTTGGATCCCCGAGGGGCCCCAATTTGCCCACCCCTGTTTTCAAGGAGACAGGGATGAGGTGGAACCACCCCAAGTGCAGAATAACAGAGAGAGAGACTCAAAAATTCCTTCCAACTTGATCCACACTAAAATGACTGGCAAAGCTCTGATTAAACCTGATGATTTCTAATCAGTGATTAATGAATTGTTTGATTAATCACACTGATTGAGCATGTGGTGTTTTTCTGCCTTTCGAGAAATTTAGGGGACAGCAGGGCAAGTTAAGGACAATCACTTTAGAAAGTTCTAGTGTGAGCTGAAATTCTTGCTCTGGTCTTATATGCCTTTTAAAGTTTAAAGTTTCCAACTGCTCCCTTTTAACAGAACAATAGCATGAGCGTGTGGGTTGATAGATGTGGGATGACAGCATGAGGGATGATAGATGCTCCAGAAATGGTGTGCGAGTGGGTGGGTGGGTGTAAGTAAGAGGAAGGGGGGGTTGTCTAGATGGTGAAAAAACTCCTCATGGAATTTGAGGAGAATTCCTTTTGCCCTAATGAAATCTCATGTTGAATTACGGTATTTGGAAGGAGGAGGGCCAAAATCCACAAAAAGCTACCCCAGACTTTGGGACTTTTCCTGAGCTTTTAAAAAACTGATGGGGAAATAAACACTCCCACTCATTAGGACAATCAGATTGTATTGCTGCGCATTCCTGAAGTGGATAGCTGATTAGTTGAATGTGCACTGGGGGTGCGTTTGCCGGCGAGGCAGTGCCTGGAACTGCCATGTTAGAAGTGAAGTTGAAGGCTTTCATGGCCAACATCCATAGATTTTCCTTGGGTTTTTTTTTTCCAGGCTGTGAGGCCATGTTCTGGAATAGTTTCTTTCTGACATTTTGCCTGCATCTGTGGCTGGCATCTTCAGAGAATGGTTGGGTAGGAGTGTATGTGGAGTTTATATATTGTGAACCCCTGTTGGGGAGTATATGTAAATTTGTGTAATTGAATGATTAGTTTTGGGTATAGAAATGCAAGGATGATTACTGTCTGTTTGGCTAATGGTTGGTTGATGGGCCATTATCTGCTGGATATCCCCCTGTCCCTGGGTGGAATTCCTTTGTAAGTGTTGAGTTTTGATTCTATTGTTCTTCAAAACTGGGAGCCAGATTTTGTTTACTTTTAGGGTTTCTTCTTTCCTGTTGAAGTTGTCCAGGTGTTTGTGGATTTCAATAGCTTCTCTGTGCATTCTGACATGATAGTTGTTGGCCTGGTCCAGAATTTTGGTGTTTTTAAATAACATTTTGTGTCCAGGTTGGTTTATAACATGTTCTGCTACTGCTGTCCTCCCAGGGACAGGGGGATTTCTAGCAGTTAATGAGGAGAAGAACTGTGAGCACTTTTCTGGGGGTCTCTCCCAAAATTATTCAGTGACAGCTAATCTTTCCCAAGAAATAGCAAAGCTTTGTCTTTCATGAGACTGAATCCTATTGTTAAATCCCAACTACAGTAGACCCATTGAATCAATGGGATTTACATAAGTGTTGACTCACCATTTAATGGGTCCTACTTCAGTTGGGACTACCATCTGGATTCAGATGATCATAATATTTATTTTTTGGCGGGGGGGGGGTTTGAAATAGGTCCTCTTGCTTTTAGGAAAAAAAAAAACTTGGGCTAATATTTCTCCCGTTTTGCTCTGACTGACCCATGGAGGCCTTTGCTTGGCTGTGACGTTACATTTACTTTTGCATCTCCTAAAACTCCTTCTCTGAAGCATGCTGCAGCCCCCTTACACATTTCTAAAGAGTGTTGAAGGCTACTTTGTCTCTGTATGTTCTGGCTATTATGAGTGTGTTCGGAATGGCTCCAAGTCTGGCTTTAACCTCAGGTTACTACCATCTGAATTATTATTCTTGGCAAAGGGTGAGCAGGTCTTACCTTGGAGAACCAAACAGAGCTGAGGGATGGCTCCTTCATGCCCTTCTTGAAAAGCCTTCAGAGGGTTAATGCAAATCCAAAGTCCACCTTCAGTACTAATAGGGAGGGCCAGGTGGCTGGCCGAAAGGCTGTCTGGTAGTAGGCTGGGGGTGAACAGCATTTGTCCCTCCAGATGCTGTTGGACTGCAAGTCCCAGCTGTCATAGACAGCATGGTGAAGGATTCTGGGAGTTGAAGTCCCAACTATATCAGGAGGGCCCCATAATTCCCACCTCCCTTGCCCCACTTAGATGTAATAAGAACTGCAGGGATGCAGGGATGGGGAAAGACCAAGGCCATAAAGGGTTATGCATTTATTGTGCTACACAACCCTTGTGCTGAAGGATAAGGTTACACAACTGAGCCAAGACACCAAATGTGCTGTGTGCATCCATGCGCATTATGCATATGTATGTGCAATGGTACTGCACAATGCGGATGTTTTGCATCTGACAAAAATGTCCAACTGCTTCTGTAAAGAGAATGTACACATGAATAATAAAACCAACAGAGTGATTTTTGAGTGTTCAGGAAGTGCTTTGGCTGGAATCCTGCATTAGGAGGTGTATCATAAAAGTTCTCCCATGGTGGAACTATGAAATGTCTAAATGGCATTTATCAGGGCCAACAAGAACTTTTGGTGGAGGCTCCCTTTCTGAGGAGCTCTGCCAAAGCCTTCTCTTCTCTTGTGCTTTCCAAAGACAGTCCTTTTTTAGAGAGAGAGTTGAAGAGTGCTTTTTTATCCTGCAGGCTCCCGACTTGCTAGAAAAATCAAGTAATCAAGATGAAGAAAAAGAATCCAGGTGCTGATGCATCCATTCTAGATTGCACAAAGATTTCAAGCAGCTGGAAAAGTGGAGATTTGGGAATGTTGGTGTATAGTGTGTGTGTGTACATGTCTTCAAGTCACCTTCAAGTTGACGTACGGCGACCCCATGAATTTCATAGAAAAGGAATACACTTCCTCTAAAATATAGCCTACAGCACCTGGTATTCATTGGCAGTCTCCCATCCAAGTAGTAACCAAAGCTGACCCTACTTAGCTTCCAAGACCAGGCATCATCTGGTGCCTTTAGGGTATTTGGGAAGGGACCTCTTATCTCCAGGGGCTCATTTATACGACCCCCCCCCAAAATGGAGTGCCCAATAGTAATGGAATTTCGCAGCAGCGGCAACTTGTTCTAATGGTCCCCCCTTCAAAAGCTTTGCATGCCCCCAGCAGCTACAAGTGAATGACTCACATTTTTACCTACCATAATCTGCTGCTGCCAACTCTTTTTTTAAAAAAACCCTATTTGTACTGTGCGCTGGAATGATATTTTCTCTCTCTCTCTCTCTCTCTGGCTTTTCTTTGCAAACGAAGATTCAGGAAGGACTCATCCCGCGCTTTCTGCAAGCGCGCTGATGACTAAAAAGGCCAATCCGAGATAGACAAGTCCAGTTGCAGAAAGCACAGCAGAAGGTCTCCTTGGGTGATGTTTCCGGGTTGTGATTCTTTCTGCGTTGTCGTTTCTCTTCAAGACTTGTTCGTCGTGAGTTCTCAAATAAGGCTGCAGCATTGTGGATAGTGCATCTCCATGCCTCCCGATGTGAGGCCAGGGCGGACCATTGTTGGTGATCAATTTGGCTGAGCCTAAGATGTTGTTTCAGGGAGTCTTTGTATCGCTTTTTTGGAGCGCCCCTCTTACGCTGACCCGTGGCGAGTTCACCGTAGAGTAGTATTTTTGGGAGGTGATAGTCCTCCATCCTAGAAACGTGCCCTGCCCAGCGCAGCCGTGTTCTCAATATCATGGCCTCAATGCTGGTGATCCCTGCTTGCTCAAGGACAGCAACATTCGTCCCATAGTCAGTCCAGTGTATATTTAGGATTGTGCGTAAACAGCGCTGATGAAAGCGCTCGAGGAGTCGTAGGTGGTGGCAATAGGTGACCCATGTTTCAGATCCATAAAAAGGAAAAGAAACATCACTCCATTTTCTCGCCTTAGCGAGTGAGCGCTAAGGTGAAAATCAAACATGGCAGTGCCAGGCACTTGCCCTGTTAGCAAGCCCCACCCCCATGCAATCCAGCCAATTGGCTTTGCACTTCTTGGTGTATGGGACAGCAATTCATATCGAATTGCTTGTCCCAATGAGGAGGAATGTGCATCCCCCTGCAGTTTTTTTTTTTTTTAAATTGCAGGAAAAGCCGCAAAGGGTAAAAATGTCTCTCACAAAACGGCAGAATGATGTGGCTTGCCATTTAGACAGGTAGGGTTCTCCTTGCATTCCGGGAGGAGATTTTTTGCCTTTAAGTTAGCTTCCTAGACAAGTTCCATATCCAAGGATTGCTCTGTACCGGAGAATTGTGAAGCATTACTGACATCTACTGGCCCTTTGCTTCTCTTTGCCTGCATTCAAATAGCCTTTAATTTCTCCCCCTTTTTTTCTTGCCCTATCAAAGAGCTGATAACCAGGCTCATGGATAGCACAACACATTTGCCTCCTGTGGGGTGGGGGGAGCCAAAGATATGGAGGTCTGACCCATTTTTCAATATTTTGTCATTCATCATTTCTTTGGAGTGTTAGGATATCTGCACAGGTGGAAGAGGCAACTGCTGCTGCCCTGTAGGAGCCATGCAAAGTTGGAGGCCTCCGGACCGCCTCTGCACCCAGCCATCATCAGGGCCCCCAGAATGCTTTTCAAGGTGGGGAGGACTTCAACATTGGTAGGCAGGTGTTTATTACTTTTGCTTCCTTGCAAGCATTTGCAGGGGGAGGGCAAATTACTTCGCCCCTCCATTAGCATTCAAGCATCCTAGGTCTAAGCTAAGTGCTGTAGGATTCTACTAATTGCTGGCAAGAACCTGCCTGGCTGCTAATAATAGAAAGAAAAGCAATATTATGTATTATCTCCTTGTTTGCACCCCTATGGTATAAAAAGGTTTGGAATTTGGCATTGTCAGAAAGATTGACATGGCAAATAAGAGGAGCAAAAGCACCGAAAGACTTAAATATCTTTAAGGTAGCATGGTTCCTGTTTATTACGTATGTAAATCAAACTAATGAGGAAAGAAGCCATCTCCCACTGACCCATGGGTCTAATCTGGAAAGAATTAATCCAACAAAACAAATATTTACAAAGAGATTCACCTTGCATTTGAAGAGCATGAAAATATAACTTAGGTCCTATGTAACCATTGTCAATGCTTTGGTTTTGTTGTACTACTTTTTCCATGTTAATCTTTTTTTTTTAATTATTATTTTTTTTTAAGTTCCAGGACCTCTCCAGCTGAGTTTGAGTGGGCTCAGCTCCAGGCAAAAAGAAAGAGCTGTGTGCAACTCTCCAGCTTAGCTAGGAGAGCAGCAGCTTGCTACAAGTTTGCAAGGTTTAATTGATTTGTTGCTGCAATTAGCAAACAATATTTAGGAGGACCATGTGGTTACTTTGTTAGCTTTTTCCTTCCCCCCCAGTCATTGTAGTGACAGGGCTCCACCATCCACTCTGCTGTGCATCCAATTGCTGGCTAGAAGCAAGTAGGCTAGATTAAATGTTCATTATCTCATCACTCTAAGGCATTTATCCCCAGTTCTTTGAAACCTAGAATCTGTTTGACAGAAGTATAAGACCCATGCGTCCCTTTGTTTCACATAAATCTATTGTATTTATTTAATTTATATCCCACCTGTCTCCCAGTATGGGATCCTAGGCAGCGTACAACATTCATGGCACAGTAGTTTCCTAGGTAGTACATTAAGAGTACCTAAGACCTGGTATCCTTGCATTGAGAATGGACTCCCAATAGATTCCCCCCCTCCAAGAAAATGCATTGCTTGAATTTTGTAGCTAAAACCATAGCAACAGTATGAAACTGAAGACCTCTTAAACATCAGAACTCTCCCACCGCTTGCTGTAGTTGGTCAAGGCCCAAAGAATAAAGCCACTTCTCTCTCCTGAAGGACCTAGTACTCCACTCACCAACAAACATGTTGTCATTCACATTCACACATTCAGCTTCTCATTCACACACACTCCCAGAACAAAGAAGCCTCCTATTTGCTTCAGGTATTCCCAGGTAAAGATATAGGCTTGCTGCTATCATACCCTTCAACAAGTCATGGATTAAAACTGGGATACATATGGCCAAGTGACACTAAAGTCTGGGCAAGGTGGCAAAAGTTATTAATGAGGAAGAACACAGGAGCTAGGAGACACTGCAGCAGTTTGAATTTGTCTGAGCCTCCCAGCTGGTCGGGACAAGATTTGGCCCTCTCTTTTCCCACTGCTGAGTTCATTGAATACAAACTACTTTTGTACTGTGAATTCAGTTTGAGGTGATTGAAGTAAGCTGATGACAAAAGGGGGAAAGTGGGGGCAGGGGAGAGAAACTGGGACATTTTAAAAACAGCTGAAAAAGTGGAATGACAGAGGATTTTAACTGGGACAAAACTGGGACAGTTTTGGAGGGTATGTGCTATTAAAAGTCTCCACGACACAACCTGAGGTGGGGTCTAAGTGATCCAGCAGGTACACTTGCTAAAGGTGAGAAAATGTTCTGAATGGACTGTGTTTCTAGAGCCCCCTTCTTTGCACTCAGGCCCTGGGTGCCTTTTAAGCAGGGACCCAGCTGAGAGTCCATGTATTCAAGTCTGCAGCAGTGGGTGGTTTGGCACATGCCCCAATGCCCTCTGAGTTCCAGGGAAGAGCTTCAGAGTAGAATGGCATGAAGACCACCATCTCCATGGAAGCCAGGATCAGAATGAGATGAAGGAACTCTCCAGTAAGAACCAATGAGGACCTGATGGCTTATCTGGGGGACTGCTCCTTGCAAGAGTGGGTATTAAACCAAATCAGAAAGGATTGTAATAGCTTGTTCTCCCAGAGGAGATAGAAATATTGTAATAAAATGATAAATTGTCCCTCCAGGTCTGTACTGTCAACACTGGCTAGAGGCAGTGAGTCCTTGGGTTTTTAGACAGGATCCTATCCTATCCTTACTTGGAGATGCTGTTGGGGATTGAACTTGGCACCTTCTACATGCAGAGCAGGTGTTCTGCCCACTAAGCTACAATCCCTCCGATTCATGTTTGAATTGCTTAACATACATAAGTGATGCCTCAACGGTTGAAAAGGTTCTGCATACGGATTCTTGTTTTATTAATTTATATCCCATTCATGGGCCTTGAGAGCTCTACTGTATAAGGCATGGAGAAAAGTAGACCATAAAAGACTGAGATCAGTCTCATTCTGCTACCAGTGGTGGCATCATAGAATGCCATAGTCATTTCCCCTTTGTATTCAGGCATGACCTCTCTTTTTCAGAAACCACCCAAAGTTAGTTTCTGACTCCTTGTTTCTGGGTTTGTTTATTCATTTATTTAGAGTATGTATACCCTACCCTTCAGCCACAAAGGTTCCCAGAGCAGCTTGCAATTAATTAGCCTGACATTTCCCTGCCTGCAAGCTTACAATCTAAATATGGCAGGGCACACAAAGGAAGTGGGGGGGGGGAGGAATGGTGGGGTAGGAATTAAGCCCAGCAGTTCCTGACTATTCTTCATCCTGCTGAGAGGCCACAGCAATGGCAGTTGGAATATGAAGGGAGGAGCTCTGACCAGCTTCTGGGGCCCATACAATGGAGTTGTGCCTGGTTGCTCTCTTTCCCCTATGAGGCCAGAGCAATGGCAGCTAGAACACAGAGGTAGGGGTTCTCACCAGCCATTGGGGGTGCTTTCCTTCTCCCTTAGAGGCCATGACAATGGGGAACATGGAGGTAGGGGCTCTCCCCAACTCTTTCTGTCAACGTCTCTTACCTTGCAACATGAAGTACAGGTTGCCCTGCTCTCTTGTCCACAGTGGGTACCTTCCAAGACTTACCATGACTACCTGAAACCGTGGATACTAGCAAATAGCCATATAATAGAACTAGAGGACCTGGAGTGACTCTATGGTCAACCTCCAGCAGAATCTGACTATACAGTCATGCAGGAGGACTTCCAGATGCCTAGAGAGACCACCTCCAGCATGACCCTGTGGTCATACAGATGCCTAGAGAGACATTTTCCCCCAACCATGGTTAGGTTAACCAACACATACTGATACTGTGTAAACAGGGGGCAATGCCATCTTCGCATTCTTACACCATTCTCCAGCTGTGAAAAGGGCATTCTTTCTAATTCACAGGACAAGCTGTCAATAGATCAGCAATAGCGCTTTTTCACGCTACTGATGGTGTGCAAAACCATGTCCTGTTGTAATTGCGAGATTACATCTTGAATGGGCAGTCCTCTTTCCACCCTCCCTGTTCCCAGCGAGAAAACATCCGGGTGAGAAATGAAAATGAAGCACAGGGCACTCTTTTTATGAACTGTCCCATTTAGTTTGCATGTTTTGTTTCAGTGCTTGTGTGTTCATTTACTTTGTTAATTAAGGGTTTTTTTTGGAGTTTTAAGCATGCTTGTGTCTTCTTGTGAGAACCACTGAAATCTCACCCATGCTAAATCATGAAAGTAAACTCCCATTCTTAAAGCCCTAGTTGTCGTCGTGCGATAATTCCATGGCATTTCTTTTGTGTGATTGCCACAGCTACATGTAGTAATAATTGCTATAATGCTGCGATGTTCTCGCTATCTTCATTCATGGAATTACAGTGTTTTTAGATGCTAGTCTGATAATGTCCTTGGTCTGGCATTTTCAGACAAATGGTGGAGGCAGAGACTTTTGGCTGCTCCGACCAGGATTTTTCATTTAAGTTTAAAAAAACCTCTCCAGAGACTAGTGCTGTAAAAAGAAATTCTGGCCCAAGCAGTAGCAGGTGCCTCCATCTTTTATCCTACACCTCCTCCCAATGCCACTATGCCCACCTCCAGCATGGCAGTATTGTAGGAGGAATTCACAAGATTTTGGCTAGAAGCTAGTCTAGGACCCCCCCCCCCACACACACAATTTCATGGAACCAATACCCACAGTTTCAGTTATCCACAGCTGACGGTAACAGAGGCAGGACAGCCCAGATCCCTCTATTGGCTTATCCTGGCTAGATAAGCCAATAGTACAATCTAAGCTATCAAATGACTGCAGTAAATATTTTTAAAGAGGTTATTTTTTAAACAAAAGATTGCCATTATCCAACCACACAATGGTTAAAAGGAGTGATTACAATTAGACACAATTTGTCCCTGATTATGACAAGGTTAATAATAAGTAAGATAATTTATATAATTAGATTATGAATCTCTATGATTATGAACTGAGGGGGTCACACAAGGTGAGTAAACACTCAGAACACTCAGCTTTCTCTCTTGGATGGAAATGAAATCTATTCTGATTAAAGCGATGAAATTGCATCTATGAACTGACTGTGCATCTATGCATTTATATGAACAAAACTATACTAATGGTTTTTCATACCATCAATACATTTGTTTTAATATAAAGCTTTGTGAGCCCATTGTGTCCTTCCTGAGTTAGCTATTTCTCAGGCTCTGAGTACTCTGTCTCAATTTCTGCAGTCATCCCCTTTCTTCTTAGCATTTGTATCTAACCAAATGAAAATCTATGGAGGAAAACCATGGCTGGAAGGAGTCCTTGGCACCTTTAAGACTCACCAATTTATTTCAGCTTCAGCTTTCATGAAGTCTAGTCCATTTCTTTAAATACAAGTGAAGGGTGAACATGAAGGATGTGCCCTACATCCACCTTGTTTGTCTGTGTGGTCATTCATCCAAACAGCGAATTTGGTCATTCATCCCAACTGACAGCCAAAGCTGTCAGAGTCACACACATAAATACATAAAACACAATGAACGCAATAAAATCCAGTTAAATGTAATAATAAATTAAGTGAAGCCACAAAGGTAATTTGAAACAATAAAGACTGAAATATCACAAACAGTATCAAAAGGATAACAACAGCCCAGTAACTACAGAGTTGTGTTTTAGAACTGCCTCATAGTGTGATGGAGTCTCCTTCTTTGGAGGTTTTTAAAAAGAAGCTGGATGGCCACCCATCGTGAATGCTTTGATTCGGTATTCCTGCATGGTAGGGGGTTGGACTAGATCACCCTTGTGGTCTCTTCCAACTCTATGGTTCTATGATTCTAACTCTTAAGGGCTCATCTACACTGGCCGCTTAATATGGGGCCAGTCCAGAGCATTATGTCAAATCGGCCTCCATGGCAGCCACATGCACTGAACTGGACCAAATCCAATGTGAATGGGCCCACTGGACCACATCAGCTGTGATGGCCTGTCCCCTGTTTTCAGAGCTTCCACCACTGCTGCTTCACTGGCCAACCAGTTCCCTGCCAGAGCCTGGCTGGAGGTGCCGCTCCTACTGAGGTCAGAATGTTTCACCCAGACATGTGAGCAACAGAGAAGGGGTTGCTCTCCCTTTCTCCTTGTTGATCACATAGGCACCCCATTCTGACCTCAGCAGAAGCAACAACATTGGCCAGGCTCTCACAGGGCCTTACTGCTTGGCTAGCAAGGTGGCGGCTCTGCCGGGGAGCCATCTCCTTCCCTGAACTGCTCAGCACAGAGTAAGGGAGATGGTGTTGCATTTGAATGTGGACAACTGGATCGGGCTGAATCAAACCTGATACAGCTGTCCAGACAGCAAAAGAACCTAAGGTCACCCTGGAGTTCCCCCCAACTTTGCTTAGTTTAGAGCAAAGTCAGGCTAAGGAAGTAGCCCTATGTTGTCTGGACTGCCATCACTGGATTTGGGGGTGAGTCCAAATGTTTTTGCCAGTGTAGACAAGCCCTAAGATACAACTTTAAGATAAAAGTAATCAGTAGAGTGATCAGCAGAGTGCATTTAGCAGGTTCAAAGCACTGAGAGAGTAACAAGGTCACTTGTGAAAATGTCTGCTCATGAGCACCTGTTGAACCATCATATGTGGAGACATTCAGAGTAGGGGCTTAGAGATGAGAGAGAGGAGCATTGGGGAAAAGGTGATCCTTGGGCTGCCTTGGCACTCACCCATAAAAGTCCACCTTGGTTACAACCAGCACTTTGAATTGAACCCAGAAATAAACCAGAAGCCAGTGAAGGTGGCCCAATACAGGGGTAATATAATGCCCATTTTTTTGGCAGCATGTTTTGTACTAACTGAAGTTTCTGGACTGCTTTCAAAGGCAGCCACAAGTGCACTGCATTGCAGGAGTCTAAACAGGAAGTTATCAGAGCACAGATCAGGTATGGTTGTCACCATCAAGAAAGAGAGGCAGCTTACGGAATGGGATGGAGTCCAGGATGGCATGCCGGCTGGTCTCTGCAGCTGCCACCATGTCACACTCTCTGAAGCAAAGAAGCCGGCACACAGCATGTGACCAAGGCCCCCTGAATGTGGCCAGCCCTGGTCACATGCTCTGGGACTCCTTCCTGGCTATGGAAGAGTGAGGCAGAGGGCAGCTGCAGCAATGGACCAAGGTGCTGGAATGGGCTTCTGTGGTCAAATGGGGCCTGATCTGTTTTTTGCCAGCTTGAGTGGATTTAAACAGTTTTTTTAAAAAGATGGTGTAATGGACCTTACCCTGTCTTCTCCCCATCTTAGCTCCATCTTTGCTCCATTTTAGCTCCAACATGAGGACTACTGGGGGGATGGAGCAAAAGCTGTACGCCATTAGGACTGCAGGGTTCTAAGATGGGGGAAAGATGGGGTAAATTTCCCACCTAGCCAAGGCCTTTAAAAGAGAAGCTTCTAGTATCCTTTCCATCATAGGACCCCCTCACAACATTTCAAAGGCTGTGATTGGCTGGTTCTAACCAGGCTTGCTCAGCTTCACAGCAGGCAGTGGACTTACACCTATGTTTGTCACTAACAGGATGCTGGCCCTTGAGTGTCAGTTGTTTTAACAAAGCTTCTGATCACCTTCTTCTTGTGGATTTCTCCCCACCCCTTCTTTGTCTTCCAGGTGGCTTGTATACCTTACCATGGAAAGGCTGGTCCTCTCCCTGCTGGTTATGGGCACTGTGGTGAAGGCCATGGTGTGTCCTCCCCGCTGCAGGTGCCAGACTCTCTCCCCCTCAGTCACCATCCTCTGCACTAAGACAGGGCTGCTTTTCGTCCCTCCAAGCATTGACCGGAGAACGGCTGAGCTCCGTCTGATGGATAACTTCATCACCAGCCTGCGGCGGAAGGATTTTGCCAATATGACGAACCTGATTCACTTGACCTTATCCCGGAATACAATCAGTCAGATCATGCCTTACACCTTTTTTGATCTCAAAGGCCTTCATGCCTTACACCTGGATAGTAACCGACTCACCTCTATTGGCGAGGATCACTTCAAAGGGTTAATCAACCTTCGCCACTTGATCCTGAGTAATAACCAACTATACTATATTTCCTCTGGGTCTTTTGAGGATTTCATTGACACCATTGAGGATTTGGATCTATCCTATAATAACCTTGTTCATGTTCCCTGGGAAACTATTGGGAGGCTTTCAAATGCCAACACGATCAGCTTGGATCATAACCTCATAGATTTTGTACCAGAAGGGATTTTCTCAGAACTTCACAAACTGGCTCGGCTGGACATGACCTCCAACAAATTGAAAAAGATCCCTCCTGATCCCCTCTTCTCCCGTATCCCTGTCTATGCCAAGCCAAAGGGATCCCCCTTGTCCTCCTTGGTGCTGAGCTTTGGGGGGAACCCCTTGCACTGCAACTGTGAACTTGTTTGGCTGCGGCGTCTGACCAGGGAAGATGACCTGGAGACCTGTGCCTCCCCTCCGGAACTGATGGGTAAGTACTTCTGGACCATTCGGGAGGAGGAGTTTGTTTGCGAGCCTCCCATGATCACTCATAAGACCCCCAAGCAGGTGGTCATGGATGGAGAGAGTGTTTCTTTGAAGTGCAAAGCTGTGGGCGACCCGGAGCCGTATGTCCGCTGGATTTCACCTGGGGGGAAGCTGGTCTCTAACACATCCAGAACGGTTTCCTACGAGAATGGGACTCTGGATATTTTGGTGGCTTCTGTGGAAGAGAAAGGGGAATTTACTTGTATCGCATCCAA
This sequence comes from Gambelia wislizenii, assembly GCA_030847615.1. NCBI lineage: Eukaryota > Metazoa > Chordata > Lepidosauria > Squamata > Crotaphytidae > Gambelia > Gambelia wislizenii. The sequence goes on along the minus strand of JAUMIR010000010.1, from coordinate 31,332,081 downwards.
TGCTGCTGGGGTCTCCACTGCCCCCGTTGAACTCATGGTCAAACCCTACCCCCACCTGGCTAACAGCACCAACTGCGATAAGGAAGCTGACCCAGGACCCTCAGACATTCTTATCTCTGCCAAGTCGAGCTTCCCCAATGAAACCAAATCTCACCAAGAGAGGAAGGTGGCAGTAGTTGAACTGACCTCTTCCTCTGCTCTCATCCAGTGGCCTTCCCAGCACCACATCCCAGGAATACGAATGTTCCAGATCCAGTACAACAGCTCAGCTGATGAGATCCTGGTGTACAGGTAATCAGGGTTCTTTTCACTGAGGCCAACCCCAGACCTTTGAAAATGGGCAGGTTGCCTTTGGGCTGGAGACACATAGGAACACACCTTGTTCTTTGTTGATGTCTCTGCATGGTGAGAGGTGGGACTCGGGAGACCTCATTCTGGAATAGCTATCATAAGTGTAAGCAAAAACACTGAAAAATGAAGAGGTGTTGTGTCCAGCTATCCACGTTCACAATACATATTTCTTAAACTTGAAATTCTGTCTTATTGGGCATTATGTTGTCTATGGGGGACTTAAGGAAAGGCCAAATCATTATGTTACGGGAATGAAAGCAATTAATAGGCCAAGTTACATAAAATATAAATAGGTCTGTGTAACTAACTTGGCCAAAAATCCAATAACAAAGTGGATCAGGTTGGTTTTGGATGAATTTGTATGAGCACTGGATTGATATGGGCTTGACACCTGCTACGGTGGGGATGAGAGTTTTTGGATGGTGTTCAAGGGATTCCTTGTGTCCTGTCTAAAAGGAAACATACATCCACGTGTGTCACCAATAGGATTCCCTCCACTGTGTCTGACTCCACTGTGTCTGATAAGGGTCTTATATACCTTAAAAATAACATTGGGCAGAAGGTTTGTGGACTACAGTTGCTGATCTAATGCATATGAAGAAACAGGCTCCAGTCCATGAAGCCTTCAGGCACACAGCACTGGTGTGTCTCTGAAGTCAGCCTTGACCACATGCAAAGGGCCTCCTTCCTGGCTTCAGAGAGACACTGACACCAGTGGCTACAGAAATGAACTCCATCCCATTTCATGTAGGTAACGGAAGATGGGGATGGGCCTGATTGGAGGCCAGAATATGTCAGAAGGAAGCCAGCATATTCTGGCAGGTCTAGACAAACCCTAATTGTAGCTCATATCCTAACCCTCTCTACAAGGTCCACCTATCTGTTGTAACATCCCTTCCAATCACCAGTCACTCCCAACATTCTATTCTCTCACCTCCTCCAAGAAATCCTTGTGTGTGTAGGTACCTTCAAGTCACCTGTTGATTTATGGTGACCCCATAAATTTTTCATAGGTTTTTTTTAGGCAAAGAATACTCAGAGGTGGTTTGGTCAGTTCCTTCCTCTGCAATATAGCCTACAGCACTTGGTATTTGTTGGCAGTCTCCCATCCAAGTACTAACCAGGGCTGATCCTGCTTAGCTTCCATGATCAGACAGAATCTGGTGCTTTAGGGTATTTAGGCCACTAAATACCCTATGTTGCCTTATAACATAGATTACAGGTTAGGTATGTTAACCATACTTTGCCTTAATTTATCTAATAACTTCCCCACTCCCATCCAAAACATCACACACATTTGGTTTCCCTGGGTTCCTGGGTGTAAAGATGCATTGGACTTTGTGCTTCAGCCAATGTGGACTGATCTTGTGTTCCCTTGCAGGATGATTCCAGCTTCCAGCAGGTCTTTCTTCCTGACGGATCTGGTTGCTGGGCGTGACTACGATCTTTGTGTCCTTGCTGTTTATGATGATGGCGTAACGTCTCTAACAGCAACCATGGTGGTTGGATGTGTCCAGTTCACCACAGAGGAGGAATACCGGCAGTGCCGCTCCCTCCATGCCCAGTTCCTTGGTGGGACTATGATAATCATCATCGGAGGCATCATTGTGGCATCCGTCCTGGTCTTCATCTTTATTCTCCTGATGAAATACAAAGTTTACACCAACCACCACAAAAACAAAACCACAAAAGTGACCAATGTTTGCTCCCAGACTAATGGCAGCCAAAGTGGCTCTGTTGCTCACTCCAGCTCCAAGCTGGCAGAGGGGCTGCAACGGGAATGTTCAGGACTGCCCCAGAGAGGCAAAAGCGTCCTCAGCTTGGAGTGTGAACGAGCAGCACCGACAGAGACGGGCGCTTTCCGAAGTGAAGCCTTCTCTCAGTAACCATGCTAAGCCCTTGCCCCCTGGAGCATGGCCCAAAACTGAAACTGGTTGTGGTTGCATTTTAAGCTTCACTACTATTGTCTATTTTTAAGATCAGATGGTTTAAAACTATTTTTTTAATCTGTAAAAGCTCTTGCATTCTTAACTATTTTTGTTGCACAATATTAAATATAAACTGTGTGATTTGCAAGGTTTTTTTTTACAAAAATCATTCTTAGATAATGTACTTATAATCAGGTCTGATCAGTCCTGGTAGAAGCTAACTTTGGACACTCTCCGGCTCTGTTAGGCTTTAGAATAATAGAATTATAGAGTTGGAAGAGACCTCAAGGATGAGCATGGATAGCATTGCAGCCAAAGGCAGCATCATTGGTGTAGTTTACTGGGCAGTGATTGATGAAAGTGCTTCCTTTCCCAGCTATGATTAGGGGAGAAAACATCTGCCTGTGTCAACGGAGCCACCAAACCACCTATCTTAGCTCATGATTTTGCACCCTCTATTTTTGTTATGACCCTTCCAGGCAAGGAAAATACTCTTGCCAGTTAAATAGGGTGTTTTGTAGGCCAGGGCTATGCCACACCACTTATAAAGGGCTTGATTTAATAGCAGCTTATGAAATTGCTGCACCCTTGCACCCTCATTAGCTCTCAGGCAGGCCTCTTATCACTACATCACAATTAAAATGTCTGTTGCCTTTCCTTCAGGTTTCCGGGGGCACTGAATTATGAAGCGGGGAAGCCTTTCTGGTAATTAGATGTGGCCAAACAGGGCTGAACTACAAAGAGCATTGCCCTGATCCAATCTGTAGCTGCCGTTCCTTCAGAATAGAAGTACTTGCACATGATTTAATTGTGCCAAGGTAGGGGTGAAACCCTCTTTCTCCAGGCATAATTTTTACTTGGAAGTCCATTTTGAGGTATGATTCTTCTGATCTACCAAATGAGGCTTATTCTGATCTCCCCTGCCAGATGGCTGTAAATGTATCACATTAGCACAGAAGGTAAAGGCTTTCTTGAAACCAACCTCTGCAACCAAATTGGGTTTCTTTATCTGACTGGTGAAAAAGAAATAATCCAACTAGAGGTAGAAAAAGGATGCATTGAAAAAGTAGGCAAACATATTCTATAAAACTTTCCTCTCTACAGTTCACATCCAGATGCACATCCAAGGATTCAATAGGATGTTGCCATGATGGTTAAAGTGGAATTTACTCTATCTATCTATCTATCTATCTATCTATCTATCTATCTATCTATCTATTTCTCTTGGGTATGTTGCCTTTTCCAGTGTGCTGATTGGCCACTTAGGAAGCATACCCAACCACCCCCTCAGCCAATCACCTCCCACATTCCAATGTCATACTGGGAGTGACCAAACAAACAATTTGCTACAGTGTTGGCTATAGTTACTAAGGCTGCAGGCCTTTCCAGTTCACCAATGTCTCAGGGCTGTATAATTCCCACTTATGATCTAAGTCTACACAGTAATATCATTTCTATTACTGCTGCAACAGGACCCAGGTAGTCAACTGGTGACAGATCCCCACTGATGCTGCTGTGACGGAACCCAGGCAGTCAACTTGTGGTGATGGCAGCAAGTGGAATCCTGGGATTTGTAGTTTTACAAGGTCTTTAGCCTTATCTGACACCAAACTACAAATCCCAGAATTATATTGGGTGGAGCCATAGCAATTAAAGGGGTGTCAGATGATATTATTTCTACAGTGTAGATGCACTCCTTGTGTATTTAATCATATTTGCACTAAAGTAGGGCTTCCAACTCCACCCCCCAACATACTTCTCAGCTTTAAAGCCTGCATGGTGACAAGATACAAGATGTTGCTCTCCAGTCACAGAAGAACCTGTATTTATTGGCTACAGTTGGGGCAAATGAAGGAAGATTTTTGCTTCTGTTTGGTTTTGATGGACAGATCCTAAATCAGCACATATCTTCATGTTGGGATGGAACAGAGTTTCCTCATCCCAAGTATATAAAGGTTCCTTTGAAAATGTGGGCAGCCTTCCTAAACACAGAGTTGCCTGGTGAAACTGGCCAACTTGGGTCCACCACCATAGAATCATAGAATCATAGAATTGTAGAGTTGGAAGAGACCATGAGAGCCATCCAGTCCAACCCCCTGCCATGCAGGAAATCACAATCAAAGCATCCCCGACAGATGGCCATCCAGCCTCTCTTTAAAGACCTCCAAGGAAGGAGACCCCACCACGCTCCGAGGGAGTGTGTTCCACTGCCGAACAGCTCTTACTGTCAAAAAGTTCCCAGCAACAGGGATGGAGCTACAGGAGGAGTGGAGCAAAAGAAGGGCAGTGCCCACCCAAATAAGAATTCTGGCCCCTCCATGAAATTTTCCTTCACTCCCAAATTTCTAGCATTGCAGTAACTTTGGGCTCCAGTTGAGCTTTTAGAAATGCAGTTCAGCATCCAAAGAAAAGAGAGCAAGCAAAGCACTTTGAGGGGGAAAATGTGGATTAATGTGCACTAACGCCAAGTCAAAGTGGCTTCGATTTGTCTTAATGTCTTTTTGGCAAAATCACAGGCATGCAAAGCTATCTCCTTTTGCTGGGCATGCCTGGAAATCAAGATGGTGGGCATGAGTGAATTACTCACATTTTTATTGTCACCAGTTGCTACCGCCAAACAGTATTTTTTAAAAAATGTATCTAAGGTGCAAAAGTGCAATAGTCTGCCTAAATAAATTTTATTCACTTTAGCACACAATCGCTAAGGTGAAAAATCCAAGATGGTGGTTCTGGGCACTTGCTTATTAGCAAACTCCACCCCTGTGCAAGTCTGACCAATCAGTTTTCTACTTCCACTCTTATGGGGAATGCGAATGAATGCAAATCGGTTGTCCCAACAAGCAGGAATGTGCATTTCCCACAGAGCTTTTATAAAACTCTGGGAAAAGCCGCAAAGGCTTTTCCTTCTGAGTTTTTGGTGGATTTGGCCCACCTCCTTCTGAATGCTGTGGATTGATGCTGGATGGCATTTAGACAAATCGTATTCTCCTCAAATTCTTTGGGGAGTATTTTTACCATTTAGACAACCCCAAAGTTACTAGGGGATGCAAACACAGCAAATAGAATGATTTTCAATGTCTCACTCTCTGCAATGCTAGAAATGGGACTGAAAGGGGGAAAAAAATTGGGGGCAAATTCTCATTGGGGCAAGTAATATCTTCAGTTTGCCCCACCTTAGCTACACCCCAGCAGTCTCCTATTTAGCTCAGAGCAGTTCCAAGAAGAGTAGCAGAAAAATTCAGAGTGGATTTGCCATCCCCATATTAGCAGATCCAGTGGCTGCCCTATCTAATCTTTGTTAATATTCCTTTCTGCTCCATTTGCAGTCATGGCTGGCTGCCAACCTTCCCTTGGGGTCTCAGTCACTTGATTAGGAATAAAGTCTAATAGAAGCCCTCAAGTCAGTCTATGACTCACCTCTCCATCTAGTGACTGGCTGTGTATATTTTCCTCATCCCACTCAGTACAGCCATTATCAGCTTCAACTTCCACTAGCCCACTAGCTACCCCCAGATGGCCAGAGAAAAGGCCCAGAAAAACAGACTGGGATGCTGACTGGCCTGCTGCTGGTGGCATAAGCCAACTATTATGATGTGTCTCCTTTCTGCTAGAGCCACCTGGGGCCACCACACATATTCTATTATTCTTCAGCCTGTAAGACACAGTGATGCTCTCCCCTGGAGACATGGTTCTCTGGGGCTTCTGAGATGACAATAATTTTTTTTAACACTTTCCCACAGCAGAACAAGACTAAATATTGTCTCAGTTGCACAAGGGGTTTATTTCATCCTATTTTTACCTTCCTACTGAATGAATTTTCCTCACCGAGGGAGAAAAGGTTTGTGAAAAGCTGTGCTAAGGAAGATCAGAGAAGGGGCCAAAATATACAAGGTCCAGTTCTCTGGTAAGCCTGGACAGTGGAAAAAAAAATCAGTATATTGCAAAATACATTTTTGTGTCTCAACAATCCGCACAGTGGCTATAAGGTCTATTGTGAAATCTCAGTGTATGCAAAGTCTTCTATAAATCTCATCATATATTAATAAGATTCAGGTACAGTGTATACCTACCAGCCTAGTTCACAGAACTCAGTGTATACCTACCAGCCTAGTTCACAGAACTCAGAGACCAAAACCGCCAGCCTAGTTCACAGAACTCAGCCTCAGATCACATTTGCCTCAGCAAACATTTTCTAAAGTTTTCTTGAAGCATGTGGCAACTGGGGCCCTGCTTTGTGGCCCCTCAAATTTCCCCTGAATCCAAAAGATGGCCAACACACACACAGGCAGTGAAATCTTCACAAAAATGGGATTATTTGGGTACTATTGCTTGTACAAAAGGGATGCTTTGATCATGATTTCCTGCGTGGCAGGGGGTTGGACTGGATGGCCCTTGTGGTCTCGTCCAACTCTACAATTCTATGATTCTATGATTCTACACAACCACCTGCCAAATGTAAAAGTAGGGTTACCACAGTGAAAACTGGCAACAGCTCCTAGTTGGGTAAAAGAGAGAGTTTCAGCAAGTGTTGCTTGTTACCTGGTTTTGTAACAAGCAATACCAGCTGAAATTTCCTCTTCTACACAACCATCAAAGGTACAGGAGACATCTCCAGTTTTCAGACTGGCAACCCTAAGCAAAAATCAGCCATACTTGGGCCAGTTCCTGGAACTGAATGTGGTATGATGTTACATCCAGTCCTGCTGGGAGCATCCGTGTGGTCCATTGCGTGTGTCTCTGTGTAGAGAGGCAATGGTGACCTACAAACTCTCCAGCTGCCCATCCTTTCTTCAAAGAACATTACACCATAGAACATCATAGAAAAGAATAAATCATATACAGGGGAGTGTGAGCCACCCCTTCTCATTTTGTCTGTGACTACAACATGTTACAACAAGTCTACATGTCATTTGCCATGGTTTAAAGGTAAAATTATCATGATGGAGTACAAATGTAAGTCTGGTGCATAAAAAGAAAAAGAGCAAGAAATATAGGAAAAAGAAAAAAGTCAGGGAAATGTATTCTGTCTGAGCTTTGTTTCAAAATTGTGCAATGAGAGAGAGAGCGAGTGAGTGCAAAAGGCAGCCATTGGATGCTCAAACATTATTATTATCAGAAGAAAAAGCTAAAGGAAATACATTTTCCTGCCATTTTTAAAAAAAGAGAAACTAAGCTCAGGATCAAACAAATGTAAGAACAGTAAATGAGACAGAAAGAGAAATCAAATAGACAAATTCATACAACCTTAATTCTCAACTGCTTAGTATCACACTGAGGTTTCGCCTCCCAAAATATTTAAGAGTCTTACTGCTCTGTTAACCCGGTAGGTGGGAACTTATACTAAACTACTGGGATCCTGCCGGGTGAGCTTAGGCCTAGTGGGACAGCTGGCCAACCCAAAACACATTTAAATCAGCTTACTGAAAAAGCTCCTGGAGTGTCAAATTAAGAAGAAGAGTGAAGAATCAGTGACTGTCCCTGAAATAGGTCACAGATGCTAAATGGAACTGGAGGACTGCCTTTCTGTAGTCAAAACCCTGTTTAAATCAGACTGATCAGCCCTTAGTCTGTGGACAACATGCACCCCACCCCATTTTTTAGTACCTCTGCTCTGCTACATTTGACACCATGGGAGGAAAGTTTGTTTGCTTTAAAAAGCTTGCCTTGCAACCTAACCAGTTCGTCAGAGGTAGTCCCCATTAATCCTCTGTCATCCCATTTTTTCAGCTGTTTTGAAAATGTCCTAGGAGATTATCACATGAGGTTTTACCAGGGCTACTAGAGCAGGATAATAGAGTATGTGACCATTCTGTATCACACAATGTTGTTTCTGTTCTGTTGCCAGTCTGCATTCAAATCTGGAGGACATTGCTGGAGGACACCTTTTCATTGATGGGGAAAACCTGTCAATAGCCCCACAATAGCACTGTTTCATTATCGCCTCTGTGCGATAAGTCTCTTCCCCTTCAATTCCCATATTAGCAGTCATGTTGAGTGAGAGGGGTGTTTGTCCTCTTCTCTCTCCCTCTTGTTTCTCCATCCTCCTGCCTGCCCAATCTGATTATTCCCCCTCCCACCCAATCTGTCTCTTTTCTCCCCACCTTTTGCTGCATGGTCTTCTCCCCTTCCTCACCCACCTGATCTGACTATTCTCCTGACCCCACTCTATCTCTTTCTTCCCTCATCCTTCCAACACCCAATCTGTCTCTTTTCTTTCTCCCACCCCTCCTGCCCCCACCTGTCTCTTCTGCCCTACTCTCCTGCCAGTATTGCACAGCAATTGTGTTAGTGAAGCAAATGGAAACATGCTGGTATTGAAGCAGATTGCTTCAATACCGGTATGTTTCCTTTTGCTTCACTAACGCAATTGCTGCATGTTAGAAGCCTGGTGTGATAATCTCCCCAGTCTCTCTCTCCTTCTCCCTCTTCCATTTGTTCTTAGCTTATTTCAATTGCTGGAAACTGAGTTCAAAGTGGAAAAGTATTTTGCACTCAACAAATGTAGCAGGAGGCAATGAGAGACGAGAACAGAGTCTTGCCCTTCCCTGTAGACTCAGGCAAAAGTAAACTGCTGTGGGTAACTCTCCTTGCTTGTATGTTCTTCCTCATTAGTAATCTTTGTTTGGCCTCATGTATTCTGGCTTTCATCTGTGAAATGTTGGAAGACCTGAAAAAGAGATTTGGCCATCTTGTTTTCATGGTGATTTGTGCTTCTGCAACCTTCCTGGCTTGAAAATAACTCACAGTGTGCATTGTTTTAAAGTGAAAGAACTGGTAGGGGCATTTTGCTGCCATGTTGCTGAAACTAGTGGGCTTATTGCATGAGGGATGGAAATGGCAGTGCACCCTGATAATACTGCCATCCCCACCTCGCCTTATTTCACAATGTCAGTGTGCTTCATCTGTTCTTCCGTTCCAGTCCTGTGGGAGACAGTGGTAGATGTGAGACTTTTTGCTAACTGCAAAAATCATTAGGAGAAAAAAAAAATTAACCACTGTCTCCCATGGGACCGAAATGGGAGAACAGCTGAAACACACTGATGTCATGTGATAAAGCAAGGTGGGACATGCTATTCTCAGGCTTTAAATCCACTTCCCTTCCTTCTTGCAATAAAGCTTTAGGGAATGCAACAGCAACAGTAGCAGCAGGGGGCTGTCCCCTGAGTGAGCCAGGGGAAATCTAAACTCAACCCACAAGGTTGCCCATATCTAATTTAACCCCTATTTATATTTCTGCCCATGGTATGAAAGATATCCAAGGGTGTAGGTATGGGGGCAAAGGGGTACGAAGCTACTGTCCCCCAAATAAGAATTCTGCCCTCCCATGAAATTTCCCATCAGTCCCCAAATTTTTAGCACTGCAGTAACAGCCAAGCTCAGCTGAATATTTAGAAGTACAGTTCTGGTATCCAAAGATAAGGGACAGGCAAAGCTACCAAGAGAGTGCAAACACAGCAAATAGAAGAGTTCTAGAGGTGGAGGGGATGATTTTCAATATCTCACTCTCTGCAATGCCAGAAATTTAAGGACTGAAGGAAAATCACATCCAGGGAGCAGAATTCTTACTTGGGGGGGGGGAGTATCAATACCCTCATTTCACACCCCCACAAATAAATATCTAGTGATACCTAGCTGTCTTTCCCTCTTTAACTCTCCTTCTTTCGCTTCTGTAACTCTCTGTACCAGAGGGTGTGTTTTTTTTCTTCCTTTTGGCCCATTCCATATCACACTGAAACATATGACACTGCTCTAAGCTGCCTCCAAGGCTTAATGCACAGTAATAACATCATCCTCTGTCCGGCCCCTTGCAATCCTAAGCATACTGCCTCTAGAGAAATGTTGGAGGGGGGTCGGTTCACCAGAGGCTTTTTTCCTGAAAAGATTAGTAAGTGAAGAAGCTCTTGAGGCTGCTATTGGTACCAGGAGAGGCAGACATGGCTGATGAATTCTGCACCTTGTACTCTGAAAGTGATGGTTAGCACGTGTTCTTGGGAAGCTGAGACCAGGCCACTTGGATTTGGAGTCACTGCCGAACTGAAGTCAGTCCGAAATAAAGAGCACAGAAACCTAACACACCCTCCAAAGGTTGTCAAGTGTATGATGGAACAGGGATCCAATCCCTTCAATGAAAACAATGAAGAAATAAACTTTTAGGAGTTTTTAAAAATCAGATTTTGTCATACAAAAGACTTAATGTTGCCTCTTGCAGTCTCTCCTCTCCCCCAAACCTCCTTCTTTCAGGCCCTCTAAATCTAGACGTCATGGAGAATTGAGGCCTAGAATCAATAGGACAGATACCAAGTAAAGTTGGCCCTCTGTATCCATGGATTCTGTATCCACAGATTCCACTATCCACAGTTTGAAAATATTATTTTTTTCAAAAAGCAAGCCTTGATTTTTCCATGTTGTAGAAGGGAATATCATTTTATTATGCTATGGTATATAATGAGACCTGAGCATCCATGGATTTTGGTATCCACAGGGTGTCCTGGAACTAAGCCCCAGTGGATATCAAGGGCCCATTGTAAACAGTCCCATTTCACACCCGGAAGTTGCCTGCAGGGTCAGCAAACTTCATGACTTCAATGAAAACACTGAAGAAAATATGGGGGTGGGGCTGCAAGGAGGTACCTTTCTAACAGGAGAAGCCAAAGGTATTCTGCTATGTGCGGTAGGCAGAAAATGCCTACTCTGTTTCATGTACAAAACCCAACCAGATTGCCAGTTGAATTTTAATTTAGCACTGGAAATGGGACAATCCCTTCCATCATAACTGAGGGCAGAGGACTAGCTTGGAGGGAGTGTGTGTAGAGCAAATCACATGTGCAAATCAATCTCTCCTCCGGTGTTTTGCTGCTTCCCAGCATAACTCATGTGACTGCAGAACTCCGTCTAATGGTAAGGACAGCCCCCCTGACTAAAGGTACAAAAACTCTGCCATCCTATAAAAGAGGATTGTCCTTTTTCTCTGGGAAACTGGCAACACAGAGAGAAGGCAAAGAAGCATTACAGTTACCACAAACCATGACACTGTCAGCCACTTCAGTGTGATCTTAGCCCAACCCAACCCAGTTTCTCATATGTCCAATAAACCAAGGGAAAGAGGAAGAGGACCAAGGGCTTATGTACACCAACCAGGATTCACCGGCTCACATGCCGGTGTATTCTGGCTGCAGAGGTGGCCTATTCTTCCCCCTTTACCTGGAGGATATGGGCTGGAGTCCACACAGGAATGCCAGCCCACCCCTGCAGCTGCCACTACCGCCATTTTCTCTGCTGACTTGAATCCAGGAAGGGCCACAACATGTGACTGAAGGCCACCTGACTGGTTTCTGGGGAAGTGATGGAGCTGATGGTGGCAGCAAGGGCCAGCATCCCAGATGGGCTCCTGCAGACACATGGGGCCCAACTCAGGATTTGGCTGGTGGTAACAGATTTAAACAGATATTTTGCCAAAATGCTTTATTGGGCCCTATTCCAGCTTGCCCCTTTCTCAGCACCCTATTTTCCCCGGGGGGGGGTGAGGACTGCCAAGGAGCAGAATAGGTGTCTGGGAAACCAGCAAGGTGAGGTGCAATTCACAGATAGCAGTGTGGCAATCTGCGCAGAACTCCTGGCCTCACAGAAACAAAGTTTGTAGGGCAGAATATCTAAGCAACAAAACAAGTCCACAAAGATAAGAGGGTAGTCCAGTTTACCAATCCGAAAGTCAGGGGTCACAACAAGCAGGGATGCCAGTCCAATATGAAGGTCAAAGTTCATACAAGGCAACATGAGTGTTCAGGAGCAGAGGTTTCCCACCAATGCAGTCAGATAAACTCCGACAGGTTGACAGAGCAGCTGTCCCTGATTTATACTAGCTCAGCAATCACACAGCTGTTCTCTGATAGCTCAGCATCTCTCATAAATACACCGAGACTTTGACTACTCCTCCCTTTGTTTTGGGTGTTCTTGAAAGGTGGTTACAACTGGGTCTAATGTCTCTCCACCTGAGAGGGCAGGCCTCTCTGCCCGGTCTGGGTTATCTGCTCTGTCCCCTTCTGCTATCTCTGAGGGGCCAGGTAGCTCTGTGGGGTCTGGTGCTGTTGTCTCCACTCCCTTCTGCAAATCCTGCTCTGAAACTCTCTCTTTCTCTAGTTCATCTTCTGAGTCAGGATTGCAGAGCCTGACAACGGAGCAAATGCCCTGCATAATTTGGACTGCAGGGTTCTGAGATGGGGGCAAGATGGGGTATTTAGCTCATGTAGATAAGCCCCAAGGTTAGAGTTCGAAGTCAACAGCAAGTTTGCTGACCAGGAGGCCTTGCAATTCTTCCCATTTAAATCCATGGGAGACTAGGAAAGGATACCCTTATGGAAACCTGCTTTCCCTTTTTCTCTCTCTCTTACAGGATCTGTTCTCTGCAGACAGGGAGCATTTTGGGTTCCTGGCCATCTACGCATGGTTCCTTTACAAAGTCCATGCCCCCTTGTGGCTACATCACTGGTGGGAATTGACTAGGGATAGGATTATCTATTTATTTTCCTCTCAAAGGAAGTAATTAATAATTTATAAACAGTTTTCTTCCTGTTGTGAGAAAGCCTTTGAAAACCAGGCAATTTTTGAAGCCTTTTCATAATTCGAGACGTAGTGTGTGAAAAATTCACATGTGGTTGTTTTGCAAAGAAAACCTCATTTTATGCACAGGAAGCAGCATTTTCTACAAGAAAATGATATTTTTGCATAGAAATATTATTTGCTGTGCCAAAAACATTGTTTCCTGCATACAAAAGGTTGTTTTCTGCACAAATCAACTACGTGTGAATTTTCTGCAGAATAAGTGCCAAACTGCAAAGATTCAGAATTCTTTTCATCTGGGTTTCTTGAGACTCAAAACCCCTACATATTTTTCAAACATTTTTTGTTTGACACATACACACCAAAAAAACCATACCAACATTGCCTTTTTATAAACAAGCAAATTGATACTTTTACACTGTTAATAACCTGCACTAATTGAACATAGTGTAGTACATCGGTGGATACTATGTACAGGTGTAGCTACCAGGACATTTACGGTTGTTGTGTACCTTCAAGTCATTTCTGATTTATGGCAACCCTAAGACAAAACTATCACTGGGTTTTCTTGGCAAGATTTGTTCAGAGGGGTTTGCTCTTGCCTTCCTCTGAGGTTCAGGGATTGTGACATGCCCAAAGTCATCCAATGGGTTTCCATGGCTGAGCAAGGATTTTAAACCTGGTCTCTCACTTTCCTAGTCTAACAACCAAAACACTATACCACACTGGCTCTCTCACAAGGAGTTAACCCCCTAAATAATGCCTCCCTAAACGAAATTTTCCTGCAGTCCACAAATTTCTGCCTTTGCCTAGGGTGAGACATTGAAAATCCCAGAGCTCTCACTTTGCTTGTCTTTGGATGTCTGAACTGTATTTCTAAATGCTCCACTGAAAGTTTAAGTGACTATAGTGCTGAAAATTTGGGGATGAAAGGAAAATTTAATGGGGAGAGGAGTGGCATCCTTACTTGGGGGGGGGCAATACACTCATCTCCCCTCCCCCATGATAGCTACACTTCCACCATGGGTCACTGTGGTCATGTCCATTTTTTAAAAAGAATGTAGGGACAGGCATGATTGAGATGAACCAGAACTGCTTTGCTCTCCAACAGGTGGAGAAGAGGTGGAGAAGACACTGGACTGAAGGAAAGAAGAACTGGAGGGCTCTGGGGATGTTCAGTCACTCACCGCATTGTTACAAGTGAAATTGCATTCACTCCAGCTTGTAAACTCAGGACCAGTTTAAGGAATTTTGCCCCCCACCTCAACACTTTATTTTGGGGGCCCCCTATGTTTATCTCAGGTCAACGTAACCTAATCTAACATATTCACAGTACAGTACAGGATATTCAGATTACTACTAAAAATGTTTTTTGCAGGAGGAGGGTTACACACCAGCATGTGGGCTGGGGCTCCTCCCGCAAAGGCGAATTCAACAACACTGGCCTTGGGGCCCAGCCTGGGCGCTGCTGCTGCTGGCACCTCCACCACCTCTCCTCCTGCAGCAACTGTCACTCACCCCCCAGCTGGTCCAGGATCGCTTCCAGAGCAGCGCAGTCCACCCGGCCACGGAGGCTCTCCAGCTGGCCCCGCAGCTCGGGCTCCAGGTGGTGGCATCAGTACAGCTCCAGCTCTGGGTCCCCACTTGCTCCAAGTGCACCAGCTCCCGGCACAGCGCTTCCCACTCTCACTCAGCCTGGTCCTGCCTCCGGGCTTGGAGCAGCTCAGCCCGAGCCCGGGTGCTGCTGCTACTGCCGCCTCCAGTCCTCTCCTCCTGCAGCCCCTCTCCCCCCAGTAGCTTGTCCTGCTCAGTGGGGGCAGAGAGAGGAAAGGAAGGAGTTGGCCGGAGGCGGTTAGGATGGGGCCCCCTGTGGCTGGGCCCCCCTGCCAATGCGGATTTGGCGATATGGTTAAACCAGCTGTGTAAACTAGCCACCTCTACTTCTGTGCCTGCCTCTTCTTCCTTCCATCTGAGGCCAAAGCAGTGGCAGATGGGAGGGAGGATCTTACATCTGCTTCTGGGCAGAGGCATGATGGAGCTGTGCCTGCCTCTTCTTTTCTTCCTCCAAGGACAGGGCAATATCTGTCTCTCAGGCTTAACCCTTCATGTGTTGGACTGAAATCCTAACCAGCATGGTGAGATATTAAACAACAATAAAACAGAGTTAGGGAAAATGCAGCCTTTCAAATGTTGTTGAGTGGCAACTCCCAACATTCCTCTGCTGCCCAGGGTTGCTAGCACTTGTCTTCCAATAACATCTGCAGAAAGGCTGCCTCTTCTTTTCTTTCCCTGATTTAAAACAAGTGATAACTGCTATCCCCATTTTAACCGCCAGGGGGAGCTGTTGGTCCAGTTTCCTTATATCAGGCACCATCAGGTTGTGAATAGAGAGGAAACACAGCCTGTACCAGGGAATCCGTACAGCATATCTACAACGATACATAGAGGAGTCTTGTAACACCGGCAAGATTGACAGACTGGTTTATTTTCACATATGCAAGCAAATGGTAACTATACAGGTATTGCAAATGAACAAATGGGAACTGTAAATGGTTTCATCAAGTGTAAAGATATATAATTGAACACAAAAGTCAGGATTTTCCATGATGTCATATTTCTGATTTCTATGTATGGTTGTGAAAGCTGGACAGTGAAGAAAGCTGATAGGAAGAGAATCAACTCATTTGAAATGTGGTTCTGGAGAAGAGTTCATGGGTACCACAGGCCACTAAAAAGACAAATAAATGGGTCTAGAGCACACCAAGCCTGAACTTTCCCTAGAAGCCAAGATGACTAAACTGACCTGTTGATAACAGGGTGACTTAGGCCTTGTCTAGATGCGCTATTTTCCAGGAAACCAGCTAAGGTGAAGTGCAGCCAACAGATAGCAAGAACTCACAGCTATACTATACAGAAGCAACAATTGCAGAGTAGAATTTCTAGACAACAAAACCAGTCCACAAAGGCAAGAGAGTAGTCCAATTTACCAGTCCATTACTCAAGGGTCATGGCAAGCGGGGTGTCCAGGACAATCCAAAGGCCGAAGTCCAAGCAAGGCAACATGAGTCTTCAGGAGCAGAGGTTTCCTACTAAAGTGGTCAGATAATCTCCAACAATGTGAAGTTGAAGGCTTTCATGGCTGGCATCCATAGGTTTTCTGTGGGTGTTTTTTTTCCCCTAGGCTGTGAGGCTGTGTTCTGGAAGAGTTTATTTTGAAAGAGTTTATTTCTAGAAATAAACTCTTCCAGAACATAGCCTCACAGTCTGAAAAAAAAAAAAACCCAACCCCACAGAAAACCAATCTCCAACAAGTTTGCAGAGCAGCTGTCCCTGACTTATTTCTCCTCAGTGTTTACAGAGCTATTTCTTGACTGCTCAGCATTTCTCATAAATACGCTGTGACCTTTGCATTTCCTCCTTTTGGTGTCTATGTTCTTGAAAGGTGGGTAAGACTGAGTCCAGGTTATCTATTATTTCTTTGTCTGAGGGGCCAGGCCTCTTTGCTGGGTCTAGGTTATCTGCACTGTCCTCCTCTGCTATCTGTGAGGGGCCAGGAAGCTTTGCTGGGGTGGGTGCGGATAACTCTGCTCCAGAGGGGTTGGGAATCTCTGCTGATAAACCTACTTTCTGCTCTAAAGCTCTATCCTCCTCTGGTTCATCTTCAGAGTCAGAGTAGCAGGGCATGACAGCTATTTATCCTGTCTTGTTCCCGTCTTAGAGCCCTGTAGTCCAGATGATACAGAGCTTTTCACCTATTTTGCCCTGGGGCAGTCCTCATGCCCCCCCACCCAGCCAAAGAGGGGGCTAAGACAGTCAGAAGATGCATACACCCAATAAAACATTTCAGCAAAATACCCAGGAAAAATGTTTCTTTTTGGAAGAAACAGACTGGGCATGGGGAACATCAGGAGACCATACCTTCATGTCACCCCATTGCTGCAGCGGCTGTCTGCATCACTTTCTCTGAAGCCAGGAAGCAGGCCTGGTCACATGCAGGGGACCTTCATCACATGCTGTGGACCCCCTTCCTGGCATCAGAGAATGTGATGTGGATGGCAGCAGTGGTGTCTGCAGAGACAGGCATCCTGTGAGGACTCCATCCCATTTTGTACTGGTAACAGGGGAGCAATGAGTCTGATCTGAGGCTGGAACATGCCTATGGGGAGCCTGCATATTCTGCCCATGTAGAGAAGGCCCTCAAGGTTTCTCATTCATAAGGATGCCATAAGTTGAAGTCACCTTGATGGCAATTAATAGTAACAACAAAATTGTTTCAACAAAGGTTCAGTCAGCTAGTATGTAATACACAATAACAACAACAACAACAACCTGTAGGCAGTATAATAAGACAATGTATAAAAGAAAAGAAGCTTCGATACTAATGAATAATGCTTGAACCAGATACGGAATTCCACAATGAAAGCTGAAATATAAATATCCAAGTCTATTCAAACAAAGCTCTTGGTGGCACTCAGTTCTTGAATTCTATTTTTCTTATTTGCCCTATTCACATGTCTGTTTGAATAGACTTGAATAGACCTGATATTATTCACTTTTCTATTAACACTTTTTTGATTATCTCTTTAGAGTCCTTCCTCCCACCCTTCTGGTTCTCTGTTGAATTTTAGTGTTTAACATTATTATATGAGAGTCACACACAATAAAATGTCACAGTCTAGGTCTTCTAACACAAAATATTTTTTAAATTGTTTTTTTATTCTGGTCCATTTTTATCTTATTTCATAGTTATAAAGGGACACGTCAGATAAGCCATTTTTAAAAGTATGTTTTATAACTGGAAGGATTTTTCTTTTTCTTTTTAAAAAATATTTTTATTAAAATTATAACACATATAAAATAACATCACACCACAGTACATTCCATTCAACCCTCCTCCCTTTAACAAAGATATCTCATCCCAATCCCACCACCCATACACTCAATCAAACGACTTGACATGACCTCCTCACTGATCTTCACATGGTTATACCTGTTATTCCTCTGTTATCTTTATATTAACATTTTGTTACAAGTCTGTTCCCATTATATTTTGTAGTTTCTCCACAGTATTCCATCTATTCTTATTCCACCCTCTGAATAAAATTGTCATGCTAATATGTACCTGTTTGCTCCATCTTCAGTTAATTTCCATAATTTGTTTATATATATATATATATATATATATATATATATATAATAATGTACTGGAATATTATTGTTATTGATAGTGTTGTTTGAACTATTTATCTTTATTTTTTATTATTTAACTTGCTGATTACTACAGTTGTCCCTCCACATTCGCGAACTTGACATTCGCGGTTTCGGTTATTCGCGGTTTTGGGAGGGCCCCCCCGGCCCCCCCCAAAACCGCGACACGGGGCCTCCAGAGGCCCCGTGAAAGACCTGGGGAGGGGTGGGGAGGCCTTCGCGGGACGCCCGGAGGCCCTCCGGAGGCCCCGCGAAGGCCTGGAGAGGGAGGGAGGGAGGGCCGGTGAGGCCTCCGCGGGGCCTAGGAAGGCCCCGCGAAGGCCCGGGAAGGGTGGGAGGGAGGACCGGTGAGGCCTCCGCGGGGCCTAGGAAGGCCCCGCGAAGGCCCGGGGAGGGTGGGAGGGAGTGCCGGTGAGGCCTCCGCGGGGCCTAGGAAGGCCCCGCGAAGGCCCGGGGAGGGTGGGAGGGAGTGCCGGTGAGGCCTCCGCGGGGCCTAAGAAGGCCCCGCGAAGGCCCGGGGAGGGTGGGAGGGAGTGCCGGTGAGGCCTCCGCGGGGCCTAAGAAGGCCCCGCGAAGGCCCGGGGAGGGTGGGAGGGAGGGCCGGTGAGGCCTCCGCGGGGCCTAGGAAGGCCCCGCGAAGGCCCGGGGAGGGAGGGGGAGGGGTGTAGTTATTCACGGATTTTTCACATTCGCGGGGGTCCGCGGAACGGAACCCCCGCGAATGTGAAGGGACGACTGTAGTTATTTTATTCTGTTGTGTTTATTTCTTTTGTCTTTCAATTAGGGATTGTTGCAAGATTTCCTCATGTTTTCCTCAGAAATTCCAATAAATTACTCCAACCTTCTCTATGTTTCTCTACTGACTTACCTTTTAGAAGCATTGTTAGTCGATCTGTTCCGACCATGTCATACGTCTGAAGCAGCCATTGATCCATTGTTGGTACTTCTTTATCTTTCCATTTGGACCCATATGTAATACATTCCGCTATCACCATATAAAATAGTAATTTCTCTTTCTCTTGGCTTAATTTTTCTTCGTGCATTCCCAATAGATATATTTCTGGTTGCATCAACAAATTGCTACTCAGCACGTCATTGATAACCTTTTGTATTTGTTTCCAATAACTTTGTGCATTCTCACAGCTCCACCATAAGTGAAAAAAGGTGCCTGGATTGTGTCCGCACTTCCAACATTAGTTTTTCATGTTTTTATACATTTTAGACAATTTATCTGGTGAAAGGTACCACCTAAAAAACATCTTGTAACAGTTTTCTCGAACACTTTGACATAGTGTTAATTTCATATTAGTTATCCAGAATTTCCCCCATTCATTTAGCTTTATTTTGTGACCAATATTCTGCACCCATTTTATCATGCAGTCCTTTATGACTTCCTCTTCTGAATTCCACTCTAATATCTGTTGATAGAGCCTAGTTATTAAATTCTTATTTCCTGGTTGGATTATTTCCCCCCAAAGTGATTTTGTTAACTCTATTCCCACCAATTTTTGATCCATTTTGTATCTTTCTTTCATTTGTCTATATAAGTACCGATGGATTGGTATTCCATCTTTTTCCAGTTCTTCCTGTGTCTTCATTAATTGGTGTCTATCCTTTATCACAATTAAATCTTTATATGTAATCCATTTTTTATCTGTTATTTTTTCTTTACTAAAAAACACTTCATGTGCTGACACCAATGATGGTAATTGGGGGCAGAATCTTAGTCTGTATTTCTTCCATACTTTTATCAAAGAGTTCCTAATGAGATGATGATTGAAATCTTTGCTAACTGTCTCTTTATTGTAAAACAAGTAAGCATGCCAACTGTAACGAATGCTGGAGCCGTTAACTGGAAGGATTTTTCAATGCAGAACAATACAAGGAGTCATCTATACAAGGAGATATAATGTGCATTCCTATGCATTAACTCACCATCGCAACAGTATTCATTTGTCTCCATGATTTTTTCTCTAGATCGCTGGTATGCAAAGTTGTTTATGCTTGAAGGTCATAAGGAGCATGTCTGTGAATAAAGATGGTGGCAGTGAGTGAATTATTCACATCAATATCCTCCAAAAGTTCCCGCCATTGCACAGGGTTTTTTTCCTTATTAAATCCAAGATGCAGAAGAGCAATCTTCCACTTAACAACACTTCCCCCCTGCTTTACTGCTTCAAGATCATGCATGGCTGGCACTGCAAAAAACAATAATGGCAGTTCCATCCACTTTGTCACTGGCAAGCCCACTCCCTGTGGACATCTGACCAATCATATTTCAGCTTCTGGGATGCACTCCACTTCAAACTGGTTGCTCAAATGGATGGGAATGTGCATTTCTGCGTATTTTTTTTAAACTTCACAAAAAACTGCAAAGGCTGTTGTTATGGAATATATGGAGTTTTGGACCCCCTCTTTCCTAATATGGCAAATCCCCGTGGAATCTCATCAGATCAAAAGGTAGTCCCCTTGCATTCCATGAGTTTTTTTCATAGTCTAGACAACCCCTGGGTGTTATTTTATTTTTAAACCTTCTTCAGTAGCCCAGCTTAAAGAGATATTCCACAGCTCCATGGAAGTTTCCCTACCTTGTGTCTTATATATTATCCTCAAAGATGCATTCAGGATACTAATTATGTTCAGCACAGCTGTGAAAGACCCAGCATGGCGTAGCGATTTGAGTGTTTGACTTGTCTATACTGTCCAGAATATGCTGCCTTCTGGCCAAGTGTATTCTGGCTCTGGAACTGGCCCAGATCCCCCCACCCATTATCGTGACGAAATGGGCATACACATTAAATACACATTAAAGATTCTTGTAGCCAATTGAATTTTTAAAAGAACCACCTGGGATTTTTTTTTTTTTGCTTTCCAAGTTAATAAATAAATGTAATTAAGTTGCCATTTTCATTAGAACATTCCTAAATAAGTCAGTAACTTAATTGCTTTTAATTAGTTTGTCCCGGTCACTGTAATTTAATACAATTAATATTAACACATAGGATCTGACCTACAGTGTTACTGTTCCAACTGTGGATTGAGATGCAGGAGGAAGAGGTCAAAGCAGAGCTTCAGTTTCCACACTTAGCTCTCCCTCCCTCAGAAGAAAATAACCTCTCAAACCCCATAATAATATGAAGGGGATAAGAAGAATCCCCCACTGCTATACTAGGCAGCACTTTTTAAGATTTCAAGGGGGAAGATTTCAAGGGCTTTATATGTATATGCACAAAGACAACAAGGTGAAGCAGTTTCAGACAGCTGCTATGTAAAGTGATAATAGAAGAAAGAGAAGCAGAACATAGAGAAGGGATCTCATTTCTACTGTATGGGGAACAGTCCTATATTTGATGCTAGCCCTTATTTCACGGATGGTCAAAGGTGGCCCATGGGCTGCATGTGCCCCCCCAAGAATATTTTTGGTGTGCTAGGGGTTAAAATAATTTTGTTTCAGTAGGATTTCCCCTCACAAAATGGGGACAGACAGGGCCTTTTTGTTGTTGTGTGCCTTCAATCCGTTTCTGACTTATGGTGACCCTAAGGTGAACCTATCACATGATTTTCTGAGGCTGAGTGTGTGTGACTTGCCCAAGGTCACCCAGAGGGTTTTCATGGCCAAGCAGGGATTTGAATCCTGGTCTCCAGAGTTGTCATGTAGCACTCAAACCAGTCAACCAGCGTGGAGCCTGTGGGTTGGCTCCAAATGCAGTCTAGTCTCATTGTGTCTCAGTTTCAGGTTTTTTTAAGTGAGAGAGAGGACTGTATTTGGATGGCTGGGAGGAGGGTGACTTGCTAGGACCAAGGAGAGGTGGTTGGGTATTAGTAGCTTGAATGGATGGAAATAAATCCTAAGTCAGATAACAGTTGGCTTATTTGAAAATAGAGTTGTCCCTCCGTATCCACAGATTTAAGTATCCATGGCTTGAAAATATTTTATAAAAAATAATAATCCATAAAGCAAACCTTGATTTTGCCATCTTATATAAGGGACACCATTTTGCTATGCCATTGCATATAATGGGACTTGAGTATTTATGGATTTTGGTAACCTTACCAGTCACGATTGTTTTTTCTAGTGAGTCATGTCTTCTCATGATGTGTCCAAAGTATGACAGTCTCAGTTTAGTTGATTTCTGTAAAGCTACTGGTGTCTGAGAAGCAGTAATTCCAACTTGGGTCATGGGGAAAGGAGGCATTAACCCCTCCCCGACTTCAAAACAGCCCAGATTGCAGAAGAGGTAGCAAGAGAAAGGAGGGATCACCAGCATTGAGGCAATGATATTGAGAACACAGCTGTGCTGCGCAGGGCACATTTCTAGGATGGATGACCATCGCCTCCCAAAAATAGTACTCATAGAATCATAGAATCATAGAATCATAGAATTGCAGAGTGTGGTGAGTTCACCGTAGAGAATACGTAGACAATACGGAGAAATGTAAAGTACTGCATTTAGGGCGGAAAAATGAAATGCATAAATATAGGATGGGAGAGACCTGGCTGAATGAGACTACGTGCGAAAGGGATCTAGGAGTCCTAGTAGACCACAAGTTGAACATGAGCCAACAGTGTGATGCGGCAGCTAAAAAGGCCAATGCAATTTTGGGCTGTATCAATAGAAGTATAGTGTCTAGATCAAGGGAAGTAATAGTGCCACTCTATTCTGCCTTGGTCAGACCTCACTTAGAATACTGTGTCCAGTTCTGGGCACCACAATTCAGAAAGGATATTGACAAATTGGAGCGTGTCCAGAGAAGGGCAACTAAAATGGTGAAAGGTCTGGAAACAATGCCTTATGAGGAGAGACTTAGGGAACTGGGTATGTTTAGCCTGGAAAAAAGACGGTTTAGAGGCGATATGATAGCCCTGTTTAAGTATTTGAAGGGATGTCACGCTGAGGATGGAGCAGGCTTGTTTTCTGCTGCTCCAGAGACTGGAACACGGAGCAATGGGTGCAAGCTCCAGGAACAGAGATTCCACCTCAACATGAGGAGGAACTTTTTGACAGTAAGAGCTGTTCGGCAGTGGAACACACTCCCTCGGAGCGTGGTGGGGTCTCCTTCCTTGGAGGTCTTTAAACAGAGGCTGGCCTTTCTGAATTGTGGTGCCCAGAACTGGACACAGTATTCTAAGTGAGGTCTGACCAAGGCAGAATAGAGTGGCACTATTACTTCCCTTGATCTAGACACTATACTTCTATTGATACAGCCCAAAATTACATTGGCCTTTTTAGCTGCCGCATCACACTGTTGCTCATGTTCAACTTGTGGTCTACTAGGACTCCTAGATCCCTTTCGCACGTAGTCTCATTCAGCCAGGTCTCTCCCATCCTATATTTATGCATTTCATTTTTCCGCCCTAAATGCAGTACTTTACATTTCTCCGTATTGTCTACGTATTCTCTACGGTGAACTCACCACAGGTCAGAGTAAGAGGGGCACTCCAAAAAAAGCGATGTTGTCCCTGAAACAACATCTCAGGCTTGGCCAAATTGATCACCAACAATGGTCTGCCCTGGCCTCACATCGGGAGGTATGGAGACGCACTATCCACAATGCTGCAGCCTCATTTGAGAACTCACGCCAAACAAGTCTTGAAGAGAAACGACAAAGCAGAAAGAATCACAACCTGGAAACATCCCCCAAGGAGACCTTCTGCTGTGCTTTCTGCAACCGGACTTGTTTATCTCAGATTGGCCTTTTTAGTCATCAGCGCGCTTGCAGAAAGTGTGGGATGAGTCCTTCCTGAATCTTCGTTTGCGAAGAAAAGCCAGAGAGAGAGAGAGAGATGTCTTGTCATGATGTGTCCAAAGTATGACAGTCTCAGTTTAGTTGATTTCTAAACTCAGTTTAGTTGGTGTCTGAAAAGCAGTAATTCCAACTCGGGTCATGGGGAAAGGAGGCATTAACTCGTCCCTGACTCCAAAACAGAAGGGGTAGCAAGAGACTTTAGACATTCAGCACTCTGTGGTAATTTTCCCAGCTCATTGGATCCAAGTTTGATTTTGATTTTAACAAGTTTGAATGCTGGTTTCACCATTTTTTGTTCACTTGAAGGACACAGAACACAGATATTACATACTTCATCAATTTAGTTGGATTATCATGATTCAATGGAAATTTGACCCACACACCATATTTTCTTTGGCTAGAGTTGCCAAACCCGCATTATCTGCTGCCCCCTTTTCAACACCCTCTTCATATCATACTCCCCCTCCACCAAAGGCAAAGAGCTTCCATGCTTTCACCACTAGAACTACAGTGTCCCCACCACCCACCACCCCGCTGCCATGCTACAAATGGTGGGTGCTCAGGGAAAAAGCGGTGCCTTTTTCATCATGTCAGAATGGAGGGAGGATGGAGCAAGCATGCCAGGAGAATGATGTCATGCGATATCAGGACCCGTTCCCAGTACAGTGATGTTATTCTCACAAGCTCCTTTGGTTCCCCTGCCCCCCAGCCTCTGATAATCTCCCTAATCAGAATGATCCTTACTGGCAAGACAGCCAAAGGCCAGCTGAGCTAACACTAGACCAGCTGAGATCATAACAAATCAGCTAAGGATGATGGCAATTACAGTTGTCCCCTCATATTCACTGGGGTTTGGTTCCAGGACTCCCCGCGGATACGAAAATCCATGAATACTCAAGTTCCATTATATGCATTGGCATAGCAAAATGGTGTCCCTTATATAAGATGGTAAAATCAAGGTTTGCTTTCTGGATTATTGTTTTTTAAGAATATTTTCAAGCCATGAATATTTAAATCTGTGGATGTCAAATCTATGGATACGGAGGGACAGCTGTATTTATAATCATTATGTGTCTGGACTAACTTTGTGCCAGTATTCTGGTTGGGGCCCTGGGCTAGATGAGGTTTGCATTTGGCATACTCTGCTCCTCCCACCTCCCCTTTGGGTCCCTCTTATGGCAGAAGGGATACCCCCCACAACTGCTAAGGCTTGGCAGAATGAAACCTGGAGAGGGTTATTGTAGCTTTATTGATTGTGTTAAGGGCGGGATTTTCAGCAGGCGTTGTTTGCTACCTGGTTGAGTGACAAGGAACACTTATTGAAATTCCCACTTCTTTGCAACCAGTAAGGGTACAGGAGACCTCTCCACTTTTCCTTCTGGCAACCATAACATTACTGTATATTTCCTTTCATCTCCCTTTATCAATCTCCACACATCTTTCAACTCCTTTCTTTTTATTATTTTGTTTAAATTTGTAATATTATCATATTTATCCCTTGATGAATAATTTGATTTGTCTTTTATTCTTTTCATTTGCATATTAAAATCTCCTGCTACAACAATATTTTGTTCTTGCATATTCTCCATTTCTTTAAATACTTTCTCATAAAATTCCTCTTGTTTTTCATTTGGAGCATATACATTCATTAGAACATATTTATCTTCTCCCATTTCACCTTGCATTATAACATATCTACCATTTTCATCTTTTTTCACCTTTTTAATGACAAAATTACACAAAAAAACCCACAATATTAAACCTCTATGTTGAAACTGGATGTTAAATCATCATGTTGAAATCTGGAACACAGTGAAATTTTGGCAGCAGGAAGCTTCAGTTGCTGCCATCCTCCGTTTCACCATTTGGGTTATGGGAATTTCCACCTCTAAAGAGATTAATTTGTACCTAATACCATTTTCCCTTCCCAATAATATCTCTCTCCTGGCAGCCATCTGAATTACTTGATTGTTCCAGGCTTTGGTGAGTGATCATTACTTTAGAACCCCTGAATTTAAATTTAAAAAGCAATATCTCATTTTTCTAGCTGCAAATTGCTGAGATCTAAAGCAGGTGTGGGATTATGAGTCTCTCCAAAGGATATTGGAGTAAAACTCTACACAGAGCTAGGGAAGAAAAACAATGGGGATGAATGATAGGAGCTGCCTTCCAACAACATTTGGAGGGCTGCATGATTCCCACCTGGTCTAAACATGGGAGATTCTCAGACACGGGGGAATGAGCCAAAACCATGCCAGAAGATCACTAGAAGAACAGAACGGGCAGCCTTACCAGATGCTCTGTCCTTCTGCCATTCGCAGGGTGTACCACTGCCGTGGATGAGGCTTCTCTTTTCTATTGACGAAGACAAGCTGCCAATAAAAAGGGATACCTTACTGATGGTGACGCTGCACCCCTGGAACACTTGAGGATGACACCATCTAGTAAGGTCACCCCCTCCTGTTCTTTTAGTGATCTTTGGACATGGTTTTTACTTCATCCGATAATCTCCATATACAAATTTTGTTCAGTTCTATGAAGAAGTGACCCATAGAAAGTTTCTTGGAAGTTTAGTTCCACAAAAATGAAGACAATGTTCCATGGGTAGACATCCCCATTGTATGGCTGCAAAAATTCCCTCAGGAAAGGAAATCACAAGAAATTTGAGTTGAAGCCTGTTTTATAGATGCAGTGGTGAGAACAGGTTTGTCAATTTCTTAAGATTCTGATGTTTTTCTAGCCTAAAAGCCTAACTAATTTCCCCCCATAATCTCAGACAAAGGACAATAGATAACCTGATTAAACAACATTGGCACAAATATCAGCTGAAATTCAAGCTAAGAAGAGCCTCCCATCCTCACTCCCCCAATCCTGACCTACCAGGCATTAGCCATCATGAACTACGGTTGTGTATTCTGTCAATCAGGGTGCAGCAAACTGAATTTTTCAGTCCCTTTCCACAAACAATCTCCACTGCCACAGTCAGAAGCAGAATCCCTGTTCCATTAGCAGGGATATCTATTGTATCCCTGTCAGGAGGAACCTCACACCAGAGATCACTTGTGGTAGGAGATGGAAAGTCGTTATGCTCTGTGCCACTTGCCAGCAGATCAGACCCCTGTTGCTCATAGCAGCAGCTGCCCAGTAAGTCAGAATTTTCCTATCCCCGTGTATTCCCTGCTTGAACCTGTGCTTGGCCATGGAAACCTTCTGAGTGACCTTTGGCAAGTCACACTCTCCCAGCCTCAAGGAGGCAGTTAGACGTCTGCTAAGAAAATCCCATGATAGCTTGGCTATAAACCAGAAATTACCTCATGGCTCACAACAAGAAGAACAAATATGTTCTCTAAAGTTTTGTATAAGTAACCAATGCAAATATGAATCAGGTACTCATTCATCTGTTCCCATTTATGTCTTGCACAATGGCTGGACATCCTTCTCCAGCATCTTCTGGTATGTTGCAAAAGTCATGCTTGTGTCCATGATGGGAAACCATCTAGGTCCTGAGGCAGCACAGCCAGCCCAAACCATCCCATTCTGTGGGTGGCTGGATGAGTTTCTTCTGTTCAGACTGGTTGTTTGTTTTTCATCAAACATAACATTTCTCATTGAGAGCAATAAAATTCTACTTTGGATTCATCTGTCCAGCCAACATTGCCCCAGATGTCATGAACTTCAAAGATTCTCACTGGTCTAGGCTTCTTCTCCGCAGTGTTTCCAGAAATAATGACAAAAGAGAGAAAAGAGAGAAATCTCTCATAGAAAGATCTAGGGAAGGAAGTGATCAGGAAGAGGAGCTCGGAGCAGTAGTGGGAACTAAGAGCAGAAAAATATGCTTGTGAACCATTTCCCAAATATTTTTGAATACAGTCAGACCTCCCCATATGCACAGGGGCTTAGTACCCAGACTTAAGGAGGATACAAATCTTACTTCAATAAAACTTGGAAAAGATATGTTTGGCAAGCAGACCTACTCTGATTTTGTAAGGGGAAAAAAATCTCAGAATCCAGGTGAATACAGTATGGAGAGATAATTGACTGAAAATTGTTAGGAAACAGGTAGAGAAGAAGGGAAACTCGCTCTTCTATGCATTCATGCATTGGAACCTTTCCCCTCCATCTTCCCCCCCCCCCTTAGCAAATACCCACCAAAGAAAGAGAAGGAGGGTGACAGTGTGAAGGCAGATGCAGTGGGCTGGCAGAACAAATATATGCTTTTCTGCCCTCTCTAATCCTACAGATGCATGTTCAGTATTGAAGATCAGTGTCTGTGTAGTATGTAATTGTGTTAATAGAGGTTTGGGGATCATGTGCCCCTCCAGATGTTGTTGGATATCAATCCCTAGTATTCCGTACCTTGGGCTAGGCTGTTTAGAGTTGATGGCCGTTGCAGTCCAACTACAGCTGGAGGGTTGCAAGATTCCCATCCATGTTTTTCCACCTCCTGTTAGGGCTTCTCAAGGTGGACTAACTACTCATCCTGTCCCCATTTTACAACCCTGCAGTCCATAACAACACAGGACATTTTCTCCATTTTGCTCCTGGGCAGTCCTCCTAACCCCCAGGGCAAAGATTACACCATTTAAAAAAAATACCTGTGGCAATCTGCCTCATAAAACAGATTGGGCCTCGTGAGACTGCAGGAGCCCATTGTGGCACACCAGCCCGCGTCTCCAGCTGCCGTCCGCACTGCACTCTCTGAAGCCAGGAATGAGACTTGTAGCATGTGACCAGCTGATCACATGTGGGGGGACTTGCTTTCTTTCTGTGGGCTTGCTTCTTGTCTTGAGACAATGTGATGGAGACAGCAGTGATAGCGGCAGCAGGGTTGCGTCAGGGTGCTGATATGGACTCGGTTCCATTTTTTTGTCAATAACGGAGAGGCAACAATCCTGATTCAGGGTCAACAGGAAGCTGGCATATTCTGGCCTGTATAGATAATCCCTAAGTCACTTCAAAACAAAAATAAACCTAATCCTCATATCTGTATCTATAGCTCTATACAGATACAGATGCACAAAGACACAAACACACACACACACACACATCTCAGAATAAATGTGACCATTTTGTCTTAGGTTTGAAAGAGTTGTAAGGCGTTTTTCCTTTTTAAAATGCAGGTAATTTCTGTGGGAGGCAGGTTAATAAAAACATTCTGGATAATAATGGTTTACATGTATTTACAGTCATCTTTCTACATTTGCGGGTTAAGCATTCACACATTTGATTATTCAGAGATTGCTAACTATGTTCTCTCTAGCCATTTTCTAGGTCACCCAGCATGATTCTATAGTATGCTTCTGCCAGATGCTGACCATAGAATTGCACCGGAGGACTGAGAGATTCCAAGAGAGACCATTTCTCAAGGCATTTGTAGGTCCTCCCTTGCAATTCCATAGTCAATTTTTGCCAGCTATTGACCACTGAATTGCACTGAAGGACATACAAATTCCTAGAGAATGTCCCCTCATGTAAAAAAATAATGTTAGGATGCCTGTCTAAACTAGACCTTACTTAGCCTAAGTCCAGCCAGGCTCCTGTCATGTGCAGTAGGGGCCTGGATATTGTAAAGTTGAAGGCTTTCACGGCCAGGATCCATAGATTTTCCTTGGTTTATTTCTGGGCTGAGAGGCCGTGAAAGAAACAACTCCAGAACATGGTCTCACAGCCTGGAAAAAAGCCAAGGAAAATCTAGGCCTGGATATTGTTGCTCTGTTTGGAGGGTGGCTGGAATGTGAATATCTTACAGTTCCCAGGGCTGGAGTGATCACCGTATATCTCCAAGGTCACCCAGCTGCCAAAGGCATAAGAAAGAGAAAGGGGGATAGAAGGAAGGGGGACTCAAGCCTCTACTTTAAACTGTATCTTTCTTCCTGTGAATCAGTTCTGCCAATGACTTGGGACCTGTTCACTTCTTTACCTCTGCAGTAAAACACTTTGACTAGTGATTGTTGTCTGAGTGAATTGAAATTTTGACTGTATCCTTGCAAATAAAATAAAATAAAATAAAATAGTGGGCCTGTATTTGCAGTTTCCTCCTTTCACAGGAGTCCTCTGACCCTAACCCCCATGAAAGTTGAGGGCCCACTGTCCTTTTTTTAGTCACTGCAAAATAAAAAACAAATTCTGTTGTTGATCTTCTTGAACAGTTGCAGGTTTAATCATTTTCCTGTAAGACTTGAAAACATTATAGGGAGTTTTTTTTTCCTTTCCAATTTTTAATTCAAGTTTCCCCCCTACCCTTGAGTGAATACAACATTGTTGAGTAGTAATGTGTGTAAATGTTTTTGTAACTTTACATTTACTCCCCCTACCCTTCTTAACAAAAATCCCTTTTCCACAACTTGAACACCAGGAATTTATGTATTGGTGAGACTTCCACTCACAAACTGTAAGGATGGGAGAACCTAGCAGTCATTTCTGGAAAGGCTGCCCTTCATGTTCACCCACCTAAGCTAACCTCCCAGCCACCCTTACAGGACAACGAAGACCACAGGGATAAAGAGGGTGTTGTGGTGTGGAAGACTCTTCCTCACTCCCCTCCCACCAAAAGGAAAGGCAAAGGCAAAAATTCAGCCAACTACACCAGCAGTGGACATTTCTGCAGTTTGGTCTGATTGTAATCAGGATATGTATAGCAGGGGACCATCCCCAGTCCTACCTGCTTTATTCAGAAAGGAACATTAGCAGGGATTCCCTCCACCCCCAGTGAATAAAAACATTGTTGGATAGTAATGTGTGTAAATGTTTTTGTAACTATACGTTTACTCCCTTCCTCCCTTCTTTTCATAGTCTGGACACCAGGAGTGTCTATATTAGAGAGGCTTCCATTCAATGATTCAGACAGAAGAACAATGATTTTCCTTGCATTTTTTTCCAGGCTGTGAGGCCGTGTTCTGGAATAGTTTCTTTCTGACGTTTCACCTGCATCTGTGGCTGGCATCCTCAGAGAATGGTTGTGTATGTGTGTGTGTGGAGTTTATATGCTGTGAACCCCTGTTGGGGAGGATATGTAAATTTGTGTAATTGAATGGTTAGTTTTTGGGTATAGAAATGCAAGGAACATTAGTGTCTGTTTGGCTAATGGTTGGTTGATGGGCCATTATCTGCTGGGAATCCCTCTGTCCCTGGGTGGAATTCCTTTGTAAGTGCTGAGTTTTGACTCTATTGTATTTCAAAACTGGGAGCCAGATTTTGTTTACTTTTAAGGTTTCTTCTTTCCTGTTGAAGTTGTCCAGGTGTTTGTGGTTTTCAATAGCTTCTCTGTGTATTCTGGCATGATAATTGTTGGCCTGGTCTAGACTTTCTGTGTTTTCAAATAGTATTTTGTCTCCAGGTTGGTTTATCACATGTTCTAGAGAAAACTGTCCTTCTCAAGCCTTCTAGTGCTTTCTCAGTTCACAAGCCACAATGGTGTCCTATAATGCTAGAACTTAGCCTAAGCATGTGTCATCATGGCTAAATCTGATGAGGTTGCTTCCAGGCCAGCAGTGTGGGGAATTGCAGGTGGAAAGGTACACAGCCTTTCATGTTTGCAGTTCCAGTCTCCTCTATGGGACAACACCCATTTAGGAAACCCTATAAGGGTTAGAGACTTAAAAAACAAAAAACAAAAACCCAAGGTAGGAATGTACCCAGAACAGGTATTTTTCCTACTAGGCACCAGGTGGCAAGCTTAGAATCTGAGTCCAATGTAGACAGGTAGGCAATATGGGATCTCTAAATATGAACCCACCTAAGCCCCTATTCCTCCTCTCACAAAACATCATTCTCTTCTCCCAGTGCATTGTTCATTGAATATACATGAAGTGACAGCAGCAACAATTTAACCGATAATTTTAACTCCATATTTCACTACTTTTCATCCCCAGGCCTATATGTGTATATATATATATATATATATATATATATATACAGTCGTCCCTTCACATTCGCGGGGGTTACGTTCCACAGACCCCCGCGAATGTGAAAAATCCGTGAATACTGTTTGCCCCCCCTCCCCTGCCATAGCGACCATGGGGCCTCCGGAGGCCCCATAGTCGCTTTCCCCCGCCTCCCCAGGGCCTTCGCGGGGCCTCCAGAGGGTCTCCGGAGGCCCCGCGGAGGCCTTCGCAGCCCTCCCCAATCCACCCCCGGGCCCTCCGGAGGGTCTCCGGAGGCCCCGCGGAGGCCTTCGTGGCCCTCCCCACTCCCCCCCAGGGCCTTTGCGGGGCCTCTGGAGGGTCTCCGGAGGCCCCGCGGAGGCCTTCGCGGCCCTCCCCACTCTCTCCCAGGGCCTTCGCGGGGCCTCCGGAGGCCCCACGGAGGCCTTCCAGGCCCTCCCCACTCCCCCACAGGGCCTTTGCGGGGCCTCCGGAGGGCCTCCAGAGGCCCCGCGGAGGCCTTCCCTGCCCTCCCCACTCTCCCTACAGGGCTTTCGCGGGGCCTCCGGAGGGTCTCTGGAGGCCCCGCGGAGGCCTTCCCAGCCCTCCCCAATCCACCCTCAGGGCCTTCGCGGGGCCTCCGGAGACCCACCGTGGAGGCCTTCCCTGCCCTCCCCACTCCCCCTACAGGGCCTTCGCGGGGCCTCCGGAGGGTTTCCGGAGGCCCGGCAGAGGCCTTCCCAGCCCTCCCCACTCCCCCATAGGGCCTTCGTGGGGCCTCCGGAGGGTCTCCGGAGGCCCCGTGGAGGCCTGCCCTGCCCTCCCCACTCCCCCCACAGGGCCTTCGCGGGGCCTCCGGAGGCCCCGCGGAGGCCTTCCCGGCACTCCCCAATCCACCCCACAGGGCCTTTGCGGGGTCTCCGGAGGCCCCGCGGAGGCCTTCCCGGCACTCCCCAATCCACCCCCCAGGGCCTTCGCAGGGCCTCCGGAGGGTGTCTGGAGGCCCCGGGGAGGCCTTCCCAGCCCTCCCAGGGCTTTCACGGGGCCTCCGGAGGCCCCGTGTCGCGGTTTTGGGGGGGCCTGGGGGGGCCCTCCCAAAACCGCGAATACTCAAAACCGCGAATGTCGAGTTCGCGAATGTGGAGGGACAACTGTATATATATATATATATATATATATGCCTCTCATGTGGCTCTGCCAGTTGCTAAAATGAAAGTCTAGGACTTTTGAGTTCCACGTTGCCTGTGGCCTAACTTTCTGGTGAGGGGCAAAATTCACAGAGAGGGAAAGATTTCTTCTCTTACCTACTCTTTGGTTGAGTGTCTTGGAGCATTGTTGGGTGTCACAGCAGCATCTCTAATGTTGCCAGGTGTCTCAGCATCAGAAAGATTGTTTGGTATCATAGCTTCAGATATATAGGTCCTAGCAGTTTGGCATTCAATGTGGGTGATGTTTAGGAACATAACACCAGCTTCCATTTCTACCACCCCTGGTCTGTAGGCACAGAAGTCAGCTTATCCACAGCCTTCGGCTGCTATAACAAGGTCAGCATTCACAAGCTGTTCAATTGCATGATCATGTCATGAACTTCCATGGATTCTGGGTATTAGAGTAGAATCCATGGAAGGCCCTGACATGAGTTTGGTTCCTGGACTGATCCCCCTGCTCGGGCCTCTCAGTCCCTGGACCACAGCCAGCCCACCTTTTAGCTTGGGAATGTTTCTCCTCCAGAGACTTCAAGACCACGGTACCTGGACGCATCTCTCATCTCGTCCCCTCCTCCCACTTTCCTCCCTGCATACCATTCTCACACTGGGAGGATTTATCTATTGCCTGTAGTTGTGGTAGTTTCAGTTCTGGCTTTTTACATGTTACTGGCACACATTGCCTTTGCTCAATAAAGAAATCTTGTTGAGTTAATGTGAATGTGTTACTGGTGCATCACAGAAGCTAGAAAATGAAATCAGGGAATGTTCACATGAACCTTTGGGGAGTACAAAGAAAGTGGGGCAAAGAAGAATATGTTTTGTTCTGATCCAAGAACACAAAAAGGTACTCATAACCAAAAATCAAGAGAAAAACTGTTTTCTTCATAATTGGAGCATAATAATGTTCACCACTTATTGTCCAGCAAAATTCCTACCCAAGGTGAAGCATTTGTATACTGTGTTTGACTGAGAATATGGTGCGAAAGGGGAAGGAAAGCACACAGAACAGGAAGATATACAGTTTGACTCCTTCCTTGAATGACATCCACCCAGGGCCTGTGAATCCAAGTGCCACATTCCAGACATGTGGAACATCTTCCTCACAGGTACATCTGGTGGGAAGAAGGGGGATGGCCTTCTCAGTGATTGCTTCCAGGCTTTGGAACTCCCTTCCTAGAGAGGTTAGATTGGCACCCTCATTGCTATCTTTCTGGAGATAGAGGAAGAGTGTTTCTTTCTTTCAATAGACCTTTGAAGACTGGTTGCACAAAGGGAATGGGCTATAATATGCTAGACAGTTGGACCCCTGTATCCATGGGAGGTTGGTTCTGCCCCCCCTTCAGATGTCCAAAACTGTGGATAACAGTGAACACCAATGAAAATAATGGGACTTCTGGTTTAAAATACCATAGAGTTGCCTTGTAGGACCTAGAAAATGTTAGAGAGGATGCCTTTCTAGGCATTTTCTAGGAAGACCCTATAGTAGGTGTGCTGTTTTGTGTCCCATGGATAACTGAAACCACGGTTATTGGTTCCATGGATATGGGGGTCCTACTTCATTTGCTGTTTTCTTTTTTTAATGGTCACTTTTCCATGATGTAAATTTCAATTGCTGTAAGCCTTGAGTCCCAAACTGGGGGAGAGGGAGCGGGGAAGAGGAGGAGGAGGAGGAGGACAACATTAGGAATTTTTATGTCCTGACCATTTGAATTTAATCCTTTAGTGAGTGGTTCACTTCAGTGTTAATCAGGAAAGCTACGGATTTCAGTTGTGTCATTGGGAAGATTTTGTGAGTTGCTAACTTAAGGAGTTAAATAACTAGTTATTCCCAAGCAAGGAAACCAAACAAGACATAGGTTGATTGGTACATTGTCAAAATATAGTTCAGAGCAAGAAGAAATCAGCTGGGAAGTTTTCTTTTTTTAGACCAGTTAGGGCTTTTTCGGATGACTCTTTTACAGCGCAAGCAGCCTCGTCGTGTTGCAAGGCTGCTGCGCTACAGGGCGTCCATTTCGGATGACGCTCTCCCCTGCCGGTACTGTTGTGTTACTGCTGGGACTGTTGAGCGTTATATTTGGCAGTTTTCTACTCATAATCAACTTTCGTGAGTAGAAAACCACCAAATATAACTCTCAACTGTTCCCGCGGTAATGTAACAGTACCGGAAGGGGAGAGCATCATCTGAATGGGACGCCCTGCAGCGCAGCAGCCTCGCAACGCGACAAGGCTGCTTGCGTTGTAAAAGAGTCATCCGAAAAAGTCCTCTGTCTTGTCTCTGTCTTTAATGCATTTAATTCAGTAAGTAATAGGTAGTTATATTTAATGTTAGAAGGTGCTGGTTTTGTATTTCCTGGTAGCTTGTTTGTTTTTGTATTTTTTTGTATTATTTGTTGTTGTTTTGTGTTATAGATGTTTGTGAATATTTTTGATTAATACGTTTTTTTTAAGAAAAGAAAGAAAGAAAGAAACAAGTAAAAATAAACAAAAAATTAATATTGTGAGCAAGCTAAGAGAAAGAAATAGTTAAAGATATGAGAAAGAAATGTATATTATCACGTTTAGATAAGATTCATTTATTAAGGAGTCTTTTAAGAAAATATTCTGAAACCTTTGAATTGGTAGGTTGGAACCAAATTGTCCGTAGTTTTGTTAGTTTTCTGTTAGTCTTGTTTGTGTAAGATAGCTTTAGTTGGGTAAGGGGGGAATTTAGTATAAGAGGGGGTTTATCTTGGGGTTTGTGTTGGTTGGTGTGCTTTGCATTATGTTGTTCCTTGTATGTTGTTTTTAGACTGGAAATGAAATGTTTTCTAAAAATATTCTTTAGAAAAGAATATTGTGAGCAAGACTTCTTTGGCAAAGAAGAGTTGCAACATTCATTCCAGAGAGGAGATGATGTTTTGCTTTAGCCTTATTCCTGGACTCAGCATTGAACCGGGAAGCCTAAGAGCTTATTTGCATGGGCTGAATGCTCCAGCTTACCCCTGCCTCAGAGCTCTGAAGTCTTTATTATGCCCCTGGGCAGTCCTCAACACCCCCCCCGGTGCAGATATGGGGCTGAGATGGGGGAAAAGCCAGGGTAGGGCCTGATAAAGCATTTTACAATAATACCCAGTTTAATCTGTTCCTGCTAGCACACCAGCCTTCACTGTCACCAACAGCTCCCTGGATCTCATAGAAGCCAGGCAAGGGTACCTTGGTCTTCTTTCACATCTTATGGGCCCCCTTCCTGGCTTCTGACTCAGTAGAAAAAATGGTGGTGGCAGGGTGTTAGACTTGATAGCCCTTGTGGACTCTTCCAACTCTATGATTCTATGATTCTAGAAATGACTTGAATGAACAAAAAAACAACAATGCAGTTTACACAGGCCTGCTGGCCAATACCTGGTTTGCTCTGTTACCATAATACCCAGTTTAATCTGTTCCTACCGGCCCACCAGCCTTCACTGTCACCAACAGCTCCCTGGATCTCTTGGAAGCCAGGCAGGGCTACCTTGGTCTTCTTTCACATCTTATGGGCCCCCTTTCTGGCTTCTGACTCAGTAGAGAAAATGGTGACGGCAGCTGCAGTGATGGGCTGGCATTCTTTTTGGACTCCAGCCCGTTTCATCAAGGCAACTGGGAAGAACGGGCCAGCTCCAGAGCCAGGATACACTAATGGGGGGACGGTGTATCCTGGCTGGTGTAGATGAGTCCTAGATTTCAGTAGTGATCAGAAGTACTTTTGCAAACATAAAGCTTGTGCTCCAATTGTACTTATTCCTGAAGATGCCTGATGTACCATGGTTACACATGCCTTGCTGATCCCCCATTTACATTATTGTAATGCCAGTATAGTGTTGTGTTTTGAGTGTTGGGCTATGACACTGGAGACCAGGGTTCAGATCCACGCTCAGCAATGGAAACCTTCAGCAAGTCACAATCTCTCAGCCTGAGAGGAAGGCCAGGACAACTCCTTCTGACCATATTCTGCAAAGAAAACCTCATGATAGGGTTGCCTTCATATCACCATGAGTCAGGAAGGAAAAAAATTCCACCTAAACATTAGGAAGAACTTCGTGACAGTAAGAGCTGTTGGGCAGCAGAACACACTGCCTCCTAGTGTGATGGAGTCTCCTTTGGAGGTTTTAAAACAGAAGCTGGATGGCCATCTGTCAGGAATGATTTGATTAGGTATTCCTGCATGGCAGGGTGTTAGACTGGATGGCCCTTGTGGACTCTTCCAACTCTATGATTCTATGATCCTAGAAATGACTTGAATGAACAAAAAAGACAACAATGCAGTTTACATGGGCCTGCCTTTGAACAGTGTTAGGAAACTGCAGTTGGTTCAAAGAGCTGCAGCTAGCGTGTGAACTGGGACTGGTTCCAGAAATCATACAACTCCTCTTGTCCAAGAGCTCCACTGGTTGCCAGTTTGTTTCCAGACACAATTCAAAGTGCTGCTTATGACCTATAAAGCCCATGTGTAGCTTAGGCTCCAGCTATTTAACAGACGGCATCTCCTGATAGGATTCTGCCCAGGCTTTGAGCTATCCAGGAGATGCCCTGTTCCCAGTCACACCACCTTCACAGCTATCGGAGACACATCCTTCTCAGGGACTGCCTCTAGATTTAGGAACTTCCTCCCTAGGGTGGCTAAAATGGCCTCCTCCATACTTTTTTTATTCAGCCAGGCTTTTTGAACTAAAGGCTTTTAATAAAGGGCTATATTGTTTTAAACGGCATGGTGTCACTTTTAAAATCTTTTTAGAGTGTATGTTTTAAAGAAGGTTTTGCCACAATTGGAATACCATGTATGTATGTATTGTAGAGGTTTCCACTCACAAACCGTATGAATAGGAGAAACTAGTAGCCATTTCTGGAAAGGTTGCCCTTCATGCTCACACCTAAAAAAACCTCCCAGCCACCCATACAGGAAAAAGAAGATAACAAGGATAAACAGGGTATCGTGGTGGGGCAGACTCTTCTTCACTCCCCTCCACACCCCTAAAGGAAAGGCAAAGGCAAAAACTCTGCCAACTACATCAGCAGTGGACATTTCAGCAGTTTAGCCTGGTTGGAATCAGGAGATGAATGGCTAAGAACCAACTCCACTCTCACCCACTTTGCTCAGAAAAGAACATTAGAACTCAGCAGTAATTATACTATAGCATAGGATCCAAGGGACTATAGTGGATTTTTCTTGTCCAATTTTCACCACTGTTTTTTCACTTGAAGGACACAGAACACAGACATGAAATGCTTCATCTATTTATTTTGATCTTGATTCCACAGAAATTTAACCCACACACCATATCTGATTTTAACAGGCCTCCCAAATCCTAATGATCTGCCCTCCTTTATGGTCCTCTTCTCATTACATTCACCCACCACCAAGAGCACAGATGTTCTCTGTTCAAAGCCCTAGGACCATAACTGCTTCCCACTAATTCGCAAAGGGTGTACCCAAAGGAGAGCAACATACATTCTTCTTCTTATTTATTCTGCAAACTCAGGCTCAGATGAGATTCTTTGAGCATCAGAGCATTCCTTTCGGTTAACTTTAATAATGATTGTTTTTTGGTCCAGATAATTAAAACCTGTTGCAAGTCCACAGAAATCCTCTGTTGCACAGCCTTGGAGTGTTATATTAACAGCACGAGGAACTGAAAGAGACAAAGAGACATATTAGCATAAGTAAAGAAAGAAGCTTTAGCTCTACTGTCTCAGGAGATGCTGCTAGTGTTGTTTGCATTGGGTTGCCATCATCTTTTATTTCTCTTCTACTACTCTACACTAAGGATGGATAGAATATTTGAAAATATTCAGAAAATGGCAAAAGAAAATGGTGGTGTTGTTTTTTTCAGTTTGATGGGCATTTTGGGGAAAAAAAGTTAGAAAATATGAGGTTTCCACATCAGCAGTAATTTGTATTTCACTGAGGAGTGTGCAGCAGGATGCAGCCACAACAGCAAAAACAGAAGCTCTGATCCTTCATCATGGCCTTCAGTGTTTTTCTTTTTCCCTTGCAAACATCTGTAAGCAATTCACAGTCTATACACTGAGACTCTAGTTACAGATCAACAGAAATCTTGCCTCTCTTCTGGAAGTTAGCTCCCCCCACACACACACTTCATGTATAAAAATAATTTTTGAGAATATTCAAAAATGGTTGGAGATGGTTAATTGTTGAGAAACCCTGATGAGAAATATCTTAGATTGTTGAGAATCTTCACAGTTCAGGACTTAGAGCTCATCTACATGGGACAGAATAGACCAGATTCCCACTGGCATACTATACACATGGCCCTGGCCCATTCTTTCCCCATTATCTACAAAAAATGGATTGGAGTCGAGATGGTCCTCCCAACCCGCCGCTTCTGCCTACTTCTTTCTCTTTGAATTGAGGAAGCTGGTCCGCAGTATGTGACCAAGGCACCCTACATGTGACCAGCCTTTGGCACATACAGAGGGCCTGCTCCTGTCTTTGGAAGAGTGAGGCAGAAGGCAGCTGCAGCAATGGACCGGTGTGCCAGTGTGGGATCCTGTGGTCATGTGGGACCCCATTTGGGATTTTCTGGTTGGAGCAGGGTGTTTTATTCAAGCAGTTTAACTGGCTTTACCCTGTCTTAGTTCTGTCTTTACACCAAGTGTCGTGAGGACTGTCTGGGGACAAAACGGGGCAAATGCCCTACATCATCTGGATTATAGGGTTCTAAGATGGGGTAAGAATGGGTTAATAGCCCAGCTAGACAATCCCTTCATCTCT
Organism: Gambelia wislizenii; assembly: GCA_030847615.1. Lineage (NCBI taxonomy): Eukaryota > Metazoa > Chordata > Lepidosauria > Squamata > Crotaphytidae > Gambelia > Gambelia wislizenii. The sequence continues at coordinate 31,292,471 of JAUMIR010000010.1, read as the reverse complement.
GCATAATTTGCAACTAGTTTTTTTTTTTTACACAGAAAGCAGAATTTTCTGCTCTGAAAATTTTCTGCAGTTGGAGATTTATTCCATGTGAAATTCACATGTGGCAGATATGCACAGATACAACATTTTCTGCTCAGGAAAGAGAATTTTCTGCACAGGAAATAATATCTCTGCATGGAAATATGCAATTTTCTATGCATAATAGATTATTTTCCTACATAAAATGATTCTAATTGTCCATTGCATCATTCTGCAGTTCACACTCTGCACATGTAGAAGCCAATTACAAATCAGTAGAAAGCTGTCCCATCTTCTGGGAATAACTCCCCCCCCCCCGCCACCCTCCAGCATCTGGCAGAAAGTTCTACTCACAGACAAAGATTTTTCCAGTGAAGTCTATGCACTGATTCTCATTCTGGCGGCAGCGAACCATCTCTGAGCTCCTACAGTCTTCTTCATTAGTAGCGAAGCAAGCTGGACACTGCAGCCCATTGAGGGGAAGCTCATCATGATCTGGCACTGTCAAAAGGAATGACATGGACAGGAAATGAATCTCACTTATTTTTCATGTCTAGTGATATATCAGTCCTCCTTTGTCTAGGGTGAGTTCCTAGTAAGGGACAGATCTTTCTGCTTTCAGTCTCCTAACATCACATTGAAGCAATGTGCTAGAAATAAAGGCCATGACTCTCTTTTTTACAGTGTTATCCTACTTTTTTATGGAAGTGTTTGCTTCTATGATTGGTTGAGTTGGTCTTTCAGGTGTCTGTAGGTTTTTCCAGAAATGGGATACATTTCTTTCTTCATTTGCAACATGCTGAAACCTTCCATTCAGGGTCTATCCAGGACATGGTTATTTGTCTGAGGTGAAAAATAATATGCTCCTCCCCATTCCACATAGAGAAGCTGAATGGGCTGTCAGTTGGGTCTTTCAACACTGGAAAGAAGACAGTCTTCCACCAAATCTGAGGCAGAAAGCTAGTTTCTCTTTGCTAAACAGCAATGTGCCATAGGCCACACTGTCATCCAAAGAGAGGAAGAGGCAGAACATTCAGGAGGAACATCTTAGATTTTTCTACTATTCCCTCCCATCATTTCTGTCTGAGGCAATCACTTCTTTTGAACATTTTGTATCAACAGGCCAACTTCCCTTAATAATATTAAGAGTCAGATTTCTAATTACAATATCATTTAGTTCCTTTTTGCCTTTTTAGTATTTTTTTAAAAAAAGAAAGCATGCATATATATACAAATGAAGTACTTTCAATGCATTATAAAAATTCTTAAAAAATCAAAGGTATTTTTTCATAGTGCACAGGCAGAAACACTTGGGACCCAGTAACAGCTTGTAAAACATAGAGCAACTTCCATAGAGATGCAGACACGTACACTCAGGAATTTCATTGCAGTTAGCAGTATTGCAAGAATATAATAAATACTGGAATTGTTTGTTTCCTGAAGTAATGCTGTAATCTCCTTGGGAAAATTCCAGGGACGATGTGCAATGAGCATATTTTCCATCGATCTTAGGGTGAACTGTCAAAAAAAAGGAGTGAAATAATTATTGTACTAGGTGTACCAAAAGGTCACATAAATCATTTCATTGAAATTTTTCATACCGTTGGCAGTTATTTGGACAAATTTCATACTGGAGAGTATTGAATTTAGTAAAGAGCAGATTGACTGAACTCGTTTTATGGAGATTATCAGACTGGAACAAAAAAAAGTGTTCCTATCCCACAATCTCCTCTCCTGTCACTCTCCCTTCCCTTTCCTGCAAAAACATCAAAATTTTTCAGAGCTACCTTGTATCATCCCCAAAACACAGCCCGGGCATGAACAGAACTCCCTTTACTTCCTGGATGAAATCCTACTGCTTCTCACGAGAAGATGCAAGCACAGGAAATTCAAACTTACAAAGCAAACTAAAAGACTAAAAGTGACAGCAAGCAGAAAAACACACTTAAAACATTACAAGTCACCCAGGGAGGGTACAAAAAAGTGTGTCACTTACCTTGATGTCCCGATCTTACCCGGAAGTGTTCTGGCAGGGACCTCCCATTGACGCTGGCATCTCACCAGCATAATGGGGCACCTTGTTGCACACAGGGCATTCTGTGACAGAAACAGAACGGGGGGTATATTGACAGGTTTTCCCATCAATAAAAAGCAGCACCAGCAGAATGGCAGCTGAACAGGAGCATTACAAGAGGGGAACGACATCATCTGAAAAGCAAGCCCTGTAGTGATCTTCTGGCATAGTGATAACACTGTATTTAGCATGTCTGATAATTTGTGTGTTGTGTATGAAAGAGAGAAAAAAAGGCAAGGATGGATCACCCCATATCTCCAGGCAAAACCAAAAATGCACGCAATATTAGAAGGGAAAGGAACATCTTCCTACTCACACATATTGGTGTGCAGAGCAGCACTCATGCAACGGTTTGTACCCAGTCTACAGACCTGGCTTGACAAACTAAAACAGCGGGTTGGATTCATTATATGACCACCACATGTATTACATGTGAGAAGTGCACCTGCAGAAAGGAGAGATTATTGAAAAATTTCAGTGACACAAAGCAGAAATCATAAGCCCCAAGAGAATTGACAAAATTTTTACTCAGAGCCGAAAGGGTTCGATTGCTTCTTTCTAAAGCCTGGGGCCCTGTTCAGGATTCATATCATTTGTGTCTCATATTTAAATGACAGAATGGAAGGAGAAAGCTCAGAAAAGCAATCCCTATCAGAGAGGAAACTCAATGTCCAAACTGGAGAAGAAACCAGGAGTCAATGTGGCAATGCAACTGACCTTAGCAGATGAAGTAGCAGGATTAATTATGTTCAAAGGAGAGCAGATGTGAAGCTCTGGGCATGTAGGTTGGGCACCAGAGCAGGCCTGTATCAAGCAAATCTCAGTTGGGTTTTGGAGATGTGCAACAGAAGAGTCCTATGACTGAAGACTAAAAGTTACAACACAGGGTGCTCACACTCAAGGGGTGTGCTAGACTTCAGACTAAGGGTCCAAAGGCAGCCAACAGCATGCATTTTTGGAACGAAGCAGAATCCCAACAAAGCTATTTGTTTCTGAAGCGGGTTAAAGCTACCTGAATGAGTATGAAAAGCCACCCATTTCCAAAATAATGCAAGAGAAAAAGAAACCTAGTGTAGGGAGGATCATATGGTGATCTCTCATTGACCGGTGGCTCTTCACCATTCCCTGTTTTCTGCTAAGGCTTTGGAATTGCACATTTAAAAGAATCCTGAGGAGTAACCTTGACTTCTTTGGGGAGTCTATTGCTTGCTCCGATGGCTTGTTCTATACCAAGTGCACGTTCCCTTTCTGGAGAGCATGAGAAGAACATCAGTTTCTGGCTGCCACTCACCTGGAGAAATCATGGCGAAGAGGAGGCAGATGCTCAGGAGTGCCTTCATCATTCTGGTGAGGTTGAGACCTAGACAGGAACGGTAACAAGGCTGGATTGTGGAAGGCAACTGATATCTATAATACACTTTTTCAGGAGAATTTATAGGGCATAGAGAAAAGCCTGGGGACAATAGCTGGCAAAAACCAGTTCAGTGGGTTATGGGCAGCTATAAAAATAGAGTGTGGGTGTTTTCCCAAAAGTCCCACAATATTAAATATCTATGTTGAAACTGGATGTTAAATCTCCCTGTTATAATTTGGAACTTGGTGAAATTTTGGCAGGAGGTAGCTTCAACAAACGCCATACCAAGTTGCACCATTTGGATTTTGGGAATTAACACCTACAAAGAGATCAGTTTGTACCTAATGGCATCTTCCTAATGCCATCTTCCCTTTAATTAACTGAGTGATAATTATCAGATCAATTACTTTAGTTTTGAGTTAACTCATCGGATTTCCAAATAGATAGGCATCAGACTCCCGAATGTGGATTTATAATAACTGCTGACTATGTGACAAATCTTGGTGTCCTTGAGCAAGCAGGGATCACCGAAACTGAGGCCATGATATTGAGAACGCAGCTGCGCTGGACAGGGCACGTTTCTAGGATGGAGGACCATCACCTCCCAAATATACTACTCTACAGTGAACTCGCCACGGATCAGTGTAAGAGGGGCACTCCAAAAAAGCAATACAAAGACTCCCTGAAACGACATCTCAGGCTCAGCAAGATTGATCACCAACAATGGTCCACTCTGGCCTCACATCGGGAGGCATGGAGATACACTATCCACAATGCTGCAGCCTTATTTGAGAACTCACGCCAAACAAGTCTTGAAGAGAAACGACAAGACAGAAAGAATCACAACGAGAAAACATGACCCAAGGAGACCTTCTGCTGTGCTTTCTGCAACCGGACTTGTTTATCTCGGATTGGCCTTTTTAGTCATCAGCACACTTGCAGAAAGCACGGGATGAGTCCTTCCTGAATCTTTGTTTGCAAAGAAAAGCCAGAGAGAGAGAGAGAGAGAGAGAGAGAGAGAGAGAGAGAGAGAGAGAGAATAATTCTGATTATTTTTCATGTTTATGGAAAAGAAACTTGGAGCAGTAGCAGGTTTTCTACATGGAATATGAAGGGAAGCTTCTAGAGAAATGGAGATGGAAGAGGCATGGTTCTACACCCAATTGCTTAGACTGAGGAATTGAGGGTCTTTGCCACTTGTCAGCTAATTCTAGATTATGTCTGGGATTTTGGACATGCTATAGGAAAGAAAGCAGTCCCAATTGCACAGCACATTTGAAAACAATGCTATTTTAGTGGGAGAAAACCCTTGTGTAATAAAGCCCTATGAAGCATGTAATGGTGTGGTATCAGGGGTGTCTCAGGAGGTGGTTGGTCTATGGAGTTATAGCTCAGCATTGCATAGCGTAGGTCTGTATATGGATATTTACACTACACTTATGGAGTGTTGGATTGAGGCCCTAGCTAGTTGACTGTTTCATAATGACCCAGATTGACAAGTGATTTCCCTGTTTGCTCATTCCTTCCAAGAGAGGTAGAATGGACTTTTATTCTGGAACCAGCATGCAGGAGAAATAACTAATATTCGAGAAGCCAGAAATATACAACAGTTATTCAAGTATGAAAACATGTCCTTGTCACTCATCAAAACAAACAAGATGTCACTGCTTGGAAACCTAATTTGGTTCATTCCTACCTTAATGTCAATAATTTAAGAGCACACACGTATTAGAAGGAAAGGGGGGAAAGCACTTCTTACTCACAAATATTGTTGTCCAGAACAGCACTAAAGCAAAAAATGGTTGGCTGAACATGTGCTGGTTTCTCTCTGGGGACAAATTTTATCAAAGAAAACACTGCTAAGACAAGTTTTACATTTCAGAAGTGTGCCTTCAGACAAGAGAGAAACCCAGTGCCATGAACTCAATTCATAAGTTTCTTGACAAATGAAAACTATTGTTTGCCCTTAGGCTCAATTACATGGCAGGCTTTATTGCGATAAATTGCGCTTTGTTTCACACCAGTGGCAGGTAGTTTAGACAATTTATGGGGAAAACAGTTGCTCTTCCCCCCACCGCCCTGGATTCTGGTTCAGACAGGCAAATGTGGGGAGGGGGCATGGCCAAGCATTGGAGAGAAGGACAAAGGAATGGCATAGGAATGTCTGCTGTTTTCATTAACCCAGAGAACAAACACATTTACTGGGGATTGATTATCCCCTGGCAGCAAAGCAAGCTGCATAGAGGAGTGATTGTTTCTTTGTTGACAGCTGATCACTACTGAATCTTCCCCTCACTCCCCCCTCTATCAGTCTCTCTTACCCACAGAGACAAACACTAACTGGGGATTTCTAAAAGCAAGCTGCAGAGAGGAGTGTTTTTTTTCAAAATTTCTTGATTGCTACTGAATCCCCCTCACTCACTCCAAGCTCACCCGTTCATTATAACAACCAATCACAGTGCAGCTCTGATGTAACTGTATCAGGAAGTTTGCTGGTAATTCACACAGCCCTTAGCAAAATGGTTGTTTACGCAATCAATAATGCACTAAGTTGCGCTACTTTTCAAATAAGTCAGCAAAAGTAGCGACATCCCCTGTCACGCTATATTTGGGACTTTTTCGGACAAGTAAGACTTTTTCGATCAACGATCGTGAGTAAAAATCGGCAAAATATTCCACTCAAATGTCCCTGCGGTACCGCAACGGTACCGGCAGGGACGGGCATCATCCGAGAGGGACGCCCTGCAGCGCTGCAGCCTCGCAACATGCATTTTACTTGTCCGAAAAAGTCCTTGGCTTTTTAACCTTCCCCCCTTCTGAATGAGGCAATACTGTGGCGCAATCCGTGGGAACAATGAGCAATCTTTGCGGTATATTTAGGGGAATATTTGCCCATGTAATTGAGCCCTTAGAGTCTTCTTGCATGCCAAAATAAAACGGCAGTGCAGCCAGAAGGTTCTGCTTTCCTTGCTGCCTTACCATGTGAGATTGTTGTTCTTGTGGTGTTCTCCCTAGGACACTGAGTTAAAACTGTGTCTTTTTAATAATAGGTTTTTCCAGTTAGCAAAAAAATGTGGTTTTCCTTGGTATTCCATAGGACGGTAATGGAAGAAGAATAGTGTCATGCAGTAAGACAGCAAGGAAGATGGTGTAATTCAAAGTAATGATTATCACCTATAACCTCCTATATGGCTCAGGTCCAGGTTATCTGATGGATCATACTTTCCATTGTGAGGCTGCCCATATTTTGATTACCTCTGGGAGGTCATTCTTTTTTCTCACCTCCCTCAGAGATACATCTGGTGAGAATACAGGAGGTAAAGGTAAAACAGGTAGGATTAAAACAAACATTACATTAAAATCATCCATAAATTTAAAATACCAATTTTAAATTCATAAATTTAAATCAACTGGGTAGGCCTGTCAGAAGAGAAAGGTCTTTAGCACTGTTTTAAATCTGACAGCATGTTTAGCTGTTGACTCTATTCCTGGAAATCATACCCTAGTTGGAGGATGGCCGATTAAAAAGTCCTCTGGGTGAGAGTTGCCAATCTAAATGTCGCCCAGAGGACCTGAGCATACAGGGAAGATTGTATGGGAGGAGACAATCATGAAGGTAACCTGCACAGAGGTGGCCGAATGTACAGCACATGAAGAAGTCCACACTTACTTGTGGTTACCAGCACATACACTTCCATCTTTAGCTCTTCCAGTTCTAGGAGGGGACACAGCTGGCATATCAGTTGAAGCTGATAATAAGCACTCCTGACCATTGCCTCTATCTGAGCCAACATTCAGAGAGACAGATCTAGGAGCACTCCCGAGCTCTGAACACATACTTTCGGGCAGAGTGTAACCCCATCCAGAACTGGTTGACACACCTCCAAACCCAGCTAAGGACCCTTAATAGTAAGCACCTCTGTCTTGTCTGGATTCAGTTTCAATTTGTTTTTCTTCATCCAGCCCATTACCTCCTCCAAGCATTCATTCAGAGGAGACACACGATCCTTAGCTAAAGCTATTTTTGAAAGCGTGGAGAAATATATTTGGGTGTCATCACCATACTGATAACATCCTGCCCCATGCCTTCAGATGATCTCTCCCAGAGGTTTCGTGTTGATGTTAAAAAGCATTGGGGATAGAATGGCACCTTTTGGGATGCCTTATAACAGCTCCTATTTTGAGAAGCAGCTATCCACAAGGACCACCATCTGGAACCTACCTGAGAGCTAGGACCAGAACCACTGCAACACAGTGTCTCTGATTCCCACCCCCCCTCCCCACCCATTCCAGAAGGATACCATGCTCAAGAGGTCTAAAAGCACTAGCAGGGACACATGCCTTTTGTCGGTGTTAAGCTGGAGATCATCCACAAAGGCAACCATATCAATCTCAACTCTGTAGTTTGCTCTGAAGCTAGTTTGAAATGGGTTGAGGAGGTGTGTGTCATCTAAGATTACCTGGAATTGGAAGGCAACTACCTTCTTGACCACCTTGCCCCAAAAAGGAAGATTAGACACTGGCCTATAATTATTAAGGTCCAGGGGATCCAGGGAGGGCTTTTTCAGAAGTGGTCTAACCACTGCTTCTTTTACACAGGATGGAAAGTTCCCCTCCCTGAAAGATGCTTTAAGAATATGTTGCAATTGAAATCTAATTGCATCTCCTGCCTGGATGACCAGCCAAGAAGGACAAGAATCAAGAAAACAGCTTGTCCTCCTTACTTGCTCCTACAGCTTGTCCACGTCAGCAATATTCATCAATTGAAACTGATCCAGTGTAATCTCACTCACATAGTTGCTAGACATCCAATTATTGACTTCTGTTCCAATGATGGCATCTAAGTCCGCTCTTACATGAGAAATTTTATATGTGAGATAGTCATTGAAAGTATCAGAGTGAGCTACTGAAGGTTCCAAGTTCAGGTTCAGGGGGAGGTTTCCTGAATTAGACCTCTCACCACCCAGAGTAGCTCAGCTGGACATGAATTTGCAGATGCAATATATGCAGAGAAAAAAGTTTTCTTCACTGCAGATATTGCCACCCTATAGGATTGAATATGTTCTCTATATTGTGTCTTTTCACATAGATGTCAAGTTTACAGGCATCTATGCTCTAGTCATCTTCCTTCCCATTTCAGCTTCCTAAGAGTTTCTGTATATCAAGGAAGCGATTAAATGTCATAAAGGAGCTCTGGCGGGAGAAATGGGACGAATTTCCTTAAAACCTATGTGAGAGACTGACCTACAGTTACAGTGTCATTTCCCTTATAGTAATCTGGAGATCCTGGTTGCGTGTATATGCCTTCCAGTCACCTTTTGACTTATGGCAATCCCATGAATTTCATGACGTTTTCTTAGGCAAGGAATACTGAGAGGTGTTTGCCAGTTCCTCACTCTGAAATGTAGCCTACAGCACATGGTATTTGTTGATGGTCTCCCATCCAAGTACTAACCAGAGATGACCCTGCTTAGCTTCCAAGATCAGATGGGATCTGGTGGCTTTAGAGTATTTGGTAGTGTACTGTAAATATCTCAGAGGTATCACTGCAAACAGGAGTGGGTTGAAATACCCCTGTGCCACCCAAGTAGTTTGCCCAGTACCTGGCAAGTATTTATTGATTGATTTGATTTGATTTCATTTCTATCTCACATTTCTCCCAAAATGGGAATCAGGTAGACCCACAATTTAAGGGAGAAACTCTACGGATATACTATTCCTTTTCAGAGACTTGTGGAACTGATGGTTAGAGCAAAACCAAAACATATAAATGTCGTGCATTTTATATAAAAATTCTACATTTACAAATAGATGTGAATCAAATAAGCTTTGTTTGTACTAAAACTGTACTTCTCAAGCCTTCCAGTGCCTTCTCAGTTCATAAGCCACAATGGTGTCCTATTATGTTAGAACTTAGCCAAAGCATGTGTCATCATGGCTAAATCTGATGAGGTTGCTTCCAGGCCAGCAGTGTGGGGAATTGGAGGTGGAAAGATGCACAGCCTTTAGTGTTTGCGGTTCCAGTCATCTCTATGGGACAACACCCATCTAGGAAACCCTATCAGGGTTAGAGACTTTAAAAAAAAAAACCAAGGTAGGAATGTACCCAGAACAGGTATTTTTCCTAATAGGCACCAGGTGGTTATTAAGGTAGGAATGTACCCAGAACAGGTATTTTTTCTTTATATATATATATATATATATATATATATATGTGTGTGTGTGTGTGTGTGTGTTCATACTTTTCTCTTAAACACACAAACATAAACATAAGCAAAACAACATGCATATATATCTCATATCAATCAATACACTCCACAAGAGAAAAGAAACAGATATTTCTATATGTGGTTTTAAAAGTTCCCTCTCTTATCTTTTCTCTACTTTATTTTCTATTCTTTTACTTTCTTGACTTATTTCTTCTTTTCTTGTTTCCTTCTTTCCCACCCTCACTACTGTCACTCATTCTTTCCACTCCTTTTTAATTCTTTCAATCACTTTCTCAGACCCCCTAATCACATACTTTATCCCTTTCATAACTCTCCAATCTTCCCCTTTTCACATGTTCCATTATTTATCCTTTCTTAAAATATTTTCTCACAGAATTCATACCATGACTTCCTGGTTACGTTCATCTCTGGTTGAAAGATTTTTATATGAATATTTTTCTTGTTACCTCTATTCCATATAGATTTTCCCAATCTTTTCTCAATTATCAAGTGCATTTTCCAATAATTTACCAATAATACCTAATATTCAGTGCTCGATATGTAGCTATATAAATATCATTACATATTTTAACTCCTTAAATAAGTTGTTCTCTGCTTTTATTTAACCAAGGTCATGCTTTCAAATCCCTCCTATGATATCATTTTCTTTGTCCTATTAAATTCTCTCTCTATCACCCTTATACCAAGTGTCAAGATATCTCTTTCCCACCCTGCATTAGGTTTAATTTCTTGTCTACCATAGTTTTTCATCTATATTCCATGACTTCTTCCAGAATTCTTGCACAGGTTTCCACTCCTCTATTATTTTAACATGGTTCGCCTTCCTTAGGAAACCGGTTAATTTGTCGTTTTCCCACATTTCTCTGATTTTAAGTAGCCAGTCTGGAATTTGTGGAGTTTCCTTACTTCTCCATTTTCTAGCAATGACCAACCTTGCTGCTATCACCAGATATAGTATCACCCTCCAATATTGTTTGGTAATTGATTTTTCAGTTGGTGTTAATATATTTAAGAGATACAGCTTGGGATTCATCTCATATTGAGTCTCGAGTATTTCTTGTATTCTCATGTGGACTTTTCCCCAAAATCTTTTAATCTTTGGACAAGACCACCACATGTGATAAAGAGAGCCTACTTCTTTTTCACATCTCCAGCAATGATTTTCTTTAGTTTTGTAAATTTTACATATTTTTACCGGAGTCATGTACCATCGATTTACAGTTTTGAAATGATTCTCCTTCAGCGCAAGACACGCTGTAAACGTGTTCGTGTCTTCCCAAGCTTTTTTCCACTCTTCATATGCTATTATATTTCCAATGTCTGTTGCCCATTTGGTCATTGCTTCTGTCACCGCCTCTTTTTCCATCTCTCTTTCTAGGAGCAAATTATATATTTTTGTTATTTGCCCTTTCTCACTTTGCCAGAGTACCTTGTCCAATTCATTTTCTGTCATTTCAAATCCGTACATTTTACTATCTTCTAGGAATTTATTTTGGAATTGGAGAAATTTGAACCAGTTCATGTTTAGCCCCATTGAGTCCATTTCTTCTTGAGATTTCAATTTTATACCCCTTCCGTCTTTCCATTCTTTTAAATCAAGTAAATCTTTATACCTAAACCATATCTTTGTTGTTTCCCATCTTCCTAGCAAAGCTTCATGTGGGGAGGTCCAGATAGGAATTTTATTATAAAATTTTCCTTCCAATTTTCCCCAAATCCTCATCAGTGCTCTTCGTATAGTATGATTCTCAAAGTCTCTATTAACACTAGTTTTTCCATAAATCAAGTACTCATGCCATCCATATCTTAGGGTGTGGCCTTCCAATGTTAAAAGTTGGTCATAATTTAATTTTATCCAGTCTATCAGCCAGCATGTTCCACACGCTAAATAGTACAGGTGTACATTTGGCAGCGCAGCACCGCCCGACTTCTTATTTGCAGTCATAATTTGACGCTTGATCCGCGGTTTCCTCCCGCTCCAAATAAATTTGCTTAATTCGAAAGTCCACTGTTGAATTATCTTGTCATTTTGGAGAATAGGCAAATTTTGAAATAGGAATAGGAATTTAGGCAGGATATTCATTTTTATAGCATTTATTTTTCCTAATAAGGACAAATTCAGTTTCTCCCATCTTTGTATATCTTTCATAATTTCAAGCCACATTTTTCCATAGTTATTTTCATAAAGGTCAATATTCGTTGTTCCCAACCATATTCCTAAGTATTTTGCTTTCTTCACTATTTTACATCCCGACTTACGTTGAAGTACTTCATCTTCTTCGCTTGACAAATTTTTAGTTATCATTACTGTTTTTTCTTTATTAAGTTTAAAGCCAGAAAATTCTCCAAATTTCTTTAATACTTCCATCAGGTTTGAGATATTTTCTACTGGATCTTCTAATATCACCGCTAAGTCGTCTGCGAATGCTTTAATTTTGTATGTATAGTTTTTGATTTTTAAACCTGGAATTTTGTCATCTTTCCTTATTCTGTTAATTAGTGGTAGTAGTAGTAAAAGTTTATTCGGTCCTTGACCAGTAAGTACAAATAACAATCGAATCACAATAAACCGTAATTAAGCTCTAATTATAAAAACTTTATTTGTACTACAATTATAAATGACAAAAGAATAAAAAGGTAAAAAAGATAAAGGATAAAATGTAGTTATTATGCACAAAATACAAGCACAGAACAGGATGAGGGCCATGTAGCGCAGTCCGCGTCTGACTCCGGTATCTTCTCGGTTGTCTGTCAATAACGGTCTCAGTTAATATTTCAGTTTCTTCTCTTCATTATAGGGCGTATTTTACATACAATGTAACAAAATTTTGCATTAATTAGTGTTTCTAGGGCTAGGATAAATAAAATCAGGGATAATGGACAGCCTTGATGTGTACCTTTCTCAATGTTAAATAATTTTGATCTTTGTCCATTCACCACAATGCAAGCTCTTTGAATTTTATAGATTCCTTTGATGTTCCTGAGAAATCTATTGCCAAAATTTAACTCCTCTAATGTCCTCATTATGAAGTCCCAGTTAACATTATCAAAGGCCTTTTCAGTGTCTATGAAGGTAATTGCTACTTTCTTGTCATTTGTCCTTTCATAGTATTCAATCACGTTAATCATAGATCTAATATTTAAGGACATTTGTCTGCCTTTAATAAAACCTATTTCGTCATCTAATATTAAATCCTTAATAGTCATGTTTATCCTGTTTGCCAACATTGTCATAAAATTTTTTATAGTCAGTGTTGAGTAGTGATATTGGTCTATAGTTTGCCACGTTTGTTGTTTCCTTTCCTTCTTTCGGGATTAGAATTATTTCTGCTAGTTGCCAAGAATGTGGGATTCCTTCCTTTTTTATTTTGTTCATCAAACGAAGTAACGTTTTTTTTAATTCATCTCAAAAATTTTTATAGAACTCTGATGTAAAACCGTTTTGGCCCGTAGATTTTCCTGTCTTCATTTGATCAATCGCCTGTATTATTTCTTCTTCTGTAAAGGGCTGTTCTAGTCCCTGTTTAATTTCTTATGTTATTTTTGTGTGCACGTTTTCTTTTATAAATTCTGTCATCTCAATCTTTTGGTTTCCTTCCAAGTTTTCCTTCTTATATAATGTCTCATAGAAGTTTTGAAATATAGCTTGGATATCGTCTTGAGTATTGTAGCTCTGTCCTTCTAGTTTTATTTCTGTTATTGCTCTCCTTTTTGCTTCTTCCTTAAGTCTATGTGATAACCATTTACCAGATTTATTCGCATTTTCAAAATGTCTTTGCCTCATTCTTTTTAATTTATTCCCCACTGCTTCCGTCAAGTCTGCCTTCAAGGCATTCTGAATTAGTTTAATCTCATTCTGTAGTTTAGTGTTTCTCGGTTGTTTCTCTAAGGATTTTTTCTCTTATTTTCAATTCCTGTAGCAATTCTTGATTGTGTAATGTTTTTTCTCTTTTAATTTCTGCTCCTCTTAGCAAAAAAATTCCTCAAATCATTGCTTTAAAGGGGTCCCATATTGTTTTCTTTTACACTTCTCCTTCCTTATTTTCTTCAAAATAACACTTTATTTCATGCTTACCCCTTTGAGCAAAAGTTTCATCTCTTAACATGTTATCCTTTAGTTTCCATTGATACTCTGACGCAGGTATGTTCAGTTCGATTTCAATGGGGCTATGATCTGATATTATTCTTTCTTGTATTTCAAAGCTTTTAGTTTTCATCAGTATCTCCAATGTGGACCAGTCACTATTATAGTTTTAAACTCACTTGATTGTCCTCGTTTGTCTTCTGCAGTTTGGAGGGGGGAAAGACACCTCCGACTTTCACTCCAAGTCTCCCACTTACAGTTTGATATCATGCTCCTGACGAGGTTTTTAATTAAGTCTAATATCCCCGGGATGAACTTCAATCCACTCTCATCATTCTTTGCCTTGCTATCTTAAGTCAGCGAGCATTAAGGGTTGCATTGTAAGACTGCCACCACACTGTAATGGCTGCTTCGGCACTCTCTTGCCATGACCACAACCCTCCAAAGCCTCCGCGATGGATGGGATGAAAGTCACAACTGAGGTAAAGCGAGCCCCACTGGTTCCTGATCCTTCCTGGAATGGGACACGATTTGTGTCTAAACCCAAATTTACAGTGCTGAGGAGGTTCCCTTGGTTGGAGCCCCGACCAAGACCTCTAATCCCTTCAGCTCCTTGACCGGAATTTTTTTTTCTAATAGGGACCAGGTTGCAAGGTTTGAATCTGGGTCCAGTATAGGCAGGTAGGCAATATGGGATCTCTAAATATGAACCCACCTAAACCACTATTCCTCCTCTTACAAAACATCATTCTCTTCTCACAATGAATTGTTCATTGAGTATACATGAAGAGACAGCAGCAATCACATTTGAGATGACCGTTTATTTGATTGTTCTTAGATAACAATTTTACCGACACTTTTAACTCCATATTTCGCTAATTTTCATCCCCAGGCCTATATATCTATATACTTTTTACTCCATATTTCACTACTTCTTAATCCACAGGCCTATATATATATATATATATATGCTGTTCATGTGACTCTGCTAATTGCTAAAATGAAAGTCTAGGACTTTTGAGTTCCAAGTTGCCTGGGGTCTAACTTTCTGGTGAGGGGCAAAATTCACAGAGAGGAAAAGATTTGTTCTCTTAACTTCCCTTTGGTTGAGTGTCTTGGAGCATTGTTGGGTGTCGCAGCATCATCTCTATCATTACCAGGTGTCTCAGCATCAGGAAGATTGTTTGCTATTGTATCTTCAGATATATTGGTCCTAGCAGTTTGGTATTCGATGTGGGTGATGTTTAGAAACATAACAGCAGCTTCCATTTCTAACACCCCTGGTATATCGGCAGAGAAGTCAGATGATCGACAGCCTTGGGCTACTATAAGAACATCAGCATTCACAAGCTGTTCAATTGCAGAAGCTAGAAAAAGAAATCAGGGAATGTTCACATGAACCTCTGGGGAGTACAAAGAAAGTGGGGCCAAGAAGAATATGTTTTGTTCTGATCCCAGAACTCAAAAAGGTACTCATAACCAAAAATAAAGACAAAAACCGTTTTCTTCATAATTGAGCTTATCAACGTTCACCACTTATTGTCCAGCAAAATTCCTACCCAAGGTGAAGCATTTGTATACTGTGTTTGACTGGGAATATGGTGCTAAAGTGGAAGGAAAGCACACAGAACAGGAAGATATACCGTTTGACTCCTTCCTTGAATGACATCCACCCAGGGCCTGTGAATCCAAGTGCCACATTCCAGACACGTGGAACATCTTCCTCACAGGTACATCTGGTGGGAAGAAGGGGGATGGCCTTCTCAGTGACTGCTTCCAGGCTTTGGAACTCCCTTTGCGGACCCAGACCATACAGCCCCTCAGCCCCCCTGAATAACACTCTCACACATAGATTTTGTTAACAATTGTATTGATTACATCTTCAGAAAACATTGTTAAATACAGGTTAGTACAGACATGATTATATGTTGGCAATAAATGTCTGCAAATTGCAAGCTAAATGGTTGGTGGCAATGTATGGGTCGTGATCTCCTCGTTGTCCCACCCATGTGGGTCAACGGCTATATGTTGGTCAATCCCGACTTCCCTGGAGGAGAGAGCCACTGGCAAAGCCATCCACCTGACTCTCTCTCCCGCCCTGCAAAGAAAGAGTTGTTAGCAACTAGAGGAGATGTCTCTCTTGTACTTAAACTTGTGCTTGAACTTGTAGTTGCAGAGACCCCTTGACCTCATTACCTTATCACAACCCATAACATCTGCCACCAAGGCATTCCCCCCTTGGAACGCCTTCCACCAACTATTATTACCATCAACAGGCAGGCCTACCAGCTGGCTGAAACCCCAAACTGTGCAGGCAGCTCCCTTCCAGGCCGAATGTACGCTGCATTGGCCCTGGACCGCCAGCGCCCCAATCTCATGATAGACTCTGCTGGCAGTCCCCCTTGCGCTGCCATTGTGGCTGCTCCTATCCAAAAGGAATGACTTCCAAACTTGTCTGCCAGCAGCCCCATCTGCTTCAAAGCCATCTTCAGCACACTCACAAATTGAAACCTGGTGAGTGGGATTCTTGATGCCGGAACAGGGGACCCTGCGAAGTGCCTCTTGCCCACAAGTCCCTCATGCAGGCCACCAGGCATGGGGAGGAGCCATCCACCCTCTTCAAAGGGAGGGTGGCCTCAAGGCCACACTGGTCTACCTTTGAGTGCCTTATGAGCAGTTTCAAGTCTTTGTCGGTGACAGGCATGTCATGCATATGCAGAGCCCTGCCAGATGTGTCCGTTTTGGATGAACAGACAACCTCCCCCACCCGCAGGGCCCCGAAGAAGGTGGTAGTGTATGCTGTGTGGAAGAGCAGTGCCTCATAGCTCGAATGGCATATGGAGGGAAAAAAGCCCACCAATTGTGCCAGCATTCTGTATGACACCAGCCACCTCACGTCTGCCACCTTTGGTGGTGCCCTTCTCCATCCTTCCATTGCTTTCCTTACCATGAAGGTATCGCAGAGGTCACCATGACCAGCCAACTTACTGAAGAAGGAAATACCCACCGCCTGTCTGGCGATGGTCCTAGATGCCAAACCTCTTTCTTTCAGGGATGCTAGGTAGTGCAGTACCTCCCTTTCCGACGATGGCCACTCCACCTTGTAGCCGTGCTGCTGCTTGAAAGCTCAAAACTGGGATGCCGCTCTCTTACAGCTAGCCTGCATTGAGGGCGCCAAGGAGTCCGCCACGCCCTGTATCATGATTCATTCCCAAGGTTCCAGAGGTCTTCCAGGAATGGGGCCGCCTCCGTGTCGGTGTCTGGGGCCAGTAAGCAGAACCAATTGTCCTGAAATTGACACAAGGTGTCCGCGATCTCGTTATCCACGCCAGGAATGTGCTGTGCGTGGAAACTGATGTTGGACTCCAGGCATGTTAGCATGAACCTGCGCACCAGTCTCATGACCCTCTCTGACCTGGAGGACTGCCTATTGATCATCCTAACAACAGCCTGATTATCACACCAAAAACATAGCCTCTTGTCCCTCAAGTCCCCTTCCCATAATGTGATGGCTACAAGGATGGGGAAATATTCCAAGAATGTGAGGTCCCTGGAAAGCCCATTGCTCACCCACTGTTGAGACCATGGTTGTGCACACCAGTGGCCATTTGTAATATACCCCAAAACCCAGGATGCCCACTGCATTGGAGTGCACTTGCAGGTCACACCCCCGCTCCAATCACCCTTGCCATGTGGATACCCCATTGTAATGTTCTAGGAACGAGAGCCACACTCTCATGTCCTCCTTGACCCCTTTTGTTAGACAAATGTGGTGATGCTGAGCCCTGAGCCGCCCCCCCCCGGTGAGGCATGCCATGCGCTCACAGAAAGCCCTTCCAGGGGAAACCACCCTGCATGCGAAGTTCAGATACGCCAGCAGGGATTACATGTCTTTGAGTGTGGCCTTCTCCTTCCCCAGGAGGCCTGCCAGCATCACCCTCAGGCCAGCAATCTTGTCGCAGTGTGGGGGGCATGGCCACTGCCTCCGTCTGTGGTCCCCCCTCTGTGGATGGGCACCGTCATGGCCCCCCACAGCTCATGCATAAGGGGGGGGGGGTCCCTGCGTTGCCATGACTCATCCCCCTGCCTACCACTCGATGGAGGGGGAGGTGGTGTCAGTGCTGAGGGGGCATGCCAGGGGGGATGGCTCACCTCATGGGGAACCGCATGCATGACAGAGGACTCCCCTCAGCCCCTCATTCCCTTTTTCGTTCCCTGCAGCTGTTGAGGGGTCCAGCTGCGCCTTCCCCTGCCGCCCGCTGCCGTGGCCGGCCAGCCCAGCCCAGCCCAGCCCAGCACCAGTGGCTCCCTGTGGTTTTTGAGAGGTCCTGCTGTGGGTCCCCTGCCAACCATCGCCGAAACCTGGTATCCTGGGCCAGCACCATCCACCGCTCCCTGCAGCTGCTGAGGGGTCCCGCTGCACCTTCCCCCTACCGACCACCTCCATGGACATCCAGACTCGGCCCCATGTCATCTGCGGCTCCTGGCGGCCGTTGAGGGGTCCTGCTGTGCCCTCCCCCACTAACCACTGCTGTGGCCAGCCAGGTTCTTCCCAGCGCTGCCCGTGGGTCCCTGCAGCCGGTGCACAGTCCCGTTGTGCTTCCCCCCTTCCACCATCCACTGGCTGGGCTCTGGGCACTTTGGGCTGCAGCCAGAACCTCAGCGTGGCATCGGCCCAGCACCGCCCCCTTGGACAATCCTCTTCCTTGCTCCGCCAAGCATTGGGAGGGATGAGGGAAGGGAAGGGAAGGAGCACCTACCTCCGTGTGCCGCATTGTGCTGTCTTTGGCTCCTTGGAGCCTATAACAGAAAAGGCTGCGGTGGAGCTCGTGCTGTTGGCTCTGTCGCAGCCCAAAGAATGCCTGGTGGAGCCTGCACTCAACCCTAAAAAAGCCTTGCGGGACACTCTAATGGCCAATTGAGGCCAGGCAGGCAAGCCCCGATTGGTCACAATCCCTCCCTGCCCTCCCCGGCCGCAGTGCGCACTGGGAAGGAGACGGGGAACGTGGTAGCCCCCCAGGCAATCGCCATGCAATCACCCCTCCCCCCTAGCCAGGGGTGGTGGTTCAGGAGGGCTGGGAAGAGGGGGTGGCTAGCCGGACTGCAAAATGGCCTGCCGGCAAGCAGCAAACCCCCTTGGAACTCCTTTCCTAGACAGGTTAGATTGGCACCCTCCTTGCTATCTTTCTGGAGATAGAGGAAGAGTGTTTCTTTCAGCAGACATTTGAAGACTGATTGCACAAAGGGAATGGGCTATAATATGCTAGACAGTAGGACCCCTGTATCCATGGGAGGTTGGTTCTGCTCCCCACACCCCGCAGATATCCAAAACCATGGATAACAGTGAACACCATTGAAAATAATGGGACTTCTGGTTTAAAATACCATAGAGTTGCCTTGGAGGACCTAGAAAATGTCTAGAGAGGGTGGCTTTCTAGGCATTTTCTAGGAAGACCCTATAGTAGGTGTGCTGTTTTGTGTCCCATGGATAACTGAAACCACGGTTATTGGTTCCATGGATATGGGGGTCCTACTTCATTTGCTGTTTTCTTTTTTTAATGGTCACTTTTCCATGATGTAAATTTCAATTGCTGTAAGCTACCTTGAGTCCCAAACTGGGAGGAGGAGGAGGAGGAGAACATCAGGACTTTTAATATCCTGACCTTTTGAATTTAATCCTTTAGTGAGTGGTTCACTTCAGTGTTAATCAGGAAAGCTAGGGATTTCAGTTGTGTCATCAGGAAGTTCTTGTGAGTTGCTAACTTAAGGAGTTAAATAACTAGTTATTCCCAAGCAAGGAAACCGAAGAAGACATAGGTTGATTGGTATATTGTCAAAATATAGTTCAGAGCAAGAAGAAATCAGGTGGGAAGTTGTTTTTTTAGATCTGCTAGTCTTGTCTTTGTCTTTAATGCATTCAATTCAGTAAGTAATAAGTAGTTATATTTAATGTTAGAGGGTGCTGTTTTTGTATTTTTGTGTTCTTTTTGTGTATTATTTGTTGTTTTGTGTTATGGATGTTTGTAAAGATTGTTGTTTAATAAAGTATTTTTAAAAAGAAAGAAAGAAACCTAGTAAAAGAACAACAAAAAATGAATATTGTGAGCAAGATGTTAAAGATAAGAGAAAGAAATAGTTATTTTTTAAAAAATGTTTTTACTATAATTACATGCAACATTCATTGTCCATTGCTCATAAATATAATAAATCATATTGCATAACTTTCAGAGCACATATTTACAAAATATCTATAGTTTTTCTGTCTCTCCCATATTCCTTCCCTCCTTCATTTACACAAACACTTTAATTCATCCTGTTTATACATAGGTTCTTCCCATGAATTAAGGTTTCAGCTTCTAACTCCCCTCCAATAACCTTCAGTGTTTTAACTTAACAGAGAAATCAACTCTTCCTCATTTCTTTCTTCCACCGTTTAGTTTTTTTCCTAAGCACTGTGCAGCATAGTTCATATGAATAATCTAAATAAATTTTTAATATTTAAATCCAAAAGTCATATTTTCCCCATAGTTGTTGTATAAATATTTCCATAGTAATTGCCAGTCTTTTTCAAACTTTTTGCTTGGTTTACCCTGCAATTTATGTGTAAATTTGTCCATCTCTGCTAATTCTATTATTTTCTCCATTCATCTTTTTTTGGCACCGCATCAGATCTCCAATATTTAGCGAGAAAGGTTTCCTCCCTTTCCCAACTCAGCAATGCTGCCTCATCTGCCAATTCTCTCTCTTGCCCATTGCTTCCAGAGTGCTTCCATCAAAAGTGGATTGGAAGCACTCATGAAGTGGTAGGCAAGAGAAAGAGGGTGGGTTGAGGAGGCAGTGCTGCTGAGCTGGGGAATGGAGAAAACCTCTCCCTTTAGCCAGGAACTGTCTCTGGAGCCTAAAAACTGGTTGAAGTAAGGCTCAGTGGTGGTGGGGGGCAATTGCAGGGGTGGTGGCAAAAACACTGCAGGTACAATAAAGACACATCCCTGCAGAGTATAATAATGTGCAGAGCTTTGGGGGGAATGTGGGGGCATGTGGACAAAACCCCATTCAGGCTTTTTGCCCCTGATGTAGACAAACCCATAGATGTATGGGGACATATTCTTAACTCCCATCCATAGAGGGAAAAGATGAAGTTTGGAACTGTATGTAGATGTTCTATTTTCTCAAGTGAAAGTAAACCAAAAATGCATGCAATCTTAGAAGGGAAAGAAACATCTTCCTACTCATACATATTGGTGTGCAGAGCAGCACTTGTGCAATAGTTTCTACCTGGTTTACAGGACTGTCTTGACACACTAGTACAGCGGCTTGGATTAATCATATGACCAGCACAAGTATTACATGTTAGAAGTGCCCCTGCAGAAAGGAGAGATTATTGAAAAATTTCAGTGACGCAAAGCAAAAATCATAAGTCCCAAGAAAATTGACAAAATTTTTACTCAGAACCCAAAGGGCTCGATTGCTTCTTTCTAAAGCCTGGGGCCCTGTCCAGGATTCATATCATTTGTGTCTCATATTTAAATGACAGAATGGAAGGAGAAAGCTCAGAAAAGCAATCCCTATCAGAGAGGAAACTCAATGTCCAAACTGGAGAAGAAACCAGGAGTCAATGTGGCAATGCAACTGACGTTAGCAAATGAAGTAGCAGGATTAGTTATGTTCAAGGGAGAGCAAATGTGAAGCTCTGAACATGTAGGCTGGGCACCAGAGTAGGCCTGTATCAAGCAAATCTCAGTCTGGTTTTGGAGATGTGCAACAGAAGAGTCCTATGACTGAAGACTAACAGTTACAACACAGGGTGCTCACACTCAAGGGGTGTGCTAGACTTCAGACTAAGACTCCAAAGATGGCCAATAGCATGCATTTTTGGAACGAAACCGAATCCCAACAAAGTATTTGTTTCTGAAGTGGATTAAAGCTACCTGAATGAGTATTAAAAGCCACCCATTTCCAAAATAATGCAAGAGAGAAAAAAAACTAGTGTAGGGAGGATCATATGGTGATCTCTCATTGACCGGTGGCTCTTCGCCATTCCTTGTTTTCTGCTAAGGCTCTGGAATTGCACATTTAAAAGAATCCTGAGGAGTAACCTTGACATCTTTGGGGAGTCTATTGCTTGCTCCGATGGCTTGTTCTATACCAAGTGAACGTTCCCTTTCTGGAGAGCTTGAGAAGAATATCAGTTTCTGGCTGCCACTCACCTGGAGAAATCATGGCGAAGAGGAGGCAGATGCTCAGGAGTGCCTTCATCGTTCTGGTGAGATTGAGACCTAGACAGGAATGGTAACAAAGCTGGATTGTGGAAGGCAACTGATATCTATAATACACTTTTTCAGGAGAATTTATAGGGCATAGAGAAAAGCCTGGGACAATAGCTGGCAATAACCAGTTCAGTGGGTTATGGGCAGCTATAAAAATAGAGTGTGGGTGTTTTCCCAAAAGTCCCACAATATTAAATATCTATGTTGAAACTGGATGTTAAATCTCCCTGTTATAATTTGGAACTTGGTGAAATTTTGGCAGGAGGTAGCTTCAACAAACGCCATACCAAGTTGCACCATTTGGATTTTGGGAATTAACACCTACAAAGAGATCAATTTGTACCTAATGCCATCTTCCTAATGCCATCTTCCCTTTAATTTACTGAGTGATAATTATCAGATCAATTACATTAGTTTTGAGTTAACTCATCTGATTTCCAAATAGATAGGCATCAGACTCCCGAATGTGGATTTATAATAATTGATTATAATAATTTTGATTATTTTCCATGTTTATGGAAAAGAAACTTGGAGCAGTAGCAGGTTTTCTACATGGAATATGAAGGGAAGCTTCTAGAGAAATGGAGATGGAAGAGGCATGGTTCTACACCCAATTGCTTACAATGAGGAATTGAGGGTCTTTGCCACTTGTCAGCTAATTCTAGATTCTGTCTGGGATTTTGGACATGCTATAGGAAAGAAAGCAGTCCCAATTGCACAGCACTTTTGAAAACAATGCTATTTTAGTGGGAGAAGACCCTTGTGTAATAAAGCCCTACAAAGCATATAATAGTGTGGTATTAGGGGTGTCTCAGGAGGTGGTTGGCCTATGGAGTTATAGCTCTGCATTGCATAGCATAGGTCTGCATATGGATATTTACACTACACTTATGGAGTGTTGGATTGAGGCCCTAGCTAGATGACTGTTTCATAATGACCCAGATTGACAAGTGATTTCCCTGTTTGCTCATTCCTTCCAAGAGAGGTAGAAGGGACTTTTCTTCTGGAACCAGCATGCAGTAGAAATATCCAATATTTGAGAAGCCAGAAATATACAACAGTTATTCAAGTATGAAAACATGTCCTTGTCACCCATCAAAACAAACAAGATGTCACTGCTTGGAAACCTAATTTGGTTCATTCCTACCTTAATGTCAATAATTTAAGAGCACACACGTATTAGAAGGGGGGAAAGCCCTTCTTATTCACAAATATTGTTGTCCAGAATAGCACTAAAGCAAAAAATGGTTGGCTGAACATGTGCTGGTTTCTCTATGGGGACAATTTTTAGTAAAGAACACACTGCTAAGACAAGTTTTACATTTCAGAAGTGTGCCTTCAGACAAGAGAGAAACCCAGTGTCATGAACACAATTCATAAGTTTCTTGACAAATGACAACTATTGTTTGCCCTTAGGCTCAATTACACGGCAGGTTTTATTGCGATAAATTGTGCTTTAGCGCTTTTTCGCACCAGTGGTGGGTGGTTTAGACGATTTATGGGGGAAACAGTTGATCTCCCCCCCCCCTGCATTCTGGTTCAGACAGGCAAATGTGTGTGTGTGGGGGGCATGGCCAAACATTGGAGAGAAGGACAAAGGAATGGCATAGGAATGTCTGCTGTTTTCATTAACCCAGGGAACACACACATTTACTGGGGATTGATTATCCCCTGGCAGCAAAGCAAGCTGCATAGAGGAGTGATTGTTTCTTTGTTGACAGCTGATCACTACTGAATCCTCCCCCTCACTCCCCCCTCTATCAGTCTCTCTTACCCACAGAGACAAACACTAACTGGGGATTTCTAAAAGCAAGCTGCAGAGAGGAGTGTTTTTTCAAATTTTTCTGATTGCTACTGAATCTCCCTCCCTCACTCCAAGCTCACCCCTTCATCATAACAACCAATCACAGTGCAGCTCTGCTGTAACTTTATCGGGAAGTTTGCTGGTAATTCACACAGCCCTTAGCGAAATGGTTGTTTACGCAATCAATAATGCACTAAGTTGCGCTACTTTTCAAATAAGTCAGCAAAAGTAGCGACATCCCCTGTCACGCTATATTTGGCTTTTTTACCTTCTCCCCTTCTGAATGAGGCAATACTGTGGCGCAATCTATGGGAACAATGAGCAATCTTTGCAGTATATTTAGGGGAATATTTGCCCATGTAATTGAGCCCTTAGAGTCTTCTTGCATGCCAGAATAAAATGGCAGTGCAGCCAGAGGGTTGTTTTCCTTGCTGCCTTACCATGTGATGGATCATACTTTCCATTGTGAGGCTGCCCATATTTTAATTACCTCTGCGGAGGCCATTCTTTTTTTCACCTCCCTCAGCGATACATCTGGTAAGAATAGAGGAGGTAAAAGGTAAAACAGGTAGGATTAAAGCAAACATTACATTAAAATCATCCATAAATTTAAAATACCAATTTTAAATCAACTGGGTAGGCCTGCCAGAAGAGAAAGGTCTTTAGCACTGTTTTAAAGCTGACAGCATGTTTAGCTGTTGAATCTATTCCTGGATGTCATTCCCTAGTCTGAGGGTGGCTGACAAAAAGGTCCTCTTGGTGACAGTTGCCAGTCTAGTCCTGGCTGGTTGAAGTAAATGTTGCCCAGAGGACCTGAGCATACAGGGAAGATTGTATGGGAGGAGACAATCATGAAGGTAACCTGCACCCAAACCACACTGGACTTTAAAGGTAATAACTAATGCTTTGTATTTTGCCTGGAAACTAATTGGCAGCCAGTGGAGTGTTTTTAAAATGGGTGTAACGTGCTCACTCCTGGATGTACCTGTAACCAATCTGGCTAGTAATGGGAGTTTGTGAACTTGGTACAGAGGTAGCCCAATGTACAGCACATGAAGAAGACCACATTTGTGGTTACCAGCACATGCACTACCATCTTTAGCTCTTCCAGTTCTAGGAGGGGACACAGCTGGCATATCAGCAGAAGCAGATAATAAGCACTCCTGACCATTGCCTCTATCTGAGCCAACATTCGGAGAGACAGATCTAGGAGCACTCCCGAGCTCTGAATACTTTTGGGCAGAGTGTAACCCCATCCAGAACTGGTTGACACACCTCCAAACCCAGCTAAGGACCCTTAATTGTAAGCACCTCTGTCTTGACTGGATTCAGTTTCAATTTGTTTTTCTTCATCCAGCCCATTACCTCCTCCAAGCATTCATTCAGAGGAGAGACACGATCCTTAGGTAAAGCTATTTTTGAGAGTGTGGAGAAATATGTTTGGGTGTCATCATCATACCGATAACATCCTGCCCCATGCCTTCAGATGATTTCTCCCAGAAGTTTTGTGTCGATGTTAAAAAGCATTGGGGATAGAATGGCACCTTTTGGGATGCCTTATAACAGCTCCTATTTTGAGGAGCAGCTATCCACAAGCACCACTATCTGGAACCTACCTGAGAGCTAGGACCAGAACCACGGCAACACAGTGTCTCTGATTCCCACCCATCCCTCCCCAGCCATTCCAGAAGGATACCATGCTCAAGAGGTCTAAAAGCAGTAGCAGGGACACACGCCTTTTGTCAGTGTTAAGATGGAGATCATCCATGAAGGCAACCATATCAATCTCAGCTCTGTAGCCTGCTCTGAAGCTAGTTTGAAATGGGTTGAGGAGGTGTGTGTCATCTAAGATTACCTGGAATTGGAAGGCAACTACCTTCTTGACCACCTTGCCCCAAAAAGGAAGATTAGACACTGGCCTATAATTATTAAGGTCCAGGGGATCCAGGGAGGGCTTTTTCAGAAGTGGTCTAACCACTACTTCTTTTACACAGGATGGAAAGTTCCCCTTCCTGAGAGATGCTTTAAGAATATGTTGCAATTGAAATCTAATTGCATCTCCTGCCTGGATGACCAGCCAAGAAGGACAAGAATCAAGAAAACAGCTTGTCCTCCTTACTTGCCCCCACAGCTTGTCCACGTCAGCAATACTCATCAATTGAAACTGATCCTGTGTAATCTCACTCACATAGTTGCTGGGCACCCCGTTATTGACTTCTGTTCCAATGATGGCATCTAAGTCCACTCTTACGTGAGAGATTTTATATGTGAGATAGTCATTGAAAGTATCAGAGTGAGCTACTGAAGGTTCCGACATCAGGTTCAGGGGGAGGGTTCCTGAATTAGACCTCTCACCACCCAGAGTAGCTCAGCTGGACATGAATTTGCAGATGCAATATGTGCAGAGAAAAAAGTTTTCTTCACTGCAGATATTGCCACCCTATAGGATTGAATATATTCTCTATATTGTGTTTTTTCCATAGACATCTAGTTTAGTGCCATCAATGCTCTAGTCATCTTCCTTCCCATTTCAGCTCCCTAAGAGTTTCTGTATATCAAGGAAGTGATTAAATGTCATAGAGTTAAAGGAGCTCTGGCGGGAGAAATGGGACAAATTTCCGTAAAACCTATATGAGAGACTGACCTACAGTTACAGTGTAATTTCCCTTATAGTAATCTGGAGATCCTGGTTGCGTGTATATGCCTTCCAGTCACCTTTTGACTTATGGCAATCCCATGAATTTCATGAGGTTTTCTTAGGCAAGGAATGCTGAGGGGTGTTTGCCAGTTCCTCACTCTGAAATGTAGCCTACAGCACATGGTATTTGTTGATGGTCTCCTATCCAAGTACTAACCAGAGATGACCCTGCTTAGCTTCCAAGATCATATGGGATCTGGTGGCTTTAGGGTATTTGGTAGTGTACTGTAAATATCTCAGAGGTATCACTGCAAACAGGAACAGAAATGGGAATACCCCAGTGCCACCTATGTAGTTTGCCCAGTACCTGGCAAGTATTTATTGATTGATGTCATTTCATTTCTAATTCACTTTTCTCCCAAAATGGGAATCAGGTAGACCCACAATTTTAGGGAGAAACTCTACAGATACACTATTCCTTTTCAGAGACTTGTGGAACTGAGCAAACCCAAAGCATCAAAATGTCGTACATTTTATTTAAAAATTCTACCTGTACAATAGGTGTGAATCAAATAAGCTTTGTTTGTACTAAAACTGTATTTCTCAAGCCTTCCAGTGCTTCTGAGTTCACAAGCCATGATGGTGTCCTGCAATATTAGAACTTAAAGCATGTGTCATCTTGTCGAAATCGGATGAGGTTGCTTCCAGGCCAGCAGTGTGGGGAATTGGAGGTGGAAAGATGCACAGCCTTTAATGTTTGCGGATCCAGTCACCTCTATGGGACAACACCCATCTAGGAAACCCTATAAGGGTTAGAGATTTTTTTTTTAAAAAATCCCAAGGTAGGAATGTACCCAGAACACGTATTTTTCCTAATAGGCACAAGGTGGATATTAAGGTAGAAATGCACCCAGAACAGATATTTTTCCTAATAGGCACCAGGTTGCAAGCTTAGAGTCTGGGTCCAATGTAGGCAGGTAGGCAATATGGGATCTCTAAATATGAACCCATCTAGGCCCCCATTCCTCCTCTCACAAAACATAATTTTCTTCTCACAATGCATTGTTCATTGAGTATACATGAAGAGACAGCAGCAATCACTTTTGAGATGACAGTTTATTTGATTGGGCTTAGATAACAATTTTACTGTCACTTTTAACTCCATATTTCACCACTCTTAATCCCCAGGCCTATATATCTATATGCCTTTCATGTGGCTCTGCCAATTGCTAAAATGCAAGTCTAGGACTTTTGAGTTTCTAGTTGCCTGGGGTCTAACTTTCTGGTGAGGAGCAAAATTCACAGAGAGGGAAAGATTTGTTCTCTTAACTTCCCTTTGGTTGAGTGTCTTGGAGCATTGTTGGGTGTCGCAGCAGCATCTCTAACATTACTGGGTGTCTCAGCATCAGGAAGATTGTTTGGTATTGCAGCTTCAGATATATTGGTCCTAGCAGTTTGGCATTCGATGCGGGTGATGTTTAGGAACACAATACCAGCTTCCATTTCTACCACCCCTGGTCTGTTGGCACAGACGTCAGCTGATCCACAGCCTTGGGCTGCTAGAACAAGGTCAGCATTCACAAGCTGTTCAATTTCAGGAGCTAGAAAAAGAAATCAGGGAATAGTCACATGAACCTTTGGAGAGTACAAAGAAAGTGGGGCAAAGAAGAATATGTTCTGTTCTGATCCCAGAACTCAAAAAGGTACTCATAACCAAAAATCAAGAGAAAAACTGTTTTCTTCATAATTGAGCTTATCAACGTTCACCACTTATTGTCCAGCAAAATCCTACCGAAGTTGAAGCATTTGTATACTGTGTTTGACTGGGAATATGGGGCTAAAGTGGAAGGAAAGCACACAGAACAGGAAGATATACAGTTTGACTCCTTTCTTGAATGACATCCACCCAGGGCCTGTGAATCCAAGTGCCACATTCCAGACACATGGAACATCTTCCTCACAGGTACATCTGGGGGGAAGAAGGGGGATGGCCTTCTCAGTGACTGCTTCCAGGCTTTGGAACTCCCTTCCTAGAGAGGTTAGATTGGCACCCTCCTTGCTATCTTTCTGGAGATAGAGGAAGAGTGTTTCTTTCTTTCAGTAGACATTTGAAGACTGATTGCACAAAGGGAATGGGCTATAATATGCTAGACAGTTGGACCCCTGTATCCATGGGAGGTTGGTTCTGCCCCCCCCTCCCGCAGATATCGAAAACTGTGGATAACAGTGAACACCATTGAAAATAATGGGACTTCTGGTTTAAAATACCATAGAGGTGCCTCGGAGGACCTAGAAAATGTTTAGAGAGGATGCCTTTCTAGGCATTTTCTAGGAAGACTCTATGGTAGGTGTGCTGTTTTGTGTCCCATGGATAACTTGAAACCACGGATATTGGTTCCATGGATACAAGGGTCCTACTGCATTTGCTGTTTTCTTTTTTTAATGGTCACTTTTCCATGATGTAAATGTCAATTGTTGTAAGCTACCTTGAGTCCCAAACTGGGGGGGAGGGGAGGGAGGGGGGAAAGGAGGAGGAGGAGGAGGAGAACATTAGGAATTTTAACATCCTGACCTTTTGAATTTAATCCTTTAGTGAGTGGTTCACTTCAGTGTTAATCAGGAAACCTAGGGATTTCAGTTGTGTCATCGGGAAGATTTTGTGAGTTGCTAAATTAAGGAGTTAAATAACTAGTTATTCCCAATCAATGAAACAAACAAACAAAAAACATAGTTTGAGGCATAGCATCAATGGCTTGGGGACATATATGCACATAGACTGACAAACAGTTGCCTTGTAGGACCTAGAAAATGTTAGAGAGGATGCCTTTCTAGGCATTTGCTAGGAAGACTCTATAGTAGGTGTGCTGTTTTGCGTCCCATAGATAACTGAAACCATGGATATTAGTTCCACGGATATGGGGCTCCTACTGTATTTGCTGTTTTCTTTTTTTAATGGTCACTTTTCCATGATGTAAATTTCAATTGCTGTAAGCTACCTTGAGTCCCAAACTGGGGGAAAGGGAGCGGGGAAGAGGAGGAGGAGGAGGAGGAGGACAACATTAGGAATTTTTATGTCCTGACCTTTTGAATTTAATCCTTTAGTGAGTGGTTCACTTCAGTGTTAATCAGGAAACCTAGGGATTTCAGTTGTGTCATCGGGAAGATTTTGTGAGTTGCTAAATTAAGGAGTTAAATAACTAGTTATTCCCAATCAATGAAACAAACAAACAAAAAACATAGTTTGAGGCATAGCATCAATGGCTTGGGGACATATATGCACATAGACTGACAAACACATAGAATATGACACATATGCAGAATTTTCCTACTTACCTAATCTGACAGAAGCAGCAAAATTTAAGCACTGAGTCTCCAGGCCCAAGCAGGTGACAGTGGTATTGGTAATACAGGTATCTGAACTTAATTCCAAGCAACCTGGACATTGCAACCCATTTGGGATGAGTCTGTTGCGAGATGACACTACCAAAAGAGAACATAACCATCAGCATGTGAGTCTGGCTCATTTTTCCTCTACAAGTTTCTGATCTTTACTTAGCTAGCCCTTCCAAGGGCTACCACGTCTGTTCTGGAATTCTGGAATTGAAATCAATTGTGCAGATGGGGGATGGGAACTGAGTGAATATCTCTAAGTCAGGGAAAGATAGCTATCAGGGACCCTATATAGCTGCACGCCAATGCCAATGGGCCCACCCATGCCAAATGGACATCATGCCGTTGCCCCCCCCCAAAAAAACTTTTTCCACCCTACCACATTCACCAGGAACCTCATGATATCATTGTAGACAAACATGTAATGTAGACTAGATTATGCAATTTTAGGTGGATTTCTATTTTTTTGACAGACTGTGCCCAACGACTGCTCACTAAGGGTACAAAGAATACTTGGGAATAGATTTTCCTTGGGTATTTTCCAGGCTGTGAGGCCATGTTCTGGAATAGTTTCTTTCTGACGTTTCTTTAGATGCCAGCCACAGATTCAGGCGAAATGTCAGAAAGAAACTATTCCAGAACAGGGCCTCACAGCCCAGAAAAAAACCAAGGAAAACCTATGAATGCTGGGCGTGAAAGCCTTTGTTTTCACAATACTTGGGAATTTTCTATGCCAAAAGCCACAACAATTTCCCCATTTTTGTGAAAATTCTACTCATACAAAAATGATATTTCTTGAGGAAAACAGCATTTTAGCATAAAATCTTTTGGTTTTTACAAAAAAAAAAGATATTTATGTGCTTTTTTTTTTTTTTGCAAAAAGAAAAGTCCCATAATAGAAAGAAATATTGACAAGCATTCAAGCTTTTGTGCTCTTGCCCAGTGAGGGGGAAACAGTTGAATATTTTTCTGTGATGTGTGATATGCCTCTTTGGACTTTTTCAGACAGGACTTACTGCGCAAGGAACAGTTATGACACTGTCATGAGGCAGGGGGTCTGTTTCATATTACACCATCCCTCTCTTGGCAGCATCCATGACTGTTCCAGGAATGACTGAAGGCAGCTGCACCATTTTTTGACAAATTCCATGAGAAAAAATGGCGCAGCTGCCTTCAATCATACCTGGAATAGTAACAGAGGATGCCGAGAGAGGGACAGCGTCATCTGAAACGAACCCCCTGCCACGCAACGGTGTCGTAACTGTTCTGGAGTCTCCTTCTGTGGTAAGTCCTGTCTGAAAAAGTCCTTTCTCTTTTCTCTGCCCATCCATCCATCCATCCATCCAGCCTTTTATCATTTATCTACCTACCCTGCTATTTGTCTAGATAACGTCTATGTAATATCTTTTTCCATGGACAACAATTGCAAAGAAGAAAAACCTGAAAAATGTTTCATTCCAAGAAGATACTTACAGGAGACTTCTCCTTTATTACACAGGTCAGTCTGACAACATTCCATACTAGAAAAGATATAGACACCATCTAATAAAGCAACACTGGAAATTCCTGAGACACAGGCCTCTGATTGGGTACAGCTCTTTGAACGGAATATTGAATCTTCACCAACTAAAAAGGGAGAATTGGAAAGAACATTTTTGAGCATGCTGTTCTGAAAGCATTCAACAGCACAGACACATCTGTTCTCGTGTTATTTAGACACTAAAAACATTGAGACTGGGTACAAAACTTCACTTTGGTGAAGGTAGGATAAGTCTCTCCCTTCTACATGGATGGATTTCAACTGAACAAAGAGGATGAAATTCAAAGACATGGCCTAAATCTGGGGTGGGCAACTGGGGGAGGCTAGGGGGGCTGGTTCATATGTTCCCCAAGAGATCTTGGAAAGCCGTAGCCTCATGAAAAACAATGCCCCCAAATGCCTACTAGGGAATGTGGGGGGAGCTTTTGGGGATGGGCGAAGCTAGGACATTTAGGTTGCAGGAGCAGCCTTCCTTTAGCAACAGAAAATTACTAGAAGTTACTTCCTGTTTTTTTTAAAAAAGACCTCTACAGGGTCAAAAATGACCTGTGGGGACATGGCAAAAACTCCAAAGGGTATCTGGTGGACACACACACCTGCCATTTTTAGGGCTGGGT
Organism: Gambelia wislizenii; assembly: GCA_030847615.1. Classification (NCBI taxonomy): domain Eukaryota; kingdom Metazoa; phylum Chordata; class Lepidosauria; order Squamata; family Crotaphytidae; genus Gambelia; species Gambelia wislizenii. The sequence goes on along the minus strand of JAUMIR010000010.1, from coordinate 31,260,455 downwards.
GGCACAAAAACAACCCAGGGCCCTGAATGGAACCTGTTGTACCTTCTGGCTAGAGTACATCCCTTGAGTCAATAGGGCTTACCTATGCATTGACTCATGGTTCATGAATTAATGCTGTGGTCTGTTTTATTTTATTGTATTAGATCTATACTCCAGCTTTCTCCCAGCAAGGGACTCAAAGAGCTTTCAAAAATGTAAAACACTGTCCAGATAAAAATCTTATGTCACAAAAGTTTAAAGAAAAACAATTAAACAAGCAATACTGTTTAAAAGGCAGATACTTAAAACTGTTTAAAACACACTTAAAATATAATTAGAAACTAAAAAGATAACAGCACTATATTCAAATCACCCTTCTGCCCCATAATTTCATTTCATTTTATTTTTCATTTTATCTTATTGTATCTTATTTAAAAGGGAAACAAATAATAAAGGCACCAGATTCTGTCTGATCTGGGAAGCAAAGCAGGGTCGGTCCTGGGTAGTACTTGGATGGGAGATTGCCAATGAATACCAGGTGCTGTAGGCTATATTTCAGAGGACAGAGCAAAACCACCTCTGAGGATTCCTTGCCTAAGAAAACCCTAGGAAATTCATGGGGTCACCATAAGTTGACAGGCAACACACGCACATAAACAATTCTGTTAAAAGTACAAAGTTAAATCTACACTGGGCCCTCTGTAGCCACAGGTTTTGTTTCTGCGGATTCCAGTATCCATGGATCACCAGCACACATTTAAAATTATGAAACTCATAGTTCCAATGATGGCACCATATAATTAAAATGGCAGTGCCCATACTTGAAATGGCAGCTCTGCATACTTAAAATGGTGGTGCCCATACTTAAAAACGGTGGCGCCCATTGCTTTATATAGGACTTAAACATCCACAGTTTTTGCTACCCATGCAGGGTTCCAGAACCAAACCCCTATGAATGCCGAGGGCCCACTGTATTTAAAACACATTTAAAAACTCATTAAAAAAGTAAAAGCATAGAACGCCACATCTGAGATGACCCTTCTGCCACATGAGTTAAGAGCTAAAGGGTGGCCTAAATAAAAAGTATTTGCAGCTGGGAGAAAGAGATCAGAGAAGGGGACAACGAAACATCCTGTGAGGCTAACCATGGGGCAGATGTCTTTGGTGAGGCTACATATACTGATCTGAGCTATCTGTTGATGCTGCAGTGACCAAGGGTAAAACATTACTTAGATTCAAAAATATTCTCACTCACGTAATCTGTTATCGATGATAGAGTTTACGCACATGTCTTCATTCTCTCCACAATCAGCCTCAACAGCATTGTCATCCGTACAGTTGTCTGAAGGCCCAAAACACTGTAGACATCTCAGTGGAGTCACTGTAAAAAAGGGAGAGGGTTGCCAAATCTCTGGAATATCTTACATAGGGCTCATCTAAATGGTGAAAATACCCTTCATGGAATGTCTAAACAGGATCCAGCTCCAATCCACACTGTTCAGAAGGAGGGGGGGGCAAACAGCAAAAACAATGGGGTAAAAGCCTTGGCAGATTTCCCGGTACTTTTTCACAAACTGTTAGGCGGGTGCATATTTTTGATCGTTTGGACTATAGAACAATAAAAAATTTGAAGGGAAGCACAAAGCTGATTGTCTACGTGAGAGTGGGGGTGGGGCTTGCTAGGAGGGCAAGCGCCCACTGCCACCATGTTGGAATTTTGCCTTAGCGATCACTCGCTAAGGTGTTAAAAAGGATCAATATTTTCTGTTTTGCTTTCTTATAAAATTGAGAATCACTCTATCACACCAGCATACCTTAGGATAACTTTTTTAAAAAAACAGCGGTGGTAAAGAACAAATGCGAGTAAATCATTCGCAGCTACCATCAGGAATGCAAGGCTTATGGGGGCTTCTGAGGCCAGAAAAAAATGTTTAGATATGTCACTGCTGATGCAAGATGCCAGTACTATCGTGTAGATGGGCCTGTACTGTTAGCCATCCAACACCAATACCTGAGAAATATGGAGCATTTGTGAAGTACTTTAGCAATGGGATGGTGTTCAACTATAGGATTACTTTCTACAAGATGTAGCAATGGCTATCAACTTTGACAGGTGCCCAAGGGAGTTAGGCAAATTCAAAGAGAGTAAAGGCTATTAAATAGCTATTAATCATGATGGTTATCTATGGATGCAGTCCTGTAATATATGGCCTGAGTATAACACTCCATGTGCACAATGGCATAGATTAGTGGTTCTTAACTTGTGGTCCGTGGACCCCCAGGAGGCCATGATGTCCTCACAGGGGGTCCATGAAGGCTTGAATGCTGCTCTGCCCATGTGACAGGAGTCAAGGCAAAGGCTGGCTGACTTGGCCTGTGGTTTGCTCTTTAATCTGCTCCAGCCACAAATTTATAGGAAAAAGTGGGAGAAACTGCCCAGCTCTGGGCACAACAATTCAAGAAGGATATTGACAAGTTGGAACATGTCCAGAGGGGAGCAACCAAAATGGTGGGAGTTCTGGAAGCCATGACCTATGAGGAGCAGCTTAGGGAGCTGGGTATGTTTAGCCTGGAGAAGAGAAGGAGAGGTGACATGACAGCCATGTTTAAATATTTGAAGGGATGTCATCCTGAGGATGGAACAAGCTAGTTTTCTGCTGCTCCAGAGCCAAGGACATGGAGCAATAGACTCAAACTACAGAAAAAGAGCTTCAGTCTAAACATTAGGAGGAACTTCTTGACAGCAAGAGCTGTTCAGCAATGGAATGTGCTACCTCAGAGTGTGGTGGAGTCTCCTTCTTTGGAGGTTTTTAAACAGCGGCTGGATGGCCATCTGTTGGGAGTGCTTTGATTTGGTATTTTTGCATAGCGGGGGTTAGACTGGATGGCCCTTGTGGTCTCTTCCAACTCTATGATTCTATGAAAAGTCTTCCCTCCCCTCCAGTGCCTCTGAGGGAAGGGTTAATGAATGATGTGATTGTATTATTGTTGTTGTTGTTGTTGTTGTTATTGTTATTGTTAGGGTTTTAAACCTTGAGTCAAGTCTTGGGGGTCTGTGGGAACAAAAGATATTTAAAAGGGGTCCCGAGGAAATTAAAGGTTATGATCCACTGGAATAAACCACCTTCTGCTTCTCAACATTTAGTGGCTGGATGAGGTAGGAGCCACCTGGAAGTATTCAGCTGTAGTTATGCAGCTAGGAGAAGAAACCTGACCAGTACCCTCCCAGAACATCTACAAGTGCAAAGCGTGCAGATGAGATAACTGGAAGAGAAGCAGCAGCTCTTTCTTCCAGCTGCTAAACTGCAAGGAGACACTACTGGGCACCTCCTGCCCTCCCACCTATCCACCCATCTATCCACTCCTTTATTCTCCCAGACAGAAACACAAGGTGGCTTACAAAAAGACAGAAAATTGATACAAAACCCACATAGTTAAACACATACCAAACTGAGATTAAAACAGTATTGAGCCACAGCAGAAGTAAAACCATTTAGAATCTTACTTTAAATCAAAGATTGAAAACAGTACGGCCACAAAAAAGAAAACCCCTTCTTTTGTTAATAAATAAATAAATAAATAAATAAACCCATTTCCAGGTTCAATTCAAAATGCTGTTTTTGACCTCTAAAGCTGCTTTCTGATGGGTGCATTGTGCAAGGAGATATTAAATTCATTTCATTTCAAAGTGGCCAAATATTATTTTTGTCCAGTCTGTGCATTCCCAGCCAGAACTCTGTTCTTGCAGCAAAAAGAAAAGAACTCCTAGGTTCTTCCATACACTCTAAAAGTTAAATTCAGCTCCAAATAGTCTGAGGAAAGAGGTGAAGAGGAGGTAACAAGGGGGAGGGGGGGAGAGAAAGAAAGCAAAACTGAGCAAACAGTAGCCTCAATACACACACACACACACACACACACAATGTTCTGTCACTTGCATAAAGTATATGGTGCAATCATCTTCTAGGTCCTCCTGGTTTTATAATCTACACTCATCTCTTCTTTCCCTCAAAGAAACCAAGAAGTTCTTAGAGTCCTTGATCTAGCTTACTGCCCATTCTATTTCAAAAGATAGTAAAATTACCCAGAACTTGTAGTTCCAACTCACCTGGAGAAAGCAAGGTAAAAAAGAAGCATGTTATCAGTAGGGTTTTCATTGTGCCAGAGATATCAAGAGCCAAGGAGGACTTGGAACAGAGCTGAACTAAAAAGTTCATGGATGCAAGGAGTTTGCTCAGAGAAATTTATAGGTCCAGAACAGGAGCCAGAGGGCATCACATGCTAATGATTGGTTCAGTAGGATGTGGGAGGAGATGAAAATGAAGTCCTAACAAATTGTATCACAATGCAGTGTTGAAATGGGATGAAATCTCCTTCTGGGACTCCAGGAAATTTCACCCAATGTCCCTTCTGGTTCATCCCAACCTCAATTTCATCACTCCATATCTGGGAAGAAGTGCCCATGAGCAGTTTTTAAAAGATCATATTTTTAGACTGTGTGGTCTTTATTTCTCTGGCTGTGGTCGTATGGCTTGGTGCCTCGTGGTGACCTCAGCAGATGTGACATGTGTGACCTAGCTGGGAAATGGCTGCATCAGGCACTGTGAGGGCCATGTGTGAGGACACTCCCCATTGTGGTAGCAGAACTCACTATTTTCTGCAGAAGAACTGCAGCAAATGGTGAGTTCTTTTACCATGTGTCCACTCCATTTTAAGGGGTATTTCCCCCGGATTCTTGTCAGAATTGACTGGACATTGTCTGGACAGTTCAGACTACAAATGGGTTAAAAATCCTGCATTGTCAGGAAAGCCGGGCACAGGAACAGTTGGATGCAGTTTCATTGGGCCCATGTAGACAAAGCCACAGTAACAGTGCTGCTCGAAGTGTAATCTGTGGATCAGTGCCTGTCTATGAACCATCGGCTGTTAGCCTATATGAGTTTCCAGGAAACTATGTGGATATGATAATAATATGGCACAAACATGGTTCTGGTCTTTGGCACATGGGCGGGGGATGTCCCTGATTTTGTCTCTAAGCTAGATCTATTCCTCCTCTTAGGAGCAACTGGTTTACTTCCCCGCAGTCGTTTTTATTTGAAGGAACCAGAAATTCAGGCAAAACTCTGATGGCAGTGTTTATTATTCCAAGTGATGATTCATTCATTATTCAATATTTTCTTAATATCTAAATAGGAGTGAACCTTGCATAGAAGGTAGAAAAGATGAAGCAGAGGTACTCTTATGATACCATAGACTGAGTTATATCAGACTATGTCTTTAAATCACCCTCCAAATGCATGCCCTCCAACTTGAGACCTGACAATATCAGAGTGTAGTCAAGATGGCAAAAGTTATTAATGAGGAAGAACAGACAAACTAGGAAAGGCTGCAGCAGTTTGCTTTGGCATGAGTCGACTGGGAAGGGCAGGATTCTTCAGGACTCTCCTCTCTTCCCTGCTGAGTTAATGGAGTACAAACTACTTTTTTTCCACATTGAACTCAGTTTGCAGCAATTCAAGTAAGCCAGGGAGAAAGGGGGAATGTGGGAGCTGAAAAATTGGGGTGGCAGAAGATTCACTGTGACTGTGCCTGCCAAATTGAAATAGTCTGAGAGTATGTAAATGTGTTGGCCTACAACACCTATCATCTCTAGCTAGTATGGCCATTCTTGAGGTCACTAGATTGGAGAAGGCTGGGATGCTGCCCTGTGAATGAAATCATAAGACAGCAAGTAGAGATGAGACTTGGATGAAGTGGAATGCTCCCCCCCCCACCGTAAAACATTAATTTGCTCTGTAATCCTATCCCACAGAGCCATATCATTTTCCTCAAGGAGCAGCTGCACTTTTTACAAACCAGGCTGGGATCTTCCAGTTACTTCTGCACTCTTTACCTCTCATTAGTAAGTGGCTCTTTCCCCCATTTCCACCTGTTCTGTAAGCAAGGATGGCTTTTTTAAAAACAACAACAACTTGTCTTACATTGCTGTGTACAGTTGTCCCTCCGTATCCACAGATTTGGTGTCCATGGATTTAAGTATTCACAACTTGAGAATATTCTTTAAAAAATAATAATCCAAAAAGCACACCTTGATTTTGTCGTCTTATATAAGGGACACCATTTTGCTATGCCATTAAATATAATGGGACTTGAGTATTCATAGATTTTGGTATCCATGGGGAGTCCTGGAACCAAACCCCAGCAAATATGAAGGGACAACTGCATTAGTCCTGGCTAGTGTGTCAGGCCAAGCCATGGCAGTAGTTTAGGGTGTCTTGCCTGCAGGGCCATTTTGAGTGCTGCAGAAGGGCTGCAAGCAAGGAACCGGTTGCCAACAAGAGGGAGAAGCCAGGTGAGTGGGCAGCAGACAGCAGCTGTTCCTTTTTCTTGCCAACGTGTCTATTTCGATGGCTCAGCCTACTTGGGTGGGAATGTGCCAACAGTAAAGTTTATGTTTGTCCTGGCTTTCTTTCTGAACAGTCTGCCTCCTGATCACAGCAGCCATGTAATCTTCCCTCTCCTCATTGTTTTACAAAGAGAGCTCTCAGTTCTGTTCCCGGGGAGAACAATCACTTCAGAGTTTGCCTTCAAGTTCCATTCCCAAATAATTGGAATCACTGGACTCTACTTTTCCTGTTTCTGTTGGTGTCACTCCTTCCTTAGTGATCATAGGTGGAACTCAGGCCAATCCTTAATCTAAGGGCTTATCTTTGTTGTTGTTGTTGTTGTGTCTTCAAGTCATTTCTGACTTATGGCAACCCCATCACAGGGTTTTCTTGGCAAGATTTGTTCTGAGAAGGTTTGCCATTGCCTTCGTCTGAGGTGAGAGAATGTTGCATGGGCAATATACACTGTCTTGCCCCCATCTTAGAGCCCTGTAGTCCTGATGATGCAGGGCTTTTGCCCTGTTCTGCCCTTGGGCAGTTCCCATGCCCTATGGGGCAAAGACAGGGAGAAAATGGGGTAGGGCTCATTACAGCGTTTTAAAATAGTATTTGCTTTAACCCATTCCCACTGGCAAAAAAACTGGATCGGGCTCCATGTGATCGTAGGACCTCTTTTGGGCAAACCGGCCTGCCACTGCAACTGCCAGTCTCGCATCACTCTACCAGAGCAGGAAGGAGCCCTACAGCATGTGACCAATACTGGGGGGCTTGGTGACAAGTTGTGGGCCAGTTTCCTAGATTCTGGTAGAGGGAGGGAGATTGCAGTGGTGGGCAGCTGCAGTGACTAGCCAGTGTGCCCACCTGGATTTCCTCCAATTTTGTGGAAGCAATGGGGGAGGAACGGGCCTGATCCTTGGGCAAGATATACCAGTGGAGAGCTGGCTTGTCTGGCCCATGTAGATGAGCCCTAAGTTCCTGTAGCCTGGATCATTCTGGGAGTTGACATTCAAACAAGTAACTTTTCCAAGCTCTGCCAAACAACACAAAAGTAAGAGGCAAAGTCTGAGAATTCTTATTTTCCATGTCCTCCTTCTGCTGGTTATAAGGGAATGAATTAGGCCATCTTGTTCATAAATTTACAATATTCTGGATACGACATAGCTAAAATAGTTTTGAATTTAGTATTGTTGATTCCAATTGACATATCTGTGCATGTATGTAAACTTGATCTCTATTCTTTTGAATTATCAAAATTGCTTAACTTTGCTGATGGTGTGAAAGGACTTCCCTCTTGAAACTGGCTGAATGAATTTAAAGTTCTTGCTTTGGTGATGCCACACGGCTCTGAGTCATCTGTTGATACAAGCAGGACCAAGTGATAAAGCATTATGTGTACCCAAATTTCTTTGCACTCACATAGTGTGACATCCACAATACTACTGAGACAAGTATCTTCATCCTTTCTGCAGGCAATCTCAGTTTTGTTATTCCTGCATTTTTCTGGAGACCCCATGCATTGTAGACATCTCAGGGATGCCACTGCAAACAGGAGAAAGGATTAGAAGATCTGGATGCTACTGATGTAGTTCACCCAATAGTTGGCAACTGGTATCTGGTTGGAGATAGCAGGCCAAACAGTTTCTATCCAGAGATTTCTCTCCAGAGTTCTGGTGGTGAGTCACCCCCATGTCCATAGAGGATATGTTCCTGGACTTACCGTTTGTAGGTGAAACTGCAGATAACAGCAAACCCGACTAAAATAAAGGACTTCCTGTAAAAACATACAATAGAGTTGCATTGGAGGATCTAGAAGATGCCTAGAATGGCATCCTCTCTAGAAATTTTCCAAGACAACTCTGTGGTTATGTGTCCCTATTTTGTGTTCAACAGATAGCTGAAATGTGGATATTGATTCCGCAGATATGGGTGGGGAAGGTGACCATGTAGAAGATGTTAAATTCAGCTCAAGTTTTGATACTCCTTAGAGCAACAAGAATAGAAATTACAAAAGCTTGAAAGAGTCTTTCATTTCTCTGATGGTTTAGACAGAGTTTGGATGCTGGTTCTGATAGCGGGGAAAACCAGCTATCGATATTTGTAAGGCAAGGAGAGAGGATAATTTTGAACTTACTTGATTCAGAAATGAACCTTGCTCATGGACTGCCATTGCAACATATGTTGTTTTGGAGTGATACATTTGCAACTTGATTTTGTTTTTGTTTTATTGGATTGGATTTGCAATTATATTTGTGTTATTGATAAGAGTTCCTGATTATGACATGAAAAAGAATACTTTTTTTAAAAAAAAGGCAGATCTCCCTCCATTCAGAAGTAATGGGGCCTCTTGATATATTTATTATATTAAAGGAGATATAAGAAGACAATGATACCTTAGAGATTCACTGTTTATTACACGCTCACTTTAATAGCAACCAGATGCACAAATCATCAGATGTACAAATGGTGCCATTTGAAAAAAATGCCTTTTTTAAAGTCAATATTGTCCTAATTCTAGTTCTGAGACAGAAATATGAATGTTCACTCCTGGCAGCTTCCAAGAAGCTAAAAACAATATATATACTCTTGGGTATGTTACTGTTTCCAGTGTGATGATTGGCTGCTTAGGAAACGTCCCAACCAATCAAAGCTCTCCATTGGCTGGCCAATCAGCACACTGGGAGTGGAATGCATGGAATGCTTCCACTAGCAGCAGGCCCCGACCATGCTGCTGGGCAGGTCCATAAAGGTTTACTCACAAGTAAAGAGTTTCATCCCCCCCTCCTCTGGTCTGTTCAGCGGAACCCCACACATGCAGTTGGAGCTGGGTTTCTCATGGCTGACTCAGGGGCCTGCACTGCAATCCAGGGTGGCTTTATTTGGTAGTAAAGCCCAACTGGGCTTCTTTTCCTAAGGAAGTGGCAGAACTTGGTCTCTCCCAGCCCCGCCCTCATGAAGTATGTTGGAGGAGTGGGATATGATAATGGCATATGTTATGCCAGGTATAGCTAGTTAATAATAATTCTGTCTCTTTTACATGTTTCCAATCTGCCTTCTGTCCCTCCCTTCCAATGAACAACAATTCCTGGATCCTTGCACTGAGCTCCTAGATACAAATCTTCATATCATCACAACAGGAAGAGGAAGAAAGTAGTAACCACAGACAAGCAATGGATCTTGCTCCCAGCTTCAGAACTGTAGCCTACTCTATGTGTAGTCCCTCCCACAAAAAGACATGAGGTTTAAACTCATGGTTCCTCCTATGGACTATGCTCAACCCCTCTTTCTGTCAAAGAAACCAGAAGGTTATAGGCCTTGTTGATCTATTCCCTCCCCGAAAAGCCTTTTGTTCCAATTCACCTATAGAAAGCAGAGCAAAAAGGAGGCATGTTCTCAGAAGTACTTTCATTGTGTCAGAGGGAACAAGAGCTAGCAAAGACTTACAGAAGACCTGAATCTACCAAGATGGCTGATGTTGGAAGCGGCTTTACACTGTAAAAACCTATAGGACAATGGCAGGAGTCCTAGAACATCAAACTGGAGCAACAAGCCTGGTGAGGTGTGGGACATGATGAAAGTAATATCCCAGAAATTTATATTGGTGTTGAAAGTGAGTTGAAATTCTTCGTTTCTGGAACTCTATTAAATTATGCTAGGTGCCCTGGCATTTCATCACCCTGGATGTGGGAACAAACATCTAAGCAGTCTTAAAGAGATTGATTTGTATATTACATATATTTACTTGCAAGCAATAAGGCTCCTATGGGAACTGCACTTGCGGACCCAGACTGTACGACCCCTCCGACCCCTTGAATGAACACTCAACACTTGGTTACATTTTTCAGATTATATTTTGGTTACATCTTCCGAAAACATAGGTTAGATACAGGTTAGTAAATACATGTTTTGGCAATAAAATGGCCACAATTTTTGCTAGATGGTTGGTGGCAATGTATGGGTCGTGATCCCTTCTTGAGCCCATCCATGTGGGCCAAGACCACCGTCGGTCCATACCGACTCCCTGAGTTGAAATTCTTCCTTTCTGGAACTCTATTAAATTATGCCAGGTGTCCTGGCATTTCATCACCGTGGATGTGGGAACAAACATCTAAGCAGTCTTAAAGAGATCGATTTGTACATTACATAATCTTTACTTGCAAGCAATAAGACTCCTATGGGAACTGCACTTATACTTGGAGCCAATATTCACAACTTCGTTTTCTGAATGTTACACAATGAGATACTTGACACTGGTGGGACATAAAGTTCTGTCAGTGTACTTAATGCTAGAGTTTCAGGAGAACATAGCTTACTCTCTTTTCACCCTGGCTACACAACAGCAGCTAGACAGTGTCCAGGAAAAACCCCCAACAGCCAATTGGTAGCTACAGATCAACCTCTATATCTGTGGGGGATATGTTCCAAGGCTCCCCATGGATATCTGAAAGTGTGGATAACAGGGGCCCCTATTATTTTCAATGAGGCAAACATTAGAATTTGATCATAGAATCACATTGGATGACCTAGAAATTTCTAGAGAATACATTTTTTTCCAGATGTGGATAAGTGAAACCATGGATACCAGATCCATGGTTACAGGGGTCTCACCTGCCATTGAACAGCAAGAGGGGAAAGTATTGTGAAGGAGGTACAGAATACCTTCTTGCACAACATGTAAAAATAATATTCTATTGTAATCCTAGGTTGAGCACAGGGGGAGCTAGGGGGGATGGGGGGGGTAAACCATGTTTGGTGGCAGTTTTGAGCCAATTATTATTATTATTTTGCAAAAAATTGCTCTTTTAAACATTTTTAAAGGGGTCTCAGGACTTTGGGTAACTTGTGAGGCTACAAATTGGGGCCTGATCCATGGGTCACACTTGCCCCAACTTTTCTCTATAATCCAGGAAGAGATGAAGCTAACACACCAAATGAACTTGACAAAAGTCAGATGGACGCCCCCCTCCCCAAAGACAAAGTTGGATACAGGCACACACACACCCAGACACACCACATTATTATTTGCATAGGTGTGTTAAGAATATTCAAAACAATTAAAAATTATTGAAAAACATGTTTTTTATGTGTTGAGAAACCTTGATGAGAAGTGGGTTTATACCCACAAAAGCTTGTGCTAAACTAAAAACTAGTTAGTCTTAAAGGTGCTGCTACATTCCATTTTTTCTCCCCATTCTGTCCTCCTTTTTATGCTGCAAGAGACTAACATGGGTCCTTCTTTAAAAATTACTACAATGGAAAGCACCAAATTTAGTTGGATGGAGTGGAAGTCCTTCAGTCTCTTCAAGCTACTACGGTACCTGATGAAAACAATACAGGACTGGCATGAATCTTTGCAGTTCAGGACTTGTTCTGCACAAAATTCACACAAGCAGCATTTTTCTGCAGAAATATTATTTTCTGAGCAGAAAATGCTGTAGAAATTCTATTTGCTGTTTCCTGTGCAGAAAATAGTTTTTTGGTGCCAAACAACCACATGCTAATATTGTACAGAATAAATCCCAAATTATGACTAGGCTTCAAAAGCTGTGTGGAGTGTGCTTCTGTTTTGTTTTGTATTTTTGGAAGACTTTCTCACAGCAGGAAGAAAATTGCTAAAATTACTTATTGCTTCAAGAAGAAAATTACTGAAGCATTACATCCCTGTATTTAAGATATTGGCCAAAACCCTGTTGGTGACATATAAGGGTAACCTAGGGTTACACACACACAAATACATTTTTTTTTCAGATGTGGATAAGTGAAACCATGGATACCAGATCCATGGTTACAGGGGTCTCACCTGCCATTGAACAGCAAGAGGGGAAAGTATTGTGAAGGAGGTACAGAATACCTTCTTGCACAACATGTAAAAATAATATTCTATTGTGGTCTCTTCCAACTCTACAATTCTATGATTCTATGATTCTATGAAATGTCCTTTTAAATTTGTTGCACAGGGAAATATCCAGTAGCTCCTAGCACCATGTTTTTCTGCATTCTGTAAGCTAAGTGCAAAGGGTAAACACATGCTTCTCTGTCCATTTAATGCCCAGAAAAGAGGTTGGTCATTTAATCACCATGGGGAGATGTGGAGTGTTTGGCAACATCCAGCTGCTGCTAGGGGGTGGGTGGGAAGCATGCTTACTAGAGATCTGCAATGAAGTGAGACAACTGCTGTTTCCTTCCGGCTAGAGAGGTACAGCTGGATGCTGCTTAGTTGCCTTGTACCCTTCCCCAGTCGCTAAATGCCCAAACTGTATGTTCAGACATAAGAACAGAGCTGGTGCTCCTCTGTTGCGCCCCACTGCCCCACTGGTGGGACAATAACCATGTTGGGACCGGACAGCTGAAATCTGGAGTTTGGAAAGTGAGGGAGGACAGGTACCTTCAGCCTGCTTGACAGAACTTTATAGCACCTGCTCCTGCTCCAAGATGTGTTAAAGATTAAAACGTTAAAAGGAGACCTGGTTGCACCACGGCTAAATTCCGCTACTGCAGCCACAACATTGTGAGCTCCATCCTGCAGGGCTCCAAGGTTCACTCAGCCTTCCATCCTTTCACAGGTCAGTAAAATGAGTACACAGCTTGTTGGGGGCAAAGAGCTAACTCATTGTAAAACTGCTTAGAGAGTGCTTGCACTATAAAGCGGTATAGAAATGTAAGTGCTATTGCTAACAATCTGAGCATGATGGTGGCTGGAGAATGGGGTATAAATACTCTAAATAAATAAATAAAATTATAGGAGTCCCATCCCAGAGCTAGTCGGGCAAATTTAATTCTGCCCAAAGAAGGGAAAGATAGCATCAAAATAAGCCTTATATTTCCATCTCCAGACAATTGTCCTATTTCAGTGGACATAACTGTTTCCATAGATATCAGAGCTGTGGGATTTATCCTCACTGGAACAATTGTTATAAAGTGAACAAAGACTAACTTCTTAGTAAGTACAGTAGTCGAATGGTCTCTCCCCTCTCACAGCTTTTTTTTTTTTCTTTGTTGCTCTGGGTCAGAGAGTTGCTTTTTTTCACTTTTATAAACTACAACTCCAAGCCAGTTGTTAGTCGCAATGGGCACTGGCCTGGAAGTTGTGCAAAACAACCTTGTGTGACCTTTGTGAAGAATCAGTCCCAAATTGCAAATTGGCTTTAAAATCTGTGCAGTTTTCAAAGTCTTTCTCACAGCAGAAAGGAAACTGTTAAAATTACTTGTTGATCCCCTAGGGAAGAAATGTAGTGAGGAATCACATCCCTAGCTGAGAATCTTGGTAAAATTCAATCACCTGGGCAGCATGTCCCCCTGAATACTCATAGCTCTATTCTATCTTTTTGCAAACTTCATTCTCCCTCATTGTGTCACCTTGATATTTAAATACAACAGAAACAGCACAGACGATATTTGGTATATCTGTTTATTTTGACTATGATGGGATGATGACTTAACACAATTCACCATATTATCATAAGCCTTAGCCTTGAGCCCCACATATACACCCTATATGATTTCAATAAACTCAGGGAAATACTGGGGATGATCCCATGGTCAAGAATACTAAAAGAGAAGGGACCTCAAGACGGTTTTGACTTTCTCAAAAGGGAGATACTGAAGGCACAATTTCAAACAGTACCATTGAGGAAGAAAAATGGGAGGTGTCTCAAGAAACCAGGATGGATGACTAAAGACCTTTCAATGGAGCTAAGTTTTAAACGGAACATGTATAGGAAATGGAAAGGGGGGGAAATCACCAAAGAAGAATTCAAACAGATAGCGAACACGTGTAGGAGTAAAGTCAGAAAAGCTAAAGCGCAGAATGAGCTCAGGCTTGCTAGGGAGGTTAAGAACAATAAAAAGGGTTTTTTTGGGTATGTCCGCAGCAAAAGGAGGAAGAAGGAAATGATAGGGCCGCTACGTGGAGAAGATGGCAAAATGCTAACAGGGGACAGAGAAAAGGCAGAATTACTCAACACCTTCTTTGCCTCAGTGTTTTCAGAAAAGGAAAAGGAGGACCAACCTGAGGAGAATGGAACAGAGGACACAATAGGGGAAATCCAGCTGAAAATAAGTAAAGAGGTGGTACAGGAATACCTTCTTAATCTAAATGAATTTAAATCTCCAGGACCAGATGAACTACATCCAAGAGTATTAAAAGAGCTGGCAAATATAATCTCAGAGCCATTGGCAATAATATTTGAGAACTCCTGGAGAACAGGAGAAGTCCCAGCAGACTGGAGGAGGGCAAACGTTGTTCCCATCTTCAAAAAGGGGAAAAAAGAGGATCCCAACAACTATCGTCCAGTTAGTCTGACATCAATACCAGGGAAGATTCTAGAACAGATCATTAAACAGAGAGTCTGTGAACATTTAGAAGGCAATGCCATAATCACAAAAAGTCAGCATGGGTTTCAGAGAAACAAGTCATGCCAGACTAATCTGATCTCTTTTTTTGATAAAGTTACCAGCTTGGTAGATGAAGGGAATGCTGTGGACATTGCATACCTTGATTTCAGTAAGGCCTTTGACAAGGTTCCCCATGACATTCTTGCAAACAAGCTTGTAGAATGTGGGCTAGACAAGTTAACTGTTCAATGGATTTGTAATTGGTTGACCGGCCGAACCCAAAGGGTGCTCAGCAGTGGCTCCTCTTCGTCTTGGAAAGATGTGACCAGTGGGGTGCCACAGGGTTCTGTCCTGGGCCCAGTGCTATTCAACATCTTTATCAATGACTTAGATGAGGGAATTAGGGGCATACTTATCAAATTTGCAGATGACACCAAATTGGGAGGAGTAGCTAATACCCTAGAGGACAGGATCAAAATTCAGAATGACCTGGATAGACTGGAGAGCTGGGCCAAAGCTAACAAAATGAAATTCAATACGGAGAAATGTAAAGTACTGCATTTAGGGCGGAAAAATGAAATGCATAAATATAGGATGGGAGAGACCTGGCTGAATGAGACTATGTGCGAAAGGGATCTAGGAGTCCTAGTAGACCACAAGTTGAACATGAGCCAACAGTGTGATGCGGCAGCTAAAAAGGCCAATGCAATTTTGGGCTGTATCAATAGAAGTATAGTGTCTAGATCAAGGGAAGTAATAGTGCCACTCTATTCTGCCTTGGTCAGACCTCACTTAGAATACTGTGTCCAGTTCTGGGCACCACAATTCAGAAAGGATATTGACAAATTGGAGCGTGTCCAGAGAAGGGCAACTAAAATGGTGAAAGGTCTGGAAACAATGCCTTATGAGGAGAGACTTAGGGAGCTGGGTATGTTTAGCCTGGAAAAAAGACGGTTTAGAGGCGATATGATAGCCCTATTTAAGTATTTGAAGGGATGTCACGCTGAGGATGGAGCAGGCTTGTTTTCTGCTGCTCCAGAGACTGGAACACGGAGCAATGGGTGCAAGCTCCAGGAACAGAGATTCCACCTCAACATGAGGAGGAACTTTTTGACAGTCAGAGCTGTTCGGCAGTGGAACACACTCCCTCGGAGCGTGGTGGGGTCTCCTTCCTTGGAGGTCTTTAAACAGAGGCTGGATGGCCATCTGTCGGGGATGCTTTGATTGTGATTTCCTGCGTGGCAGGGGGTTGGACTGGATGGCCCTCGTGGTCTCTTCCAACTCTGCAATTCTATGATTCTATGATTCTATGATTCTATGATTCTATATTATTTGCCACACTGAACATTCCATGGCTCTACCTATTCGTATGGTGAAGCTCTGGGAAACTTCTGTCCTCATTCTCTGTGCTCTGTTGGATAGATCTGCCCATTTGTCCCCTAAAGGAATGATGGAATCTTCAGGAGAGAAGATGTGCTCTCTCCTACCAACCCTTTAAAAAGAAAGCAAAAGAAGAAAAGAGAAAGAGAAAAAGAAAATAATAACATTGGTCTGAGAGCTGCTGGGAGTTGCACTTCTAGGTGTGCTAGTACCAGGAGAACTGCTGGATGTCCCAGTCGTGGGAGGACTACTGGATTTTCTAGAACTGGAAGGATTCCTGGTTGCTGTAGTATTGGAAGCATTCCTAGGTAGTGTAGCATTGGTTATGAAAGGTTGGGCAGCCTGGCATTGAGAGTGGGTGACGTTGACCTGTAACATCCCACCAGCCAGTTCTGCATGTCCTGGTGGGAACGCACAGAAATTGGAGTCCGCACAGCCTTCCAAAGCCACATCTAATTCAAAATCCAAAAGACTTGCTAGGAGAGGACCTAGGAGAGAAAACAATGAGTTTCATGTGAAGGTGAACCCACTGAAAATGTGGCATAGAAGGAATCTACAGTAGGACCCTGGTATCCACTGATTCATTATCCACTGATTCAATTATCCATGGGACACAAAACAGCACACCTACCATAAAGTCTTCCTAGAAAATGTGTCCTCTCTAGCCATGTTCTAGGTCCTCCAAGGCAACTCTATGGTATTTTAAACTGGAAGTCCCATTATTTTCAATGGTGTTCACTATTATCCATAGTTTTCAGTATCCACCACCCCCCAGAACCAATCCACAGCAGATAAGGGGGTCCTACTGTATTTCTACTACAATCCAAATCAGAATAGGCTGCCATTAACAGAAAATCTCTTGCTCCAAGAAAATGTTCACCAAGATAATAATATTTTTATAGCTCTGGTCAATCACGTAGCCTTTTTGGAGGAAGGGATCTACACGTAGAGGGAGGGAAAGTTTGAACCTGAGTGAAATGTTGATTACTACACAAAATGAGTATCCACTTTGAATCCTACATGGTATGATACCAGGGCTTTAAAAACCCAGAGTTGTGTGAGCAAATCATACTTACCCAGGGCTCACTTTGTTTGTCTCTCTATCTCTCTCTGTCCACTTTGCCCAGGATTAAGCTACATCTTACCTATCATACTTCTGGAATTTAGCATTTGACTTTCCATTTTAGGGATGGAAAGAATATTTAAAAATGCTTGGAAAATGTATTTCTTGAGTGCTGGGAAACTGACAAGGAGAGTTCTGAACTCATGAAAATTTTCATGGTCTATGTCTTATTATGCACAAAATTCAGATGTGCTATTTTTGTGCCAAAAATTCTCCAACTACAGTGTTTTCTGTGCAGTAAACAGCATTTTCCAAACAGAAAACATTTCTGCACAGAATTTTTTGGGCACAGAAAATGTCTTTTTCCTGCCAGAAAATGCTGTTTTCTTAGCAAAAATAACACATACAGATTTCCCACAGCCTCCAAAGTTGAAAAATGGCTGAAAATTGGCTGAAACTGAAACCTGAAGTGATGTGACTTCATTTCCAGTCATGTTGGGCATGCCAGTGTGGCTTGCAAAGGGGAGGGGGAATGCAATGATGAAGTCCTGAACTTCAAATATTCTTCAAAAACTGCATCATTTTCAAAGATTTTCTTGCAGTGGGAAGAAAATTGCTAGAATTATTCATTTTCCCTTCAAGAATGAAATTCACAAGGAGTTATATCTCTAATACAGCTCTGGAGACATAACAATAGAATTAACCCAGTTATCATTTCCTCTCCCCAGGAAATCCTTTCAGGCTTAGTTGTATGAGAGCATGAGGCAGTGGGAAATGAACTCCAACAACATCTACCATTGTTGGGAACCATTGATCTAGTGCAGATGTGAGCAACTGCAGATAGGTGGGGGACATTTTTCATCGTTGCATCCCCCCACCCTTGCAGGCCACACCGGCATGCCTAACATGACTAGAAGTGAAGTCACATCACTTCAGGTTTCAGTTTCAGCCAATTTTCAGCCAATTTTTCAACTTTGGCAGTTGTGGAAATGAAGTGGTACAGGCCCAATTTCTTCAGGTTTGGGGTGAAAAGAAATTGCCTTTTTTAATTTAAGGGTTCTAAGAGATTTGTGGTATTCTAGAAAAGCTTTGGGGGCTATACTAAATAGCCACATACTGCCCAAGGCCTACACTTTTCTCACCACTGATCTAGTGCTGGGTAAATGACATAATGCTATTGAAGGCATACACACATAGAATTCAAACATTATACATGGCTTGTTTTGTGTGAGACACAAGGGGATTTTATTACTCCAATGTGTTCCATTGAAAATCCCTCACCCCGTATCTCCTCATCCCAGGGGTGGGAATGGCTACAAGTGTTTAGTGGCCAAGAGAAGGGAAGAAATGAGGAAACGAGATGACCAAACAGTGGGGATTGCCTCCTGTCCCTGCTGCTGTTCACAAAAGACAGATGAAGAGAGATATTGACCTCGTTCCTCTTCTTTTGTTTTTGTTTTTATTTATTTTTGATTTAAACATACAAATTATAAACACAACCAATACGACAATTAATAGTTATTAACATATAAGTGATTCCTTCACCCTGGGACCTCAACCTTACATCCATCCCTCTTTCCAAAATCCCATTGTCTCCAATGCTGGTTCGGTTCCTCTCCCCTTTATTAATACAAATTCTAGAAACTTGCTCCATTTATCTCCAAAATCTTTCTTTATAACCATTCCCCCCCCCTCTTTAATGCTGTTTGTTAATTTCTCATTTATAGCTATATCCTATACTTCATTGTACCATTCCTTTCCTCTTTTTTTGTATGGAGGATGGCAGCCAGAAAGGGAGGCAATCCCTACTGCTCAGTCCCCTCCCTCTCTCCTCACCATCTTGGCCATTTCATGGCTGTCGGGGTGCTCCCTGGGGCATAGCAATTCCTGGGTGAGGCACAGAACAGTGTGCACAAAGCATTATGCTCCATGTGCACAATACAGGATCTTAGCCAAGACATAATGTGAAATCACCATTTCTATAGTTCACATTATTCTTAACCAGCAGCGGTAGGGGAATGAAGAAGATGGTGATGTCATACCAGGTATCATGGTATATGTGGCATTATTAAAATTTAAGGGAGAGAAAGCCATCAGTTACCAAATACATGGCTCACAATCAACCTACCAGACAGGTTTATCTCACTCATCCTCTCTATCCTCTTTGCCAGCAGTCCCACCCAACATGGCACCTTATAGGTCTTTGGAGACAGAGATCTGAAGGCATGGCATGAGTGTGCCTCCAGTGCACTTGGTGTGATCCTATGCTATAGTTTTAGTGGTTCTCAAAATTCATTTGTAGAATTGTGAGGGGGGAATTAAATTCTATAACCCATTTCTTTCTTGCCAAGGTGCTGGGTTAGGAAAGGCTTGCAGGGCTATGGCAGATGGACTTAGCTGCATACATACAAGATATGGCATCAATAAAAGATTCTGTCTCATTGTTTCATGTTATCTCATTCTCACTTTCTCTCTCACCTGCCTTGGCAACACCACCTATGGAGAAACAATTTGTCTCAAGATCCATGCAGCTGACGGTATTCTGAGTTATGCAATTGTCCGTAAGTAAGGAAAAACAGGCTGGGCAATGCAGTCCATTGGGGATGAGGTTCGTATGAGGTGGCACTGTCAAAAATCAAACCTAATGGTCAGAATGTGAATCCAGTTAGCCCCCACCCACCCCCACTGGTGGCCCCATGTCTAATATCTTCTGGGCTTCCATTGTTTAAGTCCTATCATGACTCCATCTCCCCACTAAGTTCAGCTGTTGAAGGCAACTGTGCAGATCGAGGAATCTAGTAAACTAGTATAGCTGCAACCCAGTGTAACATACACTGTTATGTGCCCTGCTGGGGTCTCAAGTGGTGGTTGCAGCATGGAGCTTGGAGTGGCAGCGTTCCTTTCACATGATTCAGCTACATGGTATTATTTTAGGAAAAAATATTGCGTTGTTTTACATATGGGTGGTGAGTGGCCAGGGGAGGAGTGCCAAATGTAGGGCACATAGAAAGGATGGAGGCAGCAGTTACTTAAAGCTCTGCTGCCCCTTTATGTGCCCTCTTACACCCTCATATAATGCTGTGTCTTAGAAATCTACAGTTGCCTCCAAACCTTCAGTAATCCCCAAGGTGCCAAGGAGTACATGTGGTGTGTAGAGTGGGTGTGTGCATTATTTAAAATGGCCTGAATCTTATTAGTTAGTTCAAGTAGAATAGAACTCTTGAATAAATTGTTGAATGGCAAGTCTACACACAAGCAAACCCCATTGATTCAGTAGATCTTGTCAACTTGAGACAACGCATAGGATGAATGCCGTTATGTTTAAATTCTAACCGCTTTCTAGGTGAGGTAGAAAAGGCAATCTTGATTCAGCTATTCTTCATTCAGGACAATTCTGGTGGACATTGGGAACTGCAAAATGTTTCATTCAAAGGAAATACTTACCAGGAAGAATTTCTGTATTGCAATTGTCACTGTGGCAACATTGGACATTGAAAAAGAGATACAGTCCATCTGCTGTAGCCCCACTGTAATAGCCAGGGATACAATACTGAGATTGGGTACAGCCTTTTAAAGCGTAGGGGTCATCAATATTTACTAGAAAAAAAAAAAAAGGGAAAGGAAAAGAAAATTAAAGTCAAACCTTATTGCTCAAGAACCCAAAAGCAGTTTTCCATAAGGTGCTATAACAATGAACTTCATGTTTAAAATTTGAAAATGCATTATTATTTGGGATGTATGCACAATTTCATTTCAAATGTAGTCTGTAGCCTTGTGTCACTTTGTGTTCACTCCCTTTAAAAAATAAGCATCTCCACAGCCTAAAATAACCTGGGGGAGAGCTAAAACATGGTGAAAATGCTCCCCACACCACCTAGAGGGTGTTTGGGAGCAAACACTGGAAATGTTTTTGCAAAAATTTTGCCTCCTACCAAAAAAACTATTTTTGACCCCAACAAAGCCACAAAAATGTGAGTTTGGGCCATACTTTGCCCATCCCTGTCTCAGGGTCTGGGTTATGGCATAGCCAATAAATTAAAGCAGATACAAGTTTGCATGATGGTTTGTATAATCATACAGGTGATGTGGACACACGGACAAATACACCCCTACTTGTGTGTGTATGCTTATATGAACTCTTGTTCTCCAACTGGCCACTAATGAGAATCCTTCCAAATGTGTGAAAGAAAGGACTCTTTCTTGGGAATGGACAACTTTTGAATGAAACTGGGTGCCCATCTATATGGAGGGGGGGAAATGGAATACCTCATAGTAATGGCATTTTGCAGCATCAGCGACATGTTTTAATGGTGTTTTTGGCCCCAGAAGCCACAGAAGCTTTGTTTGCATTAGATCTTCACCACCACCAAACTATATATATATTTTTTAAAAAGGTCATCTAAGGTGCGCTGGAGCAATAGACTGATTGTTTGCATTAAAAGGATAGCAAAACAAAACAAAAACCCATCCCATTTATCGCCTTAGTGATTGCTCACTAAGGCAAAAATCCAACATGGTGGCAGCTGGCACTTGCCCTGTTAGTAAGCCCCACACTAACCAGACCAATCAGCTTTGTGCTTCCTCTTATATGGGAAAGCGATTGAAAGTAAATTGCTTACCCTAATGAGCAGGAATGTCACTGTTTTTTTAAACCTATGGGAAAAGCCACAAAGTTTTTTCCTGTGTTGTTTTTGCCATTTTGGGCCCCCCTCCTTCTGAATACTATGGATTTATGTGGGATCCCATTGACACTGGTAGGATCCCCAGCTAATTCCATGAGGGTTATTTTCAACATTTAGACAACCCCTGGATGAATGCAGTCAAAGTTCTGTCTTTAGTGAGGCCACATGTACATAGTAGAGCCCTGTTGGCTACACAGAGACCAAGCCTGATGTGGGCTGCTGAAACCCTTTTCACTCACAAATTCTGCTGTCCAAAGTACAGGTGACACAAGCATCTTCATTTGGTCCACAGTCTGTTTCACTGGTGGTCTTGCTACACTCTTCTGCAGGCCCCACACACTGTAGACATCTCAGCAGAGCCGCTGCAAAGAGAAGAAAGGATTTCAAAATGTCACTGCTAACTATGTAAGTTATCCTCTACTTGACAAATGGGACCTGGAGACTTGCAATTCCACTTAGAAACTATAGGGCTACACCATTCCTTCTCAGAGAGTTTTGTCAGAGATCTCTTTCACATCACGCAATTAAAGCAGTTTCATACTCTGCAACTGTCCTAGTTTTGCAGGGAAAATCCTGATTAATCCTTTGTCATCCCACATTTTCAGATGCTGTTAAAATGCCCCAGTTTTTCTCTCCTCCTTTTGCTTTCCTGATTTGTCCTTGGCTTACTTTGATTGCTGCAAACTGAGTTCAAAGTGCAAAAGTAGCTTGCACTCAGTTAATTCAGCAGCAGGGAGAGGAAAGAAGCAGGCAGATTGTTGCCTTTACCAATAGGTTCAGGCAAAAGCAAATGGCTTCAGCCTCTCCTAGCTTGCATGTTCTTCCTCATTAATAACTTTTGTCATCTTGACCACTCTCCACTGTTGCTTGACCACACTTGTCCCAGATTTTGTCTTTGAAATATTGAAGGGTATGCAGTTTGATAGCCCTTTAGCTGCCATGGTTATGTCCTATGGAATCCTGGGCTTCATAGTTTGGTGAGGCACTAGAGCAGAGAATTCTAAACACCTCACAAAACTGAAAATCCCAGAATTCCATAAGATGGAGACATGGCAGTTAAATAGTCTGAAAGTGTTACAAATACATAATTTGAAAGAGATCAGAATTTAGTGGGCTAAAGGATCCACTAAGGGGGAAAAGGTGATATGCATCACTGGAGAACTCCAGAACACATCAGCCCCATATGTTTCACATAAAATGTAGCCACATGATAACTTAACAGGAATCAAATCAAACTTAACTGTAATATACCAGTTGCTCTGGGTGACCTGCTTTGGCCAGAATATTGGAAGGCAAAAGTATGTAGGTTTACATTTTCTTGCGATCTTATGTTCCATGACTTGTTAGTGGGGTTTCAGGGGGTTTAACTCTACTTTGAATTAAAAATGAACAATATTTGGAGGAGGCTTAGATTACCTCTAGTGGTATGAGCCTTTCCCTCACCACTCCTTGTGACAAAAAAATCCACAGCTGACACCACTGAATGGTGCAAGGTCCACCACCATTCTGTCTCCTCTTCTGTTTTCAGGATGTACATGTCAATATGAATGCTAGCACGTAGAGGAAAAATAATATGAATGCACCCAGTGGCAGGGGGGATACCATGCAATAGTCATGGATCAGCCAGGACATACATAGCTATTTCTTTGCATTCATAGTTTCTGTTTCTTTGCTTTAAAATGTCCTAGGGATCAGTTAAACTGCGGCAATTTGCGGTTTGGCGCTTTTTCGCAGCAGTGATGGATAGTTCATACGATTTATAGGGGATTCAGTTGTGTTGTTTATAGGGGATTCAGTTGTGTTGCCTACCTGCCTCTTAAAGCCACTCACTGAAAACACACACAGTTGAAGCAGGAGGGGCTTGTTGGGGGGAATAGTTCCTCTGAAAGGGCTTTAATTGCAGGCGTTCCTCAGAAGGGATTTGTATACAAAGCAACAGTATCACCTTTCACAGCTTGATCTCAGCGAGAAAACCAGAAAGCAACTAAAAAGCAGGGAGACCAGGAAGTGGGAAGGATTAATGACAAAGGATGGAAGGAAAAGAATTATCTTTGCTGTGCATTTCTCCTATGTCAGTAGACTGTTTTTTCTCCCTCTCTCATGCCAGCCCATTGATAGATCAGCTGGTGGAGCATACAGGGAGAGAGAGGGAGGAGGGAGGGAGGGGAGACAAAGAACATTCACACAGAGACTGAAAGGCAACCTTGGAATTCTTCAGCTGGCTGCAGCCAAGCTCGAAGAGACCAAGGAGTGAGGGAGGAAAGACGCACACACACACAGCTCTGCTCTGCTGTGAATATGAAACCACTCCCATATCCCACCCCTTCAGATGCGGTTCCGGTACTTTTTTAGGAATCGATCTAAAAACGCAACGGTAGTTCACATCATCGGTTTAGCGATAATTTTCGGTTCTTTTTTTAAAAGCCGGGAAAAAATACGAAGTCCTAAAATACACTACAGATGGGTTTTTTCCCACCCCTCCTTCTGAAAGAGGCGATTTAGAGTTGCAAAACATGTAAACAATTAGAACTCTTAGCGAATTCTTCACGGTTTTTTTTATACCGTTTAACTGAGCCCCTAGATTCCCCTCCTCTCAGCCACATGGTTTTTTCCCCCCTTTCTTTCATCTAATCAGCAAGCTACAGTTGTTGTAACCTTCAAAACAACTCATTGTTTTGCACTCAGCTAGCCTAGCAGGAGGCAGCTTTCTTTCTGGCTGCTGTGGAATGAAGATGGTAGAATCTTTCCCAGTGAAGGAAAGTGTTGCAGCTACTCCTTGGAAGTTTGGTTCAATCATCTGTGTGACTGCAATTGCTTTTTTTCCCAGTAAGCAAAAGGGGGCTTTCTTTGAGCTGATACCCTTTGAATTACAGCACACCCAGAACTGCGTGTTAGGTGCTGTCCCTGTCTTCCTCACACAGACATGTATATTTTACACCCTTTCATGGATTTCAGGTTCCCCCTCTATTTCCCATCAAGAGGATCCATATTGTAAAGAAGCAACCCTGCTTTGAAAACACTTTTCCTCCCCCTTGAGCTCAGTAGATCTGTTCATTTTCAGTACCTGCATAATCTTATTTTAAGGCTTAGTTTTACTAGTTTTCTTCTTTCTGCACTCCCATCCCCCAGCAGAAGGAATGAGTATGGACACAGAGCTCATGCAGTGACCATGGATCTATGAGAGAACTGTAATTTTGAGCAGGATCTGATAGTCATTCCACGTTTACAATAATGTATGAACTGCCCAAAGCAGAATTGCTCAGAGCTTTTGGTGCCAACTCACCTGGAGAAAACAGAGCCAAAAGGAGACATGTGATCAGAAGTACCTTCATTGTGCTGGAGAGGTCAAGAGCCAGGGAGAACTCAAAACACAACTGCACTAACCAAGACCACTGAAACAGAAAGAGGCTTATTCAGAAGAATTTATGAGCCACAGAGAAGAGCCCAGGGCATCAGCTGAGCGTAGTAGAGCATAGTAATTGATGTGGTAATAATCAGATTTGAAAATGGATTAATTATTTTCTAGAACTGCACGAAATTACACTCAATGCCTGTCCCAGTCTATGACAATTTGCATTTCATCACCATGGATGTGGGAACAAATATTAATGCCTGGCCTTAATGAGATCAATTTGTACACTCCATAAATCGCATTTCCCAGCTGTTGGGTGCTTCTGGGAACAGCTCACACCCCTGGAGCCAGCCTACTGTTTCTCTAGCTCCCTCATTCCAGAGTTACTTCATTATAACATAGTGGCTATAGTGGTAGGATCTGGGAGTTGTAGGCCAAACAAGTAACTTTGCCAAGCTCAGTCTGACTCCCTTGCTTCAAAAGGCCATACTAGTTATTGATATTTGAGTTATGGGCTATTAGGAGGTTCTGAACGTTCTCTGATTCTTTTCAGCATTTGCATGAGATTACTGAGTGTCGAAGCAGATATCATCTGGCATCTTACTGGTGAATTATGATGGCATAAATTGGACTTTTGCCATCGCAACTCACTATTTTGGTTGTGTCAGAGATTGGAATTCTCTACCAACCATGCAACAACCCTTAAAAAAAAACCTTTTAGGCTTCAACCCCCCTCCCCCACCCCCTCCATGGCCATTTTCTGATTGGTGGAGAGAAGGGGACAGCAGGCAGACAGTTATCTTCCTCCAGTTGGATGGAGATCTAAGTCACAGTCTGCACAGACCTTTGGAGGGCCCTCACAGGTCCCTGAACATGATATCCTAGGTCTTTGTCCAGCTATAGGAAAATAGCTGGATGCCTGTCTGCTACTCACCCTACTCTCCCCAGGAAATGTCTAGGTTCAGGAGACTGCAGCTGAGAAAAGATGGGCTTTGTGGGGAAGTTAGAGAGGAGGCTGATGAAACTTCTTCCATGGAATTATTCCAGACGCTCCTTCCAATCTATTCCAAACTCAGTGTCATCAGTCTGGGTGTGGGGATAAGAGAAATTCACTGCCCCCATATTCTCAATCATAGTTGCAATTTTCCACATTGACAATGAACTGAGTGTAGGTATTCTTCACATCAATGGGTAGAATTCTGTCTGTTTTGTCTTGTTCACTAGAGGCTTAAGGTGCATCTACACTGTAGAGATAATGGAGTTTGACACCACACTGCCATGGCTCCATCCTACAGAATCCTGGGATTTGTAGTTTTGTGAGGCACCAGCACTCTGGCAGTGAAGGCTAAAGACTTTGTAAAACTACAAATCTTGGGATCCCATAGGATGGAGCTACAGCACTTAAAGTGGTGTCAAGCTCCATTATTTCTACAGTGTAGAGGCACCCTTAGACATTTCCTTCCCCTCTCCTTTAAAAGGACTGAGATCTTGGAGTGCAGAGCATAATGCTTCACATCTTCAGTTCTGTACCATCCACCCCCAATTGTCAAGCCCTGGGTGGAGCTACAGTCCTCCAGAGACAAGAAGAGAAATGAAGTCACTCAGACCCCTATTTTCCCTCCTGTCTCTGGTGTACTGCAATCTGGGATGGGATGCAGTCCCTACTGCTTGGTCCCCTCCCTCCTCTGGCCATGGAATAGTTGTAGTAGCACTTCTGCCCCAGGGCTTTACTGCTGCCTAGGAGGGATTTTTTGGATGGTGCACAAAGGGCGATTGCACGGGCAGGCAGCAGCACAGGGAGTGGGGGGCATTTTTCCACCCTGCACCCACCCAGTGGTCTACACTAGCACATTTTGGCATGCCTGAAGTGACACAATGCTGCTTCCAGCTGCCATTATGGCCAATGTCCAGCCATTTTTTAAAAAGTTATTTTGTACTTTTGGGGAATTCAGAGGGCTTTGGAGGGTCAGAGGAAGCCAACCACTGTGGTTTGGGCACATTTTGGATGTTTGGCGCAGTGGAGAAAAAAAGTCATTTGAAAATTGGCATGAAAAAAAATGTTCTTTTAAAAGTCTGGGCACTTTGCAGGGACTTTGCCCACCTCAGGGCTACTGTAACCCCTTGTGCCCTGTCTGCAATAAGACATAGACATGCTTACTCTTGAGCTACACATGTGTATGTCACCAACAGGCTGAAAATTTCTCTCAGCCAGCAGTGCACTTGAATTTGAGAGTCAGTCTGGATTAAACCTAGTCATCTGGACACTATTGCAATCTTA
The DNA here is from genome assembly GCA_030847615.1 of Gambelia wislizenii. Classification (NCBI taxonomy): domain Eukaryota; kingdom Metazoa; phylum Chordata; class Lepidosauria; order Squamata; family Crotaphytidae; genus Gambelia; species Gambelia wislizenii. The sequence continues at coordinate 31,233,007 of JAUMIR010000010.1, read as the reverse complement.
AGTTTAACTACATGTCAAACACCTCTTCCTTCTGTATCTTTAAAAAACATTCTCTCTTGTAATGCATTGTTCAATAAGTATGTACACAGAGACAGTTTAGATATGTCAGTTTATTTTGTCTGATCTGATGGCCGTTTGACCCATACACAACATTTTCATAAGCATGAACACCCATGACTTGTATTGCTAGTATGCTCGCTGTTATTTGCCAATTGCTAGGATGAAGGTGTAGGGTACTCTTTCACACTACCCAATTATGGCATTTTGATAACACCCTAACAGCAATGGCTACATCTAAAGGAAGCCTGGTATTTGTAGTTTGGTGAGAGTTTAAACTGAGTTCCTAATAATTCTAAATGCCTCATGAAACTACACATCCCAGGATTTCCTAGGATGAATCTGTGCCAACTAAAGTGGTAAGAAAGTGCCATAATGTTTGAAAGAGACCTAAGATTCTTGCATCCCTGATTCTCTGAACTATAACTTCCTTGCCCACTCTGACAAATGGTGGAATCCACAGGGATGGCAGGATCTGTTGCCATCTACTCTTCAATCAGGATAGTTTGATTATTCCTGGGTTTCGTAGTGTTGGAAGGACCACTTGGTTTTATACCATTGGAAGGATTCTTGGGTATTGTAGTGTTGGAAGGATTGTTGGGTGTTGTTGCATTGGAAGGATTGGCAGGTATTATAACATTGGAAGACTCTTGTGTGTCGTAGTGTTGGAAGAACGGTTAGCTGTTGTAGCATTGAATATTTTTCCTTGAGCAGGCTGGCACTGTGAATGAGTGAGGTTGATGAGCATCAAACCACCCATCAAATTTGTAGCTCCTGGCTTGAAGGCACAAAATTTCTCAGATCCGCAACCTTTCAAAGCAGCTTCAAATTCAATATCCACAAATCCTTGAATAAAAGAGGCTAGGAGAGAAAAGAGGGAGCATTTTCATGAAAAGTGCAGGAGTGTGGATCATGTGGGGAAATGGAACAACAGGTGGAGGCAAGGGGATGCTTGAATTGGAGTGAATTATTCATTTCTATACAGAATAAGCAGGCATCTATCCTGACCCATGCCTGAAGTGATGCCCATGGCCTGGGAATCCCAGCAGCCAAGTTCCAGGTATGTAGGAACTACTGTGAGTGATTTAGGGAACCTGGGATCTAAGTATACCCACTAGGTGTGGGGCAAACCACAGTTTCTCCCCATAACTCTGGAATTTAGTGGAAGTGACAGATTGTGGCTTTCGTATCAATGGGGCAGTGATAGAATTCAATAGTTCCTTTAACATTTAGAGTTTGGGAGGACTCACCGCCCAAATGGCATGGAACACATTAGACACCAAGATTGATGTATTGACCTTACAAACCAGAATATATAGAATTAAGAGGAGGACCAAATTACAGGTGGACAGACTCAGTCAAGGAAGATACAGCCCTAAATTTGCAGGACCTGAGCAGAGATGTTAATAAGAAGGTCTCTTGGAGGTCTCTCATTCATACAGTCAAAGCCAACTTGATGGCTGAGGAAGCATGACTCGTCCAAGGTCACCCAGTGAGTTTATTTGGCTGAGTGTGGATTCAAAGCCTAGTCTCCAGAATCATAGCCCAGCACTTGAGATAATACACCCCTGCTTTAAAAGTTTGATATAACTTAGGAAATTGATGGTTGAAAACAGGTGGGCAAGGTGTACTGAAATCTTATGTGGCAGGAAGAGGGTTGAACAGTGCAAAACCTCCAGTGAAGCTTGGAGGGGGGGGGTCTATTATGTTGGTCCTTCTGCTCCTCGTGATGGGCCAGAAAAGGATGAATAAATAAAATAAGCCTGAATATTAGATTGCACAATGTGAGCTGTAGATATTTTCTGGAGATGCATTCTCATTGGCAAAAGGTTTTTTTATTTCATAGACTCAACCTTGAAAGTGCTTTGGGATAACTCTGGTTACTCCTCATGCAAGCCAGAATAGGCTAGCTCCTGTTTCTCTGCCCCCTGAGCTGGCCTGATGATTTTGCAGGGATGTGGGTTGCAAGAAATGTCTCTGCTTCCATTGATGACTGGTGGGTTCCATGTCAGTGGGATGATGAATTCACTCCAGATCTTAGAAGGAGCTATCTAAAGTTCTGAACAGTATCCTGGGTACACTATGCTCAACAACACTTTTGAAGTTCAGTCTTAAACTGGAGTAGGTTCACCATCCCCATTACATGGAAGACACCAGCTACTACTACATAGCTCAGGGATGGGAATCATGTAGTTGTCCAGGTGTTCAAAAGTGCAGTTGCCTGAATTTCCCACCATTAGCTGTGATGTCTAGGGCTGCTGGGACTTCCAGTCTAATAACATCTGGAAGGGTGCATGATTTTCAACCCAGTGGAGTTATACTGTACTCTAAAGTGGTGGTGTGTGTTTGTAAAATAACTTGTAGCATAGCTAATGCTTGGTGTTAAACATTCTTGATATTTCTTGTGGTAAGGGACAGCTAACCACAAATAGCTCATACATAGAGACACACATGCAGAATATGACAAAGACACTTCTCTCTCTCTCTCTCTCTCTCTCACTCTCTCTTTCTCTCTCTCTCTCACCTGGCTTGGCAAAACCACCAACGTAGAAGCATTGTGTCTCCTGGCCCAAGCAGGCGACGGTTTCTTGACTTTCACAGTGATCTGAATTAAATGAGAAGCAGGCTGGGCAATGCAGCCCATTGGGGACCAGGTTCTCATGATGCGACACTGCCAAAAAGCAAACCGTATAGTCAGCATATGACTGTAATGTCTTTTATTCACCATATCTGCTACTTTCTGGACTTCAGTTAGGTAGACCTACTGAATAACACCCCACTCCTGCATTGAGTCCTGTCACTGAAACCAGTTGAGTAGATTGGCACACTTGACTCTTTCCACAGGTCTGGAAGCCATGTCCTATGAGGAGTGGCTTAGGAAGCTGGTTATGTTCAGCTTGGAGATGAGATGATTAAGAAGTGACATGATAGCCATTTTTAAATATTTGAAAGGACGTCATATTGAGGAGGGAGCAAACTTGTTTTCTGCTGCTCCAAAGACTAGAACATGGCACATTGGATTCAACCCTCAGGAAAAGAGATTCCACCTAAACATTAGGAAGAACTTCCTGACAGTAAGAGCTGTTCAATAGTGGAATATGCTGCCTCAGAGTGTGGTGGAGTTTCCTTCTTTGGAGGTTTCTAAACAGAGACTGGATGGCCATCTATTGGGAGTGCTTTGATAGTATTTTCCTATATGACAGGGGGTTGGACTGGATGGCCTTCATGGTCTCTTCCAACTCTATGATTCTATGATTCTATTTTGAAAACATGCTAAAACATGTCTAGAGTCATAACAATAAACAAAGCAAACAGTCAACAGGAGCATAAAAGCTTAGACTCAGTGCACAAAGCACACCAACTTCTCCCAAACCACTCTAGCTGGACTTCTAATGAAACCATTATTAATTCATGTAGGAGAGGGAACTGTTTGGACCATTTGAGCCTGTCTTTTAAAGAAACAGTGTCTCCATATTACTAGTTGGTGTGCTGCTCATTTTTTTTCTCCCACTTTCCAGGATCAGACATGTTCCACCAAAAGCTATTCTTATAGGTGAATATGTTTTTAAAAAAAACAACACAATTTTCACCCCCAAATAGCCACTCTACATTGCTACAAGGTTAATGTTCAGACTTTCGGAAGATGGAAGGAAAGAAAGTTAGAACTGCAGTATTAGTAAATGATAGCAGTCAAAAAGGAGTACTGCCTCCAACATTCTTTTATATTGGAGTGATAGCACAGAAATCTGTCTACGCCAAAGTAGAGCAGTTGCTAGAGAAACTGTATGTATATAGACATAGATATCTAGATGCAGATTAGAGATGTGTGTGTCTGTTTATAGATAGATACAGATATAGATATGGGTCTGTGTATGCATGCATCTATATTATGCAGACACACACAGACAAACACACACCAGTTTTACTTTGGCTGTAGACACTGGTGGGAGAAAAAAAATGGCAACCTCACAATGTTTAATTCCAGGACAATACTTACAAGAAAGAATTTCTGAATTGCAGAGATCATTCTTGCAGCACTGGACCTCAGACAAGATGTTCACCCCGTTTAATGTTGTGCCACTTGCAGAGCCTGGAGTGCAATATGCAGATGAGGCACAACCCTTCATAGCGTAAGCATTATCATGATTAACTATAAAAAAAAGGAAGTGGAAAGAAAATTCAATGTAATCTTTATTACTTTAGAATGCGCTCAGAATGCCTATTTCTCAAGGTGTTTTGATGCCTGTGTTTGGATTTCAGCACTGAAAATTCACTATATTTTGAATATGTTGAAGAAATCATTTCAGATCTGACCTGTAGCTGTGTTGCTCTTTCCTGCTGCACATTTGACATTCATTCTCAGCTTCAGTCATACCATATATCTGTCCAATCATAGTTCCTATATTCTCAATATTCCAGCTCATGGCAGTTAGGCATAAATGAAAAGGATGATTGATTGTACAAACATTGTACATGGACATACTGGATAAAGATATAACTCATTTTCCAGCAAATCAAAACTGAGAGTGTAAAGAGCTACCAGAGAAGACATCAAACTGCTAGAGGCCAAGGTGGTTTCCATCAAGTTAAGTAAAGAGAGCTGTGGGCTACAATAATATCTGCATTTGGGGCCAAAACAGGTTTTACAATAAACATGTGAGGACCTCCGAGAGTCACAATCAAACATAGGCTGGTATTCTGTTAGTGACATATTCATGCATAAGTTACAGTCTGCATATGGGGCAAATTATTCACCATAGTGCAATAGACATGATGTGTTGACTTGTAAGAAAATAGGAAACAGAACATTTTGTTACTCTTCTATGAAACTGCAACCCTGACATAGGCTGGTTTGTCTACATTTGGCTAGCAAATAATCCAGGACTCTGGGTTGCATTATCTCATGTGACTGATTTAGAGCATGAGATTCTCTAAAATTCACCTCATGCTTTACAGTGAGAAGAGCAATCAAAGTGGACAAGTTTTCCTGAAGGACTGTCTGCTTTCCTTTGCCTGTAACAGTCACTCCACCATTCTATCAGCACTATAGTTCTCACTTTGAACCACGTACCCACAAAAGTCAGTGGCAAGATTTGAGAATTCTCAGTTTCCATGCCCTGCCTCTGTAAGTTGTACATCTCTTCTCTGATCCTTTGATCATTCAATGTCATCTGACTTTGCTGAAAGGGGTCTTCCTTGAAAGGAGTGAAAGGGGTCTTCCTTGAAAATGGAAAATGCATTTTGGTCAGTGTTGGGTGACTGATTTTAAAGCTCTGCCTTTGGTTGTGTCATCTTTACTCCTCTGAGTCATCTGTTCATGCTACAGATACCAATTTGTAAAGCATTGGCTAGACTCCTCTTGGTGACATATGCGCACATAGCTAAAGTTTATACACAAGTATGCCTTTTTTTTTTTTTGGATGGGGCACAAGAAGCTATTCACTAGCCTCTTGCATGCCATCCAAAACCTCCTTCTCCAGGCAGTTCTCAAGCCCTGAGGGGGCACTGCTATGCCCATTAAGTACCCATAGGGGAGGGAGGGAGGGGAAGGATGGGATTGCCTCCTATTCTCACTGCAGTTCTCCAGGAAGAGAGGAAGACAATGAATAACCTTATTCCCTGTACCTGGACAACTGCAGAGAGGTCAGGAGACAGTCCCTGTGGCTCAGTCACCCTCTCCCTCCCTCTCTCACACCCTCCACAGCCACTTAATGGTTGTAGTAGTATTCCTGGAGCTTAGCAGCTGGTGGAGGAAAATAAATGAGGATCTGTGGGTGTGGGGCATTACACTCTGAACCTACAATGAAGGATCTGGGCTATTGTGTGCATTCCCAATCACTTTTCACTCACGGAGGTTGCTGTCCACAATACTGTTGAAGCAGGTGTCTTCATCTCGTGCACAAGTGTGGTGAACACTGTTCTTCCTACATTCTTCATTTGGCCCCAAACACTGTAGACATTTCAGAGGTGCCACTGCAGACAAGACAATTACAAAATGTCAGTACCACCCACATAGGTCACGCTGTACCTGGCAAATAGTACCTGCTACCCAGTTTATGATGAAGGCCTAAATATCCCGAAGGCACCGAATCCCATCTGATCTTGGAAGCTAAGCAGGACCAGCCCTGTTTAGTACCTGGATGAGAGATCACCAGGGAACGTCAGGTGTGCTAGGCTATATTTTAGAGGAAGGCAATGGCAAGCCACCTCTGAATATTCATTGCCTAAGAAAATCCTATGACATTTGTGGGGTCCACCCTAAGTCAACAAGCAACTTGAAGATATGCAGACACACATTATGTTTAGAGGCAATGGGGTCCTGTATTAATGCTGGTGGTAGCCCTACATATTCACTGAAGAGGTTATCTGTAGCATTGCAGCAGAACAACAGAACATGTAAGTCATATAATTTTCAATATAACTTTCCATGTCACATGTCATTTCAATAAAAATAAAATTTAATGGTTAAAAAAAATACACAAAGCATTTCTCAGTCAACCTGGTGTCTTCTCAGCGCCTTTGCCACAATAGTTAGATAAGGGTAGGTGGCAATCAACTTAAGAGTTCTCACTTCTTTATATGACAAAAAGTAAAATGCCTCAAGTTCTGTGGGTTCCTGCATTTATGTAATTGTTCTCTGTATTGCTCAGGACTCTGTGCAGTATATGCCAACAGACTGTTTCTAGTAAAGAAGTATCCCAAAGAGCAAAGAAACCAAACACTCTCTGAGAACATCTGAAGACCCTTAAGAGAGCATCCTAAAAGCCTATTCATCTTCAATGGGTGACACCAGGGTATAGTTTTCTAAAACAGGAAGAAAAATTTCTCTGTATCTATACTTTTCAACCTTTTGGTAGCAACTTACACTGTCTTCTTTCTCCAAATATTTGGGGTGGCACTTTCTAAACAGTGGACTTACTGAACTTAATCCAGATGATTTTCTGCTGCTCCAGTGACTTGAACACAGAGAAATGGGTTCAAACTATAGGAAAAGAGATTCCACCTAAACATTAGGAAGAACTTCCTGACAGTAAGAGAAGTTCGGAAGTCGAGTGCACTGCCTTGGAGTCTGGCAGAGTCTTCTTCTTTGGAGGTTTTTAAACGAGGCTGGATGGCCATCTGTCAGGAATGCTTTGATTATGTATTCCTGCAGGGCAGGGGGTTGGACTGGATGGCCCTTGTGGTCTTTTCCAACTCTGGGATTCTATGCTTCTATGAAGAGCTGCTGATAGATGTTCCTCTTTGAGTCCAGCCTTAAACCCTCATTAGGAACATTCTTATGACATACACAGAAGAATTTTGACCCATATGAATTGTGTGTGATCTGCAGTGGTAAGGCAGCAGGAGTTCTAGCAGAAGTCAAGCATGACATCTGCCTGCTGCTAAAACTTCAATACAGTAGGGCCCCCGTATCCATGGGGGCTTGGTTCCCAGACTTACTACAGATAATGGAAACTGCAGATAATAGTGACCACCATTGAAAATAATGGGACTTCCAGTTTAAAATACCATAGAGTTGCCTTGGAGGACCTAGAAAATGTCTAGAGAGGATGCCTTTCTAGGAAGACTCTATGGTATGGGTTCTGTTTTGTGTCCTGCGGATAACTGAAACCACGTATATTGGTTCCGTGGATACGAGGGTCCTACTGTATGTGTAATTTTGTCTTCCATAATCCCAAATTAGTGTGTAATTCTCATGATAGATCTAACAAAGCATCCCTTCTTCAGTTTAGGTGTCATGGTTCTACTAACAAAGAGGTGGACAATTTCAGGGGGTCTGTAGGCCAATATTCTATCCCCATCCCCCCACAGGCCTCACTAGCCTCAAAAATGTGCCCCAAATTGTAACAAATCAAAACTGGAAATTGCTGGAAATCCACCTCCACTTTTATTGTGTGGGGTTTCACCTCTTTGTTGTTGTTGTTGTTGTTTTAAATGAGGCTGGAGATTTTACATCCCAAGCAGCCCTAACTAGAGTAGCCAATGGTGAAGAATGCTGGGAGTTGTTATCCAACAACGCCTGGAGGGCACAAAATCCCAACCCTACTTTACAAGATGTCTTGTGCAACCTCTTAGACCCTTCTGCTCATACAGAATGTATTCTGCTCTTTATTTTTCCTTCAACAAACAAACAAACCCAGGGACATTCTGACTCACCTGGATAAATCAGAACCAAAAGGAGACAAGTGTTCAGGAACACCTCCATTGGGCTGGAGAGATCAAGATCCAGGGATGATGTGGGGCAGAGAAGACGAATGAAAGTGACAGATGCAGGAAGGATTTATAGGCCAGGGAGAAAAGCCTAAGGGCATCATCTAAGAAGAATTAGATGAGCATTGTCATCATAATCCAGTGCTAAAAGGGTGAGGTCTTCTTTTGGAACATCATGGCATTATGCTACACTCCTGTTCCAATCCATCCCAGTGTGAGTGGGTGTGAGTGTGAGAGGAACTGTCTGTGACCAGGCTTATACAGATCAATTTGTACATCACATGCTCTTCATTTTTTTCAACAGTTCAGCATCTCTGGGAATATCTTATATCCATGGAGCCCTCACAATTTCACATCTTCACCATTTCACTATTTCACAATTCAATTTATTTGTCCAGTCATTTAGCCTAAAAAAGGGAAATGTATGGTGTGCTACAGATTTCTACTGGTTTAACCATCATGTCTTAGCCCAAAGAATCCTGGAAAGTATAGTTTCTTGTTCCCTGAAATCCTAGGATCTGTAGTTCTCTCTCCCAACATAAAAATGTGGGGAAACATAGTCTAGTGAGAAGCGGGATTGCCGCTGTCCGGCAGGCTAATTTGCGGCTCAATCCGGCCACTCCTGCCCTCCGGCCCTCCTGCCCCCCCTTTCGTTGCCACCCCAATCGGCCAAAGCCGGGGGGAGGGGGAAAGGAGGGAGGGCGGCCGCATGGCGAGCCGGCTGGGTGTCGCCATCTTCTCCGTCTTCTTCCCGACAGCCCCTGCTGCCGGGAGGGAGGGGAAGGAGGGAACTAATGGGGGTGAGCCTGCCTCACCCCAATTGGTTAATGGGAGGGCGGGAAAAATGGCCTACATAAGGCTGTGCGGGGCTGGGATCGGCCCAGAGGCGGGTCGGCAACGGAGGCAGCAGCAGAGCGCTTCGTTGCGGCCCGCAAAAGAAAACGTCCACCCACCCTTCCTCAGCAAAAAAAAAAAAAAAAAAGTCACAATTTGCTGGCGGATGTATTGGGTCGTGATAAGGCAAAACAAGAGGGGCCTCCATGGAGTTCTAGTTCTAGATCAAGTTCATGATCAAGTTCAAGTTCTAGGAGGCCCCTGCTACTAACAGGTAATTGTTTGTAGGGGAGGAGAGAGAGTCGGGCGGACGGCCCGGCCATTGTCTCTCTCCTCTAGAAGAAGGGATTGGGATGGACCAATCCATTGTTGCCCACATGGTGGGAAGGAAGGAGATCACGACCCATACATTGCCGTCAACCATTCCAGCTTGCAAGTTGTGGCCAATTTATTGCCATATATCATTACATACTTATCTACCTCAACATGTATTTTGTTACTAACCTGTACTTAACCATGTATTCTGAATATATAACCAATACAAGTTATGAATATGAAGCTGCGTGTTTGTATCATTTGAGGGACGGAGGGGTGGTACGGTCTGAGCCCGCAAATCTAAAAATAATCTCTTAGTGATTCCCATATAATTACTACTTTTGGGACTTCCTTCTGATATTGGAAATGGCTAATAGATCACTTCCCTGAACTCAATACATTTTGATATTATTGACCAATATGCCTTTGCACTATATGATTCAATATGATTCAGGACCATCTGTTTCTTCAACTGTGGTACTGTTCATTCCTTTTCATGACTAATTCAGTCTTGTGTGAACATCAGACTTAATCCCATTTACAAATTCCATTTTGACCAATCTTAATGTCTTCCAGGCATGAAATGGTTAAATACTGTGTTAGAATTTCTTTTGCTGTCATATAGATCCCCTTCTCTTGGAGGGAACTCGGGCCACTTAACAATTTTTGGTTTGACTTAAATGTAGGGTACGGCACCTGATCAAGTGTGACAAATAAAACATAGAGAAGAAATTTGTTGGCTTTGTAATTTGATATTTTGCATTATCTAATTCACACTTCCTGAACTAATCCTCAAGCCAGATCACTATTATTTTATCTTCTTTATTTTGAAGCAATTCTTTGGGAGGGGAGGAATCCATGCAAAATGCAGGTTGCCCCACACCACCCACCACCCATATCTGTGGAACCAAAATCCATAGTATCAGTTATCTGAGGCACACAAAATAGGGGACACATACCATAAAGTTGTGTGGGGAAATGCCTAGAGAGGTATCCTCTTTAGGAATCAATGGTATGTTTTTACAGGAAGTCCTTTTTTAAAATAGGGTTTGCTATTATCCACGGTTTCACTTATACATGGTAAATCCAGTAACATACCAGGGGAGGGAGGAGCAACCTGTACTTACATTATAGAAAATTGTGTAGAAAAATGCATACCCTGGTGATGCAGTGGTTAAATGCCAGTACTGCAAGCCACCATGTCGCAAGTTCGATTCCAGCTGGCTCCAAGGTTCACTCAGCCTTCCATCCTTTCGTAGGTCGGTAAATTGAGTACCCAGCTTGTGGGGGGCAATTAGTTAACACACATTGGAAACTGTTTAATGCAGTGTAGATGTGTAAATAGCTATTGCTTAAAAAACAATTTGTAAGCCGCTCTGATAGCCTTGTGGCTGAAGAGCGGGGTATAAATAAATAAATTTTTAAAAATTTAATTATTATTACTCTGAGGTACACCCTAGAAAATTTCATAGCCAGCAGAAGACATTTTGCTTTCTGATGTGAAGGACAAGATAGCACCTCTTTTTCCATTCAATATGCAGAAGTTGACTGGACTGCCATTTGGATCTTACTTGAATATTGATAATGGAATAGGATCCTCCTTCACACCAGAAGAGTACAAATTGGTTGAGGGGATGCTGGAGAAGACATGTGACTCACAAACCTCTTTCCTTCAAGAGAGGAGCTTGTAGATTGAGAGAAACAGCCAAATGGCTGTGAACATATACAGAATATTTCAAACGGATTGTGGAGGGTGGAAGGAACTTTCTGGCTAGCTACTGCAGAAATTGGATGAAGGAACTTGAGCTTGGAGGGGGGGTGGAATTGACTTTACAGATAGTAAAACAAAGAAACTGTTCTGTTCCTAGTCACAAACTTTTGAAAGCTTGTTAGCAGGGTCAGTCCAGAACTACAGCCATCCAGAAATAGTTCATGTCATTCTTTAAGCTCAGGTGCAGTGTGCTTTCTTTGGCTCAGACTGGTTGGAGGCCAGGATTAGATGCCAAAATGCAGCAACATTTTGAACCAGTGGCAGCTTTTGAACCTGAGATTTGTTTTCCCTTTGAGAATCATTACTGTTCATTATTCAAGCCCAAATGGGGACTTAAACCTTCCACTGCTCCCTCAACAAAATGGGCCAGAGTCCACGCAGGAACAGCAGCCTATCCCTGTAGTTGGTGCCATTTTATCTGCTGTCTCAGAAGTCAGGAAGGGGGCCTGCAACATGTGACTGAAGGCCCCCTGCATGTGACCAACTTTGGTTACATGCTGTGGGACCCCTGCCTGGCTTCCAGGGGAGTCAGGGAGATAGCAGTGGCAGCAACAGCCAATGTGCTGGACAAGCTCCTGCAGACATGCAAGGCCAGATTTGTTTTTTGCCACCAGTAACAGAGTAAACTGGGTATTTTCTTATAGTGGTTTATCAAACCCTGCCCTGGCTTGCCGCTGTCTCAACCCCATCTCTGTCTTGGGGTGGTGAGGACTGCCCAGAGGCAGAACAGGGCAAATGCCCTGCATCATATGGGCTGCAAGGCTCTGAGACAGGAGCAAGCTGAGGTATTTAGCCCATGTAGAGAAGGCCTTAGATGCTGGAGGCCTTTATTGCCACATCCTGGTATTTTGTACAAGTGTCAGGAGAAGTTTCATACAGAGGGTGTTCACCTTTTTTGAGCTGGATAGTTCCCTTTTCTTAGCCTATCTGCAGATAGGTTTGCAGGTCACACTGGTGGGCCAGAGAAGGGCAGGAATAACTAAGCAGATACTTGCCTTTTGGCTTTGATAGGGTGATGCTTAGTCCATAAACACTGGTGAGAAGCCAAAGGCCCTTTTATAATGCAAAGGTCTCTTCTTTTTCAATCTACCCTGGTTTAAGATAAGAGCTGCAGGACAATTGCTTGGGAAGGTGTTGTTCAATAGTTGTCCCATGAGCATGTTTGTTTGTTTGATTGATAGCCCACCTTTCTCCTGAAATAGTACTCAAACTGGCTTACAAAATGGATTAATGTCGAAGGGGGCACCTGTGAGCACCAAGGCACTTTTATGGCAAAAGGAGGTTCTCTGAGCGTCATAACCTCTTGAGTTATGGGGCTCAGAGATGTGTAGGAAAAGAACCATTGGGCTGACCTATGTTGCATTCTTCCTTTAGAGCTCTGAGGCTGGGGGAATCTTTGGACCAGGAATGCTTTCAGACAATAGCTGTGATGGATGGGCAAGGAGTGGTTCACTCATGATGGACGAGTGGGAGGTTCATGGGATTCTATTCTCACTAGCCTGTCCTTTTCAGTACATTCTTATCCCAGTTTAAAAGGTCAATTAAAAGGCAGTGATTAATAACATTGCAACATCAAAACAGAAAACCCATTAAATAAAACAATCAGTTCCCAAATGCCTGTGGGAATAGAAAAGTTTTCACTTGATTATGAAAGGACAGCAAGGAAGGAGGCTGCCTGACCTCCCTAGGAAAGGATTTCGAGAATCTGGGAGCAATCACATAGAAGGCCCTCTCTTATGTTGATAGTGGGCTATTCTTTTCAACCATATCACTGGGAAGAGCTGATTATAAGTTAGTTATGTTATCTGCTTTTTTTTGTAATACTTATGGCAGCATCTTGCATCTTACTGAATTTATTGTGTTTTCCGTAAAACACACTATCAAGCTCCATCCATCAGAAACAGACTCGTTTGTACAATCCACTTACCATGCAGAGAAGTGTTAGAACTATTTCTTTCCGATATAGCTCTCAGTGTCTCCCAGGCAGAATGGTCAATGGGACCTCTCCAAGTTTTGTACCAGGGATAGTCTCTGTTGCCAGTAACTCCCTTGATTTCATTATTTTAAGCAACGTGGCCTTGGAAGGCCCTGTGTGTCTCTGGTGGAGTACAGATGAATCACAGTTGTCCTGTCATGCTTAGAATGCCCATGTGAAGGACATACTTTCATGTTCTCTGTTCTCTTGATTCCATGCGAAGGCCCTACTCCTAGTATTCACTCAAGGCTAAGACAAGGCAGAAATTTTGTTCAGTCTGCCAGAAACAGGCACTGATGTTGAACACCTCTTCTCTATCCTGAGCCCAAACCATTAGGTTGTTTGTTCACAGCATAGATTCCATGGATGTGGAATCACTTTAAGTCACATTCCACTGTATCTCCAGGGTCAAATTATGTTTGTCTAATTTGTTTGTATGTCACAGTGAGATATTTCCAGAAGAAATATTTGTGATACCCAAGGGGCTGCTGCATTTTATTGGGTGCCTCCGTATCTACTCTTCATAACAGATAGGGCTGAGAATCACAGAAAAGGAGTTCAACAGAGAATGGCCTATCATGTCAATGATCCCCTCAGGAGAAATTGCTTTAGCTGTTGTCAAAGATAATGAAACCTATCCTTCCAAACACATTGAGATAATCTGGAAGATATTTCAGGTTATCTGACTCAGCTGCCCCTGAGGAAATTATCAGAACTAAATGTGTGAGCCAAGAAAGTATCCTTTTCCACCTACTGAGAATCACACATGCTAATATTCAAATACCAATTATTTCTAAAAAATAAATGCAAAATCAGGTTGTTCCCTCTCCTGACATGCATGCATTCTTTAAGAAGGCAGAAAACACCCATTTCATTGGCCGAACAAATTTATTTTGTTTCTATTTCCATGGAAATGAACTCTAACAACATATTTGCCTGAGCCATGGCCCCTTAAATCTAAATTTAAACTCCCTTTCCTCCCCCTGCAGCAGACTAGCCCTTCACCAAATGGATGGCCCAGGATTTGTAATTTCCAGATTTTTTCGCTTTTACCACAAGCCTCTCAAATCTTCCCCACTTTTACAAATGGCAGCATCCACAGATAAAGGACTTTGCTCTCTCCTGTCTGCTCCTCAGTGTCAGGTTCATCTGAAGGTCTCTGTCCTGCCAAGTTGATAAGAGGAGTTCCCATATATGGATCTCAAGGGAGGCAAACACATCACTTTGTAAATGTCAAGTATGAACAGTTGTTTAGCTAGGTATGTATTTCCAGTTGGGAAGGAGCAAATGGACTCTGTTGCACAGCCTTGGAGAGAAAAATCAGTGCCAAAGATATTCACTGAAAAAGAGGGAAATGAAGCATGCATCGGAGATATTAGATATTTAGATATTAGCTATAAAAATAATGATGTTTTAGCATTGCATATACTGTAGTGTCTGATCTCCTCCACTCCCAAATAAAAGCACAGGAACTCCTTCACAGGGCTGACCTGAGTAGTTAGTATCATCTTCTGGACTTCTGTCTTTGTATGAATCTCTTGACTGGAGAAAAAAAAGATACTCTTGTCTTTATAGGAAGGCTACAGAAGGTGAAGGCAAAAAGCACTTCTACTGTTATTCCATGGGGAATTCTACACCAATGTGTTCGGCCCTGATGGGTGTGATGAATCAGAAAATGAAAAGGCCACTGATGAAGGCAGTTATGTCAAAACATGTCTGGCCTTTGTTCTATTGTTGGTTTATTTACACCGTTGGTCATTGGTTATCTTCTAGGGAAAAGATTCATGCCCAACAGACCTTCACATTATTGCTACAAAACTATGGCCAAGATGTGGACTATGGCCAAGATTCTGCATCATCAATGTGACTACATTGACAGAACTCCATCATGATAGTTACACGTGATGGTGCCACTCTGACTGAAGGCAGTGGAGTTCGGAGTGCTGGGAAATAACATCTGCAGTTCTCTCTCAGTTATGGGATGCATTGAGAAGAGGGGGATGGAGAGACCCCTCATGGTCCTGTCACAACTGCTTGTCTCAAGGCACCTAGCAACAACAAAGAGCACACTGTAGGCATCACCGCTCCAATGCTTCAGAAGTGTTTTGTTCAGGGTACTGTCAGGTGAAAACAGTAGGGCTTGGGGGTTCCATTTGATCATTAATAACCATAAACATGAATCCCTAGCAGTTGCAAGATCATACATCTGTCTTATGATCTTGTATCTTCTGAACAGGATGCCAGCATATGTATTTATTATATGGGGATCACTTACTGTTTGTTCAGATTTACTGAAAATGGACTATTGAAATGTATTTGTTATACACACAAATGCACATATGCACATGCACACACACACACACACCTATATACAATTGTTCCTGATTCTGTTGGTTTTTTTTATCACTCATGAATGAAGCAGAGTAATTGCATAGTAAGCCTGAATGTGGAAGCACCTTTTTATTCTAATTTCTGGACAGAACAAGAGGAAATACAACCGTAATTATTGAAACATAATTCTAGAAACTCTTTTTGAAAGGTTAGTAAAATACTTACTAAAACAAATATCCACCTTACTTTTCTAACTACAATTAGCCAGAGAGAAGGAAAGAGGTCCTCCATCCCCTCCACCACCACTTCTGAGCTGGTACTTCTACTCACATGCATAGATGTTAGCCACAAAGTGGGCACATTGGTTTTCGTTGTCAGTACAGTGGATATATTCCTCAGTTTCATAGTCAGATAAATCATGAGAGAAGCAGCTTGGACACATCAGGCCATTGGAGACAAGATTCTTCTCTCTTTCCACTACAGAAGAAGAAGGAGGAGGAGAGGAGCTCCACAGTCACCACACAATTCATAACCACTTCATTCTCCCACTGCATAATTACTGTTCCAGAATATCTAGCCCTAAAACTGAGGTGTGCAGATAGAGAACATTTTGCAGATAACTGTCAATGACCCTTTGGTGAGGCTCAAAACAATTATTTAGAGACTCTCTGAGGATCTAGAAGAACAATCCAATTTTTCTTCCCTTAACTGTAGCCAGACACTGCTGGTTCCCTCCCACCCTAACCAGATGACAACAATAGCAGTGACCCACAGGGTTTGACAGTAGCTGAAGAGAGAATCACAGCTGCACATGGAGAGCATGACAATCCATGTAATGCTCCTCCTGTCTGGATGCAGTGTTAGATTCTGAAAAAAATGTTCATACTTACATTGGATGGGTGCTCTGTTACAGTTGTCAGAGTCGCAGCATTTCATTGCAAACTTTATTACTCTAATATTTGCTGCAGAGACACTGTAATAGCCCGCATGGCAATATTTTTGCTTGGAACATCCCCTATATGTGTCTATTAATGGTTTTCTGTCTCCATGGTCATTTCCATATTTGTCTCCATAGTCATATCCATGGACATCTGTATCATTGAACAAATCTACTGTCGCTGTGGAAGAATATTAGAAAGAAACTTCTAGAAAGGTAGGGAAATCAAGTTCAGCTTCATCCATGTATCATTGGAACATGATGCTCTTAATTTTGTAAGTTGGCCCTGTGAAAGTTTGTCTTTTGGGGAAGGGGTTTAAATGAATTTAAAAATTCAACAGCACAGGTTACAGTTTCTCAAACCTTCCATCTTGTCGCATCTTCTGGACTTCAGCCCATTATAGAGACACTTGCACTGGCTTTGTCCATGAATATTACATGGTCTCACAACCTTTGACTGCTCTGCACATGATGAGCATCCACTGAAATTTGGAAGAGTCTCCATTGAGCAGGAAACAAAATGTTGGCATTAGGGGTGGTCATGGTTAAGCATCTTTAGTCTTTGGTCATTGACCCTTGAATCAAACACAGAAAAGCATCCTTTCAGTGACATATGTGCATGTTAAGTGTGGCTTACATGCACATATGCCTCTATTCTCTAGCCCTTTGTGCTCTGTTCCCAATCTCCCCACCACAGTGGTCAAACTCCAGGAGATGTCACTGTTGTTACTTACCAGTGAGGGAAGAAAGGTGGTGGTGGGGAAGCAATTCAAATGAAAGTGTTCTGGACTCCAGGGCAAGAAAAAGGAGGATGAACTCCATCTGTGAGTACACCCATATTTCTTTCCCCCACCCAACTTGAGACAAGGTGCTTCTTCATCATCTGAATATCTCTCCTTCCCACTGGTAAGCATCAGCATCAGGGGTCCCTCCCAGGTTTTGGAGGTTGCTGGGGCATGGAGAAGGCAAAATTCTGCAGGCAGAACATTACACTCCACCAGCTCATTGTAGGATCTCGGCCACTATATGTGAAGCAGTCCAAAAATGATTTTCACTTGTTTATTGTTGCATACGATTGGCTGGCCATGCAAACATAATCATCAGCTTTGCATATCATATTCACTGTGTCCTTCTCTGTACATTCCCCTCCCAGTTTCAAACATGTGTCACAGTACAGCGAAGCCACTGCAGAGAGGAGAAAAGATTGTTGTTAAATCTCTTTGCCACTGATGTGAGTCACAGAAGAATTGAAAACAGACCTTGGTTTCTAGGTTGAACCCACAGTGTTAACAATCCTTTTTCAGTGTATAGCCAGAATTGCTCCTGGTGCCAGGTGTATGATGAAGGAGACAATGAGATGGTGGTAGAGTAAAACCAGATGAAGCAAAAAAATAAATAAAAAAAAATCCATATAGGAATGTTTAAAATAAAATTGTATTTGTGAAGATAAACTCTACCTGTTTGTCTGTGACCCCAGTTTCTTTCACCCCCTTGGCCAGGGTGTAATCTGTTCATGGCTATTATCTGGCTTCGTCAAAGAACAGACACACAGTCTCATAGGATGGACCATAACTATTTATTCCATTATAAAACACAGTTGTGATCTGGAGCCACTGGAAGCACTGGAAAAATTAGGTGGTGGTGGTGGTGTCTTCTTTCTGAAAGGCAGAGTTTCCCCTACACATCTGAACACTGCTGCATGAACTCTCCCTCAACACAGGAGAATGTCAACCATGGCCCTCACAAGGGGGGGGGGTGCTGACAGGGGCTCTAGCCTGGGGTCCCAGGCACCC
This sequence comes from Gambelia wislizenii, assembly GCA_030847615.1. Lineage (NCBI taxonomy): Eukaryota > Metazoa > Chordata > Lepidosauria > Squamata > Crotaphytidae > Gambelia > Gambelia wislizenii. The sequence continues at coordinate 31,214,783 of JAUMIR010000010.1, read as the reverse complement.
AGGATTAAGAGCCCCCCCCCCAGTGTGATATTATTGTGAGTTTTTATTAGGTAAATCCATTTAGTTTTTAAATATATATATATATATATATATATATATATAAAATACTTTGGTGTCATAATTTAAACTAACTTATTTTAATTTTTATCCTAAATCCTGTAGAGCACCTTGCTGCCCTTAACCTTAGAAGTAGGTAGGGCACCTTCCAAAGATCCTGGGCTTGGGGCAATCTTCAGGATGTGGGGGCCATGATGTCAACCTCTTCTTCTGTGCAAGAGTTTGCTTGCACTCGTGGGGGTAGAAGGGCAGGGGTACATGTGTAGTGGGGCAAGAGCACCTGTACAAACCCTACTGCCCCATTCCCCGTGTCTGTCATTTCTTCAAAAGGGGATTCCCATGTGGAGCAGGAGGTTCTACTTGCATTTAGCTCAATGCAGTTAGAAACTTCAGTGTGATTCCTGCATAGCTTAAAAAAGTTGATTTGGACACTCTTTTGGGTATACCAGTAAACACCTATGTAGAACAACTGGGCCAGATTCTGTATCTGTGTTCTCTTTATAGCCCTGTGAGAAAAAGGGCTCAAGGGTTCTCTTCATGATCAAAATGGATGAATTTGTTCATTTCCATTTTACCTACTTTCTCATGTTTCCACCCTTGGGTTCACTTTCATCCAAGTTCTTCATTGGTTTTAATGGTGTTTTTTTTTTTTTAAGATCCTACATGGAAAAACTGTAAACAATTTGATGTTTTCTGATACCATTTCCCTTCTGTAAGGACCAAGAATCATAGAACCATAGAGCTGCAAGAGATCACAAGAGCCATCCAGTCCAATCCCCTGCCATTCAGGAATATACAATCAAATTGTGCCTGACAGATGGCCATCCAGCCTCCATTTAACAACCTCCAAAGATGGCAACTCCACTACACACCTAACTCCACTGTCAAATAGCTCTTACAATCAGAAAGTTCTTCTTAATGTTTACATGGAATCATTCTCTGGAGCTTTCTCTTCAGTTTTCTCACATCTTGTGGGCTTCCTCTAGGAAGCAGCATATTTCCTTTCTATGAAAGAATATCATTCAAGGAAGGCTCATCCCTACTCACCTGGAGAAAGGAGGATCAAGAGGAAGCACGTGCTCAGGGAAAGTGCCTTCATAGTGCAGGAAAGATGAAGAAACAGGCGAGATTCAAACTTGAGTAACTGAGTCAACTGAGGCAGAAAGGGATTTATTTGGAGGAATTTATAAGCCGAGAGGACTCCCAGGGTAATAAATGAGATCAAAACAAACACAACAGCACCCTCTCCTGAATATTAATATAACAAAGAGAGCACTAGAACCAAATGTAATATAAAATATACAATGATATTTCAACAAATTTTACATATAACAAAAAAGACTTTACAGAGTCCTTCAAAAAATAAGTCCTTAGTAATTCTTAATGGTTATAAATTGCTGCAAACTTTCCAAAATTCTTGAAAAGTGAGTCCTTGGTTGTTATGAGTTACTACAAAGGTAAGTCCTTAGTATCGTGAATACTGCACAAGGCGGCAAGTCCGGAATTTGCAAGCCATTTCGATCCTTCTTCATTTTAGTTGCCTCTAGTGTAGCAAATCTATATATGGCAGAATTAGAGACTAAAATTATTCTAAATGTTGATTTTAATCCATATAGCTCTTTTTTCCAGGTTTACAGAAGATATATTGATGACATTTTTATAATTTTTGAGGAAGTCTCACAAGTAGAACATTTTTTCAAGTGGATTAATAACATTAGCCCATTCATTATATTTTTTTGACATTATCATCTACAGCCACTTCCTTTTTTGGATCTTAATGTTTCTATTCATAATCTCACAATAATTGTAGCCAACTATAAGAAACCTACAGGTAAAAATGTTGCGTTTTTTTTTAAAAAACACTACTGGAGTTGTCATTCACACACATTAAAAGCTAATCTGCTGTTCTCACAGCTGTTGAGATTCAAGAGAAACAGCACTAGGGGTGTGTGGAGAGGGCAAACTGCACCAGGTGACACCGTTGGGGTGGGAGGACACCAGCCCTAGCAACACCACACCTTCCTCACTTCTTAATTTAAGTAGCAATATGGTTGTTGCATGCCAGACTGTGTATTTTAGATAGTAGAGATTTTATCAGATTGGCAAATATGGCATCATAAAGATGCCTTATGATCATGAAAGAGTACGCCTACCATACGATGCCATTCTTACCCAGTCATGTACTGTTAAAAGCCATTCTGTTTTATTGACAGCCCAAGTTGTCAATAGATCTGCCATGCTGCTTTGTTACTGGCATTGCCAGCATTTGAATCCTTGCACCATTGTGCTCATGTGAATAACAGTGCCAATGCGCAAACACTTCCAGTTGAGATCGTAACAGCCAGATAGGGGATGCTCTTTTTATGAAACACACCCCTCTATGTACTTGGGACATTTAAAGTGTGTTTCTGTGCTTGTGTGTACATTTTCTGTGTGTGGGGGTTGCTTTAACTTTTAAATTTGCAATGCTCACATCTTCTCGTGCTCCGTTATTGCCAGGGCTGCCTTTTGATGTGACTCAAGGTAAGGTCTAATGGGGGGGGGGTTTGCTGACATAAAAACATTTCAAAACATGCTGATAGAAGAATGTTTATGGAGGGTGGTTTGATAAAATCCTGAGAGGTGACATGGAGCCATCTTTAAATGTCTGAAAGGATGTCATGTAGGAGATGGAGCAAGCTGTTTTTCTGCTGCTCCAGAAACAAGGATGTGAACCTGTGGGTTCAAATTACAAGAAAGGAGATTCCACCTTTAGGATGAACTTGCTGACTGTAAGAGCTGTTGAACAGTAGAACATGCTACCTCAGAGGGTGGTGTACTCTCCTTCTTTGGAGGTCCTCAAACAGAGGTTGAGTTGCCATCGTTTAGGGGTGCTTTAGTCGTGTGTTCCTGCAGGCAGAAGGTTGGATTAGATGATCCTTGTGGACTCCTCCAACTCTATGATTCTACGACTCAATTATTTTATTGATCATTTTATTCTTGTTGACTAAAATGGCTAAATTTCAATCTGGATTTCTGGATTTCAGTTTAGATGTCTGGTGTGAATTGGATCAGGTCAAAAGAGATCTGGATCAAATCACTGAAGTGATCTCCCATGAGAATCAGAAGACCCTTGAAGGTGGAAGGGCTTGGGTGAGGAGGAATTCTCTTATTCTTCATATAAAAAAATGTCTTTCACAAGCTTTGATTGTGGGAAAGAGGGAATTCTGGGACAGACAGCTTTCCACACCTGCTTTCCATGTTCAGCAACATCAGCAGCGATCCCTTTCTTCCCAGGAATTATAGAACCATTCCTTTTTGTACTGTCTAGCTAGCCTGCCTCATTAAAGATCCTTTCATAGAATCATAGGTTGGAAGCAACCACAAGGGCTATCTAGTTCAACCCCTGCCATGCAAGATACACCAGCAAAGTACTCTCAAGAGATAGCAACCCAACCTCTGTTTAAAGAGCTCCAAAGAAGAATCTGCTTAGGTGCTTGTCCTTAGCACTAAGTGTGTTAGCCTCCTCAATTTCCCTTCCTGGTTTCTTGCCCATTATAGAAAATCCTACTTTCCTGTGCTTCTCATGTGCAAAACATTTGTGGGACCTTAACTTACAATCCACTTTCTATTTGAACAACATTCCTGGGGGATTAATAAGAGTGCCTGGGCTTTAAAGAGACAAGACAGTTTGAGCGTAGAGGGCATCCTCTTAAGAAACTGAAAGAAAAGGGTACCAGGTTAAATGTTTCTTTGTATAGTTTTGAATATCTGTTTTGACAGAAGAGCACAAAAGTATGTACATTTGTTCCATATACGGGGGGGGGGAGGGTGTTAATTCCTAGATTTACCATGGATACTGGAAACCTCCAACAACAGCGAACCCTATTAAAATAAAATTATACCATAGAGTTGCATTGGAGGAGCTAGAAGATGCCTAGAGGGGATGCCTCTATGGTATGTGTCCCTGTTTTGTGTACTGTGGATAACTGAAATCAGGGATATTGGTTCTGTGGATATGACGGGCTGACTACAGTCCCTATTCTGCCCAATTTCTGTCTGAGAAATGAGGCTGCTCCCACTTTTTGGTGTTTTGAAGCCATGAATGAAGTCACAGTCCTGTGACTGACACTATGTGGAGAAGGAACATTCAAATTGACTTTTAAGCCTTTTGGAAGGGAAATGCTCATTGAGAGCTAGCTGCTGCTGATAAATAGAAAGTGAGGTTCCCGTCTCCTTGGACCCTGTGTTTGTAACCTTGAGGAGAGGGTTTAAAGCCTGGAGGAATTGGTGACACTGGGAGGAGATGGTACTGATGGGAAAGTTGCTGTAATTCACTTTGGGCTATTCCAAGTTCCCTGGCCAAGCAGAGTGTTGGTTGATTTATCTGGGATATGAATCCCTCAGGTGGACTTTATAGAAGTAGAAATACTTGTTGTACCCAAAAGGAAGCTGCCTTTTGTTGTGCCCTTCTGTAGTCACACTTCATAATAGGCAGGGCTGGGATTCATACGAACATAACTCAGTGGGAAATTATTTACAAGCCCAATGACCTCCTCAGAAACAAGTCTTTGTAGCTCTTTGCAAGAGATCATGAAAGGTGTCATTCTAAACACCCGAGATTATGAGAAAGATCTTTTGGGTTATCTTTTGAAAGAGTTGAGTCAGTGTCTCCCAAGGAAGCTGTTAGAATCATAGAAACATAGACTTGGAAGAGATCACAAGGGCCATCCAGTCCAACCCCCTGCCATGCAGGAATACACAATCAAATCATTCCTGACAGATGGCCATATTAGAACTTATTGGGGGAGTCAAGAAACTGTTCTTCACTCTGTGAGCTTGTCTACACAAAACAAAAAACAAAAAACCCACAAACCCACCCACCCACAGAATCTGTTATGATAAGGCCACACAATATAAGGCCCTATCCATACCAAACTCAGAGTATTACTACCTTAAACAAACCTGGCATTTGCCAGAGACTATGTTTTCACCCTGGACAGATTGCTGCTTTCCGTGCATCTCCATTTCCCTCAATGTCTTGGCCAGCTGGGTGTCAGTTCCTGGCTCAGAACAGAGAGAAAAGATTTTTCCCTCCTTGGCGCTGCCACCACTAATGCACAGTCACTTGCTCTGAGGCAAATAAGGCACCCAGATCACATGGCTGGGACCCTCATTTGCCTCAGAGCAACCACTACATGCCAGCAGTGGCAGCACTGAGGAGGGAAAAACCTGTTCTGGGCTGGGAACTGACATCCAGGGAAATGCAGCACTTGCTAGGCAGTGATCTGTCCTGACTTTCCCTTCTACCCCACTCTGGCCACGAATCCAGGGAGCTGACAGAGAATGCTGTTTTGGCAGGGAGCTGATGGAGAAGAAAGGGAGCAGCAGCAGACCCAAGCAACCTGCAGATGTAGGGACATGTGTAGACAATCGACCCAATTGGTGTGCCTCATCCTCAGGACTCTGACTCAGATAGTGAGGCAGAGGGTCAAGGTAATGAGAGAGCGTGCCAAGCTAGTAAGACAGAAAGCATGGCAGTTTCTGAACAATAAAACACAGAGCTAGCAGTACCTACCATGGCAGAACAAAGGAGGGAAAAGGAAGGGCTAGGTGGGCAACACATTTTAATACCAAACATTCAACCTGGGAACAGCTGCCTGCTGACAATGAACCATAAATTCCAGCCCCTCCCTGAGGGAAACTTGTAGCTCACAACAGTTGTCTCTGGTGTATGGAGATTTCAGACGATCCTTGCGCGGCAACGGCAAGGATCATCTGAAAATCTCCTAAGTCATCCTCCTGACCCCTGTCACCTGATAACCTCAGCCCTTGCTCCCTTTGCTGAGTGTGCTTTTGGACCTCCCTTTTGGACTGGCATTTGGATTTATTGCTTGACTGTGTTTGATTCGGTTGTCTCCTGTACTCTCTCTCAGGGACCTGGCCTTGTGTTGGCACCAGAACAGGACACCAATATCCCTGTTGAGTGACAGGTAGAGAGGTGGCTGAGATGGGCTCCGGGGTGGGAGCCCATTCAATTTTTTTGCCTCTAGTATAGAAAAACCCTATGTGTTCTTTTTGAGGGCACATGACTCAAATATTAGAAACATGCCAGTTCCTTCTAAAATCAAACACCAATAAAGTCATCCCCTCTCCTAGCACACATTCATTTCAAAAAGGTACCAAACACCCATTTCATTTAACATTTCAATTTATTTATTTTGATTAAGATTCCATACTAATTAAGTCCAACACCATATTTGTCTGAACCACGTCCTACAAATCCTAAATTTAAACCCTCTTAATTTTTCTCTTCTGTAGCACACTAACCCTCCACCAAAAAGATGACTAAGAAATTTTGATTCGAAGACATTCATTGTTTTCATCCCCAGGCCTCCGCATCCTCCCCACTTTTACAAAGGGCTGCATACAGAGTAAGGGAGGCTTTGCTCTTTCTTATTTACTTTTCAGAATCAGGACCGTATGAGGAGCTTCTATCAGGTTCATAAGTAGACCTTCTGCCATGCCCAGATGAGGAGCTTCTATCAGGTTCATAAATGCTTGTTACATCCTCATATGAGGAGCTTCTATCAGGTTCATAAATGCTTGTTACATCCTCATATGAAGAACTTCTATCAGGTTCATAAGTAGAGCTTCTGCCATGCCCAGATGAGGAGCTTCTATCAGGTTCATAAATGCTTGTTACATCCTCATATGAGGAGCTTCTATCAGGTTCATAAATGCTTGTTACATCCTCATATGAAGAACTTCTATCAGGTTCATAAGTAGAGCTTCTGCCATACCCATATGAGGAGCTTATTTCAGTTTCATCAGTGGCTGTGCCATGCTTATATGAGGAACTTCTATCAGGTCCATAAGTAGAGCTTCTGCCATGCCCATATGAGGAGCTTCTATAAGGTTCATAAATGCTTGTTACATCCTCATAAGAGGAGCTTCTATCAGGTTCATAAGAAGAGCTTCTTCCATGCCCATATGTGGCTCTCTGAGGAAGGGAGCACATCATTTTGTAGATGTCGAGCTCCAGCGTCTTCATAGCTAACAGTCTCTTTCCTATAGGTACAGAGCAGAATGACTCTGTTGCACAGCCTTTAATAGTCACACCAGTACTGTACAGGCCCACTGGAGAAGAAAGAGAGAGTACACACACACACACGAGAACTGTAACTTTTAGATTTTAAAAGGCTTATATACATATTTCGATATGGGGCCTAAGCCACCTACACTACCCAAAACCTTATCAGCATACTTTGCTGATTGACTGGCCCTTTGAAGAGACTGGAGATGCAGAAAAAGACATTATTTAAAGCTGTGCAAAGCCAGCCTGCAGTAAGGATTAAATTCAGATCCACTCTAACTGTCATATCAATATCCTATGGAATCCAGAGATGTCCAGTTTAGGTTCCATAGGATGCAACCTCAGCAGATACAATGGGATCATTGTGCTATAATGGTATAGTGCGGTGGTTCTTAACCTGTGGTCCACAGACCCCCAGGGGCCATGATGTCCTCACAGACAGTCCACAAAGACTTGAAGGCTGCTTGGCTCACCTCCCCCCCACCGTGGAGTGGCCACATGACAGGAGCTAAGGCAAAGGCTGGTTGGCTTTACCTGCACATTGCCAGTCAATCTACTCCATTCACAAATTTGCAGGAAAAAGCAGGAGAAAAGTCTTCCCTCCCTCTCCAGTGCCTCTGAGGGAAAGTCTAATGGATGGTGTAATGGTACTGTTATTATTATCTGATATTGTAGTTGTTTTAAAGTTTGAGTTAAGTCTTGGGGCTCCATGGCAACAAAAGATATTTAAAGGGGGTCCCTGGTAAAGAAAGGGTTAAGAGCCACTGGTATAGTGTGAAAGGGCCCCCGGTGAGGCTGATAAAGATCAGGCTGACAATATACACCAGAATCCAGTTGGTGCCATGCAACTGCACAACTCAAGGATAAGGGTATGTGGGGCTATTCCCTAGGGGCCAGATACTTGAACACTTCCACCACCACCCCTCAACAGCTACCAAATCTTGTGGAGGTGCTGCTTCAATCAGTCAAATGACAAAGGGACAGGAGGGAAGTTGACTGAACAGGTGGTGATTGCTTACCCTCACCACTGCAATTTTTCTAGACAGAGGGAAAAAACAGAATAACCAGGGGCCCAAACACACTGAACAATTGTACTGCAATTATTCCAGCGGAAACTGTCATGATTCCATCCTATGGAATTCTAGGGTTGGTAGCTTCCTGAAGCACTAGAGCTCCTTGGCTGAAAATCCTAAATGCCCTTCCCTACACTGCATCTCCCCGGAGTCCATGGGAGCTCAAGTGGAATTTAGCACTGTAATTGTGAAGTGTGGATGGATACCTTGTTTGTCTTCCCTCCATTGGACAACTACTACCAGGAAAGCACCCAATCCCAAGTGATTAGTCCTGTCCCCTGTCTCCCAGCCATTTAACAGCTATAGGAGTGCCCCACAGGAGTTGTTGGTGGGCCCCACAGGAATGGGCACGGAGCTGCCTGTGTGAAATGTTACACTCCACTCCACAGCAGGCTTTTAGCCACAGTCTCTGGATGTTTTGAGGCAGATGGTTTCTAGCACTATCACTCAAAACAGTTAATATGTATTAACCAATATTTTGTTGAATGGGAAAAAAATGGGGAAGAGTGGCACTAAAACATGGGAGAGTTAAAAGTAGAAAGTTTCATCTAAATAGTGCTATGTTGAAATGTAACGGTCTCACATTTCACAACCCTTCAACAGTCTTTTTTTTATTATTAAAAAAATCTTTCGGGTACAGAGGAGAAGCAAATTTCAGAGAAATTCCAATTGGTGGTAAATGGTGTTCATCTTACTTTAGTCTAGGAGTAAGAGCATGTTGTGCATTTTATTTCATTTATTCATAGTTTCTCTAGCCTCCAGTAGCAAGCCAGTGTTCTTGCATGACAATTAAAACCATCACCACGGTAATTTTTTCTGGACAGACATCATGAGGTAAAGTCTTTCCCCACATTACTTTTTCAGATCAGGAAGCAGGGGCAGCCAGAGAGGGTGATAGGAAAAGAGGGAGGGAGAATTCAGTACTCTCAGCATTTGTGACCACCTTGAAAAGGTCAGGCTGCCAACAGAGTTGCTGCGTTTTGGGTTCATAACACTTTGAAGTAAGTGTTATTCTCACCCCAAAAGCATTCTCAGACCCCCCCTCCCGCAAAGTGGAGAATTTTGAGACACCGTCCCAAACCTCCTCCCCATAAAATTCCATAAATGAGCCAGAGCATATCTGCAATAAAATGTGGAACTGGAAGTATCTGTAATGTCATGGATTTAGGGGGAATTTTGTATTTATTAGGTAAAGTATACTTAGATATGCAATATGCGATGTTATAAAGTAAGGATCATTTGGAAGAGGGTGAGAAAATGCAGTGTTGGGAGTGAATGGTGATTGGCGGGATGACTGAGGAGATTTTGAAAAGACTGATGTTTGACAGTAGTGTCAGGGATGAGAGAGTAGATTGGGGGTTAGGATTAGGAATTAGTGAGCTTGAGTAGTTAGGAGAGTAAGGAGATTTTCAGACTACACTGTTATAGTGTTACTATTCCACTTTAACTGCTCTGGCTTCCTCCTGTGGAATTCTGGGGTTTGTAGTTTAGTGAGACCTAATATCTCTCTGGCTGAGAGTTGTAAATGCCCCTCCCTAGACTGCAAATCCCAGGATTCAAGAGGAGGCAGCCATAGCAAATAAAGTGGAATAGTAACACTATAACAGTGTTGTCTGAAAATCTCCTATGAATCAGGGTCGGAGTTTGCTAGCAGATGAATGTGAGAGATGTGCTTTAGATGTATTAAATAATTAACCTGTAATGTTGTGCTCAAATTCTGTTTCATAAATCATTGTTTTTATACTATACACTTTTGCCTTCAAGAGCACTACATACTGGAAAAGTGAATTCAGACACAGTGTCTGTGGTAGCAGCAGTTAATAAAGAGTGGTGGTGTCCAGTGGGGATAGAAGATACAGTAGAACCTCCATATCCGCTGGGGATTTCTTTTGGGGGTGGATACAGAAACTGTGGATAATAGCAAACACCATTGAAAATAATGGGGCTTCCAGTTTAAAATACAATAGAGTTGCCTTGGAGGACCTAGAAAATGGCTAGAGAGGACACATTTTCTAAGAAGACTCTATGGTAGGTGTGCTGTTTTGTGTCCCGTGGATAATTGACTCAGTGGTTAATGATACGGGGGTCCTACAGTAAATAGCACACCAGTGGATACGGGGCAGCCTACTGTAAATAACACACCACACAGGAATCTCAGGGGCATCTAGAAACTCCCCACAGCTGGTGGACACAGTGGTGGGACAGGAGGAGGTCCTCAAATTGGGGGCAGAGGTGGAGATAAAGTGAAATCCCTCATATTTGGTGGCAATGGTTGGTATAAGTCCACACATTTGGTGGCAGCTGAGCATAAGCAGTATCCTGTTATTCTAATCTGTGTACAAAACAAGAGGAACTGCAAACATGTTTACCCATACATAATATTTAAAGGGCCTCTTAAAACTTTGAAAGTAATCAGTTATTTTAATTTTTGTGCCATGCATGAGAAGAGAATTGCATTTTTAAGTGAAATATAATTTGAAAAACTCGACGTAAAAAATTATGATTAGAAGCAACTTGGGGGGAAAGTATCCATGTTCCAAATTGCTTTTCCAGCTACAACTAGCCAGAGAGAAAGAGAAACTCAGAAAGGATTTCATGGTCTCTCTCCCTTCCAAGGTGGTGACTACTTACATATAGTAGCATTAGCCATAAAGTTGATACATATATCCCTCCTGCCAGCACAGCGGACATACTCTTTAGTTTCACATTCAGATAAATTTTCAGAGAAGCAGCCTGGACACACCAGTCCATTGGGGGCAAGATCACTTGGCCTTTCCACTGCAAAAACCAAGCCCAACAGTCATCATATCATTCATGACCATCTCATTCCTCTTCCTCATAACTTCTGTCCCAGAAGATCTGTTTCCCAAAATGGTTGCTGTCTATCCACTGTTTTGGCTTTAACTGTACAGATGAACATTTTGTAGATAACTTTCAAGGATCATATGGTAGTCCTCAAAACAGCATTGAGTTCCCATCTTGAAAACTAGACAGGGCTCTTCTAGCTTTAATGGTTGTGTAGAAGAGGGAATTTCAGCAGACCATCCTTGTCACACAACTGGCTAACAATCAACACCTGCTGAAATTTCCTCTTGTACACACCCATTAAAGGTACAGGAGCCCTCTCCAGTTTTCATTCTGGCAACCCTAGAACAGCAGCATAATAGCCTCTATCCTGCTATTAGTCCCAAATAGAGTAAATCAGGGAGATTTACATATTTATTAGTATTGTCTAGACAGTGAAAATAATCCTAATAGAATTCACAGAGAATACCTTTTCTCCCAACCAGATCTGACCAAGATTTGCCTTATTCATAAGGAATAGCTCCAAATACACCAAAACTGTAGGGAGGAAGCCTTTGCTACTTTTCCTGAGATTGGTTAAATAATACATGGAAATAAACATTCCTGCTTGTTGGAACATCTGATTCACATCACAGTATATTCTCAGCGAGGATGGAAATGGAAAGCTGATTCATTGGACATGTAGAGGAGGCAGGCTTTCCAGCAGTAAACTGGCCGGAAGCACCATTTTGGAGTTTTGCGTTACCAATCATACACTATTTTTTTTTCCTGTGCTGAGGTGACCAAACATCTTTTTTGAGGTCACACCTTTGATTTAGAGTTTGTTTGTTTTTTTAATGTACAGAGGTATCAACTTGTGGAGAATAATACTGCAAGTAATTCACTCTTGGCCACCATTTTGATTCACAGGCATGGCTGCTATGAACTTCAAAGACGAATAGCTTTGCATACCAGCAATTTTGCCAAAGGACCATGGAGACAAATGAATTTGTGTTAATGCACAGCAATCCACTTTCTCTCTTCTCATCTAGACAAGCCCATTGATTCAGCATTCAACAGTTCATTCATTGGGGTTAGTCTCCTTGCCACTAACTGCATCCAGATTTCTTTTTATTATGGGTCATATGGAGCTCTTGGTGTATAATGGAGGTGGGTAAACAGGGGTCCAACTTTTCCACACAGGAATGAATGACAACATTTCATTAATATAGGGCATCTACCTGGAGGCATCCCTGCTCCCTTCCCAGATGTGGAGAATCCGGACTGTAAACTCTCTTCATAGCCTCACCCTGACTGTCCTGTGTAGTCCATTCCAGAAAATCTTGGAATGTTTACAACCTATTTCTGCCTAAAATCTTCTCTCCCTTCTGAATTACTCTGTACGCTATGTGGGTGGAGATTCTTAAAAGTTGTTGATACTTACTTTCAATGGGTGATCTGTTACAGTTGTCAGAGTCACAGCATTTAACTATATAGTCAATTACTGTGTCACTTGTTGTTATCAGGCTGTAGAAGCCTGGATGGCAATGCTTACGACTGAAGCATCCCTTGACAGTGGCTCTATAGGAATTATTACTGTTTCCATAGCCATCTCCATAGTCATGTCCACGTCCTCGAGAGTCATATCCATATTCTCTTCCATATGAATTTACACCAGCTGTGAAAGAACACCAGAAAGAAATATCTAGAATGCTTCCCCCCAAAATAAAATCAGTCCTCACACACTTCCATTAGTAAACACAAGGCTCCTAATTATATATATATTGGCCAATGGAGAGAATGTATTTGTGTGTGGGGGGGGGTGTTCTTTTTAAATTAACTAACAGTTGAACTTGGTAGATAAACACTTTAAAACTTATCAGTTCAAGTTGCTGTTTTGTCAAATGTCCAAGTCTAACATGTCCTCTTCATGAGGGGCCATGGTTGCTAGGTGAAATAAAATAACAACCTAACTCCTAAAACAGCACCTAAAAAACTATGTGGAAAGTGAGGAATATGTAGCACAAAACTGACAGATATAACAAAATGTGAATATAATAAATGGAAATGAATAAATGCATCAAATAAACATAACATACGATGATATATTGAATTTGGAAAAGGTCCCAAGTGAAAAGGGTACAGGATGTTGACATCAAGATAACTCCACACTAAAACTAGAAACAAACATAGTGTGTTACCTAATTTCATCTTGGTTACTACACAGGGCCATTAAGAGCATAGGACTGCTAAGAGTATATTCTACTATACAATTTATAGGCAACCTGTGAATTCTCTCTTATTCTCCACTCCCCACTCTCTTCTTCATAACATAGTACCTGGTCCCATCTGTCTTCACTTCCAACCCACAATCTTACCTCTAGGATTTCAGACAGTGGCATCAAGACTGAGAACTACGGAGATGATCAGACATGGCAAAAACCATGCCAGGAAATCACTAGAAGAACAGGAAGGGATGACCTTACCAGAGTTTGGCATCCTCCAGTGTTCTGGGGACATAGTGCGGGCATCAGTAAGGCATCCCTTTTGATTAATGGTTTCTCCCCATCAATGGAAAAGAGAAGCCTCATCTGCGGCAGCATTACACCCCTGGAGTGGCAGAAGAATGTGGGTAAAGTCACTCTTTCTGTTCTTGTAACTATCTTCAAACGGGGTTGGGAATGCCATTTTTTGGCATGTTCCTCCACGTCTGATAATCTCCTACATCTCTCCATGAGTAGACTAGGAAATGTGCTTGGTAGATGCATTATGGATTATGTTTCTTTTGTAACCTTCGGCTGAATATGAGCTTGGTCATGGTTTGTAACTTGCAACTTAAGTGACTGCCAAAAGGATGGTGCCATCATGATGAGATATCCTTCTGCTATGTCAATCACTGTTAAGAATAAAGCTTCCTTTGCAAACTTTCACTCTTCATACTCTTTCATGCACAGTGCTTGGTCTCATTCCCCAAGGGTGAGGGAAGGGAAAGTCTTTGCTTGGGCAAAGGTGAACAATGTAAGTTAAAATTTTCTCCAGTACCTTCCCACTGAGTTACTAGTTAAGGCGGAGGGGGTTTAAAAATCAGCTTAGATAGATGGTATATGAAGGTCCCATCTTATTCAGCAGAAGCTGGAGGGGACCAACATCACTCACATTCTCAAGGGTATAGACCAAATGAGTAAAGAAATTTTAAAAATATATGCTGGGTTCCTGCCTTCAGACTAGTAGTCTTCCAGTTTCAACTGAAAGAACATTTTCTGCACTAAGACTGGAAGCAAACACAGTATGTTAAGGTGAACAAAAAATGCTGTCCACTTACATGTCATCACAGTTTTACTGGTCATACAAACATCATCATAGTGTTCGCAATGATGACTCTGTGTGTTTTCCTCATCACAGTCTCTTTGGAGAGACAAGCATCTGTCACAGTAAAGAGAAGCCGCTGCAGAGAGGAGAAAAGATGGCAGTTAAATTTCTCCACTAGTTATATGTATTATGTCTCGCATGATGCTTGACAATAAGACCTTGATTTCTAGTTTGAACATGCAGCTAGGAATGGAAAGAATACTTGCAAAATTTCAGATCCTTGTTGAGAAAGGAGGTCTTGACCCATCAACTCATCTCATCCAGGCACAGTGAAATTTTTATTTTATTTTATTTTATTTTGTAATTTAAGACTATTGTCTGAAAAAAATGTTCACACAAAACACTTCATTTGCCCCAAAACGTGGCAGAGGGGGTTGCAGATTTTTGCACAGAAAACCATGTGCATTGGAAACAAATGACTTTTTTTAAGTCCCAAAGTACAGAAAATGGACAGAAACATGCAATATCATCACCTATCTCTCACAAAGCTCATCCTTCCCTTTGATATTTCAGTTATCCCACCCAGTCTCTGGACACCTGTGGGACTGAGCTGATCTGGAACAGGGCTAAACCAAATCATATACTCCACTAATCTTCCTCCCATTGACAGTTCTTGCACAGAGGAAGATGTTTTGGAAGGGTATACCATCAAGAGGGTGAACCATACATTTACTTTAACATCCTACATACTTACCTAGCTGCGGGACATGTGTTTTCATAAGCAAAATCCATCAGCATAATAGGGCATGGAATTTAATATTGTTTATTATGAAGGGCCATTAATTTTTGCTTAGAGCTGTTAAGAGTTTGTTCTATTTCACTACTTATAAGCAACCCATGAATTATTTCTCATTCTCTTACATATTCTCCAGTCCCCACTCTCTTCATCATTACAAAGGTCCCTGGCCCCATATGCTTCCACAGCTAACCCACAATCCTACCTCCAGGATTTGGGAAAGTGGTTTTCGGGGACTACAGTTGGCCATGCTGCTGGAAAAGTCTCATAGGCTAAGTTAAAAAAAAAAATCCTGAAATATGCTAGGTTCCTGCCTTCCAACTGTTCCCTGGTAGTCTTCCAGTTTCAATTGGAAGTAAAAATCTTGTTTTGCACACTCCCTAATATCCATTCCCTCCTGTAAGAACCCTGGAGGTTCTTCATCCTTCTCTAGCTAGCTGTACCTTTCCCAGTACCAACAGCATTTGATGACAGTTAATTCCTACTCACCTGGAGAAAGGAGAGCCAAGAGGAGAGCTGTGCTCAGAAGTGCCTTCATGGTGGAGGAAAGATGAAGAGGCAGGGAAGACACTGAGCAAAGCTAGAGCAACTGGGATGACTGGTGCAGGAAAGAACTAACTTGGAGGAATTTATAGGCGAAAAAGAGGAGCCCCAGGATAAAAACAACAACAACCTAGGAGCAACTGGTTTGGTGGAGAGTGGGAGGTGCCCCAGAATGAACCTGTTTTTCCTAGAATTGGGTGTTGACATTGGGTATGAAATTGTTTTTCTGGAAGTGCATGAAATTTTGCAACAAGTAGGCACCCATCTGTTTCAAAGAGATCAAATTGTTCCTATCCCAGAAATCTCATGTCTCTCCTGCCTGCCTGGAATCCTGAAGAAAGGCTACTTTGGATTCATTTTACCATGGTTAACTTCTTGTTCTGAAATGTATGCCTCAACATTCTCCAAACTAACAAACATATTTCAATACACCAGTGGTTCTCAAACTTTGACCCTCAAGGTGATTGGGACTTCATCTCTAAGAAGCCCCAACCAACTTGGACAATGTCAAGGATTCTTGGAGATGAAGTCCAAAATATCCAGAGGACCAAAGGTTGAGAACTGTTCATGGATCTCTACAAATTGAGTGTCCACTGGGGCAGTCTGTAAGTGGCAGTGCAAAAAAAAAGGGGGGGAGGGTGACTGTTCCACCAAATCGGCTCTTCCTTCACAAAATCTTAGGATATGTAGCTCTTTAAAGGCACTGATATTTCTCCATTGGTGATTCATACAGTTCATAGGAAAAAAATGGGGGCGTTAAGAGAGCTGTACAAAGCAGTGATGTAAAACTTCACTTCTTTCATTTCTTCATGCAAGAACAAACATTCTCCGCAGAATTCTGCTTGTTGTTCCAAAAGCCAAAGGTTTCTGTGCATTACATTTTATGACATCTTCCAGAAAAAATGTTTCCACAGGAACACATGTCTTCATCATCTTCTGAGCACAAAACACAGAACAGAACACAAATCCAAGATATCTCCAGGAGGACCCGTTGATGCAGAAATATGTATAGGTGAAATAAAATTTGGGCTACATAGAAACCATACATTTTATGCAACCCCCTCCCAGGTTTCTTGTCCAGAAAGCTCATTTTCTGTGACTCAAAGCCAAGCATATCTCTGGATAAATCAGTTGTTCTGAAGGCATTCTGAAATGGCAAGGATGTTGTGGCTTTAACTCTTTTCAGAAAGGATGTGGAAATAGACAAGTATTTTTCCATTTTTTTCCCTATGTAAACTTGTCCACAGCTGCATAGTATGCAGTAAACTCCTGCAGGTGTGAGAAGGTCGGTCTCTTTTGTCCTTCACTGAGCGTAGCATTTTTTGGTTTTTCTTAGTTGGTCTGTAGATTGTTTGTAGGTTGGAGGGACCACTAAGTGCAGTGTGCAAACATGGATCAAGGAAGATGAGAGTCACTGGAGACTGGGCGAGTCAGAAAAATCAGCAGTTGCAGAACATGTTATAAAACCAACCTGGACAAATAATGTTATTTAAAAACACAGAAATTCTGGAACAGGCCAACAACTATCATGTCAGAATGCACAGAGAAGCTATTGAAATCCCAAATACCTGGACAACTTCAACAGGAAAGAAGAAACTCTAAAAGTAAACAAAATCTGGTGCCAGTCCTGAAAAACACCAAAATAAAAACACAACACTTGCAAATGAACTCCACCCAGAGACAAGAGGATTTCCAGCAGATAACAGACCATTAACCAACCATTAGCCAAACAGACACTAATCCTCCTTGAATATCTCCAGCCAGAAACTAGCCATTCAATTACACAAATTTGCATATCCTCCCCAACAGGGGTTCACATTATATAAACCCCACACACCCTCCTACCCAAACATTCTCTGAGGATGCCAGTCACAGATGCAGGTGAAATGTCAGGAATAAACTCTTTCAGAACACGGCCTCACAGCTCAAAAAACACCCAAGGAAAATCTATGGATGTTGGCTGTGAAAGCCTTCGACTTCACAATCCCGAAGTTCTTTTGCATGTAGAACCATGTGTGAATTTGCACAGAGTATGACAACTGCAAAGATTCTCATTAGTCCACGTTTCTCCTCATAAGGCCTTTTTGACACTCGAGAAATGTGTTTTTCAACGATGTTTTAAAAAATATATTTTCAAATATTCTTTCCATCCATATAAATGTGTACCTTCTCTTTCTCTGCACTTCTCTATTTGTGAGTGGAGGAGGCATCCCATTCTATCTTACGTTCCTTGGGATTCATTTCCCCTATGTTCTGAATCCCAACAGTTTTCAGCTGTGGGAATGTGCTTTCTCCCTACTGTTTCCTCCCACCCAGAGTGGGCACATTCAGGGTGGGGTAGGGCATGTGTGTAGCTTTGAATACACAACTATACTGCTCAAACAGCATTAGCAGCTGACTGGGGGTCTAGAGGAAGATAAAATGGGAGCAAGTGGGCACATCAGCATTTCCTCTTGGCAAACAATGGAAGAGAGAAAGGCAGTAGTCAGACATTATGCATATATGTAACTCAATGCATCATATTCATGGGGAGATTTCTTCTTAGGATGAGGTTGGGGCTGTGAGTGTCCATACCCAAATCCAGACCTAGGAATGCAGTTTTGCCATCTGGGTTCTCTGCTTTCCATTGCTGAAAGTGGGGAACTTGAACTAGTGCCTGAAGTGCAATAGCAGGCACTATTCCGCTGATGAAACCTGACTTGGTCCTTAGACAGGGACTGAGGCCAAGGACACAGTGATGACAGTGCAAGGCACATTTTACATTCAGATTATTACATTGGCATCCACTGGTAGCCATTGATGAGTAATTGCCCCTTCTAGTTCCCAAGCTATCCAGGTTGATTGAGAAGAGTAGAGATGATCACCCCATAGCTGTGTCAGCTGATCCCTGTGGTAATGCTCACCCTTCAAGCAAACTGGCCCTTCTCCTTGACAAATCCCAACCTTTTGAAATGGCATTGTACAGCTTGTGGTGTATCTGCCAATATACTGTATCTGCTTATTATCCCACGGTGTGATAGAGAATGTGCCGTGCAATCCCTGTAAGTACAAATAGTTGTATGCTACCCAGAAATGTGCAACTGCATGGCTGGGGTTCTGTTGCTTAATCTCAATTAGATTCAGACTGTGTCTGCACAGGCTAGAACACTCTGTCTTCTGGCTGGAGTATTCTGGTCCTGGAGCTGCCCCAGATACCTCCCCCCCCCATAACCTTGCATTCTGTGGTGGGAACAGGCAGCTCTCTGCACATGCACACCCCACTGTATTGGCGGGCACCGGCACTGCTGCTGACATGTGACACACTCTCTGAGGAAATGAGGTGCCCAGCCTTGACCACATGCTGGGGGGTTCATTGTGACCTAAGAGAGTGCAACACGCAACACCAATGGTGGTAGCAGCAGCGGCTGCTGATAAAGCTATGGGACATGTTTTTGCAGGAATGCAGGCCCAGGACATTTAAAAATAACTATTTTTGTATTTGATAAAATTGTATCTTTGATGTGGTAAAATGTAGCTATGGAGTCTAATGGAGAATGTCATCTCAGTCCACATTATTAATTTGGGAAGTGAAAGCTTGCTGGCAGCTTAAAATACAGATTAAAAAACAACAACAACATGCTTGAGATTCAAGGTGTTTCACAGCTTTGTCTGCTTGGATCCATGTTATTATTGTTGAGGAACCCTTTGCTCCATGTTTGTTCTGAAGCCAATCAGGTTACCGTAAAGGAGACAGAAAGGCCAAGAACTGGGTTCAGGGTGTTTAAATTTAATGGAGCCATAATGTAACATCATTATTATGTTCCTCATTGCAAAAACCAAGATGATGGATCAGGCAAGAGGGAAAACATTGAAGCACTTGAAACATATGAACAAGAGGAGATTGGAAGACACATTGACCAGCAGTAGCCTAATGTTTCAGGTAACCTTCTTTGGCCCTTATATCCTGCCAGCTAGTCTGAAAGCAAACTCTTGTGATACGTTACTAGAGTAAAATTTTGAAACAAATACAGTAACACATAGATTGAAATCCTGTTGGTGACAGAGATGCATATAACTCAGGGTCTCTTCTTTTGCACAGTGACCAAGAAGCTATTCACTAGTCCTTTGTGTACCATCCAACATTTTCCCCCAAGACAACTGTCAACCCTCAGGGAGGGCTCTGCTATGACCATTTGGTAGCTGGGAGAAAGAGTGTGGTGAGAAGTAACTCAAATAACCAGGGAGATTATCAGATGCAGCAAATATGGTGTGATAATTGATGCCAAAAGAATGTGTAAGGGCTCTCACATGGCGCAACATTGTGCTATGGTATTATGCAGTTATTAATAAGGTGTTCTTTTTTATTGACAATCCAAAGACATCAACTGATCTGCCATGGCATTTTTGTCACAGAATTGCAAGCATCTGAAACCATGCACTCTTCTGCTATCATTAATACAGCATTAGTGGGCGGTCCCCACCAGAACACTTCTGGGTGAGAACACAAAAACTAGGTACAGGACACCCTTTTTATGGACCTCCCCATTTTGCAGGCAAGTTTTTAAGTGTGTTTCAGTGCTTGTGTCTTTGTTTTGTTTTTTTCAACTTTTAAGTGAGCTCCTGTCTTCTTGCGAAAACCGCCAAATTCCCACCTCCAGGCAAAGACAGAACTAACAGTGCTAGCGTTTGTGCCCTGATAATGCTGGGGCTGCTCTTTCTCATTACTATAGCGACTTCTGATAAAAAGAGTTATTGTGCCAGGACACTTTCTCTTTAAAATATAGTGGGACAGGAACGTTTTTGCAGGCTCATCAGATAATCTCCCAGGAAGTGGCCCGTTGAAGACAAAGGAGCTCCCACTGCTCGATATAAAATGCCCTCATTTTTCTTCCCCTTGCAACCAAGACAGACCACTTCTGGATCACCTGAGCTATCTCTCTCTCCCTGCCTAAAGATTAGTGAATGGCTGATAACCTCAGACCTTGCTCCCTTTGCTAACTGTGCTTTTGGATCTCCCTTTTGGATTGGCATTTGGATTTATTGCTTGACTCTGCTTGATTCAGACAGCCTTACCATACTGCCTCTTCATCCTTGCTGGTGACCCACACGTCCCTCCGGGACTCTTCCAGCTTTGGTTGTCTCCTGTACTCTCTCTCAGGGACCTGGCCTTGTGTTGACACCAGAACAGGACACCAATGCCCCTGCTGAGTGACAGATAGCGAGGTGGCTGTGGGGTGGCTGAGATTGGCTCCAGGGTGGGAGCCCATTCAAACTTTTTGCCTCTAGTATAGAAAAGCCCTATGTGTTCTTTTTGACGGCACATGACTCAAATATTACAAACATACCAGTTCCTTCTAAAATCAAACACCAATAAAGTCATCCCCTCTCCTAGCACACATTCATTTCAAAAATGTACCAAACACCCATTTCATTTAACATTTCAATTTATTTATTTTGATTAGGATTCCATACTAATTAAGTCCAACACCATATTTGTCTGAACCATGTCCTACAAATCCTAAATTTAAACCCTCTTAATTTTTTCTCTTCTATAGCATACTAACCCTCCACCAAAAAGATGACTAAGAAATTTTGACTCCAAGACATTCATTGTTCTCATCCCCAGCCCTCTGCATCCTCCCCACTTTTACAAATGGCTGCATACAGAGTAAGGGAGGATTTGCTCTTTCCTATCTACTTTTCAGAATCAGGATGATAGGAGGAGCTCCTGTCATGTTCATAAGAAGAGCTTCCGCCATGCCCATATGAGGAGCTTCCATCATGTTCATAAGAGCTTCTACCATGCTCTTTTGAGGAGCCCCTGTCAGGGTCATAAGAAGAGTGTCTGCCATGCCCATATGTGGCTCTCCGAGGAAAGGAGCACACCACTTTGTAGATGTTGAGCTCCAGCATGTTCATAGCAAACATGTGCTTTCCTGTAGGTACGGAGCACATTGACTCTGTTGCACAGCCTTTTAAAGTCACACCAGTACTGTACAGGCCCACTGGAGAAGAAAGAGAGAGTGCACAGACATGAGAACTGTAGCTTTTAGATTTTAAGAAGCTTAGATACAGATTTCGATATGGGGTCTAAGCCACCCACAGCACTCAAAAAACAAAACCTTTTCAGCATACTTTGCTGATTGGCTGCCCCTTTGAAGAGACTGCATACACAGAAAAAGCAATTATTTTAAGCTGGACAAAGCCAGCCTGCACTAAGGGTTAGATTCAGATCCACTCAAACTGCCATGACAATATCCTATGGAATCCTGAGATGTTCAGTTTAGGTTCCATAGGATGCAGCCTCAGCAAGTACAATGGGATCATCGTGCTATAATGGTATAGTGCAGTGGTTCTTAACCTGTGGTCCTCGGGCCTCCAGGGGCCAGGATGTCCTCACAGAGGGTCCACAAGGCTTGAAGGCTGCCTGGCCCACCTCCTCCCCACAGTGGAGCAGCCACGTGACAGGAGCCCAGGCAAAGACTGGCTGGCTGGGTTGGTATGCAAGTTGCCATTCAATCTGCTCCAGCCACAAAACTTGCAGGAAAAAACTGGAGAAACGTCTTCCCTCCCCCTCCAGTGCCACGGAGGCAAAGGTTAATGGATGGTGTAATTGCATTGTTGTTGCTATCTGATACTGTTGCTCTTTTAAATCTTGAGTTAAGTCCTGGGGGTCCATGGCAAAAAAAGATATTTAAAGGGGGTCCCTGGTAAAGAAAAGTTTAAGAGCCACTGACATAGTGTGAAAGGGCCCCAGGTGAGGCTGACAATATACTCCTGAATCCAGTTGGTGCCATGCAAGGGCACAACTCAAGGATAAGGGTATGTGGGGTTATTTATTCCTTAGGGGCTAGCTCCTTGTACACTTCCACCACCACCACCTCTCAACAGCTACCAAATCTTATGGAGGTGCTGCTTCAGTCAGTCAAATGACAAAGGGACAGGAGGGAAGTTGATTGAACAGGTGGCGATTGCTTACCCTCACCACTGCAATTTTTCTAGACAGAGGGAAAAAACCGAATAACCAGGGGCCCAATCACACTGCACAATTATACTGCAATTTTTCTAGTTGAAACTGTCATGATTCCGTCCTATGGAATTCTAGGGTTGGGAGTTTCATGAAAAACTAGAGCTCCTTGACTGCAAATCCTAAATGACCCTCCATACACTGCATCTCCCAGGAGCCAAGAAGCCCGAGAGGGTGACAGGAAATGAGGGAGGGGGAATTCAGTACTCTCCGCATTTGTGGCCATCTTGCAGAAGACAGGCTGCCAACACAGTTTCTGCATTTTGGGTTCATAACACCTTCAAGTAAGTGTTATTCTCCCCCCACAAAAAAACATCACCCCCCATAAAAGTAGAGAATTTTGAGAGACTGTCCAGAACCCCCTCCCCATAAAATTCCATGAATGAGACAGCGTGTATCTGCATTAAAATGTGGAAATGGAGGTATCTGTGCTGTCATGGATTTAGGGGGAATTTTGGATTAATTAGGTAAAGTATATTGAGGTATGCAATGTGTAGTAGATGTTATAAAGTAAGGATCAGTTGGGAGGGGTGAGAAAATACAATGTTGGGAGTGAAGTGGAAGTCCACACATTTGGTGGCAGCTGAGCATAAGCAGTCTCCCGTTATTTTAATTTGTGTAGAAAACAAGGGGAACTGCAAACAGGTTTACTCATACATAATATTTAAAGGGCCTCTTAAAACTTTGAAAGCCACCAGTTATTTTAATTTTTGTGCCATGTATGAGAAGAGAATTCTATTTTTTTAAGTGAAATATAATTTGGAAAACTAGACATAAAAAATGACTATTAGGAGCAACTTGGGGGGAAAGTATCCATGTTCCCAATTGGTTTTCCAGCTAGAACTAGCCAGAGAGAAAGAGAAGCTCAGAAAGGATTTCATGGTGTTGTCCCCTTCCAAGGTGGTGACTACTTACATAGACTATAGTTAGCCATATAGTTGATACATATATCCCTCCTGCCAGTACAGTGGACATACTCTTCAGTTTCACAGTCAGATAAATCTCGGGAGAAGCAGCTTGGACATATCAGTCCATTGGGGGCAAGATCATTTGGCCTTTCCACTGCAAAAACCAAGACCAACAGTCATCACATCATTCATGACCATCTCATTTCTCTTCCTCATAACTTCTGTCCCAGAAGATCTATCCCCCCAAATGGTTGCTGCCTCTTCACTGTTTTAGCTTTAACTGTACAGATGAACATTCTGCAGGTAACTTTCAAGGGTCGTTTGGTAGGGCACAAAACAGCATCTAGTTCCCATCTTGAAAACTAGAGAGGGCTCTTCTAGCTTTAATGGTTGTGTAGAAGAGGGAATATCAGCAGACCTTACTTGTCACACAATTGGCTAACAATCAACACCCACTAAAATTTCCTCTTATACACACCCATTAAAGGTACAGGAGCCCTCTCCAGTTTTCATTCTGGTAACCCTAGAAAAGCAACATAATAACCTCTATCCCACTATTAGTCCCAAATAGAGTAAATCAAGGAGATTTATAGATATACTAGGGTTGTCTAGACAGTAAAAATAATCCTAATAGAATTCATAGAGAATACAGTACCTTTTTTCCCAACCAGATCTGACCAAGATTTGCCTTATTCATAAGGAATAGCTCCAAATACACCAAAACTGTAAGGAGGAAGCCTTTGCTACTTTTCCTGAGATTGGTTAAATAATACATGGAAATGCACATTCCTGCTTGTTGGAACTTTTGATTCACATCACAATACATTCTTAGTGAGGGTGGAAATGGAAAGCTGATTCATTGGACATATGCAGGGGGCAGGCTTTCCAGCAGTAAACTGGCCGGAAGCACAATTTTGGAGTTTTGTGTTATCAATCATTTACTTTTTTTGCTGCACTGAGGTGACCACACATCTTTTTTAAGGTCACACTTGTGCACCTTTGAGTTACAGTTTTTTTTTTAAAAAAACTGTACAGTGGCAACAACTTGTGGATAATAATAACGCAAGCAATTCACTCTCGGCCACCATCTTGATTCTCAGGCATGGCTGGTATGAACTTTAAACACGGATGGCTTTCCATACCAGCGATTTTGCCGAAGGACCATGGAGACAAATGAATTTATGTTAATGCACCGCAATCCACATTCTATCTTCTCATCTAGACAAGCCCATTGATTCAGCATTCAACAGTTCATTCAGTGGTGTTAGTCTCGTTGGAACTAACCACTGCATCCAGATTTCTTTTGACTATGGGTTATTTGGAGCTCTTGGTGTATAATGGAGGTGGGCAAACTGGGGTCCAACTTTTCCACAGTGGAATGAATGACAACATTTCATTAATATGGGGCAGTGGCAGGTGGTCTACCTGGAGGATTCCCTGCTCCCTTCCCAGGCGTGGAGAATCAGGACTGTAACTCTCTTCATAGCCTCACCCTGACTGCCCTATCTAGTTATTTCCAGAGAATCTTAGAATGCTTACAACCTATTTCTGCCTAGAATCTTCTCTCCCTTGTGAATTACTGTATACACTATGTGGGTAGAGATTCTTAAAAGGTGTTGATACTTACTTTCGATGGGTGATCTGTTACAGTTGTCAAAGTCACAGCAGTTAACTTTATAGTCAAGTACCCTGTTATGTCTTGTTGACATGCTGTAGAAGCCCTCACGGCAATGCTTACGACTGATACATCCCTTGACAGTGATACTAAAGGAATAAATACTGTTTCCATTGGCATTTCCATAGTCATTTCCCAAGTTATCTCTATAACCATCTCCATATCCTCCATAGTCATCTCGATAGTCAGCTGTGAAAGAACATCAGAAAGAAATATCTAGAATGCTTCCCCCCAAAATTAAATCAATGCTCACACACTTCCACTAGTAAACAAAAGTCCAAGTTGCTGTTTTGTCAAATGTTCAGTTCTACTATGTCCTCTTCATGAGAGGCCATGGTTGCTAGGTAAAATAAGGTAATAATCTAACTCCCAGAACAGCACCTAAAGAAACTATGTGGAAAGTGAGGAATATGTAGCACAAAGCTGACAGATATAACAAAAAGTGAATATAATGAATGTAAATTAATAAATCTATCAAATAAATATTACATACAATGATATATTAAATTTGGAAAAGGTCCCACGTGAAAAGGGTACAGGATGTTGACATCAAGATAAGTCAACCGGTCCACACTAACACTAGAAACAAACACAGTGTGTTACCTAATTTCATCTTGGTTACTACACAGGGCCATTAAGAGCATAGGACTGCTAAGAGTATATTCTACTATACAACTTATAGGCAACCTGTGAATTCTCTCTCTTATTCTCCACTCCCCACTCTCTTCTTCATAACAAAGGTACCTGGCCCCATCTGTCTTCACTTCCAACCAACAATCTTACCTCTAGGATTTCAGACAGTGGCATCAAGACTGAGAACTACGGAGATGATCAGACATGGCCAAAAGCATGTCAGAAAATCACTAGAAGAACAGGAAGGGATGACCTTACCAGAAGGCAGCATCCTCCAGTGTTCTGGGGGCATAGTGTGGGCATCAGTAAGGCATCCCTTTTGATTAGCGGCTTCCCTCCATCAATGGAAAAGGGAAGCCTCATCTGTGGCAGCATTATGCCCCTGGAATGGCAAAAGGACACAGGCGTCTGATAAGGTTGCTCTTTCTGTTCTTGTAGTGATCTTCAAACGTGGTTGGGAATGCAATTTTTTGGCATGTTCCTCTGTGTCTGATAACCTCCTACATCTCTCCATGAGTAGACAAGGAAATGTGCTTAGGTAGATGCATTATGAATTATGTTTCTTTTGTTACCTTAGGCTGAATATGAGCTTGGCCATGGTTTGTAACTTGCAACTTAAGTAACTGCCTGAAGGATAGCCTTCATAATGAGATATCCCTTTGCTATGTCAAGCACTGTTAAAAATAAAGCTTCCTTTGGAAACTTCCTCTCTTCATACTCTTTCATGCACTTTGCTTGGTCTCATTCCCTCAAGGGTGAGGGAAGGGAAAGTCTTTGCTTGGGCAAAGGTGAACAATATAAGTTAAAATTTTCCCCAGTACCTTCCCATTGAGTTACTAATTGGGGGGGGGGCGGTAAAATCAGTGGGTGGTGGCAGCTCAGATATATGGTCTCTGTAGGTTCCATCCTATTCAGCAGAAGATGGTGGGGAGCCTAGAAACATCACTCACATTCTCAAGGGGATAGACCAAATCAGTAAAGAAAAAAAAATATGCTAGGTTCCTGCCTTCAGACTGTTGCCTGGTAGTCTTCCAGTTTCAGCTGGAAGAATTTTGTCTGCACTAACACTGGAAGGAAACACAGTATGTAAAGCTGAACAAAAAATGTTGTCCACTTACATGTCACCACAGTTTGACGGGACATGCAAACATCATCATAGCCTTCACACTGCTCATTCTCTGTGCTGTCCTCATCACAGGCTCCTTGCAGAGACAAACATCTATTGCAGAATAGAGAAGCCGCTGCAGAGAGGAGAAAAGATGGCAGTTAAATTTCTCCACTAGCTATATATATCACTTGATGCTTGACAACAAGACCTTGATTTCTAGTTTGAACATGCAGCTAGGAATGGAAGGAATACATGAAAAATTTCGGATCCTTGTTGAGAAAGGAGGTTTTGACCAACCAACTCATCCCATCCCGGCACAGTGAGATTTTTATTTTATTTTATTTTGTAATTTAGTACTATTTTCAGAAAAAAATTGTTCACACAAAATACTTCATTTGCCCCAAAACATGGCAGAGGGAGTTGCAGATTTTTGCAGAGAAAACCGTGTGCTTTGGAAACAAATGACTTTTTTTAAGTCCCAAAGTACAGTAAATGGACAGAAACATGCAATATCATCACCTATCTCTCACAAAGCTCATCCTTCCCTTTGATATTTCAGTTATCCCACCCAGTTTCTGGACATCTGTGGGACTGAGCTGATCTGGAACAGGGCTAAACCAAATCATATACTCCAGTAATCTTCCTCCCATTGACAGTTCTTGCACAGAGGAAGATGTTTTGGAAGGGTATACCATCAAGAGAGTGAACCATACATTTACTCTAACATCCTACATACTTACCCAGCTGTGGGACATGTGTTTTCATAAGCAAAATCCATCAGCATAATAGGGCATGGAATTTAATATTGTTTATTATGAAGGGCCATTAATTTTTGCTTAGAGCTGTTAAGAGTTTGTTCTATTTCGCTACTTATAAGCAACCTATGAATTATCTCTCATTCTCTTACATATTCTCCAGTCCCCACTCTCTTCATCATTACAAAGGTCCCTGGCCCCATATGCTTCCACAGCTAACCCACAATCCTACCTCCAGGATCTGGGAAAGTGGTTTTCGGGGACTGCAGTTGGCCATGCTGCTGGAAAAGTCTCATAGGCTAAGTTAAAAAAAAATATTCTGAAATATGCTAGGTAGGATCCTGCCTTCCAATTGTTCCCTGGTAGTCTTCCAGTTTCAATTGGAAGTAAAAATCTTGTTTTGTACACTCCCTAATATCCACTCCCTCCTGTACAAACCTGAAGGTTCTTCATCCTTCTCTAGCTAGCTGTACCTTTCCCAGTACCAACAGCATTTGATGACAGTTAATTCCTACTTACCTGGAGAAAGGACAGCCAAGAGGAGAGCTATGCTCAGAAGTGCCTTCATAGTGGAGGAAAGATGAAGAGGCAGGGAAGACACTGAGCAAAGCTAGAGCAACTGGGATGACTGGTGCAGGAAAGGACTGACTTGGAGGAATTTATAGGCCAAAAAGAGGAGCCTCAGTTTGGTGGAGAGTGGGAGGTGATCCAGAATGAACCTGTTTTTCCCAGAATTGGGTGTTGAAATTGGATGAAATCATTTTTCTGGTAGTGCATGAAATTTTGCCAGATGATCATTCCAGTTTGTTCCTGCTTCAGTTTCACCACAGTAGGCATGCAACAAGATGCCCACCCTCAGTTTCAAAGAGATCAAATTGTTCCTATCCCAGAAATCTCATGTCTCTCCTGCCTGCCTGGAATCCTGAAGAAAGGCTACTTTGGATTCATTTTACCACGGTTAACTTCTTTTTCTGAAATGTATGCCTCACCATTCTCCAAACTAACAAACACATTTCGATACACCAGTCGTTCTCATACTTTGAACCTCAAGGTGTTTGGGACTTCATCTCTCAGAAGTCCCAACCAACTTGGACAATAGTTAGGGATTCTGGGAGTTGAAGTCAAAAATATACAGAGGACCAAAGGTTGAAAACCGTTCATGGTTCTCTACAAATTGAGTGTCCACTGGGGCAGTCTATAAGTGGCAGTGCAAAAAAAAGGGGGGGGGAGGGTGACTTTTCCACCAAATCAGCTCTTTCTTCCCAAAATCTTAGGATATGTAGCTCTTTAAAGGCATTGATATTTCTCCATCGGTGATTCATACAGTTGCTACGATTCCCCAGAAAAAATGGGGGCGTTAAGAGAGCTGTACAAAGCACTAATGTAAAACTGCATGCAAGAACAAACATTCTCTGCAGAATTCTGCTTGTTGTACCAATTGTCGAAGGTTTCTGTGCATTACATTTCAAGATACCTCATCGTAAGCTAGGGACCTCTCTTCATGCAGGAAGAGAAGGCTTCCAGCTTATTTGTACAATCTGAAGCTCACTTTCAAGAGTTCCTCTAGTCTAGAAATCCCTTTCCAAGGTAGACCGCCACCACTCTCTGAGTTAACCCTTTCCTTTATGTCCAGCGCAGTGAGAAGCCAGACAAGTTGTGTTAAATAGCAATAGTAACCCTTTTCTCTATCCTAGAGAAGTTCTGATAGCTGACCAAGAAGGCATGTGATTCATGGAGGTTAGGAAATAACAGAAAAGCTTTATTTTCGTTCTGCAGGCTTAAGGTAACTTGGGAGAACAACATCCCCCCAGGACTTAACTCAGATTTACATATACATTCAGACCAGAGCACTAAAATAACATCATAAATCTAACGCAACTAGCTAGATGGTCCCTATGCTAAGAATAATGGTAACTTACAGTTTAGGATGTCCATCATCATCAGTTCTGTCTCTGGAGGGATAACTTGTACAGGGCTCATCCTAGCCAGCCCATTCAATCTCTGGAGATGGAATTCAGAGTCCTTTTGGACAGAAACTTCCTCCTGAGGTTTCAGGTATCATTTTAGGCCTTTCTGTTGTTATCAGGCCCCTGAGAAAGATTGGCTCCCCACAACCTCTGTTATCACAGTTTAGCATCTTGTTGGCTACGCCATGTGGCTCAGAACATGTCACTCAGGAGAACAAAGGAAGGTCAGAAATTTTAAAGTCTTAGTGGTCATCTCTGATTGTTTCTGCCTTTGCCAAATCAGATTGGCTCTCCAGTCAGGTGATGTGATGTCATGTTTAGGAAATGAGGTTCCCACCACGTTAGCCGTACCTGATGATATGGAATCCAGGTAATGGAACTCCACTGCTGTGAAATAGGTTTGGAGATGAACTTCATGATGGCTGGGTAGGCCATCATGACACACCTTCCAGAAAAATTGCTTGCACAGAAACACATGTCTTCATTGTTTTCTGAGTACAAAACACAGAACAGAACACAAAGCCAAGATGTCTCCAGCAGGACTCATGGATGCAGAAATATGTATAGGTGAAATAAAATTTGGGGTAAACAGAAATTGTATACCTCCCCAGGTTTCCAATCCAGAAAGCTCATTTTCTGTGACTCAGAGCCAACCAAATTTCTCCATAAATAAATTGTTCTGAAGGCATTCTGAAATGGAAAGAATCTTGTGGCTCTAATTCTTTTCAGAAGGGATGTGGAAATCGACAAGTATTTTTCCATTTTTTTCCAGAGGTGACACACAAAAATTATGAAGCCTAGTGGGATTTGCAATATGAGGGCAGAAGTGGGGGCAGGATAGCTCCAGACATGGAATATTTCCCCACCAATTCTAAGAATATGTCAAGGAATAGGAGATTTTAGGACCCAATAGAACCAAGCTTGATCCCGACAGCTTTCTGAATGTCCCTTGCATTACCTCCTTTTTGTCATCTTCATCCTCAGGGTTCAAATGCCAGTAAATCTTCTTCCTTGCAAGGAAACTAGTGTGAGTGCAGGGATGTAACTTTTTTCACTAATTCACATTCTCAAACAAAGCTGTGAATAACTTTAGCCTTTTTCTTCCTGTTCTGAGAAAGTTTTTGAAAACTGCATGTGGCTTATTCTTTGTGATATAAAAAAGAATAATATAATATATTATATAATAAGAATAATATAATGTAATATAATATATTGTGATATTCACATGTGATATTGTTCTGCGAAAACAGCATTTTCTCCATAGGAATATTATTTTCTGTGCAGAAAAAAAACCTGTTTCCTGCTCAGAAAATGTATGGTAGGGGAATCTGTTGCAGAAAACAGCATTTTCTTAGAATC
Source organism: Gambelia wislizenii (assembly GCA_030847615.1). Classification (NCBI taxonomy): domain Eukaryota; kingdom Metazoa; phylum Chordata; class Lepidosauria; order Squamata; family Crotaphytidae; genus Gambelia; species Gambelia wislizenii. Next base: position 31,183,735 of record JAUMIR010000010.1, on the reverse strand, counting down.
ATACTATTTGAAGTAGCCTCATGGGCCATCTATGCTTCCACTATGAAAATAGCATTCATCTTTTTTTCTACACCATCACACTGCAGTTTTGCCATCCAGGTTCTCTGCTTTCCATTGCTGAGAGTGGGGAACTTGAACTGGTGCCTGAAGTACAGTAGCAGGAACTATTCTGCTGATGAAACCTGACTTGGTCCTTAGACAGGGATGGAGGCCAAAGACACAGTGATGTTTTACTTACAGCAAGGCATGTTTAACATTCAGATTGTTACATTGGCAGCCACTGGTAGCCATTGATGAGTTATTGCCCCTTCTGGTTCCCATGCTATCCAGGTTGACTGAGAAGGGTAGAGATGATTACCCCATAGCTATGTCAGATGATCCCTGTAGTAATGCTCACCCTTCAAGCAAACTGTCCCTTCTCTTTGACAAATCCCATCTTATTGAAATGACATTGTACAGCTTGTGGTGTATCTGCCAATATACGGTATCTGCTTATTATCCCATTGTGCTATACAGAATGTGCACTGTAATGCTTGTAAGTACAAATAGTTGCATGCTACCCAGAAATGTGCAACTGCATGGCTGGAATTCTGTTGCTTAATCTCAATCAGAGTAGACTCAGGCTATGTCCACAAAGGCCACAATACTCTGTGTTCTGGCTGGAGTATTCTGGCCCTGGAGCTGCCCTGGATACCTCCCCCTCATTACCTTGTGTTCTGTGGTGGGAACAGGCAGTTGTCTTCACATGCATGCCCCACTGTATCAGCAGGCACCTGCGCCGCTGCTGACACGTGACACACTCTCTGAGGCTCTGAAGAAATGACATGCCCAGCCTTGACCATATGCTGGGGGGGGGGGCTCGTTGTGACCTCAGAGAGTGCAACACACACCACCAGTAGTGGTATCAGCAGTGGCTGCTGCTGATACAACCATGGTACACTTTGTTTTTCCCCCACAGGATCCAGGTTTCCCCAGGTATTTTTAAAAGTTTTTTGGGGGGTAGGATTGCCCTAGTTTCTAGTTGGAACTGCCCGGATGCCATCTGGACAATTTGGACTAGAATCAGGGCCAGAATCCTGCATCATCTGGATAGCTTGGCATGGGAATTGGGGGAGGTTGTTTCATTCAGCCCATGCAGACAAGATGTCACTGAATCAGCTGTTGGATGAGTCAGTACATAGGTAAATCTAAGGTGTTGTGTAGACAATGAAAAAAACCTAACGGAATGCACAAAAATACCTTTTGTTCCAATGAGCTGCACTAGAGATTCATTGTATTCAGAAGGGGGCCAAAAAACTCAATGTACAGAGTGCCAAGAGACTTTGTGGTTTTCTGGGAAGTTTTTGACATACTGAGTGGAGATGAGCATAGCCAGTCATTTGGATGACCAATTTGCATCACTGTGCATTCTGGGCAAAGGCAGACATTTGGCTCAGAGGGCTCCTCATACTGTAATCAGAATGTGTGGGCAATAGGACCAATGAAATCACTTGTACTGGAGCACAGCCTGTTGTCCAGGTTGCTCCACCCTTAGTGCCAGGTGTTTAGGCAGTGACTGTTCAGTTTAGAACCATCCTAGCCATTTTGTGCACAATCCCACAAAGTCCTTCTATCTTCAGGTAATGGGAATAGCAACAACCCAGGCCTTGTCTACACTAGTGAACACCAACCTCCTCCAAAATCTGGCCTGATAGTGCTAATAATAATAATAATAATAATAATAAAATTTATTTATACCCCGCCCCTCTGCAAGCAATCAGGGCGGCTTACAACGATAAAATGGTAGACAGTATAAAACCACCCAAAATCCCTCCCCCCTTAAAACATTATTAAATTAATACAAGTTAAAATCAATATATAATACAATATGTTAAAAACCCTTTTAAGCAGGCAGCATCTGTTTGGAGGTCCAAAAGCAACCTCCAGAGGGGGTTCCTGAGGCCGGGGTTAGCTATTCCGGAAAAGCCTGCCCGAAGAGAACCGTCTTGACAGCCTTTTTAAAGCTGTCTAATGATGTCAATAGGCGGATCTCGTCGGGCAGGCTGTTCCACAATTTGGGGGCGACAGCCGAGAAAGCCCTCTGGGAGGTAGTCGCCAGCCTAGGTCTTTGTGGCTGCAACAGATTCCTCCCAGAGGACCGGAGAGCGTGGGGAGGATTATAAGGGAGAAGGCGGTCCCTGAGATAGCTTGGACCCAAGCCATTTAGGGCTTTAAAGGTGATAACCAACACCTTGTACTGGGCCCGGAAGCTGATAGGCAGCCAGTGGAGGGACCTCAGAACCGGAGTAATGTGGTCCCTCCTAGATGTGCCAGAAACTAGCCTGGCTGCCATATTTTGTACCAGCTGTAATTTCCGAACTAGGCACAAGGGTAGCCCCATGTAGACAGCATTACAGAAATCCAGACGTGAGGTTACCAGCACGTGCACAATGGTCTCAAGATCCCTTACTTCCAGAAAAGGGCGCAGCTGGCGTATCAGCCGAAGCTGATAGCAAGCGCTCCTGACTGTCGCATTTACCTGATTTGTTATCAGGAGCGACGAGTCAAGGAGCACCCCTAGACTGCGAACACAGTCACTGGAGGAGAGTGTGACCCCATCCAGGACTGGAGATTGCAACCCGATTCTTGGTTTCGGGGCCGCTACCGTGAGCACCTCCGTCTTGTCAGGACTCAGTCTCAATCTGTTTTTCCTCATCCAGCCCATTACTGCCCGAAGACATTCATTGAGAGAAGAGATGCCATCAGAGTTTGAGACCGACGAACGAGATACGGAGAAATAGATCTGAGTGTCATCAGCGTACTGATAACACCCAGCTCCATAACTCCGGATAATCTTACCCAGCGGCTTCATATAGATGTTAAATAACATTGGGGACAGAATAGCACTCTGTGGTACTCCACAGGTGAGCTCCCTTTTATTGGAGCTACTGTCCCCGAGCAGCACTCTCTGGGTCCTGCCTGAGAGGAAGGACCGGAACCACTGCAAAGCAGTGCCTCCGATGCCTAACTCCCCCAGGCGATCCAGAAGAATGCTGTGATCTATCGTATCAAAAGCCGCTGAGAGGTCTAAGAGCACCAACAGGGTCACATTACCCCTGTCAATGCTCAGACGCAGATCGTTGGTCAAAGCAACCATGGCAGCCTCAACCCCAAAGCCTGTCCTGAAGCCAGTTTGAAATGGGTCTAGGTAATCGGTTTCATCCAAGACAGCTTGGAGTTGAAGAGCAACTGCCCTCTCGATCACCTTGCTCAAAAATGGTAATAAAGAGACTGGCCTATAATTATTCATAGCCAGGGGGTCCAGGGAAGGTTTTTTCAGAATAGGCTTAACAGCCGCCTCCTTTAAACATGATGGAATATATCCTTCCCTGAAGGATGCATTGATGATGCTCACAAGGAACTTCCGCAATGCATCCCCTCCCTGGACAGCCAGCCAAGACGGGCAAGGGTCGAGGGGGCAGGTTGTCTTCCTCACACTACCAAGGAGCTTGTCCACGTCATTGGTACTCACAGATTGCAGCTGATCCAGTATAATTACATCGGCAGAGTTGCTGGACACCTCGTCCATTGTTTCTGTTACAATAGTGGCCTCTAGGTCGGCTCTTATCTGAGAGATTATATCTGCAAAGAAGTTATTAAATGCATCACAGCAGGCAGTCGTCGGGTTAAGCAGGGGATTCGGCGCAGGGGTCACCTGCGCCAGCTCCCTCACCACCCTAAACAGCTCTGCTGGACGGGACTCTGCAGACGCAATACGTGCAGAAGAGAAGGATCTTTGCGTTGCACGCACTGCCTCCCGATAGGACCAAAGAAAGTTCCTATGGCGAGTTCTGTCAGATAAGAGTCGAGTCTTCCGCCACCTGCGCTCTAGTCGTTGTCCAAACCGCTTCATTTCCCTAAGCTCAGGTGTATACCATGGCCTACGGTTAGAAGTGGGTTGGCAAGGACGCTTGGGAGCAATTGTGTCGATAGCTCTTGTAAGGTCGGTGTTCCACGTATTAACCAGAGCATCGACAGGATCACCGGCATTTCCAACCATTAAACCCTCTAAGGCTTTCTGGAAACCCATAGGTTCCATTAGCCTTCGAGGGCGGACCATTTTAATGGGTCCACCACCCCCGGTGGGGCAGATGTAGGCTCTAAGTTCCATCTTGACAATGTGCAGCCTTTTCCCTGGATCTGGTGTGATGATGCAACATGATGTTCGGCTCTATCTGCACCAGACTCAGGGAGTACCCCCTTAATCTGGGTTTTAGAAAACTCATCATTTTCTCCAGTTTGCTTGAAGCTCCAGAGAAAACTGTCATGTGAACAATCTATATGTAGTGGATTTGTGGGGGTGGAGAAGGAAGAAGAGAGAGGACAAGTACTGCCTGAGGTGCTGCCATTTTCCTTCCTTCTCAGCTCCACTTCGTCTTTCTAAACGCAGAGCTCTAGTGTTGGTTGATCTTTCTGAGGTCCGAATGCCCAGCAAACCCTGCCATGGTGAGGCTAGCAGCCCATCCTGATTGAGAGAGAGTGACTACCAGTGGGGCTCTGCTTTCACAGAGCTCAGAGTAGGTGATTGTGCATTGGAAAAGCAAAGCCTGGTGATAGTTGTTAGCCACCTGTCCTGACTTCACGAGGTTAGCCGCCTGTTCTGACTTCAGAGAGGGCAACTATTTTTTTTTAAATTTCTTTATTAGAGTATTTATAACCCACTGTTCAGCCACAAAAGCTCTCAGAGCAGTTTACAAATTGTTTAGCAATAGCACCTACACATCTACATTGCTTTATAGCACACTAGGCACTCTCTAAGCAGTGTTCAGTGTGTGTTAGCTAGTTGGGTTTTGTTTTCACAGAGCTCAGAGTCAAACCCTAAGTGTGAGTAACAGCTTTGAATGGAAGCCAAGTGTTTTAAAATAAACTTTAAAAAACCTTTCTGATTCACTGGGGGTAAAAATCCAAATTCAGATTATACTCTGGCAGGTGTGAGTCTTAAATCTGGGCCAGAGTAGTCTGAATTTCATGCACTGCAGTTCTGAGCCAAAGTAGTCCAAATTTCATCTGGATTTTTACCCACCCCCCATGTAGTCAAGCCCCAAAGTGGGGGGAGCTGTAGTTTACTTCCAATCTGTGGACTTTTTCAGACCTGCTGAAAATGTCCCATTCCTGCCTCGCTAGCACTCTCCTGCCCCCCTCCCATCCCTGCCATGGAATAAATAAAAAATGTTCACACACCTCCCTTTAAGCAGGAGAGAAACTGCTCCCCCTCCCCTCAGCTTACCTGCAGTAAATGCAGCTGTTGTAAAGCTGCTTTTGCTACAGGGAAAACAAATCTTGCTCGTTCTCATGAGAGAATGATTGCACAGGGAACTTAAAAATTAAAAGCAAACCAAATGTCAAAAAGCAAAACTAAGTGCCTGAAAGTGATTTAAACTAAACAATCAACCTGGGGAGGGTAAAACAAAGGGTGCCACTTACCTTAATGTCCCAATCTGGACCAGAAGTGTTTGGAACAGACCTCCCCTCATGGCTGGCATCGCACCAGAATAACGGGAGAGGAACGGGACACCTTCCAGACCACCCATGATTCTGTGGGTGGTCGATTCACAATGTTTCCCCATGGATAAAATATCATGGGGGCAGCCCAGGAACAGCATGGGAGCAGGACGGACAGGGTCAACGTCATTTGAAAGGGTAACTCTTTCACGACCCTGTTCCGTGCCTGTCGCTGAATAAATAGCTGGTCTGAAAAAGTCCTGAGTCAGTAGAAGAGTTTAGTCTGCCCATGTATCCAGGCCAAGATAGATGCATGGACAGATCAGCCTATTTTTTGAGTCCTGCCAGTTTCACATGTTTTGTTATTAGTCTCTTTCTCCCCATTTCTATGTCATAATGTGCTAGCTGTGACACTTTTTCAAAAAGGTGCAAAAAAAATCACCTTTAAATACAATATATTTTCCTGGAAATATTAATTTTTGTATTCATTCCCTCCATTCTGTACACATTTTCCCAAGAATGCAGGCCCATGAACATTTTAAAATAACCATTTTTGTATTCAACTAAATTGTATCTTTGATGTGGTAAAATGTAGCTATGGGCCCAGTCCAATGGAGAATGTCATCCCAGTCCACATTATTAATTTGGGAAGTGCAAGCTTGCTGGCAGCTTAAAATGCAGATTTTTTAAAAATGCTTGAGATTCAAGGTGTTCCACAGCTTTGTATGCCTGGATCCATGCCATCATTGTTGAGGAACCCTTTGCTCTAAGTTTTTTCTGAAGCCAATCAGGTTACCGTAAAGAAGACAGAAAGGCCAAGAACTGGTGTCATGATGTTTAAATTTAATACAGCCATAATGTAACATCATTATTATGTTCCGCATTGCAAAAACCAAGGTGATGGATCAGGCAAGAGGGAAAACATTGAAGCACTTGAAACTCATGAAGAAGAAGGAATCGGAAGACACATCGACCAGCAGTAGACTAATGTTTCAGGTAACCTTCTTTGGTCCTTATATCTTGCCAACTAGTCTGTAAACAAACTCTTGTGACATGTTACTAGAGTAAAAGTTTGAAACATATACAGTAATGCATAGATCAGAATCCTGTTGGTGACATTCTGCTCAGCTGGCAAATCCAGATATTAGCCAGAGGGCATAGGCAGCTGCCAAGAAAAGCGTGGCAAACGCAGACTGCATCTTTTACTTGGCTTCTGTGCTGTGATTCTGAAATCGCAAGCTCTCTGTTTGAAGCCAAAAAAAAAAAAAAAAAAAGCAAAAAATTCTTTCTGAACTCTTTGCCTCTTTGTTCCAGTTGTATGTATGACTGGGAAAAATACCTTACAATTTTGTGTCTTCTGACATATGCAATTAGGCACTATGGTTTCATTTTAACTGCCATGGCAACATCCTGTGAAATGCTTGGATGTGTCATTTGTGGAGAAGTTAGAGCTCTGGGGCTGAGAATGCTAAATAACCTTCCCTGAACTGCAAATTCTATTGTATAAATTGTATAAGGAGTTGTCTAAACAGTGAAAATAACCCTCATAGAATTTGCTGGGAATACGACCTGTCTAAATGGGATCCCGTATCAATCCACAGTATTCAGAAGGAGGGGAGCCCAAAATGGCAAAACCACCACAGGAAAAGCCTTAGCAGCTTTCCCTGTACTTAAAAAAAAAAAAAAAAAAACAGTGAGGGGAATGTGCATTCTTGCTCATCAGGACAAGCAATTCAACATGAATCGCTTTCTCATAGGAGAGGAAGTGCAAAGCTGATTGGCTGGGTGAGCGCAGGGGGTGGGACTTGCTAACAGGTCAAGTGCCTGCTGCCACCATGTTGGATTTTCAGCTTGGTGAGCAATTGCTAAGGCAATAAAATGGGGTGGGGTTTTTTGTTTTGTTGTCCTGTTAAATCAAAAAATTGCTCTCTTGCTGTAGCATACCTTAGACATCTTTTTTTTAAAAAAAGAAATTTCAACAGTGGTTAAGTACAAATGTGAGCAAATCACTCACAGCCATCATCTTGCATGCAAAGCTTATGGAGGCTTAAGGAGCCAAAAACACCATTAAGACAAGTTGCTGTTGCTGCAAAATGCCATTACTGTGAGGTACTCTGCTTTATCCCTCGTATAGATAGGGCTTGTGTTTATCTGGGTTAATGAGTATAATCAGATTCTTTTTAATTAAGACATTTTAAATACATTCTATTGTTAGATAGATGTACATGGAATTGATCTAGTAAACTGCAATTTGTCTCTTGTTAATTTTTTGTTATTTATGTATTTTCACCTCCTCTTTCTTTTATACATTATCAGCCCCTGAAAAAGGCCATTAAATATTACCAGGCTGAAACACGTTGGGCTCATTGGAAGAATAAAATTGTCTTTTTTAAAACACCAGGATACTTTGCCTCTTCTTCACATCCTTTTCATTGGGTGTTACCAATCCTCGATACAGGATAGCAAATGTCCACAGTTTGCAAGTGTGTTTGCATTTGTGTACATATACGGTCGCATGTGTGTGTGTGTTTGCCTGTCAGCGTAAGGGGGACACTCCAAAAAAGCGATACAAGGACTCCCTGAAACAACATCTCAGGCTCGGCCAAATTGATCACCAACAATGGTCCGCCCTGGGCTCACATCGGGAGGCATGGAGACACACTATCCACAATGCTGCAGCCTTATCTGAGAACTCACGCTGAACAAGTCTTGAAGAAAAATGACAACGCAGAAAGAATCACAACCCGGTAACAACACCCAAGGAAACCTTCTGCTGTGCTTTCTGCAACCGGACTTGTCTATCTCAGATTGGCCTTTTTAGTCATCAGCGCGCTTGCAGAAAACGCGGGATGAGTCCTTCCTGAATCTTCGTTTGCAAAGAAAAGCCAGAGAGAGAGAGAGAGAGAGAGAGAGAGAGAGAGAGAGATCAGGAATGATGTTTTCTCATACATAGTATCACATTTTAGGGACATAGGCATTGCTTTGTACCCCAAAGCATCCCATACAAAAAAAGCCTTGACATTCCTTTTTATTCACCAGAATCTGTAGCCCCTTTGAGACTAACTGAAAGACATTTGTAATATCAGCTTTGGTAGATTCAGTCTACTTCATCCAATGTGTAGACCCAGTCAATGAAAGCTTATGCAACAACCCACATTCTTATGGTCTCAAAGGTGCTGCAAGGTCCCTTTGATTCTGATACAGATTGAAATGGCTACTTCTTTGAATATTCCTTTTTATTGAGACTGTTTGCCTTTTACAGTTCTGCAGGCAGTGGTGATGTGGAGGATCGGAACTCCTCAGGTCAACATTATCTTTTCCTTGTAGGTTGTCTCTCTCCAACTTGAGGAGGGAAGCATTTTGGAAGCAAGCAGAGAAGCTGAGCTCAAGAAAGGAATTTGGTGAATGAGATTCCTATCAGACTGGGCAGGAGGATGGCAAGAGTGATGCTCCTGGGAGCCTGACTGGCACTGTTTGTGGTTGCTGCCTTCATGCTGCTGCTGTGAACCACATAAATGGTATTCTTAGACTGAAAATACGAAGCTTGTTGAATGATGCTTGCTGAAGGAGTAGCACAGCCTCGAGCGGCAAAAGGCACTTGGCCAATAGACTCTGTGGAAGTATCATAGACAAATATACATGTTATACCAGAGCTGCATCACATCCAAGTGGGCAAGGGGCCTACACCTCAGAAATCAAAGTGACCTCATTCTGTGTCCCCAGGGTCTCCAGGGGAGTAGAGCCAGCCTAGTGTAGCATCCTAGAGCTGGGCTGTTTTGTTTAAATCCCTGTGTATTCCCTCTCTCCTCATGCATTACTCCAGGGAAGGAGCATGAGGAGCAGAGCTGTGGCAGTGGCCTCATGAGCAAAGGCTAGATACCAGGGCTGTTAATCATGGAAGTTTCAAAAGAAGCACCTATGAATGTATGGCTGATCATTCATCAGTGTTTCCTTCCAGAGTAAAATGCCTCTCTGTTTGAATCAATATGTAACGATAGTTTGAACCAAATCAGAGGACAAAGTTCAAATTTCTATTTGGTAATTCAAAAAGGGCAAGAATCTTCACAGTCCAGGAGTTATTGTGCACACACCTACAAAACCACACCAAAAAACGTGTGTGTGTGTTTCACAGTAAATAGCATTTTCTGCACAGGAAGCATGTTTTCTGCACAGAAAACATGAGTTTTCTGGAAAATGCCATTTTCTGAGCAGAAAACTCCCACATGTTAAATTTTCCCCAGAATAAATACTGAACAGTAAAAAGTCCTTGAAAACTAAAGTTTTTGAGGACTTTATTGCAAGAGGGAGATAAATGGTTAGGTTCTTTTCTTACCCATGCAAAAGAAATGTATTAAGGTTTATATCCCTAGTCTGCTTACTGTCAACCAACAAACATGAAAGACGTTTCTCTGCTAGCCACTATGATGCAGCCTATGCAACACAAATGTCTTGCTGAGAGGCAGCAGTGGTTCAGTGCTAAGTGATCAGAAGGAAAGCCCCATGAACCCTGCCTAGACCATGGCCCCTTTCCAGCAAACCTGGAAGAACAATGGGTGACAAGAGGACTCAGGAGATGGCCCCAAAAATTATGGTGCCAGCCTTGGAAGGAATAACACAACCCACCAAATGTTACTATGGGGACAACCTAGATTTTTTTTTTAAAAAAAATCTATTTTTAAATACTTTTGTCCACTATTATACTTCTCAGGCAGTCCAGTAGAACTGACCTTATTGCCTTTCTAAAGCCACTTCACTCATGAAATGTTATAATCTAGTGGCTGTGAGCCACACACAAGCTACTGTATATTTTTAAGGCGCTTTCTGTAACAGGGTACTTCAAGCTGAAGTAATTGGATGAAAGCTTATGGGAAGTTCAAATGATGACATCTTCAATTTTGCATCCTCTCTCCATACTTTCCCAATGATTCAGGTATCTTTGTTTCTTCCCAAAGAGAAACAAGTAGAGGGAGTGTAGAATATCCGTACAATGCCTCTGGAGCCAGTGTAGCATATAGATTTGGGTGTTGGACTGTGACTCTGGAGATCTGGGTTCGAATCCACACTTGGCCATGAAAATGCACTGGGCGACCTTGGGCAAGTCATACTACATTCTCAGCCCTCAGGAAACCCTGTAATAGGTTTGCCTTAAGGTTGCCATAAGTCAAAAATTATTTGAAGGCACCCAATGACAAACAACAAACAATGCCTCTGGTAAGAGTCTTCTGGAAGCATCATTAGATCTGAGACAGTCAACTGAATTATAAGTTTCCAATCCAAAAAAATCATATGTATTTCTGATCTCAAAACCTTTCAAGTCTATTGTAACATTGAACTGTTAATGATGAAATTTGGATGTTCTTTCAGCAGCCCACAAAAAGCGGGAGGGAACCTTCATCTCACCCCAAGAATTGATGTAAATATGGTGGGGTACAAGTTTTAGAACTTGAAAGTAACAATTTCCACATAACATAGGTACCTTCAGTTAGCTAATTTTGGGGCAACAAAACCTCATTTCAAAAGTAATGGAAGAAGTGGGGCAGCCCTTACTTTATGAGTGATTTTTCTAGTTACTTTTAAACATTAGATTTAAAGGGTAATTCTAGGTATTTTTAAAGAATTTTTGACAGAATGTTTTCTCATTTTTCCCTCTCCAAATTTTATACCATTCTCTTATCAATCCTAGACTCTCCTCCAAAACTGACAGTAACAAGTAACATAACAAATTAAACATTACTTCTTAAATGCTGCAACAATTAACAGCAATTAAATATTTTCAAAAGTAACTCTCCAAGCTCAAATAGCTTTAGCATCAGCTGCTCTATTCTGCTTTGGTCAGACCACACCCAGAGTCTGTATCAGGTAAACTGTGCACCATGTTTTTAAAAAGGGTATTGGCACAATGGAACATGTGCAGAGGACGGTGACCAAGCTGACAAAGATTGTGGAAACCAAGCCCTATGAGGCATGGTTGAAGGAGCTGAATATGTTTAGCCTTTGCAACAGATGCCTTGGACCCCTGCAATTTCTATTCCTCTTTTGCCCACTGGCTCTTGGTCTCATTGTTCTTGAGAATATGATGAAATTTCACAGCAGCATACATTTATATAAGCAGAGATATGTGTGAAGTTAGTGTATGTAGCACCTGAATCCATTCCCAGCACAGAAAGCTTCCAAGGATACACACAGACTCTAGTTCAGGGTTTTGTTTTTAGATTTACCTGTAATACCATTACTTCCAGTAATGTTGATACATTGGCTCTCCGATTCAGGACACCTCATCACTGTGGGCTCGCAGGAGGCAGGGTAGATACCAAAACATGAAGGGCACGCTACTTTGCTGATAGTGGTGTCTTCTTTTGGCGCTGTAGTGTAGGAAAGCAGAATTGGTGAATAAGCAGACTTCTACGTAGGAACGTACAGCTTCTTTGGTTATGCATCATGAATATTGCTGGAAATTTCAATGGGTTGCTTGGATTTCCACTGGTCCCTACAACATAATTCTCATCCATGCTGAACTTGTAAGCCAAAGATATTTTTAAGCCAAATAAGAAGAGAGCCCCATGTGCCAATCATCAAGCACCTTTTTATATACCAGTAGCTTTCTTTCTTTTAAATTCTTCCTCTTCTGTTTCCTGCATGGAATATAACTTGGGACTATGTGTCAATGATACTTGAACATTCTCCTTCTACCTATACTTCAGCTTGGATAGGGTAATCAATATTACTTTGCTGTCGTACTTCTGAAGAATAAATTTGAAAAACAGATTGTGCAAATATTCTCCAGACATTTGACTTCAACTTTAGGAGAGGCCTAAATAGTATGAGAATATGTAAAATATGTGTTTTTTATATTTTAAATATCCTAGAGGCACCAGATCCTGTCTGATCTTGGAAGCTGACCAGAGTTAGCCCTGGTTAGTACTTGAGTGGGAGATTGCCAGTGAAGACTGGGTGCTGTAGGCTATATTTCAGAGGAAGAAACTGGCAAAACCATCTCTGAGTATTCCTTGCCTTTGAAATTCAGGAGGTCACCATAAGTTGATAGGCAACTTGAAGGCAGAGAGAGAGAGAGAGAGAGAGAGAGAGAGAGGTAGAGGGAGGGAGAGGCCTTGAGACCATGCCACATAATCATGCAACATTGAACCTTGACACCCTTGACCTGAGACTCCCAGAGGCTTACCCCCTCCCCTGGACTTCTCTAAGGAACCCTCAGCACTTAGGAGATTATCAGACGGGGACAAAAATAGTGTCCCTGTCTCGTAATCTCCTCTCCCACCCCCCTCCATTCACCGTTCTGGCACAGTAACAAAAATTTTCAGACGTACCTTTTCCGTGCCTGTCCCCTCCCCTCGGCAGCCCAGGAGTGAATGGAGCTCTCATGGAGCTGCATTCACTTCCTGGTTTGAAATCCTGGGCCGTTCTCCTGAGAGGGTGAGCATGTGGGAAATTCAAAGTTTAAAAGAAAAATACACTTTAAAAAGTAAAACCGAACACCTAAACACACTTTAAAAAATACAAGTAGCCCAGGGAGGGTACAAAAAAAAAAAGTGATCTCCCAATCACACCCAGAAGTGTTTGGTATGGACATCCCATTGACCGCTGGCATCACACCAGCATAATGGGGCATGTTTTCACTCGCCCGTCATTCTGTTACAGAAACAGAATGGGTGATCTATTCATGGCTTAGCCCATGAATAAAAAGGAACAATGGCAGAATGGAGGAGCATGGGAGCATGACAACACTGGGATGGCGTTGTCTGAAAGGGAAGCCCTTTCACAATCTCCTGGTGTCGGTATCATGCCATACTTAGGGCATCTGATAATCTCCCTAATCATATGTCACCCACATGCATCAGCTAGGTCCTTCTTTCTATATCAACACCCACAGAGGAGCCTTCCAAGTTCTCTAAGACCAGTGATGGCATTTCTAAGGAAAAAGAAGGCCCATGTAGGCTTCCAGTTGCTGCAAGCTCCTTCCTGAAATAACAGCTCCTGTCATGAGGATCTGCTCCAAACATCCAGGCCCTGTAGAACTTTTTCTGGAGTCCTAAACAATACTTCTGAATTTACTCTAATTTTTGTTATCAGTAGTTCATGGTCTGTGACACAATCTGCTCCTGGTCTTGTGTTTTGCAGAGTGAATGGAGCTTCTCTATCTTCTGCTTCTAATTATGAATTGAATTACTTGAGAAACTGGGTTTAGTGGGGAAGAGCTTACTGTATCCTCCATGACTCAACTTATCATATGTGACTTCCTCCCTTGCCAAGATGTGACTGCAACGTCCTAGAACAGTTACAAGTATCCAAAGAACCTATTTCTCCTCTAGGATCTCACAGAGCAAAGACATGAGATGCCAGGGACATGGTCCAACTTTTTAAAAACCATGGTCCCTGTGTTTCAAAGGTGAATAACTGGGGGGCAGTGGCTGTTAAAGTTGTGATACAAAATTGAGTAGCATGGCAGCAAAACTGATGGGGGCATTAGTGGGGGTGTAAAAATCAGCAGAGTCCTCTTGTGGCCTATAGATTATGGGCATTATCACACGAGGTGTGTATTCTGCAATTACAGCAAGATAGTAGCAGATGTGGCCCTTTGTCCTGTTGTTTTGCTATTCATCTGCTTCTGTAGCATATCTTATCATTGATGAGGAAAATCCATCAATAGTTCCCAATACTGCTGCTAGGACAGCATTCCCATCCGTGCAATAAGATAATTCCATGACAATAGCAATATGAAGGAAGTCACATGGCATGAGGAGGTCACATGACCTCATCTCCTACTTCCCTCCTTATTATCCCAAGGTGACAAAAATTGCTTTTTCTTTTTTGTTTTCTTTTTTCTTTTTTTACCAAGATTGCATATTTATGGGGAAATGAAAAAAAAAAATAAAATAGTTTCCCCATAATTACACAAAATAACTAGAGGACCAAAGTTTCGGAACTACTGGCCTGTGTGTTTCCGATTCAGCTTTAAAGGCTTCATTTTCCCTCTCTTTCTCCATCATTTTTTATTCTATTCAGCAATTGAGAGAGTGGAGCTATCAACTCTTCTTGAAATTTCTTATAAAATTATGTAGGAAAGCTATCTTGCCCAGGCGATTTCCCAGTTTTCATCTGATTGATAACTTGTATTATTTCCTCTTTGCTGAAAGGTTGTGCTAATTTCTCTTTCATATCCTCTGGAATCCTCCATTGAATGTTATCTTCTACGAACTTTCCCATTTCTTCTTGTTGGTTATCATTTAATTCTGATTTTTTTATATAAATTTTCATAGAAACTTTTGAAAGCTGCCTTAATATCCTCTTGCATGTTACAGAGAGGGAAAAGGGGTAAAATGGGAAGTAAGGTAGGAGAGGATGATGAAAGAAAGTGAAATGAAGTGAAAGTAGCAGGACATAGAAAGGAGTAGAAAGAAGGAAGATGAAATGAATATGAGATTAAGGGTATAAGGTTATGCATAAGTAAGCATATATTTATATTGTGTTTATGCATGAATTTATGTTTACATCAATATACATGACTAAAATGTCAAATTGAGGGCGGCTTATATAGAATTTTGATATGTTTATGTTTATGTATGCTTACAAGTTTTGATAAATACATATTAAAAAAATAAAGGCTTCATTTTGTGTGTGTGTGTGTGTGTATACACACACACACACACACACACACTTTCAAGTCACCTGTCAACTTACGACAACTCCATGAATTTCATAGGGTTTTCTTAGGCAAGTAATACACAGAGGAGGTTTGTCAGTTCCTTCCTCTGAAATTAGCAGTCCTCATTCTTCAGAACAGTTCTTTTCTCTTCTGGGATCTGAAAGCACTGTTTCTGAACACTTTGGCTTTCTCATACTGTCCCTTCCCCTTTGTGTATTATTTCATTGACTTTGAATCTCTTCATCACCTGCTCTAGCTACCTGCTTCACACAGTTCCTCCAGATTCAACCTCCTTTTCAGGGACTGGGCAGCCCAAGGAAGGAAAGTATGTTTCTATAGGGGCAGAAACTGGGGAACAATTTCTTAAACACCGGCACTGTTTACCTTGAATTTCTCTAAGTCAAGAACAGCCAACAACATATATTGTGGATTGGAAAATGTTCTTGCATGCTTCACCATCCTTAAGCAGATCTTGATTCAACAAACCTTCAAGATTAAGTGCGTTGCATCTCTCTGTGCTGCAACATTGAGTCTTGGTCCTCAGATAAATTCCTTTTCCCACAGTGAGAGTTATAGTCCTGTCTTTGCATACAGAACTGTCTATGCAGCCTTTTTCCATACGTAAAAAGGCAGAGCCCTCTGTTTAAAGGAAAGAAATCTTATTAGTACAATTCCAAAAGAGCTAGCTGTGTTAATCTGTATGAGCAAGTATCGACCAAGTGTCCTGTGGTAAAAGCTTTCAGGGATAATACATGGAAATTTGTGCCATAATCATTGTACGGTACTAGTCTTTACAATATAATGGAACCCTGTTGTTTTTGTCATCCATAGAAAGAGATCCTGGGATTAATTATTAATTTACTTTTGAAAGAGAGACAGGAGTCAGAAAAACTAGTCAATGTCTCCTGTCCCTAAATTTTTTAAAAAAGTTTCCTCTCTGTTCTCAATAGGTGATAAGTGATTGTTGACAAGTTCTTTAAAATTATCAGAAATAAAAAATTTCATCCACCTAGCCTAATTCACTAGTACAGCTATTTCTGGCATTTTGTAATAGCCCTCTCCATATGTGTTAAAGATTGGGGGCCTCTCAGAAAAAAAACACAAATGGCAACCCTGATTTAGCATTAATATACAGATGCAGACTTTTAAGAATTAAGGACTCCACTGAAAATCCTGGATCTGGAGGGATTAATCTGACCATGGTAGTGAGCTACACAGCTCTTAAGTCCAGCTCATGAAACCCTACCAATCAGACTGCATATTTTACTTCATATTATTTTGCTGTAACACTTTATATACCATAAGCAAAAATTGTTTGTGACGATGTTTCCCAATCTCCTGGATGTCTGATGCTTTTAGGTCTGTGCAAGTCAACATTTGTAGATAATTGCAGCATATGTATTACATATATATCTTATATTCTTTGCAATATTTTATATACATTTTACCTGTTCATATTCTGTGATGATGTATGCTTTGCAATCACCTTTGGTCACAAGCAATAAACTAGAACTACTACAAAAATCCAACTCATGCCTGCATAACTCACCTTTTTTTTCCCTTGCAACAAGCAAATTCTCCCCCTTTTAGCTGCTTCAACCCCATCCCCAATAAAGCCATTTACAGTCTGGTGACAAGATGGTGGAGAATCTAGTTACATTCCTATAGCTGGATGCACAGTGATGACATCATCTCCTAGGACCTCTGGAAGACCCCTACAAGGTCTCAGGGGAGACCTCTGGAAGACCCCTACAAGGTCTCAGGGGATACCAATTGCTATGCCTCCAGCTATAGGAACAGCTGAACACTTATCTGCTCCCATTCTTTACTGACCAGTAAATGTCCACATTGGTTGGTTTCAGTAGCTAAAAGGTGGAGTTTGGGGGAATAAAGGGATACATGCCATGGTTCTGTTGATGAGATTTATGTGTCCTGATGTAGTGTTTTGACCCATTATTTATTTCTCCCCTATTTGATTCTATTTTCTCCATCCATCCATCCATCCATCATCTTTCTGCCTTTCCCCCCTTCTTTTTTTTTCTTTCTACTCTCAAATTCATACCATTTCAAATGGGCATAAATCCTATTGTACAACCCCCTATTGTAGCAGAACCATTGAAACAATTGGATTTATCCACCTATTAACTCATCCCTGATTTGGTTAATGGGGATTAACCAACAGGATTCCTGCTGTACAGTTGTTTATTCTCGGATAATACAGATTCACCCATGATTCACCCAGTTCACCCATGATTTCTGTGTACTATGCTATGCTCTTGGGTAGCAACACTGGAAAGGATTAAAAGGTCTGGAAATTCATTCAAAGCTGTCTGAATATCTCCTTGGAGCTATAGATACCCACCTAGAGTATGCTCTGTTGTAGTTGTATAGCAGATATTTGTTCCTGTAGCTTCACAGGTATCCGAAGTGCAGCCTTGTGCATTACAGACACAGGGAAAACATTTTGCTATGAAGAGAAAAGGAGAAAATACAGCATGGTTGTTGTTGTTTTTTCTTATTTTAATATTAGTATGCCATAAGTTCCTCTAAGAACCTTGGGGGTTGTAGGTGCTGTTTGCAGCCATTTGTTTTATTCTTGGAGCAGTCATGTGGAGTAGGGCTGAATATATTAATTTTAGTGTGAAGTTGAAGACTTTCACGGCCAGCATCCATAGACTTTTCTTGTGTTTTTTCCGGGCTGTGAGGCCGTGTTCTGGAATAGTTTCTTTCTGACGTTTCGCCTGCATCTGTGGCTGGCATCTTCAGAGAAAGATGAAGATCTCTGAAGATGCCAGCCACAGATGCAGGCGAAACATCAGAAAGAACCTATTCCAGAACACGGCCTCACAGCCTGGAAAAAAAAACACAAGGAAAATCTTTTAATTTTAGCTGTCACATTTACGTCCCACCTTTCCACCAAAGTTGCTCAAGGTGGTGATATAGCTCTTCTTGCCCCCACCCCCATCCTATTTTATTCTCTCAACAATCCTGGAAAGTATGATAAGGCTTGGAGATAGCGAGTGCTTCCATATAACCCACTCAGCTTCATAGCTATGAGCTTGGGGGTCTCCCCAGTCCTAGTTAGAAATGAGAAATCTTGAGCTTGTTTGAAGTTTCTAGCAGGGGAGCACAGCTATTGTATACCCTTGACTGAAGAACAGTACCCTCCTTCTATCTGGGATGGTTGTCCTCTTCCACTGAGTGCACATCTTCAGGAGGGACACACATGAAGCAGTGAGGGAGGAGGGGGACATCCACCTATCCAGCCAGATCAGCCAAATCAACCCTGGTGATCAATGGGTGACAGATGTCACAGCCAGATCACCCTCACATGATAAGCAAATGATCTGATAAATCAAAAAACTACTGAATATGTTGATAGAGACTGGGCACCAGTCACAGTTTATTGGGAGAGCAAAATATTGTCATAAAAATTATACAATTAGAGAATTATAGATATTCTAGTATTGCAATGAATAGGTCATTTGTCATTAAAGTGCAGAGTTACTATTTGTAGAAGTTTATAAAATGTAAGATTCATAAAGATAAACAAAAAGGAAGTACTAAGATTTGGTATACACAAGGTCAAAGTCGGTATGAATTTACTTATAATATGTAAAAGCCTTCAAAAGTTGGGTAATTACTCAGAAGTGAAGATATATAAATGCTATAGCAAAGGAAAAAACAGATAAGATTGGATAATATTTTGAATATTAAATTTAATAATTAAAGATTGTAAAGTACATGAAACTGAAATTGTAAACCTTCAGATAAGTAATTAGATTTCCTCTTTTGTTATTACAGAAAATGAAACTACAGAGTATATTTCATTTTTATTTATTGTTATTTTGTATGAAAACATGATGATGATGATGATGATGAGAGAAATCTTACTTTTTTGGGATAAAAGCTCCCAAAATACCCTAGCCAGCATGGCCACTAGCCATGCTGAATAAGGTTTTTTCTGGACCTTGTCAACCCAGAAAATAATTTTTCTCCATTCTGGTCCTAGTTCTTACCAATGTATGACAGTTGATGGGTGCTTCTGGGAGGTTTCTCAGAAGGCTGATCAGATAGAAAAGAATCTGCGCTCTCCCCATGCACCTTGTTTTAAAAGCTAACCTCAGCCTTTTTCTCCCATCAATGCTGCTGCACTCTGAAACTTGGCCTTGAAAACAAGATGGAGCATTAGGAATGACAAGAACAGGCAAAGACTTGCATGCAGCCATCCCCAAATATTGGCATTATCTGTGATGCTCAATGAGTGCAATGAATTGGCAGTACTCTCATTGTTCCATTGTTGGTAGACTACTGGACTTACCTGTACCTATTAATGTGGCAAAAAAGTAGAAGAACAGTGGATTCATGATTTTGGGAACTGGGAAGATTTGTTTTGGACAAAGGGAAAGATACTCCACCAGGCTTCTGGATCCTTAGAACTGAAATGTTAAAGACAGCAAGTTGGACTCAGTATAGAAATCTGGAAATCTAAACACAGTACATCTGGCAGGGCTAAAACAATGGAGTTTTGACATGCACTCAGTTTATCTATTTATTTAAGAATATTTTTTCCTGTCCTTCACAACATATTCTTTTGTTGTGGTCCTTCAAGCTGACTCTAACTTATGGTGACCCTGTCCTAGAGTTTTAATGGCAAGCTTTATTTAGAGGACATTTAGCATTGCCTTCCTCTGAATATAGCCTGCACCACCTGTTAAACCCTGGCGGTCTCCCTTCCAAGTACTACCCAAGGCTGACCCTGCTTAGCTTCTGAGATCAGGCAGGAGTGGATCAAAACCAATGTAATTTTAAAATAGTCTTATGGAAAAGGAAAACACAAAATATGGCACATAAAGGCCTGAAAAATATTGGTTCATCCGAACTGGAATAGATTCATGGAATCAATTGCTAAACAGTTAGGTAAAACATTGATTTAGTGGATCAACTCTGGTATGACCCAATGACAGGATCCAGGACAAAAGCATACCTTCCAACATTTGACAGATGGAAACTGGGATACATGTGTCCAAGCAACACTGCAGTGTGGTCAAGACGGTAAAAGTTATTAATGAGGAAGAAGACTCAAGGTAGGAGAGGCTACAGCAGTTTGCTTTTTCCTGATCCCACTGGGAAGAGCAAGACTCTGCCTCTCCTCCTCCTCTCCCTGTTGCTGAGTACAAACTAGTACTCAATTAGTTTGAGTACCAACTAGGTTTGCAGTGTGAACTCAGTTTTCACCAACGGAAGTAAGCTTGCAACAAAGAGAGAAAGTAGGAGAAGAGAGAAACTCGGACATTTTAAAAGCACCTGGCAAAGCAAGTTTAGAGTGTGGTCAAGATAGCCAAAGTTATGAATGGAGAAGAAACACACAAGTTGGGAGACACTGCAACACTTTTCCTGAATCTACTGAAAAAGGCAAGATGCTGCCTCCCCTTCTCCTTTCCTCTCCCAAGTTAATGGAAGTAAACTACTTTTGCCCTTTGAATTCAGGTTGCAGAAGCTGAAACAAGCTAAGGACAAAGCAGGAAATGAAGGAGGAGAGAGAAACTGGTACATTTTACATGCATTTGAAAAAGAGGGATGGCAGAGGATTAATTGGGACTGTCCAAATCAGGACAATTGGAAGCTATGCCTTTTTCCTATAACCTTCTCTCTGATGCTTTTTTCCATGATGTGCCATGATCAAATCTGGAATCCTCCCACAAGGAAATGTTGCACGCTATCTCCACTGGGCAAACATCCCCCCTTCCAATGACTTGTTGGTTACCTTTAGGTGTAGTGGATTTGTAGAAGGGATGTGAGTCTGCTCCGTTCTGTTAGCTTTCTCTCCTGTCCAATGCCACTCTTCTGTCATATTTATACAGCCCATTTGCTGTTCTGAGTGATATAAAAATACACTTTCCCAATGTACATTGCACAGAGATTGCTTTCTGTTTTATTTACTTTCACCAGATGGCTTTTCCATAAATACCTTTGGACTGTTACAACAATTCGGAGAGATGGGTGATAAGCAAATAGCACCCTATGGTAATTCTGGCTATATTGACTTCCCTTTGGTTTTGCTTGCATTCTGGGTGTGCCATAAAGATTGTTTCTTTGTAGATTTCATCTGTGACATGTGGTTTTGTGAGGAGTGATGGTCGGTGGTTCCTATGTGAGTAGGGTGATGAATCAGCCCTGGTTTTCCTCTGGTTTCTTATGCATAATTGCTGCCATGTTGGCTTTGAAATATGTTGAATGTGAGGTCCCAAAGACACAAAGTTATTAACAACCCAGCCAAGACCTTGCAAACTCAGAGTCATGGCTTCCTTGATTGAATCAATCTACCTGTAATAGTGTCTTCCCTTTTTCCTAATGGTTCCCACCTAGCCTGATGTTATCATCTTGTCTAATGAATGAATCGTGCTATCTTGTGCTATTCCAAGTATGATAGTCTCGGTTTGCTGTAATTTCCCTGTTATACTTTAAAGGGGCTATCCAAAGTGCTGAACTTTATTTTTAAAATAAGCTTAGCACCTTGGATAAATCCTGTTCCATTTGTTCCATTTATACTAAAACTAGGGACAGGTTAATCATCCATTGATATGGAAGCCTGCTTGTGACATAGGAGATTATCAGTTGAGCATCTAAAAATGTTCTTGTCCCACTATATTTGAAAGCTTAAGAGCCCTGACATAACCACCCTTTTTATCACATGTTGTTGTAATAATGAGAAAGAGCAGTCACAGCATTATCAGAGCATGACTGCTAGGACTGTTTACCTCCATGTTCATGGGGACGTGTGATCCCGGCGGTTCTTGAGAGAAGACATGAGTGCACTTAAAAATCTAAAAACACCAAAATTAACAAAGAGGACAAACATACAAGCACTGAAACACACTTAAAAATTTACAAGCAAAATGAGGAGGTTCATAAAAAAGCATCCCATACCTAGTTTTTGCATTATCACCTGGAAGTGTTCTGGTGGGGACTGCCCATTGATGCTTTATTCACAAGAGCATAATGGGATGCAGTTTGGGACACTGGCAATGCCACGAAAAAATACCACCATTGGCAACCAATTGATGGCTTGGCCCATTAATTAAAAAAAAAAAGAATGCCTTTTTCACAGGAGGGGACAACATTGTGCAATAGGGAAGCCCTTTGGTGGTATCGTGTCATGATGCCATATTTGCCACATCTGATAATCTCCATAGTCTTGCAGTCCATCCATAGCTCAGGAACAGAGTTCATGTCCCTGGTTAATTCCCAGGCACCACTAGTTAAAAGATTCAGGTGAAGACAAAAATGTACATCATATTTGAGATCCTTAGCAGTTGCTTCCAGTCTGAGAAAACAGGCTCTTACTCCATAGGAATGTGTCAGAGATATTGGTACTTTATTATACATCTCATTTCAGGTGCCACATGTCAGAGGTACAACAGGTGGGTATTCATCTATGGCAGGGGTGAGCATGCTGAGAGGGATAGAAGGCCATTTGGGGCTATTCCAAGCCCTACATGGGTCATATCACTGCCATTTACTGGAACTGGGAGTGATGTTCCAGGCACTTGTAGTCAATTTGTAGGGCATTTTCATTCCACATGGCTAAAGAGTTGTGGGTGAGGGGGAACAGTATTGCACATACTGAACATTGTCCTGCATAGGGTTGATCCAGGGTCTCCAAAAAATGGGGGGGGGAAACATGGAGTAGCGTTAGGGATTGGGAGGTCAAGGGATGGATGGGATCCCTCTATGGGCCATTTGTGGTCTGCAGGCTGTATGATTCCCACCCCTGTTCTGTGACACCCAATATTTGGAACCACGTTTTAAGCAGGGTATCCTTGACTCCATCCCACAGGTTATATCATTGCTCATCCACCTCCTGGTTCGATTTCTCTTCATCATGTCTTGGTTTTATTCTTTATTCATTAAGTGTCAGGATCGGTCCCAGGTGAGACCTTTTTCTGCGAAGTTTTAATTTGCTGTGTAACCTTGTAGCTAATGCTCTTTGCATTTTTCTGTATTTGTTAATGAGTATGTAGCCTGGCTGTGAATAGGGAGTATAAGCTCTATGTATGTAACCGTTTGATAAACTGGCACCTGTGGGACTCTGCTCTGTGAAAAAGGGATTGAGTCCTCATACTGTGGTAATAGGAGTGGGGATTATGTTTAACCAATGACTGCATAGCTTGCCAGATTTGAAAATGCTTTTATTATACAGTAGGATCCCCGTATCTGTGGGGGCTTGGTTCTAGGGGCACCTGTGGATACCAAAAACCATGAATAACAGTAAACACCATTGAAAATAATGGGGCTTCCGGTTTAAGAAAAAAAAACATAGAGTTGCCTTGGAGAAGCTAGAAAATGAATAGAGAGAATGCCTCTCTAGGCATTTTCTAGGAAGACTGTATGGTAGATGTGCTGTTTTTTGTCCCACAGATAACTGAATCAGTGGATAATGAAGCAGTGGATACGGGGGTCCTACTGTACTGTTTGTCAGTTAAGTTTCATTCTGAGCAACAAAGATGTAAGGATTGCTTTCTGGACTACCTTGCCAGTAAAAGTTTTCTGTTTGAACTCTGAAGCATCTGGTCACTGAGTCTGGAAATGCCAGTACCTGATATTAAAATCTTACCACACTAATTCAAAAATTGCACCACACAAGGCAGTGAACACAGAAGGGTAAAAACACATCCATGACAGAATCACAAAGGTGACATATCAAAGGACCAAAACCAAAGGGCAAACAGAAGGAGTTGGCCAAAAGGACAACAAGCCAAAGGCCTGAGGTACCATGGCTTTTAAAAGTTACCTTTAAAATAACAACTCCTAGAATCACTCAGCCAGCATGGAACTTGCTGGTAGCAACTTTGGACAGGTCAGAGTTGGAAAAGTTACCCTTTGGATTACAATTCCCCCAATTGTGCCTTCTGGAAGTTGTGATTTTTAAAAAGTAACATTTCCAGGTTCTGGAAGGCAAATAGCTGGATTTGTGCAGAGAGCTTCAAGGGCTGGCAAATGAGGAAAACTCTCTCTTTCTTCTGTTACTGTGGCTCCAGATGGAAACAGGATGCACATAAAGGCCTTTAGCTGTGTTCCAAAGGTTGATATACATTAAAGATAGGCCTTAATTATTAGTTAATTATTACATACCATTTTTCAAGAAAAGAAAGTACTCTTCAGAAGGAGCCATAAACTTTATGGGCACATATAGTGCAGTGTTATGTAATATGGCCTCTTGGACACTGATAAGCTCTGGAATCTTCTGAACTACCTTTGCTCTTCTGTTTCACCCCCTGACAATTTATTAGCCTAATTTATGTGGGGTGCCTGTTAACCATGCTAGGTGGAATTAAGCTAGCCATTGCCCCATTGCCAAATTAGTCTGGTATTGCCCATAGTTTAGTTAAGCTACTTTGTGTCCATTGAGTTTTCTCCTCCTCCACCACCACGCTTCACAGCAAATGGAAAGGAGTTGTGAAGGTACATAACAACAGCAACAAAAGCAGATTGAGAGAGTTGGGCATGCTCAACCTGGTGAAGAGAAGGCTGAGGGGTGACGTGATTGCACTATTTAAATATCTAAAGGGCTGTCACAGAGATTTGTTCTTATTTTTATCTGTGGTCCTTATTTTTGTTCTCTTAATGTTCAACTATAAACCTGACTTTGCACTTCCTTCTCTTACTTTATTTAGCAATCGTTCCAAGTCTGCTATTTTCTGCTAGTAGCATGGTGCCTTCTGCATATCTTAAATTGTTGATGTTCCTTCCTCCAATTTTTACCCCTCCTTCCTCTAAGTCTAATCCTGCTTTTACATATGATATGTTCAGCGTACGTTAAAAAGATTGGATGATAAAATACAGCCTGGCCTGGCCTCCTTGCCAATTGGAAACCATTCCATTTCTCTGTATTCTGTCCTGATGGTAGCTTCTTGTTCTGAGTACAGGTTATGCATCAGGACAATCAAATGTGACACATCCATTTCTTTAAGAGAGATCCCACGTTTCCAGTGATCTACACAAGCAAAGGCTTTGGTATAATCTATACATTGTAGGTTCATCTTCGAATGGTTCTTCCTTGAATGAATCTGTCATCCTTTCATTTCTTGTATGTAGTTCTTCAATGTATCATTTCCATCATCTTTTTATTTCTACTTGGTCATGTAATGTGTTCCCTTGCTGGTCACATAGCATCTTGGTTTAAATTTTCCTTTGATTTCTTGGATCTTGTGGAAGAGATTTCTTGTTTCTTGTTCTTCCTTTTCTGTTGTCATCTTCAGTTTCTCTGCATTGACTATTATATTATTTCTCTTTGTGCCTGTGCACAAGTCATGAACAGTTGCATTCTGGATCCTGATTTACGTTGCCTTTTTATTTTGCTTCACATATGTCCTTAACCATGTGAAGAGTTCCATCTATCATCCATTGAGGCTTCCTTCTCTTTTTGGCTGCAGATTGGGTCTTTTTTCATTCCTCCCTAACAACTTCTCTGTGTTTGAGCTAATATTGTTCCCCAGAGCTATGAAGGACTCTTTGTTGCTGGATGGACAGGTTGTAAAATGAGCCCAGCAGCAGCAGGTTGACATTCCTAATAGGGCTCACTTCCCACATGGCTTCTTGCACATGTGACAAATGGAAAAATTTTCTGTGCTGTTGCTGGGGCTTGGAGAAAGCTCCCTACAAGCCCCATATGAGGTATTTTTTCAGGCCTCAAGGTACTGCTGTGACCACCAGGTCATAAAATCATTAAGTTGTAAGGGGTCCCAAGGCCATCTTAGTCCAACCCCCTGCCATGTAGGAATAGACAGCTAAAACACTCCTGAGAGATGGCCATCCAGCCCTTGTCTCAAGATCTCCAGTGAAGGAAAGTCTACCAGCAGTTTATTCCACTGTTGAACAACTCTTATATTAAAAAGGTTTTTTCCTAATATTTAGCTGGAATCTCTTTTCCTGTAATTTGAATCCATTTGTTCAGGTTCCAGTCCCTGGAGCAGCAGAAAACAAACTTGCTCCATCTTCTACATGATTTGGATGAAGGAATAGAGGGGATGCTCATCAAATCTGCAGATGACACTGAACTAAATGCAAGAATTAACACCTTAGCAGACAGCATCAAGATTTGAGATAAGCTTAACACATTGGAGAACTAACAAAATTAATTTCAGCAAGAATAAATGTAAGGTACTACATTAAACAGAAAAAATCAGAAACAAAAACGAAGGCTAAGGGAAGTGTGCTTTGACAACAGTGTGTGGAGTCTTAGCAATATGTGGGATATGCAGGCTCCCCCAAAGGCCATTGCAATTCTACATCAAAATAATTCAAAGATGTAGCCATGTTAGTCTGGAATATCACTATGCAAAGGGATCTTGTAGTATCTTACAGACTGAGAGAAATAAGTTGTAGCATAGGCTTTTGTAGACTTATTTTACTTCCTTGGGTGCATGCAAGTCTACAGAAGCTTATGCTACAATTTCTTTCTCTCAGTTCTTTCTTGAAAGTGCTACAAGATCCTTTTGTGTACATCAAGAGAAATAAAAGTACAATTCTGTTCTGGTTTGATCAGAGCTCACTCAGGGCAATGATGGCAATGGTGGGGTGCAGAGTGGGCAAACCACATGAGGTGACACCATCAGAGGGAGAGGCATGACATCGGTCTTAGTAATATCACTGACTCAGAGTATTGTGTTCATTAAACTGAACCACAGTTTAAGTAGGAAATCAAAAAGGTAAAAACTGTCCAGAGGAAGGTGTTGAACATGTAAAAGGATCAGGAAATCAAGCCCTTATAGGGAACAGAGGAACTTGCCTATCTTTAGCCTGGAGAAGAAAAGATTGTCAGGTGAGATAATAGCCATTGTTAAATATCTGTGGGGCTGTCAGGTAGGCATGCAAATGAATTCAAATTTCAAGAAAGAAGCTTCTGACAAAGAATTAGAAAGAACTGCCTAATGGCAGGAGCTACTTAGCAGTGGAACAGACTCTCTTGGAAGGTGATGGTCTCTCTTTCATTGGAGGTTTTTAAGCAGAGGTTGGATGGCTATCACTCAGGGATGCTTTAGCAGTGGAGTCTTGCACTGAGTTTAGACAAAATGTCTCTTGGGTCATTTCTAGCTCTGAGTTTAGACTTTGGGACCATAAATAGTGTTAACAGCTACATTCCTGTGATATGGCTTCTATGTCATTGATAAGGGAGGCAAAACATCTCAGATACCTTTGCCCTTCTTTTTCACCCTTAGCAATTTATTAGCCTGGCTTGTGCATGGTATTGTTGATAATGCTAGGTTGAATTAAGCTTGCCATTGCCCCTGTGCCAGATCAGTCTGGAATTCTTCTACATTTTAGTTCCTCCACCTTGTGTCGATTGAGCTCTTTCCTTAAACTACAGCATCACCCTACACTGAATTAATGGAAATTAAGTTTCTAGCCTTTCCCTTGTCTGTCTTGATAGTTTGGGGAAAATGTAGAGGGAGTACTTTACCCGAATGTTGCCTTAACACGATAGGCTGTTCCTACCTTCCAGGGTCCTAGTCAATGGGATGGCAGCTAAAATGATAACTGAGATAAGGGGGGGTATTCATGTTTTGCTAGGATACATATATTGAGCAACAGGAAAAATGCAAGGAAGTCTAGTAAATACTAGAGCCTGAACTTCTATAATCTATATGCCTCCGTTCATTGTATTTCACTGAAGACCTTTTTCCAGCTTGAATCAAGACAACTCCTTGAGCCAAATAGGATGGGATCAATATAAGAATTTGTCCAGCAGGAGCACAAGGAGGCTGGGCAGGAAGACTGCAAAAACTATGCTCCTTGGAGCTCGAATGATGCTATCTTTGCCATTTGCTAGACGGGCAGTGGTTTTGGCAATAGAATAAGTGACTTTGCCAAAGTTCAGTTTGGCACCCTTCTCTTGGAGGATGGACACTGTAGAGGATGTGGCACAGCCCTTGAGAACAAAGTCACGTGTTTCAGACTCTGTGGGAAAAGAGCAGAGAAATAAATGGTATCACAGTTTGTCTTCTTTTCATTCCTACACTTCTTTTTGCTGAAGTCAACTCTGCTATGCCTCAGAAACAACCAGAAAGGATGAGGGAGAGATCTCAACAAAACAAGAAAAGGAAGACAAGGACAAAACACAGTCTCTTATATCTCTGGTGTTTCCCCCCCCCCAATATATACATTTAATAGTCTCAACCTAAAGGATAATACATAAAGTCATCAAATGGTCAAGAATGTTCACCAATATTCTTCACCACATCTGTGTAACTAAGTAACATCTCCTGGCCTGAACATCCCTGTTCAGCTGCCAATCGGGACACAAGGAGGGTGACATTTCTAGCCGCCTCCCACCAATGAGGCAGCAAAATTCAGAAGCAGGATTCCTGCCATAATTCATTATATCAGCCTTGCTCACTGGTAGGAGGGAGGGTGGACATGTCATCCTCCTTGTGCCCTGATTGGAGGCTGAATGGACCTCCACCCAATCCAGCTGTTGGCTCTTATAGTGGACTGGGGGGGCATATACATAGTTTTATGGTAAGACTACATAGTGTTACAGAACATGGAGTAGTTACAGATCTGTAACTGTAGTTTATTAATCCTGCAACTGCAATACTGAATGCCATCCATTGGAAATAAAGTATTCAAAATGGCCATCTTGGATGCAGCTCACTTGTTTTCAGCAGCTGAAGTCAGAAGCCTTCTTTGTTTCAGTTCTGTTTGTTAACACTATCACACACACACACATACACACACACCCCTACTAAATAACTCTTGAGTCTGGAATCCTATTGGTATCTTATGCATTCCCTCTTTAGGAGTGGTTAGACATTTCTCTCCAGTGCACAAGATCTACAATCCATCCAGGTTTGCAAAAGTGGAGTTGTCATACCATGGTGCATGCAGATGCTCAAGCACATGGGGTGCATGAACACTTGAGGTATGCATTCAGTTGTGGATGAGATGTTGGCAAGTTTATTTAAAAGTATGTCAAGAGTCAAGCACCGGAGACCCAATGTTGTGTGACCATTTAAATGTCACTCTGGGATCCAGAGACTCTACTCAGCTAAACATGATCTTGGGCTAGTGTGATAATGAGAAGACTCCATTTCCCATTATCTGCCAGCTCAGCAATCAGGTAACAAAGTGTTAACTAGGGTCTGGAGAAAGGTAACACCTTTGGGGTCAGCATCATCACAGATGTCAAAAGTCACAAGATACACTGACCAATCAAAGATTCCAAAGTGGCACACCTTTGAGAAGCTTCAAAGAAGAGGTAATAAATACTGCCTCAGGGCCACGAAGCAGGGAAATGAACAAAGAGAACAAAGGACTCTGAACAAAGAGAACAAAGGGACTCTGGAGGAAGGCTGTTGAAGATGGCTGGACAGCCCTGGCTCACAGCCTCCCCTGAATTCAATAGACGGAACTTTATGGTCAGTGAATAGATCACAAAATGTATTAGCTAAATTGTGTTAGGGAATTTTGTTATTTTCCCACTTGGCTGAATGCTTACTATGTCTGTAACTTCTAAGAATGTACTGGGAAGGAGGAGCTTTCCATGAGAATTATCTGCATGTTATGAACTCTATTTGGAATAAATACACTTTTTCTAATCTTTCTTCAGCTGATGCACACACATGCCTTGTTTTCTTGGTCATTCTCTTCTCTTCGGGGCAGAAAGGAGAGGGAGGTAAATCTCTCCAAGTGGCAGAAGGTAGAGAAGGAAACCCCACAGTCTCCCTTTGGACTGTGTTGTAAGGGGTGTAGAATTCAAAGGGTGGTAGCAGCTAGATCAAAGGAGGTGCAATTAAGAGAATTCACAGGCAGAGGAACCCCAAGATTGCATCTCACAAAGGCAGCAGAGTCCTCAGAGGATTACATGAGTGCACACTGAGGCAAAGGCTGTATCATAGCTAGTTATTAGCTCTCATTTGAAACCAGTGTTTCTCAGCATTTGTCCCTCCAGATGTTTTGGGCTTCAACCTCCCAATCTCTGATTTACTTTCCATGCTGCCTGGAATTCCTGGGGGAGTCAAATTCCCAAACATCTGCAGGTCTAAATGCTGGGAACCATTGGCATCATAAGTTTGCTGGAAGGTGAGGGAAAAGTAGTGTAGGTCATTTGTGAAAATGAGTAGGATAAATATAAAGTGGTGCTTTATCTGATGTGGCAGAATGGCATTTTCTCCATTCAGTGCTCCAAGGACTAGTACCATATTTGTGTCCACTGACTAGACTGCTTTCTTTATTTGCTGGAAAAGTTTTAATATTTTTTTAAGACACACAAATGCACACATACAGTCGACCCTCCACATTTGTGGGTTTAAGTTTTGCAGATTTGATTATCCACAGATTATTTGATGCTGCCTCCGTTGCTGCCCTATGCCATTTTAAATAGGGACTTCAAGCATCATGAGACTGAAAGAGACTGCGAATACATGATGAGGCTTGTAAGTCCCTATTAAAAATGGTGTAGGGCAGCAGCAGAGGCGGGCAAGCCCCACCAGCCACCTGCTTCTGCCTTGCAAAGGAACCCCATCACCTCGAAGGCATCTGCAGTGGGCTGAATCCATGGATTGTATTTTTGTGTACACTAACTATGGTTGGGGGTAGAGAGATTCATGGTTTTTCCACTCTTGCAGGGATCCTGCACTCCAACCCCAGCGAATATGGAAGGCCAACTGTGTATAAAATATTGGCCAGTATTCTGTATCAGCTACTTAGTTAAGTATAGAGTTACAGATGAATACATCTAGGTAACTGTTCCATATTCATGATTGCTACTTAGTCGTGATTGTGATGCCATTGCCACAGTCATAATACCCAACTCCCAACCTACTTTACTGGGCATCACCTGTATGGGGAAAAGGAGATCCATTCTGCTGGTGATTGGAACACAGGTGAATGACATTTCCATTAGGCTTCAGGGAGGTGGGGTGTCATTCCAGGACAGGTTACCTAGTAGAGTACTTAACTAAGTAGCAATACAAAATACTGGGGCCACCATTGTTTTATTTTAAATAACTAAATAAATACTAATAAGCCTTAATAAATAAGGAAGAAGAAGCAATTGCTGCATGCTAATTTACCCCATCTGATGCTCCCAATGATGTGGACACATTGGTCCTGGGACTTGACACACTTTTTCATGGTGGCATTACACGTTTCATTGCCGAGAGCAAAGCATGAGGGGCACCCCCAACTGCTGATCTTGTTGTCCTCTGTCGGTACTACAGGGAGGAAAGAATGAATGACTAAGCATATCATGGAACTAAAATGCCCCTCCAAAATTACCCTCCCCCAGAGCTCTTGGTGAAAAATGGGAAGGTGTGGAAAAGAGAGACACTTTTTTCGTTGCCCAGAGCAGGGGTGGCAATGCTCAGCAGGTAGGGAGCCACATTATTACTATATTATTACTGGGTCAGGAAAGTACATGCATTCCCAAGGCCATTTTTCTTACCCCCTGGATGTCCAACACCTCAAAAAAAATGATTTCAATGCTCTCAAAATGTCCCCAACACTCTCTGGAAACACTAGAGCAGCAATTCTTTCATGTCTCGGGTAGGTGGGCCTGTTTTAGGTGCAGAAGAGGGCTTTTTCAACAGTGTGATCCAAAAAAAAGTGTGATCCTGTGTCGCTTCCTGTTTAAAAAATACCTCTTCTTTGCCTAATATGTCCCAGGGGATTTAGGTGGAGGGTTGAGCCCTCCAAAGTCCACTGGGAGGCCAAATTACCCCTCAACCCATGACAGCTGCCCACTTGGCCTTATCAATACATTCGTAACAGCTTTTGTTTTCAATTCATGTCATGTTGTGCATAAAAGAAAACCATTAAAAAGATTTTTTTTAAAAAAAAAACTTAAAATACAATGAAATAGATACAAAACAATCATGACTTTAACCTTAGCCCAAAGGACCTCACTTACCACTGATGTTATCCTTGTTACATCTGTCCACCTTGCAGCATTTGGTTTCACTATTCAGGTAAAAACTTTTCCCTGCTGTGATGAATATGATCTTTTCACTGCATGGATCAAAAAGGGCTGAGCTTTCTTGGCAACCTTTATATTGGTGCGACGTGACCATGGTTCCAGCTGTTTCCAAAAAAAAGAGGGTTGAGCAATAAAAAAGAGAGGGCATCTAATACCAACATATGTTGAAACAAGTGGAAAACCTGGTGAAACACTCCTGCCCTATTGAGAGATGTACACGGCATGCCCTCCAACATTTCAAACATGAAAACAGGGACACGTGGCCAAGAAACATCAGAGTGTGGTCAAGTTGGCAAAATTTATTAAAGAGGGATGACGGACAAACTAAGAGATGTTGCAGCAGCTTGTGTTTTGCCCGAATCTATAGAGAAGGGCATGATTCCACCCCCTTCTCTCCTCTCCTTCCTGCTGAATTGAATGCAATAAACAGTAAATAAAAAGGAAGTGACTTCTACTCACTTCCTGTTATTAAAAAAGAGCTCTCCTTGCCTAAAATAGCCTGGTGAGGGGAGGCCTGAAAAGATAGGGAAAGTGGTCCCTCCCCACGGTCCCTAGTGACAAGCCAAGGGAGATACAGATATAGATGTAGGACTTTATCAGACGCACAAACTACAGCGTCATAACAATGCCACAAAACCTGTACTTTTTAATTGACAGCTGAAGCCATCAATTGATCCCCCTTGGCGCTTTAGTGCCAGCATTGCTAGTATGTGAAACCTCACACCATTGTACTCACGTAAATGCAGCATCAATGACTGGTCCAGTGTGAACACTTCTGGGTGAGATCATGACATCCAGGTAAGTGACACACTTTTAATGACCTTCCCTGGGTTACTTGTAAGTTTTAAACTGTGTGTATGTACTTAGTGTAACTTTTAGAGTGTTCTTTGGGTTTGTTTTTTTATTTAAAAAAATTCTGCATGCTGAAGCCTCTTGAGAATCCATGGGATTTTGAGCAAGGAAGTGAACAGAACTCCATTAACTTTTTCTTCCACTGCCAGGGAAGCCTTTGCCAGGAAAGCAAGGTAAGTGTTAAGGGGAGCATTCTTTTGCTGGCATAAAAATGGAATTTTTATGCCAGCAAAAGAACATTTTAAGGGGCTCATCTGATAAAGTCCATAGATAGATATAGATATAGATATAGATTTTGCTAACATAGTCCCCTTGCCTTCCACAGTTGCTCAGTCCTGCTCTAGAGTCATCTTGAACAGTGGGACAGAAGGGGAAGAGCCCCAGACCATGCTCCCCAGTCTAAGAACAAGAACATGTTACAAATTCACAACAATATCCCTGTTTCCTCCATCTGCCCTATTAAAATGGAGAGATTGTATCCAGTCTCATTAACATGTTAGTTATTTAGTTTTAATCGAGCAAGTTTCTAGCAAAGATTCTATTGTATTTATGTGACCAGGCAAATTTACTGACCTATTGTATTATTGAATGCAATTTGAATACATTCTCCTTTTTCGGTGGTGCAGGTTCCATTCTTAAAGCAACCTTCCATTCCAACACTACAGTCGCAAGTACGGGAGGGGTTTGCTAAAGGGAAAATAACAGCCGTGACAACAGCAGCAACAACAACCACCAAAATAACAACAACAACAAATGGCAGCAACTTGGTTGTTTCTTTTCTTAATCCCCCTTTGTAATCTTACCCTAGAGAGCCAGTGAGGTATAGTGGTTCAAGTGTTGGACTACATCTCTGGAGACCAGGGTTTGACTCCCCAGTTGGCCATGGAAACTCACTGGGTGACCTTGTGCAAGTCACACTCCCTTGGCTTCAGAAGGAGGCAAAGGCAAGCACCCTTTGAACAAATCTTGCCAAAAAAAGCCCATGATAGGTTCAGCTTAGAGTCACCATAAGTCAGAAACAACTTGAAGGCACATGACCACAACAATCTTACTCTTCTTTCAAAGAGCTCAAGACAGGGTGGGAAATGGATGGCCCTCCAGACTGGGGCTGATGCAACTGGGAGTCCACCAACATCTGGAAGGCCACAGATTTCCCATACCTGGTGCATCCACTTTTTGCTCACACTCATTTCTTCTCCTTGACATATGCCAGGCTGGGGGACTGGAGTATTCTCACATTGGTCGCTTCCAGTGTTGCATATTCACTGTCCTCCTGCTGCCCACTGATATACGGCTTTGCAACATTCTTTGGCCATACATACAGTTATGCAGTGGCGGTGGGTAGGTATCTTCTGTTTCAGTAGGGTGGTCAATCCACTCCAGTTTTCAATCTGACTTTTAAAGGAGTTGTCCACTTCCTGTTCATGCCCTGTTTCAAAAATGACCTCTTCTGGGCCTTAAAATGACCAAGGAGGCAAGGAGATCTTATAGCACCTTTGAGACTAACTTAGAGAAAGAACTTGTAGCATAAGCTTTCATAGACTTGGTCTACTTTCTCAGCTTTGTGAGGCAGGATGCATGGCCAAGGAACTTCAGTACCATGGATAGCTGCTTTCCAGGCTAAACCCTGGAGCAAATTCATCATCTCACCAATGTGGAAACCACCAGTCACAACCACTATCTATCTATGTCCGGCATCCTGTTCAGCACATACAAGATCATAAACTGGACTAACAATCCCATAACAGCTGGGGATTCATATTTGAAATTATGAATGACAGATATGACTCCAAAAACCCCTACCTTTGCAGCTGCCATCATCCCAGCTGGTGCACTGGAGATCAGGGCACTGAGGAATGACATCTGAAGTGTCCTCCTGGCTCTAGGATGCATTGAGAGATGCTGTTGGGGCAGGACCCTGAGGGGCTCTCCAGCTGCCTGTTCTCAATGTGCCTCATGCCTGGGAGAGATATAGATATATAGATATATCTATATCAGAAACACTTTAGATGGGGTGCTGCCAGGCTGCAAATGTAGGTTTGGTGTGGGTGGCATCATCAGATAGAACTATGATGAAGGAGCTCTGTTATCATCAGTTACACTGATGATGCAGGATGTCAGCCAAATTTTGTTGGTGTGGCATGTGACTCTGTGTGGTGATGAAAAAGCGACTCCAAGAGGATTTCATTTTTTAAAGCAAGTTGTGATCCATTCAAAAAAAAATTAAAACTGTGCAAAAAGTTACTTTTAAAGTTTTGCTAATTTCCCCCCAGTTTCAGTGTGATTGCAAAATCACTTCCATTATTGATAAGTACCAGATAGAAACCGTGGTGTTGTGGTTTGAGTGTTGCACTCATATTAGAGACTAGGGTTTGAATTCCTGCTCAGCAGCAGAAAATGACTGGGTGCCCTTGGGCAAATTACACTCTCCCAGTCTTACAGGAAAGCAATGGCAAACTTCCCATGAATAATCTTGCCAAGAAAACTGAGAAGTTGGAGTCAGCTTGGAAGCACATCAGACAAATAATAGCAATAAACAAAGTATGGCTATTCCATCCAGCATGGAAGCAAGCTTTGAGTCCTCCAAGGTCACCTGTGAAGCTTCATGACTGACTAATCATTTCAATTTAGGACTCACTGATCTTAATTCCTTATTCCACTGCTGAAATTCTATCTCGCTCTCACTGTATCCCTGCTGAGGCTCACCTGTAGCTACCAGGGTAGCAAAAAGGGAGAGGGTAAACAACTTCATGATTCTGGGAGTGGATGACGTCTGCTCTGAGCAGGGAACAAATGTTTTATCCAGAAGGTTTCTTTGACTGAAGAACTGAAAGGAGAACACAGGAAGAGCAGAAGGTAATCAACACAATAAAGGAACTTAGCAGATTTCAAAGGCATGGCCAGGTTAATGATGCTCTAGTATGCCACCAGGTGGCCATAGATTTTTTTTGTTTTTGTATCTCTGAAGTTGCTATCCACTAGGACAAACTGCATACAGTGGGAACTTGGTATCTGTTGGGGTTTGGTTCCAGGACCCCCTGTGCATTCCAAAATCCGTGGATGCTCAAGTCCCATTGAATGCAATGGTGTAGTCAAATGGCATCCATTATATAAAATGGTGAACAGCAAGGTTTGCTTTTTGGATTTTTTAAAAAAATATTTTTGAGCTGTGCTTGGTTGAATCCATGGATGCAGAATCCATGGATACAAGGGGTCTGTGCATGGGAGAAGAATTCACAAAGCCATTTAAAATTTAACCATTTTAATAGGGCAGATGGAGGAAACGGATTTAAAATTTAGCCATTTTAATAGGGCAGATGGTGGAAACTACACCACACTAGTTCTAAAATTACTTGATTCCATTTAGTGACTGTTTTCACTTCCCAGGAAAGGCCTTAACATTTCACTTATGTGAGATGCTAAAACCAGTGGCAGGCAATGGCTCTAATGTCCACACATGACAGGGCTTTTTTGGTAGTGGCACCCTGTTTATGGAGCTCTCTTCCATTCAGTGGCCGCTGGGTGGTTTCCATGTCAGCAGGGTGGCAATCCACTCCAATTTTGGGCTGAGCTTTAGCAGAGCCATCCCATGTGCTAAACCCTATCCCCCAAAACAGATTCATCACCATGGATAGCCCACTTAAAATTCAGATTAAAACCTAGAGCAGATCCACTGATGTTGGAGCCACCAGCTGTCACTAGCAAAGCAATTTCAAGGGTCATCTTCTTGCCTTAAGTGTTTCTAGAAACTAAATCTTAGGAGCAAACAAGATGGTCAAGGAGAAGGGAGGGAAGAGAAACGAAGGTGCTCTCTCAAATAGAATGCACCCACATTTTCTTTCCCTCATGAGCCCAGAGCAGTTGAATCTTCATGATCTGAATTGCCTTCCCAGTCTTAGGCAACAACATTGGGACCCCTTCCCAGGGCTTCACAGCTGCCAGGCAGTAGAGGGTTTTGGACAGAGTGCAAGGGCAAGAAAATCGCTCTCTGCATCCTACCCAAAAACAGACTTATGCCAGTTTAAGTACTTTATCCAACACAGCAAAAATCACACAATTACAACATTACGGTAGCACAAATTGTTTCCACTATCATATAACGTTGTCATGTTCATGTGATCAATCTGTGCTCCAGCCACAAATAAGGGGTTGCTTTTCACTGATGAGACAAGACATCAATATCCCTCAATATTGCTCTTTTCGCAGTATTGAAGAGCATGCAAAAATATGTCTCACTATAATTGTGATATTACAGCATGAATGGGTGGTCCTCTTCCCCCCCTCCCCATTCTCAGAGAGAAAACTTCCAGGTAAGAACATGAAAACTATCCACAGGACACTCTTTTTATGAACTGTTCCAGTTTCTTTGCACATTTTTAGGGTTGTTTAATAGCAATAGCATTGATATTGCTATACCACTTATCAGTGTCAAAGCACTTCCTAAGCAGTTTACAATGTGTTAGCTAATTGCCCCCAACAAGCTGGGTACTCGTTTTACTGACCTATGGAAGAACGGAAGGCTGAGTCAGCCTTGGAGCCCTCTGAGATCGAACTCATAACATTGTGGTTTGCAGTACTGGCATTTAACCACTGCACCACCAGGGCTCCTTAAGTTTTTGTATGTTCATTTACTTTGCAAATTAAAGGGTTTCTGGTGTTTTTAAGTGCGCTCATGTCTTCTTGCGAGAACCCCTGAAATCTTGTCCATGCCAAATCACAAAAATAAAGTCCTATTCTTCAAGTGTTAGTAGTGGTTGTGATAATTCCATGGTGGTCCTTTCACACAATTATAGTGACTTGTGATAATAAATGTAATAATGCCACTATGTTTCTGCTTTCCTCATTCGCAGAATTACAGCATTTTTAGACGCTAGTCTGATAAAGTCCTAAATTGCGCTTCAATGTGAGTAAGTCAAAAAAGGTTACTGGCCTATGTCTGAACTGTATAGGGGCTATCCAAGGTGCTGAACTCTATCTCCAAAACAGGTTCAGCACCTTGAATAGCACCTTTGAAATTTGGACTCACACTCAGAGTGAATTCATTGCCTGCCCAAGATGGGACCCAAGTAGGGACTCAAGATGGAAGACCCCCAACTGCCATTCACTAATTGCCTGAAAGCAATTGCATTTATCTTGGTCCTTAAAGCAGAGATATACCTAGAGCCACAGGTCTTAGAATACACCCACCAGTATGACCAATAATGCTTCTAAGCTCTGGATATAACCCAATTACTGTGCATTTAAGATACATATAAATGTGCATGATAGCACGTACCATGCAGTGCCCAACCTATTATTTCATGTAGAGCAGCTGGTGATGTATGTTTTGAACTGTTGATAACCCTCTTGATCACAGCATGTTGTTTGTTCTAAAATATCTTGAAAGTCAAACAGCACTCCTGGGTGCCAATGGCTATAACAGCACACGCTGCAGTAGCAAAGTAAATGCATTCAACATATTGGAGGAAATTACTTAAGAACCTTAAATAAAGAACCTTAAATAAACCTTCACAGATATGTGATAGAGGTGCTGGTGTTGGGTTCTGTCACTGACATCCTTGGGGATAGATAGCAGTGCTAGACAGAGGGAACCTGTTTGGTAGGAAGAAGGTCTCAGGTTTAATTTTTGGCATATCTAGAAAAGGTTGGGGAATCTCTTTGTCTCTGAAACCCTGGAGTGAAGATCAGGTATACAGAACCTGTGGGACATTGGATGTACTGCAACTCCTATCATCCCTCAGTACTGGCTATGCTGGTACTGCATAGCCATGGAAGTTTCAGCCCATTTGGAGGACAGCCAGCATGGTATAGTGGTTTGAGTGTTGGAGTAGGACTCCAGGACACCAGAGTTTGAATCCCTGCTCAACCATGGAACCCCACGGGGTGACCTTGGGCAAGCCACACTCTCTCAGGCTTAGAGAAGGGCAATGGCAAACCTCCTTTGAATAAAACTTTCCAGGAAAACCCCAGGATAGGGTCACCATAAATTGCAGTCTACCTGAAGGCCCATAACAACTACAACATCTGGAAAGCCACATGTTCTTCAGTTCTGGTGTAGACCAGTGGTTCTCAATCTTTGGATCATCTGATATCTTGGACCTTAGCTCCCAGAATCCTTGACCATTGGCCAAGCTGTCTGGGCCTTCAGGGATTTGAAGTCCAAAATACATAATAATATAATAATAATAAAATTTTATTTCTATCCCACCCCTCTGCAACGCAATCGGGGCGGCTTACAATATAAAAACTCCATAGTCCCAGTACCCTAGCCCACCCCCCCTTAAAACAATATTAAACTATAAAAGATTAAAAACATACAGTAAATTAAAAATATATAAATTAGAAAAATATTAAAACACACAATAGGTTTTTTTTAAAAAAATAAATAAAAAAAATAAAAAAAAAATAAAAAATAATAATAAAAAATGATTACAGCTCAGGGAGGACAGCCGAGTCTTGGGCCGGGATAGTTATTCAGGAAAGGCCTGCCGGAAAAGATCCGTCTTGACAGCTTTTTTAAAGCCGTCCAAGGTGTTAATAAGACGGATCTCGTCCGGCAGGCCATTCCATAATCTGGGAGCAGCAGCGGAGAAGGCCCTCTGGGAGGTCACCGACAGCCTTGTTTTCATAGGCTGTAACAGATTCCTCCCAGAGGACCGAAGTGCGCGGGGAGGGTCGTACGGAAGGAGGCGGTCCCGGAGATAAGTTGGACCCAAGCCATGCAGGGCTTTAAAGGTTATAACCAACACCTTGTACTGTGCCCGGAAACGAATAGGCAGCCAGTGGAGAGCTTTTAGCACAGGTGTTATATGCTCTCTTCTGGAAACACCAGAAATCAACCTGGCTGCCATGTTCTGAACTAGTTGAAGTTTCCGAGTTAAGCACAAGGGTAGCCCCATGTAGAGCACATTACAGAAATCCAGACGGGAGGTTACCAGTGCATGTACCACATGGAGGACCAAACTTTGAGAACCACTGGTGTGGATGGTATGAAGCTAAAGGAACCTATGGGCTGACTTTGCAGAGCCTGGGGAGCAGCTTTGTTGGATTCTGTCTCCCAGAATCTGCCAGTCATCCTGGTCAGTTGTAGTTGAAAATAGTAACTTTTCCAAGCTCTGATGACTTGGTATATGACAGCTTCCCATGCACCTAGCTATGTCCATGCTAGAGATGCACCAGAATTTACTGGAATAGGTTTTCTGTGGTTTTTTTCTGGGCTGTGACACTGTGTTCTGGTAGCCACTAAATGGACTCAAGTAATTTTAGAACCAGTGTGGTATAGTGGTTCGAGTGTTGGGCTAGGACTCTGGGAAACCAAGGTTCAAATCACCACTCAGCCATAGAAGCTTTCTGGGTGCCTCTGGTTAAGTCACACTCTCTCAGTCTCAGAGCAAACTTCCTCTGCCAAGAAAACCCTATGATAGGGTTGCCATAAGTCAGAGTTGATTTGAAGGCACATAGCAATGACAACAATTAGTTTTACCAATTCCAAAAAAATCCCACCTGTATTAGGATTACATGTTTTTTTCTCATACAAGGGCCAGATCCTGTTGGTTAATTCCAACTAGAGTAAAGCCATTGAATCAATAGCTAAATGGAGAGTTGACATGTAGCTAAGTGCAATTGACACAATGGATGTACTCCAGTCAACACTAACCATGGGATTTAAGCCTAGAGATGATAATGATAAGGATGCAGCTCTTTAGCTAAGGTCGCCTTGTCTTAAAATGCAGATCATCCACCAAACATAGGTACCATGATGACTCAGGGTGTTGGTAACAATTCTTGGAAGAAATTGGGGGGGGGGGGAGAGAACAAAGCAAAACAAAGTTTCATGAACTTGAGACTGACATATGTGTTTGGATGAGTACGACAGTACGTATTCTGTGGACCTGTAATTATTTCTTCAGGATAACATCTACTTTCAGCAATATCATATAATTTCTTTACCCAGGGCCTGCCCTCAAATGAAGCCACCCTGTCTTTCCTGTAGGAGAGTTCCATGCTCATTTATCAGAGTTGCTCAGATGTAAGTCCTGGTAAGGGCCAATACATTGCCACTGTGGTACGGTTTGCCTCCTAGCTTTGCTCTTTGGTTTGTTCCAGTATAGCTACTACACCTCAGCCTTCAGCTATCCATCACACCTAGCTACAGAGGCTCTGAAAATACAGCTTGTATCTTGGCCTCCACCCCTTGATCCGCCACTTCTCATTTCCACCTTATGAATTTCAGCAGGGCTGTGTAGCTATCCACCTCTATTTCCAGGCACACGTATATGCTAGGAGGGTCTGTCATACCCCCACCCACCCAAAATGTCCCACTTTGGCAAGGACTGTCCCAACTAATCCTCCCATTTTTTCAGTTGGTTTTAAAATGTTCCAGTTTCTTTCTCTTCCTCCCACATTTTTCCTTTCTCCTAAACCTACATCATTGTTTTTAAAAAGTGAACTGTCTCTTTTGGGCCCTTTCATACTATACAGTTAGAGCACAAAGATTCCACTTGAACTGCATTAGTTAATAGTTAGTGAGTTGTGTTTCGGAGACAGGTACCTGGGCTCACTAATGGTTCATTGTACTATTAACCTTTGGTCTGTTCACTTTCCTAGATGGAGAATAAAACAGCTCCATGCAGTGGTCATGTGCCACTGTGCATAAACAGCCTAGAACTGTAGTTTCTGTGCAGTGCCATCTTCAACTCCAGTGTCACTGGGGAAATGAATCTCTTCTGGGGTTTGAGTCCCAACATTAGCGAGGCAATCCAACATGCTGAACCCTATCCCCTAAATAGGTATAGCAACTCAGACAGTAACTTTGAAAGGGCACATTAAAACCTGGAGCAGATTTGTCACTGCCCAGACACTGGAGTTACCAGCCACCATGGCTTCTCTGCTAATTTCCAGGAAGATATGCCTGGAAGACAGTTCACCAACCATCGCTATCAATCTTCCTCTACAATATAAATCTACTGGGGAGCACTTAAGGTGTTCTAAGGTCCCTTTTGTACTGCACAATCATAGCACTATGATTCCACTTTAACTGCTGTGGCTTCGTTGTATGAAATCCTGGGGTTCTAAAGTTGAAATGCTCCTCCCTAAACAGCCAACCCAGAATCACCAAATTCTGGCTGGAAAGTCAGCTAATAACAATAACAAAACATTTCAACCCCCTTACCTGGTTTCCTTCCTGGTTCTTCAGGTTTCTGGTTGATGTAGTCTTTAAACAAGGGGACTAGCGGAGTGGTGTTGAGCCTCATATATATATATATATATATATATATATATATATATATGTTTTAGCAAGGCATGAGTAAACACCAGTTATCAGTTGGGAGAGAACAAATATGGGAGGCTGGGAAAAGCAATTTGTATGGAGGAAGTAACTTGTGATTAATTCTGAGGTGACACTAAACATTTGGGAAAACCTTTTTATTAATGGGTAAGTCATGTATCCAATTTGACTGTCCAAAGTGACTCCTTGTTGTGTTGTATTGTGTTGCTTTTCCCTCTACAGTTATAAGAAGTGAGTGCCTGCCCTTACTGGAACAAAGTGTGGTGATTTTTCTGGCTTTAACAGATATTCAGAACTATACAAAGAAACATTTAACCTGATACCCTTTTCTTCCCATTTCTTAAAAGATGGCTTACATTTTTTTCACAGCTTTCCATGCTTCATAAACTTAATGAAATCAGGAAATATGTCTACAGAGCCTATGGTGTCAACAACAGCTTATTCATTTGGCTTCTTATCTGCTTCTAATATCTTCTCCTTTAGTGTTATGACTGTGGTGCTGGATTTTATAGTTATTTGCTATGACTTTATGGCTGTGTAAACGTTTATAGTCTTGTGTTGTAAACCCAAATCAGAGTTGGACAATGAAAATCCATGCTCTGATCTTTTGCATCTTTAATTTTTCTTGACCAATGAAACAAGCAAACTATCAGAACAAGTAGCCCAAAGGGAAATGGGAGGTGTTTATTTTATATTTCAGATTGCCCACAGTCATCTAGGCCAGGTCAAAGGTCAAGAAAATAATGGATTATATGGTTTTTAGGTCAGAAGGAACAATATGGTTGATCAGCATATTGGTGGCAGTAAACTGGACAGCTCTGAATGAATTCCACCTAGCAGTGTCCT
The DNA here is from genome assembly GCA_030847615.1 of Gambelia wislizenii. Lineage (NCBI taxonomy): Eukaryota > Metazoa > Chordata > Lepidosauria > Squamata > Crotaphytidae > Gambelia > Gambelia wislizenii. Next base: position 31,140,628 of record JAUMIR010000010.1, on the reverse strand, counting down.
ATAGATGCTAAATAACATGTAGAACACTAGGCCAGGATTGGTGAAATGCAGTTGTTGGGCTGCAACTCCCATCTGTGTTCCCCAGCATAGCCAAATGTTAGGAACACTGGGAGATGCACTCCAAAAAATATCTGGAGGACCACACTTTGCTTACTGTAGACCAAAGAGTTATGGTGCTGAACACTGAACTTTAGAGAAGCTATCCAAAGTGCTGAACCTATTTGGAGGACAGGTTGTGATTTTGTTTTGATTAAACCAAGGTGGAGAAAGTATGGGCCTCATGTAGTCCCCAAAGCCCACTTTTACAGCTTCTGAAGGCTCCAGTCTGTTCAAGATGAGAAAAGCCTCTATTAAAAAAGGTGGCAACCTTGATTCAATGTTAACAAAGTTGAATACACATAATGTAAACTTAGACAGTTCAGGCCTGGGGCCAAATAGACAAAGGTGGCTGTTTCAGCTTTTCCAGCACTTGAATGGGTGGGGGAGCGGGAGAGAGGAGGATTATTCCCCGTGAATATTTATTTTCTATTAAAATATTTATTCCCCACCTTGTATCGGAAGATCTCAGGGTGGCTTTACAAATAATATTAAAACACCAGTTAATGAGTTCAAAGCCATAAAACCATAAAACCTAATACAATATAATTTAAATAAGCTAAAGCATATTAAACCTAACAGAATGTCATCTAAGTATCTTCTGCTGCACAAATCTCTGTTCTTTGGATAAGTACAGTATAGCACATCACCCAAAACTCTGTTCTTTTATCCCAATACTTCCTACTTTCTTTGATAACCTTATGTGAGTGCTTGAAGCCTGAGTTTTGGCGTGAATGCTCCTCAGATTATTTTTCAATAAAAACCATTTTTATTTTATTACCTGGCTGTGAGTCTCATCAGTTAGTACCAGTTTACATAGGCCAAAAAATCCCAGTTATCTGGCCTCTTGTTGCATATTAAGCCAATTAAAATTCCCCATATTATTATCTGGGTACGCATGGGGTTCTCATGAACCCCCTGTAATTCAGGTAACACTGTGACTTAAGGCAATCAGAGACAGAGTGGAAGAGAGGAACTGTTAAGATCTGAATAGGGGTTTGGAAGCTGGGAATGTGGAAAGAGCTCAAGGAGTTCATGATTAACTTGATATATAATAAATCTCTACTGGCTTTAGTTTCTACAACTCTGCCTGACTGTTTTCTTTTAAGAACTGAATGGGGAGCATGGGTCATGCTTGCTCTACTGAACCTATTTATCAACTGGCCACTTGTTCAGAATAGCATCACCTTGAGACCCAAGTACCACCAGATCCAGGGATGGCTCTTGAGAGTTAATGGGCAAGGTAAGGGCCTTATCACACTATACTGTTATAGGGCTATTATTCCACTTTAACTGCTCTGGCTGCCTCCTGTGGAATCCTGGGATTTGCAGTTTAGAGAGGGGCATTGCGCATTCTCAGACAGAGAGCTCTTAGGCTTCACTAAACTACAAACCCCAGAATTCCATAGGAGGCAGTCATAGCAGCTAAGTGCAATAAGGCTCTTTGTGATAAGAGTCCAAAGGTTGAAACTGCTGGGCCAACCTGGAGAAGCGATCCATCACATGCTCCTCCTGCTTGTATGCATAAAAACTGTTTCTGTGAGAGCAATAACAATACTGGGTACTGGCTTGTGTCTTTACAAAAGTTCTTGTAGGTTGCCTGTTCAGCTGTTCACATATTCAGCCAATTTTGCCTAATCTTCAGATTTTAGATAACTATTTTAGACAAGATTACGGCTCCAGCTGTAATTTTATTCAGAGCAGAGTCCCTGAAATCAACACAACTTACTCATGTACAACTTAACTCTTATTGATCTCAGTGGGTTTACTGTCAATTGGAAACAACCCACCCCATGCTTTTTGTGACAGAACTTCAATCTGAAGATATTTGCAGACCCAGACCGAATGGCCCCACCGCCCCCTCGAATAATGACAGACACTCAGATTAGATTGACTATGTATTGCTTACAGATAACTTCAGAAAACACAGTTAGGTACAGGTTAGTAATATACAAACATTGAGGTATACAATGATATAATGTTGAGGTAGATTAAAATGATATATATATTGGCAATAATTGGCCGCAACTTGCCAACTAATGGTTGGCGGCAATGTATGGGTCGTGAGCTCCAACCGCCCACACATGTGGGTGGCGCGGGGACCGGTCCATCCCGGCTCCCCTGCATGAAGGAGAGAGGTGCTGGCCGAGCCGTCCACTCGACGCTCTCTCCTTCCCTGTAAACAAACATATATTAGCAGCTAGCAGGGGTCTCCCTTGAGCTTGAACTTGGCTTTGAACTTGGACCTGCACTTGAACTTGATGGAGACCCCTGAATATCCAACTTCTCATGACCCAAACATCCGCCGGCAAATTGCGACAAAGATGAACTGAGGGAGGGAGGGTGGGTTCCACTTTCAGGCGCGGCGGAGAGCGTTGCTGCTGCCTCGGATCTGGGTGGGCGCACAAGCGCGCTGCCCTTTACCCGGATCCGTAGACCAATCAGAGGCGAGCGAGCTTGCCTCTGATTGGCCTAGCCTCCCTTTTCCCCTCCCCACCGCTGAGGGTGACGGGAAGGAGAAGGGGGAAGATGGCGGCCCGCATGACGGACCATGCGGTCACCGCTTCCCCCCCTCCCCCCCCCGCCTCGCCCAGGACAGCGCCCGGCGAGCGGGGAGAGGAAGGGGGGGCAGGGCCAGAAGGCTGCTTTCTGGGGCCGCCGGCCGGGCCGCAAATAGGCCCACCGGCCAGCGTCGAGCCCCCATGGTGTAACAGCTTTGCTAAAGCTAAACAGCTCCAAAGTCAATCTTGAAATGCACTGAGATCTATTGCTTTGAGGTCTATGAGGATAGGGCGAATATAAATGTAGTTAACTTGTAATGTTTTCCCCATTTCTTTGCAAACAGTATCCTTTCCTTCAGTTTGTAAGGTTCATCTTAATTTAGAATGATCTAAATACACCCATCAATCTATTTGTCAAAGCACAGTGGCTGATAGGTTATGAGGAAAGGAATATTTGAGCATCAACCCAAATGTGTTGCTGGTCTTGTCCCAATAGATCTTAAGAACATGGAAGAAGTTGCCCTAGGCCTAAGTGAAGTTCTAGCATTTGCTATTTCCATTCTTACTGCTTTTGTTCATGTTGGAGAGTATTCATTTTAAAAAATGCCTTGTTACATAATGACAGAAGGGATTCCAGTTAGCTCTACCCTTAATCTCCTAATCAGCCCCAGAAAATTGGTTGACAAACAGAACAGAGAAGTCGCCAAGGAGGTGAACCTATGTTTCTTTTGTTATACAAACTGTTAACAAACCCTGCTCTGTTCCTTCCATCACATTGGGAAAACCCCTGAATATGAGTTCAAAGGAGAAAGAACTTGCCCTGATCTTTGCCAAACCATACTACAGACCTTTCCAGCATGGTCGCAAGAGATCCATAATATTCTAGTTCAGACTTCCAACAACCCCTGGAAGGCTGCATTTGGATGGCCCCTGCTTAATACAGAAAAAAAAGAAGAAGCACTCTGCCTCTTTTCTTGAGGCATGAAGAGAGAAGAAAAAAGAAAGAAACTTTAAAAATCAGGGAATTCATTCTGACTAGAAGAGTACTTAAGAGGAAGAACAGGGTGTGTTGTCTGAGTTAGGTATAGTATGTGTCTTTTATTTATTATGTGTTTAGAGGTGTATTAGATGTATTAGATGTTATGGTGTTTGTAGTCTGTTTTATTTGTTTGTATTGGTTTTTTGAATGTATGGAATATATGTCATAAAAATAAAAAATAAAAATAAAAAATATGCATTTTTAATATCAGATCCATTATAGCTTATAAATGCACCTACTGTCCCAATTTGGCAGGGACAATCCCAGTTAATCCTCTGTCTTGCCATTGTTTCCACTGCTTTTAAAATGTCCCAGTTTTCTGTCTTCTCTGCCCACTTTCCCCCTTTGTACTCAGCTTATTTCCATTGTTGCAAACTGAGTTCAAAGTGCAAAAGTAGTTTCAATTCAATTAACTCAGCAACGGGGAAAGGAGAGGTGGTGACAGATGCTTGCTTTTCCCAATAGACAGGAAAAAAGCAAACTGTGGCCGCCTCTCCTAGCTTGCATGTTCTTCCTCATTCATAACTTCTGCCATCTTGACCACACTCTGATCTTGCTTGGCCATGTGTTTCCCTGGTTTTCATCTGTGAAATGTTGGAAAGTAAAGGCTTAGTTTGCCTGAGTGCCCTTTCCTTTCCTGCTGGTCAACCTGAATTGTCAGCTAATCCTATTTGTTAAGAGAATTTCATGGTGTGGGATTTAATCAGAAGAGGATGCTTCCAATAATCTTATCAATGTCTATTTAGGTTTAAGCTCTTATTCCCCTGCAAATGGATATAGGATGGCTTAGTGCTGGTTTCCATGTCAGTAGGTGATTGAATCTGCTCCACATTTTAGTCTGGACTGTAACATTTTTGTCCAAGGTGATGAATCCTATCCCCAGAATAGGTTCAGCACCATGGAGGGAAGCTTTAAAGTTCAGACTGAAATCTCTAGCAGATACACCAAGCTGCTGGCATAAACACCACCAGCTGCCCATGGGATTGCATCTGCAGCACTTAATTTGTTGCATGGCATCTAAAATCAGCTGCCTGAAGCAACATTCCCACTCTGGCTTATAATAGGGCTGTCCTGCAATAGCAGAAGGACTTCATTTGCTCAAGCTTTGGTAAACAGAGACTAAGTGGCTTTTTCTTCCTATAACCCTCTGGCACACACAGAGGCCTTGAGGGAAAAGCATGGCACTTATCTTATTTCTCAAGATTGGATATGAAATGACAAGGCACAAATGTTCCCCAGTGTTTCTTATCTCCTGGCTGCTGACTGGCCATGAGTGCTCCCTGTGGCTGCAAGCTGCTGAACTGAGCAGATGACATTGACCAAAGCTGAGTCAAGTTACTTGGTTGGACCACAGCTCCCAGAATACCATAGCAAGCCTGCCCAAAATCATGAGCTATGTTGTGACTGTAGGTTCTGGGAGGTGTAGTCCAATAAACTTACTTTACCATCTGTGTTGCAGACCAATTGAAAGCAATGCTTTTATAAAGGACTGAGCTGACCATTTGTCTGGGAAATAATATTTCTGCATAAAAAATGCTAGGGAGCCCTGGTGGTGCAGTGGTTAAATGCCAAGACCGCAGCCACAATGTTGCAAGTTCGATCCCAAGGGCTCCAAGGCTGACTCAGCCTTCCATCCTTTTGTAGGTCAGTAAAATGAGTACCTGGCTTGTGGGGGCAATTAGCTAACATACATTGGGAAACGCTTAGTACCTAGCATGCTATAAAATGGTGTAGATGTGTAAAATGCTATTGCTTAACAATCTGTAAGGTGCTCTGCGAGCCTTTGTGGCTAAAGAGCCAGGTATATATATATATATATATATATATATATATATATTAAAAAGTGTTAATTTTGTTCACAATAGGTCTAGAACTACGAAGATTTTCATTAGTCCAAGATTCTTCACATCAGGATTTCTCAACACTTGAAAAACATGTTTTGTTTTTTACAATATTCTGAATATTTTCAAATATTTTTTCCATCTCTATTATCTCATGGGCATTTCTTTTACGAAGACACATATACAGCACCACACTGTCTTAAATGTATTTATTTGATCTATTTTAGATATTTAAACCTTGGGGAACTGGATGCAGTTGTACTGTCAAGACTAAAGAGCAGTGTATGGAAAGGTCTGGGAGTGCTAAGCTTTCATGGGGGTTTTGACCCTCAACTGCCTTCCTCTTCAGCCATTCCGGGCTTTTGGTGCTGGGCTGCAGTCCATCCTGTTGAGGTTAAAGATGACACCAGTCGAGTAAAGGCCTCTCCCCAGGGGCAGGGAGCAGGCTGTCTCTGTGCTGCAGCCTCTTGCTGCAAAGGTAGAGGGGAGACCACCTGTGTGGGCAGAGAATGAGGTCACATTAGGAGCAGAGCGTAGAAAGGGTTTTTTTTAGTACCCTAGGTAGCAGTGGCTCACAGCTTCTGCATCAGCGAAATGATGAATCTGCTCTGAGTTTTAGTCTGAATTTCAAAGGATATGTCCAAGGTGCAGCACTGCCCCACCCAAAAAATAGGTTCAGCACCTTGGATACTTCTGTTAAAGTTCAGACTAAAGCCCAGAGTGGATTCACTACCTTACTGACAAGGGAGCCATCGGCTGCCTCCACTTTAAGGAATTATAAAAAGAATCTTTGGAAAAACTTGTAAATTTCCTGTCACAACATGTCTTTGAAAATCCCTCTAGAAGGTGCAGTTTGTCATTACATCAGTAAAGTAACTTCCTTGTCGCATTGCTTTTTAAATGTGACTTTGTCATACCCTTCTTACTGTGAAGAAAGTAACTTGTTACAAGTAACTATTTTAAATATTTTACTTGTGGCTTACTGCATCCAAGCTGGGGTTACGGTTTATTATAGTGTCATGAAGTGAGCCATAATTCTATGAGCAGCCTTTGGAGGGCTAGGTCCTGAATAAGCATCCATAAACAAACAAAATGATATGATGCAAACTGATAGAGAACAATATGGAAGATGGTGGTGTATTTCATAAACACAGAAGACCTGAAGTTAGGAGGCTGAGTTAGCAGAAAGGAACTTACCAGCATGTAGAGTCCCAGACACTGTGATGCAGTGACTTGCCACGCCTGTGCAACGCAGAAACTCCATCCCCTCACAATGATCAGATCCAAAAGCAAAACAAACAGGGCACTCTAGCCCATTAGAGGTGAGGTTTACGGGTGGCACTATGGAGAGAAAAATCACACAGAAATTTTCATTCAACAGTTTTCAAACATTATGCCACAATAACATTGTGTCCAGAACCCGAGAGTCACAAAAGAGGTCCTTCTCTCAGTCCCACTACCTTCACGGGTACAGTTGGTGGGAACCTGTACACTCAGTATAGGCCCAGTGAGAAGTACTTGACACTTCCTGAGGACAAACTATACCCAGGAGTACCCAAGCAGCAGATAAACTATGCAGCAGAATAGGGCTTGAAAACAAAGGCTTCAGCTTTCTCCCACAATAAGAAGACTTACAAGCAGCAAAGTCCTGCTAAAAGCTTTATCTTCAGTTCCAGTACAAAACAAAGACAGAATATATACAGCAAACCTCAATAACAAATCCAACAGCAGTTCTCCAAACACTCCTCAACACCAACCCACAACAGTAACTCACACAGAGTGTATCTTTATAGGAGTGTTTGGCTAGTTACCTTCTACCTAGCTACAGCTATGCACATACCCACTTCAGCTATGCTAGTGTGGTCTGTTGCTTCAACATTTTCTCTCTGCATTTAAAGGGATAGTATCCTGACAGAACCTTCTTGGTGCCTGCCCCTAGACTTCAGAATTCCCTACCTAGGGAAACTTAAAATCTTTTTAGAGTGTCCTTTTTTTTAAATATGGGTAATAGTTTAATTTGGTTTTAATGCTGACTTCTTGTATGCTTTCAATTGCAATATGTGATGATAATTTGGTGCTGTTCACTAAACCTATGGAATGTTTGATTGCTCAATGCATTTATATTTCTCTTTATGAGCCAAGAAATTTGCCAGCTGCTTGCCTAGGTGTGAGTATTTGCAAATACTTCATCTGCAAAATAAATAATGGGCCAGGACACTTCAATGGGAAATTCAATGTTCAGGACATTTTTATTGCTTAAGTAATACAAGTAACAATGCCTCAGCATTCATTTTAAATTGTGTGGGTCTCATTCCAGGCAATTTGAATTACTCCACTGTGTCTAAATATAAACACTAGCCATCTCCGCTTCTTAGACCTTGTGTAAGGGGAAAACAGGTGTGTGTTTTATGGCCCTCTCCAGTCACTACCAAAAGAGATGACAGAGGGTTATATATGTTATGTGAAAATTGCCAGGGTGGCTAGTCAGGCAGGCTAATCTGCTTTCTCTTTTCTTTCTGTTTTGCTCCCCACAAATGCTAAGTGATTCTGGAGACATCTGTTTACCTGGCCCATTGTACATAAGCATACACAGCTACAGTAGGATCAGCTAGATAACCTGATATTCCACATCACCTAGATAACTTGATATTCCACTGAGACTGAGTCTCAGCCAAGATAACTTGAATTACTCCACTTGGCTGCAGGCATGGGGGACACACACAGTCCATCCTTCCTTCTTAGACACTGCAAACAGAGTTTTATGGTTGCAACACTAATTGCAAGAAGAGTTAAGGAGGGGAAAGATAGCTGACTGTTTTATTGCTCTCATTCTTCGAGAATTTGTCAGGTATGATTTGGCCTCCCTGTGAGAGCTTGAGTCCCAGTCTTTAGGAAAAGGCAGGATATAAATAAAGATAACAACATAAATCAAGGCCAAAGAAGATATCTGATACACTGCTTCAGCCTTGCATCTTTCCAATTATACTTGACACAAAGATACAGTAAAATTAGACCCCTCTCTACCTAGAAGACGTTGTCCACTGGGATTCTGTATGAGCCATTTCTTCCAATCAAGGAAGAACGGTAACTCATGCAAAACAGTAATGAGTGGATGCCTCTGGAGGCTGATAATCTCCAGCTATCAGATGTCTGGGAAATACTGCATTATTTGTGGCAGAGACTGATATTCACCAAGTGCAAGTTCTCATTGCTATCAGCAGTGGGAGATATCACAAAAAGGATTACTCAGTCAAAGACTTTAGGACTTGAAAGGACAAAACCTTCTATTTTTGCTGTTTTCCTGAACTACCAAAACTGAGGTGATGGTAAACTAACAGGCATTAATTCATTTTTGCCAGCTGGCATTTGTCTTATGCAGTCCACAGCCTGGGTTGGTTAGGATACGACTGTTCAAAAGGAATATCTACTGGTATGTGTAGCTTTTGATGGATGACAAGTGAAAGTCATTTGCAACGCTGTTGTCCTTCTTTAGCAAAGGCATATAGTGCATTTGGAAGACTTCACAAAAGAGTCTGGAGCAATAAACACCTGAGGCAAAGGACAAAAATCAGTGTGTATAGAGCCATCGTACTGTCTATCCTCCTTTATGGATCTGAAACATGGGTCACCTATCGCCACCACCTACGACTCCTCGAGAGCTTTCATCAGTGCTGTCTACGCACAATCCTAAATATACACTGGACTGACTACGTGATGAATGTTGCTGTCCTTGAGCAAGCAGGGATCACCAGCATTGAGGCCATGATATTGAGAACACAGCTGCGCTGGGCAGGGCATGTTTCTAGGATGGAGGACCATCGCCTCCCAAAAATACTACTCTACGGTGAACTCGCCATGAGTCAGCGTAAGAGGGGCGCTCCAAAAAAGCGATACAAAGACTCCCTGAAACAACATCTCAGGCTTGGCCAAATTGATCACCAACAGTGGTCCGCCCTGGCCTCACATTGGGAGGCACGGAGACGCACTATCCACAATGTTGCAGCCTTATTTGAGAACTCACGCCAAACAAGTCTTGAAGAGAAACGACAACGCAGAAAGAATCACAACCCGGAAGCATCACCCAAGGAGACCTTCTGCTGTGCTTTCTGCAACTGGACTTGTCTATCTCGGATTGGCCTTTTTAGTCATCAGCGCGCTTGCAGAAAGCGCAGGATGAGTCCTTCCTGAATCTTCGTTTGCGAAGAAAAGCCAGAGGAGGAGGAGGATGTTCCCACCAGACATGTCTGTGAAGATGGCTGGACGGGAGCCTCTCCTGAATATCTCATGGCCTAAGCAATCTTGGGTGCAAGAATACAGTCCTTCAGATAACCTGGATCTGTGCCCATTCCAAATCTAGACTTGAACTATACTTTCCTTGTGCATTAATGACATGTTGTTGCTTATGTAAACCATCTTGAGTTTATGGAATTGAATTGTTCTTGGTTAGGATCCTTGCTCTTCTGTATACATAGGTTTTTGAGTATTCTTCTTTGAGCAGCAGTCTCCATGCCACCTAAAAGGCCTTCCTTTCAGGCCTTGAAGAGCTGTACCATGAGACAGCCACCAGAACAGGGGCAGGGGGGTGCTTTTTCTTTTTTCTTTTTGATTCTTTGCCTATGCATATAAGTCTCCTTGGATCATGGGCATTTTTTGCTTTAGCGCTTCTTTAGGTATCTATCTCAGGGTGCATCTGTACTGTAGAAATAATGCAGTTTGATGCCACTTTAAGTGTTGTAGCTCCATCCTATGGAATCCTGGGATTTTTAGTTTTACAAGGCCTTCAGCTGTCTGTGCCAAAGAGTGCTGGTGCCTCGCAAAACTACAAATCCCAGGATTCTGTAGGATGGAGCCATGGCAGTTAAAGTGGTATCAAACTGCATTATTTCCCCAAAGTAGATGCACCTTCAGTCTTATTTTCTATGGCCCTGTTCTCTAGACACTTTAGGTTTTCTTGATGCAATGAGCCCCTTGAGTTTACAGTCAGAAAAACAACTGTAAGCACACAGCATAGAGGGGGAAATAAAACAGATTCCTAGAATCACTGTCAGGATCAATATGTAGACGGATGCCGTTCAGCTGGGACCAGTTTTTGCTTTTTTAAAGAGCTTATGGAAGGAGAGGTGTGTTGGGATGATCAGCTGTTCAAACAGGGCATGCAAACAGGCAAAAAGAAATGTGAGCAAATAAAGGCTGGGGTATACATTTTCTAGGAAGGTAACTACAGCGAAGTTATAGCAACTTTAAGTCTTCTAGATGTTGCTGGACTGATGCTCCTATCTTCCCAAACCAACATAGTCAATGGTAAAGGATGATGGGATCTGCAGTCCAACACCATCTAGAGGGCCACATTTTGCTCATTCATTCTATAGAGCATGAGGGAGAGAGGGAGAATAATCCATACAATTCAGCTCCCAGCGGTTGCAAAGGTTATCTTGACAGCAACTGGAAACGCTCTCCAAATGCAACCCAGCATTGGTGGTGATGCTGATGGAACCAGCATAGCAATCCTCAGCAGCAATACAGGTCTTGAGAGTCTCTATAGTATTGCTGCCACCTGGAAAGCAAAAAGGAACAATTAAGAAAGATAACACTGAAAAAGAAATGTTTGCAAAGGCAAATTTGCTAAGTATTTCAAAACTGGCAGCAGTGGAAGATAGTTTCCATTTGGTTCAATAAACCAAGATATAGTCATCCAAATTAGACCTTGTTATAGATATACTGCTTTATCTAGTTACTCAGAGCTCAACATTTTGAATATTAGAAAAGGTGGTACACTCTCCAGGTTCTAAAGAATAGGGTTTAAGTCCTTGGGTGATGAAATATACCATTGTAACAAGTGCTATAGGCAATATTTCAGAGGATGGAACTGGCAAAACCACCTCTGAGTATTCCTTGCTTAAGAAAACCCTATGGAATTCATGGGGTTGCCATTAGTCAGCAGGCAACTTGAAGGTACATACACACTCGCTGTAATTCAGCTCCCTTTCTCCCCCTGCTGAGCCAGTATAGAAACTACGAGCTCATCTTTGCTTAACTCTTTAGAGCCAGTGTGATGTTGTGATTTCAGAGCTACACTAGGGAGATTATCAGACACAGCTAATGTGGAACCATAATGATGCCAGAGGAACACAAAAGAACACCAATATCAGACGACATCATCCTTTTGTGTTCCACTGGTGTCATTATGGCATTTCTTTTTATTGACTGGCTGAGCTGTCACTAGATCACCTATTCTGTTTTAGTGCCGGCATTGCAGCATGTGAAACATTGGGCCATTTAACTCACGTGAATGCAGCATCAATAGGCAGTCCTGCCAGAACACTTCCAGGTGAGATTGTGACATCCAGCTAAGTGACACACTTTTTATGACGCTCCCCGGTGGCTTGTAAGTTTTAAAGTGTGTTTCTGGGCTTGATGTAACTTTTTTTGTGTGTGTTTTGATTTCCCACACTCATGTCTTCTCATGAGAATGGGTGGGATTTCAGTCGAAGAAATGAACAGGGCTCCGTTAGAGCTCCATTCATTCCAGCGCTGCCTGTTGATGGGAGAGAAGGTAAGTGTGATGGGGAGGGTTATTGTGCCAGGACAGAGGCGGGATTGGAGATTGTGGGACAGGAACACTTTTTGCATTCCTGTCTGATAATCTCTTTGGACTCTGTAAGATCAGGGTTCAAATCCCCGCTCTGCCATGGAAACCCGTTGGGTGACCTTGGGCACATCACATGCTTTCAGTCTCCGAAGAAAACAATAGCATACCCCCTCTGAACAAATCTTGCAAAGAAAATCCCATGGTAGTTTTGCCTTAGAGTCATCATAAGTCAGAATCAATTTGAAGTCACACAACAAGAAGTTTGCTTAACTCACCTAAGGAGTTCATTCCGACAATGGTAAGGCAGGTGTCTTCATGTATTCCACAGGGATGAGCCAAACCAGTGCAGCCTTCACCAGGACTAATACAGGTCTCACATGTTAAACAGCTTCCTGGGAAATGAAATTAAAGAGGCATGTATTTTACAAATGCCTGTAAATTCAGTTGTACCTTTCTACATAGGAAAGTGTACTATTGAGTGCCATACCCAGCACATTTCCATATAGCACCTGGGTCCCTTTCACACTTCACAATTATAGTACTGTGATTCCACTTTAACTGTCATGATTCCATCCTATGGGATTCTGGGATTTGTAGTTTAGGGAGAAGTATTCAGAATACTCAACCAGAGAGCTCTAGTGCCTCTCCAAACTACAAATCCTAGGATTCCATAGGTTTCAGACATGGCAATTGAAGTGGAATCAAAGTACTATTATTGTGTAGCATGAAAGGGTTGACAATAAATTTTCAGGATTGAAATATAACTCAGAAGAGTGAAGAGCAATTTGATATTCGACATAAAACAAACATTGCAACTACAAGGTAGACAATCTATTAGACAATGTAAGGAATGGGGGCAATAAAGTTATATAAACCCCCATTTTGAAATAATAAGGAATTTGTTTCTTTTTCTTTTTTTCAGTTTGGGGGCATACTTCTGTAAGTGCAATTCTCAAAGGGTGAAGGTAACTTTATTAGTACTGAGCTCTTATGTGATTTGATTTCAACAGATGATACCAATGGCAGAAATTTGAAGATTTAATTGAAATTAAAGCCTGATTGTTATCCAACTTGTAAATTTCCGTTCAAAGTGCAAGAGTAGTTTGTAACCAATTCACTCAATGTGAGAGAAAGGAGATAAGGGGGCAGAAGCTTTCCTTTCCCAGTAGACTCAGGCAAAAGCAAACTGCTGCAGCCCCTCCTAGCTTGTCTCTTTCCCCCCGTTAATAACTTTCTCCTTCTTAGCCATGCTTGGATGTTGCTTGGCCACATATGTCCTGGTTTTCATCTGTGAAATTTGGAGGGTATGATAATGTACCTCCCATACAAGCAAGCAACATGCACTGAACTCTGGATCCCAGCTAAAACATACGTCCAGCTTTAACCCTAGTATCTCACTTTGAAGGGGAAAATAGCATTGCCTGCAAAGATCAGTGTGGACTCACCTCCAGCCAGAAGAGCAGCCAGGAAAAGGCCAAAAGTGGTCAAAGTCATTGTGGTGGGAGGCAGTATTTCTGCAGAACTGTAGCTTCTGAGATGATGTGGAAACATGGTAGAAGTTTATAAGCCCAACTGGTTACGTAAATGGATGAGTGAATGAATATGAGCTTGGCATTGGGCTGGTAGTGCTTAAAACTCCTGGGCATCCCTGTAACCCCCCTGCCAGTCAATTCTCTTTGTTTATTGATCACCTCAAGGAGTCCCTTTGTCAGGCAGCTGGCCCCTCCAATAGTCAAGGGAACACAACCACCTCCATTTCCCTCAAACCTCTCTCGTCCTTGGCAATGCAGCAGAAAGCTTTAAGTTTCAACTTGTTGAATACAAAGAGAGTACGGAAAAGAGGGAATGCTTCCCTGTCTAAAAAGCCAGCTTGTGTTTGTTTTTGTGTTTTTCCCCTCTCGGAGAAAGGACCTTCTGGTGCCCACTGCCATTTTCTGCAGGATCAAATCACAGCAAGCTCACATTTTACTACATTTTTGGCATGGTAGGACAGCCATTTGGCACCATAGAACAGCATTTTGCAGTCAGCAAAGAATGACCTCCCCCAAATTCTCCTTCCTATTTATGAGGCAGTGACCTAGGGTGTCTATTTCACGGAATATTCTCAAGGTGGGTTTCCAGCAGTTTGAGGAGGAAAGGGGGGGATCACCATTAGCAGTAGCATGATTTCTTTGTTGCTAAAGATTTGCTGTGTTGTCACTGAATACAGTAACCCCGGCAATTGCATAATTTTCAACATTTCATAGATGAAAACTGGGAAACATGTGAGCAAGAAACATCAGAATCTGGTCAAGATGATAAAAATTATTAATCAGGAAGAACAGGCAAGCTAGGAGAGGCGGCAGCTGTTTGCTTTTGCCTTTCAAAGCCACCCCCACAAAGCAACTTACCATCTTAAAAATGTAAACACAGTACAACAAACCATTAAAAAGAGAAGCCATTGAGATACAGTGAAAAAGCTATAACTGAACTAATGCTGTAGTCATAGCACGTGATTAGGGCTGCAAGGTCGGCACTATCCTAGGCAGTCAAATTTCAGGGCCAAAACCTGAGACCTAGGGATGTCTCCTTGTGATGTCATAAGAAGTGGGGCCTGATGATGTTGTGAAGGTGATGTTACAAGGGGGAGTTCACTGGTGATGCCATTATGCATTACAGCATTACACAGATTACAGCATTCGAATCAAAAACACTAAGTCTAACAAATATGGAAAATACATATACACACCATTTTCAAGTAGTGTTGCCAGGTCAGGGCTACTATGGGCCCTATCATTTCAGGGGGGAAATCTGAGACCTAGGGATGACCTCCTTGTGATGTCAAAGGCTGCAGCAACTAGCCATGTCATTAAGTATAATGCATTAAGTATCAACTACAGTTGTGTAGTGTCTGGCATTCAAATTAAAAAAAATCTTGCAAGTGAGGAAACACACACACCCCTTTCAAAGGCATGCTCTCACCCTAAGATTTCTCTTCCATGCCCTGAGGGCCAGAGAAGAGGGGCCGTTCCCTGAAATCTGGCAAAGGAGCATTCTCACCTTGCAGACTCCTCTCCACTCCCAGCCCTGAGGGTTTCAGAAGGATGGCTAGGTCCTGACACTCATGTCCTGGCCCTTAGATCTGGGAACTCTACAAGTGATGTTCACCTTATTCATTTTGCTTCCCACTCCGGAACTGAACCACTAGTGTTTTCTTAAGTGGAGAAGCAGCCTAGTCCAAGTAAAACCCTGGCAACCTTGACTGACTTTGAAATGGCTCAGGGACAGCAAATATATGTACTCAAGTAAAAGAGAACAGAAACCCATTGTTAGGCATTGAAAGTACTGGAGATACTCTAATGGCCTGGTTGCAATTTGAGCTGTTAAGTGGACTTCTTGTTTTTTAAACAAGAATGGTGACAAACCAATAGTACTGCCCATCACCACTATGGGGCAGAAGTGGGTTCTTTCAAATGAGCCCATTCATTCTTTCCAAGCATGAACTTTAGCTGAGTATTAAAATGAACTTGATGGAAACATTTCTGAACGTGATTTAAAACTACTAGGATTAAGGAATTGCATAATTCCCACAGGATGGCAGGATCAGAATCAGCACATTGAAAAGTTCCTATTTCAGACTGAGATTCCCATAGGTAACATGGACTGTTTCTGGGGGTACTGGGATCTCAGAGAGTTGTAGTCCAAAAAAGAGGCACTTTTCCATGATGTGGCCAGTTTTGGCCTTCTTTGGCAGTTTTTCAGGGCTGCAATAGGGCCCAAATCTGACTCCAGTCCTGGTTCTCCACATCAGATAGCTGCATCTTAGATTCAGCCACCATTTTAATTACCCAGGGTGCAAATGTGGTAGACACATTTTGTTTCATTAAAATTGAGGATGGCTTGCACAGATTACAGAAATGCTATGGGCTGATGCCACCAGCAAGAAAGCCTACCTACATCATCATAATAAGGGGAATATTGTCACAGTCCCTGCTAAGGATGGCATCAAATCTGGATCTGTACAGTACCTATAACACAATCAACAACTACTCAGGCCAAATGCACACTACACAAAGGAGAATTCTGTAGGAATCAGCCATGGCAAAGAATCCAGTTTCAAACTGGATTATTTGTGTAGTGTGGATTTGGCCTCAGATTCTCCCCAGTTGCCAGGTAGGAGGTGAAACAGAAATAGTTTCCACAGCAACATAATACTGTTAGGCCATGGTACTTTCTGGTCGAGGCCCTATAGCCCATGTGCATTGTGTGTTTGAGAAGAGAGTAGTGGTTCTGTGAATTACTTTGAAGAATTGCAATGTTACTTTAAAAGCTAATTGTGACACTTCTAGCAAGAGAAGTGAGCGGCAGGCCACTTTAGGTGGTGGAAATCATTTAAGAGGACAAAAAAATAGCCCAGGGTTTCTCAAATAACCATCCTGAGAAAGTGATAGAACAGGTCATGCTGAAATGCCTTTGATACTTATTATCCTCTGATATAATATGGCTTGTGGTTGGATCAAGGACGCACAATGGGTCATGTGGAGATTCTCATGAGTTTCCTTTTATGAGGTGTATTGCTTTGGCAATGTAGAGCAGACACAAGTGGAGAATGCAGAAAGGAGGGGTACAAAAGGAGAAAATGGGAACTTGGACCAAGGGCTTTTGTTAAAAATGAATTGCCAGACATAGCTGCTTTGCATTCTTGCTCACAACCTAGTTTTCCTTGTCTGTCAATAATAAAGTCTTTACTGTTTCCTGACTTGTTTACTTACTGTTTAGACTTGTTTACCTGCCTGTATAAAAACAAGCGTCTTGCTTCCTGATGATGTGTGTGTGGAGCACTAACTTTTTTAAACATCCAAAAGCCTGGGAAAATAAACATCTCATTGACTGGTACAAAAAGAGGACAAGATTGGGACCAGGTGAGCTTCTTTGGAGAGAGCAGTCAATGGACACAAGGCAGTCATTTAAATCTTTCTCCTCCTTGGCCCCTTTTACATTTTAATATGCCAACCACCTTGAGTGTGCTGGCAGAAGTGTGTTAATGTACTAAATAAATATATAATCCAACTTAAATCAAGCAAATGCAATGAACTACAGCTCAAAACTTTCAGTGAAAGCCTGGTGGAAACAATTAAGGGCTACTTTCAGTTTTAGTCCCAACTACAGTAGAGCTGATGAAACGAATGGGAGTAGTTAGTCACCTCTGCCTCAGCCCCATCGATTTCAGTATGTCTGCTCCAGTTGGAACTAAAATTGGATTTAGGCCTATGTCAGGGGTCTGTGAAGCACAACTTTTCAGATGTTGCTGAACAGCAACAGACAGCAGTTCTCACTGCTGGCTCTGTCGGCTAAAGATGGGAGGAAATGCAGATTAACAGTATGTGGAGGACCACAGTTTGCACATAACTGCCCTAAGTCTTTTAATACTTTTTAAAACAAATTCAGGTAGCTTACCAGTCTCATGGGGGAATTCTGTATGATGGCAGCCATCACCGAGATCTCTAGCATTTATAAATGTTACAGCTACTTACAGTAGACCAATATGTAGGACCTCAAAACATGGTCATGTCATTAAGTATGATGATCTTGAAACTCAGGAAGATTCATAAGCACATAAATGTCCCTCTTTCAAATAGCATAGATCCAAATCATTTAGGGCTTTAGGAATCAAAATGTGGACCCTGAACTAAGCTTGATAATACATTGGCAACTAGTGCAGTTGGTGTGATCAAACCATCTAGCTTCTAAAAGGATTCAAGTGTCCACATTCTGTATCAAATGGACATTTCCAAGTTGCTTTTCAATGCACCCACTTATGTAAGATTGCATTATTTTAACCTGGATTTAACTAGTGCATGCACAACTGAAGCTACATCTTTTTTCTATACCTATGGTTGGTCCAGCCAGTATACAAACCAAAGCTGGGGGAAAATATACACTGATAAAAACAGAAATGTTCCCACCTACAAACCTGGTCCTTGGGGAGATGGTGGCCCCACCTAAAACCAGTTGAATCCCTTGATCCAGATCAGCAGATTTTCCCTACCCACAGTACCTTTTTGTCTGGATTAAGCTTCAGTTTAAGGGTGTTCACACATTACACTGTGCATATGTTCACATTATATTTACACACATGCAGATGTCTCTGACACTCTCTTTATCTGTGTTGAATGCCTGAATTGTATCCAGGTACAAGAATCCTCTTGCATATCCTCTGTCCCCAAATGTGACTATTCTAAGTAAGGAAAAAGCCTTCTTCAGACATTCACACTCTAATAATAATAATAATAATATTTATTTATATTCTGCCTTTTCCCCAAAGAATCAAGGCGGAGTACAACATAATTATAACAATAAGATATTATAACAATAAAAATTCAAAGTTAAAAAACAATCCCATATCCCATCCCTCCCCCAATCATAAAAACAACAAAAAACAATAAAATAGAAATTAAACAGCAGAATAGATTAAAATACAAATAGGTGCCACCTACCTCAAGATATGTAGCTATGTCAATGGTACTGCCATAGAATGGCCTAAATCCTGTTGTCCTGACCACAGTTGACCCATTGATTCAATGGGATTTGCCTACTACAGTAAAGAAACCAGTGGTTTAATATACTGAAAAGCCATTTTTGAGATTTTTTAAAAAATAATGTGAAATATTGTATCTATTGTTTAATTAGTGCATACATTTGCAACAAATTAATAAGCAGATGCTTTACTATTCATAGTTACTAATAGCAATACTACTGATTTTTTATTATCATAGATACACACATATTGTT
Organism: Gambelia wislizenii; assembly: GCA_030847615.1. NCBI lineage: Eukaryota > Metazoa > Chordata > Lepidosauria > Squamata > Crotaphytidae > Gambelia > Gambelia wislizenii. Next base: position 31,121,791 of record JAUMIR010000010.1, on the reverse strand, counting down.
AACTTATGTTACCCTAACTTTATTTATATCCCATCTTTTCCCCAAAACTGGGACTCAAGGGGATTTACATATTATACTACTACTACACTAATCATCATCATCATTGAACAATGATAAATATATTTAATCATATTAATTTACTCCTCATATGCATTGGCCATGGAAGAAAGTGAACTTGTGTTAATGTTAAGAGAGAGAGAGGCATGAACAATTAGGCGTATGTACAGTACATATAATTGCTGAGAAGAAGATCAGAAGTCATCTTTTTTCTTCTCTATGTTTTTCTTTACCTCTTTTGTCTTTCTTTTTTCTTTAAGCTTTGCACAGTATTGTTACAATCTATAATAAATGTTATTTAAAAAATGTTCCCAACATGCATTTATAAATAATATATAAACAATGTAGCACCTTTCAGACTAACTGAGAGAAAGAAGTTGTAGCATACGCTTTCGTAGATTTGGTCTACTTCCCCAGACTATGTCTTTCGATATAAACAATGCTGCATAAAACCTTCATTTTCTTTTTTTTTTTTTAATATTTATTTTTAATCTTTTAACTTTTCTTCATTTATGTAATTTTAGATTTTCTATACTGTGATGTTTTTGATGGTTTTTAAACTGTATTTTCTATGATATTTGGTGAGCCGCCTTGGGTCCCTTCTGGGAGAAAGAAGGCATATAAATAATAGGAATCATAATTTGCTATTTCTTCTTTTAAAATGATTCCCAGCCTCTTGGTGGCTCACAAGTCATTTAACTTTAGAGATCAATAATAATAATAATAATAATAAAGGAAACTACAGTAGCACCCCGTTATCTGATGGGGACTGGTTTGGGGGGGGGGCGTGGATACTAAAAATCGTGAATAATAGCAAACACCATTGAAAATAATGGGACTCCTGGTTTAAAATATCTAAATTCACACTACACAAAATATCCAGTTTGAAACCGGTTTATTTGCCATGGCTTCTTCCTATTGAATCCTGGGGTTTGTAGTTTTACAAGGTCTTTCACCTTCTCTGTCAAAGAGAGCTGGTGCCTCACCAAACTACAAATCCCAGGATTCCATAGAAAGGAGCCATGGCAAATAATCCAGTTTCAAACTGGATTATTTGTGCAGTGTAGATGCACCCTCTAGACTTGCCTTTGAGGACCAAGGAAATGGCTATAGAGAACACATATTCTAGGAAGACTCTGTGGTAGGTGTGCTGTTTTGTGTCTCATGGATAATTGAATCAGTAGGTAATGAATCAGCGGATACGGGGGTCCTATTTTATAGCAATAGAGGTTAACAGAGCCGGAAGACGGAGGTTGGCGTGTAGAAATTCGCCCTCTTGGGGGCGACAGAACTCTATTAGCAGCTTCCCCGCTGACTTCTGGCTCAGCCGCTAGCGCATGCGCTTAAACGCCTGGAGGCCCGCTGAGGAAAACCATAGAGGTTAAAAGAAAAACCCACCACGCTTGGAAGCATGAACGCCCCCAAAAAAGGGCGTGGCCTCTAATTACTTCCGGGTGCCTGGCGGAGTTTTGGTGCCGGGTTACGGCGGTGACAGAAAGTGGCGGGGAGATGCCGGAGATTGTGATCCGACATGTGGTGTCTGCGAGCAGCTCCGACACGGTGCGGACGATAAACGGAGGCGAGGCCGAGAAAGCGGCCACCTCACTTCCGTCGGGCGGGGGGAGGTTCCATTCGGCTCCGCTGCTGCTGCTTGGAAGGAACCATTCGTAGCCGCGGGCGGGGGGGGTGCTGAGTTTGTAATGGGTAGATTCTGGGCGAGCTTATTCTGTAAGAAACGGAGGGGTGGCTCTGAAGGGGTTATAAAGGCTGGGAGGGAGCAATGCAGAAACTCAGCTGAGACTTTTGGAGTGGGGTAACTTTCAGCCTCCCAGATCTTCTTGGGTTTCAGGCACAAACAGTCCAGTTTGAAACGGGATTCTTTGCCATGGGTGCAGACCTGGGATTTGTAGTTTTATAAGGTCTTGTAGCCTCTGACAAAGAGTGCTGGGTCCTCACCCAACTACAAATCCCAGGAAGGAGAAGCCATGGCAAATTCTCCAGTTTCAACCTGGATTATTTCTCTAGTGTGGATGCCCCCTTCGATTCCCATCATCCCACACTATTGGCTAAACTAGCTTGGGTTGGTGGGAGTTGTAGTCCAACGATATCTGGAAGCCCATAGGTTACCCTCCCCCCTTGAACAAGAACCATGTACAGGAACTGGGTTATTTGCCATTTGCAATCCTGGGATTTGTAGTTTTACAAGGTCTTGTAGCCTCTGACAAAGAGTGCTGGGGCCTCACCAAACTACACATCCAAGAAGTAGGAGCCATGACAAATTCTCCAGTTTCAACCTGGATTATTTCTCTAGTGTGGATGTCCCCTTCGATTCCCATCATCCCACACTACTGGCTAAACTAGCTAGGGTGGGTAGGAGTTGTAGTCCAACGATATCTGGAAGCCCATAGGTTATCCCCCCCTTGAACAAGAACCATGTACAGGAACTGGGTTATTTGCCATTTGCAATCCTGGGATTTGTAGTTTTACAAGGTCTTGTAGCCTCTGACAAAGAGTGCTGGGGCCTCACCAAACTACACATCCCAAGAAGGAGGAGCCATGGCAAATTAACCAGTTTCAACCTGGATTATTTCTCTAGTGTGGATGCCCCTTCGATTCCCATCATCCCACACTACTGGCTAAACTAGCTAGGATGGGTGGGAATTGCAGTCCGACGATATCTGGAGGCCCATAGGTTACTCCCCACCTTGAACAAGAACTACATACAGGAACTGGGTTATTTGCCATGCCTCCTTCCTATGGAATCCTGGGATTTGTAGCTTGGTGAGACACCAGCACGCTTTGGTAGAGAAGGCTAAAGGCCTTGTAAAACTACAAATCCCGGGATTCCATAGGATGGAGGAGGCATGGCAAAGAATCCAGTTTCAAACTGTTTTGTGTATGTGTAGTGTAGATCAGGCCAGTGCTTTCTGCAACTGGACTTGTTTATCTCGGATTGCCCTTTTTAGTCATCAGCGTGCTCGCAGAAGGCGCAGGATGACTCCTTCCTGAATCTTCATTTGCGAAGAAAAGCCAGAGAGAGATATATCAGGCCTAAGAGTGGGATAACTTGCAGCCTTCCATGTTCTGTTGCACTTTGACTCCCATCATCCTACACCACTGGATAAACTAGCTAGGGTGGATGGGAGTTGCAGTCCAACACTATCTGGAAGCCCACAGGTTCCCCCCCCCCAATAAGAACCACACATAGGAACTGGATTATTTGCCATGGCTCCTCCTTCCTATGGAATCCTGGGTTTGGCGAGGCACCATCGCTCTTTGGCAGAGAATGCTAAAGGCCTTGTAAAACTCCAAATCCCAGGATTCCATAGGAAGGAGGAGCCCTGGCAAAGAATCCAGTTTCAAACTGGGGTTTTTGTGTAGTATAGATTAGGCCTAAGAGTGGGGTAACTTGCAGCCTTCCATGTGTTGTTGGACTTTGACTCCCATCATCCCACACCAGTGGATAAACTAGCTAGGGTGGATGGGAGTTGCAGTCCAACGGCATCTGGAGGGCCATAGGTTTTTCCCCACCCTTGAATAAGACCACATATAGAAATTGGGGAAGAAACTATGGCAGTGATTCCCAAACCTTGGTCCTCCGGGTGTTTTCGACTTCATCCCCCAGAAGCCCTAGCCACCTTGGCCAATAGTAAGGAATTGTGGGAGATGAAGTCCAAAACATCTGGAGGACCAAAGTTTGGGAAACACTGAACAATGGCAAAATGGTCAAAGTTACTTTTAAGTAAAATTGATATACAGTAGTGATATGTGGAAGCCCTCTGTAACTGATTAGTACTAGGATGATGTTCATTATAGGATGTTAGAGATAAGATGTAAATTTTAAGCATTCTTCTTAAGCAGTGCTTCCCAAACTTTGGTCTTCCAAATGTTTTGGACTTCACCTCCCAGAATTCCTGACTGTTGGCCAAGGGTGACTAGGGCTTCTAGGGGATGAAGTTCTTAAGGATAACTTTACACATTCTATGCCTCAGTGGAGGAGGGTGTAATGAAGGTCTGGTTGGGAGGTGCAGTCATAACCTCAGCAAACAAAGCCTCTAACAATGGAACTCTTTTTTTTTCCAAAGTCTTTTTACACCTTTCCAGCACCTTCCTTCCTCCTTTTGCTCTCTAGTTGGAAGGCTTTTTTTTAGTAGCATCAGCATTAGGCAGGTGGTGAAGGCATCCTAGAAGAACACAGAATTTCAGTGATAGGTTGCATAGGTCTAAAAATCTGGCCACCAAAATGAAAATCATTAGAATAGTGGACACTGAAGAAAGAAAAAGTAATGTCTGGATGCATTTTGTAAAAAGCTTTCAAATGGTTGGAAGCTTCAAAATGTTTTTGCTTACTTATTCAAGGCTCACCTGACTTGGGTGTTTCATTTCACATGTACATGTTGTTAGTTTTGAATAAAAACTTTGCTGAAACATAGAATTGTAGAGTTGGAAGAGACCACAAGGACCATCCAGTCCAACCCCCTGCCACGCAGGAAATCACAATCAAAGCATCCCTGACAGATGGCCATCCAGCCTCTGTTTAAAGACCTCCAAGGAAGGAGACCCCACCACGCTCCGAGGGAGTGTGTTCCACTGCCGAACAGCTCTTACTGTCAAAAAGTTCCTCCTAATGTTGAAGTGGAATCTCTGTTCCTGGAGCTTGCATCCATTGCTCCGTGTTCTAGTCTCTGGAGCAGCAGAAAACAAGCTTGCTCCATCCTCAATATAACACCCCTTCAAATATTTAAACAGGGCTATCATATCGCCCCTTAACCGTCTTTTTTCCAGGCTAAACATATCCAGCTCCCTAAGTCTTTCCTCATAAGGCATGGTTTCCAGACCTCTAACCATTTTAGTCACTCTCCTCTGGACACGCTCCAATTTGTCAATATCCTTTTGGAATTGTGGTGCCCAGGGAACCTATCCCTATACTTTTCATGCCATTTTTGCCTCTGGTTCCACATTTTCTGTTAAAGAAGTCATGCCAAGGAGCATATCTACTTCATTTACTGAGGTATACCTGTCCTCTTTTCGGCCATTAATTGTTCCCTGTTCCTTCTCTCCACTCTTCTGCACTTCCAGACTCACTGTGCTGAGAACTTGCTCAAAGCTGACACCTATCGCAAATGGAAGGCTGCCCAGGCTGGGGAGAAACAAATTTCTGTCATATTACAGGTGAGATTTTGTTGGTTTCCTGCATGCCCTTGTTTGCAACTAGCCCAAGGAGTACTGTAGGATTATTTCTATTATTAGAATATTGTCAGTCAGATTAGTCAATATTGGGCTAGCTAGGCTGATGGTCTTTGTTTAAGGTAGCAATATACTCCTAAAGGCAGCAGATCATCTGATCTCAGAAGCTAAGCAGGGTCAACTCTAGTTAGTACTTGGATGGAAGACCACCAATGAATACCAGGTGCTGTAGGCTATATTTTAGGGGAAGGAACTGATAAAACCACATCTGAGTATTCCTTGCCTAAGAAAACCCTAGGGAATTCATGGGGTGGCCATAAGTTGACAGGCAACTTGAAAGAACATATATATGCACAGGGTACAGAACCTGTTCAGTTCACAGGTTGAATTCAATATCACATATGGGGAGAGAGTGCTGCATTTTAGTAGTGAACAGGGTAGGACCAAAAATATTTTACCTAAAAGCTTTTACTGTTGGTAACTAAGCTTTAGGAGAAGAACTTCAATCTTTTAGAATGGGGAAAAGAACTCTGCTAAAGCTTGGAAACCACCAAAGATAATGGCATGGGAAAGTGGGCATTATTGGATTGGCATCCCAGAAGGGCTGGAAGGAACCATCACAGGGATGATAGGGCTCATACATGGCTTGAGATCAAGGTGGCTGTGTTCAGTAGAGCATTTGTAAATTGCACAGGCCTGAGTTTTAGGATTTTTGTTGTAAGTTTCCCCTAACCATTAGCTGAGACTGTCCTATCTCCCAACAGTTTGAGAAAGAGGAACAGATTCACAGCATCGACATTGGCAATGAAGGCTCTGCATTTGTGGAAGTGTTGGCCGGCAGCTCTGCATTGTCCAGTGAGCAAAACTATGAGGTGAGCCGGAAGTTTTGGATGGGCCTTGTTTTCCATCCTGAGTTTGAAGCTTTTCTACAGCAGAAGCTGATGGCTTCAGTTTTGCAAAATCAATTTCCTTTTGCAACTGGATGCAGTATTTTGGTTTTCTTGGGGGCGGGGGGCTTCTTTTTGCTTCCTGTCACTGGCCACACAACTCTTGTCTTTTCCTATTCTATGGTTTTGTGACATTGTATAAGTGAGGGCTGTTTCTCAGAAATTTAAAAAGCCAGCTTGAAGGACTATGTAAATCCAGTTGCAAGAATCTTGAACACGAAGTTATGTGTGGGTGGGAACAGAGTCATGGACAAATAAAATCCCAGCAGTTTAGGCTGGCAGATTCAGCTGAGTTAAAAATAAGGAGTTAACAATTATGACAGGACACTATAGAGGCAAAAAATCAAACAGGTAAAGCTTCCTAACATAGTATCTGTATTGCTTGGCTTTTCTGAACATGGCAGAAAGCAAATATGTGTCTCACTGAAGTTTAGATTTGTTTTTGTTCAACCTCTGTGTCTGAGTCTTCCCTTCAAGCTCTTTGGCACAGTATTTTGGAATTAGGTCTGGAACATAGTAATAGTAATAGATGTCATCTTTTAAAGTCTGTACCTTGATCTTTACCAAAATCCTTTCCTTTTCACTTCAGGTATTACTGGTCACATCCTCCTTTATGTCCCCCTCAGAGAGCAAGAATGGCACCAATCTGAACAGGGTCCGTATGTTTGGGCCCGATAAGCTTGTGAAGGCCACAGCTGAGAGGAAGTGGGACCGGGTGAAAATTGTTTGTACTCAGCCCTATACCAAGGTTTGTTTATAGAGATGCCAGCCAGTATCACGTTTGGACTCTTGCATACATTTATTTGCTTGCTAGCCAAGAGTTAGTTACCATCTCACCCTGTTGTCTTTCTGTCAAATTGATCTTGTATTGCTTTATATAAAAGGAGCAATTTAATGGAGGGGTTTAAAAGAGACTTTGCATTCTGGAACAGTAAACTTTAGTGATGATAGTATGAGAAGTCTGAGGAATAGAATTATAGAATTACAGAGTTGAAAGAGATCAGAAGTAGTAGTAGTAGTAATAATAATAATAATAATAATAATAAAAAATTATTTCTATCCTGCCCCTCTATGGAACACAATCAGGGCGGCTAACAACATTTAAAATATACATCCAAAACCCTCCCCTCCCCCCTTAAAATACAATTAAATAATTCAAATTTAAAACATACTTAAAACAAATCCCTTCCCTCCCACCCCCTTAAAATACAATTAGATCATTCAAATTTAAAACATACTTAAAACAAATACTAAAAATAAACAATAGACTGTTTATTGTGGCTGTAGCGAGGCCGGGACAAATTAGATTTTCTTTCTAATCGCCGATATCTCTTCAGGAAAGGCCCTCCGGAAGAGATCCGTCTTAAGAGCTTTTTTAAAGGTATTTAGGGTGGTAATATGACAGAACTCATCCGGCAGGCTGTTACATAATCTGGGAGCAATAGCCAAAAAGGTCCTCTGGGAAGTCGTAGAAAGCCTAGTTTTTAAAGGTTGTAGCAAATTCTTTCCAGAGGATCTAAGTGCACGGGGAGGATTATATGGAAGGAGGCAGTCCCGAAGATAGGTTGGAATCAAGTCATTTAGGGCTTTAAAGGTAATAACTAACACCTTGTACTGGCCCGGAAACTGATGGGCAGCCAGTGAAGTGATCTGAAAATTGGTGTTATGTTGTCTCTTCTGGATGCACCTGAGACCAGCCTGGCTGGCATATTCTGGACCAGTTGCAGCTTCTGGACCAAGCATGAGGGTAGCTCCATGTAGAGTGCATTACAGAAATCAAGACAGGAGGTTACCAGAGCATGTACTACGGGCCATCTAGTCCAACCCCCTGCCATGCAGGAGTACCTAATCAAAGCATTCCCTTAGTATCTCATCTAGTTTGGAAACTTGACTAGTTACTCTTTCTTACAAACAGAAGGTGCAGATATTTAATCTCTACACAGGGAGCACCCCAGATCTATCTGGATTCTTTCTCTAGAGATGTGATAAAATTACAGATTCACCTATTGGGTATTGCCTCATTGCCAAATTAGAATTCCATATGAGTAGGTGGCACTGCCTGGAGGAGTTAAATTCTGGAAAAAAACATCCCGATATTTTGAGCATGAGGTTGTGTGTTTACTCAGAAGTAAAACCATTTATAAGTTGCACAGTTGTTTATCAAGGGAGCAACATCTGAGCCATGAAATGGAAACTGCAAGCAATTCTTACTCTGACTGTGTAGTGTTAGTCTTATCTGTGCCTAACATGTATTTAGCACTCTTGGGCATAAGTGGGTTTGCTGAGAAGAGCTGGCTTCCATCCCATGCTTTGGAAGGTATGTATTACCATGATAAGAGAGGGGTAGAGCTTAGGGAGATATTAAGTGCTTGGAATGCTAATGAAATCCCTTCCACAGGTATGGGCAGACTCCAGAGAGGGTAGATAAGTAGAGCATTTTTGCTCTATTTTTATGACACACCTAGACCACTGCAGGCTGCACTTGCCCATTTTTTCAAATTAGAAGTACCCAGATGGCGACTTTTTTTGGGGGGGGAAGGGTTATGTAGGTTCCCCAGTTGTGCCTCCTGGTGGCTTTTGAGGGTATGGGTATATATTTTGAGGTAACAGATTTTCTGATGAAGTGCCGGGGGAAGGGTTCACTGGGGTCTTGGTAGGCAGCCTATGGGCCACATAGTTCTCACCTCTGTTTTACTGATACAGTTTGCTTCTCTCTTCAGTCCTTAGCTTATGGTCTTTCCTTTGTGAGGTTCCACTCACCACCAGACAACAATGAGATTCATTCCAAAACAAGTTCACCAGTAAGTATTCCAGTAACTTGGATGTTGTCTTCCATTTGTTCTCAGCTGTTGTTTTTTGACCACTTTAAACCCTCATTCTCTCCTCTTCCTGTTTCATCTGCTGCAGAAGGTCACCAAGTTGGGCCAGTTCAAGGTGAAGGATGAAGACAGCAACTCCAGCTCTTTGAAACCTGGTGCTTTGTTCTTCAGCCGTGTTAGCAAACCCCTGGCCTCCCCACCAAAAGGTAGCTATACTGAACCAATCCAACATCTTGCCTCCAGCTGACTGATAGCATAAACAGAGCCTTACTGGATTAGGCAAAAGTCCAGTATTTGGTTACCATCAGTGGCCAGCCAGGTTCCTCCCAGAAGTCAACAAGCAGGGCATGAAGGCAACAGCCCTTTCCAGCAAGTGATACTGAGTGCTTTCCTGCCCCTATACATGGAGTCCTCATTTAGCCATCAAGATTCTTTGTCAGACTTTTGTAAAGTTACTTTTTTTAAACTTCAGCTTCCAGACTCATCCAGCCAACTGGATCAGTGGCAATGGTGTTGGGGTGATTCTGGGAGTTACAGTCCAAAACGTAGCTTTTCCACATTCTGTTCAGTAGCCACTACCAAGTAGGATCTGTGGAGCTGGTAAAAGTGGAAGTGAGGGGTGGGATCTGTTCGCTTTTCCCTTGAGTTTCACTTGAACCCACCACAACCTTTAAAACACAAAACACCTAGTCTTCATAGTCCGCATTGCTTTTCGGAACACATACTTGCCAGGTTGAGAATAACTATTTTCTTGTGTCTTTGCAGCCTTTCAGAATGACCAGTCCTCACCCAGTTATGCTGCTGCCTCACTGCAAACCAGCATGTCCAGTTCCCCTAACCCTTCACCATCAGCTGCAGAAAAACCCACTACCAAAATCTCTCCCAAGGTAATGTCTGGGCACCATCTTGATGGGCTGGATGTAAAGACTTACTTGTGTAGGTTAGCCTTGAATAGGCTTTTTAATCTATTTGTTTAACATTGGTGTTGTGCTTTCAAGAGGCCAAAGTGCTTTATGTGTATTAGGTGTTACAATTCTTAACTTATCACGTAAGTCAGTATTATCTTTTCAAACTGAAGGTTGGCAGGGCTCTGAGGCTGAAAGTTAGTGGCTAGCCTACAACCCCCAAGTGGATTTATGGTGGAGAAGAGACTTGAATCGAGAACCTTCTGTGCCTTTTAAGATGGGCAGTGAGGCAATGTTTCACTTGCTAAATGCTGAGTGTTTGTTAAACACGCAGGAGTAAGTATGAGTTGTAAGTACACCCTTTCTTGGGATCCCCTTCAGGTACCTGAAATAGAGTCACTTGTAGAGCAAGACAATGGTACAATTGGTAGAAATCTAGTCAGATCACTTATCCTATAGGCCTGTGCATGTCTGTTCAGAAGCTGAAGAGAGTTGCTCCTGGGAAAATGAATATAGGAATGTAGCTTTAGTTCCCATCTTCCTTCAGGAACCTACGCCTGTCAAGAGGAAGTTTGAATTCAGCAAGGAAAATGCCAGTGTCTCGTCTGCGGCCAAGAAATCTGACCCTGATACTCCCCGCCCTGTAAATCCACCCTCCAAGAAACACAAAAGTATGTGGACCTGGGCTGGGGTGGGGTAGGCATTTTTAAAGGAGAGATTTGTAGGAATCATTTCCTACAAGATCGGTGAAGATTTACTATATGTACTCAGAAGTAACTCACTTCACATTACTACTTTATAAGTGTTAGTAGACTTTCCGTGTCGCTTTTTTTCCTGCGGTAGATGTATCCTAATATGTTATAATTCCCAGGAGTTATGAAGCCATGTCCAAATTGATTTCTTCCCTGCATGTTAATAGCAGTTGCAGCAATAGAAGTTGTGGTTATTTGTCCCCATCTTTTCTAACAACAGGCTGTTTCAGCTTGAGAGCAACAAGACCATACATGCTTGGTACTTCTAATTAAAATCAGAATAGTTCTGCATTTGGGTAACCCACAGTATTCACATTTTTCAGGACTGGTTTCCTCTGGCCATGTATGGCAAGTAAAGATTGCTTCTAGGTGACTAGTCAGTTTGCATACAGGAAAAGGTTGCCTCCTTCAGACTCATTAATGTACCGTCTAGTAACTGACTTGAGTATGCATGGGCAAGTGAGCTAGTTGCTTTTTAAACTCACTTTTAAAGACAGGTATAGAAGATGCAAATTAAATCAGGCATATACTGACTTGTTTAGGATGTTTATTTAAAAGAAACTTTAGTATATTGAATATGTATTGAAATCCAATGTCCAACAGTTTCCATAAATGTCCATAATTAAAACCCATCAGCCCATAATTAAACCCATAATTAAAACTACATTAGTGTGGCGTAGTGGTTTGAATGTTGGATTATGACTCTGGAGACCAAGGTTTGAATCCCCACTCAGCCGTGGAAACCCTCTGGGTGACCTTGGGCAAGTCACACTCTCTTAGCCTCAGAGAAAGGCAAAGCTAGAACCCCTTTTAGCAAATCTTGCCATGGAAACCCTGTGATAGGTTTGTCTTAGGATTGCCATAAGTCAGAAATGACTTGAAGACACACAACAACAACATTTTATCACATGTTGTTCTTATGCTTTCAAGCTCTTGCTCCCACAAGAACTAGAAACATCGGTGATGACAGACTTATTAATCAGGTAGGTTGGAAAGGGATGCTACCTCCTATTATCCACTTCTAACAGCTCTGTCTCTAACAGAGGTTTTAATTGCAGGTTATGAGTTGGAAATCTGTTGTTTCTGCATCATATTTTAATTGTTTTATACAGAAGAATGAATGGTGATTTGTGCTTCCCCTTCTCCTAAATCATGCTTATTATTCATCTCTTCCCCTGCACAGCTTCCTCCCCATCAGCAACACCTCCCCAAAAGGCACCACCTTCCAAAAAGCCCCCACAAATGCAGACTTCAGAGGGGACTGCGAACGGCTCTTTCCAACATCTCCTACAGGGCACCGTTTTCGTGTTGAGTGGATTCCAGAACCCCTTCCGCTCAGAGCTGCGGGAAAAGGCCCTTGAGATGGGGGCCAAGTACCGGTCGGACTGGACCCCTGACAGCACTCATCTCATGTAGGTGTTCTGCAGACCACTAGGTATCACTGCCTCTCCTCAGGCTTCATGCACTTTTCCCTTTGTACTTCTGTGAGTCTGCACAGTCCCAAAGACTCTTAACTTCCCCAGGTCAAGACATCTGGTTGTGTCACAGGAACATCGGAAGCAGCTTCATACCAAAACATGCCATTGGTCCATTTAACCTAGTACTGTCCACATTGGCTGGCAGAAGTGATTCTAGATGATTTCAGGCAGGATTGTTGCCTAGTCATAGAATCATAGAGTTGGAAGAGACCACAAGGGCCATCCAGTCCAACCCCCTGCCATGCAGGAATAAACAATCAAAGCATTCCTAACAGATGGCCATCCAGCCTCTGCTTAAAAACCTCAAAAGGAGACTCCACCAATTTCCTACCTGAGGCTCCTCATATTCCTTAGTGGTCATCTATCTAAGTACTAGCCTAGCCTGACTGCTTAGATTTTAAAATTAGATGAGATTAGATGTGAAATTTGGGGGCAAGGTGGTGGTGGGAATCAACCACTTCCATCCCCATCCAAATTACTAGATTTTTGCTAGGTATCTTGGAAGATGGATGTGGCAAGAGAGAACTCCCCAGTTTGAGGATTGCTATAGAAAAAGAGAGCTACTAAATCTCCATTGCTGTGTGGTGAGATCCTCTGAGTGTGTGCTCAAGATTAAATCTGGCTGAGTTCACTGGGATTAATGTCCACATAACTGTGTGCAGGATTGCTGGCTGAATCATATGTCTATGATTGATTTCGCTACTTGGGGTTTCTGCCAGCAGTTCTGCTTTTGATATTGCTTCCCAGGTGACTGTGTGTTGTTTTGTACTGAGCGCCCTGGTCTCCTGTGCTCTCCTTCTAGCTGTGCCTTCTCCAACACCCCCAAATACTTCCAGGTGAAGGGGCTTGGGGGTATCATTGTGCGCAAGGAGTGGATCCTGGATTGTTACCGCACGAAACGATGCCTGCCCTGCAAGCGGTGAGTTGGGAGACAGGGGGATGAGGAGAGTGAGAACCAACCCCGAAGGGTTCCTCTGTCTTGGATTGTGGCAGGAGGTTTGTTCTCAGAGGCATTTGTGGTGACAACTATTGGGATCGTTTTCCCCAGCTACCTGATGGTCAGTTCAGAATCCTCCAGCAGTGAGCAGGAGGATGAGAGTGATGAAGAAGAAGTCTCCGCCCGACACCACAAGCCTCTTAAGCATCAGCAGGTAATGTAGTGTAATAACTGTGATCATTTGGGAGACTTGCTTTGTTTTGAGAGGAGTGTCTACTGTCCTCCTAGTACTGATAGATCAAATTTCTGTGTGTTCTTATTTATTTATTACAGTTATTTATCACCTGATTTTCAGGGCACAAATCCTTCCAAAGTGGCTTACAAGCAGAATTTGTTGATTGAAAAGTATATGCCATAGGATCATTAGTCCAGCTAGTCCTGTATTCTCAGTCTGACTGGCAGTAGCTTCCTGGTAATCCCTGGTGATCACTCAGCCAAGCATTAACCGGGGCCAAGCCTGCTGAGCCTGTGAAATCAGACAGGATTGGGTGTGTTCAGGATGTCCTATATCAAAAGAACTCAAGGTGGAGTACAGGTGAAATAGTTTTCCCCCCAATGTACAGTAGGGTATATTGAGTTAGAACTCCACAACCTTGGCCCTGAAAGCTTTAGTGAAAAGAGGAATTTTAGCTGGCTTAAATGAAGCTAGTGATGGTGCCATCAGTCCTCCAAGGAGAGAGCATTCCACAACAGTGAAGGCCCTAATGCTGGCTCCACATAGTGTATTGGTCCCACTAGTGAAATGCAAAGGAAGGTATCCCCAGTAGACCTCAGTGGTCAGGCAAGTATATCTATGGAGAGATCATCTTTCAGATACTGAATTCCTGGACCATTTAAGGCTTTAATCATCAGTAACGCCACACACATACACACCATCTAAAAGCAGAAGATGTATTCTCCCCCATTGTGCTTAGTCACAAGGAAATCAAATTGGATGAGCCCGATTAACTGAATAAACAGTTTAAACTGGTTTGATTTGATTGGGTTTTAAAAACTGGGTCACTTCTACCAAAACATAATTCTGAGCCGATGGAAAAGACAGATTTTGCAACTTATATTAATTATGCAAACTGGCATGTTGGATAAAAGTTATTTTGTTGTCCATGTGTCTTTTCTGGGGTGGGATGAACAAGGAACTGGGCAAGGCCTAGGCCAGAAGTCAGCAATTTGTGGTCCTCCATATTTTATTGGACTGCAATAAAATTTAACTAGCTGCACCTGATGTAACATAGTAGATTTGAAAGGTTATATATTAATGCATTAAATTATTGTACTCTTGAGATAGCAACATATAGTTGCCTGTGACTGGTGAGTGGCTGACGGAGTGAGAGGGCCCTTGTGAGGCTGGGGGTGTAGATGCAGATTGAGTGGCAGGAGTGGATTGTAAGGTGGAGAGGGAATTTGCCTGTGACTGGTGAGTGGCTGACGGAGTGAGAGGGCCCTTGTGAGGCTGGGGGTGTAGATGCAGATTGAGTGGCAGGAGTGGATTGTAAGGTGGAGAGGGAATTTGCATGTGGGTGGTGATTGGCTGAGGGAGTGAGAGGAGGAAGGGGCCCTTGTGAGGCTGGGGGTGTAGATGCAGATTGAGTGGCAGGAGTGGATTGTAAGGTGGAGAGGGGATTTGCATGTGGGTGGTGATTGGCTGAGGGAGTGAGAGGAGGGAGGGGCCCTTGTGAGGCTGGGGGTGTAGATGTAGATTGAGTGGCAGGAGCGGATTGTGAGGTGGAGAGGGGATTTGCATGTGAGAGGAGGGAGGGGATTGGTTGGGTGTATTTCCTGAATGGCCAGGCAGCACACTGGGAAAGGAAACATACCCAAGTGTTTTATATACAGTATATAGATGTTTAATCCTGGGTAGGAAGCTTGAGAGGGGGAGGAGTAATGAAATCTACAAGTCCCACCTGCGGACTCCCCTCACTTTTAGCCAGGTGGTGCCTCCCTCAACACAGTAGCCTTCTAAAATCAGTAGCAAAGGCATGGAAAAGGAGGTTTCCCCGTCATTCAGTCAGCTGCTCTTACTTTGCAGAAAGCTAACCTTCCCAGCTCCAATCACAAGCCCAGCACGTCTGCCAGCCCCAAAGTAGCCCAGACAGCAGCACGGAGAGTGTCTCCTGAAAAGGAGGAAGAGCCCACCACCTCTCAGAACAGAAGCATCCATAACAATTCACGGGCCTCAGCAGCTGACTCTGCAGCATCCACTGGTGAAGAGGATCCCTCAGGTAGAGCTGAAAAACTTTGGTTCTGTTAACTAGTGTAAGGAGGGAACTACAACTGGTAATGTGCACTGAGGAGGCATGGGGCTGTTGCTAAAATGCTGTGTCAGCTCTAGAAAGTTCTGAACAATGGCCTGCACCTGATACCACTGACCCCATATGTGTGAGTCACAGAGACCATGAAGAAGAACCCTTGGTTCTGTTTACTACCACATTGTAGAAAGCTAGTTTTCAGTCTTTTGCCATTGTTCTGCCTCTACATAAGAAATGACTTACCAGGTCAAACCGAAGGCCCAGGGAACTGAACAGCATCTGGGCCAGTCTTTCTTGGATGTTGTGAAACAAGGCATAAAAAGAATAGCCACCCCTCTTTACTGGCCCCAGCATTTGATCATGGGGGGGGGGAGTCACCTCTGTCTGTGGAAGTCCTGTTAATTTTCATGGCAAGTCACCACTGATGGACTTGTCCTCCCTGAATTGGCCAAACCTCCCACACCGAAGCTATCCAAGCCATTCCTGCATCTCAGAGTAGGGTAGTTAATTTTGTGATTTGGTATGGTGTGAAGCAGTGCTCTCATGACTACTATGGATCTGTTTAATTCCATAACCTTGGGTGCCAGTGTTATCAGTGATGGAGAAAACCACAATGAACAGAATTCTGCTAAAATTATACAGATTATAAATGCTATAAAAGCCAGACTTCCCCACACTAATGGGGACTAGAAATTCAGACATGATGGGTTGGGTTGATGAGAAACATGGTTCAACAGGATGGCTGGCTGCCACGTTGGATGATGGCTACTGTAACCTTTGCATGTAGCATCTGATGTCCTCCTGATCTTCCAGTGTTGGGAAGAAGTTGACCCCTGTTCCTTAGGTTATACTCTGTGGGCCCTACCAGGCCTTCTGAGTCTCTACTTACTACTAAACCGCTGAATTGTTTCTACTCTTACTCTTGCTATTGGCTCATGTACCTGCTAAGTTATTGTAAAGAAACTTGTCAGCTGAGATTACGTCTGTAGCCACCTCCCTAAAGTGGAAGAAACAAGGGATATAGGTCAAACCTAGATCAAGTTTCTCACCCACCCAGTACTAATGTAATGGAACAGGAAAAGTGTATCTATTGCTAATTTTTCCCTCTCGTTCTTCTCCCCCTGCCATTCCTTAGGTGTTCAAGATAATGGAGACGAGGACTCTGGTGATACTGATGATGAGCTCAGGAGGTTGGTCAAATGGACTGTTGTACTTGGTCCTTCCATAAATCATGACCTCAAAGGGTTAGGGTTGGACACAGCTTTGGGGACTTTTAGCTATTCATGAGATCTGCAAGTGAGCAAGGAGATTTCCTGGAGGATGCAGGGAAGGAGCAGGAAACTGAATAAGAGAGAGTCTTCACCCATCTGGCCAGTGGAAGCCCTTAACATGGACTCTGGGTGGTTTCTAGGCCTTCAGTAGAAATGTCCACTGTACATTTAAATTGTGAGGACTCAGAGCTTGATGCTGATTGGGGTGAAAAGGATAACAAGTCCGTTTTCCCAATTGACTCCGCTTCCCATTGGTTTCAGAGTGGAAGAGGAACATCGCAAGAAGCAACAAGGAGGGCGGAGGGCTGCTCCAGAACCAGATGAAGATCCATATGCTGGTTCCACAGATGAGAACACAGATATTGAAGAAAAGGAGGAGCCAGATCAGCCGATTCCAGAGCTGCCAGGTATGGTGGACCGAATAGACTTTTTTGGGGAGTGAGGGGTAGTCTAGGACACTAAGCTTTAATTGGTAATCAGTCAACTAAAACATTAGTTGATTAATTTGTGGAGCTGAGTTATCTTTAATGGAGCTGAAAGTCAAAGGCATGCTTGTTTCTAATAAATGATGAGTGGCAACTTCCAATAAAAATCTTAGCTACAATGATACTGTGGCTTATTTAATGCATTTTTAAAATATTTAAATTGTTCAGTTAGAATGTACAGGTCAACTCCCATATCCATGGGGGATATGTTCCAAGACAGACAGACACACACACACACACACACACACACACACACACACACAGTGGATACCTGAAACTGTGGATAATACAGAACCCTATTATTTTCAATGAGGCGAATGCCACAAGTTGACCATAGAATCACATTGGAGGAGCTAGAAATCCCTAGAGAGAACATATTTTTTTCCAGATGTGGATAAGTGAAACTGTGGATACTGAATTGTGGATATGGGAGTCAACCTGTATGTAACAAATTATTTAACGCTGGAGAGCCTTCATTTCTGCTAGATTCTTGTGGGCTCAGGTGAAACAAGGTTGAAAGAGGTATTATGACTGCATTATCTCTTTCTTAGTAAAATGTCATCCATTTTGTCCTGGGACCTAAGTGTCAAGATCATGATGTGCCCTACAGAGTTCATGCTTGGAGACCTTAGCCTTAATTCATGGGTTGTGTTTGTGGTGTCAAGTCTTCATGCCACTTCTCTGATGAATAAACCTTGTCTTTGATAGATTTATTTGGGGGCAAACACTTCTTCCTTTATGGTGAATTCCCTTCTAAGGAGCGACGCCTCCTGACCCGGTACATCACAGCTTTCAATGGGTAGGTTGTATTACAAGGTTGCTACCATAGGCATTTGCAACATCCCAGGTGGAGTGATATTTGTTGTGTTATAATTGAGAACAGCAAAAAAGAAACCTTACACCCATGATTATACTTCTCTAGGCCAGGTGGCCAAACATGAGAAGCTAGGGGGCTACATTAACCCCCACCCCCAGAGACCTTGGAGATCCAAATCCACCCAAGCTCACTACCTTGCAAACAACAAAAAAACCCAAAATGTCCTCTAGGAGATGTGGGCGCATTTTTTGCCTTCTTTTTGGATGATCCTGAGCCACTTTAGGCCAGGAAAAGCCTTTTTTTTTTTCCTTTTCATTTCTTTTGCAACAAGCAGTAATTGGAAGTCACTTCTTCTTCATTTCTTGTTTTAGAAGAAGGCCTTTCCTGGGCTTACAGTGGCCCCGGAGGCCAAAAATGTGAGAAAATAACCCTGCGTCTCCTTTTCAGCTCCCAGGGGGATAAAAACAGTCAGTTGGAAGCATGGGTGAACCGCAGGCTGCACTTTGCCACCCTGCTCTAGACATGAGAGGAAGGAAATTATACAGACCCCTGACAATATATCCCCTCATCTATTTTGATTCTTAGACATTCCTGCTATCTTTTCAATATGTTTGATTCTTCTCATAAGGGGCAGCTACAAACTGAATTTAAAACTATGATCAAAAAACATATGGTAGCATTTAGCACACTAGAATTGCATATAAGTACATCCAGACTTTTTTAAAGTGTTTGTGTGTCTGTGGAATAGCAGGTTGTAGAGGCAGAACATTTCTTACTTGTTTTGTTCACTTATATCATACCTTATTCTCAGAATATGAACCTTTTTTATTATATTCATATAATGTCCACGGTTATGAGATTATTATCAAACAGACAGACAAAGTAACTCCATTTGTGCCATTTTGTAATCTGTGTTCAATCTATTCTTCTCAAAATACATTATGGCACAGATCACTTCTGCTTGTTCTTTGACAGTGTGGGGGGAAATTATCTGGGAAGATTACAGTTGTTCCTTCATATTTGCTGGGGTTTGGTTCCAGGACCCCCTATGGATACCAAAATCCATGAATACTCAAGTCCCATGATATGCAGTGGCATAGCGAAATGGTCTCCCTTATATAAGTTGGCAAAATCAACATTTGCTTTTTGGATTATTATTTTTTTAAGAATATTTTCAAGCCATGAATACTTAAATCTGTGGATACAGAGGAACAACTGTATTTATAAACAGCTCTTCCGTTTCCAGGGAAGTGGAGGACTATATGAATGAGCGAGTGAATTATGTCATCACAGCTCAAGAATGGGATGACACTTTTGAGGAGGTAAGCCCACCTTGCCAGCTTGGCTGTAATTATCTTGGTCGAACTCTTGGTTCTTACTGTTCTGTAGCATGCTTTTTTGAGCAGATCCCAAGAGCCAGCAAAATTAATAGAGATGACCTTAGGAGTAAACTATGGTTTATACACACTTAGAACTAATACTAATTCTTTGCACGCAGAGAATGCTTTCAGCTGTTTGAAGCTTTACATCATCCCTACAACAGCCCAGTTAAGTAGTGCTGTGCACTGAGGATGCAGGGTAAATAGCAGGGGTGGAGGAAACTGTAGCTATCCAGAAGCTTTGAACCAGAACTCCGATTATCCTATACCATTGGCCATGGTGAATGGGGCTGATGGACACTATAGGTGAAAATATCAGGTGGAACAGTGATTCCTCACCCTTGTAATAAAGATGGTCTGCATAAGGCTGCTTGATGAGATGTTTTATTTGCTTATCCTCTGTCCTGTTCCTTGCTCCAGGGATGCATATGGTTCCCTTTGAGCACTGTATCCTCTCAACAACCCAGTGAAAGAGTGAAGGTTGACAGATAACAACTGTCCTCCATCAAGTTTCATACCTGAATGGGCATTTGAATCTAGGTTCTGCTCAGCCCTATTTTTAGCACTGTAACTGCTCCATCACATTGGCTCAGAGGTTAAATTTTAAATGGGAACTGGGGATCATTTGACTACCAGTGCAAGTGCATGACCAAAATACATGGCCTTTCAGATGGACCACCTCCACCTTTGGTGCAGGGAGATTCACCTTGCACTATTAAACCACTGTGTGTTTTCTGATTTGTGCTGCAGGCTCTGAACGACAATGTCAACCTGTCTTTTGTGCGCCCCCGCTGGATCTACAACTGCAATGAGCGGCAGAAACTGATCCCTCACCAGCCATACGTCGTGGTGCCACGAGTGTAGGAGGTGTCCCTGCAGGCTGTTGTGTATAATATATCCTCCCTCTGGAGCAAACTGTCCTCTTTGCTTCCGGACCACTTTGCCTCTGGGTTTCACCCTGTTGAAGGCCTCAGGTTGCAAGCTCCTTTTCACACAAGCTTGTGCCAATGTAGCAGCATCTTTGACCATCTTGGCTCCCTCTCTCCCGATAGCAGCTACTGCAGGCTGCATCAGAAGGAAATTTGCTTTCAGAAGCAATTGCTGTCCTGGAGAAACAGGGTAAAAAGCTCCATGGCCTTGCTGTGTATTGCTCCGGATTGGGCCTAGTGTTAATTTCATGGATTTGGAAGGAAGAATGAGAGCTGGGCTTTAATTTCAGGGACCACGACTGAACTGAGAAAGGGGGATGTATGTACACACACACATGCACACTTCACACTACTATGATTCTTTTTCTTAGGATCTTCTCTTCACTCTTGTATTGACACCATTCTTTTTATTTCTCCCCCACCCCCAACCATTTCAGAGGAGGCTTGATGTGTCCTTGCTGAATTTGGGTTTGTGGAGGACAACAGGTGTTTCCTTGTGGAAGTTAATTCCTTAATATTTGAAACACCCAGCCTTAGAACAATTGGATTTTTATCTGCCATACTCTTTGTATTGTACGTGATTTTATAATAGATGATCCGATTTCCATCATCCTGACCCATTTCAGGAGTTAGGCACTGTAGGCGGAATCACCTGTTAACATTTTCCTTCCATTAGGGCGTGCTGGTAAACTTGTTCATATGTGCACCAAATCTCTGGCCAAATTTCAGTTCCTTTCAAAATTCAGAAATTTACTACCTTATGTGTGCATTTGTTGTATTCCACTTTCCCTCTCTAGAAACACTTGAAGACAATGATAGCCTAACTGGCCAACATCCTGGTATTTTACAAATTCCATGTTCTAGTTTGTGTATCTCTTACGTTGCGTGCACATGTTCCAGCTCTGTATCTCTCCCTTTCAAAGTGTGGTAGGTAAATTGACTCACTTCCGTAGCAAAGCTAAAGGTGGCACTTTGCCCAAACGCCAAGCTTTTTGAATTCTGAAAATTCTCAGATGGACAGACATGCATACACACCGTCAACATTCTTTACGCCTGCTGTTGCAAGAAACCATGCCTGCTGCAGTTGTACTACTTTGTACTGCAGCTGCTATAGGTCAAGATTCAGCCGCATGATTTTTCCGCTGATGGAGATGGAGGTGTGTGGGGTTTGTGTCTTAAACACATAGCTGGTTATTCTTGCCACACAATGGCCTGTTATGAAACATACTCTGGGTATTGGGCATATCCAGTTGTGTATTTAAGGACCCAACATTTTCATGTATTAATTCACATCATAATGGGTAGGTTAATTTGAGCAAGTTATTATCAGTTTGACACTCTTCTCTCTTGGACTCCACTGCAGAAAACCAGTAAGAGTCCCCTCTGGGTCAGCCTCCTAAGAAATACTTTTATAGGTGCTACAGCCTCCCACTCTACTTGTCCAAGTTTGTGCTCTTTTTGTTTTTCCCTGGCTGTAAACTGGACTGAGAAGCTTTGAATAATCTACCTCGTTTTAACAGCCCATTTTTGCCCTGGTCTTAATGGGTGTTGCTCTCAGTATTGGGCATAATGTCAGCTAGTCTTCTTCCATATTCATGTATTGACCAGAGTGAAAGAAAGCTCAGGAGAGCTTTTGCACTTTGGAAAGGTGCTGAAGGCATTAGCCATGGCTTTCCTAGAGAGGCTGTTCTCAGCGTAGCCTCCATTGAGGCCTAGTCTCAATCACAACTCGGCAGCAGGCAGCTTTAAAGTGCCAGATGCCAACCTTGAGATTTCTCCCCGCATCCTTAATTTTGATGCTGAAGTGGGAGGACTGCATCTGGAAACCTCTCCTACATGTGTCCCCTTTCAGTTCTGCTGTGTGGCACACTTGGAATTCTTGAGCAAATCACAGTAGAAGTGGGGGGAGAGACTAGGCAGGATAATTTGTCTTTTATCACCACCTGTCAGCAATAAGGTATAAATGCAGAGAGCCTCAGTCTGATGATGGCCTCCATGACATGAAAAATCAGGTTATCTCCAAGTACGGGGAACTACAGCATTTGCATTATTCAATAGCGAAATGCTTCACTTCAGGAGTAGTTTGCTCTATTTCACCTACATCCCTGCCTAGGTGCCAATGATGGTCTGGAGTGTACAGCTACTCAGAGAGTTCAGTGTCCAACAGGTAAAACTTCTCAGCAGAGGAACCAGTTACCATTAGGAAGGGCAAGGAGCCACGGTATGACAGTTTAAGCTAAATCAGGTTTGTATTGCAGCTCATATGCTCCATGACTCAAGGGCTTTGTTTTTCTACAAGTTATAACCCATCGTTCAGCGCAGTTCCCCTCAGGCTCCAGAAATGGTGACAAAACTCCTTCAGGGGTGTATTCATGTCTCTTCCCCCTCCTCCCCCAGCAATATGGTTTGTTGTGTTTTTTAAAATAAATAAAATCCAAGACTTGAAGTGCGCTCTTTCTGTTTCTTTGTCATGGGACATAGTGATTGCAAAAGGAATTCCTACAATTTTATTTATACAAAAAGGGAATGTTAGTATGTTTCCACTCTCCTGAACACACTACGAAGTCTTCCTTAAAACCTGGCAGCATGCAAGGGTGTGCAATTGCTTGCAGGTTGCAATATCCACAGTAAAAGTAAGAACTGTGTACTCCTGGTCTTCCAGTTTGTTTGTTAGCCACTCTCTGCCTTGCTCAAATAGCCCATACATTTCTCCAGTTCTCTGGTTAGAAGACTTCTTTTCTTCTGTTTTAGGAGATGCATTGCCTTCCCCACCAGTCCCGTTTGAGAATAAACAAACAAAAAACATAAGGAAGTGGTTTGTAAAGAAAAAATCTGCAAAGAAAAAGTTGGAAGAGAAAATGAATACACCTTAGGAAATAAGGTAGGAAAAGACTGTACAAAGTAAGAGCAAGATAACAGAGAGCTTCGAGAGATGGCCTTGTTCTGAGTGCAGGCAGGGAGAGAACATAGCAAAACACAAATTTTGTGCACCTCAGTGGATGATGCAGTCATTTTTCATCTGGCTACAGGGACATAGCCAGACACTCTTCCAATTCATGCAACCCCCGCCATTCTCTACCAGTCACAGAATGGCCAAAGGAGCTGCAGCAGCATTACAGCAAATCGGGGTGGGGGCTGTCAGTGAATGACAACTAGTAGCATAGTTCCAAATGCAGAACTACTACACAATGCTGAGCGAGACAGGATGCTGGCCTAGATCTGTCCTCTTGTGACCTTGTCTACAAACAGCATTTCCCACATACTCCAAGCTCATCGTGTTTGTTTGCTTTCCTCTGTTGGATTATATGTTCCAAGAAAAATAAGACAAAAACGTGAGGTGCCTGGTGGAGTCCCACTTTTTTTTTTTTTAAGTACCAGCTACAAACAGACCATTGACCAATCAAATCCCCAGTCATTCACAACAATCGGAACAACTACCTTCCCAGAAATGTGGAGGGATAAATCTACACTCGATTGTGGGGAGGATACTCTGGCAAGTTTTAAAAAAATATACAGAAGCTTGTGAGTGTATAATTAGTTTAGGAATTGTGGAGGGAAAAGGGATGTATGTTTACAAAATTGGGGAAGGGAGTAAAGTGTGGGGAGAAAAATCCAAAATTTAAACCAAGAGAGTACAGAATAACTCCAAAGGTGGTAAGAAACATACACACAAAGAGGGCTTCTCCCTCTGTAAGTATGCTGTGGAATGGCTACACAGCAGAAATTAAAGGATCAGGCAATTAAGCTGTGTATATCAGGTCATGAAAAACAGGATGCAAGACCAGCAGCAAGTAGAAAGAGAACTCCAACTACATAAAGCAGCCTTCACCACACAACATGAATGTGTGTGTCCAGCCATAACGCGATATTCAAGATACATGCAGGCTCCCTCAGACACTGGAGATGTTCCACACACCTAGATGTCATCAGTTTTAGCTGGCCTGCTGTTCAGATTCAGATTCTCATGCCAAGGAAAGCAAAAACCTGGCAGCCAGTATGCCACACATGAATCTGCACAGAAATATCCCACTGTTATGTAATGGGGAGAATCTACTGCTATGCCAAACACAAATATACCCACCGGCCAATCTCCGGCATTTCCCACCTCCCAAAATTTTACCCAGACATCCCAAACACTTTTTCAGATTTTCTCTTGGCATCATACGGCTAGAAGCCTTATATCAAACCAGACATGCCTAACACATGATGCCACCCATGTCCTCAGATCTGATGAATGGACTGTACTTGTAAACAGGAGCCAGAATCCTATACAACCTGTTACGCTATGTAACTTTAGGCACACCTAGCTATGCAGGAAGTTCTAAGGAACCCCTTTACTGAACTGCAAAGATGTTTAAGGGGACACTGGCAACAGTGTCTGATGTGCATCAGGATCAATGCACACCCAGTGCACATTGTGCACTGATGCATATTGTGCTCCAATGCACACTGGCCATTTTGCCAGCAGCACTACATAGTAACATAACAGTGGACCTCTGCCAGATACAGACGTTACACAACTGCGCAATTCCAATGTCTACAGACTTAAGTCGACACATGATCACGTAAAGCCCTGCCAGGATTCCATTGAGGATACCCAATATACCTGCTAAGTTACAAATACTAGTGGAGTACAACCCAGAGGCCACAAGTTTATGAATGGGATGTAGAAAAGAAACACAGTCTCGGAATGTTGAAAAGAGGCATGGTTTCATTATTGAAAATATGACTGAAAATAGCCCGACGTGTTTTGGCCTGGGAAAAAAAAAGATGGCCTTCCTCGGGGGCTGTTCTATATAACTTAGACTGTGTTGAGATGACTAAATTGAATGGTTAGATAATAATTGTTAAGTTTTTTTGATGGAGTAAGATCTGGGAAAATTGATAACAGTAGGATTTAAAGAGCAGTAAGATTAAATAATATGTAGAAGTTTACTTAAAGTACATTTTAGAGGAAGTATGTTATCTTGGTAACTACAACTGCTAGCTTGGAAGTTGGAAGTGATTTATGTCCCCCCACCTGCTTTTTTGTTTGTTTAAAGTGTGTGTCTAGTGTAGTTTGCTGTTTGTGGTGTTTGTCAGTATAGCTTATAATTGTGTTTTCTTTTTCTTTATAGTTTTAGCTTATATGTTGTTATACGTTATTCAAAAATTGTGTGTGTTAATAAAGATATTTTTTTTAAAAAATGGAACAATACATTGGTAACAGTAGTTATAACAAGAGATAAGTTACAATCTGCAAAATCAATTGTATGTACATTTAACTTACATCTAATAACATATACATTGTCTCAATTTTTTAAAAAAATGGATAGTAAGCAAAATAAACTTTTACAGATACAAAATAATAGTTACATTACAACTTTAAAACCAACCTGCAGGGATTCTAGAAAGAGGAAATGTTACTTTGTATCTTACAAGTGCATTACCTTTGTTACCAATGTATTGTCTCTTTTCCATTTAACGGCCTGTAAGAAAGGCCATAAAAATATTCCCAGGCTGAAGCGCATTGGGCTGTTCTCAATAATGAAATCTATTGGTACAGCCTTCAGTGTCCATCTTAATATGAGCATGTGTAGGTGTTCCTTCTAATAATGTGATCACAAACACAGCTTGGGAAAAAAAATAGGTGGGAGGAGGCTATAACTCCTAGAATTTCCAGACAGCATGGCCAATAAGTACCCTAAAAATATTTTTCCAAACTTTGGTCCCAAAAGTACCCCCTAAACTAACTTTTCCAAGCTCTACCCCCAAAATATGTAAAATCATCTCTCTTTTCAACACCCCAAGACTGTCTCTTTTCTACATCACATCTATTGGATGTTTCCAGTCCTCTCTGCTTTTCTTCCACCTTATGAAACCTTAGATTCTAAGGATGCTACATTCTAATACAAGCATGCACCAACTGAGCATCAACTCTGACCAGCGGTGGATGTTTCGCCTCTGTGCAAATCAAATACAACGTTCTCTTTGCGGTGCTATGAAAGGTTTGTGTGCATGCATTCAGTTCTTTGCAAACGTATGCAAGTTTCTTGCTGAAAGGTTCTTTAGTGAATTGGTGGTGGAGGGCTTTTTGGGGGCATGGGCACAATATGTGGAGAGATGTGTGCCTCATGCAAACCAGAAGGCAAACTTAAGCCATATAGACCTACATGTTTGCATAACCTATTTAGGTTGCAGAACATGTCACTTCTCAGGGCAGAACTTATCTTCTCTTAGCACCCACTGTGGTTTGGTTTTTCAGCATGGTATACACAGCCTGGCCTTTGGGAACTGGGCATGGGCTCCAACTTGGCACTGGGAGACAGGAAGCAGTGGTAAGACCATCAACATTGTGGACTGAGATGCCAAAGGGCAGCTTTATATAACCCCAAAAATCCCTCCCCTGGTATATTCAGTTATTTACAATGATGCCACCACAGGCACCGCATGTCCAAATAATCCATCTTCCTTCCCTTGCTCTTAAGTTGTCCAGATTCTTAAAAGCTCTGCTCTAAGGCCTCTCGCCATTGTTGTGGCCCTTGTTTTCGGATAAGTCACCCCCCACTTCCCCATCCTCGTGCACTCGCTGGTGGAGCGTAAGGTTGCGGAGTTGCCGGAAGCTCTTGCTGCAGTGCATGCATGGGTATGGGCGCCCCACTGCGGCCGCCGCATGGATCTGCTGGTGGGCCGCCAGCTTGGAGGGGTAGCAAAAGCTCTTCCCGCAGCGATTGCAAGGGTAAGGGCGCTGCCCTGTGTGCGTGCGGCGGTGGGCTGCCAACTTGGAAGGGTAGCAGAAGCTCTTGGGGCAATCGGCGCATTTGTAAGGGCGCTCCGGCGTATGGATCCACTGGTGGGCAGCCAGCTTGGAACGGTGTCCAAAGCGCTTGGGGCAGAGGGTGCAGGGGTAGGGGCGCTCGCCAGTGTGCGTACGACGATGGGCGGCCAACTTGGATGGGTAGCTGAAGCTCTTGGGGCAGTCGGGGCATTTGTATGGGCGTTCGGCACAGTGGGTCCATTGGTGCGTGGCCAGCTTGGAGCGGTAGACAAAGCGCTTGCCACAGTCCTTGCACTGATAGGGGCGATCGGAAGGCAGCACAGCAGGAGGCCGCGGACGGCGAGGACGGGCTGGCTTGGGGGACTCCGTGGTGGGTGGAGGAGACAGGGCTGTGGGAGAAGGCGACTTGGCGTTCTCCTTCAAGGCTTGTGAATCTAGAAGAAAAAAGAGAAAATCCAGACATTTTCACTGTCTGCCTGACAACTGCCTCAGCAGCTGGGGGAACACTCCTTTGTCTCCTGGTTGTTCACAAGTAGTTTAAAGCTCCCAGAGCCTAGAGAGAACAGATTTTTTTTTCAGATAAATGAACCATGGATAACAAATCTATGGATATAGGGGTCAACCTGCAAAGGATGCAGCAGATAATACACAGCAAAGAAACATTCCAGCCCTTTTACTGATGGGGTCCAGCATCCTCTCACAGTCAGTGGTAGAACCAGACCACTCCACAACTAATTCTGCCCAGACTATCCAATGGAATGCTGTGGCTGAGAACTCTAAGGGGTCTTCTATAAGATGCCAAAACAAATGAATTGCTCCCCAGTAATAGCACGTTACAGCAGCTGCAACCTGTCTTAATGGTTTTACAGTCCCCATAAACTTTGCATGCCCTCTAGCCAAGATGGC
Source organism: Gambelia wislizenii (assembly GCA_030847615.1). Classification (NCBI taxonomy): domain Eukaryota; kingdom Metazoa; phylum Chordata; class Lepidosauria; order Squamata; family Crotaphytidae; genus Gambelia; species Gambelia wislizenii. The sequence goes on along the minus strand of JAUMIR010000010.1, from coordinate 31,093,859 downwards.
AGCTGCGAGTAAATTACTCACATTTTAAAATCTGCTGCTGCCAACCTTTTTAAAACAAAACAAAACATAACCCTATTTCCACAGTGAGCACAAGCAATATTTCACCTTTAAGAAGGATAACACAAATCCCCATTTTGATCAGTTGCTAAGGCGAAAATTCAGCATGCCCTGCCTGCACTCTTCTGACCAATCATGTTTATGCTTCCTCTCGTATGGGAAAGCGATTCATATTGAATCGCTTGTCCCAATGTATGGGAATGCACATTCCCCACACAACTTTTTAAAACTTCAGGAAAAGCCGCGAAGGTTTGCCCAGTATAGTTTTTGTATTTTTCCTCACTCCTTCCAAATACAACACATTGATGCGGGTTCCCATTAAGACAGCTCGTATTCCCTGCAAATTCCATGAGGATTTTTTTTCACCTTTCAGACAATCCCTAAATGTCCTTCCCTCAACTGTCAATCCCAAGATTCTATAGGACAGAACCAGGGCAGTTAAAGTGTAATCATCACAGTATGTAGTGTGAACGGGCCCCAGGTCAAGAAAGTCCTGGACCTTTCTTACCCACAATACTGCTGCTCAGAGGGTTGTTGGCCGTTCCATTCTTGCTGTTGCTCATGCAGGGCTGTTCCCCCCTTTCCAGCATCAGGACGAGGGTTGGTCGAGCGAGAATGTAACCTGCACAGATGGGAAAGAAATGGGTCCAGTGTCATAAATCAATTATGATGGCAGGACAGAGATTTTATGGGAATGTGTATACTGCGCCCCTCAAAAGAATACCAAGAAAAGCTAACTTTTCCGTAGGGTTACCAGACTGAAGAGGGTGCCTGTATTTTTAATGGTGGTGTAGAAGAGGGAATTTCAGCATGTGTAGCTTCTCATGCAACCAGGTAAACCAGGTAACAACAACTGCTGAAATTCCCTCTTCAATACAACCATTAAAAAATATAGGAGCTGTTGCCAGTTTTCTCAGATTTTCACTCTGACAACTCTACTTTTCTGGACTGTACAAATTTAACTGTGAGTTAAGCAAACCATATTTATTTGATGTAGCTTATTCTGTTTCTCTTATGTCACTTAAAATTAAATGAATATGGTTTGATTCATCTGAGAAGCTAGGGGAGAAAGATGGACAAATGCCTGTTTTATACTCCAAAGAGTGGGGCATTATTGCTGACTTGTAATTTCAAGGCTGCCCAATCTGATTTATATTTTAGTGGCATCTATTTATTAAGTTACCCATTAATTTTATGAACCAATGCGTTTTTTAGAAACACTTTTGTGGGGAAATATAACAATGAGCAGGGGCCCCATCGTTGTCCCTTGCACCTACTTTTAGAAAGTTAAAACAGAAAAAAAGAAATCCAACCTCCACATATTATAATGCCCGGTCAGAGCTGCTGAACATCCTCTTTGCTTGGTCACCTATGGCAAGTTAGAATTTTACCCCAAGTAACTAAAGAGATCAACTTTGTGGATGTTAGATGGTTTCTCCCCACCCTTCCAGGTGACACTGTCACAGGGCACGGCCTGGCTAGTTGTTTGGACTCATCTGCCCATTTGGCTCTGTGGAGGGAAGGAAAGCCTGATGGCATACAGATTAGACCAGCATTCAATACCAGTCCTTCAACAGTACAAGACCCTCATGGAGCTTTGTCTCCTACTAGGCCCCGGGATCCAATTACTACTCTATTCTGCTATTGCTTAACTCGGGTGTAAGTGTAGAGTTGCTATGGTAACTTGCTTGGAATACAAGCCAAAGAGGAGGAGGAGTTGGATGAAAAGAGAGAGAAAGAGAGAGGTGCCATAGTAGTTCCCCAATGGTCTGAGAGAAAGAGGTTGGATTGGTGAGCAATGATCAGGAGGCAGGCAGAGGAGAGGTGAAACACATGAAGGTGTTCAAATACCAGGTTTCCGGTAGGCCAGGACTCAGGACCAGTGCCTGTGTCAAATGCCAGGTGTAAGTGCCCACCAATGTTATATTGCATTCACATGTCATAAGATAGATATGGCAGCAGTTTCCCATTAGATTAGGAATGGGCAAAAGGAGGGCGTTTTTAGACTGCCACTCCCATCAACCAATGGTGAGGGATTTTGGTAGGTGCAGTTTCACAACATCAAAAAGTCTACAGCTTGCCCACTCTTGCATTAGATGACAACATATCCAGAAGGAGTTGAGCTTGGAAGGCAATGGCAACCCTCTCTCTGAACAAACCTTACAAAAACAAACAAACAAACAAAACAAATCATGCAATCAGTTTGCCTTAGGGTCTCCATAAGCTGGAAACAATTTGACAGTACACAACAACAACAAATACTTCCTTCCATCTACTAGGGCAGTTTTCCCCAATCTGGCCTGCTTGGGATGTGCTGGGACTACAAATCCCATCAGCCTCAGACACTACCATCCAAGAATAGGGAGAGTTGTAATTCACACAAATCCAGAGTGGGCCAGGTTGTAGTAGCATAAAGCCACGGTAAGTAGAAACAGTATTTTAAATAATTTTGTGCATGAAACAATGACCATGTATATTGAACCATCAGACAGCAAAGGTATCTCTATCTCAGCCACTCATGTGGACAATTTTGGAATATTTTGGATTTTGGAATTCTGGATAAGGGAGACTCCAACTATAGTTGCTCTCCCAGGTTTACAACAGCCAAAGAAAGAAAGAAAGAAAGAAAGAAAGACATCCTACTGAAATGTCATAGATGTTCTTTGCTTGGGGCCTAAATACCCCAGATCCTGTCTGATCTTGGAAATTAAGCAGAGTCAAGTTAGTACTTGGATGGGAGACCACCAACAAATACCAGGTACTGTAGGTTATATATTTCAGAGGAAGGAACTGGCAAAACTGCCTCTGAGTATTCCTTGCTTAAGAAAAGCCTATGAAATTCATGGAGTCACCATTAAGTCAACATTACACACATTACACAATCTTTACATAAAATTGATTGGAGCCACAGCAAAGTTGTATGCCTTAGCCTGCTATCATAGCCTGCTTACTTGGGAGTAAGAGAGTGGAATTCAGCTCTTAGCGATCATGCACAGAATTGCAGAGGTCTCCTTGACTCAGTAGGCCTAAATACCCTAAAGGTATCAGATCCTGTCTGATCTTGGAAGCTAAATAGGGTCAGCCCTGGTTAATACTTTGATAGGAGACCGCCTGGTTAATACTTGGATAGGAGACCACCAATACCAGAAGCTGTAGGCTATATATCAGAGGAAGAGGAAGGAACTGGCAAAACCACCTCTGAGTACTCCTTGCCTAAGAAAACCCTATGAAATTCATGGGGTCACCATAAGTTGACAGGCAACTTGAAGGTACATACATACACATGCGCTAAGAAGTACTGTACAAGTATACCTCAGTTAATGCAGCACATGTGTTCCTGGGCATCATTACTTCTTTTAAAGAAAATTTGGTACAAGAGGCTGTAATAATATGGAAAGCATAGGGATAGGTTCCTACATCACAAAAAAGAGCAAGTCAATATGTTTTAGCAGACTTTATCCAAAGCTAGCAGTTTGCAGAGGTGAAAGGAATTCATCAGGTCAGGTCAGCCTTGCATGAGTAAAGAAAAACATTTTCAGCCTTCCAGAGACCACCTGAAGCATTCTTCCAGAATGCATCCAGGTATGACTTTTTCCTTTCACCAGCTTCTATATTTCTTACTACAGTATTTCCTTTTTGGTGTCCAAACATAAATGCTTTTTCATAGAATCATAGAATTGCAGAGTTGGAAGAGACCACAAGGGCCATCCAGTCCAACCCCCTGCCATGCAGGAAATCACGATCAAAGCATCCCCGACAGATGGCCATCCAGCCTCTGTTTAAAGACCTCCAAGGAAGGAGACCCCACCATGCTCCGAGGGAGTGCGTTCCACTGCCGAACAGCTCTTACTGTCAAAAAGTTCCTCCTCATGTTGAGGTGGAATCTCTGTTCCTGGAGCTTGCATCCATTGCTCCATGTTCCAATCCCTGGAGCAGCAGAAAACAAGCTTGCTCCATCCTCAATGTGACACCCCTTCAAATACTTAAACAGGGCTATCATATCACCTCTTAACCGTCTTTTTTCCAGGCTAAACATACCCAGCTCCCTAAGTCTCTCCTCATAAGTCATGGTTTCCAGGCCTTTCACCATTTTAGTCGCCCTCCTCGGGACACGCTCCAATTTGGCAATATCCTTTTTGAATTGTGGGGGTAGCTGGGGGTAGCTGGTAAGGTAAGCATATCTACTTCCCCCCTTAGTCTCTGTTTTTCTATTCATGCATGCTTTGCATGGGATTCTGGAGGCAGCTGCTGTTTACTTTGCCTGTTGTAAGCAGGCATACATGCCTACAGTAGTCTCAGGTAAAGTAGAATCCTGCTCTCAAGCTATTGCATTGTTTACTGCTGACACCTGGCTGCAACCCAACACCAAAACTCTGTATTTCTGGAGTCCTCCCTCATCAGTCTCAGCTGAAGTACAGGAACTACAGGAAAGGAGATTCCACCTAAACATTAGGAGGAACTTCTTGATAGTAAGAGCTGTTTGGAAGTGGAATGCACTGCCTTGTAGTGTGGTGGAGTCTCCTTCTTTGGAGGTTTTTAAAGAGGCTGGATGGCCATCTGTCAGGGGGGATTTGATTGGGTATTCCTGCATGACAGAGGGTTGGATTGGATGGCCCCTGTGGTCTCTTCCAACTATGATTCTATGATCAGCCTCCCAATGCCAATGCTGCTAAAAAAGCTTCCAGCTAGAAAAGAGGAAGAGGCGGAAAGGGCATGGGAGCATAAAAAGACTTTGTAGAAAGAAACTTCACTGTCAGAGGCTTTCTTAGCCAACTGCTGGCATAAGATTATCATGTTTGGTACATTAGATATGTACTATATTAAGAGGACTTTCAGACTCAATTCTGTTTCTCTTATTGTTGTTGTCATAAATTTCTCTCTTATTTGGATGGTTATAGTATAGGAAACATGAAATATCATCAAAGAGAATTGCAGTATATACATTTATATTGAAAAACTGAGCGGAAGGGAGTTAATTTGATACAAGAGCATGAAAACATATGCTAAATTGGCATAAATCATTTAGGCAATTATAAAACTTTACAAAACTCTCACAAGTGCTGGTGGGAATTTGGGAGAGGGCCTTCTCAGCGGCTGCCCCAGGCTCTGTAACACACTTCCCAGAGAAGTCAGATTGCCACCCTCTCTGCCATCCTTCCAGAGCCAAGTAAAAACTTTCCTATTTCAGCAGGACTTTGCCGATCTTTCCTAATGGCAGTTCTGGGGTATATGTGTGTGTTGTCTATGTGTTTATTTGTATATATCTGTATGCTTTAAAATTTTTAGCTGTTTTTAACTTTTTTAGTTGTTTAATTCTGTTTTAACTTTTATAGTTTGCTGATTTTAATAATGTCTTTTTATTGTATACTGTTTTGAGTCCCAAATTGGGGAAAAAGCAGGATAGAAATAATAATAATAATAATAAATAATAAATACATGAACAGATAGAAATCACATCAAAGTTCAACGCCATTGGACCATGCAAGTCCATGGTTTTTGCTGATTGCATGTATGTTTACAATGCTATTTTAATCATGTTTTTATATGATTAAAAATCAATTTTGAAAAAAAAATAGCAATAGCATTTATATTTCCATACTGCTTATCAGTGCCAAAGCACTCCCTAAGTGGTTTAAAATGTGTAGGTAAGAAAGCCAACCATTGCTTGCATCCCTTCCCCCCACCAAGGATGGAACCATAATGGAACTGGGGGGTTGGGAAAGAGAAAGGGCTATTTTACACGCAATGGGGAAAAAAATCCGGATTTGGTGCAGTGCAGTTCACAGACCATCTCCCTGGCCTAAATCAGTTTACACTGAAAAAGGGGGGGGGGGTTGAAGACATGATTCCCCCCCCCAAATCCCCTTTTTGCAAACAAAGCACCACAAAGGGAGGGAGGGAAGGATGACCACCCTCCAGTCTGAATTGCATCCTGCCTCTAGCTCATCATCTGTGTCTCCAACTGGGCCTTTTGCACCTTCCCCTCCATCCCTCCTTTACCCCCCACAAAAAGCAGGTGCCACTCACCCGCCCGGGAGCCACCCCTGGCCTCAGGCTGCCTCTGGGGTCTGCCCTTCATGAGCCGATCACGCCTGGTCATGCTGTCCCCACAGGGGGGCCAGGAGGGGCACCCCACTGCATCCCTTCCCAAAGCCCCCAGACCGCCTCCCTGGCGAGGCGCAGCAGCATCAGCATCAACAGCATCAGCCTAGCTGGGGCTGGAAAGGAGGGCCTGGCTCTCCCTTTGCAGCCGCCTTGGCCAATCGGCACCGTCCTGATATTGTATTTTTTTTTCCAGGGAAAGGGGGAGAGAATAATGTGTGTGCAATGATGTAACAGTGACAGAAAGGAGAGTCTATAGGGCTCCTCAAAAGGAAGATCTGTCTCCCTCCCTCCCTCCCCTAGATGCAGACACAAACACAGGCAGGCTGCTTCAAATGCAAATAGCAGCACTTCTCTCTAGTTTCTCCTGCATCCCTGAAAGATGCATTTAAATCACTATACCTACCTACTTATCTATCTATATTCCGGCAGGCCTACCCAATTGGACCAAACCAATTTGAAATTAGATTGTTTACCAGGGCTCATCCTATGGAATCCTGGGATTTGTAGTTTGGCGAGGCACCAGCACTCGGGCAGAGAAGGCAAAAGGCTCAAATCTACACTACACAAAACATCCAGTTTGAAACTGGATTCTTTGCCAGGGCTCCTTCCTATGGAATCCTGGGATTTGTAGTTTGGCAAGGCACCAGCACTCTTGGGCAGAGAAGGTGAAAGACCCAAACCATACTACACAAAATATCCACTTTGAAACTGGATTCTTTGCCAGGGCTCCCCCTTCCCATGGAATCCTGGGATTTGTAGTTTGGGGAGGCACCAGCACTGTTGGGCAGAGAAGGTGAAAGACCCAAATCCACACTACACAAAATATCCACTTTGAAACTGGATTCTTTGCCAGGGCTCCTCCTTCCTATGGAATCCCATGATTTGTAGTTTGGGGAGGCACCAGCACTGTTGGGCAGAGAAGACAAAAGACCCAAATCCACACTACACAAAATATTCAGTTTGAAACTGGATTCTTTGCCAGGGCTCATCCTTCCTATAGAATCCCGGGATTTAGAGTTTGGGGAGGCACAAGCACTCTTGGGCAGAGAAGGCAAATTATTATTATTATTATTATTATTATTATTATTATTAGTTATTTATACACCATTCTTCAGCGAAAGATCCAAACAACACGACACAAACACTTCTCTAGGCATTTGCAGGTCCTCCAGTATGGCTCTATGGTCATCTCCCAGCAGAAGCATACCATAGAATCGTGTTGGAGGACCTAGAAAATGCCTAGAGAGAAGGGGGTTGTCTAAATGGTGAACATAACCCTCATGGAATTCGCTGGGAATCCGACCTGTCTAAACGGGATCCCACATCAATCCACAGTATTCTGATGGAGGGGAGCCCATAACAGCAAAATTGAGGCTGGAAAAGCCTTTGCAGTTTTTCCTACAGTTTTTTTTTTTTTAACAGCGATTCGCTTTGAATCCCTTTCCCATGTGAGAGGAACCACAAAGCTGATTGGCCAGGTGAGTGCAGGTGGCACGGCTTGCTAACAGAGCAAGCGCCCACTGCCGCCATGTTGGAGTTTCACCTTAGCAAGTGATCACTAAGGTGATAAAACAGGGTGCGTTGTCTTTTTTTTTTTTTTTTGGCTGTCCTTTTAACTAGAAAAATCGCTCTATTGCTCCAGCACACCTTAGACAACTTTTTTTTTTAAAAAAAGTTCAGCAGCGGCATGGTACTAATGTGAGTAAATCACTCGCGGCCGCCATCTGGCATGTGAAGCTTCTGGGGCCAAGAATGCCATTAAGACAAGTTGCTGCTGCAGCAAAATGCCATTTACTGTAAGGTACAGTGGGGTTTTCCCCCTTGTATAGACAGGGCCCATGTTTAGTAATCTGCAGATAATAAATCCATAAATGCTTAACACACAAATGTGGAGAGACAACTCTGTGTGTGTGTGTGCGCTCTCTCTCTCTCTCTCTCTCTCTCTCTCTGGCTTTTCTTCGCAAACGAAGATTCAGGTGTGTATACACGGTGTATATATATATATATATATATATATATATGGCAGGTGTATGCACACACACACACACTATATATATATATATATATATATATATATATATAGGTATCCACAGATTTAAGTATTCACAGCTTGAAAATATTCTTTAAAAAAATAATCCAAAAATAAATCCTTGATTTTGCCATCTTATATCAGGGACACCATTTTGCTATGCCATTGCATATCATGGGACTTGAGTATTCACGGATTTTGGTATCCACGGGGGGTCCTGGAACCAAACGCCAGCGAATAGGAAGGGACAACTATACACACACACACACACACATATACACACACACGTAAGGTCAACCCCTGTATCTGCGGGAGATATGTTCCAAGACACACACACCTGTGGATACCTGAAACCGTGGATAATAGGGAACCCTATTATTTTCAGTGAGACAAACTCCAGAAGTTGACCACAAACTCACACTGGAGGACCTAGAAATGCCTAGAGCGAAAATATTTTTTCGGACATGGATAAATGAAACCGTGGATACCGAATCCATGGATACAGAGGTTGAGCTGTATGCACACACCTAGGCAAAGACATTTCATACAACACAGAATATAAATATGCTTACCCTAAACATACCCAGTCTCATCTGAACTGGGCAGCTAAGCAATGTTCGGCCTGGTTAGTATTTGGATGCAAGACCAATGGGAAACACCAGGGGCCCATTTGCAGTCTACTACACTACAACTGTAGCACTATGATGCTACTTTAACTGCTATGGTCCCCTCCTAGGGAATTCTGGGGTTTGTAGTTTGTGGATAATTCTAAACTGCCAATCCCAGGATTCCATAGGATGGACCCATGGCAGTTAAAGTGGAATAACGGTGCTATAACTCTGTAGAGCAAATGGGCCCCAGGAATCTCCAAGTACGACTAGAAAGAAGCCTAGGAGAGCCATTTGCTGACAGTTAGAGATGCCAAAATTGGACTAACAGTTAAAACAACGGTCTGGCTCAGTATTAGGCAGCTGCCTTTGTCCTTAGCATACACACACACACACCGATACCTGGACAGATTGCAACCTAACAATCCCAAAATAGATATTCTCTGAAAAAATAACCACTCTCAAGAGAAGACCCAGGAAGCCACCCAATCCGCTCCAGCCACAAACTTGCAGGAAGAAGCAGGAGAAAAGTCATCCCTCCTGCTCCAGTGCCTCCTAGGGAAGGTTTAATGGATGGTGCAATTATATTGTTACTATTATAAGGTACTACTATTATTATTATTAGGGTTACAAATCTTGAGTTCAGTCTTGGGGACCCAGGGCAACAAGATATTTAAAGGGGGTTCCTGGTAAAGAAAAAGTTAAGAGCCACTTGTTTAATGGATGGTGTAATTATACTGTTGTTATTATAAGGTATTATTAGTAGTAGTAGTATTAGGGTTTTATATCTTGAGTTAAGTCTTGGGAGTCCACAGCAACAAAAGATAATTAAAGGGAACCCTGGTAAAAAAAGGTTAAGAGCCACTGGTTTAATGGATGGTGTAATTATATTGCTATTATTGTAAGGTATTATTATTATTATTATTATTATTAGGGTTATAAATCTTGAGTTAAGTCTTCGGGGCCCAGGGCAACAAAAGATATTTAAAGGGGGTCCCTGGTAAAGAAAAAGTTAAGAGCCACTGGTTTAATGGATGGTGTAATTATGTCATTATTATTATAAGGTATTATTATTATTGTTATTAGGGTTTTAAATCTTGAGTTAAGTCTTGGGAGCCCATGGCAACAAAAGATATTTGAAGGGGGTCCCTGGTAAAGAAAACATTAAGAGCCACTGGTTTAATGGATGGTGTAATTATATTGTTATTATTATAAGGTATTATTATTATTATTATTATGGTTTTAAATCTTGAGTTAAGTCTTGGGGGCCCAGGGCAACAAAAGATATTTAAAGGGGGTCCCTGGAAAAGAAAACATTAAGAGCCACTGGTTTAATGGAAGGTGTAATTATATTATTACTATTATTACTATTATTATCGGGGTCTTAAATCTTGAGTTAAGTCTTGGGAGTCCACAGCAAGAAAAGATATTTAAAGGGGCCCCTGGTAAAGAAAATGTTAAGAGCCATTGGTTTAATGGATGGTGTAATTATATTGCCATTATTATAAAGTATTATTATTAATAATTATTATTATAATTTTTATTTTTATAATTTATATAAAATATTTATATTTATATTTTTATAATTTAAAAATTATAATTTATTATGTTATAAATAATTTATAAATAATGTATAAATAAATAATCCAGTTTGGAACTGGATTATTTTGCCATGGCTCCTTCCTAGGGAATCCTGGGATTTGTAGTTTGGTGAAGCACCAGCACTCTTTGGCAGAGAAGGCTCAAGACCTTGTAAAACTACAAATCCCAGGATTCCATAGGAAGCAGCCATGGTAAATAATCCAGTTTCAAACAGGATTGTTTGTGCAATGTGGATTAGGCCCCAGGGACTACAATTTCCAGAATCATCCCCCCCTCCATGCAAAAATGAACTCTGCCAAGCTCTGCAAAAGGATTGCATCTTAATAGACCACAATAAACTTTTTACAGGTATCTGAGTTGCTTGCGGGGGGGGGGGAAAGGTAAAATTTAAAAAAAAAATCCATTTTTTTTAAATAAATAAAAATAAATAAATAAATAAAGTCGACATCAGAATTGCACATAAAGAGGAGAAACACAGCACAATTCCGCAAAAAAATGCAATTAAAGACAAACAAGCCATAAAAGGGAGTGACTCTACCTGCAGCAGAGAGAATGTGAGCCTGGGCGAAACCACTTTCAGGATGAGCTCTTCCCCCCCCCTCTCTTCCTTTGGCGTATGGTTTCGACCAACGAAGAAGGGCAGCGGAGGTCCTTTCGAACGGTGGCTGGGAAAGGACAAAAATGTAAGAATCTCATTTCTCTACCCGTTCTGCCTTTTCCTAGCTTTTCTAGCACAGATGGGCTTTATGTGCTTGCTAGGAATATGCAATTTATATGCCAGCTCACTGCCTGGCTTATCCTCGCACTGCAAGAGCAGTCTGAGAATCCGCTTTTTGTTTACTATGCATTTATTATTTTGCATTTCTTCATTTTTTATATATTATGTGTTTCTGAATTTTGTGTGTGTGTGTGTGTGTGTGTATATATATATATATACACACACATATATACAGTTGTTCCTCGATATCCACGGATTTGGTATCCACGGATTTAAGTATTCACAGCTTGAAAAATATTCTTTAAAAAATAATCCAAAAAGCAAGCCTTCATTTTGCCATCTTATATAAGGGACTCCATTTTGCTATGCCTGGGAAATATCATCTCCTCAGATGCCAAGATTGACAAAGAGATCGATCACAGATTAGCAAAGGCACATAGCGCATTTGGAAGACTTTACAAAAGAGTCTGGAGTAATAAACACCTGAGGCAAAGCACAAAAATCAGTGTGTACAAAGCCATTGTGCTGTCTATTCTCCTTTATGGGTCTGAAACATGGGTCACCTATCGCCACCACTTACGACTCCTCAAATGCTTCCACCAGCGCTGTCTACGCACAATCCTAAATATACACTGGACTGACTATGTGACGAATGTTGCTGTCCTTGAGCAAGCAGGGATCACCAGCATTGAGGCCATGATATTGAGAACACAGCTGAGTTGGGCAGCTCATGTTTCTAGGATGGAGGACCATCGCCTCCCAAAAATAGTACTCTACGGTGAACTTGCCACGGGTCAGCGTAAGGGGGGCGCTCCAAAAAAGCGATAGAAGGACTCCCTGAAACAACACCTCAGGCTCGGCCAAATTGATCACCAACAATGGTCCGCCCTGGCCTCACATTGGGAGGCACGGAGACGCACTATCCACAATGCTGCAGCCTTATTTGAGAACTCACGCTGAACAAGTCTTGAAGAGAAATGACAACGCAGAAAAAATCACAACCAGGAAACATCACCCAAGGAAACCTTCTGCTGTGCTTTCTGCAACCGGACTTGTCTAACTCAGATTGGCCTTTTTAGTCATCAGCGCACTTGCAGAAAGCACGGGATGAGTCCTTCCTGAATCCTCGTTTGCAAAGATAAGCCAGAGAAAGATAAGGGACCGCATTTTGCTATGCCATTGTATATAATGGGACCTGAATATTCACAGATTTTGGTATCGATGGATTTGGTATCCACGGATTAAAGTATTCACGGCTTGAAAAATATTCTTTAAAAAATAATAATCCAAAAAGCAAACCTTGATTTTACCAATTTATATAAGGGACACCATTTTGCTATGCCACTGCATAGAATGGGACTTGAGTATCCACGGATTTTGGTATCCATGGAGGGGGGTCCTGGAACCAAACCCCAGCAAATAGGAAGGGACAACTGTATAATTGCAGTTTGATACCACTTTAACTGCTATGGCTCAAGGCTATGGAATTCTGAGATTTGCAGTTGTGTGAGCTATTTAGCCTTCTCTGTCAGAGAGCTCTGATGCCACAGCAAACTGCAAATCCCAGAACTGCATAGAATCGAGTAACGGCAGTTAAAGCGGTTTCAAACTACTATAATTCTGCAGTGTGGCTGGGGCCTGAGTGCACTTGTAATGCAGACTTCCTCTCTTCCTGCTGCCTTCTAGGAGCCTACTAACCATCACTGTCTTTTCTAATGAGTCCTGTGGTCTCGTGATGTAGAATCATAGAGTTGGAAGAGACCACAAGGGCCAACTAGTCCAACCCCCTGCCATGCCAAAATATGACCATCTCAGCTTAGTCATATTGACTTCTAGGAAGAGTTCAGGCTTGATCTGCTTTAATCCTCATTTACAGTTGTCCCTTCATATTTGCTGGGGTTTGGTTCCAGGAGCCCTCGTGGATACCAAAATCCGTGAATACTCAAGTCCCATGATATGCAATGGCATAGCAAAATGGTGTCCCTTATATAAGATGGCAAAATATATAAACTTATATAAAATGTTTTAACTTGATGTTGTTTTAATCTTGCTGTAAGCCGCCCCGGTTGCCGAGCAGAGGGGCGGGTTAAAAATAAAAAATTAATTAATTAATTAATTTAAAAATCAAGTTTTGCTTTTTGAATTATTATTTTTTTAAGAATATCTTCAAGCTGTGAATACTTAAATCCGTGGATACCACATCCGTGAATACGGAGGGACGACGTATTTGTCTTTTGGCAGTCTATGGTATCTGTAGAATTCTTCCAACACCACATCTGGAATTACAGTTGTCCCTCCATATTCACGGATTTGGTATCCATGGATTCACAGTTTGAAAATCTTCTTTAAAAAATAATAATCCAAAAAGCAAACCTTGAGTTTGCCATCTTATATAAGAGGTACCATTTTGCTATGCCATTGCATATAATGGGACTTGAATATTCATGGATTTTGGTATCCACGGCGGGGGGTGGAGTTCCTGGAACCAAACCCCAGTAAATAGGAAGGGACAAGTGTATGTTGTTTATATTCATGGCCTAAAAGCAGTGGATGCCCCAGCAGCTTTGCTGCTGCTTTGTTTGGGTTTGGGAAACTATCTGGGGGACCCTTGCTTTAACTTCTGTGGAAGAAAGGTGTAGAGGACGGAAAAGGTGTAAAAGGTGTAGAGTTCAGTTTCTTTCTGAACTACAGGTCCTAGAGCCCAACCCCCCCTCACCAGTATGACCAATGGTTTTGCTGGTTGGGGGGGTTCTAGGAGTTGCTGGGCTTTTTGAAGCTCTGGACATATGGGACTTTATCAGATTACACCCCCCCCCAAATGTTCTTTTGCCTGCGTATTTTGTGGCATTTTTATGCCAACAAAAGACACCCACCACCAGACCAACCTTTAGTAGCAGCAATGAGGAAGCCCCAGCATAAACAGAGCTGTTACGTCATGACAGAAGCACAAGTGGAGCTCCATTTACTTCCGGGGTTGAGATCTCGCTGATTCTCGCCAGAAGACACTAGCATCGCAAATTCAAAAAAATAAGCGGACAAAGACATAAAAAGTACCCAGAAACACACTTTACAGCTAACAAGGTAACAGGGGAGGTGCATAAAAAGAGCATCCCCTACCTGGTTGTTGTGATTTCACCAGGAAGTGTCATTGATGCCATATTCACATGAACACAATGGCACGAGGATTCAAACGCTGGCAATGCTGGCACCAAAGTGCCACAGGAGAGCTGTTGACAGCTTGGGACATCAATAAAATAGAATGGCTTTTGGACAGTACATGATCAGGAAAGACAATGTCGTATGGTATGTGTGCCCTTTCATAATCATTATGCATCATTATGATGCCATATTTATCGCATCTGATAAAGTCCTTGGCGTATACATGTAAAGTGTACAATCGCTTCCATTTCCTCCATTCTTGTTTTACATTATTGCCCAAAAGGCAGCCAAAAAAAAAAAAATCCAGTTGGACTGCTTATTGTAAAACAGTCTAAGATTTCTCAACCTGTTTAGCTGTTTAAAATACACACACACACAAATTAAAATGGTAGTGCAGTTGCCCTAGTTATGGTTTTGTAGCTCTCCACCTCAATGATGCTGAGGAAGAGTATGCTTGGGGTGTGATTGCAATATTATACTCCACATCCCTACCTTGTGCATAGGTCACACAACCCAACCCTCTGGCTTTGGTCACAGTGTTGCTGAGACTCATGTAAAGTGCAGTAATAATGCCCACCTATCTTAAATACACATTTTCAACCTTGTAAAATAGAAACACAGCTTCGCCCTTTGAACAAAGAAGGTGCATAGTGAAGTTTAGTAACTCGTTTTTATTTTTATTTTTTTGCCTGCATGTTTGTCAGAGGCAACTAAGTCATAGGGGAACATCTGAAGAATTTTCCAGGGGGTTGCCTACAACATATTCCAAACAGTATGTTATTTATTTGAGGGACAGAGCTAGGGTGGGGAGTGGTAGAAGTAGGACACAGGAAATTTAGGATTCTGGGAGTTGTAGTCTAAAATAGTAACTTTTCCAGAGGGACCACCCAGATGCAAACAGATACCACACTGCAAAATAAAATCACATCTAGGAATGTCTCCTGCAATCAGCTGTGTGAGCTTGCGGACATCAATTTGTGTGTAATTTTTAAAAAATTATTTTCAACAGAGAATAATAAAAACATTAAAATAGGCAACAGACAAAACAAAATTGCAAAGTAGAAAAGAAAATAGGAAGAGAGAAAGAAAACAAATAACAAATAACTTCCTTCTCCTGCGGTGTTGAATTTTGTTATTGAATTACAGTATTACAGACTTTCCAAAATTTAGTTAGATATTTTGTTACTTCACAAAAATAATACATCCTTGACTGTAGATCTCATACCTGTGGTATAATAAGTTTCTATTCTTATTCCATGAACCACATTACTGCCATTTCTCCCCATTCCACCTCCCAGAAAGCGATTTGTTCTTTAGTTTCTCTAAACTTTATTTCAGAATGATTCTTTATCCAACAAGTTAATTGCTCCATCCTAGCTATTTCTTGTAATTTAAATAACCACTCATCTGTAGCTGGAATTTTATTTTGATTCCAATTTCTGGCATAGATTATTCTTGCCATGGTGATCATGAACAACAAGAGGTTTTTCAAGTTTTGGGGAATAATTTATGTACATAACAACATCCGTATCTGGAATATGTTTATGCAGATTAGGCAGTGCTCTCTCAAGGCAAAAGCTCAATGGACCATGGAGCCTGTTGTTAGTAAAATTTTATGATTACAATAGTATTAAACATGCACACGCACATCTCTCCCTTTCAATTTTAATGCTTGCTTTGCATTTTTTAAAAAAAGGCAATGGGAAGCTAGGGCTATAGTATCTCTGTAACGGCTTTAACAATGGGAATGTTGGTCTTTATTTGCAGCAGCCTCACAGTTTTGGAAATACAGTAGGATCCCCATATCCACTGATTCATTACCCACTGATTCAATTATCCATGGGAAACAAAACAGCACACCTACCAGAAAGTCTTCTTAGTCATTTTCTAGGTCCTCCAAGGCAACTCTATAATATTTTAAACCAGAAGTCCCATTATTTTTCAATGGTGTTTGCTATTATCCATGGTTTTTGGTATCCACGCCCCCCCAGAACCAATCCTCAGTGGATAAGGGGGTCCTACTGTAGCAGAGGAGGCTGAAGTGGGTTGCAGCTTTGTATACAGAACTGTAAGGCAGTGCTGCTCAATGTAATGGTCCTTGGGCGGGTGCTGGTTCAAAAGCCGTTGACTGCTGCTCTGTGGTGAGTTTCCAGAAAAGTTAAAAACCGTCACAGCCAACAGGAACAAATATGGTGATGGACCTTGGCACATGTGGGGTGGGGTAATAATTATTGCCAATCTGGTCACCCACATGAGGTAGCCTGTAAGGGAAATAGATCAACATTTTGAGCTGCCTTATATTTTTGATATAATAGCTGAACAGCTGCACTACATAATGGGATAAGCCAGACATCCTACTGTGGTTGCCAAATCTCAGGGGCTGGACCTGAGTCTCCAGTTTTCAGAAGTCATCTCCAGGAGGCAGAAAAGGGTACAGATTTTCCAGTTTTGTGGGGACTCAGCTTGGGGCAAGAGATGCCAATCTCCAGTTATGCTAGAACAGCAGTTTACTATGTTCAAGGATGAATTGATCCCTTGCTGCAACTTGCAAAGGGGGTCCATGGATGTATGTCTCCCTTCTCTCCCAGTCATTGTGGTGCCAGGGCTCACCTTCCAGTCTGCTTTGCACCTCCGTTCTGGATAGGTGCAAGTAGGCTACATTAATTATTCTTTACCCTGTCTCCCAAAGTGTGTGAGAAGGAATAATCTCCTTGTTTCATCTTGATCTGGGAACAGCTCCTTTAGCTAAGATTTCTCTCTTAATTTCCAACAGGGAAATATGTTCTCTCTGTGTGTGTTTGAATGACAAGTTGTGAACGGCTGGGGTTGGTACTTAATGCATAACACTAATGAGATCACTTGGGACTGTCCCTTGGTCTCAGAGTTTGACTCAGAAACCTCAAGTAAATCCACACTACACAAATAATCCAGTTTGAAACTGGATTATATGCCATGGTTCCTTCCCATTGAATCCTGGGATTTGTAGTTTTATATGGTCTTTAGCCTCTGCCAAAAAGTGATGGTGGCACACCAAACTACAAATCCCAGGATGCCATAGGAAGAAATTATGGCAAATAATCCAGTTTCAAAATGGATTATTTGTGTAGTGTGGATGCACCCTGGGGATGATCCAGAACTGGCAACTCTATCTGCTATGGGGGGCAGGGGGGGAGGATGGCTTCCTATGACTTCTTCCCCAAAGTCCTTTTTGAAGTCTAACAGCAATTCATCTTCTGTTGTCCATCTTTTTTACCTGCTTTTAAAATTTCTCTCTTCTCCTCTCACTTTACCCGTTTGTCTTCAAAGTAGTTCCATTGGTGCAAACTGAATTCAGATTACAAATGTAGTCCTTACTATACTCAATGAACTCAGAAAGGAGGAGTGGAGAGGAAGGGCCAGAATTTTGCCTTTCTCTGTTGTTTCAGGAAAAAGCAAACTACTACAACCTCCCCTGGCTTGTCTGTCCTTCTTCACGAATACCTTTTGCCACCTTGACCACACTCAGATATTGTTTGGCGGCATGTGTCCCAGTTTTCATTGGGAGGGTGCGAGAAAGCTCAGAAGTTAATAAGTTACAAGCTATGTGGTTAACAGCACGTACTGTAGTATTTTTGCAGGCAAGGAGGCAAGATATTGCTGCACCCAAACCAATGTAATGAAAAGCTCACCACCACTGGCTTGATGATGCAATGAGTAACGGATTCGAATTGTAGCCCAAATTAGTTCTGTGGTATTGTTAAAGGCATTTTGCAAGTTTTAAACCCCCCCCCCTGCCCATCTGAGCTGCTCTCTTGTCAATTCTAATATTTTTCTTCTCAGAAAGAAAGCAATAGAAAAGCAGCACAATATATAACTCAGTCATTTGCAGCACTGTAGCTTAGAAAGTCGTTTTCAGAGCCCTTTTCATACTACACAGTAATAGTGCTATGTTAGTACTTACATAGTGCATAGTGCTTTTATACTTAGGATGACCAGGTAAAATAAGGGAGAAGGCTCCTCTTCCTTTAATCGGTGGGTGAAAGAGGGAATTTCAACACTTGTTGCTTGAAATTTCCCTTCTACACAACCTTTAAAGGTGCAGGAGCCTTTTCCCTTATTTTACCTGGTCACCCTATTTAGACTACATAATTATAATGTTCCACCTTAACCACAGCGACGTCTTATGGATTCCTGGGATTTGTAGTTTGGGGGAGTCACTAGAGCTTTCTAGATCAGAACTCTAAGTTTGTTTTTGTCAATAGCCATCAAGTCAGCTTTGATTTAGAGACCCCATGAAAGAAAGGCCTCCAAGGCACCCAATTATTAACTGATAATTCTTCCCCTAATCCTAAGTATGTGTGTATGGGCCTTCAAGTCACTGAGTTATGGCAACCCCATGAATTTCATAAGGTTTTCTTAGGCAAGGAATATTCACAGGTAGTTTTGCCAGTTCCTCCTTCTGAAATACAGCCTACAGCACCTGGTATTCATTGGTGGTATCCTATCCAAGTACTAACCAGGGCTGACTTTGCTTAGCTTCCAAGATCAGACAGGATCTGGTACCTTTAGGGTATTTAGGCCTGTCCTAAGTACCTCTCCTAAAATTGCAAATCCCAACATTTGTGAGGATGTGGCCATGGCTGTTAAACTAGAATCATTGGCATATGATTGTGCAGTGCGAAAGTGTGTGTGTGTGTGTGTGAGAGAGAGAGAGAGAGAGAGAGAGAGAGAGAGAGATCACAAGCTGAGAGAGAATTTTAATGCCGAGCCTGGGGTCAAATCCACACTACACAAATAATCCAGTTTGAAACTGGATTATTTGCCATGGCTCCTCCTTCCTATGGCATCCTGGGATTTGTAGTTTGGTGAGGCACCAGCTCTCTTGGGCAGAGGAGGCTAAGGCCCTTGTCCAACGACAAACCCCAGGGCTCACTAGGAAGGAGCCAGGGCAAATAATCCAGTTTGAAAATGGATTCTTTGCCACGGCGCCTTTCTCTGGTCTAATAACACACAATGTCATTGCTTCCCAGCCAAGAGGGCATTGGGTTCCTCTTTCTGTTTCTATTCCCCATTGTTTTTATATATAACCAGTTGTCCCTCCGTATCCACGGATTTTGGTATCCGCGGATCTCAGTATTCACGGTTTGAAAATACTGTATTCTTAAAAATAATAATAATAATCCAAAAAGCAAACCTTGATTTTGCTATCTTATATCAGGGACACCATTTTGCTATGCCCTTGCATATCATGGGACTTGAGTATTCACGGGTTTTGGTATTCACGGGGGGGTGGGTCCTGGAACCAAACCCCAAAGAATATAAAGGGACAATTTGTATTTTTTGGCTTTTTCCAGTGCCTCCTGCCCTTTAAGGAGGCGCGTCCCGTCTCCGCTCCTCCTCCGGTTGCGGTCACCGTCCAGGGAAGAGTCTCCGCCCCGCTGCCCTTCCAAACCTTCCAACTTTAAAAGGGCGTCTTTTTTCTTTCTCTCTCTTTCTTCCTCTCCCTCCCAGCTCGCTCCCTTTCCTCGAAGTTTGGCAGGCGATCAGAAGATGTGGCTGCCCCGGAGATGCCCGCCTGGCATGGTCTCAGCAGCAGCGGCGGCGGCTCTGCGGAGCTTCGTGAGCCCGGGGCGCCTCCTCGCTTCTTCGGCCCCGAGCAGCCTCGCCCAGCGCTGCTTCTGCGTCCGGGCTGCCCAGCGCCAGGGGCTGCTCTTCCGACAGGTGAGCTCACCTGCAGAGAGGGAGGCATTATTGCAAGCACCGATCCGGAGCTCCCCAGCCCTTTGCATTACACCCGCCTGGCTTCCTCTTTAAGGAAGACTTTGCAAGGAGATGATGATGATGATGATGGTGAAAAATTGCAATAGGCTACACTGGAAGACTCCCAGCACCTTCACAGCCACAGCTGTTGGGGGAGATGTGAGATAAGGCAGTGGTTCTTAACCTTTTCTTTACCAGAGCCCCCTTTTATTTTTGTTTTTTGTTATATTTATTTTACACAAATCCAGCTTGTCATCTCTTACATACATAATCCGATTAGTATTTCCATCCAATTCCATAAATTACATTTTTCCAATTTTACTTCTTATTACGTATACTTTGGTAACTTCTGTCCTTTATCCGTCTTATTACATTCTTCATTATTACATTCATATTATCTCTCTTCCCCCCCACACCCTTATATTTCTCCTCCCTTCCCCGCTTCCATCCTTCCAAAACTTTCTTCCACATTAGCCTCTTCCTTCTCCCCCCTTCTTCTTTGTTTTTTATTTTTTATTTTTTTTATTTAGTTAGTTATACCCCGCTCTTCAGCCACAAGGCTATCAGAGCGGCTTACAAATTTTTTTAAGCAACAGCTATTTACACATCTACACTGCATTAAGCAGTTTCCAATGTGTGTTAGCTAATTGCCCCCACAAACTGGGTACTCATTTTACGGACCTACGAAAGGATGGAAGGCTGAGTGAACCTTGGAGCCCGCTGGAATCGAACTTGCAACGTGGTGGCTTGCAGGACTGGCATTTAACCACTGCGCCACCAGGGCTTTGCTTCTTCCCTCCCTCAATCCTTCTTCCCTTCTTCTTTCCCATACCCTCTCTCACTCCCACTCTCTCCCACTTTTATACATACTCTTACCCTCTCACATACTTTCCCTTCATCTCCCTTCTTCCCTTCCACCAGGGCCCCTTTTTAGAATCATAGCATCAGGGCCAGTTTAAGGAATTTTGGGGGGCCCTGCCATGCTTTATTTTGGGGGCCCCATATGTTTATCTCAGGTCAATGTAACCTAACTTAACCTAAGCTATTCACAGTACAGGCTATTCAGATTATTACTAATAATGTTTTTGCAGGAGGAGGGTTACTACGAAGGCCCCACAATGATGGGGACCCCTGCTGCTGGTGGTGGTGACTCTGGCCCTGCATAGCATCTTAAGAGTTGGAAGAGATCACAAGGGCCATCTAGTCCAACCCCTTGCCCTGCAGGAATACACAATCAAAGCATTCCCAACATATCACCATCCAGCCTCCATTTAAAAACCTCCAACGAAAGAGACTCTACCACACTCCAAGGCAGTGCATTCCATTGCCAAACAGTTCTAAGGAGATTATCACACTGTGCTGTTATAGCACTATTATTCCACTTTAACTGCTATGGCTGCCTCTTGTGGAATCCTGGGATTTGCAATTTATGGAGGGGCATTTAGAAGTCTCAGCCAGAGAGCTCTTAGGCCTCACTAAACTATAAACCCCAGAATTCCACAGGAGATGGCCATAGCAATTAAAGTGGAATAATAGCACTATAACTGTAGTGTGATAAAGTCTTTACTGTCAGGAAGTTCTTCCTGATGTTAAGGTGGAATCTCTTTTCCTGTAGTTTGAATCCATTGCTCCATGTCCTAGTCTCTGGAGCAGCAGAAAACAAGCTTGCTCCATCCTCAGTGTGATATCCCTTCAAATATTTACATGGCTATCATGTCACCTCTTCACCTTCTCTTCCCCAGGCTAAACATATCCAGATCCCTAAGCTGCTTTTCATAGGGCATGGTTTCCAGACCTCCCACCATTTTGGTCACCCTCCTCTGGACACGTTCCAGCTTCTCAATATCCTTCTTGAATTGTGGTGCCCTGAACTGGACACCGTATTCCAGGTGAGGTCTGACCAAAGCAGACTAGAGTGGCACTTTTACTTCCCTTGATCTAGACACTAGAATCCTATCGAGAGTATAGATATTAAGTATCTCCACGACTTAACTCCAGATTTAAAGCCTAACAACAACAACAATGATAATACAGTAATAATAATAACTGATAACAATAGCAATACAATTACACCATCCATTAAACCTTGCCTCACAGGCAGTGGAGTGGGAGGAAAGAGTTTTCTCCTGCTTCTTGCTGCAAGTTTGTGGCTGGAGCAGATTGAATGGCCTTTGCCTTGGCTCTTGTTATGTGTCCACTCCAATGCAGGAAGGAGGTGGGCTGAGCAGCCTTCAAGCCCTCGTCGACCCCCTGTGAGGACATCATGGACCCCTAAGGGTCCCTGGATGATAGGTTAAGAACCATGAAGACGGGGCCTTTTCAGTGGCTGCCCCAAGACTCTGGGACCCCCTCCATGCTGTCCTTCTGTGGGCAGGTTTTTAAAACAGGAGGCTTTTTTTTTTTAAAGAATGAGCTTTGAATAGAGTGATGTATCGTTTTAAACTTGAGCTATTTTGAATTGCTTTTTACCTTCTGTATGTTGACATTGTTTGAAGATTATGAAAGTTTCCTTCCATTTTAAACATCTTTTGCCTGAAGAAGAAAAGATTGCATGAGGTGTTTTGTATTTTGTTGGCCAAAAAATGCATTGGTTTTTTTGTGGATTTGGGATTTTGTTTTGCTGCATGACCAACATGGCTACCCCTGAATGTGTTTCTGTTTTACTGCTCATTTTTGGCATATTTTTAGCTGTATTGCTATTGCTTTAAAGTCTAAGCCACCTTCTATCCTGGTTTTTAGAAAAAGGTGGGCTAAAAATAAATCAATAGGGTGAGGATGCTCATCTCTCTTTAAATTTAAGACTGAACAAGAAAGCCTCCTCTCCCTCCTCACTTCTATACTTCCTTTGCCTTTTACCTTTGCCAGTGCAGGCAGAAATTCAACAGGTGGAGGTTCTTTGGCAGGGGGACTTGCACTGTTCCTAATTAATTTTAAAAAGATGCTGGAGCAATACCGGTACGCTCCTCATTAGTTTTAATGTGACATTAAAATGGGATGAAAAGTATACTGTCCTCACTGCTGACAATATTGGACTATGACACCCGGCATTCCTCACTCTTGATGATGCTGACTAGGGCTGCTGGGAGTTGCAGTCCAGCAACATGTAGAGGCCTGCACAATTCCTACCTATGCCTTAAAAGTGTGTGTGTGAGATGGGGGCGTGTAGGCACATGCTAATATACACCATATATTGTACACAGGTATACTGTGTATACTGTATACTGCTTCTCCCAAATACTAGGATTAATGTCATGACAGTTTAATGTGAGGATACAGCAAATTAGAGCAGGGTGGAGCTGGAAGTCAGAAGGTGTAGATTTCCCTTCCTTGGTGCCTAAAACATGCACCATGTTCATAGAATCATAAAGTTGGAAGAGACCATAAGGGCCATCCAGTCCAGCCCCCTGCCATGCAGGAATAAACAATCAAAGCATTCCCGAGAGATGGCCATCCAGTCTCTGTTTAAAAACCTCAGAGACTCCACCACACTCTGAGGCAGCACATTTGTCATGATGGAGTGACAGCATTCCATGTTTCTATGCACTGTTGTTGTTATATGCCTTCAAGATGACTTCAGTTTACAGTGACCCTACTATAAAGTTTTCTTGGCAAGATTTCCTCCGAGGTAGTTTGCCATTGCCTTCCTTTGAGTCTGAGGGAGTATGATTAGCCCAAGGTCACTCAGTGAGTTTCCATATTGTAATTGTAGGAGTTGAGGGGGGTCGGATTTGAACCCTGATCTCCTAAAGTCCTGTTTCAACTGTGTATGTATGCCCAAAAAGTTCACTCCGTTCAGTTAAGTGGAGCTGCCCACCCCCTGAAATAACTCCAGGGTGTAGCTATGGGGGGAGGGCTATAGGGCGGCAAAATGAAAACATTGTCCCCTCATGAAATTTCCCTCCAGTCAAACTTCTAGCGTTGCAAGAGGGAGACACGGAAAATCATTCACCCCAGAACTCTTCTAATGGTTACGTTTGGCATTCCTTTGGTCACCTGGCCTGTCTCCTTTTCTTTGGGTGGCCAAACTGTATTTCTAAATGTTCAGCTGATGTTTTAGTTACTGCAATGTTAGAAATTTGGGAATGGAAGGAAAATTTAATTGGAGGGTGGTAGAATTCTTATGGGGGGGAGATGCTCCCATTTTACACCCTCCCTGAGTAATTTTATATAGGATTATAGACATACAAACCAGTTTCTCTCTCTTTCTGTCTTGTGTACATCGTAAATGAAAATACGTTTGCTTCTTGTTTCAGTGAAATCTTCACTTCCTTACACTTTTCCACTTTAACACTTCCCTTGCTGCAGGAGATTATCTATCATTAGACATAGGGGGTAGCTTGAATCTTGAATTTAAATTGCTGTGTGTAGGGTGTTTTTACTGCCAGGGCAAGTGAAAGGCACTCAAGAAATTTTCTACAAATAACTTCCCTTCTTTAGGATGTGCTGTGTGTGTGTTTGCTTTATTTCTAACTTTATAACCTGTCTTTCCTTCCACGCACTCAAGGTGACACGCACAGCTCTTATCTCTCGTCTCACTTTATTCTCGCAATAAAGTGACCAACCCAAGATCAGCCAGTGAATTTCATGATTATGAGGATTTGAAGTTCGATCTTCCAAGTCCCAGACCAGTACTCTAACCACTACACCACACTGGCTCTGAATACTTGAATTGGTAGGTTTGGTGAAGGGTGCTCTTTGCTGGTTTGCCTCAGGCAGTGAAATGTCTTGGCTTAGTTCTTTTGGTCATGCCTGCTCTGGTTACTTCCAAGTAATATATTTTCCCCCAATATGTAGTGTTTTGCACAGTCCAAGAAACAGAACTCTGCCCCAAGGCGCTTTCAATCAGCAATTCAGCATGGGGAAATGATGGAAATGGAAGAATGTGGAGGCAGGGTCAAACAGGGAAGCAATAGGGAATTGTTTCAATTATGCATGCATTTGTGCATACTCGCACAGAGATTGGGGGCTATTGAACACTATATAGTTATAGAGCTGTTATTCTACTTTAACGGTCATGGCTGCATGCTATGGAATCCAGGGCTTTATAATTTGGAGAGGCACTAGAGAGCTTTCTGGAAGAGAATTCTAAATGCCGCATGGAACTATAGATCCCAGGCCTCTATAGGATGGAACCATGGCAGTTAAAGTGGTATCAAAGTGCTGTGATCTTATATTGCGGAAGTGCCCTTGGTTACAGGCAAAGTTTTGAGTAAGGTATATGTGCAAACTGGGGAATTCGAGGTAGGGCTGGGAATCACACCATGTTCTGAATCTGTTTGGAATATAACTCCCAGTAGCCCTAGTCACCATAGCCAGTGGTGGGGGATGCTGGGAGATGCAATTCCAACAGCATCTGGAAAATTTCAGATTTGCACCCCTGCAGTACATGGAAAATGTGGGTTTTGGAGAGGATGTTGAAGAGGTAAGAAAGGTATAATTGCTCAGATGTACTGGAGGCCCAGGGGAGAAAGGGCAGAAGGAGCAAGGGGCCTTCTAGGGTTGCAGTGAAACTGGAGGTGCAAAGCTCATGGGAAGGGACAAGTTAGAGTGAGATAAAGGCAAGGAACTGCTAGATCCAGCAGAAGATACGGCACTTGTAACAGGATTTAAGGAGGGACTCCATGATCAGAAAGCCCTGGGAGAGGTGCATGCTTTCGGCAGTAAAGCCTTGGACAGATATAAGGCAGGGGTGAGCACTGTGCGGCTCTCCAGATGTTTTTATTTATGTATTATATTAAAATATTTATATTCTGCCCTCTAGCTAAAGATCTCAGGGCAGCATACATCAGCATAATCAGTTTAAAACAAATATAATTTTACACATTAAGAGAAGACAAGTTAAAACCACTTAAATGCTTTAATGACAATTCAAAACCATGCTGTCCAGTTTGGAACCAGTTAGGCCCCATAGGTTTTTTGTAAGGAACCATGATTTCACTTGCATTCGTGACAGTGTTTCACAGGTGAAAAACCAGGATGCATGGGACCAAGGAACATCAGAGTGTGGTCAAGATGGCAGAGGTTATTAATGAGGAAGAGCAGACAAGCTAGGAGAGGCTGCAGCAGTTTGCTTTTGCCTGAGCCTACAGGGAAGGGCAAGATTCTACCTCCTCTCCTTTCCCCCCCTGCTGAGTATGAATTATGTAGACATTTTGAATTCAGTTTGCACCAATGGAAGTAAGCTGAGGTCAAAGGGAGAGCACGGGAAAAGAGAAATTGGCACATTTTAAAAGCAGATGATAAAGTGGGATGGCAGAGGATTCATGAGGACTGTCCCTGCCAAATTGGCACAATTGGAGGATATGCATTTGGCGATGGAATGGCAGCAATGTAGGAATCAGTTGGGCCTTTAAGAGAAAGTATTCATTAAATGTGGTGCTACAGCAGGGAAGCCCTCTTCCATGTGCTCTGACCAGCATATTGCCCTGATGGATGGGGCACAGAGAAAGGCTCCTCCAACAGACCTCAGACAGGCATATGCAGGGAAAGATGCGCCTCCAGGTATCAAGGTCGCAATCCGTTTAGGGATTTGAATGCCATTCCTGGCACCTTAAATTCAGACCAGAAGTATTATCATTAGCCATTGCAATTTAAAAAATAAAATAAAATTCTTTTTAAAATGCTGCTGGATGTCAAATCCCAGCAGTCTTAGCCAGCATAGTCAGTGGTAAGGATGGCTGGGAGGTGTAGTCCAATAACATTTGAAGAACTATAAGATTTCCACCTCTAATGTAGAAGAGCCAAAGGAAAGCAATGAAAGAAAAGTCAGAAAGAAGAGGGTGGCAAGAGTTTAGGGGCACAGAGTAGCTGAAACTTAGCTGTATCACCCTCTATGTGGGTGTATCGATTCCAGGTACTGATCCACCCCATTCTCAGGCCAACTAAGGCTTGAGGCTCTGACAAAATGAGACAAGGCCCATCCTGAGTCCAGAATTCTTCCCTTTAGAGTTTCCTGATGCTCATGAAACCCATTTTTCATAAATTGTTCAAAGATATTAAAATATTCTTTCCACCCATACTTTCCCAGAAACTTGTTTTTTAGGTTTGAGCTTCTTAATATTATTTGACGTTGCTGTTGGATTAAAACCCAGGGCAGGCAACCGTGCCAGGTCCAGGGGCCAATTTTCTGTTTCTGAAACCCTCCAAGGGGCCACGTGGGGTGCCAAAGGTTCTCCAGGCCGAAAATGCAGTCAGCCCTCTGTACCCACGGATTTGGCATCCATGGATTCCACCATCCACGTCTTGAAAATATTCCTCAAAAAATAAATTCTATGAAACAAACCTTGATTTTGCCATTTTATATAAGGGACACCATTCCACTATCCCATTGTGTATAATGGGACTTGAGCATCCATGGATTTTGGTATCCACAGGGGTCCTGGAACCAAACCCTAGCAGATACCAAGGGCCCATTGTAAGTTAATTAGAATTCCATCTATGATTTTGAAATGACAATAGGTTTTATTCACTACCACCACTCCTGCCGCCCAGACAAAAAGGTGATTCTGGGAATACAGAGATGTTGAGTGCTACAGAGATATCACTGAGAAACACATGTAGGTCTAAAGCTGCACTTTGTCCACCCCATGTTAAACATAGGGACTCTTGCTTTAAAAACATTCTTCAGCTTCTTGTAGTATTTTCTGCAGTTGGCTACCTGAACAACTTCCTTTAATAAAACCCTATGAATGTCTGAAATCATGTGTTGACCTCTGGTGTTCTTGATCTAAACATTAACCCTTGTTTCGGGTCATGGTTTTTCTCCCCCAATTTCACCTGGTTCATCTGCCAACCCAGGAATTATACAGCCTGCCAGCCTCCCAATTATCTGCTCGATTCATGGTGTGATAGATTTGGTGTGATGATTAACTATATTGTTTCAATGCATTTGCTCTTGTGCATCGGTATGTGGAAGATTATGAAATGAGTGTGATAAAATTGATATGGGATTTATGAATGCTGATGAAAATACTGATAAGAAGAGGCAGTAAACAGCCTAAAGATAAACCTCGAAACATTGGGAAAATTTATTGCAAATACCTGGAAACTTGCCAGATCAGCAAAAGGGACTTATGTACATGTGAGAAATGGTGGCCACAATAAAAATAAACAGCAACAAGCAATTAGAAGTTTAACGGATTACAATGTCCTTTTTATTAAAAAAAAAAAAACCCAAAGCAAAATCTGAAAAATAATTCGATATCAGTCCACACTGAGCATATTTGTACATGGGAACCAATTTGGTGCAGTTGTTCAAGTTCTGGATGGGAATGTATTTAGTCTAGCATTACCATACATCCTCCTTCCCCCAGAAATGTCCTCTTTTCAGAGCTAAAATTTCTGTCTGGGTGGATGTTTGAAGTAGTCAGTCAGTAAATGTGTTCTCTTTTTTCCTTTTCAAAATATGGCAACCTTGTTCTAGTCTTCACTCAGCCACAGAACTCCCTAGGTGATCTTGGACCAGTTTCTTTGTCTCAGCTTGACCTACCTCACAGGGTTGTTGTGATGGTAAAGTGGGGAGAAGAAAAGCCACCCATGCTACCGTGAGCTCCTTAGAAGAAAGGCAGGATATAAACCTGTCTAGCTAAGTAATTATATGTGTGTGTGTGTGTGTGTGTGTGTGTGTGTAGTACCGTATATTCTTTTATGAGAGCCAGCATGCTTTAGTGGTTTGAGTGTTGGGTTACAACTCTGGAGATCAGGGTTCAAATCCTGGCTTGGGCATGGAAACCCACTAGGTGACCTTGGGCAAGTCACACTCTCTCAGCCTCAGAGGAAGGCAAAAAGCAAAGCTCCCTCTGAACAAATCTTGCCAAGAAAACCCTGTGATAGGTTTGCCTTAGGATCACCATAAACTAGAAATAACTTGAAGGCACACAACAACAACAACAAATATTATTTTACACTTTCCCCATAAAGGCCTCTAAATAAAATATTCCTGCAGCCAGTGAGCAGAGGTCCACTTCTGTGTGTCAACAGAACTCCCCATCCATATCTTCCATGGGCTAATCCAAGATCTTTTTTTTTTCCTCTTCCCTGCAAGCTCTTTGAATCAGAAAGCTTCACGTATACCTACTTGCTGGCTGATATGACAACCAAGGAAGCAGTTCTGATAGACCCAGTTCTGGAGACGGCCAAGAGAGATTCAACCCTGGTGAAGCAACTAGGGCTTAATTTGCTCTATGCAAGTGAGTTTTGTTTTATTCTGGCTGGATTTGACCCATGCCCTCCAACTGTCTCTACTTGGCAGGAATAGTCCCAATTAGTCCTTTGCCGTCTCACTTTTTCAACTGCTTTTTAAATGTCCCAATTTTCTCTCTCCTCTTCCACCTTCCCTCATTGTCTCTGGCTTACTTCATTTGATGCAAGCTAAGTTCAAAGTGCAAAAGTAATTCACACTCAGTTAACTCAGTGGCGGCAGAAGGAGATGTGGATGCAGAATCTTGCCTTTCCTATAGACTTAGGCAAAAGCAAATTGCTGCAGCCTCTCTTGGCTTATCATTTCTTCTTCAGTGATAACTCTTGCCATCTTGGCCACACTCTGATGTTGCATGGCCACATATGTCCTGGTTTTCATCTGTGAAATGTTGGAGAGTATGTTGATCCTATAGATGTTGATGGATGTCAACTCCCAGAAAACTCTGCTCGTGGCTTCCAGCATCCACAGTATCCCCCACAGATATAGGGGCTGTACTGTCTATGGTTTGTGGTTTTATTTATTTATTTATTATAGGATGCTTGCCTTCAGGGATCTCCACTACATATCATGATTCTTGCTTAACCTTTACCAGAAGAGAAGACCACTCAAAGTACAATACCTTTAAAATGCAGGCATAAAATCAAAGCAACTAAAACAACAGCTAAAACTCAAACTGGCGACAGGTTAAATACTAAAAGGCTTCGCAAATAAAAATAGTCTCAACCATCTGTCTAAAGATTCATGAAACTGACCTTCCCCAACCACATGGTGCCCCTTGGGATGGTTTGGATTACAACTCCCATAATCCATAACCAGCATGAGCTGCAAAGGAGGGCCTTTCTCTTACAAGAAATTTGGGACAGAAAAATACATTAGGGGAACTATTAAGGTTTTTTGTTTTTGTTTTTTTGTTTTTACTTATTTCATGCTTGCATGCAAGAATGAATAATTTCAAATATTTTCTTCTTGCTAAATACAACTATGCAAGGGTGTTTTTGTTTTTGTTTTTTCGCATTTTTAAAATAACTTTTTATACTTTGGGATATTTTTGGGAAAAATTCATTTGGGCAAAAGATTGTTTTGCCTCCATTTTTGTACAGAAAATAGTGTATTTTGCATGGAATAGCACTGTTCTTTGTACAA
Source organism: Gambelia wislizenii (assembly GCA_030847615.1). NCBI lineage: Eukaryota > Metazoa > Chordata > Lepidosauria > Squamata > Crotaphytidae > Gambelia > Gambelia wislizenii. Next base: position 31,063,500 of record JAUMIR010000010.1, on the reverse strand, counting down.
AATATTTTATGCAAAAACCCCAGAGTTAATTTTTTTGTAAAAAAAAAAAATAAGCAAACTGTTTTTTTCCAAAAATAAAGTCCCAAAGTATACAGAATCTTGTAGTGTTAGATGAAAAGGTTTGAAAGTAGAAGCCACCAATCAATGCTGTATTAGAAGAGTGAACGTGGCTACCCGAGGAAGGTGTCGGGGGGGGGGGCAGATTTGGCTTTGGGTTCTCCACCTGTGGGTCAGGTGCTAGGTCTTCTGTCCTGCAATAAAAAACACGATTCCCCTCTTTTTCTTCCTTCCCTTTCCCAGTGAACACCCACTGCCATGCTGATCACATCACAGGCACGGGACTTCTGAAGCATCTGTTACCAGGCTGCCGAAGTGTCATCTCCAAAGACAGTGGTGCCTCTGCTGATATCCTAATCCAGGAAGGGCATATCCTGAAATTTGGGGCATTTGTATGTGTAGTAGGAGACTCCTAAAAGGAATGAGTGGGACCTGCAACCAAACTGGGCCATGTTTCCTCCTTTCTGACAAGGGGTGTTCCCATTTAGGGTTCTAGCCAGCTATGATCTCCAAGTGGGGCATTGTTGGCCAACATTTTACTTCACCCTGGCAGAGAGGTAAAGCTCCACCAGCATACTTATGCTGGAATTCTAGAAGAGAGATGGCTGCTCTGTCTTCCCCATCAGTGCAAAGGCAGCTGGGCAGCACTGAGATGCATGCTCAGTCAGGGGCTGAGGAGCAGAGCTGTGACCTAGTATTGTCCTGATGCCATTGTGCTCGTAAGGTAGAATGAACAGCCATTGCCCTCCTTTGTCAAAGAAAAGGCATTGCAGAAGGAGGTACTGAATATTTCCTTGTGCAATGCCTGAAAAGTACTTATGCTGATGTAACCCCTCATTATGCCCTGGTTATGTTGGTATAACCAGGGGTTGCATCAACATAAGACACCAAAGGGATTCCAGCCTATGTCACATTGGCCATTCCATCCCTCACTTCCATTGTCTTTTCCCATGGGCAGGCTATGTGACCAGGGCTGTAGAGCATGCTCAGTCTTCATTGAGTGGGCTGGAGGCTGCCTCTTTTTTAAAAATGCTTTTTGTAAGTACTGTCCTGAACTGTGTTGATGCCTCCTTCTTGTAACTCAATTTTGGCTCCATTCTTATTGGCTCTTACCACTGTTAATAGCAGTGATTTCTCTAGCCTCTTGCTTGCCCACGTGTTTTGCTTATATATCCCCGAGAGCCAATGTGGTTGCAGAGATCTAAGGCAGAGCTTGGAAAACTGGCTTTTTTTGCACTACAAATCCAGTAATCTTTTTTAGACTACACCTCTTGGGCTGGCAGATTCTGAGTGTTGTAAACTCCCTCCCTTCCCCCAACACACCCCACACTGCCCTGTTATTTTTCCTGCCTCTGGGTCATAGCCTTCATTGATTATGCATTCAGATCTGTATTTCAGTTCTCATCTGTTACACTGAAAGCAGCCTACCTCACAGGACCAATGTTGGTTGGGAGGATCGACCCATGTTCTCTAGTAAAAGTAGATGGCAGTGACTTCATGCTTTTAGCCAGCTTCTTTTGTAGTTGCCCGGCTTGGGAGCTTACTTTTCTGTGGGCAGTGTGGTTACTCAGAGTGAAAGCAAGAGCTCTTAAACTGAGAGCTCTTCAAGCTTCAAGTTCCTAGTGTGTCTTGCTTTTTTTCCAGTCCCTGGAAGCTCGTGCCACCCCTGGGCACACCGATGGCTGCCTGACCTATGTGCTGAATGACAAAGGGATGGCCTTCACAGGAGATGCTTTGCTGATCCGAGGCTGTGGACGGACTGACTTCCAGCAAGGTATGGAGGTTTTACATTGGTGACTGTAGATCAAGGCTTCTCAGCTTTGCTGCTCTAGCTGTTTTGTCCTTTAGCTCCGAGAAGCCTCTGCCAGCATGACCAATGATGACAGATTCTGGGAGCTGACGTCTAAAATATCTCAAGGGCCAAAGGCTGAGAACCACTGCTGTAGATGATAAAGGACCCACATCAGTGCCTCGGAGAGTTGAGGGAAGATGTTTATAGCTAGGTGGGCTTTCTTTGTGTTGCTGATCTATTGGGAAAATATGCTGGATATGTTGGAACTTGGAGAATTTGCTCTTTTTTTCTTCTTCTTATTGTAATTTACAACTCAGAATCCACTTGACAGCAGAGCCATTGGGATGGACATGCTGGCTGGGCAATTCTGGCCGTTGTAGTCTACAAATGGAATTTTCCCAAGCTCTGGTCAAGGGAGCAAGGCCAGAGGGCACACAGTCAAGAGTGGAGCCCACTGGACACATTTGTACTTTTTTGGAATGTCCAGGAGGAATGTGTGAAAAACGTTTTGGTCGAGTGGCTGTGCTTGTGATCCAGTTTGCAAAAGGAGCAAAGGTTGCAGGAAGACTTCCTTGGATGCCTTTCACTTAGCTGGCTTCGTTTATCATGTCAGGTTGCCCGGAAACCCTCTATCGGTCAGTCCATGAGAAAATCTTCACCCTGCCTGGAGACTGCTTGGTCTATCCTGCCCATGACTATACAGGTAAGTGATGGAACCCCATGCAATTAGGGTTGGGGGATCTATGGTTCTCCAGCTGGTGTTGGCCTCCAGTTCCCATGTGTCCCAAAAGCCTGGCCATTGTGGAGAGATCATGGGAACTGTAGCTCATTGACATCTGAAGGGATACGTTCCCCCCCCCTCTTGTGCCAAGGGTAGGCAGCTGTTGGAGGCTAGGAAGCTGCATTAATACCTGTCCCCAGGAGACCTTGGAGGGCCACACTCCCCCTCTGCCCCTCCCTTGAGAAAAATCATTTTTGTCCCCAAACACCCTCTGGGTGTGTTTAGGGAGAGTTTGCCATTTTTGAGTCCCCCCTCCCACCAATATGCCATTTTAGGCTTAAAAAAGGCCTTTCTTGCAACAGGAACAGATGTCATTTCCTCTTTTTTGAAAAGGCCTTTCCTTGGCCTTAAAGTAGCCCGGAGGAAATGCCATCATGTCAGCTAGAGGGATTTTTGGACATTTTTTTTAAAAATATTTTTACTTTTTTTTTTTTTTTACTCTTGGAGATCCTGGCAGCTAGAAAAATGACAGTAGGGCACACATGTGGCCCACAGCCCATGCTTTGCCCACCTATGTGCTTTGGGGTTCTACAACCTGATTGATGTTCAAAAATTTGCACATTTTCCATAATAACAATTTCCAGAGCAATAGCTCTGTTACTTCTATGCAGCCAAAACAGAGTTTTTGATTGCCTGAAACACTGATTGGAATTACCGCGGCATAACTTTTCATGGACCAGATCTCATTTCATTACCTACTGACTATCCTCCTCTTTGATTCAAGCTGGCTCTTATAAGAAGTCTTGTGTGACTTGAAGAACTGGTGTTTGGTGGCTCATCTGTACAAGGGAATGAAATGTGGATTTGTGTGCAGTAACACCAATTTGCAGCAGCTTTCATTTGTTGCCACAATTTTTTTGTAAGAGCGCTGGTGTGCGAAGCTATCTGCGTTCAGTGTTTCCACAGGCATGGCTTGTGAATCAAGATGGTGGGCACAAGTGAATTACTTGTGTTTTTATTCTCCCCAAGTTGCTGCCGCCAAACAGTATTACCATATTATTTTTTAAAAAAACTAAATCCAATGTGCAGAAGTGTGATCTTCCGTTTAAATAAACAAAAAAGAAAAGAAAAGCTGTTTTGTCACCTCAGGGCACGATTGCTGTGGCAAAAATCCAACATGGTGGTTCCGGGCACTGCCTTGCTGGCATGCTCCGCCCCTGAGCATGTCCAACCAATCAGCTATCCATTTCAAGAATGCACAGCGATACGGTTCAGTTGTCCTAATGAACGGGAGTGCACATTTCCCCTGCAGTTTTTAAAAAACTCGGGAAAAGTCCTGAAGTCTTTTCTGCTGTAGTTTTTGTGGGTTTTGGCCCCTCTCTTTCCAAATAACATGATTCAACACAGGATCTCATTAAGACAAATGGAATTCTCCTTGAATTCAATGAGGAGGTTTTTTTTCCCCACCATCTAGACAGCCCCTGAGTTTCCATGTTTTCCTCTTCTCTCCCCTTCTCTTCTTCCTTTTCTATCCTGGCTTCTAGATGGGGTGGGGGGTGGTAAATTGGGCTGCTCTGGTAAATCTCTAGGTGATGGTTGGTAGACTTGCTTTGTGATTCCTAGGGTAGCTTACGAACAAGATAAAATTCAAACCAAAAGGATTTCCCGCCATGGTTGGTTTTGGCTATCTCACAGCCTCAGAGTTCCTTACTTTTAAATAAGTTGTATTTAGCCAGGTCTTCATGCTGTTCTTTTTCTCAGTTTTGCAGCACTCTTCATATCCCCCCCACCATCCTAAATCTCCAACTGCTCGTTTCACCGGATGATACTTTGTTCTGGGATTATGAGAGAAAAACTTTTCTTGATCCACTTCTTAACTGGGGAAGTTACTTTAAAAAAAACACACACAGAGAGAGACCTAAATCTCCACTAATGACATGTTTCCTCTGTGATGAACCCTTTGAGTTGGTTTGTAGTTTCTGGTTTCAACCACTAGATTAGTTGATTGTTACTGATCTCATGTAAACCACACTGGAAGGCTGTTTGGCTGAAGATTAGGCTTAAAATATTTCCAATAAATAAATGGGAAAGATCAAATGCCTCTTGGTCAGCTGAATCTGATCCTCCACACATCTCTACCCAGATCTTGGAAAAGATCCTTATCAGACTGTAACTCCCAGTATCCCCTAGCCAACAGGGCCACCCTGCTGCATAAAGGATTATGGGAATTGTCATCCAAGAAAAGGAATTTTCCAATCTCTCCCTCCCCAGGAGAGCTTCCCTCAAAGCTGTTGTCCTTCATAGTGTTGTGGGAAAGAGATCCTGCTGTTTTCTTAATGCGTTGTAATTATGTCTTCCTCTTGCAGGCCAGACTGTGTCCACTGTGGAAGAAGAGAGAACCTTGAATCCTCGTCTGACCTTGTCCAAGGAGGCTTTCGTGGAACTGATGAGCAATCTAAATCTGCCCAAACCCAAGCAGATTGGTGAGCCTTCTGTTCCTTAATTTAGGGAGAGGAGCAGAGGCCAAAGTCTCCTTCGCACTCCAAGACAATATCTGCTTAGCTGTTCTGGCTGCTGCCCAAGAATTTTAATTGAGGAGGAGGTTGGAAATTCTGCTAGAGCCTCTAGTGTCTGCTAGAGTCCTAGGGGTTGTCTAAACAGTGAAAATACCCCTCATGAGATTTTCTGGGAATATGACCTGTCAAAATGGAATTCTGCATCAATCCACTGTATTTGGAAGGAGGGGGGCCCGTACCAGCCAAAACACTGCAAGAAAAACCTTTACGTTTTTTTCTGTAGTTTTTAAAAAACAATGAGGGGGTGTACATTCCTGCTTGTTGGGACAAGTGATTCAATATGAAAATATTCGATATGGGGCGAGCGAGGGGGCGAGGCTTGCTAACAGGGCAAGCGTCTGCTGCTGCCATGTTGGATTTTCACCTTAGTGAGTGATCTCTAAGGTAATAAAATGGGGTGTTTATTTATTTATATTTATTTATTTATTTATTTATTTATTTATTTATTTTGCTGTCCTGTTAAATCGAAAAATTGCTCTATCACCATAGTGCACCTTAGACATCGGGTTTTTTTAAAAAAATGTTTGGCGGCAGTTATGTACAAACATGAGTACATTGCTCACAGCCACCATCTTGCATGGAAAGCTTATGGTGGCTTAAGACAAGTCACTGCTGCTGCAAAATGCCATTACTGAGAGGTACTCTTTTTTCCCCTTGTATAGACTGGGCCTAGTCTTTTCTGCATTGCTAAGGGACCCTGAGGCCCTCTTCCTTTTGGTCTGTGAAACTTCTAAGTCTGATGTTGATGGTGATAATACTGTATTACTTACTTACTTATTTATTTATTTAATGGTTATGATATTAAGGAAATTAGAGCAGTACTTCTCAGTCTATTAGATGTGGGTGGGGGGAGTGGCATTTATTTTTTCTCATTTGACCAGGCATTACTTGTGCCCATTGGCTACAGTTCCCTTTTCCTTTCCTATCAGGACTGGCAGCCAGTGGCTTAGGGACCTGCATTGGTCCATTGGAACAAAACTTTGAGTAGCACTGAATTAGGCTATCTGCTCCCTTCTGGGGGTGAGGGTTGAGAAGCCCTCCTTTGGGGAAGGATGGTGGTGGCTGAGAGCCCTCCCAAACTAACCACCAACCTGAAGACCCCATCGAACTAGGCACTGGTTCTTTCTGGAGTAAACCTGCACAGGGCTTGAGTATGTATTAAGTCTATTACATAGTAAAGTGACTTTCTTAGGAGCAATAACTTTTGTTCAAATTCTGCATGTGGAAATCTTTTGCTATGCTTGACCATGTGGGAGCTCAGCCTCTGTGTGACCTGCTCACTCTCTCATCTCCTGCAGATTTTGCAGTACCTGCTAACCTCAAGTGCGGAGTCCAAGATGTAGCTCCCTAGCCACACCACTTTCTCCTCTGGACCATGCCTCCTTCAGCACAATTGCAGGGCACCCAAAGGACCTCCTGCCATTGCAGTGTGATTGCTTCATGGGGTACAAGCAACCCCAATACCACGGTACTGTAAGTGATGAAAGAAGATGAAAGGTCAGGTGCAAGAGGACAGCCAGATACATCAGCTGTCTTCTGTCATGGATCTCTACCACCTCCACCCACCCTAGTACCTGAATCAAGCACCAGCAGCATCCTTTGACTCTTAGATCCTGTTTTGCAGTATCCATTTGCACTGGTGGACATCTCCAGCCAGTGGTCCCTTATATTTCTTTCAAGGCTCCATTGTACTGAGGTTTCTCATTTGACCCTTGAGATTTCATACCTGATTAAAAAGGCAGAGAATCTTGTCCTGTGAATGTCTGGAACTCAGGATAGCCAGGATTTTGTATGTGAAAGCTCTTTTTATTTTTGCAATGAAGTAAAGGTTGTTGCTTGTTATCTTGGCTGGAGTTTAAAGTAAGGGGGATTCTGCTAGCTTGGCTGTTCGGGGCTGGGATGCTGATCAGAGCAGCCCACTGTCCACTCAGTTCCCACTCCCTACCGGAAAAGGTCCATTGGTGGTAAACAGTGGGGCCCCCGTATCCACTGATTCAATTATCCACAGGACACAAAACAGCACACCTACCATAGAGTCTTCCTAGAAAATGTGTCCTCTAGCCATTTTCTAGGTCCTCCAAGGCAACTCTATGCTATTTTAAACCAGAAGTCCCATTATTTTCAATGGTGTTCACTATTATCCACGGTTTTCAGTATCCATGCCCCCTCCCAGAACCAATCCCCAGCGGATACAGGACTCCTACTGTAATCATAAGTCTTGAAAGGGGACCAATTGGGCATCAAGTCCAATGTCCCCTTAGCTCAATGCAGGAACTTGAGCTAGAGCAATGGTTTTTAACCTGTGGTCTGGGGACCCCCAGAGGGCCATGATATTCTCACTGGTGGTCTGCAAAGACTTGAAGGCTGCTCAGCCCAACTCCTCTCTGCATGTAGTGGCCAAATGACAGGAGCCAAAGCAAAGGCTGGCTAGCTTGGGCTGTGCATTGCCATTCAATCTGCTCCAGCCACAAACTTGCAGGAAGAAGCAGGAGAAAAGCCTTCCCTCCCCCTCCAATACCTCTGAGGGAAAGTTTAATGGATGGTGTAATTGCGTTGTTATTATTATTACCAGATATTATTATTGTAGTTTAAAATCTTGAGTTAAGTCTTTGGGGTCCGTGACAACAAAAGATATTTAAAGGGGGTCCCTCGTAAAGAAAAAGTTAAGAGCCACTGAGCTAGAGCATCCTCAGCAGGTAGCTGTCCAGCCTCTTTTTGAAGACGTCCAGAGAAGGAAACCTCACCACCTCTCTAGGCAATTAGTTCCATTGCCAAACCACTTGTACTTTTAAGAAAGGTGGGATATAAAGAGAGATACTAATAGTTACTGGGGGCACCCACACTAGGGAAATAACTCATATTGAAACTGGATTATTTGCATGGCTCCTTCCTATGGAATCCTGGGATCTGTAGTTTGGTGAGGCACTAGCATGCTTTGTCAGAAACGGCTAAACACCTTGTAAAACTACAGATCCCAGGATTCCATAGGAAGAAGCCATGCAAATAATCCAATTTCAAACTGGATTATTTGTGTTGTGTGGATTCCCCCATCATTATCCCAATTGGAGTAAACCCATGGAATCAAAAGCTGAACAGTGAGCAAGACTCAGGTCTACTCTAGTTGGAACTAACAACAGGGGTCAGGCCTTTTATCTTTATTGAGGTCAATCAGATCTAGGGTGAGGGAACACACATGCACCAATGAGGTCTTGGCATATTGTTTGAAGGTTGGTGGGGGAGTAATCTCCTTTCCTTCTTAAAACCAGGCACCCAGAACTGAACACAGAACTCCAGGTGAGTCTGACCAGCACTGGATCTTCTTCAGCAATTACAGGGCTGTTCCACGTTAGTCTTAAAGCAACGTGAGTTCTCACAGTAAAGCTTCTGAGGTTGTCATCTCTGCATCAGTGCATTCCATTCTTTTGGAGGGTTGTTTGTAGCAATTCCATTTCTTTAAAAAAAAAAGAGAGAAAAGAACTCCCCCACAATAATAGTGTGTAGCTGAACTGTGTGAACCTCTCAAATCTACTATAACAGCATATGTTACACTGTCTACAGCTAGTTATTTTTTTTTTAATTAATTTGATTAATAGCCTGCTTTTTTCTCCCAGCACAGGATTCAACATAGTTTACAAAAAGTTAAAACCAAGTACAGCTAAGTAACAATGAAAACAATTATGTTTAAAGAACACATGAGTTTACAAGAACATATTAAAAACATTATAAAAAGATACAGGCACAACACATCCCATTAAAACTTAAACAATAATAAAAAAAATAGAGCGAAGGAAAGTTTTGTGTTCCAATATGTCTTGGAATGAAAAAGAAACCCCCTTGAGGGCCGGAATAAAATGTTGCAACTGCGGCCGGGAATGGCCAGAAAATAATCAGGACAATCGAAAAGTTGTTTGGATGTTTTAAAAATAAAACAGAACCCTGCAACAAATACTGCAACCTTGTGACACATTTGTCTTGTTTGGAGGAGCTCAGGAACATCTTGCATTACATTCCTCTGGAGCAGTTTCAGTACTTGCCACTAGATTGCAGTGTTTCATTGTGTGAACAGCAAGTGTTGCCAATCCCTGCAACATACTAGAAGCAACCCTGGGATGTACGGATAAGTTGTCTCCAAAATTTCAGCAGAGCAGAAGTGCTGCAAAAAGAAATGCTGCTAACTCCTTGGGCAGTATCCTTCTGATTTCAAATCTGTTGTCTGCCCTCCTGGGCAAACAATGTAGGTCCTTCGTTCTAAATAATATACGTGAATAGGTTGGTGCTTGTTTTGAAACACTTAACATTCAGTGGGCTTTCGTTCTTAAACCCTACTGGTGATTAAAAGCATGATATAGGACTTTATCAGATGAGCCTCTCAAAACATTCCCCTCCAACACCATATTTTAAAACATACGTGTCCCGGCAAAATTACCCTTTTTAATCAAATTTTGCTGTAATAGCATGAAAAAGGAGCCCCATACTTCCACATTGGTGGGTGTGCGTGATCTCGGAGGTTCTCGTGAGAAGATGTGAGTGTGCTTAAAAGTTTTAAAACACCTACTGTAAATTAACAAACAAAACTAACACACAAGCACTGAAACACACTTAAAAACCTGCCAGCAAAACTGAGAGGTTCATAAAAAGAGCATCCCGTAACTAGTTTTCACATTCTCACTCAGAAGTGTTCTGGCAGGGACCACCCGTTGACACTGTAATCACGCCGGCATAATGAGGCATGATTTTAGACACTCACAATTCCACCAAAAAAAAAAAAAAAAAGGACCTTGGACGATCAATTGACAGCTTGGCCCGTCAATAAAAAAGAACGCCTTTTTCACAGCACAAGAACACGAAAGCACAACATGCAAAATGGGCACCCTTTCGCATTCTTTGGGCATCATTATGCTGCCATATTTGCCACATCTGATAAAGTCTATACCAGTGATGGGCAACCTTTTGAGCTTGGTGTGTCAGACTTCACCAAAAAACTGAGCATAACTCGGGTGGTGTATCACTTTGAGGAAAAAACATTATCTCTGCCGGTGGAAGTGAGGGCAAAGATCCCGGCTTAACCAGAAGTCCCAGAACTAGATACACTGTGCCGGACTTCTGTTATTTTGGCCTACAGACCTCCAGCACAGAGTGTCTAATAGGGTAGGATGAAACATTTGTGACTACAGTTGTCCCTCCACACTTGCAGGTTTCACATTCACGGTTCCGCATATTTGCAGATTCCCGCTTTGGGGTGGGTGGGAGAGAGGAGGAAAGTGGGACCGGGGCCTCAAAGCCCCGGTTCCTACTTTAGGGAGGGTGGGGTGGAGGAAAGTGCAACTGGGGCTTTGGAAGCCCTGAACGCCACTTAGGGGGCTGGGGGGTGGAGGAACGTGGCGACTGGGGCTTTGAAGCCCCGGTCGCCACTTTAGGGAGGGTCATGAGGTTGCAGGCGGGGGGGGGAGGAGGCCTACAGCCATGTTTCATCAGAAACGGCTACGTGTGTCAGTGCTGACACGCGTGTCATAGGTTCGCCATCACTGGTCTATACCCTCCAAATGTCCCAGTTCAGCAGGGGCAGACCCCTTTAATCCTTTGTCCTCCACTTTTCAGCCGCTTTTAAAATGGCCCAGTTTTTCTCACTACCTCCTACTTTCCCTGTTGGTCCTCAGCTTATTTCCATTGGTGCAAACTGAGTTCAAAGGGGAAAAAATAGTTTGCACTCAATTACCAGGAAGGGGGGCAATGTAGCATAGTGGTTTGAGTGTCGGACTACAATTCTGGAGCCCAGGGTTCAAATCCCCACTTGGTCATGAAAACTCACTGGGTGGCCTTGAGAAAGTCACATGCTCTCAGCATCAGAAAACCCTTTGTTCATCTTAGGGTTGCCATATGTCAGAAATGACTTGAAGGCACACAACAATAGAGGTATGGGGGGAATCCTACCCTTCCCAAAGGGTTCAGGCAAAAGGAAATTGCTGCAGCTTCTCCTAGCTTATCTCTTCCTCGTGAATAACTTTTGCCATCTTGTCCACACACTGATGTCGATTGCCACATGCATCCTGATGAAATGTTGGAGGGTATGGATATCTTAAATATGAATCATAGCTGTACAAGGTACATCATGGAAATAATAATAGTAATAATAATAATACAGAAGGCCTAGCAAATGAGGAAAACATTATTATTATTATTATTATTATCCCACCCCTCTGTTAAAAACAATCGGGGTGTCTTACAAAAATTAAAATACCAATACAGATTAAAATCCCTAAACACTACCCACCCCCACCCTCCCCCATAAAAAGATATTGAACCAAAATACATTAAAACAACTAATCTAAAATCACATTAAAATAATAAATACATAATAATAAATAATAAATACATACCTATGAGTGGGCCCTCTGTATCCACTAGGGTGTGGTTACATGATGCCCTCACCCCCCACTTTGTGAATACCAAAATCCATGGATGCACAAATGGCCTAGTAAAATGGCATCTCTTATATACAATGATGAACAGCCCAAAATGCTTTGGGGAATTTTTTTCTGAATATTTTTGAGCCATGGTTGGTTGAAGCTGTGAATGCAGAACCCATGGATATGGGGGTCAACTGTACACACACTTTTATTCACCCGGAGGTTTTCCCCCATTGCCCTGAGAACCAGAGTAGAGAGGCCCTGCCCTGAGATTAAGTAACCCAAAGCTTACCCCCCCCATTTTTAAAACCCTAAAGCTCCCAATATCCCACATCAGTTTGACTATAAAATTTGCTCACTGGGCTATTCTGAAACCTGCCAGCCTAAAAAGTGAGTTTTCCAAGTGAATTCTGGGCTTCGCTGTATAACCTGCCTTGCCAAACCCCAAAAACCATGTTGTTGGGATTAGATAGTATCACTGTTGTGTGTCCTGTGTGTTCAGTGGGTTTCCTCCCATTTGTTTGCCAGGGTGTTCCATCAGTACCATTCCTGTTATCAGTGGACTAAATACTTTGCCCCTTGAACTTCCAGCTGTATCGAGTGATGTGGTTGCTGTTTAGCTCTGGGCCTCAGCTGAGCTCTTTCCTGCCTTTACTCTCTCCCTTGCTATACATTGCTTCCACTTTTCTTTCCAAACATGAAGGGCTTTAACATTCTCCACCCCCATGCTTTGTGATCTTCCATCCAGGCTGCCAAGCCAAGGCCTTGAAAAGCTACTTTGTGTACAGTATGCAAGATGGGGGATTCTGGGAATTGTGGTAGGAATTCTGTCCATGACCTGTTCCTGTTTTGTGCCCCTCAACACTTCACAGATGAAAGTGGGGGACATGTGTGACCAAGCAAGTGTGGTCAAGATGGCAAAAGTTCTTAATGAAGAAGAACACGCAAGCTAGGAGAGCCTGCAGTGGTTTGCTTTTGTCCGAGCTGACAGGGAAGGGCATGATTCTGCCTCTTCCTCTCCTCCCCTCCCCACTCGCCAAAGTAATTGAATGTGAACTACTTTTGCACTTTTAAATCAGTTTGCAGCAACTGAAGTAAGCCAGGGACAAAGGGGGAAGAGGAGAGAGAAATGGGGGCATTTGAAAAGCACCTGAAAACATGGGATGACAGGATTAACTGAGACTGTCCCTTCCAAATTGGGGCAGTTAGAGTGTGAGTGTGTGCTGCTACTGGTCCAACTTACTTAACTTCAGCACAAAACTGTGTTTTCTTAGAACAGCATCCCTCAATCTGGTATGGTTTCCATCATCCACAGTGAAAGCTTTGAAAAATTACTTTATTGGAGTATAACTACCACAATCTTCTAATGGCTATACTGGTTGGCTGGTTCCCAGGAGTTGCAATTAAAGGATTGCCATTGCCATCATATGTCTTATAGTATAGAATGTTCTTCATTGTTCCAGGAGAGAAAGACAGAATTAGGAAACCAAGTCAAGACTTCTTTCACCCCAGCAGTTTGAATGGTGACACATTGCATGATTATTTACATTTTCTTTGGTATTTATAGATAATCAAAATTAATTGGATTTATTTTCCCAGATACTTTTGCAAACATTTTCATGTCCTGCCTCTCTTACTGAATGCTGGCAGTGGTTTGAGCATTGGGCTACGACTCTGGAGATGTGGGTTTGAATCCCGCTCAGCCTTGGAAACCCACTGGGTGACCTTGGGCAAAGCACACTCTCCCAGCCTCAGAGGAAGACAAAGGCAAACCCCCTTTGAGCAAACCTTGGAAAGAAAACCCCATGGTAGGCTTGCCTTAGGTTCGCCGCAAGTCAGAAATTACTTGAAGGCACACAACAGATCTCTCCCACTGACACTTCACCAGCTCCTACCTTCTTCACTCCCATTTTACCTTACTGTATTCTTAGTAGTTTTATTTCTAAAAATAACAGACCTCTTCAAAGAAACCATTCCACTTTGGCTTCAGGGATAAATTTGCCTACCAAATACCATACTTGTATGCGGCAACACCCAGTGCCACTCATGGGGCAATTTGTACAGCTGTGTTCCATATGGCCACGTCTCTCCACTTTCTCTCTCTCAAATGGATCAGCGTATGAACCAAACTGTGTTCTGCCACTACTCATATCCAGAGGATCTCGGGGAAAATGAATGAGTCTTGTTACCACACACCCTCTCAAATTTCACCGATGAAAACCATGACACGTCTGGCCCAACATTAGAACATAGCCAAGATGGTGAAAGCCATTAATGAGGGAAAACACACTAACTAGCTGGGGCCACAGCAGTTAGCTTTTACCTGAGCCTATTGGGAAAGGCAAGATTCCATGTGCCTCTCTCTTCTCTCATCATTGAGTTAATTGAGTGCTTTTGCACTTTGAACTCTGTTTGCACCAACTGAAGTACATTGAAGACAAAGGAGGAAAATGAGAAGAAGAGAGAGAAACTGGGAGACTTTGATCGTGATTTCCTGTGTGGCAGGGGGTTGGACTGGATGGCCCTCGTGGTCTCTTCCAACTCTACAATTCTGTGATTCTATGGGACTGCTGTGTGTGGCCAAACAATATCAGAGTGTGGTCAAGATGGCAAAAATTATTAACGGGGAAGAACACACAAGCTAGGAGAGTCTGCAGCAGTTTGCTTTTGCCTGAGGCTACTGGGACTGGCAAGATTCTTCCTCTTCATTTCCTCTTTCTCCCATTAAATTAATAGAATGTGAACTACTTTTGCACTTTGAACTCAGTTTGCAGCAACTGAAGTCTCTCTCTCTGGCTTTTCTTCGCAAACGATTCAGGAGGGACTCATCCCACGCTTTCTGCAAGCGCGCTGATGACTAAAAAGGCCAATCCGAGATAAACAAGTCCGGTTGCAAAAAGCACAGCAGAAGGTCTCCTTGGGTGATGTTTTTGGGTTGTGATTCTTTCTGCGTTGTCGTTTCTCTTCAAGACTTGTTCGTCGTGAGTTCTCAAATAAGGCTGCAGCATTGTGGATAGTGCGTCTCCATGCCTCCCGATTTGAGGCCAGGGCGGACCACTGTTGGTGATCAATTTGGCCAAGCCTGAGATGTTGTTTCAGGGAGTCTTTGTATTGCTTTTTTGGAGCGCCCCTCTTACGCTGACCTGTGGCGAGTTCACCGTAGAGTAGTATTTTTGGGAGGCGATGGTCCTCCATCCTAGAAACGTGCCCTGGCCAGCGCAGCTGAGTAACTGAAGCAAAAGCAACTGAAGTAAGTTGGGGACAAAGGGGTAACGTGGGAAAAGGAGAAGGAAACAGGGTCATTTTCAAAACACCTGGAAAAATGGGATGACAGAGGATTAATTGGGACTGCCCCTACCAAACTGGGATAGTTGGAGGGTATGTAACAAGTGGTAGTGTTGAAAGGGAGAGAGTATTCTCAGTCTAGGCAATGTTTGTGTTGCAACATCTTTTAAAAAAATGCTTTAAAGTTAGAGGTGTCCTGTGGGGGAAGCCTTTTCTCCCCTCCCCTTTCTTTCTCTCCCACCTATACAGCTTTCCCAGTGAGGCCTTGATTTCCCAGAGATTTCTCAAGGGAAACCAAAAGGACCATAAACATGAGCAAAACCAGACAGGCTCTGGCATGTTCTGAACTGTCAGTTCAGCCAGGCATGCTTGAGAGAGGAACTGTTTTTTTCTCACAAGCCCAGACGATGAGATTGTATAATGTTTGTGAAACCGTCCATCTGAGAGTTGTCTTTTCCTCCCCAGAGCTGAGAGTAAAACATGGGATTACATACCCTTTGACACTTCACAGATAAAAATCAGGACATACTGGCTAGGCAACCTCAGAGTGTGATCAAGATGGCGGAAGTTATTATTATTATTAATAATAAAAATATTTATAACACACCCCACACACAAGCTAGGAAAGATGACAGCAGGTTGCTTTTGCCTTAGCCTACTGGGAAAGCTCTGCTTCCTCCTCTCCTCCCTGCTGCCCTAACTGAGTGCGAACGACTTTAGTACTTTGAACTCAGTTTCCCCAGCAACTGAAATAAGCAGAGGACAAAGGGGAAAATAGTAGGAAGAGAGGGAAACCTGGACATTTTAAAAGCCACTGAAAAAGTGGAATGACAGAGGATTGATCAGGACTGTCCTTGCCAAATTGAGACAACTGGAGGTTATGGGATGAGAGTTCTTACCTTTTAGTCTGGGGGTGGGACTTATGTGGCCTTAGGGATGTTACTTGACTGCAAGTCCTAGCAGCCCTAGCTAGTAGTGAGGAATTCTGGGATTTGTAGTTGAACATCTAGATGCGTAATTCCCATCCCTTTTAGCTTGTCATGTTGAGCCAGTCTGGGAGTAGTCTTGGGAGCAGTAGTGTAAAGTCTATGGGTTGTGCGTTTGTTTTAATCTGTGCAGCACTTAACAAATTGTAGGCACTTTGTAGCTGAATCATTATGAAGGTATTAAAAAGTCGAGTATAAAGATGTGATTCTCTTGTCTCTTTAAAATACTGGAATGAGAGGTCATCCACGAAATTGGTTGGCATAGGTTCTGGATAAACAAAAGGAACTTCTTGCATGAGCACACAAAAGTCACTTTGAACTGAGCCAACCTTTGTTCTCTCGAGTCCACTTTTCCTAAACCAGTTATTTGAGATCTTTTCATAACGGAAGATGTTTTCCAATGAAGAATGAAACAATGGGAACTCACAAAGCCAAGGTGTGTCATTAAGCTTCACCCGTTCTTCTTCGTAGTGCAAAGGACTCTAGCCATCATAACATGGCCGGAATCCTCTGTCACGGTGTACGTTACATAATTTTACGTATACTTAGCTACGTAGCAGAGGAGCTAAGAAACTGTTAGTGAATTGTGAAGATGCATAATGGGACACTCACAAGAGTACAGGCCATTTTCAAACCACCCCCACCCCCCATATCCACAGAATTAATATCTGTGATCTCAGTTATCTGCCACTGAAAAAAGTAGGGACACATACCATAGAGTCACTCTGGAAAATGTCTAGAGAGTTGTCCTCTCTTTAAGACGTGCTAGGTCCTCCAATCCAACTCTATGGTCTGTTTGTACCAGAAGTCCTTTATTTTATAGGGTTTGCTATTATCTGCAGTTTCATTTACAAGTAGTAAATCCAGGAATATACAGTAGGACCCCTGTATCCACTGATTCATTATCCACTGATTCAATTATCCACGGGACACAACAGCATACCTACCATAGAGTCTTCTTAGAAAATGTGTCCTCTCTAGCCATTTTCTAGGTCCTCCAAGGCAACTCTGTGGTATTTTAAACTGGAAATCCTATTATTGTCAATGGTGTTCGCTATTATCCATGGTTTTTGGTATCCATGGGCCCCCCAAAAAACCAATCCCCAGTGGATAGGGGGGTCCTACTGTATCCCCTGTGGATACACTGGGTGGCCTGAAGTCTGATGTAAATCAGCACTTCCTAGTTGGTCACTTTGATGGCTCCCCTATGTAATAAAGTAACAGCAGCCCTTTACTGGATATGGGACATTATGGAACTGTCCAATTCTAATTCTCACAGACATAAGTCCACTTGCGAAGATGTAAGTCTCCAACAGGATGCTGACCCATTTTTTATTTTTTGGGCGGGGGGGGGGGAAACTGTGATTCCAGTGATGACAGGTGCTCTGGGAGCAATTCAAAATGGACTAGCAAAACATCTGAATGAAATTACCAAAGATGGGAATCACAAGAGCACAAGTACAAAAAGCGACACTGCTTGGAACATGCTATGATATCTCACTGATCCCTAGATTATTGGACACAATCTGAATAACTGAGAGTCACAAAGTTCAGTCGGCAACACCTGTTGGTCTGTGAAATCAATGAATCATCATCCATCATCATCGGCAATAGTAATAGTACTTCCCCCTGCTGTACGAGAAAGAAAAGGTACAGCTTAATGACAAAACACATCTTTTGCATCCATGCTTTCCCATGGTTCTAATGGTATTATTTATTAACATTTCTCTGTTTTTATTATTGGCCGCACATGCTCCAACATTTCACAGATGAAAACCAGAACACACGTGGCCAAGCAATGTCAGAGTGTGGTCAAGGTGGCGAAAGTTATTCACGAGGAAGAACATCTAAGACAGGATAGGCTGCAGCAGTTTGCTTTTGCCTGAATCTCCCAGGAAGGGCAAGATTCAGACCCTCCTCTCCTCAACTCTCCACTGAGCTGAGTGCAAACTACTTTTGCCCTTTGAACTTGGTTTGCAGCAGCTGAAGTAAGCAGAGGACAAGGGTGAAAGGGAGATGAGGAGAGAGAAACTGGGACAATTTTAAAAGCAGCTGAAAAAGTGGGATGACAAAGGATGAATCGGAACTGCCCCTGCCAAATTGGGACAATTGGAGAATATGGACTATCAGATGCAGAAAATATGGCGTCATAATGATGCCACATAAACACGAAAGGGCACAAAAAGCAGACATCATCATCCTTTCGCATTTATGTATTGGCAGTAAGCCATTCTATTTTATTGATGGGATGAGCTATCAATATATCAGCTGTAGTGATTTTTTTTGTTGCACCTTTTTTCCCTTGTATTACACTGTGAATGGCCGGTCCAGCCAGAACACTTCTGGGTGAGATCATGGCATCCATGTAGGTGAAGCTCTTTTTATGAACCTCCCCTGTTTACTTGGGACTTTTAAAGTGTGTTTCTGTGCGTTCTGTAACTTTTTGTGTTATTTTTGCTTTTATTTTTGAATTTCCCACACTCGCGTCTCCTTGCGAGAATCTGCAGGATTTCATTCCAGGAAGTGAACGAAGCCCTGTTCACTCCTCCATCGTTTCTGGGGCTGCCTTTGGGCAGGATTGCAGGTAAATGTGGTAAAGGGGGTTCTTTTGACAGCATAAAAACTTCACAAATTATGCTAGCGAAAGAACGGGAAAGGAGGGTGGTTTGATAAAGTCCTATGTGCTTGGTTGTTTTATGACAACATGTGGAGATGGCCAGTAGTCTCTCTCTCTCTCTGGCTTTTCTTCGCAAACGAAGATTCAGGAAGGACTCATCCCGCGCTTTCTGCAAGTGTGCTGATGACTAAAAAGGCCAATCCGAGATAAACAAGTCCGGTTGCAGAAAGCACAGCAGAAGGTCTCCTTGGGTGATGTTTTTGGGTTGTGATTCTTTCTGCGTTGTTGTTTCTCTTCAAGACTTGTTTGGCGTGAGTTCTCAAATAAGGCTGCAGCATTGTGGATAGTGCGTCTCCATGCCTCCCGATGTGAGGCCAGGGCGGACCACTGTTGGTGAACAATTTGGCCGAGCCTGAGATGTTGTTTCAGGGAGTCTTTGTATCACTTTTTTGGAGTGCCCCTCTTATGCTGACCCGTGGCGAGTTCACCGTAGAGTAGTATTTTTGGGAGGCGATGGTCCTCCATCCTAGAAACGTGCCCTGCCCAGCGCAGCTGTGTTCTCAATATCATGGCCTCAATGCTGGTGATCCCTGCTTGCTCAAATTACACAAAATTCATGATCCCTGCCAGTGGCTGTAATAGATGGGAATGGAGCCTCCAGATTCTGTAGCAGGATACCACTGAATGCCCCATGGCGGAGACAGACAGCAGAAGACATATTGGCTTTCATCTTCATGCCCTTGATGAACTTCCCAGGTTGAGGTCAGTGTGCATGCATGCAAGTATTGAGTATGATATTGGCAACAGGTTCATAAACCTGCAAGGGCAGCTCCAGGCTTGGCAGGCTGTGAGTCAACCATGTTGCCATAGGCACCATTGGACAGCAACCTTGGCATGGTGTTCCCGATTCGTGTGTACCCAATGACCTCAAGACTGAAGGCAGACACACTTGGCTGGGATTCAATACAGGGCTTAGATTTATATAAGTGGACTGTTGTTGCTGATGATGTTATCATTATTGATATAGCACCATCTATGTATATGGTGCTTTACATTAAAACAACAAAACAAAACATTGGGTCCTGCCAAAGGCATACAATCTAAAATTAGTGTATACATAAGCATACACAGAGGGAAGGGAGGAATAAATGTCTGTGGCAAATAGGATTGAGCCATTTCGCCATGTTGGTATTCAGCAAGGGGTGGCTGTGATGGAGAGCCATTGAAGTGACTGTTACACATTGGGACTGATGTTATAATGGGTGTAAATGTGCATCCCATCTGGAAAACAGCTAGGGACTGCAATGGGCAGTGGTACAGCCTGATATTCATCAAGCTTTCTTGCTGGTGCCTTTCTATGCATCTTTGCAATGTACTAGGAGGAATCTATAGTGCCTCTATTATCATAGAATCATAGAGTTTGAAGCCTCTCCATTGATGCCCCCTTGTCATGGGAGAAAGGCTTGCGTACCCTAATGATGTTTTGAGCTATGCTGGCGGTGGCATAAAGCCACCGGTAGGGTCTCCCATGCCAGACAGGTCAAAACCAAAGGGTCTGACAAAGAGCGTCAAAGGGCAGGATGGGCTCTCTAGCCTTGTGGCAACCGTCCTAGGAGAAGGAAAACTCTAATCCCAAACCCGGGCAGATGGTGCTCGTCCAACCCTATAAAGTCAACCATCTAAGAGAAGGAAACTCTAATCAAACCTACGACCTGAGCACCTTGCTGCTATGTCCATGCTTGCAAGGCCATGGCAGATGAACCTTTGGTTTAAAGGGTGAGGCCAGTTCTGTGCACGCTGTGCTCCACCAGAAAAATCCATTGCACAGGCTTGAAGAGTTTGAAGAGACCATGAGGGCCATCTAGTCCAACCCCCACTGTGCAGGAATACTCAATCAAAGCATTTATGTACTCTATGGGTAAAATTACACAAAGTAGACTGCAATATAGAATTGCAGCCCTTTTTATTAACAGTCCTGCTCAGTCTTAAAAAACTTGGGGCAGCTGTGACTTCCTTTATGGAATCAATTCATCTGTACTCTCTCTCTCTCTTTGTATTTGTATGTGCCTTCAAGTCACCTGTTGATTTATGGCAACCCCATGAATTTCATATTTTTTTTTAAAGGCAAGAAATACTCAGAGGTGGTTTTGAAACTTCCTTCCTCTGTGCTCTATCTGTTTTCCTTCTGCCTTCCTCTTTCCTCAGCAGTCTTCTCATGAGAATCGGTGAGATCTCAGACCAGGGAAGTAAAGAGAGCTCAGTTCATGCTCTATTTATGCTGGGGCTGTCTCTTTAAGGAAGATCTGATAAAGGGGGTTCTTTTGCTGGCATAAAAACAGTTCAAAATATGCTGGCAAAAGAATGTTTCTGGAGGGTGGTCTGATAAAGTCCAAAGTCCCAACACACTGGCTTGCCCTTGCCCACATCCGTTCCAGTGTTCTGAGAAGCTGAAAGAGAAACCTCATGCTTTTCAAGAAGTTTGTCATTGAGAGATAAGTCTGAATAAGGGACCTCAGCCTGAATGCCCATGGAGCACAATTTGAAGCTGGGAGGAAAAATTATGGATTCACAATTCAAGGGAACTGTGATGCTTCCAATCTTCTTTGTGGGTGTGCCATCGGACATTCCACCTGTATAGCTCACATTTCTCTGTCTGCAAATCCAACCAGCTTGTTTTTTTTGAGCGGTGCAATGCTTTTGTTGTGACAGCTGGGAGTGGCTGTTGTTCAGGTATTGTTTTTGGGGTGGAGGCAGACAGGGTGGGGTGTCCTGTTCTCTTGCCTCTCTACCTTTTGTCATCCCTGTTCCAACAGGGCATCCGTCCTGCTCTGCAACATCAGGACAATACCTGTGGGGACATTTGCTTGTGTCCAGCTATAAAAATAAAAGGAGCAATAAGGGCCAGGCCTGCCCAGGCTTAACCCTTGGATCTGCTTTCACTTTAATGATTTAGCTTCAGGCCCTCTGGAGAGACGAACCTTAATTAAACATGATAGTACCGGAGAAGAACATGCGGATCCCAACAAGTTGCATAAAATATAGGAAGAAACCTTATCCCAGCCAGACTGTTAGTTCATCTACTCCAGTTCTGTTTGTTGTGGTCCTCCTTTCTCGTCACCTGCTGCATACCCTCCAGTATTTCACAGATGAAAACTGGGGTGCATGTAGCCAAGCAACCTCAGAGTGTGGTCAAGAGGGTAAAAGTTATTCATGAGGAAGAGCACAAAAACTAGGAGTGGTGGCAGCTGTTTGCTTTTGCCTGAGCCTACTGGAATGAGCAAGGTTTTGTCCTTCCTGTCCTCCCTGCTGGGTTAATTGAACCCAGCTACTTCTGCACATTGAACTCAGTTTGCAGCAGTTGAAGGATGGAGGTAAGTGGGAGGAGAGGAGGACAGAGAAACTGGGACATTTTAAAAGCAGCTGAAAAACTGGGATGGCAGATGAATAATCTGGACTGCTCCAACCAAATCAGGATATACAGTACATACAGTTTCAGACAGGTGGCTCCTCATGATGCCCAGCAAAAGAGCACTATGCTGTCTTTCTCTTCTTAGTGGGGTATCTGTATTAAGGATGAAAACCAAAGATGCAGACCAATTGGCAAGCACAGAATAGTTGGAGTGTGGGGATTTATAGTACATGTACCAGGAAATGTTTTAGCCCCAGAGATAATTTTCTTCCTCTGTCTGAGTACTCAACAATGTGCAGGAAAAACAGTTTCAGATTATTTAATTATTTACAAGGTATATTTAGTTCTCTTCAGTTTACAATTACAGTTGTCCCTCCATATCCATGGATTTGATATCCACCGATTTAACTATTTATGGCTTGAAAATATTCTTTAAAAAATAATCATCCAAAAAGCACACTTTGATTTTTCCATCTTATATAAGGGACACCACTTTGCTAAGCCATTGCATATAATGCCCTAAATAGCTTTTAAAAAGCTCTTATGATGGATCTCTTCTGGCGGGCCTTTCCTGAATAGATACCCAGGCATTAGAAAGAAAACCTAAGTTGTCCCGAGCTTGCTACAGCCACTGTCTAGTGTTTATTTTTAGTATTTTAAAAGTATGTTTTAACTTTTGAATTATCTAATTGTATTTTAAAGGGAGGTGGAGGGTTTTGGATGTATATTTTAAATGTTGCAAGCTGCCCTGATTGCGTTTCGTAGAGGGGCGGGATATAAATACTGTAATAATAATAATAATAATAATAATAATAATGGGACTTGAGTATTCACAGATTTTGGTATCTACGGGGGGTCCTGGAACCAAACCCCAGAGAATATGAAGAGACAACTGTAACTGGTAACAGTTTTCTCACAGTTCCAAACTCTTAGTTGAAGAGCTCAACACAAACCTTTTCCTCCTAGTTAGTGCAGACAGGGAACTTAACACTGTAAGCCATCTTCTTGATGAGTAACACAAAAGCACCACAAAAATACACCATGTACTAAACAACAAAAACCCCACAAGCCACTGCCAGGCAAGCTTCTTTTAACCTCTGGCCCGCTATTCAGCTTTCTAAATCATCTACTCCTGTCTCTGGTTGTGCTGAATCAGCCTTACTTGACAAGGCTGGTAGGTTTGTGGCATATACCTACAGCATAATACACCAACAAGAATGATCACAACCAAGTGAGTATAGCATTGGGACAGCTGAAAAAGTCAATGAACTAAGTAGCACAATTGCATGAGAAATGATGGATCTGGAAGCACCCTATGTGTGGTGATGTGTACTCCTTTTATTAAAGCTGTGCTGTTGATCTCACTTCTCTGTCTTTTGCCTGCACACTAGTTTGCTTCTCTTTTGAGTTGGAAAGCCAAGATTCTTGCACTCTACTATCCCCAGCCTGCTCTAACCAGTATAACCCACTCTCCCTGCTGTAGCTGTCTGATGGTAACTCCAGAGATCCAAATCTTCTCTTGATCTCAGCCCCCTCCTATTCCTTCTCCAGTGCCAGATCTCTGAAGAACAAATATTATTTCAGTCTATTTTGCTCCTGGCGGAAGTGAGTTATATAATGAAAGAAAGACTCTCTCTCTCTCTCTCTCTCTCTCTCTCTCTGTGTGTGTGTGTGTGTGTATGAGAGAGAGAGAGAGACCACTTGAAGAAGCGGATTGACATTTATGGCTTCGAGGTTCAACAGTTACATTTCCTACAGCTATGAAAGGCTCTATGGTTTGAGATGTATCATCAACAAAATGAAGAGGTCCACTATTCCCAATAGACAGGCAAAATAATGATTGAGCTGATCTATTCCCTATATAAGATTTTTCAACCACAAAAAAAATATATGGTGGCATGGTTTCTAGATCTTTTACCATTTTGGCCGCCCTCCTCTGGAAACACTCCAGAGTGTGAAATCTGTTTGAAACTGTGTTTGAAACTGGAGCATTTGCATGGCTCCTTCCTATGGTATCCTTGGATGTGTAGTTTTACCTGGTCTTTTGCCTTCTTTGCTGAAGAATGTTGGGGCCCCACCAAACTACAAATCCCAGGATGCCATAGGAAGGAGCCATACAAATAACCCAGTTTCAACCTGGATTATTTCTCTAGTGCAAATGCCCCCAGGAAGGATTCTTCTCGCATTTTTTCCCACTTTTTGGACAACCCAAGAGAAGGAACCCTTTCCCCCTAGGCTTCTCTTTTTTATGAGTTTTGGGCTTGCCAGCACTGGTTCCCTTTCAGACCTACACTTGTCCCCCTGTATCCACAGATTTGGTATCCACGGATTTAAGTATTCACGACTTGAAAATATTATTTTTAAAATAATAATCCAAAAAGCAAACCTTGATTTTGTCATCTTATATAAGGGACACCATTTTGCTATGCCATTGCATATCATGGGACTTGAGTATTCACGGATTTGGGTATCCACGGAGGTCCTGGTACCAAACCCCAGCGGATATCCTAGCCTGCCCCTCTGTTTCAAGCTCTGATGTCACAAGGTTTTTTTTTCCTCTCTCCTGTTTTCCAAAGCAAGGGTTGTAAAACTTGTTTGAACACCAGCAGGAAGGCAGGAGCGGAGCTGTTGCAGGCTGACACTGCAAAAGCAAAGGCAGCAAGAGAAGGTAGGAGGAGAAGCTATTCCGTGCGTGTCTGTGCGGGTGTTTTGTGTGTTTGGGGGAAGGTGTCCTCTATAGCTTGCGATCTTCAGGACAGATTTTAACCCGTGTGAGTGGCAACTGTCCCTCGCAGAGGACCAGATTCCCAAACCATGAGAGCCGAAGTTGGCAAAAATTGCTCCTTATTTTTGGACTACAGTTCCCAGAATCCAGATTCTGGGAGCTGCAGTCCAAAAAGAGGGAAGGAGCCGGACCCATTTATTTCAGCAGCATTGTCCGAGAGAAATCGCCGCCTGTCTGTTTTCTGTGTCCAAAGGGTGGTAGTGGGGAAAAGAGTCATGGCACCTTTAAGACCTCTTTTTCTTCCTCTTCCTCATTTATTGATCATCCCTCCTTTTTCTTTCTTTTTCCCAGCCTTGGGAGAAAGCTTTTATTTCAGCAACCCTTTTGGGCTCGGCTGCTCGGGAGAATTCTGGGGGTTTGCAATCCCCCAAATGGAGAGAAAAAAAATGACCTTGGGGGCTGGGGGGATTTTGGGAGTTGTTGTCCCAAACCAAGGGGAACCAAAGGGTGGTGAAAAGAAGGCTGGAGTGTCCGAGGACCTGGGAGGAGGGAGGAGCGAAGGAGGGACACTTGGGAAAGCCAGGAAGGACACGGGGACAGACTTGGGAAAGGCACTCCTCTTCCCATCATCCACTAACGGGGGTCCCTAAGGAAGAGGAGAGAAGCTGCTTGGAGACGGGGGCGGGATCTGATGCTCATCTTGCCTTGATGTTTTTCTCCTGGGCTGGATGGGATGGATTGAAGCCCTTGCCTCAAAGTCTCATTTCCACCACCATCACCCCTTAAATCGCCCCAGAGAAATTGGAGGGCTTACTTTTGGAGGATCCTTTTGGAAGGTGAGTGAGTGTCAAAGGATGACCTTGGACTAGCAGGGAAAAGTCATGGGGCTCCCAATATGGGGTTGTCATCCCTAGTGGGAGGAGCAGGTGGTTATTTGGAGTGGGGTTTCTCCAGGTTGGGGGCTTTGCTGTCCTGCCCTTAGGCTTAAAGGTGGGAGTAGAGGTCACTGTGATTTGGACACCCCCCAAAAAAAATCAGGAATGGTGTCTATAAAGACAATGACTTTAAATGAAGACAATCTCCTCCCAAAGTAAGGGAAAGAGAGAGAGCTCTGAAGTGGTGGAATCATGGAAAAGTTTAACCCGGTTCAACTACTAAAAGTTTAACCCGGTTCAGCTCCAAGCTGGCTGGAGATCCTGGGACTGAAAGAATTGCCAAAAGCAATTTTCCCCAAGCTCAGGGAAATGGTGAAAAGTGGACAGAAGCCAGCTTTTTCCTAAGAGCCAAAATTTCCCCCACCTCCTCCACCCTGAAAAAAGAGAATTAAATGCTTGGTTTGGGATTACTTTTGTGGTCTGGAAACCCCATGTAATGATTCTGAAAAGAGTCAGGAAAGTTCAGAGGGCTGCTTTGGTGGTGAAAGTTAGCTGTCCTTTACACAGGGAGAAGAGAAAGGGATTGTTTCTAAGAATATAGGGGACTTTTCAGTGTAGGAGTTCTTGGAAATGCTAAATTTGGTCACTTCTCTCTCTCTCTCTCTCTCTCTCTCTCTCTCTCTCTCTCTCTCTCTCTCGCTGTGTGTGTGTGTGTGTGTGTGTAGGGGGCAGAGTAGTTTGGAAAGGTAAAAGGACAAGAACTGTTGACTGGTACAGGCAGAGAAGAGGTCACTCTTGTATTTCGCCATAAGGAAGTGAAGCTGGAGTGGAGCCAGACTCTGAGCTTTCCAGCTTGTTTGTACCAGGTCACTACAGTCTCAGTTTTGTACCTCTCTCTGTGTGTTTCTTGCTCAACTGGTTTGGAAAATAGCCGGGCAAAGTAGTTTCTTCCACTGTTGCTTTATGGAAGGTTGTAATTATCCAAATTGGACATTAAGCATAGCGGCAGAGAAGTATTTCTTTATCTGACATCTTCTGACTTTCTTTCAGGAGCCAGGACACAACTTATAATTTTAAAATGCAGTGATGCACATTGTGTTATTAAAATGGAGGATTTAACCAACTGTTTGATCACATCTCATTGGCTATCGCTTTGGTATCTGCTTGTCAATAATACACACTCTCACACACACTATAAGATATTTATAATTTATTTCAGGAGTGGGCAATGGTGATGGATCCAGGGACCGATGTCTGTTTCAGGACCCTCTAGGGGCTGCATTGACTGCAAAAGGCCAAACATCCAGTTGTTTTTTTAACAGAATTGTCTGCAAGTCCACTTTTGGTTTAAAAATGGATACTTTTTGCTATTAAATGTGGCAGAAGGGCCTTGGTAAAAGGTGACTTGCTTCTCCAGGACTACCAAGTTGTTGTTTTTATTTGCTATCTCGTTGACTTTTACTTTGGTGATCCTATTAATGAGAGACCTGCAAGACTGCCTTTCATCAAGATTTTGCAGACTCAGGGCAGTTGTGGCTTCCTTGGTTGAGTCTATCCACCTGTAATGTGGTCTTCCTCTTTCCCCACTGCCTTCCATTTTACTGAACACTAGTGTCTTTTCCATTGAGTCACATTGTCTCATCATATGACAATCTGTTTTCTTTTCTGGCCAGAAAAGGGCAGCCCAGATTGATAACAATATCCAGGAGAACACATGAAGCCCGAGGGCTGGACTTTGTCCATCCTTGATGTTTTCCTCTTTCTTTTGAGCCTATCCTAAAGTTTCAGGGTAGGTTAAAGTATACCCTTAGCTCATGCACTCAATAGTTCCCATGAGGTTCAGTTAGCAGCAATGGCTTGGACCAGGATGTCCACTCAGGTGTTGTTGAGTATAAGGATTTGAATCTGCATCTCTCATGGACAAAATGGAGGACTTCTTCTGTGGCACCCTACTGGATGGGGGAGAAAGCTGGGGTTGCAATACTGAGATGGATAGTCAGCCACATTTGTTGACCTCACCAAAGCCTTCGACACTGTGAGTAGAAAATGTCTGTGGCAGATCCTGGAAAGACTAGGATGTCCCCCCAAATTCCTTAAAATGATTATCTTGCTACACGTGGGCCAGCATGGTCAAGTCAGATATGGTGATGCTCTTTCAGAGCCCTTTCTAATAACTAATGGAGGGAAGCAAGGTTGTGTTCTTGTGCCAACTTTATTTACAATCTTCTTCAGCATGATGCTCCAGAGGGCTATGGCAGAGCTTGAAGAAGAAGATGGCATCTATATACATCACCGTACTGATGGTAGCTTGTTTAACTTAAGCTGTTTGAGGGCTCACACCAAGACTCTAAACTATCTAGTCCATGAGCTGCTCTTCGCTGATGATGCTGCCCTTGTTGCCCACACAGAAGCAGCTCTGCAGCGCCTAACATCCTGCTTTGCAACAGCTGCAGAGCTGTTTGGGCTGGAAGTCAACCTGAAGAAAACTGAACTTCTTTACCAGCCTGCACCACAGGACGAACACCACCATCCCCACATTGCCGTTGGCAAATCTGTTCTCAGGTCCGTTGAGCAGTTCACCTACCTGGGAAGCATCATCTCCTTAGATGCCAAGATTGACAAAGAGATCGATCACAGATTAGCAAAGGCACATAGCACATTTGGAAGACTTCACAAAAGAGTCTGGAGTAATAAACACCTGAGGCGAAGGACAAAAATCAGTGTGTATAGAGCCATTGTACTGTCTATTCTCCTTTATGGATCTGAAACATGGGTCACCTATTGCCACCACCTACAACTTCTCGAACACTTTCATCAGCACTGTCTACGCACAATCCTAAATATACACTGGACTGACTATGTGATGAATGTTGCTGTCCTTGAGCAAGCAGGGATCACCAGCATTGAGGCCATGATATTGAGAAAACACAGCTGCACTGGGCAGGGCACATTTTTAGGATGGCAGACCATCGCCTCCCCAAAATAGTACTCTACGGTGAACTCGCCATGGGTCAGCGTAAGAGGGGCGCTCCAAAAAATCGATACAAGGACTCCCTGAAACAACATCTCAGGCTCGACCAAATTGATCACCAACAATGGTCTGCCCTGGCCTCACATTGGGAGGCATGGAGACGCACTATCCACAATGCTGCAGCCTTATTTGAGAACTCACACTGAACAAGTCTTGAAGAGAAATGACAATGCAGAAAGAATCACAACCCAGAAACATCACCCAAGGAGATCTTCTGCTGTGCTTTTTGCAACCAGACTTGTTTATCTTGGATTGGCCTTTTTAGTCATCAGCGCGCTTGCAGAAAACGCGGGATGAGTCCTTCCTGAATCTTCGTTTGCGAAGAAAAGCCAGAGAGAGAGAGAGAGAGAGAGAGAGAGAGAGAGAGAGTCAGCTACATCCAACTCTCTGCAAGGCGTTCCTGATTTAATTGGGCAGAAGATTTAGCAGAGACTGTTAACTATTGTTAACATAAGTGACAAGGTGTTAAGCTGCAATTGCCTTTAGGGCAGTACAACTGATGTTTGAACCATGGAACAGACTGTCTCAGATGGAGGTGGACTCTCCTTCATTTGAGATTTTTTTTTCAGAATGGAAGTTTCAGAACCATCAAATGGTTGTCTACACCATCAAATACTCCTAATACCCATGTGAATGCCCCCAAACCTGCTGCAATCAGGCCACACGTGGCATGGCCTTTTCCTGAATCTGGGGCTGTCTGGCCACATGTCTCCTTACCCTGATTCTCAGCAATTTGGGTTATCCTACCTAAATGTACAGCATTTGGGATTTAGGGGGTTCTGTGGAGTTTTGCCTGTCACCACAGCTGCCACCACATCCAAATTTAAAGCTCCGGAGCCAGTTCCTGGTAGAAGGGAGAGGATTTCTCCTTTCCCCTGGCTCAGCAGCACTGCCTTTTATTTATTTATTTATTTATTTATACCCCGCTCTTCAGCCACAAGGCTATCAGAGCGGCTTACAAATTGTTCTTAAGCAATAGCTATTTACACATCTACACTGCATTAAGCAGTTTCCAATGTGTGTTAGCTAATTGCCCCCGCAAGCTGGGTACTCATTTTACCGACCTACGAAAGGATGGAAGGCTGAGTAAACCTTGGAGCCCGCTGGAATCGAACTTGCAACATGGTGGCTTGCAGTACTGGCATTTAACCACTGCCTGCTCCCTCTTGCCTGTTGCAGGAAGAGGTGCTTGAAGAAAGCGTGATGGGAGCACTTCAAGGAAGTGATGGGCAAGCAGGAGGTGGTAGCACAACCAAGCCAGGGGAAGGGAGAAAACCCTTTACTTCTGCCGGGAACTGGCTCTGGAGCTTTAAAATTGGATGTGGTGGCGGTGGCGGCGGCAGTTGTAGCAGTGGGTGAAACTTCGCAGGGACAGTGAAAGCACGACCCTGTGGAATATAATAACACACAGGGCTTTGGAGGGATTGTGGGGGCCCGCAGGCAAAACTCCATTCAGATTCAAAGGTCATCTACTCCAAGCCTCTACCAATGCAGGGACTCCACAACTATAGCATCCCATAGAAGGCGAGGAAACCATGACACTGAATCTGCAAGACCTGAGTGGGACTGTTGATGTATGGGGGTGCTTGGAGGTCTCTCATTCATAGAGTCACCATATTGAAGACAACTTGATGGTAACTAACAACAGCAGTAGCAACTGTGCCAGCCTTGAAAATCAAGGTCAGGCCTCTTGTCCCTTTAATGGCTGCATAGAAGAAGGAATTATGACACAAGCAACTAATTCTGCAATTCCCTTTTCAACACAACCATGAAAGGGACAGGAGCCCAGTCCTTTATTCCACCTGGCAACCCTAGCATCTCATGATAGGTGGCAACGGAGCCTCTGCATAAAAAGCAATGTGTTGTTGGTCAAATATTTACTATTTATTCAGTACATTTTGTACCTCCCTTCCTTCCAGTGTGGATCTCCTACTGGAATTCCACATCAATTTCCTATTCAGGAAGGGTGGCCACTTAAACATGGTCAAATAAGGGCACATGTGTTGCTTTCAAAAAGGGGGTAAAAGAGGACACTATTTGCATAACAATGTAATATGCTAACACATATGTATAGATGAATATGTAGATGCAATTACTGTAGTTGTTCCTTATGGGAACACAATAAATCTCCCCAGGCTGGGGTGGCTCTAACTGCTGATGAGTGACTTCAAGGTTGTTACTTTTCCTTTTTAGGGTTCTTTTTCTTTAAACCAGACTTGGATTGCGGAAACAGAGAACTATTCTCTGATAGCCTTTGAAAGAGAAGACTTACCTCTCTAAAGTGGGACACCTGGCCACTCTGTCTCCAGCAGATAATCATGTTCATGTGGCCCTCCAGATCTTGTTGGACAGCAAGCCCAGCAGCCCCAGCAATGGTGAGGAATGCTGGGAGCTACAAGCCAACATCATCAGGAGGGCCACATGATTCCTTGTTGTGGTTGTGGTTGTTGTTGTTGTGTGCCTTCAAGTCATTTCCGCCTTATGGCAAACCTATCACAGGGTTTTCTTGGCAGGTTTTGTTCAGAGGAGATTTGTCATTGCCTTCCTCTGAGGCTGAGAGAGTGTGACTTGCTCAAGGTTTACATGTCTGAGCAACATGATTCCTACCAGGTCTTAAACCACAAGACTCTTCTGAGGAAATGCTGGCCTGCTAGAGATGTTTTTGGATTTCAGCTCCCTGAAGTCGCAGCTAGTATGGCCAACACTTAGGGAGTTTATGGGCGTTCTTAGTTCTCCGCTGCTTCCCTTGCTCCCTCAGCTGAGTTACAGGCTGTACCTGTAAAAGTTGACAATTGGCAGTAGGTCCAGCTGTAATCCAGAGCCCTTCCATATCACATAATTATAGTGCTATAATTCTGCTTTAAAATGACTTCCTCCCTTCCTTCTAATTCCTAGCTAAATGTGTATGTTATAATAACATTCTTTTATATAATTTCTTACATTTTTATTTATTTCCTTTAAAATATCTGTGTATACACACCTCTATATACTATTTAGATTTTTCTGTATGGTTGTATATATTCCAGCTTTAGATTTGGCCATTTCCCCACCAAATACACAAAGCATGCCAACCAGAGCACCTTTCCTTGTTGTGTGTGTATAGTATCCAACACACACACACATATTACTGTTTCAACAAATCTCCTGGCTCTCCCCACCCCCCTCAGTTCCTTTGCTGGCATTTTACCCAGTTCTGCAGAAAACTTTGACCTTGGTGTTATTTCTGTCCAGTGTGAAAGCATCTCAAGTGGAGAGAAAACAAGGCACCAGGGAGATAAAGAATAGCAAATATGTGGGTTGCTGAAGTGAAGGACTATTGATCCTTATCGGACAATTAAAGAGACCTTGCTATCATGATTAGGACAGAGATTGTGTAAGAACTTCAGTATTTCACGTAACATGGTCGTTTTAGTTGTCTCACACTAGAGGTCCTTTTGCACTCCACAATCTTATAGCACTATGATTTCACTTTAACTGCTCTGGCTCCATCCTGTGGAATCCTGGGATTTGCAGTTTGGTAAGGCATTAGAGCACTCTGGCTAAAAACTCTAAATGTCCCTCCTTGTTGGATAGTTACATATCTTGTTGGATAGTTACAAAGATGTAATCTACAGTTTTGCAAAGCTTGAAGAAGTAAGAGTAGGTGCCCCCCCCCTTAGCCAGAAGGGCCAAACTCAAAGGAAGATGTGCAGCCCTTTGGATGGCTGCGTTAGCTAGTATGAGTTCTGCAGTGCTCCACAGCCAGTTTCTCTAGATTTCCCCCATATTCACAGGACTGGAATTCACAGTTTCACTTACCCATTTTAAAGAAGTTATCTCTGGGTATTTTCTAGGTCCTCCAGCAGAATTCTATAGTATACTTCTGCCAGATGTTGACCATAAAGTCACGTGGGAGGACCTAGAAAATGCCTAAATAGGTGTTCTCTCTAGGAATCTGTAGGTCCTCCAGTGCAACTCTATGGTATATTTGGGCCGGAAGTTGTTCATCTCAATAGGGTTTGCTATTATCTGCAGTTTTGCATTTCCACATTAAGTCTAGGAATGTATCCCCGCGGATGTGAGTGTTGTATTGTATAATCCCTATGTGTAGCCCCTAGTTTAGCAGCTTTGTAGGGACCATGAAAGTCCCGCAAACCACACTTACCAGTAAGCAGCCACTGGGATTGTTTGGGGTCCATTCCCCTGTTGTTCAAGGAGTGTCGGCCCGACATTCCCACCTCCCTCACATGAGCGATCTCTGGTACAAGGGGGATTTGTGATGGGGGACATTTCTCTGCCATTCATGCTGGAGATTGCTTACAGGAAGAGGGGGAAGCTGATTCTCGATCGACCAGGGAATGGAACCCCATCATTCCCAGAGTCTGCTTGCTTGTAAGTAGGGCTTTGGTGGGGTCTGTAGTTATGGTGCTACATGGTATATAATGCATACAGGATTTGGCCAGTTATAAAATTAAACCAGTTCCAAAGGCCAAATATGGTTTTAAGGACCAACGGTTGAAACATTTATTCACAGGGGAGCTGACCTAAATCAGGACAGGACTGCAAGATGGGAAGAGATGAACCCTCCGATATCCTGGTTCCCAGGCATTTAGGATTTTATAGGTCAAAACCAGCATGCTGAATTGACCTCTCAAGTAAAATGGAAGCCAGCATAGTTGGAACAAGATTAGTGATATGTAGTCTCTAAAGTGCACATCAATCATAAGTCTGTTGCTGCGTTTTGTGTTGGCCGTAGCTCTTGAACACTTTTCAAGGGCAGTCCCATATAGAGTGCATTACAGAAGTCTAATCAAGTAGAAAAGATTGTATAATCATGTGCCATACTGGTGGTACACTCCATAACAGAGCTTGGGAAAGTTACATTTTTGGACTATAACTCCCCGAGAGCCTGTTCTCTCTTGCAGTACATCAACTGGAGGATTTCTAGGTGTTGTAATCCAAAAAAGTAACTTTCCCAAGTTCTATTCTATAATGGCACTAGTATCAACATCCAGATGGTAATACCTTGCATGAGGTAATGCAGGACAAGAAAAATGGCTGCCAATAAGGACCCATGAGGTACTGCCCATTGGCCTGTTCATTTCAGCATGTTTTTGATAGAAGAACCAATCATTGGACTATATATTCCAAGTTATCTGAAGAGGATATGGCATGGTTTGGATATTCTGCCTGAGATTCAAAATATTTTAGGTCATTCCTGTCTAGAGTGGCATGTACTATGCTGAACATCCTAAACAGTGCAGAAGAGATACAGTTGTTACCTGGAACGATGCAGGAACAACTGCCTTCACAGAATAAGGGCGCTCTACTGTCCTCAGAGAAACCATTGTCTTTCTGCCACCTGAGCTATTTTTTTTAAAAAAAAACTTAAATCAAAGGAAAAAAAATTACATGTTATCTCAACTGCCATGTTTGCTAACAGTCCCATACCACTTGAGACAACACGTAAACTGGGCCTTTTTTACCCGGGAAAAATACCATAGCTAACTGGGTGTGGGGGGGTGTCTAGATGGTGAAAATAATCCTAATAGAATTGCAGAGAATACCTTTTGTCTTAATGAGATCCCATGGTGATTCACCTTATTCAGGAGGGGCCTCCAAAACTGCATGGAAAAAGCCCTCAAAATAATGCGTGGAAATGTGCATTCCTGCTCATTTGGACATCCGATTCTCATTGCAGCCCATTCTCTGTGAAGGCGGAAGTGAAAAACTAATTGGTCGGACATGCACGGGGAGTGGGCTTGTCAGCAATGAAGTGGTCATAAGTGCCATTTGGGAATTTCACACTGCCAATTTTTGCTGAGCTGAGGTGGCCAAACAGCTTTTTTAAGAGGAAGGTTGCACTTGTGCACCTTTGATTTGCAGTTAAAAAAAAATACTGTGTAGCAGCAACAACTTGTGGTGAATAATAACAGAAATGATTCCCTCTTAGCCACTGTCTTGATTCGCAGGCATGGCTTTGTGTGAACTTCAAATACGGATAGCTTCACATACTAGCAATTTTGCCAAAGGACTGCAGAGACAAATGATGCTGCTACAAATTTGCATTAATGCGTAGCAAACCACATTGTATCATCTTGTCTAGAAAAGCCCTAAGGTTGCCAGAGTGAAAACTGAAGTGGGCTCCTGTACCTTTAATGGCTGGTATAGAAGAAGGAATTTCAGCAGGTATTGATTATTACCTGGTTGTGTGACAAACAACACCTGCTGAAATCGCCTCTTCTAAACAACTGCTAAAGGTACAGGAGTCCCCTTCAGTTTTTGATCTGGCAAACCTAAACTAAGGCACATGTTTGGCTTTCAGGATAGTGGAAAATTCCAGCCTGGGCCCTGTCGACCCCTTCTGCTTAGCATCACCTCAGTCAGAGAAGAAGAAAACAAACAGAAAGGGATTTATCAGATAAATCGAGGAAATTCCACATTTGCAGGTATCACACATGATGGGGGTAGCTTTTATATTACCCACCCCTTTGTAGCTGCCAGCTTCAGATCACACCCCAGAACCAGAGGGATTTGTTCTGAATTTAGTAGTGTAATTTGTGGTTCTGCTCCCAACACCAAGATGTTTCTGTGTTCAAAGGGTGTTTCTACTCAGGAGGCTAGATTCCCTCAAGTGATAGAACCAGTTCTGTGTCTTAACACACACACACACACACACACACACACACAGAGCGAGAGCAGGGAGACCCACCTTGTGTGAATTCGTAGTATTCACAAAATGTGGGATGCTGATTTCAGCATACAAAGCCCTGGAAGGCTAGATCCCAGTTTACGATAGTGAATTGTCATGAATGGGGCTGGTCTTCTATCTGGGTGTGATGTTAAGGAAAATAATAGTTAGCCTATAATCATATTGGATGTGGTAAACTTCTAATGTTCAGAACAATTCACATGTGCATTTATCAATTTATGTATTAAAACATTGGCACCACAGCACAACATAGCAGATAACTTTTAAATACTACTACTACTACTAATGCAATGTACACCCCCCCCCCAAGCAAGTTAATAACACAATGCAATAAGCAGTGGACCACTGCTTTGATTCAGCAACAAGAAAACAGTGGTAAGTTGGCCACGTGCCCTGCTTTACAGAGGACAGTCCTCTCAGTCTAGGAGCCTTTTTTAACCAAAGAGCAGAGTATAAATACCCACCCACCCCCATATAGATTTGAAAAGCTGTCCAATGACAGAGTTCTGCTGGATGATCTTCATTATTCTGAGATGGGTAACTGCTATGGGGGTCATTTTTGTCCCAGCACTATCCCCTGGAGGTTGCCCTACCATGTTTTTAGCCAAAAATGAGCCTAAAATGTAACCTGGAAGTGACCAGAATGCACTTCCAGTTTTAACTTCCTGTGTTTGGGGGCAATTTTTAGCCAACCTTTTTTTCCAGATTTGAGGGCTTGGGGGGTATAAACTATAGAATCATAGAAGTGGCCCCATGGACCATTGAGTCCAACCCCTTGCTCAATTCTGGATCCCCAGCAAAAGCATCCCCATTAGGTAGCTGTCCAGCATTTTTCTGATGACATCCAGGAAAGGAGACCCCACCATCTCTCTAGGCAATTGGTTCCATTGTTGAACTGCTCATACTGTCAAGAAGTTCCTTCTAATGTTCAATCAAAATCTAGTCTCCTATCATTTGAAACCATTAGACCTATTTCTACCCTCTGGGGCAGCAGAAAACAGGCTTGCCCATTCTTTTCTGTGGGTCTTTGAGGTATTTGAAGAGTGTAGTCATATCACTCCCCCAGTCTTCCCTTCACCAAACTGACCATGCCCACCTCTTTCAACCACTGCATTTTGAAGGCAGTTTGTGTGACTTTTAGGGCGATTTTTTTATCACTTTGTTTTTAAAATGGAGAGGGGCCTGGGAGACTGGGGGTGCAAAAAAGAAGCTGTACAGTAGACTGCACCCCACCACATTCTCTTTTGGAAGGGCTGTCTAGTCTAAGACAAAGAACCTTAAGAAGTTTGCAGTGTGCAAGAGAAGGTTGGTGTGGAGATGTAAGGGGAGGGATTTGTCTTATTTTCCAGATCACACCTATCTAGTTGAATGAATTTTTAGAATGTATTCCTCTGTTCAAAGTTATGTTCTTCATAAAGATCTTCCTAATCCAAGTCTGCTTAAGATAAAAGTAAACTAAGAAAGGAAAGCAAGGGCCCTGAACCTGGCTATTAGCAGCCCTTTCACACTACACAATCATAGCAGTATGATTCCATTTTAAGTGCCATGGCTGCATCCAGTGGAATCCTGGGATTTGTAGCTTGGTGAAGCACTAGAGCACTCTCTACATGCTCCACATGCTCCACATGCTCCAAATACCATAGCCTCCAACATTTGGGGTACATGTGGCCAAGCATTATCAGTGTAGTCGGGATGGCAAAAGTTATTAATGAAGAACACATAAGCTAGGAGAGGGTGCAGCAGTTTGCTTATGTGTGATTCTACAGGGAAGGGCAAGATTTTGCCCTCCTTTCCTCTCCTCCTCTTCTGAGTTAATAGAGTGTGAATTAGTTTTGTACTTTGAACTCAGTTTGCAATCATGGAAATAAACTGAGAACAAAGGAGGAAAGTAGGGGATGGAGAGAGAAACTGGGGCATTTTAAGAGTAGCTGAAAAAGTGCGACAGCAGAGGAACAATATGGACAGTTCCTGCCCCATTGGGACAGTTGGAGAGTGTAAAATACACCTCCCTAAAGTGCCAATCCCAGAATTTCATGCAATGTTGATATGGCAGTTAAAGGAGAATCATACTGCTATAATTTTGTAGTGTGAGAGGGCCACAGGAGTTAGAACCTGGGCAGCAGACTTGGGCTGGTGTTCAGGCTGGTATTCAGCTCACCTGGTCACAATTTGACTCAATATGGGGGAATGTATTGCATTTCTGTTTAAAAGTTAGTAATTATTTCCAAGTATGCATGTACTCCAAGTATCACATGCCAATGGTATGCAGATTGGTGCCCTCATATCTCATGATGCATTTCCTCCTTTTTGGTGATGTATAGCAGGCTCCCTGCTTATTAGCCTCTTAGCAAGCTATTTTTTTTAAAAAATGTAGGCTAGCAACTTTTGTGGGGTTATTTGCATGGCTGGACTCAGCAGGACATCACAACAAAGCAGACTTTCTCATTTACCCCTGTAGTTGGCAGGGACCATGCGCTCTTGAGCAATGGTGCTCCAGAACACAGAAGCCATGGGAGTCCAGAGCCAATCAGAGCTATGCTCTTATTCAGCCACCTTGGAGAAGGATCATCTGGAGGATGTGTCCAAGTGCCACCCGTCCCATGAAAAGGAGGGAACTCCAACCCCAAGTGGTACGGAAGGCGACTCCCTTTCTTCAGAAAATGGTTCCAGTCCGGGAGGCCATTCTAGCGACTGTACAGAGGATGATGAAGCCAGCAGCACAGAGAGTGCCAAGAATGGGGTAAGTGGCACTGGGGAAATTACTTTCATTTTATTTTTTCTTACATGCCCAAACACACACTCTATCAATAATGAGACTGAAGATGTCTCCAACATGCTAATAAACCTGTTGTTGCTGTTGTTGTTCTGTTCTTGTTGTTGTCGTCGTCATCATTCCATCATTCACCCAGTCTGGGATTCAAGTTAAAACAGAGAGTGCATCCACACTACACAAATAATCCAGTTTGAAAATGGATTATTTGCCATAGCTCCTTCCTATGGAATCATGGGATTTGTACAGTCGTCCCTTCACATTCGCGGGGGTTAGGTTCAGCTGCCCCCCATGAATGTGAAAATTCCACAAATAATGACAGCCCTCCCCCTCCCCCCCCAAGTGACCATGGGGCCTCTGGAGTCTCCGTCGTCGCTTCCCCCCACCTGCCCCCACCCTCCCCAAGCAACCACAGAGGCCCCGTTGTTGCTTCCCCCCACATTCCCCTCTCTCCCGAAGAGACCACGGGGCCTCCGGAGGCCCCATTGTTACTTTCCCCCAATTTCCCCGGCCTCCCCTCATGGCAAACCACGAATATGTGGAACTGCGAGTATGGAGGATGCAAATGTGGAGGGCGGACTGTAGTTTGGTGAGGCACCAGCACTCTTTGGTAGAGGAGGCTAAAAACCTTGCAAAACTATGGATACCAGGATTCAAAAAGAAGGAGCCATGGCAAATCATCCAGTTTCAAACTGGATTATTTGTGTTGTATGGAGATAAAACACACACACCATGTCATACAAAAGTTAAAAATATAGTTAAACTATCCATAAAATTAATAGCCGTATAAAAATCATGATGATAAAAAGAAAATAACCAATGAAGAGTATGCCATTGTTTGGAAGGCCCTTTCCCCTTGAACAGTCAGTCTTCAAAGGCCTGCCGGGCGAAAAAAAAAAGATTTTCATGTGCTTCTGAAAGACTGGCAAGGAGGATGCCAGACTAACCTCTCTGTGGAGGGGATGCCAGAGCCTGTGAGCAACCGCCGAAAAGGCCCTGTCTTATATTCCTACCAGTTATACCTTTGAGGGTGGTGGGACACAGAAGAGGGCCTCCCCAGAAGATCTCAAGACACAGGCAGCATCATATAGGGAGATCTGGTCCTTCAGATAAGCAGATAAGCTAAAAAAATAAAGTGTGTCGTTACTTTTAGTCCTGGTTAACATGGCATAATGGTTTGAGTGTTGGAGTAGGACTTTGGGAGACCAGGGTTCACATCTTCACTGAAACCCACTGGTGACCTTGACAATAAATATATCCTCAATAGGATTTTATTCTGGTCTTCAAAAAAGCCTGGACCCTGTTCCCCCAAACAAACTGAGCTCCTTGGGCATGGCTCCGACATCCTGAAGTGGGCCCCCAGGCCAGGATCTTTGGCGGGCCTCCTACCTACTGCTAAGGTGAAGGGCAGTGACATGCTCCACAGGATTTAGAGTTTAAGTCCGTTTAAATGAGGACACCAAAGTAATATATAGATAGATAGATAGATAGATATAGATATTTTAAAAAAACTATATAGATTTACATAATAAAAACTTACAATAATATCACGCCAGGCCCTCCTCATAATCTCAGGTGCCTGGGCCCCCAGGCTAGAGCCCTGTCAGCCCCCTTCCCTTGTGGGGGGGGGCATGTCCTTGGTTAAAGCCTTTAAAAGATTGGGATAAAACCCAGACCAGATTCACTGCTCCACTGAAACGGAAGCCACAGACTGCCACTAAGCAGTCTGTAACATCGCTCCTAAGATGAAGTGACAGCCAGCACTGGACATAGGATTTCATTGTGAGAATGCACCCATGTCTGAATCATAGAATCATAGAGTTGGAAGAGACCACAAGGGCCATCCAGTCCAACCCTTTGCCATGCAGGAATACACAATCAAATCATTCCCTTGTCTTCTTGTAGCTCCTAATTATACCACCCTTCACCCTTCCCTTCCTAGTGTGGGAGCCCCTCTGCAAGAAGGAATGGGGATCATATGAAAGGGGAGCCTCAGCAACAGCACCGTGTCCTGAACAAGATTGTGGCTCTTGAAAACCGGATCAAGGAGCTGCATCAC
This sequence comes from Gambelia wislizenii, assembly GCA_030847615.1. Classification (NCBI taxonomy): domain Eukaryota; kingdom Metazoa; phylum Chordata; class Lepidosauria; order Squamata; family Crotaphytidae; genus Gambelia; species Gambelia wislizenii. The sequence continues at coordinate 31,023,499 of JAUMIR010000010.1, read as the reverse complement.
CGGAAGAAGGAACTGAATATTGAGGTATGCCTTGGCCATTTCAGTACCCCTCCCTGAGTCACCAGGGAGAGGATGTCTGTTGAAGAACAGTCGGCACCTGTCAAGCGGGTTTTGTGAAAGTACCACACCCAGGCAGGTGGGGAAGGATGACAGAGAGAGAACAGGACCTGCTGGTTCCATCAAATGGGAAATCCAGGATGCTCTCCACAGCATGGGGAGTGGTGTTGTCAAGTGGTCTGATCAGGAAACCCTGGAAGTCATACAAGACTCTTGGGATCTTCTGTTCCCCCTTTCTGTTTGCTTCCATTTGCACCCTCTGCCCCTGGTAGTTGAGCGAAGAGGTGTCAGCCGTCACTTCCGTGCACTTGCTGGGACATCCTGGCCCATTTCTTCTAACATGGCTCCCTTCTGTGGCAGATGGACCTGGAAGGTGCTTTGGTAGAAGGAGAATTGAAGGAAGAGAGGCAGGAGCTGAGACGGGAAGAGGAGCGGCTGCTGGAACTGCAGAGGCGTCTTTCAGAGACAGAGCGCAGGTGCCACACCGAACGGGAAAAGGTGAGGTGCTCCTCTGTCATGCTTTCTTTTGTTTTCTTTTTTTGTGTGTCAACAGCTTTCACAGGATGTGGTTCTCGCCTAGAGTCTGTGCCAGATTTCTCTTGACGTAGCTGCAGCTGCAATGCATGCAACTTTCCTCTATTTTTAATACTGGCTGCTGAAACACTGCAAGGCACCAGTGTGTACTGTTCTAAAAAGCCAGGCCAGATGAAAGTGGGGACATGCACGATAGTACTTTTTAAAGGTTTTGCTGGATTAGGGAAAATGAGAGAGCGGTGCTAAGACTTAGGCATCCTGTAGGAATTCCTGTGTTCCCAGTTTTGTTATCAAATACAGGTCGACTCATATATCCATGGGGGATATGTTCCAAAACCCCTGTGGATACCTGAAACTGTGGATTATAGGGAACCCTATTCTTTTCAATGAGAAGAATGCTGGAAGTTGACCATAGAATCACAGTGGAGGACCTAGAAATGCCTAGAGAGAACATATTTTTTTTGGATGTGGATAAGTGAAACCATGGATACCGAATCTGTGGATACAGAGGTCAACCCGTACTGCAATGTACTTGTTATTAATTTTCCTTTCTTATGATGTTTTTGCTGTTGCTCCTCTTCCTTCATGCTCACTTCATTGCCACCTCAGCTGCTTTGTATATAGGGGTGGGAAGTGTGTTTGCAAATGTTCAACAGGAGGTAGAAAAATGTGTTTTTAAAGTATTGAGAAACCCTGATGAGAAGAATCCTGGATTTATGAGAAACTTTTCAGTTTGGGACTTATTGTACATGAAATTCATGCATGGTTGCAGGAAATGCTGTAGTTGCAAACTTATTCTGTGCAAAAGTCACACAGTATTGTTTTGCATCAAAAACAGCATATTTTTTGCACTGAAAACAGCATTTTCTGCATAGAAAATAATATTGCACAAACAGTAATATTTCTTTCCAGAAATGTTATTTTCTGTGCAAAAAAGGTTGTTCTCTACACAAAACAGCCATGTGCAAATTCTGCACAGAATAAGTACTGAACTGCGAATAGTGCAGTTTCCAGAGACTTTCTTGCAAAAATAGTGCCATTTCCAAGAACTTTCTTGCAGGAAGAAGAAAATTTCTAAAACTATTCATTGCTTCATCTCAGAAAAAAATTTTTTTAGCAAAAACTTAACTCAGTAGTTGTAGGATTTAAAAACCACAAAACCCACAGCCAAAGATTTGGCAGATTATTTCAGATCAATGCAGGCTTTTAAAAGCTCTCCTTTCCTGGTGGCACTATTTAACTGGACAGAAGGCTTGACCATTTCTGCTACACTGGCTCTTTTCTCTCCTAGTTGGCCTTCAAATGCCACTGTGTGCCTGTCTTCTATGCCTCCAAATGCATATGTTTACATAAATAAACACCTTTTTTACTAGGTGCAATCCCTATTCTTTGGTTCCAGTACATCGCTGTACTGTGTTCTGTCTTCTGAGCACATTTTATAACATTTTGTTATAAAATGAACCCTATGCCCTAAATAAGTTCAGCAACATAGATTGCTCTTTTAATGTTCACGTTAAAACCTGGAGCAGATTTACCGCACCATGACATGGAAGCTACCAGCTGTCAGTAGTGTCTTCACTCATTTCACATTCACAAGCATATCCAGAAGGAAGTGTGATATTCAGCTTAAATAAACAGAAAAAAGAGAGAAAGGCTATTTTGTTTCCTCAGTGTACAATTGCTACAGCAAAAATCCAACATGGTGGTTTCAAGGACTTGCCTTGCCAGCTAGCTTTGCCCCCTGCACGTTTCTGACCAATCACCTTTCCATTTCCACTTGTGGTTGGTTCGTAAAACATCACATTTACTGACATCATCAGGGGCTGTCCCTAGGTCTCATGATTTGGCCTGGAAAACTGAGTGGTTGGGACAGTCCAGAAATGGCAACCCTAGTGTGGATAGATATGTTGTCAAACACAACATACTGTATGTAGAGGCCAGAACAGTAAAGAAGGGAGGGCCTCTAAACTAGCAAATACCAATAGAAAGCAAGCATGGGAATAGAAGTAATGTCCTATTGACATGGATGTTTGAATAGCCTTGGATGTTTATACAGTGTATAGCTTCAGCTTTCACTGTGGAATTCCATATCTGGTTCAGGGCTATTCATCAGTATTGACTCTGCTCTTGTTTCATAACTGCTATTTGGCCTAATATTTGTATGTAGGTAGAATTCAAAGACATGGCCGTGTTAGTCTGGATCAGTGTGTAAAGGGATCTTGTAACACTTTTGAGACTAACTGGGAGAAAGAAGTTGGTAGCATAAGCTTTCGTAAACTAAGGGTGCATCTACACTATAGAAATAATGCAGTTTGACACCACTTTCACTGCTGCGGCTCTATCCTACAGAATCCTGGGATTTGTGGTCTTGTGAGACACCAGCACTCTTTGGCAGAGAAGGCTAAAGACCGTGTAAAACTACAGATCCCAGGATTCCATAGAATGGAACTACAGCACTTAAAGTGGTGTCAAACTGCATTATTTCTACCGTGTAGATCCACTTTTCGCCAACTTTATCAGATGCACAGAGTGCATCTGAACAAGTAGACTTTATCTATGAAAGCTTATGTTGCCAACTTCTTTCGCTCAGTTACTCTCGAAGGTGCTACAAGATATCTTTTTATGAATGTATGTATATCACCAACATTGGTCTGCCATGGCCTCACATTGGGAGGCTTGGAGATGCACTGTCCACAATGCTGTAGCCTTATTTGAGAACTCACGCTGAACAAGTCTTGAAGAGAAACGACAATACAGAATCACAACCAGGAATCATCACCCAAGGAGACCTTCTGCTGTGCTTTCTGCAACCGGACATGTTTATCTCGGATTGGCCTTTTCAGTCATCAGCATGCTTGCAGAAAGCGCAGGATGAGTCCTTCCTGAATCTTTGTTTGCGAAGAAAAGCCAGAGAGAGAGAGGGAGAGGGAGAGAGAGAGATTATTTATTTATCATTTTATTATATACTTACAGGTGTTATATGTTGTTTTGCCTGTAGGTGGCTTTTGTTGATATTGTTGTATATTACATACTAGTTGATAGACACTTTGTAGAAACAATTTTTAGCTACCATTTGCTTTCTTCCTGTTTGTGACTCCTTGAAAAAGACGATAATGTTTGGTAAAGTGGAAGGCAGTAGGAAAAGAGGGAGGCTGCATTACAGATGGACGACTCCATTAAGGAGTTCACGAACCTGAGTTTGCAGGAGTTGAATCAGTTGATGGTTGATGATCAGGGATTTGGGAGACCTTAGGGTTGCTATAAATTGATATAAATCGATTATAGGGCTGCTATAAACCGAAGGCAACGTGATAGCATACAACAACAACAAAATATCTATGTAGTTGTCATTTGCTTACCTATGGCCTGATAAGTTGTGATACTCTTTTATGTTGTGTTGCCTATAGGTTTCTGTTGTTTTCCAACCCTCTACGTTTCTTATAATTATTATAATTATTCACTGTCCTATTAACACTTTTGTCATTATCTGTTTGAAGTTTCGCACCTCTGGTATTCTACGGGTGTTTGGCCTATTTAGGCGCACGTGCGTGCATGCACACACACACACACACCAGTTTGAAGTTGTTTGAGGTCAGAACAATCCCGTTATTCCAGCCTCTGGACCCTTTCCCAACCAGGTGTAGAGTACCTTAAGCATAACAGCAGTAAGGGCTTGTACCAAATGGAAAGTGCAAGGGGTTGGGTGAGGAGAGAGTTGGACCAAAAGCTGAGCCCACCAGCAGCAAGAGAGGATTTTCCTTTGTATGCATATAGCACCATTGCATAGTTTAGTCACTAGGTGGCACTGGAGTTAATTACATCTGTGGACTGTTCCTATGGGAGTCCAGAGTCGAAAATGTACAGTTGTCCCTCCATATCCACAGATTTGGTATCCAGGGCTTGAAAATATTCTTTAAAAAATAATAATCCAAAAAGCAAACCTTGGTTTTGCCATCTTATATAAAAAGAGACACCATTTTGCTATGCCATTGGAAACCTTCTGCTGTGCTTTCTGCAACCGGACTTGTTTATCTCGGATTGGCCTTTTTAGTCATCAGCGCGCTTGCAGAAAGTGCGGGATGAGTCCTTCCTGAATCTCCGTTTGTGAAGAAAAGCCAGAGAGAGAGCATATAATGGGACTTGAGTATTCACAGATTTTGGTATCCATGGGGGAACCTGGAAACAAACCCCAGCGACTATGAAGGGACAACTGTATTTACTACTTATTTATTAAAGTATATTGATCCTGTCCTTTCTTCATAAGGTCTCTGGGCAGCAAACAGGTAAAACAATATGAACAACGTAGACAATTAAAATCAGTAAAAAACTCAAACATGATAAAAAACATATTAAACAATTTAAACAAGTTTAAAAAACTTTAAAAGACTAGAAGAGCTTTTCTTTCTTTTCTTTTCTTTTTTAAAAAACACTATATACAAATCAGAGTGTCCCCCACCCATATCTGTGAGGGATACATTCCCTGATTTACCATGGATATGTGAAACTGTGGATAATAATGAACCCTATTGAAATGAATGAATTCTGGCCCAACTCAGGTGGAAGCATACCATAGAATCACACTGGAGGTCCTAGAAAATGCTTAGAGAGGACATGTCTTTTTAGACATGGATAAATGAAACCATGGATAGAGATCCCATGGCAACAGGGGTTGACTTGTACATGATGTAGTCCTAGATTTTCCATACCTTGGCTCAGTCATTAATCAGAATGGAGACCGCAGTCAAGAAATCAGAAGAAGACTAGGACTTGGAAGGGCAGCTATGAGGGAACTAGACAAGATCCTGAAATGTAAAGATATATCATTGAATACTAAAGTTGGGATTGTCCATGCCATTGTATTCCCTATTTCTATGTATGGTTGGGAATGCTGGACAGTGAAGAAAGCTGATAAGAAGAAAATCAACTCATTTTGAAATGGGGTGCTGGAGGAGAGTTCTGTGGATACTACAGGCTGCTAAAAAAGACAAACAAATGGATCCTAGAGCAAATCAAGCCTGACCTCTCCCTAGAAGCCAAGATGACCAGACTGAGACTGTTGTACTTTGGCAATATCATGAGAAGACATGACTCACTAGAAAAGACAATAATGCTTGGTAAGGTAGAAAGCAGTAGGAAAAGAGGACAACTACATTCCAGATGGATAGGTTCAGTCAAGAAAACCACAGCCTGCAGAGTCTGCAAGACCTGAGCAGGGCTGTTCATGAGAGTGACTTGGATGTCTCTCATTCATGGGGTCACCATAAATTGAAGTTGACTTAACAGCAGTTAACAAAAACAACAACATATATGTTTGAAAGTAAATTAGGCTCCAAAGGCCTCATTACCTAACTGCACTTTGCTTACGGTCTGAATTGTCTCCTCTGCCACATGTGTATGTTTTGATGTATTTTATCAATTTTTAAGAAGCCACTTCTGTGAGCATTTTTTTCTTTCTACCAAAGTGGATTCTCAAGACAGCTTGCAAAGGTTCACCCAGTCTTGTAAATGAGCCACAAACATTACTAGCCTGCAACATGTGTTTATTTGCTTTGTGTAGAACCCTCTTTCAGCATGAAAATGCAGACTATGGGCCTCCTAGTCAGCTAATTAAACCTAATTAAAACTCAACCAACCAGTGGAGAAAGAAGGGAGTGTGCTATCCTTCCTTCACCTTACTAACTCACCTGAGTGGATATCTTGGTCACTTGTGACCAGCGTGTAGAGAAGTTACTTTTTTCAGACTACACCTCCCAGAATCCCCCAGCCAGCATTGGCCAGGACTGGCTGTTGAGCATCTTGGAGCTGTTGTCCCCCTAATAACTTTTCCAACTTCTTCCCTGAGGCTGCCAGGTGACTTGTTAAATGCAAGGTGGGAGTTACCACATCAGTGAGAACTGGGTCTCACAGGCAGTGTTATCACCACACTGATCAAAGGTGTGCCCCATCCTGGAACCTGGTAGGTGAGGATGGAATGAGTGGCTGGATATATTTGTTGCCTGTGGGAAAGTAGTGACGCTACCCTGCCCTCTTATTTTTTATTTTTATTTTTTTTGGCAGGAGAAGGCACGGCTGCAAGAGGAGCGTCGCAAGGTAGAGGAGCTGCAGCGGCAACACGCTGAGTCTCAGATTCACCTCGACAGCCAGCCTGAATCCATGCGGGAGCGGATGCAGAGCCAGCTACAGGAGGTGAGTAAAGAGCAGGGACCTGCTAAGGTTAGATTGGAGGATGTGGTAAAACTCTTGGGAGATCGGAGCATGTGGCAAAACTCTTGGAATATTGAAGCAGGTAGTAAAACTCTTGGGGGATTGGAGTGTTTGGTAAAACCTCCAAAGACTCTTTAGAGTTTCATATTGCAAGCCTGTGGGAAATAGTTTCATTTTTAAAATGATCCACACAGAGAAAGAGATATATTTTCAGGGGTAAAGGGTACCACATAGAAAGGTTCTAACCCTGACATTTTCTTGAACCTTAGTTTTGTATTATGAGATTGTGTGTGTGTATATATATATATGTGTGTGTGTGGTGTTTTTTTGTTTTGTTTTGTTTTGTTTTACAGTAGTAGCACTAGCAGTATTGAGGTATTTTGCTTTTCCCTACCTTTGCTACTGATACTCTGAAGTGGTCCTTTTTCGGAACTGTTGTAACCCAGAACCTGCTGTACAAAACGTCTTGCCATCTCAGCTAAGAGCCTTCTACTTGCTTGCAAATTCTCGAGACCTGATCAGAACCATCTACTCTCCGACCCACCCATCCTAAGGGACAGAGCCCAGAAGCTCTGTGTTGATTTTGAATCTCTCTTCTCAGACGTCTGAAATGCTAGAAGGAGCCCTGAGATGCTATGAAGATCTAGAATTCCAGCAGCTCGAGCGAGAGAGCCGATTGGAAGAGGAGAAGGAGGCAGCCTGCCAGGCATTGACTGAAGAGATCACTCAGTTGCAGAACAGCATCAATAAGAGGAAGGTAGGAAGCGACATTGGTCCCCAAGGATCCAGTTCCAGATGTTGGACTTGATTCTCACTCCAGTGGTTTTCCATTCCTATCCTGCCCTTTTTCATCTATGCAGTAGCCTATGCATGTAAAGCCTTTTTAAAAAAGCATGAATGTTGCTTGTGAATACATGCCCTAAACTGCTGTGCCAAGCGGGATGAGATACAGGTCTAGTTACTTTTCTTTTGAGTTCAAACATAAACATTGGGTAGATTCGCCAACTAAAAGTTTAACTGGCTGGTTGGCAGGGGAGGCAGTTTTGAACCAACAATGTCAGCTTTTCATTGGCGGGATCAAGCATGAATGTCTTGCCAGTTTAGTTCTGAAGACTTTGTATTATTGTCCTGGGATTTCCTCAGGGTAGTTAATGGAAAAAAAAAAAGATGTTACAGATGGTCTCTTTTTAGTATTACATTGTGGGTGGATTGCCTTCTGGTTCATAATCTTTTGTTTTCTAAAGGTATTTGCATTTTGCTTTATAGTAATATGCACCCATCTGGAAGTTAAATTTATATAAAGACAGGTGATTCATCCACTAAAACTTGGTTGGTTCCCAAGCCTAGGATTGTGCTTTTGTTTTGTTTCAAGCTATAACTGATCTGTATTGAAACAGTGTTAGCTGGTGGCTCCCATGGCATTGGGGTGTTGAATCCATTCCACATTTTAGTTTGAACTTTGGAAGAACTCTCCAAGGTGTGGAATCTGTGCCCCAAATAGACTGAGTGCCTTGGAGAGATTCTGTAAGTCTGGACTCAAATCTGGAACAAACACACAGGGCCGCTGACATGGGAGATATCACCCACCACTGTATGCAAGAGGGGCAGGAATATGCAGAGCTTGGAAAGTTACCCCCCCCCCCAATAACTCATTCCTGTTACTTCTTATGATGACTAACAGGTGATTTGTTGCCATTACTGCAATGTTAAAATAAAGGAATACTACATTGAAAAACTGCACTGTTGCTCATTCTGTTGCGGGTTCTGCTACCCCATTTCTTTTTAAAATTAGGGTTGTCATAACATTCTCTTACAAAATGAATAGAAAAATTCCTGTCAAAAATGCCTCTAACACTGCCTTTAAATGCCCCCCCCCTTTTTAAAAAAAGTTAACTAACTCATTATGAATGGGAACAATGCTACTTTACTGGTGTGATAACTTAACTTATTCATTAAGCTAATTTTGGAATGTAACTTTTTTGCATCCTTATGGCTTCCCCCACACCCAAGCCCCCAAGGTAGCTCATTATAGGTTACAGTCTAAACTGGTAAAGTCCTTGCAAAGATTCACCCAGTCTTGTAAATAAGCTTCAAACATGATTAGCCTGCAACATGATTTTTTTAGTGGTAGGAAATCTTTCTTTCAGCATGAAAATGCAGATTAAAGGCCTTTTGGTAAGCTAATTAAACCTAATTAAAACCAAGCCAGCTGGTGGTGGAGGAGGGAGTGAGCTATCCTGCTTTCACATTGCTAACTACCTTCAATGCATGTGCTGATCATCTATGGCCAGCATCTAGAAAAAGTTATATTTTTGGACTACAGAGCCCAGAAAACACACACCCCAACCAATATTGGCCAACTACATACATCACATTCCTTATGATGTGTTATTTCCAAGCTTTGGGAACGCAGAGGTGTGAGAACTTTTGTCTTGGCTTGAAGTCTTAGGGTACTGACAAACCCGAATTCTCTCCACCCTTCCAGAGAACAGTGCAGAGGCTGGAAGGCCAGGCTCGCTTGACACAGGAACAAATGGTGGATGAGTGTCAGCGATTTGCACAGGAGAAGGGAGAGGCTGTCCGGAATCTCAACGCAGTAAGGAATACCAATTTTCCTGCCAAGAGCCAGGAAAGTACTCATAATCCTGGCTTCTCTATCTTTCCATTTCAACCTGTTTCTCTCCACAATTTGTAAGGACAGCAGAGTATAGATAGGGCCATCTATACAGGTTGCCCCATGTATCTGTGGAACCAATATCTGTGGTTTCAGTTATCCAAGGGACACAAAATAGGGGACACATATCATAGAGTTGTGCTGGAAAATGCCTCGCTAGGCATCTTCTAGGTCCTCCAATGCAACTCTATGACATGTTTATACAGGAAGCCCTTTATTTTAATAGGGTTTGCTATTATTTGCGGTTTCACTTATATACTGTATGTCCAGGAATGTATTCCCTGAGAATGTGGTGTGTGTGTGTGTGTGTGTGTGTGAGAGAGAGAGAGAGAGAGAGAGAGAGAGAGCTGTATGTGATTCTACAGGTACAACAGTGATACTGCCTGCTGGTCTGTTTCTGGACACAGTTCAAACTTAGTTAGATCCTATAAAGCCATAAATGGCTGAGGATCAGGTTACCAAAAGGCTAGCCATTTCCCATTTGAACTAGCCCAGGTGTTGAGATCTTCTAGAGCAGTGGAGGCTGGTGTCTCCAACTCCAGTGGTGCAGTTAATCCACTCTGGGTTTTAGACCAAACTTTAAAAGAGTTATCCAAAGTGCTGAACCTATTTTTGGAATAGGAGTCCCAAAAGTCTTTGGGAGCAGGGCCTTATATAGTTGCTCTAAAGTCTGAACTTAAATTCAGAACAGATTCACTGCTCCACTGACAAGAAACCCACCAAACTAGCACCGTTTTGGAGTGTCCTTCTCTCTGGCCTTCCAGAAGCTGATGTGTCTTCCATGAGAATTTGAGAAGGGGCCTTCTTGATGGCAGTACCCATGGTTTTGTTCTCTACTGAATGAAGCTCATCTACTGAGGCTCTTTTGAGGCTCATCTATGTCAATGGTTACTGTAAAAAGGGTTGGCTTCTTTGGTTATTGTGAATGCTGTGATTTACAAATGCTAGATTGTTCATTTGATGGTAGGCAAAAAAGTTTCATGGACCTCCTCCTCTTCTTCCTCCTCCTCCTCCTCCTCCTCCTCCTCCTCCTTGTTCTGTGCCTTCCAGTAATTTCTGATTTAAGCCAGCCCTAAGATAAAGCTATCATAGAGCTTTCTTCACAAGATTTGTTCAGAGGGAATTTGACAGAATGTGACCTGCCCAAGCTCACTTAATGGGTTTCCATGGCTGAGCTGGGATTTGAACCCTGGTCTTCCAGCTTCCTAGTCCAATGCTCAAACTGCTACACAACAATGGCTCATGGTCCTTAATAACTGCACATCAGTGTCCAGTCCTTGAATATCACATCCTTTGGCTTGTGAAATGGATAGAGAGGCTCTGGGAGGAACCTGCTGCAGCCTATGAAAACTAGGCTATCACAGACCTCCCAGAGGGCCTTCTCTTCTACGGCTCCCAGACTTTGGAATGGCCTGCTGGATGAGATCCATCTTATCACTACTCTTGATAGTTTCAAGAAAGCACTAAACACGGATCTGTTCTGGCAGGCCTTCCCAGAATAACTTCTCGGCTCAAGTGGAGCTGATTGCTTACCAACCCCCTTGCCGCCATTGCCATTACTTACTTACTTATTTATTTATTTATTGTATTTTGTCTTTGTTTTAATTCTCTATTAGTTTAATTTAGTTTTAAGGGGTGGGAGGGTTAGGATTGGGAAGGATTGTTTTAACTTGCTGTTGTTTTAATCTTGCTGTGGGCCCCCCCCGGTTGCTGAGCAGAGGGGCGGGTTAAAAATAAAAAAAATATTATGATATTATTTATGGAGAAACTATTTCTGTTTGCAGCTGAGCAGAGAGAGCCAGAGAGTGGGATTTTAAGTTAGCCGAAAGTTCAGTGCCCTTAGGGAGAGGCTGCAATTGTTTCTGTGTGGTATTCTGGTGCAGTGATAGCATGAGAAATATGCTGGCTTCTGATATGCTCTGTCTGTAAGAATTAGCATCTATGATAGATGCCACTGTGTGGGAAGTCATCATATGCTTTGTGTCATGATAGTTTTCTGGGTGAGTGAGTGGACAAAACAGGCAAAGGAGCTAAGTCTAAACAAAATACTGGACCAGTACGTGTATGAGTCAAAATATACTGTTTTTAAAAAAGGATTGCATGTCTAGAAAGGTGACTTGTGGTCTGTCTGTGTCTAGGAAAAAAATCGGCTCATGGATGTGGGCCAGGAATATTTGGAGGAGAGTGGGGAGGACTCCCCAGAAGAGAAGCAGGGTGTCACTCAGGTATGTACTATCAGATGGCCCTCATCTCCAATCCCTGCCCCAGAATTTTTGCCAGTCCATGGACCTTTTCACACTATGCAATTATATCACTATTATTCCACTCTAACTGCCCTGGCTCCATCCTGTGGAATCCTGGGATTTGCAGTTTGTTGTTGGTTGTTGTTAATTGCCATCAAGTTGGCTTTGACTTACAGTGACCCTATGAATGAGAGACATCCAAGACACCCTGTTATTAACAACCCTGCTCAGGTCTTCCAAAGTCAGGACTGTGACTTCCTTGATTTAATCTATTCATCGGCAATGCAGTCTTCCTTTTTTCCCTGCTGCTTTCCACTTTACCAGGCATTGCTGCCTTTTCTAATGAATCATGTTGTCTCATGATATGGCCAAAGTGTGATAGCCTCAGTTTGGTCATTTTGACATCTAGGGAGAGTTCAAGTTTGATTTGCTCTAGGAATCATTAATTGTTCATTTTGGCAGTTGTTAGTATCTGTAGAATTCTCAGGAGGGGTAGTTGGCAGTTCTGCTCGTTTTCTTCTCGGATATCAAATGACAAGAAATCTTTCGCCCACCCCATCAGCCGCCCATGCCACCCAACTTCTGCTCTTATCGGGAATGTGCACCAAAGTGAATTGGTTGTTCCAATCAGCAGGAATGTGCATTGCCCATGGAGCTTTTTAAAAACTTCAGGAAAAGCTGCAAATTTTTTTCCTGCAACATTTTTTGAGTCCCCCCGCCTCCTTCCGAATACTGCAGATTGATGCAGAATGTCATTAAGACAAATCATGTTCTCCTTGAATTCTATGAGAAGTATTTTAACTGTTTAGACAACCCTAGCCAGAGAGCTTTACTGCCTCCACAAACTACAAGTCCCAGGATTCCATAGGATGTTGCCATGGCAGTTGAAGTGAAATAATAGTGCTATAATTGTATAGTGTGAAAGGGCCCCATTAAGAATGGATTCTGTACACTGGTGAGTACATCAGAGGCCCTTTTCCAAGTTCTACCCTTAATTAGTCCCTCTAGCACTTAAGACCAGGGACCCTCTTGAAATGTGGGGTCAAATGTGAGGTTGAGCAATGTCAGAAGCATTTGTATGTTGCTCAGGAATGTTGGAAAACCTCAGCATTCTCTCCCCTCCCCTCTTGCTTTTACAGCAATTGGGTTTAGAGAGGACAGAATTTTCTGCATGTGAAGCACTTTGGTTTTTCTCACCTAAAGCCTTCCAATTTGCTCTTCCTATCCTCTGAAATGCATGGTCATAATTACCATCTTTGGATCCAAGTAAGTACACCAGGGAAACTGTCCTAGGGTCATTGGTCATATAAACACTCCCTCCTTCTCAATTTCTATCACTCTTCCAATTTCCGATCTCTCTTTTTCTTCTCCTCACCTTCAGCCATGCTTTGCTTCTCCATCAACAAGATGGTGAGTTAAGAATGAAGCTGCTATCTTTTACCTAATCTTTTCATTAGCTAGTTAGAATGTAGGCTCTCCACACATAAGTAAATGTAAAAGCCATTAGTAAACTTCTTCTAAGTTTCTAACCTGAAACTGCCTACTTTGTTTGTTTTTGAGCCAGTTTCAGTTCAAAGAAGCAAGGTGGGTTGAGGTATGCTTTCTCTGCAACTCTGCTAAAAGAAGGCTGATTTCCTAACAGTCTTAGCTTTCATATTTTCCCCCAAAGGGGCTAACACCCTGGGAAACTCTAATTCCCAACAAAGAAAACAAAATGTTTATGTCTATCCTTTTCTGCCCTCTTTAATCTTATTTCTCTCCAACTTCCTTCATACACTTAGCTGTCAAAAGCTCTGAACTGAAAAAGAGGTGGAAAGACATGTATTTTGAACATATGTTTGTCCCATCCACACATTAAGTAGGGATCATATTTCTCAATCTAATGCAAGGACCAGGAGAACTCATGTGGCCTAGTATCAGATTAGGGCTACGGAAACCCAGATTTAAATCCCCAGCCATGGACTTCACTGGGTGACTTTGGGTTAGTTGCTCAACCTGCCCTACCCTTCTAGACTGTTGTGAGAATAACACTGTGTTCATTGGGGGAGGGGAGGAAGAGAAACTTGTGTGCACTGGCATGTGTATACTACCAAAGCCACAAGTGCAAAAAACCTCAGTGACTACTCTTAATCTCATATCTCTGTCTTCCCCCTTGGTTAGTTGTAGTGGTTGAAGCAATTGAGGGTGGCTTGAGTGTTTAAGAAATGGAGAAAAAAGTCCTTCCTCCACTTGTGCTTTCTGCTATGCTCCTATGTTGATGTGCCTGTGTCTCCCCTGCAGCTTACTTTCACCCAAAAGACGGATCGGAAGGTCATTGTGTTGGGCTCCGACCAGTCCGACTCATCTTCCTGTGTCTTCTCCGTCTGCAGCTCTGTCAAGGTCTGTCTTGTCCTGTTGATCTGTCTTGGTTATCAATGTCTCTCTTCCTTTTATATGTGGGGATGTTATCCTACTGTTCTAGAGCTGTATTGTTCATCAAGAGGAGGGAAACCCACAAGATTATCTGCTGCTTTTCAAGAATTCACAGTATAAAGATCAGTGACAAATTTGACCATACTGGAACACCAACCTTAAGGGGTGGGGAAGCTCTCCCCCACACCCAATGGGCCCAATTCAATTCCAGAGAAGTTCCCAGGCCACATTCCAGCTGTGGGTGGTGCCCCGAAGAAAAGGGTGGAACCCAAAATACCACACACAAGTGAGACTGGCAAATAAAAAGGCTAAAGAGGACCTCCAGAGGTGCTAAGAATGCAGAACTGCAAAGAAGCTAATCCAAATCAAACATGTATACGAATATGAAAAATCTTGGAATCCAAATGCTGTAATCAAATTATAGGGGTACAAACATATAACAGCCAAGATCCTATATTGGGCAGGTGAAGTTTTACACTCTGCCCATGCAGTTTAGTGTCTTCTAGCTCTGGCAGCTGTCAGACTCTAGGAAGGGCCTTTGCTGTTGCTGCTTATTGATGAGGTAGGGAGGAGAGGGTGGGTTGGCAGTTCAGGAGATGAAGAAGCAGCTGGTCTCAGTCTGGAGGAGAAAATAAATGAGGATGTTCTCCATCTCCTTTTCCTTCCCCACAGAACCCAGATCAGCTGCATCTTCCTTGTCTGAATTGCATGACCCCTCTTCCCACTATTCACTGTTAAGCAGCAGCAGTGACCCTTCCCCAGGAGCTTGAACAGCTGTTGGGAGGGATGTCTTGGATGGAGTGCAAAGGAATAGAGAATAGCTCCCTGAACCCTGTCCAATACCAGATATATATATATATATATAGCACATCTATGCAACACATGATGTGCATGTACACCACTAACAGGATGCTGCCCAGTTATGGACACTGCTGAGAATCAGGAATTAAATAGAATCATAGGGTTGGAAGAGACCACAGGGACCATTTAATCCAACCTCCTGTCATGCAGGAATACCCAATCAAAGCACTCCCAACAGATGGCCATCCAGCCTCTGTCTAAAAATCTCTGAAGAAGGAGACTCCACCACACTCTGAGGCAGTGTATTCACTTCTGAACAGCTCTTACTGTCAGGAAGTTCTTCCTAATGTTTAGGTTGATCTCTTTCCCAAATAGTGAGGGCTATGTCCATAGAAAAAAAAGGCAGCCAATGCTTAACACAATATCTAGTCCCCTGGGAACAGATAGTCTGATACTCCAAAAATATTTGTCCAAAATTCCCACAGACCCTTATGATTCATAATCTGGGAGCTAAATGGTAGGGCAACTTTCTGTACCAAAATAGAGCTGTGGATATTTAACTCAAAGACTAATAATCTAAAAGTCTTTATAAACAGATAGGCTGGTAATCAAAGTATTCATCAGTAAATGCTCTTGATGCACAGAATCTAGAAATTATAACTGACCATCAGGAGTTTCTGTTAGCCTTGTTTGCTGGATTTGGGAGGGCACAAAATGCTCACAAGACATCTGGCCAGTTAAAACATGCTACAGATTGACTCTGTAGCATGCTGTTAACATGCCAGACATTTTACAAACATTTCAGTCTGTAAAAACAACAACAACACTCAATCACTTTAGGATAATCTTTGTTTAGCTGGGAATTTGGTCAGCAGTTTTTGTAATCTATGATTTTTATTACAGTAGCTTCCCCCTATTTACAGTTCCCAGAGGGTTTCATGTCTGGTTGTTGGAGACTGTTGAGGAGCTGTAGATAAGCTCTTTGTTATTCATGGCCAGCCTGACATGTTTTGTGGCCTGAGGTGAAGGACAAGATGGTGCCTTTTGCTCAGAAGCTGCTAATTCCCATAGACATGTCCACATGTCTGAGGGCAGCAAGCTGGTGATGGGGAAATAACGCAGCATACATAGCTTTCTTGTCCTCCAGCAAAACGGGAAATGGCCACGAGGCTCAAATGGAACATCTAAGTGGTCACCACTGCTGTCCCTCACACCTTACTGACTGAGGCAATTGGTGCAATCAATCGGTGCCTATTATGGGACTAAATTAAGGAAATGATGAAGCGGAGCTGAATTTAGAGTGGCTGTGGAAACAAAAAATGTGAGTGAGGATGCCTTGAAATACTCCCTCCTTTAAGACTGGATATGGTGGGAGCAGATTAGTAGCAAGCCATGAAGCTGTCAGTTCAGGGAAGCTCATTGTTTTATGCCATTCCTTTCACTGAGGATGTCTGATAGGCTTCTGAAAATAGCAATGACTTTTATAAAGTATGAGGAGTGGGGTTTTGTATATGACCTCCCATTCTGATTCTTACCATGTTGCTTCCTCTGCCCAGGGTTCCATTGGACTACAGCGGACAGCGAGTCTCCCTCGTAGACGTGGGGATCGCCTCCCACCCAGGAGTGCACAGCGCCCCCTCTCCATGCATGGTATGGGCTAGCTGGGATGGGTGAAGAGAGTGGAAATATGGGGCAAGGAAGAACCAAAAAGCAACTGCAAGTCAGGAGGGCAGAATTGTGTTGGACATCTTGCTGCTTGTATAAGTTGCACAGAGGCTGATGGTGATGATGAGCCATCGCCATCATCCTCATCACCATCCGCATCAACATTATACCATCTCCTTTAGGTGCTCTGGACCCCAGCAGACTGGCAGCACAGCTCTCTGGCAGGAGCAACAACTACTTGGGCAGTCCAAATCTGCAATTCTCACGTCTCAATAACCCTCTCTGTCAGCTGCTGGGTGGCCAAGGGGCTGTGGGGCAGCTAGGAGGAACCACCCAAGAAACCTACAGGTGAGCCCATACTACCTATGTTTGTGCCTCTCCCATTTTCATCTTAACTTATCCAACCAAAAGTGCATCAGTTTGTCCCACCAAAACCATAATTTTGTATAGAAAATTTGTTTTATGTGCAGAAAATGCTGGTTTTTGGGGGGTTGTTGTTGTTTTTGCACAAAGAAACCATATGTGTTTTCCACAAAGGATAAGTCCCAAACTGCAAAGGTTCTCACCCCCCCTGCCCCACCAGTATTTCCCTTGCCAGGGTTTTCTGACACTTGGGAAACTCATTTTTTGGTCACTCATTCTATATTTTTAATTTTCTTTCTGTCTCTATTTCATAGCAGTATTCAGATATTAGACTTTGGAAATACTACTTTTTGAACTATAGCTCTCAATATCCACCACCCAACCTGATCACTGGCTATGTTAGCTGGAGATTCTGGAGAAAAAAAGCCCAAACAACTTTTCCAAGCTCTTCTAAGTATCTTTGTCATGCAAAAGATGGAGCAGATTTGCTCTGCAGAAGGCAAAGCTGGAATGGAGTGGGTGGAACTGGCAAAGAAGCAGTAGGAGAAACAGCCTAATCTAAAGCATCGGTGGAGAGGATGCAGTGGGTTCTCATTTGTTGGAGGGATTCAAGCAGGGTCAAGGTATCCACCTGCCATAGATGCTATAGTTGTGAGATGACTTTATTTAAAGCGGGGAGGGGGGCTTTGTTGTTATTTGCCATCAAGTCAACTTATGACAACCCTATGAATGAGAGATCTCCAAGATCTTGCAAACTGGTCTTGCAAACTCAGGAACTGTGGCATCCTTGTTTGAATCAACTCAGCTGTAATGTGGTCCCCCTCTTTTCCTACTGCCTTCCACTTTACCAAACATTATCATCTTTTCCAATGAGTCATGTTATCTCGTGATATGCCCAAAATATGACTGCCTCTATTTAGTCCTCTATTAGTGCATGGTATCCATACAACTCTTCTAGAGCACCACATTTCAAATGAATTAATTTTCTTCATGTCAACTTTCTTCACTGTCCAGCTTTCACAACTATACATATAAATCGGAAACACTATAAGGGTGGACTAGATGGAACTGTAGGAATGGTAGAGGATGTTTCCCTGTTCAGTTATGGAAACTCACTGGGCGATCTTGGACTAGTCACACTCTCTCAGCCTTAGAGGAAGGCAATGGCAAACCTCCTATAAATAAATCTCACCAAGTGGGGAGAAAAACCCTCTAAAACGGTTGCTGTAAGTTAGAGTCAACTTGAAGGCACGTAGCAGCAACAATAACCAAAATTCCTTTTCAAACCCTGCAAGTGTTATGATTTTATGACTAGCGGCTCTCCTACATCGGGTCACTTTCCTGTCATGTTGCATCACTGTCCATCCACACCGCGTCTCCATCAGCACTGACACTAACCAGACCTGTCTCCTGACAGCCTCGAAAACTGTGTCACCAAGTTGGCAGAGATGGAGCGGAGAGTGCGGGAGGCCATGGCAGAGAGAGAACGGCTGCTACAGGAAAGGGTGAGCAGATGAGTTAACCAATTCAAGTTCTAGATCAAGGGTGGGGAAAGTGTGGCCTGTGGGCCTACTTTTCTGGCCCCCAAAGCTCCCTACCAGTCTTACAAAGCCCCTCTACCCATTTTTTAAAAAAATAATGCAGTGTCGTTTCCAGGCGTTTTTGCTCCCAAACCGTACTTGTTGAAAGACTGAATGCTTTATTGAGCTGTTACAATGAGACAGTGTATTTCCTTCTTTCCTTTGTTCGTTTACATGAAAAGTTAAGACTGTTACATACTTCAGTCCTGTGCTTAGATCAGAACAAGATCTGTTTGAGGTGATCAGATCAATGCCTGGGGAGAACATGGAAAAATAACCCAGAATCCCACATTACCTCCAAAGACCTCTGTCCCTTTCAAAATGGTGACAGGAAGTGACACAACATCACTTCTTATCACCATTTTGAGAAGGACTGGAAGAAAATGGAGGCTTGTTATGTGTATGGGTGGGTGGGAGAGTGAAGCCTATAGCATGCTAGGGGACAGTTGCCCCAGGCCTCTGGTTTCTACATAGTTGCCCATTCCTGTTGTATATGGTAGGATTTCCCCTGGTTTCAGAGTAATCCAGAGTAAGCCCTATACTCAAGGCTGCTTCTTTGTGTACAAGCTGGAACATGTCCAGAGGAGGGTGACCAAAATGGTGGGAGGTCTGCAAGCCATGCCCTATGAGGAGCAGCGTAGGAAGCTGGGTATGTTTAGCCTGGAGAAGAGAAGGTTAAGAGGGAACATGATAGCCATGTGACATGATGGCCATGTTTAAATATGTGAAGGGATGTCATATTGAGGAGGGATCAAGCTTGTTTTCTGCAGCTCCAGAGACTAGGACATAGAACAATGTTCTTAAACTACAGGAAAGGGGATCCTACCTAAACATTAGGAAGAACTTCCTGATAGTAAAAGGTGTTCAGAAGTGGAATACACTGCTTTGGAGTGTGGTGGAGTCTCCTTCTTTGGAGGTTTTTAAACAGAGGCTGGATGGCCATCTGTCAGGAATGCTTTGATTGTGTATTCCTGCATGGCAGAATGGGGTTGGACTAGATGGCCCTCATGGTCTCTTCCAACTCTTATGATTCTATGATTCTTTAGAATCTGTGTACATCCCCCACACCTGCCAACCACACAATGCATAAGGGCTAAAGTAGACACACTGAAGATTTCCTTACCAATCCCACCCCATTAAAAAAACACACAGCAACACTAAAACTTCAGAGAGCCCCTAACTGGTTTCCCAGTGTCAACTGCCCTCCTGAAGTTTCTACTTGCTCTCTGGAAGAAAATGAATAGGTATGTTCTAGTGCAGGACTGAAAAATTTGATCAAGACGAATGTCATAATTTTCAGGGGCAAGAGTGTACACGATGAGAAAAGCCATCCTCCTGCCCCTGCACGGCAATACCCCTCTGAACAATTCTGCATCTGATAATAGTAACAAAACCCAGATGTCTCTTAGACAGCTTTTTGCATTAAGCCCCACTTCCTCTCCTGAGAGAGAATGCTGTGGCTTCCGGAGGCAATGAGCCTGTCATGTGTTTGGTCAGTGCAAAAGTATACATAAGAAGAGGCATGCTTGTTCAGACCAAATGCCTATCTAGTCTAGCATCCTTTTCACACAATGATCAGAGCAATGGCCTATCTAATCCAGCATTCTTTCCATATCGTGAAAAAACCTTTGTCACCCAGTTGGCACAAGCAAGACACAAGTGCAGTAGCACCCTGCTACTTGTGTTCCCCCTCAATTGGTATTCAGTGGCGTAGTCGCTACCAGCTGGTAGCTTTCATGTCAGTAGTTTGGTGAATCCACTCCAAGTTTTAGTCTGGAGCTATCCAAGGTCCTGTTTCCAATTCTCCAAATAAGTTCAGCATCTTGAATAATTCATTTAAAATCTTTGCTAAAAACCTGGTGCAGATTCACCATATGGCATTGATGTGGAAGCCACCAGATGCCCATGGTACCGCTTCTAGTGCTGGAGTTTATATACAGCCATTCTGACTAGCAGCTGCTGGTCACTTTGTCTTCCACAAAGTCTTCCTGACTTCTAGCTGTCATTTTTGCTATCACCCAGAGCAACCCTCTTTCTCATGTGCTTCTCACATGGGCATCCTAGAACAAGGAAGTTGCTAGTTTCACTATGTCAGCTGCTGGCATTCATGCAGACAGCCTGTTTGGAGTAGAGGTGGGTAGATTTGGAGAGGTGTGGGTTTTGTTTGTGTGTCTGTGTGTGTGTTGGGGGCTTCTGAAAGCTGGGCATATCTGTGACTGCTGGTTGCTTGCTGTCTGCTTCCCCTATTTTCCACACCAGGCTCTGCTCAACCATATTTTTTTTTAAAAAAAAATTATTGCAGGAGGCTAAGAAAGCAGCTGAAGAGGCAAAACGCATGGAGCTGTCCCCATCAACTAAGGTAAGAGAGTTTCCGAATTGTGTCTACAAACAAAAGGTAAAAGGGGACTGGGAAACCTGTGGCCCTTCAGATAGACTCTACTTTCCAATAGTCCCAGCCCAAGTGGCCAGTGGTAAAGGATGAAAGAAGGATTAGGCCATTAACCTCTGGAGCAATGCAGGTTCCCCAGCCCTGATATGAAGCTGATTTAGATGTTCCTTTCATTCTTTTCAGCAACCTTGTGAGATTAAGGCTGGACTTTGACAGGGCTTACTCTGACATCCATGAGAAATGTCAGGATTTAGAAACATGGAGTTGAAAAATAGTATACTTTCTGGTGGAGGTGTTGTTATGTCTATGTGCCTTCAAAGTCACCTCTGGTTTATGATGACCCCATGCCTTCCAATATTTCACAGATGAAACCAGGTCACATGTGGCTAAGCAACATCAGAGTTTGGTTAAGATGGGCAGAAGTTATTAAAGAGGAAGAACAGACAGATTAGGAAAGTCTGGATAAGTTTGCTTTCCCCTGAGCGTACTGGGATGGGCAAGATTCTGCCTGCTCCTCCCCTGCAGAGTTAACCCAGCAAACTACTTTTGCCCTTCAACTCAGTTTGCAGCAATTGAAATCAGCTAAGGACAAAGGGTGGATGTGGGAAGAGGAATGCTAAAACTAGGACATTTTAAAATCATCTGGAAAAGTGGGATGACAGAGGATTGATGGGGACTGTCCCTGCCAAATCAGGACATTTGGAAGGTATGCAACCCTATCCTAGAGTTTTCTTGGCAAGATCTGTTCAGAGTGGGTTTGCCCTTGCCTTACCCTGGGGCTGAGTGTTCCTTGCCCAAGGTCAGCCAGTGGGTTTCCATGGCTGAGCAGATATTTGTACCCTGATATTGCATAGTCCTAGTCCAAACCATAAACTGCTATACCATACTAGCTGATATCTGCTATGGTAGATACAGGGGACAATTTTCTACTGTGATAGATTTGGGGGTCAAGTTTTTGCTCCTGGGGTCCAGCAAGGACTTCATGGAATGCCAAAGCTGGAGAAAAACATAAGCCAAAAATGTTCAGAAGCTCATTTCTGGTTTTAAGCAACAGGTGGCTTTTTGATGTTCAACAGAGGAGGGAGGCCCAGTAGCCTGGTTTAAAAGTGAAATGCTGCTCCTAGAGGCCTCAGGTAGAAGACGTTCACCTTTATTTTTGACCAGAAAAGAAAAGGAGGGCAATCTAGAGTGGGTTTTGGAGCCTCCTTGTGGCCTCAGATCCACATGGTGCCTATGGCTGATGTAGTCCAACCCCCTGGCTCATTGCCAGCTGTGCAGTGTGGTACACAACCATCTCTTCAATACCTACACTGGAGGAGAACCTCCCACCTCCCAAATTGGTCCGTTTTGGAATCCCACTGCATGAAAAGAAGGTTAAACTGCACCAAATCTTTAACATTTATTTTTGAGCAACGTTGTCCAAAATCTGCCAGGCAGCATGGCTGGTAGCTGAGCTGGTGGTGGGCCTCAGAGAGCTGTAGTCAAAAAAGTAACTTTTCCAAGCACTGAATTAGGGCTCTAAGAGTAAATAGCCAGAGGTTGTCTTAGGGTGGCCACAGCAACCATTGCATGATGCCAGGATTCTTGTGTTTGAAAAGTTAATATCCTCCAAGGTGATCACTCCTAGAATAGCAATCCTTCTCCATATCTACAAACCCACTTCTGAATTCATGTCTTACCATGTGGCTTCTTCTGCAGAATCCCAAGCCAGTGGAGA
Organism: Gambelia wislizenii; assembly: GCA_030847615.1. Classification (NCBI taxonomy): domain Eukaryota; kingdom Metazoa; phylum Chordata; class Lepidosauria; order Squamata; family Crotaphytidae; genus Gambelia; species Gambelia wislizenii. Next base: position 31,000,860 of record JAUMIR010000010.1, on the reverse strand, counting down.
TCCATGAACCCAAACAAGCCACATTTGACCTACGGAAACACCTGGAGGCCTCAGGACACAGTGTGGACACCTGCCCGCATGTGCGGGTGACCAGCAAGGCCTGCAAAGGGTACCTGGTCAAGATGGGTGGTAGGATCAAGACCTGGAAGAAGCGCTGGTTCACCTTCGATCGCCAGAAACGTGTCTTGGCATACTATGCAGGTAAGAAAGAAAGAGAGACTGAGAGAGAGAGAGAGAGAGAGAGAGAGAGAGAGAGAGAGAGAACTCATCCACCACTTGCGCTGTAAAGTTTGCTCCTGTTTTCTGATGCCAAGGGTGGAAACACTCCCTCATTTGAGAGCAAAATACCCAAATGGATGTGAATTGTATGCCTACATTTCCAAATATTTTCTGATCTGAAGACATGGGGGGAAATTGCACCTACTCACTTCTTGTGCATCCTTGGACTGGGCCAAATTGGTATCTCTTTGGGGAATGGAGGATTTAGAATTTGGATTATGGTAGAATGATGAGACTTATCCTGAGTTTTCCCATTCTGGGGGCCAGAGGTGGGCAATGTGGGGCTCTCCAAATTTCCCAGCTGGCATAGCCAATGATGAGGAATTTTGGCAGTTGTATTCCAGCAACATCTGGAGGACCACAACTTGACCAGTCCTGTTGCAGTATCTGCTGTTTGAGGGGGATAATGGCCTTCCAGCTGTGATAGTCATCTATGGTTTTATGTGGCGAACCATATGTTTTTGGTATGAAGAGTCCCTCCGGTTTAATACCTCCCTAGCATTTCCATTTATAAGAACTGTGGAAAAGAACTTTACTTGAGACTTTGGAAATCTTCTGCTAGTCAGGGTTCAAAGTACAGTGGGCCCTCCATATCTGTGGGTTTAATATCTGCAGATTTGAGCATCTGTGGATTGTTACTCATACCTAAAATGGTGGCATCTGTACTTAAAATGGCACCGCTGCATAATACTAATACTAATAATAATTGATTTATTTGTATCCTGCCTCTCCCATCAGGATTGGGGTGGCAACATCATATAAAACAACAATCCAGCATACCTAAAATAGAGGCACCCATACCTAGAATGGTGGTGCCATGTACCTAAAATGGTGACACCCATGATTAAAATGGTGGTGTCCATTTATTAATATGGCCTCAATCATCCGTGGTCTTTGGTCACTGTGGGCAAGTTCCAGAACCATATCCCCTGCTGATACGGAGGGCCCACTGTATTAGTTTTGCTGGAGAAAGAGTCTGACTTACTTGAAGACACCTTCATATGTTCTATGCAGAACTGAGAAGTAATGGCTGGTATCCTACTGGGAAGTTATGTCATTGTAAACTAATTTATAATCATGTATCATTCTATGTTTTACTCAACTCCTAAAACATTACTGTTGGAGGGGCATTTGGGGATTTTGAGTCATGTTTATACATTATTAACTAGTAGCATTACTTTATTACTGTAATGTATTATATAAACAAATACATTACTAATCAACTAGGTAAGAAGATGTTGCCCCAGTATGTGGGGAAAGGCTGTTTAGTATGATCTAAGGCAGCTGTACCCTGAACATAAAAAGGGAAATAAATTCTGTGCCAAAATGACCTCAGTTGAATGATGCATATAAACTATGCAAATTAAACAGGCTAACACTTTCTTTTCTTATTTGTATATTCTCTCTCTTTTGCTAGTCATGGGGCAGGGAAGGGAAGCAGGAAAAGCAGTGGCCATCTTATACTGCCACCTGTGCCTAGTTTGTGACATTTCAGCAACCTTTGACTTTCAGGCCAAGAGTAGACTCTACATCCATAAGGCCTAGAAACTTTAGTTACTTAGTTATTGTTACAATGGTCAGATAAGGCAGATGCCCCAAAAGCTGGATTTTGCATCCAGTACCCTTTGTGGTTCTTTTCCTTTCCTGAGAAATTGCAGCCTACCTACAACCTTACCGCAGTTTATTTTTCTGTAGAGTACCCCACTTGGTCATGGAAACCCACTGGGTGGCCTTGGGTAAGTCACACTCTCTCAGCCTCAGAGGGAGGTAAAGACAAACCCCCTCTGAACAAATCTTGCCAATAAAACCCTGCCATAGGTTCGACTTAGGTTGCCATAAGTAGGAAATGACTTGAAGACACACAACAACAGCAAGGCTGTGCTTTGAGTTGTGTGTGTGTGTTTATTTGTGTTGGATGTGTGCAGGTGTTATCATCACAGGGAGTTCAGAGATATGTGTATACGTACACACACACACACACACACGTATATACATACATACAAGAAGCTTATGCTTATCACCTGCTTATGCCTTTTGGACATTTTCTCTGCCCCGCTCAACCTATTCTCATGTTCTTCTGCTCCTTTCTTGTTCCAGACAAAGAAGAGACCAAGCTTAAGGGTGTGATTTACTTCCAGGCTATTGAAGAAGTTTACTATGACCATCTCCGCAGTGCTTTCAAGGTACCAGTGGCAGTCACCCCTTAAAACTCTATTTTCAGTGAAATCCCCTAATGCCCATAGACTGGGGGTTGGATCACTGGGTTTGATTTAGGGATTGCACATCCCAAATGGACTGGGGTCCCAATATCTTTTGGATTCCATGGTGCTGCCAAATACTGCTGCCCAGAGCCATCAAAGCAACCAGAATTGAATTCTTTAGCCTTACAGACTCATGGCCATTCGATATGTGTAATTCCATGGAGCGTGCAGTATGGCAAAGGTGTAACATCCGGTGGCACTCTAGATGGTGGTAGATTTCAACTTCCCACAATGCTAGCTAGTATAGTCAGTGGTGAGGGATGATGGGAGTTGTAGCCAACAACTTCTAGGAGGGCTGATGTTGCCCCCCTGCATTAGGAGAAAATCTTACCCAGTTGCAACCCAGTAAACTAGATATAGCCTTACAGGGCTGTTGACTTTCCTTGAGTTGTGGCGTATGGCCTCAATCCTACAGTGAGTCTCATTGAGTCTCAATTGAATCAGTGGTACTTATTAACACATTGGACATTATCAGACTAGAATCTAAAAATGCTGTAATTCTTTAATTGAAGATAGCTGGAACTTCATGGCATTATAACACTTGTTACTGCACATAGCTGTAACCACGCGAAAGAATGCCACGGAATTATCGCACAACGACTGCTAGTGTTTTGAGAATGGGAGTTTACTTTTGTGATTTAGCATGGGTGAAATTTCAGCTGTTCTCATGAGTAGGTGAGAGCATGCTTAAAACCCCCCAAACCCCTTAATTCAGAAAGCAAATGAACACACAAGCACTGAAACAAAGCTAAAACTGTGCAAACTAAAGGGGACAGTTCATAAAAAGAGTGTCCTGTGCTTCGTTTTCATGTTCTCACCTGGAAGTTTTCTCACTGAGGACTGCCCATTCATGCTGTAATCTTGCAATTACAACAGAACATGGTTTCGCACACAGTCAATAGCATGAAAAGGGCCCTATTGATGATCTATTGATGGCTTGTCCTGTGAATGAGAAAGAACATGTTTTTCACAGCTGCAGCCCATGGTAATAACATGAGGAAGATGAAGTTGTGTGGTAGTGGGGCCCATTCACACTACCCTTATGTTATAATCCTGTAATTTTTGCTGCATCTGGTAAGGTCCATTGACTCACCATTGAACAATTGAGTCATTTGGTCGATGCTAGTTAAACAACCAACCAAAAGGTTAAACTAACAAGGCTGAGGCCTGGGTGTTGGAATGGGTGGGTGGGTGCCCTCAGCACCCGGCAGACCACAACACATGTAGAGGGATGCATTCAGCTTCATGAGCCAGTAGTTATGCAAAAACAATGACCATAACTGATATTTATCTATCTACCCCTCTTTCTCTCTCTTTAAAGTGGATAGTGAAGATAACAAAATAGCTAACAATTTTCTATAGCTTATCTCAGTCAGAAGTCAAAATGGAAAGTGTAATCAAGAAATCAGAAGGTTAAGACTGGGAAGAGCAGCTATGAAAGAACTAGATAAGATCCTCAAGTGAAAAGATACGTAATTGGATACCAAAGTCAGGATCATCCATGCCATAATATTTTTGACTTCTATGTATGATTGTAAAAGTGAAAAAAAAAACTTGATAGGAACAGAATCAACTCATTTGAAATGAGGTGCTTGAGGAGAGAGTTCATGGCCCACCAAAAAAAGGGCAAATGAATGGGTTCTAGAACAAATTAAGCCTGAACTCACTGGAAGTAAAAAATGACTAAGGGTATTTTACATTGGACATGATTCATTAGAAAAGATGATAATGTTCAGTAAAGTGGAAGGAAGTATGAAAGGAGGAACACCACAACACAGGCAGATTTTTCTCAATCAAGGAAGCCAAACCTTTGCAAGTCCTTAGCAGGGCTGTTCATAACAGCCTGTCTGGGAGGTTTCTCATTCACAGGGTCACCCTGAGTGAAAGCCAACTTGACCACATAGAGAGACCGTGGCAGTCCCTGCCCTCAGGTGTGCTGTCTAAAAGAGACACAGCACACAAGGGAAGAGGGATGAAAAGGGTGGAAGTGATGACTGCAGATGGTGATTGGAGTCCCTCTGCAAAGTTCCTCTCCATTATCACCCAAAGTTGTGGCCCTGTGGCTTGAGGCAAAGGCGCAAGTCTTACAACCTTGTCTAGCTCCATTGGCCTTTATGGCTATCACTGAAGTAGCTCCTAAAGTAGACGGCAGATGGAGCAGGTGGGAAAAGATCAATTCTAGATGATGGCCAAAGTCTTCTGCTTGAAGTAATTGCCACCAGCAGAGCTGCTTCAGTGAAACTTCCAGACACGGAGGGTAAGAGCAGATAGAGATATTTTTTTCTTTGATGATGGAAGATTCCTGTCTCAATCCATATCCTCCAAGATTTCACAGATGAAAACTAGCACATGTGTGGCCAAGCAACATCAGAATGTGATCAAGATGGCAAAATGGATAAAGATGGTCATTAATGAGGTAGAATGCACTAGCTAGGAGAGGCTGCAGCAGTTTGCTTTTGCCTGAGCCTCCTGGGATGGGCAAGACTCTACCCCCTCCTCTCCACTCCCCTCTGCTGAGCTAAATGAGTGCAAACTACTTTTGCACTTTGAACTCATTTGTAGCGATTGAAGTAACTGGAGGACAAACAAGGATAGTGGGAAGAGGAGAGAGAAACTGGAACATTTTAAAAGCAGCTGAAAAAATGGGATGACAGAGGATTAACAGGAACTAGCCCTGCCAAACTGGAACAGTTGGAGGGTATGCTTAGTTATAGGAACCATAGTTTGTAAAGGTTACCTTTTTGGATTACATCTCCCAGAATTCTTCTGACTTGTAGAATTCCATCAGTTGTAGGCCAAAAAAGTTCCAAGCTTTGATCACAAGGACTTGTTTTATATTGGATCAGACCATTGGTTTTTCTAATCAGGTATTATTTACTCTGGAGATTTTCAGACGCGATTTTCGGCAGGATATATTCCAAAACAGTTCTGTTGCTGCCGCGCGGCAGGGGAGCAGTTTTGGACGATGCCATTCCTCTGCTGAACCCCTCCTTGTCAGTTCCATGACAGAATGGAGGAAACTGCGTCATATTTCACTCACGGGCAACAATCGTAAATGAAATATGATGTGGTTTCCTACATTCTGTCATGGAAGTGACACAGAGGGGTTCGGCAGAGGGACGGCGTTGTCCGAAACTGCTCCCCTGCCGTGCGGCAGCAACGGAGCTGTTTTGGAATATATCCTGCCGAAAATCGCATCTGAAAATCTCCTCTGTCTGGCAAACAGCTGTCAGTTTCAGGCAGAAACTCTTTTCCATTTTCTACAGGTCCCTTCCTTTTGTTTTTCTTTTTGATGCCAGAAACTGAACCTGTGATTTCACACATGCAGGGCACATGCTTTACCACTAAATTACAGTTCCTTTGCACAGTGGTCCCAGTGTCTCTGAGTGTAATATACCCCAAGGAGTTATAATGAGGATAAAATGAAGTTGGGTGGGAAGAGAACCATAGAATCATAGAGTTGGAAGAGACTTCAAGGGCCATCCAGTCCACTCCCTGCCTTGCAGGAATACACAATCAAATCATTCCCGACAGATGGCTATCCAGCCTCTGTTTAAAAACCTCCAAAGAAGGAGATTCCACAACACTACGAGGCAGTATATTCCACTTCTGAACAGCTCTTACTGTCAGAAAGTTCTTCCTAATGTTAGAGAAGGAGAGCCAGTGTGCTGTAGTGGTTCGAGTGTTGGACTGGGACTCTGAGAGACCAGGGTTCAAATTCCTGCTCAGTCATGGAAACCAACTGGGAGACATTGGGCAAACCATACTGTCTCTTCTTAAGAAGGGGGCAGTGGCAAACATCCTCTAAATAAATTCTGCCCAAAAAAACCCCACAACCCTGTGAGCGGGTCACTATAAGTCAGAGTCAATTTGAAGGCAAACAAAAACAACTACATGGAAATTAGCCTTGTCTTTTGCTCTGAGTTTCTTCCAGGAAGAACATTTTTTTAATGGTAACGTTGTGTTTTTCATTATTGGTTTTCTTATTAAATAATGTGTTGTTATACTCTTTTCCTCATTATTACTTTTTGCTCCTCTTTGCCAGAGTCCCAGCCCCAAGATGACCTTCTGCGTCAAGACCTATGACCGGCTCTTCTGCATGGTGGCGCCCAGCCCAGAGGCTATGCGCATCTGGATGGATGCTATTGTCACGGCAGCAGAGGAAAATGCTCGCTACTGATGAGCATGCAGTGCAATGGATGTTATGATTCAAGCTCAATTATGGATCTAGTGCTTTTCCTGAAGGAGCTTCCCTATGTAAACCAAAGCTCCTCTCCTGGGGAGGAGCTTGGCAGCACGATAGCCAATAGGAGAGGCTCAAATATGTTCCTATTTGATCAGATGGCTGCATGGTTCCTCCAGTGTTTAAACAGACAGGGTGGGATGCTAAGTAACAAGTGGGGCCAGTCTCTGTGTAGCATTGCTGGCAGCCACTGCTCATACCAATTGCTTGATCCCTTATATCTGAGAAGATGGAGACACAATGTGTTGGCAGATGGATGTTTGGTGGTGTGCATTCCAGCCACTTTTGTAGAATGTGACTTCAGTTCCAAAGAATCTAAATGACTTTCTCTCGAAGCTGTGTCTCTTGACCTGCCTCTCCTAGAGAAAGAAACGTACTTAGAGCAAAAGGGAGACATTTCTGTGAATGTGAACTCCTGAGTTGGCCAGGATTGAGCACTGGAACAAGAGACTGCTTGCTCAAATCCTTGCTTGGCCGCAGAAACCCACTGGGTGACCTTGGGCAAGTCACACTCTCTTTCAGCCTAAGAATAAGACCATGGTAAACCTTCTTTGAATCAATCTTGCCACAATGACCCTAGGAGAAGATCACCATAAATGGGAGTCGACTTGAAGGCACAGAAAAACAACAAAACTGGAATAAAGTGTAGCTTGAACAAGCCTTAGACAAATGAAACCTCCCGTTTGGGACCCTTTGACATTGACCCAACATCCCTCTGGTTTATATCCTTGCAGCCACCTGAAAGCTTTGTCCGTTGTGCTTTGCCACAGTGCCTTGGCATAGGCTTGTCTGGACAATGGAAGACATTTGTAATATGTGGGAGAAACGTCCCACTGGGACTCCAGCACCTTTCATTAAGCAGAGCAGTACTGTGTAGCTCTTCTTGTATTTATTTGTCTACTTGGGGTCTCTTTCTTTTTTGTGAATACCTGGGGATACTGTTTAAAAGAAGCACTCATGTACAAAAGGGTAGGCTATTTATTGCATAAACCTTTCAAGGGAAAACAGAGCTGAGTGTTAATGCAGTTCATTCCTGTTTGCCAAAGTATTTGGGTTCCTTGTCTACTCTTAATACTTCTCACTACAAACATGGGCTCTCCAACCCATCTCTGCCAATCTCTTTCATTCTTCCCCATCCTTCTCTGTGCCCCTGGGATGAACCTAGTTTATTAAACTAGCCCTCTGCCTTCCTCTCCTCTTTGCAGAACCTTTCACTGTGGAATCCTGTTCTTCTTCATCTGTCTGGAACTGTGCCAGATGGTGACTGGAGAAGGTGATGGAGCCCACTAAATTAAATTTCTACCTGTTCCCATGACTACACCTTTACCCAGCTCAGGGGTCAGTTTCCTCAGCAACCTACTGAGCCATGGTGACTGGTGATTCATGTCAGTGGAGTTGTGAATCCACTGTGGGCTTTAGTCTGAAATGTAAAGGACTTACTTAAGGTACTGAATCTTATCCCTATCCTTAACACAAAATAACTAAAAACAATTTGGAACCCCTGAATTTTAAGGAGGTGGGGGGGGACAATAAAATGCCTACTGCACAAGTCCCTTAAATGTCCTTTTGTTAAGAAAGCCAGTGAGTTCCTGAAAGCCTGTTGAATTTTTTTTTTTTAAATACTTTGCTTGACAGTGGAAGAGTGGCAGAGAAGAGGCTAGTCTCTAGCCTCTCTTGGAAAGGGAGTTCTAGAGCTTGGGAGCAGCCACCAAGAAGGCACTCTCTCGTGCCCACAACAGACATGTCCGTGAGTGTGATGGAGCTGAGAGAAGAGCATTCCCCAAATATTTCATATGGGAGAATAGGGTCATTCAGATAGCCTGGACCCAAGCCATGTAGGGCTGCTTGCTTGCTTGCTTGCTTTATTTATTTATTCATTTATTACCCCACTTTTCTCCCATATGGGACTCAAAGTGGCTGTACAGCCATGTCAAGCTGTATATATTATAACCAGGACTTTGAATTGTGCCTCAAAACAGACCAGCCATCAGGGGGAGCTATTGTAGCAAGAGAATTGTCTGCCTTCCACTAGAGCTTTGGAAAAGTTACTTTCGTGGTGGGAGGAGGGGGTTACAGTTCTGAGAACTACAACTCCCAGAATTTGTCCATGCTGCTTGAGGGATTCTGGGAGCTCTAGTCCAAAAGAAAATTTAAACATTTCCAAGCTTTACGTTTGTTCTGCTAAAGGTTGTGGTCAGTGGGGATTATAGGAGATATATTCCCCCCACCCCAAAAAAGCATTTTCCCCTCTGAGCTCCATCATAAACATTTTGTTATGATTCAGTGCTTCAACCAGCCTGCCTCAGAAACCCATGGAAGGGTGGGAGAAGGGGGAAAGATCTGATGCAAGGCAACAGTGGCTGAGTTCCTCAGTGCCTGCCATTTTTTTGTGCCTAATAAGCCAGCATGGCATTGTGGTTTGGCTATTGGATGAGGACTCCAGGTTTCAGATCCCTGCTCAGTGTTGTAAGACAAGAAGTCAATTTATGATTATTAAAATATCCACCTTTTTCTTGGTTTGAGACTCAAGGCATTTTACAGCAGTCAAAATAAACATAGTCAAAACTTAACAGCCTAACAAAAGTTAAAAAGCAACCAACCCCTCATCAAATTTGAAACCAGTTAAAACAAATTAAAACAACAGCAACAAATAAAAGTCCAGCATATTGTACAGGGCTGGTTTCCTTGAAAAAGATAGTTCTCAAAGGCCTGCTGGAATAACAAGGGCTTTAGCAGTCTTTTAAACTGAAGTGTGGTGTAGTGGTTTGAGTGCTAGGATTCCATGAGACAAGGGTTCGAGTCTGCTTAACTATGGAAACCCACTGGTGGTCTTGGACAAGTCACACTCAGCCTTGGAAGAAGACAACTGTACAACTTTTAGTAAATTTTTATTTTATTTTATTTATTTATTAGTTATTTATACCCTGCCATTCAGCCACAAGGCTATCAGAGTGGCTTACAAATTGTTTTTAAGCAATAGCAATTTACACATCTACACTATATTAAGTAGTTTCCAATGTTTGTTAGCTAATTGCCCCCACAAACTGGGTACTCATCCACACTATGACATGTGACATCCACACTAGTATATTAGAGGCAGCACTAATCTACACAATCTCTAGAGCCCCTTCATGTATTTAACATCAAACATCAGAAGAGGTCTAATTGAGCCTGTGATACATTTACCATATTTATAACCACATAAACTATTGTTAATCTGTTTAACAGCCCCTTAGCAGCCATTATCACTTGTGGCCCTTCCACTCTTGTTAGAATGCCCATTATTCCTCACCACTTTATATGTTTCCTAGGGTTTTTGGGAGTTATAGTCCAACAACATCTGGGGGACCACATGTTACACAGCTCTGCTTAAATGAAGTCAAAATCACAGTGTTCTAGTTGGGTAGGTATACTTACATTCAGGTGTAGTTAAAACCATCTGCAGCTTAATGTTAATGGAACAAAAGATGGATCAGGCCATATTTCCATAAATCTTGCCAAGCAAATCCTAGGCTAGGGTCACATATGGGAGACTGCCAATGATTGCCATATGCTGTAGTCTATATTTCAGAGGAAGGGACTGGCATAACCCCCTCTGAGTATTCCTTGTCTAAGAAAACCCTATGGAATTCCTATGGAATTCATGGGATGGCTTAGCCGGCACACACAGGGTCACATACCCTCCAACTATTTCAGTATGGTTCCAAGATTCAGCACCTTGGACAACATTTTTTTTAAAAGATCAGAGAAAAATTCAGAGAGGATTCACTGCTGCAATGATGTGGAAGCCACCAACTGCCACTGCAGTGTGGCATAGTGGTTAGTATCAGCCTAGGATTGGGGAGATCCCAGTTCAAATTCTGATTCATCTGTGAAGTTCATTGGGTAACCTTGGGCTCAGCTCAACCTAAACTACTTCACAGGGTTGTGGTGAGGATAAAATGGACACCATGTACACGAAGTAGGCTCTACAGTGTTTCTAACCTAACCTACTTCACAAGGTTGTGGCGAGGATAACATCCATATCATGCACATGAAGTAGGCTCAACAAATAATAACACTGATTCTCAATCTAACCTACCTCACAGGGTTGTGGTGAGAATAAAATGGACACCATCCACATGAAGTAGGAACCATGTACTCTGATCCTTGGAGGAAGGATGTACATATAACACATATACATCTATTTTTTAATTGTTTGAGGGAAAACTCTCTTCCCTTTTTTCTTATATCGGGTGTGAGGACAGTGGCCAATTGTCTCAGGCAATGAGCAAGCACCACCTACAACAAAACAGCTCAGAAACGGAGCCATTTGCAATCATGATGAAGGGTGCCTGTCTCTTGTTTAAGCTGCAAAGCTGGATGAATAACTTGCTTTGAGTTATTGGAAATGTTGAGAAAGACTGTGATTTAATCCTTGGGAAGAGGCGCGTCCCTTTTGTATATTGTTTAACCACCGTGGGATTAGGAGGCCTATTTTACGACTGTAATTTTTTTTTAAATGAACTTTATTTTGCAACCCTCTTAGAGCCATTTTGGAAAGGAACAATAATTAAAAACCCTCCTTATATGCAATCTTTTTTTTTAACAGCTGCTTTACCATCACAACATGCAGGACTAAAAAGGAAGCAGCAAGAAGCTGTGACAGACTTGGGGTATCTCTAGAAAGGTGACATCTGGAAAGGGAGTCAATTTAAGGAAGAGTGGCAAGAATCCCCCAGAACACCCCAATTTCAGACCAAACCATGGGCCCTTTTACACACCACAGCTATAACACTGTAATTCCACATTAACTGCCATAGTTCCATCGTACAGAATCCTGGGATTTGCAGTTTAGGGAGGGGTATTATGAATTTTCAACCAGAGAGCGCTAGTGCCTCCCCAAACTATAAACCCCAGGATTCCATAGGATGCAGCCATGGCAGTTAAAGTGAAATAATAGTGCTATAATGGTATAGTGTGAATGGGGCCCTGGTTATGCTAAGAGCAGCTCCAATATCCGCATGCAGCTTTTCGGTTCTATGAATAGATTCTTACTAGCAATGAAGTAGGACATGTGAATGATAGACAGATACATACATACATAAACAATGGATGCTAAGGTCACAAATCCAAGACTGGATCCACCGTTGGAGAGAGTGAAGGAATTGCCTTAGGCAGCAGATGCTGGGGAAGGTGGCAGTGGTGGTCCCCCATTCCTCCTGAGCTCCACAAGCATTTGCCTTTGCTGGAGGAAAAGTTTAAACATGTCAAATAACCTGTACTCTCATGCTCCCTGCAAACTAACCTGCTGTGGCAGCAGACCCTGTCCCATTCCAGAACTGAAGTAAGGTAAGCTTCTGTACTTGAAATGGAGGGTGGGGATGCCCCCTTCTTCTTTGTCTTAGGTAGGAAGGTGTCACAAGCCAGCCCCAAATAAATCCCTTTCTTTTAAACAGCCACATGTGTCTGTGTATGTGGGTACATGTCTCTGTCCCCTTAACCATCATTTTGGAAAGCTACATGGCACACTATGGTTTGACAAAAATCAGAGGGAGTCAGGATTTCATTAAATGAGTAACTGTAGGACTCATACACTGAAGGCACCAGATCCCATCTGATCCAAGAAGTTAAGCAGGGTCAGCCCTGCTTAGTACTGGGATGGGAGAATGGCAAGGAATATCAGGAGCTGAAGGCAATATTTCAGAAGAAGGCAATGATAAACCACCTCTGAACACTCCTTGCCTGAAAAACCCCATGAAATTCATGGGGTTGCCATAACTGAACCGAAAACTTGAAGGCATATATACACCCACATGATTTGAGGGCAAACATCTAAGGTAAAGATGAGAAGAACATTCACCACTATTTGTCTCCTGGTCAAGAAATGGGTTTTTGTACAGTTGGGAAACCCCACCAGGAAGAATAATATAGCACTAAGACTTTTGTGTAGTATTCTTCAGGTGTTCAAACATCCCAAAGTGTCTTCTAGGGGATTCTTGTATGTCTGCTTTTTTTCTGTGCAAAAAAAAAAAGTGTTTTAAGTGCAGAAAACATGTTTAACTCCTGTTTTCTTCACAGGAAACATTTTTGTACAGAAAAATACCACATGTATTTCTGTGCAAAGTAATCTTCTTGGAACATTTTGGGATGTTCAAATGCAGTGAGGATATTTGTTTTCTCCTGCAGTAAGGGGGAAAGTATGGTAATTATGCATCCTTGCTTGCAAAGGACAAAATAGGTGCGGCCTTTCATCTTTGGTCCAGGTCCCACACAGCAGAATTAGTGAAAGAAGCCTCCAAATGTAGCAAGGTTGTGTTACCACAATGAAATAATACACATTGACATTTATACCATTAAGTCCCAAGCCTGTAATTACTGGAGGGTGACTGGAAGGTATTTGTCTGTTTGTTTCTGTGTGTGAGAGAGAATGCTGTTTGCCTCCCAGTTATGTTCTGCTCATATATTTGTAAATTAAGCATACAGTATATTACAAAAACACCTTCAGTCGCTAGTCCTCTCAGCCAAAAGCAACCAAACCCAGCTAAGTCCTGTTTCTGCAATGTCTCACAGTTCAAGGAAACAGGAACATGTGGCAATCAATTAGCATTTGCATGTGGATTTGAACAGTCTTGGAATTCCAGCTTGGAGAAACTGAACCCAGGAAACTGCTTTCTGGGTCCTCAGTCCTCTGTTCTCAGAGCCCTATTATAGTCTTCTCATCTCTCCATTCCCTATTAAAGCAAATGGCAGGAAGGAATATGTCCTGCCCAACTTCCCTTATCCCCATTCTGGGATTATTTATTTATTTATTTAGAGCATTTATACCCTGCTCTCCTGCCAAAAAACCCCCTCCCAGAGTAGCTTACAAATTGTTAATTTGACAATTCTCTGCCTTCAGGTTTATGATCTAAAAAGACAAAAAATGCAAGGAAAAGGGGATGGCAATATGAGAGGGGTTAAGGCCAGCAAATCCTGGTTGCTGTTCCTTCCCTCAAAGGCCAAAGATAGCTGTTAGTATGGAGGGAAGGCCTCTCACCAACCACTAAGACCAAGGCATGATAGCACTATGCCAGGCTGCTCTCTCCCTCAGAGACCACAGTAGTGACAGTTGGTATGGAGGGAGGGTCTTTCACCAGCCACTGGCATCAAAGCATGGTGGTGTTATCCCTGGCAGCTGTTCTCTTTATCTTTAAGCATTGTCTGTGGTTTTAAAATGTCCCCACTGTGGATTACATTTCTTGCCCCTCCAGATGTGGGAAAGGTAGAAAAGCATAGCCCACGATGTCATGGGTCAGGAAAGGAATGTGTTGGGTAAAATGCCATTTCAGTCACAACCATGCATGGGCCTTATAATACAAAAGGCCTCAAGGACCATGGGTTTCTTCAGACCACCCTAGGGGTTAGTGTGGAGTTGTCCAGCTCATCAATGGAAGAAGTAGCTTCCCTTGTGAATTTGCTAGGCTTTCTAAATGAATGTGTGCTGTCTTCAAGCAAGGCTCTCCTGAAGGCCCCTGGCAAGTTGAAACACTTCCTGTGGAAATCCAGCCCCATGAAGAAGTATAGGACGGGGTTGGCACAACTGTTGAGGTAGGCCAGGCAAGAAGTGAGAGGCAGCCCGATGGAAACTGCCTGGCCCTTCACTCCTCCCAGTTTGAGGAGAAGGAAGAGATGATATGGTGCCCAACAGAGAAAGAAGGTGACCACAATTGCCAATATGACCTTGAAGGGTTTCTTGGACCGGAAGGTAGTTCTCCGTCGCCTCAGTTGTACAGCAATGACCCCGTAGCAGACCACAATAATGACAAAGGGAGCCAGGAATCCACAGACAAACCTCAGCAGATAGGGGACCAACTTTTCGGCTTCTCCATCCCCCAGTGTGAGGGAGCATTTGGTCCTGTTACCCTTGTCAATCACCACTCTACGATAAAGATAGAAAGGGAGGCTGGTGGCCACAGCAATGGACCAGGCACAGGTGGCAGCCAACCAGGCCAAGCGTGGCCCACGGCGGTTTTTGGTCCAAATTGGGTAGACCACAGAAGCTGCCCGGTCCAAGCTGATGGCAGATAAGAGGAAGACACTGCAGAACATGTTGAGGTACTTGACAAAACTGGTGGCTCGGCACAGGAAGTTTCCGAAGGGCCATTCTTCATAGAAAGCATTCTTCAGCAGAGGCACTATACGGCTCACTGAGAAAAGGAAGTCAGCCAAGGCTAGGTTGAAGTACCAGACACAATTGACTGTGCGTGAGACCTGATGGGCTGTGATCCACATCACAACTCCATTGCCCAAGGAACCAAGTAGGAAAACCACACCGTAGAGAAAGACTTGAATCATGTCCATTACATTGCTCACATTAGTTTTGGGTTTAGAAGAAAGCAACAAGGGTGTATTGGTGGACCATGAGGCAGTGGCATTCACCTCCATGATGATACCTTAGAAAGAGAGAGAAATTAGAAGTCACTTAGAAGGCAGAGAATCCAAGTTTCCTTTTCCAGCCTTGCTCTCCTTCTATCCACTAGCTCTGAAACTGGAATAATGGTGGCCTTCTTTAGGAGACACAGATTTATCCATATGCTTCTTCAATGTCCCTCAACAAACTAATGCAGCAGTAACCATGAAAGAGCTCAGTATGAAAACAGTGGCAGGAACTGCATAGTTCTAAATGACTTGAGAAAATGTCCCAAATTATTTACTCTTCTAAAATGGGAAATCAAAAAGAGAATGTTTGGCTGCAGGGCAGGGTATAAATTCTCTAAATAAATAATGGGGGGGGGGGATCACTAATAATCCCCCTTTTCTTTCACAACCCAATCCTTTTAAGAACCATAAGAAATTATGAGGTGTGAACTCACTCTGAATTCAACCTGATTTGTTTTGGGAGGAAACTCATCTATTCAATTGGGGCTTAGCCTGGTTTATACTCCAACCAAACCAAATTTGTAGTAGAATGCACACTCCATGCTCATGAGTCCTAAATCAACTTCCATGCACCAATTCCCCATCTTCCTTATTGTGTTAGTGCTCTCGGGGTAAGACATAATCCTCTTCATCTTTCCCTCCATCCCAACTGCCACTGCTTTGGCCTTGGAAGGAGAGAAGAACCAGCAGTATCTGCCAGATTTAATCCCTACACTGACTGCCATTCTCTTTTCCTTATGTGTCCTCTTATTTAGATTGTAAGCCTGAGGGCAGGGAACTGTTAAATTAACCATTTGTAAGCCTCTCTGAGAGCCTTTGTGGCTGAAGAGTGGGGTATAAATACTCTAAATAAATAAATGGTTGAATGAAGGTAAGAAGGTCTCTGCTCCTTCCCTGTTCCATCTTCTAGGCTGTTTGCAGCATAGTGTGATGAAATCACTACATTGGGGCTGAGATCCTACACTAAGTAGGCAAAGTGTAACGGTACAACCATGCAACTCCATGTCCACTTTCCACCATGGCAGCTTGTAAGCTTTGGCTGGGGTTGCTGTTGCTGCTGTCGCTTACCAGTAGTGAGACGACAAAGAAGGAAGGCAATTCTGATGATGAAGATGCATCTGGTCTGGTCTGGGGGAAAAGGATCAGGAGTGGGTACCCTTCTCATCCATTCCCCCAGAGACCAGACCAGCCACATCTTTGTTGTTTGAATTGCCTCCCTCCTTCATTTCCTCACCACCAGTAAATAGCAACAGCAGTGACCCCTCCCAGAATTTCAAAGCTGCTGGGAGGGAGGTTTTGGACAGTGCACACATATGTCACTAACACAATTTCAGCCCAGGAGACCAGAGAAAGAAATGACCAAGATACCCCTACCCCCTTCTTCCTCCCAGTTGCTATAGTTTTCTGGCTCCAGAGCACCAGTGGGAGGAAAGGGGGTGAGTGGAGTGGGAAAGCAAGTGGGAGGGAGTTTGTGGGCTGATTAGTGGGGAGAGGGCAATCCAAGTCAGAGAAGAACTTGTGGGTTACAATGCTAAGCTTGCATTTGAAGATTGCTTACAAGATTTCCATGCCAGGAAATAGGCGTGTTGGTGGTACCATGTACATGAAGGGAAAGAGCTGAAGGTGACCATAAGTTAGAGCCATGCTGAAGGAAAAGTATTCTCAATCAGGGGGAAAAAATAAAAATTGCAGTTATTAAGTTCTTGGGAAACTCAAGGAAAAACAGATGAAGCATTTCTAGAGTATTCCGATCCTATCATCATCTAAGTCACTTTCTAGTAATAACGATAACAATTTGAAATGTAAAGAATAGGCTCGACATGAATAGTTTTCACTCAATGCTTGCTGAGTAATCTTCCATTACAGCTTAATGACTGCTGTTGAAAGATGGGCTAATATATATCTGAAATCTTACTGTGATTTCTTTTACGTTGTTCTGTGCTGTTCACGGGAAGACTTTGCAAAACTGTTATAAATGCTAAAGTGCATGTTTGCTTTGGTGTCAGATCATTCAGCTTGACTGTCGACATCTGGACTGGTGTGTTGTCACAAAAAACAAAAAGGGCTGCCTTCATTTCACTAATGCCTCCATTCCTGCACCCTGAAAGTGGTAGCTTTCCCTTACATGCACGAGAAAGGTGTTAAATAACAACAGGCTCCTGTGAGACCCAAGTGACAACCCACAGAGAAGACTACCCAATGCATCTCTGCATGATCTATTGCTTTGAGCTTGCCTCCTTCTTTAGATACAATTCCAATGGAATTCTGCTTTGTTCCTCCATTGGCTGTGGCTAAAATATTCAATCATTACCCGTGCCTTAAAGCCCCAAAGTTATCTCTTAAAGGAGGCTGCCTGTTAGTTCTCTGCATGAATCACTATTCTGGGCTTGCCTTTTTCCAGTCAAGAGGTGCACTACGAGGAGTAATTCACACAGAAACACAGAGGATGGGCTCTCTGCAAAGATCAATGATTAGGGGAGTGTAGCAACCACGTCCAATGAAGAAATGAGTATGGATAGACCTGGAAAAAGATAAGTTTATGGGGCAAAATGATAGCCCACTAGAACCCAAATATCTGAAGGCATGTTGCTCAGATGGTGGAGCTAATATATTTTCTGTTGTCCTGGACATTTAAGACTTGAATCACCTAGTTCACATAACAAAAAGGGGAATTTTGACTGAAATAAGGCAGACAAAGTATATTTCTGCATAAAAAATATTTTTAGAACAGAAATGTGTTTTCTGTATGGAAAAGAACAGGTGTATACATGCACAAAAATGTGTTTTCTGCTCAGAAGAACCCCATGTATCTCTGCTAAGACAAATGCTTCCCAAAGTGCAAACAGCAGTCAGAAACTACACAGAAATCTTTATGTTCTCCTCCAATGGGGAAAAAATGCATGAATTCTTCATTCTTGCCTGTGAGGATGCAAAACATCAAGGTTTTCATCTCTAATGGTTGGTCATCTGCCAGGGATACTGTAGCTTTGGATTTCCTGCATCAGCAAAGGTCCGACTTTTTTTTTTAATCTTTGAGGCCCCTTCCAGATCTATGATTCCAGTCATTGCACTTGTTTCTGGTGGGAGGTGGGGGACAGTTTACCCATAATAGTCAGTTGTTACAACCTGTGGCACCCAAAAGACTAATGAGTTTTATTTTGCGTTTATTTTCGAGGATGCCACCCTCTTCATCAGACACATCTCATGCTGTCTGCAAAAGCTTAAGCTAAATAGAATATGTCCATCTTTAAATTGCCCAAAAACTTATTAGAATCATTCTTGCTCTTGTATGCTCACAAAACAAACCTTTTAGGGAATCAAAGTGAAAGTCTGCAACTGCTTCTTCTTCTTTCTTTTCTTAGAAAAAGTGTGTGCTGTAACTTCACAAACCGTGAGAAATATCCATCTGCTTTGAGGATCCAAGTCTTTGCAACAGAGCTTGGGGGAAGTTACAGTACTTCTTTGCATTGCAGTTCCCAGAATCCCCCAGATAGCATAGCTCTAATTGCTGGGAGATTCTGGGATGAAGATGATGATAATGAAGGTCTTCATTTATACCTCCCCAATTTCCTCAAAAATTGGGACTCAATGAGGCTTACAGTTTAAAACAAGCACAATCTAGCTAAAAACATACAAAAGTCCACATTAAAATGAATTAAACTACTCACGATATAAAACAATTTAAAACATGGACCCAAAAAGGATTTAGAAACAGTTATAAACACTTCAATAAAAGCAATATAGTACCTTCTAAAGCCCTTTCTTTAACAACTCTGTAGTCCACACAACTAACATTCCCGATTCTCCAACCTCTCTCCAGAGATTATTCCTACTTCTTCCACCTGAGGTCCTTTTTGAAAAGGTGGAGATGTTAAGGATAAAACAGGGGTCTTTTTATGTGCAACTCATGTACCTGACCACTGAATCTTGTCACAGATGCACCCATGTGGTTCTTGCCACAGACGCACCCATGGAGGAAGCCACATTCAGGAGAAATCAAGACTTATTCTGATATCTTAAACACTCACATCAAAAACATGCCAGGATCTGACATGCTCAAGACCAGACACAGCAGTGACACATGGCTGCAGTGTTAACCACAGAGTGCTATTGTCAGCACCACAAACCACAGCAGAGAGACGAAACCTGTCCTGGGAGACTCCAGGGAACCTCAGTCTTACAAAATAGAGAAAAACACATTTTCTTCTTTTTGAAAACTGAAAACAAACAGGAAAGATGCAGAGAATGAAAGATCATTGGTGGGGTCTCACAGGCACAACACTGAATCCAAGGAGATCAAAAGTGTGCCATGCCAGTTTGAAAATTACCTTTCAGAGGCTACCCAGGAATCCGGCTCTCTTGTCTTTCACCAGCGTCCTTTCCCAGGAAACTGAAAGATGACTTGGTTGCTGCTTGCTTTCTTTTACCCGGATGAGATCTTGGTCTCTGGCCAAAAGGAAGATTAGCTCCTGATGAAAAGAGGAACTTGGTGAGATGGTTATTCGATTTTGTGTGGCAGATAGGAAAAATGCAGAAGAACATGCTGAGGTTAAGGAAGTTTTGCCTAAAAGGATAGAACACTACCAGTTGAGGCATGTGGTCATTTAACATAGAATTCCAAAGAAAAAAAGAAAGAGAGAGAGAGAGAGAGAGAGAGAGAGATTAATAAAAATATCACCATCTTAGACCATGGTACAATGATTCATGGGACACAAAGTATTTGCCAGATGCATGTCTCCCAAGAAGAATTCCTTCTCCTGGAAGGCAAGCTGCTTTTTTTCTATAGATGAGACAATGTCCAAATGGAACACAGAAGGGGGAAATTGGTAGGGCTGGGTATGCACCCTATGCTACAAGCCATCTAATTTCTGTGACAAGGGGAAAAAAACTGGATTCTGCAACCTGAATATATTATGCAGCTCAAGCACCATTGCATGGGCCCATCAACATGAGGGGGGAAATATCCAAAATACCTCATAGTATTGGCATCTCGCAGCAGCAGCAACACATCCAAACATTTTTTCTGGCCTCTCATTCCAAATGGTGGTTGCGAGTGATTTATTTGCCTTAGTTCTTCACCACCACCATTTTTTTAAAAAATTCATCCAAAGGTGTGCTGGTGTGATAGAATGATTTTCCAATTTTATAAGAAAGCAAAACCGAAAATATTGATCCTTTTTATCACCTTAGTAAGAGATCGCTAAGGCAAAAATCCAACCTGGCGGCAGTGGGTGCTTGCCCTCCTAGCAAGCCCCACCTCTGCTCTTGCCCTGCCAATCAGCTTTGTGCTTCCCTTCGAGTTTTTTATTGTTCAATAGTCCAAACGAGCAAAAATGCGCACCTGTTTCGCAGTTTGTGAAAAAGTATGGGGAAATCTGCAAAGGCTTTTACCCTGTTATTTTTGCTGTTTTGGACCCCCTCCTTCCAAATAGTATGGATTGGTGCTGGATCCTGTTTAGACAAATAGGATTTCCAGCAAATTCCATGAGGAGTATTTTCACCGTTTAGATGGGCCCCATGATTTGGTTATTTACTCTGAGAGAGAGAGAGAGAGAGATTGAGATTGATTTATTGAGCCTCTGACTAGTCAAGAGACTACTCTAACTGGGGCTAACCAATAGGATGCCAGCCTACTGTGTATCTCCAGATGTATGAGCCTGTAGAAAATTTAACACCTCCCCATGCAAGTATACACCCCAGTTTCTCTTGCCCTGTAAGAAAGGCATATCCTTGTTCATTAACTGTTCTGTCAGCTCTCTCACCCAGTACCTCACCCAGAAGAAGGTGGGCCTTGCCTCATTTAGTCTGGGGCTTGTCTATATGAAGCAATAATATGTGGAATTGGGTGCAGTAATGCCAATGTGCAGCAGCTTCTATTTATCTTAATGGTTTTTTTTTAAGATCGCAGGCATGCAAAGCTATCTGCTTTTGCTGTTACAATGGGCATGCCTGTGAATCAAGATAGTGAGTGTGAGTGAATTACTTGTGCTTTTATTTACCTTGAGTTCCTGCCACCAAACAGCTTTAAAACAAAACAAAACAAAACAAAAACACGAAATCCAAGGCTTTAATAAAGAAGCAAAAAAAAAAAAAAGGCTATTTTCTTGCTGTATCACACAATCGCTATGGCGAAAATCCAACATGGTGGTTTCGGGTGGTTTCAGGCGCTTGCCTTGTTAGCAAGCTCCACCCCTGTGCATGTCCAACCAATTAGCTGTCCACCCTGAGAATGTGCAGCAATGAGAATCAGTTTTCCTAACAGACAGTAGTGGGCATTCCTACTCATTATTTAAAAAATACGGGGAAAGTGTGGAGGCTTTTCCCATGGAGTATATAGAGTATTTGGCTCCCCTCCTTTCGAATATGGCAGATTGATGTGTGATCCCATTAAGACAAATTGTATTCTCCTTGAATTCCATGAGGAGTATTTTTGCCGTTTAGACACAACGCCTTGATATTCCAGAGGGAGGAAATGAAACAGAGATAGAAAAAGAAGATGGGACTTGGCAAGCTACACATTATTTAAAAGTCTGGGATGTCTTATTCCTAGCTAATGTGGCCATTTCCACACTGCCACAAATAAAGGGGTAGGGAAGGGAGAAAATAAGTGGAAACATATAATAAAAAAAGATAATATATTGATTTGTATATGTATATACGCAAAACTCATTGTGTGTTGCTCATTGTAGTGTTCATTATTTTTTTTGATATTTTTCAATTATTTTTTTGGGGGGGAGGGGGACCCTTAGTAATGACCTGAGAATGACCTAAAGCATGAAAAATTACTTGTGAAAGTCATGCAAAAATAACTTTAGGATAACTTTAAAAATAACCAGCACGTTACTCAACACAGAAATAAAGTAACTTCAGCCCTGCCTGTGCTACTTTTGAAGCATACCTGTTACCTGCTAAGTTTTTTTAAAAAAGGTCATTCATTATACCCATAACTGTGTGGCTTCTATCTCATTCCTTATGTTAGTTGCATGAGCTAGACAGCTGTATTTCATAACCAGCATTCTGAAAAATCAGAATGGCTAGCAGGATGTGATTTTCTTAGAACAGAATCACAGTGAGACTCTTTGCTTAGGAGAAGAAGAAACCCAATATTTATTTAAGGATGTGCATTGAGACAAAAGGCAGTAAAAATCTTAATTTTAACGAAGTAACTAAGATGGAGAAGCAGAGAATCCTGTTTTCACTTGCCTCTTGGAATAAATCCAATATGTGACTTGAATTGAATCTTATGCCAATACATGGCTGTCTATGGCGACTAGGCTAATGTGTACCTATGAAGCTGGCTGAATGTGCCTGCACTGCTTGATTCTTTAAGTACAAGCAGATCCAGGATGATATGAAGTATTCCATGAAACATTCTTTCAGAAGGAAAAAGAAATAGTGACTGTTAGTTTACTAAACTTCCTGTTGAAAAAGCCAACACACGAGGTGTTATTGCAGACAGAACAATGTACAACCCATCATAGGACAGAGGCAGTGGTAGCTACGCTCCAAGCTGTGATGGTTGGTGTGAGAGATGGATAGATGTTATGAATACCTCTGTCTCTATTGCCACATGTAAAATTTCAGATAGCTTACTTCTGACACCTATACAATTCAGTTCAGCAACTTGTCTGGCTTCAGAAATGTTTTCACTAGCATGAGGGCTAGAGCAAGAATATGAGATTCTTAAGAAATCTCCATTTTCTGTTGACATTCTCAATGACCTTTCTGCCTCTTGCATAATGGTAACATGTGCATTTCTTTTTGAGTCAGCCACTCCAGGGCTGTGGTCAGCTGCCCCCATATCTATATCTAGCATAGGTTCCCACAGTGGATTTGCTGACATGCAGCAAACAGAAGTCAGTTCTTCTCTTGACCTAGATCTGGGACATTAATATAACCCAAAGCTTTCTTAGTGCCAGCCAATCACAAGGGCTGCTGTTGCACATCCTCATGGCCTAAGGTTGCCAGGTAAGGACTATCCCAGACCCTGAGATTTCAGCACCAAAACTTGAGAATTAGTGATGACCCCTTGTGATGTCATGATGGCAGTCTCCAATGATGTTATAAGGTCCAGTCCCTGAAGATGATGCATTTTTTAAGCATGATGCATGAAGCATCAATCACAGTTGCACAAAATATGCTATTCAAATAGAAAAGACCAGGGACTTTATCAGATTAGCATCTGAAAATGCTGTAATTCTGTGAACAAGGAAAGTGGAAACATAGTGGAATTATTACATTTATTATCATACATCTCTATAATCACATAAAAGAATCACCACTTTCTCACAACCACCACTAGCGCTTTAAGAATAGGACTTTACTGCCATGATTTAGCATGGGTGAGATTTCAGCGGTTCTCATGAGAAGACACAAGTGCGCTTAAAAACACCAAACCCCCTTTAATTTGCAAAGTAAACAAACAATCCTAAAAACATGCAAACAAACTGGGACAGTTTATAAGACAGTTTATAACATCATGTTCTCACCCAGATGTTTTCTCACGATTACCGTGGGATGTGTTTTCGCACACTCTTCAATACTACGAAAAAGGCGATATTGAGAGCTATTGATGGCTTGTCGTGTCAGTTAAAAGCAATGCCTTATTCACAGCTGGAGCACAGTTTGAACACGCAAGGATGACAATGTCGTTTGATAGCGGGACCCATTCACACTACCATGGTGTCAAAATCGTGTGATTTTTGCTGCATCTGATAATGTCCTAAGTCTAACAGATGAGGAAAATACACACACATACACACATACACTTTTCAAGGCAGCACTTTGATTCCTCTCCCTTTCCCTGAGGAATGGAGAAGAGAGGTCAGGTCTCAAGCCTCAGGGTTAGAACCCGAGATCTGGAAATCCTATACATGCCCTTCTAAACTTGAAAAAGATTTGGTGGTCCAAGTTTGTAAAGCACCAAGTAGTTCATTAGATGAGGTCCCAGCCCAAAACTATAAACCTCTAAGTTCAAACTCAAAGGTCTCTGACACATACACAAATCTGTTTACGAGATACTTCCCACAACATGTCTGCCTCGTGAATCCTATTTTTAAACTGATGTATGTGTCAGCAACTGTCTTCATGCATGAAGCTGTTGGTGGGCTGCGTGATTTTCTCTGGATGGTTCATTCACTGACCTTTTAAGGAGGTGTTTTCAGTCTTGAGCACAACATCTGCCTAGTGAACCACAGTGCTGTCACCACAGTCACCAGAAAGCTGTGGCCAGTTATAGTAGATAGCACTAGACCAGATGAACAAATAGTGTAACCTGGAATAAAGGTGTTCCATATGATGTAGAAGGAGGAAAGTTATTGGGGTCTCTAAAATTTATCTGATATAATCATAGGCTCAGTAAGAGATCATGGCCAGAATCCTGTATGGAGGTTACATCTTTGTGGACTTCTCTCTCTGTCTTTTCTTCACAAACGAAGATTCAGGAAGGACTCATCCTGCGCTTTCTGCAAGTGCACTGGTGACTAAAAAGGCCAATCCGAGATAGACAAGTCCGGTTGCTACATCTCCAGGAATTAGGCCTCATAGAATCATAGAGTTGGAAGAGACCACAAGGGCCATTCAGTCCAACCCCCTGCTAACCAGAAAAATCAGTGTGCAAAAAGACATGGTTTTATGTCATTCCATACAGGACTGGAACAAAAGAATGCTGGAAGAATGGCAACACCATGTGGTAAGGCAGCAAGAATGAAGAAAGGTTTTTGCTGCTTTGCCCCTTTTCTTTGGATTGCAGTAATCCGTAAACTGCCTTGGATCCCATGTTGGAAGAAAGGTGGAATATAAATTAAATTTTAAAAATGAATGAACAAAGTGGATTGGGATTCCAAAGGCCTTCAGAAACAGAGTATCTTCTAATAGAGGATAGTCCTTTCTACAATAGGAGGCTTGATTGTCCTAACCCACACATTCTGGCACATGAAAAGAATCAGGCAGTAAATGGAACTCAGTGCTGCCAGCACATGGGCCGTTTCTCCTCTCCTGCTAAGAGAAAAGATAATGCTTTCCAACATGGCCTTGAAGGAAGGACAATCATGGCTGCCTGTCCAGAAGAACAATATACCTTCCAACTGTCCCAATTTGGCAGGAATAGTCCTGATTAATCCTCTTTCATCCCACTTTCTAAACTGCTTTTTAATGCCCCAGCTTCTCTCTTCCAGCTCCTGCTTTCACCCTTTCTCCTCAGTTTTTTTCAGTTTCTGCAAACTGAGTTCAAAGTGCAAAAGCAGTTTTCATGCAGTTAACTCAGTAGAAGGGAGAGGGAAGGAGAAGGCAGAATCTTCCCCTTCCCAGGAGGCTCAGGCAATGCCGGATGAGATCCGCCTATTGACATCATTAGACAGCTTTAAAAAGGCTGTCAAGATGGTTCTCTTCAGGCAGGCTTTTCCCGAATAGCTAACCCTGGCCTCAGGAACCCCCTCTGGAGGTTGCTTCTGGACCTCCAAACTGATGCTGCTTGCTCGAAAGGGTTTTTAATAAACTGTATTATATATTGATTTTAATTTGTATTAATTTAATAATGTTTTAAGGGGGGGAAGGGATTTTGAGTTTTATACTGTGTACTGTTTTATTGTTGTAAGCTGCCCCGATTGCTCGCAGAGGGGCGGGATATAAATAAATTTTATTATTATTATTATTATTATTATTATTAGCTTTCTGTTCTTCCTCATCAATAACTCTTGCCATCTTTGACCACTTTCTAATATTGCTCAGCCCACAGTTATTCTGGTTTTTGTTTGAAAGATGTTGGAGAGCATGGAGCAAGTATGATCTACCAACGTCTGCCCAGATGGATCCCCTATCACAAGGTCAAATTGTTCTGTCAGATTCTGTATGAGAATTCCCAACTCTATGATAGTCTTGGGGAGCAAGGACACATGGTAGGTTAGGGTGGCCGTGTATCATATTTTGTAGCAGAGAGTCCTCTATTTGTAGCCACACTCTCTTTGAAAAGATGTATGTTCTCAAGTCTGATCCAAACCTAAAGAACTCTAGGAAGAGAGAGCAGACAAGGCCTTGAAATGATCCCTGCTCAGGTGTTGTCTAAATGGCTGAAATAACCCTCATGGACTTCACTGGGAATCCTACCTGTCTAAATGGAATCCCACATCAATCCAATGTATTCAGAGGGAGGGTGCCAAAACGGCAAAAACACCACAGGAAAAGCCTTCACAGCTTTTCCTGGAATTTTTTAAAAAACAGTGATGGGGTTGTGCAATCCTGCTCATTGGGGCAAGCAATTCAATTTGAATTGCTTTTCCATAGGAGAGGGAGTGCAAGATTGATTGACCGGGCAAGTACAGGGGGTGAGGTTTGCTAACAGGGCAAGTGCCTGTTGCCACCATGTTGGCTTTTCATCTTAGTGAGCAATCAATAAAACAATAAAATGGGTTTTTGTTTTTTTGTTTTTTTTGCTTTCCTGTTAAGTCAAAAAAATCACTCTAGTGCAACTTAGACTTAAAACCCCATTAAGACAAGTTGCTGCTGCTGCAAAATGTCCTTACTATGAGGCACTCCATTGTTTTTAATTTTTTTGCCTCATCTAGACGGTCCCTCAGAGTCTGTCACTTTTGGGGACTTAGCTCCCAGAATCTCCTTACCAACATGGCCAGTGACCAAAACAGGGCTCCCTAAAATTAACGTTTCCAAGCTGTGCTTTTTCCTAGGCAGCAGAGACAACATACCTGGCCATACCACAACACAGTCTTCTTTACAATGGCGAGGTGTATCTCTTCCTAAATTGTGATGGTAAAATACTGTAATTCTTTCTAAATCCACACCTATGTATATAATTGGTGTACACAAACTGTATGCTAATATATGTCCTCTTCTCTCTCTCTTTTTTTTTCAGTTGAAACATTTCCCCCCTCATTCCCAATAAGGCAACATGTGGCCATCCTATTTGGCATCTCCCTCCCCCCTGCCTCCAATGTTGGCCTACATGTTGATACAGAGGTGTAGTTGGGGGAAGAAATTGCCTTTCCAAATCAGAATGCTGTCCCTCAATATGAGAGAAAGGCACCATATAAATTGCACAAAATTGCACATTGCAGAAAGTGAGACACTGAAAATTCTTCACACCTCAAAGTCTCATATTTGCTGGGTTCACCTTCTCTTCATCACTTTGCCCATCCTTTTTCTTTGGCTGACTGAACTCTACTTCTAAATGCTCAACTGAAGATTGAAATTACTGCAATGCTAGACATTTGGGGACTAAAGGAAAATTTCAGTGTGTGTGTGTGTGTGTGTGTGTGTGAGAGAGAGAGAATTCTTATATGGGGTTAATGCCATAATCCCTCCTATAGATAGACCCCAGATTTAAGACTGGCTCCTTGTTTTAGACTGAGACAGACAACACATGAGAGGATGGGATTTCACATGATTGTCATGTCTAGTTGAAGGCTGACTAAGAACAACTAACCACACATATCCCTATAAATAGGAGAAGCACTTTTAGATCAGGCTGAGCTGGATTGGAATGTCTTGTTTAGTTTCAGAACCCCTTGCTCTGCCTGTTCACCCCCAGTTTCTTCTTTTTGCTCTCTTGCTCAATTCCTCCTCTTCCTCCTCCACCACCACACTGGGAACAGTAGCCAAATCCCAAGAGCCAGATTATGGAAGCCTCCATATAGGAAGTATAAGGTTAAAAAAGATAAAGAAATAATATAATTTACTTCAAGAAGGGAGAAGCCATATTAGTACTTAGCAGCCCCGGGGTCAAGAAACTGAGGAATCAGGCAGTAGCCAGGAACACCAAGACTAGCAAAAAGAGCACACAGGAGAGTAGTCAGAACCTAGTTCCAAGTTTCCAGAAAGCAGGGCAGAGTCTCCAAGCTGGGTTGTTTCTCTTTCATACAGACGGAGTGGTAGACAGTACTTCCAGTGTCTGAAGACTGTTTGCTGCCTGCCTCATTTAGGAAGCCTGATTGTTCAACTGAGAATGACTGGGGCAGCTCCAACTGAGCCCCTCCCAAAACACTATTGTATGGTTGCTATCTCTGTGGGAGACATCACTTTATACATGTTGTCCCCCCCCCATTTATGTGGGATTAGTACCCACAGTTTCACTTACTCACAGTTGGGAGGGAGGTCCCTCAAGGTATCTAGAGGACCACAGAGTCATGCTGGAGGTGGTCTCTAGAAATCTGGAGGTTCTCTGGGGTGGCCCTATGATCAACTTCTGCCAGAAATTGACCATTGAGTAGTTCCTAGCGGGGTGGCCTCTCTACGCATTTTCTAGGTCTTCCAGCATGATTCTATGGTTTCTATGGTGGTTTGCTATTATACGTGGTTTCACTTATCTGCATTTGGTCTGGGAATGTATCCCCACATAAACAGGGGGCAACTTGTATTGTACTAAAAAGATAATTAAGATATCTCTATCTATCTATCTATCTATCTATCGTACTAAAAAGATAACTATCTAAGTCTTGAGGTAGTTTAACAATGGGCACAACCTTCTTAGTAACTTCTTAGATAGAATTTGGTACCACATAGAACGTGGTTCTAATCACTGGGGAGCCTACCTGCATGTTTTAACTCAGTGGCTTCCATGCCAGTGGTGTGCTGAATTTTGGGGGATAGGGTTCAGCATCTTGGATTACTTGGAAAGTCCAGAGTGTGGGTCTGGGGGTTAATTGTGGGGGGTTTTTTTGGAGGTAAGGTCTTAGGCACTGGCCCACCTTGGAAGATGGCATGCCTGCTTGACTCTCAGAAGGTGGAAGGGAAACATGAAGTGTTTCAGAACTGTGGAAAACCCAATCCCACCCTCCACTGATAAATAAATGCCTAAGATAAAGTAAAATAAAACAATAAAATAAAAGCAATGGAATAAGAACAGCTTGGTTGGAAAGGGTGAAGTCAGCTCCCCATCTCTACCACTCTGTGTCAGCTGATGGTTAAAAAATATGTGGTCTTCTAATAAGCCTTTTGATTCTAAATTTATAACATGAGTGTTAAAGTTTAGAAAAAGCACCTGAAAGTATAGCAGCTGAAATCCAACTAAACCTTTGAGATAATCCTTGTTTTAAATGGGCATATACAGAGAGGCAGCCAAATTCATGTCAAAGTCCTGAAATTTTGCTCAGAAAGTGTTTGAACCATCTCTGTGTATAATTGTGTACAAAGGTCCAGAGTGATGTTTGTGTGTTAAAGGAAGGAAGTGAGGGAGGGTTTTTTACAAAAACCACTTCAGAAGATGGAGGTTCAAATCTGAAACTTGGGTAGGGGAAGGTGGTTTTGAGTCCAAACCGGTGGTTGAAACTTTCTACCTCAAGGGAAACCTTTCCAGTTCCACATAAAAACCAAGGGCCCATCTATATGAGGGGGGGGGACCTTGAGTTACCTCGTAGTAATGACATATCACAGCAGCAGTGACATGACTTAATGGTGTTTTTGGCCTCAGAAGCCCCCATAAGCTTCACATACCAGATGGCACGCAAGTGATTGACTTGCATTAGTTCTTTGCAGCTGCTAAACTTTTTTTAAAAAGTCATCTAAGGTGTGCTGGAGTGATATAGTGATTTTTTTGATTTAACAGGAAAGCAATATAAAACAACCTACCCCGTTTTGTCGTCTTAGCAATCGCTCACTAAGGCGAAAATCAAACATGGCAGTAGTGGGTGCTTGCCCTGTTAGCAAGCCCCACCCCCGCACTCATCCAACCAATCAGCTTTGCATTTCCGCTCAAATCATTTGTCCTAACGAGCAGGAATGTGGCAGCCCCCTTGCTGTTTTTTTTTTTTTTTTTTTTTTTTAAATACAGGAAAATCCACAAAGGCTTTTCCTGCATTATTTTTGTTGCTTTGGTTCCCCCTCCTTCTGAATAGTGTGGATTGGTGCAGGATCGCATTTAGACAGGTAGGATTCCCAGCAAATTCCATGAGGGTTCTTTTGACTGATTAGACAAGCCCCAAGACTCTCTGAAGGCTGGGGTTAACTCAAGACATTTTGCTGCTGGGGAACTAGGACCAGATAGTGTCTCCTCGCCTCCATACTGTGTTGTGAAGCTGAATAGACTGTCAATTGAATAGTGGCAATGGAATAGCTCCTTCCACCACATATGGAGAATAGGCTAAGTGGTATGGTAAGCTTTCTTGTCCTTCAACTGATTTAGGATTACCAGACGAAAAACTGGAGAAAGCTCCTGGACCTCTAATGGTTGTGTAGAAGTGGAGATTTCAGCATGTCTTGATATTGGGAAATGCGGTAGATTTATTTTATGAAGAGCTGGGATACAGCAAACAGTCTGCACAGATCTGCAGATCTGAGCTGGCAGCACTTTGCAAGAGCTACTGGGCAAATGTATCAATATTTGCTGGGCTCAGAGCCCAGGAGCAGAGCAGAGCTGAGTTTATGCATAGCAGTTCTCTGTTGGATTTCACAGAGTGAAGATGTTTTCTCTTGAATCCTGTATATATCTGTAAACATACTTCATTATGCTCAAGTAAAGAGAAGCTGTTTATTTTAGACACAAAGCTATGTGTCGGTGCCTTTATTTTGATGCCTGAAGGAACAACACTCTGCTTTTCCTTTTCTACACAACCATGAAAAGTACAAAAACCCTTGTCAGTTTTCAGGTCTGGAACAGCTGAAGGCTCCAAAGGAACAGCCAAGGGCTGTCCTTCACCCTGTGCATTTGAGACAGCTGCCTAATGGCATGGCTAGCCTGGATGGAGCCCATTGCACATCGTAGAGAACATACTGTATCCTCCAATATTTCCCAGATGAAAACGGGACACGTGTGGGCAACATCAGGGTATCATCAAGATGGCGAAAATTATTAATGAGGAAGAACACGTGAGCTAGGAGAGGATGCAACAGCTTGCTTTTGCCTGAGTTTACAGGAAAAAAGAAGGCTCTGCTACCCCCACTGACTTTAACTAAAGAAAGCTTCAGAACTCCAGGTTGACTCCACCTTCCATCCTTCCGAAGGTCAGTAAAATGGGTACCCAGCTTGTTGAGGGCAATTAGCTAACACATTTTGTATTGTAGACCGTTTAGGGAGTGCTTAGCACGATAAAGCAGTATAGAAATGTAAGTGCTACTGCTATTGCTATTGCTAAAATAGACTGCCATTACTTGCATTAAAGCAGGATCTGGGTGTGTGCCAGGCCAAGAGATGCTGCTTAGTAAAGTATACTTAATTAAGTAGCTGATCTAGGATCTTGGCTGGAATGTTTGACATCTCATTTAGTCTATGTAAGGCACAAACTTTCAAGACTTTAGATAAAAGACATTGCTTATAACAAGGGAAACTTGGCAAGCCTAATTCTGCTGTGCACACTGTTGATAAAAACGGCAAACAAAAAGGAAGATACATAAAGCAAGAGACCAAAAAAGAAGGAGACAGAGGCTTTCATCAGCCAAAGTGTAATCTTTATTTGCCACACCCTTTCAGCTCAAACACCTTCCACTGTTTCTCTAGAAGCATTTACAAAACAACAGCAACCACAAGAGGTGAGCAGCAGATACATATTAAATGTCTGGACCTGCCATTTTGTATGTTTCAGGACCCCAAGGGAAGCTATGATCATGAAGGGCTGTATTGAACAGAAAGAGGGCGCAGATCTGATTTAGTGAGTGGCAGATACGCCCCAAGTGGGGGAAGACCATTGGCTTGCCGATAGCAGTAAAAAAAAGATTGTGCAGCTATAAATAATTCTTTAATATGTGCGGTGCTAAGGCATGGATCGCCTTCTTTGAAGAGGTGCATTAAGAAAGTTGTGTGAAAGTGCTTTTAAGGCTCTGAAGACTTTATAGCAAACTTAACGATGTTGAAAGATCAACCTGAGACACAAATCCATACAGTACCCTTTCCCACTTTAACACAGCTGTGTTACCCACATTGATCCAAAGTACACGTGATCATCTGGGTTCTTTTACCCTACACAGTTGTAGCACTGTGATTCCACTTTAACTGCCATGGCAACGTCCTATGGAGTCCTGGCATTTGTAGCTTAGTGAGGCACCAGCGGGACTCTCGGTCTGCGAATTCTACATGCCTCACCTTAAAGTGCAAACCATACGATGTTGCCATGTAAGTTACAGTGGAATCATAGTGCTATAACTGTGTAGTGGGAAAGAACCCCGTGCAAAGGGCCCCACCTGACTGATCTAGACTTACGTGTATCTGTGTTGTCTCAAGAATCTGTTAAATAGCAATTCAGTTGGAATAGACTCCTCTAGCCATAGAGTTTCACCTCTACAAATCTGATGGCAAATATTTTCTGCCTTTGCAAATTAGGTAAATATCTAAAATTCAGAATTGGAATTTGAAGATTCCCTGCTTGGTGGTGTAATTGGGAGGATCAGTCAGTATTTCACAGAATCAACTGGAATGAAATTTAGACTTGCTCCTTTCAACCACTGAGCCAGGAAGGATAAAGCTCTTTGAAAAGCAGAAAAGCAATAGCTCTTGAATGTCTGGTTTTGATTTCCAAACTCAAGTGCTAACTTTCAGGATCAAAATCCAACATGGGAAAATTTTACCTCATTCCAAAATCTTGGAAGCTTTTTGGTTCAGCTTTAAAGTGGGCCCCAATCCATTGTATCCTGGATTACAGCCATATTTTGAAATTCAACATTACAAACATGCTTTGATTGAGCAAAGTCATTAAGTCCCACATAAATAGTTTATTCTTTTGACTTCATTGCCTTCATTCTTTTGACTTCATTGCCTTCTTAAATTTATTTACATTAACACAAATGAATCTTGTCTCTGACTGCTATCAAATGTTAGAAAGTTGGCATGTCCAACTTAATCCTTGGGAAGATAAACTATTATTGGAAGAAAAGAAATAGTGTCAGTGGCTCTTGGGTCTTTATTATACTCTACCACAAATGATTTCTGTAGCAGAAGTAGCATGCTAGTTGCTCAGCAAAAGCATGAGAAAGAACAGCTTGCACAATATTGATTTAGGTGAGCAAAAGACTTGCCATTCAGGCTGGTACTAGGCCAGGCTATGCTCAATGTTAAGTGTTGGGAGAGTTAGGGATTTAAGGATGTCCCTTAGGACATGTCACACTCTGGAGAACAACAATTTTTTTCCCATTGATTACAAGGTTATCTGGCAGTCCATCAAATAATCCATGTGACTTACACATGGCGAGCTGTCATAAACTACCTTGCCCTTTGGCAGTCCCTGAAAGCCCCAAAACCAATATTAGATAATATAACCTCCCCACATAATGATGCAATGAGGGGAGCAACCAGAGAAAACTTAACTGGTGAGCAATACCAACAGGGACCCATTAAAAAGTTTCATCCAAATCACTTGTTCTCAACCTTTGGTCCTCCAGATGTTTTGGACTTTAACACCCAGAATTCTCAGCAAGTATTGCCACTGATCAGGAATTCTGGAATTCCAAAGTTGAGAACAACTGATCTAGATGACTGGGTGCAAAATGGCAGTCCTTGTGTTGGTGCTATGTGTGCTCAAGTTACATAATGAGCACACAAGTAGACTCACACAGAGAAGGGATTTGTTTCATAAGAGCAGAACAGATCTTTTGATACGTATAAACATAACAACGTAACACAGAACTTTGCCTTGTAGGATGCCAGCTGATTCTAGCCAGTCCTTGTCATGTGCTACAAAATGGCTGCCAGGAAAACAAGGCAGAGAGTAGTGCTCAAATGAGAACAACCTTCCAATATGCAAAAGGCATTATGCAAGGGATTTACCATTGATAGGATCAAAAACATCATATTTGTTTCAAAACAAGATGCCAAATATAAGTAGGCCAAAAACTCCTCTGGGCGGGAAAAGTCAGGCCAAAAGATGACAGCAAAATGCATTTGGGTGGGACTGTACAAGTGAGGGAGAAGGGAAGAAGTTGAATATCATGCCATCTCTTTGGGTTTCTTCTTCTTCTTCATATGAACAAGCCAACCAACAACAAGATCAGTAAGACCGATCCTCCCAAGCCTGCTGCACCCCCTTTTGGGCCAATGGGTGTCTGAGCTTGTTGGTTGTGTCTTTCTTCAACTTTCACAGCAGTGGCAATGTTCCCGTCTCTCACTGAGGTGAATTCTTTATCATCATGGTTGTGGTCATGGTCATGGTCGTGGCCGTGGTCATGGTCATGGTCATGGCCACTGTCATGATGGCTGGACAGTGATGGGTCCACAGTAACAGAACGGGTTGGCTTGCTGCTAGCAGAAGGAGCTGGTATGTTGACAAGAGTGTTTGCAGAAGTTGTTGTGGTTGCCGTACTGTTAGCATCTTGCCCAGGCATGAACTCTAGCCGTGGAATCTTGGAAGCAAAATGTGTTTTGTTGGAGAGGTCAACATTGCAGAGGCTTCCAGAACAACAGGAACCAACAAGGGTGATGGCTTGGCTTCCTTTTGATACCTTAGTACATTCCTCATCCTGGACACAGCCTTTGATAGGCCTGGTCAATGAAAAGTTGCCTGGAAGAGGTGAAAAGGAAGATGAAGGTAGAGAGAATATCTGAAGAGTAATGGATTTCATTTGGAACTATACTCATTTTGTTTAGTTCAAAGGGCTAATCCATTGAAACCCTGGGCTTGGATGGATGAGTTTCAGTCTCTATTTCTCCTACATTCAAAAAAAAATCTCTGTTATTTCCATCCAGAATATGAAGAAATGTATAATTTTGGGTAAAATATAATAGTGATGGGAATCCCTATTTATCACTGTATGCATTTTGGTCATATCATGCGGGTTTTGTTACATAGTGCAGATCCATCCAATCAATGATTCGTGTCAGTTTGATCATGCAGACTAACATCCCTATTTCAATTTACTTCTACACCCTCCAAACAGGGAGCAACAATCCTATTCCTGACTCACTCTGATACATCATTAAAATCATCCAGTAAAAGGCAACTTAAATAGAGTTTGGCTTATGGGTAATAAACTCAAGCATTTTTCCTGCCAAAAATCGCTAGGTGACCCTAACTTGGCCACACCGAATGGCAGCCATCGTCCATCCCCTGCTCTTACCTGCTTTCATTGTGACATTGCCATGGAAACAACCACGGAAAGAGTTGTAGCACTTGACTATGGCTGAATCGTTTGTCGAACACTCATCCCCAACACAGCTGTAACACTCCACGCCATTTGGAACCCTTGCACTCACATTATCTGTCAACCAAGAGAAAATGAGGCATTAATACTGATGGAAAGCTTAAGATCCACACAGACTGACTTTTTTTTAGTGTTGCAAGAAAAACATTGTGCGTATGCTAACAGAGAATTCTTTCCAATCTTTGGTTTCTTAAAACTAGTTTTATAGAATCATAAAATCATACAGTCAGGAGGAAGGTCAAGGGCCATCTAGTTCAGTCCCCATCAGTACAGAAATCACAGAGCTATTGAATGAAACCAAGGAACTGATGATGCCAAAAAGCAATGAACCAGATGTCACTGGTAAGGTAAACAATCGTGCCCAAAATTTGTTGAGAGCATCGGGGCTGTCTAAATGGTGAAAATAGTCCTCATAGAATGTGAGGTGAACCCAACCTTTCTTAATGGGATCCTGCATTGTTACACTGTATTTGGAAGCTGGGGGGGGGGCAAAAACATCAAAAACTCCAAAGGAAAAGCCTTAGAGGCTTTTCCTGGAGTCTTTACAAAACAGCGAGGGGGGTGCACATTCCTGCTCATTGGGACAAGCAATTCTCTTTGAACTGCTTTCCCATATGAGTGGAAATGCAAAGCCAATTGGCCAGTCAAGCACAGGGAATGGGGCTTGCTAACAAGGCAAGTGCCTGGACTGCCATGTTGGATTTTCACCTCAACAAACCAGTGCTAAGGTGATAAAATGGGGTGCTGTTGTTTTTTCTCCTTTTTAGTAAAGGTGGAAGCAGCCATGCAGAAGGCCTTCTCCCATGTTCCTACCAGATGTACCTGTGAAGATGGTGGGACAGAGTGAAGAATTTCCCCAGGAGATCTCAAGACATGGGCAGGTTCATACGAGTCCCAAACCAAGAAGAGTCCTTGAAAACTGCACAGGTTTTGAGAACTTTCTCACAGTGAGGAGAAAAGTAATAAAATTATTTGTGGCTGCCTGTGGGAACAACATTTACAAAGGATTACATCCCTACCCTGAACCTTCATCCCTCAAATTCTCACCCATGGGTTGCAGTTCCAGGTTCCTAATGTCCAGGTTGTTGTTGCAGCGGCTTTTGTTGCACTGGCGTAACTGGGAGAAGGCATAGATGCCATGTACGTCTACTGCTTTATCGTTTGTGCCTGGTATCCCCAGGCCGCAGCCCTTCTCCCCAATGGAGAACTTCCCATGACCTGCAAAAAGGAAGACCAAAGTGGTTACACAGGGAAGTAAGAATACAGTCTCCTATGAGGGCAGAAAGTAGATGGACAGAATCTTGTATGGCAATTATGAATGTGTAAGCTGGAGTTAGCACTCGTGACTGTTTCATATTCATACCCCCTACGTAGATTGCTCACAGGAGAGGGCAGAAAGAATAGTCAGCTGCTTCCCGAGTGACAGGGCAATGGACCCTGGTTCATTACAATGGCTGCTTCCCGGTAAATCAGAATTTGGGAGGGTGGGCTCGGAATTCACTGTGTAGCACTATAGTTACACATACACGAAGTCCATACAGGATTCTGGCTGATATCTCAATAGACACAGAGCTTAATAGATCTTCCTCTATCTTCCTGATGCCTAAAGACCTTATCAGACAACCTATTTTAAAACGTTCTTTTGCTGGCATAGAAAAACCAATTTCTATGCCAGCAAAAGTTCATCCCCCCTCCCCACAGCATTTATCTCCTTTCCCAGCAAGATGCAGGTGAAATGTCAGGAATAAACTCTTCCAAAACACAGCCCCACAGCCCGGGAAAAGAACCCACAGAAAACCTATAAATTGTTGTGTTGTTGTTATGTGCCTTCAAGTCTATTTTGAAACACAGTGACCCTATCCTAGGGTTTTCTTGGCAAGGTTTAATCAGAGGAGGTTTGCCTTTGCCTTCTTAGGCTGAGAAAGTATGTCTTGCTGAAAGTCACCCAGTAGGATTCTGTAACTGAGTGGGGGTTCAAACCATGGCCTCCTAGAGTCCTAATCTAACTTTCAAACCACTACACCATCCCAGCTCCACCAACACAAAGAGCTGTTGGTACATTTATCCTCTATTAATTTGTCCAATCCTATTGGCCATCACATCACCTTGGTAGGGAGTTCCATAATTCAATTTTCATGGTGGATGAGAAACTAGGGATATAACTTGTAAATGAAGGGAGGTGGAAGATGAAAGCTGTTAAGCCTCATCTTCCTTCTCTAATCCTTTTAACCCAGGGTGGAGAACTTTTGGACTCCATCTCCCACAATACCTTAACATTAGCCAAGCAGAATGGAACTGATGGGAGTGGTAGACCAAAATTCCTGGAGGAACCATGCTTGATCTTCAGGAAAAGGTTAAAATTATTGACTTCTCATTGTGGCTTCATTTGAGCCAGGAGTTAGGAGCTCAGAATGTGCTTGCCGTGCCAGGGTTTAAGATATAAAACAATGGCGTTCCTTGGCGCATGTACAGGGTACTTTCCTCTTACCATTGGCTAATTAAAACCAGTGTCTTTGAGTAGAAGAAAGAGATCAGAAATGCTGAAGTGCTACAGAATTTTTGCTTTTAGAAATTAGAGCTGGTTAGTATTTGACTTACTCCATTCCACACCCGCCACAGTTTCCACACAGACACGGGTGGACGATGGGCACCTCACTTTCTTTATATTCTCTGCACTGCAGCCACCATCACCTAGGTCCACACAGCTGTGACAGTCTAGTGCCAGGGCACCTGTAGAGAAGAGAGTGAGGTAATGGGGAGGGATGAAGAGAAAAGTGTTGGGAACAAATTTCATGCAGGATTAAAGGAAACAATGAAGGCTCTGATGGGATTAAAGGAGAGTGGGCCATTCATTAGTCTAAGGCTGGATTCTTCGGTTTTACTATGAATCCACCTTCCCACCTACACAGAGCTAAACCACAATAATTTTCTTTGTGCTAGAGTTGACTTAAGGACTCATCACCTGCTTCAATATTTCAGTTGAGAAACCTCTGAATTTTAGTTGCTTGAGCCATTGACTATATTTTCATACACTCTCACATGAACCTCCAAGTTTTTTAATCCAAGAATCCTCCAACCCTTTATTTGTAGAATATTAAACAGGTAAAAAGCAAAAATGAATCAGAGTATTGTCAGGGTCTCCTCAAGATATTTTGCTGTCAGAGGTAAAAAGGGTCAAAAGGACAAACTCTTAACAACGTTGAAACTTAACAACAGGGCAGGATGTGTGGCATACAAAGCCTTGATCTCCAACAAAGATGAAATCCTAGGAGGTTGCCACCACTGCCCACCAGTTTCTGCCACCTGAGACAATGTCCTCATTCTGCTTAACGATAGGTACAGCCCTGGATATAGCTTCAAACTTAATTAGAGGTGCATCCAAATGAAGCTCATAGTGGGCCACCCTGCTGCTTGAAATACAGATTTTTATAGGGTGCCATTATTCTGTGTTAAATATGGACTTGCATAGAGTGCCATCCCTCTGCTTTAAACATGGATTTTTATAGAGTGGCATCACCCTGCTTGAAACATAAAATTTCCCCTGTTCTTTTTCCTGGTTTTTAATTTCCCCTTCCTCTCCCTTTACTGTGAGACGACCCCACTTTATAACCTCTGGTGCTTTTCCACCACTTTTTCTATCTTCTTTCAGAGTCACTGGATTGGATTCAACCAATAGGAATCATGTCTAATTTAAGTACCGGTATTCACATTTATTTTAGTGGGGACTAAGCTTGATTAACTTATTGTCCATAAAACTCGTACCTGTAAAGGCACTTAAAACTACAACAACCCTGCTGTTTATGTGAGGCATTGGCTGTCACATAGACAAGATATCCTTCCCCTCTCCTTGTAGGGAGCAGAATGTATATCTATAAATCTATTAATGATTCCCTGAATAATCTCTGTTCCACCATGATAGTTCCCAGGATTCCCTGGGAAAGGGAGATGACTACCGTAATAAACATTTTTTTTTTTTT
Source organism: Gambelia wislizenii (assembly GCA_030847615.1). NCBI lineage: Eukaryota > Metazoa > Chordata > Lepidosauria > Squamata > Crotaphytidae > Gambelia > Gambelia wislizenii. The sequence goes on along the minus strand of JAUMIR010000010.1, from coordinate 30,961,630 downwards.
TAAAAAAAGAAACACTAAGAGTTTTCAGAGGCTTTATCAGGACAGAGCGCTACCCAGCAAGAAATTCATGGCTTGCACATCATGGGTGCTATGAGAGGTCAGTCCATTTAGGTACATGCTCAGGCCTGTATCAAGTTTCAGTATGACACCTTTGCTCAGCACTCCCCTAGCAAAACATGAACGGCTTCAATCTCTTTTTCACTCATCTTTTTAGCTTTTCAGCTCTTCTTCAACACAGATTCTGGTTTTCCTTTTCCCACCCTGCATATTCATCTGCCAATCTCCCAACTACCAACCCCCACATCATTATGGCGTCCTCATACAATCTGAGCCCAGTCTTCCCCCCTCTGCTTCTTTCCTTGTTTTTCCCTTTCCCTCTCCCCCCCTCAACATTCAGAGATGACTCAACCCTAGGGTGAGGCCAATAGTAAGAGAGACAACTCCCGACTGTGAGAGCACCCCTGGGCATAGTTCTCTGTCTCATGCTCTGTTGAAGCTGAAATTTTTCTCCTAGGTATCTGCAGATGTTCCTCAGAAACTCCCAGATTTCTGACAGGAGGAAGAGGAGGTAGATTTTCTTTAAAGGGGTACAAAATTGTTGATTCATACTGGGTCAACCAGCAAAAATGTATCTGCTGCTGCATAAGAGTCATCCTCTTCCCTCCACAACTGTTCTGGATGGAGAGCCAAACCAGATGTTATCTAAGATGTGAAACTATGGTCCCCTTCAGATGAGGCAAATGTGACTGGTGATTGGGGTATTTGTCACTGTACTTCTTGGTTTTTAAAAAACATATCCAAATGACTTTTTCAGTTGTTCTAGGCCAGTGGCTCTTAATCTTTTCTTTACCATGGACCCCCATTAAATATCTTTTGTTGCTGTGGACCCCCAAGACATAACTCAAGATTTAAAACCCTAATAACAACAACGCCTGATAACAGTAATAATATAATTGCACCATCCTTTCATCCTTCCCTCAAAAACACTGGAGGGGAGGGAAGAGTTTTCTTATGCTTCTTCCTGCAGATTTGTGGCTGGAGTGGATTGAAGAACAATGCACAAGCCAAGCCAGCCAGTCTTTGCCTAGGCTCCTGTCACATGGGCAGAGGAGCCTTTAAGCCTTTGCAGACACCCTGTGAGGACAGTGCAGCCCCTTGGGTGTCTGTGGACCACAGGTTAAGAACCACTGTTCTAGGCTATTTTCTGGCAATTCCCAGAATGAGCTGCAACACTTTATACCCACTCTTGAGTGGGTTTCTTTTGAAGTCTGAGACATATTGGAATAAAAACTTTTCCTTCTCTTCTCCCCTTTTCTTTCTTTTTAATTTTTATAAGAGTCACAGGGTTATAATGCATCAGTGAAAGGCACTTTTGTGCTATAAAACTGCAACTCTAGGCAAAGTTTTAAAAAATTCACCAAAGAGAAAATGTCCCCTTCAAATCATAGGGTCACTTCAGCAAACCATATCAAACAGCCTCACCTAAGAATGGAACAGGTAGACACAGTAGCGACAACAACTGGCAAAGGCTAGCAAAACCTAAGGAACTATATTATGAGAACACACACTTCTTTAGATCAATCTGGAAAGGCTCTAAGTGTACTTTCTCTGAAATAAAGGAAGAAACTGCCTGAGGGCTGTATTAACAGAGATGACTCAACTAGGAGAGGAAGAATTTAGTTACTTTGCTAAGAGTTCTACTCTTCTAATGTTCCCTACAGCAACCCATGCTTTAGCATTATAAAGGAAACAGAGGACTTTTTCAGACATTACTTACCATGCTAAGAGGTCTCACGAGAGGCATGATGCTGTTGCACGGCAGGGGGTCCATTTCGGATGCTGCTGTCCCTCTTCCGAAATCATCGGTGTCACTTCCGTGAAGGATTGGAAGCGGCCACGCCATATTTTAATCACGGAAGTTGCTCATGATTAAAATATGGCATGGCCGCTTCTAGTCCTTTATGGAAGTGAAACAGATGATTTCGGAAGAGGGACGGCGGTGTCCAAAACAGACCCCCTGCCGCGCGACAGCACCGTGCCTCTCATGAGACCTCCTAGCACGGTAAGTAATGCCTGAAAAAGTCCAGAGTAATGAATGCCTATTTCCCTCATGTTATTTAATTTTGCTATGATGTATGCTGTTAACAGAGATTTTCCATACCTTGGCTCAGTCATTAATCAGAATGGAGAGTGCAGTCAAGAAATTGGAAGAAGGCTAGGACTTGAAAGGGCAGCTATGAAGGAACTAGACAAGATCCTGAAGTGTAAAGATATATCATTGAATATTAAAGTTAGGATGGTCCATGCCACCGTATTTCCAATTCCTGTGTATAGTTCTGAAAGCTGGACAGTGCAGAAAGCTGATAGGAAGAAAACGAACTCACTTGAAATGTGGTGCTAGAGAAGAGTTCTATGGATGATGTGGACTGTTAAAAAGATAAATAAATGGGTACTAGAGCAAATCAAGACTGAATTCTCTCCTCAGAGGCCAAGATGACTAAACTGAGACTGTCGTACTTTGGACACATATCATGAGAAGACATGACTCACTAGAAAATACATTAATGCTTGGTAAGGTAGAAGGCAGTAGGAAGAAAGGAAGACCACATTACAGATGGATAGACTCAATCAAGGGAGCCATGGCCCTGAATCTGTAAGACCAGGCTGTTGATGATAGAGTGACTTTGAGGTCCCTCATTCATAGGGTCACCATAAGTTGAAGTCAACTTGATGGCAGTTACCAACAACAGTGCTGTTAATTTACAAGTTAATTTAAAAACAATATCAACTCTGCTGGTGTCCCCTCCTTCCTCATGCCCTCAGACTGTGGTTTCTGTGGCTGACATGCTGATAGTCACTGAATCTCACCATATCCTCAACCCCTATGCCAGTGGTTCTCAATCTTTTATTCCCTGCAGATGAGTTGGAATTTATTTCTCAGAATCCTGGACCATTGGCCATGCTATCTGAGGCTTCTGAGAGTTGAACTGAAGGGCTAATGTTTGATAAACACTCCCCTAAGCCATTTCTTAGCCCAGAAGAACTTGCCCATACTGAAAAGTGCAGTCAACCAGCCAAGAGCCTTTTTTCACTCCAAGCACACTGTTCTGTTTTAGCACTGCAGCTACCCCAAATCTTACCTCCTACTTTAGAATTTACAGCTATTTTTTTTCCATTTTGTTCTCTGCTTATTACAAAATGTGATGTTTATAGAAAAGATGGTTGGATTTTGTAAAGAAAGGCAGCTGAAAGAGAGTAGGAATGTAATTCTTTACCTTTTTTTTCCCTCAAGGGAAGACATAAATCATATTAGCAATGTTCTTCCTGTTGTGAGAAAGTCTTTAAAAACTACACTTACTCTGTGAAAAACTTGCATGTGGTTGTTTGCACAGAAGACAATATTTCTATGAAGAAATATTATTTTATGCACAGAAAAAAAAACTGTTTTCTGCACAGAAAATGCTTTTTTTTCCCCTGGTGGAAATCAAGCATTTGCAAATTCTGCATAGAAATCAGTCCCCCAATACAGTATTTTCTGAGCAAGAAGCTGCTTTTTCTGCAGAGAAAATAATATTTCTATGTAGAAATATTATTTCCTGTGAAGAAAATGCTGTTTCCAGCACAGGAAATGTTCTTTCCTGCACAGAAAATGCTGTTTTATGTTGAAAACAACACATGCAAATTTTTGTATAGAATAAGTCCCAAACTGTGAAGATTGTCATTAGTACAGGATTCCTCTTGTCAGGATTTCCCGACACTTGGAAAACATGATTTTTTAAACCATGTTCTGAATATTTTCAAATATCCTTTCCATCCCCCACCCCAAAAAAGTCCATTTTGTACAGAGACATGATGGACTTGACTCTTATGCTATCTGCTGGTTTTTTTGTTTTTTTTCCTCACTGTAATCCCTTTTATAAGCTGCTTCACCCCCTGAAATTTCTTGGATCAGAAAAGGAGCAGAATGATGAAAATGGTGGACGACCTCTCCTCACAGCTTCTTCTGTGTCAAAATACCTCTCTCAAAAGCTGTTTTGATTTACAAAGAAAAACCCCTCAATCATCATGGCTTCTTTTCTTTCATCTTTCTTTCCTTCCAAATAAAAACAATACTTCAAGTTTAAATATTTTGAGGGAGCTGAGAGAAACTCAAACATCAACAAATAATTATCATCCCTAAATACCTCAAAAGAGCAGCATGACTCTTGTTGTTCATTAAAGACCTAGGCAAATAAAAAGCTTTCAGACTGGCGCCTAAAACTCATCAGACAAGATGCCAGGCAAGGGAGAAGAGAGCATCATACACGGATACATGTTCACATGGAATGTATATTTTACTCCATAGAAATATTTCATGTCTAGCCCGTGGATACAAAAGGGGCAGAGCTTCCATCATGACTGGGATTTGAAGGCCTCCATTCCTCCTAGTAGGTTTAGCAAGTGATGAGGACGGATGTGAATCTTCATTTATATCATTCTTGTATGCAAGGGTGAATAACTTAAAACTTTTTTTCCTTGCTGGGCTAATTATGAGAGGTTTTGCATATGTTTCATATGTGGGGACTATTTGGTGAAAAATCCATCTGCCCAAAAACTTGCCCCCAAAATAACATTATTGCCTAGAAAAGTGAGCATTTTGTGTTTTTCTGTAGAATAACGTGTGTGTGTGCGGGGGAGGGGGAAGGTGGTAGAAAATCCATTTTTTTCCTAACTATTTTTTTCCCACCAAAGAAGTCCCAAAATTCATCATCCTCATCCTCATCATAATCTTGTGGCAGTTTATTGTTTTCACAATAGTGTGTTTCTATGTGTCAAGACACCCTGTCTCAACAAGGATGAGAAAAATTGTGAGTTTTCTTCATGTCCTGTTGGTGAGCAGGTATTCCTTTTTTTAAAATTGTGGGGAACCAGAAAGGTAGACTGTAGCACTATGATTCCACTTTGCCATGGCTGTATCCTATGGAACCATGGGGTTTGTAGTTGTGGGGAGGCCTTTCTCCCAGAATGGAACCCTGATGGACCCTTGCAATGGGAAATAAAAGTAAGCAAATATACTTACAATCATAGAATCATAGAGTTGGAAGAGACGACAAGAGCCATCTAGTCCAAGCCCCTGCCATGCAGGAATACACAATCAAAGCACTCTCGACAGATGGCCATCCAGCCTCTGTTTAAAAACCTCCAAAGAAGGCGACTCCACCACACTACGAGGCAGTGTATTCCAGTTCTGAACAGCTCTTACCATCCAGAAGTTCTTCCTAATGTTTAGGTGGACTCTCCTTTCCTGCAACTTGAGTCTATATGATTGCTCTGTGTTCCAGTCTCTGGAGCCACAGAAAACAAGCTTACTTCCTCCTCAATATGACATTCCTTCAAATATTTAAACATGGCTATCATGTCACTCCTTCCCCTTCTCTTCTCCAGGCTAAACATACCCAGCTCCCTAAGCTGTTCCTCATTGGGCATGGTTTCCAGACCTTCCACCATTTTGGTCACCCTCCTCTGGACATGTTTCAGCTTGTCAGTATCCTTCTTCAAGTGCCTTCAACCAAAATTTATGTAAATTTCTGCCCTTCCATCCTGCCCTTCTTTTAATTATTCAAGGTCGGGTTATCCCTGTCAGATAAATTAGGTGGAGAAATTATGCCTTTCTTAAGATCAAGCAACAAACTTTATTGGTGAGAAAAGGAAGGAGTCCAGGTTTGCTGAGTCAGATGTACAGAAGATGGAAATACCTAATGTATTCCTATTTAACATAATTACAAAATTAATAAGTTGTCTGAATTATCTTCAATTAATTTTAAAGGCATTTTGAGAAACATTTGAACCAGATTTTTTTTAGTGTCATGTCATTCTCTTATCAGTCCCAAACTTTGTTTTAAAAAGCGATGGAAAGCTAATAGAAAATTAATGGAACATGTGACTTAACTGCACCTTGGCAGCATTCACAGCAATATAATACTTTTAAAAAGGAACTTGCAAAAATCTACCAACTCCACATGGGTCTCTTTCAAATTTTCTCCCTTGCCTGCCAGCCTCCAAGCAAACAGATGGTTCTCCTATCTCATGATGGCAAAAAGTTCAGAGCAGGGCCAGTGTAATGAGGTCACAAGGTCTCTTCTACTGAGTTGAGTAGCTAGATTACTAACATCTACATAGATTTGAAAAAGGTGCTGCCAATGAATCAGGCAAGCTCCATCTTAGAAGAGGAATTCCTTTCTCAGAGGGGGAAGAGTATGGTACCTCTTCTGAAAGGATGCTTGCTGCATGACATCAGTGCGTTGTCTACAACAATGGCTTTCAGTCTGTCTTCCACAAGATGTTTTGGACATCATCTCCCCAAAGCTCTGGTTAGCAGAGACAAAGGCCAGGGATTTTATGAGCTGAAGTCTAAAAGATCTGGTGAACCTAAAGTTGAGAACTCCTTGTCTAAAACAGGAGAAGGAAAACCTCAGTCTGTTTAATCCATCCCAGGTTGACCTGTGGATAAAGCTTTTAGAATCTAAAACCAAAAGATTCTCTCTTCTTTTTCTTTAGAGCTATTGTTTTGCCTCTAACTTCAATTGATACCAACTGAATCAATCATCTAAACTCCATATAAGATTTTGTTCCTTGTGATGAGCTGTCTAGCACTCTGTTACCGTATAGGTATATGCAAAACTTATACCTACGTGTAGATGTAAGCAATACATATTCACATGCCACTCAATTTCATCTTCTGTAATAAAGAGATATGACCTTTTCCTTTCTCATACTGGACACATTACTGCTATAATGAAGAGAGATTTAACTCCCCAGCTCCAAAACCCACAATCATTTATCTTAAAGGTGATGGTAAAACTGCCATTCTTTCCTCAAATCCAAGAGGAAGGTCATAGAATCATAGAATCGGAAGGGGTCGCAAGGACCATCCAGTCCAACCCTCTGCCATGCAGGACTACACAATCACAGCACTCCTGAAAGATGCTCATCCAACCTCTGTTTAAATAACTCCGAAGATGGAGAGCCCATCACCCTTCAAGGCAGTCTATTCCATTGTCAAATAGTTCTTAGAGTAAATACGTTTTCCCCTAGATGGACTCTCTTTTCTTGTCATTTGAATCCATTATTTCATGTTTTAATCTTGGAAACAGCAGAAAACATGCTCATTCCATCTTCTACATGGCATCTGGAACACCCTTCCACAGCATACTTCACCATGTCAGGAATCCAGGCCTACTACAGAATGTATGGGTAGTCAGGGTAGTCATGTACTTCGCTGTGCCTATGGTTTATCATCCTAGTGGAGCTAGGATCTGCTGCAGCCGACACCATCATGACCCTTCCGACTCCTACCTTTCATGAAGAATGTCACCAGAAGGAGAGCTGTGCAGCCATGGAGCTGGAGATAGGTGCCCATTGCTATGCTTGGTAAATCCCAGCCTTGATTCAGTTCTTTTTTTCCCCACTTGCCTTGGGTGAGTTCTGCTGCCGTCAGTGTCTGAAAGATGAAGTTCAGGTATTAAATATGAGCAGACAGCTGGGGTGGGGCATGGTTGCCTTCTCAGCGAGACACACCTCTTTTGGCTTTGTTGTTCAGTACCCTGATGAAGGGATTTTTTTATTTTATTTTTTTGGTATGTATCCTCACCAGCCCAGGGCCCATCACTTTCCTTCCTCAGCATTCTGAGGATGGTTATTGGGGTGACGCCTCCATCAGGAACTAGAACAGCCAGTTGAGGGATCGTTTCTGATGCTGTTCACCCAGGGCTTCAAGGCAGGGGAAGATAATTGCAGGCAAGTCTGGGCAGAGAGCACAGCCTGGAAAATCACCTCTCTTACAAAGAGAAGACACTGTACAGATGTCCGGATAAGGGATCCTTGCTCCACAGAAGCAGAGCAATATTTGGGATGTGCTGGGGTCCTTTTTCCATTTGGATGGTGGAAGCCTAATAGATGCTGAGGGTGTCTATGTATCATGATGATGGAAGCATGCAAAAGGAAGTATAATTATGCCAAGATACTTATGCTGTAAAATATTGTGGCAAAATAACATTTTTAGATGCTTCTCTGATAATCTAATCTTAGCCAGTGAGCCATTTCACAGCATAGAGATCAACTTTATTCCCTTTGTTCTCCTTATGCTAGTGTATAAACCTGTTTTTAATATACCCTCCAACATTTCACAGATGAAAACTGGGACACATGTGGCCACGCAACATGAGAGTGCAGTCAAGGTGGCAAAAGTGATTAATAACACAAACTGGGACAGGTTGCTGTGGTTTGCTTTTGCCTGATCCTACTGGGAAGGGCAAGATTCCACCTCTCCTCTCCCCTCCTCTCCTCTCCCCCAATCGTCAGTTTGTTAATTCAATGCAAACTACTTCTGGACTTTGAACTCAGTTTGCAGTAATTGAAGTAAGCTGAGGACAAAGGGGGAAAGTGGATGGAAGAGAAAGAAACTTTTTAAATGCAGCTGAAAAGTGAGATGACAAAGGATTGATTGGGATAGTTCCTGCCAAACTGGGGCAGATGGAGGGCATGGTTTTTAAAGGCAAATGGAAAAGTTAGCAACTCTGTCATGTAACTGGGTGATTCAGATGTAGGAGTGGTCCCACTCCCACCCCACCCTATATCATGGATTATTATGAATCATATTGTTCACCAAGAGTAACGTAACCTGAACAAGTTGAATAACACTTTTACCATCGAAAGCCATGCTGGTGACTCAACGTTATTATCAGTGCTGAGTCAGCATCTACCCCAATTCATTGGCCTCCACTTCCACCTTGGGAGTGCTGCAAGACGTACACTGAACATGCCAAAACATGTAAAGCCATGCATGCATTCACAGAGCATTTACTCATAGTGCTGGCTGAACATATGTGATACATACCGGCCTAGTACAGATGTAAGGAAGTAGAGTTAGTGAGAAAACAACAACAACAGTGAGACTGCTTTCTCTCAGTCCCATCATCTCTACAGGCATGTTTGGTGAGGACATGGCTGAGACACACTCTCCAACTGTCCTGATTTGGCAGGGATGGTCCCTATTAATTCTGTGTCATCCCATTTTTTTCAGCTGCTTTTAAAATGTCCCCATTTCTTTCTCTTCTTCCCCCTTTGACCTCAGCTTACTTCAGTCGCTGCAAACTGAGCTCAAAGTGCAAAAGTAATTTGGACTCCATTAACTCAGGAAGGGGCAGGGGAGAAGATGCAGGGAATCTTGCCCTTCCCAGTAGCCTCAGGCAAAAGCAAACTGTTGTAGCCTCTCTTAGCTTGTGTGTTTGTCCTCATTCATACCTTCTTCTGTCTTGACCAGGGCTCTTTTACCTTTAATAACTGCACAAAGGAGAGCTTTTCAGCTGGACTCCTTCCATGCAGCTATTAAAGGTACAAGAGACCCCCTCCTCTTTTCCAGGTGACCATGCTAAGTGAAGCAACATTCCCGGAAGCTTCAACTCTATGCCTGGAAAAAAATATGCTGTGAGTATTTCCACTGGTCATGAAGCTGTTAAAAAGGATCCTGCCAAAACAAGGGGGGAAAAGACATTAAAAAGAAAATAAACACCAGAGAAACCAAATTCTATTTACAACAATTACACAACACACTGCTGGGAAGTGCTGGTTGTAAATCGACAATAATTTACATCCCTATGTCCCAAATAAGGTATGATATAATTATAAACCTGCATATAAATTATTCATGTTTAAGAAAAACAGGTGGAGGATTTAAAAAAAATGTTATAGGCCTTCCAGTTGCCTGGGTGGAAGTTAAATGTGAACTGGTTTGTCTTGCCCTGTCTGTGTGTCCCTTTGGGATTCTTTGTGGGTTTAGACAGATGCAGCCAGCAATGGTCAGAATCCAATGCACTTTTTTTCCTGAGAATAAAATCCAGTTAAACTCATTAGAACTTGCTGCTTGAATAAACATGCATATAGATGAGTTTGCTTAGTATCAGGGAGAGATCTGAGTGCCATCATAGATACATAGATAGAATAAAATATTAATATAAAATAAAGCTAAACAAAATAAATAATTAGTTTGGAAGCGGGGGGAAGAAATGCAAGCCAGATTGGCCATAAATGGGAGTAGGTTTAAGTTTTTTGCTCTTGCCATAGAACTAGGTTCCCCATATATAACCTCCAACGTTTGATAGATGAAAAGAGAGACATGTGTGGCCAAGCAAAAATCAGAGGGTGGTCAAGATGGCAAGAGTTATTAATAAGCAAGAACAGACAAGCTAAGAGAGTCCATTGGATACAAATTAGTTTTGCTCTCTGAACCTGGTTTTGCTACAACTGAAGTAAGCTGAGGACAAAGAGAGAAAGTGGAAGAAGTCAAGAGAAACTGGGAAGTTTAAAAAGCAGCTGGAAAAGTATGATAATGGGGGACTAACTGGGACTGTCCCTGCCAAACTGGGACAGTTGGAGGGCATGGTACCATCATTTGTAGATCCATCCATCCCATGGACCCCCTGAAAATTCAGTAGGATGGTGTCATCTGCATGCATCCAGAGCTCATGTAGACACTACCTGGACACCCAACCCATTCTCTCCAGCCATTAAATGGCTATGTGTATTGTGGAGGGGACCTAGTTTCAGTCCAATAAATAAATAGAGCAGGGAGGGACCACAGTTATACCTGGTAGAGCTTTGTTCTTTGCCAGTGTGAGCTGGAATATTTGCCTAGGTATACACTGAATAAACCAATCAGCTAACAATGGGAAAAGGGAAAGAATTCAAATGTTCTCCTTCCGGAATACCATAATGCTGATCCAGTGACCTCATCCCCACCCCACAATAGAGATGGCTACATATTTTAATAAGTAAGTACTGTACTATTAGGCTAAAAATGCAAATGTCATTACCTCTAATTTGGTGCTGAGTTAATTTCTATATGCTAGATGTTGCAAGTCCAGCTGAATATAGGATGCTTATGAATATTGCATGCTTATGGGTACTGACTGTATGCTTTTTCTTTGGTGAGTGTTTAGGTGCTCATAAGTCTCCAGTCTAGTGAGTATTCCTGTGTGGAGTTAACATGGTGTGAATTGCAAATGCACTCTTGTCTCCATGTAAATAAGGGTGATCCATGTATTCCATCCTTATTTATGCAACAACATGTGACTTCTTGAGTGAATCTGCAGGATATGATTCCAACAGTTTGATTCCACCAGAGACTGCAGTGGCTCTGATCGATGGGATTCTGGGATTTGTAGTTGGTGGGATACTTAGAATTCTCTGCTAGAAAGCTCTAGTGTGCTCCCCTGAAGTACATTAACTAGAACTCCTTAGCAGAGAATCCTACCTACCTGGCCAAATTATACACCTCAAAATTCTGTAGCATGGAACCAAGATAGTTAAAGTGGTATCAAACTGCTACAATGATGTAGCACAGCTATATTCATAAATACTGGATTGTTGACTCACTAGAAAAGACAATAAATGTTTGTTAAGGTAGAAGACAGTAGGAAAAGAGGAAGACTGCATTACAAGTGGATACACGCAATCCAGGAAGTCACAGCCTTGAGTTTGCAAAACCTAGCAGGGCTGTTGATAACAGGGTGACTTGAAGGTCTTTTATTCACAAGGTCACCATAAGTTGAAGTTGACTCGATGGCAATTAACAACAAATAGTATTGTGGCAGGCAATGAGATCAGTGGTAGCCATAGTGTTTTTGAAGAAGTTAAGGTGGTATAGATCTCATCAGTACCTCCATCATTTCACGGATGAACCTTGGATATGTATGAATTTGTAAGTTGTGTAGTTGAGCAGCATGAGGATGCATTCAAAAGGATGTGGCCAGGAATCATGAAGGCATTGTGATTTATTTAATTTTAATTTTTTAATTTTTTTTAGAATCATAGAGTTGGAAGAGACCACAAGGGCCATCTAGTCCAACCCTCTGCCATGCAGGAATTCCCAATCAAAGCACTGCTGACAGATGGCTATCCAGCCTCTTGTTTAACAACCAGCAAAGAAGGAGACTCCACCACACTCTTGAGGCAGCACATTCCACTAGAATTCAGGCTTGTGACATTTTCATTCAAAAGGGAGGCATTTACCTTTCAGTTTACTGTTTCATTGTGTATGCAGAGAAAACCAGCTTGAATGATGCTGGAGAGGCTTAGTCTCCTTCAAAAGATAGATTTGGGGAGCCTAAGTTTGGTTTTAATATTTTTGTAATCTGCCATGAGTCCGTGTGTGTGTGTGGGGGGGGAAAGGTGGGATAGAAATAAACAGAGAGCCAGCATGGTAGTGGTTTGAGTGTTGAACTACAGCTCTGGAGATCATGATTTGAATTCCCACTCAACCATGGAAACCCACTTGGTAAGCTTAGGCAAGTCATGCTCTCTCAGCCCCAGAGGAAGGCAAAGGCAACCCCCCCTCTGAACAAATCTTGTCAAGAAAACCCCATGATAGATTCACCTTATGGTTACCATAAGTAAAAAATGAGTTGAAGGCACGCAACAGCAACAAACAGGGCCACACTTTTTAGAGAGCCGGCTTGGTGTACTGGTTTGAGCATTGGACTGTGACTTTGGAGATGAGAGTTTGACTCACTGTTCAGCCATTGAAACCCATTGAGTGACCTCAGGCAAGTCACACTCTCTCAGCCTCAGAGGGAGTCAAAAGCACCCCCCCTCCCCAGTGAACAAATTTTGCCAAGAAAACCCTGTGATAAGGTTTACCTTAGGGTCACCATAAATCGGAAATTACTTGAAGGTGCACCAGCACAACAAATAAATGAATAAAAGAATAATAGGGACCAGAATTCAGTAAGGGATTTACATCTTTGTAAGAACACTTATGTTTGCAGGAAGTAGCACTGAACAGTTTTGCAATGTCCGTATTCAGCAGGGAGCTGTCATGACATTATTATGTCCTGGAGCCAGTATAGAGACTGATATACAATGAAACTAGTGAAAAATGGGACAGATGCACCATGGGATTAATGTGCAATGGGACCAATGCATGATGGGGCACTGATTAGTGAGTGCCAGCATGGATTGTTAGAGCCTGATGCATGCTGGTACCCTGATATGCATCTTGGAGGGCTCCTTAGCATCTCTGATACTTTATAAAGTTACACAACCTCTTCCATGTTGCTAAAAATTACACAGCCACCTGCTGTGTTTTATTAATTGACACTACCATAGTCTGACCTCCAGGGATAAAAGCAAAGTGGGTGTTTTTTCTATTGTTGAAAGTGTGATACTCAGCATTTGTTCACTTAGCTGGCAAACATCTATGGAGGGCACTTGTCACATACTTCCTCTGCCATTGGTTAACATCTTTCTCCATCTTGCACATCTGAGAAAGTAGCTACAAAGAGCCAGATTGCACATTACAGTGTATTTCTTTTCACTTCTCCTTCTACTAAAAGGAAGTGGGCTGAATTTTTCAGACCCACTCCTATTCCCTTCCCTTGCCCCAATTCTTATATAAATAAATGAATAATTCAGTTGTTCCCAAACTTTGGTCCTCCAGATGTTTTGGACTTGAGCTCCCAGAATTCCTTGATGGTTGGCCAAAGTGACTGGGACTTCTGGGAGTTGACATCTAAAACACCTGGAGGACCAAAGTTTGGGAATCATTGGAATAATCCCCTGCGCTGATCCCAAAGGAAGCCAAAATCAGTAGCCCAGTGCTTTTCCTAGCGGCAGTTTGTACCTTTTGTATCAATGGGCTGGGGATTCTGCTCTGGTTTTAGAAAACCCTACCCTCTCAAACTGGTTCAGGACATTGGATAGTTCTTTTAAAAGTTCAGACTAAAAGCTGGAACAGAATCATCACCCTATTGACATGGAAGCCACTATAACTACCACTGCCCTGTCCTGAAATTCCCCTTTCTGCCCATTTACTATTAGGTTTCCTCCACCACCTTTTGTGCAACTGTTATAGAATGCTTCCTAAGCAGCTTTGCATGGGTGCAATCAGTCATGCAAAGACAAGAAAAGAATAATGTCTCCTCTATAGCTGCTTAAAACACACACACAGACACGACAATCTTGTCTCTGCCCATGATTGTCCCACTTTTCTCTGCCCCATAGTCACCTAGGAAATCCAAGAAGTTGCACAACTCATGTGATGTCCTACAGAAGCCTGTGAGAAAGACCAGGGACAAGTTGAGTTACCTCTTTGCCTGGAAGCTGCCATCAGGGGAAGAAGAAGTGTTGTTGTTTAAGTATTAGGCAACAGGCCCAGCTAGATTTTGGGAGGGGTTCATAATTTTAATGATGATGATGGCCTTAAATGTGGGAGGGTTGGTCATGATCTTGTGGAGGGGGAGGGTGAACCTTGAAGCAGAAACATCTGGGTGACATTTGTACTCAAGGGTATACAAATGTGAAATTCTGCGATATGAGAGATAAGAGTGTAGCTTTCTGCTTTGCTGCTACACCATGAGTAACAATCCTGTACCACCTAGTTTTTGTTGGGCTGCAACTTCCAGCTTCCCTGACAAATGGCGAGGCTGGCTAGAGAGGAGCCTTGCAGCAAATGCCCCAACATTTCACAGATGAAAAATACTTGTGAGCGAGCAACATCAGAGTATGATCAAGATGGCAAACATTATTAGTGATAAAGTATGCACAAGCTAAGAGGGGCTCCAGCAGTTTGCTTTTACCTGAGCCTCCTGGGAAGGGTAAAATCTGCCCACTTCTCGCATCTCCCCTCTGGTGAATTAATGGCATGGAAATGACTTTTGCATTTTGAACTCAGTTTGCAGCAATGGAAGCAAGCTGAAGACAAAGGACTTAATCATACCAGCCTCCATAAAAGTTCTTTTGCCAGCATATTTTAAATGTTTTTATGCCAGCAAAAGGACCCCCCCTCCAACACACACACACCAGACTTACCTTGAGCAGTGTAAAAGAGGCTTCCCTGGCAGTAATGGAGCATGAACAGAGCTCAGTTTACTTCCAGGTTCCAAATCTCTGCGATCCTTGAGAGAAGATGCAAGCATGGGAATTTCAAAAATATATCAAAAAATAAACCACAAACAGTACACACAAGTACAGATACACACTCACAAAGTCCCAAGTACACAGGGGGGGGGGTCATAAAAAGAGCATCCCCTATCTGGCTGTCCTGATCTCACCGGGAAGTGTTTGCCCATTGATGCGGTATTCATGTGAGTACAATGGCACGAGGATTCAAACACCAGCAATGCCGTCAACAAAGTGCCACGGCTGATCTATTGATGGCTTGGGCTGTCAATAAAAAGGAATGGATTTTTAACAATATATGATTGTGAAAGGACGACGTCGCATGGTATGCGCACCCTTTTGCCATCATTACGCATCCTAACGACACCATATTTGCCTGGTCTGATAAAGTCCGAAGAGGGAAAATGGAAGGAAGAGAGAGAAACTGGGACATTTTAAAAGCAGCTGAGAAAAATGGCAGAGGATTAATCAGGACTGTGCCTCTCAAAGCACGACGGTTGGAGAGTATGCGCTCACCACTCTCACCATGGTGAGTGCAATGCCTTCCTATAGCACAGTGTTATTGGTCTTCTCTAGATGGGGAATACTAGATCTATTGAGTTGGCTGATACACAACTGTTTTATTTTAATTTTTTTGGTTTATTTTGAACTTTCTGCCATTACATCCTTGAATTGCCTGGTTAAAGCAAAAACCAACTGGCAGGCCTATAGAACACAAAACAAACCTTCCTATGCCACTGGACATTGGGCCATGATGTTGATAAAAATTCTAAAACCCGTCTACCCATTGGTATCTCTCCATCCAGTCCCTGATTCACCATGGGGGTGTCTCAGGCATTATCCAGTAGGATTACAGGGATGTTGTGATGGATACTTCATGGACGTATGCTGGTGGAGACTGCTGGTGGAGACTGATGCTCTGCCAGCACTCCAGCAGGATCTTGGTCTGGAAAGTCAACTTCCCTGCAAGTGAAAACATCTCAAAAGGGCCATTGCGTAAGTTCCTGCAACAGTTGGGAGCTTAACCAGCTTGTCCTGTTTCACTCTAATTAAAATTGATGGCATAACCTCATCCCTTTAATTTCCAAGAGGAAAATTCTGAAGACAGAGGCTGAGAAAGGAAGACTAACTTAGCCGAGTAGAGCAGGACTTGCCCTCCACAGCCCTGCATTTAGGGGTTATGGAGGATGCTGCCCAACCACCTCATACCCTTCAACTGCTCCAGTTTTGCAGGGACAGTCCTGATCAATCCTATACTTGCCCAACTTTTTCAGCTATTTTCAAAATGTGGGGGTTTCTCTTATCTCCCAGTTTCCTGATCCATTTACAGCTTGGGTAGCTGCTCCAACATTAATTTGATTCTCTTACTCAATGATATGGAAGCCACTAGCTCACACTATCCAACAATATTGACTTTTGGAGTACATGAAACAGGATGGCCCAAGAAATCCTGCTGCTTAAGGAGACGATGCAAAGGCACACTCACAATTCTACACTCAGAAGTTGGCACCAGCAGCTGAATCTTACTCCAACAATAATGATGGGGTAATGTTCTCCAATGCACCTAAGGGAATCCAACTAGCTTGGGAGACACAGGACAGGCAGTGCATGGCACACACAGTTCAGTTGTCTAACATATTTCCACCACATTCCACCCCCACCGCCAGCACACACACACATAAATTTTGCATTTTCTGCTTCACTCCCTCTAACATCTCCTCAATGTGAGAGTAATCAACCAACCAGAGCATGGTCTCTGTATTAGGAGCAAAAGTGTTGTAAAGGGTGCAAAGCCATGGGACTTATATTTGGCACATTTGGAGTGGTCCGATGGCTGGAGGTTTGTGGATTTGCATGGCTGAGAAGGTACATCAGAAGCCAAAGTTTCACTGGGGTATTGTTGGCCATCTTTCCAAAATGTGATCAAAAACTGGTTTAATTTCTGACAATCCTCCCTGTTAGATCAGTTTAGGAGTCCCCAATTTTACATTTACTAAGTCACAAATAGGGAAGAGATCCCAGTCTTACAACACAAAGGACCAATTTGTGTTGTTACACCTAAAGAGAATTGATCAATTAAATCAATAAACCTTTGTGTAACTTTCATTGATTCGGTGCCTCTGTTCTAATTGGAAGCATCATGGATGGCCCTTGAGGTCTCTTCCAACTCTGATTCTATGACTCTATTTCATTCAAGCATTACACTTGATATAGTAATGAGATCTCAATAAAAAAAACTGATGGAAAGTTACACTTGTAACTTATAATGCTAGTATAGCTGTACATGGCATAGTGTATGCTGTTATGTGCCCTGCTGGCTGCAGTGTGGAGCTTGGAGTGGCAGCATTTGTTTCACACAGTTCAGCTACATGGTATTATTTTAGGTATTATTATATTGCATTGCATCGTATTGTATTAGAACTTAAAATGGCATTGGGTGGTGGGTGGCTGAGGGAGGGAGGAGCCATTGTGAGGCTTGGGGTATTGATGCAGATTGAGTGGCAGGAGTGGATTGTGAGATGGAGAGGGGATTGTGAGATGGGCAGGGTTGCTGGTTTGACAAAGCAGGTGTCCTTGGGGAAAAAATTATGTCTGTATTTTCTAGGGCCACCTCTGTATAACAGTTTCTATTCTGCCATGTCACAGCATGCATAGGAGAAGATCACACGTGGGTATACCCTTTGCTTGTAGATAAATGATCCACAACCCCAGATGACAGCACACCAGAAAAAAAAATGCCTTTAACATTTATTTTTGTGGGGTTTTTTACACAAAGGTCAAATGTATATGTTTTGAAACCTCCTTTAAGGATACATTCAGAGTTTTGCAACTGCTCCCTATTGGGGAAGTTCCTTTTAAAAATGACAGTCATGTGAATGGTTCTGTGCTTGAGTGCTATGCCAAAGGCTAATTAAGACTCGATAGGATATTTTTTGTAAAAAGCTTTGAAAGTTTAATGGAAAATACAGATGGCACTGGTATACAGTGGAGGCCTTGGTGGTGGTAGGAACAGCTTTAGTTGCATCTTCCAGTGGTAAATTTAGTAATGACTAAAGATAATATAACACTGAGTGACAACATCTGTATTGTCTCATTTAGGACTAGGAGATCTGGTGCCATCAAGTTGTTTTTGGAACATCACTCCCATAATCCCTGGGCATTAGTCATTCTGACTGGGACATATGGGAGTTGTAGTCCTAAACTATGGGTGCCAGGTTGCATATTCTGGCTTATCCTTATTCTGGCTAGCAGAACTTGCCCCCACAGAGGCCATTGGAGTCTTCCAAACTGTAGTATTTCATTTATCCTGATCATGGTCAAGATAAAACACTTATTCTTTTTCTTAACCTTAAAAATACACAAGCTTACAGAGCTGAAACACGCAAGTTTTAGACTCTATACACTCTCATGCCTGGAGTAAGCGCCACTTGAATGAATGAATTCTGATCTCATAGAAATTACCTCTTCAATTTAATTCACCAGGGTATCCAAATTAAGGTCTGGTTATGCTCTGAAGGTTCCCCAGACCTGCTGTATTAGATCAGGTCCCACACATCACGGACCAGGGGACTAGCTTTCCTTCTTACTCCTGTGGGAATAAAGATTAACAACAGCAGCTAAAACTGGATAAAGTGTGTTTGTTCTTGTTTTGTTTTGTAACCATTAACTACCACTAAGTGCAACAACTCACTGAGTATGAGTGGTGGAAGCATAGTTGGCAGTAAAACTATTGGGAATGTATTGCAAGATTGGAAAGAATGCTTGCTTTTACTCATTTCCCTACAGAAAAAAGAGTTTCCCAATATTTGGAAAACTCTATCAAGAAGAACAATGCAGCCAAAAGGAGAGTATTCTGCAGAGAAATGCACATGATTTTCTGTGCAAATAAATAAATAAATATTTTTTTTCATCAAAAATGAATTTTAATTCAAAGTACACTGTTTCCTTCACAGAAAACATGTTTGTTTGTTTTTTGTAGAGAAAAACAACATGTATTTTTGCACAGAATAATTCTCTGGAATATTTATAGGTATGAATAACAGAAGAATTGTTGTCATCATTTGCCATCAATTCAATTTTGACTTCAAGTCTAAAGATATATAATTGAATACTAAGGTCAGGATTGTTTGTGCCATAATATTTCCAGTTTCTATGTACGGATGTGAAAGCTGGAGTGGACAGTGAAGAAAGCTGATAGGAAAAGAATCAACTCATTAGAAATGTGGTTGAAAGGCAACTTGAAGGCACATTCATGGAGAGAAAAAGCCTTTGTCCACTATAAATGGACAATGCTGCCCCTCTTACTGCTTATGAGTGACTTACTGCTTATGAGTGAAACGACAGATAATAGCAAACACTATTAAAATAAAAGACTTCCTGTATAAACATACTGTAGATTTGCATTGGAGGACCAAGCAATTGCTAGAGAGGACACCTCTCTAGGCATTTTCCAGTATGACTCCAAATGATATGTGTCCCTATTTTTTTCAGCTGTGGATAACTGAAACTGCAGATATTGGTGCTGTGGATATGGGGTGGGGCAGGGAGGCAACCTGTATAATTATATGGCTGGGTTACTGATTTAAGGACATGGGTGTCCCTGAGAAAATCATACCTGTAACCCTATGTTACAGGAGAGGTTGTGCTCTGAGTTTGAAAGGCACTATTAAAGTTAATGAACAGAACTTCCAAATTAGGTTCAGCACCTGAGATAGCTCCTTTAAAGTTCAAAACAAAATCCAGAGCCCATTCCTCACCCCACTGGCATGGAGACCATTAGCTTCCCCCCACCCATCCCAAAAGTTGTGTTTTCTTCATCCTGCCCACACTATTGTGCCATGTTTTTTGGTTTTTTTGTTTCAGGAAGTTGGTCTTTGCACAACCTTTGCTTGCATGTTTGTATGCAATAGATTAAAAAAAAAACCCACACACAATCCAGTTGCCCAAGGGTCTGAGATTACACTTCACACAACTTTTTCCTTCATTTTCTCCTTTGCTCTTTAGAAGACTGATTTCGAGCTTCCAGAGGCATGTGGGTTCAAACGATGGAAAGTCCTTCACTGAGATGGAAGGCCATGGCAGGATTCCTGGTGGTGATCTTTTTTATCTCAGGTAAGCCTCACCAACCTTCCTCTTTAATAGCAAACTCAAGTGGTTAAGTGCCAACTGGACTGGAGCCAAAGCAGAGCCACTGGGGGAGGAAAGGGAGGTGCCTGTCATTGTTTTGGGATGAATCCTGAGGTACACAGAAGTACAAGAAATCTTCTAAAAGTAGAAGTTAAGGTGGAGAAAAGTTAAGGGACAGAAAACCTAAGGGGAGTAATACTGCCTGTTGGCTTCCAGGAGCTACTTTGGAGTCCATTCACACTACAGAATTTAATCTTTGTCCATGAAATTCTATGTAGCTTATAAATCCAAACACGAAATTCTGTCAAAAGCTCTCTCTTATATTTCGTTTTATATTCATCCACAGTGATGTTTTCTTCACCCCCCCTTCTTTCACTCTATTCTTTTATTCTGTTTTTCCAAAACCAACTGGGATCCCAATAGCATAATATATATTGTCTTACTTTGTCTTCAAAATTGTCTATTGTTAATTCTCCCCCCTTTTTTTATTTTCCGTTTTCTATTTTTATTTTACTCACAGTTCATGTCTTAGGAATTTCTGCTAATTGATTGTTGCAGATTATATTCGTAACAGATCGGTATTAGAGTCCCAATATTTGTCCTATTTTGTATCCAACAAGAAAGACACTGCTGTTTTTTAAAAAGTTGGTGGTGGTGCTTGTGCCAAGCCGATTTGGCTGCAGCTGTACACACACGGCTTGGCTCAGCTCCAATCCCCTCTGCTTCTCCTTCTTCCTGGGGTCTAACCTTTCGGTATCTGATCCTTGGGAGTTTGAGGTTGAAGTCAGGCACTGGATCTTTGAAAGCTCCTCTGTTTCTCCCCATTCCAAAGAGAGAAATTAATTGAACCTTGATGTTAAAAGGTTCAATTTTCACCCCTTGTGGCAATCGTCCCCTCAGGAACCTCTCAGGAGATTACTTTTCGATGCCATAGCCAACCAGAAGTCAGCAAAAGATCTTTTTAAGGGGCTAGTCTGATAATGTCCTTAGACATATATCTGAGTTTTCTATTATTTATACACAAAGCAGTGCTGCTATAACTCCACCATAGAATGCATTTTTAAAAAAATAGCCACTAGTAGAACTTAAAAGGGCATTGTTACCATTCTCTGCATAATAATTTATGCAGTGGTGCTTCCTTCTAACTGCAGAGATACAGCTTGGAAAAAGTGCCTTTTCAGACCAGAATACCCCAGCATTTGGAGCATTGCAGTCGGACATGTGATTTTTCCCGGCTCTGTGCAAAGGATCAGTTTGAAAAAAGTTTCTAGTACCTTATGATTATGAGCTGGAGTTACATGCTGGTAGTATATCTGAAATCTTTGTTGTTGTTGTCTTATTTCAGAAACTTCAGCCTTGGTATGCTACCAGTTCATTTCCTTTCAGCAGCTTGACTCTCAGGGCAACGTCTTGACCAACATATCCTCATCGTTTGAAAATGTCACCTGTTCCCCTGATAATAATGCTTGCATAGATGCACAGTTAGAACTCAGCATAAGTAAGTTGAAGTCAAATATTAATGGACCTTATAAGGCTGCTAGGCTTTCAACCCAGTTAGGTTGCTAGTTTTAAAACACAAGTTCCAATTTCCCATAAAGTACAGTGAAGTCTGAGTTTAAAGCACCAAAGAGAGTTGTATATTGCCATTCACGTATCTGATGGGTTTGCATGAACTTGGAGGTGACATTTTTTTCAATTTGGTTATTTATTTTTTTAAAAATAATAATGTTAGTGGGATCTCTTTTTGATGTTTCCAAGATTTTAGAATTTTAGTTCAAATGTTTCCTCTCCCCCAACATTTTTTGAAATCACCAGTGATGGAATATCCTTCAGACTCTACTATGTAGATGACTCCTCTCCTACCTGAGAGGACCCATGTACAGATACTTCCAATTTTGAAGCACCTGTTATAGTTATCGCCTTGTTTGACACGTGTGCTTCAACTCACTTAAACTCCATTGCTAGTCACAACTTCTGACCTATTGAATGTATGGAAGCTTAACAGGAGTTTTGCAGGTGAGCTTCAACCCTCCATGTCTAAGGGCTTTATCACTCCAGCCTCTTTCTCACAACAATGGTGTTAGCAAAGCAAATGTGAACATATTGGTTTGAAAGCATTCATTATCACATTGTCTCTTCAATCACGTGAATACACTACAGTTTATGGTGCTTTGCCAATCATCTATTCTTCCGCACTAGCTCCGTAACCCTGCCTTCAGCAGATGCGTGCCTTTCTTTTTTATTTATTTTTTTGTTCCATAATTGCACATTTATGGAAAAATGATAAAATTGGAGAAAAGTCATGAAGAAAAGAAATCATCAGCTTGAGAATAGTGAGTAGGGGAGAGAGAGGAGGAGAGGATGAAGTTCATGCCCATTCATGCCATGTGACTTCCCCATCATACTATTACTGTCACAGAAAGGACTTATCACATGAAGAGGAATATTGGCATGACAGTGGTATTGAAAGCCATTAACAGGTTTTCCCCGTCACTGAAGAGGTGCACTACAGAAATGCCTGGAATGCAAACCAGCAATGGGATCGAAGCAACAGTGTGCGATAAGTACTGGCCAAATTTGTTAATACCTTCATGGAATTCCAGAATAAAGCCTCATGTGATAATCTCCCTAAATTGCATTGCTAGTCTCAGTTAGACTGGACCCATTGAATGAATGTAGGTTTAAGGACAGCTGACTTAACTAATATCCCATTGGGTCTACTCTGTTCAGGAGTAATATACAGATTTAGACCCAGCTCTTAGACCTAACCTTTAGGTAGGCTGGCAATACTAACCTGAATCCTATTGATTAATTCCAGCTAGAAAAGACCCATTGAATCAATTGCTTAATAATGAGTCAACACATCGAAAGTTCCTGTTGATTCTAGGTGGAGCTAACTTTTGGATTGTATACTGTATATTGTGTATCAGGCCATTGGATATTGATTTTGTGCATTTTTATTTTGTGTTTTGAGACTATTTGACATCTCTAGATAGATGCCACTTATGAATATTCATAAAAAGAATTAATTAAGCAAGCCACCACAGCTGAAGACAAATTTACTGAAGGAAGGCCTTTGGAACAATGTGCTACCTCTCTGACCTCTTGTTTGTGTACTTTCCTACTCCAGTAAGCCACTCTGTGTTTGTGAGCTATAGAGGTTGTGACACCACCAAGGACCCTGATGGTGGGAAAGAGTCAACCACTTCTGGTGATGAATACTTTGCTGTCCAATACAATGCAAGCTATTGTCACCACAACCTTTGCAATGTGAGAACAGCCATCGAAGATGCCTCCAACACTCCAAGATGGGTCACAGGTAAAAATGTCCACCTGAAAAGAAATGTGATAATGTACACATTTTACTTGTAAAAGGGAGGAAGGGTTGCCTACTATCATTCATGTCTTTTTCTGAGCAAGGGCTCTCATACCACTCATGGCTGTACAGCCTGCACTATATGTCCACAGATTCTGCATCTGTGGATTCCACCATGCACGGCTTGAAAATATCCCCCCCCCCAAAAAAATCCAAAAACCAAACATTAATTTTGTCATTTTAATATAAGGGGCACCCTTTTACTACGCCATGGTATATAATGGGACTTGAGCATCCATGGATTTTGGTATCCACAGGTGGTCCTGGAACCAAACACTAGTAGATACCAAGGGCCCACTCTATGAGGAGCAAAGATTCAGCAGGTACTTCTCTTCATGACATGTACCAGCTTAACATGGGTTTGAAGTACTCTCATCCCCTACTCCTTCTCCGATGATGCTTCTGTTTTCCTCTTCCTCTGTCTCTCCATGCCAGTACAGTAGGACCCCTGTATCCACTGATTCATTCTCCACTGCTTAAATTATCCACAGGACACAAAACAGCACACCTGCCATAGAGTATTCCTAGAAAATGTGTGCTTTCTAGCCATTTTCTAGGTCCTCCAAGGCAACTCTATGGTATTTTAAACTGGAAGTCCCATTATTTTCAATGGTGTTCTCTATTATCAATGGTTTTCAATGTCCACAGGGCACCCCAGAACCAATCCCCAGTGGATATGGGGGGTCATGCTGTACTCTTTTTCTTCCTTTCTCCATGCCATTCCCCACAGTCACTCTTCACCAAACAGAAGCAGGTCCCCCTTCTCACTTTGCATAGTTTGGAGAGTTCCAACTGAGGCCATGCCGAAGCTGCCAAAGGCTTTGTGAAGACATGAGTCTTTGTCCGGAACTTAGTCTTTCTTGGCTAGGAAAAGTTTGGCCCCTAGCTACCAAAGATAGTACTGCAGGCTATAGAAAGATTTTAGCAAACCGAGTTTAACAGTTTTGGAGATAGGGCAGAAAGAGAGAGAAAAACATGTATGCAGTGATGGACATGCATTGTCTTTTACTATTAAATAGAAGCAACAAAACCGAGCAACTCTAGCCAGTGCTATTCTGGCCTCAACTTTCACGAGTCTGAAATCACACTGGAGAGAGTGACATGCCATGGGGATTCTGACCGGTGTTACCAAGGCAATGGCAACATCACAGCTGGTGAGTATAGATCTCAAATTTGAGTATCAAAAATGAATCCCTCATATCTGTAACTTAGGGTTGGTGTAGATGAGCGAACCTACACCAATTCGCAGCAGCTTTCATCTGTCTCAATGATTTTTTTTTTTTGCAAGGTCGCTGGTGTGCGAAGCTATCTGTGTTTGCTGCTCACATGGAGGCATGCCAGCAAATCAAGATGGCGGGCACAAGTGAATTACTCACAGTTTTATACTCCCCAATGTGCCCCTGCCAAACCATTTTTAAAAATAAATAAATAAAACTAAGGTGCGGAAGAGCAATCTTCCGCTTAAAGAACAAAAAGAAAAGAAAAAAGAAAGGCTGTTCCAATGTCTCAGTACACAATCGCTACGGCAACAATCCAACATAGTGGATCTGGGTGCTGCCTTCTTGGCAAGCTCTGGACACCCTGCATGTCCCACCAATCAGCTATCTGCTTTGGGAATGTGCTGTAATTTGATTTGGTTGTCCTAACAAGCAAGAGTGCACATTTCCTCTGTAGTTTTTTAAAAAAAACTTGGGAAAAGCCCAGAATGCTGCCATTATTTTCCCAAATTTTGGTCCCTCCAAAAATGAGGGAATGCTGTGAGATCCCATTTGGACACATGGGATTCCCCCCAGATTCTACAAGGAATTATTTCACCATCTGGACTACCCTTTAGAGATGCAAATCTTCATTTACTCCATTTTCACTGCAGGAATGGACTCAGTCATCTTCCTGTATCAGAGCTTGCAAAAAACTGCTTAGAAAAAATGAGTTACTTACTGGAATTTATTCCTCCCTGCCCCCGTCCCCAACTAGCATATGACTGTAATCTTAATATTGTATATTAATGGGTGATTACACCACTTTTTTTCCTGGTGTAATTGTAACTCTTAGAATTACTTTTAAAGGCATGAGGTGGCCTCAGTTGATGACAGAGAGGGTAATATCATGTGATTCAAGCATTGGCTTATGTGTTGCCTCATTTAACTGCATTCAAATTGTTTTCTCTAGGAATGAAAATCTAATTATTTCAGGGTTGTTGGTTTTGTTTTTGGTTTGTTTTTTGGAGAAACCTGGAAAGTCAAGAGTCACTTTTAAGCAGGGTTTCAAATTGTGGGATTTTGCTGATGTTATTGGACTGTAACTCATAGCATTCTTCACCATTGTCTTATTGGCTAAGGCTGATGGGAGTTGTAGTCCATCATTTTAGCCAAATGATCCCCACCTCTGGTTTTCAAAAGTTTAACTTTGAAGGCAAATCACCACTTTTGTTGGCCACGGGACTATAATTGTAACTAGCTACATTTGAAAGTAACCTCTTGGGTTCTCTGCTGAATTCAATGACGTCTTCTGAATTTTGGAATATGGTCATTGCCTTCAATAACAGTATTGTATTGTATTGATGTCTTCTCCCATGTGCTGCCTTTTCTTCATGATTTCCCCCTTGATAAGCTAGATGTCTTTCCATCTTTCCTTCTAATGCTGCATTGAATTCTGGGAGAAGTTGGGCATACCTTCTTGTCTACTAACATTGTTCCCTACCTTTCTTCCCCCCCCCCCAACAACCAACAGGACACACCACCTTGATACTATACATAAGGAGCTGTCAAAGCACTTGCGCAGTTCCTCAGAGGCAGGTTTTTGGCCCAATAGGGATCAACATCCCAGAAGGAGCCTGCTGCCTCGGCAGTGATTGCAACAAGAAAGAAAATGCTGTTCCAACCCAGAATAACCGCACGTGGGAAGCTCCCGATGGCTCATACAGTGAAGGCGCTGTTAATCACACCACCAATTTCACCAGTGTTGATATTGGAGATGATCCCCACTTGGAATTTTATCATGATGATTACAGTGATGATGATGACACTATTGTGGGTACAGCATGGCCCACACTTCATCCCCGAGCACAGGGACCAAGTTTTGCCAAAGGGGCCAGCCTTCAACTGAGTCCTCTGCTTTTAGTTCTTGGAATAACAGTCCTTGGACTGTGGTGGTGAGAAATGAGGTTTGGTGCAACTTGACCCCCAAGTTGTACGTATTGTCAGGTTTTGGAAGAGGTGTATTGTAGAACAGGGCTTCTTAAACTTTTTCCACTCATGATTCCTTTTAGCCTGAGGAATTTTTATGCAACCCTGGGTATATAAAATAGGTATGCAAATCAAACATTTACTGATAATAAATCATAAAGAAATTTATTTTAAAACAATTCATCTCTCTCTCTCTCTCTCTCTCTCTCTCTATATATATATATATATATATATGATAAAAGCAAATTTGCATACCAATGAGATGGATCTGCTTGTTTATTTTTACATAAAGAATTAAATCTTGGTGGAATATTTGATAATGCAGGATGTAGAGCATCTTCAACATTTTTCAGAGTTGATCAATATTTTGATTTTATAATTGTCAATGCTGAGAATGCCACTTTGCATAAATAAGTAGCAATTTTTAAAATCAAACATTCTAACACAATCCAATCCAAAGATATACTAATTTGATACTTGCATGCTGAGGAATGATTGTAGGAAAATATTAAAAGTCTTTATTTTCCTGTAATTAAGCTATTACATTTCACTAAGAGCAGAAAACTTTGTATATACAGTAAAAACACCACAATTCATAATATACAATAGTCTCGAATCTGAGCCGAGGTGTTTCTGGCAGCCTTCGTTGGTGTTGTGTGGTGTGACGGCATGTGCAGTGCAAAGTGCGCATGTTGTGTGTTCAGAACCAAGGCTGCAGTGAAGTCACGCAGTGCAACACAGACAAATGCTGCCAGAAAAATAACTTTTCTGCCCAGATAGAAAAGTTCTTAATCATAAGAGCACTGAAACCAGCTTCCAGCCCAGGGAATTCATGTTCTGTTTAATATTTCTGCAAAGGGAGATGTTACCTTTTAAAATGCTTTCCTCTATTTTTTGCTAGAGGGGTCTGCTAGTCTCTCCTCTCCTCTCCTCAACTCTAAAAACTAAACAGGGCCTCAAGTCTGTTGTAATAGGAATAGTAAGCAACAGGTCGCAATCCTGCATGGAGGGAGGGTGGAGCAGTGAAGATTTCTGTTCCTTGGGAGCTTTAATTTAGGCTTTCACAATCCTATTTCTGTTTTTGTATTATATATTTTTTGTTTCACTGTTTCATTAATGTAATGCATATTTCTGAACATAATTAAAGTCCATGATAAAAAAAAGTGCTTCAAAATATTTTGTGAGGCTGTTCAGAGCATGTAACCATCTTCTAAATAAAATCTACATAAAATAAAATAAAAGGGTGTGGACCTAAACTAAGGCTGTATGTGTGCTATACAACTCTTACCTATTTCCCAGAATCATAGATTCATAAAGTTGGAAGGGGACACAGAAACCACTGAATCCAGTCCCATGCTCAAGGCAGGAACTTCACTTAGAGCATCCCCAACAGGTAGCTGTCCAGCCCTTTCTGAAGATGTCCAGAGCAAGAGACCCCACCACTTCTCTAGGGAACTGGTTCCATTGCCAAACTGTTCTTCACATCATGAAGCTCCTTATAATGTTCAGTCGAAATCTACCCTCCTGTAATTTAAAACCATTAAACCTGGCCCTACCCTCTGGAGCAGCAGAGAACAAACCTGTTCCTTCCTTTCTCTTACAGCCCTTGAAGCATTTAAATAGTGCAATCCTGTCACCCCTCTGTCTTCTCTTCACCAGGCTGAACATTCCCAACTCCTTCATACCACTGCAACTGTCATGGCTCCATCCTACAGAATCCTGGGATGAGCTGGAGCTGCTACTTAGAATTCTCTGCTACAGAGGTCTAGTGCCTGTCTACAGAGGATTCTAAGTACCTCACCAAACTACCAATCTCAGGATTTCATAGGATCAAATCATGACAGTTAAAGCATTGCTGCAAATAACATTTAAAGTCCTAAATCAGGACTGGGAAACATGGAGGTGGAGTGAGCAACCATAGAATCATAGAATCATAGAGTTGGAAGAGATCCCAAGGGTTATCTAGTCCAACCCCCTGCCATGCAGGAATACCCAATCAAAGCATTCCCAACAGATGGCCATCCACCCTCTCTTTCAAAACCTCCAAAGAAGGAGACTCCACCACATTCTGAGGCAGTGCATGCAACTGCTGAACAGCTCTTACTGCCAGGAAGTTCTTCCTAATGTTTAGGTGGAATCCGGGTAGTCTGCTAGCTCTCTCCAAATATGGATGCAGCTGCAGATTTGATGTCTCCAGCTCTTTATGGTAGATGAAGGTATAGAGTGGTCTGTTCTTCTTTCCTTTCCAAGGAGGCTGCCAACTTGTCCACCAGCCCTTACTGCTGTGTCCTTAACAGTACCTTGATTAACTAGAATGTACAGATCAAATCATATCCCAGCATCATCAGCAGTTTAACTGCAGGGAAAAGTTAACATCTGCCAATGGCTAGCAAGTGCATCTCTGCTAATATGCAGCAGAAGTCTGTTAAAAACTTGACAACACCCACAGTGAGGCAAAATGTTTGGTTAGCTAATTGGGAATCTGAAAAGGTAAGAAGATTCTGAGACACACAGAACTCTGCATTGAGAGGGAGAGTACTGTAGAAGACCAGTCCAGTACCTCATCTACATGAGGGGGGGAAATGAAATACCTTGTAGTAATGGCATCTCGCAGCAGCAGTGACTTGTCTTAATGGTGTTTTTGGCCTCAGAAGCCCCCATAAGCCTCACATTCCAGATGGCAGCCATGAGTGATTTACTTGCATTAGTTCTTTGCCGACACTGGGCTTTTTTTTTTTAAAAGTCATCTAAGGTGTGTTGGAGCAATATAGTGATTTGCCAATTTAACAGGAAAACAAAAAACATATAAACCCTTGTTTTATCACCTTAGAGAGCGATCGCTAAGGCAAAAATCCAACATGGCGGCAATGGGCACTTGTCCTGTTAGCAAGCCCCACCCCTGCTCTTACCCGGTCAATCAGCTTTGTACTTCCCTTCAAACTGATTGTCGTTTGATTGTCCTAACAAGCAGGAATGTGTACCCCCCTCATGTTTTTTTTTAAAAAGTACAGGCTTTTCTTGTGGGTTTTTTTTTTCTGTTTTGGGCTCCCTTCTTTCCAAATAGTGTGGATTAGTGCAGGTAGGATTCCCAGTGAATTCCATGAGGGCTTTTTTTGACCATTTAGACAACCCCCAGCTCTATTGGTTCAGTTTAGTGGCTTTGCTGGCAGAGTTTTCCTCTCTGAAACTGAAGGGATGAGGACATGCTGTCAATTTTAATTAAAGTGAAACAGGACAAACTGGTTAAGATCTCATCCATTTCATAAAGTTACACAATGGCCCTTTCAAGATGTTTTCACTTGCAGGGACTTCCCAGACCAAGATCTTGTTGGAGTGCTGGCAAATCATCAGTCTCCACCAGTATACATCCACAAAGCTTCCATTACAAGGACCCTTCAACCCAACTTAATGATGCCTGAGTCACCCCCCATGGCAAATTAGCAGCTGGGTGGAGGGTTTCCACTCACCGGATATGTTTTAGCATCTTTATCACTTCATGTCCAAAAATTAACAGCTGTGGAATGGCATGAAATGGTTTATTCTGTGTTCTGTAAGCCAGATGACGATCAATGGCATCATCTGTTGAGATCCACCTAAGTCCTCCAGGGTTTTAAGTGGATGGTGTAATCACTTTGTGTCTGGTTACAAGATCATAGCCAAATGCTTCTCCATTCCTATCACTCACTCTCCACCAGCTACTGAATGCCTGTAGAAAGGGGCTATCACAACAAAATGCAGAGTTCTGGGAGGGCTTTGGTTACTGTGGAGAGTGGAAGAGAATACCAACCTCTGCAACAACCAACCCTCCCCCCCAAAAAACAATAAACAAAACACCTACCAACCACATTTAGATACAACACTTAGGGCATTATCAGATGCATCAAAAATAATGGGATTATGATGCCAGAGTAGTGGGAATGGGCCCCGCTGTCCTCGGGTTATTACTCCTTGCTCCAGCCACAAAAAAAGTATTATTTGCAATTCATGGGACAAGCCATCAATAGATCATCAATAGCACTCTTTTCACAGTATTGACTGAGTGTGAAACATCATCACATTGTAATCATGATATTACAGTGTGAATGGGTGGTCTTCAGTGAGAAAACTTGCAGGTGAGAACGTGAAAATGAAGCATGGCACTCTTTTTATGAACTGTCCCCTTTAATTTGCATATTTTAGGTTTGTGTCAGTGCTTGTGTGTTCATTTATTTTGTTAATTGAGGTGTTTTTGGAGTTTTAAGCATGCTTGTATTTTCTCTTGAGAACCGCTGAAATCTCGTCCATGCTAAATTGCAGAAGTAAACTTCCATTCTTAAAGTGCTGGTGGTTGTCATGCGATAATTCTGTGGCATTTCTTTTGCGTGATTACAGCTACATTCAATAATAAGTGTTATAACGCCATGATGTTCCCACTAACTTCATTTGCAGAATTACAGCATTTTAAGACACTAGTCTGATAATGTCCTTAGGCTTGTATATAATACAACAGAGTGTTCCTATCAGGAGTTTCCCATTAGGAAAATAATGAACCCAAGTTATTGCTAGGCCCATTACCTACCACAACAATAGCCTTTTTCTTACCCTGTCATCAGCTTCTGGACACGGCTGTGACTCAGTCTATCCCTGGTCTTTCTCACAGGCTTCCTTAGGACACTGCACAGGTTGTGCAACTTCCTGGATATCTTGGGTAAGTCTGGGACAAAGAAAAATGGGGTGAACAGAAGCACAGACAGGGTTGTCTTCTGATTTGTTTTTTTGAAAGGACTGTCGTATGTTTTTTGAAAGGACTGTCCTTGTATGACTGGCTGCACCCATCTAAAGTTGCACAGGGAACATTTTAGAACAGTTGCAGAAAAGATGGTGGGGAATTCTACACTTAAAAAAAAAGCCAAACCAGTTTTGCAGGTATTTCAGAAAAGGACAGTGGTGTCTGGTGGTGTCCATGTCAATGGGATGGAGTATCTGATCCAAGTTATAGTCCAAACTTTAAAGGAATTATGCAAAGGACTGGACCTTATCCCCCAAATTAGATTCAGTGCCTTGAACAGCTTTGCTAACGTTTGGACAAACATTAGCCCAATTAACTGTTTGCATTAATAAAGGAATCCCTAGAATTTCTGGGGAGGGAGAGATAGTCATCATCTGCTTCTATTCCAGTCATGGCTGACAGATGCTGAGTGCTATTACCTACTCTTGCACTCATGCTGTAATCTTGTGTGGTTTTGCATGCCATCTGTACCACAAAAAAGTGCTATTGATGATCTATTGATGACTTGAATTAGAAATAATACCTTTGTCATGGCTGGAGCCTGCAGTAATCACATGAGGATGGTGACTTTGTGCAATAGCAGGGCCCATTTGTGCTAGCATGATGTCATAATTCCATGAATTTTACCATATCCGATAATGTCCGTAGAGTGTAACCATTAGGTTCCCAGTCTCAGCAAGGATTTTGTATTGTATGCTTCCTAGATTTCTAGCAATGAATCTTTCTGATGCAACCTGAAGCTTGTGCTTTGCAAGGTTGGGAATGCTGGAACCCGACAGATATTGTCCTTCAAAGTCTGGTCCAAAATGATTTAAGGGGCATGCAGGCAACATGTGGTCCACAAGCCACATCCTGTCCACGCTTCTCTCTTCCCATTTACCATGTCCAAAAAAACCTCATTGCTGAATATTGGCAGAGCCATTGGAAGAAAGGACAGAAAAGAACATTGACAAAGCTCTCTGTGGTGCTCTCTATACCTTCATGTACAGTGGGCCCTCCGTATCCACAGGGGTTTGGTTCTGGAAACCACGTGGATGCCAAAAACAAAACAAAACCCCACACATGGATGTTTATTGAAGTTTTGGGATTATTAACAAACATTATTTTTACACACAAACATACATACGATATACCCCAAACTTAACATAAACACATTAGTACTAATAGATATCTATCAAGCTGATTGTTCCAATAACCCAAATATTAATATTTCTTCCACTATAGCCCTTCCCTCCCCGCAAGGGAACAAATTGTTATTTGTTCAAAATCCCTTTCCTTTGATGTGGAGAATTATATTAATTGTATCTTTTATAATTTTGTACCCCTTCTCTTCTTTAATTATTTCAATTAGTTTTATTCAATTTCCTTAACCAATCTCCTCCTTTCAATTGTCCCATATACCCCATTCTTCTTTCTAATATAAAATCAAACATTATATATTCTGAAACATAATATTATCATCTATCCACTTTCCATTTGTGTTCTTCTTTACATCCAAAAGCAGAGACGTGCACAGGGACACATCAGCATGTCTATGTGAATGTCACCACCATTGTAGGTATGGGGTGCAACTCCACGGTTGGCTGAATCCATGGACATAAAGCCCACAGATATGGAGGGTCCACTATACTATAAAGATCAGGAGGAGTGAAAATAACAGCTGTCACCAAAGGTCAACAGAACTGGCAGAGCCCAAAGTCGGATGCCAAATCCACCACCAAAAAGCTTAACTGTCCTGTTTTAGGACCTTAAGGTAATTAGTAGTTCTACTTTAACTGTCATAGTTCAAGGACTTTTTCAGACAGGACTTACCACGCAAGAAGACTCCGGAATAGTTACGATGCTGTTGCGTGGCAGGGGGTCCGTTTTGGATGATGGCGTCCCTCTCTCAGCATCGTCCGTGTCTCCTCCGCGTATGATTGGAGGCAGCTGCGCCATATTTTACCGTGAGTAAAATATGGTGCGGCTGCCTCCAATCATACACGGAAGTGACACGGACAATGTCAAGAAAGGGACGAAATCATCCGAAATGGACCCTCTGCCACGCGACAGCGTTGTAACTATTCCAGAGTTTTCTTGTGTGGTAAGTCCTGTCTGAAAAAGTCCCAAGCCTATGAAATCCTGTGATATGTAGTTTGGTGAGGTATTTTGAATTCTGTGTCATCAGAGAATTCTAAGAACCTCATCCTACTACAAATCCCAGGATTCTGGAGGCATGACAGTTACACTGCTATGAAATGGAGAGAACTGTGTTGCACTCCTACGCCCTATTTTATTTTATCTTCTATACATTTTATTTGGAAGATGGTTATATTCTGTGACCTTCTTAGTGAAATATATTATGAAGCACTTTTTGTTATCATGCACTTTTATCATGTTCACAAATATGAAATACATCAATGATATAGTAAAGGTAAAATATGTATAATTAAAAAAAAATAAGAATAGGATTGTGCAAGACTAAATTAAAGCTACCAAGAAAAAGAATTCTTAGCAGTACCATTCATTCCCCAAAATGTGACTTTTGTCCTACTGTTTCCTATTCACATTCCTATTACTAGAAGAGGCATTGTAGGGTAGGAAAGAAGGCCTGTTTACATTTCCTCAGGCTTGTCTGTATGATCCCCCCCCCAAAAAATGTAGTGCCCCACAGAAAAAGCAAGTCACAGCAGCTGCAACTTGTCTTAATGATGGTTTTATCCCCACCAGCGCCCATAAGTTTCGCATCCCAGATGACAGTTGAGGAAGGGAGAAGAAGACGAGAGTGACCTCTTCCTCCTTCTTTGGGCCCGTGGGAGCAAGTGGGAGGGTGATGGAGAAACCAGGGAAGAGGGTGAAAAAGCCATCTTCCCCCTTCCTCAGCTCCACAGGTGAGCAGCGGAGAAACCAGGTGGGCAGGTGGTGGGATGGGGGGAGGGAACTGGGGCAGGAAGAAGAGGAGGAGAGAGCCCTCCTCTCTTTTCTGCCCTTGGTGGTGATGGGGTAGGAATTACAGCAACATTCCCCCTTTCCCCATCCCCAATCGCTCAGGGTAGGGGGGGATGGTGGCTGCAGGCTACTTAGCTTGCTAGCAGGTCCTGCCCCCTGTGCTTGTCTGGTCAATCAGGGGTGTGCTTGCTCCCGTTTGGGCAAGTAAATCAGATCAATTTGCTTGTCCTAACAAACTGGAATGCACCCTGCCTTGTTTTTGTTTTGTTTTTTTAAAGATGAAAAAAGCTGCAAAGGGTTTTCTGGCAAGTGTTTTAGCCTTTTTTGACCCCCTCCTTCACAATAGGGTGAAATCACATGGAATGCCATTAGGACAGGTAGGATTCTCCTTGCATTCCGTGAGGAGGTTTTTCACCATTTGGACAACCCCTTAGACTACACTTCTTTCTGGGGGCTACTATTCATAGGGCTGTTAATGGAGTCTGTAAAACAAAACCCAAGTCACAATTTAGGTTGCAACTATGTATGAATGGTATTTTATATTAGGGGTGAATTAAGGTGTGTTAGTGGTTTGTGATAATAATAAATGAAATCATTAGAAATCATTTACCGTTGTCCCTTCATATTTGCTGGGATTTAGTTACAGGAGCACACACACCCCGGCATAGCAAAATGGTGTCCCTTATATAAGATGGCAAAATCAAGGTTTGCTTTTTGGATTATTATTTTTAAAGAATATTTTCAAGATGTGAATACTTAAATCCATGGATAGCAAATCTGTGGATATGGAGGGACAACTGTACTCTTTTAATAAAATGGTCAATTAAATATTTAAACTTGTTTTTATCATTATGTTACCCTATGCTTACTAACCCATTTAGTAAATTATATTTTATATTATAAACTGGATTAGTAAGTGTGATAGTGAGCACAAGTAAACTAGATATCAAAGCAGGACTCCTGTTTGATAGTTCAGTGGGTTCTTCAACACACACACACATCAAAGCTCATCTTTCAGGAGCTATGTTAAGAAGTGGTTGATGGTTGAGAGAGGACCAAAGAAGCCCAGAAATGGATCCATCTCCAGATCCATTCCCAGGCTGACCCATATTTTCCTTCTCTGTTAAAATACAACTCTTCCAAAACCAGAACACAGAATTTGGGAGTCACGATGTCCCAAGCCATTTCTCACCACCATAGTCCAAGGATTGTAACCCCCAGAGTGACCAGCAGAGGGCTGAGCTGAAGGGTGGCCCCTTTGCTCTTAGTAGGCTCCTGTGCTTTGGGCAATACTTCTTCAACATAATTCTCACACTCAAAGTCCCAGTGGAGGCCATATCCGCTATCAAGGTTGGTGGAATTGCTGGTGTGATTGACAGCACCTTTTCCATATAATTCACTGGCAGCGCCCAACGTATGGTCATTCCAGGTGGGATCAGCATTTTCTTTCTTGTTGCAATAGTTTCCAAAGCAGCAGGCCCCCTGTGGGACATTGATCTCTATTGGACCAAAAACTTGTTTTTTAGGAACATTACAGGTGCTTTGGCAGCTTTTGATGTATAACAACAAGGCACCATTTCCTATTGGTTGGAAGGAGGATGGAGGGAGAGGAAGAAAGAAAGGCAAATAATCATGTTAGGACATGGAAAGATAGGCCCAAATTTTCCCAGAATGCAATGCAGCATTAAAAGGACTGATAGAAATGCATCTTAGGGCTTTGTCTAAACACGATATACTGCCAGTGGGTGTGCATTTTTGCTCATTCGCAGCAATGCTATTTTGTCTACACCATTTTTTTGACTGTTCACATCCATTTGCATCTATTTGAATGGAGTGACCACACACTCTGATAAAGGGCAATAGAGCGAAAATGCACAGTGATGCAAATTCAGACAGCCACATGTACGAAAATGCACATCTACACACATTTTCCAGGAAACTTCAGGAAAAAACATGATTTCTTTACTGAGCAGTTTGTAGAGTTTTTAGCCCCTCTTCCTTCTGCATATAGCAAATCTCATTTGGATCACATTGGGGCACATCGTATTCTCCTCAAATTCTATGAGGAGTATTTTTTTCATATAGACAACCTTGTATTCTCTGTGTCTTCATAACTACAGTGGGAACTGGAGGCAGTTCCTTCTGTTCAGTTCCCCCTTTCCCTGCCCTTTCTTTCTCCATGGCCATTTAACCACTATAGCACTACCCACAGGGCTTGGCAGACTACAGGGCAATGGGCACAGAGCATTGTACTCCACACTCATGATGCAGACTTTTAACCCACTTTATCCAACAATACCCCACAGAGTCCTACTAGATTTTCAGACAACACTGTTATAGTGTTACTATTCCACTATATTTGCTATGGCTGCCTCTTTTTGAATCCTGGGATTGGCAGTTTAGTGAGGGGCATTTACAACTCTCAGTGAGAGAGCTCTTAGGCCTCACTAAACTACAAACCCCAGAATTCCACAGCAGGAAGCCAGAGCAGTTAAAGTGGAATAGTAACACTATAACAGTGTAGTCTGAAAATCTCCCTAGATTAACAGACAGAGCCCTGGTGGCCCAGTGGTTAAATGCCAGTACTGCAAGCCACCACGTTGCAAGTTCTATTCCAGCAAGCTCCAAGGTTCACTCAGCCTTCCATCCTTTCGTAGGTTGGTAAAATGAGTACCCAGCTTGTGGGGGCAATTAGCGAACACACATTGAAAACGGCTTAATGCAGTGTAGATGTGTAAATTGCTGTTGCTTAAAATAATTTGTAAGCCGTTCTGATAGCCTTCTGGCTGAAGAGTGGGGTATAAATAAATAAATAAATATTTTTTAAAAAGTATCATCAGTGGTCCAAAACTCCAGTCAGAGAATTCTGGTAGATAATTGTATCATCATTGTCATTATCATCATCACCACCACCACTTAATAATAGTAAGTATTAATAGTAAACAGTAAATAGTAAATAATAGCACTGGGCCCAGTGCTATTCAGCTTCTTTATCAATGACTTGGATGACAGAATTAGGGGCATACTTATTAAATTTGCAGAAGACACCAAATTAGGAGGAGTAGCTAACACCCTAGAGGACAGGATCAAAATTCAAAATGACCTGAATAGACTAGAAAGCTGGGCCAAAGCTAACAAAATGAAATTCAGTACAGAGAAATGTAAGGTACCGCACTTAGGGTGGAAAAACGAAATGCATAGATACAGGATGGGGGAGACCCAGCTGAATGAGACTATGTGCGAAAGGGATCGAGGAGTTCTAGTAGACCACAAGTTGAACAGGAGTCAACAGTGTGATGTGACAGCTAAAAAGGCCAATGCAATTTTGGGCTGCATCAATAGAAGTAGTGCCACTCTATTCTGTCTTGGTCAGGCCTCACCTAGAATACTGTGTCCAGTTCTGGGCACCACAATTCAAAAAGGATATTGAGAAATTGGAGCGTGAACAGAGGAGGGCGACTAAAATGGTGAAAGGTCTGGAAACTATGCCTTAAGAGGTATGTTTAGCCTGGAAAAAAGATGGTTAAGGGGCGATATGATAGCCCTGTTTAAGTATTTGAAGGGGTGTCACATTGAGGCTGGAGCAAGCTTATTTTCTGCTGCTCCAGAGACTAGAACATGGAGCAATGGATGCAAGCTCCAGGAACAGAGATTCCACCTCAATATTAGGAGGAACTTTCTGACAGTAAGAGCTGTTTGGCAGTGGAACACACTCCCTTGGAGCGTGGTGGGGTCTCCTTCCTTGGAGGTCTTTAAACAGAGTCTGGATGGCCATCTGTCAGGGATGCTTTGATTGTGATTTCCTGCATGGGAGAATGGGGTTGGACTAGATGGCCCTTGTGGTCTCTTCCAACTCTACAGTTCTATGATTCCATGATTCTAAGTCACCTTGTGTAGAAAATGGTTAACAGCAGCAAACATTTTTCACATTTTGGAACTTAAAAAAAAAATCATTCTTTCATGCCCAAACTAGTTTACTTCAAGAATGTTGGCTTTATGCAAAACCCCAACCTTGAGGGGTGGGGGTGGAGTGATCAACTAGGTTATTTTTATTTTTTTATTTTTTGCAAAAAAAAAAAAAAAACCCGAAAGGATAAAAAATGGTCAAAGCAATGCAAAAAAAAAAAAAAAAAAGACTGCAATCTTAGCTAGTGAGTAAATAAAACTGATCAGATTATTTGTTCTTGCATGTGAGAATGAAATAAATGAAGATTTTACAACTCAGAGTTCAAGAAATGAAGAATTTATTTTAGAGCTTCAGGGTGTGATAGATGTACTCACCAATTTTGATTTCACCGGTGCCTTGGTAACACTGGTCAAAGTCACTGCGGCATGTCACTGCCTCCAGGCTGGTTTCGGAGTCATGAAAGTTGAGGGCAGAATAGCACTTCTTTGAGCTGCTAGGTTTACATCTCTCTGTATAAAAATGAAAGAGAGTAACCTGTTAATGTTATTCCCAACTAGAGTAGATCTCTTGAATCTATGGGATTTACTTACTTATTTTACTTATATGTTGACTCAGCATTGAAGAACTGAATGTGTCTAGTTGGCACCAATGCCAATGTGTGCCCCTGTATGTGTCTGATTTAGCTCCAAGACCATGAAACCTAGATACATGATATGTAGTATGGATACCAAATCAATCCTGCAGAAGTGCATTGCAGTGCTGTAGTGTTTTAAACTAGATGAATTCATTCTATCCTATGTGAAATTGATCCATGTCATGGAAAGAAGTAACTGCTGACTCTTTGCTTGTTATGCAGTTATCATCAGTGTAAGAGTCCTTGCCATTTTTACCTTTAACCTGTGTGAGGATCTCAGGGACTTCTGCAACAGCCGGTTCTGTATTGCAAAGGTCGCTGGAACAATAGCTTGCATTGTACTTGATGACAAAGTACTTGTCACCAGAAGTGGTTGATTCTTTTCCTCTGTTAGGGTGCTTGGTGGTCCCACAATCCCGATGGATCACAAGTAGAGCATGGCTGACTGAAGCAGAAAGATGTACAGAGAACAGGTCAATGAGCTGCCAGTTGGCAAATTGGGCTTGGGCTGGGGTTGTTGTTGTTGTTGTTATTGTTGTTATTATTATTATTATTATTATTATTATTATTATTTTAATCCATTCATCTATTAGTGGTTCCTCAGTTTTCTGTATTCTAGAGATTTCAAAGGGTAGATGCATGAAGACCAATCACACAGTCCAAAACAATTAATACAATCAATATATACAATGGCCTGAATTAGGGTTACCATACACCTTCCTTTTCCAGAATGTGTCCTCTTTTTCAGAGCTAAAATTTCCGCCTGGGTGGATTTTATAAATATCCAGCCATCTCTGATGCAAGGAGGAATTGTGACAGGAGTCCTGCTTGTGATTGTCACACCAGAGATTACTGGTGGGATGGAGATACAAACATCAGTCTGCTCTGTCCCAGTCATTACAGAACAGACTTCCACTGCTTGGAACAACTTGTGGCTGTTAAGGTAGGGTTGGGTGGTGGTGGTTAGAAAAGGTGATGTTGAGTATACTAAGTAATTTTCCTGTTCAAAGTGTGCTTAGTGCTTCAAATTTCCCCACCCCATTCTCTATTGCAAACCTGAACCTGACCTTTAAAAACCTAGCAGCCCTATTCAGTCCAAAACCTGCAATACTTATTAAGTCTGATAACATTTGGCCTCAACTTACGTATGCTTAGTTCCAACTGTGCGTCAATGCAAGCATTCTGATCAGGGGAACAAGTGATATTTTTACCAGGCGCCGTGACGTAGCCAGGGGAATAAAGCTGCTTATAGTAAGTGTACTGAAAACACACCAAGGCTGACGTTCCTGAAGTGAGAAACAAAAACAAGATCCTCTTGAAGATGCTGTTAGGTTGTCCCCCCATGTTTTAGTCATAAGGTACAGTACTAGAAACTAGTTTTCTCTCTTCAAAATGTAAGCAAATGAAATAAAAAGGTGTTGGGATTCAGCATCCTTCTTCAGTGCTGTCAACAAAAATTTATGTCAATCACTGCCCTTCATTTTAGTTATTCAGGGTGGGGTGAGACCAGCACAGCTTACAGATCTTTCACCATTTTGGGTGCCCTCCTCTGGACACGTTCCTGCTTGTCAACATCCTTCTTGAATTGTGGTGCCCAGAACTGGGTGCAGTATTCCAGGTGAGGTCTGACCAAAGCAGAATAAATTGGTATTATTACTTCCCTCAATCAAGACACTATACTCCTATTGATGCAGACCAGAATTGCATTGGCCTTTTTAGCTGCCTCATCACATTGTTCACTCATGTTCAGCTTGTGGTCTTAGCTCCAAGAGGCAGCTGAGCAAGCTTAGTCACCCTGCTATTTTTCCCACATTCCCAATCCCAATTTCTTTCCTCTTTTTAAAAATAAATATTTACTTCTGCATAGCTTAGGGTTCATTTCAGCACTTCAACAGAAAATCCCCTACCCCTCTGTGACTCTATTCTGGCTTCAATCCAGTTGATGCTTAACCAGTTGAGCTCACTGTTACGATGGCATTAATGTATATTTATAGTCAGTACCTGAGATAAGAGAATTCATCACCAGGAATCCTGCCATGGCCTTCCATTTCAGGGGAGCAGTTGCCATAGTCTCAGCCCAGCTGCTTCTACAGCCTACCAAGAGCAAAGGAGAGGATCTCAGAAGAGAATTATAAGATCTCACACCCTTGAGCAACTGAGTTTCTTTTAATATTGCGGGAAAGCATGTGAGCAACGATTGTGCAAAGATCTACGAGCTGGAACAAGTGAGCGAGACAGATGGGCCAAGAATTCTAATGCGGGCAGGATGACGCAAACACCATTTTCGGAACACGGAGGGTATGAGCTAATAATGAAAAATGCAGTGGCAATATCCATGTCAGTGGGATAGGAAATCTGCTCTGGGTTTTAGTCTGAACTTTAATGGATCTATCCCAGGTGCTCGACATACTTTAGAAAGAGAGCTTGGTACCTTGAGTACTTAAAATCAGAGCAGATTCATTCTTCTACTGCCATGGAAGTCACCAGATATCATTGGAAAAATGGATGTGGCCCAGCTTTATGGGGGCATAGAGTCTAAAATGTACAAACTTTAGCTCTGTGAGCTTGTGTATTCTTAAGAAACAGTAATATTAAGAGGGTGAAGTACTACAATTGTAACCAATTGTCAAGAAGTTCCTTTCTAATGTTCAATCAGAACCTACCCTCTGTAACTTCAAATCACTAGATCTGGGGATTTTCCTTGGGTTTTTTTTTCCCCCCGGGCTGTGAGGCCATGTTCAGGAAGAGTTTCTTTCTGATGTTTCACCTGCATCTGTGCCTGGAATCCCTCTCTGAAGATGCCAGCCACAGATGCAGGCAAAATGTCAGAAAGAAACTCTTCCAGAACATGGCCTCACAGCCTGGAAAAAAACCAAGGAAAACCTATGGATGCCGGCTGTGAAAGCCCTCGACTTCACACTAGATCTGGTCCAACCTTCTGAAGCAGAAGAGCACAAACTTACCCCTGCCCCCGTTCTTCTCTTTGAGAGCCTGGGAAGTATTTAAAGAGTGCAATCATATCACCCTTAGTCTTGCCTTTACCAGCTGCACAAGCCCAGCTCCTTCAACCTTTTCTCATATTTTCTGTCCTCCTTACCTCTTATCATCTCTGTTGATCTTCTCCGAACCCTCTCCAACTTGTCTATATCCTCTTAAAATGAGGCTCCCAGAACTGAATGCAGGACTCCAGATGAGACCTGCCTAGCACAGAATATAGTGGGACGATTACTTCCCTATTGTTAATCCTGGCTAGAGAGAAACCATGAATCCTGACTGGAGTAGAAACATTGGATGAATTAGGTTTATTTCCCATTCAACAACTGATTCAGTGAATCAACTGTAGCTGGTATTACCCAGAAACCAGGATGCCAGTCCATATATGGACCAGAAACACATTCTGGATTGGGACCCCATGGCTGCTTTCTATGCCTAAAGTGCAACCATTTGAAATACTTTTTTAAAAAATGTGTGAATGACATTAACAGGGACAACATATATGCCAAAATCAGAGCCACGGTGACAGTAAAATCTTTTATTATAGAACCATTTAGAATACCGGTGGTGGTGGTAGTGAAGATGACCCCACAATTTGTGGTACCAATGAAATTTAGGAAAATATAGAACACAGTACATTTGAAGGAGTTTATTTACAATATTATAAAAATAGTTTATTAACATAAATAAGGTTTATATATAAAATAATACCAAAAAAAGGAGGAAGATAACATCCTATCAAACCTCTAGACAGAATTTAAGTGGATGGTAAAGGCATCCCTGAATTTCTTGGCAGGATCTTCTTGTTTAATTGGGGTGGATTCTTTTCATCTTCTTGAGAGACAAGTCGAGTGCAAGAGCTGTTCCTGATTGCATTGGGTATATGTGCCTTCAAGTCATCTGTTGACTTATGGTGACCCCATACATTTCATAGGGTTTTCTTTGGACCAGAATCCTCAGAGGTGGTTTTGCCAGTTCTTTCCTCTGTAATATAGCCTTCAGCACCTGGTATTCATTGGCACTCTCCCATCCAAGTACTAACCAGAGCTGACCCTGCTTAGCTTTCAAGATCAGATGGGCTCTGTTGCCTTCAGGGTACTTAGGCGTTATCCAGATTTTAAAAAACCATTGGGTCCAAACTTCTTGGCAGGGATATTTCTGAAAAATAGTCCTTCACAACAATAGATAGGAATAAATAATATGGCAGGGTGCTTGTGTTTCGGATATCTCTTCAGCAGGGCTAAAAAATTGCTATCAGGGGTATTCAGACAGGGAGGTGTCCAGCACCTCTGTCATAATTCTGTAGCCTTTAACTATAATCTCCCAGTCGGTTAGCTGATGGTTCCCATGTCAGAAGGAAAGTGAATCTGTTCCTGATTTTAGTTTAATCTTTAAAGGAGCTACATAGTCTGTGTTCCCTAGTTTAAAGAACTATCTGAGATGCTGAACCTATCTTGGAG
This sequence comes from Gambelia wislizenii, assembly GCA_030847615.1. NCBI lineage: Eukaryota > Metazoa > Chordata > Lepidosauria > Squamata > Crotaphytidae > Gambelia > Gambelia wislizenii. The sequence continues at coordinate 30,918,317 of JAUMIR010000010.1, read as the reverse complement.
ATAAAAATCAACACCTTAAGGAGAGCCTTTAACCTTTGGAGTAATAGATTCACTGTCTTCCTGACAAGCCACTAGACGCCATACTTCGGAGTGAAAATGGCATAAAACTTTAAACTTTAAAAAAGTTGTGTCAGAATGCTTCCCCCTAAAAGACCTTGAAAGGTAACTTTTGAACATAACAAGAAATCATGACTTATTACACCAGTACAGTACCTTCACTCTTACTTGCCATGTTAATTTTGAAATGCAATCTTGTCATACTCCTGGGAACTGGAGCAGTAACTAGTCATAGACAACAGGTTATTTCCAAGCTATGCTCTTGGCCCCAGAGTCTTCAGAGTGGTTGCACATCCTCAGCAGAGTGAGGAATGCACTCTGTATATACCCGGAGGACTGCCTTTGTTAAATCCCATGGTTCTTCACAGCTGAATGTTAATACAGGGGATTGTGGGAGGAAGTTCTAGATCTGAGTCCAGCTAAATCCTGGCCCAGATTAAGTCCTGATCTTAGTGCCAGAGGTCAAGAGCTCCCAGAAGAGAGAAGAAAAGCAACAGAGAGCAATAGAGCTGTTGAGAGCAAAGTCTGTTGGGCTTGGATTATGCATCCAGCTTGGCTCCTTGGGGATGGTTTCAACGTCCCATCAATGATCCAGTTGTTGCAGAAGTTACTGGTGCAGCAGCGACTGTGAATGGCACCCAAGTTCTTGTAGACAGCAGTGTAGGGACTTTCACACCAAGATGGGGATGCACAGCCCTTGACAATGGAGTTCTTTCCCGAGATGCCTAAAGAAGGAAAAGATTAGAGATAGAACTTGAGAAGGAGACTTAAGGACAATCATTCTTAACCCAATGGTCCCTAAACTTTGCTCCTCTGGGTGTTTTGGATTTCAGCTCCCAGAAACTCTGGCCAGCTTGACCAACAGTCAAGAATTCTAGGACTTGAAGTCTAAAACATATAGAGGACCAAAGTTTTGGAACTACAGGTCACCCGCCATTTATGTGGGATCAGTACTTGCAGTTTCAGTTACCTGCATTTGGGGTGGGGGAGGTCTCTCTTGGCATCTCCTATTGGCATCAGGAGATAGTCCAGCATAACTCTATGGACAACTTCTGCCAGAAGTTGACCATAGAGTTCTGCCAGGTGCCTAGAGAGGCATCCTCTCTAGGCATTTTCTAGGTCATCCAGCGCAATTCTATGGCATTCTATGGTGGTTCACAGTTTTGCATATCTGTGATAAGTCTGGGAATGCACCCCCCACAGATACAGGGGAAACCTGTACTGTCTTGAGCCTTTTGGGATCAAGGTCTCCTTTGCAAATGTGATGAAAGGTATGAATCCTTCACCAGTGCATGGAATTCCATATAGGCAGTGGTTGCTACTAGCTGACATGTTAGTGGTGGAGTGAATCTTCTCCAGGTCTTAGTTTGAACTGTAAAGTAGCACTCCAAAATGTTAACTACCTGCAAAATATGTTCAGCACCTTCAACAGAACCATGAAGTTGGAAGGGTTGACCTTGGGCAAGTCACATACTCTCAGAAAATCCAACAATAGGATCACCTTAGGGTTGCCATAATCTGGAAATGACTTGAAGGCACACAACAACAACAATCATCTTTCCTAATGAGTTATAGTACATTGTCTCATGATATGTCCAAAGTACTTAGTTTAGTTACTTTGGCTTCTAGGGAGAATTCAGGCCTGATTTGCTCTTGAACCCATTTATTTGTGCTTCTGCTCTCCTCAGGACTCTCCCCCAGCACCACATTTCAAATAAGTTGTTTCACTTCCAGTCAACTTTCTTCACTGCCTGGCTTTCACAACCATTCCTAGAGATACTCACCATGAATTCCTGATGCTTCTAAGCACTGAGTCATGGGACCCTGACACTGTATCTTGGTGACATCATCTGGGGAGCAGCCATGGGTGGAGTTTCCATCACAACTGAAGCATGTAACTCCATTCAGCGGCAATGGGGTATTCTTGTAGTCTGCAGAATAAAGAATTGAAAACCCTTATAATATACAGTAGTGTGGTTGAGACTTCTGTTTTTCCCTGCTTTAAAGGCATTGACAACGTATCTGTACTACACAGTTTTAACATTATGATAGCACTTTAACTGCCATGGCTCCATCCTGGAGAATCTTAGAATGTGTAGTTTTGGTGAGCACTTAGAATTCACTATAGAGGGGTCTGTGTACCTCACCATACTACAGGATTCTGTATGATGGATCCATGGAAGTTAAAGTGACATCAACTTCTTTTACTGTGTAACCATAGATACAGTTGTAGAACTTTATCAGATGCTCTGGAAAAAAAAACCTGGAGGTTTGGGAGGAGGACGCCACTGCCCACTTCTGGCAGTTGATACCGCATGGCCTGTCCTCCTCCTGTCCTTCCTTAGTGCCTTTTCCAAGCTGGAGGTACGAAAAAGGTGGCACTTTTCATTGACAGATGTTTCCATCAATAAAAAGCGGTGCCTTTTCCATAGCTCCAGCATGGAGGGAGAACCTTCGGCAAGCCTACTTCAGTCTCTCAGCCCCTTCAGTTTCAAACAACCCCCTGATTGCTTTACCTTGCACATCTCTGTTGCACCGGCTGGAGTTGCAACACTCTATAAGGTAGAAACTGTTCTGGTTGTGGAAGCCCAGCGGCTCCGAGGCCTGGCAGTGAGAAAGTTGACCACAGCCCTTAATATGCAGTTCATCCTCAGGTAACTCTGCCAGTGGGGAGAAAACAGGGACTATGAGTACAGAGTACAAAGAGTACACAAAATGCTATTTGAAAACACAGAAATTCTAGACCAGGCCAACAACTATCATGTCAGAATGCACAGAGAAGCTATTGAAATCCACAAACACCTGGACAACTTCAACAGGAAAGAAGAAACCTTAAAAGTAAACAAAATTTGGCTCCCAGTTTTGAAATACAATAGAATCAAAACTCAACACTTGCAAAAGAATTCCACCCAGGGACAGGGGGATTCCCAGCAGATAATGGCCCATCAACCAACATTAGCCAAACAGACACTAACGAGCCTTGCATTTCTATACCCAGAAACTAACCACTCAATTACACAGATTTACATATACTCCCCAACAGGTGTACACAGCATATAACCCCCCCCACACACACACACACCTACACAACCATTCTCTGAGGATGCCAGCCACAGATGCAGGCGAAACATCAGAAGGAAACTATTCCAGAACACGGCTTCACAGCCCAGAAAAAAACCAAGGAAAATCTATGAGTTCAGAGTTGGGCCTCCAGGGGGTGCCAATGCTAAATTCAATGCAATACAGAAACATTGTGAGAAGACTCGTTTTCTGCCTTGGAGCAGGATTTTTGGAATGGCCTTCTTGAAAAGGTACACTTGGCTGTTTCACACTTTATATTTACAGCACTTTGTAGGCTGCTGTGGCTCCATCCTATGGAATCCTGGGATTGGTTATGTAGTGAGGCATCAGAGTGCTCTAGCAGAGATTTCTAAGTAGGGGTGAATTTTTTCACAGTTTTTGTTCTTGAAGGAAGAAATGAGTAATTTTAGGATTTTTCTTTCCTCTGTAAGAAAGTCTTTGAAAACTATTTGCAGTTTGGTATATGTTCTGTACATAATTTGTATGCTCAGGGGGTTTTTTGTACAGAAAACAGCACTTTCCACATAGGAAACATTTCTGAATGGCAATACTATTTTTTTCACAAAAAAAGTAATTGTAGTCAGAGACTTATTAAACACCAGATTCACATGTGGACTTTTCCTGCCAGAAATGTTGGTTCCCAACACAGAAAATGCTGTTTTCTGCATCCCCCACATTACCCATTTTGTGTAGCATAAATTCCAAACTGCAAAGATTATCTTGAGGCCAGGATTTGCCCCATTAAAGTTTCCCAACACTTGACAGACATGTTTTTTTTTAACCATTTTTGAATATTTCTGAATATTCTTTCCATCCCTAGTTCTAAGTACCTCACTAAACTACAAATCCCAGAACTTCATAGGACATCCGGGACAGTAAAAAGGAGCATCAAAGTGCTATAATTGTGAAGTGTGACACAGACCCTGGTGTCTACTTTATAATCCTGTTGATACCAGGTTCAAACACTTTCTTAAACATCTCAATTTGTAAAATGCTTTATAATGTTGGCCTTACAATTTGGACTGGGTTCTATTTTATCAAGGTTGCTTAATGCTGGTACTTTATGTGTTGAGTTAGATTTTCAGTCATGTATTATCTAAAGCAGAAGTGGACAACTGTGACCTCCATATGATTGACAGGGGAACAGATCACCTCAGAAAGTAATGGGTTTGCTTTCTCTGGAAGTCTTTAATCAGAGATTGGATGGCTACCACTCAGGGGTGCCCTAGTTCCGGATTCCTCCATGGTCTTGGGTTGGACTAGATGATTTTGGCATTCCTTTCAACTCCATGGGCCTATACGATTATGCTAACTCCCATCAGCCCTAGCTACTATAGACAACAGAGCGAGATTATGGGAGTAGCAGTCCTAGAAGACCTGGAGGGCCACAAATCACCACCACTCTATTGTTCATTGTTTTTAGGTTACCCTGTGATCTAATTTGATGGAACATGGCAGTAATATGTAACATAAATGCTAAATAAATAAGCTACAGCTCTTATGGTAACCCATGCCACATCTTGCTTGGCACCAGGAAGTTAAATATGTCAGAACTGCCATCATGCCCTGTGTTGCCCTTGGATTAAGCCCACTCTTTCTGGAGCTACTTATTATTTATTTATTTAGAGTATTTATACCCTTCCCTTCAACCAAAAAGGTCTGGGGCAGCTTGCAAATAGTTAATTTGATAGTTCTCTGCCCTCAGGCTTGCAATCTAAACAAGATTCACAAGGAAAGGGGAGATGGAAGTTGGGGAGGGAATTATGTCCTGTGGATGCTGGCTGCTCTTCTCTCCCTCAGAAGCAACAGTTGATATGGAGCAAGATCTCTCACCAACTGCTAGGACTAAGGCATGGTCATTCTGCGCCTGGCTGCTTTTTTCTCCCTTAGGGGCCATAGCAGTGGTGGAGGAACACAGGAAGAGAAGCAGACAATTGACCAAGACTGTACAAGCTCACCCGTTGATGTAGTAAAGGATGTGATGTCCACGCAGTCTTCCTCAGGCTGGGCACATCTCATTAACACTAGGCTGGAGTTGAAACAGGTCCTATCTGCTGCGGTACAGGAATAGCAATTCAAGGTACGTCTCTGATGACCTCGAGCCACGAGAACATCCACTACTGCAAGGAGGGGAATTTGACCGGCATTTAATTTTTTAAAAAATAGCTGAATTAAGACATTAGTTTTAATAGACTAATCTGCATGTATATGCCTATGGATATAAACAATCGTCTAAAAGAGAAATCCTGGCTTTGGCTTAAATCTTTGTTATTAGTCTTAACTAGAGTAGACCTTCAATCAATGGAATGTACCTAAATGTTGATTCTCCATTAAACAATTGATTGAATGATTAGGTCTACTCTAATTGTGACTAACCATCAGTTGGTTTTGAGATGATGCATGATGCCTTAGAAGAATCAATCAATCTCATAGAATCATAAAGTTGGACGAGGCCACAAATGTCATCTAGCCCAACCCCCTGCCCTTGTGGAAGAATACACAATCAAAGCATTCATGACAGATGGCCATCCAGCTTCTGTTTAAAACTCTCCAAAGAAGGAGGCTGCTAGAATAGAAAGTGCTTCATCTGACACTCAAGACAGCAAGTAACTTTCCGAGAAGAGAGTCCTAGAACAACTACAGGGAATGCCCTCTCAAATATTCCCACCCAACATGCCTGTGAAGGTGGTGAGATTGAGAGAAGCATCTTCCCTGAGGATCTTAGAGTTCAGGCAGGCTCGTATGGGAAGATAAGGTCTCTCAGATAGCCTGAACCCAAACTGGATAAAGCTATATAGGTCATAATCAGCATCTTGAATTGTGCTTGAAAATGGACCAGTAGCCAATGGAGTATTGTAACTAGAGAGCAATAGCCAGGGCAGTTAGTATAACAAGGGAGCATCCCCTTCCTTTTGTTCACAGGTACACATTTGGGAATGCATCTTCTAGAGCCTTGTTGAGATAAGGCAGGCCATGGACCACAAGGGCCTCCTTCCAGTACCAGGTGAAGATTTTTTGTTGTTGTTGTTTTGACAGGTTTAAGATTTCACTGTTCATAGGGAAAGGGCTTTCAATAACATCTGTTGCTCTCTCCCTCCCCCCTCCCCATTTTTTGCCATGTCTTTTTAGATTTATAATTCCCTGTGAGCAGGGGGTATCTTGTTTTCATTAATTGACTATCAGATGTTCCGAGTGCCTTTTTGGCAGAGAAATATTTAAAATAAAATAAAATAATTCAGTTCATGTGCTGGATGTTGCTCATGCCTGCAAAAGAGGTTCATGAAGCTTCTTGTGAGGGCAAAGTTTCAAACTATTACTTTTTGGGACTATGGATCCCAAAATTGCCCTTCTGGCTGGGGCATTCTGGAAATTGTAGCCCACAAAGTAACCTTTTTAGGCTTTGGGGTTAATAGGCAGGGAGGAAAAGGCTAATGCCTCTCCTAAGGTCCACCTACCCAGACAATGACTACTATTTTGAAAATAAAATCATATCAGTAGGTCCCAGTGCTACATCTCAAATAAACCTTTAACATCTCTATGGACTGACCATTTGGTGCTCTCTTGTTGCAAAGCTCGGTGTCGCAGTAGTCTTCTGCCAGAAATACAACTTGGTTGCCAGACAAATGTGAGACAGTATTGTTTGGTTTCCCACTCACATCACAGCCCTTCAGGAAGTAAGTGGAGATTTTAGGTCCTGCAGGCAGAGGGAACGAGGGAGTTAAAATAAAGGAAGGTGCAACATTTTTGGACACACAGTTATAGCATCTCCCACCACATACACTAACACTCATATCCAGATAGAAAACAGTAAAATTAATGCTCATGCCTTAGGATTTAGGTAGGCTATCATCACACATGACAATATATATGCATTTAATATGCACATTGTCACTTTCCCAAAATAAAATTCATGCCCACTGGAAAGCATATCCTCCTACTGTCCTGGTTTGAAGGGACAGTCCCTATTAATCTTCTGTCATCCTACTTTTTCAGCTGCTTTTAAAATGTCCCAGTTTATCTCTCCTCGTCTCACTTTCACCCTTTGTCTTCAGTTTATTTCAACTGCTGCAAACTGAGTCCCAAGTGCAAAAGCAGTTTGCACTTAATTAATTCAGGAGAGGACCTGTATATCCTTTTTGTCTGTCCTTTTGCCATCTCCTCCCTGTTAATTTTATTGTGAGAGCACAAGTCTTATTATTATAAGAAGGGGGAAAGTCCCCCCGTGCAACTTTTTTCCAAACTTCTATAAGCCCTCCGGTATAGACAGGACCTACCAGGTGTCTTCCATTTTCCCTCCTCTGCCCCCAGGAAAACCCATTAAATTGCCATGAACTCTTTCCAAACTCACGGGATATTATAGTCATTACAGTAGTGCTGCATTGTTCCTGGTGTTCTTCACAGACCTCTGTCTCCAAACAATCTCTGTCCCCATCACAAGAATAGCACTGGAGGCCAGCAACTGTGAGAAGAAATTGGAAAGAGAATCCCTTAGCAAGTAGGGTTCACCACCTTGACACATAATAACCTTGTTTTTGAACAGCTGACAGAGAATGGGCATTTTATTGATGGCATTCTCCATTAGGGATATGAACAATTTCTCCGTCTTTATTTTGCTGAGTTTCTCCAAATCTCACCCACATTTTCTTGCCATCCTTGTTTTTGTATCAGATTGCAAGATTTCACATTCACTTCCTGCTTAGAAATTGGGCATTTTTATTTTTTTTTTTTGGAAATACATTTCCCCCAATTCATGTAATTTACCTATTTAAGAAACTTCTCCATGGATTCAAATGTGTTGCTCTGCATTTTTGCATTAATGTGCAGTTTAGCCATCCACATTTTTAAAAATACTAGCTATACCCAGGATAACACACACCATTATAGTTTTACATGTGGGTGGTGAGTGGCTGAGGGAGTGAGAGGAGGGAGGGGATTGGTTGGGCATGTTTCCTAAGGAGCCAATCAACACACAGGGAAAGGAAACATACCTTAGCGTTTTATAGATAGATGATAACTAGCTAGCTAGCTAGCTAGATATACTTTCATTATGTGTGAGCTTCATTTCTTGCATATACCCTGTAAGTCTTACAAATATGCAAATGTGAAATAGAAAAAAACCCCAACAACATCTGTATCCACGAAGGCACACAGTTCTCCACGTCATTATTACCCCTTTTGAGGTGGAGTCATGAAACAGTAACTCTTCTAAGCTCTGGAAATGCCTATGATATGATTCAGTATAAGTCCCTGTGGCTGTTGCACAGAATGTACACTTCAACATAGCCAAAAAAAGAAAAAGTAAAGAAAGAGGAAATACATCAATGAAAACAAAAGAGGATGCAGAGTTGCATAAAACTGGCATGACCTAAGATATATGTAAACATGCACATTTAGAAATCATCCTTGCAAACAGGGGTGGGTAACTGAAACAGGTTTAGGGGTGAATTTTCTAGGGGTGAATTTTCTGCTCCTAGATTCTTACAAGGGCCATATAGGCTGCCAGAAGTGCCAAAAATGAACAAACATACCCATCCCATGAAATGGCTGGAAGCTCCCTTCTTTTTTAAAAATGGTAGATGGGGTTTGAAACTTTTTGAAAAGGTGAAGTTCTGCTCTTACAGATTTCCAGAAGAGTCCATTCACTTCATGGGGAGGGGGGGGGCAGGGGTAGAAAAAGAACAGTTTAGGGAGGGGTTGAAGGCCACAAAAACAGGCTGGGAACATACTTTGCCCACCCTGAATTAAATGAAAACCATGAGGTCTGGACACTATAGAGTTGCCAGATCTCAGGGACAGGAAGCTCTTTTCTTGTTCCCAGGTGAGGGGGATGATGCTCGGGGTGGGTGCATTGCCTTTGTGCATTTTACATTTGCTAGCTGGGGATATAAATCTTTGCTTATTTTGTACTCTTACAGAGAATGACAATTTTCCAAAGTTTTCTCCCCACTGAGGGAGAATATAAGACTTTTTGCACATTTCTGCTGATTTTTCATATTCTGGGACCCTTTCTTGCAAAACTCCCATGAAGGTGTTCTCACACAAAAAAACGAAGGCCTGAATTGTACTGATAATCCCAACAAGGAGGAACCCATGGAATCAATGGGATTTACCTGTGTTTTGACTAACCATTCAACAGTTAATACAATAAGTCAGCTCTAATTGGTCTAAGCAATTGGATTCAACTCCTGCCGCCGACAAAAAAGCTGTTGGTCTATTCGCTCTTGCACCGGGGTGGAAAACCTCACAGGCTTGACCCGCCTTCTAACAGGGTGTCTCAACATGTCAAAAGCCCCCTTTTTGTCAAAGGTGAGAACATTTCTACATTTGTGAACATTTTGTACATCTTATCAGTATCACTATCTCCCTCCATCTTCACAGGACCATTTATGCCACATCAAAGTCAGCAGCTCTCCAGGTGAAAGGAGGAACAAGTGAAATTTGCTCCAGTTTGAGATAGGTTGTAATCTCCTCCTGAGAAGGTGTTAGGGTATTTGGATTATATTTAAAAGGAGGTTGTAACTGGGTGGTTTAGATTTTAAAGAAAATGTAAAAAAAGAGAGAGCAAGAGAGGAAAAAACGCCCACCCATGATACCTGCTCAGAAGTAAGTATGTCCTGCATCCCACAGATAAATGGCCCATTCCTATTGGGATATTACACTTCAGTAGTTGTATTTTTAACATCAGGGTTAAAGGCATCCTCCAAAGGAGAGTCCATTCCACCTCATTCCTGTCCCCTTTGTTGCTCTAGAGGACCACAGTGCATTATTACAGTGACCATTTTGGGTGACAGGAAATGCTGACTTTTCATTCTGGTCACCTTTCAGGCTGCTGTTGGGGCTGAGGGTGGCTGGGTTTGTTTGTTTGTTTGTTTTGCAGGGGTGGGAGGGGCACCCACTGAAATTCCATTCTGTAGTCCTGGAGAGGGTTTTCATGCTGCACTGTATCCCCAAAAGTGCTGCATGCTGCCCAGGACTCTCACCCCTGTTTGAAATGCTTGTACAAGGAGGTATCCAGTACCTCTGGGTGCATCCACAGTACACAAATAATCCACTTTGAAACTGGATTATTTGTCATGGCTCCTTCTTATGGAATCCTGGGATTTGTAGTTTGATGGGGCATCAGAACACTTTTGTAGAGAAGACTAAAGACTGTAAAACTACAAATCCCAGGATTCCATAGGAAGAAGCCAGAAAAGAGGTGGGAGAGAAGCAAGGGAAAAACTATGGCCAGTACAACATTTAATGTAACAAGTTCATAATTACAATGTTGAAAAAAAGTAATAACAGCAGATTGCTTTTCAAACACCATAACAAGTAGCAGGGCTAAATTACTTTCCTAAAAATAGCTTTCCAAGCTCTCATTGTACTGTACTCTCAACCTCGGCAGAGTGTAGACAAAACACAAAACTCTTCTACTGAGCTATGTTCCTTTCTACAACCAAATTGATACACCTCAATGAATTATCAGGAATGTTCCAGAAAAAAGACACATGCCAACAGGGAACGAGTTGAAGAACATTTGGCACACTGGGGGAAAGCTCCAAATAATGAAAATGATGTCAAGGACTCCTGTTTGGCAGAGTATCTCCTCTGCAGTGTACTTAATGTAAATGATTCATGTAGCCTTGATAATAAGCAAAGACACTAGGTTTTTTGAAACTCATACAATCACTGGTCCCATTTTGAACCAAGGCCTTTCTCTCAGAACAAGGGGCAAGAACCAAGAGACAATTCACATTGCCTCACACCTGCTATCAGCGGTGAGTTTCAACATGGCCAACTCCAGGTTTGAGGAGCCACATAGCTGACAGCCTTGCCAGGGAGTAACAGCTGGGGCTGCAAGCAGCCATTTTAAATTTTTCACTCTCTTGTAGGAAGAGGCATTGAGTGAATTTTTCAATGATAGCCCTCAACCTCAGCCACCCTGTGTGCCCAAGTGAAACAGCAGGGCAGACCATGTTGGTAGGCCTTAGTGTTGCCCTAACATTTGCCCAAGAATACCATATGCTAGTTCTGGGCCAAGGTGGGGTTCCAATCCCTCTGCAGGGCCACAGAATTCAGAAATGCTGATTCCTATCTCTTTATTTCTGCTCTTAATACTAGGCAGTATTCCCATCCCAGAATCAAGGTCTCCTAATTTGAAGTCAAAGGCTTTCACGGCTGGCATCCATAGATTTTCCTTGGTTTTTTTCCGGGCAGTGAGGCCGTGTTCTGGAATAGTTTCTTTCTGATGTTTCACCTGCATCTGTGGCTGGCATCTTCAGAGAAAAAAACCCAAGGAAAATCTATGGCTCCTAATTTCCTCCCTATCATCTCAATATTTCTGTTCTTACCAGTACACATGGTTCCCATCTCAAAGGAAAACTGAAGCATCCTGCTCTCCCCCCCCCCAATCTCACTATTTTGGCTCTCACCACTAGAACCTGCTCCCCTTGCACAGATAGAGATAGAACCAGGGCCTCCTAATTCTGACCCTAACCTCTCCCCAGTTTTGATCTCATCCTTAACCCCCCCCCCTTCAAGAGCCAGAGACAGCCCTAACTTCTCAGCTCAGTTGGTATCATAAGGGAAGAAGGAAAGGAAGGGAAGCACTGGGTTTTTGGTGGGGTGGATGAGAAATGGGGCTTTCCAAAATTAATACAGCTGTTTTCTTCTCCCCCAAGCTCAAAACAGGTACAGAGTGGGAAGAATAAAATCATTGATGGTATTTTTCAACTTCATCCTAGTAAGGCTTTTAGTGCAAGCATTTAACTCAAATTTAAATGGCAGTTTCATAGAAACTTAATAGTCAAATCACTCTTTTCTAACATAAATGTAATTAAATCCTATTTTTAACTTATTAATGATTAATTAGGTGCATTCACTGTTTTTACTAACTGTCTGATCTCTGGCTGTCCCTCTTCTTTGGCTGTGATCCAGTTGTGTAGTTCAGTATCTGATGCTAGCAAAACCATGATTTGCCTTCTCTTTTCAACCCACTGCAGCACTCTGTTGTGCCACACACTGCCCTACTGGATCTCTAAACCCTCTAGATGGATATTTTGGGGTATATGTGTATGTCGCTAATTCTGGGAGGAGCAGAAAGATCCAGAAGGAGGACACCATTCTGGCCACAGTAGGCAGAACAATTCTAGTTTGTAAATCATTTTTAAAGGTCGCATTGTATATCTTAGCAACTTCAGTAAAAGGAATCATTGCTTCATTAAGATGGAAATCTTGATATTCTTTGTATGCTTCCATGAAGTAACATTCTTAAAGTTCTGGTTGGAATTAAGAGTGTCATTTCATAAATGTGGACTTCTAGGTGGGGGCCCCAACTCTGTATAGAAATGTAGCCAAGTTTCCAAGATCTTCCCATCAATGCTCTGCTGTAACTCAAGATAATAATTGGTGGGTGTCTATGTGCATTTCAGAGATGCTTCTCAAAGCAAGTGGTACACTTGTAATGTGGCTTTTGTCCAGACCTTGGTAAAGTTCCTTTTTGGACTGTAACTCCCAGAATCCCTAACCATCATGGCCAGTTGCCATGCTGATCTTTGTATCTTTTCTTACACTTGTTTGTATATTGTTTTATGACGGTTTAGTCCTAAGATCAGCTTTAAAAATCTCCAACTAACTAAACTTAGAAAGGAAACCAGTGTTTTAGCTGCTGCATTGTTTCTATATTTATTCCATGAATGTAAAACTAACAAAAATGGTAAAAGCCTGACTCATATTGAATCCCAGCTACTTTCTCCCCTCTCTTTAGAAATGGAAGAGCTGTGAAAGATTCACATCCTGTACTTACTCACTACCTGTTCAGCTGGCCACATCTCAGAGGAGACAAGGAAAGAGTGGTTGGTCAGCAGTTGAAGCATGAGTAAATCCACAGGAGTCATTTCCCCATCCGTATGAGCCTTGGTGCTCCATTCTTCTGATACCTCTGTCCAATAGATCCTCAAACTCCTGAGCAACAAAACCTAGCTAGATGTCTTACCTTCCCACTCAACATTTCACTTGCCCTTGTTTGGTTGGACAACAACTCCCAGAATCCCACGGCCAGCATGGCTACTGGGAGACTTTGGCAAAATTTGCCCACAAAAAGTCTCTTTTTCTGAGTTCTGTGCATCTCCAGCTATGTAACATGTACATGATCTTCACAAAACTAATTCATCCCGAATAGCTGTTACTAATGTTTTGTACCATGCTATGGTCCATTCTGAAGCATCTAGTTTTATCCATTAGGCATGGCTGCTGGAGAGATTAGGTTAGATACATTTATGTTTATGTCTTGTATGTGCTAAGGGGTGATCTCCCTCATCTTTGCTTGCACATTGTGGTGGTTAGTACTTTCCATGTCTGTGGGGGCATATAATCTGTTCTGATTCTTAAGGGCTTACTACACTCTGAAGTAAAGTGGCAGTGCAGCAGGAAGGTTCTATCTTCTGTGCTGCCTTACTACATGACATTGTCATACTTCCAGTGTTCTGCCATTCCAGTCCCATGGGAGACTGATGTAAAACCATGTCTTTTTGCTAATGGTTTTTTCCTGTTAGCAAAAAGACATGGTTTTACCTCAGTCTCCCATGGGACCAGAACAAAAGAACACTAGATGAAAGACGACATCATGCAGTAAGGCAGTACAGAAAGTGGAACCTTCCTGCTGCACTACTGTTTTACCTCAGAGTGCAGTAAGTCTGGTTACCATTAAAGAAGCTCAAGAAGAGTATTGCCTTGGGGATATGGTTCAGTACCTTGTTAGTTTCTTGAAAGTTCAAACTAAAACCTAGAGCAGATTAACCACCTCACAGACATGGAAGTCATCAGTGGGTGCTACTAATACCCTATTGGGGAAGGTAAAGAAAGCTGGTTCAATAATTGTACTAGCAGTATGGAATACTAACCTATACATCAAACTAAGGTTAAGAACTGCCAGTCCAAACAGTTTTTGTAAATGGAAGTGCTTTGGGGGTTAAAGTAACTTCTGAAAATAACTAGAGACTTTTAGTCATTCCTTTGTTCTTCCATAATATACCGCATTTAAAATGTGACATTGTTACCACCTCCTTACCAAAAAGTAACTTGGTACAGGTAACAGTTACTTGTTACTCTTTACTTCCATGGTCTGGTATATGACATTCACTAACAGGAATTACAAGCGTCAGACTACTCTCAAAAGTATGGGAAAGGGAAGGAAAGATTATTTAATTAACCATATTGATCTTCCTAAAAGGGTTGTTAAGCAGGAATTGATCTACCATTAATTGAACTCAGATGCAAGCCCTCAGTTCATTCTAGTTGTTTCCTGCCAGGATTCCCCAACTCTGATCAGGAAGGGATGGTTTTCTTCATAAACTTCCCCTTCCCCTTTTCATTATTTTTTAAACCTTTGTGGCAGGAGATAGGATAGGAGAGAGGAGACTTCTCCCTCCCGCTCAGCTGTGGCTGGACTACAGCTCCCATCATCCCCACCCTTGCCCATTCTGGCTAGGGAGGATGGGAGCTGCCATCCAACAACATCTGGTGGACCACAAATTGCTTGCCCCTGTTTGATGAATCATTGTCTCCATCCAGAATTAAGAACAGGGACATCATCTGGCTGGACACAATCTGCCTGCCTGCTTGCCAGCATGTCATTTTTCTCTTTGCCAGACTGACATTTTCTTTTTTCAAACGGGTGGGAGAAAATCTAGGGAAATTAAGACTTGACAGCTCTCCTCCCAACATCTCTGCAAGGACTCGCACACTGACTATGAATCCTCACTTCCCTCCAGAACCAATTTGGGATTCAGAATCTCAAATGGACAGAAGATTTAACCACTAAAACCCATTCCCTTCACCACTGGAAAGAACACACGCAGACAACCTTCCCCCAGCTTTTGCCTTCCAGATGTGTTGGACTACAACTCCCATCTGGAAGGTACCAGGTTGGGGAAACTTGTACTAATCATGACTGTTATATACACTGCAGAGTTTCAAACAGCTTGGACACAAAAGACAATTTAGAAAGTTGTTGGTTCTTTTAAAAACTTACTGTGAGGCACTGTCAAAAACAAGGCAAAGGTGATCCAGAAGAATTCCATGTCCTTGGGATGTGGACTGGGACAGGGACTGGGTGTGGATTTGTTTCTAAAATGCCCAGTCAGTCTAGATATCCTGGTTGCTGTCTTCTTTCAGAGAAATGGCAATGCCAGCCTTCACTTTTCTGCTGCTTATTCCTTTTTTTTAAAAAAAGCTCCCCCTCTGGCCACACCCCTGATATCAGTGGAGAAGGAACCTCTTCCCCATTCCTGCTTTGCAGAACTTTGGTGACGTAGGCAAGCAGCCAGTGATGTGACTGATGCAGGAGAAGGGGGGGAGAGGAGGAAGGGGGGAAAGCGATGACAGCACACTTTCTGCCTGCCTTGGTGTGCATACAATATTTTAATGGCTCTTCCCTGAAATATGTTTGTGGCACTGAGTCCCAGAAAAAGAAAAGAGAATGAAGCAGCAAAGAAGAACAAGCAGATGTCTGCTGTTTTCTGAGCATATGCAGAATGCCTCGGACTCCCCACTGAACCCTTGTACACTCCAGGATGACAGAGCAAGGGGCAAAATGATGTTTCAAAGCATAAAACAAGCTTACTTAGGAGTAAGTAAAACCCCATTCAAGTCAGTGAGGAACACATAGAATAGGGTCTTCTGTCAGGTTAGGCTTTTTGATTATCCAGCCCAGGGTCCAAGCAACTTTGGACTTCCAAGTGTCTTGGACTCCAGCTCCCATAATCCTTCCACCATGCTGGCTGGGACTGTTGAGAAGCTGAACTCCAACAGCATCCATGAGCAAATTTTGAGAATCACTGGTGGCAGAGGAACATTTGGTCCTCCAGATGTTTACAATTCCCATAATCCCTTGCCTCCCATAATCCCTTGGGAGTTGAAGTCCAAGGGCCAAAGATTCCCCACTATTGATCAAGTCTAGTTCAATAAATCAACTATCTATCTATCTATATGGAAGTCTAATCTATGGATTCATCTACACAGGCAAAGTACGCTGGCTTCCCACCGGTGTATTCTGGCCCTGGATCAGGCCCATTGCTCCCCCAATACCTTTCCAGATTGAGATGGAGTCCAGACAGACATGTCATCCCATCCCTGAATCCAGCGTTGCTGCCATCTGCATAGCACTCTCTGGATACAGGCAAGAGGCCCCAGGATGTAAGACCCCCTGCATGAGAACAGCCAGATCACATGCTATGGGCCTGCTTGTTGGATTCGGAGAGTGCCACATGTATGGCAGCTGCAGAGATGGGCTGGCACACTGACAGGATCTCCTCTGGCCCCACAGGATCTGATTTAGTTTTTCAAAAATGAGGCGTGTTTCCCCCCCAGTATTTTTCTGAAATGGATTAATGGGCTCTACCCCCATTTTACCCCCATCTTCACTCTGGGTGTCATCTGGACTGCCTGAAGGCAAAAATGGGGCAAAAGTTCAAAGACGGGGGCAAGACAGGATAAATATCCCATCTAGACAAGCCCTATATCTCATCTTCCTCCCATCATGGGTTAGGACTAGGTTAAAACAAGATACAGCTAAAACCCGAATGATAATTTTTTTAAAAGAAACAAGTAAATAAGCTGTCATGTTAAAACATTAATAATTTAAAACAAATCATTTAAAAATAAAAATAAAAGGACAGCACCCCCACTTCACCCATTAAAAGACCCTTCTACACAACCAGTTAATCAAATGCTTGCTGAAATAAAAAGGAGACAGAGGAGAGCAGAGAAGGGGTGTAGACTTGCCTGTGGAAGGGAGTTCAATAGCCTAGGAGCAACCACCAAGAAGACCCTCCCACATGAGCTCATTAGATGGACTTGTGACAATGGGCAGGTTCACATAATTTAGATCTAAACCATACAGAGCTTTATAGGTCATAACCAGCACTTGGAATTATGTCTACTTTGACTGGTAGCAATTATCTAGGATATCAGATTCAGAGGAAATGAACTTGGAACTTTTACATGCAACGCATAAGTGTGACTTGCAAGCTATAGAAGAAGAATCTGTAAGCTATAATATGATTTGCCATGCATTCTGAGCCATGCATCTGACTCAGTGTACGGAAATTCCCTCGGGCTATGAATATAATACTTAAAGCATGTGTTAAACTTGTGTTGATAGTTAAAGGAAATGAATGGCGGTATTGAATTGGATGGGCCAACATGGAAGGAATGGGAGAAATTATGTTTCTCTCTTTCTGGGTTCCTCCAGATGGATAAATGTATTGAGAGATTGCAGCATTTGATGCTGTAGTTCTCTGGATTTTTATTTATTTATTTATTTAATATCCAAATGAAGTGTCTGTTGTCCCAGACTATTTTTTGACAATTTCTGGCACCATCTGCAACATTTTATTCCCACCTTCAAGTGTCTTTCTTTTTAATACTAAAACATATTAGAACAATATGAAATGACATTTTTGCACTACAATATTTGCACTATAACCCTTTAAAAAAAATTCAGAGAGGAGAAATTTTGCCCTTCAAATTGTAGGACCACCTCAACAAATCATGTCCTGGGTTTCCTTTTAAACTAAAAAAGCCTAGATACCCTAAAGGCACTAGATCCCATCTGGTCCTGGATGCTAAGCTGGGTAAGCCCTGGTTAGTACTTGGATGGGAGAGTGCCAAGGAATACCAGGTGGTGTAGGCTATATTTCAGAGGAAGGAACTGGCAAAAGCACCTCTGAGTATTCCTTACTTAAGAAAACCATATGAAGTTCATGGGGTTGCCATAAGTCAACAGGTGACTTGAACACACATTACACACAAAAAAGTTCTAGTGCAAATACAAGAAATTGCTACAAGGAGCCTCCTTGAAAGAATGAGCGAGTGGTCATGGAGGTGACAACAACCAATGAAACTCAGCAAAATGTATGCTGTACATACTGCAGTTCTAGAAACAACTGAAGCATTTACCATTCTGCCACAAAAAAGGATGATCTCATCCCCTATGGTGATACAGTCATAATGTAACTTAGTTATCTTTTAGTTGAAGGAAGAAATTACAAGGAAGTTATTATTTGTAATGAATTACTGCCAAGCTTTGACCCATTTTGAATACTCCAGCAGACAAATAGACAGTCCACGTCCACTAGCTTTGCATCATATCTCTTGGGAGATATCCAGCATCTGAAGACATGTCCAGAGCCAGCATGGTATAGTGGTTTGAACTTTGGACTGCTACTCTGGAGTCCAGGGTTCGAATCCCTGCTCAGCCATGGAAACCCACTGAGTGACTTTGAGCAAGTCACTTTCTCTCAGCCTCGGAGTAAGGCAAAGGCAAACCCCCTCTGAACAAATCTTGCCAAGAAAATCTTGGGGTTGCTGTAAGTTAGAAACAACTTGAAGGCATACAACAAGAAGAAGAATATGTCCAGATCCAAGCTCTTGGCTCTGTGTATCTTTGTTTGTCCTCTTCTTTTGACTAGGGGAGGGGGAAGGATGAATAATCTCATCCAGCAGTGGCTTGTGGATAGAGAAGAGAAAGAGGTCTCCCACTGCTGGATCAATGAACTCCTGGTGATCTCTTCTTGGGTCATCTTAACTCCCATGGGGAGAGAGAGATATTTCCTGGCAAGTACAGGCTATAAACTCTGTTTTTTTTATGTGGAAGTGTTGTCTCTGGGCCACCCACACACTGATAGTCCTGCCTGTAGACATCTGGTAGGAAGCCTATAAGTCAAACCTGGTGGCCCAAAGATGGTCCTGTCCAAGAAGGAAAGGCACCAAAAATCTACCAGTTCCTTGGCTGCAAGAACTGTAACGTATGTGTTTACTTGTTTTCCCCTCTTTCCCATCATCTGTTAGCAATCCTACATCAAGCTGGAAAATTTAAAGCAACTTTGAAGTATCTGCTGCTGCGCAACAAACATGCTGTTGTTTGATTGTTTTCAACACAGCAACTGTCTTTTTCCAGCTGTTTGTTTTAGTAGGTAACTGTTCCACAAACATTTCCTAAGGGAGGGAAAGAGGAATTGAAAATCTTTGTTGAAAAGTACATGGACAAATAATTGAATTCAATGAAATACTTAGTGAATGATAAACAAAGTGCTAGTTTCATTGTCATGATATTACCTAGATATTACCTGTGTGTGTGCATGAAATGAATCATAGAATCATAGAATTGTAGAGTTGGAAGAGACCATGAGGGCCATCCAGTCCAACCCCCTGCCATGCAGGAAATCACGATCAAAGCATCCCCGACAGATAGCCATCCAGCCTCTGTTTAAAGACCTCCAAGGAAGGAGACCCCACCACACTCCGAGGAAGTGTGTTCCACTGCCAAACAGCTCTTACTGTCAAAAAGCTCCTCCTAATGTTGAGGTGGAATCTCTCTCTCTCTCTCTCTCTGTGTGTGTGTGTGTGGAGAGGGAGAGAGAGAGAACATGGGGTGGTAAGGGGAGCCATATGCCAAAAAATGCCAGACCACTTCCCTTTTCTCTTGGACTCCTTCATGCATTAATTCCATCAGAGCTTGAATCACTGCTGACTCATCTTTCCCTCATCCTGGCCAAATTCTGAGCACAATTGAAATCAGGGCTGGCCCTCCCATGAAGCAGAGGTGTGTGTGTGTGTCCACTTCAGGTAGGAGATGCTGTGGGGTGGAAGACCGAAAGTTTGAGAACCACTACATTAAAGTAATTTCAGGAGGCCAGGTGAAATTGTGTGACGGAAGATAAAAACTGTTGAGTCTAGCAGTAATACCCAGGAGACCACCATTTGTGCTCCATGGCATCTGCCCCTGAAACAATCACCTCACTCTATGATTGAACTAGCCATCAACCAATATGGATGACATGACTGTGAGCAGCCATAGCCAAATTCAGATTTTGAGTAGGGCTGTGAAAATGCTGCAGCCACAGCCTGAAGTCTGAATCACATCTGGCTGATATTGTGCCAATACAGACTTGACCCAATCACAGAAACTTGGCAAGGGATAGTGTAATATGAATCTCTAAACTGAACTCTGAGCTGATGGGGAATTTGCATAACCCTAATTTTGAGGGCATATCCTCTAGTACAGGATTCCTAGGGTCAATGATTGGACCCTGAAATCCAACAAAAACAAGCCACTATTCCACTGATTAGGCCATGGCTGAAAATCAGGCTCCTTATGTGTTTCTACCATAACTGCCCAAATCCAAGTTTTTTATACTACTGATACCAAAGGGACTTGTGCTGTGTGCCTCAGAAGAAGAAGAAAAGTCTGGTCAGGAGTGGAGGTGGAGTAGAATCAGGACTTTACTAGCTTCTTATATTTCTGCTTTGGTTCCTTCACAGCAGCAGTGGCCAGTGGCTTCCATGCCAAAGGGACAGCAACTCTGCTCCAAGTTTTAATCTGAACCAGTCTGCTAAACCTATTTGGGTGACAGGACTTAGTACCTTGGACAGTTCCTACACAGCAGGGATAGGTGTAGAACAGCCTGTGGATAGCATATGGCCCCTGAACCCCACTTCTGTGTCCCTGAAGCCCCCACAAGTCCTTCCAACCTATTTTTTTTTAAAAAATGGAATCCTGGGATTTGTAGTTTTACAAGGTCTTTAGCCTTCTCTGCCAAAGGGTTACGGTGCCTCACCAAACTGCAAATCCCAGAATTCCATAGGAAGGAGGAGCCACGGCAAAGCATCCAGCTTCAAACTGGATTATTCATGTAGTGTGGATGAGACCATATTGCCCACTCCTGCTTTAAACTTCAGGCTAAAAGCTAGAATGGATTCATAGGAGCTACCAGCTATCAGTGCTTTACAGAGCATAGTTTCTTCACTGACTGTTCAAATGGCCTGGCTGATGGCGATTTGCTGTCCAAAGCTAAAAGAGGCTGCCCTCCCATTCCAGGAACAAAAGCTGACCAGACCAGCAGATGAATCTGATTTAAAAGGAAAAGAGAAGGAATTCCTCAGAGCTTTCCAGTGTGTAAACCCTGGTGGCCTGTTTACCTTTGAGTTCCAGACAAGCCACACTGAGTCAATCGCTTTGGCCTTAAGGGAACCTTAATAGGGTACAGAACAGACCAGTCCTTGCCAGTGGAGGTTTTGCTGGGAAGCTTGCCATGCGGTTCTGATTTTAGATGCTATTATACACTGGCTGCCTTTACAACCATCCTTTGAAAGGCAGGATAGAAATATAAGAGAGAGAGGAAGAAAAAGGAGGCATGGAGCCTCACCAAACTACAAATACCAGGATTCCATGGGATAGAACTAGGGTGGATAAAGTGGTGTCAAACTGCTGTATTGCTGCAGAGTAGACAGGCCCCAAGTGTTTAATGAATCTGATCGGTCTTCCTCCATCGTGCCATGTCGTTCTTTTCTTCTTTGAGCTGCCAGCATACCTTTAGAGCTGTAAGTAACATTCCTGATATTACAGTCAGCAGGGTGGGTCTTGGAGGGAGGCTGGGATTACAACAGGTTTATGTCAGGAACAGAGATATGACTGAGGTTGAGTACAGAGATGCTTTCACCCCTCTCCAAAATATCTCAGGAATTTGCTTTATCAGAGTGCCAAGCCCTAAAACACCTCCTTTGGGGTTTCCGGAGCCATGGCTTGAATCCATAGAGAGCAGGAGAAGGTCATTCAAAAGGAATGGGGCTCCTGGGCATTCTAGAGACATACCCCCCCAAAATGGGTTAACTGTGGGATGTTGAACTTTTGGTCAGTAAGCCAAATTTAGCCCTCTAAGGAGTCCCCATCTGGCCTTCAAGGCTCTCCTATTGTTATGTCCTTCCCATCAGTGATAGAAGATAACAGACAAGAGGTTATTTAAGGACTGGGAGGGTCTTGCACAGAACTCAGCCTGCTTTGCAGTCCATTTAAAAGAATTAAGGTTTGGCTTGTGCCCTGGGAGGTTGTTATACAGAACTGAACTCTGCTTTCCAACTTGTTTGATGGAATTCTGGGCCCATCTATATGAGCCCCCCAAAAACAGAGTGCCTCGCACCAATGGCATTTTGCAGTAGCTGCAACTTGTCCTAATGTTGTTGGGGTTTTTTGCCCCCACAAGCTTTGCATTCCCATGGCGGCTGCAAGTGAATTACTCGTGCTTCACCTACCGTAATCTGCTGCCGGTGAACTTAAAAAAAAAAAAACTATTTGCACTGTGCACTGGAGCAATATTTTGGCTTTGCAATAAAAAGGTAAAAGAAACAACACACCATTTTCTCGACTTAGCTCTTGCTCTCTAAGGCAAAAAAAAAAAAAAATCAACATGGCAATGCTGGGTGCTTGCCCTATTGGCAAGGCCTGTCCCCATGCTTGTCTGGCCAATCAGCTTTGCACTTCCTCACCTATGGGAAAGCGATTTATATTCAACCACTTGTTCCAATGAGGGGGAATGCACATTCCGCCGGCAGTTTTTTAAAACTGCAGGAAAAGCCGCAAAGGTTTTTCCCGCATAGATTTTTACATTTTGGGCCCCCCTCCTTCACAAAATGTCAAAATGATGCAGATTGCCATTTAAACAGATAGGGTTCTCCTTGCATTGTGAGGAGTTTTTGCACCATTAAGACAACCCCTAAGTTTTATTTTGCAACTTGGACAGTTGTTGCCTAGAACCAGCTCTGTTTTGCAGCCTGTTTAATAGAATTAAGTGTTGGTTTGCAGACTGCGCGGCAGTTGTGTGGCACTGACCTCTGCTTTAGCAGCTGTTAGATGGAATTAAGGTTTAATTTGCAGCTGAACAGCTGTCAATATGGAACTGAACTCTGCTTTGCAAACCAGAAAGCCTCAATTGGATCAGTCCAAGGTCCAATGTTCTTCCTTTCTCCAGCTGGAATAAGAGTGCAAGCAGGGCATGATATTAACAGTCATCTCCTCTTTCTCCCTAGAAGCACACAGAAATGCAGATACACTGCTTCTGAACATGGAGGTTCTGCTCAACTGCCATGGTTAATCACTCTTGATACTAATGTTGTTTCCCATAGATGTCTCCCTTCTGGTTGTGTCAGTAGGACATTTCTGTTTCTGGAATAGATTTTTGTTCATGAAACTCAGAGGGACTTAGTTCGGAGCAAACATGAAAAAGAACTAGGCATTTGCACCTCAACTTTTAAACATTTTTTTTATGAGTAAATCTGATTTTCCCTTAAAGAATCAGAGCAATTACAAATGTCTTACTCAGCTATGTCATGATGATAATGGTAGTTTCTGCCAGTATTTTGGGAGTTTGCCAGTTCTCCCTGCGTTGCCACAGGAGGGAAAGCTTGCATGTTCAACATTGCCATGATTTTGTTGCCTTCAGATGCACACAATCTTTTTAAAAATCAGCTTGAAATAATATCCTTTGTGCTTAAGTGTAAGCAGCCTAAAGGCACCAGATCCCATGTGATCTTGGAAACTAAGCAGGGTCAGTACTTGGATGGGAGACTGCCAATGAATACCATGTGCTGTAGGCTATATTTTAGTGGAAGGAACTGGCAAAACCACCTCTGAGTTTTCCTTTCCTCAGAAAGTGCTATAAAATTCATGCAGTCACCATAAGCTGACAGACAACTTGAAGGCACATGTGCTTAAATATATGTGGGGAAAAAAAAACAGATACTCACGCTATATATTTTAATTTTCATGTAAAGGAGAGGAGGGGAAGACCACAATTTCACACAGCCATTTCAGGGAATGAGTTGTTAAGTGACATTAACTATGGAATTCTAAGCATGTTTAGAAATACCTGTGGGTGAATCTTAACAACATATAAGTTGTGGGATCTCTTGCCATTCGATGACCCAATGGCTATGCTGGTTGGGTGATGTAGTCCAAATAGGAATTTTTTGAAGCTCTGGTTAAAACCTAGGTCAGCAAATAAGTCACCTCAAAAGCCAAATGTCTGTATGAATGGAGTGCCTTTACCTGCACATGTAAGACATTCATACATCATTACGGCCACTTCTAAGGTGTTCTGAATATGGGGGTGGCAAAGTGGAATGTGACACTAGCCTACATAGTCCTATTGTTGTTGTTACAGTAGGACCTCCGTATCCGCTGATTCATTATCTACTGATTCAGTTATTTGCGGGACACAAAACAGCACACCTACCATAGAGTCTTCCTAGAAAATGCCTAGAGAGGCATCCTCTCTAGATGTTTTCTAGGTCATCCAAGGCAACTCTATGGTATTTTAAATCAGATGTCCCATTATTTTTGATGGCATTCACTGTTATCCACAGTTTTGGGTATCCACAGGGGCCCCTGGAACCAATACCCCACAGATTTGGGGGTCCTACTTTATTGTGGTTCCACCCCATATTCTTTCAACTCAACAAGAAGAAGTTGTATGAACCGTTTAACAGAAAGCAAATATTCCTTAATTCAACTGAAATATTTATTAATTGTTACACTTTCATCCCATTATTCATCCAATGATTTTAAGGTTCCTCTCCTGCTCTCTCCACTTTCTCCTCACAACAACTGTCCTATGAGGTAGGCCAGGCTGAGACAAGATCACCCAATGAGTTGCTCAGTGGGGGCTAAAACCTGTTTTTCCCAAGTCCCAGTGCAGCACTCTTAATCACTGTGCCACACTAGCTATTAGCTGGGATCCTTTCTCCTTTATTTAAGATCATTCCACAAAGGAAAAGCCTTGAATGTTATAAACAAACATAGCTAACAAAAGCATCCATGAATACAAAGCCTACCTAATTTTATCCCTTCCCAGAAAAAATCAAACACATCATTCCATGCATCAATCATTACTCAGCATACACAGAAGGCAGGAAATGCAGACAACATAGGACAGATCCCAATGGGGAAAACCATCTTTTCTCAGGTACAAATATAGTCCCTCCCAAGATGGGAAGATATGTAGTTCCAACAATAGGACGCCCTTGAAGGAAGATGCTAGATCACAAACGAGCAAATCTCCTTCATATCCTTTGCACTAAAATGGAATGCCAGGAAGCTCTCTAGGTTTGAAGACATTCTGTTCAAGCTTGGTCAGAGAGCTTCATTTCAAATGGCTTCCACTTTGGGCAATGCTTTAGCTAAAGCCTGCAAAGTTGTAATAGCTGTTTTCTTCTTCTTTTTTCCCCTTCAACTTTTGTTTATGAATGTACTGAACATGAAAAAGCACAAAGGATCCAAACACAAAAGAAAACATGTACAGCCTCTTTTAAATACTCAACAGAATATATCGTTTCTACTCCAACAGATGTGAATTAAGTCATACTGTACAACTTCAAATAAATACCAGCCTTACATTTTATTAAGTGCTCTGATAAACAGTGTAAAGTCAAGCCCAATAGTCATGCCTGCTCATCAATGCCATTTTTTTTATCTTGCTGCAATAGCATATAGTAGCAAAGAATGCAATAGCTGTTTTCATCAACTTTCAGAAAAAGCATGCAAGGGATGTACAGTAATTGCAGAGCGGAGGTGTTATTGTTTGCTTAAGGGTAGATTTTGTAATTACTGAGTAGCAAGCAATGAACAACACATCCTGCAGCATCAGAATGAAAATCCAGGGCTGCTGAGAGTGGGTTTGAGCCCCTATGAGAAAGGGGCTTGGGGCCACAAAGTTCACTCATTACTCCCAAACAGTTCTTCAACTGTTTGGGAGTGGAATGTATAATAGCTGTTTCCTACAACCAGCCCCTCTGCCCCTTGGCCAGCTGCCTCACCCCCCCTCCTGTATCATTTGTGTTCCTGCATGGCAGGGGGTTGGACTGGATGGCCCCTGTGGTCTCTTCCAACTCTGTGATTCTATGATTCTATGTGGCCCCCAACAGCCAATCCAATCCAGTCGGGAGATGTTCATCAGCTGTTTTTAGAGTTGGTGACTAAGAGAACTGTTTGCCCAGGTTGGAGATGGGGGGGGGCATTCCTCTTTCCTCTCCTCCTCAGGGCAGATGAAACCACTGTGGGCTGATCACCTCCAGGTCTCTGTTTCTAGCTGCCACCATAATTGTCAGAGGTCTTGTGTCTTACCAAAGCTGCCATCCCGTCCCTCTCTTTTTCTTCTTCCCACTCGCTGGAGCTAAATGCGTGCCTTACCTCTCATGTCCTCTAGGGGTTGCTGGTAGGCCTTTGAGGGGGTAGAAGGCAGCACTAGGGGGATGCAGAAATGCCAAACAGCACCAGGTGACACCGTCAGAGGGAGGGGTGACACCAGCCTTAGTAAAACCACAGTTACTCCCATATTCCAGTACTTGAGTATGTTACTTGAATTGTGTGGGGTCCAGGGGGACCCTCTAATATCCATATATTAAAATGGGGAATTTTTAATTAGCTTAATTATGGCAACGAGAGGATGGACAATAGCGGGACCTTTTAATCTATATATACTGGTACTAAGGAGGAGATTAAGCCAAAAGGTACAATTAAATGATCTTTATTGGAAAATAATATCACAACACTCACACAAACACTCAGGCTTCAGACACTCACACAAGGCTAGCAAAAGTAGTAGGAAATATTTGGATAGAGGATTAGAGTAATGGGGCAGTGGGTTATACTGTATCGATCCTGTAGAGTGAAGATCGGGAAGTAAACCGACAGTGCAAAGGTCTGGACGATAGACTGGCTGCACAGTGTGATGTGGAGTCAAAAGGAAGTGGAACTGTGTGCAATGTGGTGGTGTTTGGGGGTGATATTTATAGAAAATAATTCCCCTACAGGAATAGGAGTTTTGAGAGAAATACAAGAGGGAGATTTTCACATGGGGAAATTATTCCCTGGGGAGATCGGGACAGAAACGTGGCTGTTCCAGTAGCAGAGCTCCGTTTCGCACAACCCCTTCCTTCTCCCAATCTCCCATCATCTTCCCTCCATGCTGCTTCCATTTCCCTCCTGCTATGTTTTACTAATGAAAGTTCTTTGTTAGTAAAAATCACAGAATTTACCAGGAGAAAAATGGAAGCAGCACGGAGGGAAGACAACAGAAGATGGTGAGAAGAAAGAGGGCGTGCGAAACGGGGCGCTGCTACTGGAACAGCCCCGTTTCTGTCCCGATCTCCCTGGGGAATAATTTCCCCATGTGAAAATCTCCGAGTTCTCAGAGGTTCCCAGGCAAAAACAAAGGATACTCCAGAAGAGTTAAGGACTGTTAATGACTGATACTTTTGGAACTGAATAGGAAATAGGCAAGGTCTTTTGTTGGAGGGGAGTAGGAAAGGAAATCCCATTTCACAAGCAATAAGGTCTCTTGCTATCACTGAATGGATTAGTGATTGACTCACCTCCAGGTTTTGAGTCTTATTTGAGAGTGTTTGTTTTGGGGAATTTCCACAGGCCCTTCTCTTGGTCTTGCATGAATCTCATCTTTGTGTTAGGGGATCCCTGGTTTACCTGTAACCATGTAGATGACCACCTTAGCCAAATTATTAAATATAGCCAATTATTTGATATTCCAAGATGGGGGCTTTCAGGGTAAGTAACAAGTACACCATTCTCCAGTATACCCCCCTAACCTCCAGCATTTGTCCACTATTGATACACAGGGTGCCACAAAGAATCCAGGAGCAGATTCAATGGGCAATAAGAGGAAATGCCAAAATGAGATCAATTCCATATAGGGCAATCAAATCAGTGCTGAATCTGAAAACAGTCAGGTGGAAAGAGGTAGGAGGGGGGTAGATTGGAAGATATTTTTAAAAGATAGAAAAATCTGTTTTGAATCACAGCCCCATCCCATGTCATAATGGAAGAAATTTGCAAAGGCCAAAAAGAGGCCAAAAGATCACATCTTGCTGTCTGAAACTCAAAGTTTCCAGAAAATTGCTCAATTACTACCTCCCAGTCTTTGGAGGGTGACGGGCGGGGGGGAGATGGTGTTGCTTGAGTAGTCAACATGGCATCACTCAGGAATAAGAAGCTCATGGGAAGGGAGGGGGAGAATCCAAGATTTGCCAGAAGAAGAAAAAATAAAATCGGGGGGGGGGGGGAGACTATGATGGGGCAGATCTTAAAAAGCAGTGCAGTGAGGACTAAGCATGCTCAGTGGACACAGAATGATGACTGCTGAAGGTAGGAAGGATTGAAAACTGGGCAGGGAAAAGGAATGGAGTGAATCAAAGATTCATAAGGGACCCAAAGGGCCATCCAGCCCAACCCCCTGCCATGCAGGGATTACACAGTTGAAGAACACATGAGAGGCGGCCATCCAAGTGCTGCTTAAAATCTTCCAGTGACTGAGAGTATAAAACTCTCTTGGTCTTGCTTGTGTTGAATTTCTTAACTTTCCAGTGGATGGTGGCTCATGTCAGAGAGTAAGTGAATCTGTTCCTGATTTCAGTCCAGACTTCGAAGGGGCTGTCTAGGATCCTGAACCCTAGCCCCCAAATAGGTGTGGGATCCTACTCCGAAAGTGCAAAGAAATATAAATCAAAGCAAGAATTTTTATATTCCTTTTTTTATTATTTTGTTTTGGGACATTTATGTTGCCTTTCAGAGCAAAAGTCCTCTCCATACTTTCAGTCTATCTTCAGACCATCTTAACATTCACAGGTCCAGGAGGAAGTCAAGAGAAGCATAAGAGAAAGAGTCAATGCAAGCTCATGTCAAGCTTCAGCTAAGTAAAAGGATAAAGGGGTTATAGAAGCTGTGGCATGGATCTGAATTCTGCAAGAATGTAATTCCAGGAGTTCCAAATATCTCAGTGCTGAACACCCAGAGCTTCAAAATGTTACTTTTTGGTGATTATGATGTCCCCTCCGCTTCAAGCTCAAACACCTCCTTTTTTTCTTTTTTCTTTTTTTTGCAATCTTCACATGACTAAATAAGATTAAAGAAGTATAGGATGCTGAGTTTCCTTTCTAGACTTGGAGAAGCCTTCCTGTTTGAAGCCTATTAATCTCAATTAGAGAAGACCCATTGAATCAATGCAAATTATATAAGTGTTGACCTAGTTGCCACTGATGGAATGGATTTACTCCAGTTGAGAGTAACAATAAGATTCAGGCCTAAATATTTGTAGTTTCTGGTAGTTTGGGATCCAGTGCTTTGTTCCTTGTTTTTGGAACATATATATTTGTGCACCTATAAAATTGTATAAAATTAACTATCCTACTGTTGATTTCACAAAATCAGTAGTGCAAGACAATATATTATTTAGAAATTAGAAATTATTTCAGCTGCCCCCATTTAGGCATTCCTCTTTGGGTGCAACTGAGAAGAGAATATTATAACTACACTCGCTCCTCAACATTTGCAGGTTAAGCATTTGTGGATTTGATTAATCAGAGATTGCTGTATTCTCTGATGCATCCGCTGCTGCCCTATGCACGACTGAAAACATTTGTCCTCTCCAGGCATTTCTAGGTCCTCCAGTGTGATTCTATAGCCAGTTTCCATCAGAAGTTGACCATAGACTCATGCTGGAGGACCTAGAAATGCCTACAGAAGTGTTCACTCAGGTTAAAAAAAAAATTACCACCCTATAGTCATGGTTTTTCCACTTTTGCAGGGATCCTGTGCCTCTAACCCCCACAAAAGTTGTGGGCCGGCTGTCTATGCAATGTGTGCCCCTTACACTCATTCTTCTTATGAGCAATATTAACAAAAAATAAATCTATCCATGTGAAGAAATCACCACCAACTACCCTAATTGTGTATACATCTGGGGCTACATGGTAACACAGTATACCACCCCCTGAATGTAGTTAAATTGGGAACTCCCAGCCCAGACTGAATTGTAAGAAACATTTTACAGATAAGGACAACATGTGTGTGTGTGTGTGCGTGCACACATGGACCCCCAAATCACCTGGTGACCTCATGAATTTCATAGGCTTTTCTTAGGCAAAGGATATTCAGAGGTGGTTTTGCCAGTTCCTTCCTCTGATATATAGCCTACAGCACCTGGTATTTGTTGGCTATCTTCCACCCAAGTACTAATGAAGGCTGACCCTGCTTTGCTTCCAAGATCAGACAGGATCTGGTGCCTTTAGAGTATTTAGGCCCCTTCAAAGTTAACATATAGTTCATGAAACACATAGTGTTATCCCTATTTCTACCAGCAGTGGGAAAGATATTATTCATCAACTCCTTTATTCTGTATAATATCTCATAAAAAATAATGTGTTCACATTTCTTATGCAAGCCCCAAGTATCCCAGATTTTACTTTGGTACTTTGATTACAACCCTCTCACTTCTATTTTAACCAATTCTTTGGACAGAGGAACTTTCACACAGGTTTGGAAGTTCTTGTCAGAAAGGAAGTGGGGTCAGATCAAAGGCAGAGGTGGAAACCAGGACTTCTAGGTTCTAAAATAAAATAACGCAGCCCACTCCTGTCTCTGCAGGCTCAGTGTAACAGAGCGACCAACAGGAGAGTGAATGAGAAGAGACCAAGGTTGCTGACAAGGCCCAAAGTTCCACTGTCAAGATTGACCTTTCCTCCTCCACTGTGTGCTGGATTTTTTGTGTCACGGAACAATGTGGTAGCACCATCTCTAGTAACAACCTCTTCTGTGACCCGCCTGTTCGCTGCAGCTGAGGACTCCAGCTTTGCACCAGGTCGGCTTGGAGACCCCGGCCGTTTGCATGGAACCCTATTCTTGGGACGGGGGGTGCTAGCCCCTGCTTCTGGGCTGCTGGTGGCGATGGGTGTGTTGGTGTTAGCCACAGCAGGGGCATTTGCCACATTCTTGTCTTCAGGGTTGAAAGAGTCACTATCCTGGGACACAACATAGGGGATAGGAAGAATGGCATCAATCACATCATCTAAAGCTGAAGCGTTGCTGGCATGACCTGGTTGGGAAGTGTGACTGTCACCAATGAAGGTCTCACCACTAGTGGTTCCATGGTTGTCATGACCACCTTGTGCGGAAGATGGATGGGATGGTGACTCATCTTGGTTCCCCCCTTCAGCAAAACTGCCGGAGTTGGAATGACCTCCAACAGGGACAACAGTGCTCCTTGGGGTGGAGGTAGAACCATCACGGTTGCTCTCTTTAGCAGCTATGAAGTGCTCTCCGGTAGTCATATCCTCTGCTTCTGCCTCACATTCTTCTTCCTCAGATTCATTATTGCTGTTGGAACCTGCCACAGTCCTGATGCCGGTGGTTGTTTCTGTGGAGGATGAAGTGGTAGAGGTGGTTGCAGTGTTGTTCCTCCTGGAGACGACGACAGGGACCAGCACAACAACGTTGCCATGATTACCAGAAGAGGTGGTGCTGGCACCCGAATCGCTCTTGTCCAAGTTTGTGGTAGCTGAGGAACTGTCTCCTGTAATGTGATCGGAGCCTGTAGCACCTGTAGGCAAGGCCGTGTTTCCTTGGGAAGAACCTTCAGAGAGGTTCTCATTGATGGTGTGTTCATGGGTAACTGAGTGGTCACCAGGATGAGGAGAATGTGACATTGTGTTGCTCTCAGTGACTAAATTCTCATTACTCTCCTTCTCATTTACAGTCTCAGTGGTTTCCTTCTCAATGTGGCTCCCGGCAGAGGGATGTACACTCACCACGCTGTCATCTTCCTCCTCCTCTGTATAGACACAGTCAGGAACTGGGGTGACTCCAGATGGTGTGGGAGTGGGCTGGATGCACTCAGGTGCTTCTGCAGTGTTCGCACTATCTGCAGCAATGTTGGCTTCTGTCACTACACCGTTCACGATGCGATTGTTGCAGAGGCTTCCTTGGCAACACATAACATCGGCGTTGTCCAGCTCTTGCACCAGGGCCAAGAGAGAGCTTTGGCACATGGCTGGGGAGGCACAACCTTTAAAGGTTACAAGGCCCAAATCCCTTCCAGCTGTAGGGGGAGAAAAGGAAAACAACAGAGGCTGTTAGTCCCAACATCGATTGCTGTTTCCTAGCAGGCTATTGGGATACAGAGCTTCAGGGGTTACTTTTAAGAAGAATGCAGCATTAGTCAGTGGTTCTCAGTAGGGCACAGAATCTACTCCAGGATTTTTGGGAGAAGGAATAAGGTTCAGAACCTTAGATGTCTCCTTTAAAGTTCAGACTGAATCCATAGTGGATTCACCTCTCCATGGATAAGGGAGCCACTAGCTGCCACTGGAAGAACAAATAGAAGGATACATTACTAAACAGAAGAACATATATTCACTCTGATTCTTGGAAGGCTCATATTTAGACTTCATCCATGGCTAATAACCAATGCTAGCCCATCCATAATAGGGCCACAGAGATCACACTAGCACTTCTCAGTTCAGGATGACTTCAACCTGTCTGAAAGTTACTTGAAAGAAGAATCACTGAAAAGACAAGTTGAAGCTACCCAGAAATGAGAGATGACAGGGCAGGGTGGTCTTTGGGTCCCTGCTATGAACTGGTTAGCATAGGTTACTAGCCATGGGTGATGTTTAAACATAGGACTTCCAAGAAGCAGAATGAAGCTCCATTCCTTGAATCACAAGCATCCAGGAACCTGGATAATCTCACACACTCTTCTGATGGAAGGCTTTCTCAAATGCATGTGTCAGTGTATCCTGAGTCTGGAACAGGCATGTAAACCTTCCATTCTCATGTGCAAGAACAAACAATTTCAAATGTTTTCTCCCCTCTGGACAAGGTTCTGAGTGTGTGTGTGTATGTGTGTGTGTGTGTGTGTATTACACTTCAGGACTTATTTGGGTTTCCATCAAAAGAAAAGGGGTTTTAAACAAAATACCTTTTTTTTTTTACAAGAAAACTGTATTTTGTCCAAAATGCACTGTTTTCTGCTCTCAGATTGGTGTGTGTGTGTGCATGGGGTTGTGTAAAAGTCCTATCATTTTGCACAAAAGCTCCACTAGGTGTTTGGGGTAGATGAATTTTTCACAAAAAAGTGCAAATAATATTTTGTAGGTTGATCATTTTCTCAGTGGGATACCTTGAGGTATTAAGACACCCTTTCTTGACTCGAAGAATACAGTATTTCTGAGTATTCTTTACACCACTAGTCAGGAAGAAGGGACACTGTTAATGTAGGAGAAGCAGCAGAAAGGGCTACCAGATTCTCAAGGCTGGCCACAAGACTTTATGGGATATTTCTACTAGGAATGTCATTCTTTGCTAATTTTGTTCTTGAAGGAAGCAAGAAATAATTTTAGCAATTTTCTTCCTGCTGTGAGAAAGTCTTTGAAAATTATACAGTCTTTTAAGACGATAGTTCAGGACTCATTCAATTCAAAATTTGTACATATTGTTTTTGTGTAGAAAATAGGAAACTACAGCCAGAATCCTGTATGTCTTTTCACGTAATGTAAATTTGCATGCACTTAACTTAGTAGCAGATGCGCTAAGAAATTCAGTTACTGAATTGCGAAGATGGTAAGTGATGCACACTAGGAGTGTCCACACCCCCCTCATCCATGTCCCATTGTGCATTGGCCCCTTTGCTGGCTCTGCTATGTAGTTGTGTACCAGCATCTTCTACTGAATATGAACATTGTGTATCTTCATAATTCTATTTCTCACACACACAAGTCCACTTAAGAGCATGCAGCACCCTAACAGGATTCTGGCCAGCATTTCCCGCATAGAAAATAACATTTCTGTGCAAAAAGTTTTGTCTCCTGGGCAGAAAACAGTGTTTTCTGTGCAAATAAATTGTGTGTGAACTTTGTACAGAAGAAATCCCAAACTACAAAGATTCTCATCAGTTCAGGATTGAGAAACATGTTTTTCTGACCAATTTTCTGGGGAATTTTTGTTAAAAAAATATTCTTTCCAACCCTAATTTCCATCATGGAGATTATCACACCAGGCTTCTAATATGCAGTAATTGCATTAGTGAAGCAAACGGAAACATACCGGTATTGAAGCAATCCTTATTGCATCTCCACTTCAATACCAGTGTGTTCCATTTGCTTCACTAGCACGATTGCTGTGCAATACCGGTTGGAGAGTGGGGATGGGGAGAAAAGATACAGATCAGTTGGGAGGGGGAATAGTCAGATTGGGTGGACAGGAGGATGGAGAAACAAGGGGAAGAGCGAGAGAAGAGGACAAACATGCCCACTCACCCCATGTGACTGCTGGTATGGAAACTGAAGTGGAAGAGGACTTATTACATGGTGGCAATAAAGAGGTTGTCTAAATGGTGGAAATACTCCTCATAGAATGTGAGGAGAATATGATCTGTCCCAATGGGATCCCACATCTATTTGCTGTATTGTGAAAGAGCAGGCCCCAAAACACCATATAGTCTGCAGGAAAAGCCTTTGCGGATTTCCCCATATTTTTTGAAAAAGAGAGAGGGGAATGTTGGGACAAGTGACTGAATTGATTCACTTTCCCAATACAAGCAAATGATTGGTCAGACATGTGTGGGGCAGAGCTTGTTAACAAGGCAAGTGCCCAGAACCACCATCTTGGATTTTCCTGATAGTGATCATGTGCTACAGCAAGAAAACAGCCTTTTTGTTTTGTGTGTGTGTTTGTTAAAGTGGAAGATTGCTCTTCTGCACCTTACATTTTGTTTAAAAAAATGTTTGGCAGGGGCAACCAGGGAAAAATAAAATCACAAGCGATTCACTCGCACCTGCCATTTTGATTCACAGGCATGCCCATGGGAATACCAAATGCGGTTTGGTTCACATGCCTGCAAGCTTGCAGACAGACTATTAAGACAAATCAAAGCTGTTGTGAGTTAGCATTACCCCGTAGCAATCCACATTTTTCCCCTCTTTATAGACAAGCCCAATGAAAACACAGCACTATTGAGGACCTATTGATGGGTTTCCCCCATCAATGAAAAGGTACCCTCCAGAAATGGTTTGAATGCAGACTAGCAACTTAACAGAAATGGCATTGTGCAATAAGAAATGGTCACATACACTATTATTCAGCTCTAATAGTACTGGTAAAGCCTCATGTGATAATATTTCATAAGGGTATTTCCACCAGTAGTGGAAAAACCCTTAGCTGCTGCGAAACCAAGCTAATAGGACTTCTCATTTCAGCCAATGGGCTGATTTACATGTTCAACAGTTAAGAGTGCAGACACTCACCTTTACGACTGTTGCCAATGCCCTCCAAGCACATGTTGTGGACGCCTGTGCATTGCACCTTGGACATTGTTTGATTGGCGCAACCAGAGCCCGACCCATCATCATCCACACAGCTGTAGCATTCCAGTCCATTTGGTGCCTCATCCAGCACTGGGAAACCTGAAAGTGGGGCAGGAGAAGCAGCCTTGAGACACATCAAGGTTGTAACCATCAGCTCTAACTTCTGGCCACAAAGACAGCTAAATGGGTCCTGGACCAAATTAAGCCTGAACTCTCCCTAGAAACCAAAATAACTAAACTGAGGCTATCATACTTTGGGCATAGCATGGGAGGGACGATACTTCTTGCTGTTGTTTGCCTTCAAGTTGTTTCTAACCCTACATTTTCTTGGCAGGATTTGTTCAGAGGGGGTTTGCTTTTGCCTTCCTCTGATAGAGTGTAATTTACCCAAAGTCACCCTGTGGGCTTCCACAGCTGAGTGGGGATTTGAGCCCTGTTCTCCAGAGTCTAGTCTGATGCTCAAACAATGCTGGCTCTCAGTATGATACTGCTCATTGGAAAAGATGACAACACTGAGTAAAGAGCAAGGCAGTAGGGAAAAGAGAAAACCACATTACGGATGGTTTGATTCAATAAAAGAAGGGGAAGGGGAACAATGATATACTTTACTGCAGTTAGTGTCATGTATAGTGGGTACTGGCATCAAGCCATTGCTCCCTTGCCTCACAGAAAAATAATAAATAATTATGTCCTTTGGATGTCCCTTGAACAATTAATGGCACTCTTCCCCCTGCTGTGTGGGAAGGGCAGTTTATGGAGGCATTAAAATGTTTGCAAAAGTCTTCCCTTTATCTCAGGAATGGCAAACCTTTGGCCTTTGAGATATTTTGGACTACAGTCTTCTAAATGTGACAGTGCTTTGGAGAGGTAATTTTTACTGGGGATACCTCTAGCTTCCCCAGTGGATGGTGTTACAAAGGATCATGTGTGACAACTGCACTTGTGCCATTAACATCCATGCATCCATGTTTGCTTTAGCCCAAAAGAAACAGGAAGAAGACTTGTTATAAAAAAAAGAGAGAGAGAGTGAGAGAGTTAGGATGGAAATTGCTCATCTGTGGAATTCAGCTGTCAATTTGGCTATGAAATAAGCACTGAGAAACATTTGGAAAACCAAGCCACAAAACCAATTGAGATGGTTAATAAGGATCTATTTCCTGCTTGTTATGAAGTTGAGAGAGGGGTTACCTGTCGTGAAGGTATTGCAGAGAGGTGAATTACAGCAGGTGGCATGGATGGTGCGCCTGCCAGAGTAGAAGCTCAAGGTATCCTCACAGCGGTGGAGGTTGGCACAACCCTTCAAGTTCATATTGGAATATTGACCTGTGTAGGCAAAATGGAGGAAGGAAAATAGCATTGGGTTCCTTATTGCATAAAGACTTTTCAGAGTGGAGAAATCTGTTTATATCTTTGATGGGGGGAAAACTTAGACTGGAAGAAATTCAGAAACTGGGGCTAGAACCTGCAGGTACCTTACATCGACATGACCCCCATTTCCACCAAAGTGACTATTTTTAAAGGCATTGTGGAAGGAGGTATCCTGTTCCTCTTTGAGCAACACCTTTGCACTCAGTCTAGAAGGGCAACCAGAGACTTCCAGGCTCCACTCTGTCCCCCTGACACTGACTGCAAAGGTGCACCCAGGAACTGTCCAGCTGTCCTTGTATAGCTAGGAATAAGAAAGCAGTGTCCAACCTTGTCTAGGAAGCTGTTGTTCTTTCTATTCCAGGTGTGATAGGGCAGCATGATCAGTAACTGGAGGGTGGAGCTCTACCTGGGAGCCTCCACCCACTCTTATGCACCCGGCAGGCACGAGAAGCCATTGCTCCTGGACCACCAGCATAGCTGTGCATGCAGAGATATATTCTCCACCAACATAACTATTGGCTCTCAACCTGATAGATTCACCCAGGGACAAGGTTTTGAACACTGAACTCTACCTTTGAATCCTTGTGGCTTCTGTGGTGTTTGTGGTGCTGATTTAGTGTTAATTAGTGTCCCCGCGCACTCTGGGAGAAATTTGCTTCAACCACAAAAATCTAGGCTGTCTGCAACCTCCCAGAGGGCCTTTTCGGTAATCGCCCCCAAATTATGGAATGGCCTGCCAAACGAGATCCATCAGATGATGAGCTTGAGTAGCTTTCAAAAAGCACTAAAGACGGATCTCTTTCGGCAGGCCTTTCCTGATTAGATCCCGGCCTCAGAAGCTGCGTCTCCTGGCCTCTTTTAGTCTTGCTGGCTGTTAATTTCTCTATTTGTTTTTATATGTGATTTTAGTTTAGGCGGTTTTTAATTTTATACGAGTTTAATATCTTTTTATGGGTGGGGGTGAGTGGGGGGTGGGGGGTGCTTAGGGATTTTAGCCAGCATTATTGTATTTTAATTGTTGGAAGCCACCCTGATTGTTTTTAACAGAGGGGCGGGCTTATTATTATTATTATTATTATTGACACCTTCTTTTTTCCCCTGCCAGCTTCCTCAAATGAGTATAACGTGGTTGTCCACATGGGGCTCAGTGCCTGCACCTATTGAGTTTGGCCAGGGCAGGGGGGATTTTTGAATTGACCAACATTTGCAAATATATTCATGCTCTGAATCATAGGGGCTTACCACACACCAAAGAAAAGCAGCAAGGCAGCAGGAATGTTCCATCTTCCGCACTGACTTACCACATGATGTTGTTGTTCCTTTGTTCTGGCCCCAGGGGCGACCAAGGTAAAACCATGTCTTTTTGCTAACCAGAAAAACCCATTAGCAAAAAGATGTGGTTTTGCCTCAGTCTCCCCCACGGGACCAGAATGAAAGAATGTCAGAAGTATGATGACATCATGTGGTAAGGCAGCATGGAAGATGTTCCTGCTGCCTTGCCGCTTTTTTTCAGAGTGCAGTAAGCTCCATAGACTTGTAGAATCTTAGAGTTGGAGAAAACACAAACTTGTGATTTAAATAGAGAACTGGAAGTTTTAAGAATTTAAAGCATGAAACTGATAGCTTTGTCTACTTCTAGGCAGGAAGTATGATCAAGCAGGACCTTGTCCATTACACAAGATAGAGAAATACCTTCCCTAACTTGGGGCCCATTCACACTACACAGTTATAGCACTATGATTCCATTTTAACTACCATGGCTACATCTCATAGAATCCTGGAAATTACAAATTAGGGAGGGACATTTAAATGTCTCAGCCAGAGAGTTTTAGTGCCTCACCAAACTATAAAACCCAGGGTTCCATGGAAACTGCTGAGAAATCTCATTTGGGGGACAAAATTCTTATTTGAGGGAGCAAAGACTTCACACATCCCCTCTCTGTAGCTACACCCCTTGGAGTAACCACAACTGCCTTGGGTTAGGACAATGTCTTCCAATGCTATACTTTATTGCAGTTAGTGCCATGTATAATGGCATTAGGCCATTGCTCCCTTGCCTCATTGAAAAATAATAAATAATTATGTCCTTTGGATGCCCCTTGAACAATTAATGGCAGCCTTCTCCTTGCTGTGTGGGAAGGGCAGTTCATGGAGGCAATAGTTCATCTCTGCTCATGACAATAGCTCGCCCTGAGCTTGTACTACATTTGTTTCCTCCCCCAATCACATCACTTCCTTCCACAGACCCCTGCCCCTCCATCTTTCCCCCCTTCTCCATTATGCTTTACCCTTTCTTCCCACCCTCCAAACTTACGTACCCAGTTTTCCAGTGATGGTCAGATCCACACACTGGTCCTGATCTCCGGAGCAGCTGAGCTGAGTGCGGGCTATTTCTGGGCACCAGATACCCGGGGAAGCACAGGTGTGGCAGCGCATGTGGTTGGCAGGGGGTGGATGAGAAACTGGGAGAACAAAGAAGGTGGTCAATATGCAGTTTCGATATAAAAGGTTGCCCATTTCAAAATATACAGGAGGTTTTGTGCAGTTTTCAATGCTTTTTCACATCTGAGAACTCCCCCCCCCCAAAAAAATGAATCTTTGCACATTGTAAAAAATGAATCTTTACAATGTTTTTTTCAGAAAATCCTTTTTTGCATGAAATACAAATGATTCTTCCCGTTATGTATTTGCTGCCATTAGTTTGTTGGAACAATAACCTAATTCTTCCCTTCTTCTCCCTGTCTCCAGTGAACTCCAGCAGGATCCAGAGGCTGTTCCTTTGGCTTAGTCACCTCCATCATTCCCCCTACTCTCCACAATAGCAGTGGCCCCACAAGGCTTGGGAGCTGAGGGGCACAGTGTGTTTGGACTGGGTGTATGAAGTTAGAGAGTACCCCTTGCGAGCTGTTCAAAAGAGAAGTGTATGTGTCTCACTACCAGGGGTTTTTCACACTACATAATTACAGCAACTATGGTAATGTCTACACAGGCTAAATACCCCATCTTGCCCCCATCTCAGAGACCTTCAGTCCATATAATGCAGGGCATTTCCCCCTTGTCGGTATCATTCTTGAACTGTGGTGCCCAGAACTAGATACTATATTGCAGGTGAAGTCAGATCAAAGCAGATTAGAGTGAGATTCTTGCTTCCCTCAGTCTGGACACTGGACTACTGTGGTTGAGACACAGAACTGCACTGGCTTTTTTGGCTGCTGCATCACACTGCTGACTTATGTTTAGCTTGTGGTTTATTAAGAGCCTCAAAATCCTTTCCACAGGCAGTGCTTTCATTTGAAGTTTGAAGATCTGAAGTTGAATTTCAACAGGGAGAAATGTATGATACTACACTTCAGCAGTAAAAATGAAATGCACAAATATGGGATGGGTGAGAACTGGCTTGATGGCAGTACATGTGAAAGGGATCTAGGAGTCTTAGTGGACCACAAACTGAACATGAGTCAGCAGTGTGATGTGACACCTGAAAAAGCCAATGTGATTCTAGGCTGCATCAATAGGAGTATAGTGTCTAGATCAAGAGAAGTAATAGTACCACTCTATTCTGCTTTGGTCAGACCTCACTTGGAATACGGTGTCCAGTTCTGGGCACTGCAATTCAAGAAGGATATTGACAAGCTAGAATGTGTCCAGGGGAAGGCAATCAGAATTTTGAAAGGTCTGGAAGCCATGCCCTATGAGGAGCGGCTTAAGGAGCTGGGTATACTTAGCCTGGAAAAGAGAAGGTTAAGAGGTGACATGATAGTCATATTTAAATATTTGAAGGGATGTCATATTGAGGATGGAGTAAGCTTTTTTTTCCCCTGCTCCAGAGACTAGGACATGGAACAATGGACTCAAAGTTCAGGAAAAGAGATTACACCTAAACATTAGGAAGAACTTCCTGACAGTAAGAGCTGTTCGACAGTAGAATGTGTTGCCTCTGAATGCGGTGGAATTTCCTTCTTTGGAGGTTTTTAAACAGAGGCTGGATGGCCACTTGCTGAAATGCTTCGATTGTGTATTTCTGCATGGCAGGGGGTTGGACTGGAATGCCCTTGTGGTCTCTATGATTCTATGATTCTGTGCCTCCCTAAACTTCTAATCCCAGGATTCCATGGGACGTTCCATGGAAATGAAAGTGGAAGAATAAGGTGTAAGGGCCCCAGGATTCCAGCCACATAGTTTTCTACACAAATCATTTGTGCAAAAGCTATTTTCTCCCCAAACGAGTTTCTTCTCACGAAAGCCCCAAACCTATAATATCTGACAGCAGTTGACAATTTTCTTAGTGGAGTGTTTTGATGTACCATGGTGCCATTTCTCATTAATTATGAAAAAAAGTGAGTGCTCTTTAGATCTCTAGTGTTAGCCACTTTCCAAATACCTGCTTTGTGTAGGCTTAAGCCACCATAACACATTCACACAGAATCTGGCATCAGGTGCCACCAGAAATAGGACTTACCAAAGTAGGTCTCATTGTTACAACCGTCCTCAGCACAGTAACGTGCCTGATACGAGAGGGCCATCAGGTGTGACTTAATCGAAACAGATTCAAGGGGGTACAGCTGCCGGGCGCAGCCTTTCCTCACAGACTGGAACTCCAGAAATGCTGGAAATTAAAAGAGGCCAATAAATATTCTCGAGAAAAAATGAGATTGAGAAATACAGACCTCCCTCCAAGTTTACGGTGTAAATATTCACGGATTTGATGATTCATGGATTTGATTAATATGGTCTCTGTAGGCATTTGTACATCCACCAGTGTGATTCTAAGGTCCACTTCCACCAGAAGTGGAACATAGAGTCATGCTGGAGGACCTAGTGATTCCTAGAGAAGTGTTCTTTCAGATTAAAAAAAATATGTTTGCAATTTTTATTTATATTTGCAGTTTTTCCATTTTCACTTTCTTACAGCCCTAACCCCCGGGAATGTGGAGGACCAACTGTATTCTTAAGTTACACTTGTTATGCTCTGGTACACCCTGAAACTGCTCTATAGCTTAGTTAATTTCATTTTCTG
Source organism: Gambelia wislizenii (assembly GCA_030847615.1). Classification (NCBI taxonomy): domain Eukaryota; kingdom Metazoa; phylum Chordata; class Lepidosauria; order Squamata; family Crotaphytidae; genus Gambelia; species Gambelia wislizenii. The sequence goes on along the minus strand of JAUMIR010000010.1, from coordinate 30,876,829 downwards.
GCTTCCCCTCCTTGCTTTTGCCCTGAAAGAATGGTGATGCTTTGTCCATTCCCTGGCACTCACCAGCCATAAATCATAGTGCATCACTGGAGCTTTATTAGGTGTTGTAACAGCGACACCATCTTCTTTCCTCCCCATACGTCCACTCAACCCACTTCCCTGGTTAGTGATTTTTATTCAGTCCCAAAGATGTTAGAATGCCGCTGTTGTTTGGATGGTTGTCTCAAAGCATGAAAAAGTTATCATTGGTGCTACAAATCCCAATAGCATCTGGCCATGCTGGTTGGAGGATTCTGGGAGTTGTAGTTAAAAAAGTAACTTTCCCCAGTAACATGGATTTTCTAAGATTTTTCCTGGCTGAAATCCAAGTACCAGCATGGTGTAGTGGTTTGAGTATTGAGCTAGGATTAGAGATCAGGCTTTGAATCCCCACTCAGCCATGGAAATCCACTGTGTGACCTTGGATAAGTCACACTCTCTCAACCTCAGAGGAAGGCAATGGCAAACCCCCTCTGAACAAATCTTGCCAAGAAAGCCTCAGGATAGGTTCTCCTTAGGGTCTCCATAGGTCAGAAATGACTTGAAGACACACAACAGCGACAACAAGAAGAACCAAGTAACTTGATTTTTCTTCTCATGGGTTATCACAGCTGCCAATATTTCTGGTTTATTGATAACCATTGACACTTTAAAAAGAGAATTACCAGTTCCTATTTCTAAAAATGCTACTTACAGACATGGGCCTTTCGAACAGATGTGATACAGCTGGCTGAAGGGTCTTCACAAGTCACATTCTCTCCTATGCACTCATACTCCCCTTGGCATGTGTTGCACTGCAGGCAGAAAACTGGCAAAAAGATGAAGAGAAAATAGACAGATTTAATGTTGCCATTCTATCCAGACAGAAAGAGATCCGATACCTTTATCATGTGTGTGAGATACAGCATGCTGTAGTACTTAGAGTGACTAAAAAAAAAATGCATGGAAGGGTTTTCTAATAGGGAGCATGCTGCATTTTAATATTTATGGTTATTCAAAAAAATGAATGTACAGTATATTGTTTTACATTATAGCTGTTTTAACATAGAATCACAAAATCATAGAACTGGAAGAGACCACAAGGGCCATCCAGTCCAACCCCCTGCCATGCAGGAACACAATGTTAGCTAATATAGTTGTGTACACTTTTTATAGCCTTTTATCATCAGGTTTTTACTTGTATCTTGCTTTAACCATATTGTTAAGTGGCCCTGGGACCATGCTGGAAGAAAGACTGGATATAAATTGTATTAAATTAAATTAATAAATTGAGGAAATCTCCAGTGAGCCATGAAATTTACTGGGAAATTTTGAGCCAGTTACTCTCAATCAGCCTTACCTACCATCACAGTGGGGAGGAAAAGAGTCATGTATACCACCTTATGCTTATTGGGGGGCAAAGTGGTATACAAATGTAACTCATATGTAAAATCATTTTTAAAATATTCAACAAGTGTAGCTTTCTCCAACAGAGGGAGACATGGCTAAGGAAAGCAGGACCTATTGGATGCCATCTGTTTATCACATGTCTGTTAAAACCACAGAGCATTCCAAGGAAAATAAGGTGTCAGAAGCAAAGCAGAGTAACACAAGGAACTCCAACCAAATGGCCACACTGGGAAGAGACTCACGTGGCTGTTTGATTCCTCTCATTATGTGCCATGAATATAATTTTCATAGTTTTACTTTGCATAATCATTTCATTTGCTTGTCATTAAACAAAAACAAGAACATAAAGGCAACAGATGCCAAACTAGGATTGGTAAACACAAGTTGCTCAACTCCACAAGTCACTTTTTCCAGAACTCACATTACAAACATACACAACAATGTAGGGTTGCCAGATTGAAAACTGGAAAGGACTCCTGTACCTTTCATAGCTGTGTAGAAAGGGGAATTTCAAGTAGGTGTTGCTTGTAATGCAACCAGGTAAGAGGCAAGACCTGTGGAAATGATCTCTTCTACAAAACCATTAAAGGCTCTCACCAGTTTTTACTCTGGCTACCTCATAGACAAATGGGACAAAAGTATTATCTCTGGATTTAACATATGATTGCACTGTAGTGTTATCACTCAGGCTTATTTTCTCAGTTCAACACAGAAAGATGCCTGACACTATTTGTAAAGGATGGGGGGTGGGGAAGGAATTCAATGTTGATAGCTGGTTTTGGCTTGATACTTTGTTGTTGGAGGATGAAAACCATACTTTTATATCTCTTTAAACCCACTTGGATTGCAGCTGTGGAGAAATAATTAGGTTTGATCCTATGCACACCTAGTCCTAAATAAGTCCATTAAATATAGTAGGACTTCCTTTAGAGCAAACATGCTTAAAAGTATGAGAATGACTCTCAAGAAACGATGTATCCCTAGGGTTGCCAAGTGATATGCAGGAGAATGCACCTGTCCCTTTAAAGGTACAGAAGGAATTTCAGCAGGTGTTGCCTGCATGGCAATGCCACACTTGGAACATAGTGGTTTGAATGTTGGACTACAATTCTGAAGACCAGGGAGATTATCAGATGCAGGGGAACATGCCAAAAAATCTTGTTCCCAACCGCATCAGAAGATTGCTAGGAAAACAGAAAGGGCAACCTTACCAGACGCCCGTGTCCTTCAGCCATTCCAGGGGTGTAGTGCTGCAATGGATGAGGCTTTCCTTTTGCATTGATGGGGACAAGCCACCAATAAAAAGGGATGCTTTACTCAAGGCTGTGCTACACCCCAGGGACACTTGAGGACATCATTGTCTGATAATCTCATCCCTCCTTGTTGTCATCGCAATCTTTTGACATGGTTTTTTGCTGTGTCTGATAATCTTGCAGGATTCAAATCCCTGCTCGGCCCCTCTCTATGGTATGTTTGTACTGGAAGTCCTTTATCATACATACTTGTAAGACAGAGAAAAGTGACACAATAAAATAGTCATGAGTTTGTGAGAGATGGAGAAGCAGTCAGATTCACACCTGCAAAGCTTTAGTTCAGTATTTTCCTCTGCCACTTCCTTCCTGCACTTGCCTTGAGCAAGTCATTCATTTCCTCTTACTGTTAATACTATTCCCTGCAGTCGACAACAAACCAGAAAAACAATGCAAGAGCCAGAACTGTCCTTCCTCTTTAAGAAAGAGTTACTATGCAGAAATGAGTAGCCTGGAAGCAGAAACCAAAGAAAAAATCTACTACCAATTTTTGCAGGGCTGCCCTGTTAAGATTGATGGAAAAGAAACACTGTGGTGACATCAGAGTTTAGAAAAGTACCAGTTTTGGACCACAGATCCCACAATCCCCCAGCATGGCCAGGGGTCATGTGGTCCTAAAAAGTAACTTTTCCATGACTATGGGCAACACCTCCATTACACAAGTACAGCATAATCCCATGTATGCTTACTAAGAAGAAAGTCTCATGGAATTCAATAGGCCTTGTTCTCATACATGGTATCTCAGCCTAGGTCAGGAGTTTTAAAATGCTCACTTGGAGGTAAACCACAATTCTAGCAAACAGGGCTACCTTCTAGGTACACATGTGGCTACGATGGAGCCACATGGTTAATTTGAACTGTGCCCAAAATTTCACTTCGTGTCAATTTTTGAGTGAACTCCAGGGCTCTATTTACTATTCAAGGGTTACTTTGAGAGATGCTGAAATAGTTCTGATGGAGCAAATGGTTTCTCAAGAGGGATTCTGCATAGCAAATGTTGCTGAAAGCAAACGTTAACATGTTCCCCTTTGGGAAAGTTCAGAATGCAGTTGAAAGTCTAATGAAATCTCTTAGATGGAGTCATCCATTAATATTTTGTTCTTCTTCTTCTTGTTTCTATGATCAGTATGACTAGCATTGGTATTTGCTAAATAATATCTCATCCATGCCTCAAGTTTGTTTTTACCTTGGCTGAAGAGTGCAGATAGGAGCAAAAATGCCAGCATCTTGGCCATCTTGAGATGCCTCTGTCTTCCCCCTTTGAATCCTGTACCCCTGTCTCTGGCCAGTTGTTTGGCACCACCTTTAATAACCTTCTATATGCCTCTGGCCAAGCCTTCCCTTCCAAAGGGCCAGCCCTAAGCACAGGTGCCTCTTTGGGCTTCCATTGGTCCCCGGTGGGGATCCACCTCTTTCCCAACGGGTGGAAAGGGGACAGTGCTAATTAAGGTTACTAGGCACGTGAGTGAAAACAGTCGCCCAAGAGGGCACATTGGATGAGACCCACCCAGTATCAACATGAGTCATGGCTGGGATTTCAGAGGGAGCCATTGAGAGCATCCCAAAATATGGATGGGAAGGCGGTTGTGTCAGGCCTGTGGAATCCAGCCAGTCTGGTTGGGAAGGGAGGGAAAATGTGAGTGAAGGAGAAAGAAAAAGAAGAAGGAAGAGAGAGAAAGAAAGAGAGGTGAAGCCAGAAGAAAGAGAGGGGGTTATCACTTTGGCTAGTTCCTTTGAAGTTCCTACTAACACCCAGAGCAGATTTACTGCCCCACTGGTATGGGAACTGGGAAGGAAGTGGGGACTACCAACCACCATCAGAAACAAGGTCTGGAAAGGGATATTCCAGACAATGAATCAAAGCATTTTAAAAAACATTTTTCTCCCACCTCCTGCCAAGGAAGTTGAAGTGAATTGTGCATGGTTTTCTCCCATCTCTGTGTATCCTCACTACAACCCTGCAAGACAGACAAAGCAGAGAGATAAAGTACCCAATGAGCTTCAGGGCTACATCCGGAGCTTAGAGCTTGGGCAAGCTCGTATGGTCCAAAAAATACATCTTAACCCTAATCAGTTGCAATCCCATGTACTGGACACTCTTGAGCTGGCCTGACAAAAGAGAAGGCAGTCCCATGTTGCTGCTTCAAAACTCATCAGACGTAGCCACGGGGGTCCCAAAAAGGTTTACTGGGGTTCAAATCCACTCTCAGTATCCCTATTGTTGAGGCACTATGGACAGATGCGGCAAAAATCATGGTATTAGGACATCAGTGTAGCGCAAATGGGCCCTGCTATTGCACGATGTCATCATCTTCACGCTATTACTCCATGCTCCAGCTGTGAAAAATGTATCAGTTCTAAGTGATGGGAAAAGCCATCAATAGATCATCAATAGAGCTTTTTTTGTGCTATTGACTGCATGCAAGAACACATCCCATTGTAATCGCAAGATTACAGCATGAATGGACCGTCCTCAGCAAGAAAACTTCCCAGTGAGAACACAAAAACAAAGCATAGGATGCTCTGTTTATGAACTGTCCCATTTTGTTGGCACTTTTTAGGTTTGTTTCAGTGTTTGTGTGTTCATTTACTTATTATGTTGTTTTTTTTCCCTGGAGTTTTAAGCGCACTTGGTTCTTCTCACAAGAACCTCCAAAGTCTTGCCCATGCCAAATTATGGAAGTAAACTCCCACTCTTACAGCACTCGTGGTGCTCATGTGATAATTCCGTGGTGTTTCTTTCACGTGTTTATTGTGAGACGCGATAATAAGTGTTATAATGCCACAATGTTTCTGCTATCTTCATTTGTGGAATTACAGCGGTTTTGGACACTAGTCTGATAATGTTCTTACATCTCTCTGTTGGAGAACTCTAGCCCACTTTCTTGAACTGCAGTTCACAAAATTACTTTGAGAAGAAAGAGACTGGGGATTAAATCAGTTGAACTGTGTAGCATATACAGGAAAAGACACAATGTTCAGCAAAGTGGAAGGCAGTAGAGAAAAAAAGGAAGACTGCACTGCTTCAGCCCTGAGTTTGAGAGACCTGAGCAGAGCATTTGTTGACCAGGGCTCTTGGAGGTCTCTCATTCATAGGGTGGCCAAGGGGTGCACCTATAGTGTAGAAATAATGCAGCTTGACACCACTTTAAATGCTGTAGCTCCATCCCACAGAATCATGGTAGTTGTAGTTTGGTGAGGCACCAGCACTCTTTGGCAGAGACGGCCAAAGAGCTTGTAAAACTACAAATCCCAGGGTCCCATAAGATGAAGCTACAGCACTTAAAATGGTGTCAAACTGCATTGTTTCTGCCGTGTAGATGCACCCCAAATGGAAGTTGACACAGTCATTGAGTTGGAAGGGGTGTCATGGTCCATCAAGTCCAGTCCCCCACTCAAGGCAGAAACTACAGATAGAACATGCCCAGCAAGTAGCTACATAGACTCTTTTTAAAAGATGTTCAGAGAAGGAATCCTTACCACGTCCCTGCATAATTGTTTCCATTACTGAATCACTCTTACCATCAAGACATTCTTTCTTATGTTTTATTGAAGTCTACTTGATGGCAAAGAACAACAACACAATACAAGCACTCATGGTATCTGTATTGTAACCCAGGGGAGCGGAGCAGCACTTTCTAGGAGAGATGTCTAAGTGCTATGCACCAGATCACAAATCCCACAATGTCTTCCTAGCATAGAAATCAAAATGCTTCCCCAAAGCACAAAACCTAAGACTCTGTAGAATGGAGCCATTGCTGTTCAAGTGGTATGAAAATGATGCCGTTCAACTGCATAGTGCAGACACAACCCCCATCTCCAGAAGTCATATCCAAAAGCAATAAAACCATCTTGTCTGTGAGTGATGGAAGGAGAGGGAAAATAGCTTTGTTGTCTTTCATGCCTTGCTTTTTAAATTATTAAGCCATGGATGAGTGCATGATCTCCAAGTTCTAACTGGGGAAGGTAAATGTAGCATCCTGCTCGGATGCCAGTACAGAACTCGGGACTAAGGACTCGTCCTGAGCTCCTAGCTTCCAAGTTCCTGGAAGGCCTTGTGGTAGAGCGGTTGGAGTCTGCAGGTGTACAGACACTTGTTCTCTGTTTGCAGCTCTGAGACTGGGCAGGGCTGACTCGTTGAAACCAAAAAAGAAAAAAAAAAAGGGAGTCGAGACGCCTGTGTTCTTTTGGCATCCAGTTGGGTCAGAGACTTTCTGGTCCCAGCAAGAGTTTGTTCTCCTCTTGCACTGGGTGTGCCCAGCCTTCCCACTCTCTGTTTATGAACAATAAGCAGATGCAGCAGAAGCTCCAACCTACACAACAAAATACTCAAGTAGACTGTGGTACAGTTTAGGGTATGTGGAAAGCACCCCAAGTGCACCAAGTTTGGAGGGTGCGTTAATGGATATTTTAGCAATGCAAACAGATGGGGAAATGAATCAGGGAGAAATTTCTTTGGCCCACACTTTAAGATGAACTTTATTTTGCATTTTCTGACAAGTGCACAAAGTGAAATATAGTTGTCCCTCAAAGTTTGGACTTTATGAATTATAAAGAGCAATGAGCTCACTGGGGGGCTTACTGCACTCCGAAGTAAAGCGGCAGTGCAGGAGGAAGGTTCCATCTTCCATGCTGCCTTACGACATGACATTGTCATTCTTCTGGTGTTCTGCCATTCTGGTCACATGGGAGACTGAGGTAAAACCATGTCTTTTTGCTAACAAGTTTTTCTGGTTATCAAAAAGAGCTGGTTTTACCTTGGTCTCCCACAGGACCAGAACAAAAGAATGACCATCTTGTGCATTACAGTGTTTGAATTATTGAATTATGTAGTGAAGAGCCACTCTTTGTCTCTAGTCAGCCACTTCAGTTCCCCATCTTACCATCCCAAATCTAGATGGTCCTTCTCCTTCTCCTTAACTCTATGTATACCCCATCTTTTCCCCAAAACTGGGACTCAAGGCAGCATACAAATTAAAATGATATGGTATAGCTTAAACAAATTCAAAAGTTGAATAAAATAGAGTGAACAAAATTAAAACAATTTAAACCATACAGTAGAAAATATTTAAAAACAAATTTAAAACAGTACAATTACACTAGGATCCACGTATCCATGGGGGATTGTTTCCAGGGCCCCCCACGGATAATAGTGAACACCCTCCCCATCACTATTGCTGTCATGGGAACCATTACGGTGGACAAAGGGAAAAGGGAGGTGAGACCTCTTCTCCGCTCCCTTTGTACACACCCCATCACCATTGCTGCCATCCTGCGGGGGTGAAGGGAGGCCATCCTGAGGGGTGAAGGGAGGCAAAATCTCTCCTCCTCCCCTCCCCCCATCCACCCCCCTCTGTCGCCAACCACGGATAATTGAATCAGCGGATGGCGAATCAGTGGATACGGGGTTGCTACTGTAAAATAATACAGTACCCTCTTGAAAGCCCTTCCCTTAAAAACCTTATATTCTAAAAGCCTGTCTGAATAAAAGGATTTACTGGCAGGGCAGAAAAAGGGGAGGATTTCTATTCTTCCTTCTAAAGCCTAGGGCCATCACAGAGAAGGCCTTGTCTTGCATCCTCACCAGCCCTGACTATGGAAGTGATGGGACTGAGAGAAGAATCTCTCCCAAGGATCTCAGGCACTGGACAGGCTCACAAAGACTCCTGGGTTTCTTCTTTCTCTCCTTCCCTGCTGTTTACCAGAGCTAGGGAAAGTTACTCTTTTGGACTACAGTTCTCAGAACCCCCCAGCCCAGTGGCATCACTAGAGGGTGCGGGGGGTGTAGAATGCATCAGGTGACACCATCAGAAGAGGTGACACCAAAATGACTGTCTATAACATTTTTGTGCAGTATTTCAGCAGAAACTTAGGGCTTGTCTAATAGGTGAAAATAATCCTAAAGGGATGCGAATGGGAGGCGATCCATTCATACGGACGTTTGGATCAATACGCATCATTCAGAAGGGGGGCAGCCAAATCCACTGCAAAGTCCATGTGCGTAGCATCTGGGGCTTCGGCCGGATTTTTTAAAAAGCTCCTTACAACATGCAAATGTGTGATCATTCAAACACTCGGTACGAACAGGCAGCATAATCTGACTGGCTGGATGAACATGGAGGGGCGGGGCTAGCAAACAGGGAAAGCGCCTACTGCCAGCATGTTGGATTTTTGGCTAAGCGAGGATCCGGTAAGTCGATAAAACAGCGATCTTATATTTCCCCCCCCCCTTTAAAAAAAATGAAATATTGCATGTGTATACCATGGTAAACTGTTTTTTTAAAAAAAGTTTGTGGTGGCAGATTTAAAAGTGCGAGTAAATCACTCACGGCTGCCATCTTGACTAGGGATCATGCAAAGTTTAGGGGGCTCTTTTGACCATGCAGACAAGTCACATAGTTGTGAATGGCTGCTTTTCGGACATGTTCGTACTCCCCCCCTCGTATAGACAAGCCCTTACTGTTATTATTTTTTTCTTACAAAAATATCCCTTGCACAATTTCCAGCTAGTTGAGCCTGCTTCTTCTCCCTCTCCTGCATGTAGGTTTTCAGTGACCCTCAAAGTTGCATGCAGATTGCACAGATTGCTGGAATCACTAAGGATTCTCTATGGTCTGATATGGGTGGAGGCCATGGGGTGGGGACACCATGAGTTACCACACTGGGTGACATCAACCTCAGTGACACCACTTCCTCAGCTAACATGGCCAACATGGAATGGGGTAGGTGGGTTGGTAGGTGTAGTTTGGAAAAGGAACTTTTTCCAGGCTCTGCTGTTTACACGCTGAAGACTCTTGCTTTGTACAGGAAGCTGTTGGCACATGCCCTCCTCCAGGGCATTCCCAGTTCTTGCCAAAAAGAATAGGCAACCTCTGTCATCCTTGACACAAAGTTGAAAGTGAGTGGGTTGATAGAGAGAAGTTGGCACCGGCCAGAAATAAAGATGTCTAGGGTGCACGGGCGAGATTGCACACTTTTATTCTGGATTAATAAATCCAAGACAGCAAATTGGACTGGCTGGGGACTATGGGCAGTGAACTTGTTAATGATTCTAGTCACCCATGCCCTTTCCCAGCTAACACATTGGAAACCTCTTGGAGAGTACCTAGCACTTTATAAAAGTGGTGTGAATGTGTAGGTGCTATTGCTTAACAATTTGTAAGCCACTCTGAGAGCCTTTGTGACTGAAGGTGGGGGTATAAATACCATACATACATACATAGATACATATATCCATTCAATTCCTCTGCCATCTAGATTTCCCCCTCTTTTTTGCATTTCTGTATACGTACCTGCAACCCTCCTGATAGATCTCTGTTTCATATATGTGGTGTCACTTTGGCTACATAAAGATTCACTCGCAGAAAATGTATTTGCTGATAGTATAAAGGAACATACCAAGGGTTGTGTAGGCTCAGACCCAAGGCCTATCTAATCCAGCATTCTGTACCTGCGGTACCTAACCACATACCCAACAGGAAGCCTAGAAGCAGGACTAGAACCCAATAGTACCCTCCCATTTATGTTCTGCCCCAGATACTAGAGGTGGAGCTGCTATCATCTCAATTTCACAGCCTACTAGGTGTTGCTGTCTGGAGTTTTGGACTGTTGGTGATTCTGATTCTAGCCAAGAAACCTAGGGTTAGTCAGGTACTGCATTGTTGGAGAATGTGGCACATTCAAAGCAGTGTCAATTTTTGTGATCCTGTCTATGGCAATTTGATTGTGATCTAGAACACCTGTCAACACTGGGATCATAGTTGTTCTCTTTCCCCAGAGGCACTAAATCTCAAATTTGTAGGTCTCGTTATTTCATTCTGTTAGTAATAATATGGTGGTGGTGGTGGTGGTGGTTAGGAGGAATTACGTTTGTTAGTCCCAACTAGCATGGAACCATTGAATCAGTGATTGAATGGTGAGTCAACACAAAGGTAAATTCTACTGACTCAATGGTTATACTCTAGTCACAATAGAATTCAAGCTATTGCTCATCATCATCATAGTTGGCCTTCTGTATCCACAGATTCCACCATCCACAGCTTGAAAATATTCAAAAAACAAAATAAATTCCAAGAAGCAAACCTTGATTTTTCCATTGCATATAAGGGACGCCATTTTACTACACTATTTTATATAATGGGACTTGAGCATCCACAGATTTTGGTATCCATGGGGAGTCCTGGAACTAAAACCCAGCGGATACCAAGGGCCCACTGTACTACTCCTCCTCTCTAGCATTCAGAACAAATTCTTAGGCCAAGACCTGATGCATCTTGGCTCTTTTTAAGCTCCTGCTAGTCGCTTGTAAAATGTTGTTGGTCTAAAGGTGTTTTCTTTCATGTTATGATCAGATGACATCAGTCTCACTGATGTTTTCTCATGGGCAACCCAGCATGACCAAATGTAGACCTCATGCAACCAGAAAGTGCCCCTCCCATTTCATTTCCCCCCACAACAGACCAAAACCACACAGCATGCAGGGTGTGAGATGGTTTTAAATAGCTGTTTCCATTGCCAAGGTAGAGTCAGAGTCCTAATATATACTCAGCCCTGCAGCCACCATGGAATCTGGGATAATGCCACTCCCTGGAGAGCAGAATGCATACTGTGGCTTACTAAAATGGTGGGCTTGTCAGAGCAATTTCTCCTTCCTGAAAGGCAAAACACTGAGTGCATCTGTGCTACAGAGATACCATGGTTTCATATCTCAGCTGCCTTGGCTCCACCCCTATGGAATCTGGGTTTGTAGTTTGGTGATGAGAATTCTGTGTAAGAAAGCTGTAGTGCTGTACGTCAAGGGAAATGCATTAGAGTACCCTAGCAGAAAATTCTAGGGGCCTTGGCAAACTATACTTCCCATAATTCCATGGGATGGAGCCATGACAACTGAAATGGCATCAAAGTACTTCCTTGCTGGCAAGCCTACCTGCTGCCCACATGGCCAACCAATCTCCACTTCTGCACAGCATCTCAAATTGGATGTCCAGATGTGCAATAATGTGAAAGCCCACAAATTTATATATTAAAAAAAAACACCTCGGGGAAATCTGCAAAGGCTCTTCCCCCATAGTAAATGGAGTTTGGAGCCCCTCTCCTTCCAAATACCACAAATCTTGTTCTCAGCACATTGGGACAAAAAGTATTCTATTTTTTTAAATTATAAATTCTTTTATTATAATCTTAAAATCATACATCAAATGTATTACAATCTTTCTTTTATATTCAATGATACTTATCCTATAAAATAGATACATAATTTTCATCTTAATATTAACATTGATTTAATTTTTCTCTATCCCCCTACAAGTGCTCCCCACCCCAGGACCATCAATACCAATTATTTATTCCATTTTCCAAAATTGCAATAATTCTCTTGGAGGTGTATACCCCCTTTTTCTTAAAAAAAAAATATGGCTTCCATATTTCATCAAAGTTACAACTTTTCCATAATCCTTTTTTAACTTTCAGTCTACACGTTAATTTATCATTAATAACAATGTCCCATACTTGTCTATACCATTCCTCTATCTGATAATCTCCTTGTATCTTCCATTTTCTGGAGATCATTAATCTTGCTGCTGTTAATAAATTTGTAATCAGATCCTTCAAAACTTGGGCGCAATTGACCTTGTCAGGGATAAAAGGTATTCTAGTTGAATTCTGTGGTGAGTATTTTCATCATCTAGACAACCCCTATGTAATGTAGATATAGTTGTTGCATTAAAACAAGGAACCACAGAAGCCTCCTCTTCTAAACTATGAAGGTGGAAAAAAGCTGGTAAGCCTCAGCCTAAAACTGATGGGCAAAAGGTTGTAAATACTACAGCTTGTCTGCCAGGGCTGATCCAACACAGTTTGCTGCCTGAAGCAGCAAACAACACACACACATTTCATTTCATTTCATGTATAGAAGCAAGCTTGACTGGCAGCTGAATCTTACATCAACATAGCAAAAAGTTTATAGTCTTGGCACATACAAAACTCTGTCCCGCACACAGGAGAAGGGTCAGAAGCTTCCCTGAGCATTTGCCCCCAAAAGCACTTGCTTCACTCTTGCTGGCCCATTATTCAGATGAGACAATAGCAATCCATCAGAGGATGAAGTCTGTAGGTCAGAGGTGAACCACTGTCTGGGAAGACATCAGGCCTATGGGGTCTACTATGTACTTTGTGAGAATTCTGAGGACCAAATGTTTCTAGATGCAAAACAGTGGCTCCAACAGACAAATATATGCTAAAAAAATCGGGAGACAAGATGCCTCTGATCACATCCTCAGCCCATGAATTTGCCAAATCGTTTGACAGTCAAACTTACCAGGGACCCTTCAGACTAAAACTTGGAGCAGATTTACAGCCCCACCAACACGGGACTCACACCCACTACTGTGCACATCTACACTTTATTTTTCCGTTTTTGTATTTCCTAGCCATAATACATTCCTTCTCTTCTTTCTGCCCACTCTCTGCCTAAGCATCTCTCCTACTGGATCCAACCCATTGCCAATTAAACAACAAAAACAACGATATCATCAACAAAGTGGGTGATTAATAGGTTGCCATGGAGTGGGCACGGATTTATTTTTAATAGCATCACACAATTAAGCCTGGATGACTCCTTTAATATCATTCACCTGGTGGATACAATTTAATTGAGCATGATAATAGGAAATAATTTGATCAGCATGGGCCATAGGAGAGGTCAAGATGGATTCGTTCATTTTGTACTCATGCATCAAGTACTCTAAAAGGCACGTAAAAATGAATCCAAATCTTTGCATTCTGTATTGATGAATCTGCATGGATTAACGTTTCCACTTAGAATCTACTAAGATTCCACTTAGATTAGGAAACCGTGGTTAAAACCAGAGGTTTGAGAAATAATTACAGTATTTATTATCTGGGATGAAATACCTGGCTAACTGATACTAATCACAAACCTCCACCAGATTCAGGTTGCCAACTTCTATCCATGTGCCAATAATGCTCTAGGAGTTGGTCAAAAATCAACAGCCAAATAAACCATATTCCCAATTTCCTGTTTGGTCATTTCCTATTAATCCCACCTAGTTCACTCTTTTAGTCACCCATCTCTTCTAAACAAGAGCAGTGTTTAAAGAGCATTGAACTGAACTAACAATAGCATTGAAAATTGACCAGAATGAGATAAATTTGCATGGTTTATCTAAGAGCTTGAGGAAAGTTACTCTTTTGGACTACAGCTCCCAGAACCCACCATCCAGCATGACATTGATCATACTGGCTGGGGGTTCATGGGAGTTGTAGTTTTTTAAAAGTGACTTTCCCTCAAGCTCTGACCAATAGAATATTTTAAGTAAAATCATGTGTCATATAATCAGCAGCTTTCTCCAATGAGCCAGATATTTGCCTGTGGTCTGTAGGATGGAGATTCTCAAATTGGATTACAAGCCAGCTCTTCACCTTGTATTCCAGTGTGGAAAAAGCAAAGGAATCCACTGGCATGTGGAGAGCTGGTTGTTATTTTATGGCAGCAAGAGTTTGCTGCAGGTGTTTTGACTCAAGCAGGGCCAAGCTGTGGTTGGCCCTCATTCCATTCCACTTTCATGACCTGGGTTGTATTTCTTCGATATATCTGGCATGGAGGACATTCCCTTCCCACATGAATTTCCACTGATATTTCACAACAGGGTGAGGTATGTATCCAAGCCAATAGACACCAACAGGTCTTCCACCCAACTTTTCATTGGATCGCGATTCTATTAGTCATAGCCCTCTAGGCAGGAGGCAAGGTTTACAAGTTGGCATAACCATTCCATCACCCCCAGCTTGGTGATCTCTGTGTAGCAGGCTGCATTTAATGTTTGTGACACATTTTTGTTGTTGGCTGTTCATCTGAGAGTGTAGCTGAATTCTGCTCCAACATCCTCATGGTCTTGTAGGCCCCATCTATACAGGGGGGCGGGAATGGATTGCTCACCATAATGTCAAATCGCAGCAGCTGCAATTTGTCTTAATGGTGGTGTTTTGTTTTCGTTTTTTTGTCCCCAAAGCTTTGCATGCCCGCCAGTCAAGATAGTGGCAATAAGTGATTCCCCCCCCCCTTTAGGCTTTTCTTGCTGAGTTTTTGCCATTTTGGGCTCCCCTCATTCACAATATGGTGGAATAATGCCCATTGCCATTAGGACAGGTCATCTTCTCCTCACATTCTGTGAGGAGTATTTTTCCTGTTAAGACAAGCCCTTAGCCTCTGCTTTATCATTCATTCAAGTCTTATTCCTCTTCATAAAGGTGAAGCATATAAAATTGTGCATAGTGTCTAGAAGGTAGAAAGGGGTACAGCTAGGATGGAGACAAATAAAGGCACTGTCCCCCAATAAAGAATAATTCTGCTCCCGATAAAGTTTCCTTCAGTCCCCAAATATCTAACATTGCAGAGAGTGAGGCTGCTGACACACTGCAGAAATATTGCAGTTTGATGCTGCTCTAACTGCCATGGCTTAATACTATGGTATTCTTGGATCTGTAGTTTTGGGAGATAATTAGCCTTCTCTGTCATAGTACTCTAGTGCCACAGCAAACTACAAATCCCAGGATTCCATAGGATGGACCCATAATAGTTAAAGCAGTGTCGAATGGCATTATTTCTGCAGTGTGGCAGCAGCCTGAGAAACAGAAAATAGTTGACATCTAGAATTCTTAATATTTGCTGTGTTTCTGTTCCCTTGGTAACCCTTGCTTTGGATGTCTGAACTCTATTGCTAAATGCTCATCTGATGTTTTAAGTTACTGCTATGCTCAAGATTTGGGAACTGATGGAAAGTTGAATGGAGTGGGCAGAATTCCAAGAGTCATCCGCTGAAGCTGAATAGTGGAAGACAACAGGTAAAAGGAAAGATTTTATCATGAAGTGCATTGTAATTGGAGTGCATTGTAATTCAGACTACAAAATTATGTTATTGTTCCACTTTAACTGCCATGGTTCCATCCCATGGAATTCTGGAATTTGCAATTCAGGGTGGAGTGTTTAGAATTCCCAGCCAGAGTGCTCTAGTGCCTCACCAAACTACAAGCCCCAGGATGCCGTAGGAGGGAACCATGGTAGTTAGGTGGAATGAGCCCATGGAATGCATGATCACAAGCTGTAGCAGTGGCTGCCAACTAGCTAGCTTTAAAAGATTAGACAAACTCATGGAGGCTAAGGCCATCATTAGCAACTCGCCAGGGTGGCTATGTATCATCTGCCACTAACCCTGGCTATCAGCACAATCTGTCTCTGTAGAGCGTTTGGTGGAGAAGGTTAGAGGCTGCAGTTACACTCATAGAGTTGGGCTCATGGACATTCTTTAGTCGACTGGTTGGCTACTATATAAACACAATGCTGGTCTGTGTAGGCATTTGGCATGCCTATTTGGTTTCTATGCAATTCCTTTCCCTCCCTGGATCATAAAAGAGTAAAAGTGCAGTCCTATGTGAGACTACTCAGAAGTAAGTCTCATTAGTTTTACTTGCAAAAATTGCAGGCACTATGATGGTTTGTAAGGTCTTGAGACTACAAAACCCATGATGCAGAACCTCTAGCAGTCTAAAATCATCAAGGGCCTTAAAACAAGCAACTGATAATACTGAACTGAGAAGCAAGCTGAAATATGAATCTCTAGCTGCTTTGTCAATGGTAATTTGATTATCAAGAAACAGAACTATCAGACAAAACTCCTTCAATAGATATTGGATGTACCTGCCTACCTTAGACTCTTTGTCCATTTCCTGCCACACAGGAGTACGAGGACAGCTGGTATCTTCCAGTCATTAACACCTACAGGTGTCAAATTAAATGACACATCATCAAAATGCAGCAATATGTTTGTTTCTTGTCTGGAGATTTATGATATTGTAGGATCTAGGGAATCTTGTCAAGAATGCATGGACAACTGTGGCTCTCCAGATGTTTTTGGCCTACATCTTCCATCAGCCCTAGCCAGCCTAGCCAGTGATTAAGCAATTATGAGACTTGCAATCCAACAACACCTGGAGGATCACTCTTACCCAGCTTTGCAGAAAGTGAAGCACCTAAGTCAAGGATGGGATTGATTTAAGCCTCCAGATGTTGTAGGAATGCAACTTCCAGCACTCCTCAGTAGTGGCTATGGTGGATAGGGCTAACGGGAACTGCAATCCAACATCATCCAGAGAGCCACACTTGCCTGTTATCTATGGGACATGTATGTGTTCAGTCACATTAGCCTTTCAAGCCTTTAGAATGCAGAGAGAGACACATAAAGAGAATGCACCCGACCTCTAACAGCCATACATTTGAGCTAATTATAATCCCCCCAATTAATATAGTAATTTTAGGGTCACAAGTGGTTCCCTCATGGACCCCCACCAATTTGGATAACAGCTTCAGCCTGTTGAAATTGTTTTGGCTCTTGATCTTCAACCATGTTCGCGTGTTCCAAATTTGTAGAATGGCTCTGTGCAAGGAGCTCTTTACCTTTTGCTGAGATAAAAGCCCAGTTCCTCTTTTTAACTCTTGCCAACTTCCCAACTTCTGCCACATCCTGTTGCACTGAGTCCTATAGCTTAATTATACAGAACTATACGATGGTTTTCCTGGCATTACTTATTGACTCATACAGATGCCATCCTTCCCTTCAAGTGATTATCATTCTTTCTTTTGTCTGGTACCTTGGCACCCAAAGAGAGGAAGACACTAAACTGCTGCTTAAATAGACTGTACACACTTATTTTGACACAACTGGACTTAATTGCCAAGCAAGAATTTTCACACATTATTTAAAGGCTTAAATATCACCAAAGTGAGGCAATTGCCTCGGGCAGCAGATTAAAACACAGTGCAGGCATAGCTCAGTTGACAAAGAGCTTGTCTAGATGGGTTATTTATCCCACCTTGCCCACATCTTAGAGCCTTGCAGTCCTAATGATGCAGGGCTTTTGCCTTGCTTTGCCCTTGCGTAATCCTCACAATGACTGGGAGTGGGGAGATGGGGTAACACCAAATAAAATCTTTTAGCAAAATACCTGGGAAAAACCATCTAATTCTGGAAAAAAACAGATCAGGCCCCACATGACCCCATACCAGCACGCCAGCCCATTGCTGCAGCTGCCATCTGCACCTCTCTCCAAAGCCAGGAAGGCATCCCCATAGCATGTGACCAAGGCTGGTTATGTGCAGGGGGCCTCGAACATGTGCTATGGGACGACTTTCTGACTTTGGAGAGAGCAATGTGGATGGCAGTTGCAGCAGCTGCAGAGACAAGCCAGTGTGGGCGGTCTGGACTCCATCCTGTTTCATTCAGGCAATAGGAAAGGAACAGGCCAGATCCTCAGCCAGAATATAACAGCAGGGGGCAGTGTATTCTGGCCTGTGTAGATGAGCCCAAAACCTCTGACAGTCACACTCATTTTTGCAAAGTCTTTGAATGCCTGCACAGCCTGCCTTTCCCTCCTTGTCCTGTCTAGCTCGAGGTTGTTGTTGTTGTTGTTTTGCAGCATTGCCAATGGGAAGGTGGTGAAGGAGGGCCAGAGAAAGAGATTTCAGGTGTTGGGGTGCAGGCACATGTCTGCAGTAAATAATATAATAAAGCTAGAACTGGGAAAGACTGTATTCTAGCCAATCCTACAGTAGCACTGTGTGCCTGCCTACAACAGGTAAGGTGAACAGCAGAACACAGAGGAAAGGGGAGAGCAGATAAGCCTTTCTCATTAATTCTCCCTCCTCCTCAGCATGTTTTTTAAAAAAGCATAGATCTGTTAGTGTGACGAACCAAAATGAAAACTGTAAGCGGAGGCTGGTGAATGAAAACTTTACCCCAGGATCCATTTTGAACTCAACAAGATTTTAAATGTTTTGTTTAATTATGAAAGATTTACCTGAAATATGTTTCATTTCACATGTGCACATTTTGAGTTCTCAATAAAAGTTTTCTGAAAGATACCGAAGTGCTCTACTTATTTTGTGGTGTAAGAACCTCACCCTATCACCAATTGTTTTAACAGAGGGGCGAGGTATAAATAAATTATTATTATTATTATTATTATTATTATTTCTATGTTCTTTCTGCCTCTTGTACCATTTTTGTTGTTGTTGTTAAAGAAGTAATGCTCAGGAACAGATTTGCTTGTTAACTGAGTTATACATCTACAGCTAAAAAACTAATAAAAGAAATCAAAATACCATCAAATAAGCTATCCTACTAAAACACTATTAATGGGTTGTCTATATGGCAAAAATACTCCTCATAGAATTTGAGGGAAATGATTTATCTGAAACAGATCCTGCATCAATCTGCCGTATTCGGAAGGAGGGGGACCCAAAACACCAAAAACTACATAAGAAAAGCCTTTGCAGCTTTTTCCATATATTTTTAAACTGAAGGAAATGTGCATTCCCACTCATTGGGACAACCGATTCACTTTCCTGTACACCCCTGATAAGAGCGGAATTGGAAAACTGATTGGTCAGATGTGCACAGGGAGCAGAGCTTGCTAACAAGATAAGCTGCGAAAGCACCATGTTGGATTTTCGCTATAATGTTTGCACACTGAAGGACAAAACAGCTTCCCACCTGCTAATTTAAGTGGAATGTCACACTTCTGCACCTTGGAGAAGTGAAGACAAATGAAAGCTGCAAATTGGCATTAGTGCACACCAATCCTCATATTATAGCCTCATATAGACAAGCCCTAAAACAGCATCGTTGTTGTGCGGCTTCAAATATACAAAGGTAACACTTGCACTTACTGGACTGAGCTTGGGAAAGTTACTTTTTACAAACTCCAAAACAGTACACTGGTGATTTCTTTATTAAGTCATCCATTTCCACCATTTCCCACCTAAAGAGGAATTTGTAGAAGGATTTGCCCTGTGGATTACATGCAGAAACTCCCTTGACAATAAAGAAAGGAAAGAACCTGGGAAATAAGATTCATCGAATGAACTATTCCACATTTTGTGATGAATTTATAGAAGACCTCTGACTTAGTACTGTTATTATAAATGGGATTCAATCTAGTTACATAGCCTCCAACATTTGACAGCTTACTTCAACTCCTATAAACTGAATTCAAGGGGCAAAGTAGTTTGCCTCAATTAATTTAGGGTTCTCATCCCTGTGGACTCAAGCAAGAGCAAACTGCTGCAGCCTCTCCTAATTTGTGGTGATGATGTTCCTCAATATCTTTTGCTAGCTTGACCACACTCTGGTGTTGTTTTGCCACAGCAAGTATCCCAGTTTTCATCTGTCAAAATGTTGGGAGAGGGTCTGAAAGGCCAACATTCTGCATCAAGGGCAGGTCACGAGTGTACTCCAAAGTGTGCTGCAGAAAGCTCAAGTCAGCATAAGCGATCAAGACCTTTCCAAGTGGTGTTTACACAGCAAACACAACTAAGTTAAAACAGATTGTGCAATCGCCATTCCTGTTGTGCCGACAGCTGCTGTTTCTCCATGTCAGTACACACTGTGCTGAAAGGAAACTCTTGCACCAGCCTACTTTCACTTACCTGTTTCCTCCCACCCCTACTACCCAACAACTTCCCTTTCTCCCCTGTTGAGTTTCCCTTCACTTGGGGCTCTTCCACATTACACAGTTGCAATGCTATGATTCCACTTTAGCTGCCATGGGTCCATCCTATGGAATCCTGGGGTTGGCAGTTTAGGGACACAGAAATTAAGACAGAAATCTTAAAGTCAAATGAAGGGATCACTCTTTCTCAGCTACTGAGGGATCATAGAATCATAGAATTGCAGAGTTGGAAGAGACCACGAGGGCCATCCAGTCCAACCCCCTGCCACGCAGGAAATCTTGATCAAAGCATCCCCAACAGATGGCCATCCAGCCTCTGTTTAAAGACCTCCAAGGAAGGAGACCCCACCACGCTCCGAGGGAGTGTGTTCCACTGCCCAACAGCTTTACTGTCAGAAAGTTCATCCTAATGTTGAGGGGGAATCTCTTCCTGGAGCTTGCATCCATTGTTCCGTGTTCCAGTCTCTGGAGCAGCAGAAAACAAGCCTGCTCCATCCTCAGCGTGACATCCCTTCAAATACTTAAACAGGGCTATCATATTGCCTCTTAACCCTCTTTTTCCCAGGCTTAACATACCCAGCTCCCTAAGTCTCTCCTCATAAGGCATCGTTTCCAGACCTTTCACCATTTTAGTTGCCCTTCTCTGGACACGCTCCAATTTGTCCATATCCTTTTTGAATTGTGGTGCCCAGAACTTACTTGCTTCTAGCCAGGTGTACGCAGAGCAGAGCAGGAGGGTTTGGCATCGCAACTACTAGCAGAAAATGGGCAAGCTAAGTAAAATGCATAGACCCCCCCCCACGCATGTTTGACAAACCATCTGCCAACTTCTGCTAGTTTTGGGGAAAGAAATCAATTCGATCACTTGTCCCAATGAGTAGGAATGTGCATTCCACTCCATTTTTCAAAAAATATGGGAAAAAACACAAAGGCTTTTCCATGGAGTATATGGCATTTTGGGGCCCCCTCTTCACAATACGAGTTGATGTGGGATCCCATTGGAACAAAAGGTATTCTCCTTACATTCTGTGAGGAGTATTTTCGTCATTTAGACAACTGCTAAGTATTCATTCATCTATGGAAAATAAGAATTATCTTGCAGGTGACCAGAGATTTTTCCTTTATTTCTTTTGTTCCTTCCCAGTCCTTCACAGGCAGCCAACATGCCACATATGAACAAATGCAGGTTATTTACATGTAAGGAAAGGAACCAAGAAGCAAGTAATTTTTTTGGGTGGACTACTGTATTTTCCAGAGGATACAAACCTGTCCTAACACAAATCACACAGGCACCAAAGCCGGAGGATGACAAAAGTGCAATAATTTATTCATGTGAACACAACCATCAGAGTCTCAATTTGGCAGTAAGGAGACATGCCCAGTTATGTAACAGAGAGCTGAAGTAGTGTGAGGGAGGGAAGAGAACAAAGTGAGGAAACTCCATTCGTGCAGAGGGAGAAGAAGGGCAAAAGGAGGCAGCCGAAGTGAAGCAAGATCAGAAGGAAGCTTCCAAGACAACTTGCACGAGTCCCCTCCCCCACCATGCAGGGTTTGGGAAGCTCTTAATCCACCTCCTCAATAGTGGGGCCTGAAGAGCCACCCCCAGCACCTCCAGCTCCTGGGAAGCCACCAGGCATCCCTCCTGGCATGCCTCCTGGCATGCCACCAGCTCCTTGGTACAACTTGGTAATGATGGGATTACAGACATTCTGTAGCTCCTTCTGCTGATGTTCGTATTCATCCTTTTCTGCCATCTGCAAAGAGGGGAGGGGGAAAAGGCAAAAGATTGAGTAGATGAGCTTAGCTTATAGGTTTTGGAGATTCAGAGAGGAATACTGACATGTTAAGTGTGAGACTGTGTTACAACACAAGACTATTTCTAACTACAGACTAAGCAGCTGTCTTCCCCTGCATTGAGCAGATTATGAATGCAGATTGGAAATCCTAGCAGATTTACGAGAGGACAGGGTTAAGCCTTCAGACACTCTTGCTCAGATCCAACCTTGGGAAACTTCAACTGCCCCCTAGTGGAAAAGGCAAGCAGAGAACTAAAAGCAGCCATTCAAGAGTCACCTCTAGATGACCATCCTATCTAAAGGACAGATGAGGCTCTAACTAGACATCAGGAAGATCTTCCTGACCATAGAAGTAGTTCAATGGCGAAACAGACTACCTCAGCAGATGGTGGGCTTTTGTCCATTGGAGGTTTTTCAGCAGAGGTTGGATGATCACTTCTCAGGGATGCTTTATAGCTTTGCATTTTTGCATTGGCAGGGGGCTGGGACTAAATGGGCCCTGCTAGCTACAAGGCCAAGTTGTTTTTGGGGATGAACAACAGTGCAGTGGTATCTGGCGCAGCCAGTCATTGTGACAGCCTCCACAGTCACACTCCCAAGGAATCTCGTAAAATAAAAGCAGCTGTGTTGATCCATAATCTACATGTGTGTGTGCAGATACACATAGATAATATACTGTTGCAAGAAAAAACCAACAAACTATTTTAACAATTGCAGCTAAACTCTAGGGGAACAAGGAAGCCTGGAGGGAGAGAGGATGGCAAGAGACTGATCCTTTCTGCTGATTTGAAAGTCCCAATACAGCAAACTGTGCCTCAATCACAACACCCCTTGAACTACAGGCATGATGATAGTGGCAGAGACACTCTTAGGTAGCTAACCAGTTCTCCATCCAGTCAGAACTTCCAAGAAAAGCAGAGAGGATAAGATGTGGTGGTGAAAAAAATCTCTTAACTTGTACTGCAACTGTTCAGTTTTATACCAAGGAGGCACCAGATTCCATTTGATCTTGGAAGCTAAGCAGGGTCAGCTGCAGTTAGTACTTGGATGGGAGACTGCCAATGAATACCAGGTGCTATAATCTATATTTCAGAGAAAGGAACTGGCAAAACCACCTCTGAGTCTTCCTTGCCTAAGAAAGCTCTATGAAATTCATGGATTCACTATAAGTCAACAGGCAACTTTAAGGTGTGTGTGCATGCACACACAAGGGGACATTATCACTGGTCATTTGAAATCAAGTAAGAGCACCTCTGGAACCAGTATGGTGTAGTTCTTTTGAAAGCTGGACTAGGAGACCAAGGCTGGAATCCCTGTTCAGCCATGGAAACTCACTGCTTCAGAGGAAGGTAATGGCGAATATTCTGAATAAATCTTGCCAAGAAAACCCTAACATACAGTCACCCTAAGTCAGAGCTGACTTACAAGCATAAAACAAAGCCCCCCCCCCCCGGCATATCTTTACTGCTTTGAGGTCTGCATGCTGCTCCTTAGGCTATTTATGTTCATCTCATTTTTTCCCATTTTCTTCCCCTAACCAAGAAACAACCCGAAAAACAGTACCAGCTACCCCTGCTACTTGCAAGCCAACTAGTCTTATGAACGTACCTGGTTCCTGTCCAGCCAGGAAATGACCTCATTGCACTTGTCCAGAATCTTCTGCTTATCCTCCGGGGACAGCTTATCCTTCAGCTTCTCATCCTCCGCTGTGCTCTTCATGTTGAACGCCAGGGACTCCAAGGAGTTCTTGGCTGCAATCTTTTCCCTCTGGATTTCATCCTCGGCCTTGTACTGCTCTGCCTCTTGGACCATACGTTCAATCTCCTCTTTGCTAAGACGGCCTGGGAAAGGAAGGAGAAGCAAATAAAGGTGGCATTTTTTAACCCAGTGTGGGCCATTTACAGCCTTCCCAGATGTTACTGGGACTGTAAAGTCCCATCTGTCCTAGTCTGTACAGGTTGACCCCTGTATCAACGGATTCAGTTATTGATGGTTTCACTTATCCGTGTCTGAAAAAAATATGTTCTCTCTAGGCACTTCTAGGTCCTCCAAGGTGATTCTATGGTCAACTTCCAGCATTCTTCTCATTGAAAATAATAGGGTGACCTATTATCCATGGTTTCAAGTATCCACACAGTGTGTGTGTGTCTTGGAATGCATCCCCTGCAAATATGGGGGTCGACCTGCACAGCCAATGAAGAGGACGATGGGCATAGCAGTCCTACCTCTGGGGGAACCAAAGTTACCCATCTGTTCTAAGCACATTGGTGCAGAGTCCTGCACACAACAACCAAGAACCAATGGCCAAACTAGGGGTGGGACTCATGCAGTCTTCCAGATGTTGTCAGA
The DNA here is from genome assembly GCA_030847615.1 of Gambelia wislizenii. NCBI lineage: Eukaryota > Metazoa > Chordata > Lepidosauria > Squamata > Crotaphytidae > Gambelia > Gambelia wislizenii. The sequence continues at coordinate 30,852,423 of JAUMIR010000010.1, read as the reverse complement.
CTACAACTCCCAGCAGCTGTAGCCAGTGCAGCCAATGGTGACAAAAGTTGTGTGTTGCACTGCAAGATATGGAAGACTGCCTGATTTCCATTGTTGGGCAAAATCCCACATCCCAAACACACTCACCTTTATCGTTTGTGATTGTGATCTTGTTCTCCTTTCCAGTACTCTTGTCGACAGCAGATACATTGAGGATACCATTGGCATCAATATCAAAGGTCACTTCAATCTGTGGGACGCCACGAGGAGCAGGGGGAATCCCTGTCAACTCAAACTTGCCCAGCAAATTATTATCTTTGGTCATGGCACGCTCTCCCTCGTATACCTGTCGGCCGGGAAAGAAGTCGCATCAGATGGTTAGAAAGCAAAACTTGACAACATCCTGTAATAAAGCATAAGGAACCTCTGGCTGAATTACATTTCAGAAACCTGTTTGGGGCTACATTCCAAAAAGTGGTGGAATCAAAAACACCAGCAAATTTGAGCTGAAAGCACTGATGCCAGTAACCAAGCCTTAGGGCAGGCATTGCAACCTTTTAGAATGGAACAAAAAATGTACATAACGTGGAAACCCACCAAACAGTAGTGTTATGGGAAGGCAGTATAACCATCGTGAGGAAACCTGGAAAACCAATTCAGCCCCAGGGATTGCAATTTCCCACTTTGGCCCTACAAAAATGCACACAAAAAATTTGGGGTGCTTGTTATATTCTGAAAGACAGTAGAATTCCAAATACGGGCAACGTTTTTAATTTACTTCTCATATACCATCACCCCTCAAGCCTATTTTATTGCCACTGCCCAAACAAGCAGACCTAGCAATGTCTACTTTATACCATCAACTGTAACAAATATTTTCTTGAACAGTACAGTTGGTCCTCCATATCCATAGATTCTGCATACAGAGGCAACCATCCATGGCCTGAAAGTATTCCAAAAAACAAAACAAAACACCCAAAGAGCAAATCTTAATTTTGCCATTTTATATTAGGGACACTATTTTACTATGCCATTGTATATAATAGGACTTGAACCTCCATGGGGGGTCCTGGAACCAAACCCCAGCAGATACCAAGGGCCCACTGCACACACAACCTTCTGCAAAAATAGATCTCCTTGAATAGAGTACTAGCATGTCAGGGCAAAAAGTATGCATTAAACCTTCTTCACTGTACTGGTTTTCAATTGGCAAAAAAAGGCATCCCCGCTGTTTTGGAAATGGAAAATTTCTGCATATAGAAAACTAGGAAGTTGAAGAGATCCTTTTGGCTTTTAATGGCAACAGACCCGATGACAAAACTCCAATCTCTTGCAAGGCAGTAAGGCAAGAACTCGGTAGGTGTGACAGAATCATCAGTCTTTTTCTTGTCTGACCTGTTCTTTAGCTTAGATCTGCTGAGTCTAGGCAGCCCCTTCTGGCTAATATTTTTTGCAATCCAATTGGTGCTTTTACGATAAACTCGGAAACAACCCTTTTAGAGTTAGAACTTTAGCATCAAACCAATTTAATTTGTTAATGCTTCAATGTTAAGAGGAATTTATCAATTTGTTGAACTAGCAGAGTTTTAAAATATTTAAATTAAGTGTAAAATTTTAACAAAATTAAATCCCTGTACCTGCAGGATCTATATCCGCACTTACCTGTGTCTGGGAAAAAATAAAGTTCTCTCTAGGCATTTTCTAGGTCCTCCAGCACAATTGTACGGCAATGCTTCCGCGAGATGCAGACCACAGAGTTGCACTGGAAGATTTACAAGATGCCTAGAGAGGTGTTCCAATAAGACTCTATAGTATGTTTGGACCAGAAATCATTAATGTTAACAGGGTTCATAATTATCTGTGGTTTCCAGAATCCACGATAAGTCTGTGAACATATCCCCCGTGCATACTATAAGCATTTAGAATTAGTAAGGATGACCAATATCAATTCAAGTAATAAAAATGTTAATCTTTATTTCTTTTCCCTGCTGTCCTGCCAGTTGGTGGGTATTTGAAGACTTCAATAAAAAGAAGTCAAAATCTTGGCTGAAAATGTTAGCATATAGGGGCAAACCATTTTTAATGAGTTATTTCAACGTCCTGCTCTTATAGCTATCCACAAAGCATAGTGTTATCAAAATCTACTGCATGACTAGACCAGCCTAGCTGAAGTCTGCTTCCACTTACTTGAATGAGCACTCCCGGCTGGTTATCAGAGTAAGTAGTGAAGGTCTGAGTCTGCTTGGTGGGGATGGTGGTGTTACGCTTGATGAGGGCTGTCATCACCCCACCGGCGGTCTCGATACCTAGGGACAACGGGGTGACATCCAACAGCAGCAGGTCCTGCACGTTCTCTGACTTGTCCCCACACAGGATGGCCGCCTGGACAGCTGGAGGAGCAATGAAACTGGGTTAAAAAGCCACCATGCCCATGAGACAAGAACCCCTCGAAGAGAAACCCTGCCTTCCCCAGGCTTCTTCCCAGAGGTTTTCAACTATGATATACCAGATGGGCACCAGGCTACCCATCAGAGGAGAAATTATTTCCTCTGGCCATGCTGATTTGTGTTCTGGGAGTTGTTGTCTCCCAAAAAGTAACTTTCTCAAGCTCTGGACACAAAACACCCCTTAACATTGCACTTCATTTTTTTTGCCCCCCCCCCCCCCCCCGGGCCAATCTAGTCCAAAGAGAAGCCTTTTTTGAACCAGGAAGTGACTTTTGCTCACTCCCTAGGCTTAAAAATGGTGAAATTGCCCTTCCAGCCCCTAGGTGTTTGGGGGCATTTTTAAGGGCCTTCCAAGATCTCCTGGGGGTGCTAATGTGCCCTGCTGCAGCCATCCACTGTTGTCCACTCCTGGTATTTTTTATAAGCTGCTTTGGACTGGATATCCATCACTGTTATTTATTTATAATGTACATTCAAAATTTGCCTCATCCTGCAGAATGGAGGATCTGCTTTCCTAAGTCTATCTCCTTGCTTCTTTCTTCGAGGTTGTCTGAATGGTCAAATTAATCCTCACAGAATTTGCTTGGAAATTGATCTGTCTTAACGGAAATCTGCATCGATGCATCTTATTTGGAAAGGGGCAGCTAAAAACTCCAAAGTCACAGTCCAACATCTCAAACTGACCCTTCTCCACTCTCCTCTTTTGGACAAGGCTCTTTACCTGCTCCATAAGCCACCGCTTCATCAGGGTTGATGCTCTTGTTGAGCTCTCTGCCATTGAAGAAGTCCTGTAGAAGCTTCTGGATCTTGGGAATACGGGTTGAGCCGCCCACTAGCACAATGTCATGCACCTGGGACTTGTCGAGCTTGGCATCACGCAAGGCTTTTTCTACGGGCTCCAAGGTGCCCCGGAAGAGGTCAGCATTCAGTTCCTCAAAGCGGGCCCGGGTGATGGAGGTGTAGAAGTCGATGCCCTCATAGAGGGAGTCTATCTCAATGGAGGCCTGGGTGGAGGAGCTGAGGGTGCGCTTGGCCCGTTCACAAGCTGTGCGCAGACGGCGAACTGCCCGCTTGTTGTCTGTGATGTCCTTCTTGTGCTTGCGCTTGAACTCCGATACAAAGTGGTTCACCATGCGGTTATCGAAATCCTCACCACCCAGGTGGGTGTCCCCAGCAGTTGACTTCACCTCAAAGATGCCATCTTCAATGGTTAGAATGGAGACATCAAAGGTGCCACCACCCAGGTCAAAGATAAGGACATTGCGTTCACCACCCACCTATAAATGTGATAGATCAACAGTATGAGAATTACTCCCTCTTTGGAGGAGTTTCCATGTCCTATACCAAAGGCTAGCAATGCAAGCTAATATAAATCAGAGCCAGAGAATGAGTTGGACAGCCAAGTCCCATCAATTCTACCTGGCAGGACTAACAATGATGGATTATGGGAACTGTGGTCCAACCACACATGGAGGACCCAAGTTGTCCTCCTAAAATACTCGAGGACAGGGCAGTTTATGCTGCAAATGCTTTCAACTACAACTTCCATATCTGTTACTACCAGCAAATCTGGCTGGCACTTGTGAAGGCGGCATCCAAAATACCTGAACATGCACCATTCCACGCCTATCTATGAACTGAAAGAAGCTAATCTGAATTACTTATCAAGATGTTTGCCAGAAGAAACCTGGAAACACCTGTTTTATCAAAATACTGGAACTCCTGAGATCCTGTGACTCCTCATGAAAACACGATGTATAGCCAGGGTGGAGAAAATATAAACCACTGGCTAAGCTGTTAGAACTCATGGGCATTATATGACTGCAGAAGTGAAGTTGAAGATCAGCTGTAATAGTGAATATCCCTGGTTGGTCGCCCCTCAAGATGTATCTCTTGAAAGCCGTGCTTTGCTCACCCTGGTATACAGCCTCACACTTCTTGTTAAAGGTAGCAACATTTTTAAAAAATGAAACTTCTCCTGACCTTTTTATCCAGCCCATAGGCTATGGCAGCTGCTGTGGGTTCATTGATGATGCGAAGGACATTGAGGCCTGCAATGGTACCAGCATCCTTCGTGGCCTGTCTCTGGGAATCATTGAAGTAAGCCGGGACTGTAATGACTGCATTGGTAACAGTCTGTAACGGAGAGAAGAAGGAATTAGAAATACCTATCCAGCGGGCCCTCTGTATCCATCGGGGTTTGGTTCTGAAACCCCCCACGGACAGCAAAAAACACAGATGGTAGAGTCCCATATGAATCAATGGGAGCAACCATTTTATTCAGCAGCAGCACTCTAGGTATGGGCAATGCTATCCTAGGTGTGCGGTGGCGCCATTTTAGGTAGGCAATGACAATTGATATTGAACCCACGGATGTGGAGGGCCCACTGTATTCATGTTATCCATGCATCAGTCCCTCCCTTTCCCTTTACCCCAAGGTCTCCTTCTATCTCAGGTGTCTCAACCTTTGGTTCTCCAGATGTTTTGGACTTCAACCCCCAGAAGTCCAATCCAACACAGCTAATGGGTAGGGACTCGGGTGTAGAGTCCAAAACATCTGGAGAGCCAAAGGCTGAAAACACCATTTTGACACAGATGCCATAATCTATAATTACCCACCTTGCCCAAGTAGGCCTCTGCAATTTCCTTCATCTTGGTGAGAACCATTGAGGAGATCTCCTCAGCGTAGAAGGTTTTCGTCTCACCCTTGTACTCCACCTGCACTTTGGGACGACCCCCATCATTGATCACATGGAATGGCCAGTGCTTCATGTCGGAGTGGACCACAGGATCATCATAACGGCGGCCAATAAGGCGTTTGGCATCTGAAAAAGAGGAGTGACTTAATATAGTGAGCCGATCCTCTCCCATATTAAAAGACAGTGTAGCATGAATGAGTCCTAGGTTTCCAGAACCTGGGATCCTCCAGATCTGTTGGGACTATAATTCCCACCACAGCTGGCTGTGAACTGATAGAAGTTACAGCTCAACATATCTAAAGACCAACCCACCCACTTTTGGCCTAGTTGTGTTGTCCCACCTAGCTCAAGATAGCTGAGATGGCTCAGAACATCTTTTTAGGCTGTATTCTGGGGCAAACCATTCCTCTCACAATGTGTAATCTTTTAATATCCATTTAGTCACATGTCATTTATAGCTCTTCTCATAAAGACTGTGTGCTTTAGCAACAACTCAGTTACTGTAGTTCAACCATTAATGTACAGTAAGGGTGCATCTACACTGTAGAAGTAATGCAGTTTGACACCATTTTAACTGTCATGGCTCCATCCTACAGAAACCTGGGATTTGTAGTTTTTTGAGACATCGGCACTCTTTGGCAGAGAAGACTAAAGACCTTGTAAAACTGTAAATCCTAGGATTCTATAGGATGGAGCTAAGCACTTAAAGTGGTGTCAAACTGCATTATTTCTACAGTGTAGATGCACCCTAACAGAATAACTATTCTCTGGAAAAAGAACTGAGCCACAAGCCTGTCTTCTTAGCCAAAACCTAGTACAGAAGCCACCATACCATGGATAGTCCAGGCTGGTCCTTACCAAAGACAGTGTTGGTGGGGTTCATGGCCACTTGGTTCTTGGCAGCATCACCGATGAGGCGCTCTGTATCTGTAAAGGCCACGTAGCTGGGGGTGGTGCGGTTGCCTTGGTCATTGGCAATGATCTCCACCTTCCCATGTTGGAAGACCCCGACGCATGAGTAGGTGGTCCCCAGATCAATTCCTACAGCTGGACCCTTGGACATTTTGGCTGCAAGAGGACATACAGTGATCGTTGAAGCAAACAGCAGGACAGGACCCACCAGAAAGTTGTAGCGACGTAGCTACAACTTGGATCATCAGGCCCTAGGTTCTACTCCTGCCATCTCCAGCTGAGTAGGAGACTCCCATTTGAAACCTTGGTGACCTACTGCTACAACTCAATGTAGGCCACAGGTGGGCTACAGGTAGCCCTCCAGCTGTTCCTGGACTCCAACTCCCACCAGCCTTCACTGCTAATTCATCTGGCTAGAGATATCAGAAGCTATACTCAATATTAGGAGGACCACACATTGCCTGCCCAACATAGACAACAGTGAGCCACATGATCTGTTGGTCTGATGTTATTATCTAAGGAAGAGCTTCCTAGGTTTTGAATCCATGGCCATTCCATGCAGAAGCTGTGCATCCAAAGAAGAACGCTGTTTCTTAAAAGTGAAATCAAATGGGGGTGGGGGGGTGGGGGGGGAAAGAAAAATCTAAACCTAGGTTGAGAATTCTACAGGCCTCCAGATGTTGGTGGAATGCAATTCCAAGCAACCAAAATCAGCACCCCAAAAACCAAGGAACGTTGGGAGCACAGCTTAATACTGAGGTTTCTGCTGCAAATTTCTATCATGGACTTACCAGACGGTCTTAAAATTAGTCTGAGAACTCCCATGGGAGGAAATTACCAGCCTAAATTACAAGATGGTTTTAAGAACTGCCAAGAATGTACAGAGAGGACACTCAATATTCATAGTGCCTTGTCAAAGCCTCAAAAGGACTAACCTGAGTTCAAACTCTCAAGTTAAGGTGGAAGTCTTATGGGGCGTTCCATACTGTTTGACTGCTACTAAAGCCAGCACAGCTGATGGTGAGGAATGCTGGGAACTGCAGTTGAACAACAGCTGGAAGACTGCATGATTTCTACCCTACATTATGGGTTTCCATGTGGGCTGGGGGATTCTGGGCATTGTAGGGTACATTTCCATCCACTCTGCTTTCATTATAACCAGTATAACTATGCTTCTGTAATTTGTTCCTCAGTGGACAGAAGAACCTTCTAATCCTAAATATATTTCTATTCAGGTTAGATTTTGAATTGGATTTCTGGTTCTAGTAATTTGTTGCTGGAGTTTATTAGACTATCTTACACCACATCAGGCTAATTTCTCCTTTTTATCTGTGTGTCTCTTTACATCTTCAAGCAACACTCTCTACTTGGATTAGCAGCCAGCTTTCAGATCTGTGCACATTCTTTTCTAGATCTGCTAACTCAGAAACCTTTTTAATTGAAGATACTGGGAATTGAAACCAGGGATCTTCCATAGACAAAACTGGATTGATCTGAGTCTTATATGGTAGCTTATTTTAAAGTTGTGGGACTTAGATGTCTCAGAATTTGGAAGGTACTGCTGCCCCCTGCTGGAGAGAATAGGAACTGAGCACACCTGCATTTTAAAGGCCAACTACCCACCCTGACTGTAGGATCTTTGCTCTCGATTTTTAAGCTCTTGGGAGCAAAACAGATGAAATGTTGTTCATGCAATTAACAACCACTTAAACAGCTATTTTAAAGTTAAATATCAGCTGTAGGGGTGGTATTTCATTTTATTTATTTCATTTATATGCCACCTTTCTCCCAAAATGAGACCCAAGAGATTCCAAGAACCATAAATTAAAACCATTACAATAAAATTTAAAACAGTTAAAAATCATGGATTCCTAATAAAATTCTTAACTCCTTACCCTTACTGGAATAATATTTCCATTTTCAGCAAGGAGCCTTCTGTTCAATGCAGATAATGGCTGCTGCAACACTGCAGAAATAATACGGTTTGGCACCGCTTTAACTGTCATGACTTAATGTTACAGAATTCTGGGGTTTGTACTTTTGTGAAATATTCAACCTTCTCTGTCAGAGAGCTCTGGTGCCACAACAAACTACAAATCCCAAGATTCCATAGGAGGGAGCCGTGTTAGTTAAATTGGTTTCAAATTGCATTATTTCTGCAGTGTGATAGCAGCGAATGGGTGCAGGGGCCAAAAACAAAGCACAACAGGAAGCAAAGGGCTAAAAAACCTCACCCTAGGGCCCCAATCCAGGCTGCCTGTACTTGCAACTCCTTGATTTTTTTTTTTAAACCCTTCACACATTTAAAATTGATTTCATGAACATCAACTCTTTTGGCCATTCGCTTTGTTTGCAGCAAGCGAACTGTGATGTCAAGATATACAACTTAACAGAAACCATGGGGTGGTAGAAAATATCCGATCCCATTTAGAATTCGTTATAAGCTATTATTATTAACTTTCAAAGCTCTTAACAGTTTGGCCCCCATCTATTTGTCAGCACTTGTTTCCCCCAATTCTCCTGTCCGTGCCCTGCGCTCTACTGATTCACGGCTGCTCACGCAGCCACGGATTCCCTCTGCCCCTACTCGGATACATCCTTTCTCCCACGCTGCCCCCTATTTTTGGAATCTCCTTCCCACGGATTTGCGGACCACCACCTCCCTACGCTACTTTAAGTCTAAACTAAAAACTATTCTATTTAGGGAAGCCTTCCAACTTTCATTTTGATTTTATGTCCTTATTATTTGTATTAACTTAAGATTTTTATAATATTGTTTTAATCCTCTTATAGTAATCTTTTATTAATTTTATAATTTTGTTTGTGGTTTTAGATTGCGCGCTGTAGGCAGGTTCTTGTGTTTATTCTGTATTGTTGTTTTTCTTTTTTGTAAAGCGCTATATAAAGCTTATGGCGCTATATAAATAAACATAATAATAATAATAACAATCACCTTTTTAAGGCTTGGTAATAAGTAATTTTGAATTAGCATTGCAGCAAAATGCAATGGGTAATTCAGTTCTTGCGCAGAATATCTGATACTGTATAGGCATAACGTATGTGCAGCAGCTATTGCCCCCTGCTGGAAACTTTGGATACTGCAGCCACAGCTGATAAGCTTTTGGAAAAAGCCAGACCTCTAACACATAGCAAGAAAGAAACTTTCCATGATCCACCCAGAAGACTGGAATTCAAGCTACTGTCCTTTGGCCATGTGCCTTTCATGTGCAATTCTAAACTGGGCTGCTTTCAGTTGCAAATCAAGCTATATTAACCAGTTCTGAGGTTGACTATCACTCCCTGGAGTGGGTCTAAGGAACAGATCTTGGCAAAAGATGGCAGTGTTGGTAGCTCTTATCTGCTCCTCCAGCTCCGGGCACCACTGACGGATCATGGCAGGAGGAAACCTGCAAGGGCACAGCTGCTGCTCAAGATAAAGATTAAACCGCCCACCCAAAGCAACTCCACCCCTGACTTTGCACTCTGCCCAGCTTGGCCCCCAGTCAGGAACTGTCAAAGAGCAAGGGGGTGGAGACAGCCAGTTGGGGGTGGCCTTTCCACTTTTGCTTTTTTTGAGAGACAGGAGAGATTCTGCTAGAACTGCAGAGATTTTTCTAGAACTCAAACTCCCGGGAGGCTGTGGCTAAGGCAAAGCAGAACAGAACATTGCAGCAGGCTTGCCACTGTTAAAAAAAATAAATAGCCTATCATCCCCACCAACAGGGAGACCTGGCAAACAGCTCTCCGCAGTTGCTGCCTCTACCAATACACCCACTAGGCATGACTTCCTCAGCCTTTCTTGAAAAAAGAAAGGCAGATCAATCCTGATGTCTTAATTTACAACCAACCCCTCCCAAGCAAGAATTCAAATCTTAACATTTATATGGGGAAAGTTAAAAAATAAAACTATAAAGTTGGGAGAAGCAACAGGGTACAGTCTGAGCTGGGAATCCAGCCTTAGCTTCCAGATACACAAGCACCTCTGGATATATACTTAAAAGAGCCATCAAAAGATATGAATGAAGAGCAGAGTGTGGAAATTTAGGGTTTGGGACTACAAATCCCAGAATCCTCCAGCTACTTGTGGGGAGATTCTGGGAGTTGAACTCCAAAATGTTAACTCTCAGAACATCCTTGTTCTGGATGGAGTTTTCCCTCATCTCTGTTTAACCTGCTGCCTTTAGAATCTAGAATATAGATACACAAGAACAGAAAATCTTTTCAAAGCTAGCAACCTCCAAGCTGAAATAATCCATTCTTAGGAGACAGCAGGGAGAGAAAGGAAAGCAGTAAGTTAAAAAAAGAGGAGACAACCTGAACAGCAGCAGCTTACAAATTAGGTATTCTGTGGATCTAAACTCCACACCCCCTTGTGGCACCCTCCTAATGTTTTGAGATTGCAATTCTCAGCAGCACCACCATTCAGGTTGGGGATGGTGGGAGTTGTAGTCCAAAAGGTTCCCAGTCCGAGGAAAGGCTGATGAAAAATAAAGGCAAGCAATACTTTTACAAGGAACCAGTACTGATGGATAAATGCACACAAGCTTCTGAGTTCTTCAGAACTCTTCAAAGGATTTTAACCCTTTCCTTTCCCATTCCTTGAGTGAAGAAAACAAGGGGAGAAACCAGTCCTCAAGTTCTTTGGGCTTAGAATATGTCATATTTGCAAACCCCCCCCAAACAATAAGCTCACATGGCCGTAAGAATACAGCCCCTATTTAATAAATGAATAAAGAAAAACAATGCCCATCAATCTCAACCTCCCCCACCCCTCTTTCTCTCAGGGCACATCCACACTACACAAATAAGCCAGTTTGAAACTGGGTTATTTGCCATGACTCCTTCCTATGGCATCCTGGGATTTGTAGTTTAGTTAGGCACCAGCATGCTTTGGCAGAGAAGGCTAATGACCTTATAAAACTACAGATCCCAAGGTTCCATAAGAAGGAACCATGGCAAGTAATCCAGTTTCCAAACCGGATTATTTGTGTAGTTAGCAGCTGCCCCAGACCATGATGAAAGGGTTAAAGAGACTCCAAAACTGAAGTCAAATCCCTGACTCATGGACCCGCAACAGTCAACGTCTGACAACGTAATTTTCCACAGGGGGAAAAAAATGACAATCAATATCAGCCCATTTCAGGTTAATGCCACTTTCAACAGGTTTACATTAGTGAGGGCTGGGTTAGTTTAGCCACATTACACAAATAATCCAGTTTGAAACTGGATTATTTACCATGGCTGCTTCCCATGGAATCCTGGGATTTGTAGTTTTGCAAGCTCTTTAGCTTTATCTGCCAAAGAGTGCTGGTGCCTCACCCAACTACAAATTCCAGAATTCCCTAGGAAGCAGCCATGGTAAATAATCCAGTTTTAAAATGGATTATTTGTGTTGTGTGGAGTCAAGCCTGGATGGAATCCTTTTGCTTCTCGCCTGCATCCAAGCGCTCAGTTGGGGCTCCTGATTCCAAATCAAGCCTGTCTAGGACCAGAAAAGCTGAAAAGTAAAAGAGCCCCATAGGAATCAATGAGGTCTACTCGGGAGTAAACGCACTCCAGCCCTTGACTGGCTTCGGGGATGCAAGATGCAGGGTCCTCCACAACCCCTCCCTTAAAAGCAAAAACCCCAAGCATTACCTGCGAGTTGGATACGAAAATCTACCCACCCCTGAATCTTTTAAATGAGATATATGTACACACGCACACACCAGGGAATTATTTCCAAATCTTTTTAGTACCAGGGTTCAAATCAAGCACATCCCTCCACAGTAACCGCAAACTTGATCAACTTTTTCAGAAGCAGAAAAAAACACACTCTGCACTATGCTCAGAGGCACGCCTGTCCTAACCTTCTCGAGAAGAGCCCTGCCCCAGAGAGAAACACTATGGGGCTAAGGTTTAAAGCCCCTGGAGCTATTCAGAGGAAAAAGAGAAGCAAACAGTAAAATAAATAAACAAACTGGGAACTTTTAATTATTATTATTGTTGCAGCTTGCAAAACAAAACACAAACAAACAAAAACAAGCGAGCTGGGATTACTTCAGCCAGGATTTCTTTTTAAAAAAATATTCAACCTCCTCTCCCTACAAGCAACAAACCCGACAGCTCCCCACCCTCCGTCCACAACTACGCAGCAAGAACCCCAAGTTGGATTCCCTCTCCTTTTTCATGCACGCATGCATGCAAAAAAACAGAAATAAAGATCCCCCCAAAGTACCTTTTTCCACCCTGTGCAACCGCCTTTTGGAGCAAAACAGGGGAAAAAAATCCAAGAAAATGCACCAGATTTGGAGAGTCCGCTCTGACTCGCTTGCAGGCGCGTTCCTACGTGCGCGCCTCGCCCGGGCTTTTATAAGCGAGCCTCTTTTGCTCCCCCCCTCCTCCTTCCAAAGGGCGCTGCTGACACTTTGCAGAAGCTTCTCGACTGGGCCCCTCCCTTTCCCTATCCCACCCCCCCCTCCACCCCAGGTCGGACTGGCTGTCGACGCAGCTTGCAGGGGAGGCGCCTTAAAGCCAACCGGGGCGGGGTTGAACTCCAGCGCCATTCCTTGGTGTGGACGGGGCTTGAGCACCGTCTGGAACGTTCAGGAAGGGCTGGGGGGGGGGCCTGGAAAAGGGTGCAAAACGAAGTTATGAGTTTTTACCCCATAGTTGCATGATGCCTTTCCTCTCCCTTCCACCGTTTTCTTCAGAAATCATCCGAGAGGGCAATGCAAGCTTTCTGAATTTGGAAGTTAAAAAGGGTATCTGCAGGTACCCTGGAATTAATGGTCAAGTCTCAAGGAATCATGCATGAATCTGATTGTGTCTGTGTCTATTTATGCGTACGTATGTGTGTGTGTGTGTACTGATATATAAGAAAGCGTACCAGGAGGTACCCTTGAAATAATGGTCAAGTCTCGAGGAATCATGCATGAAGATGATTATGTCTGTGTCTATTTGTGTGTACATATATGTCTGTGTATATATACTGATATATACATGTATGCAGTATTTATTTTTATGTGTACATGTACGTGCGTGTATATACTGATATATAAAAAAGGGAGCCAGGAGGTACCTTTGAAATAATGGTCAGGCCTCAAGGAATCATGAGGAAGATGATTATGTCTGTGTCTATTTATGTGTATGTGTGTGTGTGTGTGTGTGTGGATGGATACACACACACATACACATATATATAAACTGAGCCAAGTCTTTTTGGCTTCCACCTTCTTCAGTTACATCTTTAGCAACTGGAAATGGCAGAAGCTGAAACGTTTTGCTCATTTATATTTTTTAGTCCTGGTTCGTAATTTCTTTTAGATATGTGTGTGTGTTTGTGAGTAAGTGTGTGTGTATATATATGTGTGTGTGCGCGCATGCATATATTATACACAGTATATATGCATATATGCAGTGTGTGTGTGTGTGTATGGTTCTGTTTGTTAATCACAGAGAGAGAAAGAGTTAGAGGTGAAGTGTATCCTTCTGCGATCCAGGACAAACTTGGGAGAAGTGCTGTTGGTTTGCTTTTTAATCAACTATATAACTGTATGGATATGTGTATATTCACTCATGATCTCTCACGGAACCCTAGAGATCTAGGGTCCCTTAGCTGAGAAACCCTGCTCTATAAATAAATGTATTATTATTTTTTTAAAGTTTGTTCTTGGTTGCTATGTTATTTCTCTGAGGAAGCCAGGATGAGTTCATTTTCTAATTTCATCCCTCACCCCTGCTGGGGTGGCTGATTATTTTTGGGACAAGGGCAGGTGTGTGAAAGGACAAGAGGAAGAGAGACCACCCAGAGCTTAATATATCTATCTTTTTTTTTCTTTTTCTTTTTGGAGACAATCTATAAGGTCAGTGGAAGACTGTATAAGGCCAAGGAAAGAAAGGCTGAAGTCTGACAGCTGTCTCCCACCACAGAACCCTCTGGAGGGGTTGGACTACAACTCTCATGATCCCCTGCCAGCCTCAGGAGGTTGCCAGAATGGGATATGGCTGCAATTGTGAGATATTTGCTTGTTCTAAGGAACTGCAGACAGCAGTAATGAATGAACACTATGGGAAAGTAGTCTGGAGTCACCTCTTTTTTAAAAAATACAGGCCGTCCCCTGTATCTGCAGGAAATACTGTACGTTCCAAGACCTATGGATACCTGAAACCGTGGATAATATGGAAAGGGGCCCAGGTCCATGAGGAGGTGATGTGATACATTCAGTTTGATCATCTGCAGAACCCTCCTCTGTACCAGCTCAAGATGACATGCAGACCACATGTCTCAAATATCACCATCCCTTTCTCCTAACCCTGAATACTGTTTAAACCATCCTTGCTTGGTGAAGAAGCATGTTCTGAAAGCTTACACAGAAAATCGGTGCTTTCTTTTGTTGGTCTAATCATATTATGTGAACTCTAAATGTACCTACTAGATCCATCTACTTCATGCTCTTATGTATTTGTTTTCCTCTTTAAGTGCATTTTACAGTCACCTTAAATATATGGGTTTTGCTTTAGATTTCCAGGGTCTTAAAAACAGCAAGATCTTGAGAGAGACAGAGATCTGCCTTCTGGGACAATATTTTGAGCCTCGGTTAGGGTATTTTAGCCTGTACAGTTGTCCCTTCATATTCGCTGGGGTTTGGTTCCAGGACCCCCCGTGGATACCAAAATCCGTTGAACACTCAAGTCCCATTATATGCAATGGCATAGCAAAATGGTGCCCCTTATATAAGATGGCAAAATCAAGGCTTGCTTTTTGGATTATTATTTTTTAAAGAATATTTTCAAGCTGTGAATACTTAAATCTGTGGGTACCAAATCCTTGGATACGGAGGAACAATTGTACTTTTCAACCTTTAAACAAAAGCATTTTTTTTCAATTATCTTCCATATTAGGGCCGGACATACTATGAAGCAACAGGAAGCTGTTGCTTTGGGAATTCTAGGATCCAGCAGTCATTTGAAATTTGACCTCCAACTTCCATTTGTGTATATCATGTTCTTTTGTTCCTTTAAAGCTCTACCCGAAGCCTTTCATTATTTTGAACTTTGGCTTCAAGTTGTGGAAATATTTAAGTACCAAGTCAGTGATTAAATAGGATATGAATGCATTTGAAGTTGAGGCAAATATGCTTAACATAGTGAGTACCACTGTCACAAGCATGGTTTGTGGACTTGCAAGATGGGGTCTTCTCAGTGGCTGCCCCTAGCCTCTGGTACTCCCTTCTCAGGGAGGTCAGAATGCCCTCCCCCCCTGCTGAGCTTCCATCACTAGGTAAAGGGCCATCCAGTCCAGCCCCCTGCCATGCAGGAAATCTTGATCAAAGCATCCCCGACAGATGGCCATCCAGCCTCTGTTTAAAGACTTCCAAGGAAGGAGACCCCACCACACTCCGAGGGAGTGCGTTCCACTGCCGAACAGCTCTTACTGTCAAAAAGTTCCTCCTAATGTTGAGGTGGAATCTCTGTTCCTGGAGCTTGCATCCATTGCTCCGTGTTCCAGTCTCTGGGGCAGCAGAAAACAAGCCTGCTCCATCCTCAGTGTGACATCCCTTCAAATACTTAAACAGGGCTATCATATCGCCTCTTAACCGTCTTTTTTCCAGGCTAAACATACCCAGCTCCCTAAGTCTCTCCTCATAAGGCATGGTTTCCAGACCTTTCACCATTTTAGTTGCTCTTCCAACTCTGCGATTCTATGATTCTATTCTGACAGGCTTTTAAAATGAAAGTTTTAAAATAATGGGCTGAGAGTGCTGTACTGTTTAAATTGAACGGTTTAATTTGAATTTTAAAAAAAATCTTTTAACAGTATTTTATCTTTTTTTAGTGTCATTTTAAATCATTTTGATATTGGACTTTTCTACACAGGCAAAACAAAACAAAACAAAAAACACCCCAAAACAAACCCACATACTCGCATTGTACCCGTGGCTGATAGAACACACACCTTTCCTGAGGAATCGAATACCGTTCTTTTTGGCGCCTTAAGGCTTAGCTCTGACTTAAAAAACCCTACCTTTTATACCTGACTTTCCTGGAAAAAACAGTTTATTGTACATGTGGCCACCTTTGAGTTGGCTTCGATATGGAACTGGGGTGGTGAGGAGTTTGGGGGTCACCTGATCATTCCTGCCAAGAAAGGTTACTTCCTCTGTTTGTAATTGCATTTTGCCAGCTGTTATTTTTTGAAGGTGTGTTTCTCTAGATACTTCCATATATCATGATTACCGCACCTCTGCCTATTTGCATATTCACATGAATGACGGGAAAGGGGAGGGGGAAGCAGAGCATCCACAGCTGTTTGGCTGAAAATAACGCAAAATGTAAGACATGTGATCATAGCAGGGCCATACTTTTACATCAAAGTGAGCTCGCCTAGGGAAAACGTGTCACTTTAACAAGATATGCGGGGTCACTGCAGACCAAGAAAATGCAGTTTGAAGCAGAATTTATTTGCCTGTGTAGATAAGCCCATTGTCAATAGATCAATTCCAATAGTTCATTTTTTTGTATGTTATTAACTCTATTTTTTTTTAAAAAAATGTAAGCTGCCTTGCATTTCGAGGAGAAAGATGCACTATTATTACTATAGTATTTCTATTATTATTATTGTTGTTGTTGTTCTTATTTTATTATTAAACAGTTTGCCAACCTGGAATATACATATAATCCAGATTAGGCTCATCAACCTAGAATATGGCTCACCAATCTGGAATATGTTTATAGTCCAAATTAGGGGCTCAGGCTGGGTCAAAAAAATTACCCCTTTTGGCTTTTTGCCTCTGAAAGTGTTGTCTGCAAGAAACAGTACTTTGGGGAGGTTGAAGAACAACCAGGAGGGAGTGATATTTTGTCTTTAAACATGAATAACAGCATGGGTAGTTTAGCCCAAAGGTTATTATTATTCCTAGCATCCAAAAGATGCAGCTGAGCCTAGGAGCTGACCTATAAAGCCAAGCGGTCTTGATTCACCTCTCCTGACCTTCTCAGCTGGTGCAAACTGATACCATTCCTATCTGAAAAGTCAAAAGCTGCCCACTCAGGGCGTGTGGTACTTGGCACTGGAGTCAGGAAGAAGGAGACCAGTTTACACCTACTTAAAAGGCAAGAAGAAGGATCTAGAACATTTCAGTACAGCAGCAGTTAATCATAGCAATATTGTTTCTATAGCTGAAAGAGTTCTCAAACATCTTGAAATATCTGAAGCCATCTTCAAATATCTTAAGGTATGTCATGTAGAAGATGGAGTCAGCTTGTTTTCTGTTGGTCTGGAGACTAGAACACAAACCAATGAATTCAAATTACAAGAATAATGCATGGAATCATACAGTTGAAAGGGGCCTCATGGGCCATCAAGTCCACCTAAACATTAGAAATAAATTATTTATTGTAAAAATCATTAACCAGTGGAATGGACTGCCTTGGAGGGTGGTGGCCTCTCCTTTGGAGAGCTTTAGACAGAGGTTGGGTTGGCATCCTTCAGGGGTAGTTTAGTTTTGTATTCCTGCATGGCAAGGGGATCCTGTGATTTAAGTGAAAGTTATTTCCTACCCTGCCCTGCATTTCATGGAATGGTGCCAGGAGTTATAAGCTGTGTCTTGAGTATGATGTCCTTGATTTTATGTATGTGTATATTTCATGGTAAACCAGAGAAAACAGCTTACTCGTAGTACTCACAGAATAGCAGTTCTCTCTCAGATCCATTAGCTACAGGTTTCTGGGACAAGTCCAAGGTACTGGCATGACACTTCCGTTAAAATCTCTTTATCAACCAAGTCTATGATACTCAAGGGAAAACCTCACATATCTACCATGGGAAATGGGAAGTTTTATCTATACGGGGCAGACACTAGGATCTATTGGCAGCATTTTTTTTTTTTTGCAAGTGCTTACTGTTGTAAAATTGATAGCAATCAGTGGCTGAGCCATTTTTGTATTGTTGTAACATTACCCATCCGAAAGCCTTATGCCATATCCTCCAACATTACACAGATGAAAACTGGGTCACGTGGCCGAGCAACATCAGAGTGCATCAAGATGGCAGAAGTTATTAACGATGAAGAACAGACAAACTAGGAGATGCTACAGCAATTTGCTTTTGCCTGAGCTTACTGGGAAGGACAAGAGTCAGCCCTGTCTTTGCTCCTCTCCTCACTGAGTTGTGCAAACTAATTTCCTTTCAGCTCAATTTGCAGGAACTGAAGTATGTTGAGGACAAAGGAGGAAAGTGAAGAAGAGAGAGAGAAACTGGGATATTTTAAGAGCAACTGAAAAACTGGTATGGCAGAGAATTAATCGTAACTGTTCCTGCCAAATCGGGACTGGTGGAGGATATGCTGGGAAGAAAAACATATTTTATTCTGACTTGAGAATGCCCCGTTCACGAACAGTGTTATAGACAGTTTCCTAGCAAAATGTCCCTTGAAACCAGTGGCTTACTTCTAAGCAGCCAGATACAAAATCGATTGCCAAGCTATTTTAAGTGCATCTCAGAAATAATTTTATTGGTATCTTACCATTCTATACATTACTTTTTAGAATGGACTAGTGGTTTGATTATTGAACTGAGACCTGAGAGACTGAGGCTGAAGTCCCCACCTTGTGCTAAGTCACTTTTGCTCAGCCTGGCTCACCCAAAAGCATTGTTGTGAGGCTAACATGGGGAGGAAAAGAGCCATGTACAGTTGTCCCTTCACATTTGCTGAGGTTTGGTTCCAGGACCTCCGTGAATACCCAAATCTGTGAATACTCAAGTCCCATTATATGCAATGGCATAGCAAAATGGTGTCCCTTATATAAGATGGCAAAATCAAGGTTTGCTTTTTGGATTATTATTTTTTAAAGAATATTTTCAAGCCGTGGATGAAACTGAATGCCAAATCTGTGAATGTGGAGGGACAACTGTATACTGTACTTCTCCAAGCTCATTGCAGAAAAGGCAGGATACAAATGTAACGAATACTTCATAAATTTATTTTCTTTGTAAATGTTTACATGATTTATGTGCAAATAGGGCATAAAACCACAACTGAAATGTATACATAATCCAGTGTAACCATCATAAAAAGTTAACAACTTCCATCATGGGCAATAAACAATAAAAAAGATTAGTATTACAGACTGCTGAGTCAGGGGATGCTTGGGTAGGCAAGTTGAATTTTGAGAGGTAATTGGAACTTGAACAGTATGTGAGGGGCGTCACAGATGGCCAACCCCCATGCAGTTTAATATCAAAAATACCATTTCTTGGGCTGGCCAATCCACCCTAGTTGGCTAGCCCAGCTTTTCAAGGTGGCTGATAATATAGCATGCAAATCAGATTAAAACTAAAAACCAACTTTTTGAACGACCAAATAGTGTAATTCTATGATCTCAGGCATACTCATAGGTTAAGTGGGTATTTCAGCCTAATGCAACCAAGCATTGCCTGGTAGAGTGGACTATAATTTATAATAAACTCTAATTTATTATCCTGTGCAGTTACCTGGAAGCAAGTTTGATTCTAATCAGCAGAGCTTATCTCATATGTGTATTCCTGCTGGGCAGGAGGTTGGACTAGATGGCCCTTTATGGAGTGAACCCATGAGACAAATAATCCAGTTTGAAACTGGATTCTTTGCATGGCTCCTTCCTATGGAATCCTGGGATTTGTAGCTTTACAGGGTCTTTAGCAGTCTCTGCCAAAGAGTGCTGGTGCCTCACCAAACTACAAATCTCAGGATTCCATAAGAAGGAGCCATGGCAAATAATCCAGTTTCAAACTGGATTATTTCTCTAGTGTGGATGCCCCCCATCTCTTCCAACTCTTGATTGTATGTGTGTGTGTGTGTGTTTATAGCCTGAATTTGTTATTATTTAGATCTGCAATTACTCTGTGCCAATGAAACTTATTTATTACATGTTAGTTACCCTATTGGGTTATGCTGTTGAAATCTTTTAACTGCAACGGATGGGCTTTTATTTTTTGCAAAACACAAATCAAAATATAAGTGCAGGACTCTATAGCTATGGCGGTCCTATTCATATCAGTGGAACTCTTTCCAAGTAACAATGCCTGCAATCCTGTATATATTCTTATTTGAAAGCCAATTCCGTTTAAATCAAGGAGGTCCACTTACAAACATGGAATATGGAAAACAGGATATGGAAAATAAATATGGAAATAGATATGGAAAATATGTTTTATATGTTAAAACCTGATCAATTTTTTTAAAAAAAGAAATAAATATGGAAATAGGAATAGGAGAATCTTAAAGGATTGCGCTGTTGCAGTGCTTTAAAAAAATTAAAAATAAATATGCAGCATAGTCCTACCGCTGCAGAAATGCAACCAAAAACGTTTGCATTTTTCTCTGTGCTGCAGCAAGCACGATTTAGAACCCAGCAGCTCCCCAGACTGCCCGTCCGCGCAGAACAGCCAATAGGAAAGGGAGGCGGTATACTCTTCTCCAATGAAAGGGAAGCTTTCCGACACCCCTCCAGGCCCCGCCCACTCAGTGTTATGAGAGGTTGGTCACGTAGGCTTTCCCCCCTCCCTTCACTGGTCCTCCCCTGAATCTGGTAACCATGGAGACCAGGGGGGGCAGAAGAAACCCAGACTTAAATAAAATATTTTTTATTGAGTATTGATATATATTAAAAATAGAAAGAAAAAGACCAAACAGTATATACAAAAACAATGTACACCATATAACATATGACAACAAACTACATAGAC
Organism: Gambelia wislizenii; assembly: GCA_030847615.1. Lineage (NCBI taxonomy): Eukaryota > Metazoa > Chordata > Lepidosauria > Squamata > Crotaphytidae > Gambelia > Gambelia wislizenii. Next base: position 30,831,679 of record JAUMIR010000010.1, on the reverse strand, counting down.
AAATCACTTACAGACCTAACAACATACAGTTGGGCCCCCTTATCCACTGATTCATTATCCACGGATTCAATTATCCATGGGACACAAAACAGCACACCTACCATGGAGTCTTCCTAGAAAATGGGTCCTCTCTAACCATTTTCTATGTCCTCCGAGGCAACTCTATGGCATTTTAAACTGGAAATCCCATTATTTTCAATGGTGTTCACTATTATCCACGGTTTTCGGCATCCAAGGGGTCCCTCAGAACCAATCCCCAGCGGATACAGGGGTCCTACTATACATTATATAAAACACACATTACATAAAACACACTAAAATGACTTCCAATCTCTCTCTGATTTCGAATATTGCCTTCTGTCTACCTTTCTCTCCTCATTTATGTAAATTCAATTAACTCTATTGCTGTGTTTTGTTTTTTCCTTATAATTATGCATTTCTTTGTCATTATATATTACTGTATTTATTTGTTGTTAACTCATTTTCTAAATCTCTGCACCTTTAGTAACCAGGTCAGCACAGATATTTTTAAGGTATTCTATCAGCTCTTTCCACTCTTTCCTCTGAGTGTCTGTCATTCAATTTCTAATTAAACATGTGAGCTTGTCCATTGCCATGTATCCTTGTAATTTAAGAACCCTATCTGTCACTTCTGGAGTTTTGACTTCTTTCCACATCTTTCCACTGATGCAAAGATGAGAAACACAGACTTTTGGTGGGTTTTTTTTTTTTGAAGCAGTGTGCCTGAAGTAAGCAATAGAATACAGTAGGACCCCTTAATCCACTGATTCATTATCCACTGATTCAGTTATCCACGGGACACAAAACATCACACCTACCATAAAGTCTTCATAGAAAATGTGTCCTTCCTCTCTAGCCATTTTCTATGGAGGAGGTCATTGCTTCCATCCAAATTAAGACATGCTGAGACCTCAACTCCGTCAAGTTGGAGATAACCCATAGCGCTACCCCCAAAGCCCCCCTTCCTCATCTTCTTGGCAAAGTCATTCATAAACGGAATCCACTGAACAGTACAGTTGTTCAGCATCCCAGCATCCCTTCTTGGCCTTTCTGAAGGGAAAAGAAAAAAAGAAAAAAGAACCTGCACCCCAGCATCCCTTCTTGGCCTATCTGGGAAAAAAGGACCTGCACCCCAGCATCCCTTCTTGGCCTTTCTGGAAAAAAAAAAAAAAAAAAAAAAGGACCTGCACCCCAGCATCCCTTCTTGGCCTTTCTGAAAAAAAGGACCTGTACCCCAGCATCCCTTCTTGTCTTTTCTGAAAAAAAAAAGGACCTGCACCCCAGCATCCCTTCTTGGCCTTTCTGAAAAAAAAAGGACCTGTACCCCAGCATCCCTTCTTGGCCTTTCTGGAAAAAAAAAAAAGGACCTGCACCCCAGCATCCCTTCTTGGCCTATCTGGAAAAAAAAGGACCTGTACCCCAGCATCCCTTCTTGGCCTTTCTGAAAAAAAAAAGGACCTGCACCCCAGCATCCCTTCTTGGCCTTTCTGAAAAAAAGGACCTGTACCCCAGCATCCCTTCTTGGCCTTTCTGGGGGAAAAAAAAAGGACCTGTACCCCAGCATCCCTTCTTGGCCTTTCTGGGAAAAAAAAGGACCTGCAGCCCAGCATCCCTTCTTGTCCTTTCTGAAAAAAAAAAGGACCTGCACCCCAGCATCCCTTCTTGGCCTTTCTGAAAAAAAAAAGGACCTGTACCCCAGCATCCCTTCTTGGCCTTTCTGGAAAAAAAAAAAAAAAAAAAAAAGGACCTGCACCCCAGCATCCCTTCTTGGCCTTTCTGGAAAAAAAAAAAAAGGACCTGCACCCCAGCATCCCTTCTTGGCCTTTCTGAAAAAAAGGACCTGTACCCCAGCATCCCTTCTTGGCCTTTCTGAAAAAAAAAAGGACCTGCACCCCAGCATCCCTTATTGGCCTTTCTGAAAAAAAGGAGCTGTACCCCAGCATCCCTTCTTGTCCTTTCTGGGGGAAAAAAAAAAAGGACCTGTACCCCAGCATCCCTTCTTGTCCTTTCTGGGAAAAAAAAAAAAAGGACCTGTACCCCAGCATCCCTTCTTGGCCTTTCTGGAAAAAAAAAAGGACCTACAGCCCAGCATCCCTTCTTGGCCTTTCTGGAAAAAAAAAAAGGACCTGCATCCTTCCTTGGCCTTTCTGATGCATTTCCCCCCTCCTCCTTCACAAGTGTACTGTACTATAAATAAATAACCCAACACGCCACTAGGGGGCGTGTTACTTTCCAATTCGTTGGCTGGCGGGTTCTGCCTGGGAAAATTGCCTTTTGCAATCGACAGGAATGCAAGTGCCTCTTCTGTGATGTGATTCTGGTTGGGATGTGGGGTGCCAAGGGTGAGCAACGTGTTAGCCGCTCAGGATTAGCCCTCCCTTGATTCTTCTTTGCATGCCACCCTCCCATAGGCTACTATTTTGCGAGGCCAGCTGGTTTCCTGCTGGGCAGCTCCACCTCCTTTCATGTGATGGTTTCTTTTTTCCTTTCCTCCTACAGCCAAGGGAATCCGGTGTCGAGAGTGCCTGTGCTGTTTCCTGCTTCTTTCAGAGAATCCACCTGGGGGATTAATTCTGTGAGTATAGGGAGAAGGCAGGGCTGGAGGAAAGGGGGGGAAAGAAATCGATTGGCATTTGCTAAAGAGAAAAAACACTTGGTTTTAGAATTTCTGGGGGAAAGAGTCAAAAGCAAACAAGAACTCCCCTGGCATCTTAAGGCATAACCCTTTAAAGGCTGAAAGTTTTCACGAGCAAGGGAGAAGTTGGCTTCCAATCCACAAATGCGAGGATATTGTGGCACAATAAACCTTGCTGTCTTTAAGGCCTAGTCCACTTGAGCAGTCAGTCTTCAAAGACCTGCTGATATAATAAAAATCTTAACTTTCCTGTGGAAAGATTGCAGAGAAGGTGCCCATCTAACCTCTCTCGGAAGGGATTTCCACTGTCTCCAAAGTCTAAATGCAGCATTCCCCTCCAAAGTCCCCCTGCCCTTAAGAAGTGCAAGACATCCCTGCAAACTATTTAAATAGCTTAGAGGGGCACATGTGATGCTGGACACACACTTTGTCATTTCCTGCCTTATGGAAACAGAAAATCCTTGATTTTCTAATTAGTTCTGGAAATGGAATAGTCACTGGTTTACAGGAGAGCAGAAAAGCTCTCAGATCTGAACAGAAATTACCCTGACAACCTTTTTCTCCCCTCCTGTTTGTAGCAGAACAGCCAGCATGGAAATCCAGGAGATAGACCTCCGAGAGATGGGCTCCCTCATCCAATCCCATGTGGTCCTAGAGGTGTCCAATCAGATCCAGTCACTCCTGGATTCACTGGAGACCACAACACTCGAGATTGCAGTGACCGGTGAATCGGGTGCTGGGAAATCCACCTTCATCAATGCGCTACTGGGCCTTAATGATGGAGATCCTCGTGCTGCCCGTACTGGAGTAACTGAGACCACAGTTTCACCCACACCTTACGAACACCCTCGCCTGCCCAGGGTCCACCTTTGGGACCTGCCAGGAATTGGCACCCCGGGCTTCCAAGCCAAGACTTATCTGCAGCAGGTGGCGTTTGAACGGTACGATTTCTTCATCATCGTGGCTTCGGAGAGGTTCCGGCAGAACCATGCTGAGCTGGCCCGTGCTGTGGCTGCCATGGGCAAGCGTTTCTACTTTGTCCGTTCCAAAGTCGACTTGGACCTGCGGGCTTCGCAGAAACGAAGGCCAAGCCATTTCCAGGAGGTCCAGGTGCTGAGAGAGATAGAAGCAGACTGCCTCCGCCAGTTGAAGAAAGAAGGTCTGGATTCTCCCAAGGTCTTCTTGATCTCCAGCTTTGAACTGCACAGATTTGACTTCCAGCGCTTGCAGGACACGCTTGCTGAGGAGCTGGAGGGACATAAGAGGCATGCCATGCTACTTTCTTTCCCTTCTGTCACAGCTGCAGCTGTGCAGAAGAAAAAAGCCTCGCTGCGCAAGCACATCTGGAAGAGGGCCTTGATGGCATGTTTTGTCTCAGCCTTACCTGGCCTCCCTCTCCACCTCAACATCCCCATGCTTATGAAAACCCTAGACTCCTACCGCAAGAGTTTTGGTCTGGATGATAACTCTTTGGGGACCTTGGCCCTCACGGCCTCAAAGCCCTGTTCTGAACTGAAAAGCCAGGTGTCTTCAACGTTAGGGAGGGATCTCTCAGAAAATGTTGTCCAGGCCATCCTGAACCAATCTGCCACTTATGGAAAGGTGGCTGCTAGGTTGGTGAAGGACCGGGTGCCCTTTCTGGACAACCTTGTGGCTGGAGGCATCTCTTTTGTAGCTGCCTATTACCTGCTCCACACTGCCCTGGACAGCTTTGCACAAGATGCTGAGCGAGTCCTCACAAGGGCCTATGATTTGGAGGATGAGTTCCAGAAGTCAGTTTTCTACCCTCCAGAACCTGGATTCATCTTTGATTGAGAACAGTTGAAGAGGGATATCCACGGGCAGTGGTGGATGATGGATTTTTGCCCTCTCTCCCTCTTAATTTTTTCCTGCTTCCTTCCTATTCCTTTTGGTCCAACTGACAAGGGAAATATACCCCCCCCCCCCAAAAAAAAACATATGTATAGTCCTCATATTAATAGTTCCATGGAAAAGGTTATGAAAGAATGGTGCTACTGGAAACATTCTCTGCTTATTTGTTATATGGGACAGGATGGGGTGCTGAAGAAGTTTCCTGACTCCATGGAGGATGAAGTATGTAGCAATGTCAGTTTATCACATATGGTGGCCCTTGTTGTTGTTGTGTGCCATTGAGTTGTTTCTGACTTATGGTAACCCAAAGGTGAACCTATCACAGGGTTTGCTTGGCAAGATTTGTTGTTTTTGTTTTTTTGCCTTCCTCTGAGGCTGAGAGAATGTCTTTACTTTCTTCTGAGGCTGAGAGAATGTGATTTGGCCAAGATCACCTAATGTGTTTCTATGGCCAAGTGGGTGTTTGAACTGGTCTCCAGAGTCGTAGTCCAATGCTGAAACCACTACACCATGCTGGCCTTTACTTACTTTGATTTTTTCCCCTGTAGTACAGTGGAAATTTGAGTGCCATCCTGCATTATAGAGGAGTGACTGAGGACCAAAGAGGTGGATTTTTTTGTAGGAGCCAGTACGGTGTAGTGGCTTGAGTGTTGGACCATGGCTTCTTTGACTGAGTCTATCGACCTGTAATTCAGTCTCCCTCTTTTCCTACTGCCTTCAATTTAGCCAAGTATTACTGGAGACCAGGGTTCAAATCCCTGCTCAGCCATGAAAACCCACTGGGTGACCTTGGGCAAGTTCAACATTCTCAGCCTCAGAAAACCCTGTGATAGGTTTGCCTTAGGGTTGCCGTAAGTCAGAAATGACTTAAAGGCACACAACAAGAAATTCCACTGTGCATGTGTTTCTTCTTTCAGAGAGGCAGCATGGGGTAAGTGAGGTTAACCATGTTGTGGGAGAACATGGCTTGAACTCAGAGGTGGGCAACATGCGTGCCACACATGGCTTCCATACATGTTTGCAGCCACTGGACCTCCACCCCTCCCCCCATACACATACTCAGACAGAATGAGTTGTCTCTGCTGGAATCTTCTGGAAGCAGTGATTCTCCTCTAAAGCAAGACATGCAACCTTCCTTTAGTGAAAAGAAGTATTTGAAAGTATGTGTGTGTTTAAATGACAGTGAACCTCTAGGCATTTCCAGTTTCCAAAAATGGTTAGATGGAGAACCTGTAGTAGATCCTGCTGGAGTGACAAAATTGGCCCTCAGACTCATCAAAGTTGTCCACTCTGTTTCCATCCTTTGCTGCTGCTGACGTTTAGTAGCTCTCACAATATTTTGACATGTTTTTGTATTGAACACCTGTTAGAATTGGACCATCGACTTGCCTACTGTGAACAATTTGTCCAGCTCTTTGTGCACATAAACCATTCCATTCTGCTCTGTATTTGATGTTATAGTTGATACGTACCGATGGGTTGTAACTTTGGCCCTTGTTTGTCCAGTTGTAATGGATACTTTTCAGTTTATACAACCTGATGATGTGGACAAGATCCTTGGAGAATCAAGAGCCACCACGTGTGTCCTAGTTCCTTGCTCTCCCTGACTCATTAAAAAGACCAGAGGAGGACGGGCTGATTGGGAGAGAGCGATGAATGCTTTCATTCAGCAAGACAGGGCTCCATGTGCTTAAAGGAAGCTGCTATAAGACCCCTGTTGTTTTTTTAAAAAAAACTCTCTCTTAATCTCACTGAATTGGAGGACTATTGGCCAGTCTCTAGTAAAGCCCCCCCCCTAATTTATATGGGATTGGTACCCATGGTTTCACTTACCTGCGATTGGGGAAAGGGTGTGTCTCTCTCGGCATCTGGAGGATCATAGAGGCACACTGGAGGTGGTCTCTCTATGCTTTGGGTGGTCCTCCAGGATGACTATGCTCAACTTCCACCAGAAACTGACCATAGAGTCACACCAGATGTCTAAAGAGGTGTTCTCTCTAGCCATTTTCTAGATCATCTGGCACACTTCTAATATTGTAGTTTGCTATTATATGTGGTTTCTCATATCTTTGGTAAGTTCAGGAACATATCCACATAAATGGGGGACAACCTATATTCCCTTTCTGGGGAAGGTATTGGTAGCCTCTCAGTTCCAGGGTTACCTAGATGAGACAGATTACACAGATGATGTCAGCCTGACTTCAGTCCCAGTTATGAGATAGCTTTGACTGCCTTGGTGGACAACCTACACCAGGAACAGGACATGGGGAATATATCCCTGTTCGTTTTGCTGGATCTGTCAGTGGACATTGATACACCTGATCATGATATCCTCCTGGTTTGTCTCACAGGAGTTGTACAATACTTGGTGCTGCTTTACTGTGATTTCATTCCTTCCTGGTTGGTTGAGGCCAGAAATGGTATTGGGGGAATTCCTTGGCCATTATCCTGTGCCCTCCCCATGCTATAGAACATGTACATGAAACTGCTGGATGATATTTCCAGAGTTTGGTGACATCAATATGTTGACAACACCTGTTTCTCCTTTCGGAGTAATTCTAAGGAAGCTGTTATGGTTCTATACCGGTGCCTGTCCTCAGGAACGGATGAAAGCAAACAAATTGAAGATTAATTCAGAGGTGCTTCTAGTCAATCAAAAGGCAGATCAGGGAATAGGGTTTCAGCTTGTGCCAGATGGGGTTACCTCCCCTCTCTAGATGCAGGTTCACAGCTTGGGGTGTCCCCTAGGATTCAATATTGGCTTTGGAAGCTCAGCTTCTTGTGGTGTCCAGGAGTGCATTGGTACACTTTAAGCACCAGCTGTACCTGCTTATAGAGACATGTGATCTGGCTATGATGACACATGCCTTAGTTACATCCTGTTTGAAATGCTGTAATGACATCTGTATGAGGTTGCCTTTGAAGAGAATCCAGAAACTTCATCTGAAGCCAGACTGTGGACTGGAGCTAATGATAAGGAGTGTACAATTCCTTTGTTACAATGGCTCCACTGGCTATTGGTCTTTTTCCAAACATAGTTCATTGCGTGGTTTATGACCTGTAAAGGCCTGTAGGGTCCAGGTTGTCTGTATTATCTCATATGAGACTGCCTGGGGTTTGAGATCTTAAGGGTAGGCCCTCTTCATTCCACCATCCACAGATTTGTCTTGTGGGAATATTACAAGAGGACCTTCTTGGTCACTGCTCCTAGGCACTGAAGCCCCCTTTCCTAGAGAGGATAGACTGGCTTTCAGTTCTATTGACAGTTTAATTACATTTTACTTTTCGAACGTTTTTATTGAATGAGAGCTTCTTAACCCTATCTTCTTAATTTCATAAGCCTCTTTAACAGGAGAAACAGTGGCGTATAAATAAATAATGCAGACGGAACAGTCTTTGAGTAGTAATGCTTTTTATAATTTAACTAATGGAGCCAAAATTTGCCTTATAAGTATTTACAAAGTAAAGGATATTTCTTATTCAATAAAGTCTATTCTTCCACCTCTCTTGCCTTTATGATCTGTTCATTGTACCCACAGGGCTAGCATCTGAAGTTGACTCCTAGGAAGTAAAAAAGAGGCAATATGTCCTATGTGTGGAAATTTTAGATGCATGCAACCTATTTCACATGCTCTAGGAGTGAAGCCCTGAGAATATGGGAGCCATTTTCCCCCCAGACCCTCCATGTTAAACTGGAAGTGACTGGAAGGTCATTCCAGGTTTACGGGTAAAAAACCTTTTAGCTTTGGATGTGTGTGTGTTTCTTTCCTTGAACAAAGTGTGTGTGTGTTTGTGTGTGTACACACACAAACACACACACACACTTTGTTCAAGGAAAGAAACACGCACACATCCAAAGTATATACATATTACTTGGCTCAAAAATATCCCAAAATGGATGCTGGAGGTGTGGAGAGCATTTTTACCACCTTTGGAGGCCCCCTGGGGTAAAATAATGTGTTTTTGTTTTATTATTATTAATTATTTTTCTTAAAGATTTACAATAAAACACGATTCTCATGCAGAAAGTTTATATAGCATCATACATAAATATATTTTTTTGTAAAACATAGTAAATTTCTATTCTCGAGTCTGATAAAAATTCACAAATTATAGTACAGTATTCCCGTTTTCCAATCATTATTTAACATGTTGCCAAAATATTTTAAGTTATACATCTTCTCTTCTTTTGGCTTCCTATATGATTTCCAGCTTTTAAGGTAAGATAACTGACATCACACTTAACTTAGAGTGAGTGAACAAAATTTAAACTCTATAATCCATAAAATTAATAAAGAAAAGATACATAAATTGTTTGGACCCTTGTTTTTTGTATACATTCATTTAGTTATTTTTTAAAAAAAAGTTGACCAAAGGAATATTTCTTTAACTAAAATATCTATTTTTTTAGTTTTACTCTTATTTTCTACCCCCCTCCTGTGTGATTTTGTTTTCTTAAAAAATAAAATAAAATTGTGCTAAAATGCCATCTAAAGGATGTGGCCACCAAGTTTTGTCTCTCTCTGAACCAAATTAGGCCTAGAAGAGGCATTTTTTGGAACAGGAAATGGCTTTCTCTCACTTTCTGTTGTTAAAAAATCTCTTTCTTAGGCCTAAATGGATCAGGAAGATCCCAAAACATGGTGCAAATGCCTCCACATTCACATTGTTTTAAACCCACCAACCAACCAACCAACCCCCCCCCCCAATCTGGATGGTGATAAAAAAAAAAATCACCTTGGGAGCTGCAGGTGACCCATAGGGTCACATCCATGCTCCAGGTATTGTCTTTGGCAGGTGAGATGCATCAATCGTCTAAGGCTGGCTTATGACTATACAGAACAATGTTGCCTGGCTCTTGTGGATGTACAAAAATAAATTTAAAGCTATGAGAAATACCGTTTTCACATTTGAAGTCTCTTCTGGATATTTATTATTGTAATTAAAAGAAACAGTTTAAGAGCAACAATCATAACAGCAAATCAATAGAAATGAAACATTCAACAGCAGATCAGATCTTTCCAGACATTGGGGTGAAAATTTGAAAATTAAAAGCAGTTTCTTTCCTCTTGCCCTGGTGATAACATGGTAGCGAGTGGAGGTGGTGGAGAAGAGGTGTTAACCCAATACTATAACTTTCCAGTTACAGTACAGTACTTTCCTTCCATCCCACCCTTCAAGTGTTCAGATGCAATGGCTTTTGGGATCCACTAGATGGCACTCTTCCCTCTCTTTACTTGCTACAAATGCAATGCAGTAAGATCAGTACAGCTGTCCTTTCTATCCACAGATTTGGTATCCATGGATTTAAGTATTCACGACTTGAAAATATTCTTCAAAAAATAATAATCCAAAAAGCAAACCTTGATTTTGCCATCTTATATAGGGGGCACCATTTTGCTATGCCATTGCATATAATGGGACTTGAGTATTCATGGATTTTGGTATCCATGGGGGATCCTGGAACCAAACTCCAGAGAATATGAAGGGACAACTGTGGTGTGTAGTGTGCTTACTAGCCACATTTTACCATCCCCTCTGTTTAAATTATAGGCAGACAATAGCATCCCAAGAGTGGAATTAGACTATGAGGAAGCAGATATGAAAATTGGGGGAAGGAGCACAAACAATTTAAGATATGCAGATTGCATCATACAATTTACAGAATATAGCAATAGACTTGGAATGGCAACTAATGAAAGTTAAGGAAAGGAGGGCAAAAAGCATGGTTTCTTACTTATTTATTTATTACCCCACATTTCTGGCAATATGGAACCCAAGGCGGCCCACAATTTTAGTTTTTAAAAAGTGCAGTTAAAAAGAATGGGTAATACAATTTTCAACAAGAAGCAAACAATGGAACAAGCAATCATCTTAAAAACATTACTTTAAAACAGTTTTTGAAAGGCCATGACAATACAATAACACCAATACAAATATAACACACCTCTGTTAAATGACCTTTTGCTACAGACAGTCAACACATAAAGGCCTGTCTACACAGAAAGCCTGGCTGTGGAAAAAGAGCAGAGAATGGCTCAGCCTGGGTTTTCTAGATGGTGAAAATAATCCTAATGGAATTTACAGGGAATACCTTTTGTCCCAGTGATACACCTTATTCAGAAGAAGGGGGTACAGAAACTCCAAAAATTGTGTGTGTGTGTGTGTGTGTGTGTGTGTGAGCCTTCACGACTTTTCCTGAAGTTTTAAAAACAATGTGATGGAAATGTGGATTCCTGCTTGTTTCGACAACCGTATTGCAGTGCAGCATATTCTCGGCAAGGGTGAAAGTGGAAAGCTGAGTGGTCAGATTTGCATGGCGGGTGGATTTACCAGCAATGAAGGGGCTGGAAGTGCCATTTTGGAGTTTTGCATTGCCGATCATGTGCTTTTTCGCTGTGCTGAGGTGACCAAACAGCTTTTTAAAGTGGAAGTTCTCACTGGCGCACCTTTGATTTTTGGTTAAAAAAATATACTTTGCAGTGGAGACAACTTGTTGAAAATAATAATGTGAGTAATTCACTCTCAGCCACTATGTTGCTTTGCAGGCATGGCTGCATATGAACTTCAAACACGGATAGCTTTGCATGCCAGTGATTTTACCAAAGGACTGTAAAGACCAAAGAATGCTGCCGTGATTTTGCATTAATGCACAGCAATCAGCATCATATCTTCTCATTTAGATAAGCCCCTAGCTTCGTGTGAGAGGGAATTTCATAGTCTGGGAGCATCCACCGAAAAAGCTCTCTCTTGTGTCCTCATCAAACACACCTATGATTGTGGTAGGACCACGAGAGAGCCCTCTTCTAAGGATCTTAAAATGTGGGAAAGCTTATATTGGGAGACAAAGTATTTCATGAGGGAGACGTCTTGCTTTACTTACACCTATTCTACAGGATTTTTCTTGTAGGATGGAAGAATTCTGTCTTTCCCTTCTACTCGCTGACCTGGACACACAGATTACAGATAAGGTAGCTAGATTTTGTGTGACTGTCATTATGACTCACAGGCTGCTGCCACATTGCAGGAATAATGCAGTTTGACACCACTTTATCTATCATGGTTCCATCCTATGGAATCCTGGGATTTGTATTTTTGTTGTTGAACCAGAGCTCTCTGACAGAGAAGGCTAAATATGTCAAAAAACTACACATCCCAGAATTCCATAGCATTGGGCCATGGCAGATAAAGCGGTGTCAAACTGCATTATTTCTGCAGTGTGGTAGCAGCCATAGACCAATGATAAATCAGCAGTAGATAATGGCAATAAAGAGTCCTTTCAGAAATATTCAGGAGCAAAGTGTGGCCCAGGGACCACATGTGGACCCTGGACAGGACTTTTGTGGCCCCTAAAGTTCTCTGCTGGTCCACTCAAATCTCTCTTGTTTTAAAAAAAAAAATTGCATGATTTCCAGACATTTTTCATGCAGAAAGCTCTGTGAAATGTTCAAAAACATTTCCAGCCTCAAATAGAAAGCCCTTGACATCCCCAAACACCTCTATTTTCACTGGGATCCTTCTCAAAATGGTGACCAGAAGTGATATGATGTTACTTGCAGCTGCCATTTTGGGAAGGATTTGAACCAAGATAAAATTATTTGGGAGGACTATTGGGTTATGGGTTATGGAGGGTTATGGGCCATAGGACAGTTGGATGGGGAGAAATTGGACCCCATCCCCATGAATTTGCCCACCCCTCCCCTGGTTTTAAGAGGATGTGTCAAGAATGAATAATACATGGGCATGAAATACAAAAGGGAAGAGCACTGATATGCCATAATAAACAAAAGCTGGCAGAAAGGTTCATTAATTTTAAATCACCCGTGGGGTGGGAAGGTCACTTCAGAGCATTCAGCTGAGTGACGTTTTCTATTGGCATGTCATATATTTACGAAACATTGAAGCTAGAGATGTAAATCCTGACTTGGTTAGCAATTTACCTGATGGGAAGCGGGGAGGAATATTCTCACCACAAGATGGCAAGATTTCCTTTTGCTGGCCTCAAAGATATTTCACCCATTTTCTCAACTTTTGTGGGTTACCTTTCTGTGCAAAATACAAAATGGGAAAAAGCAGTAACTGTTGCTTTGTTACATGGATTAGGAAAAGCCGTAGCATTGTGTGGGTTCTTTGTGCTCAAACAACCTCTCCTTTCGTGCTCGCTACGTGTATGCTTAGCTTCACAAAGAGAAAGGGCACCAGTTTTGTACATTCTGCAAAACTTGCAGAAAATACAATGGAGTGAAAAAGTGTATGGCATTCTCCAATTTATGAGGGTTGGAGAATATACAGTAGGCTGTCTTGCTTGTATCAACACAGTCTGTTTCAATCCAAACTGCAAGAATGTTGCAATAATTTCACATCTATAAATGTGGTGCTGAAGGAGAGTTTTATGGATACTATAGACTGCTAAAAAACAAACAAATGAATTGATCTTAGAGCAAATCAAGCTTGAACTTTTACTGGAAGTGAAGATGACTAAACTAAGGTTGTCATACTTTGGACTTGTCACGAGATGTGACTCACTGGAAGAAACAATAATGCTTGAGGAAGACTACCCTACAGGTGAATTGATTCAATCAAGGGAAGCAGTAGCTCCGAGTTTGCAAGACTCAGTGATCTCTCGTTCATAGGGCCATCATAGGTCAAAGTTAACTTGATGACAAACAATAGCAATGAACAACTCTGGAAAATCTAGCAATTAAAACATGTCGATTTACAAATAAATAGAGCCTTTATTCTACTTGGGACTGTAGACCACTTCTTAATGACTGGCCAGCTCTAGCAGGTTCAATTTGAATTCAGTTGAATTAAGCAAAACTGTTGCCAGTCTCTCAACTCAACTGGGAAATTCATCAGAGCCAATCAAAGTCAGTGAAGACATCATCTTGCTTTCAGTTGTGGATGCAACAGTGCCCAGTCCTTAAAACACCACCATACCACCCCAAACATATCCAATATCATCTGAATCAATAGCTAACCAGGTCAAGACTGATTTATACTTGGAATGAAGAGCATAGGCCCTTCCACACTATGCAATTATGATTGGGAAAATATGAAAGATTAAGTGGTGCTGGCAGAAGTTAGAAACAGTAACTAGCAGAAGTTAGAAACAGTAACCACCACCACCACCTGCCACACACATATCTAGCAGAGAAAGAAATCAAACTTAGGCCTCATCTACACAGGCTAAATATCCCCATCTTGCCCCCATCTTAGAGACCTGCAGTCCACAAGACACAGGGCTTTTGCACCATTCTGTCCCTGGGCAGTCCTCACCATCTCCGGGGCAGATATGGGGCTGAGACAGGGGCAAGACAGGGTAAGGCCCGATAAACCACTATAAGAAAATACCCAGTTTGCTACATTATCAGTAGCCAAAACCAGACTGGGCTCCATGTGTCTGTAGGAGCCCATCCAGCATGTCAGCCCTTTCTGTCACCACCATCTTCCTGGTTCTCCAGGAAGCCCGGGGTCACATGCAGGGGGCTTTGGTTAAATGTTACAGGGTCCCTTCCTGCCTTCTGAGACAGCAGAGAAAATGGTGGTAGTAGCAGCTGTAGGGACGGGATGGTGTTCCTGTGTGGACTCCAGCCCGTTTTGTCAAGGTAACGGGGGAGGGATGGGCCAGCTCCACAGCCAGAATACACCAGTAGGGAGTCGGCATGTATTTTGCAGGGAGCCGGTGTATCCTGGCTGGTGTAAATAAGCCATTAGTCATCTTCATAAAACATATAAAAGTAGTTTTACTAGTAATAGTTGTGTATAATCATATAGGTTCATCTCTTTGAGAAAGGTAAGAAAAATAGAGTACTACATGGTATCAGAAGGTTGCACCGTCTTGAGAGCATCAGGCCTATCTGTATAAAATGGAGTCCAGCATCTGTTTTAAGAACAAGACTACTAGAAAGATCACTCACTAAGAATCCCCCTCTCTTCTCCTGTTTTGTATCATTTTAACAGCTGCATGTACAAGGATGAAAGAATATACAGTCTTTCTTTGGGAAACTGAAACAAAGGCAGCTTCTTAACAGTTATCTATATGGCCTTTCTACCAAGCCAAAAAGTCTGGGCAGTAGCTAATTTTTAATCTATGCTTTCTTTAGATGTATAATTAGAAATTGGCATGGGTAACTGGCATATTTGCAAGCTAGCAAGAATAAGAATATAAAGGCTTGGCTTTTAGTTAATCTTTGTCTCTTCACCTGAGGGCACCATATCTGTACAGATATTTTTTTTTCCCATAATGGCTTAAGCCTTTGAATTTTTTGGTTTGTAATAAATCCTCCTGATTACAAGAAATGATGTCTGTCTATATTTTACCTGCCTCTTGTGAGCTGAGCTGTAAACTGAAAAGGAAAGTACAGGTGACAGTCTCAAGCAAAGAGAGCTCTTATCCATACGTGCTTCATGAAGACAGGCAGGGAGAGAGAGGGGGCGAGCAATTAAGCAGATGCCACCCCACAGAACAAAGGAATACCTATGTGACCCAGGAAGAGAGTAAGTGGTAACAAACAAACAAATAGTAAGCTACCATAAACATGCTTTCCTAAACTCCTAGAGAGCCTAACTACCAGTTAGTGTGGATGAAAAGGTTGCAAAACCCGAACAATTATAGCACTATGTCTCCACTTGAACTGCCATGGTTGCATCCCATGGAATCCCGGGAGCCAGTTACATGGCAGAATAAGGTGTGCGAAATTCCGGATTACTGTCCTTTCGCATCAGCAGTGGATAGTTCACATGATTTATTGCTAAATTGGAAGATGCGTTGTGTTTCGCCTTTCGCTCGTTCACACAGAGAAAGGTGGGGGGCATGGCCTCCAGATCATTAAAGCCAGACAGGAGGCGGGGAGGAAGCAAGGAGGGAGGCAGTGCGAGGGGGAAAGAGGCCGTAAGTTCGTAGCTTCATCTGTATATAAAGGAACAAAAAAAGGAGTGGAGTAGGAGAGAATGACAAAGGAGGGAAGGAAAGCAGCTGAGATCCCTGCAAGCTGAGCACACTGCTTCTCTTCTCATGTGTGCGCGTGCACAAAAAACATACATACACACACACACATACACGAACGATCAAAGCAGCTGAGATTCCGTTCGCTGTGCCAGCTGACCAGACTGCTTCTCTTTCTCCCTCTCCCTCTCTCATGCTGGTACACACTTGCGTGTGTGCGTGCGCGTGCACACACACACACACACACAAGAACAATCAAGAGATCAGCTGGTGGAGCGATCAACTGGTGGAGGGAGAGAGGAACAAGTAATTATAAGTGAGCCAGCTGGCTAGATCTTCTCAAGCCTCATTTCTTTCAAGTCCACTCCCTTTTGTGTGTGTGTGTGTGTGAGCGCGCCATGCACCCCCTCCCTCCTTGGTCAATTCAACCAATCAGGACTAAGCTCTGCTGTGGCTATTTTGGAAAGACTGCTGGTAGTTTCCACTGCTGTAAGCGAAATGGTCGTTCACACAGTCGATAGTGCACTAACTTGTGCTACTTTTCAAAAAAGATGGGGAAAATAGCGAAAGCTGATAGTGCTTGACTTATGGGTTTTTTTGCCCCCCTCCTTCTGAATTTGGCAACTTTGATCCAAAGGATGTGGGAACTATTAGGACTCTTTGCAAATTCTTAGAGGATTTATTTTGCTGTGTAAACGGCCCCCTGGTTATTTTCCTTGCTTTTTTTTCCGGGCTGTGAGGCCGTGTTCTGGAAGAGTTTACTTCTGATGTTTCGCCTGCATCTGTGGCTGGCATCTTCAGAAAATGGTTGGGTAGGAGTGTGTGTGTGCGTGTGGTTTATATACAGTGAACCCCTGTTGGGGAGGATATGTGAATTTGGTGAGGCACTGGAGCTCCGTGAGAATTCTAAATGCCGTTCCCTAAACTACAAAGTTCAGAATCTCATAGGATGGAACTATGACAGTTAAAGCACTATTCTCTTCCCCACCATCCCAGTACTATATAACTGCTATAAACCTAAGGAAATGCAGTAGGATGTGTCAATGATGGGTTTTTGCCAACCCAAGAGGAGAATCCAGCATACATTGGGCCCAACCCCTGAGCACCACAAAAAACAAACCCAAAACCCTTCTCCAGAGAGCTGGGGGAAAAATAGGAAATGATTTTAGTTCCAGATAGGGCTGCCTAGAGAGGAGACAAAAATTCCAGTGTTATTCAAAGTATCACTTGGATTTAGGCCAAAGGAGATGACAAGCCAAGGTTCTTCCTTATTGCACCTCAGGGGTCATTTTTACATATGTTCCTGTCTATTTAGGTAAAAACAAAGGGCAAACCGTTTTCAGAAACAATAGCTAGACATTATTTCTGGTTTATTTTCCCAAGGGCAGGTTAAGAGGTCATAGAATACTGGCTGATTGTTGAAGGGGAACAAGCAGTGGGTGACAAGTGAGGAAAGGAATGGAATGGAATGTTCTGGAAAAGGTTATGGCTGGCTGGCATTCTGCACTGCCCCATTGTTTTGTAGACTCCACTTATAACGGCAACCTAAGCCAGTTTTTGGCTTCTTGTAGTTATTTTAGAATGTAATACATGTCAGCATACTCTCCAACATTTCACAGGGCCTGTCTATACGAGGGGAAAAATGTGAATTGATGTGTACTCATGCAAATTCGAAGCAGGATTGACTTGTCTTAATGGTGTTTGGCAAAATCGCTGGCATGTGAGGCTATCCACTTTTGCTGTCCCAATGGGCATGCCTGTGATTCAAGGTGGTGGGCGCAACTTATTTTCACCAGTTTCATGGTATTTTTTTTTTAAAAAAAGGCATATCTAAGGTGCAAAAGTGTGATAATGCAATATTACGTCTCAATAAACATAAAAAAACAAAGAAAAAAGGCTGTTTTACCACCTCAGCATACTCTTGCCAAGGTGAAAATCTAAGATGGTGGTTCTGAGGCACTTGCCTCCTTAACAAGCTCTGCCCCCTGCTCCTATCCAGCCAATCAGCTTTCTACTTCCGCTTTTCTGGGGCTATGCGAATAAATTTGATTGCTTGTCATAATGGTGGATGATGCACATTCCCCATGGAGTTTTTTTTTTTTTTTAAAACACATTGGGGAAATCTGCAAAGGCTTTTCCCAAGGAGTTTTGGGTGGATTTGGCACCCCTCCTTTCTAATATGGCAGATTGAGGTGAATTGCCATTTAGAAAGGTCGCATGCTCCTCAGATTCTATGAGGAGTATTTTCACCATTTAGACAGGCCCACAGTTTAAAGCAGGGGCATGTATGGCCATGTAACATCAGACTGTGGTCAAAATGGCAAAAGTAATTAACAAGGATCAACACATGAGCTAAGAGAGCCTGCAGCATTCTGCTTTTGCCTGAGAGCTTTCTACACTGTCCAGAATAGTCTATGCTCTGGCTGGAGTATTCCAGCCATGGGTCTGCAACATTCTCCCCCTTTCCTTTGCCTGCCCTTCTGTTGCGGCAACAAAAGGGTGTCCTCACACCCACATTCCATACTCTGGACAGTGTAGAAAATATTCTGGACAGTGTACAAAAGCTCTCAGGCAAATGCAGACTGCTGCAGGCTCTCTTAGCTTCTGTGTTGATCCTCATGAATAACTTTTGCCATTTTGTAGTTTTACAAAGTCTTTAGCCTTCTCTACCAAAGAGTGCTGGTGCCATCCCAAACTACAGATCCCAGGATTCCATAGGAAGGAGACATGGCAAATAATCCAGTTTCAAACTGGATTATTTGTGCATTATTTGTGCACTGTGGATTTGACCAAACTGTTGTAACTGTGCAGTGCGGATGCACTCAGAATTCTAGCTATGAAGGTGCTGTTATTGTCCCCTCCCAGGGGAGTTTAGAGGGGGAGAGATTCAACAGATGTAAGAGTAAGGGGGGAAAGGTACGAAAGGTAAGGGGGAGTTTGTCCCACAGAGCTATGGCCATGATCTATATCAAAAAGCCCCTATTTAAGAAGAAAAAAATGGCAGGAGAACTGAATATCTCGATGGAGATCTCAACTTGCATCTGCCATATGCTGTCTAGTTTGAACATGAAAAAGGGAATCTAGGATGAGGCAATTCAAGTGGGATGGGGGAATCATTCCTCATCTACTCCCTCAGGTCCCTTTTAATTCTCTTCTTCTCTCTTTAGTTGATCGCTGGTCAGCAAATACACTGTGAGAAAAGACAATGCAAAAAAAAAAAAAAAGCATCTCCCCTCAAGTTGCCAGCTCTTGTTGCTCTTTCTCATAGGAGATTATCAGACATGATGGAGTGCGGCAAAAAAAGTGTTCCAAACCGCGCCAGAAGAACGGGAAGAGAACAGGAAGGGCAACATTACCAGACGCCGTGTCCTTATGCTGGCCTGGGGACATAGTGCTGCTGCAGATGAGGTTTTCCTTTTTTATTGACGGGGACAAGCCACCAATAAAAAGGGACAACTTAGTAATGGCCACACATCATCTGATAATGTCAGGATTTCCTGTTCTTCTAGTGATCTTCTGATGCAGTTTTTGCCACATCTGATAATCTCCCTAGACCGGGGCAGGTCACTGTGAAAGGGTAAGGGGACTTTATTAGCCCCCCAGGAGTTCTTGGAGGGCTGCACCCCCTAGGGTGCAAGGAGGCATTTCACCATGTTTTGGACCATTACTGTGTCATTTTAGGCCCAGGAGAGGCCTTGTTCCAACAGAGTAGAAGTCACTTCCTGTTTCAAAAAAAGCCTAAATTGGTCCAAAGTGGGCTCAAAATGTGGTGGAAATTTCCCCCTCACTTCCTAGAGGGCGTTTGGGGACATTTTTTGGGGAAAAGTTTGCAAAGAAATTGTAAAAAAAATGTTTGACCCCCTGGGGTGTTCTAAACATGGTGGAAATGCCCTCAGTCCCCCAGATGATGTTTGGGGGCATTTTGGAGCAAATTTTGAAGCATTGCTTTTCCATTTTTTGATCCCCTCTTGGAGGCCCTGGGGACCACAAAGATGGTTCTAGTGTCCACATGCCCGCACTTTTCCCACCCCTGTCCGAGACTTTTGAAATCACTATGGGAAACCATAATGCCGACTGGTTAAGAGAAATAGAAAGATACTCCTTCAGAGTGGCCTGTAGCTCTTAAGACGCTTCACAGAGATGTCTCTGGAGTGAAAAGTTGAATAAAAATAACTCCCACCCTTAAAATTTTTCAGTCAGCTACATTGCTTGCTTGTCTAGCCCAATTGATTCAACTTTGATAAAGGTACTTGACCAAATTATATTGTTTAATGTAATCATGTGTCTTATATTTACCAAGTTTTAAAGGTGCCTTGTAAAACAGTTCCTCCAAGTAAGGAGGTTTTGAACACTAAAAGCAAAAAATAATGCAAAACATTAAACAAAAAAAAAAAAAAGAAAGAAAGAAAAAAAGAGAGATTGAGAGAGAGAGAGAGAGAGGGCCTATAGCTCAGTGGTACTTTGCATGGATAAATTCTTAGGTTAAATCTCTGCCTGGTATCTCTGCTTAGAAGGCCAAGAGGTCTGTACATGTTGTAGCACTATTATTCAACCTTAACACCCATGCTTCCATCCTATGGAATCCTGGGATTGGCAGATTAAGGTGGGACATTTAGAATTCTCAGCCATAGTGTTCCAGTGCCTTGCCAAACTACAAACCCCAGGATGCCAAAGGATCAAACCATAGCAGCTTAAGTGTATAACTGCACTAGTATAGCTGTTGTGTTCATGAACCTCTGGTAACACAGAGGGGAGGGGAGATTTCTTCTGGCTGAGGGGATATGGTGAAATAGTGCAACCTTGACCATATTCCTAGCCAGAAATTGACTGGAATTGGATGCTTTCAGAAGAACATGTGCATTAGATTATTCAGATGGGGGATGTTGCATCCCTCCAAAGTACCTCACCTGGAATACTTTGTCCAGTTCTGGGTACCACAATTCCAGAATGATATTGACAAACTGGAATGTGTCCAGAGGAGGGCAACCAAAATGGTGAGAGTTCTGGAAGACATTTTGCCCTAATGAGGAGTGGCTTAGGGAGCTGGGTATGTTCAGCCTGGAGAAGAGAAGGTTAAGAGGTGACATTATAGCCATGTTTTAATATTTGAAGGGATGTCATACTGAGGATGGGGCAAGCTTGTTTTCTGCTGGACACGGAGCAATGGACTCAAACTATAGGAAAAGAAATTCCATCTAAACTTTAGGAAGAACTTCCTGACAGTAATAGCTGTTAGGCAGTGGAATACACTGCCTTGTAGTGTGGTGGAGTCTCCTTCTTTGGAGGTTTTTAAACAGAGGCTGGATGGCCATCTGTTGGGAGTGCTTTGATTGTGTATTCCTGCATGGCAGGGGATTGAACTAGATGGCCCTTGTGGTTGCTTCCAGTTCTATGATTCTATGATTCTACCATCTTTTCTGTAATTTCATGCAAATATATAATGATGATTTCTCCTTTCCAAATTATCCAGAATGTTGACAGTAATCAAAGCCCAAAAAGTGTAGAGGAAGCAATCCTAAGTATCATAGAGCATGCATATTTCTACTTTAATGTGACCCATAGTTACCTAGCAACTTCCTTGTTCTCTTAATTTTTATAGCTTCTCCTTTCTTTGGGGTGGTGCTTTAATGAGCCAGAAGACATCATTGTTTGTCATGAACAAATATTTGCAGAAAATGCAAAATGAGTCCAAAGTCTCCTTTGCAATTCCCTTCTACAGTAGATGCCAGTTAATCCATGTTGGTTTTGTTCTGCCCTTATATTTCACATGCTCTTGCTCTCCAGAGCAAAACAGGTGGCAGGTAGAAAAGATGCTAGAATTTCTGGTTTCTCCCCTTTCGTTCAGAAATAGGATTAGGAAGGTGGAGGAGGAAACAGTGGAGCATGTTTGTGGAAGCAGGATCAACAGGGGAGGGATGGGGAATATGTGGCCATCTGGAAGTTGTCTGTTTGCCATTCTTATGATCTCTTACCATAGGCTGATCTTGCTAAACTTGATGGGAGTTACAATCCAGAAATATCTTGAGGATGACAGTTGCCCATCCAGAACTGAAGGGATAGACTGCCTCTTCCCAGATGAGCATGCCCATAATCTAAGAGTAGAAGCCCTATTGTGTGTCCCACCACCCTGTGAGGCTAGGCTGGTGGGTATGCAAGACAGATATTTCTCTGTAGCAGCCCCCTGACTGTGTCACTCCTTCCCAAGGGAGGTCAGGTTAGCTCTGTCCCTCCTTGACTTCCATTGAGGAGTGAAGACTGTGCTATTTTGAGTAACCTTTGGCCTCTGTTCTGGGTGGTTTTTAAAATGTTGGTCTAATTTTAAAATTATTTTCAGAGAAGAGTTTAGACTGTTTTTACTGTTTTTTAGTTATTTATTTACATCAATATTCAACATTGGATACTCATGTATGTGTAACTGAGTAATGTCTCCTGGGCCCAACCCCCCTAAATCCACCATATTAGCCAGCAACTGCATTGAGTGAAGGAGATCTGTTCATCTGCTGAGTGGGGTGCAAAGAGGATGACATTTCCTTTCCCCTCCCATACGGGATCCGCAATGGGATGAGGAGTTACAACAGGGGTCCTGCTTCTGATTGTCACAGCTGCACTCACTGGAAGGGGGCTGGAAACTGTCAGGATATTGGGACATACAGTAGATTTATCCTGTAAAGAGCAGGAATGTAACAAACAGTCTGCAGTTTGCAGAAGCAAGCTAGCTGGGTAAATGTATCAATATTGACTGAGCCCAGGAGCTGAGCTGTGCAGGGCTGGGCTGAGAGCTAAGCAGTGCTGCTTTGGATTTCATAATGTGAAGCAGTGCTGTGTTGGATTTCACAGAGGGAAGATGTTTTTCTTTTGAATGTTGCATATATCTGAAAATACTTTTCATTATGCTCAAGTAAAGAGCTTCTTTTAGACACAAAGCCTGTGTCTGTGCCTTTATTCTGATGCCTGAAGGAACAACACTCTGTTGTTTATATATGTTGCCTGGACCTGTTTAGCTTCCCAGTACATGCTAACACCTGACAGCTGGAAACACCATCTTCCTTGTGCCCTGATCAGCAGCTGAGCAGAAATTTGTCCAAAGCAGCTGCTGGCTGTTAAGCTGGTCCTGGGTTGTGGTGGGGAGGGAAATAGACATTTGCATAGTCTTAAAATAAGACAACATAGTCTTATGAATATGAAGCAGTTACATATCTGTAACTCTAGGTTGTGATTCCATAACTGCAATACAGAATGCCAGCTGTAGTGTTTTAAAAGCATTTTTATCAATTGGGTATTGCCCCAAGAGTCCTGGTGGGTCGCAGGATGATAAAGTAATGCCTTCAATGAATCATAAATAAATCAAATAGAGAAAGCCTCCCCCAGCTTAGCTGTCAGAAAAAAAAATGACTCATATCTGGGTGTGAATGTGAGCTTGTGCTCTCTCCTTTTCCCCTTTGTGAGAAAATTTTCCTGTCCTTCCTTGTTTGCAATGGGTTGCATCAAATTTAGATTTTAAAAGTGTATGAAACAATGCTTATTGTCTGCTTGTAAAAAGCAAGACCTTATGTCAGTCATTAACTAGCTGAGAGTTGCAGACCTTTCTTAAAAATAGCAGGCAAAGGCCTATAAGTGTGAGTTGGTGTGGAACGAACTCAGGGACAGCACCCCATCTGGCTGTTCCACCCTCCCCAATGCCATAGGGCTTCCCTCTCTGACACTCAGGACTGGTTTAAGGAATTTTGGGGCCCCCTGCAATGCTTTATTTTGGGGGCCCCATATGTTTATCTGAGGTCAATGTAACCTAACTCAACCTAAGCTATTCACAGTACAGGATATTCAGATTATTACTAATAATGTTTTTGCAAGAGGAGGGTTGCTACTATGGGGGCCCCAACCAGGATGGGGGCCCCTGCAGATTCTGACGCAGCTGGTGCCTTAAACCGGCCCTGCTGACACTGCTGTTGGCTTCCACAGTAACTCATCATGATTGCACTTGCTGGGATGCCCTTATCCAATGAATAATAGCAGAAGCAGATCCACAGCAGACAGCAGCCATCTTAAGATCACCCAAAAGGCCATACTCATCTTCAATGCTGGGCATTGCATTGGAGGGGAATCTGAGATGGCTGCTGCCTTTTGTTCCTTCTGTTTAAAAAGCTCTAGTGATTGGATAAGCACATTCAGAAGCATGAATGGTGGTAAGAGCAGAAGTGGGCAGGTATCTTAATGGAGGCACTGGTAGTCTCCTGTCAACTGCTGAAACCACAGCTGCATAGGCTACTGGGAAGAATGTGGTATTTCACTGATTAAAGTGATCAACAAACCTTCTCTAACCCTACCAGAACACACTAACCTTCCATACATGGGAGAGAAAGAGGAACACAGAAGGTAGAAATAGATATCCCTCCTCTTTGTTGTTTCTGACTTGTGTTTCTGACATTTCTGACTTATGGAGACCCTAAGGTGAGCCTATCATGGTTTTTTTTCATGGCAGGTTTTTTTCCAAAGGGGTGTTGCAATTGCCTTCCTCTGAGGCGGAGAGGATGTGACTTGCCCAAGGTCACACAGTGGGTCTCTGTAGCCCAGTGCAGGATTTGAACCCTGTTTTCCCAGACTCCTAGTCCAACGCTCAAACCAGTACACCATGGTTGTACTCCTGCTCCCCACCCACAACAGTAACTCGTATGTTAATTTTACAGAGAAAAAAATTGCCTACGTTACTTGAAATCAATACTTTCACTTTATATTGTAGCAGCACCCAAGCTTGTTTTAGCAACTTCCTGACTGTCAACCCTGTATCATTCAGTTGCTAAAACAAATTTGACTGTCCCTTATTCCTGTTTTAAAAACTTGGCAAGACTAACATCAGGAGAGCTTAGGCCTACTTATACATCAACATGCTTGCCTTGTCTCTATATGAACCTCCTCTTGAGATGACAGAGGAGGCCCTCTTGAAGCCATATTAAAGCTCCAAGGAAGATGGCCATTCCTGCTGTTTTACTCCTGTTTTGTTCATTTATTTAGAGTATTTCCATCCCACCCTTCAGCCAAAAAGATTTCACATAGAGGCTTATCGCATGAGGAAAGGGAAACAGAAGTGCAGCTAGGTAATAGCACCTCCCATTCTGCTTTATCACATGATATCATAATTTCTTCAGTAGTTCTTCAGTTCTGGCCCCATGGGAGACAGTTGTAACAGCAAGTCTTTTTTCAAATTTCTAATGTCTAACACTCTTTGTTTAAATATATTTCTAACATCGGACTTACACAGACTAACAGCCTCAACACTCAAGCCCTGATTTGAAAGCATTTTTGAAAAATTGGAAAACCAGGATTTTGTTGTAGTTTTTAACACTTGTTTTAGATTTATTTATTTATTTATTTATTTATACCCTCTTCTCCAGCCAAAAGGCTATCAGAGTGGCTTACAAATTGTTTTAAGCAATAGCAATTTACACATCTATACTGCATTAAACAGTTTCCAATGCGTGTTAGCTAATTGTTCACTTGTTCACTTAAGCAGATCTTGGGAAGCCTATCATCACTCATTTGGGTTAACTTGATCCAAAAATTAAATAATCTAAAAAGGCACAGATCTGAAACAGCTGCCATTCCAAATTCAGCTCCGACTGCCTGGGCTGGAGAACTTTCTGACACTCTCATGTTTTGTATTGATCTCATCCCTCCCTTTCTAACATCTTCAACTGTCTCTTGCTTTGTAGTTCCAACCGACACCACACCAAATGGACTATGGTGCCCAAAATGTTTCAAAAATGCAGAGAATTTCTGAAATGCTGAGGAAATTCCATGTACTGGACTAGAAATGCACCCAGAACCTTTTCAGCATCAGGTAATTCAAGGATATTTCACAAGGAGATGCTGTACTGTATGGATATAAAGTCAACTGTGCAAATACAGCCATCCCTCCATATTTTCTGGGTTAAACATTCATGGATTTGATTATTTGCAGATTTTATTAATATGTTCTCTCTAGGCAGTTATAGGCCCTCCAGGGCAATTCTATGGTCAACTTCCATTGAAAGTGTTATCTCAGGCTTTTCCCATGGAGTATTTGCCCCCACCTTCCAAATACAGTAAAATGATGCAGGATCCCATTGGGACAAAAGGTATTCTTGAATTCTATGAGGAGTATTTTTGCCATATAAGTAGACAATCTCCTTGTTTTAAGGAAGAATTGCTGCCTCTGTATATTTCTAGAAACAACATTTTTCCTTTTATGACCAATATTTTCAGGAAGGTGGGTGGCTGGGGCAATCTGGTAGGGTCCTGGGTTGCCCATCCTTGCATTACATAGAAACCAATATCTTACAGGTGCTTATTTTAGAGGATATTAAAAAAAATCATAACTGAACACTTCCTATTTAACAGTTTGTGTAGTTTGACCCTCAGGAACTTTGGAGTTTGGTTGTATATGTAAAAATCTCCCCAGCTTGCTTATAGCTCTCAGTATCAGAAATACTATAAATATTTCAATTACAATCCCATTTGTTATATTTATTGCCCCCAATAAACTGCATGCAATGGGGGTGTTTGAGGCATATGTAGCTTTGCAAATTTGTGACGAATTCTATTTATTGCTGCCTAATCAGGGTAAAGAGAAAGTTCCCAGAGATTGGAAAACAAAGGTTTTATATATAAGTAGTTCCTTATCTTGGAATATTTCCTCACAAAGGGGAAGGTAGGATGGCAGAAATGATGTCACGGAAGGGCCATGAAGTAGAACCAAAGTATCATAGTCCATAAGCCTTCTATAGTCCAGAGATGGGGCAAGTGTGCCCCTTTGGTTCAACTTTTGTATCCCTGAAGCCCCTGCCAGTCCACAAAATCCCCAAACCTCCCAATTTGGAGACACTGTTTACATGTAGATTTTTTTTTAAAAAAATGCACAAAAAGTTATGCTTAAAGTAGCACAAAGCTTTCTATAGAATTAAAACCATGGGGTTGTTAAAGCTAAGTGGTTGGATCAATACATCATGGGGCTTCCTCAACATGACTGGCATGGAGTAATGAAGGCCTTTTATGGCAGTTCCATTTTTTGATGATACACTTCAGTTCCTCTCACAATGCATTTCTAATGCTCTGGGAATGCAGTGTGGTGCAGTGGTTAGAGTTTTGAAAATGATTTGGCAGATTCTAATCTCCACTCAACCAGAAAATTCACCAGGTGACCTTGTGGCTGGGGAGGGGGATAGCTACCATTGGAGTTTTGATCTCTTTTGGCCATCTGGCCTAAAATAGTCTCTCCTTTGAAAGGCAAGATGGCAACCATGGCCACATTTATGCTTGTAGCCCTGGTCCTTCAGTCATAAAGCTATGCTGATGTTTTCTTTCTTAGTGTGATATACCTCACAGTTCTGTTATGAAAATAAAACAGTGCGGGAAGGAGATCCATGTACACTTTGATTTGTTGGAGGACAAGGGACATATAAATATAACTTACCAATAAACTAACCTGTACCCTGGGCCTGTGGCTAAGCCATTAGGTAGACTGCCATGTTGTAGAAATGCTGTGATCTGGATCTAAGGATGCCATCTTTCTCCATCAGAAGGCAATAATCCTGATCAACTGCATAAACTACTGCTTTGTTTGAAAGTATTTTCTCAAAGGCATTAATGTCAGGAGATTAATAAACCTCTTCATATCTGTTTGTCATTCCTGTACTAATCTACTATAAGTTATTAACCAAGATATAATTTATAATTTCCCCATACAAATCCATCATCATATCTATAAAAAGGCAAGAGAAAGGAGTGTGGATTACACCCACCAGATCTCTGTTTCAAAGGTAAGCAGGAATTGTCTTAGTGCATCTTGGATGGCTGATAAGGTACCAACATTTCCTGCCTTATTTATGTCCCCTTTGGAGTCCATCATCACCAAGGGTTCCAAAAGAGACCCATTCTGTTCCAAGGTAGAAATAATTGCAATGTTTCCAAGTCTGCCAGATTTTCATATTGCAAAATGTGGATTTTTTGAGTGGTTGAAACCTCTTCTCGAAACTGGCCCGTTAGACTGTCAAATGTTGAGACTATCTTTTTATGAGGTGTGTGAGCTGTGTTTTCATCTTTATTACTATGTTTTAAAAATGATTTTACATTTAAAAAGGTGTGTTTTTTAAAAAAAATATGGCAATTTGTTTAATGGTATTTTCCCTTTATTATTGTCAGGCTTTTAAATGATTTTACACTTTTTAAAACTTTGATGACCTTTTAGGATGATCATTTGTTCTTTGAATGGGTTTTAAGTTTGGCTGGAATCCTGTTTGGGACTTAGAACTTCATAAGTGGATTTACGTCTGGGGGAATTAGAACTGGGCAGTTACATAATATTTGTATTCAGCAAGGGGCTGCTATTATGATGCTACATAGGGGAGCCAACAATGTGAATTGGGATCTTTGCACAATGGAACAGATGTTGTGTTTCAGTCCAATTGTGCATCAGGACATGGGCTAGGGAGTGTCAGTGTGCATTGACAGAGCCTGATGTGCTTTGGGACCCTCTTGCTGGTGCCCTGGTATACATTTTCACAGTTCATTAGCAGGGTTTCTTGGCACTTCTGCAATGTAGCTCAGTACATGTAAAGTTATGTAATGTAGACTGTGGCTGCTGACACACTGCAGAAATAATGCAGTTTGATACCACTTTAACTATCATGGCTCCATCCTATGCAATCCTGGGCTTTGTAGTTTGTTGTGGCACCAGAGTTCTCTGACAGAGAAGGCTAAATATCTCACAAAACTACAGAGCCCAGAATTGTTTAGCATTGAGCCATGGCAGTTAAAGCAGTGCAATAGAAGTCTTCTTCCTTGACTTCTATTGTATGGCATCTCTGCAATACTATACATTGGTGATGAATTCTACAAAAGCCTATGGATACCAAATGCTGAAGAAGGGCAAATATTTTCTGGGAAAACTTTACTGAGAAGAATTTAGAACGCAGTTTGAATGGACAACTTTGTTTCAGCTTGACTTCCACTTGGAGTGTTTCTGTTTTGTGGAGCTGCTTCAAGAGATCTCATTACTCTTCTTGGAATTCTTTTGGCTTCTCTTGAAAGTCCTCCCCCATCCCACACTTTTATTTATAGAAACCCAGAAAATAATTTCAGCATTTTGGTTCAGGCAGGCGGAACATAAGAACAGGGCAGACTGTTCTATCCTATTCAAATCATCTCACCATTGTGGACTAAATGCATTCTGTTGCTCTTTTAGCCCATTGGCTAAGAAGGGAAAACAATAGCTATCCCATAATTGCTTGAGCAGTTTGGCAAAATGGAGGAAGCTTTAGAAAAAAAATGCAGGGTTCTGCAATGGTTTTGCTTAGATTGCTAGAAACACATGCTAACTATAAGACAAAGTACCAGTGTGGTGTAGTGGTTTGAGTATTGGACTATGACTCTGGAGACCAGGGCTCAAATCCCCCATTCAGCCATGGAAACCCACTGGGTGACCTTGGGCAAGTCACACTCTCTCGGCCTTTAAGGAAAGCAAAGGCAAACCCCCTCTAAACAAATTTTGCCAAGGAAACCCCATGATAGATTTGTCTTAGGATCTCCAGAGGTCAGAAATGACTTGAAGGCATACAACCACAAGAACAAAATTCATGTATGTGTGTGCCTATAAGTCATCTGCCAACTTATGGAGACCCCATGAGTTTCATAAGGTTTTTCAAGGCAAGGAATACTCAGAAGGAATACTCTGAAATGTAGCCTACAGCACCTGGTGTTTATTGGCAGTCTTCCACCCTAGTATTGACCAGGGATGACCCTGCTTAGCTTCCAAGATCAGATGAGATTTGGGGCCTTTAGGGTATTTAGACACCAACCATTTTTTTATTTTTTACTTTTTTTTGGATTCCCCTGCTAAAATTGGAAGAGATACTTGGGACCATAGCTCTAAGAATTCCTTCTGGGAAGGGGCTGAGGGAGGGGAGGTTTCTAAGAGCTGTAGTCCAAAAAAAGTAATGTTTTGAAGTTCTATATTTTTTTCTTAATATGTCACTGGATCTGAATTCTTTCCCAAGAGATTCATTGCATCGACTATTATAGGCCTAAATTGCATTGTATTGTATTGACATATATAGGCCTTAAATCATGAATCAATGGGTTTTATTACATATTGACTAATCATTCAACAACTGATTGAATGGATCTTCTCCCAGTTGAGGCTAACCAACAGCATGTCGGCCATGGTGGTAAAACCTCTATGTCCTTGGTCAGCAAAACATCCTTCAGACAGCCAGTTTGACAAAGGGTTATGGGCTGGGAGTGTACCTGCTTGTCACCTGGACTTCTCACATGCCGACTGGACTTCTGCTTATTCCCAGGGTCATGATGCAGCCTGTCCATATTCAGCTTACCTTAATAGCACTGGTAATTTGAAGACCCAAGTGTCATCAAACTCAGGGCCAGGTTTTGTTAAAGGATTAACAATTGCTGATCCCTTCATGTATACATGTTACAATAAAAATGATTTTAAAGAAAGTTTAGCCAGAGATTTTTGGACTAAAATTCTCCCAGAATCTCCCTGTCACCATGCCCATAGGCCAGACTGGCTAGGGGATTCTGGGATTTGTAGGATAAGAAAGTAAGCTTTCCAGACTTACCTTTGCAGGTTGAACTGAGCTGATTAACTGAAACATCCCTTCACAGCAGCTGAGATCTCAAAGTTTTTTTTTAATCCAGTCCTGCCTGTGCACTGTCTAAGGCACCATGAAGAGAATTCTGATCTTCTTCATTTGTGTCACCATCCCTATCATTCATGGTGAGTGCCCTTAAGCCTCATTTACATGGCAAGTTCTTGGGAGGGAGGGAGAGAGTTGGTAGTCTTCCTTGCTAAAAGAAAAATGGTGTCCCAATTGCACCTGTCCTCTTGATGTCTGTCCCTCCCCTCTCTCACCTGGTAGGCAGCTACCAGGGGAAAATGGAGGTTGGTGGTGGGCATTGGAACAAAACTGGGGAAATTCTTTCAGCCTAAGTGCTGAATTCAGTTTTAAAGTAAGTTGGACCCCTGTATCTGTAGAACCAACATCTGTGGTTCCAATAACCCACAGGCCTCTAAATAGGGGACACGTGCCATAGAGTCATGCTGGAAAATGCCTAGAGAGGCATCCTATCTAGGCATCTTCTATGTCCTCCAACACAACTTTATGGTATGTTTTTTTTTAACCAGAAGTCCTTTATTTTGACGGGGTTCACTGTTATCTGTGGTTTCCAGTATCCATTGTAAGTCTGGAAACCACATATACCCCCCTGTGAATCGGGGGTCCAACTGTATTTCTGGGAACCACATTCCAGTGGTGGGGGAAGCCAAAGGGAAAACATTCTAAAACCAAAATATCAGTGTATTTTGGCTTTTAAAGTTATTCCAGCCAGTAATTAAACCTTAGGAAAGTCATTTCAATATTTTGGAATGAGGCAGAGTGGGGGAAGAAGCCACAAAATGATAGTGTCATGAGGATCAGGATGTGGCAATATGGGGAAAAAAGTGTGTCCACAGTGGCTGTCATTTGAAATAATTAACAAACAGGTCTGTCTATGGTAGAAGCCCCCACCCCTCCAAGGCTTCAGGCTGTCACCACCCACCACCCACATTATAGGGTGGTGCTGCCTCATTCTCTTGAGCTATTAGTACTGAAGTTCTCCTGAGCTTGACTCCTTGGCTTCTCAAGAGAAGATCTCATCTGCTCTCTACAGGTCACCAACGATGGTTGGCTAGGCTTGAAGAGAAGAAGCATGATGCTGCAGGTGGAGGCTGGAAGGGAGCCAGCCGATGGTGACTTGGCTCACCTCTACTTGGAGAAGCACTCAGTCTCTCATCCCACCCTGCTCCATTCCACCCCACCTCATCTGATACTCTTCCTTCTCTTCTCAACTACCTCACCCACAGTGTGGGACAACACACCTGCATCAGCACACCTGTCTGTGGGCCAAGTGTTGAGAGGCACCCATTTAACAATTGGTTCAGACCAACTGGTGTGAATAAGAACAACCAGCTAAATGACATCACTTTGTGGCCTGCTAGGGAAGGCCAAGGGATCAGACTGAAATTTCATGAAATCTATAGCCTTTAGGGCTGAAGTTGCTCCTACCTGACCATGAAAGTTCCAATCTCCCCTGTGTCACTTAGGGTCAAGGTATGCCTGGCTCCCAGGAAGCCTTAGTTTGGAGCCACATCCCTCCAGTTCCTACTGGAGCTTCAAAAATAACTAACATTTCCCCCACTTCCTCCCCTTTTTTTTTTGTCTCCAGGAGCAAGTAAAAATGTAACATGTGCTTTGTGTTATATGGGAGAGACCCAATGTGCTGGGGGCAATTGCATAGCAGATGCCTGTGTTACCCTCACACAGGTCAACACATTAGGTGGGTATGGTGATGATCCACAGAGGCTAGGACTGAGATCGTATCTCAAATGGGCATAGTGCAATGCTTTGCTTATGTACAGTTCTATGTCTTTCCCCTCTCCCTGTTAGCTCTTAGCTGCTTTGTACTGTGGCTGCTTTGTACTGGTGGGGAGGGGAGGGAAAGGAGACACAATTCAGAGAAGGAAGATTCAACTGGGCTCATTGCAGGGTGGGGGAGAAATAAGAATGTGCTTCCAGTTTGAATGCATTGTCCTTTTCCTCCCCCTGAGATTAAAGACCAACTGCTTCTACCCTTCCCAGTAGGAAGGAGCACCAGCAGTAATCCCTCCCAGTTGCTGACAACTATGGGGGGGGGCATAAAGGACAGGAGAATAACCCCCTGGTTCCTATCCAAGAAGAAAAATACACATCTGTAAGCCACATTTACCTCCATGAACCCAAAGTCACCTGTTTGATGCTTGCTGTGGCATCTCAGTGTGGGGTCATGGCTCTGGCTTTGCCTAAGATGACATCAAAGTCAATTCTTCCCTACAGGCTTACATCCAAAAAGACACCACATGAAAGGAAATGGAGTTGAGGAGGGAAGAGGAAAACAAGCAAAATTAGGCACACGTTTTAAAACCAGACCAGTGGCCTCATGCTGTCTGGGGTGAAGCAATCTAGAGAATGAAATGGAATTGGTCTCTCAGTGTAACCAAGAGAGGCCCTTGCTCCCCATTCTCTTTCTGCTGGAGCCTGGGATGTCATGAAGGCTGGTGTCACCCCTTCACATGACAGTGTCACCTGGTGTGGTTCGGCCTCTCTGTGCTCCCCCAGTGCCACCACTGGCTGGATCCAAGTGGAATGTCTGCTGAAAGATAACAGTTATGAGAGGGTCTCTCCTCAGGGCAGATAAAATGACTCTTTTCCCAGTCTCTCCCTTTGTTGCATTCTGATGGGATGTTCATAGAATCAAAGAATCTTAGAGCTGGAAGAGACCACAAGGCCCATCTAGTCCAACCTCCTGCCATGCAAGAACACACAATCAAAGCACACCCAACAGATGTCCATCTAGCCTCTGTTTAAAAACCTCAAAAGAAGGAGACTCTACCACACTCAGAGGCAGTGCATTTCACTGCTGAACAGCTCTTATCATCAGAAAGTTCTTCCTAATGTTTAGGTGGAATCTTTTTTCCTGTAGTTTGAGTCCATTGCTCTGTGTCCTTGTCTCTAGAGCAGCTGAAAACAAGTTTGCTCCATCCTCAGTGTGGCATCCCTCCCAATATTTACACATGGCTATTATTTCCCCTCTTCACCTTCTCTTCCCCAGGCTAAACATACCTAGCTCCCTAAGCTGCTCCTCATAGGGCATGGCTTCCAGACCTGTTCATTTTCTCTTTTCTCCAGGTGGAACACCCAATGGAACTTACAGAGGCTGCATTGATCAAAATCATTGTAGGCCACTTGCATTCACTTTGACCACATCTGATAAAAGGCAAATCCGGAGCAGCTTAGCCTGTTGCACATCCAATGAATGCAATCAAGATCTGACTCTCAGTGGTGGGTATAGACAGAAAAAGGGCCCCAGGGCATGGACATCCCTCCTGAGAACAGTGGTAGGAAGAAACAGTATTACAGAAACATTGGTCGACACTTTAGATCAACAACTTAGTTAGGGTGGTTGTTTTTGTTGTGTGCATTCAAGAAGTTTCTGACGCATGGTGACCCTATCATAGGGTTTTCTGGGCAATATTTCTTCAGAGGAGGTTTGCCATTGCCTTCCTCTGAGGCTGAGGGAGTATGACTTGCCCAAGGTCACCCAGTGGATTTTCATGTCCATGCAGGGATTTGAACCTTCGTCTCCAGAGTCATCGTCCAATGCTCAGACCACTACACCACACTGGCTCTCATAGTTAAGCATACTTAACTAAGCAGCATCTCTTGGCTTTACCCTCCAAATCCTGTTTTACTGGACATCAGCTTCTGTGAGTGATGGAGGTCTGTTCTCCTGTTGAAATGGAGCACATCATACTCATGTTTCCAGTTGCCTCCTTCCAGCAATCTCCAGTGTGATAATTAGAAGCAGGATCCCTGTTCCAATTGCTCTTTGCACCAGAGATCACGGGTGGGAGGCGAGGTGGAAACATTTAGTCTGATGCACCCCAATTGACAAGGGTACAACAGATATCCATTGCTCACAGCTGATGCCCAGTAAAGCAGGACTGGGGGTCTTTTATGACTGTGGCTATAGCACCACCTTTTTGAATACATAAGGTTTGTAAATACAAATAATTTACAGATCCATAACTCTAGGTTACAAACACATAACGGCAACACAGTACTGAATTTCCCCCATTATTTTTGAGCTCATGAAGCAACCCTGTTGGTAGCTAAGTTTGGTTTTTTAAAGTGTCTTGAGGCAGAAGTTGGAAAAAGGTCAATATGGATCCACTGATAGATTTCTGGAGGATTTGTTTGGGACTGGAAAAGGTTGCTGGCTCTCCACTATTTACCTGTCATGACAACAAATTTACTTTTTTCCACAAAAGATTCAACAGGTGAGATGTATGGAGTAGGGGCATAATGCTTCACTAATGTCATTCTTGAAGAAAGGAAATTAATAGGTTTTTTTCTTTTTTTCTTTGCACTGCAAGAAAATCTTTAAAAGTGTGAAGTTTTTCTAGTTGGCAGCTGCAGTTCATGGCTTCAATCAGATGCTAAACCTATCTTTCAAATAGGTTCAGCACCTTGGTTAGCTCATACACCCCCCCAAATCTGAAGCAAATCCCCCCCCACTTATTCTTGATACACATCTGGCCCAAGCCCCAGTTTTGCACCTGATTTTAGACAATGGAGTTGTACGGTTTAGCATAAAAAATGCACATTTTTGAGAACCAGAAGTGGAATTCCAGCCACTTTGGGTTTTTAAAAATTGTTGTATTTTTTGGTAGTTCATGTGACTCCCAAAAGGTCCCAGGTGCAAAAGTGGCTTCTGGACCTCCCATGGAGACTCATCCCTGAGCTAGAGGTACACAGCTGGATTTGCTCATTTGTTCCCCCTCCTCCACCAACATGTAAATGAACATGTGTGTGTATGGGGTGTGTGTGCTGAAGCAGCAAAGTGTGTTTGGGGAACTAGGGGTGGGGGAGGAAGGTGTGTCATAGTTCTGCTTGTGCAGAATTTTACAAAACGTCTCCTTATCCCAGATTTCAACCAGAGTGAAACACGATGGGGAATTAAAGGTAATGTTTCATTGTGTTGGTGCTTCCCAAACTTAAACCGTCAGGCCTGAGGAAGTTACATGAGGCTTCTTATAAAAATGTACCGGTCAGGGTAGTTGACAGCTGGCTAGCATTAGGACATGTGGAGAAAAGATGTATGCTCATTTCCAGTGTTTGGTCCAATTACATGAGACCTGGGACCCATTCACACTACACATTTATAGCACTATGATTCCACTTTAACTGTAGTGGTAACATCCTACGGAATCCTGGGCTTTGTATTTTGGTGAGGCACTAGAGCATTCTTTAGCAGAATTCTTTTAAAAAAACCTCCCTAAATGACAAATCCCAAAACTTGGTAGGGTATAGCCATGGTAGGGTATAGCCATAGTGCTACAATGGTGTAGCATGAACCCCTGTTGTTCACCACTCACCTAAGATCTGCTTCTGCTTTTTTTTTTTACAGTGCCTCCCACTAGTGCTTCCCAAAATGGAGTGCATTGCCCAGTTTGTGAGAACTACAACCAGAGCATGTGCACAAGCAACATAGACATTGCCTGCCGAGGAGCTGAAGAGAAGTGCATTTCCCTTGCAGGGGTATCAATCGGTATTCACCAATGTTATTTCAGCAACATATGGGGAAGAAAGACACCAGGACTTTCTTGTGTCAAATGCAAGAGGCCTTGAGGGTCAAGGCCTGCCCTAGGATCATAGAATCATAGAATCTTAGAGATGGAAGGGATCTCAAGTGCCATCTAGTCCAACCCCCTGCCATGCTTGAATACAGAAACAAAGCACTCTTGTAAGATGCTCATCCAATCTCTGTTTTGAGACCTCCAGAGATGGAGAGTCTATCGCCCTCCAAGGCAGTCTATTCCATGGTCAAGGAGCACTTATAGTAAAAAGCTCTTCAGTGCTTTACATATTTCCTTTAATATTCCATCTTTTTCTCCAGTATCCACAGACTGGGAGCCACTCTTCTTCCAACTAAAAGATTGCTGAATTGAGGAAACAAAAGCATCTAAAAATATATTGAAAACAAACATATAAGTTAGAGTCTCTGCAGAGCTTGAAAATTATTTGGAGTCTAGTTCCCAAAGTCCCCCACACAGCATGGTTATAGGGGAGTTATATCCCTCAAAGTAACTTTTCTAAGCTCTTAGCTGCTGTTCCTAGAGTCTCAAAGTTTGATTCTCAGGAGATAAAAAACCAAACAAACCAAAACCCAACTGCCCTATAGGAGTCTGGGCAACACTTTCATTCTGTATTGTTGTTGTTGTTATTGTTGTTGTGTACCTTCAAATTCTTTTAGACTTATGGCAACCCTAAGGCAAAGCTATCACAGAGTTTACTAAGGTGTGACTTGCCCAAGGTCACCCTGTGGATTTTCATGGCTGAGCAGGGATTCAAACCCTGGTCTCCAAAATCATAGTCCAATGCTCAAACCACCACACCACACTAGCTCCATAGGCCTTGGCAAAATCAGAGAGCAGATTTAGTTATTTATTTAAGCCAAGATGCCAGTCTTGGCTCGTGTTGTCCCCTTAAAGGGCCAGAACACTAGTAACTAAGTAGTAGGCATTATGTGATGCTTGAGTGGACATGGAGCACTACAAAATCTTTGGTTGAAAACCTTCTGATGACATGTGTGCATGTGAGACTATGTGTTCTATGTGTGAATGTTTTCTTTTGGATGGGGCACAGGGAGCAATTTTCTTCACCGGGGAGAGCGTGCTCATTTTCCTTCCCCTTGCAGCTGAGATCATCCACTTCTTTCTCCTAGGAGTCTCTCCCTGCTTCCTCCCCCTACTGGTAAACTGCTCAGTAGCAGTGGTAAGCACAGTGCCCTCTGTCTTTGGGTAGGAGGAGAGCATGGAGCTGCAAGGATGTAGTGTTATATTTCTCCCACTTGATCCAGGATCTATTTTTGATGTGAAACCTTTTCTGACTCATTCAGACATACGAGTCATCATGCAAGTGATAAACTTGCATGTGTGAAGCAACCCATAATTCCCAAATGTGTGCATGCAGGGTGACTTCCCAAAATCTTCCCAAAACATAACATGGGGGAATAAAATCTTGAAACTGAAAGATGATCTTTGATTCTTCCAGTTTTGAGTCTGATTATTTTCTTTCCACAGATGACAAACAGGGCAACTTCACCCTCAAAGGCTGTGCAACGACAAATGCCTGCGACCTGATGCAGGGTGACCTTGTGCCCTTTGGAGACAACATCTATAAGTTGTCCACAGCAGCAGTTTGCACCAACAGAGGAATCCTGGCAGCAGTCTCCTCTCCAATGGTCACCGTTCCTGCTATTGCTGGATTCCTCTTACTGGATGGCCTCCCTTAACTTGACCAAGCCAAGCATTTGCTTGCTCATGAGTGCTGGATAAAAACCACCATTTGTCTGATCACCAGAATTACAAACAACATTTTGTCATATGGACTGGTACACACACACACACACACACACACACACACAGAGGTTGCCCCCCTCCCGTAACTGCAGTATTGATAACTGTGTTTTCATTTTCAAGTAAAGGTTTCTCTAGGCATCTAGAGGGTCTCTCTAGGCATCTGGAGGTCCTCCAGTGTGACTCTTATGATCAACTTCCAGTGGACATTGACTATAGGGTCATGCTGGAGGACCTTCGGTTATCTAGAGAGGCATCTCTAGGCATTTTCTAGGTCCCCTAGTACAATTCTGTGGTATTCTATGGTGATTTGCTATTATCTGCAGTTTCATTTATAAACAGTAAGTCTGGGAACATATCCCTTGTGGATACGGTGTGTGCATGTGTGTGCACACACACATGCACACTTCCAAGTCACCTCCAACTCCACACACACACACACACACACACACACACACAGAATGTTCTAATTTTTTAGTGCAACTTTCTAGACTTTCCCTGTTTCTCCAGTTTACCTCTCTTTGACAGAGCTGATTTTTTAATTCTCCCACCTCCAAACCTCTCCACTTCACTTTCTATAATTTTAAAGGAGTCTGTCCACCATTCTCCAACTGTCTTTGGACTCCTTCTCACTGAGAACAAATCTGTAAAATGTGGGGGGTCACTCAGTTTAATCAGTTTAATCCTGCAGAGGCTATGGAGCTGCCTGGAGTGCTTTTTTTGGTGACAGGGTGAGTGGAGTGAGAGATATAAATTCATGAAATAAAATAAATTACAAATACTACAGGTGAATATGGATTTTTTCCCCTCAAGGGTGCTGCTTGGAAAATCTGGGAACTCTGTGTTTTGTGCAGAACAGATGCTGAAATACTGTTGGTGCTGAAAACACCAAATAGCTGTTTCTGTAGTAGGGGTAGGAGAGACAGAATCACAGCTCACATGACTTCCTTTCTCCTTCCCAATAAGTGGGCTGTTGCTTCTTTGAGCTGTCTTATTATAAGTAAAGTAGAGAGGTGTGGATACAGTCGGTCAAAAGTTGACACCTTTGTGGGCAGAGAAAGTGGGGGTGGGTGAGAGGAAAGAGCATTCCACTGAATGTATTTTAAGGTAGCTAAAATTCTGCAATAGTTCCTCTGGGGTGAAGCTCAGCATAAAGACTCTCTCCCATTTGCCAAAGGTTTTGTTTTGTTTAGAACAGGGGTGGGCACCTGTGTGGTGGTCCAGGGGCCAATTTCCCCAGATCTCCCACAGACTGTACCCTCCAAACGCCTATATTTCTTTCAGCAGTTCCTCTCAAAATGGAATCAGAAAGTGACATCACATCACTTCCTGTCACCATTTTGAGAGGGACTTCAAAAGGAAAACAGAGGTATTTAGGGGTCATATGGAGTTCTGGGGGTGCTTGAAGGGGTGTAGGGGTATTTATTGCATGTTTACCTATGTTTGGGGAGAGGATCCCCATAGGCAAAATATCCATAGGGAGGTTAAAATATCTTCTTAAGAGAGATGGAATAGTGCAGTGCATTGAGCATTGGACGAGGATACTGGGAGACCAGGGTTTGAATCCCCATTCAGTCATGAAAACCCATTGAGTAGTCTGGGGCAAGCCCCACTCTCTCAGGCTAAACAGAAGGCAATGGCAAACCCCCAATAAATAAATCTTGTAAAGAAAACCCTATGATAGGGTTGTCATAAGTTGGAGGTGACTGGGAAGCACACCACAACAATAAAAGATCAACAAAATCTGGGAAAGAAGGTGAGGTATACTATATATTGAAACACTATGCAGTTGTCCCTTCATATTTGCTGGGGTTTGGTTCCAGGACCCCCTGTGGATACCAAAATCTGTGAGTACTCAAGTTCCATTGTATGCAGCGGGATAGCAAAATGGTGTCCTTTATATCAAGGTTTGCTTTTTGGATTATTATTTTTTTTAAAGAATATTTGCAAGCCCCAAATACTTGAAATACCAAATCTGTGGATACGGAGGGACAACTGTACTGTGAGTCTTGCTTGGCTCTTGCTGTTTTACTGGTAAGCCTAAGGAGCTGCCCAGCAGAGGAAGGGATATGTCTGGCTATGGAAGATTGCTGAAGCAGCAGAGGAGCTGTCCAGTGGAGAAATCAGAATTGGTAAGAGTAGTAGGCAATGTTGCACCAGCAATAGTGGGGGGAAAGGTGAGGGGTTTTTATAGCTGTACTTACTGCAACAGAGAGAATCATGCAGCCCTCTAGCTGTTGTTGGTCTAGAAATCTCAGCAGTCCTAGTCATCATAGCTTATAGCCCCCATGGGGTGGAATCATTAGAATATAATAGAGTTGGGAGAGACCTCAAGGGCCATCTAGTTCAACCTTTTGCCTTGCAGGAATTATTGTTCCTATACATAAAAAGGGGGAACATGTCACAGCCATCAAACTACCATCCAATTAGTTTGATTGATATTGTAGCCAAAGTTTATGCCAGGCATCTTGTTAGCTAAACCTGAACACTGGGCATTAAAAAACAACATATGTGAATTTGAAGGCTTTTATGACTGGCATCCATAGGTTTTCCATGGTTTTTTTCCGGGCTGTGAGGCCGTGTTCTAGAAGAGTTTATTTCTGATGTTTTGCCTGCATCTGTGGCTGGCATCCTCAGAGAATGGTTGGGTAGGAGTGTGTGGGGGATT
Organism: Gambelia wislizenii; assembly: GCA_030847615.1. NCBI lineage: Eukaryota > Metazoa > Chordata > Lepidosauria > Squamata > Crotaphytidae > Gambelia > Gambelia wislizenii. The sequence continues at coordinate 30,791,550 of JAUMIR010000010.1, read as the reverse complement.
TATATACTGTGAGCCCCTGTTGGAGAGGATATGTACATTTGTGTATTTGAATGGCTAGTTCCTGGGGGGAGATATGCAAGGAGGATTAGTGCCTGATTTCCAGCAGACAATGGACCATTAGCCAAACAGACTAACAGGGACTCCCAGTACATAACCCCCCCCTCCCTACCCAACCATTCTCTGAAGATGCCAGCCACAGATGCAGGCGAAACATCAGGAATAAACTCTTCCAGAACACAGCCTCGCAGCCTGGAAAAAAACCATGAAAAACAAAATATTTAACGAGGAAAAGACTGGATTCAGAAAAGGTTATTCTTCCCTTGATAACTGTTTTGTTCTAAACCTTCTGATCACTAGATGCTCTCTCCAACAAAGAGGCCATCTTTATGCTTTATGCTTTTGTGGATTTAAAAGCTGCATTTGATATTGTTGATCGCACATTTCTTTGGGAGAAAATCCCAAAAAACAATATAGTCTTGCAGCTACTTTATCTAGTAAAGATGCTACACACAGAAACGTATTTAAAGGTGAGGACTCTTATGGATGGGTATATACTGAATCTATACCAACATAGCCTAGAGTGATGAAATGTGGGACTTGCAGGTCAACAAGATTTGGCCACATGGTTCTCATCTCTCCCTTACTGCATTTCCCTCGCTCTGAGGTGTACATTCAGGAAGATGAAAACAAAACAAAGTTTTTAAAAAATCCTTATTTGTTTAATACATCGTAGCTAAGGAAGAAATGGGAATGGGAACAAATAGGTTCCAAATATTTCCTTTATTTTCATTTATTTGATTTGTTTGATTATTCCCCCTACTTTGCTTCTATTATGATAAAAGAGTATAACAGTCTGGTAGACAGGCCTAAATCAAATTCAGGTGACTACTGGAAGAGATCTATTGACATAATAAAACTTACACATGTGGTGAATAATAAGTAGCATTCATTGTAACGGGTCTACTATAACTGAAATGAAAATTAGGCTTAGCCCGCTATGTACAAATCACAACGGCATGGGTGTTGGGGAGGGGAGCGGGCTCAAATAATAAAACTGAAAGATATAAAACAGAAGGCACAATTTGATATTTGGCTGGTTGAATGTATTAAAAGGTAGCAAAATGCCCAAAACTTCATGCCATCTGAAAAGAAAACACCAAAGTTACAAGCAGAAGAAAAGTACCTGTCATAAAACTGTATTCTGACCTACCTTTATCCATTTAGAGACCTCTTATAATCCCCAAGGTAGAGAGAAATGTGTAAGTTTTAATGGTGGCATTGCTAAATATGAGACAGCTTTGGGAAGGCTTTCTTGTCAATGTCAAACACAAGACATTTAAACATAAATAAACCAATAGAACACTGATATTGTTAGAGTTCTTGATCATGTGCTGAGCTTCTACACATAGGGGAAGTTCTCCTTTTCAGCTTTTCACTCCAAGAACATGGGGAGCAATGATGGAGGAGTAGGATTACTGTGCTCTCCCCCCTCATACTTTCTTAATCTATATTACAGAACACCTGGGTAGTGCTATTGTTTAACACATCATGCCATTTATTTTAATAAAGTGAATACTACTAAATGACCAGTCCCCAACAATGTGGAGTAGGCTTAACTTTGACCAGGCAGAATACCTCCTGCACATTTTAGTTTGTATCTTCATATGTACAACAGATAGGTATGTAGGCTAGCATCCTGCTGAGCAGTTACTAATGTGTAGGCTAGACTCTCACATTTGTAACTGATATTCATATTTACAATCATGGCACTATTGCCATGATCATAAATGCTCCCTGAACCCCCGCAACCTACTTTAAAAACCAGCAGCTGCACTGAGTGACAGAGGTCTGTCCTGCTGAAAATCAGGGTGCTGTAGGATGACATTTCCAGTCTCCTCCCACCAGTGAGCTGTGGAGCAACAATCAAAAACAAAACTCCTGTTGAAACTCCTTGTCACACCACACCTCACTGGTGGGAGGGGGCTGGGAATGTCATCCCGCAGTGCCCTGATCACCAACAGAACAGACATCCATTGCTTGGTGCAGCTGATGGCTATTAAGGTGTGTTTGGGGAGATGGGTCAGGAGACAATGGACTTTATCAGATGCACAAATATGGCATCATAAGGATGCCTAATGACTGCAAAAGGGCACACATACCAATGTCATCCTTTCACGATCATGTGCTGTTAATAAGGCATACTTTTTTTATTGACAGCCCAAGCCATCAATTGATCTCCTGTGGTGCTTTTTTGCCAGCATTGCCAGCATTTGAAACATTGTGCCATTTTCCTCTCGTGACTAGAGCGTCAATGCCAGAAAATTTCCAGGTGAGATCGGGACAGCCAGGTAGGGGATTTTTTTTTACCTCCCCAGTTTACTTGGGACTTTTAAAAAGTGTGTTCCTGTGCTTGTGTGTATGTTTTGTCTCTTTATTTTACTTTTTGAATTTGCTGCACTCATGTCTTCTCATGAGAATTGGTGAGATTTGAAACCAGGAAGTGAATGGAGCTCCATTCATTTTCTGTTAGTGCCTGGGCTGCCTCTTTAACATGCGTAAGGTAAGGTCTGGTGTGTGGGGGTCTTTTGCCAGAGTAAAAACACAGCAAAATATGCTGGCAAAGAACATTAATGGAGGGTGGTCTGATAAAGTCCAATATCTAGTATTGCATTCATAACTACATCTGTGATACAGGATCTTGGCTGTAATGTTTTCCAAAAATGAAAGCTTGGAATTTAAGAAGATATCATAAAATCATGGAGTTGGAAGGAACCAAAAAGGTCATCTCATCAAACCTCCTGCCATGCAGGAATATCCTGGAATATCAGGGGAGGGGGAGTTTTCTTTTACAGTATTCCTTGCCCAGTGTTGGTTTCAGATGCTGATGAGTGGGTGGGAAGAGGCCTTCAGTGCCCCCTCCATTCTGAGTATAACTACTTCATGCCCCTGTCATCAGTTGCCATTTCCTTGCTGTCTTCTGCTATGCTCAGTCTCACCAGATATAAATGGAAAGTAAAAGCAAGGGGTGGCTGTTAGGACTTCTTTTGCTATCAGTACTTCCAACAGTAGCAGCAAGGAGGGGAATCAAAGCCAAGGAGACTTGGGCAGCTGGCAAAGGTGTGGTGCTTAGCACGTCTCCAGTAAATGCTAACCCTGTGGCTGGCAGTGCCAGTCGCTATAGCTCTGCCTTTATTTGCAACAGATCTAGGGAGCCCTGGCATGAATAAAAATGAAATTTTATTGCTAGGCAGTAAATCCACACGTTTCTTTCACTGTGACGAGAGACTAAAAGTCCTAATGCTGACAAGCCGCCCATCAGGGCTGAGCAGAAACAAGAGATCTTGTGTTGCCTAGAGTTTTACTTCTGGAAAAATTATTTGGGAAAGGTCTCATCTGACCTGAAATACAAATAAAATTCACCAGATGGGAGGATCTGTGTTACTTCAGTGCAGGAAAATTTTGAGAGTCTTCAGACATCATAAAGACTAACATATTTTATTTGGCTTTATGACGTTGATGAATTTCTACTCCCTATGGCTAATTATGGTGCTTTTCATGTTAAGAAGTTATGTCTCCTTTGACTATAGATTGTCTAATCAATCTCTGATCTCAAAAACAACCTTAATTGACAGCTGATTAGCTAAGCTTACACTGTTATCCCTGGATGTAATAGTCACAGCCCTGGCAGATAAAGAAGTGGCTATTCATAGGGGCAGGGTTGGCTTACCAGCATGTGCTACCAGCTACTTACTTGGGCAGATGTGCCAAAGCAGGGGATGCAACATTGCCCTGTCATGCGTCAGACTGTTTTACCTGCATTGTTTCTATGTATGATGTGTGCTGTTTTGGGCCCTTATGGAAGAAAGGCAGGGTGTGCATTAAATAAATAAATAAAATAAAAATGTGGTCTCCATTCCCGAAGTGTAGAAGAAGCAAGCCTCCACCGACCAAAGATGCAGGGAGCACCACAGCTTGGAAAAATTACTTTCTCCATCTAGGGAATGTGATTCAGGAAAGCAGCTTATCATGTTGGCTGAGGGGTTTGGGGAGCTATGGTTTGAAAAAGTAACTTTTCTAAGCTCTGGAGAGCACCATTCTTACCAACCAATCACGAAAGTAGAACTGCTATGGTGATAATCTATCATTTGTTCCTGGAATTATTTGCACTTCAGGTGTGTGTGTCAACTCAACCCCTCCCACAAATCCCAGCAAAAAGAGTCCATGTTGCAGAGAATAATCTCTACCCACTTGCTTTACAGTTATTTACATATAACATTAGTCTCAGTTTATTGGTGCTTGCCAAAGTAATGTCCTCAGTGACGTAAGAGCACCCATCTCTATAAAATATCCTTTAAATAGAAATTTGGGCACAAGAGTTGCTCAAGTTCAGGACTAATTCCAAGTTTGTCTCCTGTCTGACACCATGAAGACTTTTCTCATTGTATGCCTTCTTTTTCCTGTCCTAGCTTTCGCTGCGGACTCTAACCCTACAGCTAAGCCTGCTCCCACCACTGCAGGTAAGCAATCTATCTTTTGTGGCTGCAATCTTCATACTGGGAGAAAAGCCATTGTTTGATTGTGGATGTACGTGAGTAAAGATTGTGCAAGAGAATTCATTTAGTACAGGATGGCATTTTGGAAAACATAAGAGTAGAAATATCTGTTATGTTAAATATTTCTGCTTGGACCTATTCTAATAAGTGTGTGGGTTAGGGTAGTAAACCCGTTAACTTGCTGGGAGAGCAAACCAGTGTTGTCAGAATTGCAGATAAGTCTGCTTACTGGTATTAAAGAAGAGGTGAGGAGAGTGCAGTTCATGGGCCACAAATGCCCCCCCCAATTCCCCAGGGGGACATCTTCCCAAATCCCAGATGCCAGCCTCACCCCCAAAACAAAATTACAAAAAAATCCTGGATGACTTATTTGCTCCCAAATGGTCAAGCCACCATTCCTGTCAATTCACCAAAGACCTGGAAATGACTAACAATTCAATTTAAGCCACAATCCTATATGTTTTTAGGGTGAAACATACCAGCATAGTTTGATGAACCCCACCATTGTGTGCTCAGCTCTGAATGGAGCCGAATCCTCTGCAAGGAAGATAAGTGTCTGTTTGGCTAATGGTCCATTATCTGCTGGAAATCCCCCTGTCCCTGGGTGGAGTTCATTTTCATGTGTTGAGTTTTGATTTTGGTAGGGTTTCTGTGTTTTTTTCTGGGCTGTGAGGCTGTGTTCTGGAAGAGTTTATTCCTCATGTTTCACCTGCATCTGTGGCTGGCATCTTCAGAGAATAGTGGTGTAGGGTTGTGTGGAGTTTATATACTGTGAGTCCTGGTTGGAGAAATCAAAACTTAACACATGAAAACAAACTTCACCCAGGGACAGGGGGATTCCCACCAGACAATGGACCATTAACTAAATAGTCACTAATGCTCCTTGCATACTCCCCACCCTAGGAACTAGCCATCCAAATACACAAAGGTACATATCCTCTCCAACATGGCCTCACAGTATATAAACCCCCACACCCCGACGCCACCACTCTTTGAAGATGCCAACCACAGACGCAGGTGAAATGTCAGAAGTAAACTCTTCCAGAACACGGCCTCACAGCCTAGAAAAAAGCCACAAAAAACCTATCAGTTTAAAACTCTTTACTTATATGGTGGTCCCTGTCTGGATTTGACTTTCACAGCTTACTATGAATTTAAAAGGAAAGAAGGCTTCTCCATCGTCTATATATTTAGGAATGCCCAGTATCATCCCTTCATAGCAAACTTTGTCCTAATAATAGCTATAGCTCAGTAATAGGAAGCAGGTGTTTTGCAGTGTGTTACAGTGTGTTACTCTGTACCACACACTAATAATAATTGAATACAGTAGTTTAACAAACATCATTTTCCCCAAGGAAACCAGGGAAATGCAGCTTGATAATGGTGCTGAAGTGCCTGCCGCTCCCTCATATAAGTAGAGGTGTTCAAAATGAAGGAATCAAACAAGTTTATAGATTAGATATGCTCTCAGAGTGTAAACTCCATGCCACACAGTAAATAAAAGAGCCATAGAAGTTCTTTCTGGGCAATTACTCCCATCTTTTTTTTTTTAAAAAAAATGGGGTGAAATGTGCTGGGGAAATACAGACTCTATGGAACAAAAGAACAACATTATGGGAAGAGGGGTGAATGTGTTATGTTCACATGTTTCAGTCTGTTATTAACATCTGATGAAAGAGAGTGCAGAGTTCTATCCTACTTCTAGAACTCCAAACACCACTACTTGAACTTCATCTTCATTCTCATAAAGTATCCTAATCCCTCACTTAAATGAATGGGGAAGACTGAGGAACTGGGGTTCTGGCAGTTATGGGTGTGCTGGCACTCTGCTTGGTTCCTAGCTCTGAAATACTTTTGGATTCACTCCTAGACCTGGGTGTTTGGGTTTTTATCATGGCCAAGTGTGCTTTTGTACAGCTGAGGTTCCTGCTCCAACTAAGTCGATTCCCAGAGGTATCTTGTTTGGCCATGGTAATTCATAAAAGAGGCAGAAACTTGGAAGCATTCAATGGATTCCAGAGAGGAAACTGGAGATGTGTCTCACGAAGCTGAAAAGATGGCTGTTTTAATAGTAAAAAGGGTCCAGTTTCTAGGAAGACTCTATGGTAGGTGTGCTGTTTTGTGTCCCATGGATAACTGAATCAATGGATAATGAATCAGCGGATACAGGGGACCTACTGTACATGGTTGACAGGAAAGGCCCCAGATTTCATTTTAAAGAATCAATATTTTCAGGGCTATTGTAGTAAGGAGTACCTTTAAGGAGCACAAACACACATCACAGAACACTCTGGTGGGTGTTATCCCTTTATGATTTTCTATGCCCCCTGAGGAAAGCCTTGGAAGTGTACACAGGCCACAACATGTTGGGCTTTTTTAGCCAACAAATGAGGCATCTTTTGAGCACCTTAAGCCATGGCAATTTATACCAGTTACATCTTGTTTGGATGACTGTAACTAATCCTCACTTCATCATACTTGGCCTCCACTTGTGCTTTGTGCAGGACTGGGGGGCATTGGTAAAGGTGAGCATTGTCAAAAGGAAGACTGACAGACCAGCTCAGTGGCTTCCCTTTCTGAGCATTGAGTTGGATATTGAGCAGATGTTTTTCAGGTTTCCCCTTGAGAAACTTATAGATCTTAGGGCCCAGGTGAGCCTGATTTTTGGAGACTGAAACTTAATCTTTAGGGAGATTTATATTGGACATATACATTTTCTGTGCAAGTTGAGCACAGGCCTTTTTGCAAAACTGTGTGATGGAAGATGAGGAGCCAGAAGACCAACCTTCTGATCTGGCAGACATTTTGAGATGGGTATAATGGATGACTCCTTTCATTTTGGAAGAAAGGAATGAAGATTGAGGCTGAACCACAGTTTAATTCAGATACGGCAGGTTCCTTAGGCTTTGGGCTCTTCTTTCAGGGTCAGTGGCATGTTGAGGTATAGCCTCTAGAGTGGGGTGAGGTGAAAACTACCTCAAATTTGACTTTCCTGGAGTTTCTTCCACTTTCTGGCTATGGTCAAAGGGGCTGGAGAATGCTACAATGTTTCTGGTGTGACAACCAAGCTGCTCTGCATGCCATCAACTCCTTTATCTCACAATCTGCTTGGATTACCAAACTGCTGCGGGCATGTGTGCTCCAATGTCTTCAGTGTATCACCTTATAATAAGTATATGTAATAGACACTGTGACATTTTTATGAAGAAGAGCCATTTGAAGAGCTGTGCATGTGCTGTCTTAGACAATAGAGTAAATGTCTTTCTGTACATTTTTAGAATTTCCCCCTGAAGAAGGCCAATTGCTGTCAAGGCCGAAACACAATGGGCTTTTAAAGAAATAAAAGTTTGTGACCATCATATAGAACATGGAGTTTTATCTCCTTCTTCTTTGTTGGGTTCCAGATATTGCCATGAAGTTGAGGCTACCCAAGGTGATGGAGGCATGGTCTAGGAAGATGACCACTAGATGGGACCAATGGGAGCCTATCACTCCCAGTGTGCTCTAGTTCTGGGTGGAACTTGGGGTTTGTAATACTGTAGTGCTATAAGGCCTTGCTTTTGTGTGGAGCTATGAGGGCAACTTTTTTTAGGGCTTTGGTCACTAGTGAATAATTTCCATCCTCCTGAGGGGGATAATTCTAATATGATTTTGTATTATGAGGAGCAGGTGTGCTTCTAGAGTAGCCATGTCTATTCTAGACTTTGAAGGTTCATAATGGATCAGTTCTACAAGGGGAATGGGATAGAGCAATGGTTCTGTAAGGTAGAAAGTGTGAGTTAAACTATCAGAGTGAATGAGGGTCAGAAGCACTATGTCTGCTTAATGTATGAAGACTAGGGATGCAATTCTCTGCTGTGTTCTCAAAGGAAGCAAGAAGTAACTTTAGCAATTTTCTTCCTACTGTGAAAAATCTTCGAAAATTCCTCAGCTTTCCAAGACCATTTACAGCTTGGAACTTATTTGCGTGAAATTTGCACATGGTAGTTTTGTGCAAAAAAGCAGCATTTTCTACACAGGAAACGGCAGTTTCTGCACAGAAATATTATTTTTGGTTCAGTTGTTGGGGTCTTATTCCAGGCAAACTTTCCATTGAAAAAGGGTACTGTAGAGCTGGAAATGTAGAGTGAAGAAAGTTGGCAGAAAGAGAACCAACTCATTTGAAATGCGGTGCTAAAGAAGAGTTCTATGGATATGATGGACAACTTCAAAAATAAATGAGTGGGTCTTATAGAAGATAAAACCTGAGCTCTTCTTGGAAGCCAAGATGACTAAACTGAAACTATTGTATTTTTGGATATATCATGAAAAGACATGACACATTAGGAAAGACAATAATGCTTGGTAAGATAGAAGGCAGCAAGAAAAGAGGAAGACTCAATCAAAGAAGCCACAGCCCTGAGTATGCAAGACCTTAGTATGGCTATTGATAACAGCGGTAGTTGGAGATAGCTGGAGGTTTCTTATTTATAGGGTCACCATAAATCATAGGGTCACTATAGGGTCAGCATAAGTCAAATTAGGCTTGATGGCAATTAACAACAACCAAAGTTAGAAAGGGTTAGAAAAGGGCAACCAAAATGATCAAGGGACTAGAAGCAAAGCTACCAGTATTTGGGACTATTGAGCTTGGGGGGGGGGGGAAAGACACAAAGTGACATGATAGAGATGTATACAATCATGCATGATATGGAGAAAATAAGGAGAAGCTTCTCTCTCTCTCTCTCTCTCTCTCTCTCTCTCTCTCTCTCTCTCTCTCTCTCTCTCTCTCTGAACTTGGGGTCATCCACTGAAGTTGGATTGTGGGAGATTTAGGACCTCAAAATGGAATGCATCAGTTCATGGAGGATGGAACCATCAATAGTTATTCATTAGGATGGCTATATGTCATTCCCAGTATTGGCAGCAAAGCAGTTGCACTCACATCCTTCTGGTCAGCTTCAATCTTTCCATGAGCAGCTGACTGGTTGTTATGTGAACAGAATGTTAGACTAGATAGATCTTTGGTCTGATCTAATATGGCCCTTTGTATATTTTATGAAGTACTAACTGCTAGGAGATGATGTGATGGGCATAGGTTTATATAGTTTTAGAGGGGGATTAGACAAATTTTAGGATTTGTGGCTATGAGTCATACAGTTGTTATCCTAAATTGTTGAGAGTAGCGTAAGAGGTCTACATGCAGGACTTTGCTATATCTCCACTGTCACCACCCCCAGGACTAACTGTAACACTGCAATATCCCCCTCTCCCACTGGCATCCCATTGCTGGTAGAGGATGGAGGGGATTGGAGAAGTGTCTGGCTACATTCCCATAGCCAGATGTAGACAGAGGACACCTTCCACTACATTTTACTGGGGTCCTCTGGAGGTCTCAGTGGATGATGACATTGGTCTGTGTCTGCATATGCGAGCATAACCAAGCACTACTTTGATTCCTTTCCTTTCCCCACCAGGAAAGGAATGGCAGGGGGGGGGGCTACTCTGGCACAATAGTGAGTACAGTGGAGGGGTTTGGGTCATTGTGGAGAGTGAAAGAGAGTCCGAACCTTCACAGTGACCCCCCTCAAAAGACATCCACAGTCACAAGTAAACTTCCACCTGCATATGTCACCAACAGGATGCCAGCTGTTATCAGATTTATGCACAAATTAGGTAAACTAGGTAAACTATAGGTCTCAGATTATGTGATGGGATCCCTCCCTTCTCCTCTGTCTTTCTGTATCACAGTGATACATTTTGGGTTAATATTCCTATGGAGATTCTCAAGCTTGACATAGCTTGACATTTTATATTATCTTGTCCAATACTGGAGAACATTTCAGTTCCTTAATCAAATGACTCCCTTTTCTCTTACAGCTCCTGTTAAATGCGAGGTCACTGATGAGAAGACTGGCAAGCCTAGTTCAACACCGTGTTCAGATGGTGCCTGTGTGAACACAAAGGAATCAAACACACTGAATGGTAAGATGCCCTAGAATTTATTTTCTTTAGCCATATATAGGAGGAGCTCTCACATCTTCCCCAAGAAGTTAGAGACATGTTTGCAACCAGGCATGGAGTCCATATTTAGTTGGACAGTACCCATGGTTGTTTCTGAGCATGGCTGTATTTGTGGAGGACCTTATGGTAGCGGTATCATTAGATGAATCGGGGTTCGGAAATGTCACAATAGTTTTACATGATCCTGATCTTCCTAGTGCAATCGAATGATCAGGAACTGGCATGACAATCAACAAGGCTGAGGTATTACTTGAAGAAGAATACTTTATGGCTGGCCTATGATGATAATATTACTGAGACCTATATCTAATTGTCAGTTTCAACTGCAGTAGTCCCATTGACTCTATTTGTGAATGGTAAGTCAACATATGTGTAAATCCTACTGATCAAGAAATGTTCTCTGGCTGAGATTAACAATTGGGTTTAGGCCAATAAGTTATGAAGCATTTAAATGGTCTCTGCTCTGGCAGGCCATGGCTTGAATTCTAGTGTAAATCTCACCTAGTAGGCCATTTGGATCAATGGGATTTACCTATGTGTTGATCCAATATTCAACAATAAATTCAATGGGTCTACTTCACTTAGGATTAAATAATAGGCTTCAAGCCTTATATCCTAATTTATAGAGGCTGTGCTTGATTTGAAGGGCCATCAGAGGCTGGCCTTTTGTTTGAAGGTCTCCTCTGTTTAAAGGCTATCCAAGTCTGATTTGAAGTGAAGGGACCAAAAGAAGGGACGTTGATGGCAGATTGTGAGTAGGCAAGTACATAAGTCACCTGGACATAGTCTTCCCACTGTGGCCAGATATACTGTAGTTCTATTCTCCATGTTTGCAGCAATACATAAAAAATTGTGCATATTCCCTTTGTTCTCTTTTTCAATGATCCCATCTCTACTTAGTGCAAGATAGAGGCTTGCTGGGTAGCAGTCATCTGATTGGAATTATTTTTCTCAATCTCTTGATCTGCTAGAAAGCATTCAATGGAGTCATTTCAAAATTTGTTGGTTAACTTACAGGTTAACTTATAACTTAACTTGCTTCTTTTTCTTTTCAGAAGGAAATCTCTTTACATTTTTGCTGTATTCTGCTGCTTCAGCTTTCCTCTTTTTCTGAGCACCCACCATCCATTCCTGTTTAAACTGTCTAAATGTGGCATAGGTCCTATGTGTTTAAGTGAATCAATATTTTAAGTGCACTGAAGCATCTTTGAATCAAAGTTAAAGGATATGTTTAGTTCGTTATAGAGAGAAAGAAAGAAAACATGTTCCCTCATCCTTCTTTTAATGAATTTGTGGGAGAAAATTGAGAGAAGTAGAATTTTTAAAAGTCATATTATACAGAGATGGAGCATTCTGGGAAAGGGTCTTTTCACTTACTGTTTGCCTTTCTGCTCTTTTTGTGACCTAAAGGGACAGATAAGAAAGTCATCCTATTCCAAACTTGTGGAAAGCAGGATTCCTGTGCCTTAGCATTTAGCATCACGGTTGGAGAAGGGAAAACTTTGGCCACAACCTCAGCATGCTGCACTGCCGATGACTGCAACAAAAACTTAATTTTGCCAGGTAAATCATCTCATGCTATGCTCCCTGAATTTCAAATCTAAATTTTACCATTTCGTGTACATTGTTATTTTTGCTTTTGAAATTTGGCTGTATGGAAAATTTGGCAGCATACAGCAAGACACTAGAGTGTAGAAAGGCTTCCTTTTTGGATGATACCTTCCCAAATAACATGGTCTCCTTCTCATCCTAATCTTGCTTTTTTGACTATAACTCCAGTATCTCCCAAATTTTCCATGCTCTGATGAGTATGCAGTCAAATGAAGCTGGAAGGTGTCAACTCAGGGCAGAGAAAGGGATTGTACCTTGTACACTTTTAAACTGTGGCAAGAACTACAGGAGACGTCGTGATGGTTACCACCATGAATTCCTTTTTAAGAGAATTAAGACAAATCCATGGAGGAAAAGGCTATGAATTGCTACTAGCCATGGTATTTTTATATAGTACTGCTTGGTTCAGAGGCCTCATACCTCTAGATACCAGCCACAGCAATGGACTATTGCCCTCCTGTTCTGCTTTTGCATTCCCTGGTGCCATTTGGTGGGCCACTGTGAGAAAGAGTAGTAGAGCAAGGACAGCTTGCAGAAAGTACTTGCTTCTATCTCTAGCAACTCCCTATAAAGAGACTGGTTAGTGGATAATAGAAAAAAGACCTCCACCTGAGACCCTGGAGGGCCAGTGCCAATTAGAATAGCCCTCATGGTCCTTCCATTAGACAGGGTGACACAACCACCTCAGACATCACATACTAGGGGCAGAAGTGGTAGTTCCCCTGCCCACCAGCTGATCCTCTTGCTTCAGGCACCCAAATTCCTTAAGGTGAGCATTATAAAGAAAAAAAAAATGACCTGGTATAAGGGAGCTACTATTGAACCTGGACTCTGATTTAAGCCTGGAATACCCTCACCCCCATCCCAAGTTGTATCTCTCTGGCTATATCTGTACTACCCCTGACAATCTGATACCACTTTAACTATCATGGCTTTGCTCTATGGACCTTTGAGACCTATAATTTGGAGAGGGAATTCTCTCTGCTTCAGAATTTCAGAGCTGTAGTTCAGGACAGTGAGCCATCTAACAGAGAGAATTCTGAATACCTCCACTAAGTTAAACATTTAAAGCCTCCCCCCTCCCCCCATGGAGACATGACAGTTAAAGTTGTGTCAGTTTCCTAGAACTGTGAAGTGGAAACACACTCCACTACATAGCTTTATCATTTTCATACCACTTGAATTGCCACATCTCCTTCCTAAGGAATCCAGGGTTCTGTAGTCTGGTGTTTAGAAGGATTCAGGTACACTAAGGTCCCGTCTATATGGTTAAAAAATAATAAGTACAGCGTTTGGAAGATCGATCATCCATACAGATGACTGTTCGGATACATACGTGTCATTCGGAAGGGAGGCTAGCAAATCCCCATAAACTCCATGGATTCGGCGTCCGGGAGGATTAGCAAATTTCAACCTAAAATCCGTACAGCCGTTCGTATTGTCAATGGTCTGTACACTCCGTTTGCACACATATGAACAGGCAGTGTAATCTGATTGACTGGCCGAGCACAGGGGGCGGGGCTAGCAAAGAGGGGAATTGGGAGTGGCTGCTATGTTGGATTGCTGGCTAAGCGAGAGTCTAGTAAGTCCATGAATGTTATATTTATTCCTTTTTATTTTATTTTGTAAATATGGAAAACTGACTATCTGCATAACAGGCACCTTTTTAGATTAAAAAAAAGCAGCGGGAGATTTAAAACTGCCAGTTGGATCACTTGCTCCAGGCAGCTGGGCAAGGGGGGGTCATACGGAGTTTAGGGGGGGTAAAAATCGTGTAGGCGGATCGTACACATACGAATGGCTGCCTTTTCAGATTTTTTTACCCCCCAAACTGATTTTTTTAAAAACTGTGTAGATGGGGCCTAAGAAGAGAGGGACTGTGAATTAAATTAGTCTACCAAGGGGCTAGAATCCTGTTGGTGACTTCCACATGGCTAAGTTCTCCTACAGAAACAGTTGGATGCTTTTGTCCAATGTGAAACATCTGCATTGAGATCAAGATTATGGAAAGGGAGGTTCACATGCAGTGCTACTGCACATGGATGTGCATCTCACATGGGCACTCCACATGGGCATATGTGCATGCTCATTTGGTTGTGCATTCAGTTTCACATTTGGTGACTTCATTTAAGTGCATAACATTGTCAATGAATGCAAAGTTTGCATAACAAATACTGCATACCTTCCCATGCTACACAGCCCCAATGCTGTGATAATTGCAGTTCAAGGAAGCAGACTGAAACTGTTTGGGAGTAAATGAACAGTAATCTAACCTAACTACAAATCCTAGGATTCTGTAGCATGGAGCCACAGCACATTCAGAGCACTGGTTATGAGCTATAAAGCCCTTTATGACTCAGGTCCAGCTCATCCAAAGGACTGTATTCTTTCCTATAAATCTGACTTTGATTTGAGATTTTGTGGGGAGGCACTTCTCCTCTGCCCAACTACCCACACAGGTACATCTGGTGAGAACACAGGAGAGGGCCTTCTTGGTGGCTGGTCCCAGCCTCTTGAACACCCTTCCAAGAGTGCTTAGATTGGTACTCTCCTTGCTCTCTTTCTGCAGACAGATCAAGACTTTTTTGTTTCATCAAGACTTTGAAGACCAATTGCTTGGTGGTGGGGAAGCTTGCATAATGTGCTGGAATGTCTGTTGTTTTCTTAAGGATTTATGTTTTCAGCTGGTTTCAATTTTTTTAATGGTTTCATTACATTTTTAACTTTTACTTGCTGTCAGTTTTTAGCTTCAGTTTTTAACTGCCTTGAGTCCCGAACTTGGAGGGGACCATAGAATGATGATGTTAAACACAATGGCGGGAATTGAATATGGGACATAGGTCTACATAAGTGGACTTACATCTGTGGGAAACTGGACTAAGCAGTTTCTCAATACCTATATTCAGCAAGGGGCTGCCATGATGTTACTACATAGGGGAGCTGGTGAAGTGACGATGGCCATCAGGGCTGATGTGTATCAGGGGCTGATGTATATTGGGCACTCCCAGTGTGCATTGGGACATCATCTAGGGAATGCTGATGCACATCAGTACAGCCCAGTGTGCATTGGGATGCTCTGGCCTGCACCCAGATATGTATATTTGCAATTTACCAGGAAGGTTCTGTAGTGCCTCTGCTACATAGTCAAGTATGGGTAAAGTTACTCAACATAGAATGAAAAATAGAATTATGACTGATGATGATGATGGCAGTTCAAATTGTACAACACTGATATAACTTTGAGGTACCAGTCTCCAGATATGAGACTGCCTTTCTTTCATTCTCTCCTTTGTTTCCTAGAGCCGTCTGCTCCTGTTTTTGAGAACAAACTCGTTTGCCCAGTAGGATGTTTTGCTTCGGATGAATCTAAATGCAATTCCTCCAAGGTCTCCTGCACTGGGGGTGAAAATAAATGTGTCAATCTCACAGCGAAGAACAATGGTAATCCTAAAAGATTTGTAGATTGATTAAAAAAGAGGTGTAATAAGGAGCCCTTCTGGCTCAGCTAGAAGGGAAGATGAGATGGTCTTCAGGGGTAGCAAAGGCCTGTAGACATAAACCTCACCCGTTGGGCATAACCTAGCAAGATGTTCTCTGGTTCAAAACCTATTTTTTGGACTACCCTAAGAGTGGGCAAGTTTGTGTGGACTGTGGACTGATTCCTCACTGCACCAATCTTGCTGCAGGCTGCATCCAACACAGCAAGCAAAAATCCCTCTGTTTCCCTCTGCAGTCCCTCTCAAAATGGCAACAGGAAGATTGGTGGAGGGAGCCCTTGTGGTGCAGTGGTTAAATGTTGTAAATTTGATCCTACAGGGCTCCAAGGTTCACTCAGTGTTCCATCCTTCCATAGGTCAGTAAAATGAGTACCCAGCTTGTTGGAGACAATTAGCTAACATGTTATAAACTGCTTAGGGAGTACTTTGGCACTGATAAGCAGTATAGAAATAGAAGTGCTATTGCTATTGATGCAGCTTTATTTATGGTTGCCATTTTGAGATGGAGTGAAGAGGAAAATGGAGGTATTTGGGGATAGCACCAGGTTCTGAGGTGTTTGTGGGGCGGGATGGGGGTATTTTCACATGTTTGGGGGATTTTTTTTGCATAGTCTTGAGGCAAAACATTGCCCTCACATTGTGCCAAAACTTATAATTTGGGGGAAGGATTTGAAGGACTAGTGGAGGAGGCTATAGGGGACTAGCAGGGTTCAAGGCCACTTCCAGCCCACAGGTTGCACTGTGTTCACCTGTAGATTACAGTGTCTAAAACCTGGAAGTCAATATGGCCACTGATCATGTTGGGTGGGGGATTCTGAGAGATGTAAAATGAAGTCCCCCAAAAAAGTTTTTTTGTAGACAAGGGATTAGGCTGGTGGTCAGTTGTAGAGGACAGAGAAAAAAGCGGACAAGGGAGTTGGAAAACAGTCGTATCTAGAAGAATAAACTTGCCAACTGTTCAATTAAGTATATATTTATCAGATTTCATATGAAGACCCTTTACTTCTAGAAGACTCAAGGTGGCATACTTGGTTCTCCTCTCCTCTCATCCCCTCACATCCTCCTGAGAGGTAGGGACTGGCCTAAGGCCTTGCAGTAAAGCTCATGGTTAAGTCAGGTTTTGATCCTGCTTCTCCCCTCCTGCCCAGTGGCAGCTGGTAGCTTCCTTTTGTGGGCAATCCATTCCTGGTTTTAGTTCAGACTACAAAGAAGCTGTCCTAGGTGCTGAAACTATTCAGGGTAGTATTCAGCACCTTGAATAGCTCCTTTAAAGGTCAAAAAAACCACAAACCTGGAGTGGAATCACCACTCTGCTGATATGTAAGTGACTACTTCTCACATATCCTAACCAGTAAACTACATTGTTACCTGCTTCTACAACTGGGTGGGAAACTGGGAGGTCCAGGGACCACTTTTATGCCCTGGGACCTACCAGTAGCCATATGGACTACTGAAAAAATCCAACAACAATAAACCCAGAGTGGTTGGAAGTCTATTTCTGGTTCTCAAAAATGGGTAGTCTTAATGTTAGAGAGTACAGGGAGACCTTACACTCTGTTTAAATGGTAAATGGTTGCACCTGGAAGTCTCCAGGTTCCTTCTTTTTTTGACCAGAAAAAGGTTGTTTGGGGGAATTTTGGAGGAGTCAAGGGCCACAGACCTATCCTTTGAGGGCCACATGCTGTCCTAGGATCACACCTAGCTCACCCCTTTTCTATATTTTCATCAGCAGTACTAGGTCCAGACTTAAAGGCATAGCTTGGGAAAGTTATTGTTTGGAGAACGATTCCTAGAATACTTCAGCTGGCATTGTCAGTGTGGGATTTATGTGTGTGTGTGTGTGTGTATTTGAGGTACTAATGGGGATGACTATCTATGCAAATCAAGCAGCTTTTTAAAAGCCCAAGAGAAGTTCTTTAAAAAAAAAAAAAGTCCAGTGGCCACCCTCATTCAAGAGAGGGTGAGAATATGAAAAAGTTACTGGTTTGGACTACACCTCCCAGGAGCCACCAACCAGTATGGCTGCATGCTATGATGGTCTGGGAGCTGTAGTTAAAAAAATAATTTGAAAAAGTTTTCCAAGATCTAATTTAGAAACATTGCTGAAAAAGTCCTTTGCCCAACACATGGTGATCACTTCATTTCTTCCTGCAGATAATAGCATGATCGTCCTGAAAGGCTGTGGAACACAAAGCGCATGCAATCTCAAAGCCAGCTCCACTCTGTTCCTTAATGGGAAGTTCTACACAGTGGACAAAGCAGACGAATGCAAGAATGCCACATCTTCTTCACTCTCAGTCCTTGGCCATTCCCTGGGAAGAGGGGTCTTCCCTCTCCTGCTTCCTGGAATTTCCAGCATCCTTTTGGCCAAGTTCCTGTGCTGATAGCTTGCTCCATGGCAGCATCTTTGAAGGGCCCACATGGCAACCATTTCGGCATGGTACCTCCTCTAGGTACAGTTTGACACCAAATCTTGAGCACCAACAATTCTGGAAGCAATAAAAAGTATTCAGTCCCTCATGGTTCTATTTGTTTCTGCTATGGTTAATCCCACTGCCATGAGTTCAAAGACAGCCTGACCCTAAGTAGCAGGTTCTCTAGAGGAGACTGGCCCACATTTTTGCACAAAACTGACCTCCATGTTGACGAAACCTATAGACCATGTTGACAAAACCTATAGACCTGTGCTGCCCCTGAATCATGTCTGGCCCTTTGGGCTTTTTGTGCGCCCCCCACCCTCCTAAACCTCATTGACAGTGAATATGTTGGTGAAAAGCTAACCCAGACCTGAGGTAACTAGAAGTTGAGATAAGTATATATTTTTTTCAATTGAACACTGCATGGGAACTATGACTTACGTATAGGCCAAATTCCCCTTCTGGGATGACTCCAGGAAAAGCAATTCACATCTTTCCTTCTTGATTTGGCCAGCAAAAGGCATTCTGGAGGAGTTAAGAGGGCCACATCAGGGGTCACAATAAAGCCTTGAAGGCCAGAAATGGCCTCAGGACAACATTGTGCTCACCCTGATGATACAATGCTTGCTTTCTTTTGGCATCCCTTCTCAAAAGCCACCTCTAATGCAAATGTTTGGTTCTTTGTCCTTCTTATCCCACAAATGTCAGGCATATGAAGTGTGTGTGTGTATGTGTGTGTGTGCGTGCAGGTGTGTAATTCAATTAAACTGGATATGAATGCTCAACACAATGCTAAGTCAGGGTTAGGACCAGTCAAACACTGCTATAAGTTGGATCCTGAGGTGGCTTCCATGGCAGTAGGGCAGAGAATGCATTCTGGCTTTTAGTTCAATTTTTAAATTAAATATCCAATGCACTGATCCCATTTTGAGGATAGGCTCATGATGGGTTCACACTCTAATGGCATGGAAGTTACTACCTATCACTGGCAAAAAAATAAAAATAAAAAAGATAAAAATCTCCATTTAGACCATCCCATTTTATGTAGTGAGTTTGAGGAATGACAAGGCAGTTCCTCATGCAGTGCTTCCAAAGCTGTGTGATGTGATGGCCAACTATGCCCCCCCCCCCGCCCCAATGTGCTAGAGACAGTACCATATCTGTGCCCATTAGCTACAAGGGTTTCTTTCTTTCCTGGAAACTTGCTGGGATGAAGCAACCAATGGTCTGTGGACTAGCACCTGTTCCTGGATCACAATTTTGAATAGCACTGGCCTAGTGCACATAGGGAAGTTGATGATGATGCTACCATGCATTTAACCATCACAAGTTCTTCAGAATGTCCAAAGATGGCTTGAGTTTCAGCAAATTCCCTGATTTTTATGTCTTAGGTAGATATGTAGGGAATTGGGCTAGATGGGTCCTTTGGCAGGGGAAAGACTAGATAGAAATTGAACAAACAAATAAAAAATATTTATGAATACATTTGCCCATATTCAGTCCTACTTACTTGTTCTTTACCTCCCTCATGTCTTCCTGTTGTTTTTCCTAATTAAATGCTGAAAGTAAAAGGGACTTTGTCTCTTGCTTGTATTACTGTGCACAGCTCCATGTACATTCCAAGCACAATAATAAAAATAAATAAAATTCCCAACATATACTGTTTCCAGTATGTTATTTTGACAGTTTTACATTTTCCAAGATCTGCTCATGACAAATCAAAGTCAAACTGAATGTGACACAATTTGGAGGGACCTCAGTAAAATTTGCCCTTCACAGTTATAGATAAGGCAATATATTTTCTAACATTTACTTCATCTCTTTTGGAAACTGTTTATGAAAGTTGCTTGCATTGTATTCTGTGATGAAGAGTTCCTGTGGCAAAAGGGTAGACCAGTTTTAATATGCTGCACAAAGAATTCTCTATACTTTTATTAAGCCACTCTAAGACACATAATAAATTGGCCACCCCCCCCTTTCCAATTTTTATATAATGACCGGAATCCTATCATTAGTATTATCTAGAGCAGGCCTGTTGTCTCAGTGGAAATTTCCTATGTGTTGACTCACCATGGATTGATTTAATACGTTTACTCTACTCGGGACTGACCAATATGATTCAGGGCTGCTGCTCCAGAGACTAGAACACGGAGCAATGGATGCAAGCTCCAGGAACAGAGGTTCCACCTCAATGTTAGGAGGAACTTTTTGACAGTAAGAGCTGTTCAGCAGTGGAACACACTCCCTCGGAGCGTGATGGGGTCTCCTTCCTTGGAGGTCTTTAAACAGAGGCTGGATGACTATCTGTCAGGGATGCTTTGATTGTGATTCCTGCGTGGCAGGGGGTTGGACTGGATGGCCCTTGTG
The DNA here is from genome assembly GCA_030847615.1 of Gambelia wislizenii. Taxonomy (NCBI): domain Eukaryota; kingdom Metazoa; phylum Chordata; class Lepidosauria; order Squamata; family Crotaphytidae; genus Gambelia; species Gambelia wislizenii. Next base: position 30,771,102 of record JAUMIR010000010.1, on the reverse strand, counting down.
GTATCTTCCAACTCTACAGTTCCATGATTCTATGATTTTATGACTCCCTGCCCTCAGGTTTACAATCTAAAGACATAACACATAAGGAAAGGGGATGGTAGTGGGGAAGGGGATTAAGTCCAGCAGATACTGTCTGTTTTTAACTCCCTTAGAGGCCACAGCAGTGGCAGTTGGAATAGAGGGAGGGCCTTTCATCTGCTTCTGGGCCCAGGAATGATGGAGCTGTGCCTGCTTCTTCTTCTCTCCCTCTGAGGCCAAAGCAATGACAGTTGGGATGGATGGAGAGCTTTTCATCTGCTTCTGGACCAAGGCATGATGGAGCTGTGTCTGCCTCTTCTTCTCTCCCTCTAAAGCCAGGGTGGTGTCAGTTGGGATGGAGGGAGGGCATTTCATCTGCTTCTTGGCCTGGACATGGTGGAACTGTGGGGCTACACAAGACCCTCAACTTAAAGGCATATGGCCTTTGAACTAATTTCAAAAGACTTTTGCTACTGACCAGTCCAGACCACTACAAGAATCACCTGTCCCTTCCCCAGCAGCTTGTTGGCTGGAGAGAGAGAGAGAGAGAGAGAGAGAGAGAGAGAGAGAGAGAACCATGATTGACAGTTGCAGACAAATAAGTAGAAGGTACAGAAATAGAGGAGTGATGTCATAATCATGGCAGGAAGTAGAGGGTATTTTCAGAATCAGCTGTTACCAGGGAAACTTTGGAGGACATGTTCTAGAAATCTATATCATTTCCAGCAGCAATCCTTGTTTCTCATAGTGATTATGTCATTAGTGGAATTATGGAAGCAACACTGAAGTAGAAGTCTTTCTTGGAACACAAATGGTACCTAGTTGCTTGACAGTGTCTGATCGATGACACACAATGGTGATATAGTCCTGACTGGGAAAGACCTCATGTTGGATGCCAAAACAACACAACAGAGGGAAGCACACTTAACTAACAATCCTGTGTGCTTACTCCAAAGTCAGTTCCACTGAGTTCAATTGGACTTACTCCCAGGTAAGTGTGTGTTACCCCACCCACACTGTACTTAGGGCAGTTAACTTTTGAGGATTTTTTCTTTGCATCACTCTTTAAAGCCCTCACAGTGTAAAGTGACAAAATTATTGCTGATCAAAGAGAAATTCTTATTTGGAATTCCAAATTTGTCTGTTTGTCTATCTAATTATTGATTTGATTTATAATCTATCTTTATCTCATGAATGGGACTCAACAATTAAAAATAAAACAGTATAAATACATAAAATGAAGGAAAACATTAAAAACTGAAACAAAAATTAAAAACACCCTATTAAAAGGTGGGGGAACCTTTAGCCCTTTCTGCTAATACAGACTTGCCTAAATAAAAAGGATTTCAGTGATCAAACAGGATTATTTTGAATGCTCATTTCAGTGCTTTTTACAATAACAGAAATAATGCATGAGGGAACAGCTGAGATTGTACTGTGGTGGTGAGAAGTCCTTTATTGTTTCCCTCCATTTTGCCATATGAAAGCAGTTCAGAATGCAGCTCAAGCCAACTGGCTACTTGAGTCAAAGAGGAAGATGGCACCCCTGCCATTCCATGTAAAAAAAAAGAAAAAAAATGAAAAAAAATGACTGGACTGGCAATTTTTCTTCAATGAAGGCAATGGGACAACATCTTTCACCACACCTGAAGGCATCACATTACTTTAGGATTGCAAGGCAGTGTACCTAAGGGAGAGAAGGGCACACAGCTCTTCCCATAATTCGTTCTGCCTCTCTGCACTTGCCACTTGAGTGCACTGCCTCACTATGCCTAAAGGTAGGGCTGGCCCTGAGAGAGTGAATAATTGGACCACACACATCCTTAGACTCTGCCCTGTTTTACTCTATCCATTCTTTAAACTGTAGAGGCCTTACAATGCTGTGTTCACTTATCTGTAGATGTCATTATGGTCAGCAGTGCCAGGACTGGGGTTGATCCCTCCAGTTCATTCAGGAACCATTCCATGCTCCCCTTCCCTCTTGCTCTCCCCTCACACTTTTATCCTGTCTAGAGAAGGGGATAGGAATCAGGATGTTTAGAGGACTTGTCCAATGTTCTGAACCTATCTTAAGTGATAGATTTCAGCACCCTGGACAGCTCCTTTAAAGATTTTCCATCCCACTCACATGGGAGTTACCAGTTGTCATGCTCTGCCTCTCAGAGGACAGTGAAGATGAATTTGAGCTAGAAATACAGCGACAGAGTGGCCAGCAGGCTGGGGAACAAAGTATTCAACAGACACAAGCTGCTGAGGAACAGAGCACCCAGCAGGCTCACTCATCTGAGCAACAGGATATTCCACAGCCACAACCACCAGATGAACAGAATACAAACTTACCTAGTTTCATGCAGCGTCAACAAGAAAAGGAAAGGCATAGGAGGTCAGAGAGAACGAATAGGAAGCAAGAAGTAATCAGGCAACACCTGAGGGATGCTGCTGGTTTATAAATTAGGCAGCATCTCCTCCAGAACAGTATGGCTAACAACCAACTCTTGACTAACTGCCCATGATCTTGAACCTTGCCTTTGCTTTTGTGACCTTGATTCCCTATTGGGCCATTGATTTGGCTTGTTGTCTCTCCATGTTGATTCTTAAAACTGGACTGCATTTACTCTTTGTGTCTGGCTCCTAGACTGACTTTGCATGCTGGTAAGCTGACTAAAACCCAACTACTCCCTCTGAACTGTGGAAGCTGATTTATTGGTTCTCAACAGCCTGCTCTGAGCAGTATAGGACACCAGGCACTACTGGCATAGATCAAATTGGACACCTCTCATGTAGCTGCTATCTAAACTCCAATTTTCCTTTCTCTTTATTATATGTTCTCAAGATTATGCTGACAACTCTGATCTACTTCCTCCTTCTGCTTGCTACAGGTAAGTCCATAGAGTTTAATCCTTCAGGTTAGGGGTAGGCAGCACACATGGACCATAGGCCATATGAATAGTGCCTCTGGTTGCTTTGAAGTTCTCTCTGCTCCCATTTGCAGCTGATGGTGAAGGTGATAATGGTGGTGGTAGTAATGGTGGCAGAACCACAACATTCAGTGATTAATAATGATGATGATGATGATGATGATGATTTTCACCCTTTTTTCCCAGCTGGGAAGAAGAAGAGACACTCTGCCTTAACAGAGTGTGGGACTGTATTGTTCAGGAGAGTATTCTGGCACTTTTCTGCAAATGGTTGCAGTTGGTACTGAATTTTGGTGTCAACCATAGCAGACCTGGGAAGCTCAACAGAGGCAGCAAAATTTCATTAGTGCTGTCCTTCAGAGGGCTAGGGAGAGCCAATGCAGACATACATCATTAGGTCCATTATGTCTTAGGCTTAGGAGATCACTAGGTCCACATTCCTTGGCCCACCATGTCTTAGGCTGTGGAATAAGAATATACCAGAGGCTATTTGACCAATTAGCCAGTGCTGGTTGGTGGCTCTTATGTCATCAAGGCAGTGCATTCACTCCAAGTTTCAATCCAAACTTCACAAGAGCTATCCAAAGTACTGAACCTATTTGGGGGATAGGATCAGACACCTTGTATTGCTCTTTTAAAATATAAATTAAAACTCAGAACAAATTTACTTCCTCATTGACCTGTAAGCCACCAGCCAGGACTGCCTGTAGCTTAGTATTGTCTGTTTTGACTTGCTGGTGTCTTTCCAGCTGGAGTCTTGGGCAGGAGGGTTATTTCCACTAGTTGCCTTGTAGTCCTTCTGTCTCAGGGATGTAACATTGGGGGGGGGTGTTCACCCTTGCACCTCACCTGGTGAGCTACATGAAACATCTCTGCAAACCAGGACCTCAACCCAACATTCCCTCAATGTAGTGTAGTTATCCATATTTGAACCTATGCTACACTGAGCAATATATCCTCCATTTCAGCTTACTGATAAGCCCTTGAAGCTGCCCCACACTGCCATTTTGTGCTTTTCAGTGAGCAGGTAGTATCACAGAAGCATCTGACTATGTCCCCCATAAGGAGATGCAAAATGATCCAAGCAGTGCTAAGACCCCCGGAGCATCTCAGCACTGATGTAATCATTTTGTGTCTAGCTACAGGGATGTAGCCAGATGCTTCTCCACACCTGCCTGCTTGCCATGAAGAATGGACTGGTCATGTGGAGTGGCTTTGGGGTCTTTTCCATAAGTTGGGGTGGGAGGCTTTGGGTGCTGTGGAAGGAGGAAAGGAATACCAACCCCTGCAGAGCTCCCCAAAGGACATCTCCATGCGTGAGGGAAACTTATGCATGCAGATGTCCCTAATAGATTTCTGGCCCAGAATTGATATCATGTTACTTCTGCCCCCCCCATCAAAAACCAATCATTTTCCCACCAGAGTTTGTTGGGGGTGGACTTGTGAAACCACTGCATTTCAAGGCCATTTTGTGACATTTTAGGCAATTTCAGAACAATTTTTCACTTGGAAAATATGTGATGGGGGCTTTGGGGCTTTGCCAAAAGGATGTTGTGGGTATCATGTAGAGATGTCACAGACCTTCTGCTCACAAAGTTATCTGTGAGGTACGGGCATTTAATCACAGAGGGTTTAAGGCTCTGATAATTTAGATGAGTTTGTCTGTGATTTTCCTTGCTATGCTGTGTTTCAGAGCCTAAGACCAGCCAAATTCCCACTCTCAATTCTTTACCCTTCCATTCCTCCACATAACTCTCACTCAGAAGAAGCAGGGGATGATTAACCTTCCAGGTATTTTGGGATGTGACTCCCATTAGTCCCATTTGGAGCTTGGAAAAATGAATGTTGTGGATTACAGATGGGAAAGGATTATAGGAGTTGGAGCCCAGTTGTACTGATATTATCTATCCAAAGCACTCCACACTTTGCAGCAGGTTGACTGTTGGCAACAGAGTAATGTGACAGAGAAGTAATCCTACTGAAGAATGAAGACAATGGAACTGACCACAGTTCTTCATATTATTATTTGGTTGTTTCTCCCTTCTAGGCTTTTGCCTAGATTGTGAACGTTGCAGCAGCCGCAATGTCTCGTGTTCGGGGCCACCATATTTGTGCCCAAAGACTGAAAAGCATTGCCTTACCGTCACTACCGAATATTTTGTAGGTAAGTATGGCTCAGTTTAGAGGCTATCTGAAAGGATCATTTCTTCCTAGATAAGCCCACCAAAGTTCTGTGATCTTTGGGTGAGGAGGCTTTCTCTTGGTGCTACTATCTTCACTGGCACTTCTGGTGGGAAAGGGATTTTTTTTTTTAAAGTCTAGTGTGTATGACAGATTTAGGAGTTTGAGATGTTAGAAAAATTAGTCAGGGTCAGAGATAGAGATGAGTGGAATCTCTTTTCTAGTAATCTGAATCCAGTGATTCATATTCTATTGTCTGGAGGAGCAGAAACCAATCCCACATCATCTTTGACATTGACATCCCTTCAAATATTTGAAGACAGCTATCATGTCACCCCTCGGTCTTCGCTTCTTCAAGTTAAACAACTTCTTCTTCTTCTTCTTCTTCTTCTTCTTCTTCTTCCCTGCCCTATGAGCATGCACCATGCCCTATGAGGAGAGGCTTAGGGAGCTGGGCATGTTTAGCCTTGGGAAGAAAAGGTTAAGAGGGGGCATGATAGCCATGTTTAAATATTTGTAGGGATGTCATACTAAGGAAGGAACAAACTTGTTTTCTGATGCTCCAGAGACTAGGACACAGAGCAATGGACTCAAACTACAGGAAAAGTGATTCCACCTAAACATTAGGAAGAACTTTTGGACTGTATGAACTGTTTGACAGTGGAACACACTGCCTCAGAGTGTGGTGGAATCTCCTTCTTTGGAGGTTTTAAAACAGAGTCTGGATGACCATCTATCAGGAGTGCTTTGCCTGGGATGCCTGCATGGCAGGGGGTTGGACTAGATGGCTCTTGTGGTCTTTTCCAATTCTATGAGTCTTCTCCTCCTCCTCCTCCTCCTCCTTTACCACCACTACCTCCGCCGTAGTTAAAACATACAAAAAGTGCACATTAAAAATAGAGTTAAAGTAGTCACAATATTAAACACTTCTCTAGTTAAATGAATAAAATGCAGTTTTAAAAGATTGAAAAGTGATTAAAAACCATTCACTTTAAAACATACAGCATCCCATAGCCCATTCTTTAAAATATTTCAGTTCCTCAAATCTCGCTGGAATATGAAAGACCTTCAGCTGGTATGGAAAAAGACTTAAGAGAAGGAATCATCCTGGCCTCTCTAAGAGGAAAGTTTCAGAGTCTGGGAGCAGCCACCATGAAGGCCCTGATCCACATTCCCATAAAATGTGCCTGTAAAAGGGGTGAGGTAAAGAGAAGTACCTCCCTCAAATATCTCAAAGTAGAGGCAGGCTGATATGGGAAGATCTGTGAGGGTGATGGCTCCTGTTTTGTTCCAGGTGCTGAAGTGCTGGAGCCAGACTCTGTCTGTGTCTGTATTTGTCTATCACTTTATTTATACCCTATTTCCCTGCTCCCAAGACTGAAACTCAAAATGGTTTACAAGATGAAAAGCAATATACATAGAATACCATGGAATTATACAAAAAATAAGATTAAATTAAACTGTCTGTAGAATTAAAGCTGCTGAAAACATTTCTTTAAAAGCATAGAAATACAGCTGTATGTACGGATTTGGCATCCACAGATTCCACCATCAACAGCTTGAAAATATTTCCCCCCAAAAGAAATTCCAAGAAGCAAACCTTGATTTTGCCATTTTATGTAAGGAACACCATTTCACTATGCCATTGTATATAATGGGAGTTGAGCATCCATGGATTTTGGTATCCATGGGGGTGGGGGTCCTGGAACCAAACCCTTGCAGATACCAAGGGCCCACTGTAAAAGTAATACAATACAGTAATCAAACAAACCAACAAACCAACAAACCAACAAACCCATTGATGTATAGGAGCCTGCCTCAGCTGTAAGAGCTGTGGGGGAGGGCTTTCTCTTGGCCTCACCACCCTTGCAGTTGATGAAGACATGGAGAGGGCCTTCTTGGTGGTTGTGCCCAAGTTCTGGAACTCCCTTCCTTGGGAGATCCGACTAGTCTCCTCCCTGCTATCATTCTACCAGCAGGTAAAGACCTTTTTAGTTTAGCAGGCATTTGGTTTTTAATATGTAGCAGCAGATGGGGCTCTTAACAGGCGTGTGTTGTGTTTCTGTTTTATTATATTTTGCTGTATTGTGCTTTTAAGAGGGTATATGCTGCCTTGAATCCCATGCTGGGAGAAAGGAAGGATATAAAATAAATAAATAAATGATCAGTTTCCCAAAGCATGCTGAACTAGAAAGGTCTTGCTGATAAAAGGACAGCAAGGAGAGAGCTAGTCTAGCTCCTCTAGGAAGGGTCTGTAGCAGCCACTAAGAAGGCCATCTATATAGCTAAGGGAATGTGTGTTTCCTGTTGAAGTAGGTGTGTACATGGGTGTGGTGGACATTAGACAAGGAAGTGTTGGTTGCCCCCTTCCATAATATCCTTTTAAAACCATATGCCAGGTTAAACACACCTATGTCACCAACAGGATTCTAGTTGGGTGTATTGATGCTGTTGTTTTCTTCTATGAAAAACCCCAGGGAAAGAAAGATGGGTGTCCACGTACAAAGGCTGCACAAAGAAAAGCTACTGTTTTCCATCTTCCATGAGCTTCACTTTTCCTACTCAGCGTAACCGGAGAGCTGCTAAGTGTTGCAACAAGGATCTCTGCAACAGGGGAGTAATTAAATGTGAGTGCCCGAGCTTTTTAAGCCCCTCTTCCACTTCCTCTTCTAGAGGGCAGGAGATGTTAATGAAAATGGCTCCCAACAAGGGGCTTCCAGAGAATGATTCCTGCACTGAGGATGACTAAAATGTACAGAACATTGGGTTGACTGACTGCAGAAGTCCAGCTAGGTAATTTCAAACTCTAGATGGTTGATGAATTTGTTTATTTAAGTCAATGACCAGAAAACACCACATGTATAACTTCAGTTGTGAAGAATGCAGTAGCAAGTGATAGCCACCATGTCAGTGGGACAGTGAATCCACTTGGGGTTTTAACATAAACTTGAAGGGTGTTATCCATGGTGCTGAAGCCATTTTGGGGCTAGGACTCCATACCTTCGACAGATCCTTAAAAGTTTATATTCAAACTCAGAGCAGTTGTAGATGTAGAGTGATGTAGAAGCCATCCACCTCCACAGGAAGCATGCAACTAAAATTTCTCTTCTCCTTTCAGCTGCATCTGCTTTCCTCATTAGGGATAGATAGGGTCTGTTAGCCAAAAATGGGGCTGCCCAGTGCTCAGTAAATGCCACCAGGAAGGGGAATCTCTAGTTTGAAAGGGCCCTGAAGAAAGATTGGAAGGACATTGCAATGAACCAACAGAGAAACAATTGGAGAGTGTGTTCTTTCCATTATTTCATGGATGAAAACTGGGACATGTGTGGCCAAGCCACATCAGAGTCTAGTCCAGATGGCAAGAGTTATTGATGAGGAAGAACACACAAGTTAGGAGTGGCTGCAGCAGTTTGCTTTTGCCTGAGCCTACTGGGAAGGGAAAGAGTTAACTGTGTGCAAATTCCTTTTGCCCTTCAAACTCAGTTTTGCGGCATTGGAAGTAAGCTTATGACAAAGAAGGGAAATGGGAATTGAAAAAGTGGGATGACAGAGGATTAATTGGGACTGTCCCTGCCAAATCAAAACAGTTGGAGGGCATGAGGGCAAAATTTACCCCCTTCTATTTTGAATCATTGATTTCATCTTGCCAGGAGATGTGCAGGAGATTGTTCTTAACAGTGAATGTGATTGTTCCCAGTGCCACGATTAGAGACCAAGCTAAATGGCCTACTCTGTCCTGGATGCTTCTCCAAAAATTCTAAATGCAAACCCACGGAGATAGTAAAATGCCACGGCCCGGAAACCAAATGTGTCTACTATGATATGACTGTGGAACAGGGTAAGAACTGAGTTGTGAAAAGTGGAGACAGAGGGGGGTTCTTTTCTATCCCAAATAATAGAATCCAGCCAAAAACAGACAATGGGGAGAGGGGATTTGGGTGGTAGTGGGGGAAGTCTGTTTGATGTAGGAGCACAGTCATACAGTTAGAAAAAAAATCTTGAAGATCATTGCAGCTTTAATTTTTGCAAGACTGCCATTTCTCCCTTTCTGTTCCATATGGGTAAAACCATCAGTAAACTTTTAACATAGCCTGACTGAAACTGAATATCTCTGCCAGGAATGAGGTATAATTTCCTTGAGATCTGCCAGGCCCAAGGCAGTCATTGCCCCACCATTATCCAAGGGTGCCATAACTGTGTTACAGTTCATATAATCTGTCTCATTAAATTCTGGTCCTTTGTGGGGTAGAATTCAAAGACATAGCCATGTTAGTCTGGAATATCAGTAAGCAAGGGAATGTTGGAGCACCGTTGAGATGAGAGAAAGAAACTATAGCATAAGCTTTCATGTATCTGAAGAAGTAGACCCAGTCTACAAAAGTTTATGCTACAATTTCTTTCTCTCAGTTAGGAGATTTTCAGATGCCTCTTTCAGCGTCTTGCCGTGCAAGCAGCCTCCGGAGCAGTAACGAGGCTGCTGCGCAGCAAGGGGTCCATTTCGGATGATGCCGTTTCTCTCTCGGCATTGTCCATGAGTGTTGCGGCTAGCATTGGAGGCGGCCGTGCTGTTTTTTACTCATGGACAACTTGAGTAAAAGTGAAAAAAAAAAAGTGAAAAAAAAGTGTGAGTGAAAAACAGCGCAGCTGCCTCCAATGCTAGCCGTAACATTCATGGATGACGCTGAGAGAGAAATGTCATCGTCCGAAATGGACCCCTTGCTGCGCAGCAGCCTCGTTACTGCTCCGGAGGCTGCTTGCGCGGCAAGACGCTGAAAGAGGCGTCTGAAAATCTCCTTAGTCTCAAAGGTGCTACAAGATCCCCTTGCTTACTGTTACACAGAGGAAATTTTCTTTGGCTACCTCCAGATTATGGAATGACCTGCCAGAAAAGATTTGTCAGCTAGAGACAATATCTGCATTTGAAACAGTAGTAAAGACCAAGCTCTTCTGGCAGGCCTATCCAGATTATTTTAAAATTATGCATGTTAATGTCTTTACTGATGGATTTTAACATGTATTGGTTTTATATGCTCTTTTAACAGATGTTATGTATTGTGTTATTTGTTGTTATTCTCTACCTCAATCAACAGGGAGAGAAGATGATGATGATGATGATACTGTTGTTTACATGATAGTTAGTGGTGTAGTTGGTTAGGGTGTATGTCATGCTTTGCATGGGGATGTGACAGATCCAGGTTCTAGAAACTCAGTGAGTAACCTTGGACCAGTCAGTCTTCTTTTCTCAGGGTTACCTACCACACAAGGTTGTAGGGAAGATTAAGTGGGGGAAAGAAAATTCATGCCTGTTACTTTTAGCTCATTGGAGGAGGGGCGGGATACAAAGGCAGGATCTAAATGTAACTAACGAATAAAAAATAAATATTGAAATACACAAATACAGAATGAGTGACCTGGCTTGAAAGCTTGAAAAAAATGTGAAAAAGATCTAAGGGTCTTCGTGGACCACAAGCTAAACATGAGTCAATACTTTGATGCAGTAGCCAAAAGTCAATGCAATTCTGGGCTGCATCAGTTCTGGACTGTATAGTGTCCAGATCAAGGGAAGTCATAGTCACACTCTATTCTGCTTTGGTCAGACCTCACCTGGAATACTATGTCCAGTTCTGGGCATCACAGTTCAAGAAGGATATTGACAAGCCAGAACATTCAGAGAAAGGTGAGCAGGATGATCACAGGTCTGGAAACCAAGTCAATGACTTAGGGAGCTGGGTCCATTTAGCTTGGAGGAGAAAAGACTGAGAGGTGGCATGTTTGTCATCTTTAAATATCTGAAGGGATGTCATTTAGAAGATGGAGCAAACTTGGTTTCTGCTGCTCCAGAGATTAGAACATGAACCAATGGACTCAAATAATAAGAAAAGAGATCCTGCTGCGACATTAGAAAGAATTTTTTTTTTTAAACTATAAGAGCTGTTTGACAGTAGAATACCGGTAAATTGCCTCAAAGGGTGGTGGACTCCGCTTTTGGAGGTTTAGAGGGTGGACTTTAAACCTTTGGAGGTTGGATGGGTATCTTTTAGGCATGCTTTAGTTATATATTCTAGCATAGCAGAGGATTGGACTAGATGGCCCTTGTGGTTCCTGCCCACTCTATGATTCTATGAAATTCTATGAAAGATTCTATGATTCTATGAAATTCATAGCAGAAGCAGGTTCTGGAAAGCTGATTTCTCCCTCTCATTTGCTGTAGGGGATCAGATATACACTTTTGCTAAACGTGGCTGTGGGACCAAGCATGCCTGTGTGAACAAACCACAAATTGGAGGGATACCTGGACTGTTTGTAGAAATTTTGAAAACTGCTAAGTGTACTCCACCTGCGAATAGACTCACATGAATAGCCAAGTAGTCGTCCCTCGCAACACCAGTGACTCTGGCGGAACTGAACATCTGAAGAAGCATTTCTCAAGAGATTGAAACATGATGTATATCTATTATATCCAGACAATTCTTACTAAGGAATTTTCATTTCCACTGGGAGAAGATAATTTGATCACTTTTCTTTTCAATGGCTAAATCATGTCACATAAAAGGACTTTTCTTTTACACTCTTGGGATGTTTCTAAATCATTGAATGTTCCTTTTTTCTTGTTAACACCCAATTGGCATTTTGGAATTCCTGGCAACTTGTGCTTTCCAGAACATTGAAAAGTTACTTTTTTGGTTGATGGCAGCTTCCAGAATCTCATTCTGACCATACTGGCTGTGAGATTGTGAAATTGTAGTTCAAGCCTCCCAAGGTTTCTAAGCTCTGTGCTTCCTTGGAAAGGAATAACATCCACCAATTTTTTAGATTGCAGTGCCCCAGATCTGTGCTTATTCTGACTACCCCTCCCTGAACTGCAAACTCTAGGATTACACAAAATGTAACCACGGCAATCAATGTGGAATCATAGTGCTATAACAGCATAGTATGAAAGGGCCCTTTAGCATATCCTCCAACATTTCACAGATGAAAACTGGAATCCTTATAGCCAAGAAACACCAGAGTGCGGTCAAGAAGGCAAAAGGTATTAAAGAGGGAAAACACACAAGTAGAAGTGGCTGCAGCAGTTTGCTTTTGTCTCAGCCTGCTGGGAAGGGCAAGATTTCACCCCCTCTTCTGCTTTCCTCCCTGCTGAATTGATTAGAAACTAATTTTGTATTTGAACACAGTATGCAGCAGTTTTAGTAAGCTGAGGGCAAAGGGCAAAGGGCAAAGTAGGAAGTGGAGGGAGAAACTGGGTTGTTTTCAAAGCAGCTGAAAAAGTGGGAGCACAAAAGATTTAACTGGGACTGCCCCTGCCAAATGGAGAGTGCACCTACACTACAGAAATAATGCAGTTTGACACTACTTTAAGTGTTGTAGCGCCATCATATGGAATCCTGGGATTTATAGTTTTAGAAGCTCTTTAGCGTTCTTTGTCAAAGAGTGCTGGTGCCTCTCCAATCTACAAATCCCAGGATTTTGTAGGATGGAGCCATGGCAGTTAAAGTGCTGTCAAACTGCATTATTTCTACAGTGTAGATGTACCCTCAGACTGCTGTAGGGTATGTTGTAGGTAAACTTTCAACTTAATGAGGAGGGATCATATTCTTTAGAGGGTAACAAGGAAGGGAGGGAAAGCATACAGTACAAGCCCTGTAGACCCAGGGGATATGTTCCCAGACTTACTGCGGATAGTGAAAATCATGGATAGTAGCAAACTGTACATTTCTGGTGGAAGCATATCATAGAATCACTGTAAAGGACATCCAAATGCCCATAGAGGTGTCAGCTTCTGGCAGAGGTTAACCATAGAATCACACTGGAGGACCTAGAAATTGCCTAGAGAGAACATATTTTTTCAGACACCACTAAGTGAAACTGTGAGTACAAGTCCTACGGATACGGTGTGTGTTTGTGTGTGTGATACAGTACTCAGATGGGAATCTGCATTATTTTACATACTTGAAAACATGGTGAACCAGAGCTAATGTAGCTGAAACCTTTCCTGCCTGTTCTGATATGGAGGGTCTTGGCTGTTTGCCCCAAAGTCCTGCCCTGATAGCACCACTACCTAGCAGTCTCCTGTTTTCTTGGGGAGGAATTGTTCCCAAATGGAGCTGCCCCATGCCAGGTCAAAGAATGTTCACATAACACTCAGGTGATAATCCTGTTGATGTCACAGACATATGTAAGTTTTCTTCTACATATGGTTGTACTTTTTTGGCCATTGCACAATGGAGGTATTCAGGTCATGGTTGCTCAAGTGAAGTTCCAGAAGTGTCACTTTTTCCCATGGACCTACATTGTATGGTTTGTACCAATTAGAATAAAGTCATTAAACCGCCTCCATGTTGACTCATTGTTCAAGAACTGATTGCTTAGGTCTCCTCTGACTGGGACTAAGCAACAGGATTTTGGCTGTGCAGTTGCATATTCTTGGATGGTGCATAGCTATCCATCAATGCCTTCAATGTACTACTTTATTCATTGGAATTGCAGAAACAGACTTTGCAAATTCCCCTTTGCACAATGGGACAATAAGTAGGAATATTGGCTGAAACAGAATTGGTTACACAGTGTCTGTGTTTAGCAGATAGGTGGTGTAGGGCCACGATCAAATTAACTATGTGAGGGTAGATTTACACAACACAATCACAATATAGACTCTCAGCCAGTACCTCCAAATCAGTGTAGGGAAATCTTCTCCTCACCTCCTTGACTTGTGGCAGTGGATCATTTGTGACATAGTGGACTTTATCAGACCAACATTAAAAATGCTGTCATTCCAGTACTGAGGAAAGCAGAAACATAGTGACATGATTACTGTACAAGAATTATTGCACGTCTCTGCAATCTCATGATCCTACTGCCACGGAGTCATCACACGATCACCACTAGCAGTTTAAGAATGGGGTTTTACTTCCATGATTTTGTATGGGTGAGATTTGGGCTCTTCTTGTGTGAAGAAGTAACTTCGTTTAAACACACCAAAAACACATAAATAACAAAATAAATTAACAAATAAACATTTAAATGAATGTAAGAACATGCAAAGAAAAGGTGACAGTTCATTAAAACAGCACCCTGTGCATCCTGTGTTCTCATTGGGAAAGGGGAGTGGGAAGGACTACCCATTCATGCTGTAATTGCACGATTACATGGGATGTGATTTTGCACACTCATCATTACTGTGAAAAGAGTGATATTAAGGGCTATTTGTGGATTTTCCCATCAATGAACAGTGATGAGCAATTAACGGATGGAGCATACATTGATCACGGGAGGACAACGATATCATATGATAATGGGAACCCATTTACGGTACTGTCACACTGTAATTCTGAGATTACAGCCCCATCTGATAAAGTCAAGTGTCTCAACATGTTGACACCCCCCCCTCTTTCTCAGCAAGGATGGGATAACTTATTAATTTTCTGTATATCACTAGCATCATCCTATGACACAAGCAAGTTCCATGGAATTCAGGACTTATTCGAAGCTAAATGTGTATAGGATTGCACTGTGGACATAGCACCCTACTCCTTTTGTACCCCAGATACAGCAAATAATTGAACCATCCATCTATTCAAAGCCTATCCTATTCATAACCCATGTATTGGCCTTAGTCCCAGAGGGATCTGTAGGTTCATTTATTTGTATTAACATGTCGTAATGGTCACTAAGCCTGAAGCAGGTGTTGATTTAACCCTGTGATTTATCCTTTTTTTTTGGAGACTAATGGACCAGGAACTGTTCTGTACACCCCATCCTTCTTTTCTGCCCTACCTTTCCAGACCTGAAACTATAAATCCGATGCACTACACTGAATACATCACTCCTTGTGCAGCTGCTATCCAAATCTCCATTGTTTGCCTCTTTCTTTCTTGTGTGCTCAAACGAACTTTCAGATGCTTCTTAGCTTCTATGTTTTCTCCAGCCTGCTTGTCACAGGTAAGTCCACAGAGTTTTACTCTATTAGGATCACATCACCATGACATTTCCAAAATAAGAGATTTCTTACTTAAGGATTTTCCAGCTGACCTGGGTCATTTTTTTGATTATGAAATCATGGAGCATAATACCTACCATATACTATGGTATATGATTTAGCCCTTGCCCCCATCAGTGGCAGCCAATAAAGCAAGGGTACAACAATACAGAGCAACATGTTATCACAGCATGGATGCTACAATAGAGGGGAAGAGAAAGAAATGATACAGCTGCCATTTTGGATAGCGTTGCATTTAATGTCACATGTTTGGCATAAGAATATGCATGCACATGTGTCTACTGATCTGTTCCCAACCCCCAAGGATCTTTCTTGTTTGTTTGTGTTCTTATTCCTTGCTTATTTAAATTTCATGGTGGAAGGCGAGGAAGATTCAACCCTGTTCTTTTCCAGTTCTCTAGAAAAGACAGTGGTGAGGGTATGAGCCTATATGATCATGTGTGCATTGTAGGGAAGAGCAATGATTATTTCATCCTCACACATAGGGTCAAATAATTATGGTAGCTTTCTTCGTGCTGCAGGAGAAAATGAAATTTCCTCTGCAGTGTTCTCCAAATGTCCTGTAGTGCTGTGGAAATGCACAGACTGCAATTCTGTATTGGGAGATGTAGCTACTATGGCATAGCTCAGTAGTTTCATCTGCTGATGTTATTCCTAATCTCCAAATCTCTACCTTTTAAGCCACGCAGCCTGCCCAGCAGGGAAATGCCCCAGTTGCTGGGGAGTGGGGTATTGAGCGATGATGTGTCCTACCTTCTTATGGTAGTGGAACACACTGTGACAGGCAGTGCAGGGACCCTGTGAGCCCCTGCCCCTCTACTGGGAGAGGGCTAGATCCAGTCCACCAAACATGCTCCTTACCCTATCCCCCGGAGGTGTTGGGGGGCATTTGGGGGGCAAACTGGTTTTGTTTGCAGAAGCGGGTGTGTGTGTTGGGGTGCAGCCCTCCATGGTCTCCTGAAGGGCTAATGCGAACCCCCAATCTTCCACAATTGCTCACCCCTGTTATACATATATGATGAGAGACACTCTTAACATCCAGCTTAGGTAAGTGGAAGATGTTCATTGCATACTGAGTCCATCCAGCAATTCATGGATATCTAAATACATAATACAGAGTTTCATAAACTCTATGGTTTTCTTTTCTTCTTTCAGTGATAAAAATTCAAGGAAATGTACAGTTTGGCTATGAATTGATGGGCTGATTTGCCTGACCCACTATTTAGATTGCCCAACAGTGCTAACTCAGAAAGTTGTTATTTTCTTCTCCTAGGTCTTTGCTTGCAGTGTGAACACTGCAGCAGCAGCACCAATTCATGCACTGGTACGCCACATGTCTGCCGAAAATCTCAAAATGCCTGCCTCATCCTCACCATGGAGACTACCATTGGTGGGTGACCTTGCCATCTTCATAACAGAGATTTGTTTTATGCATCAGTGCAGTGTTTTCCCTTGTAATTTCCTTTCCTTTCCTTCTCTTTCCTTTCCTTTCTTCTTCTTCTTTTGTTTGCTGGTGGTCCCCCAAGTGGGATATACTGGCTGAGATCCAATTGTTGGTCCTAGGTAGAGTAGATCCATTGGGTCTATAGGAACTTGTTAAGTCAACCTGTATGGTAGTTCTGTTGAATCAATGAGTTGACTCCAGCTGGGATGGATGACTGAATTTAGGCCACAGCTTAAAAATAGCCCCCGTAGCACCATCTTCTTGGTTTGCCCCTCCAAGAAGGAATGGAGCTACTGTAAAAGTCCCATCCCTCTAAGGACTTTATTAGACACAGAAAATATGGCATCATCATGATGCCACATAACTGCAGAAGGGTGTGCAGATCAGATGATGTCACCCTTTCATGGTTAAAAAGAGCCCCAAACTCATCTTTTTAATTGATGGCTTAAGAAGCCATCAATGGATCCCCCTGCTGCTTTTTTGCTGGCATTGCCGGCATGCAATACCTCTGTCCCTTTAAATCTTGTACTTACTCATCAGTGGCTCAACCTGTGCAAACACTTCTGGGTCAGATTGGGACATCCAGGTAAGTTTCGCTCTTTTTATGACCCCTCCTGGGTTACTTGGAACTTTAAAATTATGTGTATGTGCTTTGTTTTGCTTTTTGATGTTTATTTTGCTTTTTATTTTTAAATTCCCTGTGCAATGAAATTTCCTCTTTATTGCTGGGAGCCTTTGTCAGGATTACAAGGTAAATGCAGGGGGGTGCATTCTTATGCCGGCATAAAAATGCTTTTTTTCTTTTTTATGCTGGCAAAAGAGCATTTAAAGGGATTACATCTGATGAAGTCCTCCATCTCATCCCAGCAAAGTGGCCCAGAAGGACACCATGACTGATGGTATCAAAAGTCACTGAGAGGTCCAGCAGAAAGAACAGAAACACATTTCTCATGTCCAGTTCCCAGTGTAGGTTGTCCACCAATGGTTACCTCAGTTGTCTGTCCCACAGCCAGGCCTGAAACTGGATTGAAATGTGTCTAAATAAACAGTCTCATCCAGAAACCACAGGATCCAGAGAATGATGCTCTGTTTTTCCCTCCCTCATGATAAACTCCAAGGAAATGACAAATGGTTGGCGACATATAAGGGCTGCACCCAACTGAAGTATTGTCTTCCATCTCCTATGAGCTTCACCTTTCCTTCTCAGCGCAGACGGAAGGCTGCCAAGTGCTGCCGCAAGGATCTTTGCAACAGTGGAACAGTGACACGTAAGCCCTCTCCATCATTTCCTATTCCAAGAATCAGTTCAACCAGAGGTCCATAAACACCACCAAATTGTAGTCCCACTTTAACTCCCATAGTTCTGTCCTCCTGGGATTGGTGATTTAAGGAAAGGCATTTAGAATTCTCAGCCAGAGAGCTCCTCTAGTGCCTCACCAAACTACAGGCCACAAGATCTCACAAGATGGAGTCATGGCAGTTAAAACTGGAATCATAGAGCTATAGCTATATAGTGTCAATGGGTCCCTGGTGGTGAAATATTGTCCCTTGAGCCTAACTGACCCAGGCTTTAGCCTGATTTCAACTGTTCACTCAAGCATTTTGGGGGGAGGTGTCTCATGAGATCACAGCTTCCATTTTTGGTCTTCTGGATGGCAGGGTTTATTCTGATTGCTGAAGTGTTGTAAAATTATTTAGTTTCTTTTATATTGGCTATGATCTTGCCTTGAGAGATGCAGCTACAAGATGTAGCCATAACAGTGTGCCATTCAATTCTCCCCCCACCCAACTCACCTTTTATCAACTGCATCCCCATGAATATGACCATTTCCTGCCAACAAGTATCCAGCCATTTTATTTAATAGCTGGATGCACAATGACAGGGATCCACAGGGCCCTTGCAGTGGTAGCAGGGGGGTGTCCTTTGGAGGAAAATAGCTGGATGCTTGCCTGATGCTCCCCTTTCTCTCCACTGACTAGGCAATAGCCAGATTTGGGGTGCTGCAACTTTATAAAGGTGGGTTTGGGGAGAGGTGAAAACTTTGGTCATTGTATAGTCAGGAATGAATTCTGCCTTCCCAATGAACAATAGAGTGAGTTGCAATGCCATAGGTCTGAATCACACCATTATAATTCACCATCAGGATTCCAGCCATTGCTTTAAAGTGATTCATTCATTATATCCCACCCAAGATCTGATATAATGAAAACTAGAATTACATTAATAAATAAAAGAGACTTTTGTTAATGTGAAGTCGAAGGCTTTTTGTTAATGTTGCAATGGTAAAGAGGCAATATCTATTTTAAAAAAATCCCGCTGCAAAAGCTTAAACAATATCGAAAGGAGACAGTAGCACCTATTTTGTAGTTCCCAATGTGTTTTGAGAAGGTATCCTTCTTCATTGATTCATTGATTATTTATTCAGTGGAAGGTTGCCACTGCCTCCCTCTAAGGCTGGGAGAGTATAACTTGCCCAAGGTCATGCACTGCTGAGCAGGAATTAAAACCCTGGTCTCCCAGGGTCCTAGTCTAACATCCAAACCACTACACCACAATATTGTAGTGTAGTGTAGTGGCTCTCACAATATTGATGCATCTTCCAATAATAAAAATCCTCTAGGCAGTTTACAGGTAAAAATAATAACACGCAATAAGAATAAGATTGACAGCAGAATAAAACCATGAGCAGAGAGAGGATCTGAAGCTCAAAACAGATTTGGTGAGTTGGTCCATTATTGGAGGAAGATCAGAGAAAATCTGCAGTAGGTCAAAAGCAATGAGCAATGAAAGGAGGACATGTGACCACCCTATATTCAGGATTCTAAAACTGATCTGGCAGGAGAGGAGGGAAGCTGGTCTTGATACTGTTGGTGTGTATCTTTGTCTTCCCAGTGCCACGGCTAGGGGTCATACCAAATGGATTGAAGTGCCCCGGGTGTTTCTCAGAGGATCCCAGATGTGTACCCACAGAGATAATAAGCTGCAATGGATGGGAAGACAATTGTGTCTACTATGATGTGTCTGTGGAACATGGTAAGATGCAAGTGATATACCTATCCTGTAATATCATCTTCTGGTGAACTAATAGAGAAGGATCCATTAGGACTGGTTCAACAAGCCACCCCCATTCCACAGGACAGAGACAGGAATATTATCTGTAGAAGCTAGGACTCAGAAGGCTTCTCTATTATAAGAGAGTCTTAGATAAGACCGACAACTACCTCCCTAAGCTTTGCTTGAGAGAACAATGGAAGAAGGGTGGCTGGGCTAAGATATATTAAGAGTTGCTAACCTTTAAAACCCTCTCACCAGATATATCCATTATACTGGGAGTTAGAAACAAACTGAGAAAAACAAACTGAGAAATTGGATATACAAGATGGAAAATAATCAGGATTTGGATCTAATCAAATCTTTAATGTTTTCCAATTGGCATTGCTTGCTGAAAAGAAACCCAGAAAGAGCATAGTACAGGTTCCTCCCTTGTATCCACAGGGGATACGTCCCTCAGCTTACTGTGAATACATGAAACCATGGATAATAGCAAACCCTGTTGAAATGAGAGGACTTTTTTTTTTCTGGATGTATATCAGTGAAACCGCAGATACTGGTTCCATGGACACGGGGCTCAACTTGTACTTACAAATACTTACTTTTGCCTCTCTGACAACTAAATTTACAGAATTACATTTTCAAATTGTGCCCACCTTGTTTTTTAGATAGACGATAGAACTTTACAATTCTAGATTTGTATATGAGCCTGCCAAAAATTTGAGATCTTCAGAGGAGGCCCTGTTGTGTGTCCCAACACCTCATGAAATTAGGTTGGTGAGTACATGTAACAGGGTGTTTTCTGTAGCAATACCTTGACTGCCCATCTGCCTGGTGCAGGGGCCCAGCTCACAACAGTAGCATAGTTCAATAACCCACAATCTAGTTTGTTTTTCTGTGTAAACCTGGTCATTATATGTAAGAAAATGCATTCACCTTTGGACATCACTCCACAGGCTCTCCTAATGGGTTGTCATTTTCTCCCCTTCATTCCTGCAGATGGCAAGATCTACAATCATGCTAAACGTGGCTGTGGGACCAAGCATGCCTGTATGAATGAGCCACGGATTTTTGGGATTCCTGGCATGTATATGGAAATTGTGAAGAATCCCCAGTGCACTCCTGCTCCCAAAATATTAACCAAAATAGGAAAGTAGTTAGTCTCTCAGAAAATGATCCCACCATGAAGAAATTACAAGGTCCGTGGGAACATCTCACCAGTGTTCAACTCCAGCATCCGACACGTCATTTTTTAGCAGGCAATTTTCATTGATATGTAAGGTGGGATAATTCATTGTTATGAAAAGAATCATGTTGAATAAATTTGTGTAAAGAGTGAAGAAGAGTCACATCTGTGGTGAAGTTTGTGGTATATTTCTGAATCCTTAGATGTCCCCCTTTGACTGTAAGCAATCAATTTGCATTTTAGAATTCACTACAAATATATTTCTTTGCAATCCAGAAATGTCACAATTTTCATATTTCTTTAACCACCTAAATTTAGGAGAGGAAAGACTTTTCTCCTGCTTCTTACTGCAAGTTTGTGGCTGGAGCAGATAGAATGGCAATGTGTGGGCCAAGCCAGGAAGCTAGCCTTTGCCTTGGCTCCTGTCATGTGGTCACTCCACTGCAGGGATGAGGTGGGCCAAACAACTTTCTAGCATTCGTGGACCCCCTGTGAGGACATCATGGAACCCTGAAGTTCCCCGGGTCCCATGTTAAGAATCACTTATCTAAGTTCTTTCTTGTAGTGATTTAGAAAATATGGCCTGAAACCTGTTGGTGTTTTATACACATGTGAAGTTCCTCTAGAGAAGCAGTTGGACATTTTTGCCTGATGGAGAACATTGACATTCAGTTCAAGGTTAAGGAATTGGAGTTGCACATGCGTTGCCATTGTGCATGCTAAATGCTATTGCTATTGCATGCCAATGTGCATTGCATGTGTGTTATAGATTGTGCATCAATGGATATGCTCATTTGGTTGTGCATTTGGTTGCACATCTGGTGTCTTGGTTCAGTTGCATAGTTCAGTTGGTTGTGTAGCATTCATTCCACCCAAGGGTTGCATAGCACAATTAATTTGTAACTCCACATATAGAGATTAGCCCCAATGTAGGATCTCAAGCTATGTATCTGGATAGCTTTAGCTTCAGGATGCTGAAAGATAAATCAAGCTAGACTGGGCCATGGGGAGAAAGGTAATCAATTGTCAGCATTTGTTACAGTACCATGAGCTGCATGGCCCAGTCATGGGAAAGGCAAAATTTCTTTTCAATATGATTAGAGAAACTATATCTATTGGTACTGTGTCTTTCACACAACAGCTGAAAGCAGAACCATGTTCTACCTTGTTTGTCTGGAAACTGGAAACTATAGTGAAAGAGCTACCCTGCAGAAGAGGTTTGAAGTAAACATTCACGCTTCATTGGAGATGTCATCATGGTTGGTAAACCCATGACAGGTACACATTTCAGCCAGTAATGGCTGCTGTCTGAGCCGGATATACCCAGGAACTAATTGTTTCATATAGTTCTGGCCTTGGCTGCTTTTTTTTTTTTTTCTATTCCCAAAG
Source organism: Gambelia wislizenii (assembly GCA_030847615.1). Classification (NCBI taxonomy): domain Eukaryota; kingdom Metazoa; phylum Chordata; class Lepidosauria; order Squamata; family Crotaphytidae; genus Gambelia; species Gambelia wislizenii. The sequence continues at coordinate 30,748,917 of JAUMIR010000010.1, read as the reverse complement.
CTAGAAATCATTCTGAACTGAGAGGCTTTTTAATTAAGCTCATCCACACATGAGATTGCTTATACTGTGAGGGGTGCATTCTTGCTGTGGTCAGAGCCAGAGCCAAAAAAAGGCAGGACCAGAGTCTAGAGTGGGATGAATTCATGTAAGTGATTTTTTTCTTTTTCAATAAGCCATAAGACACAAAACAAAAATACTTATTTCTAGGATTTCTCCTTCTTCTTCACCTTGTCCAAAGTTCCTTCCACCAGTTTTGAAGTTGGAAATGGAACTTTTACAAAAAAAGAAATAAATACTATATAGAATTGGATCGTGGCAGGACAGAGGCAAGGAGGGCTTTTTGGGGAAAGTAAGGCATGCTTGAGGAGAATCCAAAGGCCTTGACTTAGGAGCCTAAATCCAGGTTTTCATTGGTCCACAAATTAAAGCAGGAGTGAGAATCATGTGACACTCTAGATGTTGTTGGAGTACAAGTGCTAGCATTCCTCAGTGCAGCAGATTCCTGTATCCATGGAACCAATATCTATGGTTTCAGTTGGTACACAAAATTGGGACACATACCATAGAGTCATGCTGGGAATGCCTAGAGAGGCATCCTCTCTAGGCATCCTCTAGGTCTTCCAACACAATTCTAAGGCATGTTTTTACTTGAGTTCCTTTATTTTAATAGGGTTCGCTGTTATCTGTAGTTTCTGTTATCCGTGGTAAGTCCCAAAACTGAACCCCCACAGTCCAGAAGCCATGCCCTATGAGGAATGGCTTAGGGAGCTGCGTATGTTTAGCCTGGAGAAGAGAAGGTTAAGAGGTGATATGATAGCCATGTTTCAATATTTGAAGGGATGTCATACTGAGGATGGAGCGAGCTTGTTTTCTGGTGCTCCAGAGACTAGGACACGGAGCAATGGGTTCAAACTACAGGAAAAGAAATTCCACCTAAACATTAGGAAGAACTTCCTGACAGTAAGAGTTGTTCAGCAGTGGAATGCACTGCCTCAGAGTGTGGTGGAGTAGTCTTCTTTGGATGTTTTAAAGCAGAGGCTGGATGGCCATCTGTTGGGAATGCTTTGATTGTGTATTCCTGCAGGGCATGGGGTTGGACTAGATGGCCCTTGTGGTCTCTTCCAAATCTATGATTCTATGAGATAAAGGGGTACAACTACTCTATTGGTTATGAATTGGGGTGCTGAGAGTTGCAGGTCAATATCCTCTGGAGGGCTGCATGATCCTCAATTCTGGGCCAGAAGTTCCTTACCAATGGGGTATGGCAGGAGGCTAGGGCCTCCTTTGGACTACTGCTTCCCAATGCCCCCAAACACATTTTAGAAGTTGTGGGTAGCATTTCCCCAATGTTTCCCCCTCTGGCAAGTTTAAGCCTGGGAGACCTTTTATTACCACAGGAAGTAACCGAGAAGTCATTTCCTGTTCACTTACTTTTTTAAAAAGAAAGCATCTCCTAGGCCTAAAAAGGGAGACAAATTATTCCCCCACATTGCCTGGAAGGGTTTGGGGTCATTTTATTTTACTCCTGGGGGGTCTGGGGGGCCAGCACATCTGGCACACAAGCCAGTTTGCTGGCCCCTGGTCTCTCACAGCCACTCTTATGGGTTTCAACCAACAATCTTTCCCTGTTTTATTTGGATATGCCAGGTATTGACCCTGGCACCTTTTCCATGAGAAGCATAAGTTCTACCACTGAGCTACACTCTCTTTTCAACCTTCTCCCCCTGGCCATTTTAGATTTCTTAGAAGGAGATGTCATTATGGTTGCTGAGCTCAAGAAAGGCACACATGGGACCGGATGCATCCAGGAACTATTATTTCTTTCTCCCTCCCTCCCCTCTCTCTCACATACACCTTTCTTGATTGTTTCTGTGTCCTCTGAGCTGTAAGCCATTTTGGATTGAAAACTGTCTTCACTACACACACACACACACACACACACCTTGAACCTGGTCCTGTGTGTTTCTCAGCACAATGAAGACACCTCCCCTGACCATCCCCATCTGCCTCTTCCCAGCCCTTCTAGCTACAGGTGAGTGGGCTGCTTTTAAAACCATAGAGCTGTTGCATCACAGCCTATCTTAACACTGTGCAGATTTTGGAATGAATGAGTGCTTTTCTTTAGGATTAAGGAGAGTGTAGCCAAATCATATTTCAAAAGTAGACTTTATCTCTTTCACGCAGTGAATTTTTATTTACTTTTAAAAGTTATCTTTCAAAACATTTCAAGGGACCGTTTAAGGCATGTTAGAAGCATATCAACAGTATATTTTTCAGTTTTTCAGGCCACTCTCTTACCATGCCTGTAGATTGTGGTGGTGGTTGTGTGTTTTTAAAATGAAAAAGTTGACTAAGGAGATTATCAGATGTGGCAAAAACTACTCCAGAAGATCATGAGGAGAACAGGAACAGGCAAGATTATCAGATGACATCGTCCTTCAGCATCCCGGGGGGCATAGCACGGTGGTGAGTAAAACATCCCTTTTTATTGGCAGCTTGTCCTCGTCAATAAAAAAGGGAAATCTTGTCCATGGCAGCGCTATGCCCCAGGAATGACTGAGGATGCGGGCATCTGATAATGTCACCCTTTCTGTTCTCCTCCCATTCTTCTGATGCATTTTTTTGCCATGTTCCACCACATCTGATAATCTCCAAAGCACAATTTGCAATAAGTTAGCTTTTCATCGCTGAAGTATAGTGGTGGTTGGTAACTTCCACATCAATGCGCTGTGAATCTGCTTAGTCAGAATTTTAAAGGTACTATCCAAGGTACTGACCATATTTTGGGGGTAGTGTTCTGCATCTTGAATAGTACAGTTCATACTATATCCCAGAGTGGATCTACTGTCCCCATTGACATGAATGCCACTGGAGGCTCCTGCTGCAACAAGCAGCAGTAGGGATTTGCTTGTTAAACAATTTGACAAGCAACAGTGATTCCAAGTGCTTTATGTGAGTCTTCTCTCCCATCCAGGAATATAGTCACGGGGACTTGGGGGGGGGGCTTTTGGAGAGCCTGGCCCCATCGGGGATGTTCCCGGTCTTACCATAAATGTTTACCTTGAATTTTAGAAAATCTAAACACACCCAAACAAAACAAGAAACAAATCTTTAGTCCCATTATAAGCATAGATGTAAGCAAAATGTTCAGGCAGCATTCTTCCCTGTCATTGCCTGAGACTATACAATGAAATAATTTTCACTGTACCAGGCACTGCCTGAATTTATGTTTTATTTTAGTTATTCAGCTCTGATTCCCTGCCAACAGACCAAAGAAAGACAAGAAAGGAACAGTAAATACTGTGTATTTAGCAATAAAAATTGCAAATGACAGAAATCAGCATACATCAATGCTACTAAACACATATACATTTTGAAAGAGTCATACAACTGTCGTAAATAAGATAGCTCTGCATAAATTGCTGGAGACACAGAGGCTATACATAGATTACTGTAAACAGAAGGAACATGAAGTTGTTTCATAGGTCAAAAACAGTTTGGCATAAATCACCACATCAGGAAAGACTTTAAAGTATCTACTTTACTGGCTGTGGAAGAGCATAACACTTTGCCCACACAGATTTGCTCCCCTCTTGCCTTTGTAAGTCAGATTTCCAGACCCGGCACATGCTGCCCTGGCCATTTACTGGTTATTGGGGGGTAAGCAGGTGGGCTGGAAATGGGGTTGGGGGAATAACTGTACATCATCTGGTTGCAGTTTGGAGCCAGGAGAAGAGAGCTGAGGTCACCCACCTGGATCTCCAGTGGCTTACTGGAGATCTAGAAGGCTAGCGGGGTTAAAATTCTGCCTTTTCCTCTCCTCCAAGCTAGGTCTTGTCTAGACACAATGGTTTACTGTGAGTAGGTGAACATTTTCACTCATTCTCAGCAAAGTTGTTTTGTCTTCACATTTTTGCGCATATTCATATCCATTCGCATTGAGTGTCCACATGTGCTCATCAATCACAATTGAGTGAAAATGTGTAGTGATGCAAATTTGGATGTCCACACATCCAAAAATATGCATCTATGCACTTTTTTTCAGCAGACTTTGGAGAAAACCACAATTCCTTTTACTGCACAGTTTGCAGACATTTTAGCCCCCCCCCTCCAAATACTCTGAAAACTGCAAATCTTCTTCTTGTGGGATGGGGCAGGCAGATCATATTCACAGTTGGGACAGATTATATTCTCTGTCAGTTCTGTGAGGAGTATTTGCATAGTCTGGACAACCAATGCTATGGCAGCGCACTTCAGCACTTGAAAGTTGCTGGTATGTGTGTATATGTGAATGGGCATTGCATAAGATACTAGTGAATACCTCCTTCTGCCGTTTCAAACAAGAATACATAAATATGTGATTGAGTAGTGGTTAGCAATTTTTTTAAAAGAGGAGGGGGGATTTACTACCCCAAGTTTTTTCACTCTCACCATGTCTTCCCACCCTTCCCTTTATGGACTTGGCTTGCAAGTCTTCCAGGTATAGGAAATGCCCTTTCTCCAAGCCACCTATTAGTCATCTTTTCAGTAAGGTGTCAGACATAACCAAAATTTCAAGAGGCAGGAGATGCATCACAGTTTCCATTTTGGCCTGACATCTTTCAGGAAAGATAGAAAGAAATTGACAGTGTGGAAGTAAGGAGTGCAGCAAGACAATTTTCACTGAGAGGCAGAAACAAACATTGGGGGAGCAGAGAGGTTTGGGCATCAGTCACTGCAAAAGAGATTAACGTGTGTGTGTGGGGGAAAAGGTCTTCAGAGAAAGTATGTTGCAAAGCTTCCAAAAAAGCAAACCAACATTTTCTGCATGCAAAACACTTTTTCAAATTAAATAACAACAGCTAGGATGTCAATTCACATTGTGCATGTCATCCTATTATGAACAGTTAATGAAGTCTCTCAAGCTGTGATGTTTTTCCCCCTTCAAATTTGTTGAGAAACTGTCCCCCTGCCATTCTTTCAAATATGTTGCTTTCAAAAGCCAGGATTATTACATTTGCGTGTCTCTGATGAAATCCTATATGGTGCCAGCATAAATCAAAGATGAGGATGGATTTTCACACACAGCCATAGATGGACCAAAGGTGAGGCCTGCCACACACCAGGTCTATGTGTGCATAAAGATTCCTTGTGTGTGTAAGTCTGTTCAAAAGTGTTAGAGTTGGGGGACTGCAGGGTTCTACCACATGATATTTTGGGGTGCCTCAACTGTATTTCTAAATGCTCAGCTGAAGTTTTAAGTTACTGCAATCCTAGAAATTTGGGAACTGAGGGAAAATTTCATTTGAGTGGCAGAATTCTTATTTTTTTTGGGGGGGAATATCTTCATTTACCCCTCACTCACTACACTTCTGATGGAGGGGCTTCTTTCCAATATGCCAGCAATTACAAATAAAACACAGCCAAACACACAAGGGCCTTTCTTTTTCAAGTCCATTGAAATCTCCTTCTGACTGCAGGAGCTCTGTATCCCCTCTGCACAGTATGGGTCATGCAGAAACCACCTATGACCTCTCTCATATGGCAAGAGTCACCTTTGAAGGGTCCCAAGATGGGAAATCAAGCTGCTGTTTCTCTCTAGCAGGGTTTTGCCTTCAGTGTGAACACTGCCAAAGTGCCACCCGCTCCTGTTCTGGGCCCCTGAAGACTTGTGGAGATGTTGAGAATGCCTGTCTCACACTCACAACAGAGACCAGAATGGGTAGGTGACTCAGCTTCTTTGGCTGAGTGAAGAAGGTTGTCCTACTTTCCTAGACTGTGGGTGGGCATATGCTGGGGGTCTTAGTGCCACTTTCAACAACCACTGATCCTCTGCAGAGCATGTTGCTGATGTAGCTGCCATTTTCTGCTTCTGTTGGTTTCAGTACCTTTCATCACTATTTTAGGGTGGGGATGGGGCAGAGTATTTTACAATAAACACAGAGATCCACAGAGTGATTTTTGAGCTGGAAAAATAGGTGGGGTTGATTGATTTATTTTTCAGGGTGTTGGGGTTTGGAGACAGATTGGTGGGGGCAAGAGTGTTGCTATTGGAGGGGGAGGCAAAATGAGGCCATAGCCCTACCTATAAAAATTCTGCTCCCAATGCACTACAAACTACAAATCCCAGAATTCCATGTCGTTGAGCCATGGCAGCTAAAGCAGTATCAAACTGGATTATTTATGCAGTGAGTAAAAATCGCCGAAATATAACACTCAAATGTCCCTGCGGTACCACAACAGTACCGGCAGGGACGGGCGTCATGCGAAACGGACGCCCTGCAGCGCAGCAGCCTTGCAATGTGGCGAGGCTGCTTCCGTTACATTTAAGACGTCCGAAAAAGTCCTAGGTCTGTTCTAGTTGGAATTAACAATAAGGTTTGAACCCAGCATATTGGGTCTGAACCCAACATAAGCAACTGGGCTGGATTTCTCTGAAAATGGGTGGAATGCACATGTGATAAATTTAATTTTGTCTAGACGCAATGAATCTCTGAAATCATTGGCTCAACTCTTTCACTACATTTTATTTGTCTTGTTTCTATCCTGCCTTTCCTCCCATGAGCTCAAGGCCACGTTCTTCTCCTCCCTTACTTTATCCTCACAACAACCTTATAAGGTAGGTCAGGCTGAGAGAAAGTAAGTGGGAAAAGGCCACCTTGTAGACTGAATGGATGAACAGGGATAAGAATTGTGATCTCTCAACATCCATTCCATTCCCTTAACCACTCCACTGCACTGCCTCTCTACAATGTGACCTTTCAACATTCTTTCTCCCTCTAGTTTTGCTGATGATGGTTTACACACACCAGCAGTTCTGTCACTCACATCTTTGTATAATATCACTTGAGAATTTGTGAGTTATGAGTAAAATTTTAGCCTATCTTCAATCACTGTACCATACTGGCTCTCTCTTTCTTATGGATCCAGGCAAAGTGATAAAAGTTGTTACTTATAAAGGATGTACAAAGCTGAAGTATTGCCCTCCAGGTCCCTTCACCATCACCACTGACCTAGAAGAGCGCATACGGAGCAATTCAGAATGCTGCTGTTCAAATCACTGCAACAAAGGAGGTTTGAGATGTATGCCTTGTGTTTCATGACCTTATCAGCACCTCTTTCTTTACTAAGTGTATTAATCAGTCTCTTCTATTTGCCAGGCCTAGTGGTAGAGTCCAAAGAGCCCCTTTCACACTAGACAATTATAGCACTATGATTCCACTTTGGGGCATGACTGCATCTGATAGGATCCTGGGGTTTGTAGTTTGTTGTTGACTATAACCCATTTATGACTAATCGTGTCCCAAAGGTGAATCTAGCATGGGTTTTTCTTGGTGGAATTTGTTTGGAGGGGGTTTGCTCTTGCCTTCCTCTGAGGCTGAGAGAGTGTGACTTGCCCAAGGTCACCCAGTGGGTTTCCATGGCTGAGTGGGGATTTGAACCCTGGTCTCCCAGTATCCTAATCCAAGACTGAATCCACACTACCCAAACATCCAGTTTGAAATTGGATTATTTGCCATGGCTCCTTCCTATTGGATCCTGGGATTTGTAGTTTTACAAGGTCTTTAACCTTCTCTGTCAAAGAGTGCTGGTGCCTCACCAAACTCCAAACCCCAGGATTCCATAGGAAGGAGCTGTGGCAAATAATCCACTTTCAAACTGGATTATTTGTGTAGTGTGGATTCAGCCCAGCACTCAAACTACTACGCCACACAGGCTCTATAGTTTAGGGGAAAGTATTTAGAATTCTCAGCTAGAGAGCTGTGATATCTCATCAAACTACAAAACCCAGGATTCCATAGGTTGCTGCCATAGTAGCTGAAGTAGAATTATAGTGGTATAATTTTGTAATATGGAAGGGTCCTAGGCGTCTTTACTCCTACTGTACATTTCCATTTGACCCTTTATTCCTTTTCTCATGGAGATCTACTCCATAGCCAGACAGGCAATGGTGTGACAGCTATGACTACATGGCTACATGTGTGATTATCTCAGCAACCAGAAGGAGGCTTATATTGTTCTGGAATTCTTGAGAAGGGCTGAATTAGTTTGAGGGCAGGCAGCTTTTAGTTCACCCATCCCTAGTCAGTATGTTCCAGACATTTTAGACTGGACTTCCTAAGGACTTACTACTTATTCACCCTCCTGTGTTTCTTGGTTCCTAGTGCCAGTACTGGGTAAACTCAACCACAGATGGTGTCTTGGATACAACGCAAAGGGATCAAAGTGCAGCATTGATAACAAACTTCATTGCCATGGTCGGGAAGTCAACTGTTTCTATCTTGCTGGATTCACTGAGGCAGGTAGAGATACCAACGTCCGATTGAGACTGAGAGCCTAACAGATACACTCTAAGTTAAAAGCATTTTACAATCAGCAAAATCTGTTGGGCTGCATAACTATTGGTTGTCCATCATCCATTGGCACCAGCATTCCTTAAACTGAAAATTTAATTGCAGTTGCCTTGTTATTTCCATTCTCAAGCAAAGCCCAAACAGTAAACATACATCATTTCAACCCTACACAAACTGCTATGCACACTCTACACCAAGGCCACAGGGAAACTAATGAATATGGCAGGAGCAGGAGCAAAGGGGACTGATCCTGACAGTCATACAGCAGTGGCATCAGAAGGCAGAAAAAAATCTGCTCACACAGAGGAGCCTATTTCTCCTATGCCTCACTTACTTTATGACTACAGCATCTACAACATGTTTCCTCCTGTTGCCATTGCCTACACCAGTATAGCTATGCTGGCATAGTCCACCCATAGGATTCTGGCCCAAAGTCCTTAGTTTGGTTTCCTGACCCAAGCCTTCCTTGAGCTGTTTGTTTTCTCCCATCCTGCAGGTGGCAAGAATGAGACCTACGTCAGACGAGGTTGTGGGACCAAGCATACTTGCGTTGACCAGTTGGGTGTTTTCGGAATACCAGAGTTGTTTCTTGAGACAGTGACACAGATGGAGTGCAGTGAGGCTACCTAAGACTCCAAAATGGCTCCTTTGGAAATGGGGCATTCCTCCATCAAAAAGCTGCCCTCTTCTCTTTTATTTCCCCTAAGTATCTGCTGCTCCAACAGAAGTGGGCTGAATTTAGGCTATAGGAGTGACAAACAATATCCTTCTACATAGTATACAGAGAAGTGACAGAGAAGGCATTTGGGGCCCTTTTCCATGTATAAAATAAACAAGAATAGTGACTCAAGGGTCTGCTGTATATTTTATTTCAGTTGTTAGGCCTCTAATCAGATTGGCTAGACATTCATGATCAAATTCTCAGGTGATGATTTTCTTCCAAACCGTGTTTTAAGAGTGTAAAGGATATTCTTGTTCTCAGTGAGAAGGGATGTCTTGACACATCAAGACAATCTATTGACAAAATGGTCTACCACTATAAGATTTTTCACCCATGTATGGGAATGAAAAAATAGTAGTGCTTTTTATTTTTTCAACTGGAGAAGCAATAGTAAAATAAATAAATAAATAAATTTAGTACCAAAAGGGGAGGGGGAAAAAACACTTTTGAATATTTTTGAAAAAAAGAAGTCCACACAATGTGGGAGGGGAATTTCTGTTTTGATATCTGGGATTCAGAAGTTGCCAGATGGCATATGCCAGTCAATAGAATGCTCCTTGCAGCCTAGGTTTAATTTTTCCATCATGCCTTTATTTTATGATTTATTCAAGACCTTCCATTTTTGTAGGAAACCTCACAAAAAGTCCACTTGATCAACAGGCAACTGAAGGAGATTTAAAGTATAAAAATGTGAAGAGTACCTCTTTCTCTCTCTGTCTCTCTATCTCATTGGTTCTCTCCAATCATACTCCTATTATTCTTAAATGGAAGGGTAAAGATGAGCGAGTGCAACAGTCAGCATGAAACCTTCATAATTCCTCTGTCTAATCCATTATTTCACAAACAAATGAAAACATACACACGCACATCAACTGAGCAATGTTCGACACACCCCCCCCCCAACTGCCTAATGAATAGTTCCTCTCCCATTCCAAAGCCCTTCTCTGGGACACATGCAAACTTCTGATGAATGGCTGATGTTCTTATAATGAAAAATGTAACCTACAAGAAGAAAAGGATAAAATTAAAATCCTAGATTTGGGGGTAAAATGAACTGATCTAGTTAAATTCAGGGGCTGGCTAGAGAGGAAGATATAATGCAGACTGATGCACATTATCACAACTTTGCAGCAGCACTAATATGTCTCCACATTTTTTTGGGCAAAATCTATTGTTTGTGGAGCTATCCATGTTTGGAGTGCACACAGAGCCATGCCTACAAATCAAGATGGTGGCCAAGAGTACAGCATGCTATTCTTCTTCACATGTGTTGCCGCTGCTGCCCAGGATTTTTTTAAACTTGTAAATCAAAGGTAAACAAGTGATGTTCCGCTTATAAAAAGTTCTTTGGTCACCTCAGCACAATGAAAAAGCACACACTCAGTCGAACGAAAATTGAAAATGGTGCTTCCAGCCACTTCCTTGCTGGCAAGCCCACCCCCTGCCCACATGGTGGACCAATACGCTCTCCATTTCCACCCTTGTGAGAATATGGAGCATCCTGAATTGGATGTCAAGTTGGGTGGCAATGAACATTTCCACACATTATTTAAAAACTTCACGAAAATCAGCGAAGGCTCCTTATGAGCAGTATATGGAGTTTTTGACCCCCCCTCCTTCCGTGTACAACGATACTCATTCAGATCTCACTGGTACAAAAGGTATTCCCTCTGAATTCTATGAGGAGTATTTTCATCATCTAGACAACCCCTCAGATAGGGTCTTGTAAACCATTTAGGTCCAACCCAGGAGCAGAGCAGAGACTAAAGCAAGAGGGTGCCACACACCAAAATATGTGGAGTCCACCCCTGTGATCCCATAGTGGCTGGGCAAATTATGCTTGATGTCTGCCAGCAAAAGAAAACTCATTTGCTTCCTCTTGGGTAGCTGGTAGAATTTGGAAAAGGTTTTTTGTTGTTGTTGTACTGCAACTTCCATAATCCACCAGCCAACACGGCCAATTTCAATGCCCAAAAGTTAATTTTTCTAGCCTTTGGTGGCTGGTTCTGTTGTTGAATACCCCGGCCATTAATAAGTTCATCTTAACATACAACTAAATCTATAGCAGAAGTGCATTAGAACTAGTCCTGTGCTGTGATGCAACAGAGTGCAGGTCTTTACCTCTTCTATTTAGCCACTTAGGAACCTGAAAAGTTCTGTCACATCCTTATATTTATAATTTCTCTTCTGTGAGCTACATGTGTCCAGTTTCTTTGACATTTCCTTGCTGTCCATACTCCTGTGTATTTTGGCATTCAGTCAATTGTTGTTGTGTGCCTTCAAGTCTTTTTTTTCCCCCTTCAGAGGGGATTTGCCATTGCCTCTTTCTGAAGGTGAGAGTATGACTTGCCCAAGGGCACCTAGAGGGTTTCCATAGCCCAGTAGGGATTTCAACCCTGTTATCTCTGAGTCCTAGTCCAACACTCAAAGCACTATATCATGGTGGTTCTCATTCAGCCAGTACCCTCTAAGATGAGGTTTCCCATAACTAGGATCTAATTTCTTGGCTTCTTTCAACTTCCATCTCATGTAAAGTTAACTATTAGCCTTGACAAGATGGATATAGCCAAAGCAGTCTTTGTTCTTTCCAAACAATTTATATTTGAACTCAGATAAGAAGTGGCAAACTGTTTGCCTGAAGGCGCAGGTTAAAACCTGCTCCTTCATGGAACAGATGGCTGGCTCATTATACAATTAACAGTTATCAATAAATAAATTCATCAGTTTTCCTACAAGGTTCAACAGACAATGAATAGCTAGGTGTAGCTAATGATATAATCAGTGTTGTGGCACAGTTTATATTTAGCAACTTTAGCAAGTCAGCTGCGGTGCATTTTATTCAACCTTGGATGTGTTGGACTACCACCCACATCATCCCCAACCATTGACCATGGTGGCTGGGAGTGATGGAAGCTGAAATCCAAGGGATAAGAAACTGGACAGGGGGCACTGGCCAAATTTTGTTCTGCTCCCCAGGAGATCAGACTGCCATTTTTATTGACCCGGAAGACATCACATCACTTTCCATTTTAGTCACTTTTTGGCTTTCAGGTTTGTGTGTGTGTGTGTCAGGGTTTTGAGGGGTGTGTGTGAAAGGTGAAATGAGAAAACCACTGTGTTTGGGAAAGTTTTGTTGAGATTTTAGCCCTTTGAGGGCAATTTTCCACTTGATTTAAAAATATACTGTATATGTACTGTAATGTTCTGGGGAAGGGGGGGGTCTAAGGTTTCAGAGATTTCCTATACAACTTTGAAGATCTGAAAAAAGGAGCTGGGGCTACCTGGAGCCCAGCTTCCCTACCCTTAGTTTAATCTAAACATCTGGAGAAAGCCAAGTTGGGAACATCTGTTTTATGATATCTGCCCAAGACCATAGTTGTTCCTCCTGAGAGCAAACATGAATGTTTGAAGTACATTTTAAAAGGACCAGAATACAAGTCAAATCAAGACAAAGTCCATTGAAACCACAGGCTGTTCCAGACTGGTCAGAAGAACCATGAGTTTTCACCATGTACTCTGGTGTATTTTGCTAGGTCTAGCTGGTTGTCATCACTTTTGTGTCTACTGATGCCATTCTTTTTAGGGGCTGTTTGTAGTGATTTCCTGGGTCTGCCCTTTGCTTCTTCCATAGGGTTTTTCAAAATGGGGTATGGCTTGATGATCTGAAGTGTGAATTTCCTCCTTTTTTTTTTGTTTCCAAAAGACTCATAGAATTACAGTTGTCCCTCCACATTCACGGATTTGACATTCACGGTTTTAAGTATTCACGGTTTGAAAATATTCTTAAAAAAATAATTATCCCAAAAGCAAACCTTGATTTTGCCATCTTACTTCAGGGACACCATTTTGTTTTGCCATTGCATATAATGGGACTTGAGTATTCACGGATTTGGGTATTCACGGGAGGTCCTGGAACCAAACCCCAGCGAATGTGAAGGGACAACTGTATAGCACAAAAGTGCTATTACACCAATGTCTTTGGCAGAATAACTTTTTAAAAAGGCAGAGAAGAGTAGGGAGCATATTACTTTGATATGTCTCAGAATTAAAAAAAAAATGAGGGTAGGCATAATTGCTAGAATTTCCAACCATGGTAATGAATGCATAACCTAACTGCATATCCTAACTGATTTGTATTCATGATCATTCTCTCTCTCTCTCTCTGGCTTTTCTTCACAAACGAAGATTCAGGAAGGACTCATCCCGTGCTTATTGCAAGTGTGCTGATGACTAAAAAGGCCAATCCGAGATAGACAAGTCCGGTTGCAGAAAGCACAGCAGAAGTTCTCCTTGGGTGATGTTTCCGGGTTATGATTCTTTCTGCGTTGTTGTTTCTCTTCAAGACTTGTTCAGCGTGAGCTCTCAAATGAGGCTACAGCATTGTGGATAGTGCATCGCCATGCCTCCCAATGTGAGGCCAGGGTGGACCATTGCTGGTGATCAGTTTTGCCGAGCCTGAAATATTGTTTCAGGGAGTCCTTGTATTGCTTTTCTGGAGCACCCCTCTTACGCTGACCCGTGGCGAGTTCACCGTAGAGTACTATTTTGGGGAGGAGATGGTCCTCCATCCTAGAAATGTGCCCTGTCCAGCGCAGCTGTGTTCTCAATATCATGGCCTCAATGTTGGTGATCCCTGCTTGCTCAAGAACAGCAACATTCATCACATAGTCAGTCTATAACCCCGTTTATGCAGGGTCGGTACTCACAGTTTCGGTTCAACAGTGGGGGACTCATCTGCTCCCTGTGCATCAGAGAGCTGGCAGGCAGCCCATGCCCTCATGTGCCTCAAAGGAGCTGTGCTGGCAAGGGCCAAGAGGTGAAGTGGAGCAGCTGGAGTAAGGGCAAGACCAGAGGTTGACCGGGGAGGAGCCAGGCTGTGCCTCTTTGACAGATGAAAGAGTTTACCCCTTTCCTCCTCCCAGAGAGGCATGCCAAGTCCAGGCACACCTTGCTGGGCAGACGGAAGAGTTCACCCCTTCCTCTGCCTAGAAAGGCATGGTAAGGTTGGAGGTACATCTCTGGGCAGACGGAAGAGTTAACCCCAGAAAGTCACAACAAGCCCTGCCATGCCTCTCTGGCCAGACCCACCAGTGGGGGATGAGGTGGAGAGACCCTTAGCACTAGCCAGGTAGCAAACGGGAGGATTATGTGTGCCTAGCTGCACTTCTTGCTCTTGGGGAAGCAGGGAGGGAGGGAGGAAAGTGAGGCAGCCTCTGGGCATAGTTCCTTGTTCCAGCTGGGCTTGGGAGGGTGAGACTGGGCCTGGGTGAAGGAGCAGAGTCTGTCCTCTCCCCTCTGCCTCCCTGACAGAGCTCTTGCCCTCTATGCCACCTGCCTGCCCCTGCTGCCACCAGCCCATTAAGAAACCATGCCACCCTAGCACCCATTAGGGTCCCCTGGCCTCTCTTATTATTTTCCATTGAAAATAATAGGGTTAACTATCATCTGTGGTTTCATGTTTTAGTGGTAAGTCTGAGAATATATCCTCCATGGATACAGTAGTGAAGCAAGCACATAGGGATTGTAATAGTTCCCTAATCCTGATTTACCAGGGCAGCAGCCACTGTGAGCGATGGGGGGGGGGTCTGTTCTCCTATCAATAAGAACACAGTAGAGTGACATTTTCATCCCCCTCCCATGAGCAATCTCCAGTGTGAGGAGCAATTGTGATGGGGATCCTGCTTCTAATTGCTGTATTGAAGATTACTCATGGGAGGGAGGATGGAAACATCAGTGTGCTGTGTCTCAATTGACAGGAGAACAGATCCTATCGCTTGCAGAGTATGCTGCTCATAAGGTAAGATGGGAAGGCCAGGAGAGGCTACTAAGTTAAGTAAACTAACTGATTTAGCATCTTGACCGATATGTTCTAGCTGGTTCCAGGAAAATAGTCTGGGACAATAAAAACTTCATTACAATATTTTTTCAAAAGCCTGAGAACTACAGCAATAAACACGGCAATCTCTAACAAAATCTTGACAGATTTGCTCTGTCTCACAGGAGCTCTTTTTGGCCCATTCAGATTAAAATAAGAGAATCTGAAGAAAAGAGAATTTTTTAAAAAAGTGTGTGTGGCAGGGAGTAAAGGCAAATTTACCCAGTTCAGCCAATGCAGCTAAACACAAGTGAGTGTTGGTTTGCATAGCAGTGCTATCTAGCTGCCTACGGACTTTTTCAGACAAATACAATGCAACGGAAGCATCCTCGCCACGTTGCGAGGCTGCTGCACTGAGGGTGTCCCTTTCGGATGACGCCCGCCCCTGCCAGTACTGTTGCGGTACCGCAGGGACATTTGAGTGTAATATTTTGGCGATATTTACTCATGAAAGTTGATCGTGAGTAAAAATCGCCAAAATATTACACTCAAATGTTCCTGCGGTACCGCAACAGTACCGGCAGGGGCGGGCGTCGTCCAAAAGGGACGCCCTGCAGCGCAGCAGTCTCGCAACGTGGCGAGGCTGCTTCTGTTGCATTTTACTTGTCCGAAAAAGTCCTACCTGTGTAATAATACAAAGAACACCATTGACAAACATTACGTCACTAGCCTGTCCTCTGACTAGCCAGAAGTGAACATATGAAAGGCCATCTCAGTTCATTTTGGAATAAAAACAATAGTTTGGGTAGAATGTTCATTTTTATTGTAGATATTCTGCCAGGCAATGAAAGTTTTAATTTAGACCATTTTCTTAAGCCATCTTAACTATATAAATGTGTGGCTCAAGTATGAGGCATGGAATGCTATTCAGTTTCCAGATGCTCTGCTCATAATCAAAGATATTCCTAGAAATCCAGCTCATGTGCCCACCAGTAAAACTGGTTAGGTTGGTGACCAGGAGGGATGGTGCTTTCTTGGACGTAGCCTCAGGTCCAGAATTGCCTTCTGGTGAACGTGACCTCTTCATTCAAGGTCTTTAAAAGGACTTTAAAGGGGGGGGGGAATTCGAAAGTGTGGCAATAAAGTGCTTGGTGTTAGGGAAAATCACATGCTCATAGTTTGAAAAACAGAATAGAAAAAATGGATCCAGAATTTTAAAAATATTGAAAAGTATGAATGCAAATAAATAAATATGATGATAATGATATTTATTTCCTACTCACCTCTCCCTATTCATCGAGGAAGGGAACAAGAAATAGACACATAACATAGTTAAAAACATGAACACCAATTAAAAACACATAATAGATAAGATTATTGCATGAAGTTAAAATGCAAAGCAAAGCAATTTTATTTGTGTAATCAAAACCATTATAAAGAATATTCGGATAAAACAAAATAATCAAATACATTAGATTACATTGCAAAGCTAAAAAATTATCCAAAAGTATTATTCTTATAAACTCAATTCAAGCACAGCTTAAAAACCAGATCATCATAATTGCAAAACTTCCTCTTTAAAATTTATGCTTTCAAGCAAAACAAGCTACCTTTCTGGAAACTTATGGTACAGTATCCCCCAGTTAAAAAAAAAAATCAAGTATGAATCAGGCCTATTAGATACAAAACCTAGCTCTTTAAACAAGGCAATTCTTACATCTTTATAAATTGGGCAGAGAAGCAGGTAGTGAGTTAAATTTTCAACTGTATTAGATCCACATGGGCAAATTCTTTTCTCCATAGGGTTCTGTTGACATCGTCCATTGAAAATTGCCAAGTTCATTGATTGGCATCAGAGCTATGAAGGCGTATCTCCACTTAAAATTAGTTATACTATTTAAGTATTGTGGCTAAGGTGTATGAACGGGTAATTTGGCAAACCAGGGGGCACATTTCGACAAGCAACCAGAAGTGCAATCTTTTAAGTCATGAAGTTAGAATGCAGGCTAATGCAGGAATGGGATGTGACTTTGGAAAAATAAGAAAATGAGTGAAGTTGAACATGACATTTTCATATATCCTTACTTCTACATGGCCCTAGTGAGAAATCACATCTGATAGCAGTTTTGAGGAGAACCACTCAGTGGCAGCAGAGAATGAAAAGTGTTATCATGCAAATACTCCCTGTCCCTTTGCTCTTTAATCTGTTGCCATGTGCTACAAGATTATCAGATGGGAGTACTTTTGTGCCCCCCCTCCCCTGAGAGTGACAATGTGACACTGCCTGCTTTCAGAGCAGAGACAAAGCAATAAGGAAACAAAAATTGAAGCCTGTTAGCAAAGGTGTGTCAAGTCATGTCACATGAAGGGCTTGAAAGTTTAAGCATGGCTGAGCAAAATGCGTGCAACTTTTCAATTTCTTTGGGATCATACAAGTGAACAAACATGCCTCTGTGCATTATAAATCTATAAAACTTTCCCTCTCTGTGTGCAAAGGTCAGAAAGAGAGATACGGTCTTAGAAAACTGGAAACATGCCAGTCTCAGCCAGGACACCCTTGGCATTCACACTTGGCTCACTCTGCTGGGGTGGGTAAAGGCAGATCCTGCTAAACCTCAAATTGTGCTGGTCTATGACCGTAATAAATATGTTTTTTTTTTGTTCAACACCTCAACAGGGAGTGGCAGCACTCTATCCAGCTCAGTCAAGAGGCATGTGGTGAGCCGGAAGATGTGTGACTTCCCTAAGCATGGGATTCTTGGCATGGTGGTGGTAAAACATCTTAACTGGATTGGGATCACGAGAGTGGGAAGTTACAATCTCTTCACACCCAGTTTTGATCAAGGTCCTGTCTAAACGGTCAAAATAATCCTCATGGAATTTGCTGGGAATGTGATCTGTCTGAATGGGAACCTGCATCGATGCATCATATTCAAAAGGGGGCAGCAAAAAACTCCAAAAACTACACCCGGAGAGCCTTTGTGGCTTTTTCTTGGGCAGTGTCAGCTGGCAGTCTCCTGTCAATGTGTGTGGAGTATGTGTAAACTTGCTCTGGATTTTAGCATAATGCTTCAGATTTCCCCCTGAATAAGTGGGCATTGTAGACAAGCCATACATTGATGGTTTGTCCTGTGCTATACCTGAGCTCATCTCCTGATATAATACATGTTTTTCTTCTCTGCTTTCCTACAAACTTTCAGAGCAGTTCTTCCTCTTTTATAGCCACAAGCTTAGCACTAGCCTACTGTACTCTGTTAGCCTAAATACCAAATGTTCTTATAAGCCACAGGAAGGATCCCACCACCACAAACTTTGTTGAAGGGTTTCTGAAATTGGGAATCCACCCTGTCCTGATGTTTGGATTTTTTAAAAATGGGAATTGCATTGGTAATACTTTGCTGTTACACCATGAAGTGTTCTTTACCACCTTCAACAACACTCCTGGGCTGTAAAACCATTATCGAAGGGAGAATGTAGTCTACACCCAGTCAACCTTTACAGCCATCCCCACCCTATAAAATCTCTCCTGCATGCAAAAGTTCCTGCTTTCGCTTGAAGACCCACATTTGGCTTGCTTGCATCCCAGGCGTGGCCTCCAGATGGCTCCTCTACCCCTCCTCCTCATTGCCGCTCTCCTTCCTGTAATCCGGATGGTGGATGCACTAGGTATGTTGGCTGACATCAAACCCCTCTCTAGAACAGTCAGAACTCTCCCCCCAGTTAGTGATCATGGCCCAGAAAGTCCCTATTCTTCCTTGAAATAGTCCTCAGTGGAATATATCCAAGATAGTCTTACCTTGGAATAAGCAAAGCAATCTGCTTCAGTGGTGCCATGGGTTGAGGACAGAAGGAAAGGGGACAGACTGTGGAGGCTGGGATGTCAGTAGGATGGTGAATACACTCTGGATTTTAGTCCAAACTTTGGGAATAGGGGTCAGCGTCTTGGATGGATATTGTAAAATCAGTAAGAAATTTCCCCTAGATATAAATTTGAGACATTTCCTTCCTTCTTGGGCAGTGGAAACTGTCAGTTTCCATGGAGATTATCGGATGGGGACAAAAATAATGTCCCCGTCTTGTTATCTCTTCTCCCACCCCGCTCCCATCCCTGTAACATGAAAAAATAAGAAGTCTTCGTACCCACCTTTTCTGTGCCCATTCTATCTGCTGGTCAGCCAAATAATGAATGGAGATTGAACAGAGCCCCATTCACTTTCTGGAAAGCAAATCCCGGCTGTTCTCATGAGAGAACGATCACATGGGAAATTTAAAAATAAAAAACAAACTAAATGTCAAAAATTAAAACCAAGCCCCAAAACACATTTTAAAAAAACCAAGTAACCTGGGGAGGCGGAAAAAGTGTGTCACTTACCTCGATGTCCTGATCTCAACTGGAAGTGGTCAGCAGGGAGCTCCCACTGCAGCTGGCATTGTGCCAGCAGAATGGGGCACATTATTGCTTGCCAATGATTCCATTTCCGAAATGGAATGGGTGATCTATTGATGGCTTAAGCCATTGATAAAAAGGAGTACGGGGGTAGAGGCATGGGAGCATGATGCCACAGGGACAACGCCTGATATTCAAACCATTTAGCGATGCCCTGTCGTCCCTATGGTGGGATTTATAATGTGTCTGATAATCTCCCATGTCAATGTGTGTGGGGTATGTGGGAATCTACACTGGATTTTAAATTGGCTCAACATCTTGGGTAGCTCCTTTAAAGTTTGAACTAAAATCCAGAATGTATTCACTGCCCCATTGGCATGGAACCATCAATCACCCTGGGGAACAGAGAGGGGCAGGAATTGGGGTCTGAATGGTATAGCAATCTACTTTTTAAAATAGATAGATAGATAGATGACAAAAGTTTGACTTCATTTGTTGTAGCAAGGGCTTTCTCTGCTCACCTGAACTCTAGAATGCCAGAAAATTGCAGCTGCCAAAGGTGAAGCCTTTAACAGACACATTACTTAGCCAGCACAGATTTGGATACAATATCCTGTGCTAAAGTTTGTGCTTTATAGCTTCATCACTGTACTGGAGAATATACAGTATTTCAGTAGCAGATTGGTGGACATAAATCACACATTGGTCTGTTCAATGGAATAGACCCACAGAGTGTATGCAACTGAAGTGATACGTAGATACCCAGCTGGCAGCTAATGTCAGCAATATGGAATGGCCATCCCTGATGTTTGGCTATGTTGGCTGGGGCTGATAGAAGTTAGAGCTCCCCACCCCTAGCTTACCTACCTTAAGTCTGCAGTGATCGACATGCCTAAGGATGTAGTCTTAACTGCACTTACCTGACAGTCGGTCCCACTGAAGTCAATGGGGCTTGCACTGGAAATTCTCTGATTCTGCTTTAAACTGTGGCAAATAGTTTTAAAATCAGTTCCCCTTTTCTCAAAAAACAAAAACAAAAACAAAGCCTGCATAAATTTCCCTTTGGTTGATCCATTGTATGTTCTATGAACATTTAAGCCACCTGGCTAAACAGCCTTTAAACTCCCGAATAACCCTCTATCTGAATTAGGCTTGGAAATCTGTAGTCATCCAGGGGTTGTTGAAGTCAATGTCCCATCATCCACAACCATTGGCCAAACTGGCTGGGGGAGGATGACATGTGGAGTCCAAGAATATCTTTTTCTGCCACTAGTCTAAAGGGAAAGGGAATTTTTAAAGATAAGAATAAGCACAAGATAGCTGGACCCTTTTGTATTCCTTTGAGAGTGGGTCTTTCTTACTGTGTGACAAGGATAAAATTCTTCATTTATTTCATTTTTCCATGGAAGAACAAACAATTTCAAAAGTATGCTGCCATCTGAGTGTGGTTATGAGAGCTTTTGCTCATTTTCAGATGACTTTTTTCTTTCATTGCAGGACTTTTTGGATGAAAATTTTATTTATGTAAACAAGTTGGCCTTTTTGCATAAAAAGTGCCCCAGCGATGGTATGAATACTGTTGTTCGTTCCAAATAGAACAGGCCCATTGAATCAATGGGATTTACCTGTATGTTCAGTCACCATTAATGACTGAGTCAATGGGTCAATTTTAGTTGGGACTGACTGAAAGGATTGAGAGCAACTTCTTGTGTGAACAAAACTTTCTCTTAGAGTCCAGAAATGGATGAAAAATCTTGCCATGGTTATTCATTTTCTTGCTGAGGGTTAGGGAGACTTGCAAGTCTTTTTTACATTCTTGTTGATAATGCCTTCTAAAAAAAGAAGCCTTTGTCTGGTATAAACATGAAGTCTGTTTCCAGATCTTTTTAAGCCAGAGAGAAGTAGCTTTGGTTCAGCTCAGCTATTTGAGGTCAGAGAAGGCCTGAGGCAAGCATACTTAGGGGTTCATGATTCAGTGTTGACCCGAGGAGTAGCAGGTCTGAACTGCAGGGGTACACCATTCCAAAATTTTACTATAAGTCACCCCACCCCACCCCTGTTCAGACCACTACAGGTGATCTATGGGCCGGTCTAGATGAGGAAATAACATGTGAATTGGTGCACAGTAGCACCAGTTTGCAGCAGCTCTTCATTTGTCTCCACTTTTTTGGGTTTTTTTGCAAGATCGCTGGTGTGCTAAGCTATCTGTGTTTACTGTTCACATGAAGGCATGCCAGTGAATCAAGATGGCGGGTGTGAGTGAATTATTCATGGTTTTATATTCCGCAACTTGCCCCTGCCAAACAGTATTTTAAAAAAAACAACACACACCTAAATCCAAGGTGTGGAAGAGCGATCTTCTGTTTAAATAATGAAAAAAAGGGGGGCTTTTTCATCACCTCAGTGCATGATTGCTTTCACGACATGGAGGTCCCGGGCACTGTTTTCTTAGCAAGCTGTGCCCCCACGCATGTCTGACCAATCAGCTATCCTCTTCAGGAATGCACTGCGCTGTGATTTGGTTGTCCTAATGAGAGGGAGTGCGCATTTCCCTTGCAGTTTTTAAAAAACTCGTGAAAAGCCCTGAAGTTTTCCTGAATTT
This sequence comes from Gambelia wislizenii, assembly GCA_030847615.1. Taxonomy (NCBI): domain Eukaryota; kingdom Metazoa; phylum Chordata; class Lepidosauria; order Squamata; family Crotaphytidae; genus Gambelia; species Gambelia wislizenii. Next base: position 30,727,059 of record JAUMIR010000010.1, on the reverse strand, counting down.
TGCTCCCCTTTTTCCGAAAACCATTTGGACACGTGGGATTCCCCTTGGATTCTACGAGGATTTATTTCACCATCTGGGCCGGCCCTATATTTACTCTCAAGTCTCAACACATAAGCTGAGCAAATCTCAGATTTGCAGCCTTTGTAATGCTCATGGGGCACAGTAATAGGACCAAGGAGGAAATTAAATTCCAATTATGTCAATACTAATAACAATTGTAACACTGTCTCCAGAATGCCCATCCTGTGCAGGCAGTTCCAGTTCATGCACAGGTCAACTTGTAACTTGTGGTGCGGATGAGGACGTGTGTATCAGCATGTTGGTTCAACATTCCCTCACAATAGGTAAGAGTGCATGCTTCTGTATAAGAATGGACAGATCTCTTTCCAGTCCTTGTCACTTTCACGTTTGGGTGGCGTCTACACGATTTAAATAATACGTACGGTGTGCAGAAGTTTGTGCTTTGCTACACACGGCCGTTCGGATTCACATGCATCCAAAAGAGGGGGGGTCACTTTTCCACCCTGAAATACACTCATTCGGCGTTCGGGAGGGAAAGCGGATCGCGATGAGAAATCCGTGTGCCGTTCGGATGGCTGACGGGTCTGTACGGTCCGTTTGCACACATACGAACAGGCAGTGTAATCTGATTGGCTGGCCAAGTAGAGGGGGTGGGGCTAGCACGGATGGGAATTGGGAACGCTGGCCATGTTGGATTCCCGGGTAGCGAGAGTCCGGTAAGTCAGTGAATTATATATTTATTTATTTTTATTTTATATTGTAAATAGGGAAAACTGACTTTCCGCAAATCAGGAACCTTTAAAAAAAAAGTGGTGGGAGATTTAAAACCGCCGCTTGGCTTGCTCACTCCAGCCAGCTTCAGGAAGGGGGCTCATACGGAGTTGAGGGGGGTAAAAAATCGTGTAGGCGGATCATATGCATACGAACGACAGCCTATTCATATTTTTTTACCCCCAAACGGATTTTTTTATGATCGTATAGACGCACCCTTGGTTTATACCTAGATTGTGTTTTGTTTCCATTTTCATATTTGTTATTAGCAAGAAGTCTGCTCAGGTTGCTCAAAATGGTCTCAAAAGAATGACAGGCAGAGAGACCTGAGTTCAAAAGAGAGACCTGAGTCCAAATCCTCACCCAGCCATGAAGTTTACTCAATTTGACTTCAGGAGAACCATTCTCTTAGTCTAATCTGCTTCGTAAATTTGTTGTAAGAAAATGTAGAGGAACGGCGGGGAGATAAAAGCACACATGCTGCCTTTCAGAAGGCATGGATCATAAAATGAAAGGTGTGAAGAACTTCCATTTTCCTTTCTTGCCTTTCTAGTCTTCCTATCCATTTCCAGTCACTTGGAGAATGCCCAAGACATCTGGGTTATCTCTTGCTATGGGTAGTTCAAGAATGTTCAAAGACTTTGCTTATTAGTGTGTGTGTGGGGGAAATGATTTAATCTGTGGGGGAACTGCACTATCTTGAATGATAGACTGTGAGAATGTTTAAAATCATAAAAGGCCTGATAGGTTAACCCATGCTCATGTAATCTGTAGACTCTCTTTTTAAAGTAAATTCTAAGTAAACTAGCTATACGCAGCATAACACACACCGCTATCTATCTATCTGTCTATCTATCTATCTATCTATCTATCTATCTATCTATCTATCAAACATTTCTGTATGTTTCCCTTCCCACTTTGCTGATTGGCTGCTTAGGAAACATGTCAAGAGTATGATCATTTGACACATTAATATATAACCTTTCAAAGTAACTATAATGGTGTTGTTACACTGGGTACAGCTAGTTTCATACTGAAAGCCCCTCCACCATGCAACCATGCACGCACGCACGCACGCACACACACACACACTCCACTAGACACACACCACATGCAGTAAGATGTGACCATGCAACACACATACACCATGCATGCCAGGATGCGAGAGGCCCTCCTCTGTCAGTAGGCAACCATGTGTACACCCCCCATGCTACAATACCCCACACTACACACACAATGCTACACCCCCACCCCCATGCACACCAGGATGGGAAAGCCACTCCGCTGCCACCATGCAACCGCACATATATATACCCACACTACTTTACACACACACATGCCAGGATGCGAGAGTCCCTGTGCCATGCAACCATGCTTACACACACCATGCTACACACACACACATACCACACTACACACCCACATGCTAGGATGAGAGAGCCACTCTGCTACCACCATGCAACCATGCATATACACACACATACCACATCACACACACACACACACACACACACACCACATGTGCCAGGATGCAAAAGCCCCTCCACCACTGCCATGCAACCACACACACACACACACACACACACCATGGTACACACACACACCATGCTCACCAGGATGCAAGAGCCCCCCCCCCGCTGCCACGATGCAACTGCACATACACACACACCCCATGCTACACACATACACCACACCACACACACAATGCTACACACACAGACACACACACACCACATACACTAGGATGTGAGAGCCACTCCACGCTGCCATGCAACTGCAGATGTTTGTAACCAGGGCATTAGTTACACGACAGTTTTTATCACATGGAGAAATGGGATTTCCTGATCCTGAGTTCGTCCCTTGTTGTTTAAACTATTTGTCACTGGATGAATAATATCCCTGGATTGTTGTTTACATGACAATGTTTCCTGTGACAAAAGCAAGATCCCAAGACATAGTATCCCATGGTTTTTTTTGTTTACACAGGAAAAGGTCCCGGGATTATTTTTTAGCTGTCAGTCAAGGATGCGATTACTCGTTTTTTCACAACCTCAGTGACATACTTCCTTTAGAGTCTCCCGCCACGAGCGATGCTATTGGCTGGCACAAATATTTGTTCAAGCTCCTGCATTGGTCAGAGAAGGAGGGTGAAGGCAACTCCCTCTACACAATTTCATTAAAAAAAAAAAAAAACCCTGATGGGCTTGCCACAGAGGTAAATGCCCCAAAAATGTTAAAATCCATTTAAAAGGAGAATGCCGGTACAGACACACAAGGCATTTTAAAAGACAAGCTACAGTTGGTGCTGGGGACGGTGAGAGAAGTCAAAAGCAGAGTCGAATGCAGCCCCAGGTGTGCGTGCACGCGCGCGCACACACACACACCACCTGCTTTGCTTTCAGCCGGGAAGCCGAGGGCAGGGAATGGGGGGGGGATTGATTGAGTCGATCAGGAGCCCAGAGGCTTCCAATGTGACTGTCCCTTTAAAAATTAAACCCTCCAAGCAAGGGATGCTGAGGAGGGAATGAATGAGCAATTGTGAGCCCAGAGGCTTCCAATGTGACTGTCCCTTTAAAAATTAAACCCTCCAAGCAAGGGATGCTGAGGAGGGAATGAATGAGCAATTGTGAGCCCAGAGGCTTGCAGTGTGACTGCCCCTTTAAATAATAAACTCACCATGCAGGGGAGGGCCAGGTTAGAGCTGAGGGGTTTGCAGTGTAAAAATCCATTGAACAGGGTGACTTATGGCACAGACACACACACAAACCTTTGTGCAGCTGGAAGGGAAGCTTTTGCTTTCAGCCGGTGAGGCGGAACTTATTGAATGGATGACTGAGCCCTCCTTCTCTTAACTCTGTGCCCGCCCCTGCCCACCTCAATTTCCAGCCATCACCTACTCCTGAGATATTTTGTCCTGACCTGTTCACATAGCCTATTTTCTGCATCCTCCTGAGACTTTTTTAAAAACATGGGACAAACCGTGGGACGGAAAGTCCCGCTGGTTGAGGGATAAAAGATGTCCCCCCTTCCAAAAAGCTAGAGACTGTCACGTAGGACATGTGAACTACCAGAGATCAACACCAATTCATCGCACTACATTTTCATTGTGTAAACGGTGCCCAGAAGTCCCATTATTTCAATGGCATTTCCTGTTACCCACAGTTTACAGTACCCACTGTAAGTCTGGGAACCAACCCCACATGTATATGGGGGTCTGACTGTATACCTGTCTAGTCATGCATGTAGTTCGAAAATTGAAAAGGAAAGCACCTGTGGCCCCCATTTTCTCCCAAACATAGGAAGCAGGAAAAGATGTGAATATGTTTGTTGGTTGTTTTTAGACCTTAAATTGGTTAAAGAGAGGGGGGGGGGACCAATTGGTACGATTTTATTTCTCAGCCTTAGCATTGTGCTATGTTGAACTGAGATCTGTTATGTATTCTAAGTCTTGTCTTCTCAACTAGGCAAATATGGAATAACTGGGAGCTCCAAGTCCTGCGCAGTGTCTGCAAAGAGTGTGAATAACACCTTCAGGTTTGACTTTGGAGAGGGGAGACAGCTAAATTTTGCAGCTCAGCTTTGTGGTGCTACAGGCTGTGATGCTTCATTCAGTGGTACGTAACAGCGTTGAGATATTCTTCTTCTCTTCTTTTCCTTTACTAATGGAACTTTAAAAAGATGATGTTGCATTTGGGTGGCAATCCAGACAACTGGTATTTCTGAAGCTCAGATTTAGAAAATCTACAATGACCAGCCTCCCATTCAACAAAAAATCAGCCATGTGTCATTGCTTTGGAATATTAGGGCAGGATTTTTTGGGTGTCTTATTTTAACTAATTCATCAATTAAGTGGGCCCCCTATTGGGAGAAAGGTGAGAGGTATTATAAATTGCTCCGCCAATGTCCATGAACTGAATTTACCGTGTGTAAATGAAACTGTAGATTATAGCAAACCCTATTAAAATAAAGGACTTCCTGTACAAAAATACCATAGAGTTGTATTGGAGGACCTAGAAGATGCCTAGACAGAATGCCTCTCTAGGCATTTTCCAGACTCTATTGTACGTGTCCCTATTTTGTGTCCATTGCATAACTGAGACTGCAGATATTGGTTCTGCAGATACAGGGGATGACCTGTAATAGATTGATTAATTACTTTTTATGTCCTGCCTTTCTCCCAATAGGAGATCCAAAGCAGTTTACAAGATAAGTGAAAGCAAAATGTAGCTAAAACATTATGTTGCAGAAAAGTTTAAAAAAACAACAAATAAACAATCCAATTAAAATATTGATTGAAAGTGTTTTTTTTTAAAAAAAACCCCACAAAATTGAAAATAAAGCAAAAAGATAAAATCACAGCATACTATTCCAGAACATGTTAAGGGCCAAAAGCCTGCACATATATATATGTGCAGAGAGCAGAGGGGGCCAACTGAACGTCCCATGGGAGGGAGTTCCAAAGCATTGAAGCAGCCACCAAGAAGGGGTCTCTCACATGTCCCCAGCAGACATTACACCTTATTTTACTGTGACTGGGGGTTATAGCAGTGTAAATATTTTCAGAGGTGTTATGTAAGTACCCCCTTGTGCAACATCTGATGAAAAAGGCACCACTTTTCATTACTGGAAACTTCAGTTAATGAAAAGTGGTGCCTTATTTGTCACTTCAGCATGGAGGGAGGATGGAGCCAGCATGCTGGGAGGATGATGTGTCCGATAACAGGGACCCTTCCTGGTACAGTGAAGTCATTCTCATGAGCTCCTTTGGGGCTATTTCAAGCATCTGATAATCTCTGCCAAACTAGAAGAGATGGAGGGTACAGGATCAATGGGAACAGAATGAGTCAACATTTATGTCATTTCAATTGATTCTCTGGGCTCACTCTAGTTGAACTGAGTAATTTTGGATTTAGGCCTAAAATTTTAGGAAGATGAGGGATAATTCAAGCCTTTTCCAGTGTATTTTAGTGATTTCAATTACTTTTATAAGTCTAGATTAGGAGTAGACAAAGTGCAGTCCTCTAAATATTCTTGGACTGCAACTTCCCATCAGCCCTAGCCAGCATAGTCAATGGTGCATTCTCATGGGACCTGCAATCCCACAGCATCTGTAGGGCTGTGCTTTACCCATCTCTGGCCTAAATCTAACATGCCTCCCAGATCCATACCCTCCAACTGTACCCTGCCTGAAAAGTCTGACAAACTGCAGGTACCATTTTCCAGTAAATTGTCTGGGCTGTTCATACTAAATTAGTCGTGTTGCTGAAAAGCTCACTTTGTCTCGATTGGGCTTGCAGATATTTCTTTGGTAGACTACTTCAATGGGAAGTCTTGCCCCCGATGTTACAAGCCAGGCTACAGAAGCTGTGAAGATAATGGGACCGTGTACTGCTATGGAGATTTTGACCAATGTGCTACAATAAGTGGGGAAATTAAACAAGGTGATATTTATTTATCTTCATCTCACTTTTTCAGCCTCCTTCTCTTTTGCCACTTGAGTTTTCTTTGTGGCTGTTTAAAGTCTGTATTGGGGAGTAAAATAAAAACCCAACTATCAATACTGTTGTGCCTTTATACTGAGGTGAAAATCATGCAGTCCTCCAGAAGTTGTTGGACCGCAACTGCCAGCATCCCTCACCATTGGTTATGCTGGCTAGGACTGATGGGAGTTGCAGTCCAACAATCTCTGGAGGGCCGCATGATTCCCATCCCTGCCTTATGAAAATCTGTGGTGTCAGCACACCTAACAAGAAGAACTCTCTTCTCCAGTCCTCTTGGTGAGAGTGCTATCTTGGAGAATGTGTGTTTAGGCTGGAATTCACTTGGGGAATGTAAGTCTTCAGAAGTGGACTTATGTCTGTGGGAAACAGAATGGGGTAGTTTTGCAATGCCTGTCTTCAACAAGGGCTGCTGTGATGTTACTATGTAGGGCAGCCAGAAAAGTAGCTGTTGTGCATCAGGACCAATGCCCGATGGGACCTGTGCACAATGGAAACCAAAACACATTGGGAGCGATCTGCGTCAAGACACTGACTAGGGAGTGCTTGCTTTCCGATGCACATTCTTGCTGCTGTACCATTATGCATCTTGGTATCTTTGCAATTCATCAACTGGTGAATTAGTGCCTCTGCTATGTAGCTAACTACTGTGGGGCCCTCTGTATCAATGGGGGTTTGGTTTCCCATGGATAGCAAAAAAAACCCTGCAGGTGGTAGAGTGCAATATTAATCAATGGGAGTGGCCATTCTAAGTATGGCTGCCACCATTTTAGATATGGGTGCTTCCATTTTAGGTATAGGTGCTGCCATTTTAGGTATGGGTGCCACCATTTTAGGTATGCAGTGACAATACGTGGATGCTCAAATCTGCAGATATTGAGCCCGTGCATACAGAGGGCCCACTGTATACATAAAGTTACATAACGGAGACCATGATAGAAAATTTCAGCCACAAATATTGTTTTTATTTGTTAAACTTGATGTTTCTTTTAATGTATCATGCTTAATGACATCACCATCCCCCCTGTAACATCACACTTGTAGCATTACCAAGGTTCGTCTCCTGTGAAATCACAAGGGGTTGTCCCTAGATCTCAGAGTTTAGCCCTGAAATCTCATAGTCATAATCATAGTCCTGACCAGAAAATTTTTATTCCCACCTAAGTGGAATGGACTTTGTTTGCTAGTGTAAGGACAACAAATTGTGTGTGGGGGGGGGAGGGGTTGTAAAGGAGGTAGATTGGCCACCCTTGAAACTGAGTTCCATATTGTGAGAACTGTTGTTGTGTAGGCCCTGTCTTGTGTCAAGAATATCAGCATCCATTCATTTGTGATAAATAAAATTATATACAGGCCATCCCTTCTTTACGTGGGATTGGTACCCATGGTTTCACTTACCTGCGGTTGGTCTCTCTAGGCATCTGGAGGACCATGAAGTCATGCTGAAGGTGGTCTGTCTAGGCATTGGGAGGTCCTCCAGCATGACTCTATGGTTAACTTCCACTGAAAGTTGACCATAGAGTTGTGCCAGATGCCTACAGAGGCTTCCTCTCTAGACATTTTCTAGGTCCTCCAGCATGATTCTATGGTGGCTCACTGTTTTATATGGTTTCACATAGCTGTGGTAAGTCTGGTAACATATCGCCTGCGAGTACAGGGGGGTGACCTGTATATGTTAAATAAATCATTAACTGTTTTCTTCTGCCTTAGGTGATTCCAAAATACCCTTTGTGGCAAAAGGGTGTGCCAGCAACACTATGAAAGACCTCTCTCCCAAACTGCCAGTGACAATTGTGTCAGATCCTTACAGCTACACTTTTGATCGCATGAGTTTTCAATCAGCCAATGGAGCTTGGGCAGCCATGCGACGTATCACTTTCAGCCTGGACAGCAAGGACTTAGGTCCCCAAGTAGCCTTCTTCTTTCCATGCTTCCTGGGTATCTTTGCAGTGAAGATCTTCTCCTAAGGAAGAGAAAGCTACCTGGCTGCCATCTTGAACCACCATGTTATGAAGAAGACTCCACTGGAAGCTGATGTGCTTATGTTAATTGTGACAAGGAAATGTTGCATTGGTTAAACAAGGTTTTATGAATCCAAATGAAGGAAACCTGGGCAAACCTATCAAATGTAAAGCCAGCCACTTCCATTGTCTTCAAAGGACAGACAAAACCAATTTGTTTCTGACTCCAGTCATATTCTCATATATTCAGTCATAAATCCATTCCATTTAAACAGCCACTTCACACTGTTTTTGTTAAAAAATTCATGAAAATTCACACTGATTTCCATAGCATGCACACCTTGTGTGTCGCCTTCCCCTAAAATACATATTTTTTGTACATGTCTCTGTCCTTATTTTTGTAGTGAACTTTGCCATGTATGCATTTTATTCTGCATTGCAACATTTGGAGAAGTGTACTTTCAAAAAGAGAACTGTGTATGCATCTGGGGGAATAAAACACAAATGAGAGCTTTTGTTTAACCACGCATATCAAACAGAACTCTTTCCAACCCCTGTTCTCTGGTGTCTGGAACTAGAGTGGGAGAGTTTGTTTATCTCATAGTTGGTTCCCCCTCCCCAAATCTATTTTTGAAAGGTGCAGGGGCTAGAATGCAGTGTGCAGAGTGTGGCCTCCGGATGTTGATGGACTACAAAATCCCCAATATTCTTCAACATTGGCTATGATAGCTGGGAATAACACATTGAAATTGGGAATTGAAATTGGGCAGTTCCATAATGTCCATATCTACTAAAGGGCTGCTGTTGCCATGCTAGGTATGAGAGCCAGGAAAGTGACAGATGCACAATGGGATCAATGTGCATAAGTTCCATTGCACATCTGTCCAGTTGTGCATTGGGATCCTGGCTAGGGAGTGCCAATATGCATTGGTAGACACTCTTTGTCTTAGGAACACTCTTTCTGGTGTCCCATTGCACATCTTTGCAATTCAGTAGCAGGGTTTCTTAGCACCTCTTCTATGTAACTAAGTATATGCATGAGTTACAGACCATATGCCGTGATAGAGGATTCTGACCTGCAGCAATAACTAGAGGGGCACACTAGTTGCTGACACAAAATATGACTTAAGTTTTCCACATCCTCCTTGAGAACTATAATCCACACAGGTCTTCCTACACTTGGGTAGATGATGGGTAAAGACTATTAGCTGCCAGTTACTTATTCTGTATTAAAATAGCTGGTGAATGGATGAAGCTAGTCACAAACAGCCATCCACCAGTGTTCAAGGCTCCCCTGCATTGTTTACCATTTTAAAAAATGTTTTGTAAACCCCCCAGGGTCTTTCCTCTTTTTTTCAAGTGGGGAAAGAGGGGTGTTTTTGACAGTCTGTGTCACTCCCAGAAAGTCCCCCCCCCAATTGTCCCCTAGGACCCAACCACAGTTGCACATCATGGTTCTATGTCTTCCTTTTCATTCATCTGTGAGAAATATGTAAGTTTACTTAAAAATGAAATGTATAAGAACTCCCACATTGTGCATAGCAGACTACAGTTGTCCCTTCACATTCACTGGGGCTTGGTTCCAGGACCTCCCGTGAATACCCAAATTCGTGAATACTCAAGTCTCATTATATGAAATGGCATAGCAAAATGGTGTCCCTTATATAAATGGCAAAATCAAGGTTTGCTTTTTGGATTATTATTTTTTTAAGAATATTTTCAAACCATGAATACTTAAATCCATGAATGCCAAATCCATGAATGCGGAAGGACAACTGTATACCATTAAACTCAACAGACCTTACTTTGGAGTAGATGTGCATGGGATTGTCTTGTCATATTCCACTTTACCTATAAAAGGAAATCTCAACAAAAGCCCACTCTGATTGTTCAGAAACTCTAGCATCCACACTTCCCTTTCCAGGTATCTAATCCATGTGTCTCTGTGTATGTGACTTCAAGTTGCCTGCTGACTTATAGTGATCCCATGAATTTCATAGGGTTTTCTTAGACAAGGAATACTCATTGCCTTCCTCTGAAAGTTAGCTTACAGCCCCTGGTATTCCTTGGCGGTCTCCCATCCAAGGACTAACCAGGGCCAATCTAGCATAGTTTACTAGAATATACTTTATTTTTTCTTACTAAAGGTACGTTTGGAGAAGGCAGAAGATTCAAGCTGGGGCCCTGTTTGTGACATATGCAAACATATGGTGGGGAAGCAGGGGAGGAAAGAAGTCAGCAGTGGAAAGCGCAGCTCATTTTGGCTCTGAGGTGAAGGGAAATGAGGACCCCACTCCATCTAGGAGTGTCCTATTGTGCAATCCAAATGTACAGTGCCTTTCTCTATAATCTCAGTGAATAAAGTGATACATTGAGGGTACTGATGAATACTTTCTTGTTTCTTTCCCCTTCACAGCTGGAGAACAGCTGCTACTTATTCCACTGCCTACCCCTTCCTTCTTTCCCCACCAGTTGGCAGCAACAGTGTCCCCAGAGGTTCACAGTTGCTGTGACAGGGAGTGGGCATGGGGGTGAAAGTGCATAGGCAGAGTATAATGTTCCACCTAGGATCATAGAATCACAGAGTTGAAGGGGCTTCAGTCATAAGCCAATGAGCCCAAACCCCTACTCAATGCAGGATCTCAAGCTAAAGCATCCCCAGCTAGTTGCCATCCAGCCTATCTTTGAAGACATTCAGAGAAGGAGACCCTACCACCTCTCTAGGCAATTGGTGCAGCCATTGATGATGACTTTTGGTGCATGGTTTTCTAGCCACTTATGATCCATCTGTCAGTGTTTCTATCTGTTCCACATTTAATCAATTTGCTAATCAAAATATTATGGGAGACCTTGAAATCCAGATAAATGACATCCACAACATTCCCACCATCTACTAAACTAGTGACCTGATTGAAAAAAGATATAAGATTATTTTGTCAGGATTTATTCTTGACAAACCCGTGTTGGTTCCTACTGATACTTGCAGACAGACTCCTGTATAATCCATTCTAATATTTTCCCTGATATTGAAACCACAACACCTCACACATAATGCACAGCATGCAAAAACAAGGCACAGGCAAATGTGCTGTCTGTGCAGCTGCATTTCCACTACTATCAGCAGAATATAGTCATTAGGCAATGGTGACTTTTTTGACCCCTCATGCATAGTGTGACTTAGGCATGCAGGTGTCCCTAACAAGATACCAGACTTAGTTGGGGAACAGAATAATCCAATACATGCTTACTCAGAAATCAATGGGTTTAATGAGAATTATTCCCGATAAGTGAAATTGCAGCCTTCGTTAGTTGAGAAAGCCTCAGGTTTCCCATAGCTACTTGGGAATAATCCCAAAGAACTCAATGGAGCTTACTTACTGAGTAGACATACACAATTGGGCTGAGATCCTGCAACACATGTGCGGAATGCAATGCCCCATACATGCATCTCTACACCTCTCTTTTCCTCAGCAGCTGCTAAGCAATGGGTGTGTGTGTGTGTGATTGCTACAGACACAAAAGAGAGGAGAGAGGCAGCCAAGCATCAGGGCTGTGTCTTTTCTTGACTGCAGTTTTCCAGAGAGAAGGAAGAGAAATTAGGTTGCCATTTATCACCCCTCTAATTAGAACACTGCAGCAAGAATGGGAGACTATCCCTTCTGCTCAGCCATTTACCTTCTGTCTCCCCCTCTTCTCCCAGATAATTTAATGGCCACAGAAAAACCCCTCAGGGTCTTGGCAGCTGCTAAGGTAGGAGAGGTTTCAGATGAAGTGGATGAAGTTAGTGAGTAATACCTTGCATCCTATCTGAAACAAAACATATATATATGTAGGCTCAAATCACACATAGATAAGTCACCAACAGGATTCCAGCCAGTAGCACATGGGCAGGCAATTGAGATATTCTGGACTAAGCCCCCATGATCTGGCATGGCCGATGCTGACATACAATTATAGTCCCCAACATCTAGAGGGAAGACTGTTTTTTATTAACCATCACTGAATAGAACCAGTGAGTTTATCCAGGAATACAAGTGTTAACAGGAGGTCGGTATATGTATATATATGTGTGTGTGTGTGTGTGTGTGTGTGTGAACAGATAATCTCATGGCAACTACCCACACCTCCACAAAAGGCTTCTCGTCACACTTTCAGGAACATGGAACTTGCCATTGTTTTCCAGTTTGAAATGTAAACTGCTTTTTTCAACAAATGGATCTGATAGTGAAGGCCCCATTTTATATTTTATGCATGTACCAGGAAATGAAAAACAGCGTACAGCAAACCTCTGACACCTGTGCTTCTTCCATAGTCCTGCATATGTCAATAAAGGGACATAGCAATGTTGTTATAAAAGCAGCTTTCTTACAGCCCCACCTAGGCATTTAAGGGCTTTGCAGTGTTCATTTACTTTGGCTTCATTTATGGCTGGTTGAGGAATTGGCTCCAGTCTTCTGCTTCCTGTCCCTGGCCCATCTTTATTCCTGTTACCTCCCTCTTTGGAGTATAAACTACAACCTACCCACAAGTCCTCACTAAGCTTGCGCTTTCCATCTCCATGGAGCCATTGATCCTACCCTGAATACATGCAGCCACCATGCAAATCTGCCTTGTCTTAATCTTCTTTTCTTTGATAATTGAAGGTAAATACAACTCAAATTTTGTTTCCAAGTACTGTTGGCCAGGGAAAATATTATGAAAAAGAGGTGGGTGGGGTTCTACATAGGTAGTAATAGGGGCCTTTGGGAGCAAGGGAGGTGGTTAAAGAAAAGAGCAATCATGAAAGAGAGATTTTTTAAAAAAGATGTATACTAAAAAGATGAGTTCCCAATACAGGACAGAAGCATAGGGAGTTGCTTGATATCATATCAGACAGCTGGTTCATTTAGCTTGGTATTTAGGGTGTGGAAACACAAGGCCAAGAGACAGCATGATGTAGTGGTTTGAATTTTGGACTAAGAGTCCGGAAGACTAGGTTCGAATCCCTGCTCACCCTTGGCAACCCACTGGGTGATCTTGGGCATGCCACACTCTCTCAACCTCAAAGGAAGGCAATGTCAAACCTCCTCTGAACAAATCAGGCAGGGAAACCTTTTGAAAGTTTTATCTTATGGTCTCCATGAGTCAGAAATGACTTGAAGGCTCATTGCTGCAACTACAGCAACAGTACATGATCTAGACTGTTTTTTGCAAATTCCCTTTCCCATTATATTACCCTGTTTGTGAATTTCCTTGGTTATTTATTTGTTTTTAGTGTTTTAGAGCAAAGTCACATCTCTTGAGAACAGCCCAAATTTCACCTATGCAAAATCATAGAAGAGGAAATTTTTCTTAAAGTGCATGTGCTGGCCAGCAGGAGGCATTAATACTCTGTCATTAAAAGGCAATATGAAGAGAATTGTTACTACAGCAAGAGCTGAAATCCCATTCTTAAACCACTAGTGGTGGTCATGCAATAATTTAATGGTAGTAGTATTTAATGATTACCGCGGCATGCGATAATTGCTGTAATCTTGCCACTATGTTTCTGCTTTCCTCAATTGCAGAATTATGCAGTGTTTTTAGATGCTAGTCTGATAAAGTCCTTTATCTACACAATAACATAAATGCCAATGGATAAATTTCTAACAATGTGCGGCTGATATTAAGGAAGATGTAGGTTTTCCAGTTGATAGGAAGTGCAGCAACCTCAGATCGGATGCTGGAGGAATGTGGTTACCTAAGCAGAATAAAACCAGGCTTTAAATACAAAGCTGGTTCTTTGAATTTAGCTGCAGCTGTATCAGTTTACTCTTTTTTTTTTCCTCCAGTGGATTTGTTGTCTTGTGAAGATTGCATAGCTCCAGGGGACACCTGTCATGGCAAGATCCAGCATTGCTTCTTGGGTGAAGAAACCTGCGGGACCTTCTTAGGAGAAATCACTCTTGGTACACAAACTGGAAGCGGCATTTTAATAATTTTTCCTCCGTTTCAAGGGTGGGCAACCACTAACTATCAGAAGTAACTTTTATACCCCGAGACTCTCCAGGGGCTACATGGGCTATCAAAAAATAATCCAAGTCTGAACTGGCCAGAAGTCTACTTCTGGTTCTTGAAAATGGGTATTTTTTGGATGTTAAACCGTACAAGGAGACTTTGTACAAGACCTGAGGGACGGAAAAACATACTCAGGGCCTTAAAGCCTCACTTTGCCACACCTTGCTATATTTAGTAAATCTTTCACCTAGAGCTGAACCAAAACTCATCAGAGGACAAGTTTCTGAGAATATGCCTGTGGTTCTCAGGCCCTATTTTACGTTCTTGATATGAATAAAGGCCTCTTCATACTATTTGCCCACATACAGCACACTTTAAAAAAAAAGTGGACACCACTTTCCCTTCATAATGCCCTTGAATAACAGTGCAGTGTAGAGAATGAGAAATGGTCTGGCAGCATAGCTGCTGTTGTTGTAGCCTGTGACAACAGGACCACTAATACACACATAGGGAGAGATAGAGATAGATAGGCCTATTACTGTCACTGGTATTTGTGAGAACCAACCGCCCCCCCCCCCCACAAGCCATATCTTAGAACCGTTCCTTCATCTGGAGAAGTTCAGCTGACCCCCACACAAACCATTTTCTTAGCTTGGAAAAGGGTGAAGGAATTCTAGAACCTCTGCTCAGATACATATACATTGTCATTTAAGAGTTCTCAATGATCAAAGTAATGCAAACTGGCTTTCAAACATCCTTGATGGAATTTAAATTGTGTATCGCTGTTTGGCACATTTAGTCTGGCTCCTCAGCAAAAACCTATCTGATGTGGGAGACTCTATCAGGAACACTAATACTGTTAGCGTAGCCTCTTACTTCACTGGAGCATGCAGTCCTGCCATCATGGAAAGGTATTGACAAGGCGGGTTATTTTGTACTCAAGGCGGCTAATCAGATTCACACAATAGATAACCTCCACTAGTACAGTCGAGCCTCTGTATCTGTGGAAACAATATTTGTGATTTCAGTTACCCGTGGTACAGTCCACTAGTACAGTCGAGCCTCTGTATCTGTGGAAACAATATTTGTGATTTCAGTTACCCGTGGCTGAAAAAATAGGGACACATACTGTATAGTCACACTGGAAAATGACTAGAGAGGTATCCTCTCTAGGCATCGTCTAGGTCCTCCAGTGCAACTCTATGGTATGTTTATACTGGAAGTCCTTTATTTTAACAGGGTTCACTATTATCTGTTGTTTCCTGTATCTGTGGTAAGTCTGGGAACCAAACTGCACGGATATAGGGGTCTGACTATACATAGCCCAACATAATTAAAAAAATTAAAAATGACTCCCTAGATGCACCTCTTCTGATGTGTCCTACATCTATTGCTATTCCAACAATGACATCATTATCATCATCAGTCATCATCATCATCAAATTTCCATGTCCTTTCTCCAGGTTTGGGACTTAAGGGCTGGAACGCTATTGGTTAGTCCCAACTACAGGAGTCCCCTTGACTCATTTCTTGAAAGGTGTATCAATACATAAGTAAATCTCATTGCTTCAGTGGGTCTAGTCAAGACCAACATTAGGATTTGGAACAAATCAAATAACATACAGAATTTTAAAAAAAACATACAAGATATTATCATTAAAATGAAACTAAATTAGCAATAACATTACAAAAACAATTTAGAACTAGGCTTATTTATTTATTTAATACCCTGCCTTTCTCCTGGCAAAGGATTCAGAACAGCTTGCAAAAAATGAAAACAAAACCCAGCTCAAATTTTATTTAGGAAAGTTTTTTTTTTATTTAAAAAAATACAATTAGAGCATTCAATTTCTTTTTTTAAAAAAAAGCACATAGGTAAAACATTTAAAACACATTTAAAACATACTGAAATGATAAAAAGATAAAAGGACCACACACTACATTCAAAGCACCCTTCTGCTGCATAACTTAAGTCCCGAAGGCCAGCCTAAAATAAAAAAGGTCTTTGACTGCAGGAAGAGAGAAAGTAGAGGGCAAGCCAATGGAACCTCTCATGAAAGGGAATTCCACAGTCTGTGAGTAGCCACTGAGGTGGAGAGAAAGCCTTTCCTGGCTCATGCAGGGAGAGATGTTTTTTTAGAACATGCATTAAAACATTTTTTTAAAAAATTAAACACAATTAAAAGAAACTGTGCAACATTTTGCTTAAGTCCTTCCTTTAAAAGGAGTTAGTTCCCACAAAGTCTTGTTGAATAAAGAGGTCTTTGCCTGCCAAAGGAAGGACAACAATGAGGCCATTTTAGCTTTTCTAGGAAGGGAGAACCAGAGGCTGAGTCTGCTGCCATGCTGCAGAAATAGTGCAGTTTGACACCACTTTAACTATCATGGCTCCATCCTATAGAATCCTGGGATTTGTAGTTTGTCATGGCACCAGAGCTCTCTGACAGAGAAAGCTAAATATCTCACACAATTACAAATCCCAGAATTCCATAGCATTGAGCCCTGGCAGTTAAAGCAGTGTTGAACTGCCTCATTTCTACAGTGTGGCAGCAGCCTGAGATAAGCCACCAAGAAGGCCTTCTTATCACCACCAGATGACCCTGTGAGGGTGTTGGGACCAAGATAAGGGACTTTCCCCAAGAACTTCAGTCCCAGATAGGTTCATATGGGAGAATATGATCCTTCAGAGAGTCTTGACCCAAGCCTTAGAGAGATTTATAAGTCATAGCCAGCTGTTTGCATAATGCTTGTGCCCGGTTTTTCTGAAATGTATCATCCAATCTTGCCCTTTCCAATAACTTTCCTTCTCGATATAGGGCTGGTGGGATATAAAGGAGTCCTGAAAACCTGTACAGAAGAAAATGCTTGCAAAGCTGGCATCCAGACAATGACCATTGGCCCTGGGATAATGTTCCAGAGGAATGCCTTATGCTGTAAAGAAGACAACTGCAACAGCAAGCCAGCAAAATGCACGTATCTCACATGCTTGTCAGAATTTGAGGCTGGGCCTCCACTTTCCAAAGGGTTATGGATCCAGAAAGTCAGTTGAGAAGGCTAGATAACACAAATCCTTCAAATTTACACTTCTGAACTGCCCAAGGTGGATGTGCGAGGTGCCATTCTACCCTCCTATCTCATGCTCTCCAACATTTCACAGATGTGTGGGGCCAAGCAATGTCAGGAGGTGGTGAGGAGAGCAAAAGTTAATAATGAGGAAGAGCACACTCATTCGCTATAGACTCCCTGCCTGGGTCTACAGGGAAGGCAAAACTACACCCTCTCCTCCTCTCTCTTTCCAGATGAGTTAACCAAGTCCAAACTACTTATATAAGTGTTGTGTTACCAAATTCCTATTGATTCCACTGTCTGTTCTATTTGAGAGTAACAATTAGATTTAGGATTTTTTAAAAAAAGGATTTAAGTTTATGAGTAGTTGACCTTTCAAATATAGGACACCATCAAGCAAAAGGCTGTCCTTAAAACTTTTCTATTTGAAAATGGCCGCCCTACTTGTCTATGGTAAAGAGTCCCATTATTCTCTAGGTTCACTTCCCATTTTGACCTGGTAATGGAGGCAGTGGTGGCATTAGGGTGTGTGTGGAGATGTTGAACTGCACCAGGTCGCTGTTGGAGGGAGGGGTGACACTGGCTCTAGTAATGCCACAGAATAGATGTGTTTTCCCCCTCTTCAAATATTTAAGTGTTTTAGCCTGTTTTGGCAAAGTAATAAAAAGTTGTGTGGGCACCTTTATGATTCAGGAAACTACTCAATATGCAAGAATCTTATTGATTATCAAAATGAACCAGACAAACCATTCCACCAACTAAGCATGACTATGCACTACTACCCTCAGAATCACAAAACAGCTATCAGTCTATGTCCAGATGGTGTGAAGTTTCGTGTATTGATATTTATGGGTTGATATCTATACTTGCAAGGCACTCATAAGAAGAACATAGAAGGAATAAAGTTTTATGATGTGGGCTTCTGTTGCTTAATTTATCCACTCTTCTGCTTCCTTCATCCCCCCACTTGCTGTATCTCCAATGCTTTAATTATCATAGAATCATAGAATCATAGAATTGCAGAGTTGGAAGAGACCACGAGGGCCATCCAGTCCAACCCCCTGCCATGCAGGAAATCTTGATCAAAGCATCCCCGACAGATGGCCATCCAGCCTCTGTTTAAAGACCTCCAAGGAAGGAGACCCCACCACGCTCTGAGGGAGTGTGTTCCACTGCCAAACAGCTCTTACTGTCAAAAAGTTCCTCCTCATGTTGAGGTGGAATCTCTGTTCCTGGAGCTTGCACCCATTGCTCCATGTTCCAGTCTCTGGAGCAGCAGAAAACAAGCTTGCTCCATCCTCAGCGTGACATCCCTTCAAATACTTAAACAGGGCTATCATATCGCCTCTTAACCGTCTTTTTTCCAGGCTAAACATACCCAGCTCCCGAAGTCTCTCCTCATAAGGCATCGTTTCAGACCTTTCACCATTTTAGTTGCCCTTCTCTGGACACGCTCCAATTTGTCAATATCCTTTCTGAATTGTGGTGCCCAGAACTGGACACAGTATTCTAAGTGAGGTCTGACCAAGGCAGAATAGAGTGGCACTATGACTTCCCTTGATCATTATCCCTGTTCTTATTTCTCACAGTACCTATAGCCAACACCACATGGAATGGGCACAGCTGCCCAGTTTGCTATGCCCAAGATGAAGATCTGTGTGAAGTCAATGGGACGATGGATTGTACTGGATCTGAGAATCACTGTGTCTACATCACAGTCACATTGGATTCCTTAGTAAACAACAGTAAGTCTATACAAGCCTGTGTGTTTCCTTTCTACAACAGGATAAAGGAGATCCAACTGCTAACACATTCTTGAGGGACACTGATACCCAGCTCTGATCTAGGAGATCCTAAATCAGCTAAATGAGCTGCTTCTAATGTGTGTTTCAAACCTGCTGATTCAAGATAGCAGCCTTTCCAACCTAGTACCCTCTAGGTGTTTTGGACACCTCCTGTAAGCCTGGGACAGCATGATGAATGGTCAACATCAGCATAATGAATAGCCTTGGAACCTCATAGATCACGAATGGGCAACTTCAGCCCCCCAGAAGCTATTGGAATGCATGTTTCATCAGCTCTAACCAACATAACCAACAATTGTATGCTGGAATGTGTAATCCAACAATATCTGGAGCCATATTTTCCTACTCCTGTAATAAACAGAAAGGCAGGACTTAAATGCATTAAATAAAATTATGCAAAAGAAGTGAATAGATGACACTGGTGGGATAAAATTCCTAGGTAAATCTTGAAAGAGGCCAACAGGTCTGGGTAGATTTTCACTGCAATTATATTTGAAAATATTCCAGAAATGATAGCAATACATATTTTAGAAGTGATGTAAATTGAGGCTGAGATCCTGCATTGCATGTGTATGATGTAACCTCCAGGAGGTACTGCTACTGCTGTTAAATTGCAATGGAGAGAAGAGGAGGAGGGAAGGAGGTAACCAAGGTGTGGGGACTACCACCTGTCCCTACTTCAGTTCTCCATGGAGAGAAAAAGAGAAACAAAAACCTTGTTTTGCTTCCTTTTTTTTTTTTTAAATATAGTTTTTATTGATAAAAGTCGTCATGTAAATTACAAAAAGTAAACATTGGCGTCACATCAATATCCATGATCAACCACATACATAAAAAATTCTGACTTCCCCCGTCCAAATAACTCAAGGTATTTTTATGAGTACCTTATCTTTATTTTCCTCCCTTCCTTCTAATCCCTTTTAGTCAGCTCTTTGTATTATTTAACTCTTTGCATATGCTAATATTCACTATCTCATCTCTCCTGTTCTTCAATTTCTTCCCTATTTCTTCTTCCTTTTACTCTGCAGAACTGCAGCAGGGTGATGAGAGGCAGTTCCTGCTCCTTGGGTGCCTGCTTGCCTCCTCCTCAGCAGCCATTTAATGGCTGTAGTACCACCCCCTTGGTCTGCCAGAAAGAGGTTTTGGATAGACTGGAAGGGGTTTGTGCCCCATCTACACAAGATATAAACCCATGTAATATCAAGCTACATGTCATATAATAGAATTCCAGCACCTGTAATTCAGTGGGCTACATGCAATCCCATTGTAATCACTAGGATTTAAGTTAATCAAGACTAACATAAATCCAATTGATTTCCATGGATCTGCTCTATTCTATGTATGCTTAAACCTGGAGCCACCCTAATGAATTAATTTAAGGGCTCATCTACACGGGCCTAGATATGCTGGCTCCCCTCTAGCATATCAGGTCCGTTCTTCGCCTGTTATGTACACAAAATGGGCCGGCATTCAGATGAGCATGCCAGCCCATCCCTCCAGCTGCTTCCACTACCCTCTGCATTGCACTTTCTGACATCACGAAGGGGGCAGGAGCCTTGCTCACATGCTGTGGGCTCCCTTCCTGGCTTCAGAAGAGTGAGGCAGAGGGCAGCTCCGGCAATGGGCTGGTGTGCTGGAAAGGGCTTCTGTGGCCATGCAGGGCCCAATCCATTTTTTTCTGGCTGGAACGCATTTAAACAGGTATTATTTTAAAACATTTTGTTGGGACCTACCCTGTCTCCCTCCTCTTAGCCCCCCTCTTTGCCCTTGGGTTGTGACGACTGCCTGCGTGGTTTGGACTTCAGGGCTCCAAGATGGAGCAAATTGCCTGTGTAGAAAAGCCCTAAGTATATATTTAATCATGGACTGAATTATATCATCTGGATGACATATCCCAGTGTAGCTCTGGTTACTCTAGTGCATCTGCTTTTAGGGCCATTGCAGAAGGGGGCATCCAGTACCTCCTGGTGCAATGCCCTTTACTCCAGGTGTTGCTGTGAATGGAGACTATTCCTACTTCGGCAGGTGCACAAGGGCAGCTAGAATGTATCGGGGTGCAAGCAGGAGTCAAGGGGATGAAGCTATGTCTGGCAACCCCACAATTGCTGGTGTGTGTGTGTGCGGGGGAGTCCAGACAGAAGGATTAGTTTATTCCCCCAGTGACTTCAATAAATACACTGACCAAGGTTTGTGCTTCACCAGCACTGTATTGGCTCTCGGCCCAGGAATCAGAGCAAAATGGCATTGTCTTATTTGGAATCCAACTCATCAGTTTCTCTTGCAGCTGCCATCAGCACCAGATTTTCTGCCAGAGGCTGTGCTACAAAAAGCATCTGTGACCTTGGAAAAGGACTGAGTGTTTTTTAAGGTGCTTTCACTTACACACTATCCATGATCAAGCAATGCCATCCTGCTACCATCACAAAGGATTCTGCCTACCTTCACTGCCTCTCCTGGGGAGACACCTTGTTTCTGAGGACTATCGCGATTGGCATCATGACCTTCTTCAGTTTCCTGTCCCAACACCATTCCTTCCTGTTGATAAAGTACTCCACTTAGTCTTGCTTTCTAGACATTCATTTATTTGGCTGGTTTGTTTGCAGCTGCAAGCTGCAGAAGACGTTCGACTGTATCACTTCCTACCAGCACAGCTCTTCCCAGGCTACTGTTGCTTGCACACACAAACCTGCTTGGAAAGGCAGGCACACACTCCCTTAGGCATTTAGTAGCTGGGGGAAGTACAGGTTGACTGGCAATAGCCAGTTGCATTTCCTATGCCAAAAGAACAGTAGCGGCTCCTCTCTTAGATTTCCAGCATATTTGGGAAATCTTTGTTGTGCCATCGATCTTTCTCCTGAATTTCCTACATGCATCCATCCAACTATGCTGATGGAGCTTTGTGCTGGAGATCCAAGAAGATGGCTTCTCTTTTTCTTAGTTACAGCTTGCTACTGCATGGACCCCCCCCCCAAAATACTCGTCTAGTTCTTAGCCCCTAAACAGCCAAGTGAGTGAATGCCTGATTTTTTAATTTTTTTTTTTTGCAGGCTTGTGAGACAGGGAAGAGTTTTCCATTCCTTGTGATGAAACAGCTCTAAAAGAACACTTGTGTGCATCACCCCAGGTTACGCATGTGTATGGATTCCATCCATAGACTTGCACCCGTGTATGAAACTTAAGTATCAGCCACATAATAAAACTGTACTGAAAACAAATACTAAGGTAGAGTATTGAAAAGTCTTTTGGCCAGAATTCTGTTCATGTCATACACTGGTATAAGTTTCCTTTCACATGCTGTTTATGGTTCCATAGCAGAGTTCCACATATGTAACCATTTCACATGGGTATAAAAATCGTGATTGAAATCCTACATCACACTAGTGGGATGTATCCTCCCCAAGCACTTGATCTAACTGTTGTCAAGTTGGGCACCCCCACCCCCCACAGCCATTCAGTGACTAGGGGAGGCTGGGAGAGGAGGAAGAGACTGTTATGGAGGAGGCTTCCTTGGATGAAGAAAGGGAAGAGGAGAACTAAGATAATAGGACCCAGTTGGAGCTGGGGGAGGCTGGAAATCCTGTGAGGATACCAGTAGACACAGAGTCTGGTCCATCCCAGACAACAACTGTAGATCAGGAGGAGGAGGAGGAGGTATTTCACAGCTGCCAAGCCATGTAAATTAAAGTGACAGGAGCAAAAGGTTAGGTAATGCCCTGATCCACTTTAAATACAGGACAATGAGCTAATGAGACCAGCTGGGCTGATTAATTGCTGGCTATAAATTAGCTCAACCTAGCTTATTTCATTGCTGTCAAACAGCAACTCCCAAACATCTGTGCAAACATCTGATCTTTGTATGTACTTTTGGATGAATCTTTCTGGCAACTCCTCTCTCAGCTTTGGACTCTGCTCAGGACTGTTTTCTCCCTTTGAACCTTGAACTGCATGGATCACACTTCTGTTTGGAACTCTCTGTTAGCCTTGGGACTGGCATGGCTTCCCCCTGCCATTTCTTGTTGACTGTATGTGTGCTCACCTGGCTGCTCACCAGCTTTAAACAGGACAGGGGGCAGTCTGGCATCAGTGTTCCTGCAAATAGATTCAGAATGATGTTATCATTTTTGAACTCTGGAAAACCCTGGGGAGGATGCCTGAAGCAGGCTAGAAGAACACAATCAACATCTGTCTGGTCTCCTTTCCTCCCACATCCTCCCTGGCCACTGAATCTTGGATAGCACCTTTAAAGTCTGGACTATGACCCGCCCACCCACAAAAAACATTATTTTACAGCAATCAACCAATTGCCAAAAGCCCACCTTAATAAAAAGGTCTTTTCTTCCCAGGGAAGGGATAAGCAATTCTGGAAGGCTGGGGGAGGGTCACATTAGCCCCACCAGAGACCTTAGAGGACACATACCACCCATTATCCTTCCTCCGCAAAATAATCTATTTTGCCCATAGATGTCCTCGAGGGGGCAGGGAGGATGGGTGCTTTTGGCCATGTTTTTAGCTCCCTGGGTGATTTTAGACTCAGAAGAGACCTTGTTTAAGAATAGGAAATGAATGCAAAAGGACGCCAATATCAGACGATGACGTCCTTTTGCTTTCCGCTGGCGTTACGGTCTCATTTCTTTCTATTGATGACTAAAGCCTTCAATAGCTCCCCTATCCTGTTTTGGCAGTGTGTGAAACCTTGGAACATTTAAGTTCTGTTACTGCAGCGGGAATGGCTGGTCCAGCACAAGCACTTCCAGGTGAGATTGGGATATCCAGATAAGTTTTGCTCTTTTTATGACCCTCCCCGCGTTACTTGGGACGTTTAAGGTATGTTTAGGTGCTTGGTGTCACTTTAAATGTGTTTATTTTCTTTTTCTTTTAAAATTTTCCACGCAATGAATTCTCACAGGATTTTGCACAAGGAAGTGAACAGGGCTCTGTTCACTTCCTCTTTATTGACAGGGAGCCTTTGCTGGGAAAGAAAGGTAAGTGTGGGGCAGAGTATTCTTTTGCCGGCATAGAAATGGTTTATTTTATACCAGCAAAAGAACAATTTCAGGGGGGGTTGTCTGATAATCTCCTTACAGCTCTTGGACATCTCTTTAAATGTTTGATTAAAGCCCAAGAGCAGATTCAGTGCCCCACTGGCATGGAAGACACCAGTTGCCTGGTGGAAGGAGAAATGGGAAAGGTAGTGTGCAGCTTAAACACCATGGATAGGAGTTTCACAGCCTGGAATGTATGAGTTTAAAACACACATGCACAAACAAAAATACAATTTCTCTGTCTAGGGGCATCTCTCTGAGCATGCATGTACTCTCTTTCCAAACAATGTCTTGAAAAGAGAGAGAAAGAGGAAGGTGGGGAATTCCTTCCTCTCTCTAATATACTGTTAATAACAACTTCCCTTGACTTTTCCATTAGGCCTGGGAGTGGCCACCACAGAATAAGGGAACGTCCTCCACAACAGTCTCATTAGCAGTGCACAACTGTGTGAAGGCATTTTGCCCTTTGGTATTTCTAGGAAGAGTTACAAAGACCCTCCTTTGCTTTTACATGTGAAATGTTGAAGCAGATTTCACTAAAGCAAGACTCAACAGAGGGAACATGTGGTTTAAATTTAACTTGCTTCCTTCCTGACCTTCTGTTCCCAGCTTTGTGTTTTTGGCTGGGCTTGGTGCCCACCAAAGGCAAGAACAGCCTGTACAGATATTAAAGTCCTCTCTCGGCCTGTAAATAAATCTGAGTCAAGAAGTGGGGTATGTCCTTCCTCGCTGGGTCCAATTACATACATGCGTATCCAGAGTTTCTCCTGGAGGGCTGGGCAGCAGCCCAGTAGCTGCAAAAGACAGTAGAAGTTGGCATGTGGTACTTCAATCTATTCATCCTGAATTGCTTTTGCTCATGTGGGACCACTTTACTTCTGTGAGCAGTTTAATGGGAGCCTTCCCCCCCCCCCCTGCACAGTTTCTTTCTTCACTGGCTGTCAGCAAAGGATCCATAGCTTGCTGGGACATGGAGTCACTGTTAGTATGTCTGTTGCTTTCCCATGTCTTCTGTTTGTGACCAATGCCTACTTCAGTTGCATCCATAAACTGGAACTTCTGATTCCACCCCACGTCCACCTCTACCCCCACCAGGATTATTGTTTCACTTAGTTAGTGGAACACATGAATTTGCTCATTAGGTCTTTGTTGGACAGCAGCCATGTCACAGCCCTGAGTTCGTCCAAGTCCTGGGAAACACTGGCAGTATAATTTCATTGTTTTGATGCTTCCTCCAAGTTTTCTGGGAAGTGAAGGGCTGGTCTCTTTTAGAACCATCCCCAGAATCATCAGAGGGAGTTTCTTTTTCTTTTTCTTTTTGGGTAAACACAACCCTGTTCCGCACAAATTCACAGAGTTGTTTTGATGACTCCACCCTTTTCGAGGAGATAGCTAGCTGGTTTTCTTTTTTCTTTTTTTTCAAAAAACACCCCAACTACATCAGAGAGTCAACAACTCTGCTGCATTCAAGACTTGCAAAGCAGCTTTGGTCCTTGATCCCAGATGTCTTCTGGAATTATGCTCCTCTCTCTTGCCACCTGTCTCATTGCCACTTGCATAACTTTGGGTGAGTAGGGGAGATTTAGGGTGAGCTCCAGAGACTCCCAATTTTCATGGTCTCAGAAATGCTCCGCTTGTTCCAAATAACTTCAACATGCATTTATCTCCAGATTGGTAAATCTTTCTCAACAGTGATGGGTGCAGGCTGTCATCCTTTGAAATGCGCAGAATGATTTACATCTACAACTATATATTGACATGCAAATATCACTGGAGTGGTGATATATGTAGAGATTTTAGGTGGTAGTTTGAGGATTGGTAGCTCCTAGCTGCTGAATAATTTTTATCAACGCTGAGCTGAGATGGCCAGGTAGAACCAGATGGCATTTCTGAGTGAAGCCCAAAGGGGGGAAGCATGTTATTCATGAATTTATTTAATTGTTTTATTAATGTATTTTCATATTCATGGATGTGAGGGCGATCTGACTGCAACATCTGTCACCCCATGATCCCCAGCATTGATTTGACTGATCTGGCTGGCTAGGCAGGTGTCCCCTTCCTCCCTCATTGCTCCATGTGCATCCCTCACAAAGCTGCATGCTCGGTGGAAGAGGGCAACCATCCAAGACAGAAGGAGGGTACCATTCTTCAGTCAAGGATATATGATAGCTGGGCTCCCCTGCTAGAACCTCCAAAGGAGAAAAACACATTATTAATTGTTTTATGAATGTATTTTCATGTCTCTATATTTGTTTATTTGTTTATTTTTTAAAATTGTACAACACTCTACAATGAAAAATAATAATCTTCCAGAGTTGCTAAGAATTGTTATGATCGGTATCAATTTGGATGGACTGAATTCTGAGCCAGACTGTTTCTACACTATACATTTATAGGAGCTTGATTCCACTTTAACTACTCTGTGTTCATCCTATGGAACCTGGGGATTTGAGGTTTGGTGAGATACTCTAGCAGAGAACTGCAATGCACTCTCAAAACTACAGCAGATAATTCTAAGTACCTATTGTCAAACTACAACTCCCAAATGTCCATGGAATGAAACCAGGGTAGTTAAAGTGGAATCAAAATCCTGCATCTGTGTAGTTTAGCTATGCTCTTAAGATGGGCACCTTTGGCTGTTGTTATACCTCTTAAAATGAAATGGACTTTATGCCTGAATCCAACAGCATAAAATGCTCTAGGAAAAGCCTCACAGAGGAATCAACCTTTGGAAAGGCATGGGGGATCAACACCAGAAAAATGAACTTCTTTTTGAGTTTCATTTTAAGAGAGGAAGGGAGGAGTAAGTGTGGTTGAGTAACTTAGCGGTCCATTTCCTTTTTAAAAATGTGGCATATTTCACAATAAGCCCCTGTGACTTAGTGTGGAGGAAGGATAGAAAAAAGAAACAGCTGTTCTTTCAACAACACCATGTTCCCTCATTTTGTTTTTAAATTGTTTTCAGCAGTGGTGGCTGGATACTTCTGCAACTGGGTTTTACTCCAAACTTGAGAGGAGCTGTCTAGGGTGCTGCGCTCTAGCATCAAAATAGCTCCTTGGAGAACTCCTTTAAAATTCAGACTAAAACTAAGACTGCTTGTGGCCTCCACATCCACAACCACTACTGCTAGAGACACTATCCATATTACAGTTTGTGGGACACCCCCCTGTAGTATGCAATTTTTCTAGAAATCCACCCCCCCAAAAAAAAAACACAGGCAGAGAGGAAGAGAAGTACCCTAAATGCACTAGATCCTGTCTGATCTTGGAAGCTAAGCAGGGTCAGCCCTGGTTATTCCTTGGATGGGAGACCACCAATAAATAAAAAATGGTCTCCCATCCAAGGACTAACCAGGGCTGGTCCTGCTTAGGCTATATTTCAGAGTAGCTACCTCTGAGTATTCCTTGCCTAAGAAAACCCTATAAAATTCATGGGGTTGCTGTAAGTCAACAGGAGACTGGAAGCGCGTGCACGCACGCACACACACACACACAGGCACCTTACTACCTTTGGTGGCCATCTTACTGTGCATAATGGCTCCACTGCCTTTGGACTGTACTTGCCACCTAGTGCAATGAACACTAGCTAGGATTGGATGCAGGGCCGGTTTAAGGGCCCTGAAGCACCTGCAGCTGCAGGGGGCCCCATCATTGTAGGGGTCCCCATTGTAACCCTCCTCCTGAAAAAAAACAAAACATTATTAGTAATAATCTGAATATCCTGTACTGTGACTAGGTTATGTTAGGTTAGATTGACCTGAGATAAACACAGCCCCCCCCCCAAAAATAAAAAGTTGCAGGGCCCCCCAAAATTCCTTAAACCGGTCCTGACTGGATGTACTCTAGGGTCAACTTGAAAAGTGCAGCTCACTTTTCAGTCAACTTGAAAAGTGCAGCTCACTGTTACATTTTTGGAAAATGTGTAAGAGCTGTGGAAAGCCCTTTTGGGGTCCCTGCTCAAACTCGTGCCAACAACAGTCAAAGGTTTCCATACCAGTGGGGCACTGTATCCAATTTGGGTGTTAGGCCAAACTTTAAAAGAGCTACCGTATTCAACATGCTAAAACTGAGCTGCAAAATATCATCCCACTGGTTCTTAATTCGTTCCGGCAAAGGGGGGGGGGGATATATTTGCAGCCTAGGTTCTTACCTGCTTTTAGTTGATATATCCATTGTATTACTTCAGAGACTGAGACAGGAGGCCAGCCGGGTAACGAACCCGAAATACTGTCCAGGCAGAAAGTGGACACATCCTTTTCCATATCTAGATTAGAGAAGTATGCCTCCCAACTCCACTGCTGGGACATGACAAGTGAAAATGTGTAAAACCAAAACTAGAATGTGTTGCTGTGACACACCAGAAGGAAGCCATGTCCTTGGATTTTACTGCCTGGAAAAGATGATTCCATTCATCTTTTAGATCATACTTATTTTTGGCTTTGAGAAGTATTTTGTAATTGTTTTTTTAAGAAGAATTAAGCTTATTGAAGATATTGCAAGGGGGTTCCTTGTGGTTCTTCAGTTTGATGAGCAGATTTTTATTGGCTGTGGTGCAATCCTGGTCAAACCAGCTCTTGGATGTGAGGGAAGTGTTCTGAGGTGCCAGTTAGATGCTATTTATTGTCATGGGGCATCCTGGGATTTCTAGATCCTGAATTCATCCCTTGTTGTTTAAATGATTTTTAACTCTTACCTGGATATCCCGCAATCATTGTTTACACTGAATCACATCCCGGTATATGTTTTGTCTCTCGTGGTAAAGTATCTCGTGTTGTTGTTGTTGTTTATACACTTTTAAGATCCTGTGTTTTTTGTTTTTCTTTTTTGTTTTTGTTTTTTTGCTGTCAGTCAAGGATGTGATTACTCGTTTTTTCACAAACTTGGTGACGTACTTCCTTTAGAGTTTCCCACTGCGAGCGATGCTATTGGCTGGCACAAATGTCTGTTCAAGGTTCTGCATTGGTCAGAGAAGGAGGGCGAAGGCAACCCCCTCTGCACAATTTGATTTTCAAAAAGACCCTGATGGGTAAATGCCCCCCAAAATGTTAAAATCCATGTAAAAGGAGAATGCCTGTATTTTAAAAGACAAACCTCAGTTGGTGCTGGAGATGGTGAAAGAAGTCAAAAGCAGAGCCGACTGGAGCCCCAGGTGCACATTCACACACACACGTCCCATGCCTGCTTTGCCTTCAGCTGGGAAGCCGAATGCAGGGGATGGGGCAGGGAGGAATTAAATGAGTCAATCAGGAGCCCAGAGGCTTGCAATTTGACTGTCTCTTAAAAAATTAAACTCACCATGCAGGGAAGGACAGGTTAAAGCTGAGGGGTTTGCAGTGAAAAAATCCATTGAACAGGGTGACTTATGGCACAAACACACATGCAAACCTACATGCAGCTGGAAGGGAAGCCTTTGCTTTCAGCCGGTGAGGCAGAATCTATTGAACGGGTGACTGAGACCTCCTTCTCTGAACTCTGTGCTCGCCCCTGCCAACCTCAATTTCCAGTCATCACCTAGTACCAAGATATCTTTTCCCAGGCTGTTTACATTTCTGATTTTCTGAATTTCCCCATGACGTCTTTGAAAACTGTGACAAACCTCACTGGTTGAGGGATAAAAGGTGGCCCCCCTTCTGAAATGCTCGAGACCATTACACTCTACATGTAAACAATCAGAGATCGACATGAATTTATCTCACTACATTTTCATCGTGTAAACAGCTCCTGAGTTTTTCTCCAGTGCTTAAGAGCTAGGTGGGCCTTGGCATGGAAGCCATTTGCTGCCCCTGGCATGTGCTCTCTGCAGAGTCCTCCTTTCCAGTATGTCCCATACTCTCACTCCATGGTAAATCACATGCCTAAAAGAAACATGCACACAGTTGAAGTTCAGCATACCTAAAACTGGAGGAAGATTTGGCAGCAACTTGACATTTAACCCTGCTAGACAACAGCAGTAAATTAATGGTAGCTATTTCTCCTCCTCTGTGTTTTTAGGAGTGTCTTTGGAATGTGAAGAATGTATAGGCATGGGAAGGAATTGTCATGGGAATACAATAACATGCCCCCCTGAAAAAGACTCCTGTGGCATCATTGCTATGGAGAACTTGGGTAAGTAAGGAAGACTTGAAGGCAGGGATGAGTGAGAATTTCACTTCCATTTATTTTTGATATGAATTCGCCAGTTTTCAAAGAATATAAAATGTCATCATTTGGGATGGAAACAATTTGATGTTAAAAAATGTGAACATGGGGGAAAGCGTGAAGAGTTCCGCATCTTTAAAAGCTACATGGCAGGCAGCTACATAATGAACCTCTCCATGTTGGAAACAGATGTGGCCAGAGCAGATTTTTGGGGACTGTGTTCATCTTGTTTCCAATAGGAACTTGGGAGGAACACACAAGGGAGGAAAGCCAATTTAAGGGGTCACTCACTGAGCAAAGTGCCTGTACATTGCATGTTGAGTGCCTCACTTAAATCAGCTTCGGCGGCTCCTGGGGCTGCAATTTGGTTGGGATGGGAAAGACAAGACCGAGCTTGAAGTGGCTGCTTTCGGTGGTTCCTGGGGCTTCAATTTGGTTGGTGGGGGAAGGCAAGTCCAAACCTTTCCTGGCCCAACTGAACTGAAGCCCCTGGAGCAGCCGCTTTCGGCAGTTCTTGGGGGTTCAATTTGGTTGGGGCAGGAAAGTCAAGCCTGAAGACAGACCATGCTTGGCGACTTTGCCCTGAATGGCTATTCCTCAGGGTCCAGTGCGGTTGGGGGGGAAGCAATCCTGGGGAATGCTGTGGGTTCAGGGAAAAGCCATGGAATGGGTGGTATTCCATGGGCTTAGCCTCCCCACAAACAGAATGCCACCATACCTCCAGGGCCTCCACTGCTGTGTCTGCCATGTTTCCACCGCCACCATGCCTCTGCCACTGGGAGATTCAGCGGCTTTGCAGCGGGGCTTTCCTCTGCTTTGGCTTCACCTCCAAATGCATTCCCTGTTGGTGGGGGGGGGGAGCTGAGGATTTCTGCAAATAGGTGGAACCGTGAACTTCAAAGTCACAAATGTGGAGGGACAACTGTAGATTATTATTATTAGCTATTATTATTATTATTGAGTTAAGTCTTGGGAGAACCACAGCAACAAAAGATATTTAAAGGGGGTCCCGGTAAAAGAAAAAGGTAAGAGCCACTGAATTAATTAATTATTTTCCCACCTTTCTCTCAAGGAAGAAGCTGAAGCATCTTTCAATATAGATTAAAACAAAACACAATAAATGAAAACAAGAAGAATCACCACAATAAGCTATGCAGAGTATAATGCTTCATGCATGCAGCTCTGTCGGTCTCTCCCCAGTCAGTTGTCAAGCCCTGTGTGGTTCTGCTCTGGTCTTTAAATGGCTGGGGGAGGAAGGAAGGTGATTGAGCTGGGGGAACTGGGTCCTATCTGGACTGCAGTTCTCCAGATAGAGACAAGAGTTGCTGGTTGGTTGTCTCCCTCCCCTGGCCATTTAATGGGTACAGCAACAACCCGCATGGCTTTGTAGCTGCTTGGTTGGGGAGGATTTACATGAATGCAAGAAGTCTGTGAATAGCCCCTTATGTCCCATCCAAAACAAGACCTATACACCTGTTATCTTGAAGTCTGTGTGCATATACTGATTCCAGCTGGTATAGGTTGAGTATCTTTTATCTGAAATTCTTGGGATTTAGGCTTTTTTTCCCAGATTTTGAAATATTTGCATAGACATAATGAGATAGCTTAGAGATGGGGCCCAAATCTAAACAGGAAATTCCTTTATGTTTCATATATACCTTCTGCACATAGCCTGAAGGTAATTTTATGCACAATATTTGTAATAATTATGTGCATGAAACAAATTGTATATAGCAGAAAGCAAAGGTGTCACTATCTCAGCCCATCCCTCAATGTGGGCAATTTTGGATTTTGGAATATTTTGGATTTCCAGACAAGGGAAACTTAACCTCTATAGCAAGAACAGTGCTAACCTCTTGAAAAACACCCTCCCCCCATTTAACAAAAATCATTTCCTCAGCAACTAGGACCCCAAGTCTATCTAAATAGAAAGGTATTTTTGGCCACCACTAGAAGGAGAACAAAGGAGCCAATTTACTTACCCATGAGAAAAAGTTGCACTATCTGGGAGTAGCTGTCAAAATGTCCCTCTCTTGTGTTCTCACCAACGATGCATATTTGTAAAGTGCTGCATTTCAGGGACCATCTGTGTCATACTCTACCATTCCAAGGCTGTTTTATCTGCATCAAATGTCTTGTCTGCTTTTTGACCTTTCCAGGACAAAGTGGCATCATGAAGACTTGCATCCCATCCAAAGCTTGTGGTCAAGGCCCATCTTCTTTGAACATGGGCAAAGCAGGAGTAACCAGAGCCAACATTATGTGCTGCATTGGGAATGAGTGCAGAAAGGAACCTTCCCCTCGTACGTGATTCCTGTCCTACACCCCCTCTCCAAATATCCTTTCTCCCATGTCTTCATCTTTGTTGTTGTGTATCTTCAAGTTGTTTCCAACTTTATGGCAACCCTAAGGTGAGCCTATTAGTGGGTTTTCTTGCCGAGATTTGTTCAGAGGGAGTTTGCCTTTGCCTTCTTCTGAGGCTAAGAGGGTGCGACTTTGCCCTAGGTCACTCAGTGTATTTCCGTGGTTGAACGGGGATTTTAACCCTGGTATCCAGAGACATAGTCCAACACTGAAACTACTACACTGGCTCTCATCTTCATCATTACTGGCTTTTATCCTCCAACTTACTTATTTAAGATACACATGATTTTCTAGGCCCCATTCTGAGGGAAAATTCTGTTTGAATTTTATTTTATCCCTTTTATAAAACAACTCCCCGCTCCCTTTCCTTGCCCTATCTATGGACTTTATCAGACATGGAGAAACACTGCACAAAATCACATCCCAAATCACAAAAGAAGAATGGGACAAGAACAGAAAGGGCAACATAATCAGATGCCGTTCCTGTGGTGTAGTGTGGGTGTATATAAAGCCCCCCTCTTTTATTGACAGGCTAAGTTGTCAATAAAAAGGGATGCTTTATTCATGCCCATGCTGCACCCCCAGAATAGCTGAAAGACAACATTGTATGATAATCTTGCCAGTATTTTTGTTCTTGCCGTGTTCTTCTGACATAGTTTTTCACGCATCTGATAAAGTGCTATTTCTTCAGTAACTGAAGCCTGGTGAGTGGGCATCCAAAATGAACGGCTTTAGGAACATGTTCTTAAAACATCTGTTTGGTTCATAGTCTTAAGTTTACAGGAAAGCAAAATTGGAAACTGAGTGTGTTCCCACTGAGGCAAGCAGAAAAAACTGCCAAGAGTACAAGTTTTTCATTGTCCTCCCAGAGCCTGAGTAGAAAATGCAGATTCAATGCTTTTATTGTTGGCTACTTCTCTCTGCTTCTTGCAGGCTCAGATTGCTAGATACAAATAGTCAGAATTGCAGAAAAGATTGTGGAGGAAAGGGGGGGCATAGGAGAAGAGAAAAAAACAAACTAAGGGCTTGTCTACACAGCAATATACTACATCTTGCCCCTGTCTTAAAGCCCTGAAGTCTTGATGACGCAGGGTGTTTAACCCGTTCTGCCCCTAGGCAGTCCTCACGACCCCTGGGGGGAGGAAGATGGTGTACGGCCCATTACAGCATTTTTAAAGAAATAGCTGCTTTAATCTATTTCTGCTGGGGGAAAATGGATTGGGCCTCACAAGACCATAGGAGCTTGTTCTGGCATGCTGGCCTGTCACTGCAGCTGCCAGTCTGCAATCGCAGGGGGCGTTGGTCACATGTTGCAGGCATGTTCTTAGTTTCTGGGAGAGAGGGCGAGACTGCGGTAGCAGCAGCTGCAGCGACAGGCTAGCGTTCCTGTCTGGACTTTCCCTCATTTCATGGAGGGAATGAGGTGGAATGTGCCTGATATGCAGGCAGGTTATGCCGATGGGGAGCCATTGTATTCTGGCCTGTGTAGATAAGCCCTTAGAGCTTGCTCGAAGCCTTCTCCTACTTACTTAGGCTGCATCTACACGATAGTAATAATGCAGTTTGACACCACTTTAACTGCCATGGCTCCACCCTACAGAATCCTGGGATTAGTAGTTTCGTGAGGCACCAGCACTCTTTGGCAGAGAAGGCTAAATCCCTTTTAAATTAGAAAACCCAGAATTCCATAGGATGGAGCTACAGTACTTAAAGTGGTATCAAAATGCATTATTTCTACAGTGTAGATACATCCTTAGGATTTTTTCGGACGCTGAAAAATAACGCAAGCAGCCTCATCAGCTTGCGAGGCTGCTGCACTGCAAAGCGTCCCTTTTGTATGACGCTCGCCCCTGCTGTTACTGTTGCGGTACCGCGGGGAGAGTTGAGTGTCATATTTCGTTGTTTTTTACTCACAAAAGTTGATTGTGAGTAAAAAATGATGAAATATGACACTCAACTCTCCCTGTGGTACTGCAACAGTACCGGCAGGGGCGAGCATCATATGAAAGGGATGCTCTGCAGTGCAGTAGCCTCACAAGCTGATGAGGCTGCTTGTGTTACTTTCTTCGCGTCCAAAAAAGTCGTTAGTTACCTACTTTCAGGTTGTCATTCTGTATTGCTGTTATGACTTCATAACCTAGAGGTACACATCTGCAACTGCTTTGCATTCATGAACAGTACACATGACAGTGGTTCTTTTGTCATTATCATAAATACCCTATCAAACCTACTTTACCAGGCAGCAGCTGCATTGGGCAAAGGCAGACTGTTCAGCTGTTGATCAAGGTCCATGGAGGAGGATGTTTCCATCTCCCTTGTACCTGGGAGTGAGGCTGGGACAATCCCATCACAATTCACATTGTCACAGCAATGTGAAACTTGTAAAGACAAGGCACAGAGGAACATGCTGTCTGCGCTAACAGCAGAATATGTCTGTTGCGCATCAGTGACTTTTTGACCCTACATGCTTAGTGTATGTGTCCCCAGGACAATTGAGGTCATGGTCTGTCAGATCGCTTTGCCCTATGTCATATAGGGCTTTACAGGTTATAACCAGCACTCTGAATTGTACCCAGAAACATGCTGGCAACAAACAGAATGTTGTAGCAAGAGTTTTATGTCCCCCATAACCAGCCTGAATCAGGCTACAGCTCTTTCTGCCAGCTCAAGTTCCACTCAAGGCAAGTAGGCAGGCCACTGTTTTAATGCCAAGTTTTTACACAGTACTCTCCCTGTGGTGCCCAAGGCATCAAGGCAAAACAACTGGCACAGGTTGAATGAACTAGCTGAGTTGAGAGAAAGTGTATCTGTCCATAATCAGCACGGGAGAAAATAGCTGAGTGAAGCCAGGAAGCATGTGATATTCATGGGGTTTTCTTCCCAGTCAACTGGGCAGCTCTGTTCCTCTTCCATCCCAAATCCTGAGTGACTCACATTTATTGCAGTGCCACCCAGAAACACCACTTTGAATGGAAAGAGGTGTCCAGCTTGTTATGCTATTGCTTCTTCATGCCAGGAAGAGATTGTTGAATGCTCTGGAAATGAAAATCAGTGCTTTGAGCTGTCTGGGTCTACAACCATGGGTAAGGATTCACATATATCTACTATTCTCATAATATCTACTAAATTCTCATAATAACTACTAATGATAGGGAACCTCTTTCAGTCCAAGGGCTGAAGATAATCTCTGAGTACTTCTCAGAAGCCATGCCCTAGTTTTGGCTTGGATCCAAGGGTAAGACCAAAAATACTACCAGCTGGAATCCAGTTGGTCAATTCCAACTGCAATGGAATCAATTGCTGAAAGGTGAATTAATACGTACATCAATCCATTTGAATCCAGGGGTCTATTCTAATTAGCACTAACAATAGTGCATTGACTACCCTAATTGAGCTGAAAGCTCTTACTGCCAGTAAAAGTATCTAGACCTGGGCTTGGCAAGTTTTTGTCTTCCAAATGTTGTGGGACTGCAACTCCCTCTCACTGTAAACTCTAAACCTAGCAGGCTGGCTAGGGCTTATGGGAGCTGCAGTCCCATAAAGTTTGGAGGGTGACCCATTCCCCATCCCTGCTATGGCAACTCTAAGAAACACTGATTTCATACTGACTGGTGGA
Organism: Gambelia wislizenii; assembly: GCA_030847615.1. NCBI lineage: Eukaryota > Metazoa > Chordata > Lepidosauria > Squamata > Crotaphytidae > Gambelia > Gambelia wislizenii. The sequence goes on along the minus strand of JAUMIR010000010.1, from coordinate 30,690,801 downwards.
TTCTTGGCACCACAGTCTCCACGCTCCCCCCCTCAAAAAAAAAATTGCAAGCTTTGGACCTGATGGAAAATTAAAAGGTTAATGTTTTTACTGAAGAGGATGAGAATTTGCTTCATCCTGGCCCTCAGACTACTACCCTTTCCTTCAGCTTGTCAAGTTTAGAGTCCCAGCAGTTCAGAAATCATAGCTTCAGAGTTAATTCAATGAACCTTTATTACAGAAACTGCAGCAAACATCATCCAGTGACTTTCATTGCCAGGACTGACCAGCCCTCATTAGCACAATACATTTAAGGCATAGCAATTTCAAACGTTTTGGCAGGCTACAATTTCATTTGTTAATTAACAAGACATTCTATTTTCTCAGGCTAACTTGCTTTCATTTCTACACACTGTTCTTCCACCACACTGACCTTGAGCATTCCAGCACTAGATAAGCAAACAGGTATGCAACACCAAGCAGGCTGGATTTATGTTCCCCCAAACAAACTATACTACTGCATATCCCATCACTCCTACACCATTCAGTCTCATAGCAGAGAAACTGGTTGTAGCAGCACTTGACACAGATTAGCATTCTCAAGCTATCTGATGTAATGGACCAGTTACCTCCCCACCCCAAAATGTTCCAGGAACTGGCGCCATATTTATGTCATCCAGAATTCAGGATTAGATTTATGGCTCTGTATTCATGGTCCCTACATTGTCAAGATCATGGCTCTGTTGCCACAATCATCATTGCCCTCATTGATCTACTTTACCAGGCAACAGCTGTGCACTTGGGGTACCGACAGATAACGTTTCCATCTCCCTTCTGCTAACCAGCAAGGCTGCAACAATCAGAAGCAATTCCTTGTTGTAGTCTCACTGGCTCCTGGGGGTGTGTGTGTCAAAACACCATTCACCAGTGTGCCGATCACCAGCAGAATGGTCCCTCTTCTGTTGTCACAGTTGATAACCAGTAAAGAAGGTGTCTTTTTTTGAGGGGGGGAGGTGGGGGTTGGGCTGTGATTTGGCATCCACGATTTCACTTATCCACATCTGAAAAAAAGATGTTCTCTCTAGGCATTTCTAGGTCCTCCTATGTTCTTCTATAGTCAGCAACTGGTGGTTGTATCATTGAAAATAATAGGGTTTCCTATTATCCAAAGTTTCAGGTATCCATGGAGGGGTCTTGGAATGAATTTCCCCACAGGTACTAAGTAGTGCATGTAGAAATATTGCATTAGCAACATTTCTGGGAAACGTACAGCTTGTTGGACTAACATCAATCTACAGGCCACCACTTTGAGTAGCGCTGCTTCAGACTGCAGAGTTAAGTTCTTTTTGCATCTGTATTAACCTTTTTTCTCTTTCCCCTTTTCTTTTCAGGAACTGTTAGTACAGAAGTTACCATGAAGGGTTGTGCAAATGAGGCTTCCTGTTATGAAATAGATCACAGCGATTTCTCTATGGCAGGGATCAAAGTAGTTCATAAATCCCGATGCACCAGTGGGGCAGAAGCCAGCAACATTTCCAATATCTTTAGACTCCTGTTCCCAGTCCTTATTGGGCTATTGTTTGTGAAGTTCTTTGTTTAATGATTTCCCCAGTATTGTGCTCTTGCTCCCTCTCTCTTTCGGTCTGTACGTGTGTGTTTGTGTGCATTAAGGATGAAAAGAATATTCAAGAATGTGTTTTAAAATGGTAAAAACTGTGTTTTTCAAGTGTTGGGAAATTCTGATGAGGAGAATCCTGGCCAGATGGGAGTCGTTGTAGTTCAGGATTTATTCTGCATAAAATTTGCACCTATTATAAAGCTTTCTGTAAAACATTTACCCCACCACTGATAGGACTTCTTACTATCCATTTTTTCCTGCTGATCCCTTGATGTGTTCATTGCTAAGGACACAAACTAAGCCCAGAGACCCAAACTTGGCTGCTAAGAGAACATCCAACATCAACAGTAATAGAATGTGGAATGTGAGGGGTGGGAAGAGAAGAAAGCAAAAGATGCAAATTGGCATTTTGGGGCTATGTTTTTACAAGCTGTCATGTGTCTTATATTTCCAAAAAAGAAATGAACTTAGATGTCACTGTAGTGCTGCCATTTTATACGATGAGACCTGGCCTTTTAGATGACAATGACTGGAACCCTGTTGTTAACCAACAAGTCAATTGTTGAATGGTGAGCCAACACATAGGTAAATCCTGCTGATTCAATTGCTCTAGTTTAGTCAGAACTGGCTGTAGGATTTCATCACGTTTGCATGCGTAGATCAAAGCATTGTTTTAATTTCCTGTTCAGAAACACAGTTATAACTTCTATGTGAATATGTGCCTTTCCTTCAAGGAATTACCAGGGTCCAGCATGGGGTTTTGGCAACTACTTGTCTGTAGTGGGGTGGTGGAGTTCTTCTAGCCTTATCTTTCCTCTGGTATCACCTAGAACCACCATCCTCCTGTAAGGAATTAAAACCCAAGAAGTACATGGATGATATCAGATGACTTCTGTCCTTCCAGAAAATACCATTACATTTCAATTATGTGTTTGTTACTCTTTTCAGTCTCTTCAGGTAAGGATTATGTGAAGACCCCTGAGACTGTAAGTTGGGGAGATAATAGGCTAGTTCTTCCTGGGCATGTCTGGAAATGAATAATTCACTGATCCAATCAACAGTAGCTGAGTGCTCATTGAGTCGCACAACTGGTTTTCCTCTCCCCAATCCCACAAAAATAGAAGGTTGCCTGAACGCCCATCAATTCTAATGTTTCTTCCATTGATGATCATGAATACATGTGGAGAATCTATTGTTTAACCCTGGGAAACTCTACCAGACATTGTATTCCACTCAAACTCACCCCTTCAGGGGGGATATAAAATATAAATATGCCCCTCAAATACAGCCAAAGTGTGCTCAGTTTCCCAGAGGCCATCACTATGTTGGTTTGCTGAGTCACCCAGTACATCCAGTTGTACTTCTCTGCATGAATCTCTGCTTTTCAGGATAGCATCATTCTGAACTCTATCCCAATATTTCCTACTTCCTTTGTTAGCCTTATGTGACTGTTTGAAGCCTGAGTGTATGCTTGTGTGTGTTCCCTTGATTATTTTTCAATAAAAAAATATTATGTTAGTCTGTGGCTGTGAGTCCATCCAGTAAGTACTGGTACACATAGGTCAAAAGATCCTTGCAGTTGCTCAAGCTCTCATTGCCATATTGAGCTAATAAAAATTCCCCATATTAAATTTTGGACACTAGTGGGTCCCCACCAACCCCACTCGTTTCAAGTAACAGAGGGTGGAATCAGAAGTGCAAGTTTATGGATGCAACAGATGTAGGTATTAAATCCTTTGTTGAAGGCCAGTAAAGAAAGAAACTGTGCAGGGAGGGAGAAGGAAGCCTCCCATTAGGCTGCACACTGTGTCATTGGAAAGGCATTCACAGAAGTAAAGTGGTCCTGAGTCAGTGAAAGCAATTCAGGATGAGTAGATTGAGGTACAGTAGGACCCTCTTATCCACTGGGAATTGGTTCTGGGGGGCCTGTGAATACCGAAAACCATGGATAATAGCAAATGCCATTGAAAATAATGGGATTTCCTGTTAAAATACCATAGAGTTGCCTTGGAGGACCTAGAAAATGACTAGAGAGGACACATTTCTAGGAAGACTCTATGGTAGGTGTGTTGTTTTGTGTCCAGTGTATAATTAAATCAGTGGATACGGGGATCCTACTGAACCACATCCCAACTTCTACTGTCTTTTGCAGCTGCTGGGCTGCTGCTCACCTCTCTAGAAAAAGCCCAGAATACGCATGCATGTTATTGATCGCACCCCTTGACTTAGATTTATTTACTGGCTGAGAGAAGACTATGTTTTATTATCTGTACAGGCTTTCCTTGCCTTTGGTGAACCCCAGCCCAAACAAAGAACACAAGGCTGGGAACAGAGGGTCAGGAGGGAATAGAGTTAAATGTCAACCACATGTCCCCTTGGCTGAATCCTGCTTTAGCAAAATCTGTTCCAACATTTCACCAATAAACACAAAGGAGGGCTTCTGTAACCCTGCCTGGCCTCAAAATACCAAAGAACAAAATGTCTTCACACAGTTGTGCATTGCTGAAGAGACTGTTGTGGAGGAAATTCCCTTATTCTGTGGTGGGCAGTCCCAGGCCCAATGGAAAAGTCAAGGGAAGTTGTTGTTAACAGTATATCAGAGAGAGGAAGGAATTCCCCCCCCCCTCTCTTTTCAGAACAGTGTTCAGAAGAGAGTCAATGCATGCTCAGAGAGACGCCTCTAGATAGAGAAATGGCTTTTTTTGTTTGTGGGGTGTATGTTTTGAAAGAATGTATTATACACGCATAACACATTCCAGGCTGTGAAACTCCTATCCATGGAATTTAAGCGACACGCCCCCTTTTCCAGTTGTCCTTCCACCAGGGGCAACTGGTGGCTTCCACGCCAGCAGTACAGTGAACATGCTCTTGGGCTTTAGTCAAACATTCAATGAGCTGTCCAAGAAATGTAAGTTCTTCTCCCACATCAGTTTCCCTTGAGAAACTCCACCCCTCACATCAGTCCAGGACTTTAGATACCACCTTTGATGTTCAGATTAAAATCCAAATTAGCTGCCACTGCCTTCCCCTAGTACAGGGATGAACAAGGTGCAGCATGTGGGCCCTTAGGTCATTTTTGTAGCCCCCAGGCCTCCCAAGAGTTAAAAAATATATTTTTTTAAAAAAAAAATGTTTGGCTCCAAATGCCCTCCAAGTGGTCACGGGGCCCAGGAGAGGTCTTTTTTTGAACCAGGAAATGAACAGGCAGTTATTTCTCCTCAGTTCCTATTTTTTAACAAGGTCTCTTCGGAGCCTAAAATCACCCTGGGAGCTAAAAACATGGCCAAACCCTCCATCCTCCCTGCCCCCTAGAGGACATCTTGGGGCAAAATAGATTATTTTGCAGAGGAAATGTGATGGGGTAGGTATGGTCTTCCAAGGCCTCTGGTGGGGATAATGTGGCCCCTTAGCCTTCCAGAATTTCCTACCCCTGCCCTTGGAAGAAAAGATCTTTTTTACTCAGGCGGGCTTTTGCCAATTGACTGATTGCTGTAAAATCATGCTTTTGTGGGTTGTAGTTCAGACTTTAAAAGCGTTCATCCAAGGTGTTAACCTGTTTTGATAATAGGGTTCAGGAAGCTTGAAAACACTTTTAAAGTGAGGACTAAAATCCAGTCAGGATTCATGGTTCCATTTGGATAAGATTTTTTGTTCCTCCCATGTGTTGTCCTGCCCATCCTGAAAACATCCTCTGGTGCATTTTCTAAGCTTTAAGAGGTGGGGGCCAGGGTTTAAATCCCTGCTTGGCCATGAAAACCCAATGGGTGAGCTTGGGCAAGTCACACTCTCTCAGCATCTCAGCTGGCATATCCTGGCAGTGGAGGTGCCCCATTCTGCCCCTGTTACTTGAAGAAAATGGGCTGGAGTCCACACAGAAATGCTGGCCCATTTCTGCAGTCTCCACCACCATATTCCCTGCTCTGCCTTGTCCAGGCAGCCACCCACACCATGTGACAAGCCCCCTGCATGTGACCAACCTTGGTCATATGCTGCAGGCCTGATGCCTGGACCCAGAAGGGTAAGGGCAACTAGCAATAGCAATGAGGGCTGGCCTGCCGGGACAGGCTCCCCCGGCATGCAGGGCATGATTCATCCTGTCCCAATGGGAGCATGTTAAACTGGGTATTTTTAAATAATGCAGTAAAGGCCCCTATTACAGCTTGCCACCATTCCAGCTGTGGAGGTCATGAAGACTGCCCAGGAGTAGATCGGGACAAAATCCCTGCATTGTATGGACTGCAGGACTTTGGAATGGAGGCAAGCTGGGGTATTTAGCCCATGTAGATAAGCCCAATGAGTGGCATCTTAAAAGAACTGCAGAGAAAGATAAGGAGCAGCCACAGCCTACAGGACTGTGGAGCGGAACTATACCACATGCTTCACAAGAATAAAATGCAATGTTCAGCCTCTAGTTAAGTATTTGCATAAGCAAGGCAATCGAAGATATTGCTTAAGGACTCAGGGCACTCCAGTCAGCAATGTAGGTAGATAATATATAAGAGCATAAGAAGGACCATGCTGGTTACACTGAAGGCCTATCTAGACCAGCATTCCATTAACAGAGGGAGCTACTAGATGTCTCTGCTTTTAGAAGATATACTGCTGAAATGAACACAACCAGATGCCTCTGGGAAGCTTGCCAAAAGGACATGAGTGCAACAGGACCCTCCATCTCATATTCCCCAGCAATTGGCATTCAGAGGCACTGATACAAGCAGCCATATACAGCCATCCTGACTAGTAGCCATGCATGGCCTAACTATCATGAATTTATCTAATCCTCCTGTAAAATTGTCTATATTGGCAATACTGGGTTATATGGACTGGCAACATGACAAGGCTGTATCATATGCTCAAGTAGGGTGAGATAGGATAGTAGAATGGGGCAAGCACCCATATGCCCAGCATGGCCATGATGTCATAGGTCTACACCAGACACTGCTGACCAATCCACAGGCATAGTGTTGCAGCATCAGTATGCTGGTGCTCTCCCTTCATTCACCATCAACCAGTGGCATTCATTTCTTTTCTTCATTATTTGGTCCTAGTGTTGAGTGCTGCCACATGTGACTATGGCTGGATTTTAGGGAAGAACATTGTTTAAAAAGAGCCCTTCTACTGTGGGCCATTCTCCCAAAGGCCCATGGGATGTATAAGGCATAAGACCCATCAGCAAAGAGTAAGTGCTAATGCTGAATCCTTGCACCGCGATGCTGAGGAGATATCAATGAAAAGGCTGCAACAAACAGAAGCCCAGCAAAGGTCAAGGTGAAGCATCCCAGCAGTCCTGGAATGAGTCCAGGTGACCCAGAAGCAAGATTGCAATGGCTTTCAGGAAGGAAAGTGCCCAGGGGGAAAAGATCCATGCTGTCACAGAACACCTTGTTTGCACATCCCTTCATGGTTGTTGTCACATTTTTTCTTTCTGCAAAGAGAAGCATAGGAGATAACAGTTGGAATTAAGGGATTTTAGGTGTCCTGCAATTTTTCTCCAATTCCCTGCAGAATAATAATTAACTTTGTACCTGGCTAAAAAGCGAAGAACAAGAGCAGCCTTTCTAGTATCCTGTCCCTGTATACAGGAGGGTCAGGGTAGAGCTATGGCATATATAAAAGCAACTGATGGAACTAGTTAAGGAGAAAGAGATGACATAGTGTGCATCTACACTGTAGGAATAATGCAGTTTTTCCCAACTTTATGTGCCCTAGCTCCATCCAATGGAATCCTGGGATCTGTAGTTTTACAAGGCCGTTAGCCTTCTCTGCCAAAGAGAGTTGGTGCCTCACAAAAATACAAATCCCAGGATTGTGTAGGATGTAGCCATGGTAGTTAAAGTGGTTCAGCCTTGCAACTGGAGATGGGCTTCCTGAAAGTTGAATCTTGGGCTTGGTTAGCTATTCAAATTGAAACACAAGCATGTTGACTAAGATAGCAACATTCTGTGCTGTTGCGGTTAAAATCTGCCAAAGTAAGGTTTTAGTAAATGCTTAATTTTTAAAAAAAAATATATATGTATATGCACTTATATTTCATGTTTTATATTTTATATAACTGACATTTATATATTTTTTTAATATATGTGTATGTACATTACATATGTATATGAATTTTCAAATATGGTCATTGACCACAATAAAAGTTAAACTGGTGTCAAACTGCATTATTTCTACTGCGTAAATACACCCATAGACTCAGCTCTGTGGGCTGGTTGGCCCATTGAGAAGGCCAGAGAAGGAGCCTCTGCTTCCTCTCATTTCCCCTTTGGGCTGAGGGAGTTCTTACCTACCATGGTCACAACTACTCAAACAATGAAATGACCACAGTGAGATGGAGAGGAGGAGAGCTAGGGCCCCAGAGACAACTTGACAAAGAGGCCAGGTCAGCATATTAGGCAGAGATAGTAGTTGGTGTTCAGGACCATGGTCAGTGATCCTCCTGCTAAGACTTATGGAACATTGTGTCCTCAGCACTAGCCTAAAGTAAGTGTTAGTAGTGTCTTAATAGTTTGTTCTACAGCTCCAGACTAAACTGTAGTTGGTCTGTTAAAGACTGATTTTAATCCAGCAGTTGACTTGTGGGCATCAGACATTTAGGCTGCAGGGATCTATTTAGGAGATTTTTCTCAGAGATTTCCTCTTCGTCCAAGGAGTTCCAAAGTCCATTTCTTAGAATCCAGTAGAAGAGATACTTCTTCAAGGTGTGGGGCACTTGTGGACTGGATCTATTTCCTTCTCAGAGATTCTACTATCTGAAGTGTCCTGATCTGGAACCATGATATGGGGGATGGGGTGAGAGAGATCATGATTGTAGAAGGCTCAGTCACTTCTGCAGCCTTCTATTTTTAGTTTGGGTTGCCAAATTTTGATTACATGTCGCCCCCTGTATCCACGGAACCAATATCCATGGTTTCAGTTATCCACGACTGGGAAAAAATAGGGACACATACCATAGAGTCATGCTGGAAAATGCCTAGAGAAGTGTCCTCTCTAGGAATTGCTAGGTCCTCCAATGAAACTCTATGGTATATTTGTGCTGGAAGTCCTGTGTTTTAATAGGGTTTGCTATAATCCATGGTTTCACTTATAAACGGTAAGTCCAGGAACATATTCCCTCTGGATATGTGGGGGAGGTGACCTGTAAGTTGGAAGAACTATTTTGTATCAAAGAAGACACAATAAGAAATATGATAGATGAAACCATGGAAGAACCTGGCAGGTCATGGGTGGACCTGGAAGCTCTTTAGGGAAGTATCAATCCCTCTTCTGCCAACCCAGACATGGTCTGAATTTTCAGATGGTGTTGTAACTCCTTCATGAGTCATCTTTATAGGTGGGAACAGTAAAAAAAAATGTTAAAACTATGTTTAATGAGAGGGTAGTGAGAGTCTCTATTACCTGCACTTACCTGTCTGATAATATGACTCCGCACAATAGATCTCATCAGCTCTAGAACATTCAATCATCTCTTCCTTGCACTCATTCTCAGAATAACATGCTGGACATTTCTTTTTCTCTTGAGACACTGTGGAATTTCTGCCTGGCACTGCAAGGAAAAGACTGCCGTTAACATTGAAGATGGAAGACCAGTGTGGTAAACATCATTACAGAGAAATATTATGGCTGCCCACCTCCCCATCCACATTTTTTAAAATCAGTCTCATTCAGTGTGATAGAAATGGAAAACACTTTCCATAAATGTTCAAAGGAGAAGAGCACTTTGGATAAATCCTCATAGGTGGGCTTTGGGGTTCCTGGGATCTCTTTTTGCAGCCTGAGGCCAAATCCACACTGCACAAATAATCTGGTTTGAAACTGGATTATTTGCCATGGCCCCTTCCTTTGGAATAATGGGATTTGTAGTTTTACAAGGTATTTGACCTGCTCTGCCCAGTAATGCTGGTGCCTTACCAAACTACAAATCCTAGGATCTTCTTGGAAGGAGCCATGGGAAATAATCCAGTTTCAAACTGGATTGTTTATGTAGAGCAGATTTAGCCTTGTCTCTGCCTGAATTTCTCTTAAACAGGATTTTGGTTTCTAGCTTATTGTGTCAGAAGGGTCTTTTAATGAGGGGGTGGTGTGCTTTACTTTTTAATCTCTGTTACAGTTTATATGTATTTTAAACTGTATTAAAAATTTAATAGGATTGCTTATTTAATGGCTTTTTAAACTTTGGCACTATACATTATTTTAATTGTATTTTAATTTTAACCTTCACTGTAAACTCCTTTGGGTCCCATATTAGGGGAAAGAAGGAAATTGTGTTTACAAGGTGGTTCAAAAGTTGTGTATGAATTAGGGATGTACGTCTTCTTCACTAATTTTCTTTTCAAAGGAAGCAATGAGTAATTTTAGCAATTTCCTTTTTGCAAACAAGACATTCTTTGAAAATCACATTGATTTCAAAGCCTATTTGCAGTTCAAGAACAATTCTACACAAAGATGGTGGGAAAGCAGTGAAGAGGGAGCCTGCCTAGTCCTCCCTCCACCCCCGAGGAAGGGAGATCAATAATGTAGGGGAGTGGGGGATGATCAGAGAACTGTCTGGCTATACATTACAGCCAGATGCAGGATCTTCTGCTGAGATCCTTCACACTCTCCAATAGCTGCAGAATGGCTGCTCAGGGGGCTATCACAGAAAGTCATGAGTCCTGGGGATGGGGGCCTTCGGTCATTGCCAAGGGTGGAAGAGAATACAGTAGCACCTCCGTATCCACAGGGGATTGGTTCCAAGGGCCCCTGTAGATAATAAATTCTGTGGATAATAGAGAAAGCCCTTGTTGCCATTGCCACCATGAAAGCCATGGGGGGGGGGGAAGGAAGAAGGCATGAACTCCCTCCCTCCATTCACCCTCCATTGCCATTGCCATCAATGGGAGCCATCCAGAGGGAGAAGGAAGGTGAGAACTCTCCTTCTCTCCCTTTGCCCCCATGTTGCCATTGCCATCAATGGGAGTCATCCCGGAGGTGGGGAGGTGAAGGGAGAAGGTAAGCAAGACCTCTCCTCCCTTGAACCCCCCCCAATCAGCATTGCAACCACCAGAGCCATCCAGAAGTATCCTCCTCTCCCTCCATCCCCCACCCACCCACCCCCAGTGTCACCAACTGTGGATAATTGAATCAGTGGATATTGGGGTGCTATTGTACTAACCTCTGCAATGAGACCTCCCCTACACACGCACGTATACAAGATACACACTTATATATGTCACTAACAAGATGCCAGCAAATGCAAACCGAGTTGGATTAAAATTGGGGCATTTGATGGATGGAGGAGAAGACATATAGCAGAGTTTCTTCTTCAGAGAGCTGAATAAGGTATTAGTGAGTGGAGAAAGAAAAGGAAAGCACAGTGGCAACGTACAAGAGGTAGGAGCCTTCTTGCATTCCTCTCCCATGCAGCAGGAAACCTGGCTTAATATGGTTTTTCCATTGCCCATGTCTAAAACAGCAAGGCCCTTATTACACATGTTCGACTTCACACAGCTCTTCCTGGTGCTGTTCTGTTTTCCTGTAGGGATCAAAAGGGAAAGGCAACATATGAAACAGCAGAGATGGGCTTGTAGCCATCTAACCATGAGAGGCATCCATTGGCTCTGTTGCCTCAAAGCAGTGAATCCATGCTGGGTTTTACAAGAGCCACTCCAGGTTTTATGAGAGCTCTCCAAAGTGCTAGAGTAGGTCTCATCAAAGCTGGCATGCATTCAGCACCTGAATCCAAGAGAATCAATTGTCACCTCTGTTGACCACCAAGTTTAACATCCTGTCCATAGGCTCCAGGAATCTGCACATGTGCTGAGATCTCTGAGTGCAGTCAATCTCCATAAACTATCTCTCTCTCTACCAGTTAGTGGCAATACATCCCAAAGCAAAGAGGTCCACCAGCACCTGAGGAGATCAGTCACAGAAAGCCACCACTTTAAAAAAGATGTGGGGGGAAATGTGGCTCTTGGGCTGCTTATAGCCCCCAGGGTCTCCAATGCCTCCATTCTTTGGATTTGTTTTCTCTCCTCAGTGTCTAAAAAAATAAATAAAATGTCCCTGAGACCCCCCCCCCAATCACCATCATTGCCACAATCAGAATCACAAGGGCCATCAAGTTCAACTCCTTGCCACGTAGGACTGCATGACTACAGCACTCCTAAAAGATAACCATCCAACTTCTGTTTGAGAACCTCCAAAGATGGAGAGTCCACCATCCTCCAAGGTAGTCCATTACATTATCAAACAACTCTTATAGTAAAAAAAAGAAAGCATCGGACTGATATTATGGCAGAGGGTTGCCAGGTGAACAGGAACTCCTTGCCCTTTCATGGTTGTGTAGAAGAGGGAAGTTTAATAGGCATTGCTTGTCATGCAGGCTTATCCAGCTGAAATTCCCTCTTTACACAACCATTAAACAGACAGAAGCCTTATCCCTGATTTTACCTAGAAACCCTATTCCTCCCCCACAGACGAATGAATATGAATGACTGAAGCCAGCTCACATCTTGAAAGAAAAAGTTCAGGTAGATAATGAATTCACCACAATCACTGAACCTTGCTGCTAACGTTAGATTTTTGTCTCTTACCCATTGATCTCTCTGACAATATGACGGCACATTTGTCAAACTCAGAAGAGCAAACTTGGGTAGTTCCATCACAGTTCCGCCCAGCTGTCTCACAAACTGGGCATTGCAGAGATGCCCCTGGAAGCCAAGAAAAGAAGTGGGGTGAGGAGTTTTCACTGTCTCACTGCTGGCCCATCAGCCCAAACCAAACAGATGAAATCTCTGCTGGGAACAACAGTTGCCAGCATTAAGAGCTGAGCAGGAGGAGACACCATGCAGTAGCCTATGAACTGGCCCAAGCTGCAAAATCACCAGCTGCTGGGAAAGGGAGCAGCCCTGAAAGTGATCCCTTGGGAAAGGGTTGGGGAAAGTGTTACCCGAGGGACACAAGTCCAACACTGAGACTGCTACACCATACCACTTTCCAGGGCTAGCCAACTATTTTTTCCTGTCTGAGAGCACAAAAGGGCTCACAGATCCTAAACTACAGCCATTTTAGAAAAGGGAGCTGTTAAAGATCAGCTTTAGCCTTCAACTCACCCTCCCTCCCTTTCTGGTGCTACCAGATGCAAACTGCTTCATTCTGCTTGCTGACAGGGTCAGTCTTGGGTATTCCAGTTTCAATATGTTTGCCATAGGTGGTGAGGTCCTCTTTACATCTGTAATGGCCATTTCCAAGACAGATGTTGTGAAGCTAGTTCATGGATGCAATGGAAAGCTTGCGACCCAGGACTCAGAAAAGACTTCCATCCCATGACAAGGCACTCACCTGTAGCTATGAACGTAGCAAGCAGGAAGATGGCAAGATGGGTCTCCATGGTAGTAGATATTGCTTGCAACTAGAATCCAAACTGGGCTGGAATGTATCTTGTCTGCTGCAGCATCTCTGTCTCTGGTACGTCAGGGGAGTCAGGGGATGCTTCACAGAGAAAGCAGCCAAACATTTCCCAGACAGAAGGAGGAGGCTTTAAAACAACTCCCCACCCTCTGCCCTGCCCTCCTACCAAGAGACTGAAGCCAAATTATGGTAGTGACATAGCAGTTTTCCAAAGTAAACCTAATTGAAAAGTGTGTGCAGTCCACCATTTTAGTCTGATGGCATCCAAGCATTACAAAGAAAGCCATCCAAGTTTTGATGTTGATCATAAAATGGTTTTGATGAGCTATCTGCAAAACGACAGCCATGCTTCCAGTCAAACTGAGCATTGGACGGTTGTGCTACATATGCTATGCCTATTGGGGAAATCTGATTTCTTCCAGTTTACCAAGATGTGTAAATATTCTTTCCAATTCTCTCACAAACAGCAGAGCAAATGGATGGCAGTATGCTTTGAACTAATGTGTAAATTACCGAAATACCTTGAAGGCACAAAATTCTTGGGAACTAAGCAGAGTCAGGCCTTGTTAGTGCTTGGAGAGGAGACCACCAAGAAATACCAGGGGGTTTAGGCTATATTTTAGAGGAAAGCAATGGCAAACCACCTCTGAGTATTCCTTGCCTAAGAAAACCCTATGAAATTCAGGAGGTTGCCCTAAGTTGACAGACAACTTGAAGGCACATGCACACATATTCAGAAAGTGAATTTCAGGACTGGAGTAAGAATTATTTGTTGGAATCATCAATATCTTAGGCTCAGGATAACTGTCTGACCAGGCTCCCTTGCCAAAGAATGGCTTGTGCCCACTGAGATGCATGGCTATGGAGTAGACAGAATATGGCATACCCTTCTCAGTGGTTGCTACCAGGCTGTAGAACTCCCTTCCATAGGAGATCTGGTTAAACCCCTTCCTGCTCTCTTTCTGCTGGCAGGCTAAGACCTGTTTATTTATAATCATATGGCAGTATGTTGTGTAAAAGTGGTGCCCTCTTTTTCTCTCTCCCTTGTATCTTTTAAATTATGTTTTAAGTGTATTTTAAACTATTTTAACCATGTGTTTTTAAACAGAATGGTTACTTAATTTTTAAAAAACATGTTTATGAAACAAGCTTTTTTTTTTTTCTTTCTAAAGTCTGATTTTGAAATTTTGTAAGCTGCTTTGGGTCCCATCCTGGGAAAAAGGTCAAACAAATCATAAATCAAGCAAACAAGTGTTAACAGCTACTTATTGTCCACCAGCACCAACCACTATGATGATGATTTCAGGCTTGCATTTCTCAAATCTGTGCACAGAGAGTGAGTTGTATTTTTTGATCCACCCTTGTCCAACCTTGGCACCCTCCCATGTGTCAGATGACAACTTCTTCCATCCTTATCCCAATGTGTCTGCTACCCTAGATCCTGGGTGTTCTAGACAAAAATTCCTGGAGGGCACTAGATGGTTGTGAAAGGATGATTCAAACTGTTCCAAATGCATGTGAAGAATTATGTGTTTGTTTGTTTGCAATGGATGCCAAGAAGCAACCCTGGGCTCCCTCCACAAAGCATGATGTTGCTTTTGGGAGGGCTGATTTTTTTTTATTTTATTTTAAGTCTATGAACCACTGGCTGGGGGCTCCAGTGTCAGTAGGAGTGGATATCTGCTCCATGGTTTTTGTCTGAACCTTCAAGGAGTTATCCAAGGTGTTAAGTCCTATCCCTACACAAATCCATTCCAGGGTGTAGTTTGAACTTGGAAAGAGCTATTCAAGGTGTTGAACCTAACTAGAGGATGGTTTTCAGCACCTTGGATAGTTACTTTAAAACAGATGAAACCCTGGAGTGGATTCTTCATGCCACTGACAATGGAGCCAGCAGCTGCTACTGCTATGAATGCAACAGTGTGGAATAGAATTGAACACAGCTGTGCTGGGCAGGGCACGTTTCTAGGATGGAGGACCATCACCTCCCCAAAATAGTACTCTATGGTGAACTCGCCACAGGCCAGCGTAAGAGGGGCGCTCCATAAAAGCAATACAAGGACTCCCTGAAGCAACATCTCAGGCTCAGCCAAATTGATCACCAACAATGGTCCGCCCTGGCCTCACATTGGGAGGCATGGAGACGCACTATCCACAATGCTGCAGCCTTATTTGAGAACTCACGCCGAACAAGTCTTGAAGAGAAATAACAATGCGGAAAGAATCACAACCCAGAAACATCACCCAAGGAGACCTTCTGCTGTGCTTTCTGCAACCAGACTTGTTTATCTCGGATTGGCCTTTTTAGTCATCAGCATGCTTGCAGAAAGCATGGGATGAGTCCTTACTGAATCTTTGTTTGCGAAGAAAAGACACAGAGAGAGGTATAGAATCATAGAGTAATAGAGTTGGATGGGGCTTCATGGGTCATCAAGTCACACCCCCAGCTCAGTGCAGGATTGTCAGCTAAAGTATCCCCAGCAGGTAGCTGTCTTTTTGAAGGCATCCAGAGAAAGAGACCCCATCACCTGTCTAGGCAATCGGTTCCAATGCCAAACTACTCTTATTGTCAAGAAGTTCCTGTGATGGGCATGCCTCTGAGCAAATGGAAAATGAGAATGAAGAACAAATCCTAGAGCAGGAGGCTGTAATGGGAGGGCTTTTAGAGAGTTTTGAAGGAATGTTTGTCAGTTGGGAGTTTCAGTTTGAGTTTGGTTGGAGTTTGTTTGAGATGAGGTTTTGAGTGGGGTTTAAATCTGTGGAAGTTGTGTGCAGTGGCTGTGAAGTTTGAATGTATTAAGCCTGACTGGAACAAAGAGTGAATGAGTATGAATCTGTTGATTTAAATACTGTCAAATTCTACCAGTGGTTCTCAACTTTCTTCTTGCCCACCATTGTTCCAAACCAGAGCTTGGCACTTGGGACAGGCTTCAATGGACTGAGTTTGTCAGTATTCCTGCTAGTTCCCGGAATTGTTTTCTCCCATTGAGCAAGCTCTGTATCCCTTTGTGTGGAAGGGAAAATCTGCTTTTCACAGGGTGAAGTGCATGGAAAATAATAATTTTTTTAAAAAACTGGATATATTGAAGTTCCAACCAATGGGAGAAAAAAAATGCCTCCATTTTGAAAACAGTGGTAATAACAGGGACATTTGAAACAAGGGATACTGGAAATTGTAGCCCCCACCCCCAAAGGCACTGTTTCCATTCTCTGCTTCTGCAGTGCAGATGGGGTGGGAGGAAACAGACAGTCTGGGATACTTGCCAGTGGCTAGGTGAACATAAATGAAAGTGGTTGGGGGAAAAAAATGTCAGGGCAGTAAGTTCTCTGCATCACGTAAATGTTTTTCCCCTTTTGTTTGTTTGTTTTAATTATGTTTGGCATGTTCTATTTGGGAAATAATAATGGCTGGACTGAATGAGGAGAAGGTTTGACACCAAGGCTTGGCATGTCAGTGCCAATGTCAAGAGCCAGAAGGGATCTGCAATGAAATATTGCAGTATGAGGTACTCCCTACTCAATATTCCACTCTATCCTTTCCTGCCCTCCATCAATCAGTTAGCATTCAGTGGGCACTGAACAGGTTCAATCCTCTTTGGACTTAAACCCTTGGGGTTTTTATTTGTCTAAACATTTTTGTCCTTGACTAAACTTGGGGTTCCCCTCAAGCTCCTGACCACTCCCTTTGTGGATATATGGTGCTCTTTTGACTGTATCACCCAGTGCTTTGAAAGGTGGTGGTTTTTGTTTTTGTTTGTTTTGTATCACCACTCCCAGAATTCCCCAGCTAGGAAAGGTAGAGACCATGCTGGTCAGGGAATTCAGGGAAATGTAGTAAAAAAAATAATAACGTGTATGAGTTCTGAGAGCAGCAATGCCCTCATAGTCTGAACTGAAAATAGAAAGAATGGAGAACTAGAGGTAATGGAGAAATAGAAGTGAAGACTATCATCACTCCTGCCTTCACCTTGATCCTCCACACTTCGAAGACTACAATACTGATGGGCCATTTCTTGTCCCCAGGGCTTAGGATGCAGCAACTCATGCAGCCCAAAATATTCAGAGCACTCTGCATGAACATTCAGTTCTCTGCTCAAAGAAATCCTCCAAAAGAGGATAACTAATACAACATCACTGTATTTTGCATTTATGTATTATGCATGCTACTACACAATGCATTTATCATCTACTAATGTATAATAAAGTATGCCTAATGTAGTCTTGTGTCCATTAGGAAGTTATGGCATCCATGAATAAAATATCAAGGGGGTACATTAAAGAATTAGTCAGCTCAATCGCTGTTTCAATATTGAAAGGTAAAAAAAAATATTATTATTATTATTATTATTATTATTACAACATAAATGTCCATCCTTCATTGCAAAGCCTTTGCTCTTTGGATGAGGTGGGGGGGGGGAGAGAAAAATAGCACCTTTTCAAAAAGGTAAAGCATGCAAAATATAAAAATAAAATAATAATCATTTGCTTTTCAATCCTGATTCATCCTAGAATAATTCATATGCTGTGTTCTGACATTAAAGGTTTTAGTTCTTTTGCTTTTTGTGTACTAAGCAGCTTTGTAGCTACCCTATTTCAGTTACTGAAACAAACAAACACACACACATATATGGGTGTTCTACTTTTATCTTTGTTTTATATATACACACACACCACCATCATAATGAACTTTATTGTATATAACCAATGGCCTTTAAAATGTATGGAAAATATGAACAAAATTGACAATAAAATGTTAAAAATATTAAACATAACACACAAACACAAATGGGCCATTGGCATCTACTGGGCTTTGGTTCCAGGAACCCCCCCCCCATGGATATGCAAATCCATGGATGCTCAATTACCATTATATATGATAGTGTTGTAAAATGGTGTCCTTTATATAAAATGGCAAAATCAAGGTTGTACTTTTTGATTTTAAAAAATATTTTCAAGCCATAGATTGTGGAATCTGTGGATACAGAATCCGTGGATATGGACGACCTACTGTATATATACAGAGAGAGAGAGAGTCAGAGCACCATAACCACAGAACTAATATCCATGGTTTCAGTTATTGGCAGGACACAAAATAGGGGCATATACCATAGAGTTGTGCTGGAAAATACCTAGAGAGCAATCCTCTCTAGACATCATTTAGGTTCTCTACCACAACTCTATGGTATGTTTTTACTGGAAGTTCTTTATTTTAATAGGGTTTTCAGTATCTGTGGTAAGTCCAAGAACCAAACTCCTACGGATATGGGGGTCTGACTGTATATGGGAGAGCCAGCATGTTGTACAGGATTGAATGTGGACCAGTGTTCAAATCCTCGCTTTGGGCAAGTCACACTTACTCAGGCTCAGAGAAAGGTGATGGCAAAATCCCTGTGAACAAATATCACTAAGAAAACCCCTTTGCACAAAAGGTATTCCATTTCTTATAAGAGGGAACATTTGAAAGAGAGAGAAAAAAAGCCTTGGCAAAACATTTGCTTTTATTACTGTAATTCTACCCCAAAGGGAATAATCTAACTTTCCCCATTTTTCTAAAATTCTTTGAGTTTCTTTCCAGACTTTTCCATAGTTCAATGTGAAGTCAAAGGTTTTTTTCCAGGCTGTGAGGCTGTGTTCTGGAAGAGTTTATACCTGACATTTTGCCTGCATATAATCTCATATATGAATGCACAGGGATTTAATTCCATGACTAATTATTCAGAGACCTGGCCCTGGATGGATGAATTTGTCACTTATGGTTCCTCCCCTTTTGGATTTGATTTAGTTTATTTATTTATTTTGTAAAAATTGAGTTCTTTCCATTGAATTTATGAAAAGAAAGAAAATGAAGAAATTTGTGAATGTTAGTAAATACTTTTATTAGCGTATTTATACATACACAGTTTAACACAGACACAATAAATAATGCATATCAGATCCAAAGAAGGAAATTGTAAATAAAAAAATATAATAATATATGAATAGTATACAGAATATAAAGCAAATGCCACTCCTAGGATAAATTAGAGTCTTAAAGCACCCTTTGAAAGAAAAGAACATACTAAAAGGAGACCAAAAGTATATTTAACTTTTAGATCACAGGTAGGTGATCACTCATATATCTAAACAGTTGCACATCATACATAGAATGCTAATAATTTCAAATATAAAGAAACAACTTCCAAGTTTATCATGGTTTTCCCTCTGCAAAAGCAGGGACCAACTCCTTGTACTGGCAGTTACCAGTACTAGGGAAACACTTTTGCTATATTTTTTCTATTTTATTTTATATTATATTATGTTATATTATGTATATTATTATACAGAATATAATACATGATGCAGTATATATTATAATAGAATAGATTGAATGGGACTACTCTAGTTGGGACTAAGCAATAGGATTGTATTATATTACAATACAACAGGATTCAAGCCATTATTTTCTGTACAAAAGCACTGGTGTGTGTATGGGTGAGGATGTTTACGTGTGCGTGCAAATGACCTTTTTTTTTAAAGGCCCCCTTTGCAGTGTAGCTGAAACTCCTTTAGAGTACAGGGAAGCAATGAAATAGCACATGAAAGCTTATGCCAAATAAAACATGTTAGTCCTTATGGTATCACAAGACACCTTATTAGTTATGCTGTGCCGGATTAACATGACTATCTCTTACCCTTTCATCTGATGAATGGGGCTGCAGTCTTCAAAAATGTACCTGGTATAAAATTTATTTGTCATTAAGGTATCACAGCGTTATTTCTACCTCCACTTGGAATGTTTTATGTGGATGATTTTCATGTATGATTGTACAAGTGCTTGCTAAAGAGAATTCTTTATAAAGTTGGGAACCAGTTTATATAACTTATACAACATGTGGTTTTGATTTGTATTCCTAAATGTTCATTAAAACATTGTGTATGTAATAAGTCAAAAGTATCACCATAAGTGACTATTTCTCAATCCATTCATGTTTGTGACACATGGTTATGTAAAGTTAGCTAGCACTTGATTTATAGTGTAGCTTGTGTTTGATATGTTAAAGACAAAAACATTACCATATGTGATTGTGACTTAATCTATGTATGTTTGTGACACATGGTTATTGTATAATAGTTAGTACTTGATTTATAGTTTAGCTCAGACTTGATCACTTGATTTATAGTGCAGCTTGGTACTGAAATTGTATGCAATTGTGGTTTATATAAGACCATTCAGAAAATAATTATATTCAATGCAGTTCTCCCAGTTGGTGTTAGGTAGTCATGAGGACCCTACAGGAGTGGTGTTACTAACAGCTCTCTAATAAAGGCTTTAAAAATGATCACTGATTTTATCTTCATTGGTGAAATCCATTACAGAGACAGCTCTCCACCTTCTGACAGGACAGTGTAGTACACTGATAATGCAATGGGGCAGATGATTACACAATATCTAGAGATACACTAATTGAAGAATAAATATAGAGGAGCAGTTTCATTTCTTTGTCCCAGCAAGATGCAACCTGAAGTTACCATGGCATTACTGACATCTGCTTTCTCCTCCATCTCAATTCTTAAAATTGTAATCAAATGCAAACTGAAGCCATCTTCAAACATTAGTCACTCAAAAAGGCAACATGTATATAAATAGCTTGTGAGTCGGTGCAATATAATGCAACTCTTTCCAAATGAAGAATTCAGGAGAACTCAAAAGCTTAGGGGCTTACTGCATGCTGAAGAAAAGTGCCATGGGAATATAGAATCATACAGTTGGAAGAGACCACAAGCACCATCCAGTCCAACTGCCTGCCATGCAGGAGTACCCGATAAAAGCATTCCCAACAAATGGCCATCCAGTCTCTGTTTAAAAACCTCCAAAAAAGGAGACTCCACCACACTCCGTGGCAGGGCATTCCACTGCTGAACAGCTCTTACTGTCAGGAAGTTCCTCCTAATGTTTATGTGGAATCTCTTTTCATGTAGTTTGAGTCCATTGCTCTGTGTCCTTGTCTTTGGAGCAGCAGAAAACAAGCCTGCTCCTTTCTCAGTATGACATCCCTTCAAATATTTAAACATGGCTATCATGTCCCCTCTTAACCTTCTCTTCTCCAGGCTAAACATACCCAACTCCCTAAGCTGTTCTTCATAGGGCATGGCTTCCAGACCTCCCACCATTTTGGTCACACCCTCCAGCTTGTCAATATTGTTCTTGAATTGTGGTGCCCAGGACTGACATAGTATTCCAGGTGAGGTCTGACAAAAGCAGAATAGAGTGGCACTATTACTTCCCTTGATCTATCCTCTGCGCTGCCTTACCACATAATGTCATCATTCTTCTAGCATTCTTTCACTCCTGTCCTGTGGGGGACTGAGATAAGACCACATCTTTTTGCTAACAGGTTTTTCTCTTATTGTTCTTCCTAATTAGTTCTTCCTAAAGTTTAACTTGAATCTCTTTTCCTGTAGTTTGAGTCAATTGCTCCGTGTCCTAGTCTCTGGAGCAGCAGAAAACAAGCTTGCTCCATCCTCAGTATGACATCCCTTCAAATATTTAAATGAGAGTAATGAAATGATTACCTCTTATGGTCAGTCCAGAGTCAGGTGATGAGTTGTCTCCCAACTACACCCCCTTTCCTTAGTCCCTTGACCTTCTTTCCCATCAAGATGCCACCTTAAAAGCAGAGCACCAGCAGAAGGAGAAAAATCAAGGGCAGAGAGTGGAAATTGAAGACTCAGCCTTGAATGAAAAGTGTTAGGTCTGAGTGAAAAGAAGCAAAAGCAGCATCAAGTATCATCTCTTCCCAAGACCTTCTTTCTGATCTTGTTCTTGCGACCGGTTTCCATGAGTAAAATCCCCAATGCCAGCTTTTCCAGCATTCAGCTCCTGCATCTCTTACTTCCTCTCTCTCCACCAAGTAAAGTATCCAGGCAAAAGAAAGGAGGAGTGTCAGTCTGTGAGATGAAGGGGAGGGGAAAAATAATGGAAGCAATCATTGGACCATTATTTAAAAGCACTGTAGGAATCTGCTCTTCCTTCTCTTGGCCGTCTCTCTGCCTCCCCTTTTCAAATATGACATATATTAAGCCTCATATTTCCACAGCTTATGTGAAGGAGCATAGATTCTCTTCTCAGTGCAACCACCAAAGAAAAAAGCAAATGAACCAGGCAAACCCACAAAGGAGCAGTATGATCCATATATAGCAGAAGAGTGCAGAATTCTGTAATACAGTTGTCTCTCCATATCCACGGATTTGGTATCCATGGATTTAAGTATTCATGGCTTGAAAATATTCTTAAAAAAAATTATAATCCAAAAAGCAAACCTTGATTTTGCCATCTTATATCAGGGACACCATTTTGCTATGCCATTGCATATAATGGGACTTGAGCATTCATGGATTTTGGTATCCACAGGGAGTCCTGGAACCAAACCCCAGTGAATATGAAGAGGCAACTGTACTTTTGTTAGGATCACTGCAAAATCACAATGGGGATGAGCTTTTGAGTTCCACAGAAGCCTTTTTCCCTCTGAATACTACAACATTTAGGGGACAGGAGGGGAGAAGAAGCAACGTCTGAAAACCTGGTCAGACGTAATGGCAATGGTTTCTGCAAATGGACCAACGGAGGTTGTTGAATCTCAGTGGAGAAAAAAGGTGGGCAGGGAACCACATAGGTGCTCTGGCACACACTCCTATTTTCACCCCTTCACTTTTTAAGATCAAATTATTTTATAAACAAAAAAGCCAATACTTCCTCCCACAGCTTCCAGGTGTGCAGCTTACAAGCTGCATTTTCCCCATCTGACAAAGGACTTTATCAGATGAGCCCTTTAAAAGTGTTCTTTTGCTGGCATAAAAAGAATCCATTTTTATGCCAGCAAAAGAATGCCCCTCACCACACTTGCCTCTAATCCTGTCAAAGGCTTCCCCAGCATTGAAAGAGGACGCTCCGTTCACTTTCTCCTTTGAAATCCTGCGGATTATCTCAAGACTTCATTGCATGGTAAATTAAAAAACAAAACAAAAATAAGACAGAAAAACTTTTTAAAAGCATAGTAACACACTTTAAAGGTCCCAAGTAACCTGGGGAGGGTCATAAAAAATGCGTCACTTACCTGGCTGTTGTGATCTCACCTGGAAGTGTTCATGCTGGACCGGCCACTGACACTGCAATGACATGAGTACTCTCTCTCTGGCTTTTCTTCGCAAACAAAGATTCAGGAAGGACTCATCCCGCGATTTCTGCAAGCGCGCTGATGACTAAAAAGGCCAATCCAAGGTAAACAAGTCCGGTTGCAAAAAGCACAGCAGAAGGTCTCCTTGGGTGATGTTTTTGGGTTGTGATTCTTTCTGCGTTGTCATTTTTCTTCAAGACTTGTTCGTCGTGAGTTCTCAAATAAGGCTGCAGCATTGTGGATAGTGCGTCTCCATGCCTCCCGATGTGAGGCCAGGGCGGACCACTGTTGGTGATCAATTTGGCCGAGCCTGAGATGTTGTTTCAGGGAGTCTTTGTATCACTTTTTTGGAGCGCCCCTCTTACGCTGACCCGTGGCGAGTTCACCGTAGAGTAGTATTTTTGGGAGGCGATGGTCCTCCATCCTAGAAACGTGCCCTGCCCAGTGCAGCTGTGTTCTCAATATCATGGCCTCAATGCTGGTGATCCCTGCTTGCTCAAGGACAGCAACATTCGTCACATAGTCAGTCCAGTGTATATTTAGGATTGTGCGTAGACAGTGCTGATGAAAGCGCTCGAGGAGTACAATGGTGTGAGATTTCACGCGGCAGCAATGCAGGTACAAAAGCGCCATGGGAGATCTATTGACGGCTTCAGCCATCAATGAAAAAACTACAGGTTTTGGTGGGGACATAATTGTGAAATGGTGTCGTCATCTGGCTGAAAAAGCATGGGGGTTGGGGCTTGCTAACAGGGCAAGCGCCCGCTGCTGCCATGTTGAATTTTCATCTTAGCAAGTGGTTGCTAAGGTGATAAAACGGGGTGTTTTTTCCTTTTTGTTTGCAAAGGCAAAATATTGCCTATGTGTACCATATAAATAGTTTTTTTTAAAAAAAAAAAAAAAGTTCAGCAGTGGCAGATTTTAAAACTTGAGTAATTCACTTACAGCTGCCATCTTGAACAGAGGGCATGCAAAGTTTATGGGGACTGTAAGACCATTAAGACAAGTCACAGCTGCTGCAAATTGTCTTTACTGCAGAGCAATCTATTTCTTTTGGCCTTGTATAGAGGACCCCTAAATCTGTTTCATCAGATGCATTTGATGAAGTAAATTAAGTCTATGAAAGCTGATGCTACCAGCTTCTTTCCCTCAGTCTCAAAGGTGCTACAAGATCCCTTTGCATACTGATCCAGAACAAATGTGGCTATCTCTTTGAATTATTTCTATGATATGAAATTTCTTTGCATTTTCTTTCTGGACCCTCATGGGTTCATCAGTCAAGGGCATGAGAGAAAGCCTTCATGGTAGCTGCTCCTATGCTATGGAACTCCCTCCCACAAGAGGCTTGGTTGGCCCATTCTCAGCTCTTTTCTTGTCAGTAGGCAAAGACCTTATTTAAATAGACCTTCAGGCTTTAACTGATTGACTGTTCAATGGATGTGTTGTTATTTTTAATACACAATACCTGCTTTAATGTATTTTTAATTGTTTAAAATGAATGGCTGGCATCCTGTTCAGTACTTAGGAGGTCATATACTCGATTTACAATCTCATAATTTTGGGGATTGCCATTCACAGCTGTTAATGACCAGAGGGTTTCTGAGGTGCTACAGATCAGGGCTCTAGGAAATAACAACTGCAGTGCTGTCCCAGTTATAGGACACATTGAGACAGGCAGCTGGAGGGATCTCTTAGGGTCCTGCTGCAATTGCTTGTCTCAACCTCCCCTATGACTTGGGAGAATACTGCGCAGTCATCATTTCCCAGCTGGATGAGCCACAGTGCATTGGAAACCCTTTGGATGGGGTGCTGCTTGGCTTAAGAAGTAGGAGATTTTCAGACGGGAACAAAAAAAAAAAAAGTTCCTGTCTCACAATCTCCCCTCCCCTCCCTCTCCCACCCCTGTAATGCCGAAAATAAAATAAAATAAATAAAACCTACCTTAATTGTGGCTTGTTGCCTCAGCAAGGCAGCCCAGGAGCGAATGGAGCTTGAACAGAACTTTCTGCCTTTCACTTCCTGGATTGAAATCCCAGCTGCTCTTGCGAGAAGATGAAAATGTGGGAAATTCAAAAATAAAAAGCAAAATACAACAGTAAAAGTGACACTAAGCACCAAAACATACTTAAAACTTAACAAGTAACCCAGGGAGGGTATAGAAAATTATGTCACTTACCTGGATTTCCCAATCTCACCTGGAAGTTCTGGCATGGAACTTCCATTGATGCTGGCATCGCGCCAGCATAATGGGGCACCTTTTTAGTCTGAGGACATTCTGTGACAGAAACAGAATGGGGGATCTATTGATGGCTTACCCCATCAATAAAATGCAGCGTTGGCGTAATGACAGCCGAGTGGGATCATAATGAGAGGCAAAGGATGTTGTGTGAAAAAGAAGCCCTTTAGCGATCTCCTGGCATTGTGATAACACCATATTTAGAGCATCTGATAATCTCTGTAGAATAAGCCTCATCATTGCAAATAGTCTTTGAAGACTGCAGATTTTGAGGACTTTTTTTTGTAGTGGGAAGATAATGGCTAAAATTACTCACTGCTTTTTCCTTTTAGAAGGAAATTACAAGTCAGTCCCTGTAACTGAAGAACCAATATCTGTGGTTTCAGTTTTCCACAGCTGGAAAAAAAAAAAAGGTACACATACCATAGAGCCATGCTGCAAAATGCCTAGAGAGGTGTCCTCTCGAGGAATCATTAGGTCCTCCAATGCAATTCTATGGTACTGAAAGTCTGTTATTTTAGTAGGGTACAGTATTATCCATGGTTTCTGGTATCTGGGATAAGTCTTGAAACAGAACTCTCACAGATACGACCTGGGGGGGGGGACATATAGTAAAGAAAATAAATGCATCCCTACTCTCTCACCTCTGTCCAATAAACAGCTGCTGAAGCAACTCTATAGGGCTTGGTAGCTTCTTTGAGGTGTGGTGACCTGCACGGAGATATGTGTACCTAGCATTATTTTCCACACACTCCAATTTAAGGTTTGCAGTCACTACTTTTTTAAAGTATTTCCATGGTCTGTAGCCCTTTAAGTGCCAAATTTAATGCAGATTTCCCTCCCTCCCTCCCTCCCTTCTGTAGACATTAATGAGGACTTCCCATGCTGTCAACTCAATGCCTCTAGGAAGCCCAAAAGTAGAGCGTGAAGACAATAATCACTTCTAGTTGTTGAATTTGTTCAAAGCCCGCAATTTGTATCCATTGATGTTCCGTTTCTGATTGTGACTGTGCATGTGGAAACATTAATATTTAAATTTCTCCTGTGCACACAAACATGGACAAAGCGCATGGCAGAGGTCACTTCAAAGGATGAATGGCTGAAGAATTAACCCCGGTGTGGTAAGGACAGAAATCCTCCCAGGATTTGTTCTTTCATACAAGAATAATCAACTGCAGCATTTTTTTTCTCCTGCTCGCTTGCAAGCCGGTGAGATATTTTCTGTCCATCTCAAGAGCATGTTTGCATTTGGATGAACATATTATGTGCAGATTACTTAAACTGTGCCATGGACATTGGTAAACTATGGTCGTGACTGCATTTCTATGTGGTCTTATATCAGTTGAACACACCAGATGGGTGCTTTGCTTCTTTTTTGGTCAATCAGCCAATCCTTCTGGGTTTGTTATGTTTGTGGGCTTAGCTTCAGAAATGTTTGTGTGCATGGGGGAAAGATATTTATTTTGCATAGACACATTTTGCAGAGATTGAGGAAGAAGTAAACTTGCAGGGATTAATAAACTGTCAGTAGAGTGTTTAACAGTTAAAAGGGAGAGAGAAACTCACCTTAAAAACCAACAATGAATATTTCAAGTCAAAGAAACTTGGCATGTGGCTCCATGTATCACCCCTGCTACAACATTCCAAAGCCACTCACTCTTGAGAAGGCCAATCTAGAGTTAACCACAACAAGTGGTGAAACCTTCCCATGTTTTCCATGTTGGGAGCTGCAGGGGAGAA
The DNA here is from genome assembly GCA_030847615.1 of Gambelia wislizenii. NCBI lineage: Eukaryota > Metazoa > Chordata > Lepidosauria > Squamata > Crotaphytidae > Gambelia > Gambelia wislizenii. The sequence goes on along the minus strand of JAUMIR010000010.1, from coordinate 30,663,686 downwards.
AAATCGAACAAACCTCCAAGTGATGCTGGCATCGCGCCAGCATAACGGGGCACCATTTCAATCGTAGGTCATTCCGTTACAGAAATGGAACGGGGGATTCATTGAAAGCATAGCCCAGCAATAAAAAGAAGTGTCGGCATAACAGCCAAACAGGAGCATGATGACATGGGAACAACATCGTCTGAAATGCAAGCCGTTTAGTGATCTCCTGGCATTGCTATCCTGCCATATTCAGAGCATCTGATAATCTCCATAGTTCCTTCCTCTTTCATCAAAATAAGTTTGTTTCCTGACATTTCTGAAGTTTTTCATGACCTGAACTAAAAAAAGAAGGAGATAGAAACAAGGACCAATGTGGTAAGCTTGAACTAAAGTGGAAGGATATTAATAGATCTTTAGCTGCAAAGGCAGAACCAGAGCTTGGAAAAGTTACATTTAGGCCTCCAACTCCCAGAATCCCTTAATGGGCATGGCCACTGGCCATATTGAGTGGCGGATTGGGTAAGCTATTACCCGAGAAGTAACATTTCCAGGCTCCGGACAAGACAGAGAATAGGGGATTTGGGGGGAAAAAAAAACTGTTTCCACCCCTTCCGAGGAAGAGTTTGTTTTATGTTATGAAACACACTGCCTCAAACAGAAGCAGACTCTGCTGGACTGAAAGTGTTCAGTTGTACTCAGCTCCCAGATCCAGATGACAGCTAGAAACATGAAGAACTCACTGATGATCAGTCTTCTTGCCACCTTCATAGCTGCAGGTCAGTAAACGAAGCTAAAGGACATTACAGACTGAACAGCTCCAAGCCTTGTATTGTCCCAGGACATAGATAATAACCTACCACAGACATTTCCTCATCAGACTCAGGGCCCATCTAAATGGTGAAAATACCTCTCATGGAATTTGCTGGGAATCCTACCAGTCTAAATAGGATCCAGTGCTAATCCATACTATTTGGAATGAAGGGAGCCCAAAATGACAAAAACATTTGGGGTAAAAGCCTTGGCAGATTTCCCCATACTTTTTCACAAACTGCAAGGCTGATGCACATTTTTCCTCTTTTGGACTATTGAACAATAAAAAATATGAAGGGAAGCACAAAGTTGGTTGGCCAGGTGAGAGCAGGGGTGGGGCTTGCTAGGAGGGCAATCGCCCACGGCCGCCATGTTGGATTTTCACCTTAGCAATCGCTTACTAAGGCGATAAAAAGGATCAATATTTTCTATTTTGCTTTGGAGAATTGCTCTATTGCACCAGCGCAACTTGGAGCAACTTTTCTAAAAAAAATGTTAGCAGTGAAAACTAACGCACGTACATCACTCATGGCCGCCATCAGGAATATGAGGCTTATGGGGACTTTCAAGGCCATTTGGCCTGGTTGCTGCTGCTGTGAGATGCCAATAGTATGAGGATTCCCCCCCTTGTGTAGATGGTTCTCAGGTAGCAAATAAATAAGATATTTGATTCAGCAGTTATGTACCTCTTAAACATAGTGACCATATCCTGGGGGGGTTAGTCAAGGTTTGTTCAGAGGAGAAAGAGCCAATGGGTTTCCATGGCTAAGCAGGAATTTGAAACTTGGTCTCATGGAGTTCAAGAGCCTGTCTAGATGGGATGGGTTACTGCAAGTGGATGCACATTTTTGCTCATTTGCAGTGAAGTTTGCAAATTTTTTTGTCCACACATCCGAAAATGCACATCCACACGCATTTTCCAGAAAACATTGGGGAAACCATGATTCCTTTTACATTTCCTAATGTGTTTGCTGATAATTCAATTTTTTAAAAACCTAACTTTGTGTACATCTTGATTTTCTACTTACTGAACTCCACCTTCCCACCTTTTTTCCCTGTTAAAGTTGGCTCCCAGACTTGAGATTTGACTTGAGACATGAAGGTAGAGACTTGACACTTGAGACTTGGAGTAAAAGACTGATAGAACTTAACTCTCTCTCTCTCTTCCCCCCTCATTATTATTTATTATTTTTACTGAAGCATAAAATATAAAATATATAACAAAAAAGTCAAGCATGGTTGCTTAATTACATGAGTTTCAGTTAAATTTCTTCTTTCTGTAGATTCAAACTTGTATCATCCAGCTATCTTTCATCTGTCTCATTCTCCATTCTCTTTGTTACATTCTTCTGCCATTATATCCCCGTACTTTCTCATTCCGTTTACCATTCCAAGTCCTCCTATAGTTTTCATTCTTCCTTCCCTCTTTCCTTTTATATCTTGATTACCCCTCATTCCCTACGTTTCTTCCTTGAAGAAAACACTTCCTCTTTCTTTCACACTTTCTTAAATCTTCTGGTTACATCTCTCCCCCAATATATTTGCTGTTAATTTCAGAGTATATGTTACAAATACAAATACAAATTCATACACTTCATAGCATTCATACACTTGATGTCCTACCTGACATTCCCTGTACAAAGTCATATATCTCTACAATGTAGTTCATCATAACAATTTTACTACTGTTGTTTGGGTCTTTATTCCTTACACATCCATATTTATGTAAGAACCTATATCTCTCATGACACTGTCTATGACTCTAACCGCTGTACCATACTGGCTCCCAAGTCAATAAAAGGAGTTCTAGCAGCAGCACTCTGGAATTTTTATGCAAACATTGTGTGTATGTTGCGTGCCATCAAGTCATTTCTGAGTTAAGGCAACCCTAAGGCAACCCTGTCATGGAGTTTTCATGGCAAGATTTGTTCAGAGGGAGTTTGCAATTGCCTTCCTCTGAGGCTGAGAGAGTGTGACTTGCCTATGACAACCCAGTGGGTTTTCATGGTCGAGCAGGGATTTGCACACCCATCACCAATCTCCTGTAGTCCTAGTCCAACACTAAAACCACTATGCTACGCTGGCTCCTTATGCAACCTTTGTCAACCAATATATGATACAACTGTCCTTTGAACTTTGCACAATGCTCCTGTAAGCCATGACTGCATGTCAATAGCATATTTCCACATCTAAGCCACAAGTGGGGAGGGGAGAAAAAAGGGGAAGATTCTAAGCTACAGTCAGTGGAATCTAGGGATCTTTAGATCTCCCTCTGGCTTTTCTTTGCAAACGAAGATTCAGGAAGGACTCATCCCGTGCTTTCTGCAAGCATGCTGATGACTAAAAAGGCCAATCTGAGATAAGCAAGTCCGGCTGTAGAAAGCACAGCAGAAGGTCTCCTTGGGTGATTTTTCCGGGTTGTGATTCTTTCTGCGTTGTCATTTCTCTTCAAGACTTGTTTGGCGTGAGTTCTCAAATAAGGCTGCAGCATTGTGGATAGTGCGTCTCCATGCCTCCCGATGTGAGGCCAGGGTGGACCACTGTTGGTGATCAATTTGGCCAAGCCTGAGATGTTGTTTCAGGGAGTCATTGTATCACTTTTTTGGAGCACCCCTCTTACGCTGACCTGTGGCGAGTTCACCGTAGATTACACTATTTTTTTGGAGTACTATCTAGGTCCTCCATCCTAGAAACGTGCCCTGCCCAGCGCAGCTGTGTTCTCAATATCATGGCCTCAATGCTGGTGATCCCTGCTTGCTCAAGGACAGCAACATTCATCATGTAGTCAGTCCAGTGTATATTTAGGATTGTGCATAGACAGCGCTGATGAAAGTGTTCGAAGAGTCGTAAGTGGTGGCAGGACTGGTTTAAGGAATTTTGGGGCCCCCTGCAATGCTTTACTTTGGGGCCCCCATATGTTTATCTCAGATCAATGTAACCTAACCTATTCACCGTACAGGATGTTCAGATTATAGTAGGACCCCCGTATCCCTGGATTCATTATCCATGGGACACAAAACAACACACCTACCATAGAGTCTTCCTAGAAAATGTGTCTTCCCTAGCTCTTTTCTAGGCCTTCCAAGGCAACTCTATGGTATTTTAAACCAGAAATCCCATTATTTTCATATTAAGGAGGCCAACACGGGGCCCTCTCTTGACCTCGGAGCCCCCTGCCAATGCTGATTTCGCAGACAGGTTAAACCGGCCCTGAGTGGTGGTGATAGGTGATCCATGTTTCAGACCCATAAAGAAGAATAGACAGTACAATGGCTCTATACACACAGATTTTTGTGCTTCGCCTCAGGTGTTTATTACTCCAGACTATTTTGTAAAGACTTCCAAATGCGCTATATGCCTTTGCTAATCTGTGATCGATCTCTTTGTCAATCTTGGCATCTGAGGAGATGATGCTTCCCAGGTAGGTGAACTGCTGAACGGACTTAAGCACAGATTTGCTGACTGCAATGTGGCGATGGTGGTGTTCGTCCTGTGGTGCAGGCTGGTAAAGAACTTCCATTTTCTTCAGGTTGACTTCCAGCCCAAACAGCTTTGCAGCTGTTGCGAAGCAGGACGTTAGGCGCTGCAGAGCTGCTTCTGTGTGGGCAACAAGGGCAGCAGCATCAGCAAAGAGCAGCTTGCGAACTAGATAGTTTAGAGTCTTAGTACTCTCAGAGTCTTAGTGAGCCCTCAGATGGCTTAAGTTAAACAAGCTACCATCAGTATGGTAACGTATATAGATGCCATCTTCTTCTTCGAGCTCTGTCATAGCCCTTTGGAGCATCATACTGAAGAAGATTGTAAATAAAGTTGGCGCATGAACAGAACCTTGCTTCATTCCATTAGTTATTAGAAAGGGCTCTGAAAGAGCATCGCCATATCTGACTTGACCATGCTGGCCCTCGCGTAACAAGATAATCATTTTAAGGAATTTGGGGGGACATCCTAGCCTTTCCAGGGTCTGCCACAGACCTTTTTTACTCGCAGTGTCAAAGACTTTGGTAAAGTTGACAAATGTTACATAGAGACCCTTGTTCTGCTCTCTGCATTTCTCTTGCGGTTCTCTAAGGGCAAATACCATATCTGTAGTACTCCTATTGGCTCTGAAGCCACATTGGCTTTCAGGAAGAAGTTCTTCTGCAATAGCAGGAACTAATCTGTTTAGGAGTATCCTTGCAAGGATTTTTCCAGCAATAGAGAGCAGTGTTATGCCTCGATAGTTTGAGCAATCAGATTTTGCTCCTGTTTTCTTGTACAGGGTGATGATGACTGCATCTTGGAGATCTGAGGGCAATTCCCCTTTTTCCTAGCAATTCACAAGGAGTTCATGGAATTTTTTGTGGAGTACATGACCTCCGTGTTTCTAAACTTCAAGTGGGATTCCATCAGTCCCAGCTGCCTTGCTGTTTTTCATCTGCTGTATGGCCTTAAGGGTCTCTTCCAAAGTGGGAGCTATGTCCAATTCATTTTTCATGGGTTTTTGTATCATATGTTGGATAGCTGAACCTTGGACTACTCGGTTGGCACTAAAGAGACTTTGAAAATTTTCAGCTCATCAATTCAGGATGGAGGCTTTATCAGTAATTAATGTTTGACCATCTGTACTGTATAAGGGGCTTTGGACCTGATAAGTAGGTCTGAACACTGCTTTAAGAGCTTCATAAAATCCTCTAAGATCTTTAGATAACAGCTGGAAAAATGAGTAGTTAGTGCCTGGACTGTTTCTATCATTTGGATCAGATCTGGGATGCTCCTGATATGTCCATCATTCCTAACATGTCAGCTGTAAAACAGAATTAAAGGCCTTTGCCCCAACCAATGACTGTCGGTGCTAAAGGATTCTTAACAAATGCTACTCATCATCAGCATGCAAGTGTGCTTTGTATTTCTATTACTCTTCACATCCATTTTTCTACCTATCATTGTCTCCCTGCTTGGTCTACACTCCCTACATCTGATGAACTGCACTGCAGTCCATGAAGTTGTTAGTCTTTAGGACCACAAGACTCTGTTCTTTCTATTGCAGTGACTACTCACTTGGACTGGCCTCCAAGTCTTACTTTGAATCTCTGTCTATTCAAACATGTTATTGCTGAATTCAGGCTGCAACCTCTTTCTCCCTCCCCCATTTCTTTTATTCCCCCACCCTTTTAAAGAATCTCCTATGGCTCAAAATCACTGTAAATATTGAATTTGGCCAGTATGGGTAGGGAATAATTTAGCCACTTAGAGTCCCGTTTGAGAAATAAGCAAGGAAGCAACTATATAAGTAAATTTGTTCCCATTCATTCTTGAAAACTTTATACATTTCTTTCATATTGGGCAGAAAGAACAAGAGCCAGTGGGGTGTAGTATATATGCTGACAGCAACTAGACTTTATATGCACAGAAATGGAAGGACTTCATGACTCTAACACAAAAATATTGGCTGGTGAAATTAAATATAATCTTGCTGAAACATACAAGTTAACTATTATGATTTAAGATGGATCTGTGAAACCAGTTGGGTGAAATCATGGTTTCAGTTCCTGCTCAGCCACAAGTCACACTCCCTCAGCCTAAGAGGAAGGCAAGGGGCAACATCCTCTGAATAAACTTTGCCAAAAAAAAAAAAAAAGGCCCTATAATAGGGTCACCATAACTCAGACTCAAGTTGGAGGCACATCATAGGAACACAAGAAACAACTTGCACTTTTCAAAATTTGAGAGCTAGAGAAACTTGAGGCTTGTTTACATTGGCAAGAATAATCCACGTTCTGGCCAGAGTATTCTAGACCCAAGCCCACAGCATCCCCCTGCCCTGTTATCTTTCCTTCTGTTGTGGCAACGGAGGGGTGTCCTAACACCCATGGGCCACACATGAACTGGTGCTTCTCTTCCCCATGCTACTTATGTTTTCTGAGGGCAGGCACGAGGCACTGGGCTGTGGTCACATGGCTGGGCACCTTGCCGTGACCTCAGCAGATATGATGTGCATGACCTGGCCAGGAAATGGCTGCACCAGGTACCACACAGGCTGTGTGTGTAGAAACACCCCCCCCCCCAATTGTGGTAAGTAAACTCACTGTTTACTGGGTTTTCTCCAGAAGAACCAGAGCAAATGGTGAGGGGTTTTTAAAACACATTTCTGTGCCATTTTAAGGGGTATTTGCTCCGGATTCTCACTGGAACTGCCTGGACACCATCTGGGCAGTTTGGACTGGGATTAGGGCAAAAACCCTGCATTGTCTGAACTGCTGGGCATGGGAATGGGGGGAGGCCATTTCATTTGGCCCATCTAGACAAGCCCTAAATCAGATTTTCCTGTCCTACTTCTCTGAGGGAACATGCCCACCAATTTTCCAAAAGACTTAGTATATTATATCACACATGTATTAATCATGTGGCTTGTTACTATGTTTTCTTTTTCTGTTTCTCTCAATTGCCCTGAAAACAAAGCTCAGTGCAGGATTCTGTGCATGACTCTTTCAATTAAATAAAGCAAGAGCAAAACGAAAGAGGGTGAATCTGCTCCATCTTGATTTCTCTCTTCTGCTTTTAGGGGCCTCTCTGAATTGTGAGGTTTGTCATGGCATTGGACACAGTTGTGTGGGGCAGAAGGAAACTTGCCCTCCTGCTCTTGACAGATGTGGCATTCTTCTGTCGGAGACTGTGATAGGTAAGTTCTCAGTGCCAACAGCCAGGCCTGGCCTTCCCATGAGGTACACTAAGACAAAGGTCCCAGGGCTAGTAATTTCCCATTTGGCTTGCCACCCTCCTTTCTTCCACAACTCCTCAGCTTGCTTGATCTTAGTGTGGCAGAGGAACTGCTGAGCTACCACTTGTTATGGGGTTCAATTGGATGGAAACCTTAAGATCCTCCCTGCTCTTGACCCATCATGCCCATGTACATTTCCTCAAGACTGGTTGAACTCCTACATCTATGCTGCATAGCATAAATCTCCACATGTGCTATGCAACCTGTTGGAAAATACTGCTCAATCAAGCATTCTCTTTATGCCCTTTTCTCCAAATGAGGACTTTAGGCAGCATTGAGGTTTCCTCCACCATTGTGTTGTTGTGTGAGCTCATGTCATTTCTGACACATGAAGACCCTAAAGCCTCATCTATAGGATACACTGGATCCCTGCAGCATATCCTGGCTGTGGATCTGTCTCATTCCTTCCATGGAATGGGAGGATGTCCTGGTGGGCATACCATCCCATCGTTGCAGCCACCGCCACTGCCATTTTCCTCGCTGCCTAGGAAGGCAGGAAGGGAGCCCGCAACATGTGAATGAGCCCCCTGCATGTGACCAGCCTTGGTCACATACTGCGGGACTCTTTCCTGCCTTCTGGGAAAGCCAGGGAGACCGCAGCAAGGGTTGGCCTGCAGGGCCAGGCTCCTGCAGACACGTGGGGTCCAATCAATGTTTTTGCTGACAACAACCAAGTAAACCAGGCATTAAAAAAAATGTTATATTGTTCCCTAATACCACCCCCCTTCTCAGTCCTGTATCTGATCTGGGGGTGGTGAGGACTGCCCAGGGGCAGAACGGGGTAAATGCCTTACATTGTCAAGACTACAGGGCTATTATTATTGTTACTGTTATTATCTTTTATTTCTGTAGCACCATCAATGTACCGTACATGGCACTTTACAAGAAAAAGAACAACAAAACAGTTCCCTGCCCTCAAGCTTACAATTTAATGAAGTCATGATATAAAAAGAAAGGGGATGGCAGTAGGGGAAGGGATTAAGTCTAGCATTCTCTTCTCTCCTCCTTGGCCAGGGCAATGGCAGTTGGGATGGAGGGAGGGCCATTCTCCTTCTGGGCTGAAGCAAGATGGAGCTCTGCTTGACTTTCCTTCTCTCCCTCTTTGGCCAGGGCAATGGCAGTTGGGATGGAGGGAGGGCTTTCAGATGGGGACAGCACAATCACCTCACTTTTACAAAACTTGTCTCCTTTCTGATGCCTACAGGAGTTTCGGTGAAGAGCATTCTGAAGACGTGCACTGAATCTAGAGCCTGTGGGACCAACACAGTTATCAATATGGGCCAATCAGGAAGAGTTGTGAACAAACTTTACTGCTGTGTGGGGGATGAATGTAGGAAGTTCACCCCCACCTGTATGTCACCGTTCTGCTCCATTTTCTTACATGTATTTATTAATTAGGTACATTTGTATCCTACCTTTCCTGTAATGAATTCAAGGCAACACAGGAGATTATCAAACATGGGGGCACATGCCAAAAAATCGCATTTCCAACCACATCAGAAGATCACTGGAAGAACAGAAAGGGAGACATTGTCAGACGCCCATGTCTTCCTGCCATTCTGGTGGCATAGCGCTGCCACAGATTAGCTTTCCTTCTCTATTGATGGGCACAACCTACCAATAAAAAAGACCCTTTACTCATGGCCGCACTATGCCCCAGAACACTGGAGGACATAGTCGTCTGGAAAGGTGACCACTTCCTGTTCTTCTATTGATCTTTTGATGCAATTTTTGCCATGTCTGATAATCATCTCCACACACATTCTCTATCTCCCTGTTTTTTCCTCATATGAGAGAAAGCAACTGACCCAAGGATACCCGGTGAATTTCATATCTCAGTAAGGAGTAGAATGCAGAGTCTGGTCAATCAAACCACTATCCTTTCTAAGTGTTCCTTTCTATACTTTATAAAGCCATTTTCAGTGGTGGTGGAGGAGGTGATGGATTAACCCTGGGTACCTTGGTTATTGTGGTCCAGAGGTTTGGACTACTAGCCATTAGCAGACACGTCTATGTTCCTAAGCAATTGAAATCCAGCCGATACATTGCTGCGATGCCAGTGGATTTTCTTTACTTATGTGGGAGCCGCATAGGAGCAACCCCAGAGGGCTACTCCATGAAGGCAACCTCAAAGTCACCCAATGTCAATGAGGCTGGTTCCTTCCCACCCATCCCCTTACCTTGCCTCATAGCTGATGCCTTGAGGTGGCTAGCTGAGACTCTAGGGCTTTCTCCCTTCCTTTCCTTACTTGATACCCACCACCACTTCCCTCTTGTCATTCCGCATCTCTTCATGTGGCTTCTCTCTCCATTGCTTTGCATGGGTGGCAGGCACTTGCAAAGATACTGATGTTGCCACAGATCCCCTTTTCCTGCCAAAGATGCATGTGTTTCATTGAAGATCTCTGACCACTATATGAGCCCATAAAAAATTGAGCCCCTCATAGTAATAACATTTCATAGCAGTTGTGACCTGTCCTTTTTTTTTTTTTTTTGCCCCCATAAGCTTTGCATGTCTGCTAGTAAACACGGTGGCTTCAAGTGATTTGCTTGCATTTGCACTTACCTCAGTTTGCCGCTGCCAACCTTATTTTTTTTAAAAAACACTGATGTCCAACGTGTGATTGAGCAATTTTTTGCTTGCACCCTAAAGCAAACAAAACAAAACAAAACAAAACAAAAACCCCAACACACTGTTTTCTCACCTTAGTGCTCTTCCGCTAAGGCAAAAATCCAACATGGTGGCAGCAGGTGCTTGCCTTGCTAGCAAGCCCTGCCCCTTGTACTCATTTGGCCAATCGGATTTGTATTTTCTCTCATTTGGGCAAGTGAATAAGATCAACTTGCTTGCCTTAATGAGCACAAATGTGCACCCCCTCATTGTTTAAAGAAAGACAGGAAAAGCTGCAAAGGCTTTTCTGGTGAGGTTTTTGGCCTTTTTTGCCCCCTCCTTCACAATGTGGTGAAATTACACAGAAATGCCATCAAGACAGGTAGGATTCTCCTTGCATTCTGTGAGATGTTTTTTCACTGTTTGCACAACTCCCAGACCTCAGCATTCAAGTACACAGTGAGTTCTGTTTCACTGGAGAAAGTGGCCAAGGTGCAAGACGGATCTGGCAGAGCAAATAGAACTCAGCTCCCCACTCTGGTGTTCAGAAACCACCTTTCTCACACTGGTCCCCCACTGCCGTTTAGTAGCTGGGGGTGGGTAACTGGTAGCCAGGCAGCATCCAACTATGTTCCTAAAGCTAGAAACATGGATGTCATCATCCATGATTTCTGGAGGACTTCTGGGATATCCCAAAGGATGACTTCAACTTTAGGACCATAGGTGGGTGCTGCCTGGTTCTCTTGCACACTTCCCCAGCCATCTAATGGCCATGGAGAGGGGTAGGGCTGGCAGGAGAAAGGTGGGTTCTGCAAGAAGAGGACTGCTGCATAAAGGAAATAGTGAATATATCCTCCAGCAATGGCTACTAAGGGCCATAAAAGATCACAGACTAAAGGACTATGTCACCCAATAGGATCCTATCTTGCATCTGGCTGGAAGGAAACCAGGGCTTAGGATCACAGCAAAATTGGGTGGGGAGTGAGTATTGCAGGGTTAGAGTTAAGAAAACTAGACTTAAGAGTTAAGAACAACCCCATTTAAAGTTTCAACTAAACCCTAAAGCAGCTTCATTGCCTCACTGAAGTTGGAGTTATCCACCTCTCCTTCACACCATTGCACGATGAAGCAGTCACCAGTTCAGAGAGGAACAAAGAGTTGCTATATTGGATTTTTCCCCCCTTTGTAGTCTTCTTGGCAATACTCTTCTTTTTCCATCCCAAATCTATGCAGTGACACCCATGGATACAACCCCCAATGGGAAGGTATGCCCAGCCTGTTTTTCTTTGAACAAATATGAATGTGAAGAGGAAGAAGAGCTCCAATGTACTGGAGACCAGGATAATTGCCTTGTTGTAACTGGAAGAGCCACCAGAGGTAACTAAACCCATAGGCATCTACAGAATCAAATCTATCCAGACATCTAGACTAGCTATGTGCTTGTAGTTCCAACTGGTAAGAGTACAAGAGTACCCAGCTTGATGGGGGCAATTAGCTAACATGTTGTAAACCACTTAGGGAGTGGTTTACATTTATCTTCCATTTCTGTGCATATAAAAGTCTAGCTGCTGTCAGCATATATACTACATCCCACTGGCTCTTGTTCTTTCTGCCCAATATGAAAGAAATGTGTAATGTTTTCAAGAATGAATGGGAACAAATTTACTTAAATAGTTTCGCAAATGGGACTCAAAGCGGCTAAATTATCCCCCACCCACACTAGCCAAATTCAATATTTACAGTGATTTTGAGCCATAGGAGATTCTTTAGAGGGGGGGGGAATAAAAGAAATGGGGGAGGGAGAAAGAGGCTGCAACCTGAATTCAGCAATACTGTGTTTGAATAGAAAGAGATTCAAAGTAAGACTTGGAGGCCAGTCCAAGTGAGTAGTCACTGCAATAGAAAGAACAGAGTCTTGTGATCCTAAAGACTAACAACTTCATGGACTGCAGTCCAGTTCATCAGATCCAGAGACTGTAGCCCAAGCAGGGAGACACTGATAAGCGGTATAGAAATATCAGTGTTATTGCAATGGCACTCCAAAAGCCAAACTGAATGGGAGGAGAACTGAAGAGGGATGGGAATCTAACCCTTTAAGGTTCATGAATGGGAGTCTGTGAGTAGACTGAACACAGCAGTTTATTTAGACAAACTCAGTGCAGAGTAGATTTTCACATCAGTGCTCAGGCCAAATCCACACTGCACAAATTGGATAATTTGCCATGGCTCTTTCCTATTGAATCCTGGGATTTATAGAATCATAGAATCATAGAATTGTAGAGTTGGAAGAGACCACAAGAGCCATCCAGTCCAACCCCCTGCCACACAGGAAATCACTATCAAAGCACCCCTGACAGATGGCCATCCGGCCTCTGTTTAAAGACCCCCAAGGAAGGAGACCCCACCATGCTCCAAGGGTAGTTTTACAAGCCATCTCTGCCAGATACTGGTGTCTCACAAAACTACAGATCCCAGGATTCTGTAGGATGGAGCCATGGCAGTTAAAGTGGAGTCAAACTGCATTATTTCTTCAGTGTAGATGCAGCCAGAGTCAGTTGGCTATCAGGCAGTTAACCCAAGGTTATGCAACATTCTTACAAAACCCTGTTGTGTCAGCAATTGAGCAGCAAAAGGCTTTGGCAATCATACAAAGTCAAGAAAGAGGTGCAAACACTATTTCTAAACTATGGTCTAAATTATATTATTAGTCCCTACTAATAAAGCCATTGAATCAATTGGATTTAACTATGGAGATTTTCACACTACACTGTTATAGTGTTACTATTCCACTTTAACTGCTCTGGCTTCCTCCTGTGGAATTCTGGGGTTTGTAATTTAGTGAGGCCTAAGAGTTCTCTGGCTGAGAGTTGTAAACGTCCCTCCCTAAACTGCAAATCCCAGGATTCCACAGGAGGCAGCCATAGAAGTTAAAGTGGAATAGTAACACTATAAAAGTGTAGTGTGAAAATCTCCTATGTGTTGACTCACCATTCTATAATTGATTCAATGAGTCTACTCTAATTGGGGCTAACTGATTGCATTGGAGCAGTCTAGCCCCACCCTTTGGCCTGCAGGAAGAACTGCATGTCCTAAAACCAGTTCGGTTTTTGCTCCTACCCCTGACACTTCCCTCTAAAGCTTTTCTGACTTTCCCTTTCCTATTTTACTGTTTGGCCTTTGACTGTTCAGATGTTTGGGACTTCAGGTCCCAGAATTCCTGACCATAGTCAAAGCTGATTGGATCTTTGGGAATTGAAGTGCAAGTGGGGATGAGAAGAATATACAGTTGGACCCCCAATCTGCAGAACCAATATCCAGAGTTTCAGTTATCCGGGGACACAAAAGGGGGAACACATACCATAGAGTCTTTCTAGAAAATGCCTAGAAAGACATCTATCTAGGTCTTTTCTAGGTCCACCAAGGCAACTCTATGGTATTTTAAACCAGAAACTCCATTATTTTCAATGGTGTTCACTATTACCTGCAGTTTCTGGAAGTCCGGAAACCGAACCCTCATGGATACGGGGGTCCAATGTATTATAAAATTCTAATTCTCAATTAGGCAGGACAATCAACCAGCATCATGAGATTTCTTTCTCCCTGTGTGAGATTAAGACAATGAATATCCCCTCTCTGTCTGGGGGTGAATCCATACTGTACAGTTATAGCAGTTTGATACCACTTAAACTGTCATGGCATCTTCCTATGGAACCGTCAAATTTATGGTTTGGCAGGGTACTTAGAATTCTCTCTTATAAGGCTTCAGTCCACTCTCCTGAATTACGGCAGACAATTCTACATACCTCACCCAACTATAAATCTCAGGATGCCACCAAAAGGAGCCATGGCAATTCAAGTGGTGTCAAGCTGGTATAATTGTGCAGTGTGGATACACCTAAGATCTCTGCAGTTTTATGAGATAACAATCCTTTTCAGTCAGAGAGCTCTGCTGCCACAACAAACTGCAAATCCCAGGTTTTCATATCCTTGAACTATGACATTTGAAGTGGTGTCAAAACTGGATTATTTCTGTAGTGTAGATGCAGCCTTTGAGTTAAGAGCCTATCTCACCAACAGGATTGCAGGGTTTGAAGGTGAAGTTTGACATTGCTGAGCCCAGCTAGAAGCCAATTACTCAGTTACTGGGGTTCCTAAACAGAAATAGAAGAGAATAAATTGGTACTTGCAGGCAGGCATCACAATTCTCCTTATGTTGTCTATCTGATGTTGTCTATATGTCTGTTATCTCCTACTATATGTCTTTTTGCAGACGGATTAGTTATTCCAGTGGTCGTGAAGGGCTGTACGAACAGTGATGAGTGTCAGAAACTGCATGACCATTCAGATACTGTTTCTGGGCTTAGTGTAATTCTGTCACTCAGTTGCAGTCCGGCCCCTGGCAAAGGTGGCACCCATATCTCCAAAGCCCCCAGGAACATGCCAGATTCATATGGCGTTTTTCTCTCAATGCTTGCTGGGTTCGTCCTTGTAAAAGTCTTCCTCTAAATCCCTCTGATCAAGGACAGAGATTCAGGTATGTCCTATTTGGTCAGTTCTTCCTTACCACTCATTTGGGCTCTTGAACCATATAAAGAAGACCATAAGGACTGGCAAGGTACTCATGGCTTCCCATAAACCTATTCATCCCACTCCTGAATGATCATGACCTCCAGAAGAAGGAAGTAGTGTAGAGATGGGAACTGATTGCTCTTTCAAATGTTGTTGGACTGCAGCTCCCTGGGAGCTCTAGCTACCACAGCCAATGGTGAGGAATGCTGGGAGCTGCAGTTCAACAAACATTGAGAAGGCAGTATAATCTCCAACCCTGAAGAAGCGAGAAAGAAAATTATGGGAATGATCCCTTTGAGATGTGATTGAGAGAGATGAAACCTTAAACAAGAGCAATCTGCTGCAGAATGTTCAGATGAGCCATTCTCAGGTGTGAGCAGGTATAAATTATAACAGTACATATAACTAGGAAGCCTTGATGTTTAGGCGTAGAACTTCAACCACACTAGGCACATAGGGAACTGCTATATCAAACCTGTCAAATCAGTGGTCCATCTAGCTCTATATGGGCTGGGGGGTGGGAATCAGAATCAAATACTAGCCAAGATGCTGCACCTCATTGGTGGAGCATAAATCTCCACCAGGCAAAGTTGCATGTCCTTCTACTCCTGTCTGCAGACTGGGTGCCCCTTTCCTGGGCATTCAGTGGCCAGAGGTGGAGGTGGGGAGAGAATGACAGGCTACCAAACAGCAGACAGCTCCATTCCTGCAGCCCAAAGCAGGAAGAAGATGTCATCTTCTAGATGTCTAGAGATTTCCTTGGAGGTCCATGAGGTTTCCTGCTATGCATCTGGCTGCTGCTTATCTTCCACTTGTCTTCCCCGCATCCTCTCTAGACCTCTGAATGGCCGTAGGTCGGAGTGCCCAACTTGGGGACAGGTAGGTGTCTCAAGGAGGGCATAGTGGCAGATGATGGTGCCAGATTCCTTCATCTGCCACTACCAAAATTGGACACATGGAAGTGTAACTTTCCCTGTTGCTGGTGTATGTCACTAACAGGATGCTAGAGCCACTACATTTCCCTCCTGGAGTCTCAGTTTGACCCTCTGGGTTTTCCAGATAGCCACAGCGGCTTCATGTGATGCAATGAGTGTTTGTAGCTGCACAGTGTTACCTCCTTTTAGTAACTTAATTGGGTTTGGGAGAAATGTTAGACACTTTTTATGTACAACATGTAAGTAATGTGGATATTGTTGAACCTCTAGCAAGGCTCCTTTCACCTTTTTTTTCCAGTTGGTGAAATACAAGTGAAGAAGCTGTGTTCATTCTGAAGAAGTACATAAAGAAAAAGAGAACTACACCAGAAGCCAGTAAAGCTGTTACAACTTCTTGCATTTAGTGACTTGTTATTCATATCTGTGTACGCTGTACATAACAGCTTTTTCTTTATGTATGTACAGGTAGCTCCCTGTATCCATGGGGAATACATTCCTGCACTTACCATTTATAGGTGAAGCAGTGGATAATAAAAAAACCCTTCCTATATAAACATACCATAGAGTTGTGTTGGAGGACCTAGTGATTCCTAGAGAGAACACCTCTCCAGACATTTTTCAGGGCAACTCAATGGTATGCATCCCTATTTTTTCAGCTGTGGAAACTGAAACTGTGGATATTGGTTCTGCGGATACGGGGCTATGGGGGCACTTGTACTTGAATACCGGTAGTTACTACACAAAATATTTTTACTTAGCTATCTATACTTGTGCAATATTTATTTCCTCCCCTGTTCTTGTGTTTTATATACATATTTTGTTATTCTCTTTGCAGTTGTATGCTTTGTAACTTTCCTCATGTTGCCATCTTTTGGTGATTCCCAAGTGTTTGCCCCCCCCCCATTTTAGAAGGTTGAAATGCCTCTCATATGACTTAGTTACTGCAAATAACAGCTTTAAAAGACCAAATATGCTGGCATTATTGGTTCTATCCTTTTGCCTTTGCTACAACTCATCACTGGAACGTGTCCCCTCCCAAATGCCTCTAAAATATGCATCTCAGAAATATTTATATTTATTTGTGTATTTATTTATCTTTATATTTATATTAGTTATTTATACGCCACTCTTCAGCCACAAGGTTATCAGAGCTGCTTACAAATTATTTTAAGCAATAGCAGTTTACACATCTACACTGCACTAAGCAGCTTGCAATGTGTGTTTGCTAGAATTTTGAAACATTCAGGCTGAAAAAGATAGCTCTTTAGAATTTTATACAGTGGTCATTTCCACTAATCTCCCATAATTTGCCTCAGAAAAATCAATGAATCCATTATGTTTGGGTGTTCAGTGTAGTTTTGCATATTCATATTCTGGAGTCTTCATTGTCCTTCGTCATCTTAAGAGCTTCAAATTTCTTCAGTGTGGTTCAGTTAGTGACAGAATTCTCAACCAAATGTCTTGCTCAGATCTCTGCAATTCCTGAGAATGTTATTTATTTGGATTACAACTCCTACAGTCCCCAGCAAAACTGGTCATGTGTGTTAGGGGGTTCTGGGAGTTACAATCTGGCTAAGTGTCTTGGCCAAGCTCTGGGTCTATGCTTATGTGCAAGGTGATATCGGGCAACTCTGGAATCACAGCATTCACTTACAGACCTCTATCACAAGCTCCTAGTCCTACCAGTTGTATGGCAGGGGATTGGACTAGATGGCCCTTGTGGTCTCTTCCAACTCTATGAGTCTATGATTCTATGACAATGATGTCTCGGAAGCCTGATTCTACCTCAGAGAGATCAGAGAGGTATTGCGTCAGTATCTTGGATAGTTCTTTTCATTTTCCCATAATAGCAAAACCAGATGTCCCCTTTCCTCTGTCTATCTGAACAATCGACATGCACCCTCATTTCTATCTCATTTGCTCCAACTCCTCACCTGCCCATAACTAAAACATACATAAGCTGCTACATCAGCTGGTTTGAGACTTTTGCATTGTTCTTGCCTGTTTGTCTCAATCCCATTTGAAGCTGTCTCCGGGTTTCCATTTTTGCCTGTTCTCCCATCTCATTTTTCTGAGTTTTCTTCCTGGTGAACTTGTCCTGCAGATAAGCAGTGCTGATCACATGACCACTATAGAACAGAGGAGGGCATCTGGTGATCCTCCTGCTGTTTTTTATTTATTTAGTTAGTTAGTTATTTATACCCTGCTCTTCAGCCACAAGGCTATCAGAGTGGCTTACAAATTGTTTTAAGCAATAGCAGTTTACACATCTACACTGCATTAAACAGTTTCCAATGCATGTTAGGTAGTTGCCCCCACAAGCTGGGTACTCATTTTACCGACCTATGAAAGGATGGAAGGCTGAGTGAACCTTGGAGCCGGCTGGAATTGAACTTGCAACGTGGTGACTTGCAGTACTGGCATTTAACCACTGCGCCACCAGGGCTCTTGTGGGATTACAAGCTCCTCTATGCTTTACCCATTGCCCACATTGGCTAGGGCTAGTGGGAATTACAGCCTAACCACATTTAGGTTGGTATCTTGTTGTTAGTCCCAACTAGAGTAGATCCAGTCAATCAGTGGTTAAATGGTTAGTTAACATGTAAATAAGTCTAACAGAGTCAATGGGGGATAACCCACAAATAATCCAATTTGAAACTGGATTATTTGCCATGGCTCCCTCTTATGGAATCCTGGGATTTGTGGTTTTTGCAAGGTCTTTAACCTTCTCTGCCAAAGAGTGTTGGTGTCTCACCAAACTACAAATCCCAGGATTCCATAGCGAGGAGCCATGGCAAATAATCCCATTTCAAACTGAATTACTTGTATAGTGTGGATGTGGGTCTATTCTAGTCAAGACTAAAAGAGAATTTAGGCCATGGAGCCGCTCCTCTTGATTAACATCAATATCCATTCCAAGTTCTGGGTTCAACTACCTATACTCTGCCACCTCAGCCAATGTACTTTGTTTGTAAGCCACCTGTGCCATCTTCCAGTAAACAGTCCAAAACTTATTTCCTGGAATCCATGCCAGATGATAGCATTTGAGCATCTTCATGGTCTGCTACTGCTAGAGGCCATGGGGCAGAGGTGTCAAAAACATACAAACAAATGCATGCATACAGTAAGAAATCTGAGATCTTTAAATTTTTCCAAAGCCGATGTTCTATATATGGACCAAGAGCCATAAGGAAGTGGAAATGAGGATCTACTCCAGCAAGATCAATTCACCTTTGTGCTGCAGGAAAATCAAATGAGGAGCTTCACAAGCAGGAGCCCAGGAAGAAGTATCCATCCACACACCAAAGAAGTGGCACCTGCTGTCTCCGAGGCAAGGTGGCAATGGCCTTCTGCAATTACGACGAGTGTTGCAATCTGGACAAAACCCTCATAAAAAGCATCACAGAATTCCTTGTTTACACAGCCCTTAAGGGCAATGTCTGTGCTTGGAACACTGTAACCTGTGGAGACAATGGAAAAAGATATGTAGCTATCAGTGTAAGGAAAATTGCTGGCCAAAATTGAGTCACTGGTGGAGCATGAAATACCATCACTGTATTTACACTGGTGACCCTTGCTAAAGTGAGTTCTTTAATCCTCAGCTGTTCAATGGCTGCTGAACAGCTTCCGGGTGCAGGTCACTGATTGGCTATGGCAGTGCATCTAGTTGTTCTCCAACAACCACTGTGCAACCATAGAATAGAAGTATCCTTGGTTACCCAGGCAAGCTGTGTAACAACAGCTGGTGATACTTGGGCATTCCCCAATGGCTAGTAAACAGCCCAGGGTGGCACTGTGCCTGGGAGTGACCTGGTTGCCATTGTGCAGTCAGGCCAAAGGCATTGTGCAAGAAGGTACTGGAGAACTTTTTGTGTAATTGCCTCCAAAGTACTTATGCTGAGTTTTCCAGTAGTTACATTAGCACAAGTGGTTCTGGTTGTAGTTCCAGAGGAGGGTGACCAAAATGGTGGGAGGTCTGGAAGCCATGCCCTGTGAGGAGAGGCTTAGGGAGCTGGGCATGTTTAGCCTGGAGAAGAGAAGGTTGAGAGGGGACATTAGAGCCATGTTTAAATATTTGAAGGGATGTCATACTGAGGATGGAGCAAGCTTGTTTTCTGCTGCTCCAGAGACTAGGACACAGAGCAATGAACTCAAACTACAGGAAAAGAGAATCCAGCTAAGCGTTAGGAAGAACGTCCTGACAGTAAGAGCTGTTTGGCAGTGGAATGCACAGCTTCAGTTTGTGGAGTCTCCTTCTTTGGAGGTTTTTAAACAGAGGCTAGATGGCCATCTGTTCGGAATGCTTTGATTGTATACTTGTGCATGGGGGCTGGACTAGATGGCCCTGGTGGTCTCTTCCAGCAGCAAAGGGGGGGGGTTGAGGGCTGCATGTGACCCACAGACCACACTTTTTCCACTGGTTTCTAAAAGGAGGGGGAGTCAGAAAGCATCTGGAACAGGAAATAATCTGGGAAATAGTTGTGGTGATTGTGGTGAGCTAGGAGAATCCTGGCTCAAACAGGTATCCCACCACATTTCAAAAATTCAAACCACATTGGACTCTAGTAAGGTCTATGCAAGAGTGAGGTGATTTAAAAAACCCAACATTGTTAAACCACATCTCTCAGTATCAAAACCTCACAGGGTATCTTAGGATAAGGCACACAAGACAATATATCAAGGATGGGCCTAGTGCACCTCCCCAGATGTTGTGGGACTGCTGCAGCCATGAACCCTGGCCAGAATAGCCAATGTGAAGAATGCTAGAAGTTGTAGTCTAATATGTGGAGGGGCCCATTTCCTCCCTTAGCCTGCTATGTACACAGTGGGCACTTGGTATCCACTGCAGTTTGGTTCCAGGACCCCCCATGGATACCAAAATCCATGGATGCCCAAGATCCATTACAGTTGTCCCTCTGTATCCACGGATTTAAGTATTCTCAGCTTGAAAATATTCTTTAAAAAATAATAATCCCAAAAGCAAACCTTGATTTTGCCATCTTATATAAGGGACACCATTTTGCTATGTCATTGCATATAATGAGACTTGAGTATTCACAGATTTTGGTATCCACAGGGAGTCCTGGAACTAAACCCCAGCGAATATGAAGGGACAACTGCATATACAATGGTGTAAAAAATTGTATCCCTTTATAGAAAATGGCAAAATCAAGGTTTGCTTTTGGGGGGCATGTTGGGGGGATATTTTCAAGCCATGGATGGTGGGATTTGTGGATGTAGAATCTGTGGATATGGAGGCTGACTGTATATTTATAATAAAAGAAGTAGTCTGAATCCAGAGTTAATCCTAACTAGAATAGGCTGAGTCAATCAATTGAATTTAAGCAAGGGTGCATTTACACTGTAGAACTAATGCAATTTGACACCATTTTATCTGCTATGGCTCCATCTTACAGAATTCTGGGATTTATAGTTTTGTGAGGCACCAGCAGAGAAGGCTAAAGACCTTGTAAAACAACAAATCCCAGAATTCCATAGGATGGAGCCATGACAGATAGAATGGTGTCAAACTGCATCATTTCTACAGTGCAAATGCACCCTAAGTGTTGGCTTAACAAGTTTCCATTGATTAAATGCACTAAATGCGATTAAATGCAATGATTAAATGTTTGGGAGTCACAATGGGATTTAGGACAGTATAATTATAACAAACCCAGAGCTAAAAGAAGCTGTGGCAGCACCCCCCCCCTCTGGTTCTTTTGTAGCCCCTGGCCATTGCATCTCCCCCAGAGACAGAGAAAGAAAGGTTAGTTACCAATAGATTCAATGGTTCCATCACTTCTAAATGTTCCAACCCCAGACAACTCAGCACAGTACACCTGTTCTCCAGCACAAAGAACAACGTCTTCATTGTTGCATTCTTTATCATGCAAAACAAAGCAACCTTTGCACTTCTTCCCATTTAATGTTGTGTTTATAGATGGCACTGTGAAAAAGATGGGAAAATGAGACTTAGGGTCGCAGAAAAGGTTGGCTGCAAAGGTGAGGAGAAGGAAAATCAAAAAGTTGAAAAATCTGCTTCACCCTTTCTATATTCTACTCACCCCCCCCCCCGAGGGGATTCCAGTCTTGAGGCTTACCTATATACTGGCCAAAATAATCCATGTTCCAGATGGAGTATTTCAGCCCTGGGCCCATGGCATTCCCCTCGACCCATTACCTGCCCTTCTGTTGCAGCAATAGAGGGGTGTCTTAACACCCATGGCCCCAGTGTGAACCAGCAACCCAGCACTTCTCTTCCCCATGCTGGTTGTGCCTTCTGAGGCCAGGACCATGGCACCTGGCCATGGTCATATGGCTGGGCACCTCATGGTGACCTCAGCAAATGCATCACGTGTTGTCTGGGCAGTTTGGACTAGGAACGGAGTAAAAGCCCTTCTTCATCTGGACTGCTGGGCATGGGAACTGGTGTGTGTGTGTATGTGTCCATTCATTTAGCCCATCTAGACAAGCCCTTGGCTTATTTTATTTGCACACATGAGAATGAAACATTGCAAATATTATCTACCCACTGGGTGGGATTACAGAAGATTTTTACCATTTTTCAGAGGTTTTTTTAATATTTCGGGACTTGTTTGTGAAAAATTCATAGATGAAAAAAATCACTTTAAAAAGTGATATTTCGCACAATTACAACTCATCTTTGCAAAAGAGATGGGGTTTTGTACAAAATACAATGGTTTTCATTCAACTGTAATGTTGACCATGAAGCCCAGAAAGCTGAAAAACCATCAAGAAATGCACAAGATCTATTGTAATGGGATCCTCTTCCATTGAAGATGGGGTAAAAGGTTATTTTTTTAATGTCCGTACTAAGAACTGAAGGACAAATTTTGTATAAGCTCACTAACTGTTAATAACTGTCATTGCCTGCTTTGCGTTGGTATCTGGTGATAATACAGCATTCATAGGGAAGTGGAGTTGAAACAATTGAGATTATCAGATGCGGCAAAAGAAATGCCAGAATAACAACAGCAGAACACAAAAGGACACCAATATCACATGACATCATTCTTTTGCATTCCACTGTCATTATTCTGGTGTTTCATTTTATTGACTAGCCGAGCTGTGAATAGATTGCCCGTCCTGTTTTGGTGCCGGTATTGCCATTTAATTCACGTAAATACAGCATCAATGGCTGGTCCAGCATGAAAACTTGCTGGTGAGATTGCGACACCCAGGTCAGTGACACACTTTTTAAAAATCTTCCATGGTTTATTTGGAAGTGTTAAAGTGTGTGCATGTATTTTTGTCACTTGTAATGTTTTATTTTTTGTTTTATGTTTGAATTTCCCATGTGATGAAGTCTCATGGGATTTCAAAAGAAGAAGCAAATGGGGCTTCGCTTACTTCCTCTTCATCTGCTGGGAGAGAAGGTAAGTGTGGTGGTCGGGGGTTCTTTTGCTGGCATAAAAATTGTGGGGTTTTTTTAATGCTGGCAAAAGAATGTTTAAAGGGGCTCATCTGATGAAATCACAGTCCTGAATGCAAATTTGTGGTGAGAAATCTATCCATTTCTGAGCCAGTGATGCAGTTCTGAAAATACTTAGAGGAAGAATGCATGGAGAAAGAATGTGTATGTGGGAAGTGTGCAGAAACATGCTTTGGTTGATGGGAAAATGTGAACATAACATAGATAGCATATTTGGAAAAATGGAAAAATATTTGATTTGTGGGTATATGCAGGGTGCGGGACAGGTTCAAAATCCAATACAAACGTGAGTTGAAACAAGCTTAGAAAATGGGAAATCTTGTTCTGGGAGAAACAGAGAAAAATAACCCAGCTGTTGGTGGGTAAATCTTGAGAGAGTTGAAAAAAATGAGATAGGGCGGGGGAAGAATGTGTTTCCTTGATGGTGCCCTAAAGCACAGGTGGCTTCTACAAGGGCCTGTGTTCGCTTCTCCTGGGAGGATGAAAGGCAGCTACGCTTCATGATGCTCAGCATCATGATGCAGGGGCAAAGCGTGCTGGCTATTGGGGAGGGGATATTTTAAAGTATTTGAACAATGGTCAAACTGAATTTCTTGAGTGTTGGGAAAACTTGAGGAGGAAAAACCTAGACTGTCAAGAATATTCAAAGTTTGAGACTTACTCTGCACAGAGTTTGATTGTGGTGGTGGGGTTTGCACAGAAAACAGAAGACCAGGGTTCAAATCCCTGTTCAGCCATGAAAACCCACTGGTTGACCTTGGGCAAGTCACACACGCTCAGCCTCAGAAAACCCTGTGATTGGTTCACCTTAGGGACACCACAAACTGGAAATGAGTTGAAGGCACACAACAACAACAACAACAACAACAACATCCTAAGCTGTGAACAGTCTTCGAAAAGTGCACAGTTTTCAAACACTTCCTCACAATGGCAAGACAATGACTCATTGCTTCCTTCATAAATGAAATTAGTGAAGAAATCAATGAAGAATCTCTATCAGCTATAAAAACTTCTTCTTTAAGTAGCTGGTGACTTCTCAGCCAACTAAGGCAATACAAACTATGACTCAACACTTCAGGGTAAGGTGAGAATGTTTGTTTTCCAGATTCATCTATTTCAGTGGAGAAATGTTTTAACTTATTCTACAGTGAACCAGAATGGAACTATAGGAAGTGGTATCAGTTAAATAGAGAGTCAGCATAGTGTAGTGTGGTCTGAGTGTTAGAATAAGATTCAGAGGGACCAGGGTTTGAGTCCTTACTTGACCATGAAAACCTACTGGGTGACCTTGGGCAAGTCACATTCTCTCAGCCCAGAAGTCAGTGGCAACTGCCATCTGAGCAAAACTTGTCAAGAAAACCCCATGACAGGTTTGTCTTAGGGACACTTTAACTTGGAAATAACTTGAAGGTACAAAGCAGACCACTTAAACAGATGTTCATCATGGCAGGCTAGAGCTGAATGGAGTTAATGTTCAATTTCCAGTGGGCAACCACAGTAAAATCTTTGGGCAAAACTTTAGGAGGGGTCATTTTGAGTCTCTGGGGCTTAGGAACAGATAAGGAGTGGGCAGACCTCTCTTAAGAACAGATGACCAGTCTGGACCTGTTAGATTATAGTTTGCAACTGAGCAAGAGGTGCTGTGGAGGTAGTCTGGCTTGATCCCAGCCTCAGCATGAGTCCTCACTGCTCACAACCCCACTGTGGATCTTCTGTCAGCAGTTCAATCAAGTGTGGCTGTGATTAACTCAACTTCTGTGTTGGCCTTATTATCTACAGGCTGAAATTCTGTTGGTTAGTCCCAGCTAGAGTAGACCCATTCTATCAAATTTTAAATTGTGAGTTAATACTTAGATAAATCAAGTGGGTTCAATAAGTCTACTCTAATCAGGACTAAAACAGAATGTAGACCCTAGTAGTGACCAACAGGAGGCCATAACAGTGGATGACATACAGGGAAGAACATGTCTGTTGCACATGTTGTGTGTGCAGCAGGAAAGCTTGGCCAATATTGTTCCTTCTTCACCCACATTCGCAATGTAGATCTTTTCATCGCAGTTATTGGACTTCACACACATCTTACTTGTGGCTTGTAGCTCTACAGGGATAAAATGGAGAGAGACAGAGTATTAAAAGATCAAAGTGGCCATCTTGGGATGGGAAACCACAGACTCCATACACCACAACATTTAGTGCAAGCATCACATGGCTAGATCAAGTGCCACACAGAGATGCTAGTACTCAGATGAAATCTGTCATCATTTCTCTCTGTGTGTGTTTGTGTTTCTTCTTTAAAAAAAAATCACCTGAAACTTAAAATGCTGGTATGCAAAGGGATCTTGTAGCACCCTTGAAACTAACTGGGAGAAAGAAGTTGTAGCATAAGCTTTGATAGACTTGATCCACTTCCTCAGATACATGGAGAATTCCCTGTCTCCCTTGGGTAAGATGACAAGACTTTTTGCACATTTTTGGTGGTGTTTTGAATTTTGTGATTTTTTGGTGAAAATGAAGGCTGGAATCCTGCTTGGCTATTGTATCTTTGTAAGTGGACATACATTTGTGGGAATTACAACCAAGCAGGTCCGGGATATCCATATTCACTAGAGGGTTGCTGTTACTTTATTATGTAGCAGAGCCTCAAATTGACCAATGCGGAGTGAGACAGATGTGCAATGGGACAGATGCACAATGGGATGTGCATTGCAACAGTCCTGATGCATATCATATCAGGCACTCTGGGCAGTGTCCTGTTACACATCTTTTCAATTTAGTAAAGGGATTTCTTAGCACCTCTGCTATACAGTTGTCCCTCAGTATCCATGGATTTAGTATCCACGGATTTAAGTATTCATTGCTTGAAAATATTCTTTAAAAAATAATAATCTAAAAAGCAAATCTTGATTTGCCATCTTATGTAAGGGACACTATTTTGCTATGCTATTGAAACGACAACGCAGAAAGAATCACAACCCAGAAACATTACCCAAGGAGACCTTCTGCTGTGCTTTCTTCAACCCGACTTGTTTATTTCGGATTGGCCTTTTTAGTCATCAGCGCGCTTGCAGAAAGCCGCAGGATGAGTCCTTCCTGAATCTTCATTTGCGAAGAAAAGCCAGAGAGAGAGAGAGAGAGAGAGAGAGAGAGAGAGAGAGAGGGAGCATATAATGGGACTTGAGTATTCACGGATTTTTGTATCCACAGCGGGTCCTGGAACCAAACCCCAGTGAATATGAAGGGATAACTGTATAGCTATTTATACATAAAATTATGTAATGTAATAGGTCATACAGGATTCTGACCGTTGTGCAAAAATCTGGCTTGCATCCAGTTGGTGACTTACATTTGGGTCTAAGCTATGCCTGCATCAATTATTTATTTATATATTTATTCACTACTGACTATATATCATGACCCAAATTCCTTCCTCATAAAACCATCTTTTAGTTGCTGCCACTCCCCTCCCCCAAGATGTTCAGAGTGCTGGAGTGACAGAGAAGTATCCAGCTAGGTTCCCATAGTTGGAGGCCTAGACCAAGGTCATCCTCCAGGTGCTTATTGAGATCAGTGTTCTTTATGCAAATGATTTTTTTTCAAAAAGTCCTGAAATACAAAAGATCTTGTAGCAGTGAACCATTTTGGAACTGTCTCAATATGTTGAGGCAACTTTTCTCATTAAAAATGAGAACATGTGCATTTTTTTTACATGCCTAATGGCCAAGATCTTGCATCACATGCATGGAGTGTAACATTCCACATGCACAGGCACTATACCTCCTCCTTCATGCAGCTGTCAATCTCTAGGGGACTGCTGTAATGGCCATTAAACGGCTGGGGGAGATAGAGGGAGGGAAACAATAGGGCAGAAGCAACTGCCTCCTATCTCTACTACCATTTTCTAAAGAGAGAGAGAGAAAGAGGAATAAGGTAGAGATGTGAAGATAACCTGTTACTATTTGCTAAACTTAGGATTCTCAATTTCTCTTTATGAGCTGAGAAATGTTTTAGCTATTCACCGAGGTGTGAGAATTTGCACATAGTTCATTTGAAAAAGAAGTAACAGGGTAACAGGGTGACCATGAGCACTTCAGTTAGATGTTCAGGATGTTTTTATTGCTTATGTGATAAAATTAACAGTGCCTCAGCCATTTATGTTAATTATGTGAATCTCAGTGAAGACAATTTGAATTACTCCATTGTGTCTAAAAATAAACACAGACCATTCTTCCTTCTTAGATGCTGTAGGAGGAAAAGACAGCTGAGTGCTTTATGGCCCTCTCCAGTCACCACCAAAAGATATGGTGGAAGGTTAGACAGGTTATGTGAAAAATTACCAGGATTAGCCAGGCAGGCTAATCTGTTTTCCACTTTTCTTTATGGTTTGCTCTTCACACATGCTCTGTAAGTGATTCTGGAGGTAGCTATTTCCCTTGCTCATAAGCATCCACAGCTACAGAAGGATCACCTAGATAACTTAATATTCCCCATTTTAATTGTGTGAGCCTCAGTTAAGTCAATTTGAATTACTCCTCTTGGCTACAGGTGTGGAGGAGGAGAGTGGGGAATTCCATTCTAATCATAAGCCATCCTCTGTGAACAGTTTTATGGTTCACACCACTAACTGCAAGAAGGGTTAGGGAGGGAAAGATAGCTGACTGTTTTATGGCCCTCATTCTTCATGAATTTATCAGGAATGGTTTGTCTACTCTGTGAGTGGCAACTCAGTTGAAATACCTGGCACTTCAAACAAAAACAAGAGGAGTAATATAATTTCCCTCCCATTTTCAGGGATGAGAAGAATAAAAAGATAAATTTACAACACTAGAACTGCTCCTTTTCCTCTCTCCCTGGAGAACTGTATCAGGGGTGGGAGGCAGTTCCTGCTGTTTTGTTACCTCCCTTCCTCCATTCACAACTCCTCTTATGGATCTTTAAAGGGGCTTGACAGCTTCTGGGTGGAGAGGGTTCAGATGGAGTGCCAGAGCCTAGTGAATAGTCCCTTACTCACCATCTAAAACAAGGCATACACATGTGTAACTTCGAGTTATGTACACATATCTCAATCATAGGATTTCAGTCAATATCACTTCATAATTAAGGGGTAAAGAAAGTCAAAGAGGAGAGGGTGGGGCAAAACATATGTGATTTAGGGATGGAAAGAACAGGACCGGTTTAAGGGCCCTGTAGCACCTGCAGCCACATGGGGCCCCATCATTGTGGGGGGCTCCGTCATAACCCTCCTCCTGCAAAAACATTATTAGTAATAATCAGAATATGCTGTACTGTGAATAGGTTAGGTTAGGTTAGGTTAGGTTAGGTTACATTGACCTGAGATAAGCACATGGGGCCCCAAAATAAAGTGCTGCAGCCTCCCCCAAAATTCCTTAAACCAGTCCTGGAAAAGAATATTAAAAAAAATATTCCCCAAATGGTTGAAAAACCTGTTTTGTTTTGTTTTGTTTTAGTATTGTGAAACCCTGATGAGAAGAATTCTGGACTGACAAGAACCTTTGCAGTTTGAGACTTATTCTGCACAAAATTCATACATGGTTGTTTCTCACTGAAAACAGCATTTTTGCACAGAAAAAAATACTATACAGAAGTATCATTCCCTGCATAGAAAACAGAAATTTCTGTTTTCTGCACAGAACAACCTTATGCAATTTTGCACAGAATAAGTCCCAATTTTGGGAAAAAAAAACTGTATGGTTTTTGAAGACTTTCTCTCAGTGGGAAGAAAATGGTTAAATCCCTTGTTGCTTCCTTTGAGAAGAAATGTATATCCCTAGTGTGTGAGAGGGGTGGTGTTACAAGGCAAAGACCAATAGTACTTGTAAGAGGTTGTTGGTGGGTTTCTTTTAATTTTTGGTTTGGGTTTTATATTTACTTACCAGTGAGAGAGTTTGGCTGGTTATCCTCATCAACTGAAAGGGGGAAAACAGAAAGAGAAATAGATGAGGAATAGAGTGTGTTTGTCCTGCTACTGAGAACAAAAGGAATAAAACTACCTAGAACGTTAACTAGGCTGAAGGGACAAGCTTCTAGAAGTTTTATATTTGAGGGAAAAATACAGTCCCAACTGGAAATATTCTAATCCTTTCACTGACCTGGTTACCAAAACTCTTAATTCAACTCAGTGTGGGAGAACTGCTTTTCCTTCCTTGATGTACAACCAAGACCGGATTAAAGCATTTAGGCACCTGAATCAGTTCTCAAACAGGTTTGTAAGGATCGGCCCCTGATGTTGCCTGTTCCTGCCATTTTCAGTGTTCTTTTGTAACCTTGATGCTAATTGTATTTTCATTTCTTTGTGCTTGTTAACGGGTGTTCTGGGGTGACGGTGGAGGGGACACTAATGGTTGTTAATGGGAATGGAGTGATAAGCCTGTAGGTGCAGAACTGGCTTGGGTACAGCGGGATGGATTTTGCATGGGAAGAAGGGCTCAGGGGATGATGGATAGCCAATAATATGGAAGACTGCCCAATTTCATAGATTGCAATATGCTTTTAGTGTACTATCTGCCCTCTAAGTTTAAGTTCTGAGCAACAACCTTGCATGATATGCTTTCTGGATTTTTGTACCAATAAAGTGTTTGTTTTATCTCTGAAACTGCTGGTCACTGCATCTGGGAATGCAAGCAGTTGCTGAGGATCCCCCATTGCACATATGTGCATATTGCTCTTTCATGATTGAGGGAAGAGGTGGCTCTGGAATCGCCCAGATGGGGTCCCAGCTAATGTGACCAAAAAACCCAGAGTCTTCACACACTATTCATCTCTTGAACTGCACACACCATTCACTTCTTCACTCATTCATCAGCAGGAAATGAAGCTGGGTAGTGGGGGTAAATACTCACAACCCTTGGGGAAGGCTACACAGAGAGATCTACAACCCATCAGCATTCCTTTGTCGAAGATACCACAGTATGAGAAGCAAGTGTATCTGTTTGTGTGTGGGGCCCAGTGACTCAAGGCACTGGATTATTTGCTGCAACTATACCCATGAAAGTCCAGCCTTGTCCATCAAGATGACAAACCTGTATACTTTGAGGTGCAGGGAGCTTTAATGAAGATGAGTGCAGCATGCTACAGCATTTTGAGTGTTAGATTAGGACTCTGGGAGACCAGGGTTCAAATCCTAGCTTAGCCGTGGAAACCCAATGGATGGCCTTGGGCAAGATCACACACTCTAAGTCTTAGAAAAGGGCAATAGCAAACCTCCTCTGAATAAATCTTGCCAAGAAAACCCTAGGATAGGGTCACCATAAGTTGGAGTCACCTTGAAGGCATATGGCACCAGCAAGGATCAAGATAGACTCACATTTCCAAACTAAAAATTCCAGGTAACTAAACCCTGGCTGGGTTGCCAGTTGAGCTGTACTCTGAAGAGGAAATAGCAAAGACTATCCAGCCAGCTCTGCCCATAGAAAAGAAAACTGTCTGGGTGATCCACCTCCCATTTGTTTCACACTTAGTTCTTCTGGAGACCATGGATGGTTTGCACTTACTCACTGTGCTCTTTGCCTGAAGGACAGCACATTTGTCTAAAGCAGGCAGACAAGTTTCCATATTGCCAACACAATTGTATGCAGAGCTGTCACAGATCTCACATTTCAGAGATTCCCCTAAAAGTAAACAGGGACAGAAATAAAGAAGCCTTAATGAAGTTAATTCCACTGACCTTTTTGTTCTGTTCTGTTTACTTCTCTTTTCTGCACAGAAAATTAGAATTGCCAGAGAAATTCACTCAATCCCTACATGGACTCAGATTATGGAGGAGGCTCTTCTTCCATCACATAGAATCATAGAGTTGGAAGGGGTTCCATTAACCATTGAGTCCAACCTCCCCCACCCCCACCATGCAGGGATTCCAGCTATAGCAGCTCAGGCAGGTAGCTGTCCATCCTCTTTCTGAGGACATCCAGAGAAAGAGACCCCACCACCTCTCTAATCGAGTCCATTGCCACACTGTTCTTACCATCAAGAACTTTCTTCAAATGCTCAATTGAAGCCTGTAACTTAAAATCATTAGATCTGGTCATACCCTCTGGGGCAGAAGAGAAAAACCTGTACCTTGCTCTCTTTAGCTCTTTGAAGAGGGCGATCATGTCATACCTCAGTTTTCTCTTCACCATGCCAAACATGCCCAGATCCTTCAACATGTCTATGGACTTTATCAGATCACCCTCCTAAACATGTTCTTTTGCTGGAATAATTTGTGCCATTTTTACGCCGGCAAAAGAACTCCCCATGCCACACTTATCTTCCATCCCAGCAAAAGGCTTCCCTGGCAGTGAACGAGGAGTGAATGGAGCTCTGTTCACTTCCTTGTCTGAAATCCCGCGGATTCTCGCAAGAATACCTGGCAAGGGAAATTCAAAAATAAAACCAAAAAATAACACACACAAAGTTAAACTAAGAACATAAACACACTTAAAAACTTCCAGGTAAACCGGGGAGGGTCATAAAATGTGTGTCACCTACCTGGATGTAACAATCTTACCTGGAAGTGTTCTGGCCGGTCTGTCCATTCATGCTGCATTCACGTGTGTACAATAGCATGTGGATTCAAATGCCAGCAATGCCAGCACAAAAGCACTAGGGGTGATCTATTGACAGCTTGAGCCATTGATAAAATAGGATGGTTTTTAAACTGGACATGATCACGAAAGGGTGACTTCATCTGGTACTCGCGCCCTTTCATTATTATTAGGTGTCCTTATGAGGCCGTATTTACATGGTCCTATATCCTTCTTAAAGTGAGGTGCCCAGAAATGAATGCAGTACTCTAGATGACCCCTGACCAGCACAGAATTTACGGAGACTATTACTTCCATGGAGACTATTACTTGACTTGGAAATAATGATTCTATTAATGCAGGCGAAAATATGATTTGCTTTCTTTGCAGCATCTTCACACTTCTGGGTCATGTTCAATTTATGATCAACAATCATACCACCATCCTTTTCACAGGTACTGTGGCTAAGCCAAGTATTTCCCATCCTGTATCTGGGCATCTGATTTTAGTTGCCTACAAGTAGCATTTTGCATTTGATGACCAACACATAAAAAAATGAGGCCAGAGAAAAATCTTGGGTTAAAACAGGGACCACTGTATTTATTCTATCATCAATTTAATCTTTTTTCCTTGGGATATGCAAACTAGGGGGGAGACCCAATGCGGAAAAAGCTGGAGCCGATGGTCTCACCAAAACCAATTCCCAGCTTCCCTGGGCAAAACACCAGAGCCTGGGGGGGGGGTCCATCAATTGGGTTACTCCCCTGGCACCATCTGCTGGAAAGCAAAACCCCAGGACAAGGCACCTCAAGTCGCGTGACTTCTGGTGAGGGTTCAACCCTTGGGCCAGCCTCAAGGATAGTCTACTCCCCATCCCCCAAGTTGCATGACCTGCAAGGGTAGTTTGATAGAGTAATCCACCCAAAAAGGGTGTCATAGGTATACACCAAATAAATCCCCATCTCCCCCACAACTTGCCAGGTGACCCCCTATTTATGACACCACCCTAAAGCCAATTCTCCAATTCCCTTGTAACAGTGTGGGGTATGAAAAAAAAAACTGTGGAAAAGGGGAAAATTCCTACCTGGCCCATATGCAACCAGTAAACGCACACTGTGACAGAAGTCGGAGGGTGGGTCAAATTAAAGCAAAAGAGGAGGAGGGAAGGGACGGATTCTGTTTAAATCTCCTCCTCTCTGCCCCAAACCTCCTACATCATGGTGCGAGGTGCTGTGACCCAATTAAAGGCATCTGATCATGTGAGGCCATCAAGTACCTTCTCCCATGCAACACTATGCTATGCTGGGGGGGGGGGTCATTATTTCTGCTGATTCTCATTCTATTAGTTTTAGCCCAATTTCCTAGTTTATCAAGGCTCACCTTTATAGCATAAGCAATGCTTGCTGAAATCCCCTTTCACACAACCATGAAAAGTGTGAGGTGGCAAGGTCTCCTTCTCTGGATGTCTTCAAAAAGAGGCCTGACAGCTATCTCTGGGGATGCTCTAGCTGGAGATCCTGCATTGCACAGGGGGTTGGTCCTGATAGGCCATAGGGACCATTCTAACTCTTTGATTCTATGAAAGGGACCAGAGCATTGTCACTTACTTACACCATCAGCGGAGGCCATCAAACACCACCAAAGAGAGAGGCTTCCAGTTGCAACAACAGGAGTAGAAAAAGGGTGGCTCACAGGCTACATGCATCCCTTAGGATGCAGTTTTGTAGCCCTCTTCAGACCCCTGAAGCTGATAGTCTCCATTTATTTATTTAAAACCACAATCCATAATAGCTGAAGAAACACTCTGAAAGAATGTCCAAACTACCACAAACTGCCCCCTCCTTAGCACCAATGCTTCAAAACATATAGAAGATTATTAGCCGTGGTTGGGAATGCATCAAAAAACTGCATTCCAAACGTGCCAGAAGATTGGTAAAACAACAGAAAGGGAGACATTATCAGATGCCATGTCCTTCAGCCATTCCTGGGGTGTAGCACTGCTGCAGACGAGACTCCCCTTTTTCATTGACAAGGGCAAGCCACCAATAAAAAGGGATGCCTTACTCACACCCGTGCTACACCCCCAGAATGCTGGAGGACATTGTCATCTGATAATGTTGTCCCTTCATGTTGATCTTTTGATGTGGTTTTTGACATGTCTGATAATCCAGAGAGAGGGTGGGGGGAATTGGCCATGTTTTTGGTGACAGTGACTATGTAACCAGTTCTGCTGCCACCATAAGCTGCATGCAGCCCTCACATAACTTCCAAATAACTGCTCTGCATGCATAGCACAAAGTACATCTGCCCAAGTCACTAACATAATTCCACCTGTTAAGTATTATGCTCCATGACCATGATGCAAGTGCTCAGCAAAAGTTTTCCTTCTCCAGCCTGGAACACACAGCTCTTTCTTCCACCGAGAGCATATATCCACTTCCTGCTCCTTGGCACCTCTCACTTCATATTGATTAGTGGCAGAGCTGGTCCTCTCACCCATAGACTATCATGATAAATTCCTGATCTATAATGTAGTAACATGAAGGTTCTGCTGAACTCACCTTTGTTTGCCAGGTATAGCAACATTCCTGTATTAAGCCAGACCAGTATGAGAAGATGCATCAGAGGAGTGATTTCTGGGTCTTTGATAGTTTTGCTGAAGTGGGAATTTGGGGTGATAGCAGTTGGTCACATCACAATGCTGCAAGAAAGAACAGAGACAGCTCCATGTGCCCAAGGAAGGAAGGAAGACTTTGACTCAATGTACACTTATTTCTATATTATTCATTCACTATTATTTTTAAGCCATTTGATGCCTAAGCCACCATGATGTCTACCTCAAAAAATAAAACAATGTAACAATACAACAGTAAAGATCAATATAACAATAAATATAGGGACCCCCTGCCATTTAACAGCTCATTTTTAGAGGACTCAGTCTTTCAACACTTTCAAATTACAGACAAGTTCCATCAGTTTGATGAGGATTCCACTTTTTTTCTTAGTTCTTCTTGCCTATGGAAGCTCAGTTGGGATGGCTGGCTCGCATGCTGCTTAAAAAATGAGCTGAGAGGGGGGAAGGTATCAAGCTGACCATGGAGGCTTGTTTTGGACCACTCATGTGCATGGTCCCAAGTCTTGTCTTTGGAAAGAGTGGATCCCTGGTCAAATTAATAGAACTTATATGTAATATTTTTTCTCCTATAGTGTGTGTGCCAGTAAATGGTACTACAGTAGGACCCCCGTATCTGCGAATGATTGGTTCCAGGGTGCTCCATGGATACCGAAAACCACAGACAACAGCGAACACAATTGAAAAAAATAATGGGACTCCTGGTTTAAAATACCATAGAGATGCCTTGGAGGACCTAGAAAACATCTAGAGAGGATGCCTCTCTAGGCATTTTCTGGGAAGACTCCATGGTAGGTGTGCTATTTTGTGTCCCGTGGATAACTGAATCAGTGGGTAATGAATCAGTGGGTATGAGGGTCCTACTGTATTTTATTACGATCAACAGATCAGATAAAACAGATAAAACCAAACAGATAAAATTAACATCAATGTTATTTAAAAGTTATATAAAAAGTTATATAAAAGTGGATATTATTAGTTACAAAACAAAATTTCCTTATGTAAACAGAAATTTCATTATTATAAAATTTTATTATATCATTTTTCACTGACAGGCTAGTGCTGCAGCAGAAAAGCTGGCCACTTTAATTGTTACTGATGGACACTGGTCTGCCAACAAATAGCAGGTGTAAAAGGCATCAGTTCTCCCAGGAATGCCTTGAAGAATTGGGTAGATAAAAATACACTGTTGTAGAAACAACAATGCAACAATACATATCCTACCATCTCCACTAAACCAGCCCCACAAGAGCATAAATGTGCATCATAAGGGACATTGCTATATCTCCCCTCTAGCAAGGCTGAGGGTAATACATTAAATTTAGCTAGAGTGAATGCTTTTCTGTATTATGGGAGAGTTAAAATATTCAAATGGCTTGCTAACAAGAAAGCCTGACCGCTGTCTCTAAATTCAGCATATGCAGTGCTTACATGATGTTGCAATTCATTATAATATGCTGGAATATTTCCTTCCCCCCCCTTTTTTTTTCTTTTTTCCCCCTTCCATATAATCCATTACCATAATAGTGGTTCATGAGAAACCCAATTTGACTAGTTTTTCATCCAATGTCTTTTCCCACCTTGCGTGAAACCCATCAGTTAGTACCAAGGGAGGGTGCATGTGTGTGCCTTTGCCATTCCCATCAGCCTCTACGTCTCCATCCCTCATGCTGGTCAGGGAGAAAATACTGCCCCAGCTATGTTCACCCTATCTCTCTCTCTCTGTGTGTGTGTGTGAGAGAGAGAGAGAGAGAGAGAGAGAGAGAGAGAGAGAGCATGTGCGCCTCTGGCGGGTTGTCAGCCTCTCTGCCTCCATCCCTTATGCTGGCTGGACAGAGGGCACAATCAATCTCCATAGGTCTACTCACTGTTCATGTGTGTATGTGTGCCTCCACCCAAGCCAATATGCTTCCTTCACTTGCTGCCACATCATCTATGGTCTCTGTTCTGCTCTCTCCTCTCCCTTGCCTTTGGAAGGGCAGAAGAGTCTCCTGTGGAGTGTGAGTAATAGCATGGAGAGGGGGAATGGAGAGAGGAATATACCACCTCCTGGATGCAAGCAAAGGCTTTATTTCTGGGTGTGTGTCAAGGATCCCCTTCTTTTCTGGGGAAGATTTGGCCTTTTTCTTTGGATCCCCTGCAGGTTAGAGACCAAGGCACATAACGGTCCTGCATTTTGAGAATTTCCACTTTTTGACAGTGCTGTGGTCCCTAACCTGTTGAATAAGTGGGAAACTGCTGTATGAACAAAACAGAAAGGCATCAGATCCCATCAGGTCCTGGAAGCTAAACAGGATTTAGTCTTGTTAACATATGGTCTTGAATACTATTCAAGAGAAATCCAACTTTCTGAAGGTCCACAAAGAAAAGCCTCATGACCCCAAGGTCCAGAATCATTCAGAATGTTTTCCTCATGCACATCAACCTTGCTGTTATCTTTGGTGGAGGAATTGAGAAGGATCTCTGTTGATGATCTCAATGTGATGGCAAACAGATACAAGTGAAAGCATTTAAAACATTAATTGTCAAACCCAGAACTTAAACTGGACTCAGAACCACACTATCTTCTGATGTCACAGATGTTGATATAGTGAAATCACATGAGCCAGCCATCCAACCCTCATATTTTGAACCAGCTGACATTTCTGTACCGTCTTTAATATCAACACCAAAGAAAACTCATTACAGTAGGTCAGCCTGGTTACTAGTACCTCAGTAGGTAGTTAGAAGCACTATGATGTAAACTGATACAATGACTTTGAAATGAATGTAAATTGAGTTTTCATTTTGTAGCCTGGGATAAAATGGGTGGATTGAAATATTTTAATGGTTACTCCATTCACTTCATGTAATTCTGGATATATGTCCTGATGAGGTGGCCCTACCATTAGGCAACATGAGGCAGCAACCCAAGGTAGCAGATTGAGGGTGGCATGAATAGGTAGCAAAAAAACTAATCATTTAATTTGTTGTTATAGTACCTTAACTCCCAGAGCAACGGAGAGAAGTGTTTGGGAGATTTTCTACTTCAGGTGCCAAAATAACTTAATAGATTTTTTTTGGTTACAATTGCATTTTGAGTTAGATGGAATGGGAGAGGGCCAACCATTTTCTGCTGTGCCTCATTCATCAAAATACAGACTATTTCCAGCCCTTGAATATGAACAGATACTTATTTAAGACAAAATAAGGTTGACATCACTATGGAATCATTCCTAACTGTTCTGTTCACCTCTCAGGCCTGATTTGTTTATGTGGAAGAAACTGTGTATGTCTATGAGGGAAGACTAAAAGAGAAAAATAGAGAATGTTCAAGAAGCACACAACATATCGAGATATGTATTTGAGTGTAGGATGGTGTGGAGGAAAGAAGTGAGACCTAAACATGGGAATTTGCCTCTAGCTTTCAGAACTCGTCAAGGCTACCCTCCCTGGCTTCCCATCTTTGCCCTCATTAAAGATGCTAGATTTAGCCTCTGGTTCCATCACATTCTTACTTTTCCTCCAAGAATTTTAGAGCAATGTATGGGGTTCCCCTCTCCCCACTTAAATTATTACAATAATTCTACAAGGCAGGTTAGGCTAAAAGATAATGACTGGTCCAATTCACCCTCTAAGACTCATGGTGAGTGGTCCTGGGTAGACACTCAAACAAGTGTGATGCCATGGTCTTAGTTTCAGGAGAGTGTCATTTCAGCCAAGAGATGGTTTTTACCATGTCCAAATTGTCTGAAGTTGTCACTTCTCCTTTCTCCATGGCTGGATGTGGGGAGGTCCAGGCTCCAGCACCGGGTATGTGAGCACCATTTAGATGAACATGAGGGAGCTTCTTGAAATGCCCACAAAATAATTCTCCCCCAGCTTTGAGACATTGCAGATGCAAACCTGACTGAGCTAGGTCAGAGAGCAAACGGGGATGAAGATGATGGCAGCTCTCAGCAAAGTTTGCCTCAAAACCTACATGCTAGGAGTGGTTGTCACATCTAAGTCCCTGCCAGTGGCTCATTGTGGACTCCTATTCTGATGTAACCACTGTGTAACTATCACTATTGTGATGCCCTGTCTTGAGGACACCATCAGAGAGACCAGATGACTGGATGGTTGATGATAGAACACCTCAAACTCATACACACAGGGGAAAACAGTAAACAGGTTATTGACATCCCTTACATTCTTTAGATAACCATGGGTTTGGAGAATGGAATAAGGAATTACTTCTATCTGTTTACTGGCTTTGCTGAAAATTATATAAAAGCTTAGCAGGAAAAAGGAAATAAGCAAGTAATAAAAAAAGGAAATAAGAGAGCAATAGAAGAGAGCAATCAGAGTTAAGACTTTTAAGCCTTAAAGGATTCCCCATTTAATTGATTTTCCATCATCAATACTGAACTGTTGAGAAAGTTTTCAGTGTTCATTTTCACCCAAAGACTTGAGGACTGGCTATCCCCAAGCATGGTAGATGTCAATTAGGTTGCAGAACAAGGTATATAATCATGCACAGAGGTGTTGTAAGGTAAAAAATGCCATTGTGGTGTTCTTGGGGGAGAGTATTTATTTTTCTACTGTGTTCTGATCCATTCTACCACTTTATTTATATTCCTCCTTTTCCCCAGAGCTGAGACTCACGATGCTGCAAAGTAAAGTATGTGCCTTTAAGTCACCTGTTAACTTATGCTGCCACCATGAATTCCGCAGGGTTTTCTTAGGCAAGGAATACTCAAGAGCTGAATTGACATTGTGTTCCTCCGAAATATAGCTGACAACACATGGCATTCCCCAGCAGTCTCTCTTCCAACTCTGACCCTGCTTAGCTTCTAAGATCAGACAGGATCTGGTACCTTCAGAGTATTTAGATCATTTTTCAAGATAGCTTACAAGATTTTTTTTTAAAAAAATCCAAGTGCCAATAATGCCCCTGAGCATGCCATGAATAAGGCATATCACAAAGTAGCATTGTTCCCACAAGCATTCTGGCCCAGGAGAAAGCAAGGAGTGGCGAGGGAGAAGGCAGAACTGCTGTGATTTTCCTTATCCTCCCTTCTCAATGTATGCTCATTTTAGAACAGAACAGAGCTTTATCTCAGCCTTTAAAGGAGCTATCCGAAGTTCTGAACCCTATGCCCAAATCGATTCAGGACTTTGGATAGCTACATTAAAAGTCTTGAATGAAACCCAGTGAGGATTCACCATACTCCTGCCATGGAAACCAGAGAACCGGCTCCCCCGCTGGCTGGCAGAGCCTACAGGTGGGGAAGTCCATTTTATGAGCTGCAGCAGAGAAGGAGGCCTGGAGATTGATGTCTCTGGCAGGCACCAATGACACGAGGCAAGGGGCAGGGCCAGAATCTATAAGGGCGCTTGCCGCCCCTCGTCTCGGCCTCTTTTTTCACAACGACCCACCCTCCTGCCACTGGAATAGTGTGATAATGGTTGCCTCGAGGCCGGGTAGGAATTTTTTACCCCCTTTTCTTGGTTTTTTCCCCCCACCTACCCCATACTAGGAAAGCGACAAATGGAAAAATTGGCTAGGGTGGAGTCTAAGTAGGTTAAATTTGTCCTATCTAGAGTGGGAAAGGGGGAGGCATAGATTACAGTGGGCACCTATGGCACCGATTTTGGTGAAGGAACTGTCTCTGGAAGGGTCTCCTTAGGTCATACGATCTGGGAGAACAGAAGGAGACCTACCTTGGGCTTGGCCTGAAGGATAATTCCCTCACCTTAATCTGTATTGGGTGAAGGACTTTCGGGTTGATATTCCAGATACGAGCCAGCTCGAGAGCAACCCCTCAACAGGGCTCAGGTATTTGTCAGGGGAAGCTGGGGGCAAAGGTCCAGGAGGGACAATCTGCCCCAGCTG
Source organism: Gambelia wislizenii (assembly GCA_030847615.1). NCBI lineage: Eukaryota > Metazoa > Chordata > Lepidosauria > Squamata > Crotaphytidae > Gambelia > Gambelia wislizenii. The sequence goes on along the minus strand of JAUMIR010000010.1, from coordinate 30,623,561 downwards.
CTCCCACACTAGGTTGCCTCCCCCTGCTGAAGATTTAATGAGTTTTAAATAGGTAGGGTTAAGAAATAAAGACCTTTTTATATCATCCCATATCTGTGTGTGGTCTCGTTATTTCTCGTTATTTCCATAACCCCAGTGGCACTTTAATTTCTCTACTCACCACTAGTGGAATCTGCTGGTAAGCACTGGTAACCCCAACCTCCCATGAATTGTCCATAACTACTTGGGGACTAGAGTGAGAGACACACAGAGACACAAAATGAACAACTGTACTGGGGGCAACTAGAGTTAACTGAAGTTTTTCATTCTCTGTTAAACATATGGTCTACCTATGCTGTAAGAACCATAATCCCAGCAGGAACTCCAGAGGTCCTCCAGAGTGGACTCAAACTCAAATTCCTCTAGAGGGGACTCAAAAAATCATATTCACAAGGAGAAGCCCAAGAAGAACTGGGAGGAATTGTTCAAACAATCCTGGAGCAGAGTTATCTACATCAGGTGCAGGCTCGCAGGTACCTACTCCAGCTATTTCGAGAGTGGCTAAGTGGACAACACCTTCATGAAAAGTGTCACAGAAAGCTTTGTTTGCACACCCCTGGATGGCAACATCTCCATCCAGAACATTGTCCGCTGTGAAAAGAATCAAAAGAGATAATAGTGAGGATCAGGGGAAGTGCAGTGTCCTAGAAATATCAATCTTCTTTCCTCTGTTTCAGTCTCAGAAAGCCAGAGTTGGATAACTCATCAGGGACTAGATTGAAAGAGCAGGAAGCTAAGACCTAGAGGAGACTTCCTTCCTTGAATGTAAAGGGAGAGGTAGATCTATGGCAAGGTGGAGAATTTGTGGCCCTGCAGATGTTTTGTGGCCTTGGTAGTTGATCCAGCCATTTTTTTTCTTGTAATTACAGTAGGCCCTTGGTATCCGCTGGGGTTTGGTTCCAGGACACCCCCGTGGATATCAATATTCATTATGTACAATGGCATGGTAAAATGGTGTCCCTTATATAAAATGGCAAAATCAAAGTTTGCTTTTTGGAATTTTATTTTGAATATTTTCAAGCTACAGATGGTGGAATCCATGGATGCAGAATCCATGGATATGGAAGGCCGACTGTATATTGAAACATGCTCAACGTTTCGCTGCCATGTGCTTTCAAAGCATTTTGGTTTGGTTTGCTTCTGACTGCCACCTTATTGTGATATTTGGGACCCTCCAGCAGGCAACATCACCTCTCTTCTCCTGGCTTCAGAACTGTAACCAGTTGCCACTTTGGTGCCTCTTCCTCTCCCACCCGTAACCAGTACATGGACATGGTGATACCTTCCAGGGGCAGAAGGGATGTGGGACTGTATGAGGAGAGTGTTACACTCTGCTTGCCCAGGGGAGGATTACAGCCAAATTCTGTGTCTGTGTGTACCTGTGCCAGAAAGAAAGAAGAGAATTACCAAAGGTTTCCATAGTTCCTGGGGAGCCAACATTTCCTCTCCCAGATATGACAAGGCAGTAGTTCTGGTCTCCCACACAGTCAACCATCTCTTCTGGCTTGCATCTACTATTCCCCAAAGAAAAGCAGACTGGGCATTGCTTCCCATTGAATGTTCTGTTTAGGGTTGGCACTGTGAGAACAAGAGGACAGTCAGAAGGAGAGAAGAGTACTGCAAAGGTGAGCAGGAGGTAGATCAGATAGGTTCTAAGGTGCCCTTCTCTATTCCTGTCTTGCTGCTGAAACAATAATTAAGTCTCCAAGTGTGTCAAATTACTTTTTAGAAGCAATGAGTTTCCATGATAATTCCATACCCCAACATAATTAGTTACCATTATAGCTTATGATTTTCCTGCTTCTAAAAAGTAACTAAAATAGTTACATTAGCAAATAAACTGATTGACCCAGTATGAGGGGACAACGTGAATCCTGTGATCTTCCATTTAGTGAGACTACATCCTTATAACTATAAAAGTAACTTTAAAATTTACAGTTATATCACAAAAGGAAAAAAAGGTACTTCTCATGAATCACATTCATCATCTAATTTTCTTATATATTTTTTTGTTGAGAAAAAGGATCATGCTGCTGCTAATCATGAATTATTTGTAACTAGTTACTTCCAAGTTCTAGTAACACTTAGATTTTATGTACATCCTTTGATAACGTGCCTTTATATACTTTGGTATTGATTCTTGATAATGGGCCTCTGATGCGATGGGTTCTTTCATGCTACATAGTTATAATACCATTATTCCACTTTATTTGTCATAGTGCCATCCAATGGAATCCTGGGATTTGGAGTTTAAGGAGGTACATTTAGAATCCTCAGCCAGAGTGTTCTAGTGCTTCACAAAACTACAAGCCCCAGCACACCAAAAGATGAAACAATGGCAGTTAAAGTGGAATCATATATATATCTTGGGTATGCACAATGGCCTTAGGTATGTTGCCTCTTGGATATGTATAATGGGTTTAGGTATGTTACCTTTTTCAGTGTGCTGATTGGCCACTTCTTTCGTTCACTCAGCCAATCACCATCCACATGCAAATTCCCTCTCCTCCTCACAATCCACTCCTGCCACTCATGGCCATACTGCATACTGGGAATGATGAAACAATGTGCTACAGTGTTGGCTATAGTTACTAAGGCTGTAGGCCTTTCTAGTTCACCAGTGTCTCAGGGCTGCACAATTCCTACTTATGATTTAAGTCTACACAGTAATATCATTTCTATTCCTGCTGCGACGGGATCCAGGCATGAGGTCTACTTGGCATTTTGGGGGGAATTTTTTTAATTGAGCATGGTACACTGGGTCTAGCTAGTAGTGTTATAATTGTGTGGTGTGAATGGGCCCCTGGGAACAATACAACATTCCTAGGGAAGTGTCCAAGATTGCAAGGGCATGTTCAAGAAATATACCACTTTTGGTGTGCTGGGGGGGGGTACAGCCCATGGAGGTTTATGGGGGTGGGATTAGCATCTGTTCCCCATGCACTTGCCCCCATCTCCTGTACAGAAATGATTTTCCTTTGTCAGCCCTAGATAAAGTGATTAAGAGAAAAGAGCAGGCATCCCCTTCTTGGTGCTACAGAAAGGCTTCTGAAGTGCTGAGAAGAGAAAGCCCACTCTTATCTCCAAACACTGATTAAAGATAAGAGCAGGCTTTTCCTTATTTCTGTGTGAGAAATGTTACCTTTCATGTCTCTTGTGCTTTGAGAGGGTGTTAGATGGGGCACCCTTATATGTTCCCTATTCCTATCTCAAATCAAGTGCTTTTAAGGTAGGACCAGGGATTTTCTCATGAAAGGCCTATGAAAAACCTCCCCCTAAAAATGAGTACTGTGTTTTCAAGGTTGTGTGATATAATGAGGAAAGGACAGGAGGATGTATCAGTAAATGACATACAGGGAAGAACAGGCCTCTTGCACTTTTCTGTGCAACAGGAGAGCTTGGTCACAAACATTCCTCCTCTGCCCACATTAACAGTGGTGATGTCCTCATTGCATATAGTAGCTTGGATGCACCTCTTAATCACAGCATGGTTACCTGCAGGGATCAAAAAGGAAATGAGATACTTCAAATTGAAGCAGCAGCTTTGGGTTGAGCAGTTACCAGCCACAATCTTGTTGGTGACTTACATTCCTGTAAATACCATTACACCGGGGGTTGCATTTTGTAAGAAGTTGTGGAAGGTCAGTGTCCATTTAATCAGGATTACACAAGCAGCAAAACCATTGTGCAACAAGTGAGCACAAGGCATTGCCACCTGTTGACCAGCTACACAATGACACAATCCAATATAACTCCAACATAGTCCAGAAAAACTCCAGTTGACCAGATTCCTGGCTACTGTTCACACACAGAGACACAGAGAAACACTTTTGTATTCTGACAAGGAAAAGCTGCAGTCCTATATAACTCAGCATAGCATAGTAGTCCTGCATGTGGACCTATGCTAGTCTAAACCATATACCAACTCCTGGACTTTCAGTACAGGCACTGAAACCCCCTTATATGACTGTTCCTCTTGGAGAGCAGGCAGGATCAGAGAGTCATCTGGCCATGTCCCCATAAAATGATTACAGTACAGCAGTGTTGGAATCTGCCCAGACCCTCTGGTGGTTTCAGTGTGATTTTGGGTCTGGCTACGGAGCCATAGCTGGGTGCTTCTCCGATCCTTCTCATTCCCCAAGACACACAGAATTGTCATGTAGTGGGAGGGGCTTCAGAGGCTGTATTGTAAATCAGGAGGGGTTGGGATGCTATGGAGGGAGGAAGGGAATACAAATGACTGCAACATCCCCAAAAAGACATATGCTGGCATAATGGACACTTGAATGTGTATATGTCCCTAACAGAATGCCGGCCATTGTTATCACATGAGGAGTCTGAATAATTATAAACATAACAAGCACAACGCCCCGAAAACAAATAAGCTGCATATACCACAATGATAGTAGAAACATGGATTGAAGCTAAATCTTTGACAAGTACACATAGTCAAAGCAGGGAAATAGGTTCTTGAAAATAAACATGCATGACAATAGCATCCACCTGATTCAATTCCAAATATGATAAAAACACAGAACACTACTTTATAACACCTTTCTGCTACATGGTTTAAGAATAAAGGCCTGCCTAAATAATACAGTTTTTGCTTGTCCGTGGAAAGTGAATACATCTCTCTCCAAGAGGGCCAACCAGAATTCCTGTGGAAGGAAGTTCCACAGCCTGGAAGCACAGCCTGTCTTGTGGAGAGGAGAAAATGTCTGCAGTTTTTCATTCTTGCATGAGAGAATGAAAAAAGCAAGGACTGACATCTTTGGTGTAATAGGTAGAGAGGAATAGTACCTGTAAGAAATATATTTTTCCTACTTACTAATGTTAGGATAAGGTGGCTTCAGGCGAGGGTCTGAAAAGAATAATCAGAAACAGAAATAGATTACGAGTTAAGGAATCTGTCCAGTAGTGAAATAACCCCCCCACAAAAAAAGTTAACTATACTGAAGACACCTTGTACCAAACCACAATAAAACATTTGCTGGTTTCATACACCACTTCCCAGCATTGCCTTATAACTGAAGGAATGAGACAATCCCCTTTTAAACACTGTAGTCCTCATGCTAATCAGGAAAGCAAGGAGGAGGGCAGACATTTGTTCTTTGTGCTTGGAGAAGACAAAACCGAGGGTGCATCTACACAGTTTTGTGAGGCACCAGCACTTTTTGGCAGAGAAGGGTAAAGACCTTGTAAAACTACAAATCCCAGGATTCCATGGGATGGAGCTACAGAACTTAAAGTGGTGCCAAATGGCATTATTTCTACCATGTAAGTGCACCCAGAGAGGTGAGAAAATAGCTATCTTTAAATATCTGAAGAGATCTCATTTAAAATATGGAGCAAGGTTGTTTCCTGCTGTTCCAGAGACTAGAAGCATGAACCAATGGATTCAAATTACAAGAAAAGAGATTTCAGCTGTACATTAGAAAGAACTTTTTTTATTGTAAGAGCTGTTTGACAGTGGAATAGATTGCCTCAGAGTGTGGTGGACTCTCCATTTTTAGAGATCTTTAAACAGGGGTCAGATGGGTATCTTTCAGGAGTGCTTCAGCTGTATATTCCTGCATGGCAGGGGATTGGACTAGATGGCCCTTGTGGTCCCTTGCAACTCTAATATTCTATGATTTTAGGATTTTAGGTGGAAGGACCTTTCAGGAAAAGCAATGCCAGGATCAAGAAAAGCAAACATTTTACTAGTGAAAGCTCCAGGTAATTCAGAGTCCCAAATGAGCTGCACTCTGAAAATTATTTTCAGGAATTATTCAGCCAGTCCTGACCATGTTGGAATAGAAAACTGGAGCGATTTAAGCGTTTGTTCCGCACTCACCAAAGCCTATAGGAAGCCATCAATCTTATGCACTTACCCAGTGTTCTCTTTGACTGAACAACGGTGCATGAATCTAAAAAGGGCACGCAAGCACGCAAAACTCCAATACAATTGTAATTAGTGCTGCTACAAATCTCACACTCCAAGGAGAGTCCTGAAAGCAAGGGGGCGAGGAGAGAAAGAAGGATGAGCCAGATTAAATCTCATTTGTTTGCTGTTTTCTTACTTTTCAGAGTTGAAATTAAGGCCCCATCTACACGATTTAAAAAAAATATTCAAAAAAGCAGGCATTCATAGAATAGAATCATAGAATTGCAGAGTTGGAAGAGACCACGAGGGCCATCCAGTCCAACCCCCTGCCATGCAGGAAATCACAATCAAAGCAACAATCTGCCTACATGATTTTTACCCCCCCCAAACCCTGTATGACCCCCCTTGCCCAGCTGGCTGGAGCAAGTGATCCAAGCAGCAGCTTTAAATCTCCCGCCACTTTTTAAAAACATTTAAAAAGGTGCCTGTTTTGCGGACAGTTGGTTTTCCCTACTTACAATATAAAATAAAAAGGAATAAATGTAAAAACCATGTACTTACTAGATGCTCACTTATCCGGGAATCCAACATGGTGGCCACTCCCAATTCCCCTCTTTGCTAGCCCTGCCCCCTGTGCTTGGCCAGCCAATCAGATTACACTGTCTGTTTGTATATGTGTGAACAGGGTGTTCAGACCATCGACAATATGAACGTTTTTATGGATTTTAGCTCGAGATTCGCTATTCCTCCCGAACGCTGAATCCATGTAGTTTACGGGGCATTCGCTAGCCACCCTTCCGAAAGACACGTATGTATCTGAATGGCTGTGTGTACACATGATCAATCTTCTGAATGCTGTACATATTTTTTTTACCATGTAGACAGATCCTAAGTTTAAAATTAAGGCTGGGTATGAAGTTGCAGGCTTTCATGGCTGTCATCCATAGATTTTCCTTGGGTTTTTTTCTGGGCTGTGAGGCCATGTTCTGGAAGAGTTTACTTCTGATGTTTTACCTGCATCTGTGGCTGGCATCTTCAGAGAATGAAATTCCAGAACACGGCCTCACAGCCTGGAAAAAACCCAAGGAAAATCTAAAGCTGGGTACTTTCAAGTAAGGAGGTTTTCATTGCTAACAAAATACTCTTCATTGAAAAATCACCAGTAAGGTGTAGCAAGCCACACCATTCCTGTCAGTAGTGGTTGGTGGCTCCCATATCAATAACATGATAAATCCACCCCGGTTTTTATTCTAGACTTTAAAGTAGCTACCCAAGGTGCTGAAGTGGAATTGGTTTTTCCAATTGCACCAGGAAAGATTAGCAGGTGATGCTGGTGAATCGAGGACCCAACTTTGTTGAAAGAAAGAAATGTGTTTCTGTCCCCCACCTTGACAGACCAGAATCCAAACATAGTGGGAGCCCTGAGCATGCTAATATAGTTTGCTAAGGTTGCCAAGTCCTACAAGGCACATCTGCGGGGAAAATTCTACCAAGCTAACAAATATTTGATACAAGTTTTGACTATGGGCTAGGCATCAGTTGGTCATGTACAACCAGGCTCCTTTAAGTTAAACAACCATTCCTCAGTCCTTGCTAAATAATCCAGTCCCCAGTCTCTTGGCATCTTGATACAAATTTGATACAAGTTTTGACTATGGGTTAGGCATCAGTTGGTCATGTACAGCCTCCTTTAAGTTAAACAACCATTCCTCAGTCCTTGCTAAATAATCCAGTCCCCAGTCCCTTGGCATCATATGGCAAAAGATATAACATGCAACCTTCATAGTGCTGGCTTATTCTTTTGGAATAAATTTCATAGGACCAGGAGAAACAATTAAAAAGAGATGCAAGTATTTTTCTGGGTTAGCTCATGTGAAGCCATGTCATTTTCCCTTTCGGTGCTGAACTCTATCCTCAAAAAGGTAGGAGGGAGCCTCTATAGTTCAGATTAAAACAGTTCAGAGCAGATTCACCACTGGACATAGATGCTGCCACTGGTTCTCTTCACTGATGTTACACTCAAGAGCAGGCACTGTTAGCTATCTTGTTATCAATAGTCACATGGTTTACCTTGAGAGTCCATTTTATGCTTTAATTTGTCTAGGGAAGAACTGGGCATCTGAACGTGTCTTCTTAAAGAGGATCAGGGTTCACCCAAGGCACCATGTTCCACCAATCTCCACCTCCTGACAAGACTAGCAATTAACTCTCACTTCAGTACTGGTGGTTGGATAATGTCTTTCACTGCAGTTGAGGCAACAAGGTACCATAGGGTGTGCAGGGAGTCATGTATATGTTCATGTCACCCTCCCCCATATCTGCACATTCCCAGACTTACCACAGATATGCAAAACCACATATAATGGTGAACAATCATTTAAAAACATAGAATCTCAACCTAGAAAATGTCTAGAGAGGATGCCCATCTAAGCATTTGGCATGATTCTATGATCAACTTCTGGCAGAAGTTGACCATAGAGTTGTGCTGGAGGACCTCCTGATGCCTAGAAAGACCACCTCCAGTGTGACCCTATGGTCCTCTAAATGCCCAGAGAGACCTTTCCCCCCTGCTCGCAGGTAAGTAAAATTGTGGGGACTGATACTGCATACATGGCGGCACCAGATGGTCCTCCAAGGGGAGGACGTTCCACAATAGAGGTGCCACCACTGAGAAGGCCCTCTCCATTGTCTTCCTACTTCCTATTGCCCCCTGGTGGGACACAGAGCAGGAGGGACCCAGCAGAACTCACTGCTCCAACAGGCACATAGAGAGAGAAGCATCCCCCTCCAGGTATTGCCGTCTCAAGTCATTTAAAGGTTTTAAATGCAACCAATTGTTTCTTAAGTTCAGCTACATTGCCTAGAATCCTGTTGATGTCTCACACATTTGTAAACTCCTTTTTTGGAAGCAGGAACCTATTTGTTTGATGTGGAATGTCCAGATTCAGTTTAAGCTCCTGGAAAGAGAGTTGCACGATTAGTATAAATGCATATTTGTCTGAGTATCAACTGTGCATTCAGTTTTGGGTTTGATTGCACATTCAGTTGTGCAATGTCATCATTCCAGGCAAGGGTGACCTAACTGCAATCAATGTTTAAGTTTGCACATGGGAGATTTTTTTCTACAAAACCCCACTGTAGGATTGCAGTCCTTAAACTGTTGATCCATACTTTCATAGTCCTACTTTGCTTACCTTTATCTGCCAGGAATAGCAACACTCCTGTATTAAACCAGCACAGAGTAAGAAGATGCATTAGAACTGGAAGTTCCTAGACCTTTGCGAGCTACACACAGGACACAGCTCATCACATCACAGTGCTGCAATAAAGGGCAGAATGGGCTTTTCCCATCCTCAGAAAGAAAGAAAGAAAGAAAGAAAGAAAGAAAGAGGAGAAAGATGCAAATAAAAGATGTAAACATTTCTTTAATCACAATCTCTCCCCAGCCCATTTGTTCAGCTAACTGAATATTACAGTTCAGCAGAAGCATGGTTCTTCAAGCTTTCTCTAACCACTACATGAGATAGTCTTGAGCTTCTGAATGGCTATCTCCATTCATAGAATCATCGAGCTGGAAGAGACCACAAGAGTCATCTAGTCCAACCCCCTGCCATGCAGGAATACACAATCAAAGCATTTCCGACAGATGGCCATCTGGCCTCCATTTAAAAACTCCAATGAAGAAGACTCCACCACACTCCCAGGCAGCATATTCCACTTCTGAATAGCTCTTACTGTCAGGAAGTTCTTCCTAATGTTTAGATTCCTAATGGAATCTCTTTTCCTGTAGTTTGAGTCCATTGCTCTGTGTTCTAGTTTCTGGAGCAGCAGAAAACAAGCTTGCTCCATCCTCAGTATGACATCCCTTCAAATATTTAAACTTGGCTATCATGTTCCCTCAACCTTCTCTTCTCCAGGCTAAACATACCCAGCTCCCTAAGCTGCTCCTCAGAAGGCATGGCTTCCAGATCTCCCACCATTTTGGTTGCCCTCCTCTGGACACGTTCCAGAGGATTCAGGAGCTATTTCGTTACCATGTCCAAGTTCTCTGAGGTTTTCACATCTCTCCTCCTCTGATGTGGGGAGGAAGGTACAGACTCCAGTGCCAGGTACATTAGAGAAGTATTTAGGCATGAGCACCAAGGTTACACGCTGAAGGCACCCTGGGACAAGTCTCAAAAAATATTCTCCCCTCCTCATTCTGCGCCAGCTCCAAAAAGTTGCAGCTGCAATGCTGATGAAGCTAGGACAGAGAGCACATGGGGATGGAGGCTGTGGAAAAGGTGGTATGTTTCAGCACCTACATGCTATTAGTGGCAGCCACTTCTAAAGCTTAGTTGAAAAAAGCTGTCAGTTGCTCAAGGTGGGCTCCTAACTCTGATGCGACTCCAGTATGGAGATGCCCTATTGTGATGCCCTCACTGAAGGAGCCCATGAGAAGAGCCAAGAGGATGGAGTTGGGGATTGTAGCAGGTTAAGCTCTCTCTGTGTGAATGTGTGTGTGTGGAGGGGGGAGGATACAGAAGCCAATCTGGATTCTTACCAAAGAGACAATTACATGGTAACACTAGATGTGTGTTGGACATTTTGGAATATTTAGAAAAACATAATGACAGCTGTCTCTTATATTTTTAGATGCTGAAAAAAGCTTTTAATAATCTGAACTGAGATTTTTTGTTTAAAGTCTTAGAAAAGATGAGTTTTGGAGACAATTTTACAACTTGGATTACGATGATTTGCAATATACAGATGGCAAGGATCTTGTTTAATGGTGAGTTAACCAAACCATCTACAAAAGGGTACAAGACAGGGATGTCCATTCTCCCTGTTATTGTTTATATTGGCCCTTGATGTTTTGAACAGGGCAATAAGACAAGATGAAAGAATCAAGGGCATAAGAATTTAAAAGGAAATGTCTAAGTTTAGAGCTTTTGCTGATGGTTTAGTGATCATCTTAGAAAATGGTATAGAGTCTTTGTTGGAGATATTACATGAATTTGGAAAGTTGGCTGAGTTTAAGATAAATGAGCAAAAGACAAGGATGTTAACACCAAAAGAGAGAGAGAGAAGAGGACCAAATACCAAAGTCAGACTTTAAGACTGAGATAAAGGTGAAATATTTGGGTACCACTATGACAAAATATGAATTGCATGTTATTGAACAATAATTATGTCAAGATATGGAATGATATTAAGAGGGATTGGCAAATATGGGTGACACTTAAATTATCATTGTTGGGGAGAATATCTGTGGTAAGAATTAATGTTTTGCTGAGTGTGCTGTTTGTATTCCAGAGAATACAATTTTACTTAGCAATGTATTATTTAACTGGGGGAGAGGGGTGTCCCTTTCTCCTACTCAAGAGCAGGAGGTGGAGGGGGGAAAATCCCTAACAGCAATATAGGCAGAAAGCCACAGGAAACATTATTTCTCCAGGGTGCCCAATGAACATAAGATGCCTTAGTGAGGGGATTATCAAAGTTTCCTGAGCATGCTGCTGTCACAATGTTTTATGTGGCATGGTGAATGGAGAGAGAAAGAAAACCATCCATTCCCAATAACATCACTGATCCTATAGCAGCCAGAGTGGTGACAAAGTAAGCAAGCTGGTGTGGGACGAGGCAGAAGTTATTCTTCCTAGATTAAAACTTGAACTAAAGAAGAATTAAGTGGTTGCTTAATTTACCTTTGTATTAGTGTGTGTGTGTGTGTGTGTGTGTGTGCCTTCAGATCACCTATCAACTTATGGTGACCCCATGAATTTCATAGGGTTTTGTTAGGCAAGAGATACTCAGAGGTGGTTTTGCCAGTTCCTTCCTCAGAAATATAGCCTACAGCACCTGGTATTCATTGGTGGTCTCTCATCCAAGTACTAACCAGGGCTGACCCTGCTTAGCTTCCGAGATCAGGCAGGGTCTAGAAACTATAAAGAATGTAAGCCCTACCTCTCCCAGTTTTGTATCATCTGCAGATTTTGTAAGGATTTGAGTGGAGTGCTGCAGGGTTCTGTCCTGGGACCGATGGTTCAATATTTGTATTAATGACTTAGATTATGAGTTAGAGGGCATCCTTACGAAGTCTGCAGATGATACAAAATTGGGAGGGGTAGATATTGCATGCTAAAGCTGCCAGTATTCATATATTGAACCTGGAATCTATAATGCAGAATGAATTCTCCTTTCCACATGTGTTCTTGATTCTTTTACAACCTTCCTCCCTTATTTCTACATCCATTTATTAATCTAATTCACAAATTCTTCTCAGAATAAGTCACCTATTATAGCATTTTCTGCACAGAAAACAGCTTTTTCTGTGCAGGAAACAACATTCTACATAGAAATATTTCTTGCACAAAACAACTCTGTGTGCATTTTGCACAGAATTAATCCTGCACTTCAAAATTAAGGCTGACACCCAAACACAGCTCACCTTCTGCTGACTCTCCAAGACTAAACTCAAAAGCCTGCAGCAGCAGTTATATAGAGCTACTGGCTGTTAGCTCCTCCCCAAAGCAAGTCAGTGACTGAGAAGAAACCCCGCCCCCTTGAACCATGCGATCATGGAAAGCACACAGTCCCCCCCCCCAAAAAAAGAAAATCTCTGACACAAGCCTTTAAAATAAACAGTCAAAAAGTCAAGAATGACCCACAAACACAGCTCACCTTCTGCTGGCTCTCTGCGACTGCATATAGAATGCAGTTTCCTGCACAGAAAATGCTGTAGCTCAACATTTATTCTCTACAAAATTAGCATGTACAGTTGTCCCTTCACATTCACTGGGGTTTGGTTCCAGGACCCGCTGTGAATACCCAAATCCGTTGATCAAGTCGCATTATATGCAATGGCATAGCAAACTGGTGTCCCTTATATAAGAGGTTTGCTTTTTGGATTATTATTTTTTAAAGAATGTTTTCAAGCCATGAATACTTAAATCTGTGAATGCCAAATCCGTGAATGTGGAGGGACAACTGTATGTGTGTCAGCTTACAGTTTCTAAGGGGTTGTCTATATGGTAAAAATACCCTTCACAGAATTCGCCTGGAATATCAAGTGCCTTAAGGGGATCCCACATTGTCTCATTGTGTTGTGCAGGAGGGGGGGCCAAAGAGCAAAAAGTAGGCAAGAAAAGCATTAATGGCTTTCCCCGACTTTTTAAAAAAGCTCCAGTGATGTACGTATTTTCACCCGTTAAGACAAGTGATTCAACATGAATCGCTTCCCCATACAAAAGAAAGAACAAACCTGCTTGGCTGGATGAGCACAGGGGATGGGTCTGAGTTACAGGGAAAGCGCCCACTGCTGCCATGTTGGATTTTCACCTTAGCAAGTGATCAATAAGGCAATAAAATGGGGATTTCGGTTATCTTTTCCTCTCTCTTTTTTTCCAGAAAGGTGAAATATCACTTGTGCACAACCATAGAAATAGGGGCTTTAAAAAAAAAAAGTTTTGCAGGGCAGATTTAGAAATGTGTGTAATTCACTTGTGGCTGCTATCTTGGCTACAGGCATGAGAAGTTTATAGGGGCTGTAAAACGGTTGAGACAGGTCACATCTGCTGGGACTTGCTATTACTGTGGAGCAATCTGTTGTTGTTTTTCCTTTGTGTAAGCAAGCCCACAGTCTTGTGGAGGCCTGGAATTGCCTTTTTGTTCAGCAAACATTCTTAATCAAACACCAATTCTTATTCCTTAACCCCTGATTTGATGCTTATGCTTTCAACTGTAAAAGACAAGTGTAGCTCCTGTTTCCTCCTTCCTTCGTGGTCTTTCCTGTTCTCTTATCTGATATAGAATGGAGTCTTTGAATGTCAGAAAGCACACTGGTTCCTGTGACCATATCCTAGTTGTTACCAAAGTTCCACATCTATACATTTTCTGTAAGGACCACCTTGACATTCTTGCCACAGCTTAGCCCATAAGAGCATCCCAGACTAAAGCCTTGTATAGTCAACAGCCTGTTTTCACCAGAACCAGTCAGAAGACTACTGAAAGCCAACTTATAGGATAGAGAGACAGTGTTTCTCTCATGTTAATCTGTTGTGAATGTTAGGAGGCTTGGTGCCTCATACCCTAAAATTAGCATATTGCTATTATGACAGTAGCCACTGATAACCTTATCTTCCTGCCCTTTGTCAAATCCCTTTTAATGACATCTCATTGAAGGACCACCACCACATTTCATAGCAGCAAGTACATCTATATTTGTTTCAAATTATCTGCATCTAATTCCATGATAAAAACCTCTACCACTTTAAGTTATCTCTTAAGGTTAAGTTTAAGCTTAAAGTTATCTCTCACATTGGCTTCTTCTCTGCAAAAACCAGGGAATTCTAAACTAAGACTTGATGGTTCAACTAAACATGCCCCATGATCAGGAATGAAGGTCTCCCAGGTCATGTCAAAAAATAGTGCTTGTGTACAATATACTCTCATTTGACCTCCACTGACCAGATGGATTTGATGGAGCACCTTGGACCACCAAAGATGCCCCAAGTTGCCCTGGTCTTCTATTTCTTTATGGGACTATCAAGACTTACTGTATTGCTAGAAGATTACAGTAAGTATATGGTGGTTATATGGAAGAGAGAATTTTAGAATGTGTACTTTGTTATCCAAGCTACATCTGCTGATATCTCTTCTTCCAGATAGCAATTTAATGTACAGAAGCCCTGACCATCCTATCCATAAATAAGTAGCAGAAGTCCAGAGTGGAATGTGGAGGACAGCATACTTTCATAGTTCTCATAGCCAGAGAGCCCCACCAGGAACACAAGGAATTGGAACACTCACTTCATCTTAGAGAACTACCATTATTTTAGTGGAACTCATTCCCTAGGGAGAAAAGGGCAGCATTTTAAGGGATCTACTCAGTCTCAAGCAAGGCAAGCCTTCAAGGCTGGCCTTTCCATTAGGCAGAGTGAGGCAGCTGCCTCAGAAAGCAGGTGCTGGAGAGGAGGAAGTAACAGCCAGACATCTGGAAAACAGATGTCTATTTGCCATGTAGCATGTCTTGTAAACCCCACCCAGCCTTGCTATTTTATGTCACCAGTTCTAAAATATGATACAATAGTGAATCCAGTCAGCTTTTGTCTAAGGTAAGGTTACAGAGAACCAACTTCTCCTTTGCGTCAGGCAGCAAAACACCTTGACACAGTCCTGTATTCTGTATAGGTCAGAATTGGCACAAAGAACTTACCATCACTATCCCTTTAAGGAGTCACAGCAGGCCGCAGAATATCAGGGACAGCAAATCAATCTTCTCCAGAGCTGGCTGCTACCTAAATAGCTGTCTCTGAGAGGAACTCAGGGTCAAAGCCCTCTGGGACATGTGACATAGGAAATGCTGCAACCTGGTTGATTCTCCTGGTCACTTCTGCCATAGTGCTTTGGATCTGATGACCACTTGAGCCAGGCATTTAGTGAACACATGGCCCTGTGAAGAGTTGGTCCCTGAAGAAAAGAGAGGGTCTCTTCCTCTCACTGAGTGACTGGCAGAATGTCTGCCTACTCTTTCTTCTCTGGTTGGGTGGTGGCTACAGGTGCTATTGCCATTATATCACTCTGTATGGGTGTGTACTTGTGGGGGGGTTGCTACCCAAATACAGGTATAGGGAGAGCTTGATATGCACCTTTACCAAACAAATGATTGCTTTTATGATCATTCTTAACATACCTTTGCAGATATCTTCAGTTCAGAACATCTGCTTCATCAGAGAGATCTACTCCATATGCCCTCACAGGGTGCCTGTCCTTCACCATGCAGATTCTCCTGAGACTCTTCTTCTTCTCTGTTCTTCTCACTACAGGTGAGGACTTGCTAGTAAATGCCACACACCCCAGTGGGGTTGTTCAATTAGGGTCATTAGGACTGTTTGCCTTAAGCAGGTGTAGAATTGGACAGAGTCTAAGATCATCTTAGACAAAGCCCTCTTGAAGCAAGAAAGACCTTGTCTAGCAGTGGTCATGTTATATTGTGAAGTATTTCTCTTGCTCCATTCATGTTTTTAGGGTGATCACTGAAGGGAATTTGGACTAATGGACTCCACAGAGCCTCACAAGAGGTATGCACAATGGAGGCTGGTGGCATCACTATTAGTGAGTGGTAAATCCACTTCAGGATTTAGTTCAAATTTTTGATGGAGATATCCGAGATACTGAACCCTATTCAGCCCCTCAGACAGACCCCTTAAAGCCCAGAGTGAGTTTCTTGTCTCATTGACTTTGGAGCTACCAGTCTCCACTTGTTACCTATTCATATGAGATTTGACCCCACCCTGGCAATCTATGGATGCCGGCTGTGAAAGCCTTCAACTTCAAATCTTTACAAATCTTTCTTTTCCCTCTTCCAGGTAGTTCTGTGATTTGTGATATGTGTGCTTCTAACAGCAACACCTGTACTGGCACGAAAGCGAATTGCTCTACAAAGGGGGATGCCTGTATCAGTATATGGACTGAAATCAAAGAGGGTGGGTGACTGAGAAGGATTAGAAAACCAGGTTAAGTTGGTCCAGTTCAGCAGACAGGCTCTGTATTCATACAAAGTGTATAACCCCTTTCCTACATTTTATTTTCTACCATGTAACCCAGTATAGTTTGCTGTGACTGGAAACAGAACCGGAAAATCTCAGGTAGCCAGCATTTGTATTCCTCCTACCTAAGGTCCTAAGCTAACTTTTCAGAGATCAGACCTTGGATTGCCTTTATACAACTGGTGGGAAGTCAGTTCTGCTTCTACACAAGTGGCAAAGGAGTCCTTCGATGGGAATCACTGGGTTTAGAGTCAGTTGCATCAGTGCCTGACACTCAGGACTTTATCAGGCACAGCAAAAATAGAGGGAGAACAACATCATGGTAGTGCGAATGGACCCTGCTAATGCATGACATCACAACTATCCTATTCCCCAGCCACACAAAAAAATTGCTTTTAATTGATGGGTTAGCCCATCAATAGATCATCAATAATGATGTTTTTGCAGTATTAAAAGCATGTGAAAACCCCATCCCATTATAATTGTCAGATTACAGCATGAATGGGCAGTCGTCAGCAAAAAAATGTCCGGGTGAGAATGTGAAAATGAAGCAGAGGACACTCTTTTTATGCACTGCCCCATTTTGCTGGCAAGTTTTTAGGTTTGGTTCAGTGCTTGTTTGTTCATTTACTTTTTGAATTAAGTTTTTTTTTTTTTAACTTTTATGCATGCTCACATCTTCTCATGAGGACCACCAAAATATCACCCATGACAAATTACTAAAGCAAACTCCTGTTCTTAAAGTGCTAGCGGTCATTGTGTGATGATTCTGTGGTGGTTTTTTCAAGTGGTTATAGCGATATGCAAAGGTAAGTGTTATAATGCCATGATGTTTCCGCCATCCACATTCACGGAATTTCAGTGTTTGTGGACGCTCCTATAATAAAGTCCTCACTCATTCACCCACTCAGCTCTCTCCCCCCACCCAGCAAACCTACATAATATAACTCCCTACAGTGCTGGGGGAGAGGAACATACACAGTCACATGAGTGGCATTCAGGTTTCCTTTTGGGTTGAAGCATGGACCACAAGAGCATGCAGAAAGACAGGGGGCACAGGCATATCATTCTGCTCACACTTGCACCATTTTGATTCATGTATTAGCTGCTTCAGGCAGGCCAGAGCATGTCAAAACTGGATTGGTTGACATTTCTTTTAGGTCCTAAAAGCTGCGATCTGTGGCTCTGCTGATGGCTTATCTTTGTGTTTGGTTTTTACATCTAGGTAAGGTCAGTGAACACCTCTTTATAAGAACCTGCACTTCAATGAGCGCTTGTAGAGCCTTGGGAAAAAAAGTTGGATATAAATTGGATGTGACCTTTATTAAGCGTGTCAAATGTTCCCAGTCACCTCCATCATGTGCTTCCATCCTCCTGACTCTCTTGGGGCTCCTGTTGAAGATTCTACTGTTATGAGCCTTTTCTAGTGACTACCACTCTCCTCTACACAAACCATTCTGAATTTGAGCAGGCAGCTGGATAATCTTGCTGTTATCATTGGATTTTTTGTTTGTTTTTAGTTAGTGCAAATGAATCATAAATGGGAAAAGAAATGAAATAAACTCTTGGCTCGAAGACAGGGGAATGTAATGAGACATTGACATTTTCTGCTCATGCAACTGGTTAGGGTCCAAGGTGGTGAGAAAGGGCTCCAATGAAACTTTTGATTCCATGGAACTAGAACATCCTTGAAGAAAATATAATAATAAAATGTGACAGTAATAAAAACTTGTCAATAACGGTCATTTCTTTCAAAGACATAGCAGTGTTAGTCGGGAATAGCAGTATGCAAAGGGATATTGTAGCACCACTTAGAGACTAACTGAGAGAATGATGTTTACTTATTTTTATTTAGATATTTATACCCCGCTCTTCAGCCACAAGGCTATCAAGACGTTGTGAGATAAACTTTAGTAGACTTGGGATTTTATCAGAAGCGGCAAATACAATGTCATAACTGTAGGGGAATTAGAGTCTCCTTGTGTTGCAAACTCTAAAAGGTAAAATTCTTTTAACTTCCCTCAGACAGAGTGCAGTTTAGAAGTGTGACTCAGATGCAATGCTTTGACCCTGAACACTCACCGGCATGAAAGAGGTAGATTAAGATCACTGCCCAGGAAAAAGAAGTGGGCAGGGACAGACAGAAGCATGCTAAGTACAGGAGCAGAGAAGGCACAAACAAGATCAACAGGGGTTGCTCTAAAAACAAGAGGGTGTGGGGAAAAGAGAATGCTGCTTTCTTTTCCAATGATAATGATGCCTAATTAATGTGAAAGGGCACCTATACTGCACAACATTGTGCTACAGCAATTTTAAGAGGTGAATAAGGCACTCCTTTTATTGATGGCCCAAGCCATCAATAGATCTGCCATGGCATTTTTTCACGGTTTTGCCTGCATTTGAGACTACACACCATTGTGCTCATGTGAATACAGCATCAATGGGCAGAACACCTCCAGGTGAGCTTGCAAAAACTAGGTATGGGACACTCTTTTTATGAACCTCCCATGTTTAGTTGGAAGTTTTAAAGTGTGTTTCTGTGCTTGTGTGTACATTTGGTATAATGATTTTGGTGTATTTTTTAATTTTATCCCACTTGCATCTTCTTGTGAGAACCACTGAGATCACAAATGTGGAAGTAAACAGAGCTCCTTTCATGATCCATTAATGCTGGGGTGGCCTTTTAATACTACTGAAGGTAAGGTCTAATAGAAAGGGTTCTTTTGCTGAAAATGCCACAAAATATGGTGGGAAAGAAACATTAATGGAGGTTCGTCTGATAAAGCCCTTGGTCTACTTCTTCAGAGAAAGTAGACCATGCATCCGAGGAAGTAGACCAAGTCTACAAAAGCTTATGCTACAACTTCTTTCTCTCAGTTAGTCTCTATGTGGTGCTACAAGATCCCTGGTCATTTCTTTGTTAGTATATTTCATATTAGCTGAAGGTAAATTTGTTTTTAAAAAAACAGATAAGAAGCAGCTGCCAACTTACCTGGGAGCCAATTTTGTGGTCTACAGATGGAATGGCAGAAGCTGAGGCTCAGTGCCATGTTTTCTGTGAATCAGGGATCTTCTTCCCAAGATCCCACAGGGATGCTGCAGATTTGCTAGTGCACTAGACAAAATGGCTTATAGTTGGTGCAGCTGGTTTTGGGTGGGTGGGGGAGCTCTTCCAGGCAGACCTGTAGCCTTCACTCAGATCCATCTTGGAACCTAAAACCATCAACCTACTCACCCCAACCTGAGTCTAGCTCCAGTCTTACTCAGGCCCTTCCTTCTGCAGTTCATGTGATTTACCTTGTACTTATTTACTGGTCAAGGACCGAATAAACTTTTACTACTACCTTGTACTTATGACAACGTTGGCCATTTTGCATGGAGATCAGATCCAGTTTGGGACAAATGAGAACTGTGTTCCTGATATACCAGTCACCCCCCCCCTTTATGGGACTTTGGGGGTAAAGGCAAGATGAGTGAAAGTCAAAAACATGTTTTACAAGTGTCAAGTAACCCTGATGAAAAGAATTTTGGGCTGACAAGAATCTTTGCTGGCACAAAATTTGTACATGATTCATTTGCACACAAAACAGCCATTTCTGTGCAAGAAACAATAATTTCTGCATGGAATATGACATTTCAACACAGAAATATTAAAATTCCTGTACCAAAAATGTTCTTTCTTCAAAGAAAAAAAGTTCTAATTGGGAATTTGTTCTGTGTAAAATTCATAAAGGGTTTATTTTAATAGAAAACAGCATTTTCTGTGCAGGAATTGTTATTTATCCATTGAAATACAGTCATCCCTTCACATTTGTGGGGGTTAGGGGCAGACAACCCCCATGAATGTGAAAAAACCATGAATAAGAAATTAGCCTGCGGGTGAGCAGCTTTCCACCCCAGTCCCTTCCCAAGGAGTGACGGGCTTCATGAGAAGCCCCTCGCTGCCTTGGGAAGGGAGTGGATTGAAGTGGGAGGGTGCCAGCTGCTTCCCACCCCCCCTTCCCAGGGCAGTGACAGGCTTCGTGAGAAGCCCCTCGCTGCCTTGGGAAGGGAGTGGGGTGGAGAGTGAGCGCGCTAGCGGCTTTCCACCCTGCCTTCCCAAGGCAGTGACAGGCTAAGCCCTTTGCTGCCTTGGGAAGGGACGGGGTGGAGAGCAGGGGGGGGGCAGGCGGCTTTCCGCGAATAATCAAAACCGTGAATGCGAAAGTCGCAAATATGGAGATGCAACTGTATTACTTTTCACACAAATTAAGACCTGTTTTCTGTGCAGAAAATGCTTTTTCTGTGCAAAACAACCACATTCAAATCTTGGACACAATAAGTCCCAAATTGCAAATAGAAAATGTCACCACCAGGTAACTGGTGCATCAGGTGCTGTCTTTATAGGTTAAAAAAAATCAATGTTTTGCTTTAAAGTTCAGTCTAAATCCCAGAGTGGCTCCATCACCCTGCTGATATAGAAGCCCCCTTCCATCACTAGTTGAATAGAGCTGACCTTTGAGCCCTGATCATTTTATCAAATCCAAGGCTTTTTGGCAAGGGTAAATGGTAGGATCCCGTGATCCAGTTATAAAATATGGAGATAAAGAATGGCACTGGCAAGTTATGCAGTACACCCAGTGCTTGGAGTCAGGGTAAAGTTGCTGTAACCACAGGCAGGTCTAGATAAGGGAATAAAATGTGGATTGGTGTGAACCTATGCCAATTTGCATCAGCTTTCATCTCTCAACTATCTTTTTGCAAGGTCACTGGTGTTTAACGCTATCCATGTTTGCTGTTCACGGGGAGGCATGACAGCGAATCATCATGGTGGTGCAAGTGAATTACCCATGGTTCTATACTCCCCAACTTACCTCCGCCAAACAGTATTTTTTTAAAAAAAACTAAATCCAAGGTGTAGAAGAGCAATCTTCTGCTTAAATAATGAAAAAAGAAAATAAAGGCTGTTTCATCACCTCAGTGCACAATCACTATGGTAACAGTCCAACATGCCTTGCTAGCAAGCTCTGTCCCCCCCCCCCACATCCAGCCAATCAGCTATCTTCTTCAGGGATGGGCTGCACTGTTATTTGGTTATCCTAATGAGCGGGAGTGCGCATTTCCCCCACAATGTTTAAAAGAACCTCAGAAAAAGCCCTGAAGGCTTTTCCCCATAGTTTTCCTGAATTTTGGCCCCTCTCCCTCTGAAAATGACAAAACGTTGCGGGATCCCATTTGGACACATGGGCTTCCCCGCAGATTCTATGAGGATTTATTTCACCATTTGGATTGGCCCTAAGCTAGACAGTAATGGGGGGAATCTCCCAACACTTCTCTTTGCAGGAGGCTCACACTGGAGGAATTTATAGCTGGTTATAAATGACTGTTCATTGCAGAAGTTTACCAGTTAAATTAAGGTGTGGCCGTTAAGCTTATAAACTGCCTTCCTTGTGGAATGTGAGGATAATTACATGGTGAATAACAAAAAAGTACCTGCAATGCAGTAAAACCTGATGTTCTGTTGAATGACAGACTCAAGGAAACAAAATCTACCTCTGTTTCCCTGTACATGTGGCTATAAATTAACTTCGAGTTCCATGCCTCTGGAACGGGGTTTTCCACAAAGAGTGAAGAAATTCAAATCCATTTCCTGGTTCTTCTAACCTTGTGGAGATGTTTGTAGTGTTCCCTCAAGGGGCACATTTTTTCAACTGTTTGCCTTGGCAATGTGTCCACTTGCAACACACACACACATTTCACAAAGTTCCTCCTTTCAAATGGAAAGAGGGCAGCCTAGTGCTTCATGATGTGTAAGAAGATTCCTTAAAAGGAAGGATGAACAAATCTGTCTGTTTCAGTTTGTTTCTATTTCTCATTTTTCCTCTGCTCCATCCCATTTCTGCAACAGTTTCAAGCTTGGAAGAAAAGTCTTCACCACTACTTCATATACCTTTTTGTGCACAGTTTGGCCTAATAGATACATTACTGGATAAATTAGTCAGATTAGCATCACAGTCTCACTCTACTTGCATTTTCCAGTGTTCCATCCACTCCAAGTGCCTCTGTTGTATGCCAGTTTAGGAATTCATGTGCAGACCCCATGGCCTCAACATGTGGCCTAATTTTCTGACCCTTTCCTTTCTTCTCCCATTCCCTCTATTTTTGTACCACCAGGCCTGCTGAAAAGTTATGTGCAGTTTTCCAAGACTTTCTCACAGGAAGAAAAGAATTGTGAAAATTACTTGTTGCTTCCTTTGATGGAAAGAAACTTAGGGCTTGTCTACCATGGCCAGAATATTCCATGTTCTGGCTGGAGTATTCCAGCCCCAGCCCACAATTTCTTCCCATTACCTGCCCTTCCATTGCAGCAATGGAGGGGTGTCCTCACACCCACAACCTGTGCATGCAGGAACTGGCACTTCTCTTCCCCCCAC
This sequence comes from Gambelia wislizenii, assembly GCA_030847615.1. NCBI lineage: Eukaryota > Metazoa > Chordata > Lepidosauria > Squamata > Crotaphytidae > Gambelia > Gambelia wislizenii. The sequence continues at coordinate 30,600,714 of JAUMIR010000010.1, read as the reverse complement.
CAGTCATATCTTTCAAGGCCAGGAATGAGACACCCACTGTGGTCATATGCCTGGGTTTCTCATAGTAGCCTCAGCAGACATGGCATGTGCAACCTGGCTAGGAAATGGCTATGCTGGGCACTGTGCAGGCCACGTGTGGAGACACACACATTGTGGTAATGGAACTAACTGCTTTCACTGAGGAAAAACACAGCAAACAGTGAGGTTTTTTTTAACCTCATGCTCACTCAATTTTAAGGGTTTTTTTTGCCATGGATTCTTGTTGGAACTACCTGGACCTTGTCTGGACAATTGAGACTAGAAGCAGAGTAAAAACTCTTTGTTGTCCAGACTGCTGGGCATGGGAACAGGGTGACATCATTTCATTTGGCCCATCTAGACATTTTCCAGCTGGGTCACATGTGTTGCATCAGGTGAGGTCACTGCAAGGAACCCAGCCATGTGACTACAACCAGGCACCTTGTTTGTGGCCTTGGAAGATGTGACTGGCATGGGGAAGAGACGCACTATTCATGTGCAGGCCACAGGTGCAGGGACACCCCTCCATTGCTGCAACATTAGGGCAGGTAACGGGGAGGGAATGCCACAGGCTTGGGGTCAGAATATTCCAGGCTACACCTGTGGTATTCCCACCAATGTAGACAAGCCCTTAGTTGGTTGAGTCACCAAAAAGGCCCCCATCTTTATAAGAAGTATAATTCTATTATGTATAAAAATGATATCTCTTGAACTAATACAGATACACCTCAATTAAAGAAGGAGATATTTTCCTGGAAATTAGTTCTTTAACAGAAAATGTTGTACCAGACATAGAAATAACATGGAAAAAAATAGGGATAAGTTCCTACAGTCCAAAATTAAAGAGCAGTTTCACATGTTTCAGCTAACGTTTTATTCAAAACAAACAATATGCACATATGAAATGAAACAACTAGGTCAGGGAAACCTTGCATAAGTAAAGAAAAAAAATATGTCAAACCTTCTAGAGAATAACTTTAGTGCTTCCTCCAAAGTTCATCTAATGATGTCTTCTACTTTCACCAGCCTCCACTTATGATTTCCATGTAATTTGCCAAACGTAGAGAATTATGCTTTTTTTTAACACTCTGGGGGGAGTTGGTGAGGCATGCTTATCTGCTTTTCCCTTTTCACACTGTTTTGCTTGTTCATGCATGTTCGGTGAAGGATTCTGGAGGCTGATGTCATTTACCTGGCCTGTGGTAGGCAGGCGCACATGGCTACAGTAGTACTGGCTGTAGTAGAATACCATTCTTTCCCAGCTCAAGTTTTATTCTTTACTGCAGATGTGCTGCTGCAACCTGACACCCAAAGTCTGTTCTTCTCCAGCTCTCCTTCACCATCTTCCCAATGAAGATGCTGTTTTAAAATGTTTAGCTATATATACTTACCTGGCAGGGGAGACACCATGATCACGAAGGTGGTCTTCCCAGGGTGAGGCTCATCCATTGCACTCCGGGTGTGCTGACCCCTGCGATTTCCCCAAATGCGGGAAACTCAACTGCATAATTTGTGGTAGTGGGGGACTGCATTCACTCTTTAATTAAAAATTTAAAATAAAAAATAAAAAAAGAATAAAATGTTTAGCTATACAGATGATGAAGAGGAAAGGGGGGGCTTGATGGACTTCAAAGGTTTTGTAAAAAGGAGCTTCTCAGAGGCTTTGTGAGGTATGCCTGTTAAATGAAACTGTGTGTCCACCATCTATCAGTTCTACAAAATGTGCCACTTTCAAACTGATCCAATCAATACTGCCTGAGTTGCAGCAAATTAAAAAGTGTTGAAAGTTGACCTGTTGACTTCATTCTGCAGCTAAAACTGTGCCAGTAGGCTACAATAGCATTTCATATTCTCATTGGAAATCAACAAATGACTATGACCCTTTTTCTGTTCGAACTTTATCAGACACAGTCCTTAAAACATTCTTTTGCCAGCACAAAAAACCCCATAATTTTTATGCCGGCAAAGGAACATTCCCCTCCTTTCCCGTCAAAGGCTCCTCTGTGAATGAAGAGGAAGTGAATGGAGCCCTGTTCACGTCCTCTTTCAAAATCTCATGTGATTTCATTGCATGGGAAATTTAAAAATAAAAGCAAAAATAAAACCTAAAAAATGAAGTAAAGCACATACACATACTTTAAAAGTCACAGGTAACCCAGGAAGGCTCATAAAAGGAGTGGAACTTACCTGGATGTCACAATGTCACCTGGAAGTGTTTGCTCCAAAATGGCTATTATAGGGGTAAGTACATGATTTCAATGGCCCAAGGTATCACATGCCAACAATGTTGGCAAAAAAGCATCAGGGGATCTATTGATGGCTTAAGCCATCAATTAAAAAGTATGTGATTTTGCCTTTTTACAATAGTGAAAGGGCAATGTTGTCTGATGTATGCCCCCTTTTGCAGTTATGTGGCATCCTTATGACACTGTATTATGCGTGTTTTATAAAGTCCTTAGAAATGGCTGGCATTTCCAAGTATTATGGATGATCAATCCTCTCCAGTGACGCCCCCTTGTCGTGGGAGAGAGGCTTGCGTACCCTAATGACATTTTGAGCTATGCTGGCGGTGGCATAATAGCCACCGGTAGGGTCTCCCATGCCAGACAGGTCAAAACCGAAGGGTCTGACAAAAAGCGTCAAAGGGCAGGATGGGCTCTCTAGCCTTGTGGCAACCGTCCTAGGAGAAGGAAAACTCTAATCCCAAACCCGGGCAGATGGTGCTCGTCCAACCCTGTAAGGTCAACCATCTAAGAGAAGGAAACTCTAATCAAACCTATGGCCCGAGGACCTCGCTGCCACGTCCATGCTTGCAAGGCCACGGCAGATGAATCTCTGGTTTAAAGGGTGAGGCCAGTTCTGTGCACGCTGCGCTCCACCAGAAAAATCCATTGCACAGGCTCGAAGGACAAATCCATTTCCAAAAAGCCCTGTAGCGACTGGCGAGGGACGAAACCGGCAGGTGTAAAGATGCACTGGAAGCCGCAGCCCCAACCCTGCATGCAGGCGGTTCAGGACATTGGTCGCTCAAGCCTGACCCGGGAGATGACAGTCTTGTTCGGCAGCATTCTGAACGACCAAGCAGCCTTTTTTAAGGAGAGCACTGCTTGCTCCATATGGAGAGGGGCCTAGAAAAGGTGGCCTAAAGAAAGCTCATCCCCAACTACCTGGTTGGCTAGCCGCGGCCAACGGGAATCTTCTGATGCGGTCAAACCAAGGCAAAGAAACAAAGGCACACACCGGCCTCCAAAGGTGTAAATAAACTGACACTTGCATGCTGGAACATCAGAACCATGCAAGACTCTAAAGATAGTGGACGGCCTGAGCGTCGTTCTGCCCTAATAGCCCTTGAACTATCACAGCTTAATATTGACATCGCTGCTCTTAGTGAAGTTCGCTTCCATGAGGAAGGCAGCCTTAAAGAACATGGCGCCGGCTACACACTTTACTGGTCTGGCAAACCCAAAACCGAAAAACATCTTTCAGGAGTAGGCTTCATGATTAAAAACTCCATTGCCTCCAAACTCGAAACCTTGCCAACAGGACACTCTGATCGCATTATTTCCTTACGCCTCCCACATGTTGTTCTCTTTAGTGTATATGCGCCAACTATGCAAGCCGACCCTGTAGAGAAAGACAAATTCTACACAGACCTACGCCAACTCATACAAAAAGTCCCTGTAGAAGATAAAATTATTATACTTGGTGACTTCAATGCCAGAGTAGGAAAGAATTCCGAAGCCTGGAAAGGTGTCTTAGGCAAGCATGGTGTTGGAAATTGCAATGATAACGGACGCCTCCTGCTAGAGTTCTGTGCAGAACAACAGCTGACTATTACAAACACAATCTTTCAGCAGAAAGATAGCTTGAAGACAACCTGGATGCATCCCCGATCCAAACATTGGCACCTCATTGACTACGTTCTAGTCCATCAGAGAGACATTCGTGATGTCCGTCATACCCGAGTGATGCCCAGTGCAGAATGCCAAACAGATCATCGCCTCGTCAGATGTAAACTAAATCTTCATCTTAAGTTCAAACCTAAGAGGGGTGGCATCTTAAAGAAGAGGCTCCAAGTCAACAATCTTCAACAAGCTACCATGAGAGACAACTTCCAGGCAAACCTACAAACGAAACTTGAAGACCATCCTACAGATCCTTCTCCTACAGTGCTTTGGCAACATATCAAAAACAGTATCCTCCAGTCTGCAGAAGAATCCCTCGGGTTCTCCCACAAGAAAAATCAAGACTGGTTTGATGAAAACAACCAAGAGATCCAGGAGCTGTTGGCAAGGAAGAGAGCTGCTCACCAGGCATACCTCGCCCAGCCAACCTGTCATGTAAGAAAAGCAGCTTTCCGCCTCACATGTAGCAAACTACAACAAAAACTCCGAGACATGCAGAACAAGTGGTGGATCAATTTAGCAGAAAAGACACAACGCTGTGCAGATCTGGGTGATCATAGAGGATTTTATGAAGCTCTTAAAGCAGTGTTTGGACCTACTTATCAGGTCCAAAGCTCCTTATACAGTACAGATGGTCAAACATTAATTACTGATAAAGCCTCCATCCTAAATCGTTGGGCTGAACATTTTCAAAGTCTCTTTAGCGCCAACCGAGTAGTCCAAGCCTCAGCTATCCAATATATGATACAAAAACCAATGAAAAATGAATTGGACATAGCTCCCACTTTGGAAGAGACCCTTATGGCCATACAGCAGATGAAAAACGGCAAGGCAGCTGGGATTGATGGAATCCCGCCTGAAGTTTGGAAACACGGAGGTCATGCACTCCACGAAAAATTCCACGAATTCCTTGTGAATTGCTGGGAAAAAGGGGAACTGCCATCAGACCTCCGAGATGCAGTCATCATCACCCTGTACAAGAAAAAAGGAGCAAAATCTGACTGCTCAAACTATCGAGGCATAACACTGCTCTCTATTGCTGGAAAAATCCTTGCAAGGATACTCCTGAACAGATTAGTTCCTGCTATTGCAGAAGAACTTCTCCCTGAAAGCCAATGTGGCTTCAGAGCCAATAGGAGTACTACAGACATGGTATTTGCCCTTAGGCAACTGCAAGAAAAATGTAGGGAGCAGAACAAGGGTCTCTATGTAACATTTGTCGACCTCACCAAAGCCTTTGACACTGTAAGTAGAAAAGGTCTGTGGCAGATCCTGGAAAAACTAGGATGTCCCCCCAAATTCCTTAAAATGATTATCTTGCTACACGAGGGCCAGCGTGGTCAAGTCAGATATGGCGATGCTCTTTCAGAGCCCTTTCTAATAACTAATGGAGTGAAGCAAGGTTGTGTTCTTGCACCAACTTTATTTACAATCTTCTTTAGCACGATGCTCCAAAGGGCTATGGCAGAGCTTGAAGAAGACGACGGCATCTATATACGCTACCGTACTGATGGTAGCTTGTTTAACTTAAGCCGTCTGAGGGCTCACACTAAGACTCTAAACTATCTAGTCCGTGAGCTGCTCTTCGCCGATGATGCTGCCCTTGTTGCCCACACAGAAGCAGCTCTGCAGCGCCTAACGTCCTGCTTTGCAACAGCTGCAGAGCTGTTTGGGCTAGAAGTCAACCTGAAGAAAACAGAAGTTCTTTACCAGCCTGCACCACAGGATGAACACCACCATCCCCACATTGCCGTCGGCAAATCAGTGCTCAAGTCCGTTCAGCAGTTCACCTACCTGGGAAGCATCATCTCCTCAGATGCCAAGATTGACAAAGAGATCGATCACAGATTAGCAAAGGCATATAGTGCATTTGGAAGACTTCACAAAAGAGTCTGGAGCAACAAACACCTGAGGCAAAGCACAAAAATCAGTGTGTATAGAGCCATCGTACTGTCTATCCTCCTTTATGGATCTGAAACATGGGTTACCTATCGCCACCACCTACGACTCCTCGAGCGCTTTCATCAGCGCTGTCTATGCACAATCCTAAATATACACTGGACTGACTATGTGACGAATGTTGCTGTCCTTGAACAAGCAGGGATCACCAGCATTGAGGCCATGATATTGAGAACACAGCTGCGCTGGGCAGGGCACGTTTCTAGGATGGAGGACCATCGCCTCCCAAAAATACTACTCTACGGTGAACTCGCCACGGGTCAGCGTAAGAGGGGCGCTCCAAAAAAGCGATACAAAGACTCCCTGAAACAACATCTCAGGCTTGGCCAAATTGATCACCAACAGTGGTCCACCCTGGCCTCACATCGGGAGGCATGGAGACGCAATATCCACAATGCTGCAGCCTTATTTGAGAACTCACGACGAACAAGTCTTGAAGAGAAACGACAACGCAGAAAGAATCACAACCCAAAAACATCACCCAAGGAGACCTTCTGCTGCGCTTTTTGCAACCGGACTTGTTTATCTCGGATTGGCCTTTTTAGTCATCAGCGCGCTTGCAGAAGGCGCGGGATGAGTCCTTCCTGAATCTTCGTTTGCGAAGAAAAGCCAGAGAGAGAGAGGATGATCAATAAAGGATTGTTCTTCTGAACCCCAGATAGTCAGATCAGGGATAGTTTGCTCTGCATTGTTACATCTTGGTGTTTTTCAAGGAGCCTTGTTATTATTTCTTGGCAGAATTTTATGAAATTTGCAGAGAAATTTTCCCTTTCTAAGAGGGCTTCTGGAGGAAGTCTATCAATTTTCAGCTGCCTAAGTGTAAGGAGATATGTATAAATGGAATCTTCACAGTTTGGGTTTTTCAAAAACAGAGTGACATTTACTTACATAGAGAGAGAGACAGAGAGAAAGAGAGAGAGAGAGAAGTGCTTTTTGTGGAGAAGTTATGAAAATGGCACATAGTGTAGTGTAGGGATGGAAAGAAGATTCAGAAATATTCAAACAAAAGGGTCAAAATTGGTTTCTTGAGTATTGACAAGCCCTGACAAGTACAGTCCTGGACTGGTGAGAATCTTATCTTAATTAGGTTTTCTGTAGGTTTTTTTCCGGGCTGTGAGGCTGTGTTCTTGAAGAGTTTATTCCTGATGTTTCACCTGTATCTGTGGCTGGCATCTTCAGAGAATGGTTGGGTAGGAGTGTGTGTGTGGGAGGGGGTTATATAATGTGAGCCCCTGTTGGAAAGGATATGTAAATTTGTGTATTTGAATGGGTAGTTCCTGGCAGGAGATATACAAGAAGGATTAGTGTCTGTTTGGCTAATGGCCAATTATCTGCTGGAAATCCCCCTGTCCCTGGGTGGAGTTTGTTTGCATGTGTTGAGTTTTTATTTTGGTGTTTTTAAAGACTGGTACCCAAACTTTGTTTACTTTAATGGTTTCTTCTTTCCTGTTGAAGTTGTCCTGGGCTTCATTTTCTTTTCCCTTCCTTTTTGCGATAAAGCTCTAAAGACAGAGTCAACTTGGAGATACTTGGCAACAACAGTGATTGCAATTCAGGACCAAGTCATTGTGGGAAATCTTTGCTGTTCCAAGACTCTCTCCTCCTCTGGATTCCAGCCTGAAAGACCCAGCAAAGCCATGAGTGTGTGAGAAGAGGGTAGTTATAAGCAAACCCAACTAAAGCCATTGGCCAATATCCTTCCTGAAAATGGGGCACATTTGTTAAACCACCAGCTGTAGCTTTGAATTTCCTGGCTCTGTCAAACATGAGCCAACATGAGACAGCTTTAACTCCACCTTTAAACCAGTAGGTTTTTTCCCCCTGTCACTGAATATGATACTGTAATCCTGCATGCAGTGAAAAGGCTATAAATAACGCAAGCATTTCAGAGACCTCAGGAAGCCAAAGACTTTCCCCTCCCCTAAGGAGTGCTGAAGGGTCCCCTCCGGGTGTTTATCAACAGCCTGACATTCAGAAATAGGGCAGGTGAAGTGTCTTCTGCCAAAGAGATAAAAGTCACATGGGACCTTACAGCCACCGAGTTTTCTTCACAACAGGCTGCCACTGATAACATCAGGGGCCACTTTCCAAAGGCAACCCTTGTGAGAAACTGTATACAATTTCATACCATGTGCTTTATGGTTTCCGTTTTTTGTTTCCTTTCCAGTAAAATGGGCTGTTGGGACAGTGTGAGCTATGAGGAGGAACAGTTTTATCAAGCAGGTACAGGGTATTTGGGGAGGGATCTGGGCCTGACTGAGATATTTTTCTGCTTGGGGAGGGCAATGAGGCTATGCCCCTACTCCCTTCCCAAATACAGAAGCTGCCTAGACTTTCGTTTTGAATCTTACTTCAGTGCTGGTTACAAGAGAGTTTCTTCCAATGCACTTGAGGGCTGTAAGTTAGCATGGCCAGAAGGTGTATGTGTGTGGGGGTGTCTTTGTGTGTTGAGGGGGGAAGAGAACAGACTGTGGAGCATGCACAGCTCTAATCTTCCATGCAGGGAATAGTCCAGGGCACATGAGAAGCAGCTGGGGAGCATTACTTCTGCTGTCCACAACACACCCTTAGCATTTGTCACTGAGCCAACCACCTCCCTCTGCCTAACAGTAGGTCAAGTCCTGAGATGGGAGTAGGAAATGAACTAGGGACAACAAAAAAAACTGAATTTGCCTGGTAAAGTTACAGATTTTTATCCTATAGTTCTAATACTATATCAGACCCTCCAACTGTCCCAGTTTTGCAGGGAGAACCCCAATTAATCCTCTGTCATCCCACGTTTTTGGCTGCTTTTAAAATGTTCTGCTTTCTTTCTCCTTCCCCTGCTTTTCTTGTTGTCCTTGGTTTACTTCAACTGCTGCAAACTGAGTTCAATGCACAAAAGTAGTTTGTCCCCAACTCAGCACCAGGGAGAGGACAGGAAGGGGGCAAATTTTGCCCTTCCTAGGGAAAAGAAAATGACTGTAGCCTCCCTTCACTTGTGTTCTCCCTCATTAATAACTTTTGCCATCTTGGCCACGCTCTGATGTTTGCCCTCGTGTGTCCTGGTTTTCATCTGTGAAATGTTGGAGAGTAGTCTGTATTTTCATTTAGCAGGAGGAAATCTTCCTGATGTATTTGCCAGTTTAGTTACATGCTTAGTTTGACTTCAGAATACTTCTCAGCAAAACTGAGGTTGCCTTCTTTTCAGCATTTTCACTTTTCATATTATTTTCCCCCTTCTTAATACACAGTAAACATGGTCATAAGGTTCACGTAGGGGTTGCATTTTTCTCATGCTTGTCAAGTGCTGATTAATCCTATTCAGTTTTGCTGAATGGAATTTCCCTTCCTAAAGGCAGCAACACCCAGAAATAAATGTTCTTTTGGTTATTCGTACTTGGATGACCATAGTATTCACTTCCAAGAGGAAGAACTTAATAAACTGAAGCACAGCAGATCCTTTTCAAATAAATGTGTTAATTTGGGGGCACTCTGGAACCTATCCTAATTTCTTCTCTTGTGCACGTGGTTTAATCACCATTTCTCAACAGGTAAGGCCCAAGATATTTTGCCACCTGAATCAAAGAACCAAATGGCATTGTCCCCATTGCATGTACAAAAGATGCCTGGTTTGGTAGTCTTTTTCTGAATTTTGTTCGTAATGAGATAACTTCCACCAACACTCCTAAAGACAGCAGGCTAGCCTATAGGGTGGAAGTCAAGCTGCAAGGCAAGGGTGGGCAAAATACAACCCACAGGCTACATGGACTTCCAGAGCTCACATGGCCAAAGAAAGGAGTAACCTCTGACTGCATTGATATCCCTCTAGACCATCCTAACTGACAAAATGTAGACCTGTGACTCTAACATTTTTTTCTTCTCCTGTATGATTTTTAATACCTTTGCCTGATGAAGAACCCAGTGGAGCTTTGAAAGATTGCATGATGTATTTTGTGCATCTTTGGTTAGCCCAATAAAGTTATCACTGTTTTGTGGATTTGGGAAGTTATGTGTAAGAATGTTGAAGCATTCATTTTGTTGAGGTTAAGGTAATTTTCAAATATTTTAATCTCACTCAACACCTTGCTAATGCCTTCCAGCCTCTGCCACTTGGTGTGACTGCCTCAATTTGTCTAATGTTCAAGCCCATTCCTTCCAACATCACACCAATGAAAACTGGGACTCGTGGCCAAGCAACGTCAGGGTGTGGAAAATGTTATTAATTAGGAAGATGGAAAATGTTAGTCATTAGGAAAAACATGCAATCTAGGAGAGGATACAGCAGTTTACTTTTGCCCAACTCTACTGGGAAGGGCAAGATTCCACCTCTTCCTCTTTTCTTCCCCTCCTGAGTTAACTGAGTACAAGCTATTTTTGCATTTTCAATTTATTTTACAACAATTGAAGTAAGCTGAGAAGAAAGGAGAAAAATGGGAAGAGGGGAAAGAAACTGGGACATTTTAAAAGAAGCTGAAAAGGTGGGACAGCAGAGGATTAGTCAAGACAGTTGCTGCCAAATCAGGACAACTGGAGGGTGTTCAAGCTGTCTTTGCCTCCCACTCTCAATTCTCTACCTGATAAATGAGATCAATTTAGCAATACTGATGAGATCATAATCAGTAGAAAGACCCTCAGAATAGAAATGGATTGGGCTGGATCCAGAATAAATTCATACTTTCTCCTTTTATCTTTATATGATCACTTTAGGCCATGGAACTTGCTTCACTGGAGTTTTAGACCTGGGCCTCCCTTCCATCGTGCATCGCACATCATGAAAACTTTCCTGGAACTGTTCCTCTTCTCTCTGCTTCTAACTTCAGGTAAGGCTTGCTTTGGTAACAGACTTAGGTTGTAACCACACTGCAGAATTAAAGCATTTTGGCACCACTGTAAGTGCCATGGCTCCATCCTATGGAATTCTGGGAATTGTAATTTGTTGTGGCACCTGATAGAGCTGGCTAATATCTCATAAAACTACAAACCTCAGAATTCCATAGCACTGAGTCAGGGCAGTTCAAGTGGTGTCAAACTGCTTTAACTCGGCACTGTGGGTACAGCCTTAAAGTGGGTTCAGTGATTAGATGCTGAATAACAGTAAACCTTCTCCTAATCTCCATAGTCACATACAGGTTTACCCCCATATCTGCAGGGGATACATCCCAAGACCCCTGTGTCCTGTGGATAACTGACACCACGGGTAATAGGGGACCCTATTATTTTCAATGAGATGACCTCTGGAAGTTAACCATAGAATCACATTGGAGGACCTAGAAATGCCTAGAGAGAACTTTGTTTTTTTAAAGACATGGATAAGTGAAACCATGGATACTGAATATGTGGATATAGTGGCCAACCTGTACAATATCCAAACAGAGTTGTATGATCATTTTAATATTATTTGAAGACCAGTATAATTTTTAAGAGATAGGCACAGAATTGGCTACAGATGGAGAAAGGATCTGTAAGTTTTCTTTTACCTCAGTTCTTCCAAAGTTCAAGCTGTTTGGGTCCCAAAGATGGGAGAAAATCCAATTAATTCATCCATAAAGACATTCCTCCTTGTTTCTTCATATAATATGATTTTTTTCCTTTTAGAAAAAAAGAGACATATTTAAATGTGCATCTTAGATGGATGTTGATACTTCTTTCTCAAAGAACTATTCCAGGATGTGGAAGAAATGTGGAAGCTGATAGATACATTCAGTTCAGCTTCATACATTAGCTGAGAAAGTTTTGATCCAGGGATGCAGCTAGAGAAGGGGGAGGGTCCACCATGATGTCATTGCCTCCGCAAATAAGAATTCTGCCCACTCAAATTAACTATTCCTTCAGTCTCCAAATATCTAGCACTCCAGATGAGATTGGGGGGTTGTCCAGATGAGGAAAATACTCCTCATAGAATTCACAGAGAATACGATGTGTCCCGACACGATCCAAATGACATTTGCAGTATTCAGAAGGAGTGGAGCAAAAAAATCCACAAGCTGTGCAGTAAAAGGATCCATGGTTTTCCACAAAGTTTTCCAGAAAATCCCCATAGATGCAAATATGGCTGCCCTAATTCGCATCATTGCACATTTTTGCTCTATTGCCCTGTAGTGGCCATGGCATTTGAATATGTGCAAATAGGCGAAAAATGGTAGAGACAAAACATCATTGCTGCTAATGGGCAAAACTGTACACCCACTCGCAGTATACCATTGCATCTAGACAAGCCAAGGGAAAATTGTTCATACTGAGAACTTTTATATTTGCTGAATTCATATCCTCTTGCCTGACCATTTGTTTTGGGTGCCTAAACTCTGTTTCTAAGTGCTCAGCTGAAGTTTTAAGATATTGCCATGTTAAAAGTTTGGGTACTGAAGAAAAATTTCACTTAGAGGGAGTAAAATTCATTATGTGGGGGATAATTCCCTCATAACCTCCTCCCACCATTTCTGGTCCCTTTGTGTAATAATTTACAAAGATTAAATCCATCCAGCAGCCTTACACAGAACAATGTTCATCCCATATGCTTTATTAAGACTGTTCTTTCTTTTCCTGAAGGTGCCTTCTTGGAATGTGAAACTTGTTTTGCCACCAGTAGCAACTGCACAGGTGGATGGGAGATGTGTGAAGATGATGAAAATACCTGTGCTATTGGTGTAACTGAAAAATCACAAGGTGAGCAAAGGGAATCAGAAATGAAGGCAAAGATGTGGATAGGTGATCAGCTTGGGCAACCTGCCTTAAACTGAGGCAAATGAGTGGTCCATCAGCCCATCATGGTCTAAATTAGGACTGAGGTACCATTAGAGAGGATGAGACAATAATTTCAGATGGCAGATATTTTGGGCATCAAAAATAGCTGTCTTGGAAATTGGTCCTATGTGTGCCACATAGTCAGCCTTTCACTCTCTAAATTTGCATGCTGCCGTAAGGCATGGAAGATCTTATCCCATTGCCAGAATTGGAGTCAACTTCCAATCCATTTGGTTTCTCAGCATGGAATGGAAGTGGTGCTGTCATGTCTTTTGCCTCAATCGACAAAATATCTTGCACTAGACTTGGGTCTACCCATATTGAGATTTACATTCTCTGTATTAAATCCCCAATCATATATTACATTCCAGCAACTGGCATGACCAGTGTCAAATATTGATGAGGCCAGAGCCCAAAGTGGGAAGAGTTTGAGATATAACTTCTACCTCTGCTCATTATGCAACACCATCAAGTTATTCTTCTTTGCAATCTTATACAAAGTTTCCTCCATCATCCTTGCAACTGGAAGCAGATTAGGATGGTGTCCTGAACTCCCCAGGTACTTGAGGAGCAACTGGGGAGGAATGCAAAACCATGGGGTAAGGGGCACAATTATAGCCTATTGTCCACAAAAGAATCAAGAGAAGTCAAGAGCCAGTCCAGAAGTCAGTCACCATTAGTCCATAAAAGATGGAAGAGCAGTCAAAAGCCAGTCTAGAGTTCTCTCCCTTGAACTATGAACATAAGTAAGCTGGCTGAGCTTGATGCTCTTCCAGGGGTCCAATATGATCTTGGCCTAAGGAACTAAGTGGCAAAAGCCACTACACCAAGTTTAGCTTGCAAAGAAGGCTGCTAGATGGTGGCGAAGATTCCATCGTTACAGAATAGTAATCCTTGTATTATTCTGTAGGTGGAAAAACAGAGTTGACAGTAGAAAAAGGGTGCCATTCCTCTGACAATTGCACATCTGGGTGGATATTGGTTACCTTTGGCCAAGGAGAATTCATCAGGAAGAGTGCGAACTGTTGCACAGAGGGAGACTGCAGCTCAGCCTTTTCTCATTGTAAGTATAACCTTTCATATTTTCCCTTGAATTCCCCTTTCCCACCTTTGTGTCCTTACCACCACATGCATAAATAGTATTTCCTGCACAGAAAAAAAAACCTGTTTCCTGTGCAGAAAATGCTGTAATTGAGGACTTATTCTCCAAAAAATCCAGATGTTGGTGATTTATGTTGAAAACAACATTTTCTGCACAGAAAGTAATATTTCTATGCAGGAATATTTTCTGTGGAGAAAATGCTACTCCCTGTGAGGAAAACACTGTTTTCTGTTCAAAAACAACCATGTGAAAATTTTGTGCAGAATTAGTCCCAAATTATGAATAGGCTTTGAAAACTGCATGGTTTTGGAAGGTGTTTCACACAGTGGGAAGAAAATAGCTAATTCTGCTTCTTTCGAGAAGAAACAATGAGGAATTACATCCCTGTGTGCTATACCAGCTGTCTTTATGTATCCTGATTCCTTTGATTTTTCAGTGCCACTGGTAAATACCACAGCTAATGGAAAGCGATGTCCAGCCTGCTATTCTTTATCAAAGGCATGCCCTCCAGCAGTAGTAAATTGTACTGGATCTGAGAACTACTGCTTGGATTTGGTGACATATACATCATACACTGGTAATTCTATTTTTTTTTTTCATCCTGTGCTCCAATTTGCATTGTTTACTCCTTCCCTAATACATGGATTGATTTCCAGATTTTAAAATTAGTGCCAGGGATTAATGGAAGGAAGGCAGATCTGCCTGGCTTTGCTCTGAGTAAATGGATTATAATTATGTATTGATGTGGAGGGGCATTTCTCAGCCAGACAGCACATAATAGCTTTTTCAGAAGATCCCAGATTCAACATGTACAGCAGCATACATAGCAAGGACAGGAAACCTCCAGACCACATGTCAGATAAAACCACCTAGAATTCCCCATCTCTCCCACATGTTTCTCTTCTGCTCTTATCTCTGATCAGTGAAAGAGATCAGGGAGTCTTCTTCCACCCTCCCTTGCTGCATAGAGGTTTTTAAAATACTTCTGTTGATAACAACTGAGTTTTCCTTTTGTGTGTTGCACATGCATAATTTATTTTAAAACAGAACAAAACAGAAAGCCACAAGAGTGGAGATGTTCAACTTCCTCCCATTGGTATACACTGGTTTTTATCTATATCAGGCCAGTGCCTGCTTTCTTTAGGGTAAAAAATGGGTAAGCAGCACTCTAGATATTTAAAATGCAATGTGGTTTAGCCTTCAAGGGAGTTTGTTCCAGTTTATGTAGAAGGCACTGAGCAACATGAACTGATTAATTCTGAGGTACTGCCATATGTGTAGATGTCATAACAAAAGGTGTGTGTGTGTGTGTGCATGTATCTTGTGATTCTGTGCAAGAACATGAAGCATTGAGCATGGTGACAGACACCAAACTCATTTCAACTTAATGCCTATTGTTAAAAAGCATGTTTCTAGCCCTTACGATTTTTTAAGTAGTTAGAGCAATAGTGGAATAAAATATCCTAAGCCAGTGGTTCTTAACCTTTTCTTTACCAGGGATCCCCTTTAAATATCTTTTGTTGCCATGGACCCACAAGACTTAACTCAAGATTTAAGACCCTAATAATAATCATAATAATACCTGACAACAACAACAACAACAACACACCATCCATTAAACCTTTCCTCAGAGGAACTGGACGTGGAGGAAAGACTTTTCTCCTATTTCTCCCTGCATGTTTCTGGCTGGAGTGTATTGAACAGCAACATGCAGGCCAAGCCAGCCTTTGCCTTGGCTCCTGTTATGTGGCTGTGATGCAGGGGCCTTTCAAATCCCACTGCTGCCACCAAATTTGTGACGTGCAAGCACAGCAGCTGAATTTACACCAATGTGTAGCCTGGTCACCTTGTCACTCACACTGCCACCAATTTATATCCGGGGAGACCATGGTTCCACAGTTGCCACCTTTATGTCAAACATCCCCCTTATCCCTTCCTTGGACTGGGGTTTTTACTTGCAATGGATAGTACTTGTGTTGGTGTGTGTTTACTCGCAGGGTTAGCATGCCCAATAAATGCTAGTAAGGGAAATAATTCATGAGGAGTCTGGATCTGATAAATAAAACATAAAGACTGGTTTATTGGTTGCTATCCCACTCTGTGGTGATGGTGACCTTATAACTTCAGAAACTGCCAGACTCAGTAACAAGTGGTTTAGGTTCTTTCCTTCTTCTCACTCTATATTCTAACCAGCCTCTATTCCTATTAACTCTTATTCTCACTGTCCATACATTCCCCCAGCTCCACTCACAGCCATATACATTCCAGCTCTCTCCTCATCACATCACATCTTCAACTGTCCCTTTCAATTGTCATCTCCCTTTTCACTCTTGGAGACCCCTTCCATACCAGTTTCCTGCTACAAGATTGGCTCCATCGTGCTCTCTTCCCATTTGCTTGTCAACATTCATCAGATGCTCATCACATGCTCTTCACAGACCGCAGGTTAAGAACCACTGTCCTAAGCCAAAAACTCATGGTTAGAATCTTGCTGGTGTCATCCACTTTCACTGCACTTATCAAAGAGTCCTGCAGCAGTGGCAAGGAAAGGCAGACAAACTCTCTTGGCTCCAAGCAGTCTATTTCACCAGGACTTTATTTTCTTCAAAGCCACAATGCCCACTAGGGTTGTAATTCTTCACTAATCTTATCCTCAAAGGAAGCAACAAGTGGTTGGTTTGTTTTTACCAATTTTATTCCTGCTGAGATAAAGTCTTGAAAAACAACACCGTTTTCAAAATCTGTTCACATTTCAAGACTTATTCTATACAAAATTTGCACATTTGTGTGCAGAAAGCAGTGTTTTCTGCACAGGGAACAGCATTGTCTGTATAGAAATTTTCTATGCAGAAATTGCTGTTTCCTGCACCCCCCCCCCAAAAAAAGTGCAAGTTTTCCACATAATAAATCCCAAACTGTAAAGTTTCTCATCAGTCCAGGTTTCTTCTTGTCAGTTTCCTGACACCTGAGAATAAATTTTAGACCTTTTTCTATTTTTTTAAAAAAATATATATGCTTTCCATCCTTAGTGCTAACATCTATAAGAACTTTTCCTTCCATCTACTGCTGCCTATCCTCTGTTGTACTGATGTAGAGGGCCAACAGGACTCCAGTCTACATTTCTAGAGGGATGTAAAAAGATCCATCAGAATTCCAGTTGCTGTGGTGAAGAAGAGGGAGGAAACAGCACATATGAGGGAAGTTTTTACTGTAGTGTGGAAAGTTAAGTTCTAAGTCTTGTCCAGAATTTCCCTCAGTAGCTAGAATTAAAACTGGTAGTGTCTATCCCATTCCACAGTGGTCATCCTTTTAAATTTCTCCATGGAAGAGTATGTCTGCCTTTCACTTCTATAGCAGAAAATAAAACACTACAGTAGTGGATATGGCTGTTCTGAAGATAACATCTGCCCTCCATTTTTGGATGATGTTTTTGTTCAGACAGGACTCTCTTGGCAATGCAAAGAGATGCTTTAGAGCAGGTGTTCTTAATCTGTGGTCTGGGGACCCCCAGGGGTCCACAACATCCTCATAGGGAGTCTGCGAAGGCATGAAGGCTGCTTGGCCCACCTCTTCCCTGTAGTGGAGCAACCACATGACAGGAGCCAAGGCAAAGGTTGGTGGGCTGGCTGGGCCTGCACATTGCCATTCAATCTGCTCCAGCCACAAATTTGCAGCAAGAAGCAGGTGAAAAGTCTTCCCTTCCCTCCCAATGCCTCTGAGGGAAGGTTTTACAGATGGTGTATCATCATCATCATCAAGTAGTAGTAGTTGTTGTTAGGGTTTTAAATCTTGAGTTAAATCTTGGGAGCCTGCAGCAATAAAAGATATTTAAAGGGGGTCCCTGGTAAAGAAAAGGTTAAGAAATACTGCTTTATACAGGATATTCAGATTATTACTAATAATGTTTAAAGTTTAAGAAATACTGTTTTAAACGGTTAAGAAATATTGCTAATATACAAATTTGGTTGCACCATTTCTATAACAAGGTAGCATTTTTACACTCTGTGAACAACATTCAGGGTTGGGTCAACTGTTCTGTGTAATTTTGATTTTGCTAGTCACTTTAAAATGCCCATAAGAATTCAGGACTAATAGATGAGTGAACTTGTTTCGGTAAAGTAACAGAGACTAGAGACATTTACCTTTGTTTTTCATGTTTAGAAAAGAGGATCAGCCTGAAAGGCTGCACTACAGAGACAGTGTGTGCTGGATTACAAAATGGCACATGGAACATTGTTGATACTGATGATAGAAAAGTTGACTGTAGACCAGCCAGCCAAAGCTCTCCACCATCTGGATCACTCATCTCTTGTATCCTTGGGTCCCTGCTACTGATGGCCTTGTCATAACAGACTTGCAGCACCAAAGAGCGTTCTCTTCTCATCTTCATAAAGAAGACCAATCCAATGAAGGACTACCTTAAAATAAGACCATAGCTTTCATTTCTTGTTGGACAGCTCCCTACAGGATCAACACTGGTTAACTTCCTTGAGCTTATTTCTATTGGATTGGACACCTCCTTTGTGTTACTCACTGTTTGAAGAATATTGAGACCAGATTGGCTGGATCAAACAAAAGACATATCTAGTCCAGCATCCTCATTCTCACTGTTGGCAACTGGATACTTACAGACTGAAACAAGTTTCTCATTAACTGTCCCCCTCCCCATGAATTATTTTGATCTGTGGACAATAAGAGTATTGGTAAAAGTGTGTATCTATTGTACCATTTTATTGAGAAGAAACCATGTGACAGCCCCGCCCCACCATTTCAACTTATGTACAAATAAATAGGCCCCATTCAATGCATGTCTTTGGGGGAAAATGTGCACAAACATGTTAATCAAGGGAAAGTAGGTACAAAATGCATACATACAATTCATTAAAAAGTGTCAACTTCAGGAAAAAGTTTGTATCAAAGGGTGGACAAAGTTCCACATACCTCTCCCTAAATCATGCAGCTCAATACAAAATAAACATGAGAAGAAATCAAAGTGGGATTCAAAAATACATGATTAAATTGGCATGGAGGAATTTTTACAACCCTACAGAAAGTTTCCTACAGAAATATTAACCAGAGCTGACCCTGCTTACTTTGGAAGCTAAGCAAGGTCAGGCCTGGTTAGTGCTTGGATGGAAGACCACCAATGAATACCAGGTGATGTAGGCTGTATTCCAGAGGAAAGAGCTGACAAAACTACCTCTGAGTATTCTTTTCCTAAGAAAACCCTATGAAATTCATGGGGTCACCATAAGTTGACAGGTAAGAACTGTCTCATACAATGACTATATACCTGGATCCATTCCAATCTGGTTTCAGGTCTGGTTATGGGACAGAAACAGCTTTGGTCACCTTGGTGGATAACTTACACCAGGAGTTGGAGAAGAGGGGCAAGTCTCTATTGGTCATCCTGGATCTTTCAGCAGCATTTGATACAAATGACCATGGTAGCCTTCTGGGTCATTTGCAACTTGGGGGCATTGCTTTGCAGTGGCTCTGGTCTTCCTTGGCTGAATATTCCTAGAGGATGATGCTGGGGGACTGTTGTTCAGACTTTTGACAATTAGCCTGTGGAGTTCCACGGGAGTCAGTACTGTCCCCTATGCTTTCCAACACCTACATGAAGCTGCTGGGAGAGGTCATCTGGAGCTTTGGGGTTGGATGTCATCAGTATGCTGATGATACCCAGCTCTATTGCTCCTTCACAGCTGATGGCAACAAGGCTATGGTAACATTGAATCCCTGTCTGGATGCAGTAAAGGACTGGGTGAGGGTGAACAGACTGAGGCTTAATCCAGACAAGACTGAAGTCCTGCTGGTCAGTAGAAAAACCAACCTGGGATTGCGATCAAAGCCTGTTCTTGATTGGGTTGCTCTCCCTCTGAAAGATTAGGTTTGTAGCTTGGGGGTGCTTTTGGACCCAGTGCTGCTCCTGGAAAGCCAGGTTGATGCAGTGGCCAGGAGCACCTTTGCCTAGCTTCAATTGCTGCATCAACTGCACCCTTGTGGGGGGAGGCAGATCTGGCTACAGTGGTTCATGCTTTAGTTACCTCTCAATTAGACTACTGAAATGCACTGTATGGGTGGGGGGGGGTGTGCCCCTGAAAAGTGTTTGAAAGCCCCAGCTATGTGGAGCTGCCCTTGAAAAGTGTTTGGAAGCCCCAGCTAGTGCAAAATGCAGCAGCCAGACTGGTGTCAGGTTTCTAGAGACCATATAATATCAGTCCTGCAAGAACGGCAGTGGCTTCCACTTTGCTTTTGAGCTCAATTCAAGGTGTTGGTGTTGACCTATAAAGCCCTAAATGACATGGATATTTGAAAGACCCCCTTCTCCCATATGAGCCAGCCAAATATTTGAGATCTGTTGCATGACCAAACTCCTTGTGAAGTTGGATTGGTGGGTACATGTAACAGGGCTTTTTCTGTAGCAGCGCCTTGCCTATGGAACTCCTCACCCAAGTATGCTAGGCTGACCCCATTTCTTTTAAGCTTCTGGCAGGCAGCCCAAAACCGTACTGTTCCATGTGGTATTCAGTGTTTAAAAGTGCTGTTTTAACTGTCTCAAAACTGGAGTCTAGGACTGCTTTTTAGACTCCTATATGCTTATAGGAGATTTTAAAGACTATTTTAATGTGTTTTTTAAATGTTTTCATCTTTGTATTGTTCATCACCTCGAGAGCCCTTGTGGGTTGGGAAGCAATACAGAAACTCTTCAATTAATTAATTGAGCAATTAGATGAATAATATATGAATCTTTAGAACTGTTTAAATAGTAATTTTGAGCAGTAGAGGGTGCTGTTGGCCAGTTAGCTCTGTAGTAAGTCACATGTAAAAGTCCTAGGTTCAATTCCTGACATCTCCAGATAGGAATGAGACACAGGGACTCTTTTTGAAGCCATCATAAGTCACTATCAGTCAGTATAGTTAATACTGAGCTAAAGCAGTCTGAGATGGTCTAAAACTAGCCATACTCTTCTGAATTAACTGAATGAGGGGAGTACAAAGGAAGGGTAAAGAAAGAAATGGAGTCTGGAGTATACAGGGAAAGCACTCTAGATGCATGTATTTCAGCTTAGTTACATATAGACATTGGAATTAAGAGGTTATTCCCCAGACTACATAGAAAAAAGGGAGAATTTGGAAGAGGAAAGTTAAGATAAGGGCTATGGTTGCACAGAGACATTACTAGGGAGAAAGGGTGACAAGGGAGAAAGGGTAGATTCATTTCAAAGTGCAGGAGATACATGCCAAAAGAAACTTAATGGGTTTGATCCCCATCTGGGTCCATTTTAAGTGTACACAATTATATCAGTTTGATACCACTATCTGCCATAGAAGCATCTGACAGAATCCTGGGCTTTGTAGTTCAGTGAGGCAGTAGAGCTCTCTGAGACAGAATTCTAAATACCAGACAAAACTACAAATCTCTTGATTCTGGAGGATAGAGCCATGCAATTAACATGGTATCAAACTGATATAATAATGTAGTGTGAAAGAGACTTTGGTCACATTTTGAACAGACAAAATGAAAGCAGTTGGACATGAATTCATTGCCGGGGAAGCATTTTGCCAGGATTACAGCCTAAGTGTGATATGGGGAGTTCTTTTGCCGGCATAAAAAAGGCACAAATTATGCTGGCAAAGGAACATTTTGGAAGGGTGGTCTGATAAAGTCCAGAGAGTCAGGGATGGGGGGAGGAAGGTGACAGACCCAAGGTAGATAAGGCAGCCTTTGGAACAGGGTGGAACACATGAGGTAGATCTCAGAAGTGGCAGGGGACAGGCAAACGGGAATGCAAAATTGTTGTCATTTAAACACAATGAAGGTTGGAAATATATCTAGCAGCAATGATGACAGCTTATATAGTAGAGGTGTTTAAAGTGAGAGTGATCATAGCGATTGGTGGGTTGAAGTAGACAGTACATGCACCCTCTTTTTTGCTTTTCAAAATGCAATAACCCTATGTAAACCAAATATGGAAATCAGGAGAAGTCCTAATGGAAACACTGGCCCGTCACTAAAGTGGCCACTATTTTCTTTGCTGACTTGGAAGTCAGGAAGGGGCCCACAACATCTAGGTCCCATCTAGGGAGAAAGGCAGCATATAAGTGAAATGCATAAATAAATAATATTTGACCAAGGCACCCTGCATGTGACCAGACTTCCAGGAGAGCCACGGAGTCATTTGCTAGCAGTAACAAAGTAAACCAGGTGCTGTTATAAACCATTGTATCAGGCCCTACCCCATCTTCCCCCCATCTCAACCTCATATCTGCCCCAGGGATGGTGAGAACTGACCAGGGGCAGAACAGGGCAAATGCCCTGCATCATATGGACTGCAGGGCTCTGAGATAGAGGCAAGACAGGGTTTTTAACCCATGTACACAAGCCTTCACAATCAAACCAGCAGTATGTACAAAGTTGAATTCAGCCATTTGAAGTTAGGCCAGAGCAATAAAATGAGTCATATTTGCAGTAACTGAGTTCTTGTCCTTATTGAAACATTTAAAAAAGAAAGAAAAAGAACCTGTTTTCAGGAACTGGTATTAGCTAAACAGTTGCCTTCTCTACCAGGAAATCTAGAAAGAGGGGAAGTCATTAATTGCTATCTGGCAACAGGATATAAATGAAAAGGACAAGACATGCAGGAAAGTGTGAGATTCCCCAGACCTGCAGGGATAATAATGGTACTAGATGGCAGATTGTTTTAAAAACTTTATTAAGCTTTATTAAGGCCACATCCACAGTGCACAAATAATCCCGTTTGAAACTGGATTATTTGCCATGGCTCCTTCCTATGGAATCCTGGGATTTGTAGTTTGGTGAGGAACTAGCATACTTTGGCAGAGACAGGTAAAGGCATTGTAAAACTACAAATCCCATGATTCAATATTATAAAATTTTATACTGATGAAATTTCTGTTTACATAAGGAAATTTTGTTTTATAACGAACAGTATTCATTTTATATATAATTTTAATATAATTTTATATAACTTTTATATAGCGTTCATATTAATGTTATCTGTTTGGTTTTAACTGTGGTTTTCTTTAAAAAAAAATCTAATCTGTTGATCATAATAAAGAAAGTAAGTGTTGTGCCTTGTCCCATTCTGTGCAGGCCTGCTTAATCTCTGTGCAGAAATATTTTCTGTGTAGAAAATGCCATTTCCTGGGCAGAAAATCTTGTGATTTGAGCAGAAAATGCTGTGGATTTTGTTTGTTTGTTTTTGCACAAAACATCCATATGTAAATTTTTCACGGAATAAGTCCTGAACTGCAGAGATTATCATCAGTCCAGAATTCCTCTTGTCAGGGTTTCTCAACACATAAAAATCAAGTTTTTCAAATGTCTTTTGAACATTTTCAAATATTATTTCATCCCTACTTAAAACAGGAGTGGGAATTATTTGCCTTCCATGTTGTGGGAATACAAGTGCCAACAGCCCTCACCAACATAGCCAATAGTGAGAAATGCTGGGACTAGCAATTTAACAACATCTGCAGTGCCTAACAATTCCCACACATTGGTATAACTTTACACAAAAGATTCTCAATACTTCATATGTCAAGTTTACTTTGCAGTGGTGTTTCATCAATTTGTACAAGTGCACACATGTGTGGGTAAAACAGTGTACAAAAGATATTTGATTGCAGTGGTGTCCACAGTCCTATATATGTTCCTTGTGCATCAGTGTTGTATTAAAGTTGCTAGGTAAGTCATACTTTGATATTGGCTTGTTTCCAGCAAACCATAGCTAAACCCACAGTTTGTTGGGTTCAGATGACTAGACAAACCTCAGTTGTTTAAAAACAAATACAAGAATTGCAAAACTCTTCCTCAAAGCCATGCTGGAGGACAAATTGAGAAAATCACACTGGAAGAGAAAAGGGAAAATAGGCACTCATGGTGAACTTCAACTTGTTGCTATCACAATGCATATAGACCCCCATATTCACAAGACCCATAACTGCAGATTCACTTACCCGTATCTGAAAAAGTATGGTTTCTCAAGGCATCTTCAGGGTCCTCCAGTGCAACTCTATGGTATACTTCTGCTGGAAGCTGCCCATAGAATTGTGCTGGAGGACTTAGAAGATGCCTAGAGAGGTGTTCTCTTTAGGGATGTTCTAGGTCCTCCAGCATGACTCTGTTGCTTGGGCCAGAAGTCATTCATTTTAATAGTATTCACTATTATCCACAGTTTCCCGTATCCATGATAAGTCTGGGGATATATCCCCCCACAGATACAGGGATCTATCGGTAACTCACAATTAATTGTGACATCCAAATGCAGTTAATACCTTGATCTCTCACCATTGGTTGTACTGGGTAGGGCTGTTGGGAGTTACAGTCCAAAAACATGTAGCTCATCATATTTCTTGATTGTACCAAAAAGGAAGGAAGTTCAGAAATACCAAGTGTGTGGAAGGGAGGAGAAGAAAACGAAGGAGAAGTTGTGCAGATTGGCAATAACCCCCCCCCCCAAAAAAAAGAAAGAAAAAAGAAATGCAGTTACTGTATTATGTTTCCCCCCTTTCTTGAGCAAAACAGCAAGTGGAGAGAATAGTAACTAAATTGCTGATGATGAGTGAAAAGTGAGAAGCAAGCAGTCTTCTTGATGGTGGTGGGCTTAGGCAAAACTCCAAAAAGGAGACCAGGAAAGCAGGATGCTCCTGTTAACAAAAGTGTGTGTATATAATGTCTCCAGTGGCAGAGTACATGACTGAAGGTAGTCTTTAATTTAAGCTATATTCAGAGACAACCCCATCAAAACCTCTCTTCTGAAGCTATGGTGCTATTTGCCTTTCTTACCACTGCCTTCTTCACCATTGGGTGCCCCTTATGGATGACACAAAATTGGCCAGGGAGGTAGCTAATACTCCAGAGGACAAGATCAGAATTCAAAATGATATGGAGAGATTGGAGAACTGGGCCAAAGCTAACAAAATGAATTTCAACGGGGATAAACTAAGGTGCTACATCTAGGCTGGAATACTGAAAGACACAAACATAGGATGGGTGGCATCTGGCTTGAAAGCAGTACATGTTGAGAAGGATCTAAGGATCTTATTAGACCACAAGCTAAACATGAATCAACAGTGTGATGCAGCAATCAAAAAATCCAATATAATTCTGGACTGCATCGGCAGGAGCATAGTGTTCTGATTGAGGGAAGTGTTAGTGCTTCTGCTTTGTTGAAACCTCATTTGGAATACTGTCTGCAGTTCTTGGGACCACATTTCAAGCTGGACATTGAGAACTGGAACATGTCCAGAGAAGGGGAACAAATATGATCAAAGGTCTGGAAACCAAACCTTATGACGAATTACTTGTGGAGCTGGATGTGTTTTGCTTGGAAAGACTGAGAGGTGGCATGATAGCTCTCTTTAAGTATCTGAAAGGATGCCATGTAGAAGATGGTGAGAGCTTGTTTTCTGCTGTCCCAGAAACTAGAACATGAACCAATGGATTCAAATTACAAGAAAAGAGATTCCACCTAAATATTAGGAAGAACTTCTTTACTGTAAGAGCAATTTGATAGTGAAATGCACTGCCTCGTAAGGACTCTCCATCTTTGAAGGCTTTTAAACATAGGTTGGGTTGGCATCTTTCAGGAATACTGTAGGATGTACTCCTGCATGGCAGAGGGTTGGACTGGATGGCCCTTGTGGTCCTTTCCAATTCTAAGATTCGATGATTCTCACCTCCATCTGCTGCTTGCAAAACCCCTCAATCTCCCTACAAATGCATTTTCCAAGAAATATTTTTCTGGTCAGGGGGACTTTCATGTGATGAGAATAGTGGTCCTTCAGTAAGGATGGAGAAGTTTAGTATTTCTGCTATCTCACATATTTTTTTCCCAACTGCAAGCTCCCCCTGCCTATGAAATAATAATTTTGATGAATTCTTTAAAAATGAACTTAGCCAGTAGCATGGTGAGAGTATTGGCCTGGGACTTGGGGTTAGGGTTGCCAGCTGATCTAAGGGAAAGGGGTCCTGTCCATTTGATGGTTGTGTGGAAGAGGGAATGCCAGCAAGTGCTGTTTCAGTGACAAGCAACACACACTGGAATTTCCTCTTCTACACAGACATTAAAGGATCCCTTGTACCTGCGGAACCAACATCCACGGTTTCGGTTATCCAGAACTGAAAAAATAGGGACACATACCACAGAGTGATGCTGGAAAATGCCTAGAGAGGTGTCCTCTCTAGGAATTGCTAGGTCCTCCAATGCAACTCTATTGTATGTTTGTACTGGAAGTCCTTTATTTTAATAGGGTTTGCTATTATCCTTGTTTCACTTATAAACGGTAAGTCCAGGAATGTAACCCCCACAGATACGGGGAATAGTGACCTCTATTTTACCAGGCAACCCTACTTCAGAGATCCATATTGGAGTTATCTCTGAGCCATGGAACTCACTGGTTGACCTAGTCTGACCTTTCTTAGCCTGATCTACCTCACATGGTTGTAGTATTACTGTTATTCAAAGTAAGAGTTACTTTATTAGGGCTTGGAAAAGTTAGGTTCTGGATTACAAGTACCCAAATACCTCCAGCCAGTTTTGCCTCTTCACTTTAATTTCCCATTTCTTGAAACTAACGAGAATAGTTATGTTTTAGTTACTTAAAAACAACAACAACACCTGAATATTACAAAGTATGGGAGCACAAAAGATGCTCTCCTGTCTATCTTGTCATCTGAACACCTATAAGAGATCACTCGGTAGAAGCCAAAGATACACTATAAGCCAATAGTTAAACCATGTAATAATGCTCCTCCATCACCATATAGTGAGGTCACACCACTCTATGAGAGAAACTAAACCGTTTACAGGAAACACATTCAGGGTATCGATGTTGGCCATGCAGCAAAACAAAATCCAGAATCCACAAAAAAGCAATACCTATATTGGCCAACCAAAATGCAAAACACATGATGCAAGCTTTCAAAGCTCTACTGGCTTCCTCATCAGGCAAAAGATGTTTAAAAAATAGATAAAGAAAAGTGATGATGTTGGAGTCACAGGTCTATGTGTTGTTTCAAGTGACCAAATGAGAAATGGGTTGTTGTTCAGGTGAAGGATCTCATGCAAGCAGAGGCCATTCTTACTTCTTGGCCATGTAGAGCTGAGACAAAGCACCATAACATTTATTTTTATTTTTTGCAGCAGTGAGGCAACCTCTCTGGTATCCAGGATGTCTTCATTCCTTTGTGAGGCCATTGGCAGTTCACCACACAAGGAGTGGCACCATCCCTCACCCAGTTACAAACCCCATAATGTCATTTAGCTATGCCTCCCTTAGTGAAAGGAATTAATTACAAATATCTAGTTATGGGGATTGTCTAAATGGCAAAAATACTCCTCACAGAATTTGAGGAGAATACAATTTGTCTAAATGCCACCCTGCATCAGTCCACAGTATTTGGAAGGAGAGGGGCCAAATCCACCAAAAACTCCAAAGGAAAAGCCTTAGCAGCTTTTCCCAAAGTTTTCAAAAAGCTCCATGAAGAATGTGCATTCCCACCCATTGGATCAATCCCATTCACATTTATTTGCATTCCTGATGAATGAAGAAGTGGAAAGCTGATTGGTCAGACATGTACGGGGGGGGGGAGCTTGCTAACAAGGCAAGCACCCAGAGCTGCCATGTTGGATTTTTGCCTTAACAATTGTGTGCTGAGGTGATGAAACAGGTTTTTTTTTTCCTTTTAAAATTTGTTTAGGCAAAATATCACACTTTCTCACCTTAGATATGTTTTAAAAAATACTGTTGGGTGGCAGCAGTTGGTGAAAATAAACACATGATAAGTTCACTAATACCCTCCATCTTGATTTGCAGGCATGCCCATTGGGACAGCAAAAGGTAACTTTGCATACCTTTGATTTTGCCAAAAAGAAATTGTTAAGACAAATCAAAGCTGCTTCAAATTGGTGTTAGTGTGCATTAATCCACATTTTCCCCTCAGACAGACAAGCCCTATAATTAGTTATGCCCAAGTTATGGTAACATACTGCATAGAAACAGGAGCCAGAAGGGACCCAGATCATTTGGGCTTTTGTGCAGCCTATAAGTATCTGTCTCTTTTGAACATGTTTATCATTCCAATTCATGGCTGGCTGGGCATGCCATTGTTACATAATAAGGACAAATAAAGAAATAAAGTTCTGAAAAGCCATTTCCTTTCAGTAGGGGCAAGCCTCATCCTGCTCTGATAGCAACACATAATGTTCTCAAGAAAAAATAGATTTGTTTTAAACAGCTTTCTTCCTCTTCTTGTTGTTAACTTTCTTATTTTTCTGAAAGGTCAAGCATCAGATTCTAGAACATCTGCTTCCTTACACTCCCACACGCATACATACATTTGGGAGAAGGCAAATGTTTCATGAACCATCCTTACTGTTAGGAGAGTGAGGCTGCTTCAAATGGCTTAGGTTGGGTGGTGTGGAGGGGGCAGTGACTGTGTTAAATCCCCTCCTGGCTGTACTCCTTTGTTGGTGGAAAGAGGTATGTGCTCCCTTAGGTATGGAGGAGGAGGCTGTCTCACACCAGCATCAAAACAATGTTCAAACGACAGTCCAGTAAATTGCTGTAAGTAGAATATGGGGCACCCCCTTGCCCATGTCTTTAGGCAGCTCTCAAAGTGGTCTCATAAACAACAGAATGAGCCTGGCATCCTATTGGATATTTATGTTGGCATAGTTGCTATTGCATAAACATTTGCACTTTCTAAGGCCAAATCCACACTACACAAATAATCCCATTTGAAACTGGAATAGTTTCCATGGCTCCTTCCCATTGAATCATGGGACTGGTGATTTTACAAGGTCTTTAGCATTCTCTGCTAAAGAGTGCTGGGGCCTCACTAAACTACAAATTCCCAGGAGTCCATAACGGGATTATTTGTATAATGTTGATGTGGTGTAAGAAGATGGCAATGGTGATATATTAATATATACCAAGTGTGAAACACATGAACATGGGACACGGCTACCTATTCCACAGTCGATTGTTCAGTGTGGAAGTGCAACACAACTCCAGCACACCATAAATCTGTTGTAGCCATGCTCCAGCACAGGGTAAATCTGGTATAGTTATGCTAGCACAAATTTACACTATATAGGTACTGAACAAGATCTTGTCAAGAGAGTCCTAAGCAGAGAGAGAGGGGCATACAGTTCCTAACCTGCCCACTCCATTAGCTAGCATGGGGTGAGTTATGCAAGCTTAAAAGGTTAAGGGACAATTCTCCCCCTCCCCATGGGACCATCCCCTTCCCTACTCTACAGTTTTATCACCGCAGGGTTTCTTTCCACTAATGCTCCTCCTTGAGCTAGTGTAACAGTGGTGGAACCCTGTAAAGATGAAACTAGAAGGTGTGGGAGACAGGCCATTTCCTAGATGGTTCTAATCTGTGCCAAGGGAGAGTTGCGACATCCTGTCAAACAAATATTCCATTCACTATCACATGAGGTTTCATCCTTTCATGAGAGCTGTGAAGGCCACTGCTTTTCCCCCCCATCAGCTTCAGCCATTGCAAAAGTATTGTTCTTGCACTAAAAATGACAGCTGGAATTCAGTATGGGACTTGCATCTATGTAAGTGGATGTATGTCTGCAGGAAATAGAACGAAACAGTTTTTCAATGTCTGCAAGGGGCTGCCATGATGTAGTTACTATGTAAGTGAGCTGGCAAAGTGTTTTGCATCAGAACCAATTCTCAACAGGCACAAATGTACATGGGGCACTCCCGACGCACATTGGGACACAGTTTAGGGAGTGCTGTTGAGTAACTGTAGGGCCCAATGTGCATTGGGACACTTGTGCTGATATGTGACTTCACAGCTCCCTAGGAGGCTTCGATAGCACCTCTGCTTCATAGCTAAGTATGCACAGAGTTAATACAGAATTGTGGCCAATGTATTTTGTGGGAAACAATATTTTTGTCCAAAAGATTCCCTAAATTTTTTACCAAGAAAGTCTTGAAATACATACAGTCAATGAAAAATGCACAAAGCCTCAAATCCAGTTTGAAGAAAACTTTTGAAATTTACTGTTCTGTCATGCAAGTGAAGATTGACATCTTTTCTTCCAACTGCTACCCCCAATGGTCTGATATAGGACATAGCACAATCCTCACTAGCTTTCACAAGTTTGTGGGACTCATAAACCATGATGATGACTAGCAGGTAATCAACTAGGAAAGCAGGCTGTCTTTTTACTAAGGATGTAACTTATTGCTTATTTCATTCTTGTATTGAAGAAGGAAGAATTCCAAGAGTTTTCTCCTTGCTGTACAGGATTATAAGACTACTTGCACGTTTGCCATGATTTTTCACATTTTGTGATTTCATGCAAAGATTTGTTTGTGTGGAAAAAAAACAACTCTGTCTTTTGTACAAAACAGAGTTATCTGTGCATATTTATTGGTTTTTGAGCAAAACACAAGCTGTTTGGACATTTTCCCACCACTAAGTAGTCCAAAAATGTGGGGAAAAACATGCAACAGTTCACTGCAATGGATCTCAGTGGAGTATCTTGATATGCTGAAAAAACTTTTCTTGATGAGGACAAGAAAATTTCTGTGTACTAGCTGGACCCAGTGTCTCTGGCTTTTCTTCACAAATGAAGATTCAGAAAGGACTCATCCCATGCTTTCTATAAGTGTGCTGATGACTGGAAAGGCCAATCTGAAAGAAACATGTCCAGTTGCAGAAAGCACAGGAGAAGGTCTCCTTGGGTGATGATTCCAGGTTGTGATTCTTTCTGTGTTGTCATTTCTCTTCAAGACTTGTTCAGTGTGAGTTCTCAAATAAGGCTGCAGCATTGTGGATAGTGTGTCTCCAAGCCTCCCAATGTGAGGCCATGGCGGACCATTGTTGGTGATCAATTTGGCCAAGCCTGAGATGTTGTTTCAGGGAGTCCTTGTATCGCTTTTTTTGGAGAGCCCCTCTTACACTGACCCGTGGTGAGTTCACGTACCATACACCATTAAACAACTCCTCAAAAAACACCCAGTAGACCTCATGACAACCCTGTAAGGTAGGCTGGTGGATTTGAATTCTTCCTCCCCCTTCTCAGTGTTCCACACTTTTCCAAGAATTGCTGAGGGCAACTCATTCTGTTCCCCTGCCACGGCTGCCACCAGTTTACTGCCTGGGTCCCATTGCAGCCTGCAGTGGCTGAGGGAGGGAAAGGAGGGAGTGGCCCTTCTAAGGCGGTGATGCACATTGAGTGCATTGTGAGGTGGAGAGGGAATTTGCATGTGGGTGGTGATTGGTTGGGTGTGGTTTGGGTGTGTTTCCAGAGCAGCCAATCAGCACACTGGGAAAGGCAAGATACCCAAGAGAAGTATATAGATTCTTTTCATGCCTCCCTTTCACATTACAGGATTGGCTCCTTTGTGCATGTCTTGTTGTCTCTCAATTGCTCTCTCTTATACACAGAAACATAAAATAATTTTTTAAAATTATGTTATGTACATGCCATTCAATATAATCAGTTATTTAGCACATAGCAAAATATTATGTATATTCACTCAGTTGTAAAACCCAGTGATTTAACTGAGATGTATTTCCTTCTAAATGCTCATAATGTTGCATTCAAGAAGGAAGCAAATTCTTTTGAATTTAATGGAAGTGAGCCAGCATGGCATAGTGGTTTGAGTGTTGGACTATGACTTTGGAGGACCAGGGTTCGAATCTCTGCTTGGCCATGAAAGCCCACTGGTTGACCTTGGGGAAGTCATATGCTCTCAGCCCTCAGAAACCCCTGTTGACAGGTTCACCTTAGGGTCATACTAAGTTGGAAATGACTTGAAGGCACACAAAAAGAACAGCATTTTGGTTAAATGCATTGACTTTGTATGCCCTGCTGAAATCTTAAACATAGTTGCAACATGATCCCATGCATGTTTATTTGGTAACTCCCATAGAATTTAATACATCTTTAATGCTACTAACTGTTCTTATAAAGATGGCTTGGACATCAAGGGCACTTACTTGGTGAAAGACTGATGGGAAAGACTAGATTAAAACCCTTCAATCATTTCACAGATAGGGCGGGAACTGAAGAAATAAGATTCAGTTGTGTCCTGAAACAGGAGGGGCAAGGCAGGCATTAGGAAATGCATGCTCTGATTTCTTCTTTATAAAAGGGGAAGATGGAATGAGTGATTCAAAGAAACAGGGACAATCCTTCCCGAGGCTTCTGA
This sequence comes from Gambelia wislizenii, assembly GCA_030847615.1. Lineage (NCBI taxonomy): Eukaryota > Metazoa > Chordata > Lepidosauria > Squamata > Crotaphytidae > Gambelia > Gambelia wislizenii. The sequence continues at coordinate 30,568,788 of JAUMIR010000010.1, read as the reverse complement.
CTAAGAACTTCCTTCTTTCTGCAAACACCATCATACTAGAACTTGAGAATTCTTGGTGAGTCCATTATCATCCTCTCTATGCCTCTACTCTAAATTACACTTTCTATTCTGGAAATGAGCTACAGGGCTGTAATTCTCCCAAAGAAAGCAATGAGTAAGTTAAGCAATTTTCTTCCCACTACAAAAAAGATCTTCAAAAACTGAAGTTTTTACAGACTATTTTCAGTTTGTACTTATTCTGTGCAAAATATGTATATGAGGTGTGTGTGTGTGTGTGTGTGTGTGGTTTTTGCAAAGGAATCAACCTTTTCTGCAGAGGAAATAGCATATCCTGTGCAGAAAATGCTATAGTCTCTGCAAAATTTGAATTTTCCGTGCAGAAACAGCATTTTCTGTGCAGATAATAGCATTTCTGTGCAGAACATTTCTGTATAGTCTTCAGTTGAGATCTCACAATCTTGGTGAGATCTCACCAGTTCGTGAAATCTCACCAATTTTGGTCACACCACCACCCTAGGGTTGCTTGCTGGTCACATGATTAATTCACAAATTAGATGTTCATTACCCTGTCCTTCCTTCAAGGAGCTCAAGGTGGTGAGTATGCCCCTACTTCATTTCATGTACAGGAATATTTTCTGCACAGAAAATACTGTTTCCTGTAGAAAATGTTCCTTCCACAAAAAAACAAAACAAAAAAAAAAAAACCCTGTTTTCTGCACACATACACACAAACAAACAAAAAAGCATGCAAATTTTGTGCAGAATAAATTCTGACTGGCAAAAAATGTCCTCAGTCCAGGATTCTCCTCATCAGAGTTTCCTGGCACTCAAGAAACATTTTTTTTTTACTATTTTTTTTAAAAAATATATTTTTGAGTATTCTTTCCATCCCTGCAAAACTACAAATCGTACATGCTGCTATGGACCATATATTGGGCATCCAGTTACAATGGAACTTAGGCATTTCTAGAATAGAGTAAGAACTGGAAAAAAACAGAACTTTTTCATATTCCCTTGGATTAACTCAAACATTCAAACTATGAGCCTGTCCAGGTTGTATGGTCTTCAGGTGAGATCTTACCAATCTTGGTCACACCACCATCCTAGGTTTGCTTGATGGTAAAGATTGATTCACAGATTGGTGGTGTGCATGACCCTACTTCATTTTATCCTCACAAGAACCTTGTGTGACAAATTAGTCTGAGAAATTGCATCAGTTAGGCCAAACTCAGGATAACTTGGTAAACTTCATGGCTGAGTGGTGGTTTGAACCAGTCTCCCAGCCCTGTTTCAGTGCCCTAACCACTAAAACATCTACTCCTTTCTTTTCAGCTTATAAAGATAAGGTATTTCTTAGTTGACAGTGTATTCTTGAGCTAGATTCTACAGTCAGATTGGAATAGCTCAGAAGTGTGCCACTACATCTCTTTATTGGCTAAATGTTCCTACTTACCACTTATTATCACACTGCAGGTACATCTGGTTTCCAGACTAGCAATCTACATTTGACATCACCATGAAGACCCTGCTCGGTCTCTCCATCTGCTTTGTGCTCATAACTACAGGTAAGGAGGAGCTCATGTCCACCCTGGCTAGTAAAATCCGAAGCTCCATCGCTGTTGAAACCAGTCTAAGTTCTACAAACTAGAGATGGGTGAATTTTGCACAGAGGTGCTTGAGAAATTAGATGGTTCCAAATATTGACGCAAATCAACCTGATCTGCACCTACCAGTCTAATGTCTGGATCAGAACCTGCTGAATCCTTCATCAGAGGTTTTTAATTCTGGAAACACTACCAAAGTATTGAAAAGAACCTGCTTAATCCTTCATGGAAGGTTTTTGAAGTCTGGAAATATAACCATAGTGTTGAAAAATGTATATTTGCAGGAGGATATGTTTAGAAATTTAGGTTTTGTGAGAAAATACATTCAAATCATATCTCTAAATATGAATGCTTTCCCTGTATTCTTGTTGGTAGAGAAGAATGGTAAATGAAATGTGGAGTCTTTCATATGCCCAGCTTTCTCCTACAGGTCTACAATTTCCCATAGAAACTTAGCCTCCCTGTTAATACAAGATTGTGTCTGCACAATACAATAATGTATTGGGGTTAGATTCTGTGTAACTTGCAACCCTACCTGGGAGAAGGGAAAGGCAAAGCAGTAGTATAAGTGGAATATGCTTCCCCCATTTGACTATGGGCTTAGTCAAAGAGGAGTTATTGCCCAGCTCACTTTGAGGCTGTAATACTCAAGTGAGAGGGTTACATTATCTTTAGCTCCCCCTTGGAATACTTTTCAAAGTCCCCAATTAAATGTACATAAACAGCCCCCCCCCTTTGTCTCTGGTTATTCTACATGGGGGTGGGCTTATGTCAGTGCTTAGGATCCTCTGGACCTCCAAAGGCCTCAACATTGTGGCAGCCATTTTGGGTGACCAGAAATGATATGTCATTTTCAGCCTGCGGGGTTTCCTAGAGTCACATAAACCCAGACCAAATGATTCCCATCCTTGTTCTACACAGAGATGTGACATGCAAGTAATATTGTATCATATTTCTTGGAAGAGGCACAGTGCCATTATGGCATGACAACTGTGAGTTGTTTCTTCTTCCAGGTGTTGCTCTGGAGTGTGAAGTCTGCACTGGAGTTGGCACCACCTGTACTGGCAACATGCAGACCTGTGAAGCCGGCAAGGATACTTGCATCATCACTGTTACAGACAGCACACTGAGTAAGTGAGAGGAACGACAAGCCTTACCGTGAAGATGAGGCAGGTTACAGAAAGTGGAAAATCTTTGGGTACCAATGAACCAGCAAACTGGCACCGATAGGGTTTACGGAGTGCTGTCTGACAAAGGTTAATGCAGGTACTGTTGGGACTTCCTGCCTGAACAAGTCATTCTATCAAAGCCATTTCTCCAGAATTATTTCTGTTCCCACCAACCAGTACTTTCCGTGCTGTCTCCATGTTGATTCTGTTTTGTTTTCTTGAGGAACGAAATCTATGTTTTAAAATAGATTTTATTTCAAACAAAAACAAAACAACAACAATCCACTGTGCCCATTTTTGCACATTTCCAAATTGTACAAATGACTGGCAAGCAAAGAGTGTATGAAATTCGTTTTTAAAAAAATGGATACATCATCTTGTGTGCATTTTTCAAAAGTGTGCATTTTATCAAGTGTGTTTTACCTCTCCCTTAGAAAGCAACACAAACCCTGAAATGCACAGATTTCTGAGTACAAAAGATGTATGGGTGGTATGAACTGGAACCCACCTAAACATTAGGAAGACGTTCCTGACAGTAATAGCTGTTAGGCAGTGGAATGCACTGCCTCAGAATGTGGTGGAGTCTCCTTCTTTGGAGGTTTTTAAACAGAGGCTGGATGGCCATCTGTTGGGAGTGCTTTGAATATGTATTCCTGCTGGGCAGAGGGTTAGATTAGATGGCCCTTGTCATCTCTTCCAACTCTATGATTCTATGATTCTAACCCCACCAAAATCATCATCATCATCATCATCATCAAAGAGTCAATTCCTTGAACAATCCTAACCTGTAGCAAGAAAATAGCATGTGTTTGTAAGATCCATACTTGAGAACTGACAGTGATCGACAATGGGCTCCTGGCTCCATAAAGCTACACACTCCTATTATATTGCTACCTTATTGTGTCCATTGAAAACTGCCCAATGTGGAGTCATAGCACTGGACCACATAAGAAACATAAGCAGGAAATGGCTGGAAATCAGGTCCAGTTTCCACTTTCTTTGGGAGGAGTGCTTTTTTGGTGTGCTACTTTTGCCACCCCAGGGTATCTTAGGCCCATTCAATTGTACTCATTTTCTATAGTCAAAAAAGTTCTCTTCTGGGTGGTGGCAGTGGGTCCCTAAAAACATGGTGAAAAATCCCCTCATGCCATCATGTGGCTTCCTATATTCCTACTGTTGCCCTCCCCTCCTTTTAATATTATAATCAACAAACCTGTAGCTGCCATGGCACTAATTCAGGGGTGTAGTGAGGGGGCTGAGACAAAAATTAAGGGAAGAGAAGGATTTGGTCATCAATGACATTTTAAAAAAAGGTTTCTATGGGAAAAGGTTTCATAGGTAATGTCAGAAGTACCACACCCAATTAATTAGAAGGTATATTGTGACACTTCCCAAAAAAGCAACTCAGTTTAAAATGCAGTATTTTCCACTCACAAAATAGGTGTGTTAACTAAATAACAATGAATATGAATCAAATGCAGATTGTGCAAGTCATGGTTTGAATTCTTCATAAAGTCTGAGACACTTTGATTTCTCTACAAACTTGTAGAGAAACTGTCTACTCGAAATTCATCCCAATATGTTGCTTTCCAAAGCCAAGATGATTGAATTTCCTTTTCTCTGATGAAACATTGAATGCCTGCAAATGTTAAAGGTGAGAATAATTTTTTTCAGACAGTTGTAGATGCATCAAAGGTGAGTCCTGCAGTATACAATAAGTGTGCTGGCTTGGGAGGGATTCCTTGTACATGTAGAAATGTTAGTGTTGGGATTCTATCATAATCCCCCCCCCCATGCTCTTTTTCTTTTGATGCCTAAACTCTGGGTGCATCCTCACTATACTACACAAATTGTTCAGTTTGAAATTGGATTATTTGCCATGGATCCTTCCTATGGAATCCTGGGAATTGTAGTTTGATGAGGCACCAGCATTCTTTCGCAGAGAAGGCTATTGACCTTGCAAAACTACAGATCCCAGGACTCCATAGGAAGGAGCCATGGCAAATAATCCAGTATCAAACAGGACAATTTTAGTGTGGACTTGGCCTACATTTCTAAATGGACATTTGCAATGCTAGATGTTTGGGAAGGGACCTAAATTTCATTTGGAGTCATAGATTTCTTATTTTTGGGGGGGGGGGCAATGCTACTCTTCCCTTCACCACACTACACCCTTGCTAATCTATATTTTATTGATTGTACGTTTTAAAAATTACATTAACATTTTTTTAAAAAATCACCTAATGTTCTAGCCAGCGCCATCTTAATGCATGGGGATGCTGGGCAGTTGCCTTGCCCCCCCCCCAAGCTTAGGGGCCCCATGCTAATCTATGCACATATCAGAAGAGGCAGATATGCCAAGAGGCTTGACCTGCCTCCTCTGCTCTGCCTGGAGCACCTGCCTGAACAGCCGTGAGCCGAACTCTTCCCTCTCTCTCTCACACACACACACACTCCAACAGCCCCACCAAGAAGGTGCCACCTTCCAGACCTCCAGTCTGCGGTTTTTCTCCCTCTCCTAGAGGGGGAGGATGCCCACCCACTCCCCACCTCTCTTCCCTTTCCTGTGATTCCCATTGGCCCAAGACAGAGACACTGGCTCACTGGGGAGATGCCCCTCTGAGACATTGCTTCCCCCCCCCTTTCCCACATCGGAAGGCACTTCTCTCCTTTCTTCTTTTTTGTTCTTATTTCTGCTGTTTTACAAATCAGGGATTCTGAAGTCTGGTCAGAAAAGGAACTTTGCTCCCAATAAAGCTGGGAGAGGGTCAAAACACTGATTTTGTTGGAGGTATCAATAAATATAAGTTTATTTTATCAATCATTAACATTTTTATTCCTGTCAGAGGTTGTGTAGGCAGGGGCCAGTGCACTGCTTTGCCCAGGGTCCTGTAATGGATGTTAAAACTCCAACTGCTTTTGCTGCCTCTTACAGGAAGGAACATCCCAAATCTTAGAACAAACATCATATTATGGTCTTCCAGATTATGCCAGACTGCAGCTCCCAGCAGCTCTCAGCAACAGAGCCAATGCTGAGGAATACTGGGGGTTGCAGTCCAAAAAGGTCTGGAAGCCCAGGCCATTCCTACCCCTTTCTTAGCAGGATGCACAGTTACTCTAGAATAAAAATAGGAAAAACCAAGAAAATAGGACTGGATTTTAAATCTCTTTGCACACAGACCAATGTCCCATATCTCTGAGTACTCCTTCCCCTTTTTAACTGTTTCTTCTGCAGGTGGACTCCAAATGACAACAGTGGTTAAGGCCTGTGAGTCTTCCAATGTCTGTACAACTGCACCACAATATATGCATTTGGGACAGGGTCAAGAACTCAGGACAGCATTTGCTTGCTGCGTGGGGGATGCCTGCAGAACAGCAAGTCCTCAAGGTAAGTCATACCTCTCCTCCATGTCTCCAATCTTCTCCCATAATCATCTGTTCCACCCGTAGGCACTAGCAGACAGTGATGTATAAAAGCAAGTTCTGATCATCTTCATAGCCATGCCTTGAAGAAAAATCCCAAATGCAGGTGGCTGGGTTGGTCCATTTCTGTCCATCTGTGTGTAGGCACACAGATCCTTTACAGAGAGTGTGGGTGTGCCATTCCAAGCTACTTTAAATTGCAACCAGGTTGATTCATCAAGAAAGGCATAAATCTTGATTGGGTTCACCTTTGCGCAATCAGTTTGAAGATATAAGAAACCTTTTCCTTGCTGTAAGATGCCAGATTGTGTGTGTGTGCGTGAGAGAGAGAGAGAGAGATGTTTTCGTGATTCATTTTTGTACATCTCTATACATATGGAAAAATGGAAGTTGTGATAACCGTTGAATGTCTATACACACTCACACACACAACTTAGTTGGAGGACTGCTGCTTTGGAATGGAAAAAATATTCAAAAATATTTGAATGACAGATGAAAAATGGATTTCCTGAGTGTCAGGAAACCATGATGTGGAGAACCCCAGACAGGGAGAATGCAGAACTGAAGGTGGAAAACTACATGTTGATGTAGGAACTTGTCCATGTGTAGGAACCAAGTTACTTCATTGGTGTAAGAAGTAATGTTTTCTTGTTACATTTAAAGGATATTTTAGAGAAAATCTAACAATTTCCAAGTAGTATGTCATTTTATGGGATGTTTATTTATCCATAAAAATGATATAAAAATAACAAGTAATGCTTTTTAAACATTACATCAAGTACATGATTGCACAGTAAAGCTAAATGTTTAAGAAAAGCATTGCAATAAGTAACAGTGAATGACTTTAAAAATATCACACATGAATAACAGAAAACATGATTTGTAAAAAGTAATTTTCCTAGTTGGGTTTATATCCTATTAAAAAAAAAAACAGTTTTGCATCCATATTACTGATCACTGTTGAAAAGTCAGTTAAAGGTTGAGTGTCCCTTATCTGGAAATTCAAAACCCAAAATACTCCAAATCCAAAATTGCCCACACTGGTGGCTGTGATAGTGATGCCTTGTCTTTCTGATGGTTCAATGTACACAAACTTTATTTCATTCACAAAATCATTACAAATTCTGTGTATAAAATCACCTTCTGGCTACGTGTATAAGTTGTATATGAAACATTAATGAATTTCATGTTTAGACTTGGGTCCAATCTCCAAGATATCTCAGTATGCATATGCAAATATTCCAAAATCTAAAAAAATCCAAAACACTTCTGGCCTCAAACATTTTGGAGAAGGTATACTCAACCTGTATCACAAAGGATTATTATTTTTTAATTGACAAGTACATTCCAAAACCCACTAGGCAGATTCCAGTTAGTATATTAATTCTTTATTCTGTTTGTCCTGTCTTTCTTTGATCAATAGTTCATCTATATTGGAGATACTTTTTTTAAAAAAAAATCTACAGAGATGCTCATTTCTCTGAGTTCTCTTCAATACAGAGATTCTGACTTGGGGCCATTGCAACTTCCTAGGGCTACTGATTCATCAGGACTAAGTTTATATGCTTTTTGCCATCTACTTCACTATCCTCCCTTGCTCCAACTATTGAACTGAATAATTTCTGTTGATTGGTTTCAGTGCCTCCAGCCATTACCAAACACAATGGGAAACGATGCCCAGCCTGCTACAGTATCCTTTCTGGCAATTGTCCCCAGGAGGAGATGGTGGACTGTGTTGGACCAGAGAATGACTGTCTTCATGTGGATGCAACAATTACTTATGGTATGTAACTATAATTTATTGTGGTGATGCAATGCAAGATAGCTAGATGGGGTGAGGTGGGGGGACAGGTGCCAAAGAAGGAAGTTCAGCTCTCCACAGAGATAGAAGTGCTACCTTCTTTTGCATTTAGCAATCATATGCAATCCTCATGTTAACAAATTCACATACAGGGAGGGAGGGAGGGAGGGAGAGAGAAAGAGATAGGAGGATTACATTGTGGTTAAATGGGTATGCAATGCATGAAGTACACTTGAGAAGAAATGTATAGGAGCCCTGGTGGCACAGTGATTAAATGCCAGTACTGCAGCCACAACGTTGTGAATTTGATCCTACAGGGCTCCAAGGTTGACTCAGACTTCCATCCTTCCGTAGGCTGGTAAAATGAGTACCTAGCTTATGGAGGCAATTAGCTAACACATTGTAAACTGCTTAGACAGTGCCTAGTGCTGTAAATCAATGTAGATGTGTAAGTGCTATTGCAAAAACAATTTCCAAGCCGCTCTGAGAGCCTTTGTGGCTGAAGAATGGGGTATAAATACTCAAATAAATAAATAAACATAAACATAAACATAAACATAAACACAAACATAAACAAATAGAAGATGTGTGGTGACCATTCATAACAATTCTACTAGCCCAAGCCTGGAAATGTTAATTTCTTGGACTGCAACTTCCAGAATCTCCCAGCTGCCCATATTCCTGAAAAGTCATTATTTCCAAGCTCCGATATTAGCTGATAGCAGTACACATGGGACAGAATATGTGAATGAGCAGATGGAATGCAATTCCCAGCAGCGCTATCCAACATAGCCAGTCATGCATGAAAGAATGTAAGAGTTGCAAGCCAGGAATCTCTGGAAGGTCACACTTCCTTATCCTGATATATCTGATGGTATATGTTATTTCATGGATGCTTATGCTGTCATCTGTCTTTGAGTTGCCATGTGATAGATTTTGCTGTTAAATCCAAATACTTCTACAGTGAACAACAACAACAAAAATTCAATGTGCAGGCATAACATTCAGCTATGCATGTATATGTAACTAACTGGTTGTCAGCCACAGACATTGTTGTTGTTGTCATCATCGTCATTGTCTTTGTCTGCCTTTAAGTCAACTCTGACTTATGGCTACTGTACCATAGAGTCTTCTTAGTAAGATCTATCCAGAAGAGGTGTTCCTTTGCTTTCTTCTATGGCCAAGAGAGTATAACTTGCCCAAGGTCACCCAGTGGGTTTCCATGGCTAAGCGTGGATTTGAATTCTGGTTTCCCAGAATCCTAATCCAGCACTCAGACCGCTGTACCACATTGGCTTTTTTTTTTCAAGCCAAAGATGGAATTCAGTTAAAACAATAGGACTCAAGTGAGTCATGGTGACCAAGTCCCATTGATTTCAACAGGGCTGCCCTATGCATTGGAACCCATTGCCAGCAAGTACTTTAGCTTTCCTAAAACCCATTTCAGCTTTGTAGATAAGGCATGATGGGACGTTATGTGGGATCGGACTTTTAATCAGAAGGTACCACCTATCTGATCTTCTGTGAAGTCAAAGGCTTTCACAGCTGGCATCCATAGATTTTCCTTGGTTTTTTTCCAGGCTGTGAGGCCGTGTTCTGGAAGAGTTTATTTCTGACATTTCACTTGCATCTGTGGCTGGCATCTGCCACAGATACCAGCTACAGATGCAGGCGAAACATCAGAAATAAACTCTTCCAGAACATGGCCTCACAGCCTGGAAAAAAACCAAGGAAAATCTATCTGATCTTATGTTCTTAGTTAAAAAGTAGACCATATGCAAAAGGAAGGATTATGGGTAATTTCCAAGATGGATTTAAAAAAAAGGATCTGAGATTCTAATCTAATTTATTGGATAAAATAGCAGAGATGATCAAGCCCTTTGTAACATTTCCATAAGCAGGAAATGTTTTCTTCAAAAACCCAACTTATGACTGTAAACTCTTACGTAATAAATTGTCTTTTGTTGTTAATTGATGAGGAATGTGCTGTTAGTTGTTAAACTTGGGAAGAGGGCATTTGTATCTCCCTTTATGAGCCCATTATTGTTCTCAGATCTTCTGGAGAAGGCCTTTTCTCTGTCCGTCCACCTTCTCAGGCTTGCTTGGTGGGAACAAAGGAGAGGGCCTTCTTGGTGGCTGCTTCCATTCTTTGGAATTCCCTCCCTAGAGAGGCCAAGATGGACCCATCCTTGCTCTCCTTCCATTGGCAACTGAAAACAATGTTATGCCACCATTCTTTTAGAACAGGTTGGGCTTTTAATGATGTGCTGTGCTGTTTTATGGTTTGTCTTTTAATTAATTTTAATCTTTAGACTTGATAAATGGATTAATTGATTTTCAAACAACTTTTCTAGTTATTTTTGATCAAAGATTTGTATTGTTTTTGATCTGTATTGTTTTTAAATAAGTTGTTAGCCACCTTGAGTCCCATTATTGGGAGAAAGGGGGGTATAATTGAATATAGCAACAGCAACAACAACTTTCCATTGTGTTCTTTGACTCTATCTTGTTTCCTCTCTCCAGGGACCTCTGTTATCAACACTGTTCAGAAGGGCTGTGCCACCAAGGGGTTTTGTGATAACTTAAAAGTAGGTGAATCCAACACAGCGGGACTTCGCTCTGTCATCACAAAGGCTAAATGCAAAACAGCCTCCACCATTGGCTGAATGATGGCTGGGTCAGCTGCCTTCACTGCATGGCTGGATTTCTACTAATGAAGTACCTTTTAAAAACCATGCTCCCCCCTCTGTTTTACTGAATATCTCAGAGCCTAGCATTATACCTCTGTATCACTTATTCAAAATCTCCTCCAGTATAAAAAATGTTCTCTCTGAATGAAACAAATAAATGTTCACTTGCATGAAAAGGCAGCAAAGTTACTCCTTTCTATTATGAATCTGATGCTTTTAATATTGGGGGGTGGGGGTGGAGGCAGTTCTACTGGATTCCCTACCCTGATGGTCTCAGAATCATCCTTTTATGTATCATGTATTCCAATGGATATTGTTGTTGTTGTATTTATTATTATTATTATTATTATTATTATTATTATTGATGTACTCCAATAAATAACTAGAATCAACATATTCAACAAAAGATACACATTAAGATAAGAAGCTATGAACATTGGTCAGACTCCTGGTGTAAACCACGGTTATACAATCCTATTAGGTGTTGCACAAGGAGGTATTGGTATTGCCTTGTGCAATGATCTTGCCCTGGTGAAACAATGGAAGATGAATAGCTCTAAGGTGAAGCCATACTCCCAGTCATTGATTGAGTCTGGGGATGCACCCTTGTGTCATATGCTTTTCATCCTTGTCAATGGGTTGTGATGGGTTCTCTCTGGGTCCCTTCCTCTTACTTCTGCCTGAGTAGAATGGGACCTCCAGAGACCATCTATAGTAGCTGCCACCAACATTGACTTTAATTCCCTTTATTGTAACTTAATGGGAAATTACAGGGTTCAAGTTATACCTTCCACTCTGTAGAGCAAAGCAGTTGAAAGAGAATGTGGAGGAAGGAGAACCTTTACAAGGAAGTTTTATTCTAAGCAGAACTACAAAGTAAAGGGTATTTCGTTTACATAAAGGCATCTTCTTTAAAGCAGACTTAAGAGTTACAAAGTTACAGATAGTCTAAGCCATTGTAGCCAAGTTTATACGATAAAGATACAGTCTGACACGCCTAAGCTAAATGATTCCCTACTCACAAAGAGCTGCAGTCCAGATCCACTGGGGTGTTCATGGGGGCTGGGAGTCTGGGTCTTTTGGCTCAGCATCTAACAATCACCCCCTTAGCGGGGATGAAAAGTCCCTCTGTTACCTACCCTGACAGCTCCCACCTTTCAATAGCACACAATAGGCAATAGTTAATAATTTGGCTGGCTATGGCCCACCATATGGTTGGCAAGTAAACCAGGGACGCCCCAGATACCGAGGCTGGAGTTATGCACAACCTAGGGAGGGGCTTTTGGAAATTCCTCAAACAGATTATACTCAGGTCAAAATTGTACCTAAAGAACTCTTAGGAATGAGTCATCCACTAATCCACTTATGAATAGCTGAGCACTCAGTGCCTGAAAAATTAGTTTTCCCCCCTTTTCCTAGATCACAACAGAAGGTTGCCTATGTCCATTCAGTTCCAAATGTCTAGTTCATGAACACCTCCAGAGAACCCTTTGTCTAGTCCTGGGAAACTCCGAGAGACATTGCATTCCACTCTAAACCCCATCCCTTCATGGGAATTATCAAATATAAAAATCGATCTAACACACCACCAAAGTGTGCACAGCTTCTCCGCATCTATCTACTCTGCCACTCTGCTGTGTGACCCTCAGAACACAACTCTGGGTATCCTCTGCTGTAGAAATTTCTGCTCCTCTGATATGTATAGTATAACCCATAATCCCCTCACTCTATTCCTCTATTCAAATACTTCCTACTTCCTTCAATAGTCTTGTGTGATTGCTTAAAGCTTGAGTGTTACCGTGGGTATTGGTATGGTTAATTTTCAATAAAAAAACATTTAATTGTGTGTTCTGGCTTGGTGTCTCCTCAGTTACTACTAGTATTCATAGGTCAAAAGATCCTGCCATTACCTGGCCTCTCACTGCCATTTTGAGCTAATTGAAATATTCCCCACAGGACACATCTACACTGGCCAGAATATTCTGTCTTCCAGCTGAAGTATTCTAACCCCAGAACTCGCCCAGATCTCCCCCCATTACCATGATGAAACAGGCAGAAATTTGCATGAACATGCTGGGTCATAGCAGTGGGTGACCTTTCCGTGCACTGCACTCTCTGAAGCCAGGAAGGAGGCCCTCAGCATGTGATCAAGGCTGGTCACATGCATGGGGACTTGATCACATCCTGGGGACTTACTTCCCAGCTTCAGAGCAACACCAGTAACAGAGGTGTATAGTGATACAGCATGGTATGCAGGTATGGACTCCTGTGTTCCCATGCCAGACCCATCTGGGTTTCCTAGCATGATGTGGGTTTTCTCAGGGGTTATTTTGAAATGTTTTTAAAGGGTTTACCCTGGCTTCCCCCCAGATTCACCTCAGACATTGTAAGGACTGTTTGGAGGCAAATTGAGGCAAGAGCCCTGTTTTGTTGGCACTGCAGGGTTCCAAAATGGGGGGAAGCTAGGGTGAATTGTCCATCTAGACAAGACCTTGGCCTCCAAGGTATCAGAGATGATACTTTCCCAGCCATACCTGGGGTCAGCATGTTATAGTGGTTTGGGTACTGGACTAAGACTCTAGTAGACCAGGGTTCAAATCCCTACTTTGCCAGGGAAAGCCACCTTGGGCAACTCACACTCTCTCAGCCTTAGGGGAAGGCAATGGCAAACCTACTTTAAATAAATCTTGCCATGAAAACCCTATAATAGGGTTGACATGAAGCTGGAGCTGACCCAAAGGCACATAGAATCATAGAACCATAGAATTGTAGAGTTGGAAGAGACCACGAGGGCCATCCAGTCCAACCCCCTGCCATGCAGGAAATCTTGATCAAAGCATCCCCGACAGATGGCCATCCAGCCTCTGTTTAAAGTCCTCCAAGGAAGGAGACCCCACCACGCTCTGAGGGAGTGTGTTCCACTGCCGAACAGCTCTTACTGTCAAAAAGTTCCTCCTAATGTTGAGGTGGAATCTCTGTTCCTGGAGTTTGCATCCATTGCTCCGTGTTCCAGTCTCTGGAGCAGCAGAAATAATGAGAAAAACAAACTGGAGCTACCAGGGACTGGACCTGGGACCTTTTCCATACAAATCATGGGTCCTATGACTGAGCTCCATCCTTCCTTTCCCACTATGCAGTATTTATGTGCTCACCAGGTTGAAGGACTGGGGCCAGTTCTGAGGAGTGGGCAAAGTGTACTCCCATAGGTCTTTGTTGTTTGTTGATTGTGGTACCAGAACTCCAAGCAGCACTGGTTGGTTGGATCAATACACTTCTTGTGAAAATTGCAATCCCATCATATTTTGCTGTGTGCCTTCAAGACATCTCTGACTTAAGGAGATCCTAAGGTGAATCTATCATCAGCTTTTCTTCCTAGAATTGGTTCAGAGGGGCTTTGCCCTTGTCTTCCTCTGAGACTGAAAGAGTATAACTTGCCCAAGATCTCCCACTGGGTTTCCATGGCCGAGTGGGGATTCAAACCTGGTCTCCCAGTGTCTAATGCAGTGGTTTCCAACCTATGGCCCTCCAAGTGTCTTGGACTACAGGTCTCATAATTCCTGACCATTGGATCAGCTGGCTCAGGTTTCTGGAAGCTGGAGTTCAAAACACCTGGAGGGCCACAGGTTGGACACCACTGGTCTAGTACAACACTCAAACTACTATACTACACTGGCTCTTCCCATCATCTTTATATGACATAGTTCAACCGGAAGAATGGGGAGGAAATTAAAAGTGTTTGCTTACACGTAAATAATTCATTTGCTAATATAAATCCTCCCATCTGCTTCACACAGACACACATTGCTGCCTTACAGGTGTCTCAGGATAGAATTTGAACTGACTTCTTATACCATCTCTTTTTTTGCTACCTGCATAACAACTGGTAAGTTAGCTGTTGTCTGTATATCTGTCTGCTGCCCTGCTGTCTTACTTACCTGTACATGTATATAGAGACTGTACAATCCAAAGCAAGGTCAAATGTTCTGAGGAGAGATAAGCAGGTTGAAGGAGGGGGTTAGAAAGAATGATCTATGTAGAAAATCTAGGAAAAGGTGTCAGTAGCTAGTGATTTTTCTTACACTGTTTTGCCATGCCTCCTGACAAGAGGCCTTGTATGCCTTTGAGGCTAAGACACTAGAGCCCATGAATTCAATTTTTGAGGGCTCAAATATTAAGAAGCTGAAAATAGTATGCCAATCATTTCTTGGCAAACTTTATTTTATTTTATTTTATTTTAACAAACAAACATTTAGAGAAATGTTTCCATTTCCTCCTTCTTATGATTAGCAAGCATTAGAATATGAACAGGAAGAAAAAAAAATATCACTTACAAAGAGATTGGCTGAATCCTTTATCATGCTTTACATTGTGTAACTTTGTGTACTGTATACTTACCCAAGTAGCAGAGCAGTAGCAAGAGAATTTCAATGTGCATCAACACTCCCTAGTTGGTGACCTGATGCACAGCAGGACTGAAACACAATGAGAAAGATATCAATTGGTTCCACTAAACATGTGTATTGGTCAGTTTGTTGGCTCCCCTACATAGGCGTACTAACATTACTGCAAACCTTTACTGGATTTGGATATTACGGAACTGCACAATTCTAATTTCTACAGACACAAGTCCATTTATGAAGAGGTAAGTCCTCAACAGGCTTCCTTCCATTGTTTTATACTGTGTGAAGAATATCCATGCTACTTCAAACCTTTGCTGTGGAGGGAGTTTTTAACCAGATAGGTGTTGCATTTTTCTGTTACTGGGGTATTTTCTTTTCTGTTTCATTTATAATGCTTGTATTAAGGATTGTTTTGATTGTATTTGTACAGTTTTTAATTGCCTTAAGTTCAATATGTGGTGGACAGACAGTATACATACAGGTGGACCCCCGTATCTATGGAACCAATATCCACTGATTCAGCCATCCATGGGACACAAAAGAGGAAACATACCATAGAAATGCACTTGAAAATACATAGAGAGACATCCTCTCTAGGCATCTTCTAGGTCCTTCAATGCAACTCTATAGTGTTTTTTTATCGGAAGTATTTTATCTTAATAGGTTTCACTATTATCCACAGTTTCTGGTATTGATGGTAAGTCTGCGAATCAACCCCCTGTAGATACAGAGGTCCAACTGTAAATGAAATAAATGGGAGCACACACATGCATATGTGTGGTCTGGCCTCATTCCTATAACATATAAATTCTTAAAGATCAATGTAAGCAAAGAATGAACACAAGCAAGGCCATATCTGAATCCCAGTCCATGACATGCCATTTGCTATGCTAGCCTTATAAAGTTCTCAAGAATAAAACATTTTGGGGAATATTCTCCAACTGAAATTTTTTTGCGAATTTCCTTCTTAACACTGGTTAAGATAGATTTTAATTGTTTTGCAAATTATTGACATTTTTTTTTCCAGTACAACACTTTAAAATGAAAGCCTGCAATTGAAAATAAGTGCCTAGGGTGTGTGGACATAAGGTGTCCATTGAAATTCCTATAACTGTAGTAACTTAGTAACTTCTACTATCTTTTAACTGTGTTTTGTTGTCATTGAAATTGAAAGCTGCTTTGGCTGCCATATTGAGAGAAAGGTGGGGTAGAAAAGAATAAATAAATAAACACTCAGATTTCAGATCTTGTGTTGCAAGATAAAAATATTTTTATATTTCTCTTGACTACAATTCTAATCAGAATTTGTAGTTGTTGAATCTCGCTCATATACAGTACGTCTATCTCTTCTTCCTTATGCTCTTTCTTTTTCAACATCTTTTTATTTCTTTTTCAATATCATCAGTTGTTTCATCTTGGGTTTTTTTTATTCTTTTTCCTTCCTCCCCTCCTCCACAAGAAGTATCATTTCAGTTTTGATGAACATTACATTATGAGCTTCCCTGCTTCTAGTGTTAACTTGGTCCAATCTGTTGTATAAATAATTCAGTAAGTACTGAAACATTCAGTTGCTGATCTTGGTAGTGGCAAGTTTGGTATTGTGATTAATTGTTCCCCTTAATTTTGATCTATAACAATGTCCTTCCCACCATGTTACTGCATCTACTAAGCCAGCTGACGTTGTTATATATGATTTTCCAAAATATCTTTCTTTAGCTCAATGCTCAGCAAGCTCTGCAATGACTCCTGTGGAGTGATTGGTGCTTTTCATTCTTGTCACTAATTTATCAGTGAATTCATTTCCTTGTACATTTTCCCCACACTCACCTCATTCCACAGAACCAATATTTACATTTTCAGGTATTCATGGGACACATACTATAGAGTTGCCCTAGAAAATGCCTAGAGAGGCATGCTTTCTAGTTGTCTTCTAGGTCCTTTAACACAACTCTATAGTATGTTTGTACTGAATGTCCTTTATTTTAATAGGGTTTGCTGATATCCGTGGTGTCACACATGGTAAGTCCAGGAACATATCCCTTGCGGATACAGGGGGTGACCTATATTGCTTCATCTGTAGTAAGACACTCACCACTGAATTTTTGGAACTACAATAATTACAGTATAATGAATGTCTTTTTAAATCATAGCTTCCCCCCCCCCCTCTTTCAGCCTCAGAGGAAGGCAAAGGCAACCCCCGTCTGAAAAATTTTGGCAAGAAAACCCTGTGATAGGTTTGCCTTAGGGTGGCTATAAATTGGAAATGACTTGAAGACACACAACAGCAGCAGCAACAACACACAGTTGGAAAGTAGTTTCTCAAAGAGATCACTTAATTCTCTGAACTTCTAAAACTTTTGGTTATTTTGGACTGATCCTATTCAACCAATGCAATGTATTTAACAATAGGCTTGATTGGCTCATGTCATTTTTAAACCTGTGACCCAAAGAGATCTGTGCCCAGCTCTGAATCTCTGGTATGTTTGCTTAATGATATCTCTGTTTCAGGGTTTAATAGCAAGGCAACTGAAAACATTTAGTGAGTTTAATTAGCTTTTTGAACAATAAAACATGGAATCTCACCTGGTTAAAGTGCCATAAAATGTGCTCATAATACTTGAAAGTGAGTATTCTTTTGCAATCGTTTTATAAATAGCTTGAGTTTTAAGATTTGAACATACTGATGTCACCAGTTACAAAATGAAGGAAATAATGTGGGGGGAAAATAATACTCCAAGTTGCCACTATTAGAATAGTTCTCTATACCGAACTAGTTGCTTCCTGCCTATGGGTAAGGAGGAGTCCACAGTACAGGTGAATTCTTAAGTCAGCCCTGCCTGGACTCAATGGAGGCCCACAGCCAGGAAGTAAAGTCCTTTGTAGAGTATTTTTCCTTCTTTCTTCCTTCATTTTCCAAGGAAGAGTAGGAGGGAAATGGTGGCAGAAAGGGGAACATATGCCAAGTCTGCCACCAAGGGAACATGGAGAAAGGAAGCAAGAGCATGGATGGGGAGGGAGAAAAAGTGCAATAGAAGGGGATAGTGCATCTCAGGATGACTGTGAAAGTTTCATAGCATTCTGGAAAGTTCTGTGAAGTTCTCAGAACATCTGAAATGCTCCCAAAAGCTCAATAACCACCAGGGATGATCCAAGAATCAAATGAACTACAGTATTCAGAGAAGTAATGAAAATTCTCAAAAAATTTTAGAGAATAAACTGCTAGAAAATATTCTAAACTACATTTAGACCCCCATATCCATGGGTGATTGGTTCCACCCCTCCATGGATACCAAAAACTGTGGATAACAGCAAACACCATTGAAAATAATGGGAGTTTTGGTTTAAAATACCATAGATTGCCTTGGAGGACCTAGAAAACATCTAGAGAGGATGCCTCTCTAGGCATTTTCTAGGAAGGTTCCATGGTAGATGTGCTGTTTTGTGTCCCATGGATAACTGAAACCACAGGTATTGGTTCCACGGATACAGGGGTCCTACTGGAATCTCATTCTCAAAGAATATTCTCTTCAAAATGTCTTGGAGTTTGTCTATAGAGGCAATATATCCCATCTTGTCCCTGTCTTAGAGCCCTGCAGTCCTCACAATGCACAGCTTGTGCCCCGTTCTGCCCCTGGGCAGTTCTGATGACCCCCAGAGCAAATATGGGGCTAAGATGGGGGGGAGGCAGGCTAGGGCCCGATAAAACATTATTTTAAAATATTCTATGATTCTAAGATTTCCTGCGTGGCAGGGGGGTTGGACTGGATGGCCCTCGTGGTCTCTTCCAACTCTGCAATTCTATGATTCTATGATCTATGATTCTATGATTTGCTTTTATCCGTTTCTATCAGGAAGAAACAAATCAGACCCCATAAGACTTCAGGAGCCCATCCCAGCAGGCTGGCCTGTCACTGCAGCTGCCAGTCTACCTCACTCTCTCTGAAGAATGAAGGAGTCCCGTAGCATGTGACCAAAACTGGTCAAATGCAGGGAGCCTTGGGCACATGTTGTGGGCCGGCTTGCTAGCTGCCGGGAACATGAGGGAGAGGGCGGCAAAGGTAGCTGCAGCAATGGGCTAGTGTACCCATTTGGACTTCCTCCCATTTCATAGAGGGAACATGGGAGGAACAGGCCAGCACACCAGCAGGGGGCCAGCATATCCTGGCTCATGTAGACGAGCCCTTAGTCTCAGATTATTACACTAAACATTTGCTTTGTTTCAAAGACTGCTTAAAAAATGAAAAATTGTTGTAAACAACTCTGGAAATGTGTGTATTGAGAACACATGTAAGTTTGAAATCTCCTGGACCCACACGCACTACACCACCCTCACAAGTCCACTCCAAAATCAATCCCTCAAAATGGCAAATAATATCCCCAGAAGCCTCTGAAATACACAATTTCCTTTCTAATTATAATTTCAACCCATATGCCTGCTGTCTTTTGGAGGGGGTGAAGGGGAGCCTCTTTTTTTAGTATTAGAAAGTAAGTGGCTGGTAAGTACCATTTTCTGACCCAAACAAAGGCCTGGGGTGGATTACATTCAGGGACCAAAGGATTCTGGGGTCATGTTTTTGAGAACATTTTTTTTATGGATGGATAAAGACCTGGAGGTGTCACACTGGGGTTCCTGGGAGGCCATGTGTGGTCTGCACTCGGACTGAAGCATCTTTATACACTTTGTAGATTTGCATGATTCTCCCTAGGCATTTTTTAAATGCACACATATCATTGAACACATATTTCTCCTTCTTGGAAAGAAGTCTGGTAACATATAGATTTCTGGTTGCAGATTCTGGTGATTATCACACCAGGCTTTACCAGCGGTACTAGAGCAGAATAATAGAGTATGCAGCTCTTCCTTATATTGCATGACATGTCTGTTCTGTTGCCAATCTGCATTCAAACTGTTACTGGAGGGCACCTTTTCATTAATGGGGGAAACCTGTCAAATGGCCCTCAATAGTGTTGTGTTTCCATTATTCCCTCTGTGCAAGACATCCTCTTCAATTCTGATAGAGACAGTCATGAGTGTGTAGGCATTTTTCCCCTGTTCTCTCCCTCTCTCTTCCCTTGTTTCCCCACCTTCCTGCCTGCCCTATCTGACTATTTCCCCCTTGTCTGCCCAATCTATTCCCCCTCCCGCCCCTCATCTGTATCTTTTCTTTCCCCCACCCTTCTGCTGCTATTGTGCAGCAACTATGTTAGTGAAGCAGGCACTGTTGAAGTGGAGGTGCAATAAGGCTTGCTTCAAAACTAATATGTTCCCATTGCTGCACATTAGAAGCCTGGTGTGATAATCTCCTCTGTCTCTTCTCCTATCCAGGTCATAGTCTGGGATGGCTGGATGTGTAAAATCCTTTTAGAAATCTCATAGGATATTTCTCACCCAGTCTTCATACATGATTGATTTTTTTAGATTTTTTTTAAAAAAATGTATTTATTTTATTTATTTTACAGGTAATAGCATACTCCAGAAAATCCTTCAAAAGATAGAGTTTTTACAGTAGATTTTGCAAATTCCTCATCATTATGTGTGTTCTCCTGTGGCTCTTGTTCTTCTCTGGGCTTCTAAATACAGGTACACCATTTCTTATAGCCACTTCTCTATTTGCATGTGAGATGACTAAATTGTTCCCTTGGAGCCAATCAAATCCCAGATTGCATAGTATGAGGTCACATGGGTGGTGAGAAAAACCTCACTCTTCATTCAAAATGGAGAAGGTTGGATTAACAAAGGCAAAAGTAGAAAGAATCAAAAGGTTGGGCAACCCACCAACAATGTCTGGGTGTGATCAAACCACCAGAAGTAAGGGAAACCTTCCTGCCCTCCTGTTCCATCCAGGGACAGGTAGATGAAAGGAGATTTTGGGATGGCATGTCATTGAATTCTTCTCAAACTAAGCCTTAGATGTTGGCCATGTGGTCTTGGTGATGAAAAGTAATCTAGAAGAGTACTCCAACACTCAGCCATGTGGTTTTAGTCCATTTATTCTGTAAGAAATTTGCCTATATTAGTCTATTCATTCTCCCTCTTCTCTCCCTTAGGTCTCTCTTTGGAATGTGAAAGTTGTACTAGCATTAACAAGACCTGTACAGGCTCTTTGAAGACCTGTGGTGCTAATGAAGACACTTGTTTGGTTAGCTTGCTTGTAACCTCAGGAGGTAGGCAAGAAGAATTGTGATCCATCCCTACTCATTGAATGAGTTTTCTCTGTGATTTGAAGGTATCCCTTGAAATTCAAATCATTAACAGTATTGATTCACTCCTGAAGACCCTTGCTTGGATTTCAGCTTCTCAGAAAACTTTCTGTATCAGCCCCAGTTCAACTGGGAATTTGGCCAAAGCTAAGGCACAGCCCTAGTTGATAAATTTATATAAAGGCAAATGTGGGTTGGAGTTCTGGTGGTTTTTAGCAACTAGAGCAGGTCCTTTTAATCAATAGGTGAGTAGTGCATCAACACTCTACTCCAGTTCATTGCCTGGGTCCTGTAGCAGGGGCAGCAGTGGCATTCCCCCAAGATAGGGGGGTCTTAGAATGCATCCCCCAAGTATATGGGGGTTGACCTGTATTTAATACATTTAAATATGTTTCATTATATACACAGTTGGACCCCTGTTTCTGTGGGGGTTCAGTTTCTGGAAAACATGGGTAAGAGAGAACCCTATTAAAATAAAGGACTTCTAGTACAAACATACCATAGAGTTGCATTGGAGGACCTCGAAGATGCCTAGAGAGGATACCTCTCTAGTGATTTTCCAGCATGACTCTATAGTATGTGTCTCTTATTTTTTCAGCCACAGATAACAGAAACTGTGGATATTGGTTCCGAGGATATGGGTATTCAACTGTATTATAGTAGCTACCATGTCATACTCAACATGTGTGCTGATAAGGGGAATACCAGGGGAGGTAAAATGAGGGTGTTGCCCTCCAAATAAGAATGTTGGGCCCTCCCATAAAATTTTCTTTCAGTCTCCAAATGTCCAGCACTGTCATAACGTAGACCTACAAATGAACATTGAGAAATAGAATTTAGGCATTCAAAGAAAGGGGGCAGGCAAAGTGAGCAAGGCAATGTGAACACAGCAAAGATGGGAGTTCTGGGTGCGAATGATTTTCAGCATCACACTTTCTGCAATGCTAGAGAATTTAGCATTGAAGTTCATTTTGTAGGTAGAATTCTTATTACAGGAGGGCAAGGTCCTCATTTTACCCCCTTGTAGCTAAATTTTGGTATTGAGTTATGACCTGTGGGTGGGGGGGTGGAGATTTCAGGATTACTAAACAAGTTTTTCTTCTGCCTCTACAGCTGGAATTAATGATTCTTACATTGTGTCAAAGAGCTGCGCCTCCTTATCTCAATGTAATGTTGAGCCCACTTTTCTGAATTTTGGAGGCGGAAAAAGCCAACGAAGTGCTAGCGCCTGTTGTGTGGGATTTGAATGCGACTACACCTTTCCGCAATGTAAGCAGACCTTTTCCTTCAGGGCATTTCCTCACTCTTGTTCCTTCTTCCTCCCATTCTTTTCTTTTCTAGACTCTTAAACATTGAAGACCGGGCTATTGGAAGGTGTCAATTATATCTTAATATGTAATGTTCTAGGGGATGTTGCTGTTTCTAGTGTGTTGATTCGCTGCTTAGGAAACTTACCAACCAATCAAAACTCTCTGTTGGGCAGCCAATCAGCACACTGGGGGTGGAAACATGTGGAAGTTTAAGTCCTTTCTAAACATGGTGGTGGCAGAGGGGTTTTCCATTGTTGCATGCATGGTAGTTATGGGTGTGGGTAGCATGGGCTGGGAGGGTGCCAATTTGGGGGCATGCGGGGGTGTGCGGGGGTGTGCATTTGGTGCTATGCAGGGGCACGCATGTGGTGGCATGGAGGAACATTTGGCAGCATGGGAGCATGCATGTTGTGATGTGGGGGTGTGCAGTGGCAGTGTGGGGGCACGTCTGTGGAGGCATGCGGGAGTTGCTTTTGGAAGCATGCAGGGTTGTGCATTTGGTGGTGTGTGGTGGCATGGGTGGCACATGGTGGTGATGTAGGGGGACACACGTGTGGCAGCATGGGGCATGTGTAGCAGCAGCATGGGGGAGTGTTTGGTGGTGTGGGGGCTTGCATGTGGCAGTGTGGGGGCTCATGTTTGGTGGCGTGGGGACATGTGTGTGGCAGCATGGGGGGAATGCATCTGGCAACATGGGGGAAATGTGTGGGGAACATGTGGGGGGAATGGGGCACACGTGTGGCAGCATGAGGGGATACTGAACCATTTTGTATGTGCAGATAACAGTGTATGTTACACCAGGTATAGCTAGTTTTAGTATATTTTGAGCTCATTTGTCATAGCCATTCATCATTTCATTAAGACTGCAATCCAATATGCTGGAAAGTAGTGGGGACAGGTGACATATGTGATGGTGACACCATGGAAGCTTGTAGGGCTCTCCATGCCAACTGTTTCTCACATGCTCCCTTCATTCCCTTATGGATCCCCATGCACAATAGCATTCAAACACAAGCCATTCAGTGCACCAAAAATGTGTCTCCTTTTTTCCAAAGGTTCTTTCTTTAGAGGGAAACAGAGCAATCTACACATGGAGGAAGAAATTTCATCTCTTCCTCCATGATCAGGTTGGAGCACCTTCCTCTAAGGGCCCAGGATTCAGGAAGGAACATGGAGGTTTCTACCAGTATCTCAGTGGATGGAACAAAGAGGCTTTAATAGGCAGAGTTTCTCCACCCTTGCTATACTTAGGTATAAGCCTCATTGAACTCTGTGGAACTTACTTCTGAGCAGTCATGTTAAAAATTCCTCTGTGGACTATGGTTGGTTTCTTGTTGGTGACATATGTGCATGTAACTTGGGGTTACGAGACACACACACACTTTTGGAGATCATGCAAGGAACTGCAGCCCCCCCCTCCCCGTATGCACAGGAGCACTACCCATGGTTCCAATTATCTGTTATCTGAAAAATATAGTCTCCCTAGGTATTTCCTAGGCCCGCCAGCACAAGTATATGGCAACTTTTTCTGGAAGTTTCCATAGAGTAATTCTGGAGAAGCAGCCTCTCTAGGCTTTTCCTAGGTCGTCCAGAATAAGTCTATGGTAACTTCTTCCAGAAATTACCATAGAGATGTGCTGGAGATGCCTAGAGAGGCAGTCTCACTAGGCTTTTCCTAGGTCCTTCAGCATGATTCTATGGGGTTTGCTATTGCCCATGGTTTCAAGTATGCACAATAAGTCTAGGAACGTATCCTCCATGCATATCGGGAAGGGCGGCCTGTATTCCTTAGCATCTTGTGTAAAGACCAAAACCACAGCCCAAGGCCCCCACCAGGTCCTGGAGGAATAAGAAAACTATTTACTACCTGGAGGAGGGAGATGGGGATGGTAACATGGAGATGGAGAGGAACATGGTCCCTCCTGGCTGAAGAGGACCTCCTGACTAAGGGGAAGAAAAATGAGACCACTCTCCCAAGAGTGCAACCCATTTCTCTGCCCCCTCGGCTGCAGAATTTCACCTGAGAGGATCACTCTTTTATCACCTCTGCACCTCACAAGTGCTGTCAGAGTAGTCACAAGGCTCTCTGTGTGTGAAGCATTATGTTCTGTTTTCTTTCATATAGAATTCAAGCCTGAATCAGAGACTTCCATATCCTTACTAGAAAGCAGGTGCCATTAAATTCAGGGAGACTAGGACATGAGTCACTAAGTAAACATGTGCAGGATTGCATTGGTATCTATTATTTCCCACTGGTTTGTCAATTTTTGCCTTACAGTGCCACCCATAAGCAAAGAAGCCAATGGAAAGCAATGCCCAACTTTCTTTTCAGACACAGGAACAGATTCGTCAGACGTGGTGCAGTGTACTGGATCTCATGACTACTGCTTCCATTACTATGTTGAACCTCCTAAACCTGTTGAACCTGTTGAACATGTTGAACATGGTAATTCTGATTTTTATGCATTAGGCTCCTTTAAATTATTCCTGCTATTAATATAGGAAGTGATGGCTGACTGTGTTTGTGGTCTAAAACCAAAGAGAGGAAGAAGGCCAACCTAGTTCTCTACCATGAGTAAACAAATAACACATTTTTAGATGGGTCATGAAGCTGTCTACAGTTTATGTAACACTGCTCACCAACCCCCTCTTTTAAAGAAAGCTTCAAGGAAACCCCAAAATGCTACTCCTTTGATTTGTGTTTGTTCATTTACATCAGAAAACCTATAGGAAGTGTGTATGCATAAGGCAGATCATCTTCAATTGAATGGAAGTTGGCTGCTGTCCTATTAATTTACATAAAATATGGATACATATATGCATACCCACTAGTTTTTTCATCATCAGTGAATATACAGCATCCTGCATAAAACATTTTTATGCTTTAAAAAAATCATTTTTTTTTTTTTTACAAAAGAACAGTTTGCCAAAAAAAGGTCCCACAATTTTGGGGGAAAAAATAATTAAAAACTTGAAAAACTTTTGTAATTTTACCTGGTTTGGTGAGAAAACTTAACATTCTTTTCATTTCAAAAACTGAACCTCGTCATTCTTACATTTGTTGCGGTTGTGATTTTGCTGTCAAGTCAACCTCAATTTATGGTGACCCTATGAATGAAAGATCTCCAAGAATCTGGTCACCAACTCCCCTGTTATGGTATTGAAAAGTCAGCACCATAGCTTTCTTGGCTGATTCAATCCATTGGGGTGTCATCACCCTCTTTTCCCACTCCCTTCCACTTTACCAATAATTATTCTCTATTCCAATGAGTCACATTGTCTCATGATATGTCCAAAGAGCAAAAGCCTCAGTTTAGTCATTTTCTTTAGTCTTCTTCGTTCTTACTTGCAAGAACAAAGTGAGAGAAAGGTTAAAACTCATATACAAATGTGTGAGGAAAATAGAAAGGAAAGTGATAAATTTTGAATTAAAACAGGAGGGGCTGAGAAACGGTTTACTGCTTCACAAAGAAAAAAAAATAGATGTTTGTTTACCAAGAAAATGCATAATGCTAAGTTCTACCACAAACCTGTCCCTCACCACTTTGTCTGCATCTACACTGCAGAAATAATCCAGTTGGACACCACTTCAACTGCCATGGCTCAAAGCTATGGAATCCTGGGATTTGTAGTTTGTGTGTGGGGGGGGGGCACCAGAGCTTATTGATTATTGATTGTTCATATTTGTTCTTCATTTTTTTGTATATATAAGGGTTTTTTAATTGAAATATTTATTAAGATGGAACTGTGGAACAATGGATTGAACACATGAAAAATGTGAAATAGCCATTTTTGTTTTTATCTCTATGTTCAGCCATTTCTAACCATAAATGGGATATATATACACACACACAAACACAAAGAGACTAAAACTGCAGAACAGTTAAAACTGTTTTGTCACGCAACAAGTCTTTATTTAAAAGTCAGAAAACAAAGCTGTGTTGAAATCAAATCCCAGAATATGATGCCATCTAATCCACTCAGATACATTCATCTGTCACATTTCTTTTTTGTTATCCCTTTTTCTTCATTAAACTTGAAGCATTATGTGTTTTACACAGGCTTATAAACATTGCTAAACTCAGCAAGAGTTTTATATATAAGTTTTTTGTATGCATAAGTTTTATTTCAATTTTATTTCAATAATTCAGATATTGACATAACTATTACATTTCCTTCTTTCCAGTATTACATTCCACAATATAATCCATCACTAACAAAATCCCAAAAATCCTTGTATATATTTTTATTACTATAATTCTATTTACCTCCTCATACCCCTTTATTTTTCTTACATACTCAATGAGAATTCTCATTTCTGAACCAGACCTCTTCCTTCAACTGCCTCATACAAATCTCTCTCTTTTTCCTCTAAATAATCAAGTATATAGAGTATTCTGATATTTTTGTTCTTCGAACCCACAGAATTCCATGGTATAGAATTTATCAGGAAAGGATGCACTACAAGGCCAGCCTGTATGGCTATGAAAGCTGCCGAAAATATTGCTTATTCAAAAGTAGTGTGTCAACCAGCCAACAAGGCCTATCTGGTTTCTGGATCATTTCTTCTGATTCTCTCTGGATTCCTATGGATGGAAATATCATACTAGCACCCATCTTGCAGTATATCTCAGCAAGAGTGAATGCATCTCCTTTATTTGCAATGCATTTGGCTTTCTGTGGTTTAGGGGTCTAAATCAGATTAACGTGTGATCCTCCAGGTGCATGTGCATTGCAGCTCACATCATCCTTCACTGTTGGCTTTGGTGGGTAGGGCTAGTGGGAATTGCTGTCAAATGACTTTTGGAGGACCACATATTTCCAAACTCTAGATTAAATACATATTAAATTAAAGGTCTTACTTGCAGCAAAGTTAATTTAAATAGGTGCAGGTACTATGCAATAGATTTATCTACATGTTGTTCTAGCACCAATTGGAGCATTTTACCACCACTATTTTTAGTAAACACACTGGGGGCAGGAATTTTGGGGGAGTTAGAGACTAAAGTGGGGATGGTTAAACTTGAAACTTCTTTTCCTGTATAATGTAGTCCTATTTACCCTCCAAACCAATATTTTTGGCTGGCATCCTATTGGATACAATGTCCTAAGTTAGACTTAGGATACCATAATTGCTTCATATTCTCATATGCAATCATGGCACTGTTGCCATGACCATGAATGACCCTGAAACCCACCTTAAAAGCCAGACAACCATCCAGAGAAGGTGGGTTACAGGATCAGATGAGGAGCTAAAGTATAGCTACAGCATTGTGGCTGCATGGTTGATGTAGGATCTCATTCATTATTTTTGTTATGTTGTGATCTTTCTTCATGGAGCACATTTAGCACTACATGTAACTAGCCTCTGCATTTGGACTTTGGGAAGGAATAGGTTTAATCTTCTCTTCTTATGGTGTGAAATGAATAGAAATGGAAAATTGCCTAATGGACAGTGGATGAAACAAGTAAATGCATATGAAAAGAAATATTTGTTGTTGTTGTGTGCATTTCTGACTTATGGTGATCCTAAGGTGACCCTATAGCTATTGACCCAGGAAATAATGAGACCAGACACAAGACATTGGGTTGAAAAATGGGCTACTTTATTTCAATCTATCCTATTTATTTTTTCCCTCTAGAGAGCTGCAACAGGGAAAGCAACCTAGTGCAAGAGCAGCTGGGGCAGGTGGCTTACACCTAGACCGCCGCCATAATTTCTCCTGGGTGAAACACCTAAGCCCAAGAAAGAATCCAAAATCTAGGCTGCTCCCCAGCTGCCTTGTATCTGGAAGGCCAACCTGAAAGTCCCCCCAAGTCACAGGACTTAAAGTGAAGGCTCATCCCTCTGGCCAGCCCCAAGGGAAGTCTTTTTACCCACCCCCCTAATTGCAAGACCAAAAGAGGCTATTTGAGAGACCTCAACTTCACTGAAAGGGGTGCCATAGGTGCTCACTGAACTCCAACCCCACCACTACCTGCCATGCATATGGGGTAGTCAACTGCTTAGCACCTATGCTCCACCAGGCTGGCCAAAATGGCCCTCACACCCCATTGCAGATCTCCCCAAAAGAGAGAATTCCCAGCCTCAGAAAGATGAATGCCATCCACTCAGTAGAGCTCTGGCTTCTGGGGGGGGGGGGAATTCCAGGTATGACAAATAGTGACCCAAACTTTTTGTCATGGCATGGTGTATTTCCCTACTGGCTGTATGCTGGCTTGATCAATTAAATGTGGGTCCCCTACCCCCCTCCTGACTTGCAAGGGCAGCACAACAGACCACACAATTTCTGCCTCGGGCCATTCAGATTTTATGACCCTTATATCATGCAGCATCTGCAATATAAAGGCCTTGCCCTTCCATAGCCCCAAGGCATTCCCACCCAGATGAAGAACTATGTGGTGGAGGCCCATCGCACTCTCCAAACAGCATTGGCATCAGTATGTGCTAGTGAAGGACCTTTTTGCCTACCACTCAACAAGAGCCATGTTGCCCAGACTCAAGTGGGTCCCAAAATGACTCAAGGGGGATTGGTGAGCCACCCAATAAATCATGTTGTGGTTGCAGAACAGCACATGATACCTCACCAGCCACAGCCTAGAATCTGAAAAACAAGAGAATATTATGCCACATTAATAGTGTAAAGGCCACATGTACTGTACCTATGGTATGCTAAAGACCTCCAGTGCCTTATCTGCTTATATTCATTGGATCCATACCAAAAGCTGCTGTGGCGGAAGCTGCTCCAATTCTAGGATTGTGTGGAAGTCCCTTAGTAAACAAAACCATTAAGGAGATATGTGCTGGTGAGTCACATAACCTATGGTGAGTCACATAACCTAAACAATCAAGTGACCATTCCATCCCAAATCCCCAGGAAATATCCCTCCGAACCCCCTCCTGTCCTACAATGCAAGGTTGTCATAAACCAATCAATTCTTATCTCCCAGTCATTAAGAGCAATCAGTCAAGTTTTGGTTTCCTTTTTTTATTTGTTGGGAAAGCAATCTAAGCTTTGTCCTAAGCCCAACTACCCCTTTCAGGATATGAAACAGGATATAAATATTAGTTCCAAATAAAGGAAAGGTGTGCTACTGTGGATGAGACTGGTCATTCTCTTTCCCGGTGTACCCCTGGGTTGGAACTTCCAGTGCCACCCTTAGACTTTGGTCTGAGTACTTCGCTGTTCTTCAAGACTAGTGATGATTTCCCAAATCTATTCCTCTATCCAACCTTTCTGCCTTAACTCTTCGACAGCCTTGATTGTTCTTCTAGGTGTGTGTTGTGCATGTGAATGCTTTTTGTGCTATTTCCAATAAAAAACATGTATTTCACTTTAACCTGGAGTCTTCTGCAGTTAGTACTGGTATACATAGATGAAAAGATCCCGAAGTTACCCGCCTCTCGCAGCCTTCCATTTGAGCCTATAATAATTCCCCCAAATATTAATATAGTTGTTGGCATGACATGTGGGGCTCTGAAGCACCCCCATCTCTTTGGGTAGCACAATGTTATCCCTCTTGTCAGGAGTGCATCTGCAGCTGGGTCACACGCAGGCATACCTCTACAACCAATCGGTGGCTAAGGGACAGAGAAGCACCTGGTTGCCATTACACACCTGGGGGAGGGGATTAGGGAAGGAAGTACCCAGGGTTAAGCTAACATATGTCACCAAGAGGATTGTCACCTCCATTTACTGAAGCTATGAGTGGCATTCGTAGGCCACAAGCATCTTATCCACTTTGGCCAGAGCTTCCAAGGTCAAAGCAAAATCCTTGTTGACGAACCTTCAATGCTAATGTTTTCAAAAGGAAGCCTGTAACTTTTTGAACATTCAAAAAAATCTCTAGTTAGTCACATACCCTCCAACATCTCACAGATGGAAATAGGGATACACATGACTGAACATCATCAGAGAATGTTCAAAAGCATTTGGCCACACAATAGGGGCTACTTGGAGGTCAAAAGTCCATTTCCCCCCCTATTATTTCCCCCTCAAAGCCTTGGGGGGCATTTTCCTCGTGGTTTTGGGACTATTTTAGACCCAGGAGAGGCTATATATATATATATATATATATATATATGAAGTGAACAGAAAGTCCCATGGTAAAAATACCCCTACACACACACACGCACACTGCAGAGGGCATTTGGGGGCAATTTTCTTTCTTTCTTTCTTTCTTTCTTTCTTTCTTTCTTTCATTCATTCATTTTTGTGCAACCTTTAGCATAGCATGCATCCCACCAAGGTCAACAGGAAGGTCCCAGCTTAACACAGTTGCCCACCCCTGCAACATAACAACAGGGCAACGTTTGTTAAGGAGGAAGATGAAACAAAATTGCTATTTTAATCAGCAAAACTTTGGAATTAATGCACTGAATTTAGGAAAGCCTGAAGAAAGGGGAAGCAACGTCAGTAAATACTGTACTTTTTGTCTGTGTGTGCACAGTATGATTAACAATACATATTATATGATGTAACACATTATTTAGTAGTCAAAATGCCTTGATCAGACCCTGCTCAAAATTACATCTTTCTCTAAATTGTATCCTCACTGTGTGAGCTCTGCGTTCACACTCATCTCTTCTGTCCAACACACATTATAGATGAGGCCAAACAAGTGATTCCCTGTAGTGCTCATAGGAAAACATCCAGCTAGCTAGCTAACTAGCTAGACAGATGGATAGATAGACAGACAGATGCTATAGCATATATAACTGACCTAGAAGTGCCTAAATACTGTAACACCTTTACTTTGGCATGATGTCATTTTCTTCCTTCAGCTGTTCTTGAAGGACACTATAGGAAGATCCCATATCTGGAGAGGCATTGCCCCTGTGATTCAGGTAAAATAGAAGCAGTAGAACATCTACTTTGTCATTTTTCAGAGGTTATAATATTTAAAACACAGACACACCCTATAATATTGAGACCTATGTACTGATCATATTTTGCCAATACTCCACAAACATCCAGGATGTCCAGAACATTTTTTTGTTTGTTTGTTTCTCTGCTACTTTCAGATACTAATCCTATTATAATATATAAAGCAGCCAAATTATTAAAATTCAATAGGTGATGAGTTGCTCAACAGATTAGTAGAATGAATATCTAGTTGGGGTCTGTCAGGACTAGCTGGATTCTGTTCTCTGATAGATTAATGATTATCTGTATTTGCATTATTTTATGTATATTTATATGTACTTTTAAACTTCTTTTATGAGTTTTTCAAAATTGATTGTATTTTGCATACTGTATTTTTCTGTTTTTATACTGGTCTGTGACTGTAACAAATAATATCTACCTATCTATCTAGAGAGTTTGTGTGATTTTTGAGAAGTGCTTCTCAGTCATTTCCCAAGGGCACAAATGCCTTTTCTGTCTCAAACAGGTAAAAGGATTACAGACTTTTCATGAAAGGTGTTGCACATTTTAATTAAGAGAGAGAGGCACTCAGAGAACTTTGTTTCTATCAAACTTTTCTTTCCAGTAAAACCCCGTCCCCTTCAAATTCACATTTCAAGTCATAACTCATTTCCTTTCCCTCAGATTGGCACATTTGTTTGTTGCAATCACATACTGGATATTGAGCAATGATTCCATATGAAATTTTAAGGCAAATGGAGCCAAGCTTATTGGAAAAGAAAGAAAAGTCAATTTGGATCAAAAAGAGTGCACAACACAATGCAATGAAAAGCAGCTAGATATTGAAAATTTAGACAACACACTTAAGCCAACAAAATCCAAACTTCTACAGTATTGAAAAATCCCTGGAGAACTTATGCTCCTTTTTTTAAAAAAATCAAGAAAGCCATTTCAACAAAGACCATTTCTTTGCTTTGCTTTTCAAATTAGTTTTTATTAGTCATCCCATGACAGCAAAAGCTACATAGTGAAGCCTCTAAAGCAAAGGTGGGAATCATTTGTTTCTCCAGATATTGCTGGACTGCAGCTCTCACCAGTCTTAGACAGTGTAGACGATGATAAGAAATGATGAGACATGAATGAAAGATGCAGAAAGGATGCAGAAAGTTACCTTTTGGATGACAGCTCTCAGAACTCCCCCCCCCCAGCCAAAATGGAGAGGTTCTGGAGCTTACAGTCCAAATGATTTAGTTTTCAGAACTGTAGAAAAGAGAGGGGGGGGTCATAATTCTTTCCAAGTCAGAGGAATGAGACGATCAAGAAGTAATTCACTCTATAGGGGAAGCTGGGGTGCATGCAGTTTTAGTAATTTCAATATCATTTCTCACAAAATATGATCCACCCTTCTTTGAACAGAGAAATGGAGTAGCACAGCCCTTCCTGTAGGCAGGTGCTGAATAGTAACCTGGAGAAGAAAGTCAAGGTAGGCAGTCAGAAAAGAAAAAGGGAACACTGGTCTCTCAATCATTCCTAACTCAGGCCAATAGAGATTGGCAAAGTTGCACCTCTCTGCAAAGCAGTTGCATTGACCTACATTTTGCATTGTACATACACCACATAGAAGTGATTTCTAATGGACTGAGATGGAAAAGTAAATAAACCCTAGGGTAGAGATTGGATTGCTCCTTCCATGAGAATCTGCCAAATGCTGGACTTCCTACCACGATGCCAAATTTTCAGAAATTTCAGAAATGAACATAGAAAATAGAGCTTCTAAGAAATGCACATCTCATTTTAGAGCAGAATAACACCTCCCAGAAGGCTTCCAGAGGCACAATTCTGCTTTAAAGAGAGAAACTCTACTGCTATGTCATAAAAATTGGGAAGTGTAGCAGCAATGCTGGCAGTAGCCACTCTAGGCAGTAAAGTTGCAAAATAGGTGGGAAGAGGGAGAGTACTGTGAACTTAAAATCACCTGTTACCAACCTCTCAATGAGGCCATATTCATCATATAAGCTCAGACATACACATTTGTGTAGTCAAATGTACATCTGGGTCTGCCTGAGTTAACAAGTCAATGCCTTCCTGTGCAGCATTTTTAATAGAAAATTATTTGGTACCAGAGGAATAAATGAAATGGAAAGAATGGGGATAGGGACCTGAACAAGCAAAGGAAGAGCCATTCAACATGTCCTTTGTTCAAAACTAACGAGATTTAAATGTGAAATGAAACAACTAGGCCAGGCAAGACCTGCATAAGTAAAGAAAAGCATTTTGAACCTTCTAAAGACTACTGGGAGGCTTTTTCCATAACACATGCTTTTCTTTTGCTCCCCTCAACTTTTCTTTTGATTTCCATGTTGGTGAAATGGAACCAATGCAACTAAATCTAGAGATCTATGCTTTAAAACATGCTGGGGGGAGTTGGTATGGCACATTTCTCTACTCTTCACTTTTCTCCTGGTTTTGACATTCACATGCTCCTTAAGGGATCCCAGAGACAGCTGCAATTTACTTTGCCTCTTGTAGGCAGGCACACATTATTACCATAAGAGCAACAAGAAAAGAGTTTAGTTCTTTCCCAGTTCAGATTTTCTTGCATTGTTTACTGCAGCCATGCTGTGTAACAGCTCTCTTTCACTATCCTCTAAATACTAGTTACACAGAGAATGAGGGGGAAATGGGAGGGGGGCTTGGTGTGGCTTGGGGATGTAGAGAGCCTTTGTGAAAAGGAACATCTTTGTCAGAGACTTTCTTAACTGAGGTATGCCTGTATATAATGTTCCAGTTCAGACATTCCTCATCACTAATCTCACAAGCAGTTTGTGCAAGATAGGTCCACCATGTGATCTCAGCTAAGTGTTTTTCTTGTAGGTCTTCAAATTTGAAATTACCTCGTGGAATTCTTTGCATCACGTCCAGGCACTGGGTCTCTTCTCCAGAGCAATCAACCATTCTTGGTTCACACGCATCAGTGCCAATGGCTATGCAGCTTGGGCATTGCTTCCCATTGGGTTTGATGAATACTGGCAAGACTGAAACCAAATAGAAGGAATTTAATCATCTGTTCACGTAAATGTAAGAGCAATGGTTGATACAATCAAGCCAAGCTGTGGTGTGCAGTTAAACAATACCAATACCAATTGCACTTCTATTTCTATACTGCTTATGAGTGCCAAAGCACTCCCTAAGCAGTTTACAATGTGTTAGCTAACTGCCCCAAGAAGCTGGGTACTCATTTTACTGACCTACAGAAGGATGGAAGGCTGAGTGAAACTTGGAACCCTTGGGATCAAACTTGCAATGTTGTGGCTACAGTACTGGCAATCAACCACTGCATCTCCAGGGCTCCTAAACACCCACCTCATTCTCCAACTGAAGAGGAAAATCTTAATTGGACACTCATATGGACAGTGTGTGTTTCCAAAGGAGATCTGTACAGGATGGATTACAAAATATATGCAGAATCAGGAGGGTCTGCAGCTACACATTTTCCCAGAAAGCTCAAATCATTCAAAAACTTCAGATGAAGTGTTTCTCAGTCCTCCAAACAGCAACACCTCCACTCCCTACAAGGCAAAGAAGTGGGCTTTGCTCATCTTCAGAACTGGTGGAGAGTGGGGACACATCCCACACTTTCACTGTAGATGGAGATGCAAGAACAGGCATCTCCTGCAGATGCAAATCACACCATGTCCAGCTTTGAAGAGGGTCTGGATCAACCCCAAAGTCTTATTAATGATCCCTTAAAGACTAGGCTACTTCAATTACTTGGCCGTGTGGCATGACTAGGGGTTTGTCTAGATGGACAGTATTTCCTCTCTTGTCCTCATCTTTGAGCCCTGCAGTCCTGATGATGCAGGGCATTTGCCCCATTCTGTCCTTTGGCAGTCCTCATGACCCCTGGGGCAGAGATGGGGCTAAGATGGGAGGGAGGTGGTATAGGGCTCAATGCACAAATAATACCTCTTTTCATCTGTTCCTACTGGGAATGAACAAATTGGACCCCATGAGACCACATGATCCTATCATGGGAGGCTGCAGCTGCCAGTCTGCCTCACTCTCCCAGCAGGCAAGAAGGAGTCTCACAGCAAGTGACCACGGCTGATCACATGCAAGGGGCCTTAATCACATGTGGGCTAGATTCCTGCTTACTGAGACAGCAAGGGAGATGGCGGTGGTAGCAGCTGCAGTGACACCCTGGCATGCACATCTGGGCGCTGACCCTTTTGTGGTCAGTAATGGCAGAACAATGGGCCTTATTAACAGTCAGGATATGCCAGCAGGTGTTAGCATACCTTACAACACCTCCCATGTGATTTCATAACTATGCATACTGGACACCTTTTGGGGTTACAGTGACCAGGGACATTTGGAGTTAAGCTGACCAGAAGACAGTCAAGGTCACTATGACCTACAGCATATCCCAAATCATAATGGTTGGAAAACCCAGATAGGATTATATGGAAAGCCAAGTCATTAATGGCTCTATGCTAATCCTTTCAAACATGCAATCAGTGACCATTCCTCACTTGTACCCTACATAAATCTTTCCTATACACCCTACCTGTCCATACATTAAGAGGTTGTCACAACTCCCATCAATATTTTTTGTCACTCTGAAGCTAAGGCAATCAACATGTTGCAGACCCTTTTGTCTGTTCCATGAGAAAGCCATTCGTGCTTTGTCAAAACTAATGCACCCCTTCACGGTATGAAATAGGGTATAAATATCACCTTTCCACCCCTAGCTGTGTGTGCCACAGACTTGACCTGTCATTACACATGTCACAGATGGTGTGTCACAAGCAGACCCCTCCACTCTTTTTCCTGACAGATGAGATCCTCCTGTGCCAACCTGAGTCTCTCTGCAGTGTAGACCTCTTGTGTTGCTCTTCAACAGAAAGAAGAGGTCCAATTGCTTTGAAAGAGGCCATCATGAGGCATCACCTAAGGCAAGGCTGGGAAGAGCCCTCCTGACATTGTTCAACTGCCAATTCCAATGTTCCTCTGAGCTCCACATTCCAACCACTTCTGGAGAGCTACCATGCCAGACCTAAAGCACCCTTCCATTGCCCGCCAGGATACTTACGTTGAGGTGCAGCTCTGTTGCAGGACTCTCCCTTACAACAGATTACACTTGTCCGTTCAAATTTTCCCTGCCCAATATTCAGATATTGCAAAGGCCTCCTACAAACCCTTGAGGACTCACAGGACTTCGCACTTATCTGTGTAGGCAATCCATCTGCAAAGGAGAAATTTACTTACTCAAACTGGTGAAGTATGAGTTATCCCTGGTTCATTCCTCCCTGGATTCACTTGCAACAAACATTTCATCCCAAGTTTCTCTTGTATGTCTGTCTTATTTTATTTTATTTTGCCAGCAGCAGATTATGCATTTAATTTCATTCCTCACAAAATGCTACCATATCCATCAGTATGTAAAACTGCAGCTACCACCAGGCGGTTTCTTAATGTTCCCCCTTCCTCCTCACCTGGTTACTACAGAGCCATGGCAGCATGATAAATTCTTCTTGCTATCTGCCACTGTTTGCTTGTTTTACTGAGGCTATTGACATTATTTTTAACTTGGACAGAGTTCTAGAGTGGAAATTTAAAGCAGTATGACCTGGAGTTCATTTTAGGGCTTGTCTACACTGGCAAGAATACTCCATGTTCCCGCCAGAGTATTAACAGCCCTGGGCCCACATCATCTCCCCTAATTACCAACCCTTTTGTTGTGGAAATGGAGGGGTGTCCGCACACTCATGGCCCACGCACAAACCAGCACTTCTCTTCCCTGCAGAAGTTGTGTCTTCCAAGGCCTGGAATGAGGCATCCAGTCATGGTCACATGGTTGGGCACCTCATGGTGACCTCAGCAGATGCAACATGCCTGACCCAGTGAGGAAATGGCTGTGCTGGGCACCACATGGACCACCACCACCACCCCTCCCATTATGGTAATGGAACTCACTGTTTTATTCAGAAAAACAGAAGCAAACAGTGAGGATAGATGGAGCATTGTTGGTGCATTTAAATACATCAGTTCCCCAGATGGAGAATCCTTGCTAGAAGAACTAGAGGGACATCTCTTACCTTTTCTCAGGGTTGCCAGAAAAATAACTGGGAAAATATCCTTAAAAGGCTGACTTAATCTCATGCTTGTCCTTACAATTCCCCCTTTAGCTCTGTACATTCTAGCCGCTACATTAGAGGATGCAAAGGTTTTAGTGGCTCATGTACCACAGGGAGTTGCAGAAGAGATAATCCATTTTTTTGAACATATGCTAGATGAAGTGGTATCACTGTCAGTCTGCTAGCAGCTGTAAAAATGTGTTTTATGTTCCAAATGTGCTAGCAGGCCCTTTGGCTTGAAGCGCTTGATAGAAACCATTGCTTGCTTCACCAGATACATTTTGTGGTATGTTCTGGTTCTGAAGACTCTGAAAAAGATTCTGAAGAAGAGGGTGTAGCCCTACGGCAGAGGTGTGAAATTGACCAGGAGCCCATCACAGCATCTAATTTCTTCAGTGTCATTCAGTTGACAGGAAGTGTTAACTTCAGTGTAAAATATACACTCCAATTGAATTCCTTGTTCTATTACTTTACTCTAGTATAGTGATTCTCAAACTCTAGTGCACTAGTGCACTTTTGGATTCAGCTCCCACCTTGGCCAATGATCAAGGATTCTGGGAGCAGTAGTCCAAAGCATCTGGAAGACCAGAGTTTGGGAAACACTGGACTAGTGTGGTGTGTCTTCTTGTTCTCTCAAAAGCTTCAATAATCGATCCAATTTCATTTGGAATGAACATTTGGTACAAACTGTACATATATTTTTCTTCATTCTTATTTTAGAAAAGATAGAAACCTTAATGCCTTTGTGTTTAGACTAACTTCATTATGAATCTAGGGGATTATTTTCTACTTCCACTAGGTCCCTTCCACCTTTCCCAATTCAATTTATCTGAATCAAAGACTCACCAAATGTGTTTTCAAGCAGTACAACAACACAAGTATCTTGGTGAGGTCGACAGCCCACCACTGGGCCAAAACATCTGGGGCCTAAATTAACACAAAGTTCACAACGCAGAGAATTACCTGAGAAAGAGGAAAAGGAAACAGATTCATGTCCATGTGTAAAGGTGTGTACAACTTTTGTATCCTTCTACTTCCTCTTTACTGCATACAACCCACAAGCCTTCCTCAACACTATCAGGTGTTGCCATGTCAATGGAATGTCTAAACCACAAACTATAATTGGAAAACTTCAATGGTGAACCCTAGGGGCTTGTCTAGGTGTGTAATATGCTCCATCTTGTCCTGTCTTAGAGCCCTGAAGTCCAGATGACATAGGACATTTACCCAATTCTGCCCCAGGCAGTCCCCATGACTTCTGGGGACAAAGATAGAGATAAGAAGGTGGGGAGTGGCCTGATACAATTTTTTAAGATAATACCTATTAAAATCCATTCCTGTGGAGAAGAAATAGATCAGGCCCTGGAGACTTCAGGAGCCTGTCCATCAGCTCATAACAGCAGCTGCCAGTCAGCCTCGCTCTCTCCAAAGCAGGAAAGCATCCCACAGCATGTGACTAATGCTGGTTATGTGCAGACTGCCTTTGTAACTTGTTGAAGGCTGGCTTCCTGCCTTCCACAGCAGTGAGCAAGACTGTGGTGGTCACGGTGGCAGCAATGGGCTGGTGTGCCCATCTGAACGTCTTCCTCTTCCATGGAGGGACCAGGGGAGCAATGGGCCTGATCCACTGCCAGCAGATGGCTGCAGGGAATTCTGATAAATGTGTGGGTTCATGGAGGGGAGGGGAATAACATAAATTATTCAAATTGAGAATCCCTACTTCTCTTTAGAAGAGCAAAGATGAGGAGGAATCCCAGGACAGCCTTTGTGGTGATGACAAACATCGTAGGGGAATCAGGGTCTGAAGGATCTGTAATGACATTGATATTGACACAGGATCAAGCATATGTAAGACACCACTTTAAAAAAAGTTGTAAATCTAACAAGCAAGCACAACTACCAACAATTGGTTGGTTTGAGATTTCCTGGGCTCTGATTTTTTTTTCACATTTAGGATAGACTTATTAAAATCATTTGGACTTCAACTTTCTTGAGTCTTTATGATATGTTTTTTATATGGTCAATGCTAAGTATGAGACCAATCCTATAAATTCAAATGTTTTCAAGAGGAGTGGTGGCTGACGATTCCAAACAATATTCAAAATCCTACATAGCAACTTTGAATGGAATGCTTTTAGACAGGAAATTACATTTGTAGGAACTGTGAAGACACACAGGTCAAGATCCTACTACGGACTTTATCAGACATCACAAAAACTGTGTCATAAGGATGCGACGATAACACAAAAGGCTGAAATTATCAGATAGCATTATCATTTAGCTGTTCCCGCTGTGTAGCATGGACAGCTTTGCCCATCAATAAAAAAAGTGATACCTCATCTGTGCCAGCATGAAGCAGTGGAAACAGCTGAACAATGAGAGCGTCTGATAATTTCACCCTTTGTGTTATCATTGCACCCTAAATGATGCAGGGTACTTTGCAGTATTTACCTCATCTGATAAAGTGCATAGTCAACCTAGCATAAGAGTTCTGCATCTGGAACAACCTACCAACAAAAAAGCCAACCAATACCCTCTTGATAAGGAATCATCCTCATAATTTTTTATCAGAAAGATAACAAGGAATACTCAGAGGTGGTTTTGTCATTTCCTTCCTCTGAAATATAACCGACAATACGTGGTATTCCTTGGCTGTCTCCCATCCAAGGACTAATAAGGGCTGACCTGCTTAGCTTCCAAGATCAGATAGGATCTGGTGACTTTAGGGTAGTTAGCCTGCTATATTGAAGACAAAGCCCCCCAACCCAACATTTAAGCCAGAATATGAGATTAGAATCATACCAGATAATCATAAACAGGGGAGTTTTTCAATCCTCCCTAAAACTAAATGCACTTTGCTCCTTTCTGTCCTTTATGCTGCCCAGTTTAATAAAGATCAAATAACCCCCCCCCCACAGAAGAGAAAACCCCATCTGCCCCATTTGCAACCTCTATAGCTGGGATCATGTTCATGACATGTCTATGTCCAGCCTGGGGTTACACACATGAATCCAGGACCTCCTTGCACTATGCCATCAATCCCACAAGTCTGTTTTAGTTGCCAGTGTGTGCTCCTTTGGCCATTTAATGGCTGGGTCATGGTAATCCTGTAGGGTAAAGTCTACAGGGTGCCTGAGCAGCCCCTAGCTACAGCTGCAAGGAAACATTAAAGATTGAATTCCTTGTTGCTATTTTATTCCAGCTGCTAAATATTCCCCAGATCCCTCCCACCCTCCACCAGCCAGTCAAAGGGTCCAAGCAGCAGCCCACCACCACTACATGGGAGGAGACTTACACTGGCAACAGGGAGGCAGGATCTTGTCCAATGTGTAGCTTTTCAACTGAATCTGTTTATCAGGCAACTGATGAATCTAGATGTTAAAGGGAATTGCCTTAAATTGAGTCAAAGCAATATTCCATCAAACTCAGTACAATCTATGCCACTGGGGAGAAAGGTCTGTCCCATGGGCCACATATGTGACTCCCGACCCCTACCCTTTTTATGGGCCCCAATTTCCCCCCTTTTCTCCCCAAGCCCCAAGCCTCCTCTGCAACCCAGCTCCCAAAATACATTCTAAAGCAGCAATCATTCCTTCTCTGGCTTATTGAATATTTCTTTTAAAACAAAAATGCTAGTGAGCTTACATAGCAAAATTCTCTCTGAGCAAGGGAGGAGCAAAGAAAATGCCACTTCACTTCCTGCCAATTCCTAGCTTGGCAACTCCAGTACTCGATGGTGCAGGACTCTCAGCCCACCAGCATCCAAGAACCATCGAGTGCCAGGTGCTCTCAAGAATCTGCCTGCCTCCTACAATGCTGCTGTCCCAGAGTCATCAAGGAAGTTCCAATGACTAGTTACAGTTAATCAGAGAAATCATTTATTTTATTTTATTTTTGTATTAGTATGACTATTGTAATGAATTCAATGTATTTTAAAGTTACTATGGGATCATTGCAATGCATTAAAATTTTATCTGGATATAAAGCTTCTTTTTTTTAAAAAAAAAGAATGAATAGAATGTCCTTAACAAAAGAGAAGCATATGAAGTAAGAGCAACTGATTAAACCTGAATGTTGTTTGTGATTGGGAAGGGGTGGCATAAAGCATATAACTAGTATATATATATAATACAAGGACATATTTCTCCCACTTTTAGATTTGCCAGAATAAAACCTCCATGAAGAGCGAGGTGGAAAGAAAGAAAATGAAGCAAACCTTTTAAAAAAACCTCTCTATATCCAGAATGAAGTGGCCCTCAGCCTCTTCACAGTTACCCATTTCTAGTCTTTACAGTCAGCCTTCCACATTCTCGGGGGTTAGGAGTGTAGGACCACCGCAAAAGTGGAAAAACTACAAATATCTTAAGCTCCCCCAACCAGATTTAACAATCACTGAAAAGTACAGTATAGGACTATAATTTGCAAGTGTCAAAACAGCAGGCTTTTCTTAGTTCTTGTCTACAGAGGCTTGCTTTGAACTGCTGGTACATGTAGGCTCCTTGTAAAATTAACAGAGAGGGTAAAACAAAGGCATGGAGTCCATGCTGGGCCATGGGTGTGGGAGGTGAGGGCCAGCCTGCCAGGGTGGAGAGAGAAGGGAGGAGGAAGAGGAGGCTCCTGGAAAGTGCCTTCTGGACAGCTCAGGCTTGGAGGAGTTTCTTGGGTTGCTATTTGATGATCTGCTTGGTCATCCCCCTCCGTAGCCAAATCTCAGGCAATCACTCTGGATGGTTTTCCAGAGAGCCCATGCTGCTGGGAGTGCAGGTGGGGGGGGGGAGTGAGTAAGCACATCATCCAAAGCAATGCAGAAAACTCCTCCCAGCATCAGCCATGCAAAGGCCAGTCTCAAAAAGTAGCTCAGGAAACTCCTGGCTTGAGCCACGCAGAAAGCCTTTGCAAGCAGCTTCATCTTCCTCCTTCCTTCTCCCCTGAACTAGTCAGGCTGGCATCTGTCCTGTTTTCCAGCCTTTGTTGGATGAGTCTTCTCTTTCTTCCCTGCTTCAACCTCAGGAGCGCAACAGCAGTTTTGGAGATTCCTAGCACAGCTGTGTTAAATAGAGTTCCCAGAACTCAGATCCTGGCCTGGAGTCTTAGAGCCTGGACCCTCTTCTCTGTTTTTGGGGATGTAAAAAGAATGAATTTCAGAGTGAGAGCACTGTCTTGAAAAGTGTGTGTATATGTATTTTTCTATTTTGTTACACTTAGTGCATTTTATTTGAATGGCATACTTTGTACATAGACTTACTGGGCTTTCTCAGATGTGGCAAATATAGCATCATAATGATCATCATCCTTTCATAATCATGTACTGTCAAGAAGCTGTTCTACTTTATTGATGGCCCAAGCCTTCCATAGATCTGTTGTGGTGCTTTGGTCTTGTCATTGCCAGCGTTTGAATCCTCACACCATTGTGCTCAACAAATACAGCTTCAATTATCAGAACATTTCTGGGTGAGATCGGGACAGCCAGGTAGGGGACACTCTTTTTTCACTACCTCTGCAGTTTACTTTTTTTTAAAAAAGTGTGTTTTTGTGCTTCTGCATACATTTTATGTCTTTGTCTTGCTTAATGATTTAGTTTGCTGCGCTCACGTCTTCTCGTAAAAATCAGCAGGATCTCAACCCTGTTACTGCTGGGCTGCCTCACTGATGCTGCTAAAGGTAGGTCTGGTGGTGGGGGGCATCTTTTGCCAGCATAAAAATGCCACAAAATATGCTGGCAAAAGAATATTAAGGGGGAATAATCGGATAAAGTCCAGTATCTCATGCTTAATGGCTTCCCCAGGACCGACCCCTTGCGATATCAGAAAAGGTCATCCTTAGGTCCCAGGACCTAGAATGGTCACTAGTCAATTGCAGGGGTGCACATGGCCACTGTTCAAGTGGTGTTATAACTCATCCACTGGATGACTCAGATGAGGAGGAGGCAGTAGATCACCAGGAAACTGCAGCTTCTGATAGTGGAACTCTCCCTGTGTCCAAAGAAACGGGAGATGAAGCAGTTGGGAAC
Organism: Gambelia wislizenii; assembly: GCA_030847615.1. Taxonomy (NCBI): domain Eukaryota; kingdom Metazoa; phylum Chordata; class Lepidosauria; order Squamata; family Crotaphytidae; genus Gambelia; species Gambelia wislizenii. Next base: position 30,525,176 of record JAUMIR010000010.1, on the reverse strand, counting down.
CGTGCTCCCCAGCAGGAGTTGGCAGAGGCTGCAGACATTAAAGACAACATGATTCTGTCCTAAATTGAGTAACAGAGGGGAAAATGCTAACCCCAGTGCAGGTTAGGTAATAAAACACTGACCTAATTAAGTACCAGTGGCCTTCAAGGAGCTGCCTTTAAAATTTTCCTCTAGTTTCTGTCTCTGCCTTAGTGCTGACAACTCTTACCTGGTTGACTGGCAATACTCACTCACCTTCCTGTTTTTCATGACCTTGGACTGGCTATATATTGGACTGCACTGTTTATTCCTTGCTAGCTCATCTATCTGGACGTTTGACCTGTTGATACAACTTCTGGACCAGCTATCAACTACTCCTGTGCTTTTCCCTTCATCTTGCTCAGATAACCCATGACTGACCAAGACTGGAATGATACCTATCATTTACAGGGATGTACCTGGCCACTGTACAGGTGTATTGGTGCACTCAAGAGAAAAAGGTGTAGCCTCCACCTCCAGTGTACAGTGTTTTTCCTCTTGGTTGGTGTGAAACAGCAGCTGGACCACATCAAGGCACACCTCCACAGCCAATCTGTGGTTGGGGGACAGAGCAAAACCCAGAAATGGGCAGGCACCATTTCACACCCATGGTGGGACATTTGGGAAGGAGATATCAGGGCTTAAGCCAATATATGTCACCAAGGGGATTGTCACCTCCGTTTGCTGACTCTGGGAATCAGGTTCTTAGGGTGCGTCTATAACGATCATAAAAAAATCTGTTGGGGGGGGTAAAAAATACGAATAGGCTGTCGTTCGTATGCATACGAACCGCCCACACGATTTTTTTACCCCCCTAAACTCTGTATGACTCCCTCTTCCCCAAGCTGGCTGGAGCGAGCAAGCCAAGCGGCGGTTTAAAATCTCCCACCGCTTTTTTTTTAAAAAAAAGGTTCCTGCTTTGCGGACAGTCGGTTTTCCCTATTTACAATATAAAATAAAAATAAATAAACATAATTCACTGACTTACTGGACTCTCACTAGCCGGGAATCCAACATGGTGGGTGCTCCCAATTTCCCTTCATGCTAGCCCTGCCCCTCTACTCAGCCAGCCAATCAGATTACACAGCCTGTTTGTATGTGTACGAACGGACCGTACAGACCTGTCAGCCATCCGAACGGCGTACGGATTTCTCATCGCGATCCGCTTTCCCTCCCGAACGCCGCATGTACATATTTCAGGGTGGAAAACCAGGCCCTCCCTCTTTTGGATGCATGTGAATCCAAACTGTCGTGTGTACTGAAGCGCGAACTTCCGCACACTGTACGTATTATTTAAATCATGTAGACGGGACCTTAGTCTGCCTGCATATTATCCAGCCATGGCTGGAACCTCCCGGGTCAAAGCAAAAGCCTTATTAATTAATCTTCAATGCTAACATCTTCAAATGGAAATCTGCTTCTTTTTGAAAGTACTAAAATTCTGTTGCTAGCCACATACTCTCCAACATTTCAGAGATGAAAATAAGGACAACTATTGCTGATTAATATTAGAGTGTCGGCAATGTTAGGGTTTGGCCACACAAAAAGAGTGGCTAAAGTGTGACCCCTGGCCCACATGCCCCCCAGGGCCATTTTTGGTTGCCCCAATGTTCCCCAAGAGTTAAAAAAATGTAAAACTTTTTTACATTTTCTTTAAAAAAGACCTCTCCTGGGTCTAAAAGGTTTAAGGTAGGCTTTAAAACATGGTGAAAATGCCCCACACAGAGGGCATTTGAGTGCCACTTTTTGGATTTTTTTTTCAAGGGGTACAATAGGAGTGCAGCCCTCCAAGTTCTCCTGGAGGGCTAATGTTGCCCACCCCTTCCATACATCAAGAGGGTAATGGTTATTAAGGAGGAAGAAGAAACAAAATTTCTATTTTAAGCAGCAAAATTTTGAGATTAATGCATTGAGTTTAGGAAAGCCTGAAGAAAGGGGGAAAACAACAAATCAATAAATCTTGTACTTTTTGTCTGTGTGTGCCCAATATGATTAACAATAAATATAATATTACATAACATATTATCTGGGAAGTCAAAATGCCTTGATCAAACCCTGCTCAAAATTACAGTTTTCACTCAAATCTTCACTGTTTCAGCTCTGTGTTCACCCCTATCTCTTCTGTCCATCATACATTACATAGATCAGGAGTGGGGAACCTTTGGCCTTCTAGATGTTTTGGGATTTCAGCTCCCACAAGCATAGCTAGCATGGCCAGTGGTGTCGAATTATGGGAACTGTAGTCCAAAACAGCTAGAAAGCCAATGGTTCCCCACCTTGTTATAGATTATAGAGCTTCCCCATAATGCTCATAGGGAAACATCTCCAGCATCAGGTTGCTTCTCAGTCATTTCCCAAGCAAATAAATCTGTCTTGTCTTAATGAAAAAAAAATACAGACTTTTTCCTAAAAGATGTTGCACGATTTAATTTACAGAGATTGGCACCCAGAGAACTTTGTTTCTCAGTAACTTTTATTTCCAGTAAGTTTTCCCCTGCCACTTCAAATTAACATTTCAAATCATACCTCATCCCTTGTTCTCTTTCCTTCATTTCCTGTTGCAATGACATATGTTTAGCAATGGTTCCATAAGAAAGGGTTCCATGAGTAATCTGAAGAAATTTGTGCGTAAAAGCAGCCAGGCTCATGCAAGGGAAAGAAAACTGATTTTTCCACTTGACATAATGCAATGAACATCAGCTAGATATCAAGTTTGTTGACTTAAGCCAAAAACAATCTCAGTATCTTTAATTGAACTCCAAACTTCCTTGAATAGGCCCAAGAGAATGTAAAGGCGTTTTAAAAATCAAGAAAGGAATTTCAATAAAGACAGTTTCTTTGTTTTGCTTTTAAAAACTGTTTTTTATTAGTCACCCCATGGCAGAAGACACTACATATTGAAAACCCTAAAGCAGGAGTGGAAATCATGTGTCCCTCCAAATATTGGGGGACTGCAGCTTTCTGCAATCTCAGCCTATGTAGATAATGTTGAGGAATAATAAGATATGCACACCAATTACATCTCAATGGTTATGTGATGACCACCTCTGCTCTAAAGGAAGAAGGTGACTTTAAAAATGTTCACGAAGACCATGTATGAAAAAATTACAGCCCACATGGAGGGGTTCTGGAAATATCATCTGAATGATTCAATTTTCTGAGCTGTGGCAAAGAGAGAGGCATAAATTCAACTCAAAATAGGTGGGTTACAATACAGACTCTGTCACTGTCAGGGAAAGGAGGTGATCAAGAAGTAATTCAGTCTATAGGGGAAGCTGGGGTGCATGTAGTTTCTATAACTCTACGATCATGTCTTAGCAAATGCGATCCACCCTTTATTGAACAGAGACCTTCAGTAACACAGCCTCTCCTGAAGGAGTCCAAAACATTGTAACCTGGAGAAGAGAGTCAAGGTAGGCAGTCAGATAAGAAATAGGGAACACTGGCCTCTTAATCATCCCTCACTCATGCCAATAGTGATTGGTAAAATTGCATTTATCTGCAAAGCAGTTGTATTGACCCACCTCTCACAAAGTACAGACCCCAATAAAGCAGTGAGTTCTCAAGAACTGAGATGAAAAGCAAATAAAACATTAGAATGATAGTCAATAACATCTAGGGTGGGAATTGGATTACCTCTTCCATTAGAAGCCACCAAAGGCTGGACTTCCTGCCATGTTGCCAAATATTGGGATAATACTGGAAATGACTTTGGAAAACAGTGCAGCTGAGAAATGCACATCTCATTTTAGAGCAGAATGACACCTCCCAGAAGGCTTCCAGGAGCCCAATTCAGCTTTAAAACAAGAAGTACCCTCTCATTTGTGCCACTGTTATGCCATCAATATGTGGAAGTGTAGCAGCAATCCTGGCAGTAGCCACTGGGGAAAGTAGAGTTGCAAAATAGGTGGGAAGAGGGAATGTATTGAGACCTGCAAATCACTTATTACCAAGCTCTGATTTAGGCATACCTATCATACATGTTCGGGCACACTCATTCCTACATAGTAAAATGTACATACAGATATGCCCAAGTCTGCAGGTCAATGCCTTCATCTGCAACAATTTTTAATATAAAATTTGGTATCAGAGGAACAGATAACATGGAAAGAATGGGGACAGGGACCTGAACAACCAAAAGAAGAACAATTCAACATGTTTTTTGTTCAAAACTAACAAGATCTACATGTGAAATGAAACAACAAGGCCAGGCAAGTCTTACGCAATTAAAGAGAAACATTTTGAACTTTTCTAGCAACCACTGAAAGGCTTTTTAAAAATTCCATGCTTTTCTTCCACCCATCTCCACTTTTATTATGATTTCCACTTTGATGAAATGGAATCAATGGTACCAAGTCTATAGCTCTATTCTCACCCAGAAGTCTCCAGTACCTTGTCAAACTACAAACCCCAGGAGTCCATAGGCTGGAACCACAGCAGTTAAAGTGAAACCATAGTGCTATAATTGTGTAGTGTAAATGGGCCCTTTGTTATCTGAGCTAAGCCTATATCTAATGTACCAATTCAGATATTCTTCATTACTTTCACAAGCAGTTTGGGCAAGATAGGTCCATTTTCTGATACCAGTTAATTGTTTTCCTTGAAGGTCTTTAAATTTAAAATTACCATATGCAATTCTTCGCACCACCCGAAGGCACTGGGTCTCGTCTCCAGAACAATCTACCATATTTTTTCCACACTGGAAAGGTGAACTGACAAAGCAGCCTGGGCATTGCTTCCCATTGGGTTTGATGAACAGTGGGGGGACTGAAAGCAAATAGAAGGAATTAATCATCTGTTCAGGTAAAAGTGATAATGATAGTTGATACAAACATGCCAGACTACCTTGTGCAGTTAAAGACCCACCACATTCTCCAACTGAAGAGGAAAATCTTAACTGTACACTCATATAGACAGTGTATGTTCCCAAAAGACACATGTATGGCATGGATTACCAAAAATATGCAGAATTAGGAGGGTCTGCATCTACACACTATTCCAGAAAGATCAAATCATTAAAAAAAAACCCTTTCAGATGAAGTTCTTCACTCCCCAAAAGAACACCTATACTGTCCAAAAGGCAAAGAAGTGGGCTTTGGTCTAGCATACCTTCAGAACTGGTGGAGAGCAGGGAAACATCCAGCTTTTTTCCTGCAGCTGGACATGAAAAATACAGATGTCTGCAGCAAATGCAAGTCATGCCATGTCCTACTATGAAAAAGATGTGAAGGCATCTTTCCTCATCTCCCTGCTTTCTGGCAACATGGAACAGCTTGTGTTGGGAGGAGATCTTCACTGTTTACAATGTAGGATTTAAGGGAGCATTTGAAGGTGCAACTATGTCTGTCTAACTACATCTCCTCATGCAGTATCTGAGCCTGAGCTCTAGATGGCCAGATCAATAATCCCTACACTGGTCAATAAGGAATGACCATCATATTATATGGTCCTGCTTTATGGCATGACCAATTTGTTCAGGCCCAAAGATATAGATGAGGTAGTTAGTGGGACACAGCACAGCATGTTCCATCATGTAGCAGGAATGAATTGATTTGTTGACTTAAGGAAGTGATTAATATCTCCTTTGACAGTGGTCTGCCAACCAATTTTGCAGATAATGCCTCATAACAATCCCCATAGATTCACTGCCAGGAAAAGTCTTAAAAGCAGGTGGCTGTCCTTATCGACATCAACAAACTAGTTGTAGCTGTTTTCTTCTCGAACAAAAGCAGATATTTTGCAACAACTCTTGGATCTTGATGATCTTCTAAAGGCCTGGCCACTTCAGTTACTTGGCCTTGTGGTGTGTTTAAGCCATAACAATACGTTGTACTTATGTTAAATCATTCCCCACCCTCCACTGCTCTGAGTATTGCAGCTGACCTCAGGAGGAAAACAGGGGAGGGGAGATGAAATCACCTTTTCTTCTAGGACTTTATCAGATGAGGCCAATAGTGGGGGGAAATGCATCATTTAGGACGTGACAATAGCACCAAAGGCAAAATTATCAGATGTTCTCATTGCTTACCCATTCCTACTGCATCACGTTGGTGGGAATGAGGCTAAGCCATCAATAAAAAGTGACACTTTGTTCACACCAGTGTGACACAGCGGGAACAGGTAAGCAATGACATCATCTGATAATTTCAGCCATTTCTGCTATCATCCCTTCCTAATGACATGAATTCTGCCATGTCTGATCAAGTCCCTAATCAAAATGTCCTGTTGGCTTGACCTTGACAGTTGCAGCTCCACCTCAGTGTTGCTCTTGAAGAGAAAGAAGAAGCCAAATTGGATTGAAAGAGGTCATCATGAGATTCCTCCTAAAGTAGAAGTGGGACCTATGCAGTCTTCCTGGCATCACTCAACTGCCAGTTCCAACATTCCTGTGAGTTGCTGTCCAACCAGTTCTGGAGAGCTTCCATGCCTGACCTAAAGAAACCTTCCATCAACCTACAGGATACTTACGCAGAGGGACAACTGTTTTGCAGGCCTGTCCCACACAACAATTAATACTTGTCCACTCATATCTCCCCTGCCCCATATTCAGATACTGGAAAGGTTTTGTACAAATATTTGAGGATGCACAGGATTTCGTTGTTATCTTCACGGGGATTCCATCTGTAAATGAAGAATTTACTCACTCAAACTGGGAAAATATGAATTCTCTCTGGTTCATTTCTCTCTGGAATCAGCCAGTTGCAACAAGAATCATCATCATGATCATCATCAATCTTTATTTATAGTCATAGACCAAACATTTAAAAATGCATAAAATATATAAAAATACACACAAATACAGCTCAAATGCAAAAGACCTACATAAAACACAGATACAGAACTGAATCCACTGCTCTCTCCCACAGTAGAGGCAGAAAGCTCCTCCTCCAAGTAAAACCAACAGCAGTCACAATAACTACAAGATCTCTCATTAGGCTTTATGGCATCTCAGTGTTTACTGACATCTCACACAGTTGCCTCTATATTGGAACAACAATCTAAAATTAACAAGTGTATCCATATAATAAAACAAGGATTTGAGGAATTTACCGAGAAACATGGAGGGAGATGTCACACAGCCACTCCACTGCAGGGAGGAGGTAGGTCAAGCAGTCTTCAAGCCTTTGTGACCACAGATTAAGAACCATTGATTTACACTGTACAAACTCTCCCACAAGTTTTTCATAAGTTATGGTTTATATGTGCTAAATACACTGCGTTATAATACCACCAATGCAAAAATTTCAGATCACGGTCTCTAACCTTTGTCTTGATGGCCTCCATCAGAATTTTAGAGTACTGTTTTCCTCAGCTTTCCCTGCCTCCACTACAATCTAGTCCAGTTTGCAATGGACATTGGTGACTCCCATGTGAATGATAGGAATGTAAATCTTCACTAAGTTTCTTCTTCAAGGAAGCAACAAGTAATTTTAGCCATTTTCTTCCTGGAGCAATGGAAGTCTTTGAAAACCATGCTGTTTTTTAAGCCTATTCACAATTTGGGGCTTATTCTGTACTAAATTTGCACAATGTTGTTTTCCTTAGATAACAGTATTTTCTGTGCAGGAAACAGCATTTTCTGCACAGAAAATAATATTCCTACATAGACATATCATTCCTCTTTTGCAGAAAATGCTGTTTCCTAGGCAGAAAATGCATTTCTCTATACAAATCAACTACAGGTGTGTGTGTGTGTTTATGCAGAATGACAGATTTTTCTGTGCAGGCTATTATATTTCTACATAGAAATAACATTTTCTGCATCTTTTCCAATTCAATTTAATTAATTAGAAGACTCACCTATTGTGTTTTCAATCAACCGAAAAACGCAAGTATTTTGCTTAGTTGCACAGGACAACATCGGGCCAAAACAGTTGGTGCTCCTGCTCATGCAAACTTCACAACGGAGAGAATTACCTGAAAGAGGGGAGAGAAAAGATGTTCATATTCATCCCTGCCCGTGTGTACAATTTTGTATTCCAATACTTTCTCCCAACTGCATAGAATAGCACAAGCCTTTATCAACATGGCCAAATGTTGCCATGTGAGTGGAATACCTAAAGTGCAAACTATGGTAAGTAACTTCCAACCTAGAATCCTAGAAAATATGGCTGGGAAAGATGCTGAGAATCCTTGCATTAATCTCTAGCCCATCTTGCAAAATTCTTATAAACTCTTGAAGAAAAGGAATGACTTGACCCAATGAAAGTTAGTAATAGAAATGTTCTGAAGCCATCTACCAAGGAGTGGAAAACGGATTTCTCTTGCCAAAGAAGTTGTTTTCTGTGAGAGGAACTAGCCTCTCATTAGGAATGGGAAGAAAGGTCAGTAATATTTGGAACCTTGATAAAAGAAGAGTCTTCTGAGACTCCAGACAAGGAGAACAACGAAGAAGGAGAACAACTGTGAGACTGGAAAAAATGGTTTGCATCAAAATACACAGAGCTTTTCTGAATCAGAAACTGATTTCTGTAATGTTCCTGCACTATATTTGTACAGGAAACAGTGCACGTAGTGGAAAATATACAAATGTCTGTGCAAAAGTACTGCTTTTCATGCAGGAACGTTTTCTGCACAGGGAATGCTATATAAGTGCAAATTGCATCCATTTGCACAAAATGAGTAAAATTTATGCTATTTTTTATACATGTATGACTATTTCTGCATGGATCCCTGAGAGGGTGGAGACCAATTTTTTGGCACAGATATCAGACAGTTTTACATGAAGTACACTGATGCCAATGCAAAAACATTGCTTTCTGTAGATTTGCATAAATGAATTTTCCCAGATGAAACCTCTAAGTATGAATAGTGTTGAAATATTTGTGCGCCTATGCATCAGGGAGAAAAAGCACCATGGTTATTCAGAATGAGATAAGATAGAAATCCCTACTCTTTGGGACTGTCTATACGGGGGGGGGGATGTGGATTGAAGCACACTAACCAAATTCAAAGCAGCTTCTATTTGTCTTAACGGTTTTCTGGCAAAATCACCAGCATGTGAATCAAGATGGCAGGTGCAAGTGAATTACTCACGTTTTTATTGTTGCTAGTTGCCACCACCGAACAGTATTTTTTTTAAAAAAAGAAAAGCATATGTAAGGTGTAAAAATATGATATTCCAGCAAAATTAACTTTAAAAAGAAAAGAAAAAGGCTGTTTCATCACCTGAGCGTATGATCACTAAAGCAAAAATCTAAGATGTTGGTTCCAGCTGCTTGCCTTGTTAGCAAGTTCTGCCCCCTGCCCACATCTCACCAATCAGCTGCCACTTCTGCTGTTTCGCAAATGTGAATGAGCACGAATCCAATTGTCCAAATGAGTGACGACACACATTCTCTACAGAGCTTTTAAAAAAAATATGGGAAAAGCTGGAAAGGCTTTCCCAGAAGAGTTTACAGTGGATTTGGCCCCCCTCCTTCTGAATACTTCCAATCCAATGCGGAATGCCATTAGGACAGGTAGGATTCCAAGCAAATTCTATGAGGATTATTTTGACCATTAAGACAACCCTTTTACCTCTCCTTAGAAGTGTAAAGATGAGGAAGACTCCCAGGACAGCCTTCATGGTGATGGGAAAGATCCTAAGGGAAGCAGAGGCTGAAGGATCTGTAATGACATTGGCATTCACATAGGATTGAACATGGGTAAGACATTAGTTTAAACATTTTAGATCTATCAAGAAAACACAACTGCAAAAGATCAATTGGTTCTAGATTGAGTTCGCATCAGATAGTGATTTCTGAATGGTTTCCCTATTTGTAAAGCTTTTCTTAAGGATGCAATTCTTCACTAATTTCATTCTCAGAGGAAGCAACCTTCAGTTCTAGCAATTGTCTTCCCACTTCAATGAAGCCATTGAAAACAGTACAGTTTTTGAAGGCAAACAATTTGGGACATATTCTATACAAAAATCCCCACTTTTTCTGCAGAAAATATTTTCAGAACAGAAGATAGCATTTTCTGCAGAACAAATTAATAGCTGGCATCCTGTTTGTCAATCATGATGTCATAAATTAGATTTAGGAGATTCTCACACTACACTGTTATACTGCTAGTATTCCACTTTAACTGCTATGGCTGCCTCCTGAGGAATCCTGGGATTTGCAGTTTAGGGAGGGACATTTAGAACTCTCAGCCAGAGAGTTCTTAGGACTCACTAAACTACAAACCCCAGAATTCCACAGGAGGCAGCCATAGCAGTTAAAGTGGAATAATAGCACTATAATAGGGTAGTGTGTTTCATATTCACATTTACAATTGTAGTACCATTGCAACGATCCTACATGTCTCCAAAAAACAACCAGCTATACCCTGGGATGGAGTTCTATGATGCTTGTGAGAGGAGTACCAAAGGATGATGCATCCAGATCTCTCCCACCAGGAAACAAAAGTGGGTTGAAGAGTTGCAACAGGACTCACAGGGGACCCTGCTTTTGACATTGCATCAACATTCACTGGCGCTGGACACATGATGTGTCAGCACCCCGCTCACCTGTACCACAGAACTTCATCCCTCAAAACAGCCAGTTGGATTTTTTGGGGTTGGTCAGAGTGGAAGAGTGATTGTAGCCACAAAATCATGACTTAGGTGTCTGATGCAGGACCTCAGCCAAGATTTCTGTGCAAGGATTTTATTTTGTGTGCAGAAAATGCTGTTTTCTGCACACACAAAAAAGTTAAAAATAAAATAATCATGGGCCAGTTTGGCACAGAATGAATCCTGAATTGCAAAGTTTCTCATCAGTCAAGGATTCTCCTCATCAGGGTTTCTGGACACTTGAAAAACATTTAAAAAAAAATTTTTTTTTTAATATTCCTTCCATTCTTATTAAAAATCACTGTCAACTGATCTACTTTGCAGGAAAGGAACTTCAGCGTTTTCCCTTGTGCTCTGAATCTGTTCTCTGGACAATTGGTTGACCTGAAAATCAAAAGAAACTGAGTCATAGCAATGGTCCATCAAGCTAAGTACATTCTATAGAAGGGGTTGAAAAAGGGGTTGACAATGTTTGGGGCCACAAAACCTCCTAGGTGATAACTTTTTTTTAAAAGCAAGCAACCAAAAAAGCAGTGGCATGAATGAGTGACTGTGTGATTTGCTGTCAGCATTGGGTGGCATACCATAGCTCTCCTTTGTGGAGGGAAGGGGAGAGTGGTTCTTTCCACTGCCATTTCCCTCATCTGCTTTCTGCAGACCTCATCTGCTTCTGCATCTCCAGTCTTAACTATTTGAAGACTACACACACACACACACACACGATTTTAATCCACAATACTAGATTGAAATCTTACCAGTGAACCATGAACTGGAATGATTTTCCACTCTCCCCTCAGACTATATGTATTTTGTTTATGCTTCTCCTTATGATTTCTGGTCTTACAAAGAACAAGGAAGCCCCCTGCAAGAGAAAAATCCATTCACCCCTTAGAGAGGTAACCTCTAAAGCTGGTATCATGTTCATGACAAACTTGCATGCAACATGCAGTTACACACATGTACCCAGAACCTCCTTGCAAGGTGCCTTCAACCCCTTGCAGGTCTGCTTTAGTAGGGAGGGGTATACTTCCCTTGAACCATTAGTTGCTGGAATATGGGATAGTAATTTATAGAAAAAGGCATGGGGGGGGGCTTGAGAAGCCACTGGTACAGCTGGGAGGAAAAAGAAACATTTGCCTTCCTACCTGTTGTGTTCTTGCAGTTACAGATGTGAAGCTGAATGCTCCCCTTCCCCTCTGCTCCAGCCACTAAAAGGGTGTGAGTAGCAGCACAACACAACTATATGGGAGTAGCATTACACTGGCAGCAGGGAGGCAGGATCTTGTCCAGTGTGTGGCTTCTCAACAGAATCTGTTCATCTACCAGTTGATAAATCTAAAAGTTAAAAGAAGCTGCCTTCAATTGAACCTTAGAACAATGTTCCACTAAATGCAGTACAGCCTATGCCACGGGGGGGGGGAGTATATCACATGGGCCACATGTGTGACCCCAAACCTCATTTTTATGTGGTCATAAAATCTTCCCCCATATTCCCTCTACTCCCAAGCCTCCTCTACAACCCAGCTCCCAAAATACATTCTAAAGCAGCAATCATTTCTTCATTTGCTTACTAACGATACACATTTTCTCTGAAACATTAGTGAGCTTACACAGCAAAATTCTCTCTGAGCAAGGGAGGAGCAAAGAAAATGCCACTTCACTTCCTGGCACTTCCTAGCTTGGCAACTCCAGTACTCGATGGTGCAGGACTCTCAGCCCACCAGCATCCAAGAACCATCGAGTGCCAGGTGCTCTCAAGAATCTGTCTGCCTCCTACGGTGTTGTTGTGCCAAAGTAATCCAGGAAGTTTCAATGGCTAGTTACAATTAATCAGAGAAGTCTCTATTTTTATTTTGGTATTAATATGAGACTACTGTAATGAATTCAATGTACTTTAGAATTAGTATGGAAGTATTATAATGGATTGAATTATATCTGGAAATGAAGCCTATTTTTTAAAAAAGAAAACTAAATAGAATTTCCTTAACAAAACTAATGCAATAAAAAAAGCATATAAAGTGATAACTGATTAAATCTGAATGGTGGATGTGATTAGGAAGGGTAATAGAAACCATGAAATGATGGGTTTGTTTGCACTGGCCAGAATACACATCCCTCCTGCTACTATGATGCAATGGGCAGACGTCTGCATGCATACACTGGACTGTATCGGTGGGCGCCGCCAATGCTGTGACACCTCACACTCCAAAGCCTGGAAGGAGGCCCTCAGCATGTGATCAAAACTTGTGACATTCAGGGGGACCTGGTCATGTGCTAGGGTCCTCCCTCCCAGCTTTAGAGCTCCACCAGCAGCAGTGGTGGCATCTAACAATATAGCCCGGCATGCAAGTACAGATTCCTATGTTCCTGCACCAGAACCATCTGGGTTTTTCCCACATGATGCAGGTTTTCTTGGGGATTATTTTGAAATGTTTTAAAGCTAGATTCCCCTGCTGCTGTTCTTTGCACCATGGCATGCTGGCAGGATGGGACTGGGTGTAACATTCTTTAATACCCTACTTGCCAGGACTTTTTCAGATGGGCTATTTATTCCATGGGAAGCACAGAACAGTGTCGAGAAAAAGTCTCCCTTTCAGATGATGTTGCCCCTTTTCTGTGCTTCTCCCATCCTCATTCCGGTTTCTCTTGTGATATTCTAATCATGTGGAAACATCATTATTAGACCACCCATTCCATTTATGTCATGGAATCAAGGTGGTCTGAAAGGTGCCCCGTTCCTCTCCTGCAATGTGATGGGGACATCCAGGTAAGTGGCACCCTTTTTTTCTCCTCCCTGGATTACTTGGGTGTGTGTGTGTGTTTTGTGCTTGTTGTACTGTTTAAATGCATTTTTCATATTTTATTTTTGAATGTCCCTCGCATCATTCTCTCACAAAAACGTGCAATATTTGCTTTCCAGGTCATAAATGCAGCCTTACGATGGCTGCATTTACTCCCAGAGAGCAAGGGGAGGGAGAGGAAGGTCCTGCCACTGAATCAAGGTATGTGTGCGAACGTTTTTACCTTATTCTGTGCCAGGAACGGGAATGGAGGTGGCAGGGCAGGAACAGGGTATTTGGCCTCATCTGAAAAAGTCCGCAGTCCCTCTAAACTCCTTATACTTTAAGAGTAGAAATTTGTACTTGAGACGTAGTAATATGTCATCCACTGCCCTTCTCTTAGAATTCAGGCCCTGTCCAACAGTCCTCTCCAAAAGTGCCAAGCTGGTCTGCAAGGGCCTACACTTCCAGAGCCAGATCTCATCAACTCAATAAATGGCTGCCATGTTTCAATAAATGTGTCCTCTTTTGGTCCTCTTAATGCCTTACTATTTTTCAGTCAATTTTTCATTTACAGCCAAGTCTCATATTTTCTTCCACTGTACACACACACACACACACACACACACACACTAGCTGTAACCAGTGTAACATATGCTGTTAAAAACCACCACTATTTTCAGAGATGGGCTTTTGAGGGGAAGATCATGGTGGAGAAAGCTAGACTTAAAACTTCCCTCCCTGTATAATCTAATCCCAGTTCCTCCCCATTCCCAAGCCAACATTATTGGCTGGCATCCTGTTAGCCACAAGGTCATACGTTAGACTTAGGATATAACAACTGCTTTGTAGGCTCATTTGTGATTGTGGCACTATTGTCATGATTATCAATGACCCTGAAACCCACCTTAAAATCCAGTCCCCCATCCAGCAGTAATGCTGTTGAATAGAGTGCTGCAAGATGATGTGACCAGCCCTCTCTCACCAGCAAGTGATGCTGTGGACAGTAGAAGCAGGGACCTGGCAGAGGGGAAGCTGTCACAACTCTTCATGGCAGCATCATTCACTGGTGGAAAGGGGATGGTCACATCATCCTGCTATCACTCTGGCCAATGCGATTTTGGGCTGTATCAATAGAAGTATAGTGTCTAGATCAAGGGAAGTAATAGTGCCACTCTATTCTGCCTTGGTCAGACCTCACTTAGAATACTGTGTCCAGTTCTGGGCACCACAATTCAGAAAGGATATTGACAAATTGGAGCGTGTCCAGAGAAGGGCAACTAAAATGGTGAAAGGTCTGGAAACGATGCCTTATGAGGAGAGACTTCGGGAGCTGGGTATGTTTAGCCTGGAAAAAAGACGGTTAAGAGGCGATATGATAGTCCTGTTTAAGTATTTGAGGGGATGTCACGCTGAGGATGGAGCAGGCTTGTTTTCTGCTGCTCCAGAGACTGGAACACGGAGCAATGGGTGCAAGCTCCAGGAACAGAGATTCCACCTCAACATGAGGAGGAACTTTTTGACAGTAAGAGCTGTTCAGCAGTGGAACACGCTCCCTCGGAGCGTGGTGGGGTCTCCTTCCTTGGAGGTCTTTAAACAGAGGCTGGATGGCCATCTGTCATAGAATCATAGAATCATAGAATTGTAGAGCTGGAAGAGACCACAAGGGCCATCCAGTCCAACCCCCTGCCATGCAGGAAATCTTGATCAAAGCATCCCCGACAGATGGCAATCAGGGATGATGAGAGCTGGCGTCCCAAACATAAGAACTGAAGGCTACTCATGTTTGGTCTAAATGCAGAGCTTAGAAACATTACCTTTTTAAAGAACTAAAGCCCCCAGTGTCCTCCAGCCAGACTGGCCAAACATCTGGCAGATTGTGGGACTTTTAGTCCAAGTAGCTAACTTCCCCTTTAGCAAACTAAGCAAATACAAGCCATGCGCTTTTACTCCCAAGCTATATCCCTCCTCCAGCTTGTAGTGGAGAATGTGTGTGCTTTTGGCAAAAACAAGAAATAGGGAGCAGGATTGAGTTTGGGGGTACTGACTTCTCAGTAAACATGATATTCTGACTACCCGCCCAGTTTTTATAATTATAAATTATATATATATATACACACACACACACACACACACACACGTGTATGTGTGGTGTTTTTCCCCCATTGTATTTTAGTATTTTCTATTATTGGAATAGTTATAATTGCTTTATTCTGTAACCTTCTGTAAAAAAAAGCACCATGTCCATGGATGGCACTATATAAATAAACATTATTATTAGTAGTAGTAGTATTAACAACAACTTTTAGTCCGTGGAAGTAACTTCCTGGCAAACTCTTTTAAAAAAATGCAAACTCTTAAAAAAAATTGCAAACCATGGGCTCTTACTTACTACCAAGCTCTATCCCTCCAGCTTGCAGCAGAAAAGAAGGACTGGCAGATTGTGGGACTTGGAATTTCGGATTAATGCTTATATCTTTATTATACTTGATTACCTGTACTGACCATTTTGTTTTATTCTGCATTATGTGTATGTGTGGTGTTTCCCCTGCATTGTATTTTAGCATTATATATTATTGAAATAGTTATAATTGCTTTATTCGATAACCTTCTGTAAAAAAGCACCATGTACATGGATGGCTCTAAATAAATAAATGATATTATTGTTGTTGTTGTTGTTGTTGTTGTTATCATCAACAACTTTTAGTCCGTGGAAGTAACTTCCTTGCAAACTCTTAAAAAAAAAAAAAACCCTGCAAACCAGGGGCTCTTACTTACTACCAAGCTACAACCCTCCATCTTACAGGGAAAAGCATGAACCACCAACTAGACTTTTATAATTATATATACAAGTTGTCCCTCCATATCCACGGATTTGGTATCCATGGATTTGAGTATTCACGGATTTTGGTATCCACGGATTTATGTATTCACAACTTGAAAATATTCTTTATAAAAATAATAATCCAAAAAGCAAATCTTGATTTTGCTGTCGGGGATGCTTTGATCAAGATTTCCTGCGTGGCAGGGGGGTTGGACTGGATGGCCCTCGTGGTCTCTTCCAACTCTGCAATCCTATGATTCTATGATTCTATGGATAGTTGACTGGTTTTTAAGGTGGATTTCAAGGGCCAGATGGGGAGTTAACACATTGTGTCTATAGGTTTGATACAAGACATAATCTGTTATTCTTGCTACATTATGATCTTTCCATGTGGAGCACATGAAATGTGATTTGTAAGTAGATTCTAAATTTTGCGGAAGCATTATCTTCAACTTTTCTTTTTGTTGTGTGAAACAAATAAAAACAGAAAACTGCCTGGCGGATGGAGGAAGAGACAAGCTAATCAATATGTGAAGATGTGTACTTCTGTCCTATTTTCCAGCCTTTGTTGGATGAGACATGGCATACGTCTATGCCATTATACTTTGTCTAGTTGGGAGGTAGAGTCTTTTCTTGCTTCCTGGCTTTAATCCCAGGAGTGCAACAGCAGTTCTGGAGGTTCCTAGCACAGCTGTCTTAGATAGTGTTCCCAGATTTCACATCCTGTCCTGGAGTCTCAGATCCTGGACCCTCTTCTTTGTTTTTTTTCTTCTTCTTGCCATCTTATATAAAGGATATCATTTTGCTATGCCATTGCATATAATGGGACTTGAGTATTCACAGATTTTGCTACCCACAGGGAGGCCTGGAACCAAACCCCAGTGAATATGAAGGGACAACTCTATTCCCCAAAAAATCCTAAAAACCAATCTTGATTTTGCCATTTTATACTGTATAAGGGACAACATTTTACTATGCCATTGTATATAATGGGACTTCAACATCCATGGATTATGGCATCCATGGGGAGTCCTGGAATGAAACCCCAGGGGATACCAAGGGTTACTGTATAATATTACATAAGAAATTAATGGGAAGGAGAAATACATTGCTCACCCCCTCTGCAAAATTACAGCTTTTTCTCAGTTCCATCCTCACTGGATGAGCTCTGTGTTCACACTTATCCCTTCCGCCCAACACATGTTATAGTTGAGGCCAAAAAAGAAGCTCCCTATAACTCTCATAGGAAAACATCCCCAGGAACAGACAGAGTTTGTGTGATTTTTAAGAAGTCATTTCCCAAGTGTATGTTTTTTTTTCTGTCTGAATCAGGTAAAGGAGCTTTTCATGAAAGCCTCTACATTTTGAAAATTTAGACAACAGACTTAAGCCAACAAACTCTAAACCTCTACAGCATAGCAAAATCCCTAGAGAACTTATGTTCCTTTTTAAAAAATTAAGAAACCATTTCAAGAAAGACCATTTCTTTGCTTTGCTTTGCTTTTCAAATTAGTTTTTATTAGTCATCCCATGACAGCAAAAGCTACATAGTGAAGCAAGGGAGGGAATCATGTGTTGCTCCAGATATTGCTGGACTGCAGTTCTCACCAGTCTTAGACAGTGCAGACAATGATAAGAAATGATGAGACATGAATGAAAGATTTGCAAATTTACTTATTTTAAATATATTTTATTAATTTTATAATCATACATTCTATTATCCAATCAATACTTAGTATAACACATAACATTACTATAAACATCACAATTTTTCTATTAACTAATTTCAAAAGTTAACATAGATTCTTTACTATAATTCTATTCAAAAATATTAATTCCCCTACCCCCCCCCCCGACCTCAGTGCTTCCCTTCACCGGAGCCATTATCCCTTACCTAATCTTTCCAGAATCTCATTTCTTCTCGTGGAGGTAACCTCCCATCTTTTGTCTGTAATACTTTTTTAACAAGTATTTTCCAAATTGTATCAAAGTCACTTTCTTTTACAACTTCCTCTTCTTACTTTAATGATAAGAAATGATGAGACATGAATGAAAGATGTGCAAAATTACTTTTTGGATGACAGCTCTTAGAAAACCCACCCCAGTCAAACTTGAGAGGTTCTGGAGCTTACAGTCCAAATGATTTAGTTTTCAGAACTGTAGAAAAGAGAGGGGGGGGGCATAATTCTTTCCAAATCAGAGGAACGAGATGATCAGGAAGTAATTCACTCTATAGGGGGAGCTAGGGTGCATGAAGTTTTAATAACTAAAATGTCAGATCTTACAAAATATGATCCACCCTTCTTTGAACAGAGAAATGGAGTAACACAGCCCTTTTTGTAGCCAGCTGTTGAATGGTAACCTGGAGAAGAAAGTCAAGGTAGGCAGTCAGAAAAGAAAAAGGGAACACTGGTCTCTTAATCATTCCTAACTCGGCCAACAGAGATTGGCAAAGTTGCATCTCTCTGCAAAGCAGTTGCATTGACCTACATCAGTGATGGGCAACCTTTTGAGCTTGGTGTGTCAAACTTCACCAAAAACTGAGCATAACTTGGGTGGTGTGTCACTTTGAGGAACAAACATTATTTATTGTTTAAATAACATAAATGTATAAATGTTATATATAATTGTATTTAATAAACCAACCAACCCCCTACCTGGCTAAAGTGGCGATTGGGACTTCGAAGCCCCGGTTGCCACTTTCCTCCCCCCTCCCACCCTCCCTAAAGTGGCGACTGGAGCTTCTAAATCCCCGGATGCCACTTTCCTCCTCCCCCACCCTCCCCAAAGCGGCAATCCCCGATCGCCACTTTAGGGAGGGTGGTGAGGTTGCGGGCAGGGGGGAGGAGGACTACAGCTGTGTGTCATCAAAAATGGCTACATGTGTCAGTGCTGACATGCGTGTCATAGGTTCGCCATCACTGACCTACATTTTGCATTGTACATACACCACATAGAAGTGATTTCTAATGAACTGAGATGAAAAGCAAATAAACTCTAGAAGAAGAGTCAGCCACATCTAGGGTAGAAATTGGATTGCCCCTTCCATGAGAATCTGCCAAGGGCTATATTTCCTACCATGCTGCCAAATTTTTAGATAATTCCCGAAATGAACATGGAAAATAGAGCTTCTGAGAAATACACATCTTGTTTTATAGCAAAATAACACCTCCCAGAAGGCTTCCAGGGGCACAATTCTGCTTTAAAGAGAGAAGTGCCAATGCTATCTCATCAATATTGGGAAGTGTAGCAGCAATGCTGGCAGTAGCCACTCAGGGCAATAAAGTTGCAAAATGGGTGGGAAGAGGGAGAGTACTGAGACTGCAAATCATGTGTTACCAACCTCTCAATTAGGCCATATCCATCATATAAGCTCAGACACACACATTTGCATAGTCAAATGTACATATAGGTATGCCTGAGTTAATAAGTCAATGCCCTCCTGTGCAACATTTTTAATAGAAAATTATTTGGTACCAGAGGAATAAATGAAATGGAAAGAATGGGGATAGGGACCTGAACAAGCAAAGGAAGAGCCATTCAACATGTCTTTTGTTCAAAACTAACAAGATTTAAATGTGAAATGAAACAACCAGGCAAGGCATAAAGACCTGCATAAGTAAAGAAAAGCATTTTGAACCTTCTAGAGACCACTGGAAAGCTTTTTTCCATAATGCATGTTTTTCTTTTGCTCCCCTCGACTTTTCTTTTGATTTCCATGTTGGTGAAATGGAACCAATGCAACTAAATCTAGAGATCTATGCTTTAAAACATGCTGGAGGGAGTTGGTATGACACATTTCTCTACTCTTCACTTTTCTCCTGGTTTTGACATTCATATGCTCCATAAGGGATTCCAGAGACAGCTGCAATTTACTTTGTCTCTTGTAGGCAGGCACACATTACCATAAAATCAACAAGAAAAAAGTTTAGTTCTTTCCCAGCTCAGATTTTCTTGCATTTTTTATTGCAGACATGCTGTGTAACAGCTCTCCTTCACTATCCTCTAAATGTCAGGTGCATAGAGAATGAAACAAGAGGGGGACTTGGTGGATGTAGATAGACTTTGTAAAAAGGAACTTCTTTATCAGAGGCTTTCTTAACTGAGGTATGCCTATATATGATGTACCAGTTCAGACATTCTTGATCACTAATCTCACAAGCAGTTTGTACAAGATAGGTCCACTGTGTGATCCCAGCTAAGTGTTTTTCTTGTAGGTCTTCAGATTTGAAATTACCTTGTGGAATTCTTTCCTGTACATCTAGACACCGGGTCTCTTCTCCAGAGCAATCAACCATTCTTGGTTCACACCCATCAGTGCCAGTGCCTATGCAGCTTGGGCACTGCTTTCCATTGGGTTTGATGAATACTGGCAAGACTGAAACCAAATAGAAGGAATTTATCATCTGTTCATGTAAATGTAAGAGCAATGGTTGATACAATCAAGCCAAGCTGTGGTGTGCAGTTAAACAATACCAATACCAATTGCACTTCTATCTCTATACTGCTTATGAGTGCCAAAGCACTCCCTAAGCAGTTTACAATGTGTTAGCTAATTGCCCCCAACAAGCTGGGTACTCATTTTACTGACCTACAGAAGGATGGAAGACTGAGTGAAACTTGGAACCCTTGGGATCAAACTTGCAACATTGTGGCTACTGTACTGGCATTCAACCATTGCACCTCCAAGTCTCCTAAACACCCACCTCATTCTCCAACGGAAGAGGAAAATCTTAATTGGACACTCATATGGACAGTGTGTGTTTCCAAAGGAGATGTGTACAGGATGGATTACAAAATATATGCAGAATCAGGAGGGTCTGCAGCTACACATTTTCCCAGAAAGCTCAAATCATTCAAAAACTTCAGATGAAGTGTTTCTCAGTCCTCCAAACAGCAACACCTCCACTCCCTACAAGGCAAAGAAGTGGGCTTTGCTCATCTTCAGAACTGGTGGAGAGTGGGGACACATCCCACACTTTCACTGTAGATGGAGATGCAAGAACAGGCATCTCCTGCAGATGCAAATCACACCATGTCCAGCTTTGAAGAGGGTCTGGATCAACCCCAAAGTCTTATTAATGATCCCTTAAAGACTAGGCTACTTCAATTACTTGGCCTTGTGGCATGACTAGGGGTTTGTCTAGATGGACAGTATTTCCTCTCTTGTCCTCATCTTTGAGCCCTGCAGTCCTGATGATGCAGGGCATTTGCCCCATTCTGTCCTTTGGCAGTCCTCATGACCCCTGGGGCAGAGATGGGGCTAAGATGGGAGGGAGGTGGTATAGGGCTCAATGCACAAATAATACCTCTTTTCATCTGTTCCTACTGGGAAGGAACAAATTGGACCCCATGAGACCACATGATCCTATAATGGGAGGCTGCAGCTGCCAGTCTGCCTCACTCTCCCAGCAGGCAAGAAGGAGTCTCACAGCAAGTGACCACGGCTGATCACATGCAAGGGGCCTTAATCACATGTGGGCTAGATTCCTGCTTACTGAGACAGCAAGGGAGATGGCGGTGGTAGCAGCTGCAGTGACACCCTGGCATGCACATCTGGGCTCCGGCCCTTTTGTGGTCAGTAATGGCAGAACAATGGGCCTTATTAACAGTCAGGATATGCCAGCAGGTGTTAGCATACCTTACAACACCTCCCATGTGATTTCATAACTATGCATACTGGACACCTTTTGGGGTTACAGTGACCAGGGACATTTGGAGTTAAGCTGACCAGAAGACAGTCAAGGTCACTATGACCTACAGCATATCCCAAATCATAATGGTTGGAAAATCCAGATAGGATTATATGGAAAGCCAAGTCATTAATGGCTCTATGCTAATCCTTTCAAACATGCAATCAGTGACCATTCCTCACTTGCACCCTACATAAATCTTTCCTATACACCCTACCTGTCCATACATTAAGAGGTTGTCACAACTCCCATCAATATTTTGTCACTCTGAAGCTAAGGCAATCAACATGTTGCAGACCCTTTTGTCTGTTCCATGAGAAAGCCATTCGTGCTTTGTCAAAACTAATGCACCCCTTCACGGTATGAAATAGGGTATAAATATCACCTTTCCACCCCTAGCTGTGTGTGCCACAGACTTGACCTGTCATTACACATGTCACAGATGGTGTGTCACAAGCAGACCCCTCCACTCTTTTTCCTGACAGATGGGATCCTCCTGTGCCAACCTGAGTCTCTCTGCAGTGTAGACCTCTTGTGTTGCTCTTCAACAGAAAGAAGAGGTCCAATTGCTTTAAACGAGGCCATCATGAGACATTAACTAAGGCAAGGCTGGGAAGAGCCCTCCTGACATTGTTCAACTGCCAATTCCAATGTTCCTCTGAGCTCTACATTCCAACCACTTCTGGAGAGCTGCCATGCCAGACCTAAAGCACCCTTCCATTACCCGCCAGGATACTTACGTTGAGGTACAGCTCTGTTGCAGGACTCTCCCTTACAACAGATTACACTTGTCCGTTCAAATTTTCCCTGCCCAATATTCAGATATTGCAAAGGCCTCCTACAAACCCTTGAGGACTCACAGGACTTCGCACTTATCTGTGTAGGCAATCCATCTGCAAAGGAGAAATTTACTTACTCAAACTGGTGAAGTATGAGTTATCCCTGGTTCATTCCTCCCTGGATTCACTTGCAACAAACATTTCATCCCAAGTTTCTCTTGTATGTCTGTCTTATTTTATTTTATTTTATTTTACTTTATTTTATTTTATTTTGCCAGCAGCAGATTATGCATTTTTAATTTCATTCCTCATAAAATGCTACCATATCCATAAGTATGTAAAACTGCAGCTACCACCAGGCGGTTTCTTAATGTTCCCCCTTCCTCCTCACCTGGTTGCTACAGAGCCATGGCAGCATGATAAATTCTTCTTGCTATCTGTCACTGTTTGCTTGTTTTACTGAGGCTATTGACATTATTTTTAACTTGGACAGAGTTCTACAGCGGAAATTTAAAGCAGTATGACCTTGAGCTCATTTTAGGGCTTGTCTACACTGGCAAGAATACTCCGTGTTCCCACCAGAGTATTAACAGCCCTGGGCCCACATCATTCCCCCTAATTACCAACCCTTTTGTTGTGGAAATGGAGGGGTGTCCGCACACTCACGGCCCACGGCCACGCACAAACCAGCACTTCTCTTCCCTGCAGAATTTGTGTCTTCCAAGGACAGGAACAAGGCACCCAGTCATGGTCACATCGCTGGGTACTTCATGGTGACCTCAGCAGATGCAACATGCCTGACCCAGTGAGGAAATGGCTATACTGGGAACCACAACAGACCCCCAACCCCGTTGTGGTAAAGGAACTCACTGTTTTCTTCAGAAAAACAGGAGCAAACAGTGAGGATTTTTTTTTTACCATATGTTGCTCCATTTTAAGGGTTATTTGCCTAGGATTGCCATTGGAGGGACCTGGATATCATCTGGACAGTTCAGACTAGGATAGGAGCAAACCCCCTGCATCATCAGAACTGCTGGGCATGGGAACATGGGAAGGCCATTTCATTTGGCCCTGTAGAAAAGGCCTTAGTCAATTTAATTCTGTAATTGAATCCCATGTGGCTCCCAGCCCCATGCAATGCACTAATTAGATATTGGAATTGTGGGAGGTAATATTCATGCCTAGTTTTGATGGTTGTAATAATAGGCTCGGGATTGAAGGCCAGCCTTGTCTTAGATTTGGAAGGTAACCCATCTGCAGCCAAAATACCCACTCTTCCAACTGTGGTGCAAGTGTTAAAAACAGTTGTGCAAGTGTTAACCAACAAGATCCCAATGTCATGATGAAACTCAATTACTGTGATAAGGAGGACATCCTTGAAAGATGTGTCTTGCACACTAAAGTCTTCAGAGCTTTCAATTGCCTTTAATTCTTCTAGCAGAACCTCCTCAAAATATGTAAGAACGGTCTAATACAGTCTTCTCCATCTAATATTTCTGGGAATTCCTGACAATTGAATAAAGCTGAGCGATTGCAGTGCAGAGATAGATGGAGCATTGTTGGTGCATTTAAATACATCAGTTCCCCAGATGGAGAATACTTGCTAGAAGAACTAGAGGGACATCTATTACCTTTTCTTAGGCTTGCCAGAAAAATAACTGGGAAATCTAGTCTCATACCTGTCCTTACAATTCCCCTTTAGCTCTGTACATTCTAGCAACTACATTACAGGATGCAAAGTTTGTAGCAGCTCATGTACCACATGGAGTGGCAGAAGAGATAATCCATTGTTTGAACACATGTTAGATGAAGTGGTATCACTGTCAATCTGCTAGCAGCTGTAAAAATGTGTTTTATGTTCCAAATGTGCTAGTATGCCCTTTGGCTTGAAGATCTTGATAGAAACCATTGCTTGCTTCACAAGATACCTTTTGTGATACGTTCTGGTTCTCACGATTCTGGAGAAGAGGGTGTAGCCCTACTGCAGAGCTGTGAAATTGACCAGAGGTCCTTTACAGCATCTAATTTCTTCAGTGCTGGTCTGTTGACAAGAGCTGACTTTGGTGTAAAATATACATTCCGATTGAATTCCTTGTTCTTTAACTTTAGTCTAGTACAGTGGTTCTCAAACTCTAGTCCACTAGGTATTTTGGATCCATTGTGTTTGGGAAACACTGGTCTAGTTTGGTGTGTCTTCTTGTTGTCTCAAAAGCTTCAATAATCAATCCAATTTGTTTGGAATGAACATTTGGTACAAACTGTACATATGTTTTTCTTCATTCCTATTTTAGAAAGGATAGAAACCTTAATGCCTTTGTGCTTAGACTAAGGAGATTTTCAGACGCCTCTTTCAGCGTCTTGCCGTGCAAGCAGCCTCCGGAGCAGTAACAAGGCTGCTGTGCGGCAAGGGGTCCATTTTGGATGATGCCGTTTCTCTCTCGGCATCATCCAAAATGGACCCCTTGCCACGCGGCAGCCTTGTTACTGCTCTGGAGGCTGCTTGCGTGGCAAGACGCTGAAAGAGGCATCTGAAAATCTCCTAACTGTATTATGAACCTAGGGGATTATTTTCTACTTCAGCTAGGTTCTTTTCATGTTTCCCAGTTCAATTCATCTGAATCAAAGACTCACCAAATGTGTTTTCAAGCAGTACAACAACGCAAGTATCTTGGTTAGGTCGACAGCCCACCACTGGGCCAAAACATCTGGGGCCTAAATTGACACAACGTTCACAACGCAGAGAATTACCTGAGAAAGAGGAAAAGGAAACAGATTCATGTCCATGTGTAAAGGTGTGTACAACTTTTGTATCCTTCTACTTCCTCTTTACTGCATACAACCCACAAGCCTTCCTCAACATGGTCAGGTGTTGCCATGTCAATGGAATGTCTAAACCGCAAACTATAATTGGAAAACTTCAATGGAGAACCCTAGGGGCTTGTCTAGATGGGTAATATGCTCCATCTTGCCCCTGTCTTAGAGCCCTGAAGTCCTGATGACATAGGACATTTACCCCGTTCTGCCCCCAGGCAGTCCCCATGACCTCTGGGGACTAAGATAGAGCTAAGAAGGTGGGGTGTGGCCTGATACAATGTTTTAAGATAATACCTATTAAAATCCATTCCTGCAGAGAAGAAAGAGATCAGGCCCTGGAGTGTGCAGGAGCCCATCCAGCAGCTCATAGCTGCAGCTGCCAGTCAGCCTCTCTCTTTCCAAAGCAGGAAGGCATCCCACAACATGTGACTAATGGAGGTTATGTGCAGACAGCCTTTGCAACATGTTGAAGGCTGGCTTCCTGTGTTCCACAGCAGTGAGTGAGGCTGTGGCGTTAGCAGCAATGGGCTGGTGTGCCCATCGGAACCTCTTCCTCTTCCATGGAGGGAACAGGGGAGCAATGGGCCTGACCTAATGCCAGGACATGCCAGCAGGGAATCCTGATGTATGTGTGGGTTCATGGAGTGGAGGGGAGATAACAGAAATTATTCAAATTGAGAAACAGCTTCAATCCCTACTTTTCCTTAGAAGAGCAAAGATGAGGAGAAATCCCAGGTCAGCCTTTGTGGTGATGACAAACATCATAGGGGAATCAGGATCTGAAGGATCTGTAATGATATTGATATTGACACAGGATCAAGCATATGTAGGACACTACTTTAAAACAGATGTTCTAAATCTAACAAGCAAACACAACTACCAACAATTGGTTGGTTTGAGATTTGCCTAGGCTCTGATTCTTTTCTTTTCTTTTATTTTTTTTTCATTTTTCAAGTCTATTATTTAGGATAGACTTATTAAAATCATTTGGACTTCAACTTTCTTAAGTCTTTTTGATATGTCTTTTTATATGGTGTATGCTAAGTATGAGACCAATCCTTTAAATTCAAATGTTTTCAAGAGGAGTGCCAACTGACAATTCCATACAATATTCAAAATCCTACATAGCAACTTAGAATGGAGTGCTTTTAGATTGAAAGATATTTTTAAGATCTGTGAAGACACACTGGTCAAGATCCTACTACGGACTTTATCAGACATGGCAAAAACTGTTTCATAAGGAGGCGCCAATAACACAAAAGGCTGAAATTATCAGACAATGTTATCATTCAGCCATTCCCGCTGTGTAGCATGGGCATGAATGGGGTGTCACTTTTTATTGAGGGATTTGCCCATCAATAAAAAGTGACACCTCATCTGTGCCAGCATGAAGCAGTGGGAACGGCTGAAGGATGAGGGTGTCTGATAATTTTGCCTTTTGTGTTATTGTAGCATCCTAAATGACACTGGTTTTTTTTCCAGTATTTACCTCATCTGATAAAGTCCATAATCAACCTACCATAAGAGTTCTGCATCTGGAACAACCCTGTCAACAAAGAAAGCCAACCAATACCCTCTTGATAAGGAATCATCCTCATAATTTTTTAATCAGAAAGATTAACACGGAATATTCAGAGGTGGTTTTATCATTTCCTTCCTCTGAAATATAACTGACAGCATGTGGTATTCCTTGGCTGTCTCCCATCCAAGGACTAATAAGGGCTGACCTGCTTAGCTTCCAAGATCAGATGGGATCCGGTGACTTTAGGGTAGTTAGCCTGCTATATTGAAGACTAAACCCCCCAACCCAACATTTAAGCCAGAATATGAGATTAGAATCATACCAGATAATCATAAACAGGGGAGTTTTTCAATCCTCCCTAAAACTAAATGCACTTTGCTCCTTTCTGTCCTTTATGCTGCCCAGTTTAATAAAGATCAAATAAGCCCCCACACACAAGGGGGAAAAAAAACCATCTGCCCCATTTGCAACCTCTATAGCTGGGATCTTGTTCATGACATGTCTATGTCCAGCCTGGGTGAATCCAGGACCTCTTTGCACTGTGCTATGCCCCCTTGCAAGTCTTTTTTTGTTGGCAGTGTGTGCTCCTTTGGCCATTTATCTGCTGGGTCATGAGATGGTAATTCCGAAGGGTAAGGTCTATAGATTGCCTCAGTAGCCCCTAGCTACAGCTGCAAGGAAACAGAAAAGATTGCCTTCCTCATTGCTGTTTTCTCCCAGCTGCTAAATGTTCCCCAGAAGCCTCCCACCCTCCCCCAGCCAGTCAAAGGGTCCAAGCAGCAGCCCACCACCACTACATGGGAGGAGACTTACACTGGCAACAGGGAGGCAGAATCTTGTCCAATATGTAGCTTTTCAACTGAATCTGTTTATCAGGCAGCTGATGAATCTAGATGTTAAAGGGAATTGCCTTAAATTGAGTCAAAGCAATATTCCATCAAACTCAGTACAATCTATGACACTGGGGAGAAAGTTCTGTCCCATGGGCCACATATGTGACCCCTGACCCCCACCCTTTTTATGGGCCCCAATTTCCCCCCTTTTCTCCCCAAGCCCCAAGCTTCCTCTGCAACCCAGCTCCCAAAATACATTCTAAAGCAGCAATCATTTCTTCTCTGACTTATTGAATATTTCTTTTAAAACAAAAATGTTAGTGAGCTTACACAGCAAAATTCTCTCTGAGCAAGGGAGGAGCAAAGAAAATGCCACCTCATTTCCTGCCACTTCCTAGCTTGGCAACTCCAGTACTCGATGGTGCAGGACTCTCAGCCCACCAGCATCCAAGAACCATCGAGTGCCAGGTGCTCTCAAGAATCTGCCTGCCTCCTACGGTGTTGTTGTGCCAAAGTAATCCAGGAAGTTCCAATGACTAGTCACAATTAATCAGAGAAGTCACTATTTTTATTTTGGTATTAATATGAGACTACTGTAATGAATTTAGTGTATTTTAGAGTTACAATGTAATTATTACACTGCATTAGACTTCTATCTGGTAATAGAGCTATTTTTTAAAAAAATGAATAGAATTTCATGAATGCAATGAATGCAATAAAAATAAGCATACGAAGTAAGAGCAACTGATTAAACTTGAATGGTGTTTGTGATTCGGAAGGGTGGCAGAAAACATGTTACTAGGATAGAGCAGTCAGTACATTATATACAGTATATATTTCCCACTATTAGATTGGGCACAATAAAACCTCCATTAAGAGGTGGAAGAAGAAAGTAAAATGAAGCAAAACTTAACAAACACATGTCTAAATCCCGAATGCAGTAAGTGGCCCTCCACCTCATCACAGTCCCCCATTTCTGGTCAATACAGTCAGCCCTTTACATTAGGGGCATAGGACCACCATGAAAGTGTGGGGTGGGACTGCTAAAATCTTAAGCTCCCCCAACCAGATTTAACAACCACAAAAAGAAGAGTGCAGTATTGTAATTGGCAAGCATCCAAACAGCGGGTTTTCATCAGTTCTTGTCCACAGAGGCTTGCTTTGAACTGTTGGGTACACTTTGGCTCCCTGTAAAACATGCTGAGACCAACCTACGAAAAGACGGAAAGCTGAGTCAACCCTGAAGTCCTGCAGGATTGAACTCACAATGTTATGGCTGCAGTACCAACATTTAAAAACTGCACCCCCAGGGCTCTCTTTAACTGTTGGATGAGAAGATGCATTGATCTTAGCATTGTTTCCTTTTCTTACTTGTTGACTCTTCTTTTTTTTTATTGTTGACTGTTACCATGAACTATGAAAACCAGGGTAGAAAATGAGCTACGTATGTATGTATGTATCTTCTATCTTATATGTATCTCAATGTTAGCTCTGCTTCAATAATATCTCCATTAAAAGAAAAAAATGAAAACAAATAGATAAAAGTAATTTAAAATGAATTTAGAAACTGAACTCTAAACTAAAAGTGCAGCCATTGACTACTGCCACAAACCAGAAACTGGTCTTCAGCTTTGTCACAGTTGCCCACCTTTCTTCTATTCCATAGGCAGTCAAGCAGGTACCCATGACCAATGGGGAGGGACAGCAGGATTCCAAAATTCCAGAGTGTACCAGATCGAATGTGGTTAGTTTATACTAATGAGATGGCATCCTCTATTGCAAATATAGCTTTGCAACCTAAGGGTTGTCTAAACAGTGGGGGGAAAATCCCCATGGAATTGGCTAGGAAGTCAATCTGTCTAAATGGGATCCCACATCAGTCTGCTGTATTGGGAAGGAAGGGGGCCCAAAATGTCAAAAACTCTGCAGGAACAGCCTTCATGGCTTTTTCCAGGGTTTTTAAAAAAAACAGCGAGGGGGATGTGTATTCCTGCTCATTGGGACAACCAATTTGATATGAATCGCTTTCCCATATGAGAGGAAGCACAAACCTGATTGGTCAGATGAGCATGGGGGAGGGGCTTACTAACAGGGCAAGCACTCACTGCCACCATGATGGATTTTCACCTTACTGAACAGTCGCGAAGGTGATAAAATGGGGATTTGTGTAATCTTCTCTCTCTCTCTCTCTCTCTCTCTCTCTCTCTCTCACACACACACACACACACACACATATCCCTATTTATAAAGGTGAAATATCTGTGCACACCATGGAAATAATGTGTTGGTTTTTTTAAAAAAAAATGGTGGTAGCTGATTTAAAAATGCAAGTAATTTACTCACAGCCACCATCTTGGTGGCATTGAGGGTGAGTTGCTCTGTTGACCTCCCCCGTGCTGCCACTGCCAGTTGACTGCGGACCTACATAGTCAACTCGAGGTGGCAGCGGACTGGCGGCAGCAGCGGGACACCGCTGCTGCAACTCCAGCAGGAACCAGGCAGTCAATTGGCACCAGCGGCACCAGGGGCAGGTCAACAGAGCAACTCAGCCTCAACGTATCACCCATGTATGTTATGTCGGGTACAGAGATTGTAGATAATGGGACTTGAACATCCATGGATCTTTGTATCCAGTGAAAGTCCTGAAACCAAATCCCAGTGGATACCAAGGACTCGCTATATTGGCTGGCATCCTGTTAGTCACAATGTTGTAAGTTAGACTTAGGATATAAGAACGGCTTTGTAGTCTCATTTGCATACGTGGCACTATTGTAATCACGGCAAATGACCCTGAAACTCCCCTTAAAAGCCAGTCAGCCATCCAGATCAATAAGGTGTGTGCTGCTGCTGAGTAGATGTGACCAGCCCCTTCCTACTAGCAAGCAACACTGTGGGGAACAGAAGCAAGGACCACTGGGGGGAGGTCAGACAGAGAGTTAAACTATAGTTTAACATTCTCTGGTTAGTCACATACCCCTCCAACATCTCACAGATGGAAACAGGGACACATGCGGCTGAACATCATCAAAGAATGTTGAAAAGCATCTGGTCACGTAATAGGGGCTACTCAGAGGTCAAAAAGTCCATTTTTTTTCAATGTTTGTGCCCCAAAGCCCCCGGTGTGGTTGGGGCATTTTCATCATGTATTGGGACCCAAATTAGACCCAGGAGAGGCCTTTTTTAAAATACAGGAAGTGAACAGAAAGTCCCATGGTGAAAATAACCCCCTCCCTCTCCACTGCCCTCATACTCTGTAGAGGGTACTTGGAGGAAATTTTCTTTCTTTCTTTTATTATGTTTGTGCAGCCTTTCACATGGCATACAGCCCACCAAGGTCACCTGAAAGGCCCCAGCTTAACACACTTGCCCACCCCTGCAGCACAACAAGAGGGCAAAGGTTGTTAAGGAGGAAGAAGAAACAAATTTGTTATTTCAAGAATCAAAACCTTGGAATTAAAGCACTGAGTTTAGGAAAGCCTGAAGAAAGACAGGGGGAAGTAAGTCAGTAGATATTATACTCTTTGCCTTTGGAGATTTTCACATGGGCTATATATCCCGTGGCAGGAACAGAACAGGGTCGGGAAAGGTTTTCCCTTTCGGATGACATTAACCCCATTCTGTCCTGCATCCATCCTGCTCCCGTGACTGTTCCAGAACAGTGTAATCATGGTTTTTCACCGTGAATAGACCTCCTGTTCTGTTGCTATCACACAATCATGGGTGTGCGAACAGGAGCCCCGTTCCTGTTCTGAAATGGCAGCCGCAGAGGGGAGGTCCGTTCCGAGCACTACCTGGTACGATCTGGACATCCAGGTAAGTGGCACCCTTTCTTTTACGCTCCACATTTTGATTGTGTGATTTAAAGTGTGTTTTTGTCTTGGTGAACTGATTTTATGTTTGGGGGAGTTTTATTTTTTAAATTTACCACCTGGCTGTTATCACACGATAACGTGATAACGTTTCAGAGAGCTGGTCATAAAAGCAGTCTTACAACAGCTGCATTTACGGCCAGCCAGCGAAGGGAGGGGGAGCCCGTTCCTACCGCAGAATTAAGGTAAGTGTGAGAAAGATTTACGTTATTCCGTGGCAGGAATGGGAGAGGAGGTGGAGGGGCAGTAAGGGGGCATTTTGGCCCTGTGTAAAAATCTCCTTTGTGTGCACAGTATGATTAACAATACATATTATATGACATAATACATTACTTGGTAATGAAAATGCCTTGATCATACCCTTCTCAAAATTACATCTTTCTCTCAATTGTATCCTCATTGCATGAGCTGTATGTTCACACTCATCTCTTCTGTCCAACATGCATTATAGATGAGGCCAAACAAGAGTTTTTCCATGACGTTCAAAAGGAAAAATCCCCAGGGACAGATGGGTAAAGATTTTGTGTGATGCACCTGTCATTCCCTACTCAAAGAAAAGGTCTCTAGGTGAATCCATGCAAGCTTTGTTGAACTATAGAATCAGCACAGTCATCATTGCAAGCTCTAACACATTCTCCCAAGTTTCACTTTTTAAAAAGTTTGCAGTTAAGCATTCCCTGCTCCCATCATGCAGCAGCATTCTTCCCTCACAGTACCAGGCAGCTCCAGTGGCCTTGGTTCCCACACTGCCAGTCTCCACACCTGTACCCCCCTCCCATTTCTAAAAATCCTAACATGGCTGCAGAGCAGCTAACATGTCTGAGTGGCCTCTTGTATGACCCTCTGACAGTTTGTGCAATTTTGGAGGCATGCTTCTCAGTTGTTTCTCAAGCAAATACATCTGTCAGGTCCAAGTGAAAAAATTAGAGACTCTTTCAAGAAACATGTCACTCATTATAAATAACAGCGATTGGTACTAAGAGAACTTTGTTTCTCAATAACTTTTATTTCCAGTAACTCCCCTCCTTCAAATTCACATTTCAAGTCATAACTCATCTTCTTTCCTACAAATTGGCACATTTGCTTGCTGCAATGACATATGTTTAGCAATGTAAGATAGGGTTCCATAAGACATCAGAAGAAATTTGTAGATAAAAGGAGCCAGGCTCATGCAAGGGAAAGAAAACTGATTTTTCCTCAAAGGAAGTACTTGACATAATGCAATGAACATCAGCTAGATACCGAGTTTGTTGACTTAAGCCAACAAACTCCAAACTTCTTTTGTACTCCAAACTTCCTTGAATAATCACAAGAGAACATAAAGGTCTTTTGAAAAATCAAGAAAGCCATTTTGACAAAGCCATTTTCTTTGCTTTGCTTTTAGAATTGCTTTTTATCTGCCATCCATTGACTGACTATGCTATATATTGAAAACCCTAAAGCAGGGGTGGGAATCATGTGTCCCTCCAGATATTGGCAGACTGCAGCACTCTGCAGTCTCAGCCTGTGTTGATAATGTCAAGGAATGATAAGATATGCATGCCAATAACATCTGGATGGTTATGTGATGCCCACCTCTGCTCTAAAGGGAGAAAGTGACTTTAGAAAAGTTCAGGAAGACCAACTATGGAAAAATTACAGCCAGCATAGAAGGGTTCTGGAAAATATAATCCAAATTATTCATTTTTCTGAGCTGTGGCAATGAGAGAGGCATAAAATCAACTCAAAATAGGTCGGTTACAATACAGACTCCATCACTGTCAGGGAAAGGAGGTCATTAAGAAGTAATTCAGTCTACAGGCAAAGCTCGGTCGCATACAGTTTTTGAAATTCTACGCTCATATCTTAGCAAATGTGATCCACCCTGTACTCTACAGAGACCTTCAGTAACACAACCCATCCTGTAGTTGTTCACATGACGACTACCTGGAGAAGAAAGTCAGGGTAGGCAGTCAGAAAAGAAAAATGGAACACCAGTCTCTTCATCATTCCTCACTCAGGCCAATACAGATTGGTAAAATTGCATCTCTCCGCAAAGCAGTTGCATTGACTCACCTCTCACCTCCTACAGACACTGTAAAGAAGTGATTTCTAATGAACTGAGCTGAAAAGCAAATAAACCCTAGAAGAAGAGTCAGCTATATCTTGGGTGGGAATTGTCTAGATCAAGGGAAGTAATAGTGCCACTCTATTCTGCCTTGGTCAGACCTCACCTGGAGTACTGTGTCCAGTTCTGGGCACCACAATTCAAAAAGGATATTGACAAATTGGAGCATGTCCAGAGAAGGGCAACTAAAATGGTGAAAGGTCTGGAAATGATGCCTTATGAGGAGAGACTTAGGGAGCTGGGTATGTTTAGCCTGGAAAAAAGATGAGGCGATATGATAGCCCTGTTTAAGTATTTGAAGGGATGTCACGCTGAGGATGGAGCAGGCTTGTTTTCTGCTCTTCCAGAGATTGGAAC
This sequence comes from Gambelia wislizenii, assembly GCA_030847615.1. NCBI lineage: Eukaryota > Metazoa > Chordata > Lepidosauria > Squamata > Crotaphytidae > Gambelia > Gambelia wislizenii. The sequence goes on along the minus strand of JAUMIR010000010.1, from coordinate 30,491,040 downwards.
ATGGAGCAATGGATGCAAGCTCCAGGAACAGAGATTCCACCTCAACATTAGGAGGAACTTTTTGACCGTCAGAGCTGTTCGGCAGTGGAACACACTCCCTCGGAGCATGGTGGGGTCTCCTTCCTTGGAGGTCTTTAAACAGAGGCTGGATTGCCATCTGTCGGGGATGCTTTGATCAAGATTTCCTGCGTGGCAGGGGGGTTGGACTGGATGGCCCTCGTGGTCTCTTCCAACTCTGCAATTCTATGACTCTATGATACCCCTTTCGCTAGAACCCAGCAAGGGCTCGACTTCCTACCATGCTGCTGAATTATGAGATAATTCTGGAAATGGGCTTGGAAAACAGAGAGCTGAGAAATGCACCCCTTATTTTAAAGCAGCTCCCAGAAGGTTTCCAGGGGCACAATTCTGCTTTAAAACAAGAAGCACCCCCTCACTTTCCCCACCATTATGCTATCAATATGTGGAAGTGTAGTAGCAATAATGGCAGTAGCCACTGGGGGCAGTAGAATTGGAAATAGGGTGGGAAGAAGGAAGGTATTGAGACAGGCAAACCACATGTTAATAACAATATCTACATGTGAAATTAAACAACCAGGCTAGACAAGTCTTGCACAAGTAAAGAGGAAAAAATTGAACTTTCTAGAGTCCAGGGAAAGGCTTTTTCCCCCCCAAAAAATCCACATTTTTCTGTCACCAAACCAGCACTTTTATTATGATTTCCATTTTGATGAAATGGAATCAATGGGACCAAATCTATAGATCAATACTTTAAAATATTTTACGGGGGCGGGGGGAGTTGGGGAAGCATGTTTATCTGTTCTTTGCTTTTCTCCCTGTTCTGCTATTCAATCATGCTCAGTATAGGATTCTGGACACAGCGGCTGTTAACTTCACCTGTTGTAGGCAGGCACACATGGTTACAGTAGGATCACAACAACAAAACCCTATTCTTTCCCAGCTTATGTTTTCTTGCATTGTTTACTGCAGATATGTTGTTGTAACTCAACAGCAAAGGTCTGTGTTTCTCCATCTCTCCTTCACCATCAGACAACCAGAATGATGTAATGGTTTGAACACTGGACTACAACTCTGGAGACTAGAGTTCAAATCCCTGCTCAGGCATAGAAACCCACTGAGTGACCTTGGATAAGTCACACTCTCTCAGCCAAAGAGGAAGACAGGGATAAACCCCCTCTAAAAAAAATGCCAAGAAAACCCCAAGGTAGGGCCACCTTAAGGTCATTATAAGTTTGAAATATAGGCACACAAATTATAACAGCCTTCACCATCCTCCAATGCCAGAGGAATAGAGGATGAGAATGAAAGGAGGGGCTGTGTGTATGTAAAAAAAAGTCTTCGTAAAATGGGACCTCTAACAGAAGCCTCTGTATCAATACACAATCAGAGTGCTATAATTCCACTTTAACTGTCGTGGTACCATCCTGTGGCATCCTGGGATTGGCAGTGTATGAAAGGTCATTGAGAATTGTCAGACAGAGGACTCCAGTCCCGTGTGAGAGTCCAAATCCTGGGGTTTGTAGTTTGACAAGGCATTGGAGCCCTCTTGCTGAGAATTCTCAGTGACTCTCCCTACACTGTCAATCCTAGGAGTCCATAGGATGGAACCATGGCAGTTAAAGTGGAACCATCTATATATATATATAATTCTCTTGGGTATGTTGCCATTTCCAGTGTGCTGATTGGCTGCTTAGGAAATTGAAAAACCAATCACAGCTCAGTTGGGCAGCCAATCAGCACACTGGAGGAAGGAACATGTGGAGTTTTACCTCCAGTGAAAGCATGGCCACAGTGAGTAAGTAGAAGGGTGTGCATGTGGGATGGTGTGTGTGCTGGGGGGCTCAGGGAGGGTGGCAGGGAGCAGCGAAGGCCGCAGTGGGGGGTGAGGTGCCACGTGGGAGGAGGGAGGTGGGGCACGGGGGAACCGTGGGGGACGGGGCCGCAGGGTGGAGGGAGGCAGCGGGGGTGGGGACAGAGTGTGTGTGTGTATGTGTGTGACCGCATGGGGGGTGGAGAGGGCTGGGGAAGGAAGGGAGTGGGGGGACGGAGGGAGCATGTATGCTGCACCAGGTATATAGCTAATAGTGCTATAATTGTGTAGTGTGAATGGGCCCTTAGTTAACTGAGTTATGCCTGTGTATAATGTACACATTCAGACATTCTTCATTATTAATCTCACAAGCAGCTTGTACAAGATAGGTCCATTTTATGATACCAGTTAATTATTTTCCTTGCTGGTGTTCAAATTTGTAATTACCTTCTCTAAATGTTCGCACCACATCAATGCAGTGGGTCTCATCTCCAGAACAATCTACCATTGCTGAACCACACCGTAAAGGGTCATTGACAAAGCAGCCTGGGCATTGCTTCCCATTGGGTCTGACAAACAGTGGTGAAGCTGAAAGCAAATAGATGGAATTCATCATTTGTTCAGGTAAAAGTGATAATGATGTTTGATACAATCATGCCAGGCTACCTTGTGCAGTTAAAGACCCACCACACTCTCCAACTTAAGAGGAAAATCTTAACTGGTCACCCACATAAGATGGTATGTGATCCCAAATGACAAGTGTATGGCATGGATTACAATGTAAATGCAGAATCAGGAGGGTCACATACTATTCTAGAAAGATCAAATTGTTTTTAAAAAACCTCAAATGAAGTTCTTCACTCCTCAAAACAGCAACACCTACACTACCCTTGAGGCAAAGAAGTGGACTTTGATTTAGCACACCTTCTGAACTGGTGGAGAGCCGGGATACATCCAGCTCTTTGCCTGTAGCTGGACATGCAAAAACAGGTGTATGCAGCAAATGCAAGTCACACCGTGTCCAACTATGAAGAAAAGCTGGGTCAGTCTTCACTCATCTCCAGGCTCTCTGACAACATGGAACAAGTTGTGTTGGGAGGAGATCTTCACTGTTTACAGGTTAGGATTTGGGGGAGTGTTAGAAAGTGCAGCTATGTCTCTCTAACTACGTTTCCCCATGCAGTATCTCAGCCAGATCTCCACATGGCCATATCATTAATCCCTACACTGAGGAGTAAGGAATGTCCATCATACTATATGGTCCTGATTTATGGCATGACGAATTTGCTCGAGGCCAAAGATGTAAATGAACTACTTAGTGGGACAGCATGATGCATCAAGTAGGAGGAACGAACTGATTGGCTGGCTTAAGGAGGTGGTTAATATCTTCTTTGACAGGGGTCTGCCAGTAAATTTTGCAGATAATACGTCATCGCTTCCCATAGATTAACTTCCAGGAAAGGTCTTAAAAGCAGGTGGCTTGCTTGTCCACATCAACAAACCAGTTCTAGCTGTTCTCCATTGAAGGTAGATATTTTGCAACACTCTTGGATATTGATGATCTTTTAAAGGCCGGGCCATGACAACTCCTTCCCACCCTCCATTGCAGCTGAGATCAGAAGGAAAATAGGGAAGGGGAGATGAAATCACCTTCTCTGGTAATCAAAATGCCTGCTGGTTTGACCTTGACAGCTGCAGCTGCAGCTCAGTGTGGCTCTTCAACAGGAAGAAGAAGCCAAATTGCATTGAAAGAGGCTGTCATGAGACTCCTCCTAAAGTAGAAGTGGGAACTATAAAGCCCTCTTGACATTGCTCAACTGCCAATTCCAACATTCATGTGAGTTGCTGTCCAACCAGTTCTGGAGAGCTGCCATGCCTGACCTAAAGAAACCTTCCATCAACCTATAGATACTTACGCGGAGGCATGACTTTATTGCAGGCATCTCTCTTACAACAGAGAATACTTGTCCATTCATATTTCCCCTGTCCCATATTCATATACTGAAAAGGCTTCGTACAAACTCTTGAGGATTCACAGTATTTCATTGAATACCTCGTGGGTACTCCATCTGCAAATGAAGAATTTACATGCTCAAACTGGGGAAATATGGATTATCCCTGGTTCATTTCACCCTGGAATCAGCCAATTGCATCAAGAATCATCTTCATCACTCTTTACTTATGGTCATAGACCAAAATATTTTAAAAAGCATAAAATACAAATACAACCCAAGTGCAAAAGACCTACACAAAAGATTGACTACTGACAGTTTCTCAGATATGGAAATAAATCTGCTGCTCTCTCCCACCGTAGGGGCTGAAGGCTACTCCTCCAAATAAAAGGGACAGTATTCATAACAACTGCAAGAGCTCTCATTAGGCTTTATGGGATCTCAGTATTAACTGATGGCTCACACAGTTATCTCTATATTTGAACAAATAAGAAATGGGGACAATATTACTAATGTCATTGTCCATGGTTCAGCTTGACATAAACTACTCCGGCAGGATTCCCAACTCACTATTCTAAGCTGGAACATAGCTGGCTGAAGGAATAAATATCTGGACCCTTTCTTGTTACTTTATTAATTTATGTTCAATGTCTTGTTAATACAGAAGAAATGGGTCATTGAAGAATTAAGGTTAAATGATTTCACATTAAAGGCAAACTAAATAACTTTGGGTGCATCTGCACTGTAGAAATAATGCAGTTTGACACCACTTTTAACTGCCATGGCTCCATCATACAGAATTCTGGGATCTGTAGTTTGGTGGGGCACCAGCACTCTTTGGCAGAGAAGGCTAAAGACCTTGCCAAACTACAAAACCCGACATTCCACAGGGTGGAGCTACAGCACTTAAAGTGCTGTCAAAGTACAGTTGTCCCTTCACATTTGCTGGGGTTTGGTTCCAGAACCCCCTCCCGTGAATACCCAAATCCGTGAATATTCAAATCCCATTATATGCAATGGCATAGCAAAATAGTGTCCCTTATATAATAAGCTGTGAATACTTAAATCCGTGAATGCCAAATCCGTGAATGTTGAGGGACAACTGAACATTATTTCTACAGTGTAGATTCACCTTTGCTCCCATTACCAAGGCTTGCAATGGCAGCACTTATAAGTTTTAAACTGACCTCCATAATAAATATTAATGTTATAACAGAAAACCAATAAAAAGTTAATATTTAAATAAATAAATATATAAATATGAATGTATATTTGCCTCTACATCATATTAAATCACAAGTGAAACATGAATGGTTAAGGCTGGGGGATTATATAGAAAATTTAATTATACAATATCCAGAAGCTTCTATCATTGTGGTTGGGATTTTAATGTGAGAAGTGGTCAAAACAGTAAGGTATTGTTTCCTCATTTTCATGAAACTCCCTCTCTAACTGATGAGCCCTACCCTCTTCTGGTTAGAAGTTCAAAAGACAAGGAACTGAACTGTACAGGGTTTTATTCAGCATATATGATGAATAAATTTGATTGATTTAGCCATTTTAAATGGAAGTACAAAGGGAGATAAATATGGAGAATTTACTTATTTATCTGGAAAGGAGCCTCCACAATTGATTCTCTCCCAGTTTCACATAACTCACTGAGGAGTTATGGTGTGACAGTGACTATCTATCTACCTTTGGTCTCATGTTTTGATATTAAAAGGCAATTTAAGGGTGGATTGTTATATTTCAGCCTCTTATTCCATGTGTTTTACTTCACTTTTATTCCATACTTTGTGCATCCTATCCTCTCTCCACCCCAGCAGCAGTTTATGCATTTAATTTCATTCCCCAGAAAATGCTGTCATATCCATCTGTATGTAGAACTGCAGCTACAACCAGGGGGTTCCTTAATGTTTCCCCTTCCTCCTCCTCCTCCTCACAATTTCAGCATATTCTGTGCAAAAGTTGCACATAGATGTTTTCCTCAAAAAGCAGAATTTTCTGTGCAGGAAACATCATTTTCAGCACAGAAAATAATATTTCTACACTGAAGTATTATTCCCTTTATTGCAGAAAATGCTGTTCTCTAGGCAGAACATGCACTTTTCTTTACAAATCACCTACATGTGTGTGTGTGTGTTTTTTAATGCAGAGTCAGTTCTAAATGACAGAATTTTCTGTGCAGGAAATTAAATTTCTCCTTAGAAATAGCATTCTCTGTATCTTTTGCAATTCAATTTATTTAAGTAGAGAACTCACCAACTGTGCTTTCAACCAACATAGAAACACAACTGTCTTTGCCTCTTTCACAAGAAATCAATGGGCCCCAACAGGTGTTGCCGTAGGTATAGCAATTTTGACACCTGAGTGAGTTACCTGAAAGAGGGAAGAGAAAACAGGTTTATATCCATATCTGAAGCTTTGTACAATTTCTGTTTTCCAGTACTTTCTCTGTACTGCACAGAATAGCACATGCCTTCATCAACATGGCCAGGTGTTGACACGTGAGTGGAAAAGCTAAAACACTCACTGGGATTGGTAAATTTCAATCTAGAATCCTAGAAAATGTGACCTGGAAAGATGCTGAGAATCCTTGCAATGGGCTTTAGTCCATCTGGAAAAGCTAGAATTCTCATAACATCCTAAGAAAAAGGAAAGATTTCACCAAATAGAAGTTCATAGTAGAATGTTCTTAAGCCATCTAGCAGGGAGTGGGGGGAAAGGATTTATCTTGCCAAGGGAGTCATTTTCTGTGAGAGGAAATAGCTTCTCCTTACTAGGAATGGGAAAGATGCTCTTTACTATTCAGATCCTGACAAAAGAAGAGTCTTTGAAGACTTGAGACAAGGAGAACAAAGGAGGAGGAGAACAATTATGAGACTGGGGGAAATGGTTTGCATCAAAATACACAGAGGGTACATCCAGACTACACAAATAATCCAGTTTCAAATTGGATTATTTGTGTACTGTGCAGTAAGCCATAGATTTTCCTGAACTGGAAACTGATTTCTGTAATGTTTCTGCAATATATTTGTACAGGAAACAGGGCACTTAGTGCAAAATATACAAAGGTTGGTGCAAAAATACTGTTTTTCATGGAGAAACGTGTTTTCTGCACAGGAAATGCTATATGAGTGCAAATTGCATAAATATGCATAAAGTAGGTAAAAACTATGCCATTTATACATATAAACCAATCTCTGCATGGAAAGCATGTTACCTTAGCCAAAAGAGCCCTGGTGGTGCAGTGGTTAATTGCCAGTACTGCCGCCACAACATTGTGACTTTGATCCTACAGGGCTCCAAGGTTGAGCCTTCCATCCTTCTGTAGGTTGGTAAAATGAGTACCCAGCTTGTTGGGGGCAATTTGCTAACACATTGTAAACTACTTAGGGAGTTCTTTGTACTGATGAGTAGTATAGAAACATAAAAGCTATGCTATTGCTATTGCTACTGCGAAAAGACCAATATTTCTGCACAAATTTCAGTCAGTTTTACAGAAAGTACACTGATGCCAAATGCAAAAACACCACTTTCTGTAGATTTGCATAAATGAATTTTCCCAAATGAAACCTCCATGTCTGAATAGTGCTGAAATATTTGTGCTGCAATAAGATAAGATCCAAATCCCTACTCTTTACCTCTCCTTAGAAGTGTGAAGAGGAAGAAAACTCCCAGGACAGACTTCATGGTGATGGGAAAGATCCTAAGGAAAGCAGAGTTTGAAAGATCTGTAATGACATTGGAATTCACATAGGACTGAGCATGGAGAAAACATCAGTTTAAACATTTTAAATCTATCAGGAAAGCATAACCGCAAAAAATCGATTGGTTCTAGATTGAGTTGGTGTCAGATGTTTTCATAATTAAAGTAGACCTATTGAAATCATTTCAACTTCAGCTCATTGTGGCTTTCTTAAGTCCTTTTGATTTAATGCAGTCTACTCTAAGTATTGGACCAACCCTATAAATTCAACCATTTCCCAATAGGAATGTCAGTTGAAAATTCTGTCCAATATTCAAAATCCTAGTGTCTTACAATGGAGTACTTTTAAATTGGGTTGCCTCTTTTTTAGGATCTGCCAAGACACATTGATCAAGATCCTACATACTCAAGCATAATGTAAGAATTCAGCATGTGGCACTCTTCTATCATCACTCCCAGCACAATGGTGAGTTGGGGGGGGGGACTTTTCTTATTGTATTGGGTAGAAGAGAATATGTGTAGGGTGGAAGAGAATATCAACTTCCTCAAGAAACAAAAAAGGCATACACAGATGTAAAGTGGAATTACATTATACCTCTGTATGTCATGAAAACAATGCAAAATCATTATCTGATTCTGTGACAGGATAGAGACATATTATTTGATTCTGAAAAATGCAATCTGGCATGAATTGACTGGTAACATCCAGACAGTCAGATGAATAGATAGACGGGAGAGCAAGAGAGATGCTGGCAACAGCAGTGACAACAACAGAGCAACCCTGGCCCATTTGGTCTACACCCTGGCCCATTTGTGTCTGTCTACACCCTGGCCCATTTGGTGATGGTAAGAGGGGAGGAATGGGCCAGATCCATGGACAGGATATGCCAGATTCTGTACATGAGCCTGGATAGACACACAGGAGAGTATCAGACAGGAATGAAAAAAGTGTTCCTGTCCCACAATCTCCTCTCCCATCCCTGTCCTGGTAGAACAACAAAACTTTTTACACCTAACTTTTGCAGCATCCACAAGGCAGCCCAGGAGTGAAGAAAGCTCTGACAAAGCTCTGTTCACTTCCTGTAGTGAAATCCCACTGGTTCTCGTGAGAAGATGCGAGCGCAGGAAATTCAAATTTACAAAGAAAAATAAAACATTAGAAGTGATAGCAAGCACAAAAACACACTTGAAACATTACAAGTAACCCAGGGAGGGTCCAGAAAAGTGTGTCACTTACCTTGATGTCCCAATCTCACCAAGAAGTGTTCTGGCAGGGACCTCCCATTGATCCTGGGATCTCGTCAGCAAAATGGTGCACCTTTTCACTTGCTGTCAAATCTGTGACAGGAATGGAACGGGGGATGTATTGACGGTTTCTCCCATCAATAAAAAGCAGCGCCAGTGGAACAGCAGCAGAATGGGTGCATTATGAGAGGGGAACAACGTCATCTGAAAAAGTAACCCTTTAGTGATCTCTTGGCGACGGTATAACACCATTTTCAGTGTGTCTGATAGGAGATTATTAGGAGATTAATAGGAGATTATTAGAGAGGAATGAAAAAAGTATTCCTGTCCCACAATCTCCTCTCCTGCCCTTCTCCTGTCCCTGTCCTGCCACAGTAACAAAAGTTTTCAGACTTACCTTTGTAGCATCTTCAGGGCATCCCATGAGTGAACGGAGCTCTAACAGAGCTCCATTCACTTCCTGAACTGAAATCCCGCCCCTTCTTGCAAGAAGATGCAAGCACGGGAAATTCAAAAATAAAAAGCAAAATACAAGAGAAGTGACAGCAAGCACAAAAACACACTTTAAAACCTCCAAGTAAACCAGTGAAGTTTTTAAAAAGTATGTCACTTACCTTCATGTCCCGATTTCACCAGGAGGTTTTCTGGCAAAGAACTCCCATTGATGCTGGCATCTTGCCAGCAAAACGGGGCACCATTTCAGTCATTGTCAAATACGTGGCAGGAAAGGAAGGGGGGAATGTATTGTTGTCTTCTCCCATCAATAAAAAAACAGCACCGGCAGAAGAGCAACAGAATGGGGGCATTACAAGAGGGGGACAGCGTTATCTGAAAAGGGAACCCTTTAGAGATCTCCAGGGGTCATTATAATACCGTTTTTAGCACATCTGATAATCTCCAAAACCTCCACAGGCAGACATGATAAGGAAGCTTGTATGGGCTCACAAGAGAATCTGGAAAACAGCTGACAATTTCTTGCCCTGTGCCTTCCACCCCCTTCCAAGTCTGCTTTAGTAGGCAAGGGTGCTTCCCTTGGCTCTTTAGTTGCTGGAAGATGGGATAGTAATTTATAGGAAAAGGCACACCGGGGGGGGGGGTTGGGGTTGAAAAGCCACTGGCTACAGCTGGGAGGAAAAATAAAACTTTGCCTTCCTACCTGTTGTCTTCTTGCAGTTACAGTAATGAAGATGAATGCTCCCCAGACCCCTTTCCCTCTCCCCCAGCCACTAAAAGGGAGTGAGTAGCAGCACAACTACATGGGAGTAGCATTACACTGGCAGCAGGGAGGCAGGATCTTGTCCAATGTGTGGCTTCTCAACTGAATCTGTTCATCACTCAGTTGATAAATCTAAAAGTTAAAGGAAGCTGCCTTCAGTTGAATCAGAACAATATTCCATCAAACTCAGTACAATCTATGTCACTGGGGAGGAATGTTTGTCCCAAGGGCCACACGTGTGACCCCCCCCCAGCCACATTTTTATGGGGCCTAATCTCCCCCCCCCCATTTCCCTTCAACCCCCAAGACTCCTCTGCAACCCAGATCCCCAAATAAATTCTAAAGCAGCAGTCATTTCTTCAATTGCTTACTAACTATAAATATTTTCTCTGAAACATTAGCGAGCTTACACAGCAAAATTCTCTCTGTGCAAGGGAGGAGCAAAGAAATTGCCACTTCACTTCCTGGCACTTCCTAGCTTGGCAACTCCAGTACTCGATGGTGCAGGACTCTCAGCCCACCAGCATCCAAGAACCATAGAGTGCCAGGTGCTCTCAAGAATCTGCCTGCCTCCTACGGTGCTGCTGTCCCAGAGTCATCAAGGAAGCTCCAAAGGCTAGTTACAGTTAATCAGAGAAGCCACTTATTTTATTTCAGTATAAATGTGAGACTAATATAATGAATTTATTGTACTTTAGAATTACAATGGAATTATTACATTGCATTAGAGATGTAGCTGGATTTAAAAAAACACAAATAGAATCTCCTTAATGAAATGAATGAAACAAAAATAAGTATATGATGTAATAGCAACTGAGTAAATCTTAATGGTGGTTGTGATTGTGAAGAAACCATGAAACTAGGATAGAGCAGTAAGTACAAGGACATATTTGTCCCACTATTAGATTTGCCACCATAAAACATCTATTAAGAGGGGGAAGAAGAAAGTAAAATGAAACAAGACTTTAAAAAAAAAAACATTTCTAAATCCAGAATGTAGTAGATGGATCTCAGCCACATCATAGTTTCCAATTTCTGGTCTTTACAGTCAGCCCTTGACATGCATGGGGGTTAGGGGCATCGTACCACTACAAAAGTGGGGGGGGGGAATGGAAATATCTTAAGCTCCCCTGTGCGTATTTAACAATTACAAAAAGTACAGTACAGTACTGTAATTTGCAAGTGTCAAAACAGAGGGCTTTCATCTGTTCTTGTCTACAAATGCTTGCTTTGAACTGCTGGTACGTATGCACTCCTTGGGCCATGGGCTGGGCAGTTTGATGGAGCAGATTGTTGGAAAGCAACCAAGAAAAATCCTCCCAGCTTGAAGTGGGCTGATTTCAGCCTGCCCAGCAGGGGAGAGAAGGAAGGGGGAAGGCAAGGCTACTTGAAAAGGCCCAACAGCCGCTTCTGAGCAGCTCGGGCTGGGAGGAGTTTCCTGGGTTGCTTTTTGACGATCTGCTCCCTCACCCACCCCCAGTGGCCCGTTCTCAGGCAATCCCTCTAGGTGGTTTTCCATGGAGCCTATGGTGTGGTGGTGGTGGAGACCGAAGGAGCGTATCATCCAAAGCAACCCAGCAAACGTCTCACAGCTTAAGCCACATAGAGGCTCGACTTCCCTTCCCCCTGCAGTCCAATCTGGGCTTGGTATCTTCCCACCCTTAGTTTGCTTTTTAAGCAGTGCACTCACATGCAAGCAGGAGTGAAAGAACAGCTACAACATTGTGTCTACAGACTGTATCAGATGCACTAAATACAGCATCATACCACCACCACATCAACACAAAAGGGTGTGCATATCAGATGATGTCTCTCTTTTGCTTTTATGTCATGTCCTTAACCCAACCTATTTTATTGACGGCCCAAGCTGTCAATAGATCGGTTGTACCAGTTTTTTGCTGGCATGGCCAGTGTGTGTAACCTTGCATCTTTGTGTGTGTGTGTGTGTGTGTACTTACCTTGTGAATGGCTGGACCAGCAAGAACACTTCCGGGTGAGATTGCGACATCCAGGTAGGTGGTAGACTTTTTATTACCCTCCCCAGTTTACTTGGAAGTTTTTATGTGCTTAGTGTAATTTTTTGTGTCCTATTTTTTGCTTTATTTTTAAATTTCCCGTGCGATGAAGTCTCACAGGATATCAAAGGAGGAAGTAAATGGGGCTTCATTCACTTCCTCTTCATTGCTGGCAAAGCCTTCTACCAGGAGAGAAGGTAAGTGTGTGTGTGTGAGCATTCTTTTGCTGGCATAAAAATGGGTAATTAATAATAATAATAATAATAATAATAATACCCCACCCCTCTGTTAAGACAATCGGGATGGCTTACAAAAATTAAAATATAAAATACAGATAAAAATCCCTAAACACCACCCACCCCCAAGGGGCTTGTCTGATAATGTCCTACATGTTTGATGCAAGATACCATCTGTTATTCTTGCCATATTATGATCTTTCTGCATGGAGCGCATGAAGTCTGATGTTTAAGTTGGGTCTACATTTTGAGGAAGAATTATCTTCATCTTCTCTTTTTACTGTACTAAACAAGTAAAAATGGAAAACTACCTGGTGGATGAAAGAAGAGACAAGCTAATCAATATGTGAAGATGTGTACTTCTGTCCTATTTTCCACACTTTGCTGGATGAGAGACAGCATGAGTCTCTGCCATTGTACTTTCTCTAGCTCTTGGGAGGGCAGAGTTTTCTCTTTCTTCCCTGCTTCAACCCCAGGAGTGCAACAGCAGCTTCGGGGGTTCCTAGCACAGCTGTGTCAGATAGGGTTCCCAGATCTCAAATCCTGGCCTGGAGTCTCAGAGCCTGGACCTTCTTCTCTGGTCTTGTGAGTGTAAAGGGGAGGAATTTCAAAGTGAGAGCACTGCCTTGAAAAGTAAGAGTATTTGTGTGTGTGTGCACAGTTTTCTCTTTTGTAACACTTAGTGTTTTGTTTTTGTTTTGTTTTTTTGATGGCATACTCTGTACAACTGTAGTCAACACTTAATGTCTCATGCTTAATGGCATCCCTAGTGTCTACTTTTTGTGATATCAAAAAAGGTTATCTCTAGATCCCAGGACCTGGTTCAAAAATCTCAGTCCTGACCTGAGCACCCTATTATCAGACTGGTCACTAGTCAGTTACAGGCATGTCATAAGTCATCCACTGGACAACTCAGATAATGAGGAGGAGGGGGAGAAGGCAGCTAGCCAGGAAGCTGCAGCTTCTGTAGTGGAACTCTCCCTGAGTCCAAGGGGATGAGATCTGGGGCAGTTGGCGACTGTACTACCCATCAGGCATTGGCAGAGGCTAAAGACAACATGCTCCTGTCCATTGTTGAGCGACAGGAGGAGAAATGCAAAGCCCAGTGCCGGTTAAGTAATAGATGCTTACCCAACTGGGCACTAATTAGGCACCAGTGGCTTTGAAGAAGCAGCCAATAAATATCCCAGTGGTTCTGTCTAAGCCTGAGTGCTGACAACTCTCCTATCTGATTAAATAGCAGTACTCACTTACGTTCCTGGTTTCCATGACCTTGGACTGGCTACATTTTGGACAACTCTGTTTGCTCATTGCTGTCTCATGTATCTGGACTTCTGACCTGATGATATGACTTCCAGACTGGCTTTTCCCTTCATTTTGCATAATCCATGACGTACCAAGACTAGAATGACTACCTATTGGTTACAGAGATGTACCTGGCCACTGTACAAATGTGCTTCTGCACTCAGAGAGAAAGGAGCAGCCCCCACCTCCAGTTTACTGCTTTCTTCCTCTTGCTAGGTGTGTAACAGCTCCTAGGCCTTACCCAAGCACACCTCTACAGCCAGTCAGTGACTGGGAGACAGAGCAAAAGCCAGAAACTGGCAGGTGCCATTTCACACCCATGGTGGGACATTTGGGAAGGAGGTATCAGGACTTAAGCCAATATATGTCACTCAGAGGATTGTCACCTCCATTTATTGACTCTGTGAATCACATCATCAGTCCAACTGTGTGTTATCTAGCTATGGTTGAAACATCGCATATCAAAAGAAAAGCCCTATTAATTAATCTTCAGTACTAATATTTTCAAATGGAAATCTGGTTCTTTTTGAAAGTGCTAGAATTCTTTGGTTAGCCACATACCCTCCAGCATTTCACAGATGAAAATAAGGACAGCTATGGCTGAGCAACATTAGAGTGTGGACAATGTTAGGGTTTGGCCACACAAGGGTGGTTAAAGTGTGATCCCCTGGCCCTTCTCTCCCCTCCCCATTCACCCCTGCTGCAGCAGCCCTCCTGGGGAAAGGAGGTAAGTTCTCTCCACCTCCTCTCCCTCTGCCATCCACCCCAGCCACTTCCAGTCATGAACCATGGATAACTGAATCAGTGGATGGTGAAACAGCAGATACCAGGGTCCTACTGTATTTACATAGTCTGATAAAGTCCCCAATCTCAACACCTGCACCCCTGCCATTTCTAAACATCCTTCTAACATGGCTGCAGAGCAGCTAAAGCAATCCAAAGCAAAACTTAACATGGCAGGTAAGTCTCTTGTGGGACCCTCTGACAGTTTGTGTGATTTTTTGAGAAGTGCGTCTCAGTCATTTCCCAAACAAATAAATCTTGTCAGGTCCAAATGAAAAAAATTAGAGACTTTTAGAGATGAAACACAGGAAAAGTTTGAAAAAGATTGGGGAAAAATTAAATTTATATTTCAGATTAATTTGGGGAGAGGAAGCTGTACAAGGGATAGTAATTTTTTTAAAAAAACAACTCAGTTAATAAGAACAAATTGTGTGAATCTGATCAAAAATTAGGGAAGAGTTATATCAGATAATAGTAGAGTTGACCAATGTAAAATAAAATGGAGTTACCGAAGAAGTATAATAATATTAAGGATATAATGAGAATTATTATGTTTGTATTATTTGTTGAATATATATTTAATATGTTAATATGAAGAGTTAAAAGATGTCACTTATGTTGACACTTATCCATACTGAAGAAAAATAATTGTTTTTATGTAGTACAGTATTTGTTACTCTCAACTATATAAAAAAGACCCATATACATGTGATATAGTCATGTCAAGAAAGAAAGGAAGTTATTTTAAATGTTTTTGTTATGTTATTTGTTATCAACTTTCATGAGTAAAAATCGCCAAAATATTACACTCAAATGTCCCTGCGGTACCGCAACAGTACTGGCAGGGACGGGCGTCATCTGAAAGGGACGCCCTGCAGCGCAGCAGTCTCGCAACATGGCAAGGCTGCTTCCATTGCATTTTACTTGTCCGAAAAAGTCCGTAATAGAATAAGGCTTTTAAAGTTTTTTTTTAACTGTTTCTTTTTCTATGTTTATTGTTTGTTTATGTAGAGTGATTGGTATTTATTCGTTCCTGTGATTTATGTCTGATTTATGTTTTATGGTTTTTTTATTTCAAATATAATAATTAAAAGAGTCAAAAAAATTAGAGACTTTTTCAAGAAAGGTGTTGCACATTATAAATAACAGAGATTGGCACTCAGAGAACATTGTTTCTCGCTAACTTTTATTTCCGATAACTCCCCCCCCCCTTCAAATTCACATTTCAAGTCATAACTCATCTCCTTTCCCACAGATTGGCACATTTGCTTTCTGCAATGACATATGTTTAGCAATGGTTCCATAAGATAGGGTTCCATAAGACATTAGAAGAAATTTGTAGGTAAAATGAGCCAGGCTCATGCAAGGGAAAGAAAACTGATTTTTCCTCAAAGGAAGTACTTGGCATAATGCAATGAACATGAGCTAGATACCGAGTTTGTTGACTTAAGCCAACAAACTCCAAATAGCTTTTGAACTCCACACTTCCTTGTATAATCCCAAGAGAACTTAAAGGCCTTTTTAAAAATCAAGAAAACTATTTTGACAAAGCCAGTTTCTTTGCTTTGCTTTTAAACTTGCTTTTTATCTGCCACCCATTGACAGACTACGCTACATATTGAAAACCCTAAAGCAGGGGTGGGAATCATATGTCCCTCCAGATATTGGAGGACTGCAGCTCTCTTCAGTCTCAGCCTGTGTTGGAAATGTCAAAGAATGATAAGAGATGCATGCCATTAACATCTGGATGGTTATGTGAGGCCCACCTCTGCTCTAAAGGGATGAAAATGACTTTAGAAAAGGTCAGGAAGATCAAATATGGAAAAATTACAGCCAACATGGAGGGTTCTGGAACATAAAGTCCAAATAATTCTTTTTTCTAAGCTGTGGCAAAGAAAGGGGCATAAATTCAACTCAAAATAGGTGGGTTACAATGCAAACTCTAAGAAATAATTCATGGTTGTAATTCCGTGTCAATAGGAGATACAACTCACATACTGCTTGAATGCTTCTTTTACAACAATTTTAGAAACAACTACATTTATCCATTATTATGACCAATGAAGGGAAGGTCATCTGTTGTAAAGGTTTGTTTTCTGATGTCAGATGTAGAGAAGTATATATCTTTCAGAACATCTAAATTTCATATTAAGGCTCTACAAATACATGGCATAAAGTTTAAAGGGGTTACGGGAAAGTTATTTAACTCTTAGGGGTTAATTACTAGAAATTTAAATTGTCTAGTCTCCTTTCTTTTCTTTTTTTTGTATTTGTGTATAATGACTGTTAGTTAAAACACAATAAGTTTGAACTTGAACTTGAAATGGTTCAATCTACAGGCAAAGCAGGGGTGCATACAGTTTTCGAAACTCTACGGTCATATTTTAGCAAATGTGATCCACCATTTATTGAACAAAGAATATCCGTAGCACAACCCTTCCTGTGGTTGATCACATTACGATGACCTGGAGAAGGAAGTCAGGGTAGGCAGTCAGAAAAGAAAAACAGAACACCAGTCTCTTCATCATTCCTCACTCAGGCCAATACAGATTGGTAAAATTGTATCTCTCTGCAAACCAGTTGCATTGACTCACCTCTCACCTCCTACAGACACTGTAAAGAAGTGATTTCTAATGAACTGAGCTGAAAAGCAAATAAACCCTAGAAGAAGAGTCAGCTATGGGGATTTTCACATGGGGCCAAAATGTCCCGCTACCTTCTCTCCCGTTCCTGCCATGGAATAATGTAAATCTTTCACACACTTACCTTAATTCTGGTGCAGCAATGGGCTCTCTCTCCCCTCACTGACCGGCCATAAATGTAGCTGTTGTAAGGCTGCTTTTACAACCGGCCATCTGAAACGTTATCACGTTATTGTGTGATAACGGCCAGACAGTAAATTTAAAAAATAAAACTCCCCCAAACATAAAATCAGTTCACCAAGACAAAAACACACTTTAAATCACACAATCAAAATGTGGAGCGTAAAAGAAAGGGTGCCACTTACCTGGATGTCCAGATCTTACTAGGTAGTGCTCGGAACGGACCTCCCCTCCGTGGCTGCCATTTCAGAACAGGAACGGGGCTCCTGTTCGCACACCCATGATTGTGTGATAGCAACAGAACAGGAGGTCTATTCACGGTGAAAAATCATGATTACACTGTTCTGGAACAGTCACGGGAGCAGGATGGATGCAGGACAGAATGGGGTTAATGGCGTCCGAAAGGGAAAACCTTTCCAGACCCTGTTCTGTTCCTGCCATGGGATATATAGCCCATGTGAAAATCTCCTATATCTAGGGTGGGAATTGTATTATCTCTTTCACTAGAACTCACCAAGGGCTTGACTTCCTACCATGCTGCTAAATTATGAGATAATTCTGGAAATTACCTTGGAAAACAGCACAGCTGAGAAATGCACACTTTGTTTTAGAGCAGCTCCCAGAAGGCATCCAGGGGAACAATTCTGCTTTAAAACAAGACACACCTACTCATTTTTGCCACTGTTATACCATCAATATGTGTTAGCACAGCACCAATGGCAGCAGTAGCCACAGAGGGAAGCAGAGTTGCAAAATGGGTGGGAAGAAGGAGAGTATTGAGACCTGAAAACCACATGTTATCAACCTCTGAATTAGGCCATATCCATCATACATGCTTAGGCACACACATTCATGCATAGTGAAGTGTATATATGGGTATGCCTGAGTTAACAAATCAATGCCTTCCTCTGTATGATTTTTTAAAAGAAAATTTGGTGCCAGAGGAACAAATGACATGGAAAGAATGGGGATAGGTACCTGAACATCCAAAAGAAGAGCTATTCCACATGTTTTTTGTTCAAAACTAACAAGATCTTTATGCGAAATGAAACAAAACAACCAGGCCAGGCAAGGCAGGGGGGGGGATTGAACTTTGTAGAGACCACAGAAATGCTTTTTCCCCCTTCAAAATTGTGTAGTGTGAATGGGCCCTTAGTTAACTGAGTTATGCCTGTATATAATGTGCACATTCAGACATTCTTCATCATTATTATTCTCACAAGCAGCTTGTGCAAGATAGGTCCATTTTATGATGCCATTTAATTGTTTTCCTTGCAGGTCTTCAAATTTGTAATTACCTTCGTAAACTGTTCGCACCACATCAATGCAGTGGGTCTCATCCCCAGAACAATCTACCATTGCTGAACCACACCGTAAAGGGTCATTGACAAAGCAGCCTGGGCATTGCTTCCCATTGGGTCTGACAAACAGTGGTGAGGCTGAAAGCAAATAGAAGGAATTCGTCATTTGTTCAGGTAAAAGTGATAACGATGTTTGATACAATCATGCCAGGCTACCTTGTGCAGTTAAACGCCCACCACACTCTCCAACTTAAGAGGAAAATCTTAACTGGTCACCCACATAGATGGTATGTGATCCCAAATGACAAGTGTATGGCATGGATTGCAAAGTAAATGCAGAATCAGGAGGGTCTATTCTAGAAAGATCAAATTGTTTTTTAAAAAACTTCAGATGAAGTTCTTCACTCCCCAAAATAGCAACACCTACCCTACCCTTGAGGCAAAGAAGTGGGCTTTGATCTAGCACACCTTCTGAACTGGTGGAGAGCAGGGATACATCAAGCTCTTTGCCTGTAGCTGGACATGCAAAAACAGGTGCCTGCAACAAGTGCAAGTCACACCATGTTCAACTTTTAAGAATAGGTGAATCAGTCTTCACTCATCTCCCTGCTCTCTGGCAACATGGAACAGGTTGTGTTGGGAGGAGATCTTCACAGTTTACAAGGTAGGATTTGGGGGATCGTTAGAAGGTGCAGCTATGTCTCTAACTATGTCTCCTTATGCAGTATCTCAGCCAGAGCTCCAGAAGACCAGATCAATTATTCCTACACTGGGGTGTAAGGAATGTCCATCATACTATATGGTCCTGCTTTATGGCATGATGAATTTGCTCAGGCCCAAAGCTCTAAATGGGGTACCTATTGATACATGGCTCAGAATAATGCATCACGTAGCAGGAATGAATTGATTGGCTGGCTTAAGGAAGTGTTGAATAACTTCTTTGACAGTGGTGTGCTAGCAAATTTTGCAGATAGTGACTCATAATAATTCCCATAGATTCACTTCCAGCAGGTCTTAAAAGCAGGTGGATTCCTTATCGACATCAACAAACCAGTTCTAGCTCTTTTCTTCTCCATAAGAGGCAGATATTTTGCAACACTCCTGGATATTAATTATCTTCTCCACCCTCTACTGTTCTGAGTGTTGCAGCTGAGCTCAGAAGGAACACAAGGGAGGGGAGATGAATCACCTTCTCTGCTAATCAAAATGTCCTGTTGGCTTGACCCTGGCAGCTGTAGCTCCACCTTGGTGTTGCTCTTCAACAGAAAGAAGAAGCCAAATTTCATTGAAAGAGGCCATCATTGCTCAACTGCCACTCTCAACATTCCTGAGAGTTGCAGTCCCACCAGTTCTGGAGAGCTGCCATGCTTGACCTAAAAAAACCTTCCATCAGCCTTCAGGATACTTACGTGGAGGCTTGACGTTGTTGCAGGCATTTCCCTTACAACAGAGAATACTTGTCCATTCGTATCTCCCCTGCCCCATATTCAGATATTGTAAAGGTTTCCTACACATCTTTGAGGATTCACAATATTTTGTTGCAAACCTCAAGGGTTCTCCATCTGCAAATGAAAAATTTACATCCTCAAACTGGGGGAAATGCAAATTATCCCTGGTTATTTCTTCCTGGAATCAGCCAATTGCAATAAGAATCATCATCATTATTCTTTACTTACAGTCGGAGACCAAAATATTTTTAAATGCATAAAATTACAAATACAATCCAAATGCAAAAACAAAACAGAACAAAACAAAAACCTTACACAAAAGACTGAACACTGACAGTTTCTAAGATATAGAAGAGAGTTTGCTGCTCTCTCCCACATTAGGGGTGGGAGATTCTGCCTCCATGTAATGGCTACAGCAGTCATAATAACTACAAGAGCCCTCATTAGGCTTTATGGCATCTTAATGTTTACTGACAGCTCACTAAGTTTTCCTTGTATTCGAACAACAATTTTAAACTAACAAACATATCCATGCAGTACATCATTCATTTCAGGAATTTATCAAGAATCACAGAGAAGAGGTTAGTGGAGCAGCTCGGGGAATTGCTATAAACTGTAAGGGCTCATCTACATGAGCCAGGAAATGCTGGCTCCCTGCTGGCATATCACAAACATGGACCTGGTCTGTTCTTTCCCCATTTCCTGCATGGAATATGAGAAAGTCCTAACCCACTGCCCCCATGTTCTTCTCTGCCTTGGAAAGCAGGAGGGGGGCTCACAACATGTGACCAATGGCCCCTGCTTGTGACCAGCCTTGATCACATGCTGTGGAACTCCTTCCTGAT
Source organism: Gambelia wislizenii (assembly GCA_030847615.1). Lineage (NCBI taxonomy): Eukaryota > Metazoa > Chordata > Lepidosauria > Squamata > Crotaphytidae > Gambelia > Gambelia wislizenii. The sequence goes on along the minus strand of JAUMIR010000010.1, from coordinate 30,470,332 downwards.
TCAGAAAGACCCAGGGGGGGCTGCAGCATTAGTGAAAGCCAGCCTGCAGGGAAGGACAAGCACAGAACAATCCATTGTTTGCTGGCGGTAATGGAGTAAACTGGGTATTATTATAAACTATTCTATCATGCCCTATTCCTCCTTCCTCCTATCTGAGCTCTGCATCTGCCCCAGGGGTGTTGAGGACTTTCTGAAGGAAGAATGGGGCAAATGCCCTGTGTCATATGGATTGCAGGGCTCTGAAATGGGGGCAAGGCAGGGTATTCAAACCATGTAGCAAGTCCTAAGATAAGAATATGAATCTTATGGGAGGGGAGAAGAGCAGAAATGGAGGAAGAGATTGAATCAGAATTTTTGTACAGTTGGGTGCACTGCAAGCAGACATTGACAGCAAACTCATTGGTCTGAAGGATTTAGGGTTATTGGCTGTAATTAGTGCTACACCATTATGTGATCTTGTGTTGCCTACAAATGCCCTTAGGAAGGAAACAGTAGGAGGAAGTAATCACTGAAAGAAGTTGAGCCTCCGGTTGCCACTAATTTGAGGAGTTCTGTTGAGGAATCTGAAACAAACATTTTGCTGGCCAATTCGAGAATGATGCAAAGATCACCCAGAAATCTCTATCCCCTATGGATTTGGAAAAAGAGGAGGAGTTAGATGTACTGCTTTGTGCGACTGTTCATACTGATGAGCAATCAGAGAATAAAGCAGTACTCCTTATGGATCTAAATGACATGGAACAAGCACACCTTATAAAATCAGGCCAACTGATGGAACCATCACAAACTTTCATAGATTTTGAGCAGTGAAAAGAAGCTTGTGCAACCTCAGTTAATGAGCAGCCTGGAAGCGCTTCTAATTATTGAGATCTGAATTCTATTGGTATATATCACCAATAGAATTCATGGTGAGTATTGATAAATAAGAAATGGGGACAATATTACTAGTGTCATTGTCCAAGGTTCAGTTTGACGCAAACCACTCCAGCAGGATTCCCAGCTCACTAATCTAAGCTGGAACATAGCTGGGTGGAGGAATAAGTATCTGGACCCTTTCTTTATTAATTTTACTACTATATTTGATGTCTTGTTAGTACAGAAGACATGGGTCACTGAATAATTAAGGCTAAATGATTTCACATCTTTTACATTAAAAGCTTCACCTAGCCAAAAAAAAAAAAAAAAGTAGAGCTTGTGGTGGTCTGGGAATCTTTATATCCACTACATTAAAAGGCAAACTAAATAACTTAGGGTGCATCTGCACTGTAGAAATAATGCAGTTTGACACCACTTTTAACTTCCATGGCTCCATCATACAGAATTCTGGTATTTGTAGTTTTGTGGGGGCACCAGCACTCTTTGGCAGAGAAGGATAAAGACCTTGTCAAACTACAAAACCCAGCATTTCATAGGGTGGAGCTACAGCATTTACAGTGGTGTCAAACTGCTTTATTTCTTTAGTGTAGATGCACCTTTACTCCTGTTAATCCTGATAATCCTGATAATTTAGTTGACCAAAGCAACAAGAATCTTATTCTACGTATTTCTTCTTTGTGCACTTTATAGAATCTGGGGATTCCCCTAAATGTAATTTAAGGGTGGATTGTTATATTTCAGCCTCTTATTCCATGTGTTCCTTCTTTGTGCACCTTATACCCCCAACCCTCACAGCAGTTTATGAATTTAATTTCATTCCACAGAAAATGCTGCCATATCCATCTGTATGTAGAACTGCAGCTACAACCAGAGGGTTCCTTAATGTTCCCCTCCTCCTCCTCCTCCTCCTCCTCCTCCTCCTCCTCCTCCTCCTCCTCCTCCTCACAATTTCAGCATATTCTGTGCAAAAGTTGCCCATAGTTGTTTTCCTCAAAAAGCAGCATTTTCTGTGCAGGTAACAGCATGTTCAGCACAGAAAATAATATTCCTACACAGAAGTATTATTCCTTTTTGCAGAAAATGCAGTTCCCTAAGCAGAACATGCACATTTCTATACAAATCACCTACAAGTGTTTCTTTTTATGCAGAATTAGTTCTAAATGACAGAATTTTATGTGCGGGAAATTATATTTCTCCTTATAAATATCATTTTCTGCATCTTTTGCAATTCAGTTTGAGTAGAGGACTCACGAACTGTGTTTTCAATCGATGTAAAGGCACAAATATCATCTCTTTTTTCACAGGGCATCTTTGGTCCATAGCAGGTCTTGCCGAGGCTGATGCAAATTTCACAACGGAGAGAATTACCTGAAAGAGGGAAGAGAAAACAGGTTTATATCCATATCTGAAGCTTTGTACAAATTCTGTTTTCCAATAATTTTTCCATACTGCACAGAATAGCACAAGCCTTCATCAGAATGGTCCGGTGTTGCCATGTGAGTGGAATATCTAAAAAACAAACTATGATTGGTAAATTTCAATCTAGAATCCTAGAAAATGTGACCTGGAAAGATGCTGAGAATCTTGTTATGGTCTTTAGTCCATCTGGAAGAGCTAGAATTCTCAGAACATCTTAAGAAAAAGGAAAGATTTCACCAAACAGAAGTTCATAGTAGAATGTTCTTAAGCCATTTAGCAAGGAGTGGAAAAATGGATTTCTCTTGCCAAGGGAGTCATTTTTTATGAGAGGAGCTAGCCTCTCCTTACTAGGAAAGGGGAGGATGCTCATTAATATTTGGATCCTGACAAAAGAAGAGTCTTCTGAGACTTGAGGCAAGGAGAACAAAGGAGAAGGAGAACAACTGTGAGATCGGGGGAAATGGTTTGCATCAAAATACACAGAGGGTACATCCAGACTACACAAATAATCCAGTTTCAAATTGGATTATTTGTCATAGCTCCTTCCTATGGAAACCTGGGATTTGTAGTGTGGTGAGGCACCAGCACTCTTTGGCAGAGAAGGCCTTGTAGAACTATAAAACCCAGGATTCCATAGGAAGGAGCCATGGGAAACAATCCAGTTTCAGACTAGATTATTTGTGTAGTGTGGAGTAGGACGGAGTTTTTCTGAATCAGAAACTGATTTTTGTAGTGTTTCTGCACTATATTTGTACAGGAATCAGGACATTTAATGCAAAATGTACAAAAATTGGTGCAAAAATATTTTCTTTCATGGAGAAATGTGTTTTCTGCACAGGAAATGCTATATGAGTGCAAATTGCATAAATATGTGCAAAGTAGGTAAAATCTATGCCATTTATACATATATACCACTCCCTGCATGGAAAAAAAGCTACCTGAGCCAAAAGACCCCTAGTGGTGCAGTGGTTAACTGCCGGTACCGCAGCCACAACATTGTGACCTTGGATACAGCCTTCCATCTTTCCGTAAACTGGTAAAATGAGTACCCAACTTGTTGGGGACAATTAGCTAACACTTTGTAAACCACTTAGGAAGTGCTTTGCAGTGATAAGCAATACAGTAGGACCCCATATCCACTGATTCATTATCAACTGATTCAGTTATCCACAGGACACAAAATAGCACACCTAAATGTGTCCTCTCTAGCCATTTTCTATGTCCTCCAAGGCAACTGTATGATATTTTGAACCAGAAGGCAATTATTTTAATGGCAGTCACTGTTATCCACAATTTTCTGTATCCATGGGCCCCCCAGAACCAATTCCCAGCAGATAAGGGGTTCCTACTGTATAGAAATATAAATGCTATGCTATTGTGAACAGACCAATATTTCTGCACAAATTTCAGTCAGTTTTACAGAAAGTACACTGATGTCAATGCAAAAACACCACTTTCTGTAGATTTGCATAAATGAATTTTCCCAAATGAAACCTTCATGTCTGAATAGTGCTGAAATATTTGTGCTGCAATCAGATAAAATCCAAATCCCTACTCTTTACCTCTCCTTAGAAGTGCAAAGAGTAAGAAGACTCCCAGGACAGACTTCATGGTGATGGGAAAGATCCTACGGAAAGCAGAGTTTGAAAGATCTGTAATGACATTGGAATTCACATAGGACTGAGCATGGAGAAAACATCAGTTTAAACATTTTAAATCTATCAGGAAAGCATAACCGCAAAAAATTGATTGGTTCTAGATTGAGTTGATGTCAGATGTTTTCACAATTAAAGTAGAGCTATTGAAATCATTTCAACTTCAGCTCATTGTGGCTTTCTTAAGTCCTTTTGATTTAATGCAGTCTACTTTAAGTATTGGACCAACCCTATAAATTCAACCATTTCCCAATAGGAATGTCAGTTGAAAATTCTGTCCAATATTCAAAATCCTAGTGCTTACAATGGAGTACTTTTAAATTAGGTTGCCTCTTTTTAGGATCTGCCAAGACACATTGATCAAGATCCTACATACTCAAGCATAATGTAAAAGTTCAGCATGTGGGACTAGGCTGTGACTCCTCTAACATCATCCCCAACACAATGGTGTGTTGTGGGGGGGGGCTTTTTTCATTGTGATGGGTGAAAGAGAATATGTGTAGGATGGAAGTGAATATCAAATTCCTCAAGAACCACAAAAGGGAAAACAAATGTAAAGTGAAATTACATTACACCTCTGTATGTTACAAACAAAATGCAAGGCATTGTCTCATTCTGTGACAGAATAGAGACATATTACATGATTCTGAAAAAGGCACTCTGGCATGAATTGATTGGTAACATTCTGACAGTAAGATGAATAGAAAAATGTGCTTGAGTAAGGAGAAAGAGAGAGAGATGGAGACCTTTTCTACAAAGGCAATTTACCCTGTCTCACCCCTGTCTGAGAGCCCTGTAGTCTTGACAACGCAGGGCATTTACCCAGTTCTGTCCACAAGCAGTCCCCGTGACCCCCAGGAACTATGCAGGCCTCTGACTAGGCTAAAATGGGGTATTGCCCAATAAAACATTGTAAAATAATACCTGGGGAAACCGGGTCCTGCTGGAGCCCTTCCCAGCAACGTGGCCTGTTGCTACAGCTGCTGGTCTGCATTGCTCTTCCAAAGCAGGAAGGAGTACTCCAGTGTGTAACCAATGCCACAGGGGGTCTTGGTTACATATTATGGGCCGGTTTCCTTGCTTCCAGGAGAGCAAAGAAGATGCTGGTAACAACAGTGGCAGCAACAGGCCGGCATGCCTGTCCATACCCCAGCTCATTTGGTGATGGTAACCAGGACCGGTTTAAGGCACCAATGGCATCAGCATCTGCAGGGGGCCCAATCATTGTGGGGGGCCCCGTAGTAACCCTCCTTCTGCAAAAACATTATTAGCAATAATCTGAATATCCTGTACTATGAATAGCTTAGGTTGAGTTAGGTTACATTGACCTAAGATAAACATTTGCCCCCCCAAAAAATAAAGCATTGCAGGGGGGGGCTAAATTCCTTAAACCTGTCCTGATGGTAACAGGGGATCCATGGGCAAGATCCATGAGCTTATGTTGATAAGCCTGAAGAGACACATAAGCAGACAAGATGGGGAAGCTAGTATGGGCTCACAACTGAATCTGGGAAACAGCTGACAATTTCTTGCCATGTGCCTTCCACCCCCTTCCAAGTCTGCTTTAGTAGGCAGGGGTGCTTCCCTTGGCCCTTTAGTTGCTGGAAGATGGGATAGTAATTTATAGGAAAAGACACATGGGGGGGGGTTGAAAAGCTGCTGGCTACAGCTGGAAGGAAAAAGGACAGTTTGCCTTCCTACCTGTTGTGTTCTTACAGTTATCGAAGTGTTGTTGTTGTTGTTTGAGTTTATTAATGCAATATATTTCCTTATATTTCATCTGGTTTTACATTACCTATCTCAAAACTATATACAGTTTCCTTCATACAATCACACCTTCCCCCACCCAGAATTCCAGAACGGTGTTCCATATTAACTTCCTTTTTCTCTCATGTGGGACATCTTTTCAACTGTCTCCTTTATGTTCTCATAATGTCTTCCACCCTTCAACAAACTCAATCATTATCCTCCAGTTGCTAAGCCAAACCTCTTCTTTCTATTGGCCAAAATAAAGCCCCCTCTTTCGCATTATAAAATCATGCATCATATATTCTGTTATAGATTCCTTCTATCTATCACAATTCCACTTTCCTTTATCTTTCTAGCCATATGCAATCACTGCCTGTGCTGCTATAATTATGTGTTTAGCTAGATATTTCTCCTCCCTCTCTAATCCTATAATCCTGACATTGCTAGTAATGCATCCTTCTTTATTTAATTAAATTCCCCCCCTATTATTTTACTCACACCCCAGGCCCCTTCCCCACTCCCCCAGCCACAATCTTCCCCCTTTACTTTGCAACCCAGATCCCCAAATAAGTTCTAAAGCAGCAATCATTTCTTCATTTGCTTACTAACTATAAATACTTTCTCTGAAACTTTAGTGAGCTTACACAGCAAAATTCTCTCTGAGCAAGGGAGGAGTAAAGAAAATGCCACCTCATTTCCTGCCACTTCCTAGCTTGGCAACTCCAGTACTCGATGGTGCAGGACTTTCAGCCCACCAGCATCCAAGAACCATCGAATGCCAGGTGCTCTCAAGAATCTGCCTGCCTCCTACAGTGCTGCTGTGCCAAAGTCAATAAAGAACCTCCAAAGGCTAGTTACAGTTAATCAGAGAAGTCACTTAATTTATTTCAGTGTTAATCCATGAGTGTTGCAATTAATTTAATGTATTTTAGAATTGTTATGGCATTTATAATGTATCACGGTTTTATATGGAAATAAAATGGAAAATATGTTTATTGCTTAGTCCAAAGGCCATTGCAAAGAATAAAAATAACAAAATATTACAAAGCATCCAAGCTTTCATACAATTATGAGATCATAATTACAATTAACTAAATAAAATATATACCTAAACTCAAAGTAAATTGCATGTGTTATAAAACAAGTCACATTACAGTGACAAAGGAAGAGTAACTTTTAACCTTTAGTGTCATACAAAGGCATTTTATAGTCTCATATTGCCTGGTTTCTATGACAATTAGCCAAAATGGAACCCAAGAATTTTTTTCTGCATCTGACAGCCATTGCCGCAAATGCAGCAACCCACTGAATCACCTGTTGATTTGTTGGTGGTAACAGAAAATTAAGTTTCTCTTTTACATTGCAGTATTTCATTTTCTTTAGGAATGTCTCTAAACAACTTTTTCTAAAGTCACTATACAGGTATATCTGATACTCAAATATATGATGAGCCAAATCTTCCAGAGCTGGCTCACCACAGATACACCACCTGTCCTGTACTGGGATACCATAGAATCTTCCCCATTTCATCATCATATCCCTTTGTTCAAAATGTAAGCATGTAAAAGCTTTACATTATTCCACTGGCAGAGGAAATGTCAGGTACTTTCACATTTATGCTCCCATTTCATATTGGCTAATCATTTCACTGTTCCTACAGATGCTATGGCAGTTATATGAGTTTGTGCACCCACATTGGACACTCTTTGTTTAAAGATTTTTTTTAATAATAAAATGGAAATAAAATGAATTCAAATATTCAACACACACACACCTGTTGAAAGATCCTTCTGCAACAAACACTTAATAGCCAAAAGCCAGGGGTTGTCTAAACAGTGAAAATAATCCCCATAGAATTTGAGGAGAATTTGTCTTAATGGCAACCTGCAGCAATTTGCCATATCCAGAAGGAAAGGAGGGCAAAAACTGCCATATACCACATGCTAGGAGACATTGTGGTTTTCTGTGAAGTTTTTAAAATACTGCATGGGGAATGCACATTCCCCTCGGTTGGGACACGCAATTCAATATTAACTGCTTTCCCATAAAAGAGGAAGTGCAAAGGAAGTGGAATGGTGCACAATTTGGAGGTGTTTGAGAGATGATATTTATATGAAATATTTCCCATGATGGGTTAGGAGTTGGGGTGAAACACAATGGTTCTTGGAGTTTCCCAGGCCAAAATAATGGATACTCTGGAAGAGTTAACCATCGTTAATGATCAATACTTTTGGAATTGAATAGGAAACAAGCAAGGTTTATTGTTGGAGGGGCTCAGGAGAGGAAATCCCATTTCACAAGCAATAAGGTCTATTGCTATCGCTGGGTGGATTAGTGATTGATTCACCTCCAGGTGTTGAATCTTACTTCAGAGTATTTGGGAATTTCCATAGACTCTTCCCTTGGTCTTGCATAAAACCCACCTTGGTATTAGGGGGTCCCTGGTTTACCTGTAACTATGTGAATGGACACCTTAGCCAAATTATTAAATATAACCAATGGTTTGATATTCCAAGATCAGGGTACGTAATAGTTTGTTGTGGCACCAGAGCTCTCTGACAGAGATTGCTAAATCTCTCACAAAACTAGCAATCTCAGAATTCCATAGCATTGAGCCATGACAGTTAAAGCAGTGGAAAACTGGATTATTTCTGCAGTGTGTCAGCAGCCTTTGAGTCTTAGCAGGATTTCTTTCCTTTGTTCCCCAGTGTGTTCTCCCAGCTCTTTTCACCTCTCACTTCACTGCTGTTCAAGTTATAACTCTTCTTTCTCCATCACCACAAACGGTTGCCTTTGCTTGCAACATATTTTAGCAGTGATCCCAGAAGAACCTTGGAGGGGGAAGGCAAATGAAGCCAGACTCATGAAAGCACTAGGAAGAAAATGGAGCTTGGATCAAATGCAGCATGCTGCATTGACAATCAGCTGGGTTTTGAAAATTTCACCTACTGACTGAAGCAAACTAAGATGCTATTTCATAAACCTTGGAAATCCTATTTCCACTTACATCGATAGAATTTCTCTTCCTTTATAAAATCAAGAAAAGCATTCAGAGGAAAACTTTGTTGCATCACTTTTGAAACCAGTCTTTATTGGTCATCACAGGATCAAAGAAACAGGATATTGCAGTCCATTAAGAGAGGAAATGGCTTTAGAAATGCTCAAAAAGAACACAGTTTGGACAATTTACTTTTTCAGCCTACAACTCCCAAGCCCCTGTACCCAGAGATTGAGAAACTATAGTCCAAAAGAATAGCTTTCCCAAGCTCTGGCAGCCCAAAAGAGGTAGGCTATGAGAAAAACTTTTATTGCAGTTGATGGGAATCACGCATCCCCTCAGATCTTTTTGGACTGCAATTCCCAGCAGGTTTAGCCACTATACCAATTAGAAGGAGTGCTGGAAGTTGTCATTCAACAACATTGTGAGGGCTGCATGATTCCCTCCTCTGCTCAGTATCAGAAACCAGGTCAAGGAGTAATTTCCTCCACAATGACAGCAGGGGTACAGACAGCTTTAATTGTTGAAACATGAAATCCTGTAAAGGGGGAAAGATTCAGTTTCCCAAAACAAATATTGGCAGTAACACAGCCCTTTGCGGTGGTCACCACGGCAAGTTTACCTGGAAATGAAAGGCAAGGCAGGTAGTCAGAAAAGAAAGACGGGCCTCACAAGCATTCCTCACTCGAGGCAGTAGAGATTTGCAATGACCCAACTCTTTGCTGCATCTCAAATCATGTGGAAGCCCAAAGGAAGTGATCTTCAATTAATAGAGCCAGAAAAGAAGCAAAGGAATAGGGCAGGGGTGGTCTGTAGGTTGTTTTTGTGGTCCCCAAGGACACCCAAGGGTAAATTTTTTCAAAAGAATTGCCCAAAAATGTCCTCTTGTGGGCTTGGGGGGATTTTCACCACATTTGGGCAGGCCCATTTCAGGCCCAGGGTTTTTTTTTTGGTTTTTTTTTTAAAACAGAAGTAACCCAGGGTGTCTATAAACATGCTGAAAATGCCCCCACCTCCTATAGGGTGTTGGGGAAGGGGATTTAAGGAAACTTTTCTGCTCTTTGACAATGGGGAGTGTGTGTGTGGGGGGGGGGTTGCAGCCCTCCAAGACCTCCCGGGGAGGGGCTAATAAAGCTCCACAGCCTCCCATAGTTGCCCATACTAGGGTATGAATGAATAATATATAGTGATAGGAGAGTCTGTTCCTCCCAAGAATATACCAAGGCCTGAATTCTTCCACCATGCTGCCAAATTTTGGTGGCATTATGAGGGGAGGGGATTGATGCTAGAATTGCCTTGGAAAACAATGTGTCTGGCAATCCTGTGTCTTGTTTGGGAGCAGAATAGGACTTCAAGGGTTCGGCTTAAAAAGAAGGGATCTATTCACCAACTGCCTTCCTTTCAAAGAGAATAATCATGTTTCCTGTTGCCAATTGTGCCATCATTATTTGCTGGTGCAAGAGGAAATTGGTTACCAGACAAGGGGGTTGGGGGTGGAATAGGGTTTGCAAAAATGAGTGGGAGAAGTTGGGAATGAGACTGTCAAATTATGTGTTACCCACTCCTTCACTAGTTAAAATAAATCAATTCTACTCACTCTCATTCATGTACGCATGTGTAAACATATGTGTCAGATGTGCTGATAGATATTTTGATCATTAATTTCACAAGTGGTTCATGGGGAGGAGCTCAGTTTTCTATTACCAGCTAAATTTTCTTTCCTGGCAGTTTGAAAATTAGAAATTACCAAAACTTGCTCTTTGGATCATGTCAATACAAAAGTTCTCCGCTCCAGAACAAGCAACCACAGTCATTTCACACTTGGACGAGGTGCTATAGCAGGCTGGGCATTGCTTCCCATTGGGTTCAATGAACCCTGGCTGCACTGAAATGAAACAGAAAGAACTGGTCAGGTGTTCACGCCAACGTGAAGGTGATGTCTGAACAGCCAGGCTGATAAGAGGAGTTAATTGAGCACTTCGTTTAAAGGGGAGATGATTTTTTTAAAAAAAAAAAACTTGTGTACAAGGTTTGTCTATTAAATAAACTAGACTGTGTTCCTAACTTTTAGACAAATCAGAGAGAACTGATTGTGAATGATGGAGTGCTGGCCTTGAACATGTCTGAACCTGCATGACAAACATCAACGCTCTCGGCCTTTCCGTTAATTGTCAGTCATCGTGTAAATCAGCTGTGTTGTCTGTCATGTGCTGGAAAAATGCTAAGGAGATTATCCCACGGGCCCTCCAATAGCATCCCTGTCCCTCCCCAACCCACTCCTGCCTCTGTAACACTTTTTTAAAAATCCAGACACTTACCTTATGGCAAGATAGAAACTGTTCCCCCTCCCGTCGGCTGAAAAGGAGTTAATGCAGCTGTTGCAAAGCTGCATTCATGACCCATAAAGCAAATCCCACCCATTCTTGTGAGAGAACAATCGTGTGGGAAATTTAAAAATCAAAACCTAACCAAACATCAAAAACAAAACAAAAACAAAGCCCCCAAACACACTTTTAAGTTAACAAGTAACCCAGGGACGGGGGGGGGGAGGGTGTCACTTACCTGGATGTCCCTATTGAACCTGGAAGTGTTCAGCACGGACCTTCCAGTGACTTCCCAGTGATGTCATGTGATGGGCTTCTTATTAACAACTTTTCCCGTCAGTAAGAGGAAGCGGGGAGGGGACAGGAGCAGAATGGAAGCATACCAGGACAGGGACGATGTCATCTGAAAGGTAAGCCTTTTAGCAATCTCCAGTCATCCCTGTCCTGGGAAATTTGACCTGTGTGATAATCCCCTAAGTTTAATAAAATTGAGCAACATGACATCCTGCAGTAACTTGAGGTGGACCCAAGCTTTTTTCAAAAAATCATCACTTGTGCTGAAACCTGGATCTTCCAGTATGATCCTGAAGCAAAATGACAGTCAATGCACTGGGAGAATACCATCATCACCAAGAATGAAACAAGCACAGCAAAGCAAGTCCACATTCAAAGCCATGCTCATTGTTTGTTTGTTTTTCACATCAAGGGCCTAATTTTGACAGAATGGGTTCCAGAAGGTGGAACAGTGAACCAGCATTGTTATCAGGAAATTTTGACAAATCTGAAAGAAAGAGTCAGGGAAAAAAGGCCAGAACTGTGGGGAAATGGTTTCATTCTTCATCAAGACGATGTGCCTGCTCACACAGCACTTTCTGTGAAGCAGGTTTTGGCTGATAAATGCATTATTACACTTGAACATCCCCCATAATTGCCAGATTTGGCATCATGAGACTTTCTTCTTTTCCCTAAAGTGAAATTGGTGCTTAAAGGGTCACATTTTGAGTCAATTGATGCAGCAAAGAAGAAAATGGCAGATGTGTTGAAACAGCTGGCAGAAACTGATCTGCTCCATGCCACCGACCAGTAGAAATCAAGACTGCATTGGTATGTGAGTGTGAATGGGGTGTATATTGAAGGGGATAAGCATTAGAATTGTAATACATACAAATAAAGATGGGTTATTATATCAGTCTCCTTTATTAATAGGCAGACCTCATATGCTATATAGCCCTGTTGTTGGATCTTGATGACAGTTTATGGTTTCCTAGACTCCAGCCCCTTCCCGGGCCTTAAGTCTGGCCCAGTTGCATATAGATGTTGTGGTCTGCTTGAGGGCAGTGGAAACTTATTCTAGAAGTACTGAACAACCTTACGTTTCTGGAATCCTTTCTTCCACACTGCCTCCTATTTTTGGAATCTCCTTCCCACAAATTTGTGGACCACCACCTCTCTAGACTACTCTAAGTCTAAATTAAAGACTACTCTATTTAGGGAAGCCTTTCAACTTTCATTTTGATTTTATGTCCATATAATTTGTATTAACTTACACTTTTATAGTATTGTTTTAATCCTGTTATAGTAATATTTTATTAATTTTATAATTTTGTTTGTGGTTTTAGATTGTGCACCATAGGCAGGTTTTTGTGTTTATTGTGGACTGTCGTTTTTCTTTTTTGTAAAGCTCTGTGTAAAGCTAATGGCGCTATATAAATAAACATGATGATGACGATGATGATGAAAGGCTGATAGAGATTAACCTGATTGTAACTATAACATGTAATTCATGCCCAATACATGTACTTTTTGGACACTCACCACATGAATTATGGCCTACCTATTTATTTGGTCTGCAAAGCATTCAGCATCACTATTAAAGAGCCAATTGAAGTTTGCCCTTAACTGGTAATTAAAAAAACAAAACACTGATGCTTTGACTCTGAGGACTTTTTCAAATGGGGGGGGGAACCCCTGAGGAGGTCAGGAGAAGAATGGCGCTGTCCTGCTTACAGCACTCTATTTCGGATGATGCCACCTTCCTCCCGACCTTCCCCCGTGCTTCCTCTGTGCTGCAGGTGGGAGAAACACACCACTTTTATTGATGGAAAAACCCCATCAATAAAAAGCAGCAGCTGCAGCATGGAGAAAGCATGGGGGAAGGTTGGGAGGAGGACGGCACTGTCTGAAGTGGAGTGCTGTAAGCAGGACAGTGCTATTTTTCTCTCGATCATAGAATCATAGAATCATAGAATTGCAGAGTTGGAAGAGACCACAAGGGCCATCCAGCCCAACCCCCTGCCACGCAGGAAATCATGATCAAAGCATCCCCGACAGATGGCCATCCAGCCTCTGTTTGAAGACCTCCAAGGAAGGAGACCCCATCACACTCCGAGGGAGTGTGTTCCACTGCTGAACAGCACTTACTGTCAAAAGGATCTCTTCAGGGTTTTTTACCCCCTGTTCGAAAAAGTCCTGAGAGTCCTAGCTGCACTACCACATTGCTCATCTGTGGTAGCCATTTGCATTCTAATGTATATTTGCTGAATGCTGTTACTTACAATTACTATTTGGGGTCAGACTAGATAGCCCATGAGACTCTAGAAGTCTGCAAAGTCTTTTTAATGTTTTTACTAATCAACCCTATGTTCCAGAAACATATGATAAGCTGAGGTAAACAAATTCTTTCTATAATAACGGTCGAACTGTACCTAAATGTTCCTAAGCTATTTTGCCTTGTACTTTCTGAACTATCAACAAACTATCTCAAGGAAAACTCAAGGGAAACTGCTTTCCTGAAATGTAAACAGTATTGCAAGAAAGGGAAGTGCCAAATATGGACACCAGATGGGTGGAGGGAAGTACTCCTGTTTGTATTTCACAACATACTGTATTTCTCTATAAAAAGTTGCTTTCAGAATGACTCGGGGTTCTGACTCTTTGGAAGATATTCCAGTCAGGCCCACCGGTGTAATAAAACTCACTTTCCAATCCGTGGGTCTGCTGTTCCATGATTTCTGCATCACATCAACAAAAGGCACAATTCCAATTGTATTAAAAGTGGCAGACACCAAAGCTTCTACTAAAGGAATGCTCCTTTAGCCCTGTGGATACCTACTTTGAGGTTGCAAGGTTTCTTGGCAGGCTGCTCCTTTGCAGCACGCAAGCGTTGTCCGGACATATCTCCCTTGCCCAAAATTCATATAGGACGAAGGCACTTTACAGATACTGGAGGGCATACAGTCCTTTAATGCTGTCAGAATTGGTTCACCAGCTACCAAAGTATAAAAGGATTTACTTAGTGAAGCTAGGGATAAATGAATCTACTCCCACTTGTATCTCCCTTTAACCAGCTAATGGCAATCAACCAGTTAATGACCAAGAGCATGCATCAAACATGTGACCACAGTGTCATGGCTGTAAGCCATCTCCCAACCCAGTCCCCATAACCACCTAAAATCCATCCAGATGTAACAAGCAAAAGAATTTTGTGAAGGGGAGTCTGAGACATGATGCATCCAGCTCCCTCCCACCAGTGCATAATGGTGCACTGAGAAGAAGGAGTCCCTGTGGGGTCCTGTTTCAACTCCTCAGTGCATTACCACTAGATGGCAGGAAGGGGCTGGATGCATCATCCCTCAGTGTCCTGTTCACCAGAGCCACAGAACTCTTTCACTTGGTATAGGTGGCTGGATTTTAGGGTGGATTATTTGGGGGATGGGTGGAATTTTCCATCATGGCAATAGTGCCAAGATTGTAAATGTGAACAGGTAACAGTTATGAGGTTGCAAGACTAACTTATGATGCCATAATCGACTAACAGGATGCCAGCTAATCATCTTGTTCTGTAGATCTATTCTTAACTAACTCTGATACTAGTTGTCAGTAGCTTGGCTCCATTTGAGATAGAAATAAGGTTGGGGTTTGCAACTGGAAGTCTCAGTGGTTCAAGAAATACTAGGCATGCAAAGTTAATCCTTCTGCTAACCCTAAGTCTCTATACTTTGGAATTTTCATGGGGTCACAAAACTTTCATGGCACTCACTTGTGTGTCTTGTTTTGTTTTTACCCAGCTAGATAAAGTTTAAAGGAGCCCCCGTCTTCAAATGTAGCTATTCTTTTGTGAGGACAGGAAATGGGCAAGGATGTCCACCTCCTACATGTCATAGTTGAACATTATCACTTTTCCAGGTTTTGAGAGTGATTCAGGGAGGGGGCCGTGGCAACCTCTTGACATTTCTTCATGAACTTTTCACCTGTTGCTCTATGTTGGAGGACAGAGCTGTGCTTGATACACATATGGGCCCTAATACTAGCTTGTCTTTCTCTACTGTGGAACCAAAATTCACATGTCAAGCCACCTTTTTACATGTGGACTGGAGAAGGTACACCATCTTGTTCTCTACCTCAACCAGCACAATGTGATGGACTGGACCTGCACCAACCTACTGTGTTTTCCGTCAGTTTATAGACACAAGTCTTTTGGTCACTATCACAGGCCTTCATTGTGCCGTAACAATTCTTTCCAACTCCAAGACAATATTCACATTCCAGAGAACTGCCTGAAAGTGAAGAGGGGAAAAAAAGGTTTATATCCATTCATGCAGGTATGTACAACTCTTGCATTCTAAATCTTCTTCCTCACTCCCATTCAAAACCTCAGGCCATCATTGAAAAGGCCAAGAGTTCCATACTAATGGAATGTCTCAAAAGCAAATTTTAATTTGTTAAACTGGCATGCCTTTCATCAAAGAAGGCTTAAAAATGTATACTGGGAAGGATGCTGGTAATTCTTTCTCTGGAGGTTCTTTAGTTCATCTTGGATAGCTACAGTTCTTAGTGGACCCTGATGGAAAGAAATGGTGATTAATATCTGCAATGGAAATTTCTTAAGCTGTGGTGTGAGAAACTGACCTGTGAAGGCAACAAATTTCTCTGAGGATTACAAAAATCTCCATCTTTGGAAGTTTTTAAACAGAAGCTGGATGGCCATCTGTCAGGAATGCTTTGATGGTGTATTCCTGAAGGGCAGGGGGTTGGACTAGATGGCCCTTGAGGTCTCTTCCAATTCTATGATTCTATGATTTGAAGTTGAAAAAATACACGGCCGGCATCCATAGATTTTCCTTGTTTTTTTTCCGGGGTGTGAGGCCATGTTCTGGAAGAGTTTATTTCTGATGTTTCGCCTGCATCTGTGGCTGGCATCTTCAGAGATATCAGAGAGATATATAAACCCCTCACACACTCCTAGCCAACCATTCTCTGAAACTGCCAGCCACAGATGCAGGCAAAACATCAGAAATAAACTCTTCCAGAACACGGCCTCACAGTCCGGGGGAAAAAACAAGAAAAATCTATGATTCTATGATTCTTCTTACCCATTCTTAGAAGCACAGGGAGGAGGAAGGATCCCAGGACAACCTTCATGTTGGTCAGAAACAATCAGGGGAAGGAGAAGTTGAGGTATCTGCAACAACATAGCAATAGCAATAGCACTTACATTTCTATACTGCTTTATAAAGCTTAAGCACTCTCTAAGCAGGTTGTAATGTGTTAGCTAATTGCCCCCAACAAGCTAGGTACTCATTTTGCCAATGGAAGGCTAGGTAAGCCTGGAGCCCTGTAGGATCAAACTCACAATGATATGGTTGCAGTGCCAGCATTTAACCACTGCATCGCAACATTGGGACTCTAGCAGGTTAACATGCATGCAAGACACCAGTTTTTGCTTTAAAAAAAAGTCCTAAATCTAATAAACAGGTACCAATATAAAAGAATAGCTAATCTGTGATTGGATTTGTTCCAGGCTTGTTTGTCCTTAGACTAGATCCACTGGTTTTAAAGGGAGTTTTTCATATAGTCATGACATACTTTAATCATTTTGATTTCATTGAGTTTACACTAAGTATGGGACCAAACCAATATATTCAAATGTTTGCAATATAAGCTAATTTCTCAAATAAAAATTTGTCAAAATCCCACACAGGAAGCAAGAACTAGACCTGCTTCTTGACTTGATTTTGGATTGGTGCTGGGAAATGGATACAGTTTTGTGAATGCATACACCCACAAGCTCTAATCTATTAGCAGAGGTCTGAACTGAAATACTGGCTTCTTTGGCTACATATATTAATAGGTTGCTTTTCATTCCTTTTTTAAAAAAATCATTATTATTAATAGACATATAAAGTAAAAAAGAACAGATAAAAAATAGACATATATACATATAACAACATAACACACCTATACACAATATAAAACAAACTAAAATGACTTCCAATTTCTATCTGATTACCAGTAAGAATCACCTAGTACGTCAATATACCCTCTCCCTTTTTGTTTTAATTCTTATGTATGCTAATTTAATTGCTCTTATTGTATATTGTTGTTGATTTAGAATTCTATTGATTTAGTTACTTTATCCCCCCAGCTTTCTATAAAACATTTTATCAACTCTCCATTCTTTCTTGAATGTATCCATAGAATGGTTTCTAAACAAACAACTTAATTTATCCATTGCCATGTGCATAGATATAGGATGGGAGAGACCAGGCTGAATGAGACTACGTGCAAAAGGGATCTAGGAGTCCTAGTAGACCACAAGTTGAACATGAGTGTGGCAGCTAAAAAGGCCAATGCGATTTTGGGCTGCATCAATAGAAATATAGTGTCTAGATCAAGGGAAGTAATAGTGCCGCTCTATTCTGCCTTGGTCAGACCTCACCTAGAATACTGTGTTCAGTTCTGGGCACCACAATTCAAAAAAGATATTGACAAATTGGAGCGTGTCCAGAGAAGGGTGACTAAAATGGTGAAAGGTCTGGAAACCATGCCTTATGAGGAGAGACTTAGGGAGCTGGGTATGTTTAGCCTGGAAAAAAGATGGTTAAGAGGCAATATGATAGCCCTGTTTAAGTATTTGAAGGGGTGTCAAGTTGAGGATGGAGCAGACTTGTTTTCTGCTGCTCCAGAGACTGGAACACGGAGCAATGGATGCAAGCTCCAGGAACAGAGATTCCACCTCAACATTAGGAGGAACTTTTTGACAGTCAGAGCTGTTCGGCAGTGGAACACACTCCCTCAGAGCGTGGTGGGGTCTCCTTCCTTGGAGGTCTTCAAACAGAGGCTGGATGGCCATCTGTCGGGGATGCTTTGATCGTGATTTCCTGCATGGCAGGGGGTTGGACTGGATGGCCCTCATGGTCTCTTCCAACTCTGCAATTCTATGATTCTATGATTCTATGAAGGAAAGCAAGGCCCCCAGCCACATATGGCCCTAGCCACAATTTTGCAGTTCCCCTTTTTCCTTTCAATCACCAAGCCTACTCTATCACCCAGAACCCCAAATAAATTAACTCTAAAGCACCAATCATTTTGTCATTTGCTTTAAAATTGTTTAGAAAACTGGTAGGCTTACCCAGCAAAACTATCTGGAGTCAGGGAGGAGCAAAGAAGCTGTCACCTGACTTCTTGGCATTTCCTGGCTAGGCAACTCTTGTACTCTATGGTGCCAGGATATCATCCCACCAGCAACCAAGAACCATAGAGTGCCAGCTGCTGCCAAGATATTGCTAGCTTCTTGGAGTGCCACATCCCCAGAGAAATTGAGGAAGCTTCCAAGGCTAATTATGGCTAATCAGAGATATAATCTATTTTATGTGAGTATGAATATAGAATTGTGATAAAAGTATTTACTCTAATTTAGCACTTGGATAGAATTGCTTTTTTATCTGTATATAAAACTAATTTAGAAAATGAAATTTAATTAACTTAGTGAAACCAATGAAATTGAAGTAAGCATGATGAAGTAATAAAAACTGATTATGTCTTTATTGTGGATATGAGTGGGACAGAGCAGTGAATGAAACCAAAAAATCCACAAAATGCTAGGATAGAAAAATAAGTACAAGTGCATATATCTCCTCCTCTTAGGTCTTAATGGCTCCTTTAAATGAGCCTAAACTAAACACACACAAACACACGCACACTAGAATATATATAGTTGTCCCTCCATATTCACAGATTTGGCATTCACAGATTTAAGTATTCACAGCTTGAAAATATTCTTTAAAAAATAATAATCCAAAAAACAAACCATGATTTTGCCATCTTCTATAAGGGACACCATTTTGCTATGCCATTGCATATAATGGGACTTGAGTATTCACAGATTTGTGTATTCACAGGAGGTCCTGGAACCAAACCCCAGCGAATGTGAAGGGACAACTCTATGTGTGTGTGTGTGTGTGCGCGCGCACACACACACACACACACACATATATATATATAACTAAAATGTTGCTATCAAGCACTTATTCAAGCCAAAAAGTGATCCTCACTCTCACCATAGGCTTGTCTACACAAGGAAAAAAAAAGTGGATTGCTTCATAGTAATGGCAATTCACAGCAACTGCTATTTGTCTTAATGGTGTTTTTTTGAGGGGGGGGAGGTCACATACATGTAAAGCTATCTGCATTTGCTGTGCAAACATACATGCCTGAGAATCAAGATGGTTCCCACGAGTGAATTACTCGCATTTTTACTTACTTCAATTTTTCTGCTGCCAGACAGTATTTTTAAAAAAACCATACCCAAGGTGTGAAAGAGTGATCTTTCACTTTAACAAAAAAGCAAACAAAAAAAGCTGTTTTATCACCTTAGTGCCTGCTTGCTAAGGTGAAAATCCAACATGGCGGCTCTAGGTTCTTGCCTTGTTAGCGAGCTTTGTCCACCATGCACGTCTGACCAATCAGCTTTCAACTTCCACTTGTTTAGGGAAAGTGAATCAAATTGCTTGTCCCAGTGAGCAGGAATGTGCATAACCCCCCTCCCGCTATTTAAAAAAAACTTTGGGAAAAGCTGCGAAGGCTTTCCCTGCACAGTATCATATGGTGGATTTGCCCTCCTCCTTCAGAATACATTGAAATGATGTGGGATGCCATTTAGACATATTGTATTCTCCTCACATTGTGTGAGGAGTATTTTCACGATTTAGCCAACCCCCATCCTTCCCCATCCTTGGTCTATGGACAAGCAAGCAGGTACCACCCAGATTTTGAGAGCTTCGACTCTAGGAGAACTGACATAAAGAAAACAAATGCCATAGCCAGGATCCTAGATGGTGCACACGAAGTGTAACCTATATGGACACAGCACACCAAACCTCTTTCCCTTCTTAGACAGCTACCAAACCTCATGGGGCTGCTGCTACAGCTCTTAAACAGCTGTAGAGGGTGAAAGGGAGGGATACAAATCATAGGACTGAGAGGGAACTGCTTCTTATCCACTGAAGTTTGCTAGAGAGTGAGAAAGAGGCAAAGGAATGATGCCACTGTTGTTCCATTGCCTCTCTCTCTCTAGCAAATGGAGCCAGCATGGTATAGTGGTTTGAGTGTTGGACTACAACTCTTGAGACCAGGGTTCAAATCCTTGCTTGGCCATGAAAACCCACTGGGTGTCCTTGGTCAAATCACATACTCTGAGACTCAGAAAACACCATGATAGGGTCACCGCTTGTAAGTCGGAAAGATCTTGAAGGCACACAACAACAACAATTAACACACTACAAAGGGATGAGAGGAAGTCCCTTCTGCCTGATTACCTCCTTCCTGCTCCTGCTCTGCCATAGCAGCAAAACCATGGGGCTTGGAAGATGCCTGAGCTGGTGGTTTTGGATGAAGAACAAGAGGAGTAGCCTGTTTGTCTTGCTCAAAACACAGATGTGTGCATAAATATTTATGCATATGTCACTGAAAGGATTCTGGTTTGAAGCATCTGCACCTAAGAAAGAAGCCTGGAGTCCACAAAAGCTTACGCTAGAAAATCCTTTCTCTGGGTTACTCTCAAATTAGCTATAGGATTTCAGCCTGTATTGCTACAACCTCAGAAGTCCCATATCCATACTCTCCAACACTGCACAGTTGAAAACTGGGACACTTTGACCCAAGCAACATCAGAGTGTGGTCCAAAAGCCATTAGTGAGGACTTGAACACAAGCAAGGAGAGGCTGTGATGGCTTGCTTTTGCTTGAGTTGCCTGGGAAGAGCAAGATCCCATGCCCTGCTCTCTTCTCCCCCATGCTGCATTTTGAACTCATTCTGCACCAACTGAAGTAAGTCAAGGACAATGGGCAAAAGTGAGAGGAAGAGTGATAAACTGGGACAGTTTAAAAGCAGCTGAAAATATGGGATTACAGAGTATTAAAACATGAGATGACAGAGGATTAATCAGGACTGTACCTGACAATTTGGGACAGCTGGAGTGTATGCATATCCAGTTGCAGCAAGAGAACTGAACTTTTCCTTAATCAAACCAAGAATGGCAATCAGACAAAGACATATTTGTTGTCTTGCTTTTAAAATAACTTTTTTATTGTTTGTCATATTACTAAACTAGTTAGAAATCAAAGCTCCTAGAGGAAGAAAGTGGCTTTTGAAAAACTCAGAAAAAACAGAACTTTATAACGTTACTTTTCTGATAGCTCCTAGAATCCCACAGTGGTCATACTAACTGGGGCTATCAGGAAACATAGGACTTTATCAGGTGCAGCAAATATGACACCACAACGACACCTAATTAACATGAAAAGGTGCACATATCAGATGATGTTGCCCTTTTGCATTAATGTCTTGCCAATAAGGCATACTTTTTTTATTGATGGGCAAAGCCATCAATTGATCTCCCATTGTGCTTTTTCCCCAGCATTACCGGCATTTGAAACTTCATGCCATTGTGCTCGTGAGAATACAGCATCAATGGGCAGAACACTTCTGAGTGAGATCATGACAGCTAGGTACCATAAGCTCTTTTTATGAACATCCCCAGTTCACTTTTTAGTTGTCAAGTGTGTGTTTGTGCTTGTGTTTACATTTTGTGTCTTTCTTTTTGTTTATTTTTTGAATTTGCCTCACTTGTGTTTTCTCGAGAGAATCGGCAAGATCTCACTCCTGGAGGTGAATAGAAGCGAACAGAGATCTGTTTGTGTTCTGTTTATGCTGAGGGGCTGCCTATCAATGAAAGTAAAGGCTTTTACAAGCAGAAAAATGTTTTTAGATATGCCAGCAAAAGAATAATTTTAGAGGCTTGACTGATAAAGTCCATAGTCCAAGAAGAAAATAACTCTTCCAAACTGGCAAAAAACAAACAAACAAACAAACAAAAAACCCACCAGGCATTACTGCAACCCAAAACATATTGGTTACAACAGAAGTTCTATCACAGTCAAGAACATGGGATGATCAAGAAATAATTCCACCTGCAACAGAAGCTAGGGTGCAGGTAGCTTTAGCAATATCAGTATGAACTCCTGCAGAAGATATTTCACCTTCTTTTCCAGCACACAGAGCTTCTGTAACACAACCCTTCATGGTGATGTCAATGACAAATTTACCTGGAAATGACATTCAAGGAAAATGGTTAGGAAAGAAAGAGACATTGGCCTAATGATCTTTCTTCATTCTAATCAGTAGACATTTGATTTGCAACATTACAGTGGCTTAGGACTTTATTGTAGGAGGAATGAGTCTAAAAATAAAAATGTATTTAAAAATTCCAGGGATCTAGCCCTTTTAAAAAGCAATAAAAATATCTTCTTTTAAAAAGGAGTTAAAATCATTTACTTTCAAATTCATGCAGAGTGGCTTAAGAATGCTGAGACAAGCTCAATTAACATTTAAAGTGTATTCAGAGGTCTGTGGTCTGTGATCACCCAGTTAAATTAGACTCGTTACAAAACAAAGGAGTCAGTTTAAAAATGCAAATCAAAAGTTTACTGAAGGTATATAAATCTTAATCTACATACTAAAACAAACTTTAAAAAGAGTGTTCCTAACTAACTAGGAGGATTTAGGGTAGAAAGACTCACCCAGCCTTTAGCGATAGAGGCTGCATGGTGAACATCATGGCATAGTTTCATAACAGCATGGTTACATAAGATGGCAAAGACAAAGATGGCTACAGCAGCATGGAAACTCTAACTTAAAAGAGTCTCACAAAGAGCAGTAAAATTTAAATTAGGTCATGGGTTGAATAACCCAGCACTCCAGTTGGCTGGAAGTGCCCAGTGAAATAAGAGAAAGGGAGTTTGGGAAAACAGAAGCATGCAGGGAAAATTCCTAGACTTATCTTAGGATGTGAATGGGGTACACAAGATTGCTTTTACATTACAATAATTATTTCCCCACATACTACATTTATCACACCAGGCAAATATAGCTTCATAATGATGCCTAATAAACGCAAAGGGTGTACATATCAAATGACATCGTCCTTTCAGAATTTTGTACTGTCCAATGCAGTACAACGCAGAAAGAATCACAATCTGGAAACATCACCCAAGGAGACCTTCTGCTGTGCTTTCTGCAACCGGACTTGTTTATCCCGGATTGGCCTTTTTAGTCATCAGCGCACTTGCAGAAAGTGTGGGATGAGTCCTTCCTGAATCTTCATTTGCGAAGAAAAGCCAGAGACTGTCCAAAAGCCGTTCCATCTCCCTGGGATGTAAATTCATTAGCACAGCCAGGTACCATTGACCCATCTTCCAACAGAAAGAAACAAGTGCTTGGCATTACAAAACCCATGTTAAAGCAGACACTGCAAGTTCCATGTTAAATAAGTAATCTTTGAAGTTATGCTCAATTTCTGTTTAATAAATTATTTTTATGAAATATTGGAAAGCTTGAGTTCAGACACAAGGCATTTGGGGGGCAGCAGTTAATCAAGGGTGGTGGGGTCCAGTGGGTAAATTAGATGAATAAAGTCTCACACAGGAATCATGAGGGCATTTAGAAGGTCTCCACATTTGACTCCATAGTGGTGGGACAGGAGGAAGTTCTCTTATTGGTGGCAGAGTTGAGAATAAGTGGAATCCCTCACAGTTACCAGTCCCTGTGTTGGGGAAAATAAGTCATACATAATCATGCACACATACACACATACATACACATGCAAATGTGAGTATAAAATGCACCAATGCAGTTGTTTCTGAACACTAACTTCACAAGCTGCTCATGTGAAGCAGATCCATTCTCTGAACCCAGCTATATTTTAGTCTTGCAAATCTGCAATTCTGAAATTACCGTATGTTACTTTCTCCACCATGTCAAGGCAGTAGTTCTCAGCTCCAACACAATCCACCATCTCTGTCTCACACCCAAACACTGAGAAGGAATAGCAGGCTGGGCATTGCAACCCATTGGGTTTGTTCATTATTGGTGGAACTGAAACCAAAGAGAAGGAACTAGTGAGCTGTTCAGGCAGATGTAAAGATCTGGGCTGATACAATGAACCTAGGCTGCTAAGAGCAGTTAAATGGCCAGTTCAAGCCTTTTGTAGTTGTCTTGTTGAGTGGTTGGAAGAGGGACACCTCAGCTGTCTCATAGTTACAAGCATGATGAAAATTCTTTAACTTGCCAGCCCCCAAGGAGTAATCCAACCTCTAGGATACTTTTTTTGCCAACTAATAAGACTTTGTATAATTTACAAGAATTTGTGGAGTGAATAATTCAACTGTGAAATAATAATACAGCTATCCATTTCATTTTGTTTTACCCAGAATTCATCCAAGACATCACATGAGTGATTTACCACAATGTCCAGTTTCTTCAGATCAATTCTGTCTTTCCCCTTCTTCTGTATTAGTAATATGTAAGGAGGCAAGCTTTTTCTCTTAACTTAGGGTAACAGCAGTCTTGCACAACAAAACCACATCGGGATGCAGCTTCAGATGACCTGGATTTCTTTTTCTGCTGTGTAACTTGTGGGTTGTACAACTTTCAAACTGGCAAAGGCCGCAGCCAGTTGATGTCAAACTCTTCCCCACATTGTTTATATTGGGGGTATGGTGTACAGTTTAGTTTTGCATTTTGTGCACTTTCTTCAAGTACACAGTGAAAAACTATGCAAAGAGGTGGTGGGGTTTTCTCAGAAAGCTGTGCCATATTCTGTGCATAATAAAGGGACTGCAAGTGCAATTTTTACTATTTAAGCTGCGCTGTTTCTCAAACTCTTACACAGTTTGATGGAATTTTTGAAGTGCTGTTTTTCATCCTGCATAACTTTCTGAGGGGATTGTGAACTCCAAATTTGACCTCAATAGGGAAACTGATGGATTTCCATTCAATCCCTAATATAGTCTAACCCCCTGCACCACTTTGAATAGCTTGCAACAGTACATTGTTCTTGGGAAAACCAACCTGACCTTCACCACTATGATTAGTGCAGAAAGAATCTGACATGCAAAAGACCCTGGTAATCTCATGTCTAAAAATTAGGGATGAAAGAACATCAGAAAATATCTGGTCAAAAATGTCTTTCTTAAGTGTCTGAAAATACTGATGAGGAAGATACAGGACTGATGAGGACCTTTACAAATCAGGACTTTTTCTATGAATAATTCACACATTTTTTTTCTTTTTGTGCACAGAAAATGCTATTTCCTGTACAGAAAATGCTATTTTATGCACCCCCCCAAAAATGTGCAGATGTTACATGGAATAACTCCTGAACTGTGAATAGTCTTTTAAAATTATGCAGCTATTGAAGACTTTCTTACAACAGGAAAACCATTGCTAAAATTACTCATTGCTTCCTTCGACAATGGCATTAGCAAAGAATTACATCCCTGCTGAAAATCAGAGTGTCCTGACTATGCATAGAAAGAATATTAAAAAAATATTCGATCAATAGTCAAAACTGAGCTTTCCTGAGTGTCAGGAAACCCCAACAATGAAAATTCCCCCCCCCCCCCTTGTCAAGAATCTTTGCAATTTGAGACATTTCTGCTTAAGAAACCCCACATGGTTTCTTGGACAGAAAATAAATTTTCTCCACAGAAAAGACAGTTTTCTCTGAGGGAAAAAAAAAACACCACTACAACACACAAGGGTAATCATGCCAAAAAGTCATGGACTATGAAGAGTCTTTGAAAACTGCACAGTTTTTGACGACTTTCATTCAGTGGCTACAAAATTTCAAAAATTATGTATTGCTTCCTTCCAGAAGGATATTAGGGAAGATTTACATCTCTGGCCCTAATGCTCTGACCCTGAGAAACCTAGCTTTGAAAGAAGCAGTCACAAAGCTGTTTCTAAAGAAACCTCCCTTGTTGTTTTAGTTGTTGCTGTTGTGTGCCTTCAAGTTGTTTCTCACATAGGTAACCCTAAGGCTGAGACAGTTTGACTTGCCCAAGGTCATTCAGTGGGTTTTCTATGGATAAGTGGGGATTTGAGCCCTGGTTTCCTAGAGTCCTAGTCCAGCACTCAAACAATTATACCACACTGGCTCTCCTAACCCACTTTTAGCTTTAAAAATACTTACATCGAGGATAGGCTGTTTTGCATTGATCCCCCACACAGCAGGCCACACTTGACCGTACATATCTCCCCTTTCCAAAATTCATATAACTCGGGGGGTTGTCACACACATGGGAGGACTCGCAGACCTTTGTCACTGTCAGAATCAGCTCCCCAGCTGCAAAAGAAGAGGAAACAGACCTGGGTAGTGAAGCTAGGCATGTGCAGCCCTGGTCTTACTCCTTGCTCCCTGTAACCAGTCAGTTGCAAGGAAAATGCCATTCTACATATTGGTTCTCAGTCAGCCTTGCATTTCCACTCCCAAGAGTGGAATACATATTGAAGGTCATGCACCAGAACATGTGCACATCTAAATATGAACAGGTGCATATCTGATACTTATAGAGTGCTCCATTCTTTGTATTATAAGTAGAATTTGCCCATCCATCTGCTTATTCTTACTCCTTCCCCTTAAGAAAAGCACAGTGTGAATGAGAAAATGAACCTGATTTTAGATTTGGGGTGGTGAGTGCGGCTAACCAGGGTTAAAAAAAATCATCCCTCTCCTGAGGATCTAGGCTGCCCACGCTCCTGTCCAGCATCTGGGAGGATTGTCCTCCATTTCAAAGGCTGTCTATGACATGCCCAGAATACTGCTTGCTTGGACCAGAACCATCTGAGACCTTCCTTTCTCTTCTCAGCTTTCCAGCTTTCACTTTAGCACAGAGGTGGGAAGCATGTGCACTTCCAGATGCTCTTGCTCTACCAGACCTAACAGCCCTAGACAACACTGCCAATTTGTAGGAATTCATAATGGGAGTTGCAATCCAATAAAATCCATAGGGCTGCATAATTCTCCTTTGCCTTGCTATAACATAAGCATTAACCCTCCTCACATAACATCCCACCACCTGTGAGTCACTGCAAGTCTTTCCAAAAGAACTGTCCTTTTCCTAAACAACATTCCTTTCCTGAATCCATGGACAAGTCTATCTCTAGCATAAGTCTTCCTCCTTCTCTTAGGAGATTATCAGATGCAGAGAAATGCGGCAAAAAACTGTGTCCCAAACTGCATCAGAAGAACGCAACAATAACAGAAAGGGTGTCATTATCAGACAGCCATGTCCCCAGCCATTTCTCCTAGCTGGTGCAGACAAGGTTTCCCTTTTACATTGATGGGGCTAAACCATCTATAAAAAGGGACACCTTATTCACACCTGGAATGCTGAAGGATGTCTTCATCTGGTAATGTTGCCCGTTTCTGTTTTCGTGGCATTCTTCTGATGTGGTTTTTGCCACATCTGATAATCTCCTTACTCTCCCCTCCCAAGATGCTTGTGGAAACAGATGTTTGTGTCTTTCTCCATCTCTTTCTATCTCTCTCTCTCTCTACACACACATACACACACACATTTTTCAGTGCCATGCTTGAATGTCTGGACTGTCCACATGGCTTCCAGTACTACTCATGTACCTAGATCCATCCCTACAGTTACACAGGGTGTTCAGATCTTGAAAAGGTGATTTGCTGGACCAACATGACAAGAATCCCTATGTTGGCTGGAAAATTGTGAGTATTGTGGTCCCCCAAAGTCACTTTCCCAAATTTTGGGATTGAGGCTGGGAGGCAGTTCCGGCAGTCCCCTGGGTCTATCTCATGAATTTTTCAGCTGTCCCCCTCCGTTGGAGAACACAACTGTATACATCAGAACTGTGTACCTCCTCTAAACTAGATTACCTTTTCCCAGGTTTGAAGGTAAGATTCAAGTGCCACTCCAGCTTTTCTGTGTGGTCTAGAGAGGGTATGCCATCTTTTTGTTTCTACCTTAGGCAGCAAAATATCTTGAATCAACCATGCACCAACCTAGTGAGTTTTCAGCCAATATGACTGCACAGGTATCTTGGCCTTCATTGCAAGTCTCTATTGCACCAGTACAGCTGGTGCCAACATCAGTGCAAACTTCACATTCCAGAGAACTGCCTGAAAAAGAGGGAAGAAAACCAGATTTATATCCATTTGTGCAGATGTATAGAGCTTTCTTGCCTCCTAAACATTCCTCCATGCTCCATTGAACTCCACAAACCTTAATTAACATGACCAGTTGTTGCTAGGCCAACATAACTTCTAAAATAGACACCCTGAACTTTATTAGATGAGGCTATAATTGCACAATTATGACATCATGGTAATGCGAACATGTTCCCGCTATCGCACAATGTCATCCTCCTCCTGTGGTTACTGTGTGCTCCAGCAGCCAATAATGCATCCCTTTTAAATGATAGCACAATCTGTTGCTCTCAATATCACTGTTTTCACAGTATTAAAGACCATGCAAAAACGTGTCCCACTGTAATCACAAGATTACAGCGTGACTCGGTGGTTCTCTTTCCCCCCTCCCCGTTCCCAGCAAGAAAACTTCCAGGTAAGAATGTGAAAACAATCCACAGAATGCTCTTTTAATGAACTGTCCCATTTTGTTTGCATATTTTTAGGTTTGTTTGAGTGTTTATCTGTTGATTTACTTTGTTAATTAAGGGTTTTTGATGCTTTTAAGCACATCCACATCTTCTCGCAAGAACCACTGAAATCTCGCCCATGCTAAATCACAGAAATAAAATCCCATTCTCAAACTGCTAGTGGTGGTCATGTGATAATTGCATGGTGGTATTATCACACAATTAATGTAATAATGCCATTATGTTTCAGCTTTCCTCAATAGTGGAATTTCAGGGTTTTTAGATGCTAGTCTGATAAAGTCCCCTGTCTCACCTAAGCCATCAGTCTTAGGCTAGGTGGGAAATCGACTTCTCCTGAAAAGAGAACAATCTTCTTTTAGAGTCGCCAGCCATTTTCTTACCCATCCGTAGAAGCACAGAGAGGAGGAAACTTCCCAGGACAACCTGCATGTTGATGAGAAATGAGAACAAGGGAGGCAGCTACTGAAGCATCTGTAACGACATTCAAACCAGATAATGTGCATTAAAGATATCTAAAATGTCCTGAATCTATTAACTGAAAAATATTGTGGGTTCCAGACTGCATTGTTTGTAGACTGGTCATATTTAGAGTAGATGTTCTGGACTCAATAGGGCTGAAGCTAGTCATGACTTGATTTCATTGCATCTGTTCTAACTTTGGGACCAAACCGTTCTTTGTTTCCCAAGACAAAAAATTGTTTGCAGTTCGAGAAGATGCACAATGAGAACTGAAAAGGAATTTTATAAACATGGCAAAATACAACACAGAAAGATGATGATGATGATGATGATGATTTCTTACCTGCCTTCCCCTATGGCTTGAGGTGGGGAACAACAGATAAAAATACAGCAATACAGAGACACATAATACATTTAAATAACAAACACCAATTAAAATGTATAATCAGTTTAAAGAGTATAACATCAGTTAAACAGCATACATATTAAAAACAATCCATTCATAATTTAAAACTCATAATTGACTCATCTGGATAGGCCTAGGATAGGTAGGACTGGAAAAGTTTAAAATGTACATTTTCAAGGTCTTGCAAAAAGTCTAGAAACATTCTAGGATTGTAAAAATTAAACTTTGGGAAATGTTGGCTAGACAACAACAGAGATAATGAGATAGAGAAGACAAGTGTGTGTGTGTGTGTGTGTGTGTGTTAGAGAAAGAGAGATGTGATTGGCTAACTCCTGTAGAGGAAACAGATGAGGTAATTTCCAGTCCAAATCAATCTTTTTGTCTGGGAAATATAGTTTCCCAATGGACCCCTGGAATCACTGCATGCCAGTTGCCAAAGGGAGGACATGCAGCCATCTTACCCTAGTTCCCACTCACAAACTGATGTTAGAACAACAGCTCTAGCAACATAGGGTGGAAATTCTAGAAAAATGCCAATGGTCAGATGGAGCAGTCAGAATTTTTGGCTGCGGGACAGAAGAGAGTGGGGGGAAAGTGAAACCCTTCAGCAGTCTGGATTAGAACCTGATCCACAGAATAATTTAGGAATTGCAATAGGAATATAAAGGATATTTCTGTCTTCTTGATTTTTCTTGCCATCAGTAAGCAAGGGGGAATTGTCTGCATAGCCGGAAAGCACTAGATGGTGTCCAATCCTGGAAGCTAAGAAAGAGGATCCTGTTTCCACAGAGAAAAGTGATTCCAGCCTACAAACGTTCAGGTAGATATTGAATAGAGAGGGCACGCCATCCAAAGTGCTAAAATAGGCTATACAGTAGGACCCCGTATCCACTGATTCATTATCCACTGATTCAATTTTCCATGGGACACAAAACAGCACACCTACCGTAGAGTCTTCCTAGAAATGTGTCCCCTGTAGCCATTTTCTAGGTCGGCCAAGGCAACTCCATGGTATTTTAAACCAGAAGTCCCATTATTTTCAATGGTGTTTGCTATTACCCATGGTTTTCAGTATCCATGCCCCACCAAACCAATCCTCAGCAGATACAGGGGACCTACTGTAGTTCAGAGGAAGACAATGGCAAGCCACCTCTGAGTGTTCCTTGCCTAAGAAAACCCTATGTAATCCATGAGGTCCCCATAAGTTTCCAGGTGTCTTGAAGGCACATACTTTAGTTTACTTTACAGTAGGGGAAATAATTATGGGTATTTCACAGTAAATATACTTTGTGCTATATGTTGCATTTTGCAGAAAACATTGGTTTTTGCTCCAAAAAAACTCTTCATATAATTTGCTCCTCCTCCCCCCCAAAAAAACCCTCTTCATATAAATTTGTGCAAAAGTGAATTAAAATGCAAAATATAAATTTTAGAAGGTACATGAACTCTTGAAATTGATGTTGCCAAATGGGAAGAAAACCTTGGAAATGTTTCATTCTTGCATCTGAAAATGAAATAAGCAAAGGCTTATTTCCCTGTGTTGTTCCAAGAGAGGAAATATATGTCCAGGCATTATGCTAAAACCCCTGCAATTTCTAGCTTTCACTTCTTAGTTATGGTTTTAAAGCATATGTGCTCAAACTACCGTGAATATAACAGGTAACTCCAAACATAAATAAAAGAGTAACATTTCTGGACTGAGCCCATTAAGGACATTGGGAGAATTTAAAGGCAGAGGGCTTTAAAAAAAAAAAGAATGAAAAAAAACAAAAGAAAAGGTAATTTGATTCAAGACATGCCAGGCTAGAAGTGGACTTACCAAGAGTTTCAGGGTGCTATAGACAAGCGATTTTTCATTGACCAGAAACAGCTGCTCTGAACTTCTGATAGAAACTATTTTCTGGTTCTCTTCTGCCTTGCCTCTGCCTTATAAAGAGGGAGTGTGATTTACAAGGTTCTTGGCTTTTGTTCTGACACCTTGATTAACAAACAATGATCCTGGGTGTGTGTTTTTTTCCCTCTTGGCCCCCTTTGTTTTACAATTATATGGCCCTTTCCCATTTTTGCAAACAAAGAGAGCCAACTAATGTCTTGGCACCATGAGGGTGCACAACAAAGGCACTGGGGTCATTCTCATGACTTGTTATCAACTTATGAAAGATGGAAGGTGAGCGAGGGGGCAGAGGAGAAGGTAAAAGCTGGAATGTGATTAGGGATTTGCAGGCACTCTTTCTTAGTAACAAATTATGTTTTAAACAATGTCAAATCCATCTCTGATGTTAGAAATGATGTTTTCCTGCATGCTTTTTTCTCCAAACCATTGCAACCCATATACTTCTTAGATGAACAATTTTGGTGTGTTGCATTTGAATTCAGTCTATTCACATGTCAACTGATGAAACTCAAAGTCATAGGAGAATTGTTACCCGAATTCCCTGGGGCCTGTGGGGACTTTCTAATACCCTAATATTAAATTATGGAACTTAGTTAACTCAACTTGGCATGCAAGGGGCTGAGCAATGATAGGATCTTTTAACCTATGTATACCAGAAATAACAGAGGAAACTCTAAGCCAAAAGGTACAATTAAATTATCTTTGTGGGAAATTAGCAGTAACGGCATTCACACACACACTCAAGCTTCAGGCAATCACACACGGCTATCAAAGATAGTAGGAAGTATTTGGATAGAGGAATTGAGAAGGTGTGTGGTAGTTTATATTATATCGATCCTGCAGAGCTGAGATCGCAAAGTACACTGACAATGAAGAGGTCCAGATGATAGACTGGTGATACAAATGGATGTGAAGTCAGAAAGCACAGGATTCATGCACACTTGGGTGGTGTTTTAGGGTGATATTTATATGAAATAACTCCCCTGAAGGGATAGGAAATAGTTAAGGATTTACATCTCTATTCAGTAAACATGTGCTGCATACCTGCCAGAATGCCCATGTTTTGAATAGTCAAGTAATGCCAAAACAGCTTGTCTGGCATCCTCTGAGTGTTATAGGCAGGCTTAAAGTCAACTTATACCTGTATACATATTTTTATAATCAGTGCAGGGAGTGCAATTCAGTGCTGCCATTTGTGCTGAGCCCTTGAGCAGTGACCTGAGTCTCCTAGTGCTATGTCACCATCCCCATAGCCATTTAGTGCCTAGAAAAAAGGGGGCATCCAGGCACTTATCCAGCTGTGTATCCTTCAGACAGAAGCATCAAGAAGCAGGCGTTTATCTGGATGCCCTGGGAGGTCCAGGAGTATGATATCATTCTTGTGCATCCAGCTTCAGAAACACAGCCAGACATTGCTTGGATACTCCCTCTCCTCTCTGAGCCACTAAATGGCTGTGTGGAGAGGGGACTTGGCTGTAGAATGGTGAGGCATCCAAGGAGGATGGAGAAGATGGAGTTATGCTTGATGAAGCTTTACACTCTGCCAGTGCTATTTCGCATTTCTTCCCTAAATCAGATGCCAAATCTTTTCTGGAATGTAATTTCTCCATCAGTATCTTTGAATATGAAATTAATCCTCCATTTCCATGCTATACTTGATTTTTTTTTCCTTTTGGTTTGTGTACTTCAAACCAGAGTCTTTGTTCCCTTTATCTCACCATGTATGCGCCTGTGAAACCAATCAGTTCTCACATTACTTTGGCTTTTCGGGAGAGTTGTTCAACAAAGTGGAAAGACAGTAAGCTTTTAAATATGTTTCAGCTATGTTTTATTGTCTGTGACCTATTTTTCTCAAAGCTCGTTCCTGTGGCAACTCAGCACTCCCTCTCCTTCCCATGCAATAAAGAACTTACCTTGGCACTCCTTTGGTTTCCCATCTCAAAGGGAAGATTTGAACAACTGTTAGTGTCAGTTTTCCTCAATCTGGTGGCCTCATGATTTGTTGGAGTATAACTTTCATAATCCCAATGTCAACCTATTTTCTGGAATTTGTAATCCAACACAGCTCAAAGCCATTGAGTGGGGAAAGGCTGCCCAAAGTTATCACAGATTGGCCATGATATAGGCATGCTGGTGCCAGCTGGGCCCTCAGACAGTACAACCAATAAGCCAAACTTTAGTTGATCTATCTATCTATCTATCTATCTATCTTCTATCTATCTTCTACCCATCTAAATGTGAATGAAACATAAATGGGGGAAGGGGAATATACCAAGAATACTGTTCTGGTTCATATTGTTTTCCCAAATGCCCAATATTTATTTTCCTGGTTGTATCTTAATGCTTAACTTTGACTATT
Organism: Gambelia wislizenii; assembly: GCA_030847615.1. NCBI lineage: Eukaryota > Metazoa > Chordata > Lepidosauria > Squamata > Crotaphytidae > Gambelia > Gambelia wislizenii. The sequence goes on along the minus strand of JAUMIR010000010.1, from coordinate 30,436,430 downwards.
AAAGCTTAAGAATAAGTTCCACCCAGCTCAATGGCCCATAATCTTGTTACATGTGGTTAAGGTCACTGTAGCAATGTCACTTGTCCTTCTTGAGTATCACAAAATGACTGAAGGATTATCAAGTGGAGAGTAGGGATGTAATTTGTAAATTTTCATCCTGGAGGAAGCCAGAAGTAATTTTAGCAATGTTTTTCTTCCCTGCAAGAATATCTTCAAAAATCAGGCAATTTTCAAAGCCTATTCGCAATTTAGGATTTATTCTGCACAAAATTCACCCATGCTTGCTTTGGGCAGAAAACAGCATATTCTGAATCATAGAATCATAGAATTGCAGAGTTGGAAGAGACCACGAGGGCCATCCAGTCCAACCCCCTGCCACGCAGGAAATCACGATCAAAGCATCCCCGACAGATGGCCATCCAGCCTCTGTTTAAAGACCTCCAAGGAAGGAGACCCCACCACGCTCCGAGGGAGTGCGTTCCACTGCCGAACAGCTCTTACTGTCAGATGAAGCAGAGATTTTAAAAATGTGCAGAATAGGATATTTTGGCCAGTGGTGCAGTTAACGGTTTGAAGACTACCCCCACTTAAGATGAAAGTGTGCAGTAATTCACTTCAAAATGTCTGCCTTGCTGCTGTTTCTCATTCTGTTGATCAGGACTTGGAACCTTCTCTTCCAATTTCTTTCCTTGGTTTTGCCAGCTATTACTTTATCATGTAAAAGGTGCCTACAGAAATTCCCCATTATATGCAAATGTTAAGAATGTGGGGATCCATATGTTTGGATGTCATCAAATAGATAGAAAAAGAAAGAAATGAAAATTGTGTCAGTTGCGGGAAGGTTGTTGCTGCTGCATAATCTATTGATTAACATGAAACAGAATTTTCTGCACAAAAATAACATTGCATAAAATATGAAATATAAAAAATAATAATATAAATAAAATTAAATTACAAGGCTGTGCAAATCAGCCATGTGAAAATTGTTTGCAGAATAAGTCCCAAATTATATCATTTTCTGTGCCAAAAAACAGCTATCTCTGTACAGAAATATTATTAAATGTGCAGAAAATGCTGTTTCCTGCATAGAAAATGCTGTTTTCTGTGCAAAACCACCATGTACAAATTTTGTGTAGAATAAGTTCCAAACTGCGAAAATTCTTGATAGTCCAGGATTTTTCTCATCAGGGTTTCTCAACACCTGAAAAAAACCCCCAAAAAACATGAGTTTTCACCATTTTTTTGAATATTTCCAAATCTTCTTTCCATCCTTAGTGTGGAGTCAGTATAAAACTGTCACACTTAGTAAGCTGATATGAGGCTAAATTCAATTGTTAGTCTTAACTACAGTAGAGTTGTTGGATCAACAACTGATTCAATGGGTCTACTGCAGCTAACCAAAAGAATCCCAGTCATTGTTTTGAACTGTGAGAAATGTGCAGAGTGAGTCAGGAGATAAATACATGCAGACTCAAATGCCCACCTATCAGGATCGGTCCCTGATTGTACCTATGCCTGCCATTTTTTCAATTATTTTCCTATAACCTTGACTCTAACTATGTTTTCCTTTCTTTACTTGCTAACAAAGGGTTTTGCCAACTTTGGGGGGTGGTAACGGTTTCAACTGGTTTATAAAAATATAAGAATGCAGCTGCATCATCAGCTTGGGAAAAGAGGGCTGGCCGGTGCAAGAGAATGTATGATCAGGGAATGTATGATCAGTTAGCCAATGGTGGGAGAGACTGCCAGATGTTAACAGATTGCAATATACTTTTTATACTATGTGTGTTCATTAAGTTTCAGTTCTCAGCAACAACCCTGTATGGTTTGCTTCTTGGATTTCTGTGCCAATAAAGTTTTCTGGTCACTCTAAAACTGTTGGTAACTGCATCTGGGAATGCAAGTACATGACACCACCTCACTTTTCAGCTTGCCATTCTCTAAAAGGTGGGATATGGGGTAGATGAGAGATTTAAAATGGCATCCAAATCATCCCTCAGGCTTTGAGAATAGGAAGGTGAGTGCTCAGGTCAAGGCAAAACTACCTCCACAACCATGTGGAGTGTTTCCTGCCGCCATCAAGTTCCTGAGATAGATCCTGGATAATGACTAATCCATTGGGAAATGGCTAAACATTCAAACCATTGGAGCTTGACACCACCCAACAATCTTATTTTCTGTTGAATGTGCTTGCTTTTCTTCTGTTGGGGTGTTTTAGATCCATGAGTACCCATTACAATTGTTTTGTCATTGACTTGGTGCCAGAACTTCATATCTCCCCCAGAGGTCCTTATTGCAAAACCCTGCACTGATATTGCTCCCTGTCGCAACTTTATTTTTTTTATCAACCCCACTACTTCCTGAATTGCTTGCTATGGAAATGCTTTCCCAGCTAGGGTCAGGTGTATGTGTGTGTATGTGTGAAAAGGATTAATATAGAAAGACGTACATTGACTGGCTGTTGAAAAGCTTGTGGGATATTTGCCATTCATACTGAAAGATAAAGGCTTTTGTTCAGGAGTTGAAACTTGATCACTGTAGAAGCTGCCATGATTGTGGGACAGCAATTACCTAGCCTTAGGAATGTTAATCATAGCTTCTGAATGGGTTCTGTGTAATTTACAGGCAACTGTTGCCCCCTTTCCTCACTTCCTGAGTCAGTTTGGACAATACCTCCATTATAATTCACCCAGATTTGAAGATTTGAGGTGCTAGAGACTAACTGCTTTCTGTTGTAGTATCACCTCCTCTGTCAATGCATCCTTGCTGCAAAGGTAGCTGTCCAAGCTGCTCTGGCTAAATTGGTCTGTGGCTACTGCTACACCGCAGAAATAATGTAGTTTGGCACCATTTTAACTGCCATGGCTCAATGCTATGGAATTCTGGGATTTGGAGTTTTGTGAGATATTTAGCCTTCTCTGTCAGAGAGCTCTGATGCCACAACAAGCCACAATCCCAGGATTCCATAGGATGGCGCTATGATCATTAAATTAGTGTCAAACTGCATTATTTCTGCAGTGTGTCAGCAGCCTATGTATCATTTTGATTTCCCAATGCCATACTAGACCAGGGCACAGTGGTCACTGGTGGCTTCCATCCAGGTTTTATTTTAAACTTTAAAGGAGCTACACAAGGTCCAAAATTCATCATGGAGATAGGGTTCAGCAGCTACTTTGAAGTTCAGTCTAAAGACTAGAGTGGATTCTTAGTAGAACAGAACCCCTGTCTGGTGGCATCTGTTCAAAAGTACAAAAGGAACTCCTTATATATCATTGTATTTTTATTCATTTCATTCAAAGTTCTTCCAAGAGATCCAGGAGGCATGGACTGCTTTGGGAAAGGTCACTGATAGGTTATAGGGAGGGTCAAGTAACACAGCACCATGCAAGTGTATTAAATGAGGATCAATTCCAGAAGGTGCTCAGCAATATCGAGTTTGTGGTTGATCATGTCTATCATTCAGGCTAGGCGGGAAGGTGCTTTGCATTCAGCCTTTTTAACAGCAACATGTACCCCTTGCATTTCTGTTTCACCTTTTCTGGTGTCATCACAAACTGACTTGCTGACACAGCCCTTCTGAGAAGCGTTGATGACAAGAGAGCCTGAAAAGGAAAGGTTGTACAGTGTGATTAAAAAGAGCCACACATTCTCATAACAGCTGCTCTCCATCCAAGTTAAAGAAGATCCAGAGAAGACTCTCCATTCTTTTATCAGCAAATAGCTATTCTCAGTATAATACTATAATAGCATCCCTTTCTGGGTTGGATCTTTGAAGGAATAATGTGAGCACCTGAACACTGAAATGTTTCATAGAAATTGATCGTGTACATCAAGGGTGGAAAGGCTACCTTTGCATCAAAGAAGGATATTATGGCCTGCAAGTGGCATTGAGACACCCAGTGGAGCTAGCTTCTATCTAATGGAAGAATGTGTAGGACCTCAGAGAAGGAATGGGCGAGCCAGATGGAAAGGTCTGGTTGGCCAAATTTGACCCAAAAGCTGGAGGTTCCCCATCTCTGATATATATGGCTTGTGTATGTTATTGCTCCCAGTGTGTTGATTGGCTGCTTAGGAAACATCCAACCAATCCCCCCTCCTCTCACTCCCTCATCCAATCACTACCCACATGTAAATTGCCTCTCCACATCACAATCCACTCCTGCCACTCAAAGCCCCTCCCTCCTCTCACTCCCTCAACCACTCACCACCTCTCCACTTCAGTGTTGATTGTGTTTACACTTAAATTTATGAATAAATACATAAAATTACTTATTATTATATAACCTTTCCAATCTACTATAACAGCATATGTTATGCTGGGTACAGCTAATACACACACATACACACATGGAATCATGTCCTGACAGTAAGAGCTGTTTGGCAGGGGGATGTACTGCAACAGAGTGTGGTGGAGTCTCCTTTGGAGGTTTTTAAACAGAGGCTGGATGGCCATCTGTTGGGAATGCTTTGATTGTGTATTCCTGCAGGGCAGGAGGTTGGACTAGATGGCCCTTGTGGTATCTTCCAACTCTATAACTCTATGAGTATATATATATATATATATATATATATATATATATATCCATGCAGTCATTCCATAAATATTTCAAGTATCCTATTTGTGGATCCATCCAAGAAATATTTTTTCCGTGGATAGGCAAACATTCTCCCTTTTATGTACATGTTGCTCTTCACAACAAACTAAAGACAAGGGGAACTTTATCCTTTCTCTCAACTGTGTCCCCCAAAAAGAATGGCTTGGAGTCACTCTTGGTCTACTCTGTGACACTCCCCATGTTCCACTCTACTCTACTTATGGTCCCAAGATGTCTTGTGTCCAAACTAGTTTTGCTTGTATGGAATTAAATGTTCTTTCCTATTAATATGATAGAGTGATAATTTGGCAAAGCCAATAATTGTTGCTATTGTTCCTGTTTTCATCACTACCTTCATAACAGTAATTCACTGGTCTCAGATTATTTGATCTTCATGGGTCAATTGTCCGAATCAAGTAACCCTTCTGCATCCTTGAGGCAAAAAGGCATTACAGACAACCCTCTACACTCGCAGGCTTGACATTTACAGGTTTGATTATTCACGGGTTTGCCTCTCCCCCCCCCCCGAAGACTGAGCCCACCTGTGCACATTTACAGAACAGCCTCAAGATTTAGGAGAGGGAAGCCCCAGTGGTTGCCTCAGCAGCCACCAACTGCCTTCTGAAGCCGGCTGCTGTGCGGACTTTAGGAAACTCTCGGCAATGGCAATGGAGATTTCTGCTGCTCTGCTTTCCCCAAGCAGGGCATGGAGATGGTGGAGCAGCAGCAATTTCTATTGCAAAGAGCCCCCAAAGCCAGCTGCTGTTTGGGCTTTAGGAGATTCTCGCAACAGAGGCTAATGCTGCTCCGCCTTCCCCAAGCACTAGCCTGTGTGAATGTGCATGGTTGCCCCAGCCTTCAGGAGTCAGGTCAATGACTGAGGGACCTGGTCATGAGGCCCACATTCTTCATACTTCCCCCTCCATGGAGCCCCTAGCAGCCTGCTTTGCAAACCTGAGGAACCCTTCTGGGGAGCTCTGCCCCACCTCCACTGTAAATATTCACATTTTTTGCACTTTTGCGGGGGTCCTGAGCCCCTAACCCTAGTGAATGTGGAGGGCCGAATGTACTATGCTCTATAACAATGGTCATTTTAGTCATCTATAGAGGCCTGTATAATCATTCTTTTCCTACACATTATCCTCATATGTTCCACATACATTCCAGCAGGAGACACTCGCTCCCCCTAAGCTCTATAAAGTAGGACCCCTGTATCCACTGATTCATTATCCACTTATTCAGTTATCCACAAGACACAAAACAATACATCTACCATAGTGTCTTTCTAGAAAATGCCTAGAGGGGCATCCTCTTTAGATGTTTTCTAGGTCCTCCAAGGCAAACAATATGGCATTTTAAATTGGAAGTCCCATTCTTTTCAATGATGTTCACTGTTATGGTTTTTGGTATCCATGGGCCCCCCCAGAACCAATCCCCCACAGATATGGAGGTCCTACCATACTCTACAGAACACTGAGCCTGATGATTAATTCACTCCTATGGATCTTGCAGATGAAGAGACAGTGTATAATATGAACCTCCTAAATGAGATGGCTATAGGTTGTTATAGCTGTGGGTGGAACGAAAGAAGTAAAAGACACAATGTGTCACTGAAAGAGCTTTCCAGGAATAGTAGGATGTAGTGCTATGGGTAAAAGTACTTCCATAAAATATCAGTTCCATCAGAGAAGCATGACACTTTGAGCCCATCCCCTCTGCCCCCAGCCACACTAGAAAGGTATAAAAACATTGCACAGGAACTGTGAAATCAGAATTACCATAAGTAACGATCATAGTCATATCAAGACAGCTTTCCTCTGGTCCAACACAATCCACTCTCTCTCCATCATTGCAAACACTGGATGACAAAGCATAGCAAGCTGGACATTGCTTCCCATTGGTTTGGGTGATAGGTGGAGGAACTGTAAGCAATCAAGAAAAGCCCATTAAAGCCCAGAAATCAGTTTACTACTAAATATGATTCTCAGAAAAGTAGACTGAAAAGTTAGTTTTTTGGAGTCACTGTTGGATCATTCCAAGTAAGGTTGGCTGCTTGAGAAAATTGTTTTATCAGTACATTAGCCAATCTCACACACATTTCCCAAATGCACAGACACTTTAGAACTTTGGATGTAGATCTTCACTGCTGCAATTCTCACATGAAAGAACAAAGAATTTCAGAGGTTTCCTCCCTGCTGAGTGAGATTTTTGTACCCTTTTTGATGACATTTCCTATTTTGCAACTCTTTTGCAAGAAGTCACTTGCACAAAAACTTGCAGAGGAGTACAGACTGTTTTCTACGGAAAAGATATTGTTTTTAGTTTATGGGGGGAAACATTGCTTTTGAAATTTTGTGAAAGTTTCACAAAAGTTCAAAATGTGAAAAATCTCATAAAGTTGCGTGTGTGTGTGTGTGTTTAAAAAGAAACAGATGCTCTAGGAAATCAGATGCTATCATTGGACATCTCCCTTTTTTAACTCCTCCCTCCCCCAAAGACTCCATTGATCACTGCGGACAAGAAAATCTAGGAGTATTCATTACTCCACTATGAGGAACACAGCTAACATTTCAGTTGCACAATTCGCTGAATGTTATGTTCTAATTCTCAGATAAAAACAACCCCACAATTTGAGAGAAAATGCGTATTTTAGGAAGAAACTGCTAAGAAATCTGTATTTTTTCATTTAATATTTAAATATGTAACTAATTAAATATTTTAAAAATATTTAAAATGTATATATCAAATGAACATATTTAAGCAACAATTTTTGTGTGGATTCTGTGAAGAAATGCATATAAAATGGACATGGGCTTGGAAAAGGTTGGTCCCTCCATCCCTTGATAAGGTGTGTGGAAATGGCTATAAACAAACTTTGGAAACAAAAGCAGGATAAGTGTGCATTAGAAAGGAATTAAGACTTACTCTGAGTCACTGCAGTTCTGCAGGCATCCCCCACACAACAAATCATACTTGATCTTACTTTCTTTCCTTGCCCAAAATTCATATACTTTGGTCCATGTCCACAGACACTGGAAGAACCACAGCTTTTATCAATGGTCTGAATTGTTTCTCCAACTGCAGAAGAAAGAATGAGAAGGAGTCTTATCGGATGATGTGGATACAGGAGAGGAGGTGGCCTCATCTCTGAAGGTAGTTTGTTTTTCTCTATGTGTGATAGGGCTCATCTACAGAAGCTAGGAGACTCTGGCTCCCCACCTGGCTGAGGATCAGGCCCATTTCTCCTCCGTTACCTCCACAAACTAGGCCAGAGTTCAGACAAGAATGCTGACCAGTCTCTGTAGCCACTGCCACCACCATTTTCTTTGCCCTCCCAACATCAAGGAAGCCAGTCACAACATGTGACCAAAGGCCCCCTGCATGTGACCAGCCTTGGTTACATGCCATCGGACCCCTTCCTGGACCCAGAAAGGTAAGGACAACTGGAAGCTGCAACGATGGGTTGACCTGCCAGGACGGGTTCCCGCAGAATGTGGGTCCTGCTCCACTTTTTCCCAGTAGCATCAGAGTAAACTAGACATTTTCTTATAACGTTGTATCAGGCCCTACCTCGGATTGCCCCCATCTAAGCCCCATTTCTTCTCCGGGGCCATAAGGACTCCCCAGGGGGGGCAAATCAGGGCATTGTATGGACTGCAGGGCTCTCAAGGGGAGCAAGGTGGTGTAAATTGCCCACGTAGATAAGGTCATAGTCAATGCCAAAAACCAAAACAAAAACACCCATGACTGAATCACCTCAACTGATCCTCTATTGCTTTAATATTTGTCCTAAGACAAGTGTGGAAATCTCTAGCCCTCCTAAAATCCCATTCTTCCTCCTTGGATTCTATAAATGGTCATATTTTCCTACCCATGACACAATAAAGTGTTTTTTTCTGTGGGCCGCCTCCTGCTGTTCTTAAAGGTTGATAAGCTTCCTTAATGGTTTAGTTACTGGAAGGGTGAGGAAATAAGTTAAATGGTTCTGGTTTGGTTTTGGTCCTGTCCTTTTGATTTTGGCTTCACCTACCATTTGGAATGAAAAAGTTTTCCCAAATGTGCATAAGAGATGTTAGTGCCTTCAGGCAGACAACCTATATGGCACTCTGGCCCCATCAACACACCTTGTTGGGGAAAACATCAAATGCAATAGACTCTATAACTGTTTGTTTGTTGTCTCTTCATAACATGAGAGCAACAGGTGAGTAGGTTAGCTCTGGATCTTCCACCCAATGGTAGCCTGTCTTCTCCTGCCTTAAAGGAAGAGCCCAAAACACCCATTTCCAGTCTCAGTCTTCGATGTGGTCCCTCTCACCAACCTAGTGAATTTTCGGTCACTGTGATAACGCAGGTATCTTTGCCAGCCCCACAGGTCTGGAGGCTACCCGTGCAGCTGGTGCCAAAGTTTGAGCAGACTTCACACTCCAATGAGTTGCCTGGAGAAGATGCAATAGTAAAGATCACATTGTTGTTGATATGTGTTTTCCACCCGCTCTCATACACAACAGTTCAGATAAAGCAGGGGTGTTGCCATCCAAACTGCCCAGACGACATCCGGGCAGACCCAACCAGAATCCAGGGCAAATACTAGTATGAAAACATGTTTTAAAAATTCACTGTTTGCTCCAGTTCTTCTGGAGAAAATGGTGAGTTCTGTTACCACAGCAGGGGGGGGGTTGCACACATGGCCCACATGGTACCTGGGACAGCCATTTCCTAGCTGGGTTGTGCAAATCACACCTGCTGAGGTCACCATGAGGCACAGATCCATATAACCATGGCCGGGTGCCTCGTTCCTGGCCTCAGATGACACGACCAGTTCAGGGAAGATAAGCACCAGTTCACACGCGGGCCACAGGTATGAGGACACCCCTCCATTGCTACAATGGGAGGACAGGTAACAAAGGAAAAATGCTGCAGGCCCAGGACTAGAATACTCTGGCCAGAACATGGGTTATTTTGGCCAGTGTAGACAAACCCTGAATGAGGATTCAAACTCTGGTAACCCAACACCTTAAGCACTACATCATGTTGGGGCTAGAAAAGACTATACAGAATCTTATTTGTCAGCAAGAACCTCTCCCAATTTTATAAATCCAATATTTCAATCAGAGCTTTGAAAGGCAACTTTTTTTGGACTCCATCTTTCAAAACAGCCCTGCCATCATGAGGTCCTATATCATATGGCAAAACAGTAGTGGCCAGTCAGTCCCACATCATTGGGGCAGTAAATCTATTCTGTGTTTTAGTCTGAACTTTAAAGGATTTATCTAAGATGCTGGATGCATTTGGGGGACAGGACTTGCCACCTTGGATTGCTCCTTTACAGCTTGGATTAAAACCCAGGGCAGTTTTGCCATCCCACTATCATGGAAGCCACCAGCTGTTGCTATGTCAAAATGAAGACATGGAAGAAGTATGCTGTATAAGACCAAAGCCCTATCTAGCCCAGTATCCTGTTTCCCATTAGTTGACCCTTATGTCCCTTATGGAGGCAAGATGGTGGCAGATGCTGATGCACAGTGTGAGAGCTCCTGTCTTAATTTTAGAAAATAGTCTGTAGATTCTCACAAGAAGTCCCTCATTACCTGAAGTAGCAAGAAGAAGGCAGACAAAGACTCCCAGGAGAATCTGCATAATGATGACTAATGCAGACCACTAGATTTGGAAGTGAACTGTACCTGCGATAGAAATCAACACAATTTAATAACAATTGACAGATTAGAAGGAAAGATTCCAGACAGGTCAGTTGAACAGTGGCAGCTACCAGCTTCTGTGTCACTCAGTCCTCCCTGGGTTTTAGCTTGCACCTTAAAGGAGATTTCAAGATGCCATACCCTGTCTTTGTCATTCTTTAATATATTCCAAAGCTGACTGCCACCCCTAAATGGAACATCAAGGACTTGACCTGGATTCCAGACATGATTTTCTCATGAATCCATAAACCATTGTCTGCCCCTGCTAGAATTGGTAGTATTATGACCACATAGAGGTCCTTTTAATCAGGTAGTGTTTAAGATTTCCCAGACAAGTGACAGGCAAAAAGGCACAGAGAGACCAAATTTGGTTTTCGGTCACTATGCATGTAACATTTATTTAGACATAAGACATTAAACATTCAGTTAACTGTCAAGAGCTCTTTTCCATTCACACACACACTCACACCACATACTCACAACGATCCTTCCCTGAACGGTGATCAGACGTCCATGAAGGCGTGGATGGTCTGTTGCCACGGTACAGGAACCGTGAAAGCAAGCCGAAAATGTCCCAGCTCTTATACCTTTTCCATCTCCTTCCTTGAAAACTGCATGCTTTTCGAGCTGGCATGATCTCATGACAGTTCCTTAGACAGTTCCTTAGGCAAAGCAAGGTATGTTCTGTGTTTGCTCAGAACTTCCTCAATCATACCGACAGCTGGTATTGTCTCTGTCATGCCTGGCCAGCAGTCCACTCACTTGTACAGAACACTACCAAACTAGGTTATCAGTTTCCATTGTGTTTGGTTATGCTTGGTCAGCACCTCATCTCAGCTTCCAAGTTTTCTCCTTTCCTCGGTCCGGTTTCCAAGTTAAGCCTCAAGCAATGCTTTGCACGGCATCCATTTTCTTGGTTCATTTTAAGGCCTTGCTTCTCTAGGATCGACAGGAACCCATACATACACACAATCATACATACAACCATACTCTCACAGTAGCAGTACAGTTGGACCCCCATACCTGCAGAATCAATATCCATGGTTTCAGTTATCCACAGAACACAAAATAAGGACACATACCATAGAGTTGTGCTGGAAAATGCCTAGACAGGCTTCCTCTCTAGGCATCTCCTAGGTCCTCCAACACAACTCTATGGTATGCTTTTACTGGAAGTCCTTTATTTTAATAGGGTTCACTGTTATCCACAGTTTTTGGTATCCATGGTAATTCTGGGAACTGAACCCCTGTGGATATGGGGGTTCAACTGTACTCCTTTATCTGTTGTACATACAATTGCACACTGAGTTCCACAAGCAGTATCATATTCATGCATGCATTTGGTTGTTCAATCAGTTGTGAAACATTGCCAAAGCAAGGGTCATGTAACACCACCCATGTGGAACTCCATGTGCAGAATCTTAAGGTAAACCATGCCAACAGAGAACCACAGCCATCATGATGCACTTTTTTATTGTGAAGTCGAAGGCTTTCACTGCCGGCATCCATAGATTTTCCTTGGGTTTTTTCTGGGCTGTGAGGCCATGTTCTGGAATAGTTTTTTATTGCTCCAAGGCAACAGAAGCATATTTTCTCCTTTAAAGGGGCAGCAAAATATAAGGAGTCTTCTCCCCATTGCCCTGCTTTTCATTCTTGCCTGATGAACAGCTCTGCCGAATGAGAAAGTTAACTCATCCATCCTAACACCCAAGAATATACAACAATGGTGATTTCGGTACCAACACAGCTTTTGTTTAAACATTGTGTTTTTTGTTGCTAAAACAAAAGGTATGAAAGTGGCCTCATAATCTTACATTTCTGACCTAAGCTAACTTGGTCAACATCTGTCCTTGGCTGATACAGTATGAATCTCAGATGCACAGGATTGGTACCCATAGATTCACTTACCTGCATCAGAAAAAAAGAAATATGTTCTTTCAAGGCATTTTCTAGATCCTCCAGTGTGATTCTACAATATGCTTCTGCTAGAAGTTGACCATAGAGTTATGCTGGAGGACCTAAAGATTCCTAGTGATGTATTATCTCTAGGAATCTCTAAGTCCTCCAGTGTGACTCAATGGTATGCCTGGGCTGGGAGTCTTTCATTTCAATAGGGTTCACTATTATCCATAGTTCCTGGTATCCATGGTAAGTCCAGGAACATATCCCACATAGATATGGGGGTCATATTGTACTAACATTGTCTTCAGCCTAATGTAAATCACTATAGGGTTGTTAAAACAGACTCCATTTGGAGTTTCTCTCAATCTTACCTCCATTCCCCTCTTGTCTTCATTTTATAACAAATGGCAAGACTTTGGCTGAAATCCTCTTGGTGGCATACACAGCCATAATTCAGGGTTAAGTGTGAGCATATTTTGTTTTGGATGGAGTGCAAGGGGCTATTCACTAGTGCCCTGTGCACCATCTAAAACCTTCCCCTAGCAGCTGTCAAACACCATAAGGTGCTGCTATGGCTGCTTAATGGTCAATGGAGAAGAACACTGAAAGGAAGGCAACCAAATAGTAAGGACTATGGCCCATCCCAGTGACAGCTCTGCAGACAGAGGAAGAGAAATGAGGTTGATCTTGGATGATGCAGGATCTCAGACTTTGAGGTTTCTTCCCACATTAGATTCCTGCTATTTTAAGCATATTTTCCTAAGCTGCATGCATGTTTGTACAATTTACTTAAAATACACAAAATTCCCCTATTAACAAAAACATTTCTCTGCTCAGTTCCTTTCCATGATATAGACTTGATCTGTTGGCATTTTAAATTATGCACACACTGCTGTGAACAGTCTGTCTTTCTGAAAAGCCTAGTAGACTTGCAAATGTGTGAATGTTTGAGATGAGGTGCTTATTCCCTTCAGCAGTATGGAAATGCCACTTCTGCTCATTTTTTTCTTTTTCCTAAAAGCCTTCTTCTAGCTCAGCATCCTAATGGGGTGGTTGACTTTTCTGTTATCTGCTTCATTTAAAAGGATTAGAAAGCCTTGGTGATCTACTGCAAATCAAAGATTTATCAACAAGTCCTGTTCTACCTTTGGTCCACCCCTCATGTATAGAAGAAACATTGCAAATGAATGGTGATGATGGACTTACCAAAAGTTCTCAGGTATTTCAAGGCAACTGTAGGAAGACCCAAATCCAACAGAAGATTCAGAATGTGTTGTCCCTGTTTCTTTGACTCACATGTTCTTCTTTGTCCTTTATATAGAAGACATCTGAGAACAAATTTTTCTAAGCTCACAGATTGCCACACCCATTACAGAACTTTTCTCAACTCTTTCTCTTAGGTTACTATGATAGTAAACATTCACTTCCCTTTTTGAAATGCTGTGACCGAAGCACTGAGTAGTCCCAGTCCCATCTGCTTACTCAAAAGTAGGTGGCATTGATAGCCATGCATCTTCCTTCTGGAATGTTTCCCCCCGACTTTGCTCTTTATACTTTTACATAGTAATTCTATGCAGAGCCCGAAGTAAGCCTTGCTGGGTTCTGTGGTCTTAGGATTGCATTCTTAACATAGGCTGACATCCTACATTGCAGTTACAGATCCATAACCTACAGTTATAGATCTGTAACTGCTCTAAATTCAGTCATGCTTCATACTCACAATCGTGACATTCTTGCTATGATCTCAAGTGCCCCCCTCAACCTACTTAATAGCCAGCAGCCAATGGGTCAGGAGAAGAAGAATATGTATGCATTTCTAACTACATCTGTGATGTAGGGTCTCAGTGATACATGTTATTTGCTGGTTTTACAAACTTATCATAAATTAAGCTCCACTGGGCTCTATGGTTATAGGACTGTATTTACTACATACACACACCTATATATGCTATTTTATGCTTATGCTATCAACCTCTTTCTCCCAGTTAGTCTGAAAGGTGCTACAAGATCCTTTTACATGCTGATTGAGACTGGCACAGCTACGCATTTGTATATACTACTTAGTTTTCTTACAAACTTGGCCAAAAGATTCCTCTGTATTTTCTTAAAGAATGTTATATTACCTCCTACCCAATCCCATGAAGCTATAGTGTCTCTACCTCATCAACCACTAATAATATAGACCTGAAGAGCGAACTGCAAAAATTTCAAATCCAATAACTGGCAACCTGTGTCCTCCTAGGCCCCCTTCTCCAATAATCAGGTGATCTTTTGGAAAGCCAGTCTGCATGGCTACCTAGTATGAGAGAGGTGGGCACACTCCAGAGCACAGAGGGATGCCCACCCTATTTTTTAGCATGTCCAGAACACCAGAGAGCCACTGGAGCTGTGATTTGGAGCAAATGGAAGTGACAACACACCACATCCAGTTGCCTTTTGTGCATGCAGAAGATAACTATTTTAGGATGAGAATTCCCCAATACAACACAGAACAGTTCCACAGAGTGGTTTTGGACCTATTACTCTGCCAACTGCAGGGGGAAACAGAAATATTCAGACTTGGCTTTGAGGAAGGGGGTTGACTATGGGGCATCTGGGATAAAATTGACCCTTTTTCCCCCACCCAGAGGACATTATCAGATGCAGCAAATACAGCATCATAACAATGCCTAATTAACGCGAAAGGGCATGTATATCAGATGATGTCATCCTTTTGCAATTTTGTATTATCAAAAAACTGTTCTGTTTTATTGACAGGACAAGCCATCAATAGATCTCCCATGGTGCTTTGTTGCCAGCATTTACAGTGTTTGAAAGTGTGTCATTGTGCTCACATGAATACAGCATCAATGACAAACCGCTTTCAGGTGAGATTGCAAAAACCAGGTAGGGGACACTCTTTTTATGAACCTCACCAGTTCACTTTTACGTTTAAAAGTGTGTTTCTGTGCTTGTGTCTACATTTTCTCTCTTTCTTTTGATGTATTTTTCAAATTTACCGTGCTTGCATCTTCTCGTGACAATCCGTGAGATCTCGAACCAGGAAGTAAATGGAGCTCCATTTGTGCTCCGTCAATGCTGGGGATGCCTTTGAACGCAGCTCAAAGTAAGGTCTGATAGGAAGGGTTTAAAATATGCTGATAAAAGAAAGTTTGAGGAGGCTTGACTGATATAATCCAAAGAGTGATAGCGCTATAATAGGTTGACATGAAAGGCCCCCCAGAGTGAGTAGTGTGGTATATGGTGACTCACCATTAGGGGAAAAAAGCAGGGGGGGGGTAAAGAATAGAAAAACAAAGTACACAGTTACATATGAGAAAGTACAAATGGGTTGTCAGTGGAGGAACTTGGGAAATGAAGAACAAATTTGTTTCCTCAAATACACTTTTGTTGAGGACAATAAGTTCTGAAACTGTATCTGGGTGAGGCTTGAGTACATTGGCAGGAAATGCCTTTCCACATCCTTCTTCCTCAAGGATGGCAGAGACCTCATTATGCAACGCTGAAGCCCTCACTTCAGCTCACTCATAAAATGGTAAAAGCATGTACCCAAGCAAACAAGACCATATCTGCAGGATTGCTCCCATTTTCTCATTCATGAACTAATTCTGTGGACTCATCAAGGGGTAGTCCAGATGGTGAAAAAAATCCCTCTTAGAATCCACAGGGAATCCCATGTGTTCAAATGGGATCCCGCAACATTCCCTCCTTTTTGGAGGGAGAGGGAGCAAAAGTTGGGGGAAGTCCATGGCAGAAGTCTCCGGTTTTTAAAAACCCCAATGGAAATATGCACCCTCGCCTGTTAGGACAACTGAATTGTATAGCATCACATTGCTGAAGGAGACAGCTGATAGGTCGGACGTGTGCAGGGGATGGAGCTTGGTAAGACAGCAACCATAGCAATCGTGTGCTGAGGTGATGAAACAGGCTTTCTTTCCTTGTTTTTTTTTTTAATTATTATTTAAGCAGAAGATCTCTCTTCCGCACCTTGGAGTTGACTTTTTTTTTAAAAAAAAATTGTTTGATGGGGGCAAGTTGGGGAGTACACTTTTTGTCCTTCAAGCCTGTGCAATGGATTTTTCTGGTGGAGTGCAGCGTGCACAGAACTGGCCTTACCCTTTAAACCAAAGGTTCATCTGCTGTGGCCTTGCAAGCATGGACAGTAGCAGCGAGGTCCTCGGGTCGTAGGTTTGATTAGAGTTTCCTTCTCTTAGATGGTTGACCTTACAGGGTTGGACAAGCACCATCTGCCTGGGTTGGGATTACAGTTTTCCTTCTCCTAGGATAGTTGCCATAAGGCTAGAAAGCCCATCCTGCCCTTTGAAGCTCTTTGTCAGACCCTTCGGTTTTGCCCCCTTGTCATGGGAGAGAGGCTTGCATGCCCTAATGATGTTTTGAGCTATGCTAGCGGTGGCATAATAGCCACCGGTAGGGTCTCCCATGGGGAGTGCAAAGCCACAAGCAATTCACTCATGGCTGCCATCTTGTTTTCCTGGCATGCATCCATGTGAACAGGAAACATGGAGAGCTTTGCACACCAGCTATCTTGCAAAAAAATATTTGTTGAGACAGGTGACAGCTGCTGCGAATTGACATTTCTGCACCCGAATTCACATGTTACTCCCTCATCTAGACTGGCCCTGGGTTCATTCCTAATTCTAGGAAAGGCATGAGAGAATATGCCAGCTCAAGGTCTCCCTCAACTCCAATTCATCAGAACTGGGCCAGTACAGGGCCATAGCCAAACCCAGATATTGTTCCGTACAGAAACCTGGGAGTGTGTTCTCCAGCTCTAAGTTCCAAGAGATGCATTGCCCAGCTAGCATGGTAGTGATTAGAACCCTGGATTTGGAAGATCCATCGGGATCTTCCATTGCACCATAAAACACACTGGGAGACTTTGGGCCAGTCATTCTCTTTCATTCAGTCTGGTCTAGCTCTTAGAGGTGTGAAGATAGTGAGGAGGGGAAAAACCATGTATGCTGCCTTCCACTTATTACATGAAATGCAGGATATACCTGGAGCAAATAAAGAAACCAATTCCCATTTGTTCCCTCAGAACCAGCATGGTATAGTAGTCTGAGTGTTGGACTAGGGACTTTATCGGCCATCAATATTCCCGTGGCACTTATTGCTGGCGTTTGAAACTTGGCACCATTGTGCTCATGTGAATACAATGTCAATGACAGAACACTTCCAGGTGAAATCACGACAGCCAGGTAGGTGACACTCTTTTTATGAACCTCCCTGGTTTAGTTTTAAGTTGTAAAGTGTGTTTCTGGGCATGTGTGCACTTTTTGTGTCTTTGTTGTTGTTTATATTTTTCAAATTTACCACATTCATGTTTTCTTGTGAGAATTGGTGAGATCTTGAACCTGGAAGTGGAAGGGGCTCTGTTGGTGCTCTGTTCATGCTGAGGGGCTACCTTTGAACACCACAGAAGGTAGGTCTGGTAGGAAGGGTTCTTTTGCCAGTGGAAAAATGCTTTAAAATGTGCTGGCAAAAGCATTATTGTAGAAGCTTGTCTGATAAAGTCCTAAATTTCTTCTTGACGGAAGCAATGAGTAATTTCAGCAATTTTCTTCCCACTGTGAGAAAGTCTTCAAAATACAGGCAGCTTTTGAAAGCTATCTGCAATCCTACCACCCTGGTCACATATCTGCCAGATGCACCATGGTTTTCAAACCAAAACAGAGGCAGCAGTTTTGTCTTACCATGAGTTGCTAAGGTCTTCTGGCAAGGTGCTCCTCAGAGGGAGACTTGAGAGAAAAGAAACCTTTCCTGACGGTTGAGATTCATGCAAAGTTCAACCATGCATAGGTTTGTAGTACTTTTAAGAAACAGGGCAGGACATCAAGTGGAAATGCAAGCAACATTGCCAGTTCAGATTTATATGTTCACCCATGCAACACCTTTAGTAGCATCATCTAGACCTGGCAAATATTTTATCTTTACATTGCTCACTATGTCATAAAATCTGCAGGGCTGGTCACTGCCGTGGCTTATTCTCATGGATTCTGTAAAGAATGTTCAACCTTGCTTTATAACTGACTCATGAAGATTCAGAGCTACTGGATGGGGTGGAGACCTATGTACACACACCATATACACAAACTGCATAACTGAACACACGTGACGATATACCTAAAGGTCAGGCCCAATCTTCCTTGTTCTGAGTGACTCTCACAACTATTGATGCATGAAACAAACATAACACACTTGGCAAGTGTCTCAGCAAGTCAAGTGCTTACATCCACTCTGCTGTTTGCAGAGCATTCTTCCTGGTCTCCCACACACACATCTTTTTCTGCAAAGGGTGGTAATACAAAGCCATTTATACATCTTTGTATATGCAAAAATGTGCTTCTTTTACCTTCTGAAAAGGGATCTTCTAGCACCTTTGAGACTAAGGACTTTATCAGATGTGGCAAAAATGGCATCATAAAAATGCCTAATGATCGCAAAAGAGCACACATACCATACAACATCATCCTTTTGTGATCATGTACTGTCAAAAAGCTGTTTTATTGATGGCCTAAGCTGTCAACATATCTCCCCTGGTGCTTTGTTGCCAGCATGGCCGGCATTTGAATCCTCATGCCATTGTGCTCACATGAATATGGCATCAATGACAGAATACTTCTGGCTGAGATCACAACAGCCAAGTAGGTGATGCTCTTTTTATGACCCCTCCCCACTGGTTTACTTGTAATTTTTAAGTGTGTTTCTGTGCTTGTGTCTACATTTTACGTATTTGTCTTGCTTAACTTTTTGAATTTGCTTGCTCGTGTCTTCTCACGAGAATCGATGAGACCTCAACCCCAGAAGTAAATGGACTTCTGTTCGTGCTCCGTTTATGTCAAGGATGCCTCATTGCCACTGCACAAGGTGGGTCTGATGCGGGGGTTCTTTTGCTGGCATAAAAACACCACAGAATATGCTGGCAAGAGAACATTAATGGGGGGGTGGTAATCTGATAAAGTCCTGAGAGAAAGACGTTGGAGCAGAAGCTTTTGTAGATTTAGAACTTTATCAGAAGTGGCAAAATTAATGGGATTATGATGTCTGGGTAGTGCAAACAGGCATGGTTATCGCATTATGTTGTCATCATTGCATGGTTGCAGGACCTGGATACAGTGGCTAGTGTGGACAAGCCTCCACATAGACATCAGTTAAGTTTAACATGCTTGAAAGTTGTGGATATATTAGTAAACTTGGGGGGAAACAGACGGAGGGAATATTCTTGTTGGTTACTCTATCTGTTGCTAGAGCTTCTTGTTGTTGTTGTTGTTCTTGTTTTAAAAAAAATAACCATTTCACAGAACATACAGAGGGAATTCCCAGCACAAACTGAACTATTTTATTCCTGCCTAGAGGCTGGATTCTTCCCCCCTCCCCAAGATACATTTAAAGGATGTATAGAATACTTGTTCCAATTAACAGGCATTCCTCTGGGTAGAAAGGGGAGCACAGGGCTTTTATTCTAGAACAGTGAGATTTTTGGAACACTGATCCTTTAAAAAAAGAAGACAAGCCAGTCTTGGTATCTAGAGGCAATAGTGAGCAAAGGCCTAATTTTGGTGAAGTCCCAAGACCAGCCATGACTTTGAGACCCAGAGCAGGGGGTACTTTTTTTTTTTAATTCTGGGAGATTCTGAGACAGGCAGACATTATCTCGCATAAGTATCCTTAGCCTCAGTTCCTTCAGTGCTCCCTAGAAAGTTGATGATGATGTGTTGCAAGGGGGAGGACAGGGAGGGAAGGTAACCTTGCCCACAACATAGTTAGCCATGCCTCCAACAGGACAACACAAACTAGTATATTCATAGCATGACAGAACAGAGGGGCAGGAAGAATTGCTACAAGGCATGCAAGAGAGAAAAAGAATGTGTGTGTGTGTGTTTCTGTGTGTGTGTGTATGTATGCAAGTGCCTTCAAGTTGCCTGTTGACTTATGGCCACCCCATGAATGTCATAAGGTTTTCTTAGATAAGAAATTCTCAGAGATTGTTTTGCCAGCTCCTTCCTCTGAAATATAGTCTACAGCACCTGGTATTCCTTGGTGGTCTCCCATCCAAGTACTAACCAGTGCTAACCATCCAAGTGCTGACCCTGTTTAGTTTTCCAAGATCAGATCAGAGCATAGAATCATAGAGTTGGAAGAGACCACAAGGGCCTTTTAGTCCAACCCCCTGCCCTGCAGGAATACACAATCAAAGCATTCCCAACATATGGCCACTCAGCCTCTGTTTAAAAACCTCCAAAGAAGGAGATTCCACCACACTCCAAGACAGCGTATTCCACTGCCGGTGAGATCTAGTGCCTTTAGGGTATTTAGGCCATCAGAATAGCCTGAGTTTTATTGAGATTTTTGACTGTCTAGAGGATATTTTGGCTGTCTCTTTTGCATATGATTCATTGAATGTTTCCAGATCCTTTCATTTTTGTTACTAATCAGCCTAGTTTGGACAATTTTCCTATTAGTAAGGTAATAACCATCGGCAACTGTTTGAAATCCCAAGGAAAAGGCCAATTTTTCTCTCTGTGTTAACACCTAACATCTGATTAACGGTCCACTGGGTTCCTGAAAGATCTCTTATCAATTGTGGTTGCTAATAGGATTTGATGTTGGTATTGTATACCTGTTCAGTTCTTCCATGACTCCTTGAGCCTTCCATGATTCCAGAGTTCCTCTGGCTTCAACTCTGGGGTTGTCTAAATGGTCAAAATAATCCTCACATTCCTATAAAACCAGATCTCTACCTTCTCAATATAACTAATATACTAGAAAGAAAATATGAAAATCAGCATTGGAGAATTTTGCTTTATATGATGACAGCAGCAAGATTAATAATAGCACAAAAATGGAAATCCAAAGAAATTCCCACAGTTACTGAATGGCTGGTGAAATTAATCAACATGATTGTGATGGATCACTTAACTTTTAAATTACGTGTCAAACCTTCAAATCAATTTTTGTGATTAAGTATTGGAAAGAGAAATGGGAGATTGATGACATTACATTTTAAATCTTTTGTAGAATTAGTTCGTATAACTGAGACAGGAAACTCCTTATGACCATAACTAGTAATGATTGAATAGGTGGAGCACCTTACTGCAGAATGTGGATTTAAACAGATTTCAATTAGAGCTGTAAGTTTAGAAATTATGCTATTCAGGATATATGAAAGGAAGTCAATAAGGATGATGCATTTACATAAATTAGGTACCTAGAAAGTACAATTTCTCTTTTTATTATTTTTTGTAAACAGAGACTGTATTATGAGCATGAAACAATTTGTTTCTCTTTTATTTATGTGACAATAACTTTATCACACACACACACACACACACACACACACATATTAACCCTCACAGAATTCACTGGAAATACGACCTGTATAAATGGGATCCCACATCAATCCACTGTACAGTTGTCCCTTCACATCCGCTGGGGTTTGGTTCCAGGACCCCCCGTGAATACCCAAATCCATGAATACTCAAGTCCCATGATATGCAATGGCATAGCAAAATGGTGTCCCTTATATAAGATAGCAAAATCAAGGTTTGTGTTTTGGATTATTTTTTTTTTAAGAATATTTTCAAGCCGTGAATACTTAAATCCGTGAATGCCAAATCCGTGAATGTGGAGGGACAACTGTACTCAGAAGGAGGGGGGCTCAAACTGGCAAAAACAGCACAGGAAAAGCCTTCACAGCTTTTCCTGTAATTTTTTTTAAAAGTGAGGTGGTGAACATTCCTGCTCATTGGGACAAGCAATTCAATATGAATCACTTTCCCATATGAGAAGAAGCACAAAGCTGATTGGCTGGGTGAGCATAGAGGGTGGGGCTTGCTATCAGGGCAAGCATCGGATTCTGGCATGTTGGATTTTTGCCTTAGCAACTGATTGCAAAGGCAATATAATGGGTATGTTTTTATTTTTCTTCCCTGTTAAATTGAAAAATCACTGAATCACTGTAGTGCAGTGATGGGCAACCTTTTGAGCTTGGTGTGTCAAACTTGGCCAAAAAACTGAGCATAATTCGGGTGGTGTGTCACTTTGAGGAAAAAACATTATTTCACGATATTTATTATTTAAATAACATAAATGTATACTGTTGCCCCTCCACATTTGCAGCTTTCACTCTCGTGGTTTTGATTATTTGCGGTTTGCTCAGCAAGCACCCCATTTAAATCAGCTTCTCTCCCTCCCACTCAAGGGAGAGGAGCTGATTTAAACGGAGTGCTTGCTGAGCAAGCCAGGCGCTCAACTCCCCGCTCTCCTGCGGCTTGGCTCCATGGGGGGGGGAGAGCCAAGCCCTAGGAGAGCAGGGAGTTGGCGGTAAGGATTTTTTTAGCCCCCCCCTGCTCTTCCCAAAGCTATTGAGCTTTCTAAGCCTTGCTGCAGCTTTGGGAAGTTGGGGGTGGTTGAAAAGCCTCTACGCTGCGCTCCCTCCACCCCTCCCAACCTTCCTGAAGAGGCTATATGGGGCTCTCAATCCCCAGAGCCCCCTCGGGAAGCCCAGGGAGAGGCTGGCCAGACTCCCTCCTGCCCTCCCGTTGCCTTCTTCGGCCTTCCCGAAGCAGCTCCAGGGTTTCAAAGCCCTGGAGCCCCCTCAGGAAGGCCAGGGAGATGCTGGGTAGACTCCCTCCCACTGCCTTCTCCAGCCTTCCTGAGGTGGCTCTGGGGTTTCAAAGCCCCAGAGCCCCCTTGGGAAGGCCGGGGGAAGGCCGGGCAGACTCTAACCCGCCCACCCACTGCCTTCCCCAGCTTCCCCGAGGCGGTTCTGGGGCTTCAAAGCCCTGGAGCCTCCTGAGGAAGGCCGAGGAGACACCCACCCGCCGCCTCCCCAGCCTTTCCAAGGCAGCTCCAGGGCTTCGAAGCCTCGGAGCACCCTCGGGAAGGCTGGGAAGAGGCTGGGCAGAGTTCCTCCTGCCGCCTTCTCCAGCCTTTCAGAGGCTGCTCCAGGGCTTTGAAGGCTTGGAGCCCCCTTGGGAAGGCCGGGCAGAGTCCCTCCCTCCTGCCGCCTTCCCCGGCATTTCCAAGGTGACTCTGGGGCTTCAAAGCCTCAGAGCACCCTGGGGAAGGCCGGGGAGAGGCTGGGCAGTCCCTCCCTCCCGCTGCCTTCCCCAGCCTTTCTGAGGTGGCTCCGGCCTTTCCAAGGTGGTTTCAAAGCCCTGGAGCCCCCTTGGGAAGGCTGGGGAGAGGCCGGGCAGACTCCTGCCCGCTCGCCCGCCCGCCGCCTTACCCAGCCTTTCAGAGGTGGCTCTGGGGAAGCACGGCAGGTCTCAGGGGGATGGCCAGGTGGGGGGGAGGCTCCACCCCCCCACCTCTCTAAAGTGGTGATCGGGGCTTCGTAGTCCTGCCTGCCACTTTCCTCCATCCTCCCTAAAGTGGCGACCAATCACCACTTTAGTGAGGGTGGTGAGGCTGCGGGTGGGGGGAGGAGGCCTACGGCTGTGTGTCAGCTCAAATGGCTACATGTGTCAGTGCTGACACGCATGTCATAGGTTCGCCATCACTGCTGTAGTGTACCTTAGACCTTTTTTTTAAAAAAAAAAAAGTTTGGCGGTGGCTAAGTACTAACCTGAGTAAATCACTCATGGCTGCCTTCCTGCATGCAAAGCTTCTGGGGACAAAACCACAATTAAGAAAAGTCATTGCTGCTGCAAAATACCATTACTGAGAGGTACTCTGGTTTTCTTCCCTTCCTATAGACGAGGCACCTGTCTTATCATAGAAATGACAGACTTTATTGGATATGGGGGAATATGGCACAGGAATGCTACAAGAACAGAAAGGGAGATATTACCAGACACCCATGTCCCTCAGCCGTTCTAGGGATGTAGCACAGGCATGAATAATGTGTCCCTTTTCTATTGCTAGACTAAGCCATTGATAAAATGTGTTATTCACACCCACACTATGCCTCCGGAATGGCTGAGCAATGGCGTCTGGTAATGTTGCCCATTTGTTATTGTCGCATTTCTGTGACACAGTTTTTGCCACGTCTGATGAAGTCTTACAAAGGCATCATGGCCAGTTTTCCCCTAATGGGAAGCTTACAAGTTCAGATGTTGAAATACAAACACCAACATGCAAGTCTTGGCAGTGCCGTGTAGGTTCTTCATCCTGTCCATGTTCCTCTGCCAACCAGTTTGAGGGCTTTATAAGATGTAGCAAATATGGCATCATAAGGACACCTAATGATTGCTAAAGGGCATGCATACAAGATGGCATAATCCTTTTGCAATCATGTATTGAGAAAAACTTCTTCCTTTTTATTGATGGGCCAAGCCATCAATAGATATGCCATGGTGCTTTGTTACCGGCATTGCCGGCGTTTGAATCCTTGCACCGTTTAGCTCATGTGAATACGGCATCAATGACAGAACATTTCTGGGTGGGACTGCAATAGCCAGGTAGGGGACACACTTTTTATGACAACCCCCCCACACACAGTGTACTTGGGATTTTAAAGTGTGTTTTTGTGCTTGTGTGTACTTTTTTATGTCTCTATTTTACTTTTATTTTTGAATTTGCCACGTTTGCATCTTCATACAAGAATTAGTGAGATCTTGAACCAGGAAGTGAGCAGAGCTCTGTTTGCTCTCCATTAGTGCCTGGGCTGCCTCTTTAACATGAGCAAGATAAGGTCTGCTGGGGGGGGGGTTCTTTTGCCAGAAAAAAAAAAAACACTTCAAAATATGCTGGCAAAAGAACTTTTGAGGAAGGTTGTCTGATAAAGTCCTGACTTGAAACCAATTTTATTTCCACCACTTTTGTGAAACCCATCCTAGTGCTGAGGGGAAAAAATGCTTTCTTCCCTTGTCAACTGTTCCCAAGTCAACGGCAGTAAAAACAAAAGAGACAAAAGTGGAACTCCCATTATTATTATTATCTTCCCTCTGATTTTAATTTGTTTCCATTCGGAGATAGAGAAATACCATGGGGAAACCCGACGGATCCATTCAGGGAAGATTGTATGCCTGCCGATAATGAGGAGTCCTTCCAGGCAAGTGCATTTGTGAGAGCATGCTTTAGAAGAGGAGCTTCATCATCAGGAGCATGAAGACAGCCAGCAAGAGGGAGGTAGAAGGTCCAGAGAAGGAAGGAGAGGAGCCAGGGGGAGAGGAAGTGGTGCTTTCAGAAAGGTCTACGGTCTTGCTACAATCCACACTCTTGATAATGGACCCAGCTGGATAGCTCCCATGTTCTGCACTTATAGGTTTCCCTATGTCTCGTTTGAGTTTTGTACATGAAGTCGCTGTCCTACAGCCCCTTTCGAAATATGCAAAAGTTGTATCTATATACAACAAACCAGGAGGAGAGATCAGTGTATATATTGCTCAGCAGAGTCACAGTGACCCAACTAAATTCCCCCTCCCCATCCAAATTTCATCCTACCTTTCCATGGGTATGCTCACAGTGACAAACCAAACCTTAATTTAAGAAAACTCAAGGGGAAGTTATTCTAAGAGCAATGTTCTTACACGTCATTGAAAATACACACAGTTTCAAACAGGATGATTTACATAGTGTGGATTTGGCCTTAGCCATGAAGGGCTAGAGGTTCAAAATAAATCCATGGCTTAGTCACATCATGCTTGACTATCATCATGTAGTCTACTTCTTCTTGAATACACACTTATTAATATTACTAGGGTTGCCAGGTCAGGATCGTCCCAGGCCAAAACCTACAACCTAGGGACAGCTCCTGGTGATATCATGGAGGCAGGATCTGGCAATGACCTTAAGCAGTATGTTTCACACAGCAACTGCAGTTGCTCCCAGCTTGTCACTCAAATATGCACACCAATAGAACATCTTCTCCTGGTTGGAATTCAGTATCTTTGAAAATTGCAACACTAGAGCTTCACAGCCAGCTAATAGACTCTCTGCCTGACTGCAGATTTGCACACAGATTTTTCTCTTGCCCAGAGCTGATGCCATGAAAACTGGAGAATTTGAACCCTTGTCGAATTGGTGTTACACAAATCCTCTCCCGTACACAGTTCTAAATAATTGTAAAACCATTTTAACCAATTTTAATCTTTTTTTAAAAAAAGTTGTCAAATGGTTTAATATCTTTTTAATTTTTAAAATAATTTATTGTAATAAAATAACAGCCAGAATCCTATTGGAGGCTTACGTCTTCATAAGCGGACTCATATCTGTGAGGATTAGAACTGGGCAGTTCTATAATGTCCATATCTGATAAGGGGCTGCTATTGCATTACTTCATAAGGAAGCTGGCAAAGTGGCTGATGGGATACAATGGGATTGATGCACAATGGGATAGATGTGCATTGGTCTCAATGCATAATGTGCATCAGTCCTGTTCTGCACTGGCACACTGACTAGGGAATGTTGATCCATATCAGTAGAGCCCAATGCACTTTGGGACACTCTTGCTGGTGTCCTGTTATGCATCTTTTCACAATTCACTAACAGGATTTCTTAATGCCTCTGCTACCTAGATAAGCACAGGTTGCTCCCAGTATCTGCAGTGCATATGTTCCTGGACTTACTGCAGATAAGCAAAACCACCTATAATAACAAACCACCATAGAAACTATATATGCAAAACTTACCTTTCCCAGTGTGCTGACTGGCTGCTCAGGAAACACACCCAACCAAACACCACCCACATGCAAATTCCCTCTCCACCTCACAATCCATTCCTGCCACTTAGGACTTTTTCAGACAGTGGGGGGGGGACCCCAAGGAGGTCAGGAGAAGAACGGGGCTGTTTCACTTACAGAGAGCCCCTTTTCAGACAGCCCTGTCCTCCTCTGTCCTCCTCCCAACCTCCTCCTGACCTTCCCCCATGCTGCTGGCATTGCTTTTTATTGACAGAGAACCTCCATCAGTAAAACACTGCATGAGCACCATGGGGGAAGTTGGGGAGGAGGTCAGGAGGAGGACAGAGGAGGTTTGTGTTGTCTGAAATGGGGCTCTGTAAGCAAAACAGCCCTGTTCTTCTCCTGACCTCCTCTGAGTTTTTTCCCCCATCTGAAAAAATCCTCAATCTCCCAGACAGTCAATCGGCAGTAGCAGTGGTGGTGGACCACCTGCGGCAGGACCCAGACAGGCAACTGGTGGCAGCGGGATGCTGCTACTGCCACTGCAATGGGAACCAGTCAACTGGTGGTAACGGCAGTGGTGAACTGCTTGTGATGGGACCCAGGCAGTCAATTGGTGGTTGCAGCTGCGGCAATAGCAGAGCAACAGAGCAAGTTACCCTCAGCAATTCTGGGGAAAGTGTGGAATGCTGAGAAGGGGGAGGAGGGATTTAAAATCCACCAGCCTAACTTACAGGGTTGTTGTGAGGTCTACCAGGCATTTTGGGAGAAGTTTTTTGACAGTGTATGTTATGCCAGGTACAGCTAGTATTATAGAATTGTGCTGGAAGACCTAGAAAATGCTTAGAGTGGACACCTTTCTAGGCATCTGGCATGGCAGAAGTTCACCATAGATTCATGCTGGAAGACCTCCTGATGCCTAAAAAGACCACCTCCAGTGTGACTCTATGGACTTCCAGATGCCTAGAGAGACCTTTTCCCACCAACCACAGGTAACTGAAACCTTTGGTACCAATCCCATGTAAACAGTTGTTTGTCCTGTGTACATAAGGTTGCATAACACAGACCATGATTGAAAAATCTGGCCAATATTAGTATTATTTATTCTGTTTTAAATTTGTCAGATTGGTTTTCTTGTATGCCACCCTGCAGCCTCTAGATAGGCAGCAGGATATAAATATTTTAATAAAGTAAAATAAGATGGGCCAACCCATCTGATCATAAAGGATCAGGCTTGTGCAAAACCACAGCTTATTTAGTTTCCTGGAAAGGCCCCTTTCACTCACCTTGCTTGTTTTCCAGTGAAAGTGAGTAACAGCTGTCTGCTTCAGAAGGACAAGTCTCTTTCTTTCCAGAACAGTTAATGGCCAGAGCATTACAGGCTTCACACATTAATGGTTGTTGTGGAGTAACGGGTGCAAAAAAGCCTATCACAATGTATATGGGACAGAAAGGTGTCTATGTCAGTGTCTTCCTTTATTTTAGTCATTTGATTCCTGCTTTTAAAACTAACTCCTTTTGTGTTCATGCCAAAACAAAGGCAATAGTTACATCCTGAGTTAAAGCTGTACCCTCCGGTTTGCAGTCTTAAAAAGCAGTGAGTACAGTGGTATGATTGTTGTGTGCCTTCAACTGTTTTCCAACTTACAGCAACCTTATCACTGCTTGTTTAATGTATATAAAAAGGTAGGTACTTTATGTATCTTTAAATATCATTTCCATTTTTGAATTTGTTCAGTTTTGGATTTGTTCAGAGGGCGGTTGCCTTTGCCTTCCTCAGAGACTGAGACAGTGTGACATGCCCAAGGTCACCCAGCGGAGTTTCCATAGCTGAGCAGGGATTCTGAACCCTGGTCTAGTCCCAAACTCAAACCACTACACCATCCTGGCTTTCACACACCATGCTGGTATGATAGATTCTCATAAACTGTTCATGCCTATTTTTCATCACTAGGAACTTCTGGGTATATAGAAAAGCTGTTTAAAGATATGCTATCACTACCACAAGAGCCAGTGTGGTGCAATGGTTTGAGTGTTGGACTAAGATTCCAGAGGACCTGGGTTCAAATCTCCACTGAGTTATAGAAACCCACTGAGTGACCTTGAAAGTAAAGCAAAGGTAAACCTCTTCTAAATGAATCTTGCCCAGAAAACCCTAGGATAGGATTCCCTTAAACCGGAGGTGATTTGAAGGCACATAACAGCAACAAGAAACTAGTAATTACATAGTTTTAGTACATAAATAACACCAGTTCTTCTCCAGAAGAACAACTCAGTGCCATGACTGCCATTAAATTTAGAGAACTGGGTTCTCTACTTTGTTTCTTCTTTCTTACATTGTGCAGGATTGATCAGTGATAGATAGTTTGGCCATTGATAAGGCAGAGCAATGAACTCTGTTGATCACTGCCCCCATCTCATTTTTTAAATTGTTATTTATTTATTTATTTGTACTCCGCTCTTCAGCCACAAGGCTAGCAGTTCCAATAGCTTCAGTTTCAGCCAGGAACCCTCACAGCTCTACCACTGAATCTGTAAGAGCTGGAAACTTGCATTTCCCTAATAAAAACTGAGATTTTTCAAGAATTCTGTCATCACCTCCACCCCCTGTGGAACTGCAGCATTAGCAGCAGGAGCGAGCATTATATTTCCCCTCTGTGTTCTTTGACTACAACTCCCATCAGCCCTAGACAGGTGATGAATGATGGGACCTGCAGTCCAACAGGAAGGGCCACCCATGATCTATAGACTAGGGATGGAAAGACCATGGTTGCCCTTAGTTGGATTCTGGAAGGGTTTTTTTTTTGTTTTGTTTTTTTAATCTCCCAGCATTAACTTTCAACCTAATTAACTAACTGGTCCTTCATAGCCCTGTATGGTGGGTTGAAAGAAGCATCTTATTCAGTAGCATCCAGGATTAATGTGAATCAGTCAAGGCTCAGCAAGAGCAAGACCCATGCCTAGCAGGTACTTTGAATAGACTCCTCCTAATACATTAATGGGAAGTTCTGTTTTTCCTCTGATACTTCTAGATGATATTTTATTTTATTTTATTGTTTGTTTGTTTGTTTGTTTACTGGATTTATATCCTTCCTTTCTTCCAAAATGGGATCTAAGGCAGCTGATCTTTGGCTTCTTCCAGTTTTATGCCTGCCTTCAAGAAACCAGAGGACCTTTCACACTGCACACCTATACCACAATGATTTTTGTTTAACTGCCATTGTCTCATCCTATGAATCCTCAAATCTGCAGTTTAGGAAGGGCCATTCAGATTTCTCAGCCAGAGAACTAAAACACCTCCCCAAACTGCAAACCCCAGGATTCCATAAGAAGTTGACATGGTAGTTACAGTCGGACCCCCATATCCGCGGGGGTTCGGTTCCCAGACTTACTGTAGATACCGGAAACCATGGGTAACAGAGAAACCTATTAAAAGTAATGGACTTCTGGTAAAAAAAATACCATAGAGTTACCTTGGAGGACCTAGCAGATGTCTAGAGATGATACTTCTCTAGGCATTTTCTAAGATGACTCTATGATACATGTCCTTATTTTGGGTCGTGCGGATAACTGAAACTGCAGATATTGGTTCTGTGGATATAGAAATCAGACTGTAGAAATAAAGAGTTATATTAGTGTCGTGTGAAAGGAGCCCCAGCTTATCTTTGGGGAACTGTAGTAGTTTCTCGCAACAATCAAGCAGCACCAAATTACTATATTATAAATCTTGTTTGACCTTCACTAACCCTAGGAAAACAAGCCTTGCCCCTCATGGTGGTGGTCACTACTCTATACCTCTAGCCAGCATCACAGAGAAGAGGATTAGCCCTAGAAGAGGCTTCATGGTGATCAGAAGGCACAGTGTAATGACTTAAAGTTCTCTCTTTAAGGAAGAAGGGAAAGCCTGTAGATTGGAATTGCCTGCAAAAAAAAGTTAAATAAATAAATAGCAAACACATGCACACGGAGAAAGAAAATACATGTGGAAGAGCTCAAATTGCTATTAAATTGTCCCAGCTATTCAAAATTGCTTCCAATTTGGTATGCATTTACTTAACAATGGAAGGAGAGATACAGCAATTTGGTGTATCATTGATATATGCTGCTGACATGTACATCGTCATACATACATTGATACATGCTGCTGGCATGTAAAATGTGTAAGGCAACGGTGTCCAGTACATGTCACCAATAGGATGACAACCCATATTTGCCAACATGACATTTGCTCATGATTTTAGTTCCTGGCTAGCCAGTTTGGTATCTAGCTTGACTCCTTCTTCACAATGAACCAACAGTTTCCTCACTTTAATAAGTATTTGAAAAACTCACTTTTCCCACTGCTTTGTTCATCGGTAAGTTCCACAGCTAGGTTCTTATAAGGTGATTTTACTGCTTCAGAGGAAGTGCTGGAAACCCTCTGTGCATGATACTTCTTTTCGGCTGTGCTGTTTCTTTTCAGCCAGGGAAGATGAACACAAGGAAACAGGCAGATAGCACCATGCAGTGGTCACTTGTAGACATCACAATAAACCAGAATTCTTGAACTTTCAGAAGAATTCTTGAGAACTCCTTGAAATTCTAATGATGAATAAGGCAGGATACTGTATTTACAAAGAGCAAAGTAGACAACCCCTAGGGACCTAGCTTATTGTGATATGCAAACAAGGCCAGCATTTGTCTATAAAACAACATCATTTCTAGGGATGGACTCTACTTATCTCAATACATAATGGGTTCAATTCCGGGAGATAGGCAGGATATAAATCAAACAAACAAATAAAATACTTTTTTCACTGCTAGCTGAGATGGTGAGATGGTTTACAGATTTTTTTTTAATGATTTCCACATGAATACTCCTTTTTTGGTACAAATCACAAACATTTTGTGCAAAGTATTATTTTGGGGTATTTTTTCTCAAATGCATAGGGTTGCTGCATTGTTCCATGGGCTTTCTAAAGATCTAACCAAAGTACACATCCCAGGATTCCATAGGATAGAACCATTTAAAAGTGAAATCAAACTGCTGTAACTAAGTAGTGTGGACATGTTCCAGGACAATAACCTTCAGATAGTGTCTCAACTGCCAGTAGGAGGGGAGGAGGGGAACATGAAAACTTGAGGGCATGGTGTCCATCTTTTCTATCAATAATCCAGTTTCTTTTTCTTTTCTTTTGCTCTCTCTGCTTAACAACAGAGGGGGGAGAGTCATTTTGTTTAGAGGATTCTTGTACAAACTGGGAAGACCTTGACTGGCAAGCAGATTTACTTCCATTACTAGCATTGGAGTAGAGTCCTTCACTACAAGCAGGTTTTTTTTCACTAATAGTAAGACCTGGACCATGAAAATTCTCACCAAAGATTCTTTTGTTAGGTTTTCCTGACACTTGAGAAATCTAGGAGTTGTCTAGACTAGGGAATAAAATGTAGATTGGTATGCAGTAATGCCAATTCACAGCAGCTTTCATCTGTCTCAACGTATTTTTTTTGCAAGGTCACTGGTGTGCAAATTTATCCATGTTTGCTGTTCACATGGAGGCATGCCAGCAAATCAAAATGATGGGTATGAGTGAATTACTCACGGTTCTATACTCCCCAACTTGCCCCTGCCAAACAGTATTTTTTTTTTTTAAATAAAGTAAATCCAAAGTGCGGAAGAGTGATCTTCCGCTTAAATAATGGGGAAAATGGTGGTGGTGAGGATGTTTCTTCACCTCAGTGTATAATCACTATGACAACAATCCAATATGGTGGCTCCAGGGGCTGCCTTGTTAGCAAGCTCCCCCCATGCATGTCCGACCAATCAGTTGTCCCCTTCAGGAATGCAATTTGATGTGATTTGTTGTCCCAACAGGCAGGGATGCACATTGCAGTTGGGGTTTGCAAAAAAACTTTGGGAAAAGCTGCAAAGGTTTTTTCTGGATTTTGTTCCCCCTCCCTCTGAAAACAGTGGAACACTGTGGAACGCTGCAGGATCCCATTTGGACACATGGGATTCCCAGCGGATTCCATTAGGATTTAGATTCTCCTTGTTAGGATTTCCTGACACTTGAGAAACCTATTTTCCTACTCTTTCCTAAATGTTTTTTAATCCTTAGCATGGCTCTACCTTACTTAGGCCTCATGGTCATGATCTGTCCTCTTCATAAGAATGGAGATGACAGAGTAGCAGGGACTATAATAGATCCCCCTCAGCAGTCCTGAGGATATCCAGATATCCAGCAGGATAGAGAAATTACAGCCTTGTTTCTTTCCTGTCTCCCTGTGGAGAACAGTAATGAGGATGGGAGATGATTCCTACTGCTTAGTCCTCTCTCTCTCTCTCCTTCCCTCTTCCTAGCAATTCAACTGCCACAACTGTAACCCCCAGAGGGCTTAACAGCTGCTGGAGGGAGGTTTTGGACAGTGCACAAAGAATTAGTGTATAGACCAAAGAGAAAAAAGAATTGCACACATGTAGCCTGTAATTATGCACATGTATTTGTTTTGCACAGAAGACAGCATTTTCTGCATAGCAAATAATATTTAAATGCATAAATCTTAATTCCTGCACAGAAAATTCTGTTACTTGCACAGAAAGTGCTATTTCTATGCAAATCAAACATGTTTGAATTTTCCCCCTGAACAAATCTCCAATTACAGCTTTTTTTTCCCCTCTGTGCAGAAAACCATATTTTTCTGTGCAGGGATTGATATTTATGCATTGGCATATTTTCCATTCAGAAAATGTTGTTTCCTCCACAGGAAATGCTGCAACATTCCACCCAACATTGCCTCCTATCACCATTTTGAGAATGACCACAGATAAAAATGGAGGGTTTGGGGCTAGGTACGGAGGATGTGGTCCATAGGTGGGCTGGGACGAATTGGTCCCTATCCACATGGAGTTGCCCACCCCTGGTAGATGTGTTTCAATGTTGGGAGGGGGGAATGTTGGATCTCTTTCAAACTTACAGAGAGATTCCCAAATTCTCCTGATTATTTGCTCTCATCAAGAGATAGCAACCAGCCATCTCAAGGTATTAACCATCTGCTTAAAAGACCATACCCTGCCTAAGATGAACAGTCCAGCCTGAAGAGTTTAAATGTATGGGTCTTGATCTCACTTATTAAGGAATGAAAACTGACCATTTATAATGGTCTTTGGAGCACAATGATTTCCATGATTGGCTTCATAAAGTTTCAGGAATGGAAATGCCCATTTCATGTGGGCAACCAGTTTTCATAGTGTTGCACTACCAAACACTGCTAGAGTCTGTAAGACTGAAAGGCTATTCTCAGGGAAGAGGAAAACATACTTCATGAAACCTCATCTTAGATCAAATTAATGAACTGATCACATTTATTTAGGCATCATGATGCTATCCCATACTTTTCCCCCACAAAGCCCGGGGTTCCCTTGAAAAGCTACCCAACTCTTATTTTACACAAAGTTTCGTTTCATCACTAGTACCGAGCCAGTTAGAATGGAGAGGTGCCTTCCATCCCCAAATCAACAGTAGAGATAACAATTGAATGTCAGTTCTTTTTCCCATCTGGTTTTCATTTATTTCCATTCAGTAAATCACAGAGGAAGCGCAAGACTACGGGAAAAAACAGCTTCAGAGAAGACTGCATGCATGCAGATGAGACAGTCCCTTTTCTTGGCTGACTCAGATGCAAGAGCTGTGTTAGAAGAGGAACTTCATTAGCAGGAGCCCAGAGAGGATCAGCCAGAGGGAGGCAGAAGAGATGGGGGCCTTGCTGCAATCCACGTCTTGAACAACGGATTCCTTTGGATAGCTCCCATATTCTGGGCCTGCCACCTTCCCCTTCTCTCCTTTTAGTTTTTGACACTTAGCCTTCTCCATGCAGCCTTTTAAGAGGACAGGGGTCTCTGGATAAAAGAAACAAAGAGAACTATGGTCAGTGGAGTCATGGTTCAGAGTCACCATGACTCAATTAAATTGATCCATCCAATTTAGTAATTTTCTATTTTTATTCTGTTAACCATATTACTGCCTCTGCTTCCCATTCCATCTCCCAGAAAGTGATTAACTCTTTCCAAGTTTCTCTAAACTTTGTTACAAAAGGATTCTTTATCCAACAGGTTAACTGCTCCATTCTGGCTATTTTTTATAATTTAAATAATTACTCATCTGTAATTGGAATTTTATCTTGATTCCAATTTCTAGCATAGATTATTCTTGCCATCGTGATCATGAACAACAATATATTTTTCAAGTTTTTAGGAGTTTCTTTGTCAATCAAATTTAACAGATATAATTTTGGTTTTAATTTCAAGTTTATTTTTAGCATTTTCCTTATCATATTGTGTATATTATTCCAGATTTTTTTTCTGCCAATTTGCATGACCACCACATTTGAAAGAATGATCTGTCCACTTCTCCACATTTCCAACAAACAAACAAACGAACAAACAAACAATAGATCTACAGTCAAGAATGTATTATTTTTGTGAAGTAACAAAATATTTAACTAATTTTAGAAAGTCTGTAATAATGTAATAACAAAGTTCAACATAGCTGAAGAAGGAAGTTATTTGTTGTTATTATTTCTTTTCTTTCTTTTCTTTTGTTTTTTTGTTTTACTTTGAGATTGTTTTATCTGATGTATATTTTAATGTATTTATCATTCTATGATGAAAATAAGATAATTTTTAAAAATATTTTAAAAAGTAAATTCATCAGTTAACATCCTATGTATCCATTGGCACCCTCACAGTGACTAAGAAACTCAAAGTTGCACAAAGTAATTACAGCAAAATAAAATGCAGTGTAATTGCTAAGAATAGCAATGTTGCTATTATTATGTGTTGCTTCATGTGTGAGATAGTGAGAGAGCAGAGAGACTGAGACCCTGTCTAGTTGGGCTATTTACCCTGTCTTGAATCACTTCAGTCCTAACAATGCAGGGCTTTTGTGCCATTTTGCACCTGGGAAGTCCTGACAATGCCCAGGGGAAAGACAGGATAAAGGCCAATAAAACATTTTAGCCAAAACCTGGGGAAACCATCTCATTCCATAAAAAACGAATTGGGCCCTGCATGACTACAG
The DNA here is from genome assembly GCA_030847615.1 of Gambelia wislizenii. NCBI lineage: Eukaryota > Metazoa > Chordata > Lepidosauria > Squamata > Crotaphytidae > Gambelia > Gambelia wislizenii. The sequence goes on along the minus strand of JAUMIR010000010.1, from coordinate 30,400,593 downwards.
GAGCCCATACCGACATGCTGCTCTATCATTGTAGCTGCCATCCACATCATTCTCTCTGAATCCAGGAAGGGGTCCTACAGAATGTGATCAAGGCTGGTCATATGAAGGGGGCTTAGATCATGTGCTGCAGGCTCCCTTCCTGGCTTTGGTGTGTGCAACATGAACAGAAGTGGTGGAAGCTGCAAAGATGGACTGGCATGTCCATGCAGACTCCATCCCCTTTCGTTCAGGTAACGGGGCAGCAACAGGACTGATGCAGAGCAAGAATACACTGGTAGGAAGCTGGAGTATTGTAGTCCATATAGACAAGATGTCATGTCACTGCTATTAGCTGGATTGCTGTGTTATAGTTTTAGTTAGCATTGATAAGCCTGTTAGTAGTTCAGTCCCAGCAGAGCCCTGTCATGAATAGAGTGCATTATGGGATGTTAGCTGGATGCTGGAATGTGGGGTTGTGACCTGCTAGAAGCCCAAGGTTGTTTCCTTTGGGAAAGTTTAGGGAGTGAAAACTGGTACAGACAGTCCCAATTAGCCAGTTGGGTGGGGTAAAGTGAAACCTAAGAATATACTAATGATGAACTTTTGGCAACTTTGTCTTAGATTTGTCAATGCATTGATCCTGTGCATACCTAATGCCTTGCAATAAAGATTTTGAACCAATGCTTTGTCGTTGAAGTGATTGGGAGTTGTCCGAGGTCATCGCACAAGGCTTTACACATTGGAAAGACTTAACGGTAAAGACTACAATCTACAATGTAAAGACACATTCCCAAGACACAAGTACACTCTGCCTCTATATACAGGGGTACTTTATGGATGGTGGTATCATGTGGGAGACATGGGCAGGCACAAGTCCACTTTACACATGCATGAGTCTTTTTTCTTCTTCTTGCTGTTCTGTTATTTAGTACTTACTTACTTGTAAGTAAATGCTTGCAAGGAGCCTTTTTATTGGGGAGGTGTGCTTTGTTTTAACTTTTGTATGATTTTTAATGATTGTATACTATGTCTAATCTATTCTTTTCATGGGATAATCATTGTGTTTAAAAAATTAGTGTTCAGGTTTTAGATTATTATTTTCATGAGCCACCCTGGGTCCCACTCCAGAAGAAAGGCAGTATATACAAATAAAAATAAATCTATAAATAAATGTATTTAGTTTGTTAGTTATTTCATTTATATGCTGCTTTTTATTTGATTTATATCCCACTTTTCTCCCAATATGAGACCCAAAGCGGCTTGCACTGTTGGTTATAATAAAATAGCTAAAACAATGTGTAGTGCAAAATTGTTTTTAAAAACATTAAAAATACAGTTGTCCATTCATATTCACTGGGGTTTGGTTCCAGGACCCCCCGGGGATACCAAAATCTGTGAATACTCAAGTGCCATTATATGCAATGGCATAGCAAATTGGTGTTCTTTAGATAAGATGGCAAAATCAAGGTTTGCTTTTTAGATTTTTTTTAAGAATATTTTCAAGCTGTGAATACTTAAATCCATGGATACAGAGGGACAACTGTAATCTACTTAAAATATTAACCTGTTAGAACACATTAAAAACATATTATATATTAAAAGCAACCCACATCCTCCTGCCCCAACTATTTAAAAGTGTAAAGGTCTGTTAAAAAGGTCATTGCCTGTGAAAAAAGAGTTGAGAAGGGGCCAACCAAGCCCCCTTGGAGGAAAGATCTGTATTCCCTTACACCCTCTGCAATTACCAAAATACCACCCCCATGGCTCATGGTTTTGTTGGGATGGTCCCACTGAATGGCCATTCCGAGACTAGTGGAGAACATGGGGGCAGGGTGTCAGAGAAGAATCTGACTTTGTCCCTGTAGCCAGATGCAGAATGATTGCATCATACACTGAGGCCATTTGAGAACAGCAGTGGAACTTGCTGGAAGATGTCATTGGTCTGTGTCTGGCTATGGGGCACAGCCAGATATTTCTTGGATCCATCCCTGCTCCACTCACAGAATTGCCATTCAGTAGACTTCTCAGTGGCTGCTCCCAACTTGTGGAATTCCTTCCTACGGGAAGGTCGGTTGGTCCTCTGTTTACTCTCTGGAGATTATCAGACACAGGGGATTGTACACACACACTAAAATCATGTTCCCAACTGCAGCTAAATGAAGAGAATTACAGGGTTGCTGTGTTGCTTCAGTCAGAGGTGCACAAACTTGCAGCCCAACAGATTACTACCTTCTGACACATTGCCGATTGCAGCAATAAAGCCTTCCAATAGTCTACAACAGGAAAGTGAGACATCCAGATCTCAACACTCTCAAGTTAACAGCATGGAGGGTTTGTCCCTAGCCACACTGTTGGATGCGATCAAGACCATCATTGCCGCTGTGCTTAGGCCCTCCACACAGTGCTCCAATGTGTATGAGTGGAAGAAGTTCTTAATCTTCTTGTCACCTTGAGGGATTGCTCCAGCTCAAGTTCAGATCTAGCATGGGTTGGAGTTCCTTCTTTCAGACAGGATGCTTTCACTTTCTTCCATCAAATGCTACTTGTCTGCTATTTCAGCCAATTTTGGGGTCCTTGGGAAGCCTTCCTGCTTTTAAGACCCATTAAGTGAAGAGATTTCTGAAGGACTATAAAAACCTTTATCCTCCAGTTTCTGGTCCAACACTTTACTGGAGCTTGGCTCTAGTGTTATCACAGCTCTCCAGGAAAGCTTTCAGACCAATGGTATCTTATGATCTCCAGCTTCTCACCTTGAAAATGGCCTTTTTGGTGGCTATTACATCAGTCTGACATGCAGAGGAGCTATGTGTTCTCAGAGTAAACCAGCTTTATCTAGGTTTCCATTGTGACAAGGCTGTGCTCAGACTAGATATTACCTTTCTACCTAAGGTTGTGTCAGGGTTCCATATCAATCAGGACATTATTTTGCCTGCATTGATGCAGAACCCTTCTTCGGACTTGGAATGGACATTGCATTGCCTGGATGTGAGGAGAGCCCTATGTTGACAGGACTGCAGGTTTCTATAACTCTCAGAGACTCTTCATTTGTTAGCCTTCAAAGACGAAGGGACTGCCTGTGTCTTCACAGTGCTTTTCTAAGTGGGTGGTCTCCACAATTCACCTGTCCTGTAAGCTGGCTAAAAAAGACTCTCCAGCTGGTATCTGCGGACATTCTTGCACAAGCTGTGGCTATGTCATCAGCCTTTCTCAGAAGAGTGCCCGTGGAGCATGTCTGCAGATCAACCACTTGGCTTGCAGTCATTGAACTTCATATCCCACTAGATGCCAGCTCAAGGGTTGATGCTGACTTTAGGAGAGCCATCCTGGCTTACCTGATGTCACTGAAGCAGATGTACTGTACTTTCTGTTCTGGTCTTACTGTTTCTGAGATGAATGTACTGTACTTTGTTAATGCAAGTCACTCCCTTCTCCTATGGTTAATAGCATGCTAGTCTCCCATTTGTGTGAGTCACAGACACCACAAAGAAAGACAGGTTGCTTACCTGTAACTGTAGTTCTTTGAATGGTCATCTGCGACTCACACAACCCTGCCCATTGTCCTCTTGTTGTGTCCTGCCTATCCTTAGCTCTTTGGGTGCTGCTCTTAGGCATCTATGGAACTGAGGGTTTTGGTGGGAAGGGTGCTGTGTGGCACTTGAGGGTGGGTGGGGTTATGGCCAAGGAGCTTCAGTGATGGCTCTGGAGGGTTCCGGGTGGTGTACTGTGCAGGCACAGATGGCCCATTTGTGTAGGTTCACAGATGACCACTCAAAGAACTACAGTTACAGGTAAGCAACCTGTCCTTCTGCCTTCCCACCAATTTTGCACTTTTTATTTCAATACCTGTTAGCTCATTTATTGTATTGTAATATAATGTTGCTGTATTTCCTAGGATTTTTTTACAATAATATTGGGCAGAAAGCCACATTTAAATGAAATATTTATTTGCTTTATAGTGTATGCTATATTTGGTTATGTAAATACATAAATCTATAATAAAATAATATTTCTGCAAGTCTGTGTCAGCCTTTTATTTGTTTATTTTTATTTTATTTAGTTATTTATACCGTGCTCTTCAGCCACAAGGCTATCAGAGCAAAGAAATCATCCAAGAGGCTTGAATTTGATAAGAGTTTTGTTTTTTGTTTTTTGGTCATTGTCCAAGTCACAATGCCAAGTTTGAAATCAGAATTCCACTTGGGAGCTCACTAGATGCAAAAGTGAGGAGAGGGGAAACTCAACAGGAAATTGTGGTAGATACAGGCCAATCCCTGTATCCATGAATTTGGTATCCAAGGTCTCACTTATCCCAAATATGGTCTCTATAGGCATTTCTGTAGAGACCAAAATATGGTCTTTATAGGCATTTCTAGGTCCTCTAATGCAATTCTATGATCAACTTCTGCTGTTTGTCTCATTGAAAATAATAAGGTTCCCTATTATCCATGGTTTCAGGTATCCACGGGGGGTCTTGGAACATATCCCCTGCAGATATGAGGGTTAACCTGTACTACAAAAATTGACAGTGTTTTTGGTTGTTGCATTGGCCAGTTTCAAGTAGAAATTACAAATGGTTTTTTCCTAGAAGCAGAATGAGGATCTACCAGCAGGAAATCATTTTTAAAGGGCTAGAGAATAGGCAAGAGCTTTCTGAGGCACTTCGGAGTGTGGTGGGGTCTCCTTCCTTGGAGGTCTTTAAACAGAGGCTGGATCTGTCAGGGATGCTTTGATCATGATTTCCTGCATGGCAGGGGGTTGGACTGGATGCCCTTGTGGTCTCTTCCAACTCTACAATTCTATGATTCTATGATTCTATCTGAAGCTTGCAACAGGAACAGAAAGAGAGACCTTACCAGATACCTGCAAAGTCTTGCAAACTTTCTCACTTACTGTCTTTGGTTTCCAGCAACAAAGTAAAACAGCCATCTAGATTAGGAGAACAAGTTTCGTTCTTAGCAGTACAAGTTTTGGCTTCCACATTGCATGTTTCACACTGCAAAGAGAAAGCTGGCAAAAGAAGAAATACTTGTCTTAATCAGTGGTGCAGTAGGGCAAGGGCTCACAGGGTCAAAACCCCAGGACATTTTGATGAGCAGGGACTATAGCATCATTTGCTGCCCACCCACCCCCAAGATTACCCTGTTCCTTCTGAGTTGTGCTAAAGTTTCCACAATAACTGGAGAAGAAATGAATTTTCCAAAAACATGAATAATGCCACCATGGTGTTGTGCTTTGAATGTTAGACTAGGGACTTTATCAGATGAGCTACTAAAAATGGTTCTTTGCCATCGTATTCTAAATTGTTAGTGTGCTGGTAAAATAACCTTTTTTTAACCAAATGTTGCTGTAATAGCATGAAAAAGCAGCCCTGCACTTCCACATTGCCAGTTGCATGTGATCTCAGCACTTCTCATGAAAATATGCGAGCACCCTTAAAATTAAAAAAAAAAAACCCAGCTAAATTGAAAAACAAAATGAACACACAAGCACTGAAACACACTTAAAAACTTGCCTGCAAAATGGGGAGGTTTATAAAAAGAGTGTCCCATAGCTAGTTTTCATGTTCTCAGCCAGATGTGATCTGGTGGGGGCCGCCCTCTGATGCTGGAATTGTGCCAGCAGAATGGGGCACAGTTTCAGACACTTGCAATGATTAATAAAAAAACCACCATGGACGATCAATTGATGGCTTGGCCCATCAATAAAAAAAAAATGCCTTATTTTCAACACGTAATTGCAAAAGCACAACATGAAACGGACTCCCTTTTGCATTCATTGGGCATCATTATGATGCCATATTTGCTGTGTCTAATAAAGTCTTTCAGGAAATCATGGTTCAGATCCCCACATAGTCATACAAAGCCACTGAATGATCCTGGAAAAGGCATTCTCTCAGAGGAAGGTAAAGGCAACCCCCCCTCTGAACAAATCTTGTTCAGAAAACCCCCTGATAAATTCACCTTACGGTTGCAATAAGTCGGAAATGACTTGAAGGCACAGAGCAACAACAACCCTGTGTTGTTGTTGTTTTATGAGCTATCTCTTGTGTGGTCCAAAAGATTTTCAGGTGCCCTGAGTAGGCAAGACCCATTAAATGTACAAAAAGAACCCCCCACAACCTGTTGCTTGTAAGGAAATGGAAACAGCTAGAAATGTTAAAGAATAGACAGGGAGGGAAGAGAAGACTTGGAGGTCTTGGCCCCATGCTTGTTTCTGTGGCCATTGACTCATGAGATTGTCCTTTTTCTGGAGAGAAAAAGGGTAAATTTATCTCTCCTGGAAGCCTCTAGGAGCAGCAGTTCATCTTTTAAATTAATTGAATTATGTCCCCCCCCCACACACACACACACCTGCCACAGTTGCCCAACTCTGATATACATCAAGTAAAGCTGCCTCCATTTTTTGTGGAGTGAGAAAGAGGTAGACAGAGCATTTCTCATGACAGATGTAAACAAAGGTGTTGCTATTGGATGGGGGGGGACAAATGAGGGCAACCCCCCAAATAAGAATTCTGCCCTCCTAGATTTTCTTTCACTCCCCACATTCCTAACACTGCAGTAATCTAAAACTTCAGTCAAGCATTTAGAAACAGAGTTTAGGTATCCAAAAGAAAAGAGGCAAGCAAAGCAACCGGGAAAATGCAAACACGGCAGATAGAAGAATTCTAGGTAAGAGTGATTTTCAAGGACCACTCTCTGCAGTGCTAGAAATACTTGGAAAAAAGTGTTTTTCAAGCATTTTTAAAAAAATATTTTTGAATATTCTTTTCATCCCTAGTCAGTTACTCATAACTATCTTTCGCCCCTTCCACCTTGATGCCTGCCTTTAGGAAACCACCCTTATCTATCACTGCGGAGTTGCAGTGGATTCTCACAATGATCATACAATGCCAAATGATTTAAGTGTGGATCTCATTTGGCTCCACAGATCTTAAAAAAAGAAGGGTGGGGAGTCATTTAGTACCTTGAGTCACAAGTACAGAGAAAAAGAAGAGTCCCAGAAGAGCTTGCATGGTGATGGAGATGCCCAGTGTGCCAAAAAGGATCTTTTTCTAAGGAAGGATATGCCTTGGGTTGAAGTGTCTGCAAGAAACAAACACAAATACATATGAGGAATATATATATATATATATATATATATATATATACACACACACACACATGCACGCACGCACGCACGTGCGCACACCCCCATATACATACACATACAAACAAACACATACTTATGGAAGAGTTTGAACAGGTGATTGCTGTTAAATTACCCCAACAATTCAAAATCTCCTCTGAGCATATAGCAGATCTTTAAAGACTAATCACAGACACCCTTCTTTTGTCTAGGATTAGGTGGTTAGGACTTTCTATTGAAAGGGAAGCAGGTGATTAATAGGCCCCAGTGTATCTTAGCCAAAATCCTATTGTAAGACCCAGCCATGAGTGAGTATGGCATAGCTGATTAGGATTCCAAGAAACCAGGGTTTAACTCACTACTCCACCATGGTAAGCCACTGGTTGACCTTGGGGAAGTCACAGACCTTGGGGAAGTCACAGAGAGGAAGGAAATGGAAACCCTCATCTGAATAAATTTTACCAAGAAAACCCTACGGAAGGGTCACCATAAGTCAGAATTGACTGGAAGACATGCTACGTCCTATGGCTACAGGCTCTTAGGACATTTTCAAACAGTTGAAAAAACCACAAAGAGGTTGGGAGAAGAACGGGGCTGTTGCGCTTACACAGCCCCATTTCAGACACCGCCATCTTTCTCCATCCTCCTCCCGACCTCTTCCCAACCTTCCCTCATGCTGCTCGTGCAGCATTTTACTGACGGAAAACCTCTGTGAATAAAAAGTGGCACAAGCAGCACAGGGAAAGGTCAGGAGGAGGTTGGGAAGAGGTTGGGAGGAGGATGGAGGAGGACTGTGTCATCTGAAATGGGGCTGTGTAAGCGCAACAGCCCCGTTCTTCTCCTGACTGCCTTGTGGTTTTTTTCAACCATTTGAAAAAGTCCTCTGTGTCCAGAAAGATAGATTATTATAAGGAAAGTAGCTACAGGGAAGTCAATCCAGTCTGGCCATGAACAGGTAATCAAAGAAGATGAAGGGAGGCACAGGAGCAATCTCTTAGTTGGTTCAGAAGTCATCACATGGTGCAGTTATCCAGATAACCAAAGCCAAAATGTGGTGAGGGACTTCTCTACACAGGCCACTTACCCCATCTTGCCCCTGTCTTGAAGCCCTGCAGTTCTGATGAAGCAGGGCTTTTGCCCTGTTATGCCCTGGGGCAGTCCTCATGAATTCCCAGGCAAAGACAGGGCTATGACAGGGGGAAGAAGGGGGCGAAGATGAGGTAGGGCCTGTTACAGAACTTTTAAAAAATACCTGTTCAAATTTGTTCCAGCCAGCAAAAAATGGATTGGGTCCCACATGACCGCAGGAGCCCATTCTGGTATGCCAGCCCATCACTGCAGCTGCCCTCTGCCCCACTCTTCTGAAGCCAGGAAGGGGGACTGCAGCATGTGACCAAGGCTAGTCACATGCAGGGGGCCTTGTTCACATGCTGCTTTCCTGCCTCCTGACATCAGAGCATGTGATGCGGAGGGCGGTGGCTTCAGGGACAGTCCAGCATGCTCATCTGGACTTCGGACCATTTTGTGCCAATAACAGGGAGGAACAGGCCAGATCCACAGGGAGAATACGCCAACAGGGAGCCACTGTATTCTAGCCATTGTAGATGAGCCCAAGGAGTTGTTACATATAGCCAGTCCAGATATCAGGAATGCCAAGAAACACACGAGCACCAAGCGTACTGGTCAAGAGACCAAATGGTTGTAGGCAATGAGGATTCCCAGCAGCTGCTGGGATATTTATAGACGGCTGCCTTTGGATGCCAGGTGCTTGATGAGTCAGCACCTCCTATTTAACAGATGCTGATTCTGACATAGTTTTTCCTTCTCTCTTCATCACATTTCAAAGTATGGGTATTTCTTCAGTCTATCAAGTTTTGCTGAGAAGAGAGCCCCTTATCTGGTTCTGACACCATCTGCGGTCATCTGGATCCAGAAACTCCTTGCAATCCAACTTTTCTTCTCCGAATTCTTCAGATTCCAGAGGGTGAGTAATGACACATAATATCAACAAAATACCAACTAGAGTAGACATATTGAACCAATGGGATGGACAGTAAATGTTCACTCATCATTCAATAAATGATGCAGTGGTACTAATCTGGTTAGGACTAACCAATAGGATTCAAACCCTTGTGTTCCATATAACATCTCAGATGAAGATAAATGTGTTTTTTTTTAAAAAAAAAAAACTGTAAACTTGGTCGTCATTGTACTGATTCCATTCATTACATACCTGAAAGCAGGTTAATGACCTTGGATACCCCAGCCCACTTGCCCATCTATGAAGATTTTAGCGCAAGAGGTCCTTTCTCAGGGAATTCAATGGGCCTGTTATGCTATAAGGGGTGCATCATGGTGAGTTGGGGGAAAGAATCAGGATGGGTTGAGGACTTCAGAAATAGATGGTGTGGAGAGATTACTGCATGCAGCCCCAGGGTTGTAACTTGCCCACACCTCCTCTTAATAAAAATGGTCTTGCATCAATGAATCTGCAATAAGTATGTTACATGTTTTATGTCTTCTATATAACTTAAATATGCTTCCATGGGCTCTTCCAGAAGGTGGGGGGGGGGAAATTCTCAGGCAATATCAAGCATTTCCAGTACTTTCGTTTTGGTTTTATCAGCATAACCCAAGTTTGCATACATATCCCAGGTTTCCCTCACTCCCCATTCATAGAATCATAGAGTTGGAAGAGACCACAAGGCCATCTAGTCCATCCCCCTGCCATATAGGAATACCCAATCAAAGCACTCCTGACAGATAGCCATCCAGACTCTGTTTAAAAAGAAAGAGAATCCACCACACTCCCAGGCAGTGCATTCCACTGCCAAACAGCTCTTACTTTCAGGAAGTTCTTCCTAATGTTTAGTTGTTCTTCCTCCTCCTTATCCCACTGATTACTTGCTACATCTAGACTCATGCGACATTTCTGAAACTGATTTTCACCCATTTCCATTGAGCCTTCGTTATTATTATGCAGGAGTTATAGGGCTTATCTACACCAGCCAGGATAAGCCAGCTTCCCACCAGCATATTCTGGCTGTGGAGGTGGCCTGTCCTGCCTCCATAACCTGAAGGGAATGGGCCAGGGTCCACACAGAACTTTGGCCCATCCCTGCAACTGCTGCCACCATTTTCTCTGCTGTCTCAGCAGCCAGGAAGGGGGCCCGCAATATGTGACTGCAGTCACCCTGCCTGGCATCTGGAAGAGCCAAGGAGCTGGTGGCGGCAATGAGGGCCAGCATGCCAGACAGGTCCTGCAGACCCTCAGGGCCAAATCTGGGTTTTGGCTGGCGTTACCAGATTAAACTGGGTATTTTGCTGTGACATTTTATCAGGCCCTACTCCAGCTTTGCCACATCTCAGCCCCGTATCTGCCCCTTGGGGTGGTGGGGACTGCCCAGAGGCAAAATGGGGCTAACACCCTGTGTCACGTGGACCACAGGGCTCTGAGGTGGGGGAAAACCAGGGTATTTAGCCATGTAGATACTCCCATAGTCAAAATACTACAGTGCTTTAGAAATATTCCACTAGTTAAACATAACAATATTTTTGTTTGAGTGCAGACTTTCCTCCTTTATGTGCATAATTATTCTCTGTTGACTCAATAATCTCTGTTGACTTTGTTGACTCAGTGTCCTCAGCTATTTAAATACAGTAAATAGCTGTATTTGCTGGTGGCAGCCATCTTAGCTAGTTCTGGGATAATGCAAACAGCCAAGTAGAGCTACATTTCATTTTGGAAAATACTGGGTTAAACTCACCTGTGAAGTAGGAATGGGAAATATGAGAGAGGGGGTTCTTGAGTACCACTGCCCCCCCCCATTTTTGAATAGACTCAGAGGACTACTCCTGCCCAAACCCAGCCACACCTTGTTCCTGCTCTCCTCCCAAAGTGACCATGTAGTAGCTAGGAGAGCATAGGAGGCAGCTGAGGATAGTTGCCAGCTATGTTCAAATAGCTAGTGCATGACAATGACATCATCTTCTGGAATTTTTCTCCCCTAAGAGAACGTCCTTGAAAATTGCACAATTTTAAAAGACATTTCACCTGGCAGAATAACAAACCCAGCCCTGATTGAACCATTTGTTCTCCTCTGATGAAATGAATAATTTCAATATATGCATCCCTATGGGAGGACAGTCTTTGGTGAATACTCCCAAGAACTCCCTAACATGTGTGTTCATGTCAATTCCCAGCAGCAAAGACTTTTTTATTCAAGCAAGCTTTTAACTGGACATGAGTTGTTGTTGTTGTTTTTTCCTGGTGTGTCTTTAAAAGGTGTTTTCCATTTTATTAAATTATTCTCCTCCCCACCCCGTGCACATGTCATGTATTTTTCTAGTTTATTGAAGGCTACCTTGAGTCCCCTTCATGAGACAAAGGTGGGATACCCAACAGACCAACAAATAAATAAAACTCCAACCCATACAAAATGACTAGAATGTATTGGCAACACATGCAGACACTACACCAGTGTATAGCTTTCTGAGTTGTTTAATTTTTAATATTATAGTTAGTATTGTAATTACAAAACTACTGTGCACACTAAGGCAATGTTCCAGTATCATTACTAGCTCATTCCAGTTTCCTTTTTCTAATAGACCACAGTCAAACACCACAGTCAAACTATGGACTTTATCAAGACATACCAAATACGGTGTCATAGTGTTGCCACATAAACGTGAAAGGGTGTACACATCAGATGACATTGTCCTTTTGTGTTTATGTACTGACCAAAACTTGTACTTTTTTATTGATGGTAAAAGCCATCAATAGATCCCGGTGGTGCTTTAGTGTTGGCATTGCTGGCATTTGAAACTTCACGCCATTGTACTCACGTGAATGCAGTGTCAATGTCCAGTCAAATGAGAATGCTTCCAGTGAGATGCAACATCCTGGTAGGTGACATACTTTTTATGACCCTCCCCAGGTTACTTGGAAGTTTTTGAGTGTGTTTGTGTGTTCAATGTAACTTTGTGAGTGTTATTTTGGGGTTTATTTTTGAATTTCCCATGCTATGTATTCTCACATGAATATGTAGGATTTTGAACAAAGAAGTGAATGGAGCACTGTTAACTTTCTCGTTCATTGCCAGGAAGTTTAGTGCAGATGCAAGGTGAGGTATGGGGAGTTCTTTTGCCGGCATAAAAATGATAGAAGTTATGCCAGCAAAAGGACATTTTTAGAGATATGGTCTGATAAAGTCCAAAGACGTATTACTTCCTCCACAGACCTTTGGAGGTGGTACTGTGGCATTGTGATGTTTGGCTGAGATACACCCACCCAGAGAGAGAGAGAGAGAGAGAGAGAGAGAGAGAGAGAGAGAGATTCCTCATTAACAGTGAGATTATGGCTAGCCAAAGGTCATGACAAATACATTAAAGATATATGAAGTATACAAAATGCAGGAAAACGATATTGCAGACAGTAACAAACATTGGCCTCCATCCAACATCATCTCAGCATAATGTAAATATCTGCATGCAGACTTACGCTACACTGAGCTATACACCCTTCCCCTGTCTTACTGTAAAACCCTTGAAACCACCCTGCATAGCCATTACATGTTTTGTAGTGAGCAGGCAGGATCGGAGAAGCAGCTGGCTACCTCCCCATAGCCAGACGCACAATGATCCCAGCAGATCTCAGTGCTGATGTCATAAATTCATAGCTCTCTATGGGGGTGGTAGCTAGATGCTTTGCTTCTGGCTGCTTGCCATGCAGCATAGAAAGGCTGGAGGGGAGAGGCAGGGGCTTCAGGGCTTTACTGTAAGTCAGGTGGAGGGGAGCCTTTGACCACTTCAGAAGGAGTAAGTGAATATCAGCCCCCACAGCACCCCCCCAAAAGGGAAATTCACATGCATAAGGGATACTTATGAGTGTATATGTCCATAACTGAAGTCCGGTCATTGTTACAGAAAATAATATAAGAGAATTTTGAAAATACCAACAGTAAAATCAAATCAATACTTAGAGTCTCCAAGACAATTTATGGCAATTTGATCTAATTCTCTCTTTCTATTCTATTTTTTTTTTCATTTTGATCACTTTGTCTACTTTGTGTGTTACACAGAGGCTTATTGTATGAGGGGAAGGAAGCGAAAGTGCAGTCCGTTCTGCTTTACTGCTTGTTGTGGTATTTCTTCAGCATTTCTGCAGTTCTGGTCCCATGGGAGATGGTTGTAAAAGCCAGTCTTTTTTTCTAATTGGGAAAAAATTCCGTTAAAAAAAAAATGCTTTTACACAGGGCTGGTTTAAGGAATTTGGGGGGGGGGCTGCAATGCTTTACTTTGGGGCCCCCATATGACTTGAAGGCACATGGGCAAGAAAGAAAGAAAGAAAGAAAGAAAGAAAGAAAGAAAGAAAGAAAAGAAAAGAAAGAAAAGAAAGAAAGAAAGAAAGAAAGAAAGAAAGAAAGAAGCCCTTTCTGAGGGAGACAATCCTCAAATTCCCTGTCTCTCTCTCTCACACACACTCACCCTCTCTGATGTGCCTCTCCCTCCAGCTTCTGCCATGGAGGGCTGCTGTTTCTTTCTCTTTCTCTTTAGTTTTGGAGAGGCTGTTTTGTTTGTTTGTTTTTTTAAAGCCAGCAGGAGGTTTTTGGAGGAGGAGGGTAAGAGGGGGCTCCTCCCGGCTGTCTCCTGGCTGTTCCTTCGTCAGATTCAGGAGGCCAACACGGGGCCCTCTCTTGACCTCGGGGCCCCTTCTTGACCTTGGGGCCCCCTGCCAATGCTGATTTGGCAGACAGGTTAAACCGGCCCTGCTTTTACAACCATCTCCCATGGGATCAGAACTGACAAACTGCTGAAGAAATACCATGTCATGCAATAAGGCAGAATGGGAGGTGCTATTATTTGGCTGTACTTCCACTTCCCTCCTTTGTGTCATAAACCTGTTAGTCACTGGTATCACCTAAAAGAGATGAAACCAATTCTACAAGAAAGTTTTCACTTGAGTTTCTCTTGGGTCTCTGTACAAGGGATGGGTTGACGTAGGGGAGAAGAACACATTGTCTTTGTTACATTATTATCCTGCACCCCAATAAAATACATTTGCATTTATTTAATAATCTACATCCTGTCTTTCTCCCAGCAGAGGATTCAAGGCAGATTACCACCATTTAAAAACACAGTACTACTAAAAGAACTATTAAAACAAAAAGTTAAAATACAATTAAATCAGAGTCCTATTTAAAAGAAGTTTTAAAAATGTTAAAAGCAGTTTTGACAACATATTTAAAACAGAATAAAACAGAAACACAACACACACTCACCCCCATTAAGTGCTCCATCTGCTATGACATATAAAAACCAAATGCATCCCTAAATACAAAGGGTCTTACCTGCTGGCAGAAAGACAGCAGGAAGGAGACCAATCAGAACTCCCAGGGGAGGGAGTTCCACAACTTGGGTGCAGCCACCAAGAAGGCTGAGGTCCTCACCAAACATGCTAGTGGTAGTGGTGGGACTGAGAAAAAGCCCTCTTCCCCCCACCCCCAGATCTTGAAGCTCAGACAAGCGCATATACGGAGATATGGTCTTTTCAGATAGTCTGGGCCTAAGCCATGTGGAGCTTTAAAGATCATAACAGTTTGAATTCTGCCCAGAAGGTTCTGCTCCATCTTCTGTGGTTCTCCTTCATCTTAGGAACCAGGATATTTGTTTAAAACAACAGCAACAGAAGATCAGGGAGGGGACATGGGCCAGAATCCAGTTGGGGACTTACATCTTAAGTGCCGTTCCACAACATCCATATTCAGAAGGAGCTACCATAACATTACTATGTAGAGAAGCCAGGAAAGAAACGGATACACATTGGGACAGATAGGCATCAGGTTAGGAACTGCCAATATGTAATATGGTAGAGCCTGGTGCATGCTGCAACACTCTTGCTGATGTCCCATTATGCATGTTCTCAATTCACTAACAGGGTTTCTTAGTGCCTCTGCTACATACTTAAGTATATATAAAGTTGCGTAACTGTCATAGAGGATTCCAGCCATGATTAATTTCCCGCTTGGTCAACCAGTTCCTTACAATAGAGGGAACTTGCCTGTTTTTGACTCCTGTTGGAGAGGAATTTAGTTCATTCCTATCCTTCCTTCACCCAGCAAAGAGCAGCAGAATACGCAGTTGTCTTTCCCTGCTCAAATTAGGCTCAAAACAAGTCTGTAGGGTAGGTTAAGGCAGCAAGAATGTGACTAGCCTAAGTTAACCGGACAGCTTTGTGGCTGAGTGGAGATCTGAAATCCAGTTCCTCCAGTCCTGGGTCCTTTCACACCAGACTATTATATCACCATGATTCTACTTTAACTGCCATGGCAAAATCCTATGGAATCCTGGGGTTTGTAGTTTGGTGAGGCCCAAGAGGAGCTCTCTGGCTGGGAATTCTAATTGTCCCTGCCTAAGCTGTAAATCCCAGCACTCCATACAATGTTGTAATTGCAATTAAAGTGGAATTATAGCAGTATAATTGTAAAGTGTGAAAGGGCACACAGGGGCTTATCACATGAAAGAAGAAGGGAAGTGGAAAGGAAGCCCGAGAGTAGCGTGTCCCAACTTGCCTTATCACATGACCTCGGCATGTTTCAGTTCTTCTCTCATTCCGGGCCCATGGGAGACGGTGGTAAAGGGGGGTCTTTTTGCTAACAGATTTTTTCCAGATAGCAAAAAGACTCATGTTTATTACCATCTCCCATGGGGCTGGAACAGAAGAACATCTGGAACATCCTGTGGACAGCACTATTATAAGGGTGCACTCTTGCTGCCTTCCCTCATGCAATAAGCCCCACCAACTAATCATCTAACTGCAACACCACACTGGTTCTCAAGAAATGGACACTTCCTAAGGCAATGTTTCAGTATCATTACTAGCTCATTTCAGTTCCCTTTTTTCCCTAACAGAATAATAGTACACCAGGGTCAAACAAAGACATATGCCTTCCTCCACAGACCTTCGGAGGAGGTGCAGTTGAGATATATACAAAGCGTGCAGTGGCATAATCAAAATATTCCCATCCCAATAGCCTTGTTCACAAAGAACTGCTTGAGCAGGCCACACAGGGGTGGTGCCCACATACATCATTTCGAGACATTGCAAAAGGATGTATTCTGTACCTCCTTCTGCAACACCCCCCTTAAAAAAACACAGGCAGCTTCTCACTACTGGCACATAGCCATTTAGGGGCCAAGGGAGGATGGGGGGGGGGGTCTCGCTTTCCCACTTTGTCCTCAGCACACTTTAATTCCTACAGACTGAGAGCAAAATGCAATAGTAGCTTGTACTCAATTCAGTGGGAGTGAGGGGGGGAGAAGGCCTTCCCAGCAGACTCAGGCAGAAACAAACTGCTACAGCCTCTCCTAGGAGGTGTGTCCTTCCTGATTAAAAACTTTTGTCATCTTGACCACACTCTGATGGTGTTTGGCCAGATGCACCCCAGTTTCAACTGTGAAATGTCGGAAGGTATCATATCACAGGCAGGACTTTACTTTTCACAGCATTAACACTATTCCTAAGTTAATATACCTGCAAAATTTATTTCAATTGGCAGTCAGAGGTAATCAGGTGTGAGACTTTGGGAGTTGCTTCCCCAGATCTCCCACAATCTCCATGGGCCATATTAGGCCCAGGGGGACAAACGATTCCTCTCCCCTGATATCTCAAATCTCAGTGAAATGATAGCAATGCCATTAAACATATTTCCACACTGCAGGATTATAGCAGTTTGACATCAGTTTAAATGCCCTGGCTCCTTCCCACAGAATCCTGGGATTTGTAGGTTGGTAAAGTCACCAGAATTTTTTGCCAGAGAATTTTAAAATCCACAGAAAACTACAAATCTCAGGACTCTATATGATTGAGTCATGGCAGTTAAAGTGGTATCAAACTGCTATAACTATAGCCTGTAGACACACCCAAAGATAACTACAAAACTACAAATCTGAGGATTCTATAGGAAGGAGCCATAATGGTTAATGTGGTATCAAACTGCTCGTATTAAATTTGCTCTGTGGATACACCCAAATATACCTGCAAAACTACAAATCCCAGGATTCTATAGGAAGGAGCCATGGTAGTTAAGGCAGTATCAAACTGCTATAACTCTGTATTGTGGACACATCCAAATAGAACTACAAAACTACAAAGCCCAGGATTCCATAAGAAGGAGTCATGGTAGTTAAAGTGGTATCAAACTGCTATAACTCTGTACTGAGGACACATCCAAAGATTTAGTTCTCTCATTCACACCCCACCTCTTCTCCCCACACACACACAAAACCCAAGGAACTGAAGACAGCTTACAAGATGAAAAGAATTACAGTTGTTAAAACACACACACATAGCTCAAACCATGCAAAAAGTAATGATTGAAATAGGATCAGGCTTTTGATAGAATTAAAACCATATAAAACACTGAATGAAAAATAAAGAATAAAAGTAAGCCAACACACTAAAAGAGCACCTCTTTTCTTGGGAAACAATCAGGTGAATGTTATTGCAAAAGCCTACTGGTAATTTTTTTTTTTTAAGAAAATGTCTTCACCTCCCAATAAAAAGGTAGCAAGAGGGAACTTGGGTTTAAAAAAGAAAGAAAGAACAAAGGCCTATCATAAGCCCATTAATTCAGGAGTGCCTTGTGGTATTCTTGCAGAACATGAGAGGCTAATTCTGGCAACATGCAATGAATACGCATGAACAATGGAAGGCTGACACACCACTGGCCAGATAATAACTCCCACGAGTAGCTCCCGGTACTCACCAGTTAGCAGATAAATTGGAGCAGAGGCTAAGAGGAATCAATTCCAGATGCTGTCAGGCACTGGGGTATGAGCTTCTTTGGAACTGTTGGCTGGGTAGATGTCTCCACCTTTGTTTGATGTAGCTGGGGGTGTTTCACAGCAGCAAAGAAGGAAACAACATATTTTGCAGAAAGGGGAGGCACCCTATAAAATTCTCCCCTCCCTTCCACCTTACCACCAGTCACAGGGATTTGGGCAGCACCAGGGTGGTGCCCTTACCAGTTTTCCAAGGAAGGACTTGCTGAGAGCCTTGATTCTTACTGTGACATTCAGCAAAACCGAGATCTACCTAAAGACTCAAGGATGGGATGCAGCTGATGAAATGCTGGTCTCTGATGTTTGACAGTTGAGACAGGAAAGCCACAGGCAGCTGCACTCTGCTCTGACTTCCTTGCAGGGCTTTGCGGTCTTTTTGATCTGCCTTTCCAGACAAAGCATGGAAGGGATTCAAGCTGTGCTGAGAAATGGTAGCAGCTGGCATTCACTGATATAGGAGCTGATATTGGAAATGACGTCAGGCTCACTAGGCAGAGAGCACCCACTGCACAGGCCAATTCAATTTGCTTTAAAAAAAAAAAACTGATTGATGGAAGTGACTGGCTTTTGCCCATTTCCTTTGTCCTGTCTGGTCTCATCAAGAAAAAAAGGGACACAAGGTTTCAGGGACAATGGAGGCTGCCCGTCCCTTTCTCAAACTTGTTTTGCAAGCAAGGAAAAAAAATGCTTCATCATCTCACTTGCTTTTGATGGCAGCCACCTGAGCCAAGAATGCAGACTGCTAACAAAAGAATACCATCAAAATGTAAACAGTCGCTACGGAGGTAAATCATGTTTCAGTGGAATTCACAGAAGGAACCAGGCGAAGCTTTTGCAATGGCAAAGCTCCCAAACTAGACTTTTGGTTTTTGTGAAAAACGGATTAGGTGCATGATTGCCTGCTTTTGAATTTCATAAATTCCCATATCCACAAAAAAGCTGGTATGGATGGATGGAAAGAATGTGGAAATTATGAAACATATTCAGGGGTAGCCATCTTGGCCATGCAGCAAAACAAAATCCAAAATCCACAAAAAAAGCAATACCTTTATTGGCCAACCAAGTGCAAATAATAGCAACCTGCCATCTTCTTGGGCATCACAGCTATAGATCCCCTCCTGACAGATAGGCAGGGATATAAATTCAATAAAATGAAATTAAATAAGTGTGTAGGCTCACTTCCGAAATGTTAACAATATTGGGATTATCTAGAATCTACAGATTATGAGAGACAAGCATCCATCCAATGGGATAGCCAGTTTGTGAGGAAGTATGAAAACTGCCAGATCCCACAAAGGCAGGAAGCTACAAAAACACAGTGCCTTGTGGGCAAGGGCTCTTCTTCAGACTCATGGAGGAGGTAGCTGCCTATTGTGCCAAATCCCAGGGAATCTGGGATCCAAGGAGATCCAGATTCCCTGTTTCCACAAAGAACAATTGAACATCTGTTAATGGTATTGTGAAATGTTCAGCTAGTCACATAAGGGTTTATCGTTCCTCTTTCATCCTTGGCTGAATATGAATTAACTTTATATCTTTCCTTGTTGGGCCTCAATGAAGGAATCTTCACATATCAGATACCTTTTGCTAATGTGAAACTTCCTTGTTTAGAATGATGTGTCCCTACAAGACAGCCAGCCAGGTTGATTTCTGGTGTTTCCAGAAGAGAGCATATAACACCTGTGCTAAAAGCTCTCCACTGGCTGCCTATTCGTTTCCGGGCACAGTACAAGATGTTGGTTATAACCTTTAAAGCCCTGCATGGTTTGGGTCCAACTTATCTCCGGGACCGCCTCCTTCCGTACGACCCTCCCCACGCACTTCGGTCCTCTGGGAGGAATCTGTTACAGCCTATGAAAACAAGGCTGTTGGTGACGTCCCAGAGGGCCTTCTCTGCTGCTGCTCCCAGATTATGGAATGGCCTGCCGGACGAAATCCGTCTTATTAACACCTTAGACAGCTTTAAAAAAGCTGTCAAGATGGATCTTTTCCGGCAGGCCTTTCCTGAATAACTATCCCGGCCCAAGACTCGGCTGTCCTCCCTGAGCTGTAATCATTTTTTAAAAAACTATTGTATGTTTTAATATTTTTCTAATTTATATATTTTTAATTTACTGTATGTTTTTAATCTTTTATAGTTTAATATTATTTTAAGGGGGGGTGGGCTAGGGTACTGGGACTATGGAGGTTTTATATTGTAAGCCGCCCCGATTGCGTTGCAGAGGGGCGGGATAGAAATAAAATTTTATTATTATTATTATTATTATTATTATTATTATTTGTTTTCACTTCCCATGTGCCTGAGCTCAGTGAATCCATGTTTAAGTCCCCATTCCCCAAGGGGAACAGGAGGTCTTTGTGGAGCCAGAGGCTCATAAACAAGCCCTCAGTGACAGGCACCTGATTGTTGATTTGTGTGGGTTGGGGCAGTTTTGGTTATATTATTCAAGATTGTTCTAACCAGTTTTACATTGTCAGTTTTTACATTGAGAAACTATGCAATCTATATATATAAAAGGCCTGGGTATGTTTCCAAGCCTTGGGTATGTTTCCTCTCCCAGGGTGCTGATTGGCTGCTCAGGAAACACACCCAACCAATCACCAACCACATGCAAATTCCCTCTCCACCTCACAATCCACTCCTGCCACTCAATCTGCATCTACACCCTCCAGCACTCACCAGTCACGGGCTGTGACGGGACCTAGGCAGTCAACTGGTGCCAGCGGCAGGACACCGCTGTTGCCAGTATGACAGGACCCAGGCAGTCAACTGGTGGCCGCAGCAGGTGCGGCAGCAGCAGGGGAACAGAACAACTCACCCTCAGCAATTCTGGGGAAAGTGTGGAATGCTGAGAAGGGGGAGGAAGCATTTAAATCCACTGGCCTACCTTACAGGGTTGTCATGAGGTCTACCGGGCAAGTTTGGGGGAGTTTTTTTAACAGGGTATTATATGCTGGGTACATATAATCTTTTAAAACATTTGTAATTATTTGTTGTTTTAAGTTGATTTGGCTGTAAGCTGCCGTGAGATCTTCAGATAAAGGACAGGATAGAAATACTTTATTAAAGAAATATAAAATACTAGTCTGCCCTGATTGGCACTGGTTGGCCATGGCAATGTGCACTACATTGGCTTGGCAAGGTGTTAAGTTCTTCCACGTAGAGCTCCATCTCCTTCCTCCTCATGTGTGCATGTAAAGCCAAACTGTCAGGTTCTGGGTGTTATCCCCATAGCCCTTAGCAGCAGCGGGAGGATGTGGGTCCTCAAGCAGCTTTCAGATGCATTTTTTTTCTCCCAGCAAGAAATAGGAAGAAAATATTCCAGGAAGATGACATCTTCTTTGTGTCTGCAGCAACAGAAAATGTCAGATGACCCTGCCTTCCCCGAGCCACTAAATATGTTATTTATGTTCTGGCAGTTGAAAACTCAGCAGTATGCCTGAGAAGGTCATTGTGCAAAGAGGTACTGAATACCTCCTTCCATGACAATCTGAAAAGGACACATACAAGTGTAACAAGAGTTTACATCTACAGAGGACAGAAGCAGGATTCCCTCCACAACTTATTTTATTGTATGTGTTCATGAAAGTTACAGTTTACAAGAAAGAAATAAAAAGAGAGCAACAGCAAACTGACCAAAGGAGAATATTACAGTGCATTGTTCCACTGCAATGTAGAGTCAAGCTGATTGAGTCATATTTACCTAACTTCAATGACTTGACTTAGGCTAAACTCGACAAATGACACAGTGACTTGACTCAACTCGCAACTTGCATATTTTTAGCAACTGACTTACTGGCCGTGGTACAGTAACATAACACATTTATCCAGAAATGTTATGGAAAGGAAAGCAATTTTTTCTCATTTGAACAACACTTCCATGATCTCACTGATTTTTGCCTGCCAGTCACATGATGGAAACGGTAACAGCCAATGCCTTAGGCAATGGGCTGGAGGTGGAAGAATCCTTCTACAGCTTTTCAAAAGCATTAGAAGGTTCCTCTGATGTACAGCAGAGACAGGCAGCTGAGCAGACCTCAAGCCTTGCCTCAAGCCCATTGCTTAACACAGAGTCTTGCCTGCTGCTCTTAGGAGAAAGCTTTTCCTAAGAGCAGCAGGCAAGCCTCACCCCCAGAGTACGGGACACATTTCTCAAGGGAACACAGGAAATGCACTAGGCAATGGGCTTGAGGTCAGGGTTGAGCTTAGAGGTTCCTTTGGTGTGCAGTGGGAACAGGCTGCTGAGCAGACCTAAGCCCTCACCTCAAGCCCATTGCCTAAGATGTTTGCTGATAGGTGAGACTATAAATCAAAGAAACAAATGGGCCCATACACACTTTTGCTTTCTGTGGGAACTCCTGCACAATGGGGTACAACATACACAGAAAGGGACCTCTTTCCACACTCACCTTTAAACCACAACAGCAGTAGGGTTGGATGATGTGGGGGGAGGGTGGCAGATCCATTGGACATGCACATCTGCCCTTCCCCATGCTTTCACTCTACACCTGGTAGCAATATGAGAAAAGGGCTACTTGGTGTTTTCTTCTGCATGCAATATTTACTTTCTTTACAAATATATAGTCAAAGCATAAGTGTAGGCAAAAGGGAATTATACATATGTGTGTGAGAGAGGCTGGAAAACAGAGATGGAGAGATACCATTTCCCCACGTTCTGACTTCACATTTGAATCCACAGAGAGATTCCTACCTATGTTAAATCATTTGCTTTGCTTCAGGCATTATTACCCATCTGGGGCATTGACAATCTTAGGAAACATACAAGTTGCCCATTGTATCTGCAGAACCAGTATCTGCAGTGTCAGTTATCTATGGCTGGGGGGGGGGGGAATAGGGACACATACAATAGAGTTGTGATGGAAAATGCCTAGAGAGGTGTCCTCTCTAGGAATCTCTAGGTCCTCCAACACAATTCTATGGCATGCTTTTACTGGTAGTCCTTTATTTTAATAGGGTTCACTGTTATCCACATTTTCCAATATCCGTGTTAAGTCTGGGAACTGAACCTCCATGCATACAGGGTCCAGCTGTATTTGCCTCCCATCCCTAAACCATGAGTATCAGACAACAATTGGATTTCATTTTTTTTAATTTCCCCTCCTGTTGAGTAAACCATAGATGACAAGCAATACATTGAAACTTTAGAGAAGACTGCATCTATACAGATGATAAACAGACCCTTTTCTTGGCTGATGAAGATGCAAGAGCTGTGTTAGAAGAGGAACTTCATCAGCAGGAGACCAGAGAGGGCCAGCAGGAAGGAGGGTGAAGAGACAGGGGCCTTGTTACATTCTACTTTTTTAATAAGAGAGCCAACTTGAACACCCATTGTGTGTGTATTAAAAACCTTCCCCACCTCTCCTTTCATTTTTTTACACTCGGACATCTGGCCACATGTCTTCACTGCAGTTTTCAGTTCCAATTGTCCTGGATGTAATGAAAGAGAAAAACATGATCAACAGAGACAGGGCTTAAATTCATGCAGTTTCCATCCCACCTTTCTACTGCCATGCTCAAAGGTGTCTAGCAAACCCAAAGCTGTATAAAATAATCACAACAAAACCACATGTTCTTCTAAGCACAGCAACATTCCTGTCATTTTGCCAGGGGAGAGGGCTTCTGTATTGTTAAAACCTCACAGAAGTACCAAATGTGTCTATTTTGTGTGAGATATGTTGACCTGACTCCCTCCATCCCTACTGGAGGCACTTGAAGTGCTAATGATACAGAATAAATCCATGATGTTATCATTTCATGCTTTGATTATGCCATGCAGTGCAGAGGGCTGGCCTTGCAGATTCAGCTGCTGCAAAATGCTAAGCTGGTACATGGTATCAAGATCATATTATTCCAATATGGTTTACACCCACCAAATGTCATGCAAACTCTGTTTTTTTTACATGATAAATCCCATTTTCCTTTTCAGTTCCCATCTTGTGTCTTGGCCATTCCTCACCTGGCACACTCACATCACAGCTATGTCACACCTGTAACCAAAAAGATCCCTGGAAATAAATTGTGGGATTTTTCTGTTTTACACTTGAGAAAAATTTGGTAACATATTCTCTGGATGTCTGACTCCAAAACAGTGACAGGCTAGCACAGTTTTTAGACATATGGTTTACTCTTTTGTTATGAGATGTCTTGCTCCTGACATTTAAAAGAGTTTGGAGGCAGAGAGAAATTTCTGAATTAACCTCTAGTTCATCATGACAAATTTTAAATGTAATTTTTAAATAAAAATAAAAATAGAAATCTCGTTAAGTTTTTCAGAGTGTCTGCACTTCACAAATAATATTGCAGAGACATGAATAAAGCTGCCAGTTTCTATTTTATCAATTTACTTGTTTTTCTGATTCTAGGGGGTCATCTATATGAGCCCCCCAAAAAAACCACAGTGATCCCCAGTAAAGACAATTCCCAGCAGCTGCATCTTATCTTAATGATTTTACGGCCCCCATAAACTTTGCATGTCCTCTATTAAAGATGGTAGCCATGTGTGAAATACTCTTGTTTTTAAATCTGCTGCCACTGAACTTTTTTTAAAAAAAATATGCTATTTCCACCATGCACATAGGCAATATTTTGCCTTCACACACACACACACACACACACACAAAGGAAAAAACACCATCCCATTTTATCACCTTAGTGGTAAGGCAAAATTCCAACATGGCGGTAGTGGGTGTTTGCTCTGTTAGCAAGCCCCACCCCCTGCACTCATTCAGCCAATCAGCTTGTGCTTCTTCTTCCATGTGTAAATGATTCAAATCAAATTGCTTGTCCCAATGAGATAGAATGCACATTCCCCGTGGAGCTTTTTAAAAACTCCAGGAAAAACTGTGAAGGCTTTCCCTTGCAATTTATAATGTTTTTGGGCTCCTCCTTCTGAATACAGCGAAATACAGCCTGTATTTTTCTTGCATCCTGTGAGGAGTATTTTCACCATCTAGGCAACCCTTGCTCCTACTTGTATGTTGTTCTGTGCATTCACAAGGGATGGAAAGAATATTCAAATATATATTCCTCATTGATGGAAAAAACAGGTTTCTTGAGGATCAAGAAACCCTGATGAAGCCATCAGAAAAGCCACTCCTCATTTTAAGGAGCAAAGGCTTTGCAAAACATGGTGTTTTTTTCCTGCCCATTCAAAGCTCAAGAAGGATGAAGTCAGCCTCATTTCCCTTTGGGGTGCTAAAAGGGGGACCTCTGTTCCGAGTGTGCCACACAATAGAAAAAGCCCTATCATGCTGTTTTCACAATTCTAAAGCTTCTTTAAGTAGTGGGACATTCTATAGGGTCTCGGCTGAGGATTTCCTAACAGCATATATGGGAATGGGTAGACTTTAGGAGGTACTGGCTAGGGGTGTGCTTTGTTAAATAATTCATTCCACAAAGGGAGGAAGAATGATTTAATTTGTCCCCCCCCCACTGCCAGATGTCTTTGAACACTTTGCAATTTTCGAAGCTACCTTGTATGGGGAGAAAATATTCCCTGGCAGAGGAGGGAGATCCTCCTGGCCCAACTCATGTGACTTCAGTAGGATAGGGAGATAGCAGGATCTTCAGCTAGCTTACCCCTGCATTCACCCTACCTGACATTGAATGGGGAGGGGAATACCCAAGGATGTAGCCTCCCGGGATCCTTTTGTGACTCCCCCTGCCTGCTCATTCAGTGACACTGGGGAAGGGAGGGAAGAAAGCACGTGGAAACTGTAGCTTTCCAGCTTTCGTTCCTGTCCCTCCCGTGCCCTTATCATGGCACATCAGGAGTCAAGTCTGCTTGAGGCCTGGGGGTAAGAAACCAAGAAAGGGAGTTAAAGAAGATTCTCCTCAAGGTTTTCAGACACTAGGAAAGTCCCCCCCCCTTTGTTTTGCAAGTATTTGAACATTCTTTCTATCCCTAAGACTCCAAGGCTTTTAGTGCCGTCTTGAATACGCACATTTTGCAAGCAAGCAGGTCCCCCCCCCAACATAATACATTTTTATCATATTTCCATAAAGGTGCATTTTTGTACACATTTTTCCTTAATATTTGCAATTTGTTTTTCTGTGCATTTGCTGTTGTTGGAAAGCACACTGGAAAATCCTGAAAAGTGCAGATTTGTATTCCTATGTGTGTGGTTTCATATATAGGATGAGCGGGCAAGCATGGAGAGGGTGGGAGCCCATTCCCTCCCCCCCCCACCGCTACTGCCTCAATTCCAGCTGCCATTTAAAAAAAAACACTTTCTATTGCTTTAAGGGGGTTATGGTTGAAAGAAATAAACCTGGGGTTATTTTTGCTCGTTTTCAGATAGAAAATTACTCAAAAATTGGTGAGAAAAGTTATTGTTTGAGGGGGTTAGTGGCTTGCAAAGGGGAGACTTGGGGGCCATATTTGGCTTACAAGACACACTTCTCTCACTGCTTAAGTATATAGGGTCAACTGCTGCTAACTGGGTAAGCATGCACTCAGTAAGCCTCAGATGATGGAACTGCTCCATTGGGGAGGGGCAGGAAAGGAGGGGGGACTGTAAGAGAACAAAGGCAGGCAAGGCTCTGACCCCCCCCCTTTCCTGCACCATTCGTGCTTTCCCTGGATGTTTTTAGAGGCAACTGAGGAGAAGAGAGGAAATGTGGAAGTTGTGGAGAGGTTTTGTGGGGCTGACATCATGATGAAGGAAATGTGGGTGCAAAGGGAGACATTGCAAGATTTCTTGAGATACAAAGGTACATTGTGTGTACACACACACACACACACAATATATATATATATATATATATATATATATATATACACACACACACATACACACAATACACACACACACAATGTACCTTTGTATCTCAAGAAATCTTGCAATGTCTCCCTTTGCACCCACATTTCCTTCACCATAATGTCAGCCCCACAAAACCTCTCCACAACTTCCACATTCCCTCTCTTCTCCTCAGCTGCCTACTTCTCCTAAAGACGTCCCGGGGAAACACGAATGGTGCAGGAAATGGGGGGTCGGGGGCTTGCCTGCCTTTGTTCTCTTCCAGTCCCTGCCTCCTTCCCTGCTCCCCCCAAATGGAGCAGTTCCATCATCTGAGGCTTATTGAGTGCATGCTTACCGAGTTAGCAGCAGTTGACCCTATATATTGAAGCAGTGGGAAAAGTGTGAGCCTATACACACACACACACACACACACACACAGGCTCATTTGTCAAAAAAGGGTGGGGGGGGAGTAAGAGGTCAGAACTATGCATGGAGGAAGGGGCCATCTCTATAAGGACTTGATGGATTCCTTTTTTCTGTTGAATTATCTCCTTGGAGGGCAGTGTGGATGAAATGGCCCATGGTCCAGCTGATAATAATCAGATTGCTTTACACTTGATAGGGGAAAGACAAACAGTGGCTGATTCAGGCTGAGATCTTTCATCAGAGTGGCATGGCATAACTCTTTGCATGCAAAGTTATGCATGCATTGTGCTGCACAGCCCTCATGTCGAAGGGCAAGGTGGCACAATTAAATGCACAGCAGATTGTGCAGCTCAAAGCACAAAACAGCAGGCACAGTTCCACCATGCCTAAGCCCAGAAGCAGATGAAAGACCCTCCATCTATCCCAGTTGCCACTGTCCTGGCCTCAGAGGGAGAGAGAAACTGGGAGTTATCTGCTGGACTTAAACCCCCACCCCAACCATTGCCGTTCCTTTTTCTTGTGTCATCTTATTTAGATGCCTGAGGTCAGGGAACTGTCATCTTAACCTTTTGTAAGTCTCTCTGAGAGCCTTTGTGGCTGAAGAGCAGTGTAAAAAGACTTTGGATAAATAAATAAAGCACACAATCAAATGCTCACCCTCATAAGCACCAGCATTGCATGTGCCATTCCATTTCTGTGACCTTGAACTGAATAGGGATGTTCCATATTGGACAAAAATAGCCAGCCACTTCCATAGGGGAACTTATATGTGTTTAAAACACAATAGGATTTTAGCCTACATGACCTAGGGAGATTCAGGAGATTTTCAGACACGTAAAAATCGTCCCTTGCCGCGCGAGCAGCCTCCCGAAACTGCTGCGCGGCAAGGGTCTTTTTCGGACCGCGCTGTGCCTGTTGCGAAGCCGTCCGTGTCACTTCCGTGAAGCTTGGGACGGCTCCGCGTCATATTTCAAGCACGGAGG
The DNA here is from genome assembly GCA_030847615.1 of Gambelia wislizenii. NCBI lineage: Eukaryota > Metazoa > Chordata > Lepidosauria > Squamata > Crotaphytidae > Gambelia > Gambelia wislizenii. The sequence continues at coordinate 30,372,475 of JAUMIR010000010.1, read as the reverse complement.
CTGCCCGTGATTGAAATATGACGCGGAGCCGTCCCAAGCTTCACGGAAGTGACACGGACGGCTTCGCAACAGGCACAGCGCGGTCCGAAAAAGACCCTTGCCGCGCAGCAGTTTCGGGAGGCTGCTCGCGCGGCAAGGGACGATTTTTACGTGTCTGAAAATCTCCTCAGAAACCCTCTCACTCACCTGATTTGGATTCAGTCACCAAAAATATACAGGCATCTGAGCCGGAAGGACATGTATTTTTATTGCCAGAACAAGTGTCACTTATAGCCGTGCATATTTCACACTGCAAACCAGCACCTGAAAAGAAAGGGGAGGGGGAAATAATATGTCATCATTGATATGAGATAAAGTATATCACTCCCTTGGTGCATTGACTTTTAAAAAATAGTCATTTGTATCTTACTTTTCAAACCAACACCTCTTTCTAGGCTGGCTCACTGAACTGAAGAATAACAGCAAAACAGTGGAGCAATAGAAACACAGCTAAAAGAGACAAGGAATGAATAATAGTTTCTCTTAAAACTGTTTATGTCTGATTTTCATCACTAGAACTTCGGGCTTTAAAGAAATCTGTTGGAACTCATGCTAACTAAATAATAATGTAATCCAGAACATTGGCAACCTCAGGTTCTTTTCCAAGAAAACAGCCTGTTTCTGAGGATATTTGTTACGCCCAATAACAGATCTGTGCATTCTCCTATTTCGTATCATTTGTTTAGCAGTGGGTTTCTTGTTTTTCTGTTTTGTTTTTTGGTTTAGCTAATGATAAGGAAGAGCAATGAACTATGCAGTGCACTATAGGGCCACCCCATCCACTGGAAATATTGGTGAGGTTCCTAGACTTTAGCAGGCATTGCCTCAGTGCTCCCAAGTCTATTTTGGCATCCCCAAGAGTGAGTAACAGCCCAGAAAATATGAATGGAGCAAGAGGGAAGGAAGCTCTCTCTTGACTAGATGTGTCTAGATCAGGGGTCAGCAACTGTTGCCCTCCCAATATTTATAGCCTACAACTCCCTTCACCCCTAGCTTATATAGCCAATGGCAAGGGACCGTGGGTGTTGCCAGAGCCACCTGGAGGGCCACAGTTATCCACCCCTGTCCTAGATTTGACCCCCTCTTCATTTTGTGCCTGCCTTCAGTGGAACATCTTTCTCCACCTCTGAGGAACTCTAGTGGTTTCTCACAGCAATCAGCCAATGTCAAATGGTCTCAGAATTCATTTGCCTTACACAGTTATAGTAGTTTGATACCCTTTTAAACTGTCCTGGCTCCATCCTATGGAGATTTGGGATCTGTGGTTTGGTAAAATACTTAGAAGTCTCTTCTAGAGAGCTCTAATGCACCCCCTGAATTACAGTTCCAAGAATTCCAAATAACTCATTAAACTATCCCAGGGTTCTATAGGATGGAGACATGCCAGTTGACGTGGTATAAAAATGCTGTGATTCTGCAGTGCAGGTGACTTTTGGTTGATCTTACCAACCCCAGGAGAACAAAACTGCTCCCCTTCCCAGTACCTGTACTCAGTACCTGTAGTCAGGAATATGGAGAGGAGGAAGAGTCCCAGAAGTGGCTTCATGGCAACTGGAAAGCACAAGATGGTGGCTAGCAGGAGGAAAGGACCACTTTTCAGGCAATGAAATCCTGTGGACTGAAGTGTCTGCAGGAGACAAACATATAAATATTTGTAAATAAAGGGAGGGTGCAGCACAAAATGGGAGCTTGCCATTTAACTACTCCAGCAATTCAAAATCCCGCTCTGAGCATGTGCAAATCTTTATAGGATAAACACACACCACCCCTCCTATATCAAGGTAACTGAAAAGAATGGAGTTGAGTGGTAAGTGAAGACTTAGTACATACTGGTATGTAGTCAAATGCTCCAAAAGTAGTGACCTCTGGTGGTTCTTGTTAGAAAACTGAAAGCAAAATGGATGGAAGGCAGAGAATTTTTGAAAGAACAGAGGGAGAAGTTGGATAGGAGCCGAGAAAGGAGGACACACCTTATTTATCGTGTCAGCAAAACAACGCCAAAAACAGCACACTTCTCAAGGAATTCATGTGGTTCTGTATTTGAAATTAAACCGGGGGAAAAGGAATCACAACAATCCGAGGTAGTTTAAAATAACTGATTTATTCCAGAATGAAAACAGTGCTGGTTGTTATGGGAATTGACACTTGATTGGTCAGAAGAAAGCACAAACAACAATGTGTGATCGACCCCTTGAAACACCACAGTTCTCCAGTCTCATAAAAATCCCCTTATGAAAGTTACCTAATACTCTCTCTGCTGTACTATTTCCATAGATGGGAAAATGACATGAGACCAGTTCTTGAAGGGCTGTTGCAGAAAGTCAGAAATATACTTGCCACAAACTTGGCCGCTCATACAAAAGGACCTAAGGGTGCTATAAAAATGTCTCAATAGCAAAACAACACAGACAGATTGAGAGGGAGTGGGTGGCTGTGTCAAGCCCTGATATAACCTCACTGCAGCATCATTTACAAGTGATAGTTAAGTTCATCTGTCTAATTCCAGACTCCTGTTGGAAAGAGATAATGGGTGGAATCCTGGGAGTTTGATTTTGTTAAACTCTCCTTTTAACACATATTTGATCTGAATTTTAAATAGAAGGAGGGGGTGAAGTGAGGTATGAAAAGCATGAACCTATTTTAAGGGTTTGTCTAAACTATCAAAATAATCCTAATGGGATTTGTTGGGAAAACGATCTGTCTCAATGGGAACCCGCATCAATGCGTCGTATTTGGAAGGGGGCAGCAAAAAAACAGAGTTTAAAAAAGACAGTGAGGGAACGTGTTGGGACAAGTGATTCAATTTGGGACAAGTGATTCAATTTGAATCTCTTTCCCATACAAGAGGAAGCACACACCTTATTGGCCGGAAGAATGCCGGGGCAGAGCTTGCTAACAGGGCAAGCACCCATTGCCGCCATGTTGGATTTTTGCCTTAGCAGGAGATCACTAAGGTGATAAAAAGGGGATTTTTAATCATCTTTTTCTCTCTTTTGTATGTAAATGTGAAATATTGCTTGTGTGCACCATGGAAATAGGTTCTTTTAAAAGAAAATTGGTGGCGGCAGATTTTAAAATGCGAGTGATCACTCAGTCCACCATCTAGGCTAGAGGGCATGCAAAGTTTATAGGGGCTGGACTTGTGAGTTTTTTTTTTTTTCTCTGGCTCATATAGATAAGACCTTACTTTAGATTGTAAGCTAGGTACCATAACAACAACAACAACACATTCTCCCTGCAGTGGTAAACTAGCACAATATTTTTTGGAAAACTAACAGTTCAGTGATCAGGCCAGCAAAACCATATCCAAACAGGTAAACATAATTAAGGACCAGGTCCAGAATGCTGTTATGACCTCCATATCCAAAGGACTGGTACACATGGTTTCACTTACCTATGTCCAAAAAATGTGTTCTCTCTAAGCATTTTCTAGGTCCTCCACCATGATTCTATGGTATGCTTCTGCCAGAGGTTGACAATAGAGTCATGTTGGAGGACCTAAAAAATGCCTAGGGAGGTGTTCTCTCTAGGAATCTCTAGGTCCTCCAATGTGACTCTATGGTGTGCTTGGGCCAGAAGTCATTCATAATTTCAATAGGTTTCACTATTATCTGCGGTTTTGTGTTTCCACGGTAAGATCAGGAACATATCCCCTGTGGATATGGGGCCATGCTGTATTAGTCCCAACAAAAGTAGGCCTACTGAATCTATGGAATTTACATAAATGTTGACTCACCATTCCATAACTGAAACAATGGATCTACTCTATCATTCTCAGTGGGAATCAGGCCTGGGAAGCAGCTCAGCTTAACCATGTTATCTGACCTCCAGAGTTGGGGAGGGGTCAGAGACCAAAGAGAGAGAGAGAGAAGAAAGTCTTTCCAATTTTCCTATAGAGTCTCCAACCCTGCTTTCTGCAGCAAATGCCCCCTCCCTTCTCTTCCCTTGGCTAGTCTGTTTGGTATTGACTTTTCTCCTTCTTCTCCACCAGCCAACACTTTACTCTCTTTAATGAGCATTTGCAAAACTAGCAACTTGTCTTGCTTCCCAATTTTTTACTATGAACATGGGAGCTTCAAGGGCAGACATTTGCAATGTGATTACCCTTGGGCAGAGCCAATCCTGCAAACCAACAGCATTTTTTGTCCTTATTTTGTCTTTCCATCCAAATAAGCATGATCTGCAAAGAGGAGCTGGCAGAGAGCAGCCTCCAAAGGCCAAAATCCAACTGGTAGTCCCAACTAGAGTCAGAGCTGTTCAATCAATTGCTGCATGGTGAGTCAACACTTACGCATAGCCCATTGTATTTGCTGGTCTACGCTAGTGGGAACCAGCAACTGAATGTAAGCCATCCACAGTCTGTAAAATGGCAACAGTCCCCACCTGCCCCCAAAACCTTAGCAGGCAACAATCCAATCTTGGAGCCCAACCAAATTCCTTCTCACTACTCAACAGCCAAATTTCCAAACGGTTTTCTTCTGTGGGTTTCCTTCAAAAGAATTTAACTTCCCCCTCTAGTAGGTTAAATAAAATTTTTGCTGATTTCATTCTCATGTGTATGACTGAACCATTTCTACAAAAAAAATCTTCCTACTGGACAAGTTTATAAAAATTTGGGTGCATTTTTCCTTCTTTTCTTTTTTCTTTTGCATTTTGGGGTGCTTTTTTGCCCAAAAAATGTGCACAAGAAATATGCAAACGCAGATACATACAAAGGTTTTGTGCTGGGTATTTTTCTAAAAACCTTAATCTGGCAGGGTTGTTTGTTTTTTTTTCAACAGGGTTTCACAAAGTCTTGGGACACCCTTTCCCAGTGATGAGAAGAAAAAACTGTGAGCTATGTTTTGATATCCCAACTCTCCAGGCCAGCTTGTCAGAAATGTTCAAGATCTACTTGTTCCCAGTCATCAGGTTATACCAGAACATTCTTCCTATTTTAATGTGCTAGGGAAAAGATATTAATCAGCTCACATATTCAGAAATACAGTAGGTATGCTTTATTCTTGTCCTAGGTAACATAGGGGGTGTCTAGACGAGAAGATATAATGCAGGTTGCCGCTCATTTGTCTGCACGGGTTTTTTGGTAAAATCTATTGTATGCAAAGTTATCAGCATTTGAACTGCGCCCAAAGCCATGCCTGCGAATCAAGATGGTGGTGTAATTTACAGCATGTTATTATTCTCACATACTGTCGCCGCTGCACAGTATTTTTTTTTTAAAAAAAAAACACTGTAAAGTGCAACTTTCGGCTTTAAAAACTATTTGGTAGCCTCAGTAGAGCAAAAAAGCCACTTCCTTGCTAGCAAGTCCCCCCTCCTGCCCTGCACATGTCTGACTAATCAGCTTTTCACTTCTGCCCTCGCCAAAAATGTGCAGCATCCCAAATTGGATGTCCAAACGAGTAGGAATACACATTTCCATGCATTATTTTTAAAACTTCGGGAAAAGCCACCAAGGCTCTTCCCATGCATATATGAAAGTTTTGCCTCCCCTCCTTCTGAATACCACAAACCTTGTTCTCTTCTTATTCAGACAAAAGGTATTCTCCTTGCATTCTGTGAGAAGTATTTTCACCGTCTAGACCAGTAGCTCTTTCTTTACTAGGGAGCCCCTTTAAATATCTTTTATTGCCATGGACCCCCAAGATTTCACTCACAATTTAAAACAACAACAACAATCCATCCATTAAATCTTCCCTCAGAGGCATTGGAGGGGGAGGAAAGACTTTTCTCCTGCTTATTCCTTCAGGTTTGTGGCTGGAGTAGATTGAATGACAATGTGCAAACCAAGCCAGCCAACCAGCATTTGCCTTGGCTCCTGTCATGTGGCCACTCCACAGCAGGGAAGAGGTGAGTCAAGCAGCCTTCAAGCCTTCGCAGACCCCCTGTGAGGCAATTGCAGACCCCTGGGGGTCCCTGGACCACAGTTAAGAACCACTGGTGTAGGAAACCCCACAGTAATTCAGAGATCAATCTGTTCAGTTAACAGATGCCATGAATGTTTGTGGACAACGGAAAGCTTGGGCATCATTAACCCACAAAGACTCCCAATGTTGGGCATCATTTATCCACAAAGTTTCCTACCTTGGGTAGCTGAAAATACTCACCAGTAGTTATTAAGCTGTGGAAGAGACTAAAAGAAACCAGTTCCAGATGTCTCCTGGTGCTGGGAACCAAGTTTGTTTGGAACATTTGATTGCAGCAAAATCTCTGCCTCTGACTGATTAAGCTGTGTGTGTTTTATCATGAGAAAGGATGAGGGGAAATTCCCAGAAAGAGGAGGAGCATCAGAATAACCTCGCCACTTTTCTGCAATCCACAGGAACTGGGGATATGTAAGGGTGAGGATGTCTTGTCACTTTTCCAAATGAGAGGAAGCTGAGAGAACTGGGACTCTCTTGGATTTGCTGTGGATGTCCAGCAAGTCTGAGTTATATCAGGTTTGGATGCAGCTGACCAAACGTCAGCCAGGGATGGAAAACATGCAAAAGCAACAGAGCCCCTTCAAGCCACACCCCACTTTGGTTGATTTGCTAAGTGAAAAGGCTGCTCTGTTTTTGTTCTGAGGTTCATGAGAAAACATTATCTCTCACTGTGCTGCTAGATATCTTGACTGGCAATCACAGAAGTCAGAGCTGCAGCCTGTTTGGGAATAGCAGCTCACAGCACTTCATGCCAGTCCAATCTGCTTAAACTCCTTGATTGATCCAAGCAATGGATTTGGTCTATTTGCCTGTCTTCTCCTACTGAAGTCCATTGTCCATGAACAACATAACAAACATAAAAAATACAGGAACAAATATAAATAGCCTACAAACAATGGTTGCTGCCCCTCCCTTTCCTTCATCTGTTTTTAAGGTTGGGAGAAGATTGTTTTATCAACTGAGCAGGCATTTCCTTTAGCATTCTGAGCCAAAAAATGCAGGTGCCAGATGGGACCCCAATGGGCCTTTCCAACTACTTGAAACTGCATGTCCCAATAAGAAACTGAGTGAGATTTCAGTTTAGTTTACCAAAGGAAAATATGTGGATGGTTTTGAAGCAGTTCCCATGTCAGCAGTGAGGCATATCCATTCTGGGTTTTAGTGTTGGCATTTTTCAAAAGTCCTCCTTCCACACACTGGGTAAGTGTAAAGCTGTTCAAGAAACTGAATTTGATCAGAAAAGAAACACACTCTAGGGATAGAGATCACAGACGCTTGCTGGGCAAAAGCATGGAACTCTCCACCTTACAAATCTAAACCTGCAGATGCTTGGGACGGATTTCTAAAACTTGTTAACAAATGGTACTTCACTCCACTCTGCTTGTCTAGAATGATCAAAAATATGTTTCCATCTTGCAGAAGAGGATGTAAGGCTTTAGGGACTTCCTGACATATGTGGATTGATTGTGAGAAAGTAAAACAAAATTCTGGATCTGTATTTTGCACCAAATCTCTCAGATCACAAATCAATCCACTTTTGTCCAGCACTACTATTCCTTTACATATACAAAGGACCTAATGCAAATCTTAAAAATCAGAAGATGATCACCTTCTTCTTGACAGCAGTTCACAAAGAAACAGCTCAGCATTGGAAGATGGGGAACCCAATCATGGAGAAATGGTGGTCCAAAATATGGTGTATATGGCTGATTGAGAAACATACTTATATTATGGCAAAAACTAGAGGAATAGCAATAAAAATGATGTTCCAGGAAGGATGGATGCCTTTTATTGATTATGTTAACACTATAGCACAAGGGTTACAACCTCCTAGGAAACATAGACAGCTATAGAAAGATACTCTTTCTTCAGACATCTTAGGTTAAGACACTTGAAATGAGAACATTGAAACATATGGATAATCACACTCAGTATTATATTCATCTGTAAGTCCCATAACTGCTGTGTTATATAATGTTTGTTTGTTTAACCTGCACCTTTAATTAAAAAAAATAAAAAGAAAGAAAATAAGCACACACTGCCTTTTGATCAAAAGGGTCAAACCACCCTCAGGCAAAGCATTTTGAAAGCGGTTAAGACCAGTTTATTGAGTTCACACAGGACTCCTATATACCTTAACAAAAGAAAGAAAAGTCCGTAATACTACTGTGTATGGCTGTCTTTTACAACTTGCATAAATGAGCTGAGACATATTACTATTTCCTACTTCAGGAACTGGCCAAAACCATTTCAGATTAGCTTATAGTCAGGTAGCCCCCTTAACTGTGTTTTACAGGCAAAGCTCATACAAAGGACAAGATATAAAGGAAGTAGCTGAAAGCATATAAAAAGGAGATTACTTTGGTTCAGTATTTTAAAGCGCATAATAACCTGAACTTTAAAGGAGCTATCCAAGGTGTCTATTTAGAGAAAAAGTTCAAGACCTTGGATAGCTCTCTCTAACAGTGAGATTCAAACTCAGAACAGTTTACTGTTCCACGAACACAGAAGCCACCAGCTGCCACTTTGGTTTTGCTATTGGCAATACTCCCAAAGTCTATACTCATTTTTTTGAGAACTTAGGACTTTTTCAGATGCCTCTTACCACGCAAGCAGCCTCCGGAGCAGTAACGAGGCTGCTGCGCGGCAAGGGGTCCATTTTGGATGACGCCGTTTCTCTCTCGGCGGCGTCCGTGACTGTTGCGGCTAGCATTGAAGGTTGCCACGCTATTTTTTACTCACGGACAACTTCCGTGAGTGAAAAATAGCGCGGCCGCCTTCAATGCTAGCCACAACAGTCACCGACAACGCCGAGAGAGACACGGCATCATCCAAAATGGACCCCTTGCCGCACAGCAGCCTCGTTACTGCTCCGGAAGCTGCTTGCGCGGTAAGAGGCATCTGAAAAAGTCCTAACATTGTGGAAATAACATTGTGTATCTACTGTCAGATACAAAGGGAAGGGGAACGTATAGAAAAGTGGCAAAGCTACTGTTCCCTCTCCTCACCAACAGTTCACAACGTGTTAGTAGTTTTCTGCTATCTTTCCCTTAGTTTCAGAGCTTGAAGGAGGAGTCAGCACAAATCAAGCCCAATGAGAGCATGGTTCTGGGTGTGTCAGAACAAGGGAAGGAATGATGAGGTGGTGACATCTGCAACCAGTTGGGGCAGGGTAATCCCTTTGGTTTTTCGTAGGCATCAAGAAATCCTTAGTTTTGCCAAAGACCTGAGATAACAGCTGACTTCCTTAGCAGTAAAACATGGCCAATGACATTGGTAAGAGGTTTGAGGACAAGACTGTAGTGTTAGGTATGGGTAAAAGATGCATTTCAATTCAACTTTGATCTGAGTTTGCCAACATTCATGTACAAGATGCAGAAGTAAAACTGCTAGTTTTCATTGCATACCACTTCTTTGTGAGAAAGGTTTCAGGGCTATTTTGTCTTTGGGTGCATCTCTGCTGTAGAAACAATGCCATTTGACACCACTTTAAGTGCTGTAGCTCCATCCTATGGAATCCTGGGATTTGTAGTTTTGCAAGGTCTTTGGCCTTCGCTGCCCAAGAGTGCTGGTGCCTCACAAAACTACAAATCCCAGGTTTCTGTAGGATGAAGCCATGGCAAACTGTGTTATTTCTACAGTGGAGATGCACCCTTAATCTTCTTTTTACAGATCTTGACAGCACCCTGTTAGTGAACTGCACACAGAGGAGTATAACTTTTGCATGCCAGTGTCTTGGGGGGGGGGTACAGGGGATGACTCTCTAGCCCTTTGTGCTCCATCCAAAATTTTCCCCCAGCAGCTGTCAAGCCTTTGGAAAAGGCACTACCATTCCTGCTTACCAATGTGTGTGTGTGGTGGGGAGGGAGGTAGAAGACAATTCAATTGATGAAGATGTGCTGCTGTGGGCTCCCAGAGGGGGGGGGGGAATGAAGCTGCATTCTTATGGGAGTACTTTTGTTTTTCCCTCCTCTCAGCTGAGACCAGCCACATCTTCATCATCTGAATTTCCTTCCCCTTCTCTCCTCTCTCCACCAGGAAGAAACAGAAGCAGGGGCCCCTCTCAGGATTTTCCAGCTGTTGGGATGAGAAGAGGACACAGAACTGTGTGTGTGGAGTGTTACAGTCCACCTACATGACGTAGGATCTCAGCCATAATCTCTCTTTTCAGCATTGGATTCAGTGCTAGATTCAGGAATAGCAGGGAATACTTGCGCTTTGGGACAGCCATCAGCGGGGTTAGATGTGGGCCGTCATCACTTCCATAGGTGCTTGTCTCAGTAACCAGGGGATACTTGTCCATGATCCTTTTAGAACTCAAAGATTGTTGCTCTGTTTTTCATAAGCTTATCATGCATAACTGCTGAGTTCAAAGTCATCTCTGCCATAAATACAAAACCCTGAGTGTCGCTGAATTCACTCACTTTGATAAGCCCATGCCTGTCCTGATGTCACTGCCAGTTTATTCCCTGGTATTGTGACATTTAGAAGAAGTAGTAAGGATAACAGGGAGAGATTTAACAGAGTCCTGGGAATCAGTTCTGAGACAGGAACCGAGGCATGCTAGCAACCTTTAGTATAACTAGCTCTATCATCCCCCACTGATTATGAAAATAATTCTTGATTTTGGGCAGGGGTGGGAGGACTCTGTTCCATGTATTTTCCTTTCAAAACAATTGCAGGTGGACAAAAGGGACTGGAATCCAACTGTTTTCCCTTTCGTGAAGACTGGGCAGGTTTTGAGCAAAAGTTGTTTAATCACTGTTCTGGGAAGTGTGGGAAGAATGGCCTGCATCCAAATGCACACATTCCTCTTCAGGGCAGATCACCCAAGATTTGCAACCGAAGTGTCACATCCCAGTCCTGCTCTTGGCCAGGGATCAAATAAGTGTTTGTGTTAAGCTAGGAGCATGTTGTTGTGGTGGTGGTTCTATTTTTGAAAATAGCAATACTCTTGCTTCCAAAAATGCAGCAAGAAGGAGCCTTGGGATCCATGAAGGGAAAGCATGAAGGCCAGAATCCTCTTGGTGACTTATGTCAGTGTAACCAACCAAGGTTGCACCAGCATAACAGCTTTCTTGCATGCAGAGCAGGAGGGAATCTGCAACAATTTCCCCAGATGGATCGTTGCCATTGGATGGCACAGGGCTCACTGCACTATGCAGGGGAGAAGGAATAATCCCCTACTTCACTTTGATCTGGGAATAGCTTGTTTAGCTAGGATTTCTGTCTTAATTTCCAAACAGGAAAATATGTTCTGTCTCTGACTCTTTCCCTGCCTCTGTCTGCCTGTCCCTCCCTGTCGCTGCCACTGCACATCTGTCCCTCCCTTTCCCCCACCTCTGCCTGCCTGTCTTCCCCTCCCTTTCCCTGCCTCTGCCTGTTTGTTCCTCCCTGCACCTGCCCCTCCCCCTTCCTGCCCATCCTTTCCCCTGTGCCTGCCTGCCTATACCTGCTGCCTATAGATCCCTGTCCCTCCCTTCCCCTACCTCTGCCTGCCTGTCCCTCCCTGCCCCTCCCCTGCCCTCCTTTCCCTTGTGCATTCCTGCCTGTCCTTCCCTTCTGATGCCTGTCCCTCCCTGTCCCTCCCTTCCCCTACCTCTGCCTGCCTGTACCTCCCTTCCCCTACTTCTGCCTGTCTGCCTCTGCCTGCCTTCCCCCTCCCTGCCCTTGCCTGCCTCTCCCTGTACCTGCCCCTGCCTCTGCCTGCCTACCCTTCCCTTCCCCTGCCTCCCTTCCCCTGCCCCTGTCCTTGCCTTCCCACCCGTGCCTCTGACTCTGCCTGCCTGTCCCTCCCTATCACTGCCTCCTCCTGCCTCTCCCTGTACCTGCCTTTACCTGCCTGCCCCTCCCTGCCCCTGCCTCTGCCTTCCTACCCTTCCCTTCCCCTGCCTCTGCCTGCCTAACCTTCCCTTCCCCTGCCTCCCTTCCCCTGCTCCAGTCCTTGCCTCCACACCCGTGCCTCTGACTCTGCTTGCCTGTCCCTCCCTATCGCTGCCTCCACCTGCCTCTCCCTGTACCTGCCTTTGTCTGCCTGTCCCTCCCTATCGCTGCCTCTGCCTGCCTCTCCCTGTACCTGCCCCTGCCTCTGCCTGCCTACCCTTCCCTTCCCCTGCCTCCCTTCCCCTGCTCCTGTCCTTGCCTCCACACCCGTGCCTCTGACTCTGCCTGCCTGTCCCTCCCTATCACTGCCTCCTCCTGCCTCTCCCTGTACCTGCCTTTACCTGCCTGCCCCTCCCTATCACTGCCTCCACCTGCCTCTCCCTGTACCTGCCCCTGCCTCTGCCTGCCTACCCTTCCCTTCCCCTGCCTCCCTTCCCCTGCTCCTGTCCTTGCCTCCACACCCGTGCCTCTGACTCTGCCTGCCTGTCCCTGCCTATCGCTGCCTTTGTATGCCTGTCCCTCCCTATCGCTGCCTCTGCCTGCCTCTCCCTGTACCTGCCTTTGTCTGCCTGTCCCTCCCTATCACTGCCTCCGCCTGCCTCTCCCTGTACCTGCCCCTGCCTCTGCCTGCCTACCCTTCCCTTCCCCTGCCTCCCTTCCCCTGAAGGTGTCCTTGCCTCCGCACCCATGCCTCTGACTCTGCCTGCCTGTCCCTCCCTATCACTGCCTCCATCTGCCCCTGCCTCTGCCTTCCCTTCCCCTCCCTGCCTCTGCCCCCCTCTGCCTGCCTTCCCCCTCCCTCCCCTCTCCCCCTCTCCCTCCCCCCTCTGTGTTTGAATGACAAGCTTTAAGCAATTGTGGTTGGTACTAAATAATTAACACTTAAGGGGTCATCCCTAGATCTTAGGATTTGGCCTGAAAATCTCAGGGCCTAGGTTGATTCTGAACTAGCAAATGCTACTGGTTGGTGGAGATATATGCTAAAGAACTCCCTCATCTACGTGGCAACAAGCTCCCTCTTGCACCTCTGCATCAATGCACTAGTGGAGCTCACCAGCATTTAAAAGGATTTCATCCAAACTGACCATGAATCTGCTAATTCTCCTAATATGAGCAAGAGCCTCTCATCCTATATGAATCTGTTTTCTTGATTTAGCTCTTGTACTGAAATTCCTTTCCTGATCCAGATCTTCTGTTGAAATGCTGTTCTTCCCCCCACCCCAAAAAAGGGGTGTAACATACTTATTTGTACAGGCCTACTTTCTGTTAGGGCTTCCACCTGGGAATCAGCCTGTGTTCTAACTTGGAGGGGATGGTCTAATCCATCTCTTTAGAAGCGAGTAGGGGAAACCATGCTTCACCATCACAGCCAGCCTAAGACACCCCCTACCAAAAAAAAAAAAAAAAAAAGGATTTCCAGACTCCATAGACACAGGGCCTCCATCCCACAAAACCCAGTTTTCTCCCTACCACATGTGCAGCTGGAAGAACTTATATAGGAGGGATGCTAGGCTCCACCGCAGTAGCCCTGTCCCTTTAATTCAGGGCTAAGCAGCTGTGGCAGATATTGGGGCCAATTTCTGTCTAATGGTGGGCTGCTCCAAGGTCATTTTGGTGACTTTTTTGCCCCCCCCCAAAAAAAACCCAGCCAAAAATTGCAACTAGAAGCCACTTCCTGATACCAGTTCCTTGATCCTTAGTGGTCTTTTGGGTGCATTGTTCACATTTTCAGGCAAAAGGGATCAGGAAAGGGAGGGAGGGAAATAGGCAACCAAGCACTCCTCACTGAATTCAAGGAGAAGCCTACCTGTCTTAATCAGAATCTGTGTTGTTGTGCCATATTTAGAAGGAGGGGGGGCAAAATGGCAAAAATGCCAAGGGAAAAGCCTTCACAGCTTTTCCCAGAGTTTTTTAAAAATAGCAAGTGGGATGCACATTCCCCCTCATTAGGACAGATAGATAGGAATTGCTGTCTGATAGTACAGGAAGTGCAACCCTGATTAGCTGGGCAAACATGGGGCACTGTGCTTCCTCAAGGGCAAGTGCCAGCAGCAGCCAGAGTTGGTTTAAGGCACCAACAGCAGCATCTGCAGGGGAGCCCATCATTGTGAGGGCCCCCATAGTAACCCTTCTCCTGCAAAAACATTATTAGTAATAATCTGAATATCCTGTACTGTGCATAGTTTAGGTTGAGTTAGGTCACATTGACCTGAGATAAACATATGGGGGCCCCCAAATAAAACATTGCAGGGGGGGGCAAAATTCCTTAACCTGGTCCTGGCAGAAGCCATTTTTATTTTTGCTTTAGCAAGTGATTAGGGAAGGGAGGAGGGTGGCTGTCATCCTCTCCCCCTTCCCTGGTTCTCCCCCCACCCCATGTTGCCACCACCACAGTGGGGATTGGAGAAGGGAGGAGGGCAATTGTCATCTTGGATGCAAAGCTTATGGGGGCTGCTAGGGGCAAAATTGTCATTAAGACAAGTTGCAGCTGCTGCAACTTGCTATTACTGTGGGACACTACGTTTTTTTCCCCTTTTATATAGATGAGCCAATTGACTTTTATTCCAATCACATTGCTGTGATTGATTGATGGTGGAGTCCATCCCCCTGTTGATTGGGAAGCAGCTGAGATTCCCACCCCCTCCTGTGAGTGATATCCAATGTGATAGGCAGAAGGGAGTTAGTTCCCTGTTGCAATTCTCCCTTGCACTGGAGATCACTTGCACAAGATGGTGGTGGGAATATCATTCAGCTGCTTTCTGACTGACCAGGGGGAGGGGGAACAGACCCCCCATAAATTATACTTTCATAGGAGCTTTTCGTAGGAGGCTTAATAGGGATCCCAAATATGAAGCAGCCACTCAAGCACGCAACTCAAGCATAGCTCCAGATTATGCATTTGTAACTGTCCAACAGGATTCCAGACAATATTTTTATATCACTTTTATTTTTTTGTATAGAAAAAATTTCCAGAACAAGTCCTGAACTGCAAAGATTCTTGTCAGTCCAGGATTCTTTTCATCAGGGCTTCAGAATGTATTTTTTTTTTTAAGAGAGAGATGTTTTTGATGATTTTCTGAATATTTTCAGGGTTGCATCAGGTCTGATATAAAGAAAAATCTAGCATGGTTAGATAAAGAAAGATCCACCTTAAGTATTTGCATAGAATCATAGAATTGGGCCATCCAGTCCAACCTCCTGCCATGCAGGAATACACAATCAAAGCATTCCCAACAAATGACCATCCAGCTTCTGTTTAAAAACCTCCATAGAAGTAGACTCCACCACACTCCCAGGCAGCACATTCCACTGTCAGTTCTTACTGTCAGGAAGTTCTTCCTAATGTTTAGGTGGAAACTTAACTCCTCTAGTTTGAGTCCATTGCTCTGTGTCCTAGTCTCTGAAGCAGCAGAAAATAAGCTTGATCCATCTTTAATATGACATCCTTTCAAATATTTAAATGTGGCAGCTTCTAAGGGCACAGGGGAAAGGCAGAGGTTCTGTAACTTACCTTATGTCAATGAGGTCTGCAGTCTGGATCCTTACCAGCAAGAAACAGATGTGATCACTGTCTCCAACAGTTAAATATCATGCTTTATTCATGCATGCACCTCTTTTTAAAGGAAGGGAGGAGACTTCACCTCCATGATATGAAAAGCTTCACTTTCTATTCTCTTTAAGTTTCGCTTTCCCCTGGTTTTTTGCCAATTTTGATTAAGCATTGCAAGTCCCACTGGCTTGCCAAAACAAAAACTCTGGAATCCTCTTGTATGTCTCCAGGTCTCTTTTGAGATGCAGTGTAAGGGGCCATTCTCTAGCACTTTGTGCCCTGTCCAAAACCACCACCACCCAAAGCTGTCAAGATCTGGGAAGCACTGCTGATGTTTACTGGTGAAGGGAGAGGGAACGTGACTCCAGAGGACAAAGAATCAGCTAATTTAGGCTTTGAGTGGATGGGATATGCGGTTGACCTCCATCTAGAAGGGCAGCCTAGCAGCCAAGACCAACTATTTCTTCCTCCTCTGGCAGCTCTTCCTTTCTTCCTTGGCCAAGATAGTAAATGCCATAGCAGCACCTCTCCCCTGGGTTTGACAGCTGCCAGGACAGATTGAAGGCACAGAAGTCAACCATCAAGATTTGGGGAACACACTGTCCTGCTACCCTCTTCATTTTGGCTTTGGGTGGTGAGGTGGCCTTCCCCAGTGAGAAAGGAGGATGGGGAAAGGGAGAGGAGGTGGAGGGATGCTTATTTTTCAGTAACTCCCAGCCTGTTGAAGCTTTATGCTCTCCAGTCCAATATGCATCTACTTAGAAGCAAGTCTCCTTGACTTCAGTAGAAAGTACTCCCTCCTGAACTCTGAAGGTAACCTTTCTGGAACAATGAGCAAGAAAGGGAGTGACAGTGGAAAACTGTTGTTTCTGCATGATGACTCCTGTGGCGTAAAGGGCAATATCAGCTCAGAGTGAGGCCTCATGGAAATGGCAGACCAAAAACATTATGAGAGGCCCCAGTTGTCTATCTGTGGTTTAAAAGGGTTTTTTTTATTAGCCAAAACATCAATTAGAAATAATGAATCACAAACAGTTTCCTGTTTATTTCATAAAAATTGAGGAACTGAAAAATAGACCATTACTCTTGAGAGAGCTTATCTTAAAAAAAAAAAACTCACCACACTATTAGGCATTTGCTGTGAGAGTAGCAATAGGCTTAACCACTTTGCAGGAAAATGAAACTTAAATGATCATGACAAATATCCCTAGCCAACTATCATCTGTAGCCTCATTTTCTGTTGCATTGATGCCAGCACACCCAAGAGACACACCACCTATGGCACAGCCAGCACGATGGTCAGGTTTAGCTGTCATACCACAAACCTGGCCACCCAACTGTGCTGCTACTAGTTTTCTCTGGCTTCCTGTCCTTTGTTTTAGATGACACAAAAGTTGATTCTAGGCTCTACAAGGTGCATGCTTTGACCCCACAATGCTTAAGTCCATGGAAATAAATATATATTTATTTGCCAGGTGGAGATGGGGTTAGAGATTGTGAAATAATACTAGCTTATCCTTCACATGCTAGCAGACCTGAAATTCAGTTCTCTAATCACAATCTGAAAGGTGTTTAGCTTCTCACTCTGAACCCTTATGTTCAGTTTCATAGACTGAGGAAACTGAACGATCTGGTGTTAAACGCAGTAAATTTCCATGAACTAAAATAAGCCTCTCACGCTTTTCATAGAAAAAGAAGAAACCGAGCAGCATTTTGAAATACCAAGTGATTTATTTTAGCATGAGCATTTAAGGATTTGAATCCATTTCCTCAGATGTATTGATGGAGTCAGTAGTAAACCCAAAGTTATTCTCTACCTGCGTGTGTGTGTCAAAATCATGTTAAAGCAGGATATTTGCAACTAAGATTCAACATTTGGGAGTATCAACTTTCCAGGAGGGGGCAACTGTGGGAGGCTAAGGGGCTGCTGCGTTAGACCCTCAGAAGACCATGAAGGATGACAGCCAACATGGTTTAGCAGTTTGAGCATTAAATTACGGCTGGACACCAGGGTTTGAATCCCTGCTCAGCCATGGAAACCCAATGGGTGGCCTTGGAAAAACCCCACTCCCTCAGTCCCAGAGGAAGGCAATGGCAAACCCCTGCTCAATTCTCTTGCCAAGAAAACCCTGTGATAGGGTCATCTTTGGGTTGCCATAAATCAGAAATGTCTTGAAGACACACAACTACAGGGAGAAGATCATGGAGGGCTGTCGCTCCCACTACACACACACCGCCCAAATTTTCACCCCCAAAATGTCAACAAATACCATTTAGAGAAAATGGAGGGGAGATTTTTGCCATCTTTGGGGGAATTGTTTGCTTCCTGTTCACTTTCTTTTTTTGTTTGTTTTTAAAAAAGCTTCTCCTGGGCCCAAACTACCCCAAGGGGAAAATGTGGCAAAATGTCCCCCATGCCACCTGTAAGAAATTGGGGGGTGTTTGGAAACAAAAACTTGACCCCTGGTGGGCCACAAAATGGCTTTGTGAAGGTACACATGGTCCGCAGGCCATGCTTTGTCTACCCTGGGCTATTTCATTTCAGGTTTCTAGCATTGCACAGTGTCATTTCCCTTTTCTGTTCACTTTGCTCTGTGTTACTGTGTTTTAGCTAAGCAACGTAGTACGATTTGCATGATTCTCATGCTTTGCATTGTGGCAAATCACTCTCCCAACTACAAAAATAATTCTCAAGACTGACATAAAATCATCCTGCAGAAAAGGGGGGGGGGTGTCCAAACAGTGGAAAAATTCCTCACAGAATGTGAGGAGAACCCTACCTGTCCCAATGGTGTTCCATGTGATTTTGCCACATTGTGAGAAGGGAGGCAAAAAAGGCCAAAAACCTCACCAGAAAAGACTTCATGGCTTTCCCCATTTCTTTTTAAAAAAAACAGCAAGGGGGTGTGCTTTCCTGCTGATTAGGACAAGTGAGTCAATTTGATTCACTTGCCCAAATGAGAAGAAGTGCAAATCTGATTGGCTGTATGAGCGCAGGGGTGGGGCTTATTAACAAGGGAAACACTACCTGCTGCCATGTTTGATTTTCATCTTAGCGAGTAAGCGCTAAGGTGAGAAAAGGGGGTGTTAGGGTTTTGGGGGTTTTGAGTGTAATTGAAAAATCACTCAACCACACCTTGGACATCATTTTGAAAAAAATAAGGTCAGCAGTGGCAAATTAAGGTAAGCATAAACACAAGTAAATCACTTGTGGCTGCCTTGTTTACTAGCGGGCATGCAAAGCTTAAGGGGGCAGCAAAGCTGTTAGGACAGGTCACAGTTGCTGCGAAGTGTCATTCGTGTGAGGCACTCCTTGTTTTTATGGGCTCATATAGACAAGCCCAAGGAGAAACAATTGTCTATTGTGCTCCTGTTCTGAGCTGACCTTAACATTGCAAGAAGGTGGGCCAAGGGTGGTCTATATATTTTTATTTTTGTGATGCCTCTCTCCCTCATTTTGCAGCCTCCTCAGCCTGTCCACGAAAAGCATTACCCCCTGTCCTCTTTGTCTGGGTCTTAACGGAAGTGCCAGGAAGACTGCAGACATGCCTCTGTCACCTCATATCAACAATAAATGCAATCACATTGCAGCCCACCCATGAGGACTTCATTGAAATTTCTTCATCTTTAAAAGGAAAAAAATCCACACAATTTGTTTTCTATAAAGTTGAATATAAAAGGTTCAAAACTGCTGAGTATCTGGGTGGGGCACAGTATCCTTGTTTACTTTTGCAGCACAAAACAGAAGATGTGGAGGCTGTCTCTCCTTTGTTTTGCCCGTGCCCTGGCTTTGTGACGCTAATATTAATCAAATCCTATACTGGCTTCTAATTCCATTTTCCCTTCTGATCAATGTTTTATTTAATAAAGCAAAGATGATGAGATTCATTTCCAGGAATGCATTACAGAGGGATGAATCACTTCTTTAATAGCTATTCAAGTGCGGTACATAAAGGGTTTGGAGTTGGCTTCCCCACCCCACTCAAACATTGGTCAAGGAAAATTGGAAAGAGTAACCCAAGTGATCAAGCAGATTGGATAAGGTGAGAACATACACTCCAACTTTCCCAATTTGGCAGAGAGAGTCCCCATGAACCTTCTGTCATCCCATCTTTTCAACTGCTTTGTAAAATGTCTTGGGCCTGTTTCTCTTTTTTCTTTCCATTTCCCCCCTTTGTCTTCAAATTTCAATTGCTGCAGACTGAATTCAAAGTGCAAAAGGATCTTACCCTTCCCAGGAGATGCAGGCAAAAGCAACTGCTTCAGCCTCTTCTGCTTTGAGCATTCTTCCTCATTAATAACTTTTGCCATCATGACCATGCTCTGATGTTGCTTAGCCACATGTGTCCTGGGTTTTCACCTGTGAAATGCTGGAGGGGATGCAACAGCAATCTATACATTTAGGAGATTATCAGATCTGTTAAAAGTGGTGTTACAGCAACGCCAGGAGATCTCAAAAGGGCTCCCTTATCAGATGACATTGCCCCCCCTCGTTATGCACTTGTTCTGCTCCCATTCTGCCAACGCTGTGTTTTATTGATGGGAGAAGCCATCAATACATCCCCCATTATGTTTCTGTCACAGATTTGCCTGCGTGCGGCAAGGTGCCCTGTTATGCTGGTGAGATCCCAGCATCAATGGGAGGTCCCTGCCAGAACACTTCCAGGTGAGACCAGGACATCCAGGTAAGTGACACACTTGTTATGATCCTCCCTGGGTTATTTGTACATTTTAAAGTATGTTTTTGTGCTTGGTGTTACTTTTTTTGGGGGGGGGGGTATTTTTCTTTGCATTTTTTAATTTCTCATGCTCGCATCTTCTCATGAGAATCTGGGGGATTTTGATCTAGGAAGTGAAGGGAGCTCCATTAGAGCTCCTTTCACTCCTGGGCTGCCCTGTCAATGGGAGACAAGGTAAGTGCGGTGGGGGGGGGTGATTGTGGCGGGACAGGGGTGGGAGTAGAGATTGTGGGACAGGAACACTTTTTTTGTTCCTGTCTGATAATCTCCTTAGATTCTGTAAGAATGTGGCCACTTGTATACCCACATGAAGAGTGCAGCCTAGGCACATGATGAATATTTGCAAACTGTCTCATCAACATGTCAATAAAAAATATGAGTCACTGCAGGATGTTTTGTTCTTGAGCAAGAAGAAAAAGGCCAGCATTTTGGAGCCTACATCCAACTGGTAATTTCAAGTAAAGTAGGTCCATGGAATTAGTGGGATTCACTGATGTGTTGATTTACCCATTCAGCAATTGATGCAATGAGTCTACTCTTATTTAGACTACCAATTGGATTTATTATTATTTATTAATTGTTACATTTATCTCCCACCCTTTTAGCATGAGATCTCAGGACAGTAAACACAGAAAGCATTTAAACCCCTTTAATTTCATAGGGTTTTCTTAGGCAAAGAATATACAGAGGTGGTTTTGCTGCCAGTTCTTTCCTTTGAAGTATAGCCTGTCATACCTGGTATTTATTGGTGCTCTCCCATCCAAGGACTAACCAGGGCTGACTCTGCTTAGTTTCCCAGATCAGACAAGATCTGGGGCCTTTAGTTCAGGGCTTCTCAACTAGGGTTCCCTGGGACCCTAGGGTTCCACAAGAAGTTGTTAGGGGTGCAATGAGACATCATGATTTAATTTAAAAAAAATATGTAGTTATAATTTCTATGCAGGGTTTCCTTGAAACCTGAAAATTATTCCAAGGGTTCCTCCATAATAAAAAGGTTGAGAAAGGCTCCATAATAAAAAGGTTGAGAAAGTGTATTTAGGCTCTGGAGGGGAGACTACACCCTGGCACCTTTTGCTTAACAACAAATGCAGCCCCATCTGGGCCCATCCCATTTGCCTCAGGGGGTTGGACAAGTGCTCATGGGGTGGGGAGCCACAGCTTAGATAAGTAAGCTGTAATACAATAAATACCTCAGATCCTCTCAGATGCCAGCAGAGCACAAAGCACTAAGACAAATGCAACCACTGGCCTAATCAAGTATTATACTGTTGCAGTGCCAGCATGATGTAGAAATTCAAGTGTTACAATAGGACTCCAGGAGATGAGGGTTCAAATCCCCACTCAGCCACAGAAAACCACTGGGTGACCTTGGGCAGGTAAGACTGTTTCCGCCTCAGAGGAAGGCAATGGGAAAACTCCTCCGAACAAATCTTGTCAAGAAAACCCTTTGAGAAGTTTGCCTCAGAGTCATGATAAGTCAGAAATCAAGGCACAAAGCAACAACTACAAATCCTGTCCCAGCAGGATTCTAGCCAAGATTTCCTCAGCATGTTCAACTAACTGTGATGTAGCAAAAGCAATAGCATTTATATTTATATACTGCTTATCAGTGCAATGCACTCCCTAAGCAGTTTACAATGTGTTAGCTAACTGCCCCCAACCAGCTAAGTACTCATTTTACTGACCTCAGAAGGATGGAAGGCTAAGTCAACCTTGGAGCCCAGTAGGACTGAACTTGGAACATTGTGGCTGCAGTACTGGCTTTGAGCCACTACGCCACCAGGGCTCATGGTGATGTAGACTCCAGTCGATTGACTCAAGTCAGACCCAAGTCTCTTCAATGACTCAACTCAACAATAAATGATGCACTGGCACGATTCATGACTTGTATATTTTTAGTGACCGACCTGGTGGCCTTGGTTCAGTAACATAAGGCATTAATCCAGAAATGTTACAGAATGGGAAATGGTTTTCCTCCTTTGAACAATGCTTCCATGATCTCATTGCTTTTTGCCTATCTGTCCCATGATGGAAGCCATAATAACAAATGCATTAGGCAATGGGCCTGAGGTAGAAGGATCCTTCTAATGCTTTTATTAGGAGCAGCAGGCAGTGCTCACCCCGAGAGCACAGGGCTCATGCCTAACACATTTGCTGTCTCCCTCCAAGAAACATGCCCCATGCTCTCAGGGGCGAGTTTTGCCTGCTGCTTGTAGTGAATGACACAATGGATTTTTCTCCCAGTGGGAAGGTTGGCTGTCAAGATTTCTGCACTGACATGTTGCTTTCCTCAGCAGCTCACCCCACTCCATTCCACCACCACCTCCTTTTTTTCTGTTTAAGTTGGCTCCCAGGCTTGAGACTTGACTTGAAAGTAACTTGCAAGGACTTGAGACTCGACTTGAGACTTAAAGGTAGAGACTTGAGACTTGGAGTAAAAGATTTGAATACATCACTGTCAACTAATGGCCTTCCAGATATTGCTAAACTTCAACTTTCCTCAAACCTAACTAGACAGGCTGAACAGTTTGCAGAGATGTAGATTTTAACTGCACCTTTACCCCCACCAGAATCCACCCTTCAGCTTCTATTTGCCTCCCCTGCAGTAGTGTTCTTTTCAATGAAGAGGACCTTCTGAGGAAAATAATGGTGCAACTAGGCAGTGCGGGGGGTGTCAGAAGGAAAGGGTTAACTCTCTTCCTATTCCTGCATCTTGGTTACTGGTACTGATGCTCACTTTCTCCTCTAGCCACTCCCTTGATTTTCATGTCTGTCCCAATTAATCTTGTCAACCACCATCACCAGAATGTGGTGAACTACTACTGAAGCCCAGATATGCAAGGAAAGAGGGTGAGTCAACCTCCACAGAGGTGTCATATAGAAATTTATGAAGCCAAATGCAAATTAGCTTTCATTGGGTTTGGAATGACTCATTGAGTATCTGACTTCCTCTTGGCTCTTGTCCCAGAAATAGTGTGACCCCATTAAACTATGCCACATTCCATGAAGCTACTTGGGATTCCAGGAGCAACCAGCGGCTTCCATGTCAATGATGTGGTGGACCACCCTAGGTTTGGGATCATTATAGAGGTCCTGTGTAAAATACTGAATGTAATGAATTAATGGTGATGAACAAATTAATGTTATTGCTTAAAAATTAAGATCTAGATGCATTTGAACAACAATGGTTTAAAGTATTAAAATTTTATAGACAGTGGAAATAACAACTAGATATAGACGGGGAGAACAGTTAACATTAAGGCAGAAAACGAGTAAAGGATATAAAAAGGGGTTAAATAGGTGAAATAATTGAGATAAGGAAAAATAAAGAAAAGAAAGAAGGCATGAAGACAAGATAGGGAGTAAGAAAAGGATATATATGAGTAAAGTCTAGGTTTTGAGAGTTTAAAAGCTAAAATACCTATTGGAACTAAGTTCCAATAGGTTATACGAGAGCTCATGGTTTCATTAATATACATGTGAAGATTATATATGTAAATACTGAGGAAAATAATATAAAGAACTGTAAGCAATATTATAATCACTGTAATAGTAACTGAAAGTTGGGAACAATAGGTAGTATATTTAGAGGGGGGGGAGGAATCAAGATGGAGTACAAATCAATAAGAAATTGCGAGAAAAGATGTAAATTTAGACTATCAAAAGCAATCTAAATACAAGGAGCGAGAAGCCAAGAAGAAGACAAGAAAAGGAAATTAACTCCGAGATAGTTAAAGGAAGTCCTACCATAAACTGAGAAGATGCAAGAAAATTAAAAGAAAATTAAATTATAAAGAATGTAATACTTGTTATTATATAATGTAGTTAAGAATATAGTATGTTATGGATTTAGTAAATTTCATTATTTAGATTTTGAGACATAATTGTATTTGGCTGCACTAGTAAGAATACATTAAATGTACGGATGTACTAACATGTGAAAGCATTAATGGAAAATCAAATAAAAAATAAATTTCAAAAAAAAAAGCTAAAATACAAGATTATATAAAGATGGTAAAGTAAACAATGGAAAAATAGACATTAGAGGTATTCTTGAAAGTGAAGGGAAATTATTGTATGGGAGTTAATTAAAAGGAAAGGGGAGGTGGAAAGCATAGATTTTAGAAGTGTTAAGTTAAAAGTTATGTGGATTGTAGAAAAACATTATGATAAATGATAAAGACATTTCAGAAACATCTATATCATAAATGTTATGTATGAATTTTTTTCAATAAAGCTTCATTGCCCCACTGACATGGGAATCACCAGGCACCACGCCTTGTAGTTGTTTGCCTCCAGGCCAACTTTAATTTATGATGATTCTATGAAAAGGAGACCTTCAACTGCCCTGTTCAGGTCTTGCAAAGTCAAGACTGTGGCTTCCTTAATTGGATTAATTCACCTGTATTGCTCTCTTTCTCTTTTCCTACTGCATTCCACTTTTTGCCCAATGAGTCATATCGTGTTGTGATATGTCCAGAGTACAACAGCCTCAGTTTAGTCCTCTTTGTTTCTAGTGGGAGTTCCAGCTTGATTTGCTTCAGGATGCCCCCAGTTATTTATTTATTTATTTATTTACTTATTTATTTATGGCAATCCAGAGTGTCCATAGAACTCTCCTCCAGGACCACATTTCAAATGAGTTGACTCTCTTCTTCCCATCTTTCTTCACCATCCAGTTTTCACAACGATACATAGAAACTGGAAATACATACTATGGCCTGGATGATTCTGATTTGGCCATAGTTTCATCCTATGGAATCCTGGGATCTGGAGTTTAGGGAGTGGTCATTAGAATTCTCAACCAGAGTGTTTTAGTGCCTCACCAAACTACAAATACCAGGATTCCATAGGCTGCAGCCATGGCAATTAAAGTAGAGTCATAGTACTATGATTGTATACTGTGAAAGGGCTCCTGCATAGTACCAATGCTATTGAAAGGTGAAGGTACATGGCAAAAATTTGCAGCAGTGTCCACTTGTCATCCAACAGGTTTAGAAGTTTCAATATTTCTCAGGTTAAAAAAGCTATGGATCACCCAGAGCTAGTGTTGCCAGGTTTTCAAAATAGCACTAAGTGACAGTCGAAATTCATGACATGCAGGGTTGACAACCAGGAAGCAGCTGTTAAAAAGTTTGTGTTCAACTGAAAATGAAAGTACAGGTCCACCCACGTATCCTTGGGGGATATATTCCAAGACCCTCAGTAGACACCTGAAACCACGAATAATAGGGAACCCTATTATTTTCAATAAGATAAACACCAGATGTTGACCATAGAATCACAATGGGGAAGCTAGAGCATGGATATAAGTGAAAGTGTGGCTATTGAATCCATGGATATGGGGTTAACCTGTATAGATTTCAGTTCACTTAGCCATGTATTCATCTGTAAAATTAACATATTGTCCAAATTCATAATTTGTGCTGTGCACACATTTCTGTCTTTATAAAGGGCCCACACACCCCAAAGTATGGGATTTGTTTCATTTAGTCTGTATAAAATAAAAATCTTTCCACTTCTCAAATAGAGGGCATCCTTTATAGTAAGAGGTACCTACCAGTCTTATAAGGGTCACACTTTCTGGCCCTCAGATAAGTGACAACTCTTACAACATCTGGCAACCCTACCCAGTGTCTGCTGAAGCCCCAATGGCTAATTTTCAGCATGACAGGCTGTTGTTCAAGGCACAGGGTGACGACCCATAATAAAGGGAGAAATGAAAGAAAATCTCAATGCAAAATTGGCCCTAGTTTCACCATAAATATGTTGCGGTACCCAGTTTTCTGTTTCTGACTTCCTCTCCCTTCAGCACCCACATCTCATCAGCTACTTTGCTTAATCTTTTTTGAGGAAACAGTTCCTTCACACAAGATTCTGGTTATGTAAACTGGATTAACTCAAGAGCAGCCATCTTTTTTTTTTTTTTTTTTTTTTGCCACTGCCACATGACAGGCACAGAGAAAAGTCCTCATGACTCTTCGATCATACTTCTTTTGTGACCCATGCCGTCTATGCTATAAGTATCATCCAGTTTCCTGCTGCTATCTCTTGCTCTGTTGTGAGTCTTGATGTTATGGCAAAGTGAATGGGAGAGGAGGAGATTTTTTTAAAAAAATGGATGAGAACCTTGTAGCATTTAGGTTTTTAAAAGGTAATTTAACCGACAGTTAAAAATAGCCCCTATTACTGTTAAAAGTGTAACTATAACAGTAATTAACTACTTTGGGATTATTAACAATAAACATAACCAATCACAGTTAGACCCCCGTATCCATGGGAGTTCAATTCCAGGGCTAACTGCAGATACCAGAAACTTCAGATAACAGCAAACCTATTCAAATAAAGGACTTCCAGCAAAAGAATCCCATAGAGTTGCAGTGGAAGACCTGGAAGATGCCTAGAGAGGATACCTCTCTAGGCATTGTCCAGCCTGACTCTATGGTATGTGTCCCTTATTTTGTGTCCTGCAGATAACTGAAACCACATATATTGGTTCTGCGGATACGAGTTTCTGACTGTACTTTTAAATTATTAATTACCTATAAAATCAATTTTAAACATTAATATTTTAAAATAAATAAATGAAATTTGCTTTTTTTAAAAAATCAATTTTCAACCAGAATCTATAGAATATTTCACAATTTTGAAAAAAATACCACACATTCTCAGTCTAGTTTTTTTTTTTTAAGCCTGGTGTTTATTTTCCCTGAGGAAAACAGGAAATTCATCTAGGAGGTCAACCTGAATGCAGTTAAAATGAAGAAAGCACACCTTGGAGTCCTAATTGAATGCAGCATGTTTATGCTGCTAGCAAGTGCCTTCTACAAGAGAATATTCATCAGCAGACACACAGAGAAAAGTGGCAGGAGGAGACGCATGGGTGGAGAAGAGCTTGCCTTACACATGGCCTTCTGGACAGTGTCGGTACTAAGCCACATACGGGAGCGTTCTTCTTCCATTGCAGCACAAACAAACTTATTCGTGCAGCCCATCATTGTTCTGTCTACGACGCTTCCATCTGGACACAAGAGACAAGATGGGTGGTCAGGGGATTCATCAATGCCTGCAACTGCTCTCCAAGCCAGTCTCTCTGGTCTGGTTTGCTTGAATGGACCTCAGCCCTTGCCACATCAGGCCTCATGGAAATGAACCATAACCATATGCTATGTCAGGGCTGAGGAACCTGTGACCCTCCAGATTTTGTTACAAGTCTGAGATCACACCATTCCCCAGCCAGCAGGGTCAGTAGTCAGTAAGGCAGGATCATCTAGATTCAGGAGTGGGCAACTATGAGGCACTAGAACAGAGGTCATATTAGCCCCCACAGAAGATCTTGAAGGGCCACACAGCCCCCTTGTACCCCCACAAAAATCAAATATTTTGCTCCTAGATGCCCCTAAATGTGCTCTTAGTGTACGAGAGCCATATTTTTTTCTCCCCTGGGCCATTTTAAACCCAGGACCAATCTTTTCCTAAAATAGGACATGACTTCTGGCCATATCCTGTTCTTTAAAAAAGCCCTTTATGGGTCTAAAATAACCCAGGGCAGACAAAAACATGGCAAAATTCCCCTACAGCCCATACAGGTCATTTGGGTCCTTTTAAAAAATAAAAAATAACACATTTTTTTTTACCCCAGTGGGGGACATGGAAGCCACAGAAATGATCAGGTGGCTCTGCAGCCCATAGACTGCACTTTGCCCACCATTTATCTAAAAGGTGGAGTGCTACACCCATCTCAGATGGTGGACCCTTGAAGCAATGAATTGTGGCATTCCTTCCTCCCTAGAGGTCCCCCCCTCCATTGCCTCAACTGTTCCCTTGGAAAGGTGTAGGGTTAGGGCCCAGTTCCTGTCTCTGAAGGACAAAATGGGGGCAGTGCTGTGGAAAATCACAGACTACCTTTCTAAAGCCCTGGTGGCACTGTGGTCAAATACCAGTACTGCAGCCACAACATTAAGAGTTCTGTCCTACAGGGCTCTAGGTTGACTCAGACTTCCATCTTTCCATAGGTCAGTTAAATGGGCACACAAATTGTTGAGGGCCATTAGCTAACACATTGTAAACCACTTAGGGAGTGCTTTGCACTGATAAGTGGTATAGAAATAGAAATGATACTAGCTGTACATAATATATACCACTTTAAAAAATCACCAAAAAACACCTAGTAGACCTCATGTCAAGTTGACCACCTGGGTCCCATCACAGGTGTTCCACCTCCACCAACAATTGACTGTCTGGGTCATGTTATGGCAGCGGAAGTGGCATCCTGCCACCGCCTCCAGTTGACTGCCTGACCCTATTGCAGCAGCAGCAGTGGCATCCCGCCACTGGTTCCACCAGTTGACTGCCTGGTTCCTGTTGGAGCCCATGACTGGTGAGTGGCTGAGGGAATGAGGGGAGGGAGGGGCCCTTGTGAGGCTGGGGATGCAGACTGAGTGCAGATTGAGTGGCAGGAGTGGATTGTGAGGTGGAGAGAGAATTTGCATGTGGGTGGTGATTGGTTAGGTGTGTTTCCTGAGCAGCCAATCAGCACACTGGGAAGGGAAACATACCCAAGAGTTTTAGATAGATAGATAGATAGATGGATGGATAGTTATTGCTAAAGGTACCCTGCCCACCATGTCCAGCTCTGAGGAGACCCCAGTGTCAGACTTTTGAGCGTGGATATCTTTATAATAGGGGTGTAATTTTTTCCTGGTTCTCCTTCCAATAGGAGCAACACATGATCTCAGCACTTTCCTTCCTGCTGCAGAAAAAAAAAGTCTTCAAAAATTTGTTCTTTGAGATGATTTGCAGTTCAGGACTAATTCTGTGTAAAAATTCATGTATCATTTTTTGCATTGGAAACAGCATTTTCTGTCCAGAAAATAATAGTGTTTGCACAAAAGGCTATTGCCTGTCAAGAAAAAAAAAAAGCTCTTTTCTGCACAAAAGAATTGCATGCAGGTTTGGGAAAGGTTAGATCTTCAGTGACAGCATTTCCTGAACAGCAAACAGTATTTTGTGCACAGGAAACAGCTCTTCTGCACAGAAAATTGTATTTCTGTGTGGAAAAAGCTGTTTCCTCCACAAAATAACCATGTGCAAATTTTGCATGGAATAAATCCCAGAAATGATTCTCATTAGTCCAGGATTCTTTTTCTCGTGTTTTTTTTTTAACATGTGATAAACATGTTTTTCTACCATTCTTCCAATATTTGCAAATGCAGGTCAACCCCCATATCTGTGGGGAAAATGTTCCAAGACCCCCTAGAAATGCCTAGAGAAAATATGCTTTTTTTTAGATGTGGATAAATGAAACTGTAGATACAGAATCCATGGATACAGGGTACTGCATTACCCCCTCTCCAAAATAACCAGAATCCCTCCACCCTGGATAGCTGGCTCACTTTACCTTGGAGAAAGACCACTCCCATTGTACAAGAAAATAGAGGAACTGACTTCTAGTTTCCCAGCTCAAGACTGACCACCTACAAAACGGGGGAGGAGTAAGATAGCTTGGATCAATATGGAAGGACTTACTAGGAGCTTTATTATGGGAGGCCATCTCAAAGCACTCTTCATTCCATCCAGTACAATTCACCATCTCTGCTTTACAGGATTCTGACCACACAAGGCATCCAGGACACTGCTTTCCATTATTTCTTGTTATCAGAGGTGGCACTGAAAATAGATAGAAAAAGACATTCCATTTGTTCCTGGTGGTCTTCCTCAACAAAGTGCCCTCCAAATGTGAAGTCAAAGGGTTTCACAGCCAGCATCCATAGGTTTTCTGTGGGTTTATTCTGGGCTGTGAGGCCATGTTCTGGAAGAATATCAGCCCCCCACAGGACTTTGAGGTGCCACACATACACCCCATTTTCACCTCACTGTCCCTCAGATTTGGGAAGTCCAAAAGGCAAATATGGCCCTTAATGCTCCCCAGGCTTCTGGTCTGAGGGATGGTATAAGCCATTCCACCATGCTTTGGGGGACTTGGGGAGCTTACCAAGGGCCATCTAGTCCAACCGCCTGCCATGCAGAGATACACAACAAAAGCACCCCTGAAAAATGCCCATCCAACCTCTGTTTAAAGATCTCTAAAGATGGAGAGTCTACCATTCTCAGAGGCAATCTGTTTCACTGTTGAACAGCTCTTACAGTAAAAAAAAGTTCTTCCTAATGTTTATGTGGAGTCTCTTTTCTTGTTATTTGAACCCATAGGTTTGTGTTCTAGTCTCTGGAGCAGTAGAAAACAAGCTTGCTCTGTCTCCTACATGATATCACTTCAGATATTTAAAAATTGCTATCATGTCACCTCTCAGTTTTCTCTTCTCCAAGCTAAACATATCCAGCTCCACAAATCATCCCTACAGATACATAAAGGGCGACTATTGCATAATGTTTTGCACTGACTCCCAGATCAATCACATAAATGTTTACTCTGGAGTAAGTTCTACTGACTTGAGCAGGACTTCTTGTTATTTGCCATCACTTAACGTTGACATATGATAACCCTGTGTATAAGAGACACCCATAAGCCATGGACATCAAGAGCTCTTCTCAGCTCTTGAAAACTCAGGGATGTGTCTTCCTTGAATGAATCAATTCACCTGCTGTGTGGCCTTCCTCTTTTCTTACCATCTTCCTCTTTACTGACCATTACCATTTTTTTCCAGTGAGTCACATTGTCTCATGAGGCATCCAAAGTATGAAAGCCTCAGATTAGTCTTTTGGGTTTCTAGTGAGAATTCATTAGGACTAGCAATAGCAATACCAATAGCACTTCTATTTCTATACCACTTATCAGTGCCAAAGCACTCCCTAAGCAGTTTACAACATGTGAGATAATTGCCTCCCAACAAGCTGGGAACTCATTTTACTAATCTATAGCAGGATGGAAGGCTGAGTGAACCTTGGCGACTTCTAGGATTGAACTTGCAACACTGTGGCTGTGATATTGGCATTTAACCACTGCACCACCAGGGCTCCCTAAGTCCTAGGTTAATCATATAAGTGAGAGACAGTGTAATGCAGTGGTCTGAGTGTTTGGCTAGAATTGCAGGAGACCAGGGTTTGAATCCCTACTCAGCCGAAGAAACCCATTGGGTGACCTCGAGCAAGTTGTACTCTCTCTACCTAAGCAGAAGGCAATGGCAAACTTCCTCTAACTAAATGTTGACAGGAATACCCTAGGACAGGGTTGTCATAAGTCAAAGTCAACTTGAAGGCACTTAACAAAATGTAACATAGAAACATAAAGTTGGAAGAGACCACAAGGACCATCTAGTCCAACCCCCTGGAAGGCAGGAATACCCAATTAATGCACTCCTGACAGATGGCCATCCAGCCTCTGTTTAAAAACTTCCAAAGGAGGAGACACCAAGGTAGTGCATTCCACTGCCAAACAGCTCTTACTGTCAGGAAGTTCTTCCTAATGTTTAGGTGGAATCTCTTTTCCTGTAGCTTGAGTCCATTGCTCTGTGTCCTCGTCTCTGGGGCAAAGGAAAACAAACCTGCTCCATCCTCAGTATGACATCCCTTCAAATATTTAAACACAGCTATCATGTCTCCTCTTAACCTTCTCTTCTCCAGGCTAAACATACCGAGCTCCCTAAGCCGCTCCTCATAGGGCATGGCTTCCAGACCTCCCACCATTTTGGTTGCCCTCCTCTGGACATGTTCCAGCTTGTCAATACCCTTCTTCAGGTGGCTTCACTTCAACCCCCTGCCATGCAGGAATACCCAATCAAAGTAGAACTATAACAGTATAGAACTGCAGCTGTAATCCTTAGCTGTGTGTTTACAGGCTGTGGAGCAGCAACCTCCTCTGTCAAACCTTCCAGAACACAGCATATTACCAAAAGCCCAGAGGAGGAGAACATGGGGCATGAAGAAAAAGGAAAAATGAGGGAGGGAGCATGAAAAAAATGGGTATCAGAAAACTATATGCTTACAATCAACAACAGCAGTTTTACATTCTTCTCCCATGCAACAGACCCAGTGTGACCTGTAGGTTCTTCCTCTTCCCATAGTCATGTAAACTGGAGGGAATGTGCACCTATAAGTGCTCGCACAGCCTTTCTCAGTTCTCTCAATTGTATTTCCTTCTATATAGAAAGAGAAAAGAAGAAGAAAGTTGGATTCTGGAGCTAGCAAAAATTCCCATCTCTAAAACAAGTAGATTCTTTCATACTGATATCAGTCACCTGTCCAGAAAGCAACTAGTTACCAACAAAGTATAAACAGCACTAGTCTGGGAAGGGAGCCAACTGTTAATTAGCTGACAGGAAGGCAAACACAGTCAAAGGTTTAGTCCAGTAACACAGTCCAAAAGTCAGAGGCTTATGGCAGTTAGTCAACGTGTGTCCAGGATGTTCCGTGGGTCAATAGGAGCAGGCAGCAGAGTAGTCAGGGTCAGTCCAAGGTCTAAGCATGAATCAAGGTAACAGAAGTCAGGATAACTGAAATCCAGGCACTGAAGTCAGCAGGAAGCTTTCACCAGAAAGATCAGATGATCTCTGACAAAGCCTCCATTGTCTCTCCCAATATATATAAAGCAATTAAGGCTTTGTCAGGTGTTTCTTAATGAGCAGGTTTTTCTCATAAAGTCTCAGAGATTTCCTTTGAGCTTCCTTTTGAGCTCGCTGCTGGGTATATGATGGTGGAGGCAAGTCCTTCTCTTCTTCGTCGTCCTTCTCTCAATGGGCAGGACAATCTGCTGGGACTGATGCCAATCCACTTGGACAAGGATGTTCCTCTGCTCAAGCCTCTAGGCTGGCAGGGTTCCCTGATGGCACACGTGTAGATAAACCTGTGCCAGGGTCCCTAGGGCCGTTCCCTGCCATGTCCTCCTCTGACTCTGTACCTTCATCAGGCTCATGGGGCATGACATCACCTCCCATGTCTGCAGAACCAATATCCACAGTTTCAGTTATCAGAGGAAGACATAAAAGGGGATACATACCATAGAGTTGCTCTGGAAAATGCCTAGAGAGGTGTCCTCTCTAGGAATTGCTAAGTCCTCCAGCACAACTTTATTGTATGTTTGTACAGGAGGTCCTTTGCTATTATTCATGGTTTCACTTATACGTGGTAAGTCCAGGAAAGTATCATGCATGGATACAGGGCAACCAGTATTTCAGGAGCCATGTGGCTTCTGACACAGTGTCAGTAGTAGGTAGGGGGGAAAGCTTCCCTGAAGTGTCTAGGCCAAAATCTGAGACCAGTACCAACACACAGTTCACAGTTTGTCATTCAAGCAAAGGGAAAGAGAGAGACAGAGAGAGAGACAGAGAGAGAGACAGAGAATATGTTCCCATTTGGAAATAAATCTCAAATGAGGGGATCATTCTTTCTTACCTTCTTAGGCAGATAGGATCAGGGACCCCTGGGGGTCCGTGATTTCCTCCCAGGGAGTCTGCTAAGGCTTGAAGATTGCTCATCCCACCTCCTCCCTGCAGTGGAGCGGACATGTGACAGCAGCCAAGGCACTGGCTGGCTGGTTTGGCCTGCACATTGCCATTCAGTCTGCTCCAGCCACAAATTTGCAGGAAGAAGCAGGAGTAAATTCTTCCCTCCCCCTCCAGTGCCTCCAAAGGAAGGTTTAATGGATGATATAATTGTTTTTTTGTTTTGTTTTGTTTTGTTTTGTTTTGTTTTGTTGTTTTGTTTTGTTTTAAATCTGGAGATAAGTCTTGGGGATCTGTGGCAACAAAAGATATTTAAAGGGGGGTTGGTAAAGAAAAGGTTAAGAACCACTGCTCTAGACTACTTGCTTCTTGCCAGAAGATGGATGCAGAGCAGAAGGTAAACTCTGGCACCATAATGATTGGGAGAGGAGAAGAAATTAAATACATAGACCCTCTGAAGAGCCTATGGATTGATTGCAGCCACAAATTAATTAAGCCTCCTTCTCGCCTAGATGAGCTGGAGGTTGACACCCAACCCTTTCCTCTCAGCTGTAGATAAACTCACCAAAGCTGGAGAAATTGTACCCTCATTTCCTGTCTGGAAGTGACCCGTAAAAACAGACTCTGGGCCAGGCCCTGAGATCTGGCAACTCACACACACACACACACACACACACACATACATTGTGCCTACATTGTGTTTCCACAGTATAAATCTACAGGCATGGAATTGCACAGTGGTTGCAACAACAACACCGTCACCACCACCTAATACTTCTGCTGGGCATTGGCAAGTATGCAATTGGTTACACAAGATGCCTGATTCAAAAACAGGAATGAGCAACTGTGGAAGGCTAGAGGAATCATCAGAAGCCTCCCATGAAACCTTGAGGACTCTACTACCACTATTGCACCCCCCCCCCCTATTTAACACACAAACAAAGTTAAATAGGATGTTTTTGCCCAAAATGCTACCCAATGCTAGGGGTTGTTGTGAGCATTTTCACCATATTTGAGGAAACCCCTGAGCTACTGAAGGCATTTGATATCAAGAAAAAAGAATTCCAGCAATGTAGGCTGTTTGGACTATTAATGTACAGTTGTCCCTCCACATTCACGGATTTGAGTATTCATGGCTTGAAAATATTCTTTAAAAAATAATAATCCTAATAGCAAACCTTGATTTTGCCATCTTATATAAGGGACACCATTTTGCAATGCCATTGCATATAATGGGACTTGAGTATTCATGGATTTGGGTATTCACGGGGGGCCTGGAACCAAACCCCAGCGAATGTAAAGGGACAACTGTATTACTCAGGTCCTGTATATACAGTCAAAATAATCCAAACAAGATGAGAAAGATTAGTGATCCATTCAAATGGCCGTAAACCCAAATACATGTCATTCGGAAGAGGGGCAGCGAAATCCACAGCAAAGGCCATGTGTGTCGCATCCAGGGCTTTCTACAGATTTTCTGAAAAGATCTGTATGACTTCCAAATGTGCAACCATTTGAACACACACGCTTGCACAGTTACGAACAGGCAGTGCAATCTGATTGGCTGGACGAGCACGGGGGCAGGGCTAGCAAAGAGGGGAAGGGGCTGCAACCACCATGTTGGACTTTTGGCTAAGCAAGGGTCATGTAAGTCAATCAAATGGTGATTTTATACTTTTTTGATGTGTTCATATTTTTCCCCTTATATAGACAAGACCTCAGTGTGCCTGGCTGTATACCAAGGATAAAGGTCATGATGGCACTGACCAGTGGGAAAAGGGGAAGGTGGTTCTCATGAGCATGTGCGAGATTGCAGCCAATCCGGAATTGCCAACTTGGCATTAAGGGGTCAATCATACATTGCCACCATGTTGGCTGGGAGCTTTAAATGTGTACTGTGGAAGTTTAAGTGTGTGCTTGCTTTGCGAATGATCACCAGGCACCCCTTTCTGTGCAGAATGTGATTAAAGGTAGTTGTATCCTCCCATCCTTGTGTGCTAATCGGTGTAAACACACTGGACAATGAGCCCTTTTTGTGGATAACACATGCAACAACAACCACAATATAAAACTGGAAAGAACAGGAACAAAATCTGGGACTTTTCCATTGGTCTGGATGCACCCTTAATTCAGTATACTTAATTGTTACAGGATTCTGGCCAGAACTTTCTCTCTCTCTCTCTCTCTCTCTCTCTGTCTCTCTCTCTCTCTCTCTCAAAACTAGGAGTGAACCTTTTGCCATTTGCAGGCTCGCTTGTCTGTTTGTTTGAATTTTTGGCAGTCCCCGTGGTCCCTGGAGCAACTCAGATGGGACCTGGTGCCTTTAGAGTGTTTACGTCATCTGATTCCAGCAGCAGACCCAACAAAATAGATTGCATACCCCACCCCCTAAACATTTCACAGATGAAAGCTAGGACACGTGCCCAAGCAATATTGGAGGGTGGTCAAGATGACAAAAGTTCCTAATGAGGAAGAACACATGAATTAGGAGAGACTACAGCACTGTGATTTTGCCTGAGCCTATGGGCAAGATTCTGCACTTCTTCTTCTCTCTTCCTGCTGAGTTAATGGAGTGCAAACAAACTGCTTTTCAACCTTGAACTTTAACTGATGACCCATCAACTCACCTATATTGCTCACAGTATATGTGACAAGGCAGGTTTCTTGGTTTTGGTCACATTTCACCATGGAGCCAGAGCAGTTCTTGCCAATGCCACTACATGTTTCACATTCCAGAGAAGCACCTGAAGGAAGAAGGGAGAAAACAGAACAATAATCATTGCCCCTTTTGTATGGAGAAAAAAACCCAGGTTTCTGCCATGCCAAATTAGCCTCATTTGTACAGCACCATTGTGTAGTCCCAGCATTTCAACCCTGCAGGGTCTAGGTCCTCTACATCCCTGCTCACAATTAGATGCTGGAGCTTGGACAGCCATGAAGGAACCATCAATAGTAACACCTGCCTGAATATGCCCAGCTGGCCCTTTTAATAGAAAGAAACATCATCTCCAAGTAGCTGCAGCAAATGAGCAAGCCACCATTCAAATCTCACCCCAGAATGGGTGCAGCCGCTTTCATCCCCATTGTTCTCTCCAAAGCTAGGAAGGGGTCCTACAGCATGTGACCAAGGCCCCCTGCATGTATTCAGCCTTAGTCACATGCTGTGGGTCTGCTTCCTGGCTGCCGAGAGTGTGACACTGACAGCAGCTGCCGAGAGAGCTGGCATGCTGGTATGGGCTTCTATGGTCATGTGGCACCTGATCCTTTTTTTCTCAGCAGGAACGGTTCATCCTAAGTATTTTGCTAAAAGTTTTATTGGGTTTTACCTTGTCTTACCCCACATCTTAGCCCTGTCTTAGCCCCGGGAGTCATGAGCACTGCCTGGGAGCAAAACAAGGCAATAGCCCTGCATCATATGGACTGCAGAGCTCTAAGATGGTGCCAAGATGGGAAATATAGCCCATCTAGTCAAGGCCCTAGTCCAACATTCAAATCACTGGTTCAGACACACTGGCTCACTGGAATTCTTACTGCTCCCTAACACTGAACTGCACTCGTAAACTGAACTCAAATCTTTTTAAAAGCATCCAGGCTGAAGCAAGTCTCCAGTGAACAACCACCCCTTCCTTACCTATTGTTAGAAATGTAAAAAACAGGAGAAGTTGGAGAAGAGTCTGCATGGTGACAGTGAATCCATAAAACACTCTCCTGTGACAAGTCAGGATCTCTGGGTTAAAGGGCCTGCAATGACAACCAAAGAAAGCACATTTGGAAAGCAAGAATTCACCACAGGTGGCCTTTAACCATACTTAATAATTCTGTGACATATTCCTAAAATAAGATGTGACCAGGTTAGTTACTGAAGGCTGGAATTCAGGTAGCAATCTACACATGTGGAAGTAGCGCTACTCATACAGAGTGACAAATCAGGCATTGTGCAACAGACATACTCAGCTGACAGTGGTGGAAGTGGAGTTACGCAGACAGCATGTGCACATATGTCTTGTCTTTGCAAGTTGTGCATTGTGTCTGTGCATACTACACTGTGCGTTACAGGTGTGGATCCTTTGTTTTGCCTTGTGGTTGCATCTCCTCTACTTTGCATTGCAATTGTGTGTCATGTAGTGTGTATTGTGCAATCTCTGGCTTTTCTTCGCAAACGAAGATTCAGGAAGGACTCATCCCGCGCCTTCTGCAAGCGCGCTGATGACTAAAAAGGCCAATCCGAGATAAACAAGTCCGGTTGCAAAAAGTGCAGCAGAAGGTCTCCTTGGGTGATGTTTTTGGGTTGTGATTCTTTCTGCGTTGTCGTTTCTCTTCAAGACTTGTTTGTCGTGAGTTCTCAAATAAGGCTGCAGCATTGTGGATAGTGCGTCTCCATGCCTCCCGATGTGAGGCCAGGGCGGACCACCGTTGGTGATCAATTTGGCCAAGCCTGAGATGTTGTTTCAGGGAGTCCTTGTATCGCTTTTTTGGAGCGCCCCTCCCACGCTGACCCGTGGCGAGTTCACCATAGAGTAGTATTTTTGGGAGGCGATGGTCCTCCATCCTAGAAACGTGCCCTGCCCAGCGCAGCTGTGTTCTCAATATCATGGCCTCAATGCTGGTGATCCCTGCTTGCTCAAGGACAGCAACATTCGTCACATAGTCAGTCCAGTGTATATTTAGGATTGTGCGTAGACAGCGCTGATGAAAGCGCTCGAGGAGTCGTAGGTGGTGGCGATAGGTAACCCATGTTTCAGATCCATAAAGGAGGACAGACAGTACGATGGCTCTATACACACTGATTTTTGTGCTTTGCCTCAGGTGTTTATTGCTCCAGACTCTTTTGTGAAGTCTTCCAAATGCACTATATGCCTTTGCTAATCTGTGATCGATCTCTTTGTCAATCTTGGCATCAGAGGAGATGATGCTTCCCAGGTAGGTGAACTGCTGAACGGACTTGAGCACTGATTTGCCGACGGCAATGTGGGGATGGTGGTGTTCGTCCTGTGGTGCAGGCTGGTAAAGAACTTCTGTTTTCTTCAGGTTGACTTCTAGCCCAAACAGCTCTGCAGCTGTTGCAAAGCAGGACGTTAGGCGCTGCAGAGCTGCTTCTGTGTG
Source organism: Gambelia wislizenii (assembly GCA_030847615.1). Lineage (NCBI taxonomy): Eukaryota > Metazoa > Chordata > Lepidosauria > Squamata > Crotaphytidae > Gambelia > Gambelia wislizenii. The sequence goes on along the minus strand of JAUMIR010000010.1, from coordinate 30,333,840 downwards.
GGCAACAAGGGCAGCATCATCGGCGAAGAGCAGCTCACGGACTAGATAGTTTAGAGTCTTAGTGTGAGCCCTCAGACGGCTTAAGTTAAACAAGCTACCATCAGTACGGTAGCGTATATAGATGCCGTCGTCTTCTTCAAGCTCTGCCATAGCCCTTTGGAGCATCGTGCTAAAGAAGATTGTAAATAAAGTTGGTGCAAGAACACAACCTTGCTTCACTCCATTAGTTATTAGAAAGGGCTCTGAAAGAGCATCGCCATATCTGACTTGACCACGCTGGCCCTCGTGTAGCAAGATAATCATTTTAAGGAATTTGGGGGGACATCCTAGTTTTTCCAGGATCTGCCACAGACCTTTTCTACTTACTGTGCAATAGCCCCTAGTCATTGACTGGTGTTTTGAAATGTTGCTATTCTGTATCGAGATTGTGTAGTGGTTGTGTAGCATGCTGTATCTCTTCCTGTGCATATTTACATTACACTGATGGGATGCTGGATTGCAGATGAAGGTTGGATAAAGAAAGGTAACAACTAGAAACAATTCAACACTCTTAACAAAAAAAATAGCATTTTAACACTAATGCTTTCCTGAAGACCATCAAATTGGATAGAATTTTCTTCCATCCCTAATAGACACTGTGTGCCTTATTTTAGTGGAGGAAAAGGGACTGGAATTGGAAGTGTGTTGCTAGTCACTTTCACAATAAACAGGTTAGGATGCTGCAGCCTGCAATGATTTGGGGGAGATACTGGCCCTATAATCACCCAGGTTGCACAACGTGTTTCTAGTAAGTGTGTTATTTGTAACTCATTACTTCCGAGTTCTGCCTAGGGGCCCTTTCACATTGCTGAATTGTAGCACTATGATTCCACTTTAACTGCCATGGCAACACCTGATGGAACCCCAAGGTCTTTGGTTTGGGAAAGCACCCTTCTATGAGATTATTCCATTATATATTTGCTTTTTGAAAATGTTGTATCTTGGAGTCACTAAATGGCACTACCTTTTCTATTCAGCAGGTTGCTATAATGAGTACAGTCAGACCCCTGTATCCAAGGAGGTTTAGTTCCCAGCCTTACCGTAGATACCACAAATCACAGATAACAGCAAACCTTATTAAAATAAAGGATTTCCACTAAAAACATACCATAGAGTTGCATTGGAAGACCTAGACAATGCCTGGAGGGGATGCCTCTCTCAACATTTTCCAGCATGACTCTATGGTATGCAACCCCTATTTTGTGTCCCATGGATAACTGAAACTGCAGATATTGGTTCTGCACATATGGGGGTATATTATTTCTATTTTTACTGCTACCATTAATCTTATATGTTAGCCTCCCCAATTTTGTCCTGCTGCTTCATTCTTTGAGTTGCTTCTCCCCATTCCCTCCCTAGCTGGGCCACTAAGTGGTGGAAGCAACACACCAGGGGATTGACAGCTGCTGGGCAGAAGGAGATGCAAAGTTGCACCCACAGAGTGTTATGCTACATACATGTGATGCAGGATCTCAGGCAAGAGATACTCAGAAGTAGTTTTACCAGTTCCTTCCTCTGAAATATAGCCTGCAGCACCTGGTATTTGCTGACAGTCTCCCATCTAAGTACTAACCAGGGCTGAACCTGCTTAACTTCCAAGATCAGATGGGACCTGTTACTCAGCCCTAGAGCTTACCATGTGAATGAGTGCCAGTTCTTTTGTGACTAACTTACCTCACTCAGCTGTTCTTACACTAAAATTGTTAGGGTGGGACACACTCCCTGGAGTTCATCGAGGAACTGCTGGGTAGAAACAAAAATTTTAAAATACAGTTATTCATCAGAGCTACATTTGACCAGTTACTAATTCAGAACTACTTCACTTGTTTCCATACACCCCACTGGTTTTTATTCACTATTTATTTCATAGGAAGACCCAGCTAATATTCAGATGCTTGAATTTTTGGTGTTTTCCAACCACATAGTAAGAAATAGTTGGGCCATTATTGTGCCTCCAAGGCGTGAAATCCATCAGAGTTCAGACACATTGGGAAAGAGGTCTTGTTGGTCCAGAGAGTAAATCTGTTAGATCAATGGGATTTGCATTCACTGTACAACATTGGAATCAATGGGTCTACTGTAGTTGTGTCTACTACATAATAATATGTTAAAATCTTGTTTTCCAAAGCTTTTTGAATTTTAGTTTAATCTAGTTTCATCTTAGTTTGTATTTTTATGGTACTTTGATTTGATTGTATTCATTGGCTTTTTTGTATTGTGTTGCACTGGCTTTTTTATGTTTGTATTTGCATAACATGTTCTGCAGCTGTGTTGTACTGGTTTTCCTGTCTTTGTGTATGTGTTTGTATACAACATATGCCTTTGGCAGGGCTGGATGTCTTTTTATTGTTCTGTGAAGCATCATGTACACTGATGGTGTAATAATAATAGTAGTCATAGTAATAATAATAATAATAATAATAATAATGAACAAATTTTCATTCTATCAGATCCACTCTTCTCTTTCACCCATCCCATTCCACTTCTCAAAAAACTTTGTGTAACTTACACAGGCTCTTTAGCTGGGACATTTTTTTAAATGAAAAATGGATAATGACATCAGTTAAATGAGAGATTGGTTTTCTATTGTCCTTTGTTAATGTAACTAAAAATATTAAATGAAAGGGCTCATCCATTTTGAATTTTCATTAGTCTTTATTTAAAAAAAAATGACCATGCACCTCTAATTCTGAAGTCTTTTTATGTATAAAATACTTTCTAGCAGTGAGGGTCTATTTAGAAAGGGACAGATTATGCTTCAACTCACCTGTGAGAGAAAAGCAGGTAGGCCTGAAGTTGAGATGTTGAGTAGATGTTGTGTAGTGAAAAGATGGGAGGCAGTGGGATGGGAGAGGAGTTGCCATGACACCCATTACATGATCATGACTCTTCTCATGTGTCACAGTAGGTTGGTCATATCACAGCCCTGTGGGACCTGGAGAATCTACAAAAGGGATTTCAGCCAAACATGGTTGTTGTTGTTCCCGTTCTGTGCCTTCATGGTCACTCGGTATGCACAGTACTGTCCTCCAGCACCACATTTCAAATGAGTTAATTTTCTTCCTGTCCATTTTCTTCACTGTCCAGCTTTCACAACCATACATAGAAACTGGAAATACCCTGGCATGGATACTTCTGACCTAGGTATTAAAAGAAATAAATACTTTTGGGATAGTCATATCTTTTTTATACAATATATTTATTTTTAAAAAAATTAGAACGTTAACAAACATTATTTTTATACACATACATATTATATACTCTAAACGTAACACAAACCATTAGTGCTAACAGATATCTATCCAACTGATTATCCCAATATCCTAAATATTAATATTTCTTCCACTATAGCCTTTCCCTCACCACCACCCCTCACCCCTCCCGGGAACAAGTTGATATTTATTCAAACTCCTTTCTCTTTGATGTAGAGAATCATATTAATTGTATCTTTTACAATTTTGTACCCCTCTTTTACTTATTTCTAATAACTATTCCATTTCCATATCCAATCTCCTCCTTTCAGTTGTCCCATATACCCCATTCTTCTTTCTAGTATCAAATCAAACATTATATATTCTGAAATATAATATTACCATCTATCCACCTTCCATTTTTGTTGTTCTTTCCATCCAAAAGCTATAACAGCATGAACTGCCCTCAGCATTTGTTTCAGCAAATATTCTTCATCTCTACCAAATCCCAAATTTCTTACATTTAGATTCATACAATTTTCTTTATTTAATTCCAAAGTTTTCCATGTTATTCCATTTATTCCATTTATTTCTTTAGTTATTTCTTGCCAAAAAATTTGCACCTTACAACATTCCCACCACATATGTATATATGTTCCTTTACCCCTACTTCCACATACATGCCAACAATTTGGTGGCATATCTTTGATTATATAGGATAACTGCTATGGTGTTCTATACCATCTGCTAATTAATTTTAACTGTTGCTCCCTTACTTTAGTATTTTTAATCTTAATAATTTCATTTTGCCACTCTAGGATTTGTTTACTATTTATTTTGATATATTTCCACCATAATTCTAATAATCCTTCTCTGGTTTGAATTGGCTTTCCTATTCTGTAAATCCTCACTCACAAACCTTTTCCCCCTAAAAAATTTCTTCTCATTAAATCTTCAAGGGGGTGTTGACTTTCTTCATTCACCCTTATTTCTAACTTATCACAGAATCATAGAATTGTAGAGTTGGAAGAGACCACGAGGGCCATCCAGTCCAACCCCCTGCCACAGAGGAAATCACAATCAAAGCCTTTTGGGCATCCAAGCTAACTGAAGCCAAAATTGTTTCCCAATAATCTCCCACAACTTTTCAGTCTTAAAGTGTCTGTGAGACTCATATCTATTATTGAAAAAGGTCACACACTCAGCTTTCATTTGTTTTCAACTTGACATTTACTTTTCACTGCAGAAAACAGAAAGATCAATCTGAAAGTCCAATGTGGATTCAGAGAAACTGGGGACTGTATACAACAGAGGCATGGTTGAAAAAGAAATTGGTGCATCGCAGATATATGCATTTTACAAAAGGAGCTTCAGCAGCCCATGTTCAGACAAGATCAGCTGGAGGAGGCTTAAAAATTGAGATCCCTTAGAAATATCTCATGCATTGCCAACCTGTTGAACAACATCACAACCAACTATATATTGGGAGAATTAATTGTTTTTGAAGAACATGCAAATCTGGTAGCACAGCCCTTCATAGTTCTTTCTGCAAGGATGCCATCTGGATATGGAAGAAATGATTGGTCAATGTTGCCCATAAAACAACAATCCCATTGTTACCCTAAAAGCCTCTTCTTGAATTTTGGGGGAATTATTAGCTCAAATAGGGGACCTGCGAGAGGACGGTAACTTCGGGATCTTTCACCTATGTGTACCAGTACTAACTGTAGAGAACACTCCAGTTGAAATTAAAGAGTTTTATTTGAATTAAAATAGGAGATACACTATCATACAAGAATATATACTCTTACGAGCCATATAAGGCTATTGAAGAGAAAGGTGGGAAGGGTTGGACAGAGATAAGTTGTGGGGTGGAAAGGTGATAGTTACCAGTCTCAGAGAAAAAGGTCCACACAGTGGAGAGGCTCAGACAATGTCTGAGGGTGGCACAAAGGATGGTGGGGCCAGTATGTAATGCACAGCTGTGATGCACAGAAGGGTGGGTCCAGGCTGTGGCACATCTGGTTAGGGTCAGATCTAGGATATTTATACCCTCTTTCATGCCCTGGAGGGGTGTGCGAGTTATGACACAGCCTGGATGGCTTTCCCATAAAACATAAAATGACCCTGGTGATATTCTGGAATTATTTGTGCAGCCAAGAGCTTTCCCTCTTTGCCAGCCATTATTGCTCCTCTCTCTGACCCGGTGTAAAATTTTATACCCAGGAACCTTTTTAGAACATCCATGAATGCTTTTGCAATAGTCCATTGTTGGCAAAGTTCCCTTGAGAGCTTTGAGAATTGCCTGAGCGCTCTGACCAGTTGTACTCCCAAACAAAACAAAACAAAACAAAACAAATTTCATACACCCAAACTCTGGTTCTCTCTGTCCTGGCCCACTTGGTATCCTTGTATACTACATGGAAATTAAAAAAAACACACACTTTTGCCCTACTTTGGTTATTGGGCTCCACCATTCTATGATTCAGCTTGAAATATTCAAATGCAATTAACATCCTTAGGATATCAGGCCATTTGCATGAAACAAGGAGCTGATTAAAATTCAACAGCATACTTTATGCCTGATAGCCAAGTTTGGCCCATCTCCTCCCTACCTTGCAGCACTGATAGTTTATTTGATTGAAGAATAGGCTTATCAGCATGGTCTCAACTGTGCTGGAGGAATCACTTTTGCTAAACCACAGGATGGAGGCCTTTAACATGGCCTCAATGCCTGCACCATCACTTAGAGAGCGGGGAATGGGGCCAGAGGGTATTTAAAGCCAGCTGCCCTCTAACTCCTTTTTGTCAATTGATCAGGTTAGAAAGGGGCTGAGCAGACACTTGCCCCTTTTCGATGGTAGGTAGAGGGGGAGATTTGGTAGCTTTGTGTGCACCTTTGGCATCTTCCCCATTTGGGAGGTGAAGGGGGGATCTGGAACCAACCCTTTAGGTCCTGCAAACTGAGGGGTGGGGAAAATGACCTCCTCCTTTGAGGCTGGCCTGAGGGATAAACCCTCCCTTTAATTTCTGCAAATAGGGGGAGCGACATTTGGTTAAACTTTCCTAATATGAGCTGGCTGGGGAGCAACCCAACTTATGGGTTCTCCCTGGGGTTCAGGTGTTTTTGCCCAAGGGAGGTTAGGGAGGCGGTTTTGGTGTTGACCTCCCAGTCCAAACTATTCCCACACTAGGTTGCTCTCCCGTTGCAGATCTCTCAGAAAGGGGTTAAATAGGTCATAGCTTAATAAAAGTGTTCCTTTACCACCCAGCTATATGTGTAGTCTCTTTACTGTGTTTGATCTCCTTATTCCTGAATCTATCAGCGATGAACCTCATCCTTCTTAATCTCTGTCTCTCTGCTCAATCCAGTGAAACTGAAAAGATCTGCAGGCAAGGGCCATTTATTTGGCTGTGCAAATTCCCCTCCCCATAAAAAAACCCAGCCAAGGTCTTCCATCAGGAAGAAGGGAAGAATGGAAGATAGAAATCTAACTAGAAAAAGGATTAGAACACAGACACTTCAGAAGGACTGTGCTTTGCTTGAAATGGCTGTAATAAAATGCCCCCCCCCCGCTTCCATCAAAACAGTAAGGCCTAAATACCCTGGAACATACCCTGTTTCCAGTATTGCACAGATGAAAACCAAGACATGTGTGGCCATGCGACATCGAAGGGTGGTCAAGGTAGCAAAAATTATTTTTGGTGAAGAACACACAAACTCGGAGAGGATGCAACAGTCTCCTTTTGCCTGAGCCTACTCGGAAGGGCAAGATGCTGGCTCTTCCTCTCATCTCCTTCTCCTAAGTAAATTGAGTGCAAACTATTTTTGCACTGTGATTCCAGTTTGCAGCAGCTGAAATAAACTGAGGACCAAGGAGGAAAGTGTGAGGAGAAGAGATAAACTGGGACATTTTTAAAACAACTGAAAAAGTGGGGAGGCAGAGGATTAATTAGGAGTGTCCAAACCAAACTGGGACAGTTGGGAGGCACACTGAAGGCACCAGATGCTGTCTGATCTTGGAAACTTAGAAGGGTCAGGCCTAGTTATTACCTATAAGAGAGATTGTCAGGGAAGACTGGGTTCTGTAGGCTATATTCAGAGGAAGACAATGGTGAACCACCTCTTAGTCACTTTTTGCCTAACAAAATCCTGTAACATTCATTATATGACATTGCATGATATTACACCACAGAAGGAAAAAAAAAAAGGACCACCAGTCTTTTTTGGTGAAGGGTTGTATGATTGTTTCTTTTGGCCCGTAGAACCACTGAAAGCACTTGGTTTGATACAATGCAGTTGGTTGCCAAAGTCAGGGTCTAGATCTACAGCCAAACTGAGCTCAAGCATTTGACCTATGCTTAAAAAAAAAAAACCACCAACCATGCATTGAGTTTTCTTTGTTTTTAAACTTGAAGCTTATTTTTGCTGATGAAAGTTGAGAAATTCCATCTCAAAGGCCAAACTGAGTGGTGAAGAGAAAATCTGTCTCATTGCCACAAGTTCCTGAAGTGCTGTAGCATGAAGGGCATTGTTTTCCTTTGAACACAGCCTGTGATGTTGGTACTAGAAGCATAAAATGGTGGGAAGAGGTTGGTTTTCAGTTTAAAGATTGACACAGGAGAAAATACAGGGCCTCTGTTTGTAAACATATTTCAATTAAAAATGGCTTTTGAAAGCAGTTCAACAAATTCATGGAGTTGAAGAGGGCCAAATCCACACTACACAAATGCAGGTAAAATATATAGTATATGTTTATATGTATAATATAGCTAATTTTCTGGACTTCTTAACTACTTGATGGACAGTAGTAGTCCTTTTTATTAATCATCTTTTAAAAGTGATGAAAGAATCAGGATGTGGGATCTATAAAAGCTCTTGCATTCTTAACTATTTCTGTTGCACAATATTAAATATAAGTGTGTCAGTATCCTAGATACTAGGATAAACCCATTGAATCAATGGAAGCTTCATAAATTCATTTTAATACATGTTCTCTTGATTCAGTGAGTCTGCCCCACTTGAGATTAACCATTCCACTTAGGACTCAACCACCGTTTCATTGGGTTACTCCAGATCCTACCTGCATTCACATCCACCTGTTATTCATATCAGGTTGAGAAAGATGTTCTTTCTTCCCGTATGGAAATTTGCATGCTTTTACTGTACACATTTTGCATACAAATGCTCCACACATTTTCCATAAGCATTATTCCCATTGACCAAGATGTGTTTCTGAGTATTTTCAACTGTGTTCATTTTTGACCATTCACCTTTTTTAAAAAAATGTATGCATGGTTTTGGTGTATTTCATCCATAATCTCTCCCCTAACCAGGGGAAGCTGCTGACTCTGGTGTTCATAGGGTGTTGAATCTACTCTAAAATATTAAGGAAATAGGTGATGAAACCTTTTTTCAGGATATGATCAGAAAGTGGTACATGAGCTCTTTCAAAAAGATGAACGGAAGAGTTACCCAAGGTGTTGAACTTCTAGGAATAGATTCAAGGGGTGGTGGATCGGACCTAAAACTATGAAAGGATGTGTCTAGGGTGCTTAACTGCTTTTGGGGGATAGCCTCAGGAGGTGGTGAATCTGCTCTAAACATCTAAAGGAGTTCTCCAAGCTACTGAATCTGTTTTGTAGATAGGGTTCAGCACCTTCAATACCTCCAGGAACAGAGATTCCACCTCAACAATAGGAGGAACTTTTTGACAGTCAGAGCTGTTCGGCAGTGGAACACACTCCCTCGGAGCATGGTGGGGTCTCCTTCCTTGGAGGTCTTTAAACAGAGGCTGGATGTCCATCTGTCGGTGATGCTTTGATCGTGATTTCCTGTGTGGCAGGGGGTTGGACTGGATGGCCCTCGTGGTCTCTTCCAACTCTGCAATTCTATGATTCTATGATTCTATGATTCCTTTCAAGTCTGGACTAAAACCCTGAGTGAATTCACTGGCCTGCTGCCACTGGAACCTGCAGTTCCTGACTGGTTTTTACACTGCCACCATGAACAAAGAACAGAACAGGAAATAATAAGAGCAACACCCCATGCCAGATGTTTAATCCGCTACTCCCCATTTTTTTTCACCCACCCTCACATCATTCTCCTTTTTTTCTATGACTAGACCGGGGTTATGCTCCTTCCACCATTTCATCTTATAAAATCTGAGGTGAAGCCAACTGTTAATCACATTATTACAAAACATTGGGCCTCTCTTCCATCTTGTACCCATGCCTGTCACAGGACAACTGCTTAGGTCTGGCCAATTTTCTCTCCACAAAACAAGACTACACTTACCTTCTACCAGTTCCTCCTTACCTGTGGCTATCAGTGCAAAGAAAAGAAAGCAGCTCAGGAGGATGTGCATGGTGATGGTGACAGGAAATCCAGCATGGATAAACTAATGCAGAATTTCTTGCATGGGTGTTAGCAAAGTCTGTTGCTCCCTGTTCCTGCCATAGTGTGGAAAACATGGACTGAGAAGGGTTTCCCTATTTTTTCCTCCTTTATAACCCTAAAACTCAGCATCAGCCAGTTCAAGAAACTGAGAATAAACAAAAAGAGATGCTTCATCACACAGCATGTTAGTAATTTGTCCAGTTTACTGACAGAAGAGGACAGCCTCTAGCTTAGATGATTTTCAAATGGAATCGGGCCAGTTCATGATTGATAAGTGTATCAAAGATGACTAGTTATGATAGCTGCACACAATCACCAAGAGATAATACTCTTTTGAATACTAGATGCTATAAACAACTAGAAAAATTTATTGCTTTCATTGCTTCCCAGCCTTTTGGCTAAGATCAAGGGAAAAGTCTAATGCCTTCATAACGTTTTGGGGCTTCCCTTGGTCAATGGATTGACTACTATAGCAAAGAGGATGCTGAGCTGATAGAGTGTTCTTCTGCTCTAGCTGGTCTCCTCCTACTTTCTTAACATTGAGGCAGAAAACAGATAAAGTATATAAAAAGGGGTTAAATAGGTGAAATAATTGAGATAAGGAAAAATAAAGAAAAGAAAGAAGGCATGAAGACAAGATAGGGAGTAAGAAAAGGATATATACGAGTAAAGTCTAGGTTTCTAGTGTTTAAGAGCTAAAATACAAGATGATATAAAGATGGTAAAGTAAACAATGGAAAAATAGACATAAGAGGTATTCTTGAAGGTGAAGGGAAATTATTGTATGGGAGTTAATTAAAAGGAAAGGGGAGGTGGGAAGCATAGATTTTAGAAGTGTTAAGTTTAAAAGTTATGTGGATTGTAGAAAAATATTATGATAAATGATAAGATTTCAGAAACATATATGTCATAAATGTTATGTATGAAATTTTTGCAATAAAATATAATAATAAAAAACCAAATTAAAAAAATAAAATACTGAATATATTTTGAGGATCATTTTGAGCACCTTGGAGAACTCCTTCAAAGCCTGGGTAAAACCAGGAGTAGCTTCTTTGCCCTACTGACATGGGAACCAAAAGCCACCAGTCCTTGTATTTGTTTGCCTCCAGGTCAACTTTAATTTATAATGATTCTATGAAAAGGAGACCTTCAACTGCCCTGCTCAGATCTTGCAAAGTCAGGACAGTGGCGTCCTTAATTGGATCAATTCACCTATATTACTCTCTTTCTCGTTTCCTACTGCATTCCACTTTTTGCCGAATGAGTCGTATCGTGTTGTGATATGTCCAGAGTACAACAGCCTCGGTTTAGTCCTCTTTGTTTCTAGTGGGAGTTCCAGCTTGATTTGCTTCAGGATGCCCCTATTTATTTATTTATTTATTTATGGCAATCCACAGTGTCCATAGAACTCTCCTCCAGGACCACATTTCAGATTAATTGACTCTCTTCTTCCCAGCTTTCTTCACCATCTAGTTTTCACAACGATACATAGAAACTGGAAATACATACTATGGCCTGGATGATTCTGATTTGGCCATAGTTTCATCCTATGGAATCCTGGGATCTGGAGTTTAGGGAGTGGTCATTAGAATTCTCAACCAGAGTGTTTTAGTGCCTCACCAAACTAAAAATACCAGGATTCCGTAGGCTGCAGCCATGGCAATTAAAGTAGAGTCATAGTACTATGATTGTATACTGTGAAAGGGCTCCTGCATAGTACCAATACTATTGAAAGGTGAAGGTACATGGCAAAAATTTGCGGCAGTGTCCACTTGTCATCCAACAGGTTTAGAAGTTTCAATATTTCTCAGGTGTCAAAAAGCTATGGATCACCCAGAGCTAGTGTTGCCAGGTTTTCAAAATAGCACTAAGTGACAGTCGAAATTCATGACATGCAGGGTTGACAACCAGGAAGCAGCTGTTAAAAAGTTTATGTTCAACTGAAAATGAAAGTACAGGTCGAGCCCACGTATCTGCAGGGGATATATTCCAAGATCCTCCACGGATACCTGAAACCATGGATAATAGGGAACCCTATTTTCTTTTTTTAAAAATGTATTTATTAAATATAAAACATTTTACATCATAAAATAAAAAAATAAAACATTTCAACCATTAATGTATTAGGAACTTATCATCCTGAACATATAAATATTTATAGACGTTGTTTCCTTAATTCTGCTCCTTATAGTTTCTTCTGTAATAATTTTTAGGTTGTGACTTCTGACCTTTCCCCCTTATATTGTTAATACTGTTATTCAACATTTGACATCTTCTGAAGACACAACTGCTTTTCAAAACTTCCCATCTAACCCCTGCTGAATTTCTAATGTATGAACTTCAATTCCAGTTATTATTCTTGTTATTGCTACAGATAAACGTTAATGTTTGTATTAACTTCTTTGCTATCTGCTTAGGGACTATTTACAAGTAGTTTGTTTTCTCTTTTCTTTCCATGTGTTTATCTCAATTTATTATAGATTGTATTTTCTCCCCATGTCTGTTCTAAATAAGTTATCACCTCAGACCAATATTTATAGTGTTTTGAAAGTGTACCGTCTTTCAAATAATATGAAAGTTTGTCCATCTCAGTTATTTCTAATACTTTTAATAGCCATTTCTCCTCAGTGGGTATTTCCTCTTTTCTCCATTTCTGGGCAAATACAATTCTTGCGGCAGTTACCAAGTATACCAAGATCCTTTCTTTCTGTTTCCAACAGTTATCTTCTCACTTATTTAGAACATAAAACTCAGGTTTAAATTGAAAGTTCATTTTAAATATTTCTATCATCAAGTTATGAATTTTTCTCCAAAATTTCTTGGCTTGTTTGCATCCCCACCAAATACGGTAAAAGGTTCCTTTTCCTTCTTTGCATTTCCAATACATACTACTGGAGTTTCCATACATTTTTGCTATTCTATCTGGTGCTAGATAACATCTATAAAATATTTTGGGAAAAAAAGTCATTTATTGTGGTTGCACTTATTTTTGAAGTTCTTTTCCATATTTTTCCCATGACTGTAGTTCAACAGTATGACTGATGGGGAACCCTATTATTTTCAATGAGATAAACACCAGAAGTTGACCATAGAATCACAATGCGGGAGCTAGAATGCGGATATAAGTGAAAGTGTGGCTATTGAATCTGTGGATATGGGGTTAACCTGTATTGATTTCAGTTCACTTAGCCATGTATTCATCTGTAAAATTAATATATTGTCCAAATTCATAATTTGCACTGTGCACGCATTTCTGTTTTTATAAAGGGCCCACACACCCCAAAGTATGGGATGTTTTGGCATTTCATTTAGTCTGTATAAAATAAAAATCTTTCCACTTCTCAAATAGAGGGCATCCTTTATAGTAAGAGGCATCTACCAGTCCTATAAGGGTCACACTTTCTGGCCCTCAGATAAGTGGCAACCCTTACAACACCTGGCAACCCTGCCCAGTGTCTGCTGAAGCTCCAATGGCTAATTTTCAGCATGACAGGCTGCTGTTCAAGGCACAGGGTGGCGACCCATAACAAAGTGAGAAACGAAAGAAAAACTCTATGCAAAATTGGCCCTAGTTTCACCATAAATATGTTGCGGTACCCAGTTTTCTGTTTCTGACTTCCTCTCCCTTCACCACCCACATCTCATAAGCTACTTTGCTTAATTTTTTGGAGGAAATGATTCCTCCACACAAGATTCTGGTTGTGTAAACTGGATTAACACAAGAGCAGCCATCTTTTAAAAATTGCCACAGGTTGTGCAATACAGCCATTGTTTCAAAAGAAAAAATCCTGGAGAAATATATTTGGGTGTCATCAGCATGCTGACAGCACCCTGCCCCATGCCTCTTGTTGATCTATCCCAGCGGTTTCATGTATATGTTGAATCGTATGGGGATAGAACAGCATCTTGTGGTTTGCCACACATGGCTGTCTGGAAACTGTAGGGTTTTTTGTACAAAACCTCACAATTCACACATGCACACACACCTTGCACACATAAAAACCACCTTGAAACAGTGTTTTAGTGTTCTTAGTTTCACTGCATTGTTATTGATAAAAGAGATCATATTAATAACTTCTATTTTAAAAACTATTTCATCTTAATTTTCTGCTTCATTATTTGCATCTCTTTGTCTCAATGTGACCTAATAACTGGGCTGAAGGAAGTGGGACGTAGCTACAGAAATAAGAACATAACTATAGGAATAAAATATATAGCATTGTTATACTGAAGTTGTTTAAGGAAGAATAACAGGCAGAAAATTTTGTGTTTTCTTTATTGAATAATGCAGACCATTAAAAAAAAGATGAATTATATAACTAACTTTGATGTATGTAATATGATTTACCTGGTTAAATTGAATTTATGATTTTATGTTTTGTTTTCATTAATAAAAATAAAATTTTTAAAAAGAAGACCAAGTTTTTAAAAAAGAAACTGTGTTTTACAAATCTTCACAATTCTCATGCAAAAAAAGGTGTATTTTTTCACAGAATATTTTCCCAAAACATTTGAGATGTGCAAATACTGAGAAAGAACTACAGTAGGGAGAAAATGGGAGAAACACTTTTAAACTGAGGCTGGATGGCCATCTGTCGGGAATGCTTTGATTGTTTATTCTTGCATGACAGGGGGTTAGACTGGATGGCCTTTGTGGTCTCTTCCAACTCTATGATTCTATGAGATCTTATCAACCCTGACTAGATGGATACAGGACACTTCCTCAGACACTGTGATATGTCCGGCATCAAGTTCTAAGTGAAATTAAGCAACTGTTTCCTTCAAGTTCCCTGCCATTTGCAATATGTCTGCTAGGTGACAGGCTGGGGATGAAATGATGGAGGTTATTTAATTTTTTTTCACACTGCCACATGACAGGCACAGAGAAAAGTCCTCATGACTCTTCAATCATACTTCTTTTGTGACCCATGCCGTCTATGCTATAAGCATCATCCAGTTTCCTGCTGCTATCTCTTGCTCTGTTGTGAGTCTTGATGTTATGGCAAAGTGAATGGGAGAGGAGGAGATTTTTTCAAAAAAATGGATGAGAACCTTGTAGCATTTAGATTTTTAAAAGGTAATTTAACAGACAGTTAAAAATAGCCCCTATTACTGTTAAAAGTGTAACTATAACAGTAATTAACTACTTTGGGATTATTAACAATAAACATAACCAATCACAGTTAGACCCCCGTATCCATGGGAGTTCAATTCCCGGGCTAACTGCAGATACAAGAAACTTCAGATAATAGCAAACCTATTCAAATAAAGGACTTCCAGCAAAAGAGTCCCATAGAGTTGCAGTGGAAGACCTGGAAGATGCCTAGAGAGGATACCTCTCTAAGCATTGTCCAGCCTGACTCTATGGTATGTGTCCCTTATTTTGTGTCCTGCAGCTAACTGAAACCACATATATTGGTTCTGCGGATACGAGTTTCTGACTGTACTTTTAAATTATTAATTACCTATAAAATCAATTTTAAACATTAATATTTTAAAATAAATAAATGAAATTTGCTTTTTTAAAAAAATCAATTTTCAACCAGAATCTATAGAATATTTCACAATTTTGAAAAAAAATACCACACATTCTCAGTCTAGGTTTTTTTTTTTTTTAAGCCTGGTGTTTAATTTCCCTGAGGAAAACAGGAAATTCATCTAGGAGGCTAACCTGAATGCAGTTAAAATGAAGAAAGCACACCTTGGAATCCTAATTGAATGCAGCATGTTTATGCTGCTAGGCAAGTGCCTTCTACAAGAGAAAATGTATCAGCAGGGGCACAGAGAAAAGTGGCAGGAAGAGATGGGTGGGAGCAGAAGAGCTCAGCTTACACGTGGCCTTCCGGATACGATCAGTACTAAGCCACATACGGGCACCTTGTCCTTCCATTGCAGCACACACATACTTATTCGTGCAGCCCATCATTGTTCTTTCGATGAATCTTCTATCTGGACACAAGAGACAAGATGGATGGTCAAGGGATTCATCAATGCCTGCAACTGCTCTCCAAGCCAGTCTATCTGGTCTGGTTTGCTTGAATGGACCTCAGCCCTTGCCACATCAGGTCTCATGGAAATGAACCATAACCATATGCTACGTCAGGGCTGAGGAACCTGTGACCCTCCAGATTTTGTTACAAGCCCAGATCACACCATTTCCCAGCCAGCACGGCCAGTGGTCAGCAAAGCAGGATACTAGAACAGAGGTCCCCAAACTTTGGTCCTCCAGGTGTTTTGGACTTCTGCTCCCAGAATACTTGACTGATGGCCAAGCTGGCTAGGACTTCTGGGAGCTGAAGTCCAAAACACATGGAGGGCCAAAGTTTGGGAACCACTGGGCTAGGGGGTCATATTAGCCCCCCCAGCAGACATTGAAGGGCCACACAGCCCCATTGTACCCCCACAAAAATCAAATATTTTGCTCCTAGATGCCCCTAAATGTGTTCTTAGAGTATGGGAGCCATATTTTTTTTTCACCCCAGGGCCATTTTAGACCCAGAACCAATCTTTTCCTAAGACAGGACATGACTTCTGGCCATATCCTGTTCTTTTAAAAAGCCCTTTATGGGTCTAAAATGATCCAGGGCAGACAAAACCATGGCAATATTCCCCTACTGCCCATAGAGGTCATTTGGGTCCTTTAAAAAAATAGAAAATAACACATTTTTTTAACCCATTGGGGGACATGGAAGCCACAGAAATGATCAGGTGGCTCTGCAGCCCATAGACTGCACTTTGCCCACCATTTATCTAAAAGGTGGAGTGCTACACCCATCTCAGATGGTGGACCCTTGAAGCAATAAATTGTGGCATTCCTTCCTCCCTAGAGGTCCCCCCCCTCCATTGCCTCCACTGTTCCTTTGGAGAGCTATAGGGTTAGGCCTCAGTTCCTGTCTCTGAAGGACAAAATGGGGACAGTGCTGTGGAAAATCACAGATTACCTTTCTAAAGATCTGGTGGCACAGTGGTCAAATGCCAGTACTGCAGCCACATTATTATGAGTTTAGTCCTACATGGCTCTAGGTTGACACAGCCTTCCATCCTTCCATAGGGCAGTTAAATGGTACCCAAATTGTTGGGGGCCATGAGCTAACACAGTATAAACCACTAAGGGAGTTCTTTGCACTGATAAGTGGTATAGAAATAGAAATGATACTAGCTGTACATAATATACACATTTTAAAAATTCACCAAAAAAAATCTAGTAGACCTCATGTAAAGTTGACCACATTGGTCCTATTACAGGTGTTCCACCTCCACCACCAGTTGACTGTCTGGATCATATCATGGTGGTGGAAGTGGCATCCTGCCACCACCGCCAGTTGACTGCCTGACCCCTATTGCAGCAGCAGCTGTGGCATCCCACCACTGCTTCCACCAGTTGACTGCCTGGGTCCTGTTGCAGCTCCTGACTGGTGAGTGGCTGAGGGAATGAGGGGAGGGAGAGGCCCTTGTGAGGCTGGGGATGCAGACTGAGTGCAGATTGAGTGGCAGGAGTGGATTGTGAGGTGGAGAGAGAATTTGCATGTGGGTGGTGATTGGTTAGGTGTCTTTCCTAAGCAGCCAATCAGCACACTGGGAAAGGAAACATACCCAAGAGTTTTAGATAGATAGATAGATAGATAGTTATTGCTAAAGGTACCCTGCCCACCATGTCCAGCTCTGAGGAGACCCCAGTGTCAGACTTTTGAGTGTGGATAACTTTATAACAGGGGTGTATTTTTTTCCTGATTTTCCTTCCAAAAGAAGTAACACATGATCTAAGCACTTTCCTTCCTGCTGCAGAAAAAAAATGTCTTCAAAAATGTGTTCTTGGAGATTATTTATTCTGTGTAAAATAAGGACTTATTCTGTGTAAAAATTCATGTATCATTTTTTGCATGGGAACCAGCATTTTCTGCCCAGAAAATAATAGCGTTTGCACATTTCCTGCCAAGAAAAAAAATGCGCTTTTCTGCACAAAAGAATCACATGCAGGTTTGAGAAAGGTTAGATCTTCAGCAACAGCATTTTCTGCACAGCAAACAGTATTTTGTGCACTGGAAACAGCTCTTCTGCATGGAAAATTATATTCCTATGTGGAAAAAGCTGTTTCCTCCACAAAATAACAATGTACAAATTTTGCATGGAATAAATCCCAAACAGAAATTATTCTCATTAGTCCAGTATTCTTTTTCTCATAGTTTTTTTGACAGGTGAGAAAAATGCTTTTCTACCATTCTTCCCATACTTGCAAATGCAAGTTGCCCCCCATATCCATGGGGGATATGTTCCCAAACCCCCTGTGGATAATAGGGAACCCTATTATTTTCAATGAGACAAATGCTGGAAGTTGACCATACAATCACTCTGGAGGACCTAGAAATGCCTAGAGAAAACATGCTTTTTTTCAGACTTGGATAAACAAAACTGTAGATACTGAATCCATGAATACAGGGGTTGAACTGTATTCCTTTCCACCTCTAGAGAGAGCGGCACTGATTACTTTGTGCTTCTCATTCTGTTTCTCCTGTTGGAAGACAGTGGTAACAGACAGTGCGGTAAGGCAGAGGAAGGATGGCAAAGGAAGGCGGAAGATGGATAGGGGAGGTAGAGAGGCAAGATGGGAAATAGTGGCAGAGGGCCACTCATTCCTCATACATGTTTGGTGTCATGTCAGTTCAATTCATAGCAGTTTTGACAAAGAGCTTTCTGTAAGTTATGTCCTTTAGCTCTCTAAGGGGCAGTCTAGACAGTGAAATAAATCCTCATAGAAACTAGGGGGAATTCCATGCGTCCAAATGGGATCCTGCAGCATTCAGTCATTCTTAGAGGCTGGGGGAGAAAAAATTGAGGAAACTATGGGGGGAAAGCCTTCAGGGCTTTTCCCAAGTGTTTTAAGAACTGTGGGAGAAATGTGCACTCCCTCTGGATAGGACAACCAAATCGCAGTGCAGCACATTCCTGAAGAGGATACTTGAAGGGTGGGACATGCATGGGTGGCGGAGCCTGCTAAGAAGGCAGCACCCAGAACTGACATGTTGGATTGTCACAATAGCGATTGTGTGCTGAGTCTACAAAACAGCGTTTCTTGTTTTCTTGTCATTCTTTAAGCAGAAGATTGCTCTTCCGCACCTTGGATTTAGATTATTTTTAAAACAATACAGTTTGGTTGGGGTAAGTTTGGGAGAATAAAACCACAAGTAATTCACTCATGCTTGCCATCTTGATTCACTGACATGGCTCCCTGTGAACAGCAAGCACGGATTGTTTCGCACACCAGTGACTTTGGAAAAAAATTAACAGATGAAAGTTGCTGCAAATTGGCGTAGGTCCACACAAATCTACATTTTATTCCCTTGTCTACACCAGCCCTTCTCTGTCTGTCTCACTCACATGAACACACTCCCCTACCTTACTGTGTAAATAACCAGAATTTACAAAATAACCAGAATCCCTCCACCCAGGATAGCTGGCTCACTTTACCTTGGAGAAAGACCACTCCCATTGTACAAGAAAATAGAGGAACTGACTTATAGTTTCCCAGCTCAAGACTGACCACCTACAAAACGAGGGAGGAGTAAGATAGCTTGGATTAATATGGAAGGACATACTAGTGGCATTCATGTCTTTCATATAGGAGGTTATCTCAAAGCACTCTTCATTCCCTCCAAAACAATCCACCATCTCTGCTTCACAAGATTCTGACCATTCAAAGCAACCAGGACACTGCTTTCCATTCTTGCTTGCTATCAGCGGTGGCACTGAAAATAGATAGAAAAAGACATTCCATTTGTTCCTGGTGGTCTTCCTCAACAAAGTGCCCTCCAAATGTGGGGAAAAAAAGTTGAAGGCTTTCACAGCCAGCATCCATAGGTTTTCTGTGGGGTTTTTCTGGGCTATGAGGCCATGTTCTAGAAGAATTTATTCCTGATGTTTCACCTGCATCTGTGGCTGGCATCTTCAGAGATCACAGACACAGGCGAAACATCAGGAATAAACTCTTCCAGAACATGGCCTCACAGCCTGGGAAAAAACCACGGAAAACCTATGCTCTCCAAATGTGTGGGGTTACAACTCCCAGAAGCTCCCAGTGTAGGGACATTTTTATTTATTTATTTATTCATTTATTTATACCCCGCTCTTCAGCCACAAGGCTATCAGAGCAGCTTACAAATTGTTTTAAGCAATAGCTATTTACACATCTACACTGCTTTAAACAGTTTCCAATGCGTGTTAGCTAATTGTTCCCCACAAGCTGGGTACTCAATTTACCAACCTACGAAAGGTTGGAAGGCTGAGTGAACCTTGGAGCCAGCTGGAATCAAACTTGTGACATGGTGGCTTGCAGTACTGGCATTTAACCACTGCACCACCAGGGCTCCATGGGAGAATGGGGGTACACTGCAATGCATCTGGAGGCTGAAGAAGCAAGCTGGGTTTAGCATTGGTGACCATAGCAACACAGAGGTTCAAGCATGGCTACACATTCATCTATTTTATGAGTGCTTTTTGAATGGAGATTAGCCAATTTCAGAGAGGCTTAGATCCACAAGTTATGATTATTATCCACAGTATTCAGATGGAAGCTCCATGTTCAGAGGGAGTATTGCTGGGAGCAGCACAGAGGTTGTTACTGGTTCTGTTGTTCTTGGAACATCACTATGCCTTTTTATTACAAGACATAAGCAACCTGCTGTCCTCTAGATACTGTTGAACTACCATTATGCTGTCCATAGGCCTTGCTAGCTGGGCTTATGGAAAGTAGTTCAAAACATCTGAAAAGCACTTCACTTGATTTGGTCAAGCTCAGAAAGGTACTGGCATTACACCTGTTTAGACAGGTCGAGAAGAGGCCAGAAGGAGGATTGCATTGGTGGTGGACAATATCAGTCAGAACCTTCACCTCTGTGAAGAGAAGACTGAGTGGGGACATGATTGCACTCTTTAAACATCTCAAGGGCTGTCAGAGAGAGGAGGGTGCAGGTTTGTTCTCTGCTGCCCCAGAGGACAGGACCAAGACTAATGGTTTTGAACTACAGGAAGGCGGATTTTAATTGAATATTAGAAGGTACTACTTGACAGTGAACGTAGTTCAGCAACGGAACCATTTACCTAAAGAGGTGGTGGGGTCTCTTTCTCTGGACACCTTCCAAAAGAGGCTGACAGCTACCTGTTAGAGATTCTTTAGTTAGAGATCCTGCATTGAGCAGGGAGTTGGCCTCAATGGCCCATGAAGTCCCTTCTAGCTCAATGGCTCTATGATTCTAAGGCCAAATCCACACTACACAAATAATCCAATTTGAAACTGGGTTATTTGTCATGATTCCTTCCTATGGAAGGAATGAAGCACTACCACTCTTTGACAGAGAAGGTGAAAGACCCTTGTAAAACTGCAAATCCCAGGATGCAATAGGAAGGAGCCATTTGGCCTAAGTCTTCAACTGCAGATGCAATATTAGGACAAAAGCAGGTGTGGGTTGGAAAAATATCAGCCCCCCACAGGACTTTGAGGGGCCACACACACACACCATTTTCACCTCACTGTCCCTCAAATTTGGGAAGTCCAAAAAGCAAATATGGCCCTTAATACTCCCCAGGCTTCTGGTCTGAGGGATGCTATAAGTCATCCCACCATGCTTTGGGGGATCTGGGGAGCTTAACAGGGGCCATCTAGTCCAACCTCCTGCCATGCAGAGATACACAACAAAAGCACCCCTGAAAAATGCCCATCCAACCTCTGTTTAAAGATCTCTAAAGGTTTGTGTTCTAGT
This sequence comes from Gambelia wislizenii, assembly GCA_030847615.1. Classification (NCBI taxonomy): domain Eukaryota; kingdom Metazoa; phylum Chordata; class Lepidosauria; order Squamata; family Crotaphytidae; genus Gambelia; species Gambelia wislizenii. Next base: position 30,312,454 of record JAUMIR010000010.1, on the reverse strand, counting down.
CTCTGGAGCAGTAGAAAACAAGCTTGCTCTGTCTCCTACATGATATCACATCAGATATTTAAAAATTGCTATCATGTCACCTCTCAGTTTTCTCTTCTCCAAGCTAAACATATCCAGCTCCACAAATCATCCCTACAGATACATAAAGGGCGACTATTGCATAATGTTTTGCACTGACTCCCAGATCAATCACATAAATGTTTACTCTGGAGTAAGTTCTACTGACTTGAGCAGGACTTCTTGTTATTTGCCATCACTTAACGTTGACATATGATAACCCTGTGTATAAGAGACACCCATAAGCCATGGACATCAAGAGCTCTTCTCAGCTCTTGAAAACTCAGGGATGTGTCTTCCTTGAATGAATCAATTCACCTGCTGTGTGGCCTTCCTCTTTTCTTACCATCTTCCTCTTTACTGACCATTACCATTTTTTTCCAGTGAGTCACATTGTCTCATGAGGCATCCAAAGTATGAAAGCCTCAGATTAGTCTTTTGGGTTTCTAGTGAGAATTCATTAGGACTAGGAATAGCAATGCCAATAGCACTTCTATTTCTATACCACTTATCAGTGCCAAAGCACTCTCTAAGCAGTTTACAACAGGTTAGCTAATTGCCTCCCAACAAGCTGGATATTCATTTTACCAATCTATAGCAGGATGGAAGGCTGAGTGAACCTTGGAGCCCTCTAGAATTGAACTTGCAACACTGTGGCTGTGGTACTGGCATTTAACCACTGCACCACCAGAGCTCCCTAAGTCCTAGGTTAACCATACAAGGAGCCCTTGTGGCACAGTGGTTAAATGCCAGTACTGCAAGCCACCACATCGCAAGTTCGATTCCAGCTGGCTCCAAGGTTCACTCAGCCTTCCATCCTTTCGTAGGTCGGTAAATTGAGTACCCAGCTTGTGGGGGGCAATTAGCTAACACACATTGGAAACTGCTTAATGCAGTGTAGATGTGTAAATAGCTATTGCTTAAAACAATTTGTAAGCCGCTCTGATAGCCTTGTGGCTCAAGAGCGGGGTATAAATAAATAAATAAATAAATAAATATTTAAAAATAAATAGTGCAGTGGTCTGAGTGTTTGGCTGGAATTGCAGGAGACCAGGGTTTGAATCCCTACTCAGCCGAAGAAACCCATTGGGTAACCTTGAGCAAGTTGTACTCTCTCTAGCTAAGCAGAAGGCAATGGCAAACCTCCTCTAAATAAATGTTGCCAGGAATACCCTAGGACAGGGTTGTCATAAGTCAAAGTCAACTTGAAGGCACTTAACAAAATGTAACATAGAAACATAAAGTTGGAAGAGACCACAAGGACCATCTAGTCCAACCCCCTGCGAGGCAGGAATACCCAATTAATGCACTCCCGACAGATGACCGTCAAGCCTCTATTCAAAAACCTCCAAAGGAGGAGACACCGAGGCAGTGCATTCCACTGCCAAACAACTCTTACTGTCAAGAAGTTCTTCCTAATGTTTAGGTGGAATCTCTTTTCGTGTAGTTTGAGTCCATTGCTCTGTGTCCTTGTCTCTGGGGTAGCATAAAACAAGCTTGCTCCATCCTCAGTATGACATCCCTTCAAATATTTAAACACGGTTATCGTGTTCCCTCTTAACCGTCTCTTCTACAGGCTAAACACATCCAGCTCCCTAAGCTGTTCCTCATAGGGCATGGCTTCTAGACCTCCCACCATTTTGGTTGCCCTACTCTGGACATGTTCCAGCTTGTCAATATCCTTCTTCAGGTGGCTTCACTTCAACCCCCTGCCATGCAGGAATACCCAATTAAAGTAGAACTATAACAGTATAGAACTGTTGCTGTAATCCTCAGCTGTGTTTTTACAGGCTGTGGAGCAGCAACCTCCTCTGTCAAACCTTCCAGAACACAGCATATTACCAAAAGCCCAGAAGAGGACAACACGGGGCATGAAGAAAAAGGAAAAATGAAGGAGGGAGCATGAAAAAATGGGTATCAGAAAACTTTGTACTTACATTCAACAACAGCAGTTTTGCATTCCTCTCCTGTGCAACAGACGAAGTGTGACCTGTAGGTTCTTCCTCTGCCCATATCCAAGTAAATTGGAGGGAATGTGCACCTATAACTGTTCGCACAGCCTTTCTCAGTTTTCTCAATTTTATTTCCTTTTATATAGAAAGAGAAAAGAAGAAGAAAGTTGGATTCAGTAGCTAGCAAAAATTCCCATCTCTAAGACAAGTAGATTCTTTCATACTGATACTGGTCACCTGTCCAGAAAGCAACTAGTTACCAAAAAATTATAAACAGCACTAGTCTGGGAAGGGAGCCAACTGTTAATTAGCTGACAGGAAGGCAAACACAGTCAAAGGTTTAGTCCAGTAACACAGTCCAAAAGGTCAGAGGCTTACGGCAGTCAGTCAGCATGGGTCCAGAATGGTCCGTGGGTCAACAGGAGCAAGCAGCAGAGTATTCAGGGACAGTGCAAGGTCTAAGCACGAGTCAAGGTAACAGAAGTCAAGATAACTGGAATCCAGGCACCAAAGTCAGCAGGAAGCTTTTACCAGGAAGATCAGTTGATCTCTGACAAAGCCTCCATTGCCTCTCCCAGCATATATAAAGCATTTCAGGCTTTGTCAGGTGTTTCTTAATGAGTAGGTTTTTCTCATAAAGTCTCAGAGATATCCTTTGAGCTTTCTTTTGAGCTTGCTGCTGGTTATACGATGGTGGAGGCAAGTCCCTCTCTTCTTCTTTGTCCTTCTCTCAATGGGCAATACAATCTGCTGGGACTGATGCCAATCCACTTGGAGCAGGCTGTTACTCTGCTCAAGCCTCTAGGTTGGCAGGGTTCCCTGCTGGCACAGATGTAGATAAACCTGTGCCAGGGTCCCTAGGGCCATACCCTGCCATGTCCTCCTCCGACTCTGTACCCTCATCAGGCTCATGGGGCATGACATCACCTCCCATGTCTAGAGAACCAATATCCACAGTTTCAGTTATCAGAGGAAGACAAAAAAGGGATACATACCATAGAGTTGCTCTGGAAAATGCCTAGAGAGGTGTCCTCTCTAGGAATTGCTAAGTCCTCCAACACAACTCTATGGTATGTTTGTACAGGAAGTCCTTTGCTATTATTCGTGGTTTCACTTATATGTGTTAAGTCCAGGAAAGTATCACGCGTGGATACAGGGCAACCAGTATTTCAGGATCCATGTGGCTTGTGACACAGTGTCAGTAGTAGGTAGGGGAAGAAGCTTCCCTGAGTTCAGTCCCAAAGGTCTGTATGACAGCCATGTGTTAAAAAGAATGCACCTATGCACAGTTTGTCAGTTGTTTCACAGGCCACTTATACAATATTCTGCAGCTCTTGACACCTGCAAACTCCCTAGGATGCGCTTTTTTTTGGCCAAAGAGAAAGATGACTTGACTCTCCTTGAAGGCATCAGGAGCATCAATCCATCTGCTAAACAAACACATGCACACACCAGGGTTGCCAGGTCAGGATTGTCTCAAGAGAGTTTATCAGATGTGGCACTTATGGCATCATAAAGAGCCTAATATTCACAAAAGGGTGTTACAAATTTCTGTGTATTTTGTGACAAGGTTCTTTTTGATCCAGAGAGAGAGAATAGGGTTCAATCACTAGGACTATAGGAGAAGACCATACTTGCACACCAGATCTGGTTTTAAATACTCATTTCATGTAACATTTATTATACATACATTAAACATGGTATCCAGACATTTATTAGACATACATTAGCCATTTATTAGACATGTACAACTGCATGTAACATTTATTATACAAACACACAATGACTTATGGTACCAAGAGTTTTAATCACTCACACATTCGAAACCTCATACTCACAAGACAGGCACCTCATGGAAATGGATTCAATTTTCATAGGGCTACAGATGCAAGATTAGCACTTATTGCTTGCATGCCCAGTGGTCGAAAAGTCTCTTGTTATTATAGTCCTTTTCAGCTGAATCCCACCTGGGCTGTCATCCGGCCAAAACCTTCCCACCACATTCCTTGCAGTCTGCAATCAGGTATTCCTTTAATGTTAATCAGATCTGTCTTTCCTGCAATTTCCACCAGAGACGGAACTGATTTTGACCTGGTCTATTATGTCATTTCCACTTTAGCAATAAAAAAGAGGTCAGGTTCTCACAGTCCTTGCTTTCTTGCCTCCTTGCTTCAAGTGTCACGTCTTCATTTTGTGATGCATTGTGAGAATCTCCAGTTTAGGTAGCCTGTTTCCTTTAGCAAGGCCCATGCATCCACATTCATAACATATTGTAACAAGGGCATGAGTACCAGACAATGTCCTTTCGCAATCATGTATTGAGAAAAACCCATTCCTTTTTATGGATGGGCCAAGCTGTCAATTGATATATCCTGGTGATTTGTTGCTGGCATAGCCAGCATTTGAATCTTCACACCATTTAGCTCACATGAATATGGCATCAATGACAGAACATTTCCAGGTGAGATTGAATAGCCAGGTAGGGGATGCTCTTGTTATGACCACCCCTCCATGTACTTGGGACTTTTAAAGTGTGTTTTTGTGCTTGTGTGTACTTTTTGTGTCTATTTTACTTTTATTTTTGAATTTGCTACACTCGTGTCTTCTTGCGAGAATCAGTGAAATCTTAAACCAGGAAGTTAACAGAGCTCCGTTCACTTTCCGTTAGTGCCTGGTCTGCCTCTTTAACAGACTAAGGTAAGGTCTAGTGATGGTGATGGTGGTAGTCTTTTGCTGACATAAAAATGCTTCAAGATCTGCTGGCAAAAGAACTTTTGAAATGGGTGGTCGGATAAAATCCAGGCACTGAGGTGTCTGGGCCAAAATCTGAGACCAGTACCAACACACAGTTCACAGTTTGTCATTCAAGCAAGGGGGGAGAGAGAGAGAGAGAGAGAGAGAGAGAATGTGTTCCCATTTGGAAATAAATCTTAAAGTAAAATGAGGGGGTTATTCTTTCTTGCCTTCTTAGGGATATAGGACCAGAAATATTTATTCTAGCCCAGTGGTTCTTAACCTGGGGTCCAGGGACCCCCGGGAGTCTGTGATGTCCTCCCAGGGGGTCTGCTAAGGCTTGAAGGCTGCTCAGCCCACCTCCTCCCTGCAGTGGAGCGGACACGTTACAGCAACCAAGGCAAAGGCTGGCTGGTTGGCTTGGCCTACACATTGCCATTTAGTCTGCTCCAGCCACAAACTTGCAGGAAGAAGCAGGAATAAAGTCTTCCCTCCCCCTCCAGTGCCTCTGAAGGAAGGTTTAATGGATGGTACAACTGTAGTAGTAGTAGTAGTAGTAGTTTTGTTTTGATTTGTTTTAAATCTGAAGTTAAGTCTTGGGGGTCCATGGCAACAAAAGATATTTAAGGGGGGGGGTAAAGAAAAGGTTAAGAACCACTGCTCTAGACTACTTGCTTCTTGCCAGACGATGGATGCAGAGCAGAGCAGAAGGTAAACTCTGGCACCATAATGATTGGGAGAGGAGAAGAAATTAAATACATAGACCCTCTAAAGAGTCTGTGGATTGATTGCAGCCACAAATCAATTAAGCCTTACAAATTGTTGCAAACTGCTACTCTCCTAGATGAGCTGGAGGTTGACACCCAACCCTTTCCTCTCAGCTATAGATAAATTCACCAAAGCTGGAGATTTTGTACCCTCATTTGGTTACACAACATGCCTGATTCAAAAACAGGAATGAGCAACTGTGGAAGGCTAGAGGAATCCTCATAAGCCTCCCATGAAACCTTGAGGACTCTACTACCACTATTGCACCCCCCCCCATTTAACACACAAACAAAGTTAAATAGGATGTTTTGCCCAAAATGCTACCCAATGCTAGGGGTTGTGGTGAGCATTTTCACCATATTTGGGGAACCCCCTGAGCCACTGAAGGCATTTGATATCAGGAAAAAGGAATTTAAGCTATGTAGGCTGTTTGGATTATTAATGTATTACTCAGGTCCTGTCTATACAGTCAAAATAATACAAACAAGATGAGAAAGTTCGGTGATCTGTTCAAATGGCCGTTTACACAAATACGTGTCATTCAGAAGGGTGGCAGCGAAATCCACGGCAAAGTCCATGTGCGCCACATCTAGGGCTTCATACGGATTTTTTGAAAAGATCTGTATGACTTCCAAATGTGCAACCATTTGAACACACACGTTTGCACAGTTACGAAAAGGCAGTGCAATCTGATTGGCTGGACGAGCACGGGGGCAGGGCTAGCAAAGAGGGGAAGGGGCTGCAACCACCATGTTGGACTTTTGGCTAAGCAAGGATCATGTAAGTCAATCAAATGGTGATTTTATACTTTTTTGATGTGTTCATATTTTTTCCCCTTACATAGACAAGACCTCAGTGTGCCTGGCTATGTGCCAAGGATAAAGGTTATGATGGCACTGACCAGTGGGAAAAGGGGAAGGTGGTTCTCATGAGCATGTGCGAGATTGCAGCCAATCCGGAATTGCCAACTTGGCATAAAGGGGCCAATCATACATTGCCACCATGTTGGCTGGGAGCTTTAAATGTGTACTGTGGAAGTTTAAGTGTGTGCTTGCTTTGCGAATGATCACCAGGCACCCCTTTCTGTGCAGAATGTGATTAAAGGTAGTTGTATTCTCCCATCCTTTTGTGCTAATTGGTGTAAACACACTGGACAATGAGCCCTTTTTGTGGATAACACACGCAACAACAACAACAACAATATAAAACTGGAAAGAACAGGAACAAAATCTGGGACTTTTCCATTGGTCTGGATGCAACCTTAATTCAGTATACTTAATTGTTACAGGATTCTGGCCAGAACTTTCTCTCTCTCTCTCTCTCTCTCTCTCTCTCTCTCAAAACTAGGAGTGAACCTTTTGCCATTTGCAGTCTCGCTTGTCTGTTTGTTTGAGTTTTTGGCAGTCCCCGTGGTCCTTGGAGCGACTCAGATGGGACCTGGTGCCTTTAGGGTGTTTAGGTCATCTGACTCCAGCAGCAGACCCAACAAAATAGATTGCATACCCCACCCCCTAAACATTTCACAGATGAAAACTAGGACACGTGCCCAAGCAATATTGGAGGGTGGTCAAGATGACAAAAATTCCCAACATAAAATTTTGTCTAGTTCATTCTCCTCTCATTCTATACCCTCTGTCTTAACATCCTCTGTGAATCTGGTTTTTAATTGATAGTAGGTAAACCAATTAGTTTTACCTATTTCTTCTATTTGCTCTTTGGATTTCAGCATTATTTTCCCTTCCTCATTTACAGTTATCTCTTTGTATCTTAACCAATTTATAGATGTTTTCCATCTATTTTGAAAAGCCTCATGTGGTGAGGTCCAATATGGCAGCTTATTGTAAAACATCTTTTTAATTTTCTTCCATACAAGTAAAAGAGCCCTTCTAACGTAATGATTATTAAATTCTTTATTAATTTTGTCTCTGCCATAACAGAGATAGGCATGCCACCCGAATCTGTTATCGTGGCCCTCTAAATTTAGTATATCGTCATTGTTCAATCCCACCCAATCTTGTATCCATGTGAGGGCAGCTGAATAATAATATGTTTTTAAATCAGGCATGTCCCATCCCCCTCGCATTTTATCGTCAATGATGTATTTCCATTTAATTCTAGGCTTCTTGTCGTTCCAAATGAAGTTTCTTAAATCTCTTTCCCATTCATTCCAGCATTTTTCATTCATTATAATCGGTGCGTTTTGAAATAAAAATAACATTTTTGGCAATGGCAATTATCATTTTACAGGCTGCTATTTTCCCCAGTATTGATAGATTTAATTTTCTCCATCTCTTCATTTCCATTTTAATTTCTTTCCATGTTTTATTGTAGTTATTTTCATATAAATCCGAATTTCTCTTTGTTATCCATAACCCTAGATATCTCACTTTATTTTCAACCTTACATCCAGATTTTTCCATTAGTATTTTATCCTCTTGTTTGTTCATATTTTTAGTTATCAAGATTGATTTTTCTTTGTTGATCTTAAATCCTGCCTGTTGTCCAAATTCGGTTATGTTACTTAATAGATGTTCTATATTTTCTATCAGATTTTCTGAGAAAAACACTAAATTGTCAGCAAACGCACACAGCTTCAAATTTTTACCTCTTATTTTAACTCCTGGGAAATTAGCATTGTTTCTTATGTTTCTGTTCAAAACTTCTAACACTAGAATGAATAATAAAGGTGAGAGCGGACATCCCTGTCTGGTACCTTTATTAACATTAATTACTTCTGATCTTTCCCCATTAATAATTAACTGGGCATTTTGTTTATAGTATATTTTTCCCACTTCCTTTATAAACTTGTCGCCCAGATCCATCTTCTTCATTACCTCCAATAGGAAATTCCACCTCACATTGTCGAAGGCTTTCTCCACGTCAATGAATAGCAATGCTAATTTTCTCTTGTTGTTTGCCTCAAAGTACTCTATCATATCCAAAATTATTCTTGTGTTGTTATTTATCTGCCTACCTGGAAGAAAACCATTCTGGTCTTCATGTATTGTTTCAACTAAAACTTTTTTCAATCTTCCTGCAAGTATTGTAGTAAATATTTTGTAGTCTGTATTTAACAGAGAGATAGGTCTGTAATTTGCAACCTCTTTTTTGTCTTTGCCTTCTTTTGGTATTAAAGCTACATTTGCCAAAGTCCATGAGTCTGGGATACCTTTTTCTTCCACCTCTCTGAAAGTTTGATATAGTGGTATGATTATTTCATCCTCCATCAGTTTATAAAAAAGGGCCGAAAATCCATCAGGGACTGGTGCTTTATTTAGTTTTAATTAACCTATTGCTGTAGCAATCTCTGCAATTGAGATAGGTTCATTTAATTTCTTCTTTTGCTCAATAGATATCTTAGGTATGTTTTGTTGTTCCAAATATTTTTCCATCTGTTCTTCTTCTTCCTTGCTGAACTTTTTCCCCCTGAATAGTTGTTTGTAATATTCTTGGAAGGCTTTTATTATTTATTTTTGTTCAGTTACTATCCTATCATTCTTATTAATTTGTACAATAAGCTTCTTTTCTAACTCTTTTTTCAATTTATATGACAACCATTTTCCTGCTTTGTTTGAATGTTCAAAATTTCTCTGTTTAGTTCTTTTCATTTCCTTTCAATTAATGTCAATTCTTCCATATTAATTTGTCTTTGTATTAACTTAATTTGTTTCATTAGTTTTTCCTTGTTTGGATGTTCTCTTAATTCTTTCTCTTTGATTTCTAATTGTTTAATAAGATATCTGTATCTTTCTGATTTCGTCTTTCTGACTTCAGCACCTTTCTTAATCATAAGCCCTCGTATAACCGCCTTACTTGCATCCCAAACTGTTTTTGTTTGACATTCTCCTGTCGTATTTTCTTTGAAGTAAAACTTTAATTCCTTTTTTAATGTCTATACAAATCTCTCATCTCTCAATAGCTGCTCATTCATTCTCCAATGAATTTTATGTTGTGGACAAAAGAAAACGATCACTAAGCTATATAAATTACTGCTGGAAAGGAAACTAGAGATGGACAATATCAAAGAGTATATGATCAGATGGGCAGCAGATTTGGGCTATCCTATAGATGCAGAAGCGTGGGAAAGAGCAAGGAGGAAAACTAATAAGTTTACCATCTGTCAAAATTTGAAAGAAAATTACTTGAAAATTACTCATAGGTGGTATTTCACACCAGTTAGATTGAACAAAATGAACAAATCTTTCAATATTAAGTGTTGGAGATGCCAGAGTAACAGGGGCACTTTACTCCACATGTGGTGGAGTTGTAAGGTAATTAAAAAGTTCTGGTGTAAAGTACATACATTTCTGGAAGACATGTTGCAAATTCATTTTGAAGCAAAACCTGAATTATATTTGTTGAATATAACTGACATAATTAAAAAAGAAGAGGAAGGTAAAAACTGGAGAATTATATTTTATCTAATTACGGCTGCAAGATTGGTAATAGCGCAGAGATGGAAATCCGTAAATGCACCAACTATTGGGGAATGGATGGAAAAGTTACAAGAAATTATAGAATTAGATATCTTAACTGTGAAAATACATAATATACCCAAAGGGAAATCATTTAAAAAATGGTCTCCGGTACTACGACAATGGGAAAAAAGGGGACTGATTTATGATACTGAATATTTGAAATTGATGGGATAGAAAATGAGACATTAAGAATTAAAAGGATCAGAAAGAATTGGCAGACAGATAGAGAATTACTTTTGACAGAACAGATGAAACAACAGAGTACGGAAAGAAGATAATGAACAGAAGGCCATATATTGGTATTGACAGAAAGAGAGGTTGTTATTCCAATAATACCAAATATACAGAAAGTCTGATGGGGATTTATGTTTATTGCAATATTAAGGAAATCATATGAACATGTATGTTATGTGATTATATGTATGTATGTATGTATGTATGTTTTTGTTGTTGTTATATTGTGGATGTTATAAATAAATAAAAAAGATGACAAAAGTTCCTAATGAGGAAAAACACATGAATTAGGAGAGACTACAGCACTGTGATTTTGCCTGAGCCTATGGGCAAGATTCTGCACTTCTTCTCCTCTCTTCCTGCTGAGTTAATGGAGTGCTAACTGCTTTTCAACCTTGAACTTTAACTGATGACCTATCAACTCACCTAAATTGCTCACAGTATATGTGAGAAGGCAGGTTTCTTGGTTTTCATCACATTTTGCCATGGGGCCTGAGCAGTTCCTGCCCATGCCACTACATGTTTCACATTCCAGAGAAGCACCTGAAGGAAGAAGGGAGAAAACAGAAAAATAATCATTACCCCTTTTGTATGGGGAAATAAACCCAGGTTTCTGCCATGCCAAATTAGCCTCATTTGTACTGCACCATTGTGTAGTCCCAGAATTTCAACCCTGCAGGGTCTAGGTCCTCTACATCCCTGCCCACAATTAGATGCTGGAGCTTGGACAGCCATGAAGGAACCATCAATTGTAACACCTGCCTGAATATGCCCAGTTGGCCCTTTTAAAAGAAAGAAACATCATCTCCATCTGATGGTAAGAAATGTACCAAGTAGCTGCAGCAAATGAGCGAGCCACCATTCAAATCTCACCCCAATGACTCTGGAGATCATCAGACACAGCAAAAACTATCTTAGAAGATTTCTAGAAGAACAGGAGGGGACAACCTTACCAGGTGACATTGTCCTCCAGTGTTCTGGAGACGTAGCGCAGGTGTGAGTAAGGCATTCCTTTTTATTACTGGTTTCTCCCCATCAATACAAAAGGGAAGCCTCGTCTGTGGCAGCTCTACAGCCCCAGAATGGCAGAAAGATGTGGGCATCTGGTAAGATCGCCATTTATGTTCTTGTGGCGATCTTCTAGCAGGGTTGGGAATGCGATTTTTTGGCGCATTCCCCTGCATCTGGTAATCTCCCCTGACATAGAAGAGATTATCAGATGTGTGGGAATGCGCAAAAAAAAAAAAATGCATTCCCAACCACGTCTGAAAATCACTACAAGAATAGAAAGGGCAACCTTACCAGACACTGTGTCCATCTGCTGTTCCAAGGGCATAGCACAGACATCAGTAAGGCATCCCTTTTGTATTGATGGGGAGAATCCACTAAAAATGAAAAGGGACACCTTACTCATGCCTGCACTATGCCCCTGGAACACTGGAGGACTCTTTCTGGAACACTGGAGTAAGGTCACTCTTTCCTGTTCTTGTTGCAATCTTTTGATGCAGTTTTTGCCACATCTGATAATCCCATGATATTATGATAATGATTGGAGACACTAGAAAGGAGTTAAAGTGGCAGTGGATGTGTTCACTCTGTACAGTTGTCTGTTCCGTTTCTCAGTGCTGAGTGCCCAAAATATTCAAGTTCTTGAATGGCTCCATCCAGTTTACTGGAACAGAAGAACATGAAAACCTCACTCTACTTTTTACTGAGCTTTTCCAAATCCTGTTTGCCTTTTATTTCTCTCCTGATTTTATATCAGATTGTGAGATTTGGTGTTTTCTTTCAACTCTGTAATGTGCCGAATTATTTTATGTATTTTATGCATTTATTTATGCAATGTTGCCAAATAAAACATATGTCTGCATATCCCCCCCCTCCTCCAGTTAGGTGCTTTGTAGCCTTTTACATTTTAAAATATGCACATTGTTTTGTGTCAGTGTTTCTCAACAACTCTCTGAAAGCCTTGTAAACACATATGTGCTCAAAGTGAGGTCTATATTTTCTTGCACAAGTCTCGGGAGGGCTGGCATGCCGGTATGGGCTTCTGTGGTCCTGTGGCACCTGATCCTTTTTTATTTGGCAGGAACGGTTCATCCTAAGTATTTTGCTAAAAGTTTTATTGGGTTTTACCTTGTCTTACCCCACATCTTAGCCCTGTCTTAGCCCCGGGAGTCATTGGTACTGCCTGGGAGCAAAACAAAGCAATAGCCCTGCATCATATGGACTGCAGAGCTCTAAGATGGTGCCAAGATGGGAAACATAGCCCATCTAGTCAAGGCCCTAGTCCAACATTCAAACTAGTCCAACATCCCACTGGTTCAGACACACTGGCTCACTGGAATTCTTACTGCTCCCTAACACTGAACTGCACTCGTAAACTGAACTCAAATCTTTTTAAAAGCACCCAGGCTGAAGCAAGTCTCCAGTGAACAACCACCCCTTCCTTACCTATTGTTAGAAATGTAAAAAATAGGAGAAGTTGGAGAAGAGTCTGCATGGTGACAGTGAATCCATAAAACACTCTCCTGTGACAAGTCAGGATCTCTGGGTTAAAAGGCCTGCAATGACATCCAAAGAAATCACATTTGGAAAGCAAGAATTCACCACAGGTGGCCTTTAACCATACTTAATAATTCTGTGACATATTCCTAAAATAAGATGTGACCAGGTTAGTTACTGAAGGCTGGAATTCAGGTAGCAATCTACACATGTGGAAGTAGCGCTACTCATACAGAGTGACAAATCAGGCATTGTGCAATGGACATATTCAGCTGACAGTGGTGGAAGTGGAGTTACGCAGACAGCATGTGCACATATGTCTTGTCTTTGCAAGTTGTGCATTGTGACTGTGCATACTACACTGTGCGTTACAGGTGTGGATCCTTTGTTTTGCCTTGTGGTTGCACCTCCTCTACTTTGCATTGCAATTGTGTGTCATGTAGTGTGTATTGTGCAATAGCCCTTAGTCATTGACTGGTGTTTTGAAATGTTGCTATTCTGTATCGAGATTGTGTAGTGGTTGCGTAGCATGCTGTATCTCTTTCTGTGCATATTTACATTACACCGATGGGATGCTGGATTGCAGATGAAGGTTGGATAAAGAAAGGTAACAACTAGAAAAAATTCAACACTCTTAACAAAAAAAAATAGCATTTTAACACTGATGCTTTCCTGAAGACCATCAAATTGGATAGAATTTTCTTCCATCCCCAATAGACACTGTGTGCCTTATTTTAGTGGAGGAAAGGGGATTGGAACTGGAAGTGTGTTGCTAGTCACTTTCACAATAAACAGGTTAGGATGGTGCAGCCTGCAATGATTTGGGGGAGATACTGGCCCCATATTGACCCAGGTTTTCCTAGTAAGTGTGTTATTTGTAACTCATTACTTCTGAGTTACTGCCTAGGGGCCCTTTCACATTGCTGAATTGTAGCACTATGATTCCACTTTAACTGCCATGTCAACACCTGATGGAACCCCAAGGTCTGTGGTTTGGGAAAGCACCCTTCTATGAGATTATTGCATTATACATTTACTTTTTGAAAATGTTGTTTCTTGGAGTCACTAAATGGCACTACCCTGTCTATTCGGTGCTGGCATGTAGCTGCAGCATCAGCTGGGACTATAGGTACACATCATGACTGTCACTGCTGTCTCCCAAATCATGTTGTGAATTTAGAGCAATGCATGATGCCAAAGACCCATTGAAAACCCAGAAACGTTTTCATGATATATAGTCAGCATCAGAGTAGAAGAGTAAGCAGGAAAGGGGGGGGGTATTAAGTCATTTAGTTACACTTTCTTCATTCTAAGTCAGTGGGTTGCTGTAATGAGTACAATCAGACCCCTGAATCCACGGGGGTTTGGTTCCCAAACTTATCATAGTTACCAGAAATCATGGATAACAGCAAACCCTATTAAAATAAAGGAAGTCCTTTAAAATAAAGGACTTTCAGTAAAAACATCCCATAGAGTTGGGCACAAAGATGGGTAACTGTTCAGGTCCAGGGGCCAATTTCTTTTTTAAATAAATCATCCACAGCCGTCTTCTCATTCTTTCAAAAAGTTAATTCATTGTTGCTACTAATTACAGTGTTCAAAATCAATTCACAACATTCCTTATTCCATTGCTTGCCATTTTTTTCCAATATGTTCATTTCTTTAAAATAAAACCTTGACTGGAATCCTCTTGGATAGTCTTAACTAGAGTAGACCCATTCAAGGAATTTTGGAATAGTAAGTCAACACATAGGTAAATCCCATTGATTCAATGAGTCTACTTTACATATGACTAACAACAGATTTCAGGGCCTTATTTTTATTTTTAAAAGAAAAGAAACGAATGGCATAAAATGTAGGGGGGGGGACCTAGCAAAATGTCTCTAGAACTGTCTTTTAAATATAGCTTTGAAAGTAACTAGAAAATGTTACGTATTACTAGGGATGGAAAGAATATTCACAAATATTCGAACAACAGTAGAGAATGAATGTATTGTTTTACATGAAGTTTGTTGAGTGCTGAGAAATCCCAATAAAGAGAGGCCCATGTGACAAAAATCTTAGAAGTTTGAGACTTATTCTGTGCACAAACACACTTTTGCACAGAAAATGCCCCCCCCCCAAAAAAAAATCAGCACAGAAATGTGATTTTTCTGCCCAGGAAGCATGTTTCCTATGCAGAAAACAGGATTTTAGATACAGAAAACAACATTCTTCAGCAGAACATACTGTTTTTACCAAAACCATCAGCAGCATATTGATTTTTGGCACAAAATAAGTCCCAAACGGAGATTAGTCATTGAAAACTGCACAAATTTTAGAGACTTTCTCACAGCAGAGAGAAAATTCATTCAATTGTGTGTTCTTTCCTGAGGAATTGAAAATAGTGAAAATGTACATCCCTGCTCATTACATCAGTAAAATAGTGTTGTTCTCACTGGTTATGTCATTTTAGAAATGTAACTTAATTACACTTCCTTTACCAAGGGAAAGTAACTTCTCATTCATTCCTTGTAACTTGTTACTTCCATATTCTGCATGGTTTCTGGACAACCCTTTTCCTTTGAACAATATAGATTTCCAGAGTATTAACTAGGCTTGGGAAGACTTAAGTTCAAATCTTTCTCTGTGTGTATGTATCTTCAAGTCACTTGTTGACTTATGGTGACCCCATGAATTTCCTAGGGTTTTCTTAGGAAAGGAATACTCAGAAGTAGTTTTACCAGTTCCTTCCTCTGAAATATAGCCTGCAGCACCTGGTATTTGTTGACAGTCTCCCATCTAAGTACTAACCAGAGCTGAACCTGCTTAACTTCCAAGATCAGATGGGACCTGTTACTCAGCCCTAGAGCTTACCATGTGAATGAGTGCCAGTTCTTTTGTGACTAACTTACCTCACTCAGCTGTTCTGACATTAAAATTCTTAGGGTGGGACACACTCCCTGGAGTTCATCAAGGAACTGCTGGGTAGAAACAAAAAAATTAAAATACAGTTATTCATCAGAGCTACATTGGCCTAGTTACTAATTCAGAACTAATTCACTTGTTTCCATACACCCCAACGGTTTTTATTCACCATTTATTTCATAGGAAGACCCAGCTAATATTCAGATGCTTGAATTTTTGGTGTTTTCCAACCACATGGTGAGAAATAGTTGGGCACGTTATTGTGCCTCCAAGGCGTGAAATCCACCAGAGTTCAGACACATTAGAATAGAGTTTCCAATTAGCAATAATCGCGCCTCGGATTAACCTCATTGGCTACGATACTGCCACTGCGCAAAGCTTCAGACACATTGGGAAAGAGGTCTTGTTGGTCCACAGAGAGTAAATCTGTTAGATCAATGGGATCTGCATTCACTGTACAACACTGGAATCAATGGGTCTACCGTAGTTGTGTTTACTACATAATAATATTTAGACTTATCAACATCTTGTCTTCCAAAGCTTTTGGAATTTTAGTTTAGTTTAATCTAGTTTCATCTTATTTTGTATTTTTATTATACTTTGATTTGATTGTATCCATTAGCTTTTTTGTATTGTGTTGCACTGGCATTTTTATGTTTGTATTTGCGTAACATGTTCTGCAGCTGTGTTGTACTGGTTTTCCTGTCTTTGTGTATGTGTTTGTATACAACATATGCCTTTGGCAGGGCTGGCTGTCTTTTTATTGTTCTGTGAAGCATCACGTACACTGATGGTGTAATAATAATAATAGTAGTACTAGTAGTCGTAGTAATAGAACAAATTTTCATTCTATCAGTTCCACTCTTCTCTTTCACCCATCCCATTCCACTTCTCAAAAAACTTTGTGTAACTTACACAGGCTCTTTAGCTGGGACATTTTTTAAAATGAAAAATGGATAATGACATCAGTTAAATGAGGAATTGGTTTTCTATTGTCCTTTGTTAATGTAACTAAAAATATTAAATGAAAGGGTTCATCCATTTTGAATTTTCATTCATCATTATTTTTTTTAAAAAAAAATGACCATGCACCTCTAATTCTGAAGTCTTTTTATGTATAAAATACTTTCTAGCAATGAGGGTCTATTTAGAAAGGGATAGATAATGCTTCAACTCACCTATGAGAGAAAAGCAGGTAGGCCTGAAGTTGAGATGTTGAGTAGATGTTGTGTAGTGAAAAGATAGGAGGCAGTGGGATGGGAGAGGAGTTGCCATGACACCCGTTACATGATCATGACTCTTCTCCTGTGTCACACTTGGTTGGTCACATCACAGCCCTGTGGGACCTGGAGAATCTACAAAAGGGATTTCAGCCGAACATGGTTGTTGTTGTTGTTGTTCCCATTGTGTGCCTTCATGGTCACTCTGTATGCACAGTACTGTCCTCCAGCACCACATTTCAAATGAGTTAATTTTCTTCCTGTCCATTTTCTTCACTGTCCAGCTTTCACAACCATACATAGAAACTGGAAATACCCTGACATGGATACTTCTGACTTCAGAATTCAAAGAAATAAATACTTTTGTGATAGTTATGTCTTTTTTATACAATATATTTAGTTTTTAAAAATTGGAATGTTATCAAACATTATTTTTACACACATACTAATTGTATACTCCAAACTTAACACAAACCATTAGTGCTAACAGATGGCTATCAAAATGAATAGCCCAATAACCTAAATATTAATATTTTTTCCACTATAAATTTTCCCTCCCCTAAAGCATGGTCCCACTTTTGCTGAAACACAGGATGGAGGTCTTCAACGTGGCATCAATGCCTGCACCATCACTTAGAGAGCGGGGAATGGGGCCAGGGGGTATTTAAAGCCGGCTGCCCTCTACCACCTCCTTTTTGTGGGTTGGTCAGATTAGAAAGGGGCTGATCAGACACTTGCCCCTTTTCGATGGCAGGTAGAGGGGGAGATTTAGTAACTTGGTGTGCACCTTTGGCATCTCCCCCTTTTGGGAGGTGAATGGAGGATCTGGAACCACCCCTTTAGGTCCTGCAAACTGAAGGGTGGGAAAAGAGACCTCTTTTGAGGCTGGCCTGAGAGATAAACCCTCCCTTTAATTTCTGCAAATAGGGGGAGGGACATTTGGTTAAACCTTCCTAATCTGAGCTGGCTGAGGAGCAACCCAATGTTCTCCCTGGGGTTCAGGTGTTTTTGCCCAAGGGAGGTTGGGGAGGGGGTTTTGGTGTTGACCTCCTCGTCCCAACTATTCCCACACTAGGTTGCTTCCCCACTGCAGATCTCTCAGAAAGCGGTTAAATAGGTCATAGCTTTAAAAAGTGGCCCTTTACCACCCAGCTATATGTGTAGTCTCTTTACTGTGTTTGATCTCCTTATTCCTGCATCTATCAGCAATGAACCTCATCCTTCTTAATCTCTGTCTCTCTGCACCACGAAACTTTTCAGTGAAACTGAAAAGACCTGCAGGCAAGGGCCATTTATTTGGCTGCGCAAATTCCACACACACACACACACACTTTAAAAAAAAAAACAGCCAAGGTCTTCCGTCAGGAAGAAGGGAAGAATGGAGGATAGAAATCTGACTAGAAAAAGGATTAGAACACAGATACTTCAGAAGGACTGTGCTTTGCTTGAAATGGCTGCAATAAAATGCCGCTGCCCCCCTGCTTCCATCAAAACAGTAAAGCCTAAATACCCTGAAACATACCCTGTTTCCAGCATTGCATAGATGAAAACCAAGACATGTGTGGCCATGTGACATTGAAGGTTGGTCAAGGGAGCAAAAGCAATTATTGGTGAAGAACACACAAGCTCGGAGAGGATGCAACAGTGTCCTTTTGCCTGAGCCTACTGACATTGGTGGTGGACAATATCAGTAAGAACCTTCACCTCTGTGAAGAAAAGACTGAGTGGGGACATGATTGCACTCTTTAAACATCTCAAGGGCTGTCAGAGAGAGGAGGATGCAGGTTTGTTCTCTGCTGCCCCAGAGGATAGGACCAAGACTAATGGTTTTAAACAACAGGAAGGCAGATTTTAATTGAATATTAGAAGGTATACTTGACAGTGAACGTAGTTCAGCAACAGAACCATTTACCTAAAGAGGTGATGGGGTCTTTTTCTCTGGACATCTTCCAAAAGAGGCTGGACAGCTCCCTGTTAGAGATTCTTTAGTTGAAGATGCTGCATTGAGCAGGGAGTTGGCCTCAATGGCCCATGAGGTCCAGTCTAACTCTATGGCTCTATGATTCTAAGGCCAAATCCACACTACACAAATAATCCAGTTTGAAACTGAGTTATGCCATGATTCCTTCCTATGGAAGGCGTGAGGCACCATGACTCTCTGACAGAGAAGGCTAAAGACCCTTGTAAAGCTGCAAATCTCAGGATTCAATAGGAAGGAGCCATGGCAAATAATCCAGTTTCAAACTAGATTGTTTGTGTAGTGTGGATTTGGCCTAAGTGTTCAACTGCAGATGCAATATTAGGACAAAAGCAGGAGTGAGCAGCTCTCATGGGTTGGAAAAATATCAGCCCCCCACAGGACTTTGCCTGAGCCTACTGGGAAGGGCAAGATGCTGGCTCTTCCTCTTGTCTCCCTCTCCTGAGTAAATTGAGTGCAAAGTATTTTTGCACTGTGACTCTAGTTTTCAGCAACTGAAATAAACTGAGGATCAAGGGGGAGAAGAGATAAACTGGGACATTTTTAAAACAACTGAAAAAGTGGGGAGGCAGAGGATTAATTAGGAGTGTCCAAACCAAACTGGGACAGTTGGGAGGCACACTGAAGGCACCAGATGCTGTCTGATCTTGGAAATTTAGAAGAGTCAGGCCTAGTTATTACCTAGAAGAGAGATTGCCAGCGAAGACTGGGTTCTATAGGCTATATTCAGAGGAAGACAATGGCGAACCACCTCTTAGTCACTTTTTGCCTAACAAAATCCTGTAACATTCATTATATGACATTGCATGATATTACACCACAGCAGGGGGGGGGAAAGGATCACCAGGCTTTTTTGGTGGAGGGTTGTTTGATTGTCTTTTTTGGCCCTTAGAACCACTGAAAGCATTTGGTTTGATTCAATGCAGTTGGTTCCCAAGGTCAAGGTCTAGATCTACAGCCAAGCTGAGCTCATGCATTTGACCTACGTTTAAAAAAAAAAACCAACCATACATTCAGTTTTCTTTGTTTTTAAACTTGGAGTTTATTTTTGCTGATGAAACCTGAGAAACTCCATCTCAACGGCCAAACTGTGTGGTGAAGAGAAAATCTGTGGATTCAAGTGAGGCATGAATGACTGTAGTTGGTACCATCCCACAAGGGCATCTTTTACAAGAGGATCTTCAGCATCAAGGATCCGTAGAAGAGTGGTAGAAGGAGCTCAGGGGATGTTGACCCACTGGTTGGGTTTGGCGTACATTTGGCTCTCTTGACAATGGTGTTTTCCAACATTGGGGCACGATTAGTCATTATTGTAGCACAGGCAGACTGAGTTGTACAACCCTTGATGATATTATCTGTCTCCTTTCCATCTGAATGGGAAAGATCAAGTAAATCATTGTTGCCAGTAACTTCCATCCAAAGACGTCCAGCACGTTTCCCACAAAACAAGGTCTAGTTCTGAGGAACATACTTCAATGAGATCTATTTCTCCAGGTCCATCTGGTATCCTGGAAATGAACCATGGCTTTGTTCTCTAGAATCAGAGTCTGCCTCCCCATAAATTGTACCAACACAACAGATTCAGAAAGCTAAAGTTTCCCATCCCTATTCTGGGGCCATACATTTTCATGAGAGGTTGGTTGGTTGGTTGGTTGGTCTGTCTATCTGTCTGTAGGATTCCAATGAGACTTTTCAGTCATGCCCGATGTGTCTCAGATCTCTCTCCCCCCTCCTCTCTCTCTCTTGGCTTGCCTACACCAGCCAAATAAAACATCCTCCCCATGGTGTTCAGTCCAGACCATGCAGTGCTCGATCTCCTATTTTGGCGCAAACTATTTTCATAACATGCAGCTAATTCAGCACTGAATCCACACTAAACCACCTTTAAAATGAAGTTTAAAAAAAAAAAAACACCTCACCATTTGCTTCAGATTTTAACAGGAAAACCCAGTGCACTCCACAGTGACACTGAGCAGATGTCTTCACACATGTCCCCAGTTGTCCTTCTTCTGAAGTTACAACGAGATGCCCAGCCATGTGAGCAATGTTGATCACCTCATTTCTGGCATCAGAGGATGTGGATCACACCAGCGGTGGTGGCATCGGTGGCAACAGGCAACACAGCAGGAATACATATGAAGACATCCACCCAGTAACGGGGGGAATCCGGGGCAGCTCAGGGGCTGCCAGAATACTCCAGGCTACAGCCAGATTATTTTGGTTGATGTAGTAGACACACCCTCAGTCTGCCACCTCAAAATGCAAAGAATATCTTAACAAGGGGCACCCACCTCACCTTGGCTCAAGGAAAGACCTTCACATGTCTTACAAAAAGGCAAGAGTATCAGTCTCTGTTCTACTCTTCCATCTGTATCAGGGCCAGATAACTCACATTTTTTAAAAAATGGGAGAGAAATCCAATGCCCACTGCAGTTGAATGAGACTTACCAACCTCTACCACCGTGATAATGTCAAAGCAAAACTTTTCCATTCCAGTACAATTCACTGTCTCATTGCCACAAGTTCCTGAAGTACTGTAGCACGAAGGGCATTGTTTTCCATTGAACACATCTTGTGATGTTGGCACTAGAAGCATAAAATGGTGGAAGAGGGTTGGTTTTCAATTTAAAGACTGAAATAGGAGAAAATACAAAGCCTCTGTTTGTAAATATATTTCAATTTAAAATGGCTTTTGAAAGCAGTTCAACAAATTCATAGAGTTGAAGATGGCCAAATCCACACTACACAAATAGTCCAGTTCAAAACAGCATTCATTGGATGGTTTTTATCTTATGTATACTGAGTGATGGTTACATTGTAACTTTTGAAGTTTTTGTATTTTGTAGTTTAAATAAAAAATAATAATAAAATGTTCTCTGCCTTTTAAAAAAATGCACCACAAGGGAATAGGAGGGGGGGGGAGAAACAGTATAGCGTCCACTTGGTCATTTTCTCAGAAAGTAAATCCTCACATGTAAATGTTTTCTTGTCACCACTATTGCCAGAATATCATTCGCCCTTTCTCAACCTGCTGGAGGGGTTTCACTCCCCAACGCATCCACCCAAACTACTGAATGTTCCATCAGCCAAAGGTCTTCAGATCATTCCCTGTTCTTCTCTAGCTTCCTTCCCAGTTGACCCCCTTTGGCTGATTACACCATGCAGGCTGTGGTCTTACCCCTTTCCTGCTAGTGCAATGGTGCAGAAAGCTGTGGGCTCCAGACATAGAACTAAGGGAAGCAGGGAGAGGCAGAAGAACATTGAAAGACAGTATACTTACATTGAGGAGAAGCATTACTGCACTTGTGTCCTGTGCAACAGACTACGCTGGCTTTGTAGGTTGTTTGGTTTCCCATATCCATTTGAACTGTAGGAGCACTGCAGATGTCCAAAGACTCACAGCCTTTTCTTATGCTAATGTTTTTTTGTCCAGCTGTGGCGGAAAGAAAGAGACAAGGGCTCCTTCTGTGGCTAGCAAAGCATCCATCGCTACATTGATATAGTTAAGCAAAATGATTTTTCCCCAGTCTTACCCTTTCTGCAGGATTTCTGCAACTCATGGCTAAGTCATGCAGTCTCAGAGCAAAGACAGAGGAGAACCTCCTAAAGGCAGCATGTATTCTGTCCCATAGGGATGAATGGCAGTCATTCATTAATTTGGACTGGGTGAGTGCTGGGGATGTAATTCTTCACCATTTTTAGTAATTTTAGCCATTTTCTTCTTGGTGTGAGAAAGCCTTTGAAAATGATGCAGTTTTCAAAGACTATTTGCAGTCTTAGGACTTTATGAAGGGGTGTCACGCTGAGGATGGAGCAGGCTTGTTTTCTGCTGCTCCAGAGACTGGAACACGGAGCAATGGATGCAAGCTCCAGGAACAGAGATTCCACCTCAACATTAGGAGGAACTTTTTGATAGTAAGAGCTGTTCAGCAGTGGAACACACTCCCTTAAAGCGTGGTGGGGTCTCCTTCCTTGGAGGTCTTTAAACAGAGGCTGGATTGCCATCTGCCAGGGATGCTTTGATCGTGATTTCCTGCGTGGCAGGGGATTGGACTGGATGGCCCTCGTGGTCTCTTCCAACTCTACAATTCTATGATTCTATGACAAAATGGCATCATAATGATGCCTAATGACTGTGAAAGGGTATGCATATCAGACAATGAAGTCATTTCATGAGCATATGTAGAGAATAAGGCATTCTTTTTTATTGATGGGCCAAGCCATCAATAGATCTGTGACACTTTTTTGCCAGTATTGCCAGCATTTGAAACCTCATGGCATTGTCTTCTCGGGATTACAGCATCAATGCCAGAACTCTTCTGGTTCAGAGAGAGAAAGCCAGGTACGGAACACTCTTCTTATGAACCTCCCTGGTTTGCTTTTAAGTTTTAAAGTGTGTTACTGTGCTTGTTTGTATGTTTTCTGTCTGTATTTTTCTGCATTTTTAAAATTTACTGCACTTCTGTCTTTTCACAAGAATCGCCAAGATCACAAGAGCACAAGTGAATGGAACTCTGTTCGTGCTCCATTAATGCTGGGGCTGCCTTTTCATGCTGCTGGAGGTAGGTCTCATAGGAAGGGTTATTGTGCTGGAACAAGAACACTTTTAGCTTTTGGTGGGACAGAAACGTTATTGAGTATCTAGTCTGATAAATTCCTTAGACTCATTCCACGCCAAAAAAAAATCACACATGGTTGTTTTGCACAGACAATACACTTGAGAAACATTTTTTCCTACAATTTTCCAATTCATTTTGAATATATTTTTTAAATATTCTTCCTATCCCTAGCAAGTATGGACCTTCAGGAGTCATTGAACTCCACCTACCATCAGCACTAACCAGCATAGCAAATGTCAAGGGATTCTGGGAGTTACAGTCCACATTGTGGAGAGTCACAGTTGCTCACTTCTGAATGAAAATGGTTTTAATTCTGAGAGCCACCTCTAATATTATATGCAGAGCTGGGGGAGCTTCCCTTCACTATCCAGTTACATCTAGAAAGTATGGAAGTGAGTGGAAGTGAGATATCAGATACTGAAAATTTCCATATCCAAGTTTGATCATGTTATATGTTGTGGGGGAATAAATACTTACTTATAATTAATTAATTTGTTACATTAACAAAGGTATAATTGTATTCTGCTATATAGTGGGCCCTCTGTATCTATGGGTTCAGTGTCCGCAGATTCCAGTAACCATGGATCCTCTTGCTGGATGTCTAAAATGATGGTGTCCATACATAAAATATGGCCACCACATACCTAAAATGGCAGCACCCATAACAAAAATGGTACCACCCATTCATTTATATAGGATTCAACCATCTGTGGTTTTTTGGTATCCGTGGGGGTGGGGGATGATTCAGAACAGAACTCCCATGGATACAGAGGGCTCACTGTATTTGTAATTTAAGGAGGGAATAACTGTGCTCCTTTTAAAAAGTGAAGTTCCAAGAATAAGCATTTCCTACACTCTGTCCAGGAACATTTTGCCATGATGGAGTATCATGGTACACTGTGGGGTGGCATGAAAAAACATATATTGGCATTCTACTTGTGACTTACATGTACATAAATGGCCTTACATGTGTGCAAAACAGAACAGAGTAGTTTTACAGTGTCGAGATTCACCATGGGGCTGTTGTGACATTATGGAATGAATGAACATATGGGCATTTATTGCACAATGGTAGCCAGTGGAGTGACTGTGGCCCAATGTTCAATGGACACCAATGAGCATTGAGGTGCTCTCCATTGAGTATCAGAACAGCAGCTAGGAAGTTCTGGAGCACAATGGGAGCATCTTGCATTCATCAGAAGGTGCCCAATGTGCATTGGAGCACTCTTTCTGGTGTCCAGAATGTGCATCTTCAAACTTCATTAATAGGACTTCATTCTGTTTCTGCAACATAGCTTTGTTGTTGTTGTTCTTTTGATAACTTCCTTCAAATCAGCTTTGACTCATGGTGATCCTGTGAATGAGATACCTCCAAGACGCCCTGTCCTCAACTGCTCTGCTCAGTTCCTGCAGGCTCAGGGCTGTGGCCTCCTTCATTGAGTCTACCCATCTGGAATGTGGCCTTCCTTTCTTTCTACTGCCCTTCACCTTCCCTAGCTTACCAATTCATAAAGTTACAAAATGTAGACCATCATGTAGGATCTCAGCCATGAAATATAGCAAAACCCCTAAAGCAAGCAGCAAAACCTTCTTTGACATCAAGTCATTTCAATTCCAACCAAACTGAAGACATTATTCAACCTGCGTATACTTTTGGTTTATTGCTGAAAACAGTGGCAAGCTCCCCTTAAGTATAGGTTGGGACTCCCTTATCCAGGATTCCGAAATCTGAAATATTCCAAAATCCAAAATTACCTACATGGGTGACACCTTTGCTTTCTGATGATTTAATGTACACAAACTTTGTGTCATGCACAAAATTATTAGAAATATTTTGTATAAAATTGCCTTCAGATTATGTGTATAAGGTGTATATGAAACATAAATGGATTTAGACTTGGGTCCCATCTCTAAGATATCTCATTATATATATGCAAGTATTCCAAAATCTGAAATATTCCCAAATCCAAAATATCTCTGGTCCCAAGCATTTCGGATAAGGGAGATTCAACCTATAGCTGGACAATTTTGTTCAATTTAGAATGCCTGTGTTCAGTTCAAGTGATGGGAAGCAAAGTTACACATGCAGTGCCATTGTGCACACAGATATCATGTCCATGCAGACAGGCACTTGGTTATGCATCAGTTGCACATTCTAGTCTGCAAAATTGCAATTTGATGCGACAGTTGCATTGCACAGTTGATACACAGTGCCACATGCAAAGATTTGGACTTTGGAACTTCAGTGTAGAATTTCAGCCAATATATAGCAAAGAACATCTACCCATATATAGCAAAGAACATCTACCTTACTCAGGGGCCATATTGTACCATAGGCTAAGTTCACACATCAAGGTTTTCAACAGGTCCCATTCCTATAGTTGGTCATCACAGCTGAAATATTGGCCTACCCACCATCTGCCTCATACCCACCTATAGTAATTTCAACCAGTGCAACAGCACAGGTATCTTTCCTAGAAGGACAAGCAACCTTCTGGCCAGAACAGCTGGTGCTTTCACTTTCACAAACTTCACATTCCAGGGAAGTACCTGATAAGTAAAAGAAACATAAAACAATAAAACAAAAATCAAAAATAGGCTTGAGTCCTATTAGTAGATCCATCTGGAGTAGACTCATCATATCAATGGAACGTAGTAAGTCTAATTCTTGTTGGAGTTAACAATATAATTTAGGCCATACCGTTGTTGTTGTTTTAAAAAATACAGGTAAAATATACAGTATATGTATAATATAGCTAACTTTCTGGACTTCTTAACTACTTGATGGACAGTAATAGTCCTTTTTATTAATCATCTTTTAACAGTGATGGAAGAATTGGGATGTGGGATCTGTAAAAGCTCTTGCATTCTTAAATATTTCCGTCACACAATATTAAAGTGTGTCAGTATCCTAGATAATAGAATAAACCCATTGAATCAATGAGAGCTTCATAAATTCATTTTAATACATGTTCTCTTGATTCAGTGAGTCTGCCCCACTTGAGATTAACCATTGCACTCAGGACTCAACCACAATTTCATTGGGTTTCTCCAGATCCTACCTGCATTTGCATCCACCTGTTATTCATATCAGGTTGAGGAACTTTATGTTCTTTCTTCCCATATGAAAATTTGCATGCTTTTACTGTCCACATTTTCCATACAAATGCTCCACACATTTCCCATAAGCATTATTCCCATTGACCAAGATGTGTTTCTGAGTATTTTTAATTGTGTGCATTTTTGACCATTCACCTTTTTAAAAATGTATGCATGGTTTTGGTGTATTTTATTTCCCCGAGACATAAAGCAAGCTTGACAAACTTGTACATTTTGGAGCCAAGGTATGCTTTCTCTTCCATCAAGTCTTTGGGGGATGCAAAATGAAAATTTCTGTGAAGGATCCTTACTTCTAAAGAGCCCCAGAAAAATGAGAGGCAAGAAAGTGGGTACAGATCATGTTGTAAGCCTCCTTGAACTTCTATCATTCTTGGAAAAGGATACCACCCACCATCTATCGTCCATAGTCCTCCCCCTAACCAGGGAAGCTGCTGACTCTGGTGTTCATAGGGTGTTGAATCTACTCTAAAATAATAAGGAAATAGGTGATGAAACCTTTTTTTAGGATATGATCAGGAAGTGGTACATGAGCTCTTTCAAAAAGATGAAAGGAAGAGCTACCCAAAGTGTTGAACTTCTAGGCATAGACTCAAGGGGTGGTGGATCGGATCTAAAACTATGAAAGGATGTGTCTAGGGTGCTTAACTGCTTTTGGGGGATAGCCTCAGGAGGTGGTGAATCTGATCTAAACATCTAAGGGAGTTCTCCAAGGTGCTGAATCTGTTTTGTAGATAGGGTTCAGCACCTTCAATAGCTCCTTTCAAGTCTGGACTAAAACCCTGAGTGAATCCACTGGCCTGCTGCCACTGGAACCTGCAGTTCCTGACTGGTTTTTACACTGCCTCCATGAACAAAGAACAAAGCAGGAAATAGTAAGAGCAACACCCCATGCCAGATTTATAATCCTCTCCTCCCCATTTTTTTTCACCCACCCTCACATCATTCTCCTTTTTTTCCATGGCTAGGCCAGGGTTATGCTCCTTCTACCATTTCATCTCATAAAATCTGAGGTGAAACCAACTGTTAATCACATTATTACAAAACATTGGGCCTCTCTTCCATCTTGTACCCATGCCTGTCACAGGACAACTGCTTAGGTCTGGCCAATTTTCTCTCCATGGAACAAGACTACACTTACCTTCTACCAGTTCCTCCTTACCTGTGGCTATCAGTGCAAAGAAAAGAAAGCAGCTCAGGAGGATGTGCATGGTGATGGTGACAGGAAATCCAGCATGGATGAGCTAATGCAGAATTTCTCGCATGGGTGTTAGCAAAGTCTGTCGCTCCCCGTGCCTGCCATGGTGTGGAAAACATGGACTGAGAAGGGTTTTCCTATTCTCTCCCCCTTTATAGCACTAAAACTCAGCATCAGCCAATTCAGTTGACTGAGAATAGGCAAAAAGAGATGCTTCATCACACAGCATGTTAATAATTGGTTCAGTTTACTGATAGAAGAGGACAGCCTCTAGCTTAGATGTTTTTCAAAGGGGATCAGGCCAGTTCATGATTGATAAGTGTATCAAAGATGACTAGTTATGATAGCTGCACACAATCACCAAGAGATAATACTCTTTTGAATACTAGATACTATAAACAACTAGAAAAGTCTATTGCTTTCATTGCTTCCCAGCCTTCTGGCTAAGTCTAATGCCTTCATGCCCTCTTTTGGGTCTTCCCTTGGTCAATTGATTGACTATTATAGCAAAGAGGGATGCTGAGCTGATAGACTATTCTTCTGCTCTAGCTGGTCTCCTCCTACTTTCTTAAGCCAGTACACTGGCTTATCCTTGAAAGATTGAGAAGTTTTCTTGCCCTCAGAAACCTAGGGAAAGAATGGAGAGTCCTCCTTACTGCTTGGGAGATGTTATGCAGAATACTTTATATCCCATAATAAGACACATTCATTTTTGAGGTCATCCCCAACTTATTCCAAGGCCACTACCTATATTCACCTTTAGTTGGATGTTTTCATCTCGATGGAACACAGCCGAAGGCAGCAATCTCCGTTAAACTCATGCCCCAAAGAATTCCAGTAACTGTGACTTAGGATTCCAAGATTCCAGGATTCTGTTTCTCTTAAAGTGAAACTACTTTTATTATAGGGACCCTCCTTGGTATGGAATCAAAAAGAAAGGGAGCATGGAAGGGGACTGATTTTTTTCCTGAGACCTCAGTCAGTGTCAGCTGATCCTGTGGCTGCCAACCTTTTGTGGCAGACAAAGTAGCAAGACTGCCACCCAAGGATCGATACTACCCCCACCCATTTTTGCAGCCCCTAGAGCCCCATGACCACCCCCAAAAAATGGAGAATCACACTCTCAGAAGCTTGAGGCAGTACAATCTACCTTCAGGGAATGAGGAACATCCTGAGGGAAGTGGGTATGTTTTCCTTGGGGAAAAGAAGACTGAGACATGACATGATAGCTATCTTTATCTGAAGAGATGTCATGTAGAAGATGGAGTGAGTTTGAATCATAGAATCATAGAATCATAGAATTGCAGAGTTGGAAGAGACCATGAGGGCCATCCAGTCCAACCCCCTGTCATGCAGGAAATCTTGATCAAAGCATCCCCGACAGATGGCCATCCAGCCTCTATTTAAAGACCTCCAAGGAAGGAGACCCCACCACGCTCCGAGGGAGTGTGTTCCACTGCTGAACAGCTCTTACTGTCAAAAAGTTCCTCCTCATGTTGAGGTGGAATCTCTGTTTCTAGAGCTTGTTTTCTGTTGTTCCAGAGACTAGAACACAAACCAATGAATTCAAATGACAAGAACAAGAGATTCTACCTAAATGTTAGGAAGAACTGTTCAACAGTGTAAGAGTTGTTCAACAGTAGAATAGATTGACTTGCATGATAGAGTCTCCTTCTTTGGAGGTCTTTAAACAGAGGTTGGAGGGACATCTTTCAAGGGTGTGTTAGTTAGTATTCCTGCATGGCAGTGGGTTGGGCTAGATGCCATTTGTGCTCCCTTCCAGCTCTACAATTCTGTTATTCTAGTATTCGAGACAAGGTGCGCATGGTCTTGGGGTGTGAAAGCTCAGCCTCAGCTTTATTGGCCTTCTCCAAATCTGCCCTGCATTTTCTTTCCATCCTTGTTTTGAATCACTTTGTGCAACTTAACTATCTATTTCCATACTGAAATTCAAACGAGTTTGGTTGATGGATTTTTCCTCATTTGTACATTTATTTGCTCAGTTGGCCTAATTTGTGCCATTTTTCTCCAGCGACTGAAGCACAGGGGGACAAGGTGCAGCCCTCCAGATGGCACTGGATTGCAATTCACAGCATTCTACACCATTGCATATGCTGGCTAGGGATTACGGAAGCTGCAGTTTGCTAACATCTGAAAGGCCACACTTTGCTTGTCACTCAATTAAAGTTTCTGCATATGTGTGTGTATAGATATTGATATAGATATATCAATAGATGCTATTTCCATTTTAAAATATGTGCATTGATCTGTAGGCACTGTATTTCTTCAAAACATGATGTAACCCTTGCATATGTGTGCATCTCTGAAGTAAGATGCACACTTTCTTGAAACAAGTCTTAGGGGGTATGGAAATGCTATTTTTGTTGAAACTTTTGAATCCAACCAGATTTCTTACCATCCCTAATAGCCTCCATGTGCCTTTTGTTAGTGAAGGAGGGATTGCTAACTACCATCAAGTCAGCTTCAACTTATGGCAACCCTATGAATTAGTGACCTCCAAGTTGTCCTATCATCAACAGCCCTGATCAGAGGTCTGGCAGACTCAGGGTTGTGAATTCCATGATTAAGTCTGTTCATCTGGGATGTGGTCTTTCTCTTTTCCTACTGCTTCTATCTTCCCAAGCATCATCATCTTTTCTAACAAGTCATATCTTCTCATGATATGGCCAAAGTACAACAGTCTCAGGAGATTTTCAGACGCGATTTTCGGGTCCATATATTCCAAAACAGCTCCGTTGCTGCCGCGCGGCAGGGGAGCAGTTTTGGACGACGCCTTTCCTCTGGCGAACCCCTCCGTGTCACTTCCATGACAGAATGGAGGAAGCCGCATCATATTTCACTCACGGGCAACAATCGTGAGTGAAACATGATGCGGCTTCCTCCATTCTGTCACGGAAGTGACACGGAGGGGTTTGCCAGAGGAACGGCATAGTCCAAAACTGCTCCCCTGCCGCGCGGCAGCAACAGAGCTGTTTTGGAATATATGGACCCGAAAATCATGTCTGAAAATCTCCTCAGTTTACTCATCCTGACTTCTAGAGAGCATTCAAGGTTGATTTGCTCTAGAACCCATTTATTGATCTTTTTATCAGTCCACGGTATTTGTAGAACTGTTTTCCAGCACCACATTTCAAATGAGTTGATTTTCTTCCTAATCAGCTTTCTTCACTGTCCAGAAGGAAGGATAAGAGTTGAAACTGGAAGCAGACCTCCAGTCAGTTATAAATTCACTAGGGAGTGCAAACTGCATAAATTCTGGATGACGATTAGCCCTTGGCCTTATAGATGATGCCCAGTGTGGTGTTATGGACATTTGTTTTTTGTTTGTTTTTGTTTTTGTTTTTTTTAAGTTCTGGTGTTTGCTAGAGAAATGAGAGTAAAGAATGATACTGTATGTGATGTATAGTCTATGCAATATGGTAAATTATCCGTTGGGAGGGGTGAGAATATGGAATAGTAAATGGCTGAATATTTGAAGGGATTTTAAAAGGCAGTTAGTCAGAGGGAGAGAAGGGGGTTAGTTAAACTCTGGACAGTTTGGTTCAGCTAAGATTTTTAAGAGATACGAAAAGAAACTGAGAAGTGTTAGAGTCAGTTAGAATTTAGATGTGTTAAATAACTGGGCTGAAATTCTGAATTTCACTTATGGATTAGTAACCTAGAGTTATGAATCCATGATGGCTTTGTATTCCTCATGTCTACGTTCATATTCATGATCATGGCACTACGTCCACCATAGTAAAATTTCCCCATCAATGGCCACCAGACACTGCAAGCTAGGGACATTTGTTCTCCTATCAACTGAGACATAGCAGGCTGATGTTTCCATCTTCCACCCACACTAGTTTCCAAGGCTTCAGTTACGTGCCATGAATGATCCCGGAAGAGGGACGGCGGTGTCCGAAAAGGACCCCCTGCCACGCAGCAGCCTCGTTACTGCTCCGGAGGCTGCTTGTCTGGTAACGGCCGTCTGAAAATGTCCCTAGAGTTTGTGGTGGAAATAGTGGTTCAAGTGCTAAGTCATGCTAGCCAAGGCCAAGGAACTGCTAAGTCATGCTAGCCTTGAGTCTACAGCAGCACAAGAAGGTTACTGCAGGACATAGCATCAGGATAGAGTCTGGACATCAAGGATGGTGGTGACCATTGGTGGGATTGTAGCAATAAAGCCTCACACAGAAGCTGCAAGGACATCTAGGAGGCCCCCACATCTTGTGCTGTAGCAATGGGGCAAGAAGAGGTCCTGACATTTGGTGGCAGGGGTGGGATAATTGGAGGTCTTCACATATGATGTCATCATGGTGGGACAGCTGGAGATCACACCACCCACCACTACACTATAGGCTCTATAAATGCCCTGTTTCTTTTTCTTAGCTCCCCAAGACTTAGAAATGGCAGGGAAGCATGTCTCGTGGCAGAAAAACCCACAAGAATTCAGGGTGTTGCTCTTATTGTTATACTAATATTAGTTGCATTTTAGTGCCATCTTTAATATTTGATCTCAGACTTTCCTGCACCTTGTGTTCTTCAGATGCGTTATTTGATTAACACTAAATTATGGTTTACTATAATTCTGATTGTCTGGCTTATTTTTGAACATTTGGGAAGAGGAGCTTTTCTTGCCATCAGAAACCTAGGGTAAGCAAGGACCAGTCAGATTCTCCATCTCACTTGAGCAGCTCTCATACAAACCCACTTAAACCACATAGGACTTTTATCAGACCATTCTAATACAGCATCATAAGGATGCCTAATGATCATGAAAGGGCTCACGTACCAGATGAAGTTGTCCTTTCGTAATCATGTCCAGTTTAAAAAAATGTCCTATTTTATTGATAGCCCAAGCCGTCAATTGATTCCTCATACTGCTTTTGTGCCAGCATTGCCAGTGTTTGAATCCACGCACCATTGTCCTCACGTGAATGCAGCATCAATAGCCAATCTGGCACGAACACTCCAGGTGAGATCATGACATCCACATAGGTGACACACTTTTTATGACCCTCCCCAGTTTACTTGGGACCTTTATGGTGTGTTTGTGTGCTTTTATTAAATTTAAATTTTGTAATTTTCGTTTTTATTTTTGAATTTCCCACGCTATGTATTCTTGTGAGAATCTGCAGAATTTCAATAGAAGAAGTGAATGGAGTTCTGTTCACTCCTCATTCATTGCCAGGGAAGCCTTTAGCATGGATAGGAGGTAAGTGTAGCATGGGGAGTTCTGTTGCTGGCATAAAAATGGCAGACGGTATGCCAGCAAAAGAACGGGGTTTAGGCGGGTGAGGTGGGTCTGATAAAGTCCCTAATTAGACCTATTCATGCTGTTGAAACTCTCCCCACCTCAGTCCAGAGCTGTTATCATTATTCACCCTTAGATTGACATTTAGATCAGGAATCAGCATGTACCAGCAATCTGAGCTGGAGGAAGATATCTTCTTGTAACCATGATTTTAAAACCAAACAAAACACTAACATTCAGGTGCCATTTATTTTAAGCCTGGTGTTTATTGTGGCTGAGAGAAGCTGAGAAAATCCAGGAACTGCACTCAGTTAAAACGATGAATGGATATGATGGACTCAACACTGAATGCAGAATTGATGAATTCCCACACTGTTGCCTTTTACCCAAAGATCTTCATCAGCAGGAGCCCAAAGAAGATTGGCAGGAGGAAACTAGTAGGTTGACACCCCTTAGAAACCTCTGGATCACACGTAACCTTTTCAGTTTCACCTACCAAAAGGGAGGTTGTCTCCTGTTTTATTGAAGCACAGAGAGCCTCAGTGGTGCACCCCTTGATGACGCTGTCAATAATTTTTCCACCTTTACCTGGGAGAAAAGATGAATGGTTAGGAGAACTATGTATTCCAGAAGACTGCTCTCCAAACTGCTCTCCATCTAATCTGTTTGACAGGAACCTTGTCCTTGCCACAAAGGAAGCCATGCTGTGTGAAGGAAGCATTACTTCTTGACTACACATTGGCTACACATTGGTCAGGGGTGTGTGTGTATGTACCATCAAGTCATCTGTTGCCTAATGTTGACCCCATGAATTTCACTAGAGAGATTATCACATGGGTAAAACATCCCAGAACAGGGACGACAGAAGATCGCTAAAAGGCTTACCTTTTACACGACGTTGTCCCTGTTTGGGAGGCTCCCATTCTGCTCCTGTTCCTCCCCCATTTCCTCTTATTCATAGAAAAATCCATGAATAAGAGGCCCGTTCCATTATTATAATGGAACAACGGTCGAGTGAACAGGAGCCCCGTTGTGCTCCCGGGATGACAGCGCAATGTGACATCACCGGGACATCTGTGCCAGACACTTCCGGGTGCGATCGGGATAGAAAGGTAAGTAAAAAAAAAAAATCCCCTCCTCAGGTAGCTGTTTCTTTTTTAAAATGTATTTTAGTGCTTGCTTTTGTTTTTGACAGCTGGGGGGATTCTTTATAAATTTCCCTCCAGGCCGTTCTATCACAAGAACAGCCGGGATTTGAGTTCCCAGTCATAAAAGCAGCCTTGCGACAGCTGCATTTACGACTGGGCAGGGAGGGGAGGGGGAGCCCATTCCTATCACGGAATAAAGGTAAGTGTGTGAAACTTTTTCCTTTATTCCATGCCACCAGGAATGGGATAGCGGGGGTAGCGGTATGGAAATGGACCCAAAGGGTCCGTCTGATAATCTCCTAGGTTTCCACAGGCAAGGAATATCCAGTGGTGGTTTACCATTACCTTCCTCTGAAATATAGCCTGGTGTTTCTTGGTGGTCTCCAGCCAAAAACCACACACCTGGTATTCCTTGGTGGTCTCCCATCCAAAAACTAAGCAGGCCTGACCATGATTAGCTTCCATGATCAGATGGGATGGGGTACCTTCAGGGTATTTAGGCCTTGGTCAGGCACTGATGCTATTACTTAGTTATTTATTTATCATTTAGTGTGTGTGTGTGTGTGTGTGTGCATGTTAGTGTGTGTGTTTGCATGTGTTTGTAAATTTATATTTGTATATTTACAAATATTTATATTTGCAAATCCAGAAATTCAAAAATTTCAAAATGTACTACTTCAGTAAAACAAACAAACAAATGCGTAGTATACAGAATATTATACAATCTTCATGGGATCCAACAAATAGCTGTTAGGTTGTATGTATTAGGCAAGGCTTATAGAAGTAGGCATGGCCAGAACCCTATTGGGGACTTACATCTCCATAAGTGGATTTACATCTGCAGAAATTAGAATTAGGCAGTTCTGTAATGTCCGTATCCAGTGAAGAGCTGCTGTTATGTTACAACATAAGGGATCCAGAGGAGTGACAGACACACAATGGACTGATTTGCATTGGTCTCAATGCACATCAGTCCCAATATGTATCAGTCCCGTTGTGTATTGGGACACCAGCTAGGGAGTGCTGACATGCGTGGGTAAAGTCTCATGTTCATCAGGACATTCTTGCCAGTGTCCTATTATGCACCTTCACAATTTGCTAACGGTGTTTCTTAGCACATCTGCTACATAGCTAAGTATATGTAATGTAACGTAACATACGCCATGATAGAGGCCTATGTTTTTAACATACATGTTAGATTTTGAGGAGGAGGAGCATTTTGACTTGTCAAGACCATTCCATAAAATGCCCTGCTCTGAATAAGTGCTGAAGAGACCTCAAAAACATGGCCTCCAAGACTGAATGGGATTACAGGGGAGCAGGTGGTTTCTCAGGTAAGCAGGTGTTATAAACTAACACCAAATCCTTAAACCTCACCCAGTATCAAATAGGTAGCCAGTGAAACTCTTTAATGTGCCGCCATTCTGTTGCCTCCTGCAGGAGCCTAGCTGAAACATTCTGCAACAGCCTCCAGGGAAGTCCCAGACAGAGCACATTTCAGCTGTCCAGCCTTGAGGTTAGTAATAGCTGGACCACTATAATCAAGAGAAATAAATTGGAGCATACCTTGGTCTACTTCCTAGATGCATAGAGTTGACACCATGCACCTGAGGAAGTAGCCCAAGTCTGTGAAAGCTTATGCTACAATTTCATTCAGTTCATCTCAAAGGTTCTACAATATCCCCTTGCTTACTGATATCCCAGACTAACACAGCTATGTCTTTGAATTCTACCACTATAATCAAGTTATCCCTGTCCAAGAATGGCCACAATTGACATATCAGCTGAAGCCGATAAAAGGCACCAGGAGCCACAGACAAAACTTGGGCCTACAGTCTCCCTACGCAATGAGGAAGTGTTTAATGGCACTTTATGTCTCAGGACAGAAACTTACGGCTTTTGTGTGAGCTTGTGACATCAATGCAGTGGGTATCTGATCCGGTACATTTCACTGTTTCTGGAGTACATGTTTTTGCCCAAGCAAAGCAGGCAGGGCACTCCTTTCCACTGAGGGTTGCAACTTCTGGTGGTACTGAGAGAAAAATAAGACATTGTTTATTGCACATAGCAGTTGGGGTAACATGCTTTTTTAACACAAAGGCATAAATATGTTCCATGTATAGATGATTTTTTAAAGGAAACTAGCGGGAAAACACAGAGGAAAAGTGCATCCACAGCCATCTGCCTTTAGGGTTCCTAGATCGCAGGGTCTCGGTCTGGATCCTCAGGCCCTGTACCATTTTCTTCAGTCCTCAAGGCAAGGAGGAGGAAACTCAAGGTGAGAGTGCTGCTTTGAAAATTTGTGTGTGCCTGTGTATGCATGCAAGCAAATGTATTTTCATTTGTTCCACTTGATCTGGTATCCATTTTAGGGATATACACATGCATAAGTCACACCATGCATGCAGGGCCAAAAAGTCACCATTGTACAATGGACATATTCTGCTGATAGCAGTGGAAGCAGAGTTGTGCAGATGACATGCTCCTCTCTACCTTGTCTTTAAAAGTTCTGACTGTGCATTGGGCATTTTGTGTTGGTGTTATGCATTGTGCATTGCAGTTATGTGTCCTATATTGTGCATTGCAGTAGTGTATTGTCCATTGCACATTATACAATGGCAGCCAGTTATTGATATGTGTTGCACATTGTTGCTATTCTGCATGAGGGTGGTGTAGCATTGGTGTAGCTGATCCCCGGATTTTGATATTTACACTGCATTAAGGCGATGTTGGGTTACAGCCTTAGCATTTTGTGTGGGGTGGGTTTTTTAAAATTTAAATGACATACTCTGAAACTTTGGTTGGTGCTTAATGTAGCATGCTTAATGGCATCACCAGGGATGCTTGTAGACTCACCCTTATAACATCCCAAGGACCCACCCACTGTGACTTTGCAAGTGGTCATCCCTAGGTCTCTAATTTTGGTCCTCAAATTTCAGGACCAGTGAAGCAAAGGAAATCCAAAGGAAATGGTAGAGAACAAGGGTTTCCAGATGCGCAACAAGAGAGAACTTAAGAGTGGGGCCTCGGTATCTGCTGGGGTTTGGTTTCAGGATCCCCTGGGGATACCAAAATCCATGGATGCTCAAGTTCCATTATATATGTACAATAGTGCAGTAAAATGGTGTCTCCTATATACAACTAGCTGGACCTAGTGTACCGTACTCCATTAAAAAAAAATACTCTCTCCAGAATTCTGTTATATGTAGCAACAGCAGCCAGGTTAATTTTTGCTCAAAATTGGAAAGAAAAACATGTCCCCTCAGTAAATGATTGGATAAGAAAAATGAAAGACTTTTATGAAATGGAAAGATTATCAATAATACTAGATGACAAGAGGACTTGGAAAGACCTAGAAGGTTGGACAGATATAATTAATTTAAAAGAAACCCAAGAGGAATTATAGATTAACAATGATAGTGGAAATTAATTCATAATGAGGAAAGCTAATAATGAGAGAATATAGGTTATTCAGAGCAAGTTGTAATTATATTGAGGGCTGACTGATATGAGGAAAATAGTATCTGGAGAGCATGAAAGGTAGGAAGTTGAGGTGTGGAGATATGAGAGGTATGAGAGGCAATTTATATAGTTATTAGTATGTTTTATGTTTTTAATTAGTTAAAGATATATGTTATTATTTGTATTATGTTGTATGTTAGTTGTATGTCATGTTTAGCTTTATTTGACTGGATGTTTATGTGTGAGAATGATTGGAATGATATATTCAATAAAAAATGAATAATAATAAAAAAAACTCCCCCCAAAACTCCCGGTAGACCTCATAACAGCCCTGTAAGGTAGGCCAGTGGATTTAAATTCCTTCTTCCCTCTTCTCAATGTTCCACACTTTTCCCAGAATTGCTGAGGATGACTCGCTCTGTTATCCTGCCACGACTGCCACCAGTTGATTGCCTGGGTCCCGTCGCAGTGGCAGCAGTGGCATCCCACCCCGCTGTCAGTTGACTGCCTGGATCCCATCACAGCCCATGACTGATGAGTGGCTGAGGGAGGGAGATGAGGGAGGGGCCTTTGTGAGGCTGTGATGCAGATTGAGTGGATTGTGAGGTGGAGAGGGAAGTTGCATGTGGGTAATGATTGGTTGAGTGTGGGTCCGGTGTGTTTCCTGAACAGCCAATCAACAAACTGGGAAAGGCAAAACCCAAGAGAATTATATACGTATATAGATGGCAAACAGCAAGGTTTGCTGTTTTGAATTCCCCCCCCCCAAAAAAAATTTTTTTTTGAGCCACAGACGGTTGAATCTGTGGATACAGAACCCACAGATACACAGGGCTGACTGTTTTTGATCTTATACCTGCTGATCTACACCTAAGCTGTTTTGGATGGAAAGAAGTATTAAGATGCTGAAAATAAACCCAATCAAAATTGAAATACCTACCTGGAGGAGGGTTTGCGGGACAGTCTTTACCTTTGCAACAGACCAAAGCTCCCCTGTAGGTTTTCCCCTTCCCCACAAAAAGGTGAATTTTGTCAAGGGTGCAGACTTTAGAGTGTTCACAGTATTTCTCTACGATGTGTTCTGTTACTCCATCTACAAACAAAGAAGGGAGAGAAAGGAATTATTCCATTTCTAGTTTTCAGCCCTCCTAGTTGTTGTTGTTTTATTAATTCTATTTAATTATAGAAAAAATAAAAACATTATTTAAACTATAAACAGTTATGTTTTGTGTTTGTAACAAAGAAAAAAAGTACAAGACAGAATCAACACAATATCTCACATTAAAATCATTAATATTTCATATCATATATTCTTCCTATCTTCTCACTTCTCCCGCTGATACCTTATCCATGCAATTTCCCTTCCAAATATCTACCTGACTTTTGCTAGCTATTAAATCTTAAAGACATTTCGAATTGACTTGGAATTTATGTAACTAAATTTTCATCTTATCTCTTATTTGTCTCATCTAGGTTTTTCTTTTCTTTTATCCCATACTTCCACAAAGTTTAACCTATAATTTTTAAAGCTTAAGCTGTTGGTCTAGATCCCTTGGTCCTGTCTTAGTATATTTCTGTTATATTGCAGTAGTTTAGTCTCCCAGTATAAAGCCCTCCTAGTTGTTAGTTGTTATGTGCCTTTAAGTCAACTCTATCTATCATAGGATTTTCTTGGAAAGATCTAGGACTTTATCAGACAGAGCAAAAACCATGTCAGAAGAACACAACGATAATAGAAATGGATGACATTATCAGATGATGTCCTTCAGCCATTCTGGGGGTGTAGTGCGGGCATGAATAAGGTGCCCCTTTTTATTGGCGGCTTAGGTTGTCAATAAAAAAGTGACACCTCGTCCGTGCCAGCGCTACAGTCTGAGAATGACTGAGGACTGATAATGTCACCCATTCTGTTCTAAGTGTGAATTTCAACCCTACTCTCCAAGAGTCCCAAGGGTTGTCTAAACAGTGAAAATAATCCTCATAGAATTCGATGAGAACACATGTTGGCTTAATGGCAACCCTCAGCAATTCATTGTATTCAAGAGGAAAGGGCAAACCTGCCATATACTGTCTGCTAGGAGACTTTCTGTTAAGTTTTTTTAAATACTGCATGGGGAATGCATTGGGACAAGCAATTCGATATGAACCACTTTCCCATACATAATGGAAATTAGTGGGCTTTTTAAGTTTGGCAGCAGCAAATTAAAAACTCAAGTAACTCACTCATAGTAACTCACTCACTCACTCAAGTAACTCATCTTAACCAGTGGGCATGCAAAGCTTTGGGGGGCCAAAACACTGTTAAGACAAATCGCAGCTGCTGCAATTTGCCATTACTGTGGATCAATCTGGCTCCCCCCCCATACAGACACGCCCCTAATCTCTCTCAAGGGCCCAGTCTATCAGGATGGCAATCTCTGTAACTGACAGTTTCATCAGCCAATGGACGAGTTTCCGTATGACAGCATACCAAATTGGGGCTCAGTTTCTCACCCACCTAGATTGTGCTCAGCATGTGATACGACGCAGGTATCTTTGTTAGCAGCACATGTCTCCATGGTGCCACTGCAAGTGATGCTGGTGCCATTGGCAGTGCTGTTGCTCCTTTTCAAACAAACCTCACAATCTAAGGAAGCACCTGGGACAAAGAGAGAGACACACAGAGTACACGATTACCACAATCCTTCTGGTGACATAGACATGGTTTGTATGTGCATATGTCTTTTTACATTCATTGTGCATTCCCCCTCCCCTGCCAGATGTTGCCAAGGGTGGGCATGCACTATCCTGGCCATTTAGCAGTGATGTAGTCAAGTCTTTTACTCCAAGTCTCAAATCAAGTCTCAAGTCTCTGTCTTCAAGTCTCAAGTTGAGCCTCAAGTCCTTGCAAGAAAGTTTCAAGTTGAGTCGAAAGTCTGGAAGCCAATTTTAACAGGAAAAAAAGGGAGATGGTAGTGAGGTGTGCGGGGGCCCTGAGGGGATCAACATGTTGATGCAGAAAGCTCTGAGGTCAGCCCCATCACTAAAAGCAAAGTCCATGGCATTATTCACTTCAAGCAGCAGGATAGACCTGTCCCTGAGAGTGCCTGGCATGTTTCTTGGAGGCGAACAGCAAATGTGTTAGGCATGAGCTCTGCAGCTCTGCGCTCTGGGGGTGAGTCTTGCCTGCTGCTCCTAAGAAAAGCTTTAGAAGGATCCTTCCCACCTCAAGCCTGGTGCCAAATGCATTTACTGTTACGGCTTCCATCACGTGACCAGTAGGCAAAAAGCAATGAGACTGTGGAAGCGTTGTTCAAAGGAGGAAATCCATTTCCCATTCTGTAACATTTCTGGATGAATGCCTTATATTGATGAATCAAGGCAGCAAGTTGGTCACTAAAAAATAGACAAGTTGGGAGTAGAGTAGAGTAGAGTCAGTGTGTCATTTATTGTTGAATCAACAATAAAGATATCCGAGTCAAGGCAGTGAAGCAACTTGAGTTCAAGTCAATTGACTTGAGTCTACATCA
Organism: Gambelia wislizenii; assembly: GCA_030847615.1. Taxonomy (NCBI): domain Eukaryota; kingdom Metazoa; phylum Chordata; class Lepidosauria; order Squamata; family Crotaphytidae; genus Gambelia; species Gambelia wislizenii. Next base: position 30,271,312 of record JAUMIR010000010.1, on the reverse strand, counting down.
CTGCCATTTAGAAGCTGGAAGAGTGCACTGAATGCCTGGGAACGATCTGGCTACAAACAGGAGTCATTGTCTACCTTCTTGCATATCCACCGTAATCATGAGAGATCCAGGAAGGGAACAGTTGCTGTATGCTCCCTGCTTCAAAAATAAAGCTGGCTCCTGTCTAGGTGCTTTGTACTTTCCCCCACCCACCAAATACCAAAAAACTTGGTTGGGTCTGGCCACTTTTCTCCCTGTGGAACAAGTAAAAAGTCTACACTTACTTTCTACCAGTTCCTTCCTACCTGTGGTTATCAGTGCAAAGAAAAGAAAGCAGCTCAGGAGGATGTGCATGGTGAGGTTGACAGGAAATCCAGCATGGATGTGTTAGTGCAGAATTTCTTGCATGGGTGTTCTCAAAGTCTGTGGCTCCCCGTGCCTGTCATGATATGGAAAACATGGACTAAAAACAGTTTCCTTATTCCCTCCCCCTTTATAACACTAAAACTCAGCCTCAGAAAATTCAGCTGATTGAGAGGAGATTAAGGATAGAAAAAGGAGATACTTCATCACACAGAATATTATTAATTGGTAAAGTTTACTGACATAAGATTACAACCTCTAGCTTAGATGTTTTTCAAAGGGGATCAGGCCAGTTCATGATTGATAAGTGTATCAAAGATGACTAATTATGATAGCTGCACACAGTCACCAAGAGATAATACCCTTTTGAATACTAGATGCTGTAAACAACTACAGTTGTCCCTCCACATTTGCGAACTTGACATTCGCAGTTTTGATTATTCGCGGTTTTGGGAGGGCCCCCCGGGCCCCCCCAAAACCGCGACACAGGGCCTCCGGAGGCCCCGTGAAAGCCCTGGGGGGGAGCGGCGAGGCCTCCACGGGGCCTTCGGAGACCCTCCGGAGGCCCCACGAAGGCCTTGGAGGGCCGGGGACGCCTCCATGGGGCCTCCGGAGACGCTCTGGAGGCCCCATGAAGGCCCGGGGAAGGGCTGGAGAGGGCTGGGGAGGCGATCATGGGGCCTCCGGACACGCTCCGGAGGCCCCATGCAGGCCTGGGGAAGGGCTGGGGAGGGCCGGGGAGGCCTCCATGGGGCCTCCGGAGGCCCCATGCAGGCCTGGGGAAGGGCTGGGGAGGGCTGGGGAGGCCTCCATGGGGCCTCCGGAGACGCTCCGGAGGCCCCATGAAGGCCTGGGGCGGGCGTGGAGAGGGCTGGGGCATGGGGAGGGCTCCATGGAGCCCAACCAATTCCAAGGCCACTACCTATATTCACCTTTAGTTGGATGTCCTCCTCTTGATGGAATGAAGTCAAATAAAGCAATCTCCGTTAAACTCATGCCCCAAAGAATTCCAGTAATTGTGACTTAAGATTCCAGGATTCTATGATTCCATTTCTCTTAAAGTGAAAAGACTTTTTTATTATGGGGAACCTACCCTTCCACTTGGTATGGAATCAAAAAGAAAGGGGGCATGGAAGGGGGCTGAACTTTTTCCTACACCTCAGTCGGTGTCAGCTGCTCCTACAGCTGCCAAACTTTCGTGACCCACCAAGTGGCAAGACAGCCACCCAAGGATAGATACTACCCCCACCCATTTTTGCAGCCCCTAGAGTCCCATGACCACCAAAAAAAATGGAGAATCACATTCTCAGTACTTTGAGGAATTACAATCTGCCTTCAATTCAGGGAATGAGGAACATCTGAGGGAACTAGGTACATTTCATTTGGAGAAAAGAAGATTAAGGACTCGTCTATATGAAGGGGGGGATGGATGGCTCCACAGTAATAGCAAGTCGCAGCAGTTGTGACCTGTCTTAATGGTTTTACAGCCCCCATGCCTGTAGCCAAGATGGCAGCCTGTAGCCACATGCCTGTAGCCAAGATGGCAGCCACGAGTGAATTATTCACATTTTTAAATCTGCCACCGAATATTTTTTTAAAAAAATAGTATTTCTATGGTGTGCACAAGCGATATTTTACCTTTCCCCAAAAAAGAGAGAGAAAAGATAATGCAAATCACTGTTTTGTCACCTTAGTGATCACTTGGTAAGGTGAAAATCCAACATGATGGCAGCAGGCACTTGTTCTGTAACCAAGCCCTGCCCCCCCCCCCGCACTCATCCAGCCAATCGGGTTTCACTTTGTTGTGCACAGGGAAGCGATTCATGTCAAATTGATTGTCTTAACAAGGGAAAATGTGCATTTCACAGAAGCTTTTTTTAAAAGTTGGGAAAAAGCTCAAAAGCTTTTCTCACATAGTTTTTCCTCTTTTTGCCCCCCCCCCTTCACAATACAATGAAACAATGCAGGATCACATTAAGACAGCTCATATTCCTCGGAAATTTGTGAGGGGTATTTTCACCATATAGACAACCCCTAAATGGTCGTCTAAATGACAAAAATACTCTTCATGGAATGTGAGGAGAATCCTACCTGTCTTAATGGCATTCTGTATTGTTTTGCCATATTTGGAGGGAAGCAGGCCAAAAACTCCATATATTCCACCAGAAAAGCCTTCATGGCTTTTCCTGGAGGCTTTTAAAAAAGAACTGTTGGGGGAATGCACATTCCTGCTCTTTGGGACAAATGATTTGATTTTGTTCACTTTCCCACAAGATTGAAAGTGCAAAGCCAATTGGCCAGAGGAACATGGGGGGCGGGGGGCTTGCTAACATGGCAACGCCCAGAATCATCCTGTTGGATTTTTGCCTTAGGAGCAAGTGCTAAGGTGATAAAACAGGGTGTAGTGTATTTTTCATTTTAGTAAAGGCAAATTATTGCTCTATTGCACATAGGAAATACTGTACTGTAGTTTTTTAAGGAAATAGTTTTTTAAAAATGTTAGTTGGCAGAAAATTCGGGTAAGTTAAAACATGAGTAATTCACTCGCGGCTGCCATCTTGATTCGCGGGCATGCAGTGCTTACGCCTGCCCCCCCCCCAAAAAAACCATTAAGACAAATTGCAGCTGCTGTGATTTGCTATTACTGCAGAGCAATCTGTTTGGGTTTGGGTTGTTGTTGTTTAAAGACCTCCAAGGAAGGAGACCCCACCACGCTCCAAGGGAGTGCGTTCCACTGCCGAACAGCTCTTACTGTCAAAAAGTTCCTCCTAATGTTGAAATGGAATCTCTGTTCCTGGAGCTTGCATCCATTGTTCTGTGTTCTAGCTTGCTCCATCCTCAATGTGACACCCCTTCAAATATTTTACAATATTTGACAAGGAGACTGCCTTTATCTTCCTCTGAGGCTGAGAGAGTGTGACTTGTCCAAGGTCAACCAGTGGGTTTCCATGGCTGAGCAGGGATTCAAATCCTGGTCTCCAGAATCATGGTCCAATGCTCAAACCACTACACCACGCTGGCTCTAGAAAGGCTGGTAAAAGATATACATCTAAGTTGTCCCCCAACTCCCACTAGGTTCCATGATCCCATCCACTTGTATCTAAGCGCATTACAAATTCTTAATCTGATAAAATGTGCAACAAACTGAGTTTTGAGTTTTAGAGTAGGAAATTTCAATACAAACTAGGTTCTGATAAGAATGTACCCAGATTTGCACATCTCTTAATATGTGGAATGGAAAGACATTCAAATTTTAAAGCTGAACTCACCTCCTTTGCCAAATGTGGCTGCTGGCTCTTAAGGTGGACTTGAGGGGTGGGGCCAATAAATGTTATTTAGTTCGCTAAATACCCAATGTAGGCTATCAGCATGCAATTGTACAGATCCTGCTGAAGGTTCTTTGCATCATCCAGTTTCTTCCTCCACTATGGTTTTATCCTGGGTTTTCCCCTGCCTTCTCATCACTCCAGCCAGCAACAAAATTTAGGGACCTTGCTTTTACAGGAAGTAGCTGCTGGTGGCTCCAATGTCAGTAGGAAGCATGAAATCCATTCCAGGTTTTCATTCACATTTTAAAGGTGCTATCCAAGGTGCTGTACCTTGTTGACAAAATAAGGTTTGTATTTGATATAGGACAGAAAGGTTTGGGCAAAAACCTGGAATGGATTCACTGCCTTGTAGGCACCGGAAGTATCGGTCTTCATTGATCATGCCTTTGCAACAGTTGCCACAATAATTTTTGCAAACTAAACAGTGTGGGACAACTTTGCTCTGCAAGAATTTTCCTGTACTGCTGCCACTGACTTCCTGTGGGCTGTGCCCCATAGGACAGCAGCAAAGTCTATGAAGAGCAGAAAAACCAGGACCCCATCAATGGACTTAAACATACTTTGCATAAAGCAATTTTAACTCAAAGCAAATTGAAGGCACTAATCAATTAACTAGTCCCTCCAGAGGGATTGCCAAAGACAACAAAAATCAAGGACGCAACCAGCACACAATAAACACTGTCATTTGGGATTGGGAAGAAACTTGTTTGGTTTACTTTTGGAGGGAGGTAAGAATTCTAGGTGCACAGATGCAGAAATTTGATCATATATTCAATAGGAAGAACTGGAGATGTTTAAAATGTTAATTCAGGAGAAACTGAAACTCACTAAATTATCCAGACAGAGGGCTTTTGACTGCTTAGCTCTTTAAAAGTCTGGGTTTGAATCCTGTGTATTTGGCCCACGTTTGTGGTGCTGTATTAGTGTTCCCCAACTTCTTTTTTTAGTTTAGTAGGCTCTGTATCTTTAATAAGAGTAGCAGCAGGGGAGGGCAGGCAAGTGCAACACCATGCTTAGAATAGTGGTACCTATTAAACTTAGCTGGTGCAAACAGTTGAGAATTCAGTCCAGTTTGATTTTGACAAAGAAATAAAATTCACACGTTTCTTCACCTGTTTTGATGGGAATTACTAGCAATTGAAAGCAAAACTGACTGATCTGACCATCTCTAGCAATAAACTGCCCTTGATTTAAGGCTTCTGCTACCTACCTAGAGTATTTTCAGATAAAGAAATGACACAGGTATCTTTACTAGGAGGACACTTATTCCTAGGGCCAGTGCATGTGCTCCCGGTGGCATAGCAAACTTCACACATTAAAGGAAGAGGAGTAGCATTACCTGGAATAGGGAAGAATAGGAGGGGGGGAACAATGTCTGTAGTTTCACACAAATACAACTTCTTGACCTTCTTAAACATTTAGAGGCCTCAATCCTAAATCCCTTCAGCATAGTGTAAATATCCACATGCAGACCTGTGCTATGTTGAGCCATACACTTACTGTTAAGCTCCTGAAGCTGCTCCACACAGGGGCTGGGGGAGAATGCTAGTCCTCCACATTAGATAGCTTGAGATACATTGATTTAGGAGATGTATTTGCATCCATCACTATAGAGAACTTCAATGTATTATCTATTTTGTAGCAATACCAGCCATGGGACACAATCAGGGATTTGTCCCACTGAGCTCAGTAGAGGCTGTGCAAGATTCTGCATCAGCTATGTAGTTAAGTATACTTAACTAAGGCCTTGTTTATACTAAGGATAAAGTGTGTATTCACCCCAGATCTGGTGTGATATGTCCACATGACGCACACAGTGAATCTGCCCCTTTTAGCTGTTAATCTGGTTTAACAGAAACCACAAATTGCTCCCGAGTTGTGCAATGCCATGTGATCAACCAAGAGGGAGTCACTCTACCCCTCTTCACTGATCACATGGGTGCCCCATTCTGACCTCACTAGCAGTGATGGCAATAGCCAGGCTCTTGCACAGAGAGCTGCTTGGCTGGCAGGCAAGGCAATGGTGGTGGTGGTAGCAGCACTGAGGGGGATGGGCCATTGGGGCCCATGTGATGCTGGCTGGGCAGCCCATCTGAATTATGGCATGGCTCCAGAACAGATCCACACCAGTATATCTAGCTGGCATCATGTTGATACGGGGCAGCTCCATAGCATGATATTGTGAACCAGCCCTGGATTACAGTGCCAGTGTAGATGACCCTTAAGTAGCATTTCCTGGTCCATCCCACCTTCCACTCCTGACTTACTGGGAAGAAGCCACTGCAAGTGACAGAGGTCTGTTGTCCTGTCGATCAAGACACAGAAAACTGACATTCCCATCCCCTCCTGCCAGTGATCTCTGGTGCAACAAACTGAAGCAGAATCCCTGTTGCAATTCTTCCTTGCATTGGTGATCTCTCACAGGAAGGTGATGGAAACATCAGTATGCTGCGTTCCAATCTACAGAAGAAGATTCCCGCTGCTTGCAGTGGCTGATGCCCAGTAAGTCAGCATTGGGGGACTTTTATGATCCCTATGGTGAATATGAATCAGTTACAAGTGTGTACCGCTAGATTGCACATTCATGTAAATGTGAATTTCAGCCTAGGTTTCCAATGAGCTACCAGGTCCTCCTTACCTATTCTTAGGAGCACAAAAAAGAGCAAGAGCCTTAGCAGAGATTGCATGATAGTGGGAAATCCAGGAAGCCTCTCTCCACAATGGGTCGAATTCTTTGGGTCAAAGGACCTGTAAAGATATCACAAAGATGCATGGATGTCAAAGAGCAACTTCCTACAATGTTCATGTGAACATTTCAGAAGCTGGACAAAACCAAATCATTTGGGTTGCTGTCCTCCTCACCATCAACAACTTGTTCACTGCAAAGATATCTCCAGACTTGATGAAAGGGAAACAAAATAACCAACATGGGGTCAATGTAAGTAAGAATAAAGCAGTCCCCACAGCGGCAACAAATAAATCCCAGCTTTGCATATACACTGATAGAACCCTTGCTATGCATGATATTTACCATCAAAAACCTAAGGAAGCTGAGCATTGCTGAGTATTTCTTTTTCTGGCAGGACTCTATGCAAGTCAGCTGACCACACAGTTACAGTATATGCATGCTTTGAGAAGTTCCTTCTCCCTTGGCCAATGGTTATCTTGTTAACAATGGTTATTTTCTTGTTGTTGTTATATTTATTTGCATTCCACTTTTCCCCAAAACTGGGACTCAAAGTAGTTCATAATTTAAAAGAGCATTTTGTTCATCCCAGATAGAAGTAGAACATTTGCTAAAAGACAACTGTAGCCACAGCACTATCATGTCATTGGAAAGAGGTGCTTATTTGGCTCTTCAGGGTGAAAGCTGTAGGAATGGGAATTGGTAAGTGCCATTTCTGGTGTCTCTCTCCGCGAGGAGATATGTGGGAAGTGGATTGTGCTTTCATACACACCTTCAGCAGGACAAATTGACCAGTTCCAATAAGGTACTTGAGAAATGTCTTCAGCCTGCTGTAAGGTAAATGAATACAGAGAAAATGCATTTATGAATTCATGTTTGGTTTACCTCCCGTCAATGTTGGTTAGGCTTGAAATGATGGTATCTTGAAGTCTCCATTAGAGTGAAATCTCTCTTGGGGCAGAATCAAGGGGAAAGCTCAGGGCAGAATAAAAGGAGACTGAGATTCCTCTCTGCTATTTATCCACCTGTATTCCTTCTGAAGATGCTAAGGTAGGCTATTCATGACCCTGCTGTGTGGAAATTCAGCTTTCCAGTCACATAGGGGAGCTCTATCAGTGTGTTGGGGTTGCTACCTGTCAGAGACTGCATATAGGAAGCACATTTTGCACCTAACATAACCTCAATAATATAGTCGGCTGTATGTATCCATGAATTCTGCATCCATGGATTCCACCATCCACAGCTTGAAAATATTCCCCAAAATATAAATTCCAAGAAGCAAACCTTGATTTTGCCATTTTATATAAGGGACACTATTTTATTATGTCATTGTATATAATGGGACTTGAGCAGCCATGGATTTTAGTATGCATGGATATTGGTATCCATAGGAGGTCCTAGAACCAAACCCCAGAAGATACCTAGGGCCCATTCTGTATGTGAGTGTGTGTTAAGCTGCACACAAGGCAATCGGCTGTGTGGGCTTCATACACATCAGGGCATAGACAGCATTTGGTGAATGTTTGGCTCGGGCTAGGAACCAGCATGACTGTAAGGACTGAGGAAACAATGTAATAGCTTTTTTAAAAAAGCATGGTGTAGGACATATTTAAGTCTGTTCTCCAGTGCCACATAATTGTTCCCAGTTCTGGAGTATCTGCTACCTAAGGTGGCCACATCACTCTACCTAATAGTAGGGTAGGTCATCAGAAGGGAGCAATTCTGTGATAAGGACACAGACATGCCTGCCCCAATGAACAATCTCTTCAGTATCATTAGGTTTTTTTTGTTCATATTTGCAAGGTGAGCTTTGATACTCATATCTGTAATACATGAGAAGAAGACACAGGCAGCAAACTCTAAGGTGTTTACCATGATTGCTTTGAAATTAAGGAACAGCTTTGCATTTTTGCTCAACACTTCATGTTTTCACAGATGATTAATAGCCCAGATGGTGTGAAAGGCCAATAGCCTTCAATGGAGTGTTTTGACCCAGCAGTGTTCCTTCTGCAGCACCCGCTGTTAAAAACTATGAGACAGCTATTTCATTGTATAGTTTTAGCATTTCACCTCACCACTGCTGCTTCTAGCTTGATGAGAGATTCCCCATGGTTCAGTGATTCCCATTTAAGGCCATAAAGAGTAAGGCCATAAAGAGTAGCCTTCTACTAAGCCAGTGCTTTTCAAACAATTCTAGAAAATCCTGGGCATTCTTAGAAGCTTTATCAAGTTCTCCATTAACAAGCTCAGTAAACAGTAGACAAGCTCAAGTGAAAGACAGCCACCATGGCTGAGCTTCCCAGTAGTATGCAGTTGCAAAACCAGTTGGGTTGGCTCTCTGTGACGCATAGGAAGCAGGAAATTCAACAGCGTGGCCTGCCTGCCTTTAATTTACAGTGCATTTTGGCATTAGGATGGGCCTTCTGTTCTTCCTTTCAGTTCATTTCTGATAAGAATTCATCAAAATGTGCAAATTCCTTCATATAAGAGATAGGAAGAAGTTGAGAATTTTTTAAAAATAAACAACCCTGATATGTGGGAGATACCAAAACTAGCAGATCTCTCCTTCCAGACTCAAAGCATCAAGTGCTTAGCTCTTGTAAGCTGGGCTTTGTATCTGTGCATATTCAACCATGTTAATGCAGGATTATGGTGGTCACGTCATTGTTCAGAGGAGGCTCCTCATTTCTGGAACACACTTGGCAGGACGGTACAACATGGCCATGCACTAAATGCATTTGTGAACAGCATTTGGCTGTACCCTTCAGGTTTATCCACAAACACAGTGTTTCTTGGGCTGTCTGATGTGAGGGACAGGTATTTGGGTTTTTAAATGTCCCAAGGACTGCTACCATATTTGTGCTCGTTGGCTTTTTGGGAGTTTGCAACCTATACTTGCCTATACTCACTGGCAGTTAGATTGCATGTTGCTCTCTAGGAGTTTAGGCATATCATAAACTTCGTGTGTGTGTGTGTGTGTGTGTTTACACCCACTCTCTTCCTGCATCACATAGACTTTCCTTTGTTCTCTGAGGTCTCATCTGCTCTCACATCTCTCCCTCCCTCTCCCTGACTGTCCTCCATGAAGTACACATGTGATAAGAACCCTCCCTGGGCGAAATGCTCCAACTCTTTCTGACACCGTGTAGTATTCTTTCTTTTTCTTACCTTCCTCAAGAAGATGAACCTATGTTAATTATGCACAAGTATTTATGAGTAAAGCTACTTTTATACACCTTATGAAGAAGATTAAATTGAATTTCTTTCTCTGCTGGATACTGTGGGGGGGGGAGTGGAGTGGGCTGGTGAATTGTTCAAACATCTGTTTAGTGCATCAGATGCTCTGCTTGAGACGATCTCTCATAATATGGCTATAACTGCTTCTTTCTTTCCTGGATGCTCACCAGGGACTGGCAGCCAATGACTCACAGACCAACACCGATCCATGGACAATATTGAGTATTGTTGCCCTAACACACACATGCTAATATTCTGATATAACAGATGTTTTCATATACACCAATGATTCCCAAACTTTGGTCCTCCAGGTGTTTTGGACTTCATCTCCAGATGCCCTAACCACGTTGGCCAACAATCAAGAATTCTGGATGATGAAGTCCAAAACATGTGGAGGACCAACATTTGGGAAACACTGATATACACTCATGGTGTATCCACAGAGAGTGTGGAACTGCCTCCTCACAGAGAGAATTTTAAAAGAATCCCTACCAAGTCCCAGAATGAAATTAGATCCCTTTATTAATCACCAAGGGCCAGTATTCTAGATCTAAAAATAACTACCTTAGTCAACTAACAGCCTGTTCAAACGGTGAAAATAATCCAAATGGCAATCACATGCAAGGTGATCTGTCCAAATGGACATTCACATCAATATGTCTCATTCAGAAGTAGGGCAGCCAAATCCACCTTAAGCGCCTTCAGGGAAGCCTTTGGAGCTTTTCTCTGAGTTTTTAAAAATCTCTGTAGGGCATGTGAATCGGCAATCATTAAGACAGTCGCATTTGCATTGCTGTGACCACACAGTGTAACCTGATTGGCTGGACGAGCAAGGGGGTGTGGCTAGCAAACAGGGGAAGTGCCCGCTGCTGTCATGTTGGATTTTCGGCTTAACTGGAGATTGGCAAGTCAATAAAACAATGATCTTTTGCTCTTTTTCCTTTTTATAAATATGAAATATCACATGTGAGGCCCACGGTAAACTGTTTTAAAAAAAAATTGGCGGCCAAAGATTTGAAAGTGCAAGTAAATCACTTGTGGCCGCCATCTTGGCTAGGGGGCATGTGAAATTTAAGGGGGTTATTTTGACCATTAAGACAAGTCACAACACTGCGAATGGCTGCTTCTTCGGAGATCGTATTCCCCCCCCCATATAGATGCTAGTGTCTCCCAGCCTGACACCCCCCCCATCTTTTTTACAAGGCAGCAGCTGCTGCAAGCAACATAGATCTGTTCTCCTGTCCATTGGGAAGCAGCTGACTGATGTCCCCACCCCTCTCCCATGAGTGATATCTGGTGCAACAGTCATAAGCAGGATTCCTGTAACAATTCCTCCTCACACCGCAGATTGCTTGCAGGACCAGGATGGGGATATCAGTCTGCTATGTCCTGGTCAACAGGAGAACAGACCCCCATTGCTTGCAGTGGCTGCTGCCCAGTAAGTCAAGATTGGGGGACTTTTACCACCCCTAGGTATTCCCTACACTGTTTAATACACAGGGATCACAAATACAAGTCAGTTATGAATGTGTAACTCTAAGCCAGGGTTTCTCAACCCTAGGGTTCCACAAGAGGTTGCTAGGGGTTCTGCGAGATATTGAGATTGAAAAAAAAGAAACTTTTTTTTTTTTTGGAGCTGTAGATATAATCATTTTTAGGCAGGGGTTCCCTGAGAACTGAAAATTGTTTCAAGGGTTCCCCCAGGGTAAAAAGGTTGAGAAAGGCTGCTCTAACCTATGCATTCGTAATCGCGATCATGAATTCCAGCCCATAGTCTTAGCTGATCTTTCCCATGGGCAGCTTAGGTGCTTGGTTATAACAACCACTGCTCTGTCAACAAAGTCAGCTGATATTTTATTTCATGAAAATACATTTCATTAAATTTACCTCATTACATTAAATTAGTGAGATAAAATTTCATTAAATTCATGCAACGTTTCATTTCAACTCTGGCCTTTGGCCCACTGGGTCAGTGGAGCCATGGAAGCACACAATGATGGGATCCCATCCATTTCCCACACACACACACATCAAAAAAGGGTGTATGACAAAAGTGAGGAGGGCTTTTCATTGCCATGGTGCTATAAATAGTGCAACCGGCAAGAGAGCCACGAGGGGGAGTCCAGAGGATGGAGAGGCCTTCTTGACTTGAGATGTGACACCTCGGCCACAGGTCACATTTTTAATAGTAGAGCCAGGGATTAGCTCCTCACCAAATAATGTGAGCGTCAAACAACTGGATGCTGTAGTGCAACCTTTTTGCCTTGTCTTTACAGCATTATTTCCTGAACCTAGAAAACAAAGATGAGTAAGTTAAGTTCCCCATGTACATCCCATTGAAGAGAGAAATTAATCATAAAAAATACAGCACCCACAGTGGTGGCACTAGGGGGGGTGCGGAGAGGGCGAACCGCAGCAGGTAACACCGTCGGTGAGAGAGGTGACATCAGCCTCATTCCCCAAATTAATGTTGATATTTTGAGGGTCTTTAAGATCCCCGAGTGTAGAGGGTAAGAAATCAATTTATGTACAGTTGCTCCTCCACATTTGCGGCTTTCACTTTCGCGGTTTCAACTATTCACAGTTTGCTCAGGAAGCACCTCATTTAAATCAGCTTCTCTCCCTTGTACACAAAGGAGAGGAGCCGATTTAAACGAAATGCTCACTGAGCAAACCGCACACCTAACTCCCCGCTCTCCTGGGACTTGGCTCCGTTTGGGGTGCAGAGCCAAGCCCAGGGAGAGCAGGAAGTTCAGGGCAAAGGCGCTTTTCAGCCACCCCCTCACCCTTCCCTAAGCGACAGTGCGGCATTTCCAGCCTTGTCATGGCTTTGGGAGGGTGGGGGTGGCTGAAAAGCCTCTCGGCCGCCCTCTCTCCACCCCCTCCGCGGCCTCCCCAAAGTGGCAGGGACAGGCTCCCCACCCTCCCAGCCGCTTCCCTCCCTGGCCTCCCCAAAGTGGTTGTGGGCCTTCAAAGCCCCCCAGCCACTTTCGGAGGGGCAGGACAGGCTCCCCACCCACCCCACCCGCCTGGCCACCTCCCTCCCCAACCTTCCCAAAGCGGGTATGGGGCTCAAAAGCCCCATAGCTGATTTGGGAATCGCGGCAGGAGGCAGGGGGGTGGCAGCCAGGTGGGCGGGAGGCTTTTTAGCTACCACCACCCCGCATTTCCCAAAGCAGTGATGGGGTCAAAAAGCCCCATCGCCAATTTGGAAGAGTGGGTGGAGTTTGCAGGCGGGTGGGGGGAGGCCTTTTTTTATTCACGGTTTTTCCACCTTCGCGGGGGTCTTGAGCCCCTAACCCCCACAAATGTGGAGGGACGACTGTACTAATGGAGAAGGAAAAACTCAAAGGACAGAATACCATGTAAAATCAGAATTACCAGTACCTTCAATCAAGACAAGACTCAAGCAGTGATCTTCAGTTCCGCGACAGTGAACTACTTCCTTGGGGCACTTTTTTCCTACAGAATAGCAGGCTGGGCAAACCACTCCATTGAGTTTTTCACCTGACCTTGGTACTGCAAGAGAGGGGGAGGGAGGAAGGAGTCAGATAGCTTAATTAGAGCTATAGGGTTCACTGCCCTATAGAGGGATAATGAAAACTGCCCTACATTTACAGGACACTTTTATGAATGAATGAGATAATGATTGTGATGCTGCTTTGAACAACATGAAGTGCTGTATAAATGTTAAATATTAAAATCTCAGGTGGGGCAGAAGCTAAAATATTGCTAAATAGATTCCATCGCATGGGGGTTCTTCATCTCACCCCAGACACGGATGGTGTTTGGGTTAGAAATAAAAAAGGAGAATTTGTCAACTGCTACAACGATATCATGGGCTGCATAAGCACTTTTGCTTTCTGCCAAGGAAATGAATGAGGACAATTTAGCAAGAAAGTGACATGCAGCAAACCTTAGACTGAGATTATCAGACACAGGGGAACATGCCAAAAAATTGTTTTCCCAGCCGCATCAGAAAAACAGGAGGAGAACAGGAAGGGTGACCTTACCAGACACCCACATCCTTCAGCCGTTCCAGGGGCAAGCACTGCTGCAGATGAGGCTCCATTTTCCTATTGTTAGGGACAAGCTGCTTATAGAAAGGAACGTTTTATTCACGGCCACGCTATACCCCCAGGACACTGGAGGACATCATCATCTGGTAATCTTGAACCTTCCTGTTCTCCTGGTGATCTTTTGCCGTGGTTTTAGCCGTGTCTGATAATCCCCATCAAAACCACAAGAGAACATATCCCCAGCCCTTCAACTGACAGTGCCGAGGGGCTATAGTTGAATTTGAAAGATATTTTAGATCTTTTGTTGATGGGGCTTTCAACAGAGTACCTCAACAGTTTAGGAACATGCTGCAAATGCTTAAATGCTTGAAATCCCATTTAAGAACTCCCAAAACAGACAACCCAGGGTGGTATATCAACGTAGTTGGTCAGGAAAGAGGTGATCAAGGAATGCTAGATTGATATTTTGCAGCCAGGACAGGTGTTGTATGGTTACCTCCCCTTCCACACCAGTAAAAGGCATTGGCAATTCCCCTCCCAGAGTTTGAGAGCTGATTTGGGGAGCAGGGGAGTTCTGGGTGTTACACGAACAGCCAGTGAATAACTCCTTGTGCAAGATCCAAAACAAGCTATATAGGCCTACCTCAGTTAACAACACTTCTGACCATGAAGCTACTTTTTACAAAGTCTTTTTATGCCTTTCAAACCTTCCTCTTTTACTAACATACTCTGTCTAGCTGTAATTTTTTTAGCAGCATTGGCATCGGGAGGAAGATGAAGGAGGGCTGGAGAAGAGGTTGGGTTGCAGCAGCATGTCCATGATAATCAGTGCAATTAAAAATAATTGAGCTGGGAAACAGCTAGACTCTACTCTAGCGGATCCAAGCCATGCATGTCTGCATTCAACTGGAGAGCTAAACCGCAGCTGCCTCCAAAAACCCTCACTGAGCATGTGCGAACAGCAAAACAGAGAGAAAAGGAGAGCACAGATAAACCGCCCTTACCAGCTACTCCCCAGTATGTTACAAATGCACAAATAGATCTCTAAGTTTGGTTACCAAAGTGGAAGTCATAAGAAAACGGAAGGCTGATGAAAGAAAAAACATGCATTTTGGAAGAAGCCTTCAAGTGATCTCTAAAAGGTTCAAAATGTTTTTTGCTTACTTACCCAAAGTTTACCTAACCTGGTTGTTTCATTTCACATGGGCCTATTATTAGTTTTGATTTTAGAAAATTCCTGACACATGTTGACATGCTCTTCTTTTCTGTGGTGTAAGAACCAACCCCTATTCTTTCCCTGTTATTTTGGGCTCTAATACCAACTGTTCTGTTAAAGGAGTACAGTAGGACCCCCATATCCACTGATTCATTATCCACTGATTCAATTTTCCACAGGACACAAAACAGCACACCTACCATAGAGTCTTCTTAGAAAATGTGTCATCTCTAGCCATTGTCTACATCCTCCAAGGCAACTCTATGGTATTTTAAACCAGAAATCTCATTATTTCAATGGTGTTCACTATTATCCACGGTTTTCTGTATCCAGGGGGGCCCCGTATAACTAATCCCCAGTGGATACAGAGGTCCTACTGTAATGCCCAGGAACACACCTATTTTGTTAACCTCTGCATGCATATGTCACCAACAGGATTCCAATTATGTTCTAAATGTAAGCAGACTTTTAGTTTATTTGTTCAACAAATGTTTGCCCACCCTTCATTTGAAAAAACAACCCCGCCAGTAAATTACAGTACATGTAACAAAGTGTCAACATATCAAAACATTAATGAAACAGGGAATAAACATTAGAAAAAAAATATATGTTAAAACAACCCTACTACAGTGTTGTTGTTGTTTTAAAGAACATATGCCTGGTGGGACAGAGGGAAGACCAGCTTCAGCTTGGTACTGATATAGTTTTTATAAATGACATTACCATAAAAATAATAATAATACAGTAATTTCATCCCAAGTGCCACCTGTCTCACCTGGAACAATACTGCCACCCAGAGGCAAGCCTACAGAGGTGATTAGAGATACTGTACTACATACAAGTTAACCTATTGCTTTAGTGAACAGCCATACATACTTAAGAGTTGTCAGAATGGAAACTGGAGAGGGCCTCTGCACCTCTAATGGTTATGCAGAAGAGGCCATTTCAGCAGATGATGATGCTACAAGAACACCTGAACAAACTTTGTTTGTTCGTTTTTAGTATTTATTAAGTATGTTTTAAAAATTTTGAATTATTTAATTGTATTTTAAGTGGGGGTGGGAAGGAGGGTCTTGAATGTATATTTTAAATGCTGTAAGCCCCCCCGATTGCATCTGTAGAGAGTCGGGATACAATTATTATTATTATTATTATTATTAAACTGCCTTTTCTACCCAACCATTAAAAGTACAGGAGCACGTTCCAGCTTTCACTCTGGAAACCCCTGTTCCTTGTTGGTGCAACTTGATCATATATACTCTTCTTGCATTGATGCAATACAATAACTTTAGAACAAAGACCTTTAGTTCTGTGCTGTTTTCAGATGTACTTTGACCAGGGACACAATCTACTGGGACGTGCTCCTGAAGCCCCACAATCAGTATTTGTACATGCATTCAGCAGTGTTACTTGTCATACAAACAACAACCACTGAAACTCCCTCTTCAATGATAGGGACAGGGGCCTTGGCCCTTATCGCATCTGGCAACCTTGCTAGAGATGTTACTCATTGTGAGAGCAATGACAAAGGGCTTGTTTACACTGGCCAAATATACTGGCTTGCACCTATTCCAGAGCCCTGCAGTCCATACAACACAGGACATTTACCCCAATCTGCCCTCGGGCAGTCCAAACTACCCCGAGGGCAGATATGGGACTGGAACAGGGGCAAACTGGGATAGGGCCCTTTGCCGTATTTTAAGAAATTACCCGGTTTAATCTGGTACTGCCAGATTGGACCCAATATGTCCACAGGAACCCATCCCAGAACACTATTCCTCATTGACACCACCAGCTCACTGACTGTCCCAGAAGCCAGACAGGGATCCTGACACATGTGACCACAGGTGGTCACATGCAAGCGACTTGGTTACATATTGCAGGATCTGCAGCCTATGGCTGCTGACACACTGCAGAAATAATGCTGTTTGACCCTGCTTTAACGATCATGGCTCCATCCTATGGAATCCTGGGATTTACAGTTTGTTGTGACATTAGAGCTCTCTGACAGAGAAGGCTAAATATCTCACAAAACTACCAATCCCAGAATTCCATAGCATTGAGCCATGGCAGTTAAAGCAGTGTCAAACTGGATTATTTCTGCAGTGCAGATACATCCTTATAAGGGGAGAAACACAATCTGTAATTCAAGGTTTTGTTAGTTCATCAAACATACTGGCCTGAATTCTATTGGTTAGTTGTAACTAAAGTAGATCCACTGAATCAACCATTGAACAGTGAGTCAACACACAAGTAAATCCTGTATCTCCAGTGGATCTACTCAAGATGAGACTTAAGGGGTTGTCCAAATGGTGAAAAAACTCCTCACAGAACGTGAGAAGAATCCTACCTGTCTTAATGGGATTTTGCCGCATTGATTTTGCCGCATTGTGAAGGAGGAGGGGGGCAAAACTGGCAAAAAGCACATTAGAAAAGCCCTTGTGGCTTTTCCTGTCTTTTTTGGGGGGGGGAGAGGACGTGATGGCCCATATTTCCACTCATTAGGACAAACAAATTGCTCTGATTAGCTTGCCCAAATGAGAGGAAATGCAAATCTCATTGGCGGGATAAGCACAGGGGGTGGGGCTTGCTAGCAAGGCAAGTGCCCGCTACTGCCATGTTGAATTTTTGTTTTAGTGGGCAAGCGCTAAGGTGAGAAAATGGATTATGGGTGTGTGTTTTTTCCTTTTTCTGCTTTTGTGTTAAAGTGAAAAATTGCTCAATCACACCTTGGATAGCATTTTAAAAAAAACGGTCAGTGGCAGGAAATTCAGGTAAGTGCAAACTTGAGTAAATCACTTGTGGCCACCATGTTTCCTAGAGGGCATACAGAGCTTAAGGGCGCATAAAAACCATTAGTGCAGGTCGCAGCTGCTGCAAAATGTCATTACTACAAGGGACTCCCTTTTTAATGGGCTCATATAGACAAGCCCTAACAATAGGATTTAGACCATGGATTGATGAAAGCTTGGAAAGAACCGCTGCATCTGACGTTCTTATGGCATGATCTCCAGATCATAGCCATGCTGGCAGATAGGCAGGAAAAGACAATGAAAGTAAAATACATACGTACATTCAGGAAAGTCTGGGGTGCAGGCATCTATCATGCAACAGGCAATATTTTCCTTGAAGTATCTTCCTTTACCAAAACTCACATCAATGGGTCCAGAATAGCAAACCTTTGAGGACACACACTTCTTAACCATGATGAGACCTTCTGTCAAAGAGAAAGAGGATGTATTTGGAAGCTGTGTGGTGTGATGGACGCAATCCAGGTGGATTAGGTGTACACGAACACGCAGGTAATAGTGGGCAGTGTCCTAAAATACACTGGTGACTTAATCCATATCTTACAGAACTTAGGTGGCTGCCACACTGCAGAAATAACACAGTTTGACACCACTTTAACTGCCATCGCTCAGTGTTATGGAATTCTGAGATTTGTAGTATTGTAAGATATTTAGCCTTCTCTGTCACAGAGCTGTGGTGCCACAACAAACGACAAATTGCAGGATTCCATAGGATGGAGCCATGATAGTTCTTTCCAGACAATCAATATCGATTTATTGAGGGCTAGGCCCAGGGAGTTCAGGGAACTTCGCAGAGGTTCCAAGCAAAGGATCTCCCAAAGGCCCAATAAAAAGGGGCTGCATGATTCTAGCCCACCCCATCCTATGATGTCATGAACTACAATCCACTTTATCAGATGCATGATTTGTGTGGCTGGGTTACCAGTAAATATTTGTGTACAGACAGGGACACACACAGAGAGATACACACCAAATGTGTAGATCAGTAAAATGGGATTGTAAACAGGTTGGAAGATCAGCATTATCTTTGTTAGTTTAGGGATGTACAGCAGGACCCCCATATCCACAGAACCAATATCTGTGGTTTCAGCTATCTGCGGGACACAAAACAGGACCACATATCATAGAGTCTTCCTAGAAAATGCCTACAGAAGCATCCTCTCTAGACATTTTCTAGGTCCTCCAAGGCAACTTTATGGTATTTTAAAGTGGAAATCCCATTATTTTCAATGGCATTCGCTGTTATCCGTGGTTTCCAGTATCCGTGGTAAATCTGGGAACCGAACCCTGCAGATATAGGGGTCCGACTGTAACTGCCAGTCTGAGAAAGCATTCTGCTTGAGGCTTGTTGGATAACCGCCACCAAGCAGATGGTACCAGGCAAGATGGATGGCTAGTTACCCACTCTACAAGGAGGTTTCACAAAGTCACATGTTTTGCACAAACGGCAGCCCATTCAGTGGTATGGCCTGGTTCATGATCCTTCTCACTTACCTTTTAAAAGTTTTATCAAAATGATGGCACAGGCATCTTGGCCCTGAGCACAAACCTTCCTCTTCCCTGTGCAATTGGTCTTTCCACTGCATTCATCACACTGCATGGCGGCGCCTGGGGCAATGAGGAAAGGGGGCTGCATGGGGTATATGTAGTAGACATGTTTCCATATTACCATCTTATAATATCCTGGCTAATGATTTATACCTGAGACCAATTGCTGTCTATTTTTCTACTGCTAGGATGTGGTGGCTGGAAGCAGGGCTCTGCACACTCCGTACTAAACCTCTGAGCTTTTCCCAAGTAACCCAAAACACATTATTTGTGTTAAGCAAGAGGCCATGGCTGCTGACCCATTGCAGAAATAATTCAGTTTGGCATCACTTTAACTATCATGGATCCCTCCTATGGAATTCTGAGGTTTGTAGTTTGTTCGGGCACCAGAGCACTCTGACAGTGAAGGCTAAATATCTCATAAAACTACAAATCCCAGAATTCCAAAGCATTGAACGATGTCAAACTAGATTATTTCTGCAGTGTATCAGCAGCCCATACCTAACCCTAACCCATACCCTCCAACTGCTGTGATTTGGCAGGGACAGTCTTGATTAATCCTCTGTTGTCCCATTTTTTTCAGCTGCCTTGAAAATGTCCCAGTTTCTCTCTTTTCCTACCACTTTCTCCCTTTTTCTCAGCTTATTTCAGTTGCTGCAAACGGAGTTCACAGTGCAAAAGTAGTTTGCATTCAATGAACTCAACAAGGTAGAGGAGAAAGGAAGAATCTTGCCCTTCCCTGTAAGCAAATAGCTGCTCTCTCTCCCACCTTGTGTGTTCTTCCTCATTAACAATTTTTGCCACCTTGACCACAAACTGAAGTTGTTTAGCCTCACATGTCTCGGTTTTCATCTGTAAAATGTTGGAGGGCATGAGAGGCAGGTATTGGTTGATATGAACTTTAACATCTTTCAGTTTTTACCTTTGATCAGAGACTTGTGAAACTATGATCCCCAGAATTCCATAGAGAGTGTTGCAACAAGCAGGGGATTCCGGTAAATGTAGTACAACTAAGTAATTTTTAAAAGCTCTATATGTGATGAAGCAATCTTCTCATTATGACGAGTTACTCCATCTCTAACTGTGGAGCTTATCAGGCATTTAAAAAAAAAAAAAAAAAAGCCCCAAGGAGCTCATGAGAACGATGCCACTGTACCGGAAACAGGTCTTGGTATTGCATGTGACTTCATTTTGGCGTGCTTGCTCCATCCTCCCTCCATGCTGACACGATGAAAAAAGCATCACTTTTCATAAGCGGGAGTTTCCGCTAATGAAGAGCGGTGCCTTCTTCATCTCATCAGCACAGAGGGAGGACGGAGCAAGCATGCGACGAGGACGATGCCTTGCAATAGAATCATAGAATTGTAGAGTTGGAAGAAACCATGAGGGCCATCCAGTCCAACCTCTGCCACGCAGGAAATCTTGATCAAAGCATCCCCGACAGATGGCCATCCAGCCTCTGTTTAAAGACCTCCAAGGAAGGAGACCCCACCACGCTCCGAGGGAGTGTGTTCCACTGCCAAACAGCTCTTACTGTCAAAAAGTTCCTCCTAATGTTGAGGTGGAATCTCTGTTCCTGGAGCTTGCATCCATTGCTCCATGTTCTAGTCTCTAGAGCCGCAGAAAACAAGCTTGCTCCATCCTCAATGTGACACCCCTTCAAATACTTAAACAGGGCTATCATATTGCCCCTTTAGCATCTTTTTTCCAGGCTAAACATACCCACCTCCCTAAGTCTTTCCTCATAAGGCATGGTTTCCAGATCTTTCACCATTTTAGTCACCCTCCTCTGGACACGCTCCAATTTGTCAATATCCTTTTTGAATTGTGGTGCCCAGAACTGGACACAGTATTCCACGTGAGGCAGAATAGAGTGGCACTATTACTTCCCTTGATCTAGACACTATACTTCTATTGATGTAGCCCAAAATCACATAGACCTTTTTAGCTGCCGCATCATACTGTTGACTCATGTTCAACTTGTGATCTACTAGGACTCCTAGATCCCTTTCGCACATAGTCTTGTTCAGCCAGGTCTCCCCCATCCTGTATCTATGCATTTCGTGTTTCTGCCCTAAGTGCAGTACCTTACATTCCTCCAAATTGAATTTCATTTTGTTAGCTTTGGCCCAGCTCTCCAGTCCATCCAGATCATTTTGAATTTTGATCCTGTCCTCTAGGGTATTAGCTACTCCTCCTAATTTGGTGTCATCTGCAAATTTGATAAGTATGGCCCTAATTCCATCATCCAAGTCATTGATCAAGATGTTGAATAGCACTGGGCTCAGGACAGAACCCTGTGGCACCCCAATGGTCACATCACCAGGACCTGTTCCTGGTACAGTGATGTCATCCTCATGAGCTCCTTTGGGGCTTTTTTCAAGCGTCTGATAATCTCCTATAACTACAGGTCACCCCCCTGTATCCATGGGAGATATGTTCCATAACGTACCATTTATAAATGAAACTGGATAATAGCAAACCATATTAAAATAAAGGATTTCCAGTACAAACATACCACAGATTGCATTGAAGGACCTAGTGATTCCTGGAGAGGATACCTCTCTAGTTTTTTTTCCAGCATGACTCTATGGTATGTGTCCCTACATTTTCAGCCATGGATAACTAAAATCACAGATATTGATTCTGCGGAGACAGGGAGTGACCTGTATATACACGTAAAGTGAGTAAGTAATTCTAGCCTATATCTGTTTGGCCCTAATGATTATAATGGAATAATTATATCCCAACAGCAATGCCAAATGGGGAGATTCCAACAGTTGTTCCTTACCTGTTGTTAAAAGCACAGCAAAGAGTAAAAATCGAAGGTCAGCCTCCATAGTGATGGGAAATATACAGGGTGAAATTTAATTCTTTCAAAGAAATAAATTTTGTGGCCTGAAGCACCTGCAAAAGCATTTATAGCAGCTGGATCAAAAGAGGGATTGTGTCACCCAGCAGGAAATGCATGCTCTTAATCCACAAACATGACTTTCTATAACAAGTAATCTACCCTATGCCAGTAAAGTTAGAAGCTATAAGCAGTGAAATAAGCAAATGCAAGCAGCAAGGACTACACACCTCCCAACTGTCCCTATTTGAGATAGTCCTGATTAATTCTCTCTCATCTTTTTCTTTTAACTTTTTCAGCTGCTTTTAAAATGTCCCAGTTTCTCTCCCCTCCTCTCTCTCTTTCCCCCTTTGTCCTCAGCTTACTTCAATGGCTGCAAATTGAGTTCAAAATGACGTTTGCACTCCATCAATTCACCAGAGGGTTGAAGAAAGGAGGAAAGGGAATCTTGCCCTTCTCCATAGGCTCTGGCAAAAGCAAGCTGCTACAGAAGCCCATGTGCCCCAGTTTACATCTGTGAAATGTTGGACGGCATGCATGTTGCACAGCCTTGAATTAGGGCTCCAGTCTGATCCACCAGGGCTCTTAACAGTCTTATGTCCTTATGTCCTTTGATGGTCTTCTTTTCCATGAATTCCACCCCCACCCTCATCAAGCAAGCTCAACTAGTGGTCATTGCTCCATGAATAAGATACATATACACATACCCACCAGCATATCTTGGCTGCGGATCAGGCCTGTTCCTCCCATATTACCTGCACAAAAGAGGAAGAAGTCCAGGCAGGCACACCGGCCTGCTGCTGCAGCTACCTCCGCCTCCCTTGCGCTCTCTGAAGCCAGGCAGATGCCCTGCAATATGTGCCCAAGCCCCCCTACATGTGACCAGCTTTGGGTACATGCTGCGGGCCCCTTTCCTGCTACAGAACAGTGATGGCAGAGGGCAGCTGAAGCGATGGGCCAGTGTGCTGGAATAGACTCCTGCGGTCATACAGGGCTGCTCCGTTTCCTGCTGGCAGGAGCAGATTAAAGCAAATTAAAAAAAAAAAATATCAGTCCCTACCCCATCTCTCCCTCCTGTCTTAGCCCCATCTTTGCCCTAGGGGTCATAAGGACTGCCCGGGGACAAAACAGGGCAAAAGCCCTGCATCTTCGGGACTGTAGGGCTCTAAGACGGGGCAAGATGGGGTGAATTGTAAGCGTATGGAAGCATAGGAACAGAGTTAGGCTTGTGCAATTAGAAGCCCTGACATGCTTGCTTATGAGCATTAAATGCAGTGGAGTCTGCTCCTGTAATCCTATGCACATTCTTAGAACTGAGCCACATTGAATACTGAGGGAGATCTACATAAAGAAACAGGACCAGGCAGGGTGACCAACTCTCCCTTATTTCCCAAGACCTCCTGTCATGATGGAGTGACTGCAACGTCCATCATGGAACCAGAACACCCTCCTTTATTCTGGCTAATTTTTTTGGATCCTCCTGGCTCCCTTACTGACCTTCTATTTCTCCTGTATATTTATGAAGGTCTGACATTCAGGTGTCAAAGGCAAGCAAGTCAGAGTGCAGAGGGAACCCATGAAGGCTGGGTGCATGTATGTATGTGTATGAGAGAGTGAGGATCATCAAAAAGCAAGCCAGGAAACTCCTGCTGGCTTGATGTAGGTGTATGCATTTATGTCAGAGAGGGAGGAGTGTGTGTGTGTGTGTGGAAGAGAGGGAGAGGGAGAGAGATTTATGTGTGTGTTGTTGCATCTGTGTGTGTGTAAGAAAAGGAAGTGTATGTTTGCATGTCCCCATAAGAAGTGGGAATGGGGTATATGTGTGTTTTTGCATCTCTGTATATAAAAGTTTTTCGATTTGTGTGGTGGTGAGTGTGTGTCTTTGCATGTCTGTTTTGATAATATATCTGTAATGGTTCTTTCAGTTTTCTTTAGTTAGTAGTAGTGCTTGGGATCTTTTTAGAATAGTTTTTGTTGTTGTTCTTATTGTTGCTGTTTAAGCTCCCTGGATAATGCATACAGACACAAACATAGAAAGCCCATCAAAATATTAAACAATACAGCCTGGCCATTAAAGACGTACAGTTGTCCCTTCAAACCATGGGGTTTGGTTCCAGGACCCACCCCCCCATGGATACCAAAATCCGTGAATATTCAAGTCCCATTATATGCAATGGCATAGCAAAATGGTGTCCCTTATATAAGATGGCAAAATCAAGGTTTGCTTTTTGGCTTATTATTTTTTTAAGAATATTTTCAAGCCATGAATACTTAAATCTGTGGATCCCAAATCCATGGATACAGATGGACAACTGTAATGTTATACCAATGAACATTTGCTGGAGAGATGCCACACCACTAAAAGTGTGCAAACAAAAAAAAATGCTACTAAATCTCCCTTATATTCATAGCAGAAAGTTGGTCACCCTAGGGCCAGGAGAGGTGAGAAACACCCCACCCTGCGCATGTCGTATTTCACTCAGTGTGACTTTTACTCCCTAGTAAACAAGCCTAGGGATAGGGAGTCCTTTACCTATGTGTGTGTGTGTGTGTGTGCGCGCGCGTATGTGTGTGGCTATGGGGAAGGGACACAAAGAGCACCAGCCCCCCCCCAACAAGAATTCTGCCACCAATGACATTTACAGTATCTTCATTGGCCAAATTTTTAACCCTGTAGAGAGGGCGACACTGAAAATGGTTCACTCCTAGGACTCACATCTATGCTTGTTTGCATTTCCTTGCAAACTTTGCCTGCCCCTTTTCTTTTGAGGCCTAAACTGCATTTCTAAGCACTCAAAGTTTCAAGCTGTTACCATGTTAGAAATTTGGGAAATAGTGGAAAATTGCATTGGTGGAGCAAAGTTCTTATTTGGGGGGGGGGTGCCCTTATCACACACACACCACCTACATCCTGGGTGTGCGTGGAGTAAGTGGATGCATAGGTAAAACAAATCTCATTGCTGGGTGAGGCCTACTGCAAGGTGTCAGAGTAGAAGTTGGAAAGGCCTAAACCAGCAGATGCAAGACAAAGGACAAGGAAAAAGGCAAGCACGGCCTAATTACCTGCAAGCTCACCTGAAGTTTCTCTCTCAAGATCCTGCTCCTCTGCAGTGCCCCTTTGCTTCCCCCACAAAGAGGAGAAGGAGCCAGGCTACTATCACTGACACCCCACCCCCAAACAGCAACTGTGCCTCTCTTTGCTCCACAAGGAGCAGGTTTCCCAAGCCAGGAGTGTATCCATTTCATGTATCTGTTATCTCTCTATATTGCAGGGTTTCTCAACCAGGGTTCTCATTGTTTAATGAAATACAGTATTTCTACATTTCCATATAAAAGAACTCAAAGTGGCTTACAAGTGAAATTAAAACAAACATGTAAAAACAGTTCAAAACAATAAAAATAACTTAAATAAACTAAAAACATCTCACCTCAGACTGTAACCATTGCATAAGCTAATATGCATCTACAGTTGTCCCTTCATATTCAATTTTGAATTTTAATTTATTAGCATCATTTATGTTTCTTCTAGTATAGCCCCTGAAGAAGGCCAATCAAGAATATAAACACCAAAACACACGTGGTTTGTTTTTTTACAAAACAGGAGCATCATAACCTTTTTATAAAGAATAAAATAGAACCATCAATAAGCATGTGAAGACCACTTTCGCTTCAGGATACGGAACACCAATTGTGAGATTTGTTGCCACAGAAGCCAATAATACTTGCCGGATTATGAGTTAAAAGTGTATGTGCCCACGCTTTGGAATTGACGGATATTATTTGCTGCTATGACTCTGAGAGAAAAATATCTTAGGCTGGCAATAGTAATAAAAGTTAGAGGAGTGGACAAGCTCGTATCATTATCAGCAGTATGAGTTTCAGCATAAGTAAGCACTATGGAGCGTAAGAAAATGTGGGGAGGGAAATCGCCTGTCCCAGGTTGCTTCCAATCTAAAGTTCAATATTGTTGACACAACACAAGAAAGGGAAGGAACTGGAGGTGAGAAGGTGGCCAACATTCTGTTAGGGACATCAACATGTGGAAATGTCCCTTACATGTGAGGGCGTCCTTTTTTGCAGCTGCAGGGATTGGTATTGTCTTTCTCCTTGGGCATGCACAAACCCCTCCTCCGTTACTGTAAAGCCTCAAAGATGCCTCACATGGTCAGTCCGTATCCATGGCAGGCAAGCAGCATTAGAGAAGCGTCTGACTACCTCCCCATAGCCAGCTGCAAAATGATGGCATCAATGCTGAGACCCACAGGGGTGCTCTGAGCATCTCAGTGCTTCTGTCATCATTGTGTGTCTGGCTATGGGGAGGTAACCAGCCGCTTCTCTGATCCTGTCTGCTTGCTGCAAAGCCCAGGGTGGCTGTGCAAGGTGGTTTTGGTGCTTTACAGTCAGTTGATGAAGCAAATACAGCTCAGCATAGTGTAGGCTTGATTGCAATAAGGGATGAAGGGTTGCCCGTGATTGAAATATGGTGTGGCCGCTTCCAAATCTTCACAGGCATGCCACGAATGATCCCGGAAGAGGGATGGCAGTGTCTGAAAAGGACCCCCTGCCGCACAGCAGCCTCGTTACTGCTCCGGAGGCTGCTTGCGTGGTAACGGCCATCTGAAAATGTCCTTAGTCTTACACTGTGGTGACTATTTCATAGAAACCAGGATCTCTCAGACTCAATCGCTCCTTTTTATATTTTTAGTTTCCACTCACTCTATCATCCATTCAGCCTCAACACACTCTCAAGCACAGACTATACTTCACACAGTCATTTCTTAACTTCACCCAAAAGCACCCAGACCATAACTGACTCTCAACTGCCATACCAGGCTTTCAAAATCACAGGTTCCTGAGCTGGAATTGCCTCCTTTATGCTCTCATCCCATTTGCTCATCAACACTGCATCCACAGCTCATCCAAGGGAACAGTCAGAGTCTGATAAAGGAACAGGACACCTCTGTATGGCTGAAGATTTGCAAATCTGAATTCAAAATTACTCTCCACTTGGTAAAGAGTTACAAGGAGTACATATTCAAGTGTATAACTGAAGATGGAATATTTTATTCAAACACAAGATTCAACACTCATGCCATATTGATATAATAATGTAATTAATTAGTTGCATAAGAAAACCAGGAAAGAAAACATATACAAGAATGTGAAGTAATTAAAGAAATTCTTTTAGAACAACACTCAAGATCATAATATAGTTGTGCTGGAGGAGTTGGGATGATGGAACATAATCCATGGAAAATCTTGACTTTCTGCTTGATTTACATTTGCTATATGTAGCTTTTAGTCATGCTATATATACATTAACTGCAATGCTAGATTCTCTCTTTTTTATCTTATTGTTGCTATAATATACCAATAAAGATTGAGGCAGTATTTGCATAATCTCCAGTCTCCCATTTTGAGCACTCAACATGTTTTAGAGTTGGTGCCAATTTTATCTTAAATTGCGGGTGAAGAGTGGTTTCTCTGATTGCAATCAGAGCCAGAGGGTGCCAATGAGATCATTCTGGAGTATAGGTGGTGGTTGTTATGTGCCTTCAAGTCATGTGCTATTTATGGCGATCCTAAGGCTCCATGGGATTTTTTTCTTGGGAAGATTTGTTCAGAGGGGGTTTGCCATTGCCTTCCTCTGTGGCTGAGAGAGGGTTTTTTTTTCTCTCCTGAACTTTTGCCAGAACATTCTGTGCATCTTCCACAACATCTCTCAGGAAACACTTCAGCATGTAGTATGTGGTTATTAAAGAACCAGCTCCACCAACCAGAGAGCCCACTACAGGTACAAAATCTAGAACCAACTCTATGGCAGATACTGTTACCCATACCGTTGACTTCTGCAACCAATCAATTACAAATTGTGTGGTGATCACACCAGCTCCTGGGGTGTTCTTAATAGCAGACTTCAACTCATGCACAGGTATTCCAACGCGTTTTCCAAGCCTACGAAGGGAATCTTCTCTCAATCCAAAACTAGTGTATATTTTTATCATTGTTGCTGCCAAGATGGCAGTGTCACAAGCAAGAGAGAGGCCTGGGACAGGAATTGCCCCAATAGCACACGACAAAAAGGACAGTTTCCATATAAGCTTTAACATAGCATCCTCTTTCCTTTTAATGATGTCCTTAGAGAAAGCTGGCAAAGCCATGATTAAAACATGTCTCTTGAGACCATCCAGGTCCTCCTCCAATGTCTTTTCAAGGAGTGGAAAATCATATTTGCTCAAATCCCACCGTGATATTAGAAAAACTCTGGGAGAATCCTCTCCTATTCGCTTCAAATGTTCTGTGCAATAATTCCTGATTTTCTCAAGGATTTCTGTCTCATTGAAGTTTCCTTTCTTTCTCTCAGAATCTATACTAGTATCGATTTTTGTGCGCACATAGTAGAACTTCTTCTTCATTTTCTTAATTTCAGAGGCCAGCTTGACGTCATCCTCAGTGAACCGATTACCAGCAACAATGATGAAAAAATCATATTGGCTAAAATTTACCTGCTTTAGGTATTTATCTGCTTTAAAATTAGGTGTTCCAGTTCCAGGTAGATCCCACAATGTAACTTTGGGAAACTGGGGGTGCTGAAATGGCTGTGGCTGCTTTGTACATTCTACCTCACCAGTCTCAGCTGAGTCCTTTTCAGAATCAGACAACCCCCTCAGGGCATTGACTAGCGATGATTTACCAGCACCCGAGGCACCTGTAATGGCAATGTGTAGTGTGGTGTTATCTAATAAATCCATTTCATTTTTTATTTTGGCTGCAACATCTGGAAGCTTCCCTTCATTCAAAGCAGCCTTCATTTGGTCAAGATCTTTTCTAACTAATGCTTTTGTTATGGCAATACCCATGGCAGTGATTCCTGAGAGCTTAGTAAATCTGAAAAAGAAAAAAAAATAACTTAGGTTCATTGAAAATGTGGAGTTTTCAGTGTGGAGAATCAGATTTACCTAGGGCACATTTATACCAATGGGACATAAGACCTTTATCAAATTGGTTGAACATAGGTAAGGCTGTTGAATCTGTGTATCTCTCTCAAGGTTTAATAAGGTACCCACTGCATAATTCCTCAAGGCATTAAGTTCTTGCCTAGATCCTCTGCTGTTTGGCAAGCAGATCCCACCTGGAACAGATTTGTATACTGCTAGGAGGCAACAATATTTTTATTACTGTTTTGGTTGTTAATTTTGCCCTGGTTACTAGAAAATCTAAGAGCTACACACCAAAAAAAGTAAATAAATAAATTACTGGGAGTAAATAAAATGTTGTCTTTTCAAGATTTTCTACCTATGTTTTAAGCAGGCAGAGGGCTCAGAATATTTTCTAGTAATGGAAGGAAAGTCTTATTATAAAATTTCTATTGTAGTTACCTTTAGTAATTTTTGCTTTTTTTTAAAAGGAATGGATATTCTTTGATAAATGTAAATGACATACTAAATTAATTTCCTAGTGGTTCACTTTTATGTACCAAACTTTAATGGCCTATGGCTAAAATAATGACTATGGAAGATTTACATAAATTCAGTATAGGCAATGAGGAAATTGAAATAGTTAAAAGATTTCCCAAACTTTGGATCAATCATTGTTCAGAATGGAGACTGCAACCAAGAAATCAGAAGAATACTAGGGGGTTGTCTAAACAGGGAATTTACTCCATCTTATCCCCGTCTTGGAGCCTTGCAGTCTAGACAATGCAGTGCATTTGTCCCTTTTTGTCCCCGGGGCAGTCCTCACAACCCCCAGTGCCAAGACAGCAAGAAGACAGGGTAAGGCCTACTACACCATTTGTTTAAAAAATACCTGGTAAAATCTGCTCCAGCCAGTATAAAAGGGATTGGGCCCCGCATGACTGCAGGACCTCATTCTGGCACGCTGGTTCATTGCTGTGGCTGCTGCCTGCCTTGCTCTTCTGAAGCCAAGAAGGGGTCCCGCAGCATGTGACCATGGTTGGTCCCATGGATGGGGCCCTGACCACATGCTATAGGACTTCGTCCTGGCTAAGGAGAGAGTGACGTGAATGGTGCTGGCTACAGAGACTGGCCAACATGCCGGTCTGGACTCCATCCCATTTCATGCCGGTAACAGGGGAGGAATAGGACAGATCCTCAGGCAGAATACACCTGTGGGAAGCCAGCATATTCTGACCCATGCAGAGAAGGTCTATGACTGGGAAGGGCAGCTATGAAAGAACTAGACAGGATCCTAAAGTGCAAACATATAACACTGAACACTAAAGTTAGGATTGTCCAAGCCATTGTATTTCCCATCACCATGTACGGATGTGAAAGCTGGATGGTGAAAAAAACTGATAGAAAGGAAATCAACTCATTTGAGATGTGAGATTATCACACGACACTGTTATAATGCTATTATTCCACTTTAGCTGCTGTGGTTGCCTCCTTTGGAATCCTGGTATTTGCAGTTTAGGGAGGGGCAATTAGAACTCTCAGCCAGAGGACTCTTAGGCCTCCCTAAACTACAAACCCCAGAATTCCAAAGGAGGCAACCACAGCAGGTAAAGTGGAATAATAGCACTATAACAGTGTAGTGTGAAAATCTCCGTGGTGTTGCAGAAAAGTGCTATGGATACCGTGGGCCACCAAAAAAGACAAATGAATGGCTCATAGAACAGATCAAGGCTCAGCCCTCCCTGGAAGCCAAGATGACTATGTTAGTGCCCCTGACATGCCCTGCCTCCAAGAACCCCCCCAAAAAAACATTGACAATATTTAATAATTTGGCATTTAATATGGCCTTCCACATGGACAGACAGCAAGTAAACAGGGAGCCCACTGGAAGACAGGTGCTGAAAATAGCAAGTCATGCCAAGCCCAACAGAGGGGCCAGCAAAAGAAAATTCCAAATCCTGAGGTGATTCAAAGGTCAAAGCCAGACCTAAGGATATTGCCTGAACACACCTAGTGTCAGACATTAAGCCCATCATCCATAGCTGGAGTAATCTCTTGTCTGCAAACAACACCTTTCCTGTATCCCAGACTCACACTTACAAATTCAATCAAGCCACACATTAAGGGCACTTAAAACACCCAGATTCATTGCTTTTTTCACAAAACTCTCCTGGAACCCATTGTCTTGCCACTCAACATCCCATCCCTAAAGTCACAATTTGGGTTATAATTAAAAGCCCCAAACCACACCTCTTTGCACTTTCCCAATCCTCCCTCTATGCTGCCAGTTTGCTGCGTGCCCTCAGAGACCCACTCTGAGACCCCAGAACAATGTCACCCAAATGAGCACTAAGATGACAAAACGGGGTGTTCTTTATTTTCCTTTTTTTCCACAAAGGCAAAATATCGCTCCAGTGCATAGTGGAAATGGTTAAAAAAAAACCAAAAAAATCAGTTTGGCAATGGCAGGTTATAGAAGCAAAAACGTGAGTAATGCAATCACGGCTGCAGCCCTGACAGGCATGACAGGCTTTGGGGGGGCAAAAAAACCCAACAACATTAAGATAAGTTGCAGCTGCTGCAAATTGCCATTACTGTGGAGCACTCTTGTGTTTTTTTCTGCTCGTTTTGACAAGCCCTGAAAGGATGACCCATCTTTTCCTGGTACCTGCCAAATGCTAAAATTTAAGTGAAGTTAAACTGTATGCTTACCTAGGAAGACAAATGGCCACATGTGCCTTTCTTTTTGTCCTTTGAACAAAACAATGGTGAGTATCTACCCACCTGTCCTATAAGTAAGACAAGAGCTGAATTGTTGGCCCATTATTGGAATAAACTACTCTGGTATAAGAATAGAGCTCTCTATTTTTATCTCAGAAATTCTTGAAAATCCCTGTAGATGGATGGATGTTGTCTCTGGTACATATGAAACATGCCTTTGCACTCCCTTTTGTTTGCAGATCAGATTGGTCAAACGCTTGAATGATGGGTGCAAGTTTCCTTGTATGTCAGTTGTCTGACCAACATTTGAGGGTGAGAAGGGGAGGACAGCAAGAAAAAAAGTGGGCACCCTCCAACTCCCCCTGAACAAATTCAGGGTGATGAATCAGGAAACTGGTTTTGTCTGAACGCTGGCATACGTCTTCAGATTCCTCAGAGTATTAACTCCTCTGAGTATCAGCAGTTGCCTTTAGATCTTGCTCCCAGACCTCAGCATTGGGGGGTGGCGGGAAGAGAAAAGAATTTGTTGTTTGCCTCAGACTGCACCAACACTCAGGCAGACCCTTCAGGAACCTATGTGCTTTATTTTAGGCAAGAGGTTTGTGTCTTCTAAAAACACACTTTAACACATAGTGTCATGCCCCGTGAGCCTGATGAGGGTATAGAGTTGAAGTAGGAGGAGGACATGGGAGGGAACGGCCCTAGGGACCCGGCATAGGTTTATCTACACCTGTGCCAGCAGGGAACCCTGCCAACCTAGAGGCTTGAGCAGAGAAAGAGCCTGGTCTGGGTGGGTTGGCATCAGTCCCAGTAGAGAGTCCTGCCCATTCAAATAAAGACAAAGAAGAAGAGAGGGACTTACCTCCACCATCGTATACCCAGAAGTGAGATCAAAAGGAAGCTCAAACGAAATCTCTGAGACTTTATGAGAAAAACCTGCTCATTAAGAAACACCTGGTAAAGCCTTAATTGCTTTACATATGCTGGGAGAAGCGATGGAGGCTTTGGACTTTTTCGGATGTTTAAAAAGCAACGCAAGCAGGCTCGTCAGCTTGCGAGGCTGCTGCGCTGCAAAGTGTCAGTTTCGGATGACGCTGCCCCCTGGCGGTACTGTTGCGGTACCGCAGGGAGAGTTAAGCATCATATTTGCTTGATTTTTACTCACAATCAACTTTCGTGAGTAAAAATCAAGCAAATATGACGCTCAACTCTCCCCGCGGTACCGCAACAGTACTGCCAGGGGGCAGCGTCATCCGAAACTGACACTTTGCAGCGCAGCAGCTTCGCAAGCTGACGAGCCTGCTTGCGTCGCTTTTTAAACGTCCGAAAAAGTCCTTTGTCAGAGATCATCTGATCTTCCTGGTGAAAGCTTCCTGCTGACTTTGGGGCCCGGATTCCAATTATCCTGACTTCTGTTACCTTGACTTGTGCTTAGACCTTGGACTGTCCCTGACTACTCTGCTGCCTGCTCCTGTTGACCCACAGACTGTTTTGGACCCACTCTGAGTGACTGCTGTAAGCTTCTGACCTTTTGGACTGTGTTACTGGACTAAATCTTTGACTGAATTTACATTCCTGTAAGCTAATTAATAGTTGGCTCCCTTCCCAGACTAGTTCTGTTTGTACTTTGCTGGTAACTAGTTGCTTTCTGGACACATAGTCTAATTTGACCTTCATTCATTATGAAATCCCCATTTGGGGCTAAAGTTGAACCAAAAAGCTTATGGCCACAAGTATATCTGTCCAAATTTTCAGACTTTCCTGCATCTTGTCCTCCATGGGGTTTTCTATTGAGACCAAATTGAACTGGTGATGGACACAAATATATCTGGCCAAATTGATAGACTTCCCTGCAGCTCCCCTTCCTCATGTTGCCTAGCTTGAGGACGAGTTCTGGAGAACTCAAAAGCTTTCACATTTGTGTGCTGGTCCTAATAATAGTATTGCCAGCCTGCAGATTTTGGAATTTGGTCTATTAAGACCATCAATATTGTCAGTGATTATATATTTTGCTTTGACAGTCTGGATTAGGTGTGCAAGAAAAGTGGTCCATGAAGGACAGAGGAGGAGGAGAATGCCCAGCCTGTGAGCCCAATCTGGCTCGTGTGGGATGAAATCCAAAGTGCCTAAGATTCAAGATCTCTTCACCCTGTGATTTCTTCGATTAACTCTGTAAGCTGGAGGAAGAGCAAAGCTCATAGATGCTGAGTGTTATATCCCAGTGCCATTTAAGTCATAATCAGGGCTCAGACAGCACTTTTATGGCTGTCTGGAAGTCAAGTTGTGAAGGTGAAGAAAAAAATGGGGGAAATTCTCTTTAAAAGTTCTGAAAATCCCCAACTTTTTCTTAAAAACAAAAACAAAACCCCAACTCCCCCCTCCCCATGGCTGTAAAGTGTCCAAGAATTTTACTCTCTAGTCAACCATGCTTTGCTTCTTCTGCCCCCTACATGTACTAAGACTAGGCAGAGCAATGTTAAATCCTGGGGTTTGCAGTGCATTAAATTCAGACTATTCTGGCCAGGATTTTAGTGCCACACCTGCCAAAGACCAGATCTGCATTGGTCTTTTATTTTTACCACCCATTCAATGCTGTTTGTTACTCATGCTTGACTCTGAGCTTTGGGAAAAGTAAAGTGCCAGCAGCAGTTGCCATCTCTGAAGCCAGAACAGGCAGCTAAACTCACAATGGCAAGCTGGGTGTTGGTTCTGCCTTCAGGGATGGCGAGTACCACTGCTGCTTTCCTTTTCCCAGGTAATTGTGTGCCAGAAAATCAAAGTCCCAGTGTCTCAGTGATAGTCAATGGTGGGGCAGGTGCCCATTCTGCTTTCAGAGTAGGTGATTATGGCTGGGTATTTTGCTTTTCCCGGAGCTCAGAGGGATGATTATGCACTGGGAAAGCAAGCCTTAGCAGTAGTCGCCCTCTCTGAAGCCACATTGGCCAGCTAAACTTGCAATGGCAGGGCAGGTGCCTGTTCTAGCTTTTGAGACAGCGACTACCACTGGCATTTTGGTTTTCCTGGAGCTCAGAGGGGTGATTGTGCACCAGAAATCAAAGCACCAGCAGTAGCCGCTCTCTCTGAAGCAGGAAGGGGTGGCTGGAATTATGATGGCAGAGTTCACCTGGTGTTTTGACCTCAGAGAAAGGGACTACCACTGAGGCTCTGCCTTTGAACTGAGAAGTGGCACCAAGGATGGGGACAAATAGTAGTGCCTCAGGCAGAGCTTGTCCTTCCTCTCCTCCCCATGCCCCACAAATCCAGGGCAGATAGATTTTTATTATTTATTTATTTATTTATACCCTGCTCTTCAGCCACAAGGCTATCAGAGCGGCTTACAAATTGTTTTAAGCAATAGCTATTTACACATCTACACTGCATTAAACAGTTTCCAATGTGTGTTAGCTAATTGCCCCCACAAGCTGGGTATTCATTTTACCGACCTACGAAAGGATGGAAGGCTGAGTGAACCTTGGAGCCGGCTGGAATCGAACTTGCGACGTGGTGGCTTGCAGTACTGGCATTTAACCACTGCACCACCAGGGCTCCAGATTGCTCACACCAGATTGCTCACACAGCAGTTTTCTCTGCAGTTTTCTAAAACCTGGATTAAGGGGGTATTCCCTAAGTCTGGTGTGAATAAGGCCTTATAGCATGTGTAACTATCACACCAGTTTTGGGGGAAAGGCTAAACCTTGGTCCTGTCTATATGGTCAAATAATACGTATGCAATGCAAAAAAATTGACAATCTGTTCAAACGGCTGTTCGCACGAATATGTATCATTTGGAAGGGGGTCAGCCAAATCCACTGCAAAGTTCATATGCACCACGTTTGGGGCTTTGTACCGATTTTTTAAAAAGCTCTGTACAACATGCGAATGTACAATCATTTGAACATTCATGTTCACACAAATATGAACAGGCAGTGCAATCTGATTGGCTGGATGAGCACAGGGGGCGGGACTGGCAAAGAGGGAAAGCAGCCATGACCTCCATGTTGGATTTTCAGCTAAGCGAGGGCCCGGTAAATCAATCAAACAGCAATTTTTACTCTTTTTTTTTAAGTATTTGTAAATACCAAGCATTGCTTGTGCATACCCTGAGAAACTATTGGTTTTTTAAAAAAAAAAATAGTGGCAGCAGATTTAAATTTGTGAGTAAATCACTCATGGTGACCTGCTGGCTAGGGGGTCATGCAGATTTTAGAGGGGGGGGGGTCTTTTGGCCATGTAGGCAGTTTGCTTCATTGCAAACACCTGCCTTTCCGAATGTGTTCGTATTACCCCCCCACTCGTATAGACAAGACCCTTGTGTGGCATTATTGGGCCAGATTCAAGGGGGATTCGGGGTTTCTGACTGGTGTAGGCAAGCCCCAGGACATATTGAAGGGTGTGAGAAGGTAACTTGGCTGCCAACACAGTTTTCATTGCTACTATTTTCCAGAGGAAAACTTTAGAAAAACCAACAAAGGCATTGAAGAGCCTGTGTTTTAAAGCTTGTTGAGACACCACCTCCCTCCCTCCAAGAAACAGTTAGAAATGTGGCTAAATGTTCTTGCTGTTCTTCCATACACAAATAAAGAGTACCGTACAAGTTTTGAGAGTCCCTTTGCATCTAGCTCTCCGACTCCTGAGATGGAGAATGGGAGAGGGGGGGAGGAAGGAAGAGAGAGAAATGGTGTATCAATACTGCACATGCTATATCAATTTTATATTAGTGTAAATGTAATTGTGGAAACATGGAGTTTATAAGAGATGAGAGAGTATTCCGAGAAGAGAAGGACTAAGGGCTGAATCAATTTAATTCTGTACTGTAGGAGAAGGAAAGTAGGATAGAGCTTTGTAGCAGAGTATTCCAATTGCCTCACCAGGAAGCACAGCACTTCTGAGAGAAAGAGAGTGTGTGTTGATTTAGTAAAGCAAGTAAAGAAAACTGAAATCAGGACGGACTGACTTACATTGAGTAGCCAACGAAGGATCACTTTTGAGGAGCTAACGAAACAGTGGAGCTGATTAATTTCAGGGTGGATAGTAACTTGGTAGGATGGTTTTCTCTTTCAGAGTACAAAGTCTCACAATGAAAATGAAAGTCCATTTGGCTTTTTCTAGGCTACATCTTGTATGGTGAACGTATTAAGGAGGTGGAGTTAGGGGATTTGCATCAAGATACAATCATGTAACTAGGAAATAAGTTTTGATTACCACCCATTTTTATTGTCTAGCAATGTCAAGAATCTTCAACCTTAACTCCTTCCTGACAGCATCTTTATAACTGAAAACAAGCCTCTGGGTTAATCCTTGTGCATCCAAATTTGGCTGCACGATTTCATTGTTCCTCCTCTCCCTGGACTTTGGGGCTGACCCTGCAATTTGGCAGAGGGAAACTGCCACCTCAGGCAACAAATGCTAGAGAGCTGGAGATGTGTGTTACATGAAGAGGTGTTACATGATCTAATGTTAGCTGCGGGGATTATTATAGCTCAAATGGAACACTATGAGAGGCAGGTAACTTTGGGATATTTTCACCTGTGTATACCAGGACTCACTGCAGAGAGCTCCTGGTTGAAATAAAATAATTTTTTTTATTGGATAGTAACAGAAAAAAAAAAGATTCACACATGCAACACTCGCTCACAAAAACCACACAAGGCTAATGAAGCATTTAAGGCAGAAAGATTGGATAGAGGAACAGATGTAAGAGATAGGACTATAGTTACCAGTCTTGAAAGTAGAGAAGAATTCAGATGGAAGTCTGAGGGTGGCAATGGAAATGTGCCAACAGAAAGAGTGACCAGGTCTCGTCCACAGTGGCACACCTTGCTATTGTTTGGGACTAATATTTATACTATATTTCATGTCTTGAAGGGGTATTTGGGCTTAGAACAAAGCTTAGATGGGTTTCCCACCCTTTAAACAAAGGAAACTGAAACTCTGCTGGTTGCTGTTAAAGGGTGAGAGATAGAAATTGATTGAGTTATGACAACCTGGTATTGTAGGACAGGGAGGGGTGGTGGGGTATATTTCCTGGGACTATGAGCTGTTTAGGTCACTTGCTTGTTTGTGATGTGGGACTCATCGCTGAGGGGACCCAAGAAAGGATTAGTACATACTTCTGTAATGGTGTTGTTTACTAGGGGATTCGCTTAAGACAGTCTTGGGTCTGTCTGCTAGTATTTTTACATGACACCTTCCTGGGTTGTTGTGACCTCTGTTTGGCCTCACCTTTTCATCTACCCCAGTCTACTAGACCCCTTGAAGTATCTAATATTGCCAGTTATGAGACATTATAGGGAGGGGTGTAGGGCATGGTAACATGTGGATGTCATTTGGCCTGTCTTGCACTCCCTATGTTTGCTGCCCTTGGATGCTACAGAGGGCATCATTCAGCCTCCAGGTTTGAAGTAAAATACAGTTGCCAGTCCATTTGGACTTTGTGTATTATTGGGCTTTGTGTATGGAATGGGAGGAGGACACTGTTTTGCCTTTCACCTTGGCTTCAGAAGGTACACCAATACACCAGAGAACAAGATCTCAGTGCAGCTGCTGATACTCAGAGGAGTCTCAAGAGTTATTACTCTGAGCAGTCTGGAGAAGTATGCCAGAGTTCAGACAAAAACATTTTCCAGATTCATCATCCTGTTTTTGTGCAGCAGGAGTTGGAGGCTGCCCAGTTTCCTCCTGCTCTCCTCCCCCTCCCACCCTCAAATGTCGATCCAACAACTGATTTACAGGAAAACAAAACTGCAGCCACTTGAGTTAGGTTTCACTTTCTCCTAAATCATGTGTTTTGCTCTGCAAACAAGAGGAAGAGTTGTAAACAACAGGGCATTCCTGGTAAAAAGATTAGAATTCAGTGGCTCTCAACCTGTGGGTCCCCAGATGTTGTTGAACTACAGTTCCCAGGAGCCCTCTGAGGTCTTACCTTGACAACCAGGTGGTCCTCCCAGTCATTAGTGAGGCTGTGAGTTCCATCCTACAGCCTCACTAATGACTGGGAGGACCACCTGGCTATCAAGGAGAGACCTCAGAGGGCTCCTGGGAACTGTAGTCCAACAACATCTGGGGACCCACAGGTTGAGAGCCACTGGATTAGATTATCTGTTCATTCCCAAATGGGGAGTTTCAATTGAATTTTTTCTCCTCTATAGGAACTTCCATGAGTAAAAAATGGTGTGTCTGCCTTCAATCGTACATGGAAGTGACATGGACGATGCCAAGAGAGGGACGGTGTCATCCGAAACGGACCCCTGCCACGTGACAGCACTGTACCTCTCCCGGAATCTTCTTGTGCAGTAAGTCTAGTCTGAAAATGTCCCAAGTGTCAAGCCTACACAAATGCTATGATCTTTCAGAGGACATATTCACAATTTGTAAGTATCAGAGATAATTTCTAAACCAGAGTTATATCTAGTTGAGTATATCTATTTCATGTATCTGTTTTTTCTCTGCATTGCAGGGCTTCTCAACCAGGGTTCCCTTTGTTGAATGAAATATTTCTACCTTTCCATATAAAAGGACTCAAAGCAGCATACAAGTGAAATTAAAACAAATATGTAAAAACAGTTCAAAATAATAAAAATAATTTAAATAAACTAAAAACATAAAAACATCTCACCACAGAATGTAACCTGATATGCATCTATACTGTTACTTGTCTTCTCTGGGCCATATTTTGTCAGCAGGTTGAGGTCTCTTATACATTTCCTGTCCCCTGAATGTGATGAGTGGAGTGAAACGGTAGTAAGGTCTCTTGGTAGGAAAGTCTTTCTTGCCTCAGCATGTTTGAAGGCATGATCTTTGGCCCTTTCCAACTCATTGTCTGCTTGCTACCAACCATTCATCTCTTCTTTGACGGCTATAGTAGATATGCGTACAAATGACATCTTAGAATACATACCAGCTTGATCCATGGATCCAACAGGAATACCATAGCACGCATACCCTCCGGCTGTTCTGATCTGGCTGGAGCAGTCTTGATTAATATCTGTCATCTCGCATTTTCAGCTCCTTTGAAAATGTACCCGTTTCTCACTCCTCCTCCCCTTTTGTCCCCAGATTACTTCCATTGCCTTTTCAAAATTTCAAAATTTTCAATTTGAATTTTAATTTATTAGTGTCATTTATGTTTCTTCTAGTATAGCCCCTGAAGAAGGCCAATCAAGAATATAAAAGCCAAAA
Source organism: Gambelia wislizenii (assembly GCA_030847615.1). Taxonomy (NCBI): domain Eukaryota; kingdom Metazoa; phylum Chordata; class Lepidosauria; order Squamata; family Crotaphytidae; genus Gambelia; species Gambelia wislizenii. The sequence continues at coordinate 30,231,458 of JAUMIR010000010.1, read as the reverse complement.
CACATGTGGTTTGTTTTTTTACAAAACAGGAGCATCAAAACCTTTTTATAAAGAATAAAATAGAACCATCAATAAGCATGTGAAGACCACTTTTGCTTCAGGATATGGAAGAACCAATTGTGAGATATGTTGCCACAGAAGCCAATATAACTTGCCAGGTTTAGGAATTAAAGTGTATGTGCCCACGCTTTGGAAGTGACGGATATTATTTGCTGCTCTGACTCTGACAGAAAAATATCTTTGGCTGGCAATAGTAATAAAAGTTAGAGGAGCTGACAAGCTCGTATCATTATCAGCAGTATGAGTATCAGCATAAGTAAGCACTATAGAGCGTAAGAAAATGTGGGGAGGGAAATCGCCTGTCCCAGATTGCTTCCAATCTAAAATTCAACACTGTTGACACAACACAAGAAACGGAAGGAACTGGAGATGAGAAGATGGCCAACAATCTGTTAGGGACATCAATATGTGGAAATGTCCCTTACACGTGAGGGTGTCCTTTTTTGCAGCTGCAGGGATTGGTATTGTCTTTCTCCTTGGGCATGCACAAACCCCTCCTCCATTACTGTAAAGCCACAAACATGCCTCACATGGTCAGACCCTACTCATGGCAGGCAAGTAGGATTAGAGAAGTGTCTGACTACCTCCCCATAGCCAGCTGCAAAATGGGGAGGTAGCCAGCCGCTTCTCTGATCCTGTCTACTTGCTGCAAAGCCCAGGGTGGCTGTGCAAGGTGGTTTTGGAGCTTTACAGTCAGTTGAGGAAGTGAATACAGCTCAGCATAGTGTAGGTTTGGTTGCAATAGGGGATGAAGGGGCTGTGCCTGAGGATTTATGGAAAAGCTCACTTTTGCTGAGGGATTTTAGTAACATAAGAGTAATGGAATAATGAAGGTGCTCTGGCATGCCGTTCTAATCATGAGGGGCTTGGAATTCAGGACTATAAAGTCAGCCAATAAGGGATAAAGAAATAAGAAAGTATTAAAGACATACAAGAGTGTAGACAAACCAAAATGATATTGCATAACAAAGCAAGCAATGAAGACTATTGAGTGTGCCTAGGCTTCAAGCAAAGCTCCAGTTCTGGGAAGGGCTTTGGTGGAGGTAAGAAAGGCTTCGCCATGAAGGTGTCCTCATGTGCAATTCCAAGTGTGAGGGTGTGGAGCAGCCCCACTGACCTGATGCACCAGCCTAATTTACCTTCACAATTCAGCCTGCTTGCTTCCTCACTTATATCGTCACCTAACATTCCATTTCCTCTTATCCTTTCTTTGAGATGGCATCTGATGTTCAGTGGATATTATCTGGGATTGTATGGATACAAGTGGTGAGAGTGCCTAATAAATGTCACTGAGGGTAATAATTCAATAGAAGTCTGGTATTTATAAATAAAACACGAAAACTATATAACAGAAATGCTTGAATGTTGTGCCTCCAACTTTATTAACTGATTGTTAAGTCGCTCTTAGTTTTACACTGTGGTGACTGTTTCATAGAAACCAGCAGGATCTCCCAGACTCAATTGCTCCTTATTATATTTTTAGTTTCCGCTCACTCTATCATCCATTCAGCCTTATCACACTCTCAAGCACACACCATACATCACACAGTCATTTCTTAACTTCACTCAAAAGCACCCAGACCACTGACTCTCTCAATTGTCATGCCAAGCTTTCAAAATGCAGGAAAACTCCTCCCATCACAGGTTCCTGAGCTGGAATTGCCTCCTTTAGGCTCTGGTCCCATTTGCTCATCAACACTCCATCAACACAGCTCATCCAAGGGAACAGTCAGAGTCTGATAAAGGAACAGGACACTTCTCTATGGCTGAAGATTTGCAAATCTGGATTCAAAATTACACTCCACTTGGTAAAGAGTTACAAGGAGTACATATTCAAGTGTATAACTGAAGATGGAATGTTTTATTCAAACACAAGATTCAACACACAAGCCATATTGATATAATAATGTAATTAATTAGTTGCATAAGAAAACCAGGAAAGAAAACATATACGAGAATGTGAAGTAATTAAAGAAATTCTTTTACAACAACACTCAATATCATAATATAGTTGTGCTAGAGGGAGTTGGGATGATGGAACATAATCCAAGGAAAATCTTGGCTTTCTGCTTGATTTACATTTGCTATATGTAGCTTTTAGTCATGCTATATATAAATTAGCTGCATTGCTAGATTATCTCTTTTTTATATTATTGTTGCTATAATATACCAATAAAGATTGAGGCAGTATTTGCATAATCTCCATTCTCCCATTTTGAGCACTCAACATGTTTTAGAGTTGGTGCCAATTTTACCTTAAATTGCGGGGGAAGAGTGGTTTCTCTGATTGCAATCAGAGCCAGAGGGTGCCAATGAGATCATTCTGGAGTATAGGTGGTGGTTGTTATGTGCCTTCAAGTCATTTGCTATTCATGGAGATCCTAAGGCTCCATGGGATTTTTTTCTTGGGAAGATTTGTTCAGAGGGGGTTTGCCATTGCCTTCCTCTATGGCTGAGAGAGGGTTTTGTTTTTCTCATGAACTTTTGCCAGAACATGCTGTGCATCTTCCACAACATCTCTCAGGAAACACTTCAGCATGTAGTATGTGGTTATTAAAGAACCAGCTCCACCAACCAGAGAGCCCACTACAGGTACAAAATCTAGAACCAGCTCTATGACAGATACCGTTACCCATACCGTTGACTTCTGCAACCAATCAATTACAAATTGTGTGGTGATCACACCAGCTCCTGGGGTCTTCTTAATAGCAGACTTCAACTCATGCACAGGTATTCCAACGCGTTCTCCAAGCCTACGAAGGGAATCTTCTTCCAATCCAAAACTGGTATATATTTTTATCATTGTTGCTGCCAAGATGGTAGTGTCACAAGCAAGAGAGAGGCCTGGGACAGGAATCGCCCCAATAGCACAAGACAAAAAGGACACTTTCCATATAAGCTTTAACATAGCATCCTCTTTCCTTTTAATGATGTCATTAGAGAAATTTGGGAAAGCCATTATTAAAACTTGTCTCTTGAGGTCATCCAGGTCCTCCTCCAATGTCTTTTCAAGGAGTGGAAAATCATATTTGCTCAAATCCCACCGTGATATTAGAAAAACTCTGGGAGAATCCTCTCCTATTCGCTTCAAATGTTCTGTGCAATAATTCCTGATTTTCTCAAGGATTTCTGTCTCATTGAAGTTTCCTTTCTTTCTCTCAGAATCTATACTAGTATCGATTTTTGTGCGCAAAAAGTAGAACTTCTTCTTCAATTTCTTAATTTCAGAGGCCAGCTTGACGTCATCCTCAGTGAAGCGATTACCAGCAACAATGATGAAAAAATCATACTGGCTAAAATTTACCTGCTTTAGGTATTTATCTGCTTTAAAATTAGGTGTTCCAGTTCCAGGTAGATCCCACAATGTAACTTTGGGAAACTGGGGGTGCTGATATGACAGTGGGTGCATTGTACATTCTACCTCACCAGTCTCAGCTGAGTCCTTTTCAGAATCAGACAACCCCCTCAGGGCATTAACCAGCGATGATTTACCAGCACCAGAAGTGCCTGTAATGGCAATGTGGAGTGTGGTGTTATCTAATAAATCCATTTCATTTTTTATTTTGGCTGCAACATCTGGAAGCTTCCCTTCATTCAAAGCAGCCTTCATTTGGTCAAGTTCTTTATAAATGAATGCTTTGGTTATAGCATTACCCATGGCAGTGATTCCTGAGAGCTTAGTTAATCTGAAAGAGGGAAAAAAATAACTTATGTTCATCGAAAATGTGGCATTTTCAGTGTGGAGAATCAGATTTACCTAGGGCACATTTATACCAGTGGAACATAAGACATTTATCAGATTGGTTGAACACAGGTAAAGCTGGTGAAACTGTGTATCTCTCTCAAGGTTTATTAAGGTGCCCACTGCATAATTCCCCAAGGCATTAATTTCTTGTCTAGATCCTCTGCTGTTTGGCAAGCAGATCCCACCTGGAACAGATTTGTATACTGCTAGGAGGCAACAATATTTTTATTACTGTTTTGGTTGTTAATTTTGCCCTGGTTACTAGAAAATCTAAGAGCTAAACACCAAACAAGTAAATAAATAAATTACTGGGAGTAAATAAAATACTGTCTTTTCAAGATTTTCTACTTATGTTTTAAGCAGGCAGAGGGCTCAGAATATTTTCTAGTAATGGAAGGAAAATCTTATTATAAAATTTCTATTGTAGTTACCTTTAGTAATTTTTGCTTCTTTTAAAGGAATGGATATTCTTTGATAAATGTGAATGACATACTAAATTAATTTCCTAGTGGTGCACTTTTATGTACCAAACTTTAATGGCCTATGGCTAAAATAATGACTATGGAAGATTTACATAAATTCAATCTAGGCAATGAGGAAATTGAAACAGTTAAAAGATTTCCTAAAGTTCGGATCAATCATTGTTCAGAATGGAGATTGCAGCCAAGAAATCAGAATACTAGAGTGTGGTCTAAACAGGGAATTTACTTGTCCCATCTTGGAGCCCTGCAGTCTAGACAATGCAGGGCATTTGACCCGTTTTGCCCCCGGGCAGTCCTCACAACTCCCAGTGCCAAGATAGAGGGAAGATGGGGTAAGGTCCACTACACCATTTAAAAAAAAATACCTGGTAACATCTGCTTCATTGAGAAAAAACGTGATTAGGCCCCGCATGACTGCAGGACCCCATGCTGGCATGCTGGCCCATTGCTGTGGCTGCTGCCTGCCTTGCTCTTCTGAAGTCAAGAAGGGGTCCCACAGCATGTGACCAAGGCTGGTCCCATGGATGGGGCCCTGACCACATGCTATAGGACTTCGTCCTGGCTAAGGAGAGAGTGACGTGAATGGTGCTGGCTACAGAGACTGGCCAACATGCCGGTCTGGACTCCATCCCATTTCATGCCGGTAACAGGGGAGGAACAGGACAGATTCTCAGGCAGAATAGACCTGTGGGAAGCCAGCATATTCTGACCCGTGCATACAAGGTCTATGACTGGGAAGGGCAGCTATGAAAGAACTAGACAGGATCCTAAAGTGCAAACATATAACACTGAACACTAAAGTTAGGATTGTCCAAGCCATTGTATTTCCCATCACCATGTACGGATGTGAGAGCTGGATGGTGAAAAAACTGGTAGAAAGGAAATCAACTCATTTGAGATGTGAGATTATCACACTACACTGTTATAGTGCTATTATTCCACTTTACCTGCTGTGGTTGCCTCCTTTGGAATCCTGGGATTTGCAGTTTAGGGAGGGGCAATTAGAACTCTCAGCCAGAGGACTCTTAGACCTCCCTAAACTACAAACCCCAGAATTCCAAAGGAGGCAACCACAGCAGGTAAAGTGGTATAATAGCACTACAGTATAACAGTGTCGTGTGATAATCTCTGTGGTGTTGGAGAAAAGTGCTATGGATACCATGGGCCACCAAAAAAGACAAATGAATGGGTCATAGTACAGATCAAGGCTCAGCTCTTCCTGGAAGCCAAGATGACTATGTTAGTGCCCCTGACATGCCCTGCCTCCAAGACCCCCCCAAAAAACTGACAATATTTAATAATTTGGCATTTAATATAGCCTTCCACATGGACAGACAGCAAGTAAATAGGGAGCCCATTGGAAGACAGGTGCTGAAAATAGCAAGTCATGCCAAACCCAACAGAGGGGCCAGCAAAAGAAAATTCCAAATCCTGAGGTGATTCAAAGGTCAAAGCCAGACCTAAGGATATTGCCTGAACACACCTAGTGTCAGACATTAAGCCCATCATCCATAGCTGGAGTAATCTCTTGTCTGCAAACAACACCTTTCCTGTATCCCAGACTCACGCTTACAAATTCAATCAAGCCACACATTAAGGGCACTTAAAACACCCAGATTCATTGCTTTTTTCACAAAACTCTCCTGGAACCCATTGTCTTGCCACTCAACATCCCATCCCTAAAGTCACAATTTGGGGTATAATTAAAAGCCCCAAACCACACATTTTTGCACTTTCCCAATCCTCCCTCTATGCTGCCAGTTTGCTGTGTGCCCTCAGAGACCCACTCTGAGACCCCAGAACAATGTCACCCAAATGAGTGGTAAGATGAGAAAACGGGGTGTTCTTTATTTTCCTTTTTTTCCACAAAGGCAAAATATCACTCCAGCGCATAGTGGAAATAGTTAAAAAAAAAAACATTTTGGCAATGGCAGATTATAGTAGCAAAAACGTGAGTAATTCACTCATGGCTGCTGTCCTGACAGGCATGTAAGACTTTGGGAGGCAAAAAACCCATTAAGACAAGTTGCAGCTGCTGCAAATTGCCACTCTGTTGTGTTTTTTTCTGCTTGTTTGGACAAGCCCTGAAAGGATGGCTCATCTTTTCCTGGTACCTGCCAAATGCTAAATTTTAAGTGAAGTTAAACTGTATGCTTACCTAGGAAGACAAATGGCCACATGTGCCTTTCTTTTTGTCCTTTGAACAAAACAATGGTGAGTATCTACCCACCTGTCCTATAAGTAAGACAAGAGCTGAATTGTTGGCCCATTATTGGAATAAACTACTCTGGTATAAGAATAGGGCTTTCTATTTTTATCTCAGAAATTCTTGAAAATCTCTGTAGATGGATGGATGTGGTCTGTGGTACATATGAAACATGCCTTTGCACTCCCCTTTTGTTTGCAGATCAGGTTGGTCAAACACTTGAATGACTGGTAAAAGTTTCCTTGTATGTCTGGAGGACAGCAAGAAAAAAAAGTGGGCACCCTCCAACTTTCCCTGAACAAATTCAGGGTGATGAATCAGGAAAATGGTTTTGTCTGAACCCTGGCATATGTCTTCAGACTCCTCAGAGTATTAACTCCTCTGAGTATCAGCAGTTGCCCTTAGATCTTGCTCTCTGGTGGTTTTATTGTGGTGGTTTATCTACTCTACATTTTTCCATCCCTGACCTCAGCATTAGGGGGCGGGGAGAGAAAAGAATTTGTTGTTTGCCTCAGATAGGACCATCACTTGGGCAGACCCTTCAGGAACCTATGTGCTTTACTTTAGGCAAGAGGTTTGTGTCTTCTAAAAACACACTTTAACACATAGTGTCATGCCCCGTGAGCCTGATGAGGGTATAGAGTTGAAGTAGGAGGAGGACATGGCAGGGAACGGCTCTAGGGACCCGGCACAGGTTTATCTACACCTGTGCCAGCAGGGAACCCTGCCAACCTAGAGGCTTGAGCAGAGGAAGACCCTGGTTCAAGTGGGTTGGTATCAGTCTCAGTAGAGAGTCCTGCCCATTCAAATAAGGGCGAAGAAGAAGAGAGGGACTTACCTCCACCATTGTATACCCAGCAGCGAGCTCAAAAGGAAGCTCAAAGGAAGTCTCTGAGACTTTATGAGAAAAACCTGCTTGTTAAGAAACACCTGACAAAGCGTGAATTGCTTTATATATGCTGGGAGAGGCAATGGAGGCTTTGTCAGAGATCAACTGATCTTCCTCGTAAAAGCTTCCTGCTGATGTTGGTGCCTCGATTCCAGTTATCCTGACTTCTGTTATTTTGACTTGTGCTTAGACCTTGGACTGTCCCTGACTACTCTGCTGCCTGCTTCTGTTGACCCATGGACTGCTTTGGACCCACTCTGACTGACTGCTGTAAGCTTCTGACCTTTTGGACTGTGTTACTGGACTAAATCTTTGACTGTATTTACACTCCTGTGAGCTAATTAACAGTTGGCTCTCTTCCCAGACTAGTGCTGTTTGTACTTTGCTGGTAACTAGTTGCTTTCCGGACACATAGTCTAATTTGACTTTCATTCATTATGAAATCCCCATTTGGGGACTAAAGATGAACCAAAAAGCTTATGGCCACGAGTAAACCTGTCCAAATTTTTGAACTTTCCTTCATCTTGTCCTCCATGGGGTTTTCTATTGAGACCAAATTGAACTGGTGATAGACACAAATACAGTTGTCCCTCCACATTTGCGAACTTGGCATTCACAGTTTTGATTATTCGCAGTTTTGGGAGGGCCTCCCTGGGGCCCCCCAAAACCACAACACGGGGCCTCCGGAGGCCCCGTGAACGCCCTGGGACGGAGTGGGGAGGGCCGGGGAGGCCTCCACGGGACCTTCGGAGACCCTCCGGAGGCCCCGTGAAAGCCCTGGGACGGAGTGGGGAGGGCCGGGGAGGCCTCCACGGGGCTTTCGGAGACCCTCCGGAGGCCCCACGAAGGCCTTGGGAGGGAGGGGGAAGGACTGGGGAGGCCTCCGCGGGGCCTTGCAAGGCCCCACAAAGGCCTTGGGGAGGACCGGGGAGGCCTTGGGGAGGAGGGGGAGGGCTAGGAAGGCCTCCGCGGTGCGTTTGGAGACCCTCTGGAGGCCCCACGAAGGCCTTGGGAGGGAGGGGGAGGGCCGGGAAGTCCTCTGCGGGGCCTTCCGAGGCCCCGCACAAACCTTGGGTGCACTGGGGAGGCCTCCGCAGGGCCTGGCGAGGCCCTGCAAAGGCCTTAGGGGGAGGGGGAGGGCCAGGGAGGCCTCCGCGGGGCCTTGCGAGGCCCTGCGAAGGCCTTGTGGTGGACCGGGGAGGCCTCCGCAGGTCGTTGCGAGGCCCTGCGAAGGCCTTGGGAGGGAGGGGGAGGGCCGGGAAGGCCTCCGCAGGGCCTTCCGAGGCCCCGCGAAGACCTTGGGGTGCACCAGGGAGGCCTCCGCAGGGCCTGGCAAGGCCCCGCGAAGGCCTTGGGGGGAGGGGGGAGGGCCGGGAAGGCCTCCGCAGGGCCTTCCGAGGCCCCTCGAAGGCCTTGGGGGCGAGGGAGGAGGGCCGGGGAGGCCTCCGCTGGGCCTTGTGAGGCCCCGCGAAGGCCTTGGCCAAATTGATAGACTTCCCTGCAGCTCCCCTTCCTCATATTGCCTAGCCTGAGGAAGAGTTCTTGAGAACTCAAAAGCTTTCACATTTCTGTGCTGGTCCTAATAATAGTATTGCCAGCCTGCAGATTTTGGAATTTGGTCTATTAAGACCATCAATATTGTCAGTGATGACATATTTTTCTTTGACAGTCTGGATTAGGTGTCCATGAAGGACAGAGGAGCAGGAGAATGCCCAGCCTATGAGCCCAATCTGGCCCGCATGGGATGAAATCCAAAGTGTCTAGGATTCAAAACCTCTTCACCCCGTGATTTCTTGGATTAACCCTGTAAGCTGGAGGAAAAGCAAAGCTCATAGACGCAGCTGCTGAATGTTATATCCCATTGCCACAATCAGGGCTCAGTCACAATCAGGGCTCAGACAGCACTTATATGGCTGTCTGGAAGTTGAGTTGTGAAGGTGAAGAAAAAAACGGGGGAAATTCTCTTTAAAAGTTCTGAAAATCCCCAACTTTTTCTTAAAAACAAAAGCAAAACCCCAACTTCCCTCCCCACCCCATGTCTGTAAAGTGTCCAAGAATTTTACTCTCTAGTCAACCATGCTTTGCTTCTTCTGCCCCCTCCATGTGCTAAGACTAGGCAGAGCAATGTTAAATCCAAGGGTTTGCAGCGCATGAAATTCAGACTACTCTGGCCAGGATTTCAGTGCCACACCTGCCAAAGACCAGATCTGCATTGGTCTTTTACTTTTACCACCCATTCAAAGCTGTTTGTTACTCATGCTTGACTCTGAGCTTTGGGAAAAGTAAAATGCCAGCAGCAGCTGCCATCTCTGAAGCCAGAGCAGGCAGCTGAATTCACAATGGCAGGGTGGGTGTTCGTTCTGCCTTCAGAGATGGCGAGTACCACTGCTGCTTTCCTTTTCCCAGGTAATTGTGTGCTGGAAAATCGAAGTCCCAGTGATAGTCAATGGTGGGGCAGGTGCCCGTTCTGCCATCAGAGTGGGTGATTACAGCTCGGTATTTTGCTTTTCCCAGAGCTCAGAGGGGTGATTATACACTGGAAAAGCAAAGCCTTAGCAGTAGTCGCCCTCTCTGAAGCCACATTGGGCAGCTAAACTTGCAATGGCAGGGCAGGTGCCTGTTCTAGCTTTTGAGACAGTGGCTACCACTGGCATTTTGGTTTTCCTGGAGCTCAGAGGGGTGATTGTGCACCAGAAATCAAAGCACCAGCAGTAGCTGCTCACTCTGAAGCAGGAAGGGGTGGCTGGAATTATGATGGCAGAGTTCACCTGGTGTTTTGACCTCAGAGAAAGGGACTACCACTTAGGCTCCACCTTTGGACATAAAAGTGGCACCAAGGATGGGGACAAATAGTAGTGCCTCAGGCAGAGCTTGTCCTTCCTCTCCTCCTCATGCTCCACAAATCCAGGGCAGATAGATTGTTCACACAGCAGTTTTCTCTGGAGTTTCTAGCAAACTCCAGAGAAAACTGCAAGGTTTTCTAAAACCTGGATTAAGGGGGTATTCCCTAAGTCTGGTGTGAATAGGGCCTTATAGCATGTGTAACTATCACACCAGTTTCAGGGGAAAGGCTAAATCTTGGTCCTGTCTATATGGTCAAATAATACGTATGCAACACAAAAAAAATTGTCAATCTGTTCAAACGGACATTCGCACAAATATGTATCATTCAGAAGGGGGGCAGCCAAATCCACTGCAAAGTTCGTATGCACCGCATTTGGGGCTTTGTAAGGATTTTTTTAAAAAGCTCTGTACAACATGCGAATGTACAATCATTTGAACATTCATGTTTGCACAAATACGAACAGGCGGTGCAATCTGATTGGCTGGACGAGCACAGGGGACAGGGCTGGCAAAGAGGGAAAGCAACCATGACCTTCATGTTGGATTTTCAGTTAAGTGAGGGCCCGGTAAATCAATCAAACAGCAATTTTTACTCTTTTTTTAAAAAAAAGTACTTGTAAATACAAAGCATTGCTTATGCATACCCTGAGAAACTGTGTTTTTTAAAAAAAAAAAAAATTGGTGGCAGCAGATTTAAATTTGCGAGTAAATCACTCATGGTGGCCAGCTGACTAGGGGGTCATGCGGATTTTAGGGGGGGGGTCTTTTGGCCATGTAGGCAGTTTGCTTCATTGCAAACACTTGCCTTTCCGAACGTGTTCGTATTTTCCCCCCTCGTATAGACAAGACCATTGTGTGGCATTATTGGGCCAGATTCAAGGGGGATTTGGGTTTTCTGACTAGTGTAGGCAAGCCCCAGGACATTTTGCAGGATGTGAGAAGGTAACTTGGCTGCCAACACAGTTTTCATTGCTACTATTTTCCAGAGGAAAACTTTAGAAAAACCAACAAAGGCATTGTAGAGCCTGTGTTTTAAAGCTTGTTGAGACACCACCTCCCTCCCTCCAAGAAACAGTTAGAAATGTGGCTAAATGTTCTTGCTGTTCTTCCACACACAAATAAAGAGTACAAGTGTTGAAAGTCCCTTTGCATCTAGCTCTCTGACTGCTGAGATGGAGAAAGGGAGAGGGGGGAGGAAGGAAGAGAGACAAATGGTGTATCAATACTGCACATGCTATATCAATTTTATATTAGTGTAATTGTAATCATGGAAACATGGGGTTTATAAGAGATGAGAGAGTATTTTGAGAAGAGAGGGACTAAGGGCTGAATCAATTTAATTCTATACTTAGGAGAAGGAAAGTAGGACTGACTTACCTTGAGTAGCCAACGAAGGATCACTTTTTAGGAGCTAATGAAACAGTGGAGCTGCTTAATTTCAGGGTGGATAGTCACTTGGTAGGATGGCTTTCTCTTTCCACACTGAGAAACTCTTAAGAGCACAAAGTATCACAATGAGAATGAAAGTCCATTTGGCTTTTTCTAGTTTATATCTTGTATGGTGAAGTATTAAGGAGGTGGAGTTAGGGGATTTGCAACAAGATACAATCATGTAAATAGGAAATGAGTTTTGCTTACCACAAATTTTTATTGTCTACAATGACAAGAATCTTCAACCGCAACTCCTTCCTGACAACATCTTTATAACAAAAAACAAAGCCTCTGGGTCACACCTTTTGCACCAAAATTTGGCTGCATTATTTCATTGTTCCTTCTCTCCCTGGACTCCAGGGCTGACCCTGCAATTTGGCAGAGGAAAATGGCCGCCTCAGACAGCAAATCCTAGAGGGCTGGAGGCTGGAGATGTGTGTTACATGAAGGTGTTACATGATCTAATTTTAGCTGGGGGAATTATTATAGCTCAAATGGAATGCTGTGAGAGGCAGGTAACTTTGGGATATTTTCACCTGTGTATACCAGGACTCACTGCAGAGAGCTCCTGGTTGAAATAAAATAAATATTTTTATTGGATAATAACACAAAAAGCATTCACACATGCAACCCTCACTCACAAGAACTACACAAGGCTAATGAAGCATTTAAGGCAGAAAGATTGGATAGAGTAACAGATGTGGGAGATAGGACTATAGTTACCAGTCTTGAGAGTAGAGAAGAATTCAGATGGAAGTCTGAGCGTGGCAATGGAAATGTGCCAACAGAAAGAGTGACCAGGTCTCGTCCACAGTGGCACACATTGCTATTGTTTGGAACTAATATTTATACTATATTTCATGTCCTGAAGGGGTATTTGGGCTTAGAACAAAGCTTAGATGGGTTTCCCACCCTTTAAACAAAGGAAACTTAAACTCTGCTGGTTGCTGTTAATGGGTGAGAGATAGAAATTGATTGAGGTATGACAACCTGGTATTGTAGGACAGGGAGGGGTGGTGAGGTATATTTCCTGGGACTATGAGCTGTTTAGGTCACTTGCTTGTTTGTGATGTGGGACTCATAGCTGAGGGGACCCAAGAGATGATTAGTACATACTTCAGTAATGGTGTTGTTTACTAGGGGATTTGCTTAAGACAGTCTTGGGTCTGTCTGCTAGTATTTTTTCATGACACCTTCCTGGGTTGTTGTGATTTCTGTCTGATCTCACCTTTTTTTCATCTACCTTAGTCTACTAGACCCCTTGAAGCATCTAATATTGCCAATAATGAGAAATTGTAGGGAGGGGTGTAGGGCATGGTAACATGTGGATGTCATTTGGCCTGTCTTGCTCTCCCTGTGTTTGCTGCCCTGGGATGCTACAGAGGGCATCATTCAACCTCCAGGTTTGAAGTAAAATACAATTGCTAGTCCATTTGGGCTTTGTGTATTATTGGGCTTTGTGTATGGAATGGCAGGAGGACATTGTTCTGCCTTTCACCTTGGCTTCAAAAATACATATACAGTACAATTGTCATGTCAAGAGATAAGATCTGTGAGTATCCCTGCTGTGCTGACAAACAGACCACCAGTCAAGTGTCTCTTCCAACAGAAGCTTTTACTGTATTAGTTTACTACAATGTGAAGGCTCTCAAGGCAAATCAAGAGCCCTAAGTTCTCAGTCCACAGGCATTATATACACACTTTGTGGCCCTCTCCTTAAGCTAAGGTGGCAGTTCTTTGCAAATATTTTTATTAGTAAAATACAAAAATAAAATATTTATTTTAAGAAACAACATAAAATAACAGAAATAATACACAATTCCAAAAAAAGAGAAACAGAACAACATAACATAACACAACAATATGACATAGCATAATATAACACAAATCACTAGAAAGAGAGAAGAGAAAAAAAACAATACATAATAAGACCCTAACCCCCACCAGTGTAAAAAGCAAAGCAGAACAAAACAAAAAAGACCAAAAAAAGACTTCCCATCTGTCAATCCTGCTGTTCCATATTACATTCTTTGTACTCCTCACAATGAATATATCCCCTTCATCAATTTAACCCTTTTTCCTATTAAAAAGAAAGTACAGTAGCTCTTATTATATTATACATTAAATCCCAATGTTTCAGACCCATAAAGGAGAATAGACAGTACAATGACTCTATACACACTGATTTTTGTGCTTCGCCTCAGATGTTTGTTACTCCAGACTCTTTTGTAAAGTCTTCCAAATACGCTGTGTGCCTTTGCTAATCTGTGATCAATCTCTTTGTTAATCTTGGCATCTGAGGAGATGATGCTTCCCAGGTAGGTGAACTGCCAAACGGACTTAAGCACAGACCTTCTGCTGTGTTTTCTGCAACCGGACTTGTTTATCTCGGATTGGCCTTTTCAGTCCTCAGCGTGCTTGCAGAAAGTGCAGGATTAGCCCTTCCTGAAACTATGTTTGCGAAGAAAAGCCAGAGAGAAATCCCAATACAACTAGGTTCCCTCTTAACAGTTTATCATAATCAGTAAATGGTTCCCGTACCTTCAAGTATTTTCCTAACCCTTGACCTTTCACAAAACCAGTTAATTTATCTAATCCTGCTAGGTCCATCAATTTATCTATCCATTCTGCAGGGCCTGGAATTATATTCTTTTCCCAATATTTTGCATAGATAAATCTTGCGGCTGTAACCATATAACAAATAAAGGAGATCATCAGACAACCTTTTAAATCCAGAACAGGGATGACAGGAGACCGCCAAAGGGCTCTTTTTTCAGATGGTGTCATCCTTGTCTAGTTCTGCTCCTGTGCACCCTCCATTCCTCCCCCCAATAAAAAAAACCCACTTCTACAGTATTGTCTTGGAAACTCAACATTGCATTGGTTGTAGTGTCTGGCTGCTCACTATACCTCACGGAGAAAAATTTCAATTGAAGCTCCCCATTTGGGATTGAACAGATAATCTAATCCAGTGGCTCTCAACCTGTGGATCCCCAGATGTTGTTGGACTCCAGTTCCCAGGAGCCCTCTGTGGACTCACCTTGATAGCTAGGTGGTCCTCCCAGTCATTAGTGAGGCTGTAGGATTGAACTCACAGCCTCACTAATGACTGGAAGGACCACCTGGTTGTCAAGGTGAGACCTCAGAGGGCTCCTGGGAACTGGAGTCCAACAACATCCGGTGACCCACAGGTTGAGAACCACTGAATTCTAATCTTTTTACCAGGAATGCCCTGTTGTTTACAACTCTCCTTCTTGTTTGCAGAGCAAAACAGGTGATTTCGGAGAAAGTGAAACCTAACTCAAGTGGCTGAAGTTTTGTTTTCTTGTAAATCAGTTGTTTGATCGACATTTGAGGGTGGGAGGGGGAGGAGAGCAGAAGGAAACTGGGCAGCCTCCAATGTCTGCTGCACAAAACCAGGGTGATGAATCTGGAAAATGGTTTTGCCTGAACTCTGGCATACTTCTCCAGACTGCTCAGAGTATTAGCTCTTGGGACTCCTCTGAGTATCAGCAGCTGCACTGGGATCTTGTTCTCTGGTGGTTTTATTGTGCCAATCCCTCTGTGTTTTCCCGTCCCCAATTTCAGCATAGAAAAGATGGGAAGAAAAGGGAAAAGAGTTAGTCATTTGCCTCAGACAGCACCATAACATGGGCCGACCCAACAGGAACCCATGCGTTGTACCTAAGAAAAGGCACATCTCTTCTAAAAACACACTTTAATATATAGTCTAGTTTGGTCTTTATTCGTTGTGAAATCCCCATCTAGGGACTAAAATTGAATTGGACTTCACATTGAATTGGAGAGCTTATGGCCACAACTATATCTGGCCAGATGTTTCCAGTCTCCAGTATGTCTTGCTTCATGGGGGCTTTATATTGGGACCAAGTTGAACTGGTGATGGACAGAAATATATCTGGTGCAAATTGATGGACTTCCCTATAGATCCCCTCCCTAGTGAAAGTTGTCCATACTATGAAAAGTGCTTCAACTTTAGAAGCACCACCAAACTACAACCTGATCTTTATGGGAGAGTGTGACCTCACCCAGAAGTCTATAAGATTTATCACCATGGTAAACCTTTTACCCTAAAAAGTTTGGCCTACCTTCACATAGCCCATATAGCCTTTCATATAGCCCATTGTTTGCCACCAGGGACTCATTTGTTGAGCTCTTTCTTGTTTGGCTGGTTGACTCATTTGTTACATGGCTGCCTCGTGGCTAGGCTAATCTCTGTTTTTTCTACCACTGTAAAGTAATTGGCTTGAGGAAAGAGCATTAGAGTCCTTGAAGGAGACACAAGTAGCAGGACTAGGGCAAATTCCCCCATGCTTCAAGTAAAAAAAAAAAAATAAGTATGGATCATGGCCAGCCTGCCAGTAGGTTACAGTTGTGCTGGTGTGCCTTCAGGGTGTTTCCAACTTATGGCAAACCTTAGCCAAACTTATAAAGGGATTTTCTTGGCAAAATTTATTCCAAGATTTGTCATTGCTTCCTCTGAGGCTGAGAGAGTGGAATTTACACACGTTTACCCATTCGTTTTCCATCCTGAGCTGGTTCAAACCCTGGTTTCCCAGAGTCCTAGTACAAATCTCCAACCACTACACCCCACAGGCCAATAGGTAGAGTGAGGGGGGGGTCCCCTCAAGAAGGAAATATTGTCTGTTTCATGAAAGGCCAGCCTTTTATTTGTTAAAGTTGTAGAGAGCCAGTGCAGTACATGCGAGAGCCAGTGTGGCATAGTGTTTTGACTGCTAGGCCATGAGGCAGTCACACTCCCTCATGATAGGTTTGCCTTAAGGTCACCATGAGTCAGAAGCAGCTTGAAGATACACAGCAACAACAAAGCGACATTTGTAGCTTTATTGCCAAGATGACAAAGAGAAAGCTGTTTGTAAAATTTTCTGCCACAGATGCCAATATAACTTGCTGGCTTTGAGATTTAGAGTGTATATGCCCAGATTTTGGAAGTGAGGAAATCCATTTGCTGCTCTTACTCTGACAGAAAAATAATATCTTGGGCTGGCAACAGTAATAAGAGATAGAGGAGCTGGCAATCATGTATCATTGCCAGTGATTTGAGTACACTCAGCCCTCCATATCCATGGATTCTGCATCCACTGATTAAACCATCCATCGCTTGGGGTGGGATAGGGTTAATTTTTTAAAAAAAATAAATTTCAAAAAGGAAACCTTGATCCCACCATTTTTATAATGGGACACCATTTTATTATGCCATTTTATATAATGGGACTTGAGCATCTGCAGATTTTGTTATCCACAAGGGGTCCTGGAACCAAACTCCAGCGGATATCAAAGCCCAATATATTAGCCTAACCAAGCACTATAGAGAGTTAGTAGGTGTCCTTTTTTGCTGCTGTGGGGGTTGGTATTGCCTTCCTCCTTGGGCATGCACACAAACCTGGCTACTGCTGAAAATAAAAACACAAGTTGTGCCCACCATCTTGAATCGCAGGCATGCCCATTAAGACAGCAAAAATGGATAGCGTCGCATGTCTGTGATTTTGCCAAACAAAAGTAAGACAAGTCGATCCTGCTTCAAATTTGTATGAGTATGCACCAATCTACTACATTTATTCATATAGACAAGCCCTTGGTTTTCATCGGTGAAATCTGGGAGAGTATGCTGTTCTCTTGTGTGACACAAGGAAATGCTTGGATATGTAGAATGCAGAGTCACTTTGAACCCCAGTCAAGAAGAGCTTGACTTTTTTCCCCCTCATCTAGCTCACTTAGCTGGCTTTATGTGTTGATTCAGCTAAGAATTTTGCTAGTGTTGCTAGTCTCACTTCCTTATCGTTTGATGGTATCTATGTGAACTTTAACCTTATGTTTATGTCAGGGTTACCAACAAGTGTTTGTTCTGTACCCAATCAGTTTGTACTGCATTTTACCTTGGCACCCTTTGCCAGCTTCCTGATCTAACATGTGCCTTAGACTCTCGCTTCAGAACCCTTTTGATATCTTTGTAAATTAGCTATGTCAGCTTTCACTCCTGGAGCTAATTGCCTTATCTGTACCACCTCTTTCATGCTATTGCCATTTTGTTATTTGCCATTTGTTCTTAATTGTAAAATAAGCATTTTCAGCAGACTGTTCACCTATGGGCTTGTCTACTTGGGCAATAAAACCTGTAATCACTGCATCGTCATGGTGTAGTTGCCATACAACATTTTCGATGATGTGTATCTTCACCACAGTTTCTGCAGATAACTCCAGATCTGAAAGATTTGCAGTTTACACCGCATTTTAGTGGAAACCTGGATTATTGGCCATGTGGCAGTTGAGGATTGGCTTCAGAGCAAAGATGGGATGGGACTTTGAACTTCATCCACTGATACCTCCAGTGATACTTCCTCTTCTTCTGCCATTTCACAGTCTTTGTTCCGAAAGAGCAAGTCACCATCAACTCGTTGATACCGGTATCAATCACATCATCATTAAGATGGAAGTGACTGGGAGTTCTATACACATAGAGTTTGTGAACAATATTGGTACCGTAGATGCTCTCTGTATCATCGTTACAACTCTTCCTCCTCTTGAGAATATTATTACAAAGAAATGTTTCATGGTTCCCATGGCTCCCATGGTACTCTTTATGACTTTCCTTATTACGAATGTAGTCCTTAGATCTACCATAGTCCATGCTCCTACAGAAGCATGTGGGACAAGACCTCCCAGCTATGATTGGGTTCAGTATCTCAAAAAAAGATCTCTCCTAGTTGGAACCAACAGCCTAAGGTCTCAGTCTCAGGAAGGGCCGACATCATTCAATCCCTACTTCTCATTCTCCACATTGACCGATACAGACTGTTGAGCTTAGTGTACAAGAATCACTTCTGCCAGGTCCTCCTCAAGTCCAGTCTCTGGGTCAAACAACATCTGTGCTCCTCCTGTCACTCAGCAGGTCCCCACATTGAAAAAATTCAACTTGGACTCTTCTTCCACTTCTTCAGGTTTGCCACCTATTCACTCGCTTCCAAGGGTGTTGAAGGAACATGATTCTGTTTCTCCATGGATGATGTTTGTGCTTTTGCAGAACAGATGCTATGCATGGCCCATGTGCTGAAACTGGAGCACAGATGGAGATGGAGCCTGCTGACCCAGTCTTTAGAAGGATTCAGAGCAGGGTTCCATCACCTGCATCCATTCTGTTGCTCCCTTCTCTGCTTAAGGTGACTCATAGGACTTGGTCTTCCCCTGCTACAATGCAGCCCACCTTGCAGAAAATTCATGGATTGGGTGCTGAGGTCTGGTATGGATTGGCTTCTTCACCATCCAAAGTCAAACTTGATTGTCATCAAGAAAGCCTGATCCAAGTCTTATCAGAAGGGCATACCACGTCTTCTGACAAGGAGGGTAAGAAGCTGGACCTGATGGCCAAGAAGTTTTATTTTACTTCAGCCCTCTCCTTCAGCATTGCAAATTATGAGGCATTTATGGGGGCATATCAGCAACATCTCTGGGAATGCATGCTACCTCCCCTTGTTAAACTACCTGAGGAAGATAAGCGACTCACAGGAGTTCTGATGTTCATGTGTTTGCTGCCCAGCAGATCACCTCCACCAGGCATATGGCAAAGTTATTGACAGGATCAATTGCTTTATGTTGGCATGCATGGTTGCACTCCTCTGGACTGTCACACCAAGCAAGGACAACTATAAAGAGCTGCCATTTGATGACAAGGGAGCTGTTTCTGCCTGCAGAAACACAGCAAAGAGGGGACCATTGTAGCCTCCTGACATAGGGAATTCCAGAGCCTATAGGGGCAGCCACTGAAGGCACAGATGAAAGGAACACTTACCAAGGAAATCTGGAGCAATTGTCTATTCTGGTTCCCTACTGGCAGTACACAAATGAAATCAAGCCCAGTGCAAACCTGTTTCTGATCTATGTTTATAGACCACCTCTGGTTACCAGCCAGTTCATCTGAGGCTACAGATGGATAAGAATTTTTGGCAGCAGAATTTGCATTCCCTCTTGTATTCCCCATGCCAGCAGGAAAGGCTTCTTTTAAACAAAGGGTTTAGGAGAAACAGAAACTTAAAATGAGTGTCTGTAGTTTCTGTTTCTTGTAAATCAGCCTTTTGAGCAGAGTATGCTTATGGGGGGGGGGGAAGAGAGGTTGAGCAGAATTGTTCCAGCCAGGCATGTAGAAAACAAGGCTACAAAAGTCTTTCCCATCAATCAAGGTGATGCTTTTGGCTCATGCTTTATTACTGATATATTGCCCATTTTCCCCCCTGAGCCTTCAGAGCCAAGATTATCCCTGTTTCATACAGAACACACATGCAAAAATTATTTCACACACTACTTCTCCTTCTGCAATGCAATGCTCTGAGCTTCAAAAGTTATAAGTTATGTTTTAATGCATAGAAAAGAGCAATTAACAAGCAGATTTTAAGTGTTTTGTAATCTTTCTCAAGACTTAGGGCTTCTCTATATGAGGCAAAAAAAAAATGAGGATTGCTCTGCAGTAACGGCAATGCTCAGCAGCTGCTATTTGCCTTAATGGGTTTTTTGGCAGAAAGCAGGCATGCAAAGCTATCTTCATTTGCGGTTCCCATGGGTATGCTTGCGAATCAAGATCGTGGGGGCAAATGAATTACTCATGTTTTTACTTAGCTCAAATTGCTGCTGCTGGACAAGTGTGTGTGTGTGTGTGTTTTTAAAGAAATCCCTATCCAAAGTGCAAGGTTTCACTTTAACAAAAAAGCAAACAAACAATAAAAACCATTTTATTGCCCTAGCACTCACTCACTAAGGCAAAAATACAAAATGGTTGCTTGCCTTGTTAGAAAATCCAACAAGGGTGTTTGCCTTGTTAGCAAGCTCTGCCTCCACACATATCCGACTAATCAGCTTTCAACTTCCGCTTATATTGGAAAAGTGAATCAATTTGGTCGCGTGTCCCAGTGAGTGAGAATGCACATTCCCTATGTAGCTTTTAAAAAACTACAGGGGAAGCCGCAAAAGCTTTTCCAGCGTACTTTTTGGCATTGGAGTGATGCGGAATCCCACTAAGACAGATCGTCTTCTCCTCACATTCCATGAGAAGTATTTTTACCATTTAGACAACCCCTAGGTGTTCTGATCCAGGGCTGTGTTATGCCTATTATTGTACATACACACACACACACACACAGAGAGAGAGAGAGAGAGAGAATGCTTAAGCAGTTTCTTGCTGCTGCTTTTTGTTGTGGTGTACCTTCAAGCTGTTTTTCAGCTTACGCAACCTAAGGCAAACCTATCAATGGGTTTTCTTGGAAATATTTGTTCAAGGGAGGGTGGTTTCCATTGCCTTCCTCTGAGACTGAAAGAGTCACCCACTGTGTTGCAATGGCCAAGTAGGGATTGAAACCCACATCTCCCAGAGTTCTAGTCCAACACTCAAACCACTGGCTTTCTAGCACAGGGTAGTAGCTTGGCCCCAGGGTTATTTTATGAACAGTGCACCCCCTTCCCTGCATTGTTATGATTTTCTTAGATGACCTTGCTTCATGAACTTCCCCCAGAAGAGAATGGGATTTCCTTTGCAGAGTGAAAGATGCAGTCAGAGCTGACCCTGTCACTAGACAGAATGGCTCAACCACCACTAGCAATGGAACCTGTAGCTGGTCTTAATCTAAAACTATAAGAGGAATTGTGTGCGCAGTTCTCAAAGGTAAAGTATTACCACAATGATGCAACAGTATAACTTTTAAGTATCTGTGTACTATATATACTTATGATGATCTACAGAACATATATACTTTACATGCAATCACTTCCACAAAACATCTGTGTAAAGCAAACAACCACATCCACAATAATAAGTCCCGACATTTCCAATCCAATTCCTCTGGGTCCTTGCAAATACCTCTACCAGCGATGAATCTGCTCTTGGTGGAATTAAACCAGTGTGTTTTCACCCCGCCTTTATGCTGGAACTCCACAATGCTGTTATCACCAATTGATGTAAAAAGAACTTCAATGGGAGGAATGTATCATGAACCCATATGTCACACAGAAATTCTCCGGGTCATGAAGGCAGACGGAATTGTAGATGCACTCCCTTAATCTGTTTTATGGCTTGCTTTTAGACTTGTGATTTACAGCAAGCTGATACCGCAGACGATTCACCTCCAGAGCCAATTATAGTAAATCGTTTCGTAGTTAAACTTTCTCAATGCGGATTTATCTATAACAAATATTAACACACATAATTATTTTTGTCTATCACCACTGCTAGTTCTAAGGGAAACATCTATGCTTACCATGTATTTCCATAGAGTGTCCTTCACAGCTCTTTTCCATTCCGCTGCTAGTAAGGCTGGTAACTGTTTGAAGTTTTTATGGGTATCCCCTCTATTGAATGGCTAAATGACTCATTCCTAAAGCTATTACCCTAATTAACCTTTAGCCCAATTCCTCTCATCTCTTAACCCTGGAAGACAGAGATGGATCTACACTAGAGAAGACGCTCCCCCAGCTCTATTTATTCATAAGAACTGTTTTCATGCACAATCTAAATAGGATTCATTTATAAAAAATTAACAAAATCCAATTGATCATTCAATCCCCCTGGTTTTCTAGAATTTAATCTGAAAATCCAATAGGCTTCTCTCTGATGAAGTAACCTCTGTATAGAGTCTTTATCTTTGTGGAACAAACCCCAATGCAGCTGTTCAATCACACAGAATCTAAATGATGCAGGATCATGGTTTTTCTCCAAAAAATGATCCACTAAAGGACACCCCACGTATTTGGTTCTAATTTTACTACGATGTTCGCCAATTCTTAATCTTAAATTTCTTGAAGTCAATCCTATATAAAGAAGCCCACATGGACATATTATTATGTAAATAATATATTTTGAATTACAGTTTGTGAAATATTTTAAAGGAAACTGTTCTTTTGTAGTGGGATGTATAAAAGTCTTAATGTTTAAGGACTGTGGACAGCTAGAGCAATGGCCACATTTATAGTGTCCAGTGATAGATGGTTGTGTCCTTATATTTGACTGAATATCAGAGTGAACTAGAAAATCTTTGATGTTGCGTGTTCTTCGTAGGCCAATAAGAGGTGGTTCTGAGCATCCCTGTATGTCTTCCACCAAATGCCAATGTTTATAGATGATTTTTTGGATTTGTGATGCACCCTGGTTAAAAACTATGGAAGATATAATTCTATTATTCTTAGGCTTCTCTTTGTGAACAAACAATGATATTCTATCTTTGGCCATAGCTCTTTGTTTAACTATTTTTATAACCCTTTGAGGATAAGCCCTAGATGTGAGTTCTCTTTGGTATACGTCAGCTGCTGCCTCAAATTGCCTTTCTTCAGTGGAGTTTCTTTTCAACCTCAGAAACTGTGAGTAAGGTAAATTATCCCTGAGGTGTTTAGGATGATTACTAGAGTAATGCAGTAGTGTATTTCTATCCGTTGGTTTTTTATAATTAGCTACTGCTATTCTGGAATCTGTGATGTATACCATAACATCTAAAAAAGGTATGTTAGTACGATGATAATGACATGTGAACTTTATATGTTCACTGATCGAATTTATCCAATTAAAAAAAATTTCTACTACTGTATAATCCTCAAAAAGAATAAAAATATCGTCAATATAACGAGTGTAGATTTTGAAGAACTTGGCATATTGATTTTGTTCAAGATTTAAAATATATGTGGTTTCTAGATCAGCCATGTATAAGTTTGCAATTGATGGGGCTACATTGGATCCCATAGCCACGCCCTTAATTTGTACATAAAACTGTTGGTTAAATCTAAAATAATTTTTCTCCAGGATGACATCAAGTATGTCTAAAAGAAAATGTGGTGGTGGGTTTTTTGTTCCCCGGGAACATAATGCTTTTTCCACTACCTCTCGGGCTCCTTCATGTGGTATGGAAGTATACAGTGAATTTACATCTAAGGTGACTAAGCATGTATTGGGGTTTGTTGTTAAATTTTCTATTTTCTGAATAAAGTGTGCTGTGTCTTTAATATATGACTGAGTTTTACATACTACAGCGGACAAAAATGAATCTAAGTATTTTGCAAGCGGTTCTGTGAGTGAGCCTGATCCTGATAAAATTGATCTACCCTTTGGGGGGAAAACCCGGCTTATGTATCTTGGGAAGAGTGTAAAAAACAGGAATTCTTGGATTTTCTTCCATCAGATATGCCCCCGTGGTTGAATTAATGTAACCTAACATGATCCCTTCTTGTACCATCACCCTAATTACTTTTTTAATGGAGTTGGTGGGATCTCCTGAAATGGGTTTATAAGTTTGATTATCATTCAGTTGACGTGTGACCTCGGCTACATAATCCTTCCTGTTCTGCAGAACAATAGCTCCTCCTTTGTCCGCTGGTTTAATAATCACATCCTTTTGGCGGGCCAAATTTCTAAGAGTACTGTATTCTCTGAAACTAAGATTATACCAGGGCCGTGACAGTGTGTCTTCAAATTTTTTAATCTCTCGTAATACCACTGACTCAAAAGTTTCTATACAATGGTTGGACACTGCAGGCATAAATTTTGAAGAACGTTTAAACACATTGGGTTGGAATTGAGTGTCCCCATAAAGATATCTTAATTTAATTTGTCTGACCAATTTGAAAATGTCAATTCTAGTTTGGAATGCATCATACCTCGGGGTGGGGACAAACGAAAGACCTTTGCTCAAAACATTGTATTCCAATTCACTAAGATTATAATCTGATAGATTCACAATTAAGTTTTGGTTCTTTTCCTTTGGTAGGTTCGCTGGTAGTTTTTTGTATTGTTGGCAGTTGTACGTTGTGACCGGCGGAGAGAGGAGGTGGGTTGTGCAGAAAAATGTTCCTCTCTAAAATCTCCCCTACTAGAACTCTCTGAGGAATATCCATCTGTAGTTTCTCCTTCTGAGAAGGAATGATAATTTTTATCAGCAAATCTTACTTTCTTGAAAGGGGTATCCTTTAACCAGGTATATACCCTTTCATTTTTATAATCTGCCTCATCCCTCTTAAATTTCTTTATTTTAAAAGACCTCAGTTCTTCAGTCAAGA
This sequence comes from Gambelia wislizenii, assembly GCA_030847615.1. Taxonomy (NCBI): domain Eukaryota; kingdom Metazoa; phylum Chordata; class Lepidosauria; order Squamata; family Crotaphytidae; genus Gambelia; species Gambelia wislizenii. The sequence goes on along the minus strand of JAUMIR010000010.1, from coordinate 30,206,742 downwards.
GTTTAAGATCTTTATCCATCTGTTCTAATTTCTTATTGAAATCTTGTGATGGAACATCCTTAGTGAGTTTCTCCAATTCTGAATCAATTTTAATTTTTGTAAGTTCTAGTTCTGTGTTAAGTCTTTGAATCAATAAGAGCATAAGGTCAAATGAACACTTATTTAAAATAGATGCCCACTTGTTTTTAAACTCCAAATCATTATTGAACAGGGCAGGACCTTTTTGAATTCTAAGTCCTCGTGGGATATATTCAGCCTTACAATAGTTCTAGTCCAACACTCAAACCACTGGCTTTCTAGCACAGGGTAGTAGCTTGGCCCAGGGTTATTTTATGAACAGTGCACCCCCTTCCCTGCATTGTTATGATTTTCTTAGATGACCTTGCTTCATGAACTTCCCCCAGAAGAGAATGGGATTTCCTTTGCAGAGTGAAAGATGCAGTCAGAGCTGACCCTGTCACTAGACAGAATGGCTCAACCACCACTAGCAATGGAACCTGTAGCTGGTCTTAATCTGCCAGTCACTGATCTCTCTTACAGAGTACAGCTATGTGCCCCATGGCCAGTCCTGCTTCCTTTCAATTAGCCCACTGCTGTCAGGTGCAATGGAAGCCAATGTCTCAGCATCCATGCTGAAGAAAGATTCAATGACCAGCCTGCTCAGCTTTGGTATATGAAGTGAAATGGGGATGGATATTGTCTCCTTGGCTTCAGGCAGCAAAATCCCTTGGGCCAGCTCTGCACCCACTGACCACTTTACTTCAACTGTTTTAAATAAGACAAAAACGTTTTTCAATATTTTAGTGGTTTTTCATGTATTTTGGGGTGCTGAATTGGGGTTCACTCAGCCTTCCATCCTTTAGTAGGTCAGTAAAATGAGCACCCAGCTTGTGGGGGCAATTAGCTAACACACATTGGAAACTGCTTAATGCAGTGTAGATGTGTAAATAGCTATTGCTTAAAACAATTTGTAAGCCACTCTGATAGCCTTGTGGCTGAAGAGCAGGTTATAAATAACCCACACAAAAAGGTTGTACCAAACAGCAAATTTCATTACTAATTGCAATACCAATTTTGTTCAGTCACATATTACCACATGAAAATGTCAAAGCAAGTTGTGTGTGTGTGGGGGGGGAATCTGTACATGATGGAGCAAATCTGAGGTCATTTTGGGGATTTAGAATGCCAAATTCCTATAAAGCCAGCATACTTTTAAAAAGGTTTTATGATCCTCAGTTTTGCAGACAGTATATTTGTAAATACAACTGAAGGTGGAATATACATTGTTATTGAGTTTTGGAATTGTGTAAATATGACTGTATGTAGAATATACATTATATACATAGTTACTGAGTTCAGTATTTTGACAATATTGACTTTAACAATTTATATTACAAACAATTAAGTTTATACAGTAGTATTGATTTATTGTGATATCCTGTGTATTTCTTAATTTGCTCCCATAACAGCATAGGTAGTTCTTAGAAACCCTCCTGTAGTTTTTGCATCTCAATTTTGCAGGCCCATGTAATAAGCAAAACAGTCAAGTAATTTCCCTGAGGGTTTTTTAAAAAAATCTTTTAGCTACAATTTTTCCTTTCTGACAGTAATCCCTCCATCCTTTAAACCAGAGGTGGAAATCATGCAGGATGCAGGATGCTATTTGGACTGCAGGTCCCAGCAGTCCTCAGCATTGGCTTAGCTGGCTGGGGCTGCTGGGACTCACATCAGGAGAGGTGCATAAGGCACTCCGCCTTTTGAATTGGTGCATTGCTTGATCACTTTCCTGGGATGGAATTCAATCTTCTTGCAACTCACCAAACGTTTAGCTCCCTCTGGCGGTGGTTGACAATTTGGCCTTTCCTGGATAGGGACAACCCACAGATCTCACTAGCAAAGTTATGTGCTGGTGCCTTAAGTTTCACTTTCAGTGAGCCAAAGCTGATCGTGCAAGAGTGAGCTCGAGAAAGAGGGAGGCAGAAAGAAAAAGGCATAAAGGAGCAAGGAAAAAATAGTTGCAAGTATTCTCTTAGCAGCAGGTAAGAGAGGTTTTTCTCTTGAACAGGAATCAGTTTTCATTTCTTTTCCAGGCTTCTGTGGTATAAAGGCTACCTCCCAAGATAAGAATCAAGGGCAAGATGTCTGGAATGGCAGAGGAGAGACAGAGTCCTTATACCAAGGGTGGGCAAAGTTCAAGCGCAAGCTTTATGCTACTACCCCAGGACTGTTTTTGTGGTGCCCAGCCCCCCAGAGGTTAAAAAAAAAAAAATCCCAATGCCCAAAAACTATCTCTGGGGATGCGGAGGGCATTTCTACAATGTTTAAAGCTTCCTGGACCCTCTAGTGGCCAAAATGAAATTTTGCAAAAAAAAAAAAAGTTTTCTTTGCTTTAAAATGCACCAAAATGCCCTCTGGGGGCCCAGGAACACCCAAAAACATGCCCCCCTGTACCCCGAAGGATGTTTGGGGTCAGAAAAGAAGGAGGGTTTTTGTTTTGTTTTGTTTTGTTTTGTTTTTTGCAAGAGGAGGTGCAGTGAGGGGGTGCAATCCTCCAAGTTCTAGAGGGCTGATGCAGACCACCTTGTCTTCCACAATTGCCCACTTGTGCCCTGTTTCTACAGTGGGACCTGAAGCCTAGCAGGCAGGTAATTTTGCATGTTACCTACTTACCAATGTGTTGTTGTTTTTTCACAAAACAATGAAAATCTAGAATACATTGCATGACAATATTAGTGATGGTACTCTGAGGCAGGGTGTGACTACAGTAGAGGTACTAGAGTGAAAATTGGAGGAGACTCCCATACCTTTAATGGTTGTGTAGAAGAGGGAATTTTTAGCAAGTATTGCTTGTTACCCAACAGGTAACAAGCGGCACATGCTGAAATTCCCTCTTCTAAACAACTTTTTAGGGTTGCCAGAGTGAAAACTGGAGAGGGCTCCTGTACAAAGCACACAAAAACTCCTTTTCCCCAAGGAATCAGCACACAAAGTTCTGCCGAAACAAACAAACAAAAGGTCTCCACCTGCCTATGAAAGGGAGCATCAGTCTAACTTCATTGGGAAGGGAGTTTCAGAGCCTTGAAGCAGCCACTGAGAAGGCTCTCTCCAATATTCCTACCAGATATAACTGTGAGTGTGCTGTGACAAACAAAAGGGCTCCCTTTCTGCCAGGGTAGGGTTGCCATGTGTCCTGGAAAACCAGGAAAATCCTGGATTGAAGGGACTAAAAAATGTCCCAGCTGGCTGGGCCAGTTGAAGCAGCAGATCCTGGATTCCTCCTGAGTTGAGCACAAGCCAAGAGATTTCCAGCACTTTTCATGGTTATGTAGAAGATATTTTAGCAGCCCTTGCTTGTCTTCCAACCAGAGAACAAGCAATATCTGCTGGAATTCCCTCTTTTGCACAACCATTGAAAGTGCTGGAACTCTCTCCAGATTTCAGTTGGGCAACCCTAATTTTCAGTGGGCAGAAAACCTGCCCCTAAGCTTGTCTTTTGTTATCTCTGCAAAAATAGGTGTTTGGGGTTTTTTTAAGCACTATACAGATTGGGTGTGGAGTGAGGATTTGTGTATACCAACAATGAGGTGTAAGTATCACATACGGTAGGACCCCCTTATCCGCGGGGGATTGGTTCCAGGCCCCACCGCAGATGGTGAAATCCACGGATAATAGCGAACGCACCCATCACCATTCCTGCCACTGAGAGCCATCCCAGGGCAAAAGGAGAATGGAGGGAGAACTCCTCCTCCTCTCCCTTCACACACACACCGGTCACCATCACCACCACTGAGAGCACTCCTTGGGGGAAGAGAGAGGGCAGGCTAGGTCCCTCTTCCCCCTTCCCTTCACCCCTGCCACATATACTTTTGTCCCAGTTTTGTGGAAGAGAATTATGGCAACCCTATGCCAGGGTCTTCTGAAAGTCTCAGCAAATGATGGAATCATTTTGTATCTGGGGACAGGGATATAATGGAGCCAGTGGACCTTATCACACTACCCTGTTATAGCACTATTACTCCACTTTAAATTATATGGCTGCCTCCTGTGGAATCCTGGGATTTGCAGTTTCGGGAGGGGCATTTAGCATTCTCAGCCAGAGAGCTCTTAGGCTTCACTAAACTACAAACCCCAAAATTCCAATAGGAGGCAGCCGGAGCAGTTAAAGTGGAATAATAGTGCCATAGCATTGTAGTGTGATGTAGTAATTTGAGTTTTGGGCTATGATTTTGGAGAACAGTGTTCGAATCCCCACTCTGCTGTGAAATACCACTGGGTGACCTTGGGCAAGTCACACACTTTCAACCCTGTATCTGTGCAACCAATATCCATGGTTTAAATTATCTGTGGGACACAAAACAGAATACATGCCATAGAGTCTTCCTAGAAAATGCCTAGAGAAGCATCCTCTCTAGACATTTTATAGGTACTCCAAGGCAACTCTATGGTATTTTAAACCAGAAGTCCCATTATTTTCAATGGTGTTCACTGTTATCCACTGTTTCTGGCATCCACAGTAAGTCCGGGAACCAATCCCCTGTGAATATGGGGGTCCTACTGTGTTCCTAACAGCAGCATAATGAATGAAAACAACAAAAAGTAATAATTTTACATGGTTTGATGCATTAACAACCCTTCTTGCCTCTTTCCCCCACAGTACACCAAGACCCATGGCTATGGAAGACTTCAAGGCAGCCATTTATGAAGGAAGGCTGGCAGATGCAGTGTCTAATGTACATGGAAAACCACTGCAGTACTTCAGCACTACTCCACTCAACATTGCTGTAGTAGGAGAGCCAGGGTCTGGGAAGTCCTCCTTCATCAATGCCATGCTGGGCCTACGTGCAGGTGATCCAGGAGCTGCTGAGACTGGCGTACAGACAACAACACAAGATGTCAAGCCTTACCCGCATCCACTTCTTCCACAGGTCATTCTTTGGGATCTCCCAGCAAAGGGGGAATCACTGTTTGGTGAAAATGCTTTCGCTAAGAAGGTGGATTTGAATCGCTTTGATTTCTTCATCATTGTTGGTTCCCAGCGTTTCCGGACCGTTCACGCTGATCTGGTCCATGAGATCCAAGGAATGCATAAGAAGTTTTACTTTGTGCGTAGCAAAGCAGATCTTGATCTGGAAGCATCCAAGAGGCAACGGCCTTCTGAGTACAACGAGGAGAAGGTTCTCCTAAAAATCAAGGACAATTGCAGTGAGAGCTTGATAAAAGAAGGAGTGAGCAACCCACAAGTCTTTGTAGTATCCAGTTATGAAACCAGCCGCTTTGATTTCCCTCTACTTCAGGAAAAACTGAGGAATGATCTGTTGAGGCTGAAAAACCAAGCCTTTCTGTTCAATTTGCCTACCATCTTCCTGCCAGTCTTGGACAAGAAGAAAACTGCTATGAAGAAACAGATTTTGACCAGAGCCTTTTGGCTGTGGGTTTTCGCTGCTATTCCAATCCCAGGTCTTGCCTACTTTCCTGCCATGAAGGTCCACTCATGGTGCTATCGTAAGTTTGGCGTAGATGATCACTCCCTTGCAGCTCTTTCTCAACTGGTTGGGAAGACAGCAGCAACCCTGAAAGCAGTAATGAAGCCCCCGACATTCACCTCTGTGGTTTTATGGGGCTTAACAGAATTGGTGAGAGCCACTGTGATACTAGGAGACTATCACCACCGGCAAGAATTCCCATTCCTTGGATGCCTACTATCAGGAGGAATTTCACTTCTTTCCACCTACATCATGCTAATGAAGTTTGTATCCAGCGGTGCCAACGATGCCCAAAGTGTTCTGACTGAAGCACTGATGCAAGAGGAGAAGAAGTCCATTTAGCAGCAAACACCCACATTAATAACTACAGCAATAATCCAATTATGAAGTCTTCTCCTACCAGCATAGGATTTGGACACCATTCAATGAATTCAACATATTAATCAGTCTACTCTATAAGAAGTAGTGTGTCAGTGTTCCTGTGGCTTCCTCCACCATAGCTCCAAGACAATGACATTTAGATATCCAAAACATGGCAGGAATACACTTGAGAACCTGGAGATGTGCACCTCATGTGCTTTAATGCTTGAATTAAGAGAGCCAGTATGATGTTGTGGTTTGAGTGTTGAACTAAGATTCTGGAGACCAGGATTCGAATGCCTCGGAAGAAGGCAAAGGCAAACTCCCTCTGAGCAAATCTTGTCAAGAAAATACTGTGATAGATTCACCTTAGATTTGCATTAAGTCAGAAACGACTTGAAGACACACAACAATTAATTTTAGTACATTACAGTAGCCTGCAGTACCATCTTCAGCCACTAGTTGCCATATTTTCCTCCATATGGCTCCAATCTGACTATCGCGCTAAGCTGTTATAGCACTATTATTCCACTTTAACTGCTATGACTGCCTCCTATGGACTTCTGGGGTTTGTTGTTTAATGAGGTCTTAAGAGCGCTCTGGCTGATCATTCTAAATACCCTTCCCTAAACTGCAAATCCCAGGATACTACAGGAGGCAGCCAGAGCAGTTAAAGTGGAATAATAGCATTATAACAGTGTAGTGTGATAAAGTCCCAAGGCAATTAAACCTTGATATCTGAAATACAGGTCACACACATCCCTTATCCACGGGGCATATGTTACCGGACTTACTGCAGATATGCGAAACCATGTATAATAGCGCCACAGAAGACCATAGAATCAGGCTGGAGGATCTAGAAAATGGAAGGTCTAGAAAATACAGAGGTTGCCTCTCTATGCTTTTGGCACAGTTCTGTGGTCAACTTCCAGTGGAAACTGAACATACAGTGGTGCTGGAGGACCTCCCAATACCTAGAGAGACCTATATGCCTAGAGAGAAACTGGGTACCGATCCCACATAAACAAGGGGTGACCTGTATGACAGAAATACACTTGGGACCCTCGAAAAAGAGCCAAGGAAAAGTAAAACAGCACCAGTTGGGTACTAAAAGGTTTCTGATCCATGCATACTAGTACCACTGGTATGCCCCTTTCTGGACCCTATGGCAGGAAAGTCTGCAGACTGTCAATAGAACTATGTGTATTTGAAACTTTTTTTTATGGTGGATACTGTAAATCCAAACAATACAAAAACTGTGCCAAGAAAAGCTTGATTCTTTTCTCTGTACAAATTTGAAATAGACCAAATGCCCATCCCTTTCTTATTTGCTTACGTTATTCTGAATTCTAACAGTGATGAAAAGGAAAGAACTATTCAGAACACTGAATCTCTTTTCCAAAGAATGCCATTCATCGCATCACTACCATTCCTACCTCTGGGTTGTGAGTAGTGTTCCTATCTTTCAAAAAGGATTTATATTGCCCCCACGAGGACTAGGAGCTTGTCTAATCTTTAATAAATCAACAGATTGAATTCTGCATGTTTTCTGTACTTCTTTGGAATATTCTGTGTGTCTGTCTCTCTGCCTGTCTCTGTCTCTCTCTCGCGCGCGCATGCACACACACGGGGGGTGGGGATTTGAAAGGTTAGAAAGTGGCACAAGATGGTGTTTCCTGTGGTTATATCTACTTGCTTCTTTCCCCTCCTCTGTTTCTCTTCCTTCTAAAAGGTAACAAAAATCGACTTGACCAAGGCTAAAAACAAAATGAGGAAAAAAAATAGGCAGGATATCATGTGTCTTTCTCAGAACAAAATTGAGGCTCAACCAGCCCAAAGCATGGTTGAAATGTTTGAGGGAAATTTCTCGTAACATTATGGAGGGGAGTTGGGGTCAGGACTCCAGGCAGGCTCAGATGGGTAGAGACAGTGCGTGGACCACTGGCTGGACTACTTGTAGCATCTATTCAGCAGGCCAGCATCTCTTGCTTTAGCATATCATGAGCAACCTATGACCCAGCAGTGTGGTGATGCAGCAAAGAAGGCAAATAATATTTTAACCTGTATTAATTGAACTATAGTTTCCAAGTTGAGGGAAGTAATGGTCCCACTAGTCAGGCCTCATCTGGAGTACTGTGTTCAATTCTGGGCACCTCATTTTAAGGATATAGACAAGTTGCAGCGGGTTCAGAGAAGGCCAAGAAGGATGGAAAAGAAGTATGAGAGCAAAACATACAAGGAAAAGCTGAGGGAATTGGGCATTTTCAGCCTGGTGAAGAGAAGACTGAGGGATAGAATGACTGCACTCCTTAAATATCTAAAGGGCTGTTACAGAAAGGAGGGGGCAGTATGTTCGCTGCTGCCCCAGAGGGTAGGACCAGGTCTAATGGTTTTAAGTTACCAGAGGGTAGATTTGGATGGAACTTTAAAAGGAACTTCTTGATGACAAGAGAAGTTTGACAATGGAACCAATCACCTAGAGAGGTGGTGGAGTCTTTCTCTGGACATCTTAAAAAAGAGTCTAAACAGCTACATGTTAGGGATATTCTACCTGGATTTCCTACATTGAACTGGAGTTATGCTACATACTTCATTCTCTCAGCTAGTCTCAAAGATGCTTCAACAGTGGTTCTTAACCTGAGGTCCGGGGACCCCCAGGGGTCCTCAATGTCCTCACAGGGGATCTGCAAAGGCTTGAAAGTTGCTTGGCCCAACCCTTCCCTGTAGTGGAGCAGCCATGTGACAGTAGCCAAGGCAAAGCCTGGCTGGCTGGCTTGGACTGCGCATTGCCATTCAATCTGCTACAGCCACAAACTTGCAGGAAGAAGCAGGAGAAAAGTCTTCTCTCCCCCTCCAGTGTCTCTGAGGGAAGGTTTAATGGCTGGTGTAATTGTGTTGTTGTTCATTTGTTTGTTGTTGTTATTTTAAATAGTGTGTTAACTCTTGGAGGTCCGAGGCAACAAAAGATATTTAAAGGGTGTCCCTGGTAAATGAAAGGTTAAGAGCCACTGTGCTACAAGATCCCTTTGCATACAGATACAGACTAACACAGTCTGAATACCAGGCATGGTGACTTAGAAGTAAGTCCTACCATTTTTACCTGAGCTACTATCTAACTCCCCTTGCCGCCTGGGTCAGTTAGTCACCTCAATCAAATAAAATGCTGGTCTACCAGAAAGATCAAACTGCCATACATTTATCAGGCAGGGGAGTGCTCTGCAATCTTTTGTAATGATAAACTTGTTTTAATGATTAAATACCAATGCTGGAGATGACAAGATTGCCCTCCTTAAAAAATACATTGGAGATTATTTACAAACATTCTTTTGGCACTATATTTTATAGCGTTAGTATCCTAGCATAATCACACATCTTTTCACACGCTGCTGTAATCATGAGATATAAATGCCATTGAATTCTGGCAATACAACCACTTGTGCTGCTTACTTCCACGTTTTTGCATGGGCGAGATTTCAGCAGTTCTCGTGAGAAGACCCGAGTATGCTTGTCCAAAAGCACCTAAATTACCAAACAAAATGATCACACAAGCACTGAAACACACTTGGAAACTCACAAGCAACATAGGAAGGTTCATAAAATTTGTGTACGGATACCTAGTTTTCTGGTTCTGACCCGGAAGTGTTCTGGGGGACCACCCATTGATGCTGGAATCCCATCAGCAGAATGGGACGTGGTTTCGCACACAGGCAATGCCACACACACAAAAAAAATACCCGCTATGGGAAATAAATTGGCAACTTCCTGCTAATAAAAAAGAATGCCTTCTTGATGGCAGCAGAACACTTGCAGAACGCTGGGGCATGGCCTTTTGCAGTTTCCTGGTGTCGCCATAATGCCGTTTTTGCCACATCTGATAGTCTCCATTCTCTCCTGGACTGTGTATGTGTGGCAGTGGGAGAGTGCCTTTTGCAAGATGATGCAACACATTACCTAAATCAAGGGTGAGCAACTGGGAATATTCCAGATGCTCTCAAACTACAAACCCCAGCAGTCTGTGGTGATGGGAGTTGTAGTCCAATCACCTCTGGAAGGTGGCATGTTCTTCACCTCTGATCCAAATACACAGTGGGATCTGTGTGGGTTGTTGTTGTTTTTTCAAGGAACTATTTTCCCTCAGCAAATGTAGGGAGCATATATGCAACTAGAGAATGCAAACTCTTGCAATGATTTACTAAGATGCCCATCATCAGCTAATAGCTAAAAAATGGCAGATCAAATCTTTATCATTCCTCCCTTCCCTTTTAGTTTCCCAGAACTTACAGGTTCAGTGCATTCTCTCTTGCCATCTTATCTTCTTGTATGAAAAAAAGGAAATCCAAAGCTGTCAATTTTTTTTTAGCTTTCGTTTTCCTTTAACTCATGTGATCCATACCTCTCCTCCCACCTCTCTTAATACAGGTAAACCAGACCTATCCTTCTCCCAGTCTACACAGCCAGTCCTTCCCGCGGTTCAGCTTCGCTTCTGATTACTGAATTGAAAGCAAGTATATTGTCTTTTTTCCCCTTTCCTTCCATCCTTCTCTCTCTCTTTAGCTTCCAGATTGGTAGCCCTGTTCACCTCTTGCTAACATCTGATGCAGAGAAATGATAAACCCACAAAAATCTACCCCAGGAGAAAAAGGTTCATCTTCCCAGTGCTACAGGACTCTTCGCTGCCTTTGGGGGATCCACACGACACAAAGAATCCAGGTCGAAACTGGATTATTTGCATAGCTCCTTCCTATGGAATCCTGGGATTTGTAGTTTAACAAGGTCTTTAGCCTTTTCTGCCCACCAGTGCTGGAGCCTCACCAAACTACAAACCCCTGGTTTCCATAGAAGAAGGAGCCATGAAACAATCCAGTTCCTATGGAATCCTGGGATTTGTAGTTTGACAAGGTCTTTAGCCTTTTCTGCCCACCAGTGCTGGAGCCTCACCAAACTACAAACCCCTGGGTTCCATAGAAGAAGGAGCCATGCAAACAATCCAGTTTCAACCTGGATTATTTCTCTAGTGTGGATGCCCCAATTCCGGACAGCAATTTATAACCCCTCTTTTTTTCTTTCAGCAACTTTTGTGTCGGGCTTTTCCTTCAACTCATTCCTTCCAGGAGAGGGCAGCAAGCACGGACCTGTTAGTTTAAAATAAATAAATAAACACAGAATTCAGACTACAGTATATGGAAGCAGGAAGTCCGAGCTACTGAACTTGTTGGATTGTCCAAGCAACTCCGCTCCTCGAGAAACTCCCTCTGATCCCCTCCTTTTCTACATTCAAGCCTCTTCCTGCGACCTCGGTTGCTCCCACTCCTGAATTGCACCGAATTTATCCAAAGGTATGAGGCAGTACAGCTGAGAGACGGACATCTGGCAACCGATGAGTCCGGGAGAGGAGCTAAGGAGTTGCCCCAATGGGGGGGGGGAGTAGCTTTTATAGAGGGTTGGAAGTTTATAGAGGGTTGGAAGGGTGTAGAAATCAATGGGATTTGATCTGATCAGTGGCGGCTTATTGGTGGATCTGTGCTGGAGGTGCAATTGTGGGATCGTCTTTTAAGGATGGCCTTAAAATCACTGGGGAGGAAGAAAAGATGCTTCGCTTTCAGGGGAGGATTTGGAAAGAAAAGATTGCGAGAAAAAGCAAATGCTGACCCGGCCCGGTTGCAAAATGTGTATATGTGTGTGTGTGTTTTGTTTGGTAGAGCAAATCCCATCGATCTGGCCCAGAGACTTTTTGCAAACCTGCCCAAGAATCGAAACTAGTGGGGTTTTTGTCTGACAAGAGTGGACACCTTCTAAAGTTTTGCTACTACTGTAGTTGCTTTATTAGGGGGGGGAAACGCCTCTTCAATGTGTGGCCTTTGGTTTTAAAATGCACAATGAGTTTCGATTCTTTGCTACATAAGATGCTTTCTCAGAAGTCCAGTTTCCAAAGGGGAAGGACCAGTCAAAGCCAGATCATTGGCATACCATTATAAAGTGTTCCAGGACAATAGCGCTGATTGTTTGATTAGTCATTGGGCGCTACATAATAATAATAATAATAACTTTATTTTGTAATAATAACTTTATTTTTGTCTATTAAGCAATCAAGGCGGCTCACAACAATTGGATATAAAAACAAATCCATAACAATAGTAATAACTTAAAACAATTTACCCCCCTTAAAAGTACATATAATAATGCATATATTTAAAATAACTGGCAGATTTACCAGTGACATAAAATAACTACCCTAAAACTTTAAAACTATAGAATCAAAACATAAAAACAAAAAAAGAGGGAGAAGCATCCATTAAAATTCTTAAAATTTAAAATCCATTAAAATGCAATTAGAACTCTGTTCCCGTGCCTCTTAACCTTTTGTGTACCAGGGAACCCCCACTTTAAATACCTTTTGTTGCCATGGGCCCCCAAGACCTAACTCAAGATTTAAAATCATCATCATCATCATCATAGAATCGTAGAGTTGGAAGAGACCACAAGGGCCATCCAGTCCAGCCCCCTGCCATGCAGGAATACACAAAGCACTCCCAACAGATCCAACCTCTGCTTAAAAACCTCCAAAGAAGATGACTCTACCACACTCCCAGGCAGCATGTTCCATTGCCAAACAACTCTTACCAGGACCGGTTTAAGGAATTTGGGGGGGCCCTGCAACACTTTATTTTGGGGGGCCCATATGTTTATCTCAGGTCAATGTAACCTAACCTAACCTATTCACAGTACAGGATATTCAGATAATTTCTAGTAATGTTTTTGCAGGAGGAGGGTTACTACGGGCCCCCCACAATGACGGGGGGCCCTGCGGCTGCAGGTGCTGCAGGACCCTTAAACTGGCCCTGGCTCTTACAGTCAGGAAGGTCTTCCTAATGTTTAAGCTCCTATAGTTTGAACCCATTGCTCCGTGTCCTAGTCTCTGGAGCTGCAGAAAAACAAGCTTGCTCCATCCTCAGTATGACATCCCTTCAAATATTGAAACATGGCTATCATGTCCCCTCTTAACCTTCTCCTCTCCAGACTAAACATGCCCAGCTCCCTAAGCCACTCCTCATAGGGCATGGCTTCCAGACCTCCCAACATTTTGCTTGCCCTCCTCTGGACACGTTCCAGCTTAATAATACATGATGATGATGATGATGATGATGATGATGATACAATTACACCATCCATTAAACCTTCCCTCAGAGGCACTGGAGGCAGAAGGAAGACTTTTCTCCTGCTTCTTTCTGCAAGTTTGTGGCTGTAGTAGATTGAATGGCAATGCGCAGGCCAAGCCAGCCAGGCAGGCTTTACTTTGGCTACTGTCACGTGGCTGCTTCACTACAGGGCCATCACCTGTAGACTTATGGTGACAAGGTTTACTTAGTCAAGGAATATTCAGAGGTGGTTTGGCCAGTTCCTTCCTCTGAAATATAGTCTACAGCACCTGATGTTTGTTGGTGTTCACCCATCCATGTACTAACCAGGGCTGACCCTGCTTAGCTTCCAAAATCAGATGCAATCTGGTGCCTTTAGGGTATTTAGGTGCCCCTCTTTAATTCAGTCTTACAGCAAGCCAGTTTGATCCCCATTTGAGGCCAAAGACAATATATAGTAAACAAATAAATAATGTATTGTGGCTTGGGATTTAGAAAGGATTGGAAAGGACTCTTGTACCTTTAATGGTAGTATGGAAGAAGGAATTTCAGCAGATGTTGCTTGTTATCTGGCTATGTGACAAGTGATGGCTGCTGAAATCCCCTCTTCTACACAATGAGAGGTACAGGAGCCCTCTCCAGTTTTCAATCTGGCAACCCTATAAAATAGGGTGTGGGTGGCATGAGGATTGCTGGAGTGAAAACTAGAGAGGGCTCCTGTATCTTTAATATTTGTGTTGAAGAAGCAACCAGGCAACAAGCAACAGCTGCTGAAATTCTCTGTTCTACACAACCTTTAAAGGTGTAGGAGCCCTTTCCAGTTTTCTATTTGTCAACCCTAGGAAGCAAGCTTAACAACAGCTTAGTTGAAGATTAATGCCTGTATTTTGAGGATTTGGGCCTGCAAGGCACAAGAGAAATGGGTAGAATTGGAGTGGTTTGAGGAAATGTAGCAAAGACAGCAATTTTGAATGGTACCGGGAAAAATTAACTAGGTAGAATTGGATTAGGAAAAGGTTACATTCCACCAGCAACCAGTTTTTGAGCTGGGGAAAACCAATATCCCAGAAGGACTAAATTGGAGGAGGGGGATACCTGATCTTGATAAGTAATATAACAGCCTATAAAAGGCTTGATCACACTAGATTGATCAGACGCCAACTAGTCTGAGGCCTATTACAAAATGGCTACCAAGCAACCAGACAAAGCCAAGCTTAGCAAGAGTTTCCGTAAAAGGTGAGTGTGGATCAATTTGAATCAGTTTTTGCTCCTCTAACCATCATGATCCTACTGCCATTACAAGATCGAAGCAAAGGTTTTCATTGAAGCTCTTTAGCTAGCATTCATAGGCTATTCACATCACACTGTCTTTCTATGGAGTGTAAATTCTAATAACTCCTAGAATTAGAGATCCGGCCATATTAAAAGGAAATTGACAGTCAGAGGCTTTTGCTCTACTTTTATCATCCTTAACTAAAACACATTGTTGTTGTTATGTGCCTTCAAATCAACTCCAACTGATGGCAACCCTGTCCTGGTTTTGTTTTTGTTTTTTTCTTCACAAGGTTTATTCAGAGGAAGTTTGCCATTGCCTTCCTCTGAGGTTGAGAGAGTAGGATTTGCTCGCAGTCACCCAGTGGGTTTCTATGGCTGAGCAGGGATTTGAACCCAAGGCACTCAGAGTCCGAGTCCAGCACTCGAACTACAGTAGGACCCCCTTATCCACTGGGGATTGGTTGTGGGTGAGGGCGTGGATAACGAAAACTGTGGATAATAGCGACCACCATTGAATATAATGGGACTTCCTGGTTAAAATATCAGAGTTGCCTTGGAAGACCTAGAAAATGGCTAGAGAGGACACATTTTTTCTAGGAAGACTCTATGGTAGGTGTGCTGTTTTGTCCTGTGGATAATTAAATCAGTGGATAATGAATCAGTGGATATGGGGGATCCTACTGTATTACACCACACTAGCTTGCTAAAACAATATTGTGTAATAGGGTATATAATTTATTTATCCTATACTGTTCATCATTCACATCCACAAATGGGATATTTCCCCAGTTGGAGGAACACTATTCTAGAAGTTGATGGCCCCATCTATCTGTTTCTCCCAAACATCCAGCCCAATTGTTCCATGACTCTAAATGGAGAAAGAACCATTATTTCCTGTTATCTGCTCAACAGTTTAGTATAGTGGTTGACTGGAATATGGGTGATCCAGGTTCAAATCCCCTCTGAGCCATGAAATCCAGCTTGGGCCAACCACTCTCCTTCAACCTGACCTTAAAAAGATATAATAAAGTGTCTTATTACAAGAGAAGTTCACCTGCTGCGGAAGGGTCATCAAATAGAAAAATAAAAAGTTTCATGGTATTTTATTTTTGCATGCTTTCTTTCTCTCAGGCCTCGTCTCGATCCTATGGCAGTTCAACCACTAGCGGCTTCCCCAAATCACACTGTGGATTTTGAAGAATATGTAATCATTGCTGAAGAGGACATTGAAGAGATTAGGAATGCTCTCGAAGGAGGGAGAATGGCGGAGGCAGCCTCCAAGATTATGGAAAACCTACAGTCTTTAGAGAATGCCCGTCTGAATATTGCAGTTACAGGAGAAAGTGGCTCCGGCAAGTCCTCATTTGTCAATGCCATTCGGGGCCTGGGGGGTGAAGATGAGGGATCAGCCCCCACTGGAGTGGTGGAGACCACCAGGGTGCCTACTCCGTACCCACATCCCAAGCACCCCAATGTGACCATGTGGGATCTGCCAGGAATTGGTACGCCAGATTTCCAGTCCAACACTTACCTGGAGCAGGTTGGCTTTTCCCGCTATGATTTCTTTATTCTCATTGCTTCAGAGCGCTTCAAGGCCAACCATGCCCAGTTGGCCCATGAAATCCAGCGCCAGGGCAAGCGCTTCTATTTTATCCGCTCTAAAGTGGACGTGGACCTAGAAGCCACCAAAAAACGCCGGCCAAGGGCCTACAATGAAGAAGTGGTACTGAGGCAGATCCGAGAGAACTGCAAAGAGTGTCTAGTGAAGGAAGGGGTAAACACTCCCCAGGTTTTCCTCCTGTCTAATTGGGAGTTAAGTAAGTATGACTTCATGCTGTTAGAGGAAACCTTAGAAAAGGAGCTGCCAAGCAACAAGAGACATGCCTTTCTCCTCGCCCTGCCTAACATCTCCTTAGAAATCTTACAGAAGAAGAAAGAGGTCCTTCAGAAACAGATCTGGAAGCTGGCCACTGTCTCATGTGGAGTGGCTGCAGTGCCCATCCCAGGCCTTTCTGTAGCTTGCGATGTCGCTATCCTGGTTAAATCTCTGTCAGAGTACCGTAAGAACTTTGGCCTGGATGAGGAGTCTCTCATCAAATTAGCTGAGAAGGTTGACAAGCCTGTGGAGGAGATCAAAGAGGCGATTAAGTCACCCCTGGCTAAAGAGATCTCCAAGGACCTAGTGGTAAAGATGCTAACCAAGGCTGGTGGTGGTGCATTGATGTTTATGGAGTACTTAGCCAGTACGGTACCTGTATTTGGCTCTATGGCGGCTGGAGGGATCTCCTTTGGAACCACCTATTACATGCTGTGGAGCTTTCTCAATGAGGTGGCAGGAGATGCTCACAACGTTCTTATCAAAGCCTTTGAATCTGATGTTTGAAGGAATTTGTAGTATCTTGCATAGTGTACCTTAAGACAACTACACTGCGTCCAATAGAGCTTCAGCTCTTATGCAAACTCACCAACTGGGGGGAAAATGAAAAGGGCACAAAACCAGTCAACACTGGTGCATTCCCATTCCAGTTTTATCACATGGCACTTCTGATGTGGGAAGAGTGCAGCGTTTTCAGTTCTTTCCTTTTCACTTATTTTGCCAAACTCCACTGTTGGACTGTGAACAATTTGCTAAGGTTTTCTTTCCACTCTCACAAAACTGCAGTTCCCAGAAAGCCTTGAGGAAACCCAAGAGAGTTAAAGCAGGACAAAGCTTGTTTAAATGTGCATTAAATGTCATGAATGTGAAAGATCCTGCATTTGAATATGTTAATCTGGATTTTAATTGGAGGCCTTCTTGGAGCAGCCTGTTGTCTTTTTATGAATTTCTAGTGGAGCCATTTTTACATATGTATACCTATATAGTGTTTATTATCTTAATGTATTATAATTAAAACTGAGATAGCTGATCAATCAATAGTACTGTTCTACACCTTCTAAAGAACTAGCCTAGGTAACATTTTGGGCAGAAGAGGCTGATCTTATGAAGAGGTGGTGTATCTGAAGAGAAACCAGAGCTGCAGTTCTCTTTAGCTGGGATATAAACCAGTTCCTCTGTAGGTTTAGCCTGAAATTTGTATTTCAAGCCACGGTATCATTCACCCCAACTCTTAGGGGCTGTTTCACTGTCCTGCTTGGAAGTAGATATTATTTATTTATAAAATATACACAGTAGATAGTTGTGTCTAACTTCTGGATCACACACATGTTCGAGTTCCACCCAGGCGAGTTAAACCTGTGGCATCTAGTCATTCAGAAGTCAGGCCAGACCAGGCCTCAACTGAAGAGGAAAGTTAACATATTATCCAGACCTAATCCTATTAGGTTTTGGTTCTTGAGGAAGACTTTGAGGTTCACCTTAAAATAACAGACAATATTCTAATGGGGAAAGATTTAAAAACAGACTATGAGAAGCCTTTAGTATGAGGACCCCACATTTTCTTAAGCCATTTCTTGTAGTTTGATGATGATGATGATGATGATGATTGGTCTGCCTCAAAATGGGTCTCAGTCAGAGGTAACACTCAGGCAGATTAATTTGGGAGATTCTATAAGGTTTGTTAAAATAATGCATTGCTGCTCCAACCATTAAGCAGGGTTACCATACTTCATCCTTTTCCTGGACATGTCCTCTTTCTCAGGGCTAAAACTCCCATCTTCGTTTCCTGGACATATCTTCTTTTTCTAGAGCTCAGCTTTCTCTCCAGGTGTTTTTAAAATGCCCAGGTTTTCTTACAAGATCTGTACTAGGGGAAGCAGATCAGGTAGTAGAGCTTTGGGGAAGGGGAAAGAGTGATGCTATGTTAAAGCAAAGTGAGGGAAGCCTCCAAAACAGCCAGCCTCAGACCCATGGGGGTTACTGTGTGACTCACCAGTTTCCAGATGGATTGGGGCTGAAGTCAGTCATTGCCGGGGCTGCCATTTTTCTTCCTCGAAAAGGGAAGGCCCTTCAGGGAGGTGGCTGGTGGAGAGGAGAAAGGTATCCCACTGTCATCAACAGGATGGGGCCTGGCTCCAAGGAAAGACTGTCTTGTCTTTTGGACTGACTCAACTCAAGAGTGGTGCCACCTCTTACAACTGGCTTTCACAAGAGCTTACAGGGTATTACAGTGAGCTTAAAGTGAGATCCAGAGCTTAAAGTGAGAATCATCATGGCAATCAGTCATTCAAAGTAGTCAGTCAATAAATGCGTCCTCTTTTTGCTTTTCAAAATATGGTAACTCTTCCTTAAGCCAGGTATAAAAATTCTGGCACATACAGTGCTGCAGCCAGATGATACCTGAGGGATGCAATTCTTCACCAGTTTTCTTCCTGAATGAAGCAACAACTTATTTTAGCCATTTTGTCCTGCTTATAAAGTGCTTGAAAACTGCAGTTTTCCAAACCAAGTCACTATTTGGGATTAATTCTGCATGAAATGCACACATGGTTGTTTTGCACAGAAAACAATGTTTAAAAACTTGTTTCCTGTATTGAAAATGCTGCTTTCTGCACAAAACCACCTGTGAATTTTGCACAGAATGAGTCCTGAACTGCAAAGCTTCTCTTCAGTCCAGAATTCTTATTGTCCGGGCTTTTCAACAGACACAAAACATTTTTACCACTTTTTGAACATTCTCTCCATCCCTATTCTACATCCATGTGCACTTAGTGAGAAAGTCTGTTAAATTCTAGGCTTGGTTTTAACTGGGCTAAAGGAAGCACAATCCTGAAGCTTTCCAAGGCTTACTCCCATAGTGCTAAATTCAGAATGGAAATGATATGGCCCTCCAGACATTGTTTGACTGCAAGTCTCAACAGCCATAGCCAGTGGTGAGGAATGCTAGGAGTTGAAGTCCAAGAACGTTTGGAAGGCTGCATAACTCCCACTCTATGCTAATGTGATATACAGGTTGAGTATTACATCCTAATTGGAACAATCTGTGTTTGATTAAGTGCAATTTACTGGACTGTCTTATCATAGGGTTTTTGAGACAAACCAGTGAGGTGACATGACTCAGTGGAAAAGACAATAATGCTTAATAAACTGGAAGACAGTAGGAAAAGAGGGGACTGTACTACAGGGTGGGTTGATTAGTTCATGGAAGCCATTATGTTGGTCTATGACCATAATAAAGATTCTATTCTATTCTACTCATGGAAGCCATGGGTGCCCTGAGTTTGTGAAACCAGAGGAGGGCTGTTGATGACTCGAGATCTTGAAGGTCTCTCATTCATAGGGCTGCCATATGTCGAAGCCAACTGGACAGCTATTAACAATAAAATTCACTGAACCAGTATGGTCACTAACATTGAAACAGAGACAGTGAAGCAACTGAACCATTACACATGGCCCTGCATATCCACGGGGGATACATTCCTGGACTTACTGTTTATAAGTGAAACCACAGATAATAGCAAACCCCTTTAAAATAAAGGACTTCTGGTACAAACATATTGCAGAGTTGCATTGGAGGTCCTAGTGAATCCTAGAGAGGACACCTCTCTAGGCATTTTCCAGCATGACCCTATGGTATGTGTCCCTATTTTTTCAACTGTGGATAACTGAAACCGTGGATATTGGTTCCGTGGGTACGGGGGGGGCAACCTGTAGTATATTAGAACTGCCTATCTGGTATAGAAAAAGTTCAAAGATCCTCAAGAGTAAGAAGGAGAAAGAAAATTTCTTTTCAAGACACCCCTGAATATATAACAGGCCCGTGACCTGAGATGTACAGCATCTTATTTTTATGTAGGATGGTGTTTCCTTAAATCCCCGTTTACAGGGCACATTCCTTTGATAATATGAAAGTCCAGTCTATCCCCATGAACCTCCATGTACACCCTATCTATCTCTTTCTTTCAGAGAGAGTACATACTGCTCACAGAGGAGACTGCACAATGTTGCAGAAGACGTTCTACAAAAATCCATCCTGACACCAAGCAGCTTGAACAGTTTAATAAACAAAAATGGAATACTTATGCATACGAGGAAATGTTTTATCCACCTTGCAGCACAGGAGGAAGAATGCTGGGAGTGGGCCAAGGGAAGGGCCGCAATCTAAGGTGGGAAAGGAGAGCATTGGGTACACTACCCTCAAAATGGAACCAGATAAGCCACACTTTGAAGAAATTGAAATACAAATCTGAAAATAATCAAAGCAACCAAGTTAACTCCCTGCTGACCTTTAAGCCCCGCCCCAGCACTGCCACTCCAAAGGAGCCTCTCTGCACCCACCAGAGTGGTAAGAGGTTGCAGGCTCTCCTAATGTAACTCCCACCCTGGTGGAAGGAGTTGTAGGACAGGCAAACCCTTGGAAGAGCTCTTCCATCTCCATATGAAAGTAGGAACCACAGCCCTAAAAGACCAAGGGGGGCAAGTTCCATGCTGGGTGGGGTATGCAGTTTGGTGACCCAGTAGGGACACAATATGAATTCTGCATCTTTGCTCCTGCCATCTTGTTTGGCACCACTGAAAGGCTGGTGCCCTACTCCAGCTCCCCTCTCTGGGAATCACACATCACTCTGTGCCTCTGGATGAGGGCACGGATCCCGCTGCTGATTGATCTCGGGGATGGGGAAGCCTGGCTGGCCCTCGACAGCTTCGGGATGAGGATGTCGTCATGCTCATGCCAGCAGCCGACTGTACTCGGAGAGAGCAGAGGATTTCTTCACACCATCCCAAATGCGGGCCGCATAGTGGAACCTGCCAAAGACAGAAGAGTCATCATGCATTCAGCTTCAGATCAAGATGAAGGCAGGTTGGGTTGTCCAAAGTTATCTGCTCTGCTCCACAATAATCTTAAATTTCACAGTAGTGAAATTAATTTAATTTTCATGTTTTATACATAATTTAGTTCCACTGACAGCAAACAAGTCTTTCCAGTTATTTGGGATTTTGTGGAAGCAAATTACAAGCTGGGGATGAATGAGATTGATGAAAAGAGGCAAAATACATACCAAACTAGGCTAAGAAAGCTAGTAGGGAGAAGGTGACTACAGTTGTCCCTTCATATTTGCTGGGGTTTGGTTCCAGGACCCCCGTGAATACCCAAATCCGTGAATACTCAAGTCCCATTATATGCAATGGCATAGCAAAATGGGGTCCCTTATATAAGATGGTAAAATCAAGGTTTGCTTTTTGGGTTATTTTTTTAAAGACTATTTTCAAGCTGTGAATACTTAAACCCGTGAATGTCAAATCTGTGAATGTGGAGGGACAACTGTACAACCATAAGGGAAAGAATACACAATAGGGAAAAACCACGGACTGTAGTCTCTCTCTGGTTATCAAGACTTGGCTCATTGTTTCTAATATCTCCTTGCATACATGATGGCTAGACACCTGCTTTAAACATAAAATAAGTAAAGGTTCTTAAGAAACAAAGTCAATACTTGTGCTTACACATCATACACAGTAGCAATAGGGGTCATTATCCTGGAACAATAGGGAAATAATTTGCTCAACTCCATAGAAACTGTTGCTCTTCCAGTATACTAGAGTTAAATCTGCACCTACCTCCTCCGCTCGCACCTCCATTCTCTGTTACAAACTTGGTACATCCTGCATTTCACAGGTACTGTATATACTGAGTATGATCTACAATTACATGAACTAGTTCTGAGAGCACACACACAGCCAAAGGAGTGAGTTAAGGTGCAGTTCACACTGTGATTATGTCTGGGGATGGAGGAAGCAGTATTTATGGATCTCAGCTCTAGGTTTAAAAGGCTTTCAAGATTAAATTGCATTGTGACACGCACTTTAACAGGCAAAATACCTATTTAGTCAGCTGAAGGAACATCCTTTTACAGGAAAACAAGAAGCTGAGGAGATGTACAACACCCTTGCAGACTTAGTCTCCTAATTTTGTCCTCTCATAATGCTTCAGTCACCAAACTTACAACACAGAGAAATCCCTACCAGTTCTTTTCAGTCAGGATGGTGTGAGAGAGTTGAGGCCGGGACATAGACATAATTTGGCTCCGAAGCTTGGCGATCAGAGACTGGAAACTGGGGTGTCCTTTGTACCCAGGCAGGAGAGAGAAGAGAGGGCCACTTCCTGGAGCTGCAAAGGAAAAGAAATACAAGTTATGTGCTCTTTTTTTTTTTTTTAAGATGCCTGGGGCTTTTGCTAGAACTGCAGCAGTCTGTCCCTGGAACAGACGTGAACAATCACACCCAGGGCTTTAGTTTAATTTCCCCGTCCTGAGTCGGGAAAGGATGGGGAAGCAGAAACCACTCCAATAAAAAGCTTGATAGGAAAGTCTTGGAACCTGAAATAATTTATTGGAGATGGATGGCTCTAATGTTAAATTTTGCATCTCTATAATCCATCATATTGGAACAAAGCTGTACGTAATATATGTAGAAAATCCCACAATTTAGCTGTGCAGAGATGGGTATGCTATTTAACCTTTTCTCTCCCTGCTGTTTCTTAACTCAAAATCCCACCCCAGTGGCAGTGAAGATTCAGAGAATGTAAATGACTGGAAAGGAAAAAGCTAAAACAATCTCTGCTATTGTTCACTTCCACACAAGAGCATCTGCAGTTTCTTTATATCAGGGTTTTTTTTATTTCAGCCTTTGGTTCTCCCATGTTTTGGATTTCAACTACCAGAGGCCCCAGTTGGCACAACCAAAGGTAAGGGATTCTGGGAGTTCAGGTCCAATACATCTGGAAAGGTAATGATGAGTGTCACTGCTTTATATGATGAAGTCCAGGGGCAAGGGTCACTTCGAACTGGCTATGACTGGCTAATGACCGAAACTACTGTCTTGGTTCACTTGCTTGAAACACACAGCACTCTCTGGACTTCAGCTGTCAAAGAACATAATTTCTTGTCTAATATAACACCATGGTCTGGATTATTTTTTTTTTTTTAAATATATTTTTATTATAGATTTCATCCATGTTTTAATCTCATTTTACAATCATATCATACATTCTTATTACATATCATCCACATAATTTTCTCCCATACTTTTCTTACATTTAACTAACTATTAATTACAATCATCCAATCTTTCTTTTTTAACATACAGTTAAAATCTTCCTCATCTATTTCTAACTTATCTTAACACCCAGACTTTAAACTCATTCTGCAACATTCGCTGCTTCCCATCAAGTTTTACCATTGGTATCTATTCTATCCCATTTTCTTTTTCTGCCCCTCTTTTCACAGTGCTTACTATTCACGGGGACTTAATTTTTATTTGGCTTCTCTAAACAGTTGGAGGTTACTCAAGCATTTTCTCTTCTTTTCCTCACTTTAAATCAAAATCCAGCATCTATTTCCTTTCCCCATATTTCTGACAGATATTCTCTCGTTTTCTTCCAATCTGTCTCAAATTCCTTCATATTCTTATTTCTAATTGCCTTTGTTAACTTATCAAGATACATGAGTTCAATCACTTTAATCCCCCATTCTTCTTTTGTGGGGATAGTTTCTAGTTTCCAATGTCGCGCATACGTAATTCTGGCCGCCAGTATTAAATTAAACATTACTTTCTCATTTGCTTTATCCATGGGCTCATCAAAAATACATAACAAATATTTTTCAGGTCTCATTCTCAAAGGTATTTTCAATATCTCTTCAACTGTAGTATGGATCATAACCCAAAACTTCCGTGCTTTGGCACATGACCACCAACAATGAAAAAAAGTTCCCACTTCTGTTTTACACTTCCAACATCTATTACTAGATGTTTTATAAATTCTTGATATTTTGTCGGGGGTCATGTACCATCTATAGAACATTTTCCAACAGTTCTCCTTCAGGTCTTGGCATGCTGTTAATGATAATGTCCTATTCCACAGTTTTTCCCATTGATCAAATCTGAGTGTTTTTTTAATGTTTTGCGCCCACTTTACCATAGTTTCTTTAACTGTCTCTTCCTCACAATCCCATTTTAACAGTATTTTGTAGATCTTAGCTAACATTCTTACATCTTCTGATAATATTACCTCCTCCAGTTCTGAGTTTATTTGTTTAATTCCGTATATTTTCATGTCTTGTCTTAACCTCTCTCTGACTTGACGGTATAACAGCCAATGACAATTAATTCCTTCTATTTTAAGTTCCTCC
The DNA here is from genome assembly GCA_030847615.1 of Gambelia wislizenii. NCBI lineage: Eukaryota > Metazoa > Chordata > Lepidosauria > Squamata > Crotaphytidae > Gambelia > Gambelia wislizenii. The sequence goes on along the minus strand of JAUMIR010000010.1, from coordinate 30,182,423 downwards.
TGTGTTTTAATCTCTGGTTTATTCCCTTCCCACCTTAACAAATCTCCATACTTTAACCATTCAACCTCTCGTACTTTTTCTCTCCTATAAAAAGCTTCGTGTGGGGAAATCCACAAAGGGGTTTTCCATAGACAGCGACTTTTATATTTCTTCCAAATCCGGAGGAGCGGTTTCCGTATATAATGATCGTTAAAATCTTTATTAACTATTTCCTTGTCGAACCAAACATAAGCATGCCACCCAAATCTCAATTTGTCACTCTCCAGCGATAATATTGTTTCATCTTTTAGATCGCACCATATCTTTACCCAGTGCAGACAACTGGCATGAAAATATAATTTCAAATTTGGGAGGCCCAAGCCTCCCCTTTCCTTAGCATCCTGGAGGTATTTTAACTTTATCCTCGGCTTTCTGCCTGCCCAGATAAACTTACTTAGCTCTTTCTGCCACTCATATAGAATACCATCGTTATTTATAGTGGGGACCATTTGAAATAGAAAAAGGACTTTGGGCAAGATGTTCATTTTTATAACCGCGATTCGGCCCAACATTGACAGCTTTAATTTAGACCAACCTTCTAGTGAACGTTTTATTTCTTTCCATATTTTAACATAGTTGTTTTTTATTAAATCGCTGTTATTTTTAGTTAAATTTATTCCCAAATATTTAATTTTATTCTCCCATTTGAACTCAGTCTCATTCTCTATCTCTTTCTTTTCTCGTCCATTTAAATTAAATGGGAACATGGATGTTTTATTTCTATTTATTTTCAAACCCGACACTTCCTCAAAAGTTTTCAGTATCTTCATTATTTCACCTATATTTTCATGTGGATCTTCCAAAATCAGAACTAAATCATCTGCATATGCCCTCACTTTAATCTCACATTTCCCCACTTTTAACCCCTTTATCTCCTTATTATTTTTGATGTTATTTATAAGCAATTCCATCGCAACTATAAAGAGGAGTGGGGATATTGGGCAGCCTTGTCTGGTTCCTCTAAAGATTTTAATATTTTCCGACAGATCTCCATTTACATTTATAGTGGCACTTTGGTCTCGATATATCGCTCCAATCCATCTGAGAAACTCTTCTCCACAATTCATCAATCTTAATGTGTTGAGGATTAGTCCCCAATTCACACTATCGAAAGCCTTTTCGATATCGAGAAAGATCATTGCTGCTTTTTTCTCTGGGTGTTTCCTATAATACTCGATAACATTTAATACCACCCTCATGTTTTCTCTCATATGTCTCTTTGGGAGGAATCCTCTTTGTTCCTCTCCAATCAGCCCTACTAAGATATGCCTCAATCTATTTGCCATAACACCTGTATAGATTTTATAATCTTGATTTAATAGCGAAATTGGCCTATAGTTAGATACTTCTTTCGGATCTTTCCCTTCTTTATGTATGAGAGCAATTTGCGCTTGCGTCCAGGTATCTGGCATTCCCTTATCTTTTATCCTATTTAATACTTCCAACAAGGGAGCCATCATTGATCCAACCAAGGTTTTATAATATTTCATAGTTAGTCCATCTGGACCTGGCGCTTTATCCACCTGTCCCTTCTTGATTACTTCCAAAATTTCTTCCATACTTATTGGCTTATCTAACTCTATTTTTTGCTCTTCTGTTAGTTTCACACTCAGATTATTTTTAATGTATTCTTCCATTTTATTTTCATTGACTTTTTTAGATTTAAACAACTGAGAGTAGAATGTCACAAATGCTTTCTTAATATTTTCCTGGTCGTAATATTCTTTGTCATTCATCTTAATAATATTTATATTATTCCTCTCACTTTTTTTCCTTATCTGAGTCGCCAACCACTTCCCAGTCTTATTCGCCTGTTCAAACCAATTTTGTTTGTTTCGTTTTAATTTCTTTCCCAACTCCTCTACCAAAATCCTATCCAATTGTTTTTGTAGTATTTTTATTTCATCATTTATCCTTATGTTTGCAGGGGTTTGTTTCAATTCTTCTTCTTTCCTTTTAATCAAGCTATTTATCTTCCTTATTCTTTCTTGTTCTTTCCTTTTCCTTATTATACTCTGCTGTATAAAAAAACCTCGCATGACTGCTTTCCCAGCGTCCCATATTGTCCTAATATCCGTACCCGCAGTCCAATTTTCTTTAAAGTATAAATCTAATGTTTCTCTTGCTCTTTCCAAGATTTGATTATCATCTAGCAAAGATGCATCTAAACTCCAAGTTACATGCCTCCTTTTCCTCCTTATAATCAATGTAACTGCATTATGATCTGATATGTTTCTAGGGAGAATCTCTATCTTTTTAACTCTTGAAATCCATCCTCTGGAAACAAGAAACATATCTAATCTAGCTAAAGATTTATGTCGATTTGAATAAAATGTAAAATCTTTAACATTTTTATTCACCATTCTCCATGCGTCAAACAATGCCAACTCTCTCATCATGTCAAAAAAAGATTTTGGGAGTTTACCTTGATTTGCTCTAATATTTTTAACTGATTGTCTATCCAACAATGGATCCACAACACCATTGTAGTCACCCATTATTATTAAATGGTTATATTCACATTGATGGAGCCTATCTGCTAAATTTTTATAAAATTTATTTTTATTCTCCAATGGTCCATATAATCCGACTATTACATATATTTCACTTTCACTCCTAATTTCCACTATCACGTAATGGCCCTCATTATCATTAAATAATTCTTTTGCTTGAAATCTCTTATTTACATACAAAATTACTCCTTTTTGTTTTTTTCTTGCTGAGGATATAAATTCTTGACCAAGCCTTTTATTTTTAATTAAATGTTTGTCTGATATTTTAATTTTAGTTTCTTGAAGGCAAACAATATCCCATTTTTGTTTGTTGAGGTAATGAAAGATTTTACTTCTCTTCTGGGGAGAATTTAGACCTTTAATATTCCACGTCAAAAATTTCCAACAATCCATTGTGTTAACATTTTATTATCTCCAATCACTTAATTCCCTTCTGCTTCCTCTTCTTCTTCCTCGTCCTCTCCCTCCAAATTACTCTCTTCTTCTATATCCTCTCTATTTACACCAAATTCTTCCCCTTCTGAATCTTCCTTTCCACTCCCTCTATCACTATCTGCCTGATCCAACTGCTCTAACCCTTTTAATTTCTCTTTTGCTCTCTGTCCCTTATTTTCTTGTCGGAGAGTTGTTAACTCTTGGGTCTCTCTACTTTTGAATTCACCACTTCCATTACCCTTTCTCTCATCTTTCCTTTCATTAAAGTCCTTTTTATATTTTTCCCAAAATTCCTGAGCTTCATCAAGATTTTTCAATAGTATATTCCTTTGTTTGAATCTAAATGCTAAACTATCAATTCTAATCCATCTATACCTTATATTTGTTCTCCTTAACTGCGTAGTTAAGAATCTGTGTTCTCTCCGTCTTCTTAGTATTTCCCCTGGTATATCTTTTAACAAAAAAACATTCTCTCCGTCTACCTGGAATTGACTTTCAAAATTCTTAATTAGAATTTGATCTCTAATCTTCTTCCTTGTAAAATAAACAATAATATCTCCAGGTGCTTTCCTCTGAGCTAAACTTCTATTTTTGACTCTATATATCCTGTCCACCTCTCTTTCCAGACTTTCCACATCTTCTTGTAAATATATTGCTAATGGAGTTATTATCCTTTCTGTCAAATCCTCATCCTTTTTTTCTGACACTCCTCTTATCTTAATACAGTTTTCTCTCATTTTCATATCCATCCACAGCTTCTCATCCTCTTGTTGGTTTATTTTCTCATTAAGTTTCTCTATATTTTCTTCAAGCTTTTCTACCTTTCCATCTACCTCATTTATCTTCTGGTCATTTTTCTTCACTCTAGTAGAGACTTCATCTATACTCTTTCTAAGTTCTCTGACTTCCGTTCTAATTTCCTGTTTTACTTCTGATTTTAACTCTCTCATCTCCTTCCTTAGATTCTTGACCTCATCCCTTAAATCTTGGCCTAATTTCCTAATCTCTTCCAACAAAGTGGAATGTTCTGAGGCCTTAGATGCCATCTCTAGAGAAGGTCTTCTAACAAATTGCAATTTTGCCTGTTCTGTTCTTTGTCTGGTAGACCTCGACATTTCCCTTTATAATAGAATTAGCCAATTTCTATTTACTAACTAACTAATTTTTCTGAGTGCTTTTATTTAAATGATTAATTTTTCCTTAACAACTAATTAATTCAATCATTAATTTTGTTTCATAAATTATTCCCAATCTTGCAATATCTCATATAACCCCACAGTCAGTTACTCCATTCACTAAATTAAATCAGCTTCTTACCTATTTGTTAAGTCAATTTCATACCATCAAAATCAAACCATCAAACTACCCCTTAACTATAGAGTTATACAATCATTATCTATTTCTTCCAATCAGCCCCTTACATTCTAATCAAATAAATCAGCTTCAATGTCAGCCAACATCTATTTAAAGATACATTAGACCATTGCCATTACTGCAATTTTCATTAACCCACCTACTGTATACACTATAATATACATTAACAAGTTATTTTGTTATATAACACTCATTCAATATTCCCTTTTTCCTCCAGTCAAAATCCAATCCTTATAGTGTCTTCTGTCTTATGTCTTATTTTCTTATAAGTCCGGGGTTTTGGCAGCTTTCTAGTTTCTCCTCTTAATCTTCTGTTCTCCAGGCATGTCGTTTCAACAGTCTTAGTCCTCCAGCTTCCCAAATTCCTCTAGTCGTTCTGCTTCCCTTACTCTGCCCTCTTCACAGTAGCTTCAGCTTCAGCACCCAATTTCCTCTTCCGTTCTGCCTGCTTAAACTCCTCCTACTCTGAATCCAAACAGATCTTCTTAAAGAAACCCCACACCTTGCAGCTCTGCTTTCCGTGAGTCTCCAATCTTAAGTTCCAATTCTTACTATCTATAATTATTTTTAATCCTTTCTTTGCAAATTTGATTTACTCTTTAATTTGTCCATGGCCAGCTTTGCCCTTAATTCGTTTAGTAGACCCTGAAAACGCTCACGCTGTAGCAGCTAGTCTTTCACCTTTTCTGAGCCCAGGTCTCAGAAAATCCTTTTTAACATTTATTTATAGAATTTACCTCCACTGTGTAAGTCATAGTCCTTGTGGAAATTCAGACAGGGGTCCTTCAATGATGTTTCTTGATTTTCTTAAAAATCAGCGGCTGGGTTTATGCCATATAATGGCTGCGTTGCGTGGGGGGGGCAATGACTCCACGGCCTCCTCAACCTCCGTTCTTCTCTCTGAAGACCTTTCTTCAGAAACGGGGCTTGGCACAAGCCTATATGAGTCGCCTACTCCCTTCGTTCCTCGAAGGGAGATTTCACCCAGTTTTTTTGGGGTTCCCCTCCACTAAAAACGCGAGTTTTCCTTCCAGGCTTCCCAGAGTTATCTGGAAGAACCTCTCCACCCTGCCATTGCTGATCCGGAAGCCCACACCATGGTCTGGATTATGAAGATTAAAAAATTGGGGGATTGATATGGAAAGGACCCTGCCTAGAAAAAGTAGTTAGAGGAGGTTTGATATAACCCTTCTGGCCGTAAGAACAGCAAACAAAGGGCCAGAGGGAAGATTCTAACTACTCACCTGCTCTGGGGAGAGCATCGTCTGCATCCGTATCCATAAAGGGCAGTAAGAACAGGTTAACCTCTGAGTCCAGGTAGCTTTGGGGCAGGCCAGGGAATATGTTACATTCCAGCATAGAGAGTGTACCTGATGCAATGGTCACCGAAAAAAATGACTTAGTTAAGTAGACGACTGATTCAGAGAGCATCAGATACAGAAGAATGAAATCATTAGAATGCTGCTGAATCAGTGCAGACTGGGGCACAGAGACATATCAACACTTCTGAAACAATTTCTTATTTTACAAAATTCTTAAGTTAAAAAAACATCAGCACAGCAAGGAAAGGGCTTGGAGAGATTCATCTCCCCTATTTGCTTGTTGTCTATTTGCAAAGAACCTCTGGTGTCCAGGAGAAATCAAAACTAGACTCTTACATCTGTAGTTCAAAATAGCAAAGTGCTTTCTACCAACTCATTGTCTTGCATAATAAGATGAAGCCTACCATGAGGCCATAAGCTTATAAGCTCTGCATTCTGGCCTTCCAAGTGAAACTGAGGCATTACCTTTATACTTCAGGTGTGAGTGCATCATAATTTTGTCAATAACAAGATGCATCTGCTTCAGGTTTCGGGGGCAGAAGTTCTCCCTCTTGGCTTTGTTCTGGAGAAAAACTAGAGAGAGAGAGAATTATGGCATCAGCAACTAAGTGGACCTTACTCCCACTGATCAGAAGTACAGGAAAGATATCAACTGCCCCTCCCCTCCTGCCAGATAAGAGTGTGGCATTAATATGAAGGCGAACTGTGTCTTCAAATTCATAAACTAGAAGCATTTATGGCTCTGGATGTTATTTGACAATGTCTAGGAAGCTCTTCACAAGCATAAAATCTAGCATCTGATGTGACACACGGCAGCATTCCTCTAAGAAAAAAACTGGGACAATGGATGGAAATCATCCACAGAAACCAGAAAGCACTGCATAGAGCTTAAGAGAGCTCTCTTCCTGGCCTTGTTTTTTCAACTACATGTCTCTCTTGCCCTCAGATCTTTGCCTCCATCACCCACCATTTCCTGCTTTCCAGCCCACTGTCTATTACAGATGTGACCAACCTCAGAGACAGGACATTACATGGGAAAGACAAGTCCGTAAAGCAATACTTATGTTCTTCCATACCAATGTGTGGGTAGTATTCTGTGCCCTCGTCCGAGCCAGAGGAGCTGCTGGATTCATGACTGGGGGATGGAGTGGAGGGTTTCACCATCTCAGCTGTCTGAAGGAATCTGTGATCAATAGAAAGAGTTCTTAATACAGAAGTGAAACACTGATTTAGTAAGTTAGACATTATTCCCCTCTTGTGGTACCTGGAAGAACAGTATGATCTTTCTGCTCTGTTATGGTCTCTAGATTTTTTTTTTCTATTACTGCAAGGAAAGTGTAAGATAGCGATGATAGACGTGGCCTGAAAGAAGACAGCTATAAAAATGGTGGTAGAAAAAGCACAATTATGCTTTCTCTTTTTTCTCTTTATGCTTTCACCTCCCAAAGAGGGATTATAAATTGTTTTATTTCTATTGTCCATCTACTCTTTCCCCTGAATTAAACCTCAGTCAGATTGATTTGTAAAATTCAAAACAATCTTCCTCTGTTATTAGGAAGATCCCCAAATATCTCAGAAATATCAACTATCTAATGCAGCCAACTCCAACCCAGGCCCCTCCAAATGTACTGGACTACAATTCCCATCACACATAGCAGCATGGATTTGCTGGCTGTGGACGATGATTACTGTAGTCCAGAAGATATGAAAGGCCTCCAGTGGGTAATGTCTCATCTAATCATTATCTCAGCAATGCCTAGTGAAACATCAGCAGCCAAATAAGATTTCTAGTGACCACAGGTGTCTTTGGAGCTTGGCATCACTCCTCACTTCTCCCACAGCTACCAGAATGAAAATAAGCAAAAGCTTGCAAACATGTTTTATTTGCATTATATTAAACATTACAGAACTCAGATTTTCTTGTCATAGACTGAGTCACCATAATGCAAGATGAAGGTTTAAGTTTAGATAAACAGTGATTATATCCAGCCTTGATCTTAGGCAACAGGAAAACGAAGAACTGGTCCACTGCCCAAGGTTCTGGACAATGCCAGGTGAGATGGACCCTTTGGGCTGATGCTCTTTTCTACAACTTCCTATTCATAACTGGACTCAGGTTGTCATTCTTTCCCCCTCTCTCACCTGTATAGGCTCAGGTCTGTGAACCAGTCCTGCACCACAATGACCACATGGCAAACAGTGAAAAGGAAAGCAGCAATCTGGAGGGACTGGGAGATAAAGCAATTGTAAGTAGGAGAGATGGTACAGGGGAAGTCCTTCAGTGACACCAAATTACAAGGGTGTTCATGGAGATTTGCATGTGAGTCCATTCATACTGACAAATAACACCTTTGCTTCTCTACTGAGTGCATCATACTTTAAAATCTGCTGTTCTTTTGCAGGAGATAGTTGGCATCACATGGGGACAAATGAATCTGGTGCAACCCAGTGACAAAATGAGGGTGAAGCAAGGTTGTAAGGAGGTTAAAGAGATAATAAAGAAAGGAAGAGAGACTAAATGGAAGAGGACCTGAACCCTATGTCTCCCTAGCTTTCATTGACATCAATACATGACACCTACAAGCACATCAGGAACAAGGCCCCAAACATTTTCATACAGACGTTCACCTCCTCATCTGCCGTAAGTGATGGTTTTATATTTCATTCCCTAATGCCACACCCACCACGTCCCATTAGTGAATACACAGAGAACAAGAAAGGTGGCTACCTGCATCTCAACATAGGTGTGGGGTAGATTATACTCTGGAGGCAGCTTGCGATCATTGTTGATCAGATGATCTAGGATGGAAGGACTGAGAATGGGCTGCAGAGAAGGGAACAAAAACCTCTGAAGGTTTTGTCTAGCCTCATTTCATACTCAAGTCTATCCTGTGGTGTCTGTCCCTGTTTCTTAGCTAAAGCTAGTCCTCTTGCATGGGAAAACAAAAAAGCAGCTGCCTTTCCAAATAAGTAAAGCAGTCACTCCTCCATAATTCCAGTTCTTATGAAACAAAATAACTTTTTTTGTTTTGGTTTTGTTTGTTTTGTTTACTTTTTGTTATGTTATGCTTTCGCTCTTATTTCATGGCTGAGAAACCTTTGTCCTTTCAGAGTTTTAAAAATACTTTATTTATTAAATTGTGAAGCGGAACATCTCCCATCAGATGTTTTTGACTACAACTCTCACAATCCCTTACCATGAATCACTTTCACTCAGGCTATTCAGTGTTGAAATCCAAAATATCTGGAGAGGGAAACGTTTCCAGTTCTGTCAAATTAATTTGGCTTCCTCTGTTTTGGTCAAGCATGGACAACTGTGACCCTGCAAGTCTTTCTGGACTGCAACTCCCATAATCCCTCACAAGAGGCTATGCTGGCTAAGGCTGGAAGGAGCTGCAGGCCAAAAACATTTTACAGGGCCACAGCTGCCCACGTGAGATATATAAATGCTTAACTAATCTGATATCTCAGTCTTTTCCAACTACTGTATCCTCCCTCTCATTCCGGTTTCACTCTGCCTAGAAAATCCAGATTAACACTTTCCCTCCTAGAAGCCTGGTCAATCAGATAGCCTAGCCTACCTTCCTGTACAACAGAACCAGGTGATCTGTGGAACAGTATAAGCTTGATCAAATACCATCAGTGTCAAACTATGAAGATTCAAGTGCAGCCTAAATCTGAAAGCCACCCAGGAACAACAAGTGGTTCTATGGAGAGTTCCTCCAAAAGGACTGCCAAGAGGAACTACAAAAAAGACCAAACACAGACCTGAGTGTCAAGGAAGATAATACGCTCCTGAGTGATGAAGAAGTCAATTCCACTGGTCTGGTTGCCCCCACGCTCCTTGATCTCCTGGCTCTGAGTGCGGAACACATAGGTTCTAAAAAAGAGATGAAAGAATGGTCACAAAAAGAGCAAAGTGGAATTAATAATCTACATTGTATTGCATTTGCAGCAGGGAAGCCTGACACTGATTGGCTGGGCTCATGTGATGGCACAGAATGTTCAAATACTGCAACTGCTCAAAGAACAATGTTGAGAGAGATACTCTGCAGTCTAGTCTCTATGAGGAAAGGGAACATTATTGGTTCAACCTATTTAGATATAGGGGACAAACATAGCTTCAAAATGTGGCCTGGAGTGAGATACTGAGAGGTAAACAATCTAATCACCAGGAATTATTTAAAATTCATCCTCACAATGTCACTGTCTAACTATTTTGTCAAACAATCCATTCTCAGCTATGGCTCCCCTACTCCAATGCTAAAGTACCTCTGATCCTCTTCTGGTTGATTGGCTGATAGCAGTGACATCACCATGGATTTGCCAGTACCTTGTAGTCCCAAAACCCCAACTACCAGAACATCTGTTTGGTCCAAGAGGTACTAATAGGAGAAAACACACACATATATAAGTAAGTGTATCAGCTGGAGCAGAAATTACTGAAACTGAAAGACTAGCATTATCTAGTTAATTTTATCTAGATTCCACAGCCTAAGTGGATGTTCACAAAGAAAAGCCTATCACAGATCAGAGAACCAAGGCTCAAAAAAATAAAAATAAAAAATAAAAGTGGAAAGCAAGATTTCTTGGGAAAGCAAGGAAATGACATGAGGAAACATAAACAGATGGAAGGAGCCCACAGGAGACCTTTAGAGTAGTGTTTCTCAACCAGGGTCCCCAAGAGGTTGCTAGGGATTCCTCAAGAGATTGTGATTATGGGGGGAAAGCATAGCAGTATATAGAATAATGTTTATGCAGGGGTTTCCTAAGACCTGAAAATTATTTTAAGGGTTCCTCCAGGATAAAAAGGTCGAGAAAGGCTGCTCTAGAGCTTCAACAGTACCTCAATGGCGCTGTCACACCAGTTCATTTGGTCGTCCACCAGCTTGATGCTGTGTTTCATCTTCTCTGGGGCCAGCAGCTTGGCCTGCCCAACCACAGCTAGAAAGGCAAACAAATTTGAAGACAATAGGGTCCAAATGGTAAGCCTCACTTACCATACCCAAGTAAGTGTTTAACGTAATTACTCCCCACACACTGTTCACTTCTCTTCCCAATTTTGTAGCTCAAAAACCAGGGAATGCGAACACATTGGGTTGAACCAACTGAAGTCCTACTTTACTCCACTTCTTGGCTCAGATTACATGAGACATTCCTACACAGTAGCATATATATATTTATTTATCAGTGCAAAGAAGAATGGATAGGATTCCTATACAGAACTGTCTGATTAATTCTGCCTGCACAGCCCTGCCTGCCCTTAGCCCAGGCAGTCAGGGATGGGGCTGTACATTCTGGTGTGGTATGATCCTTCCCCATATCAGACAGTTTTATTCAGGAATTCTGATGCATTTTTACTTACTCTCTCAGAATAATCTCACTATCTATGTACTGAGTGGGAATTATGATGGCTACATGGAGTTTCTGGTCTGGTGGACACAGAGGATTGAATGCACTTAATTCATCAAGGCATAGAGAACCTTTGGCTCTCCTGACATTTTGGACTACAATTCCTACTGTCCCTTACCATTGATCATTCTGTAACTAAAGCATAAAGTCCAAAACATCTGGCGGGCCAAAGGTTCCTCACTCCTGCTTTAAATGCTTTCATAACACACTGGAATAGAAAATTAACTGTGAGAAATTAAAACAAGAATACTTAAGATACATCAAATCACATTTATCTAGTTAACAGAGATGGTTTCAGCACAGGGACTATTAAAAACAATGCATCAGGCACTAAGCTCTCATTGATGCTTCCCTGCCAGTTAGTTTTACCCAGTAGCTCTTCTAATCTAATTAGGTTAGCCTTTGCATCTAAGCCCATTCCTCTGATGAACTAGACTGCAAACCACAAATGCTCCTGCTAAAATAGAGGTTACTCTGGCGAAAATATTTTTAGCAAAACTCTACTGGATTTTGATTCTGGTAAACAGGCCTTGGCTTTGGCTATTCTGATAACGATGACATGTAAAGATGCATTCGTTTGGTGAATAAAATTTTTAAAAAGAGTAAACTATTCATTTGTAAGTCTTAAAGATATGACAGGACTCTGTTTTTCTAATCCCAGTTGAGGTTCCAGAACACTCTTGGTTTGTTCTTGCTACAAGACTGAACAGCTAAACTGCTGAAGTTGCCCCCTTCTCAGTACTTACGGTCCATGACACCACTGGGTGCAGTCGAACCCATTCCTCTGTTCTGGATCTGATAAACTGGCTGCGTGGGACGTTGTCCCTCCTTCTCCACCTTGGCAACTGCCGTCGGAGGCTGAGCTGATGTCTCTGTTCCTCCTGCAAGGCCTTTGCCTTCCTCTCGTGACTTCATCAGCACAATAGGCTTCTCGATGGCTGGGGCCGCAGCAGGGGCTGGGGTGGGAGTGGGGGTTGGGGCCCCCTTGGACTGTGAGGACACAGAGGCTGAGATCCAAAATCCCTCATAGCCAAAAACAGATATACAGGTGCATCTGCTCAAATCAGTGGATTCCACTGCTCACTCGCTCTCACATACATACACACTATTCTCACTGCAGTAGTAAAGAACAGACTTTTCTGTCAAAGCACACTTCAGACTTTATGCCTAGCCATCTACAATCCATCTTCCAAAAAAAACCATCATTCACATAGAGAAGATGAGAATGAAGAATATGACTGAGAGGAGGAGGGAATACATTTTCCTGGGTTTTTTTCTGTGCTTTATTTTCTGAGCCTTTGTATCTCTAGAACTGACATGCTGCACTTTAGCCTAATGGGCACCAGTAGTTAAATGGATCCTACAGAACCCATTGTACAGGTTAGTAAAAGCTCTTTCAAATGGTCTGGTTTACTTTAGAGCAACAGGAATGATTCTGAAGCTGTAGTTCAAGCTATCATTACTGTCAGTAATGGAGAACTGAGACCTAATCCAAAGCTTGAGAGATCAGAAACTGGTGATCCCTGAGTTACTCCATCAGCAATACTATCTGGTCCTCTTGGCTGCCAATTCTCTGCTTGTTTCTTTTTGCCTCTGTATTCTGCAAGTGACACAGAAAAGGGGAAATTTTCTCTCCCCCAACCCCCACAAGCCTTGTTTTCTGGAAAAACTGGAAAAATGGATTATGGCGTTGGTGGGGAGTTAGATGATGAATAAAAACTTTAAGTCAATGCACTTACATATTTACTGCATCAAAGTCATTTCTAAAAGCTATGTATGAGAAATACGTTAATGGAACACTATGTACAGCACCATATCATTACCATTCCTGATCTTGGTTTCCTTTTCTCAGTTTTTTTTTTTAAGAGAATGGGTGAATTATATCTGTCTGACACTATGAAGGATTAGTGGAGACAAATCATTGTATCAGTTTTACTTGTGTTGATGTGTTCTTCTATTTTTTCTAGGGGAGGGGGTTGTCTACTCCTCAAACTGGCAAAACCAAAGAGATTCCTTATAGGTCAGGAGTTCCTTGCAGTTCGGGACCTTGTAGTTCCATTTGTAGAAAAATAAAAATAGCATGTTCAATATACAATTTCTGTATATTCTAAATAATCTTCCCTTTTAATACATCAAACACAGTAATTTTATGTCAAACAAAATTACATATAGTGAATTTTATGTTCCTAGATTAAGAAAGTGACTTTCAATCTATAAAGCATGCTGGTATGGTACTTTTTCAATTTTTCTGAATTCCCCCGCCCCTAGAAATTCAAAGAAACCCAGAAATGTCTTTTCCATGGCTTCAAAATTTCCAGAAATTTTACATCTCTAATGGGTTCCACAGCTTACCCTCTCTGCTGGTGGCTTAGCCAGGATGATGGGTGTCTTCTGCATCACGGTTCCCGCTGGCTCATCCACCGGCTCCTAAAAGGAAAGAAGGTTCAAGGTAGACATCAAAATAGCTCCTTCAGCTTAGTCTCATCACAACCAAAGTGTGACTTTTACCCTCCGATCTCGGTCTCTGTCCCAGGGGACATAGTCACGATCCCGGCCTGGCCCAGACAGACTCTGGTGACCAAGCTCCTTATCACGGTTCCAGCGACGACGACGTTCATACAGCCCAGGCTGGCTGTGCCCTGACTCAGACATATGGAAACGCAACCTGGAAACCAGAAGAGAAGCACTTCAAACTTCTGGATGATAACATGGGATAAATATACAGGTTGCCCCACATTTACGTGGGGGTTAGGTTCCCAAACTTACCATAGATAGGTGAAACTGCATATAATAGCTAACCGCCATAGAATACCATAGAATCACACTGAAGGACCTAGAAAATGCCTAGACAGGAACCTCTATAGGCATCTGGCACGGCTTTATGGTCAACTTCTGGTGGAAGCTGGCCATAGAATTGTGCTGGACGACCTCCCGCTGGCTAGAGAGACCACCTCCAGCACAACTCTATGGTCCTCCAGATGCCTAGAGATTCCCCCCCCCCCCGACTGCAAGTAATTGAAACTATGGGTACTAATAGTTTGGGACCCCTTCATCAAGCTTTTGGGTTGAATCAAGTTTGTCTTCCCTACAGTTGCAGTTCTTGTGAGGCTGTCTTATCAGCTTTCCCCTTTTCTCTCTGTTCTGCTGTCCATACTGTCAGCAGGGGATTCTGGAGGCAGCTGCTGTTTCCATTGCCTGTTGTAGGCAGGTACACACAGCTATGGCAGTGTGGGTTTAGCTAGAACCCTGCTTTCCAAGCTTTGTTTATTGCATTGTTTACACAAAGGCAACCCCCCCCCCGAACAAGTCTTATTCAGATGACGAGCTTGAGTTTAAAAAGTACTAAAGACGGATCTTTAAAGATGGATTGGATTATCTCGGATTGGCCTTTTTAGTCATCAGCATGCTTGCAGAAAGCGCGGGATGAGTCCTTCTTGAATCTTTGTTTGCGAAGAAAAGCCAGAGAGAAAAGATGGATCTCTTTCAGCAGGCCTTTCCTGATTAGATCCCAGCCTCAGGAGCTGCATCTCCTGGCCTCTTTTAGTCTTGCTGGCTGCTGATTTTTGTATTTGGTTTTTTTTTTTTTATGTGATTTTAGTTTAGGTGGTTTTTAATTTTATACTAGTTCAGTATCTTTTTATGGGGGAGGATGGGGGTGGGTGGCGCTTAGGGATTCTAGTCAGCATTGTTGTACAGTTGTCCCTTCACATTCACTGGGGTTTGGTTCCAGGACCCCCTGTGAATACCCAAATCCGTGAATATGCAAGTCCCATTATATGCAATGGCATAGCAAAATGGTGTCCCTTATAGAAGATGGCAAAATCAAGGTTTGCTTTTTGGATTATTATTTTTTTAAGAATATTTTCAAGCTGTGAATACTTAAAACCGTGAATGCCCAATCTGTGAATGTGGAGGGACAACTGTATTTTAATTGTTGTAATCCACCCTGATTGTTTTTAACAGAGGGGCGAGGTAAAATTATTATTATTATTATTATTATTAAGAAAACGCTGTGATAGGGTTGCCATAAGTCAGAAACGACTTGAAGGCACTAAACAACAAGCTGTAGACATGCT
Organism: Gambelia wislizenii; assembly: GCA_030847615.1. Classification (NCBI taxonomy): domain Eukaryota; kingdom Metazoa; phylum Chordata; class Lepidosauria; order Squamata; family Crotaphytidae; genus Gambelia; species Gambelia wislizenii. The sequence goes on along the minus strand of JAUMIR010000010.1, from coordinate 30,167,252 downwards.
GCTGTAACCTAACACCCAAAATCCGTGGCTGAATCCACACTGCACAAATAATCCAGTTTGAAGCTGGATTATTTGCCCCATGCTTCTTTCTGATGGAATCCTGGGATTTGTCATTTTACAAGGTCTTTTGCCTTCTCTGCCAAAGAGTGCTGAAGCCTCACCAAACTACAAATCGCAGGATTCCACAGGAAGGAACCATGGTAAATAATCCACTTTCAAACTGGATTATTTGTGTAGTGTGGATCTGGCCTGTGCTCCTTCAGGGGTTTTCTGAGGCAGGCATAGAAAGCCATTGCAAAAATGAGCTTCTACGTCAGAGGCTTCGTTGACTCAAGTATGCCTGTAATTTTCATAATTAAACAGAAGTATCGATAATAAACATAGGATTGTGCAAATAACAGAATGTCTCTGTGCATCCGCAGACTGTCTCAGTACTAAGCGCAAAATCAAGAATCCAAATATTTGGGGTGCCAAGTCAGGGGCTTTCAGTTCTCTAGCACAGTGGTTCTTAACCTGTGACCCAGGGACAGGGGGTCCGCGAAGTCTTAAAGGCTGCTCGGCCCACTTCCTCCCTGCAGTGGAGTGGCTACGTGACAGGAGTCAAGGCAAAGGCTGGCAGGCTGGCTTGGCTTGCGTACTGCCATTTCCAGCCACAAACTTGCAGGAAAAAGTCTTCCCTCCCCCTCCAGTACCTCTGAGGGAAGGTTTAATGGATGGTGTATTATTATTATTAGGTATTATTGTTGTTGGTGTTTTAAATCTTGAGTTAAGTCTTTGGGGGGGTCCACATCAAGAAAAAATATTTAAAGGGGGTCCCTGGTAAAGAAAAGGTTAAGAACTACCACTATAGACATTACAATAGGTCCCCCTTATCCGCTGGGGATTAGTTCTGGGGGCCCGTGGATACTGAAAACCGTGGATAATAGTGAACACTATTGAAAATAATGAGACTACAGGTTTGAAATCCCATAGAGTTGCCTTGGAGGACCTAGAAAATGGCTAGAGATGACACATTTTCTAAGAAGGCTCTATTTCAGGTGTGCTGTTTTGTGTCCCGTGGATAATTGAATCAGTGGATAATGAAGCCGTGGATACGGGGGTCGTATTGTAGACTCCTGTTGACGCAGCCTAGAATCGCACTGGCCTTTTTTTTAGCCTCCGCACCACCCTTCTGACTCATGTTTCAAACGAGGGACCCTCAGTTCTCGAGGCAGAAGAAAAAGGGGTGTCACAAAAGGGACTATAATTAGCCCGCGGAGCGATATCTGCTCAGCGAGGCATTGAGCTGCAAAGCGTCTCCCGTGCGGAGGGATATGAGGAAGGAGGAAAAAACACTAGCCGGAACTATACTGAACAGGCAGCGGATGAATCTCATTCCTCCCGTTCCCCCTCCTTAACGTTCAGCGGAGGGATACCAGCGTATTCGCCAGAACTACATTCTCTCTCCCTCCTGCGGAGAAATACCTGAAAGTCGCGACGTTGAAATCCGAGAAGCCCGTGGATGAAGGGACCTTAGCGGCCGAGCCTCACTTGAGCCGAAAGGTAGCGTCAGGCGCCGCTTAACACTTCGTCGCTCCGCAAGGCGATTGAGATGCGGTTGGGGTGTGTGTGAGAGAGAATCAGCGCATCTTGGGAAAGGCGTCGGAGAACGAGCCTCGTCGGCCACCGTGGTTTTGGGTAGTGCGCACGCGCAGGAAGTCATTTCTCGCTCTGCGTTCCGAAAGCGCCGTTTAGGTGGGACTTGACGCGCATGCGCTATACGATTCCACTCTGCGCCTTGCGGGCTTGTCCTCCCAATCCTGTATTTCTCACCCAGTCTCCCTTGTGCGCATGCGTAATAAGCCGACAACGCCTAGGGGGACCGTATTCAAGAGGGCGTAGCCTCGGAGGAAATGGGGGGGTTAGGAAGACTAGGGTCCAATGGTTGGAACACCCAACAAAAATAATTAGGAGGGACTAATTATTAATAGGCCAAATCACACAAATACAGTACGACCCCCGTATCCACTGATTCAGTTATCCGCGGCTTCAGTTTCAGCACAGCTACCATAGAATCTTCCTAGAAAATGTGTCCTCTCTAGCCATTAACTAGATCCTCCAAGGCAACTCTATGCTATTTTAAACAGGAAATCCCGTTATTTTCGATGGCTTGCTATTATCCACGGTTTTCAGTATCCACGGGGCCACCAGAACCAATCCCCAGCGGATACTGGGGTCCTCCTGTAATCCAGTTTGAAACTGGATTATATTTTGTGGCTCCTTCCTGTGGAATCCTGAGAATTGTAGTTTTACACAGCCTTTAGCCTTTTCTGCCAAAGAGGGCTGGGCCCCCACCAAACTACAAATCCCAGGATTGATTAATAAGGAGCACTGGCAAATAATCCAGTTTCAAACTGGGTTATTTGTGTAGTGTGGATTTGGCCTATGTTATGTGAATGATAACTATGAAGCAGCCCATATTTTCTTTTGAGTGGCATCAGACAAGGAAATAAATTGGAAGTTGCAACCAAACAGCTGCCTGGCTAGTCCAAAACAGCATTTAATGTCTTGCTAAATACTGTACACTTATTTTAAAGTAACTCCCTGGCCTAATCCACACTATACAAATCTCTCTGGCTTTTCTTCGCAAACGAAGATTCAGGAAGGACTCATCCCGCGCCTTCTGCAAGCGCGCTGATGACTAAAAAGGCCAATCCGAGATAAACAAGTCCGGTTGCAAAAAGTGCAGCAGAAGGTCTCCTTGGGTGATGTTTTTGGGTTGTGATTCTTTCTGCGTTGTCGTTTCTCTTCAAGACTTGTTCGTCGTGAGTTCTCAAATAAGGCTGCAGCATTGTGGATAGTGCGTCTCCATGCCTCCCGATGTGAGGCCAGGGCGGACCACCGTTGGTGATAATCCAGTTTTAAATGGGATTATTTCCCAGGGCTCTTTCCTATTGAATCCTGGGGCTTGTAGTTTTGCAAGGTCTTTAGCCTTCTCTCCCAAAGACTGCTGGTGCCTCACCAAACTACAAATCCCAGGATTCCATAGGAAGGAGCCCTGGCAAATAATCCAGTGTCAAACTGGATTATTATGTAGCGTAGATGCCCTCCCTGAGTTTAGCCTTATTAACTCCCTGCTCTGTAAATCTTGTAGAGAGCAGGAGTGGGGTTTGATTATTAAATGACCCCAATTGTAATTTATTATAATGTAGTATAATATATTATAGTAATTGAATTTAATGTATTATAATATATTATAGTAATTTATTATAATGTATTATAATACATTATAGTAATTTAATTTAATGTGTTATAATATAATATAGTAATTTATTATAATGTAATTGTAATTATAATGTAATTGTAATTACATTATAATAACGTGTAGTGTAAGAGCTGTTGTGGGTTCTTTTTAAAAAAAAAATCCAGATGTGAACTGCAAATGCACAAAAGCAGCCTCACTCCTTGGTTTCAAGGTTTTGGCTTTGGCTTTCAAGAGGCAAGGAGCTGAGGCTCTGCTTGAGAACTCCAACTCCCAGCAGGCTCTGCGCCGCTTTTGAGCATGCGCGGCAGAAGGGGGCCAGTTTCCGGCCGAGGTGGAAGCGCTGCGGAGGCTCTTGGCAAAGGCGGGGCGGGTGGGCGCGAGAAGGGAGTCTCCGAGGAGCGGGAGCTGGGCGGGCGCTTCCGGCCATAATCCTCCCGAGGAGGAGGCGCTGCAGCATCATGCGGGAGGGCTTGCTGGGCTGGGCCGGAGCAGCGGCGAGGCCTGCCGGACACGCCTTGGTGAGGTCGAGCAGGACGAAGACTGCGCTTGGGATGGGAGTTGTGGGGGGGGGGCTGGTTTTGTCCCATCTTTAGTCCTTAATTTTATAATATTTCAACTCCATGTACAATAAGACCCCCCCCTTATCCGCTGGGGATTGGTTCTGGGGGGGGCGTGGATACAAAAACCGTGGATAATAGCGAACAACAAAGAATAATGGGACTTCCAGTTTAAAATTAGCTAACACACATTGGAAGCTGCTGCTTCTTGCAGCAGAGATGTGTAAATTGCTATTGCTTAAAACAATTTGTAAGCCACTCTGATAGCCTTGTGGCTAACTAACTAAATAAATTTAAAATGCCGTAGAGTTGCCTCGGAGGAGCTTTTAATTTAATTTAATTTTTTAATTAGGTATTTATACCCCGCTCTTCAGCCACAAAGGCTGTCAGAGCGGCTTACAAATTGTTAAGCAATCGCAATTTTACACATCTACACTGCATGAAGCAGTTTCCAATGTGTATTAGCTCATTATCACCACAAGCCAGGTACTCTAGAGAGGACACATTTTCTAGGAAGACTCCATGGTAGGTGTGCTGTTGTGTGTCCTGTGGATAATTGAATCAGTGGATACAGGGGTCCTTCTCTCTCTCTCTCTCTCTCTCTCTCTCTCTCTCTCTGGCTTTTCTTCGCAAACAAAGATTCAGATTCAGGAAGGACTCATCCTGCACTTTCTGCAAACGTGCTGATGACTGAAAAGGCCAATATCCTTTATAATAAGGAATAGCTGGCAACAGTAAAGCCCAAGGTGACATCTTACAGTTGAAAATCCTCTTTCGATATTTTTCTTTCTCCCCTCTCCTTTCAGTGGGTAATGAATCAGTGGATCCGGGGGGGGGGAATCCTACAGTATTGTATTTTGATTTTCTGTTCTGGAAGCCGCCTTGGGTCCTATCTAGGGAGAAAGGCGGCGTACAAGTGAAAAATGGGAAATACTGTAAATAATAAATAATTGCTCCTGTTTTCTAGAACTGGAATTTAAACAAAAGAGTCCAAAGTAAAGGATTAGCTGGACTTAAGGGTTGTATGTGTCTTAAAGGGTGCAAAGCAAGAGTTTGGGCACCTGATCAATTTGGAAGAGGACCTGATCCGGGGACTTTCACACTTTGGGCAACCCTCTTGGTTGGCAAAGGAGGCTCATTAGAAGCAGTGCTAGAGCAGTGGCTCTTAGCTTTTATTTTACCTGGGACCCCCTTTAAATATCTTTTGTTTTTGCGGACCCCCAAGACTTAATTTAAGATTTGAAACCCTAATAATAATTATAATAATACAATTACACCATCCATTAAACCTTCCCTCAGAGGCACTGGGGGGGGGGGAGACTTCTCCTGCTTTGTTGCTGGAGTTGATTGAATGGCAATGTGCAGGACCAGCCAGTCAGCCCTTTGCTCATGTGACATGGCCACTCCACTGCAAGGAGAAGGTGGGCCAAGCAGTCTTTAAGACTTTGCAGACCTCCTATGAGGACATCACAGACCCTTGGGGGTCCCCGGATCACAGGTGAAGAACCAGTGTGGTAGATGATCCAAGGGACATTGGTAAGGCAATGGCAAGCCACCTCTGAGTATTCATTGCCTAAGAAAACCCTGTGGAATGAATGGGGTCACCAAAAGTCTACCAGTGACTTCAGGGCTTGAGGTCCATTCCTGATCTATCTTCTCTCTGTCCTTTTCTCCAAAGTGAGAGGTAGGATGGCCTTGTGAACCACAATTTTTGAGACTTATTTGGGAATCAGATGGTGAAATTGCTTTTCAAGACCTGTAGACTTAATTCCAGGGTTCTGACTAGCAGAGTGACAGGGGACCCAATACTGTGAGGAAATATGAAGCAAGGACTCCTTCATGACCACTATCCATGCTTCTGACAGTTCATGTCCTGTCAAGATCAGTGGGGTGGCATCAGTATAGCAAACCAGCTATGTTTGTTCAGAAACAGACAATGTACACCTCCCCTAGAATGCTGTCCCCATTAGCACCACAATTCAAAAAGGAAATTGACAAGCTGGAGCATGGCCAGAGAAGGGCAACCAAGATGATAAAAACGTCTGGAAGTCAAGCCTTATGAGGAACGGCTTAGGGAGCTGGGTATGTTTAATTTGGAGGAGAGAAGACTAAGAGGTGACATGAGATAGCCATCTTTAAATACCTGAAAGGCTGTCATGTGAAAGATGGAGAGACCTTGTTTTCTGCAGCTCCAAAGATTGGAACACAGACCAATGAATATAAGTAACTAGAAATGAGATTCCACCTAAACATTAGGAAGAACTTCTTGACTGTAAAGAGCTGTTTGACAATGGAATAGACTGTGGTGACCTCCCCTTCCTTTTGGGGGGGGTGTCTTTAAAAAGAGTTTGAATGGGCATCTTTCAAGAGTGCTTTAGTTGTGTTTTCCTGCATGGGAGGGGGGTGGACTACATGCCCCTTGCAGTCCCTTCCAACTCTTTAAGATTCTATTATTCTAGATGTGTTGATGGGAGGTACAGTTGTTCCTCGCCCCTATTAAATTGCACCTTGCTGTTTGGTGCAACTTGGTATAGGAACTTTGGTGCAACTTGCTATGGGGACTTCCATTGCATCAGCTTCCCTCAATCCAGGACTCCTGGGTCCTCTTTTCCTTCTCCAGGGAGCCTCTTGGAGTTTGACAGCAGAATTTTCTTTCCATTGTTCCTTCCTTCAGGTTTCCAAGCATTAAGCAGTTTATGCCTTTGCTGCATATTTCTGGGGCTTGGTGGCTTCCTTTGCAGTGTGTCTCACTATTCTGGATTCATATTTGTGGCTTTTACATTGAAGGGAGTTAGTAATTACTTATTGTGTTTTCCCTCATTTTAGGGTGTAATGGATGCAGTGGCAGGCATGGAAGTTGGAGCTGAAATTGAAGTGACTGAAGACGGGACGCTGGAGGAGTTGCCTTTGCATTTGGTATGGAGCGTGAAATACCTAAATCTTTGCATTTATAGAAATACTAGCTGTGCCCAGGGTAATATACGTTGTTATAGTAGATTTGAAAGGTTCACACGATTCAGCTTCATGCTTTTATTTTAGGAATATTGCATTGTTTTACATGTGGGTAGTGAGTGGCATCTTGTGAGGCTGGGGGTGTAGATGTAGATTGAGTGGTAGGAGTGTATTGTGAGGTAGAGAGGGGCTTTGCATATGGGTGGTGAGTGGCAGAGGGAGTGAGAGGATTGGTTGGGTAGGTTTCCTAAGCAGCCAATCAAAACACTGGGAATGGAAACATATCAAGTGTTTTATACAGATAGATAGATAGATTGGAATGTCTGCTTTGTTATGATTGTATCTGTGGTAGAAAAGGACCTTGGGGAAAAGATGTGAAAACCCAGATAAAACTGGAAAAAATCAGGAGAGAGATTTTTTTTTCTTTTTTTCCCTCCAAAGGCTTTTTCCCAGAAATATTGGGTATATTTACTCCCCTCTGTATTATTTCTAAAAGCAGTATAGCAGTTAGGCATCCATGTAAGATTATGTACAATAGTTCACATCATTTTAGTTCCAGGTTCTGTTTTCCTTTTCTCAGTGCTTATTATGGGAATGAGCACTTTATGTCTGCTTGGTACTATAGAAGACTAGAGGAGACAAAATGAAACATCTGGTGCTCAGGATCAGAGTAAGCTAAGCAACTGTCAAACACACACACATGGATAAATTGAAGAACTGAAAGAGGAGTGGGTAGACAGGTATAGGTCAGAATCTAGACACCAGGGTAGGAATCTAAAATTTTGGGACATTTTGAAGCCATGGGAAATGCTTTTTTCTAGAGTCTTTCTGGGGGAAACCCAGAAATTTTGAAGAAAAATGAAAAATGTAATATTAGCATCCTTTGCAAGTTGAAAGTCAGTACATCAGGAATATAAAATGCATTATAACTTGCTTTGGCATAAAATTATGTTTGATACATGAAAAGTACACTTTACTCAGAATATACAGGTAATTACAAATTGAACTTCCTTTTCAAAAAATCTTACTTTAAAAAAAAATGGAACTATATGGTCCTGAACTGTAAGGAACACCTGAACTATAAGGAATTTTTTCAGTTTTGTTAGTGTGAGGAGCAGGCAAAACCCTCCTCCACAATAAAAACTGAAGAAACTAACGACATTGGTATATGTGTGGGTATGTGCATGCCTTCAAGTCAGTTGTTGACTTATGGCAATCCCGTGAATTTCGTAGATATGGACCTCCCAGACAAGGAATTGTAATGACCTGATACTGTACATAGTCTTACATAAAAATCTGCCTGTACTGGGACTGTTTGGGACTGTAAGGCTGTGAACACTTTGTCTTTAACATTTTGTTTTTCGTTTTAAAAGAAGATGTTCTTTAATCCAAAATTTTTAAGCCTTTCTGGAAGAAAAAAAAACATCTCCATGGAGGAAAAAGTTTGTTCTAAATTTTTTGAGTTTTCTTCTGGGCCCTCACATTTCTAGACAAGAGTTTCACCTCCAGCCTACCTCAGGGACCTCACAGCATGCAATATTTTATTGACTTCATTGGCTTTCTATCTCATGTTGGGCCCAGTTCAAGGCCTTACTAATTGCCGATCAGAGCCTGCCAACTTTCTGAGATTATGCTGGGTGGGTTGGTACATGGTTGAGTGTTGTCGTTTTGTTTTTGTCATCAAGCCCGGGCATTGAAATTTCTAACACATCCATGTTTCCTTTATATCTGGCTTTCTATAAAAACAGTTCTAGCTGGTTATGTGTTACTGAGATGTGATCCACATATTTGTGCACTAGCTTATTCTACTAGTCCTGTATTGCTTGACTTCTGCTTGCATGTTTCGGTAATTTGGTAATTCAGTAATACCTTAATTCTCTCTGTGTTGGCTGCTTTGTATGTTGCAGGAAGCAGGGCACAAGTGATTAAAGATTGATAAATGTAGGGACAAGCGACTATGCAGTCCCTCCCAAACAGCTGTGAATCTTATTCAACAACTCCTTAGGCTTCTGAGAATTTGCTAGTGTTGCCCATGTAATCCCAAGATACATGTATGATTATAAGAACTAGAAGCCTAAAAAAGGATGGCTGAGTTGATCAGAAAACTTGAGTCTGTCACCAAATGTACTTTCTATGATCTCACACACACACACACACACACACACACCATGTTAACATGGAAGTGTTACACACAGCTCTGTCAATAAGGTGTGGAATTTAATAGCCCCCCCCTCCTTTCTGTTAATAGCTCTCCTCTTTTCCTCCTCTACCAGGAAAATGCCAAGAATTACCTTTCCTGGGAATCCCTGGACATCTCCAGCAGCGATGATGACGGAGAGGCCTATTTCACCTTCTGCTTGCCTGTTAGACGCCCACCCCGGCCTGTACAGCGGCCACCGGTTCGCCGCCTGCAGGCTCCACGTGTGTCAATCCAGCGGCCACCAGCCCCTCCCTCTGCCATGAAGCCTCCAGCTTGTGAGAACTGGCTCCCACCTTTGTACCCCTGCCCATTGCGCCCAAACATTCCTTCTTCACCAGGGGTCCCGGTGTTTGGCGCTTACCAATGCCAGAAGTGCCTGCAGGTGTTCATGGAAGAGTGGCACTATGCCCAGCACCTCCAGGACCATGTTCAGGAGGAGGCCCAGCAACAGCAAGCAGTGCAGCAGCAGCAGCGGCTCCGGCCTCGGCCTCGCTCACCACCCCGCAAGCTGCGCTGCCTGGAATGTGGCAAGCGATTCCTGCGCCCTGAGCACTTTGCTCGCCACACCAAGTGGCACCTGAAGCTTCTGCGCAAGGGCATCAAAGTCTGCCACAGGAAAGGAAGCAGGCGCTCCTCCCAGGTCTCCTATGTTTACAAGCCCCTTGGTGAAAACCCGTCTGGAGGAGAGGTGAATACTTCCAGCCTCCCGGTTGCCCAAGAGAGTCTGAGGCAGCCAAAGGGCCTCCAGCCAACCAGGCTCTTGAAGGCCAGCAAACGGAAGGCCCTCAAGCACCATAAAAAGTTGGCCACTGAGGCTTCACAGGCTGAGGACCTGCTCAGCTCCACCTGTCCAGGAAATTCCATTGCCATCCTGGATGCAGAAGGTGGTGTCAATCTCCTGCAGCCATGGCAGAAGCCGGAAGCCATCTTGGAAGGTCAAGTGGCGGGGGCAGTCTACCAGCCAGCAGTCCTGAATGCCGAAAACCAGATCATCATCCTGGATGATGTTGGGGCAGAAGCTGTGCCCATTGCGCCAGATCATCACTACACTGAGGTACAAGCCGCTGTCTTTGACAGCCAAGGAAACATGAATGAGGTGCGGCCCCTCTTCCTCCGGGCTGAAGAGCAAGCAGCTCTCCTGGACAGCCAAGCAGGCTTGAGCTCCTTGCAGTTTGGGAGCATCAAGGACCAGGCAGCTGTTGGAGCTGAGTGGGCAGGCCAGAATCCTTGCACCCTTTTTAGGACTGTGCTCCTACAAGCTGAAGAGCAGACAGCCACTGTGGACAGCCAGACGGAGTCCAGTCCCCTGCAACAGGTGATCATTAAGACCTCGGAGGGGTCACCCACTTTTTACTTGGATCCAGACCCTCACCTGTCTTCTCTGGACTCAGCAACCCTCCATTTTGTCCCTTTGCAGCAAGAGTCTCAGTTTGTAACAGTTCCATATGGAAACACATTGACCTTGGACCATGCAGAGCCAATGGATGAAGGAGAGAAGACTTGGGAGTCCCAAGCAACAACTTTTCAGTTCCCAGGTTCCCTTCCAAACTTGCAGCAGCAAAACAAGCAGCCGTCTCCTACTGTGACTACTGGCTTTTCATCCAAAGGTTCCTTGGTTGTCCGCTTGGTGCCTGGTACCCCCGGGGACCATCCTGAGGTCTTAGACCTGGAGTATGATACTGGGGGTGGCATTCCAGTAGCCTCTGAGCCTTGGGAGGCTCATGAGAGAACTGGGCAGGAAGCCTACCACACAGAGGAGGTGATGGAGAATAACATCGTTGTTGTGGAGACGGAGGGAGACCCATGTAGCCAAGGATCAGTAGCGGTCCCCCCACGCAAAAGCTCCCGCCGCCGGGCCTCCCCCAGAACTAAAAAAACAACCATTAAAAAACATCTTGGGCGCTTTAAGTGTCCTGACTGTGGCGTGCGCTACAGCCGGGTTTCCCAGCTCCGCACCCACCAGAAAGGGCCAAAGCGTCGGGGGCGGAGCTACCTATGCGAATGCGGGGCTTCATTCCGCGGTCTGCTGCATCTCCTGCGTCACCAGCTGCAGCACTTGGAGGAAGCTCTCTTTATCTGTTCAACCTGTGGGAAGTCCCTCCAAGGACACAAACGTCTGGCAAAACATGGTACCTGCAACCCCAGCCCGGCCCGCTTTAGCTGCTCTTGTGGAGTCAGCTTCCAACGCTTGTCCCGTTACCTCTGGCATCACGTGAGGAGCCAGAAGCCCGGCCTGAGGGTTTACACCCTCTCAGGATTCCTCTGTTCAGCCTGAAGTGGAACAGTGGTCATGGGACCTGGGATAAGAGGGAGGGAAACGCCAAACCTCTTGACTGGACGTCTGGATTTGGAGAAGGGGTGGGACGGGACATGAGAATGTGAGGCCTTTTCCTTCTGGGGAGCAGTTAGTCAGATATGGTTTACCGGTTGTGAAGCATAAGTGATGGGATGTCTGTTTTGATTTGGTTTTTCCAGTGTTAATGATGATGATGGTTATTAAAGAGTGAAGATGCTGAGCCCTTAAATTCTCTCTTGCCTGCCGCTGGGAGGTCTTGGGGAATAGAAAGCTGAGGGAACATTCAGCAGGAACCTACATAAATTTGTAGCGTGGGCTGTGTTCACATAAACCAAGGGGTGGACAAATTGAAGCCCTCCAAACATAGCCATGTTAGTCTGTATCAGCATAAAAAGAAATCCTGTAGTACTTGGTGCATCTGATAAAGTAGACTGAGTCTACGAAAGCTTATGCTACAGTCTTCTTTCATTTAGTATCAAAGGTAGTACAGGATTTTCTCCAGATATTGTTAAGCTGTGGCTCCCAAAATTCTTCACTTATACAGGGTGGCTGGGAATTGTAGCTCAACAGCATCTGGAGAGCCACACTGCATACCCCTCACATAAACCAAGGGGTGGGCAACTTGGCACTCTAGCTGTAGTTGGCACTTGTATTCCCATCCGCCCCTAGCCAGCATAGCCAATGGTGAGGGATGCTGGGCATTGCAGTGCAACAATATCTAGAGAGCCAAAAGTTGCCCAGTCCTGACAAGTGTACATCAGCCAAAACAGTTCAGAAAAGGAGGCATGCTACCTCATGGTATGTCTGTGTAATGTTCAGTAAATCAATTAATGGCAAACACTTATAGATGGAATGAAAAGATATCCCCAATGAGTCAAAACAGCAGCTTTTGAAATAGGTGTAATTTTTTATTTTATTTTAAGGTAAGCACTTATAAAAACATAAGGTGACAAAGCACCATGTGAGGAAAAACATTCCCTCCAGTGAGGGAAAAATAGGGAATGTCTTTGCAGAGGGGTAGGGGACCTTTGGTTGAGGGTCACATTCTTTCAGGGACAATTTTTTGCCCCCCTCTTTCTCCCCCCTCTCTCTGTTAACTCAACTACTCCTTTTCTCTGTACCTGGCAGGCTGCTAAGGAAGGAAGGCAGTGCTCCTGCCAGCACTCTGAAGTGATTGCAGGCGCATCCAGACTACTTGAAAAGTCCCATATTTTGTTCTTGTTCTGTCCAATTTTATACTGGGTTAAAATAAACCGACCTGGGGAGCTGCTATTGCAAGTCTCTGATCGTACCAGGAGCTGACAACGAATACTCTGAGATAAACAAAATGTGTATGGATATCTAAAATAAAATGAGAAAGAACAGGAACAAAATCTAGGACTTTCTGGTCTTTTAATCAAAGACACAAACCTGTGTCTTTCATTCACTCCTTCTTGCCTTTCCCTTCCTTCCATTGCTCTCTCAATTTTGGCTCTCTTCCACTGGTCTGTTTATTTGGGGGTTTTCCCCTGGGCTTCCCCCCATCTGTGCGAATAGGCTGTACATGGCCCTTAGATCACAGATTCTCCACCCCTGCTCTCATGACTCCTGTTAAAATCTGTGTCCATCTTCTGAAGAAGAAGTTAACCTATGCATTTCTCTTTAAAAACTATTAGTCTGGCTCCAAACTGAGTTCAATGCATGTCAATCCTGTTGGAAATTAATGGATCAACTTTAGTCATAATATGACCTGATTCCAGCAATAACAGAAGTCAGCTAACTTAGCCTGGATTCATTCCATTGTCCTTTCCTGTGTGCAAATTAATGCTAATTTAATTAGACTAAGGCCCCGTTTAATAGACTAATAGGGTGACAACCCTAGTTTCTTCTGTACCTTCTTACATGTTTTTTGCATATGAAAAAGTCAGGGTTGCCACCTTTTTTCATAGCAGTGCTCATGTGCTGTGATTTGAGAAGGTGAAGCTTTTCCTGTTTTCCATGCCCAGTAAACAGTCATTGATGCAGTTATTAAAGATAAGAGGGGCCCTGTCAGGAAAAAAAAATGGCAACCCTCTGACCATGTCTTTCTGCAGAGTGACTCGTGTGTAGTCACAGCATGTGAAAGTATACAAGATATACAAGAACCTATCTGTGCTCTGCTTTCTGAAATCATAAATCTTTGCTGGAAGTACTCTAAAGAAATGGAGCGGGCCCTTTCTTTAGGCATGGCTGGCAACAAACAACTGAAGGAGGAATTATGAACCTGTTTAAAAGGCCAATTTTCGTAAGAAAGTGACAGCTATGTTCCTCACTCAAGTCTATTATGGTAACATTTGGGTTTCAAGCAGCAGCTACCAGGCAAGTCCTGAATGGGCATGAAAAGTCTGCTCAGGACTATATTGTGCTTGTATATAGAAACTATTTACCTACTGAGGTTTGTTTTTTCTTTCCAGCTACGTCTGGTATGGGAAGTTAGAGGCTCTTCAAATGTTGCTGAATTACAACTCCTGTCACATTTCACCATTGGCCAAGATTGGGGGCAGGGGGTTGGTTGGAATCAGAATTGAACAGCTGGAAGGCCAGCTGTTCCCCAACCCTAGTCTGTTGCTGTTTCCATTCACTTTGTCAACTGTTGTCTTGCGAGTCTCTGCTCCTCCCAACATGTCACTTTTTATCAGCTGTTTTGCAGGGCATGTGACAGATTTGGTTGGGGAGAGGTACATCTCTCATCTCCTTATGGGAGGAATGTATCCTAAACCCTGTCCCAGGATGCCTGGCTTTTCTTTGGCTTCTGTGGTGGATTGTCAGCTGTGCAAAAGACTGCATAGAAATGTATTTTTGTTGGTATGAACTTCTGTCCTAAAGGGCTCAGTACTGGCTTACAAAGTAATGGTTCTTTATCCTTGCAGCCACCTTGTGAAGTAGATGGGTGTACTTGTGTAGTAGACTAGCCTGTGCCAAATCAGCAAATCTGCATTTCCTTGCTGATGACAACAGGCATATGGAATCCTTATTGTGGATCAAGATGGCATCACGCAGGGTGGTCGGAGGTGGTCCTGAAGATTCCTTGCTCGATGGGGCCTGCCATCCAGGGCTTCAAAATGACCACAAGAGAGTGGCAGCCAGTTCTTTTAAAAAATGTGGAGTACTAAAAGCTGCTAACGAGACCCCTCCCAGCTCTGGTCCAGTCACACTGCCTCTGCCAGGGGCAGGAAACCGATTTCTTTCTGGTGTTTTGGCCTACAAGGTTCATCAGCTGCCACCAGCATAGTCAGTGGTAAGAACTGGGGGAGCTGTAATCTAGAGTAAAGCTCTCCCATCCTTTCTGTTTCCCCCCATAGCTGAGTTTTCCAAAGTTTGGACTTCCAACACCTGCACGCTTCAGCCAGCATGGCCAGTGGTTGTTGATTCCAAGACTCCTCGAGGGCCAGATTGAGAGCCACTGGTCTTTTAGCAGCCCTCTCCAACCTGCCACCCTCCAGATAAGTAGCAGTTGGCTCCGGTGTCAGTGAGGTGGTGAATACATTCAGTCTAAACTTTAAGGAACTGATGTACTGGACCTGTTTGGGGGAATAGCATTCAAGAACTTGGATAGTTTCTTTAAAATTTAGACAAAACACACAGTGGGTTCACTGACCCACTGATGTGGAAACCATCAACTGCCACAGTTCCAGATGTATTAGATTGCAACTCCCAGAATTCGCTACATTTTAGGAGTTGCAGTTTAACGCATCTAGGTTGAGAAGGCTGGGCTACAGTCAGGTATTAATCTGAAATTCAGAGTCTGACAAACTAATTTTCAATTTTGCAGTCTCACTATGGGTTCAACAAGGCCCCATGTCCAAGGTTTGTGTGTCTTAAGCAGTAAATCACTTCCAGGTTCCCCGACACTTAAGAGATGCCTGCAGATGTTCCTGAGCTGTATAACCCACCATTCCAGTCCCTGTTTGAGAACTGATTAGATGAAATGACTTAAAATTCAGTCAAGCTATTTGTCCATCTCACCCAGTATCAAGTACTCTGCCTTTCAAGGTGCTGAGCATAAAAGAAGCCCTTCCCAACTATTCTGTCTAGAAGCATTTGAACTGGAGTTGTTCTAGGATCTTCAGGCTGCAAATTGTGCACTTTAGCTCCTCATTCTCTGTATTGCTATTTCTTTGCCAGTTGTGTTTCTAACAGTGCTATTTAAGGCACTTTGTACCAACCCCTATAGCAATTGTTACAGCAGGCTGGCCGATATTCTATAAGTCCACCTTTTTTCAATAGGCAGCCTGGCTACCTGTGTTAGTCATTTAAAGTAGCATCAAACACCATGAACACATTTTTTCCTCTAAAATACAGACACCCACCCCAGTACGCAGTGAAGTTTCTTTGCTTAGGGAAGCACCTGTAACTTGCTAGATGTGAAGCCAATTGATGGCTACATACACGCCAAGATTTCAGAGGGTGGAATCTTCCTTCACCGTCATCTTCGAGATCCTGTGCGACAAGTTACTAACCAACTGCTTCCTGCAGATTTGAGCCCTGCCCAAAATGGAAGACACTTCTTCTGCCAAAGGGGAAAAAAGGGCAAAGCCTTTGCATTCCATGGCTCTGAACCTTTCTTCCGCTATTCAAGTACTGTACATTTCTCGCTGGTTCCTGTCTGTAACATTTTGTTACTATAGCTCTCTCTCTTTTTTGGGGGGGGGTGGCTCAAAGTCCCATAAGAGGAATGGAAGTTGTGGCTTTGATTTCCATCCAGGATTCCCCCTGGCAAAGCATGTGCATCTTTCAGGGGAGCAAGAAGTCTCGATGGAGAATAAAATTCAGAGTGCTGGTCTTCACCCTTTGCTATTTTGGGCGATGCTAACAGCAGCCTTGACAAAATGCTTGTAGTGATTCTCCTTTGCCACAAGATGAGGGTGTAGCCCCATTGCTTTCCCTGCATACTTCTTGATCCTATAGAGGCAGTAGGGGTTTTACAAGGTTCTCCATCATTGTGGTGAAGCCTCAAGCAGTGGTCAAGATCAGCACCACCTCTTTAGCCACCTAAAATAGAAAGAAAACAGAAATCCCAGTCACAGTAAAAGTGAGGTAATAATGTGAGTCTATCAAGCCTGGCTTTTGAAGCAATTTGTTTTGCCCCCTGATGGTACCACCAAATTGGAATTGAGATGGGATAAAATATTGGGCTGTAGTTTGAGCTCGAGGCAGTAGGAAAAGGCGAAGATTGCATTGCAGGTGTATCAGCTCAGTCAAGGAAGCCACGGCGCAGAGTTTGCAAGACCTGAGTGGGGCTAATAACAACGGGCTTTCTTGGAGGTCTCTTATCCATAGGATTTCCATAAGTCAAATCTTATGGCTAGCACATGACAACAACCAAGTCTGAGTTATTACAAGAAAGATTTAAAAATATATTTCTGTGTTGTGAAAGAAGGAAATCAGTGTTACTAGAAATGGAAACTATCGAAGAGGGCAAGGGCTTTCCCAAACAGCCTGGAAAAAAAGGGGGGGTCCTTGGTGCAGAGGGAAAGAGTTGGAGGAAAGTTACTTCCTTGGATTACAATTCTCAGAAACCTCCAATCAACATGGCCATTAGGAAGTATAGTTCCAAAAGGTAACTTTTCCTATGTCTTTAAGGGCAATTCTCAAATCTAGGAGTGGTGGTGGTGGTTGTGTGCCTTCAAATAATTTCCGACTTATGGTGAACCTATCACAGGGTGTTTTGAGGGGGGGCAGGATTTGTTCAGAGGGGGTTTCTTGTGTTCCTCTGAGGCTGAGAGAGAGTGATTTGCCCACAGTCAACCAGAGAGTTTCCATGGCCATGTGGGGATTCAAACCCTGATCTCCCAGTGTCCTAGTCCAACACACAAACCTCTACGCCATGCTGGCTCTCAAATTTGGCGGACAAGCTATTGTATATTACTCTCCCCAGCCAAGTTTTCTGTGTAATGCACTGAATATGTCTAAGGTTATGTACTCTATTAATGTGAATCGCTGATTCATAGCCAGCTGTAAATGGATCTGGTTTTACGTTGGCATACATGTCCAGCTCCTAGACCTGGCATGGGCAAAGTGCAGCCCGTGGGCCATTTTTATGCCCCCCAGGTATTTAAAAAATGCTCCAAAAATGCCCAGGAATTAGCTCTTAAGGGGTGTGGAGGGCATTTCCACCATATTTGAAGCCCATGTAGAACCCCCAGGGTCAAAACAAAACTGGGGGCGGGATATTGTCTCAAAATGCCCAGAAATGCCTTCTAGAGGTCCAGGAAGGCCCCAGTACATGCCCATGTGTCCCCTAGAGGCCTTCTTTGGAGGTATTTAAACAGAGGCTGGATGGCCATCTTTCAGGAATGCTTTGATTGTTTATTCCTGCAGGGCAGGGGGTTGGACTAAATGGCCCTTGTGGTCTCTTCCAGCTCTATGAATGTATGAATGGTGTGTTGGGGAGGTGATTTACTTTTCACCCATTTTTTTCTTGTTTCTTTTGTGGAGATCAGAGTGGAGGGAATTCCAGTGCAGTTTTGGGTGGCCACAAAGAAGGGACTTGGGACACTGGTGGGGAAAGTGTAGCCCAACAGACTTCAGATTCTGGTAAAAAGCAAGCAACTGCAACTGGAAGACAGCGATACACAGTTGATGCTAATAGGTTTAAATTGGCAAAATTGATTCCGTGGATCCCAGGGTTTCGTTTCAGATGCCATACCTAGCTGGCCATGTTTGGAGGAATTTAGAGCACCGGCTGTTCCTGCTGATGCTTGGACTCCACAAGGACCAAGAGCAACTTGGTCATCTCATCCAGTTTCCTATCCAGGGACTCGATCCGCTTCTCCAGCTCCCGGTGGGAATTGTTAAGACTGGAGCTGAGGTCACACATGATCATCTGCATCTGGGGAAGAGGACAGACAGGGCACAAAAATCACATTTCTGTTTTTTATGGATGGAGGAGAACAGAGCTTTAAGGTTTGCAAACTAATTTGTTCCTATTACTTGTTCTAGATCAAACCTGATTGTTACTCTCAGGCTGCTGACACACTGCAGAAGTAATGCGGTTTGACACCGCTTTAATTGCTATGGCTCAATGCAATGGAATTCTAGGATTTGTAGTATTGTGAGATATTTAGCCTTCTCTGTCAGAGACCTCTGGTGCCACAACAAACTACAAACTCCAGGATTCCATAGGATGGAGCCATGATAGTTAAAGCGGTATCAAACTGCATTATTTCTGTGGTGTCTCAGCAGCCTCATCCACACTGCAACAATGGGAGCTCGTTCAGTCAGCTGTTGTGTAAATTCTTGTGTTTCATTGGTTTTAAAACAGGAGTGGGGATCATGCATTTCTCCAACTGCTGTTCCATTGCAACTCTCAGCATTCCTTGCCATTGACTCTCCTGGCTAGGACTGTTGGGAGTTGTAGTTTCAGCACCATCTGGAAGGTCACTAATTTTCAGCCAGCTTAAAAAAAAATCTTGGGACCAATCAAATAATGGCATAAAAGCTTTTTAAAATCCCATCAAAATACTCTGGAAATCTTTACAAGTATTTTTTAAAAAAAGTAAAGATAACTTGCTTCCATACTTTATTCCCACTCATGATCCTACTTTTGAAACATGAGATTTTAGGCACTCATTGTCCCCAAAGTAGCTTTTTATTGGTAGCTGAGTGACTTGTAACTCATTTCTGTTCATTCCGTGTTTGGAATGGGAAGAATTTGAAAAACATTCAAATGTAAAAGAAACCAGAATAGACAGATTCCTCTATCCATGCAGTGGGCTTTGAGTGTTTAATTCTTTAAAGTCTGACCTTGTATCCCTGTGTATTCACTGGTGTTCAGTGCTGAATTTGGGGCTATCTTTCCTCCCCACAAGCCTCTTTTCTTTTATCTTCTTTTGCATGCCAGAAATAGTTAGACCTGTTTGAAATATGCCTGATACAATGAGAAGAGAATTTATTTCTCTTCACATTGGAATTTATCAAGACTTGCACATTTCCTCATATTTGTGATTAAGATTATTTAAAAATTATGGGTGGAAAATTGACCTTCTGCCATGCCAACCTTACTTTGGCATTTCTTTTGTCAGAAAATGACCCCTAGATGGTGCTATCCCTTTGGGAACAGGCTGGAACCAGCCGATCTGGTAGAGCAGGGCTTCATAAACTTTTTCCACTCATGTCCCCCTTTTCGCCTGAGAATTTTTTATGCGACCCCAGGTATATAGTTATATAAGATAGGTATAGTAACCTTTTGCTGTTGCAATCCCCATATTCAGCTATTCTCTATGGTGAACTCGCCACGGGTCAGCGTAAAAGGGGCGCTCCAAAAAAGCGATACAAATACTCCCTGAAACAACATCTCAGGCTCGGCCAAATTGATCACCAACAGTGTTTCGCCCTGGCCTCACATCGGGAGGCATGGAGACGCACTAGCCACAATGCTGCAGCCTTATTTGAGAAATCACGCTGAACAAGTCTTGAAGAGAAATGACAATGCAGAAAGAATCACAACACTTCGAAGCTCTGAGTCCAGCTTCAGAGTGACAGTGTAGAAGAGTGGTTAGAGGGCTGAACTAGGATATAAGAGGACACATTTCAAAGCCCCACTAGGCCATGAAGCTCACTGGGTGACTCTGAGCAGTCACTATCTCTCAGGCTAGCCTACCTCACAGGGTTGTTGGGGAGGGGACAGTGTATGGGCCCTGAGGCCTTTGGAGGAGAGGGGAGATATAAATGTAACAAAAGCTCTCTTCACACAAAGTGCACACCTAAAAGACAAAAGCTGGTCTTCATGCCATGTTCTTTTGGCAGCTGGCCTGAATCTAAAAACAATAAGAGCTTTTCTTCCTGGACAATTGATAGACTTCCTCCTTGTTCTACCCACTGCCCACAGTACACCAAAAAAATAAAAAAATAAAAAATCATGGTTCCCAGGGTTCTTTTGAACAGAGTGAATGACAGCTAACCAGTTTAAGCTCAGAATACCAAAAGGAAGGAAACTTTCCCCTTGCTTCAAAAATCAACAGCACACTGTGCCCAACCTGCCAACCCAGGAATGTTAACTTCCTGAAGCAAAAGACAAGTGCTCTCCTCCTTTTGTAATATAAGTACAGAAGATTATTAGACTGGCAATTTAATCTTAATTCCAGTAGTGAGAACAGGACAGCATCCTATTTTTTATTTATTTATAAAAAGGCTACCACAAGGCTATCAGAGCGGCTTACAAATTGTTTTAAGCAATAGCTATTTACACATCTACACTGCATTAAACAGTTTCCAATGTGTGTTAGCTAATTGCCCCCACAAGCCGGGTACTCATTTTACCGACCTACGAATTTTGCATCTAGCTTGTGGGATTCAGCATAGATTGCTTGGCACAAACAGCTCAGACGTGCAATGCAGAAACAGTTATGGAGCTACACTCACTGGTCTCTTGCACACATACACCACGGTCAGTTCATTGCCAAGTGGTAGAGCAGACCTCTTAACACAACAACATTTTTTGGCATACGCACACAGTACCCAACACTCATGTCTTGGAAGCAGGAGGTAAGGTGACCTATCTTGCCTGGGACTCCTTCTTTCAGGGAACAGATGCATCCAACATGTCAGCTTATTTATTTTTTTCTAAGTACACATTATTGTTTAATTACACCAAATCATTATATCCTTTTATCACAAGGACAGGCAAATTTGGCCATTCAGATGTTGTTAGACTACAAGTTCCATCGTCCCTGAACAGCATAGCCAAGAATGATGGAAGGAAAGAAGGAAGGGATTGATTGATTCATTATAATGAATGTTTCTGTTTGGAAGAAGAGCTGCATTTTTCCACAGTACAAAATACAGTGTATTCAAGTACTGGGAAGAGGTGATATCACATTCATTACAGAAGCACTGTCTCAAGAAAAAGTCAAGTGTTGTGTGTACAAAATAAAAGAGAAAAAAAGCTTAATGTTGCTTAAGCATAAACCCAATTATGATGAAAGGTTATGCATATTTTTGATTCAGTGCAGATGCTCTTGACGGGGAATTACTATCTCCAGTAGAATACTCACCTTAGAAATATCCACCATGGTGTTGACTCGATCTCGGATCTTCCGGTGCTTCATCCTAACATGCCGAAACCTACAAGATAGAAAGAGCTTGAGTTCTTCCAGACTGACTGGTAGAGAAGAGAATAGCTAATGTAATACATATATAGACTTTTTAGAGCAGTGGCTCTTAATCTTTTCTTTACCAGGGATCCCCTTTAAATATCTTGTTGCTGTGGACCCCCAAGACTTAACTCAAGATTTAAAAACCCTAACATCATCATCATCATCATCATCCAATTACACCATCCAATAACCTTCCCTCAGAGGCACTGAAGGGAAGGCAGACTTTTCTCCTGCTTCATCCTGCAAGTTTGTGGCTGGAGCAGGTTGAATGGCAATGTGCAGGCCAAGGCAGACAGCCTTTGCCTTGGCTCATGTCGCATGGCAATCCACTGCAGGTAGGAGGTGGGCCAAGCAGCCATCAAGCCTTCGTGGACCCCCTGTAAGGATGTCACAGCCCTCTGGGAGTCCCCAAATCACAGGTTAAGAACCATTGCTCTAGCTAGAGAGTCTTTGCAAGTTGTAGCAATTGTTCAGTTAAGCTTTGCAAATTGTAGCAAACAGCTGCTTTAATAAGAGCTGGTGATTTGCACAAAATCCTTTCCTCTTGTCTGGAGATGAACATCTCCAACCCCCCCCCCCAAAAAAAACCCTGGAGAATTTGCACCCTCATCTCCCACCTGGAGATGACCCATGAAAACTGGAGACTCAGAGCCACATCCTGAAATATGGCAAGCTTAATTAAAATATACACATCTGCCCTGCCCTGCCCTGCCAATGCATTTTCCTTAGAAAACCCTGATAACGGTATCTGTATGAGTGTGCTCACTACATCCACCAGAGTTCACCACACCCTCCCATAGTCAATGGTTACACAACAAAACTCTTGATCATACGTTTGGACACAGCATTAATTAATCAGAAACTATTGTCGTCTTCCATTCCTGTACTCTATGTGGCTAACATGATACAAATTTCCTGCTTAACTGAAAACATGCTTCGAAAAGATTTGTGGAGAGGGAGAGCGAAGCACACGTTTACCAATCTAGCAGTAAAAGTTTATGCCACAGCACATTCGTTAATCTTTAAGGGAATGCAACATGGTTATACTTCCTACACTATAATTTAAGAGGTAAGTAATCAACCACACAAGACTGCTCCAGGGATCTTGAAATCCTGTTCTCTGTTAGTGGTATTTGTTGGTGTTATCTGCACTCATGTCAAATAACAAAAACATATGAATGAGAGACCTCCAAGATTCCCAGTCATCAACTGCCCTACTCAAGTCTTGCAAACTCAGGGCTGTGGCTTCCTTGATTGAATCAGCCCACCTGTACTACAGTCTTCCTCTTTTCCTACTGCCTTCCATTAATGGGATAGTGGGATATGTTGAATTGCAGGAGTTGAAAAGTCCCCATAGCTCTACCTCCAAAGAAAGTTCCAAAATACAAGCCATGAAGACCAGCCCAGGACATTTTGCTGCCTGAGGCAAAGAAGAAAATGGCACTCTGTTCCCATTCCATACACAAAAGCCAACTGGACTGGCAGTTGAATCTTCTTCCAGCTCCAGCAATGGAATTGTGTCCTCCATCTCTTGTGAAAGCTGTAGGATAGCTTGGTTGGGAGAGGCACAGGGAGCTTGAACCTGATACTGCCTCCCAGTATCTATTGGTTGAGATGGTGGCCTTATTTTTCCTAATGCTAGAACAGGATCTGCAGGCAGATGTATTAATTGATTATATGGATAAGAATCATTGCTGGCATGATATTAAGAAACTCATCCAGCTTCCTCATCAATTATTATTTTCTGCTTGATTATTTCCCACATTATTTGCCTTCTAAACAGGTCGCAAACAATAGTAAAACAATTAACAACTTGTTATCTTCTCCTTGATAGCAGAGCAAGGAAATTCTGTCCATCACCTGCCCTGCACTAAAGCGTCTGACAAGGGGGAAACAATCCATGTGAAATGATGCTCAGCATTTATAGCAACACTGTTCAAATGTTTAAAAGGCTTTGCATACATTTTTGCTCAGGAAATCATTACAAAAGCTCTGTGAAGCTAAGTCTTATTCCCATATTGCAGATGGAGATACTGAGGTTCAGAGAAAATAGAGGTTTTGATAAAAGACTACTACTAAAAGGAATTGAGGGCTCTGTCAAGATTAGAACTTTGACCGTCCTAAATTACAGCTCACATTTTTTGGATATGAAGGTCGCCACACCCATATCCATGGGGGAATACATTCCTGGACTTAGACAAATACGCAAATACATGAAAATGTGTAAAATAGCAAACCACCATAGAATGCAATAAAATTGTACTGGAGGACCTAGAAAATGCCTAGAAAGGATGCCTTTCCAGGCATCTGGTGTGACTTTGTGGTAAACCTCTGGCAGAGGCTGACCATAGAATCACACTGGAGGACCTCCTGATGCCTAAAGTGACCACCTCCAGCATGACTCTATGGTCCTCAAGATGCCTAGAGAGACCTCCCCTCCCAACTGCAGGTAAGTGAAATCACTGGTACCAATCCTGCGTAAATGGGAGGGGGGCTGTATTTGCACAACAAACATAGATGGGTTTGATGCTCATATGTCTCCCCTAGTCTCCCTGTTTCAGAAAAAAAATCCAAGGAATTCTAGTTAGGCAAGATCTTTAAGTCTCTCAACAGAACTATGATTCTCAGGATCCCCTGTAGCATAGATATCTTCTCTTCAGCATCATACTGTTCCATCCTTGTATGCATTTCGGAAGTCATGAACAGCCAGCTGCAATGCCCAATTCACTGTAAGCTGCAGATTTCAATCTTTCCCAGGGCTGGGAGCGGAAACCAAGAAAACAGCCCACTGCATCCCATCCACTTACATATGGATGGCCGCCAGCAGCCTCCTGTGGTGTTTGCGTGCTCTTCGTCCATCCTTCCTCTTGGTGTGTTTGTATAACATCCAAGCCTCTTGCAGCACGTTGGCAGCAGAGCATTTCATCTGGAAGTGCACGTAAAAATTGGGTGAGAAGGGGAAAACTTCAAAGCGTCAGCTAAAGCTCCATTTCCTGCTCTCCCCAAATGCTGCCATAGAGGGTGGGGCCAGTGCCAACCAAAATCTAGGTCCCCACATTAGTTTGTATCTATCTATGGCTCCAAACTGTCAGAGGGTAGGCCACAAGTGGCCTGAAGACCACCTGTGGCTCATACCCCAAGCCCTGAGGTTTGAGGGATGGTCCTGAGTGATTTTATTAAGCATGATGCATTCAGCATTATTAATCTGAAAAATTGTTTTAAATGTACTGTATATATATTACTTTGTATTTTATAATATTAGTAGTTATCAATGTGTTTGTTGAGTATTTTGTTTCTTACTTTTATTTTTCTACCTGCTTGAAATAGTCTGAAGACTTATTCAATAAAGCATTTGTTGTTGCATTAAGCATTACGCATTAAGCATTGCTCACAGTTTGTCATTCCAACAAACCAACATGAGCATAGAGAGATTGAGAAAGAGGATGGAAAGAGGGAGAACATTTTGCTGTTTTCAAAAATTAAGACAGAAAGGGGCTGTCTAATAGTCTACTAGCACATAGCCCTCTCCTCTTACCCAGAGCTGAGCCCCCCCAAAACTGGAGAAGTTACACCCTCCTGGAGACAATTTATGAAAACTGGAGAGCCAGGCCCAGGCCTAGAGATCTGACAACCCTACCTACACCTGATTTTTTCCCCTCTCGTCCCTAGAAACCCTTCCCATTTTTAATTCTTTTTTAAAGGAGAATTGTACTCCAGAAACATCAAGGAATAATGATTATTTTAAAAAACAAAGGAGAATTCCACACTTTATTTTAACAGCACCCCACACCTTATTTTAATCAAAAAGTGGGGTTTAGGAAACAGGAAGCAGCCTTCTGGAGAATTCCAAACCTTCAGTGGACACAACCCACAATAGATCCTGGGGGAAAATTGGACCACAGACCCATGGAACATGCCCACTCTTGCAGTAGGTCATGGGTGTTTTTTTACCTCTTTGGCACACTGAATGTCCATCATAAAGTTATGAACATGTTTCTCAGCTCTGGTGAACTCCAGTTTATCAGCTGCAACAGCCACCAAGAGTGCTGTGCAGCCCACCCCCTGCAAAAGAAGAAAGTCAGGACATGAGGGAAGAAAAGATAACAGGGAGAGGTCATATCTCAGTCATAGGAACATACTTTGTATGTTAAAACCCATGTTCATTCTCTTGGAGAACATCTGCCAAAGAGTAGCAAGTTAGATGGGTCAATTATTTGACTAAGGGCTAGCTGAAAACTACAAGTTGGGGAGATTATGTGGGACAGCAACTCCCAGAATCCCCCTATGGTCATGCTGGCTGGGGGATTCCAAGAGTCATAACATTGAGCTCTGCTCAAAATATTTTGTTCCCTGAAGTGGAGCCACAAATACCCTCATCCCCCAAGCCACGGCACTTAGTAATTTTGAACATGCACAACATTCACACATAGCTGAAACAAATTCCCTTCCACAAATTCCCCCAGTGTGAACCTGGCTACCCAATATTTGTTCTCCAAATATAGTTATTACCAGATAATATCATTTTAGGGGGTTCTCAACTAAGAGTAGGAGACCAATTGTTTCATTGATGAGATTTCAGCTATGAATACCCCAAGACTTATTCATTTCAAAGAGTCTACCATAAGGATCAATAAGTCTGGATTCAATCTAATATTTCTTAGCTGACATCAATGATGGATTTCTATATTTGTTGATAATTGACATGCACTTTTATTCAGTGGACAGTCCTTTCATAAATGGTATTTAGACTTTGTCAGATTAAGGAAATGATATTTAACTTTTGTCAGTTTATTTGGAACCTGGGAGATGCGTTAAAAGTGGCATTACAGGAACACCAGGAGATCGCAAAAGGGCCCCCTTTTCAGACGATGTTGTTCCCCCCTCATTAGGCACCCTTTCTGCTGCTGTTCCACCAGCGCTGCTTTTTATTAACAGAATAAGCTGTCAATAGATCCCCCATTCCATTTGTCACAGATGTTGCAAGAGAGCGAAAAGGTGCCCCATTATGTTGGC
This sequence comes from Gambelia wislizenii, assembly GCA_030847615.1. Taxonomy (NCBI): domain Eukaryota; kingdom Metazoa; phylum Chordata; class Lepidosauria; order Squamata; family Crotaphytidae; genus Gambelia; species Gambelia wislizenii. Next base: position 30,140,875 of record JAUMIR010000010.1, on the reverse strand, counting down.
GAGATCCCAGCATCAATGGGTGGTCCCTGCCAGAACACTTCCGGGTGAGATCGGGACATCCAGGTAAGTGACACTCTTTTTATGACCCTCCCCTTGTTACTTCTACCTTTTAATGTGTATTTTTGTGCTTGCTGTCATTTTTTCATGTTATTTTAATTTTAATTTTTGAATTTCCCAAACTTGTGTCTTCTCGTGAGAATTCATGGGATTTCAATCCAGGAAGTTAACGGAGCTCTGTTAGAGTTCCTTTCACTCCTGGGCTGCTGGAATGATGGGAGAGGAGGTAAGTGCAGTGGGGAGGGTGATTATGGCATGACAGAGGCAGGACAGGGGCGGGAGTGGAGATTTTGGGACAGGAACACTTTTTTTGTTCCTGTCTGAAAATCTCCTAAGTCTGGGTTTAATCCAATATTTCTTAACTGACGTCAATGATGGATTTCTATATTTGTTGATAGTTGGCATTCACCATTATTCAGTGGACAGTCTTTTCATAAATGGTATTTAGACTTTGTCAGCTTAAAGAAACAATATTTAACTTTTGTCAGCTTATTTGGAGCCTGGTCAAAACTGGAAAAAAAAACCCAAAAACAGAAGCTTAAAGCCGTCAAGAATTCAGATCTTAAGAGTGATGTTTGGGCTTCAAATTTCACGTTCAAAATCTGGCAAGGTTGGGCATGTCTGCCAGCATACGTTTTAGCTCTGGATCACTTACCATAACTCCAGTGAAGAGGCACACAGCCTTCCCACATATCGTTACTGGCACCACGTCCCCATAGCCAATGGTTAGGAAAGTGATGGGAATCAGCCAAAATGTTCCAGCCAGGTACTCACTCTCATCCATATGTTGCCTGACAAGAAAAAGTTCAACATACTTATTTATTTACTTATTTAGACATATTTATGTCTATGGACTTAACTGTCTTAGGGCAGGATTAAACTAATCAATATTACAACACAATATTTTTTTTAAAAAACAGATCAAAACATATGAAAGCAACAGAGCAGCAGCAGCAAAAAAAAAAATAGCAGATAAGAGAATTTAAAACAGGTGAAGAAAGCACAGCCTATGGTCTATGTGGAGCCCAAAACCTCCATTTTTGCATCCCTGTAGGCCTCTGGCAGTTCACCAAAATCCCCTGAATTTCTCCCCCATTAATATTTTTCCTAGTGCAATTTTCAGGCAAATTTGCACCGAAAACCTACCTAAAATGCCCAAACCTGCACCTTGATGCAGCTGTTTGCAATTTTGCACCCCCTCCAGCCCTTTTGGGGCTAGTTTTTAGTCCAAAATGGTGACCAGAAGTGATGTGCAATTGGTGCTCAACTTCATCTTCTCGCTGTTCCTACGCAGTTGCCCACTCCATGATACATTAAAACATCTTTAAAACTATTTTTAAGCCCCTGAGAAAATCACAAAGGCTCCCAAAGACCATAAGAGGAGGAAGCATTGGCTTCAAAATGTAGAAAGGAATGAAACAAGCGGCCCTTTCACATTACAAAATTACAAAATTATAGTGCTATGATTCCACTTTACCTACCATGGCAATAGTCTATGGAATCCTGAGATTTGCCATGGGGGCAGAGTATTTAGAATTCTAGGCCAGAGAGCTCTGGGGGCTCATCAAACTTGGCATACAAGATGAATGCCATGGCAGTTAAAGTGGAACAAAAGTGCTAGAATTGGGTAGTGTGAAATGGCACACAATGCCCTCAGTGGATTATCCCTTTTTGCAAGTGTTACTGGCCTTTCCCTGGACCTAATCAATTCTCTGAGGATGCCAGCCACAGATGCAGGTGAAACATCAGAACGAAACTATTCCAGAACACGGTCTCACCAGCCGGGAAAAAAACCAAGGAAAATCTATGGATGCCAGCCGTGAAAGCCTTCGACTTCACTAATCAATCCTGTTGCTAAGAGAGGATGATGTAAAGTTGTGAAAGAAAGAGCAATGTAAACCATGACAACTTTGTGACAATTTCCTGAACTGGAAGTGACATGATACGGTTGCCAAAGTGAAGACTAGAGAGGTCTAAATCCTGTAAATCCTGTACTTTAATGGTTGTGTAGAAGAGGGAATTTTACCCGGTGTTGCTGGTGGCCTGGTTGCATGTGGCAAGCAGCACCTGTTGAAATTTCTACGTCTATACAACCATTAAAGGTAGATGAGCCCTTTCCAGTTTTCAGTCTGGCAACCCTAAATATCACTTCTGATCATGCTAGGAGTGACTGTACCATGGGGAGAAAAATGGCCACCACTCCCCCAGCAGTTGCTCTGAGATTTGAGGGCTAAAATCTGAAACCTAGGGATGTGGCAGAGGGGCAACCCTGGTGATGTCCTTAAGCATGATACATTAAGCATCAACCACAGTTGCACAGGGTATGGCATTTAAATAAAAAGGACCAAGACTCACCAATGTATTCACACACTTTTCAAGACAGTGCTCTCACCCTGAGATTCCTACCCTTCACCCTGAGGACTGGAGAAGGAGGACTTGGACCTGAGATCTAGAAACCCTGGTTAGAAAAGGGTTTCAAAAGATGGTTTCAGATGCGGGGGGAGTGTGCCCTTCAAGATGTGGCACAACCACAGCTCCCATTTGCCAGCATGAAACTGGATGAAGGCCAGTGAGGCAGATATTCTCTCCTGTCATGCACCAGGGACAGCCATGTCATCTCTTCAGCTTTGAGCCCTATGTTGGTTTTAAAGAATTATTTTGCAATCCTATATAGAAACATTATTCTCCCTCCCTTTGTTTTTTGAATCGTGTCACCTAAAGTGACAAAAATGTTTATTTTATTTTCCTCTGAGGTTGACTTCACTAAGAGCCTCAGGCTTGTCAAGGTGAGCTTATTACCTGTTGGCTGGATGCCAAAGAGAAGTCGGGGGAAGAATGACCCTTTTTTGGAAATGAACAATGTAGAATTCTAGACTGTTTCACATTGAGTAGGGAGGGAGGGAGGAATCCTTGGTGGGAAGGCCTAAGGCCATCCCAATATGCGGTGTTGCATAAGGCAAAGGCCATGATGGTACCTCCTCCATTTTGTCACCACTGCAACAAGGAATTGCATTTAGGTTGTGACCCTCAGAGGGCCAGACTGAGATCCCAGAAGGACCACTAGGGCTTGAGATTCCTTATTTCTGCTCCAAATGATGCATAGAAAACAAGTAGGCTGCAGAGGGAAGGGAGGGGTTGTCTATATGTGGCAGAAAGAAGTGGATCGCTCTGCAGTAGAGGCAACTCGAAGCAGCTGCAATTTGTCTTAATAGGTTTTTTTTGGGGGGGGGTAGGTAGATTGCAGTCATGGGAAGCTATACACGTTTGCTGTGCAAATGGGAATGCCTGAGAATCAAGATGGCAGCCACAAGTGAAGTACTCGCATTTTTGTTCTCACCAGTTGCTGCCACTGAAAGGTGTTTTTTTTTTAAAAAAAAGCATATCTAAGGTGCAAAAGTGCAATATTTCGCCTTAACAGAAAAGCAAAAACAAAACAAAACACCAACCCCCCCTTTTATTTCATTAGTGCTCGTTAAGGGAAAAAAAAAAACTGGTTCCAGGCACTTGCCTTCTTATCAAGCCCTGCCCGCTGCACTCATCCAGCCAATCAGCTTTCAGCTTCTGCTCCTTTGGGAAAGTGAATCAATTTGTTTTGCTTGTTCCAACAAGCAGAAATGCACATTCCAACTGCTGTTTTTTAAAACTTTGGGAAAAGTTTTTAAAAAAACAGCGATGAAGGCTTTTCCTGTGGAATTTATAGTATATTTACCCCTCTCCCCCTTCTGAATATGGCGATATGATGCGGGATGCCATTAAGACAGGTCGTATTCTCCTCGCATTCCGCAATGGTAAGAGTTGTTTGGCAGTGGAATACACTTCCTGCGAGTGTGGCAGAGTCTCCTTCTTTGGAGGTTTTTAAACGGAGGCTGGATGGCCATCTGTCAGGAATGCTTTGATTGGGTATTCCTGCAGGGCATAGGGTTTGACTAGATGGCCCTTATGGTCTCTTCCAACTCTATTATGCTATGATAGGAGTATTTTCGCCGTTTAGACAACCCTGGAGTCTCTCTTATGGGCTTAGTACAAAAAACGCAGCAAACCGGTAGAGGAGATTCAGAAAGAGTTCTTAATCCCTCCTCTATCAGTTTCCAACAGGTTATTTCATAGGATAGTAACTTCTCCTGCTTTCCGTATGCAATAGCTGCACCCACTCCTCACCGTTCGCAGACCGACAGCACCCAGAAGGCAATGAGCCAGAGTCCTATGGTAAAGATGAGTAGCACCCGGCCTGGCTGGCTGTTCACCATCACCCGCAGCACAAAAGGGTACTGGAAGTGGATCTTGTTGAGGGATCCGATGCTGCGGTACGAGGCGTCTCCCAACACGCTGCTCCGCAGAAGCACTGCCCGGGGTACCAGGTAGAGACGGAGGAACATGAGCAGTGAGAGCAACATGTCGATGTCAGAGAGGAACAGGAAGGTCTGCTCAGGTTTGGGGTCCAGGCAGGGGAAGTCTCCGATTGGGAAGGGGTGAAGGGAGCATACCAAAAGCTCCAGCGCAATCAGGCCCAGCTTTGGAGCACTGACTGCAATCCGCCAGTCTGTCAGTGAGTTATCTAGCATGAAGAGCTAGGGAGGGAAGAGACAAAGAGAATAGATATCATAAAACTATACAAATCCAGTACAGCCAGCATAGTTTAAGAGTGGTTCAAGCATTTGGATGATGACTCTGGAGACCAGGGTTCAAATCTCTGCTCAGCCAAGGAAGCCCACCGGGTGACCTTGAGCAAGTCATACTCTCTCAGTCTCAGAGGAAGGCAAAAGCAACCCCCTTCTGAACAAACCTTGCTGAGAAAACATCATAGGGTAGAAAAATTGGTAGCGGAGGTAGAAATAGCATGGAAAGAATAGGGATAGGTTCCTGAATCAAAAAAGGTGGGCAATTCAATATGTTTCAGCAAACGTTTTATCCAAAACTAACAACACAAAGAAGCAAAATAAACAACCAAGTCAGGTAAGCCTTGCATAAATATACAAAACATTTTGAACCTTCTAGAGGTCAGCTGAAGGCTTCTTCCAAAATGCATCCAGGGATGAATTTTTCCATCCTCCACTTTTCTTATGACTTCCTTTTTAGCAGCCAAACATATAGATCTAGGCTTCTTTTTTTTTGTTTGTTTGTTTAACATATTGGAGGTAACTGGTGAGGCAGGCTAATCTACGTTGCCTTTTTCTCTATGTTTTGTTGTTCATAAATGCTCAGTAAGTTATTCTGGAGGCAGCTGCTTTTTATTTGCCTGTTGCAGGCAGGCACATACAGTTACTATAGGATCAATTAGAGTAGTATCCCATTCTTTTCCAGCTCAAACTCTATTGCTGCAGCCTGACACAAACTCTGCAGCCCTTTTTCATCCATCTTCCCAATGCCAATGCTGACTTAAAAAAAACCAAGCTTCCAGCTAGAGAGAGGACAGGAAACAAAAGAAGAGAGGCTGGTAAAGTATTTTGTAAAAAGGAGCTTCTTTGTCAGAGGCAAAGAGTTAAATGAGGTATATCTGTATTCCCATTTCCAAAGTGATGTAACCCAGGCTGAATTCACACTACACAAATAATCTAGTTGGATTTTCCTTGGGGGGGGGGGGGTTCCGGGCTCTGAGGCCATGTTCTGGAAGAGTTTATTTCTGATGTTTCGCCTGTATCTGTGGCTGGCATTTTCAGAGAGCTAGTTGGAAACTGAATGACTAGCCACGGCTCTTTCCTATGGAATCCTGGGATTTGTAGTTTCGTAAGGCACCAGCATTCTTTGGCAGAGATGGCTAAAGACCTTGTAAAACTACAAATCTCACAGATTCAATAGGAAGGAGCCATGACGAGTCATCCAGTTTCAAACTGGATTATTTGTGTAGTGTGGAATTAGCCCCAAACAGCCACCTCTGGGAAATGGGAGCATAAATCAAAATGTCCAGGTTCCCAGTACAAAATTGTGAGTTAAAGGACTGGGAAACTTCATTTTTGTGTATATGTTGTGTGCACAGAGGTAGGACCAACCCTCCCATTAGGCAGAGTGAATCAGCTAAGAAGGAGACTAAATAGGGCCCCATAGGAGGGCAGAGCTGTGTGTGCTACACCAGCTAGTCCTATTCCCCACAACTAGCTTGCTGGAGCCCTAAGAATTGGTGGAGGGTGCTACTCCATTGCCGGTGTTGAAAAAGCGACAGATACATTGTGTAAATTATAAATCATAACAGCTTTCTCATTGCCCAATCAGCTCCCATCCATAGAAATGAAGAAGGGAACCATCTTGTCATTCACCTTAGGCAACAAAATGTCTTTCACTAGTCCTTGTGAATGCACATATAAAGGAGGAGGGAGTTTCAGTTCCCAATCATTTCTTTTGACCAATTATTAATTTTTTAAAATTTAAATTCTTTTTTTTTTATTATTGTGTGCATGTCTGGATAAGTGTATCTCTGCTTACATCAGTAATACAATACTCTGGGACTGTACATATTTACTTATTCACATGCAAGAGTGAACAGGAGGGCAAACGGAGCAGCCCCGGCCGTGTGGGTGGCAATAGTACAATATAGAGGACACGGGATCAGCATAGAACTGCCATTTTACTCCAATGTGGATTACCATCAGAGAAGCCCAGTGAGTGTGGAGTGTGGCCACTGTGGATCTAAGAAATCCACTGTGACTATGAGGTAGGCACAGTGTTTCCCACCAGTGTAGACAAGCCCTGGGAAGAACTTCTTTACTGTAATAGCTGTTCAACAATAAAATGGACTGCCTCAGAATGTGGTGACTCTCCATCTTTGGAGATCTTTAAACAGAGGTTGGATGGGCATCTTTGAGGTATTCTGTAGTTCTATTTTCGTGCATGGGAGGGGGCTGGACTAGATAACCCTTGAAGACCCTTCCAACAATTCTATGTCCACACATTGGTCACTCTCACACTCCTGTCAAGGACACACACATCCCAGTGTCTTCCCATCAACTATTCTCCTAAAACTAAATTTGGAGGAGGGACTGGAAGGGGCATTACATGTACAAAGTTTTGTGTGCACACATATGAATAAATGTGTGAGTGTTCTTTCATTTACTCTCTCTCTCTCTCTCTCTCTCTCCCACACACACACACACTAGTCCCAGTAGCTGGATGATGGGTGCTGTAGTCCACTATACTTGAGAGTACCAGCTTGGATACATTTTAAACGCAGAAGCGGAGAACCTTTAGCCCTTTAAATGTTTCGGACTGTGGTCTCCATAATCCCTTATCACTGGTGTTCAGTAAAGCTGATGGGAGTTGTAGCCAAAATACCTAGAAAATCAAAGATTCCCTATCCTTGGTTTAATGTATCTGTTAGGCCTGCTTCTCTGCAGCACACTTATTTTTGCTGATTGTCTGCACCTCATGCATGCCTGTGCAATTCAAGAAGGCATTATCTCTTGTACATATAGCAGGCTGATAATACTCAAAAAACTTCCACCTCAAAATACAAATGAACCATTGTTAAGGGCCATTGCTATATTACTGTAAATATGTAGTAAAACTAAGCAACAGGCTTATTTGCATCTTGTCAATCAACAAGAGCAGCTTCGGTGGCCTGGTCTGTGCAATGCATGAGACAAAATTTCTTTCTACAGTGTACTCAGCCAACTCCAATTTGGTCAGCAGTAGCTTGGATGAAACATGCTATGTGACTCAGTCAGGAAACAGCTTGCTCAGATCAGCAGTGGAGATCAAACAGCCTTCTGAGGTGTATTTTCCAAGTGTCACTGGCTTATAGGCCTCAAACAGAGGAGACGTGCCACAGTTTAGCTATATGGAGTGGGGAGACAAAACGTCTGGGCATACATCCCAGACCTTGGATGTACAAGCCTCAACTCTCCATCCGCTCTTTCCATTAGCTTCTCATTCCCTCCCAAAACTAGCAGCAGAAGCCAGCAGTTTGAAAAATTAATGTATAGAGTGAAGGAGCATTACAAAGTCTAAATGCTGATGGGGCTCCATCTTGCCATCGCTAGGATGACAGGTGCAATCATGCTAGGCTTGTTGTACTAAACTTTATTACATAATATTATACTACACTATGCTACTCTAAGCTATCTATAATTCTATTAACCAGGTGATATGATATTTGCACCAGGGCAGCCCCAAGAGGTAATGGAACCCGAGGCAGACCCTCCAACATTTCGCAGACAAAAACTGGAAGATGTGTGGCCAAGCAATATCAGAGTGTGGTCAAGGTGGTAAAAGTTATGAATGAGGAAGAACACACAAGCTACGACAGGCTGCAGCAGTTTGTTGCTGCCTGACCTTACTGGGAAGGGCAAGATTCCACCACTTTCTCTCCTCTGCCACCTGCTGAGTTAATGGAGTGCAAACATTTGCACTTTGAACTGATTTTGCAGTAATTGAAGTAAGCTGAGACCAAAAAGAAAGAGTGGAAGGAGGAGAGAAAAACTAGGACATTTCAACAGTTGAAAAGTGTAATGGCAGAGAATTAATCGGGACTGTCCGCCAAATTGGGACAGTTGGGGAGTATACTTTTTCTACCCATTTTCAGCCCATGATGCTCTTCAGTGCTGCTATGGGGAGTTAGGGGTGCCTGTGTTTAAGACTGAATACTATTTATTCTCTGCCACCCTAAATGATGGGCATTAGTGCAAAGGTGCCATTAGTGCAAAGGGGGGGGCAAATGTCTAATGCCCCCTCTTATGTGCATAAGGAGGAAGGCCCAAATGGACAACAGGGCTATTTAACCAAATTTTGGAATAAGGGAAGAAATCTGAGCTGTATATCCAACCTTCAACTGTGTAAGTCATTCCCCCCCCCCCACTTTGGTCATTCTGAAGATTGGAATTCTCTACTGGCCTCACATAATGACCAAACTCCCCCCAAAACCAACCTTTCACAAGCAGCCCCCCCCCCATGTTGCCATTTACTGGCCAGCAGAGAACAGGTAGAGGGGAAGCACTCAGCTATATTTCTATCGTTGAAGGCACAGCAGTGATGTCGTGTTCCTGGACCTCTGGAGGTATTTTACACTACATCTCCTTGATTTAGGATCTCAGCCTCTGAGCAGGCTAGTACTATAATCAGAGCTTGGAAATGCTACCTTTTTAGACTAGAACTCCCATGATCCTCCTAGTCATCAAAGTCCCCCCTCAGGATTCTGGGAATCATATTCCCCCCCAAAATGTAAAAGTATACCAACAAAATTTCCCCGTTGCCATACTATTATGGTGGATGCAGCTTCCCAACAATGCAAATCTCACTCTTAGCAACTTTAGATTAGGTGACATGCCCTTCACCAGAAGCACTAGAGCTGAAAAACTTGTTTCAAGCCTCTGCCTTGGGCCATAGGTTTAGGTCATAATTACCCCACAACAGCCTCTGTCTGTCCCTCTTTAACAAGCACAGTACCAATGTTTCCCCCCATAGCTCAATGTGCCAGTTGCTGGCGCATAGCAAATGGGCATGAGCTACTGCAGCAAACCATTTCTGTCACATTCGGGGCAGGGATAGATTTGCCTCAAGGTGTTAAAAATATGAAGACAGGGGCCTAGCAGTGGCCACCTCTGTTCCGTTTCCCTCTGTTCACTGCCCTCAGCAAACACCATCTACCCGGAACCACTGGCCAGGATCCAGTGAGGTTGTTCTACCAACAGAACAGCTTCTGTCAGCAGAAACAAGAGGGAGAATGATTTTCTGCTTCCTCCTACAGCCGTCCATGTTGTGCTCCACAGGGCTGCAAAATTCCCTTCACATAGTATGATGGAAGTATGTAATCCTTCATTAAGTTTCTTCTCAAAGGCACCAATGAGTAATTTTAACCATTTTCTTCCCACTGCAAGAAAGTCTTTCAAAACCACGCAGCTTTCAATAACTACTTGCAATTCAGGACTTCTTTTGCACAAAATTCGTGCGTGGGTATCTTGCACAGAAAACAGCTTCTTCAGCACAAGAAATTGAGCATAACATGAACGTAATCTATATGTGTAGCTATATTACAGGTCAACCCCTGTATCCATGGGGGATATGTTCCAACACCCCCCCCCAGTGGATACCTGAAACTGGGGATAATAGGGAACCTTATTATTTTCAATGAGTGGAACGCCAGAAGTTGACCATAGAATCACATTGGAGGGCATAGAAATGCCTAGAGAGAACACATGTGGCCAAGCAACATCAGAATGTGGTCAATAAGGGAAGTGTTGTTAATGAACAAGAACAGACAGCCTAGGGGAGGCTGCAACAATTTGCTTTTGCCTGAACCAAAGAATAAGATTCCACGCCCTTCTCTCCTCTTCCCCTGCTGAGTAAATCAAATGAAAACTACTTATGCACTGTGAACTCAGTTTGCAGCAACTGAAGAAAGCTGAGGACAACTGGGGAAAGTAGTGGGACGAGAGAGAAACTTGGACTTTTTTAAAAGCAGCTGAAAAAGTGGGATGATAGAGGATTAATCGGGACTGTCTCTCCTAAATTGGGATGGTTAGAGGAGATGAGCTTGTGGGTCTCAATAAGAGAGACAGTAATGTCTCAAAGGGTTCAATGAACTGGAACGTTCTTTGGCTCAAAACTGATGGAAACAAAGAGGTGGTCTACAAAACCACAAGGGGGGCAGAGCTCTCCAGAGTTTCCACCTAAAAGTCTACTGTTTCTGTGAGTGTTAGCTATGCAGCTCATATGTGTTATTTTCTTTATTTAAAAGATTTAGATGCCACCTTTGTGCCAAACCACAAGCCTCCGTCAGGGGCTGGCAGTGAGACAAAATAAAACATGACGTAAGAAGATACAGCCACAAAAGAAAGACAGTGTGGGATTATAGTGGATGGAGTGCTGCATTAGGACCAGGGTGGCCCAAGTTCAAATCCTGCTTCTCCATGGCATTCATTGGATAACCTTGAGCCTTTCCTTTTTTTTTCACAGACCTGTCTATTTCACAGGGTTGCTGTGCTCAGGAAGAACTTGGACATAATAAATCACAATAAATAGGCCTTATCTACATGTGCAATTTACTCGGTCTTGCCTGCATCTGAGAGCCCTGCAGTCCATATGACACAGGGCATTTGCCCTGTTCTGCCCCTGGGCAGTCTTTATGACCCCCAGGGCAGAAATGGGGCTCAGATGGGGCAAGCCAGCATAGGACCTGATACAGCTTTCTAAAATAATACGTCCTTTACTCCGCTGCCTCCAGGGAAAAACAGAGCAGGCCCCACATGTCTGCAGGAGCCCATCCTAGCAGGCTAGCCCATGGCACCAGCTGCCACCCTTACCCTCCCTGTTCCGGGGTGTGTGTGTGTGTCCCACAGCATGCGACCAAGGCTGGTCACATGCAGAGGGCCTTTGGGCACATATTGCTGCCAAATTCCTCGATACTAGGAGGGTAAGGAAGATGCCGGTGGTTGCAGCAATGGGCCAGTGTTCCTGTCTGGACTCTGGCCTGTTTTGTCAAAGTAATGGGGGAGATGCTGGCCTGATCCATGGCCAGGATATGCAGGCAGGGGACAGGCATATTCTGGCTCATGTAGATGAACTGATAGTTACCTCTTAGTCATTACTTTCTGGACACAACAAATGTGAGTATAATGTTTTTGGTGTAAAGAGTAACTTTTTTTTTGTTACTTTTAAGGTATACCTGAAAGGCATTTCAAGGCATTCTTAGATGCATTTCGAGCAGAAATTTCCAAATTATTATGCTATTCCATTGCTTTATTTCTTTCACAGGTGTGCCAATGTAGTTAAGCAGATTTCCCTAACAGGATCCCCCTTGAAGTGTATTTTGTCATCAGCAATAAGTCTAAATAAATGACAATGAACATGAAAAGTACGACAAGTACGGAATAAGTCCCTTGGAAAAGTGTGACATTCAGGTCAATGACTGAAGAGGAAGAATTTACACACTGAATTACTTTTTAAAGGTATTTTCTCAAACTCTATATATTGACAGGGATCTTGTACAGTTGGCCCTCTGTATCCACAGATTTGCCATCAACGGATTCCACCACTGATGGTTTGAAAATATCCTCTCCCCCCAAAAAAAGTTTCCAAGAAGCAAACGTTGACTTTGCCATTTTATATAAGGACATCATTTTACTATGTCATTGTACATAATGGGACTTGAACATCCATGGATTTTGGTATTCATTGGGGGGGGGTCCTGGAACCAACCCGCAGTGAATACCAAGGGCCCACTGTAGCACCTCAAGGCTGAGAGAAAGAAGGTGGTAGCATAAGCTTTCGTACACTTAAATCTACTTCACCAGATGAATCCTTAAGTCTATGAAAGCTTATGAAACCAACTTCTTTCTCTCAGTTAGTCTCAAAGGTGCTACAAGATCCCTTTGCATACTGATCCAGACTCACACAGCTATGTCTCTCTTGATGTCCATGTTAGAAATCATAGGATCATAGAATTATAGAGTTGGAAGAGACCTCAAGGGCCATCCAGTCCAACCCCCTGCCATGCAAGAATACACAATCAAATCATTCCCAACAGATGGCCATCCAGCCTCTGTTTACAAACCTCCAAAGAAAATACAAAGTGAATTAAGGTTAAGGTTACCTGGATCTCTTTGATGTGAAAAATGAGGATCAGGATCAACAGCCCAGCTGTGGAGAGGGTGATGAGGCATTTCACCATGAAGGAATAGGCAAACCACTGAAAGAGGAATAAAAAAGAGAGAGAGGTTAAGGAGAGACACATACTAGGAAGGCCCCATGGACCATTTTAGCCCCTCACATCAGCAAACCAGTACTCCCAGCTAATGGTGCAATAGCAACATCCCTTTCAGGAGAATCCTTTCAACCCATTTTTTCTGCCTCCTAGGCCTTTACTGTCATCATTTGTCTCCTTTCACCAATTCTATGTCAATCCTGTTTTTATCTTGTGTTTTTACCTTTTTACGTTCTTTTTATTCTGTATCCCTTTTTACCTATACTGGTCTATGGCTGTAATAAGGATTCTATTCTATTCTATTCTATTCTATTCTATTCACCAATTCTGAATTTTAGAACTTCATTCTGCGAGGGGGCAACTGTTATTTTGTATTGCCACCAGTTTCCCCCACACAGGTGCTCTCCTACAAACACTATCACCCGCAAGCACCAATAGGCTGACTGGGGCTGATGGAAGCTATATTACTAAACATCTGCAGGACACCTGATCAAGGAAGGCTGCAGTAGGCAATTCCAATAAGTTTGAAGGGAATTGCCTTTTTACTTAAGTGTATTTATCAAGCATCTAAGCAGGGATCACCAGCATTGAGGCCATGATATTGAGAACACAGCTGCGCTGGGCAGGGCACATTTCTTGGATGGAGGACCATCGCCTCCCAAAAATACTACTCTACAGTGAACTCGCCACGGGCCAGCGTAAGAGGGGCGTTCCAAAAAAGCGATACAAAGACTCCCTGAAACAACATCTCAGGCTCAGCCAAATTGATCACCAACAGTGGTCCGCCCTGGCCTCACATCGGGAGGCATGGAGACACACTATCCACAATGCTGCAGCCTTATTTGAGAACTCACGATGAACAAGTCTTGAAGATAAACGACAACGCAGAAAGAATCACAACCCAAAAACATCACGCAAGGAGACCTTCTGCTGTGCTTTTTGCAACCGGACCTGTCTATCTCGGATTGGCCTTTTTAGTCATCAGCGCGCTTGCAGAAAGCGCGGGATGAGTCCTTCCTGAATCTTCGTTTGCGAAGAAAGCCAGAGAGAGGAGAGGCCCATTCACACTATATAATTATAATGCTACAATTCCACTTTGACTTCCATGGCTCCATCCATTGGATCCTGAGGTTTGTTGTATAGTGAGGCACTATTGATATCTGGCTGAGGATGCTAAATACTCCTCTCTAAACTGCAGATCCCAAGATTCCACAGGAGAGAAGAAAGGCAGTTAAAGTGGAATCATATCACTATAATTCTGTAGTGTGAATGGGCCCCAGCTTTGTCTAATATCATACAGGTAGCTGTTATTTATTATTAATAATAGTAATAATAATAATAATAATTTCTGCACATTTCCTCTGCCCTAGACAATCACAGCTATTGGCATCTATGGGCTTTATCAGACCAGGCAAATATGGAATCATAATGACACCAAATGAATGTGAAAGGGTGCGTATATCATATGACATCGTTCTTTTGTGATCTTGTCCTATCCAAAAGCCGTTCAATAGATCTGCTGTGGCACTTTTTTGCCAGCGTTTGAAACCTCGCACCATTTTTCTCTTGTGAATACAGTATCAATGACAGAACACCTTTGGGTGAGATCACTACAACCAAGTAGGGGACTCTCTTTTTATGAACCTCCCCAGTTCACTTGGGACTTTTAAAGTGTGTGTTTGTGTTTTGGTGTACGTTTTGTGAATTTGTTTTTCTTTTTTCAAATTTACCACGCTTGTGTCTTCTCGCAAGAATCGCCAAAATTTGGAACCCAGAAGTAAACAGAGCTCCGTTCGTGCTCCATTTCTTCCAGGGATGCCTTGTCATGCTGGTTAAGGTAGATCTGGTAGGGAAGGTTCATTTCCTGGCATAAAAATATTTCAAAATATGCCAGCAAAAGAACGTTTATGGAAGGTGGTCTGATAAAGTCCTTAGTGAGCCAGGCAGTGTGTTTTAATTCAGATTTTAAAAGAACTATCTAAAGTGCTGAACCGAATCCTCAAAATATGCTCAGGGCCTTGGACCCTTTCTTTAAAGTTCAGACAAAACCCCAGAGTGTATTCACTGCCTCCCTGTCATGAAAGCCACCAGCTATCCCTGCAAACCACTTTGCTATCATGTGGAAAAACACTCAAGTGGTAGTCTGGGCATTTGGGTGTGCTTAATTAACCCTTTTCCCCACCTCAGGAATGGGGATGGGGGTTAGGAAGATTATTTTCTTTTAAATCAGAAAACCTGGCCACCTTCCCAATCCTTTCCATTCCTCAGCTCAAAAGTGCAGACGTAATCCCATGAGGGAAATTTGAAGGCAGTAGATATGCTGAGCCCAGAGACCATTAAAAGTTTATATCTTCACCATCTCCAACTGTTTTATGGGATGATAGGACAAAAATCCCCCCACCCTCAATTTCAAGGTGATCAGAAATAACAGATTCAAATTATAAATAAAGATATTTTGCCTAAACACTAAGAAGAATTTATTAATAGTACAAACTGCTCAAAAGCAGAACCGTTGGTTGATTCTCTTTCCTTAGGATTTTATCAGACAAGCCTCTAAATATATGCTTTTGCCACCATATTTTACACTGTTTTTCAGCTGGCAAAAGAACCCTTTATATCAAACGTAGCTGTGATCATGTGAAAAAGCAGCCCTGTATGTCCGCATTGACGGGCGAGCAAGATCTTGGCGGTTCTCATGAGGAGACGTGAGCATGCTTAAAAGGAAAAAAACAGCTAAGTCAAAAAAACGAAACAAACACACAAGCACTGAAACACACTTAAAAACTTGCCTGCAATATGGGGAGGTTCATAAAAAGAGCATCCCATGCCTAGTTTTCCCATTCCCACACAGAAGTGTTCAGGCAGGGATCACCCATTGACTCTGGAATTATGCCATTAAAACGGGGCATGGCTTCATACGCTTGTAATCACAGCAAAAAAATGCCACGGACTATCTATTGACGGCTTGGCCCAACAATGGAAAAGAACGGCTTATTTTCAATACATGATCATAAAAGCACAACGTCATCTGATATTGGCGCCCTCTTGCATTCATTAGGCATCATTATGACACCATATTTGTCATGTCTTATAAAGTTCTTAGAGCTGGGGTGGGACTCATGAGGCTCTCTCAACGCTGGACTTGCAACTACAAGCTCCCAACAGTCTTCAGCCATTAACTAGGCAAGCTATGGGAGTTGCAGTCTAGCGGAACTGGTGAGGGGGGGCTACATTGTCTCCTTCTCCTGCATTTATATTCACTGAAGGATACTAGGTAACCATCTATCATGGAAATAGACAAGTTGGAGTGGGTTTGGAGAAGATGAAAAAGGATATGGAGAACAACATAAGAGGAAAAATTGAGTGAGCTGGACATGTTCACAGAGAGGTGAGTGCAGCTTTGTTCTCTGCTGTCCCAGATGTTAGGACCAGGTCTAATGATTTTAAGTTACAAGAGGGTAAATTTTGATTGAACATTTGAAGTAACTCCTTGACAGTAAGAGTGGTTTGGCAACAGAACCAATTACCTAGAGAGGTGATGGAGTCTCTTTCACTGGACATCTTCAAAAAGAGGCTGTGCAGCTAGCTACCTGCTGTGGCTGCTCTAGATGGAGTTCCTCCACTCAGCAGAGGGTTGGACTTGAAGGCCCATGAGCCAACTCAATGATTCTACCAACATGTATTCATGTTGCATACAAGATTTATTCAGTAGAGGTTTGCCCTTGGCGGTCTCCCATCCAAGTAATAACCAGGGCTATCCCTGCCTAGTTTCCAAGATCAGACAAGATATGGTGCATTTAGGGTATTTAGGCCACGTTGACATAGGAAGGTGGGGAAGCCAAACTACCCCAATTCCACTTGCCCTCAGTGGAATTTGTCTGGAGAACTAGAAAAACACAACAGTTCCCTGAAAACTGGCAACCCTACAGCAGATAGTGACACATTATTTGACAGATTAAATTCATTTATGGCAGGTAAATTTATAATTGGCCATCAGCCATAACAGGTGAAGGAAACTTAAGAGAGGTTGGTCGGCAGGATATTCTGGGCAAACAAAAGGAATTGATTGTTCACACAGTTTGAACAAAAGGTTATTAAGAGAAGGACTCTGTAAAAATCACATTTTGCATGTGTTGAAAGGCCTCTGCTGCTTTGTTTGTTCCTGCAGCTGTGAACCAGGTTGGCATCAGCATTTAAGATCCTTGGACAAATTCCAGAGCTGAACCAGTGGCTCCTCCATCAGGCAACTGCCTCAGGTAGCTAGGGTTGCCAGATTAAAAACTGGAGGTGGCCCTGTACCTTTAGCTGTTGTGCAGAAGAGGGAATTTCAGCAGGTGTTGCTTGTTACCTCGTTGTGTGACAAGCAACACTTACTGAAATTCCATCTTCTACACATCCATGAAAGGCACAGGAGCATCTCCAGTTTTCACTTTGTATAGACAATCATTTTGGTGTCACCATCTCTGATGGTGTCACCCGGTGCACTCTGTACCCCCGCACCACCCTAGATAGCAAAATTCCTTAGTTGGTCCTTTTCTAGGGCTGTATTCTCATGGCAGGACCCTGCTGTCACAGACAGGAGGGTGCTGGTCTAATAGTTTTAAGTTACAGGAGGGTAGATTTCAACTGAACATTAGAAAGAACTTCTTGATAGTAAGAGCTATGTGACATTAGAATAAATTACCTAGAATCAATTACTGTCTTCCACACAATCATATCCTTGCAAGTAATGAAGCTGTTCCCAACCTGGTGTCTTTTAGATATACTGGAGTCATAGCTTGAAACAGTTACTTTTTGACAACAACTGCCCATGGTCTGGTGATGCAGTGGTTAAATGCCACATTGCGTGTTCGAACCCAAGGACTCCAAGGTTGAATCAGCCTTCCATCCTTTTGTAGGTCGGTAAGATGAGTACCCGGCTTGTGGGGGCAATTAGCTAACACACACTGCAAACCATTTAAAGCGGTGTAGATGTGTAAAGTGCTATTGCTTAACAATTTGTAAGCCACTCTGAGAGCCTTTGTGGCTGACAAGCTGGGTATAAATACCTAAATAAATAAATAAATAAAATTGTCATTGGCCATGCTGGCCCAGAGAAGGATTTGTGTATGGGGGGGGTGTTCTAAAAGGTACTTTTCCTATGCTCTAGCTGAACTACATGTCCCATCATCCCTGACCAGAATTTAGGAAAAGCACTGGGGGACATCTTGGAGTTGTAGTCCAAAACCTAACTTTTCCAATCTCTGTTCCCAACCAGTACAGTCACTACAGTTGTCCCTCCATATCCACAGATTTGGTATCCATGGATTTAACTATTCACAGCTTGAAAATATTCTTCAAAAAATAATAATCAAAAAAGCAAACCTTGATTTTGCTATCTTATATGAGGGACACCATTTTGCTATGCCATTGCATATAATAGGACTTAAGTATTCATGGATTTTGGTATCCACGAGGGGTCCTGGAACCAAACCCCACCGAATATGAAGGGATGACTATATTTCTTTTCTTCTTTTTTTCCACTCAGAAATGTAGCACTTGTCTGTGAAGGTGTTGTTACAAAGCTTATCACTATGTTACTGGGCTTTGTTTTCTTATTTATTTATTTATTTTTAAAGAACCTTTCTTGTTCCACTAGATTAGATAAAGCTTTCCTTGCTTCTGGGAGTTAAACTGTAGTGCACAGCCCAGCAGGGGAGGTGTGTGGCCAAGGTGTCTTGGGCCAATAAAACAAACACAGCATTGTGGTGGTGTTGCAGGCAACAGCATTTCCAAAAGAAACAAGCTACCAGCTGAACCAGGTGTTGCCTTCAGGGGACTGTTGGTTTTAGGGTGGGGTTGTCACCTTCACACACCTATGAAACAACCCTATGCTTACTCCTTTGGGGGAAAGTGCACATAGGATTGAGTTTCGAACCAGAGCATGGAAAAGTTATCTTTTGCACTACAACTCCTTGGCTAAAGGTTTCTGGGAGTTCTAATCCAACACACCTAACATTTTTGAGCTCTGCTGCCAATGAGGGAAAAGAACCAATCCTCTTGTCTTGCGAATTTTATGAACAACAGATTTATTTTTTCCTAGGAGACAAAGTCCTATATCTAATTCTCTCTCTCTCTCTCTCTCTCTCTCTCTCTCTCTCTCTCTCTCTCTCTCTCTCTCTCTCTCTCTCTCTCTCTCTCTCTGGCTTTTCTTCGCAAACGAAGATTCAGGGAGGACTCATCCTGCACTTTCTGCAAGCGCGCTGATGACTAAAAAGGCCAATCCGAGATAGACAAGTCCGGTTGCAGAAAGCACAGCAGAAGGTTTCCTCGAGTGATGTTACCGGGTTGTGATTCTTTCTGCGTTGCTGTTTCTCTTCAAGACTTGTTTGGTGTGAGTTCTCAAATAAGGCTGCAGCATTGTGGGTAGTGCATCTCCAAGCCTCTTGATGTGAGGCCAGGGCGGACCATTGCTGGTGATCAATTTGGCTGAGCCTGAGATGTTGTTTCAGGGAGTCCTTGTATCGCTTTTTTGGAGCGCCCCTCTTACGCTGACCCGTGGCGAGTTCACCGTAGAGTACTATTTTGGGGAGGCGATGGTCCTCCATCCTAGACACATGCCCTGCCCAGCGCAGCTGTGTTCTCAATATCATGGTCTCAATGCTTGTGATCCCTGCTTGCTCAAGGACAGCAACATTAGTCACATAGTCAGTCCAGTGTATATTTAGGATTGTGTGTAAAGAGCGCTGGTGATTTTATTAATTCTGTGTGTATTGATTTCCTGACATTTCCTCAGTCTGGGACTGAAGGTGGATTATAGCCTTTAAACATAGCTAAAAAATTTACCTCATACAAAAGTTTCTAATGTAATTGATCAACAGTTAGTCCCAACCAATGGGACTATCAAAAGTAGGAGCTTGGTAAGAGAACATCTATACGTGTTCCAATGATTCAGTGGGTTTAACTCTAGTTGGAAGTTAACAATTTGATTTACATACGCTCCAGCTGTCCCAGTTTGGCAGGGGCAGTCCTAATTTGTTGTCCCACTTTTGAACTAAGTTCAAGGGCAGAATCTTACCCTTCCCTGTAGTGTCAGGCAAAAGCAAACTGCTGCAGTTTATCCTAGCTTATCTATTCTTCCTCTATCATAACTTTTACCATCTTGACCACACTCTCATGTTGCTTGGCCACACCTGTCCCTGTTTTCATCTGTGAAATGTTGGAGGATTTCAGCCAAATGTTACATACCTGCTTCAGGAATCCTTATGACTTTTCTCACTTTTAGGTGGAAGGGTAAATAAATGTTTGGAAAGGCAACAGGTTTGCCCCAGTAGTTTGCCCCCATTTGCTTTGTTTCTCTGCCATTCCAGCACCGAACTCTGAAAAATCACCCTTGGCTTGGCCTTTGAAAGGCAGCCAAGGCAGGACGGGAGACACCCTGAGCAAATATTATTACAATAGGAAAGTGCTTGAGATGGGACGGCACTCCAGTGGTATATAAGAAGGGCAGGAGGACATCCAAGAGAGACAGATACAGGCAGCAGTGGGGTGAGAGAGAAGTCAAATGATTAAAGCCAAATCCTTCAGTTTCACATCCCTAGAAGGCTTGCATATAAAAGTCAAAATATATTTTACTGCCCTTACTTTTCTAGATAGCTATTATAAAATCATTCAGAGCCATCCCAGCCATTGGGCATGTAAGGCCTTTGTGTTGAGCAACAGCCCTAGATAACATCTAGCATTCATTGCCAATGTTTGAACTATACAGTGGGCCCTTGGTATCCATGGGTTCGGTATCCATGGATTCGAGAATTTGCAGATTGTCATGCCACATACCTAAAATGGTGGTGCCCATACCTAAAATGGCGGCAGCCGTTGACTAATATGGGACTCAGCCATCTGTGGTTTTTACTATCAATGGGTGTGTGTGTGTGTGTTCCAGAACTGAATCTCTGCAGTTATGGCGGGCCCATTGTAGCTAGTTTTCTGCCACATCAATGAGGTAGTGAATCCATTCTAGGTTTTAGTCTGAACTTTAAATGTGTTATCCAAGTGCTGAAGCCATTTTGAGGATAGTCAGAGTTTAAAGTTTCACCTCCTTTAAAAATTTGGACTAAAACCTGCCCTGCCAAGTTGTCACTGGGTGATCATGTCTCATTCTGGGTGGGAAAGACTGTATTGATTTTGGCATTTTCAGCCCCTGCCAAATGCATGGTGTGTTCAGCTAGACAGCAAGCAACCACAGGAAAGTGTCCTCCAATGAAACTGGTATAGGCCTAGATATCTGGTAGAGGCAGCTTTACAATTAAGGTGTATGAGGAAAGGCACCATATACTGTTTGAGCTTGGAAGCTAAGCAGGGACAGCCCTGGTTAGTACTTGGATGGGAGACCACCATGGAATACCAGGTGCTGTAGGCTATATTTCAGAGGACGGGACTGGCACACCACCTCTGAGGATTCCTTGCCTATCAAAACCCTGTGAAATTCATGGGGTTGCCATAAGTCAATAGGCAACTTGAAAGCCGTCTAAAAGACGGCTTTGTTCTTCAAAACTAGCCTATGCAGTTTTAATCAGTTCCATTAATTGGAATAATCACCCAAGGTTGCTTTAACAGGTGACAGCCCTAGACATTAAGCTAGAGAAGGAGGTGTCAACCAGGGTGGAGTAGGGCTGAGGAAGATGATATTTGCCATAGAAAGTGGGGTGACATCTGAGGCCCTTTCCTATTAGGTGGTGAAAGTCACACATCAACCCCAATTTTTTATGTCCGCCTTCAGTAACATGTTGGAGCTGGGCTTGCAGGGTCAGAGGTCAAGGGTTTTTTTAAAAAAAAATGATTCAGGATGGTGATGTAATCTGCCACCCCAATGAGGCCTCCCCTCTGAATTTAGTAACCATTCTCAAAGTAACTGGGAGGAAAATTGATTTTCCCAGCAACAATGTGTCTTTATGAACTATCCCTCTTGCAATGCAATGTATTTAGGGATGGCTTGGTCTTGAATGGGCAATTAAGACCTATTAGCTTTTTATGGGTCTGAAACATGGGTCACCTATTGCCACCACTTATGACTCCTCGAATGCTTTCATCAGCACTGTATACGCACAATCCTAAATATACACTGGACTGAGTATGTGACGAATGTTGCTCTCCTTGAGCAAGCAGGGATCACCAGCATTGAGGCCATGATACTGAGAACACAGCAGCGCTGGGCAGCATTTCTAGCATGGAGGACCATCGCCTTCCAAAAATAGTACTCTACGGTGAACTCGCCACTGGTCAGAGTAAGAGGGGTGCTCCAAAAAAGCAATACAAGGACTCCCTGAAACAACATCTCAGGCTCGGCCAAATTGATAATCAACAATGGTCCACCCTGGCCTCACATCAGAAGGCATGAAGACACACTATCCACAATGCTACAGCCTTATTTGAGAGCTCACGCCGAACAAATCTTGAAGAGAAACGACAACACAGAAAGAATCACAACCTGGAAACATCACCCAAGGAGACCTTCTGCTGTGCTTTCTGCAACCGGACTTGTTTATCTCGGATTGGCCTTTTTAGTCATCAGCGCGTTTGCAGAAAGCACGGGATGAGTCCTTCCTGAATCTTCGTTTGCGAAGAAAAGCCAGAGAGAGGTGTGCTCCAGATGGGGTGAACTGCAACAGCTATCATCTCCAAGCAACAGGAACCCCCCCTGCTGGGGATGGTGGGAGTTACAGCCCCATACAAATGGGAGAAGCAAGTCTGGGCAGGTTGAAATGGAGGAAGCAAAACATACTAGCATCCACAGCTTTGCTGCACTCACTGGGCCTCACATCCCTGCCAGGGTTTGGAATGCAGAGTTAACATTTACATCTGGGCTCCAACCTCTTCCTCCACTCCATGGCACTTCTTTTCTTCCTGAATTTCTTTCTGATTTCTATTCATCTGTCATCCCTAACCACTAGTTCTGGCTCTTCCCCAGGCTGGGAACAAACCCTAGAAGTTCCTTGTCCTTGCCCTTGCCCTGGGCAATTCCTACTAGTGTTGGTTGCTACACTGTGAACACTGTGTCACCTAGCCCATACAGATTAATATTTATTCTGTCACTGCTCCCAATCCGGCCTCCCCACCCGCAGATCTCCAGTCTCAGCCATGAAGGGAGTGATTGTGTCCAGAACAATAACACAAAAGGAACTTTGGCTTCCTCCTCTGACCCAGAGAAAGGGGCCCGTTTGTACACCAGAAAGGGCTGGACAAAGAAAGAGGAAGAAAGACAGCAGACAAATGTCATATTCACTGATGAAACGGTGGCCGTATTATGTTGGAGAAAGCTGGGTCTGTACCATATTTTCATAAACACAGGTGGGGCACTTGCCTAACCAAATGCTTTCCCAACCAACCTGCATGTAGAAATGCTAGCTGTCAGGGAAAATAGATTCTAACAGCTAGAGTCCACAGCCCAACCCAAACTACTCCCCCATAAAAGTGGAATCATAGGAGATTTTCAGACAGGCAAAAATCTCCCCTTGCCGCGCGAGCAGCCTCCCGAAACTGCTGCGCGGCAAGGGTCTTTTTCGGACCGCGCTGTGCCTGTTGCGAAACCGTCCGTGTCACTTCCGTGAAGCTTGGGACGGCTCCGCGCCATATTTCAATCACGGAGGCTGCCCGTGCTTGAAATATGACGCGGAGCCGTCCCAAGCTTCACGGAAGTGACACGGACGGTTTCGCCACAGGCACAGCGCGGTCCGAAAAAGACCCTTGCCGCGCAGCAGTTTCGGGAGGCTGCTCGCGCGGCAAGGGGAGATTTTTGCCTGTCTGAAAATCTCCATAGAGCAGTAAATGTGTAGCCTATAAGGGCCCTACGACTATTTTAAGACCCTTCAGCATCCTGGTTTGCATTAAAAAACTGAAGATAAACAAAGATAAGGCAATGTTAAGGCAATTTCACAAGATGATGGGATAATATGTCTGTATGTTAATACATTGCACTGTGAAAGGCTGTCATGTAGTTTTCATTTATTAGTTAGTTAAAGAAGAAATGCACGCCCTTAAAAATGGACAACTCCAAACTGTACAATCCTCCAGATGTAGCCTCCCAAAATAGAATCATGTGGAAGTATTACTTGTGAAATGGACACTGAACTTCTGCTAAAGTATACAATGGGGACAGGCAACCTGATGCCCTCTGACTACAAATCAGATCAGCCCCAGCATGCCAATTGTGAATTAGGAAAATTGTAGTCTAAGACATTTGAAGAGCCACCCATACCCTCCAACCGGGTATGAAAACTGGGACGTGTGTGGCCAACCGACATCAGGTTGTGGTCAAGATGGCAAAAGTTATTAATTAGGAAGAACACACAAGCTAGGAGAGGTTCAGCAGTTTGCTTTTGCCTAAGCCTACAGGGAAGGGCAATATTAATTGACAGCAATTGAAGTAAACCAGGATAAAGGGGGGAAGGAGGAGGAAGACAGAGAAACTGGGGCATTTTAAGAGCAGCTAGAATAGTGGGATGATAGAGGAGTAACCAGGACTCTCCCTGCCTAACTGTGACCACTAGAGGACATGGCCATCAAGTCACCTGCCTATGGAGATGCAGGAGAAAGAGCATTTTGACTTTACCGCACACATGTCAGTGCATGTGTAGAGACACCATGCCTGCACACTCCTTCCCTTCCATTTCCTGCCTGCTGCATACCTATCCAGGTCATAAATACTGAATATATTTGAGTTGTTGCTTTTAGAATACTGTACAATAAAATCCATCATAGTTCAAACATCCTATTCCTAGGAAATGGTTATGTTCATTTGACGGACACACCCTTCATCAGCAGCAGGCATAGAACAGGTTATTACAAATAAACTCACACAGCGTACACCAGACAGTGTATGCCAGTCTTCTACACATGATGATGAGTAAGGAAAAAGCAGAGGCAGTAGCCCTTGGTGTGAAACTATTAAAACACAGAGATCCTTCTTTTTCATCTGGTATCCATCTGTGCATATGCAACTGTTACAAACAAATTAACTTTAAGAAGCTGCCAACTTTTCTAGGTGTCTCTTAATAGGAATGTCTCTTAATAGACATGTATTTGTTGCTGTGTGCCTCCAAGTCATTTCCCACTTATGACCTCCAACATTTCACAGATGAAGACAGGGGCACCTGTGGCCAAGCTACATCAGAGTGTGGTCAAGATGGCAAATGTTATTAATGAGGAAGAACAGACAAGCTAGGAGAGGCTGCAGCCATTTGCTTTTGCCTGAGTCCACTGGGAAGGGCAAGGTTCTGCTAAGTTGATTGAATGCAACCTAGGCTTGCACTTTGAGCTCAGTTTGCAGCAATCTGAAGTAAGCAGGAAACAAAGGGGGAAAGGGAGACAGAATCCAGGACATTTTAAAACCACCAGGAAAAGTGGGGTGACAGAGAATTAATTGCGACTGTCCCTGCCAAATCAGGATAGCTGGAGGGTATGGGCAACACTAAATTGAACATATCATGGGTTTTCTTGGCAAAAGATATTCAGAAAAAGTTTGCCATTGCCTCCCTCTAATACTGAGAGAGTGTGACTTGTCTGGACTTGGGCCTCGTCTACGCTGGCCAAATACCCTGGCTTGCCCCCCCTTTCCAGAGCCCTGCAATCCAAACGACGCAGGGCATGTACCCCAATCTGCCCCTGGCCAGTCCAAATGACCCCCAGGGCAGATACAGGGCTGGAACAGGGGCAAGCTGGGATAGGGCCCTTTATCATGATATAAGGGGAAAAAATCTGTTTATTCCATTTCCACTCGACTGGGCCCTGTGTGTCACTCCTCCCTGCTGCTGCCAGCTCCCTGGCTCCCTGGAAGCCAGGAAGGGGTCCTGCAAAATATGACCAAGACCAGTCACATGTCAGGGGTCTACAGTCACATGTTACGGGACCCCTGCCTGGTATCCAAGTTAGTGAGAAAGTGGTGGTCGCAGCTTCAGCAATGGGCCAGCATTCTGTTTGGATTCTGGTCCGTCTTCTGCAGGTAACTGGGGGTGGGGGGACGGACGGGTCACCTCCACAACCAGGATACACTGTTGGGAAACCAGCATATCCTAGCTAGTGTACATAAGACCTACACTAAGTGGGCAAATAGTCTGATGTAGTAAAAGGCTACTTGGGATGGTTTTCTACCTCTATACTTTCCTATCCAGGAAAAGGCGCATCAGCTAAATTTTCCTGTTTTGGGTTCAAGGCAGGGCCAGTTTAAATAATACTGGAAACACTTCTAGCTAGCTGCAGCTTCAGCCAATCTTTCCCTGCCATGTAGAACTACTGATAGAACTGTCACGAGATGGGAATCACTTTTGAAATAAGACAGCAAAGGGTGAATGTACAGTTCTCAGACTGAAAGACAGTGTGGAGTAGTGGTTACTCATAAGATTATTAGACCTGATCTTGGGAAATCCAGGTTCAACCCCCCACTGAAACATGAGACTCACTGGGTGACTTTGGGCTATTCTCTCTCTCTCTCTCTGCCTGACCTACTTTACAGGATTGTTGTGCAGATGTAAGTGGGGAAGACAAGGGCCACACACACTGCTTTGTGGGGAGGGGAATGGGATCTAAATGTACCTAACCATCAGTGGTGTTCAACCTTTGACCCTTCCTATGTTGTGGGCTTCAACTGACCACAGTAGCCGGAAAATTTGGGAGCTCATGTCCAAAGGTTGGACAGTCCTGAACTAAGAATGAAGGAAGGAAGAGAAAATGCAGACCTTAACAATGTGATGTCTTTGCATACAAACTTATGCAATTCATGCAATGGGAATGAGTGTCCCTGTCAGAGAATTTTAATTTTCCCTTTGATCCTTTACTGAACGGAATTGTTACTCAAGCATCTTGTGGGTTTGCGTCCATTTTCCTTCTTCTTTATCAGCCTTCATCCCCCCCACCACCGCCAATGCCACCACTGGTACTAGGGGGGAAATTACCAATTACACAGCTTTTTGTGTCAGTCTGTGGACAGTGAGAGCTAATTTACTTTGTAGTTCCTTTCCTGATGTTATCTTTGCCTCCCTGCTTTGATTTTGTTCCAGTCCATTGCCACCAAAGTGTTTCTGGTACTTTGTTGAGGTCTTGGGTAAGCCAACATTACCCTAAGAAGCCGAGATAAGGAAAGTCAACTTTGTGAGAGTCAAATGAGTTACACAGTGAAACCAGAGCCACCTGCAACTGCCTGGCTGCTCTACCATAACCTCCAACTGTCCTGATTGGACAGGGACGGTCCCTGTTAATCATCACACTATTTCAGCATACCTCGTAGTAATGGCATTTTGCAGCAGCAGCAACATGTCTTAATGGCGTTTTTGGCCTCAGAAGCCCCCATAAGCCTCACATTCCAGATGGTGGCTGCAAGTGGTTTAAATGTGTTAGTTCTTTGCTACTGCCATTTTAATTTTTTTTAAAAAGTTATCCAAAGTGCATATTGAAACAATATAGTGATTTTCTGATTTTACAGGAAAAGAAAAAAAATCCCGTTTTAGCACCTTAGCGATCACTCATTAAGGTGAAAATCCAACATGGTGGCAGTGGGCGCTTGGCCTGTTAGCAAGCCCTGCCCCTGCTCTCACCCAGCCAATCAGCTTTGTGCTTCCATTCAAATCGCTTGTCCTAACGAGCAGGAATGTGCCCCCCCTTGCAGTTTTTTTTAAAAAAGCATGGGTGTTGGTTTTGCCATTTTGGGTTCCCCTCCTTCCAAATAGTGTGGACTGATGCAGGATCCCATTTAGACAGGTAGGATTCCCAGATAATTCCATGAGGTTTGGATTTATTTTTATTTATTTATTTTGACCATTTAAATAACTCCCAAGTTTTCTCTCTCCTTCTCCTACTCTTCCCCTTCACCTGAGCTTACTTCAACAGCTGTAAATATAGTTCAAAATGCAAAAGTAGTTTACATGCAGTTAACTGAGTGATGGGAGGGGACAACATCTTGCCCTTCCCCATAGACTCGGGCAAAAGCAAACTGCTGCAGCCTCTCCTAGCTTGCCTGTTCTTGTTCCTTTAAAACTTCTACCACCTTAACCACACTCTGATGTGGCTTGGCCGCATGCGTCCTGTTTTCATCTGTGAATGGTCGGAGGGTATGCTGCAACTTGCAGCATTCTCCAGTTTACATGGCTGCTGACCAGACTGGCTGGGGGATTCTGGGAGTGCTAGTCCCCAAAAGTCACTTGTCCAAGCTTTGGGATTTCAAAGGCCATCAGGTTCATACACCTGCACTACTATATGCCAAAACAGTGTCTTTATTTCTTTTTACCCTCTTTTTAATAAACAGGATCAGAATGAGCCCAAATAGTAAAATGCCAGTGACCTAATCTGAACAGGATTTATGGTGATGGGTGTGGGTGTCCCTGAGGATGCTAAGTACAAAGAGGAGGCCCTTCCTTTAGCACATGGAAAGGGACTCATTAATGTAGTTCTTCTAGATTTTTTTAAAAGGCACCCCTAAATCATGTCCCCTTTCCCCAACAGGCCACAACCCTTTGCCTGATGTGAGCAAACTCTTTGTCCTACCCTACCCCATTTCATCTCCCTCAGCCTGCTTCTTAGACGTCTTGCCAAGCAGGGAGTGGACACAGAGGGGATCTAGAACGGATCCAAGGTCTGTCTCCAGATGTAGGTCCAGGAAGAACTCTTCATCTACCAGGGGAAACCGGCTTCAGATGCCGGTGCCCTCCAGAGAGAGACAGAGAGAGCTGCAGTGCAGTTAGATAATGGGCAAAAGGCAAAGAAACTGCAATCAGGAATAAGGAAATATAAATTAGGTGTGGGGTGTGTGGGAAGCTTAACTCTGCACTTAGAGGGAGGAAGGACTAGGGGCAGCATGCCAGGACTCCTGATTTTGGTGCCAAGCTCCAAGAACTCGGGAAATCAACAGGCTTCAAAACAAAAGGTAGGCTTCTGCACTGCAGCAGCTGAAATGCAAGGATGCATGTTTGTGTGTGTGTGTGTGTGTGTCTGTCTGTCTGTCTATATATACACACACATACATACATATACTAGCTGGACCTGGCATACCATACACCATTGAAAAACTCCCCCCAAAATGACTGGTAGACCTCACGACAACCCTGTAAGGTAGGCTGGTAGATTTTAAAAAATTAAAAAATTTGTCCTCCTTCTCAGTGTTCCACATTTTTCCCGGAATTGTTGAGGGTGCTGTGCTCTGTTGCCCGCTGCCAGTTGACTATCTAGGTCCCAGTGTGGGCCACAGACTGAGTGGCAGGAGTAGATTGTGAGGTGGAGAGGGATTTGCATATGGGTGGTGATTGGCTGGGTGTGTTTCCTGAGCAGCCAATTGGCACACTGGGAAAGGCAACATACCCAAGATAATCATATAGATAGATTCCTTGGCTGTTGTTCTGTAGCAACTGTGGAATGGGAGTATAATGGTCACCAATGGAAATGATGAGATAAGACTGCAGCTGCAGAATCGACTTGGGAAAAATGTATGGGAAGAGGAGGTCCGGGGATGATGGATAGCCAACTCTATTGTAGCCCACCCAAGTTTCATAGATCGCAAATTGCTTTTAGTATAGTGTCTGCCCTGTAAGTTTCAACTCTGAGCAACAACCTTTTATGATATGCTTTCTGGATTTCGGTGCCGATAAAGTCTTCTGATTAACACTGAAACTGCTGGTCACTGGGAATGCAACTACATGACAGTGTCAAAAGGCTGACCTTGCTATTTTTATAATTATTATCAGTATTATTATCCACAAAACACAGGCAGAGGAGGGGAAGAGGAAGACTGAGAAAACATCTGCATGTTTAAAGCCACAACAAGGAAGTGAGGATATTGTGCACTGTCTTCTAAACAGCTCCATTCATATTTCACTCAGAGATAAAACTTGCAATTTGGCAATGACATACCCTCCAACATTTCACAGATGAAAACTGGCCAAGCAACATCAGAATGTGGGTCAAGATGGCAAAAGTTATTAATGAAGAAGGACAGACAAGCTGGGAGAGGATGCAGCAGTCTGCTTTTGCCTGAGCCTACAAGGAAAGGAAAGATTCTGCCTGCTCTTCTCCTCTCCCCCACTGAGTTAATTGAGTGAAAAGTATCTCTGCACTTTAAACTCAGGCCTAATCCACACTACACAAATAATCCAGTTTGAAACTGGGTTATTTGCTATGTCTCCTTCCTATGGAATCCTGGGATTTGTAGTTTTACAAGGCCTTTGGCCGCCTCTGCCAAAGAATGCTGGTGCCTCCCCAGACTACAAATCCTGGGATTCCATAGGAAGGAGCCATGGCAAATAATCCAGTTTCAAACTGGATTATTTGTGTAGTGTCGACACACACACCCAGTTTTCAGCAATTGGAGCAGGCTGAGGACAAAGGGAGTACCGGTACATGGGAGGAAGAGAGGAAAAACTGGGATATTTTAAGAGCAGCAGAAAAAGTGGGATGACAGAGGATAAATCAGGGCAGTCCTTGCCAAATCAGGGCAGTTGGGGAGTAATGCAGTGACACCTAGGACAAATATTTTAAAAACCAATGTATTTAGTAGATTAATAAAGGTCAAGAAGCATGACTCCCATCAGAATTGTATGTATGAATGCATGTACAGTATGTATAAATAAATAAGTTTTAGTCAGAGCGTAGGTTAGTGCATTTTGGACTACAGTTCCCAGAATGCCCTAGCCACCATGGACACTAGCCACACTGGCTGGGAGACTCTGGGAGGTGTAGTCCAAAACTCTATTCCAAGTTCTGAATGTAGCCTCACCAAAACCTTGGACTCTTTTCATTTGAACCTCATATTGGGAATGCCAATATGAAAATCAGAGAACTGATTTTGGCTGACCCACCCTTTGTTCATGGCAACCATTTTTTTGGCTGTGCTGGCTAAGGGGTTGTGGGCATTGTAGTTCCCCGCCAAAGGATGTTTTCTGAGCTCTGCTGCACTTGGAGGGATGATCACAAATAGTAGTGAAAATGGAGGGTACATAAATGGGATATTCTGGGTGCACAAGAAGACACCCAGTGCAAACTAAGCCCCTGACATCGTGCCTCCTTTCCTTGGGAATGAATCATGCCACACAATCAGTTGATGACTAACTGGACAGCCATGGCTACAATCCTAAATAAACTTAGCAGACGATAACTCCTGTTCAACTCACTGGGATTTCTTTTTCAGTAAACATATGGAGGCTGCACTGATTACAAGTCAGCATTACTGCTCTGTGTTGCATTTCAAAACTTATACACCACTTTTCTGTTTTTTGGGTTGTTGTTGTTGTTGTTTTTTAATATCCAGTGTGGTTTACAATAAATAAAATTAGTCCTGTACTGAACCACACAACATACTGGAAGAATAATTTTCTCTCAGCCTGACCTACTTCACGTTTGTTGTGAGGACAACCTGGGGAGAGGGAAGAGGAGCCATATATGCCACTTTGAGCTCACTAAAGGAAAAGTGGGGTATAAATATAAGGTGCAAATAAACACTAATTAAGGACCATGACAAGACAATATTAGAAGCACTGCGACAAAACCCAATTTGATTATATTGAGAGTTTGAATATGTTTTAACTTTTTTGCATGTTGATTAGATTGAGAATTTAAATATATTTTAACTTTTTTTGTATATATTTTTTACTCTTCTGTGATTTTATCAGTTTCCTTTTTTTAATTTATGTAAGCCAAACTTGTGTTCCAGTGCTGGGGAAAAGATGGAATGTAAGTTTAAAAAATATATTATTATAAATTATTTCTGATGTACCAGAGCTTGGAAACATTACCCAATCAGAGAGAGTGCGAGGGAGAAAGACAACAACCAACTCCCTATTTTTAAGTCTTTCCTGTTCCTGGATTGATAAAAAGATAGACATTAGCCAGACTTGTACAGAGAGGGCTTTCCCATATGCTCCATGTGTTCTGATTTGGCAGGTACAGTCCTGATTAATCCTCTGTCCTCCCACGTTTCCAGCTTCTTTTCAAATGTCTTGTTTCTTTCTCCTCATTCCGCTTTCCTCCTTTGTCCTCAACTTACTTCAACTGCTGAAAACATCAAAGTGCAAAAGTAGTTTGCATTCACTAAATCAGAAGAGGGAGAGGGATTGGGTGGAGTCTTGCCCTTCCCAGTAGGCTCAGGCAAAAGCAAACAGCTGCAGCCTCTCCTAGCTTGTGTGGTTTTCCTCATGAATAACCTCTGCCATCTTCACCTCTCTCTAATGTTGCTTGGCCACCCACGTCCTAGTTTTCATCTGTGAAGCGTTGGAAGGTATGCATTCCATAAAGAGCTATGGTGCCTGAAAAAGTAGAGGCTCCAGGAGAATGACCCTAAAAACACATCTTAAATTTCAGGCCATTTTTTGTATGAGATGGCAGCCTTCAAGTCCCCAGTCCTGTTGAGGTTCCCATGATGAAAAAAATCCTCAAAGAATGCAGATTGTCCAGATGAACTCTTGCCGGGATTCACAATATTGGGAAGGAGGGGGGGCTGAAAACTCCAAGCAGTTCATGATAACAGCTTTAGCTGTTTCCCTCAATCTTTCTCAAAAAATACACAAAAATGTGCATAACTGCCCATCTGAACAACCAATTCTAAATGAGGCACACTCAGGAAGTCAAACATGATTGGTCGGATGTACATGGGGCAGACTTGCCAGCGATGAAGCGGCCAGATTCACCATTGTGGTTTTTATTGTACTGTTGTTGTTTTCATAGAATCATAAAATCATAGAATTGCAGAGTTGGAAGAGACCACAAGGGCCATCCAGTCCAACCCCCTGCCACGCACGAAATCACGATCAAAGCATCCCCGACAGATGGCCATCCAGCCTCTGTTTAAAGACCTCCAAGGAAGGAGACCCTACCACGCTCCGAGGGAGCGCGCTCCACCACCGAACAGCTCCCACTGTCAAAAAGTTCCTCCCAATGTTGAGGTGGAATCTTTGTTCCTGGAGCCCACATCCACCGCTCCGTGCTCCAATCTCTGGAGCAGCAGAAAACAAGCCCGCTCCATCCTCAAACATGATTGGTCGGATGTACATGGGGCAGACTTGCCAGCGATGAAGCGGCCAGATTCACCATTGTGGTTTTTTTCGGGGGAATGATCGAGCGCTTTTTTCAAGCAAGAAACTTTTTTTTAAGCAGATGATTGCTCTTCCACATCTCTCATTTAGCAAAGAGGGGGGGAAAAGAGAGGGAGAAATGGAGGGAGCTTAGGGTTGAATAATAAGGCAGGTAATTCACTCGTGGCCACCATCTTTTCTCGTGGGCATGCTCCGTGTGAACTTCAAACTCAGATAGCTTTCTGTGCCAGTGATCTTCCAAGTGGATTGTGGGGACAAATGAATACTGCTGCGATAGTGAGATAATGCACTATTTTATGCAATTAATTCTCCCATCTAGCTGATCCCCAGGACTTGCTTTTTTGCTTCTGTTCCTCACCCTTGAGAAGTTTCACCTGCTAACTCTTGCATCAAAAGCCATAAGTGAAATGATAGCTGTATTCAGGAGGTGTGTTCATGTGTCTTGGATCTGTTGTTTTTTCTCTGGCCAGCTGGCAACCTGGCACAGCATTCCTGAATGAAGGGGGAAATATTTGCATAACTTATCCCGCTTATATAGCCTCATGAGACTGAGTTCATTCGTGAGGGGGGAAATCCTGAGCGTCTAAAGAGGAAAGAAAGAAGGAACTTGCATGCTCACTTGACAGTTTCCGGTCTTATGCTGGACCTCTTCTCAGCATTCAAATGGAGGAAAACAGCAGCCCCAGTCTCCAGAAATACAATGCGAACAGAGAGAGGATGCAGCAGATCAGATGCAATGGACTCCAGGGCTCCTGGCCGTTCCAGAGTTGCATAGATTAAAATCATGTCCTTACCTGCTTGCTTTTCATACTCTTGCAGCACTGCAACCCGAGAAGTGGTGCAAACCTACGCCAATTTGCTGCAGCTGTCATCTGTCTCAACAATTTTTTTGTTGCAAGGTCGCTGGTGTGCAAAGCTATCCATGTTTGCTGTTCACACGGAGGCATGCCAGCGAATCAAGATGGCGGGTGCAAGTGAATTATTCGTGGTTCTATACTCCCCAATTTGCTCCCACCAAACAGTATATTTTTTTTTTAAAAAAAAATTAAAAACTAAATCCAAGGTGCAGAAGAGCAATCTTCCATTTAAAGAATGACAGAAGGAAAAAAAGAAAGAAAGCCTGTTTTGTCATCTCAATGCATGATTGCAATAATCCAGCATGGCAGTTCTGGACGCTGCCTTCATAGCAAGCTCCACCCCTACCTCCCTGCACACATCCCACCTATCAGCTGTCCTCTTCAGGAATGTGCTGTGATGCATGTAGGTTGTCCTAATGAGTAGGAATGCACATTTCCCCTGCAGTTTTTAAGAAACTCGCCCCCATAGTTTTCCTGAATTTTGTTCCCCATCCTTCCGAAAATGGCAGACTGCTGTAGGATCCCATTTGGACACATGGGATCCCTCTGGATTCTATGAGAATTTATTTCACCATCTGGTGAACGTCTAGGGCAGACTGAATTATGGTTGCCTGATTTCTCGCTCTCATCTGGAACCTCAGGGCCTGGTGCAATTTCTCCAGTCCTCAATAAGAAGAGTAGGATTCTCATTGTAAACATGCTGTGTGGACATATTTTCATCATTTCTTAGAGTTGGTGTTTTTTTATTTGAGCAGCATACTTTGTGCAATTGTGATTAATGCTTAATATAGCATGCTTTTGATGGCATTACCAGGGGCTGCCTGGTGTAACTTCTCCAGGGAACCTTTAACACTACATAATGCTAGCACTAGAGCCCACTTTCACTGCTTTGGCTGCATCCTATGGAGACTTGGACTTTGGTAGTTTTGTGAGGCACTAGAACTCTCTAGCTCAGAATTCTAAATTTTGTTGTTAACTGCCATCAAGTTGACTTCAACTTAGTGGTGATCCTATGAATGAGAGACCTCCCAGGCTGAATCCACACTGCACAAATAATCCAGTTTCAATGTGAAGTCGAAGGCTTTCACAGCCAGCATCCATAGATTTTCTTTGTTTTTTTCTGGGCTGTGAGGCTGTGTTCTGGAAGAATTTATTTCTGTCGTTTCACCTGCATCTGTGGCTGGCATCTTCAGAGAATGGTTGGGTAGGAGTGTGTGTGGGGGGGTTATATACTGTGAACCCCTGTTGGGGAGTATATGTAAATAGGGGTTCACAGTATATAACACACACTCCTACCCAACCAGTCTCTGAAGATGCCAGCCACAGATGCAGGCGAAACATCAGAAATAAACTCTCCCAGAATATGCCTCACAGCCCAGAAAAAAACCAAGGAAAATCCAGCTTCAGACTGGATTATTTGCCATGGCTCCTTCCCATGGAATCCTGGGATTTGTAGTTTCACAAGGTACCAGCACACTTTGGCAGAGAAGGCTACAGACCTCGTATCAATTGAAGGAAATTTAGGACAAAGAGGAAAAGTGGGAAGATGAGAATGAAACCAGGACACTTTAAAAGCACCTGAAAAAGTGGGATATGCAGGATTAATCAGGACTGTCTCTGCCAAATTATTATAGATGTAATAGGTTAAACACCTTCTGCCTATATTCACTTGTGACCCTTGTTATGGTCTGAGCTTTGGTGATGTTATGGAATGTTTAAGACAAAACAAAACAGGAAGGTTCCCAAACATACAAGGGTGTTTAACTGGGACAATATATTAATTCCTATAGAAAAAATGCTTAATATACAATAAAATATAAACTCAAGTTTACTGTGTGTATTCGTATTTGTATTATTAATCATATATCATGCAAATGTGTGAAACAAGTCACAATGAATTTAACGATTAATTATATACTGACTGCTGTAAAAGTATCTATCATCTCATTTTTCAACTGATGGTTGCTATTTTTGCTACTTTGGATCACTTTTACTGCCATTTAGGCTTGTATATTGTTCAAAGGGATTTTAAAAGAATTTATTCCAGTATTTCAATTGATGTGCTTGCTACTTTTGCTACCTTGTATCACTTTCACAGCCATTTAGGCTTCTACTGTATATTGTTCAAAAGGATTTATTCTATCATTTCAACTGCAGTAATTTATATAACTTGAATGTTACATTGTATCACTTTAACAGTTAGTTACCTTAGTATGTATATTTTTTGACATATCAGACAGGGGAATGCAGATATTTGTAATATCATGGATTGTACAGGAATTGTTATATTCCATATTATAGTCTAAAGTGATAGATATTTTTACAGCAGTCAGTATATATTTAATTGTTAAATTAATTGTGACTTGTTTCAAACATTTGCATGATATATGATTAATAATACAAATACGAATACACACAGTAAATTTGAGTTTACAATTGTCCCTTCATATTCGCTGGGGTTTGGTTCCAGGACCCCACCGCGGATACCTATACTCATGAATACTCAAGTCCCATTATATGCAATGGCATAGCAAAATGGTGTCCCTTATATAATATAATAATAATAAAATTTTATTTCTATCCCGCCCCTCTGCAACACAATATAAGATAGCAAAATCAAGGTTTGCTTTTTAGATGATTTTTTAAAAGAATATTTTCAAGTCGTGAATACTTAAATCCTTGGATACCAAATCCATGGATACAGAGGGACAACTGTATATTTTATTGTATATTAAGTATTTTTTTCTATACGAATTAATACTCTATTCTCCCAGTTAAAGACCATGGAATGTTTAAGTACATTCTCCCTGCTCCAGATGAATGATCAGTTACAGAGCATTCATAATCAGTGCAGCTCCTGAATTTCTTTTGCCAAAAGACATCACCTAATCTTGCCTGCATCTACAAGTAAAGCTGCCTCCCAACACAGTGGATTAAAGCCTGGGTGGAAGGCATGTGCTCACACAGAGGATTACAGTACACATCAGTCTCCACCATTGCCTATGCTGGCTATGGATGATTGGATTTGAAATCCAAGAACATCAGAAGGGATCTAGATTACTCACCTGTAGGTTAATCATTCACCATGCTGACTGGGGATTCTGCTATCCAAAAAAGAAAGAAAGAAAGAAAAGAGAAAAAGAAAAAGAAAAACGAAAAAGAACTTTCTGGCCACAACAGGCTGTGTAGCCTCAGCGTCTTTTAAGTTATGCAACTAATACACATCTCCTGACTTTCAGAAGTGTTTCACTGCTTCCACATTGCTGCCCAACACCGTTGCAACTTGTCCCTTGTCGGTCCTCTACCCCACCCCTTAGATAAGCAGGTTTCTCCCTTCCTTTCTCTGATCTTGATGTCGCCAGTGTCCTTCACCCTGCAGACAGGAGTGGATCCTGATCAATGTTAAAGGAAAAGGCAAGTCAGAGCAGGGATCTGTCTGCTTTTCTTTTCCTGGTTTCTGTGGAGTAATATATGGGAGACATTCTTGTGGAAAAGGAGACCAGCAAGGCTTGACATGCTTAGTAACTTGGGAGGAAGGGGCATGGAGGCAGCAAGGATGGTAATGTAGGTTCCCTGCCAGGGGAAAAGAGGAAATCCTCAAGCTCAGAAAAGTTAATTTTTGGACTATCAACCCCCAGGATTTTGGAAACTATAGTCCAAAAAGTAACATTACCAATACCCTCTCCCTGAAACACTAGCTGGCAAACATAAAAGCTAATTTTCTCTGAAAGTTTGCAAGGCTGCAATATGGATCATTTCTGGCCACAGTAGCAAAATGCAGCCAGCCTCTGAATGTTGGTTGCAGAGGGAAGGGCAGTCGTGGCATGGCTGTGGGTAGAGGCATTGCTATCCCTTTCATTCATTTTTATTAGTTACATTTAAAATCTACCTTTCCTCCAGTGAGTTCAAAGTGTAAATGGCCCTCCTCCTTTCTGCTCTATCCTCACAACAACCACTCTGTGAGATAGGTCAGGTTGAAAGAGAATGACTCTCACAAGGTCATCTGGGAGGCTTCATTCTAGTCTGTCACCAGGGGCTTGAATCAGAATCAAGGTTTCTGGTCAAACTACATGTGTTAATTAGGTTCCTAGGGTCATAATGTCTGGGTCCAGGCCCTATATTTGTCATGGGCTGCTGACACACTGCAGTTTGATGCTGCTTAAACTGCTGTGGCTCAATGCAATGGAATTCTGGGATGTGTAGTTTTGTGAGCTCTTTCGCCTTCTCTGTCAGAGAGCTCTGGGGCCACAACAAACTACAAATCCCAAAATTCCATAGGATGGAGCCATGATAGTGAAAGCAGTGTCAAACTGCATTATTTCTACAGTGTGTCAACAGCCCTAGTCATTTTTAATAAGGTACGTATAATGGTTTGTATGTTCTGCATTCCATTTTCCTCTTGCCTCACTCTTTACCATTCCTTTCCACACACACCAGTCGCTCATACAACTGGTGAATTGACTGCAGCCTTCAAAAGCCTACACCATAAAAAACATTTCAAGTCACCTTACAGCAGGGTGAGAATCATGCCCCCTTCCAGGTGTTGCTGGACCACAGCTCCCAGCATTACTCATCATTGGCTATGCAGGCCACTGGGACTTGCAATCCAAAAAATATCTAGAGGACTGCCCGAGTCTCACCCCTGCCTTGCAGAGTTGCTGACAACATTGCAGCTAAAGCATGCATGTCAAGTACTTTAAACACTTGAAGACTCCATATAAACATTATAGTATCATCCACAATCAGGGGCTGGGAGTGAAACAGAGGAATGAAGGAACTACTGCATCCATACTTCACCTCCAAGCCTCCTAGAAAAATTCTAGTTGGCCGCCGTTGGAAACTGCATATTAGAGCAGAGATCCTTGGCTTGATGCTGATCCACAGCTTGGAATAGTTCCTTTAGTGAACTACAGCTCCCAGAACGGCCAGACCAGCATGGCCAATGGTCATGCTGGCTGGAAATTTTGGGGAGATGTAGCCTCCCCCCCCCCCAAAAAAAGGAGGACCTTTTCCAAATTCTGGTCCCATTAACCCAGGCAGATTTCATGAAAACACTTTTAAATCAACTGTTTCATCTATTACAAACCAAGGCTGCCTAACCTAGGGCCCTACCACGCTACACAAATATAGGATTTATGATTCCCAGTCAAGCAACACTAATAGAATTTTGAATGTATATAATACTAAGTGTTTATAACATACAGAGCTATACATAAAGAGTTGTTATAGTTATGATCCTGATGGGAGATGGTGGACTCTCAATCCTCTCCCTCTTCTTTATGAAGCACTCTTCTTTATGGACACTCTTCTTTATGAAGCACTCAGAGGATAATATATATTGTGGAACTAGGTGATACCTTAAAGTAGGGTCAGATTTTGTTGTGCAGTTTAGTTTTGTTTGTTTGTTTTGTTTTTTGTCTCTTTGTATAAGAATGCTTTAGTGAAGTGTTAATGTGTACGTGTAATGTATGAAGCGTTTAATATTTTTGTGAGTGTTTAGTTCAGATATAAGTACGATGTACTTATGTTTTGCATATTCATGTTTATTTGATGATGTCAATAAAGATATATGAAAGATAAGATTATGATTACATTTTAACTGCAGTGGCAACATCCTATGGAATCCTGGGATTTGCAATTTAGGGAGAAGATTGAGAATTCTCTGCTAGAGAACTCTAGTGCCTTCCCAACTACAAATTCCAGGATTCCAAAAGATTCAGTGTGACAGTTACAGTGGAATCAGAGGGCTATAATTCTGTAACATGACAGGACCCCTGCTTCCCTCCAGGTATGGAGTTTAACACAAGCCAAGGGCAAAACATATATAGATGCATGATAAAACAAAGATACCTATGCTAGTCAACGGAGGACAGAAGGAATGAAGAATTCTGGAGAACTCAAAAGTCTGGATATTTTATTGGTGAGCTCTTTGTGAGCTCTTTTGCCTTCTTGTGGATTTGGGCTTTGTGAACTGCAAGTTGTGTAGCTGCTAGTGATCAATGGTGGGTTATTGGGAGAAATCCTTATTCTGGCCTCTCTCACATTACACAGTTACAGCACTGTGATTACACTTTAACTGCTGTGGGTGCATTCTATGGAATCCTGGAATTTGTAGTTTGTAGTTTGGGGAGGCATTCAAGGTCTGTGGCTGAGAATTCTAAATAACAATCCCTAAATGCAAACCCTAGGATCTCACAGGATGGAGCCATGGCAATTAGAGTGAAATGAGAGTGCTATCAATGTGCAGTGTGAAAGGACCCTCCAAATCAAATGAAAAGGAATTAAAACATAGGCATAAGAGGCACTTGTGAAAATAGCCTTCGTTAACCCAAGTCAAATACTGAAAGTGTCAAAAAGGTGCAGGCAAAGAAAGGCGGTGGAAGAAATCACTTCCAAGATGACTCAGACAAGAGAATGCTCACACAGTGCGATGGGACAATTTACACACCCCACACCCATATCCGTCAACGTCCACAGATGGATGGGGAACATTTTTCTTTTCCATATTATGATGGAAAGGTGCCAGATCCTGTCTGATCTTGGAAGCTAAGCAGGGCCAGCCCTGGTTGGTATATGGATGGGAGAGCGCCAACAAATACCAGGTGCTGTAGACTATATTTCAGAGGAAGGAACTGGCAAAACAATCTCTCGAGGATTCTTTGTCTAAGAAAACCCTATGAAATTTATGGATCACCATATGTTGGCAGGAGATTTGAAGGCACATACACATATACACATACACTCACTATCTGTCCCTAGGTTCTGTACCCTACCCCAGTAAAATGCTGCCCTTTCCTTATCTACTGGGAAGAAGTCTTTACTATCACACATACAGACTTATAATTCTAGCTGGACATGTGAGTACACGCTATCACATTCTAGTGAGCTGTTTTTCTTCCATCTCTTCCACCCTGTCCTCCTTATCTAGACAGGTCAAGGTAGGAATCATGTGGCCCTCCAAATGTTGTTGTACTGCAATTCCCAGCAGCCCTAGCCAGCACAGCCAATGGCCAGGGCCAGTTTAAGGAATTTGGGGCCCCCTGCAATGCTTTACTTTGGGGCCCCCATATGACTTGAAGGCACATGGGCAAGAAAGAAAGAAAGAAGCCCTTTCTGAGGGAGACAACCCTCAAATTCCCTGTCTCTCTCTCTCACACACACACACTCACCCTCTCTGATGTGCCTCTCCCTCCAGCTTCTGCCACGGAGGGCTGCTGTTTCTTTCTCTTTCTCTTTCTCTTTAGTTTTGGAGAGGCTGTTTTGTTTGTTTTTTTAAAAAAAGCCAGCAGGAGGTTTTTGGAGGAGGAGGGTAAGAGGGGGCTTCTCCCGGCTGTCTCCTGGCTGTTCCTTCGTCAGATTAAGGAGGCCAACACGGGGCCCTCTCTTGACCTCGGGGCCCCCTGCCAATGCTGATTTGGCAGACAGGTTAAACCGGCCCTGCCAATGGCAAGGAATGCTGGGACCTGAAGTCCAAAAACAACTAGAGAATGTCAAAATT
This sequence comes from Gambelia wislizenii, assembly GCA_030847615.1. Lineage (NCBI taxonomy): Eukaryota > Metazoa > Chordata > Lepidosauria > Squamata > Crotaphytidae > Gambelia > Gambelia wislizenii. The sequence continues at coordinate 30,099,793 of JAUMIR010000010.1, read as the reverse complement.
CACATCCCTGAGCAAGAAGACAAGCAGTACAGAATTTGCAAGTTACAGATATTCTCATAATTGCATTCAGGAGTTACAGTCATTCTGTTCAAAGCTGGTTTTTAGAAAAAGGGAAAAAGACTTTGGTCACTGTCAAGAAACACCTGATTTGGGGCAAAGACATTGAAGATAAAATTCAAGACAAAATACAGTAGACATATATGCACTTTAGCAATGTGTGGTAGTATTCAGCAAAAGATATTGTGATAATATTAATATGCAAGGGTGGCCACATTTGAGGGGCATAGTGCCAATCTTCCAATAAAACATACTGGCCCATGAGTGAGGGACCATTTTGATGACAAGGGCCAAATCCATGCAACACAAATAATCCAGTTTGAAACTGGATTATTTGCTGTGGGTCCTTCTTATGGAATCTGGGAATTTGTAGTTTGGTGAGGCACCAGAGCTCTTTGACAGAGAAGGCTAATATCTCACAAAACTGCAAATCCCAGAATTTAATAGCATTGAGCAATGGTGGTTGAAAGGGTGTCAAATTGCATTATTTTTGTAGCATGACAGCAGACTAGGTCAGGAAATCAAAATATCATCTTTGCCCACCTACCACCCACAAATTACTGTACTATGGGGTTAAATACAGGAAATTCTTCCAGGCAATAGACTATGTCAGAAACTGGTGAACTTTCCTTCATTAGTTTAAACAGAGATTTAAACAAAAGTTAGCCACACATCAAGGGTTTAGATGTGGCTTCCTGCATTGGAAGGAGTTGAGCTAGACAACAAAAAAGATCCCTTTCCGTGCTATAATGCTATTAAAAAGTGGCTGTTTATTTCAAGGCAAAACTCGAGGTAACATATGAATGGGGTCTTCCAAGGTTTATAAAATATTTATAACAGGAATAGAGTGGGGCAAGACTGCAAACCCTCCAACATTTCATATATGAAAACCACAGGACAAATGTGGCCAAGCAGGACCATTACTGTGGTCCTGAACCAATCAAGTAACCTGCAACTGTTTTTTATGTTTAAAAATTAACAACCACAGCCATCAGAGTTTGCATACATTTTTGCAGTACACAAATTCCAAGTGTACCAACTAGCATGGCTACCCCAACACTCCCATCTCAGGTGGCAGCCTCCTCTGACCTTGTTGCAGGACCACCTCAAACCCAGAACTTGGGAGAGTCTAACTAGCCGGCACCTGCATAGTCACAAGACATCTTAAGACATTTTCTGCCAGTTCTAATTCATGAAAGACCAGAGCTCAGGGATGGGTGGGAGGGAATGGTTTTGGACTACAGCTCCCAGAATCCTCCATGGCCCATGCTGACTGGGGGATTCTGGGAGACACCATCCAAAATGATAACTTTCCCCAGCTCTGTGCATGTTGCTATCTACCCTGGATAAATCAAAAAATTTTCCAGGAATTTTTGTAGTGACAATATTCACACACTCTCCTTTCAGGTCCATCAACCAGGATTCCGAAATGGGCTCTCTCTGAGAACAACATTCTGGCTTTTAAATGTATTGATTAGTAAGCCGCCATGAAACACCTATCCACCCCCTCCACCCTTTTTAGCGAATCAATTTTTAAAGCTGTGTAGGCTTGCAGCCATCACAACATTCTGGGGTGATGAATTGCGGGGCTTGTTTAATCGCTACATTCATCGGCTACAGTTTTCAGCAGACTCATCAGCCTACCTATATATGGAAAGGGAGCATTTCAAGAGGGAGAGCCTGGGACTGAAAAGAAAACTTATTTGTGGTTTGTTTGTTTTTTTTAATTATTTTTGTTTTATTTTATTTTGAGGCTTCTGTTTCGTTGCCACATGATACAGCTCGGAGGAACGGAAAAGACAATACGAAAGGTTGCCTTCCTTTCTAGCAATGTGTGGTGGTAACTTTGGTTTAGGAAATAGTAAATTACCTTTTACTTCCTTCCACTTCCCCTCCAAGACACCTATTTTGAGGGTTTGGTGCAAATATAGAGAGAGGCATGCATAGGGAGAACATTGTGTTGTGATTTTTCCCTTCCTCTGAAGAACTCGGGGCATGGTGCATCCCTTTCCCTACCCTCCTATTTCATCTTCACACCAACCCTATGAAGTAGATCAGGCTGAGAGAGAAGAACAAATCACTGCTGAGCTTGTCTATCCATTACAACAGGAGTGGAGGACCAACCTAGAGTCCTGAGCCAGTTCTCCAACCCACTCATCCTGCCAGGACCGGATGACATCAAAAGGCATCAATGCACAGGTTCACTGGCTGGAGCTTTCTGCCTGACCTGCATCCACTGAACAGTTTTGTTCAATCCTTGCCTTCCCCATGCATGGAAAGGCAGAGGTGGTGCGGCAAAACTATGTACAAGGCTTGCCCATACCATACCTTACTGAAAGTAAGATCATTTAGACAGTGGAACCTCAGAAGATGATTAACTCATTCATTGGAATTTTTAAATCTGAAGTTGGATGGCCCTCTGTCAGGGATATTGTAGCTGTGGATTTTTTGCCATGGCAGGGACTGGACTAGATGATCCTTGGGAGTACCTTCCAGCTATACAGTTTCATGCTTCTATGATATAGTGCTGAGTTCAAAGTTACCCGGTGAACTTAACAGCAGAATGGGGGTTTGAAGAACCTAATCTTCCACCCAAATCTAAGACTCCAGCCATGACATCTTATACTGGGTTGTGCCCAAAGTTTGTTATTATTTGTCAGGAAGATAATAGACTGTTGATGAAAGTGCATGCAAGCTTTGGAGTTTCACAGAATTCTTCATCAGAGAAAAGCAGCAGAATCTTAGACAGAGAGGCACAGAGGGCAAGGCATCCAAAAAGGTGTCCGCTCAAGCTATCTGCTCCAAAATGTCACTTCTAGCCAATCAGAAACCAAGCAAATCTCCTCAAATTTGGCACAGTCAACTCTTAAGCACAACTGAAACATTTCCCCAAAGGAAATTGACCTGGAGTGTCAACTTGCCTCAACAGAGGAGCAAAGGTTGAGCATATCATTTTTGGACTACAACTTCCAGAATTTGGCTGTGGGTTCTTGGAGCTGTAGTCCAAAAAGTCACTTTTCTCAAACTCTGCAGAGGGCAAGGGGTGGGCAAAATGAGGGCATTGCCTCCCCCCATAAGAATTCTGCCACCCCCATGAAATTTTCCTTCAGTCCCCACATTTCTAAGCATTGCAGTCACTTAACATTTCAACTGAGTATTCAGAAACTGAGTTTAGGCTTCCAAAGAAATGGGGCCAGCAAAGTTACCAAAAGAATGAGGACAGAAGAAATGGAAGAGTCCTGCATGTGAATGGTTTCCAAAGCCTCACTCTCTGACATTTGGGGGCTGACGGAAAATTAAATTTGAGGGAGCAGAATTCATACAAAGGGGCAATGCCCTCATTTTGTGCCTCCTCCCACCCAGGTACACCCCTGGCAGAGAGAAATTCCTTTGGCAAAGCACTAGAACCCGTCTGACCTTGGAAGCTAAGCAGGGTCAGCCTTGGTTAATCCTCGGATGGGTGACCACCAATGAATACCAGGTGTTGCAGGCTATGGGTGCATCTACACTGTAGAAATAATGCAGTTTGATGCCACTTTAAGTACTGTGGCTCAAACTGATGGGATCCTGGGATTTGTAGTTTTACAGAGTCTTTAGCTTTCTCTGCCAAAGTGTGCTGGTGCCTCGCTAAACTACAAATTCCAGGATTCTGTAGGATGGCACCAGGGCTATTAAGGTGGTGTCAAACTGCATTATCTCTACCATGTAGATACACCCATAATCTATTTCAGAGGAAGGCAATGGTAAAACCACCTCTGAGGACTCCTCACCTCAAAAAACAAAACAAAACAAAACAAAAACCCTATGAAATGCTTTGGTTGCCCTAAGTCCACAGGTGACCTGCAAGGCCAAATCCACACTACACAAATGATCCAGTCTGAAACTGGATGATTTGCCATGGCACCTTCCTATGGAATTCTGGAGTTTGTAGTTGGGTAAGACTCCAGCCCACGCTGGCTGAGAAGGCTAAAGCCCTTGTCAAACTACAAATCCCAGGATTCCATAGTAAGGAGGCATGGCAAATCATCCAGTTTCAAACTGGATTATTTGTGTAGGTAGACAGGGTGATTCAGGCCAAAGGATGCTGCCTGGAGGAAGGTGGGGAGGGAGGGAGACTCCCAAGCAAGAGCGAGCGAGACCACCAAGCAAAGAGGGAGAGAGACCCCCAAGCAAGAGCGAGGGAGACCCCCAAACAAGGAGGGAGGGAGACCCCCAAGCAAGAGGGAGGGGGATCCCCAAGCAAGGAGGGAGGGAGACCCCCAAGCAAGGAGGGGATTCCCAAGCAAGAGGGAGGGAGAGCCCCAAGCAAGGAGGAAGGGAGACCCCCAAGCAAGAGGGAGGGAGACCGCCAAGCAAGAGGGGAACCGAGGCGGGTCGACTGACTCACCTGGCAGTGCCCGAACCAGGCCAGCTCGGTGTGGAGCACCATCAGGGCGATGCCCAGGAGCGCCGTGCCCAGCGCCCAGCCGGCCAGCTTCCTCTCTTCGCCTAGCAAGACTTTCCTGCCGCGGAGGCGCCGCAGGTTTTCCCCGGGCGCCCTGGGCATGGGCAGCACCGTGCTCTCCGGGGCGAAGTCTTCCTCCTCGCCGGCCTTGCGCTGCATCTCTTGGGCGCTCGCCGGGACGGGCGAGCCCTTGGGCCCCGGGGTGGGGAGGCAAGGGGTGAAGACCCCCTGGGCTGCCCCCCATCCCTGCCTCTTGAGCAGCCAGCAGGCAGCCAGGGCGACCTAGCCCCCCACACACAACACACAACACACACCTGCTGGGAGGAGAAAAAGCAAGCAAGCAAGAAACTCCGTGCCAAGGGAAGGCTGGAGATCAAGGCGAGGAGAGCGACCCCCAGCCAGCTAGAGGGAAGAAGGCAGCCCAAAGCTCCGCTCCGGAGAGCTCAGCCCCGAGGAGGTTCCACCAGAGGAGAGCGGGCAAGGCGAGGCAGAGCGCACAACGGAGGAGTTGGGCATGAAGTGGAGGCAGTCCGCAGACGAGTCGGTCTCAGTGCTTCGTCATGGGGCAGGGCAAGGGCGTGGGCTCCCCCCCACCCCACCCCCGGGTGGGCTGGACAGAGGGGGGGTGGGGATGTGTGTGGCGGGGAGAGAGATTGGGAGCAGAAGTGTGGGAAGGTAGCCTTGCCAGCAGGGACGGTTTAGGGAATTTGGGGGACCCCTACCACGCTTTATTTTTTTTGGGGGGGGGGGCTCATATCTTTATCTCAGGTCAATGTAACCTAACTTAACCTGACCTATTCACAAAACAGTTGTCCCTCCGTATCCACGGATTTGGTATCCACGGATTTCAGTATTCAGGGCTTGAAAATATTCTTTAAAAAATAATAATCCTAAAAGCAAAACCTGATTTTGCCATCTTATATAAAGGACACCATTTTGCTATGCCATTGCATATACAGTAATGGGACTTGAGTATTCACGGATTTGGGTATCCCGGGGGGTCCTGGAAACAAATCCCAGCGAATATGAAGGGACAACTGTATAGGTTATTCAGATTATTACTAATAATGTTTTTGCAGGAGGAGGGTTACGATAATGATGGGGCCCCCTGCAGCTGCAGGTGCTGCTGGGCCCTTAAACTGGCCCTGCTTGCTATCTTTTCAAAAGTAGCAAGGAAGTTTCCACATCCATTTACCCACCCACAGTGTGGATGCCACAGTGCCCTTAGCCCTGTCCTCCTGGCAGGACATGTGAAAGGGATCTAAGCTCAGAGTAAGAAATGCATAGGGTTGCACTGTAAGTCATAACGACCCAACATCAAGGGATCCCACCCCACCCCTTCTGGTCTGTGTAATTCACTGTTTGGGGCATGCCTGTTCTTTGGGAAGAGGAGTATATAGAGCAGGGACTCATACAGAGAAAGAACGTAGGCAACTTGATGACTGTACAGTGTTTACTGTCTTAGGTGGAGACCACTGACATACACACACTTCTGTACATTTGTCAAATGCAGGGTAATCTGTGGCTTTTCAGATGTCAGACTGCAGTCTCCATCAGCCCCAGCAAAGGTCAGGGATAATAGGGAATAAAGACAGACATAGTGCACAATCCATGCTGGCTGTGTTTCAGGGGTTTGCAATCTTTCTTTCTTTCTTTCTTTCTTTCTTTCTTTCTTTCTTTCTTTCAAGGAACCTTTCCAAGCACCTGGAGAGTCAATGGTTCCTATCAATAGTCAAAACCTCCAGTGTTTCCCAACCTGAGTCTCTCCATATGTCTGACCAAAGACAGAAGAAGGAACAAGAGAAAAGAGAGTAAGAGTGCCTCTGAGAACCTGCAGAGAGCCTCCCACTATAATCAGGATTGTATAATTTTGACCGTTGTTTGCAGTTTTCCCAACAGATACTTAAAAAAAGAGAGAGAGATCTACTTCACCCTTGCATGGTGGAAAGATGAACTGTTGTGCTGACTGATTACATAATGAAGGACTGGACAATTTGTAGCCCTCCAGATGTTTTTGGATTGCATCTCCCATCATACCTCACCAATGGCAAAGTTGTCTTGGGGTGATGGGTACTGCAGTTCAGCAACATAGGGAGAGCCATGCATCCTCAAGCCAGGTTGACAAAAGTGCCTTTTTCTAAAGGCATCAGAGATAATGGTCATCCCCACATCTTTTGGAATCAAATTAGGTAAATCAATTATGCATTGACTGAATAGGTACTTTCTTTTCCCTGGCCTAAACCTCCTGCCAATTGCTTTCATAAGATGACTCTGAGCAGTTCTGCTATTCTGAGAAAGGGAAATCAGGAGCTACTACTGTACTATGAAAGGCAAGATAGTCAGGAACTAAAAGCACAGCATTGAGTATCACCATGGGAAATATGATTGCAGAGTGGAAGAAGCTCTGCCCCGCACACTTGTCTGACCAATCAGCTATCCACTTATGGAATGCACAGTGATGCGATTCAGTTGTCCTAACCAGTGGGAGTGCACATCTCCTCCGCAGGTTTTAAAAAACTATGGAAAAGACCAGAAGTCTTTTCTGGTGTAGTTTTTGCTGGCTTTGGTCCCCCTCCTTCCGAATACTGCAATTCAATGTGGGATCTCATTAAGGCAGATTGAATTCCCCATGAATACCATCAGGAGTTTTTTCGCTGTCTAGATGATCCCATGGTTGTTCATTAAAAAGCTTTTGGGGCTTAATTGGTTTTACACAAGCCCTCTCAGACATTCTCTTAAATTATTTATCCGGTTATAATTTATCTTTTTAAACTTGTTAACTTGTTTAACATGTTTTTAGCTTTTAAAAATCATTTTGTTATTATTTTACACTGTTTTAAATTTGTTAGGTAGGTATTATCATACACCACCCTGAGATCTTTGGATAGAGGAAGGGATATAAATATATAGGTTTAAAAATAAGCAAACAAATTGATAAGAAGGATTGCTGACATAAAGTGGTTTAACCATCACACCAAGGGGGGAAAATCCCCCTCCACACACACAAGCAGGGATGAGTAACTGTGCCAGGGTCACATGCTTTTTTCATCCCCGAAACTCCAATGCCCTGTGATGTCACTTCCTGTCCCCCCCCCTCTCTCTCTCTCTCTCTCTCTCTCTCTTGGTCATTGGGGGAGTTGGAGGGACAAAACTGCTGCATTTTGCATGCATTTGACTGCCTTTTGGAAACCTTGGGGCTGAAAAACTGCCCTCTCAGAATAAATTTGGAGGTTGGGATCTTCTAAGGGTACCCTAGGAGGAACCGAGGGCCACAGCAAAAGGGCCACATGTGGCCAGCACATTACACTCACCCCCCACCTCTCCACTAAGCAATCCTGCTGAAATGAAGAATGCTTGGGGTAACTTGGAATGGGTTTTTGTGTGGAGGGATTGTAAACTCTGCCCAGTTCTGGCAGGCAAAAGTAATCCTTGGACTCAGAATTCTTTAATGCTAAGTAGACTCAACAAAAACCCTATTGTTGGCACCTTAAAATCTAACCACTCTTGCTACTGTTGTTGTTGTTGTTGTTGTTGTTGTTGTTGTGATGGTGGTATTTGCTGTTGCTGCTGCCTCTGGCATAAGTTCTCATCCACTACAGGTCCCTTCATCAGACACTTCAATATGCATCTGATGAAGCATGCTGTGGCCCATGAAAGTTTATGCAGTCATGACTTTGGTTCGTCTTTATGGTGCTGCCAGAGAGCCAGTTTGCTGTAGTGGTTTGATGGTTGGACTAGGACTCCAAGAGATGAGGGTTCAAATCCCCACTCAGCTGATCAACCCACTGGCTGATCTTGGGCAGGTCACACTCTCTCCTCCTCAGAGGAAGTTTTGTTTTAAACGGTGAAAATACTCCTCGTGGAACGTGAGGAGAATCCAAGCTATCTTAATGGCACCCCACATCATTTCACCATTTTTGGAAGGAGGGTGGCCAAAAAATCAGAAAGAATAGCCTTCGCACCTTTCCCTGGAATTTCTAAAACTCACTGGGACAAGTGACGCAAATTGTTTCACTTTCCCATATGAACAGAGGTGCAAAGCTGATTGGCTGGATGAGTGTGGAGGTCGGGGGTTGCTAACAAGGAAAGCACCCAGAACTGCCATGTTGAATTTTCACCTTAGTGAACAAACACTAAGATGATAAAATGGGTTGTTATTTTTTTTTTCTAAAGGCGAAATATCACTCTATCACACTTTGGAAATAGTTAGGAAAAAAAATGGTAGTGGTAAATTGGGGCAAGTAAAAATACGTGTAGTTCACTAACAGTCACCATCTGGATGCACAGGCATGCAAAGCTTATGCTTGCAAAAATCATTAAGACAAATCTCAGCTGCAGCGAATTGCCATTACTGTGGAGCAATCTGCTTCTTTTTCCCTTGCACAGACAAGCCCAAAGCCCCTCTGAGCAAGTCTTGCCAAGAAGACTCCGCAATGGGGTCACTTTTGGGTCTGAAAGCAAGCAAGCAACAATGGTGACAGTCAGACCAGGGTGAAAATCTTGTGGCCCTCCAGATGTTGTCAAACCGTAACTCAGTATTCCTTAGGCTACTGACTATCCAACTAGGCTGCAAAGACTTGCCTCTCTTTCCCACTACACAATTATAGCATGTCAACAGGTGTTGCTTGTCCCATAACCAGGTCACAAGCAATGACTGCAGAAATTCCCTCTTCTATACAACCATTAAAGAGACAGGAGCCCTCTCCAGTGTTCTGTCTGGCAACGTTGCTCCAATTTCATGGGCTGCCAAAGTCCAGTTTTTCAAATGCCCTTTCTTTCCTTGTACATTCACCATATTCTGAAACCGAAATTCAATTGGTGAAACCAAATGGAATTTATAACCTTCCTGAAATTCCTCTCCCCTTGCAATCTCATTTCTGAAGGCACATGCCCATGCAAACTTTCATTCCAGATTTAAAAATCAAAAGTAGCTACTACCTGGTAGTATTTTAATTACAACTCCTACACTCTAGGGTACATTGAAAAAGAGGAAAAATAAAACTCATTCAGTGGTTTGAACTGCATATTTAAGGGAACCAGTGGTGGTTGCTCAGCATTTGGAGAAATGCACTCTGCAGATGTTCAGAGATATTGACTCTTATTGTTACAGGCATTGCCTATTTTCTCTACATTTGTGGTTTTAGAATTTCAGCAGATGTGGCTTCCTACGTAGTTGAGTGACAAGCAATACCTGCTGAAATTTGCTTTCTACACAACTATTAAAAGTACAGGAGCCCTTTCCAGTTTTCAAACTGGCAACCCTGCCTCATGTCTTGCTGGCAAGCTTCCTGGGGCAACTTACTGGCCACAGTTGGAACAGAATGCTGTTCAAGATAGACCTTTGGTCTGATCTAATATGACTCTTCTTCTCTTCTTACAGCTAATCAAATCCATTCTCTTCGGAAACAGAGCCAGCAAATTATTCAGAATGGCCTCCTGATCAATTTTTATCATAGAATCATAGAGTTGGAAGAGACCTCAAGGGCCATCCAGTCCTACCCCCGGCCATGGAGGAATACACAAATCATTCCGGATAGATGGCCATCCAGGCTCTGTTTAAAAACCTCCAAAGAAGGAGGCTCCACCACATTACAAGGCAGTGTATTCCACTTCCGAACAGCTCTTACTGTCAGGAAGTTCTTCCTAATGTTGAGGTGGAATCTCTTTTCCTGTAGTTTGAACCCATTGCTCCATGTCCTAGTCTCGGGAGCAGCAGAAAACAAGCTTGCTCCATCCAAGATGCCCTAAACACCTCTTGTTTTGAGTTCAGATGGAAAGACAGACAACCACACCCCTTTAACACTATCCACAAGTGCTGGGATATAGGAGTAGGAAGGATAGTAGTTGTGGGTGGGGTGGTATTAAAAGCACTAGACAGAAGAAATCCCCACAACCACATGGCAATGCATGAGTCAGTTCTGTCAGTGGCAAGTATAGCCTTGAGCTGTTTATTAATAATCCTTCATACAAGACTGGGGAAGTGTGTGCAAGGCTGTGCCAGACTTGTTAATCATACTCATGATGATAGTTGTCTAAAGCGAATCACTGTTATTATTCCCCTTTCACAGACAGGGCACTGAGGCTCTAAGCGAGAGTGAGCCAGTGAATTTGAACCCAGCTCTTATCCAACATGTTCTTAAACATTTTCTTATATGGGCTACTTCTTTCTTATGAGTCTTTAGCCATTTTTTCATGTGTGGTAAAAGGAAAGTTGTAAGCATCCCTTGGGGTGGTGTGGGTTAGTTATTCAGGCAATCCAGAGTAAAAGGATCATGACTTCTTAAAAAAAAAAAAAAAGGATTCTTGAAGTATAATTACAGAGGGGAAAACAAGAAAAGAAAGAAAAACAGGAAGAGAAAATAGAGAAAAAACTGGAGAATGGAAAGTACATAGGATATGAGCACGGACTAGGCACATACATTAACATAAGCCGGCCCTGTTTCCAAGAATACAGTACATTTTCTTGAAATGTGTGTTTGTGAAACATAGGGTTGCCAGACTGAAAACTGGAGAGGGTTCCAGTACCTTTAATGATGGTGTAAAAGATGGAATTTCAGCAAATGCTGTTTCTTATCTGGTTTTGTGAATAGTGCTGTGTTTAGTTTTGAATAAAACATTTGAACAGTTCTTTTTTTTTTTTTCCCCTTTGGAAGTAGGAATCTATCCCTATTCTTTCCATGTTATTTCTGCCTCTGGTATGAAAGTTTCTGTTACAGAAGTAATATCCAGAAATTCAACTACAGGTCACACCCATATCTGTGGGTGATATGTTCCCAGACTTACCACAAATACATGAAATCATGTATAATAGTGAACCATCAAAGAATACCATAGAATTGCCTGGGGAAATGCCTAGACAGGACACCTCTCTAGGCATCTGCAGTGACTGTATGGTCAATTTCTGGTAGAAGTTGACCATAGAGTCATGCTGGAGGACCTCCTAAAGCCTAGAGAGACCACCTCCAGCACAATTCTATGGTTCTCCAAATGCCAAGAAAGACCCCCCCCAACTGTGGGTAAGTGAAACTGCGGGTACAGATCCCATGTAAACGGGGGAGGACCCATGCTCCATTATCTGGGGCATACCTGCATTTGACATGCTTGCTGTCCAATCAAGTCCAGCTGAGAGATGAAAAAATGTTAGAAGCCAGGAGAGTAGGAGCCTTGATAGCGCCTGTCACCTGACAGAACCTGGATGTCTATGATGACATCAAGAATACCCAAATACCTAGTGATTATGCTTGCTGCATGATTCAAAGTTGTAGACAAACCCCCCCCCCTAAAAAAAGAGGTACTTTACCAAACACTAAGTTTTACATTTGTTCATGAAAACCAAAATACAGTTTAGCCATGACAATGGCACTCCTAAGTGAGGGCCTCCTAAAGGATAGCAAATTCATTACTTATGTTTTATTATGGAAAGTGAGTCATTAGATATTCCATCTCAGGTGTCAACATGTTTTGGGTCAGCCCGACCTTGGTTCTAGCTGTGTACCACTAAGATTCAAGTTAACAACACCCCTGTAGGGCAGCTTCCAACTGGAGACAGATTTAGGTGCATCAGTGAGATCTTTAACATGTACAATCCTTGCCCTATCCTGAAAAATGTGAATACAACAGATAACATTTTACAGATTAATGGCATTGTACAGACACATGCAAAACAGAGGCAGGATTGGTTTTCCTAGATCTTTCTTTAGTACATATACAATTCAGTTTGACTCCCATATGATGTATGGAATCAGAATCTTTCTCACCAGAAAGAAAAGATGTATTTTATATCAATGGGCTCTTAATCTGTATGCACTTTTAGATCCTGTCATTGCTGGATCTGACTGTGAATCTTACCATGTTATAGTGAAAACAATTGCCTTGCAGCATCTTAAAGAGTAAAAACACCGAAAACTGGAATACCTGTGAACGAGCAATAACAGAGTGTGGTCAAGTTGGCAAAAGTTGTTAATGAGGAAGAAGACACAAAGTATGGAGATTATCAGACGAGTACCTAAAAACATTACTATGGAACTATGTTTTACAACATTTGTGTTCCGGCACAATAACACACGTTTCCGCATATTGCCATGATAACAATACAAAATCATGCCAAGAATCCAGCAATATGAGCACTTGTGCTGCTTACACCTGTGTTTCTCCATGAACGAGATTTTGGTGCATCTCGCAAGAAGACGCAAGCATGCTAAAAAGCCCCAAAACAACAACATTAAAAAAGGAAATGTTCAGAAAAGTGCAGACTCACATTTAGAAACTTGCAAGCAAGGCAGGAAGTTCATAAAAAGTGTGTACGGTACCTAGTTTTCCCGTTCACACCCAGAAGTGTTCTGGCAGGACTGTCCATTGATGCGAGAATCACACCAGGAGAACAGGGCACCTTCTTGCATACACAAAAATCCAGAACACAAATGCTACAGGAGATCAATTTTCGACTTCTCCCCGACAACAAAAATACCTCCCTCATAACAGGAGCAGAACGTTTGCATAACACTGGGGCATGACGACATCTGATAAGGAAGCCCTTTTGCTGCCTCATGGTGTCATTATAATGCCATATTTGATGTGTCTGATAATCTCCTAAGAGAGGCTGCAGCAGTTTACTTTTGCCTGAACCTACTGGGAAGGGTAAAATTCCGCTGCCGCTTCACCTCTCCTCCAACCCCTGCTGAGTGAACTGAGTGCAAACTATGGACATTTTCAGACAGCATTTTTTCGTGACTACCGTGGGAGGAGCTTTCGGGAGAGGGACAGCGCTCTTGCGCGGCAGGGGGTAATTTTCGGACGCCGCCGTCCCTCTCCCGAAATCATCCATGACACTTCCGTGAAGCTTCGGAAGCCGCAGCACCATATTTTATTCACGGGCAACCTCCGTGATTAAAATATGGCTCTGCGGCTTCCGAAGCTTCACGGAAGTGTCACGGATGATTTCGGGAGAGAGACGGCGGCATCCGAAAACGACCCCCTGCCACGCAAGAGCGCCGTCCCTCTCCCGGAAGCTCCTCCCACAGTAGTCACGAAAAAACGCTGTCTGAAAATGTCCTATGTGAAGTTGAAGGCTTTCACAGCCAGCATCTATAGGTTTTCCATGTTTTTTTTCCAGGCTGTGAGGCTGTGTTCTGGAAGTGTTTATTCCTGACTTTTTGCTTGCATCTGTGGCTGGCATCTTCAGAGAAATACAGACTACTTTTCCACTTTGAACTCAGTTTGCAGCAATTGAAGTAATCCAAGATGAAGGGGGGAAGTGTTAGGAGGAGAGAAAAACTGGGACATTTTAAAAGGAGCTTAAAAAGTGGGACTACAGAGGATTAATCAGGACTGTATCTGCAGATCAGGACAGTTGGAGAGTATACTTTATTTGGCATAAGCTTTTATACTACCGCTTCCCTAGACTCACACGCCCACTCTCCCATGTGAATGTATGTATGATAAATTGCCAATTGAGGGTATAGCCTCAGTTGGTAGATTATCATATACATCTTTGGTGGGTGGGTGCTTGTATTCAGTGGGGTCAGAGGGAATTGAAATTAAAAACATTAAGTTATCATTGCTGTATGTGGCCATTAACATTGTTTGACAACACATCTCGTTCACACTACACAGTTAATGCTCGTTGATCCCACTTTAACTGTCATGGTTGCATCCTATACAATCCTGGGATTTGTAATTTATTGAGGCACCTGAGAGCTTTCTGGCAGAGAATTGTAAGCACTCCATTAAACTACACATCCCAGGATTCTATAGGATGCAGCCATGACACTTATGGTGGGACCAAAACACTGTGGCTGCAATACAACATCTCCTTAGTGTAGTATAAGTGCTTGCAGGCAGAGATATGCTATGGGAGCACTACACAAACCTCATGCAGAGCAGCCACATTTTATAACGTGCCAATGATTAGGTGCCATTGTGCAATGCAGAACCCATGGTGCACAACCACACTGCACAGTACAGGATGCACAACTGTAATACAATGTATATAATGCACAACCACACTGTGCAATGCACAATGTATGACCTGCAAAGACAAAGTACAGAGGAACAAGCCCTCTGTGCAACCCTGCTTCTGCCACTCTTAGAGAATATGTCCATTATACAATGGTGACTTTTTGGCCCCATATGCTTTGCATGACTTACATGTGTGTATATCCCTAACAGAATTCCAGCCTACAACTGTGTGAAAGAGAAAATAGACATTCTGGTATGAATGAGTTGATAACACATGTATGCCTGAATGCTGTTGGTTAATCCCAACTAGAGTAGATTACTGAATCAATTGTTGAATAGTGAATCAATATGTTTGCACCATCCATTGATTCAATGCATCTACTCTAGCTGGGACTAATCAATAGAATTCAGATTGTAGTCTCCTTTTATATTATTGCTTATTTCCATTGTGATTTTTTTAAAAAAATCTTATGTTATTAGCAATTCTCTTAGGCAGTAGGAGAGAGGGACAGACATTAAAAATGTGTATTATTTGTATCATCAAATGCCCTTTAGAGATCTTCTGATACTCTGCAATGCTGAAATAGTTCCTATAGTTCATAGCCAGGACTGGTAACTTGATACATCACTAACATAAGAAATACCGCTACTCGTCCCCTGTGCCACTCCCATCCTACTCAACCTGGGGTGTTGGCTCGGATCTGACTCAGTGGGCTAGATGCCATGCCAGTGAATCATCAGCTGAACATCCTGGAGGATTTGGATGCTTCCCTTGGAGGTGTCCCATCCAAGGAAGATAGGAGACCAGGCATTCAGCACAGGAGGTCCCTCTTCTGTTTATGACCAGGGAGCCAAAGTGGTTTTTAGAAATGAGAGGGGAGAACACATCAATGCAGATGCTATGACTGGGGAACGTTTCAGATTCCACCAGCTAGAATTTCCACTAGATTCAGCAGTCTCCCTGCACTGTCCTGTATGATCAGTCACTCCATCCCAGAGAAAGTTGTATTTTGGCACCTGGCTGAGGGTCATATACAACACCAAATAATGAATATCCTTGTAGAAGCCTTCAACAACCAGAGGGACCTTGTTCCTGTCCTGTCTGCCTATCTGACTGACTTTCTATTGAGCATTACTGTCTAATGGCTCTTAAACTTTTCTTTACCAGGGATGCCCTTTAAATATCGTTACCACAACCCCCCAAGACTTAACTCAATGCTTAAAATCCTAGTGATAATAAATAAATAAATAAAATTATACCTTCCCTCAGAGGCACTGGAGGGGAGGGAAAACTTTTCTCCTACTTCTTCCTGTAAATTTGTGGTTGGAGCGGACTGAACAGCAATGCACAGGTCAAGCCAGCCAGCCTTTGCCTTGGCTCTGTCACATGGGCTGAGCAGCCTTCAAGGACCCCCTCTGAGGACATCACAACCTCCTGGGGGTCTGCAGACCACAGGTTAAGAACCACTGATCTGGATTGAAATACATGAAAATGGAGCTTGTGTTCATAAACCTGGGCTGGAATCCTGGTAGGGGATTTAACGTTTTCATAAGTGGACTTATGTCTTCACAAGTAGATTTATGTTTGCAGGAATTAGAACTGGTCAGTTGCATAGTGTCCATATCCAGTAGAGGGTTGCTGTTATATTACTATGTAGCAGATCCAGCAAAATGGCCAATGTTCATCGGTGCCTGATTCACAACAGGATCGATGCAGAACAGGATCCATGATCCTCAGTCCCATCATTGGGCATTCTTGCTGGTGTCCTGTTAATGCATCTTTGCAATTCAGTAAAGGGGCTTCTTAGTGCCTCTCCTATACAGCTAGCTATATGTAAAGTTCATAGATTTATATGGAATCTGACCTATTACTTAATGTAATAGGTCATACAGGATTCCTGCACTGCTTTGCACTACTTATGGCTAAATGTAATTTTTTCATTACTGTTGAAGAAGCACTTTTTGAGTAGTAAAGACTCTGAATGGAAAATAGCTGTAGGATTATTAGATAATTTGTAGAACATGGACGATGTAGGATTATTAGATAATTTGTAGAACATGGATGATGTAGGATTATTAGATAATTTGTAGAACATGGACGAAAAAATCTTTATATGTATACATCCTGTTTTCAGTTTGATGAGTGGGGAAGTCAAGAATGTTTGTCTCTAGTGAAAATAGGGTGGGGTTATGTGGGTGTATAGTGGGTGTTTTATATAAAGTAGATTTTATATGTATCTATGTGTGTTGTATGTGAGAGTTTGTAGTGTGTATAGTTGATGTGTAATAATCATAAAGATAACAACAACAGCAGCAGGAGGAGGTAGTAGCGGTGGTGGTCATGGCAGCAGAGTGACTTTTTGTTGCTTTGCCCCTCAGGAGTTGCAAACTAATGAATGCAAACATAGACCATAAGAAAACAACATGTTATGATCTCTCATAACTATAGATCGAAAGAATGGTTCAGGGGAACATGTGTTTCGGGGTGTCAAGAAACCCTGATGAGAAGAGGCCTGCGCTGACAATAATCTTTGCAGTTTTGGACTTACTTGTGCAAAATTTGCACATGGTTGTTTTCTGCAGAAATTTCTGGTACAGAACAGCCATTTCCTTCACAGAAAATGCTATAATAAGAGATTTCTTCTACACAAAAATTTGCATGTGGTTAATTCACATGTGGTTGCAGAAAATGCTGTTTTCGGTGTGAAACAACCATGGGTGATTTTTTGGCAGACTAAGGGGACATCCAAACTGTAGAAATAAGGCAGTTTAACACCACTTTAACTACCATGGCTCCATCCTACAGAATCGTGGGTTTTATAGTTTGTGAGGCACCTGTGCACTTTGGCAGAGAAAGGCCTTGTGAAACTACAAATCCCAGGATTCCATAGGTTGGAGCTATAGCACTTAAAGTGGCATCAAACTGCACTATTTCTACAGGGTAGATGCACCCTTAGTCCCAAATTGTGAATAGGCTTTGAAAACTGTGTGGTTAAAATGACTGTTTTTTTCCTTTGAGATGAGAAATTACATCCCTATGCATAACATTAATAGAACATTTTAATAATATGCTGTTCTTGGAATATATTAAAATAAAATGGCTTTTTGAAGTTATGGTGCATTTCATGCCTCAATAAATAAGGAACTACTCCTTGAAAGAAAAAAGAGGTGGCCCAACGTAGCTCTGTATAATCTGAAAGCTTCCATGCTCCGATATGCTAGAAGAGTGGTTATGGGTTTCAACAAAGATGGAAAGAATATTGATGAATATATGAGTCCCAGATGAAAAAGGGATTTCCTGAGCACTGGCAAGATTTTTTCAGAGGAGGGTTGCCATTCCTTCATCTGAGACTGAGAGAGTGTGAATTTCTTAAGGTTACAGGTTGGGTTTCCATGATTAAGGGGCAATTCGAACCCGTGCCACCCAAAATCCTAGCCCAGCACTCCAACCACTACACCATGCTGGCTCTCATACTTATTCTGCATGACATACACACATGAGGTTTTTACACAGCAAATGCATTTTCTGCACAGAAATGTGACTTTCTATCCAAGAAGCAAGTTTCCTGTGCAGAAAATAGGATTGAAAAATAACAACTTGCAGATTTCCTTTTTTTAACAGAATAAATCTCAAACAGCATATTGTTCTCAAAAACTACACAGGCTTTGAGGACCTTACACAGCAGGGAGAAAAATATTTAAATTTTTCATCCTTGTCCATGTGTGTGACATTTATGAAGATTCACAATCCCTAGTTTCAACACAATGGACAATATGGTGCAATTGCTCTCATGTCCTGCTTGAGGACTTGTCAAAGACATTTGTTTGTCTACCATGGAAGCAGACTGCCAGATGAACCTTCTTTGGTCTGATTCTTGGATAAAAGGTGGGGAACCTCTTGGGTAAAAGGTAGGGAGCCTAAACAAATTCAGTTTCAGAGACTTGTAGGGCAGGATGGGGGAAGGCAGATGAAAAGCATATGTTCCAAAACACTAACATATTGTAGCGGAAAGTTCTCAACTGGCAGTAGTTAAGCCTTAAGGGAATTTAACCTTTTAGAATAGGCAGGATGGGGGGGGGGCGGGTTCTGCAAAATAAACTGGGAAATCATTGTTTGATGATCTCATAAGGAAGAGGGTACGTCCCTTTGGAGAACTCCAGAGGACACCAATTTGATTCCATATCCTGGCATTCCCAACTCCTGTCTTAGGCTGGAATCCTTCTGTTGAAGTGCAATGATATACACCATTGCAACTCACTATTTTGGTCATTATAGTGCTTAGAGGTTTTGGGTTTTTTTTTTTTACCAAGGACGCAATGACCAAAGTCTCCCCCAAACCCACCTTTTAAGTGATGCAGTCCCACCAACACATCCTTTCTGTGTTGTTGAAGAACAGGGGGATCAGTGGAGACGTATCCAGCTATTTTCCTGCAGCTATTTTCCTGCGTGGCAGGGGGTTGGACTGGATGGCCCTTGTGGGCTCTTCCAACTCTACTGTTCTATGATTCTATGATTCTAGCTGGATGCTCTGCAAGGACATAATCTGATGAGTCCTCCCCAAGGACACCTAGCAGTCCTTGTGGATGCCTGTTGCAGAGAGTCCATCTACAGGGAAATAGCTGGACATGTCTCTTGTTTATCCCTCTGCTCTCCAACAACATGGAGATGGCTATTTGGGAGAGGGCTGCATTGCATAAAAGGTGGGTTTGAATGGGGCATAGCATCAGGAGGGGTATCATAGAGACATAGTTCCATGCCACATGTACATCTCCCAATGTAGGATTCCAGCCTTGGTTTCTTAGATTCTTATCACACTATACTGTTCTAGTATTATTATTCCATTTTAACTGTTATAACTGCCTCCTGTGGATTTCTGGGATTTGTAGTTTTAGTGAGACCTAAGAGCTCTCTGGCTGAGAATGATAAATGCCCCTCTCTAAACTAAAAATACCAGGATCCCACAGGAGCAGCCAGAGCAGTTAAAGTGGCATAATAGCAATATAAGAGTGTAGTGTGATAAAGTCCTTTTGTGTAAGCCCCATTATGACCTGGAAGGTCTCCTTTTACTCATAGAACAGCAGCACCAGTGGTCATAACTCAGTCCATAACCCACCAAAGTTCCCTACTGAGAAGTGATCTTGCCTCTTGCCAAGGGAGGCAACCTAGACTACATGCCAGACTGAATGAGTAGGCATCTGGATTGGGTCCAGGATGCCTCCTCCCATCCTTGTCCTGTCTGAGTTCAAAGATAAGACAATGAGGGGGACCCTCCGCGTCCCAGGTAGGATGCAAGAGTGACAAGAAAAAGGGTCTTCTCTGTGGCTGCACAAAAGCTCTGGAATTGTTTGCCCCCAAGGCCCTCATTTTGACAGTATGCTGCCATGGGTTTTTTACACAGGCATTTTGTTTTATGAGTTTTATCTCATGTTTTATCTGCAGCACCTGTCTGGCTTTATTATATTGTTGCTGTTCTGGAATATTATTGCATTTTATGATTGGTTTTCATTGCTGTTAGCACTCGTGAGTGGTGTGAAAGCCAAAGCAAAGTAAAATAAATACATCTGGAATTGTTCTATAGAAAGATATGGTGCTAAAAATTGCAAACGATACGGGACTTTGTGGGTACCTATTGAATGCAGCCACAGCTGTATGAGTCTAATGCTATAATATTGTTAGGCCCACTGTGGGGTTGTCTAGATGATGAAAATATTCCTTAAAAAATTAGCAGAGAATACCTTTTGTCCCAACAAGATCCCAATGAGATTTGCCGTATTCAGAAGGAAGGGAGGCACAAATTCCATTTACTGCGCAGGAAAAACCTTTGCGGCTTTTCCTGAACTTTTTTAAAGAATGTGTGAAAATGTGCATTGTCATTTGGACATCCGTTTCTTATCGCAGCACTTTCTCAGCAAGGGCAGAAGTGGAAAGCTGATTGGTTGGACGTAGGCAAGGGGGTGGGCTTGCTGGCAAGCACCATTGCCGGAAGCACCATTTTGGAGTTTCATGTTATCGATCATGTGCTTCCCCCCACCTTGTGCTGAGGTGACCAAACAGCTTTTTTAAGTGGAAGGCCACACTTGCACACCCTTGATTTGCAGTTTTAAAAAATTACTGTACAGCAACTTGTGTAGAATAATAGCACAAGTACTTCACTCTCGGCTACCATCTTGATCTGTTGGCATGGTTGTGTGTGTACTTCAAACATAGATAGCTTCGCATACCAGCGATTTTGCCAAAGGACCATGGAGACAAATGAATGCTGCCACCAATTTGTGTTAATGCACAACAAGTCACATTATATCTTCGCATATAGATAAGCCAGTTGTGAGTAGACTTCACCACTTATCTGAATTTCAAAAAGCACTCTGCAGCCAATGGGATAATGATAAATTTTGGAGTGTAAGTGCGCATCATAACAGTCCACAGAGCGCTACACCCCCAAAAGAGTGAGAAAGGCAAGTAGCACAGTTTATCCACATGTGTTCATATTCCACTCTATATGAGGGTGGGAAAAGTGTGGAGTCCATGCCTCCCCAGTCTTCTCCCTCAAACTTTTCTTCAAACACACACACTGCATTTTGCCAGTGAAGTTCTTTAGCAAACTACTAAATGCACTGTAGATGAAGGGCAATAAAGGTATCACTCTTTTGTGGATTTTCAATTTTGTTGTATTTTGCTGCATGATCAACAGAGCTTCCCCTAAATATAGTCAAATAGGAAAAGAATTAGATACACTATGCTCAGTTTGTTGTCGCTGTGTGCCTTCGATTCATTTCTGATTTATGGTGACCCTAAGGTGAAATTACTACAGGGTTTTCTTGGCCAGATCTGTTCAGGGGTGGTTTGCCATTGCCTTCCTTTGAGGCTGAGAGTGTGTGACTTACCCAGGGTTACCCACTAGGTTGCCATGGCCTTGCTGAGATTTAACCCCTGATCACCAGGAGTCCTAGTCCAATATTAAAACCACTACACCACACGGGCTCATTCGACTCAACAGGACAATCAATACCAGTCATTTTAAGGTGCATCTACATTGTAGAAATAATGCGGTTTGACACCACTTTAAGTGCTGTAGCCCCAACCTATGGAATCTTGGAGATTTATAGTTTGGCTTAGCCTTCTCTGCCAAAGAGTGCTGGTGCCTCACAAAACTGCATCACAACCATTGCAACATAGCCACACTGTTCACTCTGCCTGTGCAATGGTCCAAATGGCACAGCCACAACAATACTCCCCACCTGGGAATACAACTGTTGCACAATGCCACAATTCTGAACTGCACATTCATTGAGCAATAGCAATAGCATTGATATTTATATACCACTTATCAGTGCCAAAGCACTCCCTAAGTGGTTTACATAGTTTTTTAACTAATTGCCCCAACAAGCTGGGTACTCATTTTACCCGCCTACCGAAGAATGGAAGGCTGAGTCAACCTTGGAGCCCTCTGGGATCGAACTCATAACCTTGTGGCTTGCAGTACTGAAATTTAACCACTGTGCCACTAGGGCTTCCTTGAGTTGGTTTATGATGTCATAAATCCCCAACAGGATTCCAGCCATGAATTTAATATTAGTCAAGCATAAGGGGATGGTGGTGGTTATTTCTTAATAAGAGAGAAGAATTTCATTTAATTTAGTAATTCTAACTTAACTAATTACAGTACGACCCCATTCTCAGACTTAGGACTTTTTTGGACATCTAAAATGCAACGGAAGCAGCCTCGCCACGTTGTGAGGCTGCTGCGCTGCAGGGCATCCCTTCCGGATGACGCCCATCCCTGCTGATACTGTTGCGG
The DNA here is from genome assembly GCA_030847615.1 of Gambelia wislizenii. NCBI lineage: Eukaryota > Metazoa > Chordata > Lepidosauria > Squamata > Crotaphytidae > Gambelia > Gambelia wislizenii. Next base: position 30,077,536 of record JAUMIR010000010.1, on the reverse strand, counting down.
TACCGCAGGGACATTTGAGTGTTATATTTCAGCGATTTTTACTCACGAAAGTTGATCATGAGTAAAAATCACCGAAATATAACACTCAAATGTCCCTGCGGTACCGCAACAGTACCGGCAGGGATGGGTGTCATCCTAAAGGGATGCCCTGCAGTGCAGCAGCCTCGCAACGTGGCGAGGCTGCTTCCATTGCATTTTAGACGTCCAAAAAAGTCCTTACTGTGGATACCAGAAACCATGGGTAATAGCGAAACCTATTAAAATGAATGACTTCCAGCTCAAGCATGCCATATATATGCACTAGAAGACCTAGAAGATGCCTAGAGACAACTCTCTAGGCATCTTCTAGGTCCTTCAGAGCAACTCTATAGTCAGATCCTGGTGAAAGCGTACCATAAAATCATGTTGGAAGACCTAGATGATGCCTAAAGAGACCAGATTTTTTTCATATGCAGGTAAGTGAATCTGTGGATATGTGTTCCATGGATACAGGGGCCATATTGTAATATCAGTTAATTTTCAAAAATCTATTTCACTTATATGTTCCTAAATTGTATGTGTTTAACTAAAATAAAAACCTTTAGAAAAGGATGGCCATTGAGAAATTGGATGATCTGAAAAAATTCCCCCTGGCAATTACCCACTCCTGCCCTATAAACACATGCAGGCACAGTTTGTACACAATTTATTCTTGCTGGGAAAGTCCATTTATTCTTCAGCTACTGTAGAGTTCTGCATCTCACCCTCAGAGGGTGGATGGCAGATGATGTCATAATCCCTGCTGGTCAGAAAGTCAGGGTGTGCAAACCCAGACTGCAAACCCCAGTTTCATTACAACACTGTCTTCTATATTTACAAATATGCAGAGTGAGCACAGGTAGAAAGGGCAGCGCAAAGAGTCCATTGGACAGCCAAAGTCCTCTGTTCCCATTCTATCAGATCTCCTCCAAATATACCTTGCAACATTTCACAGATGAAAACCAGGACACATGTGGCCAAGCGACATCAGAGTGCGGTCAAGATAGCAAATGTTATTAATGAGGAAGAATAGACACACTAGAAGATTGCGCAGTGGTTTACTTTTGCCTGAACCTACTGGGAAGGGCAAGATTCTGCCTTCTCCTCTCCCCCTGCTGAGTTAATTGAATGGAGTTTGCAGCTATTGAGGAAAGCTAAAGACAAAGAGGGGCAATTGGAGGAGGACAGAGAAATGGGAGCATTTTAAAAGCACCTGGAAAAGTGGAAGGACAGAATTAGTAGGATTGTTCTTCCCAAATTGGGACAGTTGGAGGGTATGCCAAAATCCATATGTCCTCTCTCTTCGTCTGTGCCTGTCATAGGACTTTATTAGATGCTCTTAAAAAAAACCTTGGGGAGGTCAGGAGGAGGACGCCACTGTCCCGCTTCCGGCGGTCGATACCGTATGCCCCGTTCTCCTCCCATCCTTCCTCTGTGCTTCCTTCATGCTTCCTCCATGCTGGAGGGACAAAAAAGGTGCCACATTTCATTGACAGAGGTTTCCATCAATAAAAAATGGCACTTTTTTTGTTCCTCCAGTACGGAGGGAGAATGAATGAAAGACGAGAGGAGGATGGTGTTGTGCAGTATTGCCAGCCTGTAGCTATATCCTCCTCCAACCTCCCCGTTTTTTGGGGGAGGGTGTGTGTCTGATAATCTCCTTATTTAGTCTAATTAATTAATTAATTAATATGCCACCTTTCTCCAAGAATGGGACTGAAGGCAGCTTGTGAAAACATAAAATACATCATCCAATTAAAAACAACTAAAATAATCACAATTTAAAATTATATAAAACATATAGTTTTTTTTTTTAAAAAACACACCCCAATAGAAAGCTTAATATGATATAATAGTATACTGAAATGCAATAAAGTTTAAACACCATAATTGAAACCAACCACACCATTAAAAAAAAAAAAAGAACAATAAAAGCCACAGACTATAAATCTTCCGAAAGCCTGTGCTAAAGCAAGCAAAAGGGCAATAGAAGCAAAGTGATATTATTTGGGACCTTCCAGAAAAATGGTTCACTGATCTCCAGACTCCTTTCCTGGCTAGCTACGAAACATAAGGCATTTATTGCATAAGATTGCCCCGTGATTCCTTTCTGTTCTGAGTAACGGTGCACATTGAGAGGAGGAGACGTTATGATTCATAGAAGGCCATTATGACACAGAAGCTACTATTTTCGTGAAGGGTGGGAAGCCATCGGAAGTTGGAGCCTTGGCTTGGTGTGGAAAGATTGAGAGTTTACACTCAAGGAGGAGGAGGAGGCCTGCCTGGAAGGAAACCAAGGTTAGACCAATGCTGAATCGCTCTGCCTTGAACTGATTGGCCCAGGACTGGCCATAACCCAAACAAAGTGGCTTGTTGCAGATTAGAATTGGACCCAGAACAACACTGGGTTATGATTTACAGGAAAACGCAATGAATTTAGAAGATGTGAGCAGATCAATGTATATCTCGACCCCAGCACCAGCCAACCCTGCCATAAAGTACATGCAGTACCATCTAACATTTCACAGATGAAAACCAGAGCATGTATGGACAAGCAACATCAGGATAGTAAAAAGCGATGAATCCAGAAGAACACACAAGCTAGAAAAGGTGCAGCAGTTTGCTTTTGCCTGACTCTACTAAGAATTGGCCATCCTGGCTGGGGGATTCTGGGAGCTTTAGTCCAAACAAGTTACTTTCCCATGTGCTGAACAGGACTACAGTTGTCCGTGCATATCCACGGATTTGGTATCCACGGATTTAAGTATTCATGCCTTTAAAATATTCTTTAAAAAATACTAATCCAAAAAGCAAACCTTGATTTTGCCATCTTATATAAGGGACACCATTTTGCTATGCCATTGGATATAATGGGACTTGAGTATTCACGGATTTTGGTATCCATGGAGGCTCCTGGAACCAAACCCCAGTGAATGTGAAGGGACAACTGTATAATACTGGCAAAAAAGAAGGAACTTTGGAAAGTACAGCTTTTGTCATCCCTGCATGACATGCTACAGTTGCCAAGGTTCTCTATTTGGCATTGCTAATACAGACTCCTGTCTCCATCACATCTGACCATCTTAGCAGCAGGTCCCTATACAGATGTGTATAGTATACAGGCACTATGTTCTTTCTTTTATGTACAGGTTGTCCCCTGTTTACATGGGGGATATGTTCCCAAACACCACAGATATTCAAAACCACATATAATAGTGAATTGCCACATTGTATCATAGAATTGTGCTGGAGGACCTAGAAAATGCCTAGAGAGGATGCCGCTTTAGGCATCTGTCATGACTCTGTAGTCAACTTCTGGCAGAAGTTGACTACAGGTCATGCTGGAGGACCTCCCAATGCCTAGTGAGACCACCTCCAGTGTGACCTCCAGTGGTCCTTCAAGTGCCTAGAGATACCTTTTCCCTCAGTCACAGGTAGGTGAAACTGCAGGTACCAATCCCATATAGATGGGGGCTGACCTCTATTTTATTTCATTTATGTTCTGCCTTTTCCCCAATATTGGACAGTTATAAATTTAAAGTGAACTCATCCTAAAACACAACCAATCCTCCACCATGCATCTTCTTTCTCTCATCTCTAGCAATGGGTGCATATCTGAACACTCTGGTGCAGGCTTATACAGTAGGACCCCCCCATATCCGCTGATTCATTATCCACAGATGCAGTTATCCACGGGACACAAAACAGCACACCTACCACAGAGTCTTACTAGAAAATGCCTAGCGAGACATCCTCTCTAGATGTTTTCTAGGTCCTCCAAGGCAAACTCTATGGAATGTTAAACTGGAAGTCCCATTATTTTCAATGGTGTTCGCTATTATCCATGGTTTTCAGCATCCACAGCACCCCCGCCGGAACCAGTTCCCCACAGATATGGGGGTCCTACTGTAATAGGATCTCTGCCAGGGAGCTGTATATTACCCTGTAACTAAATCAGTTAAGTTATGAAGAATCACCCCAGTTCAGTACTGCAGGACTGATATTCTAAACTGAAAGCAAAGGTTTAGTAGGGAAATTAAGGAAGGAGAAGTTCCTTTAGAAGGGAATAGTATTGCTCAATGCAAGGTCTTTATGGAATTTTCCTTGACCCCAAAGTCAAGGTTCAACTGATGAAACCAAAAGGGAAATTTAACAAGGGAAAGGTTTCTTCATAAGGATTACTTAATTCACGACCTTTGTCGCATCTTTCAGACTTAGGACTTTACCAGATATGGCAAATATGGCGTCATGACAATGCCCAATGAGCAAGAAAGGGCGCCCGTTTCGCATGATGTCGTGCTATGGCGTTCTTCTGCCTTAAAAAAAGGCATTATTTTTTATTGATGGGTGAAACCATCAGTTGATCTGCCGTTATGTTTTTTAAGTGTGTTTCAGTGCTTCTGTGTTCATTTTGTTTTTTAATTTAGCTGTTAAACAAGTAAATAAATAAAAGGAGGAGGAGGAGGAGAAATGGGTATATAGAAAACATTGCTACATTTTTTTGTTTCCTACCCAGGATTTCTATGACTTCATGACAGGCAAGTGTTCAACAGGTACTCCTTTTCCCAGCGTGGATATGCTGCATGGGAGAAAGGTTTCATCCCTAGGATATCTGCCTGCACATGCACAGGTGTCCTGCTATGAGGGGAAAAAAATAAGGTAAGGATCATTTTAGGAAAGTTGGCAAAGCTATTTCTTCATGGCCTTTGGCCCAAAAAGAAAAATAAATCTGTTGCTAATCTTTTTAGAAGCTTACCTCATTTGGCTAAACCGCAAATCGGGGACTCAATGTTAGGAATGTAAGCATCTTGGCCTTGAACTTCTGGTCTCCTTGAAGGGCTGTGCCAGCCCCAGATTCTAAAGGGAATCCTTGCCGTCTTTTCTGTCAATGGGTCTTCAAGAGCTTTCTCCCTTTCCCCCCCTTCAGTTGCTACCACATATCCTCCAACTGTCCCACTTTGGCAGGGACAGTCCTGATTAATCCTCTGTCATCCCACGTTTTCAGCTGCTTTTCAAATGTTCTGGTTTCTCGCTTCTCCTTCCGTCCCCCACCCCTTCATCCTGGCTCACTTCACTGGCTGCAAACTGAGTTCAAAGTGAAAAAGTAGTTTGGGCTCAACTCAATGGGTCCCTTTTCAGGGCTACTGCTCATGAGGTTCAAGGAAGCAACAGACTCCTAAACCAATTGGTGCCTTCTTTCAAGGTTCCCAAACTTTGGTCCCCCAGGCACTTTGGACTTCAACTCCCATAAGTCCTAGCCAGCTTGACCAACAGTCAGGAATTCTGGAGCAGAAGGCCAAAATACCTGAAGAACCAAAGTTTGAGGAACATGGTTTTAGAGAATAAATGGTACGACCCTCCCTGCCCATTCAGCGAGGGTGACTGGGCCATCATGACAGAGAATGGATGTCTGCAGATACTGACTGAGATCCTACATTGTTTCAACATAGCAAAAATATCTGCTACCGCCCTGCCACCAATAGTTTCCATTCTTCGTTGTCCAAAAAGATCACTCCACATGCAGAGTGCAACTTACACCTGTGTATGTCACTGACAGGATTTGGGCCCTTGTCTTCACCATTTGCATTAATGTTAGATGTGGGGGGAAATGTTAAATCATATTAAATTGCCAACATGTTAATGGTTAATGCTGGAAACCAAACAACTGGCAATGGACTTTATCAGACGAGCCCCATTAAAAGTGTTCTTCTGCTGGCATAAAAAAAAAATCCATTTCTACACCAGAAAAAGACTGCTCCCCATCGTACTTACCTCTAATCCCGGCAAAGGCTTCCCGGCAATGAAAGAAGAAGTGAACGGAGATCCGTTCACTTTCTCATTCAAAGTTCTGCGGATTTCCGTAAGACTTTGTCGTGTGGGAAATTCAAAAAATAAAACAAAAATAAGACAGAAAAGGTTACACCAAGCTCCTAAACACATTAAAAAAACTTCAAAATATACTGGGTAGGGTCATAAAAAGTGTGTCACTTACTTGGCTGTCACAATCTCACCCAAAAGTGTTCACGCCGGACTGGCCATTGACGCTGCATTGACATGAGTACAATGGCACGAGGTTTCACGTGCTGGCAATGCTAGCACAAAAGTGCCATGGGGGATCTATTGACGGCTTTAGCTGTCAATAAAAAAATGACGGGTTTTGGTCAGAACATAACCACGAAAAGGTGATGTTGTCTGATATGTGTGCCCTTTTGCAGTTGTGTGGTGTCATTATGACGACGTATTTTATGCATCCGATAAAGTCCTAAGAAAATAGTGCATAACCCTTTAGCTGACACCATCACCTACAAGCATCCTATCTTGTTTGTGGCAGCTTCAAAAGTGTTCTTTTGAAAGTTTAAACTTCCTTCATCAACCTGACACTTTCAAGATATGGACAGATCCCACAGTCTAATTGCTGGCTGAGAATGGCCAGATTTGTAGACCAACCCATCTGGAAAATGATGTGATGGGGAAGGCTGTGTCAAAGCATGGTATTTAACAGTCTGTACACCATTTTGTGCTGCAGGAGATCTGTCGCATCTCTTCTCTTCTCTCCAGTCCCACCCACCCACATGTATACTGTTCACTAACCTTTCAAATAATGTCGCTCATGTCAAGAAATGGTTGGTGTTATTTATTTTGGTGTTATGTGTTGATATATTGATATACTCAGTCTCTCTCTCTCTCTCTCTCTCTCTCTCTCTCTCTCTCTCTGGCTTTTCTTCGCAAACGAAGATTCAGGAAGGACTCATCCTGCACTTTCTGCAAGCGCGCTGATGACTAAAAAGGCCAATCCGAGATAAACAAGTCCGGTTGCAGAAAGCACAGCAGAAGGTCTCCTTGGGTGATGTTTCCAGGTTATGATTCTTTCTGTGTTGTCATTTCTCTTCAAGACTTGTTTGGCGTGAGTTCTCAAATAAAGCTGCAGCATTGTGGATAGTGCATCTCCATGCCTCCCAATGTGAGGCCAGGGTGGACCATTGTTGGTGATCAATTTGGCCGAGCCTGAGATGTTGCTTCAGGAAGTCCTTGTATTGGTTTTTTGGAGCACCCCTCTTACGCTGACCCATGGCGAGTTCACCGTAGAGTACTATTTTTGGGAGGTGATGGTCCTCCATGCTAGAAACGTGCCCTGCCCAGCACAGCTGTGGTCTCAATATCATGGCCTCAATGCTGGTGATCCCTGCTTGCTCAAGGACAGCAACATTCGTCACATAGTCAGTCCAGTGTATATTTAGGATTGTGCATAGACAGCGCTGATGAAAGCGCTCAAGGAGTCATAGGTGGTGGCGATAGGTGACCCATGTTTCAGACCCATAAAGGAGAATAGACAGTACAATGGCTCTATACAGTGATTTTTGTGCTTTGCCTCAGATGTTTGTTACTCCAGACTCTTTTGTAAAGTCTTCCAAATGTGCTATATGCCTTTACTAAGAACTTAATCAAAATTATATATATATATATATATATATATATATATATTTTTAAAAAATACTGTGGCTCATGTAAGAAATGGTGGCTTGAAAAATTCCTGTCATAATCCTGTCACAAACCCACTCCATTAAAAAAAAACCACAATAAATAAAATCTTGGAAAAGCTTTAGTGCAGATCCAAGAAATGGTTGCAAACAGCCTCTCTAAAGAATGGAAGTAGTGGATGCAGAGGTGACACTGATTAGCAAAACCTGTCATAACCCAAGCAGCTGTATCATGAGAATTTACACATTTTGAAATCAATTTGGAAGAGCCTTGTTGCAAACAAAACAAAAACACAGGTAGTTTTGTTACAGGTAGTTTTGAAACTTTATTTTGTTATCTCTACTTTGCAGCTCCATCACCTGGGAAGATGAGGGCCCAAAAGGGGCTGTTGTTTTGTTCTCAGGATGATATCCTATGGTTTTAGGACAAAGTTATACTCGTTACATTTATGTCCTGCTTTTCCTCTAATGAGTTCAAGGCAGCCCCTTCTCATCCCTCCTTTATTCACACAACAGCCTTGTGAAGTAGATCAGGCTGAGAGAGAATGCCTGGCTCCAAGTCACCGAATGAGTTTCATGACTCAGTGGGAACCAGAGCCTGGCTTTTCCAAGTCCCAGCCTAATACTTGGGCCTATTCCTCTGCTAATGCCAATGTTGGGATTAACAATGTAAGCCATACATGGTGCTGGGGGTGGGGGGTTGGATCCATGGGGGAGGGAGCAAGTAGAATAAGTTTAGAAGGCAAGCAAATTTGGGAAACAAATGATTTTGAGGATTCTAGAGCCCATTACAAAACCAGAGAATTAAGAGGACTGATTAATTCAGGAAGCCCTGTGAAAATCTGCTGAAGAATTTTAATAGGCAGCCTGAAAAACACTTAACAGTTAAGATTGTTAGCACACACAGCCCTTGCCAGGAGGGCTCCTGTGACGTTGTTGTTGTTGTTGTTGTTGTTGTTGTTTTTAATAAATGCCCAGCTTGTAAATATATCTATAGGGTGAAACTTTTTCTTGCAACTTGCTTTCATGCCAGGCGCAGCATCGCCTCCTAGCTTCTGTTTGTTGTCAGGAAGCTGTTATGGGCAAGTGAGAAAAACTGGTCACTGTTCTTTTCATATATGGTGATAAAGCAGGGGTGGGGATCTTGTAGACTTCCAGATGTTAGATTGCGATTCCCATCATTCCTCACCATCAGCTATACTGACAAGGGCATCTGGAAACACCAACATCTGGTGCTGGCATGATATAATTGGCCCACATTATTAAAAAGTGCCCTATTATCTGAAATGTTGCATTTCCCCATACAAACCATCCAGTTTTAAGATCTACAGGGGAGGGCTTTTCTCACAGTCCCGCCACCATCACAGGTTTGTTTGGTGAGGATTCAAGAGAGAGTCTTCTCAGTGGCTACTCCCACCCTCTGGAACTCCCTTCAGGATGAAGCTAGGCTGGCCTCTTTCCTATTTTCCTTTTGCTGGCAGGCAAAGACAGTATGGTGTAACGGTTTGAGTATTGGACGATAGAGACTGGAGACCAGGGTTCAAATCACTGCTCAGACAAAGAAACCCACTGGGGTACCTTGGGCAAGTCATACTCTCTCAGTCTCAGAGGAGAGCAATGGCAAACCCCCTCTGAGTTTTTAAATGTTTTATTAGGTTACATTCAGAATATGCTCTTTGTTACATAATTACATCTCATAGTTTCACTTAAACAATGTAACTTTTTACAGGATCATGAAACATAACCATGAATCTAAATAATTGAAAATAATACAAAGTAAAGTTTTTTGTGAATGTTATATCTATCTTCGTTAATTTGTTATATTAAATCCTTTAGCCTTTATCCCACCTTTTCCCTAGTCTTTCCCCTGGTCTTCCTGGTTTTCGCTAAATCAGAAATGTACTTGATTACCATTAGATTAAATTAATCTGATTTCTCCTATTCTGACTTAATCTCAGATGACAAATTTGGCCTTCCCCTAGAATCTAAATTAGAATATTTTACTAAATTCTTTAAAGGTCAAGTTTGACCAGATTCCTCCATTTCTTTTTCCAATACCTTTTTATTGGAGACCACTCCTTCTCAGTCTGAATAAATCTTGCAAAGAAAGCCCCGAGATAGGTTCGTCTTAGGGTCGCCATTTGTCGAAACTGATTTGAAGGTACACAACAACAACCACAAAGACTTTTTGGTTTAAGGAGGCTTTTAATATGTAAGCAGGGAGGCTCCTTTTTGGAATGTGTGTTTATTTTTTAAAAAAAACTTTTGTATGTCTTAAACTATTTTAGACCATTTGATCTGCTGATTTTTAATTGTTTTTAAAATTTTATGGTTAAGTTTTTGTATTGATTCTCTTTGAGAGCTGTTTTGGGTCCACTTTGAGAGAAAGGCAGCATACAAGTGAAATGAAATGAATTAAAATAAGTACAAATAAACATAAAATGGCTACTATTTTTCTAACAAGGCTCTTGTGCCTTAATTTAACTGATGCACAATCAGCTGACATTCAGACTGCAAAACTTTTTCTGATAGGGAGTAAAAGGGATAGGGGAAACTTCACCTGTTGAATTTCTGCTTGTTGTGAAATGGGCAAATGCACAGGACCCATGGCAGACCATTAATTTCATTATTTTATCACATCCCCCAATCCCCCCCCCCATGTGGAGAGTTGCCACTTGTACCATTAATGATGGCATGGCATGCAGCAATCCAACTGGTGCAACTTCAGATTGTTTCCCACGCACCTTTCGGCAAGACTCCTGTGTGTTTACAATTTCTTGACTTGCTTAAATATGGTCAATGAAACTTTTACCTTCACCCCATCTCTCTCCCAGGAAAAGATTCATTTGCTAACTAGGTGTGCGAGGCTGCTGTCAAAGCAGTGATGGGAAAATGATACCCTGCCAGATGTGTTTGGGTGGAAACTCTCATCATCCTTTGCCTTTAGTTATGCTGGCTAGGGCTGATGGGTTCGAAGCAGTTTGGAAATTATTACTTTTTGGAGTATAACTCCCAGAATCCCCTGGTTAGTATGTGGTATTAGGCTAAGAATGGGTAGAGAGATTATGCTGGCTGGAGTTTTAGAGGCTGTAGCCAAAAAAAGGTAACTTTCCCAAGCTTTAGAGCGGCATAATCAGCAGTGTTTTGCAGTACAGAAGCTGATAATCTCCATGTCAGCTGCCAGGCAATAGAAAACTGGTTTAACCAGTATAGCTGTATTTTTTTACATAATCAATACTGGTGTCCAATCCCCCCCCCCGCCCCCAGTAAACTCCACTTGACCAGGCATTGTCTACAAAGCCCTTTCCTATATTCTCTCACTGATGCTTCAGGGGCCATCCATTCAGACTGTGCTCTGACTTTGGACTGTACAAGATGAAGGTTGCTAACTTTTCAACCCAGCTTTATTATCTTTACTATTATTATTTTTATTTATAGCTTGCCTTTCCCCCAATGGCTGGAACCCAAAGTGGCTCACAATTTTAAAAATGCACAATTAAAGACAGAAAAAGTGCACATTAAAATAGAATTAAACCCTTTACATCATTAAAACAAGATCAAAATATTTAAAAGAATAAAAAATATACTTTAAAATATTAAAAACCTTTTTTAAAAAGGATAAAAAGCTTTTTAAAACAGCTCAGCAAAACCACACAGCATCCCCAGCCTATTCTTTAAAAAGCCTGCCTTAATAAAAAGTACAGTACAGGGGAGTACAGTACAGTACAGGTAAACAGCCCACCCTAGTGGCCTTAAACAAAACTGCACCCAGAATGGTTGATGGTTCCATTTATGATGATTTCCTTCTTCCAAAGCTCTGTGGAAATGTAACTTCCCTTTTGTACACAATTCGGTACATGACTCCTCTGCATTGCAAAAAGAGCACGAGGGTGAGCCTCCACATTTTAAGCATGTGGTGAAAGCTTGATACACTCACTGCTGCTATTTTTCCATTTAGCCCGTTGAGTATCGTAGATGGGGTGGGGTATAGCTACAAGGAAAGGAAGACATTGCCCACCAAATAAGGATTTTGCCTTTCCTCAGTGAAATTTTCCTTTAGTCCTCAAATGTCTACCATGGTTGTAACTTAAAACATCAAGTGAGCATTTAGAAATACAGTTTAGGGCAGTGGTTCTTAACCTTTTCTTTACCAGGGACCCGCTTTAAATATCTTTTGTTGCTGCAGATCCCCAAGATTTAACTAAACATTTATAACAACAACAACAATAATAATATAATTACACCATCCATTAAACCTTCCCTCAGAGGCACTGGAGGAGGAGGGAAAACTTTTCTTCCGCTTCTTCCTGTAAGTTCGTGGCTGGAGTAGATTGAATGGCAATGCACAGGTCAAGCCAGCCAGCCTTTGCTTTGGCACCTCTCACATAGCTGCTCCACTGCAGGCAAGAGGTGGCTGAGCAACTTTCAACCCTTCATGGACCCCCTGTCAGAACTTTGCAGACCCCTGGGAATCCCCGGATCACAGGTTAAAAATCACTGGTTTTGGCATTCAAAGAAACGAGACAAGTAAATTACCAAGTGGATGTGAATGCCATAAATGTAAGAGTTCTGGATATGAACAATTTTCACTGCCTCACTCTCTACAGTGCTAGAAATTTGGGGACTGGTGGAAAATTTCAGAGGTGGGAGTGGGTAAGAATTTTTATTTGGTGGAGCAATGCCTTAAGTCATCTTTCCCCCCGCTCCCGTAGCTACACCCCTGAGTATAGAACAACCTTTGAGATACAAATTGGTACTCTTCAAACCCTACCTGTGCTACATAACTATGACAGGAATCCTACAGGCCATGTCAACTAGAAAAGTGCAAAATCATGGGAAAGCTTTGTGGATATCTACTTGGCACAGGGCTGTCTAAAATGTGCAGGAGTGAGGGACTGAGGCAGGAAATGCCTAGTCCAGAATGTGGAGGTCTGCTGGACTTTTAAAAATGGCAGAGAAGACAAAATTTCACTTTTTCAGCAAATGGTAGGATTCTGCCTATCTGTATATCTAGGGAATGTAATCACCTCAATTACAGGAAAAGCTTTACTTCAGAGGTACGGTACACACAGTCTTCCAGATGTTGCTGAATGGTAAGTCCCATCATGCCAGACATTAATTATACTGGCTTTCAAGACTAGAGTTGTAGTTCAATATCTGGAGGACCACATATGTGCCATCTCTTGGGAGTGTTGAATTTTTGTGGTGCATTTTTGAAGCCAAAAAAATGGAAGGGGGGGAGTGAATCGTCGTTATTTCTGTGTCTTCAAGTTGTCTCCAACTGATGTTGACCCTAAGGTGAACTTGTCATAGGGTTTTGTCAGCAAGATTTGTTCAGAGGGGGTAAGCCATCACCTTCTTCTGAGGTTGGCTCTCTGGAAAGTGAAATAAAAGATGCAAATTGCAACAGGACTGGCTGTAACCTGAGTGTAAAGCTAGCCATGTGCTGGAAGTCTGCTGGGGGGACTGTCAGCCTATGGTTGAATAAGCAAGAGTGGATGGTGTTGGTTAAGAAATACGCTGATAGATTGAAGAGGCTTTGTGGTTGGTAGGGAGGAAGAGACATTGGTATTATCCTGTGGAATTTTGGGATTTGTAGTTTAGTGGGGCCTAAGAGCTCTTTGGCTGAGGATGTTAAATCCCCTCCATAAATTGCAAATCCCAGGATTCCATAGGAGGCAGCCATAGCAGTTAAAGTGGAGTAATAGCGTTACAAACAGCATAGTGCAGCAACGCTAAATTATCTGTTAAAACGTGGTATTATTCATGCTTATTGTTATTATTATTATTATTATGTTTATTTATATAGCACCATAGGCTTTACATAGCACTTTACAAAGAAGAAAAACAACAATTCAAAATAAACACAAAAACCTGCCTACGGCACACAATCTAAAACCACAAACAAGATTATAAAATTAATAAAATATTACTGTAACAGGATTAAAACAATACTATAAAAGTGTAAATTAATACAAATAGGAATCCTATGGACCAGAAACACCCCCTTAAGCAGCAGGAGGAAGAAAGCCAAAGCACTGCAGTTGTGAAGGAATTAAGAAAAACATGGTTGCTGTGAGCTAGGAGATTTTTGCAAGTTAGCAATTCATTTGTTTGCGAACAATGCATTAACACAGCAGTCAAACACAACCATCAGTTCATATTTAGAAGGGATTTTGTCAAAAATTCATCATGTACCTCAGGTGTCCATAAGCTGTTTCAAGTCTGATGCCAAATTTAATAAAGTGATAACAAATTGTTACGCAAAGTCATGTGTAGTATTACTTCCTTTTATTTCCGCTAAATTTTGGGCATGTTTTCCTGCCAGATTCTCTTTCTCCATTCTCTCATACTGAAAGTCATTTCCACAATTTTTAATATTTTGTTATTTCGGCCACCATTCAATGCCCAAAATAATTGCAATTAATGGCATGCTTTTCATTATCACATTGCACCATTGTAGCACACCATCTAGACGGTGGCATGATTTCCCCAGGAACACCTTTGTGATTGATACAACTCTGCTCCAGTGTAATTAGAAGTCATTCTGTGTTCAATAGCACATCACTCCACCTCCAACAAGCACACACAGGATTGTAGCTTCCATTTTCATCCTCTTTTGATGCTAAACCTAAGAATCAATAAGCAATAGGGAAAATGAAATATATTCTTCCCTAGTTTGCATTTCCTTTCCTTCGTGTCCATTTTTTTGAATTGTAAACACATCAGGGCAGAAACTTCCTTTACCATGCTTTTGGGCTCCACTTTGCAACTGAATAAACATATTTAAGAGTTGGAAAGGGCCACAAGAGCATTGTAGTCCAATCCCCTGTCATGCAAGAATATACAACTAAACCATGACTAAAAGATGTGTCTCCAACCTCAGTTTATAAAAACAACAAAAAACAAAGAAGAGTCCCCCACCATCCATTCCATGGTTGTACAGCTCTTACAATACAGTTCTCCCTAATGTTTAGGTGGAATCTCCTTTCTTGTAATTCAAATCTATTGATTCGCATTCTAGTCTCTGGAGCAGCAGGGGAAAAAAGCTCACTCCATCCTCTATAGGGCATCCTTTCAGATATTTGAAAATACCTATTATGTCACCTGTCAGCCTTCCCCAACCTAAACATACCCAGCTCCCTAAGTCATTCATATAAGGCTTGGTTTCCAGACCTTTGATCATCTCAGTTGCCCTTCTCTGAACGTGTTCCATATTGTCAATATCCTTCAACTATGGTGCCCTAAAACTGGACACCATATTCCAAATGAAGTCTGACCAAAGCAGAATAGATATTCTGCAGAATGCAATGCTATTTCCCTTTATCTGGACACTATACTCCTGTTGATGCAGCCTAGAATTGCATTGACTTTGGAGGCTGCTACATTATGCCAGTGACTCATTCATCGCTTGTGGTTGGCTAAGACCCTTACACTCTTATTACACATACTTCTTTCAAGCGAGGTGTCACCCATTCTATATTTGTGCATTTAATTTGTCCTGCCCAGACATAATGCTTAGATGTAGTATTCTCATGGAAGAAACTGCAATTAAAACAGCTTTCTTTAAGCTGGCTGCCTCATTTTAACTGAAAAACTCATCAGCCTTAACCAGCGTGGCAATGAGCGAGCCTCTGGATGGGGATGATGGGAGTTATAGTCCAGCTATAGGGAAACCAGATTTAAAAACAAAGCAAAATGAAGCTTTGATATATCTAATCATGCTAGCCACCAATACATAATCAATTCACAGTCTTAATTACTTGCATTAGGTAGTATTCTTTATTAAAAAGGTTTTTTCATAGAAAAAGGATTTTTTTTTAAAAAAAGGCAAAAAATACATTGTATCAATGGTGCATAAAAACAAGCTGCAGATAAAAGATATACAGAATTAAGTTCATTCCATAAATTAAAAAGCACCCAGCTGTTATTTACAGGACATATATTAACCATCATTAATAGCAATAACAATAATACTTTGCCCAACAACAAGTACTTCCAGTCAAACTTTAAAAATCCTTCAATATATAATAATTAAACTCTTCTTCACTCATAAATCTCTTTACAACAACATTGCTTGAGGTAGGTAAGTATTATTTTTTACAGCCCCATGTAAATGCATACTGTACAGGTCTAAAAACTGCTGTTGGGTACAACATTTGACGCTCAGCTGTCTTTTCATTTATGTTTCTAGCCCTTAAGATGTAAAAATAAAGGCCTAAGTCCACCATTAGTGCCAACGAGAGAAGAACCATTGAATCAATGGGACATAATGAGATGGCTTCACCAACTCTCCTTTGATGCAACGGGTCTACTCACGTTAAGAATACCAAGTGGATCCAGGCCAGTGGTGGGAATGGTGTGTCTCCCACAACAACAGCTCCCAGAAGCCCTTAACCAATGGTGAGCAATACTGGGACTTGCAACATCTGGAGAGACACACCATCCTGACCTCAATTTAAGCCAAAAGATGGAAGCATAGGCGTTGTGCCTGGTGAAATTTCAGAAGCTAGGACTGGGGGACAGGACAGCAAGGAACTGGGGTCTGGTTTTCTTTTCCAGGCCAGATTGTGCAAAAATAGATTGCATTCACAAATGTACAATTTATACAGAGGTCCACACCACTTTTACCTTCCCCACCCTTTCATAGCAGCCAGACTGACTTTTTTAAAGTGCAGCATACATACACAGAAACATAGAGACATCCTCCACCATTTCCCCAGCTTTACAGAAGCAGCCAGTACCTTGAGAAAACTGAAACTCAGCAAAGAGGAACGCTTAAGTTTTCAACCACTAAATGTCATTCCTCCACTAGGAGGTGAAAATTAAGTACATTTTTTTGGCTCAAACCTATCCTGCAGGATGATACTCCCTTGGCCTATCTGGAAAAGAATCCACATCCTATTCCCCACATCCATTTCTCTTTCCCCTCCCACAACAAGACAATCCAGTCCTTTGGTTCTGAGTGCACGCTGAAGTGCGACAAAAACTATATATACAACCGGAATGCTACAGTCGTTCAGCACCATAGAAACAAAGTGACACACTTGACAGACACCCAAAAGGGCAAGATGAAGAAACCAGCTACCTAGGATTCCCCCACCAGAGGAGAATTTCTTGGAGCCAGCTACCTTCCCTGAGGGAATACGATAAAAGTAATAGTCCCACTGTCAGTAGAGACAAGGCTGTCGTGAAGAAGCCGGGGCAAGGCCTAGGGACCACAGGCTTTGTCCAGCCACTCCTTCCTTCAAGATTTGGAGGCCCGATAGGTGAGGCGTTTCAACAGGTTGGGGTTGGGTTTCCGAGCAAGAGGCTTTTTTAGAGCGACATTGGCATAGTACAGGGACAAGGGCTGGTACGTCGGAAGATAGCTGACCACCCTTTGCTGGCACTGAATCCACATAGGTGCCGGAGTGTAGAAATACTGGGCAGCCTTGGGGAAAGAAAGAAAGAAAGAAAGAAAGAAAGAAAGAAAGAAAGAAAGAAAGAAAGAAGAAAAAGAAAAAGAGGTTAAAACATTTTGGATTCCCTCTGATATGGAACAATGTCATGCCAGTGAACTAACCATTAACACCCCACCATTACCACCATAAACACTTCAGGGTGATTTAAAAATGGCACAGCCATGACCCTGAGCGGCAGCCAAAGGTTCAAATCACAAGGGATTTAGAGATAACCAAACCCAGCACCCTGCTGAATGTGGGGTTCACAATGCAAAATACAGCATCCCTGGCCATTCTAGAACTCTTCAACCGTCTCCCTTTCGCTACCCACCAAACCTGACTGTTGTTGCTGGTTTTTTTTTAATTGCCTTTAATGACTACATGTATTTGAGAAGGGCAACCGATCATTAAACATAAGCTGGATGGGCATCTTTCAGGGTTGCTTTAGTTGTGTATTCCTACATGTCGAGAAAGGTGGACTAGATGGCCCTTCTAGTTCCTTCCAACTCTATGGTTCCATTATTCCACCTCAGTGGTTCTTAATCTGTGGTCTGGGGACCCCCAGGGGATCACAATGTCCTCACAGGGGGTGCGTGAAGGCTTGAAGGCTCTTCCCTGTAGTGGAGTGGCCACGTGACAGGAGCCAAGGTTGGTTGGCTTGACCTGCACATTGGCATTCAGTCCACTCCAGCTATAAACTTGCAGGAAGAAGCAGGAGAAAGTGCCTCCAGTGCCTCCAAGGGAAGGTTTAATGGATGCTGTAACTGTATTATTATTATTAGGTATCATTTATTAGGGTTTTAATTAAGTCTTGGGGATCCACAGCATTTAAAAGATATTTAAAGGGGGTGCCTAGTAAAGAAAAGGTTAAGAGCCACTGTTCTACCTGATTGTTTTCCCATGGTTGGTATCTGCTCACTGCTGATGCTTTTGCTGACAGCTTGACCTTCCCTTCATCTTCCGAGGAGCATTCTGATGAGGGAGACTCAGAATGGTAGTCGGATGTCTCCAGTTCAGGCGTTGTTTTGCCGCTGCTGCTGCCACTCTCTTCCTCTTCCTTCACAGTGAAGTAGTGACTGCTCTCACTGAGCCTGGGTGGAGGGAGGGAAGCTGAAGGTTAGACATGCAGGGAGGGCTCTCACCTAGAAGTGAGAGGTAATGCTTCATGAGAGGTAGAAATTCAGCCGGTGCAGCTTTCGCTATGGAAAGGTGGAATTTCCAAATACTTTAAAGTGTCCTGCATCCTGTTGCGGTTCCATCTAACACTGACACACTGAATGAATGGGTTTTGCACAAAAGCGTTGAATCAACACCTTAGCAACAGATTCAGTGGGTTTATTCTAGCTGGAAATATCAACAGGAGAGGCCAGTGTGCTTTTAACACTAAAAAATTGTTTAATTGCATTTTACCATGAGATGGGAGTGCTGGGAAGTCCCTTCCTGTCACCATTTTGAGAGGGACTGCAGAGGAAGACAGAGGTATGACAGCAAGCATCAGCCTTAGAGGGAGATTTTTCATAGGTGCCAATTAAAACAAGTATTGCAGTACAGGAGAATATTCAGCCACCCCATTTAGGTATGTTTGGCACACTTTCATGACTGCATTAGGGTACAACTGAAGTCCTCATGTAAAGAGCACTATTCAGTTTGAGGGTTTGAGCCGAGTCTCCTAATTCAAAAATGAAGGTGCAAATTTTAATCCATCAGCTGAGTACAGCTGCAATCCTATGTACATTTATAATTGGGAATACATCCCCACTGAGTACAATGGGGCTTATGAATTAATACGCAGAGGATTTGAAAATATGCAGTGCCCTCTGGATGGAGAACTATGGGCATATTCCAAGATATGCTTACCTAGCACAGACCTCGCCAGGGTCAATCCAGATTGTGAATTCCCGGGGTAATTTTAATTCTGAGTATTCCAAACCAGTGTCTGTGCAAGCTTTGAGGAGTGACTCGTCGACAGGCTGATTCCTATTGATCCGGATACACCTGGTAGGGAGGAGAGCAGAGGAAGAAACTTCAGGTTTAGAGCAAGATGCATCTCAGGTGCCACTGGAAACAGAAAGCACACAGCAACCAATGCAGTGTTCTCTTCTATTCATTCAGTTCAGCCTTGCCTAACCTGGTGCCTTCCAGAAGTGTTTTGACTGCAAATGCCATCTGCCCATCCATCCATCCATCTCTCTTTGGGGGGGGGGGGGAGAGAGAGAAATAATGTGGTGTGTGTGTGTGTATGTATGTGTGTGTATACATGTACACACACACTTGCATGCATATACACAGAGACACACAAAAAATGCCTGATCTATACATATACAATGGCTGGGCCAGTTCCAGGCCTGAAAGAGCCTTTCTAAGGTCACTTTCTGTTTCTATAAAAGGCCACTTTTGGTCCAGCACAAACCTTGAAGTGGCAAATTATCACCTCCCTAGGCTTCTGGGAGTCCCATTTGCCTTTTTCTGGCCATTTTTTTTGTGGGAGGTGTGCATGTGTGGCTAAGAGCCAGGTACCAAACCATTCCACTGAGCAACCCCAATTTTTAAGTCACACATATGTGTGGAATCCCAACACCAGATCCCAGCTTGTTCCTCACAAATAAGGTCTGTAAGTCAGCAATTTTAATCTCTCTGCTCCTTCTACACACTCACTTGGGGACAAGACCCACTAAAATTCTCGACTGACTGGAAACAAGTGTGCCTGAATAAGCCAGCTTGATACTCAGGTACAGCGTGTGCACAATCATGCCGTTTTATAGAACAAGAACTGCCAAAACAACCACCTGTGGCTCAATAAATGCCAGCCTGTACCTTGCAAGCAAAAACTTCCTTTTGACCTGCAGGTGAGCAACACAGGTAGATCAGCCAACACGTAGGCAAACTGCAGCTCTATCATTACCCAAATAGCTTTGAAAGATACGATGTAGTTATTTCACAGCTCACTCTGCAAACAACTGACTCTATAAAGAGGCATTTGATCATTACCTCGTGTTATACCTGACAAGCAGCTAGAGGACAATGGCCTTTAGAAAATCTGGGATTGTACTGCAGGCTACTATGCAACCTCTGAAACAAAATATAATTCAAGGGTGGGCAAAGTGTGGTCCCAAAGGGTTTTGTTGTTGTTGTTGACCTTCCACAGTGGCCATCTGTGTGTCCCAAGAAAGATCTATCTATCTATCTATCTATCTATCTATCTATCTATCTATCATTGGATTTATATCCTGCCTTTCTCCCAAGATGGGAAATCTACTGCAGATCTCACAGGTATATGAAGCGCTATGCAAAGCAATATGCATATTTTTCTAATTACATTTCTAAACCATGAGCTCAAGATGGCATATACAGGTCTCCTCCTCCACATTACACCCATCTTGAGAAGTAGGTACAGCTAAGGGACAGTATCTGGCCCAAGGCCACCTCCCATGATTTCTCATGGTTCCCTGAAATCTCACTCTAAGATATTCTAAACCTAGGGTGGGAATCGTGCAGCCTGCCCCAGAAGATGTTGGGACTATAATTCCCAGCATTCCTCACCATTGCATGTGCTGGCCAAGGCTGCTGGGGATTGGTAGTTTGAAAACCCTTGGAGAGCTGTACAGTTCTTACCCCTGCTTTAACCATGCTAGCACCTTAATTCTCTCTCTAATACTAACACTGACATGTAGCTTAAAGATTCCAGGAGAGCAATAGAAGATCAAATACTAGATTTCACATTTGCTCATAGAATCTAGGGAGCCTTCTAAATTATTTGTAGTTCTACATTATTTGTAGACCTCTCTACGTGCATGCCCTCTCTGATTCTTCCCATTAGTGGACTTCTGACGTTTCTGATCAAGAGAAAACCGACTTCCTTCTGGTGAAACACAGATTTTATCATCTCCACAGTTGCTCAATCTGCAGCTACTGCAGACCTCATTTCCTTGACATTAAACACAGCGTGTTGTTTTGTGATCCTTTTTGCCCATTAAGATCATCTCTCTGCTACATGTGTTCACAGAGGTTACTGTGCTGTGTTGGTGTTGTTTTTTTGGCATTCTGATTTTGTCAAAGCAGTCAAGCAATGACCTCCTGGTGAGCCAAGAAACCCAGTTTACTCAGTTTCAACTGGAGTAGCGACCTGTTTGCAGATCCAACACCCTGAAGTAACAATGGGATGTAGGAAACTGCCTTACACAGAGTCAAATCATTAGACATATAGGTTGGTTTGGAAATGTTACTTTTTTGGACTACAGCTTCCAGAATCCCTCAGCCAGCATGGCCACTCACCGGCACTGTATCTCCAAGATTTCAGACCGAGGACATTCCTATTCTACCTGGAGATACATGAGGAATTGAAACTAGGGACTTTATCACACTACACTGTTACAGTGCTATTATTCTACTTCAACTGCTATGGCTGCCTCCTGTGGAATCCTGGGATTTGCAGTTTAGGGAGGGAGGGGCATTTAGCATTCTCAGCCAGAGAGCTCTTAGGCCTCCCTAACTACAAACCCCAGAATTTCACAGGAGGCAGCTAGAGCATTTAAAGTGGAATAATAGTGCTATAACAGTGCAGTGTGATAAAGTCCTAAGGTATCTTGCATGCAACATGTGCACCCTTTCACTGTGTGATGGCCTCTGAGCTTGAACGGATAGTTTTTCCTTGATCACCAACAAAAACACCAGCATACGCACCCACTCACACAATCTCATTGGTTAAAATATTAAAGTAGTGCACAAACACAAGACTCAGTGTTTACATGCCACAAGTCACAAAATAAAAAGCTTTGTAATGTATCAGTCCCCTAGCACAGGATGTGGAAACTTCCAGCCTTCCAGATGTTATTGGACTGCATATACCCCTCACCCCTGGCTATGGCTGGTGAGGGCTAATGGGAGTTGCAGTCCAGCAACATCCACAGAGGCCCACACCATCCCCAACAACAAGCTGAATAAATGTCTTTCCCCTCCACCGTAAAAGAAAACATAATCCCAGCCTTGGTTGCTTACCTGTAAGCCTGCCCTTTGAGGGGCTTCTCCGGGTACCAGTGGCCAGTGAAGCGCTCGCACAAGATGGCAACCAGGCGCTCACCGAAACGCTCCACCTGTTCCTTGTCCAGTTTCTCATTCCGGTTCCTCACCACACGACAGAGAAACCGGACTCCTTTTTCTACCTCCTCTTTCATGGTTGGCTGTTGGTTGTCCATCCTGAGAAAGGAACAGGGATCCTAATCAATGGGGACAATGCCAAGATTAGGAAAGCTTTAGAGGAACCAGAATATTTTTTTTCCACGGGAACACTCCAGCCCACATGCTCATGTCTCTCCCTCTCCCTTCCCCCCACTTTTTTGGCTGGGAGCACGCCAGTCCCTATATCCACTCAGACTGGGACACAAATACAGCAGGTTTCCCATTCAGCACAAGAAAGCCCTTTGTCTTCGAGTTGCAACACCGTCTAGTGACTCGGCCCTATGGTAGAGATGTGACTCATTCAGCAAGAGGAAGGGAGATTGCATGGCTGTTACATCAGGAACTCCCAGCAATTGGGTCACAACAATGGCCTCACACATTTACTCTTCAACACTGGTCAGACAAAAACAAGCAGCTTGGCAGCTGCAGGACTGGGAGGAACCCAGAGGGCACCTATACCAGCCTCCTCGTGCCCAACAATCCCATTGACTTGTGAGGGACACCAGCACCAGGAAGGCCATCTGTGTGTGTAGGGGGGGATAGAAATAAAGAGACAGATAACAAGTATGGATAGTAAAATACATGTACACACATACATATAAGGATATAAAACAATATATAGAAAGGAAATTTACTGAAGTACAAAAGAAATGAAAATGAAGATTAAAACGGGAGGTCATAAAGAATAGAAGATTCTGTAAGATTATAATAAGAAGCATGTTTATTTGGAAAATGATACTTGGATTGAAATGTACTCATAATAATATTTAATTGAATACTTTTTGTTTTATATCACTTGGTGCACAATAAAAATATTTTTAAAAAACTGGAGGAAGGATCTGTTTGTAAATCCAATACCCTACCCCCCCCCGCCGCCGCCACTGCTATTATTTATGTCTCAAATTTCCCTCCAAAACCTGGGCAGATAAGAGCATAGCTCAAACATAAGGAGATAAAATAACAGCACAATAAAAAGTTGTACAGCATCCTATTATCAGATCTTCCTTCAAAAACATTTGGCTCTTGAGAGCCTGTCACAATCGGAAAGTCTTTGCCTGCAAGGTGCAAGGACAGCTCTAACCTCCGGTTAGTCATTCAGCTGGTTATAGGAAAATGGCATCACTATGATCAACGTCAGTACAATCACACATACTCTGTAGACACTCCTTTGTATTTTGAATTCAGCCTTCAACATACTGGACACCCACCCCAGAAAAGAAACCCACCAGCAACCTTATCTCTCCACGATCTCTTTCATACTGCACAAATATAGTGTTGTGATTCTACTTTATAAACTGCCACCGCAACATCCTATCGAATTTTGCAGTTTAGGCAGAGGTGTTTAGCATTCTCAGCCAGAGAGCTCTAGCGCCTCCCCAAACTACAAATCCCAGGGTTCCATAGGATGCAGCCATGGCAAAGAGAGTAGTATCACAGCATAGTGTGAAAGGGCTCCTGATGTTACACACAGCAGAGTAGCAGTGATGGAAAAAAGGCACACACACCCCTCCTCAAGCAGTGCCAGATGACTCACACAAGGGAGCCAGAGTGCAGGCAATCAAAAAGGGTTGCTAACCAATTGGACCTTGGGACCAGCAGGAGTCAGCATTCCTGACCTGCTTCATCAGTGAGTCAGAACCCAAGCAAAACTCAGTCAAGAGGGCATTTTGAAAAGGGAGGGTGATTGTGCATCACACTGTTATCAATTAACATAATGGCTCTTAATTACAGCAAGATACCTGAGGGAAGGGCTCAACAACTACTTTGCTGGTAGAAAGAGAAAAAACTGTTATATGCCTTCAGGTCATTTCCAATCCTATCACAGGGTTTTCTTGGCAAGATTTGTTCAGAGGGGGTTTGCCTTTCCCTTCCTCTGAGGCTGAGACTGTCTTGCCCAAGGTCACCAAGTGGGTTTCCATGCTGAGCAGTGATTCGAACCCTAGCCTCCAGAGTCATAGTCCAATGCTCAAACCACTACACATTGTGGTAGAGTGTCCCACAACTTCTAGGGCAATAGTATTAGAGAACCACCACACTACAGTATAAGGTGGAGACAGAAACAAGAAAGATATCCTTAAAGATCCCCAGCTATGCTGCTTCTCCAAGAGCTACCAGATAATGGGTCTTAAACATCTTATTCGGGATTGGACTAAATGGCCTCTTGGGTTCCCTTCCAACACCCTGATTCTATAAAACTTCTCTCTCTCTCTCTCTCTCTTCCTCCCTCCAACCAGGTGGCAAGTTGAGTTTGTTTCTCTGCAAAATTGTAACTGCAAGGCAAAAGACCAGATGCTTTGCTACCTTGCAAGAGGAAATAGCTAGCTTGACCACATAAAATAGCAGGAAGCATAGGCTACTTTCGATCTGATATACAGTTGTCCCTTCATATTCACTGGGGGTTGGTTTCAGGACCCTCCCCCCTGTGGATATCAAAATCCGTGAAAACTCAAGTCCCATTATATGTAATGGCATAGCAAAATGGTGTCCCTTGTATAAGATAGCAAAACCAAGGTTTGCTTTTTGGATTATTATTTTTTTAAGAATATTTTCAAGACATGGATACCAAATCTGTGGATACGGAGGAACAACTGTATGTCTGTACCACAAGACGTTCCAGGACCAGGGGCATAATCAGGTCACGCCATTCTCTAAGCATGCGCACCTGTACCTTGATGACATAGAGGTGAGCGTTCCAAGGCATTCCAAAAGGAGATTGTGAAATGAACTGATTGGTCCTTTTGTTTATAGTATGAACTTAGCTAAAACTTTAAAAGTGTTTGCCAAGTGTTTGATTTTGTCCTGAACTTCATTTGGCACCCATTTAGCTAAATGAAAATAAACTGAGCTTCAAATCAAGCAACTAGTTGCCTATTTTGGTTCTGCTTTGCCTGTGAGCTGTTTTCCTAAGGCAAAGGTAACAACGGAGTACCTCCATCTCCCTCAGCCTGGTTCCCTCCAGCTCAGAAATGCTACTTTTGGAACTATAACTCCCAGAACCCCTTAGATTACACAGGCCAGATAACTCAAGCTGGCCAAGTCAAAAAGTTGAACACATAACATTTTGCAACATGCCAGGGACCCTTTCACATTGCACAATCATAGCACTAGGATTCCACTTTTAACTGCCATGGCTGCAGCCTATGGCATCCTGGGTTTTATATTTTGAAGAGGCACTAGAGCTCTTTGGCTGAGAATTCTGAACACCTCTTCATAAACTACCAATCCCGGATTTCGTAGGATGTTGCTGTTGCAGTTAAAAGTGGAATCCTAGTATAACTGTGTTGTGTGAAAGGTCCCAGTTGTCTTCATGCAATGTTTAACATGCAAATATGAGCACCGTTTTCTCCCACAACAACCATGCGCCTGGAAGAACTGATATTGCTCACCTAGTCCCCACACTCACGTATCACAACTTAGTCAAGAATACAAGACCTGTATGCTCATACTGTTGTGATGAACAAGCCCTTCTCCCCTCCCAGCCGACTGGCCTGACCAACTTCCGGGAACAGCTTGTCTCAACCGACTATCTATCAGTTATGGGACATGGCAGTACAGTACACAGTGAGAAGGTTGCAAAACTTTTGCAAAACAGATTAAGCTTGGAAGTGGGGGGAAGCAAAACAAAAGGAGACGGGGGTGTGTCTCTGTGTTCCCAGGCGCCCAGTTTGCATGCCTTACATCAGCAGACTACTAAATGCAGGTCTGTTTATACACACACACCACCATCCTGACCTCTTACACAAGGCAGTTAGGAGCTACGCAAGATTTGTAGCTTGTTGTTGTCAAAAGCTTCACTCACTCCCTGTTTCCCAGAACTAGAAATCCATGAATGCTGCAAGACACAATAAAATGTTGTTATTGCTCCAACTCTAAAACTATAGAAAGTTTTAATATTTAAGTAATGTCTAGGGACAGCCAGCATGGTGTAGTGGTTTGACTAGGACTCATGGAGTATATCCTCACTTGGCTATAGAAGCCACTGGGCAGGTCGCCTTAGGCAAGGCACATTCTCACAGCCTCAGAGGAAGGCAATGGCAAACCTCCCTCTGAACAAATCTTGCACTCAAAACCCCAGGATAGGTTCACCCTAGGATTGCAAGAAGTCAAAAATGACCTGAAGACACACAAGAACAACACATTTGGAAATGTAAGCCAGAGAAGCTCTAGTGCCTCACTGAGCTACAAGCCCCAAGATTCCACTGGATGCAACCATGGCTGTTAAAGTGGAATCATAGTGCTATAACTAGATAGTGTGGAAAAAGACCCCAGTACAGTTGGGAAAGGATCCTGAACCCTGGAGAGTTGCTACCAGTCAGAGTTGGCCATATTAGGCTAGACAAAAGGTCTTACCCAATATAAGGCAGCTAGAACCAAAAACAAAGGTAGGCAAAGCAGGGCAGGAGAGAGAAGGGGGTATGTTTATTATTAAACAAGTTCCTACTAGAGGGAGGGAGTGCTGGCGGAGGAGGTAGAGGGTTCAAATCCCCACTCAGCCATGGACACTCACAAATGACCTTGAGTAAGACACCTTCTCTCAGCCTCAGAGGAAGGCAATAACAAACACCCTCTGAACAAATCTCAAATATCCTTTCATGTTGTGATGTTTCAAAGCCCTACTAGACACAGAAATTCCCCCCAAAATAAAGTTCTGATCTCTTTTTATTAGAGAATATAAATACAGTTTAACATAAGAACATAAAATAATTCATAACAAATCCAAAGAATGCAACTGCAAAAAAAAGTACAATAGAATAATAAACAGTATGGTATATAGAAAGCAAATCTCACTCCTAGGATAAACTAAATTCTTAAAACATATTTTAAGAGAAAAGAACATACTATAGGAGGCCAATAATAAGTTTTACCTTCAGATCACAATATGTGATCACTAACATATTCAACAGATGCATACCTTACATAGACTATAAGTAAATTCTAATATAGAAAAGCTCTTCCCAATCTTATCATCCCCTCTCCACAAAAGCAGGAACTGACTCCTCATGCTGGTGGTGGCCTGAAATATGCTGAACATATATGTCTCAGGATCATCTAATGGTACCATTAGCCTGTGCCTAAGTTTAGCATAGCTCTTTCCCACCCCACAAACTCTCATTTGCTGGGTCCCAGCCACCCAGGGCTACACACAAGCCAACTCCTCATTCTTCCTCCCAAGTGTTCTTTTTCAGAAACCTAAATCAGAGGAAAAACCTTTTAGATCTATCAGTAGATCTTATTGTTACCTTCTGTTGTTGAACCATATTAGGGAGATTTTCACATGGGCTATATATCCCGTGGCAGGAACAGAACAGGGTTGGGAGAGGTTTCCCTTTCGGACGATGTTGACCCCATTCTGTCCTGCATCCATCCTGCTCCTGTGACTGTTCCAGAACAATGCAATCACGATTTTTCATTGTGAATAGACCTCCCGTTCTGTCGCTATCACGCAATCACAGGTGTGTGAACAGAAGCCCTGTTCTGAAATGACAGCCGCGGAGGGGAGGTCCATTCTGAGCACTTCCTGATACTATCTGGACATCCAGGTAAGTGGCACCCTTTATTATATCCTCCCTGTTTTGATTGTGTGATTTAAAGTGTGTTTTTGTGCTTGGTGAACTGATTTTATGTTTGGGGGAGTTTTATTTTTTAAATTTACCACCCAGCCGTTATCACGCGATAACGTGATAACATTTCAGACGGCCAGTCATAAAAGCAGCCTTACGGCGGCTGCATTTACAGCCAACCAGCGAGGGGAGGGGGAGCCCTTTCCTGCCGTGGAATTAAGGTAAGTGTGTGAAAGATTTATGTTATGCTGTGGCAGGACTGGGAGAGGAGGTGGCGGGGCAGTGGCGGGGCAGTAACGGGACATTTTGGCCACGTGTGAAAATCTCCTAGGAGAGCCTCAGAGCTTTTTCGTAAGAAGCTACATTTCTGGACTACAACATGGCCTGTGAGATTCTGGGACTTGCAGTCCCAAAAAATAGCTTCTCCAAGCTCTGCCCAGTCAAGCCTTGACATTACAAAGCTGCAAGACAGTCGCTGGTTCCTTGCTGGAGACTTTTTAAAACAAAGGACTGCAGCTTAAAATCACAGAGCACCCCACACTAATCATCACAGGCTGGGCTTTTAGGCACAGTTTGAAGCGACCCCTAGGTTATGAACCCAGGGAGGCTATTTCACCTATTGCAGGTGCCACGTTCTCTCCCTATCTACCCCCACACAGACACATACATCACAAGACCTCCTAAGCACCCATTGTCTCAGCAGTCCCTTGCTTTAGCTGGCTCACCTGACTTTGTCACCTGCACAAGAGTCATGGGGGGGGGGGACACACAAAAACCAGATGACATCATCGGGAAGGAGAGCCAAAAAAAAAAAAAAAAAAAAAGACACAGAAGCTGCTTCCTGGGTATTGTCAACATATGCAAGCACAGACCTACAACTCCAGGAACTCACAAAGTTCTTTGCAGCTATTGGAGGGTGCAAACTCCAATAGTACTCGGCTTATGGGGGCAATTAAGCTAACACACATTGGAAACCGTTTGGAGAGTAGCGCACTATAAAAAACAGTGTAGATGTGTTGGTGCTATTGCTAACCATTTGTAAGCAGCTCTGAGAGTCTTTGTGGCCGATAAGGGGGATATAAACACCTAAAATCATCATTATCTTCTATCAGAGAGATCTACTGAAGGGGGCAAAAAGGTTTAATGCACTCCAAGGCTCACCCAATTGCTTGAATTCCTTCAAGCCCATAGAAGAACATCCATATACAATTCCATTTAAAAAGTTACTTGAGGTTCACTGTTTAGAGAAAAGTAGGATATAAATTAAACTAGATTGATGGATTGGTTCAAGAAGTCCAAATTTGGGGGTAGCAAATACATACACACACACAAATTCAGTCTCTTTCATCCAAACTGGCAACAGCCCATAAGTAATCTGCACAATCCGTTGCCTCCCCACAGCATACAAACAATTCCACACACCTTTGGAAACAAACAGAAAACATTTGCCAAACAGCTGGCCAGAGACAAAAGTGGAATGAACATGGAACCATGAGCAGCACAACTTCCTCTAAGGTTCCCTTTAACCCACAAGAACAGGCAAGAGCATGGAACAAACTAAAAACAAAAAACAGATTAACTTGCGCACCTGGACTGGTTTAAACACTCTATGGATATCTTTAGTTATGTCCGCACTGCACATTTATACCTGCTTAATTCCAATTTTTCACTCTTATGGCTCCTCCTTAAGAGAATCCTGCGATCTGTAGTTGGTGAGGGTGGTCAGAATTCTACATAGGTGATCATTGTGCTTGTGAAGTATAAAAAGCAGTGTTAGAAACAGCACAAGCAAAACAATATACAGTGCTCTCTTTAAAACCCTTTCTTTAAAAGACTTCCATTCTAAAAGCCTGGCAGAATAAAGAAGTCTTTGTTTGCTGTTTGAAAGAGAGGGTCATTGTAGCCTCTCTGGGAAGGGTGTTCCAGAGCCTAGGGGATGCCACCAAAAAGGCTCTTATCTCCCCACCAGTTGTACCTGTGAAGGTAAAGGAAGTAACAGGGCCTCTCTGAGGACCTGAGGGCTATAGGACCCAAGCCATACAGGACTTTTTAGGTCATAACTAGTACTTTGAATTGTGCCCAGAAACAGAACGGCTCAAGCAAAGAATTCTAAGTATGTCACCAAATTACAATCCTGCACATTCAAAAGGAACAAGCTATGGCAGTTAAGTATGGCATGAAGCTACTGTAACTGTGCAGCACAGATACACCCTAACTCAACCCAAGCCCTAAAGACTTTTCTAGCTTAGCAATCTATTCCCATCCAGAAACTTATGGAAAAGCCTCCAAAAAAACACAAATGTAGAAGACAATCTGTAAAAAGTTTCTTTTTTGGACTGCAGCTACCAGAATCCCCCCAGCCAGTGTGGCCATGCTAGCTGGGAATGCTGAGTGTTGTAGTCCAAAATGAGTTCTCATAGCAGCAACTTTTCCAAGTGTGGTCTGCACCATCTTAGGCACAGAGATAAATACAGTGGGTCCTCAGTATCCACTGGGGTTTGGGTTCAGGACCCCACCATGGATACCAAAATCTGTGGATGCTCAAGTTGCATTATATACAATGGCTTAGTAAAATGGTGTCCCTTGTATAAAAATGGCAAAACAGTAAGGTTTGCTTTTTGGAATTTTATTTTTTCAAATAGTTTCAAGCTGTGGTTAAATCCATGGATGCAGAACCTGTGGGTATGGAGGGCTGGCTCTATATAGCCATGAGGACTAGAAGCCATGGACAACCTTTGGCACCTGGTATTCGTTGGCAGTCTCCCATCCAAGTACTAACCAGGGCTGACTCTGCTTAGCATCCAAAATCAGATGGGATCTGGTGCCTTTAGGGTATTTAGGCCATGGTACCCAGCAAATAATAACCTGGTGCCCTCTTAAATTCTTATTTCCCTAAAAAAAAAATCACCAGAATTTCCCCAGAATTTCCATAGAAATTACTGGGGCAAGGGGTATTTCCCTTTGGTGTTCAGATGCTCTCAGTTCTCCAGCCTGACCCATCTAAAGTCCAACATCTTTTTATCCACTCCCAGGAAACTCCCTGGCTCTTTGCCAGGGCACTTGAAGACTGTAGCATACCAACCCATGCCAATGCAGCTCTATGGCTAGGCAGCAGAAAGGAACATATCCATAAAATGTCCATGATCCAAAGTATACCTTCACCAAAGAAATTACTTGCAGGGCAATCATGATCATAGCTATTAAGACCCAGTGTGGCATAGTGGTTAGAATGCTGGACTAGCGAGATTATCAGATGTGTCAAAAGTGGTGTTACAGCAACGCCAGGAGATCGTAAAAGGGCTCCCTTACCAGACGACGTCCCCCATCATTATGCACCTGTTCTGCTGGCGCTGCTTTTTATTGATGGAAGAGGCCATCAATAGATCCCTGTTCCGTTTCTGTCATGGATTTGATAGTGTGCGACAAGGTGCCACGTACTGCTGGCGAGATCCCAGTGTCAATGGGAGGTCCCTGCCAGAAATACTTCCAGGTGAGATCAGGACATCCAGGTAAGTGACACACTTTTTATGACCCTCCCTGGGTTACTTGTACGCTTAAAAGTGTGTTTTCGTGCTTTGTGTAACTTTTTTTGTGTTATTTTTCTTTTTAACTTTGAATTTCCCACACTCACATCTTCTTGCCAGAATCCACGGGATTTCACTCCAGGGGCGGGAGTGGAGATTGTGGGACAGGGACGCTTTTTGTGTTCCTATCTGATAATCTCCTAGGACTTGGGGAGATCCAAGTTCTAGTCCCCATTTCAGCCTTAAAAAAATCACAGTGTGACCCTGGAACAGTTAGACAGATGAGGCCTGCCAGTGTGGTTTAAGTGGTTTTGTGTTCTATTGGGAGGTATTAAACCCAGGTTTCTACTGGGTAGCCTTGGGACGGTTGCAGAAGCAGCCATCTCTGCCATTAAACAAAACCAAGATCCCAAATATACACTGGTGAAACCTTTATTAGGCCAAACAGAAGGCACAAAAAGATCACACTAGTTTTCGAAGCTCATTAGCTTGATGAAGAAACCAGTGAGCTTCTAAAGCCAGCATCATATTTTTTGTGCC
Organism: Gambelia wislizenii; assembly: GCA_030847615.1. NCBI lineage: Eukaryota > Metazoa > Chordata > Lepidosauria > Squamata > Crotaphytidae > Gambelia > Gambelia wislizenii. Next base: position 30,045,797 of record JAUMIR010000010.1, on the reverse strand, counting down.
CTCTGGTTAACCTAATAAAGGTCTCACTAATGTTTCTTTTGGATTTTGATCTTCCCACAATCCTGTGATCTACCTCACAGGGAGGAGGGAAGCAATGCACACCACCTTGAGCTCATTGGGGGGAAAAGTGTGCTATAACTTTTAAGCAATAAACATAAAAAGCCCAGGTAAGCTATCTGTCCTCCCCATCTGAAATTTCTACTTTCTTTAGCCAGAGTTTGAAAAAGTAACTGTTCAAAAGCACGGTCCCTTGTTCATCTATCAATGCTGGCAGGCAGCTTAAACCAAGATCGCCCAGTGACTGAATGGGGAACTGAATCCAGATCTTCCCATTTTGTACAAAGCAATGATCCTAAACAATTATACGGTTACGTACATAAGGAATAACTACAGTCTGTTCCTTTAAACTTCAGAATTAGCTGAGTGATGGGAATTACAGCACAACCCATCTAGGAACCTGGTCTAAAGACAAGCAAAAAAACAAAAGGAACCCATTTAGATCTCAGTCAGCAACAAATTCCATTATTGCTTGGCACCATCACTGAGAAGACCCTGTCTCTTACAGAACTTGGGAAAGTTTCTTTTTTGAACTATCGCTCCCAGATTCCATCAGCCAGCATAGCAGCCATGCTGGTTCAGGTATTCTGGGAGTTATAGAATTTCCTTGGTTTTTTTCTGGGCTGTGAGGCCGTGTTCTGGAATAGTTTCTTTCTGACGTTTCGCCTGCATCTGTGGCTGGCATCCTCAGAGAATGGTTGGGTAGGTGTGTGTGTGTGGAGTTTATATGCTATGAACCCCTATTGGGGAGGATATGTAAATTTGTGTAATTGAATGGTTAGTTTCTGGGTATAGAAATGCAAGGCTCGTTAGTGTCTGTTTGGCTAATGGTTGGTTGATGGGCCATTATCTGCTGGAAATCCCCCTGTCCCTAGGTGGAATTCTTTTGTAAGTGTTGAGTTTTGATTCTATTGTATTTCAAAACTGGGAGCCAGATTTTGTTTACTTTTAAGGTTTCTTCTTTCCTACTGAAGTTGTCCAGGTGTTTGTGGATTTCAATAGCTTCTCTGTGCATTCTGACATGACAGTTATTGGCCTGGTCTAGAATTTCTGTGTTTTCGAAAAGCATTTTGTGTCCAGGTTGGTTTATAACATGTTCTGCTGATGATGATTTAGTTGTCCAAAAACTAAACTCCCCAAGCTTGGGCCTCTAACACCCAACCTTTTGAGCTCCAACTGGGCACCATTACATGCTCATCACCTTCTCCCAAATGCTTGGAGAGCTACATGTTTTCCATGCTTACTCAAAATAAGGGGAGCATGGGAAGCATCAAGCGAGCTTCAGGGCATGAACCCAGTGAAATGGACAGTCTGATGGATTAAGCTACACTGGGACTTTTTGCAGAAACCTACAATGACCACCCCATCTTGCCCCACAGCAAGCCAGTCAAATTGGAAACAGCCAAAGTCTCCTTTCTCTATCCTTATTGCCAACCTAGAGTGAAGAGTGAGATGTGAAAAGGCATCCACACTACATAAATAACCCAGTTTGAGAACTGGATTATTTACAATGGCTCCTTCCTATGGAATGCTGTAGTCTGGCGAGGCACCAGCACTTTTTGGCAGAGAAGGCTAAAGGCCTTGTAAAACTACAAATCCTACGGTTTAATAGGAAGGCACCATGACAAATAATCCATCTTCAAAGTGGTTTATTTGTGTAGTGTGGATTAGCCCTCAAAGACAACAACAGAGCGGCTATGTTTGTTTAATGTTTTACACACACACACACACACACACACACTAATTACTTTTAGCCAAGTCTTCCCTCCCTCTCCTTCCACGGTCTTAGAATTTTTTAGGAAAGTACACTGGTTGTTGAGGTGGGGTCAAGAAGATGAAAAAAGTAAGTAAAAAAGTAACTTTTCCAATTCAATCACTTTCAAAGTATTCCAGCCAGCATGGCCTTGTTGACAACTATACTGTAATTCCCAACAAGTGATATAGCCCTCACTTGCCCTCTACCCTTCTGTCCTGCTAGGCAGTCCTATGGCAAGCAGCATTTGCTTCATAATAAAAGGGACTTTTACTATTTTATTATTTAAAATGGGAAAGTTCCTTTTTTTGGTTTACAACTCTAGAATCCCCAGTCAGTGGCCATGTTGGTTGGGGGCAATCCAAAAGGTGAATGACCTGGAAGCACCTTGCCAAGGGACAACAAACCAGCATGTGAGATGACCCCACATGAACCCAATCCTACCCAGACTAGATTGTGGTGTGACTCAAGCGTAACTAATTCTGCAGAGGATCAAGCTTTAAGACATCAGCCCCACAGTCACGAATCTCAGTCCAGCATCAGCCACAACAACCCTATAGCCCGGACTGGACAGTACTAAGGGGTCACCAAGTGTCATGCCCTGGAGAAACAAAGTGCTTTTTCATACAACAAGCAGAGGCCACTATATTAGACCCCCCCCCCCAGAACTTGGCCAGGTTTTTTAGACTACAGCTCCCATCATCCCCAGCCAGCATGACTGATAGGATTGCAAGTGTGTTAGTCCTAAAAGGTAACTTTTCCAACCTCTGGTATAAGGCAACCAGTGTATTCATAACTGAGCCAGAATACACAATACAGCACATGACCATCGTATCATCAAATTTGATCCTATTTTGGATGCTAAACTGCATTGGGAAGGGGGACACTGGTTAGTACATGGATAGCAGACCACCAGGGAAATAATACCTCAGGCCTCCAGGGGCCCATTCACACAACTCAGTTATGGCACTATGATTCCCCCTTAAGTGCCATGGCAACACCCTTTAGAATCCTGGGATTTGCAGTTTAGAGAAAGGTACTTGGAGAGCTCTAGTGCCTCCCAAAATTGCAGAGGACCCCAGAATTCCATAAAAAGCAGCCAGGGGAATTAATGGGAAAGCATAGTAGTGCACTATGAAAGAGCCCTATTAGGAAATGATCCCCAAACCCTGGAAAGTGGCTTGAGTTGACCATATTAGACTAGTTAGGCCCAATGGTCTCACTCAGTGTAAGGCAGCTAGAACCCAAAACATAGGCAGGAAAAGAAGGAGGAGATGGGAAAGAATATGTTTATTATTAAACCAAGTTCTTATTAGGGAGGGAGTGGCAGTGCTGGGGTATATTGAGTGTTGTGTGTGTGTGTGTGTGTGTACATACACATACAGTTCCCCCTTCATATTCACTGAGGTTTGCTTCCAGGACCCCCCCACCCCGTGGATACCAAAATCTGTGACTACTCAAGTCCCATTATATGCAATGGCATAGCAAAACAGTGTCTCTTATAATAAGATAGCAAAATCAAGGTTTGCTTTTTGGATTAATATTTTTTAAAAAATATTTTCAAGTCGTGAATACTTAAATCCATGGATACCAAATCCATGAATACAGAGGGACAATTCTATCTATCTATCTATCTATCTATCTAGATATGCCTGTGTTTTTAGTAGAGTTTTAGCTGTTTTTAACTTTTTTTTAGTTGTTTGTGTTTTAACTTTTGTATTTTGCTTAACAATGTCTTTTTATTGTACACTGCTTTGAGAGTCCCAATTGGGGGAAAAGTAAAATAGACATAAAAATGATAGTGAAGATGATGGTAATAGGGAGGGAGGGGCAGGGGAGGGGCAGGATCCAGCCAATTCTACACAGACATACACACCCTCAGGAGCTGATAAAAGGCCCAGATTTCACAACAGAGCATGTTATGGGTGAGTTTCATCAGCCTTTGAGAAACTGAAGATTATCAACAAAAGAACTAGAAACCTGAGATGGGGGCAAGGATAGGCAGACAAGGTAGGGAGGGGGCAATGGAGGTGATGACACAATGGAGGGGGTTGGCAGATGGGGCAGACCCCAGAGAAACAAAGAGTCTCTTCCAGCCAACACAGAGAGGCAAGAAATCATATGGGATCATAAAAGGACAATAATACCTTTCTCATACACAGGGGCCAAATCTACACTACACAAATCACCCAACTTGAAACTGGATTAATTGCCACGGCTCCCGGGATGTGTAGTTTGGTGAGGCACCAGCACTTAACAACAACAATAGCCTTTATTACAGTCAATGGACCCTTAGGCAACACTGTAAATCTCCAAACATGTTAAAACAGCACTACAAAAACAAACATTCATGGCAGACATACATACTTAGAATCATAACATCCGATTTGAAATAATAAAACAATTTACAAGTATGTATCCTTTTACAGAACTGCATGAAATAAAAACAAAATTTGGATGGTTTCTTAGAAAATTCTGACTTCTTCTATATTACCACCTGGTCCAAGGCACCAGCACTTTTGGGCAGGGAAGGCTAAAGACCTTGTGAAACTACAAATCCCAGGATTTCATAGGAAAGCACCACAACAATTAATCCAGTTTCAAACTGGATGATTTGTATAGTGTGGATTCAGTCTAAAAAAACTGTACTCGCTTTACCCGAGAGTAAGCTACATGTAACTCAAGGGGATTACTCCCAAGTAGACAAACACAAGACGGAGACCCTCACCACCACCAAAAATGCAGTGGGTGATAGATTGGGCCAAAGCTTGGTCGAGTTGCTTGTTTGGACTACAATGCCCAGAATCCCGCCGACAGCAGGAGAATTCTGGGCGCTGCCATCCAAACAAGCAATTATAACAAGCTTTGGGTCGGACTTGCATTGGCAACAGAGCGGGGCGGGGACCTTGAAAAGCGAAAGGTAAAGATGGAGAAGGAAGAGGAAGTAAAGAAACGGAACAAGAACTTTTTTTTGGGGGGGGAGACCTCGTTTGGGGTGCTGGCAAGGGAGAGGAGGCGTAGATTTGGGGTGCAATCGGAGATTTGGGTACAAAAGGAGAAAAGATCCTGCCCCCCTGAAAAAAATGTAGACAGATCAGCAAAGATCGTAGAAGGAAAATGCCAACCCAAGGGGTGGGTGAGGGTCTTTCTGGGGTGGGGGGTAAAAGAGGGCGATGGGGGGCGAGGGAACGAGTCAGGGGAACCCCCAAAATGAGACTATCCAACCCGATCGCGTACCCCAACACTCCGTGGCGCCTAATTCGGGGGAGAGGAAAGAGAGATTAAAAACAACACCACGTGGAGGGAAGGAAAGACTTATGAAGGATTGCTGAGACTTTATGAGCAGTGGGGCACAAATCCCCCCCCCCAAAAAAAAACAGTACATCGGTGGGATAACTTCGCTTCCCTTACTCCGTGGCTGATCCCCTCCTTCCTAAATGTTATGTGTGTATTTTTATTACTATGTATTGCATCACTACTACTACAGTATTTCTCCTCCTCCTCAGGGTAGTGGCTTCCTTGATGGAGTCCATTAATTATTAATAATTATTATAATCAATTGATTCAATCAGGAGAGTCGCCATTGAGGACCCCAGCGTGGTTGGAGGTCTCAAGTAAATCAAACCGGATTTGATGTCAAATAAAATTAATAATAATAATAATAATAATAATAAATGCAACTCTCCAGCATAAAAACCAGAAGAATCAGACTGATTTGGGAGAGAAGGCATATGATTTCCCCTTGGAATGAAGCAAAGGCTTCAACCCCCAGCACCCCCCAGCTCCGCTTTAAGTCTTACCCAGCAAAGCAACGTGCTCGCCTGCCTTCCTCCGCCACGCGCTTCCCAATTCTGGCTCCCAGCGAAGGCGATCGCGGCTCTGACTCATACTAGGCGGCTCTGAAACACGCGGGAAAAGAAGGCGGGGATTTCTCCGCCCACCCCTCTACGTCACTGACCATAATAGGAAATCCTGGACGCGTGGGAACTTCCAGAGGGTTTTTTTTTTTGTTGCAAGGACCGGGAGGACCGCTAGGGGCGCTGCTGATCCCAAACCTAAGGAAGGCGCTGTAATTGAATGGTAAGCTGGGGAAAGTCACCATCATCATCATCACCCTTCATTATAGTTATCCCTCCGTATCCACGGATTTGGTATCCGCGGGTTTTAAGTGAAAATATTCTTAAAAAAAAAATAAGAATCCAAAAAGCAAACCTTGATTTTGCCATCTTATACAGTTGTCCCTCCGTATCCATGGATTTGGTATCCACGGCTTGAAAATCTTTTAAAAAATAAGAATCTAAAAAGCAAACCTTGATTTTGCCATCTTATACAGTTGTCCCTCCGTGTCCACGGATTTTAAGTATTCACGGCTTGAAAATATTCTTTAAAAAAATAAGAATCCAAAAAGCAAACCTTGATTTTGCCGTCTTATACAGTTGTCCCTCCGTATCCACGGATTTGGTATCCACGGATTTAAGTATTCACGGCTTGAAAATACAGTATTCTTTAAAAAAAAATAATCCCTGAGATATGATATGTACTGCTAAATCATTGTAAACAAAGTCAATTTAATATAAATTGTATCATTCTTTGGAAAACTGGATAAAGTAGAAAGGAAGTTGAAACAAGCGAAAATATGCTTTATTGATACATGGATTTATTATTTATATGTTTAATTACTCTTGATTTATATAGGGTTTTTTTCTCTTTTGCATTGTGAAACAAGATATCAACCATGTTAAAATCAGCTGAATGGGAAAAGAAAAAGTTGTAAAAAATCTTTTTCTGATGAAATGTCTGCTATGTAAATAACCAATTTTTTGTTCAAAATAAAAAAAACAATAATTAAAAAAAAACCCCAAAAGCAAACCTTGATTTTGCCATCTTATATAAGGGACACCATTTTGCTATGCCATTGCATATAATGGGACTTGAGTATTCACAGATTTTGGTATCCATGGGGAGTCCTGGAACCAAACCCCAGCGAATATGAATATGTATCCTGCTTTTCCCCCAAACTCAAAACAGCGCACATTTTATTACACTAGGACCCCCATATCCACTGATTCATTATCTACTGATTCAATTATCCATGGGACACAAAACAGCACATCTACCATAGAATCTTCCTAGAAAATGTGTCCTCTCTAGCCATTTTCTAGGTTCCCCCAAGGCAACTCTATGGTATTTTAAACCAAAAGTCCCATTATTTTCAATGGTGTTTGCTATTATCCACGGTTTTTGTTATCCACGCCACCCCATAACCAATCTCCAGCAGGCATGGGGGTCCTACTATATTCCAATAGGACCCCTGTATCCGCAGAGGGAATTGGGTCCAGGGGGCTGCGGATAATGAAATCTGTGGATAATAGCGAACAGCCCCATCACCATTTCTGCCACGGGAGCGATCCCAGGGGCAAAGGGAGAAAGGAGGCGAGATCTCTCCTCCACTCCCTCCCCTGTCTACCCCCTGCCACTGTTGCCATCCACAAATAATTAAATCAGCAGATGGCGAATCAGCGGATACGGGGGTGCTACTGTATTATTACTCCCCCCCCCGTGGATACCAGAAACTGAGTATAACAGGGAACACCACTGAAAATAATGGGATATCTGGTTTAAAATACCATAGCATTTTCCATGGAGGACCTAGACAATGTCTAGAGAGGAAGTTTTTTAAATTAAATTTTTATTTTAAGATATCAAAACATTCAAATCACACATATAAACAATGTGTAACATAACAATAATAGGACATAGAACATAAATAAAGGACTGAGTGTATTTAGGTATGTAATTCTGTTGTCTCAGTTCTAGCGGCTTAGGGAAGTATGTCCGAAGAAAGACATCTCTCCAAAGTTCTCAGGGGGTTTGACTTGAACATTTTGATATCTTAAATAAAAATTAATTTTTTAAAAAAACTTTCTCTTTTAAAAGCCTGTCAGAATAAAAAGATTTTGGCCTGCCTTAACTACACCTCCCAGTTTTCCCAGCCAGGATAACCCATAGGTCATGTTGGCTTACAGATCCTGGAGTAAACGTTTCCAAATTCTCCTAGCTGTACCTTTCAATTTGTGATCGTCACAAACAGGGTTTCTCAGCCAAAGATAAACTTTCTTTTTTGAGCTGTAGATATAATAATTTTTAGGCGGGGGCTCCCTGAGTCCTGAAAATTGTTTCAAGGGTTCCACCAGGGTAAAAAGGTTGAGAAAGACTGCTGGCAAATGACATCAAGAGGCATGCTGCGTGAAGGATTCAGAGTGGTCATTTTAAAAAAGTAACTTTTAAAAACTCTTTAAAAAGTAATTTTCCCAAACTCTTTCAAAGTAAAGCCATACAGTCGGCCATGGACACAGACTGTGGGTGGGATTAGGCCAAGAATCTGCTGGAGGCAGAAGATGAAGGTGTGAGACTTTACGGATTTAGGGAAAATATGTTTAGGGTGATTTGTGATTGTATTAAAATAATGTTAGTAAAAATGGGTATGGTATAGGAGCCAGTATGGCGTAGTGGTTTGAGTGTTGGACTATGGCTCTGGAGACCAGGGTTCGAATCCCAGCTGGGTCATGAAAACCCACTGGGTGAATACAAGTCATGCATTCTCAGCCTCAGAAAACCCCAATAGGATCAACATTTAAAACCCACAAAACAACAATAAAGAGTAGCACCATGCTGAGGAATGTGTGTCCCTCCAGATTTTGTTGGACTTCAACTCCCATTAATCCTAGCCAAATGGTAAGGCCTGATGGGAGTTGTGGTTCAGTAATGTCTAGAGGGTTGCAGGTTACCCATACTTGAAGTGGAAGACATGCCTCTCTTAAGAGAAATTTGGACAATGTCAGTAATTGATTAGTACAGACAAAGACTTCTGCCCAAGCCTGCCTCAGGCCTCCCTGAACTAAATCCAATCATGTTCCCAACAAGAATACTTGGAATCAATGGTTCAGGGACTGGTCTATATGTACTGTATGTAGATCTCAGTGATTCACTGGATCTATTCTAGTTGGGATTTAAGTCCTTTCCCTCTGAGCCTGGCTGCCTACAGTCCTCACAGTAGGGGATTTCCCCACCTAGGATGGATTAAATGTGAATTGTAGCTGTTGTTATGCAAAGCATTGGTGGATGGCTTGGTGGCAAATGTGAAATCAAGACAGATGATAAGCTTTTCAGAAAAACTGCACCTGGTAGAGGGGGAAACTGCTACAACTGGTTTGCTGATAGTGTGTTTGGACTCTCCCTGAATATCTGGCTATGGAAGCTGTCATGACAATCACAAAATTTGCTGCTTTGCCACAGGCATTTGAGGAAAACTAGTCTTAGACTGATCCTGATATATTGTTGCTGCGTACCTTCAAGTCATTTCTGACTTATAGCAACCCTAAGGTGAACCTTTCGTGGGGTTTTCTTGGCAAGGTTGGTTGGTGGGGTTGCCTTTGCCCTACTCTGAGGCTGAGAGAGTGTGACTTGCCAAAGGTCACCCAGTGGGTCTCCATGGCCAAGCAACCCAGGCCTCCCAAAACCAAAACCCTACTGACACTTTTAAAACTTTAAAAACTAACAGATTTTTATTCTGGCAAAAGCTTTCATGAGTCGCTACTCACCTCATCAGAGATATAAAGATTTATCTGTTTTGGCTGAATATTATTCACATGTGCATGGCATTAGTGGGTGGGTGATTGCAATCAGTATGGCCAGAGGGATTTGAAATGGAAAAATGGCAAAGACTTGAATCCTATAGTTAATCCCAACCAGAGCAGACCTATTGATTCAGTGAAATTTACTGACCTGTTGACTCACTAATTGACAATAGTGAGTACTCAAGTTGAGACTAACCACTAGAATTCAGGGCCAAGGGTGTTAACTGCCTTAACAATGGCATTAGCAAGCCAAGCAGCCTTTGCAACACCAGTATAGTGGCCAAGATAAACTGATATAGTCTGAAAACAAAAACAAGCTTTTGACCCTTTTCAAAAAATAGGAAGATATTAGGAGTGAATCACCCTATGAATTCCTATTCAGTGTTTGGAACCTTTTATTTAAACATGGTCAGAGACCTAAAATTCATGTCATTGTGCCAACTAAAAGAGACCCATTGGAATAAACTGGTGAATGGGAGTTCATGTTTATATAAATTCTGTTGCTTATGGTGATTCTATTCTAGTTGGGTCTGGCAGTCTGGATTAAGGACATTATTTCCTGGGTGCCTGAAATGTTATCTATTTAGTATTCAGTGATATATAAGATTGTTCATGCCATCATATTTCTGATTTGGTTGTGTGCTTGTGAAAGCTGGACAGTGAAGAAAGTTGAGCGGAAGAGACTCAACTCATCTGAAATCTGGTGCTGAAGAAGAGTTCTGAAGATACCATAGATTGCCAAAAAGACAAATAAATGGGTCCTCCAGCAAATCAAGGCTGAACTCTCCCTAGAAGCCAGAATGACCAAACTGAGGTCATTCTAGAGTTCAAACCTACTTTGGACATATCATGAGAAGACATGGCTAATTACAAAATTGGTTGGTAAGGTACAAGGCAGTAGAAAAAGAGGAAAACTACATTACAGGTGGATAGACTCAATCAAGGAAGCCACAGTCCTAAGTCTGTAAGACCTGAGCAGGGCTGTTGATGACTGGAACTCTTGGAGGTCTTTCATTCATAAGGTCACCAGCCTTGGTGTATAAGCCTTTTAGCAACAAGATCCAATAGTTTTTACCATCTGTCAAATCCTACATTGCAGAGATATAATTTAAATTATGGCATTTAAGATGGTAGTCTCTAACACTGCCTGGCCTTAGAACCACACTTGTCACTGTGGGTGCATGCTTGTTTGTGGGGAACCTACAATCCTAACCTCCTCAAAAACAAAGCTTGGAAAAGTTCCTTTTGGGATGATAACTCCCAGAATTCCCCAGCCAACATGGCCATTCTGGCTAGGGTGGGGGTTCAGCTAGCTATGAATCAAAAAAAGGAGCTTCCCCAAGTTCCGCTCAGGAGTAGCTATGCTCATCTGTTGGGGTTCAACAGATTTAACATCATCCAGTTCACCTTAATTTTTGCTGCATGTTAAAAATATATTTATTTGAGCCATTCATCTCTAAAAATCCAACTGGGCATCTACATCCTGGACTTCAAAAAGCATCTCTAGGTTATGTTCTATATAGTTGTGCATATTATAAATGTTGTTGCTGTACACCACCTTGATATTTTGCATATAAGCAGTATATAAATATTTGCAAATAAATGAAAAGATTATAAAAACAACAGAGCTTTTGAGACAGGGGCAGAAATAACACTGAAAGAATCAGGATAGCTTCCTACACCACCACCACCCCCCCAAAAAAAAGAGAGAGAGAGAGAGAGAGAGAGAAGCAATTTAACATTTTTCAGCCAGTGTTTTATTTAAAACGAATAATACGCATATGTGAAATTGGGGGCGGGAGGGAAGAGAGAAACCAAGCCAGGTAAGTCTTGCATGAGTCAACAAAAACATCTTCAACCTTTTAGGGACCACTTGAAGAAAATCTCTTTCATAATGCATCCAGGGATGACTTTTTCTTTCACCAGCCTCCTCTTTTTATGATTTTCATTTAGGTGGCCAGACTTATAGATCTGCTTTTTTAAAACATGCAGCAGTGAGCTGGTGAGGTAGGCTTATCTTCTCTTTTCTCTGTTTTGCTGTTCACACATGCTCCATAATGGATTTCAATGCCAGCTGCTGTTTACCTTGCTTGTTGTAGGCAGGCACACATGTCTACAGTAGGATCAGCCAGAGTAAAATCCCAGTAAAATCCCACTCTTTCCAAGATCAGGCTTTATTGCATTGCTTAAAGAAGACACATGGCTGCAAGCCATATTGAAGACAGAGCAAGCTTGTTTTCTGCTGCTCCAGAGACTAGGACATGGAGCAATGGACTCAAACTGCAGGAAAAGAGATTCCACCTAAACATTAGGAAGAACATCCTGAAAGTAAGAGCTGTTTGGCAGTGGAATACACTGCCTCAGAGTCAGGGCCAGTTTATGGGCCCTACAGCACTTGCAGCTGCAGGGGGCCCATCATTGTGGGGGGACCGTCATAACCCTCCTCCTGCAAAAACATTATTAGTAATAATCTGAATATCCTGCACTGTGAATAGGTTAGGTTAGGTTATATTGACCTGAGATAAACATATGCCCCCCCCATTAAAGCATTGCAGGGCCCCCCCAAATTCCTTAAACTGGCCCTGCTTGGAGTGTGGTGGAGTCTCCTTCTTTGGAAGTTTTAAAACAGAGGCTGGATGGCTAGTTGTCGGGAATTATTTGATTGTGTGTTTCTGCATAGCAGGGGGTTGGACTAGATGGCCCTTGTGATTTCTTTCTATGCTATGATTCTTTGACAAATGAATGGGTTTTAGATCAGGCATGAACTCTAGAAACCAAGATGACTAAACTGAGGCTGGCATATTTGGACATATCATGAGATGCCATGACTCATGAGAAAAGGCAATCATGCTTGGTGAAGTAGAAGCAAGAGAGCCAGCATAATGTCATGGTTTGAGTGTTGGACTAGGACTCAGAGATGAGGGGTCAAATCCCTGTTTGGCCATGGAAACCCACTGGGCAACCCTGAGCAAGTCATACTCTCCCAGCCTCAGAGGGAGGCAATGGCAAACCCCCTCTGAAGGAGAAGGCACACAACATGCAAAGTGGAAGACGGTAGGAAAAGGGGAAAACTGACTGCCCTGCAGGTATATTGATAGCCATGGCTGCTCTAAGTTTGCAAGACCTGAGCAAGGTGGCTGATAATGGGGCTCTTAGAAGTTTCTCATTCATAGAGTTGCAGTCTCAAATCAAAGTCAACAGTGATGGCAAATAACAACAATGATAACAAAGATGATGTCAGCACATACAGAGTTTTCTTTACCAAGGCAGGATGATGAAACTGAAGGAGAGGAAGAAGGGTCCACAAAGTTTCTCTCAATTCACAATCAAATGCCTGTGGCCCAGTGATAAATCGTCCTGAGGAGGCAGGAGACATGGAAAAGAGAGCAAGAGAAAGAGAGAGTGGTTAAGATACAGGCAAGATTTTCACAGTCATCCCATTCATTTCAGATTAGCAGATTTTGCATAGCTAAATACTTGAGGCTAGTTTGTAACAAAGAGGTTAGGTGAATAGTTAATCTAATCAAGGCTGCACTGTTATGTCCTTTTCAACTGGGTGGATAAAGTGCCTACCATCTCAATGGGATGTTTGCACTTGAATTGACCTGCAGTTAGGATTGGGCTGAGCAAGGTGATTAGACTATGAACTATCTGCCTGCAGGGCAAAAGTCTTTTGCTCCCCTTTCCTTAGTAATTAAAACTCCAGTATTTAACTGACTGCATTAGGGAACAAAAAAAAAAAACAAAAAAAAACACACACACACAAAAAACGGTTTTGAGTACTTAAAAAGCCCCCAGATTAATTGGGCAGAAGATTGCTTTAAAGAAACAATATTATTCTAAAAATATTTCATTATAAAAACTACATCTGATAAGTGTCCTCATTTTCTCAGGCAGAAATATAAAGTACAGTTACCCCTTCATATTCGCTGGGGTTTGGTTCCAGGACCCCCGTGGATACCAAAATCCGTGAATACTCAAGTCCCATTATATGCAATGGCATAGGAAAATGGTGTCCCTTATATAAGACGGCAAAATCAAGGTTTGGTTTTTAGATTATTATTTTTTAAAGAATATTTTCAAGCCATGAATACTTAAATCCATGGATACCAAATCCGTGGATATGGAGGGACAACTGTAATGTCACCAAACCCTTTTAATATGTTGTTGCTGTTGTTGTTGTTGTTGTGTACTTTCAAGCTTCCAACTTATGGCAACACTGTCACGGGGATTTTTTTGGCAAGAGTTGTTCAGAAGGGGTTGCGTTTGCCTTCCTCTAAGGCTGAGAGAATGTGGCTTGGAATCATAGAATCATAGAGTTGGAACAGACCACAAGGGCCATCTAGTCCAACCCCCTGCCATGCAGGAATACCAAATCAAAGCATTGGGCTTCCATGGCCAAGTGGGGATTTGAACCCAGGTCTCCAGAATCATATGTCAACACTCAAAACACTACACCACCATGGCTCTATTCCCCAAACCAGATTCCAGGGTGTTTTACAATAGAAAAATGTCCCAACATAAATAAATGTTTGTGATGTTAAAAATAAATAAATAAAAAGAAGAAGAGGCATTTGAGTTTTCTTCCCTTGATCAGTTTTTGTTCAAAATAACACATGGGAGATTTTTTAAAAACACCAACATTTACAGTATTTCAAGGACATCTGTATCAATGACTTGGATGACAGAATTAGGGGCATACTTATCAAATTTGCAGATGACACCAAATTAGAAGGAGTAGCTAATACTCTAGAGAACAGGATCAAAATTCAAAATGATCTGGATAGACTGGAGAGCTGGGCCAAAGCTAACAAAATGAAATTCAATACAGAGAAATGTAAGGTACTGCACTTAGGGCGGGAAAACAAAATGCATAGATACAGGATGGGGGAGACCTGGCTGTACGAGACTACGTACGAAAGGGATCTAGGAGTCCTAGTAGACCACAAGCTGAACATGAGTCAACAGTGCGATGTGGCAGCTAAAAAGGCCAATGCAATTTTGGGCTGCATCAATAGAAGTATAGTGTCTAGATCAAGGGAAGTAATAGTGCCACTCTATTCTGCCTTTGTCAGGCCTCACCTAGAAAACTGTGTCCAGTTCTGGGCACCACAATTCAAAAAGGATATTGACAAATTGGAGCGTGTCCAGAGGAGGGTGACTAAAATGGTGAAATGTCTGGAAACCATGCCTTATGAGGGAAAACTTAGGGAACTGGGTATGTTTAGCCTGTGATATGATAGCCCTGTTTAAGTATTTGAAGGGGTGTCACATTGAGGATGGAGCAAGCTTGTTTTCTGCTGCTCCAGAGACTAGAACACGGAGCAATGGATGCAAGCTCCAGGAACAGAGATTCCACCTCAACATTAGGAGGAACTTTCTGACAGTAAGAGCTGTTCGGCAGTGAAACACACTCCCTCAGAGCGTGGTGGGGTTTCCTTCCTTGGAGGTCTTTAAACAGAGGCTGTATGGCCATCTGTCAGGGATGCTTTGATCATGATTCCTGCATGGCAGGGGGTTGGGCTGGATGGCCCTTGTGGTCTCTTCCAACTCTACAATTCTATGATTCTATGATTCATCTGCTCCATTTTTTTAAAAAAAGTACCCCAGTGACAAATATTCAATACATTCTTAGAATATATTGTATGTCCCAGGCATTTTTGATGTGAAAGAAAATGGCTAATGGTTATTGGTGGAAATGTGGGCTCCTCTTTTACTAACAGCAGTAGGTTTAAATATATTGGGCCAGCTACAGCTATGTTACAGGCATGGAATTTATTAGGGAAAAGATGGGAATACTGCCAAGTGATGGGAATCACACCATTTATTTACAAGTTATATTGATATTCCACTTTGCCTCCATTGAGCTCAGATTGCTGCACATAGCTTTCCTCTTCCCTACCTTGTCCTCACAACAACAATCCTCTGAGGTAGGCTGGAAGAGACAGACAGACAGAGAGAGAGGGGGGGGGGGAGGGAGGGAGGGAGGGAGGGAGGGAGGGAGAGACTGGCCCAAAGTGACTTTCATAGCTTGGTGGGGACTAGAACCTAGATTTCCCAGTCCCCAATCCAGTGCTCTAATTCTTACACCTCCTGTCCTCTAGCTAGCTGGTTATCTGAGTATCTAATCTTTTATCTAACATTTTATCAGTCTAGCTATGTAACTTTGGGATTCATGAAGTAATAACACAAACCCTGCCGCACTGCAAAGTGCCCTTCCTTCAGTGCTGAACCACCATCACCAGTCCACCTATTCTTTGGACTGGTAAAAGGCTGGTAATTTTATTTTGTCAGGGCAGAGGAGACCTGGATTCAAATCCCACACACAGCTATAAGACTCACTGAGCGATCTCAGGACAAATGTCATTTCTCGGGTTAACCTATCTTGCAAGGTTATTGTAAGGAAGGAAGTGGGAGAGGAGAGAAAACTGCCCATCATACAGTACTTCCTTAAGAAAGACAGGCTACACATATAAGACCTTACAGAAAAATAATTGTTAGTTTCTTTTTCAGGCCCTGCTTGCCAGCAGCCATAGCATCGGCACCCTCTTGTATAGGAAGAGAAGAGTTTCTAGTCACTGCATCCTAGGAAAAGCTTTACCAGCTGAATTTGCGCATCATGTGTGTTAAATAGAGCAAAATATGGAGAAAAAAGTTGGCTACCCACAGGGGTGGAGGGATTTTGGGAAAGATCTTTTTCTTTTCTTTTCTGACCTCCCAGAGTTCCTGCCAGGATCAGAAAATCCTGGCCATGGTCAGGCTTGTCAAACTTGCTTTTACTTATACTTTTATTTAGACACTGGATGATAGGAGTTGCAACACAGGTGCTGCTGATGGGTAAGAAGGAATTGTTCCTCTCTCAAGGTCTTAGCTAATGAGCAGATGTCTGGGAAAGTAAGCGGATTGCAAATTGTCAAGGTCAATTCTGTGGGAAAGGCCAGTGAGGAAGGAAAGTATGGTGGACTGGGAAGGCAGGTTGTTTGGGTTATTTGAGGAATGGGATGTAAGCCTGGAGAAAACTGAGAGAAGGGATTCTGAGAAGTGTAGTTCAAATAATTGGTGACATTTCCAGGAGCTGCTGCTGCCTCAGAGCAAGTCAGGCCTCCTGGCTGGATGCTATGTGCTCTTCCTAGCAGCTGCTCTCCAAATGTCTTCTGGGCATCCTTGAGCTTGCTGGGAATGGAACCTTCCAAATGCAAAACCTCTGCTTTACAACTGAATGATACGCCTTGGAAACAAGCAAATGAGAGACATGCTGCTTCTCATTGTATTTTCTACAATGAGGCAAAGGGAATGAGAGGGCAAAGAAAATGGACAAAATGAACCTTTTGTTTTTGGAACAATTATTATTTCTATTTATCAGCTACTCTTGTCTTCGCTCCAAGGAGTTCTTAGTGCAAGTAAATGGCTCTCCTCCTCTATGTCCTCACTTTATCCTTACAATAACAACAACCCTGTGAGATAGGCCAGGTGAAGAGAGAGTACCTGGCTCAGAGCCTCCCAGGAAGTTTCATGGTTCAGTAGTGACTAAAAATTGGATCACCCAAGTCTCATGCCAACATTGGATCTCTGAAATCTTCCTTTCCTCCAATCAGACCTTCTTAACATTTTCCAGATGAAAACTGGGACGTGTATAGACAAGTAACATCAGAATGAGGTTAAGATGACAAAAGTTATTCATGTGGAAGGACACACAAGCTCAGAGAGGCTGCAGCAGTTTGCTTTTGCCTGAGCCTACTGAGAAGGGCGTGGTTCTACCCCCTTCTCTCCTCTCCTTCTGCTGCATTAATTGATTGTAAACTGCTTTTGCACTTTTTACTCAGTTTGCAGCAACTGAAGTAAACTGAGGACAAAGGGGGAGAGGAATTATTTATTTATTTATTTATATCCTACTCTTCAGCCACAAGGCTATCAGAGTGGCTTACAAATTGTTTTAAGCCATAGCAATTTGCACATCTACACTGCATTAAGCAGTTTCCAATGTGTGTTACCTAATTGCCCCCCACAAGCTGGGTACTCATTTTACCAACCTACCAAAGGATGGAAGGCTGAGTGAACTGAGGAAGAGGAGGAGGAAAAAGAAAGACACGTGGTACTTATTACTCTTCCTCCACCCTGCTTTATCCTCACAACAACCCTGTAAGGTAGGCCAAGTTGAGGCAGAGTAGTTGGCCCACCCATTGAGCTTCCTGGCTTGGCATAGACTAGAACCTGGATTTCCAGAGTTCCCAACCCAGCACTCTTAACCACTATATCACAGGGGTTCCATCCTTTGCTATCACAAGCATGCACCGGAAGTACTCACAGGGCCACCATGGTGAAGAGCATGGAGCTCAGGGCTATCCCTATGATGAGGAGGATGACATTCTTTTTGCTCAGGAAGTCTGAATCCGAGAGCATCTCTTGCAGGGAAGGTCGCTTCGTTTCCACCACCTCCTGCTCTGCCTCCGGTGGGGGATTCAGGATTGCTTTGAACATTTCCTGCAGCTCTTTCTCCAGCCCAAGTCTTTTCTCTGTCACTGCAAGAGGCAGGGGAGAGAAAGTCCAAACCACTCAACTAGGGATTGTGGGCATTGGAGTCCAAAAAGTCATAGAACCATGGAGTTGGAAGAGACCACAAGGACCATCTGACAGAACCCAAAGAGTAGTCACCAATGGCTCCTCTTCATCCCGGAGAGAAATGACTAGTGGGGTGCCACAGGGTTCTGTCCTGGGCCCAGTGCTATTCAACATCCTTATCAGTGACTTGAATGAGGGAATAGAGGGCATTCTTTTTTTCAAGTTTGCAGAAGACACCAAGTTAACAGGTGTAGCTAATACCCCAGAGAACAGGATAAACAAAATAAATTTCAACAGGGAGAAATGTAGGATACTACACTTGGGCAGTAAAAATGAAATGGATAGATATAGGATGGGTGACACTTGGCTTGATGGCAGTACATGTGAAATGGATCTAGGAGTCCTAGTGGACCACAAGCTGAACATGAGTCAGCAGTGTGATGCAGCAGCTAAAAAAGCCAATGCGATTCTAGGCTGCATGAATTCGAGTATAGTGTCTAGACTGAGGGAAGTAATAGTGCTTTGGTCAGACCTCACCTGGAATACTGTGTCCAGTTCTGGGCACCACAATTCAAGAAGGATATTGACAAGCTGGAATGTGTCTAGAGGAGAGTGACCAAATTGGTAGGAGGTCTGGAAGCCATGCCTTATGAGGAACGGCTTAGGGAGCTGGGTATGTTTAGCCTGGAAAAGAGAAGGTTAAGAGGGAACATGATAGCCATATTTAAATATTTTAAGGGATGTCATATTGAGGATGGAAAAAGCTTGTTTTCTGCAGCTCCAGAGATGAGAACACGGAACAATGGGTTCAAATTAGTACAGGAAAAGAGATTCCACTTAAACATTAGGAAGAACTTCCCGACATTTAGAGCTGTTCAGCAGTGGAATGCATTGCCTCAGATTGTGGTGGCATCTCCTTATTTTGAGGTTTTTAAACAGAGGCTGGATGGTCATCTGTCGGGAATGCTTTGATTCTGTATTCCTGCATGGCAGGGGTTTGGACTGGATGGTCCTTGTGTTCTCTTCCAACTCTATGATTCTAGATTCACCACTTCCATTGACATGGGAGCTACCAGCTACCTCTGTTCAACACTGTAACATTTTATTGCAGGGCCCACAGGTAAAACAATGATCATGATGGTCTTCCTCCCTTAAACAAACCAATTCTAATCTAGTCTAATCTAATCTAATTTAATCTAATCTCTCTCTAGCACCCTCCTGTACTCCCCCAATAAAAAAAAAATTCTCCTACATACTCTGTCCCACCATGTCCATATCACACCAAGCTCTGGGTCCTCACCATTGAGGTAGAAATACTTTCTCAGCAGCACGTCATCTTCCTCAGCAATCTGGCAAATAAATGTTCCATGATGGGATCCCAGGGTGGGCCGGATGATGAGCGTTGGATTGATCCCAAAGATCACATCTTGGAAAAGGAAAAGGTCCTCCGTTCTGAGCTGTGGATGGAGAGGTGAGAAAAGGTTATGAAAAAACTAAGGTGGGGCTTAGTGTTGGAGGTGGCCTGGACACGGGGACAAGACAAAGGAGGTTGGTGGGTGATGCTGAACGCATGGTGCGGCTTATATTATGGCTGGAATATGTTGGCCATTTCCAGCTAGAGCAGACACGTTGAATTCATTGCTGAATGATGAATCAACAGATTGGTAAACCCAATTGAGCTGATGGCTCTAGCTTTTTGGCGACTACAATAGGATTTAAGCCGATAGATAAATAGGTAGGTAGACAGATAATTTATCAATTGATTTATTGATAAATAAATCTCCTATCTCCCCAAAATGAGAGTAACAAATTATCATAGGGTTATCTTGGCAAGATTCGTTCAGAGGTTTTCCATTGCCTTACTCTGAGGCTGAGAGGGTGTGACTTGCCCACGGTTCCCCCTGTGAGTTTCCATGGCAAGCCAGGATTTGAACCTTGGTCTTCCAGAGTCCTAGGACTTTATCAGACACATGAAAAACAGCATCATAATGACGCCACATAAGCGCAAAAGGGCGTGCATATCTGACAATGTCACCTTTCGTGTTTATGTACTGGCCATAAGCGGATCTATTTTATTGATGGGCCAACTCCTCAATAAATTGGCTGTGGTGATCTTTTGCTGGCATTGCTTGTGTATGAAACATCACGCCAATGTCCTCTCATCATTCCAGCATCAATGGCTGGTCCGGCCAGAACACTTTCAGGTGAGATTGTGACATCCAGGTAGGTGACGCATTTTTATGATCCCTCCCCAGTTTACTTGGGACTTTTATAGTGAGTTTATGTGCTTTGTGTAACTTTTACTTTGTTATTTTTGTTTTTATTTTTTAATTTCCTGCGCCACATATTCTTGCGAGAATCTGCGAGATTTCAATAGAGGAAGTTAACGTTCACTCTTCATTCATGGCTGGGGAAGCCTTTTCGCGGAGATGCAAGGTAAGTGTGGTATGGGGAGTTCTTTTGCCGGCATAAAAACAGCACAAATTATGCCAGCAAAAGAACGGGTTTAGGGGGTGGTCTGATGAAATCCCTAGTCCAACACTCAAACTCACCATTCAACAGTTGATTGTGTGGGCCTCCTGGAGCTGAGACTAACCAACAGGATTCCAGCCATAGCATTTTTACTTGTAGCTATTAATACTTGTAGATGTTAATGTTAATAGGATTAACCTTTTATGTAAGCATGCTTAGATTGCAACCTTATTTTAATTTCTGTTTCTCTTTTGGTTACCATTTATGTGGGAAGATAACGCCTGTTCTTATGTAACCATAGGAATCGATAAAGAACTGGAGATGGAGGGATGCTTTCCCACCCTGCCAGCTGTCACTTTATGCTTAGAGAAGAAATGAGAGATTGCAAACTTGAGCCAGACAAACAACGAAACAAGGAGATGCAAAAATAGATAGATATACAGTATTTAGCAGACAAGTTACATCCACTTCCTATTTCCACCACCAGGGGGAGGGAGATCACACACAGGGCTCACAGCACAGGGATATCCAATGCATTTATATCACAGGCTTCTCTATTTCTAGACTTGAACAGTTAGGGAGAGAGTCTCTTTAGGAATTTTGCACACAATCAGTGTATAAGATTGTTATTTTAAATATTGTGAGCTGCCTTGGGTCCCACCATAGGGAGAAAGGTGGGATGTTGTTGTTATTATTATTATTATGATTATTAATAATAATAATAATAATAATAATAATAGCAGGTCACTGGTGGCAAAGACTTCAAACAGCTCTCACACTCATTCATGTGCACATATGCAACCAACAAGAACAAACCCGGGAAACTGCATGTTCCCACCACTCAAGGAGCCATACACTGTGGCTGGGGAAATGCTGTTTTCTTTCCAAAGAGAGTAAAATCACCACCATGTGGATGATAATGTGGCTGCATAAATGTCAGAGGGACCTATTGGATAGCATCTGTGACATCATGGCCATCAAAGCACAGAACTCTCCCATCCTGCTGTGTACTCTGCGAAATAAGACAAAATGTGTTGGGCAGAATTATCCCTTACTCTGCCCAATGATAGGGCCAGCCCTTGGATAAAAGACTAGGGACTTCTTCTGTTTCCCCTCACACAGAAAAGCACTTGGTGGTGTTGGGGGAATAGTTCCACTTTCAGCCTCACCCACATCAGTTCTACCCATAGTCTTAAGACTCGATGGTGGGGACAGTTTCCCAACTGAGGTTTGCATTTCTCTTGGTCAAAACTGGTCATATCGATTCCTATAGTTCCAGCAACAGATATGGCTAGAAGCCAAAATGGCCAGGGTTACGGATGCCACCCTTGCTGTAAGCTTGGCCAAGTTAACTTTTGGAATGATTACTCAGGCCTTGGACACTGGCCATGTTGGCTAGGGGATTGTGGAAGCTGTCATCCACAGAAGTAACATTCTTAAGGTGTATATTCAAGGCACTCAAAATCTATCGCCTAAGTCAATGCAAGTCTGACTTCTGAAGTCTCATGACATCACTGTGGAGAATCCAGCACTTGGAAAAGTTACTTTTCAAGCTACCACTCCTAGTATCCCCCAGCCAAGTGAGCCAGTGGCCATGTTGGCTGGAGGATTCTGGGGAGTATAGTCCTTTGCTGATGCTTGCATGTAAGTATCCCTTTTCCTCAGCTTATGCAAGGTTCCCTCCATCAGCATTGTAACTGGATGACAGAATAAATAAATTCAAAACCCCTGAGCAGAGCCAGCGGATTGGGGCTTCACCCAGGTGTTTTGTTCATAAGCTGCATTGAACCCAAAGAGTGTCACTTACATCCTTGGCGAATTTCCACCGGATGGTCCTTTCGGGGGGAGTCTGGAACTGAACCTCACAGCTGAGGAGAGTTACATCCCCTTCATTTTTGTGAATATCCTCCACTGGGGATGTTACAGAGATAAAGGATGGAGGGGTATTGGAGGGATATCATATTAGTTTGTTTTTAGCAGAATATAACTCTAAGTGCTGAAATACCACCCCCCCCTACATCTGGTTCTCTAGGATTTCTAGATTCACAGCTCTACACCAATATCCCATGAAGTGATATCCTTTTACATACAAAACATGTTCTCCGTGAACCTTCTTTTATCTCCCCTTCCTCATCCCATAATCCCTATCCCATACCCCCCAACTGCTTTTAAAATGTCCCAATTTCTCTCTCTTCTTCCCCCTTTGTCCTTGGCTTACTTCAGTTGCTGCAAACTTGAGTTCAAACTGCCAAAGTGGTTTGTACTCAATTAACTCAGCAAGGGAGAGGAGAGGACAGAATCTTGCCCTTCCTGGTGAACTTTTTTAATGAATAGATCTTGTTTAATGGAAAGCCAGCATGTGGCACACCTTCCAGCTCTCCCAATTTGGCAGAACCCCACAAGGGGAAGTGGGGAAGAGCAGGTGGAATCTTGCCCATCCTAGTAGGCTCAGGCAAAAGAAAATCACTGCAGCATCTCCTAGCCTGTTTGTCCTTCCTTATTAATACCTTGGCTTTTGCCATCTTGATGACCCTCTGACATTGCTCTGCCACATGTGTCCCGGTTTTCATCTGTGAAATGTTGGAGTACACTTCCCTTCCAGAGTCTGGACACAAGAGTTGATTTCCTACCATCATCATAAAACCTTCCACTACCAAGTCAACCTTAACCAGGACCGGAAATCACAGAAAGAACCAAAGAGAATGTACTTGGGCAGTCTACAGGTAGCTGGCAGTCCTCGAAACTACAAGATGAACATGTGTAGTGGCGAGCATCTATCTGGAACCCTGTGAAGAACAATAAAAAGGTGTATTGAGAATAGATTTAGAAGCCAGAGGGGAAGGAGGTGGGGATATAGGCTGGGAGAACTGGGGGGCACTGACAAAAATGGAGTGGGGAGAGGATTTTAAAATGCCAGAAGATCTCTGGACTTACCACATGGGGGGATGCAGGCTGGAGCTGCAAAAGAGAAAATAGTTAAATTGTATTTACTTAATGAATTAGAGCAGTGCTCTTAATTTTTTTGTTACCAGGGACCCACTTTAAATATCTAAGACTTAAGTCAAGATTTAAAACTCTAGTAGTAGTAATAATAATAATAATAATAATAATAATACAATTACACCATCCAATAACCCTTCCCTCAGAGGTACTGGAGGGGAAGGAAGACTTTTCTCCTGCTTCTTCCTGCAAATTTATGACTGGAGCAGATTGAACAGCAATGCACAGGCCAAGCCAGACAGCCTTTGCCTCGGCTTCTATCATGTGGGCTGAGCAGCCTTCAAGCCTTCATGGACCCCTTTGTCAGGACATCACGGCCCCCTGGGGGTCCACGGACCACAGGTTAAGAATCACTGAATCAGAATAAAGGTTTAGAGAAGTGGAAAGGCTTTCATAGTACAGTCAGCCCTTTATATCCAAGGATTCTGCATCCACAGATTCAACCATCCATGCATGGCTTGAAAATATTATCCGTCCCCCCAACAAAAAATCCAAAAAGCAAACCTTGATTTTGCCATTTTATATAAGGGGCATCATTTTACTAAGCATTGTATATAATGAGTGGGACTTGAGCACTCGGGGATTTTGGTATCCATGGAGGTGGGGTCCTGGAAACCAAACCCCAGCAGATACCAAGGGCCCACTGTAGTTTACATGTCCTTTGGAATACAATACCCATTCACCCAGCCAGAAAAGCCAGTGGCCAGGGAGGGTGCGGGTTCTGGTGTGTTTTGCACCAGCTGCAGCTTTGAGTCTTCTTCCAGGGCAGCCCCATGTAGAGTGCATTACTGTAGTCTAAGGAGTTGTCTAAACGGTGAAAATAATCCTCATAAGATTCAAGAATACTTGTTGTCTTAATGGTAACCCACAGCGATTCACCATATTCAGAAGGAGGGGGGCAAAAACTGCCATATGCCATGCACTAGGAAACTTGGCGGTTTTCTGTGAAGTTTTAAAAATACTGTGTGTGGAATGCACATTTCCCTTGTTAGGACAAACAATTTGATATGAATTGCTTTCCCATAGGAGGGGAAGCGCAAAGCCAATTGGCTGGATGGGGGGGGGGCATGCTAACAGGGCAAGCGCCTGGCACTGCCATGTTGGATTTTTGTCTTAGCGAATGAGTGCTAAGGCAAGAAAATTGCGTGTTCTTTTTCCCCCCTTTTTTTTCAACAGGCAAAATATTGCTGAAGTGCACAATGGAAAACAGTTTTAAAAAAAAAGTTTGGTGGCAGCAAGTTAAAAACATGAGTAAATCACTCACGGCTGCCATCTTGACCAGCAGGCATGCAAAGCTTTTGGGGGCCAAAACATCATTAAGACAAATTGCAGCTGCTGCAATTTGCTGTTACTGTGGAGCAATCCATCCCCCCCCACCGTCACCTTGTATAGACAAGTTCTATGTGGAGACTGGGTTCATGAAACAACCAAGCAGTGGCTGGGAATGCAAAAGGGGAATAAGTTCTGTCCAACAGCCCAACGATCCCATCATCCCTAGTTTACCTCTTTTGAGTTGTGCCACCTCTTTATTGACCTGTTCTGCAGCCTCTGGGATGGCCACCTGATAAGGTACTGTGAAAAGAAAGAGGAAAATATGTATTGGTTCTCCTTCTTTGGGTACAAATGGACTCAGCTTTTTGCTGAAGGGCGGGTGCTTCAATGTGCTCTGTCTCCACTGAGGTGGGAATCATACAACCCTCCAGATGATGTTTGACTACAACTCCTAGCATTCCTCACCATTGGCTATGCTGGCTAGGACTGATAGGAATTGTAGTCCAACAACATCTGGAGGTTTGCAGGACTCCGACACCTGGTGTACATTCTGGAGCTAAGAATTCAGACAAGCATCACCAGTCAGGCATAACCATTTACACATCTATTTATTTATTTCATTTTTTAAAATCTGACCTACTTCCCAAAATTAGGATTCAGGGTGGCTCAGAATAAAATTACAAAGAGGTACAGGTAAAAGCACAATGGATGGAGAGGATAATGTGGAAGGTCCATGGGCCGCATAGGCTTGGATGTCCCCTTCATGGTGGAAATGTTGAGTAGTAGTAGTTGTTATTATTATTATTATTATTATTATTATTGCTACTGTTATCTTTTCTTGGTTTACAGTCTACCAGCTGTTACTGACTGGAATTTTGGACCATCTGTGATTCAGATTCTGTCCAAGAATCTGAAAGTTCCCAGGGAGCATCCAAAATGTGACAAAATTGCCACCACCTTCATGCATCCTAGGAGAGACAGCATGGTGTCGTGGTTTGAGCAATGGACTACTACTCTAAAGAACAGGGTTCGAATCCCTGCTCAGCCATGGAAACCCACTCTCAAGTCACACTCTCTCAGCCTCCAAAGAAGGCAAAGGCAAACCCCCTCTGAACAAATCTTGCCAAGAAAACCCAATGATAGGTTCATCTTAGGGTCACCATAGGTTGGAAATGACTTGAAAGCACATATCAATGTATCCTAGGGGATACAGGGGACATTTTGGGGACAAAAATGTACCAGTAGTGGTGGAGGGCAGCTCTCCAAAATCCCCTGGGAGACTAATGTCCCCTAGTCCCCAACAGTTGCTCACCCCTGCCTAGAGTTCTAGTTTAAAACAGCCAAACCATAAAGTAAGCTCTACACACCTGAAGTCTGTACACACTGTCTTGCAACACCTCCTCTCACCTGCCCCTAGTCCTCTGGATAGAGTGGGATATACCTCTCTTTAAGCATATGGAGTTCTGCAAAGTCTCACACGCACCCACCCTTGGCCATGCCTTTCTCTTCCATGAAAAAGATGATCCTGGAGAATGTGTCCTTCAGCTTGGCGACTTCAGCCATGTCTTGGAAAGAACAGAGAGGAGGAAGCTGGTGTCAAGGGTCCTGCCTCTCCTTTCCCATAGAGAGGAGCCACATGGAGGGGAGGTTGGGAGCAAAGGGGTTGGGCCATACAGATGGGGGGGGGGTCCAGGTGGGGAGGTGGAGCTTGGGATCAAAACAGGTGGGGTTATTGTTACTGCTATTATTTATTTATTTAAATCCTATTCCCCCCCCCCCAAGACCAGGATGCAAGGCGGCTTAGACATTAAACAGATAACTATTATAAATATACAAAAAGTTAACATTAAAATTAAACTATTAGCCATATTAAAACTCATACACTCTTATTTTTTTTAAAAAAAATGAATACCATTTCAAAACAATACAGCACTTGTAGTCCTTTTATTAAAAATATTCAATTCTGAAAGCCGGTCTGAATAAAAAGTCTTTGCCTGCCGATGGAAGGACAGCAAGGAGAGATCATAAACTTTCGCCTCCAGGATCTCAGGTTCTTTTGGGACAGTCTGTAGTGCCTTCAGCCCAGTCTAATCCCCCGTGTTGCTTAGCTTGGGGAAGCTATGATCTCTTCCACAGTACACAATTATAGTATTTGTATGCCACTTTAACTACCATGGCTGGATCCCATGCAATGCTGGGATTTGTAGCTTGATGCGACACTAGAGTTTTTGGGCAGAGAATTCTAAATACCTCATGAAACTTCAAATATCATTCCCACAGAATGGAGCCATGACAATTAATGTTGTATGAAAGTCCGAGAATTATTTAGAATGGAAGAGACATAAATCATCCTTCAGAGAGGGTTCTTCCATCAGAAGCCTAACAGCAGCCTCATCCCATCCCTGGGACCACCAGCAATGTCTGCAATGATGGCTCCTGAATTTTGCACATCAAGGGCACATCTGAGCACAACCTTCCCTTCCATTTTGGCTCGCTACTGAATGGGACAGTACTCACCCACCTGGGTTGCAGTGTAAGGTTCAAAGGCCACCTGCAATGCCTCCAGGCAAGCTCCATGCTGCTCACTTTCGTGGCCCAAAAAATACTGGCAAACCCGAAGGCGCTGGGCATTGTTAGAAAAGCAGAAGAGGCAACCCACCACTGGAGAAGCTAGCCAGAGGAGCAAATGATATCCTATAGGCATCGCCAGGCATCTGGAAACAAAGACTTCTCCCAGGAGAAAAGCCATATCCAAGAAAAGAATGCTTTGCAGATGTCATAAGGGAGTTTCAGAGCATTGGTTATGACGTCACAGCTCTGGTACTGAGAAGTATTTGCAAGAAAATGCCACAGAGGAAAAGGTTTTAAAATGACACTAAAGCAAAAGCAAAGAAACATTCAAACCATCTAATGTAGCTCTCCACCAAATCTCTTCACTAGCTTCCTGCTTGTTTCCATATCCAACAGGGCCGACCTGTCATTTTGCAGTGCCAGGTGGAGCAGTAAACAACACCATCTACACATCCACGTCAGTATCTAATGCCAGCAGAGTCAGTGTATTTGCTCTGGGTTTTAGTCTGAATTTTAAAAAAAACTATCCAAGGCACGAAACCCACTTTGAGAATAAGTTTTAGCACTTTGGATAGTGCTTTTGAAGTTTAGACTAAACTCCAGAGCAGTTTCACCAGCATAAGAAAAACTAGCTGCTGCAGTGCCAAGTTATTTAGAAATATGAGGCAGACATTTCCACAAATACTTTTTCTTTACAACACCGATAAGCTGTTGACTGAGGTGGCCGCTTCACTCTGCAGAATGCAGGGGAGGGTAAAATGCCACCTTCCAGGTGGTCTTGGACTGCAGTTCTTATCAACCATATCCAGGATAGCCAGTGGTGATGAATGAATGAAGATTTAAGTCCCTGTAATGCTAGAATTTTTTTTTTGGGGGGGTGACAATTTCATGGAGAGAGGGGGAGAATTCTTACCCGGGGGGGGGGCAGGGAAGGCAAACAATTGAGACCAAAAATACCAGCATTATTTTAACTTAAAACACTGACTTTCAAAATCAGAGACTTTTCAACCTTTTACAATGAGGTGGGGAACTTTTACAAAAGCTGGGAAGCTGCAAACAAATGCCAAATATGCTATCATAAAGAGGGTGATATGGCTATCTGGAAAAGCCCAGAGAACTTCCCCACCCCTCCTCTAGGCTCTGACATAGCTAATTAGCTCTTTAATGGGCTTGATAGCTAGAAGTCAATGTACATTTGTGGCTGGTGGTTACTAGCTTGTGGGCACACACCTCACTTGCTTGCATGGTGGCTAAAGAGAAACAATTGACCATTGAGGGGCCACCAGCTTGCAGAATGACATTCACCTTGAAAATATAGCTCTGGTTCCCTTTAGATCCTTAAGGAAGAAAATAGTAAACATAGGTTATTTGTGGTTTTTTTCTGGGCTGTAAGGCTGTGTTCTGGAAGAGTTTGTTCCTGATGTTTCACCTGCATCTGTGGCTGGCATCATCAGAGAAATAGTAAACCTTGGGGGGGATTTTCCTCTGTGATGACCAGAGAGCCCCAAGGAATCCAAACAATAAGAGCAGTAGCTTTAAATAAGCAGCTATGGCATAGTTAAACACTGGACATAATACAGTTCATGCAGCTAACATGGCTTAAGTAAACGATACAGGGTGATCCAGAGCCTTTGATGTCTCCAAACAGGCTTAAAGGGGAGCTCCACATAATGTTCATCACAAAACTTTTCAAGAGATAGCTTATTTGGCAAATCAGCTTATTTTTGAAAGGTGTCTTGGGAGGCCTTTATTGCCTAGATATTCAGTTGAGGTAGTAGATCCAGCTGGATCCAGGAGTATTCTAGGAGTTGTCAACCACTATGCCTCATGTAACATTTCCAAAACTCTAGTTTAAACCCCTAATGTTTGTTACTTGGGAATTTTTGCATGGCAAATTCTTGCCTGCTACCATGGAGATGCAAAATTGGGTTAAAAAGGCTGGGTTGGGCATTTATTGTACAAGCCAGTCGACTATTTTTGCTTGCTGGGCTGGCCCAGCTTTTTAGCAGAGATGCCAGTGCCTCAATATTGCCTTCCGTATGAGTGGACCACAAGTTGACCATGAGCCAGCAGTGTGATGTGGCAGCTAAAAAAGCCAATGTGATTCTAGGCTGCATCAATAGTAGTGTCTAGATCAAGGGAAGTATTAGTGCCACTCTATTCTGCTTTGGCCAGACCTCACCTGGAATACTGTGTCCAGTTCTGGGCACCTCAATTCAAGAAGGATATGGACAAGCTGGAATGTGTCCAGAGTGGGACAACCAAAACGGTGGGAGATCTGGAAACTATGCCTTATGAGAAGTGGCTTAGGGAGCCAGGTATGTTTAGCCTGGGGAAGAGAAGGTTGAGAAGTGACATGATAGCCGTGTTTAAATATTTGAAGGGATTCCATACTGAGGATGGAGCAAGCCTGTTTACTGCTGCTCCAGAGACTAGGACATGGAGCAATTGACTCAAACTGCAGGAAAACTAACTGCAGCTACATGTTAGGAAGAACTTCCTGATAGTAAGAGTTGTTTGGCAGTGGAATGCGCTGCCTGGGAGTGTGGCAAAGTCTCCTTCTTCGGAGGTTTTTAAACAAAGGCTGGATGGCCATCTGTCTGGAATGCTTTATGTATTCCTGCAGGGCAGGAGGTTGGACTGGATGGCCTTTGTGGTCTCTTCTAACTCTATGATT
This sequence comes from Gambelia wislizenii, assembly GCA_030847615.1. Lineage (NCBI taxonomy): Eukaryota > Metazoa > Chordata > Lepidosauria > Squamata > Crotaphytidae > Gambelia > Gambelia wislizenii. Next base: position 30,015,799 of record JAUMIR010000010.1, on the reverse strand, counting down.
CTGTGAGTATGTTGGTAAAATGTGGGTGCTCTTTGCTGAAACGAAGCCAAGAGAGAGAAAAATGATTCACATGGGGAAAATGAGAGATCCCCTGTGGTTGGCGCCTTCTGTCTGCGCAGTTCTGGATTTCCTTGGCATCATGACTGACGGAAAAATGAGGTGGGGTGGGCATTGTGTATCTCTCTGTGTGTATAGAGAAGAGAGAAAGGCTCTATACACCTCAGGCCTTTGTCTCCATGGCAACCAGACAGCTCAGCTTGAAGCTGGGGAATATGTTCTTTAAATTGGGGTGTGCCCATATGTGTGCTGAAATGGCAGGAAGTTCTCTCTTCCCCATAATGATCAATAGAGGGATAAATGGAAATGTTGAGCGACAAAACAAAGCCGCTTCTTCCTGCCATGTGCCTTTTCTGCTCTCTATCTCAACTGGTGCCCACCTACCCAGGGTTGCTAGCAGGTAGGCTAATTCAGGATTGTGCGAGGCCCTGAATTAGCACACCTACAGGCCAAAATCTGAGACCTAGGAATGGCCCCTAGTGATGGTACTAAATGTTATGCACAAAGTATCCAACTACAGTTGCTCACAAAGACATGCACAAAGGACAGTTGTTGCTTTTTGGAAATTACGACATAAATTTTAGTGAAAGGAGCTGTTCCCAGATCAAGGTGAAACGAGAGGATTAGATATTCCTTCTCACTTGCTCAGGGAGATAAGAAGTGTTTAATCTAGCCTACTTGCTTCTAGTCACCAGGTGTACGCAGGGCAGACTGGAAGGTGAGCCCTGGCACCCCAAGGGCTAGGAGGGAAAGAAAGTGATGGAAGTATTCATAGATACTCTGCAGTCTTTGGAGGTCACAGCAACAAATCAATGTTGTTTTTTTGTGAATTGCTATCAAATCGGCTTTGATTTATGGTGACTCTATCAAAGAGAGGCCTTGTCGTCAGTACCCAATTAATTAAGCAAGCTGCTGCTCTATTAGACCTGGAGTTCTATTGCCCAGCTCTTTTCCTCTTGACCAGGGATGAGCCCCCCCCCACCACAAAAACTGGAGAATTTGCACCCTTGTCTCTTGTCTAGAGATGACTCCTAAAAACTGGGGACGCGTGGCCAGGCCCTGAGAGGGGCTAGCCCCTTGTTTTCAGTCCTTGGGGACAAGAGGAGAAATCTCAGGGTGATAGCACTGCCTTGAAAGGTGTGCATATAGATATTTTGTGTTTTTATTGGTGAAACCGTGGTTGATGTGTAATGACTTCACCTGGGGCTGTCCCTTGTAATATCACTCTTGTAACATTGTCCTGTGACATCACAAGGGATCATATCTAGGTGTCAGATTTGGGGCTGTGAAATCTCAGTGTCTGGGATAGTCCAAACTGGAAGCCCTATTCCTACCCCATTCTTAGCCCTGTAGCGGGTGTTACATAAGGTCCTAATCTGCAATTGCTTTAATGCTCTCTGCCAGGCACTTTCTCTAGGCTTTTCCAGATGGGACAAATGTGTGAGGATCTTAGAGGTTGCAGTATTTGTTGCTTTTGCACTCTCTCCCTCTTTTTCTTTCTTAAAAATATTCAAACAACATTTCTGTTGGCTTATTCCCATCATCACCTGAATTTTATGCCCACCCACGTCTTTTTAATTCCAAGACATATCAGAACAAAAAAAGTATCTGCCTCTTCTCATCCTCCTCTCTCTTTAAAAAGTATAGTGCTACAATGTATCAGTAAAATGGCATTTTCCCACTATTAACACTATTTGTTGTTATTGTTATGTGCCTCCAAGTTGTATGCAACTGAATAGTGGCCCCTAAGGCAAACCTATCATGGGGGTTTCTTGGCAAGATTTTATCAGAGGAAGTTTTCCATTGCCTTTCTCTCAGAGAATGATTTGTCCAAGGTCTTTCAGAGTCCTATTCTGACACTCAAACCACGACACCAAGCCAGCTCCATTTTATCAGTACATAAATAAAAAATAAAAATCAGAGGAGAATAATTTCCCTTCAAACTATAAAGTCATATCAGCAAACCACTTAAAAAAAACACTTTGGAAGAGACCTAGTATAGAGCCAAAAAATTGGTATAAGCCCCCCAAACATACAGTAAAACCAAGGAGCTGTATTGTGGGAGAGAGCCAGCATGGTGTAGTGGTTTAGGGGTTGTCCTCCCTGCTTTTGAGACTCCTACCACTGAGTTTTCTATTCATATGTTGCCCTCTGCTGGTCTTGAAGAGTAAAAACACATATACAGAAAGTGAGGCTAGGTACTCATGAGAAAACACATCCTGTTATAAGAGTATAGCATGAATGGGAGGTCCTCAGCGAGCAAACGTCTGGATGAGAATGCGAAAACAAAGCAAAGGTTACTCTTTTTATGAACTGTCCCATCTAGACTGCCATTTTTTTAGGTTTGTTTCAGTGCTTGTGTGTTCCTTAACTTTGTTAATTTAGAAGGGGGTTTTCATTTTAAGCGCACTTGCATCTTCTTGCGAGAACAGCTGAAATCTCATCCATGCCAAATTGCGGAAGTAAACTCCCATTCTTAAAAGTGCTAGCGGTTGTTGTGCAATCATTCCGTGGCTTTTCTTTTGTGTGATTACAGCTACATGTGATAATAAGTGTTATTATAATGCCACAATGTTTCTGCTATTTTCATTCGCAGAATTACAACACTTTTAGACACCAGTCTGATAAAGTCCTAAGGCTGGTATCACCCAAACTAGGATAGTTGTCCTCCAAGGGAGAGGAATAGCTAGGAGGGTTGCGGTTGCTGCCTCACTAAGCCTAATGGTAGGGCTGGTCCTGTGCAAGTCAGTGGGTGCTCATGCTGTCCCCCCTTTCATTTTTCTCCAGCATGATTGAACAAGGCACACTGCATGCGCTAGGCAGGTGTACCAGCTTCTTTACCGTACAAAAATGACAGTGGGGTATTCATATATTACCTTGATCCTCACATCTGGGGATCGTGCCCAACTACTTGTAAGCCAGCCTGTCTCCAGTGGAAGCCCAGATCACATTTCATTTGTTCCCCCAAGATATCCTTTATGTCTCAGATAGGTATCCTTTATAGAGCTCAGATTAAGGCCCTAAACAATGCCTGTTTAAAATGCCTTGAAAGATTACCCCAGATGTGTATTATTCTGACAATTCTGTAAGATTTGAAATTGGGTTTGCTTTTATATTTAGAACACATGCAACCCCAATAATCTGAGGCCCTAACTGTAGCTCGCTTAGCTTGTGCATAGATTCCAGAATTGATTCCGTACTACAAGTAAATATTTTACCTTTGTCATGTAATTTAGTGAGTGTTCCTTTTTCCAGGATGAAACAGTTCACCAACATTGTCAATTCAATTCTCCTTTTACTTTTCCAGTTTTCTCCTGTTATTTGTGCACAGTCCTTGGAATACAGCAGGTTATATGAAAACAATATAATAGTGGGTCGGATCATATATATTTTTAATGGAATAGAAATACACGTGTAAGCTCTGATTTTGCAATAAATCTGTTAAGCAGATGGTATCACAGGACTCGGTTATTGCTATGCCAGACCAACACCAGACTTTGGGTGTAGGCATCCTCTTCACATTCTTTTGGGGATGTGTGTTTGTGTGTGTTTGGGATAATGGAATTGCAGTGCTGCTCAGACAGAGGGGATCAGTTATTTGATGGTATCTCCCTCAGATTTGCTTTCAAGGCACAGAGACACCAGTCAAACCTGTTCCCTTGGGTGGGGAAGCAGAGGAAGTTACTTCCACATTTCACTTTACAACAAAGTCACCTGGCATCCTCAAAACTATTTTGTCTTATGTCCCACAATGCAGAAGAGACAGCCTCTGCTCCAAGGAGCTCACAGTCCAGGGCACAAGACAGAAGGCACAGAGCCTTGCTAAAGCGTTACTGTCAGGTGTTGCAAACAGAGCTTGAAAAAGATTTGGAGACAGTTTTCAGCAAGTCCCAACCGACAAAGGTTGTTCTTACTCAAGCTGAGAGCAAAGTCAAACTCTTGATCAGGGTGTGGTTCATGTACCTGCTGCTCCCATCCCAGTGGTCCAATTTGCTTAAGACAATTCACACTTAACATGCACACACGGAGCTGCATCTGGAAACCTAAGCTCAGAGACTGGGGTACAAACAGCTATTAGTAGCAGGAGAAAAACTGTCCAAGGAAGAACGAGGGTCCAATCAGGACTTGGGTTGCCATAAGTTGGAAACAACTTGATGGCACACAACAATGTATCTCAGTACTATATTCATTTCATTCACCTGGTCATGTGTCTTAGTATGTGCCTTCAAGTCACCTGTCAGTGTATGGCAATACCATGGAATTCTTAGGGCTTTTCTTAGGCAAGGAATACTCGAGAGTTGGCTTGCCACTGCCTTAATGTGAAATATAGCCTACAGCACCAGGTCTTCTGTGGCAGTCTCCCTTCCAAGTACTAACCAGGGCTGTCCTTGTTTAGCTTCCAAAGTCAGAAGGGATTTGGTGCCATCATGATATCTGCAGATACACAGAATAAACTAATATAAAGTTGTTCCTTGGAGAGCCAGCGTAGTGTAGTGGTTTCAGCATTGGACTATGACTCTGTGGAAACCAGGGTTTGAATCCTCACTCAGCCATGGAAACCCATTAGGCAAGTCACATTCTTTCAGCCTCATCAGGAGAGCAAAGGCAAAGTCCCTCTAAACAAATCAAACCTCATGATTGTTGGCCTTAGGGTTTAAAAAGCATAAAACAACCACTCCAATGAAAACATGGCTTTTAAGACCTTAATTTTAAACAATTAAGATTTTCCCTTGTTCTAACAACTGAGATTGTTTTAAAACAATTTCAAAAAAATGGCTTCAGTGGGCCTGTTCTAGTTAGGACCGGCAATTGGATTTAAGTCAGTATCAGGGACTTTTCTGATGACCCACTCAGATAGCCATCCTCACAATGGTTGTAGGGTGGTGAATGGATTGTTGTGAACTATCTCTGTTGTGATGCTAAGTGTGTAGGTTGTCTTGATCTTGAATGAGACCCATTAACGTTACAGAAGGTTTGTTGCTGGTGGAAATGAAAACTGCTAGAAAAGGTGTGTGTGTGTCAATATATATGCCTGCATTTTTGAATTCTCCTCTGGGATGTGGTGATGGGAATGGCTTTTGCTACTACAAATATAGAATGTTTCCCTTAAGGGATTTATGGAAACTAGCTTTGGGGGAGAGGGAAAATATCTAGGGACCTTTGGAAAAGGAGTCCTTAGCATTTTCAAAGAAAGATTGTTCCCAAGGTTTTTTGTAAAGGCCAACAGTTGGAAACCAAGATAGAACATGCGCCTAGAAGAGCTGTTTTCCTTCTAGATAATTTCCATTCTCTAATGTTATCTAACAAGAAGAACTTAAGGAGATTTGCTTCTTTCAAGAGAAATTCAGTTGTTTGGCAATATCACTGATGGAGCTACAGGGGGAAAAGGAGCAGAACTTCTATTGAGTTGATACTCAGTTTTAGATATGCACAACATTTTATACCACAGCAAGAGAGCAATGGGCTCTTTCTTTCCCCTACTCTGTGAGATAACTGTTGCACAGGGAACAGATCAAGTGTGATACAGAGCAAATGTTGTGCAAGTCATGAATCTTCTCAGCTTTCCCAGAGCTGTGTGTGATGTAGTCACTCCTCAATTCCTGCCCGGCATGAGAAAGAATACCTTTTCCTTTAAGCCATCACTATCTTCATCATTTGCCAAATTGATCACCAACAACGGTCCGCCCTGGCCTCACATCGGGAGGCATGGAGAGGCACGATCCACAATGCTGCAGCCTTATTTGAGAACTCACTCCGAACAAGTCTTGAAGAGAAATGACAACACAGAAAGAATCACAACCCGTAAAGGAGACGAGAGAGAGAGATCTTCATCAAATCTTAATGACTGGGAAAGATTAGCCATTCCAACATTTATCAAATAAGTTCACCCATCGAAGCCCTTTGCTCTGTCTTGGTGGAATTTTTGATGTGTGTGTGTGGGGGGGGGGTTGTGAGGTAGCTACCCGCTCAGTTCCCAAGAACCTCACCTGTGACCTCTGGGCTTCCTCACAGGTTAAGGGTCTCAGGGACAGAGAGGATGCCGGAAGGTAAGGAAACAAGAAGCAGGAAAATGAAGACAGGATAATGGGCTCTGTGTAAAAAGGGAGGGATAAAGGGAAAACAATGGTTCCCCTACAGTATTCCTTAACCTGAAAAAACAAACAAACACAAAGATGACATGAGACAGAAGGAGGTAGAAAATTAGCAAGACAGGAATAAAAACAGTTAGCAAACATCCACTTCTAAACTCTTCTTAGAGCTGAGTTTTGAAACTTCTACTTTTTTGGATTACAACTTGCAGTGACCAGGCTGTGCAGAGATTCTGAAAGTCACGATCCAAAAATGCAATTTCTCCAAGTTCTGTGCTAGGTGCAAACATGCTTTTCAGAGCCAACCTCCCACTCTACCCCACCCCACATGTATTGTTGTTAACTGTGGTCAAGTCGATTTTAACTTACTATGACTTCATGAATGAGAGACCTCCAAGTCACCCTAGCATCAGCCGCCCTGCTCAGGTCTTGCACAGGGCCATGGCTTCCTTGGTTGAGTCTATCCATCTGGAATGTGATCTTCCTCTTTTCCTACTGCTTTCTACCTTACCATAGGTAACCCTTATTATCCTATATCTGTTTTACTCCATGAAGCCTTCCTTCTTTTGCCAAAGCAGAGATGTGATTGCAACTCCTGAAACACGAAGCCCTAGGTTCAGCACAGATTGGTCATATGGTTTCCCATGGACTTTCTTCTTCTTTCTGTTAGTTCTCCCTAAAAATTGCAAACTAACCAAAACACCTTCTTGCTTTTCAACTTAACTTTTATCTCCCTCTAGGTCACAACCCAATATAGGGATCTGGAACTTTGTTTGCCAGGACTCTCTTCAAATAGTCAATGCTTGGCCTTATTCCTCCTAAAGTTGTAATTTTGTTTTTAATGCCAAATCTGTAGCCTGTGAAGTAGGACATACACAAAGGCTCTTGAACATATGCAGAGTGCTCCCATTTGAAACCATTAAGTATCTAAAATCAGAACCAAATATCTGAGATTAGGAGGCGGGAAATTCTGAGTTAGAGAATGCAACCTCTAGAAAGTTTGAAGCTTATTGCCCCCCTTTGTGTGTATGTGTGTGTTTAGGGTGGGGTGGGGGCTTTGCACCCTAGGTATAGAAACCAACGTCTCTGTACTGTTGGCTGCTTGTCCAACCCAGGTTGATTTCACTTTCTTTTCCCCTTTTGCAGGAATACTGTTTGTCCCAAGTGTACACAATAAACCAGGCCAAAGGTGTCACTTAAATTTGGGGGTACTGCTTGTCCTTGCTTCCCACTAGCCACCTTGTATCCCTCACTCTTTGCAGCTGCTAAGGTTTCTGCCTCCAAGGCTGAGCTCATCATTTGGGGGAACCTTGATGTAAAAGTCAGTGCTTGCTGAACCACAAAGAGTGATTTGTCCTTTGCTTTCTACTACCAGTAGTAGTAGTAGTACCTCAAGCCTCCCGATCCAATCCCAAAAGTCTTTCTTAAAATTCCAGTTCTCAACTTGGATGCTCTCTGACTGACCCAGCTCCTTAACTTGTTTGAGTTCACCTTACCTTTTGTGCCAGATGGGCTCTCCTGCCACATCACATTTTCACTGTCTTAGAGACAACCAAAAGGGTCAGCCCTGAGAAGAATATAATTGTGAAAAAGATAAATAGAAGGCCCATCCTGAAAATGGGTAGCCTGAAGTTGAGAAAATTAAGGGCTAGGTTTGGTCTGAGAGCCTCAAAACCTTACAAAGTGGAATTGTAAAAGGATTCTTTAAAAAAATACGGTAAATAAAGGCAGGTGAGGGAGCATGAAAGCTGTCTGAAAAAGATAAAAGATAAAGTATTATAAAACTGACATGAAGAGAAGGAAGGTAGGCGAAAACACTCAATTAAAATAACTGTGGTGAGAAGGCTGTGTCTGTGCCATTATTAGGCAGTTTTGAAGAGGAAGCTTTTCATTCAGAGAAATGCTTTGGCCTGATCTCCATTTTGATGCCATTTGAGATGTTTGTGCAACCTCAGTCAGTTTCGAGCCCAGCAAGGAGAAGCAACTGGGATGGGTTAATACACATATTAGGGTACAGTGTGAAGTCGAAGGCTTTCACGGCTGGCATCCATAGATTTTCCTTGGTTTTTTTTTCCCAGGCTGTGAGGCCGTGTTCTGGAATAGGTTCTTTCTGATGTTTCGCCTGCATCTGTGCCTGGCATCTTCACAGAATGGTTGGGTAGGAGTGTATGTGGAGTTTATATGCTGTGAACCCCTACTGGGGAGGATATGTACATACACATACACTCCTACCCAACCATTCTCTGAAGATGCCAACCACAGATGCAGGCAAAATGTCAAAAAGAAACTATTCCAGAACACGGCCTCATAGCCCGGGGGAAAAAAACCAAGGAAAATCTTAGGGTACAGTGTTTGTAAGAGCTTATTAGGGAGCAATCTTAGCCTTAACAGCTGTACTCATCACCCCATTTCACTACAGGGCTTGGCTCCCACTATGATTTCATATAGACTCCTCTATGTGCAAGATAAGAGATGGCCCTTCACTTCTGGAATGTTCCAGCATATGCCAGAGAGGACACAGAAATGGCGTCTGTCCCCCTGCGGCTGTGAATGGTAAAGCGCATTTCAAGGCTGGCTCCTCTGGTAAGGTGTCTGTCTTTGGGTCAGGTTCCAACCCAGGGAATGTGTTGTCCTAGGAAGGTCAAAACAGGTTCTGGTGAAGCCTGTCCCTTGTATGTGAGATCACCGTCAAATTTCAGTCCAGTCTCACCAAGGTAAAGGCTGCTCTCCTCACTCAGAACCACTGGTTCTCTCAGGGCCGACCCCTCAGAACCACAGCGCTCATGGCAGCTGCTTTGTTTCTCCGGCAGGCTCCTGATTGTGGCAGGCTGTCTGGTTTGCCATAAGCTACTGCAAGCCCACATTGTCTGAAGATGCCATGAGAAAGCAGCCACATCTGTTTGTGTGGCAAATGCCCTAGCTGGCCCCACAAGGCCAAAGCAGACGGGGAAGAAAAATGGCTGCCTGGGTTGTGTGAAACAGCCCTCAGGGATAGCAAGAAGGCCATAGGGAGCAGAGCCAGAGAGGTGGAGACCCACAGAGGCATGGGAGGAAAACTGGTAAGCACTGTGCAGGAAAGTGTGATCCGCCATGTCACGGATCTGGAGGAGGCAGGAAGAAGCTGGAGACCAAGGCAGCAACTCTTCCTAAACACAAAAAGAGGTTTCTGCCCATATTTCCCCTTTCCCACTTACCTGGCTAGGCAGGGGGGAATCTCTTGTTGTTGTCACTTGAGGGACACATTGAGGAGCTGAACCATAAACTGCACAAAGAATAGTTCTGGGATGAAATAGGAGGTACACATGATACACACCAACATAAATATGCAAGTTTTCACAAAGGACATCTAACAGACTATAAATGACATTACGCGCACACATGCATACACATGCCTATTGTCATCACATTTGCAAGCATTTTCAGGCCTCCATCTACATACACAAATACCTTTTCCCCTACAACACATAATGTTTGCCCCTGTCTCTTTCACACAGAACTTTTGTCAGTGTGAGATTATGTTGGATGCAAACACCTTTCAAACAAGCTACTCTCACACAACAAGTACACTCCTCACAGAAACAGTAAAACTGCCCAGTCCATACAGTTGCTTAGGCTCTGTGTTCCAGGGGAATAGTTAAGAATGTGCACAATCACAGCCACTGCACAGACACCGCAACATCCCCTTCCACCTCTCTTCCGCAAATGCCCCTGGTTTCGCACATAACACACACAAGTGCTGCCTGTTCTGCTGTTCAGTTATCCCTTTCACGCCTTCACCTTGGCACTTATACCAAACAAAAGCCACTCTCCACTACCTACACACCACACCATCCTCTTCACAAACAATGCCCTCTCCATGTGCATGCAACGGTGCTTCTCTTTCAAAGGACCTTCCATACACACTGCCTGCCCGTGCACAATGGATGAATCTATGGCACACACAAGTGGCATGATATATCCCCCTTGCATACATAACTTACCATATTGCCACATCGAACATCAACTGCCAAGCACAGGATTATCCTTGTGCACAACCCAAGATGGATCTGTCACAAAGAATGGAGGAACCATCTCCCTGGTCTTTCTGTGTCCATCAGGCACACAGTTCTCTCCTGCACAGAACTCTCCATCCTTGTCCAAGCCTGGAGGAATCTTCCTAGAATGTTATATGTGTCTAATCTGCATTTTTTAAGGAGAAGAAAATGACTGACACATGTTTCTAAGAGGGATTTGTGAGTGTAGAGTGTGTGGGGATGGGAATCCCTTGGGTGGGTGTGGTCCCTGGGGTGGGTGTGCACCTTTGTGGGGACAAAATCCTTCTGATGGGTGTCCAAGGGTGTGCTGATCTTCTTTGGGGGGGCGGGAAGACAAAGAGTCATGAGAATGGGCTTGATGCCCAGGGAAGGCATGGATTCATGATTATGTTAGGAGGGGGTGGGGGTGAGATTCCTGATAGAAAATCCTCAGAGAGGGTCCCTTGGAGAGAAATCCTAACCCCTGGAATAGCCATGCCTCTTGGATGAAGTTGCCTCAAGTGGCAACTGTTGAACCCCACTGAAAGAGGGCTTCCCTCCATGCCCAGCTACACTTCTCCTTGTCCCCAGGGACAGGATGGGGAAAGGTGGCATTTCATGGCTATCCTCTTGTTGCTTTTCTGATGAGAAAGAAAGATGATGGTGGCCAACCACAGTCCAAATATATGTCCCCTTCTTCATCAAACGTGCTACATGGGTCATTGTCCTACTTCTCCCATCCCCATGCCCCCCCCTCCAAAGCCGGAGCTTTGCTATAGCTTCCAGCCTCACAGCAACTATGTAACAGCACCTGCGCTTTAGACTTCCTGTACCCCAAGATCCATATCCCATTCCTCCTTTGACAGCTTACTTGCCACCTCCACCCCACCCTCCCCAAGACTGCTAAACCACCACTTCCTTGTTTCGCCTTCTTGCTTATCTGCCAGCCCTTTCCCCTCCCCTTGGTATCTATCACCTGTTTCTTTCACTCCCCCCACCCACCCCACCCCATACCTTCCCTCTGTCTCCATCCTGGTCCTCCCTATTCCCCTGCCAACCCCCCATCCCCATAGCTCTGGGGTTGAAAAACTCCCACAGCCCCAGAGGAAAGGTTAACCTGCTCTGGTCTTCCTTCACCATCCAGCCTCTTGGGTTGCTGTCCTCCATCCTCAGCATTGGCTCTGGTTCAGGGATGAGCATATTGATGGATGCTCTCTCGCTTGCTCTCCCCCATCTCACCATCACTGCCTTGCTCTGGCTGTATGTATCTCTCTCTCTCTCTCTCTCCCTGGGCCGCTGTCTATGCTGTAGCAACGCAATGCGGCTGTTGTCTGGAATGGAACTTTATCAGACTTGCTTGGATCCAGACGGCAGGGAGGGCGGAGAGAGAGAGAGAAGGAGGGGAGAAGAGGGAGCGGCGGAGGAAAGGAGGGAGGGAGCTGGCTGGGAAAAATTCAAATGGCAGCAAACCGAGACAATGAGCAGCAGGTGAGTTAGGCAGGTGTGGCTTTGCCCACAGCCCTAGACTCTTCAGTGCCCAGCAGACAAGGGCATGCAGCACGACAAACCCAGGACAATGCTGCGCAACCCTGGGTGCCAAATACCACACGTACAATCCAGACAAAAAGTCCTGGCACACACACTCACGCTACACCAAAGCTACATGGGCTCAGAGCAGGATATATAATGTTGCACAGCCCACCATGGGTCAAAAGCACACAATTGTCATACATGATATGCCCTGCGTGAGCACAGCAGAGTTTTATGTGCAATGTCACGTGCAACATGAAAGGGCTGCAGAAACACAGCGGAGCACTTTTGAACCACTGTCTGGGACAGTGAAATAGTGGGAGATAGATGCTGGCAGGACTGGCTTGAAAAAAGATTGAGACAAATCCACAGAGGAATGGACTGTCTGAACTAGCTGTACTAGCTGAATAGAACTTCCATGTTCAGGGGCAGTATATCACAGAGCACCAGCTATTATGAGTAAATGGGGATGATCAGCACCTTTCTGTCTGGTTTCTCATCTTCTAGAAGCATCTGGTTGGCCATTTTGGACCCTGAAGGTTGAACTTAACTGAACTTTGATTTAGCAAAATCCTCCTTCCTATATTCCTATGTGGTTTGTCTGAAATACAGACTTTCATATTAAGGTAAACACAGGGAAAATATACTTGCACAGACAATGTTCTACAGAAGAGTTACACAAATGACAGAGCTAGAAAATAAGATGGGGATATACCCAATTTTGCATTTACCCAATGGGCCATATGCAAACAAAGCTATCTGCCCTTTCTCACACAGACAGCTTCCCAAAAGAAGTGTGTGTCCTGTGCCCACAGATATATCTCCATCCCTCACTTCCTAAAAATCAATGCCACCCAGCACATTTTCCCTTGAAACAGCTTTGCGTTGTTAACAAAGACTACATCCCATAATGCAGCCTCCCCACCAGACCAGACAGCCGCTCACAACACAAACAAGGACGATTCACACAGTGAAACAAAGAGCCTCTCCGTACCATGCGCACCGTTTGTAAAGGTTACAAAGCCCAGCTCAGTCATACTCCGCACCTCTGCATCCTCACAATTGTGCAAACACCATTAACAGAACTGAAAGATCACACCCTGGGCATTCCTATTTTTATTCCAGAATAATTCACCTGGAATAAGCCCCCACCCACCCACCAAAAAAAATCCCACACTCAGAATCCCTACTGTGGATCCAAATTACTCTGTTCTTCCACTCTATGGAAAGTGCAACAAAAATCCAGCTCTTGTCTACAATTTAATCTCCACTCCCCAACTGTGTGAACACAACAGGCTGTTTAAAGTTCATTAAGAGATGGCATGTTTGGGATTCCTGTGCATGCAACAGAACAACAGGAGCAACAGTAACTCAATGCAATGAATGCAGACACAGCTACAAAACCCCAGGGATTTTTTTTTCATGGAAAGGCACTGAACAGATGCAACAGATACACAGATTAATAAAGCTTCACAATACCACATGGCAACTACTCTCCCTCACTTGAGGTGCATCCAGCACTCTTCAAAGACAAATCGGTTTCCCCAGATCCATCCATAGCATGACTCTTGTTTGCACAAGCATTTTGAGCATCCCACATAGGAGGTGGCCTATTTGGAAAGCCAACGGGATGTTGTGCAGCATTCCCCAACCAGGCAGCCTTCAGAGGAACTGGACTACAACTCCCATCACTTCTACCCATCAGGTGTTGCTAGCTGGCCATGATGGGTATGGAGAACAAAACTAGAAGTAAAGGTTGAAGGTGTTGGGCACGTTCAGACTGGTGAAAAGTAGACTAAAGGGTGACATGATTTGTGCTCCTTAAATATCTAAAGGACTGTCACAGGTAGGAGACAGCAGATTGGTTTTCTGCTGTCCCAGAGGGTAGGACCAAGGGCTCAGCTAGACGGGAGGAATTACTGCGCTGGGACATGCATTACCTGCAATTCACAGCAGCTCCCTTTTGTCTCCACGGTTTCTAGTTCTATGCAAAGTGATGCACTTTGACGTGCACACAGACCCCCTTCCCACGAATCAAGATGGCGGTTACGAGTAAAGGGCGCTAATATCACCACCCCAAACGATAACCTCTCTGCACATCTCTAACTTTAAATGGACAGAAGGGAGACCTCCTGCTTTTTTTTTTAAGGGTTCCCCCCCCCCCAGCATGTTGAAAAAGCACACTGTTGCTCCTTCAGGATGCTAACATGGCACTTCTGGGCTCTGCAACAGGAAAGCCCACCCCTGCTAGCATGACCAATCAGCTTTTGACTTCTGCCTTTTGCCCAAAATGCGCAGCACTGTGAATCGGTCATTCACATGACCGGCAAGGAGCATCTCCCCACAGTTTGTCAAAAACTTCACGGAAAACCTCAAAGTCTCTTAGGGTGCAGTTTATGGTGGTTTTTGCCCCTCTCCTTCCCAATACGGCAAATCTCCTGCACAGCTCATTGGGACAACAGGTATTCTCTGTGAATTCTATCAGCGGTATTTTGACCATCTAGACAACCCCCAGGGCTAATGGTTTTAAGTTACAGGAGGGTGGATTTTGAATGTTAGAAGGAGCTCCTTGACAGTAAGAGCAGTTCAGTAATGGAACCAATTGTCTAGAGAAGGTGGTGGAATCTCCTTCTCTGGACATCTTTGAAAAGAGGATCCTGATGGGGATGCTCTAGCTGGAGTCTCTACTGAGCTGCTGGGGGTGGGTGGGTTTGGACCTAATGGTCTGTGGGGGGCCTTCCAACTCTTTATTGGTACAGTATTGCTGGAGCACATCAGGAGGGCATCAAGCTGGAGAAAGCTGGGTCACTTCACCTATGTTCAAATCCTTGCTCAGCCATGAAGCTTAGAGAATGACCTTGGGCTGCTTGCCAATTCACACCTTAACCTACTTCACAGGGTCACTGTGATGATAAAATGGTGGTGGTAAGGTGTGTGTGAGGGGACAACTTGCAATTCACTTTGAGCTCTTTGGAGGAAGGTCAGAATAAAGAAATGCAATAGATAAAATATCCCTGGAACCTAGGGGTTGTCCAAACAGTGAAAAAACAAAACAAAACCCTCTACCTGTCCTAATGACATTCCATGTGATTTTGCTGTATTGTGAAGGGGGGGGGCAAAAAAGGCCAAAAACCTCACCAGAAAAGCCTTTGTGGCTTTTCCTGTATTTTTTTAAAAACAGTGAGGAGGGGGTGCACATTCCTGCTTGTTAGGACAAGCGAGTTGATTTGATTCACTTGCCCATATGATAGGAAGCACAAAGCTAATTGGCCGGATGAGTGCAGGAGGCAGGTTTTCACCTTAGCATCAAATTGAGGTAAGTGCAAATGTGAGTAAATCGCTCATGGTCGCAATGTTTACTAGTGGGCATGTGAAACTTATGGGGGGGAAAAGACATTAGAACAAGTCACAGCTGCTGAGAAACTTCTGTACTGCGAGGGACTCTGTTTTTTATGAGCTCATATAGACAAGCCTTTAGATGCCTTTCCCTATCTTTCCTTGGGCCCATAGCCATTTCACCCAAACATGATCCTTTATTCATGTCCCTTCTGTGAACACTTCCGTAATTCTAATTCTGCCCCCCCCCAGGTCAGTCTCTCATGACAAGTGTATCCAGCAGCAAGTAATTCCTGTTTTTAAGTCTTACGCATAATACAGTTGGCCCTCTTTATCCACGGATTCTGTATCCATGGATTCCACCATCCACGGACAGAAAATATTCCCCCCCACCACCAAAACAAACAAACAAAAGTATCAAAAACATATCTTGATTTTGCCATTTGATATAAGGGACACCATTTTGCTACACCATTGTATATAATGGGATCTGAGCAGCCACAGATTTTGGTATTTGGTTCCAGAACACAGGGGGTCTGGAACCAAATCCTAATAGACACCAAGGGCCCAGTGAATACAGGTTTAATACTGCTGCAACACCTAACTACATATGTATGAATACAAACACAAATAAATGTTGATATACAAGAAAGAGGAGAAAAATCAGAAGACAATCCAGTACATTTGTTCAGGGCTGTATGTATTTTATATTAACCATTTCTACATCAATTCCATCCCCCCCCAAAAAAAGTTGGATTCTGCAAACGTTACACAAGGTTGCACACTGTTTTTACATAACTTATTTTGCAGCATCTACATTAAAAAAAACCCACCTCACACCTTCTGCTGATCAAATCTTTGACTACTGAAAATCTTATTCAGCAAACCTGCTGGCTTCTGAGACTGGAGAAAGATGAAAAGTGTGGGAGTTTTCTTCCCAGAAAGTAGAACAATGTTTGAAAGCAGGATTGCTGGTAGTGGTGTATAAAATCATTATACAGTATTTTCTTCTTTAACCAAATAGATTTGCAGGATTTTTTCTCCACCTTGCATTGCTCCAAAAACTTGCAGTACCTGTTTGTTGAAAGTGGACAGTGGGACCAAAGTACTGTTGCCAAGTTTTCAAAACAGCAATAAGGGATAATTGAAATGCATAGTGTTCAGGGTTGACTATCAGGAAGTAACGAAGTTTGTGCACTTCCTAAATATCAAATGAAAGTACAGTGTGACCCCCGTATCTGCAGGACCCGCATCCCAAAAAATATGGTCTCTAGGGCATCTTCTAGGACCTCCAGCACTAACCTTAAGAGTTGCACTGGAGGACTTAGAAGATGTTTAGAGATGTGTTCTCTCTAGGCATCTTCTAAGGCATCTTGACAAGCTGCAACATGTCCAGAAGAGGGCAACCAAAATGGTAAAAGGTCTGGAAGCCATGCACTACAAGGAGTGGCTTAGGGAGCTGGGTATGTTTAGCCTGGAGAAGAGAAGGTGAAGAGGCGACATGGTAGCCATGTTTAAATATATGAAGGGATGTCATACTGAGGATGGAGCAAAAAGCTTGTTTTCTGCGGCTCCAGAAACTGGACATGGAGCAATGGACTCAGACTACAGGAAAAGAGATTCCACTTAAACATTGGGAAGAAATTCTTGACAGTAAGAGCTGTTCGACAGTGGAATATGCTGCCTCAGAGTGTGGTGGAGTCTCCTTCTTTGGAGGTTTTTTAAACAGACTCTGGATGGCCATCTGTTGGAAATGCTTTGATTGTGTATTCCTGCAGGGCAGGGGGTTGGACTAGATGATCCTTGTGGTCTCTTCTGATTCTGTGATATGCTTGGGCCAGAAGTCATTCATTTTAATACGGTTCGCTGTTATCCACAGTTTCTGATATCCAATGTAAGTCTAAGAGCATATCCCCTGTAAATACAAGGGCTGTACTGTATTCATTTCATTCACCTAGTCATGTACTTCTCATGTTGTCCACATTCATAAATTACATGATCCATACATTTCTGTGTTTATGAAAGGCCCCACAGTGCAGAACACAGGATTTTTGGCATCTTGTTCAGCCTATGTAAAAGAAAAAGCTTCTTGACCCTCAAATGTGGGGCATCCCTTACAATAAGGAACATCTGGCAGTTCTGTAAGGGACAATGTTTCCCAGCCTCAAAAAAGTGACATCCCTTATAATAAGGATCACCTGACCACCCTATACTAAACAAGTATGTGTGCACCCCATGGGAACTTAAGCCTTCCTTGAATGATTTTCATGTCTTTTTACATTACTGTCTCTCTCCACCCTTAGGCATTGTCCACACACTTTCAAGCAATATTTTCCAAACAGGGTTTGAAACTTACTTTAAAAAGAAAAGAAAGAACAAGGCAAGAAGCTGAATTCCATAGCCCATGCCACATTTTACCTTCTTTTATGCTCACACAGAATTGAGAACATACAAACAGCCCCATGCATGGGTTTGCCTTCTGGTGCATTAACCACACAACACACCACAGTTGGGAATTTCTGAGGTTAAGCCAAGCTGTTTCTAGCAGTAGGAAGTCTCATTGTTACTCACCCTTATGGCGGCTGACACCTCCTGCCAAGTGGACGAACTTGTCTCTCTTTTTCTCTTTCTCGAACTGTGGCGTTGCCCCGGGGAAAGCTAGGAGGCTGTACAGTTATCTCCTGATGGTGTTATTCTAAACCATACAACCTACTACCTCAACACGAGGAACGCAGGAGATTTGGAGGAAGAAGAAGGAGGAAGAAGAAGACGACGACGTTTAATCTGGAAATATAGTAGTGTCCAAGCAGGAAGACACTGGTTCCATAGGAGACTAACCAACACTGGTTTTTCATGGCCTAGGAGGCAATCCAGCTGTAGAAGACAGAGAGGTTTTTTCATGTGACTCCACCTTGCATTGGAAAGTGGCCATTTTCATTCCCTCTAATCTGCTGTTTAAAGAAGAAGGAAGGTGTTATCCCCCCTCTGAATGGTCTGCCTTCTTCCAAGCTACAGGCAAGAGAAGAAAGTCCTGGCTTCACATTTTCATGGGCCTTTGAACACGAGGAACTCTGCTCGTCCTGTTTTTGCCATTTGATATATGCAGGAAAGTGGGGGGGGGGGGCAGACTTGACAATGTCCAAAATGCTTTCCCTTATCGTGGTATCATCACAGCTGGCCTCAAAACATCAGAGATAAAGCTTCTAGGGCAAAGGCTGTGGCTTCCAGCATTTACAAATTCTATGTGCTCTAGATCACAAGAACGGTTTGGCAACATGTGCGCATACAAGAGCACAGCTCATCCATGTGTGCTACCAGGGGAAAGGGTAGCCGGACCAGACAAGGGCCCATCAGCAGTTTCTGTGCTCCAGCAAATGCCCAACCCTGCCAACTGTTGCTGCAGATCCTGAGGATGATTGGCAGGACTATGCCTACTGCTTACTGAAAAGGAAAACAAAAAAACTCTGCTATCCAATTCTACAACTTGCTTCAATTAAGCCAGGAGTGTAAGCATGCACAACTTCTCCTCTGCATTTCTTCTTGTTGTTATTTTGTTACTGTTGTTACTTTTACTGTTGTTAGCCTGGACCTGCTAATTCTGGACTTGCTAATTGTAGAGAGAGGCTCGAAACTATATAGGGCACAGGTGGCTTATTCTAAAACACTGGACTCTTCCGCAGCAATCCTCTGCTTCTGAAATCTCAGCAGGTTTGCCCACACGTTTCTAGGCTAATTATACAGGCATAAAGATTAGAATCTTGCTGTAATTTTTTTTGAATGAAAATTGAAGTTCTCAGGAAGTTGCATTGTGGGCTCACTACAATACTCTACACTTTCTGCTGAAGGACTGCTCAGACCAAGGGGGAACTAGAGGTTTTAAGACTACTCCCTTCCCATAGAAGGAACCGCTCTCAACCGCTCTTTTTTTTGGTGGTGGTGGGGGAACAGTGCTTAAACCCCATATCCAGAAAGGAGGCTTATTGCAGCAGTGTGTCTGGACGCCTTGGCCGAGATCGACACATACCCACAGACTCGAGCTTGTGTGAGTCAGCTGTACCGCAAGTTCGGATCTACGGGTTTATGGCAACCGGCAAAACCACACAGCAGGGGCTGGATGGCCTAGCTTATGAAGCATTCCAACCACTGACCGGTTATAAGGAGAAGAGCTGGAGATACCTGCATTGCAGGATAGAGAAAACAAATTCGGGAGATGGCAGGAGGAGTGAAAGAAGAGAGGGATAAATATGGTTAGTCTCTTGTAATGCACATTATGGAAGCACATAATGCATCAAACTCATTGACGCTAAGGGCGTCTACTCAGTGGCTGCATGAGGGATTATGTGCCAGAAGAGGGAGAATGCATGGAGCTGGCTTTTCTCAACTGGTGTTTGCAAGCACCAGCTGAGCCCTGACCTTGGTTGGTACTCGTGTGCCGAATGAAAGGGCTTCTCTGATCCACTCACTTCATGCTAGGGAATGAGATGGGCAGGAAAGCTGGATCCTGGACCGAAGCACCAGGTGGAGAAGCTCCACCCACCACCACTGTGGCCAAAGGGGGCTGGTGACATCACTGGCTGTGGCCACACCCCCTGACATCACCCAGTCTGCAGAGGGCTGGGTGAGCAGGGGGGATCCAGCCCTCCCCAGCAATATGGTTCCTCCAACCCCATGAGTAAAAAAATCCCCACTTATCCTGCCTTGAATTCTACAGAAGGAAAGCAGGATAAAAAAAGGTATTAAAACAAACCAGCATTTCACAGTGGGCATGTTTAAAATCAAGGGAATTCTTTGACCAACATTTCATGTCTATTTTATATTTTGCCAGAAAGGTTACCTTTAGTAGTGGGTGGGGAGCTACAGCTCTCAACAAAGGTCTACAGAAGTCTCAAGGCTACAGCCATCATCGTCTGAGCATCACTACATCCATCACTACAATGGAAACCAGGAGGTGCCTCATAGCAGTTTGGATTTGCTTTAGAAGATGTGCGTTTCTGTTCTCACTTGACACAAACAAACCAACCTTTCTGAAGACAATCTTGAGATTCAGATCTTCAATTTACCCAGCCCTACATATGCCAGCCTGAATGTAGGTGGTTTGAGGGTTGGACTAGGACTCTGGGAGAGGAACGTCTGAGTCCCAGCTCAGCCATGGAAACCCATTGGGTGACCTTGGGTAAGTCATACTCTCTCACCTTCAGAGGAAGGTAAAGGTATATCCTCTCTGAAGAAGAAAATCCCTTGATAGCTTCACCTTAGGGTTGTCATAAGTCAGAAACTACTTGAAGGCACACAAGAGCAAACATATATTTACTGGGAAGTTAAGTCCCAATGTACTAGCATTGCTTGCTGTCAGGCATGTGTAAAGCAGGGGGAAGTTCCTTTTTTGGACTACAGCTCCCAGAATCCCCCACTGGGCATGCTTGCTGGGGAATTCTGGGACCTGTAGTCCATAAAAAAGAAGAAACTTTGGCAAACTTTGGGTGGACCTACAAAGGAGTCCAGTCTAAATCTCTATTTTTCAAGAGCTAACTCAAACCACACCTCCCCAACTGTTAGTCTGAGCATCTGTCTTTGTCCAGGGCCCTGTCTTTACCCCTGCTATTTCACGGTTACTGGTACTGCTCCTGTCCAAGTTGCAGTGATTCTTTACAATATTGCACACGTGCAGAAGGATAAAGTAGGCATGATGAGAAATGCATCTTCAGTGCAGGTAATTCTAATGTTTAGGGCAGTCATTCCTAGATTTCAACCTGTACTTCAAAATGATTTGGGTTAGTCACACAAGCTAGCCCACTATAGGATGTACATAAAACTATGACTGACAGGGAGAGTTTTGAGAAGGGGGAGACAATTGGATTATTGCCATATATGGGGGACAGAACTTAAAAACTATACCTACTGTAGTTACTTTGCATCCTGTTGCTTACTTCACTCATATCAAAGGTGCATTGTATCCAAAACCTGTTTTGGCATTTTGGGGAAACATCTCATAATCCCTGGCAGTAAAAATACAGCTGTGACAATCTAAATAACCAGCAATTTGCTGCCCTTTCAAGACAACCAAAATCACTCTGTCTCATGATAGGGTCATTGTTGAGCCTCTGTTTACCACAGTGATAGCCCTGGAGGGTAAGAGGAAAGATGCAACAATACTTGCAACAATACAATAACTTGCAACAATACAATTTTATCCCATGAGTGGGTAATTTCTGGGCCCTCCACTTGCTGACAGACTGAAACTCCCATCTGCCTCCACCATTGGCTATGTGGTTAAGGCTAATGGGAATGCCAGTCCAACAACACTTGGACATTCACAAGTGGCTCATTCCTGCTTTAAAACCTCCATCCATATGCTCTTTTTTATCACATCTTTGTCAAGAGTTAAAGGCAAACCTTTGCACTGAACGTTTGCCTAGATGTGGTGGGTGGGCATTCCACTCTATGTATGTATGCTCAATATGCACAATGTTTATCCTTTGCAATGAGGGGGGCGGGAAAGGGTGTAGTAGTGGGGAGCAAAATGAGGGCACTGCCTCCCCAAATATGAATTCTGCCCAAATGAAACTGTCCCTCAGTCTCCAAATGTCTAGCGTTGTAGACTGAGACGCTGAAAATCCTTCACACCTAGAACTAGAAGGAAAATTTCATCGGGGGAACAGATTTTTTCTTTGTGAGTGCAATGCCCTTATTTTGCTCCCTTCCCATAGCTACATACCTGCGGTGGGCAGGGGTAAATATCATATCCTATGGAGTGCTATGGTATTACAGCAAATATATGGAAGCAAGGCAAGGAGAAAGGTGAATGCATGAATGATAGGCACACAGTCCTGTGCCCACACTGCTCATTCAAGATATGCAACCTTCAGGGTAGGTCAGGATATATTGGGGAGGAATAAGGCATAATTCACTGCCATGTTTCCATACAATGCCATACCTGTGAAGGTGTACAATGCATATACTTTGAGCCATTTATAGGCCACACAGGTGATGGGCCCTGAGCTGAAAATCACTTGAAGAGATATTTCACTGACATCTGTGTTTCCTTCTATGGTGTTACAGCATGTGGTACCTTACCATCAATGACCTAAATCTCAGAGTTAGACCAAATTGGAGTAGACCCAATGAACCAACAAGAACCTGGTAAGTCAACATCCATGTAAGTTGCACTGATCCAAAGGGACTATTCTAACTAGGCCTAACAATAAAACTGAGGTCCTAATCATGTGACAGAATACCCTTGTAAGGTATGATGAGACTTCTCAGTTTATAGATAGAAATCAGCACTGAGAATTACCAGCACACCAAAGCATTAGCGTGTAGCACAGCAAACACCTGACCGGGCACTTGCTGCCATAGGCTCCCTCTTTCAAGTATTTTTTTGTTCTTCCAGTGCTCTAATCAGTGCTGTGTAAGTGGGTCTGAAAGCTCTCAATCCCCACAATGCCCCACAGCAATATTATGCCAAAGGCACAGTAGCTCCTGGTGGTTCCATGTGGGCTTGAGATGTATGTGAAGTCCTCCATGAACAGGGGCTTTTTGTGTAGTGGTCCTCATGCTCTAGAATGCCCTTCCAACTGAGGTTCAATGTACGCCCATCTTAGCCTTCAGGGACCCTTTCATATGACACAATTACAACATTCTGATTCCATTACAACAGTCATGGCTGCATCCTATGGAATTGTGGGGTTTGTAGTTTGGGGAGGCACTAGAGATCTCTGGCAGAGAATTCTAAACAACCCTGCTTAAACTGCAAATCCTAGGATGCCACATGATGTTGTCATGGCTGTTAAAGTGAAATCATAGCACTATGATAGTGTAGAGGGAAAGGGCTACTGAAGGCCTTTCTTTTCAAACAAGCATTTCCTGACTAATATATGCAAGTCAAATATATTAAGCAATGTCTTTGTTTTTAGAGGCTAGTTTATTTCTTGCTGGTAAAACCACTCTCTGAGTTGTTCTTCACAAGATGGACTCACAGGGTCATTTTAGACTTCAAAAATTCTATGAATAATGCAGGACAATAGCGCAATAAAAGCATCATCCAAATGGAACCATAAAGAAAGGCAGGCCAGCAAGAGTGGATGGAAACAAAAAATGAGGCAAAGTGGCATTTCAAGAAAAATCCACAAGAGGGCACTCCTACAACACTAGTATTCTGCTGTCTCTATTCTAACCACATAATAATGTAAAATGTTTTATTGTACTTGTGTGAATTCAAGTCATTTCTAACTTATGGCAACCCTAAAGCAAATATATCACAGGGTTTTCTTGGCAAGATTTGTTCAGAGGGGGGTTGCCTTTGCCTTCCTCTGAGGCTGAGAGAATCTGACTTGCCCATGGTGGGTTTCTATGGTTGAGCGTGAATCTGAACCCTGGTCTCCACAGTCATAGCCCAGCTCTCAAACTACTTCACCATGCTGGTTATTGCAAAATGTGTTATTGGTACCTTACCAAAAACAACAACAACAAAACACTGATTTGAGAGAGTGGCTGGGAGTTTGTAGAATTCAGGTTTAGGTTTAACACCCACACCCACTTTATGCCACACCCAAAATTTACTTCCCAGAGGAGTGCTTTTATATTACATGCTTTTCTTTAAAGATATGCTATCTAGGATTTTGGGCTCAAAATTATTACTTTCTGGCATTTGGGGGTAAACCCAATTCTAGGATTAAATCATGTACATCCAACCAATCTGTGCAAACTTTGATTTCAATTGCCCCAAGATGTTTTTGGTAGATTGGGAACCAGGAGATGTGGTTGCCAGAATCTGAATTTTTAAAAAAGGGATTCAGAGAAGACAGAGCCAGGTTGAAAAACTAGACCTGGGATGTTGGGTGCTGGTGGTGGGGCATTATTTTCCAAACTGGATTCCTTGTTGGTGGAGCTAGAATCACGCTTCTGAGCTTACAGTGGAGTGCCAGCTTGATCAACATCCAGAAGTATTGCAGGTGCTGTTGTTTCACCCAGTACCATTTTTGTGACAGGGAAATGAGGCTGACGAATATAGGCCAGCACAAAGCCTTCCAGTGCAGGCATGGGCTGAAAAGGGATTTAAATTCAGCTCTTTCCCCTGGCCGAGTCAACCATTCTTTTTTGTGCCAGGTCTTGCTAATATAAAAGCTTCCTATTGCTGGCCAGTTTGAAATCTTGGGCTGTAGCGAAAATGGCACAAGGAGTTTAACAAGAGCTAAGAAACATTACAGGGCTTCAGCCTGGGTGAAATTCATTCTCTAATATTAGGAGTGTAAATTGGTTTCCATAGAAGAAACTATCCCTATACAGTAGCACCCCTGTATCTGCTGAGGATTTGTTCTGGGGGCCCCGTGGATACAGAAAACCGTGATATTAGCAAATGCCATTGAAAATAATGGGACGTCCGGTTTAAAATACCATAGAGTTGCCTTGGAGGACCTAGAAAATGGCTAGAGAGGACCTATTTTCTAGGAAGACTCTGTGGTAGGTGTGCTGTTTTGTGTCCCGTGGATAATTGAATCAGTGGATAATGAATCAGTCGATACAGGGGTCCTACTGTACTCTGACATTTATTATGCCTGGAATCAGAACTTGGACAAGTTATTATTTGGAATTTAGCTCCCAGAATCCCCTCGTGGTTGAGGCCGGAACACTTAAAATACTGGGCTAAGGAAATGCTCAGAGGTACCAGTGTGCCATAATTGGGGGTGGGTGAGCATTGCATCCCACCAGTGGGGAATGAGTCACTCCCCCCTACCCAGACCATGGGCTGCCAAATGTTCAGAGATGCACAAGAATGTGCTTTATACCAATTTATACCACTGCCTATCCAATTCCATACTGTCTATTCAGACAATACAGGCAGAGATTCATTCCCATCACCTGTTACCCGAGACTTCCTCTCTTAGGATCAGAGATGTCAGGAATTCAATTTGGAAATTTTGGCAGGTAAGGCAAGCTGTTCTACCACAGGGTTTCAATCCTTGCTCAAAAGCAGTGGCAAAATAACTGTGGACTTTGTTGTCATTGTTGTGTGCCTTCAGGTCATTTCCAACTTATGGCAACCCTAAGGTGATCCTATGGTAGAGGTTTCTTGGCAAGATTTGTTCAGGGGAGGTTTATCAATGCCTTCCTCTAAGGCGGAGACAGTGTGACTTGCCTAAGGTCACCCAGTGGGTTTCCATGGCTGAGCAGAGATTTGAACTCTGGTCTCCAGAGTCTTGGTCCAACCACTCTGCTAAGCCAGTTCGCCAACGATGGGCTACTTAGGCAGAATTTCAGGCCCTCAAATTTGCGATTTGCTAGAGCAAACTGCTGTTAAATTCACAATTTAAAACTCCATACCACACATGAAGTTCACAGCCAGATTCCTCTACTCTTCTGACCCGTTTAGCAGAAAATATCGAAATGTGCTCAGATTTTAACCTGCACTTTAAAAGCAAGCAGAACACTCAGATTCATGTTTGGTGTTACTACCCTTCATGATTCCTGACATGATAGGAATCATTCAGAGCTCCTCTTCTTTGTCTTCATCATTTTTAAATGCAAAGGTAACATTGGAATAAGAAGGTATATTCACAACCATACTGAGCAACTATTATTTGTAGGTACTGGCACCTATCTTTATAGCACTGCTAAGCAAATATTTTTTAACCCACACATGCATCATTCATCCTGTGCTTTTACACAGTACATTACTGTCAGAAATACTAATATGAAATGCAAAGGACAACCTATGTGAGCAGACACAATGCGCTGAGTCTTGAAATTAACTGCTGGGTTTGAAGGTTATGGTCTCTACCTGGGAAGTCATCAGCATAGCTTCCAAATGAACATCCAGTCCCTCTTGAATTCTGGCGCAGCTGTACTGAATGCACAGGATGAAGGGTGAAGAGAAAGTCTTGCTAGGTACTGAGACAGCTTATGAATACCCCATGCCACTGGGATCTTTTGTCAGCCAAGATGAGAACTGATAGGGTGGAGTTTTAACTGCAAATTCATAATTAACAGCCTAAAACGTTTCAGTGTCTGATGCTGAAAATCCAGGGATGCACTCTCCCAAGAGGGTAAGAGCATCTATGGAATCAAATGGCATTTTCCTCTAGTGTAATGCTTTTTAAGCTATCTTGATATGGGGTAACTAGCACTGTTTTCTCCAGTGGGCCAGAGACTGGTACCATATTTAGGCCCATTGGCTACAATTGTTTCTTTCTTTTCTGGAAGCTCTCCAGGGACTGGCAGCAGATGGTTTGGGGACTGGCAACAGTCCATCAGTCCACCACTTTGAGTAGCACTGCTCTAGTGAGTCACTTTGGAAAAACAGGATGATACCTTATAGTCACATCCGATCATAGATTCCTCTTGATCAGTGTTGTTTATACTGATTTGCAGGAGCTTTTCTAGGGCTCCAGACAGGAATCTTTACCAGCCTTACCTGGAGAAAGATACCAAGAATTGAACCTGAAAACAACTGGCATGCAGCGGATAGGCTCTATTACTGAGCTACAGGCTGTTACAAAAATGCAGAGTGGATTACTTGTTAAGAAGCATAATTCTGACCAACTGGCTCTGTTTCAGAAATGAAATTAACAGCCTTCTTTCAAATCCTTCACTCCTTGCACTTGGAGGGACAGGGAGGAGTAAAGGCATTTCCACACAGAAACTTTGCATTCGGCTGGTTCATTGTTTCAGCACTAAACTAAAATTGATTGTTTGTTATGGCAGTAAATAGAACCTCTATATTCAGAGGCAGTATATCAGCAAAGACCTATTACTGGGAGAGAGAGACAGGAATGGTATAGGAGGATTGTTATTCTCTTGCTCTTTTGGTAGACTATCTGGAAGAATTTGGCTTGCTATTGTAGGAAAAAGGATGCTGGACTTAGCCTGAGCTTAGAAATGTTACTTTTGGGGGACTACAAGGTTGGAGGATTCTGGGAGTTGTAGTCCCCAAAACAACTTCTCTGAAATTTATCTAGACAGGTGTTTGGCCTCATCCTGGAGGGCTCTCTGTTATATCCTTAAAACACAGTTCTCATGAACTTAACAGGGATATTGAATGCACTGAGTCAAAGCAACAAATACTTCACAGACAGGTGCAAAGGTCACTTCATGGATCTCAAGAATTCCAAGCTGGTTACTCATGTAAATTGTTTGCAGTGGAATTGTGAATAGATGCTTCACTCCATTCTTTTGAGAACAAATAAGCTGCTTTAAAAAAAAAAAAAAGCTTTGCCTCACTGCAGGGTATAAAAGGAAATCATGAATCAACTTGAATATGAGAAGAAATCAATCCAGATTCATAGGGAGGGCCCAGAAAGGCAAAAATAAGGGGATACTGTCATGATTGTGTCCTGAAGCAGATGAATGTTTGTAGTGCTGATAACAAAATGAGTCTTGTGGTACCTTAACAACTAACAAGTTTCATTTGTCATGAGCTTTTGGAGCAGGGTTTCTCAACTAGGGTTCCACAAGAGGTTGCTAGGGGTTCCTCGAGATATTGAGAGTTGGGAGGAAAAATTAATTATTTTTAGCTATAGATACAATAATTTTTAAGCAGGGGTTCCCTGAGACCTGAAAATTGTTTCAAGGCTTCCACCAGGGTAAAAAGATTGAGAAAGGCTGCTAGCAGCCCATGTCAGCAGATGCATAATAGTGTTGGGGAGGGGTGGCTAATAGAAAGAAAGACCATTTTAAGATGTCTGGCTGGTGAGGCTGAAAATTCAAATGACACTCCCACCCCAATTAAAATGGGGCAAAATGACTCCAGAAGTTCTCCTGTGCAAATCCTACTGACATAGGGTTGCCAGACTGAAAACTGGATATGGCTTCTGTACCTTAATAGCTGTGTAGAAAGAGGAGTTTCAGCAAGTGTTGTTTGTCACACAGCCAGGTAACCAGCAACACCAGCTGAAATTCTCTCTTCCACACAACCAGTAAAGGCACAGGAGCCCCCTCTAGTTTTCATTCTAACAACCCTAACCCCAAATGATACCTGAAAAAACTGGCCCTACACTTCTGTTCCCATGCATTGGTGGTGTGTGTGTATAAAATAAGGTGCAGATGTGACATGCACCTTGTTTAAAAGGAGAATCATCACTTGTGTAGGCATCACCCCTCAACCACCACCACACCAATAGCAAGGTGGGGAAAGACTGGAAGGAATAGACAGAGCAGAAGATGTGCCACTTGCTGAAGGTTCATTAAATACAAAGCCAGCCTTGGCACTGTTTAACAGAAACATCCATAGGACTATTAACTGTTTGGGATGTTTTGAATGGATGGCAAGAGATTGATGGTCTCTTTCACACTACACAGTCATAGCAGTTTGATCCCATTCTAAGTGCCATGGCTCTATCTTATAGAACTCCAGGATTTGGAGTTTCAAGGGGTAATTAGAACTCTGTGCAAGAAAGCTCTTGGACCTCACCAAACTATAAATCCCAAGAATCCACAGGATGCAGCCATAGCCATTAAAATGGTAGCAAAGCGCTACTATTGTGCAATGTGAAAGAGAACTAAGTGCTCCCTCTTTCCATAGGAAAAAGGATCCTGTTTACTTCTCAAGGAGTAAAAAAAAAAACACCACAAGACTCTTACAGGACAAACAAAATACCACCTATTTTTCCAAAGGGTAAAGGTGGGTAGCTGTTGTGGATCTAGGGGTCAAACATTTACTCTTTAAGGGTGCATGGATTGCAAAAAACAGAAGAAGAAGAAAAGCATCTGAACATTTTTTTTAAAAAAAATGTTAAATAGTACAAGGACAGGGACCTGAAAGCCATTTAGATGGGAAATTGCTGCTTGTGAAATTTACTGGGGTGCCTTATTGGGGGAAGTATAGGCCAGGGCCACCTTCACCCATCCCTGACATGAAGCGAAAGGCATTAATTATGCCTCTATGAATGCAATCTGGTGGCATGGGGAAAAGAAATGGATTGCATAGTTCTTTCTTAACCTGCTGTTTTCTTTGGAGCCTCTGACCAAGCTCTGATATATGCATTTTAAAAGTCAGGGGATCTCAAACAGCTTTAGGTTTAAAAGGAGGGAATCAACTGCAATGTAGCCAGAGCCTGCAAATGTTATTTTTTTTTATTATTATAACTCCCCAAATTTGGCTGGTGGTTTCTGGAAGCTGTAGTTCTAAAACGTAACTCTTGCAACTTTTGATCGTGGCCAAGGAGATAAGGAAGGCAAAATATTGGAAAAATCTAGGTAACTTACTGATTCATTTTGGGGAAGGCATACTTTCCCAGTTGTATTTCTCTACCTGTAAAATGAGAATTTAGCACAAAGTTGGTGCTAGAATGAACAAGAGCAGTAAGGTAGAGCATCTTTCTGCTTTATATACACAATTTTTTTTTTGCTTAAACATTTGATAATTAAAGTTGGGGTAGAAAAATGTTAATTAAATAATCTTACCTCTAGGGGGTGCCTTCCCCCATTTCTCTTCAGCTGCAGGAATTGCTAATGGATGTTCTGGTTCTCAGCCTACAAAAAAAAAAGTTGTATTTTGTTTTAAAGAGACCATACAAATACAATAAAATAATGCTGACTTTAGCAGAAATGCAGACTCTCGTGTTAGGCGTTTGCAGTTTGTAAATTTTTGAGGGAGTAATGTTGGGGTAATTCCTGAAACAAGTAAATAGATTCCCACCATAACAGGGATTCATTTTGTACAAAAGAAAAAGCATAGAGACACAAACGAACAGCATCATACTGGCTCTTAGGGATCTGTTGTCATTAGTCATTGGGTCATGTGTGCTTGCTTGGTAAGACAGAAGACATTAGGAGAAGAGGAAGATCTCATTACAGGTGGGTGGACACAATCAAGGAAGCCACGGTCCTGAGTTTGCAGACCTGAGGGGGTCTGCTGATGACAAGACTTGGAAAGTCTCTCATTCATAGGGTTGCCATAAGTTGAAGTCAACATGATGGCAGTGTGTGTGTGGGAGAGAGGAGGGGGGGGAGAAACATAGACTCTGTACTTGCTCAGAGACACTATTGTCTAACCAGCCTCTAGGTGAAAGAGAAAAAAAATGAGAGCTGGTAATACCAGATGCTGTAGGCTGTATTTCAGAGAAACCCACCTCCTTGCTTAAGAAAACCCTATGAAATCCATGAGGTCACCATAAGTCGGCAGGTGACCTGAAGGCACATAAACTGAAAAATGAAAGGGTGAATTCTGGCACATATTAAGAGTTAAGCAGGTCTATCTGAATAACCAGTATCAAAGGCCTATTATTTTGGGGATGGTTCTGTCCTGAAAGATGCTCATGAAGTAGGCCTAAATCCCATAATCCTCACTAGGGCAGAACACAAGAGAATATCTGTCCCTGGTACCCTACACCAGTTGCATTTTGCAAGTTCCCAGTCATAGTAGAGGTGATTCACAAAAGCATGAAGCTCTGGATTTTGGTCTGAATATGATTCTTTTTCCTGAGGGCAATTTATATGCCAGTGAATCCTGATGTATGATCCTAGGTGTCAGGATGGAGCCTTGAATCGTACAGAAACAGTTGTTGTCTAAACTTAACCTGAAGCAAATTCAGCAAGGAAAATATCTACACATTTCTCCTCAGGAGCAATACCTGAGAGATTTGAAGGGGAAACCCACCCAATTTTGCTCAAGCTGGGAGCAGAGATTCTGAGGGCAATTTAAGAAATCCTTAGGTTGTCACCAGATGCTGCCTCAATCAAAACTCACTAGGAAGTAGATGTTGTTTCTGGGGAAGTCTGGGGAATTTCAAGAGAAGCTGGAAGAGTTTTGATACGATGAACATTTTTTTTTTTAGATTGCTGGGTGTTCATCCCTGGATTGTAGCTACAGTGGGGGCAAAATGAGGGCTCTGCTCCACCCGCAAATAAGAATTTTGGCTCCTCAAATGAAATTTCCTTCACTCTCCAAATCTCTAGCATTGTAGTAACTTAAAACTTTCATTGAGTATTTGGAAAACACAGTTTAGGCATCCAAAGAAAAGAGGAAGGCAAAGTGACCAAGGGAATGAAAACAAGACCAATATTAAGAACCAAAGTGCAAACTATTTTCAGTGTTTCACTTTCTGCAAAGCTAGAAATTTTGGGACTGAAGGAAGATTTCATTGGGAAAGCAGAACTCTGGAGTGGCAATGCCTTCATTTTATGCCTCCCTTCCTGCAGCAACATTCCTATCTATGGGCTGCATTTTGAGATATTTCTTCTTTGGGATTGCTTTGGGAATCCCCCCCCCCTGCCGCGAGAGAAACACAGGTTGAAGATATTACACACCTGAGCTGAAGACCCACCATGGTCATTTCAGGCCCTTCCTAAGAAATCTGCATGGATTTTCAACTCTAGCCTTGCTTCTTGGAAATTCGTCTTTGTACCATGGTAAAATCTATATATGATGCTAACCTGTGCCCCTCACTTTCATCACTGCTTCTGCTTTCTCATTGCAGCCAAGAGTCCTTGCACCCAGGTTTGTTCTAAAAAGAGCATAATGCGTGGCGTCTCCTTCTCACTATCACTTGCCACAGTCGCCGCAGCAGACACAAGGCACAAAAGTCAATCACAGAATTACAGAAAAAATCCCAAGCAGAAGATGAGTCAGGGAAGTGAAGGAAAGGGAAGAGAAAATAAAGGCTAGACTTTGCTCCCCACTCCACCACTCTCGCACAACTGAAAAATTTCATTTGTGGGGTTTTTAAATGGAAAACAATGGTGGGAGAATGAGACTACAGGACATGAAGCAGGGTCTCCCTTGAGCTCTGGTACTAGAATGAGGTGAAGAGGGTGAAGAATCCAGAATATCAATTAACTGGACATTTTGCACCAAGATATTTGGGGTGGGGAGGGTGGAAAATGATGGAGGCAGTCAAACATGGTGTGGTGAGAGAAACAGGCAAGCAACCATGATTGTGGTAGGGGAGAAAAAGAGCGAACCAGGGTGGAGGGAGGCAAAAGACTGAGACAGACAATGGAGGAGAAAGATAGGGACGTGCAGGCAGTGAGAAATGCTGAGATCTGGGCACGGTGCCACCTCCCTGCCCCCACCTCCGGGCGCCACCGTCAATACAGGAGGGTCTGGGGCTGGAGAGAGGAATGCTATATGGATTGGAGCTGGCTGGAAAGAAAAAGGGGCACAATTAGGGAGCTGCAGGTGGTGGTGGTGGTGGATCAGAATATGGGTGAGTGAGACAGCAAGAGAGAGTGAAAAAAGAACGAGAAATAAAGTGGGCAGACGTGTGAGAAGGATGGAGAGATTGCCAAGAAGGTAGAAATGGAATAAGGGAGCAGAAGGAAAAGAACCACCCGGGGGGGTATGTTGGCACAAGCCATACATTCATAAATATAGAAAAGAAGGATGAAAAAGAATGACCCACCCCTCTCCTGTGCCCCTCGACACTGTGGGCGGGCATTTCCCCAGGGGTTGTCTGGATAACTCTTTCCCCATTTTAGCGGCTAGGCTGGCACAGCCGGGCGCATCACCATGGTTACCTGCTGCCATTGTCTGGCCTTTGGGTCAGTGCCCATCTCCCATTCCCCCCCCCCCGCCGTCACTTCTCTTCTTTTTTCCTGTCTCGCTCTCTCACTCTGGCCTCTAATGAATTCACATCACGCTGTATTGCGGTATGCTATGCCAACTTGCCCGCCAGCAGGCTGGCCCCCTGAGTGCCAGGCAGCCAGCCCTCCGCCCTTTCTGCCGGCCAACCTGGCCTCAAAATGCCAGGGGGAGTGGGAGAAGAAGAAGAAGAAGAAGAAAAACATCCTGCTAACCCTTCTCGCATATATCATTACCTGCCATCCCCTGTGCCAACCCCCTCAGTGCCAACCATAGACACTCTCCTTCCAATTCCGTACCATCTATCTTCCCCTTCTTTTCTTCCTGCCCCTTGAGTGACAACCTTTATTCCAACACGCACACCCCAAGCACGATTACCAGCTGCTGCTGCTGGAGTGCCAGTCTGATGCCCATTCCCCCTTCCCCCATAACCCACCATCCTAAGTGCCAATATTTGCCCAGCATGATCCACTACCACCCGCCCCGACCTCGCCAGCTCCCAAGCACAGCTATTCCAGACAGGAATTCAGTACTCTCCATGTCTGCCAATTCTACTCCCCACCCAAAAAAACAAAACAAAACAAAACAAAAAAACCCCACAGCCAAGCACCCACAGCTGCCATCCCTATTTCTCCCATGGAGCCTTAGCTTTCAACCCCCCCCCCCCCAAATGGCCCTCACTAGCTCTCACATCACCCAGGGATGCCAGATGAGCTCATGGCAGCCAAGAGTGGCCTTCCTCTTTGAGGTTAGAAACAGAAGAAAGGGACCAAGACCAGGGTCTAAAACCTCA
This sequence comes from Gambelia wislizenii, assembly GCA_030847615.1. Lineage (NCBI taxonomy): Eukaryota > Metazoa > Chordata > Lepidosauria > Squamata > Crotaphytidae > Gambelia > Gambelia wislizenii. The sequence continues at coordinate 29,982,466 of JAUMIR010000010.1, read as the reverse complement.
CTACCTCAACAATGATGGAAGCAGGGAGATTGAAGTGGGAGGTTTTCCTATTAAGAGCTCAAAAATATTGGGTGATGCACAGTTACACACACTTCATTTCTCTTGAGGCTGTACTCACAAGGCTCATCTATACGATGGGGGGAAACGGATTGCTCTGCAGTATTAGCAATTTGCAGCAGCTGCAAACTGTCTTAATGGTTTTACAGCCCACATAAGCTTCACATGCCCCCTAACCAAGATGGCAGCTGCGAGTGAATTACTTGCGGTTTTAAATCTGCCAACACCAAACTTAAAAAAAAAAACGTTTACCATGGTGCGAACAAGCAATATTTCACATTTACAAAAGAAAAAGAGAGGAAAAGATCACCATTTTATCGCCTTACCGATCACTCGCTAAGCCAAAAATCCAACATGATGGCAGCGGGTGCTTGCCCTGCTTGCAAGCCCCGCCCCTGTGCTCATCTGGCCAATCAGCTTGCGCTGCTTCTCCCAAGGAAAAGCGCAGCAATGCAAATGTGATTGTCTTAACGAGCGGACACGCACATTCTCTACCGAGCTTTTTTAAAACTCTGAGAAAAGCATGAGCACATTTTATGGCGTTTTTAGCTGTCCCCCTTCTGAATACGATGCATCGATGGGGATTTCCATTAAGACAGATCCATTTCTAAGCAAATTCTATGAGGATTATTTTGACTGTTTAGACAACCCCACAGTATTTACTGCCACACTGGATTTTGTGCCTTTCTCACACACATACTCCAATAGTGCCGCATCTATGGCTCAATCCACCTCTCTGGTTCTTACCGTGAACCGCCTTGTGAAAGGAAGGTCTAGCAAACACACATACAAATATGCATACACATGTTTCATGAAAGTGTATCAGTGAGGGAGAAATGTGTTGTTTCCTCATTCACAGGGACCATAAGGAGGGGGCTGGGAGAGGGCTGAAGTACACTGTCCCACTCGCCTCCAATTGGCATTCCAAGCCAGCTCCATGCTCTGCACCCAGCCTTGTGACTCCAAACGGTGCTGCTTGACCCAACTCCACTACCCCCCACTTGCTAATGGCTGTGCCTGACCCGGACCCCCCCCCCTTCTCCATTTCTTCTCTGTCTTCGTCTCTCTCTCACCCTTTAATGAAAGTGAAACAGCGGTCTGGCTGCCAAGGGAACCTGGGTTTCCTAGCAACGGCCGCCTAGGCCTTGGCATCATGCCAGTCCACCCTCCCTGTGCTGATCCATCGCCCATGGCACCCGCCAGCCCCCTTCTTAGTGCTGCGCATACAGCTTCCCATCAGTGCTGCAAGTCTCCCTCCCTCCCTCCCTCTTTTTCTCAACTGATCCACTGCAGCTTCCCCCAAAGCCCCATGTTATTCCTCCCCACTGTGTGCCTGTTTCAAGCACACTGCCCTCCTTTTCCCCTTCAGATAACCCTTGTTTTTTTTGCCCCTGTGCTCATTACCCTTCCCTCTGCCCAGCTTTTAGAGGCAGACACATGGAAAACGAGGAGCTAGCAGATTGTGAAAGGGAGATGCATGGAAGATGGTGTCCAAGCAAGACCTGAAGGTCTGTATCTCCCCCCTCTCCAAACACAGCTGCATTCTCCTCCTGAGCTCTATAGTCCAGCCAGATCAGATTCCCTGGGAATCACAGGGCTTCAAGCACCCCCCCTTCACTCCTTCTCTAATTCTGCGGTGATCTTCCAGCCCAGAGGCTGATGGGGGAATTCCTGAAAGGCCTTTAGTCCTGTTACACAACTGCACTGCGGTCAAATAATTTTACAACTGAGAATAGGGGAGCTGCAGGCTAACATTCGGGGGAGGGGATCTGGGGACTAAAATTCAAGGTGAGGGGGAGAGCTGCATCTGAAACCTAGAGGCAAGGAGGAATAGCAAAAAGGAAGCCATGAATCTGTGCACTGAGGAAGGATCTCGCCTGCTGGAATCTGCTGATATGTTCAAAGACGTGTTAAAGGGTCCCCCCCCCAAAAGATGGGAGGCCTGAAGCCATGTGCCAGAATTAGTGAGGGAAACCAAGAAAGCAATAAAAGACCAGAGGCTCGACATTGGGCTTTTCTAGACTTCAGTAGGGTTAACCCTAAAAGCATTTCATACCTTGACTTTCCTAGAAGAAAAGGAGGAGGAGACAGGGTCTTCTATGACTGCTCAGAATTATCAACATGGTCCACTTGTCTGAGCTCATCTATTGTCTCCCTTTTTCTGATGGGCTTATAGGACAGAGGAAGGAAGGATAAGACCCACTGGCCAGCCAGATTTACTTGGGCTCCACCACAGTGAAGATCAATGGACGGCTTTGATTCGCTTGTCTATCTCTCCATGGGACACCCTGAAATCTCCCAATGGAGCTCCGCCATTATTCCCCTATCAACTACTACAAAGCCCTTCAGTACCCTAAACCCATCATTCTACCCTGGGGACGCCCCGGGTCTCAGTCCGCAGCACTGCAGCTAGCCTGAAACAAAACTTTTTGAAGAATTGGCACCGAAATGAGAGAGAGAGAGAGAGAGATAGCTAGCAATAAACAGAGAAAAGCCTTTACACCAGCATGATGCCTCACCCTGCTCGGGATGGGTTCATCTTCAGGGACGCAATCTTCGGGATTCAAGCGGGGAGATGACCTGGGTTTTGAGGGGGGACAAAATAAGAGAGGGCAGGTTAGGAAGCAAGGAGAAAAGAAAATGGAGAGGCTTGGCTGGCACAAAAGGTGAGAGGGACGACAGGCTGGGAGCCATGCCAGCGTGTGCCAAGCTGGGGTGGCTTGGTGCAGAGTGGGAGAGAAGAAAAATAGAGGGAGTGGGGCATAATGGCTGAGGGTAGATGGAAAGGAGGTGGGGTGCTTTGCTGGGAGAATGAGTGAGTGCTCATTGCCAGCGGAGGGGGGAAGAGAAAGAGCGAGGAGGACGGGCGGGAGAGAGCAAAGGAGAGAGGGACGCTGGGAAAAAAAATGGAGCTCTGGGCCATGATCCAACAGCCGTGGTTAACTCTCTCCTCCCACTTCACCCGGCTCAGCTTAGCTTGGCTGGGCAGGAACCTTCCAGCCTCAGAGGAGAGATACCCATGACTAGTTTTGGGGGTAACAAACTCCACTTTGGGCTACTACGCTTCTACACAGACTTTCCTCCTTGCATATGGCCTTGGCGAGACCGAGTTGCCCTTTCTAGCATATTTCTTTCTTCCAAATGCAATAGCCCCTGCAGCCAGGAAACAAACAGGCTGTCCCAGCCCAATTTCCATACTCCGGTATGGGACGAAATAGTCTCAAAGTATTCCAAACCTGGGCTTCATGCTTAAACCCCAGCCTTGAATAGGAAACTCATTTTAAACGCACACACACACACATTTTCCTTTTTATAGCTCTCCATCATTTTCTGCCCAGTCTCATCCTTCCTCTCTTGAACTTTCTCCTCCTCACAAAGCCCTCCTCCTGCAGCCTAGCTAGGATTTTCACACCCGCCAATAGTGCGACAGTGCCCGACTGGCAGCCATTTTAGATTTCCCTGTCCCTCTCTCACATCCCCCATGCTGTGTACAGCTTTCCCTCCTTGGTGCCCCTGTTCCTTTCCTGACAATTGTGGAATGTTAAATAAAAATGGGAAGAGGCAGCACCACTGCATCTCCAGGATTTTAGGGGTGTTGAAAAAAAGGCATACTTTCAGAAGGTGCTTAACTTAGCAGAGTTGGGATGCCCGCAGCAGGAATGTCCTCACACCTAAGAAAGGCCCAGCTGAATTAGAGCAAGGGAACACGTTAGGGTTGCCAGAATGAAATCTGAAGAGAGCTTCAGTACCTTAGAAGAACAAAGTTCAGCTTGTTCCTTGGTTGCATGACAAGCAATACCTGCTGAAATCCCTCCTTCTACGCAACCGTTAAAAGTATAGGAGCCCTCTCCAGTTTTCACTTTGGCAACCCTAGTAGACATATTCCGACTGGTTTCCACCAGTGGCCAATGAGGCACCTTCAGAAACTCATCAGTAGGACATGGAAACACCATTCAACTCCCTGCTATTTTCAAACTCCCCCACTTTAGACACACTGAACCTGAATCTTCGGTCTTTCCAGAAAGAAAGCCCCTACCTAGCACTACCAATCAAAAGAAATTGTGCAGCTATCCCAGCTTTTCCTCTGTTACAGATTTTTGAGGAAAGGGCCAACAGTGGTTGGGGGATTCTGTGAGTTGTGATTCAAAAAAACACCAACACCAAACCAATACTTTTCTGAAAAATAGAAAGAGGAAAAAGGCAGAAGAAGGAGAGGGAAGATATGGGAGGGTTGTGAGTGGAATCTGATGACGTCTTGACTGTTTTGTAAAATATAATGAATAAAACTGGATGATAAAAACATCATCTGAGAGTGTCCATCATGCCATTAAGGCTAATACCCTGGGACAGATGTTTCTTTGTCCATGAATGTGTTTGAATCCTTTCTGAAAGCCATCAAAGTCTATGGCCATCACCACATCCTGTGACAGAACATTCTATATATTAATTGTGTACTGTGTGAAGAAGCATTTTTATATATAAGAACAGAGGTGGGGAACCTGTCCTAAATCAATGTCATTTTTTGATCCTAACTTTGAGCATTACAAGAGAGGGACAAAAAATTCCCTCTCAATCTACATTCTCCACTCCAGACATGGTTTTATAAATGCCGCACTGCCTGAACTTCCTGGATGTGGTGCAGAAATTAACTATATTGCTTCTGTGAACCCTGCTAATTTTATGGCCTAAAAACTGCCTACTCACAAGGCCCATGCAAAACCAATTTGGTACTTGAGACATAGTATACAATGGCACACAATGGCAAAAGAATAACATTTTCCACCACACCCGAGTCAGCTGAGGCTGGTTTATCAGGCCCAGCAGAGGTTGCATGGCAGACATAGCTCTTCTCAAAGGGGAATAAAATAATCTTGAGGAACAACCTGGAGCCTGCAATTGCTGCCCCCCACCAGCTTCTGCTGCCTGAGGCAGTTGCTTCACTCTACCTAATGGTAGAGCGGGCCCCAGAGTACCATTAGGAAAACCCACTTTAGGTCAGGTCATCACGACCCAACTGTGAGCCACACAACCCAGTGTCACTAGTGTTTTATGGGAGCAGATTCACATTTGGATTGTGGCCAGGAAAAGATTATCAGAGAAAAAGAACATAGGTCAGACAAAGGAAGCCTCAAGAGTGGGCTTCCAACTGGGATGCCCCCGCTATCCCCGGGGCCATCTACCAGTAGCTGATTGGTTGGATGAATCCTGGTGACTTATTATGTTTTGATATTGTTTACTGTGGTTTTATTCATGTATCCTGGAGTGGCTTCTTAGCTGCTTTGGAAGGATCTGTGTATCCAGAAGGGCTGAAAATAAATAATTAGAATAAATAAACAAACCCAGATGTGCTTATTTAACAGTCCTTAACCTCAAAGCAAGGCATGTACATATATATTCCTCCTCAGTCTAGGTCAGGGATGGGCAACTGAGGAAGGCTAGGAGGGTGCATTAGACCCCCCACCGAAGATCTTGGAGGGCTGCACTCCTCACCACAAAAATCCTACTTTTTTGCCCCAAACACCCTCAAGGAATCATGGAAGCATTCTCACCATGTTTGGGGGCCTTCCTGAACCTCTAGAGGTTATTTTGCTTCCCCTCCCCCAAATGGGAGGCTCAGGGGGTCATTTAGGAGCAAAATAAAAATTGCAAAAAATAATTGGGGCCCTGGGGGCTGCAGGCAGCCTGCAAGCCCCACTTTGCTCACCCCTGACCTATGTGGTAGATGCAGGAAACTGCAGATGATGTACCAGTGTACCATTGTCCCATAGAGTAGCTCATTTGTATATTAGTAGTGTTGCAATACACAACCCAACTGCAGAATGCTACAATTTTCATGCTAGTCCCTGCATGCAATTATGATTAGCCCACCCCCTAGTGCAGTATTCCTGGGTTTTACCAAACATAAACATACAAGTCCTTCATCTGTAGGATGCTTTCCATTGTGTAGACCTGGTTTAGCATCCGTGGCATTTGGCTTTTACTTATTTTTGGAAGGCATGTTTTCTGCTCCACTTTTGTATACAGGGGAGCTTGAAGATGTGTGGAAAGATTCTAGTGGGTCTTGAGGGAAAGGACTACCTTGAGAAGAACAAACATATACAGACTGATTCAACACAATCTGTGCTGTGCAGAAGGTGGGGGTAATGCAGTGTGGCTCTGGCACCCCCAAACAACAACCTTCATAGACTACAGCCCCCATGCACTTAGGGGACTGCATGTCTTGGTGTCAATGAAAATGCAGCAGAACTGCTCGAGGCATGGATAGGTTATTCTCAGGGCTTTAAAAAGTTACTTTTTTGAACCAACACTGGCCATTTTGACAACATGGGGAGGGGAGATTCTGGGACTTGTCACTTCCAAATATCTAGCTATTGTTTCAAGGTCTGGTTATTCTGCCGTGATCCTATTATTTTAGGATCATGTCATGTTTTCATTTTGAACCAATATTCTTTTTGCAAGCTTTCATATCCTTAGTTCACCTTTCCTCAGAAAGGGGAAAGGCCCTTATTTCTATGGCAGCGATCATGTTCTGCCTGCATTACAAAGCAGGTTTTGTCCCTGGTTTCTCCTACTAAAATGGATCGTGGACAGCAAAGTTAAGAAGACCATCTGAGTGTGCCTGAGTCATAAACCATGCCAATCTGAGCAGCCAAGCCTAGTCTGGATGTATGAATAGTCTTGAATCAATTAATCCATTGTTGTACCACTTTTCAGCTGATTTTAAGATGGCACCGTTTCTCTTTCTTTCTCCTGCTTTCCTATTTTTGTCCTGGTTGACTTCAATTGCTGTGAACTGCATTCAGAGTGCAAAAGTACAGTAGTCTGTACTCAATTAACTCTGCAGGGAGAGAAGAGAGGAGGGGGAGGAATCTAGCCCTTCCCACTAGGCTCATGCAAAGGCAAACTGCTGCAGTAGCTTGTGTGTTCTTCCTCATTAATAACTTTTGCCATTTTCACCACCCTCTGGGACGTAGCCTGGCCACACGTGTCCCAGTTTTCATACATGAAATGTTGGAGGAGATGCACCAGATGATTCTGTGGGCACCAGAAGTGTGGGTAACCATATCTGTGGAGCACTGACTGTGATAAACACATGAAGACAAAAAAGATGTTGAAAGAAAGCCAACATGTGGAAATATATTTGGGGTGGACTTGCTATTGCAAGTAGAGACAGAGCTAGAAAATACATGGTTTTCTTTCCTGTACCAAAGTTTGTAGAAGAGTAGACAAGGATAACATTTCAAACAGAAAGGGCATATCTGTAACTGACCTAACACTTTTTTTTGGCTTTTGTTAGGGAACCTTTGGAATTCTAGGTACATCAAGGGGAGATTGGGATCACCTAGCAGAGATGTGTCAATACTCTCATTAAATTGCAGTTCCCAAAATCCTCCCTCTAGAAGTCATAAGTGGCATTAAGCCAATATACATCTGCAATATAGACATCATGTTGTTGTTGTTGTTGTTTGCCTTCAAGTCATTCCTGACCTGTGGAGACCCTAAGGCAAATCTATCATGGGGTTTTCTTGACAAGATTTGTTCAGAGAATTTGCCTTTACCCTCCACAGAGGCTGAGAGAATGTGACTTGCCAATGGCCACCTAGTGAGTTTCCATGGCTGAGCGGGGATTCAGACCCTGGTCTCTGGAGTCATAGTCCAGTGTTCAAACCACTACACCCTGCTGGCTCTCAGTGTAGACATATGTCCCAAATAACATCTATGCCAGCACAACTACTACAAAGGCCACAATGCTGATGGATAATCATTAGCAAGAATACTTCACACTGGTGGAACGTAAACAGTGAGGAAAGAGCTGTTCATTTTGTCCATGTTAGTCCAGAAGGTGGTGCACGTCCTATCTAGGGAGCAAAGTGAAAAATGGAGCTATTCCCTTTTCACTGAGCAGTGGGGTTTCTGCCTTAATTCAGGATTGGTAGCCTGATTTTCTTCTAGTCCACAGGGGAGAAATATCCCTGAGTATCAATGTTTTGGCCTCCATAGTCTGGATGGGAGTAAAAAGAGTCCTACATGCCAGGAAAAAGGGAAAATATAGACAGAACCCTGATGCGGGATAATCATATGTACTGGTCCCAATTGGGGATAAAATACCCACTGGTACATAGGGAAAGGTTTACAAGAAGCACGAAGAGCGTTGCCAAGTCAGGACTATCCCAGGTCCTGAGATTTCTGGCCCCAAACATGAGACATAGGGATGACACCTTCTGATGTCTGAGGGTGGGGGTGATGTTACAAGGGAAACTCCCAACATGATGTTATCAAGCATGATACTTTAAGTCCCAATCACAGTTCCACAGAGTAGGTCATTCAAAAAACACCTTTTCAGATGGTACTTACCGTGCTAGGAGGTCTCGCTAGAGGCACGGTGCTGTTGCGTGGCAGGGGGTCCGTTTCAGACGCTGCTGTCCCTCTTCCGAAATCATCTGTTTCACTTTGGTGAAGGATTGGAAGTGGCCGCGCCATACTTTAATCACGGGCAACTTCAATGAATAAAATCTGGCAAAATATGGTGCGGCCGCTTCCAATCCTTCAAGGAAGTGAAACAGATGATTTTGGAAGAGGGACGATGGCATCCAAAATGGACCTCCTGCCTCACGACAGTGCTGTGCCTCTAGCGAGACCTCCTAGCATGGTAAATACCGTATGAAAAAGTCCTAAGTCTAAGTAACGGGAATATAGTTACACACACTTTTCAAGGCAGCTCTCTCACCCTTAGATTCCTCCCCTCCCCCTGAGAACTGGGAGGGCAGGCCCAGAGATCTGGCAACTTTATGTACAAATCACATGGCTATGTTAATTATAGAAGGAAGAACCATTGGCTGCGATCCTGTACAGCTCAGTGTAGTGCAGCAGGTCCATGCATGAACCTATGCTATGCTGAGCCATATACCACCCCCATGACTTACTGAACAGCCTCTGAAGCCCTTCACACAGACATCCTCTGCTTCGTGGGGAGTGGGCAGGATCACAGAAGCATCTGGCCACATCCCCTTGCATCTTTCATGAGAGGAATGGGAGCATGCGCTTCCCTTCACTAAGGATGGAAATAATATTCAAAAATATTCAAAAAGTCAAGAAACATAAAACTCTCTTCCAAAGAGAAGAGCCCTGGATTGACAAGAATCTTAACAGTTTGGGACTAATTCTGCACAAAATTCGCACCTTTTGTGTGTGTAGGGAACAGCATTTTCTCAACTTATCCAGAAAGTCAGAATCATAGAATCTAAACGCGAAACAGAAAATAATACTTCACTAACAATTCTGTTTCCTGCACAGAAAATTCTGTTTCCTGCACAAAAACCCCATGTGCAAATTCTGCACCACTAAGCACCTAACTAAAACATTTTGACAGAGAAAATAATATTTCTGCAGAGAAAATGCTACTTCCTGGACAGATAAAGCATATGTGAATTTTGTGCAGAATAAGTCCTGAATTGCAAACAATTTTCAAAAACTACAACAGTTTTTGAAGACTTTCTCACAACAGGAAGAAAATTAGTAAAATTACTAATTGCTTCCTTCAAGATAAAAATTAGTGAAGAATTACATCGATACATAACTATAATGTGTAATGCAAGTATTATTCGAGGCCACCTGTCTGAGCAAAAACCCTACCTGGATTGCTCACCTCAAAAAAGGGCAGAGTGAAACTGCAAATGCAATTTTCCACATTTGCGGTCATCTCTATGAACTGTTTGCATCACAATTACATGAGGAATGCAAAGTTTTGTCCAGGTAAGTACCTGAACTAGGCCACATTTTGCCAGAAATCTTTCTTCTCGCCCACCCCCTCACTTACTTTTCTGGAAGATGAGAGAGGTTAGCTTCCCAAATAGGAGAAAATATGGATTGCAAAGTTTGACTTAAGAAAAATCCAAGGTGCCTGGTTTCCAAGATATTTAAATATCTGATGCTGGAATTTGAACTCACTCACCCCCCACAGCATCATGCCTGAGATGCTAGAAAATCACTGGGGACAATCCACCAGCAGCTTCTTCTGAGCTAGTCTTACCAAGTTGAACGGGAACAGAACCGAGCAAAAATTCAAAATCCATAGTTTTAACTTTTTCAGGCTAGATAATTAACAAATGGGGTGTGGTGGGGAGGCAGCTGATACTAAAGCCACACAATTTTCCTTTCCTTAGAAAGTAACAGTTGTAGACCCCCTCAAAGCCCGCTCACTAATTTGTGCGATTCCAGTTAACTTAATAAAAGGTATTGCCACATGTATTTAAAGGTAACACATTGCCAAAGCAGCTACATTAAGGTTGTGAAGTGATTACTGAGAATTAATGCAAATAGAGAACAGGGATATGAGCAGGTGGGAATTAGGCTACTTACACTGTAGATTAATCTATATTTAAATTTATTCTGAACAGAAAATTATGGTGATTTGTTTTGGCACAGAGCACACAAAAACCCTTATTATAGCTATTTACTTCAAGCAAAAGCTTTGGTACTAATAACCTATAGGAATATCTTTTTTCCCTCTGTCTACAAAGGGCAATTATTGCATTTTAAAAAAAATGCTGAATTAAGGGATCTCATCCTGCAGTTTCTTTGAGTTTGCTTTTAACAGTGCACAATGCCTTATAGTGTGAGGAAGACGGAACAACGTAAGACACCCCATCTATAGAGTGGTTCGTAAATAATGTCAAATTTTGTCACCGTCTCTGACTACTTTCTGGTCATAGAAACTGGAGTCGATTTGACCTAGATCCCTCCACATCCCATGGGTTCCACTTCCGAGATGGTGTGCCATTTGCCCTTAGCATGCCCAGACATTTTCATTATATATATATATATATATATATATATGTATGTGTGTGTGTGTATTAGGTTAAAGGCCTTAACTGATGTTTTGCAATGCCAGTCTCAAGCTACATTCTTATGTAGCCTAGACCCCCAAACAGTACTAGGCAAGATGAGTCGAATTCTCTGTTCTGCCCCAAATTTTCAAAACTGGGCAGCTTGGTTGTGTCCATCCATCCATCCCTACCTGACTGATCTCTCCGGATATGGCAGTCCTGCTGATAGACGTATCTGTACCAGCTTCTCACTTTGCTATTGTCTCAAGTCTCCTGCTATTGTTCAAGTGGAAGAGAGAGAGCACCTTCTTCGATTCACATGCCATAGGTTACTCGGGATGGAAAACATACGTAGATAGATTTGGTAAGGTCTGAATAGCCATTTTACAAAACTAAGTGATGCCTGCACTGGTCTTCTATTCTATAATGTTATGGGTGGGCAAAATGTAGCCTTTCATACGTTTTTGGACTGTAACTCCCTACAGCCCTAAGCAATATAGCTGGCTGGTGGGAACTGTAACCCAACAACATCTTGAGGGTCACAGGTTGCCTGCCTCTCCTGTATTGCAAATAGATCGTAATGCCTACGTTTAATGCCAGGTTCTCTCTCTCTTAGGGTTTTGGTTTTATTTATTTATTTTTAGCATGAAGATCAGCATCCTTCTGAAAAGGTTTAATTTTTACGGTGTTGCACCTTCAAAGTTTTCAATAGAAGCCAAGATGATTAAACTGAGGCTGTTGTACTTTGGACACATCAGGAGACACCCATGACTTGCTTGAAAAGATGATAATGCTTGGCAAATTGTAAGGCAGTAGGGAAAGAGAAAGACCACATTACAGCTGGATTGATTCAATCAAGGATGCTGCAGACCTGAGTTTGCAAGACCTGAACAGTGCAGTTGAGGACCAGGGCTCTTGGTGGTCCCTCTTTCATCGATCGACACAAGTCGAAGTCTGCTTTATGGCAAACAACAACCCTAAAAGCAGACAAATATTGCACAACAGTCTTCCTCTAAACCAGTGTTCTACTCTCCACTCCATCTTTTAAATTTGTCTTTCAAATTCTGCACATCTGTATGCTCATCCACCTGCATTACCTTTGTGTCTCAAGCCCAAAGAAGAACCTGAAGGTCAGAACATTAATCACATGCAAGATTCCCGTTAATTCATACCAATATCAAAATTAGTCTACTTAGCTCTGGAGTATAGCTTGGCTTGCCATTGTAAATTCAGAATTTTCAAGCATGCAAGTAACAGAGGTCCAAGAGAGAAGTAAGTGCTGTAATGGCTGATGATAAAAATAGTAGCCTTAACACTGCACTGAAATCTCTCTCCCAAACAGATGGGGCCTCAAGGGACTCTCTCTTTTCTTTTATCTTAGTCTTCTGGCAAGATCTTTCCTACCTGTTTCAATGAGGTTTATTCACAAGATAGGCACTCCCTCAGAAATGTCTGCAGTATCATTAAGGCTAGCATCCTGTTTGTTAGCCCCAATTAGAGCAGAACCAATCAATCAATCATTGAATGGTGAATCAACATGTAGATAAAACCAATTGATTTAACGGGTCTATTCTAATCAGGATTAAAAGAGGATTTAGACCTTGGGGGATTCTAAACTACAGACCTTCAATGTTACACTGTCAATGGCTGCTTAGGCCAAGGGTGATGAAACCTTTGGGCCAAACCTGGCCACTTTATGGTCCCAATCCAGCCCTCTGGGCTTCTCCACATGGCCACAGCCTCTACCCCATGACATCATAGTTTGATGGCTTCCTAGCTTTTGTACTGTCCCCCCGCTTCCTTTCTAAAAGGACGAAGTCACTGTTCTAAGGCTCAGTCCCAGGCAGTAGCAGTTTTTATTTTGCCTTTGACTCCAACCCACACTGGTATGTGGCCCTCAAGAACATCTTTGAAATTTGGCTCTCAGGCTGAAAGCCATTCTCCACATTGATCTTACAAACTCAAATGGAAGCAGAATCATAACTGTGCCTCCACATTCAAGCTCTTTTTTGAATGTGGAACCACAGGTGTTAACAATCTATGACCCCTGTCCAACCTATAAATAAGTGGCTTGCACGTGTACATATGACACACCACGGGGGGGGGGGGGCTTTACACTACCCAGTTATAGCACTATGATCCTGCTTTAACTGCCAAGGCAAGATCCTATGGAATCCTGGGATGCGTCACAGAACCCTGCTCTGCAAAGGCAGTAGTGCTACATCTGTCTACACATGCAAGAACTGCACTGCATCCATTTGCTACTGAAGCAAAACGGCACAGAGAAAACCACTAGGAAAACAACACCACAATGGTTTGACAGTGCCATGAGCTGTATTTTCCAGAGTAACTGGATGAATTGTATCAAAGTTGGAGGCAGCGGTCAACATGGAAGCAGACTATTCTTATGTGCCATAGTAGGGCAAATTCTGTGCCAAAAGGCTAGTCTGCATACATTATGTAAGGTAAGGAGTTTTGTATACATTTGTGTAACTCATTTTACATCATCTAATTGCAGGGAGTAGGCACAAAAGCTCCCCAAATTCTGGAAATTTTTTGTCCAGTGGTGCCTTGGGCTTCTTAGATTTTCATATGCTCTAACAGTCCCTGCCTACCAGCCCATATTATTCTATCCTATGCTATCCAAGTACATCACTGTCTTTCGGCAGGCCTTTCCTGATTAGATCCCAGCCTCAGGAGCTGCGTCTCCTGGCCTCTTTTAGTCCTTTACCCTGACTCGCTGGCTGTTGATTTTTGTATTTGTTTATTTATGTGATTTTAAGTTTAGGTGGATTTTAATTTGTTACTAGTTTAATATCTTTTTATGGGGGTGGGTGGGGCTTAGGGATTTTAGTCTGTATTCATAGAATCATAGAATTGCAGAGTTGGAAGAGACCACGAGGGCCATCCAGTCCAACCCCCTGACACGCAGGAAATCACGATCAAAGCATCCCCGACAGATGGCCATCCAGCCTCTGTTTAAAGACCTCCAAGGAAGGAGACCCCACCACGCTCCGAGGGAGTGTGTCCCACTGCCAAACAGTTCTTACTGTCAGAAAGTTCCTCCTAATGTTGAGGTGGAATCTCTGTTCCTTGCCAAGACAGAATAGAGCGGCACTATTACTTCCCTTGACATTATACTTCTATTGATGCAGCCCAAAATCGCATTGGCCTTTTTAGCTGCTGCATCACACTGTTGACTCATGTTCAACTTGTGGTCTACTAGGACTCCTAGATCCCTTTCGCATGTAGTCTCATTCATCTAGGTCTCCCCCATCCTATATCTATTCATTTCATTTTTTCGCCCTAAGTGCAGTACCTTACATTTCTCTGTATTGAATTTCATTTTGTTAGCTTTGGCCGAGCTCTCCAGTCTATCCAGTATTGTTGTATTTTAACTGTTGTAAGCAGCCCCAGTTGTTTTTAACAGAGGGGTGGGGTAAAAATAAATTATTATTATTATTATTTGCTTTGTGTTTTCGGAGATGTTATGTAAACATTTTGGTTCTTATTAGCTTCTAGAATCATCATTCATTCAGGTTCAAGTCCCTCCCTAGGGTTCTACAAGGTATATTTCTGTGTATGCAAGAGATGGGGGAACACATCTTGTTTTAATGGGACTTGCATATAAATGCATGTGTATGTACACTGCCAGTTTACATACTGCTGATGCCAGCATACATTTTGCAATTGCGATTGCTTCTTACCAGACCAATACATTCTTTTGTATTATTCCTTTAACCAAAAGAAGAAATAGCACCTTGGCTTCTGAACCTGTGCTGGACAGGGTGTTGCAAAGTATATGAATATAGTATAACAACAGCCAGACTAGAAATGGATGACGGTGATGCTCAAGCAGTGATCCTAGGTATGAGAACTGAGGTCCCTCAAGCATATTTTCATCAGGGAAGTGTGGGAGGGTATGAATTTCACTTGGCAGTGCCCACACACATTTTAAGCCTATCTTCACAGCCTTAAGGCCTAGCAGCTTGCTTTTACTGTTACATGAAAAGCTGTGGTCCTCCGGATGGCAACAGTTACACCCCCAATATTAATTCCGGTGCTTAGTTGGATGGCGCTGCCACAGAAACATCCAATGTGCTCATTAACCTGTTCTATCCAGATTAGACAGCATGCAGGGTGCAGAGAACAGGAGCAAGCAGGATGTCCATCGGCAAGCCATAGTTTAGATAGCAAATCCTGCTAAAACTAAAAAGAAACTGCAAACTAAAAATTGCCAAACAAATCTTACCTGCTGAAAAATCCTTTCTCAGCCTCGAATGATGGCCATTGATTGGACCCCCGAGGTTGAAGTATAATGTACCCAGTTCTAGGGTGTAAGTATAGGATTGAGAAGTGGTATGTTCATTTTGTAATAAGCACAGAAATATTTTTCTTAAAAAACCCTACTCTGGCTGAAATCCTATGAAGTCAAACCAACACAACAGTCTGTAGCATGAGCAGCTTGACATTTTTACTGCACTCAGAACCTTGTTGCATGAGCATACCCTTCAACATTTCACAGAGGAAAACCGGGACATAGGTGCCCAAGCAACATCAGAATGTGGTCAAGGAGGCAAAAATTACTCATGAGGAAGAACATCTAAGCTAGGAGAAGCTGCAGCAGTTTGCTTTTATCTGAGCCTACTGGGAAGGGCAGGATTCTGTCCCTCCTTTCCTTTCCCACCTGCCGAGTTAATTGAGTACAAACTGCTTTTGCACTTTGACCTCAGCTTGCAGCAATGAAAGTAAACTGAGGCCAAAGGGGAAAAGTGGGATGAAGAGAAGGAAACTGGGGCATTTTAAAAGCTACTGAAAAAGTGGGATGGCAGAGGATTTATAAGAAATATCTGTCAAATCAGAATAATTGGAGGATATGTATGAGTGGAAATCATGTTTTCTGAATGGGGCTTACTACATGCCAGGTGCCAAGCAGCTACAATCTCATATTACTAATCCAGCAGGGTTTTTCAATCCACTGGCATGCAATAAGGTTTTGGCCTCTGAGCCCTAAAAAAAAGGCCTATCTGCAAGACAGCTACATACAAGCTGGTGAGATTCTGCAGCACTGAACTTTAAAAATTGAGTGGCTTTTCTCTCAGGACATTTATGGGTTAACAATAGGAATGGGGCCCTTCAGACTGCACAGTCCCATTGCTGTTCTCATCAATCATGTCGAGAAGTGGGAGACAGCCCGAGCACCTGGACTTAAAGAGGTTTCTAGAATCAAGCATGTTCTAAACTGTGCCGGAATCCCATACTTCAAACCTCATGCTAAATGTACCATGCAGATATACTTAAAACACTAGTTTCCATGAGGGAACATTCCCTTGATCGTTAATGACCTCTAATTGTTTCATTCGAAGACAAAATTGTAATACTTGGAGTAAAAAAAAGCAGCCATCTCCCTGACTCCACAGAAATATGAATTCCAGGTTCTGATCCTACCAGAACACAACAGCATCCCATTAGGAACATAGGAAGCTGCCTTGTACAGGATTAACCACTTTTTTAAAAATCCCTCCACCCCTGTATTGTCTACTCCAGTTGTTTTCATGCTTTGGTCCTCCAGAAGCCCCAGTCAACACAACCAATGGGCAGGGGTTCTGAGAGTCAACGTCCAAAATAGTAGGAGGGCCAAAGGCCTTGAACCACTGGTCTATTCGGATTGGTAGCAGGAATGTTCCACAGACTCAAGCAGAGCACTTTCCCATCACCTACTACCTGACCCCTTTATGTGAAAATACTGGATCTTGCATGCAAAGCAGATACTCTTCCACTGAGCTATGCCTCCTTGCCTAACGACTCAGACAAAGGTCCATTTAATCCCACATTTTGTTTTCAACTAGGACTAGCCAGAAGCCTCTAGGAGTTTTGCCAACAGGCATGAGGCGATAACCATCCTGTATTATTTAATTGTATTACTCAGAGATATACTGCCTCTGAACATGGGGGCTCTATAAAATGGATACTGTTAATAGATACAATGAGACCTGTCTTTCATAGACTGATCTATTCCCCCACACACGTCTTGCTGTAGTGAATTCTCTGTTAGGGTAGATATTTGATCTATCTATATGTCTCCCTACTCACCTACTCACCCACCTCACTCCACCCCACACACACATTGCACCATTTAGGCTTCATATTTATTTGTACGCCACCAACACAGTCTGCTGCATTAGAATAATAGAATCTTAGTTTGAAGGAACTACAAGGTCCATCCACTCCGACCCCTGCCATGCTGGAATACACAACTAAAACACTCTAAAAAATAACCTCTGTTTAAAGATCAGACTCCACCACCCTCCGAGACAGTCCAGTCTATTCCACTGTTGAATAGCTCTTATAGTTTTTTTTAAAAGTTCTTCCTAATGTTTTCTTGTACAGGAAGCCCTCACCTTTTGACAGCTCATTATCTGCTGACTCGCTCTTTCGACGCTTGCAAATTAAGGACAGGTTCCATTCATTCAACAAGGAATCCATTCTTTCGACAGTTCTCCCCTACAGAGGCTTGCTTGGAATGGATTGTGCCCGTATGTGCTGCTTGCAAAGTGCACTGAGAAGGGGGGGGGGAATCATCAAGCTGACTGACTTTCCAAGCAACATGCAGGAGTGCACAGGTGCCGTCAGGCAGTCCCAAGCAAGCCACCATAATTCTCTCATGTTCCATACCTACACGAGTTCTGCTTTTTAGACCAATTCTAGTTTCTGACACTGCTGCAGTCCCTAACCTATTGGATAAGTGGGGACTTCCTGTAATTTGCTCCCATCAGTTCATGTTCTAGTCTCTGGAGTAGCACAAACAAGCTTGCTCCATTTGCTACATGCTACCCCTTCACATATTTAAAGATAGTGATCATGTCACCCTCAGTCTTCTCTTCTCCAAGCTAAACATACTGGCAAACTGCTAGATCAAATGGCCCCCTATTCTGCCAGTCAGGCTCTCTCCCAGGTTCTATGGCTTTCCAGATGTTGTTGGCCTCCAAATATTGTTGGCCTCCACCTCCCATTTGTCTCGGTCAACCTAGTCAATAGTCAGAGGTATTGAGGCTTATACTCCTAACCCAACAACATATGGAGACACACAGATTCCACGTTTCTGCTCTAAGTCTTTTATACACATCTTTGGAAGGAAGAAGGAAATTCATGCTTATTTGTGCTTTTTTTTTAAAGATAGGAAAGAAAGAGGGGATGCATAAAGGAGGAGGATGGGGAAAACATATTAGAAAGCATACAGGGAAAGTTTTTTTTAAAAAGGATATATCTACAGAATGAAAATTGAAATGTTGATCCAGTACAGCAAACAGGCATCACTCCTAAATGTCAAAGACTGCTGGCAAAGAAACAAAGACTTTGCACTGATCATCTTTCTTTCTTTTTTGGAAACTCAGATGTTTGAATTTTCTTTAAAACTGCACCAGAACCTTGAGAGCCTTATGATTCCAAATGCTGGCAAAGAAATAACGGGTTCCTCATATTAAGAAGGATAAAGAGGCAAGCATCTTCTCAGCATGGCTTTATTGATTTGTGATCCATGCTCTACACACCCTTTATGTTTCTTAGTATTTCTCCTTCTCTCAGTATTTCTCCTTTCTACAGGTGGACAGACTCAATCAAGGATACTACAGCCCTGAGTTTGCAAGACCTGAGCACGGCTGTTGATGACAGGGTGACTTGGAGGTCTCTCTTTTATAGGATTGTTGAAGTCGACTTGATGGCAACAACAAATTTCTCCTGGTTGAAGCCTTCGGCCACTATCCCAGACAGCATTCCTGCAACTCATCACGCTGGACTGTCCATTCCTGAGCAGAGTTGGTTTAAAAAGGAAACCTACAAGGAACATACCCCAAGGATCCCACAACACTCTGCCCCACCTCATACCCTCCTTTACATGCATGCATAGGTGGAATCTCTTTGCCTGGGTTCAAATGACAAGATTTTTTTTAATGTAAGAGCTGTTCAACTGCTGCAGAAAATGATGGACTCTCCATCTTTGGAGATCTTTAAACAAAGGTTGGATAGGCATCTTTCAGGTAGGTTGTAATTGTGTATTCCTGCATAGCAGGAGGTTTGACTACATAACCCTTATGCTCTCTTTCAACTCAAAGATTCTGTGATGAGCAGTCTTGCCTGTTAGATTGACCTTAAGTCCAATTCTAGGTGTTGAAACACTATTTTGACATCTGCCCCTTATGAAACTGGCAGCATCTCCACTGGACCACACCAGAATTAGAGATGCTATGGCAAGGGTGGGTAATTATTTATTTATTTATTTATTTATTTGGTCTAATGGTCTCATTCCTTCTGGGGACTAGATGCCAATAGTAGGCGATGCCAAAATCTAAAGGAGGCAGGGTGAAAACCAAACTAGGAGTGACCAAAGCTGCCAATGAGTGGACAGAAGCTTTTTTTCCTCTCTCTCTCTTTCTCTAAAACCAGGGGTGAGGAATTATGCAACTGCAATTCCCAGCAGCCCTAGCCAACAAACCAATGGTGAGGAATGCTGGGTGCTGCATTACAACAAGACCTAGAGGATCACACATTTTCCTCCCTTGCCATACATACATCCACATTCCTGGGCCAAGTGGTAATAAAGGGAGCTCTTTTCTCACCAATCACCAGAGAAATGCAAAATACTCCCTTTTCCCACTGCTAGGCTGTTATTTCTAATCATCTGAGAAATGCACAGAGGAGCAGGGATAGGAACTTTAAATCTTTATGCTCCTTATGACGACACCACCACCACCCACCCACACACACACCCACAGTTCAATTGATTGTGGAAATTATAGATCAGTAATGGGTGGGGCGGTAGTAGTCAAGAAGAGGTGGAGCCTGGAAAGGTAGAAAGGCTAGTGGGCTAAACAGATTGACCTGTGGTTTGCATCTAGCCCATGGCCCATACGTTCCCCATTCCTATACTGGGGGAGAAAAGTTGGTCTGGCAACCAGTGGTTTTCTTGGCTTGGATGTGGGTATTTGAGCCACACACTCCTTAAAGAATCAAATACATAATCCTCCCCTGACTTTGCTCTTAAGATTCTCATTCAGCAGGGGTTGTGGCCAGTTGTACATTCAGTTAATTGATTTATAATAATGTTTTAAAACTGCACATCTTCCACATTTATACCAGGGGATATGTGTACAAATGTAATTTAAAGAATTAAATAATTAAGACCATCAAAAAACCCGTTATGACATCAAGACAAAGAAAAGCAGCCAAAACAATGAAACAGGCAGTCAGCTAATTTTAAAATGCCCTGGCAAACAAACTGGCTTTAACCTGGCACCAAAACAATCACAGTGTTGGCATCACTGGAGAAAGTATTTTATACTGGGGAGCCACAACAGAGAAAGTTCTCTCTTTGGTTGATGAATAATGTGCACTAGGTACTTGGAGAAGGGTATGCCTTGATGACTTTAAGTCATAGGGAGTCTAATATAAAGAAAGACTCCCTGTAAATATTTGGATCCCAACCCATTTAAAGTACCAGCACCTTGAACTGGACTTGGAAGTGAGTAGGTAGGTGTTCCTTCAAAATCAATGCAAGGCTATTCTGCCAGGTTATTTGTTGGTTGTCTTGGAAGAAGAAAAGGTCCTTGGTTCTGATCTGCAGGTGGAGGTGCAGAAAAGGGTTATGATATAACCAAGGAGGGGCTCCACGTCCAAGATGGCCTGGCCAAGGGAACAAACCAAAGGAGATGTTGTTAGGTGAGGAGTACAAGTTGCCACTCATATTACGGTTAGATTCTGTTGGGTAGTTCTAACTAGAGCAGACCCATTGAATTCATTGTTGAATTATGAGTAAACAGATAGGTAAATACAACTAGCTTTTTGGGGACTAAAATTGATTTAGGCACATAAATTATTCCACAATTAAACAGATTATCATAGGGTTGGGTTTTTTCCCCTCCAGAGGAATTATTCAGAGGAAGTTTGTCACTGCCTT
The DNA here is from genome assembly GCA_030847615.1 of Gambelia wislizenii. Lineage (NCBI taxonomy): Eukaryota > Metazoa > Chordata > Lepidosauria > Squamata > Crotaphytidae > Gambelia > Gambelia wislizenii. Next base: position 29,961,631 of record JAUMIR010000010.1, on the reverse strand, counting down.
CTTCCAAGGCTGAGAGAGTCCACGTGCCCAAGGTCACCCAGTGGGTTTTCATGGCCAAGCAAGGAATTGAATCCTGGTGTCCCAGACTCCTAGTCTAACACTCACACCACTATACCACATTGGCTCTCTATGGCAACCCTGTCCTAGGGCTTTCTTGACAAGATTTATTCAAAAGAGATTTGCCATTGCCTTCCTTTTAGGTGGAGAGCGTGACTTGCCCAAGGTCACCCAAGTGGGTTTCCATGGCCAAGTGGAGATTTGAACCTTGGTCTCCAGGTAAGTCTTATTCTTACACTCAAATCACTACACCATGCTGGCTTATCTGCTAGGCTATACAGGGTTATAATGTTAATGAGTTGAGACTGATGCACCAGCTAAGGCTAGCCTTACAGAAAGGCACCTGAATTGGTGTACTTCAGCATCCCTTGAGCATCTTGGGAGAAAGGGGGGAATAACTGGGGAGTGAAAGAGACCTGTGGATGGCTTAGGGTGACAGGAATGGAACAGCAAAGGACGTAGACAGGGATATATCAGGACACCACAGCAGGGTGGTCCCTTAACCTAACCCCAAAATGGCTTAGGCAAGTTGTGGCTAACCTGTGATCAACCTCATCCTTATTTCATGTGGTCCTCAGCTGCATTTCACAAAATTGACAGAAAGCTGAGCAAAAGAAGGGCCAGAGGATTAAAAAAAATTGGGGAGGAAAGCCAGAACAGTCAGAGTGATGGAAGAAGGGTTGGAGAGATGGAAGGGGGAAATAAAACCTCCACAATAGACATCTGGCAAGGCTGTGGAACAGAGTGGAGAAGATGAAATGGACAAAGTAATGCGGGGGGGGGTGTATTTGGGGAGAGGGAATTCTCTGCAACTAATCAGTTTGGATCTCTGGCAAAAGTAATCTGTCCCTCTGCAGCCAGCCTATTAAGCAGGGAAGAAGAGGGTGAGAGATTAAGAAAAGTGAATGCACCCCTCAAGAAGGGGGGATTGTTCCCCACCACTAACTGAAGGGGGGAGTGTGGCCTGAAACCAGACACAGCCCTAATCCTGTTTTGTGCCCCCTTTAAAAATATTATTTGGGGTGGAAAAAGTAACTGCAAATGACACCTGGAATGTTGGTTTCACTCAGAGCACACACCCATGAAACTTCAAAAGGAGAAAAATCAGTTGAAAAAACCCAAACTGAGAGAACTGGAAGCAGAATTCTGGGGCCTGTTCACACTACACTAACATAGAACTCTGATTCCATGTTAACTGGCATGGTTGCAGCATATGGAAATGTGGATTTGCAGTTTGCAAAGGAACTGGCAAGACCACCTCTTGAGTATTCTTTGACTAACAAACCCCTAAGAAATCCATGGGGTCGCCATAAGTTAACAGGTAACTTGAAGGCACATATACACACATGAGAACTAGAGTTCTCTTCTTGAGAGTTCCAAGTACCCCTCCCCAAACTGCAAATCCCAAGGTTCCACAGCAGGCCAGTTAAAAATGGAATGATAGTACTCTAATTGTCCTATGTGAAAGGGCACATTCAGGACCAGTTTTGAAGCTGCAGCACATTAGTGGAGTTACTCCTTGTTGGCCTAGACCAAGCTAACTAAAGGGGATAAAGATATGCCCCACCCCACAAGCCTCTTCATACACTAAGAACTTCAGAAGTGGCCTTGCTCCTTCTCAGGTTGAAGTGCTGAGGAGAAGTAGTTAATACTTTCTCGGTAACATTGCCTTCACTTTGGACCTCTCTCCTTATGGAACCCACCAGCAAGGGTGACCAGGGGTGGACTCATGCTGAAATAGCAGGGCGATGCCCCCCCGCACTGCTTGGACCATGAACTACGAATGCCCACCTAGCAGGCTAGCTTTGTCCTCACTTTCTAGGGACTCATCTCACATTTATTCCAGCTGGCATTTGGAGAGTGAGACAGCTTGCTATTTTAAGCTGAATAGTTATTATCAATGTTCTGCTCTGTAGTGTTACAGCGTCTTCTACTTTTTAATGGCTTTTTTTTTACTTGCAAATTTTTCACTGATATTTTGATAAAAATTACAAGTCATCCTTCTGAAGCCATGTGACAGGAAACTAAACAGACAGACTGATAGACACAACCCATGACCCATCTCTGCTGTCATGCTTTGCCTTCTGCAGCACTGGCCCCACCCAGGTGTAGCTCAAGAATCAAGGGATGGAGGCTAAGCAACCATAAAGTGTTCCCCCTCCTGCCAGCAGGTCAGAGCTGTTGTGTTGCTGCTGCAACCAGACAGCCAGGGTGGGAGTGATCACTTCCTGCTCTAATTGACCACTTTAACCACATGCCCATTGGCATGCCAGGCTGTGCCCTGGATAAAAGAGCCCCCTCAGTGCAATGGATGCACATATAAACATAGCAGCATCTATCTTTTATTCATGATCCTCCTGATTTAAACTTGATGTGCTATACAGGCCACAGCAGTTGTGCTCTCTTGGTAATGAACCAGTCGTATACAGAACTGCATTCACACAAACATAATATAAACACCATGGAGTTGTCTTGTGGGGTGATATCTCTCTCACACTCATCATGCTCCACTCAGTGTTAAGAACTGAAGTACAGAGCATTGTTTTATTCTCTGCAGAAGAGGTGGGACAAGTATAGCTCTCCAGACATCACTGAGCTGCAACTCCCAGGATACTCAATGGTGAGGCATGCTGGGAGTTGCAACATTTGGAAGGCTGCATGATTCCTACCATCTGTTAAGGACAGGATCATATCCATGAAGTGACTGCATTGGTTTTTTTTTAAATTTTTTATAATGCAAACAATCTATAATCTTTATGATAAAGAGAGGCACCTTGGGAAAGAATGAGCTCTTCCCCTTTACCCTTCCCTCACTCCTACCAACGGGGACACATTTGGTAGGATTGTGGGAAGTCTTCCTTGGTGGCTGCTCCAAAGCCTTGAAACGCCCTTCCAAAGGACTTTGGCTGGGTCTACATCCACATGCAGGATGTAGGGGAGGAATGGCCACTCCTTCAGCCTTACAGTTTCCTGCACTTTAGCAGCTGTGAATTTTTATGGGTGCAGCTTCTTGGGTGATTAGCATCACAAGAGCTTGGAAAGTTAAATATGTTTAAATTCCTTCATGCACCAACCTAGTATACAGTGCAGGAACCCAATCTTGGGTTAGGATATTCCAGCCTGAGAGAAAGGAATCCATCCTCTTTTGCCTTCCTCACCTTTTATCTCCAGACTTACTGACAACCCTTTCAGCTTGTGGCAGCTGCTGTTTATTGTCAGGCCATGCTGTCTACCATCAATCCCAACATTTGTTTGAGTAAAAATAGGTTTGCATGCATATATGCTTCACATTTAAGGGAGGATGGGAAAGAGGTAGCTTCCCTCCTCTCCGAGGTCTCACAGATGGCCCAACCCACAAAATAAATCCTGAAAATCAATCATTTCGAAATGTCTGTTTTCCTCTCCTTTAAAACCCCATACATATTTTTTACCCTTAGTTCTGAAAAACCTGTATGCTTGCCACTGTATTATATAAATCTAACTCTTCACTAACATGATCTTGAGAGTTTCAAACACTTCAAACATGTTATATAATAGCAAAGTTGTTAAGATACAGTACAGAAGCAGTGGGAGGGGGGAATCTAGTATTCTGGCATCCAACTAGATATATCCATACAGTAGAAACCCCGTATCTGCTGGGGATTAGTTCTGGGCCCTCCCATGGATACTGAAAACCGTGGATAATAGCCAACACTATTGAAAATAATGGGACTTCCAGTTTAAAATACCTCAGAATTACCTTGGAGGACCTAGAAAATGGCTAGAGAGGACACGTTTTCTAGAAAGACTCTATGGCAGGTGTGCTGTTTTGTGTCTCGTGGATAACTGAATCAATGGATATGGGGGTCCCACTGTATCTGCAGCTAGTATTTGCAGTGGGAAAATAGGTAGGCTTGGAAAGGTGTGTTTCTAGTTCCTATGAAGACCTCATCCGTTGGAAAAGTCAACTAAGAAGAATAAAGTGTGCTTTAAAGCCTTGCTTTTGTTTCACTAGAAAGGCACAGCAATAGACTGGGTTCTTCCAGGTTTGACTTAACACAAAAACGAGGTGCAATGTTTTTTGCTCTATTTTCAAAAGGGAAGGGAGAATATGAGCATCAAGGCAGCAACAGGACTGGTAATTAAGATGCAGGGATGTTATAAATCTGGGGAACAGTGGTCCAGTGCTGAAAAGGGTCCTGGAAGAATTAGGAAAGGAAGGAGGGCTTGGGGTGCTCCAAAGAACTACAATGGGGTAAAAGGGATTCAGCAAAGTTGCTTAAAAAGAAAACTCAGTACTACATTGAACTGTGGGGGGGGGTTTGGAGGGGGGGATAGCGAGGGCTGGGCCTGGAAAGGGTTAAGGGGGAACAGAACTGTCAGGCTGAAGCCTGTGTTAGGCCTCGTTGCCATGGCGGCAGACTGTCTCGCTGGCACTCCCTGACCCCTGAAGGGGGATCTTGGGGAGGGGGAAAGAGGCTGAGACACAGACACTACCAGGCGGGGTTGGAGCAGAGTCCCAGGGGAATCAGTCTAGCACCTGATACACACGGTGGGATGGGACAGCCATCCAGACACACACACCAAACAGCCATGCAGATACACATACCAAACACACATGTGCCAGGGTCAAGCGGCACACATATGTAGAGCAAATATATAGTCAGAAGATGCCGCTGAACCTCACACCCTTGATTTGCAGGGCTATGTATAAGCACACAAGACACGGATGCAGACAAAGAACAAGGCAGCCATATACATCACCCACCAGCAGATAAATTACAATACCAAATGAATGCACACAGGTAAAAAAAAAAAAAACCCTCAATCCATGCGCAAAATGCAAAAAGGGGGGAAGGAGAAAGAAGGAGAAATTGACATGACAAAGGGGAAACGCAAAGCAGGTGCTCAGCAGCAACATGCTTATGCACACACCAGACTGCAGTGTCCCAGAGCCCACAGAGGTGGGTGCACACAAAAGCATGCATGCCCCTTAAGACAACCACGCAAGGCCTGAGATTCTCAGAGACTTAAGCACATTGACACACCACAGCTATGCACAGGGTGGTTTGAGAGGAGAAAGAGTTCACACACTAAAGTCAAGGGGGGGGGGGAATCCCAATGGCTCCACCCAAGCAGCAAAGGAGACATACAATGGAGACCGAGAAACCAGGAGGTCAACACAATACACGAGGGAAATCCAGTATGCACACATTTCAAATACATATTGATCGCAAATCCTAGAATCTCATCCATAACAGAGCTTAGGCTTCCATGCCTAAATTGTGTGGCGTGAGCAAATACCCTACTCCAGGCAATGCAACTTCTGTCACAGCCGCCACCATCAAAGCCTATTAGGTGTCTTGTCACCTGAGGCAAAAAGACTAATTTGCTGCAACCTGCTGAGCATCACCCCTCTTCCCTCAACTACACAGCTTCCTCCTACCCTAACCAGCAATATCTCCCCAGTAATAATGACTAGAAAGGAAGAAGCTGCTTATACAGATTCAGAACACTGTCCATATAGCAAAATATTGTCAGCACTGGTTAACGGTGGTTCTTCAGGGTTTCGGACAGGGGTCATCCTCAGCCCTACCTGGAGGTGCCAGGAATTAAACTGGGAACTTAAACTGGGCACAGACCTACAGATCCTTTCTCCTTCCCTCCAGGCAAGCACTTTAGGAAACCCTAGGGGGCTCCTATATATTTAATTGGTTGCATAGAAGGGGCTGCTTTGTCACACAACCAGGCAACATCTGCTGAAATTCTACATACTACAAAAGCATTATAGGTATAGCAGCCCTTTCCAGTTTTCTCTCTGGCAATCCTATATATGGTGTTTCCTACCCAACCATTCCCAAATATCTGCAGCTAGTCTGGCTAGCTAGAGCATGGGGAAGTTTATTTTGGATTATTATTATTATTATTATTATTAAAAGTGCACTCTAAACTCACCACCTGTACATGGCAGGGCTTGCCTGTTTTTTGTTTTTAAACAAAACAGAACAACAAAATATCCATTTTAGCTACATAAGCTATCTGATGTGGGGGAGTAGAAATTCCCTTCCCAGTGTGCCAGGGACTAGTACCATATTTGTGCTCATTGGCTATAACTGTTTCTTTCTTTCCTGGAAACTCTCCAGGGACCAGTGTCATATAGCTCAGGGACCAGCAGTGATCCATGGACCACTACTTTGAATAACCCTGCTCTAGAATGAGCCGTGGGATTAGATTCTTTTACTCTGCCATCCAGCCTAGATTGAGGAACTAGTTAGCTGGTGATGAGAGATGGAATTAGGTTAGAATGGAGGGTTTTGCCCAGAAGCCTTGGGTGTTATTTGGCTAAGCTGCATCAAAAAATGACTCCAAGAAATGGCCAAAAGGCCTCTAGATCAGCAAAGCTAAAATTTGTCCCCAACACTCTTCATCCCACCCCCTCTTTGCCTGACTGCTCAGACAGTGAAGCAAAGTCTGCATTCTGTTACCAGCATTCCCCTTCTGGGAACTGACAGACAAACCATATGCACCAGAGTACACCCTTATAGCCAGTGATAATCTGGATGCCTCCTACGCCACCTGATTCGATGCTTACAAGCATAAACATACATTTGAATCTCCTTTTTATCCCCTCAACATGCAAGAAAAGCAGGCAGCAGAACAGGGCAACTGCTGTTACTCACTAGTCATATGAAGATATGACTATGCACCTCAGTCAGTATCTTCCTCAGATTAATCTCCTATTCAAGAGAACATGAGACAATCAAAAACTCTCAACTAAAAAGCACAGTTTCTACCCAAAAGCACACTTGTATCTCCAAGAATGTCACCAGTCATTCCCTAGTGGCCAACATCCCAGATTAAGTTAGGAATACCAAACTGCAAATCCACCCACCCCACCACCATAACATAACAGCTAGTGTATGCAAAAAACTCTGAAAAATTCTAGTAGGTGGGGAAGTCTTGGACTGAATTGTAAGTCACTGGCCATTTCCCCCCAAACCTAGCTCCCTCCATTATCACCACTATAACTGCTTGCCAGCATGGACAAGTTCCATGGTGGCTGGGGATGATGAGAGCTGTAATCCAATACTTTGGGTGGGCATCAGGTTGCAGAAGGCCAGGATATGGCAACAGAAGCCAGACTTCCATAAAACTCCTTTGTCTGCAAAAGACCAGCCTTTTTAAACAGACAGGCATGATAATGAATTATTCCCCTTTTTCATTTCTGACACCCCAGAAAGAAAGGGGGAAATCACACTAAATAATTAGTAGCCCTGCCCAGCCGAGAAAACTTCATGCATCCGAGCTAACACAGATTCACAGACTGGTCCTACTAGAAAAAAGATGGATATATACATCCTTCTATTCTGTTTTAGTATCCCCACCACCATCCTCATATGAATATGAAATTTATTTCCATATTGTAATATGGCCAAACACCATACACTCCTTTCTTGTCTAAGTTTGCATTCCTTCCTCTTTCCCTCTTGCCTACACTCCCTCCAAGTTCCCAGACACAGCAATGGGAGGAAACACCCTCCTTCACCTTTCTTTTTTTCTTCTTTCCATTCCAATTCTCTCTTTTTATGCAAAACAGTGTGGAGAGCATACAGCCCGTCATACAAACATTCGTTGTTGTGTGCCTTCAAGTTGTTTCTGACTCACAGGGTTTTCTCAGGCTGAGAGTGTGTGACTTGTCCAAGGTCACCTAATGGGTTTCCATGGCTGAGCGGGGATCTGAACCCTAGTCATAGTCCAATGCTCAAACCACTATGCCACACTGGCACCCCAAAATCCATTCATCTTGGGTTCTTAAAATGTTGGCAAGCTGAGAAAAAAAGATGATGGGAAGAAGGGAAGATGCCGTGCAGTACTCAGGCCCTGTAAAGAAGCAGCTGAAAGGCCTGGCACACTCCCCAACATACATATTAACCCTTACACATACTTTCTGGATCCAACAGTAATCTCTAAACAGTATCTTCAGACCTTAAGGCCTGATTCTGACAAACTCTCTCAGCACATGTGCATTGGTGACCATGTCAGTGGGGTGATGAATGAGCTCTGGATTTTAGTCCAAATTTTAAAAGTCCTGTCCAGGATGCTGAACCTCTTTGAGGGATAGACAGAAAATGGTGTGGTGAAATTGTTGTTGCATTCAGATGGTTAGATGAATACGGGGATGTAGGATGAAAGTTAAGGTGCAGGGGTAGGAGGGCACAGAGACTGTATGGGAATCCTGGGTAGAGTAGAGATTAGAAGGACAGAAAAGTGGATGGGGGAATAAGCAGCTGGGCTGGAAGTGGTCTACCAGGAACAGAAACAAATCAGTGCCTAGAAAGGGTGATAAATGAGTTATGGGTAGTGGAAACAGATGAATGGGGAGACATGAAGAGCAGGCTGTCTCTTGCAACATGTGGATGAGAAAACAGGATGGAGACAAGGAGCCAACTAAGTGATCTCAGGAGTTATGGATGGACACATAATATCTATTCATCTGGAGAGACAGGGGGATGGAGAAAATGTGCCACTGTGCACCCATCTTGTTTCCCCCACCCCCATTGAACTATATTCATCTAACCTGGTCAGGTTCCAACACACACACACACACACACACACACACACACACTAGTTTGGATTGGCAATTCATCTTGCAGTGTGATGCACTCAAAAATCTATTGCATGACCCTTTCATGCCAAAGGACACTAGCATCCCCACTTTCCTTCATATCCCTCAAACCACTATCAAGAGCAGCTGGCATCTCCAACATTTCCAACAACTATATAACAGAGAGTGAAAGAGATGTTGAAGGGGAGCTTCTCACCTCCCTGTCAGCACCAACAATGTGGGGAGAGACCCAAACTGTGAAACCCATTGGGAGAAAAGGGAGCAAGCAAGAGGAAGAAAGGTAAAGGGATGAGGCACAGGGGAGGTGGGGAGAGAAGAGGTGGTGATGCCACCACTATAATAAGCTGTCCTCCCCAGTCTGGCCTTCTCTGCTGCAATTCCCTCCCTGATCTCTCTCTCTCTTTCATTCTTTCTCTCTCTCTCTTTCATACACACACACACACACACACACACATACCGCCTTAGAGCTGGTCGGGAGGTCAAGTTCTTAAGAGGATTCTAGCTCTAACACAGGGAGTGAAAGTACATGGGGGGATGGTGCTATAGATACAGTATACCAGTCCATGTTTGTGCATGGGAGCATGACCTGAAGCACACAACACATCTGTACATTCTGAAATGGGTGTTCACGAGCATCTCTCCCGCAAAGTCTTGGAGTCAACCAACTACAGACAACTATGCCCTGTGCACACAGATTATACGAGCGTACCCATCTCCCTGCTTCACAACCTCTCTCTCTCAGTTCCGTTATAATTTAACTGACCTAAAGTGTGGGATCAAAGTGTTTGCCAACAATCAAGCACATTAAAAGCATGCCAATCAAATTGCACATGCAGGCAGAGATCTATGAATGCTTATGTTCATATTAAAATAACCTGTACGAACACTGCCAAGCCAGCTAGGGGAAATCCAGTTAAGGACCTGATCCTCAAAATTTTCTCAGAACGTTTGTGCGGGAGTGAGAAAGTAAGTCACAACTGAGGTAACAGGGTGGGGAGGGGAACAATGATCAAATCAACAGGTATGTTCTCCCTATAAAGGAGTCACCTCCAAGATACCCCGAGCAGTCTATATATCTCTATCATATGCATAATTTCTGTTACCTATCACAAGAAATTAATGTGAAATCGAATGGCGCTCACAACACCAGAGTGTCCCTCTGTTTTTGTTCTTAGCAGCAACCACCTAAAATAACCTTGCCTTCTCATGATTGGGTTCAGCCCCTATATGACATGGACAGGTATACTTACTAGGGTGAATGATGCACATGTGGAAATACAAAAGTGTTCTCATCCCTTTATCTACCAGTTCATAGTATGGGGATGTGGGTAGGAGTGATGGCAATAATTCAAACTCACAATTGCTCATCATTTATGTTAGAGATGAACCATGCTGGAAACTTTATCTTCCATTCCCAGCAAGTGACTGCCATCTTCCATTCCCAGCAAGTGAATGCACTATATAGAGCATTCTTTGCCACTAAAAGGAAAGACCTAAGGAGGAACAGGTAACATCTCTATGTTTCAGGGTAGCATCTGCATTTTGGTAGAAAAGCCATGGAAGCAAACCCTAAATCTACCTTCTGTCACTAATTTGTGTGATGGTGTGTCACGTATTGGCAGGAGTGAATTGGGCACTAGACAGAAGGACAAAGTGAGCTTGCATGAATGGTGACAGTATTATGTGAATATGTAAGCAGCTGTGTATTTAAGGAATAAGACAAACGGGTGACCCAGCTCCCCCAGCTGTACTCTATCCAAAGGTAACTGTACAATCTATGTCCAGAGAGTCAGGAGCCAGAAGATAATGATTCCCGCCACCCCAATCCCAAGATGGTGCCCCACCCTGAAACATCTTAGCAGAGGCTGCTTGGTGCACTCACGCATGCGCGGACACCCTGGCACCTTTGATGAAGAACATATGCATCAGTTTCCTTGGACTGCGGATGTGGTGGCCGAACACGTGTTAAGTTATTGGGGGGAGGGGGGCGTGGGGGTCCACCCCTGGCAAAGCTTGGATCCATTGTGGTGCGCGCACATGCATGTGCAACCATTGCTCTGCTGCCTGACCATGGTCTTATGGATTTGTCTCTTCTCTACAGACAGAGAGAGAGAATGGGGAGGAGGGAAGGAAGAGGGTGTTTTCACGCATGGAGAACTGTAAGGCTGTGTTATATAAGAGACAAGAGCTAAGGATTCCTGGCTTAGAGCCGGCTTTCTCCTGCCCTGCCGCATCCCAGCCCCCATCCCTGCTTGTAGCCCCTTAGACCCCCACTCCCCTCCTATGCAAACTGATTTATGCTTAGGCAAAGCTCTGCCAATGAATGGAGGCTGCGCTGGGAGAGACCCCTGACCTCGCCCATGACCTCTGACCCTGTCTGGCTTCACAGACAGGCTGCAGCTGGGTCTCTCCCCCTTGACCCTTTAATTCCAGACCTGCCCTTCCCCTACCAAGGAGACTGCTAGACATTAACCCCTCCAATGCCGCAGCTCTCAAAAAAGAGCAGCCAAATCAGCTAGGTTGGGAGAGGGAGGGAGGAGAAGAAAGCAAGGTAGGAGAAACATGTCCAGGAGTCCTGACTCCTGTACCTGATCTGGAGGTAGCCAAGATGGATGAAGGCCGATTAAAATCCAGGAAGAGGAATCTACAATTTTAAGATGCTTGCTTCGCCCTCCATCCAGGTTTTTGCTTCCTGCCCAGGCCACCCAAAATCTATTGTCAACCTATTTCTGCAGATCCTGTAAGCCATTTCTCACCTAAACGGGAGTTCCAAACCCTACAAAAAAGCCATGTCTTCCTGCCCTGCACCCAACCAACTCCACTGCCAACAGAATAATAAGAGTGAGTTTGCAAGCTCCAAGTCAAAACTGGAGGCGCTGAGAAGGAAGGCAATGGTGGAAAACCCTGGAAAATATCCCCATCTTCCTCCTCCCGCTCTGAACCCCAAGCTCTCCTTACTGCTTTTCCTGAGCTCCTCCTACTCTCATGTTGCACTCCCCCCTCGCTTCTCCTAAATCTTAGCTTCCAGTCCTCTACAGATTCAGCAATCACTATGCCCTAAGCCTCCCAATATACCCTTCTCCCCTGTTCTACCAAAGGCAGAATAGGGGCCACAAGATACAGCAAAATATATGATCAGGGTAGGGGGGAAGGGATGAGGCGAGCTTTTCTGCCCCCCCTCCTTCATTCCTGCCTGCAACTGCAGAGAGGTGCATCTTGGGATGAATAAATTATATGGGCAGTGGAATGGCAGAATTCAGGGACAGTCAAAAGAGAGTGAGGGAGACCAGCAAAAGCGGGGGGGGGGGGGGGTGAATTGGTGGCGGGGAGTGTGTGCAAAAATACTTCTCTCTCTCTCTAAGGATTGTTGTTGCTGCTTTAGTTGAGTCTTGCCCTCTTTAAATACCAGGATCCCCAAAACGTCCATTGAGGACGCTGAATGCATAATCAGATCATAATTCATAATCTCCTGAATGATCAGATTCCTCTACAGCCACCATGCCACTAAGAAAAAAAAAATAACCCCACACAAAACCCCCTTCCAGGCCTCATTTCCATGGCGATCTTCCCTTCCATCCCTCCCCAACTCCTCCTCCACCACCCCACTGAACAGAAGGGGCACCTATCCAACTCCCCCCCCCCAGCTCCAGCCCCACTAACCCCTCATTCCTTTCCTGCAGTTGAGGAAGGAAACTCCAATGGCATGTCTTTTGCACACACTCACCATTTTTTGATTTTGCAGGAAACCCACCCCACCACATAAATGCATGTAGGGCTGGGGTGTTAAAAGATAGAAACATGTGATTCTCCCCACCCCTAAATTTCTTGTCTGTGGACTCCTGAGAGAATGCCCCCCCCCACAAAAAAATATAGGAGGGAGACTGAAGACATGGGTAGTATACACAAGAGTAAGAACCAATGAACACTGTGGGATTTACATGCTGAATAAACATAGATAGGATGGAGTCTTTTCACACTTGGCAGAGGCCCAGGATCATCATCATCATCATTATTGTATTAAAGGACCAGGTCTTAAAAATATGATGATAACGGTGATGATCCAAGGTGCCCTCTTATCCTATGGAAGGCCTCCACTGCCTTCCTTTGGGGTCGCCTCCAATGATCCACCCACCCACCCCCCATCTTCAGCACCCACATCCCCACCCTGCTCACCTACCTGATGCGCGGGGAGGGTGCGAGTGTGTGTCTGTGTATGATCCACTCTTCCCCTTGCTTTTTAGCGCTTCCCACAAAGTGTGCCTTGTGGTGGTAGAAGAAGAGGAGGAGGAGGAGGGTTGAGAGAAAGAGAGAGAGATCCAGAGGAACAAAGACTATGTGTCTATAAGGTGTAAGTCAGCAGGGAGAGGAGAGGAGGAGAGGGTGGAGTGGGAGGAAGGTTGTGGGGGGGGGTCTGTCATTTTTGATCCCCAACCCAGCTTCTCTGATTTGGGGAGGGAGGGAAATGGTTCTTTCCCCCTCCTCCTCTCTGGTTCCCCCTCTCCGAACTTGACCTCCAATCTGCTGCTTCTTTCTGTGCCCCCCCCCACATTGAACCCACCCTCTTTTCAGGCTTCTTGCACAGGAAAATACACAGCACAAGAGGCTGAGTGGAAAGGGGCCCCCGCAGGGGAAACAGGGAGGGAAGAGTGGAAAAGCAGAGCAGGGGGGGGGGAGGTTGGATAGGGCTGGCTGTCCAGCCAGGAGTTGCTGCACCTGCAGAGAGGAGAAGAAGGACTTGCCTTTCTTGCATCTATTGGCCATGCAAAATATTTTTTTGACCCGGTGGGGGGAGGACACCTCTCCTCTTTCAACCCTTAGGAATAGTGGGAGGAAAAAGCATAAAGAAATGTAGGGGGGGAATGGAAGAGAGAAAGAATGGAGGTGGAGAAAGCTAGATGTCAATTCGCTGTGAGGAGAAAGAAGCAATGCAAGCAAACTTGCAAAAATAAAAATGGGGGGGGGGGGTAGAATTGAAAGAGAAGAGAATGAAGCTAGCTTTTCTTTTATTTTCTCCCTCCCCCCCCCGGAAAATACAGAAATATAGGGCTGGCAGGGAGAGAAAGAGAGAGAAAGGCTAAAGAGGAGGGGAGGGGAGAGAAAAAAAAAAGAGAGAGAGAGTGAGAAATGAAAAGCGAGAGGGATTGAGGGGGGGGGGGAGTTAATCCAGAAAGGGAAAGTTTGGGAAGAATGACAGAAGCAAGGATGGAATGGATTTTCGAAAATAGATTTTCCTTGTTTTTTTTAGAATCCCAGAAGGAAAATCAGATTTTAGAAAAATTAATAAAAAGCGGGGGGGGGGGAGGTTGGAAGGCAAGGTGGAGCAGAAGCCACTTTAACAACAGGGGTGGGATGGGGAGGAAAGGGAGTGAACTTCCAAGGGAGAGTGAAAAGCAGGAAAGAAGGGAGAAAGTGACAGGAGAAAGGCAGAAGAGGGGAAGATGAGAGGGAAAGGGGGCAGGGAGTGGGAGAAAAGGAGGTGCACCCCACTTTTTTCCAATAAGGGGAGAGGGGGGGCTGGAGAGGGGGGTCCTCCCCCCACTCCTCCTCCCCAGCCCCCGGGCTTTGACTTGCAAAGGCTCGCCCAACACTCACCTGCCGAGACCCTCGATGCAAAAGCTACCTCAGCCGCCAAAGCCTCCGCTGCGTCTCCACCGGGCAGCGCAGCAGACCCAAAGTCTCCGGGGGCCCGCCGGCGAAGCATGCTGGGAGAGGCTGCTCTTTGGGGGTGCTGGTGATGTCATTGGTTGGTGGAGAGGAGAAAACAGGGGGGGCGGGATATTGGATCCCCTCCCGGAAAAGAAGGAGGGAGAGAGAGAGAGAAAGGAGGGAGGAAGGGAAAAGGCAGGGCGAGTGGAGGAAAGCAAGCAAGCATGCATACATGCATGCATGCAAAACCCAGCCGCCTCCTCTCCCTTGCTGGGGAGTTGCTGATTTCGCTGCTGCTGCTCCTGCTAGACTGCGCTAATGCAACGCCTGCCTGCTTGCAGCAAAGGTTGTGGTCGTCCTTTATTGCACCTACCCACCCACCACCACAGAGGGTGGGGGGTGCCCTGAGGTTGGTGCCCTCTATAGTCAGCCAGGGGTCGGGGGAAAGAAAGGTGGTTTGGAGAGGGGTGGGATCAGGAAGCCTGGGTCTCTCCATTGCTGCCCCCCCTCCCGCACCACTGGGCCCTGGAAGCAGCTGACCCTGGTCAAGTGATAAGCGAGTGAGAAGCCAACGGGAGAAAGCAACGCTTGAGAGGTGTTGTCAGGGCCAAGGTTGGAGCTAGGGAGGGAGAGAACCGTACTCCTGAGCATGTGCAGAAGGCGGCTCCCCTCTAATGAAAGGATCCACGGATAGACCCCTTTCTGGTGCTTATGCACATAGCAGCAGGGCCGGTTTAAGGGCACTGCAGCCCCTGGGGCCCCTGTCATTGGGGGGGGGCATCCTCACCCTCCTTCTGCAAAAACATTATTAGTAATACATTTGTCCCTCAACACGCTTGAGAGGTGTTGTCATGGCCAAGGTTGGAGCTAGGGAGGGAGAGAACCATGCTCCTGAGCATGTGCAGAAGGTGGCTTCCCTCTAATAAAGGATCCATGGATAGACCCCTTTTCAGGTGCTTATACACATACCTGCAGGTTTAAGGGCCTTGCAGCCGCAGGGGGCCCTGTCATTGTGGGGGGCCCATCCTAACCCTCCTCCTGCAAAAACATTATTAGCAATACATTTGTCCCTCCATATCATGGATTTGGTATCCACGGATTTAGGTATTCACAGCTTGAAAATGTTCTTTTAAAAAATAATAATCCAAAAAGCAAACCTTGATTTTGCCATCTTATATAAGGGGCACCATTTTGCTATACCATTGCATATAATGGAACTTGAGTATTCACGGGTTTTGGTATCCACAGGGGGTCCTGGAACCAAACCCAAGCGAAGTTGAAGGAACAACTGTAATCTGAATATTCTGTACTGTGAATAGGTTAGGTTAGATTACATTGACCTGAGATAAACATATGCCCCCCCCCAAATTAAGCATTGCAGGGCCCCCCAAAATCCCTTAAACCGGCCCTGCACACCAAACTAGAAGGACTAAAATAGAATAAGTGCATTAAGGGCCCATCCCCCCCCCCCAAAAAAAGTTAAAATAATCCAAATGGCAACCGCATGGAAGGCGATCTGTCTAAACGAACAATCGAACAATGTTGGAAATTTCCAGCTTTCTTCACCACTGGCTGTGCTGGCTCAGGCTACTGCGACTTACAGTCCACATGAAGGGATATATAATCCCTATCCCTGCTGTAATGTAGCTAGCAAGTAAGGGAAACAAGCAACGCTGTCCATGCTTTGGATTGGGACTAGCAAGGGTAGGCAAGAAAGCTCAGTTTGTGAACTAGGCATTTTCTCCCCACCCAAACCCCTGCTAAGAGCTAAAGCCAATCGGTCATCCCACGACTCAACCTTTCCTTTGAGCAAGAAAAAAAACCAGGCCCATATTTGATGTTCCCCCAATACTCTGCTAGAGAGGTCTTAACACTGCAGTTCAAAGGCGTGCACTAGACAAATATCACATGAAACTACAAATCCCAGAGTTCCATGGGATGGAACCATTGCCATTTAAGTGGAATCTAGTACTGTAACCACGTAGTGTAGGGGTACTCATTGTCTGCCCTATACCCAGGACAGATAGAACCCAGAAAGTGGTGAAATACAATCTCCTTTATGAATGAGTGTACTGTACATATCCTCTTTTCTTTTTTTTTCTTTTTATAGATAATTTTTATTAATTTTTTTATCTCTTATGTGACATTACAACATTCTACTTATATACTTACTAACATGTAACATTAACATACTTTACATTTACTAACCTATATTATTGACATACATATACATACATCTATTTCTAAACATTTATACACTTTCTATACTCACATTTACATATCCTCTTTCCTTATTATTACAGAGAAAGTATTCTGAGCAGTGCCTTTGACATGGCAAATGCAAGAAAAGCATGGAATATTTGGCATCAAACTAGCCAGCCCTTCACTTGTGGGGCTGCAAGGGAGCTGGAGAAAAGCGTTCACACTGTAATCCCCCCAACACCAGCCACTCCTAATCTACAGATTAAGTGATTCAAAATCTTCATTAGTAGAAATGCCAGGAAGCTTGGAAAAAAACACATTGTTAATATTAGTATTATATTCTACCCCAATTTGGTGCCCAACAGGTTTGCAAGACAATTTAAATGATCATTGTAAACCCCCACCCAATACCTCAAAGCAATAATCAATAGTAAAACACAATAACCTAGTGGCCAAAATTAAAATTAAACATCAGACAGCAAAATTTATAGTGTGTCCAATGAATAGTGAATTTTAAAAGGAGCAAACCAAAAAGTTCCCTTTAAACAGACACAGAGTGTGCAAGAGTAATCTGAAAAAGAACCACAATTAGCCCAGGAAAACAGGAATGAATAGTCAAAACAATCATTCAGACAGGAGATCTCATAGGCCTGCATCCAATGCCAGAAAACCCCTTTGTATAAATATCCACTGTAAGCCCCCAAATGATGAAGGAAACAGGAGGAGGGTCCTAATGGAAGAGTATGGGCAGTTCCAGGTGGTTTGAAGGACTCTGTCTCCCTATATGAGCCTACCCATGTCTTGAAATCTACTCTGGAGGCTCTTCTCTCTGTCCCACCTCACCACCCTCACAATTACACCTGGTAGGAACATGGGAGAGGGCCTTCTCAGTGGCTGCTCCCAAACTCTGGAGCCCCCTTCCTAGAGGGGTTCAACTGGCACCCTCCTTGCTGTCATTCTGTAGGCAGGCGAAGACCTTTTTGTTTTGGTAGGCCTTTGAAGGCTGATTGCTCAGGAAGAAAGGGCCTTTCATGTGCTGGGTTGTATATCTTGGTTCTTTCATTTTTTTTATGGTTATGGTTTTAACTGATAGTTCAATTATATTTTTCAACTTTTGTATGATGTAAATTTTTGAGCTGTATCTGTGTTAACTTTTGTAAGCTGCCTTCAGTCCCAGGACTTTATCAGACCAACAACCCCAAACATTCTTTTGCCATCATATTTTGTGGAGTTTTTATGCCAGCAAAAGTACCCCCTACCAGACCTACCTTTAGCATCATCAGAAAGACAGCCCTGGCAGTAACAGAGCATGACCAGAGCTCTGTTTACTTCCAGGTTCTAAATCTCGGCAATTCTCATGAAAAGATGAGAGTGCGGCAAATTCAAAAAGTAAAGCAAGACAAAGACATAAAATGTAGACACAAGCACAGAAACACACTTTAAAAGTCCCAAGTACACTGGGAGAGGGTCATAAAAAGAGCGTCCCCTACTTGGCTGTTGCGATCTCACCCGGAAGTGTTCTGTTAATTAACGGTGTATTCCCGTGAGCATAATGGCATGAGGATCCAAATGCTGGCAACAAAGCACCAGGGGAGATCTATTGATGGCTTGGCCCATCAATAAAAAGGAACAGCTTTTTGATAAGACATGATCGCGAAAAGATGATATTGTATGATATGCGTATCCTTTCGTGATCATTAGGCATTGTTATGATGTCATATTTGCTGCATCTGATAAAGTCCCCAGACTGGGAAAAGGTAAGATGGGGAGAAGGAGGATGCTTTAACAAATCTGAGAAAAGGATAAAAATGTCCTCATTTGCATCAAAAAGGTAATAATATTGGTTCCAGGTGAACTTCTTTGAGAAAAGAGTTTGATGACTCCATAGTGTCGATGGCCTTCATTCTAATCACCATTCCCAATTCACTTCAGGTGAGAGCCTCCAGAGTTTAGCTCGATACAAGCAGGCTTATGAGCAAATTTTCACTCAGCCTGACGGATCATTAGCCATGTAGGACTCTAAGGGTAAGCAATATACTTTAAACTGTGCTCAGAACTGGACTAATAGCCAGTAGATTGCTTTAAACACCAGTTTAATATAGTCAAAACAGCCAGCCCCAGTTAATAATCTAGCATTTAGTACCTGTATTCTGAAGCAGTTGTCATTTCCAACAAGTCTAAAAGGCAGATCCATGTGCAATATATTACAGTAGTCAATTCTCTTTATCTGCTGATCACTGTAGCAGCAACATTCATTATGATGGGTGGGGCAGAGATAGCTGGTATATTTTATATACTGGTGTATTTACATATTGGGCCAGTTCAGAGGTGATGCTGAACTATATTATAGTATACAATTCAGTGCTCAATTATCCTTCTCAAGAACATCCATTTCAATTAATTAGAGTTACCAGCCTAAATACCCTAAATGCACCAGATCCTGTCTGATCTTGGAAGCTAAGCAGGGTCAGCTCAGATTAGTACTCGGATGGGAGATCACCAACAAATACCAGGTGCTGTAGGATAGATTTCAGAGGAAGGAATTGACAAAACCACCTCTAAATATTCCTTGCCTAAGAAAACCCTATGAATTTCATTGAATCGCTATAAGTTGACAGGTGACATGAGGACACACATACACACACACACACACACACACACACTGTTATATCCAGACCTGAAATTGTCGTTAATCTTAATGAGAGTTGAGGGATTCAAGAAAATCTCATAAACTATGGTTTGAAGTAGGCTTGCTTCTGTGAATCACAGTTAAAGTTAATGAGTTTGTCCATGTCTGGACATGGTGCAGTTACTTAAAAACAGAAGTTAAAAATTCCAATCCTCTCCTTGTAGTAGCAGAAGGAGGAGATGGAAGTTAGAGTGGACACGTCCAAAGTGATTCATTCACATGATCTTATACAATAGCATTAAGTCCAAATGAAGTCATGGTATACAACGGTGAGTCAAGAATCTAGCTATGAATACCAAACAAAATTCTTCAGGAATTCATTTTGTTGTCATTATTGACTGTGGATTTGTAGGCTGTGCTTGACAGCATTCTAGAGACTGCATCTATCATATTGCTTCTTGTAATGTCATGTAGGTGTATTTTAGCCCCTTTCACAGCATTATTTAATTTAACTTAACAGTTGTTTCTGCTGCAATCTACATATGTTGAATGTTGCATTTTGTGTTTTGATTGCCAATGTCTGTCTGTTGAGTGGGATTAGTCATAGGAAAGTGTTAGATGTGACATAATAAAATATATATTTGCTTACTTCTGTGGTTGTGTTTTGGCTACAGCATGCCATGGTTTGTTAAAGTATCTTTTTATTCTCTGATGTTTATGTGGTAGTGGTTAGACTGTAACCATACACACACCTCAAAAGATAAAGTTACCTTGCATGATAGAACCATTAAGAATGTTGGACTAGAACCAGGGAGACTCTTTTTCAAAACCCCATTTAGGCATGAAGCTCACAGGCTTTGGTGTTCCTTCCAGCTCTATGGGGTTTGATCCTATTATCTGTGTTAGGACAGTTGCTTTCTTTTACCTTAACCTACCTTGCAGGGCTGCTGTGCAGTCTAAATAAAATGGATGGGGGAGGAGAATCATTTACTTTGGCCTGAATTCCTAGAGGAGGATGGATGGCATAAAATGTAACATATCTGTTTGAGCAGGGATTCTGGAACTGTTTTTAAGATGTAGGGGTTCAACTTTGGCAAGCAGGTGGTTATTAATTTTGACTACATGCAGGTATGCTTTTTTAAAACAATGATAACACAGAATACGTTGCATTAAAACAGTCATCATCATCCAACTGAAGCCGGTAACAATCCAAGTACCATGAAACCAGTTGCAAAATAATGATCATTTTAGTACACGTCTGAATGATAATTCCTATGGGGTCTCAACTACTTAGAAATCTTGGTGGTCCAATTTTTCCAGATTATTTCATGGGGACTTAGGCTTTCCAGCCTAGTTTTATGGGGGGCTTGACCCCCACCCCACCCTGGTTCCAGGGTCTACGTGCTTGATCACTGTTTTCCCCTATTAAACCTATTAAAACCCTATTAAAATAAAGGAATTCTGGTATAAGCATACCATAGAGTTGCATTGGAGAACCTAGAAGATGCCTAGCGAAGGGATACCTCTCTAGGCATTTTCCAGCACAACTATATGGTATGTGTCCCTATTTTTTCAGCCACAGATAACTAAAACCACAGATATTGGTTCTGTGGATAAGGGGGTCTAACGGTATGTAAATACTTAATAGTAAGTGGTGTAAAAATGTACAGTGAATGATCTTTGTACACTCCCACATCTGTCACCTTCATAGATACCTTGTGAAGATAATAAAGGAGGGGAAGATATGTTTGAAGGCGGTATGTGAGAGAGACTACAGGTATAGTTCAGTTAATAAAGTCTCTGACAAAGAAACCCCCTTTTTTTTTACACAGGCTTTTTACACCTGCCGAGCACCCCTTTTCCACATTGCCCTTTGTCTAGCTGGAAGTTTTTTAGTAGCATCAGCATTGGGAGGATGGAGAAAGAGGGATGGAGAAACACAGAGTTTTGGTGTCGGGTTGCAGCAGCCTGTCTATAGTAAACAATGCGTGAACTGGGAAACAATGGAATCCTGCTGTACCTACTGTATCAGTCTGTGCATGCATCCAACAGGTGAGGTGAGCAGCAGCTGACTACCCCCAGCCTGTTAAAAAAATTATAAAATCTATAAGTCCAGCCACCAAAATGGAAACCATAAGAGAATTGGAGGATGGTGGAAGGAAAAGTAATCCCTGGATGACTTTTGGAAGAAGCCTTTAAGTGGTTTCTTGACAGTTCAAAAAAATTTTTTTTGTTTATTTGTTCAAGGCTTCCCTGCCCTGGTTGTTGCATTTCACATGTCCATATTGTTAGTTTTGGAGAAAAAGGTTTGCTGAAACATGTTGAACTTTTTTTTTTTTTTTTTTTTTTTTGTGGCATAGAAGCCTTTCCCTTATTCTTTCCATGTTATTTCTGCCTCAGGTACAAAAGTTTCTGTTAAAAGTAATGTCCAAGAGCAGATCGACTTGATTAACTGAGGTATATCTGTGTTTATTATTCAAAATATGTTTCTCATCTCTCATTCTGCTTAGATGGCCAAGGCAAATCACAACATGCAAAAACATTCTGTAAAAAGGTTTTTTTTTAAACAAACAAACAAACAGGTTTAAACTACAACAAAACACTCACATGAATATAGTTACAAACACTCCTCAAAGCCAACCCTGGTTTCAAGGATCCAAGCCCATTTGAAATAATGGTGACTTGGCCGCTTGCTAGAAATTCAGTAGGTTTGGAGCCACCCAGCTAGACCTGACTTTCCTTGGGAGTGAACCCCACAGCTTGACGAACTGCCACAGAGAAAAACTGGTGTTTGTGTATTCACCAACCTAACCTCTTGGGGTTGTGGGACATGCAATACGATCCATACTATACTCTACAGTGGATGGAATACTGAGAGTTTATTGGAGGAGAAGGGAATGAGAAATGGGGATGAGGGATGCAATGCAGTACCCTGAAAGAGAAAAAAAAAGGGCTGGCTGGTATACTGAATGAGAAAATGCCACACCGCAACATTTTGTTGCAGATCCCACTGGTCTATAAAAGTATAGACAGCTGGCAGCCTTATGACCTGGCAACCAAAGAGGGAAAACAATGTGTTCTATTGTTATTTTAAATGTGTTTATTAAACCATCTGGACAATGTATAAATGGAAAGATGGGGTGGAGAAAAGAAATGATATTAATAAAACGAACTGTGTGAGCAAAAGCAATAGGAAATGTATAGCACATATCCTCCAACGTTTCAAAGATGAAAACCAGGTTACATGTGATCAAGCATCATCAGAGTGTGGTCAAGATAGCCAAAATTCTTGAGGAGGAAAAGACAAGCAAGGAAAGGCTGCAGCAGTTTGCTTTTATCTGAGTCTCCTGGGAAGGGCAAGATTCTACCCCGCCTCCATTCCTCTCCCCCTTGCTGTGGCCCTATCTACACAAGGGGCAAAAAATCTACACAAGGGGGTATAAAATCCGAAAAGGCAGGCATTTGAATGTGAACGCTCTGCCTACACGATTTTTACCCCCCCCCCACAAAGCCCGCATGGCCTGGGAGGGAGGAAGAGGATAGAGGCAGCAGTGGGGCTAGGAAGGGAGCCCGGGTCTGGAGGACGGAGGATGGAGGAGGAGAGCGGCGGCACCGGTGGGGCTGGGAAGGGGGGCAGGTCTGGAGGAGGAGCGGCAGTGGGGCTGGGAAGGGGGCCAGTCAGAGGAAGGAGGAGGAGGAGGAGGACAGCAGGTGGCATGGACTGCTTATCTTTAAAAAAATGGCAGCCACTGCTGTTTCCTCTCTTTCCAAGCCCCACCCCTCTATCCTGCCAGCCAATCAGGTTACACTCCTGTTCGTATCTATGCGAACAAGAGTGTACAGACAATTAATCATTCGAACAGCTGTCCGGAGTAAACCCTAGGATCTGGATGAAGAGCCAGATCCCCTGGACACAGATTAAAAGGTGAGTTTTACAGCTCCCCCCCCCCGAATAACACGTATTTATTCGAACGGCGGTCTGTAAAGATTGCAGATTTTTCGAATAAACACATGTTATTTTTCATCGTGTAGGCGGGGCCTGTGTTAACTGAGTGAAAACTGTTTTTTTTTGCACTTTCAGCTCAGTTTGCTGCAAGAGGAAGAAGAAACTGGGATATTTAAAAAGTAGCTGAAACAGTGGGATGACGGGTGATTAATTGGGACGGTCCCTACCAAACCAGGACAGTTGGAGGGTGTGATAGGGATAGATGGCTTAGATAGCATTGTGTCCTGTACTGAATAATTTCCCACTAAGGCATCTCCAGTCCTTTTTGCTTTAGTTTGCTTACCTCTTTCATCTCACGGTGGCTGGAAGTGATGTTGCAATCTGAAAAAGAGAAAAAAATCATTGAGATCAGAGGAGAACAATCTGCCTAAATTTCATCCCTGGAACCATCTATAGATTTCATGCCTCTCCGTACACCCACCCCGATTCTAGAAAGTAATTACAGATAGAGTTTTTGACCAGACCTTGAAGTCTGAGGCACTCTTCCATATAAAATGAAGTCTTTGGACAGGGACTCCATCAACTAACTCTAGCTGAAGCTATAAAATCAGTGATAAATCCAATCCAGTCCCCTTCTAGGAAAGAAAGAGGGGAAATCCCATCCACAATGAAGTTTTCGTCCCTGATGGGGTGAGTCCAGCAATAATTCCACCAGGCAGATTGTACTCATAGCAGCAAGACTACTGTATATACTTTAGTTTTCCTTTTCCCCTGCCTCCCTATTTCCTTTTGTATTGTCTCTTGTTTGTACAATACGTCTCTTCACTAAGTTATTTCTCAAAGCAAGTAATTTTAACAATTTTCTTCTAGCTAACAGCAAATCTTTTAAAAAAGCAGCAATTTGCAAAGCCTATTCGCAGTCCAGGACTCGTTTTGTGCAAAATTCGCACACGGATGTTTTCCACAGGAAGCAGTATTTTCTGTGCAGAAAACAGGTTTTCCTGCACAGAGAATAGTTCTGCATAGAAACATTTCTTTTCTGCATAAAAATGCTGTTTCCTGTGCAAAAAAGTGCTGATTTCTATGCTAATAATCCATGTGCGAAATTTGTGCAGAATAAATCCCAAAGATTCTCATCAGTCCAGGATTCTTTTTATCAGGGTTTTTAACATCCGTAAAATATGTTTGTCAAGTGGTTTGTATATTTTCAAATATTCTTTCCATTTCTATTGGGTTGGAAGTCTGAGTGCATGAATTATTTTGTCCTTTTTACTAGTATGTAAGCATTTCCAGCATTAGAGCTATGGTATAAATGCTATAAATAAACAAATAAGGGCTTGTCTAAATGAGCAGGGGGAAGAAGGGAGTGTTCCGCATGGCAATTCACAGTACCTGTGACTTGTTTTAATGGGTTTTTTCCCTCCTAAAAGCTTCACATGCCTGCCTGTCAAGATGACGGCCATGAGTGAATGACATTTTCACTACTGTAATCTGCTGTTGACAAACCTTTTTTAAAAAACAATTTCCACTATGTGCTGGAGTGATATTTTGCCTTTCTGAAAAAAAGGAAAATAAACAAACATCCCATTTTATTGCCTTAGTGCTCATTTGCTGAGGTGAAAATCCAGCATGGCCATAGTGGGTGCTTGCCCTGTTAGCAAGTCCCGTCCCCCCCTTGTCCAGCCACATTGGAAACTGCTTAATGCAATGTAGATGTGTAAATTGCTATTGCTTAAAACAATTTGTAAGCCCCTCTGATAGCCTTGTGGCTGAAGAGCGGGGTATAAATCAATCAATCAATCAATCAATCAATAAAAATGTTTCTTCTCCTATGGGAAAGCAATTCAAAGTGAAGCACTTGTGCCAATGAGCAGGAATGTGCATTCACCATGCAGTATTTAAAAAACTTCATGGAAACCCATGGTCTCCTAACATGCACTATATGGCAGTTTTTGCCCCCTCCTTCTGAATATAGCGAATCACTGCAGGTTGTCATTAAGACAACACGTGTTCTCGAATTTTACGAGGATTATTTTCACCATTTAGATAACCCCGAAGTCTAGGTAATGGAGTAGGGCCAACATGGTGCTGTGGTCTGAATGTTGGTCTCTTGGAGACCAGGGTTCAAACCCTGCCCGGCCACCCAAATCCTCTTGATGACCCTGGGCAAGTCACATTCTCTCAGCCTCAAAGGAAGGCAAAATGGAAAACCTCTGCTGAATAAACCTTGTTAAGGAAAGTCTAGAATCGGGTCGCTATAAGTTCGAATTGATTTGGAAGGTACATCTCAATGATAGCAATTCAAACTCGGGAATATTTTGCTTTCTTGGAGACAGATGTAGTATCTTATGGCCTGGTTTTGCCCTCGAAAATGGTTGGATATATTTGAGCTTAAAATAGGTTACAAGAACGCACAGCCTGAGGCAGACCTTAAGTGTGGAAAATTTTTTAGCCTGACTGGCACCGCATGCCCTAGATCCTTGATTTCCTGTGTAAAGTGCTCAGTCTGCACACTAAAAGTGCCCCCTTAGTCTTCTGGCTGTGTTTCCACAATCCCCATTACTTTTGGTCCCAGCTGCCTGGCTGGTCTGCCTAGGGAGGCCAAAGGAGCACTTCATTGTTGCCTAGCAACTACAGGCTTCGAGCCTTGGAGGCATTTGGGAGGCTGACCTGTAAGCGACTGAGGAGTTTATCCTGCAGCAAAGCAAAGCAATCTTAATGTGTTTCCACTCAATTTTTGCATGAGAGGAACCCGGGCTGCAAAGTTTTTAAGTGAGAAAACCAAAACCGAAATCAAATAAATAAATAAACCAGACTTGCTGTATGTATTGTTCTCAATAAGAGTATAGTGTCTTCTAGATCAAGGAAAGTAATAGTGCCAATCTCTTTTGCTTTGGTCAGACCTCACCGAGAACACTGTGTCCTTTTTCTGGACACCATGATTCAAAGATATTGAGAAGCTGGTATGAGTCCGGACAAGGGTGACCAAAATGATGGGAGGTCTGGAAGCCATGCCCTATGAGGAGCGGCTTAAGGAGCTGAGTATGTTTAGCCTGGACAAGAGAAGTTTAAGAGATGGCATGATGGCCATGTTTAAATATTTGAAGGGATGTCATACTGAGGATGGAGCAAGCTTGTTTTCTGCTGCCCCAGAGACTAGGACACAGAGCAATGGACTCAAACTACAGGAAAAGAGATTCCACCTAAACATTAGGAAGAACTTCCTGACCGTAAGAGCTGTTTGGCAGTGGAATACACTGCCTTGGAGCATGGTGGAGTTTCCTTCTTTGGAAGTTTTTAAACAGAGGCTGGATCATTCATTTGTCGGGAATGATTTGATTGTGTGTTCTAGTATGGCAGTGGGTTGGACTAGATGGCCCTTATGGTCTCTTCCAACTAGGATTCTATGATTCTAGGGTCACTAACTTGCTCCGGTGGCACTTTTCCTGTCTTGTCAAGTTGTCGCTTGCTAACATGCTGTTGTTGTTTGCTCTGGTTTATTTATAGCCATCCCACTGGAAGGACAAATGGAAAATAATGCAGAATAAAAGGGATTATCAGTGGCTTGAACTGGGGCAGGCATAATTAGCAGGGGATAGAATTGGAAGAGAACAGTCAACTTTAAGACTCACTTTCACTGTAAAGGCCTAGCTCCCTTTACAACTCCACCCAACCATGAGGACTTTTTCCTCTTCATCTTCTCCTCTTCCTCCTTCTCCTCTTGAGCGGCTTTCTGGTTTCTTACCTGACCTGTTTGAGTTCTGCTGGTGCCTTTCAATTCCCCCATTTGAGCCCCTGCTTGCTGTTGGGTAGATTAGTCTCTTACTGATCAAGTCTAATGTGTTTACAGGTGGTAATTGGCTTCTCAAGCAAGGTTTAATAGGGTTAATGGCTGCTCCTAAGGCCTTTGATGCTCCGGGAGAAAAAAATAGCCTGGTAGTGAGAAGTGGATGAAATGGCACTTATTCTGCACATCAGAAACTCATATTCTGGGCACCCTGTAAGTTAGGGAAACAAATCCAATATATATAGAAAGGTGTTTCCTGCAATGGATTAATTATATCTATGGATGGGGGTGGGGGTGGGAATCTCCTTCCTGATAGGATTTCCACATATTTTTATAAGATGCTCCTGTGCTTTAAAGGAAACCTAATATCCATAAATTTATTAGGCGCAGCTTTCCCCACCATTATGATATTGAAAAAAAAACACATTTTTCTCCTAGTGTTTTGTTGTGTTTGCCTGCCATTAAAGAGATAAGAACATGAACTGTTTTAAAAAATAAAAAGCTGGCAAGTGAGAGCCATTGGCTAATTGGAGCAATTTTAATGAATTGCTTATTCATACTAACAAGCAGGGCATTTGATGTTTCATAATACCACTCAACCCAGGTGGGAATCTACTTAAGAGTTTTGGCCTTGGATTGACTTCAGGTGAAATGTAAATTCAATCTGTGGCAATTCATCTGTGATAGGCCATTCATATGTAATGGCAACCAGCAGCAGGAACTAGGGCTGTGTCAGCTTCCAAGCAAGGCTGGTACTACAGAAGGTCTTGCTGGAAACCATCCATAATGTCACTGTAGGTTAGGGATGGGGAGGGCTATTCCTTCTGACATTTCACAGATGAAAACCAGGATACGTGTGGCCAAGCAATGTCAGAGTGTGGTATAGATAGCAAAAATTATTGAGGGGGAAAAAAAAAGACAAACGAGCATAAGCTGCAGTAGGTTGTTTCTGCCTGAGCTTACAGGTAAGGGCAAAATTCTGCTCCCTTCTCTTCCCCAACTGAGTTAATTGAGTGCAAACTACTTTTGCACTTTGAAAACAGTTTGTAACAATTGAAGGAGGAACTTTTTGACAGTAAGAGCTGTTCGGCAGTGGAACACACTCCCTCGGGGCGTGGTGGGGTCTCCTTCCTTGGAGGTCTTTAAACAGAGGCTGGATTGCCATCTGTCGGGGATGCTTTGATCAAGATTTCCTGCGTGGCAGGGGGTTGGACTGGATGGCCCTTGTGGTCTCTTCCAACTCTGCAATTCTATGAATCTATAAGTAAGTTAAGCACAAAGGGAGAAAGTGAGAGAAGAGAGGAACTGGTACATTTTAGAAACAGATGAAAACATGTGGCCAACCAACATCAAAGTGTGGTCAAGGTAGCAAAAATTATTGAGGAGGAAAAAGACAAGCCAGGAGAAGCTGCAGCAGGTTCTTTCTGCCTGAGCCTACAGGGATGGGCAAGACTCTGTCCTCTCCTCTCCTGCAACTGAGTTAATGGAGTGCAAACTACTTTTGTGCTTTGAACTCAATCTGCAGGAATTGAGGACAAAGGGGAAAAGTGGGAGAAAGGGAGAAATTGGGACATTTTAATAGCAGCTGAAAAATAGGGTGACAGAGGGGTAATCTACAGTGTCTGCCAAAGCAGTACAGTTGGAGGATATGGTAAGGTGATGGGAAAGACCATGGATGCTTTTGAAGGAGCTTCTGCTAGATCCACAAGTTTCATTTTCCTCACCAGGTCTTGGTTACAGTTCATGCATATATGTTCTTGCCCTTCTCAAAAAAGAGTGGCCACGCAGTGCTTGGGAAAGTTACTGTTTTGCACTACAATTCTCTAAATACCCTGGCCAGCATGGCCATGCTGGTAGAGGATTCTGGGAGTTATGCCCCCCCCCACACAAGTAACTTTCCGTAGCCTTCAGTAATGGGGCATTTGATCCATAAGTGGGTTGCATCCTGAACCTAAAGTAGGAGGGTTATTTAAATGGTGTCCTCCTTATCCCACTAAGCCTGGATCTGGCCCCAGTCCCAGGGACCACTACCTGCAAAGCTGCCTGAGGCCATGTGTCTGGTGCCAGGCAGGGAAGCTATTTCTGTTCCCAGGGGAAAATGTCACAATAGCCTTTACGACTGACTGGGTTGTGTGTTCTGTTAGTTCCTAATAAAACCCGGAAGCAGCAGAGAATCCAGAAATGTTAATGCTTATGAGTGGAAGTCCATTTTGCAATTAAAAAGCACTATACTTTAATGCACAGGCAACCACGTTGCTTTTGACTTTCAGTTGCTGTGTCTAGACCAAAAACTGGGCTGTAGCGGCCTAACACCTATGATGAGCCCCAGCAAGGAAATGGCCACTGTTTTTATTCTGTGTGTGGGGGGAGTGGGGGTTAAGAAAAGGAAAAAAGGAGAAAAGCTTTAGATGTTTGGAGCATGTGGAGAAAGACAAGGCAAAAAGTTATGGAAGGAGAGAAGAGGAGAGCAAGGAAGCAGAATAGAGGAGATATCTGGTGAAACTTTAGAAGTAGGAGTCCTAGGTAGAAATTTGGGTTTCAAGGTGTGTCCCCATCCTCAAGTCTGAAGCCAAAGAGCCACTTCACATGTGAACAGTGTTCAATGGTGATGGGCCCTCTGTCAGGATAACTAGCTAGCTTAAGGCAGGAAGGGGCTGTAATTAGGGTAGCCAGATCTCATAATTAGGGTTGCCAGCTCTCAGGGTCTGGCCTTGAGTCTCCAGTTTTCAGGAGTTATCTCTAGGCAGGGGGACAAGGGTGCATATCTCCAGTTCTGGTGCGCTCATCTTTGGGCAAAAAGAAAGGTGGTGGTGGTAGATTTTCTTGGCAGCATTTGTTTGGAGGAGGTTTGAAGTTATCTTCCTTTGAGGCTGATTTCCATGGTCTCCCAGAGTGCTAGTCCATGGTTGTGTGCAAATCTCCAGTCAAGGCTTAACTGGAAGGTTTCTACAACTTGCAAATTGACTCCCAGGATATCTATGGTTTTACTTTAAAAGGAGGAAGGAAAGAAAAAGAAATGTAGCAGCACCTTCTAGACTAACCGGTCTTTCTTTTCACATGAGCTTTCGTGATACAAACCCACTTCTTCCGATGCAATACAGAATGATCCAAAGAAGTGGGTTTATATTCACGAAAGTTAATGTGAAAAGCAAAAACAGTTCACTGTAAAGATGCTGCTATATTTCTTTTTCTTACTTCTCTCCCTCCCTCTTTTTTAAGCTGCAAGAGACTAATATGGCTACTTTGAAAACTACCACTATAGATTTACTTTTAGCTTCATCCTTCCCTCCCAGTTGTTGTGGTTCCTGGGCTCATCATTGGTTCTTTGCTGCATCCACCTTCTGGCTAAAAGCGAAGAGGTTAGATCAGTGGCTCTTAACCTTTTCTTTACCAGGGCCCCCCTTTAAATATTGTTTGTTGCCATAGACCCCCAAGACTTAACTCAAGATTTAAAAACCTGACAACAACAACACCTGGTGATAATAATAGAGCTACACCATCCATTAAACCTTCCCTCAGAGGCACTTGCTGCAACTTTATGACTGGAATGGCTATGTGCAGACCAAACTAGCCAGCCTTTGCCTTGGCTGCTATCACATGGCCACTCCACTGCAGGAAGGAGGTGGGCCGAACAGCCTTCAAGCCTTTGCGGACCCCCTGTGAGGACATCGTGGACCCCTGGGATCCACAGACCACAGACTAAGAACCACTGGGCTAGATCAAATGTTCCTTATCTCCCTAAATAAGAAGAAATTATCCCTGCCTTTCATCTTGATTTGGAGACAGTCCTTATAACTGTTTTAATTTCCAGACAGGAAAATGTGTTCTATGTGCATGCATACATACATGTGTTTGTGTGTGTGTGTACGTTGAATGACAAGCTGGGAGCAACTGTGGCTGGCACTTAATGCGTAACAATTAATGACATCACTAGGGGCCCACCCTAGATCTCAGGTTTTGGACCGGAAGTCCCAGAACTTGGGACAATCCTAAACTGGCAACCCTACCTGAAATGGCTGCTGAGAGAGAGGCAGGTTTCCATTTATACCCCACTAGCTTCCATGCATCTGCTGCTGCACATCTACTGATTTTACACTCCCTCCCCTCACTCCAGTGAGCACATAGATGACCGAGAAGTGCCTTCTTTGGTGCCGGAGTAGTCTTTTGGTCACGCATAGGGGAGGACCCTGATGAGTGTGTATCCCTCTAGCAGCTGGATTTCATGTGTGTCAGCAGGCATATTGCCTTCTCTGTATGTGTGCATAGATTTCCTCCTTGCATGCACTTGTGCAGCTGGTTGCAAAGAGAGAAAGACTGGCTCTCCTTCCCTGGCTCCCTCCTTCCCTCTCTTTCTCCCTTCTCTTCC
Source organism: Gambelia wislizenii (assembly GCA_030847615.1). Lineage (NCBI taxonomy): Eukaryota > Metazoa > Chordata > Lepidosauria > Squamata > Crotaphytidae > Gambelia > Gambelia wislizenii. The sequence continues at coordinate 29,930,393 of JAUMIR010000010.1, read as the reverse complement.
CTCCCCCATTCGCTCCTGCTGGCCTGGCAGTCAGGCTGAGCCTTTGGCTGGGAGCCAGAGGAAAAAATTCCATCTCCCCCCTCCACCTCTCCACTGCCTTTGCTTGGCTGCCGCAGCTGGGAGCAACAGCAAAGGCGGGGAGGAGCTTGGATGGCAGAGCCCAGAGATGTGGAAAAGCCTGGCCCTGGTTCTCCTCTGGCTCATGCCTCAAGTAGAACACGGGAGCAGATTAGAACACAGGGCCTTCTCCCCCCCCCCCGTTCTTGAGGGCGCTGGATCTCTTGATGTGCCAAGCGAATAGGCCAAGGGTGCCATTTCTCAAAATGCAGCCACCCAAAATGTTTGCAGTGGCCACGACTGGCAATCTTTTGCTTCTCTGTTGGCACAGTGTGTGGGCCGTCCTGTAGGTTCTGTGTGGGCCAAGGAGACAAACCCGTTTTGAGAGAAAGTGCCCTAGAGCAAGGATGATTGTTCCAGTGGGAGGGCCTAATGGTTAGCAGTGGTGACCCAGCCGCCTCCCTGCCCTCTTTCAGAATGGTTCTCCCTCTTTTGCACCAAAACACAATATTATAATGAACAATTGAAACCCTGCCCAGTACCCTGGGGTCTTTTCACACTCGACACTTACAGCACTGTGATTCCACTTTTAACTGCCATGGTCCCATCCTATGGTATCCAGGGATTTTGAGTTTAGGAAGGGAGTACTTGGAATTCTAAGCCAATGCTTGACTTCCTTGGGGCAACTGTCAGGGCCACAGTGCCCCCCAAAGACCCATTGCTATTACCTGTTCTCCCTCTGCTTAAAAAGATTTTAAAGCTAGCAAAGCTCTCTGCTGAATCCAACTACATTGTAGTTTCGCATAAGCTCTCTAGAGTGGCCTCTTACAATTTAGTAGCCTTCAGATTGTGGGGTCTACATCATCCCCACTCTTGGCCCATGCCAGCTGGTGCTGACTGCCATGGCAAATCTTGTGGAGTCCCGTACACTCCAAATTCCCCAGTTTGCCAAGGACAGTCCCAATTAATTCTCTGTGATCCCACCTTTCAGCTGCTTTTAAAATCTCCCAGTTTCTCCCTTTTCCTCCCACCTTCTTCCTTTGTCCTCAGATCACTTTAGTTGCTGCAAACTGAGTTCAAACTGCAAAAGTAGTTTGCACCCAATTAACTCACGGGGGCGGGGGGGGGGAGGAAAACAAGGGGCTGAATCTTGCCCTTCCCAGAAGACTCAGGCAAAAATCAAACTGCTGCAGCCTCTCTCAGCGTATGTGTTATTCCTCACTAATAATTTTTGCAATCCTGAGCACATTCAGATGTACCTTGTATCCCAGTTTTCATCTGTGAAAAATTGAAGGGTATGGAGTCCTGGAATGGGATGTTTTTTGGGGGTACACAGAAATCTCAGTGAGAGAGCTCTTGTGCCTCACCAAACTGCAAATCTCAGAATTCCATAGGATGGAACCATGGCTGTTAAAGTGGAATCATAGTGCTATAACTGGATAGAGTGAAATGGTCTCTGGTGCTGATTTCTGGGGCTGGAGAGCAAGAGACTCTTCCCCACCCCACCCTGGTCACATTTTCTGACCATCTTGTCTACCTGCCCCCTCACTATCACTTTTCATTCTGTTCTCACCCCAAAGCTTAGAATAACTGTGAACATCATCAACAGTGTGATTTAGTGTTTTAATTACTGTATGCTGCCTGAAGCTTTTTTTCCCCCTTTACAAAGTAGGACATAAATGGCAAACCAACAAACCAACCTTCTGTCTGTCTTGTCTTGTCCTACAAAAGAAGACTAGAGACATTTTTCTGGAGTAGCCATACAGAGCTGGAGTTTTTATGAGGCAGCTCACTTCAGGGGAGTAATTTTGAATGCTTTGTAAATACTGCAAAAATAGGCACCACAAAAAGTTAAGAAATTAGAATAGGCGGCTTCTGGATATTCTGCCATGGGTACAAAAATGCTTTTGGCTTGCGTTGCATCAGCATTTCTGAATGAGTGCTTGATAGTGATGAGTCTTAGGCCAAATCCACATTACACAAATAATCCAGTTTGTTTGCCAAAGAATGCTGGTGCCTCACCATACTATAAATCCCAGGATTCCATAGGAAGGAGCCATGGCAAATAATCCAGTTTCAAACAGGATTATTTGTATAGTGTGGATGCATCCTTAGGTATTTGTCTTTGTTGGTGTGTGCCTTTGAGTTGTTTTTGACTTATGGCCACCCTAAAGCTACCCTGTCATGGCGTTTTCTTGGCAAGATTTGTTCAGTGGGGGATTTGTCTTTGCCTTCCTCTGAGGCAGAGAGATGGGACTTCTCCAAGGTCACCCAGTGGATTTCCATGGCAGAGTGGAGATTTGAACTCTGTTCTTCTAGACTCCTAGTCCAACATTCAAATCACTATGCCACACTGGCACTCACAATTTGCCTTAGCAAATTCAATTTAGGACCTATTTTGCTGGTGCTAGGTTTGCACTGGGATGGTCTCGGTCCATGGCAGCATGGCTAAAACTCAGCACTGAGTGAAGAAACACCAGAGCGTGGAGAAGTAAAATCTTAGATTACATCTCCCAGCATCCCCCAGCCAGTGTGGCCAGTGGCTGTGATAAAAACTATTACAGTCGGTGAAGTATTTGATTCACTCCAAGGCTGCTGACATACTGCAGAAATAATGCAGTTTAATACTGCTTTAATTATCATGGCTCCATCCTATGGAATCCTGGGATTTGTAGTTTAATGTGGCACCAGAACTCTCAGACAGAGAAAGTGAAATATCTCACAAAGCTACAAATCCCATAATTCTGTAGCATTGAGCCATGGCAGTTAAAGTGGTGTCAAACTGCATTATTTCTGCAGTGTGTCAGCATCCCAAGACAAATTAATGCCGAAGGAAGTATAATCCATGAAACTGGATAGGGTTACTCAACCTACAGATTTCACTTGCTTGTTTATATTCAGTACCAGATCTGCAGAGTAGGACTCTCAGGAATGGCTCAAGGGTAGATGGTGTTTCTTCCCCAGATTTCTGCTGAGGGGCAAGAATCCAGCTGTCCATATCAATGGCATACCCTCCAACTGTCCGGATTTAAAGTGCAGATTAATCCTCTGTCATCCCACTTTCCCAACTGTTTTTAAAATGTCCCAGTTTCCCTTTCCTCCCCTCACTTTCCCCCTTTGTCCTCAGCTTTCTTCAGTGGCTGTGAACTGAGTTCAAAGTCAAAAAGTAGTTTATATGCAAATTACTCAGCAGAGGAGAAGAGTGGGCAGAATCTTGCCATTCTCTGTAGGATCAGGAGAAAGCAAACTGCTGCAGCCTCTCCTAGCTTTTGTGTTCTTTCTTATGAATAACTTTTGCCATCTTGACTATACAGTACTCTGATGTTACTTGGCCACAGGTGTCCTGGTTTTCATCTGTGAAATCTGAGAGGGTATGCAATGGCAATGTTTAGATGCAAAGAATTCCTGGCCTTGGGCTTTCTGTAGAGCAGGGGTGGACATCTTGTGGTCCTCCAGATGTTTTTTAGACAACAGCTCCCATAATCTTCACCACTGGCTCAGCTGGCTAGGGTTTCTAGGAATTCAACAAATTCAACTGATCACAGCTGCTAGCCCTACTATAGGGAATTGTTTTCTATGTACTAGATCAAGACCCACAACTCTGTCATGCTCTCACATCAAGTAGTTGCATCAGCATTAGCACACCACGATCTTTCTTAGGGTTCAGGGTTTTGTTTGTTTTTTGTAAAGTGGAGGAAAACAGTGAAATACAGACAGGTAAGAGTAGGTGCAAGAGAGGAAAAAAAAGAAGAGTAAAAAGGAGAGATTGCAGCTCTCTCTCCCTTGCTCTCTCTGTGCATAAGGGAGGGAGGAGAGAGGAGTGATGGAGAGACCAGTATCATGTTTTAGGGGAAGTCATTAACTCTTGCCCCAATGTTGTCTTCTTAGGGAAAACACTCCCCATCTGCTATTTGAATCTGCCACTGCAGTAAATAGGATGTTCAGTTTGCAAATAGCAGCTTTGGCAGGTGGAGGGGGAATGTTGGAAATTTAGTTGGAAATCTTAGGATCTCAATTGAATCTCTATCTTTCTCAAATAGGCACCTTTTTTTTAAAAGGAACACACAAATGGTATGATATATTTGACCTAAAGACAATGAAAAATATAGAAAAGTGTGGGGAAAAGAAAATGAGCACATGGCCAAAAAAAATATATATTTATTTTTAGTTGAGGCCAAAGATGGATGCCAGACCTGAGAAGTTGAAGATTACTGCTTTAGAGGATGGATGGGTTATTAAGGCCTGGTTAAGGACAACCATCTGTTAAAAACTCATACAATAATAATAGTTAACATCAATCATATGGATCTCAGAGTGTTGAAAGATTTCCACATATGTTATCACAGTGATCTTTACAACAAGCCTTTCAGGAAGGGCTAGTACTGTTAACATCTCAGTACTGTATGGTGCCTTCAAAGGTTTAATAAATAAACAATGATGGTAATGATGCGGCAATGATTAACAATAATCCTAGTAATTTTTTCTGTTAGTGTTAAAAACTGGAATAAAGTTGAGAGGCTACGATTTTGCTTAAAGCCCAAAACGTACGTTCACAATTTAGTGTATCCACATTGCACAATTATAATATGTTGAGATCACTTTTAACTGCCATTGCTCCAGCCTATGGAATCTTGGGATTTGTAGTTTGGTTAGCTAATTAAAATGCTCTATTGAGGGAGCTCTATTGCACTACTCAGACCTACAGCAGCAAATTCTAAGTGTCTCACTAAACTACAAATCCCAGAATTCCATAGAATGGGGCCATGGCAGCTAAAAGTGCTACAATCATGTAATGTGGATACATCCAATAAGAGATGTGAATCTGTTGTTACCAGATTCCCAGATCACCTGTTTAAGCGGTACAGTAGCTCTCTATCAACACTGATGTTGTGTTAGAGTCATGCAGTACTATAGTTTCTTAGGAAGCATTGAGTATCTTCCTAGGGGCTGCAAAATCAGTCATTTCTGGCTTCATGTGTTTCAGGAGCAATTGCTTCTAAACAGAAAATTCAGTGGGTTCAGAACACGGGAGAGAAATTTCCATTGGGAAGAAGTCTCTTATTAGAATCAGTGGAGAATTTCTTCCCAGTGCAATGATGGTAAGTCTTCTGGTTCAGAAATCTGCTAAACATATGCCATATGCTCTCACCAGTCCTTGGGGTTTGATAGTGCTCTAATGAAACCTTCCTCAACTTTTTTTTAAAATTTATTTAAAATGTTGTGCAAAGTAAAAATACACTATAAGGTTCTCAGTTACATATTACAAGGTTCTAGCAATATAACAGTAAGAAAAAAGGAGATAAAGAAAAATAATTACAAGTTTCAATAAAAGCAGGCCAAATATCTAAATATAAGTCCATTTGTAAGTTGTGTCAATATATCACTCTTTTGAATGTTGCAAGCATTGTTAAATCTTCAATCCATTGGATCACAGGTGGGGAAATTTCAGTACTAGAGTACTGTATCAATCTTTTAGCAGTCAAGAGGGCATGAAAGATCCATTTCCCCATGACCATGTGTTAAGTTCCAAGACATGGGTAAATAGTTTAAAAGAATGTGTACATCACAAAATATTGGAGAGCTTTCTAGTGCCAAGTTCATTTGTATAATTACTTCCACCCACAATGAGGCAACTAAGAGTCTTTTCCAAAACATATGAGTTACAGAAGCATTAGCAGTATTATAGCTCCAGCAATTAGCTGATTTAGATAAACCTTTCTTAAAATGACATTGTGATAACCAATATACTTGAAACAGCTTCTGTTAAGACATATTCGGAGATCTAAAGCCATACTTGCTATAGATGTTGAAACAGCAGACAATCGATGAGCCAAAATTGGGCATTGTGCTTTCCTATTCCATTAAAAATGTCACTGCAGGGATCAGTGCAACAGGTGAAGCCTTTCCCTGTATGAAGATGTAATAATGGTGACAAGGGGCTCTACCAGTTGATTTTCTGCCTGTCACAATACTCCCAGTAGCCTTGGCAGGAGGGGAAAAAAGATGGCAGCCCTGCTTCTTATCTAGGGGTAGGGAACCATGAGCCTTCCAGATGGCTGAGATTACAACTCCTACCCTTCTTGTGCATGGTCCATAAATGGCTGGGGCTTCAGGGAGTTGAAGTCCAAAAACATCTGAAGGGCTAAATCTTCCCCAGCTCCGCCTCATTTCATACTGATGGGATATCAAACACTTTGCTATCAGTGCAATGATTCTGTTCTGTAACTGGGTATAACCCAAATCTCCACAAGACTTTGTTTGGTGCCAAACACAGACATATGTTATTGTTATTAGATATACTTTATTGGTGATAAATAATGCAGCCAATGGTACATGCAGAGTAGCACCCCAGCCTTTTTAGCTGATGGAGTCAGCATTGCCTCACAGCCAATAGCAGAACGGAGCCTTTAAACAACTACAGTCGGACCCCTGTATCCATGGAGGTTTGGTTCCCAGACTTAGTGCGGATAACGGAAACTGCAGAAAACAGTGAAGGCCATTGAAAGCAATAGGACTTTTGGTTTAAAATACCATAGAGTTGCCTGGAGGACCTAGAAAATGTCTAGAGAGGACACCTCTCTAGGCATTTTCTACAAAGACTGAAACTGTGGATATTGTTTCTGCAGATATGGGGGTCCAACTGTAATTCTAACCAAACTATCCCTGGCTGACAGTCCACTTCCCCATGACTGGCTATAAGGGGAGCCCCTGGGTTGGATGCACCCGTCTCCCAGGGAGAGGCCAATGGAAGATGGACTTCCATGTCACACCTTCCAACATTTCACTGATGAAAACCATTTCACATGTGTGCCCAAGCAGCATCAGAGTGTGGTCAAGATGGCAAATGTTATTAATGAGGAAAAACAGACAAGACAGGAGAGGCTGTAGCAGTTTGATTTTGACTGAGTCTACTGGGGAGGGCAAGACTCTGACCCTTCTTCTCCTCTCCCTCCTGCTGAGTTAGTTGGGTGCAAACTACTTTTTCACTTTGAACTCGGTTTGCAGCAATTGAAGCAAGCTGAGGAGAAAGGAGGAGGAGGGGAGAAAAAACCTGGGGAGTTTTAAAAGCTACTGGAAAAGTGGAATGGCAGAGGGTGCATCACGACTGTCCCTGCCAATCGAAATGGTTAGAAGCAGGTTTTCTGTGGAGGTTTTCTGGGCTGTGAGGCTGTGTTCTGGAAGAGTTTATTCCTGATGTTTCGCCTGCATCTGTGGCTGGCACCTTCACAGAATGGTTGGGGAGGAGTGTGTGGGTGTGGGTGTTATAAACTGTGAGTCCCTATTGGAGAGGATATGTAAATTTTTGTATTTGCATGGCTACCCCTTGGGGGGGGTGATATACAAGGAGGATTAGTGTTTGTTTGGCTAATGGTCCATTGTCTGTTGGAAATCCCCCTGTCCTTAGGTGAAGTTAGGAGCAGCCTTTCTCAACCTTTTTATCCTGGAGGAACCCTTGAAATAATTTTCAGGTCTCAGGGAACCCCCGCATAAACATTATTCTATATACTGCTATTGCTCCCCCCTCCCACAATCACAATCCCCTGCCCTCCCGGACCCCCAATATGGCTGGTTCTCTGTGAAGTCCACTGTATGAAAATTAATCCAGCGTGGTGCGCAAGAACCATTTTAAAAAAGCAAGCACTCTCTCTGTGTGCAGAAGAGTGTCCTCTGAAGCCATTTAGAAAGCAGTCAGCTTCCACCCAGGGGAGTTTTGCCCCTTTTGCAGACTGTTGAGAAGTGCTGGTGGGGTGGGGTGTTTTGTGGACCTGAGGGGCTGAATGCTCTGTATATACCAGTGCCTCTGTACAAGCCTTGCAAGTGCAGCATCCCAGCCTCCTCCTCTCCCCCCCCCCCATCAGCTCTGCTTAGTTCCATCTGGAAGCTTCTTAGGAATCTCCCAGCCCTGAGCCCCTCCCGTTGTTCAGCTCAGGGGAGGGGTGAGCCAAGGACACAGAGCCAGCCAGCCCCTTTTCCTGCCCACACTCAGAAAGCATTGGCCTGATTGGCTCATTTTGGCCTTCAAAGAGCTGCCTTGGAATGCAAGCAACCAACCTTAGTGGCTAGGAAATCAATTTGTCAGTCTATCTATCTATCTATCTATCTATCTATCTATCTTATCTATCTATCATCCATACATCCATCCATCCATCCTTGCTAAATTCGCTTTCTCTTTCCTTATTAAGATGCTTTCCGGTGGTTACACTTTTTCCTCTCTTTTGTTTAAATGAAAATCAGATATTTATCCTGAGGAAAGTTAACTGTTTGGAGGCTGGACTTTCACTGCACATGCAACAGAAAGGCAGGACCGGCTCTACCATTAGGAAGAGTGAGGTGGCTGCCTCTGGAAACTTATTTTGAGTACCCTCATAGAATCATAGAGTTGGAAGAGACCAGAAGGGCCATCTAGTCCAACCCCCTGCCATGCAGGAATACCCAATCAAAGCATTCCCAACAGATGGCTACCCAACCTCTGTTTAAAACCCTCCAAAGAAGGAGACTTTACCACACACTCTCAGGCAGTACATTCCACTACCGAACAGCTCTTATGGTCAGGAAGTTGTTCCTAATGTTTAGGTGGAATCTCTTTTTCCTGTAGTTTGAGTCCATTGCGCTGTGTCCTAGTCTCTGGAGCAGCAGAAAACAAGCCTGCTCCATCTTCAGCTTGTCAGTATCCTTCAATGTCCTACCATGAAGTAGTTGCAAATGAATAGCTATGTGATTTTTTCATGGCTGTTTTTTTTTCTGTCAGGAAGGAGAATGAAGATGCCAGGAGTACTGGATCTTCTGTTTTACCTGCCCCAGTCATTTGGCAGACCATGGCTACTACACACCTTGACTCAGGTGATGGAGAGTGGATGACATTTGCCCCTCTGCCTCAGACAGGAAAATATCTCGGCACCATCCAGAACAGAAGGCAGGGTTTCTATGGCTTAAATAGCATGTATCACAAGAATTTTGGTCTGTATTTTTTCTTTGTTGGAGGTGAAGAAGTTGACATACCTTCCAATTTGTCATAGATGAAAAGCAGGACACATGTGACTAAGCAACGTCAGAGTGATGACAAGATGCCAGAAGTTATGAATGAGGAAGAACACCCAAGCAAAGAGAGGCTACAGCAGTTTGCTTTTGCCTGAGTCTACTGGGGAGGGCAAGATTCCACCCCTTCTTTCCTCTCCTCCCTGTGGAATTGATGGAGTGCAAAGTAATTCTGGAATTATTGATGGAAGCTTGCAAGCCATTTATACTTTAGATGGTGACACAATATCCAAAGTGCTGACTAAAAGGGTTTCCACACCTTGGAATCAGGACTTGTGGTCTGTGGGACAGTGAGATAATGTAATTTGAGACTCTGGACTTCATTTAGGTCAGGGCTGTGTAAAGCACAAACTTCCAGATACTACTAGACTTCAGCTCCTAGCATTCCTCACCATTAGCCCTATTGGCAAGGGCTTATGGGAACCTTTATGGGTCTGAAACATGGATCACTTATGGCCAACACTTAAGACTCCTCAAATGCTTTCATTAGTTCTGTATATGCACAATCCTAAATATACACTGGACTGAATATGTGACGAATGTTGTTGTCCTTGAGCAAGCAGGGATCACCAGCATTGAGGCCATGATATTGAGAACACAGCTGTGCTGGGCAGGGCAGGGCACATTTCTAGGATGGAGGACCATCGCCTCCCAAAAATAGTACTCTACGGTGAACTCACCATGGGTCAGCATAAGAGGGGTGCTCCAAAAAAGCGATACAAGGATTCCCTGAAACAACATCTCAGGCTTGGCCAAATTGATCACCAACAATGGTCCGCCCTGGCCTCACATCGGGAGGCATGGAGACGCACTATCCACAATGCTGCAGCCTTATTTGAGAACTCACGCTGAACAAGTCTTGAAGAGAAAATGACAACGCAGAAAGAATCACAACCCAGAAACATCACCCAAGGAGACCTTCTGCTGTGCTTTCTGCAACTGGACTTGTTTATCTCAGATTGGCCTTTTTAGTCATCGGTGTGCTTGCAGAAAGCACGGGATGAGTCCTTCCTGAATCTTTGTTTGCAAAGAAAAGCCAGAGATGGGAACTGCAGTCCAACAACTTTTGCAAGGGCTGTGCTTGGCCTGTCCTTTATTTAGATGGTAGTCTGTATCATACAGCCTCCCATGCAGGCAGTGGGGGTGGTGGGAGTTGCAATCTGAAACACCCAGGGAATGCTAGGTTGGGGAAAGCTGATGTGTTATTACTTCATGGTTCTTATTAATTGCCATCAAGTTGGCTTTGACTGATGGTGATACTATAAATGTGAGACCTCCAAGAGAGTAGCTTATTAACAGCCTTGTTTAAGTCTTGCGAACTCAGGGCTGTGGCTTCATTGACTGAATCTATTCACCTGTAATGAGGCCTTCCTCTTTTCCTATTGACTTCCATGTTGCTGAGCATTATCATCTTTTCCAGTGAGTCATTTCTTCTTATGATATCACTTATGTTCAAAATCGGTAACCCAAACTTAGTCGCTTTTGGCTGCCCATCTGCTCATTGTATTGAGTGAGGTCATGGACATCTGTCCCAAAGTCCTTCCCTGATAACATCCTTGCCTATTCCGTGGCCCTAACGCACCCACTAGAACAAGTGTGGGAATCACAAAGCCTTCCAGATGTTGGGCAGGTTCCAGCAGCCCTAGTCAACATGGTGAAGCATCTTTGGGAGTTGAGGTCCAACCACATCCGGATGGCTACAAGATTCCAATCCTTAACCTAACTAAGCCTCTCCCTAGCAAGATACAGAGCTTTGAAAAGTTATTGGTGGGCACAAACAGCATGCTGTCTGGGAAAATCTGAGAGTTGTAGTTCAAAAAGCACAACTTTCCATGTTCTCTCTAATTCTTCCTAAAGGCTCCTTCTCCTTCTTTATACCATAATGTCCAACTGTCCTGATTTGACAGGAACAGTTTTGATTAATCCTCTGTTAATCCCACTTTTTCAACTGCTTTGAAAATGTCCCACTTTCTCTTTCCTCCCCCCAACTTTCCCCTTTTATCCTCAGATTACTTCCATTACTGCAAACTGAGTTCAAAGTGCAAAAGCAGTTTGCACTCAATTAATTCGATGGGGGTGCGGAGGGAGAGGACAGAGTCTTGTCGTTCCCAGTTGGATCAGGCAAAACTAAACTGCTGCAGCCTCTCTTAGATTATGTGTTGTTCTTCCTCACTCATAACTTTTGCCATTTTGATCACACTCAGATGTAGCTTGGCCACATGTGTTCCAGTTTTCATATGTGAAATGTTGGAAGGTATATGGAGTCATGGGATTTATAGTTTAAGGAGGAAATTCTTAGTATTCTCAGGCAAAGAGCTCTACTTCCTCACCAAAAACTGCAAATCCCAGAATTCTATAAGAAGGAGCCATAGCTGTTAAAGTGGAATTATAGTGCTTATGGTTTTCATCTGTGAAATGTTGGAGGGCATCTCTGAAGACCAGCTTTCGAATCCCTGTTCAGCCATGGAAACCCACGCACTCTTATGCTTAGAAAGTCTGATAGGTTCACCTTAGGGTTGACATAAGTAAAAAATGACTTGAAGGTGCACAACAACAACAACAACAGGGTTGCCAGACTGGAAACTGAAGTGAACTCCTGTACCTTTAATGGTCATGTAGAAGAAAGAATTTCAGCAGGTGTTGTTTGTCACACAACCAAGTAACAAGCAAGACCTGCTGAAATTCCTTCTTCTGCACAACCCTTAAAGGTACAGGAGCCATCTCCGGTTTTCATTCTGGCTACCCTATTACACAAGGATTGCACCCAAGATCTTATTCAGGCCAAGCATATGCTTTACTACTGACCTATGCTCCCTCCCCAAATGGCCATGGCCATGGCCATGCTGGGTAGGAGACTCTGGGTTTTATAGCCCCCTGCTTTCCATTGGCTTGGTCTCCTGCTTAGTTTCCAAGCTGTGATTCCTGGGGCACCAAACCCAGCTCAAAGCAGCCCCTGCTTTCCGCTTGCGTCTCCCGACTCTTGCTTAGTTTCCACATGAGAGGCAGAGAATGCTGTTGAGCTGAGTTTGCTCTTCAAAGCATAGCAGAGTAGGTCACTCAAGGACATTTCATGCTGTAGTTTGCAGTTGACGCCCTCCTGCAAAAAGTGACACTGGTTTTGGCCAAAGTGAAACAAAAAAAGGGAGGAAGCCCAGGAGGTGATGTAGCTATTCTTCTTACCTTGGTGGAGGCAGAAACCAGAGGGTTCCTTCCTGGTTGAGGCTGCTGAAGAAGAGTTTGTTAGGCCATGGCATTCTTCAGCAACCCTATAGTCCTTGCAGTTGGTTCAGTCCTGAGCTTAGTCAATGTACATGATAAATGCTGAATTGGAGTGCAAAACAGACTCTGAATTGGGGTGCAGCTACGGGGGTGGTGGTGGTGCAAAATGAGGGTATTGCCTCCCCAATACAAATTCTCCTACCAAATGAAATTTGCCGTCACTCCTTAAATTTCTAGCATTGCAGAGAGGGAGACTGGAAATCGTTCACACTTAGAACTCTTCTATTTGCTGTGTCTGTGTTCCCTTGCTCACCTTGTCTGCCCCTGTGATTTGGATGCCTGTGCTGTGTTTCTAAATGCTCAACTGAAGTTTGAAGTTGCTGCAATGCCAGAAAGTTGGGAAGCAAAGGAAAATTTCATCAGGGGGCTAAATTCTTATTTGGAGGGGGCAATGTCTTCATTTTGTTCCCACGTTAGCTGCATTCCCCTCTGAATATGAATTGTAATGGGGCAAACAGGGTGGGAGAGCTTTTGGAGGAATGTAGTCTTTCTCAGGCTAGTGGACTCTGGGGGCATTGGAACATGAATAGGCCTTGGAATGGTTCCATTTTTGGACTGTTCTTGACTAGAGGGTTCTGAGAGCTGTAGTTCCCCAGAGGTAGCCTTCCCAAGCTCTGAACATAACTGCCACCATAGCCAGCCAGCATCATCAAAGGCCATGCTGGCTGGGATGATGGGTGTTGTAATCTGGACTTGTGGATTCCCAGGAACCTCTGGCCAAAGGTTGCTGTACTAGGTAAACCCTTGGCCTCATCCATCAGATTCCGTCTTATAATTTTGTAATAGAGATGATTAGAGTATACTGCCCACATATTTCAAGGACTGCAATTCCCATTGCCCCTAGCCAACACAGCCATTAGTGAGGAATACTGGGAGTTACAGTTCAGCAACATTGGGAGGGGAACATGATTCGTACCCCTGCCTGATGAGACAGTTGTTGTTTTTGTAATTGACTAGTGAGGAGTGTAGGGTGTGGTTTTCTAACACCCGTATTTCCAGCATTGGGAGAAATTCTTCGCAGAAGTGTTCCTTTTTTGACATTTCAGCCTCATTAGAAGCATAAATATACAGCTCTGCTATCTGTTTCTTAATGAAAGTCAGTGGAACTGCTGTTACTCCTTCAGCCAAGTGGAATATTGGTCATGCAGTAGTTAAAAACAGCTAGAGCTATGGGAATGTGGAGAGCTTAGATAATGAATGTAGGAAGCACAGGTCACTCTCCCTCCAGCAGGGAGGCACACATACACACTTGCAAGCTCACACATGTGCGGATGCCTGAGCACAGACACACAGAACAAGTTGGGTAACTCTATATTTAAATGTTTCTTTACGTCATATATGCCATGTCCACAGAAGAGTAGCCTGTTGGGAGAAGGCTTTTAGCCTAGCTTTCTCCCACCTGTGTTACTCCTTTACATGGTAGGAATGTCATTTTCATTTGTTTTATCAGGGTATCATTCAAACATGCTAAAAAAAAAAAAAGGTGGTCACAGAAATGTCATGTGAACTGTCTTGTGCCTTATGTGTTTGTGTAAGTGGGAGGGAGAGAGAGAAACTGAGACATTTTGAAGTAGCTCGGAAAAGTGGGATGGCAGAGAACTAATTGGGATAGTTCCTGCCAAATCAGATAATTGGAGGGTATGGGCTTGTCTATGAAGGGGAAAAGCAACAACGGCCTGCTCCATAAGTAATAGCTGTGGAATTTAAAAACAAACAATTTGTATTATATTTCTCTCTTTTTTGTGTGTATGTAAATGTGAAACGTTGCTTGTGCACACCATGGAAAAAGTTTTTTTTAAAAAAAAAGAAAAGAAAAATTCAGCAGCGGCAGAGTTTAAAAATTGAGTAATTCTCTCATGGCCGCCATCTCGGCTAGAGGGCATGTAAAGTTTATGAGGGTTGTAAAACTGTTAAGACAAGGCGCAGCTGCTGCAAATTGCTGTTACTGCGGAGCAATCTGTCTTTTTCAGGCTCATATAAATGAGACCACAATACAACTAAGTTTAGTGCCACCTAGTGATTATATTGTATAATGGCACTATCCACCCAATCCCCAAATGCCTGAACAACCATGTTTGGGGATGGGGTGGGGAAATATTTGCTGATTTGCAAGTCTGAACTCCAGAGCTTCAGCAGATCTCTTCATTGCACCAGAAATGCTGGACAAAGTCACCTTGTGTTGACTTTACTGTATCAAACAAATTGTGTTGAGTACCGTCCCCAAGGCTGTGCCCTCCTTCAACCTCCCTTAGGACTACAGCAGTGTGTTTTGTCTCAGCGCCTGCAAACAGTGGGCAGGTATTCCCATCCCAGTCTTCTAGGATCGAATGCCCCAGCTGCTCTCTAGTTCTCCGCCACCACACCACCAACCAGCCATGAAGGCAGAGGTCACAGGTCACTAGGTCATGGCAGATCAAAGAGGCTGACCTCGTGTTCTGTCTGGAACATGTTAACCCCTTGCTGGAGTATTAGCAACAGCAGCAGAACAGGGCAGGGAAGAGAGGCCCATGGTTGGGTGAGAGAGAATGTGTTGCAAACAGTAACCCAGCAAAGTTATGGAACAAAAGCCGATCGTGGTTTCAGGTAGGAAGAAGATCGGACAGGGCAAGACTGAGGACGTGAGCAAACAGAACTATTTGTACATGTACAGTGTATGCAGGCCCTGTGTGTGCAAGAGAGAGAGAGAGATACAGAGAGAGAGATTGAGAGAGAGAAGGGGCACTGTTAGGGGCTGCTTTGGTGACTTCACATGAAAAGGTATTTCTCCCTCTGCTGTCTGATTTTGGTAATGTACAAACCTTTCTTTCCTGACCTGTGGGAGAGATGGCGGACCGTTTGCTCTCAAAATAATGTTGGACTCTGTCTCCCATCAGCCCCACCCAAAATGGTTGGTAGTCAAGGGGAGCTGTAATTTTCACTTAACCAGACAGATAACAACCAGTCTTTGCTGAAATGTCCTCTTCTGCACAACCATTAAAGGTACAGGAGCCCCCTCCAGTTTTCACTCTGAGAACCATAGGTGACCTAGGAGATTATCAGACGGGCTAAATATGGCGTTAATGACGATGCCAGGAGATCGCTAAAGGGCTTCCCTTTCAGACGATATTGTTCCCGTGTTGTCATGCTTCTGTTCGGCTGTCGTTACGCTGGTGCTTCTTTTTATTCATGGGCTAAGCCGTGAATGGATCCTCTGTTCTCTTTCTGTAACGAAATGTCGTACAAGTGAAAAGGTGCCCGTTTCCATTGTGTGATGCCAGCGTCAATGGGAGGTCCATGCCAGAACACTTCCAGGTGAGATCGGGACATCAAGGTAAGTGATACACTTTTTATGACCCTCCACGGTTACTTTTTATGTTTCCAGTGTGTTTTTGTGCTTGCTGTCACTTTAAAAAAATCTTTATTTTCCTTTTTATTTTTGAATTTCCCGTGTGCTTGTCCTCTTGCGAGAACAGCTGGGATTTCAAACCAGGAAGTGAATGGAGCTCCGTTTAAACTCCATTCACTCCTGGGTTGTCAGGCAAGCAAGGCAAAGGTAAGTGTGTACATTTCCATTCTCAGCATGGGACGGGAATGGGCAAGGGGTGGGAGAGGAGATTGCGAGACGGGAACACCTTTTTTGTTCCCTTCTGCAAATCTCCTAATGGTAGAACCCCTGATAAGATTCTGCTGCATGACTGCTCTAGAGAAAAACTACGGGGTTAGAGAAAATAATGCAGAGTCCCATGGTAGAGAAAAGCTCACACATTTGTTGGCAGAAGATTTCTCAGGTGAGGGACCACCATGTCATAGGGATCTTAGGGGTTTTTTTAACTGGCGAAAATACTCCTCGTAGAATTCGAGGAGAATATGATTTGTCTTAATGCCATCCTTCATCATTCTGTAGTATTCAGAAGGAGCGGAGGGAAATCCACCAAAAACTCTGAAGGAAAAGCCTTCATGGCTTTTCCTGGAGTTTTAAAAAAGCTCCATGGGAAATGTGCATTCCCGCTCGCTGGGAGAGCCAATTTGCTTTCAGTCACATTCCCAATAAGAGTGGAAGTGGAAGGCGGATTGGTTGGACATGGGCGGTGGGCAGAGCTTGCTAACAAGGCAAGCGCCCAGAGCTACCACGTTGAATTTTCACCTTAGCAAGTGGCTGGTGTTTTTTTTTGGGGGGGGTGTTCTTTTTTGTTAAAGTGAAAGATCACTCTTTTTCACCTTGGATATATATTCTAAAAAATACTGTCCAGTAGCGGCAAATTGAAGTAAGTAAAAATGCGAGTAATTAACTCATGGCCACCATCTTGATTCACAGGCATGCCTGTTTGCACAGCAAACATGGATACCTTCACATACCTGCGATCTGTCAAAAAAAAAAAAATTAAGACAAGTAGCAGCTGTTGCAAATTGCCATTGCTGCGGAGCAATAAACATTTTTTTGCCTTGTGTAGACAAGCCCATCAGACTAGCCAGGCTCTGTCTTAGGATTTTAAAAGTGTTCAAATTTCAGTGGCCTTAACTATGGTAATGTCAGCACTGTGGGAATATTTTAGTCATGCGTAAAGTAGTCAAAAGTTTGTATTCGTGTGTGGATTCATTTAGGGAAGTGCAGTGACATGAATGTGTTATGACCTAAAAGCAGAATCATAGAATCATAGAATTGCAGAGTTGGAAGAGACCATGAGGGCCATCCAGTCCAACCTCCTGCCATGCAGGAAATCACGATCAAAGCATCCCCGACAGATGGCCATCCAGCCTCTAAACAGACCTCCAAACAAGGAGACCCCACCACGCTCCGAGGGAGTGCGTTCCACTGCCGAACAGCTCTTACTGTCAGAAAGTTCCTCCTCATGTTGAGGTGGAATCTCTGTTCCTGGAGCTTGCATCCATTGCTTCGTGTTCCAATCTCTGGAGCAGCAGAAAACAAGCTTGCTCCATCCTCAATGTGACACCAAATACTTAACTTAAACAGGGCTATCATATCGCCTCTTAACCATCTTTTTTCCAGGCTAAACATACCCAGCTCTCTAAGTCTCTCCTCATAAGGCATGGTTTCCTTGTTGAGAGGTTGTTTTGGCTGTAAGACAGATTCCAGAACCAGATTGTGGAGATACCTTTATTGTTTTTGTTATTTGCTATCAATTCAACTTTGACTTATGGTGATCCTATGAATGAGAGACCTCTACAAGTCCCGGTCATCAACAGCCCTGCTCAGGTCTTGCAGATTCAGGGCTGTGGCTTCTTTGATGGAGTCAATCCTCCTGTAGCATGGTCTCTCTCTTTTCCTATCCTGTTCCACTTTGCTGAGAATTATCACCTTTTCCATTGAATCCTATCCTCTCAGGACATGTCCAGAGTATGACAGCCACAGTTTAGTCATCCTGGCTTCTAGTGGAAGTTCAGTCTTGATTTGTTAATTGGGTCAATCAAGAAGCACAAAGAACATGCTCTGGTTATCAAGAGTGCTAGATCTCTTCACCATAACATCACAGAATTATAGAATCTTAAGAGCTGGAAGGTGCCACAAGGGTCATCTAGTCCAACCCACAGCCATGCAAGATTCCGGTGATGCCAGTGGTGTAGCAAGATTAGGGTTGCCAGAGGGAAAACTGGAAAGGGCCCCTGTACCATTAATGGTTATTTAGAAGATGGAATATTAGCAGATGCTACTTTTTATGCAACAAGGTAACAAGCCAAACCTGTTGAAATGCCCTCTTCTTCACAGCCATCAAAGAGACAGTAACTCTCTCAGGTTTTCATTCTGGCAACTCAAACAAGGCAGTTTTCATAGGATTGGCAGAAAGGTTTAGCATTTTTCACTGTTAAACAGGTTTCTGGGGGTGGGGGAGGTTTTCATGGGTAATGACAAAAATAACCTCCAGCTAATGGTTTTTAATTAGAAAGTATGTTGTGAAACTTGGAAAAAATGAAATCATTTTAAAATACAGTATTTTACATATGCAAAATAGTTGTGTAAATTAAGTACCAGTGACTAGGAAGTAAATGAATTTTGTGCAAATCACCCTAGTATAATAATAGGAACTATTAATAAAGTTTAGTGTGCTATGGTTTCTCTGCAAACCTGTGAAGAAACTGGCTGCTTGAAATTTCTTGAAATATGCTACGTTGTCACTCATGAATACTTGTATGGCATTAGCACATGTGTCGAACTTGATGATGAATTTTAATACAGAGTTGTAGGTGCACCAAGGGTGAATCCTGCTGCATACAAAGTTAACATGAATAAAAAGACTTCCTTGTATATGTACAATGTTTTTGTAAGTTCATGGAGTGTTAATGATTTTCAGATTCTGCCATCTCTTTTTCTATGGATGCCTAAACTGTATTTCTAAATTCTCAACTGCAATGCTAGAAAACTAAGGAAGAAAATTTCATGGGGGATAGATTGTTTTTATTTGCAGGGGGGCAATGCTTTCAGTTGCTCCCCCCCATACCATTACTATACCGTTGAGTGTTACCAAATCCAGGTGAGGGGATGGAAAGTGGTGTGTGTGGAGTAGGTGAAACTTGTTCATATAGAATCATAGAGTTAGAAGAGACCACAAGGGCCATCTAGTCCAACCCCCTGCCATACAGCAATACACAATCAAAGCACTCTCGACAGACGGCCATCCAGCCTCTGTTTAAAAACCTCCAAAGAAGGAGACTCCACCACACTCCAATCTGTATGGTGTCTTGAGATGTAATGAGGTGGATGAATCCACAGACACTCAGAGGGATTTCATCAGGTGATGTGGCAGCATCAGGGGGTCAACTGGAGCATTCCCTAAGCATACCATTCAACTATCCCAATTTAGCAGGGGTAATCCCCGATAATTCTCTGTCACCCTACTTCTTCAGTTGCTCCTAAAATGTCCCAGTTTTTCTCCTCCTCTCACTTTCCTTCTTTGTCCCCAGCTTACTTCAATTACTACAGAGTTAAAACTGCAGAAGTCATTCACACTCAATTAATTTCAGCCTCTCTTAGCTTGGGTGTTCTTCCTCATGGATAATTTTTGCCATATAGACCACACTGTGATGTTCCTTGGCCACATATGTCCTGATTTTTCAATTATTAACTGTTGGAGGTTACACACTAAACTTGCTGGGAACAGAAGTGATTCTCCATTTTGAAAATAAGACCACCATCCCTGAAATAAACCTCAAGCCTTACCCAGTTACTCAAAGAGTTTTTCAGTCCTTATCCAGAAGATGGCGCCAAATGCCAGTTTAGAGAGCAGGAACTGCCACACCATTCTCCTTTCTTTTACCTGTCTATATACACATACTTAGTATGTGTGTATGTGTCTTCAAGTCACCTGTCAACTTAAGGCAACCCCATAGATTTCCTAGGGTTTTCCTAGGCAAGGAATATTCAGAGGTGTTTTTGCCAGTTTCTTCCTCTGAAATATAGCCTACAGAACTTGGTATTCATTGACGGTCTCCCATCCAAGTACTAACTAAGGCTGACCCTGCTTAGCTTCCAAGATCAGATGGGATTTACATACATACCTATATATATATTGGTTGCAAGTCAACCTAGAATTAAGGAATGGATTATGGTGTGCTGTGGAACCATCTCTTGGTGTCAACATACCTGCTTGGGTTGCAGCATGTATATTTTAGAAAATATTAGATCATCTCCCTTTTACAGAGTTTTTATATATGTGTGTTCAGTTTTTTTTTAAGTGGCCAGTTTCAGTTGCTGGCATGCTCAGTTTAAAGGATCAGACTGCATCAGGTGATGGGAAAGACCTCTGGCTGAAATGCTGATCCAGGGACCTTTCACACTGTACAAGAGTCTCAGATTACATCAATTGCTGTGGACTGAGTTCAAAGTATGAAAGTAGTTTTCATTCACTTAACTCAGTGGGTGGGGGGAAGAGAAGGGACAGAAATGTCCCCTTCCTTTCAGCCTCAGGCAAAAGCAAACTGCAGCAGCCACTCCTAGCATGTGCATTCTTCCTCATTAATAACTTTGGCCATCATGACCACACTCTGATGTTGCTTGACCACACATGTTTCCGTTTTCATCTGTGAAATGTTGGAGGATACAGGTTGACCCCTTACCCACATCTGAAAAAAGTAAAATACATCTGTTTCACAAATCCACATCTGAAAAAAATGTTCTCTCTAGGCATTCCTAGGTCCTCCAGTGTGATTCTATGGCCAACTTTGAGCATTTATCTAATTGAAAATAATAGGGTCCCCTATTACCCATGGTTGCAGATATCCATGGGGGGTGGGGGTCTTGGAACGTATCCTCTGTGGATACAGGGGTCAACCTGTATATTGTACTGCAGAAGTTCTGCTGGGAAGGCCTTCTTTCCATTCTTGGGCCAAGTGACCATGTCACATCTGACAACACCTTTTCTGTTCATTGACCCCTACCTTTTTGCCATGGAACTAAAGTTGGGGAAACTGGGTGTATTCACATTGCACGATAGCACTTGGATACCATTTTTAAACTTCGATAGTTGCAAGTCCTTTCATGATACGTTATTCCGCTTTAACTGTCAGGGTTCCTTCCTATGGAATTCTGAGATCTGCAGTTTAGGGAGGGTATTTAGAATTCAGTGCCACAGAGTTCTAGTGTCTCTCCAAATGACAAATCCCAGGATTCCATAGGATGCATCCATGGCAGTTAAAGCAGAATCAGAGTGCTATAATTGTGCGGTGTGAAAGGGCCCCTTAAGACTTGCTGCCAGTCACTTTAGATAGTATTGACTAATTCAAGGGTGGGAAATGGTGTATGCCAGGGGCCAGTTGTCCCCCTCAAAGCTGCATCTGGGCACACTGAAAGTGCTGTCGTGTTGCTTTGAGCCACCATTTCAACTGGCTTTCAGCCCATTATAAACATGGGGATTTGGGGGTGGAGGTTCACTGCCATGTTGGTGGGCATTTTTGTTTGTTTGTTTGTTCTTGACACTTTGTAGAGGAAAATTGCCTCAAAACCAGCCAGTTTAAAAGGTTACTTTTAGTCTTTGGAAGTCTAAAGGTATCCCAGGAGGCTTAAGGATCTGTAAAAGGGAGTTTGGGGGTCATATGTGGGCTATGGGCTTCACCTTTCACATCCCTGGACTAGATAGACAAATAGTCTGACTTGGAAAATGGAGAAAAAGCATTACCACAACCACTCCACTCTGCCATAAACTCCCTGCCTGTTTTTAGTCATAGCTTGGAAATTTTCCTTTTTGAACTACAATTCCCAGAATTCTGCAGACTGCATGGCTACTGGCTGGGGGATTCATAGAATCATAGAATTGTAGAGTTGGAAGAGACCATGAGGGCCATCCAGTCCAACCCCCTGCCACGCAGGAAATCACGATCAAAGCATCCCAGACAGATGGCCATCCAGCATAGAATCATAGAATTGTAGAGTTGGAAGAGACCACGAGAGCTGCAATCCAAAATAATATACTTTCTTAAGTTCTGTTCTTAGGAAAGTTAGTTTCTTAGCTTTGCTTTCTTAGCTTCTTGGTGTAGCCTGGATAAGATTAGATTGAAAGGTATTATGCTAATGTACCTTCAACAATCCCAATTGGACAAGGACAGTTTCAATTAAAACTCTGTCAACCCACTTTTTCAGCTGCTTTTAAAGTGTCCCAGTCTTTCTCTCAACTTCTCTCCCTTTCTCCTCAGCTTACTTCCCTTGCTGCAAACTGAGTTCAAAGCACTAAAGTAGTAGTTTTCGCACAATTAACTCAGCCAAGAGAAAGAGAAAAGAAGATTGCAAAATCTTGCCCTTCCTGTAGACTCAGGCAAAAAACTAACAGCTGCAGCCTCTCCTAGCTTGTGTGTTCATCACTAACTTTTGCCATCTTGATGTTGCTTGGCCACATGCATCCTGGTTTTCATCTGTCAAATGCTGGAGGGTATGAATACTAGGTAAATCGAACGGTGTTGCTGGTGATGTAGGAAGGCATTTTATCACAGGTCCCCTCAAATGTAGAATGGCCCCTAATAGCAAATCAGGAAACCGGTTAACTTAAAACTGCTCTCATTCTCAGTAGAGGCTAGTATCTCCAGTGCCAGCAGAGCACTGAATCCACTCCTGGTTTTAGTCAGAACTTTAAAAGGAGTTATCCAAGCTGTGGAACCTGATCCCCAAAATCTGTTTGGTGCCATGGATAGCTCTTTTAAGGTTCAGACTAAAACCTGAAACAGAGTTACTGCCCCATGACATCAAAACCACCAACTTCCACCACTCCCTACCATATTCATTTATTTTTTAAATTTTGCAAGAAGGGTTGTTATTGTTGCAAATGTTGCTGTTTACAAAGGGAGAAGCAGACCGATATTCAGCCTTCTTACAAGTGGTCTGAAGTAGCACCATCTGGGAAGGGCTGTATTCTGCCTGTGATTTTTGCATATCTGAATCATCTCTTCTGACGGATCGAATTTTCTGGCTGCCCTGGACCAATTTCACACATTCTGGGAAATAACCATCCTTACCACCACCACCACTGTGCTGCCCACACACACACTCAGATGTGTGGGAATGACTCATGACTTTGCTTTTTGTGCTGCCAGGTAGTGTGCAAAGCAGTGGGTGGGCCTGTGCATCTCTCTCTCAGGGTGAGATGCACACACAGGAGAAGGCATCCAAGGGGTTGTCTAAACGGTGAAAGTACTCCTCACAGAATGCGAGAATATCATCTGTCTTAATGGGATTCTGCATCACTCCACTGTATTTGGAAGGGAAGGGACCAAAAACTCCAAAAAGTACACTGGAAAAGTCTTTGTGGCTTTCCCCAAAGTTTAAAAAAACAAAAAACAAATGGGGGAATGCATGTTGCTGCTCTTTGGGACAAATGACCAAGTAGATTCGCTTTCCCCATACAAGTGGAAGTTGAAAGCTGATTGGTTGGACATGTGCAGTGGGTGGAGCTTGCTAACAAGGCAAGCGCCCAGAGCCGCCATGTTGGATTTTTGCCTTAGTGAGCGAGCGCTAAAGTGATAGAACAGGGGTTTTTTTTGGTTTGCTTTTTTGTTAAAGCGAAAGATCACTCTTTTGCATCTTGGATAGGGTTTTTTAAAAAACCCACAGCTATCCAGTAGCAGCAAATTAAGATAAGTAAAAACACGAGTAATTCACTCGTGGCTACCATCTTGATTCACAGCCATGCCTGTTTGCACAGAAAACATGGATAGCTTTGCATGTCTGCTATCTGCCCAAAAAACTGTTAAGACAAATAGCTGCTGCAAATTGCCATTACTTCAGAGCAATTCACATATTTTTGCTTCGTATAGACGAGGCACAAGTTACCTTAAGCACATTACTTGGAATCATGTGGCCCAGACCCTGCATCAGTAGGATGTTTCTCCATCCAAAACTCACCTTGTAAACAGGGCCCAGCAAAGCCATTGTTGGAGAGCAGGGAGATGAGCAGGGAGGAATCTAGCTATTTTCTTGCAGCCGGATGCAATGCAGCAAGGACTTCATCTTCAGGGAGTTCCCAAAATCTATGCAGATGCTATCATAATGCATCACAGATACAGGAAGAGAGCTGGACACATCCCTACTCATCATGGAACAAGCTCATTTTCTGCTGCTCCAGAGACTAGGACATGGAGGAATGGACTCAAAGTACAGGAGAAGAGATTCCACCTAAACATTAGGAAGAGCTTCCTGATGGTGAGAGCTGTTCAACAGTGGAATGCACTCCCTCGGAGTGTGGTGGAGTCTCCTTTTTTGGAGGTTTTCAAACAGAGGCTGCATAGCCATCTGTCGGGAGTGCTTTGATTGTGTATTCCTGCAGGGCAGGGGGTTGGACTGGATGGCCTTTGTGGTTTCTTCCAACTCTGTGATTTTATGATCCCTCTGCTCTCCAGTGGCAGAGAAATGGCTATATTGTTCGGGGAGGGAACTGCACTTCTTACATGCTGAGGCTTTTTTGAAGTGGGATTTTCATCATTGCATGGTCGGAACAGAATTCCGACCTACATAATGTCCATGAAAATGAGCAGTGATGGTGTAAGTCTGACTTATACCATCATAGTTCACTAATATTTTGTCAGCCATGTGTGATCTGTGTATCTCCTCTCCTCTGCTTCCCACATCATGTCAAGACGCAAAATACCTTCTGTAAGAAGGCTGCAGCTTGGTCTGAATCCAGACAGTTTGGGGAAGTTATTAATCCAGCCGACAACTCCAGAATCCCCAGGCCAGGTTCTTGGAATTGTAGTCTAAACAAGTAACTTCCCAAACAAATACTGGCCAAATCCTTAGGCCGCTCCTGTCTCTGGACCAAGTATTCTATGTTTTCCTCCCCCCCCCCCCATGAGCTGTGGTGCTGAGCTCAGCTGGGTGGACCCTCTCTAAGGGCGTCATTTACTTTCCCTCAGTGAGTTGCTTTTCCATTCCCTCAGTTCCCTCCCAACTCTTGCAAGAGCTGTCCATCCCAGCGGTGCCAGCACCAGCTGCAGGAACTGCTAATTCTTAACTCCCGACATCTCCCCACCGGCCATGCTGGAGTTCTTGGCTGGACCACACCCAGAGAAAGTCATTCACAGTAGATAGTGGCTATTAATAGCCTAGGACAATGCATACGCATGGCCTGCGGTCTTGGGAGGAGTTTCTCGATGCCACAGAAAGGAGTTTCTCTTCCTCCTTAGTGATGCGATCAGAGTTGATGCTCAAGTGACATTTTATTAACTGGAAGGGTGTGTTGTCAAGCACAATCATAGGCTTCCACTGTCGAAGATGCAATCTCAGCTCCGCACTATCACATTGAACAGGTTTAAAAATAAATCAGGGATTTCCCCTATATTGCATTGAGCCACACCTTTAGGACTTTATCAGATGTGGCAAAGATAGTGGGATGACAACATCAGGGTAGTGCAAATGGGCCCTGCTACTGCATGACATTGTGGTTGTCCCATTCCCCAGCTGTTAAAAATTCGTCGCTTTTAATTGACGGGTTAACCCGTCAATAGATCTTCAATAGTGCTGTTTTCACAGAATTGAAAGCGTGTGAAACCCCCTCCCATTGTAATCATGAGATTACAATGTGAACGTGCAGTCTCCAGCGAGAAAACGTCCAGGTGAGAGAACATGAAAACAAAGCACAGGACATGCTTTTTATGCACTGCCCCATCTTGCTGGCAAGTTCTTAGGTTTATTTCGGAGCTTGTGTGTTCATTTACTTCTTAAATTGAGAGATTTTTTTTAACTTTTAAATGCACCCGCGAGAACTGCCAAAATCTCACCCATGCCAAATCACGGAAGTAAATTCCCATTCTTAAAGCACCAGTGGTTGTCATGCGATGATTCTGTGGTGGTTCTTTCACATGTTTACAGTGATGTGCGAAGGTAGGTGTTATAATGCCATGATGTTTCTGCTATCCACATTCGCAGAATTACAGCGTTTTTGGAAGCTTGTCTGATAAAGTCCTTAGTGACGGGGCTTCTCTACATGATGAAAATACTCCTCATAGAATTTGCAGAGAATATGATGTACCTGAACATGATTCACAGTATTCAGAGGGAGGTGGTCTGAATACTCCACAAATGGCACTGTAAAAGGATTCACGGGTTTTCTTGGAGCTTCCTGGAAAATGCGCATAGATGCACATTTTCGGACATGTGGCTGTCCGAATTCGCATCAGTGCACATTTTTGCTCAATTGCTATTTATGAGCGTGTGTGCCTGATCAATCTGAACGAATGTGAATATGTGCAGAAGTATGAAGACAAGTCAGCTTTGCTGCGAATGAGTGAAAATGTGCACCCATTCGCAGTAAACTGTTGCGTCTAGACAAGCCTAGGGAGCAAGGACTATCTTGAATTTTAGGAAGTGTGCTGAACCGCTCAGTGCCTAGGTCAACTTAGGCTCGGGGGGGGGGTCTGTCAAAATGAAACTTGGTCACAGGTGGACCAGAAACAATGGTTTATTGATCACAGGAGATAGGAAGTGGGATGTAGCAATAAAGGCAAAGGCAAGGTTAGCTCACATCCCTCTGCTGACTGAAGCAGTCCTTCATCACAGTCCATGGGGGGGGCATGATGATGAATGAGATGTCGCCCTCAATGCACTGATTTCCCGGGCTTCATTATGGCCAGTGCATACTCCCCCCACAAGACAGACCAATGATCGGATCTTCCCCGATTTTTACATAACCTTCTCCCTTGTTCTGGAAGGTGCTGAAACTTTCACAGGGTGAGTGGGGGAGAAGATCACCCCATCTTAACTAACAAAGG
Organism: Gambelia wislizenii; assembly: GCA_030847615.1. NCBI lineage: Eukaryota > Metazoa > Chordata > Lepidosauria > Squamata > Crotaphytidae > Gambelia > Gambelia wislizenii. Next base: position 29,903,840 of record JAUMIR010000010.1, on the reverse strand, counting down.
ACCAGTTTGCCTGGCATTCTGAGGTGGAAACACTCTTCTCTCCCACTTCAGCATGCTAGAGGCAGAAAGTGGCATCATCATAATTGTTGTCATACTCACCAAAACATACGAGAAGTTGAAGGAGCTGGGTTTGTTTGTATTCTTTGAATTCCTCAAGGGCTGTCACAGAGAGGAGGGAGAAGTCCTTTTCTCTGCTGCCCCAGCAGGTAGGACCAGCTCTAATAGTTGGAAGTTACAGGAAGGTACCCGTATTTTCTGGTGTGTAAGACGACTGGGCGTATAAGACAACCCCCAAATTTCTCACTTAAAATACAGAGTTTGAGATATACTCAGCGTATAAGACTACCCCTGTCCAGCCAGCCACCCCGTCGTGACTTTGGGAAGTGCGGTGAGGGGGTGGCTGGCAAGCTTCCCCCCCCCCAGCCAGCCACCCCTTCACCCTTCCCAAACCCGGGATGGGGCTACCAGCCCCATCTTGGACTCAGGAAGGGCAGGAGGTGGCTGGCAAACTCCCCCCCCCAGACAGACACCCCTCCGCCTTTCCCAAACCTGAGATGGGGTTGCCAGCCCCATTTCGGACTTGGGAAGGGCAGGAGGTGGCTAGCAAGCTTCCCCCTCCAGCCAGCCACCCCTCCGTCTTTCCCGAACCCAAACCTGAAAGGCGGAGGGGTGGCTGGCGTGGGGGGGGGAAGCTTGCCAGCCACCTCCTGCTCTTTCCAAGTGCGAGATGGGGCTGGTAGCCCCATCCCGGGATCGGGAAAGGTGGAGGGGTGACTGGCTGGACGAGGGTGGAGGCTTGCATTGGGGAAGCGTGGGAGGTGGTTGGCAAGCCTCCCCACACCCAGCCAGCCACCCTTCTGTGCTTCCCCAACCCGCGACCACCGTATACCCGGCGTATAAGACGACCCCCAACTTTTGAGGAGATTTTCCTGGGTTAAAAAGTTGTCTTATACGCTGGAATGTGTGGTACATTTCAATTGAACTTTAGAAAGAACTTTTTTTTAAAAAAAGCATATCTTTATTGTGATCATGTGATTAACATTAGACCACAGGAAACTAATAATAATAAAAACAACAACCATATACTTTATCATACACACGGTTTACATAGTTTCAGCGTATCCCCCCTCCCACACCCTACACACCTTCGACTAATAACACAAACTAACGCCTGACCTTCAATGAGGAAACAGCTTTAGTTTCTTCTATTGAATAATAAACCTTTCTTATTACTTCATAAAGAGGAGATAACATCTGATCATAAATCAGATGAAAAACACAACAACTCTTTATGGATTTTTTTAATCTACTGTAAACCTTAACAACTAGTGGGTACAATTTAATTTTTATTCAGAGAATCCAAACGTTGTATATACAGTATATCCAATTTATTCTGCAGGTGTTCTTGCATGTATTCCCAGTCCTTCACAAATTTACTATTTGATTTACCCTCTAATATATAGAGTAACTTGTCTAACTCTGCAGTCTCAGTTACTGATGGCCCATAGAATCAGAGTTGGAAGGGTCCTTATAGGGCCTGTAGGGACCCTTTCAATTCTATGATTTTCCCTGCAGGCCCACTTGAATAACTATGGTATTAAATGCCTAGTTTCTATGTTATGCATCTCTTAAGCATATAAAACACATGAGTAGGGGGAATGTGAGAGTTATCTATACTTCACCAATACTTCTAGAAATCCCCAACCCCTACAAACAGGACCCCCAGATATATATAAAAAAATATTCTTCTGCTCCAAAAGCACAAAAGCCAGGTCTAGTGGATGTGGAGGGCATTTCCATCACTTTTGGAGCCCCCCACCTCTGATCAAAATATTTTTTGTGAATTTTTTCAAAACAATCCCCGCCAAAAGCTCCCAAATGCCCTCTAGGGGTCCCAAAGGCCCCCAGACATGCCCCTATGTTCCCTAAAGGTCGTTTGGGAACAAAATTGTATTTATTTTGGTGGAATCAGCTGAGGTGGCAGGTATGGCCCATGGTCTCCTAGAGTGTAAACGTTTGTTTACCACAGTTACCCAAGCCTGCCCTACAGGCAGAATTCTTTCTTAGCTTTGTTTGGAGATCCTTGGTGGCCTCCCATGCAAGTACTAACCAGATCCAACCCTGCTTAGCTGCAAAAAGCAGGTGAGCTGATGTGTGATTCACTCAAAATTTAACCATCTTCTAGACACACTAGGAGGGAAATCTGGCACCAGTTATATCCTCCAGATGTTTTGGACTTCATCTCCCTGAATTCCTGACTGTTGCCCAGGCGGCTAGGGCATCTGGGAGATGAAGTCCAAAACACTTGGAGGACCAAAGTTTGGGAATCACTGCTTTATACAGTAATAGGTAAAATACAAGTGGAGTTCTGCAACAAGATGTTGCAGTGTTGCATACTTTTATTCATGATTTCAGCCATCCTATTCCTTTCTGTCTCATTGTTGTCCTTTCTTTCCACCACCACCCCACACAAAAAATTCCCAGCAATCGTCAGCTTTCCCATGCTTAGTGTACATGCTTGGCCATTTGAAGTGTGTCCCTACCCCAAGTGAGAGCTAAGGTGGGTCACTTGTACCCATGCTATAGTAAAAGACTAACTGAAATGTTCCCAGGACTTTCTTGGCCCACAAAAACGGTTCATGACAGCCTCCTGTTTTCTTCCCCAGTTTTTAACCTTGGGGTTGGGAATCTTACCTGTGGTTTCTCAGGCAGTTTTCTCCTGTTTTCCTGCTCTTTTAAAAACTGCCTAATTTCAGCAGCAGGGCTTTAACCTTCTCCTGTTTCCTTGCATTTTTCTCCTGCCTCAGGGAATTTTTGTTTTTCTAGCTCTTACAAAAAACAAAAAAACCTTTCTCGTTGAGTTCTCTCTCTCTCTCACACACACACACACACACCATTTTTGCTTCTAGGCAGCCCCCATTTTGGCATTTCAACTTGCAACAGGCTGCTGGGATTTGCATGGGAACCAAAACCACAGTGTCAAACTTTGAGGCATCATCTACAATTTTTTGGTGAGTTATGGCAGGTCCCCCTTTTTTTCATTCCCAGAAGATTCCATTTTGTATTTCAACCTGGAAGTGGTTGTTACAACTTGGACGACCACCAAAAACACTTTGTCAGATTTCGAGGCATCTACTATGAAGTGCCAAGGAGTCATGACTACCATGTTCTCTTTTATTATTAATAGATTTATTCATTGATTTTCAGTGAGAAGCTCTTCATACTCTCCCTGAGGCTATTTTAAATAACTTCTCAGTATGAACCAGGAAATGATCTATCCAGACAATGATATAGTTCTGTCTAGACTTTTCAAAAATATCTATGGGTCCCTCCCTCCTTCACTGTCCCACCCAAATCTTAATTTTCTCTTTTCAAGTTACTCAGCCTTTTGTGCTATTAAGTTCTTATGAGACTGGTGGAGGAGGTTACTCCATTTTATGCTCCCCCCGATATTCTTAAGGGGGCTTTTTCCAAAACTGAGGATTATCCTGTGCTTGCTGATATGTCTCATGTATGAGTTATGCAGCTTTGGCTACATAATCACGAGAATGGGAAGACTAATATGTGTTTTAGATTATAACTAGCTGTACCTGGTATAACATATGCCATTAAAAAACTTTCCCCAGAACTCCTGATAGACTTCACAGCAAGGTAAGTCAGTGGATTTTTAAATTCCTCCTCCCACTTCTCAGCATTCCACACTTTTTCTGGAATTGCTGAGGGTGACTCACTCAGTTGCCCTGCCGCCGCCAGCTGACTGTCTGGGTCCCATTGCAGGCGGCCCATTGCCGCTACTGCCACCAGTTGACTGCCTGGGTCCCAATCTGGGCCACAGATTGAGTGGCAGGAGTGGATTGTGAGGTGGAAAGGGAATTTGCATGTGGGTGGTGATTGGTTGGGTGTGTTTCCTCAGCAGCCAATCAGCACACTGGGAAAGGCAACATACCCAAGAGTTTTATATGTATAGATCTTCAGTAGTAGCCACTGATGCAGTTCATTGTTCGAGTGTTCATATTTTTTATATGTAAAGTGTGGGTGACTGGTGAGGACTTTTGATCTTCTGGAGAAAGCTTAAGCTTTCCCTCTTAACACCCCCCCCCCAAGCTCATTTGGTACAGACATAGGAGAGGGCCTTCTCGGTGGCTGCTCCCAAACGTCTGAATTCCTCTCCAAGAGAGACTCAGAATTTTATCAGACTAGCATCTAAAAACGTCGTAATTGCACTACAAGGAGGAAAGCAGAAACATAGAATCATAGATTTGGAAGAGACCACAAGGGCCATCCAGTCCAACCTCCTACCATGCAGGAATAAACATAGTGGCATTATCACACTTATTATTGGACATCGCTGTAATCACACGAAAGAACCTCCATGGAATTATTGCATGACCACCACTAGCACTTTAAGAACAGGAATTTACTCCTTTGATTTAGCATGGGCGAGATTTTTGCAGTTCTCATGAGAAGACGCGAGCGCACTTAAAAACACCCAAACCCCTTTAATTTGCAAAGTAAACATAAACACTTAAACAAACCCAAAAACGTGCAAATAAACTGGGACAGTTCATAAAAAGAGCGTCCTGTGGATAGTTTTCACGTTCTCACCCGGATGTTTTCTCACTGGGAACGGGGGACAGGGGGAAAAGGACCACCCATTCTGCTGTAATCTTGTGATTACAGTGGGATGCGTTTTTGCACGCTCTTCAATGCCATGAAAAAAGCAATATTGAGAGCTATTGACGGCTTGTCCCATCAGTTAAAAGCAACGCCTTATTCGTGCTTGGAGCACAGTTTGACCATGTAAACATGACAGTGTCGTGCAATAGCAGAAACCATTCGCTCTACTTTGATGTCATAATCATGCAATTTTTGCCGTGTCTGATAAAGTCCTCTGTTGGCCCTCTCCCTGCTCTCTCTTCATCTGTAGGCAAAGACTTTCTCATTTAAAGAGGCCTTTGTCCTTGAACCGATTGGAGTAGAAGGATGTGGAATGGATGTGCTTTTTTTTTTTTTTTGCTATATGTAACATATTGTTAATACGTTTTAAACTATTGTTTCAATTGTATTGATCGTTTATGCTTTTAAAACTTTTGTATCACATATTGTTTCAGCTACCATTTTGTTTTAACTTAAAATGTAAGCCCTCTGTGTCCCATACTGGGAGCAAAGCTGGATATTGGTGGACTAAACCAAGAAATACAAATAGAATAACTGCATACCTTCCAACTGTCCCAATTTTGTGGGGACAGTTTTGATTAATCCTCTGTCATTTTATTTTCCCCAGCTGCTTTTAAAATGTCGCCGTTTCTCTGACCTCCTCCTACTTTAGTCTTCTGCTTACTTCAATAGTTGCAAATTGGGTTCAAAGCAGTTTCCTCCCCATTAGTGGTAGGGGGAGGTAGGAGAAGAGGGGTGGAGTCTTACCCTTCCCTGTAGACTCAGGGAAAGGCAAACTTTTATTGGCATGTCACTCTGGCACAAAGTTTCTACCTGGAGACTTGAGGAGGATCCTAGAAATGAGAGCTCTTGATTGAGATCAGGCCATTGGGGCAGTGGTATTACCAGGGGTGATGGTACAGGAAGGCCAAACTACACAAGATGACACCATCAAGGGGAGGGGTGACACCAGAATTAGAGACACCACAGCATTGGGGTCAGAGTCTAATAGTTTATATGATTCCTCCATTTATTACAATAAGTTAAAGGCAGTTGCCTGCTTCCCTGGAATAGTAGATACAAGCACATGCTTATCTCATTGCTTCATTACCCAGTCAGCTGACTCACATGTGTAATACAGAGGCCAGATAAAAATACATATACCCATATCCTGAAGCCTTCCACCCTTAAAAGTACCATACAACATGTATCTCTATGTCTAAACAGTCAAAAAACAAGCAAACCACAGAACACCCTCATGGAATTTGCAGGGAATCCTACCTGTCTAAATGGGACGATGCACCAATCTACACTATTTGGAAGGAGAGGGTCCCAAAATGGCAAAAACAATGCAGGAAAAGACTTTGCGGCTTTTCCTGTAGTTTTTTAAGAACAGTGAGGGGGTGTGCATTCCTGCTTGTGAGGACAAGCGAAGGACAAGCGATTCGAAGGGAAGTGCAAAGCTGATTGGCTGGGCGAGGGCGGGAGTGGGGCTTGCTAACAGGGCAAGAGCCCGCTGCTGCCATGTTGCATTTTTGAATTACTAAGTGCTTGCTAAGGTGATAAAATGGGGTGGTTTTGTTTTTGTTTTTTGCTTTCCTGTTAAATTGGAAAAGCACTATATCACTCCAGTGCATCTTAGACAACTTTTTTTTAAAAAAATCTGTGGCAACAAAGAACTAACACAAGTAAATCAGTCTCCGCCGCCATCTGGAATGCAAGGTTTATGGGGGGGTTTGAGCCCAAAACACCATGAAGACATGTTGCTGCTGCTGCAAAATGCCATTACTACAAGGTACTCTGTCCCCCCACCTTATGTAGATGGGCCCCCGGGACAGTCTTGATTAATCCTCTGTTGTTCCATTTTTAAAGCTGCTCCTAAAATGTCCCAGATTCCTTCTCCCACACTTTCCCCCTTCGTCCTCAGCTTCATCCAATTGCTGCAAACTGAGTTTGAAATGAAAAAGTAATCTACATTCAATTAATTCAGCAGGTGGGCGAAGAGAGGAGGGGGGAATAGCAAACAACTGCAGCCTCTCTTAACCTGTGCATTCTCCCTTATTAATAACTTCTGCCATCTTGCCCAAACTCTGACATGGCTTGTCCACGTGTGCCCCGATTTTCATCTGTAAAATGTTGGAGGATATGCAACTGCTGATAGTGATCCTGGAGAAAGCTGGCCTGGGACTGTTCTTCATCGTCTACTGCAGAAGTCCATAATCAACCATGGGAATCTCCAGTTTGCACCATGGTGCTAGTCAGGGTTCTGGGGATTGCAGAGGGAAGAAAAGCTGATTTTTAAAGCAATTGCTAGAGATGTATGTGTATTTGATTGCTGGAGCAGAGGAGCACACAGCCCCTTCTCCCAAGGAAGGAAGGCAGAAAGGAAGATCCCTTGGTCCAGTTTCAAGCCCTCAAAATGGAAAGGCTAGCTGACACAAGGTGCTCCCACCAGTAGTGTAGTGATACTTTCTGAAGTGCAGGGGTTCATGTTGACAATCTACATCCACAAGCAGAGATAAAAAATGTAGACAGTTGAACTGATCCATATAAAGCAACCAGACCCACCAGATTTCACATGTAGGTCTTTTGTAAACCTAATGAGTCTTCATTGCCTATTCAAAACCAGGACATCCCCAGATATTTTGTGTATTAACAAGGATTGTTATTGTTATGTGCCTTCAAGTTGCCTTCAACTTAGTGCAGCTCTATCAGACTGTTTTTTTGTGGGGCGGGGGCAAGATTTATTCAGATGAGGTTTGCCATTGCTTTCCTCTAAGGCTGAAAGAGTATGACTTGCCCAAGGTCATCCCCTAGGTTTCAATGGCTGAGTGGGTATTCAAATCCTAGTGTCCCAGGGCTCGTCTCTGCGAGGCAAAAACCCCTGGAGTGCCTCACAGTAATGGCATTTTGCAGCAGCAAATTGTCTTAACTGTATTTTTGCCCCCATAAGCCTCCATAATTTTTTGCATGCAAGATGGTGGCTGCAAGTAATTTACTTGCATCTGTACGTACCTAAATTTGCCATGGCTGAACCTTTTCTTTAAAAACCATGATGTCTAAGGTACACTAGAGTGATGAACCCACTAAGGTGAAAATCCAACATGGTGACAGCGGGCGCTTGCCCTGTTAACGAGCCCCGCCACCGTGCTTGCCAGCCAATCAGCTTTGTGCTTCCTCTCCTATAGGAAAGCAATTCATTCATTGCTTGTCCCAACGAGCAGGAATGCACACCCCCGTTGTTTTTAAAATACTACAGGAAAAGATGCAAAGGTGTTTTTGCCGTTTTGGGCCCTCTCCTTATGAATACAGTGGATTGATGCAGGATCCCATTTAGACAAGTCATATTCCCAGCAAATTGCAAGAGGGTTATTTTCACCGTTTAGACAAGCTCCCAGCTCTCAAACCACTATATACTATGCTGTTCCATTAAGAGCAGGCCTTTGACATCTGCTGGGATCCATAGATGCTCAAGTCCCATTATTTGTAATGGTGTAGTAGAATGAAATTCCTTATATAAAATGGCAAAAATCAAGATTTGATTTTTGTATTATTTTTTTTAGGAGGGGGATATTTTCTAGCTGTGGGTGGTTGAATCCGTGGATGCAGAATCCATGAATATGGAGGACCAACTATACATTGCTACTACTATGATGATGATGATCATCCTCATCCTCATCCTCATCCTCATCCTCATCCTCATCCTCATCTTTTATTTCTATAGCACCATCAATGTACATGGTGCTTTACAAGAAAAAGAAAAACAGTTCCCTGCCCACAAGCTTACAATCTAATGAAGACATGATACAAAAGGAAAGGAGATAGCAGTAGGGGAAGGGATGAAGTCTAGCATTCTCTTCTCTCCTCCTTGGCCAGGGCAGTGGCAGTTGGGATGGAGGGAGGGCCGTTCTGCTTCTGAGCCCAAGCAAGATGGAGCTCTGCCTGCCTTTCCTTCTCTCCCTCTGAAAATCCATCCTACCACCTAGTTTTGGAAGGCTTAGAAATAAACTCTGAGGAAACAGGAAAGTCTGAGGAGGTGGCAGATAAGTTGTTATCCCTGTTCGTAAGAAAGTCCTGGGATTCTGACCCTGTGAACCCTGGTTCTACTACTTCCCTGTGCTCTCCACATCTGAAATTTAGATTGCTTGTTGCAGAGGAAATCATCATAATTTTGGTACACAACTAATTTGTATCCTACAATAGCAAACCTCCTCTGAACAAACCTTGCCAAGAAAACCCCATGATATGTTCGCCATAGGGTCACCATAAGTCAGAAATAATTTGAAGACACATAACAGCACAACAACACGACTCTTATTGGCATGATGTCACCCTGCCACAAAGATTCTACCCAGAAACTTGTGGACGCTCCTAGAAAGAGAAGCAAGCCCTGGACTGGGATCAGGCCATTGGGGTCAGAGTCTAGTAGTTTATATGAGTCCTCCATTTATTACAACAAATTAAAGGGAGTCACCTGCTTGCCTGAAACAGTAGATACATGCACATGCTTATCTCATTTCTACGTTAGCCAGCCAGCCAACTCACAGAGGTGAGAGGACAGATGAGAAATATACACAAATCCTGAAGCCTTACTTCCCTAAATATATATCAGGTACTTCGAGTACCATTCCACCTGTGACTCTATGTGTTCTCATATCATCAAACTGTCCCAATTTGGCTGTGACAGTGCTGATTAATCCTCTGTTGTCCCACTTTTTCAGCCACTCCTAAAATGCCCCTTTCTTCCTCCCCCCGTTTTTTAAAAAGCATATCCAAGGTACGGAAGTGCAATATTCCACTTAAATAAATAGAAAAAAGAGAGGGGGGAAGGCTGTTTCATTGCCTCAGCACATGATAGCTACAGGGAAAATCCAGCATAGTAGTTTGGGGCACTTGCAATTGCTAGCAAGCTCCGTTCCCTGTGCACATCTGATCAATCAGCTTTCCACTGCTGCTCTTATTGGGAATGTGCAGCAAAGTGAATCCTCAGCTTCATTCAATTGCTGCAAACTGAGGGGTTGTCTATACAGTGAAAAGACTCCTCATAGAATTTGAAGAGAATATGATTTGTCTTAGTGAGATCCTTCATCAATCTGCCGTATTCAGAAGGGGGGAAATGTTAAAAACTTCATGGGAAAAGCGGTGGCAACTCGTGGGAATAAAAATGTAAGTAATTCACTCACACCCAACATCTTGATTCATAGTCATGCCCATTTGAACAATGAATGCAGATAGCTTTGCATGTCTGTGATCTTGCCAAAAATTGTTGAGACAAACGAAAGCTGCTGCGAATTGGCATTAGTGCACATCAACCCACCTTTTATAGCCTTGTATAGACAACCCGTGAGTTCGAACAGCAAAAGTAGTTTGCGTTCAATTAATTCAGTGGTGTGGGGGAGAGGAGAGGAGGAGGCAAAATCAAACAACTGCAGCATCTCTTAGCTTGTGTGTCTTTCCTCATTAATAATTTTTGCCATGTTGATCACACTCCCATTTTCCATCTATGCAGTGTTGGAGGGTATGCAGTTTTCTATAGCATAACTTGGCAATGGTCATGTCAAGGAGGATTCATTCATCCAGACACCAGGACCACTCTAGAAGTTTATTTTAAACTTCTGCCGTGAGGCAGCATGAGGTAGGTGGCTGCCTTAGGCAGCCAATTTTAGATGTCACAAAAATGCAGGAAATTTTTGGTCAATTACTTTGTTACTATTTTTCATTTATTACCAGAGAGTGGGGGAAGAGGCATGTGTGGGATTTTATGCCTATAACTTGGGGCCCTTTTAGACTGCATGCTTATAGCATTCTGATTCCACTTGAACTGCCGTGGCAACATCTAAGGAGATTATCAGACATGTCAAAGAGCACAAGAGCAGCACACAAGGATGATGTTACTGTCCTGCAAATGGGATCCGGTTTCAGATGACGTCATCATCGTCGCATGCTGCTTCTGTGCGGCAGCCGTGAGTAAGGCGTCACTTTCCATTGACAAAACCTCCAGCGGGGCCAAAACGTCACTCCATCTAGCCTCCACTGAGTAACAGCTGCTCTCCAGAGTTTCAGAACAGGATATTTTCCCCACAGTTCTCCCTGGAGATGCCAAAGATGGGATACAGGACTTCTGGATGCAAAGCATATGTTGTGCCATTGAGCTATAGCCCTCCCCTTCTGAGATTAGATGTTATGTGTTACCCCTTCACAGATGTCTCCTTCAGTCAGTGAGTCAGCCCCTTCTCTCAGCCCCAGGTCACAGCCACGTTATTCTGTGTGGAGGGATAAGATCTACACACAAGTTCCTTCAACTTGCTTTCCTTCCCCACACATTCATCTGTCAAGCATGGATCATTTCCCGTATGCCGGCAGGCCGTGGCCTCCTCACTTCCAAAGCCTGACTCAGTGCCTGCCCAGATCCCTCAAACCAGATGTTTCATAGCAACTGAAGGCAACGTTCCCAGATGAGGGTGGACCAACGAGGGGGTGGGGGAGAGACAGCAACGTCATTGGCTCGCCTGTCTACGTCTCGCAGGCTGAGGCGTGTTGAGTAAGCTTAGCAATGAACCCTGCCTCCCCCCAAAGCCAAGTGTGAATAATCCTCCCCCCATAAGAGAGACTGGTAAAGAGGTGGGGAGGGAGAGAAAGCCAGGAGAGTAAGGCCCACAAACAGGCTCAGAGGAAAAAGAACTTTGCTCAGCAAAAAGACTGGCATGGATCCATCCTGAGTTAGGCAAGTTCTGGTGACACCCGGTTGGCATCCATTGCATTTGCAGACAGCTGCCCCTTCTACCAGTGGTTGGCAGTGAGAGAGAAACTATCTCAGGAAGAAAATGTTCAAATAGGATTTGTTTGCAGGGTGGACCTGGAAAGAAAACTGGAGATTAACCCAAGCCAGGCATTTACTACCAACCAGGGCTGGCCTAAGATGTTTTGCTGCCTGAAGTGGAGGCAGAAATTCCCCAAGCACTTCATTTCATCCCTGGAGGTAAAAAGGCAGTAACCCCATACCTTCCAACTGTCCCATTTTTGTGGGGACCAGTCCTAATTACTTCTCTGTCATCCCACTTTTTTACCTGCTGAGAAAATGTCCCAGTTTCTCTCTCCCACCTTCCCCCTTTGTCCCCAGCTTGCTTCCATTGTTTCAAACTGAGTTCAAAATGAAAAAGTAGTTTGCACTCAATTAACTCAGCTGTGAGGGTGGGGGACAGGAAAGGAAGTGACAGAATCTTTTCCTTCCCAGTAGGGTCAGGCAAAACTAAATGGCTGCAGCCTCTCCTACCTTGTCTATTGTTCGTCATTAATATCTTTGGCAGCTTGACCACACTCTGATGTTGCTTGGTCTCATGAGTCTTTGCATCTGTGAAATATTCGAGTGTATGTACCCTACTGCCTGAGGCAGCCTCCTCATCCTATCTAACAGGAGGGCTGGATGTTCAAATGGCCAGACTTTTTCTGTTCTAGTCTCTTGGAAGATAGGAAACAACTGTAAACCTAGATTCCCTCAGCAATGTGCATAGAACATTTGTTCAATTTATTCCTTTTCAAAATTATTTTATGGCATTCATGTGCCACTTGTCTGCTACTCAGTGACCAGTGAGTAAGGAAACTTTTCTCAACCCATTGGCCTGAATAACATGACAAATGTTGCCTGCTGAAATTCTCCCTCATATACAACTACAGACACACCTCGGTTAACAAAGCCTTGATCAGTGAAGCTCCTCTTAGTTTTAGTGTTTTGTTATGCCTACCCAGCTGCCTTTTCATCTTCATCCTCTGTCTACCTAGAAGGATTTTTTTAAAAAGCGAAATTAGCATAGGGAAGATGGTGAAAGAGGGTTGTAGAAACACAGAGCTTGTCTATACGAGATTGCAGGCATGCAAAGCCATATGTGTTTGATGTTCACTTGGTCACGCCTGTGAATCAAGATGGTGGGAGCAAGTGAATTACTCGTGTTTTTATTTTCACCAATTGTCGCCGTGGAACAGGGTTTTTTTAAAAAACAAACCCCAACAAATCCAAGGTGCAGAAGTGCAATCTTCCACTTAAATAAACAGGACAAAAAAAAAAAAAGCCTGTTTTGTTGCCTCAGCACATGATCGCTATTGCAAAAATCTAACATGGTAGTTCCAGGTGCTGCCTTGCTAGCAAGCTCTACCCCTTGCAGATGTCCAAAGCTTTCCACTTCTGCTCTTATTGAGAAAGCACTGCAAAGCAAATTGGTTGTCCCAACAAGCAGGAATGCGCATTTCCTTTGGAGTTTTATTCAAACTTTGGGAAAAGTTGTAAAGGCTTTTCTCATAGAATATTTGGAGTTTTTGCCACCCCTCCTTCCAAATATGCAAAATGATATGGGATCCCATTGGGACAAAAGGTATTCTCCTCAAATTCTATAAGGAGTAGCTTCACCATGTAGACAACCCCACAGACATTTGGTGTCCGGTTGCAGCAGAGCATCTTCTGTAAACAACAAAATTGACAAAGCTTGAGCTTGAAAAGAGGGGATGGGGGTCTTTTCTAGACTGATCATACTGCAGCCACATATGCCTGCCTACAACAGGCAAGTTCAACAGCAGCTAGCTCTGGAATCCCTTCTTGAGCATACATGAATAACAAAACGTAGAATATAAGGGAGGAAAGTTAAGGCTGCCTCTTCACCAACCCCCCAACATGTTATAAAAATATGATCTATAAATTTGGCCTGCAGTGATAAGAAAGCACACGACAAGTGGAGGCTGGTGGAAAAGATTGGGGAAAGCAGAGGCTGGTGCAAGAAAAGGCTCTCCCTGGATGCCTTGTGGAAGAAATCTTCAAAGCTGGTCTCTAGAAGGTTCAGAATATTTTTGTTTAGTTATCCATGGCATACCAGATTTGATTGTTTCATTTCCCACGTGCATATTGTTAATTTAGAATAAAAAGTTTGCTGAGACATGTGGAACTACTCCTGTTTTGCAATGTAGGAAACTTTCCCTATTCTTTCTACGTTCTTTCTGCTTCTGGCACCCAATTTCCTGTTAAAGAAGCAATGCCCAGAACACATCTACCGTGTTAACTAAGGTTAACCGGTATTGACCTTTCACTAGTGGTTTACCTGTTACACCCTCTTTGCAGAGAGCCATGATATTTGTATCGTGGTCTGATAGCTAGGACTCAAATAGAAGTACTATTTGTGATACAGTCAGACCCCCATATCTACAGGAGTTTGATTTCCAGATTTACCATGGACACTATAAACCACAGATAACAGTGAGCCCTATTAAAATAAAGGTGTTCTGGTAAAAACATGCCATAGAGTTGTATTAGAGGACCTGGAATATGCCTAGAGAGGACACCTCTCTAGGCACTTTCCAACCTGACTCTATGGTATGTGTCCCCTATTTTGTGTCCCACGGATAACTGAAACCATGGATATTGGTTCCGCTGATACGCGGGTCTGATTGTATCATCCGGTCAACTAGAGTTACAATAGCTAGAGAACACAGACTCCTCTGCTCCCTCATAGAAGACCTTGTTGCTGTTTGGAGAAGCCACAAACCTGTTATATCTTTATCTATAGATATGTAAAAGCCATTGTGATGTAGTGGCTTGAATATTGGACTAGGACTGTGGTGGAATCATAGAATCATAAATTTGGAAGAGACCACAAGAGCCATCTAGTCCAATCCCCTGCCATGCAGGAATAAACAATCAAAGTATTCCCAACAGATGGCCATCCAGCCTCTGTTTACAAACCTCCAAAGAAGGAGACTCCACCACACTCTGAGGCAGTGGTAGACTAGAGTTCGAATCTCCACTCAGTCACGGAAACCCACTGGGTGACCTTGGACAAGTCACACTCTCTTAGGCTTAGAGGAATGCAAAGGCAATCCCCTCTGAGCAAATCTTACCAAGAAAACCCCAGGACAGATTCACCTTAGGGTCGCCAGAAATCAGAATGACTTGAAGGCACAAATGAACAGCAAAAAATAGATATGTTGCTCCACTGGTGAGATGCCAACTTGGGGGCCTGCTAGTTTAGGTCCTGGAAAAATATGGGAGCTTGGTGAAAAACTCCCACAGGGGTTGCTGGCTAGGGGATTCTGAGAATTTTAGGGCCCTTTCACACTGCTTTGATTCCACTTTAACTTCCATGGTGCCATCGTACAGAATGCTGGGTTTGTAGTTTGGTGATGTGCTAGAGGCCTCTGGCAGAGAATTCTAAGTACCCCTCTTTAAACTGCAAATCCTAGGATTCCGCACAATGCAGCAATAGCTATTGAAGCAGAATCCCAGAGCAAAACCGGTATAGTTGTGAAAGGGCCCTCAGTCCCCAAAGTATTTTTCCCCTTAGCACCAGTTATACACATACCATGATTCTGCAATGCGGTCCTCCTTTTTATGAGTAAGAGAGAGCACGAGGGATGATACATTAATTTTCCTTTATTTTATAGGAACTCCAGACTATCTTCCACATTATTAAAAATCACACTCCATCACCACATGTGTTGCAAAGCTCTACAAGATGGAGAAACCAGGCCAAGTTTTCTTTTGCCTGGATTTAAAAACCAGCTGCTCCTTGAGAGGGCAAAATCTATTCCTCTCAAGTGGCTGTGTCTTCTACTGTTCTCCCCCCTCCCTTGGCAATCAATTAACAGAAACCAGGCTTGAAGACTTGCCATAGTTGCCCACCCTTGGGCAAATATGAATGGCTAAGGGGCTGCATCAGCACCATAGGAGATCTTGAAGGGCATTGGGGCAAAAAGTTTTTTTTTAATTGCTGGGTACCTCACTTTGCTCACTCCTTGCCCAGGAATGATGGAATCTGAGCTTGGAAAAGTCATTCTTTGTACTACAATTCCTAGAATCCTCCCACAAGCATGACCACTGTCCACTGACCAGGCTGGCTGAAGGTCTCTGGGAACTGTAGTTCAAAAAGAACAGAATTTACAAACTCTGGCTGGGGCTACATTCCCTCAACTTCTTAAGGGGCGTGAGGAATTCTGGTGATATTATCCCTCTTCCTCTCCCAAAACAACTTTCCTGAGCTCTGGCCGGCTGTAATAGTTCCAACAACACCGGGAAGCCCCAAACTTCTCTGCTTCGTGCTTGGGACAAGCTTCAGGAAGTGCCGATTTGGAATGGAAAAGCTAAAGGGATGATGCATTGACAATCTTTCCCCTGGGAGGGAAAGGGTCAGTCAAACCATCAAAGCACTGGGTGGGGATCTGGAATAGAAAAGTGATGAGCAAGTTCCTAGGAACTTAGGATGCTGTGTTATACCAGGTCAGACTTCTTGCGCATACATAGCCAAGGACTATATAACTGAGACTGCCAACAGATCTCAAAAGGAGTAGCTCTTTCCCAGCACTCACTGTTCTACTTTGGTATAACTGGAGATGCTGAGGATTCAACCATGGATTCTGCTGCCAGCACTAATACCTTCTCACACCATCATTGCTTAATCTCTTCCGGAGACAAAGTAGCCATTGTACTGGTTACGAGTGTAAATGTCAGTGCTGCTATTGTTACTAATTTTATCAGATTGGGGTGGGCAATTGTGGTCCACCCAGTGACTCTGGCTTATAGGTCTCATCTCCCCTAGCAGCGGTGTAGGAAGACAATTTTAATTTTTGGGGGGGGGCAGAGATAGAAATTGGTGGGGTCACCTCCTTGTCATCAGCAATCTAAAGGTTTGTACAAGTACTCCTTTCCTACCTCAAGAGATGGGGGGGGCGCTAAGGAAAAAAGAAAGGTAGAACCAGCAGTGGAATATGTGGAAGATATAATTGTCTGGGTGGTTCGTTAAATTCTGTATATGAAGCAGGGCAGAGTAGCTAGTGGGGTAAACCCAACACACTACTGGCAGTCACAGTAGTTTTATGTCCGTCCCCAATTCAGGCCTCTGTGCCACCCCAAAAACATACCTTCACAGGGTTTCCATTTTTGGGGTGCACAGGGGGCTGTAGTGGGGAAGGGTAATCCCCCTCATCTTGCCACTTTGCCATGAGAATACAGGTGGGGCCTTATCACACTACGTTATAGCACTATGATTCCGCGTTAACTGCTATGGCCGCATCCTGCGAACTCCTGGGATTTGCAGTTTAGGGAGAGGCATTTAACTCTAAGTCAGAGAACTCTTAGGCTTCACTAAACTACAAACCCCAGTATTCCACAGGAGGCAGTCATAGCAGTTAAAGTGGAATAATTTATCTATATAAAATTCTTGGGTATGTTGCCTTTCCCGGTGTGCTGATTGGCTGCTCAGGAAACACACCCAGCCAATCACCACCCATATGCAAATTCCCTCTCCACCTCATAATCCACTCCTGTCACTAAATCTGTAGCCAGATTGGGACCCAGACAGTCAACTGGCAGCGGTGATGGGATGCCACTGTGATAGGACCCAGGCAGTCAACTGGCAATGATGGTGAGACACCACTGCTGCCACTGCAACAGGACCCAGATAGTCAACTTGTGGTGTGTGGAACACTGAGAAGGGGGAGGAGGAATTTAAAAATCCACTGGCCTTCCTTACAGGGTTCTCCTGAGGTCTACTGGGAATTTTTGGGGGAGTTTTTTAATAGTATTGTTAAATGTTACACTGGGTACAGCTAGTAGTGCTATAACAGTGCAAGAACACAACCTTGCTTCACTCCATTAGTTATTAGAAAGGGCTCTGAAAGAGCATTGCCATATCTGACTTGACCACGCTGGCCCTCGTGTAGCAAGATAATCATTTTAAGGAATTTGGGGGGACATCCTAGTCTTTCCAGGATCTGCCACAGACCTTTTCTACTTACAGTGTCGAAGGCTTTGGTGAGGTCGACAAATGTTACATAGAGACCCTTGTTCTACTCCCTACATTTTTCTTGCAATTGTCTAACGGCAAATACCATGTCTGTAGTGCTCCTATTGGCTCTGAAGCCACATTGGCTTTCAGGGAGAAGTTCTTCTTGTGACGAATCTTGCTGTCCTTGAGCAAGCAGGGATCACAAGTATTGAGACCATGATATTGAGAACGCAGCTGCGCTGGGCAGGGCACGTTTCTAGGATGGAGGACCATCGCCTCCCAAAAATACTACTCTACGGTGAACTCGCCGTAGGTCAGCGTAAGAGGAGCGCTCCAAAAAAGTGATACAAAGACTCCCTGAAACAACATCTCAGGCTCGGCCAAATTGACCACCAACAGTGGTCCACCCTGGCCTCACATCGGGAGGTATGGAGACACACTATCCACAATGCTGCAGCCTTATTTGAGAACTCATGCTGAACAAGTCTTGAAGAGAAACGACAACGCAGAAAGAATCACAACCCAAAAACATCACCCAAGGAGACCTTCTGCTGTGCTTTCTGCAACTGGACTTGTTTATCTCGGATTGGCCTTTTTAGTCATCAGTGTGCTTGCAGAAAGCGCGGGATGTGTCCTTCCTGAATCTTCGTTTGCGAAGAAAAGCCAGAGGCTATAACAGTGTAGTGTGATACTGATCTTGGGATACCGCCAAGTGTCTAAGCTGGATGCACCCTTCAAATTCCTCTTCATTTGAATTTTTAATTACAATAGCTGGTATGGTTTAGTTGCTATAAAACTACAGTTCATGAAACTTTTAACTTTCCCTTTGCCATTAAGTCACCAGGTGGCCTTAAACAAGCCACTCTTGCTCAGTCTCAGCCACATCCTACTGGTCTGCATAATATGAGATTAATAACAATAATACTTGCTCATCTTGCAGGGGAGCTGTAAGGAATGCAGCCAGATAATACACAATTTAGCACTTTGAATGTAGAAAAACACTATACAGTACAAATGCTACTGTTGTTGTTGTTGCTATATAGCATCCCACCCTCAAATAGTGAAATTAAAATGAGCACACCATGAGAAAGTTTCCAAAATAAATAAAGTTTTTATTTTACAGCATTTATAAAACTTGTTTTTTCTTAAAAATCCTCATCACTCAATATTTCTTGCTTTTTTTTAAAAAAAAACACAACATTAAATATAGCCTTTTTATTATTAAAATATGGCAAATAAATAAGTTTTGAATCCTTCATTTTCTTGCAAGAAAGGAACTTCCCCCACAAATCCCTGGTCATTAAGAGTTACAAAGGGATGATGGAGGGAACCCTGAAATTGATCAGTGTTTCTTCTTCTTTTTGAGGTGGGAAAAAAATCCAAGGCAGAATTTTCCATTTTTGGTTGCACAATTGTAAACCTCCGTTTTTTGTTATTTTTTGTAACCATCAAGTGTCTATAAGGCAAGATAAGACAAACTGCCATGCTTTTTTTGCAGAAGAGAGAGAAAGAGAGAGGGAAAGAGAAAGTGTCCTTTAAGTCATCTTATAGGCCGTGTTGTCAATTCTAGATAAGTGAGGATTCCTCTTGCTTTTACTAGTGAGATCCAACCTATGGAAAACTTCAACAGATCAGCATCTGCCATACAAAGCCTTTAGGTCTCAGTCTCTCTCTCTCTCTCAATCTCTCTCTGTTCAAGGGATGCTCTGCTCCAACTCAGAGATGCCATGGCATTTCAGTGCAATGAGACTAGATCTTGTACAGCACACATTCCTATGTGTTTATATTCCCCTCCATAGCAGAGGTAGGTGCCTACATTTCAGAGAAAGATGATGGACATGCTGGTGCTCCCTGAATGAAAACAAACTCAATACTAATAAATAAAGTGAGGTCAGAAACGTTTGTCAGGCACAGAAAGCGACCAGCTGAAATGGGAGCGAAGGGGCAGCTAGGAGTCTCTAACATGTGGTTGGATAAAACTAGATATCCTTCCTGAGATACAGGTGTCTTGAGGCTTCTCTACCATCACCTTGGCTTCTGGAAGAGAACTCAAGCAGTCTAGACTTCACCTCTACTGACCAACCACATCCTAGGGTAAGGGAGGGAGAGGGCGGGACGTAGGAAGCACTCACAACCATGAACTCCCCATTCTCATCCATGAGAAACGCCTGCTTGGCCACTCTCTTCTCGTAGAGCTTGGACAACAAACCAAGACTCCTGAGATGCCCAGCCCTCACCTGTCCAGCAGTTGCCAGGTATAGATTTCAGATCCCCCAGCCCTTTCCCTCTGTCCAGCTCACACCTCAACACTGTAGAAATCCACTCGTTTCCGGCAGCACCTCCGAATCCACACCCAATACAGCATGATCATGAATGTCCAGTAGCCTAAGTAGATGGCTGAGCCAATGAGCAGGTACCAGATCTCAGTTTGTTTGGCCTCAGTTGTCCAGTCGGCCAAGGCCTCTTGGTAGATGGTGTAGATAAGGCCTCCCAAAAGGAGTAGACCCCAGATAGAAACAGGTAGCAAGGGCATGTAGTTCCCCACCATCTTCTTCCGGCCTGATGTGCCCCAGCTGCTTTTGTTCATGGTTACTATGGCAAAGTACTTAGCTGGGAGCAAGCCGCCCATGTACAGCACGGCATAGAGGGACATGAAGATCATGACAGGATTTCCCCTCAGCCAGCAGGCATAAAGGGCCTTTATGCAGGCCACCAACTGGACACAAAGGAGTACCCACAGCACGTCCCATAGGTTTGCCCCGTAAAAGAGCCGTAGGACGGTGGCTGTGACAAAAAAGGGGAAGATGCCCGAGACCACAGACTCATAGGTCATCCACAAGTGGTGACGGTGCCACCAGAGGGCATTGTAGAGCCACTCCCGGAAGTAGGATTTGGTCCAACGGGTTTGCTGTGCCAGCCATCGCAGGAATAAAGATGGGGTCTCTGAGTAGCAGCGGGAGCGGGCAGTGTACCTGGCACAAGGAGAGGAGAAAGTCAATATATATATAAAAAAAGGACATGCTTTTATTCCCATAACAGTCTAGTGCCTTTCCTAACCCTGTTTGTGTCAGTTGTTTTAGACTGTAATTCCCATAGTCACTTCCCATTGTCCATACTGGTTGGGGCATACAGGAGTTGTCCCTAAGACACTCCCAATATTTGTTATCAACAACTTGGTGAGTTGTCTCCAAGACACCAGAGGGTGGGGAGACATCAGGGTGGGGAAGGCCTATGGTCTGAGAAGTGGGGAGCACAATGGGGGGAGGGATGATACTGCTGCTGCTCACACCATGGGTTACCAGAACATGGAGGGCAGAATAACAGACATTGACTTGGAAGACTTCAATCATGGCCAAGCCCATCACTCTAAGCCTTTGTTCTTGATCAGCAAAATGAGAATGGCTGAATCCTCTTTCATATGGTATACTGTTACTGCTGTTGTTGATACTAATAACAACAATGACTGGAAATGTCTCCAGTTTATTTCCTCAGCCTAAGTCCAACATCCTTTCCAAGACACAATGTTGGCTTTCTGCACTCATCCCCATGTCTTACTGAGTTAAATCTATGTCTTGCTGGTCTTCCGTTGAGCTCAAAGCAACATGCACGGCTCTCCTCTTCTTCACTTTATTCTCAAAACAACCCTGTGAGGTTTGGTCAAGGCTGGGAGAAAGTATCTAGTTGAAGGTCCTCCAATTAGTCTTAAGGCTCAGTAGGAACTTGAACCTGGTGCTCTCAAGCTCCAGTCCCATACTCAAGCTTACAACATTATACTATTCCCATCCCCCTACTGTGCTTCATTCTATATTGTTCTGGTTTCAGAAAATCAGGTTAGCTACATTTCCTTACTTGGTGGCATAGCCAATACTCAGCATCCTGTTGGTGAGATGTCGGTCATCCCCAAAGGTACAGTGGGTTCCAAGGAACTTCTGATTGTACCAGGACTCCAGAAACTGCTGTAGGAGGTCATTCCGATACAAGCCTGAAGAGGGCAGCATTGAGAGGAGGTGAGATCAGAGATGATAAAGACCTGTTGAGTTCCTAAACCAGGGACCTTGAACCTGCGGTTCACAAATAGACTTCAGGGAGGCTCTGACCCCAGTGAAAAAAAAATTACCACCCTCTTTGATTTCCTTCCTGTTACTTTAAGGGGAGAAGGTTCACAGCTTCTGTAAAATTCTCAGGGAGGTCCCTTACCAAAAAAGAATCACTATTCTAAATTATGTTAAGAGGCTCCACATAATTATTTTAAAATGTGTATTATTCTCACCAAAAGGACAATGAAAGTACAGGTAATTGTTTTTTAGTATATATCCCAGCTCATAGATGTGGATGCAACTCAAAACAAATAGCCTGGGATTGGGGCGGGGGCTGGCGTGATATTATTGTAAGTTTTTGTTATGTAAATCCATTTAGTTTTTAAAAAATATACATATTACTTTGGTGTCATCATTTAAACTGACTGATTTTATTTTTTTATCCTAAATCCTGTAGAGCATCTCACTGCCCTTAACCTTAGCAGTAGGTAGGAGACCCGCCAAAGATCTTGGTCTGGGGGCTCACTTCAGGATGTGGGGGCCATATACAAGAGACTGGGAAAAACACCACAGTCTTTCTGATCTTATGTAATAACCCCCACTTCCTATTGAGATTAAGAAGAAGGAACACATGGGTACAAGAAACCTTACCCAGAGGGCCACTGATACAGGACACACAGTCGAAATAAGACTGGCAGGCACGTTCAATGTTGAAAGCCATCCAGTAGCGCAGGCTGCTCATGAAGCTGATGTAGGAGTCGGAGAGGTTGAGGATTCTCACGTCGCCACCAACTGCCCCATAGCGTTCGTTTGACTCCAGCACCTTCACCAGTTCCACCGTCGCCTGTGGCTCCAGTTTAGTGTCTGAGTCACATACCTGGGAGAAGCCAAGAGATTTAGACTGGGAAACAAGACAAGTACTATATATTTTGCTGCCATAGGCAGAGGAACCAAAGCCACCCACCTGCCTAACCACCTGAAATCAAGGAACATTTAGGACCCAAACTTAGCCAAGTTATTTTGGCATAGGAGACAGAGCAAGCAATCGAACACCCCCTCAGTGTAGTGTAAATCTCCATATGCAGAGTTACGTTCTGCCAGCACAATGCAGCACCCATGCAGAATAATGTGACACACATCAGTGACTGGGTGCTATTGCTCAATGCACAATGTGCAGCCGCAATGAGCAACCACAGTGTGTAATGTGCAACCACAATGCACAATGTCGATGTATGTGCTAATCCACTTCTGCTGGTGTCAGCAGAAGACATCTGTTGCACTATGGCAAATAAGTCACCCCACATGCATAGGGCAAGTTACACAGGCATATGTCACAAAGAGGATGCCAGCCAGAAAATCCCATAAGTACTTTTCCCTTTCTTTGGGGATAAAAGCCCAGCAACAACTTAATCAGTTAACTATTTGCTTGTTGTCCATAATACTGAAAAATGGTTGCTGGAGATGGTTGCCCCTGACTTTGCCTAACGGAAGAGCCAGGCTCTGACTAGAACATCTTCAGAGCTTTTCTGTTGTTGGGAACACATTGACAATGTTAGGGGAAGTCTGCAGCTGAACTCTTTGGTGCTAGGACTGGTTTGCACATGAAAAGCTTTCATTGGAGAAATGTAACTTCCAGTAGCCATTAGGTGAAATGAGTGAACACCAGTGCTTTCTCATCTTTGCCAAAATCACCAGTGCTTCAAAGGGGATGCTACTCACATATACTATACTGCTGCTAGATGGGGACCTACAGTAATCAAATAAAGTGCACATAGAACCATAGAACCATAGAATTGTAGAGTTGGAAGAGACCACAAGGGCCATCCAGTCCAACCCCTTGCCATGCAGGAATACACAATCAAAGCATCCCTGACAGATGAGCATCCAGCCTCTGTTTGAAGACGTGTGTCTACAGTTTTCATGGCAAAACCATGGTCCTGCTTAGAAAACAACAGCTCTATCTCTGTTTCATCTTTGGCGAAGAGTGACGCAATGGAAAGCATGCTGTGACTTGGGGTGGGGGGGGATCACCAGACAGCCAAGCTTAGATGCTTGCATCACTCATCGAATGGCTTGAGGCAAAAAGTCACACTTTCGTTACTCAATTGCCTCATCTGTGAAATGGGAATGATAAATTCCTAACTTTGGCAGTGACTAAGCATGAGCAAGCAAGAATTAATAAGTCATTTTGTGGCCAAATTAAGGAGTTGGGTTGATGGTTTGGCAGCAGACAGTGACAGTAAAAGGGCCGACGGAGGGTTGCTGTATGGAAAGCAATTTGCAAAGCTGCAGTGTAGTTATATTGAAAGATAGTCTGTTACATTGAAAAACAGACAAAATGTCAGTGAGGGAGGAAGTTAGATGGGCAGGCAACCTGTACAATATGAGTGAGGAAACTTTGGTCCTTCTGATGTTTTGGGTTATACAGACTAAAAAACAAACAAACAAACCATGGGCTATTTAGTAGCCATGTCTGTTGAACATTACAGGTTGAGTCTCCCTTATCCAGAATTCTGAAATCCAAAATATTTCAAAATCCAAAAATAGTCCACATGGAGGGGCTGAGATAGTGACACCCTTTGCTTTCTGTTGGTTCAATGCACACACACTTTCTTTCATGAACAAAATTATTAAAATATTGTGCATAAAATTACCTTCAGGCTATAGGTATAAAGTGTATATGAAACATAATTGAATTTCGTGTTTAGACTTGGGTCCCATTTCCAAGGTATCTCATTTATGTGTATGCAAGTATTTCAAAATCTGAACTATTCCAAAATCCAAAATACCTCAGGTCCCAAGCATTTTGGATAAGACACACTCAACTTGTAGTACCTAAAACAAAATTAATTATTCTGCATCAAGATAAATGAAATTCTACAAACTACAGTATAACATTGTGCAGATGAAACAAATTTGTATCTTTACCCCTTTTTCTACTTTTAACAGTGATGCAGAAGGGCAAAATGAACCTGTGGTCCTTTTCTCAATTGAGAAAGTTGAGGGTGAGAAGGGGTACAAAGAAGTGAGAGAAATTATAAATAAGATATTCCACATCATGCGTAATGGATATTAAAACATTCTTATAGCCATTGGAGGGGTTTGAGGGAAGCGGGAGGGGGAAGAAAATGCTTTGTTAGAATAAGTAACAAGTTTCAAGTGTGTTTACTATATATATGTATGTTGCTAATAAAACATTTTTTTTTTTAAAAAAAAGGAACCTGTGGTCCTTCAGACATTCTGGGGCTCCCAACTCCTATTAGACCAAGCCAGCATGGTGGCCAGTGGTTAGGGGCTATGGGAACTATTGTACCGTTTAACTCATAGCAATCCTGCTGAGCATTTCCTTATGGAAATGGATAAAGATTAAGGCAGCAATTATACAGAGGCACAATTAAACTGAAGAATTTGCATGTGTAGACAAGTTGGAAGTGGGATGAATGGCTGTGTACTTAGAAGGTCAGATGCTGTGCAGTGGATATGCAATATGTTGGACTAGGATCAGGCAAACCTGGGTGCAAATCCTCACCCAGCTTACCAGTTTAACTTATAATTACCTCTCAGTTGAAACCTACCTCACAGGACTGTTCTGAAGATAAAAATGTGGAGGTGTAAGGTGAAGACAAAACCAGATATAAGAAGGAAAGCAGGGGAGGAAAGATCGGGCAGCTTCTTTTACACTATCTGATATATTTCAATATAAGCTCTTAGGGACCCCAGTTGCATCAGATTCATCTAATCCAGTTGCATTTGATGAAGTGGACTAGAGTCCATGGCAGTTAATCTCAAAGGTGCTGCTCCCCTGCCTTCCTTCTTAGGCTGAAACAAACAAATGCAGCTATTTCCTTGTGAACACAGCATGCATGCAATCCTGTACAGTTCAGTGTGGCACAGTTGTTCTGCATGTAGAACTATGCTATGCTGGGCCATTCACCACCTCCCCAGACCTACCATACAGCTGCTGAACACCCTCTTCCCCGGCATTTATACCTGGAGCAGAGTGGGGTAATTGAGAAAGCATCTGGCTACGTCCCTGTAGCCAGACGTGAAGTGCTTACATCATCTGCTGAGGTCTACTAGATGCACAGAATCATAGAGTTGGAAGAAACCACAAGGGCCATCCAGTCCCATCCCTTGCCATGCAGGAACACACAATCAAAGCATACTCAACAGATAGCCATCCAGCCTTTGTTTAAAACCTCCAAAGATAATTCTTCTGGAGGTCCAAGTGGCTGAGGTAATCATTTTGTGCCTGGCTACAGGGACATAGCCAGAAGCTTCTGCAATGCCCCTGCTCTCCTCCAGGCACAATTGGCCAAGGGTGGGAGGCTTCAGCAGCAATATAATAAGTTCATGGTGGGGGGCTTTGGGTGCTATAGAGGAAAGAAGGGAATACCAACCGCCACAGTAGCCAAAACTAGACATACACAATCATAAGTTTAACTTATGCCACCTGTGTATGCCACTAACAGGATGCCAGCTCATGCACATCACTCTGAGCTCCTCAGAGGAAAGGTAAGATGTAATAACTAAAGTAAAGCAGTTAGACAACAAGACAGAGAGCAATTACCTGGACATAGTCCACTGAGTTCCCCAGGGCCTTGAAAGCTGTGTACATTACTTCCCTCTTCCCGCCCCATTTCT
This sequence comes from Gambelia wislizenii, assembly GCA_030847615.1. Taxonomy (NCBI): domain Eukaryota; kingdom Metazoa; phylum Chordata; class Lepidosauria; order Squamata; family Crotaphytidae; genus Gambelia; species Gambelia wislizenii. The sequence goes on along the minus strand of JAUMIR010000010.1, from coordinate 29,877,742 downwards.
GCATGATACAGACACATCTCTTAGTCCGGATTAACTCTTCTACTGCCAGCTGCCCAGGGTCATCCATGTCTATTTCACTATAGATGGATGGCTCATCCCCAGCCTGGTAACCACTGTCCCCTTCATCCACATCCAGCTGGGGCTGCTGGTGATAGTTGTTCTCCCAGACAAAAGTGCCCACGTCCTCTCCTTCAAAGACCTCCTGGAACATGTCCATCATGTACCGGTCGTCAGGGCTGTTGCCATCTATCACCATGATCACTCGGAGCTTGTCGGGGGGATACAAGGTTGCCTTGACAGACTGAAGGCACTCACGAAGGTACGCCGGGTCCTCCTGGTAAGCAGAGATGGTGAGAGCCACTGTCTTTGTATAGCTGCATGTCAGCGAGTCCCTCCTCATCCTCTTGTGCTCCAGAAAGGCAAAGAAGCTCTGGATGACGAGATGGCCAGCGAGGAAGGCTCCATAGAGACCAAAAGCCATGATGTGGTACTGGTCAGAAACCAGCTGGACCCCTGTGATGTAGGCCCAAGCCAGGACAGAGAGTATGAGCAAGGCAAAGCCAATGGTGAGGATCCGACGCCCAGTCGAGACAAAGACCTTGGGGGCTTTTGAGACATCCATCCCTACGAGAAAGAATTAGAAACATGAATGCCCTGGGTTGTCTCCAAAGCATATGAGTTCAATATTTATCAACAGGGGAAATATTTATGATACAATTCCATTGCCCTGGTGGTTAAATGCTGGTACTGCAAGCCACAAGGTTATGAGTTCGATCCCAGAGGGCTCCAAGGCTGACTCATCCTTCCGTAGGTCAGTAAAATGAGTACCCAGCTTGTTGGGGGCAAATAGCTAACAGATTGTAAAACCATTTAGGGAGTACTTCGGCACTGATAAGTGGTATGTAAATATCAATGCTATTGTTATATGAAGTTATTAAAAAAACCATACGTTTCTAGCCCTTATGACTATGAATATGATTGGAAAGTGTGAGCACTGCCTGCTAAAATCTCAGAAGTCAGAGAAATAGCTGTATGGGGTCATAATCCTTCCACTGGCATAACCCCCTAGTTTAAAATGGGGTGCTGGGGGAAAATTCTATGCCTACTATGGACTTCTAAAAGGACAAATACATGGGTCCTAGAGCAAATCAGGTCTGAACTCACACTAGAAGCTAAGATGACTAAACTGAGGCTGTGGTACTTTGGACATATCCTGAGATGACATGGCTCATTGGAAAATACTATATTGCTTGGTAAAGTGGAAGGCAGTAGGAATGGGGGAGGCAGGATAGCATCAGAGGAAGCCAGCTGGGCAGTGAATCTGCTCTAGGGTCTTAGTCCAAACGTTCAGAAGTTTTCTAAGAAGCTAAAACTTGGGTAGCTCCTTTAAAATTCATACTAAAACTCAAAGCTACCTCCCCCCCATGACATGGAAGCCATCAGTTACCTCTGGATCGGATCATTCATTACACCTCGGGGCAGTGGGCCATTTTAGGTGGATAGGTCACCCAGCGCTCTGTCTGGTAACAGAGAGCACCGTAAAGCTGCCATTTTTGCCCCTAAGATCTACCAATTCAGACAGTTGTTCTACTCTGCCTAATGATAGGGGCTGGCCCTGAGTTCAGGATTCAGTGTAACACATTTGATTCTAAAGGTTGTCCTTTATTGCAACCTTAGGCTGCAATAAATATCCTGTCCCCTGAACAAGGCTGGCCTTACCATTAGGTAGGATGAAGTGGCTGTCTCAGGCAACTCTATTTGGGTCAACCCAAAAATAACAGCACCAGGGTTACAGACCACTGTATAACAAAACTATATGAGGAATTGTGTGCCCAGTTCTCAAAGGTAATGTATTATAACAATGATGCAACAGTATAACTTATAAATATCTGTGTACTATATATACTTTATGATGATCTACAGAACATATATACTTTACATGCAATCACTTCCACAAAACATCTGTATAAAGCAAACAACCACATCCACAATAATAAGTCCCGACACTTCCAATCCAATTTCTCTATTCCAGAACATGGCCTTACAGCCCAGAAACCCCCCCCCAAGGAAAATCTATTTATTTATTTATCATACAAAGACTCCCTGAAACAACATCTCAGGCTTGGCCAAATTGATCACCAACAGTGGTCCGCCCTGGCCTCACATCGGGAGGCATGGAGACGCACTATCCACAATGCTGCAGCCTTATTTGAGAACTCACGCCGAACAAGTCTTGAAGAGAAACGACAATGCAGAAAGAATCACAACCCAAAAACATCACCCAAGGAGACCTTCTGCTGTGCTTTTTGCAACCGGACTTGTTTATCTCGGATTGGCCTTTTTAGTCATCAGCGCGCTTGCAGAAAGCGCGGGATGAGTCCTTCCTGAATCTTCGTTTGCGAAGAAAAGCCAGAGAGAGAGAGATGTTATGATTGCAATTTTGACAGCCAGGGATGTGGCGGGAGTTGCTTAAGGGGATTTTCGGCCTGCTGGGCCAAAACAAACTTGGTTGGCTTAAAGTACTACGCGCCTTGAGTTTGGGGAATGGGATGGATTGCAACAGATTTGTGAACCAGCCCTGTCTCAGGAAGAGGATGGCAGAAATGGTGGTGCTCTCTGCTTAGTTCTGGAGAGTTTACGAAACTCACAATTGAATTTTAATTCATTTCCCCCCCTCCCTCAAAGCCTCCTCTGTACCAAAGTTTTGCCAAACTTGGCAAAGGCTTTGGGTAAAGCTATAAAAGTTATTAACAGGACCAAGGAAGGGGCGTTTTCAAAAATTAGAGCATGTTGGCACTGATGGGTCACTGAATCAACAAATGAGAAAAGTGCTTGACATGTTGTGTACTTTTAACTGAACCTCCCCTCAATAACTGGAACAGGCATCTCATGTTCCCCCTCTCCTCACTTGTCCTTTCTTGCCCCATCACATGAAAGCCTACAATCCTATATCCCAACCATACAGAACCTTCGACAGATATACTGGACTATTCATCATACCCACTTGGTCATAAATACGTTCTATGGGACACGTTTCCAGATAAGTGCATACACACTCCCAGGTAAGTCCATATGCAACATGGCAGGTTTGGAATGATGGGAGCTGTAGTCCAACATATCTGAAAGGTGCCAAGTATGTGTGTGTGTGTGTGTGTGTGTGTGTGTGTGTGTGTGGGCAAACTGGTGTATACTTTTGCCTAGGAATAAATCCCACTTGAAGTCATAGAACTTAATTCTGAGGAGAGGTACCAAGAATAACCAGTGATAAAGATCTCCATTGCACTGCAAATTGTTCAAAATCAGTGGGTTCTCATGTCATGTTCTAACCACTACCCGCTGCTACCATCACTACCATCTCCTCACTTTCCCCCAGTTTGGGACTCAAGGTAATTTACAACAGTTAAAAACAAACATAGATGGAAATTCAAAATATAGAAACATAGAATGCTGTGTTCAATAGCCAATGTGTGATGAAACCAGCCATGTGTCGCAAAAGTCACAGGAACAGACATACTCGAAAGCATTACTGTTTTGTTGTGGAGGAACTCCATAGCAACTATTCTGGGGGTATTGGTATTACTGGCATTGGGTAAGAATACAACTCGTGAGCCAAGAAGTCCACAGTTCAAATCTTGCCTAAACCTCAAACTTTGTAGGTGGCCTAGTCTGAAATACTATTGTTTCCCAGCTTCTGCCCTGCAGTGAGGGATTAAATTATATTACCCTGTCTTAGCTGGGGTTGTTTGTAAAGTTTACTAAGGTTGGGCAGAGGAGCCCCCCACCCACCCATGCAAAAGAATGGAAGGTAGTCCCAAAGAAATATCCCACCCATAGTATGCAGCTCATTCTACTTTGTTTCAAAAATGTCCAAAGCCCATTTGACCAGGAGGTGAAAGTTAAAAACAAAAAACAAAAAAAACCCGGATTCATACACTATCTTCTATTACTTTGAATTCTCATAAAAAGCTTTTGGTAGCATACTTAGACGATTTCAAAGTGCCAGTAAAATGCCAAGTTACTCCCAGACTGCTCTGGACCGATCAGATGTATTGCAATGCTGTTAAGTGCAGATCTCCCAGCGCTGTTGTTCAGTTGAATGTAACTGGTCAGCATCTCCATCAGACTGGAACGGATTACGCAGGTTGTTTAAAACTTTGGCACGCTGCTCCTCAACAAGCCAGCCTTTCAACCAAAGTGGGAGTAGACAGTCAATGCCAGCCAGTGGGCAACATTGGATACCTTCAGAAGTAGGCACGCCAACTTCACTAGCCAGGGTACCCATCTATTGTGCATGTTGGCTAACTCTTGGCTCATAACCAATATACCCACAGCATAGCATGGATCACAAAGAGAAGCAATAAATCAATGCACTGCATGTATGAGACTCACGTTTTAGCATCAGAATGGAAACATAAGAAATGATCTTATATTCATTCAGAATGGAGGTTCATCTAGCTTTGTCTATTGTCTACTGTTCACTAGCAGTGGCTTTCCAGGATCTCAAAATGGGAATTTTCCCCAGTCCTCCTTGAAGGTGGTAGGAATTAAACCTGGGACCTTCTGAACGCAGAACACATCCTCTGCCATTGAACTACCCTTCCTCCCACCTTGAAAGATACTGGCAGCCTACACCAAAGGTAGCTATCCTCTGGATGCTTTGGCTAAAATTCCCATTAGCTTGGAGAAGAGACAATTCAGAGGTGATATGATAGCTATCTTTAAATATCTGGAGGGGTGTTATGTAGAAAATGGAGCCAGCTTGTTTTCTGCTGTTCCAGAAACTAGAACACAAACTGATGGACTCAAATGACAAGAAAAGACATTTTCTTTTGCTGGGTAAGAAATTCTTTACTGAGATTTTCCAATAGTGGAATAGACTGCCTCCGAAGGTGGTGGACTTCCCATCTTTGAAGGTCTTTAAATAGAGATTGGATGGTCATCTGTCAATATTCTTGCATGGTAGGGGTTGGACTAGATGACCCTTTTGGTCCCTTCCAACTCTAAGATTCTGTGATCCTCTCATCTCCCAAATATCTATGGAAACTCTCATCCAGAACATCTGGAGGGCATCATGTTGCTTACTTCTAATTCCCCCTCCCCTGCACAAAACTGAAACTGGACTGTTTTAGCCTTGCCCATTGCACTAAGCACAGGGTTCCCTTCAAATCTCTTAGCTGGTGAGAACACTCAAGAAACATAATTTTAAAACTCACATTCTGTGTTTTAATCACTACCAGCCACAGCACCTTTTGTTGCTTAAAGAAATGTGACTGTGGACAGAAATGCACACACAAGTTTTTACACTCCTTATTAAGCCTACCTATCTATTCCTACCCATCAATTGCTAATTGGGATTAGGATCCACAGTTAACAGTTCCACAACTAATGAAAGGGGACTACCATTTAATAAATTCGATTGGCAGTACAAAAGGATGTGGGATTTAAAGAAAAAAAATCCTCTGAACTTTGTTAAATAATCTGAAGAATCAATACACACACACGCCATGTACATTGATGGCGCTATAGAAATAAGTAAAGTACCATGTACATTGATGGCATTATAGAAATAAAAGACAATAATAATAACACAAACACACACTTCTCCTTGCTAACACTGGAATTTTCAATTCAGGTGTTCCATCACTCTTAATGCCTGCTTCGCTAGGGCTTAAATTTGAGAAAAGAACAAGACGTCAGGATTCCAGTCCTTTTGGAAATCCTAGCGATGAAGAAGAACCAAATGCACCCAAAGGCCATCTAGTCTGACCTCTGCCAGCAAAGGAATCGACAGCTAAAGCATGCCTAACAGCAATTGGCCCTCCTTGTACAGTTGTCCCTTCATATTCGCTGGTGTTTGGTTCCAGGACCCCCCATGGATACCAAAATCTGTGAATACTCAAGTCCCATTATATGCAATGGCATAGCAAAATGGTGTCCCTTATAGAAGATGGCAAAATCAAGGTTTGCTTTTTGGATTATTATTTTTTAAAGACTATTTTCAAGCCGTGAATACTTAAATCTGTGAATGCCAAATCTGTGGATACGGAGGGACAACTGTCATCCAAAACCACTTTGGGTATGCTCTGGCACTGATAAGCGGTGTAGAAATGTAGAAAATAAAATAAAATAAATACAAGGTGAACCAAGCAAGAGTTGATGAACCAACAACGCATTCAGACTTTTTGTAAATGCAAGGTGAAAGAAAAGCACTCCAAGTGGATGGTATGGTTGGGAGGAAGAAGGAAAAGAAGGTTGATAGAGAAAGAAAGGATGAGGAGGAGGGTGGAAGGAAGAAATAAAGATAGTTAATGGGAACGATATAGGATGAGAGGTAGTGATGAGAGAAGGATATAATGTAAGGTTATAAATGGAATGTGAAATGGAAAATGCATATATTATAAATGTAAATATAACTTTGAATTGTTAACATGATAATATGAACCCTGGAGGCATCAATAAAAATATATATATATATATATAAAAAAAAAGAAGAAAGAAAAGCACTCCAAGTGGATGGTATGGTTGGGAGGAAGAAGGAAAAGAAGGTTGAAAGAAAGGATGAGGAGGAGAATGGAAGGAAGAAATAAAGATCTTTAATAGGAACGATGTAGGATGAGAGGTAGTGATGAGAGAATAATATAATGTAAGGTTATAAATAGAATGGAAAATGTATATATTATAAATGTAAATATAACTTTGAATTGTTAACATGATAATATGAACTCTGGAGGCATCAATATATATATATATATATATATATATATATATAAAGAAGAAGAAAGAAAAGCACTCTGCGTGTGCTCAGGAGCATACTCGCCCTCTAGCTCCTGATGATCCGGATTTGTTCCTGGCAGAGAAATCAAACAGCTTCACCTATTAACAAGTTAAACTTCACTTTTTTTAAAGACTAGCTAGCCCTTGCTGAAGAGGAATAAAGTTTAGGGGTCTGTTTCACACACTGATCCCCACCGACCCCCTGCCTGCCTGCCTACCCCACCCCTCTCCTTCCTCACCTGCAGTTCTGGGGCAGCTAGAGAGAGTAACAGCAGCAGCAGGCTGGGTAGGATCCGAGAAGGGTTGCAGGGAGGACCTGATCTATCTTTGATCTCTGGCGGGGAAGGTTTTTGAATGGCGAGGAGGGAGGCGGCCCCTTCGCTGCGTCAGGCTGGGTTGGGCTCCGCTTGATGTCATTGGGATCTCGCTCCAGCCAGCCAGGCACTTTTAGGCAAGGCATGGAGGGGGTTTATGACTCCAACCCCCCTCCCCCGTCCCATTCCCGAAATAAACACCATCACGCCTTTTGCTCCTTCACAGCAAAGCTTTCACTTTTAAATTCTCCACTCCACTTCTCGGAATTCCACCCCCCCATAGCCGGAGCAGTGCCCCTGAGAATGTGCAGAGTGCATTTCCCCCCCCACATATTTTTAATTTATTTTTAAAAACATACAAATTATAAACCCAATTCATTCAACAGAATCATAGAATTGTAGAGTGGGAAGAGACCACGAGAGCCATCCAGTCCAACCCCCTGCCATGCAGGAATACACAGTCAAAGCATCCCTGACAGATGGCCATCCAGCCTCTGTTTAAAGACCTCCAAGGAAGGAGACCCCACCACGCTCCGAGGGAGTGTGTTCCACTGCCGAACAGCTCTTACTCTCAGAAAGTTCCTCCTCATGTTGAGGTGGAATCTCTGTTCCTGGAGCTTGCATCCATTGCTCCGTGCTCTAGTCTCTGGAGCAGCAGAAAACAAGCTTGCTCCATCCTCAGCGTGACACCCCTTCAAATACTTAAACAGGGCTACCATATCACCTCTTAACCGTCTTTTTTCCAGGCTAAACATACCCAGCTCCCTAAGTCTCTCCTCATAAGGCATCGTTTCCAGACCTTTCACCATTTTAGTCGCCCTCCTCTGGGCACACTCCAATTTGTCAATATCCTTTTTGAATTGTGTTGCCCAGAACTGGACACAGTATTCTGGGTGAGGCCTGACCAAGGCAGAATAGAGCGGCACTATGACTTCCCTTGATCTAGACACTTATTATACTTATTAACATATAAGTGATTCCCTCCACCCTGGGACCTCAACCTTACATCCCTACCTCTTTCCAAAATGCCATTGTTTCCAACACTGGTCTGTTTCCTCTAGTGCATTTTTTAAAAACTAACCATAAAGATCTCCTGGGAGCCGAGGAAGAAAAGTGTGTCGGTCCGATGTGGAAGAAGATCCGGTTGGGTTCAAAGTGAAGCTGGCTCCATCTTTTTCTCCCTCTCTAGAACCTAAACACCCCAAGGGCACCAAATTGTGGCTGATCTTGGAAGCTGAATTGTGTCTCTGAAAAGCATCTCACATTCTGGTATATTTTGTTAAGATTTTTTTTTGTTAAGCAGGGTCAGCCCTGGTTAGTGTTTGGATGGGAGACCGCCAAGGAACACCGGGTGCTGTAGGCTACATTTGAGAGGAAAGAACTGGCAACACCACCTCTGAGTAACCCTATGAAATTGGTAAGTCTGTGGGCAGCTTGAAGGCACATGTACACAGAACCATCCGATGCCCAGCTCAGGAGCATCCGCTTGGGGCTGAGAACGATGTATTAGTGGCATGCCCGACTTCCCTTCCCAATTTGATCTTCACAACAACCTTATGAGGTAGGTCAGCCAGAATTAAAGTGACGGGGCAGTTTCTCCCACTGAATAGGGGCTTAGACTCTGTCTCACCCCCCACACTCAACCGTGTTCACCACTAGACCACATTGATTCTTGTACTGAGAGTGCTTGTTCTGACACACCATTCGCACCCACACCTACCTGAATGTAAGTGCCACTTGGCACCTGCAATGATTAGTAGTGGCATGCCTGAATACCTGAGTCCCTTCTCCAAGCTGACTTTCATGACAACCTTGTGAGGTAGATCAGTCAGAAAGAAAGCGATGGTGCAAGGTCACTCAATGAGGAGTTGTGTGCCTTTGAGTCATTTTCAACTTACTATGGCGACCCTAAGACAAATCTATTGTGGGGTTTTCCTGGCAAGATTTGTTCAGAGACAAGGTATAGCATCGGTAGCCTCAGAACCTGGTCACCCAAGTTCCCTAGTTGAACACACTAACCACTAGACCACATTGCCTTTTGATCTGAGAACACTTTACCAGACACACCATTCACTCAGAATCCCACTTACTCAGAATTAAGCCTGGGGTGATTTAATACAGTAGGACCCCCGTATCCACTGGGGGTTGGTTCTGGGGGGCATGGATACTGAAAACCATGGATAATAGTGAACACCATTGAAAATAATGGGACTTCTGGTTTAAAATACCACAGAGTTGCCTTGGAGGATCTAGAAAATGGCTAGAGAGGACACATTTTCTAGGAAGAACCTATGGTAGGTGTGCTGTTTTGTGTCCCATGGATAATTGAATCAGTGGATAATAAATCAGTGGATACAGGGGTCCTACTGTAGTGACATGCTTCAATACCCAACTCCCTTTTCCAACTTGATCTTCATGACAACCTTGTGAGGTAGGCCAGCCAGAAAAAAAGGCAAAGGTGCAAAGTCATCCAGTCAGCATGGAGTGAGAATCTGGATCACACCCATGCCCCAGTTGAGCAGGCTAACCACTAGAGTGCATTGCCTCTTGTTCTGTGTTTTCTCTAACACACCATTTGCTTGGGATCCACACTTACTCAGAGGTAAGCCCCATGTTAGCAGCATGGATAGGATATTTGGCCAAAAAAGAGGGCGTGGGTGGGGAATCCCAATGTTTTGTAGAAATACGTCTTGAGAGTTTCCAAACATAATGTTTGGCTATTGCTGCTCAAGTTTTAGGAAAGGCCTTTATCAGATGAAAGAGGATTATTCCTTCTGGAAAGAGATTTGTCTGTTGCAATCAAGGATGGACTTTGGAAGTAAATTGCGGATAGGGAAATCCGGTGGTGGGATAAGTGTGGGGGTGTGGGGAAAATGAGGATATTCTGGCCGCTGTGGAAGATCAGACCAGATAATTATAATTGGAGTCAGAGAACTGCTTCTCCTTTCCATTGCATTTTTTTCTTACACACTGTTTGCTCAGTATCCCTGCTTATTCGGAAGCATGCTCCATTTATTTCAAAGAGTTTACTTTGAAGTAAACAATGTGCATAGGACGGTTACCACCTCCACAACTTAGCTGCACATCCTATTTTCTCTTGCATAAATAGGTATGGTAGGCTTTTGCATTGATTCAGAAACCCCCACAACCTGTTTGACCAGGAGGTGAAAGTAAGATAAAAAAAACAAAGGGTCTGTACAGTGGACATAACTGGACATAACAAAGGGCCTACACACTGAATATAACTGGAACTAAAAATGTGAGCCAATATTCCTGCTTGGGTGAGTAAAAATAGTTGACAAGGAGAACCCTGGAACATCCCAGAAAACAGAATTATTTGAGATATGTTCTCCACTGTTCCTTTTCAAGTGAGAGGACTTAACAGAGTGAGCCTACATGTCACAAGTAGTTGCGGTTTAGTTACAAGAGGTTGAGTTTACTGGGGTTTGCTCCCAAGAAAGATGAAATCATATTGCAGCCTAAACTTCCCCTTTATAATAGCACCCTTCAACCATCACTATTACACACATGGTGTAGTGGTTTGAGTGTTGGACTAGGACACTGGGAGACCAAGGTTCAAATCCCTGTTCGGCCATGGAAACCCACTGGGTGACCTTGGGCAAGTCACACTCTCTCAGCCTCCGAGGAAGGCAAAGGCAAACTCTCCTGAACAAATTCTGCCAGGAAACCCCCATGATAGGGTTGCCATAAATTAGAAATGACTTGAAAACACACAACAACAACATGTAAGCAGCAGCAAAATTTAGAGGTTGACCCCCACATCCACAGATTCGGTATCCATGGTTTCACTTATCCATGTCTGAAAAAATATGTTTTTAAATTTTTAAAAAAATTTCTAGGTCCTCCAATGAAATTCTATGGTCAATTTCTGTCTCATTGAAAATAGGGTTCCCTATTAGCCATGGTTTCAGGTATCCATGGAGGGTCTTGGAACATATCCCCCACAGATACAAGGATTGACCTGTACTGGTAGCCCATTAATAAAAAAACATCCCCCTTTGATGGCAACCAATACATACACACACAGTAGTTATGCCCAGCGTAACATACACCTTTAAAAAACTTCCCAAAAAACCCTGGTAGACCTCACGACAACCCTATAATGTAGGCTGGTGGATCTTTAAATTCCTCCTCCCCCTTCTCAGTGTTCCACACTTTTCTGAAAATTGCTGAGGGTGATTCACTCTGTTGCTGTGCTGCTGCCAGTTGACTGCCTGGATCCCACTGCAGGCAGGCATCCCACTGCCACTGGCACCAGCTGACTGTTTGGGTCCCAATCTGGGCCACAGATTGAGTGGCAGGAGTGGATTGTGAGGTGGAGAGGGAATTTGCATGTGGGTGGTGATTGGTTGGGTGTGTTTCCTCAGCAGCCAATCAGCACACTGGGAAAGGCAACATACCCAGAGAAATACACACACAGACAGACACAGACAGACAGACAGACACACACACCCCCCTAGGTATCTATATCTCAGAATGAATCATATATTAATTTCATACATATATTTTGTACCTTGTACTTGGAACAGGTTTCCACGTAGAAACTGAAATATATGGAGGGATGTCAGTTATTTCTGCCATCAAAAAATGTGCAGTGCTTTTTTGATGTAGAAAATACAGCCTCATTTTAGTTGCACACATATGGAAGCATTGGACAAGTAAGGGAACTGACCACTTTTTAAAAATCTTTCAAAGCAGTGGATGCTTTCCAAATGTACAGAACCTGATCAATTTTCTCTGAACCGTTACAAATAAATTTCAGTATACAGGCCACTGAAACAAGAGCTCTATTTAGCAGCCCCCATTTCAAGTGCTGAGTGTCTAACTACATGGGCGCTCTTAAAAGGGGACGGTTGCACATCAGAATGGTACAATTCTCTCTCCTCTTGCATAGTTTCAGCCTCCATCTTCAAATCTGCTAGTGGTTGGAAATGTGAGGAGCCTGGTCCAAACTCACTCCATCCAATGACTCTGGTATGGTCTCACTCAGTGTGTCTGCCTGGCATCAAAAGACAAAGCTCCCATGAACACTCAGCATCTTTGGACAGCTCCAATACTTCAGCAAAGCCCATCACTAGCATATGGTCCAAGCCATCTCTGCCATTAGGCAGAGTGAGGAAGTCACCTCAGGCAGCAGATGCTGGGAAAAGGCAGTGAGGTGTAGGAAGAGAAAGTTGTGTGCCATGTGCTGTGTTACTCAAGCTTGCCTGTTTGCCTTCAGGTACAATAGAAGACATTGTTCCATAGCCAGCACTGAAGAAAGATTCAACTGCTAGTCTGGTTGTTGTATAAGGAGCAGGAGGGGGCACCATCTTGTTCTTTGCCTCAGACTTTTGCCTTATGCCCCCTTCACACATTGCACATTTACAGCTGTTTGCTATCACTTTGAGTGTCATGGCTGCATCCTGTGGAATCCTAGGATTTGTAGTTTGGGGAGGCTATGTGACGAATATTGCTGTCCTTGAGCAATCAGGGATCACCAGCATTGAGGCCATGATATTGAGAACACAGCTACACTGGGCAGGGCACGTTTCTAGGATGGAGGACCATCGCCTCCCCAAAATAGTACTCTACGGTGAACTCGCAACAGGTCAGCGTAAGAGGGGCGCTCCAAAAAAGCGATACAAGGACTCCCTGAAACAACATCTCAGGCTCAGCCATTTTTTAATTATTTATTTATTTATACCCCACTCTTCAGCCACAAGGCTATCAGAGCAGCTTACAAATTGTTTTTAAGCAATAGCTATTTACACATCTACACTGCATTAAAGTTTCCAATGTGTGTTAGCTAATTGCCCCCACAAGCTGGGTACTCATTTTACCGACCTACGAAAGGATGGAAGGCTGAGTGAACCTTGGATCACCAACAATGGTCTGCCCTGGCCTCACATCAGGAGGCATGAAGGCGCACTATCCACAATGCTTCAACCTTATTTGAGAACTCACGCCGAACAAGTCTTGAAGAGAAACGACAATGCAGAAAGAATCACAACCCGGAAACATCACCCAAGGAGACCTTCTGCTGTGCTTTCTGCAACCAGACTTGTTTATCTTGGATTGGCCTTTTTAGTCATCAACACGCTTGCAGTAAGCACGGGATGAGTCCTTCCTGAATCTTCGTTTGCAAAGAAAAGCCAGAGAGAGAGAGAGAGAGAGAGAGAGAGAGAACTCTCTGACAGAGATTTCTAAATGTCTCAAACATACAGAGCCAAGGATGCCAGCGGATGGTACCAAAGTGCTATAACCATGTAGTGTGAAAGAGGTCCTAGTTAAATAGTTTTTTTCTGTAGGTATGAAATGGCCATGATTTTGTCATGGTGGCCATTTCCCCCAAAATGCCTTGGAACATCTGGGACAATATCAAGTGGGGGAAATTGGCAGCAACTGAAAGATCTTTGTGTACTACCAAGCTAAGACCTTCACGACAGTTGTGTGCAGAGAGAGTAATGCTTCCAAATAGCAAAATGCTACCATCCCCATTCCTTGGAGCCAGCCTGGTGAGTGAGGTGGATGGTGAGAATGTCAACTTTGCAACAGGACTTCCTGTCAGTCCCCTCCACTATCTTCCCAAGCACAGTAGGTGGGGACTCGAGGGAGAGCCTTCTTAGTGACTGCCCTCGACTTTGGACTTTATCAGACACAGCAAAAATAGTGGGATTATGATGTTAATGGTAGTGTGAATGGGCCCAGCTATCGCATGACATCATGGTTACTCCGTTCCCCAGCCATGAAAAGCCCATCACTTTTTATTGATGGGTTAACCCATCTCAATAGATTGTCAATAGCACTGTTTTCACAGCATTGAAAGCATGCAAAACCACGCCCCATTGTAATTGTTAGATTACAGTTTGAATGGGCAGTCATTGCTGAGAAAACATCTGGGTGAGAATGTGAAAATGAAGCACAGGATGCTCTTTTTATGGACTGGTCCATTTTGTTGGCACATTTTTAGGTTTCTTTCAGTGCTTGTGAGTTCATTTACTTTTTTAATTGAGGTGTTTTTGGAGTTTTAAGCATGTTCACATCTTCTCACGAGAACTGCCAAAATCTCACCTGTGCCAAATCATGGAAATACACTCCCATTCTTAAAGCCCTAGTGGTCATTGTGCGATGATTCTGTGGCAGTTCTTTCAGCAATGTGCATGGTAAGTGTAATAATGCCATGATGTTTCTGCTATCCTCATTCATGGAATTACAGCCTTTTTGGATGCTCGTCTGATAAAGTCCTTTGGAATTTACTTCCTAGGGAGGCCAGAATGCCCCCCTCTTTGCTGCCTTTCAATTGGCAAGCAAAGGCCTTTTTATTCCAGTGGGCTTTTAAAACAGAAAGTTTTTAAAAGGATGGGTTTTTATGAGGGTACTGTTCTGTTTTAAATAGATTTTTTCCCAATTGCTTTTTTATCTTTTGAAGTACCTCTTTTAAATTGTTATAACATTGTGAATAGTTTAATTCTATCTTAAAGTTCACTGTTTGTCTTTTTTTCAGCTGTGTTGTATTTGTTTTAAATTGCAGGGTGTCTTGAGGTCCAGTTTTGGAGAAAGGCAGGATACGAAGGAAGAGGAGGTGAAATGAGGTCTTCATCACCAGACCCCCCACCCCCAAGTTGTCTGAACAGGCATTCACATATATACACGGAAGAAACCAGGTATGCAAACTAGGGGGTTGGGTGGGGAAACAAGCATTGAAATAGTTGATGGAGTATGCACAGCAGCAAAACTTGAAAATCAGCCCTCCTGAATACTGCTCCTTGGTGCGTGCATTGAGGACAGCAGAAAATCTCATAAATTAAAAACCCTCCAGTATTTCACAGATGAAAACTGGCAAAGCAACATCAGAGTGTGGTCAAGGTGGCAAAAATTATTAATGAGGAGGAGCACACAGTCTAAGAGAAGCTTTCAGCAGTTTGTTTTTTCTGAGCTTTCAGGGAAGGACAAGATTCTGCCCCCTCCACTCCTCTCTCCGCTGCTGAGTTAATTGAGTAGAAACCAATTTTGCACCTCAAATTCAATTTGCACCAATTGAAATATACCAAGAGCAAAGAGAGCAAATAGGATGGGGAGAGAGAAATCTGGATGTTTTAAAAGCATCTGGAAAAGTGGGAAAGCAAAGGATTAATTGAAACTGTCCCTGCCAAATCTGGATAGTTGGAGAGTATGGAGTTATTACAATATTTCCCCATATCTCTGCCTCTCTTTGCATCGATCAATTCAATGAATCCATATCAGATAGCAGGCTACTTCTTCTGTGTGATCATTTGATCACATTGGGCATCTCCCCACCCAAATAATGGCAATGTGTGCAAATATTCCCCAGCTGGGAAAAGTTACCTTTTGGGACCACTACTTCCATAATACCTCACCAGATTCTGGAGATTCTGGAAGTTGTGGTCCAAGCACAGAACTTTTCCAGACTCTGGACTATGGCAACATTCATGTACTCTGAAGGATAACAGAGTACAAATACTTAAAACCAAATGTATGGTAGAATGGCAGTCATGCTCCAATCAATGCTAGTTTTACATCTGCTTTGTAAATGCAGGATTTTTTTAAAAAATGCCTTTAGTGTCATGTACCAAATTACCCTCAGAGGTTTCTTTTTCATAAGCTCCTAAATGGAAGGGAACAATGTCATCCCATAAACACCCCCCATGACACAAAAACATGCCCCTCATCTTATCCCGACACTAGTGATTCTACTTGGGTGAAATTATTTACTTTTATAAGCATCTTGTGCTTAACTTCTCCCCCCCACCCTCTTGCCTTCACAAAAGTCTGGCCCACCTCTGGGTTGTGTCACTTGGCCTCAGATTTTGACACATGGAATTTCTGGCCAGATGCTGCTCGGATTAGTCACTTCAGACGCTGGCCTGCAAAAGCAAGATTGCTTCCCAATCCCCACACCACATCCCCGCCTATGGGTCAGCAAAGGGCAAATTCCCCCCACGCCAGGACAGTCTGAAACTGTCCATTTCAAAGGGCTTTTCCCTGAAATGGGTGAGTCCAGTCTGGCTGATAGGGAAAGAGCAAAAACCACCAGGCCCTATCCCAGAGCTTAGCTGCCCACGCTTCCCTTGTTATCTCTCCTGTGGATGCTGCTGCTGTCCCAGGGCTTTCCCTTCACATTAGACACTTTCCTTCAGGCTCAGGAAGATTGCATTTAAAGCTTTTTTAAAGCCACCTTTTAAGGAATATGTTCTTACAAAATTAAACCACTAGGCCTCCGGCATTCAAGAACTAGGCCATCTGGTCAAAATCAGCCAGGTGGGAATCCTGTTTGGTTTACCAGAACTTCTTTTCATGCCCTTAAGTAAAAACAATACAGTGACCATTCCCTCTGTCTCCTGCTTTCTTTTTTCCTGTTAGCTTCAACCTAAAGCAATCTCCGCCAGCCTGGTACCTGCAAATGTGTTGGACTACAACTCCTACCATCCACAGCCCATGTGGCAGTCCTGCCTGAAGATAAGATGTATTCCCTGACCAATCTAGATGGCGCAAGGTTGGGTAGAACGAAGGCTGGACTAAAACATTCCTAAGCTTTGTATTTTCTACCTGTGATCCTGCCAAACTCTCATTTGAGAGAATTTTCAAAGTCCTGGCAGCTGACACTTTCGTACCCCGTTCCAGAGGTAAAATCCTATTCAGCATGAAAGATCCATAGCTTGCCTTACTCAAAAAGTTGGTACACACAATAGTCTGATTCTTATTAGTCTCAGCTGGAGGAGATCGATCAAATCAGGAGGATTTACCTACGTGTTGACTCATTGTGCAACAATTGATTCCATGGGTCTACTCTAATCTGGATTAATCAACAAGCATCGTCAATTTCTCAATGCTATTTCCAAACCTAGTCAGTTTGAATGTGAATGACCTCCTCATTACTTTTATTTATTATCGCTGTATTTTATATTTTTAACAGGCTCTACAGAGCTCTAGTTAGTGGCAGTTTCAAAGTGGAATAAACAAGCTTCTAGAAACTGGCAAAGAACATGAGAATATGAAGGCATTCACTTGCTCAAGTACTGCTCTGTAATTTTAATTACCTGATATAAATAGTTCTCTGTTTTCTAAACACTCTCCGGCATACTTTAAACACTCATTTATTATTTCATTTATATCACACCTTCCACACAAAGTGGGACCCCAAAGCTGGGCTGTTGTTCCGACTGCTACACTGCAGCAATGGAATGCTGCTGTACTGCCATTTTCTGAGGCTATTTTTGTGCTATGCTTTCAACTGGAAGGATTTTTTTTAATTGTTAGCTGGTTGTAAAATTGCCCAAAAGCCTTTGGAGATTGGGTGGAGATATATATGCATGCATGTAAATAAATACAGTAAAAGCAGGACAGAATCGAGGTGGTTGAGAAAGTGGATGAAAGTTTCTTCCTATGGCTGAGTTGGCTGTTCTTTGGGGTGGGGCAGGGGAACAGGTCAGTCCATATGGACAATGGAAGCCTGGTATTACTTGCCAAGTACTGATCTGTGGGAGGTTCTTCTTGGGATTGGGTTTAGCACACTTGACTGGTTATTGCCCCCAAGGCAATTGTCAGTGACTCCACTTGGCTTGGGATACATGCCAGTCCTCCCTTCCTTATCTTTCTCACTGAAATGTTGGCTACAGGAAAGAGAAGAGTGGTTGGAGGCAGGCAGCAGGGCATTACCATGTGTCTGTGTGACCCCATGAATGTGAGCGAAGGCACGTTTCCCTTCCTTCATCTTGGGGGGTGGGGCATGTGTACTATTTCACAGAGGACATTTCTATTTGAGGAGGGGCTGTCAAAGAGCAACCTTTTTATTTGAAGGTGTGTGTGTTTGTAGAGCTCTTCCACCCAGCTCTGGTACATTGTGGTAGCTTCAGGTTGACTCCAATTTACGGCAACCCAATTGTTGGATTTTCTTGGCAAGATATACACTGGGCCTTCCTTATTTGCAGGCTCTGTATCTGAGGATTTGAGAGACCATAGATCATCGTGCCCCAGACCTAAATTGGCAGTGGTGCACATACAGATGCACTGAGGCATCTGTGCGCATGTCGCTGCCATTGAATTATATGGGACTCAATCGTCCATGGTTTTTGCTGTCCTTGGGGGGTTCCGGAACCAAACCCACAAAGATACAGAAGTGGCTTGCTGTTGCCTACTCTTTAGTCAGAGAGAGTCTGACTTGCCCCCAGTCACCTAATGTGTTTCCATGGCTGAAAAGGGATTTAATCCTTTCTCTCCCAGAGTCCTAGTACAGTGCTCAAACCACTACACTACACTGCCTCTACTCTGCTACTATATGAAGGGACTGCTGCAGCCCTTTCACATGATGGAATTGCTGTGATTCCATATGAACTGAGATGGTTGCATCTGATAGAATCCTGGGATATGTAGTTTAGAGCTCTCTGGATATGCACTAGAGCTCTCTGGCTGAGAATTCTAAATTGATCCTTCCTGAACTGCAAATCCCAGGATTCCATGGGATGGAATTGTGCCAGTTAAAGTGGAATCATTTGTAGAGCATACCATCCAGCATTTCACAGATGAAAACTAAGACATGTGTCACCAACAAACATCAGACTGTGGTCAAGTTGAAAATAGCTATGAATGAAAAAGGACACACATGCTAGAAAAGGCTGCAGCAGTTTGCTTTTGCCTGAGTCTACAGGGAAGAGGGAAATACTGCCCCCTCCTCTCCTCTCATTCCCATTGAGTTAATTGAGTGCAAACTACTTCTGCATCTTGAACTTAGTTTCCAGCAGCTGAAATAAGCTGAGGACAAAGGGGAAAACTGAGAAAAACAGAGACATTTTAAAAGCAGCTGAAAAAGCAGGAAGACAGAGGGTTAACCGGGACGATCCTTGCCAAATTGGGACATCTGAAGTGTATGAATTGCGTAGTGTGAATGATCCCTGGATTGTTGACAAGGCCTGCCTCATGCCACAGATTTTTGCCGGTTATGAAAAGGCAACAAGTTGTTATTTTGTTGATACTGGATTTTTACTGCCAGGGAAGTAGAGACACACTTGTGGGATTTTCTGCTTCATGTGCCAGAATAACTTGGCCAGCTTTCAGTATTAGATGCCTTCACTTGGGTGGGAGGGGAAGCCATTCGCTGCTCTACTTCAGGTGGCAAAGTATCTTGGGCAAAACCTGGCCCTTGAGATTGCCCAACTACAGGAAACATTTGAACAACAGACTGAGGGCTTGTCTATATGAGGGTGAAAAAACCCCGGGATTGCTCTGCAACAATAGCAATTTGCAGCAGCTGCAACTTGTCTTGATGGTTTTACAGCCCCCATAAACTTTGCATGTCAAGATGGTGGCTGTGAATGAATTACTTGCGTTTTTAAATCTGCTTCTGCCAAACTTTTTTTAAAAAAAATTCCCATGGTGCTCACAAGCAATATTTCACTTTTACAAAAAGAGAGAGAGAGAGAGAGAGACTACAAATCCCTGTTTTATCACTTTAGCGATTGCTCACTATGGCGAAAATCCAACATGGCAGTAGTGGGTACTTGCCCTGTTAGCAAGCCTCACCTCCTGAGCTCATCTGGCCAATCAGGTTTGCACTTCCTCTCGTATGGGAAAGCAATTCAAATTGAATCCCTTGTCCCAATGACCAGGAATGTGCATTCCCCATGGAGCTTTTTAAAAACTCTGGGAAAAGCCATGAAGGCTTTCCCAGGGTAGTTTTTGGAGGTTTTTTTTGCTGTTCCCCTTCCAAATACAGCACATTGATGCTGGTTCCCATTAAGACAGATCGTATCCCCAGTGAATTCCATTAGGATTATTTTGACCGTCTAGACAACCCCTGAGAAGGCACAGATTGCCTTAGCAGGGCCATGCGCTTGATTATGTGAGACCCGTTAATTTGTTTGTAGTTGTTGAAAGGGCCAGAAAAGGTGCCTTTAAAATAACTAAAATGCGGTCATTTATCACTGGGGAGAAGAGGAACACAGCAGCTGTGTTCCCTAAGGCATTTTTCTGCAGTGATGTGCTGGCTTTCTTGATGGCTGCTTCTAGGTTCTGAAACACCCTTCCAAGAGAGCTCAGCCAGCTAGACCCTCCCTGTTGTCTGTTTGCCAGGTGGGCCTTTGGCAACTGAGCTCACTTGCTGTGGAAGAAGCTTTTAAACAGATGGCTGCTGTATTTTCTTTTACTGGTAATTTCATTTTGATTTCTTAAAATGCTTTTAGTTACATCATCATCACCATCAATCTTTATTTTTACTCCATTTCCCCCCCAAAGCTGGAAATCAAGGCTGCCTATGTTGTATTCATCCTATTTAATTATAAGTCCCATTTATGGAAGAAAGGTGGAATATAAACAGAATAAAATAAATTTATTTTTAAAGACCTGTTGGTAGGAGGAAAGTACAAGCTAAGATCTCCTTCCTTCTCAAGCAAAAAAGGAAATCATAGGCTTGTCTGTATGAGGCAGAAAAATCCAGTGTGCCTTGCAGGAATGGCATTTCGCAGCCACTGCGACTTGTCTTAATGGTGTTTTTGCCCCCATCAGCTTTCCATGTAAGATGGCAGCTGCAAGTGATTGACTTGCATTTGTACTTGCCTCAATTTGCGACCACCAAACTTTTTTTTTTAAATGTCTAAAGTGCAATAGAGTGATTTTTCGATTTAACAGAAAAGCAAAAAATCCAACCACCCCTGCAAAACCACACCCTGTTTTCTCACCTTAATGCTTCCTTGCTAAGGTGAAAATCCAACATGGCGGCAGCTGGCGCTTGCATTATTAGCAAACCCTGCCCTCCACGCTCACCCAGCCAATCAGTTTTGTGCTTCCTCTCCTATGGGAAAGCGACTCATATTGACTCATTTGTCCCAACAAGCAGGAATGCGCATTCCCCTTGCTGTTTTTAAAACATTCAGGAAAAGCCGCAAAGGCTTTTCCTGCTGAGTTTTTGACATTTTGGGCTCCCCTCCTTCCCAATACAGCAAAATGATGTGGAATGCCATTAAGACAGGTAGAATTCTCCTCGCATTCTGTGAGGAGTATTTTCGCCATTTAGGCAACCCACTGAGATCTCCTTGCTTCTCAGGCAAAAAAAAAAAAAAAAAAGGAAATTGAGGTATTAGTGGCTGATGTTCATTTTTTGGCAACTCTGTGACAAATCCACAGAGTGCCAATTCTCATTCCTGAATCTCCATTATGTGCTATTCCAAAGCTACATCCCTATGCATACTTACTTGTTTCCTAACAGGGACTTACCTCTGAGTAAAGCTACAGAGGGCTGCCCTGTCAGGTTTCTTTCCCCGAAATCAAGCTGTCCCTTCAGTTCCAGCCTGTACATTTTGCTCTGCCCGATTCCTACTCTGACATTGACAAACACCTTCCATTCACTCCCTGGAGCCCTTTGCAAACACTTCTGTGTGTGCTCTCTTTCCCTGCCAAGTTTCGCCCATCCCTCACTTGCTAATTGTTCAGGTCCATGAAATGACCAACCATTGTGGGTTTGGGGTTGGAAGACACACCCAGATTCTCCTCTTTCTACCAGAGATGCTTTGGGAATTTGGTTTTTGGTGCCATGACTAAGTGTACCGGTACTTGGCTGCAAGGTGATAACCCTTCCTGGTACAGTCCTGAGAAGTCAATGCCCAGCCCAAATGATTGGTTTTGAATCATCCAAGGAAATGTCAACCATTGCCAGTTCAAACACAGGAGTATAACTCCCAGCAATTCACTGATGAAAATAGAATATTTGAGTGTACTTGTAAGACACCTGTTCTCACGCTCACAACGAGGGCCCCCTTCCCTGTTATATGTTGCGGAAAGCTAAACATAGTACTGTATTCATTTATTGCGCCATAGCCTTTTCTGGATTGGCATCAGAAACAGGGTGTGTTAGTAAATAAATGGACCATTACTTAAGAATGTGTGTGTGTGTTGTTTTGTCATGGAATTCAGCTAAGAGACTGAACTATAAATCAGAAAGTCCCAGGTTTGAATTCCATCAGGTGGCCTTTAGCAAACTTCTGTCATCCTCTTTATATTCCCAATCTGCAGTTTTGTGGGGTGGAGTGGAGTAATGTATCTTACACAGGGTTGCCAGTTCAGGATCACCCCAGGCAGGACCGGTTTAAGGAATGTTATGGGCCCCTTGCAACACTTTATTTTGGGGGCCCCATATGTTTATCTCAGAACTTAACCTAACCTAACCTATTCACAGTACAGGATATTCAGATTATTACTAATAATGTTTTTGCAGGAGGAATGTTACTACCCCACCCCCCACAATGATGGCCCCCCCTGCGGCTGCAGGTGCTGCAGGGCCCTTAAACCAGCCCTGACCCCAGGCCCGGAGGTTTCCAGGCCTTTCACAGCTTGTAATTCATATACATACACAGAACATATTTTCCTGTTTGGAAATTAAGAGAGAAATCTTACCTACAGACCCTCTTCCCAAAGCAAGGTGAAATGAGATTGTTTCTTCTCAGGGAGACAGGACAAAAACAATTTAACCTAACTTCCTTGCTTATAGCCGGAAGGTAGATGCAGAGCAGAAGGTAAGCCCTGGCACCACAATGATTGAAAGGGAAGGAATAGGTTAACAAAGAGACTATGGGCTTGTCTACACTAAGGGGAAAAAAACCAGACTGCTCCACCTGTCTTAATGGTTTTATCGGCCCCATAAACTTTGCATGCTTATAGCCAAAAGAGCAGCCGTGAGTGTATTACTCACATTTTAAAATTTGCTGCTGCTGAACTTTTTAAAACAAACAAACATATTTCTATGGTGTGCACAAGCGATATCCCACCTTTCCATAAAAAAGAGAGAAAAAATATAGCACAAATCTCCATCTTAACATCTTAGAGTCACTTGCTAAGGCAAAAATCCAACATGGTGGCAGCAGGCACTTACCCTGTAACCCAGCCCCGCCCCCTGCACTCATTCAGCCAATCAGGTTTGTACTTTGTCATGTATGGGGAAAGTGATTCATATCAAATCGCTGTCTTAACAAGCAAAAATGTGCATATCACAGGAACTTTTCTAAAAAGTCAGGGAAAGCCGCAAATACTTTTCTCACATAGTTTTCCCTCTTTTTTGACCCCCCCTTCATAATACAATGAGACAATGCAGGATCCCATTAAGACAGTTCATTTTCTGAGCAAATTCTGTGACGAGTATTTTCACCATATAGACAACCCCTATATAACCCTCTTGGAGAGTCTTTGCCATTTCCAGCAGCTGATCCTCAACAACTGCTACTTTAACAGCTGAGCTGGAGATTTGCACACAGTCCTTTCCTCTTCCCTGGACCTAAAGCCACCCAAAACTGGAGAACTGCAACTTTGTCTCCCTCCTGGAGATGACCCATGAAAACTGGAGACTCAGGGCCAGACTCTGAGGTTGGACAATTCTAATCCTACAGGCTACGATTAGTAGCGGCTTCTCTATACGAGCCAATAAAATGTGGATTGGTACACACTAACGCCAATTTGCACCAGCTTTCATTTGTCTCCATGTTTTTTTTTTCAAGACCGCAGGCATGTGAAGCCATACACGTTTGATGTTCAAATGGGCACACCTGTGAATCAAGATGGTGGGTGCAAGTGAATTACTCATGTTTTTATTCTCACCAGTTGCCGCTGTGGAACAGTATTTTTTAAAAAAACAAAAAAACCCACACAAACAAATCCAAGGTGTGAAAATGTGATCTTCCACTTAAATAAACAGGACAAAAAAGAAAGAAAGGCTGTTTCATTGCCTCAGTGCACAATCACTATGGCGAAAATCCAACATGGTTGTTCTGGGCATTGCCTTGGTGGTAAACTCCACACCCTGTGCATGTCCAACCAATCAGCTTTCCACTTCTGCTGTTATTGGGAAAGCACAGCAAAGCAAATTGGTTGTCCCAACAAGCAGGAATGCACATTTCCTTCAGAGTTTTTTTAATAAAAAACTGCAGGAAAAGCTGTGAAGGCTTTTCTTGCGGAGTATTTGGAGTTTTTGGCCCTCTTCTTTCTTAACACAGCAAAATTATGTGGGATCACATTGGGACAAAAGGTATTCTCCTTGAATTCTATGAGGAATATTTTCACCATCTAGATAACCTCTAGAAATAGATAATATTCATATATACAAAATGCTTTGAACCCTTGAAAGTGCAGTGTTGGGATATTATAATTAATGCTAAATAAAATGAATACTTGCAGCAAGAACCTATATAGATTTACTTAGACATAAGTATGCATAGGATTGCATCTCTCTTTCATGCATTGCATCTCTCTTTCATCCCTGAAGATAGATAAAATCACAAACACTGAGGAGAAAGTGGATAGAGGATCCTTCCAGAAGAGGTGGGGGAGCTTTTATTGTGTAGTCTTTCTGACAGAATTTTATAGGGGAATGGAGAAAACATCCATAAGATGTTGTCTTCCATCTGTAACTCACCCCCTCTCCCAGTTCTTCTGGCTTTTCTCTTACTGGGAAAAGAAAACCCATTATGGAGAAAAGACAAAATAGCTGCCTAGTGTTTTGATTTGGATCCATCCATCTGGAAACAACCAGAGAGAGAGACAGAGACAGAGAACTGCTTCTCCTTTATTCATAAGACTAAAATTCAAGGCCATCCCACAACAACACTGAAAGGCAAGACTAATTCAGGTCTAATAAAAGCAAGTACTTCTTCACATAACACAGAACCAGTTGATGGAATCCACTGCTGCAAAGTGCAGAAATTTCCTCTATCTACTATGACCCTAAAAGGAAATTAGCCAAGCTAATGGAAGCTCTATCAATACCTGGTGACCATAGCTATGTAGAATTTCCAGGCAGTAAACCACTGAATACCAGCAGTTCAGGGGCAAAACCAGTGATAGCTGTGGGAATCCTAGATTACTTTTAGGACTTCTTGGAGGCATCTAGTGGGAAATGGAATGTGGGACTGGATAGAGCGTTCCTGTTGCTCGCGAGGGACTCTTCTACTCTTAAATAATAGCTATATTCCTTACACGCATTTGCTTTGAAGTCAGTTAATAGAAGTGAACAAAATTTGCCACTCCCCAAAGGCAAATGTGTCAGTCTTTTACAAGGAACAGTTTATCTATAGATATATAGATATATATATGTGGACCCTCCCCACACAGTAGGGGCAGAGCGAGGGCATATGCCTGAGGCTTTTAGACAGATGACGCTTGTGTTGGTTTCAACATTTATTCTTGTATCTATACCGTAAATCAAATGGGAACAGCGACACTGGTTTATAGGTGTACACTTGCATCTGTACACACTTCATTTTGAAAATGTGTTTCCTAAAAGGAATGTCTCTCAGGGTGTTTCACTGCAAAACTTATTACTGCTAAATAATAAAAGCTTTCAAATTGAGTTTGAGGGAACCCCTAAGGTTTCTTGGACACTCGTCAGAGCTTGAAAAAAGGCCCGAGGTGAAGAAATAGATCTTCAGCATTAGTAGTATGTGTATACACCCCCCACCCCACCCCCCCACACGGTAGGGCATTGACCCTACCGTTACACAGAATATGGTAGTCACCTTAGGCAGCAGCAGAGTTCTGTGCCTACCAGCCTGTTCTATGCCCCTAATTGTCATTTTGGGGTTGTTTAGATGATGCAAAAAAATCCTCAGAGAATGTGGGCAGAATACCTTTTGTCCAGATGAGCTCCTGCCAGGATTTACCATACTGGGAAGGAGGGAGGCTGAAAACTCCAAGTAGTTATGATAACAGCTTTTGCTGTTTCTTGCAATTTTTTTTTAAAGTATGCAAAAATGGGCATAACAGGCCATCTGAACAACCAATTCGAATATCCAGGAAATCAAAACCTGATTGGTGGGATGTGTGTGGGGACGGGCTTGCCAGTGACGAAGAGGCTGGAGCCGCCATTGTTGTTTTCAGGGACACGATTGAGCACATGATCGAGCACTATTTTCAAGTGGCAGAGGGGAAAAAAGTTTGTAAGTAGAAGATCACTGTTCCACATCTGTCATTTATCATCATAAAAACGTGTGTGTGGGGGAATGGAAGGGGCTTTTTGGGAGATAATAAGGCAGGTCATACACTCTCAGCCATCATCTTTTCTCATGGGCATGCTCCGTGTGAATTGCAAACTTGGATAGCTTTTCATGCCAGCGATCTTGCGAATGGATCGTGGGGATAAATTAACACTGCTGCGATAGTGAGGTAATGTGCTGTTTTCCACAATTAATTCTCCCATCTAGCTGAGTCCTTTGTTTAACTGCCTGCTTTCAGGTATGGGAGAAGACATTATCCCATTGCTAGTGTGGAAGAATCAACTGCTAGTCCAAAGTAAGGATATATTTTCTTCACGATCACTAATTTTTTTTTGCGATCACTAATTGAACTAATTTTCAACAAGTAATTTTAGCAACTTTCTTCCTGTGAGATGAATGTTTTTGAAGCCTATTTGCAATTCAGGACTTCTGCATAAAATTTCATACATTATTGCTTTGCATTTTCCACAACCTTTTCTGTGCAGAAAACAATATCTGTGCGCAGAAATATTATTTCCTATGCAAAGGATTCTGTACTACTCAGAAAAAGCTATAATTGTGGACTTATTCAGCACAAAATTCTCATTTGCATAGAAAATAGCATTTTTTTTTGCAGAGGGAACAGCATTTTTTCCACAGAAAATTATATTTATGCATAGAAATTTTACAGTAAAAGCTGTTTTTTGCAGAAAACAACCACGTACAAATTTTGCACAGAATAAACCCAAATTACAAAGATTATCATCCATTCAGGATTCTTCTTACCAGGGTTTCTTGATACTTGTAAAACATACTTGTCAACCATTTTTAAAAAAATATTTTCAAATATTCTGTTGAACCCTAGTCCAATGTCAGCTTTTGTGCATGGAATGGAAGGGGTACCATTTGTTCTTTACTTCGTGCAGCTAAATATCACAACTGGTCTTGATGACAGGGAACTTGGAGCTCGTCTATACGAGGGAATGAAATGTGGATTGATGTACACTAACACCAATTCACAGCAGTTTTCATTTATCTCCATGGCTTTTTTCATGATCGCAGGCATGAAAAGCCATACATATTTGTTGTTCAAATGAGCATGCCTGCTAATCGAGATGGTGGGTGCAAGTGAATTACTTGTGTTTTTATTGCCACCAGTTGCCACCGCTGAACAGTACTTTTTTAGAAAAGCAAATCCAAGGTGTGGAAGCATGATCTCCCACTTAAATAAACAGAAAAAAAGGCTGTTTCATCAGCTCAGTGCATAATCGCTACAACAAAAATCCAACATGGCGGTTCTGAGCACTTTCCTTGCCAGCAAGCTCTGCCCCTACACACGGCCATCCAACCAGCTTTCCACTTCTACTTGTATCAGGAATGCTCAGCCAAGCAAATTGGTTGTCCCAATGAGCAGGAATGCACATTTCATCTGGAGTTTAAAAAAAAAGATACAGGAAAAGCTGTGAAGACTTTTCCTGCAGAGTATTTGGCATTTTTGCTCCCTTCCTTCTGAATATGGTGAAATGATGTGGGATTCCATTGGGACAAAAGATACTCTCCTTGAATTCTATGAGGAGTATTTTCTCCATATAGACAAGTTTATTTTCTTTAAAGATACAGTGGGTCCTTGGTATCTGCTGGGGTTTGGTTCCAGGACTCCCCATGGATACCAAAATCCGTGGGTGCTCAAAGCCCATTGGAGTAGTAAATGGAGTACAATGGAGTAGTAAAATGGCAACCCTCATGTAAAAACAGTAAAACTAAAGTTTGCTTTCTGGACTTTAAAAAAAATCAAACCGTGGTTGGTGGAATTCATGGATGCAGAATCTGTGGACATAAAATTAGCCACTTCAGCCAGACTGCCTTGCCCAACCTAAGAGAATGTCTCCGCATTAACTGGTTAGGTGCTCAAGATGAGGCTCAGAAGCCCTGCTTCAAGTTCCTTTGCCATGTGAAGTATGATGAGTGATGACTGAACACACATCCTTTTCCTCTGTGACATGCACCTTAGGAATTCCCTTGTCAGGGAGGTGTGTCTAACATTTAATTTTCTGTAATCCAAACTTTATTTTTTTAAGTTATTATGCAATAATCCAGGCTTATTCCTATTAGACAGAGTGACGTAGTGAACTAGAGTTGCTACCAGATCAGCAGCATCTCAGTTTCTGAGATTTTCAGGCCACAAAGTGTAAAGATGGTGGGGGAGGCTTCTTATGTCATAGAGCTTTGGCAGACAAAGCTTGGTAGATGAGCCAGAACTGCTCCTGAGTCACCTGATTGGAAACAGGCATGAGGGCAGTCTGGGTAAATGGGACCAAAATTTGGGTAAAACTAGGGTTTTCACTTTAGCATCATTTCTGGGCCAGAACCTGAGACCTAGGGATATCCCTTGGTGATGTCATTAAGTGCATTGGGTACCAACACAGAAAGAACGTATTTTCCTGTTTGGAAATGAAGAGAGAAATCTTATCTAAAAGGGTTGTTCCCAGACAAAATGAAGAACATTTAATCTAGGCAACTTGCTTCTAGTCAGAAGGTGGGTGCAAAGCAGCATGGAGGGTGATCCCTGGTGCCATAACAACAGGGAGGAAAGGAAGAAACTTAAATAAATACACAGACCTCCAGGAAAGTCTTTGAAAGTTCCAGAAAGAAATTAATTAATATTTGCAAATTTAGTAAACTGTTGCTCTACTAGCTGAGCTGGAGCTTTGCCCTTTCCTCTTGCCTGGAAGCAAGACCCCCAAAACTGGAATATTTGCACCATTATTTCCTGCCTAGAGTTGACTCACAAAGACCATGGACTCAGGGCTAGGCAACCCTAGATCTTGCAACCCTAGGTAAAATTCAAGTAACTGGGTAATATAACAAGCTACAGCCAGGGTGGAAAAAAACCAAAAGCATTTTTGGTGACTAGGCAGGCAGCAAAATGCATCCAGTAGATACAAAAGCCTTGTCAATGTGAATGAACACATTCACCCATTGTTTGTGGGCTTTATTTATTTATTTATTCCCCACTCTTCAGCCACAAGGCTATCAGAGCGGCTTACAAATTGTTTTAAGCAACAGCTATTTACCTCCTTTATGGATCTGAAACATGGGTCACCTATCGCCACCACCTACGACTCCTTGAGCGCTTTCATCAGCGCTGTCTATGCACAATCCTAAATATACACTGGACTGACTATGTGACAAATGTTGCTGTCCTGGAGCAAGCAGGGATCACCAGCATTGAGGCCATGATATTGAGAACACAGCTGCGCTGGGCAGGGCACGTTTCTAGGATGGAGGACCATCGCCTCCCAAAAATACTACTCTACGGTGAACTCGCCACGGGTCAGCGTAAGAGGGGCGCTCCAAAAAAGTGATACAAACACTCCCTGAAACAACATCTCAGGCTTGGCCAAATTGATCACCAACAGTGGTCCGCCCTGGCCTCACATCGGGAGGCATGGAGACGCACTATCCACAATGCTGCAGCCTTATTTGAGAACTCACGACGAACAAGTCTTGAAGAGAAATGACAACGCAGAAAGAATCACAACCCAAAAACATCACCCAAGGAGACCTTCTGCTGTGCTTTTTGCAACCGGACTTGTTTATCTCGGATTGGCCTTTTTAGTCATCAGCGCGCTTGCAGAAAGCGCGGGATGAGTCCTTCCTGAATCTTCGTTTGCGAAGAAAAGCCAGATGAAAGCCAGATTTACACATCTACACTGAGTTAAACAGTTTCCAATGTGTGTTAGCTAATTGCCCCCACAAGCTGGGTACTCAATTTACTGACCTACGAAAAGATGGAAGGCTGAGTGAACCTTGGAGCCCGCTGGAATCAAACTTGCAACGTAGTGACTTGCAGTACTGACATTTAACCACTGCTTGCAGGTATAGTTATGGGGACCTGTAATGAAGAGTGTGTGCATTCCATTCGTACTAGAGCATAGGGCCTATCTAAACCTTCAAAATAACCCTCATGGAATTTGCTGGGAATCCTATTTGCCTAAATGGGATCCCACACCAATCCGCAGTATTTGGAAGGAGGGGGGGGGGCAAAATAGCAAAAACAATGCTGGAAAAGCCTTCACGACTTTTCCCATAGTTTTAAAAAAAAAAAACAGTGAGGGGGGTGGACATTTCTGCTTGTTGGGACAAGCAATTCACTTTGAATCACTTCCCCATATGGGAGAAAGCACAAAGCTGATTGTCTGGGTGAGCGTGGGGGGCAGGGCAAGCAACAGAGCAAGCACCCGATGCTGCTATGTTGGATTTTGCCATAGTGAGCAATCACTAAATCAATAAATGTGGTGGGTTTTCTTTTTGTTTTGCTTTCCTTTTAATTTGAAAAATGGCTATATTGTTCTAGCACACCTTAGAATTTTTTTTTTTTAAGTTCAGTATCGGTGAAATCTAACAGGAGTAAATCACTTGCAGCTGCCTTATGGCAGCTTTTGGGGTGAAAATCACCATTAAGATATGTGGCTGCTGCAAAATGCCATTTCTGCAAGGTACTCTATCCCCCCCAGTATAGATGGGCCCCATAGATAACTGGACAGATCTTTTTTTCTCTCTCACCCCGAAACAGCGCAGCTCTTTGATAGCACACAGGGAAGAGCATCATCAGTAGACAAGTGAACAAGGAAAGTTGTCACTAGAAGTTTGGAAAACATAATACTTTAAAATACAGGACAGGTCTGGCCTTGTCTTTTCATGAATCACTTAGTTTGAATAGCAAATTCTCCAAAGGGGTATCCCCTTCTCCTGTCTACATTTCAGTAAGTTATTGAAACAAAGCTCAAGGGGTGTGTGGGGGTGGCTATTTTGACATTCGGTTTAAGGTCCAAGAAACACAAAAGAGCAACACTACTGGGGGGGGGGGGAAGACAAACGAGAAGAGAAACCTCTTCGTTATGGGACTGAACACAAAACCCAACCTATAAATAATACCAATATAAAAACCACACATGCCATTAAGATTTAAGATTAGAAATGATGCGTGCCACTGCAGAAAGCATTCAACCAGTCTGACCTGATAACTCTTTACCCAGAAGCAAGCCTTACTCTGTTCAGTGGGATGAAGACTACAACCCCCCTCCCACACTTCTCTGGAAGTCTCATCATGCATAAACACATACAGTAGCAGACTGCTAATGTCACTTTTATGTAGCACCATTCATGTTCATGGTGCATTATGAGATAAGTCTCTGCCCCAAGAAGCCTACAGTCCAAAATTACACACAGTGAAAATGGATGGAAATGGAAGAGACAGGAATAAACAAGACAAATATACTTCCCTCCCTCCCACTGCATGTATAGTGGCTTGGATACTTAAGAATATGCCCTTGAATTCCACATTGTTAGTTTAGCTTTCAGTGTGGGGCATTCAACCCTACATATGGTTCTTCATAGAATTGCAGAGTTGGAAGAGACCACGAGGGCCATCCAGTCCAACCCCCCTGCCACGCAGGAAATCTTGATCAAAGCATCCCCGACAGATGGCAATCCAGCCTCTGTTTAAAGACCTCCAAGGAAGGAGATCCCACCACGCTCCGAGGGAGTGTGTTCCACTGCCGAACAGCTCTTACTGTCAAAAAGTTCCTCCTCATCCTCTTCTCTCCATATATTACTGTTCTAATATTTAAGTGCCTGAAGGGTTACTTTTAGTTACGTTGAGAAACATGAAAGTAAATGTTACTTCAAAAACTGTAACTTAGCCACAATGTTTGAGCAGTGCCAACGTGGTGTAGTGGTTTGAGTGTTGGACTAAATTTTGGGAGGCCAGGGTTTGAATCAGCCATGGAGATCCACTGTGTGACCTTGGGCAAGTCCAGTTCTCTCTAACTAAGAGGAAGACAATGGCAAACCTGCCTGGAATAAATCTTGCCAAGAAAACACTATGATCGAGTTGTCATAATTTGGAGTCAACTTGAAGGCACAGAACAACATAACCACAAACTGTGTTTGAGGATTGGGAACAAAAATGGCCATTAATTGCTCTTCAAAAGCATTTTGTTGAGCAATGGTTCTGCCCTGCTACGTTCGCCAGAATATCATCTGGCAGGTTTTAAACCCTTCCAAAACATGGTTTTGATCAAAGATTAATCTTCTCCCTTAAAGAGGCCATTTCAGATTTCAAACATACTCAAGAGATGCCTGGCCAACAACCCTCCCCCACCTCTCCTCTCTAAAAAATTCCACAACTTTTCAAAGTGGCAGATTTTACATGGGTGACTAACATTTTGTCTACGTCTTTGCTGATTCTAAGCCTTTGCTCCCCCTTCCTCTTTTTTATGGATAGGATGAACAATTCTTTCACTGTTGTCAAGAGCTATTATTAAGAATTCAATAACCAGTAATACATTCTCTCTTTAATCTTTCGGAAATGCATCATTCCCCTTAATCTTCTGTGTAACTCCTTTTCTCTGAATCTTTCCCAGACTCAAATTTGTCTAAATTTGTGGTCCCTTAGTGTGTGCATACACACACACACACACAGAGAGAGAGAGAGAGAGAGAGAGAGAGAGAAAGAGAGTTAGATGGGTGGAGATATGCTAGTCAATGGAAAATATCAAATTATTCACACATTTAAGTGAATTAACACACACATGTATAGCATTGCTCTAACTCTAGGGAACCCTGAACTAAAGAGCTACCCTTGTGTTGCAGGTGCCTATTGTAAAATATTCAGAGTGCATTCACTCTCTGCCCATCCGAGCAGAGATGCATGCAGAAGCATGGGCTTCTGGGCAAAGCCATACACACCTCTGGTGCAAAAAATGGAGGCAGTTAATTTTCTTTATGGCTTTATTAAAAAGAAATGCAAAGCAAGGTAAAGGACAGAAGACATTCATCCATGCTTCTGCATGCTCCAAAGTCTCCCAGGAGCTAAGAGAAAAGAAAAAGGAGCCCCCCCAAAACAAGAGGCTAACTAACTCCAAAATCCCTCCCCAGTTATATACTTTTCCCAAAACATTCAATCCTTCTGAGAAGGAACAGAAACCTAAAACCTAGTCTCATTTCTCCTCTTCCAACTCTGAAGGACAGAAAAGCAAAACAACAAAAGACAGATTTATGAGTTCTGATAGACAAGCTGGCATCTCACAATGCCTGGTGAACAAAATTACCCAGAAGAGGGGAGATAAACTTCTGATTACAATATCTATTTTCCCTGACACCTATTTTGTCTCATATCCAAATAAGCATCCTCCAACTACAACTCCTAACTGCCCATCCCCGGACACATTGACTGGGGATGATAGGAACTTTAGACAAAACATATGGAAAATACTAAATTTTGGGTCCCCTATCTTTCACAATCTTTCCCTGGGAAGCCCCTGGCCCAATGCCCTCTCAGTCACTCCTCCCAGCTAAAACAGTCAGATGAGTATTTCTCTTTCTGGCAGGGCTCTTTGGCTTTTCAAACCAACAGAAGTTCACCCAGACAACCACTAGTTTATGCTGCCTGTTGCAGTGATGAACAAAGCTTCACCTGTTGAATGTTCATCTAGGCACCCACCCCATCAGGTAGGGGAAGACAGCTGGAAGCTCTGCTCCCAGTAGAGGAAATAGTTCTGAGCCTAGCCATTGCTAACACTGCTTCCTTTAACAACAATGGTGGGACAGCACAGCAGCAGCTTATGGTTACACAGCCTGAGTACACCTGGCAGTGCAGGCCAGGTGAGTCAACATTGAAGCAGTTTCTAGTGGTTTTGGGAATTTCCGTTAACTCTATCCCCTAAACCCTGCAAGATTGTGTTGCTTGTCATCCACCCTTCTTTCACTGAAATAGCCACGAGGGCAAAAAATTGTTAGTTTTTTTTTTTAAGTCACTGTTTTTGAAAGTCCATTTTAGGCTGTCTGGGCTGGAGTCAAGGGAGGAGGAAATTTGTCTGGCTTCTTCCTGTGCTTTCAACAGAGGTCTGAGATACAGTAATTGACAGATGAATGCTTTTGTGACTTAGAAATCATGTTACTTTTTAAATTAAAAAAAATCATTTTTTAAAAAGAAAAGAGATCATGTTACTTGAGCTGCTACTTTCTGATGGCCACAGACCAGTACTGTACTGTACTTCCTTTGGAAATCATTGCTACAAACTTGCTACAAATTCACTAGGTTGCTCTGGGTCAGTCATCCTCCCAGCTTCCTTGTCCACAATACTTGACAATAAGGGATAAAATGTAGTATGTACCTTATAGGAGCCTTCTAGAGAATACAAGACTACTCTTGTGCTGGCTTGGGACCATTCAAGACCACTCAGAAGCATCTCTAAACACCATCCGCACATCATGAAAAACCATGATTTTATCTTAACCATGGTTTGTTGCTGAAATCACTAAATGCAAGCTTGGCACAGTGTTCTCCTATCTCCCTCATTTTTAGTTTGATTCTCTTCTGCCCACTTTTGTGAATTTCTGTTTCAATGTGGGCAGTGAGGAGCAAATGCCACAAGTTGCAGTTTACACAAACCATGGGATTTAACAAGCCAGATTTGGGAAGCAACAACAAACTATAGGTTCAGATTGTGGTTTATGGAGTGATAACAAACCATAGGTTGTTAGATGCAAGTCTGAATGTGATTGTATCGTAATGTGTGAACCTAGTTGCTAAGATAATTTATCTTCTAAACAGTTTCATCTAGAAGTCTGATGAAAGCCAAAGCTGGATGGCCCTCTGTTTAGGATACTTTCCCCCTTGATTTCGTGCATGAAGAATGGAGTTGAACTAGATAGTAACAAAACCCCCTTCCACTTCTTGTATGTACATCACACACAAAAAGGGAGAAATGTCTCATCACAAGAGAAGACAGATTTTTCATAGACAGATTTATACATATCGACGTACATTTTGACTACCTGCTACCATGTAAATAGAAATACAATACAGCTCACCATAGAGGATGGAGACTAGGAGCTAAGGGCCTCTGTGCCACCTACTCATGTTACTGTCTACGTATAGTTGGTCATCCCTGAAGTAGACACTGTGCCGTCTGGGATCTCCCCCTACAACTGTAAGGAGAAAAATCTTGAGAAACTGGCAATAGAAAGCTGCCATGTGGTATACAACAACAGCCTGTCCCATCCTCCTCCTTTGAGCAGACATCCAATATTCCAAGCTCAAACTCTTTATTACATTGGCTAAATAGGATCATCTGCTAGTTGCAGTGAAATGCTATTAAACAGACAACCCCCCCCCCACAAAAACAAAAAACATGGCCACCCAAAGGGTCAAACAAACTATTGTTCATAAAATATGAAAATGGGCTGCTTTAAAGCTGCAGTCCTTTTCTGCCTGGTCATCCTTCTTTTAAGTCAGCCCCCACCACCTTTAAATACTACACAGTAACAGACTGCACATGCATATAAGGGATATTACCTTAATTTAGAATGAAAAGGTTTCCCCAGACCTTATTCTGCTACTGGTGGTTTAAAAACTTATGACCTTATCACACTACACTCTTATAGTGCTATTATTCCACTTTAACTGCTCTGGCTGCTGCCTGTGGAATCTTGGGATTTGCAGTTTAGGGAGGGGCATTTAGCCTTCTCAGCCAGAGAGATCTTAGGCTTCCCTAAAGTACAAACCCCAGAATTCCACAGGAGGCAGCACTAGCAATTAAAGTGGAATAATAGTGTTATAACAGTGTAAAAAGCATTTTTGGTGGCTAGGCAGGCAGCAAAATGCAGCCAATGGATGCAAAAGTTGCCACCATCCTTACCAGACCCCACATCCCACATAGATTTACTTATAGCATGCAGGACACATGGAGAGTTTTTTTTAAGCCTTAAGCTGCTGCTGGGGTTCATGGAAGGATCAGCACTAGTCCTTGGTGAGTTATTTTGCTAGGCCCTGCATCACAACTTGTACAACAAAAAGATTCATAAGTCACAATCCTGGTACAGTAGTACCCCATATCTGCTGATTTGCCAACCACTGATTCAATTATCCACAGTTGGCAGGGGAGAGGGAAGGGATCTCACCTCCCCCTCCCTTCTCCCAAGAAGGTTCTAGTGATGGCAGCAGCAGGGTGGTGGGTGGTGGGTGGTGTTTGCTACTATCCATGGATTTCAGTATCTGTGGGGCTCCCCAGAACAAATCACCTGCAGATACGAGGGTGCTACTGTATTCCACTTCCTATCTAGCTCCAGATGACAGATCCAAATGCATGCAACCATTGGCTTTATCCCCAGTCCCTTCTCTTTGGCTCTGGCTTTTGGGGATCTTACTGATATTTCACATATGCAAGACAGATCCCTAGAATGACCAGGGAATGGCTGGAGATGGATGCTTAGGCTTTTAAAGCCACCTCACATACAAACAACAACAACAACTTTCTCCTTCTCTAGTCCTAATCCCAAAATTTGTCTCCTCACCTGGACAACCAGAGAATCATACAAGTTCCCTGAGACTTTAGACTGGCTGTAGAAATGTGGCAGTCCCAAATATGACTTTCCAGTGCTCTAGATGGGTGAATCAGCAATTATAGGGTTTGTACATTATGCTCACATTTATACGTTATACACATATGAAGTGCTTGGTGTCAGGGCCGGTTTAAGGAATTTTGGGGCCCCCTGTAATGCTTTATTTTGGGGGCCCCATATGTTCATCTTAGGTCAATGTAACCTAACCTATTCACTGTACAGGATGCTCCGATTACAGTAGGACCCCCGTATCCATGGATTCATTATCCATGGGACACAAAACAGCATATCTACCATAGAGTCTTCCTAGAAAATGTGTCCTCCCTAGTTGTTTTCTAGGCCCTCCAAGGCAACTTCATGGTATTTTAAACCAGAAGTCCCTTTATTTTCAATGGCATTCACTATTATTCATGGTTTTCAGAATCCACGCCCCCCCCCCCAAACCAATCTCCAGTGGATAAGAGGGGCCTACTGTATTAAATAATTTACATATGAGGAATGGCTTAGGGAGCTGGGCATGCTTAGCCTGGAGAAGAGAAGGTTGAGAGGTGACGTGATAGCCATGTTTAAATATTTGAAGGGATGTCATACTGAGGAAGGAGCAAGCTTATTCTCTGCTGCTCCAAGGACTAGGACACGGAGCTATGGGTTCAAACTACAGGAAAAGAGATTCCACCTGAATATTAGGAAGAACCTCCTGACAGTATGAGCTGTTCAGAAGTGTAATACACTGCCTTGGAGTGTGGTGGAGTCTCCTTCTTTGGGTTTTTTTAAACATAGGTTGGATGGCCATCTGCCAGGAATACTTGGATTGTGTGTTCCTGTAGGGCAGAAGCCGATCAGATAGGATGGCTGTTGGGATCCCTTCCAGCCCTATGATTCTATGATTCTAGGCTGCATTCAGAGCCTGGGAAAGTTACTCTTGGATTACACCTCCCAGAATCCCCCTGCCAGCACCCTTCTCAAGGTCTGGTTGCATTGTTCCTTTTCCAGCATTCTCTAGCCCAGTGGTTCTTAACTTGGGGTCTGCAATGTCCTCACAGGGGGTCCACAAAGGCTTGAAGGCTGCTTGGCCCACCTCCTCCCTGTAGTGGAGCAGCCACATGACAGGAACCAAGACAAAGGCTGGCAGGCTTGGCCTGCACATTGCCATTCAATCCACTCCAGCCACAAACTTGCAGGAAGAAGCAAGAGTGCCTCTGAGGGAAAGTTTAATGGATGGTGTTATCGTATTGTTGTTGTTGTTGTTAGCTATTATTATTTAAAAATATATTATTAGCTATTATTATTAGGATTTTGAATCTTGAGTTAAGTCTTGGGGCAACAAAAGATATTTAAAGGGGGTCCCTGGTAAAGAAAAGGTTAAGAACCACTGCTCTAGGCCAATGTCTCTCACATAACACTAATGGGATACTGGTGTTTTAGTGACAACAATAAAACCATTGTTCCCAGTAATATTACTCCAAATTTTAATGTATATTATTTATATTCTTCTGTTAAAAGAGCTAGAGTGTTGTAGAAGTTTCAGCATTGCACTATGACTATGGAGACCAGGGCCTGAATCCTTACTCAGCCATGAATACCCACTGGCTGACCTTGGGCAAGTCATACTCTCTCAGCCTCAAAGGAAGACAAAGGCACACCCCCTTTGAACAAACCTTGCCTAGAAAACCCCATGGTAGGTTCACTTTAGTCAGAAATGATTTGAAGGCACATAGGCAAACACACACAAATTTCTTTTGCAGGCTGAACTCAGTTGGTAGCAAGGGGAGGAAGCTGAAGAAGACCAAGGGGAAAAGGGATGGGAGAGGAACCAGGACATGTTAAGAGCTGCAGGAAGGATGGACTGGAGGTGATTTATGTGGAAGGAATGAAAGGGAAGAAAGAAAGAAAGAAAGAAAGAAAGAAAGAAAGAAAGAAAGAAAGAAAGAAACCCTTTCTGAGGGAAAGAGGCAACCCTCAAATTCCCTCTCTCTCTCATACACACACACTCACCCCTCTCCGACATGCCTGACTGGCTTGTATTTTGCAGCAGCAAACTCCCTCCAGCTTCTGCCACGGAGGGCTGCTTCTTCTTTCTCTTTCTCTTTCTAGTTTGGGAGACGCTGGTTTTTTGTTGTTTGTTTTTTTAAAAAAAGCCAGCAGGAAGTTTTTGGAGGAGGAGGGTAGGAGGGGGCTACAAAGCAGCGGCTCCTCCCAGCTGTTTCCTGGCTGTC
Organism: Gambelia wislizenii; assembly: GCA_030847615.1. Taxonomy (NCBI): domain Eukaryota; kingdom Metazoa; phylum Chordata; class Lepidosauria; order Squamata; family Crotaphytidae; genus Gambelia; species Gambelia wislizenii. The sequence goes on along the minus strand of JAUMIR010000010.1, from coordinate 29,839,060 downwards.
TTCTTTATCAGATAAGGAGGTCAGCAGGGACCCCCCCTTGACCTTGGGGCCCCCTGCCAATGCTGATTTGGCAGACTGGTTAAACCGGCCCTGCTTGGTGTGATAAGTTTCTGTTTCTCTTTCTTCCTGTTCAGGGGCCAAAGCTGCTCAGACTTGGCCACCAGACTTTTGAATGCTTCCAGGGCTTACCTAGGAGCATAGCTTTAGTGCACTGGTGAGGGAAGTGTGATACATGGGTTAGCTATAGCCCCAGCTCCTTTTTGCACCCATGACCCCCCCCCCAAGGCCCAGATTTTTTTTAATTAAATGAAATCTGATATGTAGCAATGGAGGCTAAATAAAGCCACCATCTAGGCATTTACTGCCCAAAGCCAAAGTTTTCATGGTAAGGACAATCCTGCTTTTACCAAATTTGTCTGATTATTGTTGTAAAGTGTTTTAAAGCAAAGATTGCATTCATAATTTCTTCAGCCATTCTGCAAGTTCAGAATCCTTTGCCTTGGATTGCAGTAAGCACAAGCTTTGTTACAGGGGAGGTCAGGCATTCTGGCTCCTTGGCAATACATACGGATTCTGTGCAGTGTATTTTATTGACAGGACTCTGACACCTTGGCTCCAGAATCCATTTTGTTCTGGAAGCAGCAGTGTGGAAATCTGGCAGGATCAAAGCCTTGAAGGTTGCTTCCTGGTCCAAGTAGTTGCTGATAAGATCAAGGGGAGTGATCCCCATATAGTTATAGTTATCAGGAAACTGAATGCCTGATTGCCAAGTCATTGCCAAGCTGGCAAACCCCACAAAGTTACCGTTGAAGTGCCCACTCCATGACATTGCTGGGAAATATGATCCAATCCTGAAGCATTCTCACCTCTTAGAGATGTTAGATGGCTTAAATGTCACCTGGGCAAACATCATGATAGCTTTTCTTCTGAATACTGTACTATGCTAGACCCTCCAACATTTCACAAATGAAAATTGGGACACGTGGTCAAGATGGCAAAAGTTAAAAAAGAGGAAAAACAGACAAGCTAGGAGAGGCTGCAGCAGTTTGCTTTTGCCTGGACCTACTGGGAAGGACAAGATTCCACCTCCTCTTCTCTCACCCCTTGCTGAATTAAAAAATTTAAATACTTTTGGACACCCAGCATGGTGTAGTGGTTTGACTGTTAGACTATGACTCTGGAGACAAAGGTATGAATCCCTGCTCGGCCATGAAAGCCCACTGGGTGACATTGGGCAAGTCACACTCTCTCAGCCTCAGAGGAAGGCAATGGCAAACTCCCTTAAACAACAACAACAACTCCATGATAGATCTGCCTTAGGGTCACCATATGTTGGAAATGACTTAAAGGCACACAACAACAACAAAGTACATTTGCACTATAAACTCAATTTACAGCAGTTGAACTAAGTTGAGGAAAAAGGGGAAAAGTTGGAGGAGGAGAGAAAACCTGAGACATTTTAAAAACAATTGAAAAAGTGGGGCATCCAAGAATTAACATGACTGTTCCTGACAAACTGGGGCAGTTGGAGGGTGTGCTATGTTGGTACCGTATATTCCGGCGTATAAGACGACTTTTGAGCACTCAAAAGTGCCCTCCAAAATTGACAGTCGTCTTATACGCCGGATACACTTTGCTTCACCTGCCTGCCTATCTCCTGCCTCTTCGCAAACGGAGCGAAGAGGCAGGAGATCGGGCAGGGGGTGAAGCAAAGTGCTCCTCCCTGCCACCCGCCCCCCCCGCGCTTCCACCCTCCCTCCCGAAAGTCGCGGAACCGCGGCTTTGGGGGGGTGGCTAGGAAGCCCCCTCCTCCTTTCCCCTGCCCACTCCCTGTGCATCCAACCCCCTCCCTGAAAGCAGCGGCACCGCTGCTTTCAGGGAGTGGGGGGGCGGAGAATCCCCCTCCTCCCTTCCCCCCGCCCACCCCCCGTTCATCCACCCCGTCCCTGAAAGCAGCGGATCCGCTGCTTTCAGGGAGTGGGGGGGCGGAGAATCCCCCTCCTCCCTTCCCCCCGCCCACCCCCCGTTCATCCACCCCGTCCCTGAAAGCAGCGGAACCACTGCTTTCAGGGAGTGGGGGGGCGGAGAATCCCCCTCCTCCCTTCCCCCCGCCCACCCCCCGTTCATCCACCCCGTCCCTGAAAGCAGCGGATCCGCTGCTTTCAGGGAGTGGGGGGGCGGAGAATCCCCCTCCTCCCTTCCCCCGCCCACCCCCTGCTCATCCACCCCCCTCCCTGAAAGCAGCGGATCCGCTGCTTTCAGGGAGTGGGGGGGCAGAGAATCCCCCTCCTCCCTTCCCCCGCCCACCCCCCCGTTCATCCACCCCCCTCCCTGAAAGCAGCGGAACTGCTGCTTTCAGGGAGTGGGAGGGCGGAGAAGCCCCCTCCTCTCTTCCGGCTGCCCACTCCCCATGCATCCACCCCCCTCCCTGAAAGCCGCAGAAACGCGCTTTCAGGGAGGGGGGTGGCGGAGAAGCCCCCTCCTCCCTTCCCCCCACCCATCCCCCGCGCATCCACCCCCCTCCCGAAAGGGAGGGGGGCTTAGAAGCCCCCTACTCCCTGCCACCCTCCCACCCTCCACCCAGCCACCCCCCTTCCCCAAAGGCTCGCTTTGGAGAGGGGGGGTGGCTGCGAAGCCCCTTCCCCCCTGCCACCCTCCGCCCAGCCTCCCCCCTTCCCCAAAGCCCCGTTTGGCCGCACAGCCTGCGGATCCCCCTCCTGCGCTCCCTCCTGGAAGGGAGCGCAGGAGGGGCATGCGGAGGCTGCGTGGCCAAACCGCGATTCGCCCCTTCTTCCCACCTTCCTGGAAGGTGGGGAGAAGGGGCGAACGTGCCCCTTTTGGGCGCACAGCCTCCGCATCCTCCTCCTGCGCTACCTCCTGGAAGTGAGCCCAGGAGGGGCATGCGGGGGCTATGCGTTGGAAGAGGGGGGTCGTCTTATAGGGCGAATATATCACAAACTCTGCATTTTACTTTAAAAATTGGGGGGGTCGTCTTATACGCCGGGTCGTCTTATACGCCGGAATATACGGTATTTAGATTAAAGCTAGTTCAGTAGACAGAAACCTCTCAGAGCTGCTTTTCCATTTTTCAGAACTTCTAAATGAGGGTTCACACTGCTTTGATGACCCATCCTGGTTCCATGTTTTGAATCCAATAGTGTCCTCAGAGTTTGGGCAGCTGTTCTTTCTTTCTTGCTTGGAAATATTTCATGTTTGTGGATCTCAGGTTTGAGAATAAGAGCCTGGAATATGATTGATTTTGAAGCTTTTTCATTTTGATTCTTTCCTAGCCTTTGAGCACTCAACGTTGACTCTCTCAAAAAGATAGTGTGAGGCGTCTGCCCAAGGCAGTAGATATTAGGGATCAGGGAGTGGCAGGAAAGCATTGGAAGAAAGCTGCGCATGCCAGGCAACCCACCATATGTGGCTCAGCCCATTGTGCAGATTGAGGTGGCCACCTCTGGGGGAGGATTTGGGGTTGCATGTGTGGATAGCAACTTGTTCATTATTAAATTTGCTATTGCTTTTCCCCCTCAACCAGGGTTGAAGACAGATGTTCATGGGATCCTCTATATGGACCCAAATAACCTGGCTCCTTTGAGTACTGGGCACCTTGCCTTGGGTGAGGGAAGGGGGTGCTAATTGACACTCTGCCTCAGGCAGCAAAATCTCTTGGGCTGATCCTGGTAGCACTATCCCACATTTCCAGAGCTAGAGTCCTCTTTTGGAACCCTTGTGTTGCCTCATTTGCACAAATTAAACTGCCTGCTTAATATGCCTAAAGAAAACACGTTAGCCCCTGATAAAATGCCTGTGCAGCCAAAAACTGGGTTCCACATATAAAGCAGCATGAATAAACCTATGAGTAAACTGCCTCCATTTTGGATGCTCTGAAGGGATCTCTGGCCCTTGTATGGATCCAATATAGTATGAGTGCAATAGAATGCTGGTGGGGAGCATATAGACCTACAGGTGTTGTTGTACTATTATTGTTGTTGTTATTGCTCTTATAATTATTTTCATCATTTATTTATATAGCGCCATCACTGTACATGGTGCTTTACAAGAAAAAAGAACGAGAAACAACAGCTCTCTATTCTCAGGCTTACAATCTAAAGAGACCACACACAAGGAAAGAGGATGGCAGTGGGGAGGAGATTAAGATCAGCTGATAATGCTTCTTCCTTTCCCCTAGGCCAGGGCAGTGGGCTGCATTCTAGTCAGGGAATTGCAGTTTACCAAATCTATAGGGCTACAAGTTTTCTACCACTGTAATATGAGATTTCTATTCCAAGACCTTTTCCTTTCATTTTCTTTGAATTTTTCTTCCTAAAATGTAACATTTAAGTGTCTTGAATTCTTTACACATTTTCCAGCCTGAAAAATGATTTTTCAGCTGGTGTAAGTAATAGTGAAATGAAGCTAAGTAGGTTTAGCCCAAATACTAGAGCTCAGATGGATCTAGTTGGCCATATCACAAATGTTTAGCCTGCAAAAAGAACAAAAACGTGCTTAGGATTTCACATAGTTACACATTTCATGATATATATATATAAAGCAAACCCATGTTCACCTCTGTGTTATGAACATTGTAAAAATAAAGTCAGTTCTTGAATGAGAGTTTCACCTAATGTTTGCATTTTAAAAGTTGCTTTTCTCTGCTTTGTTGAAAAACAGTGCATAAATCTGTTGTTGTGGTTAACTTTATTTATATCTCACCTTTCCACCCCAGAATGGGACTCAAAGCAGTTTACACATTAAAAAGATTACAGTTAAGAAGAGTATGTTGAAACCAAAAGTATATTGAAGTATATTAAAAGCAAAGTATGCTAAGTATATTAAAACCAAAATTAAACAATAACCATATTAAATATACCCTAAAAAGATTTTTAAAGTTGCACAATATAATTGTGTGCACCCCCTGCTTCTGATAAAGGTCCTTTTAATTGGGCATTTAGTGTTATACATGCAGATGTGCACGTTCATATGAATGTGTGAACAAAAGCGCGTGACAATATATTCTAGTTTTTGTAGTGGAATGGTTAGAGAGCTTGGAAAAGTTACTTTGGGGGACTATAAATCCCAGAAACTCCCAGTGATGATGGCCATTGGTCATGCTGACTGTAGGAATCTGGTAGTCCCAAATGTGACTTTCCAATGCCCTGGATGGGTGAACCAGCAATTATAAGTACAGTTATAGGGTTTGTACTTTATACTCACATTTGTACTTTATACGCATATGAAGTGCTTGGTGTGATAAGTTTCATTTTCTCTTTTCTTCCTGTTCAGGGGCCAAGGCTGCTCTGTCTTGGCCATCAGACTTTGAATGCTTCCAGGGCTTAACTACAAGAGGGAGCATAGCTTGAGTGTACCAGTGAGGAAAGTTTGATGCATGGGCTAGCTATGACCCTCACCCCTTTTTGCAGCCATCATCCCCAAAGCCCTCATTTTTTTTTAAAAAAAATGAAGTTACGTTTTACATTAAAACACTCCAACATCTCCAGATTAATTAAAAAATTAAAAAAAAATCAGTCCAAACACCCAGATGTACACATTGGATGTAGACTTCTCGTCCCTGCTAGATTGCATTTTCAGTTGACACCTGGTTAAAATGTGCTAGGGTGCCCCATTGTGTGTGCAAAAGTTAGCCTCTGCTTTGGTTCCTACCCCTGCTTGTTACCCTCCAGCATTTCACACTGGGATGTCTGTGGCCACGAAACATCTGAGTGTGGTGCAGATGGCAAAAGTTATCAATGAGGAAAAAATACACAAACTAGGAGAGGCTGCAGTGCTTTGTTTTTGGACTTTACCAGATGGGGCTGTAATTGCAGAATTACAGCACAACAGTACCGCAAATGGGTCCCCCTTATTGCACAACGCCATTGTCCTCCCATGGTCATTGTGTGCTTCAACCATTCATGGCTTGCCACTTTTTATTGATGGGAAAAATCCATGAATAGCCTTCAGTACCACTCTTTTCGCAGTATTACTCTCTCTCTCTCTCTCTGGCTTTTCTTCACAAACGAAGATTCAGGAAGGACTCATCCCGCGTTTTCTGCAAGCGCGCTGATGACTAAAAAGGCCAATCGGAGATAGACAAGTCCAGTTGCAGAAAGCACAGCAGAAGGTTTCCTCGGGTGATGTTACTGGGTTGTGATTCTTTCTGCGTTGCCACTTCTCTTCAAGACTTGTTTGGCATGAGTTCTCAAATAAGGCTGCAGCATTGTGGATAGTGTGTCTCCATGCCTCCCGATGTGAGAGTGTGTGAAATCACATCCTGCTGTAATCATGCAATTACAGCATGTATGGACAGTCCTCCCCCCCCTTTCCCAAAGAGAACACAAGATGCACGGAACACTGTTTTAATGAACTGTCACCTTTTTTTTGGGGGGGGGGCACATTTTTATGTTTGTTTAAGTGTTTGTTAACTTCTTTCAGTATTTGTGTGTTTTTGGTGTGTTCAAACAAAGTTGCGGATTGGCCTTTTTAGTCATCAGCGCACTTGCAGAAAGCGCGGGATGAGTCCTTCCTGAACCTTCATTTGCGAAGAAAAGCCAGAGAGAGAGAAAACAAAGTTGTATTTTTTCGTGAGAACAGCCAAAATCTCACCCATACAAAATCACAGAAGTAAAATCCCATTCTTAAACTGCTAGTTGTGGTCATGTTATGATTCTGTGGTAGTAGTATGGTGTGATTAGCAATTACAGTGACGTGTAATAATTACAGTAATCATGCTGCTATGTTTCCACTTTCATCAATAGTGGAATTACAGCATTTTTAGATGCTAGTTTGATAAAGTCCTTTGTTAGAGTTTACAGGGCAAGGTAAGATTCTACCCCTTCCTCTCATTTCCCCCCTGCTGAGTTAATTGAGTGCTAACAGTTTGAGTGCTTGGAGCACATTTTGCAGCAATGGAAATAATCTGGGGACAAAGGGGAAAAGTGAGAGGAGAGAAACTGGGACATCCTAAAAGCAGCTTACAAAGTGGGATGACAGAGAATTAATCAGGACTGTCCTTGCCAGATTGGGAAAGCTGGAAGATATGATGTTTTTAGTGGCTAGGCACACACTTTGCATGCAAATGTTTCCAGCTTTAAAACCCTGGTATGTCCAGTTAAAATGAGCTGGGACCAAAAGCTGGGCATCAGCTGACCCTGAAATCCTGAGAGCTTCATGTTTCCAGTCAGAGTAGACAATATTTGATTAGATGGAGAGAGTCTGATCTTGTATTTAAGACAGCTTCCTACCTTAACCACTTGGCTTGACTTCTCTGTTAACCACTTGGCTTGACTTCTGCTCATATCTCCCATTCCAGCTCTCCTCATTCCCCTCCCCAGTCACCTGCGTTATGGGTTGGGTACTTAGTCATGGATTGTGCAAAAATGGTTTCTGACTTTTCTCAGATATTTTAAGTGCCTGCCCTTGACTCCCACCACCCCGCCTCTGGATTTTCTTGACACCATCTACTCTGGCTGAGAGCCAACCAGTTCACGGAACTTGGAACATACTGAACACACCTCCTCCTTTGAGCTTGGAATACCCAGGGTTGCTTCAATGGCACGCTTAGAACGTTTTTTTATATGGATACACCAAACATTGGGACTCCTATGAGCTGAAGGACTATGTTGTGCCTTTGGGGCTGTGAGTCTGTACACTCACAGTGGTGGTGAAAACCAAAAGAAAAGCTTCTCCCCCAGTAGGATAGCCCCCAGAGGCAAAAGAGGATTGGACTTTTGTACCTTTAATAACTACGTAGAAGAGGGAGTTTCAACAGGTCTAGCTTGTCATGCTAAGCTACACCTGCTGAAATCTCCCTTCTACACAATTTTAAAGGTGCATGCATGGCCCCCACAAGGTGGGGGGAGGGAGCTGACAGGGCTCTAAAGCTGGAAAACTAGGATTAGGAGGGGGGCCCAGTGTGATATTATTGTAAATTTTTATTATGTAAATCCATTTAGTTTTTAAAAAAATAAATATAAATATTATTTTGGTGTCATCATTTAAACTGACTGATTTAAATTTTTATCCTAAACCCTGTAGAGCATTTTGCTGCCCTTAACCTTAGCAATAGGTAGGAGGCCTGCCAAAGATCCTGGGCTGGGGGTCTGCATCAGGATGTGGGTGAACAAGCCCCGTCTTCTTTTGTCTCCGGCTACACTTCCCTCCAAGCCATGGTTGGAGCTCTGTACTAGCAAAACCAGGGGTGTATGTATACAGTAATAACAGATTGATACCACTTTAACTGCTGTGGCTCCATCCTGTGGAATCCTGGGGTTTGTAATCTGTGAGGAAACTAGAATTCTCTGCTATCCATCTTTAGCCCACTGCTCTGAACTAGAGCTCTCTGCAGAAAATTCTGGGCAGAGTTGCAGGTGGAAGAGGCTCAGATAAAATCTGCCTGAGAGTTGAAGTCAAACTGTGGAAGCATACTTTGGGTATAAGATAAAATATTGTCAGAAACACAACGTGGTATCAATATACATTGGAGTGCTAATGCTGTGATTTTGTGTCAGCTGGTAAACTGGTGTGGATAAACCATACCTCACAAAAAATTCCAGAAGCCTCCAGTTTTTCATCTCAAAAAATCCAAACCCTAGGTTAGAGGGTTAGAACATAGGAAACTTACTTTTCTGCACTGCAGCTCCCACAATCCACTGGGAGACTCTGACAGTTGTAATCCAAAACGTAACATTCCCAAGCACCATTAGTAGTGGGTAGTTTTGGGTGGATGTGGGTGGGAAGGGCTGTTTAGAGAATTAAGCTCTAAGGGCATAACAATATCATTGCTTTGTTGCAGGCTTTTAATTCTATCTAGTATAGAATATATAAAGCTCAGCCAGTAGGACTCTTTTTTTAAAAAAAATAAAATAAACGAAAATAAATTATCTGTGAAGGATTCTGTTTAAAGTTGATTGTGGTGGTATCTAGGTGGTGACTACCAATTAGGAAATGTCCCAGTGACAGCTTGATGAATGGGTGGTAATTGCTGAAATGCCAAGGGAGAGACTAGGAGGTTCTCTCTGTCCAGATATTAAAATGTTTCCTCTGTGCACCTGATAGTTAAATATAGATTTGACAGGAGCTGTTAAACATATCAGAGATATCTGTTTTATCTATCAGAACTGGAGGCTTGCTTTCCTATAATTAGGCTGAAGGTCTATTGCCATTGTTTTAAACGTTCTGTTCCACTAAATGCAATATAAGTTTTCTAATCATAGGAAACTGTTTACTTAAAATTGCCATATTTTATTGTTTTAGGACTTTGAATACACCATTGAGATCCACTCTTTCACTTTGATTAGATTATCCTGCTTCATATGAATAACTTGGAAGCATGGTAATTAATTCCTTTTTCTGATATTGAAGGTATGACTACCTTATTAGGACTATAACTTAATGAGGGACAACTTCACTCTTTTTAGTTTCTATACAGGGGTGTGACCTTTCTAAATAGTGGGGCAGAATTATCACAAAGTCCAAGGGCTGGCTTATGCTATGCCTTAGACTACTGCTTTATGTTGTGTTGTGAGTATTGGTGCTATAGCTAGTTACTTAAAATAGGACTGAAATGTTCTCCCCACAAATTAACACAAAAGCTAATCATCATCTTTTGAGTATTTAGAAAGTAAAGAGTTACATTAAAGGTTTAACTCCCTATTTTCAGTGTCTTGGGACAATAACTACAAATAATTACCTTTTAGACATAACTTGCCAAGATCTGGAATAGCTTAAAAGTGTTTTTGAAGAGTTACCTCCTTATGTACCTCACAACTTAATCTGCCATATATCTATATCTTGTAGGGACTGAAGTGACTCAGGCTGCAAGCCTATATAGTGTATAGTACAGTTGGCCCTTCATATCAATGGATTCTGCACCCATGGATTCAACCATCCAAGGCAAAATATCCCCCACCCTCCAAAAAAAATTGCCCAAAGGAAAACTTGATTTTGCCATTTTATATAAGGGGCACCATTTTACTGTGCCATTGTATATGATGGGACTTGAGCATCCACGGATCTTGGTTTCCATGAAGGATCCTGGAACCAAACCCCAGCAGATACCAAGGGCTCACTGTATACACCCTTACTGGTGAGCAACAGTGGGTCAGGACACTTTTGTACCTGAAGCAAAGATGATGCCCACCCCACAATCCCAAAATTTAGTATTTGACTAGATTGATAGTTGAATCATACTTCAATGCTGGCCATAAGAGAATGTCATCTACTGCACCTAGGAGTAGGAGACAAACTTTGGAAGCCTAGGACAGTCTGCCTTAGGGGACTTCATGAAAAATGGTAGAGGCATGCAATTCTCCCTTCTGCCATTTGCCATCTCATTCTTCTTAATGGTAAGGCTCAGCCTGGTTGGATGTAAGTCCCATTAAACTGAAAGAGGCTTACTTTTAAGAAGATGGGTAGAGCGATCACAGATATTAACGAAACATTTTGCATTCAGTCAAAGTAGATGAAACAGGTGCTTCCAAGGAACTGGGACTGGAATCGATCATGAGCAGCATGTAAGTCAACACTGCAGCTATCTTGTGAATTGTTGGCAGTTTGGGCAGTCTGTGAATCTGATAAGAATTTCCTTCCTCCATTCATCTAAATCATTGGAATAAGTATTGAAGAGCCCCCAAACAATTCCCACCCTAGCCTAATGTCAGGGCTGGCCCACTCCACCTGCAATTAGCGTTACAAAGCTTTCACCTAAGAAGGCTAAACTTCCTATACAAAACTTGAATTCTGGCACGTCTCCTTTTAGAAATTATGTGCTTCTCTTTTACAAACTGTATTGTGGCAGAGGAATTGCTCTGTTTATGAACTTCCTTTTGGTATCTGTCTGGGCATTGCAAAAGACAGAACTGCTGAGCTAAACCGAGTGAGGATCTGACTCAGCATGGCACCTCTTATGTTTTCACGATGATGCATAGGAATAACGCTCTTGGAGATTTCATGATGCTTACTTTTTCCAAATGAATAAATAAATATTGTATTGTCGTGGCGAAACACCCCACAATGATTGGCTGATCTGGTCTGATGACATGGAATGTTGGGTTGCTTGAGGAACAAAACAATTTGCTGTCCTGATTCTGTGAGGGAATGGAAAATGGTCAGTTTGGATGGGATCAATCTGGTTCACAGGGTAGGGCTGGGTGGAACTCAAGCTTACTTGGTATTTTCCTAGAAATGTGTGGTCAGATGCAAAACAGTAGTTTGGGGATGGGCACTGGGATCTCATGAAAAAGTAGTGGCTCAGGGTTGGCAACAACTGTTACTGTACATTGTGCATAACCTTTATATACAAATGCAAAACCACATCCAATTTTCAATAGATCCAGGCCTAAATCCAATGTTAATTCCAACTAGAGTATACCCATTGAATTATCTAAGTGTTGACTTATGAAGTTCCCACTGAGTCAACAGGTCTAGTCTATTTGTAAGCAATAATTAAACATAGGGCCTCTGTGTGTGTGTGTGTGTGTGTGTGAGCGTGCATGTGTATACGATTGTGCCTTCAAGTCAGCTGTTGACTTATGGTGACTCCATGAATTTCATAGGGTTTTCATAGGCAAGGAATACTGAGAGATGGTTTTGCCAGTTCCTTCCTCTGAAATGTAGCCTACAGCCCCTAGAATTCCCTGGTAGTTCACCATCTAAGTACTAACCAGGGTTGACCTTGCTTAGCTTCCAAGATCAGATGGGATCTGGTGCTTTTAGGGCAGTGATTCCCAAACTCTGGTATTCCAGGTGTTTTGGACTTCATTCCCAGAAGCCCTAGCTGACTGGGACATGAGTCAGGAATTTTGGGAAATGAAGTCCGAAACATGTGGAGGACCAACATTTGGGAACCACTGCTTTATGATATTTAGGCCCCAAGAATCTAACATAATTCTAAAACTGACCAGCAGAACTTCCAGGCCAATCAAAGAACCTCCTATCTTACAGAGTTGTGAATTAAAGTCAAGAGATAGAGTATTAGCAATTGTCTGCTATTACAGTCTCTTCTTTTCTTTTGGCTTGCAATGCACATACTACTGTTATGTTGTTTGGAGTCAGAAGAAACCCTTGGCAGTCTACTGGCAATCATTTGATCTACCTTCTATGTGACAATGCTCTCAAGAATGAGGAGAGATCCCCCAAAGTGGCGAAATTAAGGAACAGAGAATTCAAAGACAAGGAAGGTAAAGGAAGGGTTATAACTCTTAAGTAAGCTTTGGTAGGAAGGAAGAGCAAGCTAGGGGCAAGGTAGTTGAGGAACAAGACCTGAGTAAAAGGGCAAAGGATAGAAGGTATTGTGGTAACAGAGGAACAAAGGGCCATACAATTTTTCACCTAGCTCTTAAGATCAGTAGACAATATATGGTAGGCAATAAGGTGCCTTTTACGTGTTTTGGAGAAATTCTTTCATGACCATTGGACATGGTTTTGGACATGATGATAGTTGTACACAAATATCTGGAGACCACGCGATTGCCTACACCTTCTGAACACTATGTGGGTGTGTTTGGGAGCAGAACCCTTTATGAGGTTGAGCAGAACCTAGACAAAGTGTCCTCTGGTCGTCCCTCTCCTGCTTACCTGTTGGCAAGGCCAGGCAGCAGTGTGTATTTTAGCCACCATTCTAAACACCTTTGATGTAGCATCACTCCAGAGCACTGTGGGTAATTAAAATAGAGACATAGAATCTTAGAGCTGGAAGGGATCACAAGGGCCATCTAGTCCAACCCTTTGCCATGCAGGAATACACATAAATGCAGCACTCCTGAAAGATGCCCACCCAAACCTCTGTTTAAAGACCCTCAAAGAAGGAGAGTCCACCACCCTGAGAGGCAGTCAATTCCACTGTCAAACACTTCTTACAGTAAAGAAATTCTCCCTAATGTTTAAGTGGAATCCATTTTCTTGAAGTTTGAATCCATTGGTTCATGTTCTAGTCTCTGGAACAGCAGAAAACAAGGTCCATCTTCTACATGACATCCCTTTAGATATTTTAAAATGCCCATCAAATCACCTCTCAGCCTTCTCTTCTCTAAGCTAAAGACACCCAGCTCCTAACGCTTGGTTTCCAGACCTTTGATCATCTTGGTTGTTCTTTGGACACGTTCCAGCTTGTCAATATATTTCTTGAACTGTGGTGTACAGAAATGAATATAGTATTCCAGGTGAGGTCTGACCAAAGCAGAACAGAGTGGCACTACTACTTCCCACAATCTAAAGAAAATAGAAACACCTGGCCCTGGATAATTTTTTCAATGGGAGATATGGCATACCCTCCAACTGTCCAGATTTGGCAAGGACAATCCCAATTAATCCTCCGTCATCCTACTTTTTCAGTTGCTTTTAAAATGTTTCTCTCTCCTTTTCCCCCTTTGTCCTCAGTTTACTTCAGATGCTGCAAATTGAGTTCAAAGTGCAAAAGTAGTTTGCACACAATGAATTTGAACTCAGCAGGGGGGAGAGGAAGAAGCAGAATTTTGCCCCTCCAAGTTGTCCCAGGCAAAAGCAAACTGCTGTTACCTCTCCTAGCTTGTCTGTTCATCCTAATTCATAACTTTGGCCATCTTGACCACACTCTGATGTTGCTTGGCCACATTTCTCCCAGTTTTAACCTTTGAAAAATTAGAAAGTATAATACAGGTAAGTTTTAGTAGTGGATATTCTGGATTCCTAGCTGCCCCAAGGATGCTTTGTAGTGATGCTAGGAAAGCCAAAAAGGTGGGCAGGAATAGGATATCTCAAGGAAGTGGCGGTGGAGGGTGGGGACAGGCAGCAGTCTACAAGGCAAGAGCTGGATGACACAGTGGGTGGGTGGAAGAATGGAGGTGAAAGAGGTATAGCCAAAGGGAAAGGAGAATGGGGTAAATTTGCATAAGACCTAGACATTGTTGATAGGAAGGAAATGGGTCGGCCAGAATGAGAATCCTAATACTAGGAAAAGAATCATGTTGTTGGATTCCTATGAGCCCAACTTCTGGAAGGCAGCATGATTTCCACACCTGACCTAACAACTCCAAGGTATCAATAAAGGCAAAGAATAAAAGGGTTGGGAGCTGCACTTCAAACTCAGTCAATAGAAGCCTTGGCTTCTGGGCTGCTAGTCTACAGCATCTTGTTTCCAGCAAAACCCAGCCTGGCTGCTATTTTGCCTCAACATTTCAATTGCTCTGATGAGCTTCGTCTTAGAGCCCTGTCACACTACAGAGTTAAAGTGCTATGAGTCCACTTCAGCAGCCATAGCAACATCCTATGAAATCCTGGGATTTGCAGTGTGGGAAGGGTATTAGGAATTTTCAGCCAGAGAGATCTAGTGCCTCACCAAACTACAAACCTTGGGATTTCATACAATGTTGCCCTGGCAGTTAAAGTGGAATTCCAGCACTATGATTGTGTGAAAAGGCCCTTAGGTTGCCCAGGATGGCTTTCTTCTCCCATCTTAATTAACAGCATTCAGAAAACACTGCATTTGCTAAGGAAGCCCCAAACCAGTTATGTCTGTCTAAAGAAGGTCTGAAATAGGACCTCTGGAGGATCCCTCACTTTTCCAAACCATCCCTTGAGATGATCAGAACTGCTGCTGGAACTTCCAGTGGTAACTCAATTAGACAAGTGGAAAATTGCACACACCAATAAAATAAAATAAAAATCCTGGAGTTGAGCATTTGAGGAGGTGGCTCGTAGGGAGGGAGCTGTAAAAACCTAATAAAGATAATAAATAACTCATTTCTCAGCATTCTGTCATACTCTTCCGACATTCCGTCATACTTTAGCATAGCACATCCCAGGGCAGAGCTATGCAAACAGATGGCAGTGGTAAAGAACATGGCTTGCCTGCAGAAGGTTCCAGATTCAGTTTGCACCATCTCTAGTTGAAGGTGGTAGGAAAGAACCCCTGCCCAAGCCACTGGGGACAGGGCTACCCCAGGACATTCTGCTACCTAAGGCAAACCAGCAAATAGCATCCCGCTTTCCAAAGCCAAGGTACACAATAAACCTATTTGGGCACCTGAAACACAAAATCTCCCAAGAGCCTCTCCAGCTTCCTAGCTGTAAAACAACAACACTAAACACTTAAATAACTAACAATTTCCTGCTGTTTCATGATGTTCAAAATTGGCTCTCTAAGGTAACCGCCTCAGTCTGTCCAATGGTAGGGCCAGCTTTATTTGGAGAAAGACAATATTGTGGCAGATGGACCAGTGGCCTGATTCTATATAATTCTAACAGTGTGATATCATTTTAACTGCCATGGTCCCATCCTATGAATCCTAGGATATGTGTTAAGTGGTATTTAGAATTCTCTGCTAAAAAGGTCTGGTGCTGTAGTTCAGGGGAATGGGATAGCTCTCTTTAGGCAGAGAGAATTTTAAGTACCTTGCCAAGCTACAAATCTTAGGGGCTTACCGCACTCTGAATAAAAGCAGCAAGGCAGCAGGAATGTTTCATCTTCTGTGCTGCCTTACCGCATGGTGTCATCATTTTTTTTAATTCCGGTTCTATGAGAGACTAAGGTAAAACCACATATTTTTTTGCTAACCAGAAAAACCTCTTAGCAAAAAGACACAGTTTTAACTCAGTCCCCCATGAGACCAGAATGAAAGAATGCCAGAAGAATGGCAATGTCACGCAGTAAGGCAGCAGGCAAGATGGAACGTTCCTGTTGCCTTCCACTTTTCTTTGGAGTGTGGTAAGCCACTTTGTATTCCACAGAATGAAGTCATGGCAGTTAAAGTGGTATCAGGCTACTGTAATTGTCCAGGGTGGATACAAGACAGCTCCACATGTTGGTTATAGGTGCAGACTTATTTTCCAGTGACTCCTAATTGACCAGTTGCTGAAATGGGAAAATACCTCCCCTTTATAGTGCACATTTGTACATTCTACCTTATGGCCACCATTCATCCCAGTGGGAGAAATATTAAAGCACTCAATTCCTGGAAAATTTACAGTGGTGCACCAATCCTACATTTGGGTAGACGTGGGTTCTTCCTTTTTTTGAAGACACTTCTGAAATTATGGGTGACTAGCACTGGTTGATCATTTGAGGCTAATAGCCTAAAGCGTGAGGCGAGGAAGAGTGGTCAAAACAGCAAATGGGTGGTTACATTTCTGTCTCTTTTAAAACTGTATCTTTCATTTTAAAAAAAATGGGACATGATCCTAATTCAGATTTTAACCTCCAAAGTTCCCTTCCTGTAAAAGCGTACCTGTATATTTTTTGCATTCCTTATACAATCAATTGTAGCTTTACTCTCTCTCCCTCTCTCTTGTGTAAAATATAATGAAAAAAGAAAATATTAATCACCAATCTAAACTGGAGCTAGTTGTAGGCCATCACAGTGTGTGTGTGTATATATATATATATGTGTGTGTGTGTGTGTGTGTGTGTGTGTATGGATTTCTCATCTCATCCCGTTTGACTGAAATTTGGAAGGGAGGAGGCAGGATTTGGGAACTATGAAGTGTTGCTTGCAGATCAGAGAAGGGACCTGATAAGATAGGGGTTGAAGCCTATTGATCTCTGAGAAGGGCAGATATTGGTCTCTGGCAGGTTGAGAGAGAAAAGTCTAGCTATGGAACCAGATGGGTAGGAAGAGTGAGTAGCAGAAAGCTGTCTTCATATTTCATCCTTCCTCTGAACATGGTGTGAAGAAGCCCCCATACTTGAAACTTCAGTTCAAACGTTGAGGTCTAACAACTGTAATAATAATAATAATAATAATAATAATAATAATAATATTTATTTATATACCGCCCTTTGGTGATCCAATCAGGGTGGTTCACAACATTAAAAAGCCATACAGTAAAACAATATACTCCCTCCCCCCCTTAAAAAGTTATTAAATCAATTACACATTGTCAGATCCTGACATTCCTTTCATAGGTGTTGGACTCAACAGGGCAGGGTAGAGTTTGGAAAAGAAAAACATGCCCTCAGCCCTTTCTCTGCCTGAGGCACTGACTGCAGTGATGGATGGCAAGATGAGAAGTCGAGAGAAAGGCAGAAGAGGGATAGAATGCTCTAGAGCATTCACGGTCAAATCAGACATTAAAGGGAATGTATATTCCTTATGGGTAATCTGTTTCCTCTCCCATAACAGGATTTCTTCAGAAATGTGTCAACAATCAAGCTTGCAAATTAAGCTTGTGTTTACCTTCCAGTGTCAAATGCAAGATACACAGTGGAGGCAAACTGCATCCTAAGACAAACAGATATCTTTCACCACTTGAGGAAATACCACTTCAAAGAAACATCATAAATGTGTTGTCTAGTTTGACACACAGTGCTTTTATTGTGTATTTTATATGCTGGTGAGCCAGTGTGGTGCAGTGGCATGACTAATGGACTCGGACACTGGGAGACCAGGGTTCAGATTCCCACTTGGCCATGGAAACCCATTTAGTGACCCTGGGCAAGTCACACTCTCTCAGCTTCAGGGGAGGCAAGTAAAAACCAATTCTAAAATTACATAACTTTGTGACAACTAGTCACCAAGAAACAGGGTTCTGCATGGAAAACAATCCATATTATTATGGCTAGGATTGCCAAGTGGAGAACACCAGGACAAGATGGATTTTGATTTGTCATGCTCTTGGCAGGTTTTGGTGGGTTAGGAAGGAGGCCTGTGGATCTAATGGGTGGGAGGAATTCTCTCCTGTCCTAGCACAAAATCCTTTTAATTTATTCAGCAAAGTACCTGCTCCCATACCTGAGTCTAAAATGTAAAATGGGTGGATTAAATAACCAATGCTCAGTGGCTCTGGTCGTAATTGGATTTCTTTGGGAGTTAACATTGAGAATTCCTGGTTGTTGCAAGAGGGAATACTAATTATAGTCAAGCTTTGAGGTGCCTGCTGCATTATTTTGGATGCTAGAAAGAAAGAGCAAAGCTGCTGGGAGGATCCAGGTTTGCCTTATCTTCTCAAAGCAGCAATGCCAAGAAATCACATAGGAATGAGGAAAAGTGGACATCCCCGAACCTACTCAAGTGAATTACATTCCTCCTGGCATGGGGCCTACACTGCCCTTCATCCTGCCTCCCTAATATGTGCTTCACTTGGAGAGGTATTTCCGGGCATAAGATAGAATGCAGGCACACCCCTAAATTTACTTCGATTAGTAGCAAAGCTTTTGAAATGGCATCAAAGAAGTGATTTTCCTCTACTCAATGCTTTTTTTCTTCTTCTTGTACAAGAACTGAGTCAGCTGGGCCACTTGGCCTCACAACTTCAGTCTGGGCATTGGGCAATTCTGGAAAGTAAGCATGGCACAGTGATTCAGCAGTCGGCTGGGGTGGTCTAGCGGTAAGATCAGAGGAAGGTCATGCAGGTTGCTCTTTTACTGATATGAGTGTTCCCTTGAAGGACACCGGGGACAATGGTAGGATTTTGGAATCTGTTTGTTTCAAGTTCCAGCCCTATCTTAGGAGGTCAAGGGAATTTTGCTTTCAAGAGGAGTGTGGGTTGGACAGATACAAGCCTGAGGGTCTGACATTATGTTCTAGAGAACTAATACATTAAGCATGGCTGAGATTTTGAATCATGTATGTGAGGCGTATGAGGTCTGTCTATTAAATAACGAGACTGATACAATAACCCATCTTTATTTATATGCATTACAATTCTAATGCTTGTCCCCTTCAATACATTCCCTGTTCGCACTCACACACTGATGCAGTCTTGTTTTCCACTGGCTGAAGGCAAGGAGCAGATCAGTTTCTGTCAGCTGTTTCAACACATCTGCAGTTTTCTTCGTACTGAATCAGTTGACTCAAAATATGTTCTTTTAAGCACCGATTTCATTTTAGGGAAAAGAAACAAGTCACATGGTGCTTAATCTGGTGCATATGGAGGATGTTCAAGTGTAGGTATGCATTTATTGGCCAAAAACTGCTTCACAGAAAGTGCTGTATGAGCAGGCACATTGTCTTGATGAAAAATGAAACCATTTTGCCACAGTTCTGACCTTCTCCCACCCTGACTCTTTCTCTCAGCTTTGTCAAAACTTCCTTATAATAATGCTGGTTCACTGTTCTGCCTTCTGGAATCTATTCTGCCAAAATTACACCCTTGATGTGGGGGAAAAACCCAATGAGCATGGCTTTGAATGTGGACTTGCTTTGCCGTGCTTTTTTCATTCTTGGTGATGATGGCGTTTTCCAGTGTATTGACTGTTGTTTTGTCTAGGGTCATACTGCAAGATTCACGTTTTATCACAAGTGATGATTTTTTGAAAAAGGTTTGTGTCTGCCTCAAGTTGCTGCAGAACATCAAGTTGCTCAACTTTTAAACCTAGCATTTTTTCAGCACACAACAGACAACACAGCTGCTTTAAACAATGACTGACAATTAACTGAATGGCTGAGAGTGCTGATGTTTGTCATTCAGGCTCAAAGTCACCACTCAGGTATTCACAATCAGTGTTCCCTAATTTGTCTGAAAGGTAGAAGCACAGTCTCATTATTTAATAGACAGACCTTGTAATGCTCCATGCATGCCAAACCTTTCTCTCCTGGCAGCTGATGATGCTAAAGCTATTAAATGGCTCTGGAAGGGCAGAGGAGAGGAAAATGAGCAGTGGGGACGGCCTCCTATCCCCACTCCTGTTTTCCAGCAAAAGAGGAAGAAGAGTGAGGTTGTTGTTTCTCTTCTCATCTCCTTAGAGAACTACAGTGGTATTCTTCCCACATTACCTGCACAGAATAGGCCACAGTTCCAGTCTCAAAGAGGGGAATATAGACTTCGCTACAGATTCAGTCCGGTCAAAAGCTACTCTGCTCCCCAATGATGCTACAAGTATACTTCAGTTAATGAGGTAGGTGTGCTCCTAGGCATGACTTCTTTAACAGACAATTTAATTCCAGAGGTGAAAATAACATGGAAAGAATAGGGAAGGGTTCCTACAGCACAAAAAGAAGGCTAGTTCAACATATTTCAGCAGACTTTTAATCCAAAACTAACAATATGCACATGTGAAATGAAACAACCAGGCCAGGTAAGCCCTGCATAAGTAAAGAAAAAAACACTTTGAACCTTCTAGTACAGATCATGTCAATCTTCTTCCAAAATTTATCCAGGAATGACTTATTGCAAGTGGGTGCGCATTTTGGCTCATTTGCAGCCAAGTTGTTTTGTCTTCATGTTTGTGTGCAGATTTGCATCCATTTGTGTTCCTTCAAATTGAGCATCCACATGCGCTCATAAAAAACAATTGAGCTAAAATGCGCTGCAATGCGAATTTGGATGTCCACACATCCGAAAAAGCACACATTAATGGCTACATTTATAGATCTATGCTTTCTTAACATGCTGGGGGGAGTTGGTGAGGCAGACTAACCTCCTCCCCCTTTTCTCTTTTGCAGCTGCTGTTTACCTTGTCTGTTGTAAGCAGGCACACACAGCCACAGTAGGATCAGTTGCAGTATAATTATACTGGTTTTGTTTATTGCACTGTTTACTGCAGATATGCTACTGCAACCTGACACCAGGCATCTGTGTTTTCCCAGCCCTCCTTGACCATCTTGTCAGTGCTGTTGATCCTATAAATGTTCCATTTAGACAAAGGATGAAGAGGAAAGAGAGGACTGGGAAGGCATAAAAAGTCCTTATAAAATAGGTGCTTCTTTGTTAGAGGCTTTGTTAACTGAGGTAGTCCTATATTAGTGACAGGAGGGAAGCTTTTATTAGTGACCTAGGGAAGTTTCCCTCCAGGAACTAATAGCAGTTTGGATGATTTTTTTTTTCAAGGACCATGGCAATGGTGAGAGGGTGGATGCTTTTGCGGCAGTCTTGCTCCAGGACTCCTGGGGCATCTGTTTACATTAAAAACCAAGACATGACGAACATTTAATTGCTTCCACAAAATGAACAGTCTGAAATAATCTCAAGCAATTTTTAAACACACAGCTGAATAACAAAAAGAAAACAACTATGGATGTGGAGAGTTGAGCTTTTTAGGGAAATATGTCTCCACACTGCCAGGGCTACTACCAAAAGGCCCTGTCTTTGGTAAATGAACTTATGATAGGATGATAGATGGATAACTGCAGACAACTGGCATATTTTAAAAGTCAGGGAGTGGCAGGGTTCAGTGGGAAAAGATGGAATACTGTGGACAATCTTATGCACTCAGGAACAATATTAAATGTACACAGTATATTAAAAGGTAGGAGTCAGTGTAGTCTAATGGTTTGAATGTTGGACTAGAACTCTGGAAGACCAGGGTTCAGATCCCCACTCAGCCATAGAAACTCACTGGGTGCCCTTGGCAAGTCACAGTCTCTCAGCCTCAGATGAAGACAAACCCCCTCTGAATAAATCTTGCCAAGAAAACCCTGGGATAGGTTCACCTTGTTGTTGTTGTGTGCCTTCAAGTCATTATGGTGATCCTAAGGTGAACCTATCACAGGGTTTTCTTGGCAAGATTTGTTCAGAGGGGGGTTGCCTTTGCCTTCCACTTTACCTAGCAGGTAAATTTAGGGCTTGTGTGACCTGGAATACCCCTAATTGAAATCAGGCTGCTTTTGGAGGCCTCTATGAGTAGGAAAAACACCTTTCTAGGGGAAAAAAATCTGACTCAGGGAGACATCCAAAGGGATCTGTGAGGGTCTTGGGGACTGTAAAAGGGACCTTGGGAAACCACATGTTGGAAATACTCTGCCCACCCTGATTTAAATGAACATAGCCACACTTCTATATTATTTCTCCAGAGCCACACTTCTAAGAAATAAGTTCTAGGGCAAATCTGTGTATTACACGCATCGACACACACACTATGGAGATTTTCAGACCTGCCAAAATGCATGTCTGCCGCGCGAGCAGCCTCCCGAAACTGCTGCGCGGCAAGGGTCTACTTCGGACGACGCTGTGCCTCTCGCGAAACCGTCCGTGTCACTTCCGTGAAGCTTGGGACGGCTCAGCGCCATATTTCAATCACGGAGGTTGCCCGAGATTGAAATATGGCGCCGAGCCGTCGGAAGCTTCACGGAAGTGACACGGACGGTTTCGCGAGAGGCACAGCGTCGTCCGAAGTAGACCCTTGCCGCGCAGCAGTTTCGGGAGGCTGCTCGCGCGGCAGACATGCATTTTGGCAGGTCTGAAAATCTCCTAAGATCCATCTCCCACATATGATATGCCTTTCAAATATTCACACCATTCACATGTTATTCAAGTCTGTCTTATTGTTACAGTTGGACCCCCATATCCACAGAATCAGTATCTATGTTTTCAGTTATCCGTGGGACACAAAATAGAGTCTTCCTAGAAAATGCCTAGAGAGGCATCCTTTCTAGACATCTTTTAGGTCCTCCAACACAACTCTATGGTCTGTCTGTCTGTCTACTCTATGGTATTTTAAACCAGAAGTCCCATTGTTTTAATAAGGTTCCCTGTTAGCTGCGGTATCTGGTATCTGCAGTATGACCAGGATAGGAACCAAACCCCCACAGATATGGGGGTCCAACTGTACTGACGTTTTCCTTCTTTTCCAATGCTGGGAAAAAGTGGGACATAAATAAATAAGAAAAATAATTACAATGCTAATTGCCTTCCTGGTTGGAAAATGAACAGAGTGATGTGGGAGAAAGTCCTATTCTCCAACTACAGAAAGCATCACCCTTCCTCACCTTCAAACCAACAAAGTAAACAGAGTGTGGGGGGAGGCATCTCCACATGTTTCTGCTAGGCTTCCAAGTTAGGAAGAGGCATGGCATTTGGGGGAATCCTGCTTTTATCTCTGGTTATAGATTGGAGATAACACAGGGTTACTCTGGATGCCACTGATCTTCCCAGCTGTGAAAGTGAACAGAACATAAAGGAAATCTTTCCTACCCTAGGGGGTTGACTTGGAGGAGCCTCCTCAAGACTTTCCAGGGGCTGGGTGGCAGCTATCTGTGGGCCTGATAAGACTGATGGGTCTGAAGTTTCTTCCCTTGATTAAGACTATCTACTGTACATTTTTATTGTTGTTATGTGCCTTCAAAGTTGACTTGGATTTATGTGACCCTCTCCTAGGGTTTACTTGGGAAGATTTATTCAGGGGAGCTTTGCCATTGCCTTCCTCTTAGGCAGAGAATGTGCAGTTTGTCCAAGATAATCCAGTAGGTTTTCATGGTTGAGTGGGGATTTGAACCCTGGTCTCCCAGAATCCTAGGGGTTGTCCGAATGATGAAAAAACTCCTCATGGAATGAAAGGAGAATCCTACCTGTCTTAATGGCATTCCATGTGATTTCACCATATTGTGAAGGAGCGGAGCCAAAATCGGCAAAAACCTCACTAGAAACACCTTCACAGCTTTTCCAGTCTTTTTTTTAAAAAACAACAACGAGAGGGTGTGTGCATTTCTGCTCATTAGGACAAGTGAGTCGATCTGATTTGCTTGCCCAAATGAGAGGAAGTGGAAATCTGATTGGCTGGATGAGGGCAGTGGCCAGGCTTGCTAGAAAGGCAAGTGCCCGCTGCCACCATGTTGGATTTTCACCTTAGCGGACAAGCAATAAGGCAAGAAAATGGTTTGGTTTTTGTTTTTTTGCTTTTGTGTCAAAGTAAAAAAATCGCTCAATTGCACCTTGGATATCATTTTTTTTTAAAAAAAAGGTAGTTGTCAGCCAATTCAGCTAAGTGCAAATGTGAGTAAATCACTCACAGCCACCATGTTTATTAGCGGGCACATGGAGCTTAAGGTGGCAGAAAAACCATTAGGATAGGTTGCAGCTGCTGCAAAATGTCATTATTACAAGGGACTCCATTTCTTATGGGCTCGTATAGACAAGCCCCTAGTCTAATACTCCAATTTTAGCCCTTTCTTTTTCCCCAGCTAAAATATACAACTGACCTAGTTTATATGAGGGTGCTACTTCCAAAGCTTATTTCACATGGCTTTGTGTATGTTGATGTATATGCCATGTGCTTGATCTCAAAGTCAAAACCGGCCCTCTCCCGAATGTTGGTGAAAGAGTCTCCAGTATGAAATAATTCCCCTTGGTCATTCCAGCAGTGAAACTATTAATTCCTTTTTAGTGCTTAGTTTGTGGGGTTCTATTCCATGCTAGCAATTAAGCCCAAGACAGGCTGACTTAGGCTCTGATTTTTTTACTAGTTTGATAAAAGGCTAGTAACTTAATGTTTCCTTGCTGGCCATGGAAGCCTGGTTTCAAGCACTGTAGCAGACTAGAAAAGATAAAGAAAACAAGAAAAAGGAAGAAGAAGAAAAAAAGGCTCCATGGTATCAAGTGAGACTGCATGAATTCTAAGATCCTCAGTAGGGGGCCTGTTGTGTAGCTCATCACTCTGAGAGTCTGGTGGGGAAACATGACAGAGCTTTCTGTATAGCCACACCCTGGCTGAGGAGCAGGCTGGCTCCATCCTAGTTGCACATCCCTTAGGGCTGCAGCTAAGATTGCTATTTCAATTGATTTTCCATGGCTGAGCGGAGATTCGAACCCCGGTCTCCCTGAGATCTAGCCCAACACTCAAATGTTACCCACTTTCTTTTTTTTCACCCCTAAACCATGGATTTGACCAAGTTCTTAAAATTAGAGGTGGTTACTTTGGCTGGTTTGAATTGGCTGTGGTTTTAAAACTACTTTTAAGGAGTGTTTACCGTAGTTTGTTGTAAAATGTTTTTATTTATGTATTCAATATTTTAAGTGTTTGCACCCATTGTACCTCACCATAAGGCCTCTGGTGGGTTAAAAGACTGTTAAAAAAATCCCTTAAATAAAGAAGCAGCCAGGCAGAGATACAGGTAGCTATCCTTCCTCTGCTAATCCACAGCACTTCTATTCCAGAACACGGTCTCACAGCCTGGAAAAAAACCAAGGAAAATCTATGGATGCAGCTGTGAAAGCCTTCGACTTCACTTCTGTGTTATGTATAGAGTCTTTTGTCCTTCTTTGACAAAATTGCTCAGGCCCAGGCTGATTTGAAGGATTTTATCTCAAGCTGAAAGGTCTGCAGGGGAGGCACTTCTCTCTATCCTATTGCCTTCACAGGAGTGGCTGGTGGGGAAGCAGGATGCCCCCTTCTCCACTGTCTTTTTGGTGGCAGGTTAAGGCTCTATTTTTGCGGCAAGCCTTTGGGAATTGATCTTTAACAAGAGAATGACTTGCAGGGGGTGTGTGTACTCTTTTTTAATCTTTGTTTAAAAGTAAGATTTCAAATGGTTTTTAATTCTGTTTAATTGTTTAATACTGTTTGATGCTCAGTTCTGTATGTTTAAATTACCTGTGTTCTTATTGTAATTCTCTGTCTTTTGTGAGCCACCTTGAGTCCCAGTCTGGTAGAAAGGTGGGCTATAAATAAAGTGATGGATGGAGGACAAGCAAAGAAACCAAACAGGTTCATGTAGGAGGAATGAAGGACTTTATCAGACAAGCCTCTATAAACGTTCTTTTGTCTGCATTTTAAAAACTGTTCTTCTGCTGGCGAAATAACTCTTCCTATCAGGCCTTACCTTTAGTAGTGGTAAAAAGGCACCCCCAGCATTGATGGAGCATGAACAGAGCTGTTCACTTTCACGTGCATGATCTTGCTGATTCTCGTGAAAAGATGCGAGAGCAGTAAATTTTAAAAATACCCCAAAAGGACACAAAATGTACACACAAGCACAAAAACACACTTTACAACTTAAAAGTGAGCTGGGGAGGTACATAAAAAGAGCGTCTCCTACCTGGCTTTCATGATCTCACCCGGAGGTGTTCTGCCTATTGATGCTGTATTCACGTGAGTACAGTGGTGCGAGATTTTAAACACCAGCAATACTGGCAAAAAAGCACCACAGGAGATCTATTGACAGCTTGGCCCATCCATCAAATAGAATGGCTTTTGGACACTACAAAATTGTGAAAGGATGACATCATCTGATATGCATGCCCTTTTGCGTTAATTAGGCGTTGTTATGATGCCGTATTTGCCGCATCTGATAAAGTCCGAAGTGACCCATCTCTCCTTTGCCAGACCACTCACTCACCTGCATGGAAATTGATGCTCTTGGCTGTTTGGAATTCCTGATTGCCTATAGCCCTATTCAGGAGTTAACCCCTTAATAGGAAACACATTCAGGGGTAGCCGTGTTGGCCATGCAGCAAAACAAAATCCAAAACCCACAAAAATATATTATACATTTATACATTTGGTAGGCTAATAAAGGGATCACTTTTTTGTGGACTGTGGATTTTGTTTTACTCTAATAGGCTACAAGCATCATAAATAAGGAGGTATACACACCAGTCTCTCAACCCGTAACATTCTCATCTGGGCTGGTCCCATTTAGGGTTGTCAGAATGAAAAGTGGAGAGGGCTCCTCTACCTTTAACAGTTGTATAGAAGCAGGAATTTCAGCCAGTGTTGCTTGTCACACCACCAGCTAACCACCAACCCTTGCTGAAATTCCCTCTTCTGCATAACCATGGAACACCTCTAATTTTAAGAACTTGGTCAAAAGCATGTTTTAGCTGTGGAAAAAAGAAAGCAAGAAAAATTTGAGTGTTGGATTAAATATCAGGAGGACCAGGATTCAGATCCCCATCAGGCATGGAAAAATCAAGTGAAATAGCAGTTTTCATTCTGACAACCCTAGTCCAACCCTCTAAGTTCCCAAGTTCCCATGTTGAACAAGGAGAGCTGATGTGGGATTTTACTTATGTTTGCTTGAATACAAGTGGAAACCTTTGATTAGGAATCCTGATAAACAGTGAATCACATAGAAACTTCTATTCATATTAAAGTGAACGCATATAGAAGCCCCTTGCAGACTTTTGCTCCTTTTCTGAAAGAAAGATAAAAAAAATAAGAAAATGATCTAACATTTAAAAAAAAAAATCCCTTAAATGTTCCCCAGAGAGCCTCCTTTCCCATTAAGAAAGAAAAGTATCGAGCAAATGTTAACTCATTACACAAGGAGTTACCAGTAATGCTATTTTCCAAGAATAATCATACAATCATAGAGTTTGAAGAGACCACAAGGGCCGTCCAGTCTAACTTCCTGCCTTGCAGGAATACCCAAAGCATTTTCGACACATGGCCATCCAGCCTCTGTTTAAAAACCTTTAAAGAAGGAGACTCCACCACACTACAAGGCAGCACACTCCACTGCCAAACAGTTCTTACTGTCAGGATGTTCTTCCTAATGTTTAGTTGGAGTCTCTTTTCCTGTAGTTTGAGTTCATTGCTCCATGTCCTCGTCTCTGGAGCAGCAGAAAACAAGCTTGCTCCTTCTTCAATATGAGACCCTTTCAAATATTTAAACATGGCTATCATGTCCCCTCTTAACCTTCTCTTCTCCAGGCTAAATATACCCAGCTCCCATATATGTTTCTTTTATAAGAAGAAAAATGTTACATTTGACAAATAAGAAGCTACATACATATCTCTCTTTTTGTATAGATATATAGAAACAATGTAACTTAATAAAATAATTATTAAAAAAAATAGTACCCAGCTCCCTAAGCCACTCCTTACAGGCCCTAGCTTCCAGAACTTTTACCATTTTGGTCGCCCTCCTCTGGACATGTTCCAGCTTTTCAGTATCCTTCTTGATTTGTGGGCCTAGAACTGGACACAGTATTCCAGGTGAGGTCTGACCAAAGCAGAACAGAGTAGCACTATTACTTCCCTCAATTTAGACACTATAAGTCTCTTGATGTAACTTGGAATTGCATTGGCTTTTTAAGCTGCTGCTTCACACTACTGACTCATGTTCAATTTGTGGTTCACTAAGACTCCTAGTTATCTTTTGCATGCACTGCACACACAATGTTATGCTCTTGTTATCTCCCTTGTCCCCATGTTACAAGTAGCATAATTACTTCCAGTACCTTGTTCCCAAGCCCTGGTCTCTGCAGTTCCATCCTGGAATACATAGACTACCTTCCAACATTTCACAGATGAAAACCAGCACACATGTGGCCAAGCAATAGCAGAGTGAGGATAAGATGGCAAAAGTTATTAAAAGGAAGATCACACAAGCTGGAAGTGGATGCAGCAGTTTGCTTTTTGCCTGAGTCTACAGGGAAGGGCAAGAATCCACTTTCTCTCTTCCCTCACTGAGTATGACTACAAACTACTTTTGCACTTTGAACTGAGTTTGCACCAGTTGAAGTAAGCTTAGAACAAAGGGGGAAAGTGATGGAAGAGAGAGAAACTGGGACTTTTAAAAAGCAGCTGGGAAAACGGGCCAGCAGAGGATTAATCGGAACTGTCCCCATGAGACTGGAAGAGTTGGAGGATATGGTGGATAGAAGCTGGTTTGCAAGCCATCAACTGCTATTTCATGGTTAGTTTCTGGGAAGCAAACTGTTGTAGCCAATAAGCAGATATGTAATGGTCCCTGGAAGAATAATGTTTGGTACTGAACATCATATAGCCTGAAAAGTCCTGGACTAAAGAATTCCTTTGGGCAATGATTTCTATGGATTCTGCATCAATGGATTCCACCATCCATGGCTTGAATTTTTAAAAAAAACAATAACCCCCAAATGCAAACCTTGATTTTGCCATTTGATATAAAGTGACACCATTTTACTATGCCATTGTATATAATGGGACTTGAGCATCCACCAACTTTGGTATCCACAGGGTGAAGGTGGGGGTCCTGGAACCAAACCCCAACAGATATTGAGGCACACTGTATCTTCTTGATGATATTGATAAAGGAGGAGAAATTGAGTACTGAGTCTTTGGGGTTTTAAAAACTCAAATAATGGGCTCCTCAAGACTAATGATTTGTGCTCATTTATATCACACCAGTTAATATTGCTTCTTGATGCTTCCTATCACTTTCTGATTCTAATGCTTAAAAAAAAAAAACCAACACAAAGGTGGCACATTTTAGCTCATTTGTGGGTAGCTTGCTTGTAGTATGGGCTGTCACTTTAGAAGTGGGTGTTTCTCACCCCCTCATATCCCTCAGACATGTTGTCAGATCAATGCAATCTTTTCTTGTTATTTTTCTTGTGTTGATTCTTTGTGTAGTGGTACAGTAGGCCTTGTTAAAAAATGCTGTTTTTTTTTATTCCTTCAGATTTAATCACCTCTGAATCCACTTCCATATAAGGTCTTCTAGAATGAATACTGGAAAACAAAATAGGAGCTTGTAGCCTAAATTGAATTGTTACTCCCAAAGACAGTAGTCACATGGAATCAATGGGAACTTGGTAAGTCAATACTTAGGGAAGATCTATTTATTCAATAGGTATATTCTAGTTGAGACTAACAGTGGATTTAGAGCTACATCAGCATGGCTTTCAGTTTCTCTTCCCTTATAGAATCATAGAGTTGGAAGAGACCACAAGGGCCATCTAGTCCAACCCCCTGTCCTGCAGGAATACCCAATCAAAGCACTCCCAACAGATGGCTATCCAACCTCTGTTTAAAACCTCTAAAGAAGACGACTCCACCATACAATCATAGAGTTGGAAGAGACCACAAGGGCCATCCAGTCCAACCCCCTGCCATGCAGGAATACCCACTCAAAGCACTCCCTACAGATGGCCATCCAGCCTCTGTTTAAAAACCTCCAAAGAAGGAAACTCCACCATAGAATCATAGAATTGGAAGAGACTACAAGGGCCATCTAGTCCAGTCCCCTGCCCTGCAGTAATATACAATCAAAGCACCCCCAACAGATGGCCATCCAGTCTCTGTTTAAAAACTTCCAAAGAAGGAGACTCCACCACACTCCGAGGCAATATATTCCATTTCTGAACAGCTCTTACTGTCAGGAAGTTCTTCCTAATGTTTAGGTGGAATCTCTTTTTCTGTTGAGTCCATTGCTCCTTGGCCTAGTCTCTGGAGCAGCAGAAAACAAGCTTGCTCCATCCTCAGTATGACATCCCTTCAGATATTTAAAGATGGCTATCATGTCCCCTCTTAACCTTCCCTTCTCCAGGCTAAACATATCCAGCTCCCTAAGCCACTCCTCATAGGGCATGCCTTCCAGACGTCTCATTTTGGTTGCCCTCCTCTGAACATGTTGCTCTACAAAACCCATTCTTCCTCTTTTGATCAGTATGGTAGAGGATCCCCAATGATTCTGAGCCCCTTGCTACAGAGCTGGGACCTAGCTGCAACTAGACTTGCATTTGAAATGAAGCTAAAGTGAGTGAAGGTCTGATAACTCTGGCTTAACAGAATAGCTGAGGCCTGCCCTGGCTGTCAGTTGCCATGAAAACTGGGAGTTCAACTACCACTGAAGGCATGCTGGTTGCTGTCTTCCCTGGAAAGCCTGAATCCAACTTCTTTTGAAGAGCCAGGAATCTAACAGCCCAGGAGTCCTGACTCTTGGACTCCTGCTCTCCTGCTATTCCATCCCAGGGCTATGAATATAATAGTCATGATGTGATATAAGTTGTAGTCTGTCAAGTTCCAAGTGCCACCTGATGGCCACTCAAGGCAAAGCAGTTTTCTACATTCTTGTTTTCAGACCAGGTTCACACATTGTTGAACCAGTGCTGCTCAGGCTGGGTTTGTCTAAATGGCAAAAATACTCTTCACAGAATGTGAGGAGAAGACAACTTGTTCCAATGGCAATCCGTGTTGTTTCGCCATATTGTGGGAGACCAGTAAGTTTTAATGTGTCAGGGACTGGTACCATATTTGCCCTCATTGGCTCCAACTGTTTCTTTTTTTCCTGGAAACCTGCTGCAGTCCAGGAGCTGACAGCTTACAGTCTGGTGGAATATGTTGCCTGGGAGTGTGGTGGAGTCTCCTTCTTTGGAGGCTTTTAAACAGAGGCTGGATGGCCATCTGTCGGGTGTGCTTTGATTGGGTATTCCTGCATGGCAGGGGGTTGGACTGGATGGTCCTTGTGATCTCTTCCAACTCTATGATTCTATGGACCTACTCAATGGACCACCACTTTGAGTAGTACTGCTGCAGGCAACTTTGCCTGTTTTCTGTTGACGGCAGGAAAGAGGTGTAACTCTGTGCAGAGTCAATGCAATATAAGACATGTTGCCGCCTGAGGTAAAGGACAAGATGGCACACGGCCCAGAGCTATCTCATCTCCAAATACCTACTAGGCTTATAGCTGAATCTTCAGCACTGGCAGTTGGCACAGCAGTTAGGGTTGCCTGATCTCAGGGCCTGGGCCTGACTTGAGTGAAGAGGAGGAGGAATCTCAGGACAAGAGAAATCCTTTGAAAGGTGTGTGTATACACATTTTTCACATTTGTTAGACTTGGCATTTTTTGTTTGAACTGCATACTCTGTACAATTGTGCTTCATGCTTAATGCATCATGCTTAATGACATCACCAGGGCAGTCCCCTATGACATCAATGGGGACATCTCTAGGAGCTTATCTACACTGAGGGTAAAAATGCAGATCAAATTTGGACTACGTTGGCCTGAAGCTGCACCACATGAAATTTGGATGACCCTGGCCTAGATTTAAGTGCCACACCTCACCTGGCCAAAGCCTGAATCTTCATTGCTTGTCAGCAGGCTTGTCTATACAATAATTCATTCAGATTGTTACCCCCCAGTGAATCTGCAAGTTCCCCATTACTGCCCAGCAAGTCACCTCTGTGCAGCTGCCACCACTGGTGTGGGCTGGAAGAACAACAGGGCTCTGCCTTCTTGGTGCAAAATCAATTGTGTGGCCCCTGCTCATTCTGACCTCAATATGTGCTAGGAAGGCAGAATCCTGGCACATAGTTACTCTCTCTGAAGTTGGAACGAGCAGCCAGACACACAATTGCCTGACTGACTACTCGTTCTGACCACAGAGAGAGTGACTATGTGCCCGGGCTCTGTATTCAGAATGAGGAAATAGTGCTAAGGAGTTGGGGGGGGAGTTGTGGTGCCTAGGCAGAACTTGTCCTGCCTCCCCAACCCTCAGAATCCAGGGTGGATATATTGTTCACAGTACAGTTTTCTCCGAAGCAAACTCTGGAGAAAATGGCAAGTTTTAAAAAATTGAATTAAGGTAACATACCCCAAGTTTGGTATGGATAGGGCCATACAGTGTGTGGCTTTTCTCACCAGATTCAGGGATAAGGCTGAACATAGTGTGGCCTTATTGGATCAGATCTGAGGTGAGTTTGAGGTTTTTCAATAGTGTGGGCAAGCCCTGGGTCTCTGGTTTTGCCTCTGAAATCTCAGGGCCTGGGATAGTCCTCACGTGGCAGCCCAACCAATACCCACCATCAGATAGATGGAGGATACAGGGCAGGCATATGTAACAAGCACAGCACTGTCTCTCTTACACCTTGGTGCCAGCTCCCATCATCTGTCACACGAGGCAGCTGTTTCACTCTGCCTAACAGTAGAGCTGGCCCTGCATGCAGGGGACTGCAAGACTTGATTTGATAAGATGGTGGTGGGACCTTGTTCTGAGGGGAATTGCAGGAAAAGATTAAGAGGGAAAAGGTTTCAGAGACTGTAGAGGCCAATAACCACTTAGAGAAGAGGAAGCCTTCTCTCTTCCTTCACACAGTGATCATCTAGCAGCACTTCTACAGCCAAGGGAATGACAGATGGAGGTTTACAGCTGAATCCCAGCCTTATATAATGTGGCTGGAGATAAGAGAGAGCCCCAAATTGGTCCCCTGTGAATTGCTTGATTATTGGACTTCATTTTGGACCTTACAGTTTAGAGACTTAACTTCAGTTCTATTGACCTTAAATTGTATAATCAGCTCAGTTGTTCCCCTTGCTTGCTACTATCTTCCCCCCTCTTTATTAAATAAGTCCTGGTTCTTTCCCCCTCTATTCTCTAAGGTTCCACATCCTCCCTGAAAACATGAGGGCCATATCCAATTTAAGTCTGGTGGAATTGTCAGTCATCTCTTAAATAAATCTCAAGGTATTTCAGTAGGTCTGCTCTAGTTGGGAATAAAAGTGGATTTGGCCTCTAGTTCCTTCCAAAAGGCAAAGTAAGTTTGCATAGGGCACCTGTGAATGATGAATTGAAGTCTTAAATATCTGAATACATCTGTGGCCCACTCAGAGCCCCTGAGTATCTTATATTTACATCCATATTTGACAACAGTCTTGGTAAGCAAAGGTCACTAGAATTCCATGCAGGCAATTGATCAGGCTGGTAAAGGAGGGAAATCCTCCACCGCATTCTCCTTTACTCACATGGAAATCAAGGAGGCCTGTGGGGGAGGGATCAGTCCAGTGGGCAAAAGATCCTTAAAAAAATGGCCTGCTAAAAAGCTAGTAGCTGGTATTTCCTTGATGCATAGGATAACAAAAGTGGAATGAAGAGTTTTATTTATCATTTACATTATATTTACCTTTTCCTCAGTGAATCTAAGGAAGCATATGGCCCTTCCCTTCCCCACTTTATCCTCACAACAATTGTGTGATGTAGATCAGAATGAGAGAGGTTTGACTAACCCAAGGCCCCTCAGTGTGTTTCCTGGCTCAGTGGAGTCTAGGATATGGATCTCCCAACTCTCAGTCCAGTATTCCAACCACTACATCATGCTGTGTCTCATACATTATATAACCATACATACAAGCATATATATCCAGTTATTTAAGATTTTTTCCCCCAGGGTGGGAGACAGCTCAATTGTCAAACTTCAAGGTGGTTTAAATGTTTGTAAAATTTAAACCCAAATCTTGGCATTTCTCTGACATCCCACCTCCATCAGAGCTTCTGTTCCTTTTTAACAGCTTCTTGACAGACAGAAATTCAACCAGTACACTGTCTCCCTCACTGCTATTTGCTTTTTTGAGAAATAGTTGGAATTCCTTATCATGAATCTCCCACATCACAGAACCAATAATTACAGGATAGTTTTCTGCAGAGTTTGGCAAGTACTATAGTCATCTGGCAAAGGACTCTTGGGTGTGTTCTGAATTGGTATGCCTTATTCAGTCTGGAGATCAGCTACCACAAATCCTGAAATTACTTCTGTAGCTGTAGTTTTTATCTTGGGATAGCAAGATCTGCGTTCATAAGCAGAGTGGCTGAGAGGGAATTAGAGAAGCAAGCAGTATCACTGTGGCCAAATCCACATTACACAAATAATCCAGTTTGAAACTGGATTAGTTGCCATGGCCCCTTCCAATGGAATCCTGGGATTTGTAGTTTGGTGAGGCACCAGCACTCTTTGGCAGAAAAGGCTAACAACCTTGTGAAACTAGAGATCCCAAAATTTAATAGGAAGGGGCCATAGCAAATAATCCAGTTTCAATCTGGATTATATGTGGTGTATAAATTCTAGATAAGGCACATACAGGTGTGCCTCAGTTAAGGAAGTAGATGTGTTCCTGAGAACTAGTTCTTTAACAGAAGCTTTGGAACTAGAGGCAGAAATAACATGGAAAAATTCTGGATCAGTTTTAGTCCGAACTTTCAAATTGGCTCTCCAAGCTGCTGAACCAATTTTGGAGATAGGCTCCAGCGCCTTTAAAGTTCTGACTAAAACCCAGAGTGAAATCACCACCTCACTCATATGGAAGCCACCAGCAACCACTGAAGAAGAGCAATGAAAAAGCAAGGAGTGACACAAGAAGTTAGTAGATCTTTCTATAACCTTAATGGCAACTAATTACTTTGAGGGTTTTCCTAACAAATCACTTTTTTTATATGTGTAAAAAAAAAGTTAATTCTCCAATCTCTGCAAGGCAGTTAGAGTTAAGCTAGTATGATTTAGTAGTTAGCAATGTGCATCTCTGTGTGTGTGAGAGAGAGAGGAAGGAAGAAGTTGAGACATGGGAGCATCATTGTGAACTGAGTTGCATCCAGGGTGAGCCTGCTGGAACTTCAGAGCTCCTTCATGTTTAGCCACAACTGGCTTGGGGTCAACCACATCCTCTTCTCAGGCAGCTGTTGCCACTCAGGAAATGTGTCAGCGTGCCTAAGGCATACCTCTGACATTTCACAGATGAATGAAAATAAGGGGAGGTAGGCTTGCAGCACCACTCTTAAGCTCTCAGCCCTTCTCTGGCACACAGTGGCAAAAAATTCGTCACTATTTTTTTTTATGAGCTGCATTCAGCGATTTGGTCCTGCACGGATTTATATGGAAGAGAGCATTGTATTATGGGGTAGGGCAGTTCATTACAGGCTTAGAAAAACCACAATTGTTGCAAGACAGTTCAGAGATTCCACACAGAGAGCTCAAGCCAAAGTCCCCAAAGAGTAGACCCATTGAAACGAATGCAACCTATTGTTTTTGATGAGATGGCTCCAGGGCACCCAGAACTATTTTTAAGAAGTGTGTGTGTGTGTGTCAACATTAACATGCAGGTTGGTATTAATTTTGCCTACCTGTGGGTACTTGCTGAAGGAGGGCAAATTGCTTTCCCTGTTCATTATCATTGGAACATCCTTAAATAGGAAAATTCTTACAAGCATAATGTCTACTTAAAAGTGTCCTACATGTGTTCAGCTTACTCCCAAGTAAGTGGGCATAGGATGGATTGCAGGTAGCCTTTATTATTCTTGGGTGGGCTCAACAATTGCTGTCTCAAAATTTCTTGGTGCTTGGTCATGTAGGACATTTCAGATTGATAATTCCCAAGGAGGTGCAACTACTCAGGAAACTTGGTGGTCCAGTGTTGCCAGATCATTTCATTTGGAAGCTCTGACACCCCAGCCTAGCCTTGGGCAAGGGCTTGAGCCCCTCCCTCCCATTTTGAGATCTGAGGTCAATTTTTAGGTTTAGCAAAAACAGCATGTTTATGTGTAGCAGAGTGCTGTAATGTGCAGCCATTCACCACAAGCATTGGGTGGGATGGGAGAGAACTAAAGCCTGAAGAATACTGCTGATTATTGATGCTAACAAAATCTGGAGACATTTTCCCCCAAGGCAATGATAAGCACATTGGCCAGAATGTTTGTGGTGCAAAACATAAGGGGAAAAGTGGCAGGTACAGCCAGTGATGAAATATATAAGATGTTGGAGAA
Organism: Gambelia wislizenii; assembly: GCA_030847615.1. Lineage (NCBI taxonomy): Eukaryota > Metazoa > Chordata > Lepidosauria > Squamata > Crotaphytidae > Gambelia > Gambelia wislizenii. The sequence goes on along the minus strand of JAUMIR010000010.1, from coordinate 29,803,194 downwards.
ACAGGCAGCTCAGAGCTGGCAGATTTTGTCTGCCTTCTGCCACCACCATGGTACAATTCTGGAAAAAGTGGAATCACTAACATAGCTGGCTTGAGTCCAGATGATCTGAAAGACCCTGGGGCCTGTCTACACTGTAGAAATGATGCAGTTTGTCACTACTTTAACTGTCATGTTGTTTTCAAATGCAAAAATATTGTATGCAGATGAATTTTTCACCCAAAAGTCCCCAAGTGCAAAAACTCCAAAACAATCATTAAAAAGTGTGCAGAAACTCTCATAGAGGAGAAAACCCTGGACGTTATGGAATGCTGGGATTTGTAGTTTGTTGTGGCACCCGAGCTCTCTGACAAAGAAGTCTAAATATCTTACAAAACTACAAATCCAGGAATTCCATAGCACTGAGCCATGACATTTAAAGCATTGTCAAACTACATTATTTCTGCAGTGGCAGAAGCCCGTATCTCCTTATACAAGTCAGCTTGTTTTAAGATCTGCAGGGAACAGCTTTTTCTTTTCAGTCTCACCACCTTTGAAGTCATGTTTAGTGAAGACTTGGGGAGAGAGCCTTCTCAGTGGCTGTATCTAGGCTGTGGGACTCCCTTCTGTGGAAAGTCTGATTGGCTCCCTCCCTGCTGTCCTGGCAGGTAAAGATGTTTTTATTCAGGCAGGACTTTGAATTTTATGGAGCAGTAGTATGTGTGTATGAAGTGTTGTGCTGTATTTTTAATCTTTTATTGGAAATTATGTTTTAAACATGGTTTAATTGTTTTCAATCATGTTTTAAAAGATAATATTGTTACCAAATTCTTTTTAAACTACAGATGGACCCCGGTATCTGCAGGGATACATTCCAAGACCCCCCTGTAGATTCCTGAAACCTTATTATTTTCAATGAGAAGAACGTCAGAAGTTGACCAGAGAATCACATTGGAGGACCTAGAAATGCCTAGAGAGAACATATATTTTCAGATGTGGATAAGTTAAACTGTGAGTACCCAATTCCTGGATATGGGGGTCGACCTGTATAGTAAGCTAAGTTTTAGCTTAATCTTTTAAAAAATATTTTAATCTGCCTTGAATCCCATCTCAGGAGAAAGGCAGGTTATAAATTCAATCAGTCAACAAATGAACCAACCAACCAGCCAGCCAACCAACCAACCAATAAAGCACCAACAAGATTCTGGCCATAGATGGGCCAGGATTGTTGGCACTGATGTGGATGCTGTCTCCAGCCTGAGCCCTGGGCATAATGGCACTGGCATATTTGGGAGTGATGAGCCAAGTCACGACCAAGCCTTGTCTCTTTTTAGCAAGCTCAAGAGAGAAGGTTTTCCCAGGGGCATAGTAGCTGCAGAGATCACTGCCAAACACCTAGCTGCAGCATAAATCACTTAGCAGAAATAATTTCCAAATGGCACCAGCATGAGAACTGATAGATTTGTAATGAGTGGCTAATTAAGGGCTTCGAACATGGGCTGAAAGAACTCACCTACACATACCAGAGTTTGCCTGTTGTCTCTACATGATAACTTGTTCTTGCAATCGATCACCAGAGAAAGGTGAGAAGTGACTAATTCTGTTGCAACACTGTGATGGGGTCATTCAGATACTCCTAAAAGACACAGCAGAAGGACCTTTGGTGTGATCCTGCCTTTTACTATAAAAAATTCAACAAAACCTAAAGCTTTCCAACAAACCCAAAGTAGTCTGGGCAAACTGTATCTAAGCAGAAGAATGGTGAGTGGAGGAGCACAAGGCTGCTTAACCCTTTCTCTTTTCGTAATTCAGCTTGCCCTCACAAAACTGCTTTTTCAGTTGTGGTGAGAAAGCGATAGGTCTCCCACATATGCCTCCAGTGCTGCAAAAGTGCAAGGATGTGAGTGGGAAGGGAATTCCATGCTACTTCCTCACCACCACATCTCCTGGTTTCTTCCAAAATGCAACTGTGAGGACTAGGGAAGTCTAGGATATAGGCATTGTGCGGTGGCATCTTGCAGAGGCAGCAATGTTGAATGTGGTCCATCATATCCATTCTTCCATGTAGATGAAAAAGAAGCTTGGGGAGGGTGATTGTTAGCTGCAAACAAGCCAAAGGGACTCTCATAAGGCCACCTCTAAGCTTTAAAAGGGTTAAAAAGGAAGCCCACAAAGGAAAGAACTCTGAAACATTTGTGATATGTAGTTTTAACCGCAGAGGAGCTACACCGGGAACAATGTGTAGCAATACAAAAGGGAGGGCTCTTGTGGACAGGTGGTATTTGCTTAGAAACTCACTCACTCACTCACTCACTCACTCTATCTCATCTACTGTGTCTGTCTGCCCATCCATCCACACTATATATATATATATATATAAATCTGTTTTGGGTTTAGGGCTACAGTGGATCTTCAGTTTTAATTGTTCACTGCAGCTATCAGATGTTTGCAAAACGCAGATATAAATAGACCTCACCCTACAATTGGAAAAAGTCTAAGAATGCTGATAGTTTGAATATGGAATTTTGTGGTGCTGCTTTTACAGTGCTGAAGTTATACAGTTCTTGCCAACCCCCCCCCCCCCGGGCCCTGTTGTTCTTGAAAGCAAATGGTACACTAACAGAATACATTTTTTTTACACATTTATCTGGAGAGAAGTCCCACTGAACACTGTGGGACTTACTATTCTTTACTTACTGGTCTTACCCTCTCTCCACATATATTTACAGAGACCTCCGCATTTTGTCACTCAGCTTTTCCCTCCCTCACACCCTCCAGGTATGTTGGACTACAACTCCCACAATCCCGACCACTGGGTATTATGGGTCTCATTTGAGTTTATGGAGCACGTAGTCCAAAATAGTGGGAGGAACCAGGTTTCTTATTCTTGCATTAATGAGACCGCATGCATTTTGCCCCCGAGCACAAACTTAATCTGGCTTTAATCTTGGTTCCATACTATAGTTTTTGTGTTTATTTTTATGCATGCTTTTTTAAAAAAATACAGACATGCATGTAAAGCTGAAAGCCAGTATGGTGTAGTGGTCTCTGTGTTGGACTAGGACCCTGGGACATCAGGGTTCAAATCCCTGCACTGCCATGAAAACCCACTGGGTGACCTTGGGCAAGTCATAGGAATTGTCTAAATGATGGAAATACTCCTCACAGAATGTGAGGAGAATATGATATGTTTCAATGGGATTCCACATCATTTCTATTTATTGGGAAGGAGGGGGCCAAACCCACTGTATTTTGAAAAAACTGTGGGGAAGATGCACATTCCTGCTCATTGGGACAAGCAATTCAATTTGATGCACTTTCCCTTTATGAGCAAAAGTTGAAAGCTGATTGGTCAGACGTGCATGGAGGGGCAGAGCTTGCTAACAAGGCAAGTGCCCAGAGCCACCATGTTGGATTTTCACCTTAGTGAGTGAGTGCTAACCCATAAAATGGCTTTTTATGTTTGCTTTTTTGTTAAAGCGAAAGATTAAGTAAAAGATAAAAAAAAATGCTGTCTGGCAGTGGCAAATTGAGGTAAGTAAAAACACGAGTAATTCACTTGCGGCCACCATATTGATTCGCAGGAATGCCCATTTGCACAACAAATGCAGATAGCTTCGCATGCCTGAGTCTGCCAAAAAACCCATTAAGACAAATAGCAACTGCTTTGAATTGCCATTACTGCAGAGCCTTAGGGTTGCCATAAGCTGGAAATGACATTCAGGTACTCAACAGCAACATGTAAATCAATGCGCATGGAACCTGTAGTGTACACACAGAGAGCATACTGTCACCACAGAGTATATCTTCATAGCTCTTTATGTATATTGGTTATTTTTGCACAGCTGGGTCCCATAAATCATGCATGAGCTCTCTTCTGACAATTTGTTGCCCATGTGCCAGGGGGCACAACCTCCCTCTTCTATGCACACTGGGTAATGTTCTCATATGGCTAAACCTAGGGATGTAGGAATACTCACAAATGTTCTCATTATAGTTGAGACAAGGTATCTTGTGACATCAAGACAACCCATAGGGAAATCATCGCCCCACAAGATTTTTTGCATTTTGCATCTTTTTTTTTTTGTGGAAAAAAAAATGTTTTTGCCCCCCAAATTAGGTTTTGCACAAAATAACCTTCCTTGGTGCAAAACCCAACATTTTGGTGCAGAATACATAGTATTTAGAGCAACCCCCTCTGCTTTCTTTACAAAAATGTTGTTTTTAAATGCAAAAAAAAAAAAAAGTGTGCAGATGAATTTTTCACACAAAAGTCCCCAAGTACCAAAAAAAAAAAAAAAAAATTCATTAAAAAGTGTTCAGAAACTCTCATAGAGGAGAAAACTTTGAAATTATTTGTTTTTGATTACGAGGATGAAAAAAAAAAAGAAGCAAAGATGGGCATCTGTAGTAAAAATTTGACCACAGAGCATTGCTTGCGCATAAAGGAGCATTGGTTTCCCTGTAAATGGAGAGGAGGGATAATTGCAAAAGAAAAAAAAAAAGAGAGAGATCAAGAGAGAGATCCCTAAACCAGAGCAAAAACCCAGTACTCTCAAATGTATTACCCAAAATGGAGCTGTAAGGAAGGCACGGGGGATACAATAGGATGTGGTGCTTGTAAGAGGTTTGGATTCAGGATTGTCAGCAGCAAAGCAGGAAAGTTCTTTCCCCCATTTCCCTTCCCTGTGCTTTCTCAGCACTAGAACTCTCTAATTATGGTCTATGCCAATAATAACAGCATTGAGATGTTGGTTGTTACCACATCATGGAAAACAACTTTTGTGGAGCCAGAGAGCCCAGAACAGACAGGTATGGGCCGGGGGGGGGGCGGCTGCTGCACACTGCTATGGCCCTAATTGGCAACTAGATCAATAAAATGGCTACTCTGAGAAAAGGGAAGAGATTAGTGGTCCAGGACCAGGGATGTCTAAGAGTCATGGCTGGTTACTTCCAGGTCATTGGGGCAGCGAGTCTGCTCCAGGATTCAGTTTGAACTTTACAAGAGCTAGTCAAAGTTCTGAAACCTATACCCACAATAGCTTCAGTGCCTTGGATTGCTACTTTACAGTTTGGACTACAACCCAGAATTGGTTCACCACCCAACTGACATGGAAGCAACCAATAGTCACTTTTAGCTGCTCCCATCCAAAACAGACACAGTAATGCCACACAACCTCTGCTGGTCAGAAGCTTGGTCTTCTAGCTTCTGATCTGATGATCCATTGCCTTCACTATCCCTTTGTGCACCTGACTATGATGCTTTTAAAATGGACCTGTCAATGTTACTCACCTTTGGTGAGTAATATGTGCCTCCAGGCAATCACACACAGATATTATATTACATTCTTTCAGGTTAGTGGTATCTCAAAGATTACATCAAAGATGATGTGCTGTGCAATTTTATTGTTTGTATAATATTTTGAGAGCCAGCATAGTGTAGTGGTTTGGGTGCTGGACAAGGACTGTGTTTAGCCATGGGAACCCACTAGGTGACCTTGGCCAAGGTACACACTCTCAAATTCAGAGGAAGGCCATGGCAAATCCCCTCTGAACAAATCTTGTCAAGGAAAGCTAGTGTTAGGTTCACATTAGGGCTGCCATAAGTCAGAAACGACTTGAAGGCACACGACAACAATAACCTTTGAATGAATTTTAATGTTTTTAATGTTTTAACTTGATAAACTGTTGAATGGCTTCTTAATTAACTTTTATACTTATACTTTTATTAAAGTTTTTGTATAGTTTTAAAATTTGTATTGTTTTAAAAATGTTGTTAATAGCCTTGAGTCCCATTATTGGGAGAAAGGCAGGATACGAATAAATCCCCCCTCCTCTACACAGGCTGATGAACCCAATAATAATGGTGGGCTTTTCCAAGAGCGTTTTAAAACTTTAAAAATATATATGCTGTCTTTTCCCGCAGCTGTTACTTTCCTCCTCTTCATATTCCTTTCCTCCTCCTTCCTCATGGTCACCAAGCATTCTCAATGGGCTGGGTTAAAACAATATCGGTTTGGGATGACTCCCCCATTACCCATCTGCCACCTCCTCATTCCTGAATGAAAATACTGTATATCTATTGGGCTGAATCCTGGGAATGTTAGCTCTGTGGCTAGTGGTTTGCTATTTATCTTACAGCCTAGGGCTGCTGCTGAATATTCAGGGAACTTCCCCAAGGTCAGCAGATTGCTAAAGGTTTGATTTGTCTGGGAGTTTGCTTGTTTTGCATGTGTGTTTATTTTCTTAATGATTTATCCCCCCCCCACTTAAAAATAAATAAATATTGTAACTTTTGAGCCATCCTGGTCAGAAACCTTCAAGGGGCACCCACTTACCCCTACATTCCTGGGCAGCCTGGTTTTGTTGTTGTGACTGTGGCTTGAGGTTGCAAACACTGAGGAGTTTGTGGTTTCTCTTAATTGCTTTGTTTGCAAGTGGAGGCTTGGCGAGGGAACCAAAGTTTCCTGGCAAACAACCTTCGCTCTAACTGTCAGGCATCACTGTCCTCCTACAGTTGTGAAGAAGACCTCAGGGCGTCCTGAATGCAATGCACGCAAATGCCTCGATGCTGAAGTTATCATCTTTTTTATTTTCAAAAAGGTTTTTTCTTTATTTCCTGTTTTAATTTTCACATGTGTAAACTGGAAAATGGGGGAAACGGAAACAAGATGCACATCTGTGACAAGAAAGAAATCCCTTGCGGCTTTTCTAATCACAGAAGTAGCGGCTGCAATGATCCATGTGTTCCTACTTATGCCATTCACATTGGTTGACCACTAATGTAAGCAGTCTAGTTAACAATGGCTAATCGACTAGAAATAGAATTCAAGATTCCGGAACGTTCTGGCTTCTTCCTATTCATTATGTAGTGAGCATGAACCTGGACCTGAGTTCAAATCCCATTTCTTCTACTAATCAATTCTGGGACTGTCAATACCACTAGGAACAAACAGAAAGCCATAACTTGGAGAAGTTACTTTTTAAATTTAAAGCATTTGTCTATCACCTCTCAAAGGCAATGGCAAACCACCTCTGAGTATTCCTTGCCTAAGAAAACACCATGAAGTCCAAGGGGTCACCATAAATTGACAGGTGACTTGAAGTCATGTGCACACACTACCACCTCTCACCCCATCAGGGTCCACGAGGTGAGATACAATGGATTGTCTTTTTGGACTACAAATCCCAAAATCCACAGTGGACATAATGGCTGGTGATGTTTGAGTAGCTGTCTTCCAAAGAAGTAACTTTTCAGAGCTCTGCTGATAGATCCCATTTTCTCTTGTTCTCTCTGATGGGAAACTAAGGGGCTGAGGTTACACAGGAGTCCCATTGTTGTGTGTTAATCTGCACCAAAGCAGAGTCCTGGCTTTCTCTCAGCCTGACCTACCTCACAGGGCTATTGTGAGGACAAAGTAGTGGGGAGGAGGAGAACCTTGAGCCCATTGGAAAAGAGGTAGGATATAAGCGTAACTTTGGGGAAGAGAGGTGACCATGAAGTAGAACTGCCCCCCAACTGCTGCAGATCTCCAGACAAGAGTGAAATGAAATTAGGCTGTTGCTCCTCTTTCTAGAGCAGTGGCTCTCAACCTTTTCTTTTCCAGGGACCCACTTTAAATATCTTTTGTTGCCACAGACTCCCAAGACTTACTCAACTGTGTGGTGCTATTTTAGCCAATAAATGGTTGGGGGGAAAGGAGGGGTAGACTCCCAAGACTTACTCAAGATTTAAAACTATTACTACCACTACCACTACTACTATTATACCATCCATTAAATCTTCCCTCAGAGGCACTGGAGAGGGAGGGAAGACTTTTCAGCTGCTTCTTCCTGCAAGTTTGTGATTGGAGTGAGTTAGATGGCAATGTGCAGGCCAAGCCAGCCTTTGCCTCAGTTCCTGTCATGTGGCCACTCCACTGTGTGTGTGCCTGTCGGGGGGTGGGTGGGCTGAGCAGCCTTAAAGCCTTTGTGGACCCTCTGTGAGGACATTGCAGCCCATTGGGGGTCTGCAGACCACAGGTTAAGAACCACCAGTCTAGAGAATTGAAATGGGGAAGGGATGCATTTCTGCTGCTCAGTTCCCTCCCTCTCTCCCTCCCCTGGTCATAGCATAGCTGTAGCAAGGCTCCCTGGGCCTTGACAGCTGGCAGGGGGAGGTTTTGGATGGATCAGGAGGGGCTAATAGATAGCCCCTTGCATCCCATCCAATACAAGACATACACATGTGTAACCTCAAGTGTGTCACCAACAGGATTCCAGCCATTGTGTCCACCTTTTCTTTTTAGCATAGGATACATGGTAGGGCATCTGTGCAGTTGGAAAATCTGCTTTAACAAATAAACAAGACCTCTTGGGTCTATTAGACATTCACTGGGCAAATGATTCTCATGCCAGGTATGATGACCCCTGACTCCTAACACACCTCCCTGCTCTGGAAACAGTTAACTGGACTAGAAGAAAACATTGCACAAATTTCTGTTCCAGAGCCAGAGACATTCATCTTCTGGTGTGGTGTGTTTGAAGTGGATTCTGAGTAACATCTGTGGAGTAGTGCTCTTACTCTTTGGGTCAAGTGATAAAGGGTTAAGCCTGCCCCAGCAGTGGTCCCTGTGCCAGTTCTCCACAGGCAGCCAAAAAAACCGAATTGGGCAATGGTTTGCGGGCAATGGAGTCTCCCTCCCAGCCACACGTCTGGACTCTCTATTTTCCTAAGAACACACACGCCCAACCTGTGAGTCTCTCTATCCTACAACGGGTCCATCAGTTTGTAGAGAGTTTTTGGAAGACAGACTGGTGCTCCCAAAACAGCTCCTGAACTGAAGGTGCAGAGGCTGAAGCGGCCAGGAGAGGAAGTCTAAAAGGTGTGAAACCATATCTGTTTCCTTTTGCAGGCTCTGCTTTTAGGACGGTAAGTAGGATTTTTGCTAGCCATTCAGAAATTTCGTACATCATTATGACATCTTTTCTCTTCTTTTCCTTTCCAAGGAGCTCAGAACTGCACAAATAGCTCTTTCCCTTATTATCTTCACAACAACCCTGTGAGGTAGATTAGGCTGAGGGACTGTTCCAAGGCCACCCAGCAAGCTTCATGGGCTAGGGGAGATTTGAACCCAGCTCTTCCTGGCTAGTAATGGGGTAGATAACCTAATATCCTCCAAATGAGTTGGACTATACCTCCCTCAAACCCCAGACAACAAGGGTTATGGTCAGGGATTATGGGAACTGTAGTCAAATATGAAAAATATCAGGAGGGGCCCAGTTTCCATGTCCTGGCTGTAATCTGATACTTCAGACACTGCTATACTACATCACGGGAGTTATTTTTTTATGTGCTCTGACTGTAATAAGAAGCAGACCTCAGAAAAGTTCCTTTTGGGGGGACTAGATTTCTCAAAATCTCCCAGCCAACAGAGCCTTTGACTACAGATCCCAGAATCCCCAATGGCCAGGCTAGCTGGAGGAATTGTAGTCCAAAAAAGGAAATTTCCCAAGCCATGCAAGAAACCCATTATAGATGCTTGCTGTCTGCAGTTTTGGTGTGGGTAAAGACAAAATAAATGCCGGTTTGTTCTGAAGAAACGGAATGTCTAGTTGTTATTTTAAACTTCAGAAAAGGAAAATTTCTGTGAAGGAAAATAAGCGGTTAGAAGGCACTTAGGGCAGTAGTGAACTGTTTTCTAACTTTGCATATAGCATTTTAAAAAAATACTGAGACTAGATGGCCAGTGGATTATGCTACAACTTCAGCATGCTCCGTAAGTACTCATTGTCCAGTAGAATTAATGGGTGAATATTGGAACAAAGCAGATTCTAGCTGGACATATTAGAACAATTTTCTAATGGAGAGAGTTGTTTGAGAGTGGAACAAACTGCTTTAGGAGGTGGAGGGCTCTCCTTTGCTGGATGGATTTAAGAAAAGACTGGATGGCCATCTGTCAGGGATGCTGTAACAGCAAATTGCATTGTAGATTGATACTGGGCTGGGGGGTGAGGCTAGATGACCTCCAAGACCCTTCCCAATTCTGTTATTACCCATTTTGCCATTTCAGGTTGAGGCTAGCTCCTGAGGATCCCCAATTCCTTATGCACCCAATAGCAGAAAGAACAGTATGGACAAGGAACTCTAGAATAAGCTTTAGGATGCCCAACTGATGTAACCTCACCTTATTTTGGGATGGAGATATTGGTCCAGATCCTGTACCACCAGTGTGGAGCATTATATTGTGCACTTATGGCCTCCAAACTGTGTGGTGCTATTTTAGCCAATAAATGGTTTGGGGGAAAGGAGAGGTAGGAAGAGGGAGAGAGACAACCAAACAGGGGTGGGGACTGCCACCACTTCCCAACTTTAGTTGTTCAAAGAAAGAGAAAGAGAACAAGGTTGTTGTTCCACTTCTTTCTTTCTTGAGAACTGCAGTGGAGAATGGAGGCAGTTCCTGCTTGGTCATCTTTCTTCCTCTTCCTCCTCCCCCTCCCAGACATTTATTGGACATAGCAGTGCCCCCCCACCATGGCTTGGTATGTGCCTGGGGAGATATTTTAAAGGGAGTGTAAGGAGCTAGTGAAAAGCCCCTCACACCCCACCCATAACAAGACACACATGCGTGGGACCTCGAGGTGTGTCACTAGCAGGATTCTGACCAATGTCTAAACTTTCTGTACAGGCCCGAGGACCAAGACGAGGAACCACTAAGCACTGAAATTATGGGAGTGTGGTAGAAGGACCCATTGCTCCTAAGCTTTTGCGACGGCAACTGTTTTAGGCAGGTAGAAGATAGCATGGCCATCTATCTCCCCCCAAATGAAATACTGGAACCAACACCGCCACTTTTGGGGGTGTGTGGCATGCTGGCTGGAAGATTCTGGAAGTTATAATCCAATTTCCCCCCATCAAGCCCTGGTTTTGGGCTCCTTTGTGGCTAGCTAGGCTCAAAATACACAACCTGCATTGGTGTTTCCTAAAGATTTTGGTGGTTTCCATATCTGTACAGAGGTGTATCTACAAGTTTGTCTATACGAGTGTGAAAAACCCCCCACCAGATTGCTCCACAGTAATAGCAAGTCTCAGCAGCTGTGACTTGTCTTAATGGTTTTACAGCCCCCATAAACATTGCATGCCCTGTAGCCAAGATGGCTGCCACAAGTGAATTATGTTTTTTTCTGGTGAATTTTTTTTTTTAAAAAACTATTTTCATGGTGTGCACAAGTGATATTTCACTTTTACAAAAAAATGAGAAAAAAAGATAACACACATCCCCATTTTATTGCCTTAGCGATTGCTTGCTAAGGCACAAATCCAACATGGCAGCAGTGGGCACTTGCCCAGTTAGCAAACCCCGCCCCCTGTGCTCATTCAGCCAATTAGGTTCGTGCTTCCTCTCATATGGGAAAGCAATTCAAATTGAATCATTTGTCCCAATGAGCAGGAATATGCATTCCCCATGGAGCTTTTTAAAAACTCCAGGAAAAGCCACAAGAGCTTTCCTGGCGTAATGTTTGGAGTTCTTTGCCACTGCCCCCTTCTGAATATGATGCACTGATACAGTCCCATTAAGACTGATCATATTCCCAGCAAATTCCATTAGGATTATTTTGACTGCTGAGACTGTTTAGACAACCCCTACGTTTTACACAGTGCTGAATTTCAAAAGAGCTTTCCAAGGTGCTAAACTTCTTTTGGGGCTATGCTTCCAAACCTTGTATAACTCCTTTAAAGTCTGGAGTAAATGTTAGAATGGTGAAATGCTGCATTTACTCCAGACTTTAAAGGAGCTACATACCATGCCGAATAAGGTGCTACAAGGACTGCATCAGTTTGCTCAGAGGGAACACTGAAGCCTGGATGCTAGCAGATGATTTTATCAACCATGTGTGTAAATAAGTTCCTAGTGTTTTGCAGCTCTGGACGGCTTTCTTTCGTATAGGAAAGCGATTCATATCAAATCAGGAATGTGCATTTTCCTCGCTGTTCTCCCAGAAAAGCTGCAAAGGCTTTTCTTGCAGAGTTATTGCCATGTTTGCTCCCCTCCTCCTTCACAATACAGTGAAACAATGTGGACTACCATTGGGACAGGTTGCCTTCTCCTTGCATTCCGTGAGTAGTATTTTTGTGGTTTAGACAACCCCAAAGTGAAATCATAATGCTATAACTACATAGTGTGCTATACGTAGTGTGTACTGGACCCTAAATAAAACTCCCAGAAACTCCTACCAAGATGACCATAATGGCTGAAGGATTCTGGTAGTTTGAGTCCAAAAATGGCCCAGCTTATTAAAACTCTGGTCTGTGTACTTGGCTCACCCTGTCTTTTGGATATACTCCTTCCTGCTAATCCACATGGCCTACGGTACTTTGAGTTCATCGCTGTTAGAAGACACAAAAAAGCTGTTTGCCTACAGTCCTTCAAAGAGGGCATTGGTGGATTCTGGAGCAAGCTTTGTCTGCTCCTAGTATGGAAAGTATCTTTCATACTAGGGTCCTTCAAGGTTCCCCAGATCTGATCTGGAACCCATTTTGGTGGTTTGATTTGTCTCTGATTGAGTCTAATCTGACCCATCTCAGATTCTGAATTCCAGAAATCTAAATCTTTGGGACTCTCTTGACTCACTTTGACAGCTATAATATTTTTTAAAAGCACACATGCATGAAATTAATATCCCCTTCAGAGCAAATAAATCCTGCCAAATTTCAGACAGGTAGTTCCAGGGATATCTTTAAATTAGATTCTCCCCGCCTCACAGATTGAAATACATTTTAAAAACATGTCCAGACAGTTGAACGCTCAGTCCTGCCAGTTCATGTTGCTTTCTCCCCTTTTGTTACTGTGATGTATACCTGCTGCTTTTCAGTGAGAGTCACTGTGTGAGTATAGCTATATGGACAGACACAAGAAAAAAGTAAAGTAAGGCATTCTTTCTAGTCCTTCTGGTATTGTGATTTAGATGATGGAGTAGAAGGCTTGCTTATCAAATTTGCAGTTGATACAAAATGGGAGGGGCAGGCAGCGCTAATACACCAGAAGACAGGATCAGAATTCAAGATCACCTCAATAGATTGGAGAACTGGGCCAAAATTAACAAAATTAATTTCAACATGGATGAATGTAAGGTAGTAAATACATTTAGGCAGGAAAAATATAATGCACAAATATGGGATGGGTGACACCTGGCTTGAAAGCAGTACATGTGTAAATGACCTCAAGCTAAACATGAGTCAACGGTGTAATGCAGCAGCCAAAAAAGCCAATGCAATGCTGGGCTGCATCAATTCTGGCTGTATAGTGACTAGATCAAGGGAAGTAGTAGTCCACTCTATTCTGTTTTGGTCAGACCTTGCCTGGAATTCAGTGTCCAGTTCTGGGCACCACAGTTCAAGAAGGATATTGAGAAGCTGGAATATGTCCAAAGAACAACCAAGATGATCAAGGGTCTGAAAACCAAGCCTTATGAGAAAGGACTTAGGGAGATGGGTATGCTTAGCTTGGAGAAAAGAAGACTGAAATATGATAGTTATCTTTAAATATCTGAAGGGATGTCCTATCGCAGATGGAGCCAGCTTGTTTTTTCCTACTCCAGAAACTAGAAGACAAACCAAATGGCTTGAGATTTATGAGAAAAGGGAGTCCATCTAAACATTAGGATGAGTTTTTTTACTGAGAGCTGTGACAATGGAATAGATTGCCATGAAGGGTGGTGGTCTCTTTATCTTTGTAAGTCTTTAAACAGAGGTTAGATGGTTATCTTTCAGGAGTATGGTATTTGTGTATTCCTGCATGTCAGAGAATTGGAATAGATGGCCTTGTGGTCCCTTCCAGCTCCAAGATTCTAGGATTCTACAACTTTATAACAAGCTAGAGCAGGGGTAGACAGTAGCTCCCATCAGCCTAGCCACCAAGGTTGAGGAATGCTAGGACTTACAATCCAGCATATTCGGGAGGGCAATACTTTATCTATACTGGGGTTCAGTTTCCAGACTTGCTGTGGATACTAGAAACCACAATAACAGAGAACCCTACTAAAAGTAATGGACTTCTAGTAATAAATACCATGGAGTTGTCTTGGAGGACCTAGAAGATATCTAGGCATTTTCTAGGATGAGTCTATGGTATGTGTCCCTGCTTTGGGTCCTGAGGATAACTGAAACCATGGATTCTAGTTCTGCAGGTACAGGAATCTGACTGTATAAGAAAGGGGAAGAGTTCTGGATCAATTTTCAGATAACATACGATTATGTCAGGAGCAGATAAAGCCTGGTTATTCAGAGGTTGGGCTGCAGTTCCCAGCAGTTCTGAGCACTGGCTATGCTGGCTAGGGCTGATGGGAGCTGCAATCCAAAAACATCAAGAGGAGTGCCCTTTGCCCACCCTTGCTTCAAGAAAAAAAGCATAACTAGTTTATAGATGTATGCTTATTTCAAAAGTGCTTGATTCCCAAGGATTTGTAGCAGTTAAGGCTTTGGGGTACAAAATTCTTAGCACATTTACAAAACTCTAATTCCTGAGGGATCTTTGTTCCGAAAGTGAAAATGGTTCCAGTATGCCAGCAGCACCACACCCAGCTTTGTTTGTGGTGTAAGACAGATGTTGTGCAGATGTGCAGTGCAGCACTTTAAGATTATGCAGGCTAGAGAAACCGAGACTACCGCATGAACTCTGTGTTACATTCCTACCATCTAGTGGCTAAATACTGTATAGCTAAATACTGTATACTGCACGTAAAGCTAACTTCTGTGAGATCTGTATCAAAGGGTGTGCCAAATCTCCCAGCTTTTAGTTAAATTCCATGGGAGTGTATGTAGCTGCAGGCTGGGGTGAAATGAGGGTGTTGCCTTTCCAATAAGAATTTTGTTCCCCCAATGAAATTTTCCCTTGGTCCCCAAATGTTTAGCCTTGCATAAAGTGAGATACTCAAAATCATTCACACCTAGAACTCATCTCTTTGCTGTGTTTGCATTCCCTTGGTCATTTTGCCTGTTTGTTTTATTCAGATGCTTCAACATGAGACAACAGTGTGATGTGGCAGCTAAAAAGGCCAATGAGATTTTGGGCTGCATCAACAGAAGTATAGTGTCTAGATCAAGGGAAGTAATAGTGCCACTTTATTCTGCCTTGGTCAGGCCTCACCTAGAATACTGTGTCCAGTTCTGGGCACCACAATTCAAAAAGGATATTGGCAAATTGGAGCGTGTCCAGAGGAGGGCGACTAAAATGGTGAAAGGTCTGGAAACGATGCCTTATGAGGAAAGACTTAGGGAGCTGGGTATGTTTAGCCTGGAAAAAAGACGGCTAAGGGGTGATATGATAGCCCTGTTTAAGTATTTGAAGGGGTGTCACATTGAGGATGGAGCAAGCTTGTTTTCTGCTGGTCCAGAGACTAGAACATGGAGCAATGGATGCGAGCTCCAGGAACAGAGATTCCACCTCAACATTAGGAGGAACCTTCTGACAGTAAGAGCTGTTCGGCAGTGGAACATACTCCCTCAGAGTATGGTATGGTCTCCTTCCTTGGAGGTCTTTAAACAGAGGCTGGGTGGCCATCTGTCAGGGATGCTTTGATCGTGATTTCCTGCATGGCAGGAGGTTGGACTGGATGGCCCTTGTGGTCTCTTCCAACTCTACAATCCTATGATTCTATGGAACTGTATTTCTAAATTTTCAACTGAAGCTTTAAGTTACTGCAATGCTTGAAATTTAGGGCTGAAGAAACATTTTTTTGGGGGGGCAGAATTATTATTTATTTTGGGGGGGGGAAGTAATGCCCTAATCCACTCCCCTGTAGATACATGCCTTTCCAGGGCAATTGGCTTGGCACCACTGGGCATATGCCAAAGGTCACACCACAGCAGGAAACCCCACCATTTCCCAGGACTTTCTGATGCTATTCCTGCTTCTTGCAGCCTGTTCAGCTTGCAGTCTGTTCTTCTGGTTCCTCTAAGCAAATTAACATTGGTAGAAGGAAGGTGAAGGTGCCATTGTCACTACTTACTATGCCCTCCAACTGTTCCAATTTGATAGGGCAGTCTTGATTAATTGTGTGTCATCCCACTTTTCCAGGTTCTTTTAAAATGTCCCAGTTTCCCTCTCGTCCCCTTTTGTCCTCAGCTTACTTCAATTGTTGCAACCTGAGTTCAAAGTGCAAATGCACTTGACTCCATTAACTTAACAAGGGGGAGAGGAAAGGAGAAGGTAGAATCTTGCCCTTCCCTGTAGTTTTCATCTTTGAAATGTTGGAGGGTAGTACTGTACTCACAATAGCAAGGAAGAATGTATTCCTGCTCGGAGAAGGGTGGTGGTAAAGTAATCTTACTGGAGGGCTCTGGAATCTGGCCTTGCATTTAGACTGTGTATTATGAAAGAATAAAGCTAACTGAGCACATAAGTCTGAGTGCAGTGTGTAATTTTCACACTTATTTTGAAACCTCTTTTTGAAAATCAGGAAATAAAACAGTGTGCCCAAGATACAATATTTACAGAAGCTAGAAATATAATTGAGTTCCTGGATCAAATATGGCTTCCTAAGAACATTTGAAAATTTTTAAAAAATATTTTTTTAAAATCAAAACCTAAGTTGTTAGTCCTCATTGTTGCTGGAGAAAAAAAAACCCATTTAATGAGGAGCTGGCCAGAAGAGATGACAAATACACCAGTACAGATGGACCCCTGTATATACAGAACCAATATCTATGGTTTTAGATATCCATGGGACACAAAATAGGGACACATACCATAGATGTGCTGGAAAATGCCAAGAGATGCATCCTCTCTAATTTTTTATTTTTTTATCTTTTTAAAAGATATTTATACCCCGCTCTTCAGCCACAAAGAGCAGCTTACAATTTGTTTTAAGCAATAGCAATTTACACATCCACACTGCATTAAGCAGTTTCCAATGCGTGTTAGCTAATTGCCCCCACAAGCCAGGTACTCATTTTACTGACCTACGAAAGGATGGAAGGCTGAGTGAACCTTGGAGCCCTCTGGAATCGAACTTGCAACATGGTGACTGGCATTTAACCACTGTGCAACCAGGACTCCTCTAGGCATCTTCTAGGTCCTCCAGTGCAACTCTATAGTATGTTTGTGCCTGAAGTCCTTTATTTTAATAGGGTTTGCTCTTATCAGTGGTGTCTGGTATCTATAGTAAGTCCAGGAAGCAAACCCCATGGATACGGAGTCCCAACTGTATTAGTAATCTGTGACTTGAAAATGCGTGTAGATGGTGAAGGGGGAGTTTCCTTCCTGACCACCTGGAGGCAACTGTTGATCAGCATAAGTGATTCAACAAGTGGCTATTTATAAGCCCAAGTGTACATGTGAAATATTTTAGGTTCTTAAAACCATCTCAGGAGAAGTATTGCTGCAGGTTCCAGTATTTGTAGCTGTAGTTCTGTGGCAGATAGATAACATTTGGGGCACATGTGCCTCTCTTGTGCTTCATGCTGTGTGTGTGTGTGTGTGTGTGTTTGTTTGTTTTTGGCCATTCCTCCAGTGATGTGCATTGTGAGGTTGGTGGCAATGTTTGCAAGGCAAAGAGTTTCAAAATGGGTGGTAGAGGCAAGGTAAAGGCAATTCTTTTCTCTTCTTCTGTCCCATTTTCTCCTAAACAATAAAATAAAAATCTTTTTAGAGCTGTAGCAACATGGTTGCACCAGTGAAACAGCACTTTTGCATGGAAATGCTGTCTCACTATTTTGCAAGTGCACTATGACTCTAAGAAAAATAACAAAAAAAAATATGTATTTTAAAAACATAGGAACACAACCCACCCTCAGCAAATCACAACCCCAGTTTAAAAAGCCATCTAGTGAGAATCCAAGGAAGTGCACTGAACAGCTCCCTAAAAATAACAGAAAAGAGCCTGCTGACAGGGAATGAGTGGATGCAGAGATGATGATAAATGGTAATAAACAGCAAAAATGATAAAGCTGTACTGCTAGAGCTCCCATATCTTTAGACCAGTCTGGGAGAGCCCCTTGTTTGTTTATAGCATGTTCCTAGCTAGCCTGGGTGTCTTGAGCATTTGACAAACAACACATGAATCATTTTACCCTGTCTTTTTCAAGCAATTTCTTGTGTCTCTATAGGTCACCTTCACATTCCTCCCTGTCCAACACGTTCTCTTCCTCCAAAATGGACACCAACGCCACCTCTGAAGAAGGCCTTTATGGAGACGATGAAGACTATCTTGATTATGATGACAACGTGGGTCTTCGCAACTCCATGCACCTACTCTCTGTGGCAGTCTACAGCATGGCCTTCCTACTGGGAGTGATCGGCAACAGCCTCGTCATCTTTGTCACTGGCTTCCGCATGAAGAGGACTGTCAACACCGTCTGGTTTCTCAACTTGGCCATTGCGGACTTTGTCTTTACTTTCTTCCTCCCTCTGAGTGCGGCCTACATGGCCCTGGGCTTCCATTGGCCCTTTGGGAAGGCCCTCTGCAAGCTCAGCAGCACCGTCGCCTTTCTCAACATGTTTGCCAGTGTCTTCCTCCTCACCATCATCAGCATGGACCGCTGTGTCTCTGTGGTGTGTCCTGTCTGGGGCCAAAACTACCGCACCCCTCGGCTGGCCTCTCTGGTGGCACTGGGCATCTGGGTAGCAGCTCTGGTGCTCAGCTCCCCATACCTCATTTTTCGTGACACTAGGCCCTCTCCTTCTGATGAGAACACCACTCACTGTTACAACAACTTTGCTCTTTCTGATGACTTCCAGTCAGATGAAGCTGCTCAGCTAGACAAACATCGTCACCAGGCCATGGTGCTGACTCGTTTTGTGGCTGGATTTGTGGTGCCGTTCACCATCATCCTGTTTTGCTATGGTGTCATTACGGCCAAACTGAAGGGGAATCACCTCACCCGCTCAAGTAGGCCCTTCAAGATCATGGTGGCTGTGGTCTTGGCCTTCTTCATTTGCTGGTTCCCTTATCATGTTTTCTCCTTCCTGGAGATGTCGGTCTCCACGGTCACGCCCTGGCTACAGACAGTCCTAGTGGTGGGGATACCCTTGGCTACAGGCCTGGCCTACTTCAACAGCTGCCTGAATCCTTTTTTGTATGTCTTTGTGGGGCAGGACTTCAGGGAGAAGTTGCGGGTGTCTGTGCTAGCGGCTTTTGAGAATGCGTTCAGTGAGACCTCAGCCCAGGCATTGACTAAGAGCAAATCCAGCTTGGAAGTAGAGTGTCACCTGGTCTAAAGCAACAGTATGCCGTTGGGAGGCAGAATGTCATCTAACCCAGAGCACAAGCAGACTGGCATCAGACTGTGCCCTCCAACTGTCCTAATTTAGCAAGGACAGTCCTGATTAATTCTCAGTCATGCCACTTTTTAGCTGTTGTTAAAATGTCCTGGTTTCTCTCTCTTCCTCCCATTTCCTCCCGTTCTCTTCAGATGACTTCAGTTGCTGCAGACTGGATTCAAATGGCCAAAGTAGTTTGCATTCCATTAACTCAGTGGAGGGGTGAGGAAAGGAGAATAGCAGGGAGGAGGGGGCTAAATCTTCCCCTTCCCCATAAACGCAGGCAAAACAAACAGCTGCAGCTACTCCTAGCTTGTGTATTCATTAATAACTTTTGCTATCTGTACCACACTCTGTTTTTTCTTGGCTACAGATGTCCTTGTTTTCATCCCATGAAATATTGGAAGGTATGAAGCAGGGGTAGGCAACCACAGTGCAAAAGTAGTTCACACTTAAATTAACCCTGCAAGGAAGAGGAGAGAATGTGGTAGAATCTTAACCTTCCCAGTAGGCTTGGGTAAAATCAAACTGCTGTAGCCTCTCCTAGCTTGTGTGTTCTTCCTCATTAATGTTTGCCATCTGTACAACTCTGATGTTGCTTGGCCGCAAGTGGCCCTTGTTTCCATCTGTGAACTACTGGAGGGTGTATCAGACTTGGGGCATTTGTTCACTCCTTCACCAGTGCTGTGATCCTTGAGTGTCATCAACCCAAGCTAGGTACAAAATAGTTGCTTGGAAAGATGACAGTGAATGAAAAAAAAAAAAAGAGAGAGAGAGAATGAGAGAGAGCGAGAGAGCGAGAGAGCGAGAGAGAGAGAGTGTAGAGAATCATTGGTGTGGTGGCCAGTTTTTGAAGAACAAGTGATCATCATGGGGCTTAGGAAATTTACCTTTTTTGAACTCCAACTCCTGGAAATCTCCAGCCCAAACTGGCTGCTGGTGGTTTCCATCACAATGGGGCAATGAATCTGCTCCAGGTTTTAGTCCAAACATGAAAAGAGCTTTCCAAGGTGCTGACTCCTGTCCCCTTGGAATCCACCAGCTGCCACTGCTAGATTGAATGGACACTGGCTATGCTGCCTGGAGGATTCTGGGACTTGCAGTTCAAAAAGCAGCTTTCCAGAGTTTCATCTATGCTTGTCTGCTGGAGAACCCTGAGATCAGGGAGATTTCATTCTCCTCCCTGCCATTCTGTGGCCTACAGAACCCTTATTTGGAAAGGATGCATTTCTTGTGAGAAGGAGAGGTACTTTTGACTCTCCCAAGGGCTCTAAAATCTTGTAAAGAGCCTGCATGTATCTCAAGGTCAAACTGCACAATCTGTTAAATGTCTGAATGCATTTAACATGTCTTTACCCCCATCTACAGAAATAACAGCTGCCAGGGAGTGGGTCAGGACTGAGACTGTGGCATATAATGAGCAAGGTTAAATCCCCCCACCCCATGAACACTTCCCATATCAATCACCTCCTGCAGCATATTTTCCCCCTCCCCAAACAAGTGTCTTATAGGCAGGGCTAACCCAAGATAATTTTGTTGCCTGAGGGTAAAGACAAGATCCCCATCCACCCAGTTCAATGCATGAGAGCTGATTGGGCTTACAACTGAATTTTACTTCAGCACTGACAATGAGGCTGTATTCCCCACCTCAGTTGTAGGCTTGCTTAGGGAGATGCAGGGAACACACAGACCTGTCTTCCAACATTTCCAGATTCAAATTACAAGAGAAGAAGTTCCAGCTAAACGTTTTGGAGAACTTTACTGAAAGAGCTGTTTGAAAGTGAGATAGACTGCCTCGAATGGTGGTGGAATCTTCCTCTTTGGAAGATTACACATTGTTGTCATCTAAACAGGGCCACCCCAAAACATCACGGTGTCCAAAGGTGCCCCCATTTCAAGGCATTACCAAGTCTGCACTGACCTAAGGATACCACAGACCACATCTCGTGGTGCTTTGTGTACAAAAGATACTACAAGTTGCTCCCTGTATGCACAGGGGATATATTCTCAGACTTACTGGAAATACTTGAAACCATGGGTAATAGTAATCTCCATAAAATCACCTGGAGGACCTAGGAAATGGCTAGAGAGTCCAACTCTCTAGGTATCTCCAGTATGACTGTGGTAACACCCAGTGGACGTTACTCTTGAGTCACACTGGAAGGCCTAGGAAATGCCTAGAGTCACATTGGAAGACCTAGGAAATGCCTCTCTAGGCATCTCCAGCACGACTCTATGGTAACTTGAGCAGAAGTTACCATAGAGCTGCACTAGGGGACCTAGGAAATGCCTAGAGAGGCTACCTCTCTAGGCATCCTCAGCATGACTCTATGGTAATGTGCTGGGGGACATAGGAAATGCCTAGAGAGACCATATTTTTCGAATAACAGATAATTGAAACCATGGGTACTGGTCCCACCCATACAGGGAGTGACCTGTATTTTCTTTTGCCTGATCAGGATGACCTTCCACCTGCAGTTTAAATTATCCTTCTCCTTTTCCCCTCCCCTCTTCTTCGCTTATTCCTTTTTGTTGTTCAACAAACCTCTTCCTTGTTAGTAAATTTGATTTTGGTTTTTACATTCAGGGAAGTACAGATCTTGTTCTCCTAAGATAGCTTCCCCTGAGCTAAATCCAACTGTTACTCCCAAACAGAGTAGGCCCTCTGAATTTATGGGAATGTGGTATGTGAGTTCAATTGAGTACTTCAGTTGGCACTATTATTGGATTTAGGTCCACATCTGCTGTTGTTTTTTCTTGCAATGAACTTCAGAGCAGAAGTTTGTATCAGATAGCATACGCTTATCACGCTGCGTATGTTAACAGTCTTACATATTGCTACAGTGATTGTGTTATCTCGCCAACAGTTTTGCTAAAGATCAACATTAATAATACAATTGTAACTTTCTGTATCCAATTCCTCTGTGACCACAAGGTCTTCATGCCACTCCCCCAAAATGTTCTCTCTGTATGTGTTTTATGTTTTGTGTTTGTGTGTGTTTACAGGGGTATAGCGGCAGGTGGGAATGAAGGCATTGTGCTCCAAATAAGGATTTGATCCCCTGAAATTTTCCTTGTGTCCCCAGATTTCTAGCATTCCAGAGAGTGAAACATTGAAAATACAGTAATTCACAAATCGAACTCTTCTATTTGCTATGTTTGCATTCCCTTGACAACTTTGCCTGCCACTTTTGTTTGGATGCATAAACTATATTTCTAAATGCTAAGCTGATATTTTAAGTTATTACAGTGGGCCCTTGGTATCTGCTGGGGTTTGTTTCCAGGATCCCCTGTGAATACCAAAATCCATGGATGCTCAAGTCCCGTTATATGCAATGGTGTAGTAAAATGGTTCCTTATATAAAATGGCAAAATTAAGCTTTGCTTTTTGATATTTTTCAGAAGGGGAAAAATGTTTTCAAGCCATGGATACTGGAATCCATGGATGCAAAATCCATGGATATGGAGGACCAACTGTACAATGCTTACGATTTGGGGCCAGAATTCTTAAGAGGAGAGCAATGTCCTCATTTTGCCCCCCCTTGTAGCTACACCCCTTTGTGTGCATGTGTGTGTTTGTACACACACACACACACACACACACACACACAGAGGTTTAAGCATATACAGTCGGACCCCTGTATTTGCAAAACCAATATCCATGATATTCAGTTATCCACAGGACACAAGATAGGGACACATTCCATCGAGTTGTGCTGGAAAATGCCTAGGGAGGCATCCTCTCTAGGCATCTTCTAGGTCTTCCAACTCAATTCTATGGTATGTTTTTTAGTGGAAGTCCTTTATTTTAATGGGGTTCACTGTTATCTGTGGTTTCTGGTATCCATGGTAAGCCCAGGAACCAACTCCCCCCCCCACGGATATGGGGGTCCAACTGTATTGCACTCGCCTAGTTATAATCATTGATACATTCTCATTTTATAATAAATCCGGTGATGGCGAACCTATGACACGCGTGTCACCACTGACACGTGTAGCCGTCAGTGGTGACACGCGGCTAGGTCGCTCCCCCCTCCCCCTCCCCCACCCCACCCTTCCTAAAGTGGCGATCAGGGCTTCAAAGCCCTGGTCGCCATTTTAGGGAGGCGGAGGAAAGAATGAAAGTGGTGGGCGGGGCTACGAAGCCCCAGTCACCACTGGGAGGAGGCTTTCCAGCCAGCACCCTCCCTTCCAAAAGCTGCGATTGCGGCTTTGGGAAAGGAGGGTGGCTGGTTGCTGGAGAGGAGGGGCTGGAGGAGGGAAAAGCCCTCCCATTCAGAAAACCCCTCCCATCCAGCCCTCCCATCTAGCCAGCGATGCTCTTCCCCCCCTGTGTAGCCTCGCTGAAAGGGAGGAGTGTTCTCCGTGACTGAGTCACGGAGAACACCCCTCCCTTTCAACGAGGCGGGACAGGGGGGTACAAGCTCACTGGCTGGGACCTTTCCCAGTCAGCGATGCTCTCACCCCCCCTCCGTGCAGCCTCGCTGAAAGGGAGGGGTGTTCTCCGTCAGTCACGGAGAACACCCCTCCCTTTCAGCGAGGCTGGATGGGGAGGGTAAAAGGTCGCTGGCTGGGACCTTTCCCAGCCAGTGATGCTCTCACCCCCCCCCCGTGCAGCCTCGCTGAAAGGGAGGGGTGTTCTCCATGACTCAGTCACAGAGAACACCCCTCCCTTTCAGCAAGGTTGCACCGGGGGGAGGGTTGAGAGCATCGCTGGCTGGGAAAGGTCCCAGCCAGCGACCTTTTACCCACCCACCCTGTCTAGCCTCGCTGAAAGGGAGGGGTGTTCTCCGTGACTGAGTCACAGAGAACACCCCTCCCTTTCAGTGAGGCTGGATGGGGGGGGGGAAGCTCGCTGGCTGGGACCTTTCCCAGCCAGCGATGCTCTCAACTCCCCCCCCCCGGTGCAACGCTGGACAGCGATGCTGGACAGGGGGGTACAAGCTCGCTGGCTGGGACCTTTCCCAGCCAGCGATGCTCTCAACCCCCCTCCGCGCAGCCTCGCTGAAAGGGAGAGGTGTTCTCCGTGACAGTCACGGAGAACACCCCTCCCTTTCAATGAGGCTGGATGTGGGGGGGAAGCTCGCTGGCTGGGACCTTTCCCAGCCAGCGATGCTCTCACCCCCCCCCCCCCGTGCAGCCTCCCTTTCAACGAGGCTGGATGGGGGGAGCTCGCTGGCTGGGACCTTTTCCATCCAGCGATGCTCTCAAACCCCCCCTGGTGCAACCTCGCTGAAAGGGACGGGTGTTCTCCGTGACTCACGGAGAACACCCCTCCCTTTCAGCGACGCTGGACAGGGGGGTACAAGCTCGCTGGCTGGGACCTTTCCCAGCCAGCGATGCTCTGAAACCCCCCCCCCCGGTGCAACCTCGCTGAAAGGGAGGGGTGTTCTCCGTGACTGAGTCACGGAGAACACCCCTCCCTTTCAGCGAGGCTGGACGGGGGGGAAGCTCGCTGGCTGGGACCGTTCCCATCCAGCGATGCTCTCAACCCCCCCCCCAGTGCAACCTCGCTGAAAGGGAGGGGTGTTCTCCGTGACACAGTCACGGAGGGTGGTGGGTGGCTGGAGGGGAGGGGCTGGAGGGGAGTGGTTGGAGCGGGGAGCCTTTCCAGCCAGCACCTTCTATTTCCAAAGCCGCGATCAATCGTGGCTTTGGTAAGGGAGAGTGGCTGGCTGGTTGCTGGAGGGGAGAGGTTGGAGGGGAGGGGCTGGAGGGTGCCTGATCGCCTGGATGGGAGGGGCTGGAGGGAGGAGGCTAACCAAAAAGCACCCTCCCTTCCAAGGAGGCCACCATTTTGGCCTTCTTCTTCCCAGCAGCCTTGGCTGTTGGGGGGAAGGCGGGAAAAAGGGAGCCAATCGGGGCTGGTCAGCTGTGCCCCAATTGGCTGCCTGGAACAGAGGGGAGGGCCATCCGGCCGCATATCCGGCGCAGCTGGATGATGCGGTGGCTGGCGACGGGGCCGGTATAAATAGGCCGGCCCCGGTGCAAAGCCTCCAGTTCGGCCCCAGCAGCACTTCGGACACTATCTCGGACACCACCACCCCTGCCCTCCCTGCGCATTGCTAAGCTAAGTGGGAAAAGTGAGATCATTGCTGAGATAAGTGAGGGAAGTCTGGGAGAGGAGAGGGCCTGTGGCATGGTATGGGTGCCGTTTTCTGTCGTTAGTGGCAGCCGTTGTTATTCAAATAAGGAACAGTATCTTGCTCCATAGTGCAGACTCCATTTCACCATTATTACTGTTGTGCATCCTTATTAACTCTATTTTTGCTTATTAACTCTGCCGTTTCCTAAAAGATAGTTACATACACCATTTTGTGGCTAATATGGCTAGTTAATCCCTAATTACCTGCAGACCTAACAAGTACATATAATTCTATCTTCTGTCACTGCCCCCCTGATGGAGAATCCCAAAAATAAAAAACTAAGGTTAAGTAAAGGAAGTGGTAGTAGCAGTGGTCGACCTTTTCAAGAGACATGGACCGAGGCAGGTTAGTTAAAGAATTCCCCCTCCCCCTCACTTATCTCAGTTCACACAAGTTAAATAATATCAAGACCAACAAAAGAAACTGACTGACAGATGAACAAAGAAGTCACTAAGCAGGTAAGTTAAATAATTAGTTTTTGGTTTATTAAATACAATTATATATAACAATTATACATTTATGTTATTTAAACAACAAATATTGCGAAATAATGTTTTTTCCTCAAAGTGACACACCACCCGAGTTATGCTCAGTTTTTTGGCGAAGTTTGACACACCAGGCTCAAAAGGTTGCCCATCACTGTAATAAATCTATTAGTTTTAAAGGTGTTGTATGACTGTTTTATTTTAATAACTATGAAGCAATTTTTAAAAATATCACTCTTTTCCAGTCAGCAGTCCTTGATATTGGGACTCTAAGGACATTATCAGACATGGCAAAAATCATGGGATTATGATGACAGGGTAGCGTGAATTGGCCCCACTATTGCATGTCATCATTGTCTTCACATTCTTACACTATTCTGCAGCTGTGAAAAATGTGTTATTCACAATTCACGGGACAAGCCATCAATAGATCATTAATAGTGCTTTTTTTCCCTTTTTTTTGCACTATTGATGTTTTACAAAACCACATCCCATTGTAATCATACCCCCCTTCCTGTTCCCAGTGAAAAAACTTCCAGGTGAGAACATGAAAACAAAGCACAGGGCACTCTTTTTATGAACTGCCCCATTTGGTTTGCATGTTTTTAGGTTTGCTTCAGCACTAGTGGTGTTAATTTACTTTGTTAATTAAGGTGGGTTTTTTTTGAGTTTTGAGCACGCTCATGTCTTCTCGCAAGAACTGCCAAAATCTCAGCCATGCCAAATCACAGAAGCAAACTCCTGTTTTTAAAGCACTAGTGGTCCATTGTGCAATAATTCCATGGCATTTCTTTTGCATGATTACAGCTACATGCATTAGTAAGTGTTATAATGCCATGATGTATCAGCTATCTTCATTTGCTGAATTACAGTGTTTTTAGATGCCAGTCTGATGATGTCCTATGTCTTGGAATATATTTCTTGTGTGTGGCTGGGAGGGGGCATATACTGTAGGCAGCTTTTAAATAAAGATGCAATGGAGGAGACATCTCTTCTTTGGTTTCTGTGGGAAGACCTAGCATATATTCTTGTTTCAGCTAATGCCTTTCTCTCACTGATTTCCCCCAGTGTATGATTTTCCAGGGGGTGGGCATGGCTACACAGATTATCATTTCTCTAAAAAAAAGTTGATGAATCATAGGCCCAGCCTTGAACTGTATTGTGCAAACACTTTATAAGAAACTAGCTGGACCCTACCTTTTCTGTTTCTGTAAACTTCTCCATTTTGACACAGAACTTTAACTGGAATACAAATTGCTGACTGTGACAACTAATCTGCAATTAATTAGATCATCTTTTTTAGCATGTTTCTGATTTATGATGACCTTAAGGCAAACGTCCTTCAAGAGAGTCTCCTTCTAGTGGTAAAACGTGTCTGTTTGTCATAGTATAGGATTGTCTCACCTACACATCTACAAAGTACTGCTTTAGGATAGCAGTCACATAGTGTAGTGGTTCGAGTGTTGGACTACAACTCTGGAGACCAGGGTTCGAATCTCCACCAGCCATGTAAGTCCACTGGGTGACCATGGGCAAGTCACACACTCTCAGCCTCAGAAAGCCCTGTGATAGGTTCATCTTAGGGTTGCCATAAGTTGGAAATGGCTTGAAGGCACACAACAACAACACTGAGAAGTAAACACTAGCATAATCTGCAAATCTAATTGCTGAGACACCTGTCTCTGAGGAAAGTCTGTTATGGGAAGGGAAACAGGTTTATCACAGGGAACACACATTCCTCTTAACTCTAATGTGGGAGCCCAGTGTTGACATCATTACTGAAGACAGTGTGACTTAAATGGAGTGTTATGTGCTCCCTAGCATTCTACCTCCAACTATGTCCACTTAGTATATATACCTGAACTCTTTAAGATTCCATTCCCTGCATCTGATCAGAGTCCATATAAACTCATGCCACAATCAGCCCATTAGTTTAATGCCACTTTGTATCTGTTACCAACTCTTAATAGTTTAACTGCATCTTGGGGCTGAAGTAGACTGTTAATCTGTTTCCTATTTTTGATCTAAATCAAGGCTGAGAGTCATGCAGCTCTCCCAATATTGTTGGACTGCAACTCCCAGCATTCCTCACCATCATTCTGCTGGTTTGGACTGCTGGGACTTGCAGGACCATGTGATTACCACCTGATTTAAATTCTCAGCCATGCAATTTTTCATAAGCAAAAATACACAAACACACAATAATCTTTACCATGGAGAATGGCCAGTACTAAATTGGGATGGACAGGCCATTGCTTTACCAATGTTGAGAGAAGGCAAGGAGGAGGAAACTACTTCAAGAAATACCTAAAGCACCTGCTGTTTACTGGTGGTTCACACTTGTCCACTTTTGGATGCTTGGGTTTTGTTATTGGCTGGAAGATTGTGCCAAATTCCCTGGACTGGGGCAAAGAAGCAAGACCAGTCCTGACATTGAGGTAGAGTGAGTCAACTGCCTCACACCTTATCCTACACCATCTAAAGTGGCCTGCTCACTTCAGATGTGATCCACATCCCATTACCAGCATGGATGGAAAATTCAGCTGCTGGTCAAGTTGGCTACTGTACATGGAATGGAGCAGGCTGCCATAATGTCTTTTGCTTCAGGCATAGGGTTGCCAGAATGAAAACTGGAGGTGGCTCCTTTACCTTTAGGAGTTGTGAGGAAGAGAAATTTCAGCAGGCATTGTATCTGGTTGTGTGACAAGCAACACTGGCTGAAATTCCCTCTTCTACACAATCATCAATGGTACAGGAGCTATCTCCAGTTTTCAGTCTACCTACCTACCTTGCTCCGGCAGCTAAATGACTTGGGCTTGTCCTGAATGGGGACATAGCCTTACCAGCTGTGGATAGTGGGAGTTACAGTCCAAAATACTTGGAAAGCACCAAGCTGGGGGATACCATTTTAACCCATTGGAGTACTTCCCACACAGAGGTTGGAGTAGGGTTTTTTTTGGGGGGGGGATAAAACCCAGGGACCATGTTGGCTGCAGGATTCTGGATGCTGTAGTCCAAAAGAGTGACTTCTTCAATCTCCCCTGCCACAGCATGAAGGTCTATGTTATATATGCTGATAGAAGACTACTAATGTGAACAGTACAACCAAGAAAAAGGTATGTAGGACTAGATATGTGAAGGCTTGGGGAAAAAACCAACAGAAAAATTAAGAAAAAAATTCCCCATTTTTTCCCCCTGAAACCTTTTTTGTTTTGTTTTTTCCAAAAAATTGGGGAAAAAATGAAGAAAATCAATTATGGAATGCTTTATTTTAGCATGATGAATAAAATCTTTAAGAAAAATAAAATCTTTAATATAGCAATTGTGATAATTTTATGCCAAATCAAATTTTACATAGGTTCCTATGGTTTTAGGTTCCTATGGTATCCATAGGTTTCAGGTTCCTAAAGTAACAGAGTGACTTTCAATCTGTAAAAAGTGCTAATGTTGCATTTTTATCAATTGTTCCAAAAATTACCATTTTCTCCTGAAAAAAAACAACAACCCTGGTTTCCCCCCCCATGGCTTCAAAATTTCTGAAAATTTTATATCTCTATGTAGGTCTGGTGGTTTGTTTCCTGGAGATGGTCTTTTTTTGTTTAAGGAGATGTCACAAAGGTTGAACTTTTGATTGTTATGCAACTGATGAAGGAGTAAGAACACTCCCAGGGAGAAAAAAGGGGTAGTACGTACCTCATACGCACCATAAGGACCACTTCTGCTTAGCTGTTCTCATCAGTAGCATTCTGACTGAGCTGGAAGCAGGAAGATAAAGAAAAGATCACCTTTGCTGTAAGGTAAGGATCATCAAATGGAAAGGAATGGTAGTTCTTTTTTTCTTCTTTACAAGGCTGGTCAGGTAACAAAAAGCTGAAGGACTCTTATACTGTTAGTAGCTCTCAGACTGCAGAACTGTCTCCCCTAGGATGGCTTTTTGCTCCCCTTCTGCTGCCAGGGAACTTAGACAGTGATTATTTTAGATGGGCATTTGGCTTTGGTTGTGGCAGAAGGCTTTTTAAATGGAAGGTGCTGCACCTTTTAGGGAGCCAGCATGGTGTAGTGGTTTGAGTGTTGGACTACAGTTCTGGAGACCAGGGTTTGAATCCCTGCTCGGCCATGAAACCCACTGGATGACCTTGGGCAAGTCACACACTCTCAGCCCTTAGAAAACCCTGTGATAGGTTCGCCGTAAGTCAGAAACGACTTGAAGGCACACAACAACACTGCACATTTTCCTCATATATAATATTCTAACCCAGCCTTTCTTAACTTTTTACCCTGGACCCATGAAATAATTTTCAGGACTCAGGGACACGCCTGCATAACAATTATTAAATCTACAGCTCAAAAAATGTTGTTTTTCAGTCGCAATCTCTGGTGGAACCCCTAGCAACTTCTCACGGAACCCTAGTTGAGAAATCCTGTTCTAAATGTTTAAAACTGTTTTTAATCTGGGGCCATTTCAAAATGCAGAAATATAGCACTATGGTTTCAATTTAACAACCTTTGTTCCATCCTGTGGAATCCTGGGATCTGCAGTTTAGGGAAGTGTATTTAGTTCTCAGCTGGAGAGCTATAGTGCTTCACTAATGTACAAATGCCAGGATTCCATAGGATCAAGCCATGGCAGTGAAAGTGGACTGATAGTGTTCTAATTGTGTAGTGTGAAAGGGCCCTTAGTGCTATTTTTAAATCAGATCATACTGAAATTAATTTAAATTTTAAATTTTTAAAATTTAAAATTTAAATTAAATTAAATTAAACTAAATTAAATTTTAAATTTTAAAAATTTAAATTAAATTAAATTAAATTAAAATTTTAAAATTGTTTTGTTTATATTTTTTAAATATTATGATTGATTTTAGTTGTGTTCTCTTGTAATTTATGTTAGACTAATCTTACCTCTGTAATGTGGGGGTGAAGCATCCCCAGTTTAGTTCACCCACTACTACTAACCATATGTGGTTGCAACCCAACACACATGAATTAAGGAGGGAAAACATTCATTTTGTCTCAGGAATTTATCAGGCAAGCCTTTAAAAGGGTTCTTTTGTCACCATATTTTACACCATTTTTGTACCAGAAAAAGAACCCTGTGTGTCAAACGTAGCCATGATAGTGTGAAAAAGCAGCTCTGTAATTCTGCGTTGATGAGTAAGTGAGATCTTGGCGGTTTTTGCAAGAAGACACGAGCGTGCTTAAAAGTAAAATAATAATAATAATAATAAAATAAACACACAAGCACGGAAATACACTTAAAAACTTGCCTGCAACATGGGGATGTTCATAAAAAGAGCATCCCATGGCTAGTTTTCTTGTTCCCATCCAGAAGTGTTCTGGCAGGGATTGCCCATTGTCCCACACATGTATGCTTTAAATAAAAACAGCATATAAAAATGAATGAATCAATGTATCAATCAATGTATCAATCAATCAATCATATTTGTTGGTAGTGTTCCTGGCCTTTTAGCAGTCACCTAGCAGGCAGACAACCAACAGGTGAGGCCTTTCTCCCAATAGGCAAAAGTCTTGACTATTTGAACATTTTCCTGCCTTGTAAAAAGACACAGTGGAGCTGCAGTGGAAAATATGAAACCACATTTGAAAAGTTTCTTAAGGCCACCCGTGTTTTTCCTCTTCCTATACTGAGAGCAAGAGAGTCAACAACCCTTTCCTGTCTTAGGTAATAATGCATATCACATCCTCTTGACTTTCGTCACTCATGTCCCATGCTATTTTCACCCCCCTCTTTCAGTGACAGGGCTCCACCACTCAGCAATCAATGGGACAAGTATAAGATGGGGAGCCTGACTGGGGGTTATAAGAGTGTGGGGAGGGATCCTGAGAATTTGCTTTGACTGGCCGTTGCCACCAAGGCTCCCACCAGGGCATACCCTGCAACTGTCTCAGTTTCTCAGTCCCAATTAATCCTGTGTCATCCCATTTTTCAGTGTCTTTTAAAATGTCCAGTTTCTCTTTCCTCTTCCCAGCTTACTTCAGTTTCTGAAACTGAGTTCAAAGAGCTGAAATAGTTTACATTCGATTAACTCAGCAGAAAAGGAAGGAATGGAATCTCTCCTAGCAGACTCAGCCTCTCCTAGCATGTGTGTTTGTGGCCATTAATAACTTTTGCCATCTTAACCACATTGATCTTGCTTGGACACACAGGTTCAATGGGAGTTTTTATCTGCAAAATGTTGCAGTGTATGCCAGGGTTCTTCGTGCTAGGCCTGTCTCTAACCACACATACCTCTCTGCCTTCTGCTTACTTAAAAAAAAACAAGAATACCACTTTGTTCCACTGCAGGCCAGGATGGTGATGAGATGGGTTGAGCAACCTATTAAGAAACCAGGCAGGAGGTGTTCTGCCGCTGGTAAGAGCAACACTTCCCATTGCCTCTGGAGAACCAAAGGTGAAAAGAATTTTCCAGCAACATTATAGGGCATGATCAGTGACTGAGGGGTTGCATGGAAGGGGAAGCTTGACTGGGCTAGCTACCAAATGCTTAGGAAACACGAGGTGCACTTATGCTTAGAAAATGGGGGATGTGACACCTCTATATGTAGAGGCAGGACATTTCTCTATTTATTTATTTATTTATAAAATATTTGTATACCATGGGATCTCAGGGCAGTGGAGAAATAAAATGAGTTTACGCAGTTTAAAACAATAAAAAGAATTAAAACAGACTAAGAACATATTAATTGACAAGTTAAAGCAGCTAAAAGCCACATGTATGCATCTCTGGAGTAAATCACTTAAGTTGGAGGGCTCATCTAGACACAATGGTTTACTGCAAGTGGGTGCACATTTTCACCCATTCGCAGTGAAGTTGATTTGTCTTCACCATTTCTGTGCCAATTTACTTCCATTGGCAACCATTCAAATTAAGCGGGCACATGTCCTCATCAAGGTCAATTGAGCAAAAATGCGCAGCGATGCAAATTAGGACAGCCACACATCTGAAAATGCACATCTACATGCATTTTCCAGAAAGTGTAGGGGGAAAACTGCAAATCCTTTTACTGCATAGTTTGTGGAGTTTTTAGCTCCCCTCCCTCTGAATACTGTGAATCCCCTTCATCTCTCATTCGGACAGATCGTTGTCTCTGTGAATTCTATGAGGAGTATTTCATTCAAACACTGCAAAGTTTTTCAAAGGCTTTTCTCAATACAGGACTGATTCTGCACATAATTTGCACCTGGTTATTTTGTGCAGAAATCATAGAATCATAGAGTTGGAAGAGACCACAAGGACCATTTTGTCCAACCCCTCCCCTGCAGGAATACACAATCAAAGCACTCCTGACAGATAGCCATCCAGACTCTGTTTAAAAACCTCTAAAGAAGGAGACTCCACCACACTCCGAGGCAGTGTATTCCACTTCTGAACAGTTCTTACTGTCAGGATCTTCTTCCTAATGTTTAGGTGGAATCTCTTTTCCAGTAGTTTGAGTCCACTGCTCCATGTCCTAGTCTCTGGGAAATAGTATTTTCTGTGCAGGAAGTGATATTTCTATGCAGAAATATTATTTCCTGCACTGCAAGAGCTATTTTCTGGATAGAAAGTGCTGTTTTCTATGCAAATGACCTACATGCAAATTTTACACAAAACAAGCTCCCAAGTATGGCATATTTCTGTGTAGAAATATTTTTCTTGCACAGAGAATGCCATTTCATGCCCAGAAAGTGCTGTTTTCTGCCCAAAACAACCATGTGCAAACTTTGTGCAAAATTCATCGCAACTAGAAAGATTCTCACCAGTCCAGGATTTTTCTTGCCAAGGTTTCTTGACATTCAAAAACCATGGGTTTTGAACATTTTTTTTTTTTTTGCTGGGGGGGGGGATATTTTTGTATATTCTTTCCATCCCTATCTTGTCTATCTTGTCTGCTGTGGTAAACAGATTTCCAGATTAGATGGACATTGGCCTATTTTCAGTAACAGATGACCACACACGCAGAAAGTAGTAGTGATGGGTGACTTCAACTATCCTGATATTTGCTGGAAATCTAACTCAACCAAAACTTCAAGGTCTAGCAAATTCCTTACTTGCCTGGAAGACAATTTTATTGTCCAAAAGGTGGAAGAGGCAACAAGGGGGTTAGCTATTTTAGATCTGATCCTAACCAACAGGGATGACCTGGTTAATGGGGTGCAAGGGGTGGGATCCTTAGGTGAGAGTGATCATGTTCTCCTGCAGTTTGTTATACAATGGAAAGGAGAAGCCAGGCATAGTCAGACATGCATTCTAGACTTTAGGAGAGCTGATTTCAATAAACCCAGGGAAATACTGGGGGTGATCCCTTAGTCATGAATACTAAAAGAGAAGGGGCTTCAAGACAGATGGGACTTTCTCAAAAAGGAGATACTGAAGGCACAATTTCAAACAGTACCAATGAGGAAGAAAAAAAGGGAGGTGTCTCAAGAAACCAGGATGGATGACTAAAGAACTTTCAACAGAGCTAAGTTTTAAACGGAACATGTATAGGAAATGGAAAAAGGGGGAAATCCCCAAAGAAGAATTCAAACAGATAGTGAACACGTGTAGGAATAAAGTCAGAAAAGCTAAAGCACAGAATGAGCTCAGGTTTTTTTTGGGGGGGGGGTATGTCCGCAGCAAAACAAAAAAGAAGGAAATGGTAGGGTCACTACGTGGAGAAGATAGCAAAATGCTAACAGGGGACAGAGAAAAGGCAGAATTACTCAACACCTTCTTTGCCTCAGTGTTTTCAGAAGAGGAAAAGGGTGAGTAACCTGAGGATAAGGGAACAGAAGAAACAATAGGGGAAATCCAGCACAGAATAAGCAAAGAGGTAGTAGAGGAATACCTTCTTAATCTAAACGAATTTAAATCTCCAGGACCAGATGAACTACATCCAAGGGTATTAAAAGAGCTGACAAATGTAATCTCAGAGCCATTGGCAATAATCTTTGAGAACTCCTGGTGAACAGGAGAAGTCCCAGCAGACTGGAGGAGGGCAAACGTTGTCCCCATCTTCAAAAAGGGGGGGAAAGAGGATCCCAACAATTATTGTCCAGTTAGTCTGACATCAATACCAGGGAAGATTCTAGAGCAGATCATTAACATTTAGAACATTTAGAAGGCAATGCCATAATCACAAAAAGTCAACCTGGGTTTCAGAGAAACAAGTCATGCCAGACTAATCTGATCTCTTTTTTTTGATAAAATTACCAGCTTGGTAGATGAAGGGAACACTGTGGATATTACATACCTTGATTTCAGTAAGGCCTTTGACAAGGTTCCCCATGACATTCTTGCAAACAGGCTTGTAAAATGTGGGCTAGACAAGTTAACTGTTAAATGGATTTGTAATTGGTTGACCGGCTGAACCCTAAGGGTGCTCAGCAGTGGCTCCGCTTTGTCTTGGAAAGATGTGACCAGTGGGGTGCCACAGGGTTCTGTCCTGGGTCTAGTGCTATTCAACATCTTTATCAATGACTTGGATGACAGACTTAGGGGCATACTTATCAAATTTGCAGATGCCACCAATTTAGGAAGAGTAGCTAATACCCTAGAGGATGGGATCAAAATTCAAAATGATCTGGATAGACTGGAGAGCTGGGCCAAAGCTAACAAAATGAAATTCAATACGGAGAAATGTAAGGTACTGCACTTAGGGCGGAAAAACAAAATGCATAGATACAGAATGGGGGAGAACTGGCTGAACGAGGCTACGTGCAAAAGGGATCTAGGAGTCCTAGTAGACCACAAGTTGAACATGAGTCAACAGTGTGATGCAGCAGCTAAAAAGGCCAATGCAATTTTGGGCTGCATCAATAGAAGTATAGTGTCTAGATCAAGGGATGTAATAGTGCCACTCTATTCAGCCTTAGTCAGGCCTCACCTAGAATACTGTGTCCAGTTCTGGGCACCACAATTCAAAAAGGATATTGACAAATTGGAGCGTGTCCAGATGAGGGTGACTGAAATGGTGAAAGGTCTGGAAACGATGCCTTATGAGGAAAGACTTAGGGAGGTGGGTATGTTTAGCCTGGAAAAAAGACGGTTAAGGGGCGATATGATAGCCCTGTTTAAATATTTGAAGGAGAGTCACATCAAGGATGGAGCAAGCTTGTTTTCTGCTGCTCCAGAGACTAGAACACGGAGCAGTGGATGCAAGCTCCAGGAACAGAGATTCCACCTCAACATTAGGAGGAACTTTCTGACAGTAAGAGCTGTTTGGCAGTTTAACACACTCCCTCCAAGCGTCATGGGGTCTCCTTCCTTGGAGGTCTTTAAACAGAGGCTGGATGGTCATCTGTCAGGGATGCTTTGATCGTGATTCTTGCGTGGCAGGGGGTTGGACTGGATGGCCCTTATGGTCTCTTCCAACTCTATGATTCTATGATATCTCACATTTCTTTCTTGTTGTTTCAGACAGGAAAAAAAACACAACTGAAGGAGAGACTCCCTGAAAGGGAATGAATAACACAACTCTACCCACACCTCTTGACATCAATGCTTATGATTCTTATGAAGACTATGAGAATAGTGAGGCATATTCCTTGTCGAAAATGATGAACATTGTCTCTATGGTAATCTACAGCCTTGCTTTTGTGCTGGGAGTCACTGGTAATGGGCTGGTCATTTTCATCACTGGCTTTCGCATGAAGAAGACAGTGAACACTGTCTGGTTCCTCAACTTGGCCATTGCTGATTTCACCTTCACGTTCTTTCTGCCCTTGAGTGTTGCCTACGTAGCCCTGGGATTTCATTGGCCATTTGGTCAGGTCATGTGTAAGCTCAACAGTGCACTAGCCTTCCTCAATCTCTATGCCAGTGTCTACCTTCTCATGGTCATCAGTGTAGATCGTTGTATTTCTGTCAGGCACCCTGTGTGGGCTCAAAACCATCGGACTCCGCAGCTGGCTTCCCTTGTGGCCTTGGGTGTTTGGATTGTGGCCTTGGTGTTGTGTTCTCCAAATTTCCATTTCAGAATGACAGCCCCGCATCCATATGATGAGACTGTGATCCACTGCTATAGCAATTATGGCAACCACACAGAACAAAGTAAAACCAGGCACCATGCGATGATCATTAGTCGGTTCATCTTTGCCTTTGTCATCCCCTTTAGTGTCATTGTGGTTTGCTATGGGGCCATTGTTCTGAAGCTTAGGAGGAACCATTTGGCCCAGTCCAGCAAACCTTTCAAGGTGATCACAGCAGTGATTGTGGCCTTTTTTGTCTGCTGGCTTCCTTATCATATTTTCTCTTTCATTGAGACCAAAATTGCAGAGCAGCCAGAGCTCCACTTGGTGATCCTTGTTGGTGTTCCCTTGACATCTAGCTTGGCTTTCATCAACAGCTGTCTCAACCCGATCCTGTACGTCTTCATGGGTCACGATTTCAAGGAGAGGCTGAGACGCTCCCTGCTTTCTGCCTTTGAGAATGCCTTTGCTGAGGAGAGCAGCCAGAGCACAGCACACACAAAGGTCAAGTCTTCCCTTGAGATGGACTATCAGGACCTGTAAATATTACCAAAGCTACCTAGCCTAACCCCCTGCTGAGTCAGGATAACCAGAGTTAAGCATCCCGAGTTGAGGATTGTCTAGTTTCTACTTCAAGCCCTTCAGCATGGGAGAGAGCACCAACCTGCTAGTTAATTGCTTCCATCATTGAACTGTTTTTGCCATCAAGATGTTTGTCTTAATGTTCAGCCAAAATCTACCCCTCTGTAATTTAAGCCCATTAGATCTATCTCTGCTCTTTGACCCAGAACAGATAAAACTTCTTTGATGTGCTTTTGAGATCTGTGCTCCAAAACTGCCTTGTGGCTCTCAATGTAGATAGCATGTCTAAGGGTGGCCTTTAGGAGCTGTACTTCAAGAACATAACATATCCATGCTCTTCCCTTGACCCAGACTTTCACACTCCACAATTATTTGACGCCATTTTAAATACCATAGGAATCCTGGGATTTGGAGTTTCATGATGTATTTAGAATTTTCTCCCAGGGTGCTCTAATGCCTCACAAAACTACAAATCTCAGGTTTCCATAGGATGGAGTCATGGCATTTAAAGTGGTGTCAAGATGCTATAGTATGTGTAGTATGAAAGAGACCAGACAACATTTTGTGATACATGCTTTAATGCCATGTGATGTGTGCTTCTTTTAGTTTTTACTGAGATGAGTACCTTTCTAAAGATTTTTGGGACTGTCACTTTTAAGTAATTGTTTGACATTCACTTCTATATTGGAATAAAAGTATTTGTTCTTATGCTGTCATTTGTGTGTTTGAATTTGCTCTGTATAACATCTTAAACTTGCCTCTTAAAGGAAAGAAAAGAATGCTGTGTAAATGCGGTTGTTATCTGTTCAAATCTCATAACTTTAAGAGATCCTTTTCAACACGTTCGAATGGTTGCCATTGTTTTCAAGGTCCTTAGAGCCACATGCTCCAGTAGGCAGCCAATTCTCATCTCTCCTCATTCATGGCAAGTAGGCACAGCAGCAAACCATCATCTCTATTGCAGTGTTATGTCAGAAATCCTAGTTATGGCCATCCATATCCCAACACTGACAAGAACTCTAGGCTTAAGTAAAAAGTAACTTTCCAGGCTCTGAGTACAGTTGAGTACTTCTCCAAAGAAAGGGTAGTGCCTGAAGCTAGGTTGTTAGAAGTGTAAAGTCATGTGTGCAGTTTCCTGCAATCCTATTTGTTTTCCAACCTTTTCTCTAAAAAATTTAGAAAGTCTTGCAAAGCAAAAAATAAAAGCCACATATGTTTTATTCAAAGCAAATTCAAAAGCTGAAAAGAAGATCCACACCAGTTAAGAGGAACGGTGAGAGAGAAGAGAAGAATTAAGAACAATGGACAAAGAACAAAGAATTAAGCACAAAGGTGTCTCTGAATCTGATGAAATCTCAGGATATATTTAATTTATATTTATATTTTAAAAGCAGAGTTTTATTCTGTTACCTGCCCTGATACCCCCCACCCTTCCAATAATTCATCAATTGACTATGGACTTTATCAGACGCAGCCCTTTGAAACGGTTTTTTTGCTGGCATTAAAAAAATAAAAGCATTTTTAAGCCAGCAAAAGAACGTTTCCCCCCACCCCTACACTTACTTTCTAATCCTAGCAAAGGCTCCTGGCAATAAAGAAGTGAATGGAGCCCTGTTCACTTCCTCGTTTGAAATCTCGTGTGATTTCATCGTGCAGGAAATTCAAAATTAAAAACGAAAATATAGTCTAAAAAGTTTTTAAAAGCATGCACATTTTAAAGGTCCCAAGTAACCCAGGGAGGGTAATAATAATAATAATAATAATAAATCACTTACTTGGATGTCCTGATCTGACCCAGGAGTGTTTGCACCAGTATGGCCATTGTTGGGGTAAGTATGAGATTTAAATGCTCCCATATTTCACACGCCAGCAATTCTGGCAAAAAAGCAGCAGGGGGATCTATGACAGCTTAAGCTGTCAATTTAAAACCCCAGTTTTTGGCCAGGACATAACCGTGAAAGGGCGACATGGTCTGATATGCGTGCCGTTTCACGGTTATGTGGTGTTGTTATGATGCCTTGTATTGTCTATCTGGTAAAGTCCCATATCTCATATATTGGCTTATTATTGCCACTCCATGTTGTTGGTAGTAGACCAGGGCCTCTGAAATACAAGGACTTAAGGTTTCCTCAGAAAGCCAAAGGAAGTAGCCAGCCCAAATTCCTAAAAAGACATGCCTGGGTAGTAATTAAACAGAGCCCCCTCAGACTGGTAAATAAGGGTGGAAATGTGCTAATTCTGCTGGACCTACCTGGAAGTTAGTGATTTGCTAATTCAATTAAGGTAGCTAGACACTCTTTGCCTTGCAAAACTGGTTTTCCCTCACACCTGTCCTAAAAACAATAGAGAGTCACCTGACAACCTCTCCAACAATATTTAGAGTTATTCTTATCTATATTATGCAGTCTTGCTGGTGCATAAATGCTATCTCCATATTATTTTATAGTAATTTTCTTTTATCCGTATATTTTTTAGTTGTCTTTGTTTCCAAATGTTTATCCCATTCATGATCTCCAATTTTTTGTTTTTAATCTTCCTCCCATATTCTCCTTAAATATTCTCCTTTGCCTTTTTTATCCTTATTTTTTTATCAATATTTTATATAATTCACTTGTAATGCCTTTCAAACTTTCATTATTGTCCATCTTTTCACCTTTTTTCACCAAATTTTCAAATTTTGTGAACTCCCTTGTTTCTTTATGATTCCTTTTCCAATTTTAATCCATTGTTCTAAGTGTATACAGTTAAATCATAAAATTTTAATTTCATATAATTTATCTCCTATACTCCCTTTCTCGCTCATCCATCCTATCCATCCCTCTATTTTGTCTAGTCCTTTTTTCTTTAATTCCTTTCCCATTTTTTCCTTCAAATTATTTGGGAATTTTTTTCCGTTATAACCAGTGTTAAAACTGAGTCAATAGGCAAAAATTCTTTCTTATATTTATACTATATTTCCCATATATTTTGCAGAAATGGGTTCTCAATTCTTTTAATTTCCTTTTTTGTAAAATTACCAAAAAATATATTCCATATTCTCTTATCTATTCTCCCTATATCTATCTCTAACCATTCTAAATCTCCCTGTCCTACAATTCCTTCTATAACATATCTCAATTGATTAGCTTCATAATATCCTTTTATACACCTGTCCTAAAAACAATAGAGAGTCACCTGAGATCCATCAGTTCCGATGTTTCAACCATTAGCGATCATTTGCACAACCAGAGAATCCATTGTTTAAGTCTGGGAAACTCCAACAGACATTGTATTCCACTATTAACACCTTTTCAGGGGGAATATTGACTATAAATATCATCCCCAAACACAGCCAAAGTGAACACAGCTTCCTTCATCTCATCAGTCTGTCAGTCTGTGTCACCAGGGTTGCAGTTTCTCCCACCTTGTTACTCTGCCAGTTTGCTGCGTGACCCTCCGAGCTGCATTCTGAGTACCTTCTGCTACACAAATCTTGCTCTTTGGACAGGTATAGTATAGCCCATCACCCCAAACTCTATTTCTCTATCCCAATACATCTTATTGTCTTCAATAGCTCCGTGTGAGTGCCTGAAGCCTGAATATATGTATGTGTGCATTCCCCTGATAATTATTTTCTAATAAAAACCACTTTTATTTTATCTCCTGGCTTGGAATTACTACTGGTATACATAGGGCAAAAGATCCCACTGTTACCCAACCATTTGCAGCCACTACTTGAGCTAAATAAAATTCCCCATAGAAATATTAATTTTTGGTAGACATGTGTGGAATTTTCACAGACCTCAGTAATTCAAGTAACAAGTCCAAGAAATTTCCCAGTATATTGTGGCCAAGAAATACTTCTATAACCTTCATCAGGGGCCATTGAAAACAGAGGAGTGGGAAATAGACATACATTAATAGTTTCAAACCAGACATATATCAGATGATTATGGGTGTGTGAAGTCGAAGGCTTTCATGGCTGGCATCCATAGATTTTCCTTGTTTTTTTTTTTCTGGGGGTGAGGCTGCATTCTGGAATAGTTTCTTTCTGACATTTTGCCTGCATCTGTGGCTGGCATGCTCAGAGAATTCATGGCCTCACAGCCCAGAAAAAAGCCAAGGAAAATCTATGATTATGGGTGTGTCCATGGTGCAGTATTATTGCAGTCTGATATAACTTTAATTGCCATGGTTCCATCCTATGGAACTCTGGTGTGTGTAGTTTGGTGACAAACATAAAATTCTCCAGTGCACTTACTTAGACTTTCTGGAAAAGAATTCTAACTCCCTCAGGAATCTACAGATCCCAGGATTCCACAGGATGGCTCCATGGTGTTTAAAATGGTACTGAAGTGGTATAACGATGCCGTGATATATTCTACAAAACCCACATATGATCCAGGTGTCTCCCGTGTCCATTGGCCATTCTGGCTTAGGCTTCTAGGAGTTGAAGTCTGAAACATCTGGAGAACCAAATGCTGAGAACCATTTATATGCACATATACCTCTTATGAATATACAAATGAATGTTGTTTTTTTTTTACATCCAGAGACCCTGTCTCTCATTCACATTAAGGTTTTATTGTGTGTTTCCAGTTTCTTCTGCTTTTGAATATAATGGGGCCTATGCCCAAATTAGGAGCTAGCATGCCCAAATTAGGAGCTAGCATGGAGACCAGGGTTCAAATACGGTACCTTCTTGGCCATAGAAATCCATTGAGTAACCTTGGGCATGTCACACTCTCTCACCCTTGGAGGTAGGCAAAGGAACCCCCCCCCCTGAACAAATCTTGCCAAGAAAACCCCATGATAGGTTCACCTTAGGGTTGCCATAAGTCAGAAACAACTTGAAGGCACACAACAAAAGCAGCTACCACACTCTCAAATAAAAGATGCTGAAGAATTAACAAAATGGCTCAGAAGAAGAAACCTGGAGTTAGGGCAGCCTCCTAATTTCATTTCTTCTTCAGTTACTAGTTCAGTTTCATGAATTTGTGGCTGAATCGTGGTTTTTCTTCAGGAGCAGCCTCCCAAGCCTGCTGGGGCAGAAGATCAGACCATGGAAGAGGCTGAGAAGAGACCCATTCACACTACAGAATTATAGCATTATCGTTCCACTTTAACAGCCTTGGTTCTGCCCTATGGAATCTTGGGATTGGTAGTTTAGAGAGGGTAGTTTTTCAAATTCTCATCTGGGTAGCTCTCATGCTTCACCCAACTACAACCCCCTGGATTCCATAGGATGGAACTATGGCAGTTAAAGAGGAAGGATGGCATTATAATTGTGTATTGTAAATAGGCCCAGGCTTTAATTTCCAGTGTAAACTTTGGAACAACAACAACAAATTTTCTTAAATAAATTGGGGTTGAGGAACAATCAGC
Organism: Gambelia wislizenii; assembly: GCA_030847615.1. Lineage (NCBI taxonomy): Eukaryota > Metazoa > Chordata > Lepidosauria > Squamata > Crotaphytidae > Gambelia > Gambelia wislizenii. The sequence continues at coordinate 29,760,449 of JAUMIR010000010.1, read as the reverse complement.
ATATATTTGGAGGAATGTGTAGAAATAACTGATATAACCCGCACCAGCATGTCAGTAAATTGGGAATAAAAGGGAAGGAAGCATTTGTAACATACAAGAGAGGACGAAAATGAGGAACTAGAATTCTATCATACATTTCACTGCTATGTCCAACTAGAAAGCCCAGGGACAATGGATGACTGCTGCTGAGTGCCAGAATAGTTTCTCAGTAGCTGTTTTTACTGCTGATCAGAAAATAAAATGCTATTAATGACAGTGCATAAAAATAGGAAACTTAAATGACAGTTGTCCCTTCACATTCGCTGGGGTTTGATTCCAGGACCCCCTGTGAATACCCAAATCCGTGAATACTCAAGTCCCATTATATGCAATGGCATAGCAAAATGGTGTCCCTTATATAAGATGGCAAAATCAAGGTTTGCTTTTTGGATTATTATTTTTTTAAGACTATTTTCAAGCCGTGAATACTTAAATCTGTGAATGCCAAATCCGTGAATGTGGAGGGACAACTGTATATTATTTATATACAGTCAGACCCCTGTATCTGTGGAACCAATATCCACAGTTTCAATTATTCATGGGACACAAAATAGGGACACATACCATAGAGTCGTGCTGGAAAAAGCCTAGAGAGGCATCCTCTCTAGGCATCTTCTAGGTTCTCTAATGCAACTCTATGGTATGTTTTTACTGGAAGTCCTTTGTTTTAATTGGGTTTGCTGTTATCTGTGGTTTCCAGTATCTGAGATATCTGCAGAAACTGAACCCCAGTGGATATGGGGGGAGCATCTCTCTCTCTCTCTCTCTCTCTCTCTCTCTCTCTCTCTCTATATATATATATATATATATTAAAAGCAATGGTATTAACAGTGCTAATTCAAAACACTTTAACAATACTTAAAGCATAACAATCAGAATAAAGGTACAGCATTTCCTACTAAAAGACCATTTTGCAACACCAGTTTAAAGCCAAAAGCCTATCTAAATAAAGAGATTTTTGCCTGCAAAGGAATGAAAGCAGGGAGAGGGCCAAAGTAGCTTCTTGTGGGAAGGAGTTCCAGAGGCTGGGTGCAGCCATCAAGAAGGATGTGTAATGTGTCCTCACCAAGTGTGATATAAGGACTTCACCAAGAATTTAAAAACTCAGGCAAGCTTGTATTCATGTCCACTTACATTGAGCTGTACCCACTTTCTCCCCCCAAATCCTGGAAGTGATTGGGAGTGGCTACACAATTCTTCCCCTTGATTTGAATGTTAGTAAACTGGCACAAACAAATTTCATGCAAATCTGTGTCCTCTTCTGTCCCTTTGTTTTGGTTGTGTGTTTAAAAAACAATGCACAAGTGACCGTGCTCACTGAAAAACCTTTTCCTGCATCTTTCAAAGATCTCCACCAAGTTGCATAAGGTATTCAGTTTGCAAAATCTAGCTTGAATTTCTTTGATGGAAGTGAACACTGAATGCATCTAAGCTTGCTGAGCCAGGGAAAAGGCAATTCAAACCATGCTAGATTCCACTCCTGATGTAGAGCTGGAATTTCGATTGCTGGAGAAGGAGGAAGCAGCCCATTTTTCACTGAAGGCTCCTTTCAAGGCAGACAGGAAGGATCGGCAGTTGGTCCTTCTGCAGTCTGGCCCAATGAAGGCATACAAGAGGGGGTTCAGACAGCTGTTGAGGCAGACCAGACCGTTCGCCAATGGCAATCCTATATCAAGGATGTTCTTCATTTCAAGGCTTTCATCCTCCAGCATATCAAGAATGGCAAAGAGGTGGTAGGGGAACCAGCAACAAAAGAAGGCTATGACAACCACTATTATGATTTTGAAGGATCGGCTAAATCGTCCAAAGATCTTCCCCTTTAGCTTGATGATGATGGCACAGTAGCAGGCCAAAATGATATGGAAGGGGATGAGGAAACCAACCACAAATTCTGTAACCACCATGAAACTGTGTGTCTGTAGACTGCCACCATCTTCTGAACCAAAGTTGTAGCTGCATTGTATGGTGCCATCCCTCATGTGTTCTGTGTCACAGAAGATGAAGTAAGGCAAGCTGAGGGCCAAGGCAGTCACCCAGATTATTACGGCTATGACAGAAGCCATCCGGAGAGTGCGATAATTCAAGGCCCAGACTGGGTGCACCACAGAAACACAGCGGTCAGCACCGATGGCTGTCAAGAAGAAGACGCTGGCAAACATGTTCAGGAAGGGCACCACGGTGTCAAGTTTACACAAGATCCTTCCCAGAGGCCAGTGATCCAGGGTGACATAAATGATCTCTGAAGAGAGGCAAACAGCAAAAACAAAATCAGCCACGGCCAAGTTGAGGTACCATAGGGTGGTCACCGTCTTCTTCAAGTGGAAACCAGTGAGGAAAATAACTAGGCCATTGCCTGTGATCCCCAAGAGCAATGTGGTGCTGTAAATTGCCATGGAAATAGTTTTCATCACCCAAGAGATGTGCAGGTCATCATAATAAGGTCCTGAGAGCCAGTCTCCATTCCAGCTAAAGTTGTAGAAATCATTGTTGCTAAATGGTGGGAATTCAGCGTTGCTGTTGTATGGAAAGGAGGTGAAACCATCCATCTCTTCTCACAATCACTCACGTCTCTCTTCTCTATGTTTAGCCCAGGGGAAAAAGGGGGAGTGGGGGAGAGAGAGAGAGAGAGAGAGAGCACTCATATTTCTTCTGTTTGAACAGAAATGAAAAAGGAGGTACTTTTACATTTTATTCCCCCCCCCCACACACAATTTTTACTTCACTTCAGGCAACATAACGCCTTGAGCCAGCCTTGTTTGTTTCCTTCACTTGTCCTGTCAATAGAAAACTCAGGGCCTGTCTACACTGCAGAAATACAGCAGTTTGATACCAGTTTATCCACCATCATTCTATCCAATGGAATCTTGGTATTTGTAGTTTGGTGAGACACTAGAGATCTCTGATATAAAAGACTAAATACCTCACAAACTACAACTACCAGGATTCCATAGGATAGAACTATGGTGGATAAAGTGGTGTCACACTGCTGTATTTCTGCAGTGTAGACAGGCCCTCATTGTAAGGAAAGACATTCTACTCACCCAGTACTATTAAGTTGTTGTCTCCAGTTTGGTAAAGGCTTTGATTACTCTTTTCTTCATGCCTTGCTGGACAATTGTACCAACTCTCCATCAAGTTCCTTCCTGCCTTTCTTATCATGTTTATCACTGGCTATCTCTGCTGCCTTTCTAAAAGTTGTGCCACCACAATCAGAGCAGTCACTTGCTGAGGGAGATCACATCTGCATCCACAGACTGGTTAAGGGCACACTGTTGCTTCCCTGTAAGAGTCCTTGGTTGTAATTTACTATATCAGAGGGAAAATACAGATCCTGGAAAAATAACTTTTGGGGACTACAGCCCAGCATCTGCCAACTAGCTGGAGGAGCTGCTGTTCAAAACAGTAACTTTCCCAAGCACTAGAAGAACACGAATCAGCACCCCTGAATTGGCCCTGGGATTGTTATAGAATCATAGAGTTGGAATAGACCCCAAGGGCCATCTAGTCCAACTTCCTGCCTTGCAGGAATACACAATCAAAGCATTCCTGACAGATGGTCATCCAGCCTCTGCTTAAAAACCTCCAAAAAAAGAAGACTCCACCACACTCCCAGGCAGTGAATTCCACTGCCAAACAGCTCTTACTTGTGATATGTAGGGGCAGCCAGTGGATCTATAGCTATGGGGACAGTGCATTCATGCTTGGGTTTGTAGTCTTCTTGCAGCTGTTGTGAGTTGTACAGGAATTCTCCTGATGGCAAAAGAGGAGATCCCATACAGCTTACAGGAGCTATGGGAAGAATGTATGTAAAAGTGAATGTGAATTTACTGCCCCCATGAGAATGGACTCACCAGCCTCCTCTGATTATCGTAGACCTACCCTGTATACTAGGAGTGTGCTAAATATACCAATGGTCTGAGTTATTTATTTTATATTGATGTATTTGTATCCTGAGAGCCAGTATGGCATAGTGGTTTGAGTGTTGGACTAAGGACATTATCAGACTATCATCTAAAAATGCTGTAATTCCACAAGTAAGGAAAACAGAAACATAGTGGCATTACCACAGTATGGTAATTTTGCACATTTCTGTAATCGCGGGATTAAAGGTCACACTACAGTGTCTTCACATTACCTTCTAATAACATAGTATTAATGATTTGTACTGGCCTGCACATGCTCTTTTAAGGGAAAATGTTCACTTACTTCTGTGATTTCCCATGGGTGTGATTTCAGCAGTTCTTACAAGATGTGACTTTGTTTAAAAACACCAAAAACATGCAAATAATGAGAGAAATTCACTCAAAAACACTTAAACATAAAAACATTGTGAGAACAGGCAACAGTTCATTGGAACAGCATCCTGTATATCCTTTTCACGTTGTCACCCAGAAGTTTTCTTGCTGGGAAAATGGAGATGGGAAAGAGGACCGCCCATTCACACTGTAATCTCGTAATTATAGCAGGATGTGATTTTGCACACTCCTCAATACCATGAAAAGAGCAATATTGAGAGCAATTCACAGCTTCACCCGTGAATTAACAGTGACACCCGATTGACTGCTGGAGTGCAGAATGTGCATGGGAAGACGCCCACATTGTGTGATTGCAAGAACCCATTTGTGCTACCATGATGTCATAATCATGCAATTTTAGCCTCATCTGATAAAGTCCCAGGACTCTGGGAGACCAAAGTTTCAAATCCCCACTTGGTTACTGAAATCCACTGGGTGACCTTGGGCAAATCACGCACTCTCAGCCTCAGTAGAAAGCAATGGCAAAACTTTCTTTAAACAAATCCTGGCATAATAGGTTTGCTTTAAAGTTGACATAAATCAGAAAATGACTTGAATGTACTCTGCAACTTTTTGCTCATCCAGATTGTGGGGTGGGTGAGTGGGTTATATCTGGAAGTATCAAGAGTTTCCAGTTCTTTTTGTTTTGCTTTTACCTGCATAATCTCAGGTTTGGATTCAAACTCTTTCTTGAAATATTCTGTGTTTCTCTCACTCCCTCACCCCCTGTGTTCTTTCCTCATTCCACTGATCATGCTTCACAGTCAGAGGCACACAACATTTCAGAAATTGATTTTCACCCATTTCCATTGAGCCTTCATGATTATTATTCAGGAGTCATAGTCAAAGTGCTACAAAGTGCTTTAGCAATATCACACTAATTAAACATTAGGATCATTTTGTCTTGGTGAAAACATTCTTCTTTGCCTCACTTGATCTCCGGTGAATCTGTGTCTTGGAAACAATAGCTGTGTTTATTGGCAGTTGCCATTTTAGCTAGTTTCAGAATAGTACAAACACATACAGCCAAATAGAGATGCATTTCATTTTGGAAAGTACTGGGTTAATTTAAACTAACCTGGGAAGTAGGAATGAAAACCTCCCGATAATTTTGGAAGGAAATACTTGGGGATGAAGAAAACGTTGGGTAGACCTTCAAAACACAACCAGTTTGTACAGGAACAAAACTGGGGATTTTCAGAGACCCTTTGCTTATCTGGAGAGACTCTTTCATAGAATCATAGGGCTGGAAGAGACCACAAGGGCCATCTAGTCCAACCCCCTCCCCTGCAAGAATACACAGTCAAAGCATTCTCAACAGATGGCCATCCAGCCTGTTTAAAAACCTCCAAAGACAGAGATTCTACCACACCCTGAGGCAGTGCGTTCCACTGCCTAACAGGACTTACTGTCAGGAAGTTCTTCCTAATGTTTAGGTGAAATCACTTTTCCTTCAGTTTGAGTCCGTTGCCCCACATCCTAATCTCTGAAGTAGCAAAAAACAATCTTGCTCCATCCTCAATATGACATCCCTTCAAATATTTAAACATGGCTATCATGTCCCCTATTAACTTTCTCTTCTCCAGGCTAAACTTACCCAGCACTCTAAGTCGCTCCTCATAGGGCATGGCTTTCACCATTTTGGTCACCCACCTCTGGACATGTTCCAGCTTGTCCATATCCTTCTGGAATTGTGGTGCCCAGAACTGGACACAGTATTCCAGGTGAGGTCTGACCAAAGCAGAATGGAGTGGAACTATTACTTCCCTTGATCTAGACACCTATACTTCTTTATATTATTTCTTTTCTCCCAGCTGTCCCAAAGTGGCATATGTAACTCTCCTCTCCATTTTATCCTCACTGGGAGGTTGGTAAGGCTGAGAATGTGAATGGCTTGTGATCCCCTGGAGAGTTTCATGGCTCAGTGGGAAGTATATCTCCCAACCAGTCCTCATGTAGCACTCCAACTGCTTCACTGCATTGACTTGATACAACGTGGATTCTTTGTTCCAGTTTTCTTGGAGAATCACAGCTAAACAAGAGATGGAGAATGAGAGAATGGCAGAGGGAGTGGAGGTAAAAGAGGATATCTTTCAGTCATGTGTCTTACTGGTCATTTCTGTACTATTTCAGGGATGTGGAAATACGTGTGTAGGAGGTGAAGTATGAGATTGCACAAATGCAGTCAGAACAGATTTTGGGCCTAAGTGGTCCCTCAGAATTCTGAGTGATGATTTTGTACCCCCCCTTGCTTTCTGCCCCTGTGGATCATGAAAGTGACATGGCTCTCTCCTACTAGCGATTCCATTTCAGTACACAGCTTGGTATCTCTCCATCTGCCCATCTCATCAGGGCTGCCAATGTCTCCAGCTGTTGAAACAGCACATGAGAGAAGGCCGTTGTCATTTATTGTGGTTTCCTGTTGCTCACATGTTCCCTCCCAACTTTTTGCAAATGGAACTAGGAACAAACTTTGACTGTCTGTCCTCCATAGATTAAAAAAACTAAAGGTGGGCCAAATATTCCTTCCCCAATTTTTATCATCAGATCTTTTATCCAACACAAAAGGAAGGGGAAAGATAGCAGGTAACAGAGGGTGGGTTCTAGGAATATTTGTGGCTATTGATCTTTAATTGTTTTAAGAAATATTTGATCTTTAAATCTTTACAGGCAGATTAGCTCAGTGAAGGAAGCCATGGCTCTGAGTTTGCAAGGTCTGAGAAGGCAGTTGATGACTAGGGATCATGGAAGTCACATTCATAGAGTTGTCATAAGATGCAGTAGACTTGACAGCAAATAACAATTACAAAAATAAATAAATCAAAGAACCTTGCTCAAACTTATGTGGTCAATGGGACTAGTTTTCTATCTTTAACTCATTTTCTGTGGATTATGATGTGATGATGTAACATCATTCTCTTGGCATGTTTTGTCCCAGGAAAACAACCATTATGTTGAAGTAAGGAAGTAAGGAAGTAATGCAGGCAGGCAAACACTTGGCTAATTTCAATCACAAATAAAGGGTCCATCTCTATGAGGCACCCCCCCCCACTGCTTCGCATTAATGGCATTTTGCAGCAGCTTCAACTTGTCTTAATGGTGATTTTGCCCCCGTAAGCTTCACATGCAATATGGCAGCCATGAGTGATTTACTTGCATTTATACCTACCTCAATTTGCTGCCACCAATCTTTTTTTAAAAAAACAAACAATGTCCTAAGTGCGCTAGAGCAATTTTTCGATTTAACAGAAAAGCAAAACAACAACAACAAACATTTTCTCGCCTTAGTGCTTGTTCGCTAAGACGAAAATCCAACATGGCAGCAGTGGGTGCTTGCCTTGTTAGCAAGCCCTGCCCCCATGTTCACCTGACCAATCAGCTTTGTGCTTCCTGTCCTATGGGAAAGCAATTCATATCGAATTGCTTGTCCCAAGGAGCAGTAATGTGCATCCCCCACCCCGGGCTCTTTTATTTTCTGTTAGGAAGGGAAGTGAAGATCCCAGAGGTGTTGGATCTTCTGTTTTATATGCCTAAATCATTTGGCAGGCCCTGGGTACTACACACTTTGACTCAGGTGATGTGAGTGGATAGCATTTCCCCCTCTTCCTTAGACAGGAAAACGTGTTGGCACCAAGAGCAAAAGTGAGTCAGGATGACACAATGATCAAGACGGATTTTCTCTTGTTTTTCTTTCACCAGCTAAGTCAGGTTGCTTTGGCATTGGAGAAGTCCCTGGGTCCCAGTGGATAATAAATAAATAAATAAATAAATAAATAAATACAAACCTGTCCTCCCCTCCCCCCTGGGCTTCAGGCCCTATTTTTTCCCCTGCAGATTCATTTGGAAAGGGGGAAGGAAAAAAATTGCTATGAGTGTTGCACGCACCATTTGCATTCAGCCTCCAAATTGGCTAAAAGCAGCAGGAGATTATTGCAAATGTAAGCGTAATGGTCTCTGTGATTGAGAGACAGAGGGAGAGAGAGTGCTGTCATGGCATTGTTCCCAGAAAATGATGCAGACAAAGGAATTAATGTATGCCCTGAGTGGTTTCTGTGTAGGACGATGAGGAGACCGAGGATGCTGGTGAGCTGAAGAGAGACCGGTGAGCTCATTGCTTGACCAGCAAAAGTGAAGAAGAAGTGTGAGCATGGCTGCGGCTGACACAATAGACCCACACTCTCTGAGATTAGCAGTGGGAGCACGTAGCTCCTTATATTCATGGTGCTGCTGGATTCCAAATCGGGCAGATTAATAGCAGATCTCGGCGGCCTGAGTCAATGACAGTGGACAGCAATGGTTGGTTTCCAGGTGTTCAGCTCTTGCACAGAACTATCCCATGTGCTGAATGGCCCTTGCATCACTTGTCCCAGGTGACCTTGTTTACCTGCTGCAGTGGCTACCTCCTCCCCACTGGAAATCAATTCTTCCTGCTTGAAGTGTCAGCTGAGACACCCTCCCAGACTTTGATGACTTTTACCACAAAAGCAAGCTGCCTGGAAAGTATCTTCTCATTGTTGAATGGTTTAGGAAGGAATCATTTGAGCCAAGCTGCCTGATCAAATAGGTAGAAAACAGGTAGGGAGGGAAATACTCCCCCCAATTACTGCTGGTGGTTTTTGTCTTACTTCCTTTTCAGAACAAACTTTGGCTGGAATCCTGCATCAAGAGGCATATATGAATCAAGTAGCTACCTGTCCTGATGCTGCCCTCTGCCCAAACAAACCTTATTACAGCAGGGCCTCCCAAAACAGCCATTTCCATGCTGTTTGAGAGCAGGGTTTTACCTACCCTAACACCCCCTGCCCCATATCTGTAATAATTGGCAATATTTAATGATTAGGTCAACTGTGGTTTTCCACGCAGTGTGGCTATTAAAATGGGGGAAATTCCAAAAAACAGGAATCCCAAAGACTAGTGTTCAGATTCAGTCAGATATGCACTTAAAGAGGGGCCAGCCCAAATTCCAAAGAAAGGTAATGCAAAGGACAACTATATGCCTGAACATCTGGCTAATCCGATCAGCCTAAACTGAGAAACTCAAGTTTGTAAAGCACCCTCATCCTTCTGTTATCCCCACAAACAAAGAGAGTAGCTTCCTCTATTCAATTACAGAATATCACCACACTAAGGACTTTTTCGGATGCTTTAAATATACCGCAAGCAGCCTTGTCGCATTGCGAGGCTGCTACGCTGCAGAGCATCCATTTTGTATCACGCTCGCCCCTGGCGGTACTGTTGTGGTACCGCGGGGAGTGTTGAGCGTCATATTTCCTTGATTTTTAAGAACGATCAACTTTTGTTCTTAAAAATCAAGGAAATATGACACTCAACTCTTCCTGCGGTACCACAATAGTACCGCGAGGGGTGAGCGTCATACGAAACGGACGCTCTGCAGCACAGCAGCCTCGCAATGCAACGAGGCTGCTTGCGGTATATTTAATGCATCCGAAAAAGTCCTAAATGCCATTAGCATATCCGGAATGGCCATTGTCTTACTTTGGGAACCTCTGAGAAGCATTACCTTTCACCCTAAATCCCATCCCCTGAAGAAAATTATTGATTATATAAACCCCCTCAAAACCCCACTCAAGTGTGCAATTTCCCTGCTTCTGGACTCTACATCAGATTGTGTCACTGTTCTGGCTTCAGGATCCCCCCTCTGCTGGTTTCTTCTATGACCTCATCTCCTCAGATTGGAGCTGTATCACCCCAAAACAACCTCCCTCTTCCATTCCTCTGTCCCAATACTTCCTACTTTATTCTCTAGCCTTGTGTGAATGCTTGAAGCCTGAGTGTGTGTGTGAACATTGTTATTATTATTGTGTGAGACAGGGCTTTCCCTGTAGTGGCACCATGGTTGTGAAACTTCCTCCCAAGGGAGATCAGGTAGCCCCGTCCCTATCTGCCCTTCCAAAGTACAATCCAAAATTGTACTGTTCTGCATGGCCTTTGCTCTGTAAAACAGTTGTAGCCTGTATTTACGTATTTAGGTATTTACATCATCATGAACTGAGGTGAATTATGTAAAGGTGAATTATGATGGCACACAACATTCTTATTCTCAGGAAGGGAGCAGAGATGTAGTTAATGTCTCCAGGCCTGTTGCTCAAATGGAACTAACAGAGTTGCCATTTTGCCATGGGTCCCATAGAATAGTGGGCATCAGAATGCTATGGGGCATGTTGCGTAATGGGAACTCCCATTGTGCTGCTGGACTCCATGCAGGACACCCTGATAAGTGCTGTCAAAATTCACTAGAAATGTTGTGTGCCTTGTCGGGCACATAGCTACAACATTATAAAGTCATGAATCTTCCTGAGAATAGCTTCTGATGTACGATCTCAAGCTTTTGAGATTGCTTACACTGTTTTGTCTTTTTAAAGCTGGTTTGAAAAAAATATGGTTATAATATGTTTTTTAAAGAATGTTTTCATCTGTTTGCATCATCTTGGGAACACTGAGAGGCAATAAATAATACTAATACATGTCATTTCAGAAAACAAACATCTGAATGCAGCAGCATGAGGCACAGCGTGAATAGATACTTGAACCACATAATATTTCTCCTCAACCATGAAATGAAGTCATATACTCCATAGCTACCTGGGTTAGAATAAGGCCCTTAATATGGATTTTTATTTTTTATTTTTTAAAAATGTGGCCAGTGTTACGGTTGCCAAAGTTAAAACTGGAGGGGGCTCCTGTACCTTCAATGTCATGTAGAAGATAGAATTTCAGGAGGTATTGCTTATCACACAGCCACATAACAAGCAACATCTGCTAAAATCCCCTCTGTAACACAGCCATGAAAGGTGGAGGAGCCACCTCCGGTTTTTACTGACAGTCCTAGCCAGCATGTCTACTTTCATTTTTCTGAGGCTGGAATTACAAGTCCTTAGGTGCAGCAAACAGTTTGGACTTTATTTGATGTGGGGAAATGTGCAAAAACTGCACCCAAACCATGTCACAAGGATGGGACGAAAGCCCAAAGGGCAAAATTATCAGACACCTGCATCCTCACCTGTTCCTGCTGTATAGCGCAGGCATGAATAAGGTGTCACTTCTTTATTGATGGGAAAAGCCATCAATAAAAAGTAATACTTTATTCACGCCCACTCCTCACAGTGGGAATGGGTGAGTAATGACATTGTCTGATAATTTTAGCCCTTTGGGCTATCATTTCATTCTTATGACACTTTTTTTTACTTGTCCGATAAAGTCCTAGAGTCTAGGAGTGTATCTATAGGAAGGAAGAGAGGGCAAGAGGAGGAAGGCAAAAGGTTGCCCTTTTCCTTTCTAATGAAAGCCAGAAATCTTGGGGTTTATAGTAGCGAGGTCCTTTGCAGCTACAAATCTTTAATCTCTACACCTCAAGTATCTCCCCACATTCCAAATTTCAGGATTCCTTCAGATGGAACACTGAGAGACAGTTACAGTGTTATCAAATTGCTAAAGTTGTATAGTTTAGCTACATTCCAGCTCATCATCATCATCATCATCCTTCAGTAAGATATTGGCTGGCATTCTGCTTGGGACTTATATCTTTGTAAATGGGCTTACATGTGCACAAAATTGAATTGAGTAGTCTCTCAATGTCTGTATTCACCTAGGGGTTGTTGTGACATTGCAACCTACAGTTGTCTGTTGTGTGATAATAGCCAGTGGCATGGCTGACATGGCATAGCCTGATGTACAATGGGTACCAATGTGCATTGGGGGAGTGCCCAGTGCTCAAAAATGTCTGGTGTCTTGGTGCACTCTCCAATCTGCATTAAGACACCAGCTAGGAAGTGCCAGAGCACAATAGAAGTGCCCAATGGGCACCAGAAGTGTCTGATGTGCATTGGAGCACACTTGCCCATATGTGCATCTTCACAATTCACTAACAGTGTTTTGTTGTGTTTCTACAATGTAGCTATAGATTCATAAAGTTAGACTGTGGTGTAGGACCTCAGCATCTATTAAAGATTTTAATAAAGTTTTATTTGTATTGTTTTATGTTGTCATCCACCATGGAGATCATGATATTGACAGGTGGCTGATTAATGGAATCAATCTAGAAATGTTCAAGCCATCTCCCAAGATTAAAAGTAGTTAATGGGAAGGTATAGAAACCCAAGCAAATCCCTATGGTCATCTGTACAGAAGACACTTAAAGCAGGTTTTGCATCAGTTGTGTTCATAAATCAAATGCAGAAGTTAACCTCCATTGGGCTAAAACGTTGATTGGATTTCAGGCTGACTGTCTTGTGCTTCCAATTCTCTGATCCCACATTAACATCATTCCCCAGTGATGTGTTTTAGTGAAGAAAGCATTCTGGTTGGCACCACTTGTAATGATGTTCAATGCTGCTTTTCCAGGCCACCTGTAGGTGGTTACAGAAGACATGTGGCTGGTTTTCCAGTCTGCGTTCCCACCCCCGGGGTTTCTCTTTCATAAAGGAAGCTCTCCCTTTTGCTTCGGTGCTGCCAAGGCCAAGCTTGGAACCTAGAGACTTGATAATGAGGAAGTATGGCGTTGACTAGAAATGAGATCTAAGGATCGGACATCTTTTGGCAAAGGAAAGTGGGCAACATATGGCATCGGAGCAGAGGGAATGATCAAAATAATGAAGTTCTGCATTATGTATTATTTATTTACTAACTTGAAATGGGTAGTGTTGGCACCATAAGGATCCCAAGATATCAGACGAGTTATACAAGAAATATGATGTTTTACTGGTGTAACTTCTATGCATGCAGGCCTAAGCAAACCTTTGGGTTACCCTGATTTCTTCATTGTTGATGGAAGTGAAGGCAAACAAACACAAAAGAGTGAGTGGATAAACTTTCTTACTGGATGATGAATATCAGTGTTTGGTAATGAGATATATAAGGGGTGTGACTATGTGACGAATGTTGCTGTCCTTGAGCAAGCAGGGATCACCAGCATTGAGGCCATGATATTGAGAACACAGCTGCGCTGGGCAGGGCACGTTTCTAGGATGGAGGACCATTGCCTCCCAAAAATACTACTCTACGATGAACTCGCCACGGGTCAGCGTAATAGGGGTGCTCCAAAAAAGCGACACAAAGACTCCCTGAAACAACATCTCAGGCTCGGCCAAATTGATCACCAACAGTGGTCCGCCCTGGCCTCACATCGGGAGGCATGGAGACGCACTATCCACAATGCTGCAGCCTTATTTGAGAACTCACGCCGAACAAGTCTTGAAGAGAAACGGCAACGCAGAAAGAATCACAACCCAAAAACATCACCCAAGGAGACCTTCTGCTGTGCTTTTTGCAACCGGACTTGTTTATCTCGGATTGGCCTTTTTAGTCATCAGCGCGCTTGCAGAAAGCGCGGGATGAGTCCTTCCTGAATCTTCGTTTGCGAAGAAAAAGCCAGAGATACAGAGAATGGAGAAATACAAAGGAAGATAGTCTTCACACAAGTTAGAATTGACTTTCAGAATTCACTGTCACAAGATATAGGGGTTGCCTAAACGGCGAGAATACTCCTTATGGAATGTGAGGAGAATATGACCTGTCTTAATGACATCCCACATCATATCACCATATTTGGAAGGAGAGGGCTAAATATACCATACACTCTGTAGGAAAAGCCTTCATGGCTTTCCCTGGAGTTTTTAAACAACAGCAGTGCAGATGCTCATTCCTGCTCATTGGGACAAGCAATTTGATTAGATTTGCATTCCCATAGGAGCAGAAGCTGAAAGCTGATTGGTCAAATGAGTGCAGCAAGGGGTGGGGCTTCCCAACAAGGCAAATGCCCAGAACTGCCATGTTGGTTTTTTTTTTTTTTGCAATAAAACAGATTTTTGTTTTTGCTTTTTTGTTAAGGCAAAATATTGTTCTATCGCACCTTGGAAATAGTTTTTAAAAATACTGTTCTGCAGTAGCAAACTGGTAAGTAAAAACATGAGTAATTCACTTGTGGTTGCCATCTTGATTCAAAAGCATAACATTTGCACAGCAAACACGTATAGCTTCACATGCCTGTGCTCTACCTAACCCCCCCAAATCCCTTTTTGGAGGGAGGGGGAGCAAAAGTTGAGGAAAGTTCATGGCAAAAGCCTCTGGGAGTTTTCCCAAGTTTTTTAACAACTAAAGAGGAAATGCACACTCCCACATGTTAGGACAACTAAATTTCATCACAGCACATTGCTAAAGAGGACAGCTGATTGGTTGGACATGCACAGGGGGAAGAGCTCGCTAATATGGCTGATCACAGAACCATGTTGGATTGTTACCGTAGTGATAGTGTACTGAGACAATGAAACAGGCTTTCTTTCCTTGTTTTTCTCATTGTTTCAGCAGATGATCACTCTTCTGTACCTTGGATTTAGTTGTGTTTTTTAAAAAAAACATACTGTTTGGCAGGGGCAATTTGGGGAAGATAGAACCATGAGTAATTCACTCGCACCCACCATCTTGATTAGTTGGCATGCCTCCATCTGAACAGCAAACATGGATTTGCAACAACCAGCAGTGTTGCAAAAATAAATAAATAATTGAGACAGATGAAAGCTGCTGCGAATTGGCATTACTGCACACCAACTGACAATTTATTCCCTCATATAGACCAGCACAGAGAGAAGGGCTTTCCCAGAAAATCTCAAAACACAGGCATGATCCTTCCTTCTCTCCCTCCCTGGGTAGTTTGCTACCTTTTCGTGTTTGCAGTGAGTGACAATGGGAAGGGGCCAGAATCTATGACTCCCAGCATCAAACTAGAGCCTTGGATGAATGGACCCTGGAATGTGGGGAGAGGGTTGGGGGGCTCAAGCACTCCCCAAAGATCTAGACTGGGAGGTGGCTGAGATTCCCCCAAATGGTCAGGCAAAATTGGACCATCAAAACTGCTATGTAGTTGAGTCTCCTCAGGGAATGTACGGTAAGTCAGAAGGGTACAAAATAACCATTATTTTGTCATTGCTTTCATGACACTCAGATTGTTGGATGATGATGATGATGATTTTTGGATGAAGATGACTACTTTAATGCAGGGGTGGGCAGAGTGCAGCCTGAGTAAATGTTGTTTTCTCTACAGAAAAGAGCTGTAGTTGGGGACTTGGACTGCTTAAAGCGTGCACATCGATTTGCATAGAAAACAGCATTTTTCTCTGTAGAAAACAGCATTTTCTGCACAGGAGTTAATATTTCTGCATTGATATATTATTTTCAAACAGAAAATGCTGTTTGCTGCCCAGAAAATGCTGTTTTCTGTGGAAAGCAACCACATGTGAATTTTGTGCAGAATAAGTCCTGGTTTCTATTTTTATTGCGAATAGCCTGGTTTCTGAAGACTTTCTTGTAGCGGGGAGAAAATTGCTTAAATTACCTTCAAGAAGAAATGCAGGGTGCATCTATACTGTAGAAATAATGCTGTTTGACACCACTTTAAGTGCTCTAGCACCATCCTATGGAATCCTGGAATTTGTAGTTTTACAAGGTCTTTGGCTTCTTTGCCAAAGAGTGCTGGTGCCTCAAAAAACTACAAATCCCATTCGTAGCTCTAGCAAGTATCCACAGGACCATACCATTAATATATTTATTATATATAGTAATTTATTACAATACAACAATAACAACAGTAGCGAAGTAACAAAATATAATAGTATACAATCACATATGGCATTCATACAACCACAATACTTTCCTCAAACACACACAGAATTGTGGGTATGTGACTACAGATTCAGGTAAATAAGGACATCATGGGAGACCCAAGTTGGGCACCCTTAAATCCTAAGGCTTGTTATTGGGATGATAAATTATTGGAATCCATACGACTTAAAATTATTACACTGTGGCTAGCAATGCACAACAAACAAAAAACTATCAGTCTTAGAGCAACAAGGTTTAGACTGGAATGTGGCAGTGATGATCGCTTCTAGAAGATTTGAAGATGAAAAGGTGAGAAGAATGTACCCCTGTTCTTCCCTACAACTCCCTGAGTTATCTTTGCACAGACTTTGCTAGGGCCATCTCCCCGGGTGGAGTGCTAATACAGTCGGCCCACCATATTTGCAGGTTTCAAATTTACGGTTTTGCTTATTTGCCATTTGTAGCTGCTGCTGGAATACGTCAACAGTATTGTTATTGCAAGACTTTGTCCTCCTTTTCCTCCCTTTCCTCCTGGCTGGGAAAATCACAATCTTTGCATCACCATGATCCTTCAAGATTCACAAAGTCCCTCCTCCTATCTCCAGTCTGGTGGGAAGACTGGCTCCACTCCCTCACCCAGCCTCATCCTCCCACTTCTCTTCCTCCACTCCAGCCAACAGCAGTGCCTGTTTCTTCTTTTCCTAAGTTTGAACATCACCTCCACCAGCAGTGGTGGACTGGCCAGGGTGTTAGCTTGCCCGATGGCAATTGGGCCCTGTGGGCCCCTGATGAAGCGGGCCCACTTAAACATTAGACAAAATGTTAAAAATGTTAATGACCTTGAAAATATAATAGACCTTCCAATATTATTACTGCATGCAACTAAAATTTACGTTGTGTTATGGGTCACCGGGTAGGAGGTGTCCTCTGCTCAGAGGGAATCTCGGCATCCGTTCTCTCTGGCCTGGGCCAGTGGACCAGGACCCACAGGTGAACTTTGTCTCACATGCTCAGAGGCCAGCAGGTAGACCAAGGTCCCGTGGGGTAGAGGCCCAGGCTGGTAGGCTAGGCCTCCTGCCATTCCTCCTCCAGAAAGCAAGGGGGCACAATGATGATGCTGGTGGTCCCCCTCCCCACAGGGGGGCAGTGCCCCCTTCCTTCCCAGAGGGTTTGGGAAGTCCCAGAAGACTGGGCTGCCTCCAATGGGCCCTCTTTGTCTCCTGGCAACCAATATTTTTAGACCCAGTCTGCCACTGTCCACCAGATTTGCAAAGTTCCATGGCTTTGCAACTCTCTCTATCCTCCTGTTTTGGCAACAAAACCACTCCACCTCTCATGTTCACCTGGCATCCAAACAACCTACACCATGTCTTATGAATAAATCTTATTCAACCCCATCTTCCCACAAAATGAAGCTAAAGCACAGTCCCTGCCACAGCAATGGCAGCAGTTCCCGGGCATGCGAACACCACCCAACCTTGCTCCCCCTCCTCTGCCCGGCCAGCAACAACACTCCACCTCTCATGCTCACCCATCATCCAAACCTGGGTATGCCACCTTAAAAATCTTATTCAACCTTGTCTTCCCCCCAAGAGAAGCTAAAAACACTGTCCCTGCCACAGCAATGGCAGCAGTTCCCGGGCATGCAAACACCACCCACTCTTGCCTCCCCCTCCCTCTTCCCGGCCAGCAACAACACTTCACCTCTTGTACTCACCCATCATCCAAACCTGGTTATGCCACCTTGAAAATCTTATTCAACCCCAACCTCCCCCTCAAATGAAGTGAAAAGTGAAGTCCTCACTGCAGCAACAACAGCACTTCTTGGGCATGCAAACACTGTCCACCCTCGCCTTCCCCTCCCTCTGTCTGGCTAACAACATCAACACTAGTACCTCTCTTGCTCACCTGGTGGACAGTGTTTGTGTGCACAAGAAGCGCTGCTGTTGCTGCAGTGAGGACTGTGCTTTTCACTTCGTTTTGGGGGAAGATGGGGTTGAATAAGATTTTTAAGTTGGTGTAGCCAGGTTTGGATGCCAGGTGAGCACAAGAGGTACTGGTGTTGATGCTGTTGGTTGGGCAGAGGGAGGGGGAGGCAAGAGTGTGTGGTGTTTGTGAGCCTGAAAACTGCTGCCATTGCTGCAGTGAGGACTGTGCTTTTTGCTTCTTTTTGGAGGAAGATGGGGTTGAATAAGATTTTTAAGGTGGTGTAACTCGGTTTGGGTGACAGGAGACCACAAGAGGTGGAGTGTTTTTGCTGGCTGGGTAGAGGGAGGGGGAGGGGAGGCTGGGCAGTGTTTGTGTGCCTGAGAACTGCTGGTGTTGCTGTGGCGGGGACTGTTCTTACTTGGTTTGGGGGAATATGGGGTTGAACTTGATTTTTAAGGTGGCATAGCTTGGGTTGGATGCCAGGTAAGGATGGGAGTAGTTTTGTTGCAAGGATAGGAGGTTAGAGAGAGGTGGAGTGTTGTTGGTGGTTGCCACAGAAGCTGCTGCTGATACTAACATTCAATTTGGAGTGGAGTGTCAGGTCCTGCTATTCTGACTTGGAAGATGAGCTCGAGGAAGAGAGAGCTTCAGAGCAGGATTTGCAGTAGGGAGTAGAGACAACAGCACCAGACCCCACAGAGCCACCTGGCCCCTCAGAGATAGCAGAAGGGGACAGAGCAGATAACCCAGATTTGGCAGAGAGGCCTGGCCCCTCAGATGGATAGACATTAGACCCAGTTGTACCCACCTTTCAAGAATGCCAAAACCAAGGAAAGGAAGTCTCAGTGTATTTATGAGAGACACCATGCTATCAGAGAACAGCTGTGTGATTGCTGAGCTAATATAAATCAGGGTCAGCTGCTCTGCCAACTTGTCAGAATTTATCTGACTGCATCATTGGGAAACCTCTGTTCCTGAACACTTGTGTTGTATTGCCTGGACTTTGACCTTTGGATTGAACTGGACACCCTGCTCACCGTGGCCCTTGACTTTTGGATTGGTAACTGGACTACCCTTCTGTTTTTACAGACTTGTTTTGGTTGCTTAGATATTCTGCCCTACAAACTGTGTTTCTGTGAGGCTTGGAGTTCTGGGCAAACTGCCATGCTGCTATTGGTGAATTGCACTTTGCCTTGGCTGGTTTCCCAGATGTGGAGGGAGGCAGAGGGACTTTGCAAATCAGCTGGGACATCGTGCAAAGCTAGGAAAGGGAGGTTCTAGCAGTGCTGTTTGTGGGAGAGGAGAATACAGCATGTTGGGGGTGGGGCTTAATTTATTTATGTTTTTCTCACTTTTGCGGTGGTGGTCCGCCCCTAACCCCCATGAATGTGGGGGGCCGACTGTACTTAGAATCAAGAGAGAACCAGAGAAAGGACAGAAAGGACCTGTTGCCCTCCATGTATTCTTTGGCTAAATCTCACCGGCCATAATCAGTATAGCCAATAGTAAAAGATGATGGGAGCTGCAATACAGCTGTGTCTAAAGAGACGGAAGTTCTCTACTTCTGAATATACAGGCCAGAGAGGAGAGAGGCTGGGAGGTTTTAGTGGATGAGCCACAATTGGAGGTTTAGATTACTCTGGATTTCTGGTTCTGTGATGAAGAAGATATTCTCTGTTGATTCTAAGTATTGGCACTCTGCCCAGGGAGAGGTCCCTAGCAAAACAGAGAGGTGAATGCTTCCTGATCCATACCTCATGATGAATGAGTAAAGCAAAGGGAGAAATAGTTCTTCTTTTGGTAGTGCTGGTGGCAAGACAGGACTCCCTTTCTCTCTAACAGCTGTGCAACAGAGAGCAATTCAACAGATAGAGTTCTCACCATTGCCACATCTTCAAGATGGAGAAGGTATCACCTGATGGAATTCTTCTTGTTGCATAGGTAGGAGTAAATACAGGCAGAAGTCCTGCCTCCTCAGTTAAACATAGTGATACTGGAGGTCCTCCAGCTTCACACCCATTTCTGTAATTGGTTTGTAGGTGCCAGGTGTTCCCAAATCACCATTGTCCCAGCCTCTTGTGGCTCCATCGAATTTGTAGACCCCACGGCGGTGCCAGCAGATATGCCTCACAGTCAAGATGTAGAGACCAACCAGAATCACCCAGAGAGCACTGCAGGCAAAGAACCCATAGACCAAGTGTGTGACGTCTTGCCAGCCAACTGCTGCTTCTTTATAGAGGGTGAGAACCAGGCCTTCCACAATGAACCCCCACCAGGCAAGCAGAGGCAAGAGGGGCAAGTAGTTGGCCTGGAGGTGATGCCATCCAGAGGTGCCCCAGCTTCTAGCCCAGGGCAGAGTGACCCAAGCAAAGAGCTTGGTGGGCAGCAGTGCAGCCATGTAGAGCATGGAGTAGAGAGAAGCCAGGAGCATGATGGGATTTTGGCGGAGGATGGTTGCAATCAGGGCCTTCACCAGGCCGCTCAGCTGGATGCAGATGAGAAGCCACATCCATGCCCACATGCTGCCAGAGTAGAGGAGGCGCAATGTTGTACCAGCCACCAGGAATGGGAAGAACCCTGAAATGACGGCTTCATAGGCCATCCAGAAAGAATGACGGGGCCACCACAGGACCATGAAGAGCCACTCCCGGAAGTAGGAACGGGACCACCCGGTCTGCTGAGCAAGCCAGCGCAGAA
The DNA here is from genome assembly GCA_030847615.1 of Gambelia wislizenii. Taxonomy (NCBI): domain Eukaryota; kingdom Metazoa; phylum Chordata; class Lepidosauria; order Squamata; family Crotaphytidae; genus Gambelia; species Gambelia wislizenii. The sequence continues at coordinate 29,739,876 of JAUMIR010000010.1, read as the reverse complement.
GGTGGGAGGGAGTCTCAGTGTGGCAGATGGAACGCGGAGTATACCTGGGAGGGCAAACAAAAGAACACAGAGTGATGGATATATATAAGCTGGGGGCAGATACAATAGGTGCTCATTTGAGTCTCCTGGAGATATCTAGACCTTGCGATAAATAAGTGCAACGGGTATGCTGTTTCTTATTATGTAATACATTTTGGTGTGTTCTTAACTGTTCTAAATTAATATTTTAAAGTGGATTGTTGTTTAATGCTGTTCAAATCTTTGTACTACAGATTGTTTTCACTGCTTTAATGTACAGAGTAAGCTTCTTTAGGGAGTAAAATGCAATATAAATAAAATAAAATAAAGTAAAATAAAATCTAGTTCATATGTTGAATAAGCTAGTATAGTGTAGTGGTTTGCGTGTTGGTCTAGGATTCCAAGACACCAAGGTTTGCAAATTTTGATAATTTTTTCAAAAACTAACCAAAACAAAATTCTCCTCCATCTACATTTGGCAAATTCAATGAATGCACCTATTCCTAGCTTGGAGAAATGCGTTATACCTGCCGTGCCATAAATATTTTAAATATGAAGAGCTTCCAAAGAAAAAGGAGTTGGTAATCCTGATATATCATAAACATGGTGGCATATACAGGAATTCTAACCAAGTCTTTTAAAACAGCTAGGGTTGTTTAGTGGTTTGAGTACTGGACTAGGACTCTGAGAGAGCAGGGTTAAAATCTTTTCTTGGCCATGGAAACCCATTGGGTGACCTTGGGCAAGTCACATTTTCTCAGGCTTAGAGGAAAGCAGTGGCAAACCTCATCTGAATAGATCTTGCCAAGAAAACCTTGGGATAGGTATCTATAAGTCAGAGTCAACATGAAGGCATATAACAACCACCACAACAAAGTTGTTATGTTATAGTGGTTAGTATATTGGAAAGGAACTTGGGAGGCCCAACTGATTGTGGGCCGGTTGATCTCTCTAAACTTAAACTACCTAATCAGATTGTTGTGAGGAAGAAGTGGGGAAGAGAACAGCTCTGCATGCTACCTTGACCTCTTTGGATGAAATGTGAAAAAATACACATTGGGAAAATGTGGAGAAACTCTTATTGGCCAAGGCCCTGTATTGTGAGGGCAGATCTTAACAGTCTGCCTACATAGTTCTACATTCCTTCCCAGGGATGCTCCCAGTCAGCTTCAATGCACTGCACCACATTGTGAAAGCCATTTACTTGCAGAGGGTAGGTGGATGGGTAGGAAGTGCTCAGTCCACTCCAGGTGTGAGAAAAGAGTAAACATTGACCATTGAACTCAACTGAACATTGATACTGGTTGTCCAGTAAGTGGCTGGAGGTATCTGCTTTTCTTTCTGCAGAATTGTTGCCTGGACACCTGCCACTGTCCCTCCTGGCCCAGTAAATGGCCACAGCAGTGTGTCCTAGCATGTGGAAGCTGTCTTGAAGAGGGAGGCTGGAGGTAGTGTTAAGAGATATTGTATACCTCCTTCCCATTGTCCAAAAAAAAGGACATGCATATGTGTGTGTCACCTACAGGATTATGCAATTATTTCTTTCAGCAGCACAATGATTGTGGGCTGATGCCTGGGCACAACTTCAACCTCACAACCCACACACCCCTTTTTGGCTATGGTGATGTGCCAGGAAACTCGCTTGCATTGCCATCAGCATGGCTGCCCTTGCCCTCCTGCTTGGTCATCTAATTCTCCATGTAAGTACACAGGTAGAACCAGCTTCAAATAGGATCTCAGCCTACACCCCTCCTTTCATGCCATGAGGTAGTCTACTTAACATCATAGTTAATTCTGGGTGGAAATACAAGTCAGCTGATGGGTTCTATCACCCCCTTACTTGGTGGCATAGCCAAGGCTCAAGATGCGATTGGTGAGATGCTGATCATCTCCAAAAGTGCACTTGATACCCAGGAAGGTCTGCTGGTACCAGAGTTCCAGTATCTGCTGCAAAAGGTCATTACGGTACATGCCTGGAAAGAGTGAGCAAAGGACACGATCATGACAGTGATATAGCTGTATACAAAAAGACACATACAAATGCTGGAATCCTATTGGTATATCTTATGCAGGTACACCTTCTTCTGTGGAAGAGGGTGGATTTTTGTATAACACAGAATGTCCACATTAGTTTAAGATAGTGCATGTGGTGCCATTGCACATGCACCCATGGATGCAGCTTGTGCAGTTTAACATGCATGTGGTTGTGCAACACAACCATTCAATGCTAATCTTGCATAGCACAATCAATGTCTAACTAAGCATGTGGCAATTAACACTATGCAACCCCATGTAGGCTCTTGGCTATTGTTTTAGGGTTTGAAAATGGATCTATCGTATGCTTTCAATAAATGGGAGGGGGGAACTGGGGGGCTCCTAAGGAAATTTACAAGCCCTGTCGTAACTCTCCTCAATTTTAGCAAAACCCCTGTATTAACCTCCAAAAACAGTAGTTCTAAGGGCCATTAGAAAATCTGAGGGATACAAGTCCCTTCTGCTATATTACTCATCCATTCCTGTAATTTGAACACTGAGCAAATCTTGCCATGATAGGTTCACCTTAAGTTACAATAAATCAGAAATGGCTTGAAGGCACACAACTACAACACCACAATAAAATTGTGACATCCTGGTTGCAGATTTAGTAAGTCTGTTTTGAATTCTGTGGCTCTTATGTCTTCTGAGATATGTTCCCACACAAATTGTACCATCTGAAAAAATAGTTTATTAAAATACACTGTGTTTTGGTTCAAAGACCAGCTTGGGGGTATTTTTCTCTTGTTAAAAAGAAGTTTCACCTAAATTACATTAAATATCCATGCTCTCCATTGTTGCCCAAGTACTCTGTGGATCTCTACTACCATTGGGCATACCAGGATATTCCTTCTGATGTGATTTTCTGAGGCCTTAAAAAGTAACATGTCTGCAGTCAGAAAGGCTAACAGTCCCAACCCTCTAAAGCAAAGTTGATCTTATTCCTCAATAGACCTCTTTCCTTTTCCCCAGATCATAGCTGAGATACTGTTGCCAGGTTCAGGCTCACCAAGGGGGCCGCTGATGCAAGAGACACAGTTGAAGAAAGACTGGCAGGCACGTTCAATGTTGAAGGTCATCCAGTAGCAGAGGCTGCTCATGATGCTGAGGCAGGAATCGGAAAGGTTGAGGATTCTCACATCCCCTGCAACTGCCCCGCAGCGTTTGTCTGACTCCAGTACTTTCACCAGCTCCACTGTTGCCTTTGGGTCCAGTTTGGTATGTGAATCACAAACCTAAGTGAAGGCCAGTGTGGTGGATCAGTAATGGAAGATCTCTGTTTATGGTGAATACCTCCTTTCCTGTGTAACCCCCCTGCCCATCCCTTTCATACAGCACAATTCTGTCCATGTCCCTCCAGATGCCATCCATGTTTCTGCTACGTCTATTAATTTCTTTCATGTCCACGTTCCCTCTAAGTCCCCTGATTCACATTGTGTTCCTCCCCATCCACATAGTGCTCTCCATATTCCCTGGTCGAATAGCCCAATATCTCATTATGTTCCCTCCATGTCCTTAATTTCCATGTTCTTCCATGTGTCTCCATGTTTCCCACAAGCCCCATTGTTCCACTCATGACCTTTAATTCTCTCCTGCCCATGGCTTCTCTCCAAATCCCAACTCCAGCTCTTGAGAATATCAGTCACTGAGCTATATGTCTCCCTGCTGATTCACCCTCTCCTTTCCCATTCTTTCTGGCACCCTAATTGCCTAGCTGTTGAAAAGTTTTACTCGGTCTTTTCTCCTTTAAGGAGCAAGTAGCTCTGGCATTCTGTAGAATCCCCTTATAAGAATATATGAAGAGCCATATTGGATCAAACCATAGATCTATGTTGTCCAACATCACACAGTGGCCCGTCACTTATGCAAAGATCACCATCAGCAGGACATGAATGTAACTGCACCTTCCATCTCAAGCTCCATAGCAACTAATAACCTGGAACATACTGCCATTGATACTGGAGATGACATGCAGTCATTTTGACTAGTAGTCATGGATAGCTCCACCCTCCATTAATTTATTCAAAGCCTTCATTACATCTTGTGGTAATAAATTATATACCAAAATACACTGTGAGTTGGTGGTGGCATTGAGCAGAAACCCCAGTTGATGGCATCTCCAATCCCTTTCTCCCAACAAGAACATACCATTGCATTTCCCCATAGCTGTCAACCATCTGCAATCCTAAAACTTCTTTATTACCTTGTCAGATCACTCCCAAATTTTTCCAGGCAAAAATGAATGGGACACTTTCTAATGGCTTGGAGAAGCTATTAGTCAGCCACACCCATTGAGAAAGCACCTTTCAATAACCACTAATCAACACAAAGCCTAAAGCTGGAGTGAGGAACATGTGGCCACCTATTAATGTTGGACTGCAGTTCCCATTGGCTCTAGGCAGTACAGCCAATGGGGAGGAATACTAGGAGTTACAGTCCAACCTGTGGAGGACCATTTTGTCCATCCAGAGCTGAAAGAAATGCATGCTGTTAACGTCACATGATAGCATCCTATCCTATGACATATATTAAGGTAGGGATGGGAAAAAAACATACTTGGATATAGTCCACTGAGTCCCTCAGGGCTTTGAATGCTGTGTACATCACTTCCCGCTTTCCACCCCACTTCTGCATGATACAGACACATCTCCTGGTCCGGATCAATGCCTCCACTTCCTGTTTCTCAAGTTCTGCTTTGCCATCTGCTGTTGGGCAACTGTGATAGTTGTTCTTCCAGATATATGTCCCCAGGTCTTCTCCACAGAAGACCTCCTCAAACATTTCCATCATATACTCATCCTCTGGATTGTTGCCATCAATGACCATCACCACAGAGAGCAGGTGCTTTGGATAATCGATATCTCGGATGGACAAAAGGCACTGACGCAGGTAGGAGGGATCTTCCTGATAGGCAGAAATGACGAGGGCCACATTTTTGGTGAACCTGCAGCACAAGGCATTTCGGCGTTGCTTGCGCAGTTCCAAGTAGGCAAAACAGCTTTGGGCGAGGAAGTGTAGGCTCACAAAGGCTCCATAGAAACTCAGAGAAATGAAGCTGAGTGGGTCCCTCACCAGCAGGAAACCCAAAGTGTAGGAGACCAAAATGACAGCAAGGAGAGAAGAGAGGAAGTAGGTCAGGAATGAGCGGAAGCGGGAGGGCAGAAGTGGGGTTGGCTTAGGGGGTCGCATGACTGTATAGAGGGATGGGTAAAAAAAGACTGTAAGAAATAAAGAAAGACTGAAAGAAAAAAAAGAAGATGAACATATATGAAAATAAATATATAGTATTCTCCTCTGCTTTCTATCTCTAGGGCTACTTTTTTTCCCCATGCACACATTGGGGAAATCTTATACATTTTGTTGATTGAAATTTTCTTGCCCATTTCTCTACACAGTTAAAAATTTCTACTCACCTAAATTGATCCCACTACACATAACAATGGCTAATATAATGGCTATTTTAGGTGTACAGTCTCATTCCGTGCATGTCCACAGATGGAAAGATTATTTTTGGAATACAGCTCCCACAGCCAGCATAGGAATTGGGGAATTGTCCCCAAAAAGTAATATTTTCCACTTCTGTGCATGTTTATTTGGAAGGAAGTTGGATTTTCAGTGTTATTATTTACATCTTTCTTCAGATACTGATGGCTTATCTATATGGGCAATTTACCCTGGATTGTCCCTGTTCCACAGCACTGCAGTCCAAATGAAGTTGGGCATTTACTCCAATCTTTCCCTGGGCAGTCCTTAACAACCCTAGGGTAGATAAGGGGCTGGAATGGGGACAGGCTGGGATAGATCCTGATAAACCACTATAGGAAAAAGCCCTATTTATTCTGGTACTGCTGGATCAGATCCCACTTGTCTATAAGAGCCCATCCCAGCACACCATCCCTTACTGCTGCCGCCAGCTCCCTGGCTCTCCTGGAAGCCAGGCGGGGGGCACAACTTGCAGGCTCCCTTCCTAGCTTCTGCATCAGCAGAGAAAATGATGGTGGCTGCTGAAGCCATGGGCCAGCATCCTGTCTGGACTCTGGCCCCATTTCTCCAGGTAATGAGGACAGGAGGAGGAATGGGACAGTTCTGAAATCAGGATATGCCAGTGGGGAGACAGCATATCCTAGCTAGTATAGATAAGCTCTGATACTGCAACGGTATCACTTGTAGTGAAACTTATTTCTGGATAAGAATACGGCTACAGTCATGAACAGACTTAAGTAGAGAAGAATACCCACTGAACACAACACAATGTACTTCATAACAACAAGGTGTATGAATGTTCTAAGGCTCTCTACATAGAAAGGGAAATGGAATTGTGCATTTGGTAAACTGATATTCATTTACTTCCCTTGAAACATGCCCTCTAACTAAGGGGCTCAGAACAATATACATGGGTGTGATTACATTGTCGCCATACAACTAACTACCTTGTGAGGTGGGTCAGACTGACAGAGAGCCGTCTACCCAAATTATTCAAGTGAGGTTTCCAACTGAGCTTTCACTACAATCCCATGATTTTCCTAGTCTAAATCCAGCAATCTATGGGTGCATCCATACTGCAGAATTATACTCCTTTAGATTCCATTTCAATTGCCATGGCTCTATCTTATGGAATCCTGGGATTTGTAGTCTCATGAGGGACTTAAAATTCTCTACTAGACTCCCTTGAACTACAGCATCGGAGGATTCTAAGTATCTCACAAAACTATAAATCTTAACATTCCATAGGATAAAGTTGTGACACTTGAAGTGATACAAAACTGATACACTTGAAGTGATACAAAACTGATACAGTGTGGATACATCCTATGACTACGTGAATAAATTACCCAACATTGTTCCATTAGCAAGACTCAATTTGGGAGAAGTGTGCCTCTCTGGTGAATTTCATACAGTAGATTAAAAGAAATTCACCCACTATCCTGTATCAATTATTTAGGTAAGTATACTAGTTAAGTATTCTTAAGTATAGTTAACTAAGTAACCTCTCCTGCCCCCATCCCATACATGTTGGAAATGTCATTCACCTGTGCTCCAGTCGCTGGTGGAATGGACCAACTTTTTCCCAAGCAGCTGATGTCTGGTAAAGTAGGTTGTGTGTGTTATAATCATAGAATTATAGAATCTAGAATCATAGAATTGTAGAGTTGGAAGAGACCACAAGGGCCATCCAGTCCTTAGCAATATACCATCATAGCAATAGTGTCACAATTGTGACTAAGTAGCAATTGTGAATATGGAACAGTTACCTAGATTTACCCATCCAGTGATCAGCACATGAGTGAATGAGGTTTTCATCACCTTTTTTGAGTGGAGGTCAGGCCAGGAAAGGTTACTTAGTTAAGTATACTTAACTAAGTAGCTGATACAAAATACTGCCCAGCCTTTGTAGATATTGAAATATTGCATTTCTAACATTTCCCCAAAGGGATTGTTTTTTGGTATGAGAATTAATTCCAGCTCTCAACTGGCAATGCTCCTTCCTTCCCTATCCACATATTCCAAAGCTTTATTTATCATTTTATCATTTATTAAATTCACGTATTTCACCTCCACAAGCCTTGTCCTTAAGACTCTATGCTACTTTCTATCTTTCCTCCAATCCTACCTCTTAAGCTTATTCTTTATGGACTGCTTCTTAGCTGTCCCAAAGGTGTCCCTCCAACACAAGACACCCTCCACCCCCTTCCATCCTATCCTATTATCAAGGTCCCCCAAAGAGCTCTACCTGCTTTGGTTTCCAGTGCAGTCCTCTGGAATCTGTTATGTGTACGGTTGCTTTTTGAAAGGCATCCATGGAAATGCCCAGTTGCCATTGGTTGTCTCAGCAGTCTTTGTGATGTCATGATGATCTTTTGGACAGAATTCCAAAGCTGGGAGGAGGCATCACTTCTTTCATCCTTGCATTCATGACATCCTCCAGTTCACAGGGCAGGGGAAGGGAGGCCTGAAACCTGGGGGAAAAAGAGATAAACAAAATGCAGAGTGAGGAGCCAAGGATCATGCCCTGGGACTGCAACCCCAACAGTTTCCTAGATTGATAGTTTCTCCTGCATAAGACCCATAGAATCAGAGTTGGAAGAGACCACAAGGGCTACCTGGGACTTTATCAGATTACTCCCCCCCCCCATAAATGTTCTTTTGCCAGCATATTTTGTGGCCTTTTTATGCTGGTGAAAGAACTCTGCACCAGACCTACCTTTAGCAGTGTCAGAAAGGCAGCCCCAGCAGTAACAGAGCATGAATGGAGCTCCATTTACTTCCAGGGTTGAGATCTCACTTATTCTTGCAAGAAGATGTGAGTGTAGCAAATTCAAAAAAATTACACAAAATGTAGACACAAGCACAAAAACACACTTTAAAAGTCCCAAGTACACCGGGTGTGTGTGTGGGTGTTTCATAAAAAGACTGTCCCCTACCTGGTTATCGCAATCTCACCCAGAAGTGTTCTGACAATTAATGTGCATTCCCATGAGCACAATGGCGCACAGCTTCAAACGTTGGCAATGCTGGCACAAAAGTGGAATGGGAGATCTATTGACAGCTTGGCCCGTCAATAAAAAGGAATGCCTTTTTGACAAGACATGATTGCGAAAGGACAACATTGTATGATATGTGCACCCTTTCACAATCATTAGGCATTGTTATGATGCCATATTTGCTGCATTTGATAAAGTCCCTAGTTCAGCTCCTTGCCCTACAGGAATTCACAGTGAAAGCATTCCTGACAGATGGCCATCCAGCCTCTGCTTAAAAACCTCCAAAGGAGTCTCCATCACACTCTGAGGCAGTATATTCCATTTCTGAACAGCTTTTACTGTCAGGAAATTCTTCCTAATGTTTAGGTGGAATCTCTTTTCCTGTAGTTTGAGTCCATTGCTCTGTGTCCTAGTCTCTGGAGCAGCCAAAAACATAGAAACCTTAGGGTCGTCATAAGTCAAAAATGACTTGAAGGCACACAGCAACAATAAATGCATGAGGGTGGAATGTGGAGTCCCACTTATTGGCCTTGCCCCAAGAATCTGGGAATGTTATGATTGGAACTACAACCCCCACAATCCCCACCCATGGTGTCTGGGGTAATCCACCAATTACCTAAACTCCACCTTGTGTTTTTTAGAGCCTTCATCTGGAGCCTGTTCACAGTACACAATGACAGCACTTTGATTCTTCTTTAACTGCTGTGGTTGCATCCTATGGTATCTTGGGGTTTGTAGTTTGAAGCAAGTTACTTCCAGAGTTATTTCTGTTGGGTATTTATGATACCAATACAATTCCCAATGAAATATTGGAAGGCTACCGTGGCATATGGTAACAATGGCTAGAATCATTTATGCTATACATTGGAGGAAAGAAACAATATCATCAGATGAAGAATAGTTGGAAAAGCTAACAGAAGTAGCAGAGATGGATAAACTTACTTATCCTTTAGAAAATAAACTAAACAATAATTTTTTTTAGAAGTATGGCAACCTTTTTTGGATTACAATTGTCCTTCCATATCCACAGATTTGGTATCCATGGATTTAAGCATTCATGACTTGAAAATATTCTTAAAAAAATAATAATCCAAAATGCAAACCTTAATTTTGCCATATTATATAAGGGACACCATTTTGCTATGCCATTGCATATTATGGGACTTGAGTATTCATGGATTTTGGTATCCACGGGGCACCCTGGAAGCAAACCCCAGTGAATATGAAGGGACAACTGCATATGCAATTGAAATAAATAAAATATGGAAGAGAAAAGAAAGGATATTTTAGTTAACAGACTTCTACAAGAGGAAGAAGTAGGTGTGTAATTAGAGGAGTGCAGTAGAAGAAATAAGAATTAATAATTTAAATGTTATGTTCTGCAATAAAGGGATTTTTTTTATTTTATGTATTTTTGTAGTTATTAAAAGGATATAAGGATATCTTATAAATGGAAATTTATACAGAGATGGTAAAAACTGTTTCAATTTGAACCCTTATCTCCAATGTTTTATATAGACATACTACATATATAAAAATTATTATAGGATTTGGTTTCGTTAAAGGTATTTAAGTAAAGATGAATATACCAAACTAAGTTCTGATAGAAGAGGAAGTCAACAATGGTTGTTTATCGTTTGTTGAACAAAGTTGAATAAAGATGCATGCTAGAGGTTACATTGGAATATAATCAAATGGAATAAGAAGAGTAGGTAACAGGAACTGTATATGACTAATATAAAGATCTATATATATAATTCTCTTGGGTATGTTGCCCTTTCCAGTGTGCTGATTGGCTGCTTAGGGAACTGACCAACCAATCACAGGTCTGTTGGGCAGCCAATCAGCACACTGGGGGTGGACCCATGTAGATTCCAAACATGGCTGCCGGAGATGGAGTAGCACGGGGGTCGATGTGGTGTGTGCAGGAGTGCAGGGGGTGGGGGGCCAAGGGGCAGAATAAGCAGAGGGGGCAGAAAGAGCAGAGGGGGCAGCAGGGGGCAGAACAAGCAGAGGGGGAGAAAGATCAGAGGGGGAAACGGGGGCAGAACAAGTGGAAGGGGTGGTGGCAGGGGGTCAGAACAAGCGGAGGGGGAAGAAAGAGCAGAGGGGGCAGCAGGGGGCAGAACAAGCAGAGGGGGAAGAAAGAGCAGAGGGGGTAAGCAGGGGGCAGAACAAGCAGAGGGGGTGGCAGGGGAAAGAACAAGCAGAGGGGTACGGCAGGGGGCAGAACAAGTGGAAGGGGAAGAAAGAGCAGAGGGGGAAGCAGGGGGTCAGAACAAGTGGAGGGGGAAGAAAAAGCAGAGGGGGAAGCAGGGGGCAGAACAAGCAGAGGGGTATGGCAGGAGGTCAGAACAAGTGGAGGGGGAAGAAAGAGCAGAGGGGGCAGCAGGGGGCAGAACAAGCAGAGGGGTATGGCAGGGGGTCAGAACAAGTGGAGGGGGAAGAAAGAGCAGAGGGGGTCAGTAGGGGGCAGAACAAGCATAGGGGGTGGCAGGGGAAAGAACAAGCAGAGGGGTACAGCAGGGGGCAGAACAAGCGGAGCGGGAAGAAAGAGCAGAGGGGGAAGCAGGGGGAAGAACAAATGGAGCGGGTGGCAGGGGAGAAGAACTAGCAGAGGGGGGTGGCAGGGGGGCAGAATAAGCAGAGGGAGTGGCGGGTGGCAGGGGGGAAGAACAAGCAAAGGGGGGCAGCAGGGGGGCAGAATAAGCGGAGGGGGAAGAAAGAGCAGAGGGGGAAGCAGGGGGGCAGAACACACATCGGGGGGGGGGGGAAAGTTAAACCCACCAGCCTACCTCAAAGGGTTCTCATGAGGTCTTCTGGGCATTTTGGGGAGAGTTTCTTAATGGCAAATTGTATGCCGGGTCCAGCTAATTAACATTTTCTAGATCTATGATATGTTTGTAATGGATTTTTGTAATCAATATGTTGAATGTGAGATTGTATGTATATTATCTACCTATATATCTGTTTGTTGTTTGTTCATTAAGAAAAGAATTTTAAGCAAGTGTGAGCAAAATTGAATTGTCCGTTTGGACAGAGCAGTGGAGATATCTTTCAAAGTACAGTGGATAGAAAGTCAAATGGTATGATTTATCCAGATGCTTCCAGCCATTAGGTGGCAGTAAAGGGCCAATTCTAGAAAGAGCCACACTCACCTTACACTGTGAGATGAGAGCTCATATGTCTGGATTAGCTTCTTTGCTGAGCTGGCATTTTCAGAGGAAAGTGTTAGGATGACTCTGACCTTTACAAATGGGGCTGGAAGGCTGAAGGCTGCATTAGAGAAAAGGACAACCTGTGTGTGTTCCTGCACACACACTCCCTTTTCTCGCTCACAGACAAACACAATGCATGAGAGGTCAAACTAAGTGGCAACTGAATAGCTGAAAAATAAGGAGCTGATAAAAGTGCCAGACTGCTTCATGTTAATTCCCTTCATGCATGCATCACATGAGGAGGGGTCACATTTAGCATGGGATATGTCAGGCCCCAATCCCCAAAGCCAGGCAGTAGCGTTGGTCCCCCTCCTTTCTTTCACACATGGGCATCTGGAAGAAAACAATGATGAACACAAACTTTTGTGTATTGAAATTGGAGGGGATGACTGATGCAGGCTAGGGGCCCGTACTGGTCCCCCAAGAAACCTCAGGGGCCATACCCCCATGGGATCCCCCCCTCCATAATTTTTAACTTTTGAATGCCCCCAAACACACTCTAGGGGGCATATGGGGAATTTTAGCCCCCAGACAGGCCTTCTGTAGAGTAGCAAGTCACTGGGGAGTCAAGATGACTTCTGTTAGAAAAAAAAAAAGCTTCCTCTGGGTCTAAAATAGCTGAAGAGGAGGGGGCAAAAACTTAGCAAAATTGCCCACCCCACACCTCCCAGAGGGCATTGGGGGATTTGGGGCCCCACAAATATCAGCCCTGGAGGCCAAACTTTACTCAGTCCTGATGTAAATGCTCCCAGGTTTGTGGGCTCTTGGAGGATCTGTTGGGCTTCAGTAGAGGTAGTTGAATGTTTTTTGGTCACAGCCAATCTTCTTCTATGTGCTTTGATTGGGTATTCCTGCATGGCAGGGGGTTGGACTAGATGGCCCTTGTGGTCTCTTCCAACTCTATGATTCTATGTGTGGAGAATGATGGAAAGCAGCCATTACTTCCATCCCAATGTGCATCCACATTATGGAATTATAGTATTTCAATACTACTTTAACTGCCATGGCTCCATCCCATAGAATCCTGGGATCGGTTATTTTGTGAGGTACTTAGAACTCTTTGTCAGAATGCTCTAGTGCTGCAGTGGAGGGGAGTGGGTGACAGGATTCTAAGTACCTCAAGAAACTACAAATCCCAGGATTTCATTCATTGGAGCCATGCCAGTTCAAGGGGTATTTCATGCCTAGAACTGTGCAATGTGAGCACCCCCCCAGAAAACAAAACTGGGTATTAACCAGTGGTGGGTAAAGTCTGGCTTGTGGACCATATATGGCCCGTTAATTCATTTTTAATGGTCCTTACTGCCTACCAAGATATCTCCATGAGCCCCCAGACCCTTGAAAAATGTAAAATTCTTTTCTTGGCCCAAACTCAGCAGTAAGGGGTCAACCCACTGCAATATGCAGGGTTTTTCCTCCCTATCCTTCCAAAACCCCTTAACCTGTCCACCGAAAGGCTGAAAAAGCCATCTTGATGTCAGTTCTGTTTTTGGCATGGTCATGCATAGTGGCCTGCTGGGTGTGTGTAAAAAATGTCCCCTCCTCTTGGCACAGTTATCTACCCCTGGTTTGTACAGATACCTTTACATGCCTTCATTTAGCTTGCAGGTTCCATCAAGCATGCTGGACACACAATGAACTATAACCTGGGCTATAACCGGTTCTGCAGAACGCCAAAGCCCACACCTCTTTTGTGACAATTTAGCAGTCCAAACAAAGCTATTGCTGTAATCTGATTTTTGAATGATAATGCTCATTTTTTCCTAACATGGCGAACATCTGTCTAGGAATCTCAAGGTCCTTTAGTGCTAGTCCTCTATGGTAGGCTTGGGCCAAAAGTCATTCATTTCAATAGGGTTCATTATTATCCATGGTTTTGCATTTCCTTGGGAAGTCAGAGACTTAAGACCCCAACACCACATGGCCTAAGGAAAATACCATCATCCATTGAAGAATGCTGGAAAGAGAGTGTTCTAAACTGCTACCTTGGATGCAGCTCTGTTGGCGCAGTGGTTAAATCCCAGTACTGCAAGTCACCACGTTGCAAGTTCGATTCCAGCGGGCTCCAAGGTTCACTCAGCCTTCCATCCTTTCATAGGTCAGTAAAATGAGTACCCAGCTTGTGGGGGCAATTAGCTAACACACATTGGAAGCTGTTTAATGCAGTGTAGATGTGTAAATAGCAATTGCTTAAAACAATTTGTAAGCCACCCTGATAGCCTTGTGGCTGAAGAGCGGGGTATATATAAATAAATAAATAAAAAGATGGTGAGAGCTGAAATGTTTGCTCATATTATATTTTGTTAGTTCTGTTTGTTAATCATTTCCATATGTCTCTGTCTCTGTCTCTGTCTCTGTCTCTCTGTCTCTCTCTCTCTCTCTCTCTATATATATATATATATATATATTAGTGATTAACTGCATCCTTCTGGGACAAACTTAGGAGAAGTGGTGTTACTTTATTCTTTAATCTCCCCCCCTCTCTCTCACATGCATGCACACATGCACACGCACACACACCTAACATACAGTACTTGTTTTAGCTTTGGTAAACTGCCTTGAGTCCTGAACTCAGAAAAAGATGGGGATGATGATGATGATGATATGATGATGGTGACGATGATGCTCATATATGCAAGGGTTTATAGACTTTCCCTTTCAGATATCCATACAGAGGCTGGCATCCTGCTGGTGACGTACACGTGTGTCTGGGGCAAATTGACATATTCTGCTGACAGCAACGGAAGTGGATTTGTACCTACAATAATGTTGTGCGTGTGGATGAACTAAGACACTGGCATGTGCCGCACTCTGTTGCTGTTCTTTGTTGGGGTTGCATAGATGTAGTGGTGCCTCTCAGCAAGCAGATATTTATGCTCCATTAAGGGAATGTTGTGTTGTGGCCACAGAGTTGGCTAGGGGATTCTGGGAACTGAAGTGTTTTTTGTTTTTTTTTTTTGCACAGAATAAGCTGCAAAGATTCTTGTCAGGTCAGGATTCTTCTTGTCAGGGTTTTCCCAACACACACACACAAATATATGTTTGGGGGCCATTTTTCAAATATTTTCAAATATTCTTTCCATCCCTAATCAGAACATACTTGGACAGGGTGATGGTGTTGGTTGTAACTGTACTTCTTAAGAAAGATAAGTGAAAAAGGAGGACGAAAGAGACTGGTGAGGAATATAATATATGTGTTTATTAGAAAAAGGCTGTCTAGACTGTGTATTGTTTACCCAGGCTGGAGACAAGTCTTGAGAAGATAAGAAAGTGACCTTTAGAACGTGAGACTCTGTAAGACAAACCTCTCTGATTCCAGATGGCTAAGAGAAAATGAAACCAAACAATGAGCTCCCTCTGCCCATAGCAACCACCTGTGAAGTCCCCCCACAGTCTGGTATGAATTAACCACACAATTGCCAGAATTCTGTTGGTGTCCTATGCTGGCAATTACTGTATACTTTTTCCAGGGTCTTACAGCAGTGGCCAGAGAGAAGGTGGACAAAACCTACTGGCTCTGAGCAGCCTCGCTATGCAATACCTTCAGCCCTTCATAGCCCCAGGGTCCATGTCCTTTTCCACTCTTGCCACAATCCTGGGCAAAACTACCCTATGATGGGGCACCAACAGAACCCCATGCCAGGTGAGCTGGATAGGGAATGAGCATAAGGAACCAAGAGACTGAGAAGGCCCTAGCCTGAGGTGGTTTGGCTAAGGACTTTATCAGGAGAGGCTAAACCTTCATGATTATGACATCAAGGTAGTGCAAATGGGTTCCTGCTATTGCACAACATTGTCATCTTCCTGTGGTCACTGTGTGCTTCAGCCACCAATAACATGTCCCTTTAAACTGAGGAGACAAACTGACAATAGCTCTCATTATCGCTGTTTTCGTGGTATTAGAGAGTGAGGAGATTTTCACACAGGGACAAAATGCCCCGTTACTGTCCCGCCACCTCCTCTCCCATTCCTGCCACGGTATAATGTAAATTTTTCACACACTTACCTTAATTCCACAGCAGGAATGGGCTCCCCCTCCCCTCACTGACTGGCCGTAAATGCAGCTGTCGTAAGGCTCCTTTTATGACCGGCTGTCTGAAACGTTATTACGTTATCACGTGATAACGGCCAGGCAGTAAATTAAAAAAAATAAAACTCCCCCAAACATAAAATCACTTCACCAAGCACAAAAACACTTTAAATCACACAATCAATACAGGGAGGGTAAAATAAAGGATGCCACTTACCTGGATGTCCAGATCATACCAGGAAGTGCTTGGAACGGACCTCCCCTCCATGGCTGTCATTTCGGAACAGGAACGGGGTTCCTGTTCGCACACCCATGATTGCATGATAGCGACGGACTAGGAGGTCTATTCACGATGAAAAATCGTGATTACATTGTTCCAGAACAGTCACAGGAGCAGAATGGATGCAGGACAGAATGGGGTCAACATCATCCGAAAGGAAAAACCTTTCCCGACCCTGTTCTGTTTCTGCCATGGGACATATAGCCCGTGTGAAAATCTCCTGACTGCAAATCATGTCCCACTGTAATCATGAAATTACAGAGTAAATGGGCAGTCCTCTTAATAAATAATAATAATAAAATTTATTTCTATCCCACCCCTCTGCAATGCAATCGGGGTGGCTTACAGCATAAAAACTCCATAATTACATCAGTACCCTAACCCACCCACCCCTTAAAAAAATATTATCCCCCTCTTCATTCCCAGTGAGAAAACTTCGGGTGAGAACATGAAAATGATCTACAGGATGCTCTTTTAATGAAGTGTCCTGTTTTGATTGTACATTTTTAGGTTTGTTTAAGTGTTTATGTGTTGATTTAGGACTTTATCAGACATGGCAAAAATTGTATCAGAAGAATGTTACAAGAACAAAAATGGGTGCTATTACCAAATGACACCATCCTTCAGCCATTCCGGGGGCATAGCACGGGTGTGAATAATTCTCAGTATGACATCCCTTCAAATATTTAAACATGGCTATCATGTCACCTCTCAACCTTCTCTCTTCCAGACTAAACATGCCAAGCTCCCTAAGCCGCTCCTCATAGGACATGGCTTCCAGACCACCCACCATCCTGGTGGCCCTCCTCTGGGCCCTTCTTGTTTTCAATAAAGCATCTCTAGAGTATAATATGGCCAGGGGAATGAAAAACATGGCAAAGATATCCCGCTGTGCCTCAGAATATGTTTTTGGGGAAAAGGGAATTTCTTTTGTGGTGGACTGTGGGGGTTGGCCCTCCTCTGCCATCCGGGAGGGCTAAGGTGGCCTCTTACCCCAGAAACCTGCCCATCCCTGTCCAATATCTTCCCTACTGAGAATGTACGCTTTTGTTTTTTAAAAAATGATCCTGTGCTGCTCTGATTAAAGAAGAAAATAGGAGACATGTGGAGATCTACTGTTCTCCCTAACTTAATTTGAAGTGTAAAGGGGACAAAAAGACCTGGGCACCCTATGACTGAGATCCAATCCCAAGGTTACATAGCCTATATCTTCACATATAAAGTTATGTGTTGATTGTGGTACATAACCCTTATGTTGAATGGCAATGGTGCACAGCTGAAAGGACAACACAACCAAAGCAGTACTATCACTAATTTCAGCAGGGGCAGACAAATACACACTAGCTGAGAATGCATATCTGCAGGTGTAACACCACAGCACATGCAACTCCTGCTTTCACAATATTGAATTAAATAGGACTTTAATTTATATAAAGAAAAAAAATCCCACCACATCCTTTGGGGAGTTTACACATGGGTAAGGTGCCAACAGGATTCCAGCCTAAGTTTGTTGTTAACTGCCTTTGAATCGATCTCTACTCATGGTGATGCCATGAATGAGTCACCTCCAAGACCCCCTGCCCTCAACCACTCTGCTCAGGTCCTGCAGGCTCAGGCTGTGGTCTCCTTGATCGAGGCTATCTTCTAGAATGCGGCCTTCTTCTCTTTCCACCACCTTGCACCTTTCCTATCATTATTATCTTTTTCTAGTGAGTCACACCTTCTCGTCATGTGGCCGAAGTACGGCAGTCTCAGTTTAGTCATCTTGGCTTCCAGGGAGAGTTCAGGGCTGATGTGTTCTAAGACCCAATTATTGGTCTTTTTTTGCAGTCTACAGTATCTGAAGAACTGTTCTCCAGCACCACATCTCAAATGAGTTGATTTTCTTTCTGTCAGCTTGCTTCACTGTCCAGCTCTCACTTCCGTACATGGTGATGGGAAATACGATGGCTTGGACAATTCTAACAGTGTTCTGTTTTATATCTTTGCACCAAGTTAGCACCATCAATATTGGTAGAATACACAGAAAAGAAACAAAATAGTTACCATTAATGCATTAGGAGATGAAAAATCCATAGCCCAACAGCAGAGGGCACCACGAAATTAAAAATTACTAAGATTTCCTGGGTCCTTTTACACTAAACAATTATAGCACTACATTTGTCCCTTCATATTTGCTGGGGTTTGGTTCCAGGACCCCTCCCCCCGTGGATACCAAAATCCGTGAATGCTCAAGTCCCATTATATGCAATGGCATAGCAAAATGGTACCCCTTATATAAGATGGCAAAATTAAGGTTTGCTTTTTGGATTATTATTTTTTTAAGAATATTTTCAAGCCATGAATACTTAAATCCATGGATACCAAATCTGTGGATACGGAGGGACAACTGTATATTCTACTTTAAAGAGGAAGGAAATGGCAAATCCCCTCTGAACAAACCTTGCCAAGCAAACCCCTTAGGGTTAGCATAAATTGGAAATGACTTGAAGGCACACAAAACCACCAACAACCATTCTTCTCGAACTGCCATGACATCATCCCATGGAATCCTGGGATTTGCAGTTGAGGGAGGGCCATTCAAAATTCTCAGCCCGGGAGCTCTAGTGTCTCACCAAACAATAAACCCCAGGATTCCATAGGATGTTAATTCTGTGCAGTGTTGTTTTTAAGGGTTTTTTTAATAGTCTTTTAATGAATTTTAATGTTTAATGTTTAACGGTTTAACGTTATAAATTGTTTAGCTGCTTTTAAAAAAACTGTGATATTTATACTTTTATTAATGACTTTGTATAGTTTTTAATTTGCATTGTTTTTAAATATGCTGTTACCCACCTTGAGTCCCATTATTGGGAGAAAGGTGAGATATAAATGAATAAAATAATAAATACATGTTGCCATGACAGTTAAAGTGGAATATAGTGCTATAATTCTGCAGTGTGAATTGGGCCCCAGAAGGCCAAGGGTTAGGCATATTTATAGAAGCCTATAAATATTCTGGAGACTTATGCTAGCATAATGCCGGTGGTGGTGGTTACAGTTGTGTAACTACTTATTTGGATGTTGTGTAAGGAGGTGTACAGTGCCTTCTTGCATAATTTTTTCTCTGGCTGTGAAACAGCTGCCAGATTGGGCCAGAATGCTGCTCTTGCCTCCAACCTGAACAGCTACTGATTGGTTGGGAGCATCATAGTGGGAGAATTACCATATTTCATTTTATTGGTCAACTGATAGCTATTGCCTTCTCAAATCCTCTGCTTAAGTACACTCCACCAGAATCTATTAGGATTACTTGTAGGACATGAACTATGAAAAACAGGAGAACCTCACACCTTCCCAACACCAGTTGGATTTTTAAAAAGTACAGTTGTCCGTACACATTCACGGATTTGGCATTCATGGTTTTAAGTATTCACAGCTTGAAAATATTCTTAAAAAATTAATAATAATCCAAAAAGCAAACCTTGATTTTTGCCATCTTATATAAGGGACACCATTTTGCTATGCCATTGCATATAATGGGACTTGAGTATTCACGGATTTGGGTATTCACGGGGGGGGGGGTCTTGGAACCAAACCCCAGCAAATATGAAGGGACAACTGTATATCTACACATGAAAGTTACACTGGCACGTGGTTGAGATGGGAATTCACATATGCACCTCATCAAAAGCAGTTAACAACACACTCCTCTATGTGTGTCTGCTCCAAAGTAAGGATCATAGTATTCAAGAAGAATTAGTCTGAAGTAAAGACATGGAGTATTGAAGCCTGAGACTGTGCATCAATGGCAACTCACAATTAAATGTGCATTTTGATGAGCAAAAGGGTATGACTCCCAATCTAGAAAAATGGTAGGTGTGCTTCATCTCCAGACCTGCATCTGTGCTAGTGTAAACCCACAGCAATTTGGTGGAACCCACAAAGTAATTTTATACCTATTCAATGACTTTTCCAGAATTTCAGATTTCCAAACTTATTGAAGATCCATAACAACAGCACTATTCTCACAGGATTTCAACACTGACATGTAAGCTTTCTGCTTTGTCAGACTCTGCTCCCACTAAAAATAATATTTTTTTCCCCCTGTGGAGAATTTAGTTTGAGTTTCTGAAAGGTATACAGGTTGATCCCTGTATCCATGGGGGATACATTCCAAGCATTCCCCTTGGGTACCTGAAACTGTGGATAATAGAGAACCCTATTATTTTCAATGAGATGAATGCTGGAAGTTGACCATAGAATAGCATTGGAGGAGCTAGAAATGTCTAGAGAGAGCATATTTTTTCAGACATGGATAAGTGAAACCATGGATACAAAATCCATGGATACAGGAGTTGACCTGTACATGCAAAGCCAAATCCAACAATAAAGTTTTACTTGAATCATAGAGTTAGAAGAGACCACAAGGGCAGTCAGTCTAACTCACTGTCATGCAGGAATACACAATCAAAGCACCAAGGCCACAATATTGGACTGCATTATTTCAGAATGCAAGTATGCATCTTGGTTTGATTTTCCCCAGAGGGCAAAAATCTCAACATAAAACTTGCTTTTAGCCTTCATAAGCAACCTGTGTTCCATTGGCCTTTCTTTTTGCTCTATCACTTGCTCGGTATGTGCTGGGAACTGTGTCAGGTCAGGAGTGGACCAATCAAATATATAAACCATCTTCTTGGGGCCCAAAGTAGTAATGCACGTGCCATGTAACTGAGTCCCAGGTTTCTTTCTACAAGCCTTGCAGCTTCTATGTTTTCTGAACATGTAGAGAGTAGCCGGGAGTAGGTATTCCCTGTAAAATTGCAGCACTTTCCACCTTTCCTTTGGTCTTTAGGTCTTTTGACTAAGACTCCGCGATGCTTCTGCCCCAACAGAGCCTTCATCCTCTTCAGTGAGTGCCTTCCGGAACAGCCCCAAGAAGGAGGTTTGGCGGTGAAGACTCCTGATCCGGATGTAACCCACAAAACAGTATAGCACTGGGTTGACACAGCTGTGGAGGTAAGCCAGAGCATTTGCCAGCTTGAGCCCAATCCCCCATGCTTCCTTGGTGCTTGATATGGTGCTGAGAAACACAAAGATGTGGTGGGGCAGCCAACAGATGAAGAAGAGCATCACAATGATGACTACTAGAGCAAAGGTTCGGTGGGAGCCCTCCCTGCGTCGCCCACGGAGCTTGAAAACCAGAACTAAGTAGGCTGAAGAAATGATGATGAAGGGCATGAGGAACCCCCCAAAGAACCTGCTCAGCCTCAGGGGCAGGTCCGTGGATTTCTTGAGAATGTTCTGATAGACACAGTAGGTGCCTCCATTTCTTACTTCAGTATGGCGGACTACCAGGTAGGGAATGCTGAAGGCCAAAGCTAGGATCCATGCTCCGATGCACATCAGGGCTTGACAGTGAGGCCCTCTGTGATTTTGAGCCCAGACAGGCCGTGCTATCAACAAGCACCGGTAGACACTGATGACAGTGAGGATGAAGACACTGGCAAAGACAGTGAGGTACCGGGCAAAAGCATGAAGCTTGCACAAGACAAGGCCAAAGGGCCAGCAGGAGTACATGATCTCCTGTACCAGGGCAGGGATACGGCCAAGAGAGAAGAGGCAGTCTGCCACAGCCAGGTTGAAGTAGCAGATGGAGGTGAAGGTTTTCCGCTTCTCCCGCATGGCAATGACCCACATCACCAACCCATTGCCAGAGACACCCAGAACCAGGATGATCACGTTGGTTACTATGGCAATGTGCCGCATGGCCTCTTCCACGGCAGTGGTATTGAGGTGACTACATGAGACATTCATCGTATCTGCAAAGAAGAACCCAGCCAAACTTAGTACCCATTTTTCTCATACCCCCCATATCTCCTAAAATCAGAAATATTATTTTTAAAAAACGGAGAGAGAAACATACAGTTCTGAGGGTTCCAAGACTGAGGGCTAGTCTAAATGAACTATTTATCCTGCCTTTTCCCCAGTCTTGCCTTGCTTTTGCCATTACTTTCCTCTCATATATAGCCAACAGCATCTGGTATTCCTTGGCCATCTCCCATCTAAGTACTAACCAGGGCTGATCCTGCTTGGCTTCCAAGGTCAGATGAGATCTAGTGCCTTCATGGCATTTAGTCCCTGGGCTGTGATTACTCATTCAACAAAATGCCACCTCAGCACATTGTATTACTACAGGGATCACTCACAACAATATATTGTTGCAGGGTATTTGTCTCCAACTACTATGAGGATTGCAATAAAGCTCAGAAGAAATGGGGAGCCTGGGAGGTTGGTGGCAAATAATGACATTGTCTCTGCTGATCATAATTTTCAGATACTTTAGCCTGCCAACCCTGCCTCCTCTACATCATCGATCCTATGAAAATGAGACATCCACTATGCATTCATCTTGTACATTTTCACTTTATTTTATGAACCGTAGTCCCAGAGGTGGCCATTATACCGCTGTTTAATCTCTAGTCAGGATTGACAATCATAATGCCCTCCAGATATTGTCAGACTGTGTTTGGCATCCTGTTAGTGACATATACATGTGTATGTCTGTGCATGTCTTTTGTTGTTGTTGTTGTGGAGAGTGGTATTCCCTTCTACCTCTGCAATGACAAAAGCTCCCCCAGGATTCATGGTTGTATTGTGACAGCCCTCCTGAATGACCATTCTAGGAGTGATGGGAAGCACCAAGGACTGGAGAAGCATCTAGTTATTTGTCCCATAGCCAAACACACACCAGTGATATTATCTACCACGATGCAGGGAGATTTATTTTTATTTATTTTATTTATTTGATTTATATGCCACCTTTCTTCCAAAGTAAGACCCAAGGCCCAAAAGACCCAAGAGATCTTAGTGGGAGATGCCATTGGTCTGCATCTGGCTATGGGACACAGCAAGATGCTTCTGTGATCCCCCTCCTGCTCTTCATCTGCCACAGAATGGCTGTTTGAGGAGCTATCACAGCCCTTCAGTAAGTCCTGGGGGTAGTAGGTAGGGAGTCATAGTTCTGTCTGTAGAACTCTTACACTATGCTGGACAGTGTAAACTGCAACTCCCAGCAGTCCTCACTGTGGGTTGTGCTGGCAAGGGCTGCTGCTGAAATCCAACAACATTTACGATTCCCTTGTATCCCATCTTTGCTCCAGACTGAAGGTTAGAGAGCTCAGTGCTAAACTGGAAGTTAGAGGCTATGGTCCTTATATTTAAGGACTCCTCAATTACCAGGACTTGCAACTGTGACACCACCAGATATCTCAAGATGCTTCCCATGTCACATTTCATGTTTAAATGTGTCTCTTTAGGCATCTGGCCAGAATGCCCTTTCTTCACCACGAGCTCCTCCATACCTATAGCAGCCGATGTCCTGAAAAGGCAGTTGAGAAATCATCAGCAAGCATGAGCTCAGAAGAGACCACAGCTTCCTGTTGTGGCTGAAAAGGCTGCACATCTTCCACAAACACAGAGGACCTGGACTAAATGGGCTCTTGAGTGGTCATGCTTGTGTGATGGGGCAATGTCCACCTTTCATGCAGTATGTGTGCCAGAGGGAAGAAGAGAAGGACTGAAGTTTATGTCTGTTGCCATGAAGCTGCTGGAAAGTCCATTGGCAGTACAATAGCTCCTAACAGATTTTTGCTGGCATAGTCCTTTTGAAGATAAAGTGGAAGGAGCACAGCCATTAAAACAGGATTGGAGGCTGTAGGCACCCTTTAGATATGGTTCAGCTTCACCTCCCATAATCTCTTATAATTAATCATGCTGGCTAGGGTTATTGGAATTGTAGTCCAACAACTTCTGGAGAGCCATATCTTTCCCATCCCTGTGTTTCTGGTTCTTCACATCATCTTCAAAAGGACCATATCAGCAAAGTCGATTTGGAAGCTATTGTCTTGTCTATGGGGTTCCCAGGAGTTTGTGGGAGATGGAATGAACCCATAGGAATCTCTCCTGTCCTGTCTGCCATTTACAATTGCATGGGAAAGCATTTGCTTTGACAAACATGCCCTATTGCACTCATGAACCCCACCCCCATTTTAACACATACAGCCATTTTGACATATGCATAAATTTGATCTCCGAAAGACCCTTCTTCTGCCCAGCAAGCTCCCCTTGCCTTCCAAAATCTAGTGATAAACCTTGATGTTTCTCTAAGTACAAGTACTGCCTTCCATTTTTCACCCAAAGCTCAAAGCAGAACCCAAGGAAGATGATTCTCTGACCTGTCTTATAGTCTCCAATCCTACCTGATTGTGCACAATAAAGAAAGCCCAGCTAACAAAACAAAAGAAAGCTCTGATTGCTCACTGTATGCACACAAATGAAATTACCTCCCTTGCCTTACAGTCCCACTGCGATTACAAACAGATTCTGAAGAATTTTGAAGCAATGTAAAAACCTGAAAAACCTACTTGATCAGAACCCAAACTGGTAAACAATGGTACAGAAGCAAATAAGGTCTGTACCATGAGCAACAGTAGTGCTGTCATCAACATTTTAGTGATTTAAAGACCTGTTACCTGTACAGATACTACACTACACTACACTACACTACACTACACTATATATAAAAGAAGAACAGGAAGGAGGTAAAGGAGTCCGTGTATGTATCCACACTACAGAATTATCACAGTTTGATTCCAGTATAACTGTCATGGCTGCATCATATGGACTCCTGGGTGATGGAGTTTAGAGTGGGGGTACTTAGATTTCTCTGCTAGAGATTCAGTGCCCTGAATGACAACATTAAAGCTATCTGGCAGAGAATTCTAAGTATCTCACAAATCTACAAAACTGAGGATAGAATTCCATCAAATAGCTGTGATTGCCTAGTGTGGATACATCCTCTCACACCTTTAAAACTAACCAGTTATTTTAGCATGAGCTTTCTTGCAATTCATTTCTTCAGTTCAGTCAATGGAATACAATATTCCTGCAGAATTACATAACTGTTGTGGGGGCGGGGGTAAGGGAAATGTGGTACAAAAAAAAGTAGTGACACTGGTCCTAAACTTTCAAAAAGGTGGTTTAGCATCAATATTCTGGCATCAGAAAGCCAATACATAAAGTTTGCTAGGTGTTGCCTTAGTTGTCTTTAAAGTGACATAAGTTCTGTCAAAAGCACAGTCTTTTCTGGAAGAAAATTTCTTTGCTATTGCTATACACACAACCATAACAAAAGTATGTGTCTTCAGGTTGCTTGTTGACTTATGACAACCCCATGAATTTCATAGGCATGAGTGCTCAGAAGTAGTTTTGCCATTGCCTTCTTCTGAATATAGCCTATCGCACCTAGTATTATAGCCTATTTCAAATCTCTGCGAATAGCTTAGAATTTGTGAATGTATTCCAACTCTGCTCTCTTCCCTGGAGCCAGCATGGTGTAGGGCTTTGAATGTTGGGCATGGACTCTGGGGACCCCTGGTTCAAATCCTGCTCATCCATGGAAACCCATGGTGTGACCTTTGGCAAGATCACACTCTCTCAGCCTCAAAGGGTGGCAATGGCAAACATCCTCTGGATATATCTTATCAATAAAACTCTAGGATAGGGTCACTATAAGTCTGGGTTGACTTGAAGTCACATTAAAAATCTCCTCCTCCTCCATGCATTTCTTCCCTTTGTTTTATATTGAAACAGACAACTCATCTACACCTTAGAATTGATACTATACTATATTTTGTTATACTGCACTATAGGATACTATATTACATTATAGAGCAAGGGTGAGGAGTCAGGGCTTTGAGTTGCATATTTGTGGCCCCCAGAGTCTCTTGGTGGTCCCCCAAATTCCCCTGAGTATCCCCAAAGTCCCCTGACCCTCTTTTTTTAAAAATCCTTTTGCTTCCCCCCTCAAAACATTTTTCCTGGCCATTTTTCAGCTGAAAGGGGCAACCAGAAGTGACATGATGTCACTTCTAGTACACAACAATGTGCTGCAGCATCATGTGCATATGTTCAGGGAGTGCTGCAGCAAAAATTGGCTCCTGCCCCCCACCCCCCAGTTGCCTGCCCCTTTTATAGAAACCAAGCAGCACAGAGAAAAGAGCCTCTGCAAGATACAGACAAACACCAAACCTCCCTACCAGACTCTATGTGGCATGATCCCTAGCACGTAATGTTGCTCACCACACACCGCTTCAGAATGCCTTCTGTACCACAGCACAATGCTGTTGGCTGGGTTCCGAGTTAGGGGTGTCTTGAACCGCTGCCCTTCCAATGAGTGGTACAAATGTGTGCAAGAGGAAGGCAAGGGAACCTGATTTCAACAAAAAAATGTCCCGCATAATCCTGGCCCCATCCTCGCTTTGCAAAATCATGATGCTGCAACAAACGTGCAGAAAGTTGAGGTTGCACCATCTTATCACTCACTTCCCTATCACAGAGAAAGTACACAGCTGTCCACCATCCTTCAGGGACTTCCAAGTCTTGGATTAGGAAAGTTGGTTTTGATGGTAGCAGGGGTGTAGCAATGGGGAGGGGCAGAGGAGGGCATTGATCCCTTCAAATAAGAATTCTGTTCTTCTTGTGAAATTTCCCTTCAGTCCCCAAGTTTCATTGCAGTAATATAAAACTTCTGTTGAGCATTTAGAAATATAGTTCAGGCATCCAAACAAAAGGAGATGGTAGAATTCTGCACAAAATCCTCAGAGGGTTTTCTTTTGCTCTCACCACTGTCACAGGCCCATCTTGTGAGGCCATGGGAAAGGGCCTTCTCAGTGGCTGATCCCAGATTATGGAATTCCCTCCCACAGGAAACTAAGGGTTTGTCTACACAGGCTATTTAGCCTGTCTTCCCCCTGTCTTAGAGCTTTGCAGTCCTGATGGCATAGGGCATTTGCCCCATTCTGCCCCTGAGTGGTCCTCACCACCCCAAGGCAGGTACAGAGCTGAGAAGGTGGGGTAGGGCCCAATTCAACATGTTAAAAACACACACAATTTACTCCATTACCACTGGCAAAAATTGGATTGGGTCCCATGTGTCTGCAGGAGCCCATCTCAACTGGCCAGCTCTCGCTGCTGCTGCCCTGGCTCTCCCCGAAGGCAAGAAGGAGTCCCGCAACATGTGACCAAGACTGGTCACATGCAGAGGACCTCAGTCACATGTTGTGGTCCCCCTTTGTGCCTTCCAAGACAGCAAGCAAAATGGTGGCGGTGGTGGCTGCAGCAATGGGGCTGGTGTGCCCATTGGGATTTCCTCCTATTCCATGGAGGGAATGGGGGAACAACAGGCCTGATCCACAGCCAGGATATGCTGGCAGGGAGCCAGCATATTCCGGCTCATGTAGATGAGCCCTAAGCTGACACCACTGACTCACTCTTTTTCTTCTGGCATACAAAGACCATTTAATTTAAACTAGCTGGACCCGGCGTACCATATGCCATTAAAACAGTCCCCCCAAAATGCCCAGTCTACCTCATGACAACCCTTTGAGGTAGACTGGTGCGGTTAAGTCTCCCCCATGCCATTGCTCCTGCCTCCCCACGCCACCCATTTTGCCCCCTCCCAGGCAGCTCATCCCCCCATGCTGCCTGTCCTGCCACCTCCCACGCCACACATTCAGCCCCTGCCCAAGCCGCCTGTCCAGCCCCCTCCCACACCACCTGTCCTCCCCATACCACCCATTCAACCCTGTCCCACACCACCCGTCCAGCCCCCTCCCACACTGCCCATCCAACCCCCTCCCATGCCACTCATCCCCCTGCCACCCATCCTGCCCCCTCCCATGTTGCTCGTCCCCCCTATGCTGCCTGTCCTGCACCTCCCACGCCACCTGTGTGCTCGTCCCCCCCATGCTGCCTGTCCCACCCATGCCACTTGTCCAGCCTCATACCATGCTGCCAGTCCATCCCCCTTCCACGCCACCCATCCAGCCCCCTCCCACACCACTCATCCCCCCATGCCACCCATCCACCCCCCTCCCACACTGCCCATCCAGCCCCTCCCATGCCATTCGTCTCCCCCATGCTGCCTGTCCAGCCCCCTCCCATACTACTTGTCCCCCCGCCCATCCAGCCCCCTCCCACACTGCCCATCCAGCCCCCTCCTACATCGCCTGTCCTGCCCCCTCCCATGCCACTCATCCCACCCTGCTGCCCACCCTGCCCCCTCCCACGCTGCTCGTTCTGTCCCCCATGCTACTCACTCTCCCTCTCCAACTATGTTTCAGCTCTACATGGTCCTGCCCCCAGTGTGCTGATTGGCTACCCACCAGACCTGTGATTGGGTGGTCAGGTCCCTAAGCAGCCAATCAGCACACTGGAAATGGCAACATACCCAAGAGAATTATATATAGATAGATAGTAGTTGGTTGTGGGGAGTTTTTTTTTTTTTAATGGGTCCCATGTGTGGAGAAATGTTTGATATTTAATAAATATATAAGCAAGCGAGCAGAACAAACTGATTCTATACAAATAAATATTTTTTAAAGGAAGAAGTACAGTTTATAGATGAAGCTGTCTGGGCAAGGATGCTAGTTTCTGGTGTCACTAGAGAGAGTAATGGGAAGGGGTCTTCCTTCCTTCCTTCCTTCCTTCCTCCTTCCTTCCTTCCTTCCTTCCTTCCTTCCTTCCTTCCTTCCTTTTCAAAATAAATGAGAGAATAAGGACCCAAGTGTAAGCTCAGTCACCAGGGAATGTGGGTTCTGTTGCAATGTTGACTGATTCAATCAAGCAAGATCTTTCTGTTGTGGCTCCTGGAGAGAGACAGTCGAGATACATCAGGAAGAAGTTCCAAATGCAATACAGGTTTCACCCCCACCCCCCGTATCTGCAGAACCAATATCCACAGTTTCAGTTATCGAAGGCTGAAAAAATAAGGACATAGATCATAGAGTCATGCTGGAAAATGTCTAGAGAGGTGTTCTCTCTAGGAATCGCTAGGTCCTCCAGTGCAACTCTATGGTATGTTTGTACCAAGACATCCTTTATTTTAATAGGGTTTGCTCTTATCTGCAGTTTCACTTATAAATGGTGAGTCCAGGAACCCTCCATGGGTACTGGGGTGGGCGGGCGATCTGTACATTAAAATACCGTATATTCTGACGTATAAGACTGCTTTTAAACATTTGAAAAGCTCCTCAAAAGTGGGGGGGGGTCATCTTATAGGCCCAGCAGATCTTTCCCCCTCCTATGAGAATGACTGCCTTATCTTTGAAGTGTAAAAATTGCCTGGGCAGTTTTCCCAGCAGATCCTTCCCCCTGCTGTGAGAATGACTGCTTTGCTTTTGAAGTGTTAAATGGCCCTCCATTTAGCTCAGGAAAGAAGAAAAGCAGTCCATTAAAATGATGTTAGCCTAAAATTAGAATTTCTGGATTCAAACTTATCATTTTGCATCAAATTTTGTCTATGGTGAAATTCTCTTATCTGAATAAAAGCTTCTGGCAGAGTTAAATCATTCTTTAATTGCAAAGTATTTATTATGGGATTGTATTTTGGTAAACTTGCCAGGAAGATTCCCATTTGCATAGCTTTGGGGCATTTCCTCTCCAGGAGTTTGCAAGTGGCTCTAAAATCATTAATGTGCTCATGCAAAAAATTGGGATTTGATAGCTTCATATTAATCAACTTAATTATAATGCAACCTTACTTTCCAAAGATTGAACACCAGAGAGATTTTTCAAAGCATCCCATGGTTTTTTAGCTGTTCTCAGTCCTTTAATTTCACAGACGATTCCATCATCTACAGCCACTGAGCTGGCTGGCTGGCTGGCTGGGGGTGGGGGCCAAACTCTATATTTTAACTTAAAAATTGGGGGGGCATCTTATACGCCCAGTCGTCTTATACACCGAAATGCAGAGATCCTTCACTGCATTTGTAACTATGTACTATGAGTCTCTTCCTGCCTTCTAGCCATTGTGTAATAAGGAGAAGCTTCTCCTTATCACACCATAGGGGGATTTATGGCAACAGTAACATGAACACAGACACTTAGGTGAATATGAAGTAGTTATGGATCCATAACTTTAGGTTACAAAGCCATAACTGCAATGCAGGATCCCAGCCCTTATAATTAAAACAAAAAATCACTCTGTCATAGTCTTGTGTATATGTGTGTATGCATGATTCTTGGGTATCATGCGTGTAGGACTGACTTCTGGTTTTAAAATAATAACAGTAGTAAAAACAAACAAACAAAAAAAAACAACACCAGCAAACAGACAAGGAAGCTTTAACCAATATTTCAAAATCCATAATTTTATACTCAAAAACTTATATGGATCATGCTTTTGCTCATTGTAAAAAACATACAAATAAATTTCACTTTTCTATGAAATGGTTTAAGGTCTGCTCTTCCAGACTGTAATTAAATGTGTCACTCTTCCATACCAGCTGTAGCCCATAACCTGTATATTAATTCTGGCTTTGTCAGAGAGAAAGATTTTTTTTTTACCCCAGTTAATTAGAAATGCACATTTGTACAGGATGTTTTTTTTAAAAAAAAAATATACATGTGCAATTAACTCTACATCTTCTGATTATGACTCTACAGAGGCAGGGATTTCATGGTAATGTGAAGTGAATAGGAGGCACATCATGCTAGATCCAACATGTGTTGCATAGTCAAGTACTCACTTGTGCTGAAGGCGAACTATCATCATGCCGTGGGGAAATACCTGTAGAACATGTCATGAAATCTGCAGCATTTCGGTAAAGCCGACGATGGGTAACTAGAGGAAGGACAAGGGGCTATGAAATAAAGTTAAATATCCATTCTGGACTTTAGGCTCTCTCTTTATGATGACCACCATTCTTTCATTTTATTGTTGTATCTTGTCCCAGCCTGTGAACTTGGGGACACTGAGAGAAGCATTGAAGGGTGGTCACTTGCTCTTTAGTTCAAGGAATGGTTGCTTATCAGGACTAGACCCATGGCCCCCATGGGGGGGGGCTGACAGGGCTCTAGCCTGGGGGATCAGGGGACTGGGATCAGGAGGGGGCCCCCAGTATGATATTGACTATGTGATGAATGTTGCTGTCCTTGAGCAAGCAGGGATCACCAGCACTGAGGCCATGATATTGAGAACACAGCTGCGCTGGGCAGGGCACGTTTCTAGGATGGAGGACCATCGTCTCCCAAAAATACTACTCTGCGGTGAACTCGCCACGGGTCACCGTAAGAGGGGCACTCCAAAAAAGCGATACAAAGACTCCCTCAAACAACATCTCAGGCTTGGCCAAATTGATCACCAACAGTGGTCCGCCCTGGCCTCACATCGGGAGGCATGGAGACGCACTATCCACAATGCTGCAGCCTTATTTGAGAACTCACGCCGAACAAGTCTTGAAGAGAAACGACAATGCAGAAAGAATCACAACCCAAAAACATCACCCAAGGAGACCTTCTGCTGTGCTTTTTGCAACCGGACTTGTTTATCTCGGATTGGCCTTTTTAGTCATCAGCGCCCTTGCAGAAAGCCCGGGATGAGTCCTTCCTGAATCTTCGTTTGTAAAGAAAAGCCAGAGAGAGAGGTGTCATCATTTAAACTGATTTATTTTAATCTTTATCCTAAATTCTATAGAGTATCTCATTGACTTTAATCTTAGCAAACAAACAAGTTTCTTGATTAGTCAACTGATCATATCAACAGTAGTATACAGTAGAATACAATAGAATACAAAGTATCTAAATATCAAAATGCATGCGAAAATAAATTAAATCACATCTAAAACTCATGTATAAAATTAGCTAAAAAATTTAACCGTATACTTTGGTGATGTAAGGAAACACATAAAAGAGATAAAATCAAATGGATAAAATAAAGTACGAAATGGAGTAAAATATCATGTAATGTGATATAAAGCAGCACAAGCACAAGCACAAGCTAGAACGAATGGATTAAAGAAGCTCTACAGAAAGGTTTAAATAAACTCGTCTCCATGGCACGGAACCCCATTTTGTGAAATAAACTGATTTCTTAGGTAGGCAGCTTTTATAATAAATTCTGCAGTACTTCGCACTAATTGTAGGTTCTCTCCAGCCAGGAAATGGGATAATTTAGCAATGGGATCCCAGTTGCTCATTCTAACCAAAAATGGTTGTAAATAATGGGACCTCTCGTTATCATAGATATAACAATAAAACAAAATATGTATAATATCCTCTACAGTGGGAGCACCACAAATACATGTTCTTTTGTGGTAGGGTATGTTTTGAAATCATCCTGTTCTTACCATAGAATTCAATTGCTGGAATCTAGCTCTAGTAAAAGCTGTTCTCAGCTTCTGCATTAGCTGTAACTTGAGATAGTTTTCTAGGCTAAACACAGTCTTATTTTTCACTAACCAAAGCAAAGATTTACATCCAGCCATCAAGGCTATGTCAGATTGAGCACTAATATCCCAAACCCTTTGTTCTATGGCTTCCTGAGCATTGTGACCAGAATGAAGAAAATAAAGAGGGAAAAAACCCAACTGATACAATAGTGTGGACAGCTGGGATACCCAGAAATTTGAACTCCCTATGTCCAACTGTTCTTCTAAGCAAAGTCTCGGGAGTCTCCCTGACTCCATTTTAAGAATCTTTAACCAATAGGTAAAGGCTTTTATCATGACCTGACACTGAACTGAATGAGCTCCACTTTAATCTTAGCAATAGGTAGGGGGCCCACCAAAGATCCTGGTCTGGGATGTGGGGGCCATGACTAGACCAGTACACTTTGCTTCTGACAGTTAAAAAAAAATAAGATGGTGCCCCTTTCCATTCTGTGTACAAAAGCCAACTGGACTGTAGAGATGGAAAGAATATTTGAAAATATTTTTTAAAAAGTAAAAAGATGTTCTTTGAGTCTCGTGAAACCCTGATGAGAACATTGAACTGGCATGAATCTTCACAATTTAGGATTAATTCTGCACAAAATTTGCACGTGATTGTTTTGTGTAGAAAGCATCACTTTCTGTCCAGGAAACATCATTTTCTGCACAGGAAATGAGAATTCTATATGGAAACATAGAATTATGCACAGAAAAAGCTATTTTCTGCACAGAAAATGTTGTAATTGGGGAAATCTTCTGTGCAAAATTTGCATGTTGGTGATTTGCATAGAAAATAGCATTTTCTTCATAGCAAGCAGCTTTTTCTGTATAGGAAATCATATTTCTGCACAGAAATATCAGTTCCTCTGCAGAAAAATGCAATTTCCTGAACAGAAAAAGCTGTACATACACAAACACACACACACACCAAACCCCAAACCCCCAAACCACATGGGTGAGTTTTACACAGATTTAGTCCCAAATTGTGAATAGGCTTTGAAAACTACATAGTTTTCAACAATTTTCTTGCAGTAGGGAAGAAAATTATGAAGATTACTTGTGTGCTTCCTTTAAGAAGAAACTTAGCAAAGAATTACATCCCTACTGACCCCTTCTTCAACCGTGGTGCTGGAACATCATCACATGAGCCTGCCCAAGCTCTAAGATCTAAAGGGGAGGCCTTTCTCTCAGTCCCACCACCTTCCTAGGGATGGTTGTTTATCAGAGTCCTTTTACATCATTTACAGAAGAGAAGGTTAAGTGGTAACATGATAGCCATGTTTAAATATTTGAAGGCATGTCATACTGAGGATGCAGTAAGCTTGACTAGGACGTGGAGCAATGGACTCAAACTCCAGGAAAAGAGATTCCACCTAAACATTAGGAAGAACATCCTGACAGTAAGAGCTGTTCGGCAGTGGAATGCACTGCCTTGGAGTATGGCGGAGTCTCCTTCTTTGGAGGTTTTTCAACAGAGGCTGGATGGCCATTTGTCGAGAATGCTTTAATTGTGTATTCCTGCATGGCAGGGGGTTGGGCTAGATGGCCCTTGTGGTCTCTGCCAATTCTATGAGTCTATGATTTGTAATGGATTATTTTAAAACAAACAAACAAACAGGGGGTGCCAGCTATTAAACAAGAACTCAGATGTATTACTGGATGAAAACATCCAGAAATCTCCTTGGCCATGCTGTCTGAGGAATTCTGGGAACTGTAATCCAAAGTTCCTGAACCAAGAAGCTTGGGACTTTCTGCATGCAAAAAAAACAAACAAAAAAACCCCTGGGCTACAGGAGTATAGCTACTGGGTGGTGGTGGCAGTGGTGGTTGAGGATGAGGACCTTGCCCCCCAAATAAGAATTCTTCCCCCTGCAAAGGAAATTTTCCTTCAATTGCCAGATTTCTAACATGGCAGAAAGCGAGACTTTGAAAATCATCGCCACCTATAATGCTTCTGTTTGATGTGTTCAAATTTCCTCTTTCATTTTGCCTGCCCCTTTTCTTTGGAAGGCTAAATACTAAGTGTATTTCTAAATGTTCAGCTTTAAGTTACTGTGATGCTAGAAATTTGGAGACTGAAGGAAAATATCATGGGTGGGATTCTTATTTGCAGGGGAAGTGTCTTCATCCCCACCCCAAAAGCTATTGGAGTACAATGTCCTCATTTTGCCCCCAGCTATATAATATACTTATATATACTTAATTATGATGGGACTTATGCATACAAAAGCTATCTGTCTGCAAGGTCTTTCTGTTGGAGACTAGGGTGGGTAGTGCATGGAATAGCTACTGTTTGAACTACAACTACCACAATTCTGCCCCCCTCCTGAAATTTTCCCCCAGGCCCCAAATTTCTAATGTTGCAGGGACTGAGACACTGATACAGTTGGCCCTCTGTATCCACGGATTCCTTATCCTGGATTTAACCCTACACAGTTTGAAAATACTCCAGGAGGGGGGATTCCAAAAAGCAAACCTTGATTTTATCATTTTATATAAGGGACTCCATTTTCCTTTGCCATTGTATATAATGGGACTTGAGCATCCATGGATTTTGGTATCCACGAGGGGTTCTGGAACCAAACCTCAGCGGCTAACAAGGCCCCATTGTAATGGCTTTTCCTTGCTGTGTTCACCTTCTCTTGGTCACTTTGCCTGTCCTTTTCTTTTGGATGCCTAAACCATTTCCCCAAACACTTACATGACATTTTAAAGTCATTGCAAGCCCTGAAGAAAATATCTCTGGAGGAGCAGAATCCCTATGGGAGAGGGTAATGCCCTTATCTCTCCAAACCCCCATAGCTACACCTCGGGCTACATCCTACCCGCAGCCACAAACTACCATCTGTGGATGAGATGACTGCCTTCAGTTTCAGGAAGTGGAATAAGTTGGGAAGGGGGTCTAAGTTCAATATGAAATGTTGACAGTTCTAGTGCCAGCAACCCTCCACCGGGACCTGACAAAAACTAAGGATGGGAAAATCGGCCAGTTTTGCTTTTTTCCAGAACTGAAGTTTTGAATTCTCCCAATTCTTTGCACTCACTTAAGAAGAAATTGGTGAAGGCTTGATTTGGAACAAACTTCCATCATAAAAAAACTGGAATGGACTTCTTCCCACTGCATACTGACCAATCTCAACAGGTAAAGCTATTCCCTACATGGGGAAAGATAGTGCTCTACCTGCCTGCTTTGTAAATGTGAGATATATGGAGCCGTGCAGAAGAGAGAAGTGGCAACCTGAATTCAGCACTTCAAAAATGGTGAATCAATGTGGATTCATAGTAAGACTTTTAAAAATGAAGGGTTAAAATTTCTGGGCCTGGATGGGTGGAACTGTCATTTCATTTTCTCCAAAGTTTTTTTTAAAATTCCAGGTTCTTTTCATTTCAAATTGGAAGAAATTTGTGATTGCTCATAAATTCTTATCAAAAATGAACTGAAATCAAAATCTCACCCTACACATCCCTTCTACAGCCAGAGAAAGAATAGAATCCCAGAATCACAGTCTACAAGTAATTACTCACCACAACTGAAGTGAAGTAGGATCAGAGTTCCCAACAATACAATGAAGGTCCCAATTGAGATCCCAGCAAGCTCCACGAGAGACAACTTGGGACGAGAGTCTGAAAACATATTTGAAGTTATAGGAGAAAGATGGGGATATACCCCTGTGTTTTGAAAGTATACATCAGAGGGATCATGTGAACTAGTTTCACACATCTGCTAATAGGAGAGGTGGGATACAAATAATAATAATAATAATAATAATAATAATCCCAAATATCACACCACCATTATTTGTGTGATTGATGTGCATCAGGTCTCTGTATGTATATTGGTGGATGTGCAAAAGTTCTCTGTATGAAGGAATCAGGACCACCCTGTGGAGAAGTTCTACAAGTGTTGGACTGGGACTTGAGAGACCCAAGTTCAGGTTCCCCCACTGGGGCATGAAGCTCAGTGGCTAACCTTGAGTCATTCTCTCTCTCTCAACTTACCTCACAAGGTAGTTATTATAAGTATGATGAGGGAAGGGGACACATATGCTACCTTTAACTGATTGGAGGAAAAGTGGAATATAAATGCAACATTAGATACAGGTTGAGCAGAGGTGGAGGTACACAAGCAAAGCACACCCCCAGCCAACACTCAGTGGAGGTCTCCAGAAAGGAGGATGCCCAACCTACATAACATTTTCCAGGGTTTATATATCTCATTATTCATCAGTCTCTCCATTTGTCTCTCCAAGTTTGTTTCAACTCCTGACACAAACGTACAATTTTTATACCTTTCACATACAAACATTGACCATTCTCAGCAGGGGATGGGGAGTGGTGGAGAATGGCCTCTTCTCAGGACCTTCCAAATTAAGTTAAGAATGCTGGATTTGGATCTGAAAGTTCCACGTTCTTGTCCAGACAGTGCCATGATCTTGAGCTGGCCTGCTTCATTGTTGTTGCAAAGATAAAGTGTCATTGTAAAGTGGTGAGGAAAGCTGTACATAGTGCTGTGAACTCCTCGGAGGAAAAGCAAGGCATACCTTTAATGCTTAACATGATATTAGTTCTTACAATAAATCAACCAATCAGAAAGCATTCGTTGTCTGTTTAGCCACCAGTCTCCCTAACAAAGAGTGCATTGGACAATGCTGCCACTGACTACTATAGAATACTTCTGGTCACACTGGTTCTATCATTCTCTCCTGATTTCCTCACTCACTCTTCAATAGGATCTATTTAAACTAGTTAGGGACTGTGGTGTAGTGGTAAATTGCTGGCGCTCAACATAACAGTCCCCATAGACAGGCTGTCAAAAGGAGCCCAAAGCTAGGATTGTATACACTTTGAGCTGCAATTGCTAGACTAGAACACCAACAGGAAGCTGGTCAGTAAGAATTTGTAATTTAGGGCTTAGTTGTTGCACTCAGCTAGATCTCCCCAAAAGAAATCACCTGCATGTTAATTGACAGAAGTAAATATGGTTTTTCAAAAACCTGTTTCAGGCTAGGCAGCTATCTGAGGCAAGGGGGGGCATGTTGCCCCCCCAGGAGATTTTGGAGGACTGCATCCCCACATTTTCCCCTCCAAATGTTGTTCCTCCAAATCCTCTCTAGGGGATATGGAGGGCATTTTTGCCATGTTTTTGGTGTCCAGGAGAGTCCTTTAAAACAAAACAAAACAAAACAAAACAAAACAAAACAGGAAGTGACCTGAAAGTCACTTCCTATTCACATCCTATTTTTAAAAGAAGGGCTCTCCTTGGCCTAAAATGGTTTGGGGATGTGGGGTGATTGTGACAAAGATGCCCCCAGAGAGTGTTTAGATGCATTTTGGGACAATTTTTTTAAAAAATTGACTTCCCAGGAGCCACAGGGACCATAAAAATGGCCCTGGGACATCACATGTGGTCTGTTGGCAGCACTTTGCCCACTCTTGGTCTAGTTCTAGTTGATTATCAAACAAGAAAGATAATTGCTAAAGAAAGGGGCTAGATTTTAAGGGATTTTTTTGGTGTGTGTGTGTGTGTGATTTTAAAATGGTAGAATGTTCAGAAGAGTTCAGAATCATGCTTGGGAGACTCTAGAATAGAATAGACTCTAACCTTTTTTGACAGACATGGGTAGCATGTCCATGATGTTTTGTCCAAAGGGATTGGTTGCTGTGCAGGTAATGGAGTGATCGCTGACTTTGCCTGTCACATCTGTCCAGTTTAGTGAGCTGCTGACTCCATTTCCCTCTCCCCAGGAAGTAACCTCTAGGTGTTCCATTGTGTTGTTTTCCATGAGGTTTGTTCCATCCACATTCCACTGGATCTTGGGTGGGGGCCAGGAATGGAAGAAACAGAGGCAATGGAGGGATTTGCCCTTCTGCTGGCATCCCATATTTGGTGAGGCCTTGATGGGCTCAGGTTTGTCTGGAAAGGGATAAAAGCCAAGGTCAATGAACTTAATCCAGGAATATTTGACTTGCAGTTCCACAACACAATGAGAGAGTCTGTTCTCCAGAAGAAAGCAAATGCAAGGAGAAAAATGATCAGGTACAGCAGGATGGAAAATCTTTTGGAGGCATCACATTCCAATTTAGGAAGAGTGTTCTATGGATACAGTGGACTGTCTAGAAAAAGACAATAATGATTGGTAAGGTAGAAGGCAACAGGAAAAGAGGAAGACTGCATTCCAGATAGATAGTCTCAATCAACAAAGCCATAGCCCTGAATCTGCAAGACCTGAACAGGGGTGTTGAGGATAGGGTGACTTGGAGGTCTCTCATTCATGGGGTTGCCATAAGTCAAAGTCAACTTGATGGCAGTTAACAACAACAAGTATGCCTAGGGAGCCAGTCTGGTGTAGTGGTTTGAGTGTTGGTCTAGGACTCTGGGATAGTCAGCCATGGAGCTCCCTCAGTGGCACTGAGCAACTCACACTCTCTCAGCCTCAGAGGAAGGAAATGGCAAACCTTCTCTGAATAAATCTTTCCAAGAAAAACCCATTATAGGTTCACCTTAGGGTTGCCATAAGTCAGAAATGACCTTGAAGACAAACAACAACCAATTTAGGGGTTGTGTAGGTGGGACTAAGGGAACAGAGCCAAAGGCCAAATGAAGGCCACAGAGTAGAGTGCCCAGAGCCAATGGAAGTTCGTATCAATTTTCATGATCTTTCAGCAATTGTGGCTAGCACACAATTGGCAAAATGCACAGCTGAATTCTATACAATAAGCTGGAAAATGCACAATCAGTTCTCTGCTGGGCATTTTTTTTAAAAAAAACAGCAACCAAGGAGTTCTTTAAAAACTCAGTTCTTTTAAATATCCTGTTCTCTACATCCCTAACTGGAGACTGGAGCTTGCAAAGAATTTGCAAAGTGAACAGCTGAGTTCCTTACAATTGCGGAGTGCCTGCAAAGTACAGGTTGATCCCCATATCCATGAGGGATACATTCAAAGACCCCTTGTGGATACTTGAAACCATGGATAGTTGGACACCCTATTATTTTCAGTGAGACAAATGCTGGATGTTGACCACAGAATCACATTGGAAGACCTAGAAACACCTAGATGTGGATAAGTGAAGAAACCATGGATACCAAATCCATGGATATGGAGGTTGATCTGTACACACCCAGTTCTCTGCAAAGTTATTGAAAAGGTTAAACAGCTCTAAATACCTGATGCCTTTGTAAATCCTGTTCTTTCCAATGACTAATTGAGTATGACTAATTGTTTCCTCAGCCAAACATGCAACCAAATGCACAACCAAATCTGCATGTGCATTCACCTTTGGAATGGAAATGCAGCCACCATGTATTGGGTGTCCCACTTAGAAGGGGAAGTGGGTAACAGATAAAAGTGGAGATAGTTCACAGAAAGTTCACAGAAAGTCTACATAAGGCCCAAAGAGCTACTCACAGGCCATGTGGAGGTAGATGGTATTCTCTATAGTTTCCCCTGTAGCAGGGTATGTGACGCGGCAGGTGAGGAGTCTGCCCTCATCAGTTAGGGAGGGTATGAAGGTGGCATCCACTCCATTGGTCCAGGCCCATCTGCTGTGTGCTTTACTCCATGCAGCTGTTTTGATATTGCTTGTCTCAGCAGGCCAGACAATACGGGAATGGTTCCTTGAGCAGATGTTTGCTGTCACACAACTGAATGTGACTGGTTTCCCCCAAATGATCTCTGATGGAATTTGGATCTTGGGTTTCTGCAGATCTGAACCAGGGGAGAGCCCCAGGAAAGGAATTAGAAAAAAAAAATCCATAGACCATTGAGTAGGACACATGAGATCTGGACTCAGGAGGGAATCCTCTGTTGTTGCCACTTGGCCTTTTCCTGCTCCACCATGTTCCAAAATTGTGGTGCAATCAGTGAGAAGGTGGCACCCCAATTTAGTAACTTCTCACCAAACGTTGGCTAGCAGGGGATTAAATCATCATCATTTTCATCATCATCATCATCATCCAGGTACAGAATAAGTTGTGTGAGATGGTTATGGAAGAGAAACAATGGTGGCAGAAAAGTACCCAGCCCATACCCAACCAATCACCACCCACATGCAAATTCCCTCTCTGCATCACAATCTACTCAATCTGCAGCACTGCCACACAAGCACCCCTCCCTCCTCTCACACCCCCAGCCACTCATCAGTCATGGGCTGCAATGGGATCCAGGCAGTTAACTGATGGTGACGGCAGGATGCCACTGCTGCCAGTGGGCCGGAGCTAGACAGTCAACTGGTGGTGGCTGCAGCAGGGTAACAGAGCGAGCCACCCTCAGCAATTCCAGGAAAAATGTGAAACACTGAGAACGGAGAGGAGGAATGTAAATCCCCAGCCTAC
This sequence comes from Gambelia wislizenii, assembly GCA_030847615.1. NCBI lineage: Eukaryota > Metazoa > Chordata > Lepidosauria > Squamata > Crotaphytidae > Gambelia > Gambelia wislizenii. The sequence goes on along the minus strand of JAUMIR010000010.1, from coordinate 29,699,231 downwards.
CTTACAGGGTTGTTGTGAAAGCTACTGGGAGTTTTGGGGGGAGTTTTTAAATGGCATATGGTACCCCAGGTCCAGCTAGTTATTATGAAATTGTTGTTCGAATTCATATATTTCTGTATAATACAAACCTGTCTTCTGCTGATTATTACTGCCAATGAACAGGGCAAGTAGACACTCCAATTTTCTAAGTTAGCAGTCCAAACTCATGGCACACATATTTGTGGTTGTTTTTTATCATTGTCAGAAGGAAATTCTGACACTGACAAGTAGAGGGCAGCCAAACTCAGTTTTCCCAACCCACATGAGCCAATTGCAAAATAGGTAAAGTGAGGCCAATTGCTCTTTGAGGGAATAGCATCACAATGGCAGACGTCCTCTGAACAAATCTTACCACGAAAACACTGTGATAGGGTCACCTGTGGGTCGTCATAAGTCAGTAATGATACAGAGGTACACCACCACCACACCAATCTCAACTTTTCCTATAGTGAACACGGGCCACCTCACCTACTAAGCTGGCAGGTTGAGGCCTCACCCAAAATGTTTGGGGGAAATACTCCTTTTTCAACTGATAAGCCACCCATGAATGTGTGTGTGTGTGCACACACTACTGTACACACATGTGCAGTAGCATGTGTATAAACCCATGGGTTGTGCCTTCCATACATTGCTCAGTGTTTAGGTGGACAGTTGAAACAAACAAACATAGATAAAAAACAAATATACATAGATCGTTCCATGGGTCTATTCTAGTTGGGACTAACCAACAGGATTCCAGCCATGCAGTTGGATATTCTTGGATGGTGCATATTTATCTGCCAGTGTCATCAAATGCTTCCTTATTCACTAGGATTGCAGACACATAGACTCATAGAGTTGGAAGAGACCATAAGGTCCTTCCAGTCCAACCCCCTGCCATGAAGGAACACATAATCAAAGCACTCCTGATCGATGGCCATCCAGCCTCTGTTTCAAAACCTCCAAAGAAGGAGACTCCACCACACTCTGAGGCAGTGCATTCCACTGCCGAACAGCTCTTGCCACCAGGAAGTTCTTCCTAATGTTTAGGTGGAATCTCTTTTCCTGTAGTTTGAGTCCATTGCTCCATGTCCTAGTCTCTGGAGCAGCAGAAAACAAGCTTGCTCCATCCTCAATATGACATTCTTTCAAATATTTAAACAAGGCTATCATATTACCTCCTAACCTTCTCTTCTCCAGGATAAACATACCCAGCTCCCTAAGTTTCTCCTCACAGGGTATAGCTTCCAGACCTTTCACCATTTTGGTCGCCCTCCTCTGGACACATTCCAGCTTGTCAATATCCTTCTTGACTTGTGATGCCCAAAACTGGACACAGTATTCCAGGTGAGGTCTGACAAAAGCAGAATAGAGTGGCACTATGACTTACCTTGCTCTAGACACTATACACTGAGCATTGTGCACATGCACTATGAATTCCCCATTGCACAACAGGAGAATAAGCAAGGACACTAACAGATACACATCCAGTTGGCATTCAACAGAAAGGGTTTGTGTGAATACTACGTATTTATTTTCTCTTCATGGGTAACTTTCCCAAGTTTGGGGGCCTGTGCTGGACACAAGGGAACCCACCGCAGCCTGCACTACTGCCAGAACAGATGTGCTACCAAAATTCAATGGATGCTCCCAAGTTTTCCACTACCACTTCTGCAGCTGTAACTCAGAAACCACTGTCAGGGTTCGCTATGGGAAGGTGGGTGCCGGAATACCTATCTGCACCACTGACCCATGCCAGTCTACAGGACAGAGAATGACCTTTCCTTTCATAAGGGAAAGGTAGGTTAAAAAGGCCATTTTGGCTGCTGGGGATGGAATTTTGACAGGGTTGTTATGGTGGTGGTAATTTTTAGTGTTGTGGGTTTGCCAGTGACTGCACCAGCCCTTTGGGCCCATAAAAACAACCCAATAGGGCTAGCTGTAGCCCACTGACCCATATGGGTTCCAGCCCTAATGTAAAAGTTTGAAGGAAAAAGTAGCTAAATAGTCAATTAGGGAGGATAAAGGAATTTACCAACCTGTGACAGTAACATGAGGATTAGTGCAATTTTCTGTATCAGTTGGAAGGAAACTGTGTCTGTAGTTCTTTCCTTTGTCAATGTGAAAGTAATACCACCCCCAGTCATTGGGCCCGGCATTAACGATGCTGAAGGAACAGTCGCCTTGTGTTACATTCCCAGTTAATTTCATGTTGGTCATTTCAGCATTCTGCCTTTCGTCGTTGGTGGCCATAAGTTCTCCCAGGACCCAGATGTTGATCCACAGCAAATAGTAACGCTTCCTGACTATTCTAAACCAGTAACCATGCAGAGGCTCAGAGCTGCCCTTGTACCAATCAGGAGTCGTAAATCGGCAGGGAACGTGGACGCAGAAGCCATGTGATACATAGATGTTGCCAGGCACTGTGATTGTATAGTGTGCACGGCTCAGCAAATTTGCTAGTTGGAGAAGGGGAAAAAAAAAAAAGAGATAGACTTAACTGGCATTCACTGATGCTCAGTTGGATCCAGCTCAGTGTTTGCCTCTTATAGTCTGTCTGCCAGGGAGATGGGTTTGGGGGTACCAAGGCAACCATATATCGTTATTCTATGGCAGGGAAGGGGTTATATGTACTTCCTAGAATGAGGCTTCCACATTAATCTTGGCAAAGCATTTAGGCCAATAAGAGGATGAGCATTCTTATGAGAAATCCCAGGAGCTTTGAGCTTTGTCCTCCCTGTCTAACTTTCTACCTTTTCCAGTTTCTGCATGTATTGTGTTAGATTTGTATATGACAGAGTACTTTATTTATATTATATTTTATTATAGACAGCCCACGTCCATGCTTTTGATTCGGCTTCAGCCCATAGCTGAAAACCTGCTACCTTCTACCCTCCAGCATTTCACAGTTGAAAACTGGGACATGCATGGTCAAGCAACAGCAGCATGTGGTCAATGTGGCAAAATTAGTAATGAGAAAGAACACACAAGCTTGGAAAAGCTGCAGCAGCTTGCTTTAACCTGAACCTACAGGGAAGGCCAAGATTCTGCCCCCTCTTCTCTTCTCTTCTCTTCCCTGTTGAGTGCAAGCTATTTTTGTACTTTGAACTTGTTTTGCAGCAACTGAAGTAAGATGAGAACAAAGGGGAAAATGGGAAGAGGAAAGAGAAAGTGGGACATTTTAAAAGCAGCAGAAAGAGTGGGAGGAAAGAGCATTAATTGGGACTGTCCTTGCCAAATTCCGACAGTTTGAGGGTATGTTATCTGCTATGTGATCCCTTTAAAATGGAAATGTGGTGGATGTAATGTGGGACTTTTGGATGCAAAACATGGTTTTTACCACTTCGAGGGCTGAGTTTTACATTTCTTACCATGGCTTTCTTTTTAATATATCTTAAAAGAGCCAGAGCTTGGAAAAGTTACTTTCTTGGACTACACCTCCTAGAATCCACAGCCAGCATGGCCACCAGAAAGAAAGGGTCATGATGGCATGGATAAACTGGAAAACAAGATGAGGACATTTACTGGTTCCCACCCCTCATTTCTGTGCATCCCCTTTACCCTTGCAAAGTAGAAGGATCAGGGCCATCACCCTCGCTAGAGAGGTCAAAACTTTTGTCTTTGAGGAAGGATTTGCAGACTGCCAGCTCTTTCCCTGCTGCATCCTCTCCTAGCTGCAAAGTTGCTTCCATGGAAGGAAAACTGTAAGAGAAGAAAAGAGAATTTCAGCAGCACTAAAATGTTACAGAGTAGAATACTTGTTTAGAATGCCAGTTACCTAGTCAGCCACAATGATGCTCAGGATCCAACATTGTGTGGGTAGCACATGAAGCTCTGTCAGGTTTAACTCTGCTCCCTGCCTCCACTCTTGCTTTTTACCTACTGTTCTCCAGCTTGGTTTCTGCCCACATTTCCATTAGTGGACAGCTGGGGTCTGCCAGGTAGCATCTGGCTGTGTCCCTGCAGCCAGATGCACAAGGATGGCACCCTTCTCCTGGATTTCTTAGGGCTCCTGCAAGGACCTCAGGGAGATCCAGGGAGCTGCTATCTTCTCTGCGTTCCCAGCTTCAGGAACACAGCTGGACGCTACTTGGCTGTGCCTTTGTCCTCCTGTGCCCACTAATAGTCATAAAGAGAGGGTGTAACCCAGCTGAAGAACATTAAATGAAGAGCCCTAGGTGTTACTGTGGATGGAGAACCGAATTCCTCCATCTGCCATGACCAAAAAAGGACACATATGCTTGCATATGTTACCAATAGGATGCTAGCCATTTTCTTTTAGATGACTCCATCCCATTTCTCTGTGTTGTTGCACTTTCTGAGCCTGCTCAGTCTTTCTTGGCCAGGGGTATTGCCCAAAGTTTTTTTCTAATAACATTTTTTTTACAAACTTCTGCAAATATTGGGGCTCTCCAAACCTTTCTTCTATCTTTATGTTAGTAGATGTGTGTGGATGGTACCATTTTGGCTACCTAACCATTGGCACTGGGAAAATGAGTTTGCCATCAATCTAGAGGAAGCTTCTGATTTCTTACTCAACAGGAAGGGCTTCCTCATTCATAATCCAGAGAGGGATACGTTCCAGACATGAGTGGTCATTTTAGAATGCTCGACTTGTGACAGCTAATAGCTCCCATGTCAGGAGGGAAGTGAATCCATTCTGGATTTTATTGGAGCTCTCCAAGGTGATGAACTCTGTCCCCAATAGATTCAGCACTTTGGATAGCTCCTTTTAAGTCTGGAAGCCAGAGTTGATTCATTGCATTTCTATATGGGACTCCCTAGCCACCTCTGATACTTGGACAGGTAAAAAAGCATTCACTTCTGATGATACATGAAGTGCTCACCCAGAGCTCTGAAGCCACTGGTCCTAAGTAACATAGTCATCTATATAATTCTCTTGGGTTTGTTGCCTTTCCCAGTGTGCTGATTGGCTGTTCAGGAAACACACCCAACCAATCACCACCCACATGTAAATTCACTCTCCACACCACAATCCACTCAATCTGCATCACTGCCACACAAGGGTTCCTCCCTCCTCTCACTCCCTCAGCCACTCATCAGTCACAGGTTGCGATGGGATCCAGGCAGTCAACTGGTTGCCACTGCTGCCACTGGGCCAGAGCCAGGTAGTCAATTGGCTGTGGCTGTGGCAGGGTAACAGAGTGAGTCACCCTCAGCAATTCTGGGAAAGGTGTGGAATGCTGAGAATGGGGAGGAGGAATTTAAAACTACTGGCCTACCTTACAGGTTTGTCATGAGGTCAACTGGGAGTTTTGGGTGGAGTTTTTTTAATGGCATATGGTACACCAGGTCCAGCTAGTAGCCATCTATAACACATTATTTTTCCCTTTCTTAATTAAAGCAGAATCAATTTAGATTACAAAACTAATTTACCAAGCAGTAACAGAGCTATCTTACTGGTCCAAAAACATTTTTGAGTTAACATTAGCTTTTCAAAAGCATTTTAAAGTTGCCTGAGAGGTGTTTGGACAGGTTTCCTTCCTGAGTTTGATGCCTTTCTTTTATCAGTCCTAAGGCCTTTTTTAAAAAAAAAAAAAAGTATGGTAATTCAGTGAAAAAAGTAACAAGCAATAAAATGTAGAACAGAATGAATTACATTTCAAACATCATAATAGCAGCACTGTAACAAATAACAGGAAGCAGTCACATGTAAAAAGTAACTTTCCAAACTCAGTGTCTGTTGCCAAAGCCTATACTTACACTTCTGAGATTAGGAGACAAGACAATGATGGCATCTGGCATTCATGACAGTGGAGTGGTGAATGTGCTCTGGGTTTTAGTCTGAACTTTAAAAGAGCTATCCAAGGTGCTAATCCTCATGCCCCAGATCAGTTCAGCATCTTGGATAATATACTGAGAACAGTTACATTTCAGTGGAGAGACTACAAACAGCAAAAAAATCTCATTTTCTTATCATCTCCTTTCCTATGCAAACCCCTCTCACTCACCTCACTGCCCCACACTTGTTCTACTAACTGCCTTGGAATATTCTCTTCCATCACAAAGAAGCTCCACACCAATATTCTAAAAGGTGGGCAAAGGGCCGGCTGAGGGCTGCATGAAGCTTCACAGCACACCCAGTATGGCCGCCCAAACTCCCCCCAAGCCCTCAACATCTCCCAAAATGTTTTTTGGCCCCATAAATGGCAAGTGTTGTGCTCCCAAAAGCCTGCAATTGGCCATTTTTATGTACTGGTAGACCTTGCCAAGGCTGTCTTAAAATAGAAAAGGCCATATTTGAAACAAGAAGTGAATAGCTGGTCACTTTCTTCTTTGGGTGGGGAGGAAGAGCCTGGGAGCAAGGGAAGGTTAAGTAACCACAGGCTTTGGGGGACACAATTTGTCATTTTGAAGCCCAGATCTTTTAAAGAGTGCTGGTGCTCTGGGAAGGGCATTGAGCTCCCCACGTCCCAAGGAAGGGCAAAAAAAGGAGAGGGGCTGGACCTACAGACTACAGCCCACCCTTGGCTATCCAAAGCTCTGTTGAGAATCTTGACAGAACTCTCAATAGACTCCTTTTTTGGACTACAAATTAGAATACATACAGAATTTATATTTAATATCCACAATTGCTAATGGCAAGCCCCTCTCTTAGAAACTCCCGGAGAACTTCACCTCCCCTGGAAGAAATTCAATGCAAGATTGTAAGACAACAGCTTTACACTGATCAGCCACCTATGGCACTACTTTCTTATCAAGGAATGACAGTTCCTGTGAACAGACACCAGCTAGTTGATACATAATACATCTAATCTGACATGTACCGTCTAGACTGACATATGGAATGGAAAACAGTTATCCTTTGGACTGTGCACTTCTCTGAAGTGTGACATCATTCTTAGCTGAGTCACGACAACTTGAACCTCAGTAATGATAATTAGAGGCAAAGAACATAAAAATAAAAGGTGAATTTAGTTGAAACAATTCTCAGTTTAATGCTCAGGTTTCATCAGAGGTGGAAATATCTCAAAACACAAAGGTTTGGCAAAGGGTTTTGGGGCTTGAGGAGAGAACATGTTTGTGTAGGTTTTTCTGTTGGTTCCTATCAGAGGCAGTGACACCTGGTGACTTTCCTGTCAAGTGGGATGGTGAATCAGTTTTGGGTTATAGTCTGAAATTTAAAAGGTATTATCCAAGCTTTACTGCTGAAACATTGTGGAATGTATTTTGTGCCTTTTGGTTAGCCTAATAAAGGCATCACTGTGATATGGGTTTTGTGTGTGCGTGTGTATTTGGATTTTGTCGTATCTCACCCTATGTTATTCCTTTCTGAGCCAGCCTTATACTTTCATGAAAAGACAGGAAATTCCTGTTAGGGCAATTTAGACTCTTTTCTCACCTCGCTTTCCATGGGTAAGATTCTAGGTCAAGCAGGCAAAGTGTAATGTAGGTGGCTTTTGATACATCTGTTCACTAGCTTGGCTGAGGAGGGAGGCAACTCAGATGATGAAGACACGGTTATGTGCATACAAAGTTTATATTACAAGAAAAATATGTTCCACTTAAATGCTAATTCTGCAGGGTTTTGTTTTTTAAAACACACACACACACACACACATACATTCCCCATATAGAAAGGATCCCAGTGAGGATCTGCCACCTCAAAATAACATTGCATCAGCCATTTCTGGTTAATACCATTCTAACTTGATTGATTTTATAGCCCACTTTGCTCCTGGCCCATGATTCAAGGCAGCTCACAGCCATTTAAAACCAAATACAAACTAAAAACTGTTCATACAGAATTTCGAAGGGTGATAAACTATAGTTCTGTTTGAAACACACCAGCTCAAAACAGTTTTGAAACACATTTAAAACATAATAAAATAGAAACATCACAGCTATCATAAAAAAAAAGTCTGATCTGCAAATGGAGCAACAAATTACAAACCAAAGGCCTGCCTAAATAAAAAGAATTTTGCCTGCTGATGGAAAGACAGCAGGGAGCCGGCCAACTGGACTTCCTGTGGAAGGGGGTTTCACAACTTGGGAGCAGCCACTGAGAAAGGTCTATCCCATGTCCTCAACATCCCTCTGATAATGGTGGGACCAATTGAAAGTCCTTTCCTGCAGATCTTAGAAGAAGCCAGCATGGCACAGTAGTTTGAGTGTTGTGCCCCATCTATACGAGGGGGGGGGAACCCAGAGTACCTCGCAGTAATGGCATTTTGCAGCAGCAGTGACTTATCTTATTGATGTTTTTGCCCCCAGAAGCATTGCATGCAAGATGGTGCCTGTAAGTGATTTACATGTGTTAGTACTTAGCCGCTGCCCAACTTTTAAAACAACACGATGTCTAAGAGCAATAACAGTGATTTTCTATCTAACAGGACAGCAAGAAAACAACAAAAAACATTTTATCACCTTAGCAATTACTCGCTAAGGCAAAAATCCAATATGGCAGTGGGATATGTTAGCTAGACACGCCCCCATGCTCCCCCAGCCAATCAGCTTTGCACTTCTTCTCATATGGGAAAGCAATTCATATTGAATTACTTGTCCAAATGAGCAGGAATGCACAGCCTCTTCGCTGTTTTTAAATAACTATGGAAAAAGCCGTGAAGGCTTTTCCTGCGTTGTTTTTGCCACTTTGCCCTCCCTCCTTTTGAATGAAGTGTATTGATGTGGGATCCCATTTAGACAGGTTGTATTCCCAGTGAATTCCATGAGGGTTATTTTCACCCTTGGATTACAACTGTGGAGACTAGGGTTCGAATCCTCGCTCAGCCATGAAAACCCACTGGGTGACCTTAGGCAGGTCACACACTCTCAGCTTCAGAAAATCCAGTGATAGGTTTGCATTAGGGTCACCATGAGTCAGAAATGACTTTAAGGCACCCAACAACAACAAGAAGAAGAAGCAGATCTTAGAGCTCAGGCCAGCTCATAAAGGGAGATATGGTCTTTCAGATAGTCCTGATGCCATTAGCCCAAGTGAGTTCTCCCCACACACAAACACATATGTATCAACTATGGATGAAAGAAATAAAAAAAAAACTTTTAATTTTTTTAAAAAATTTGCAATGACAAATGCTCATTAGGTTGGACCAAGGTGAATCAAGGATCAGGAAAAGATGCACAAATGGCATCCTTATCTTTCTGTGACATTCCTTTATCAGTTGTTTCAACCAATATCTCTTATCACTTGTACTGGGCTCATTTTGTAGGGACTTCCCAGAAAGACTGATGTGACAGCATAACCCATTTAAGAAGACAGGGCAGGGGCAGAAGAAAGGTTGCCTAAAAGTTGCAACAAGTGGGAGGGATGCAACAAAATAGTGCAGGGCATTTATGGAGTGCATCAAAATTTGTATCAAAAACACACACCCATGCTCTAACTGGAGTATTGCATTTTTGCTTCATTACCATGTTTACACCATCTACAAACTGTCAGGAGATTATCAGATGCAGAAAATGTGGTGCAATTATGATGCCAGCGGAATGCAAAAGGATAACATCAGATGATGATGTCCTTTCACATTCTGCTGGCTGAAGCTGTCAATAGATCTTCCGTGCTGCTTTTGTGCCGGCATTGCTGGTGTGTGAAACCGCTGGCCATTTAAATCTTGTCACTGCAGCAGGAATGGCTGGTCTGGCGTGTTCATTTCGGGACATCCAGGAAAGTTTTGCTCTTTTTATGACCCTCCTTGGGTTACTTGGGACCTTTAAAATGTGTTTAGGTGCTCTTTATTGATGGGGAGCTTTTGCTGGGAGAGGAATGTAAGTGTGGTGTGGGGAAGCATTCTTTTATTTTAGTTTATTTTATGCTGGCGAAAGAACATTTTAAAATGGTCATCTGATAATCTCCTCAGTGTGTGCTGTCACTGTGAAGATTTTCCCATGCTCCTCACTCTGATTTTTATTCCCCCACTCTTGTGTCATCCAGCAATTCCTTTGGTTCCTGAAATATCATCAGATCACAGGAAATAGATGTATAAAAAAAGTGTGAACACGAATGACATAGGAACCTTCAAAATTTTTCTCAAGCTCAGAACGATTGACCACTTGAAGTTCACCACCCTATGAAGGGGTGGTTCTGCATCTCTCCCCTGTCAGGATTATGGGACATGCAGTATGATAAATTTATGCTCTAAAGAGATAAAGTGTAACATAACAACCTACAAGGGCCAACAGTGAGAGCAAACTGCAGCTGGCCTGTGTATCAAGATTAAAGGCCTGGGGAAGTAACCTTGAGTGGGAGCTATCTCTGTGCATATGCTGTAATCTACCGGTACATAAGAACCAAAGTCTCTATAAGCTGTGTGTCTCTCTCTGGCTTTTCTTTGCAAAGATTCAGGAAGGACTCATCCGGCGCTTTCTGCAAGCTCGCTGATGACTAAAAAGGCCAATCCAAGATAAACAAGTCCGGTTGCATAAAGCACAGCAGAAGGTCATAAGCTGTGTACTCTGTATTCAACTATGCAATGTAACTGTGAGCTGTTCTGTTCTGGACCTCTGCAGTATCAGAGCTGTTTTCTACTGAATGCTGTGTTATGTAGTTCTCAGAGAGGAGTCTCTGTAGTACTGGAAATACACTCAATATGCTGTAGTAAAGAGAATTTAGATACACGTCTGTGTCTGTGTGCTTATTTTCTTTACCTGCAAGATGAAAACTCTGCTAAATACTTTTTGCTGCCTGGACCTCTTGACATGCTCACAGGCAACCAGTGTGCTAATGTGTCACCCCCCTCATGCAAATTGGGAAAGTTCCTTTTTGGACCTAAATTCCACAACCAGCATAGATATGAAGAAGAAGGCTAGAGTAGGACCTCTGTATCTGTGGCAGATTGGTTCCAGGTCCCCCCACAGATAATGAAATCCGTGGATAATAGCAAATGCCCTGTTGCCATTCCCACCATGGAAACATCAGAAATAAACTCTTCCAGAACACAGCCTCACAGCCTAAAAACTCCAAGGAAAACCTATTAATGCATTATTTACTTAATAAAGGTTGAGGCTAGGTTAAAACTTCAATTATTACTTTTTGCTGTCTATTATAATGTGTGTGTGCATGTGTGGGTGTACATTTGCATGTGTGTGAGCAAAAAGCCCCAGCCCAATAGTGAAAAATGAATGAGAAGCATGCGGCCCTCTAGATGTTTTTGGACTGCAACTCTCAGCATCCCTTACCCTTGATTATGCTGGCTAGAGTTGCTGGAATTTCCAACATCTGGAGGGACATCACTGCTCCAGCTACCACACTGATGTAGTTTTGAAATGTGCCTCAGTGCCAGATGATGGCCTTGAACATCACTGGTATTAACCTGCAAGTGCCATAAACATCTTGCACAGTAGATGCCTTATCATTTCTTTTGCACAATTATTAATTCAGTTTCTAGATTTCTTAGTACTGATGTTAATGCATGAGAAAGTAAGCTTTCTACAAAATAACCTCACTGTTTCTCAATCCTCATATCCGCCATCAACCCAGCCCTTCCTTCTCTCTAACAGAGATTGCGTACTTTTGAAAAGAAAATTGTCATCATCACCAGCCGATTGCATATAACTGTTTACAGATCTCTACCAATAAACTACATGGCTGTGAGCCTCCCCCCACCTCACCTAACATTTACAACCTCTCATCTTTTGAACTCCTCATCCTCAGAAATGGGAACCATTTTAGCTTCTTGAAGCAAAAAGTATGAAGCATTTTGTAAGGTTGCTTGATTGTCTGTGGTCCATGGTAATCCTTGTTTTTTACGTATTATCTGAATGTCCTCTGGTTTTTCCTTTAATCTGGCACTCCCAGGGGTGATTATGTGGGCCAGAGATGGAAAATGTCTGTTGCTCTGGATCAGGGCATACTGCCCCCCCCTAGAAGACCTTGGACGGCCACCACACCCTGACACACCCCGGGCAAAAAATATCGATTGATCGATTGGATTTATATCCCACCTTTCTCCCAAAATGGGATTTTGAAGTTGCTTACAAATATACCTCTAAAACATTAATTTACAAACGTTAAAAAGGAATTAAATATCAGTATTATTAAAAACATACTTAAAGAAATTTTGAATATAGATTAAAGAAAAGATAAAAAGATTAGAACGTCACACCACTTACACACACACACACACACACACACACTACAGCCCCATAATTAAAAGGCAAAATTCAAGATTCAAAAGCCTGCCTAATTAAAAATGCCTTCACCTGCTGGCAGAAAGAGAGCAAGCAGGGTGCCAACTGGACCTCCTGTGGAAGGGAGTTCCACAGTCTGGGAGCAGCCATGGAGAAGGCTCTCTCTTGAGTCCTCACCAACTGCACCTGTGGAGGTGGCAGGACTGAAATAAATCTCTCCCGTGCAGATCTTAGTGCTTACACTAGCTTATATAAGGAGATATGGTCTTTCAGATAGTCTGGATCCAAGCTATTAAGAGCTTAAAAGGTCAACACCAGCACTTTGAATTCTTCCTGTAAACAGACCAGTAGCCAATGCAACTATTTCAACAGGAGAGTCACATGATCCTTGTAGCCAACCCCAGTCTGGCCACAGTATTTTGGACCCTCTGAAGTTTCTGAACAGTTTCCAAAGGCAGCCCTACATAGAGTGTGCTACAACAGTCCAAACAGGATGTAATCAAGACATGTGTCACCATAGCCAGATCTTTGGGTATTATGCAGTTTAATTTGGAGAGATGGGACCTCAGGCAGCAAAATGGTTTGGGCTGGCCCTGAACACAAATACAAAGACACCATAAATCTCCACCAGTCCTTATCTCACCCAAGGGACCCAAACTTTGTAAATTCTCAGGAACTACATATTACAAAACCATTCTCTGAAAGGCTGCTTTTAGGAAGCAAGTTTAAGAAACTAATGTTCTGAGATAAGCTGTTCAGAAGAAGAATTGCTGTGAGGTAGACATTATTCATCCATTTCCTGCTCAAATACCCTGCACTCTTGGCTGCTTTATCACTTCATTCCTGAAAGTTCTGATGACAACCATTTGAAGACAAGCGCATCGAAATGGTCAAGTAAGCAGGTCTATTTGTGGGTAGCCGGTTGGAGAAGGGGTAAGCTGAGAGCTAATTTTCTTAGTTTCTCATCCCAGCTGTAGAAGGTGAAGACTTGAGATGGGAAAAATGGGACTTGGGCACTAGGGTTATAGTAGGAAATATGCATTTCATCAGAGCTTTACATTACAGTGTTTCAAATGAGAGCATAAAGACATTATTGCAGAATGAAAGAGCGACTGGTAGGATGATTACATTTTCATAAAATGAGTAGCAGCTTCTCATTACTTTTTCACTTTATTTGGGGAGGTAAAAATGTTTTAATTAGAGTTTCCTTGTTTTTTTTTCCAGGCTGTGAGGCCGTGTTCTGGAATAGTTTCATTCTGATGTTTCGCCTGCATCTGTGGCTGGTATTTCTCCGAGGATGCCAGCCACAGATGCAGGTGAAACGTCAGAAAGAAACTATTCCAGAACACGGCCTCACAGCCCGGAAAAAAAACAAGGAAAATCTATAGATGCCAGCCGTGAAAGCCTTTGACGTCACAATGTTTTAATTATTTTGAGAATTTTGAACAATTCCTCCCCTTATTTAAGTTGCTTTCTTATATTTTTTCAGATGGATTTTTTTTTAACAAAAGATGAAAAAAATAGCAAAACGCAACAAGAAATATACCAATTTCATAATGGGTAACGAAAATGGGGTCCTTTTAGTAACATTGCTGGAAACAAGTTATTGACTCTTAGTTAGTCATAACTACAGTAGACCCACTCTATCAATTGTTGAGTGATGAGTCAATGTGTAGGTAAATTCCATTGATTTAATGTGTCTACTATAGTCTAGATTAACAACAGAATTTAGGCCAATTTTTGCAATGAGTTATATCATAAAACATTATTTGTTTGTTTTTTAAAAGTAAATTTCTGAGTTGCCAGGGTCACAAGTTATAGCCCCTAATGACAGGAGGGACAGCAGTTTTGCTTTAGTGGTTTAACCACATGGGTGCTGCCCTTTCTTTTACTGATGTGTGTTAATTCGGTTTTTAATGGTTTTTACATTTCCTTTGTGTTGGCTTCATTTGTTTTTATCATTGTTAACTGTCTCAAATGTCATTCTTGGGTGAAAAGGTGGGGTGTAGAGCCCAGCAGAGATGTGAAGAATCAGGATATAAAAACTTGATTTGCCAGCTGTTTGGCAAATATCTGTTATTGGGCAATTTCTTTCCACCGTGTTGAAGAGCGCAGGGGAATGGGAAAGGCAATGGTTTGAGTCTATTGACATGCAATGCGATCCTTGGAGATAAACCATGACCAATAGGGTCTCCACAATAGCCTTGTCATTCGCATAACACATCCTCTACACAAATGAACACATACCTCTCAACTTAGAATATGTGTCTAATAATGTCACATCTTGTTCATGAAAGTGTATGTAAAATGACACTTCAGCTACTGTTGGACTATAATTCTCATAAACCCATATAAATCTGGCCAATCATGAAGGAGGATGGGAATTATAGTAGTCTATCATTGTCATGATTACCCTTCCTTGTTTTCAAAGAGTTTGTACGGTGTGGTCTTCCTCTTAACCCAGGAATCCTTTGCTTCTCAATTTGGTCAGCAGAGTACAGTGGAGTCACATGTTCTTACCCTTGTCATAACTACCCAGTAGTTCTCATCTTATTTGTTCTGTAACTGCTTCTTATCTTTTTTTACTCCCACATCCTTCTTCTCTTCACCAGATTCTGGTCCTCTTCCAGGCCCTTGTGGACAAAGAGACATGACGAACCCTGTGGGATATACCTCAGTCAAGGAAACAAACACCAGCTACAACCCAGTAGACAGAGCTTCCACTAATCTAGCCCTTGGCTCCTTTATCTTAGTGTCCTTCCTGGTGGGGATTGCTATGAATGGTGTCCTCCTCTGGTTACTGTGTGGGAAGATGGTGAGAACTGTGAACACTCTCTGGTTTCTCCACCTGACTCTCTCCTACTTGATTTCCTGTTGCTCCCTGCCTTTCTTTGGCATCTACAACCTCCTCAACTTCCACTGGGTCTTTGAGACATTAATGTGCAAGCTTACCCACTTCTTCATTACTCTGGGGATGGTCTCCACAGTCTTCCTACTCACCATTATCAGCCTGGACCGCTACCTCCTTACCTGCCATCCTATCTGGTCCCAACACAATCGTACCATACCGTTGGCGTGGAGACTGATCACAGGAGTATGGCTTGTTTCTCTGGTCATAAGTTCTCCCTACTTGGTTCTCTCTGTGACTCAAAAGGTGGAGAAAGATAGAATCATCTGTAAAATTAATTATGCAGTCTCTGACAAGTGGGATGGAGACCAGATGGAAATGGCCATCTTTGTGGTTCGGTTCTTGCTGACCTTCCTGCTCCCCTTCTTCATCATCGTGTTCTGCTATTGTTCAATGGGTCGGGAAATGAAGAAGAAGAGGTTGGTGAGGAATGGGAAGCCCTTCAGGGTCCTGGTGGCTGCTGTTACATCTTTCTTCATCTTCAGGCTTCCCTTCTACCTGTATGTGGTTTCCCTTCTGGCCCACAAACAGAAACCACCAGGAAGGATACAAGAATTTCTGTGGATAACTTTTAATGTTGGTGTTTGTTTGAATATCTGCTTCACTCCTATTCTCTATCTCTTTGTTGGAGAGAACTTCCAACAGGTCTTCAAGACGTCCATTGTAGTTCTGCTTAGGAAAGGTTTTACTGAACTTCCCGTCATGCCAATGGACAGTACCAATCCTGAAGCAAAAGCCATCCAGACTAACAGCAGCAACAACAACGTGGAGGTGATGAAGACTCAAGGGAGTGATCTACTACCTTCTGAAGAAGTTACTTTGATTTATACATAGAGAAAAATCCAGCAGTTTTGAAGAGTCCAACTATTTACCTTTTCTTCACTTAAAACAATATAGACATGGTGTCATATCAGAAGATAGTTTGCTATCCAAATATACAATAAAACTAACTCATGTTGAGTAAAGTTATGATCCAGAGCCCATTCACACTGCACAATTATAGTACTATGATTCCACCTTAATTGCCATGACTGCATTCTCCCTATGTTCGGTCCCATTGGTTTTGCTGGTCTCTGTCAACCAAATCTGAAAGCTGCCAGGGGGTGGGGGAAAGTTTTGGGTAGGGCACAATGGGCTAGGAAATAACCCCTTGTATTCCATCTAAAGTCAAACCCTAGTCCTCTGGAGTCCTACTCCAACATTCAAGCCACTACACCATGCTGGCTTTTCTACCAAATTTTCCCACCTCTTACCTAAAGAAACAGATGTAAAACCACACAGCTGAAAAGAAGAGAACAGTTTTAACTGGAATGGTCACAGCAGCTATTACATTCAGCCACAGGAGTGCTGTTTTGTCACATCAGTGGGGTAAGAGAATTGGAGGAGTGATTTAGGAACTTTTAACTAACACATTCAGACCACATTTGCTACTTGTGGATGGTGGCTGAGGAAATAGTCCTGTGCTGTCCCCAGCACTTTTTGTAGCTGGAGAGCTGCCAATTACAAAGTGTAAAATTGTTATATTTTGTAACCCCCTTCCTACTCTCTCTCTCTCTCTCTCTCTCTCTCTCTCTGGCTTCTCTTCGCAAACGAAGATTCAGAAAGGACTCATCCCGCACTTTCTGCAAGCGTGCTGATGACTAAAAAGGCCAATCCAAGATAGACAAGTCTGGTTGCAGAAAGCACAGCAGAAGGTTTCCTTGGGTGGTGTTTCCGGGTTGTGTTACTTCTGTGATTTTGTATGGGCGAGATTGCTGCTGTTCTCATGAGAAAACAAGAGTTTGTTTAAACACACCAAAAAGACAAAAATAACTAAAGCAATTAAATAAACACTTAAAGAAACATAAAAATGTACCAAGAAAAGGTGACATTTCATTAAAAGAACATCCTGCGTGTCCTGTGCTCTCACTGGGAAAGGGGAGGGGAGAAAAAGGACAGCCTATACATGGTGTAATTGCATGATTACAGTGGGGTGTGATTTTGCATCAATACCATGAAAAGAGTGATATTTAGGGCTATTCATAGATTTCCCCATCAATGAAAAGTGATGAGCAGGTGGATCACACATTGACCATGGGAAGACAATGACATCATGTGATAACAGGAACCCATTTGCAGTACTGTTGCATTGTAATTCTGTGATTACAGCCCCATCTGATAAAGTCCTAAGACTATAGCCCTAAAGAGAACTGGCATCAGATATAAGAAATAGACAGAACAGTGCCCTCTTGTGCCCACCCAGTACATTTAATTTTTTCTGGTATTAGTAGTAAGAAGCAATACACCCTACAATCTCTCTAGTGTGTGGCTGTGGACCTCCTGGCCTTCTGATTTCCCACAAGGTCTGTACCAATGCTACTGAGGAGGGGGGAGAGCCAGTATCAGCATTGGGCCCTGCCAGCTGCCCAAGAATAACCAATGCCATCGTGAAAACATGAATCTCAGTCCTAAAACTCCACTTACTCACTAGCGAATGCATGCCACTGCACTCAGTGGAATTGAGTTCTGATGAATGTGTTTGATAAGGCTGCACAAATGCTGTATAAACGCTAGGCACAATAAATTATACAGTGTGCAGTCAGGGGAAAAAGAGGTGTTTTTTATTTTTTTCATTTCTGAAAGCTGCTTTAATGTTGCATTGCCTAAAATGTTCCAGTTTCTCTCTCTTCTTCTCACCCCCCCCCTTTGTCCTCTGTTTACTTCAATGGCTGCAAACTGAGTTCAAGGTGAAAAAGTAGTTTGCACTCAGTTTTAACATCAAAGGAGAGAGGAAGAATGGTGTAGAATCTTGCCCTTCCTAGGAGCTGTCTCAGTCAAAAGCAAACTGCTGCAGCCTCTCTTAGCTTCTCTGTTCTTCCTCATTAATAACATTTGTCATCTTGACCATACTCTGATGTTGCTTGGGCATATGTGTCTCAGTTTTCATCTGTGAAATGTTGGAGGGTATGGTGGTGTGGAAGTTACAAATCAAAACACCTGGAAGACCAAAGGTTCCCCATCCCTGCCTTTAAAGATTCCAAAATTTCTTATAACACAAGGTTATTCATGGAGTAGCATTTACAATCCACATTTGTGACTATGAGAACCAAACAATAGCAGTTCCTCCACTTTTAATTGGAACCAAAGGGTGTGCTCATGGGCGCATATGCCTTTGGGATCCTCTGTGTCTTGACAAGCTTTCATTTCATGGTCCAAGAAGATCCAAAAGCTGTGTGAAGATTGGGGAGAAGAGCTGCAGTAGATGCTGTTGTTTTCCCCCTTCTGATTTGTTCATTCCCACTTGCAGTCAGTTGAGTCTTCCTCCAGCTTGAATACCAGAAGGCAAGAAAAAAGAACACGGAACATAGAAAAACCCTAAAAGCAGATGGCAGGAGAACAGAACCATTAGCGAGGAGGTGTAATCACCTATGAACAGGAGGGCTCAGAGGGACTCAGGTAAATTATACTTATTCCTATTATCCTCCCTTCTATTTATCTCTCCCTTTTCAGCCCAACTGGCTCATTGGGTAGGCATCAAAGACAAGGGAGAACCACTTACTTGATGAGGATTAGACCTATCAAGATGGAAACTGTTGTACTCAAAGATCTCAACACCTCAGACAAGATGTCTTTACGGGCTTCTGCAGAGATAAAGCGAGAAAGAAGATGTAGTACTATGGTTAATCTGGTCTGGGGATGTAAATCTTTACTTATTTCTTTCTCACATATGGAAGTGAAAAATCCCCCAATTTTTCTCCCTGCTGGGGATTGAAATTGTGAGAAATTATGAGACTTTCTCTGCATTTCCTCCTCCTCCTCCTCCTCCTATTTTTTCAGAACTTTACGGTGAAAAAAGGAAGGAGGAGGAAGAAGAAATAAAGTCAAGAGGGGAAAAAAAAAGAAAACCCATGAAAATAAAGCAAAATAATTGTTGGTTGGTTGGTTTCTTTTTACTCCTCTTCAGGAGTGTGAGTGTGTGTGGGAAATCTCATGAAGCCTGACCATTTCCCCCCAACCACTTTTTCGGTGAAAATAATACCTTCTCATTGAAACAACCCATTTTTTCAAGGGCTGCTGACACAGAAATAGTGCAGTTTGACACCACTTTAACTGCCATGGCTCTGTGCTATGGAATTCTGGGATTTGTAGTTTTGTGAGACATTTAGCCTGCTCCTTTGGAGACCTCTGGTGCCACAACAAACTACAAATCAAAGATTTGATAGGATGGAGCTATGATAGTTAAAGCGGTGTCAAACTGCATTATTTCTGCAGTGTGTCAGAAGCCAGGGAAGTGAAAAGGTGTAATTACATCCCTGATTTGGTTTTCTTGTGGTTGTGTAATGCATTTTCTAGATTGCTCAGGTAAAAGAATGATTCATTGCTCTGCTAAGAAATGAACATAGATAATGTCTATGTCAGTGGGGATTTGAATCGGCTCAGGGTTTTCGTGTGAACTTTAAAGATGCTATCCAAGGCTTGGAACCATCTCCCAAATAGGTTTGGTACCCCAGATGGCTCCTATGAAGTTCAGACTAAAAACCACAACAATTTTATCAGAAATGTAACATGGCAGCTATCAACAGCCACTACTGAATGTCCCTGGACAATACCGTCATTCAAAGGAAATCAGATGGCTAATCTGTCTAATCCACAAAGTAGGAACAAGCTGATCAGCTCATCCAAAGGGAGCTTTAACAGATTGTTCTGAGGCACTCACCTGTCACCATCACAGTTGTTTGGAAGTTAAGATAATTAAATTTTACTTCTCCCTTCTCCATTCTGAAGAAATAAGTCCCTCGGTCAACTTCTCGAGCATCATTGATGATGAAAGAACAGACCCCTTGGTTTAGTCCTTCCAGTAGATGAAAGCGCTTGCGAGCGTACCGCGCGATGGGTTTTCTCTCATCATTGGTGGCCACAGGAGGATCACAGGCAACGTTGCTACCTTCCTCATACCAGTATCCATACAGTTGGGTCATCTTATCAATGGCTGATGCCGGGTATGTGAAATTGCAGGGGATGGTGACAGACTGCCCCTTCTTAACTGACACAGCACGAGGGACGTTCAGTGTGTACTTATTGGTTCTGCACAGCACACCTGCAAAGAGAAGGTAAGACATTCAAATACTCTAAATAGAGAACACTGTACCTCAACCTAGAATACTTTGACAGTGAAAATATTGTGTAAAATAATCTGGAGTGGATTCTTTGTTGCCTCTGAACACTGCTCTCTCCGTCTCTTCCTTACCCTCCCATTCCAGTCGGATGGAAACCACTCCAAGCATCAAGATCTCAAAGAAACAGCTCATCCTATCTTTTCTTCTTCCCTGGAACTTCAGTCACTTCACAGCTCTGCTGTCTACTGTAGGATTTGACAGTACTCAACTGCTGAAGTTTCTAAGATACAAGGATAGTTTAGTAAGAAAACAAATGCTAATTATAGCAGGAAAAGACTTCTGTGATTCAGAGCAGACCCAAGACAAAGGTTGAACAGAAGTCAACTCTCCATAAAAAAAAAGGAACTCCAGTATATTGTAACAACAGTGTGTTAACTTCTTGATTGCTCATCAAAGATCTTCTGATGTTTACTCAGTGGCCACCAAAGTTTAGAAATGGGAAGAAGCATTGTCATTGACCCTCATTTGACCCACTATAATTGAGCCTTTCTCTCTAATGATTTTCTTTCTATACAGATTATGCCAGAAGGGTGGCAGGCCCTGGCCCTAACCTACATACATTTGATGTGAAGTCAAAGGCTTTCACGGCCGGCATCCATAGATTTTCCTTGGTTTTTTTCCGGGCTGTGAGGCCGTGTTCTGGAATAGTTTCTGATGTTTCACCTGCATCTATGGCTGGCATCTTCAGGTGAAATGTCAGAAAGAAACTATTCCAGAACATGGCCTCACAGCCTGGAAAAAACCCCAAGGAAAATCTACATACATTCATTTGAAGGTTTAGCTATATCCAGATCATTCAATTGCATACAGTAGAAGTGCCAGAGGAAAGAATCAGACACCATCCCTAACCTGTGCAGCTTTACCTGAATCTTGGCATGAAGCCAATGGCCAAGATCCTAAACTGTGCTTGAATAGTGTCATGCAGTTACGTGCTGGTTGTACTACACCACTCTTCGGCAGAAAACCAACAATGTGCAACTGACTGCATATCTGCCAATCTGCCTTCTTCTCATCCTATTGTATAATGGCAAATGCACATTGGGTGTTTCTACAATCCCAGTGAATACACACCATCCAAGAATGTGAAACTGCATGACTAGAATCCTATTGGTTAGTCCTAATTGGAGTTGACCTATTGAATCAATTACTGCTTGATTCAACACATGATGGCTGGAATTCTGCTAGGGACAGATGCATGCATAATCATGCTATGCACGCAGGGACAAAAAGTCACCATGGTGCAATGGACACATTCTGTTGATAGCATCAGAAGTGGAATTGCACAGACAGCACGTTCATCTGTGCCTTGTCTTTGTAAATTACAGATTGTACAATATGTGTTGTGGTTGTGCATCCTATACATTGCATTGTGGTTATGCATCTTGTATTGTGCATTCCACAATAGCACCCAGTCATTGGCATGCATTGTGAAATGTCATTCTATATGGGGTTTGCGTAGCATTCATGTGTATCTCCATGTGTGGACAGTTATACTATGCTGAGGGGATATTAGACTGCAGTCAGTGGGAGTCCACATGACATGAGCAAACTGAGTAAGGAGATTATCAGACAGGAACACAAAAAATGTTTCTGTCCCACAACCTCCAGACCCATCCCTGTCCTAGCATAATAACCCTCCCCATCAGACTTACCTTCTCTTGCATCCAAAAGCAGCCCAGGCATGAACGGAGCTCTAACAGAGCTCCATTCACTTCCTGGACTGAAATCCTGCCTGTTCTCATGAGAAGATGTGAGCTCAGAAAATTCAAAAAGAAAAAGAAAAATACACACAAAAAAGTTCATAAAAACACATACACACACCAAAAATACAAGTAACCTGGGGAGAGTACAAAAAAGAGAGTAGCCTAACTGGTTCTTGCGATCCCACCTGGAAGTCTTTTGGCAGGACTGCCTATTGACGCTGTATTCATCAGTAAAAAATGGCGCAAGGTTTCAGATGCCAGCAGTGCTGGCACCAAAACAGGATGGGCAATCCATTGACAGCTCTGGCCCATCAATAAAAAGAAACCCCACAAGAACGACAGCGGGACTCAAAAGGACAATGTCATGTGATATTGGCATCCTTTTGCATTCCTCTGGTGTTGTTTCGGCACCACTTTAGCTGTGTCTGATAATCTCCTTAGTCTCAACTGTAGTCTGGACTAACAATAGGATTTAAGCCCATGTGAAATGGTTACCCCTAAACTGGATATGCCCACCCCACAATGGCCAAAACATGCAATCGCATGTGTAAAGAAATGTACATATGTGTATGGCACCATCAGGATCCCTCCCAATGTGTGACAGCTGTTGTGTAGTTTTCTGATCAGTGATGTCTGGTGGCAGCTATATCAGATTTTAACACAGACTTTAAAGGAGCTCTCCAAAGTGCTGAATTCCATTCCTAAATACAGTAATTTCAGGCCTCACATAGATCCTTCAAAGTCGCCAAAATCTGGAATGGATTCACTGCCCTACTGACATGGATCCACCAGTCAGCACTGCAATCAATACTGCTACTACTTACCACCACTGCTGTTGCTACTGCTATTACTTTCAGTGGGTGAATACAGAACACCACTATCAGAGATCACATGTGAGCATTTGGAAAACAGGTTATTTTACCATCTTATGAAGGATCTTATAGTTCTGAATGAAGGGACAGCCTCACCACAAATGGATATAGGGACCTTTAATACCACAACCATGCCAACAGTTTGATGAACAATGACCATTTATAAAAGAATGTTGGTGTGGTGTTTTAGACCACTGCCCCATCAGTTTCATTTGTTGTTCTTTCACATTACTATTTCTATTCTTTACTATTTCTTGAATCCATATTTTAGTCTCCTCTCTTGTTACTATTAAATTTTTATCCCATCAGTATTCCAGGTGAGGTCTGACCAAAGTAGAATAGAGTGGCATTATCCCTCGATCTAGACTCTATACCTTTACTGATGCAGTCTAGAATCACATTGGCTTTTTAAGCCAATGATAGCACTATGATTTCTGCAATGATTGCATCATGTGGAATCCTTGGGTTTGTAGTTTGGTGAGGCATTGGGTCTCTCTGGCTGAGAAGTCTAAGCCCACCCCCAAAAACCCCCTGCAAATCTCAGATTTCATAGGATGCTGAAAGACTATGTTCACACCATGGGAGTCCTCTTGAATCTATCTCCACAAATGTCAGCTCAGATAGATGCAATGGTCTGGAATGCTTATTATCAGCTTTGGCTGATATGTCAGCTATTCCCCTTCCTAGAATTGGAAGACCTAAAGATGGTATTGCACATGTTGGTAACCTCTAGGTTGGACTTATGCAATGTGCTGTACATTGGCTACCTCTGTAGCAAGATTGGAAATTTCAATTAATTCAAAATACGGCAGCCAGATTGGTTAGAGGAGTGAGCATATTATACCAATATTAAAATAACCCTAAAATACAAAGTGTTGGTTATTACCTTTAAAGCCCTACATGATTTGGGTCCAGGTTACCTTCAGGATCACCTTCTCCTATACAATCTGCCCCATACACTCAGGTCTTCTGGGGAACATTTACTTCAACCAGCCAGGACTAGATTGGCAACTGTCACCCAGAGGACCTTTTCATCAGCTGCCTCCAGACTGTGAAATGACCTGCCGGAAGAGATTCTAAAGCTAAACACACTGTCTGAATTTAAAATAGTTCTAAAGACTCACCTCTTCTGGCAGGCCTACCCAGATGATTTTAATTCATAAATTTTAAATTGGCATTTTAAGTTTATGGATGATTTTAATGTAATGTTTGTTTTAATCCTATGCGTTTTAACCTACAGTATTTATTTAAAAGCTTTTATGCTTTAGTCATATATTGTATTTTAATTTGTGTTGTACCCATCTTGAGCCATGTTGAGAGGTGGGTAAGAAACTGGATAGTGGCTTTGGGAATGTTCATCATCATCATCATCATCACATTTATTTATACCCCGCCCCTCTGTCAAAACAATCGGGGCAGCTTACAAAAATTAAAATACAATACAGATAAAATCCCCAAACACCCCCCACCCCACCCTCCCCCATAAAAAAATATTAAAAATTATAAATTAAAACCAACTGATCTAAAATCACATTTAAAAACAATAAATACAATAAAATACAATAAATGGCCAGTGGACTAAAAGAAGCCAGGATCCCCTGAGGCCGGGATCTAATTAGGAAAGGCCTGCCGAAAGAGATCCATCTTTAGTGCTTTTTAAAAGCCACTCAGGCTTGTTATCTGACGGATCTCATTCGGCAGGTCATTCCACAATTTGGGGGCGATTACTGAAAAGGCCCTCTGGGAGGTTGCAGACAGCCTAGATTTTTGTGGCTGAAGCAAATTCCTCCCAGAGGACCGGAGTGCATGGGGAGGATTGTATGGGAGGAGGCGGTTCCGGAGATAAGTTGGACCCAAGCCATTTAGAGCTTTAAAGGTAATAATAACCAACAACTTATACTGGGCCCGGAAACTGATAGGCAGCCAGTGGAGAGATTTTAATACTGGAGTTATATGGTCTCTCCGAGACATCATCATCATCATCATCATCATCATCATCATCCCACACAAAATTCTGCACTTTTCTCTGATAAATGCAATTTTTCCTAATCTTTGATTTAAAAAGAAACAAACCAGTGAACGGTACTAACCAAATTAAGTCCATCCCATCCCTAATCAGTTCCCCACTAATATGTCTAGCCATAGGTCAGTTGGGAGGCTAGATAAGACAAGTCCCCCCAGGTGCTGATATTTATTTCTTTTCTTCTGGAGCCGCAGGAGTTTGTGGCTTCTTACTGTCTGTTGTGACTCCCTTTCTCAATGGGGCTTTCCTTTCAGTGGAAAATGAAATGATGGCGAAAAAGAAGAAGAAACAAAGCAGCACCCTAAAAAGAGATTAAAACAAAAAGAATTAGCCAAGTGGCAGGAAAGAAGGGCCCAATGTTGATCATTTCTCTCATTTTTCTCTCTCCTGGTTTTCAGCCAGGTTGGCTTTCAGGGCAGATATGGAAACAAAAAAGTAAAGCCACTTACTTGTTCAGGCAGAGCACTAGCAATAAGGGAACAAATGAGCTAAAATGCCCAAACACTGTCAGCTCATCTTGGGCTTCTGAAATGATAATTTTTAAAAAATAATTTTAAAAATTAATGTTATGTGAAAACATCATTTTAAAAAACAGAGTGGTGTTGTGGGGGAGAGTCTGAACCAACAACTAATGTTTTCACAGGAAAGGGGGCATGCTGTCGGGGCATCCCAGAGGGCTACAACAACAACAACAACAACAATAATAATAATAATAACCTTCGCAGGAGGGCCAGACTCAGCTCCAGCTCTTGAGATTTCTCACCTACAGCAATCAGAGCCCCAGGAGACTGACACTGCAGAAATAATGCAGTTTGACACCACTTTAACTGCCATGGCTCAATGCTATGGGATTTTTAGTTTTGTGAGTTATTTAGTTTAACAGAGCTGTGGTGCCATAACAAACGACGAATCCCAGGATTCCATAGGATGGAGCCACAATCATTAGAGTGGTGTCAAACTGCATTATTTCTGCAGTGTGGCAGCAGCTCCATTTTGATGTGAGGCTGGGTTGCATGATATCAGGAACACCATTAATGGCTCAAAAAGGAATCAGGTACACAGTGAATAAACAAGAGCCATATGTGGACAGAGAATATATGTAGAAAGTTGACGAACAATTCTGAGGTTCACCTATTGGCAGACCTTTAAAAAAATAGATTCAAAGAAATTAGGGGGTTTGGAATTCTTCTAAAGCTGGGTGGACATAAACATTCAGGTGGAAGAGGGAATGAAAAATTGGAGGTTAACATTTTATTAATTTATTTATCTGGGGTTTCAGGCTTCCATTTCCCCACTTTTTTTGTTTTAGACTTTACAACAAGCCAAGGAACACTTATGGTATAGTGGTTTGAAAGTTGGACTCCAGGAGATCAGAGTTCAAATCCTTGGTCTGCTATGGAAACCCACTGAATCACCTTGGATAAGTCTCAGCTTCCGAGAAAGGCCATGGCAATTCCCCTCTGAGCAAATCTTGCCAAGAGAACTCATGATAGCCCTAGGGTTACCATATGTCAGAAATGACTGGAAAGCACATAACAACAGAGGCAGTAGCACCAGGAAAGGAACACTGTTCAGTTTAGTTTGGCAAATGCCCTAATCAAGCAAGGGAGCATTATTCTAGGGCAAACACCAATACCCCTTTCTGCCTATATGCCAGACCCCCGCTGCCTCCAGTACCCTTTCGAGTGAGAAGTTGATTAACAAGAGTCAATATTTCTTTGACCAAGTTTATGCTCCAGAAACATTCCTCTGAGAAAACCTTAATTGTGTATTGCTCACCTCTCATAGTGATCTGGAAGGTTTTGGAGGCAATGCCATTTCTGTTCTGTGCCCAGCACTTGTACGTGCTTGCATCCTCCATCTTTACACTGGGAAGCGTCAATTCACTGCCTGTTGTGAGGGGAACAGTTCCCTCCGATTGTGATTCCTTCATCCAAATCACACTGGGTGATGGGTTGCCCACTGCCTTGCACTGCAAGGTTACAGAGTCACCTTTGTCTACTGCAATCTGGGAGATACCTGTGAAGTTTGTCAAACATGCAAGATTTCAAAAGGATAGTGGTCTGGATAGGAAATTGGGCCCAGATGCTCCTAAACAATATACTCTGTTCTCTGGAAACTGCCACCAGGGTAGGTCCAAGATATTTGACTGCTTATAGCTGTTTTTTAATACTTTGATTCTGTCATTAATCAAAATGGAGATTCTAGTCAAAAAAATTAGAAGTAGACAAAGACTTCCAAGGGCAGCTATGAAGAACTCGATAAGATCCTCAGTTATAAAGATGTATCATTAAATACCAAATCAGAAGGGGAGAATATCTTCATATTTCTGATTTCTATGTACAGCTATGAAAGTTTGAGAGTGAAGAAAGGGGACAGGAATAAAATAAACTCATTTGACATGCAATGTTGGAGGAGAGTTCTACAGATACCATGGCTTGCTTAAAAGAGAAATGTGTGGGTCCTAGAGCAGATCTTTCTAAAAGCCAAGATGATTAATCAGAGACTGCTGTACTTTGGACACATCATGAGACAACAGGACTCATTGGAAAAGATTATGATTCTTGGTAAAGAGGAAGGCAGCAGGAACAGAGAAAGACCACAATGCAGATGTATTGATTCAATCAAGAAAGCCACAGTCCTGTATTTGGAAGAACTGAGCAGGACAGGTGATGACCAGGGATCTTGGAAGTCTCTCATTCATAGGTTTACTACATGTTAACATTTACTTAATGGTAAATAGCAACAAGCTGCCTGACATCTCTTTTCCCAATCCATATTTAGAAGTCAATTATACTGGCTATGGTACAGCAGAAACTAATTTAGGGGATCTGGACAAGCCAAGAGGGGCACATGGTTCTCTCTCATCCAACAGAAGAAATGGCCAGAGGGCTCAGGAGGAACAGCAAAAAGATTGTTTTTGGTGCCTCCAAGCATTGCCTCCTGAGGTAACTGCCTCACTCTGCCTCCGTTTCTTTCTCTTTTTAAAAATATCCATTGTAATTTCCCTCAAGAATCCATCATTTAAAAATCCCGCTTTCTTTCAATGGATTGCAGAACTGTTCCATTACATAAACGTAAAAAACAAACACCTTACTTTTGTCTGATTTTCTAAGTATCCAAGTGATATCTATCTTCTGTGGTGGGTCTGTAAGACAAGAAGAATCCTTCTGCATGAGTGTTTCTCTCCAGTGGGGATTCAGCAAAGGTTGGAAGAGTCTGACCATAGACACCCCCCCCACACACACACAATATCTTGCTCATGTATAGCGGAAGCCAGAGGCTTCAGTGTCAATGATGAGCTCTGGAGACTTATTCAAGACTTTAAAGAACCTCTCCAAGGTGCTGAACCTACTGGGAGAGGAAATAGGGTTCAGTACCCTAGACAGTTCCTATAAGGGTGGTATAAACTCATGAGTGGTTTCTCCATAAACCCAATGTGGAAGCTACTGGATGCGCCTGCACAGATACAAAAGACTGAGACACAGACCTCTGGCTGCAGCTGCTAAATGGAAGGTACCATTTCTCTATATGATATATTGGGGCAATATTATTCTGCTAGATCAGAAGACCAAAATGCTGGCTTTGTCTAGCATTCTGTTTCCTCCATCAATCAGCTTTAGAGAACCAAATAAGATGGCATTAAGGTGAGATACTTCTACCTGATTCCCCCAACAGGGTGTGATCTCTGTAAATCCACCCCCTGATGAGGACGTCATGTCTAACTGCATTTTTCAACAGCAATAGTGCTCTATGGCAGAAAGCTTCATGTCAGCATTACTGAATTCAGGTTGCTTTGAAGTAGTTCTCCCCACCATCAGGAACAGACACAATGCTTTGAAGCCACAGCCTGTTCCTGTGTCATAATCTTGAGGACATGGATGGAGCTAGGCCTGAACCACAAACGTGGCTTGTATTTTAATTTGTGCCAGTCAAAGTTTTGCCCAGAATTTAGAAATAATAAAGGATTCCTCATTAAGCACATTAGGGTGTCACAGATCATCTTCATGTTCCCAAAACTGTGGGGAGTCCAAGACACTGTACTTTGCAAAGGAGTTATCTTGGGGTTTGGGTCTTGGGCAATGCAATCCTTAGGCTGGAGTGTGAGTAATATGACTCACCAGTATTTTACACACACATGCACACAGACTTTGTTAGTTATCCAAAGATCAAAATAAAATTGTTTACAAAATAGTACAATACCACCAAACTTAAAATCACAAAATGCCAAGCCTAGCTATAGATACCAATTATAAACAAAATATTCTAATAATACAAACATATACACACAATATTTAACCAGCACTAGGTAAATTTGCATCCCAGTAATAGAAAAGGGACCCAAAATTTATTACACTCCACACACACAGACATACTTTCACTGTGCAGAGCCATTATGGCAGTTCTATCATACTCTACACAGAACCGAGCATTTCCTTGAAATTAGAATTTATTTCATTTCCAGCCAGATTGAGTGAGAACATCAGTGTTGGTGAAAATTAAGACTTTAAAAATTCTCCTGCTGAGATGTGTCATGAATAAAAAGTGCCACTTACAGTTGATGTTCAGATTGACAGTCTTTTCTTTGTAGATAGGGCTATTTCTTCCTCCATAGGTGACAGAGCAGGTGAGTTTCTGCCCATGGTCTGCCACTGATGGTGCAAAGTCAAACACAGAGATGTACACTTGGGAGCCATTTAGCTGAATCTCAGAGGTCCTCTGTGTAGCTTTCCGAGGCATATCTTTCCAGAAGATGTGTGGAGGCTTCAAGGAACAACTTCCTGGGGCTGTACAAGTGATGTTTACAGGATGTCCGGCCTGAAGATTTCCCCAAAACTTTATTGTTGGATCTTCTAGTTCTAAGGGAGGAAGAGAAGGCAATAATCAGTAAATAGCTATACCCACCAGCCCTGTATCCCCTCTCTCCTAGCTGTGCTTCACCTCAAACAGAATAGAATGTATCAATTGGTCTTCCTGCCATGGAACAATGTAATACAGTACATCCATTTACTTTCCTATACCTGTTACATCAGGAAATAATGAGTCAGCAAAGGAAAAGAGGGAAGTTTCTGGATTGCGACTTGGAAGCATTGCTTAAGAAGCAAATCCTGCTTGTATGAACAAGGAGTTTAGTAAAGTGCCCTCAAAACACTCCTGGAGACACAAAACTATTTTCTAAACACATGAAGAGTTTTTCCTGGTTCTTATCCTCAACTAAATATAGCAGGGAAAGAGCACACTGGGCACCAAAGAAGGAGTTCCAAATGGTAGCTGACCTCACTTCAGAAGAAGAGGAAACTGGTTTAACTCAAGATCCCTTTGCTATATTTGTTATGTTGGAAACCTGACACAAACCATTACCATACCTTCACAATTCAGAGTCCCTGAAGATTTGGGCACCTTTGTGGAGCAGTGTCGCATTTTTAGCAAGAATCAGGGGCAATGAAAATGGGCACTGGTGAGAGATGATGAGTGGGAAGAGCAGCGGGAAGAAAAATCTGTAATAGTTCCATGGGCACAAGAATAGGTTTTGTGGGGTTGCCGTTACCTTAGGGATACACAAACATGGGTGTAATGGGTGTTGGCCCCCATCCTCCTGCTCTTGAGTAGGAGAAGGGACTCCCAAATTCTATCTGCTGTCACCACCACTAATTCACCCCACATGACTCAGTAAACTAGTGGGGTTAAACTTTCGTTTCCCACCCCACCTCTGACTCTGCATACATGTCCAAATACTGAACAAAGGCATGTGAAGAGGGAGTTGAAAAGAAGAGATCTTTTAAGGAAAGCTTCTATTCCAAGTAATCAATCTTACATTAGCAAATGAGTATCTTGTACACATAGGCATCTTCCTTCAAGCTTTACTTAGGAGCAGTTACAATGTTACAAAAACAGAATAAGTTATATTCAGCTGAAGTTAGAAGAAACATAAGCCCTAACATGACTTGCTGAACATTCCTATTCTACTCACTATACAGATGGTATTCTTGGTCTTTGGGTGTTAATGGGAAGCTGGGAGTCTGGACACATTTGTCCAGCCTACAACTAAGCTTCCCTAGGAACAGTGAGGCAGGCAATACCACCACCTGAAGTCACTCAATCTCTCCTCTTCACCTCTCATCTTGGAAGAAACTCAAAGCTTCCATGTGCATCCCCAAACTGGTCATCCTAATTGACTACTTGTCTCTCCTGACTTCTTTTGCTCCGAAGTGATGCAGATCCCCCAATAAATGTGACCTAAAACCATAACATCATTAACCCCTTGTTTACCTAGAGGAGAGATTATAGCTGTCAGCTGTGTTGCCCAGATAATGGGGAAGCCCATTATCACAACAGGGATGTTCAATTAATATGGGGAGTCCATTTCCTTTGAGGTCTTGCAACAACTCAACATCTTTAGTAAGTTTTAAAAAAGATGTTTGCAAAAGTTCAGTATTGCCTCAATAGCCATCTTCTTATCCCGGAAGGTCTATGGAGGCATTGGGGACTCTCAATTGTTCACCCCATCACCTTTTTTAGATACAGTTGCATGTAGATATAAATAGCATGGAAACTCAAATAGAATCAAAGCTTTGCCATGGATAAAAAGAGGGAGGGACATTACATTGACTTGACAGAGTCACAGGTGTCCTATCAGGGATAACACAAGAGGTTCCGCATGCCTCTGATTCCTTTGCTGATTGATATCCCCAAAGGGGTTCTGAATCAGAAGCCAAGGGATCCTTCCTGCTATGGAATCAACAGAAACTTTTTTGTCGCATAACATGGCATGTTCCTCCCATTGCTTCCTTTCTAACCTTCTTACACTCTTGTCTGTGCCTGTGTTTGTGGCATAGAGAGTACACCCACATTTCATGGAATGATGTGTAGCAGCAAATCATTTTGACCAAGCCTTTACCAAGAGACTTCTCTGAGAACCAGTGAGGTGGACGTTAGGATGAAAGGGGGTGTCAGAGTTAGCAAAATTTGTTTTCCTGTACCCATTAATTGCTAATTTGACATGCCCCACTCCTTGTTGCATCTTGTTACACTTCTGTTTGTGCCTGCATTTGTATACATCACATTTCATGGAATGGTGTTATGTACAGAGGGGATTCTGTCTTGTGGCGCTGGATTTATGTGTGTGTTTCACTGTTGTTCTCAGGCCACCCCAAATGCACACAGCACTGGAAGGCTTCTGCAGGGACTCAGATACCATTGTCATCTGCTACGACTCACCCGTTACGTTCACAAACGGTTGCACAAAGCCTTTGAAATCAAAGTATGCTTTATGTTCTCTCTCCATTTTGAAATAGTATTTCCTTCCATCAGTTTTTTGGGCATCGTTGATGATGAGGGAACAGTTGCCTTGTGCCACTTCCTCTGAAAGAGTAAAGCGATTCTGAGCATTTATAGCTAAGCATTTATAATGATGATTCAAATCATTGGTGGCCACTGCACAATCAGACTGAGGATTGCTCTTTTCCTTGTACCAGTATCCATACAATGGGGAAGTGCTATCGGCATCACTTGGGTCATAAGTAAAATTACAAGGGATGATGACACAGAGTCCCTCTGGGACCGACACAGCCTCAGGAGCATGCAGTTTATATTTAGCTAGGTCACACTGCACACCTAGGAAGAGAAGACAAGAAGCACAACCATATTAGCAGTGAACACCAGCCTCACACCCCTCCCCATTACTGGAAAAGATGGATAATCCAGAGAATGAACACTTTTTCCTTCCATGGCTCCTCTTCCTCCGCTCAGTCTCCTCCCAGTTCTTACCCTCCCAAAGTATGCAAGTTGAAAGCAGCCCAAGAACCAAGACCTCAAGGAGAGAGTCCATCTTCTCTTCTCTTCTTTTTGAAACTTCAATCTCTTTGTAACTCTTCTGTTACCTGTAGGATCCTATGAAATGAAAAGAATATTGAGGAAGAAACAGTGAGCACCCAAGCAGGAAAAACGATGCCTCCTTTTGAAGACTGTTAAAGCCAGGACAATTTCATATGCTCCATATTTGAAACAAGATATTAAGAGCAAATCTATCCACGATTGTCTGTCTAAAATGGTAGACTGGTTTTCTTCAAATCTGGAGATCAGGCAGTGCCACAGCCACAATCCCAAATCTGGGCACAGATTTGGCAGAGACATTTTGGAGGTTCACTTTATAGGATTTAATCTTTTCAAATGAAGAATGTAAGAGATACCATGTCACTTGTTGTTTAACTGCCACCAAGTAAACTATGACTTATGGCGACCCTACAAATGAGAGCTCTCCAAGTCTCAAGAGGTATCATTGACAGCCCTACTCAGGTCTTGCATATTCAGGGCTGTGGTTTCATTTTAGACTGTCTCATCATAGGGTTTTCATGGTAAAAGACACTGAAAAGGGATTTACTGGTGCCTCCTCCTGCACAATATTAACAAGTGTTAGCTATGCTGCCACTGCTCTTATCTCTGAGAGATAGAATTATAGAATCATAGAGCTGGAAGAGACCACAAGGGCCATCCAGTCCAACCCACTGCTATGCAAGGACACGCAATCAAAGCATGCCTGACAGATGGCCATCCAGCCTCTGTTTAGAAACTTCCAAAGATGGAAACTCAACCACATTCTGAGGCACCACACTGTATTTGACTTTCGAACAGCTCTTATTATCAGGAAGTTCTTCCTAATGTTTAGATGGAATCTCTGTTCTTGTACTTTGAATCCATTGCTCTGTGTTCTAGTCCCTGGAGCAGCAGAAAACAAACTTGCTCCATCCTCAATATGACATGGCCAATGTTACCCCCCACTACTGCTGCTGCCCAGTAG
Organism: Gambelia wislizenii; assembly: GCA_030847615.1. Taxonomy (NCBI): domain Eukaryota; kingdom Metazoa; phylum Chordata; class Lepidosauria; order Squamata; family Crotaphytidae; genus Gambelia; species Gambelia wislizenii. The sequence continues at coordinate 29,665,649 of JAUMIR010000010.1, read as the reverse complement.
CTGTTTGACACATTTAGGGAGTGCTGTGGTGAGTTCAGTCTGCAGTGTTATGTGATTCAAAAAGTTTGTTTATGCTAACTCAAAGAAATACAATAGAGACATCTACCTTACATCATAACAGCACCCCCACCCCCCATGAAGAGATGGAAGCACCTTATTTTTAAAAACAAAACCCCCCACTTTTTTTACAGTACCATCACATTTGTTCCATAATTCATGACATTCTGAAATAACTAAAAATAGGAACAAGGGCCCTCCAAATATTATTGAGCTGCAACCGGTGGCCTTCCAGATATCTTCCATCATCCCATGCCCTGGCTTGGGTTGACTAGGACTGCTAGGAAATGCAGCCCAACAATTTCTGGAGGACTTCATTTATTTAACATTTGGAGGGTGGAGGTTCAGTGTCCCAGTCCAGGAGAAAGGTGTGGTATAAATACAATACAATACAATACAATAAAATACCCACTCTTGCTCTAGAGCCTTGAGATAACCCAGATGAACCAAGTGAAAGAACTACAGACAATGAGTGGGTAGGGAAGAATGAAGCAAGGAAACAAACTGTTAAGTGAAACCCAGCCCAATTACCGTAAGTACTTTTGAACTTCATTTGCCAGATGACTTTCTTAACTTAGAATCAATCATAATCAGTTTAAAGAAAGATTGTTACCTTGTTAACGGGGACAGCAGAGTCTTTGTGCCTGTCCTGTTCTCTTAGGTGAACACTAACACAGGAAAATATGTTTCCCCAGAAAGAAATGACTGTGAAAAGCAGAAGTAGTGAAACCACACAATCTGTCATCAGTCCATTGCAACATTGGTGAATAGTGACAAGTGAAACGTGGGATTTGATTGTGGCTGATGGCTGCTGAGGATAAGTGCAATTACAGCACTGTGTTTCCACTTTAACTGACATGGTTCTGTCCTGTGGAATCCTGGGAGTTGTAGTTTAGGGAGGCACATTTAGACTTCTCAGCCAGAAACAATTCTTGAGCCTCATCAAACTAGAAACCCCAGGATTCCATTGGATGGAACCATGGCAAATAAAGAGGAATCCTAACACTATAACTGTGTCATGTGAAAGGGTCCTATGTTTCACTTGCACATTGCACATGGCATGTTGCAGTTTCATATTGTGCATTGTGATTGTGCATGCTATATTGTGCATTGCAATTGTGCATTGTGCACTGCAGCTGCACATTGCACAATGGCAACCACTGCCATGTGTTGTGCAAGGTTGTTACATAGAACTCACATTAGCATCTCTCCCTATGCCAGAGTATGTTACAATAGGGGCTGTAGTTTTCCCCTCTTCATGCAGTGGGGAGGAGGAGGTGGGAATGATGACCTCGGGAAGAAGAGGCTGCCCATTCTGAGACACAATTTCCTAAGCCACTTCTCCCAGTGTGCCTCAGCTCTGACAACACCACCCCCACAGAAGCCAGACACTTTTAAAAAGGCACATCAAAGCCAGCTGCCCTCTCTTCTTCAACTCTGTCATCATTTTCTTGAAGCTGCATAACTCCTTGTGTTGCCCTCATTGCTGACTCTGCTAACTACACCAGTGGAACAAGCATGATCCTGGCTTCTAATTCAGCACCACAAACATGGTTGAACACACCATGGGTTCAAAGCCAGAGTTTTAAGTGCAAGGTCTTCAAAGCCCTCTGCCTGTATGGCCCTCTGCCTGATGAAGAGAAGACTGAGGAGTGACAATATTCTACTCTTTAATATCTAAAGAGCTGTCACAGAGAGGAGAGGGCAGGTTTGTTCTCTGCTGCCCCAGAAGATAGGACCCAGCTAATGGTTTTAAGCTACAGGTGGGTAGATTTTAATTTTACATTAGAAGGAATATCTCAACAGTTTGGCAATGGAACCAATTACCTAAAGAGGAATAGGGAGGTCTCTTTCTCTGGACATCTTCAAAAAGAGGGTGGACAGCTACCTGCTGGGGATGCTCTAGCTGAAGTTCTTACAATAAACAGGTGAGTGTTGGATGCAATGTTCTATAGGACCCCTTCCCCCCCCTCTCTCTGGCTTTTCTTCGCAAACAAAGATTCAGGAAGGACTCATCCCATGCTTTCTGCAAGCGTGCTGATGACTAAAAAGGTCAATCCGAGATAAACAAGTCTGGTTGCAGAAAACACAGCAGAAGGTCTTCTTGGGTGATGTTTTTGGGTTGTGATTCTTTCTGCGTTGTTGTTTCTCTTCAAGACTTGTTCGGCGTGAGTTCACAAATAAGGCTGCAGCATTGTGGATTGTGCATCTCCATGCTTCCCGATGTGAGGCCAGGGCGGACCATTGTTGGTGATCAATTTGACCGAGCCTGAGATGTTGTTTCAGGGAGTCTTTGTATCGCTTTTTTGGAGTGCCCCTCTTACGCTGACCTGTGGCGAGTTCACCATAGAGTAGTATTTTTGGGAGGCGATGGTCCTCCATCCTAGAAACGTGCCCTGCCCAGCGCAGCTGTGTTCTCAATATCATGGCCTCAATGCTGGTGATCCCTGCTTGCTCAAGGATAGCAACATTCATCACATAGTCAGTCCAGTGTATATTTAGGATTGTGCGTAGACAGCGCTTATGAAAGCGTTTGAGGAGTCGTAGGTGGTGGCGATAGGTGACCCATATTTCAGATCCATAAAGGAGGATAGACAGTACTTCCTTTACACACTATACACACTGATTTTTGTGCTTTGCCTCAGGTGTTTATTGCTCCAGACTCTTTTGTAAAGTCTTCCAAATGCACTATATGCCTTTGCTAATCTGTGATTGATCTCTTTGTCAATCTTGACATCTGAGGAGATGATGCTTCCCAGGTAGGTGAACTGCTGAACGGACTTGAGCACAGATTTGCCGACGGCAATGTGGGGATGGTGGTGTTCGTCCTGTGGTACAGGCTGGTAAAGAACTTCTGTTTTCTTCAGGTTGACTTCCAGCCCAAACAGCTCTGCAGCTGTTGCAAAGCAGGATGTTAGGCGCTGCAGAGCTGCTTCTGTGTGGGCAACAAGGGCAGCATCATAAGTGAAGAGCAGCTCGCGGACTAAATAGTTTAGAGTCTTAGTGTGAGCCCTCAGACGGCTTAAGTTAAACAAGCTACCATCAGTATGGTAACGTATATAGATGCCGTCGTCTTCTTTGAGCCCTGCCATAGCCCTTTGGAGCATCATGCTAAAAAAGACTGTAAATAAAGTTGGTGCAAGAACACAACCTTGCTTCACTCCATTAGTTATTAGAACGGGCTCTGAAAGAGCATTGCCATATCTGACTTGACCACGCTGGCCCTCGTGTAGCAAGATAATCATTTTAAGGAATTTGGGGAGACATCCTAGTCTTTCCAGGATCTGCCACAGACCTTTTCTACTCACAGTGTCGAAGGCTTTGGTGAGGTCGACAAATGTTACATAGAGACCCTTGTTTTGCTCCCTACATTTTTCTTGCAGTTGTCTAAGGGCAAATAGCATGTTTGTAGTACTCCTATTGGCTCTGAAGCCACATTGGCTTTCAGGGAGAAGTTCTTCTGCAACAGCAGGAACTAATCTGTTCAGGAGTATCCTTGCAAGGATTTTTCCAGCAATAGAGAGCAGTGTTATGCCTCGATAGTTTGAGCAATCAGATTTGCTCCTTTTTTCTTGTACAGGGTGATGATGACTGCATCTCGGAGGTCTGATGGCAGTTCCCCTTTTCCCCAGCAATTCACAAGGAATTCATGGAATTTATCATGGAGTGCATGAGCTCTGTGTTTCCAAACTTCAGGTGGGATTCCATCAGTCCCATCTGCCTTGCCGTTTTTCATCTGCTGTATGGCCTTAAGGGTCTCTTCCAAAGTGGGAGCTATGTCCAATTCATTTTTCATGGGTTTTTGTATCATATGTTGGATAGCTGAGCCTTGGACTACTCGGTTGGCGCTAAAGAGACTTTGAAAATGTTCAGCCCATCGATTCAGGATGGAGGTTTTATCAGTAATTAATCTTTGACCATCTGTACTGTATAAGGAGCTTTGGACCTGATAAGTAGGTCCAAACACTGCTTTAAGAACTTCATAAAATCCTCTATGATCACCCAGATCTGCACAGTGTTGTGTCTTTTCTGCTATATTGATCCACCACTTGTTCTGCATGTCTTGGAGTTTTTGTTGAAGTTTACTACACGTGAGGCAGAAAGCTGCTTTTCTTACATGGCAGGTTGGCTGGGTGAGGTATGCCTGGTGAGCAGTTCTCTTCTTTGCCAACAACTCCTGGATCTCTTGGTTGTTTTCATCAAACCAGTCTTGATTTTTCTTGTGGGAGAACCCAAGGGATTCTTCTGCAGACTGGAGGATACTGTTTTTGATATGTTGCCAAAGCACTGTAGGAGAAGGATCTGTAGGATGGTCTGTCTTCAAGTTTTGTTTGTAGATTTGCCTGGAAGTTGTCTCTCATGGTAGCTTGTTGAAGATTGTTGACTTGGAGCCTCTTCTTTAAGATGCCATCCCTCTTAGGTTTGAACTTAAGATGAAGATTTAGTTTACATCTGACGAGGCGATGATCTGTTTGGCATTCTGCACTGGGCATCACTCGGGTATGATGGACATCATGAATGTCTCTCTGACGGACTAGAACATAGTCAATGAGGTGCCAATGTTTGGATCGGGGATGCATCCAGGTTGTCTTCAAGCTATCTTTCTTCTGAAAGATTGTGTTTGTAATAGTCAGCTGTTGTTCTGCACAGAACTCTAGCAGGAGGCATCCGTTATCATTGCAATTTCCAACACCATGCTTGCCTAAGACACCTTTCCAGGCTTCGAAGTTCTTTCCTACTCTGGCATTGAAGTCACCAAGGATAATAATTTTATCTTCTACAGGGACTTTTTGTATGAGTTGGCGTAGGTCTGTGTAGAATTTGTCTTTCTCTACTGGATCGGCTTGCATAGTTGGGGCATATATACTAAAGAGAACAACATGTGGGAGGCATAAGGAAATAATGCTATCAGAGTGTCCTGTTGGCAAGGTTTTGAGTTTGGAGGCAATGGAGTTTTTAATCATAAAGCCTACTCCTGAAAGATGTTTTTCGGTTTTGGGTTTGCCAGACCAGTAAAGTGTGTAGCCGGCGCCATGTTCTTTTAAGGCTGCCTTCCTCATGGAAGCAAACTTCACTAAGAGCAGCGATGTCAATGTTAAGTTGTGATAGTTCATGGGCTATTAGGGCAGAACGACGCTCAGGCCGTCCACTATCTTCAGAGTCTCGCATGGTTCTGATGTTCCAACATGCAAGTGTCAGTTTATTTACACCTTTGGAGGCCGGTGTGTGCCTTTGTTTCTTTGCCTTGGTTTGACTGCATCAGAAGATGCCCATTGGCTGCGGCTAGCCAACCAGGTAGTTGGGGATGAGCTTTCGTTAGGCCACCTTTTCTAGGCCCCTCTCCATATGGAGCAAGCAGTGCTCTCCTTTAAAAAGGCTACTTGGTCATTCAGGATGCTGCCGAACAAGACTGTCATCTCCCGGTTCAGCCTCGAGCGACCAATGTCCTGAACCGCCTGCATGCAGGGTTGGGTCTGCAGCTTCCAGTGCATCTTTACACCTGCCGTTTCGTCCCTCACCTATCACTACAGGGCTTTTTTGGATTTGTCCTTCAAGCCTGTGCAATGGATTTTTCTGGTGGAGCACAGCATGCACAGAACTGGCCTCACCCTTTAAACCAAAGGTTCATCTGCCGTGTTCTTGCAAGCATGGACGTAGCAGCGAGGTCCTCAGGTTTCCTTCTCTTAGATGGTTGGCCTTACAGGGTTGGATGAGCACCATCTGCCCAGGTTTGGAATTAGAGTTTTCCTTCTCCTAGGATGGTTGCCACAAGGCTAGAGAGCCCATCCTGCCCTTTGGCACTCTTTGTCAGACCCTTCAATTTTGACCTGTCTGGCATGGGAGACCCTACCGATGGCTTTATACTACCGCCAGCATAGCTCAAAACATCATTAGGGTACGCAAGCCTCTCTCCCACGACAAGGGGGCGTCATTGGAGAGGAGGACCCCTTCCAACTGTATGATTTTATGTGCCATCAGATGCATCCATTTAAGGCCCCTCCATGGATTCCTTAAATGGCAAGATGACTGCTCCCCTTTTCAACACTGGCAGGCTTACTCATTGTGGGGCATCCTCACCTTTTTAGGCCAAGGCTGAAAGGAAGCAGGAGGTAAGCTGGTCATCTTCAGTCTAATTTCCACCTTCAATCTCTGAGGAGCTTCTGTATTCCAAGAATAGAGAACTGAATGTCTGCACTCTTCAGTTGCTGAAAACTGATAGGCTTCTACAAGGTTGGAGAACTGCTTCTTTCCTTAGGGCACAAATGTATTCTGTGAAGAGTTACAAGTTTTATTCTTGTAATGAATCGGAAATGAGCATCCACACATTTTGGTATTCATGGGGGATCCTGGAACCAAACCCCAGCAGAGTCCAAGGGTGCACTGTGAAGGAATTCTGACAGTCTGTAACTTTTATTTTGTTCTGTTGAATTTCATTAAATTACTTTCAATAAAAAGCAATTTCTTTCATCATATTTCTTTTTAAAAAAGTGTTTTTTATTTTAAAAAAATTAACTCGGTTGTGGGGAGCAGGAGAGTAGGTGAAAATCTTGCACTTTCCACTAGGTTCAGGCAAAAGCAACCTTCTGCACCCTCTCCTAGCTTTGCATGTTCCTCCATCTTGCCATCTTGACCCATAACTCTTCCATATGCACAATCTCTATTTAGTCACAATTGTAACAGTATTGCCATAATTGTACAGTAGGACTCCTGTATGCGCTGTGGATTGTTTCGGGGGGGGGGGGCATGGATACCGAAAACCATGGATAATAGCGAACACCATTGAAAATAAGGGGACTTTGGGTTTAAAATACCATAGAGTTGCCTTGGAGGAACTAGAAAATGGCTAGAGATGATATGTTTTCTAGGAACACTCTATGGTAGGTGTGCTGTTTTGTGTCCCATGTATAGTTGAATCAGTGGATAATGAGTAAGTGGATATGGGGGTCCTACTGTATTGTAACCTTCACCCCCCACCCCTCACCCCCACCCAACCTACTTACCAGGCACCAGCTGCATGGGAATTCTACCAGTGACTGGAACATGGATGAATGACATTTCCATCAGGTTTGAGGAGGTCACGCCAGGAGAGGTTACTTAGTTAATTATACTTAACTAAGTAGCTTATGTAGAATACTGGCCACTATTATTACTTGGGTATTTTTTATTAAAAATGTTTGTTAATTGATTTTCTGTCCACCATGGCTCCCCAAAGTAACCCACCAGAAACAGGTGAAAACATTATTTCAAAACATATCTAAAACTATTTTATAAAAGCCAGTTTTAAAAACAGAAGAACAAATAAAACAATAGCATTTTGACCACCCACCAGATGCCAGATGCCCTTCTAGGATAGAGCCAACCTGACTTGCCTGGGAAGGAATTCCAGAAACAAGGTTCATACAAAGGGCAAAGCTGTCTCATATATTCATCAAGCAAGCATCTCAAGGTGTTACAAAAGGGTGTTTGCTGATGACCTCAACATCCTGTCCATGGAAACCAAAACTAGAACCTCAATTTCAGGTAACTGTATATCAGGAAGTGGTTTTTATAGAGCACACTTTTGGTCTTCTGCAAAACTATCCCATAATCTTGAAGATTCCCCCTGTCATGCTGAATGTTGATCAGCAAGGTTGAAAAAGCTGCGTGCAACCATTTCAAGATAACCTAATCAAGATCACTAAGTGGGTGGGGCATATCTAAGGAGTGGTTTTGTAACATGTATTTCTGTAGTTCCAGTTGTTTAAACCTTTTCGAGAGTATATTCATAGATAAGGAAAATGAGCTATTGAGACGGGGAAAGGCAAGAGTTCAGACAAGCATCCAGATATTGTAGGGTCTATGGGCTAGAGAGTTCAATGATCTTGGTTTCCATCCCTCAGAGGAAAATTGGTTTCAGAAGGAAAGAAAGCTTCACATCAGTATTGCTGGTGTAAAGGACAAACGTCTGTCATTTTGAAACTGTATGGAATTTTGTTCATGTGCCCAGTGCCCAGCTGTTGACATATTCATGCATCAATCCGAAGTCATGCTCATGTATGTCTTATCTGGACAACATTCACTATCCTATTGCACTCTGTCCAAACCCTCCCTCCAGCAGTTCCCAGGGAGTTGGGGGCACTGCTACAGCCCTTCAATGGCCAGGGAAGGGGACCTCTACAGAGAGGGAACAGAAATAGTAATGCCCTTCCTCTTCCCTCTGTCTGGAGATCTGCAGTCAGGAAGGTATGCAGTCCCTGCTGTTTGGTCACCTCTTTCCTTCTCCCTCCCCCATAGCCACTGAATGGCCATAGCAGCACTCCATGGGATTGACAGCTCCCTGGATTGGTAGAGGTGTGGAATTGCACAAGTGGAACATTACATTCCAGATGCTTGGACACAGGATCTCAACCAGTATAATTTACTTTGAAGTCTAGAGTGCTACAGTCCTTGGCTTTTAATGTTTGCTATACTGAGTACATTAGATAGGCTAGTATCATATTTCCTGCCTTCTCATTTTCTTCTTGGAATACTCTTTCCCTATTTTTTTTCCTGGATTTCCCAGCTTCATCTCCCCCACCCCCGCAACATTGCCATCAGCTGCTTCTGCCACCAATTTCTCTTCCACCTTTCCCCAAAGACATTCCTCTCTCTGGAATGTAATAACCATCATTGTATGGGAAGATAATATTATCCAGAATGTGGAAGTGGGAGGGAAATGGTTTGGAGCTGGCAGAAGCTGAAACAGAGTAGAGTCCACTATCTCTACAGCTAGAGTTAGATCAAACTGGGAGGCAGCCATGCAGGAGTGCAGGGTAATTATATTCTAGAGTGTCATGCAGTCAGTGAATTTTCCACTTACTGTGGAACTGTCTACTTTCCTCTAGTACATTGGGCTCATATGTGTGCAAATCTTGTGTGGCCACCAGCTGTGGTACCGCAGAGCAGCAAGTCCACCTTTGGTTTTAATGGCAGCCTACTCCAGAGTTCCTCCAGCTGTAAGTAGATCATCCAAATGCTATGTAAGCTATCCAGAAGCTGAACCTTGTTCCCAATATGCAGTCAGTTGCCAAGTTTCAGGGCACTGACTGAAGTCCCAGAGACCTGCTGTGCTTCTTGGGTATTTAGATGGGAAGACACATCTCAGGGTACTGGAGAAGGAGAAACTTTAGTTGTGTGTGTAAGTTGGCTTTAAAGCCTGGGCAGCTGTCTTCACTCATTCCCTGGCTCCAGAATTCTCCCAGGTTCAAGGTGAAGGTGCTTGTGTATATGTCACACTTGGGCAACACTGGTGCACCAAAAAGACAGGAACAAGGTAAAGGGACTTAGCAATTTCAGGCAGGAGGAAGAAGATGCCAGCCACAGATGCAGGTGAAATGCCAGGAGAAAACTTTTCCAGAACAGGGCCTCACACCCCGGGGGTGGGGGGTACACAGAAAATTGGACTGAGCTGCAGGCTGCTCTCAGCTCCTCGGAGGAAGGGCAGGACTTTTTTTTTTAAAGCTATAAGTAATTAAAACTGTGATCAATGCAGTTAGGGGGTCTGCAAAGGCTTGAAAGTTGCTCAGACCACCTCCTCCTCTGCAGTGGAGCAGCCATGTGACAGGAGCAAAGGGAAAGGGTGGCTAGCTTGGCCTGTGCATTGCCACACAACTTGCAGGAAGAAGCAGGAGAAAAGTCTTCCCTCCCCCTCCAGTGCCTCTGGGGGAAAGGGTTAATGGATGGTGTAATTGTATTATTATTATTATTATTATTATTATTATTTGTTTTGTTGTTGTTAGGGTTTGAAATCATGAGTTAAAGCTTGGAGGTCCCTGCTAAAGAAAAGATTAAGAACTACCGGTTGTTGTTGTTAGGGTTTTAAATCTTGAGTTAAGTCTTTGGGGTCCCAGGCAACAAAAGATATTTAAAGGGAGTCCCTGGTAAAGAAAAGGTTAAGACCCAATGATGATGGTGGTGATTACTATGGTTTTAAATCTTGAGTTAAGTCTTGGGGTCTGAGGCAACAAAAGATATTTAAAGAGGGTCCGTAGTAAAGAAAAGGTGAAAGGGGGGGGGGAGAAGGAGACAGGGAGGAGAAAAGCTGAGCTGGAGCCACAGAGAGAGGCTGCAGCTGGTCCCTCACAGAAAAGATCTGGTACGGCACCCTGAAGAGCCGGTGGAGGCAGCTGGGACACAGCTGGGTCCTGCAGCCCAACAGAACTCATTAGTATTTCTCGTGGAACCCCTAGTCATGTCTCACGGAACCCTAGGTTTCTGCAGAACCCTGGTTGAGAAACACTGGCATAGACACTCAGTTCTGAGAACTGAAAATGGGGAACTGGAATTTAAAGCTACTTCTTTGCTGTGACAGATAAGTCACAGATAAAACTATCTGTTCTCTTGGATCCTTTTTATTACTCCCTACTACTCTGTGCTGAACTGGACTGAGGAGATCATTCCACAGAAGATCAAGGTGATCAAACAAGGAGATCAAGGTGAGTCTGGGGGATATACACTGAAGAATGGGGACGTGGGGTGAAAAGAAGTGTTTGAAAGCCAGGCTCCTTTAACTTCTGTTCACACATTCAGAAGATGAAGTTGTGAGATGGAAGAATGTGGGAACTGAGACATCCAGAAACCAGGCACTGTGAAGTCTGTTAGTTAAACTTTGGAACAATATTAGATTCCATCCCACCAAGGAACAGGGAACTGAACCGTTGCTAATTTAAAATGTAACTATTTATTAGTGTTATATTACTGCTTGCTTCCAATGAGATAAAGGTGGAATACATGCTTTCTCCCACCACTTTTTATTTTTCACAACAAAACGGCATATTGAGTCATGATAGGATAACTGATCCAAGATCAGCCAGTGAATTTGATGGCTGAATGGGGGTTTGAACCTCAGTCACCCAAGTCTGAGTCTAGTACTCTAACATAGGTACACTTGCTATGAAATTAAGAACACAAAGGATTGATCCAAGCTCTGAGGTAGCAGACAAATATTTGTAACTGTGAACGCTTTAGGAAACTTTGCAGAATGTTCACATTCTAATCTTATTTAAAGCTGCTGGAAAATACTTTCCCAACCCAGCATTCTCTTTAACCCCTTTTGCCCATTTGCTATTAGAGCAATGGGATTCGAGACAGTAAGGGTTTCTTGCATACCCCTACCCTATACATGCTGTCTCTAAAAATTTTCCCCATTTGTTCAGCCACCCGTTGTGGTGATGTATCTAGGCAATCACACAATGTGACCAGAAAACCTTCCAGGTGTGTTTCCAAGCACATAAAAAGACTCCTTCTCTTCATTTCTCTCTCTTCCTCCTCTGTCAAGATGGTGAGTGCAGGCTTTGCTGAGCTGCTCCTCTTCTTTAAAATTTCCTGTAGTTAGCCAGGCAGTGTGTGTATAGATGTTTGAATGTACCTTTACATGTAATTAGTAAAGTTTTTAGCTATTAAGTTTGCATACTGCCTGTTTTGCCTTACTTTTCTAAAACTAGCCTGACAGAGATCCAAGGAATCCAGTGCTCCTGCTTGCAAACACTGCTAAAAGAGGCTGAGTCTTAACTGAACCAGGGGTTGCCTAGACAATGAAAAATCCCCTCACGGAATGTGAGGGGAATACCTTTTGTTCTAATGGAATCCTGCAGTGAAGCAATGTATTTGAATGGAGGGAGGAAACCATAGTTTTCCATGAACTGTTAAGAATACTCCACAGAAAATGTGCATTCCTGCTAATCAAGCCAAGCAACACAATTAGTTGTGCAGTCCGGAGAGGGTGGACCTGATGTCCAATTAGTCAGATGTGTGCTGAGGCAGGCTTCCCATCAAGCACTTGGAAGGGCACCCAATCATGTGCTTTTTTACTTTTTTAAAAAAATGGCAAAAAAAGAGGCAGTGCCCAAAGACGACAAGGATTTGCGAAGTGAGTGGGGGGAGGAGACACTGAAGGTGAGAACCCAGAAGGAAGAGGAGGAGATATATGCTAGCCCTTCACTTCTCTTGGCTGCGGCAGCAGAAGGAAGAGGAGGGCAGTTTGTCCCATCCCTTTGCAGCTGGTTCTGCTGCAAGGAAGGCCAATTGCAGAAGGACTGCCTAAATGAAAAGGTCTGAAACATTTTCTGTAATGATTTTCTAAAATTGATTGGTGGCCTGTACAAGGATTGCTCACGAAGTGCCTGCCTTCTCCTCTGATTGCTCCGATCTCCTCCCCCACTGCGCAAACATCATGGGAACATATTGATGCTGCTGAGTGTTGCGAATATTGCACAGGTAAGTTGGTTATTTTTTCTTGTTTAGATGAGCCCCTATCTTCATCTTTCCCAGAAAAGGGGCTAACACCCTGGGAAATCTACTTCTAATCCAGCAGAGGCCTAGGGTGCTCAGTTATTTAGCTTTGAATGCTGATTACACTAAGCACAGCAGACTAAGTTCAGTATCACATTTCCCCATGTCCTGATGTTCTCAGCCTATGTGGTTTTCTGCTGTTTTGACCAACAATACCCCTTCCCATCATCTCCCTCCCACTCAGTTTTCTTTTCCATCTTCCTTCAGGGCCTTATAGACAAAAGCAGCATGCCTTCGCTCTTGGAGAATACCTCAACTGTACATATGAACAACAGCCACTCTCTAGTAGGCATCAAGCCCACAAATGTGATTATTGCCATCCTAATCTTGATGGCTTTTCTGGTGGGGACAACCATCAATGGGCTCTTCCTCTGGGTTCTGGAGCTGAAGATGAAGAGGACAGTCAACACCCTTTGGTTCCTCCACCTGATTCTCACCTACTTAATATCATGTTCCCTCCTGCCCTTCTTTGCTGTCTATGTCCTCTATGATTTCCACTGGATTTTAGGCACAACTATGTGCAAGATTATAAAATCCTCCTTTTCAGTGGTCATGTTCACCACTGTCTTTCTCCTCACCATCGTCAGCCTGGACCGCTACCTCTTCACCTGCCATTCCGTCTGGTCTCAGCATTGCCGCACAATTCCCAAAGCACGGAGACTGATCGCTGGAGTGTGGCTTACCTCCCTAGCCCTGAGTGCTCCCGACCTGGTTTTCCTGGAGACTCGAGAGGTGGAGAGCCGAATACAATGCGATCATACTTTTGTTTTCTCCAAAGATGGGGACAATGTTCACTTTCACTTGGCTTTCTTCCTATTTCGGTTCCTGATGGCCTTCCTGCTTCCTTTCCTCATCATACTATGCTGCTACTGTTGCATTGGTAATGAAATGAAGAAGAAAAGCTTGGTGAAGACGGGGAAGCCTTTCCAAGTCCTGGTGGCTGCAGTGACATCATTTTTCATCTGCTGGCTTCCCTACCAACTCTACCAGGCTTCTCTGATATTCCACAGAGTGTCAAAACAGACTATTCAGACTCTCTGGGATATTGCAGCTGCTGGCGGCTGTTTTAATATTTGTTTCACCCCCATTATTTATCTCTTTGTCGGGGAGAAATTCCAGCAGGTTTTCAAGATGTCTCTGCTTTCCCTGTTTAATAAAGGCTTTGAGGATTATCCCATCACTCCTGTGGACAATCCCAAAACTGGTGAGCAGCTTGACTACACCCATGGGACACAAAACAGCACACCTACCATAGAGTCTTCCTAGAAAATCCCTAGAGAGGCATCCTCTCTAGACATTTTCTAGGTCTTCTAATGCAACTTTATGGTATTTGTAACTGGAAGTCCCATTATTTCAATGGTGTTCGCTGTTATCCATGGTTTCCGGTATCCGCAGTAAGTCTGGGAGTCAAATCCCCATGGATATGGGGCTCCAACTGTACTGAAATGCATCACATTACGTCCTAGTGAGAGGCATATAAAACACCCCACCTGAGCACACAGGATTCGTCTAAGGGTAAGCAACTTGTGGTCCTCTGAATGTGGTCAGGTTGCTTTTCCTGGAGGTTTCCAGAGAGGGTAATTCTCCATTTTTGGCTAACTGGGGATGAGGGGCTTAAATTTGCCCTTGGTTGCATGTGTCCCCTGGATTACATGAGTTCTATTCCTGGTATCGAAAGGAATTGCTTAACAAAACATGCCTTTTGAGATAAACTTTCCTTAGTGTTGGGCAGCGATTCCCAAACTTTGGTCCTCCAAGTGTTTTGGACTTCAACTCCCAGAAGCCTTAGCTGACTTGGCCAACAGTGAGGAATTCTGGGAACTGAAATCTGAAACATCTGGAAGACCAAAGTTTGGAGACCACTGGTGGCCCTCCACTTTCCAGATCACCCTTTTTTTTCAAACCCAGATTTTTTTTTTCTTTTGGAGTAGGGACAATTTTGGCAGTCCATGCAGCCCCCAAAGAGTCCCAGGATTATAAAATGATCACCTGGACCCACTGCTATTGCCCACCCTTGCCTTAGAGCAATGGTTTTCAATCTTAGGTCTTTGGGACTTCAGCTCACAGATTCCCTAAGCATTGGCCGAGCTGGCCAGGGCTTCTGGAAGTCCTAAACACCTGGACGACTGAAGGTTGACAACCCCTGCTTCAGCAAATACCACATCATCCATCTTTTAAACTGGATGATAGAGTGAACTCTTCCCTGCTACTGTTGGGTAGGACGTTTACCTCCCTTTCATCTGCGGGATACAGAGGAGCCATTTGTTAAACACATGCCCTTTGGAAAGTAGAAGAGTGCTTGATGTGATGGAGCATGAGGACAGGAGTTTTGTGGAAAGATTTATGTCCCCTTTTGCAGACAGATGTTTTAATGCTCTTCAACACCTCTCCACCTCTATATGTGAAGATGCTAAAAAAATGTATAAATATGCCCTCTGGTGGCAAAAGAGAGAAATAACCAAAACCAAAAAAGATCAGAAACTTCAGCTATTCAAAATCCACAAAAGAGCGATACACATTTATTGGCCAACTGAAATGGACAAAATATATAGTGCAAATCTAGGCAATGTCACTTTTTTGTTGCTAATGGAGTTGAAATTTTATTACCTGTCTTTTATTGCCCTCTGTCCCTGGTCCCCAGATGGTTAAGAAGGGGAACAGCCTTTGCTTGCACTGAGATCCCTCCAGAACAACTGAACTACATTAGAAACAATATCTGATACAAAATGTAGGCCTGTGACTATGATCATCACTTTTTTCCTCCTGCATGATTTTTAAACATCTTTTGCCTGATGAAGAAACCAGTGGAGCTTCAAAAGCTTGCATGATGTATTTTGTGCATTTCTGTTGGCCAAAAAGGGTATCTCTCTTTTGTAGATTTGGGATTTTGTTTCATTTTGCTGAGCAGCCAACACAGCTACCCCTAAATATGTTTCAAATGTTCAGTTATATTGAAACGGATGGTTTCTGCACCTGGGAGCACATTTATGGGATTAGAAGAAGACAACTTACAATGTTGTGTAATGTGTTAAAGTCATAATGGAATTTTTCAAGTTGTAGCTGCCTCTCATAAAGTGGACTTCAAGTCTACAAAAGCTGATGGCATTAAAAAAAGTTTGACTTTAAAGTTCCACAAGGCTTTTTCTTTTCTACACTATATTGGCAGTGTTGAATGTCTAATTATATTTTGTTTAATATGTTAGATTTCATATAATTCCAATATATTTTATATGCTCAAATTTTATCTTCTGCTGGCTCACTCTTCTTATACTTAATAATGTACAATTTTGATGTTTTATATGTCAGGTCAATGGACCATAAAATAAAGTTTGTTGTTATATTGGCAGTATGATCCCAATTATGCACATTTTCAGAGGTCATGATAAAAAAGTACTCATTCAAGAAATAATATACTTTTCATGGGATGCAAAATCTCTGTAGTAAAGATTGCTGGGGCCACTCCAGATCAAATACTTAGTATAGGAGGTTATTTGGTAGGGTAGCATCAGCCACATTACACTAGGGCTGTACATGCTCCAAGGATCCAGTAAACATATTTCCAGTGCCAAGAGCCTCTGGGAATCACAACAGCCTCTCCAAATGAAACTGAAAATAGCCATAAGGCTACATCCATGTTGAAAAACCATTTCCAGGTTGCTTTTTTTTTTCTTAAAAAAAGTCCACATTAAATCAAGGCATGGGTGTGGGCTCACCTTGTTTTAGAAGAGAATTACTCAGCCTCTGGAAGTGTCTTTCTCCCATTTGTTGACCAAAATAAAAATGGTGCAAAATTTTCCCACTTTGGAGCCACAAGTGGCCCTTGTTAGGTGGAACAGGTATCTTCTACCACTTAATTCAGCTCATGGTGAGAGATGGACTTCTATGAGCCTAATGGGAGAGGTTGAGGTTGGACTACCACAAGGTGACAAGTTCTTTTCCTTTGCATGAGGATGAATTTGCAAAATAAGCAGAACTAGACTGCAGGGGTTTTGGAAACGTGCTACTGAAGAAGACAGGAAGACAGATATTATGGGTGAGAGAAGGGAGAGTTGCACGAGGTTGGTTGCCCCCAGCACATGAAATAATCTGGATAGCTTTCACAACAGGTCCCATGGGTTAAAAATGCTGCTGCTCAGTGCCAGTTTGATAAAAGGGAAAACATTTATTATCCAGGAACTGATGCTGGATAGGCCAAGTTGGCTTGTGTTACAGAGACCTGGCTGAATTAAGCTGGGGATGGTTAGCCTCTCCTAGCTCTGGGTGCGGCTATACGATCATAAAAAAAATCCGTATGGGGGGCAAAAAATACGAACAGCCTGTCGTTCTTATGCATACGAACCGGCTATACGATTTTTAAGCTCCGTATGACTCCCTCTTACTGAAGTTGGCTGAAGCGAGCAAGCCAAGCGGCAGTTTTAAATCTCCCACCGCTTTTTTTTTAAAAAAAGGTTCCTGGTTTGCGGACAGTCGTTTTTCCGTATTTACAATATAAAATAAAAATAAATAAACATATAAATTCACAGACTTACCGGACGCTCGCTAGCCGGGAAACCAAAATGGCGGCCGCTCCCAATTCCCCTCTGTGCTAGCCCTGCCCCCTCTACTCAGCCAGCCAATCAGACTACCCTGCCTGTTCGTATGTGTGCAAATGGACCGTACAGACCCGTCAGCCATCCAAACGGCATACGGATTTCTCTTTGCGATCCGCTTTCCCTCCTGAATGCCGCATGTGCGTATTTCAGGGTGGAAAACCTCCCCCCTCTTTTGCATTTGTGTGCATCCGAATGGCCGTTTGTACCAAAGCGCGAACTTCCGCACGTCGTACATATTATTTAAATCATGTAGACGGGACCTCTGTCTGCCTAGGTCCCCTGTACAGCAGCAGGTTAAGGCCTGGGGCACAAGGAGGAAGAATTGCAGTGGACTATTGTGCCTCATCCCATAGTTTACTGTGCATAAATACTTGAAGGTGGGTGGCCAGGACAGAATAAAGACTATGGACTTTTTCAGACATCCATTTACCGCGGAAGAAGGCTTGTAACACTTGTGAGGCTGCTGCGCGGCAGGGGCCCCGTTTCGTACAATGCTGTCCCCCTGCTGAAATCAACTGTTTCAGTTCCGCGAGAGATCAGAGGCAGCTGTGCCATATTTGGCCATTTTTTATTTACGGGCAACTTCCGTGAGTAAAGAATGGCCAAATATGGCACGGCTGCCTCCGATCTCTCGCGGCAGGGGGACAGCATCGTATGAAACGGGGGCCCTGCCGCACAGCAGCCTCGCGAGTGTTACGAGCCTTCTTCCATGGTAAATCAATGTCTGAAAAAGTCCTCTGTTGGCATACTGGCCACCCCACTGCTCAATAGTCTTAAAAGAGCCAAGTGTAGCACACACCCTGTCCTTCACTCCCCCTAAACTGGTGTGCTGCCTTCACATGTAATGGAGGATCCTGCCTCATTCTAAGGGATTTATCACACTAAGGCCTTGTTTACATGAAGAAAAAAAAAGCCAGAGATGAATTTGTGTCAATCCCTGGTAGTTCACATGAATCACGGGCTATTCAGGAGGGGGTAGCAAAAAGCCCAGTTAACCCGTGACTTCCCACCCCTCTATTTTTCAGGATTTTCTGGGGAAACTCCGAGACAGCCCATGCTATTGGTTAGTTGTCTGAACAACCAGGAACCATCCCAGGACATGGGATGGTTTCTGATTGGTTGGACATTGGAGGGGGAAAGTGTGCAAGGGAAGCCTTGAAATTGCCATTTTGCTAGTCCCCCCCCCCATGGTCCTCCACTGGCTCCAAAGCAGCCAGCTGAGTGCCAGGCAAGGTCTCTCCCCTCCCCTGCCCACGGCCAAACATCTAGGGAGAATCCCTCCTCCCCGCAGGGCTTTCCTACCACCCTTGCCACCGCATGGGGCAGGGGGTCTTCTCTGTGACTGCCAGTGACTATGACCCCACCACCACTCCACACGGCTCCCCCCACCCACCCTTGCTACCGCACAGGGTGGGAGAAGCTTTCCCCCAGCCCTTGCAGCCATGTGGGGTGAGGGGGTATTATTGGTGACTGGCAATCATGAAGAGCACCCCCTGTCCCGGACAGCTTCCCCCCACTCTTGCAGCCGCATGGGCTGGGGGAGGTTTCTCCATGACTTGCAGTCACGGAGAAGACCCCTCCCACCCGGCGCAGCTTCCCCCTTTGCAGCTGCGTAGGGCGGGAGGGGTCTTCTCCGTGACTGGCAAACAAACAAACAAACAAACAAACAAACCAAGATCATGTAGAGGTTAAAGTGTTGGGTTAGGAAATCCAGTTTCTAGTCTCTCATGAGTCATGAATCTCACTGGATGGCATTGAGGCAGATTCCCTCTGTCGACCCCACAGGATTGATCTGCACAAGTGAGAAGGCAGCCACACATGTTTCCTTGAGCTCATTGAAGAAAAATCAGGTTATAAATGTAATTTATGGAGACACAAATGAGTACCTTCTAGTATTGCCCAGGGGGTTCCAAGAAATGGGGAGTGCATAGACACTGAGTTTCAAGTACTGAAAATGGAGAACTGGAATTTAAAGCTACTCCTTTGCTGTGACTAAGAAGTCAATGGAGAAAATAATCTGTTCTCTTGGATCCTTTTCATTACTCCCTACTCAGTGCTGAACTGGACTGAGGAGACCATTCTGCACAACATCAAGGCGATCAAATGAGATCAAGGTGAGTCTGGGGGACATACACTAAAGAATGGGGTGAGTGTGGGGGACATACACTAAAGAATGGGGAGGTGGGATGAGAAGGAGTGTTTGAAAGCTAGGCTCTTCTAACTTCTGTTCATACATTCAGAAGATGAAGTTGTGAAATGGAAGAATGTGGGGACTGAGGTATCCAGGAACCGGACACTGTGAAGTCTGTTAGTTAAAGTTTGGAACAATCTAAGGGCCTTATTGCACTATACTATTATAGCACTATTATTTCACTTTAACTGCTCTGGCTGCCTCCTGTGGAATCCTAGGATTTGCAGTTTAGGGAAGGGCATTTTGCATTCTCAGCCAGAGAGCTCTTAGGCTTCACTAAACTACAAACCCCAGAATTCCACAGGAAGCAGCCAGAGCAGTTAAAGTGGAATCACAGCGTTACAACAATGTAGTGTAACAAGAATGTTATGGTTTATCACACTATACTGCTATAGTGCTATTGTTCTACTTTAACTGCTATGGCTGCCTCCTGTGGAATTCTGGGGTTTGTAGTTTAGTGAGGCCTAAGAGCTCTCTGGCTGAGAATGCTAAACACTCCCTAAACTGCAAATCCCAGGATTCCTTGGAGCCCTCTGGGATCAAATTCATAACATTGTGGCTTGCAGTACTGGCATTTAACCACTGCACCACCAGGGTTCCTTGCACCACCAGGGGTCCTTGGTGAATAACAGAGTGATAACAGTGTAGTGTGATAATCTCTGGATTAAAATAAACCAACCTGGGAAGCTGGTATGCAAAATCTCTGATCATACCAGTTGCTGACAGAGAATACTCTGAGATAACTGGTTTTCATATTTGAAATGTTGGAGTGGGGTATGTTTTCTAAGACCTAAGTTTTTCCAGGGCTTGTGGAAGGCTCACCACCATCCCTCATGGAGATCCCTGTGCTGGATGCGATTACAGTCCCCCCGATCTCGAATCATACCAGCTAAATAAGATAGAGAGGTTCTTGATGCTCAACAGAGCAGAGCTACCAGAAATCACACTCAAGGGAGTATTCTAGTAATCTAGACAAGAGCAGGTGGAGTACTTAACTTTCCTGGGATCCAATTTTGTGTCTCCACTAGAGTAAACCCATTGAAATGAATGAGCCTTGTTGGTCACCACTTACATATTCCCCTTTCATTTTAAAGGGTCTGTAGGTGGGACTCAAATTGGACTTAGTCCTACGAGTCTGGCAGCCATTTAAATCAGCTACAACAATATTAATCATTTATTGGGCGGGGGGGGGGAAGTCATTTGAAGAAGAATAAGCTATGTACATTCCATGAAACAACAAAGGTGATGATTGTTCCACCCCTTTGAGGACCATGTTGTCACATCTGTTTGCTGATATGCTTGTTTACGGAGACTGCCTACGTGTCCCACTAGCAGAGGCAATATACTCTGGGAGAACGTGGGAAATCAGATATTATAGACTTTTGTTGGGGGGAAAGTTGTGTTTATTTCAGAAATTAGACTAAAGTATGGATATGCATTTGGTATATGTATAGTGTATACATTTTAAGGTAAGGATCTGTTGGGCAGGGGAAGAATAACACCAAA
Organism: Gambelia wislizenii; assembly: GCA_030847615.1. Taxonomy (NCBI): domain Eukaryota; kingdom Metazoa; phylum Chordata; class Lepidosauria; order Squamata; family Crotaphytidae; genus Gambelia; species Gambelia wislizenii. The sequence continues at coordinate 29,644,994 of JAUMIR010000010.1, read as the reverse complement.
TGTTGGGAGTGATGGGTGATTGGCTGAATGTTCAAAGGGATGTTAAACAGGCAAAGTGAGGGTCAGTCAGTGAGAGATATGAGCCTGTCAGAGTTAGAATTAGGGTTAGGGAGAGAGAGGGGAGGGAATTCATTAGGCTGATCGCATGTTAGGATCAGGGCAGTTAGTTAGGATTAGGAAGAGATGCAGAAAGAGTTGCATGGGCTTGATCCAGGAATCCACAGATTGGTTTGAAACTAGTTCCTCCCTTGTGCTGAAGAACTGGAGTTATCTGAGACGATGTCATCCATTACCCTCTGGAGATGATGGAGCCTTTCAAGAAGTGCAGAAAAAGATGAAAACACAAAACAAAATCCTAAAAGAAGAATTTTGAAAGAACAGAGCCATTGGTCAAGCAGTAGAATGAATGAACCACTTAAAACACCCTGGCTGGACTACTGTAAAGGTGGTCAAAGTGAGGCCTGTGGGCCACATGGAACTCCCAGGGCTTTGAAGGGGTCAAACATATGCCAAAATGCCTCCAATGCCCTCTTGGCGGGTGCAAGGGAAAATTTTGTCATCTTTTGGCCACCCATGCTGTTTTAGGACAGGACAGAGCTGTGTGTACCATGCGACCTGCCCTGGATTGTCTATACTACCCCTGCTGCCTTCAGGTGTCTTGAAGGACCACCGTCCCATCACCAGTGTTGAAGAAAGATTCAACTGCCAATTCAACTGGTTGGCTTTTGTACATAGAACAGGAGGGAGTGGGTGCCATCTTGCTCTTCCCCTCAGGAAACAAAACGTCTGGGGCTAGCCCTAGGTCTATATTATAATTACGGTGATCATTTTCCCCATGCCTCTCCTGTTTTCCAAACAAACTGGCCACAGTGTCAGTATTAGAGCCAAGAGGAGAATTACTTACTTGAGGAGGCCCAGCAGGAAGAAAATGGCTGTGCTAAAATGCCCAAACTCTGCAGTAATGATCTCATTAGGGACTCCTACAGTTATATGAGGGAGAGAAAGACAGAAATTGTAGCAATTCATATTCTTCATCTAGAATAAGTTAGTCTCTTTGTTGTGTCTTGGAAGATTATCACACTATACTGTTACAGCACTATTATTCCACTTTAACTGCTATGGCTGCCTCCTGTAGAATCCTGGAATTTGCAGTTTAGGGAGGGGCATTTAGAGCTCTCAGCTCTATGTGTGTATATCTTGTTGTTGTTATTGTTTACTAATTTGTACATAATGCTCTGTATGTTTGTTTGTTTTTTAATCAACTGCTCATGAGTTAGTTAGTGGCTTTTCTTTCTGACTCTGTTCATTCTGTTTTGAGGTAGTTTGGAGGGGTTTACTCCCAGCATTTGCAGGTGACTACGGCCTATATTTTCAAACATTTTTAATGATTTTTTAAAAACATTTGTTAACTTGTTCTCTGTCCATATATTTGATGGTTTCTGATATTGTGCGTTCTGGCTACTCGCAGGAAGAAATTCTTCAAAATATTACTAGAACTGAAGAAGAAGTTTCAAAATGTCTCGTTTTGAGCATAGTACTACTGTTTGTTCCTGTTGGTTTAGCATTTTGTAGCATGTTGTTTTACACACATTGAATATATTTTGGTACTTTTGTGCATTCTTTATGTTTATACCTGTGTATACTATTTAGTGTTCATTTAGTAGTTTTGTGTTCATCTAGTGTTTTTGTGATCATGGGCTTTGTGTATCATGATTTTATATTTATGACATTTACTTTGTATTCCCCCCCGCCCCCACAGTTGTGTGTTTTTATAGCATTTTGTCTGTTGTCTTGGTCATAATGATTCTATGACTCTGTATAAAGAATAATACGGTTATAGCAATCTGGCCCGAAGCTCAAAAGGATTGGAACCAGTCTGACTTTCCTTGAGTGAGAGTTCCACAGTCCCAATACTGCTACAGAGCTCTTACCATCAGTAGTGGTTGGTAGCTTTGCCAATAGGGCTCTGGATGTTATCTAAATGTCAAAAATAGTCGTCACAGAGTGCGAGGAGAAGATGACCTGTCTTAATGGCAATCCATGTTGTTCTGCCAAAGGAGGGGGAGCCAAAAATGGCTAAAACTCAGATTGAAAAGCCTTTGTGGCTTTTGCTGGAGTTAAAATAAAACTCAAAGGAAATGCACACACCCCAACCATTAAGACAACTGCACAAATTATTGCACAGTCTAGAGGGAAAAGAACGGACCTTCTGATTGGTTGGGGATGCATGGGTATGATCATGCACTTTACCCTTCTTTTAACAGGGTGGAGGGCAGCCCCAGGGAGAGCGAAGAGGAGGAACTGGGGAAGGATCACAGAATCATACAGTCATAGAGTTGGAAGAGACCACAAGAGCCATCCAGTCCAACTCCATTCTGTCATGCAGGAATACACAATCAAATCATTCCCGACAGATGGCCACCCAGCCTCTGTTGAAAAACCTCCAAAGAAGGAGACTCCACCACACTCCAAGGCAGCGCATTCCATTGCCAAACAGCTCTTACTGTCAGGAAGTACTTCCTAATGTTAGGTGGAATTTCTTTTCCTGTAGTTTGAGTCCATTGCTCTGTGTCCTTGTCTCTGGAGCCACAGAAAACAAGCTTGCTCCATCTTCAATATGGCAGGGAGGACACCTCTATTCCTCCTCTTCCCTCTCCCCATGGGTACCCTCCCTGCAAGTGCCACAGGGATCGGGGAAGGGAGGACGGCTCCCTCCTCCTCTTCCCCCTCCCCAGAGGTGCTCTTGTTGCTGGCACCATGATGATCAGGGAAGGGAGGATGGCTCCCTCCTCCTCTTCCTTCTCCCCATGAGTGCTTTTGGTGCCAGTGTCACAGTGAAGTTTATGGGGTAAAAAAAACACACCACACAATTAAGACAAATTGCAGCTGCTGTGATTTAACATTACTGCAAAGCAATCAGTTTTTTTTTGGGGGGGGGAGGTGGCTTGTATAGATGGTCTAACTTTAAAAGAGCTATCCAGGGTGCTTAACCTATTTTGCAACAGAGTTCAGCATGTTCGAGAAAGACTTTAAAGCCTGGATTAAAACCTGGAATGGATTCAGTCCCTCATTGACATGGGAGCCACCAGCCACCACACGAATCCTCCCAACTGAGCAGAAGAGTATACAGTATACCTATGCTGTAGAGGATTGTTTGACCTATCTGCCTCTTTGGAATTCCCATCTGGGCAATGAGCACAGGCATCCAGAAGCTAGTAGAGACTCTCACCTGGGGAAGAATTTGTGGTGGTGCAGTCTCTGAAGGTGCTGAGGAGGAACTGCACTGTGTAGACTCCAAAAGAATTGTTTGCAATGCATAGGATCCTGTGGTCCATCTCCATGCTGCCAGTCCAGTTGAAGCTGCTGGTGACCTCACTCTTCTCTACTGAGGATGTTACTCTCAGGTCCTTCCTGTTGTTTTTCTCAGTTATAGTTTCCCCATCTACTTGCCACTGGATCTGAGCTGGAGGCTGGGCCTCGAAGGAACAATAGCAGAGGAAGCTATTGTCCTGGTGCCAACATGTAGTATTTTTATGAGGGTTTCTGTTGAGCTCTGGGGAGTCTGGAAAGAAATTTTTAAAATGTCTAGATTAATTTGTTGAAATCCAGAGTTGACAGTGCTGGTTGCAATAGCGCAGTACCGTGAGCCCTTGGTATCCTCTGGGGTTTGGTTCCAGGACCCCCCATGGATACCAAAACTCCATGGCTGCTCAAGTCCCATTGTATACAATGGCTCAGTAAAATGCTTTCCCTTATATAAAAGGGCAAAATCAAGATTTGATTGGAATTTTTATTTTTGGAATATTTTCAAGCCATGGATGGTGGAATCTGCAGGTGCAGAATCCATGAATATGGAGGGCTGACTGTATACTTACCAGATGAAGTTGGAAGAATACAAAGAGGTTCACTGAATCTCAGACATGGACTAGAATAGCTTCCTGTGCTGTACAAGGCAAGGCTTGGAAACGTTACTCTTTTGGACTGTAACTCCAAGAACTGGACTACAATTCCCAGTGTTCCTGACAGCTGGGTATGCTGGAAGTTGTAGCCCCAAAAGTAAATTTTCCAACTCCTGCTATATGGTGCAACCTACTTCATATATTCCTTCCAATGGAAGTTTATCTTTGTTCCATGAGAATAGCTGGCCCTTCATTCTGGAAAGGTCTTCAGCAGGAATACAATGGGTTAAGGATTCTCTTGACCCATGCTGTGTATTTGTGGAAGAAAAATCTTGCACTTAAGTCTGAACCCAACAATTTAATGTCATGTGTAGTTTTTTCCTAGGGGTGCCAGGTTGGACACAGGACAGGGCTTGTGTAGCTTTAATCGTTAACAGATCCCAGACCAGGAAGATGTAGCATAATGTTCTGCCAGGCAGAAGTACTCATTGGTAGGAATTCAAGTAGGGACATCAACATGTATGCATCTCACTTAAAGTGTATGGATGCCCCTTTTCAGGTCCTGTGGGGAACGGTATTCCCTTCTTCCCTTCACAGTGCCCAAAGCCCCCATCCTGACTTACTTTAAAGCCCCAAGCTACCTGGTACAGCCATTTTTCTCCTCTATCACCACCACCAGCAGTGGCCTGCTCTTCACTGGCCAGTAAATAGTGGTGTTGGGGAGATGTAGCAGCTAAAAGATGGGTTTGGGGCCATGAAAGAGGAGATGTTGCATTGTTCCACCTCGCAGAACTTGTAGCTACATCTTTCAGGATATGCTAAGTATTTTTTTCCCACCTAACACAGTGTGTTACTTTATTGAGTAGTTAAATAGGGCAAATTCATAAAACAAACAAACAGAATGCTATCAAATGCAAAACACAGTCACCACGGACCAGAGAGGCGTTTAAAGCATCTTCAGGCTGACAATTTTAAATCATGATTTTTCCCCTCTTTAACTCATACATATTATGCTAAATGTTCACCAACTATTAAAGGTGCAGGAATCTTTATGCAACCTGGTAACCTTATTTGCCCCTCAGTTTGAAAAAGAGAGGAGGATTTGTACACATAGCTCAAAGGATGAAATTGAATTGGTGTGCCTTTTCTAGCCAGGGCTCAGCAGTAAGGAGAAACTCAACTCTTGTAGATTTTAGTCTTACTATGCAGCCAACTGAGAAGCATAACTCCATTATGGGACATTTTGGTAATAGTTTGGGGCATCTGAGGGTGTTTTTAAACTAGATAAAATGATATGAGGGCAGGCCTTTGAGTGAGACTTGGGAACTGCAGGAAAGGAAGTGGGGTCTTATGAGGACCACAACCTGTACTTTAACTATCCCTGATGCACAGACCCTCTGAACTAAAGAGGGTTTGAGGGTTTGCAGATTTCCTGCATCACTCTAACCTGCATCCATTTTGTGTCTCTTCTCTCTCTCTCCTTCATGAAACCATGTGTTTCATTATGGACAAGGAATTTGTAATTTAAGCTACTATATATATTTTTACAATGAAGATTGAGGAAATTTCTCTGCTAGACCCCATGGGTAGCTCAGTGTGTGTGAGACTGGCTGTTGTTCACCTTCTGCCTTGCCAATGTGTACTGTGCTAGAGAGATCCACTACTATCTCTCACATTTCCTAACAGGCAGCAATGAGCTTAAGGCCAGCAATTGCTTTTAAGGAAATGTGCTCCCCTTGCTCAATGCCCATTGAATGTGCACTCTCCAAGATTTTATAGCACCATATTTAACTATAAAAATATTGTCCTGCTACAGTTACAATTCAGGCTGTCTACATTTGGTACCTACAGCCCACACTTACTCATACTCCCAGAAGAAAAAAAATTCTCCTTACTATATTATGTAATATAGTATTACAAACAAGATTTTGCATATGTTTACCTGACTGAGCATAAGTCATTCTTCTTCCATCATTATTTATATTCTGACCTCACTCTGCTTTGCTTGAACCCTTTCACAGAACAAGCAGTGAGAAAGAAGAACAGCATACATTTCTAACCTGCACCCCTTTGGCACCATGAGGACTAGCAACTTATTGTGGCTCAAATGCTGAGGGGTACAGAAGCAGTGGTATGTGGGCCTGACAAGATGACTCGGGAGGTGTGTTGTCTCCCTGGGGCAAAGATCTGTGATGTGACCGAGAGGCTGACAAGACTCATCAAGCCTACGGATCATTACCCCTTCCTTTTGGTCCATGTGGGAACCAATGATACTGCAAGGCACAGCTTTCCCAAGATCAGAAGAGATTATGAGGCCCTGGGGAGGAAGCTGAAAGAAATGAACGCACAGGTGGTCATCTCGTCTCTTCTGCCAGTTGAAGGGCATGGTCCAAGAAGGGAGAGGAAAATAGCCGACGTAAACAACTGGCTCCGTAGATGGTGTCGCCGAGAACAAATTGGATTCTTGGATCATGGACTGCGCTTCCATGCAGGGGGACTTCTGGCAAGAGATGGGGTGCATCTTACAACAGTTGGAAGAAACATTTTTGCCAACACTCTCAAGAATTTGATCAGGAGGGCTTTAAACTGAGTCAAATGGGGGAGGGAGACAGTATTCTGGAAGGCAAAAGGGCTGGAGAAAATAGTCAAACTGTCATAGAGGGAACAAGGCAAACAGCGCAAGGACCCAACAGTGGGAGGCAAAAAAACTTGCACAGGGAGCAAGTAAAGGGAACACATGGTCTCAGATGTCTCTACACTAATGCACAGAGCATGGGAAATAAGCAAGATGAACTAGAACTCCTTGCACTACAAAACAAATATGATATAATAGGCGTTACTGAAACCTGGTGGGACGAGTCTCATGATTGGAAGGTAGGAATAGAGGGGTATAACCTTTATAGGAGAAACAGGCCAAACAGGAAAGGAGGAGGAATAGCATTATATGTCAGGGATATTTACACCAGTGAAGTGATCCATGACATCAATACTGGAAGCCAGGTGGAGAGCATCTGGATAAAAATTAAAGGGGAGGGAAACAACAGGGATGTTATTGTGGGACTCTACTACAGACCCCCAAATCAGACGGAGGAATTGGATGTTGCCTTTCTAGAACAGATGAACATACATGCAGAAAGGAGAGATGTAGTAGTGATGGGTGACTTCAACTATCCTGATATTTGCTGGCAATCTAACTCAGCCAAAACTACAAGGTCTAGCAAATTCCTTACATGCCTGGAAGACAATTTCATGGTCCAAAAGGTGGAAGAAGCAACAAGGGGGTCAGCTATTTTAGATCTGATCCTAACCAACAGAGACGACCTTGTTAATGGGGTGCAAGTGGTGGGATCCTTAGGTGAGAGTGATCATGTTCTCCTGGAGTTTGTTATACAATGGAAAGGAGAAGCCAGGCATAGTCAGACACGCATTCTTGACTTTAGGAGAGCTGATTTCAATAAACTCAGGGAAATACTGGGGATGATCCCATGGTCAAGAATACTAAAAGAGAAGGGACCTCAAGACGGTTTTGACTTTCTCAAAAGGGAGATACTGAAGGCACAATTTCAAACAGTACCATTGAGGAAGAAAAATGGGAGGTGTCTCAAGAAACCAGGATGGATGACTAAAGAACTTTCAATGGAGCTAAGTTTTAAACGGAACATGTATAGGAAATGGAAAAGGGGGGAAATCACCAAAGAAGAATTCAAACAGATAGCGAACACGGGTAGGAGTAAAGTCAGAAAAGCTAAAGTGCAGAATGAGCTCAGGCTTGCTAGGGAGGTTAAGAACAATAAAAAGGGTTTTTTTGGGTATGTCCGCAGCAAAAGGAGGAAGAAGGAAATGATAGGGCCACTACGTGGAGAAGATGGCAAAATGCTAACAGGGGACAGAGAAAAGGCAGAATTACTCAACACCTTCTTTGCCTCAGTGTTTTCAGAAAAGGAAAAGGAGGACCAACCTGAGGAAAATGGAACAGAGGACACAATAGGGGAAATCCAGCTGAAAATAAGTAAAGAGGTGGTACAGGAATACCTTCTTAATCTAAATGAATTTAAATCTCCAGGACCAGATGAACTACATCCAAGAGTATTAAAAGAGCTGGCAAATATAATCTCAGAGCCATTGGCAATAATATTTGAGAACTCCTGGAGAACAGGAGAAGTCCCAGCAGACTGGAGGAGGGCAAACGTTGTTCCCATCTTCAAAAAGGGGAAAAAAGAGGATCCCAACAACTATCGTCCAGTTAGTCTGACATCAATACCAGGGAAGATTCTAGAACAGATCATTAAACAGAGAGTCTGTGAACATTTAGAAGGCAATGCCATAATCACAAAAAGTCAGCATGGGTTTCAGAGAAACAAGTCATGCCAGACTAATCTGATCTCTTTTTTTGATAAAGTTACCAGCTTGGTAGATGAAGGGAATGCTGTGGACATTGCATACCTTGATTTCAGTAAGGCCTTTGACAAGGTTCCCCATGACATTCTTGCAAACAAGCTTGTAGAATGTGGGCTAGACAAGTTAACTGTTCAATGGATTTGTAATTGGTTGACCGGCCGAACCCAAAGGGTGCTCAGCAGTGGCTCCTCTTCGTCTTGGAAAGATGTGACCAGTGGGGTGCCACAGGGTTCTGTCCTGGGCCCAGTGCTATTCAACATCTTTATCAATGACTTAGATGAGGGAATTAGGGGCATACTTATCAAATTTGCAGATGACACCAAATTGGGAGGAGTAGCTAATACCCTAGAGGACAGGATCAAAATTCAGAATGACCTGGATAGACTGGAGAGCTGGGCCAAAGCTAACAAAATGAAATTCAATACGGAGAAATGTAAAGTACTGCATTTAGGGCGGAAAAATAAAATGCATAAATATAGGATGGGAGAGACCTGGCTGAATGAGACTATGTGCGAAAGGGATCTAGGAGTCCTAGTAGACCACAAGTTGAACATGAGCCAACAGTGTGATGCGGCAGCTAAAAAGGCCAATGCAATTTTGGGCTGTATCAATAGAAGTATAGTGTCTAGATCAAGGGAAGTAATAGTGCCACTCTATTCTGCCTTGGTCAGACCTCACTTAGAATACTGTGTCCAGTTCTGGGCACCACAATTCAGAAAGGATATTGACAAATTGGAGCGTGTCCAGAGAAGGGCAACTAAAATGGTGAAAGGTCTGGAAACAATGCCTTATGAGGAGAGACTTAGGGAGCTGGGTATGTTTAGCCTGGAAAAAAGACGGTTTAGAGGCGATATGATAGCCCTGTTTAAGTATTTGAAGGGATGTCACGCTGAGGATGGAGCAGGCTTGTTTTCTGCTGCTCCAGAGACTGGAACACGGAGCAATGGGTGCAAGCTCCAGGAACAGAGATTCCACCTCAACATGAGGAGGAACTTTTTGACAGTCAGAGCTGTTCGGCAGTGGAACACACTCCCTCGGAGCGTGGTGGGGTCTCCTTCCTTGGAGGTCTTTAAACAGAGGCTGGATGGCCATCTGTCGGGGATGCTTTGATTGTGATTTCCTGCGTGGCAGGGGGTTGGACTGGATGGCCCTCGTGGTCTCTTCCAACTCTGCAATTCTATGATTCTATGATTCTATGAAATGAAAGAGACTGTGAAAGCCAGACCAGAAGTCAGAATCTGGTTCTACATGTTTAATAGCCCTGAAGACTCAGAAAGCATATAGCATGTGTTATGGTGCTATAGCACAATACAGTCAGCCCTCCATATCCACAGATTCTTTATCCATGGCTTCAACCATCCACAGCTTGAAAATATTTTCAATTTTTCCCCAAAGGCAAACCTTGCTGTTCACCTTTTTATATAAAGGGACACAATTTTACTATGCCATTGTATATCATGGGATTTGAACACCCACGGATTTTGGTATCTATGGGGGGTCTTGGAACCAAACACCTTGTGGATACCAGGAACCAACTATCACTAGGAGAAAGAATAAGAAATACTTAGCAACACAGTTACAGTCATGTACATTTCTTAACATCCTATTATTTGAGTACACATTTGTGAAGTAGTATGAATATCACATGCTGCAAAAATTAAGTAGGATTGTTTGCTGGTGTTGTGGGAAGTTGTTACACTCTTAACCCAAGGGACTCAAATGGACTAACGTTGCACAGTCACCCAGACAGCCTGCTTGGCTAAGCGGTGTTGATTTTCTGCCTGGCACTGATATTCCCCAGCATCCTTGGATGTGATCTTGGTCAGTCGGAGCACATGGTTCTTTCCCCGTTTGGGGATACTGATGTTCTTGATCCCCTTCAGCCAGGCCAGGCTGGGATCTGGCCTTCCATCAATGTGACAGACTAGCCTGATTGAGCCACCTGCTTGGGCTACCACAATGCCTGAAATCCTTTCTTCTTTTTCCAATGATGAATCTGCAGAAAGAAAGAAAAATATGGGTTACCAAAGCTTCTTAAGAATGGCTGCAAATAAGGAATCTTCTCTTCATACCAAGCTGCACTTGTGGATGTTCTGGGATGATGGTTTTCACCAGGGCTGTATCCACACTACACAAACAATCCAGTTTGAAACTGGATTATTTGCCATGGATCCTTCCTACAGAATCCTGGGATTTGGAGTTTGGTGAGGCACCAGCACTCTTTGGCAAAGAAGTCTGAAGACCTTGTAAAACTACAAATCCTAGGATTCCATAGGAAGGAGCCATGGTGAATAAGTCAGTTTCAAACTGGATTATTTGTGTAGTGTGGGGTGTTGTCTAGATGCTGAAAAAAATCCTCAAGGAATGTGGACAGAATATTTTTTGTCTAGATGAGCTCCCACCAGGATTCGCCATATTCAGAAGGAGGGGCCCCCCAAACTACAAGTACTATGTGATAACAGCTTTCGCTGTTTCTTGTGATCTTTAAAAAAAATATATGTGAAAATCTGTACTACAGGCCATTTGAACAATCAATTTGAATTGGGGCACATCCTGAAAATCAAAACGTGATTGGTCAGACATGCTCGGAGGTGGGTTTGCTGGCAACAAAGTGTCTGAAGCCACCATTGTTGTCTTTCACAGAAGCAATCATGTGCTATTTTTGAGTGGCAGAACAAAAACAAGTTTTTAAAACATAAGATTGCTCTTCCACACCTCTCATTTAACAAGGCAAAAAAAAAAGGTGGGGAGGAGGGAGCTTTGGAGAAATAATAATGTAAGGTAATCCACTCATGGCCACCAGATTTTCTTGCAGGTGTGTTCTGTGTGAACTTCACACTCCGATAGCATCCCACAGCAGTGATCTTGAGAATGCATTGTAGGGACAAATGAACACTGCTGCAATAGTGAGTTAATGTGCTATTTTCTGCAATTAATTCTCCCATCTAGCTGAGCCTTGTGTTGGGCCCAGATCTGCACAAATTATAGCCAGTTGAGACAGAAGTGGGCAACTGTGGTGGGTCTGGAGGGTGTTTTTCTGCCTTAGGAGGCCATGTGGACTGCTCCAAATGCCAAAAAGCTCAAAAGGAAGTGACCAGAAATCTACTTCTTATTTTTAAAAATTGGTATTTTTTTATGTTAAACGGTAGAGGGAAGGGTTTTCAACCTCCTAAAAGATGTATTAAGAGATTTTCAGGAGATGCAATTCCATACCCTTCAACTGTTCCATTTTTGGCAAGGACAGTCCTGTTTAATCCCCTACTGTTCCACTTTCTTCAGCTGTTTTTAAAATGTCCCACCTCCCACTTTCCTCCTTTGTTCTCAGAAAGTTCAAAGTGCCAAAGTAGATGCACTCAATTAACTCAGCGGTAGGAGAGGAGGGGGTAGAATCTTGCCTTTCCCAGCAGGCTTAGGCAAAATCATACTATGGCAGCCTGCCCTAGTTTGTCTGTTCCTCCTCATTAATAACTTTTGCCATCTTAAGCACACTCTGATTTTTCTTGGCCACATATGCCCCAGTTTTCATCCATGAAATGTCGGATGGTGTGCAATTCAACCAGAGCTTGATTTGGGGGGTTGGGGTTGGGGCTGAAAAAGCAGCCCTGTGTCCCCATATTTTCCACCGCTGCACTAAGGGAAATGCAACCCACCAGCTGTGTATTGTAGCCTGATAGATCCTTGACAATCCCCTTCTCCCCAATATACAACAGGGAAAAGGAATTTTTAAAAGCTTGTTGGGCCAGGTTGCATAGGCCTGGGTTTTGTTACAGTCTGAGCATTCAGAGGCACTGCTGAAATGACAACCCACTCCACATGCTCCACACTTTTGAGGAATGACAGGCTTGTCTGACTGAAGTCTTTGAAACTTCCCCATATTTCTAGAGGGACCTAGAATTAAGCTGAATTAAGTAGCATGGCTGTAGGGCTATACCAGTTCATTTCAAATTTAATCTCACCAGCAGAGCTCAAGCTTGTTAGGTTCACTGTGACTTTCATGTCTTGATTTGGATCTGAAAGATAAGAAGGCAAACACTTAGGGTACTAAATGGATAGATGGCAAAGGCAAGAATAAAACAGGAAGCAGAGTTGATGACAGTTCATGGAAAGGAGTGAGGAAGGTTCCATATTGCTAAGCAAGTTGTGCACAGACTAGGTGAAAATGGTGGGCATTCTCTGTGGATCCCCCAACAAGATAACAAGATGAAGGCCAACGTTCTTCCGTGGCAGCTGGTGATTTCCATGTCAGTGGAGTGGTGACTCCATTATGGGTTCCCAAATTTTGCTTTTCCAGATGCTGTTGGATTTCAGCTCCCCAAATCCCTGGTCATTGGCTAAAGTAGTTGGGGCTTCTGGGTGTTGAAGTTCCAAACACCTGGAAAATTAGAGTTCAGGAACCACTGGTCCAGACATCAAAAAAGCTATCCAAGGTGTGGAATCCTACCTCCAAAGCAGGATCAGCATTTTATACAGTAGGACCCCCTTATCCACTGTGGATTTGTTGGGGGGGGCGTGGATACCGAAAACCATTCGGGGGGGGGACGTGGAGAATAGTGAATGCCATTGAAAATAATGGGACTTCCGGTTTAAAATGCCATAGAGTTGTCTTGGAGGACCTAGAAAATGGCTAGAGAGGACACATTTTCTAGGAAGACTCTATGGTAGGTGTGCTGTTTTGTGTTCTGTGGATAATTGAATCAGTGGATAATGACTAAGTGGATATGGGGGTCCTACTGTATTGTTATAGTTTAGATTAAAACCCAGAACATATTCACTGGCCCACTGCCATGGAAAACACCAGCTGCCATGGGCTTAATCTAGACAAGGTGTAATCACTGCTGGTGCTCTTTCTCTCTCTCTCTCTCTCACACACACACATATATATATATATGAAAGACCAGAAGCAAATTTTGCAAGTGTTGCTGGATCTATCACTTTCTTTAAAAAGCACACGTGAGAATCATGAAGCTTTGTATAAGTTGTTGGACTGCAAGTGCCAATAGTCCTAGCCAGGACCATCAATGATGAGGAACATTGGGAATTATAGTCCAATAATATCTAAAACAGTTGTGTCCAACCTGTGGCCCTCCAGGTGTTTTGGACTACAGCTCCCAAAATTCCTGACCATCAGACCAGCTGGCTCAGGCTTCTGGGAGTTGGAGTCCAAAACACCTGGAGGGCCACAGATTGGACAGCTCTGAAGGCTCAAATGACCACTGTAACAGGGAGCGTCCTTTACAATCTTTGTTCAATACTGTAGTTACTGCTCCATCTGGACATAGTAGCTGCAGTAATCCATGCTGCATGTTAGTTTCCTGATTGGATTACTGTAACACCTTTGAAAATAGTCTGGAAACTTCAGCTATTGAAAAATATGGCTGCAAGAGTTCTAATTGGAACAATGAGTTATGGCCATATAATGCCATTCTGCTCCAGGAGCAGCTGATGGTTCCATAACTACCTGAACAGTGAATCCACTCCCAGTTTTACAGTAATTTCCCCCTCAGTTGCTATAGGTTATGCAGGAGCAATGCAGGTGCTGGATCTTGTTCCCTACAGAGGTTTAGCACCAGGAGAGATCCTGCAAGGCCCAAAACAACTACAGACCCATATCCATGAGGGATATGTTCCTGGACTTATCGTGGATATTGGAAACCATGGAAATAGCAGACACTATTAAAATGAATGACTTCCAGCTCAATCGTACCATAGAGTCACACTGGAAGACCTAGAAGATGCCTAGAGAGACCATATTTTTTTCAGATGTGGGTAAATGAACCAGTCCCACGGATATGGGGGTCATACTGTAGGGGGACAGAAGCTGAAAAACTGAGAAAAGATTCACTGTTCCTGCAGCAACAATTTACCAGCTGCCCTGGTCCTGTCCTCACTGCCTTCTGAATCAACTATGGGCTGATTCAAAATGCTGGTTTTGACCTAGAAAAGCTCTTTGTGGCTTGTGACGCAGGTTGGGAAAAAGCTCCTTGAGCTTGTATTTTCCTATGAAGACATCCTTTTTGCACCTTCCCAAGACTGGTGATGGAGCAAAGCAATGCATGCCTCAGAAATCCCATATATACATTCCCATGATTCTGATGAATTTCACCATACAAAATTGGCAGGGGTTGGACAAAATGGTCCTTGGGATCCCTTTCAACTCTATGGTTCTACTAATGCCATCTAGAAAAGGCATATGACTAAAAAAAAGTGTATATTTGTGAAATGCACACAAAGATGTTCAGTCATTGGGAAAAAATCATATAGTCTGAAAAACAATGCAACAATTCATGTTGAGGGGGAAAATACATAACAAAATATGTTCAAATTTCCATGTGGAAAAGGAAGAAGAGAGATAATGTCAGATGCCAATCAATCAATCAATCAATCAATCAAAAGTTTTTAAAAATCAAAGAAAATACTGCCAAGTTTCTGTATCCCTATGCAAAAATGACTGGGAAAAAAATCCTCCTATATGTTGTTACCTTAAAGCAACTTCCAGGGTTTGTGGAGCCATATTGGCTTCGCATGGGACCTTGGATGGTCACCACTATGTTCTGCCCTCCATTTTTCTACATTTTTTTTCATTAGAAAAAAATATCCCATGGCCTTTATAGGCTATGGGGAGTCATTTTGTACTGTTTGAGTGAACTCCCTGCAGTTTTAGGCCTAGAAGAGGTCCTAATCCATACAAGCCCTTGACTATAGCCTGGAAGACATTTTAAAGATTGGAAGTAGAGGGGACAATGACACATTACATTAGTTAATACATACGTTGGAAAGGACTTGCCTGCCACAGACACTTGAGGTGAAGTATAATGATATGTGGTGGAATAACTGAACCGTAATCCTCTATTTCCCACAATTCTGAAGTAATACTTTCCCTCATCTTCCACTTGGACATCAGTGATGCTGAAGGAACAGTCACCATAGTTCAAATCACCTGTGAGGTGGAAACGGTTCTCAGCTGACCTGTCAACGGCCTGCATGTCATCATTAGTGGCTACAAGAAGACCTTCAACACAATGTTCATGGAGGAGTTGGTCAAAACAGAATTCAGTCCCTTCCTTTTTCTTAAACCAGTAGGCAGATACCTTCTCATCTAAATCTGAATGTCTGTAAGTGAACTGGCAGGGAATATGTACATAGAGACCTTCTTGTATCATAACAAAGGTAGGTACTGTCAATGTGAAGTCTGGTATTCCTTTGCTCCAGATACCTGCCAGAAGAAATAAGAAAGATGAGTTTGGGTAGAAAGCAGGGATGTAAATCTTTTCCAACTTCACCCTTGAATGCAAGAACAAACATTCTATATATTATTCTCCCCATTGTGTGATAAAAAGATTTCTTGTGCCATTCTCAGGTGGTATTTGCATTTTGCTAAGTCTTTGGGTGAAACTCATGTCTTTTTTGCATGAAATACATGTGGTTTCTCTGAGAAAATATAGGTTTCTGCACTAAGGGTGGAAAGAATATTCAAAAATATTTCTTTAAAAAAAGTTGAAAACCATGTTTTTTAAGTGGTGGGAAGGTGAGGAAAGATCATGGACTGGTGAAAATATTTGCAATTCAGAGCTTCTTCTGTGTGAAATTTATACATGGTTGTTTTCCAGTCCCTACCCCACCACTTTCTACACACACACAATTGGTTACTTCCTGCTTCCTGCATAGAAATATTATTTTGAGAACAGAAAAAGCTGCTTCCTTTCCATGAAATGCTGTAAATAGGGACCTTTTCTGTACAACATGCACATGTTGTTGATCTGCACAAAACACAAACAAAAAACAGCAATTTTTGTGCAGGAAACAGCATGTTCTGTGCAGAAAGTACTATTTTCTGTGCTAAACTGGTTTCTACATCACTATTCTGATGTAGGATTTTTTACACAGAAAAAAATGCATTTTCATGCAGAATATTTTCATGACAGGTTTTGCAAAATGTAAAGGATCTTCACTGCCACCCTGTTCTTCTCACAGGGCTTTCTTGAGCATTGGGAAACCCATTTTTCTGTAGGAAAGTGAATAGTAACAAATGTGCTCTCTATCCCTCATAGACAGATGACATTATAATTTCAGTGTTAAACTAGCCTTCCTACAATTCAGAGATAAACATCAGTGTACTCAGTGACCAAGATCCTATTTAAGGCTGGTGGAATGTAAAGCTTCAACAGCATAGTTATGCTGGAGGTTTGGGAGGCAGGGCTATGAGCCTGATGGGGCTGTCCTGATATGCCCACATAGCCAATCAGGAGCTGTTTGAGACAGGGGGTGAAGCTGAGTTTGACACCATCCAGTCAGTCTTGAGTGGAGTCAGGGTGGTGGCACTTTCTTGTGCTGAGCAAATCCTTTGTTGCATTGTTGAAATTACTTATGCTTACAGAATTTCGGTTAAGCCAGCAGAAGTCACGGAAAGGATTCTGGCCCAGTTTCATATCACGGTTTCAGATCACACATTTCTTTTATTAGATGCTCATGGGGAGAAGCAGTTAGCGAGTTATTGGTTGGCTAGAATTGTGAAATCAAGCTGACACCACTGGACAGAGCCAGGCATCCTAGGAGATCAGTTTCCATGATGCTTTCCCTTTCATTCCTCACTCCTACCTTTACAGAACAATGCAAGGATTGGCACAGCCAATGTTGTGAGATTCTTCATCTTCCAGGGAGGATCTAGAAGCTGCTCAGATCTCTTATCCCTTGGCATCTTTTAGGAACTGCGAGTTTGTTTCTCACACTGGAGGAAATACAAAGCAGTATGGCAGTGAGGTCATGAGGTGAGGTGGAAATGTTGGTTTTGTATGTTCTAAATCCTAGAAAATTATCACATGCATAAGTCCCTAGCTCAAATCACACCTCACATATAAACTCATCTTGAGTACTTACAGGCAAGACACTACCATTAAAGAGAGTAAGGCAGCAAATGCTTGTGGGAAGTGATATAATTACCCGGCTAGTATTCCAGAAGCCCATCTCCAACTGTTCCTCTCTATTGGGGGACAGATTTGTATGTGACACTCAGACTATCCTGATCCCCAAAACTAGCATGCTCTCCTCAGGACCATTGTTTTCCTATCATCAGGGCTGAAGTAAGAGTCAAGTCACAGTCCAGTCAACTTCCAAATGTGGTTAGCAGCAGATCATATTCTGAAGGGCCATATTCTCTCATAGGAGCCTCTCCATGCTGCCTTTAAGGGAGAGCCTTCACTCACTCCTACCATTGCCTGAGGCACTTCTGGTGTGGGCATGAAAGGGAGTTTTCTCAATGGCTGTTCCCAAGTGCTGGGAGTCCTTAACAAGCAGTGGTAGCTGCTGGTTCCCATGTCAGTGGGATATTGAGTCCACTCTGAGATTGAGGGTAGATTTTAAAAGACCTGTCCAAGGTGCTGAATCATAACACGATAGGCTCAGTAACTTGGCTAGCTCCTTCAAACTCTGGTCTTAAACCCAGAACAGATTCATTGCCCAGCTGACATGAAAACCACCCATCATTTATGCCCAAGGGAGGGTAAACTGGCTCTTTTCCTCTTGGTTATTTCACCAGTAGGCAAAACATTTTAATTCAGGCAATCTTTTGCTAACTGACACTCACTTGTTGCTGAAGGGTTTCAAAAAGACAACAACTAGGTGAGTGATTTCTCCTTTGCCAAAATGTTTTTAAATTGTGTTTAAAAATTTTAATGCCTCTATTCATTTTATGTATTTATACTGCTATATTGTAAACCACCTTAACTCTCATTTAGTGGGGAGAGACAGGATATCAAATGAATGAGCGAGGGAGAGAGGATGGGATTCAGCCTTCAGTTCAGGTAGCAAATGTCTTGGGTTTTCCCTGCTTTTAGAATCATACCTGTTGGAAGGTAATGAGTCTAAAAATAAAATTGCATTAAAAAATTCCAGGATCTAGTCCTTTAAAAACAACAAGAATTATTTCCTTTAAAAAGAGTAAAAAATCATTCAGTCACTTTTGACTTCACGCTTTATGCAGAGTGCGGTTAGCAAGCAGACTTAAGCTCAATTATCACTTGAAAGTGTATTCAGAGATCTGGGATCCCCCAGGTAAATTAGACTCATTACAAAACAAAGGAGTCAGTTTAAAATGCAAAACAAAGTTTACCGAAGATATATCAATCTTAATCTACATACTAAAACAAACTTAAGAAAAGGTCCTTAACTGAAGATATTCAGGTAATAAAAACTCACTCAGCCTACAGCCGTTGGCTGGGTTCCGATCATCATAGCATGGTTACAGGAAAGCTTAAGATGGCAAAGATACCTCCATTCTCATGGAGAGGCAGATTCAGAAGGGAAGCAAGTTACACAAAAGCAATACAATTCAAATTAGGTCATGTGTGAATCACCCAGCACTTCTAGTTGGCTAGAAGTGCCCAGTGAGGTAAGAGAAGGGAATTTTGGGAGAACAAAATGCATGCAGGGAAAAAACCCTAGACTTATCTAAGATTGTGAATGAGGTACACAAGATTGCTTTTACATTACAATGATTATTTCCCCACATACAACAATACCCCAGTCTCCCATCTGTAAGGGCCCATCTTAACAGAACTGATCAAATGTTTTCTGTACCTACATTGAGAAATCTGAATGGAACCCTTGCCTTTTGTCCTGCCCCCATGACTTAAACCTATAGTCAAAGATGTTAATAGCAATCTCACAAAAACACCTTTGTGAAGACAGCTTTTGGCCCACCCCTTCAGTAGAACATCTTGAAACAGAGGAAGTAGGAATGCCTCTGTTCAGCTGTCATGATAACTCAGTTCCTTTTCTTGCTTTCCAAAGGCAGATTCACAAATAGGCTCCTTAACAGCTGTGGACCTGGGAAACATGAAGACAGGAGTGGGGAGTAGATTTGGGAGGGAAATGAATGTCCTTGGCTTGTCATGGTATCATAAACCTCAACTCAACATCTTTCTACCCAGACATGATGATGCATGTGCAGAAACTGTCTGGTCCTGTACCATACCCTCCAACATTTCACAAGTGAAAACCAGCCCATGTGTGGCCAAGCAACATTAAAGTGTAGTCAGGATGTCAAATGTGATTAATGAGGAAGAATGCACAAACTGGGAGAGGCTGTAGCAGTTTCCTTTTGCCTGAGCCTACTGGGAGGGCAAGAACCTGGGTCTTCCTCTCCTTTCCCTCCTATAAATGAAGTAAATTCATCTGTGGATGGCTGTAGATTGGGGATGGAAAGAATATTAAAAAATAATCACAAAATGGTTTAAAAAACCCACACCCATGTTTTTCAAGTTAAGAAACTCTGATGCAAAGAATCCTGGACTGACAAGAATCTTTGTGGTTCAGGACTTATTCTGCACAAAATTTGCATGTGGTTGCTTTGCACAGAAAACAGTGTTTTCTGCACAGAAAATAGCATATTAGTGGAGAAAACAATATTTTTTCTGTGTAGAAAATAACTGAAACTTGATTAAGAGTTATGGTTGTGTTTTTCTTAAAGCAGTAGCAGTAGGGACTGGTTTAAGAAAAAAAGCAACCCTGGCTCTTCATCAAGATGAGGCAGTGAAAGCAAAATCTGTCAGTTTCATTTTGCCAACACTGCACTTCCTGAGTTCTTGCCATCCCAAATATGAAGACCTTTGCATATTTTGGTAAATTCCTCAAGAACATATAGAAACAAAAATCTTCCCCATTTCCAACAGGAAAATTATGTTACATAAAGATGTTCCTAATGTTGTTGAGTGCCTTTAAGTTGTATCTGGCTTACGGTGATGCTAAGGTGAACCTATCATGGAGTTTTCTGAGGCAGAGACTTTGTGACTTGCCCAAGGTCATTCAGTGTGCTTTCATGGCCAAGTGGGAATTCAAACCCTGGTCTTCAGGGTTGTAGTCCAACATTTAAACTACGCCAGGAAAAGGCTATATTGTACCTTCCTGCCATATAAGTGTTAAGGTTGAGAAACCTCTCAAAAAGGCTTCCCAGTACTAAAATGATTGAATAGAAATGGATTCAACCCTAACCATTTAAAGCATTTGAACACTTAAGGCTCTCTGTCTAGATGGACAAATCTACATATTTTGGTTACTCCCATATTCACTTTTTAAAACAATCTCGAATAAAAGGAAATCTGTGAATATTTGTCAGTCTGTTATAAAGAAATAGACTGAAACAAAATTCTTCCCCATCTCTAGCATAGTGACGTTGGATCACAAAGATAACAGAAGGAACCCAAAGCTAGAACATAATGGTGCCCAAATCCACTGATGTAAAAGTTGTTTAGCCTGTATTGAAATGATCCTTAAGTTTCATGTTACCTATCTTTCTGCTTCACTTTTTCTTTTCTCTCCCTGCAGGCCTGCCACTCTTCCTCCCTCTTCTTAAACAGAGCCCTGGCATAGAAATACACACTACACACACACACACATACACTATTGTCTTTAGCAGATACATTTTAGGCAGGAATGCAACAGATGAAGGATTCTTAGAAAGGTTATACAGTGATAGGCAAACTTCATTGGGTAATTTTTCCCCTCATCAACCATCTGTTAGTTGGTAGATTAGATACCTGGTCAGGCAAAAACATGGCAACTTTTCCTCCCACCAAGGTGCAATTACCTTATAGTAGGGTGATGGGTTTTGCTGTGTCTCTAGCTCCTGCCTGCATGCAGCTGGAGTTGTGACAGTAATCTGATAAAACAGCAAAGATATTACCGTACTATAAAGGAAAAGGGGGTAGAGAGAGAATCAGAAAAATGAGGAAATAGTTCTTGTCAGACTTGGGTATGTGGAAGGTGACCATGTCTTGTTGTTTCTTTCAGCAAAGATATTTTTATAAAGAAGGAAGTACAACTAAGATGGTAGGCAACCAGATGTCTTCTAGATGCCCAGAAACACCATCCTTTTGTGTTAGGGCACCTAATGTGATCATAGGCTCTTATCAGAGGATATTGTGGAGCCACTAGACATATCCAGCTTTGTAGTTTCTCTGTATTGGTCCACTGTTTCACAGCTTGGCCAAGGCCTGATCACTATAGCAGTCATTTATCTGTCTTTTCTCCTCATTCCAAAATCCAGAGCTCCAGACCTTCTCTTCTGGTAGGAAATAGATATGCCGGTTATGAACCAGACCAAATACTTTGTTAGTTCCATAGCTCCTTAGGCCTTGTTCTCAGTGCCATTGGGCCCCAGAACAGAACCCGCATAACAGGTCACCTCTTTGGGATCCACTTTGGCAAATACCACCCTCAGATCTTCTGATCATCAGACAAACTTAATTTACCTTATCTATTACCATTCAACAATATGGTTTCCTCCTAAAACTGAACTTCTTGGTGTATGCCTTTAAGTCATTTCTGACTTATTGTCTCCTAAAGTGAACCTGTTGCAGAGTTTTCTTGGCAAAATTTTTCAGAGAGGGTTTGCCTTTGCCTTCCTCTGAGGCTGAGAGAGTGTGACTTGCCCACGGTCACCCACTGGGTTTCCATGCCTGAGCAGGGATTTAAACCCTGATCTTCAACAGTTCTAGGCCAAAACTGAAACCACTATACCGCACTGGTTCTCTAATACTGAACTATATGGTATGAAATAATTATGCATTTCAGGATAAATCTGACACCATATAAAGAGAGGCAGGGGGAAGGAAGGAAGGAGAAGGCTAAATAACAATATAGCCAGACCCCCATATCCACAGAACCAATATCCATGGTTTCAGTTATCGGTGGGACACAAAACAGGGGACACATACCATAGAGTCATGCTGGAAAAATGCCTAGAGAGGCATCCTCTCTAGGCATCTTCTAGGTCCTCCAATGCAACTCTATGGTATGTTTTTTCTGGAAGTCCTCTATTTTAACAGGGTTCGCAGAATATCTGTGGTTTCTGGTACCTGCGGTTATTCTGGGAACCAAACCCTCACTGATACAGGGATTCCGGCTGTATTAATTTTCCTTCTGTCATCTATGAGAATTGCAGCTTGGCTTGGGGATTAAGTGGAGTGACAGGTGATGTCATTACCTTTGCTAATCAAAAAAGTCCTAGCACTCCAACCCTGTGAGCCTGATTCTGCTACACCATTGACCACTACTTGTCTTCTGCCCATCTGTTCTCCACCTGAAAATTTTTCCCCTGCACTCCTGTTTTTCAGCAGTTTGGAGCACCCTGTGTTCTTTGAAAATGGGGTCTGTAACAAGCAGATCAGCCCAGATCTGGTACATGATGCAGATTCTATTAAACATTAGGGACATGAAGAACATTTTCAACATTTCTTTCTCCATGAGAGTTTACCCTTCCATCAGGTGAATATGATGTCAGGCTTTTCTTTTTGGTCAAGGTTTTGGCCAATTTGCATGGAAATTCTCTGTGGAAAACCACAATCACACACAAGGAGCAAGCACAGAAAGGCAGGTGGTTTAATAAACAATGTGAAAACAACCCATCTGATGCTGTGAATTTTTAAAAGCCTGCGCAAGGAGGCAGCAGGTAGTCACAGTATGTGCCAAAATGACTCCTCTCATTTGCACTCAGTTTGCTCTCACAAATGGGGAATCCCTCATCAGAAGCATCAGAAAATATCTTGCCTTCACACCAACAAGGAATTTTTTTTTAATATGTCTATCAAAGGCAGAAAGGAAAGAATATCTCAAGCTCTCCATGACATCATGCCCCATGAAGACATACAGGAAGGTGTTGAGACAGCTGTTGATAAAAGCCAAGCTAGATGTCAAGCGAACGCAGTTCATCCTGATCTCCAGGCTTTGCCTCAAGGAATGAGAAAACATGATAGAGAAACCAACAGGCAAAAAAAACCACTATGATGGCTGTGATAACCTTGAAGGGTTTGCTTAACTGGGGCAACTGGTTCCTCCTCAGTTTCAGAACAATTGCCCCATAGCAAACCACAATGATACCAAAGGGGACAGTGAAGCCAAAGATAAACTGTGTGATAACCATAACCTGGTGCCTGCATCTTATTTGCTCCAGGTTGTTGCCATAATTGCTATAGCAATTGACCGCTTTTTCGACCCTCAGAGTTCATGCTGTGTTCTTGAAATGGATGTGTCCTCTCTAGACATTTTCTAGGTCCTCCAAAGCAACTCTATGGTATTTGTAACTGGAAGTCCCATTATTTCAATGGTGTTCACTGTTATCTGTGGTTTCCAGTTTCCTCTCTAGACATTTTCTAGGTCCTCCAAAGCAACTCTATGGCATTTGTAACTGGAAGTCCCATTATTTCAATGGTTTTCGCTGTTATCCACAGTTTCTGTTATCCACAGTAAGTCTGGGAATCAAACCCCCATGCATACGGGGCTCCAACTGTACTGAAATACATCACATACATCCTTGTGAGAGGCATATAAAACACCCCACCTGAGCACACAGGATTTGTCTAAGGGTAAGCAACTTGTGGTCCTCTGAATGTGGTCAGGTTGCTTTTCCTGGAGGTTTCCAGAGAGGATGATTCTCCATTTTTGGCTAACTGGGGGTGAGGGGCTTAAATTTGCCCTTGGTTGCATGTTTCCCCTGGATTACATGAGTTCTACTCCTGGTATCTAAAGGAATTGCTTAACAAAACATGCCTTTTGAGATAAACTTTCCTTAGTGTTCAGCAGTGATTCCCAAACTTTGGTCCTCCAAGTGTTTTGGACTTCAACTCCCAGAAGCCCTAGCTGAATTGGCCAACAGCGAGGAATTCTGGGAACTGAAGTCTGAAACATCTGGAAGACCAAATTTTGGGGACCACTGGTGGCCCTCCACTTTCTAGATCACCCTTTTTTTTTCAAAGCCAGATTTTTTTTTTCTTTTGGAGGAGGGACAATTTTGGCAGTCCATGTAGCCCCCAAAGAGTCCCGGGATTAAAAAATGGGCACCTGGACCCACTGTTGTTGCCCACCCTTGCCTTAGAGGAGTAGTTTCCAATCTTAGGTCTTTGGGACTTCAGCTCCCAGATTCCCTAAGCATTGGCCAAGCTGGCCAGGGCTTCTGGAAGTCCTAAACACCTGGAGGATTGAAGGTTGACAACCCCTGCTTCAGCAAATACCACATAATCCATCTTTTAAACTGGATGATACAATGAACTCTTCCCTGCTACTGCTGGGTAGGAAGTTCACCTCCCTTTCTCCTGAGGGATACAGAGGCAGCCATTTGTTAAACACATGCCCTTTGGAAGGTAGAAGAAGAGTGCTTGAAGTGATGGAGCACAAGGATGTGGGTTTTGTGGAAAGATTTATGTCCCCTTATGCACACAGATGTCTTAATGCTCTTCAACACCTCTCCACCTCTATATGTGAAGATGCTAAAAAAGTATAAATATGCCCTCTAGTGGCAAAAGAGAGAAATAACCAAAAACAAAAAAGATCAGAAACCAGCTATTTAAAATCCACAAAAGAGTGATACTTTTATTGGCCATGTGTATTCTTCCTCATGGATACCATTTGCCATCTTGATCACACTCTGATGTTGCTTTGCCACAGGTGTCTTGGTTTTCACCTGCAAAATGGTGTAGCATATGCATATATGGGGTGAAACTCCCCACCCCATCATTCCAACCAGGACCTGACACAGGCTGCACTATCAATCCATGCTGAAAGACAAAATGGCTTGAAGTCTACTTCTGGATTTAAAGAAACCTTGTTTGAAAAGTGAATGGCACTTCCTGGAGGCTTCTGGGAGTATGGTTCTCCTTCTTTAAAAAGAATTTTTTTAAAAAGAAAACACTGACATGGGGAAGTGGGGGCTCACCCTTGGAATAGAGGCTCCTTTTGCATGTTCAGCTGAACATGGTAGCAGTAAGAGTATGGCCAGCTCATAACCCTTGTTCCCCATCATCTCTACCACTACACATTCAGTGAAGAAGTTTTCTGAAAAGGGCTATAAGGAATGGTTTTCTATATTTCTTCTCCCACTCCTCTCATGCCTCTTCCCATCCTCACTTTCTTTTATTCTCTCTCCATCTCCCATCCCAATGCTGAACCTCATAAAGCCAGAAATCTTCCACTTGAAATGCATTTATTTATAGCACAAGATGAAGTAGAAGTAGAAATATTACATATCCCTAGGTAGGTGACCTTTGCCTGTATTACTCTGCCCTATTAATCATTGATTCTCCTGTTTGGTCTCTCTGTAATTATTTTTTTAGCATGCTGCAGAAGACAGAGTGTTGGGATTTTTTTTTGGGGGGGGGGAGGAAGGTCCCAGTCCTCACCAAGCCATAAAACTAATGACCGACAGCTCTATCTTCACTCAGCCTCCCAACTCAAGATGTGTTTTGTAAGGATGAAATGATGAGGAGAAAATCTACAAAGGTCACCTATTTATTTATTTAGTATTGGATTTTTAAAAGTACAATTGCAAAGAAAAGAAGAGGAAGGAAGGAAGGAAGGGAGAGTGCATAGTGTTTGACATTGAATTTAGTGACTGGTCAGTGTGGTTGGATCCTGCCTGCTCTTACTAATGTTAGAAGACATGGACACCATGGCTGGAATGATAAATATTCCCCATGTTCAATGGTCAGAAGGTCTCACTACTTCAGCTACTCACAATAAATGTATTCTATACAGTAGATGCCAACTTAAAAAAAATGTTTAGGCCATATCAGGCCATATCAAAGATCATTTGAATAGCCTGCAGGTATGAATGCAAAAAAAAAAAAAAAGAGAGAGAGAGAGAGAGAGAGAGAGAGAGAGAGAGAGAGAGAGAGAGAGAACAAGAAATGGAAAGCTCAAATACAAGGGAGTCCAGGGGCCCTTTTATGCCCCACAACAATAGTGTTATAATTCCACTTTAACCACCATAGCAACATGAAATCCTGGGATTTGCAGTTTAAGTAAAGGTGTTTACAATTTTCAGGCAAAGAGCTCTGGTGCCTCACCAAAGTGCAAGCCCCAGGATTCCACAGGATGCTGTCATTGAAGTTAAAATGGAATTACAGAATTATACATGTAGTGTGAAAAGGCTCCAAAGGTAACCCAGTAAACATGCACTAGAGGCTGCTTTTTAAACAGAATAAAACTCCAAACCTAATTAGATGTTTTTTTTTAAAAAAAAAAAGATGTTGCCCATCAGGGAGGAAGAAGCTCCAGATATTCCCTGTTGGCAGGGACTTGAAATAGGGTTATCTTTGAGGACCCTTCCAATACGATTCCATTTTATCATTCTATGCTTTCTTCCAACTATTTATGAAACAACGAACCACACTATGGCAAACTATGGCTGGTATCCTGTTAGTGATGCACAGTCGTAAGTCCATCTTACACATGTGTACTTTCTGTGGTCACTGCAGCAGTTGGCATTCTCATCCTCCCTCTGCAACATCCAAAACATTCCCAGGGCTCACCATTGGACTGTAATAGCCTCCTCTGCACCCCATTGCTGGTGGAGAGCCAAAGGGATCAGAGAAATATCTGACTATATTTGATAGACAGACTATCCACCAAGACCTCCAGAGGACACCAGTAGATCTCCATGAATTATGTTCTTTGTCTGTGTAGCCATGTGCTTTTCTAATCCAACTCCCTGCTCTCCATCAGCAACAGAATGGCCATGGAGTGGGTGTGGGCCATCACAGTGCAATGGGTAATCCTGGGGGTGGTGACGGGGAACTGCAACAGAGTTCTTATGCTACACTCAACCATGTAGGATCCTGCCCAATGTTTGTTTGCCCCTGACAGAGAAGCACAAGTAAGGAAATTATCATACCAGGCATTACCATTGGTACTGGAGCAGGATAATAGCGTATGTGGCCATTCCTGATTGCACGATGTCGTGTCTGTTCTGTTGCCAACCTGCATTCAAACTGGAGGACACCTTTTCATTGGTGGGAAAAACCTGTCAATAGGCCTTCAATAGCACTGTGTTTCTATTATTGTCTCTATGTGAGAAGTCCTCTTCCATTTCAGTTCCAATAGCGGCAGCCACATGAGTTGAGTAGGCAAGTTTTTTCCTCTTCTCTCTCTCTCTTCCCCTTGTTTCCCCACCCTCCCATCTGCCCAATCTATTTCTCCCATCCACCCCACCTGCCCAATCTATTTCCCCTCGTGTCCCTATCTGTCTCTTTCCTTCCCCCACACTTCTGCCATCCAATCTGACTATTCTCCCCCTCGCCTGCCCAATCTATTCCCCCGTCTACCTCCTCCCCTGTCTCCTTTCTTCTCTCCACCCTCCTGCCAATATTGTGTAGCCATTGCGTTAGTGAAGCAATTGGAAACATGCCAATATTGAAATGGAGGTGTGATAGGGATTGCTTCAATACCAGTATGTTTCTGTTTGCTTCACTTACATGATTGCTGCATGTTATAAGGCTGGTGTGATACTCTCCTAAGGCCCAGTGTTGTGCAGTGACTGGAGCCCTTAAAAAGGATTGGGAGATCCAGGTTCTAGTCCTCGTTGAACCCTGAGACTCACTGGGTGGACCTGGGGCCAATCATCCCCACCCAGCCTTGGGCGGTCAGTTTCTCATAGCCTATTTTACCTCCTAGGTTTGTTATGCCGATCAACTGGGGAAGAAGGGTCCCATTTTGAGCTCCTTGGAGGAAAGGCAGGAAGGAAAATGTAGGCATCAATGCTAGTTCCCATTTTTCCACTGGAATAGCTGCTTCTCCAACTTGTCAGGGCATCTGAATCAGAGATGATGTTTTTCTCCTAACAGGGAGAAGATGTCACTTGTTCCTGTAACAGGAGATAGGAAATTTGTGCATTACAATGATGTGGAGAAACTTGAAGCATAAGGCTCTTGTGCTTCCAGTTCTTCTCACATCATAACAATATGATAACCCACTGATATAACTGCGGATATATTTTTCCCCATCCTTCAATCTTAACATGAATACAGTGATGGGTAGCAGCTTCCATGCCAGTGTGGCATTGAATCTGCTCTGGGTTTTGGTCCAAACTTTAAGAAGTTATCCACAACCTTGAAGCCTAGCCCCAAAATTGCTTCAGCATCTTGTATAGCTCCTTTTACTCAGAACTGTAAAACCCAGAATAAATTCATACTTCCATATATGGTGGAAATGTCCAAAAGTAAAAAAAGCTTTGGGGAAAAAAATACCTTTTTTTATTTTTATTTATTTATTTATTTATTTATACCCCGCTCTTCAGCCACAAGGCTATCAGAGCGGCTTACAAATTGTTTTAAGCAATAGCTATTTACACATCTACCCTGCATTAAACAGTTTCCAATGTGTGTTAGCTAATTGCCCCCCACAAGCCGGGTACTCATTTTACCGACCTACGAAAGGATGGAAGGCTGAGTGAACCTTGGAGCCGGCTGGAATCGAACTTGCGACGTGGTGGCTTGCAGTACTGGCATTTAACCACTGTGCCACCAGGGCTCCTGGACATACTTAAGATCAACTTTGTAATGGTACCACATCTCTACTTGTTGAACATTAGATCAGATATTAGATAAAAAGATTGAAAAGAAACATGGCAAAATATTGCTTTATAAGATTACAGCAGCTCATTTGCTAATAGCAAAAAACGGGAAGTTAGATAAAGTTCCAGCTAAAATCTTTAGAATTGATGGAGAAACTGCTTGGATGAACTATAGATCAAGTAGACAAGTAGAGGAAGAATGGAAACCAATAACAACATATTGGTGAAAGAAGATTTAGATGATAATGAGAAGTATGAGTATAGTTTGTGAAGAGATGCAATAACAAAGTTCAAATAAAGGGCAATTGAAATCTATTACAGTCAGGAAAGTACTTAGGAAGTATTAAGAAAACTTGATATGAAAGAAATGGGTAGGTAACAGTGGGTAAATGTTGAACATTTAAACAGTCAAAGTGGAATATAATAATGTGTAATATTTGACTGCGGAATTATGAGATAAGAATCACAATTCACCTACTCCAATTATACAGAAATGATGTGTTTATATTTATTCTAATTATAAGAAAAAAATTATAAGTGAAAGAACAAACTGTTAATTTAAGTATTACAATGTACATATATATTTGTCCTGTGTTTTTGCTTACTTTAGTTGCTTAAGGCTTGTGCAATAAATATTTTTAAAAAACAAAAACAGAATGGATTCACCACCACACTGGAATGGAAGATACCAGTTGCCACTTTGTGAAGAGGAAACACAGGTGAAAAATAAGCAAATAACACAGGAAACCTCTTGTCTCTAACAAACATGTGAACTGGACAGTACATATCCTAGCTAGTCACAAAAGTGTGTCTCCCTTCCCAGTTCAAGAACTGTACATCTCTTTGCTCACAAACTGGGTAGCATTTGATCCTGGCAGAGCAGCTGCCCTGCAACAGATCTCCTGTTAACTAGAAACAAAACCCAGCAGGCGGCTCAAACATCTGTTTCTTATCCTCTTATGGCCATTGGGCATTTCTGATGAAAGGCAGGCCAGGAACAGCTTCAGCATCTGCTATCATACCCATAAACTTTTTCAGAGCTGGTCCAGTGTTTGATGGCTAGCAGTGAAATAGCCAGGGGAGCAAACAGAAAAGCCTTGCTTCATGGGCAGCAGTATGCAGTCTAAATATCATATCGGGATGCTGATTCAGGATAGTTGCCAAAGGAAAGGAGAAAAGTATTAACTTTTACATGGACACATGATTAAATAAGGATGATTTTCCACTGGCCTTTCTTTTCCATTCATGTGCAATTTTTATTAAAAATGTACACTATTTCTATACATATTTAAAGCTGATTCGAACACATTTCCTCACCAATTGCAAATTTATAACCGGATTTTATCTACATGTGCACAGTTTAAAGCATTTTCTATCCTAGAATATGCATTTTAATATTCCTTTATTAATTAAAATATTTATATTCCCCCCTCTATCTAATGATCTCTATTTTGGTATTTGTTGGCCCACAACTGTCTTGCAAAATTCAGAATTGTGCAAATCTGAAGGACAATAACACTCTGATCAATGTGTTCATCAAAGAGGTGCAAATCAGGTCACTTTCTCTCCAGACAGTTCCATCTGGTGTCTTCCATGTCAGCACTGTGATTGGATCCATTCCAGGTTTTAGTCTGAACTTTGAAGGGCTTATCCAAGGTGCTGAACCTGACACCTCAAACAGGTTCAGCATCTTGGATGGCTCTGTGATGTTATGGGCTTTGGGGAGGAAAAGATTGTGGTGTTTATTAGTGAAATTAAGGTAAGATATGGTTATGTGTGTGTGAGAGAGAGATAGTATATGAAGTACGGTATGGCCTGTTGGGAAGGGGTGAGAGTATGGAATGTCAGGAATGACTGGTGATTGGCTGAATGGGATTTTTAAAAGGCTGATTTGTAAGTTAGTTGATCAGAGAGTGAGAAATATGAGTCTCTCAGAGTTAGAAATTAGTTTGGACAGAGAGGTGTGAGTTAAAGTTAATTAGTTATGGTCAGTCATGATTTAGATGTGTTAAATAAGCCGACCAGAATCCTGTATCAGCTACAGTCAGACCCCTGTATCCATGGGGGTTTAGTTCCCAGACTTACTGTAAAAACCAGAAACTGCAGATAACAGCGAACCCTATTATAATAAAGGACTTACAGTAAAAACATACCATAGAATTGAGTTGGAGGACCTAGAAGATATCTAGAGAGGACACCTCTCTAGGCATTTTCCAGCACTACTACGTGGTATGTGTCCCCTTTTTTGTGTCCCGTGGATTTGGGTTCTGTGGCTACGGAGGTCCGACTGTAGTTAGTGAAGTACACTTGACATATAACCACTCCTGGCCCAAGCCCCCCAAACCTGATGGAAACATCATTCATCTTTGCTCCAACCACAGCAGAATGGACCTCCAGCTCACCATGCAGCTGGTTCCTGGTAAAATAGGTTGTGGGGAGGGGAAAGTTATGATAATGGCAATCATGTCATAATTGTGACTAAGCAGTGATCGTGAATTCAAAACAGTGCCCTAGATTTACTAATCTGTAGCTGTTTTGTATTCATGCTTGCTGCTTAAGGGCTTACCGCACTCTGGAGAAAAGTGGCAGTGCAGCAGAAAGGCTCCGTCTTCCATGCTGCCTTCCCGCATGATGTCGTCATTCTTCCAGTATTCTGCCATTCCAGTCCCATGGGAGACTGAGGTAAAACTAATAGGTTTTTCCATTAGTAAAAAGACATGATTTTACCTTGATCTCCCATGAGACCAGAATGAAAGAATGTTGTCATCATGCAGTAAGGCAGCACAGAAGACGGAACCTTCTAGCTGCACTGCCATTTTTCCTCAGTGTATGGTAAGCCCCTTAGCCATGATTTTGCCCAAATTGTAACACCCCCCTGCAACTACTTAACCAGGCATCAGCTGCATGGGGAGAAACAGGTCCATTCTTAAAGCAATAAGAGCATGCATAAATGATGTTTCAATCAGGTTTGGTGGGGTCAGGACAAGAGTGGTTACTTGTTACATATACTTAGTTAAGTACAGGTCGATCTCCATATCAAAGGGACTGTGCTTTCACTTATCCACATCTGAAAAAAGATGTCCACTGTAGGCATTTTCTAGGTCCTCCAGCATGATTCTATGGTATGCTTCCACTGGAAGTAGAGTGGAAGTCATTCATTTCAATAGGATTTGTTATTATAGAATCATAGAGTTGGAAGAGATCACAAGGGCCATCTAGTCCAACTCCCTACCCTGGGGAATACACAATTAAAACATTCCCGACAAATGGCCATCCAGCCTCTGTTTAAAAACCTCTAAAGAAGGAGACTCCACCACACTCCAGGGGCAGTGCATTCCACTTCTGAACAGCTCCTACCATCAGGAAGTTCTTCCTAATGTTTAGGTGGAATCTCTTTTCCTGTAATTTGAGCCCATTGCTCTGTGTCCTTGTCTCTGGAGCAGCAGAAAACAAGCTTGTTCCATCCTCAGTATGACATCCTTTCAAATATTTAAACATGGCTATCATGTCACTTCTTCACCTTCTCTTCTCCAGGCTAAACATACCCAGTTCCCTAAGCCATTCCTCATAGGGCATGGCTTCCAGATTGCCCACTATTTTGGTTCCCTCCCCTGGACACATACTATTCATGGTTTCATGTATCCACATTAAGTCTAGAAACATATCCCCCATGGATACAGGGGGTGGCCTGTGTACTTAGTAGCTGATACAGGATTCCAGCATCTTTAACAGTATGTTGAACTTCTGTTTAGTACATTATTTTCTGTATGATACATTTGTTTCTGAGAATAAAACAACAGTGTTATCAGCATGAAGAAGTTCAGACATGTGGTATGGTGCCAGCAGTGGTTCAAGGGTGGTGGTGTCCACTGGTGGGATCACATAAATAAAGCCTCATGCAGGGACCACAAGGACATCTAGAAGACCCGCAAATTTGGTGCCATAGTGATGGGACAGAGGACGTTTCTCACAAGCTCCTTTAAAATCTGGACTAAAACCTGGTGTGAATTCTCAACCCCACAAACATGGAAACCAGTCAGCACTGCATCAGAAACCATATACAGTGAATTCTGAAAGTTTCTCCACTGGATGTTTCAGTATATGTTTCCAGAGCCTTTGGGATCCCTGAATTGGAAGCTCTGGATCATCTCCTTGAGGCTGTGCCTAAGAAAAGGATCAAATGGAGGAAAAATTAGGCAGGTACATTTACTCTGCCAGGCTTTTGAAGCTAAGAAACCACCGACTGCCACTAGAAGGTCACAGTGCCCTTTCTGAAGCATATAATAATCTGATTTTTCTATACAGCAACTTAAATTCAAAGGTATGATCAATGCTGGCTAAAAGATCGGTGGCTTGATGCAGTTGGAAAGGATGTGAAGTGCCAGCTAAAGAAGTAAGCGAGAAGTCAAGGCTAAGCACTCAAGGAACCGGCATTTTGAATTAACAGGAAAGCTAGAGAAAGGTCTACAAAGAAGTAGCTGTGTTAGTTTATAACATCATAAAAAGGAAAAATGGAGGAGAGGAAGGGGGGAAGAAATCTAGCAGCATCTTTAAAACCGATTTATATTTTAGCATGGACTTTCATGGATACAACACGGAGTAATACTAAAATGTTCTTCAGATGCAATACAGAGTGATATTAAAACCTCAATTATTAAGCATATTTATATAGTTGTGGGAGCAGGACATAACGTAACATGGTCTTTCTCCCTTATCTTACAAGATACTCTTTTAGAAGGCCCAGGAGGGATAGATATAGATAAATTTGATTGGAATCAGGCATAAGGTTTGTGGATTTTATTAATGGCCCCCTACATATCTCCCATAATTGGAGTACTGATTAAAGAACACTAACCTCCGTTTTCCAACAGCTACATATTTTACACAACAGGTATAGAAGTGGTTGGGGTTTTTTTCAAGGGAGATTTCTTTATTTCAAGCCTTCAGGACAGCACCGGCAGATAAGACTCAATTTGGTTTCAGCAATTAATTTCCTCTCAGGATAATTGCTTGAAATACCTTATTATATTTATATCCTATCCTGAAATTTGCACAATTTCACTGCAGCCATCAGGTCCCTAGCTAGAGCCATTTGCAGAGAGTGAAGTAGCTGTTCCTAATTTGGGAACTCCCAATTGCGGATAAGGTCGGATTCCTGATCATACAAGCTTTTATCTACATTTAGCCAAATATGCTTTCATAGTCCTCTTCAGAGCTTAGCACTGAACATACACATTTACTTCTTGGGGCTTGGGAACATTTAGCAGTGAGGCTTATTGTCTCTCAGGTTAGCTCTATGATCAGGTGAATGACTGATTAGGTACATTAGGTTAGTTGCAACCTAACAAGAGATAATTTCACTGCTTTTGCAGTGCAGCTGTAACATTTGTGGTTATGAGTGTGTGTGTGTGTGTGTGTGTGTACTCTTTCAAATTGCCTGTCAACTTATGGCGACCCCATAAAATTCATAGGGTTTTCTTAGGCAAGGAATACTCAGAGGTGGATTTTGCCTGTTCCTTCCTCTGAAGTGTAGCCTACAGCACCTGGAATTTGTTGGTGATCTTCCATCCCAGTACAAACCAGGGATGACCCTGCCTAGCTTCCAAGATCATATGGGATTTGGTTCCTTTAGGGTATTTAGGCTGGTTATAAGAATATACCGGTAGTCTCACTAACTGAGGGATAGAAATCAGGCAACTTTCCAGATGTTGTTGAACTACAAGTTCCATCAGTCCTAGCCAGCATAGTCAATGGACAGGAATGTCAGGAGCTGCCGTTCAACAACATTTAGGGGGCGGGGAGAGATTATTCTCACCCCTTCACTAAAGTCAGCATGGGCCAGTGATCATGGATTCTGGGTGTTGAAGTCCAAAAAATCCGGAGGCTTAAAGCTTGAGATTCCTTTGGACTTTGGGATGACCTAAAGGATTCTACTTTGGTTCCTACGGAAAATACAACCCCCCTCTCCCTAAGATCAATAGCAATAAATGGGGAAAACAGTCAAGAAAAGACCTCCCATAGATGTTCCAAAACTCCCACATGAGGAAGCTGTATTATTTAACTTCATGAAACAGGTTGAGCCACTATAGTTTAGAGAGAAATAATATGGTCTGCTGAGATACAAGTACGGAAAGGCTTTTCAGCACTCAGTAAAAAAATAAAGCATAATAAGGATAATAAGTATCATTATTTAGAAGCTCAGGAAACTGATTTAGAATGAGCTGAACTAAATTAGTACAGTATGGCAATTTAGAAAGTAGTAGGTGTTTTGCCTCAGATCCTGTACTTGTTACTACCATCAAAATTTTCACAGAATCATCCCTTAAAATGGGAAAAGCATAACAGTTGTGCCTCAAAATAACTATGTTATCTATATATGTGTGTTTTTAGCTCTCTGAACAGCAAAACATGTTGTTGTTGTTGTTGTTGTTGTGTGCCTTTAAGTCATTTCCAACTTAAGGCAACTCTCTCTCTCTCTGGCTTTTCTTCGCAAACGAAGATTCAGCTCTACGGTGAACTCACCACGGGTCAGCGTAAGAGGGGCGCTCCAAAAAAGCGATAAGGCAACTCTAAAGCAAACCTATCATGGGGTTATCTGAGGGCTGTGTGTGTAACTTGTCCAAGCTCACCTAGGGTTTTCATGGCTGAGTGGGGATTTGAAACCTGGTCTCTAGAGTCATAGTCCAGCACTCAAACCACTACGCTACACTAGCTCCTAAAATATCTTATAGAGAGCTTTTAATGAGAACCTTTTCAAGAGGGTGGATATGTTTAATCTGCTGATAACTACAGGCAGGTCTGGAAAACAGTGAACAATGAAAAGTCCTCATAATTAAAAGAATACTTAATTTTTAACATTCATTTTCCACTTTTCCTCCAATGAGCTCAAGACATTATATGTATAAGCAATGCTAACTTTAAAAATCCCTATACTGTACATCTTATTAATAATACAATAGGGTCAAATTAGACACAATGTTTATTGCTT
Source organism: Gambelia wislizenii (assembly GCA_030847615.1). Classification (NCBI taxonomy): domain Eukaryota; kingdom Metazoa; phylum Chordata; class Lepidosauria; order Squamata; family Crotaphytidae; genus Gambelia; species Gambelia wislizenii. Next base: position 29,609,374 of record JAUMIR010000010.1, on the reverse strand, counting down.
GATTGCATTTTTATGCATTTTTAGATATGCAAATAGAAGCAGAGGTGAAGACCTAAGAGTGAGAGGACTCTGAGAAGGGGTAGTTTTATCCTTTTCCCACCGCCCACCCAATCTGCTATTTGCACCAAGAAATTCTGACGGAGGATTCTCTTTAAACACTAATAGCAGCTTTGGAGGGGTAGTTGTTCATTGGAACTACAGAAGCAGAAAGATTAAGCTCACTACTACTCACCCCTAAGCCAGCTCAGCCCCACCAATAGCTGCTATTTATATTTTTAAAAAAACTGTAAGGCAATGGGACATGTACTACTGAATATCACATCTAACATATCCTCACTTCTTGTCCAACATGCAATCTAATCAGCCTATTTGCCAGTGAAAAAAATAGTGTTAAGACTCACTTGCCATCATTCAGGTTCTGTGTTGCATTAATTCACCCCTGCAAGTAGCAGGGATCACCCAGAGTCTGAGTGTACATGGCACGCAATGCGGAGGGGGGGGGTAACCCCAAAATGGCCCGTGCTCAGGCCATGAGGCATCAGGGCAAGTAGGCTTGGAAAATGACCACAAAACAAACAAACAACTGGTTGATTAAACTAGCAAGAAATCTACATGTTGGCAAAACTAGGGCCTATCTATAGGAGAAGGAATATGTGGATTGATGTGTACTAATGCAAATTCAAAGCAGCTTCTATTTGTCTTAACAGTTTTCTGGCAAACTATTCACTTTTGCTGTCCCAATGTGCATGCCTATGAATCAAGGTGCCAGGCGTGAGTGAATTACTCATGCTTTTGTTGCCACTTTTTGCCTCCCCCCATCTGATCATCTTTAGTGCCTTTACCACAGAGGTGGTCAGGTGTGGCCCTCCAAATGTCAATGGAATGCACCTCCCATCAGCCCTACCACCATATCTAATAATGGGGAATAATAGGAGTTGCAGTCTAGCAACTTCTGACAAGCTGCACTTCTCTGACAAGCTGCACTTCTCCCATCTCAGTTTAGCAGAAATTTAACAAATGCAGCTTTACCTTTGAAGGAGATGCAATGATGAGGAAAATGTCGACGGATACATTGATTCCCGGCTCACATCTTTCAGAAGAGTAGATCTTTTGTCAAGGAAAAAGACAGTTAAGCCAGACAATTTAAGTATAGTTACTTTACTGAAAAAATGTGAAAAGGCCTGTGGTATCGTCAGCATACTAGGATGTAGTCACTCGCTGTTAACACCACAAGGATATTAAAAGCAGGAACAAGGAAGATAAGCAGAAATGAGGAGCAACAGTTTGTGGCAAAGGCATGTTATCACTTCCGCCCCCACTGTATTGATGCTGGAGCCTTTAACTGTTGTAAAAACCAGATGGAAATTCAACCAAGGAAGCTTTCTCCAGCACTGAAATTTCATCCACAGCACTATGGCAGCAAACACAGCACCTGTTAGACCTCCACCTGCCAAGGTAATGCCAAAGAGCCAGAAATAACCCTGCCAGAAAATGATTTGTATAAAATGCCCAAAGGCAATTTCTGATGAAGAATCCAATACAATTCTGAAGCTTGCATGCAGCAATGTATGCCCATTTATTAAAAAGTATCACTTTAATTTCTCATCTGAGACAAGTGCTGGTTATTAGAAAAAAATTATTAGAAGTCATTAATATTTATATAGTAATTTTTCCATCACCATCCAAATGCTTTAGCTGCTTCACACACATTAGCCAAATGGCCTTTACAACAAGGAGGTTGCCCTAATCTATGTTCCATTTTAAGTATTACATTTTATTTGTATTTGATTGCTTTTGAGCCCAATTTGCCAAAGACACCCTATAAATACAGCATTCTATAATGACGTATTTATAATGCCACACAGTATATAAATACTCTGTGCAAAGCAACAGGATGAGGGCTTGAGACTGAGAGTCAACTGCTGCTTGTTTAATTATCTTTTTTAAACAAAAATAATTGCAGCCACAAGTCCCTTATTAGAAGAAAAGTGGGATAGAAATTAGTAAATAAATAGGATTTATCACTCCCTCTATTTTAAGGTTCAAGATGTCCATTAACCCACCTCCGTCCCCAAAGTGACCATTACTCAGACTAGTTTCCCCCATCTTCTGCCTCCAGCTTCCTGGCTGGGGGAGGGGGGATTATGGAGACTGTAGTTCATCAGAAGGCCACCCAATCCAGGAAGGCTGACTCAGACATTGATGACCAAGTTAAGCACATTGCCACCCTGCCCCAGAATGTCATACTCTTAAAGTTTAGCAGGACTCAATCACAAGGCTAGCTTGCAACCTGAAAGAGAGGAAGGAGGGGGTAAAGCCTATAACCAAAGAAGGATAGATTGGGCTAATGCATCCAGGGAGGGATGTGCCAAAGGAGACACCCCTTCTGACTGCATCGATTCTATTGGGCAGCTGAGTTTCCCCTGCATGTAGAATAGCTTGCCTCCTCTAACATCAGCACTAGGTTTCTCTCTCTTTCTCTCTCTCTCATACACATCAAACCATCTCACAGGGAGCAGCTAATCCACCTCTCTCACACTGAGTGCTGGGGCTTTTGGTGAATAGATGGAGGATCAGCACCAACCCTACTCACACCACTGGGGCTCAGGTAGTCCCACTGCATGTGGATCCCACAGCATCTTCTTTTCTTAGGGGGTAAAAAATACAAACCACTCCTATCTTTTCCTGACAGATGGACAGAGGAGCCAAGAGCCAGAAGACGCTGCCTCTTTAACCTGTTGAAAGGAGCAGACAGCACCAACAGTAAGGTAAGATTCCCTACAGCTCTCTCTTCTCTCTCCTCACTTCCTTCCTCTTGTTGATCACCTCCATCGAATTTGGATAACCACCTTTCTGAAACCAACTTTGCATCATTATTTATTACTGTGATTAGGAAATGGTTTCAGAGAAGCTCATCATAGCCTCACAGGTCAAATCCAACCTTAGTCCCAACTAGAGTAGACCCATGGAAAGCAACAGGCTTTACATAAGTGATGACTCACAAGTCATAACCACCATTTCAGTGGCTCCACTTGAGTCAAGACTAACATGAGACTTGAGCCCCAAACGAATAAGAACAGATTTTCTAAGATCATCAAAACAGAACTAGATTAAAGTAAGTAAAATGACCATAACAATAACTGCCTTTCTAAAACCATCTCCACACACCAATAAAACAACAGCACAGAAAACCCTACTTGAGATATACCAGACTCTACGCACTAGCAAACAGGATCACAAATACACTTGCCTGTGCTTTTTTAGAAAGCTCAGGTATATATAAAAGGGAACATTTATCATAGAAGTGTAATTCTACCCTCTCAACTCCCTTTTTCTATTATTCTCAGCTATGTTGGACTCTTTACATATTCACACACAACAGATGGATCATAGTGCCATTACACAGATGGGGCAACTGAGGCAGAAGCATTTGATGGGTTCAGGAGAATAAAACAAACTCAGTAGGATTTATTTTACCAAATCTGACCTCAAATCCATGTTGTCAAACACTTGAGATGTTTCTATAGGAAGTGTTCAAGATGCCATTCTATATTTCCCTCCTTAATAGATTTCCTGTAAGAAAAAGGAAAGCGGGGTGCAATGGGAAAACACAGGGGGCTTACAAATGGAAGACAATGAAACTGGACGCCCTCTAAAATTCCAGAAATGTAGCTGGGGAATTGTCTAACAAAGCATCAAGGGTTTGTGAGAAGCTCACAAACAAGGCACAGGAGGCATGGCCAGACTTCTGTTCTTTGTCCCCGGCAAGTATTGCAATTCAGGGTATACTGCCACTGACTACAGAGGCTCCACCTTTGCCCTCTTAGTTTCTTTTTACAGTTGAGAAATGTGACACAAAGGGGTCCTTTCCCTTCTCTAGTAAACCTTTTCGGTTGCTTCAGTCTTTCTTTCATCATGTAGAAAAGCATGTCCACGTAGGAAACAGCTTGTAGGTACCAGAGACCTACTCATGCTTGAAAGCCGCAAGCATGTTTGCACGCAGGAAGAAAAACAAAGATGCAACAGGTGTGGGGAACACACTGCTTGCTGCAGGGAATTGCTTTCCCCGTCAGAATTCTGCAATATACAAAGAAGTCATACTTCCTTACCTTGCTAGCTTGGAGGAAAGGGGGACAGATACTGGGGAGCACTTGAATTTTATGCCTGGCCGTAACAAACTATGGGTGGCAAGGGTGTGTAATGGTTACAGCAAAAGAGTGTTTAAATAAAAAGGGTGGTGATACAAGTCTTGTATTGCTAGGAATACAGGACTTCTGAAAGGAGGAGATTCTACTTCTAGTTTTTTAAGCGCAGGCAAAAGGTGGAAACAAAAGGATGCTGCCTTCTCTCCTGTGTGGACACTGAAGGCACGGTTTCTGGGTTCTGCCCTGAGTTTGAGGGTGACAGTGAGGACCAGTGGTTGGAGCCATCCAAGTGCTCGCTAACTGGATAGCAGTGTTGAGAACATCCACCACCACCATCATCATCATAATATTTATTTATTTATATCCTGCCTTTCTCCCCATATAGGGACTCAAAGAGGCTAACAATGAATTTTAAACAATACATAAACATGAAAAATATAAATATGAAATTAAAGAATTAAAAACAAGAACAACAATCAAACGGTTTAGACGTGTTTCCCAAACATTGGTCTTCCAGGTGTTTTGGACTTCAGACCCCAGCATCCCTGATCACTAGCCAGGGTGGCTGAGGCTTCTGGGAGTTGTAGTCCAAAACACCTGGAGGACTTGAGTTTGGGAACCATTGGTTTAGAGTGTGAAAACATTTTAAAAACCTTAAAAGCATTCAAGTACAATAAAACTATATATAGTTGTCCCTTCATATTCACTGGGATTTGGTTCCAAGACCCCCGTGGATACCTAAATCCATGAATACTCAAGTCCCATTATATGCAATGGTATAGCAAAATGGTGTCCCTTATAGAAGATGGCAAAATCAAGGTTTGCTTTTGGGATTATTATTTTTTTAAGAACATTTTTAAGCCATGAATACTTAAATCCATGGATACCAAATCTGTGGATATGGAGGGACAACTGTACACCTTAAAAACTAAACTGCACAGTGCCAGCCCACCCTCCATCAAATTGTGAACCAGCCTGATGGTACAAAAATGTTTTTACTTGTGATGATGATAATGGCCGTGATGAGGATGAGGATGGTGATGATATGAGCTGCAAAAATGTTTTTACTTGTGATGATGGTGGTGGTGATGATGATAGTGATGATAGGAGCTGGGAGCCAGGCCTTGGAAGGCTTTCTTCTCTCCTCTAAAGGGGCAAAGGCAGTGTTACTCAATGGTCGGAGCCCCCTTGCTTCCTCCCAACTGGGTTCTGCCTTGTTCTCAAGCCCACCCACTCCTTCCATCCTAGGAAAACTCCCCCCCCTCGGCTCATTCTCTGCCTTCTCCCCCTCCCCAACAATGCCTCCTCCCCTAGGAGGGCTTCAGAAATGCACCAACCGCTCCTCTCCACCTCTGTGAGGTCTGCCTTTTGTGTCCCGAAACAGCTGGGCGCGCATCAATTAGCGCAACTTAATGAGGCTCGGCGGCTCCAGAGCACGTGGCGGGCCGTTCCCCGGGCGATGGTCCCGGCTGGCTCATCCTGATGCGCAATTAGGAGTCCGTCTCTCTTGTCCGGGGAGGCAGCCAGCGCTGCGGGGAGAGGGTGATTAATGAGCCTAATGAATGAGGCCGCGGGGACCCAAGGCGCCCCTCCTTTCTGGTGCCCTTTGCTTTTGCATCTCAGCTTTCATCATCTCCTAAGTCTGTTTTTTTTGGGGGGGGGGTCTGTTTGAGGCTGATGATATGAGGGGGGGACCTCTCTGTAAATGTCAGCCCCCCCTCCTTGGCCCCTCCATGGCCCTGGTTTTTTTTGGAGGAGGGGTTCTGTTCGAAAGGTGATGTTTGGGAGCTCAAATACCAGTTGTCCCTCCGTATCCACGGATTCGGTATCCACAGATTTAAGTATTCACGCCTTGCAAATATTCTTTACAAAATAAGGATCCAAAAGGCAAACCTTGATTTTGCTATCTTATACAGTTGTCCCTCCGTATCCACGAATATGGTATCCACGGATTTAAGTATTCACAGCTTGAAAATATTCTTTAAAAAAAAATAACCCCAAAAGGAAACCTTGATTTTGCCATCTTATATAGTTGTCCCTCCGTATCCACGGATTTAAGTATTCACGGCTTGAAAATATTCTTTAAAAAATAACCCCAAAAGCAAACCTTGATTTTGCCATCTTTTACAGTTGTCCCTCCATATCCACGGATTTGCTATCCACGGATTTAAGTATTCATGGCTTGAAAATATTCTTTAAAAAATAATAACCCCAAAAGCAAACCTTGATTTTGTCATCTTATATCAGGGACACCATTTTGCTATGCCATTGCATATAATGGGACTTGAGTATTCACGGATTTTGGTATCCACGAGGGGTCCTGGAACCAAACCCCAGCGAATATGAAGGGACAACTTGTATATCACTAAACAACACCGTTCAGCATCTCTTCCCCTCACTTCCAGCCCCTGTGGGCTTTATTGGATGCTCTCCGGAGGCTGGGATTCAGCAGATCCGGTCCACCCACCCGAAATCTAGGAGTGAAAAATCCCTACCTGTGGAACTTCTACCTTTAAAGCCAGTCCTTTCTACAGCTCTAGGACAGAAATGGGTTATGGTTCTTCAGGGCAACTCCAGCTTCTGGCAACCTTATCCTGGGGGTTATGTTTGTTTGGCAAGATTTGTTCAGGTGAGGTTTGCCATTGCCTGCCTATAAAGCTGAGAAAGTGTCACCTGCCCAAGGCATGACTCCTGCTTGCAGGAGTGCCAGTTAGACACTCAAACCACCCTGGGCAAAGTGCACCTCTCTGCAGATATCAGCCCCCTCTCCTTGGTCCTCCATGGCCTCCGCAAGGAGGGGGGGCTGACTGGGGTCTAGCCTTGGGGCCCAGGACCCCAAGATTAGGAGCCCCCCCCCAGTGTGATATTATTGTAAGTTTTTATTATGTACAGTTGCCCCTCCATATCCATGGATTTAAGAATTCACAGCTTGAACATATTCTTAAAAAAATAGTAATCCCAAAAGCAAACTTTGATTTTGCCATCTTATATAAGGGACATCATTTTGCTACGCCATTGCATATAATGGGACCTGAGTATTCATGGGTTTTGGTATTCATGGGGGGTGGTCCTGGAACCAAACTCCAGCGAGTATGAAGGGACAACTGTAAATCCATTGTGGTTTTTTTTAAAATAATATAAATATTACTTTGGTGTCATAATTTAAACTGACTTATTTGCAGTGGTTAAATGCCAGTACAGTAGGACCCCCATATCCACTGGGGATTGGTTGGGAAGGGGGTGTGGATATGGAAAACTGTAGATAATAGCAAACGCCATTGAAAATAATGGGACTTCTGGTTTAAAATACCATAGAGTTGCCTTGGAGGACCTAGAAAATGGCTAGAGAGGACATATTTTCTAGGAAGATTCTATGGTAGGTGTGCTGTTTTGTGTCCTGTGGATAACTGAATCAGTGGATAATGAATCAGTGGATACAGGGGTCCTACTGTATTGCAAGCCACAATGTTGTGAGTTCGATCTCAGAGGGCTCCAAGGTTGACTCAGCCTTCCATCCTTCCCTTGGTAAAATGAGTACCCAGCTGGTTGGGGGCAATTAGCTAACAAATTGTAAACCTTAGGGAGTGCTTTGGCATTGATAAGCGGTATAGAAATATCAATGGTATTATTTTAATTTTTATCCTAAATCCTGTAGAGATTCTCACTGCTCTTAACCTTAGTAGTAGGTAGGGGGCCCGCCAAAGATCCTGGCCGGGGGGGGGGGCTTCAGTAAGTGGGGGCCATGAATGGGACATGTAAGTGGAAACATTCTTCCTCAGAAATGTAGCCAACAGCACCTGGTGTTTGTTGATGGTCTCCCATCCAAGTATTAACCAGGGTCAACCCGGCTTATCTTTCAAGATCATATGGGATCTGGTGCCTTTAGGGCATTTAGGTTGTCTTTGGTCTCATCCCGGAAACAAGGGGAGAGCTACAAAAGGTGGCCAGTAGTCTTAAATAGCACTGCTATTTTTCCATTTTTAAAAATAAATATTAAGATAAAAGACAGTGGTACCGCCTTGGCCTTTAACAATTAGCATCTCCTATTACTCATGTCCCTTATCTTTCACTCTCCATGGATATGTAAGATATGTAAATGGGGCGGGAGATAAGAGATGTGTTAAAGTTCAGTTTTTAAGACTCATGCTCTTTTCAACACTGGGGATACAATCATACTGTAGTTACCCAATCCGTTATTTTTGCACCAGCAAGAAGCCCCAGGAGCAATGCAACCTGCATTTAGCATTGAGACTTACATCCAGTTTGTGATATTGAGTTTATTTGCAAATATACAAGCAAAGGATGGGCAGGCAGGCATCAAAACTGTGATCCCTTTTGAATTTGTTTTAATTCTTGGTTGACTAGAACCCCAAGAAGACCACTATGGTCTTACACAAAAGAGATTTGGGTCTCAGAACCAACAGCCTCTCTGTCTTTGTGCACACACAAAAGCCTATTATTTTGGTGGCACAGTGATTAAATGCCAGCACTGCAGCCACAACATTGTAAGTTCAATCCTACAGGGTTCAACGGTCGACTCAGGCCAAGTCTACACAAAGGGGGAAAAAAATGGACTGCTCCACAGTAATAGCAAGTCACAGCAGCTGCAACCTGTCTTAATGGTTTTACAGCCCCCATAAACCCCACATGCCTGTAGCTGAGATGGCGGCCATGAGTGTATTACTCTCGTTTTTTTAAAAACCTGCCGCCACCAGCCTTTTCTTTTTTAAAAAAACAACAACAACCCAAACTTATTTCTGTGGTGCGCACAACTGAGATTTCACCTTTCCCCAAAAAGAAAGAGAAAAAAATGATAGTACAAACCTTTTATCGCCTTAGCGATCATTCGCTAAAGTGAAAATTCAACATGGCAGCATCGGGAACTTGCCCTGTAACCCAGGCCCGCCCCCTGTGCTCATCCAGCCAATCAGGTTTGCACTGTGTTCTCGCCTCAAGATGGCCCTTGAAGTCTCTTCCAACTCTATGATTCTAAGGCCCCATCTACACGACGAAAAAAATCTGTTTGGGTGGTAAAAAATTCGAAAAGGCAGCCGTTCAAATGCATACAATCTGCCTACACATTTTTTTACCCCCCTCCCATAACTCAGTATGACGTCTTCTTGCCCAACTGGCTGGAGCGAGCGATCCAAGCGGCAGTTTTAAACCTCCCGCCACTTTTTTAAATTTTTTTTTAAAAGGTGCCTGTGATGTGGACAGTTGTGTTTGTTTGTTTGTTTGTTTGCATTTACAACATGTAATAAAAATGAATAAATGTAAAATATCTCAATTTCATGGACTTACTGGACTCTCGCTTAGCCAGGAATCCAACATGGTGGCCACTCCCAATTCCCCTCTTTGCTAACCCTGCCCCTCTGCTCGGCCAGCCAATCAGATTACACTGCCTGTTCATATGTGTGCGAACGGGGATGTACAAATGATCACAAATTCAAATGCTTGTACAGATTTTTGGCCAAGATCCGCTATTCCTCCCGAATGCTGAATCCACGTACTTTACGAGGGATTTGCTGGCCCCCCTTCCAAAAGACATGAATGTATCCGAATGACTGTGTGTACACGAATCTTCCTTTGCTAGAAAAGGAAACTTAAAAAACAAAAACCCCTTACCTTTAGAGCTGCCAGTTTATTTATTTTTTTACTGGCCGAGCTCCTATGCCTGTAACAGCAGCCTGACAGAAAGAAGCAACTATTGTTTTGTGATAGAGAAAGAGGAGGCTTTCAGCTCAAGTTCTGTATTAGTCACCTGTTTTAAAAAAATTGTGGGAATCATAGTCTCCTCACCACCCGGTGGCCTTCCCCCCCTCTTTTGTTCCCAGGTAATGTGCCTCTCGCAGTTAAACAGCACCTGGAATCAGATGGAAGAGAAGTTACACAACACCCACCCACACAGAGTACCCCTAGGTCCCAGCCAGACCCAAGAGGGCAGATGCAACAATAGCTATGTAAATAATACAAGCACAGCCGCAGTTGCATAACCAGATCACCACATTATGATAATCTGCAGCAGTGAGGATACAAGGAGAGCTTAAATCGAAGGTCTCCCTCGATCTGAAGTCCAGAAGATGTTCTCTAGCTGAAATGCTAGATTCCAGACTTAGTATTGGATTAGAATTCCATCAATTCCCATGTCTCTTACTCTCACCGACCATCTCAAAACTGCAGCCTCACAGCTAAGATCTGTCCGGAATGCTCTCACCTGTACCCAAAGCTGAAGCAAGCAGTGGTGAATTTCATTGTTTCTGAAGACTGTTGGGGCTGCAGCTAAAGGTGTACAGGGCTGGAGGCTCCAAAAGTGACAGGGCCCATGTCCTTTCTTTCTGACACCCCTCTCCTTTCCTGCTATCCTTGCTCCTCCCCACGAGGTGACTGGGATGGGGAACAGATCACATTCACCATAATTTTGAATCCAAGGGCTCTATGAAATTAGAAGTGTGATGCTAAGTCTGGTGGTTATCCATTTGGGAGCAAACAGTCTGCATTTGAATTTTAAAATATACTTGCCTCTTATGTTTTTTAAAAAAAGAAAATAAGGAAGGGAAACTTTGTAATTGTATCTTCATGTGTTTTTGTAATCTCATAGGCTGCAGTATGGCATGCTAACTGGAAGGAAGGAAGGAAACCTTCAAACCTGAATATTCTCTCTGATTCCAAAAGATCCCAAATGCTACAATTTGATTCTCTGTTTCGGCTTCCAAATTTGAATGTGAGGGATACTTTTTCTATTATTAGCTTTTCCTGTTGTTTGTTTCCTTCCTGGGTTTATTCTGTTCTTATTTAATAACAAGCTCCTACATCTTTGGCCTCAGTGCTACTTAGCAGAGGGTAAAAAAGAAGTTCTCCTAAATGAATGATAGCTGCTCAATCCAGTGGGAGGATTGTGTACTCCACAGATCAAATCTCTCCATCTCCCACTCTGACCCCCTTAGCAGCACTCAGGTGCTCTCTCTGCCTAAACTGGCCACTTGAGCCTGCCTTATGGTAGGACCACCAACTACCCTTTCATCCTCTCCCTTCCCATCTCTTGGCAACGGAGGCTCTCTCTAATCCCATGGCAACTTTCTCGTTTTGAATGGAGGCTCAGTCATTGACGCTCCACTCTGTGCGATAGTCCTGGCAATGCAGAAGTTATGCTGTAACCAGAGCAACTGAGATTGTCCTTGATAATTTCAGTGGCAGGGGGGGGGGAGGGAGAAGGTTGTACAGGGTGGCGGGTGTGTGGGAAGGGAGCAGTGGAGTTGAGGTGATCCCTGTCACCTTGGCAAAGAACCCTGGAGCTCTGACTCTGCCAATGACTCCTACCCTCTCTCCCTGTGGACTCTGGTTGTTCCCATGTTAGTGGGGTGGTGAATCTACACTGGGTTTTAGTTCAAATGTTAAAGCATTGGTTCCCAAATTTTGGTCCTCTCAGTGTTCTGGACTTCAGCTCCCAGAAGCCACAGCTAGCTTGGCCAACATTAAGGAATCATGGGATCAAGTCCAAAACATCTGGAGGACCAAAGTTTGGGAACCACTGTGGTATAAAGGAATTATCCAAGATGCTGAACTCTGTCCTGAAACAGGATCACCATCTTGAATCCATAGATTCTTTAAAGTTCTAAAACCAAGTACAGATTTACCATAAAACTGACATGGGATCCACCTATGTCCTCTTTACTAATAGATCCAGCTTCCCTGATTTGTTGGCTGGGCACATGCAGCATAGTTTTCACTTCCAGCTGTAGACCCTGACACTCCATTAAACTCTGTGGCTGTGAATGAAGAGGGAGATTGAAAAGCTACCCTGATGGCGCAAAGTGCCTTCTACAGACTTTTAGATTAAAAAAAAAAATCCTAAGGGGCATGGTTTATCTAGTGCAATGAGGATCAATGGACTCCCCCTGAGGAGCCCTGGTGGTGCAGTGGTTAAATGCCAGTACTGCAATCACAACATTGTGAGTTTGATCCTACAGGGCTCCAAGGTTGACTCGGCCTTCCATCTTTCTGAGGTTGGTAAAATTAGTACCCAGCTTGTTGGGGGCAATTAGCTAACACATTGCAAACCACTTAGGGAGTGCTTTGCACTGATAAGTGGTATAGAAATATAAATGCTATTGCTATTGCTACCCCTCAGATTTGATGATAATCCACCCAGCCATTTCTGATCAAATTAATGGAATGCTCCATCAGCATCCCCCCAAAGTGGATTTTGCATACATCACATAGCCTAGGTTTTAAATCAAATCACAACAAACATATCTTTTCCATTTTTGGGGAAAAGCCATCAAACCATTTTCACATAATGCAAGAACACAGGCACAAACAGAAATTTAATTATATTGTTATAGAAGATTTGAAACTGGTTGATGCTCATACACTTTTGAGCTATATATTGATGACAAGGAGAATGAACAGATTGACGATGTAACTGTATGTCCTTGCTGTAATAAGGAGATTTCGCCTTCAAGACTAGAAAATAACACCTATCACTCAGTTTGAAAACCTTACTATTCTGTCTGCATGTATCCTATAACAGATGTTTGCTGGACACCATTTTGCTATAGGGACTGCTGATATTAACTTACATGTTTAATTAATATTTTTTATATTTATTTGATGCCTCACACTGCTATATTGTATTGGTTTTATTATTAATTTTATTTTTTTCTTTCTCCCCCACCCCCACACTTTAGACAGCATGACTCTTGGGGCAGGGTTTATGTTCCAGTATTTTATAAAGCACCATGAACATAAATTGGGGTGGGCAAACTTTGAACCAGGGTGGCTTACTGGTTTGCGTGTTGGACTAGGATGTTGGGAGACCAGGGTCTGAATCCCCGTTCAGCCATGGAAACGGGAACTCATACTCTCTGAGACCTAGAGGAAGGCAATGGTAAACCTCTTCCAAATATATCCTGCCAAGGAAACCCTGGGATAGTGTCCCCAAATAAATAAGTCCCACATCAAATCAAGCCTGAACTCCTAGAAGCCAAGATGACTAAACTGAGTCTGTTGTTCTTTGGACAAATCATAAGAAGACATGACTCACTAGAAAAGACAATGATGCTTGGCAAGGTAGAAGGTTAGTCGGATAAGAGGAAGACTGCATTACAGGTGGATAGACTCAATCAAGGAAGCCATGGCCCTGAGTCTGCAAGACCTGAGCAGGGCTGTTGATAACAAGGTGACTTGGCCGTCTCTCGGTCATAATGTCTCCGTTAAGTCGACTTTAGGGCAGTTAACAACAAAGTGTCACAAGAAGCTGGGGCCGATTTGAAAGCACATAACAAGAACAAACTTTGGGGGTGCCCAGGAGCCAATCCTCACCCCTTTCCTACCCACAACATGGGATGCACTCATAAAAAAAAAAAAATAGAAGGTGAATATTGTAAAAACCCTTATTAATGGTTGAAGAGAGGACAGAGGGCTACCCCTTTGTTTTAAAGGTGAATTTCTGGTCCTGGAGGCTTCCATAAGCAGCAATTATCTTTCTCTTTTTGCCAAAAAAAGGGAGTGGGCAGGAGAGGGGGATCATGGTAGATTCAGGGGTCTCAGAAATGGGTGAAGGGGGGTACATGCGGTCCACAGCTTGCATAGGTAATGCTATATACAAGATTAATCTGTCCCCCTCCTTTCTCTCATTGGCAGGGAGATGTCCACAAGCCCAGCAGCGAATAGTTCAGCTTCCTCTCTGGTCCTGGGGGAGAGCACAGTACGTAACACTGTAAAGATCATCACCGGGGTGATCTTCAGCTTTATCTTCCTGGCTGGAGTGACTGGGAATGGGGTAGTTTTGTGGGTCACTGGCCTGAAGCTCCGCTGGACATCCAACACAGTCTGGTTCTTCAACCTTGCTTTGGCTGACTTGGCATCCACCTCCCTGATCTTTGTCACAATCCTGAACTTGGCCTTGGATCTGCACTGGCCCTTTGGATCCGTGGCCTGCAAGGTGGCCAACTGCCTCTTTGGACTGAGTGTGTGCAGTGGTGTGCTCCTGCTCAGTTCCATTAGCGTAGATCGCTGTGTCCTTGTGGTGGCCCCTGTCTGGTGCCAAAACTACCGCACCCCTCGTCTCACCTGGGGGGCTTGTGGGTTTCTCTGGCTGCTCTCCTTAGCTTTCTTTGTCCCCAGCTCCTACTTCTTCACTGAGGTCTCAGTAGAAAAGAACAACCGGAGCTCCTGCAACAACCTGGATGTCTTCCAGGACTGGCAGGAAGCTGAGGTCCTCACTATTTGCATCTTTCTCTACCAGTTCCTCCTACCCTTACTGGTGATCTCCATTTCCTACACAATCCTGGTGGTGACCATGCACAAGAAGAAGCTCAACAAGTCCAGCAAGCCCTTCTTGGTGGTCACAAGGGTGGTCTTCTGCTTCTTCTTGTGTTGGCTGCCCTACCATGCCTTGGCTTTGGCAAGGATCTCCATGGACGTTGTGCCAGATGCCATGCGCCTGGTAGCCATCCCCCTCTCCAAGTGCCTTGCCATGTTCAACAGCTGCATCAACCCTTTGCTCTATGTCTTTGTGGGGCAGGAGTTCCAAGATGCAGTAAGGAGGTCCTTGCTGCAGGTCTTCAGGACAGCTTTTGAGGAGGCACCAATAGCAGCCAATGTCTGAGATGCAAATGGAAATTCTGCTTTCTTGGGATCCCATCAGTGGAAGGAAAACTATTCTTCTGATTGAGCCACAATTAATCATCAAATAGCATGTTGCTACTAACCAGTGCCATCCTGCTGGGGAGGAGAGAACCACTGTGCAGAAGTAGGGAACCTTCAGCCCTACAGATACAATTGGACTACAACACCCATCATCCCTGACCATTGACCACACTTCTGAGGCTGATGGGCAGTGGAGTGCAACATTATCTCGAGGTTCACAGGTTCTTCTAACCTCACATTAATCAGACCCATCTATACTGTGCATCATTAAAAATCAAAATTCTAGAGCAAGGGAGTTGGAAGTTCACTTCCAACAAATAAAGTCATACTCATGCTCCTAATTCTACACTCCTGAGATTTCTCTTGAGATCACCCATCCCTCTTCAAGCGTATATTTATGATCACAAGGGCTAGCAACCTGGCTTTTCTTTTAAAAAGGAGGGCTGAAAGTCATAGGACTTTCATAGTGTCATAGGATGCTGCAGACTATTCCCAACACCCACCCTTATGCTATTTAAGCACCTGGAAACAGGCAGCTCTGTTGAATAGGGGTTTTTGACCCCTTATTGATGCCAGCCTCTTGGTTCTAGTGTGCAGTGCAATCCTATCACATCTACTTTGCAGTAAAACCCACTGAACTCAATTGGAAGCACCCCCTGGCAAGTGTGTGAGATTGCAGTCTTAAGCTTGTATCCTTTCCCACTCTGCATTCTCTAAGTCTCACAACCTAACCACCCTGTTTCAGTGTGCGGAGTTGGTAACTGAGGGACACACCCATGCCTCTAGAAAACAGTAGTCTGGGCAGGAACAATACATTTTGCTGCATGCAGCAGAAAATCTAAAAAGCCACTATCCCTTGCCTCAAAAATGTAAAAATTTAAAATGAAACTGGGATCTGAAACAAAGCATTGCACAGTAGTTTGGAGTATTCCTGTTCAAGATTCCAGATGTAGCTTTTCCAGGTTATGTATTTCCATTCCTTCTTCTATCCCCTCCTGCCCCTGGCTGTAATCACTGAGCCAAGCTTAGACCTCATTTGGGCAGGGCTCAAAGAAACTGTTACTGAATGTGTCCATTCTCCCCTTCAGCAGGTTCATGAGTGGGAGCTTCTCCACTACACACAACCCTGACATTCAAATTGTGTTGGAAACATTTTTTTTAAAGGAGGAAATCAATACAGAACTATAAATACAGTTAAACATGTCAATATCCTAGCTATTTTTTATTATCCAGCCCACCAGTAGAAAACACCCAAATCAAAAAGAAAAATCTCTAGAACTCATGTTAGAAAAATTGGTTACAACCCCCCCCCCCACACACACACAACTGATCTGGGATTGCCAAAGATATATATTTGGGGATAATTTTTTATTTTTGGCTTGGAGTAACTTGGAGAAGGCATTGAAACAGTAGTTAGGATCATGTGGTTCCCTCGTTAAACTGTATATGTCCATTTGTTTCCAGTGGATCTCCAAAAGCCAGGACTTGGTATCTACAGTATTTGGACACACAACTATGCCTTGCATGGAAGGGCATTTATCCCTCCCAAAAGATACTTTTATAAACCTGTACCCTTTGACCTGCTGGCAACTGTACAGATGGTGCCATTTTGGTTAGATAAGACCAATATTTGGGAAAAACTGAATTGGCTGTTAGTAGACATCATCAGGCTGGTATATTATGTCTAAATCTGCCACATCACTGCTTCAACCTTTGATTCTCCAGATTGTTCAGGATAAAATCCACTTGCAAGTCCCATTGAAAGTAACAAAGAAGGGGTGCTTTAATTAATCAAAAAGTTTTAAATCCATCTCTCAACAATTAAACACTACACTCCTTATTTTACAGCACTTGATTTTTACAATCCAGTTTTCAGAATACTTTATTATTATTTATTGGGGACATGGAAACAATTTTGTTTCCCTTTCTTATTTTTAGGTAACTTTCCCACCCCTACCCCTCAGCTTTTGTTTAAAAGTGCAAATATGTATTCTCACCATTGAGACACATGTTTGGACCAATAGAGAATATGACCCTCTGCAAAATAAATTGTTTATTTGAAGCCTCTGAAAATTCTCTCCTCTTCTTTGTGCTCTGAAAACGGCAGAGGAAGAGGGGTGAACCAGTTTATCCAAACCTCTAAACTCTGGAGCAGGGGTAGGCCACTATGGTGAGTCAATGGGCCAGTTTTCTGTTCATGAACCCTTCGAGAGCTGTATGGACTGCCAAAAAAGTGGGCAGAAGTCTACTTCTGGTTTGGAAAAGCAGCAATGTTTTCATCTTAAATAGTACAGGATGTGTCTCTGCTACATATTCCAGTTCTTGGAAGCTTCCACGAGTCAATTCACTCTTTAAGTGGACCATACAAAAGTCACTCGGAGAAGTACAGAGGGCCGCAAAAATAGCTTTGGAGGGTCGCATAGGGCCCCTGGCCTAACTTTGCCCATCCCTGCTCTAGAGTCTATAGGGAAGAGAAATTGTGCATTTTTCAAGATTTGGGCTCCTCATTAACCATAGCAGTAACAGTTTCTCTCTGTGTGGCCTGTTTAAAGACCAGCAATCTGTTCCATTAATGCTATCATTCCTGTGCCTCAAACTGCAAAATAGACAGGACCTATTTGCTTTGGCTGAGTTGTGGGGATGTGCAACCAAGCGTACTGGAGTTTTTACCTGGAGTTGATGCTATGCTGTTGGAAAGTAGGATGAAGATATTTGAACCACCTGAAACATCACCTGCACAAACTTCTCAGCTTTGAAACCTCCCAAGTGCATTTGTGTTTTGTTTTGGCTTTTACTTCCCTCATGAGGGCTAGAAACTTGAACTTTATGAAAAGGGCAACTGAAAAATTGGTCAAATGCCCTAACAATACCACTGATGAGAACGCACAAAATGCTATTTGACCATTATTCCCTTTGCTGGCACATGCTGTTTTTAGGAAAGTGTAAATGCTCCCTCTAGAACCTGTTTAGCTTCTCAGCATCCCTTCCTTCAGTTTGTTTTTGTGTGTGTGTATATATATATATATATATCAGGAATTTTATAGGTTTGTTTCAGTCTGCATTTAGGAAAAGCTTCCATCAACTGTGCAAGCAGCTGATTTCTGTTTACCTGTAATTTTCAAACCTAACAGTCCAGCATGGATCAGGGATAGAAAGCCAGCCCATCAAACAACTGATTTTGTGTGTGTGTGTGTGTATGAATGACTCTTGTTAAATGGCTGGTTTTGGAGGAGCAGCTAATCAATACAAAGTGCCTCACTGTGAAGCAAGTGATGCAAACACAGTCCCAGAGCCTGCTTTTGCATCAGAGGAGAAATAATAAATGCTGCTCACATCACTGCTATTGACAGTGCTCATTTTTCTATGGCTCTTAACTGCATCTCCAACTGAGTTTTTCACTTGCTCCAAGAACAAACTCCAGAAATGAGCAGAAGCAGACTGTTGGCAAGGATTTGCCCTTTGGCTATGTGCACTGCAACTTCACCATCACATCTAAGAGCACTCGCAAGGCCTGTAATACAGCTTCAAATAGCACCATCCTGCTGAAGACCTATCCTGGCAATTGATGATTGTCAGGTGCAGGTAGAAGCTACTTTCCTTGTCCCTGTGTGGACTTTAATCAATAGTGAATTATGGTGTAATACAGCTCTTTTTAAATCCAGAGCTCTGCCTTGTCTTTTCAGTTGCAGTGTAAAAAGATGCTGAAGATCTGAAATTCAAGAGATGCACCCCAAAATATTATGAGCCACAAGGAGGAGACAACCGCTGTTGCGGCTGCTTCCTGAGCAACCCTAGTGGAGACAGCCTCAGGGATGGTACCTTCAGGCACCTTTGCTTCCGCAAGGGCCTGATGGACCATCCCTGAAACTGTGGGTTTGTTTACCCATTCTCCTTACTGCCATGAGGGCTGCACTATGGTATTTTGCAGTCTCAGATGAAGGACAAAATTATGTCCCATCCCCATGAAGGAAAGCTGAGTGAACTAGCAACTGATTCTTTGATAATGAAACTGGCCTCCATCCCACCTGGAGGCAGCAGGTGACTTTACGGGACTCAGGGACAATCATGGAGCACAAAGTTCTCTCCTCCTACACCTCGTTGCTACCTCCTAGGATCTGCAACTGCGCTTAGGGGTTGTCATTGGCTAATCATTTGCTCTGAGTGAGGGAGCCTCATTTCCCTCTGGGTGTGCGTGTGTGAGGCATACAGGCAGCAATGATTTTTGTGAGGAAGCAGGGCCCAGGTTTCCCTAACCTCTGTACTTATTGGCATGGCGTACTTGATCCAGAATCCCTTGGACTGAAATACAGTGCTGACTCTAGCAGGGGCAAACATCTATGTGATGTGCATCATGTGTATGCTGGTTGTAGTTCAAGAAACCCTGAGTAGTCCAGCATTTGCCAATATAGGTTGAGTCTCCCTTATCCAGAATTCTAACATCCCAAACCCAAAATCATCCACACAGGCAGCTGAGATAGGACACCTGTACTCCAATATCAGCAGAAGGCTCAATGCTTAGCACCCCCCTCATATCTATGGAACTATGTCTATATAACTTGTGTGTAACAGCAAGCAGTTGGAGGAGTCATATTGGGTCCCTGTAGTGGTTTGCACGTTTTAACTACAACTGTGGAGACCAGGGTTTGAATCTCTAATCAGCTGTGAAAACCCGTTGGGTGACCTTGGGTAAATCACACTCTGTCTCAGAGGAAGGCAAAGGGAAACCCACTCTTGCTTGCCAAGAAAAAAACCATTATTGGTTCGCCTTAGGGTTATGGTAAGTCAGAAACAACTTGAAGGCACATAACAAGGACCTCAGAGGGTGTCATTCTCTTACAAATGCTTCCCTCCATTCTCACAGGAGGTTTTGAAGCTGATTTCCTCTTTACTTTCTGATTAAGTCTCACCTGGGCCTAAAATAGCAAGGGGAGTGGTGGTTAAAAGGTTAGTGAAAGTGCCTCCACCCTGAGGGGGGCATTTGTAATAAAACTTTTTTTAAAATAAAAAAAAATCCCACAAAGGATTGGGTTGCCTCCAAAACAGCCCAGGGAGCCACACACATCCCACAGACTGAACTTTCCCCAACTGTTTTAAACTATGAATTTCATCAGAGAGGCCTTTTTAAAAAATTAAAAGGTGGTATTTTTGTAGTCAGTGGGTAGGTTTGTGTGGGGGAGGTACCTCTCAAGATGGGGAAATCTCTTTTGTAAAAATACCTGTTTGCCTCTATTCATATTCTGCTTGTATATTGCCAAATAAAACAAATATTGCAAAGATGTCATAGATTTTCAGTGTGATCTCTCCCATCCAAGCAATCAAGTGTGTGTGTGTATGTGTGTGTGTGTGTGTGTGTTGAAGTGGGGGTATAAATAAAAAAAATAGTTCTGAGATTAATACAGTAGTTTCTAGAACAGTGAATCAGAGTACCCCAAGTGAGTACAAATTGTGTCACCATCTAGATGTGGGACTGCAACTCCTAGCATTCCTCACCAATGGCTATGTTGACTGGTGCTGATGGGACTTGCAGTCAAACATCTGGGGGGCCACAATTCCCATCCCTTCTCAAACTCCTTATGTTTGTGCTAGAAGCCTTGCCCTCTATTCAGGGTCATGAGAAAAGGACACTTTGCATATGCCCAGGAAAGTAAACCACAGCTTTCAATGTAAGACCCTTGATATACATCTCAAAAGCCACTACAAACATAACATAGTGATCCTTGGAACACAGCTGAAGACAATGTAACATCTTTATGTCATATCTCACTACCATCACGTTTTCCTTTCTTGATCCAAACCATCAACTCTGTACCCACAATTCCTTGAACTGGCCTAGTTGTTTGCCTTAGGCCTTTAATTATGGTAATGTTAATTTTTGCCACCAGATGCAGGTAAATTAAGCTGAACTGCACAATGGCTGGGTTCTTTGATTACCATTAACAATGGCATTATTAAAACACATACTTTTTGTTTTATTTCCCCAGTATCCTGCCAAAAGCATGACAAGAATACAAAAAAGCAAGCTGAATTAAGTGGAGTTTTAATATTGAGAGGCCAGGGAATACTGGCTGCTATCAAAGCATCTCTGCATGTTCAAAGAGTTGGTCTGTATCCAGAACAGTCCTCCTCTCTCCTGGGTGATGCAAATTTGCCAAGAAGCACAGACAGCTAGATTGATTTGGATTTTTGGGAGGGAGGGAGGGGCTTCATAAGTAGCTGTGAAGTTCTGTTCCACCCACACAGTTCCATCTTCCAACCACACGCACTCCCTTCCTCACCCACAGGCATATCTCTAGTCCAAGAGGTACAATTCCTAGAAATTAAATTCTTCAAAAGGGCTACAACTTAAGGCTATTCATTATATTTCATTGTTGAGATCCTCTGCAAGTGCCTACTTCAAGGAGTTCAGCAACAGAATAAACATTTAAAATGATTTAAGTTGTCTGGAGAAAGTGACACTGAAGGAGGTAGTGTCTGAATTTGCACAGCCCCACGAAACACAAGAGGGAACTTGATGCTCTTCAAACACACAAGCAGTTGATTAAAAGGAAAAAAAAATATGGCTCTATTGTTTACTTGCAGACAAAGAAGAACAGGCTCAGCCTAAGATGATAAACCACTGGGTAGATCTGGCCAAGCCCTATCCAAATGAACAGGGACTGTAGAAATGCACTGCAGCTCTTATGTATCAGACCTCCTGCTTGGCTAATAGCAACCAACTTTCCTTATTAGGACTTGGAAACCTATAGCTTTTCAGGTATAGGTGGACTATAATTTCCACTCCCCCCAGATATGCTGTTTGAGGCTGAAGGGAGTCTTGAACTCACAAACCTCTAGAGAATCCTGGCCAAAAGGATCTAAGACGTTTTACTTGAAAGGCTCTCTGACTCAGCTCCGTTTCACTGCCCCCGACATCCCGAGGTGAAGAAGAGGCGAGAAAACATTCGAGCATTTTATTAATTGTAAGAGAGGAGGGGAAAAAAATAAAACAAGTGTACACCAAAAAAAAAAAAATCCAACAATTTTAAAATGACATGCCACTAACAGAGGGTGTGTGTGTGTATTAGGGGATGTGTTGTTAGAACACACACTTGTTTCACTTGTCCAGTGCAAGAACTGCTGAAGCAGCAGAGGAATCTGGGAAATGGAAGGGTTCAAGAGATATTTGGGAAATGATTGAGGAAAGGGGAGGAGAAAGTTGTCTTTTTTATTTTTCAGTGTCACATGATAAAAACTGAGAATTCCAATTGGCAAAAAACACCACTGGATCATGCAAGCATCACCAGAGAAAGCCATCTGATCTTCCCTCACATGCCTGAGGATTGTGAACTCCCCTCTCATAAAGCATCCCCCATGGCTCCCTATTTAGAAAAGGCCTAGCCTGGATGTTTGGTTAACAACATGAGTCCCTGACTCATTTTAGTCCAGAGGCAGTAAATGCTAAGGAGTGAGGCAACACAAAACTTGCCAGTTTTAAACCTCTAACCTCAAATCACATCAACTGTATTCCTTTAACTACATGTGCCTACCTCCTTCCAGCAGAGAGCTCACAAAATTAGATAGGCAAGGGATGCTTTTCCCAATTTGATCAGGTACATCCAGCCCTCTCTACTTTTTCTGGGACTGTGGGAGAACTCTGGTGCATTTCACTCCCAGCAAAGGAGAACTTTTGCAAATCAAAGCACCCTCTCTGGCTTTCAGCTCATTTCTAATGCTCCTTCTGATCAAACCGGTGTTGAACACTGAATGGAAAAATTAGGGGCTTCTGACTAATTGGAATGGGGGAATTACAGGACTCATTGGGCTGCCAGATGAGCAAGTATCAGTATGAAAAAGGCCAGATTGCACAGCTACATACAGCCCTGTGGGAACATTGTCATGCAAATCTTGGCCAATAAAGTTACAGGGTAGCCCAAGCAACAGGGTTTGCCTCTTGCCAAGCTCAGTCATCATGCCAAGTGTGGTTCTGAGGGCCTGTTCTGCCTCTCTTACAGGCTTGCAGCAGGACACAGAACTGGGGACTGCTGTTTACTGCCTCCTGGCAATGGAACAAACAAACAAAAATTAAACCTGTCTAAGATGGGAAAGGAAGAGAGTATCACAGCTGCCCAAGAAGATCTGAAAACATGGAGCTAAGAGTAGGAGAGGGAGATGGACTCCAGTGGGGGTAAAAATCAGCTGCTGACTGATACCAAAACCACCACTTGGATCCAGAGGAGGAAGGGGTGTCATACACATGCAGAGAAGGGGGAGAAAGGATCGGTCCAATGGTGCCCTAGCTGAAGAGACAACAGAGCCAGGTCCTAAGGCTCAAGCCAACGCCAACACTGCATGAATAAAAGAGAAATACAGAGAAAGAATGGGTTAAAAACCTAAGAACTACTTGTAAAAAGTCATCTACTATCTTCTACCATCAGCCCCTGTCAAAGATTAAGTGGTTTCTCCCCTGCAAGAATGAACCTGGTACAAACCCCATGAATTATAAGTATCTACTGTTTTGGCCAAATAGAAAACAAGGAAGCTCTGTGCACAAAGGCAAGCAATTGTATAGTCAAAAGAATATGGGGCCACACTTTGTTACTGGGTTGTTGGATGACTTCAGCATGAATTGATGGCTTGCAAACGGGAATGACCCAGAAGAGGTCACTCCGCCAGAACATCCATGTCATCTCAATCACACACCTCTCAATGTAAATAGACAACAGTCATAGTAACTGAGTGATTTACATGTAATGTGCCATGTAAGCTCTATGAATAAAGCTTAAGAACACTGAGGCCTTCTTAGGTGAGTACAAGGGGAAATGACTCCAGTAACAAACTGTAAGGAGAAAGTGGAATGGAGAATGTTTTTCTCCCCTTATACAATATTAAATGCTAGCATCATCTGATGATGAGAGGGAGATTCAGGACAAATAAATGGACCTGCTTCTCCACACACCATAGAGTAAAAATATGGAATTCTCTACCAGGGAATGTGTTGAAAGCTACTAACTCAGGACAGTTTAAAAAATAATTAGACAAATTCATGGGGGTTAAGGCTATCGATGATTACTAGTAATGGATCCCATGCTGAGAGAAAGGCACGATATAAGCCAAATAAATACGTATCATGATGGCTATATGCCCTCTCTAATATGAATCAGAGCAGTACAGTCAGCCCTCTGTATCCACAGGGGATTGGTGCCAGAACCCCAAGCAGATATCAAAAGCCACAGATGCTCAAGTTCCTTATATAAAAAAACTTTATAAGAGGATTTCATTTATGTGGATTCAGCATATTGCAGAATGTGTATGTGTCCAGGGGTTATTTGTCCCCTTTCTAAGTTAATTACTGGGCCGATGCTGGAAAGATTCCCTACCACCACCACCATGGTTCCTCACTTTCCTATTTCTCAAGACCAACACAGCCATTGGCACGGAGCAACTGAGCTCTAAAATAAGAAGGGAGCTCAAACACCAGCCAATCCCTTCCTCCACCTCCACCACCACCACCCACGTGCACCCCAAAGGCAACTGCTGCATATGCATGCAAGGCTCCACCTCCTGACCCCATCCTGACAACCAGTTCCCTCTTTCTCTCCTCCGCCCTCCTCAGCAGCTTCTTTGCCCTCAGCAGGCAAGCGCCGCAGAAGAGCTTCTGCCATGGTCCTCTCGCAAGTTTGCTGGGCAGAACCGGGGAGAGATGAGATATCCCACACTGCTTTTTAAAAAATATTTTCTACCTGCAGTTGGCTGAATCTGCAGCCAAGGAACCTGCAGATGCAGAGGGCCGACTGTGTGTCTCTGAATAGCAATTACTGTATAGCAACAGCTACTGGGATTCCTTAGGCATCTAGCTAGTCATGTTGGAATAGAAAGTTGGACTACATAGACCTTTGGTCTGATCCAAGGGGGCCAAACAAAAGAAAAGACCCCACAGCCCAAACACCTGTTGCTTGAATATAAGTATTTTTAAGGCCCAGGCCTTCCTATCCAGGCTGTCTTTTATATAACTTCCCTTGCTTCTAGTACCATTAATGAAGCATCCACTTATGACACTATGGAGATTTTCAGACGCGATTTTCGGCAGTATATATTCCAAAACAGCTACGTTGCTGCCGCGCGGCAGGGGAGCAGTTTTGGATGAAGCCGTTCCTCTGCTAAACCCCTCCGTGTCACTTCCGTGACAGAATGGAGGAAGCCGCGTCATATTTCATTCACGATTGTTGCCTGTGAGTGAAATATGACGCGGCTTCCTCCATTCTGTCACGGAAGTGACATAGAGGGGTTCGGCAGAGGAACGGCGTCGTCCAAAACTGCTCCCCTGCCGCGCAGCAGCAACGGAGCTGTTTTGGAATATATACTGCCAAAAATCGCATCTGAAAATCTCCTATATCCACAGGCACTAGCTGAAAGTATTCAAGTAACAGGGCACCAATCTGCACCCAAAATGAGAGAAAGAGTAATTTCAGGAACAGCAGAAAGCCCTGCGTTAGAAGCATTTACTTCTATCATCTGCAGCTGCTTTCCTGGTTAGAAGCAGGGCCAGGATCTGGCACGCATTTGTCATAATACAGGACAAAGTTACCTGCCCTGAGAAAAGGAAAAACTCCTCCCAACTCACCAGTCAGTGCCTCCTGGGCAAAGTATTTGACATCCACATCAGCATCCTGTGTTAGTTTTTCCAGCACTGGCTTCACTTCATTCTGAAGAGTGCTACAGGTTTAAAAATAGTGAGAGATGACCAAGGGGAAATCAGGGGAGGAAAGAACCAATATCCAAGATCTCTTGAGAACCTCGGTGCTTTTGCTTCTTCGTCTCCCCTCCCCACTCCCAAACGAACCCCCTAACTAAGAGAAATTCAGGAGTTACCACAAAGGAGTCTCAATGGTGCTCAGTAACTCCCAGTACCTGTTGTCCAGGATTGGTCCAATTTTCTGAAGGGACTTGGCCACATTGAAGCGGACATTTGCTACTGCGTCACCTGCCATCCGCAAGACAGTGGGAAGCATGTGCTTCGTGGTAATTTCCTGTCCGCACACCTCCGACAGTACCTAAGGGAAAGAATCAAGGAGATGGATCAAGTGCTCTGGGGAAATCTACATCCAAGTGGTACTTTCTTCACCCTTAGGTTAGCTTTTGGCTCTCTTGCTAGGTTTGTGCTACAAAGTAAAGAGCTGCAAAGGTTCCTCGAGAGGTTAACATAAAGAGCAGCATTAATCTTCCCAAGGCCATTCTTGGAAGAATCATTCAGAAAGGGAACTAACAGTCCGTATTACAGATACTTCTGTCTTCAAAACGGGATGCCCAGTTCCAAAAATTGACCAGCAATTCAACTTCAACTGGAACACGTCCAAGGGTGGACATACTAATGTCTCCTGAGCAGATTATTCCTCTGTGGAACAGTCTGTAGGCACAAAGCCGTGTGTTTTCAATTGCTAAAAAGTATGATCAGAGCCCTGAACCTGTTCAAAGGTGGTAGAGCATAAAGCTCCACCAACATATATATGGCCATATGACAGAGGCAGTCAGACTCATGCTTCTGGGGTACATTCAGCTGGTAGTTGGCCATCCTGTGGCCAGCGATAGCCATCTTGGTATTGGGAGAGGAGGAAGGTGGAGCTTTGCCCACATAGCATCCGTACTGTAATCTGGCCTGATACAGGTGAATAGGGGTCTGCTTTTGTAATGGAGTAGTAGATATATAACCTTGTAAAATGCACATGTGCCAATGCAACCAGGAGTTACATCTGCACAGTGCCCTAACATGATCCTATCCAGAACACTCAGACTGTGTGTCAAGAAAGGGTTAATTCTGCATACTGAACAAGATTTCTTACTGACAGTGAGGAATGCAGAGAAATATTAGAGGAATCTGTGCATTCTTTTGCAATTACCCCAGTTCCTGCCCTTCATTCCTCCCCCTCCACTCATTTCTGATCCTAAATTGGTCCCTCGAACAAAATTTCCTTCCAATTTAAAGAATTTGTATTTTAAGAAGAATATATCCAAAGTTCTGCAGAAAAAGTCCTCAAAAGCCTACAAAGAATGCCACTAAAACACACTCCAGATAATTTTGAATGCATGACCAATTTGATTAGATATTCTTACTTATTCCGATACAAGGACTCCCTGAAACAACATCTCAGGCTCAGCCAAATTGATCACCAACAATGGTCTGCCCTGGCCTCACATTGGGAGGCATGGAGACACTCTATCCACAATGCTGCAGCCTTATTTGAGAACTCACGCCAAACAAGTCTTGAAGAGAAACGACAATGCAGAAAGAATCACAATCCGGAAACATCACCCAAGAATCACAACCCGGAAACATCACCTTCTGCTGTGCTTTCTGCAACCGGACTTGTTTATCTCAGACTGGCCTTTTTAGTCATCAGCGCGCTTGCAGAAAGCGCAGGATGAGTCCTTCCTGAATCTTTGTTTGCAAAGAAAAGCCAGAGAGAGATATATTAGATGGCACATTAGAACTGCAGTAATTTGGAAATATATCTCACAATACCATTTCCTAGACCTACGATATGTACTTCTGTGGTTCATTCTGAGTGTGTGTGTGTGTTTATATACAGATACCTGTATTTGTTCTGAGTTTCAACTGTGAAAATATGTGTATGCATCCAGTTTTTAAAATTTGTTCCAGCAGCCAGAGGTTGTCTTTTCTAAATGTCCACTTGGCAATTACTCTATAGTCGAGAACACCTCCCGCTCCTCTTTTCCTAAATTCATTCCAGCTTCTTCCTCTACTCCACCTCTGGCCCAACTTACATTGATACAGAAGAGCGTGGTCATGCGGTGTAAGTAGTTGGGGTCATTAGACATAGCCAGCACCTTTGGGATGATTGTGGCATGGGCCCAGTCCTTGCCAAATTTCTCCACGAGCTTCTTGAGGTTGCTGGTAGCCGCCTCACGGATGGCATAGACTAGGGAGCAGGAGGAGAGTAGCATGAGCCAATGATGTAGGTTAAAGCTGAGAGTAATTGAAGCCATTCATTGCTCCACAAGGGAAATTCCAAGGGGGCAATTTCCAGTATTTTTGCCACAAAAACTCAGAGGGTTTATTCTTGAGATTTATCAACAGAGCAGTCAACCTGATATTCGAATGAAAGCATCTAGAGATGGATTCTGACTGTCAAGAAAAAGAATGCACAATCCTGCTATGTGTGCCATGAGAACTCTATCTAAATGTTTCTGAAACGTGGAAGGAAACCTATCTCTGTAGCTTCAATCTGTATCCCTCACCCATGGAGCATTTCCTATTTTACGTAATACAGTTGTCCCTTGACATTCGCGGGGGTTAGGTTCCACGGACCCCCGCGAATGTCAAAAAACCGCAAATATTGATTGCCCTCCCCAGGCCTTCACGGAGCCTTCCAAGGCTCCGTGAAGGCCTCTGCAACCCTCCCCCCTCCCTCCCCGGGGCCTTCACGGAGCCTTCGAAGGCTCCATGAAGGCCCCCGTGGCCTCCCCCCACCCTCCACCCTCCCTCCCCGGGGCCTTCACGGAGCCTTTCAAGGCTCCGTGAAGGCCTCTGCAGCCTCCCCCCACCCTCCCCAGGCCTTCACGGACCCTTCCAAGGCTCCGTGAAGGCCTCCCCCCACCCTCCACCCTCCCTCCCCGGGGCCTTCACGGAGCCTTTCAAGGCTTCGTGAAGGCCTCTGCGGCCTCCCCCCCCCCTCCCCGGGGCCTTCACAGAGCCTTCCAAGGCTCCGTGAAGGCCCCCGTGGCCTCCCCCCACCCTCCCCAGGCCTTCACGGAGCCTTCCAAGGCTCCGTAAAGGCCTCCCCCCACCTTCCCCCCTCCCTCCCCGGGGCCTCCCCCCACCCTCCCCAGGCCTTCACGGAGCCTTCCAATGCTCCGTGAAGGCCTCCCCCCACCCTCCCCAGGGCCTTCACGGAGCCTTCCAAGGTTCCGTGAAGGCCTCCCCCCATCCTCCCCGGGGCCTTCACGGGGCCTCTGGAGGGTCTCCAAAGGCCCCGTGAACGCCTCCCCGGCCCTCCCCGCTCCTTCCCAGGGCTTTCAAGGGGCCTCCGGAGGCCCCTTTTCACGGTTTTGGGGGGCCTTGGGGGGCCCCAGGGGGGCCCTCCCAAAACCGCGAATAATTAAAACCGCGAATGCTGAGTTCGCGAATGTGGAGGGGCAACTGTACCTATGAGGGAACTGTGAAATCCTTTATATCAGTGAAAATGAATATGTGAGACACACACATTTCCCATACAGAATGAACTTCTACTATTAACTATGCTGCTGTTAGCCACAATTATCACTGTAGGCCTTCTCTTCTCAATGGTAAAAGCCCTATATGCTTTGCATTGAGACATAGCATAGAAAAACAATTCAAGATCACAAGTGATGTGCGGACTGACTTGGGGATGTAGCACTCTGCTTTATACAGGTTACCTGTGTCCCTTCCCAATAATAATTTAAAGCAGGAGACAGCAGTATAGTAGATTTTTTGAAAACAATATTCCAGGTATCAAGAGGCATGATTCCATAGGTAATTTACAAATGATTTAACACAGCACTTATCACTGTTAAGGAACTATACCATGGAGTTGACAGAGTTGAGATCTGTCCATGGAGTTGAGATGACAGAGAACAATCTGGTTTGTGAGTGCAAGAAACAAGCTTTCTGCAATTGTATAAATCAACAGACTCATGAATTAAATCTTCAGCTGGTCAACAGTAGCAAATTTCACTAGGCAAGGACAAGCCTATATAGCATACTTTCATTTTTAAACCAACTCCTGCTGTAGTGAATGACTGTCCGAGGAAATTTTAAAAGACAAAAGGAAAGGCTTAAAATAAGTGGTAAGATTAACTTCACTTTGCGCAAAAAACAGGCACCACAGATTAATTTTGGTATTTGATATTATTTTTAAAAAATCCTAATAAGTGTGCAAAAGTACTAAAATTATGCAGAAGAACTATAAAATTTTGAATAGCCCTTGACTACAGGCTGAGTCAATGCAGAAAAAGCCATGGAAACCAACTACAGTACTTTTATATAACTATAATGGCATTGAACATTGAATTTAATTGCTTCTGGGGCTGGAAAAGATTTTTTCCATTAAATGGCAAAATACAAACCAACATCTTTATTCCTGTATTAAAAGCTGAATTAGTCACTAGTCTGCTGGAAGTAGGATAAAGAACTTACACAATGGAACCCATTAGTTTCCAAGTATACTTTCAATGCTATGGATTACTAGTTCAATGCAAGAGTACTTGCTATTTTAGAGATTTAGGCTAAAATCCAAAGAACAACTTCAGCATGTGCTCTCCAAATGAGCCATAACTCCTTGCACAAAACTCATAAAATCCAGTCTTTAGTTAATATAAAGAAGGTATGCTTCTAGTCCAACACAATTTTTAAATTCATTTTACTAATGATTAACAATATCCATATGCCACCAAATGACAAAGTTGTCTGGGCAGCTAACAATATAGGTAGAAACATTAAACACTCCCAAATAAACTAACAGGTTGTAGATTTATAAACTATGTGTACTGGGAAAATAAAATATAGTATGTTTTCACCTCCAACACAAGACCAGAAAGCAAGAGCTGGGCAAATTTCTCTAAGAAGGACACGCCACAGAAAGGGTCCCACTTCTGAAAAGCCCCTTGACCTGTACTTGTGGAATCACCCAGAGAAGACCCTCTGAATATGATTTCAGGATACAAACTGTTATATATCGAAGGTGACAATCATTCAAATAACCAGTACTCAGCTGTTCAGAACCAGGAAGATCAAAACCTGCCTTTTAAATCCGACCTGGAAATGAACTGCAAGCCAGTGGTGACAACATACCAACATTTCATAATTCAATCTCACAGTGCTAATTAATAACCTCATAGTCATTTTCTAAACGGATAGCTCCAAACTGTTTTCAAAGGCAGCCTCAAACACAAAACACTACAACAACCCCAGCAATCCAAATGGGAAGTTACCAGGCCTTGGATATCTGAAGCAAGGCCCTATCTCTACAGGTAGGGTAGCAGCCAATATATCAGCTGAAACTGGTTAAAGGCACACTGCATTCCAGGAGCTACAGATGACTTTAGTGGTAGGGCTGAGTCAGTGAGCATCTCTAAGCTAAGAACCTGCTTATGTACCAAGCTGCTATTCCTTTCTTATGAGAAAGGTATTTTCTGTATTTCAACTGTCTGCTGCAGTATATGGCAACGCTGCTAACGGGGGGGGGGGGGAGGAAGCAAGGGAGAATGCAGGGATCTACTAGTTGCAACTGCAAGCCTTACCATGATCCACAAGCCATGCCATGCAAAGGGAGTTCAGCTTCTCATCAAAGAATTCCACACCCTGAAAATGGGAAAATCATAGTGAGTCCAAATTAACTTGCATGTTTGTACAATTACAGGATTTTTAGAAGCAAACATATAACTTTAAGAGACGTGACATTATTCAAACTATAGGCAGGCCACTCCAACACAAAAGTTATGGAAAGTGCCAAGATACTGGGTGAATGGCCAATGCTCTGTTTCATTGGTAATAATCCTCAGATCCCATCAGTCAGAACAAACAGATCCAGCTGACTCAAGAACTGTCAGGTCACTGTGTTTTCCCAGCTGCACAAGTGCACTTCACTCATTTCCAAAGGGCCCATGCAGCACTTACCAGTTGCCCAGCCAATAAGGGCATGTACTCAATGATGGCCAATCGCACACGCCACTTGGCATCCTCTGCCAATTCCACAATGGCCGGGAGCAGGGACTGGGACAACTGCCGGATACCAATCACCTCATTCACACAGTCCAGGTTGGAGATTATATTCAGTCGGACTTCAGGGCACTGCAGAAAGGGAAACAGCTGACATCACAGGAGAGACCTTATCCTCACCCCCAGATGCACCTAACACCCACTCCTTCTTCTTGAGTTTCCTTCGATGGAAGGCTACTAGGGGACGTGGTGGCGCAGTAGTTAAATGCCAGTACTGCAAGTCACCACGTTGCAAGTTCGATTCCAGATGGCTCCAAAGTTCACTCAGGCTTCCATCCTTTCGTAGTTCAGTAAAACGAGTGCCCGGTTTGTGGGGCAATTAGCTAATACACACTGGAAACTGCTTAATACAGTATAGTTGTGTAAATTGCTATTATAGTTGTCCCTCCACATTCGTGGGGGTTAGGGCTGCAAGAGCCCCGCGAATGCGAACAAACTGCGAATAAAAAATAGGTCACACCACCGCCCTCCCTTGTAAAGCCCCGTCACTGCTTCTCTCCACTCCCCCCACCGTCCCAGAAGCAGCAATGGGCCTTGTAAAGCCCCGTTGCCGCTTTTGGGAGGGCGGCTCCCAAAAACCACGAATAATCAAAACCGTGAATGTTAAAGCCATGAATGTGGAGGGGCAACTGTAATTAAAACAAACTGCAAGCCGCTCTGATAGCCTTTGTGGCTGAAAAGCGGGGTATAAATGCCTAATTAATTAATTAATTCTTCGACTTTATGTGGATTGCAACTTATTAATATGGTGAGATTCCTTTTAGAAAGCTACAAGTCTCCCATTTCAGAGTTAGGAGACAGTGGGGTTAGAAATGGGAACTCCTGAAAAATAAGGATAGGGAATACAGATGCTACCACATAAGATATTGTTGGTTCATCTAGTTCAGTACTGAGAGCTTTCTTAAGGACTTTTTCTGCTCTGCTCCCAAGAACATTTAAGTCCAGGTCCTAGGGACTGAATTTGGGACCTTATATAAACAAAACATGTGCTCTCTCTCTCTCTCTCACTTATGAGTCCTCTCTAGAGAAACTATCCTAGGACAATTATGGATCTATTCTCCTGAAGGAAGTTACACACTTCAAATTTAGTTTACATTTTTCTAAATCTATCCATAGCCACTTCTGTGCCTCAGCAGCACTTCATGGTAAGGGAGCTAACGAGACATGCAATAATGCCACTTAAGAAATGAGAGCAGCCAAGTGCTCCCTCTGGTATCAGCCCTGGAGAGTAGAGAGAGAAGGCTTCTGAGTATCATAGAATCATAGAATTGTAGAGTTGGAAGAGACCACAAGGGCCATCCAGTCCAACCCCTGCCACACAGGAAATATTGATCAAAGCATCCCCGACAGATGGCAATCCAGCCTCTTGTTTAAAGACCTCCAAGGAAGGAGACCCCACCATGCTCCGAGGGAGTGTGTTCCACTCCAAAAACAATAGGAAGTAGATAAATAGAGTACTCCAAAAACAATAGGAAGTAGAGGGCAGGGCACTCACCTCATCTTTGAGCTGAGCCAGGAAGAGAGGCAGGAGGTGTTCAATTGTGTTGTCCTTGCCCAAAATAGGAGACAGCCCCATGATCACAGAGGCCAAAGCTGATTTGACATGTTGATTAGCATCTGACA
This sequence comes from Gambelia wislizenii, assembly GCA_030847615.1. Taxonomy (NCBI): domain Eukaryota; kingdom Metazoa; phylum Chordata; class Lepidosauria; order Squamata; family Crotaphytidae; genus Gambelia; species Gambelia wislizenii. The sequence goes on along the minus strand of JAUMIR010000010.1, from coordinate 29,576,224 downwards.
CTAGTTCCTGGAGGGCAAAATGGAGTGTATTTAAACAACACATGCTGGACAGGAACATTTAGGCAGCACTTCTTGTGCCCCAACCCCACATACACCTCATGCTGTGGTGATCATCTTTTTTTGTTGCTTCTTGTGCAATAACCAACTGAAAAAGATTTATCATGTTAAAACAATGTATCCTCTTTGCATCTGAACTGCTACTGCCCTGCCCTTGGAGGGAGAGATGAAGGAGCCAGAAGAACTCTATCAGCCTAGGCCCAGAAGCAGAGGAAAGCCCCCCCCCCCTCCACCCCAACTGACACTGTTCTGGCCTTGGAAGGACAGAAGAACCTGCAGTATCTGCTGGATTTAATCCCTACCCCCACTGCCATTCCCTTTTCCTTATGTGTCATGACTTATTTAGATTGTAAGTATGAGGGCAGGGAACTGTTAAATTAAAAAGTTTGTGAGCTGTTCTGAGAACCTCTGTGGCTGAAGAGCAAGGTATATCTATTCTACATAAATAAATAAATAAATCATGTGCCAAGCCACAAATAGCAACAATCACACACACCCTTCTCCTAAAACTCCTTCCCAGACACATACAGCCAAGGAATCAGCCCTGTTGCATGCTAGTTGTTGCAAACTTGGGAACTACCAAGGCCTTAGTCAGAAGGAGAAGTAAGAAATCACCTCCTCCCCCATGCACAATATACAAAACCTTGTTGTTCTCCTTCTTTAAAGAGTCCAGCTCCATTGTTTTTTTCAGCCTGTAACTCTTACTGAAAGCCTGTTTCTGACTGGGCTAACTACAGACCAAGTTGATGACTTAAAAAAAAAAAAAAGCTCTGTAGAAGATGGTGATATCCTGACACATACCTTGATACAGGGCAAGATCTGGGTCATGATGACATTTTCACGACAATCAGCAGAGAGATTTTCACAGAACTCTAAGAGAAGTAAAAACAGTTACCATGGTGATGAGATACAATGGTGGAACTGTTACTTATCTGGCTAGGAAGGATCAGTCAAAGATAGCTGCTTACACTTTTCTACCCTGAAGTCAAGTCTTGCTATGCTAAACTCACTACAACACAAGAGAACTATTCCAGATATCCCTTCTAGAGGCCCATCCTCCTAAGCTGAGATTGTTACATTGGGTACTTACCGTGAAGGTACTTTCTGTAGGATAGATGGCAGGAACAATCCGGAAGTGTTGGGAACCTAGGACCGCCCGGCTTAAGCAGGAAGTAGAGCAAAGCCTCTTGGGAGATTTTGTCCCTTTGTTCTCCAGTCCTCTTCTCCCACGAGGCCAGTTCTCTGACTAGCAAAGCCCTGAAAAAAGGTAAGGAAACTCCTCCCTGTTGAGAAAACAAACTGATACACATTGTTAGTTGAGAAAGGAAAGGCATCTCCGTGTCATTGCCCGTAGTCTTGTCGACAGTCACCGGGTGGGACGGATTGTTCCTGCCATCTATCCTACAGAAAGTACCTTCACGGTAAGTACCCAATGTAACATTCTGTAGGTCTAGATGGCAGGACCAATCCGGAAGTGTTGGGATATACCCAAGCTCACCTACGTCGGGTGGGGGTGACTGTCTTGGCGTTAACCTCATTGTTGGACCACCTCGTGGAGGACTCTCCTCCCGAAGATGGCTGTGTTTGATTTGAATTTGTCCACCTTGTAATGTCTGATAAAGGTGGAAGCCGTGCTCCATGTTGCGGCTCTGCATATCTCCTCGATGGGTGCGTTCGATGAGAATACCGCCGAGGTGGCCGCTGACCTTGTTGAGTGCGCCACCACCCCTGATGGACGTGGTGCGTTTGCAGAATCATATGCTAGGAATATGCATGCCTTGATCCATGTCGCCAGCGTCTGTCTCGACACTCTGGCTCCCATTGAAGCTGGTGTGAAGGACACGAACAGTGAGTCGCATCGCCTGAATGTCGCCGTGCGCTTGATGTAAATCCTCAAGGCCCTCCTAACGTCCAGTTTGTGCCATAGCTTCTCCGTTGGGTGAACCGGATTGGGGCAGAAGGAGGGCAGTATGATTTGCTGTGACACGTGGAACTGAGAAAGGACCTTTGGCTTGAAGGATGGGTCTGGTCTGAGGTATACTGCGTCGTCCTCAAAGGAGCATAAGTGTTCCCTAATGGAAAGCGCCGTGAGCTCCGAGACCCTTCTTGCCGATGTGATTGCCACCAGGAATGCCACCTTAAGCGAGAGCGTTCTGAGCGGTACTTTCCTTAGGGGTTCAAATGGGCTCTTGACTAGCTGCCGCAGCACCAGGGGCAGGTTCCAGGAAGGGAACCTGTGGTGAACGGGTGGAGATATTAAGGTTGCGCCTCTCAAGAACCTTCTGATGTGCGGGTGTAGGGACATTCTGTTACCCCGAGGGTCTTGAATAAACGCCGCCAGCGCTGCCACCTGTCTCTTCAGTGTGTTTGGCTTGAGGCCCTTGTCGAGGCCGTCTTGCAGAAATTGGAGGATATGTTTCGCCGAGGCTTCCAATGGGTTCACGCTTGCTTTTGCGCACCATTGGGAGAACACCTTCCATGTAGCTTGGTATATCTTTCTCGTTGACGGTCTGCGTGAGGCTAGTAGGGTGCGTATTACGTTTTCCTCATATCCGCAGGCCTCTAGAGCTCTCCGCTCAATCTCCATGCTGTCAGTTGTAGCCACGTGACGTCGTCGTGGACGACTGGTCCCTGAAAGAGGAGATCCTGTCGTGGGAATAGTCGCATGGGTGGTTCGATCGACATCTCCGTTAGGTCCGAGAACCACGGGCGGCGAGGCCAATGTGGTGCAACCAGGACTACTTGAGCTCGCTCTTCTCGTATCTTCCTGCATGTTTTCCCTATTAGGGGAAACGGTGGGAATGCATATAGCAGGCCCTTCGGCCACCGAGCGCGGAGGGCATCGGTTCCCTCCGCCCTTGGGTGAAAGAATCTGGTGAAGAAGCGGTTCAGTTTGGTGTTCAGGTGTGACGCGAACATGTCCACTGACATCTCCCCGAAGTTCCGTTGAATGTGTGCGAAGGTCTCCTGGTTCAGTTCCCATTCCCCTGGGAGTACCGTGTGTCTGCTCAGGAAGTCCGCTTGAATGTTGTCCTGGCCTTGTAGGTGCTGGGCCGACAGGGATAGGACTGTCTGTTCCGCCCACTGGAACAGGATCACGGCCTCTTTGTGAAGGGACCGCGATCTGGACCCTCCTTGTCGCGCTATGTACGAGCGTGTCGTTGTGTTGTCCGTGAGGAGGAGGACGTGCTTGTCCTTGAGCTTGTTGGAGAAGTATTGTAGTGCTAGCCGAGCCGCCCTGAGCTCCAGCCAGTTGATGCTGTGTTCCTGTTCTTCTCTTGACCAGAGCCCCTGTGCCACGTCTCCTTGGCAATGGGCTCCCCATCCTCTGAGACTGGCGTCCGAGGTTACTACTATTTGGTGACTGACGGTCAGGGGAGATCCTTTGGCTACATTTTGTGCCAGGGTCCACCAAGTAAGCGACTGCCTGACTCTCTCTGGTATGTCTAGCGTGAAGGTCTCCTTGCGAGATATTCTCTCTTGGTGAGGGAGAAGCAACTCCTGTAGTGGTCTGGAGTGGAATCTCGCCCATGGCACAATTTGAATTGCGGATACCATTAGGCCGAAGAGTCTCGCCAGGGATGCGACTTGTGCCCTCTGCTTCCGGCGTGCTGACATTGCTTCCCTTTGTATGGTCATTTGTCTTTCCCTGGACAACGCGACTGAGTAGTTTGCTGTGTCTATTTGTACCCCTAAGTGGACTATGCTCTGTGTCGGTATCAGCGTGCTTTTCTTGAAGTTCACCATGAAGCCGTGGCTCTGCAGGCATTGAATTGTTACCTGCAGGTCCCTTAGGGCCTTGTCCTTCGAGTGTGCCCTCAACAGGATGTCGTCCAGGTAAGGGTGGAGGTGTACCCCTTTCATCCTGAGGTGTGCCATCAGTACCACCATGACCTTGGTGAAGATGCGCGGAGCCGTTGCCAGGCCGAAGGGGAGCGCCTTGAACTGGTAATGTTCCTCCCCGAAAGCGAATCTGAGAAATCGCCGGCTGTCCGGGTGCATCTTGATGTGAAGGTACGCTTCCGACAGGTCGAGGGAGGCCAGGAAGTCTCCCCCCTGTATGGCGACCCGAATGGATGAGAGTGTTTCCATCTTGAATCGTTTGTAGGTGACGAATGAGTTCGTGAATTTGAGGTCTAATACCGACCTTAAGCTTCCGTCCTTTTTTGGCACTGTGAAGAAGTAAGAGTACACCCCCGAGAAACGTTGAGAGATCGGTACTTCTTCTATTGCCTCTATCTCCAGAAGGTGGTTTATGGCTGTTCTGAGGTTCTGCGCCTTTTGCTGGTTCGTTGGTACTGGCGCCGGTAGAAATCTGTCCCTGGGCTCTACATTGAAGTCCACTTTGTATCCGTGGGCTATGGTCTCGAGGACCCACTTGTCCTTTGTGGATGTTAACCAGGCGCCCAGGAACTTTGACAGCCTTCCCCCCACTGGAGCGGTTTCCGAGTCAGGACTGTTGACGGGAGGAGCCTCTCCGAGGCTGGGCTCCTCCTCTGCGGTTTTGGTTCGGGGGGGCGAAAGGCGCTTGACGTATAACGTAGTTTGTCCTCGCCCACGGTGGCCTTGTGGATCTGAAGTCGGTCCTCCTTCCGCTTCCTCTGTAGCGACGAAAGGAGTTATTGGTCTGGGCTGGGCGTCTGAAAGTCCTCTTATCGTTCTTACGCCCCGTTGAGGGCATTGCCTGCTTCTTATCTTTCGTCTCGACCAGTATATCTTTGAGAGCATCCTCGCCAAATAGTTTGGCTCCCTTGAATGCAGCGGTGGCCAGGGCGTTCCTGGATTTGCCGTCTGCATCCCATTGTTTGACCCACAGGTATCTTCTCGCTAGGTTGGCTGCCCCTGAGGCCCTGGCAGCGTATGTAAGGGAATCCTGTGAGGCATCCGCGATGAAGTTGAGGGCTAGACGGATCCTGCTAAAGGCCTTGTCTAGGGCCCCTGTTTCCAGGTTTTCGGCCTCCATGACCTCTTGTAGCCAGATAATGGCTGCTCGGGAAATTAGAGCTGTAGCCATTGAGGATCTGATCCCTAGTGTGGATGATTCGAACGTCCTCTTGAGTGCGCCATCGGCCCTTTTTTCGTCGGCGTCCTTGAGGACTCCGTCTTCTTCCCTGGGAGCCAGAGAGTTGGAGACCATTGATACCACTGGCTTATCTACCACTGGGGTCTTCAGTTTGTCTAGTACTTCCTTGGGAAAGCTGTAAAACCTCTGGGCAGCTGCCGTGCCCCGCCTTCCCAGCGCTGGTTTGTCCCACTCCTCCGTTACCAGGTTCCAGAAGGCTCTTGGAAACGGGAAGAGTGGTCTTTTCGATTTGTTCGAGGGCATTAGGGCTGCTGCCTTCTCACTTCTGGGGGCATGAGGGTCCTCCGCGTTGTCTTGGTTAACCACGGGGGGCGCTATCCCCAGAGCAGACAGGGCCCTGCTGATGAGGTATGGGAACTTTTCCCCTTGAAATATTCTGTCGGCAGCCTCCGAGTCTGAAGTTTCCGACTCCGAGAGTTCCCCTTCCTCCCTGTCGGGAGTGTAGGTATCATCGTTATCCCCCATGAGGTCTAGGTCTAGGTTGGGGTCTTGGATAATCTCGTCCCCTTCCGAGGCCCCATCCGATTCCTCGGACGAGTGCCTGGAAGGTGGATCCTTCCTTTTCCTGCTTGTTTGCTTTTCTTTAGCGTTTCCCCCTCTGTTCTCCTGTGGTTTCGGAGGGTTTAGGGGTGCCCTATTCTTTTTTGTAATGGGCGTCTTTCCCCTCTCCCTTCGTTTCCTCAGGAGGTTCAGGGCACTGGCAGTTTCTTCCTGATCTTCCTCCTGATCAGAGAGAAGGGCTTCTGATAACATTTTTAAAGCCAATCTGATTGACTCCTTCTTGGCTTTCTTTGCCCTTTCCTCCCCATTTTTGCCACCCCTCACTGCGAGGTCCCCCAGTGTCTCGCTATCGACTGCTTCTTCGTTCTCACACTGGTCATCCCCCAAAAACTCCTCTCTCCCCCTTCCCGTGAGGGCTTCCCCTTCACCCTCCTCCCCGTCACTAGAAAATTCCAATGAGTCCAGGTAGTGCCTGGCAGTAGGAAACGGCGTTCCGCCTACCTTATCCTGTGTCTTCTTCATCAGGATGTCCAGCAGGCTAGTGTTATTGGGGAAGCTCCGTGGGGGCAGGGAAGACACCTCGGCCCCCACGTCTCCCAGGCCCTCCTGCGATGTTGATTTGTTGAGCGGCTGGCTGTTGGTGGGCTTGGTTAGACCGCTGGAGCCGCCGCTAGTAAGGGCCCTCTCCGCTTCCTTTGCAGCGCTCCTCTGTGCCACTATGGCAGATAGGAGGCCAGCGGAGGCACTGCTAGTGGATGGGAGTTCACTGGCGCCATTATTGGGGCCATCGCACTCCGGCGTCCCCCTCTTTCTCGGTTTGGTGGTATCTTTCTTGGCATCAGGTCTGTTGCTTCTGATGCCCCCCATGCTTGATTCTGCTGGGCGCAGTGCAAGCAGTAGACAGCAGGTGGCGCCTGAGGGACGAAGCTCTGGCACAGCTAGAGGCCGGCTGGGTTTAGAGGGCCTAGCACGGTCCTCGTTTGTCTGTATAGTGGCCTGCCTGGGGTAAGGGTCGTTCGTTGGGGGGGGGGGGACGCGTTCGCGCGGCAGCTGTGGCCTTTCAGGGCGCCGCTGCTGGAAGAGTGGGGGGGGAGCGCTGCGGAGCGCTAGTCTGCCGGGGGGGGAGCGCTGCGGAGCGCTAGTCTGTCGGAGGGTGGGGGGGGGCGCTCGGCCCTGTGCTGTGACGTTCGTGGAGCATGGCAACTCCGGGTACCCCTGGCCCGCGCGGGGGGGTGGGCACGGAGAAACAGGATCGTGGCTGCTCGCAGCGCTGTTCGGCTGCTGGCCGTCATGCTGCAGGAGCCGGATAAGGCTGTCGGGCCGCTCCGTTGCCGGGGGGGGGAGGGGGGAGCAGGGAACAATAGCTGGCTGTCGGGGGCCGCTCCACTGCCCAGAAGAGGGGGGAATGCAGAGTTGGGGCAGGGGGCAAGGCGGCTGGCCGCTGGGGCCGCTTCGCTGCCGGGGGGGGGGGTTAAGGGCTTAGCGCGCTGGGGGGAAAGGAGAAAGAATTTTTTTTTTTTTTTCAGAAGTTGAGGATAGCGACTAGAAGGTGTGGGGGGGGGTTAGATAGAAAGTTAGAAGAAAGAAGGTCTAAGATGGAGGTCAATCCGGAGGAGTTGAAATACCTGCCTTGCCGGGCGAAGCAGGAAGTAGAACTGGCCTCGTGGGAGAAGAGGACTGGAGAACAAAGGGACAAAATCTCCCAAGAGGCTTTGCTCTACTTCCTGCTTAAGCCGGGCGGTCCTAGGTTCCCAACACTTCCGGATTGGTCCTGCCATCTAGACCTACAGAAGGGACAAATTTCAATTTTCTCTAAGCAAGGAACTCCTTAAAAGCTTAGCAGCCACACTATTCAATTGATTTAATGAACAGCTTTCTTTACACACTTGTATGTCAAGTTAGATGCTTGTACTGTAGCCACACCAATGCATTATCAGCAGCCCCAATAGCATGGCCAATGGTCAGAGATGATGGCAATTCAAACCAACAACCTCTGCAGAGTAACAGGTTCCCCATCCCAAAACACTTCACAGGAGTAAAGTCTCTTCTTCTATTGAATTTCAGGTGCTTTTGGGTGGCATTTCTAGATCTCAAGCTAAGGCATTTTGTATTTTATCTGGATAATTTGTTTTACAATTGTATTGTATATTTTTATATTTTTATTATTCCTTCCTTCCCTCCCTGTGTGTGTGTGTGTGTGTGTGCACGCACGCACACATACAAACATATATTTTAGATTGCACGCCTTTGGCAGGACCCACTGTTTTTTGGTTGTCTTACTTGTAATAATACTAATACTAATCAGGGAATAAACTTGAATATAAGCAGGCATTTCCAAACTTGGTACACAGATTTTGAATAGATCTCATGATCCATAAATGACAGGGCTCCATACCGCACCCTCCTTTCCTCTACAAAAAGAAGAAAAATCTGATATGTACTGAATGCTGGATTCCCCTCCCCCCAGTTCTGGAGCACAACAGATTTCAGATCACTGAGGACAGAGACAGGACCTCCACAGCAGCAGAGACCCCTTTGATTTTAATCACTTTCAAGGGCCATCACTACACCTACTTTGTTCTCCTTCCCCCATCTGGATTCCATCCCTGTTCGAGATCCTTTATACATTACTTCAAAGACAAGAGACACTATGTGACCAAACAGGGCAAGACTTGGGAGTCAAGTGACTGCAACTGACCTTTGACTTTGTGGGAAGCAGCTGCCCGCACTTCAGCTTCACAGTCTTTCATGAGGTTCTGGAAGGCTGGCACCAAGTCAGTCTTAGTGATTTCTGGTCCAACAGCTTTCTGGAGCTGTAAGGAAGGAACAGCACCAGACTGAATCACAGAGAGTTCCCAATGGCTCTACCTGACTCCCTGACAGAAATAATTATATTCTACCCATCAGAGAACGTATTGGCTAGGAGATAAAGGCCTTGCACAATGTGCTGGACTTTTATTTGGTTGTTTTTAATGATTTATGTTTTTAACTGGTTTTAATTATGGTTTAACTGCTTTTTAACTTTTGTATGCTGTGAAGTTTTAACAATGCTTATTTTAACTGCTGCAAGCCTCAAAAGGTGGGATAATAATAACTAACAAACAACTTTAGCCTACCAAAGTGTAGGGATACAACATTGCCACTGTCCAGAGCAAAAAGGGTGCTGGGTGGGGTTTGGTATACTTTGAAACTATTACGTGGATCAAAGGCAACAGATGATGGAATAATCTTTAAAATAGACTAAAAGTTATGCCACCCAAATCTCTCAACCACCATGTATTGCTGACATGCACAAGGGATCATACTAACCTCTGTGAACTTATCAGCCACCATGTAACGGACCCGCCAAGATTTGTCCTCTGCTGCTTGCCGTAGCGTTGGCATGACCAAAGACTCCAGGTCCTCCTGGGGCAGGAGCTGAGCAATATTAACACAGGCTTCCACAGCCAATAAACGCACAGAATCCTGTATGAGAGATGTGAAATGGGTTAAAGTAAAGTTTCTTCTCAAAGTACCTACAGAGTTCTCAGTCCCAGCTCCCTGCTTCAACTAGCTCCTATTCTCTCCCAGAACTGAACATGCCATCATACCAACCTGCTCATCAGATGCCAGATTAGAGAACATGGGGATGATCTCACTCTTGACATGTTCCAATTCCAAGACTTTGGCAAATTCACCCAGCTTGGAGGCTGCTGCCCGCCTTACCATTGGAGTATCATCTGAACACAGGTTCCGGAAATATCTACAAAAGAGGAAAAAAGCAGCAAAACCTGCCCTTAAGTGCATATGGGACCATCCAATCTCTCTCTTTCTCTCCCCCACAACTCAATTAACAGGCCCCAGCCATTTTTGCATAGCTTCTCACTTACTGCCGGAGTTCAGCTTTCACTGAACTGGAAACTCGTGGGTAACAGACGCTGAAGAGGCCACAAGCAGAGGTGCGAGAGGTGAACCAGTCACCTCCTGCCAGACGCTTCACCAAGGGAACAAAATGGGCCTCAAGGTCAGACGGAGAGTGTTCGTGGGAGATTGCTCGCAGGGACTCCACTGCCTTGTCCCGCACCACTGTCTCCTCAACTGTAGCAAGACTCTCCAATGGGGGCTGTAGCAAGATTAGAGGAAACATTATAGAATGCATTTCTACAGATTATCATTTATCACTATCCACAAGAAATCATAACAGAAACAAAAGGTACTGTTGGCTTTTTAAAAGAAATCAGGAAAAGGACTCGACATTTTGAAAGAGAAATAAACAATCCCTTCAAGTGATAAAAGCAAAAAGGAAGAAAAATACTCTTACAAACATTATGATGTGGCTGTTACAACACTGGGCCACTGCAAGATTACTGAAACACCCCACTGTCAGTAAGATAAGTGGGAGACAACATGCAGGGGAAGGAATTTGGGTCACCTGAGCAAGAATTCCAAGTACCTAGTCAGAGAAGTGTGGTTTGAGGATGATCACTCTAGAAATGAGTCCATGCAGATAATATGCAGACGACCATTTTAACCACACATTCTCACCTGACATGCAGTAGAGCTTGGATAATTTTTTTTTTAAAGAATTGCAGATCCCAAAATTACTAGTCTTACTAGCTAGGGGATTCCTGAAGATGCAGTCCAAAAAGGGAATGTTTCCAGGCTCTACGATAAACACTCCCTTTGCTGCTTGGCAATTTGGTTTAGAAAACCAAGTTAACCCAAGACAAACAATTTACCTAAGAAAAGTTTCATCACCTGTGAGGGCTAAATGATACAACTCCCCATCAATGTTTTGAAGGAACAGAAACACTCTCAAATTCTCACACTTTTTAGATCACACTTCTTTCCTGTCTTCTGCTGAAAATGGCCCTCAGCTTACCAATAAACAGTGAACATATTCAGGGCCTCCAACCAGAGCTGTGAAGGTTCCCAGCTGCTCTGCCAGGGCCAGTAGCACCTCATCCTCATCGTAAATAGTATCTATAGGAGGGAGGAAAACAGTTGAAACAAAGACAAATAGGCTTGCAATGGCTCAAACCTGTAAGGCAACAGAACATAGACTCAGGTAGTTAAAATGGGGTGAGAATCTGAGGGCTGATTCACCAAGTGAACTACTCTGCTATCACTTCAGGGCAAGAACTAAGCACAAATATGCCTTTGCTGTTGAGTGTTAAGCCCTGGTGGGAGCAAATTCCTGCAGGGTACCCAATTAATGAACTAAAGAAGTGTTTTCATTTAATGAACTTACACACCATTTCTTACACCAGAGAAATGCATCACATCCAAAATATCTAGAACAGTGCTTGTCAGACTATCTGATGTGGAAAACCAGGAATGATTTCTTCCTAGTCTTCCAGTGATTGACATAATATTCATGTCCACTAGCCACACTTTTGTTCCTTCCTGGAAACTTGCCAGGGAACAGCATCTAATGCTCAGGGACCGGCACTGGTCCAGGGACCACCATTTTGAGTAGCACAGCTTTCATTTATTTTTATTTAAGTTTAAAGGCCAAGTTTCCAGTTCTCATGGTACAGACAAAGCCCAGGATGCACATGGAAGTGTCTGCAGCATGCCTAGAAGAAAAAGCATGAATGAAATGCCCAGCAGTTCAGGAATCAAGTCAGTGTTTGCCTGGGTCTTGATTATCTCACTAAGTGCCTTGTTTGCTGCAAACTCACCAGTGCCATTTAATCTTTTATCAGTGAGATCATGCTTAAGAGTTCCATCCTACAGTACCTGAAGGCCAGATTGGCCTCAAACAAAGAGTAGGGCCTTTTCTATTGCATCCCCAATGCTCAGGAACACTTACCCACATGAGGCCTATATGGCCACAGTCCTATTGCTTTTCTAGAGACAAGTTAAGCAGTGCCTTTTCCATCATGCTTCTAGTAGTCAATGTTACTGCTGGTTATAGTCATCAACAGTTCCAACATAATGCTCAGGGAAGAGGCAAAGTTTCTACCATGAGGCAAAATAAATTTCTTTGCTCAGAGCAACCTAGATATTGTCAGCTTCCAGAAAAACAATCCACATTAACCTGTTTTGTTCCCAACCAGTCTAGGAATCTTGTGCCAGCTTTCAGACTAACACTTGTATTAAGATGAGACCCCAGAGATTATGGACTACAAAGTTCAGAGTCAATGGAAGCTATAGTATGAAACATTTGGCAATCACTAAGATGGGGAAAGAGTTCAGAAACTTTAATGGACAGTGTAACTCAAACTCTCTGATGTGAGGGACTGGCAGTTTCCCCCCAAATGTGCCAGGGACCAGTACCACATTTACGCCCGTTGGCTATAATGTTTCTTTCTTTCTTGGAAATCTGCTAGGGACTAGCAGACAATTGCTCATAGACCAGCACAGGTCCGTGAACCACCATTTTGAATAACTGGAAGGTTATTCTAGTTCAGACTACTTAATCAGGCACACCTTCCAGTTTATGCCATAATTCCATTATGCCATTTTAATCTTTAAAGTGTCTCAAGTCTTTCCAGTTTCTTGCAGGATTTAATCAGCCATTGTTTGTTCTTACAAAGTATCTAAAAGTATTTAGTAAACATGCTGGGAGGAGTAGAGTGTTACTATTTCACCAAGTAGAAACTTTAGCATTAAAAACAAACTTGAACCACAAGCCCAGATGAATATCTTAATATTTTTCTTTGGTCAGGGCTCTACCAAAGAGCACAAAAGAAAGAATGATGTGGAACTCAGTCTGCAGGATTGTGAAGTGCCACACAGCATGCATATTGCAACCTACAAAAGGAAACTTCTAAGACGACCTTGGCAAAGAGACTGGGGTATTGTCTAAAGTGGTAATTGGAGCACACAAGAATTCTGGCTTTCAGACCCAGTTCCTATTACTTAAGACTGGACACTAATAGAGACCCTGGTCTTTTCATTACCTGTGAGAAAAGGCAAGAGCTCACTGCGTGTCCTCTCTACACCCAGGGCCAACGCAATGGTGGAAAGTTTCTTGATGCTGTTCAGACGAAGCTGCAGATAGGAGAGAAAAACCCAGAGAACAGATTCAAAAAGAAGAACCACCAGAGGAAATTTACTAACCCTGATACCACACAAACCCAAAGGCTTGAGATTTGACTCCCCAGATCACTGTAACCCCATCACCATACTAATATTGCAAACCACCCTTCTGTAACTTGGTCCCCTTACTGATGTTTTGGACTATAGCCCCTACCATCACCATGTTGTCAGTGGTTTATGGGGCTGCACTCCAAAAACTGACAAGGGGTACCAGGCTGAGAAAGGTTGACATCGTCTTCTAACTTCCACTCATCTTCACAACCCAAAGAAGATGACAGTACAACATTTTTTGTACATAGAAATAAATTACACACAGGACACGGATCGCACAGCTGAATTCATCCATATGATCAAGCACTCACCATGTGGAGAAAAGCCAGTACAAACCAAGGGGCAGATTCAGAGCAGGAAACCACCTCCAAGAATTGTACAAGAAAGAGCAGCTGTGCGCTTGGAAAGGGTTGCCAATTTCTTAACAGTATACACCAGTTTGCTCTCACATAGTGACATGCGGGCACATAACTTCAGACAGCATGGATCAAATTTCGAGGAGTCCATGTGAGTTGAAAACACAAAACATGTTCTCCTAAGCCTTGGGATAGATCCAGAAATGCCCACCCTCTCTTCTCTTCACTGTGAGAAAAGGGTGCACAAAAGTTACAGAGACTTAGACTAGGTATGCTGCCTAGCACAGCCAGTGCCTTTGCTTTGCATTTATCAGTAGAGACACCGAGTGCTGTTTCAGAGGACTATTTACACTGAACTTTGTCTCCCATCATCTAAGGGACATTTCTCCCATTTTAGATCAAAATGTCATCCTGGTGCCTAAAATATGACACCGATGCATAAGGTTGTAAGGAGATGCAGCTACCTAGAAGGAAATCCCATTCAATATATAGAAAGTTGTACAGTTGTCCCTCAATATCCATGGATTTGATATCCATGGATTTAAGTATTCACGGCTTGAAAATATTCTTAAAAAAATAATAATCTAAAAAGCAAACCTTGATTTTGTCATCTTATATAAGGGACACCATTTTGCTATGTCATTGCATATAATGGGACTTGAGTATTCATGGATTTTGGTATCCACAGGGGGTCCTGGAACCAAGCCCCAGAGAATATGAAGGGACAACTGTATATAGAAAACTAACCTGTACAGAGAAAAATGCAGTTAGACCCCCATATACACAGAACCAATATCTGAGGTTTCAGTTATCCATTGGACACAAAATAGGGGACACATGTCATAGACTTATGCTGGAAACATGTCATAGACTTATGCTGGAAAATGCCTAGAGAGGCATCCTCTCTAAGCATCTTCTATGTCTTCCAATGCAACTCTATGGTATGTTTTTACTGGAAGTCCTTTATTTTAATGGAGTTCACTGTTATTCGCGGTTTCCAGTGTCTAGAGTAAGTTTGGGGAACTGAACCCCTATGGACTGTATTTGAGCCTGGGACAGGGCTGTTTCTTTTCTCCAGCGAGTATCATTGAGAGCACTTACAGGTGCCTCACTCCAGAACTAAATCCACCACATTCTTTCTGCTGAGGCACAACAATTGCCACCCTAGTGCTAACACAAAAGAACAATTTATATAATCAAATTTATTGCAATGGCAATAAACACCAGAGCTGGTCTACTCCATCAACAGATTCATGCTCTGACATTCTTTTGTAGATTCCTAAGCCAAGGTTATTCATCAAGCAAGTTAATGGTGGCCCTGAGCAACTACGGTAACTGTACAGTACAAGATACTGATCCCCTGAGTTCACAATCTTGTCTTCCAAGGTCAGGCAGTGGAAGGTTTTTTGCTTGCTTGGTTTTGCATTCTCTATAAAACAGCCTAGCAGACCAAAGGATGGCAAATAGCAAAGCAGCAAAGCAAAAAGTAGCAAGGTCTTTCAAAAGATGCTAACTGGAACTGGTTCAGTCATGGTTAAGTGTGGACAAGCTTGCCATAACAAGTTCCAAGCGATACATGGAAGACAAACATAAAACCAGGAAAAAGCAGTGCAAGCTTTCCTCACTTCTGAAGCAGCAGTAAACCAGAGTTTAGATAAGTTACTTTTTAAATTACAACTCTCAGAATCTCTGGCATGGACATTTGCCATTCTGCCTTACATAAACCAAAAAAGTAAATCTTCTGAGTACTAAGGCAGATGTGGTTGGGAGAAAAGTGATAAATGAGAAAAATACTGAAAATATGAACCCTATTACCTTCTTAATTGCAAAGGGAACAGAAGACTGAAGTACATCAAGGGTGCAGCAACCCCCCCCCCAAAGGAACTAACCTACAGTTTTTAAAGAGGTCCCCTATTTGTGCACTGATTCATCTGTCATAAACGGAGAGGGCAAAAAGGAATAGATAGTTACCAAATGACAAACCTTCTTGCCTGGTGAGAATTTTGAGTTGCCAAAGGGGAGCAGAGAAACAGCCACTTAAGCCATTCAAGCTATCTATCTTCTTCCAGTTCTTTTAAGTGAAGATTTTAACAGCTTCAAAGTTCTACAACACAGGACTAGATAAGGCTGGCATGAATAGAGATCCCTGGTCTGTCCTTCTAACCACTAAATAATTGGGCCCCAACTCAGATGGGCAGCTAAAATCCCCATGCTGTGATACTGGGCTAACCTGCTAAGCTAGTCTCAGTTTCCCTCCCCACCCCAATATATCTTCAATTTGACAGGTTTTGTTTGGGGCGGACCAGTGAGGCATAGCTCTGGACTGCCCTTCAGGTAGGGAAATAACTACAGATAGTAACACAGACATCTAAGACTAGTGCTCTTAAAGTTCATTAGTGCAGAAATAAATATTCTGGCCAGTGAGAAAACAAGAGTTTGCCTAAGCTGAAGCTCAGTCCTGACAAGACAAAGAGAAGCTGGTGGAGGTTTGTCTGCCCAAGCTAATGGTCTTGTTCATCACAAAAGATACAAAAGACAGGGCCAGTGTGGTGTAGTGGTTTGAGTGTGGGACCACCACTCTGGAGATTATGATTCAAATCCCCACTTAGCTATGGAAACCCACTGGGTGAACTTGGGCAAGTCACACTCTCTCAGCCTCAGTGGAAGGCAAAGGCAAACCCCCAAATCTTGCCAAGAAAAACCCCAGTGATAGGGTTGCCCTAGGTTCTCCTTAACTCAGAAATGGCTTGAAGGCAACAAACAAATAAACAATCAAAGACAACTCCTCCATAAGCCTGAGATGTAGATTTATCCATTTTTACAACTGAGAGTCCAAATGGCATTCATGGCATACAGTACTTTCCAGGTGCGACTATATCAGGACTGACAAAAGTGCAGCCCATGGAGTGCATGTGCCTCCCAAACCCCTTTTGCGGTACACCTAGTGCCCTCCAAAACACCCCACTTTTCTTCTGGGTCAAAAGTCGCCCCCAAAAGGTCCAACAACCCCACTCTTTGCAACCTCTCCAAAATGGATAAAAATGAAACCAGAAATAATATGATTTCATTTCCTATTTTGGCATGGTGGTGCAATGCAGCCTGCCAGGGTGTGGGGGAAAGGGGTAAAAAAAAAAAATGGCCCCAGCCCCAGCCCTGCCATAGTTGCCTAACTCTGCATGACAACACTGCAATTTACACAGGACTGTCTTTACAGACTGTTTGAGTGTGAGAGTGTGTGTGTCTGTGCCTTCAAGTTGCCTGTCAACTTAAGGTGAGCTCATTAATTCCATAGGGTTTTCTTAGGCAAAGAATCCTCAGAGGTGGTTTTGTTAGTTCCTCCTCTGAAATATAGCCTAAAGCACCAGGTCTTCTGTGGTAGTCTCCCATTCAAGTACTAATCAGGGCCTGTTCACCACATAAAAAGCCCAAACTACGCCACAGCACATGTGTACACCTCTGCTACTTGCCTTTGCTAACCTGCTTCCATCTGCCCTTGATAACATGTGTATTCCTAACCCACCCAGGGAAGTGACTTGTATTCTAAATATTTCCAGACATGTAGCCATTATAACATGTTGCAGTAAAAACAACAAAATGCCCTATGGCACATTTTGTCAGGGAAAAGCTTCCAAGGGCTATCTGATAATGACAGCTGCAGCCCCTGAATTAACAAGGAATGTTGTTATCCTCTTTCCACAAGACTTTTTCATGTTTATGAGATTCTAAAAATTGACCCATACATTTCCAGTGGTTTTATATTTTTTAAAAAAACTTTTTAAAAAGAACAACAACATAATAATGGCCAATTTACTTTCAGAAAGCATCCCAGCATAACCTATGCAAACTTTCACCCTGTCACACTTAACCAATTCCAATGACCTAATCATTTGAGACCCAAACATTCCTGTACTATTGACATGTGTGTGTAAATGCCTTCAAGTCTCTTGTTCACTTACGGAGACCCCCCTGAATTTTGTAGGGTTTTCTTAGGCAAGGAATACTCAGAGGTGGTTTTGCCAGTTCCTTCTTCTGAATACAGCTTACTGCTCTTGGTAGTTGTTAGTGGTCTCCAATCCAAGTACTAAGCATGATCTAATCCTATTGTTAGTACTTCATAGAGCAGACCTACTGAATCAACTGGATTTACCTATGGTTTGACTCCTGTAGGTAACCCCAGCTAGAGAAGACCTGATGAATGAATGATTGAATGGATATTCAACCATTCATTCAGCTGGTCTCCAATAGCCAGGGTAACCAACTGCATTAAAGCACCCTTCGTGCATTTGTGCCTTCAAGTCGCCTGTCGATTTACAGGGACCACATGAATTTCATAGGTTTTATTAGCAAGGAATACTCAAAGGACATTTACCATTACCTTCCTCTGAAATATAGCCTACAGCACCTAGCATTCTGGCATCCAAGTACTAACCAGGCCTAACCCAGTTTAGCTTCCAAGATCAGATGGGATCTGGGGTTTTCGGGATATTTAGCCCACTCTATTATATCTGCAGTGGCATGGTGGCATTTATCCACAGCTGAAGACCTCTACATGCAAAAGTAGGAGGAAGGGGTAGAGAGAGAAGCAAAAAAGGAGAGGAGAAAACACATATCCTCTCACCCCTGAAATCACAAGAGCATATCCAACATGACTTCCCTACTGACAGCCTCCCCCTACAAGCAGATCTCCTGGTTGGCTCTCCTCCATTAAAAATGGGCACCCATGCCTTTCTCACTGTTTAAACCAGAATGAACTGGGGGCTGGCATCAGAGAGAAAAAATCAAGGCCAGAACACAGATACCTCTGTCCACAGAACTGCCCAAGCCAGTGGTTCTTAACCTGTGGTCTGGGGAATCTCAGGGATCTGCAATGTCCTCACAGGGGGTCTGCGAAGGCTTAAAGACTACTTGGTCCACTTTCTCCTTGCAGTGGAGTGGCCATGTGACAGGAGCCAAGGCAAAGGCTGGCAGGCTGGCTTAGCCTACACATTGCCATTCAATCCACTCCAGCCACAAACTTGAAGAAGCAGGAGAAAAGTCTTCTCTCCCCCTCCAGTGCCTCTGAGGGAAGGTTTAATGAATAGTGTAATTGTATTATTATTATCATCATCATCATCATCATAGCTGGATCCCTGTATCTGCTGATTCATTATCTACTGATTCAGTTATCTGCAGGGACACAAAACAGCACACCTACCATAGAGTCTTCCTAGAAAATGCCTAGAGAGGCATCCTCTCTAGGCATTCTCTAGGACATCCAAGGCAACTCTATGGTGTTTTAAACCAGAAGTCCCATTGTTTTCAATGGCGTTCGCTGTTATCCGCAGTTTTCGGTATCCACAGGGGGCCCTGGAACCAATTCCTCATGGAGACAGGGGTCCTGCTGTATTATTCTTATCAGGTATTACTGTTCTTTATATTTATTTATGTTATTTATAGCTGTATTTTTTAATGACTGTAAGCCACCCTGGATCCCAACTTGGGAGAAAGGTGGGATGGAAATCTAATAAATAATAATGATGCTGCTGATGAGAGGGGTTTTAAATCTTGAGTTAAGTCTTGGGGGACCATAGGTACAAAAGATATTTAAAGGGGGTCCCTGGAAAAGAAAAGGTGAAGAGCCACTGGCCTAAGCCTCTTCCCCTGATTGGGCAGGAAGCCTCTCTGTAATAAATAGGCGAGGTCTAGCCCAATCATAAGCTTCCATTCACCAGTCCATAACTAAGTCTATTTTTTATAAAGAGCCCCTCCTGATCCTTGGGTTGCTTCCCCACCCCAGCAGATAAATAGGACGCTGATCCAATCACGTGGCCGCTTGCATCTCTGCGAGGGACGAAGTCAATTTATACAGACCCTTTCATTAGCCAACACCCCTCTTTTCATTTTTTTTTAAATGAGGATCCTTACAGCCAATCCGGCTCCGCTTCTGACTGCTGTCATCCGGCTTTTTCAAATGAAAGGGAGCCGTTGATTGGTTACTCTTGCCGGGGCCTTTGCTCCGTAGCCTCGGTTGCCTCAATAACTCCCGGCCGTTTCCCTTCCGTCCCAGCTGTGGTCCCGCAAAAACCGGCCCTACCTGAACGTCCTCGTTCCGCAGCTCATCGATCAACACGGCAATAGGGTACAGCGAGTCATCTCCGTCGGCGGCCGCCATCTTAGCTCCCGGCTTCTGCTCTGAAGGGTATGCGGGGTTCACACGGACGCCTTGCAGGGGCGGACCAAATGCCATTGGTTGGTTGGGATGTCACTCCCTCCCCTTTTCCTAAAGCCTATTTGTTCCTTTTGTACAAACCCCGCCTCTTCTTTTTCTCTGTAATAGACATTAAGGCCCACCTCTTGCTTACTCCTATTGGCTGAATGGATTCTATCTCCGCCTTCTTCGACACATAATTGGATGGATTTATTTCTTCTCCTTCGGCCGCACGGTTCTGCACGCTATTGGATATAAGCTATTTCGTCCCTCCCAGCTTCAAAAGACGATTGGCTCTTGGTTTTGAGAGGCAATTCGTAGTATCCAATCCCAAGCTGGTAACCGGCTTTTGTTTCACGCGAAGAGGCGGGGCGAAGGGGTGGGGCAGAGTATATATAAGCGTTGCTGAAGCAACCACTGGGCAATAGTTGGAGGGTAAAGGCAGTTGTTTAGAGCTGGAAGCTGCCTTCTTGGACGCGATTGCTTGACGTCACTTGTGACGTCATCACTGAGGAATATATTTTTTTAAAAAAACACAAATGAAAATGATTTTATTTGCAACTTAATTTAATACTGGTTACCAAGTCAAAGTGTCCCAGAAGGCAGTTAGTTCTTAAATGCCTTCAAGTCTGACATTGGTGGCTCTGGCTGCATCTGCACTGCACAAATAATCCACTTTGAAACCGCTTTAACTGCCATAGGTTGATATTATGGAAACCTCGGATTTGTAGTTTGGCACCAGCATGCTCTGATGGAGAAGGCTAGATGTTTCACAAAACTACAGATCTCAGGGTTGCATAGCACAGAGCCGTGGCAGTTGAAGTGGTATCAAACTGGATTATTTCTGCAGTGTAGATGCAGGCCCTATGAATGCTAGACTGCTAAATTGTCCTGTTGCCAACAGCCCTGCTCAGGTCTTGCAGACTCTGAGCCATGGCGTTCTTGATTAAGTCTATCCATCTGTAATGCAGTCTTTCTCTTTTCCTACTGCCTTTTACCTTTCCAAACATTGTTGTCTTTTCTAGTGAGTCCTGTCTTCTCATGATTATTTTGTATTTAGTCTTAGATTTTGTAACAAAACACACAGTAGGACCCCCGTATCCACTGTTTGTTATCCACGCACACAAAACAGCACAGCTACCATAGAGTCTTCCTAGAAAATGTGTCCTCTAGCCATTTTCAAGGTCCTCTAAGGCAACTCTATAGTATTTTAAATGGGAAATCTCATTATTTTCAATGGTGTTCGTTATTATCCACGGTTTTCGGTATCCACACCCCCCCCCCAAAACCAATGCCCAGCAGATACGGGGATCCTACTGTATAAATATTAACATCATTAAAATATAATAAACAACAGTAACTGCAGGACATTGGGATAGTTATATAATGAATTACAGTATTTATGTACATTTTTCCTTTCCAGATATGTTTTGATGATTGAGAGTTTATAGAGAAAACGTGTCTGATAATCTCCTGGGGGCCTCAGCCACCGTGACTCTTCGTTTACATATTCAATAAAAAGAATCCAGTCTTCCTGAAATATCATGTTTGCTTTTTGTCCTCTAGCTCTAGTCATACTATAAGAAAGCTTTTCTAATTACCATGTATTCCAAATTCTGGACCACCAATTCGCCATTGTCAGATTCCCTGTTTTCCAGTTTTGAGCTACAGTATTTCCATTCTAGCTGCCATTAACAAGAAGGTAATCAGCCTATGATGCCTCAGGTTTCTATTAGGGCCTCTGTATATGTTTAGTACAAGCAACACCAGGCAGAAGTGTATTTTTTTATTGGTGATCTGAGAAATTTGATACAAAATGGTGGTCTAGAACTTCTGTATCTTGATGCAATCAGGCCACATGTGCATATAAGATTTGGGCATATAATAATAATAATAATAATAATAATTTATTACAACACAGAAGTATTCATATTACATCAAGGAACTGTCAAATGTGGCATAACAATAGAACTCAAAAAGAAGCAGAAATGAGCAAACCACTATGATCTACCTAAGTGGACCCATCGGGCAATGAGTCTTCTTTCTGCGAGAGATTCAATACACTGGCTAACCAGGATCATGTACCATGTCTTTCCACAGCAATCCATGGTTCTGGGGAGGGTATCGGGTGCAAGTATTAGAGTTAATGAACTTTATGAGAGGTAGCCATCTTTCATTGAAGGGTATAGAGCCCTCTTGTCTGATCGGTTGTCTAATGCTGTCATAACTTCTCCATCAACCATACTTCCCAGAATCAGGCCCATCATTTGGTTAGGGAAAGTTCACCCTGTTTTCCCGTTCTGGGCAATTTCTGTTCTGGTGATGGCAAGCAAAAATGAGATGAACTACTTAGGTTTTAATGATTTGTGCTTACCTATAAAAAGCAAGAGCAGGAGTAATGCTGGAGTGGGAAAGATGTCTTGCCCAGTAACTGTTGGTATAATTTTCAGAATCGAGGTCCAATAAGAGTGGACCATATTCTTCTCATGATTATGTCCAAAGCAGGATAATCTCTGTTTAGTTATCCTGGCTTCTAAGGAGAGATATGCAATAGTTAAAGTTGGAATGTATATTGTTTCCAATCTGTGGGCCATTGTTTTGTTTTCCAGATTTGTTGACAGATTTTAGTTAGATTCTTTCTTTGTAGATTGAAGCAGTGCTTTTGATGTGCCATCTGGTCCTGGTGATTTATTTCTTCCAAGTGTTCTTGAGTGCAGCTTCCATTTTACTTTCTAAAATTGTAGGTTCATCTTCAAATGTTTTCCCCTTGAATGAATCTGTCATCCTTTCATCATTTGTATAGAATTCTTCAGTGTATTATTTCCATTGTCTTTTTATTTCTACTTGGTCATGTAATGTGTTCCCCTACTGGTCATAGAGCATCCTCATTCTTGGTTTAAATTTCCCTTTGATTTCTCAGATCTTGTGGAAGAGATCTGTTCTGCCTTTTTGTTGTCATCTTCTATTTCTCTGCATTGATTATAGTAGTTCCCCCTGTCCCTGCACACAAGTTGCTGAACAGTTGCCTTCTGGGTTCTGACTATTTCTGTGACCTTTAACTTTTGCTTCTTGTCTGTCCTTAACTGCTTGAAGAGTTTCATCTGTCATCCATTGAGCCATCTCTTTCTTTTTGGCTGAAGATATTGTCTTTTTTGCATTTCTCCCCAACAATGTCTGTGGCTTCAATCCAGAGTTCTTTTGGCTTCCTGACAGTTAGGCTTAATAGTGTAAGTCTTTTTTTTTAAAGCATCTTCTTTAAATTCTATGGAGATATTCTTCAGGTTGTATTTTGGCACAATAGTTCATTTAGTGTTCTTCTTTAGCTTTGCTCTATTATATATACACACACACACACACACATATATATATATTAGCAGTTCATGGTCTGTGTCATAATCTTCTGTGGTTTTTTTGTTGATGTTGTTGTTGTTGTTTTCAGAAAGAATGGAGCTTCTCCACCTTCTGTTTCCAATTATGTAGTATATTCGATTTCTATATTGGCCATCAGCTGATAGCCATGTCTACAGTCACCTCTTTGGTTACTTTTGGCCTCGCTAAATTCAGTCAGTCAGTCTCCTGCTTTATTTCTTGATCCTAGGCCAAAATTTCCTACAATTCCTACAGAGGGTAGTAATAATTGTAAATACCACCCATTCCATCTAAATGGGTATTCAAAATATAATAGATCCAGTTAAGAAAGTATATACTCATCTGTGCTGAATTATTCATTTCACCCTCTGGTGCTTTAATAAATGCAATATTCTACAACAATCGCCTTATAGAATGTTATTGTTTAGAATGTTATAGTTTAGTTAACATTGGGACTTTTCCTAGGAATAACATGAGAATCAGTCAGTGAAAAAGGGGAAGAGAGTGTATCAACGATGTTACAAAGGAGAGGCAAAGAGAAAAGAAGAACAGTGTGTTTTGGGTGAGATGAATGAGAAATATGGTTTTCAAAAAATTGTTCAGCTGTGTCCGTTTCTCCCAAACTCAAAACAGGGATGGGGAGACTGGACAAAATCATGGATGGCATATTTCAGGTTCATTCTGGTAAATACAGCCATTTAACTTAAAAAGGCAATTTAATATATACAATTTAATAGATATTATATACACAGTTAATTCTGCCCTTCCATCATAAATGTAATTCAATGAGATTTGGTAGCATATAATAATTATTAACCTTCCCCCACTTTTTTTAAACTAACTTTCCTGTCTCTGGCTTTTATAGATACTGAAGAAAGTAAGCTAGACAGTGTCCATGAAAGCTTATGATGTGACAACTTTATTAGTTTTTAAGGTGAAGTGGGACTCCTTGGTGTGTTTTTGTAAAAAAATATAAGTACAATCAGCTGTGACCTTTTAAAAAATGAGATTTTTTTTTAAAGGAGCAGCTGTGCTAGTCTGTTGCACCAAAATAACAGAATCATGTGGCAACTTGAAGACTGTTTTATTATAGTGTCAGCTTTCTGGGATCACAATGTACTTTTTAGTATCTCTTATGCAAATACACACAGATAAATAGACCTAATAAGCAACTGTGTGCAATTTGGCATGAACGGTGGGTGGAATCTCACGTCTAGGGAGAAGCCTAGAAGAAGCTTCTTGTGTTAAGTGTAGGGAAGATGCTGTGCAGTCATATCTCATTTTGTTTTTCTCATTTGCAAATGGCTCCCTTCTTTCTCTTTTATGCTGGGGAGACTGAGACTTTTCAGCTACAGCTTGCTTCTGCATCCCTATTTTCCAGCTTCTCTACAGGAAGCAGCACATCAGAAAACACTCCCCCTGCAGTGTGTAGTTGGCTGCATTTCCATACAAATGAACCAGGCTTTTCATCCTCTTGTTTTCTGCCTTCTTGTAATTCCCTGTGGATCTCTTCCCCAGTACAACAGAATCTGAATTCCGGTGAAGCTCCACTTGTTAGCTGTCTTTTAATATTACTGTTTTGCTTGTCTTCTTTTCCACTTCCTTATCCAGTTTCTCCTTTTCCTATGGACATGCTGATAATCTAGGCAGGTCTGGCCATACCAGTGTGTAGAGTGAAGTAGGTACCTCAGGCAGTAGATGCTGGGAGGTGGCAACAAGATGTTGGAAAAGAGGACTGTGTGCCACAGATGTTTCCCTGTGAGTCCAACTGCTACTGTCAGGTATAGTGGAGTTGCTGTCCCATCACCCTGTGTTGAAGCAAGATTCAGCTGTCAATCCAATTGACTTTTGTACATGAAGCAGGAGGGGTACCATCTTGTTCTTCAACTCATGCAGTGAAATGTTTTGGGCCCTCTGTTTTTTGACATGCTACTCAAAAGTAGGAACTGCGTGATTTGTCATTATTTAAACACAAATGTCAAAGACTTGGGAAAGTTACTTTATAATGGTTGTTGCTGTTATGTGCCTTCAAATTGTTTCCAACTTATGGCAATGCTAAGGTGAAATATTGCTCTATCACACATAGGAAATAGTTTTTTTAAAAAAAAAAATTCAGTGGTGGCAAGTTGAGGTAATTAAAAACGTGAGTAATTCAGTTGCGGCCGCCACCCTGATCCACAGGCATGCAAAGCTTATGCCTGCAAAAATAAAACAAAAAAACATTAAGACAAAAGCAGCTGCTGCAAATTACCATTACTGCGGAGCAATCGGTTTGTTTTCCCCTCATATAGACAAGCCCTTCCTTTTGCTCTCTAATCCCAGGGCAATTGCCCAGCTGAATATCAAAGTGACATTTAGGATACCAATTTACATCAACATGTTCTTCAGACCTTGATTCCCCAACTGCATTTCAGCAAAGAGAGGAACCTCTTGTGTAAGAAGGCTAATTCTTTCCCACCCTGCATAGAAATACTGTCACCCTCCGCAAGGTGGAAACAGAATGTTTGACCAGAATAACACATAGCAGTTCCAGAAGCCATGCATACTGATGGTTTTAGTTTTTCATGTCACAAGCGGGTTACTTCCCTGGGGAACATCTATGCCTTGAAGCATTTGAGGAACTGAGAAGTTACGCCTTCCTGTAACACTTACGTTCTTCTGTTGTTGCTAACCCCCTCTTCCCCCCCCTTTTTTTATGAGAAGCAGAATCATATTTATTTCTTTAGGATACATTATGAAGTGGGTAAATCCTTATCCCAGCAGCCATTTGAAAGTTCACCGGTAACATATTGATAACAGTATTAATTCAAAATACAGTACAGAGGCACAGCGGCGAGAGAGCCAGTGTGGTGTAGTGGTTTGAGCGTTAGACTACCACTCTGGAGACCAGGATTCAGAACTTGGGGTTGCTGTAAGTCAGAAATGACTTGAAGGCACACAACAGTAGAGGCACTGCACATTTCAGAATTTCTCAAAATAGGACTTTCTGTCTCCTCTAGAGAAGCCATGTGTGTCTGTGTTGTAATGTTTGTGGCAGATCCATTTGTTGACCCAGGCTGGTTTTGTTAGAACATCCTGGTCTAAGTGTAAATAGTTCACACCAGGTTTTCTATTAGGGGTCTGAGAATGCTAGAACAGTTGGGGCCTTAGGACATTATCAGATGCGGCAAAAATTGCAGGATTATGACACCGCAATAGCGAGAACGGGTCCCACTATTGCACAACATTGTTGTCTTCATGTTGTTAAAGTGTGCTCCAGCTGCAAAAAAGGCATTTCTTTTAATTCACGGGACAAGCCATGAATAGATCTTCAATATCACTTTTTTTCGTGATATTGATGGTGAGTAAAACCACGCCCCATTGTAATTGTGAGGTTACAGCATGAATGGGCAGTCCTCAGTGAGAAAACTTCTGGGTGAGAACATGAAAATGAAGCACACGATGCTCTTTTTATGAACTGTCCCATTTAGTTTGCACATTTTTAGGTTTGTTTCAGGGCTTGTGTGTTCATTTATTTTGTTTATTAAGGTGTTTTTGGAGTTTTAAGTGGGCTCACGTCTTCTCGTGAGAACCTCTGAAATCTCGCACATGCTAAATCATGGAAGTAAATTCTTGTTCTTAAAGCACTAGAGGTGGTCATGAGATAATTCCGTGGTAGTTCTTTCATGCAATTACAGCAGTGTGTGATAATAAATGTGTTAATCCTACAATGTTTCCGCTATCCTCATTTACAGAATTACAGCATTTTTAGATGCACGTCTAATAATGTCCTTAGACAGGGAAGGAACTGCAGAATGATCAAGACTGCACCCTTAAAGCATCTGATGAGTCTGCACTATTACTTTGGAGAATTCCAGGCCTCTGAACACAGCAGTTATTATTGTACAGCAACCTGGTTTGCTTGCAATGCTTCGTTTGTGATTAAAGACATGTATTCGAAATGGAATGTTTTGCTTTCATTTAAGTGACAGTGAAAGATGCTTCTTAGATTGACGTTGATAACTTGCAAATGCTGGTCTAATTGTGTTTTAATTGTGGAAAAGGGGAACCCGGGATCCTCCCCAAGCTGCTGCTGGACTTCGGCTTCCAACAGTCCAAGCCAATATAGCCAATGGTCGGACTATCGGGGACTTTATGGATCAGTGATATCTACATACATTGCACAGATGAAAACCAGGACACATGTGGCTAAACAACGGAGTGTGGCCAAGATGGCAAAAGTTGTTAGTGAGGAAAAATGCACCAGTGAGGAGAAGATGCAGCAGTTTGCCTTTGCCTGAGCCTAGTGGGAAGGGCAAGATACTGCCCCCTCTTCTTCTGTCCCCCCACACTGAGTTAATTGAGTGCAAATTGCTTTTGTGCTTTGAACTCAGTTTGCAACCATTTATTTATTTATTTATTTATTTATATTTATGCAATTTCTATGCTGCCTTTCTGCCAAAGTGGGATCCAAGGCAGCTCACAGAACAATTAAAATCACAATTAAAAACAATTACAACATATAAAGTAAAAAAAACAGATCAAAACATAAAAACATACCCCAATAAAAGCCACAATTACATGTCAAACAAGAATGTTTTTGCCTGCCAGTGCAATGAAAACAGGGAAGGGGCCAGCCTAGCTTCCCGCAGGTGGCAGTTCCAGAGGATGGAAGCAGCCACCAAGAAGGCTCGCTCTTGTGTGATGGTGGTGGGTCCGAGAAGAAGCCTTCCCTTGAAGATCGTATTGTGGTAAGCCAAAGAGGAAGAGGAAAAGAGGGAGGAGGAGAGAAAAACTGGGACATGGCAGAGGATGGGATGGCAGAGGATTAATCAAGACTCCCTGCTAAATCAAGACAGTTGGAAGATATGCATTTGGAGGGCTACAGTTTCCTCGTCCCTGTTTAATGAGATGCCTCACCTGCCCATGCACACCCTCAGATATCAACTGAGTTAAACCCATCTGAGATTTTGTAGCTCACGGGTGGGTCTCAAAGTCATGGTGCTTCGCCTTCGGTGGAACTGATACAGGTTTCAGAACTAACCCTGTCAGGATCCTTGCTTCCTTCCCCATGTTCAGCATGCATATTTGTATGTATGTAAAAGAGGAACTAAAGAGACGAGCATCATGAAAACATTTCCAGTAATCTTACCACAAAAGGACACCCAGCTACTAGGGGCAGCCCCGGTGG
The DNA here is from genome assembly GCA_030847615.1 of Gambelia wislizenii. Classification (NCBI taxonomy): domain Eukaryota; kingdom Metazoa; phylum Chordata; class Lepidosauria; order Squamata; family Crotaphytidae; genus Gambelia; species Gambelia wislizenii. Next base: position 29,548,424 of record JAUMIR010000010.1, on the reverse strand, counting down.
TTTACCAAGCATATTTGATACCCAGAGTAAATCAAATTTTTTTTGTACCTCTGAGAGAGGTGGGGGAAGCAGTGCTCCAGGCAGGCATCTTCCAGGTTGCTCAAGCTGAACTGGGGTTCCATCACTGGGGCAAGGCATGCTTGAAGAGCTAAGGGAGGTGCATCACTCTCCGCTGGGGGTCCAAGCTGGGCCAAAGCCTCATGACACCACTGCCACCTCCCCTATTCCTTTCTTCTGCTTCTTGGTCTGTTTCTTCCCTTTTCCTTTCCTGGCAGCCCCGGAGTTCTGTGCCCAAGCCTGCATCACCACTAAATAGCCCAAGCTGGTACTTCTGCTGATGGACAAGATGGTAGGCTTGCCAGGGGGCCATTGCTGAGGAGAGATTCTGTTACCTACCCTGACACCCCCAGCCCCATATATATATATATATATATATATATATATATATATATTAATGATTGGCAATCTTTAATAATTAGGTTGAATGTGGTCTTCCACATAGTGTGTCCATTAGCATAAACTTGGGGGAGTTAGGAAAACCCAAAGACAAACATTGCTTAGTCAGGAATGCAGTTAAGGAGATGCCATCTAAATTATAAAGAACTGGTAATTTGTAAGGCAACTGAAGGCATTTGCCAAGGCTGGAAAACTCAAACCTGCAAATGACCCTCTATTCCTTCACCTTACTGAAACAAAGGAAGTTGCTTCCTCCCTTTAATTCGCAAAGTATTCAGCCATTAAAATGCTATTAACATATCTGGAATGTCTTTGTCGCCCTCTGAGCAACACCACAAAGTATTGTCTTCTACTCAAAATCCCATCCCCAGAAGGCAAATATTTATTATAACCCCCCCTTGAAAACTGTCTTCAGAATAGGTTTTTTGTGGTTTTTCCCCCAGGCTGTGAGGCTGTGTTCTTGAAGAGTTTATTTCTTACGTTTTGCCTATATCTGTGGCTGGCATCTTCAGACAATGGTGGCAGTGTGGGTGTGTGGGGTGTATATACTGTGAGTCCTGTTGAAGAGGATTAGCAGGTAAATTTGTGTATTCAGTTGTTGGATGTTCAGTTCTTAGGGTGGGAGAATATGTGAAGGGGATTAGTGTCTATTTAGCTCATGGTCCATTGTTTGCTGGGAAGCCCCCTGTCCCTGGGGGAAGTTCATTTGCATGTGTTGAGATTTGATTTTTGTGTTTTTCAGGACTGGTAGCCAAACTTTGTTTACTTTTAGAGCCATGGACCATCCCCTCTAGGCATCTTCTAGGTCCTCCAATGCTACCCTATGGCATGCTTTTACTGAAAGTCCTTAATTTTAATAGGGTTTGTTATTATCCACGGCTTCGAGTGTCTACGGTATGTTTGGGAACCGAACCCACGCAGATATGGGGGTCTGACTGTATTTGAGCCTGGGACACAGCTGTTTCTTTTCTTCGGCAAGTATCGAGAGCACTGACTGGTACCTCACTCCAGAACAAAACCTATCACGTTCTCTCTGCTGAGGCACAACAATTGTTGGTCCAGTGCTAACACAGAGGAGCAAATATTATAACCAAATTTATTGCAGTGGCCACAAACACATGCGATCTGGTCTAATCCATCAACAGATTCATACTCTGCCATTCTTTTGTAGATTTGTAGTTTGGTGAGGTGCCAACACTCTTTGGCAGATAAAGGATAAAGACCTTGTAAAACTACAAATCCAAAGATTCAAGAGGAAGGAGTCACAGCATTGTGTGGATTTCAACTGTGTCTGTGTTATGATTTTCTTCACAGTTATTTTGAAGCAGCAATTCCTGTATTACTGAGCAACATTTCAGACAAAATTTGCATGTCTGTGTCATAATTTTCCAGCTACCCACAAGCCTTCCACAATGGTCACATGTCACTTCATCCAAGGAAACCCACATTCATGTATAACCACATGAGCTGTTCACCTCAGATTTGAATCTCCCTTTCTTATCTGCCTTGAATCTAAAATTTAGGGCTTTCAATCTATGCTCCCAATCTAAAATTCTTTTAACAGCCCTGACTTCCCTAAGAAACCATGTGACTATGGTTTTCTGAGGGCATTAATAATCTGTATTGTGGTTGTTTGACCAGCCAGATAAATCCACAGTCCCCATGAGTTAGCTGTGGAGTGTAGACAGATCTTTCTCTGCTCTTTCTTTCCTTCACAGATGAAGGTAGATCTGGGTTTTTTGTTTTTTGTTTTTGTCTGCTCTGAAAGCTACTTTGGGGTTATCCTGCCATCTCTTCTCTCCACCTCTAGTCAGCTCTTCCCTCCTCCCTCTATAACATGGTAGACTCTCTTGGTTTTAAATTCTCTGGGTGGAGCATCAGGAAAGCTACTAGACTATGCTGAAAGTTTGATTATGGGAGTATGGATGGGACAAGGTGGCTTTTCATGTGACTCTGAGTGTTTCAGGACACAGGAGTAAATACCTCCTGAAGGATCCCAGGGCTATGTCTTATACACACACACCCAGGGCCAGCCCTACCATTGGGTATAGCTGCCTCAAGTAGTAGGTTTTGTGTATCATGAAAAGGTAGCAAATTGTCTGCTCTCCAGTTTGTCATGATTTGTGTTTCTGCTGCTAAGGATGAGAAAGTGTGCTTGAGGGATTTTATGCCTCCCATGTTGAAGTACTGTAATTTGCTTTGCTTTGGATGCTATGCTCCTTGGATTGGGTGGGTGCAGGACAGCAAAGTCTCAGGCAGCAAAGTATCTTGGGTGATTCCTACATGCCTACACACGCACACACACACACACACTATAACTGTTTAGGAAGAACCATGTGATCCATGAAGTAGGATGAAGCACCACATCAGTCACAAAAATGGAAGTTCTATAATAGGAACAGTGTAGGAAGCTGTTTTGAACTGAGTCAGACCATCAATCCATTTAGCTTAAAACAGTGTACATTGACTAATGGTGGCTGCACAGTGCTTCAGGCAAGAGGCTTTCCCAGCTCTTCTTGAAGGTGCCAATGACTCGACCAAATGCTCTGTCACAGAGCTATGGTCCCACTTTAGCACAAACTACAACCTAGGTCTTGATTTCCCTAAGGTGGAAAAATCTGCATCTGGACTAGGTCACTTCAGTCTGAAGGTGATGGCTGACTTCTCAAAGTCCTACTCTTGACAAGTTGGAAGAGTTCCATTTTGGACTACCAAACCCACAAACTACCCAGGCATTGACCAGTGTCTGGAAGATTCTCAGTGGCCATTCTGGCTGGAAGATTCGCAGAGTAGAAGTCCAATAAGTGCAACTTTTTCAAGCTCTATCCCCATGTGAAAGTATTGCACTCCCCGAAGCACACCAAAGAACAACATGGTGAAGGGGGAATGATTTGATGCCCTCCCTGAGAAGAGGCCCAATGGTTGGCCATTTGGCATTGCATGCCAAAATGTGTTGTAATTGAGGAGCGGGGCCAGAGCCAATTTAAGGCTCAGTGGCCCCTCATCGCACCCTCTTGCTGCATTTTTCAGAAAGACCCACCCTCAGTGCAGTATGAGTTTAACTGGTCGCATTCAGGGCTAGGTAGGAATTTTCCCCCTCTTCTTGGGGAGGTTTTTTTTTTTTTTTGGATATTGTATCTGATTGGACTTGGCAATTGTGTGGGGTGGTGTCTTAAATAGGCTTCATCTGGCAGGTAGCTGGGGGAGAAATTAAAAGATCAGTGTTCACCTTGGCACCCTTCTGGTGAAGTAAGGGCTCTGGAGTTGCCTTTTCAGGTCATGGGACCTGGGAGGTTTGAGAAGGAGTCTGCCCTTGGGGTTGACCTTGGGGTTTACTCTCTCTTTTAAAGTCCTGGGACTTGGGGGAGAGCTCCCTAGGGTTGCCTTGCAATAAAAGACTGTCTCGGTGGCAACCAATGCTTGCTAGATTGTGCTTGGGGTTTGGTGTTTCACCCAAGGGAAGGCTTGGGGGACTGGTCACAAGTTGATGCCTGGTGGACCCAGCTGGACCCACATCAGGTTGCTTCCCCAATTTGGTTCATCCCCAGGCCACTGTAGATCTGAGAATTCTGTTCCATCTGCTCAACAGCCAATCCCCCAACCCCACCTTGCATGCAGCACAGGACACACACACCCAACACAACCATTTTAGTGCTGTAGGATTGTGGGGGATCCTCAGGGACATACTGGAAAGGTGTAATCTTCAGGGACCTCCTGGTGACTGCCAGAGGTCCCTGCAGATGCTTCTTTCAATGCGTTCAGCTACAGGAAAATAGCGGGACACATGTCTACTGATCCCCCACTGCATCTAAGAACACAGAAATAGCCCTGCTGTGAGGGTGGCTGTGCTACTTACAAGGTTGGTTTTGGGAGGATAACATTGGGAGATGTGTGATACAGGTATGTCTTCTGATGCAGAATCTTGATCATTGGTCCCTAATCTTCCATTCTTCCTAAGGAGAAGAAGGGGTATCATTAAGATCACTAGGGCCCTAACAGTTGACCTTCTAATGCAAAATGTAGCATGAGCTAAAATATCAGAGGAAGAGTGTTTCCTGCCATCCAATTGTCCTAATTTGACAGGGACAATCCCAATTACTCCTCTATCCCCCCACTTTTTCAGCTGCTTTTTAAAATGTCCCAGTTTCTCTCTCTTCCTTCCACTTTGGTCCTTTGTCCTCAGCTTACTTCAATTGCTGCAAACTGAATTCAAATTGCTGAAGTAGTTTACCCTCAATTTTCAGAAAGAGGGAAAGGAAAGGAGAGGGCAGAATATTGCCCTTCCCTGCAGGCTTAGGAAAAAACAAAGTGCTGCTAGCCTCTCCTAGCATGTGTGTCTGCCTCATTAAATAACTTTGTCATCTTCATCATACTCTGATGTTGCTCACCACACACGTCCTGGTTTTCGTCAGTGAAAAGGTGGAGGCTATGTGTTGAGTGTTGGACTATGACCCCGGAAATCAGGGTTCGAACCCCTGCTCAGCCAGGGAAACCCAGTGGATGATCTTGGTAAAGTAACACTCTCTCAGCTTCAGAGGAAGGCATGGGCAACCCCACTGAAAAAGTCTTGCCAAGAAACCCCATAATAGGTTCACCTTGGGGTCGCTGTACATCGGAAATGACTTGAAGGAAGGTGCACAATAACAATGATGTTGGAATTGCTAGTTTTCCTATTTTGCTGCACCTCTTTTTTGACACAGAGTCAAGCCAATGACAAGTGTCATCAATTGTGGTGGCAAATGTTGAGATTTCTCATAGTGATATGAGGGAAAGTGTCTAAGAAAGTCTCTGTCTCCTCCACCGCTTTGCACAAGCTATTTGCTGACACTTCTGCTTTTTCTTCTGGTTCCTGTCTATTAATTCCGCTTTTGCTTAAAGCAAAAATTTCCCTCAGGTTCAGACTGTGGACGGAAAACAGACAAACCTCTAGTGGCTCCTTCCTTGTCGCTGGATAAGTAAGTGTTCTGGATAAGTACGGTAAGTTGCAAAGGGAAATGAGAGCATTTGGTCCAGATAGGACAAGGATGATCCAGGACAGGTTGCAAAAACAGAAAAAGAGATAAATGGAAGAATGTGAATTGGAGTGGATACATAGATTTTTTTCCCCCTACGGGGACCAAATAGTAGGTGGGAGGGTTTCATTTCATATATGAAAACAGCATGGGGGGGGATAGTTAATTTCTGTTCTTTGCTAGTGGTACAATTCTGGTCTACTTTAAGACAGAGGGCTGTGTTTCTGATTAATTTTAACAAGAAAAACATGAGGTCTCTGGATCACATGCAGTTTGGCTGTTAGATTATGACAAAGATAAAGATATAGAGAATCACACTATATTTCAGGTTAATTTGACACTTGTGGTGTTTCCTTGGAAGGACAGTGTGACTGCTGCCCCAGTCCAAAATGTCTCTTCTGTCTATTGTTATTAAGACTTATTTTCAGACTAGAATTTTTCCCCAGGGAGCAAACAGCAGTAGAAGAGGAGTGTTGACTGCAAGTAGGTAAGTGATAATTTATATTTTTAACTCTGTAATGTAAGGGCAGGAAGAAGGCTTATTGGGGTCTACTGGTAGACCTTTACGTAATTTATAGTAGGTTGCCCAAGATTCCTGACTCTGGGTGCATCTACACTGTAGAAATAATGTATTTTGACACCACTTTAACTGCCATGCCCCCATCCAACATTTTCTTGGGATTTGTAGCTTTGTGAGTCACCAGCATGTGTTGGCAGTGAAGGCTAAAGACCTTGTAAAACTACAGATCCCAAGATTCCATAGGATGGAGCTAACACACTTAAAGTGGTATCAAACTGCATTGTTACTACAGTGTAGATGTCCCCTCTGTCTAACAATAGCAACAGGTCACTGGTCTAAAACATAACAAGGAGTAAACTATGACATTTCTATGTGCTTTACCACTGGGACACTTCTATCAAAATAACACTTTCTCAGGGTTTCCATCAATATATTTTCTCTAGATGGTGGTACATAATAGAGCATATATCAGAGTGGGAAATGTCCTCCTTATATTGTCAGACTGTGGAGGCCACCTTCCCTGACCATTACAGTCAGTGGTGAAGGATGGTAGGTGGCTAAGTCCAACAATATTGAGAGGGCCCTGATTCTCCATCTCTGGCTAATATGATGGATGGTTTCTGACCTGTTTATCCATCTGTGTAAGCCACTGTGGTGTGTTTCTGCAAAAAACGCAGGACGTAGATTTCTGAAGTGAGTAAAAAGAAATAAAAACACAATGAATCACATGTAAATGTGATGGTCAGGCTCACTATTCCAGGTCAGCTCTTTCAAGCTCCAGTAAGATGTAATAAGTGATTCCATATAGCTGTTCCAAGCAATAAAAAGGTTTGTTTTGTTTTATAGTCCAGTCCTACTGAGCATCTGGAAAAGAGTTATTACAGGAGTAGAACCTGAAATTTTGTTATATAGTATTCCATTCTGAAAATATTGTTACGTTCTTACCCCACTTCTGTGAGTGATGAGACATTATATACATAAGACTGTGTGCTTTTATTTGTTGTTGTTGTTACTGTTGTTGTTGTGTTGTGTGCCTTCAAGTCACTTCCACTTATGGCAACCCTAAAGCTAACCTATCATGAGGTTTTCTTGACAACATTTGTTCAAAGGGGATTTGCCTTTGTCTTCCTCTGAGGCTGAGAAAGTGTGACTTACCCAAGCTCACCCAGTGAGTTTCCATGGCCAAATGGGGATTTGAAACCCGGTCTCCAGGGTCATAGTCCAATGCTCAAACTACTACATCATGCTGGCTCTCCTGTTTTTATATAGCAGAATCTTTTATGGACTACGGCCCATTTCATCAGCTGCACCAGTTGCAACTACAAATCCCAGGATTCCATAGAAGGCAACCATGATAGTTAAAGTGAAATCATAGCAGTATAACTGGGTGGTGTGAAAGGGCCTTAGTTTCATACTCTCCAGAGGTGGCAATCGTTCAGTCTGCCAGATGTTACAGGACTGCAACTTCCAGCTACCCTAGCTAGCAAAGCCAGTGGTGACAAATGGTGAGAACTGCAGTGAAACAACAGCTAGAGAGCGGCATGATTCACACCCTAATCTACCCTAATTGGCCTTAGTTCTTCAGGTCCAAGTCTTTCCATTCCCTGCTTCTTGGGCTTTATCTACATGGGCAAATTACCCCAGCTTGCCCACATCCGAGATCCCTGCAGTCCATACGATGGAAGGCATTTGCCCCGTTCTGCCCCTGGGCAGTCCTCACTATTCCCAGGACAAAAATGGGGCTCAGACAGGGGTAAACTGGTGTAAGACCCAATATTGTGGTCCCATCCAAATGGTGAAAATAATCCCAATGGCAATTGCATGGAAGGTGATGTGTCTAAATAGACATTCACATCAATACATCTAATTCAGAAGTGGGGTAGCCAAATCCACTGTAAAGCTCCAAAGGGAAGCCTTCGGATCTTTTCTTGGAGTTTTTAAAAAGCTCCATAGGCGATGTGAATGTGCAATTGGTAGGACAGTCGCATTTGCATTGCTGTGATGAGGCAGCATAAGCTGATTGGCTGGATGAGCATGGGGGGTGGGGCTAGCAAACAGGTAAAGCGCCTGCTGCTGCCATGTTGGGTTTTCGGCTAAGTGAGAGATTGGTAAGGAGACAAAACATCTATTTTGTTCTTGCTCTTCTTATTCTTTTTCTTTTGTAAATTTGAAGTATTGCTTGTGCATACCATGGTAAACAGTTTAAAATTTTTCAGCAGCGGCAGATTTAAAATGGCAAGTAAATCACTCACGGCTGCCATCTTGGCTAGGGGGCACGCAAAGTTGGGGGGGGGCTCTTTTGACCATTAAGACAGGTCGCAGCACTGCAAATTGCTCTTTCTTCAGAGGAGATCGTATTTTCAGTTGGGATGTAGAAAGATGTGCTGTGTCCACCACGACCACCTGCAGAGTTGTTCCACGTCGACAGGACGCCAAGGAGAAGGTTTCTGGAGAGACTTCTGCAAAAGGCTTCAGGCTGAGAAGGAAAAATTCCTGCACACTGCCTTGAGCTCTGGCTTGCCAAATAAAGACAGCAACAAGGCCAGCCTTCACTCAACTTGAGGGCTTTAATCTTTGTTGGCAGTATATTTACAATATATATACAGAGTATAAGACAGCCGTCTCTAATACTCATAAATCTCTCTTAAACCAACAAACTGCTTTGCCAACCACCATCCACAACAAACCCACATTGGAGATAATTCCCATCTCCTGTTTATAGGCAGTTAAACAGTGCCTGTTACATCAGGCATCTCAAGTGTGCATACTCACAAGTGCTAACTCACACACACACCTGCCACTGGAGCTTAACTACTTTCATTACTAAGCTTACAGCTCCATCTTGGGGTCACATCCATGTCATTTCCTGACATTTCCCCCCTCATATAGATGGGGCCTGTGTTCTAAAATAATACTGTACTTGCTTTACTCTGCTGCCACTGGGAAAAAACAGAGTGGGCCCTGCATGTCTGCAGGATCCCATTCTGGCAGGCCAGCTGGTCACTCCAGCTGTTGGTCACCCTTGCCCTTCTGGGTCCAGGAAGGGGTCCCACAACACATGACCAAGGTTTGGCACATTCAGGGGGGCTTTGGTCATATGTTGCGGCTGCCTTTCTTTATGGTGGTTGCAGCTGCAGCGACGGGCCAGTGTTCCTGTCATCAAGGTAACGGAGGAACCCTTGTTCCTTTTAATTAGAGATGTTGGAGATTGGCCAGAGCCTATAACACACAAAGCAGATGCTTTGGTATCAAGTTACATTTTGTTGTGGTGGTGTGCCTTCAAGACATTTCTGACTTACAGCAACCCTAAGGCGAACCTATCATACAAGTTATGCTATCATCTCAATATCTAATGCAGTCAAGGTTATGGCCTTGCTAAGGCAATGAACTTGCCTTTGGACAATGTCGTATCAGTCTGAAGGGCAAAATCCGCTGAACCATTTGTCTTAAAACACAAGTTTGTGTCTGGAAAGATGGGTGGCTTTTTGGAGTCACCAGTGCTCCTGTCATGTGTGCTTATGCTTACTTCCTATTGTTGGGGTCCAGATCTGGAAGGGACTAAGACCCACTAAGAGGAAGTGGGGCATAAGAGTTAAGCTGGGTTTCCCCCTCTTTTCCTCTCCCCCCCCCCTAGGAAAACAGACCCTAAGGTAACAGACTTGTCTCTTTCCAAATGCCTAGCTAATAATAATAATAATAATAATAATAAATAAATAAAATTTATGTGTATCCTGCCCCTCTACAAAATGCAATTGGGGCGGCTTACAATATTAAAATATACATACAAACCCCTCTATCCCACCCACCCCTTAAAATACAATTAAATAATTAAACATTTAAAACATACTTAATAATTACCAAAAATACTAAAAACAACACAATAAAAAGCTGGATGGGATCAGACTAATAAGACTTTTCCTCTCTGTTGGCGGGTTATCCATTCAGGAAAGGCCTGCTGGAAGAGATCCACCTTAAGAGCTTTTTAAAAGCTATTTAAGGTGGTAATGCGACAGATCTCATCCCTTCCATAATCTGGGAGCAATAGCCAAAAAGGTCCTCTGGGAGCTACTCAAACTGACTTCAGTTTACACAGACCCCCCCTCTCTCGTGTTGCTTATCTCTATAGCAGTTTTAAAATGTAAAACTACATTTTACAGGGCTCTTCCAGATTGCTCTAAAGAACTGAACTCCCTTGCAACAGACAGGACCTGTTTGGATTTTGCCAGGTATTGCTGTTTGTTGTTGTTGTTGTTATACTTATTTCTATCCCACCTTTTCCCCAGTCTGGGACTCAAAGTGGCTTACAACAAACTAAAAACACACAATTAAAAATTCACAAAATACAAAAGTTAAAAAAGATTGAACCATTATAAAATGAAAATCAGATTAAAGTATTCACCATTAAACACACACACATACACACATCTCAGCACAACAATGAGTAAGATCCAACACATTGTTTAGGTGAGACAGGCCTTCAATCATCAAACGTCTGTTGAGACAGAAAAGTCTTTACTCGTCTGCATAAAGAAAGTCCCTTATGAGTTTTTGTTATGGTACATCTCAGAATTATTATTAAAAAAACCCACAATATCAGTTGGGGAATAAAACATTGTGGTTGGTGTTGGGAGTTACCTGCAACTACTCCAGAACAAGAAAAACATCATCTGGGTACTTAAAAAAAAAAAAAACCCTTAGGAACTAGGTCTGTATCCACATTGCATAATTATAGCAGTTTGATACCACTTTAATAGCCACGTTTTATTTTATGCAATTGCGATACAAGGACTCCCTGAAACCAGATCTCAGGCTTGGCCAAATTGATCGCCAGCAATGGCCCACCCTGGCCTCACATCGGGAGGCATGGAGACGCACTATCCACAATGCTGCAGCCTTATTTGAGAACTCACGCCGAACAAGTCTTGAAGAGAAATGACAACGCAGAAAGAATCAGAACCCGGAAACATCACCCAAGGAGACTTTCCACTGCGCTTTCTGCAACCAGACTTGTTTATCTCGGATTGGTCTTTTCAGTCATCAGTGAGCTTGCAGAAAGTGCGGGATGTGTCCTTCCTGAATCTTCGTTTGCGAAGAAAAGCCAGAGGGAGAGAGTTTGAAGAGAGACTTAAAATTCTTTCATTCATTGCCCTGAACTTCAGCATTATGCTCTCCAGGGGAAAAAGTCTAGGTACCACACCAAACTGCAAATCCCAGGATGCCTTAGGAAAGAGACATGGCTGCTAAAGTGGTATTGAACTGCTGTAATTGTGCAGTGTGGATACAGATATACTGCAGCCACCATTAACAATTGCTCCATCTGGAGGAGTCCTCAGTAAAACTCAGGACTCCACTCTAAGGCACATAGTTAGTTGCTCATGAAATGCAGTTAACACAACCACCTCAGATGGAAATTTTGGATGTTATTAAAATATAACAAATTGAACACACACACACATTTTCCATATCAGTGCCAAAATGTACCATGCTAGATCTCTTAAGACAGTTTTTTTCCCCATTCTAAAAATGTTGCCTGAAACCATATAAAGAAAAATTAGGTGGCAGGGTAATCCCAGATTCTGTTAAAATACACATGATAAAAACAAGAAAGCAGCAAGAAAAAACTATATTGCACATACAATTGAAGAAGAGACTCAATGTCCACATAGACTGAGGGACATTTAGGGACCATCCATACAATTAGCTTGTGTTTTTTGCCCCTTTGTTTTCTTATTATATCCCATGACTTTATTTTCCACTACAGAATTCCTGTTCCCCCAAACAAACAAGATGCCTGAGTATGGACACACTTGGCAGGCAGTGGTTCTACCTTCTAAGAAGAAGAAGAATTTGGTTTCTTCTGTGGTGACTCAGATAATTCTGATCCTTGCCTGTGGTTGCAGAGGTAGGCACAATGTTCAGAAATGACTGGAAAAAAAATGGAACTATGAAATTATCCACCTCCTTAAAAGGTCAGAAGTTCTAGAGCAGGCTCCTCCAACCTGCTGTTCTCCCCAGCTGTGTTAGACTACAGCTCCCATAATCACCAGCCACATGAACAGTGGAAGATGTAGTCCAACAGTCTAGGCACCACATTAAGAAAAGTTGGTCCCAAGGAAGCACTAGCAGGGTTTCTGCTTCCTTTGGCAGGGGAGGGCAACAGAGAAGATTTGGGTGGAGCTTAGAGAAGTTCCGTTTTGGACTACAGTTCCCAGAATTCCCCAGCCAGCATGGGGTATTTTGAGAACTGAATTCCTCCCCAAAAGGAACTTTCAAAAGCTCTGCATTTGGTCATTTACTAACATACCTAAATGTACTAATTTTAATCATTCCTTGTTTTCATATAAATCTTGTTATTCAAGTTTAACCTTCTGTGGTTCAAGGACTAATGCAGTAAATGTTCTAACTGCTGCTGCTGCTACTACTACTACTACTAAATGTACAAGTGCCATTCTCTTTGGGGATGATGGGAGTTACAGTCCCAGACACCTGGCTGGAAGGTGCTGTTCTAGAAGAGGTGCTAGCAGAATTCGAGCTTCCTTCAGAGGAGAGAGCTATAGAAACTTGGAATATTTTGGTAATATTTGGTTTACTTACAGCTGGACTAATTAAGCATAAGCAGTGACAAGTAACATGTACCATTTTACCAGGTAACAGATCTGCTCTCTCTAATTGGATGCCTCATGGCCCAATGAAGCAGAGCCCACAGACAGCAGATGGAAAACAGTAGCTAGCATTTCAAAGCTGATAAGATGATCAGAAATTGTAGGAGACAGGGAGTTCAATCTGCAATCAAAGAATAGAACGATGAAGGAAGGAACAGGATATTCTAAGGCAGGAAGTCAAGAATATAGCCCACCATCAAAGATGTTCAGAGCTTTCAGGACCCTGGACAGGTCACTAAAAGTTGATCACTTCTTCCAAGTGAGTCTCTATCCAAAGTACCTCCCCAGTTCTGATTGCAGTTTTTGGGTTACATGCACTCTGGTTGAGAATGGAGAGTTTTAAAGGGTCTGCTTTGGAGCTGAAAGTGAACACTCCATCTTCTGTCCATCCACTTCAATCCTAGGCAAGACTTCAGAAGTCATAGTGTGAGTCCCTGGTTCCTCTGTGGAATCTGTCTGGTGTAGGGGATGCTGTTTTTAGGGAGAGCAGTCTTGGGTTTTAAAGAGCATGGATGTCATATTTGAGCTTATTATCAGGGCCTGAAGCCAATGTGTCTATTATTGGTGAAGTTTCAGTCAACCTGTGCAACTCCTTCCCATCCTTGGTGTGGGTCGGTATGCTTTCCCAGATCAAGGGTAGCTTGCAGATCTAAAGAAGATAGTGCCTCAGCAATAATCTAGCTCAGATTGAAAGTTTATATAGGAGCTGGAGGAACTGCTCCTTCCTGGCTGTCAGGCCATCTCCTGGGCCAATTTTTACAATGCTTCTTCCTGCTTCTGAATAGATACTTTCCCAAGTAGTCAGTTAAATCACTGGGGCCTTGAAGCTTCTACCTGGCTTCTCTGATCATCTGGTGAAGGGGGGCATTCTGAGAGTCAGTCAAGGTGATACTGTGTAGAGTTCTGGATAGCAAAGTTCAAGAAGAATATTGATAGAGAAGGATGATCAAGATGATCAAAGGTCTGGAAACCAAGCCTTATGATGAGTGGCTTAGGGAGCTAAGTATGTTTAGCTTGAAAAAGAGAAGACTGAGAGGTGATATGATAGCCATCTTTAAATATCTGAAGGGATGCCATGTAGAAGATGGAGTGAGACTTTTTTCTTCTACTCCAGGGACTAGAACACAAACTAATTGATTTAATTTACAAGGAAAGCAATTCCACTTAAACATAGAGGATAACCTCTTTAAGAACTGTTCAGTAGTAGAATAGACTGCCTTGGAGAGTGATTGAATCTTCTACTTTGGAAGTCTTTAAACAGAAGTTAGATGGGTATTTTTCAAGAGTGTTTTAGTTAGGTATTCCTATATGGCAGGGTATTAGACTAGGTGGCCTTTATGGTTCCTTCCAATCCTATGATTCTATGATTCAATCTGTGATGGGGAAGTTTGGGTCCAAGAGCTCCTAAGAAAAGGTCAGTCAAACATCCCACCATTTTAATTCAGGGCCCAATGTGGTTATTTGATTGGGCCCCAATTTGGATCAGGCCAAATTAGACCAGATCCAACCCAATCTAGACTTGTAGCTGAATTCTAATCCAAGAATCTAAATCACTGTCCATCCTATTGACTTGCATTGGGAAACCAAAGTGGCCATAACCTCTTTTTTGTCCATGCAAATGAATGAAAATAATTTGATATTACAATCCCTTCAGATATTATTACCCCAGACAAAGTACATACAGGTACTGTAGCTGTAGGTAGTTTTGCTTTTAAAGTTTGCTTTAGTATATATAAAGCTTGCTAGTATGTATGGTGCTTTTCTGAATTGTGGTAGTGCCTCTGCTGTTTTTGTGCTCGTAACAAAGACTTCTCATTATTCTGCTGTCAGCTGCTCCAGGAAGCTCCCACTGAAATGACAAGTACTCTTGCTTCTAGACTTTGATCAGACTGAGATCTGCTTGGCTTTCGAAATGGAACAAGAGAGTTCATACCAAATGAGACATAAATGTAATTCATAAACAGTGGAGATGCTCTCCAATAGTGCAGTGAAGCAAAGACCAATTTTGCTCATTTGGAGAGGAAATTGTATTTAAAGTTACCCCAATATGATGTGTTTATTAACTTGGACATTGTGTGTAAAGAAGAGGAGAAAAGGAAAACCAAAAACAAAGGAAGACATCTGAAAAAGTTAGGGCTAGCTGCACTTTGTGGGTGGGATAAAATAAGGATCACCTCTGGGTTAATGATCTCTTTTCTTAGGGTGGGAGGGCCAGATCACAATCATAGAATGATAGCATTGGGAGAGTCCACAAGGGTCATCTACACCAACCTGCTGGCATGCAGGAACACACAATCAAAGCACTCCTGACAGATGGTCATCCAGCCTCTGTTTAAAAACCTCCAAAGAAGGAGTCTCCACCACACTCCAAGGCATTGCATTCCACTGCTAAACAGCTCTTACTGTCAGGAAGTTCTTCCTAATGTTTAGGTGGAATCTTTTTTCCTGTAGTTGTCCATTGCTCTGTGTCCTAATCTCTGGAGCAGGAGAAAACAAACTTGCTCCATCCTCAGTATGATATCCCTTCAAATATTGAAACATGGCTATCATATCACCTCTTAACCTTCTCTTCTCACTGTAGACCAGAGGTGGGAATCAAGCAGCCCTCCTGATACAGTAGGACACCTGTATCCATGGGGGATTAGTTCCAAGGGGCCCCATAGATACCGAAAACCACAGATAACTGTGAATGCCATTGAAAATAATGGAACATCTGGTTTAAAATACCATAGA
Organism: Gambelia wislizenii; assembly: GCA_030847615.1. Lineage (NCBI taxonomy): Eukaryota > Metazoa > Chordata > Lepidosauria > Squamata > Crotaphytidae > Gambelia > Gambelia wislizenii. The sequence goes on along the minus strand of JAUMIR010000010.1, from coordinate 29,533,041 downwards.
GTTGCCTTGGAGGACCTAGAAAATGGCTAGAGGGGACATTTTCTAGGAAGACTCTATGGTAGCTGTGCTGAAACTAAAACTGCTGATAACTGAATCAGTGGCTAATGAATTAGCAGATATGGGGGTCCTACTGTATTGTCAGATTGCAGGCTACAACAGCCTTAGCCAATGGTGAAGAATGCTGGAGGGTGTAGTCCAACACCATCTGGAGGGCTGCATGATAGCCATCCCTTTTCTAGTGCATCCTACTGGTACATCAATATCCCAATACCATAGCCAAGAAGAAATTATTAAACCACCACAGATGTAGGGCTTATCTACATGGACAATATACCCAGTCTTACTCCCATCTTAGAGCCCTGCAGTCTTGATGATGCAGGGCTTTTGCCCCATTTTGCCCCCGGGCAGTCCTCACCACCCCTGGGGCAAAGACAGTGCTAAGAATGGGGTAGGGGCTATTACAGTGCTTAAAGAAATACCTGCTTTAATCTGTTTCTGTGGGCAAAAAATGGCTCAGGCCCCCTGTGACCATTGCTTTAGCTATTGGTCTACTGTTGCTCTGCTGCAGCAGAATGGAGTCCTACAACATGTGACTAAGGCTGGTCACATGTAAGAGGCCTTGCTCCCATGCTGTGGGCCGACTTTCTAGCTTCCAAGAGGGTGAGGGAAATAGCAGCAGCAGCTGGGACCTTCTTCCTATTTGGAGATGGAATGGGCCCAATCCACAGGCAGGATATGTGGGCAGGGAGCCGGCGTATCTTGGCCTGTGACAATGAGCCCATAGTGTGTTCCCTTTTCTTCTACTTCTGGGTCCAGGTAAAACAACCAGCTGACAATACTGCTGTGGTTAGGGTGTAAGGTCAAACCATGGAGCTGGATTCCTCATCCTAAGGCACTACTCTCTTGACAACATATGAAACAACTCAGTGTTTGGCATGGTTTGGAAAGAAAGATAGGATGCCCAGTACAAAAGTAAACCTGATTTTATTTATGGGTTTTATTGGTTTTTGTACCAACAAGAACAAATAGACTGTTACCCTAGTCCCCCTGCTCCTCCCAGGCTCTCCCCCAACTTTTTGATGATTCCACAAACAGGACACATACATTGATGGGATGCAACAGGTGCAAGTGAATAGATCAGACAACCATAGAATAATAGCATCTTAGAGTTGGAAGGGACCACAAGGGCTATCTACTCCAACCCCCTGCCATGCAGGAATACACAACTAAAGCACTCATGAAAGATGCTCATCCAACCTCTGTTTAAAGAGCTCCAAAGATGGAGAATCCATCACCTTGCAAGGCAGTCCACTCTCAAGCAGCTCTTACAGTAAAGAAGTTCTACCTGTTTAGGTGGGATCACTTGTAATTTGAATCTGTTGGTTTTTGTTCTAGTCTCTGGAGCAGCAGAAAAAGAGTTTGCTTCATCCTCAATATGACATTCCTTCAAATATTTAAAGTTTAAATATTTTAAAATAATTTAAATATACAGTTGGGCCTCCACATGCACAGATTCTGCACCCACATATTCAACCATCCATGGCTTGAAAATATTCAAAAAAATATATATCCAAAAAGCAAACCTTGATCTTACCATGGAGATTTTCAGACATCCTAAAAAATGCGCGACAGGGATGACAGATTGCCAAAGGGCTCTCTTTTCAGACAACATCATCCCTGTCTTGTCCTCCTCCTGTGCCGCCTCCTTTCCATCTGTATTTTTATTGATGGCTTAAGCCATCAATAGATCGCCCATTCCATCTCTGTGATAGAATCATGGGCTTGTGAACCAGCTCCGTGTTTCTGTGGCACGATGCCAGCCACAGTGGGAGGTCCCTGCTGAAGACTTCCGGGTGCGATCGGGACATCAAGGTAAGTGGCACCCTTTCCCCCCACTCCCCAACTTTGTTTTTGTGCTTGCTGTCACTTTTCTTTCTTCCTTTAACTTTAAAAAAAAGTTCCTGCATGCTCATTCTCTCGTGAGAATGGCCGGGGATTTCAAATTAGGAAGTGAATACAGCTATGTGCGAGCTGTATTCACTTCCTGGACTACTGGAGAGAGGGGGGAGCCATTTCTGTCTCACTTTTAAGGTAAGTCTGATTTTTTTTTTAAAGTGTAACAGGGAGTGGCATGGGAAATAGCTAGTGAGACAGGGATGCTATATATGGTCCCCATCTGAAAATCTCCCATGTTATATAAGGGACACCATTTTAGTATACCACTGCATATAACGGGATGAGCATGCACAGATTTTGTATCTATGGGGGCCCCTGAATCACACCCCAGAGGATACCAAGGGACCACTGTGTATCTAAAAAAGTTTAAGTATTTAAATAACACAGTGGTCAGGACAAGGGAAATAAGTGACAAAGATTTTACATCTGTTCACATTGACATTAATACCTTTGTTTTTTCTCCCTTTGGCAGGTATGCTGAGCCAAAAAGCATCGAGTTACAGACTGACGGTGTCTTCATTGGTCACTGTGCGGCAGAACAGCTGTGTTCACATTCCCTGTCAATTCACTTATCACTATAAAGATATTTCCCGGAATGAGAAGCTTTCTGCCTACTGGTTTAAAGTCCAGGAAGGAATTAGAACCTGTTTTGGATACAGAGCCTGCATTTCAGGATCACTTGTGGCCACCACTGATGGTAGGAAGACCATTGTCAGATCTGCTATGAACCGTTTCCACTTAATAGGAGATCCAAACCAAGGCAACTGCTCTCTTATCATCATGGATGCCCAAGCAGAAGATGAGGGATATTACTACTTGAGAATTGAAGGAGACAACAAATTCGGATACAGTTATTTTCCAGCTGGTGGTTATACGTCACCTTACATTTATGTGACAGGCAAGTATCTTCTTCATGATGCATTTGCTCATTGATCTCTCTCTCTTTTTTTGTTTGTGGGGATGGAAAAAGATAGATCTATAGATCTAGTCAGCAGCTCTGCATACTATGGTGTGTGGGAAGGATAGGAAACTTGTGTGTCCCGTTCCTCCACATTAGTTCAATGTTCTCAGTAGATGTTTCATACCTTCTGATGTTGGCGAAGCTTTGGGGCTGTCTATACTGCAAAAAAACTCCTCATTGAATGCGAGGAGATGCCTACTTCTCTTAATGTGATCCCACGGCGAGTCGACCTATTCAGAAAGAAGGGAGCAAAAAAGGCCAAAAACTCCAAGGAAAAGCCTTTGTCGCTTTCCTCAGAGTTTTTCAAAAACTGTCAGAGGGGTGCTCATTCCCCCTCATTAGGACAGCAATCTGATTGGAATCGCTGTCCCAGAGTACAGGAAGTGTGTCCCTGATTGGCTGGACAAGCATGCTGGCGGGGCATGCTGACAAGGTAAGTGCCCGCAGATGCCATTTTCTTTTTTACCAGAGTGATTGGGGATGGGGAAGGGAGGTGGGTGGCTGTCATTATCACCCACCCACCCTAGTTGCCACTGCTGTCATCTTGGCCATGGGGATTGGGGAAGGTAGGAGGGCGGCTGCCATTGTCTCTCCCCTCCCCAGTTCCCCCTTGCCGCTGCTACCATTGCCCTGCTGCTACAGAGAGTGACGGAAGGGAGGAGGGCTCATCTCTTTTCCCTGTTTCTCCCCCATGCTGCTGCCATTGCCGTCACACTGCTGTGGAGAGTGAAGGAAGGCTTTCTCACCCTTCTCTCCACCATTTCTCCCCTCTCCACCATCACCATCCCACCACCTCTGCACCAGAGCTGTCATCTAGCATGCAAAGTTTACAGGGGATACTGAGCAAAAACCCACATCATTAAAACAAGGCACAGCTGCTGTGACTTGCTCTTACTGCAGGGCACTACGTCTCCCCCCCCCCTCTATAGACAGGGCCAAATTATTTCTCAACATCTAGTGGATCCTCCCTGTTGGGATGTACATGAATGCTCTGTTTTGGTTGTCATGATAAAGTGGAGAAAAAGGAAATGGGTCATTGGCAAATACTGTTTCCTTTGCATGATCACCCTGCTTGAAGTGAACCATTTTATTATTATTTATTATTATTATTAAGTGAACCATTCTTTGCAGGTCCACATTCCTCCTCTTCTTCTCTGTGCCCTGGTTTTGGTTGCAAGCTCCTCAAATATGGGCTGGGCAGTGAGGGGAGTATTTATTTCAAGTGGCCAGGGGTCCTATTTTACAGAGATATATTTAAAGGCCTGCCAATGGCTGTTCTCTATTTGAAGGTGCCCTCCATGTGGAGTACTGTCCAGTCTGAGTCTGGTCTAAAGATAGAGAACCACAAGAAAATTTGCAGCTGGACAGCTAGTCATACAACTCCCCTGGTCACAGTTTCCCCACTATGATGAGATGGGTTGCATTTATATTCTAATATCCATACACATCAGCATATTGATGCCCTCTTTCCCCTCTTTTTGGGGTATGATTAAGCGCCCACCCTAACCTGGAGCCATTCTCAAGTGAGGCCTTGAACTCTACAGTAATGTACTCCATCCCAGACTATAACCAAAAGATGCTTTAAAAGTTCAAGTGAGCAAGTCACCATCATATATGTATTTAGACTATTGGTGGTGCTTAGGTTCGTAGGTGATTAGAGAAAGGTCATCTAATCTATTTTGTCTTCTGACCCAAGATAGGGTCTTTCACACATCAGCTGCTCCCATGAAAAGCTTGGGATTTTTTATTTTGGTCTACAACTGTCAGGTTTCCCTAGCCAACATGGATGCTGGCCATGCTGGCTAGGAGATGTTCAAACTGTAGTCCAAAAAAAAGGTTTGGTTTTTGAAGGTTTGTTCTCATCCATCAGCAAAAGCCACAGATTTTAGACTTCAGCTTTCTATGATTAGAAAAAAAATGCAAACAAGGGAATGCACACTGACAGGGCCTGCCCTATTGATATACCTCAAAACAGGGTTCCACTGTCACCTGCCAGGCACTGGGGACCTTAGGGATGCTAATTTGATTTTCTGAACCACTGAGTTGAAAAACTGAATACCAGTGTTGGCAACTTTGAGTCCTGGCTGTACTATATGATAACTATGGTATCACCTTTCTTCTACCTGCTGTCATAAGGTGAAGAAGTAAGAGACCAGGAGGACAGCAAGTGTAGATGCAGGCAAGTCTATTCATGCACATGCTTAGAGAGTCAGCCATGAAATATAGTGGCTAGAGTGTCTCTGTCTCCTTTGGAAAGTTGCTCTAGTATCCATGCTGTATGTCTTTGTGTCTCCCTACCTCCCAGTCTTTTCACAGCAGTGGCAATCAGGGGTGTAAGTATGAGAAGGAATGAAGAGCAAAGATGGTCTTGGATCCTTTCAAACTCCACAATCCCTTTCACACTACAATTCCACTGTAACAGCCATGGGATCATCTTATGGAATATTGGGGGATTGTAGTTTGGTGCAATTCTAGAACTCTCTGGCTAAGAATTCTAAATGCTTCTCCCTAAACGACAACCTTCAGTATTTCTATAGGATGTTGCCATGGCAGTTAAAGTGGTATCACAGTGCTACAATTGTGCGGTGTGAAAAGGGCTCCATATCTTGGTGATCTTAACTTGAGATCATCACTATCCCTACAGTCATCTTCTTTCTGATGATGATCATCACCAAGCCATTCTTCAAAATCTCAAGAGAGAATGAGAGAAAGAAAAAAGTGTAGGGCGGTGAGTTATTTTTTTTAAAGGGGGGGGGGACAGAAAGCACAAGTGCTGTGGCTTTTCCCACTGTGAGCATCCATCCCCTGGGTGATAATCTCCAAGGCAATATGTTTCTCAACAGAAGATGACTATTTTTGCCTGCTTGTGCCATACAGCCATTCACATGGAGTTATTTGCCCAGCAATGTGATCTGACACTATGGTTCTTACTAATCTTTGTGCCTTCTGTTTACAACAGGGGCCCATTCACACTACATAGTTAAGTGCCATGGTTCCATCCTATGGAATCATGGGATTTGTAGTCTGTTGAGCCACTAGAACACTCTGCCTGAGAATCCTAAATGGCTCCCCCACAATAGTGCAAATCCCAGGATTCCATAAGACTGAACCATGGCAGTTAAAGTGAAATAATAGTACTACAACTGTACAATGTGAATGGCTCCAAGGACCTTTCCTAATTTCAGACACTGTGGTTTCAGTAACCATTCAGAACCACACCCATCTTTTTTAAAAATTAATTTTTATTCACTCAATCCACTTCATACACTTATTTGTTGTTTACACCATGTTCAGTATTTCCATTTATATAAATTTATGTAAACAGAACAATTTATGTAAACAGAACAATACGTATCTTAACCGGATTTCTGAGCAGCTTTCTTGACTTAATCAAGCCTTCATCTCCCCTTGAACTGCCACAACCTTTGACTCCCTTATCGAATGTTTCCTATTTTTGAAATTGCCCAGCAATTTCTCTTGAATTGCCCAGCAATCCATTTGGCATACTTACCATTCTCCTCTTCATGTTTCAGATCAACCCCAAAATGTCCAGATCACATGGATCATAGAAACGCTTGGTAAGATTTGAAATTCTCAGCCCCCCACCCCCGTGGTCTGTGTCTGCTATCCCACTCTCCCAAAAGATGGCCCAGCTCAGTTCATGGTATCTCTGATGTCTAGCAGAGTTCCAAAAGTTTAGTTGGAGAGCTAAAAATGTTTCCATGGACTCTTCCAGAGTGGTCCTCTGGAAATGTGACCTCTTGCCTTGAGTTTTGCTGGATTTGCTGAGCCTCCACATCCTCTCATTCCATTCTTTTGGGTGGGCTCCTTGTACTGATTTCTTGGATATGCACTAGGACTCTTCCAAAGTTTTTTTTTTTTTAAACTAGGGAGTGATTTGCTAAGGTGTACTTAACCTGGCCCCAAAAGGGTCTGTGAGAGGCTCATGTGTGATAAACTGCTACAACCCCCCCCCCCCGGGGCAGGCCCTCCATCACAGTAGGCCTTTGCCCTTCTTTGTCTAAGGAGGATGGCACTAGGGATGCTACCTGAAAATATTTTAGCTTTTTGGAATCTCATTTGTTGAGTCTTCCATATGTTTCACTGACATGTTTTCCTACATTTCTGGTATGTGTATATTTGCTCTCTTGCTTTGTTTCTTCACTAGCTGTGACAGAGACCCAGCTTGTTTTGTGACACCTACCACTAGATTTTTCTGTCCAAATAGCAGAACATTTTCCAGTCTTTTACAACTCCTCTAAGGCATCAGACCCACTAGGTTTTATACAGTCTGGACAAAGGACCCCCATTTTGGACATTTACATCCATAGAGTTTATATCCTCTAAATCAGGGACCTCCAGATGTTGTTTGGCCTCTGCTCCCATTAGCTCCTGCTAGCATGGCCAATGGGCAGAGATGATGGGAAATACAATGGAGCAATATCTGAAGGACCATAGGTTATTCACCTCTTGCTTAAGGGATGTAATCCTCACCTCTTTTTAACTGCTTATAATGCTGGGCTTTTCCAAACTAGTCTAAACAATTGTGACTTCTCATGGTATAGCTCCTTGGGAGCATGGAGGAAGATTTAGTATTCTTTACCAGAGAGCTCTAGTGCCTCACCAAACTCCAGAACCCCAGAATTCCATAGGATGTTGCTATGGTAGTTAGAAAGGAATCACAGGGCTGTAATTATATCATGTGAAAGGGGCCTTTTCTTGCTTCCTGTCAGGAAGGCTTCAAAAGAGTTAACAGGCTTCAGTGTTTGGAATTTCAATAAAACTTCAGTCGATAGCATTCCGAGATGTATCTCTTTCATACATGGATTCAGTTGGATGCTCTCTGGTTTGGTTTGGTTTTTGCATTTTCTGCCTGCCCAGGAAAGAAGATGGCCATGAATCTGGCAGACCACAACAACACATGGCTGGTGGGCTGTGTTTGCCCTAGTGGGTCACAGTTTTTGTAGTCTTGCTGTAAACTGCCATCTCTGTGTAGCTGTAAACACAGGGTGATTAGGTCTCACAGGCTCTGAGAATTCAGGGTTTAAGCCTGAGATTTAGGGATGATGCTTTGTGATGTCACATGGAACAGATTTTGGTAATGCTGCAAGGGTGATGTTACATGGAGTGGGCCCTGGTGATCTCATTAAACACAACACATTTGAACTGCCATTCAAATAAAAACCACCAAGCTGAACAAATGAGGAATACACTCTCACACATACTTTCAAGGCAGTGCTCTCACTCTGAGATTCCTTCCCCTTCCCCTTGACCAGAGAAGAGAGATCACACCCTGAGATTGGCAAATTTATCTCTAACCATTAAGAGGGGCTTCCTTAACAGTGATTGCTGTTCCAAGACTATTGTAATCTATTTCTATTTCTATTGCAGAAGGCTTTCCCTTCCAACAAGGAACCTTGGGCCCTGTGGTGGCCCAAGAAGGTGACACTGTCAAGCTGCGCTGTGTGGCTGATGGCAAAGAAGATCCCATCCTGACCTGGACAAAGGGGAACAACAGCAACGACATCCTCAAACAGGGCAGAGAGCATGCCATTTCCCAGATCAAACCAGAAGACGCTGGGGAGTATCAGTGCCAGGCAAAAAATATGCTTGGTTCAGCCAGCAAAACCATCTTTGTGATTGTTCAGTGTAAGTGAAGATTCTTTGGAAGTCTTCTGTTGAACAAATGCATCGTATTCTAAATGGGTTGACTCACAATAACATCATCCAACAAGCCTTGTGAGTTTTTGAACCACATGATACATGCATTATTTCACAAACAGCCTCTCCCCTCTGGGGATCTCTGGAAATGTGTGTATGTGTGCAATTTCATTGCAAATAATGACAATATCGTTTACAGCAGTTGGTGGACCATGAGTAAGGGCCAGCCCCTGATCCTTTGGCTGCTTGTCCCTTTTGAGTTTCCAGGAAGGAAAGAAACAATTGTAGCAAAAATGTACAGATATTGCATTGCCCCCTGGCACACTGGGGGGTGGGTGGGATTGCCAGTCCCCCACATCAAACAGCTTGGGAAGCACTGGCTTAGATGACCAAGAGTGTTGTGGCTCCTTGAAGACTAACACCTCAATGATGGTATATGTTTTGGGGGACTCAAAGTCCACTTTGTTAGGGGAGCTAAGCCTTAAAGAATTACATGATGAAGTTAACATTACAGTATACTGTACAGCTTTTAAAGAAATCTGCAAACTACTGCAGCACTGTGCCCTCCAGTGGTAAAACACAACATTTTCAATCATTGAAAAATAAGTCTGTATCTGGCCCTCTCCTCAAGGTCACTCTTCTACCACAAGAGGGCCTATTAATTCAATTTTAAAATAACCAAGCTTCCCATAGAGAGCTGGGGTGAGCAGGGGAAGTGTTTTTATGATAGACAATGTGCATGGGCAAAGGGAGATAACCCACCCTCATTTTTTCTCCCCATGCTCTACTGCTTGATAACTTTTCTTCTAGTTCAAATTCATGAGCATCCACTGATGGGACAACTACCTCGGTGGACAGGGAGATGAAGTGTGACCAACAGCCAAAGGCAACAGGAAAGAGTTTCCTTCTTTTATCCAGGGCTCAGCTAGATGAGTGAATTAACAGCGAAAAATAGCACCTTACCTCCCTATCATAGCAGTGTTCATTTGTGCCCACGATTCATTCATTCGCAAGATCACTAGTGTGGAAAATTAGCCAAGTTTGCAGTTCACACGGAGAATGCCCCTGAGAAAAGATGGTGGCCGCAAGTGAATTGCTGCTGAAAATCTCCCTCCATTCCCCCCCCTTTCCACATCTTTAAATGTCAGATGCAGAAGAGCAATTTTCCGCTTTAAAAACTATTTTTTGCTCTGCCGCTTGAATGATTGTGCGCACAATCATTCACCACCACCCCGATAAACAATGGCAGCTCTGTCCACTTTGTCCCTTTCAAGCCCACCCCTGCTGTGGTTCGACCAATCACATTTGACTTCTTTGATGTGCCCTGTTCAAAATGGATGTTCAGACATGCTTTTATGCACATTTTTGTGTAATTTTTAAAAAAGATTCCGAGAAACAGCAAATGCTGTTATCACAAACTATTTGGAGTTTTCAGGGCCCCTGCTTCCCAATATGGTGAATCCTAGCAGGAGCTCATCTGAACAAAAGGTATCCTGCCCACCTTCTTTGTGGATTTTTTTTGTCATCTGAACAACCCCCGCCCCAGTTTAAAGGGTAGATTGTGTTGTGTTCTGTAACGATACTTTTTGTGCCTACTATAGTAGTCACTCCCCCTGCAAAGTAATGTTTCTTCTTAACCTAGATATTGTACTATCTACAGTTGGTGCTGTGTGCCTTTGACATCTTATAGGGCTATTATACAAATGCAGAATCTAACAATGTGGTTGCTATTGCAAGAATTTCTGTCTCTCCTCCACCTCCTCCTCTTCCAAAACTGCAAGTTTCTTGTCCTCATGGTGCCAAGAAAAGGGCATAGCTTAGAAACCAATCTGCACCATCCTTCTTTTCATTTCCCCTCCGCAATCACTTTAAAAATGTGAAATGATTTGAAAACATAACATAATGATGGAAACAGAATAAATTACATTATTTTGATAAACACATGCAATGATTGATGGATAAAATGCATTCAAATGGTAGAAAATAAGAAGCAGAGGGTTGCCGGGGAGTGAGAGGGAGCTCAGAATATACACAGTCAGGATGATAATCTTAATGCTATTGTGTTTTTGGTATAAAAGCACTTTGCTACAAAATTGGGGAGGGGAGGAATACACATGGATCAAACGTCAAACAAGGGGGGGTATTACTGACTCTAAATTCATAAGACCTTATTAGGAGACCTACTGTTTTGGTCCATTTCTGCAGTTCATTAATATACAGTAAAGCCGGCTTTTCCAACCTGCTGCATACTTGGCATTTTGTAGTGCACCCCCCATCATCCCTCACTGTTGTCCATGCTGGGTAGGACTTGTAGTAAGGGCAGACAAAGGCTTCCGTGGCAGTGACGTGATTGATCTGCTTTGGGCCTTATTCCAGATGATAAAGGAGGCACCTATGTAAGGTTCTGCACCTATTTTGGCAATTGGCTTCAGCACCTTTGATAGCTCCCTTAAAGTCTGGCATAACACCCAGCAAGGATTGACTGCACCCTTGACACTGAAGTCCCTGGCCACTCTTGGTGGCAGCCAAAAACATCAGGTGGGAACTAGGAGCCCATTAAAACAAAAGTATTATAGTACTACTAGCTGTATAGCCACCATTATAGTAGATCTGAAAGGTTCATATGGTTCAGCTACAGGAAAAAAATACTGTATTGTTTTACATGTGGGTGGTGAGTGGCTGAGGGAGTGAAAGGAGGGAGGGGATTGGTTGGGTATGTTTCCTAAGTGGCCAATCAGCACACTGGGAAAGGAAACATACCCAAGCCATATATATATATATATATATATATATATATATATATGATTCCATTTTAACTGCCATGGTTCTATCCTGTGGAAATCTGGGATCTGCAGTTTAGGGAAGGGCATTTAGAATTCTCAACCAGGGCATTCCAGTGCCACGCTAAATGACAAATCCCAGGATCACATAGGACAGAACCATGGCAGTTACAGTGGAAAAATAGCATTATAATTGTGTAGTGTGAATGAGTCCCAGGTTGGAAAAAGTTGGTGTTTTACTAAACATTGATCTCTCTGTTTCAGATCAACCAAAGACAGTGACATTCAACATCTCCAATATTTCCAGGAGAGGCCCTATACTTTCTCGAGGTACCAGAAAGTCTTGGGGTGTAAAAATCAGCACCCGATGTCTTGCTCCAGGGGTGAGGGTGATGCTGGCTCCAGCAACGGGCTTTTAATCTTTTATGGAAGTCACTGTCATTTTCCTGTGATTACAGGTTTCCCCCAGGAACTGTTAAGTGGCTCCCAATTGATGGCTCAGGAAGGCGAGTCATTGCAGCTACAGTGTAAGGCAGATAGCAACCCTCCTGTCAGTACCCATTGGAACAAGCCAGGCGAGAAGACCTTAATGAAATATGCTGATAACTCAGTAGAACTGACTGAATTGACAGTTGAAGATGAGGGTGAATATGTGTGCCGTGTTGAGAACACTCTAGGTTCTGCTCAGGGGACCTTCCAACTCTACGTAGCATGTAAGTGTCTCAAGACTGGGGTTAAGCCCTGGGCCTTCTAGCTGCAATGAATGCTAATCTCCTACACTGGAAGACATCCCTTAACCTTTAATGGGGTACAGCTGAAATTCAGCACCAAAGAGATTATTTCTCCTCCACCTCTTTCTTCACTTTATTTATATTCTGCCTTTCCCAAAAGACTGGGGACCTGTCTAGATGAGAAGAAATAATCCACATACCTGCGCATTATAGGCAATTCGCAGAAGCATTCTTTTATCTCCACAGTGTTTTGGCAAAAACAATAGTATCTGAAGCTCTTCGCCGTGGTGTTCACATAGCCGCATATCAAGATGGTGTTATTGTCTTGCACGGTGGGGGGCAAGGAAGATGAAGGGGACCCAGCAGCGCCTGGAGACAATGAGGAGCCACTGCGAGGAAGAGGTGGAGAGCCGCCTACCCTTCACCCATCCTGGTGTTGGCAGTGGCGGCAGTCTCTGATTCTGGCTGCAAAGGGATAGGAGGAGTTGCTTGGCCAACTGCTGGGAGAAGGAAGAACCATCCTCCTCTTCCTTCTCCATAACCAGCTGCTGGCTAGGTGGCTCCTTCCATCTGTTTAATTGCACCCAGAATTAGAGACCACCACTGCTGCTGCTGCCCGGATAGGTGACGGGTGGTCAACTTGGTCTCTCCTCCTTTTCCTTGTGGTGGTTGCCCTCCTTGTCATCTCTGGGCACTGCAGTTCCTTTTTGAGAGTTTTTTTTAAAAATAAAAGTTTTTTAAAAGTTCATGATGGCTAGCGCTTCTGGGTGCCTGACAGCAAGTCTGCACCTGCACATGTCCAGCCAATCAGATGAAGTGTTCTGTCCTCTCTGGATTTGCATCATATCGATATCCAAACGAGAAGGAATATGAATTTCCTTCGGAACTTTAAAAAAAATACGGGAAAAGCCACAAAATATATTCTCCTAGCATTCTGTGAGGAGATTTTTCACCACCTAGAAATCCCCTAAGACTCATGAAGGCTTCCACATTTAAAATATTACAATTAAATCATACAAAAAGTCAATATCAAAATGGAACAGTTAACCATATTAAAAACATACCCTCTATTTTTTTTAAAAAAGAAAAGTTATACAATTTAAAACAATACAGCACTTGCAGCCTCTTCTTAAAAGCCTGCAGTTTTAAAAGGCTGTCTGAATAGTAATAATTTAAAAAGTATTTGCTTGTCGATGGAAGGACAGCAAGGCCATTCTAGCCTCCCTAGGGCAGGAGTTCCAAGGTCTAGGGGGAGCCACTGAGCAGACACTCTCGTGTTCCCACCAATTGTACCTTTGTGAATGGTGGGACTGAGAGAAGGGCCTCTCCTGTGGATTTCAGGAGTCAGGCAGGCAGAAGATATGGTCCAGAGAGCCTGGACCTAAGCCATATAGTAACATAGTTTTCAGAAGTAATGCCCAGATTTGGAGAAACCAACTCCTTTTGAAACAGAAACTCATATTTCCCTAATAAGATTGAGAGAATATTCTTTTTGAAACATGATCAAAAATATGTTTCTTGAGTGATGAGAAACCCTGGTGACAAGAATCCTAGACAGGTGAGAATATTCCCTGCTTGATTCTTAACCTAAGCAAAATTGGCACTTAATTTTTTGCAGAAAATTGTATTTCTGCTCAGAGACATTTTCTTTGCAGAAAACTGTTTTCTGCACCTTCAGTTCTGCACAGAATATGAAGCCTACTTCTGCTCAGAAAATGTCTTTTTCTGCAAGAACAACCATGGACATTTATTTTGCACAGAATAAGTCTCAAACTGCAAAATACGCTTTGAAAACTGCAGTTTTCAAAGACTTTCTTGTAGCAAGAGGAAACTAGCTAAAATTATTTGTTGCTTCCTTTGAGAAGAAAATAAGTGAAGAATGATATCCCCTAACAGCTGTATGATGGTGAGATCAACCATTTCACTTTTGCCCATTATTGCAGGCCTCTGGCTGAAAAACCAAAAGCACTGTAACTTCTTCCTATACGCATCTGTTACAGACATACAGTATCATGTCTGCAAATTGGTCCATTTTAAAAAACTGGCCTCTAGAGAGGAAGGCAATAGCTTAAGTGGCCTAATTCAGCTGCTAGGCACTATTACAATGGACGTTTGGGAAGTCAACACTTTTATAAGTTCCTTTGACATAATGGGTCTGTTGCAATTGAAACTAACAATTTGTTTTAAGCCAATGGATTCATATCCAAATCTTATTGATGTAGGATGGATCCTGTGTGGTAGAAGAAGCACTATTGGGAAACCAGAGTTGCAGTTATTCTTCCAGATATTTAGGCTGTGGTTCCCATAATAATTTAACTATGATGGTGAAGGATGGATGGGAGTTAATCTCCAAAACATTTGGAGACCCAACCTCTGCAGTAGAGTCTTAGACCGAGAAAAGCAACCTCCCATCTCCCAGTGGTCTCTAATGGGTGCTTTGCAGGATTGCAACTGTGGCTGGGACTCTCACATCTCAGCTTCATTCACCTTGGCTTCTTTTTGGTCCTTTCCAGATGCCCCCAAACTCAGCGAAGACCCCCAGAGAAATACTACATGTTGGCACCAAGACAATGGCTTCCTCTGCAACTGTTCCTTCAAGGCCCAACCTCCACCTCAGATTCAGTGGCAAGTAGATGGGGAAACTATAACTGAGAGGAACCACAAAAGGAACCTAGAAGTCACTTCCTTAGTCCAGGGGAATGAGGTCACCAGCACCCTCAACTGGACTGGCAGTCTGCAGGTGAACCACACTATCATATGCACCGGGAACAATTCTTTTGGAATCTACAGAATGCAGCTCCTCATCAGTGCCTTGAGAGACTCCAGTGCCACAGGTGAGATGCTCTACTAGGTTCTGGGTGCCTGTGCACACTGCTAAAATGGGGAGAATTTCAAAGAGGTAGTTAGTTCAAGCACTCCTAGACAGCAGTGCTACATCCTCTTCTGCTCAGATAGGATTTCAGTGGTGGTTGGTGGCTCCATGTCAGGGAGGGTGGAATCCATTCCAGGTTTAAATCCAGGCTTTAAAGGAGCTGTGGAACTCAGAATTGGTTCAGGTCCTCAGAAAGCTTTTTTAAAGCTAGCCAAAAGCTGGGATGGACTTCTCTGCTCCACTGACATGGGAACAGGTGAGAGATGTCACCATGTTTTCGATTCTTGTGCACACCTGCCAATATTGGAGAACCCCAAAGAGGCGGTAGGCAAAAGACCCAAGCCCTAAATGCATTTTACATGCAAGTAAATGGAATCTTCTCATTTCAATGGCCATTACTTGCAAGGATTTAAGTTTAGGAATTTCAAGAATAGAATAGAATCTTTATTACAGTCATAGGCCAGCACAGGTAAAAAAATGGGATACAGAAAAAAAGAGGTTAAGAAAGTATTTAAAAACATCCCTTTAGATTGTATAGCTAAATTCCTTCAGATTGTTTAGCCAGTATATCAAGATAAGATAAGGTTGGTACTAGTCTACTGTGGAGGTCAATGCCTGACGGATTTTAATTGCCACTGTACAGAATCTGGCAACATTATGTGTTGAACCAGGGCTGGTGTCTGAAAGCAATAGAGATGTTTAAAATTGTCCAGTGTGTCCTTGGTATTTATACAATAGGGGTGAAATAAGGCTGAGACGGATGTCCCTGTAGTATAGTACATGCTCTGTTGTTTCTACTTGGCAAGAGTTACAGTAGCATAGTCTGTCTGAGAAGGGGACCTTCTTGTATTGGCCTTCAAGGACAGCGGAGGGGAGGGCATGGCAATGTGCCAAAGTAAAAGCCCTCCAGTGCTTAGGTACTACTAGTTTTGCTAAGAATGGTTAGGACTTTGGTCTTAGGTTCCTCCTTTGAATTTAGAAGCGCCACCTCTTTAATCCTAACTGAAAGGAAAGCCAGTTAAAACTGGTTGAAGAGATGCCTTGTTCTTGTAATTCACATCACTGCCCCATTTAAAAAGAAACTTCTTAATCTCCTTGAAGCCAGTGCAGGACTATATGTATACAGTGTTTTCATTTGAAATAGCTAGCAGGTGATCATTTGCCAATGTTTTCAAGAAACATGAAGGAGAGATTTTAGAAGGAGGAAGTTTTTTTTGGGGGGGACACCTTGAGTGTGATGTCCAAAGTGGGGCCCCTCCTAGAGTGTGCCCCATCCTGACCATTTGCTTACCCCTTTCCTTTGGTCCCAGTCCACAATAACAGGTAGTATATGAAGTTAAATTAAGAAAATTCTGACTCTCCTCTTTCATCATTAAGCTGCTCAGTTTTTGTGGTAGGAGCAGGGAACAGGCAATGGGGGCAGGAAGAAAAAGCAGCAGTGGGACCTCCTTGGGCTATAGGACCAAGGCAGTGTGCAATGATGGCAGACATTAGCACCGTGCATATCTACCTACCTACCTACCTACCTCTTGGGTGTGTTTCCTTTCCCAGTGTGCTGATTGGTCTCTTACCCAACCAGTCCCCTCACTCCCCTCAGCCAATCACCACCCATATGCAAATTCCCTCTCCACCTCACAATCCACTCCTGCCAGTCAACCAGCCTCACAAGGGCGCATCTCTCCACTCACTCCTTCAACCACTCACCACCCACATGTAAAGCAATGCAATGTTTTAGAAATTTAGAAAGATGATAAATCATAAAAGTAGTTTCCAATGGGAAATACAGTCAAATGTAGGTGGTATACTTCTGCAAAGTGTGTGTTTTTGGGGCTAAAATAATAGCGTGTAGCTAAACCATGTGAACCTTTCAAATCTACTATAAGGCATATGTTACACTGGGTCAGCTAGTAAGAAGTAGGATTCCCAGCTCTCAAAGCCCCGAGTCTCTTCTCCAGTCCTCAGGGAGAGTGGGAGGAATCTCAGGGCAAGTGTGCTGCCTTGAAAAGTATGTAACATATTCTTCATTTGTTCAACCCCATGGTGTTGTGTGTGTGTGTGTTTTTTTAACTGAATGGCATCCTCTGTGCCAGTGGTACTCAAAGTAGTGGTCCATGGACCAGTGCCAGTCCTCAAGTCATCTGCTGCTGGTCCCTTTCTTACCAGAAAAGAAATAAACAATTTTAGCCAGTGGGTACAACAATGATACCGGTCCCTGGCACATTGGGAAAAAATGCTGGCCCTCACACGAGATATCTTAAGAAGCACTGATCTGTGCAACTGGGGCTGATACTGAATAACATCATCCTGGCAATGCCACCATGGCCCACCCCCACTGTGAGAATACAAGGGGTCAGCCCTTGGTCTCAGGTTTTGATCCTGAAATCTCAGGACATGAGATAATCCAAGCCTGGTAACTCTTATAAAATGATCCAACAGTTCATCTCTCAAAGCTCTCTCAGTGTCTGCACAGTCATATTTTTGTCCCATTGTTAACATTGGTCCAAGAGAGTGGGGAATGGGAGGAACAAGGTTAATCCTTCAACATTCAGGAAATTGACAATGTGTGAAATATGCCCTTCATAATCAATGGTGTGGTGGTATATTTTGGCGTATGAGTATTCACAATGAACACAGGGAAAATCCATCCTCTACACTGACTCTAGTTACTGTGAGGATTGCAGCTATGCTGGGGGCAGGGAGAGGAAACCTGAGAGGGGTGGCAGATAACACCATCATCCCTGCTAATCAAACAACCCTGCAATTAAGGCCTAATCCACACTACACAAATAACCCAGTTTGAAAATGGATTATTTGCCATGGCTCCCTCCTATGGAATCCTGGGAAATATAGTTTTACAAGGTCTTTAGACTTCTCTGCCAAAGAGTACTGGTGCCTCACCAAATTACAAATCCCAGGATTCCGTAGGAAGAAGCCGTGGCAAATCATCCTGTTTCAAACTGGATTATTCGAGTAGTATGGACACACCCTTTATCTCTGAGCTTTGGTTGTGCCCCAGCATATATTATAATCATCCCACAGAACCTGCCAGCTCTCAAACTGCAATAATCATAAAGTAGTGGTGGCGGTGAGAATTTAACTGCTGCAAATTCTGATAGCCTTTTTCTTAAAGATTTGCTCTGGATAATTTTCCATGACCAGGGAGAAGGTGGGAGCCACAAGTCTTGGGTTCAAAACCTGTGGCGCCCTCTGACACTGAGATCTTGGTTTATCATTACAGGAAGACATACAACTGTGCTAATTTCTGGGCTGTGTGGAGCCTTGCTGGGAGCCAGTTTCTTCATGCTTGGCCTGTTTTTGCTCAAGTGAGTTTCCCTCTCATTTAACACCTGTGTATTTGCCTGGACTTCCTCTCTCCGCTACGTTGACCAACAACAGTCCCTTATTTTACTGGTCTGACAAATAGAAAACATGTTCTATCAAATAACCTTAAAAAGTCAGTAAATGTCAGAGCCAGATCAACACCCCCCCAAGTTCTGCGCTGTGCTGCGCTGCCCTTGTTTGCCAAGTTCTGCCCTAGTCCTACATGTCCACTGCCAAGTTCCATCCTTTCCTTGTCCCATGTCCTGCCAGATTCCAGGTTTCAATGTACAAAATGCTGAACTGATAAGTGATAATCCTAGAATCACAGAATTGGAAGGGACCACAAGGGCCATCTAGCCAAGCCCCCTGCCATGCAAGAATATACAGCTAAAGCACTCCTGAGAGATGACCATCCAACATCCATTTAAAGACCTCTAGTGAAGAAGGCACCAACTTTTCATATAGTCCATTCCACTGTTGAACAGCTCTTACTGTCAGGAAATTCTTCTTAATGTCTACACAGAATCTCCTTTCATGTAACTGGAATCCATTGGTTCATGTCCTACTCTCTGGAGCAGGAGAAAACAAGCTTGCTTCTCCTTCTGCATCAGTGCTACTGAAAGTGGGAGTCCGTGGATCAGTGGCATTCCTCAAACCATCAGCTGATGGCTCCCTGAGAGTTTCCAGGAATGAAAGAGATGTAGACAGTGGGCGCAAATATGGTGCCAATCCCTAGCATGCTGGGGAAGAAAAATAATTGCCAGTCATGCACATCAGAGAGCCTGAGAAGCTTTGCTCTATGACATCCTAACAGATATTTAAGGATGGCTATCATATTACCTCTCAGTCTTCTCTTTTTCTAAATTAAACATATCTGGTTCCCTATGTCATTCCTCATAGAGTTTGGTTTCTAGACCTTTTACCATCTCCTCTGGGCACTTACTAGTTTGTCAATATCCTTCTTGAACTGCGGTGCCCAGAACTGGACACAGTACTCAGGACATCCATTCATACTACACAATTATAGCATTATATCCCACTTTAACTGCCATGGCAACATCCCATGGAATCCTGGGGTGTTCAGTTGAGAGAGATATTTTTAGAATTCTCAGCCAGAGAGCTCTATTGCCTCCTGAAACTACAAACCCCAGGATTCCATAGGATATTGCCATAGCAGTTAAAGTGGAATAAGACTGTGTAGTGTGAATGGGCCCCGGGTGAGGTCTGACCAAAGCAGTATAGAATACAGAAAAATGTTTTCATAATTTTCTTCTTAGATTTTATAAGCAGAAAGCACTGCCAGCACCACCAAAAGCAGGCTGTGATGAGGTCGTGGACTCCACAAATGCTGAATACCCAAAAAGCAACAGCAATAGCCTAATCTACAGCAACATTTTCCCTGTGGTAGGTATCATGGCTAAGCTACCCTACATTCTCTCAGACCATAGAGTGAAGGCAAATAGTTAAAAGTTTAACCAGCCAGGCCTAAGATCTTTATTCCCTTTTACTTAAACTAGATTAAGGGCTTATCTATACAAGGAGGGGGGAATATGAACGCCTCCGAAAAAGCAGCCATTCACAATGTTGCAACCTGTTTTAACAGTGAAAACAGCCCCCCCAAACTCTGCATGACCCTGGCCAAGATGGCAGCTGCGAGTGATTTACTTGTGATTTTAAATCTGCCACCACCAATTTTTAAAAACATTTTACCATGGTGTGCACATGCGGTATTTTGTATTTACAAAAAACAAAACAAAACAAAATAGAGAGGGAGAGAGAGAAAGAGAGCGAGAGAGTATAAGATCACCTTTTAATCAACTTACCGGACCCTCACTTAGCTGCAAATCCAACATGGTGGCAGCATGCCCTGGTGGCGCAGTGGTTAAATGCCAGTCCTGCAAGCCACCACGTTGCAAGTTCGATTCCAGCAGGCTCCAAGGTTCACTCAGCCTTCCATCCTTTCGTAGGTCAGTAAATTGAGTACCCAGCTTGTGGGGGCAATTAGCTAACACACATTGGAAACTGCTTAATGCAGTGTAGATGTGTAAATAGCTATTGCTTAAAACAATTTGTAAGCCGCTCTGATAGCCTTGTGGCTGAAGAGCGGGGTATAAATAATTAAATAATTAAATAATAAATAAAAATGCACTTTCCCGGTTTGCTAGCCCTGCCCCCATGCTCATCCAGCTAATCAGATTACGCTGCCTGTTTGTATCTACAGGTACATGAATGCAAGTGTTTGAATGATGGCACATTTGCGTGTCGTATGGAGCTTTTTAAAAAATCCGGGTAAAGCCCCAGAGGCTTCCCACACAACTTTCAGGTGGATTTGGCTGCCCCTCTTTTGAAGGACATGTGTTGATGTGAATGTCCAAATGAATGGATCGCCTTCCATTCTCATCCTGTTAGGATTATTTTCACTGTTTAGACAAGCGCTAAGTTCCTGATTCTGTACTTATGGCCGCAAACTGATGTTAAAGGGAACTATCCCATGCAGGTCTACTGAAATGCAAGTCCCTCTGAGGTCAAGAAGACTTTCTGCCAGTATGTCCAACTGTAACCACATTATCCTGATGGCCAATCTGTTAATTTGGTTACCAGTACCCTTCTACTACTAAGGCTGCTGGTTTGTGAGAACAAAAAGCTCACAAAACAGTGATTATTTTCATATTTGCATTTGTTATAATCCCCTTCTAAGTAAATATCAACAGTAATAATTTAAGGCCACATATTAAATTAAAGTTTCTTACCCATACCGTACCTGCAGCTCACCATTTGCAAAGCTCACGTTGTTGTTTTTTAAGACCTTTCAAGAAGTGTTGAGTTGGCTTGGAAAAGTTACTTTTGCCCATGCTGGCTGGAAGACTCTGCAAGTGGTAGTTCAAAAAAAGTCACACCCACAAGCTGTGGAGTCTAGGAGCCCATAACTTGTGAAGTTGAACATAATTGTCCAGTCCCACTGGATGTAGGATTCGTGCGTGTAGTCAATGATGTATTGTATCATCATGGGGCACAATCGAAGGCAACAGGAAAAGATGGTCTAGTAAAATGCCTCAGTCAAGGAAGCCACAGCCCTGAGTTTGTAGCATGTGAGCCTGGCTGTTAATTACTGAGACTCTTGGAGGTCTCTCGTTCATAGGGTTGGTATAAATTGAAGTTGATTTGATGACACATAACAATAACAGTTTGGAAAGTGAGGGCTATGTACTCCAGCAATTAACTAATGCAACAAGAAATAAACATAACAATAACAGCAAGAATAACAACAGAGTGCTATAGTATACATTCTGAAGTGTATCACAATAGTTGCTGTACTTATGTCCTTAATCTATAGTCACATTCCCAGGAGCCATACCTCTTGCTTTTCCTTTTCTGCACCAAAGTTTGGAAAAGTTACTTTTTTGGACTGCTCCAGCCAGTGTGGCCTGTGGCCTTTCTGACTGCAGGATACTGAGAACTGTACTCAGTAAGTAGCTTTTCCAAGCTCTGATTCAT
Source organism: Gambelia wislizenii (assembly GCA_030847615.1). NCBI lineage: Eukaryota > Metazoa > Chordata > Lepidosauria > Squamata > Crotaphytidae > Gambelia > Gambelia wislizenii. Next base: position 29,511,264 of record JAUMIR010000010.1, on the reverse strand, counting down.
ATTCAGGAGAGCTAATGTTTGGTTTTTTTTTTTTTTTAAAAAAAAAACGCCATTACAAAGAAGAGACACCCAAAACCCATAAACTACCAATAAAGGCTCACATTTAAGTTTATGGGGCCTGACTCCAGTTTTTAGTGTGTTGTCACTTAAGAGTGAGCTCCGCTGAACTCAATGGTGCTTAATTCTGACTGCTCTGGTTCAGCTTGTAAAACACATTGGCATTTAGCAGAAAACCTTTGGCCAACTGAAAGGTAAAGGATCTGGAAAAGAATCATTGCCATCAAAATTGCTAGGGTGTTTTGAGGAAGCCAATCCAAGTAAAAAAGTACCCAGCTTCTGTTTGATATTTTTCCTCATTCTCTGACTTGTTCTGTCGTACATCTGTCACAAGCAATAATTAGATATGAAAGCTTATCAAAGCAAAGAGGGTCAGCCATTTACCTAGGACTCACTCAAATGTCCCAAATCTCTGTTCGCCTTCCTTCTCTCTCCATTATACCACTGTGTACATGTCACTGTGGTCCCTTGGTGAATGATTTCATGTACTCATGCTTTCACCATCACAATCTCATGGTGAATAGGCCACTTACAACTATATTACTGTATTGTGGAAGATGTCAGTCTTTTTCACTGTTTTTCTTTCTTTCTTTCAGGGTCCAAGAACCCCCTATGTTGGTCAGCCCAAAACAGCTAGACAGAATAATGTGAAACAAGGCCAGATTCCTAAAATACCTGATCTGACCACAAATGAAGTTGACGAGCTCCATTATGCAGCCTTGGAGTTCAAGTTGAAAAACACAGGCACTTCGATCGCAGAGGAAGAATCAGTGGAATATTCAGCAATCAGGCAGAAATAAAGACCTTTTTCCTAAGTGAGCACACACTAGAACATTGGGAGCAGGTCCTCTGATGGGAAGAGCATGACTGTGCAAGGCTTGAATGAACTGAAGCTTTCTCAGCAGAGAGTGGGAGATGGGTATGGGAGCTGAGTGTGAGTGGGTTGAGAAGAGGAAGCAATCTCTGGCTTCTGTTTCCTCCAAGAAACCATTACCCTCCCCACCACCAATGGAGAGGGCAGGAGAAATCTTAGAACGTGACAGAGAGAGGGGAAGATTCTGTTACAGAAACCCCAGCTTTCTCAGCCTGGTTTCCATGGCCTTATTAGCTAGGAAGAAGGATCCAGGAAGAAGAGATGTTGAGGGACTTGGCTAATCATCTTATCAACAGTAAGCTAAATGGCCCCAATCAACTGCCAGACTCCTTATTTGTAAACCTCTTCCCTCTCCAAAGCAATTGGCCAAACCGATAAGATGTCACAGGATGTTCACTGATATGGAAGAGACTGCCAATAAGCAGTTCTAGAAATAGGGTGGGCAAAGAGAGGCCTGTGGGCCACCTGCGGCTCCTGCGGTCCCTCAGGAGTAATTTTTTTTAAAAAAATTGCACCAAAATGCCCTCTAGCAGGTGTGTGTTTTAATTGTGTATGTGTGTGTTGTTGTTTTTTTTTAAAAACTGTAAGCTGCTTTGGGTCCCAGCCTTGGGAAAAAGTGGAATCATCATCATCATCATCATCATTGTCATCATTGTTGTCATCATCATCATCCACATCATCATTTCTGAGGTTTAACCCCAGGTTTCAATGGTGGTGAACCTAGTTTGAGCCTAAGGAGATTATCAGACAGGAACGCAAAAAGCGTTCCTGTCCCGCAATCTCCAATCCACCCCGTCCTGGCACAATGACCCTCACAACCGCACTTGCCTTGTCTCGTGTCATAAGGCAGCCCAGGAATGAACAGAGCTCTAACAGAGCTCCTTTCATTTCCTGGACTGAAATCCTGCCTGTTCTTACGAGAAGATGCAAGCATGGGACATTCAAAAATAAAAAGTTAAATAACACACAAAAAAGTTACACCAAGCGCAAAAACACACTTTGAAACTTACAAGTAACCCAGGGAGGGTCATTAAAAGTGTGTCACATACCTGGATGCCCCAATCTTACTTGGAAGTGTTTATGCCAGACTGCCCATTGACGCTGCATTCCCAAGAGTTAAATGGCCTGAGTTTTCACCCACCAGTAATGGCAGCACCAAATTGCAATGGGGGATCTATTGACAACTCGGCCCGTCAATAGAAAGAAACACCATAATGATGCCAGTGGAACACAAAAAGATGTCATCATCTTATATTGGTGTCCTTTTGCGTTCCTCTGGTGTCATTATGGCAACATATTAGCCTCATGCTAATCTCATAAGGCTCAGCACTTTGGGTAGTACTTTGAATATTCAGGTTAAAACCTGGGGTGGATTCATTACTCCAGTGGCATACATGCCACTTCCGCCCTGTTACTTTGGCTTCATTCACTGATTCATCCATTCATGATAGTATAAACGTTTAGACTAGTTCGTCATGAATCACCCTTGGCAAACGTAGCCTAAGACACTCTTGACACTGGAAAAATATGAAAACAGGATATCTGTACAACTCTTCCGAAAAATGAGGAAGTTGAAAGCATACTAAAATAGCTCAGGAACATCTTCAACATGAGGAAGTTTAAACTTGATACCCACTCTCAGCCCTGAGTCTTTCACAAGTCAGAAAAAGGAGGGTTTGTGCTTTCCTGCTTTGAAGCAAGGGACATGAAGGACGCACCCAACTACTTGCATGAGTATTGAGTGCCCAGGATATCCTAAGACACCCTGATTACTAGCAATACATTTTCCTCGGCTGTGCAGGAGGTGACAGATTATTAGAAAAATGCAATGGTGTGGCATTTGTATATCTTACAGCAAACATTTAGCTCACGTTGAAGATCTGTGTCATTCCTATATTACACAAACTTTCAGTGATTTAAACAAGGGGTGGGCCAAGTGAAAGTTGCAATTTTGGGGCAATTTTTCACCAGAAAACCAGCCAATGTCAACCAAGACTCAGACTCAGATGTCTTGGTTTACCTCCCCCAGAGGATCCCACACACCCCGAAACAAATGAACAAAAAAGCAGTTGTGATATTATGAACTTCTGTTCAAAATGTTGTATTTATTGGAGAAATCGAGGTAAACTATGGTTATGTATGTAATGCATGTCATAAGGTAAATCTGTGGGGAAAGGATGAAAGCATAAAAGGTTGTGGGCAGCTGCTGATTGGCTGAATGTTTCAAGGGATTTTAAAAGGCTGGCATATATGATAGTCAGAGAGAGAGTCATAGAGCCATGTCTATGAGAGTTAGGAATATGAGTTAGAGATGTTAGGAGAGTTAGGATCAGAGACAGAGATTAGCTAGATTAAGGTCAATTAGTCAGGATCAAGAATGAAAGTTGGGTGTAAGAGATATGAACGAGAGAAGTCAGGTTGTTAGGGTCAGTCAGGATTTATATGTGCTAAATAAGTAATCTTTAACTTTATGTGGAATGTCTGTTTAATAAATTATTATTTTTTTATTATACACTTTTGCCTCTGAGAATGCTACATAAGGGTTATTGGAATGCCTGAGCTCAGACAATGTCTGTGGTGGAAGCAGTTATTCGTGGGTGGTGTGTGTGTGTGTCCAGTGTTGGGATTAGACAAACAAACTCTCACACAGGAATCACAAAGGCTTCTAGAAGGTCCCCACATTTGATGCCATAGCAGTGGGACAGGAGAAAGTCCTCACATTTGGTGGCAGTGGTGGGACAGGTGGACACCCTTCACAATTGGGGATAGTGGTGAGATAGATGGAGCCCCTCACACCAGCCCCAAATCAACCCACGAAATCCCCTCTTCATCTCTGGAGCCATGATCCTCATGGTTTGTAATTTCTCCTTTTCAAAAGATGCATAATTTAAAGATGTTCACTGCCTGTCAGGAAAAGTCACCAGGTGCAATACAGCAAAAAGAAGAACCTCACCTTGCATAAGAGGGCGAGGCCAGGCCCTTGCTCAATTGTCCCATTGCCACAGGCAAAGAATAGGAATGGATTCAGTGAGAGGCCTGTTGTGAAACACTGCTGTGACGCTTGGTGTCTGGGCCTGCTGAAATCTCTGCCTGAAACTATTCAAAATTCTTCCTAGGAATGAGAGATAGTAAAAGGTTAAGTAGTGCAAGTATTTTATGTTGTGTTTACATACCCTCCAACTGCCCCACTTTTAGAGGGACTAATAAAGCTAATCCTGTGATCTCCTACTTTCTCACCAGCATTTAAAATGTCCTGTTTTTTTTTTTTTTTTTGTCTATATGAGGATAGAAAATGTGGATTGATGTGCAGTAACACCAATACACAGAAGCTTTCATTTGTCTCCATGGGTCTTTCCCCAAGATTGCAGGCATGCGAAGCCATACACATTTGTTGTTCAAACAGGCATGCCTGCAAATCAAGATGGCAAGTGCAAGTGAATTACTCACATTTTTATTGTCACCAGTTGCTGCTGCCAATTTTTTTTTTAAAAAAACTAAGTATATCCAAGGTGCAAAATTGTGATATTCCACTTAAATAAAGGCTGTTTATTTGCCTCAGAGCACGATCGCTATGGTGAGAATCCAACACGGTGGTTTGGGGCACTTACCTTGCCAGCAAGCTCCGGCCCTGCATCAATCAGCTTTCTACTTCCGCTCTTATTGGGAATGCACAGCAAAGCAAGTTGGTTGTCCCAATGAATGGGAATGTGCATTTCCTTCAGGATTTTTTTTTAAGACAGGAAAAGCTACAAAGAGTTCTCTTGCATAGTTTTTGGCGTCCCCCCCTTCCGAATACGGCAGATTGATGTGGGATTCCATTTAGACAATTTGCATTCTCCTCAAATTCTATGAGGAATATTTTTGCCATATAGACAAGCCCCATATCTCAGCTTGACAACACGCAATCCAGCAGTGATTTCATGCCTGTCAGTCAGGGTGATGCAATCAACAATAGATACTGGTGAAGAAGAAGAGGCCTCCAATTTCTTCTTATGTATGAATCATTCTCATCCACTTGATGTATTTCTTTTTAATAACAACTGAGCCTGGGAGAAAATTATTGCATCAGGTTCATCCAGTACAATTCCTCATTGCAGCCAGGATGGAACCCACTGAACCTAACTTCCTTTCTAAGTTAACAGAAACTGAGATAAGGAACCAGTCCCCATGAACATCCGACTGGGTCTTCATTATATGAAAATTGTTTTATTTTAAAAAGTTAAATGAAATTTTGCAGAAATCCAGATCTGGAGTGGACTTCTCCATATGTTCCAAAGGTGGATGAATGGAGGGGGAAGGGGGAATCAGTACAGTTATGTGCTCCCAACTTTCCCAAGAAGAAATGTTCAGGGGACATGGTTATTCCTACTTTGGTTTTCCTTTGGTACACTGGGATCTTGGGTTGTCTTTTTAACATCTGCTTTTGCTGTGTATGTGCAATGTGAAAGTCATTTTTTTTAGACTAGGGACTTTATCAGATGTGGCACTTACCGCAACAAAACTGTGTCCTAAAGAGGAAACAATAACAGAAATGGGCGACATTATCAAATGCTCTTGTCGTTCAGCTTTTCTGGGGGTGTAGCGCTGGCACAGATGAGACGTCACTTTTTTTATTGAAGGACATCATTGTCTGATAATATCGCCCATTTCTGTTATTGTTGCATCCCTCTGACATTTTTTTTTTTTTGCCACATCTGATAAAGTCCTACACCTCCCAGAGCCCATCACCTAGCATGGCCATAAGAACCAGAAATCTCTGAAGACTATTTCCTCCTCATTCAGCTAATTTCATCTACACACTACACAGTCTTCTCTCCCACTTCCTATCACAAAGTGGTCAAATTCCCCAAAGATTATGTCATCAGCACAGCCTGAGGCAAACTGCAGGTATTCCTACAACACAACCATCCTCAGCCCCACAAAAGATGTGAACATCCAAAAGAGCCTTCAGCCAGTTCTCTCTCCCTCCCTCTCTCTCTGCTTCCCTCCCCACTTAGTATCTCTCTCTTCCCCCCTCCTTCACACAGACAACATGCCTTGCAACTGTCCCAATTTGGTTGGGACATTCCTGATTAATCCTTTGCCATCTGCTTTTTCCAGCTGCTTTTAAAACGTTTCTCTCTCTTCTCACACTTTCCCCCTTTGTCCTCAGCTTGCTTCAGTTGCTGCAAACTAAGTTCAAAAAGAAAAAAAAAAGTAGTTTGCACTCAATTAACTCAGCAGAGGGGAAAGGAGAGGAGAGGGTAGGATTTTGCCCTTCCCAGTAGGATCTGGAAAAAGCAGACTGCTGCAGTCTCTCCTACCATGAGTGTTCCTCTTCATTCGTAACCTTCGCCATCTCTACTACACTGTGATGTGGCTTGGCTGCATGTGTCCTGGTTTTCATTTGTGAAATGCTGGAGGGTATGATACACCCATACACTTTCACATACAGCCAGCTTCATGCCTATCTTAACTCAACTCGCACTAACTTTAAGGAGCTTAGCTAGGTCCCAGCCTCAGTACTCAAGTGGTGCATTTAAACACTGGCTGATTATGCAGTAAATTTTGCTCCTGACCCTTCCTTCCTTGAAAGCAACTAAGTCAAAGCCTTGTGGTTGTGGATCCATCACTCTCAAGGCCTCACTTGCTCCTGAGGCAGAGGGGCTTCAGGGATGGGACAGAATGAAGGACAAAAATTGCCAGTGGACAAGTGTTTCCCCATTCCAGTATTGATTTGGTCTGATGAAATGGGCTCGTCCTTTAATTTTTATCTATTGAAATATTTATTGTTGTTATATGACTCTAAGTTGACTCTGACTTATGGTTGCCCTATTACAGTGGTTTCTTTGCAAGATTTAAGTTTGCCATTGCTTTCCTCTGAGGCTGATGAGGCCAAACCCACACTACACAAATTATCCAGTTTGAAACTGGAATATTTGCCATGGTTCCTTCCTATGGAACCCTAGGTTTTATAGTATGGTGAGGCACCAGAACTCTTTGGCAGAGAAGGCTAAAGACCTTGCAAAACCACAAATCCCAGAATTCCATAGGAAGGAGCCATGGCAAATGATCCAGTTTCAAACTGTGTCACTCAAAATATATTCCTGTTAACAAAATATATCTAGGAATGTCTCTCTCATGGTGGTGGTGGATTTTATGCCAGTCATCTTCCTCAGAACTATGGATGGAAATGTATGTTTTGGTTTCTCTCACATTCAAATATTTGAAACCTCAACATTCTTTCCATCCTGAATGTGAAGATATTTGCAAATTTGGGAAAACTTGTCAACAAAACAAAAGTCTCTCTGATTTGCTCCAGCCCAGTTTTGTAGGTTTAGTGATTCCCAGCACAGGGAACAACATGTTGTAATTGCCTACCGTGGAGCTCTTTAAGTTGAGGAGCCCACTGATGAGGAAAAATTGGCAACCCTAATTCAGTACCAACATGTCTGAATGATACAGGGATTCAAAATTCAACTTCAAAGAGGTAAGCTGAGGTGAAAATACTTCTCACAGAATGCAAGGATAATACGATTGTGAAGGAGGGCCCCCCAAAATGTCATAACTCCACAGGACCTTCGTGGCTTTTCCCATATTTTTTGAAAAACAGTGAGGCGAATGCACATTGTTGCTCGTAGGGACAAGCAACCAAACTGATTTGCTTTCCCAATAGCAGCAGCTGATTGGTCAGACATGTGCGGGGGTGGAGCTTGCTAACAAGACAAGCTCCCAGAACTGCCATCTTGGATTTTTGCCATAGTGATCATGCACTATGGCAAGAAAGTGGCCTTTTTCTTCTTCTTTTTTTGTGTGTTTGCTAATGCGGAAGGTTGTTCTTCCACACCTTGTATTTTGTTAAAAAAAATGTTTGGCAGGGGCAACCTGTGGAAAATAAAATCACGAGAGATTCACTCACATCCACCATTTTGATTCACAGGCATGCTTGTGGGAACACTGAATACGGTTTGCTTTGCATGCCTATGATCTTGCAAAGAGACCATTAAGACAGATACAAGTTGCTGTGAGTTGGCGTTACCCCACAGCAATCCACATTTCCCCCCTCCATACAGACAGGCCCAAAGCTACCTGATGGACAAATCTATCTGTTTTCTGGTTTCCTATGCACAAATAGTTTTAACCTCAAGGATCTTCCATGCCAGATAGGAAGACATTTTGTCAATTTTGATCAAAATGGACCGAACTGGAATATTCACCCATTGCTACCTTGAGCCAATAGGGATGGAGCCTAAAGGAATCGCTTGTACTCAAAGACATCTCAGCAGCTGCCAGTGTTGCCCAACAACCAAACTCTATGTTTCAGTATTCACAGTTAATTAATGTTGCAATTGACAGATGACAGTTTGTTAGACGCAACCACTTCTCCTTTTTGCAGGTATTTATTTCCAGGAAACTTTTTCTGCACTACAGTTTTGACAAGAGAGCAGAGAGGAACAACAGCCCATCAAGTTGAGAATAACATTGCTGTCATTGCAACGAGGTAAGACTATCAGTCTTCTTTAGTAAAAAATATGATATAGCCAAAGTCAAGAACTTCTAAGTACCATTGGCATGTGTTTTACTATCTTTCTGTAAGCAGATAAAACCCTCTTTTATTCCAGCAAGCTTTGAGATTTAATAATTTTAAGAGACAGGCCTTGTATAATATGGTAGACTTCTATTTGTTGTTGTTATTATTGTTTAATAGCTTATCTTTTTAACCAGCTTTATTTTTTTGGTAGTTTAATTGCTTTGAAATCTTTTTTAAGCTGTGCATTTGAACTATGCTTGTTTTAAGTGTTGTAAATGGTTCTGAGGATCAAACAAGGGAAAAGGCAGGATGTTGTTGTTGTTATTCAATAATAATTAATAATAAAACAATAATAATTGATTTCAAAGGGCTGATGTTGAGATTGAATGGAGTTTTAAAGAGCTTAATTTGGGGTTACCACTTTGGGTTTTTTTTTCTTGCTTTGATGTTGTTTGTTGTTGTTGTGTGCCTTCTGTTTCTGACTTATGGTGACCTTAAGGTGAACCAGGTTTTCTGAGGGCTGAGAGTATGTGACCTCCCCAAGGTCACCCAGTGGGTTTTCATGGCTGAAGGGGGATTCAAACCCACGTCTCCAGAGTGGTAGTCCAACTCTCAAACCACTACGCCACACTGACTTCTTTACTGTTCATCATTCTCCACCCCTTCTTTTTCTGTAGTTCCTTTGCTTCTCTAGCTGGAATATCTCAAGGCTCCAGTGCAGGAACAGGCAACTCCCATATCCTCAGATTTGTTGGACTGCATTTCCCATCATCCCCAGAGAGCAGAAGCCACAGAAAGGGATGGTGGTGGATTTAGTCCACCAGCCTCTGAAGGTGCAACAAGTTGCCCGATGCTTCTGTGACATTTAGGCACTTTCCAACTCTCCAGATGTGTTGGACTGCATTTCTCATCATCCTTAGCTACAACAAGCCACACTAAGGGATGATGAGAGATTCAATCAACCTCTGGGGGAGTCACAAGTTGCCCACCCCTGCCGCAACATGTGATTAGTTATTACAGCATTTCTGGGTCGCATGACAAGTGGCTTGGCTTGATTTCATAGAAGAGGCCCTTAAAAGAGAAAGAGAAATACAAGATGTTTCCATCTTCTCATGGAAGGAAATAGTATATAAAGCAGTTTTCTCTGATGTGGACATTTGAGTTAGAATGTGTACGCTTTTTGGATCACACAGCACTCCACACTATGCAGAATGTTGAAGAGCTCTATGGAATTGAAGCATTTTCCACACAAGTGCAACACCAGTTGTTCCAATAGGCCAGGATCCATTTGGGTCCTTGCTCTGATGGAAGGAGCCCATCTTAAAGGAGGCAGATGCTTTCTCCCCACACAGCCCCTATGTGCCCTTAATATTTGCTTCAGAAGCCTGGGGAAGCCTCCACAGTAAGGGTTTCAAATACTGTGGAGGGCCTGGTAGTTAGGAGGAAAAGAAGGGCAGCATCCTGTTATGGCACCTGAGGTCAAATGGGGGAGGAAAATGCCTCCTTCAGGGCCTCCCGAGGGGGTTCTTTTGTCACCAAAAGAACCCAACCAGATCTTGGCTATAGGCAGAGATAACAGTACTCCCAATATAGATTTTATTGTACTGTGTTTCATCTTGGTCTTATGTCAACCCAGTCAGCTTAATGGGCTTTTGTCTTTGGCCGCTCAGAGCTGATAAAGTAATACAGACTTCTGCCACACTGCAGAAATAATCCAGTTTGACACTGCTTTAATGCCATGGCTCAATGCTATGGAATTCTGGGATTTGTAGTATTGTGAGATATTTAGCCTTCTCTGTCAGAGAGCTCTGGTGGCACCACAAACTACAAATCCCAGGATTCCATGGCATTGAGCCATGATAGTTAGAGTGATGTCCAACTGCATTATTTCTGCATTGAGTCAGCAGCCACACTTGATCCTCCATATCCACGGATTCTGCATTCATGGATTCAGGTAGCCATGGCTTGAAAATTTTCCTAACATATAAATAAATAAAACATAATAATCCAAAAAGCAAACCTTGATTTTGTCATTTTATATAAGGGAAAACTTTTTATTATGTCACTGTATATCATGGGACTTGAGTATCCACAGAATCCATGGGGGTCCTGGAACCAAACCCCAGTGGGATACCAGCACCCCACTGTAGTGGTATTGTAGGCTTCAGGAAGAACGGTTCTTCCCTCCCAGAGACTTTCAAAAGAAGTTGAGGGTGCTACCCAAAATATACACACTCGCTCTCCAGGGGGATAAGGTGTGAACAGGTTGTCTCACAGTGCAATTGTTCCTCCAACCAAAACTGGAATGCTTCTGTCCTGGCCTACAAGACTTATTTTACACTTGTGAATTTAGATATGTTATGCCCATTCTTCAATTATATTTCCAGGGTGATTTAAAAATAACAACCATGGGATATTCAGTCACAAATGTCACAGATCTCTTATCGTTACATCTGTTTGGGCCTTGGAAATGTGACCCAGAGTCCTTTGTAACATCTGGTTGATCTTTGGCAATTCAATCATTATGGAATGATTTCCTGGAAAGTTTAGAACCCACTCTTTGTTTGCTTGCTTGCTTTTAAAATAGAACCTATTGGCTGGAATCCTGTTATCAGCTAACTTAACCAAGTAGCTGATGCATGACTCCAGCTAATATGGTATCTATCTACCTACCTACCTACCTACCTACCTATCTATCTATCTAGATATAGGTATAGATATAGGTATAGGTATAGGTATACTAAACTAGGGCTTAATCCACACTACACAAATAGTATACTTTGAAACTGGATTATTTACCCTGGCTCCTTCCTATTGAATTCTGGGGTTTATAGTTTTACAACGTCTTTTGCCTTCTCTGCCAAAGAGTGCTGGTGCCTCGCCGAAGAGTGCTGGTTCCTCACCAAACTACAAATCCCAGGAATCCATAGGAAGGAGCCATGGCAAGTAATCTAGTTTCAAACTGGATTTTCCTTGTTGTTTTTTTCCAGGCTGTGAGGCCATGTTTCGCCTGCATCTGTGCCTGGCATCTCCCGAGAATTTATTCTCTGAAGATGCCAGCCACAGATGTAGGCGAAACATCAGAAATAAACTCTTGAGGAACATGGCCTCACAGCCCACAAAAAATCCAAGGAAAATCTATGGATGCCAGCTGTGAAAGCCTTTGACTTCACATCAAACTGGATTATTTGTATACTGTGGATGCACCCTAAGTAACTTCCCCTGGGCCTGCACCCCCTTCCGCCAACCAGATGGAAATATCATACAACCATGTCCCAGTCGCCAGCAGAATGGGCCTCCTGCTCCCTATGTAACTGATGCCCAGTGAAGTAGGTTGGGGAGAAGTTACAACTGTGGCAATAGTGTCAAAATTGTGACTAAGAAGCAATTGTGAATACAAAACAGTTATGGATGAATAAATCTAGGTCATTGTTCTATAGTTGTTCCATATTCATGACTGCTACTTAGTCAGATAGTGACATTATTGCATCGATCATAAATCCCTCCCATCTTCTTTACCAGGCATCAGCTGCACGAGGAGAAGGAGGTCCATTCTGCTGGCAATCAGAGCATGGGTTTTGTTTGGGGGGGGGTGTCGGGTTTTGGGGGGTTGGGCTAGGAACTTAGTTAAGTAGCTGATAGAGGTTTCTGGCCACCATCTTTAAAATCTGAATCTCTCTCTCTCTCTGGCTTTACTTCGCAAACAAAGATTCAGGAAGGACTCATCTCGCACTTTCTGCAAGTGCGCTGATGACTAAAAAGACCAATCCGAGATAAACAAGTCTGGTTGCAGAAAGCACAGCAGAAGGTCTCCTTCAGTGATGTTTCTGCGTTGTGATTCTTTCTGCATTGTCATTTCTCTTCAAGACTTGTTCGGCATGAGTTCTCAAATAAGGCTGCAGCATTGTGGATAGTGTGTCTCCATGCCTCCCGATGTGAGGCCAGGGTGGACCATTGTTGGTGATCAGTTTGGCCGAGGCTGAGATGTTGTTCCAGGGAGTCCTTGTATCGCTTTTTTGGAGCGCTCCTCTTATAAGCAGCATAACTAACCAAAACCTATACAGGCTTTTTTTAAAAATTAAACTAATCTACACTGTTTTATTTTCCTCATTTAGTTAGCTATTTTCCCCAAAATGAAAAAAAGAAGTGTGCTTAAAAAGAACTATATATTATTTAAGATACTTCAACAAAGATTTTTTTTTTTTAAAAAAAGATATAATTTTAATTCAAATGACCCCCACACACTTTTGAAATCTATACGAGAGTGTAGGAAGTTGAATGAACAAACACAGAAGTTGAGCTGCCTGGAGGAACTTTGTGGCCTGGGAAGAAATTGATGTGGTTTGAGTTCCCTATATGATCTTGCAGCACAGTTCTAAGCATGTTTACTCAGAAGTAAGTCCCTCTATGGCTGCTGACACACTGAAGAAATAATGCAGTTTGACATTGCTTTAACTATCAGTACTGCAAGCCACAAGGTTATAAGTTCGATCCCAGAAGGCTCCAAGGTTGACTCAGCCTTCCATCCTTCCGTAGGCTGGTAAAATGAGTACCCAGCTTGTTGGGGGCAAATAGCTAAAAATCATTGCAAGCTGCTTAGGGAATGTTTCAGTACTGATAAGTGGTATAGAAATATCAATACTATTGCTATTGGTACACAGTCCTGGGATTTGCAGTTTGCTGTGGAACCAGAGCTCTCTGACAGGGAAGGCTAAATATTTCACAAAACTACAAATCCCAGAATTCCATAGCATTGAACCACGACAGTTAAAGTGGTTGGTGTCAAACTGTTTTATTTTTGCAATGTGTCAGCCGCCTATGTTTGACCATTCCTACGGCTCATCTACACAAGCCAGGTGTGTTCTGGTCGCAAATCAGGCCTGTTCCTCCCCTGTTCCCTCCATAAAATGGGAGGAAGTCCTGATGGGTATGCCAGTCCATCACTGGAGCTGCTGCTGCCACCATCTCCCTGGCCCTCCTGGAAGTGAGGAAGCTGGCCTTCAACATGGGACCAAGGGCCCCTGCATGTGACCAGCCTTCCTGCTTTGGAGAAAGTGAGGCAGACAGGTAGCTGAAGCAGAAGGCCAGCCTGCTGGGATGGGATCCTGTTGACATGCAGGGCCTGATCTATTCCTTCCTGGTGGGAACAGATTAAACCAGGTATTATTTTAGAATGCAGTAAAGGGCCCTACCCTTTCCCCCCATGTCTGAGCATCTGCCCCAAGGGTGGTGAGGACTGCCTGGGAGCAGAACAGGGCAAAAGCCCGGCACCATCAGGACTACAGGGCTCTAAGGAGATTTTCACATGGGGGAAATAACCCCCGGGGAGATCAGGAGAGAAAGGGGGCTGTTCTGGTAGCAGAGCTCCATTTCGCACAACCCCTTCCTTCTCCCGATCTTCCGTTGTCCTCCCTCCGTGCTGCTTCTATTTCCCTCCCGCTATTTTTTACTAACAAAAGTTCTTTGTTAATAAAAAAAAATAGCTGAACATACCGGGAGGGAATTGGAAGCAGAATAGAGGGAGGACAACGGGAGATTGGGAGAAGGAAGGGGGCGTGCGAAACAGAGCTCTGCTACTGGAACAGCCCCGTTTCTCTCCCGATCTCCCAGGGGGTTATTTCCCCCATGTGAAAATCTCCTAAGACTGGGGCAAGCCAGGGCAAATTGCCTGTGTATGAAGTCATAGAAGTCATAGAATCATAGAGTTGGAAGAGACCTCAAGGGCCATCTAGTCCAACCCCATTTCATGCAGGAATACACAATCAAATCATTCCCAACAGATGGACATCCAGCCTCTGGTTAAAAACCTCCAAAAAAGGAGACTCCACCACACTACAAGGCAGTGTATTCCACTGCCGAACAGCTCTTATTGTCAGGAAGTTCTTCCTAATGTTTAGGTGGACCTAAACATACTCTTTTTTCCTGTAGTTTGAGTCCATTGCTCCGTGTCCTAGTCTCTGGAGCAGCAGAAAACAAGTTTGCATCATCATCAGTATGGCATCCTTTCAAATATTTAAACATGGCTATTAAGTGTAGACAAACCTCTAGTCACATTTATGTAGGAGTCAGTCCCACTAAATACAATGGGGCCTACTTCTGAGCAGCTGTGCCTAGGATGGGCTTTCTTGCTCTTCCAGCTACTAGAACTTGGAAAATGATTCGAAAAAACAACAACACATTCCAACTCCCAGAATCTCTCCATGAGGATGATTGTGTTGGCTGGGAGTCATTCTCAAGACCTAGTCCCAGCTGTTCTAGTAAATTGATTTAGAAATGCCCTCTTAGAAAGAAATGGAAAGTAACCACTTGAGTTTGTAAAGCTGGATTAAGTTCACTGTAGGAGAAGAAAGATTTGTGGGCTTTTTTTATATACACTAGAGATAGAAAAAATATTCAGAAATATATTGCAAAATGGTAAAAAACAAACCTACACCCATTTTTTTGGGGGGGTATTGAGGAACCCTGATGAAAATAATCCTGGACTGAAGAATCTTTGCAGTTTGGGATTTATTCCAAAATTTGCATGTAGTGGATTTGCATAGGAAGCAGCATTTTCTGCATAGAAAGCAGCATTTTTTGTGTACACAAAATAACATATATGTGAAGAAAATATTGTTTCCTGTGCAGAAAATGCTATAATTGGCAATTTATTCTGCACAAAATCTGCATGTGGTTTGACAATATTGTATTCTGTGCAAATCAACATGTGCTAATTTTGTGCGGAAGAAGTCCTGAATTGTGAACAGGCTTCCAAATCTGTGTGGTTTTCAAAGACTTCCTTGCAGAGGGAAGAAAACTGACAAAATTACTTATTGTTCTTTTGGAGAAGAAAGTTAGTGGAGAATTGCATCCCTAATATGAGCTAGCATATTTTGGTTCCTCTTGACTTTTTTGTATATTGCAAAGACCACTAGTGATTCACTTCATCAAAAAGGGGAGAAGCAGCATCTAGGAATGTTGATATTCTTTAGCACCCAGATGTGTGAGTGTGGTTTGACAACATTTGGGAATTTTTGCTTTAGAAAAAGGGCCTTTAGTGGGATTGTGTGAAGTGACTGTGTTGTGTTTTTTAAATGCATTGTGTAGAAGAGGTGAAGAGAGGTCTCTACATTCCTTCTGTCTCTTTGTTACTCCTTCTCTCTTTCTGTTGTCATGAATAAAAGGCAAGATTATCCTATGAATGGAATGGTGGTAGATACACAATAGATAAAAGAACAACCTTTTCCCCAATTTAATATTTTGTTCAGGAGGTTCCCTTTTTCTCTAGTAATAGTTTAACCAGGAAAATCACTATGGGTAATCAGATGCAAAAAAGAAGGCCATGTTCCTGTTCCTTTAATAGCTCTGAAGAAAAAGGCATTTGGGTGGGTTCATCTGGCCATAGAGGGCTAGGGTGGTTAGATGCAAAAGAGAGCTCTTGGACTACTAATAACTGTGTGGAAGGAAAAAATATCAGCAAAAGTAGCTTGCTATGGAAAAGTAGCTTGCTACAGACAACTCTGATACAATCCTCAAGTGCTAATATATATATATATATATATATATATATATATATATATATCTGAGTCAGAATCATTCATGCCATAGCATTTCTGATTATTATGGGATGGATGGTTGTGAAAACTGGACAATGTCAGGCAAAGAATCCATTCCTTTGAAATGCAGTGCTTGGAAGAGAGATCTACGGATGCCATGGGCTGTCCCAAAAGACAAAGAAATGGGTTTGAGAGTAAATCAAGCCTGAACTATCCCTAAAAGACAAGATAACTCAGCCGAGACTGTCATACTTTAGAGAAGAATGGACTCATTAGAAAAGAGGGAATTGCTAGGGAAAGTTGGAAACAGCAGGACAAGAGGAAGACCTCATTATGGGTGGATGGGGTTCATTAAGGAAGCCACTTCCCTGAGTCTGCAAGACCTGAGCAGGGTATTGCTGACCAGGGCACTTGGAGGTCTCTCATTCATAGGAATGCCATAAGTTGAAGTTGACTTGGTGGCAATTAATGGCAACAAACCCATGCGGGAATCACATCTTCTACTCAGTTATTTAAAAGATGCAGGAACCCTGCCCTCTTTTGTATCTGGCCATCTTAATGGGGTCTGAAAGAACAGCAGTAACCTCCAGAAACACATATGACTGAACAGAAAGGACACTGAATTTCAACCTTTTGCAGAATTTCCCCCCTCGGTGCTCCACCTAGATGATAGCCTGCCTGAATACTTTACCAGAAGCTATGGAAAACATTCCCTACATATATAGGGATTCTGGGACATGTTCCACATACAGTTCTCATGGAGACCTATGGAGCCACAGGGTTATGGCCAATGAGAGACATGGTGCAGTTATTCCTGGGAGATATGTCCCAAAATGCACCTAGTGCTCCTCTGTTGTTGAACATTGTGAAGAAAAGATGGTGCGATGGAGAGCTGCGAAACAGATGCAGCGGCCACGTGTGTCCTGTGGACTATGAATTACTTGCCCTGTTTGAGGGCAGCCCCTCCTGGATAAATGATCCAAAAGGCTTTCTCCTTAGTAATATTATAAAGTCTTCCACATTAGTCTTGGAAATATTTTGGCTGGGGGCTTGTTTATATGTAGGGCAAAGACTCTGAATGGAGTTATTATCCACAGGGATGTGAGCTACTTTGTCTTCACTGTCCCTGCAGAATTTTATCCACTGCTGCCGCAACCTCAACATAATTTAAACCTCAGGAGGCAGTTCCTGGCTGAAGGGAGAGGTTTTCTCCTTTCCCCTGGTTGGCAGTGCTGCCTCCACTCATTTGCCCATTGTAGGAAGAGGCACCTGAAAAAAGTGACAGAAACACTTGAAGGAAATGATGGGCAAGTGGAGAGCAGGTGGAGGCAGTGCTGCTGCACCAGAGGAAGGGAAAAAATGTCTTCCTTCAGCTGGGAACTGCCTCTTGAGCTTTAAAATTGTTCACGGTGTCAGCAGCGATGGTGGCGGTGTCAGCGGGGTATCAGCTGTGGTGGCAGACAAAAATGTGGAGAAAACCCTGAATTCCACATACTCAGCATCTAAGTAAAATACCTTGAAATTCCCCGAAACTGGGCCACAGGAAGTGTAGCCAGATTGCCCCAAGATTCCAGGAAAAGGCCATGCCACATGTGGCCTGATCACCACAGATTTGGGGGGTTCACAGTGGGGTTCAGGGTTTTAATAGTGTAGACAAGCCCTAGGCAGCAAACCAGCAACTCCTGGTACCTACACTTCAACTCAGGCTTCTGTCTCAGGCATCTATTCTTGCTTTATTCTGTGCTTGCCTCTTGTAGCTGCTGATGGCCCAGATGTGACAAAGGATAAGTTCTTTCAAGCAAATGCTTTTGTAAACCAGGAGCACTTCCACGCTGCACAATTTCTATGATTCCGCTATGGCAACTTCCTATGGATTCTTATGATCTGTGGTTTAGAGAGGGGTGTTTAGAATTCTCTGTCAGAGAACCCTGTTACTCACCAAACTACAAATCCCTGTGTAGCATGAAAGGGTCCTAGGAACAGACCCTTGGGAAAAGCAGCCTAGTGAACTCTGAGTTTGTTGGATCCTCTATTCTTTTTCTTAAAAAGAAATATAACACTTCTGTACCACAACTGTGTTTTCAAACACAGACCCTTCTCCAAATATTTCTTTCATCAAAGCAAGGTAACTCTGTGCAATGTATTTATTACAGGTGGGAGATAGAAACAATGTGTTTATGGAAGCTTCAGCACCCACCCAACAATTAAATAGTGACACGGAAGAATGGAAACAGTGTCTCTGTTATTGTCAGGTTAGCTACAGGAGCTGCTCCCTACAAAGGACAGGGTTTTTGTGTAGGTGATGTGTAGAAGTCTCAGGGTTGCACAACAGGGCATCAGTTCAGTATTGGTGAGATTTATAGTGTTTTGTTTACTTGAAAGTATACCTGCACAACAAAGAAGAGCAATGTGCTACCAATGTGTTCAAGTCATTACTGTGGGTTAGGGGCTGGTCAATGGGGTTTTCTTGAGATGGCAGTAGAGAAGGGGTAAATGTGCAATTGGAAAGGAAAGGGTTAAAAATTCTATCCCCACATAATGTAGTCCTAGTAAGAATCAGCATGGGCTTACTTTACTAGGCAGAGATAGTTGCTAATCATACAGAAAAGTAACATCAGATCTACACTCTTAAAAGATTATCAGACAGTGCCTTTAAAATGTTCTTTTGGTGGTATTAAAAAAAAAAAATTATGCCAGCAAAAGAATGCTCATCAGTGCACTTACCTTCCTTTCCTGACAAAGGCAGCCCTGGCAATAAAGAGGAAGTGAATGGAGCCCTGTTCGTGTCCTTGTTCAAAATCACGAGAGATTTCATTGCATGGGAAATTCAAAATTAAAAACAAAAAGCCTAAAAAGTGACACCAAGTTCCTAGACAAACTGAAAAAGTCCCAAGTAATCCAGGGAGGAGCATAAAAAGAGCGAAACTTGCCTGGATGTCCCAATCTCACCTGGAAGTGTTTACACCGGACTGACTTTTGACACTGCATTCCTGAGAGTTAAATGGCCTGAGGTTTCACACACTGGCAATGTTGGTGCCAAATCGCAATGGGGGGGGGGTCTATTAGTCTCAATCTGTCAATAGAAAGAAATGCCATAATGATGCCAGTGGGATGCAAAAGGACATAGTTATCTAATATTGGCATCCTTTTGCGTTCCTCTGGCAGTGTTATGGCACCACATTAACCTCGTCTGATAATCTCTTTACTCGTAAATGAGGAAAAATGTCCCAGACACTCAAGTCACTTTAAGGGTTTGTCTAGACCTGCAAAAATATGCTGGGTATTCTGGCCCTGGAGTCGGCCCATCCCCACCCCCTTGCCATGACAAAACAGGAGGAAATCTGCATGTACAAGCTGGACCATACCGGCAGGTACCTCCACTGCTGTCCATGTCACACTCCCTGAATCCATGATGGAGGACCTCAGCATGCGATTAAGGCTGGTCACATGCAGGGGGCCTTGATCACATGCTGGGGGTGTCCTTCCCAGATTCAGAATGACAGCAGAGGCGGAAGCATTGGTGATGGAGCCCAGCGTGCAGGTACAGACTCCTGTCTTCCTGCACTGGACCCAGCCGGGGTTTCCCAAATAACATGAGTTTTCCTAGGTGTTTAAAAAAAAAAACATTTTAAAGGGCTTTACCCCAGCTTCACCCTGGCTTACCCCCAGCTTTACCTTGGGCATCATCAGGACTGCCCGGTGGTGAAATGGGGCAAGAGCCCTGCATTGTTTGAATTGCAGGGCTCCAAGATTGAGAGAATATGGAGAAATAGCCCATCTAGACAAGCCCTAAGTCATCTTGGGACTTTATCAGATGTGGGGGAACACAGCAGAAAACCATGCCCCAAACTGCATCAGAAGAACACTACAAGAACAGAAAGGGTGACATGACCAGATGCCTCTATCCTTCAGCCATTTTGGAGGCATAGCACAGGTGTGAATAACATGGGACATCAATAAAAAAGGGACACATTATTCACTCCTGCGCTACCCCCCCGGAACGGCTGAAGGATTATGTCGTCTGGTAATATTGCCCATTTTTGTTCTTGTAGTGTTCTTCTGATGCAGTTTTTGCTGCGTCCAATGAAGTCCATAGGCTCTTTTCTCAGTCCATTCACCTTCTCAGGCCTGTTTGGTGGGAACTAGGGAGAAGGCCTTTTTGGTGGCTGCTCCCAGACTTTGGAATTTCCTCCCTAGAGAGGCCAGGATGGCCCCCTCTTTACTCTTCTTCAGGCAGCAGGTTAAAACATTTTTACGCCAACAGCTCTTTGCTCACAACCTTTGAAGGTTGGACTGCCAGTGCTCCTGTTTTTAAGATCTATTTTAAATTTTATGGAGTTTTAAAAATGTTTTATCATTTATGTGGAATTTTAATGATATAAGTGGCTTAATCTCTTTTAAATTATTATTTATTGTACTATGTTTTAAACTATTGTTGTTTTTAAATGCTGCCTTGGGTCACACCATAGGGAGAAAGATGGAATATGAATAATTAAAAACAAATCTTTAGAAAGATTTCAGGTACCCTAAAGATGCTCAGCTGGTGGCCATTTTTATATATTGGGTTACTCCCTCTGCAATGTTCTCCCCTCTCTCTTTTCCTGCTTCTGCTAATTTTTAATGAAGCTCTTTCACTGTCCTTCAGCTGGGACTGAATATCTCTTCCATTCTTTCTGTGAAAAAGAAAATTTCAGACAATATAAAGTGAATCCCCAAAGTGGCTCTGCCAAATCTCTTTCCAGATGAGAAGCTGTGGCTATGATATTATCCCATCTCCATATCTTGAGTAAAACAACTCTACCATTTTAGACAGACACAGAGAAACAGTCAGGGATGGATGTGCTCTTAATATCTTTGTCCAAATATGAGATGTATGAGATTCTCCTGGCTTCAACATTGCCTGAAAGAGACCTCATTCTTCCTGCTTCTGTACTAATTTTTTCTTCCTTTCCTTCCTTCCTTCTCATTCTTTCCATTTCATAGGATCCTACAAGTAATAGCAAAAAGAGAGTGAAATTTCAGAAAGAAGAGAAGAGAAGAGAAGAGAAGAGAAGAGAAGAGAAGAGAAGATGGGCTCTTCCCTTGAGATCTTGGTTCTTGGTCTGCTTTCAGCCTGCCTACTTTGGGAGGGTAAGAACTGGGAGGAGACTGAGAGGACCAAGAGGAGCCATGGAAGGAACAAATAGTTCATTCTTTGGATTATCCACCTTTTCCAGTAATGGGGAGGGATGTGAGGCTGGTGTTTGTTACTAATATGGTTGTGCTTCTTGTCTTCTATTCTTAGGTGTACAGTGTGACTTAGATAAATATAAACTGCATGCTCCCGAGGCTGTGACGGTCCAGGAGGGACTCTGTGTCATCATCCCTTGTAATTTTACTTATGACCCAAATGATGCCTATAGCTCTTCCACATTGTATGGATACTGGTACAAGGAAGGGAGCACTAAGCTTGATCATGCAGTGGCCACCAATGATTTGAGGAAAGAGATAGTAGCAGATGCTCAGCGTCGCTTTACTCTTTCAGAGGAAGTGGCACAAGGCAACTGTTCCCTCGTCATCAATGATGCCCAAAAAACTGATGGAAGGAAATACTATTTCAGAATGGAGAAAGAACATAAGGCAAATTTTGATTTCAAAAACTTTGTGCAACCGGTTGTGAATGTAACAGGTGAGTAATGACAAGGGTATCTGAATCCCTGCAGAAGCCTTCCAGTGTTGTGTGCTTTTGGGGTGGCCTGCGCTATATATATATATATATATATATATATATATATATATATATAAAAAAATAGTGAAATACACAAATAAATCCAGTGCCGCAAGACAGAATCCCCTCTGTACATACACCATTCATTGAAATGTGATGTATACAGTGTGCTACAAACAGAAGAACAGACAGAAGTGCAACAAGATGCAACAAGGAGTGGGACATGTAAACTTAGCAATTAAGGGGTACAGGCAAGCAAAGGCTGCTAACTCTGAGGGGCCGTTTACATGGCAAAAAATCCCCAAGAAGAATTTCTGTCAAACCCCATTGGTTCACACACATCATGTGCTATTCAGAAGGAGGGGTAGCAAAAAACCCAGTTAACCCGTGACTTTCCATCCCTCTATTTTCCAGGGACTTTTTTGAAAAGTCCGGGACAACCTGTGCTATTGGTTGTCTGAACAATCAGGAACCATCCCGGGAAATGAGATGATTTCTGAATGCTTGGACTTTGGAGGGGGTGGGCTAGCAAGGGAAGCCTTGCAATCCTTAATCCACCATTTTTGTATGGCCCTCCGTAGGCTATTCCATTGGCTCCAAAGGGTCTTCCCCTTCCCTAGTTCACCACCGGCTGCAGAGGCTCCTTCCACCGAGAGACTGTTCCCTTGGTGAAAGAAGCTACCATAGTCAGCAGTGAGGTGGGCAAGTCCCTCTCCCCACAGTAACTCTTCCCTCTCGGCCCTGCTGCTAAGCTCCTGCAGGTTGGTGGCCTTTCTCTGTGACTGGCATCACCAGGCAGATGAGCTCCTGAGGGCTAGGGTGCATCTGACACTCGGAAGTGCCCTAGCCCCTGGGAGCTCTGGTGATGCCTTTGCTCGGGAGGCCAAAGAAGCATCTTTGGCCTCCCAAGTGAAAGTGGTGCTGGGCAGAATGAACTGCCATGGTGGGGGATGCTTTCCCCATGACTGTCAGTCATGGAGAAAGCTCCCCCCACCCCAGCAGCAGCAGGGAAGAGCTGCTGGGACGGGGTGGTGGTGGCAGCTTCTGCCAGCCAGGCTTTGGAGGCTGCAGAGGACCCTGCCAATACAAAAAATGGCAGATCCAGAATTGCCAGGCTTCCCTTGCAAGCCCACCCCCCTCCAAGGTCCGACCAATCAAAATTCAGCTCTGCTGTGTGCCCCTTTCCCGGGATGGAGGTGCACATAAACAACAAATCCAAAAAAACCAAGACTTCTGCTACCCACGACAAATTGTGGGAACAGTAAGGGACAGATTTGAGATGTCCAGATCTCGATTCTCCCCGGGATAAAAACTGCTGTGTAACTGGGGCCTGACACTCCTTTTCAGCTGTGTGTGCACTCCTAATGTCCATCTCACTGGTTCTCAAACCATTCTCTTGACTTGACCACAATGTTCTGCTGTCAGACACCACTCCATGATATGTAGTGTACTCTCTATGCCACAAACATAGGCACATAAGAGGGTTACAAAAGGAGCAATGGGAACAACATGCCATGTTTTATGGGGGGGGGAAGCTTCTGTTGATTCCACAGCAGGAAGGATCCCTTGGCCTCTGATCCAGAGCCCCTTTGGGAATTCCAGTCAGCAATGGAATCAAAGGCTTGTGGATCCTTTCATGCCACCCTTGATAGGACATCTTTGACTCTGTCAAGTCAATGTTATGTCCCTCCCTCTTTTTTATCCATGACAAAGCTTTGATTCTCTCTGAGGGCCCATATTTTATATCTGCATGCAACTACATTTCAAGAAGTGATGGGATGAACATCTGAGAGTCCCGAAGGTCTCCATAGACCCTCCAAGACAAGAAGATGGCTAGTGAGGCAATACTGAGTTTTTGCAAATATCTTTTTGAATACTGACTAAAGATGTCAAGCTTTTACAAGAACTCAGAGGAACTGTGTCCCCCGCCCCACACATATTCATTTATGAATGGAATATCCTCATTTCTGTACATCCCTAATATAAAGGCAGCCTAAGGAATGACAATCACAAATATTCCTCCTGCTTCTTTTCCCCACTCATCATATCTTATCAATGCCCATTTTCCATGACCTGCTTCTTGCTCAAAATGCCACACTCTTGTGATGGATCCCCTCCTCCATAAAATTGCCCAACCCTTTACAGACCCTGAGCTGTGGAGGTATGGTAAAGATTTGTGTCCATTTCCCAGCATAACAGATATAGCAAAGGGCTCCTGCATTAAATCAATTTCCTCTTTTTCATAAGGGAAGCCAACTACATTTGCAGCTCTTTGTGTGTGTGCATGGTGTGCTGTTTCCCTGTCATATTTATCTGATGATAAGGGTATATTTCAGAGGAAGGAACTGCAAAACTACCTCTGAGTATTCCTTGCCTAAGAACACTCTTCAAAATTCATGGGGTTGCCATAAGTTGACAGGCAACTTGAAGGCTCATACACACAAGAACCACAGAGAACTGTTCATGTGCTAAGTTTTGTACCTGCAGGAGTGTTTTGAGGTACTCTTCCACCTATGAAACTCCTCATTCATACATAGAATGGCTTCTTAATAAGGTTTTGACAGCCTTGCAGTCCAGAGACTTCCCTCTTTTCCTTTGTTGATTCCTTATTCCCCTGGGACATCAGAGATAGAAAACTAAATGTACCCAGCATGTTCTTCTAGGGTAGGAAGATCAACTTAGATGTTCTATTCTGTCTAAAATGAAGCACAGCTAATGGGAAACAGGGCTGGAGGGAGGAGCTACTGTACATACTGACAACTCTCTTCTCTTCCTTCCTTAGAACTGGAAGACCCAGAAATAAAGTTTTGGGGAAAACTTCGGGCAGGACAACCTGTAAACATCACTTGTACAGCCCCAGGAAGTTGTTCCTTGAAGCCTCCACATATCTTCTGGAAAGAGATGCCTAGGAAAGACACACTGAAGACCTCTGAAATGCAGCCAAATGGCTCCCAGGTTTACATCTCTGTGTTTGGCTTCATACCCTCAGTGGCAGACCATGGGCAAAAACTCACCTGCTCTGTCAGCTATGGAAGAGGAGCCAGTCCTATCTTCAAAGAGAAGACTATCCATCTAGACATCAGCTGTAAGTGACACTTTTTATTCATAGCACATCTCAGCAGGAGCATTCTAAGGTCTTAATTTTCATCAACACTGACATTCTTATCTGGTCTGACTGGATCTGAAATAGCTATGCAAGGCGAAACATCTCAAGAAAATGTTCAGTTCTGTGTAAAATAGTTATGAGTCATATTATTCATGCTCTGGCCTCCCAAAGCAGATCTCCAGTCTGAACATTGCTCTTGGGTACCCAAAATAACTGTTGTGATGGATCTTTTCTCCAGGCCAGCCCTGCATTTCCAAACACTTGGACTCCTGGCACTCACCTCTCCCCTTTTCCTCTCAAGATCTCTCCCTGAATCTGGTACTTGGGACTCAAGGTGATTCCAATATGGATCAGTGGATGTGTTGTTCAGTGGGTTCACTATGATCAATGTGACCAGACTCTTTATCAAATTTAACAGGAACAGACAGATGCAGTTGTAAAAAAGAATAAACAAGTAGAAGTTTATTAAGATACAATTAGGTCCTACATTAATACCCAAACTATTTAATCCTTCACAGCTCCCAAAAACCCTATTCAGTTCTTTCCCCTGGTTGCCAGTCCTGTCTCTAGCCCTATCTCTAGCCCGTCTTTTCCCTATTTGCCTTCTGTCAGAGACAAGCCACTGTTTTGTATCCTTTCTCCCACATAGCCCCCCCTTCACAGCATTCCCTGATCGGTGACTGGCTGGCACTAACCAGGCTTGCCAAGCTTCTTTCTTCAAATCCCTTTAGAATGAACATCTTCTACAATTTGCTGTCATCTAAGGCTGAGAATCTGATTAGCCCAAGGCCACCCAGTCAGTTTCCATGACCAAGTGGGGATCTGAACCCAAATTTTCCAGAGTTGTAGTCCAACATTCAAACCACTTCACCAAGCTGGCTCAGCATAGTATACTATGATGAAAAATGGAGTAAGACACAATATCCTTATCAAAGGGTTAGATATCCAGTAATTGCACTCCTATGGGGAATTATTTACAAATCTCCTATCTGAATTCCATCTTTCTTGGCTCTCTGATGCTGGCTACTGCAGGAAACCAAATGATGGTCAGAACCAACTTTTTGGTTTTCTGGTCTAACAATGTTATAATCTGGAATGGAGTGGGAAAGATCCTGAGATCAGATTCTCTCCTACCATATCTTGAAATCTCAGCAGAGGGGTTCATTCACCCAAAGTGCCTGCTCTTGTCTTGCAGACCCACCCCAGTTGCCACGGATCAATGCTGAAGTTCAACATGGAAATGAGAGTAAGTCTCTATACAGTATACTTCATCCGGCATGTTACTATTAAAATTATAGTTAAATTGGTGGTTTAACTCAGATTTTTGATGCAATAGCAATAAACCTGAACAAAATTATGAACCACTGACCCTTCCACAAGAAGTGATGTAGCTGGGATATCCAGACAGCTCAATTAAATAAGATCTTGCATTTGAAGCACAGGAAAACTGTACTCAACTCACACCACTGCTGTGCAGTCTTTGGGTGCTCTTGGTTGTTCCCAAATCCCTAACCACTGTTTCTCCATCTGTAAAATGGGTATAATACTGACCTATATAGGAGGACTGCAGCAGTTCCTCCAACATTTCAGAAAGGAAAACTGGGACACATGTAGCCAAGAAACACCATGGTGTGGTCAAGATGGCAAAAATTATTAATGAGGAAGAAGTCACAAGCTAGGGACTTGTCTAGATGAGAAGATATAATGTGGATTGCTGTGCATTAATGCAAATTTGCAGCAGTGTTCATTTGTCGCCACAGTCCGTTGGCAAAATTGCTGGTATGCAAAGCTATCTGAGTTTGAAATGCACACACACCCATGTCTGCAAATCAAGATGGTGGCTGAGAGCGAATTACTTACATTCTTATTTTCAACAAGTTGTCGCCACTGCACAGTATTTTTTAAAACTGTAAATCAAAGGTGTGCAAGTGCAGCCTTCTGCTTAAAAAAGCTGTTTGGTTGCCTCAGTGCAGCAAAAAGAAAAAGAAAAAGAAAAAGTGCACACAATCGATACTGCAAAACTCCAAAATGGCATTTCCAGCCGCTTCACTGCCGGCAAGCACCATCCCCTGTACACATCCAACCAATCATGTTTCAACTTATGCCCTTTCTGAGAATGCACTGCAATGTGAATCAAATGTTCAAACGAGTGGTAATGCACATTTCCACAAATTATTCAAAAAGCCTTGGAAAAAGCTGCAAAAGTTTCTGACCCCATTCCCAAAACTGTGAATCTCAGTTGGATCTCATTGGGACAAAAGGTATGCTCTATGAATTCTATTAGGATTATTTTCACTGTCTAGACAATCCATAGGAGAGGTGCAAAAGATTGCTTTTGTCTGAGGACTATCAGATGACTCCTTTTAAGACATTCTTTTGCCAACATAGAAAAACCCATTTCTATGTCAGCAAAAGAATATTCGCCCCTGCACTTACCTTTCTCTCCCGGCAAAGGCTCCGTGACAATAAACTGGAAGTGAACAGGGCCCCATTCACTTCCTCACTCAAAATAAAAACAGAATACATAACAGTGCATCTACTCTAGAAATAATGCAGTTGGAAACCACTTTAACTGCCATGGTTCCATCCTACAGAATCCTGGGATTTGCAGTTTTGTGAGGCACCAGTACTCTTTGGCAGAGACAGCTAAAGACTTTGTAAAACTACAAATCCCAGGATTCCATAGGGTGGAGCTACATCACTTAAAGTGGTATCAAATTGCATTATTTCTACTGTGCAGCTGCACCCTTAGACAGTAGATGCTAAGGGGGAAGCCACAGCCATTTGTTGGCTGTTCCTTCTGAGCTCCCTGGTTGTTCTCTTTTTTTTTTTTGAGGGCAGAGAGCTGACTGTACCTCCCAGCTTGTTTTATTTTCCTAGATTGGCTTTCCACCCTCAGATGTAGTCAAGGATGCTGTTCCATTGCCAATATTCAGTCTATAGGCCAGTTGGCAGCTTAATGGTTAAATGGGAACAGGGTAGCCACAGGCATTCAGATATCTTGGACCACCTCTGAAGAGTGCTTCCAGAAAAGAGGCCAAACATCTCCATCTAATATCTTGTCCAACTCACTTTCCCTGTGAAATCTTTCAGGTTTGAGAAACTACACAGATACCACCCAGGTCATAGTAGAGAAAGGCGACTCTGCTGTCTTTCACTGTATAGTGATGGGCAACCCATCGCCCAATGTGACTTGGGTAAAGGACTCAAAGATCCTCACAACAGACAATGAGCTGAAGCTTTCCAATGTCAAGATGCAAGATATGGGTGAATATAAATGCCAAGCACAGAACACCGAGGGCTCCAACCTCAAAACCTTTCACCTCTCCATAGCATGTAAGTGATACAACATTCAAATTTTCATAAGGGGGCGTTGCTGAGACATAATGCCTATCCAAGAGATCTTGGGCCACCTGGTGAAGCTGTAGGGTGGGAGGTCTAGGAGGGACAAAAGTGAGCACTTCTTCACAAATTACATAGTTAAAACTGTGAAACTCACTCCCACAAAATGTATCAACAGACACTAACTTTAAAAGGGGGAGAGACTGAGAGATGCATTCTGGTGGTTCAATGTCTACAATTCATGGTGGAAGTATATGCCACTGCTTGGTCCACAAGCAGGCATGTATACAAATACTAATTGCTGGGGAACACCAGTAGGAGAGGGCTATGTACCTTCTGTTCAGCTTTGGGATTTCCCAGAAGTATATGATGGCCCACTGTGGGAAAATGAATCTGACCTAGAAAGGTCTGGTCCAGCAAGATGCTTTTTAATTTTGTAGTAGATCAATGTCTTCTAACCTCTGTATGGGGTTTGGGGGAAGTATTTCAGTCCTAGAGGGAGTTCTTTCCCCAAAAAGTGACCTCTGGTTTTGAACCTCCACCCCCAGTCAAGCTTAGCCCATTGATCCAGCCTGCCTAGAGATTAACCATTTAGTCATGTTATGAATGTAAACTCTTTGTGTTACATAAACTGGAAAATAGAAAAATAAAATTCAGGGATTGAAAAAAATAATCGGATGTACCACATCAATATGTATATGTACCACATCAATAAACAGGCTAAACTAGGTTTCTGTAGGTCTCAGATTTGGGATCCTTTGTAGGTTTGGCTCACCTCTTGGTCTTGGGACCTGATGCTGAATTGGGGCCTGGCAAAGGAAAACAGTTTGACTCCACATTTTTATTGTCTGTTGACTTTGACAAAGAATAGGCAACCAAGCATTTCATTATGCAGATCCCCCTGTATCCACAGAACCAATATCCATGGTTTCAGTTATCCACAGCTGGAAAAAAACCCGGGGCATATACCATAGAGTCACACTGGTAAATGCCTAGAGAGGTATCATCTCTAGGAATCACTAGGTCCTCCAATGCAACTCTATGGTATGTTTGTACTGGAAGTCCTTTATTTTAATAGGGTATGCTAGTATCCTCAGTTTTACTTATAAGTGGTAATTTCAGTAATGTATCCCCCATGGATATGGAGGGCAACCTAGATCATGTGATCTATTATCATGTGATCTGTGGCAGGACTAGAGAGACTGTAGCTTTTTAAGATGTTGTTAGACTCCACTTCCTACCAGCTCCAGGCAGCCTGGCCAATGGTGAAGCATGATGGGAGTTGCAATCCAACAACATTCTGAGTCCCCCCCCCCAGGCCTGATCTTGGGGAGAGGGTATTCCTGAAACTGTTACCTTCTTCTCCATTTAGAAATTCCATCCCAGGCCTTATAATTTATTGAATCTAGTCCTCTCCCTGGAAGAGACCTATCAGGAGGAAAAGATGACAAAGATTCCTGACACTGACCCTTCTGTTTGCCCCTTTTCCAGACCGCCCTAAGCCATGCAAACAGAAGAGTTCCCACTGTTGGAGAGATGGCAGTGGGTTCCAGTGCAACTGTTCCATCTGCTCATCCCCTAAGCCCAGGATTCAGTGGCAGGTGAATGGGGAGACCTTGGAGGGAAATACCACCCAAGGGAACAAGCAGGTCACTACCTGGATTGAGGAGGATGTAGGTACCAGCACCCTGCGCTTGATAGGGAACTGGGATGGAGACCATCATATTGTCTGCAATGGAACCAATTTCAAGGGAGAGTTTCCCATGATGTTCTTCCTGTTTAGCTCAGGTATGTCTTTGGGTACATGTTAGTCTTGTACCATTTCCTAAGACTGTGTTCTAGTGAGAAGTCCATGTCCAGTCCACATGTAGGGTTGCCAGATGACCAGGAAAAAAAGGAGCCCAGCCTGGTTTGATTCCTTCAATGCCAGCTGTAGCTGCAGAAATTAGCTTTTCGTGACTTAGGGGCTTACCACATTCCAAAGATAGGTGGCAGTGCAGCAGGAAGGTTTGGTTGTCCAGACTGCCTTAACACACGACGTTATCATTCTTCTAGTGTTCTGCCATTCCAGTCCCATGGGAGACTGAGGAAAAACTGCATCTTTTTGCAAATGGGATTTTCCAGTTAGCAAAAAGATGTGGTTTTACCTTGGTCTCCTATAGGACTGGGATGAAAGAATGACGATGCCGTACAGCAAGGTAGCACAGTAGGCTGAACCTTCCAGCTGCACTGCTGCTTTCCTTTGGAGTGCGGCTCATTCACACTACACAGTTATAGCACCATGATTCCACTTTAACTGCCATGGCAACATCCCATGGAATCCTGAGGTTTGTTGTTTGATATTACTAGAGCTTCCTGGTGGAGAATGGTAAAAACCTCTCTCTAAAATGTGGTTTTTATTATTCTTTCCTCCCAATTCTCTAAGGAGCTTTCAGCATCTGGCCCAAAGGCAAGCTTGAGTGAGATTTTATTAAGTGTATCCGCGTTAATAATTTTAATTTTAGAGATAAATGATTGCTATTAGAATAATTTAGTGCTGAACTGTTAAAAGTTTATTATTTTCTTCTAATGACTTAGTTTCCATGTATTTATTTTTAATTGTAGAGATAATACTTTCGATTTTAAAAAAATCATCACTATGCTTTTAAGTGTGATTTTAACGAGGGGTAACATTGGCAATTACTGCTCATTTAATGCTAGACTGGAAGATGTAGCTGATGTGTCCATAAAAGATACCCTGCCCAATTCACTGGAGTCAGGAATGCTGGGAATCAGCCCCATTCAATTCAGAGGAGTTGCTTCTGAGCAGACACATAGAACATTGCATGGTAACAGTATGAAATGTAGATCTTAAAGTGCCCTGGTTCAAAAGCCAACTCAGTTGTGAATTCACTAGAGGACTTAGGACAAGTTTCGATCTCCTTGCTTCAGTGTTTCTATCTGGAATATGGGAACAATATTAATGGACTTAATTCCAAGGCTATCTTAGGGATAAGCTGCAAACAAGCTTGTAAAATGTGGGCTAGACAAGTTAACTGTTAAATGGATTTGTAATTAGTTGACTGGCTGAACCCAAAGGGTGCTCCTCAGTGGCTCCTCTTCGTCTTGGAAAGATGTGACCAGTGGGGTGCCACAGGGTTCTGTCCTGGGCCCAGTGCTATTCAACATCTTTATGAATGACTTGGATGATGGAAATAGGGGCATACTTATCAAATTTGCAGATTACACCAAATTAGGAGGAGTAGCTAATACCCTAGAGGACAGGGTCAAAATTCAAAATGACCTGGATAAACTGGAGAGCTGGGCCAAAGCTAACAAAATGAAATTCAATACAGAGAAATGTAAGGTACTGCACTTAGGGTGGAAAAACGAAATGCATAGATACAGGATGGGGGAGACCTGGCTGAATGAGACTACATGTGAAAGGGATCTAGGAGTCCTAGTAGACCACAAGTTGAACATGAGTCAACAGTGTGATGCGGCAGCTAAAAAGGCCAATGCAATTTTGGGCTGCATCAATAGAAGTATAGTGTCGAAATCAAGGGAAATCATAGTGCCACTCTATTCTGCCTTGGTCAGACCTCACCTAGAATACTGTGTCCAGTTCTGGGCACCACAATTCAAAAAGGATATTGACAAATTGGAGTGTGTCCAGAGGAGGGCGACTAAAATGGTGCAAGGTCTGGAAACCATGTCTTATGAGGAAAGACCTAGGGAACTTGGTATGTTTAGCCTGAAAAAAAGATGGTTAAGGGGCGACATGATAGCCCTGTTTAAGTATTTGAAGGGGTGTCACATGGAGAATGGAGCAAGCTTGTTTTCTGCTGCTCCAGAGACTAGAACATGGAGCAATGGATGCAAGCTCCAGGAACAAAGATTCCACCTCAACATGAGGAGGAACTTTTTGACAGTCAGAGCTGTTTGGCAGTGGAACACACTCCCTTGGAGCATGGTGGGGTCTCCTTCCTTGGAGGTCTTTAAACAGAGGCTGGATGGCCATCTGTCAGGGATGCTTTGATCGTGATTTCCTGCATGGCAGGGGGCTGGACTGGATGGTCCTTGTGGTCTCTTCCAACTCTACAGTTCTATGATTCTATGATTCTATGATTGCAAAGGCTGATTCGTGCATCTTGGGGCTTGTCTACATGGGGAATATACCCTGTCTTGCCCACATCTTAGAGCCCTGAAGTCCTGACAATGCAGAGCTTTTGCCCCATTATGCTCCCAGGCAGTCCTCACCACCCCCAGGACAGACGTAGGGCTCATATGGGGGGCAGAGAGAGAAGGGGTAGGGCCCGATACAATGTGGTTTTTTTTTTTACATAACTTTTAATCCGTGGGTTTTTTTACATAACTTTTAATCCGTTCATTCCAGGGCAACGTGTGTCTGTAAGAGCCCGTCCCGGAAGGCAGGTTCTTGCTGCAGCCACCAGTCTTCTTGTCACTCCTGGGAGGCAGGAAGCAGTCCTGCAGCATGTGACCAAGAGTGGTCATGTACTGGTGGCCTTGGTTACATGCTGTGGGCCAGCTTCCTGCCTTCCAGGAGAGCCAGGGATGTGATGGTTGTGGATGATGTGATGGGTTGGCATGCCTGTCTGGACTCCAGTCTTTTTGAAGGCAGTAACAGGGGAACAATGGGTCTGATTCATGGCCAGGATATGCTGACAGGGAGCTTGCGTATCTTGGCTTGTGTAGATGAACCCTAGAAGACTCCATTGGTAAATGCTTTCCTGTATTACACATCAGCCTAGAAATGGGGAATTGCCTGGTGGAATGGACCCTGGCAAGAGCAAGGAAGAGGGAGAAGTAGAAAGTGGAGAGAAAACATTTCCCTGCATGTAGAAAAATAGTATGTAAGTGAAAAAGCCAACCTTGGTTTGAAGAGGTGGGAGATGACTGTTCTAACCACATGTATCTGTTGTCAGGGGAATAAGATAAAATTGTATTTTCAAATGGAACAAAAGCCCTTTCTTCCTTTAAATCACTACAAACAGGAGCCCCTTAAGGCAGGAGAAGTAGAGTGAGGAGACCAGAACATTGCTTATTTTTCAGGCACATTTTGACATCTGTTTCATTTAATGGGCAACTCATAAAATTTAATAAGCAACGACGTTCAGCCTTGTTGAAATACATTTATTGCAACCATGCATATACACTTGATTTTAAAAAGAAGAAGGACGAAATCGAAGAACTAATAATTTAGCAAAGGAAATGTTCAGAGATATAGCAGATCCAGAAGGGTGTGAGCAGGCTGATAGGGGGTCTGGAAATTGTGTTTTAGACTGCTGACACACTGCAAAAACAATTCAGTTTGACACCATTTTAACTGCCATGGCTTAATGCTATGGAATGCTGAGGTTTATAGATTTGTGAGCTATTAAGCCTTCTCTGTCAGGTGCCACAACAAACTACAAATCCCAAGATTTCATAGGATAGAGCCATGATAGTCGAAGCAGTGTGGCAGCAGCCTATGGAGCAACAATAGAAAGAACTGAAATGACCTTGTTTAGCATGGAAAACATGCTTGCTGCCTTTGAACATGTAACAAGCTATTATGAAGGAGATGGAATAGATTTATATTCTGCTGCCCCAAAGGGCAGAACTAGCACAAAGTTCAGAAATGTAGAAAATGCCATTTCAGATATAATACTGAAAGTTCTATAAAGGGCTAGCCCTACCATTCGGCAGTGTAGCAACTGCCTCAATGGCTATTCCTCTTAACCCTGGTCATTCCTTTCTCTTGGAGGTCAGAGCTATGTGTGATCCTTAGTTTGGCCTGCACTCCATAAACTAGCTTATCACCTTCAGCTGTGATGCTTTTTAATTTTTATTGTTTTTAAGTATGTTATAAGCCACCTTGAGTCTCACTATGGGACGAAAAGTGGAATGATGATGATGATGATGATGATGGAGAAAACCCTCTTTTCTCTGCCAGTGTGCAGAGGTAAAATTCAACCACCATTCCAGCTGGCTTCTGGATATAGACTGGAGCATGCAGCCATCTTGTACTTTCCTTTAGGCAACAAAATGCCATAAGTCCTATCTCCTGAGAGACTATGGATAGGGTGAGATGCTGGCTTAGGCATCTTTATATGAAAAGGATCCACCAAATTGATTCGGGAACTGATGGAAATTATAGGGAAGGAGTTTCTAGATAAGCTTTAGGAAAAGACTGGCGAGCCTTTGACATGCCCGAGGCTTTGGACACAACTCCCATGATCTCTTACCATTGGCCATGCTTTTGGGAGTTGAAGTCTAAAACAAATGGGGAGTCATTTGTTCTCCCCTGAGAGCTTCCAGGTCAGTGGAGCAGCAAATGCACCCCCAGATCTGAGTCCAGAATTAAAGAAACTATCTGAAATATCTATAAATAAAAAACTCTTGGGTAGGTTTCTCTTTGCAGCATGTTGATTGGCCACTTACCCAACCAATCTCCTCCCTCTCCTCCCTCCCTTAGCCAATCACCACCCACATCCAAATTCCCTCTCCCCCTCACAATCCACTCCTGCCACTCAATCTGCATCTACATCCTCAGCCTCGCAAGGGCCCCTCTCTCCATCTCACTCCCTCAGCCACTCACCACCCACATGTAAAACAATTTTCCTAAAATAATAGCATGTAGCTGAACCATGTGAGCCTATAATATAATGGCATACGTTACACTGGGTCAGCTAGTAGAGCTATAATCTTCATATTAGGTTCTGCAGTGTGGATAGCTTTTTTAAAGTCTGGACTAAAACCCAGAGTGGATTTGCTCACCCCACTGGCTGCCACTGGTCTAGCTAACTACCCTGCCCATGTTTCTAGGGTGTGTGTGGTCTGTGCTGAAGAAACACCAGAGCTCTTAGTTCCATAGCAGAAACAGAATAAGATATCTTGGGATGCTGGGTTGTTAGGAAAAACATAAGTTCTGCTCCACTGAACTCTACCATTCTTTCTCTAATCCAGCACAGGGCAATTGGAGTCAAACTACAGTTAGTGCCATGGTGGGTGTGCTTGTCGTGTTTGCTGTCATCGTGCTTATCATTGCAATCATCTTGATTTCCAAAAAGTAAGTAACAATGAGTGGTTTTCCCCCCAATGTGCAATAGAAAACTTTATTAGCATTTACACAAACAAGTCTAGAAGTCACAAAAACCTGCATTAGCCTTACAATATTAAGGTATTAAAGTGCTACAGGGCAAACAAATGCTATTGGCAACTTGTGAAGGTGTTCATAATGTATAATATCCACCTCTCAGACGCAACACAAGATGGAGTCTTTCTGGATGTTGTAGTCAGAGAGGGTGCATCCATTTTCAAGCTGCTTGCCGGCAAAGATTGGCCTCTGCTGGCTCAGGAGGAATGCCTTCTTTGTCTTGGATCTTTGCCATCACATTCTCAATGGTGTCGCTTGGCTCCACCTCCAGTGTGGTGATCTTCTCACACAGGGTCTTCACGAAGATCAGCATCCCTCTCCTCAGAGGCAGCACAAGATGGATTATAGACTCCTTTTGGATGTTGTAATTAGAGGGAGTGCATCCATAGCAATAGCAATAGCAGTGATATTTATACACCGCTTATCAGTGCCAAAGCACTTCCTAAGCGGTTTACAATGTTTTTGTTGGTTTTTTTGCTAATTGCCCCCAACAAGCTGGGTACTCATTTTACCAACCTATGGAAGGATGGAAGGCTGAGTCAACCTTGGAGCCTTCTGGGATCGAACTCATAACATTGTGGCTTGCAGAACTGGCATTTAACCATTGTGCCACCATCTTTGAGGTGTCACTTGGCTCCACCTCCAGGGTGATGATGGTCTTTCCAGTCAGTTTTGCCATGAAGATCTGAATTTCTCCTGTCAGACACAGCAGAAGATGCACAGCGGATTCCTTCTGGGTGTTGTAGTCGGAGAGGGGGAGGCCATCTTTGAGCTGATTTCCAGCAAAGATCAGTTTCTTCTGGTCAGGAGGAATGCCTTCATGTTACTGGATCTTCACCTTCACCTTTTCAGTGGTGTTGCATGGTTCCACTAGCACTAGTTTTCACATTTTCAATGCTGATGCTTGACTCCATCTCCAGTGTGATGGTCTTGCCAGTCAGGGTCTTTACAAAGATCTGCATCCATCTTCTCAGACACAGTGTAAAATTGATTGCAGACTCCTTCTGGATGTTGTAGTCAGAGATGGTGACCATCACCCTGGAGGTGGAACCGAGTGACATCATTGAGAGCATTAAGGCTATGCTCCATCTTGTGTTGTATGTGAGGAGCCAGTTTTACATCCAAGCTGCTATGGGGATGATTATGCTGACTGGGTAATATGGAGCCAAG
Organism: Gambelia wislizenii; assembly: GCA_030847615.1. Lineage (NCBI taxonomy): Eukaryota > Metazoa > Chordata > Lepidosauria > Squamata > Crotaphytidae > Gambelia > Gambelia wislizenii. Next base: position 29,474,825 of record JAUMIR010000010.1, on the reverse strand, counting down.
TATGTTCCCATGTTGACTGGAGTTGTGGGGAGAGCATATTGCCCCTAGATAAGAATTCTGCCTTCCTTGAAATGTTCCTTCATCAGTCCCCACACTTCTATCATTGCTGTAACTTAGAATTTCAGTTGGGTATTTAGAAATACTGTACAGTTTTAGCATCCAAAGAAAATGAGCAGGCAAAATAACCAAGGCTGTTAGGACACAGCAAATGCAAGAGTTGTAGGTGCGAAAGATTTTCCATGTTTTACTCTCTTTCAATGATAGAAACATGGAGCCTAAAGGAACATTTCATTATGGGGGGCTGTATTCTTACTGGGAGGTGCAATGGCTTCATTTTGCTGTTTCTGTAGCCGCAGGCTTGAAAGAGTTATTGGAGTATATGCAAACTTACGCTAGCTGATTCCCAGAGTTTGGAAAAGACACTTTGGGGAATTACAGCTCCAAGAATCCCCTAGGCAGCAAGATTTAGCCTCCAAAAACAACCTTTCCAAGTTCTGTCAATTCTTCGGACCTTTCCAGATATTCATCTTCTCCCTAAGTGACTGCCCAGATGTTATGCATCTAAATGGTTGATGGTGTCCTGGTGAGTGTCTCATTGCTAGAGAACTGTCAGGCCCTGGCAAGGGTCAGGATCGAGACAATCTCACCCACCACTAGTAATTGTTGTGATGCCTATTTGCAACCTCCAAAGTAGAGGCAGTATGCATTGTTGGGGACAGGATTATTACACTCATACCTTGCATATAGAGGCATCTGATTTGCCACTTTGGGAAATGGGATCATGGACCAGTCCAGATATATGTTTTGCCAGGTCCAGGAAAGCTCTTTTAAAGTTCTTATCTTGGTAGAGAACCAGTATGTGTGTCATCCTTAGGGGGCTGAATGAGAACTTGGGAGATCCAGATTCAAGTCCCCACTGAGCCCTCAAACTCACTCAGTCACCTTGAGCCAGTCTCTGACATTCAACCTCACTTACCTCACAAGCTGGGGTGGAAAGAATATTCAAACATATTTCAATAATAGATAAAAATGGGTTTTGTGAGTGCTGGGAAACCCTGACAAGGTGAATCCTGGACAGATGGGGAAAAAAATGCAATTTGGAAGTTATTTTTGTGTATCCTGAAAAAAGGGCATTTTCTGATTAAACAACCATTTTTTTGGTGATGGGGGGCAGAATATATCTTGAAGTATAAGTATTCCTCAAAAAGGCCACAGTTTTAAAGGGCTTTCTTGAGAAAAATGGTCCAATTATTTGTTCTTGCCTACTTGAACGAAATATACAAATTATAGTATGATTATGTATCCATGGAGGTACATTCCCGGACTTGCCATGGATACCAGAAACTGTGGATAATAGTTAACCCTATTAGAATGAATGATTTCTGGCCCAAACATACCATAGAGTGGTGCTGGAGGACATAGAAGATGCCTAGAGAGAACCCCTTTCTAGACATCTTTTAGATCCTCCATTGTGACTCTATGGTCAGCTTCTAGTGGAAGAATACCATAGAATCATGCTAGAGGAATTAGAAGATGCTTAGAGAGACCATATTTTTTTCAGACGTGGGGAAGTGAATCCACAGATAGGTCCTGTGGATACAGGGGTCACGGATATGGGTTCTGTAGATACAGGGGTACATCCCTATTCACAGGGTTGTTGTGAACGTAATTTTCTATGTGGAAGAAGAGCCTTGACATTACCTCGAGCTCACTGTAACTAATAAATAAATAAAAAACTATGAAAAGCTGGAGAGCTCTTGCTAAACAGGCCACGAGGCCCATATGCCAACCCACCATTTGCTGCTAAGCTATTGCCACAGCTTGGGAAAGTCGCCTCTTCAGAACTGCAGCTCCTTGAACCTCCCAGCTGGCTTAGTAGCAGCCAGTGAAGGGCTGCAGGAGCAAACAGAACTGAAGCAGGGGATTCAGCTTGAAGTGGGCTATTTCTACCACTGTTCTGTTTGCAATTTCAAATGGGGTGTTCACATAGTCAAGCCCAGCTACTTCAAATGCTCATCACATTCTTCATGTCTTTATAAGGCCTAGTAGAGTGGGCTGGTCTTTGGGGTGCACCGAGGGAATGTTCAGGCAGACTAGTACAGAAGCGGATTGCTGTGAGAGCATACCACTCAATGATCCATCATTTATTAGCTAGATTGAAGTTCGCAGGAGTCCTGTTTTGTATGGGACATCCTGATTTTGGAAGCTTGGAGTCCAGTCCCATATCAGGGCTACACAGGATGAGAGTGTCAGCTACACTCCCTGAGCATTTGGCACATGACAACCAGCCCTCACCAAATGCCAGGGATCTATCTATGGGGATCACAGAGGGTGCACCACTGCTTCTTTCTGGCTGTGGAGGTCAGCCAAGCAGCAATGTGACCTTTTTCCTCTCATGGTGGCTGGCATGGGTGTTTTGGGTTCCTGCAAGACTTGAAATCTCACACAGCCATGAGATCTGATGATAAATCCTTCCCTCATGAGACTTGAGGTGGTCTTGTGTAGGCCAGACTCATCTTCCCTGGTTAGCTTGAGCTGGCTTGGCAAGTGGGAGTAGCCTGTCCCCTATTGCTTTCCAGAAAACCCGGCAACCCTATTTATACCACAACTTTTCCTCCAGTGTCCTCAAGGCAGTATATATGGCTCCCTCAACCCTCACCATAACCTCACAACAACCCTGTGAGGAAGTTCACACTGAGGGACACTGGCTCCATGGTTATCCAGAGGATTTCATGGCTGAGTGTCAACTAGAACTTGGATCTCCCAAGTGCCAGTCCAACATGCTAAGCCCAATGCTACTATCTCATTTATAATTTTAATGTCTTGGACTACATTTCTTAGCATCCCAGCCAGCCAGGGCTGTCTTGGAATAATGGGAGATATAGCCCAACATGTCTTGTACAAGGCTGGTTTATTCCATTAAGATATGAATTGCCTGTATATGTTCTCTCTTTTCTCCTTGAAAAGATTATCTGTACTATGAATAATCTCTGAGATTTATTTTAAAAGCCTCTCTTCTATTTCATACAGAAGATAATCTGTTCTTTTTTGCTAATGCACCATTTTTTACTGTTTCAGTGTTGCTAATATATTCCACTCTCTCCCTTTCCCTTTCTCTGCTTCTCTCTTCTTTAATTCAAATATGAATATATATTTTTTTATGAATGCTTCCCTCATATGAGCTTTATTAGTTTCCCATATAGTTAGTTTATCCTTCTCGGGAGTATTATTAAGTCTGAAAAATCCCCTTAGTTCATCAGTACACCACTTCGTTGTCTGACAATAACAAATTATTTAATTTCCCAGAGCAAAGTTGCTCTAAGTTATAATTGATCAACTTAAATATGCTGTGTTACAATCAATTTCTGCTGATGCTCCCAAGTAGGCAGCCTGCAAAAGAGATATTTCAGAAGCTGAGGAGAGATCAGGCAGACAGATCTGCCTTACACTGAAACACATCATTGGCTCATACAGTGCAGTTTTATACTCTTGACTGACAGGGAACTCTCCTCAAGATCTCTGACAGGGGTCTTTTCAAGCATTTTGCACTTAAAATATCTACTAACTAGACCAGTGGCTCTTAACTATTTCTTTACCAGGGACCCCCTTTAAATGTCTTTTGTTGCCATAGATGCCCAAGATTTAACTCAATATTTAAAACCCTAATAATAATAATAATAATAATAATACCTGATAATAATAATACAATTATACCATCCATTAAACCTTCCTTCAAATGCACTGGAGGGGGAGGGAAGACTTTTCTCCTGCTTCTTCCTGCAAGTTTGTGGCTGGAGGAGATTGAATGGCTATGTGCAGGTCAAGCCAGCCAGCCTTTGCTTGGGGTCCTATCATGTGATCGCTCTACTGCAGGCAGGAGGTAGGCTGAGCAGCCTTCAAGCCTTCATGGACCCCCTGTGAGGACATTGTGGCCCCCTGGGGTCCCTGGACCACAGGTTAAGAACCACTGAATTAGACTGTGATGTTACTAAGGCCGGTGTTACCCCTCCCTACGATGGTATCACCTGGTGCGGTTTGGCCTCTCCACACCCCCTAGTGCCGACACTGTAACTAGACCTTCTAAGGTTAATCATAGACTCATAGAATCATAGAATTGCAGAGTTGGAAGAGACCATGAGGGCCATCCAGTCCAAACCCCTGCCATGCAGGAAATCACAATCAAAGCATCCCCGACAGATGGCCATTCAGCCTCTGTTTAAAGACCTCCAAGGAAGGAGACCCCACCATGCTCCGAGGGAGTGTGTTCCACTGCCAAACAGTTCTGACTGTCAAAAAGTTCCTCCTAATGTTGAGGTGGAATCTCCTGGAGCATGCATCCATTGCTCTGTGTTCCAGTCTCTGGAGCAGCAGAAAACAAGCCTGCTCCATCCTCAACGTGACACCCCTTCAAATACTTAAACAGGGCTATCATATCGCCTCTTAACCGTCTTTTTTCCAGGCTAAACATACCCAGCTCCCTAAGTCTCTCCTCATAAGGCATCGTTTCCAGACCTTTCACCATTTTAGTTGCCCTTCTTTGGACACGCTCCAATTTGTCAATATCCTTTTTGAATTGTGGTGCCCAGAACTGGACACAGTATTCTAGGTGAGGTCTGACCAAGGCAGAATAGAGCGGCACTATTACTTCCCTTGATCTGGACACTATACTTCTATTGATGCAACCCAAAATTGCATTGGCCTTTTTAGCTGCTGCATCACACTGTTGACTCATGTTCAACTTGTGGTCTACTAGGACTCCTAGATCCCTTTTGCATGTAGTCTCATTCAGCCAGGTCTCCCCCATCCTATATCTATGCATTTCATTTTTTCACCCTAAGTGCAGTACCTTACATTTCTCCATATTGAATTTCATTTTGTTAGCTTTGGCCTAGCTCTCCAATCTATCCAGGTCATTTTGAATTTTGATCCTGTCCTCTAGGGTATTAGTTACTCCTCCTAATTTAGTGTCATCTGCAAATTTGATAAGTATGCCCCTAATTCCCTCAACCAAGTCATTGATAAAGATGTTGAATAGCACTGGGCCCAGGACCGAACCTTGTGGCACCCCACTGGTCACATCTTTCCAAGACGAAGAGGAGCCACTGCTGAGCACCCTTTGGGTTTGGTTAAGGGTGAGCAAAACACAGCCCTCTAGAGTTATTGAACTGCAACTTCCATCAGGCCTTGCCAACAAAGCTGGTTGTGCAGGTCAGCATGAATTGGGGCTCAACAAAATGCTAAGGGTTGAACCTAGAACCTTCTACCTGCCAGATGTGTGTTTACACTTGAGCTAAGGCCTTCTCCATGCCTTCCAACATTTCAGAGATGAAAACCAGGACACAAGAGGCCAAGCAACATCAGAGTGTGGTCAAGAGGGCAAAAGTTATTAATATGGAAGAACTCACAAACTAGAAGAGGCTGCAGCAGTTTGCTTTTGCCTGAGCCTACTGGGCAAGGGAAGATTCTGTCCCTTCTTCTCCTTTCCCCCTGATGATTTAACTGTGTACAAACTATTTTTATGCTTTGAACTCAGTTTGCAGCAGTTGAAGGAAGCCAAGAACAAAGGGGAAAAGTGGGAGAAAGAGAGAGAAACTGGGGGGTTGTCTAGACGGTCTAGCTCTGAAATACACTCCTGATGTTAGCTTCCCTAAGCAACAGTCTTCCTTCCTCCTGAAAGTTGTCCTTTCCTTATTCATATATTTGTGAATCAATCCCAAATCCAAGTTTGCTCATTTCCCTCTTGATATAACAATGACTGGAGCATAGAACAGCCTCCCTGATTTGTTATTTGGTAACACATGCAGATGCCTGAGGCTTAAATCGATGTGTTCTCTGAATGACTAATATATTCTTCTGCTCAGATTCCTTTTGAAAAGTGGATGTTTAGTCCTCATTTAACACATTATTTAACCCATGAATGTTTGTTAGCATGAATGCATTCAGACTTGTAACTAAAGAGAAAAGCATGACAACAAGAAAGGGGAGAGCAACTTACTAGACAAGATGCAATCAAGTCATGCAGTCGGCATAGGACTTGTACATGAAAGGAGGCCTAAGGCTGACATCTCCTCCAACACATTAAAATCACAACACCTGTGGCCAAGCAACATCAGAGTGTGGTTAAGAGGGTAAAAGTTAGTAATCTGGAAAGAACAGACAATTTAGGTGAGGCTTCAGCGGTTTGCTTTCCTCTGAGCCTGGGAAGACTTTGCGAACTCCTATTCTTCCTGCTGAATTAATTAAGTGCAAATGACTTTTGCATTTAGAACTCATTTTGCAGCAAATGATGTAAGCTGAAGACAAAGGGGGAAAGCAGGAAGAAGAAGAGAGAGAAACTGGGACATTTTAAAAGCAGCTGAAAAGTGGAATGGCAGAGGATGAATGAGGACTGTCCCTACCAGTTTGTGATAGTTGAAGGGTATGGGCTTAGCATGGCTTTCTTCCCTCATCCAACCTTGACTTACACATTTTGTGCATTGTACAAATGTACAGACACATCACCAGGCTACTATCTATTTATTAGTTACATATATGCCAAATTTTCTCTGGGAGCTGAACACGGTCAGCATGGCTCTGACTCTCCTTACTTTATGAGCTGAAAGCAAGAGATTGTGCTATGGTCATTCTTTGGGCTTCATGGTTCTGTGTGGACTACAACCAGGTTTCTTGTGAGGCTCAGTCCAGAACTTACCTTTACGCCACACTAGCTTCTTGTCTCTCCCATATTCTGTCCTTTGTTTTGTCACAGAATATGAGGAAGGTTGCATGGAAAAAGTGGGGTTGGAAGAGCAAAGTGAGGGCAGGGATACATAGGCCTCCTGTTTGGAGAATGGCCTGGCTAGGGTTGCCAGAGTGAAAACTGGAGAGGGCTTCTCATTATTGGGTGTCTAATAAAAAAATTATATCAAGTTGTTCCTGGCTTACAGCAACCCTAAAGGAAACCTAAAAATTATATCAAGTTGTTCCTGGCTTACAGCAACCCTAAAGGAAACCTAAAAAATTATATCAAATTGTTCCTGGCTTACAGCAACCCTAAAGAAACCTAAAAAATTATATCAAGTTGTTCCTGGCTTACAGCAACCCTAAAGGAAACCTATCATGGAGTTTTTCTGGAAAGATTTGTTCATAGGGGGGCTGTCATTGCCTTTCTCTGAGGATGAGAGAGTGTAACTTCCAACCAGTGGGGTTCTGTGGCTCAGCTGGTTTTGAACTCTGGTCTCCTGGAGTCCTAGTCCAACATTCAAGCCATTACACTCCATTGGCTCTCAGGTCAGATACAGATCTTTCCACATGTCTGTCTACTTAAAAATATTTTTACTAAACATTTTAATAGCAAGGAGACACTGAAGCATTTGTTGGACGGACCTGAGGTGTCAAGATAATTTGTATTGTGATGCCTCAAAGCCACATGTCGAACATAATATCAGCAGCTTGAAATGGTTGTGTAGAAGAGGGAATTCCAGCAGGTGCTGCTTGTCATGAAACCAGATCACACACAACACCTGCTGAAATTCCCTCTTCTATACAACCATTAACTGTACAGGAGCCCTCTCCAGTTTTCACTCTGGCAACTCGAGGCATAGCCCATTGAGGGTTTGTGTATTTGCCTGAAGGCCATGGAAAGCAGGGTTATGTTGTGTCCTACACCCATGACTGAAGTAGATCTCTCCCTGCAGAGTGTAACAGTAGATAGTTGTATTGGCTAATATCTTACAAAAGTATGATTCTTCTGGTAGCATTACTAGCATTGTTGAGCTGTTCTTGTTGATCACATCTTATATTACATTCTAGCTAGGTTTGGATCCAGATGGCTGTTACAAACCCACATTCCAATAATTTTAGAAATTGTGGGCTCCGTTCAGTTTTTAATAAAAAATAAATAATTTATATCTGAGCAGACCCTTCAATATTATCCTCATTTATAGTCTCTTAGCATATTAGCATGTTTTAAAAATATTATCCCTCCCCATTTTATTTCCTTGAAGCAGTCTCAGGTATACAGCAGATATTTCTATACCTTCTTCTTTTACTGTCTGTTATGAGTTATAGTCATTTTGCTTGCACCTTTGGATTTTATTTTCCAAAAGTGAAATGCAGTAATCATATCGTCAGGTATCACATGTTTAGAGGATATGCAATGTTAATTCAAAAAGTTGCTAAAGTCTTCCTATTAAAAAGTCTTCCTATTAAACAAGCAAATAATTTTTCCAGGTTTTCTGCTAAATATTCTCCTTCACACTGTTCAGGTAAGCCTCTTTACTCTGTTTTATTTTATTTTATTTTATTTGGTCTGTTGTCTAAATTATCATTGTACTCTTTTGATTCTAACCGTCTGTCTTCTGCTTTGTCACATACAATTTTAACTAGTTTTGAAATCCAAGCTTTCAAATTATGCTTCTCAGTGCCTGTGTCTCTCCTAACTGTGTCTCTGCTAACTTTCCTTCTTCACTTTTAACATGTAACATCCAGTGAAAAATTTCTGGGGAATAGGTCTTTTGAAATTCAATCAGATTTACTTCTAAATATTATGAGCAGGATCAATATATAATATGCTTGTCCTTGATCCGCCATTTTCTTGAAAATTTTGAAAAAAAATTGCAAGTCTGTGTGATTTCTCCTCACCCTTGCTAGTGCATGCTTCCTAAACTACCGTATTATATTTTATAAAACATGGGTAGTTTATACACCCTTAGTACATGTGCATGTGGGTCATTTCCCCCCTTAAATTCAGAATGAACATAAAAGAGGGATATGATAATCTTTTCAAGGAGATAGTGTCTGGAAAGGTCCTTATAATAAGGAAAGAGGTAGGGGGGTTGTTTTTGTTTCATTTTTTGAGGAACAGAACAAGTCTGGGGCCCATTCACACTACACAGTTATAGTGCTATTATTCCACTTTAACTGCCATGGTTCCATCCTATGGAATCTTGGGGTTTGTAGTCTGTTGAGCCACTAGAGCACTCTTGCTGAGAATTCTAAAAGCCCCTCCCTAAATTGCCAATCCCATGATTCCATAGGACAGAACCATGGCAGTTAAAGTTGAACCATAGTGCTATAACTGTATAGTGTAAACAGGCCCTGGTTCTTCTGTCCATGCTACAGTGCATTGATTACATTTCTGCAAACCATAGCAGCTAAATCTGTCCTAATACAATCAACACTCATGTCCCTGTTATTCTTATGGGTAGCGGTGCATGTCTACAATTGCTATTGGTAGTGGTGAAAGCATAAATTGATTGTCTTCATGGAGGGTTGTTACTTTATGACCACAGTGGAGATGATCTAGGCTCAGTGAGATGTAAAGGGAATGAAATTTCTTTGCAGGTGCGAAAGAAAATCTATGACTGACTTGGAATCGCACAAAAAACTCAAAACACCCCACAGTGAGATCTCCGCCAGTGGCCAGGTTTGTAGTGCCTGCTTGTCCGCTCCTGTTTTTAATCAACCCACATTGGCATTTAGGTGATCTGTGGCCAACATGAAGAGTTTGGGGTGGGTCTTTGGATATTCAGGGGGGTCTTGAGCACCTGCTTCTTCTTTACTCCTAAAGCAACTCAAGAGAAACAACATTTTTTTCAGGAACAACTCTCAGAATCCTGCAGCCTTGTGGAGGATTCTGGCAGAGGTAGCCCAAAAAGTAATGTTTCCAAGCCTACATGTGACTTTACTAGAATCTGCCCAGTGAGTCTAAAATCAAAGGGTTCAGGATTGCTGCCCAGCAAGTTGTCCATCAAGATTAGATACTGCTTAGGGTTCAACTAAGCAAGTCTGTCATTGGTGTTGCTGCCCCACCCATTCCTAGTCTGTCTTCAGGCCCCAAAGCAGAGAACTTATGGCTCTGGCCACCCTCCTTAAGGACAGGGATGAGAGAGAGGGCAATGTTCATGCTCTTAAGAGGACATTGCACCTCTTACTCTAGGATTCCATTTGGAAACATCTCTACCTATGTGGGTAAAAGGGTAAATATGATGGGACTGGGACAGAATTTGGGGAAAGTTGGCCAGCGTCATGTTAGTGGCATACATCAGTGTAACACTGGCATATGTCCTTTTTTTTATCATTGAGGATGGAGGAAATCATTACCACCCTCACACAATGTTCCACAACTCCCTCAAAGCTCACCTTGCTTCTGTGCCCTCCCATGGCCATTTTGTGGCCAGTGGAGAGCAGGATGGTGGAGAAGCATCTCATTATGTGTCAGATGCAAAAAGACAAATACATCTTCCAGGGCCTCCTAAGGGTCATGAGAAAGTTCCAGAGGTTGACATCACTATTGTGTATTTGGTTATAGGCACATAGTCAGATTCTTCTGTGCTCCTCTGGCCTTTTCCAGTAGTCACTAAATGGCCATGGGTGGTGGTGGTGCAGGAGCAAGATGGGTCCTATGAAAAGGGAGATAGAGTGTAGTTCTTCCTGGGTGGAACTTTATGCTATGTCTCCCTATCCTAATTTTTGAACTACCCTAGAATCACAAACCTGTACGCAGGCTGTAAAATTAGCTCAATTCTGGGCTTTGAATAATACTGACTGGTTGTTTTTCTTCCCACCAATAGGATTCCAATGCCATAGGCCTTAACCAAGAAGAAGGCAATGATTTCCCCAAAGAACCAGAAAAGGTAGAAGAATCTACTGGCGTAGCCCCGAATGATCCCGAAGACCTGCATTATGCATCGGTGATATTCACTGCCCGGAAACAGATGCCAGAGGTGACTTCAGAAGATCAAACAGAATATGCTGAAATCAAGAGATAGCTTTTCACAGGCTTTGCAGGGGAAACAGAAATGGCAAGGGGACTCTTCAGTCAAGTTGGCATTGGGGAGAAGGTTACCTCTTGGTCCTGACTTCCTGTACATCTTAGGAAGAACTCATTTCCTTTTGGGGCCCATCTACATTTCAGTATCTTCCTTTTTGCCCTTTGCCCACCCCCCAGCACTGCCACACTTGTCCTGGATTACGCAGCTGCCACAATTATTATGGTTGCCCTCCTAGGAACCAGCTCCAGTCACTCTCTCTTGGTCTACAGCAATTTTGGAAAGGGAATGGGGCAGAGTTCCATGGCAGTTTGCATGTTTTGGAAGCACAAGGTTCCACTTTCAGTTCTTGGACACTTTCTGGCTAAAGCATCTCATCAGCAGCAGGGTTGGGATATATCCCTGTCTGAGGTTCTGGAAAACCATCCCAATCAATACTGGGCAGGGATGGAAAGACTACAGTGGGCCTTTGGTATCTCCTGGGGTTTGGTTCCAGGACCCTCCATGGATACCAAAATCTGTTGGTGCTCGAGTTCCATAATATACAATGGCACAGTAAAATGATGTTCCTTATATAAAATAGTAAAATTGTGATTTGCGTTTTGGAATATAGTTTTTTGAGAATATTTTCAAGCTGTTGGTGGTAGAATCCATGGATACAGAATTCGGGGATACAGGGGGCTGACTGTATTTGAAAATATTAGAAAAACTGTCAGAAAACATGTTTTTCTAGTGTCTAGAAACCTTGATAAGAAGAATACCAAATTGATGAGAATCTTCTCAGTTTGGGAGTTCTCTACAAAAAATTTGAACATGGTTGTTTTGTGCAGGAAAGAATATTTTCTGCACAGGAGACAACATTTTCTGTACAGAAAATAATATTTCTACATAGGAAAAGCTTTTTTCTGCACAGAAAATACTATTCTCTGTGCAATTCAACAACATGCAAATTTTGTGCAGGATAAACTTCCAATTACAGTATTTTCTGCGCAGGAAATAATATTTCACTTTTAACTGCCATAGCAACTTCCTATGGAATCCTGGTACTTGCACTCATAGCCAGAAAGCTCACCAGCCTTGCCAAACTGTAAATCCCAGAATTCTATAAGATGCAGCTCTGCCAGTTAATGTGGAATCATAGTGCTATAGTTGGGTAATGTGAAAGAGCCCTGTGTATCATACCTCTGTTAAAAGAACAGGAGCAATATTGGATGGGTTACTCCCCCCACCCCCATCCCCAGTAGCCAGAAAACCTAACCAAGGATTTTCAAATTGAGAGTTTTCAGTTGGCATTAGCTCATTACAGGCTTCTCCAGACAGAGGCAAGAATTACAGTTCTGTCCATGTTTTGCTAGTTGGTCAAGAGACTGGCATCTCACAGCACATACCTCTACACAGACATTGATTTGCAATCCATCATAGGCTTGGAACGGAATCCTTAAAATCTCAGACTTGTGTGTCTCTGTGAGCTTTAAACACAATTTCATTTACTGCAGACTCAATATTCAGACAAAGAGGCTTATAGAAAGTTGGATCGCTAATCATAGAGTTAGAAGAGACCATGAAGGCCATCCAGTCTAACTGCCTGCCATGTAGGAATACATAATAAAAGCAGGGGGGCAGTAAATGTGGACTTAAGGTGGAATGCTCATGGGTGTGGGAGAACAGCATGATCCCAATCCTTTGTCCCAAGCGAGAGTGGTGTAGCAGGTAAAAAGGGATGCATTTGGCTAGGAGAGTAGGGTTCTAGCTCTTGCCCAGTTCTGAAGGTCTTGACTGGTGATTAGCTCTTGGTGTAAGTTACTGTGCAAGGATATTGAATGAAGATAGTAAAATCATCCCTATAAAATAAATCAGAACTTTTGAGAATTGGGGAAGTTTTGGCCCTGCATATGCTTTAGACTACGACTGCCATAATCCTTTATCATCAGCCATACTGGCTGGGGTTGCTGGGGTATGAAATCTAGAACTTCTGGAAGGCTAAAGGTTCCTGATCCCTAAATTCAAGTGATGAGTTAATCTGGTTAAAACTAACCTTGTATTCTAGCAGACCTGGCTATCTTTGTCCTTGATGGTGTTTAGACATCAAGAGGAGAGGATTTTTTCCTCTCATGTTATCACCAGTTTCTGTTTTTTTCTATTTGAAATCTCCACTGGTTTGTTTGGGGTTTTGTAAGTCAGGGTTGCTTCCCTAACTCTCCTCTCCCCTTGCTTTATCAATGGCATATGCTCTTTCTCTTTTAAAATTAGTATTCCTATCTTGTAATTTATATATTCTGTTGTTGTTTTGTTTTTGATTGTAATAGGGAAAAAATTTATCCCAACAGTGGGGCAGAAATGTGAGACAGAGTTTTTAAGTAAAATAAATAAACCAATGAAAAATACTGTGCTTGAAGCTCTTTGGTAGTAAGAGGCAAAGGGGGAGGTGGGCCAAAGAGGCCATAAATACATTTGGCACACTACCTGTCATTGGGAAGGTCTGGTAACCATGTGGCTTGCATGATAGCTCCGCAGCAAGCACCCAAAGTCCCCCTCCAGCTATGAGATGGAGCCCTTTGCTGTGAAATAAACAGCCACTCTCTATCTATCCTCCTGATTGTTGTACATGTCCTGTGTGTGAGCACATGTGGTGTGGTGTCACAATATCAGTGCACTCCTGGCAGCTGTGGAGAGAAGCTTTTATTTAGAAGACGTGCTGGTTAAAGTATGTGTCCATGTGAGAAATCACACAGCAACAGTGACATCAGCTGGCCAAGGAAGGACAAGAGAGGGCATTGTCCCAAAATATTATGAATGCAAACCTAGATTTTTTAAATAATAGTTTTATTAAGTTTAAAACATAATAAAATTACAACACACAGCTACAACTATACAACTACAAATAACACTTAACAACATCTTCCCTACACCCATCCCAACACTAAACATAACATACATAAAATAAAATTGACTTCCTGCTATCCCAACCCAAGACACTTAATGCTAGATATAGTCAACTTTTCAAAAAATTGATGTACTTCATTACTTCTGAATTAAAGATAAAATAAAAATGCTTCAAACAGCCACAGCCACAACTACAATCTTCTGATCTTTCTTCTTCAAAAACAGCCCCAATCAATCAAGAAATTGTCCAAATGGTTTCTCTTTCATTAAGGTTGAAAGTTTATCCATCTCCATCTATTCAAGAACTGTAACAATCCTGGATTTTATGAAGCTGCTTTGAGTTTAGGGATGGGGAAGAATCCCAGTCCATTGTTGGATAATAATTCACCCACAACCACAACATCCTTCATATTTGGGATGGATAGTTGAGATTTTTTTAAAAAAATTCAAATGGGGAAAAAGCCAAAGCAGTGATTCATCAATCCAGGCCCAAATCTATGGCCATAATCCTGTCAGTCACGTTGTTGTTGGTGCCTTCAAGTCATTTCTGACTTATGTTGATCCCAAGGTAACACTGTCCTAGGATTTTCTTAGCAAGATTTGATTGGGGGGGGTTGTTGTGCCTCTGAGGCTGAGAGAGTGTGACTTGGCCAACATCACTCACTGGGTTTCCATGGCTGACAGGAGTTTCCAAACCTAGACTCCCAAAGTCTTAGTCCAACATTCAACACACTACACCTCATTATGACATACACAAGCATAAGTCCATCATTCATTAGTGTTGCCAGGTTTTCAAAATAGCAATAAGAGAGAGTCAAAATTCATGACATGCAGGGTTGACTATCAGGAAGTAACTAATAGCAAGCATTGCACCAGCCAGTCAAATTCCTCAAGCAGCTCTATTTTTCAGTGATTAGGGACTACCATTGCCGTCATCCCCAGACTAGCACATACTGTATGCTCTTGGGATGATGGAGATGCAGGCCAACAGGTACGGAGTGTGCTATATTAGGGTGTTAGAAGTGTGAAGGAAGAGGCAAACACACAGTATGTGATTAACTTGAAGGGAATTTTGAAAAAAACACATTCTAGCAGGCATTCTTCAGGTCACTTCACTCATCTGTCAGGAATGCTTTGACTGTATATTCCTGCATGGCAGGGGGTTGGACTGGATGGCCCTTGTGGTCTCTTCCAACTCTATGATTCTATGATTTCATCATAACAACAATGTTCTTGTTTCTGCACTGGAAAAAAAAAAGCACCAGACAGGCACTCACACATGATTCCCCACAAATAAGCCACTATACTCAAAGATTTTCTCACTTCTCTGTGGCTTTATAAATGGACCTAATAAAAGCCTTTTGTGATTCTCCTTTGGGATCCCCACCACACTGGAAAAATACTGCTACCTGCAAGTTTCTTCATGCTTGTCCTAGCCTTTCTTTCTGCAACACAAGGAGACCCCAGGAGGTGGTGCTATGCACAAGTGGATGGCAGCTTGAGTGTGGCTGCAGCAGCTGCTACCAGATGTTTCCTGTCTTTCTTTCCTTCGGTGTGTACCTCAAGCTTGTTTGCCAATGCATCAATGTTTCATACAAAGAGCATGTGGGGATATGTTCTACAGGAGGGTCAGGAAACACCTGTGAGTCTGCTTTCTAGACACAGAGCAGGCCTCAAGGCCCAATTTCTTTCTGGTATTTATTTCTGGAAAGGCCAAGAACATGGGGCTGCTGTCCAAAGCATTAGTCCTTCTGTGAGTGGGAATCCAACTTACCAAACCTGGTTGAGATATCAAATCTTTGCTGTTCACTGATAATATAGTAACTAAATGACCAAGTACAGGTTGACTCCCATATCTACAGGTCCAAGCCCCCGGCGGATACCTGAAACCATAGATAATAGGGAATCCTATTATTTTCTATGAGACGAATGCTGGAAGTTGACCATAGAATCACATTGGAGGACCTAGAAATGCCTAGAGAGAACATATCTCTTTGGCCGTGGGTAAGTGAAACTGTGGGAATCATGGATACAGGGGGTTGACCTGTAACTGTGAACATTTGCAGAGTGTAATGTCTCTAAGTGGGGCCTCCACTTTTTAAAAACACATACACACACACACTAATCCTGCCTTTAACACTGGGTTGGCACACAGATATTTAGTGATGGAAGCTGTACCTCCTATTGGCATGAGGAGAGCCTTGATTGATCTACAAAGTCCCAGGAACAATAGCAATTTCTTTTTTAAAATGGCAGCCATTCCTATAAACACCATTAAAAACCAAACTTCCAGTTTGAACTTAGTGGTCCTTTAAACCATCTTTAATAATAATCACCAGGACATCTGTATGTAGTAGTGATGGAAAAAAACATTTTTTAAAAAATAATAGAATTTTCTTGAGTACTGGTATCAGGAAACACTGATGATGAGAATCCTAAGGTGCATCTGCACTGTAGAAATAATGCAGTTTAACACCATTTTAACTGCCATGGCTCCATCCTACAGAATCCTGGGATTTGTAGTTTTGTGAGGCACCAGCACTCTTTGACAGAGAAGGCTAAAGAACTTGTAAAACTACAAATTCCAAGATTCCATAGGATGGAGCTATGGCACTTAAAATGGTGTCAAAGTGCATTGTTTTTACAGCATAGTTGTACCCATAGATAGATGAGAATCGTTGCAATTTGGGACCACCTTCTTGTGAAAAAATGCATGTCCGTGTGTTGCATTTTTGTGTGCAGAAAGTGTCACTGTCTGTCAATGTCAATTGACCTCCCCATCAATGAAAAGTGATACCTTACTCGCAGCTGCAGTACAGAGTCAGCACGTGAGGATGACAATGATGTCTGAAACTGCGACCTGTTCACAGAACAGTAATGTCATCCTCACATGCTCCTCTTGTGTTTTTTGGATGTGCCTGATGATCTCCTAGAACATGGAGCAATGGATTCACACTACAGGAAAAGAGATTCCACCTAAATATTAGGAAGAACTTCCTAAAAGTAAGAGCTGTTGGGCAGTGGACTGCACTGCCTCAGAGAGTGGTGGAGTCTCCTTCTTTGGAGGTTTTTAAACAGAGGCTGGATGGCCATCTCTCAGGAGTGCTTTGACTGGATATTCCTGCATGGCAGGGGGTTGGACTAGATGGCCCTCATATTCTCTTCCAACTCTGAGTCTATGAATCTCATAGTTGTTTTGACACAACATACTGTTATTCTTTTTGTAATTGTAATTCTGAAATACTTGATCCCCTTTTTTCCGTGTTAAAATTCAAAAGAGCAAACGAAGAAGTTAAATAGAAAAAACTCTAGAAAAACTGGTGTAAAGAATAGATGATGAGGGAAAGGAAATATATATGTGTGTGTGTGTGTGTGTGTGAGAGAGAGAGAGAGAGAGAGAGAGAGAGAGAGAGAGAGAGAGGGAAATTAAATAGCAAGGTACGGAGGAGAAATGGAAGAGAAAAATCTGAAATATCCCAGACAGATGGTGGAATAAAGGAAGTTTGTAGGTTGGATGAAGGGATGTGAGAAGGGTAAGATAAGACAGAAAGAAAGGAGAAAGTATGTGTGAGGGTATGAGGAAGTGTGAAGAAATGGAAGGTAACCAGAGGTGAGGGTGGGAGAAGTAGAAGAAAGAAAGAAAGAAAGAAAGAAAGAAAGAAAGAAAGAAAGAAGTGGGAAGAAGGGTAAATGGAAGGAAGGGACATGGGGGAGGGAGACTGTGATGGGTGGAGGGGAGCAAGGGAAGGGATTATGATGATTGAATGTTTAAGATATTGTAAAGAAATAAAATGTTGAATGTGATAATTTGTATGTAATATTGCAGTCTAAGACCCGTGAAAATAAAATAATAATAAAAAAGAAAACCCTTCATCAAATAAATAAATAAATAAATCAAAAGAGCAATTAATTCATCCTCCTCTTCCAAAGACATATTTTTGCTCAACAATTTTGTTTTATCACAGTTCACTTTAAATCCAGTCCCAAGCACCTTCAGGTTTTCCAAGAGATTTCAATGAATTTAGTAGGGTTTGTATCATTATCACAAGATCATCTGCATAAGCCCTGAGCTTATACTCTTCTTTTTTTACTCTCATTCTTTGTATTCTATCATCTTGTCTAATGTCCCTCAGTAAAGTCTCCAGCACCAAAATAGAAAGCAAAGGTGAGAGGGGCAACCTTGTCTAGTTCCTTCTTGTCTTTCAATTGGTATTGTAAGATTGCTGTTTATGAAAATCTGAGCTTTTTGAAGTGAATATGTTGCCTTTATAGCCTGGATGATATTTCTCCAAGAATCCATTTCCCCCAATACTTGAAATAAATATTTCCAGGATATATTATCAAGGTTCTCTCCACATCTAAAAAAGACCAAGGCAGTCTTTTTCTCATTATGGAATTCCAAATATTTGATTAGATTCAAAACACTTCTTACATTGCTTCTTAATTGTCTTTTTGGCAAAAATCCACTCTGATCTTCCTGTATATTCTCAGAAATATGTTTCCTCAATCTGTTTGCCAAAATCGTAGCAAATATCTTGTAATCATTGTTTAATATAGAAATAGGCCTGTAGTTCTTTCTAGATATCTCATCTGTGTCCTCTTTTGTGAATGGCTGTGATATAAACATTTCTCCAAGAATTTGTAGGGAGAGTTCAGGCTTGATTTGCTGTAGGACTCATTTATTTATCTTGTTGGCAGTCCGTGGTATCCCTAGAACTTTGCTCCAGAATCCAATTTCAAATGAGTTGATTCTCTTTCTACCAGCTTCCTTCAATGTCCACATCACCACCACCCACCACCACCATCATCATTGTCACCACCATCATTGCATATTCTTTCTGTTGGGTTCATGAAGAAATGTGTACATTTGGGGAACTTTTTATCAAAAAATAAACTGAACAGAATTTTCAACCATCCTTATAAAGTGGTAGACTGCATTCACACAAGCAGATTCTTCAGTGATTCTCCACAGAATGTGTGAACTGGAAACTACCATCTCACAAGTGTTGTGACAGCACAACCATTTGGGTCTAAATTTGTCCCAAGTTTGAGTCTAAATTTGTCCTCCACCTGCATTGTTGTGCCAAATAAACTAAGCAGCCAACTTCCCGAGGTCTTCTCAGTTCTTCCCTTGCCCCAATTTGTCTTCCTTCCAGCTGCTCCAGGGGAATACAAGTCTCTTGGGAGAATGAGAAATCGTTTTATCCGATGGCTACTAAGTTCTAATAGTGGTTCTTTTCCTTCTTTTTTTATTTGATCATTTATTCATGAAGGCATTAAAGCTGATGCATCGCTCGCTTGGGATCCGCTCCTCCATTCCCCCAAACAAAATCAGAAGTCCGCCATTGGCAAATTTATTAGCCCTCTGCAAAGTCCTGGAACTAGTCTCTGGGGAGTCTTAGCTACAGCATGAGTTTGACTGACTTCTAATACAATAGTAAACTGGAAATCCATGTTGGCCTGTTTTTTCCCTCCCCCAGAGACAGACAACCAGATGGAAAAATTTTAGGGTAAAAGACTTGAATGATGAGATACTTAATGTTATGGTGTCCCTTTACTGGCTGCATTATGGTAATGGAGTGCCCAACCACTGTATTTAATCAGCAGTCCCATGATTCAAGTTGGGAATTGCACTGATTTATTCCACTGCATGGCCAACAGCCCTGACAAATGGGAAAGAATACAAAAACCTGCCTTATATCAACATATCCTTCAGTGGTCTCTATTTGGCAGGAACAGCCCTGATCAATCCTCTGTCATCCTGATTTTCAGTTGCCTTTAAAATGTCCTAGTATGTCTCTCTTCCTCTGACACTTTCCCCCTTCGTTCTCAGCATATGTCAATTGCTACAAACTGAATTCAAAGTGCAAAAGTCATTCACATTGAATTAATTCAGCAATGGGGAGAGGAGGGAGTTGAATCTTGCCCTTCCAGTAGGCTCAGGCAAAAACAAACTGCTCCATCCAGTCCTCAGCTGTGTGTTCTTCTTCATAGTTAATGTTTGCCATCTTGACCATACTCTGATGTTGCTTGACCAGACCCAGATATGTCCTGGTTTTTATCTGTGAAATGTTGGAAGGTATGTATCGATTCATACCATTGGTTCACCTAGCTCTATAATATCCACATTGAGTGGTCAATGTGTAGCCTCTCACATATTGTTGGACTGTAATTCTAGCAAGCATAACCAATAGGTAAGGACAATGGGAGCTGTAATCCCACAGCATCTGAAGGGGCAAGTTCCTCATATCTGATATAAATTGCCTGGTAGCTGCTCCCTGGGGTTTCCAAAAGAGGAGTCCCCCACCCCTTCCTGCCCATCACCTAAGAATAAGGGAGAACTTCATTTCAGTTCATTTTTGATAGGAATTCAACAAAATTGGGACTCTAAACTAGAGAAATGAAGTTAAAATGGAAATTGAACAGAAGGTAGAAAGAAACTGAGATTTAAAAATATTTGAATACGCGGGACACTAAAGCCCTATGCATAAAAGATACTTGGTTTAGCAGCCATATATGTGGAAAGAACCTTGGGATTATTGTTGATCATAAGCTGAACATGACCTAGTAATGTGATGCTGCAGCAGAGAAGGCAAATAACATTTTAGCCTGCATTAATAGAACCACAGTTTCCAAATTAAGGGAAGAAATAGACCCACTATACTCTGCATTGGTCAGGCCTCATCTGGAGTACTGCATTCGGTTCTCCATGCCTTATTTTAAGAAGGATATAGACAAGCTGGAGAGGGTTCAGAGAAGGGCAACATAGATGATAAGAGGTATGGAAAACAAAACACATGAGGAAAAGTTGAAGGAGTCGGTCTTGTTCAGCCTCGTGAAGAGAAGAGTGAGGGGTGATGTTTTATCGGGCTTTATCCCATCTTGGCTCTGTCTTTGCCCCGGAGGTTGTGAGGACAGCCTGGGGGAACAGGACAGAAGCCCTGCATCGTCAAGACAACAGGGCTCCAAGATGAGGGAAAGACAGTATAAATAGCTCATCTAGTGTTTTTTGTTTTTGTTTTTTTTTAAATAGAAAGACTTTTGACAATTGATTGGCCATTGTGGAAAAGACTTTTAACATATTGGTATTGTTCTTGCATTTTAAAAAATGTTATGAATTTTAAAGCTGTTTTTCATCTCAATAGTGTTTAAATAATATGTCTAGATTGCATTTTTGCATTCTAACACAATAGCTGGCCTTCTGTTTGTTGCATACCCAATGGTTGGCATGTGTTAGCGTGACTTATCTGCATCTGAGTGTTTTGTTTTGTTTTGTTTTGTTTTGTTTTTGATGGGGCATAGAAGGCTATTCTCTAGCCATTTGTGCCCCCAACTTAGGGTTGCCAGGTTTTTAAAGCAGCAAGGTGATCCACTTTGCCATCCCAACACTGGCTCAGGACATGCGAAGCAGGCCTATATAAGGCTACCTCAAGACTCTTGAAAGAAGAGCTTCTCATAAGATCTCTGGGTTCCCTCAAGATCTCGAATCGCATGGGAACCCCCAAACTCAGGGAAAGTTTGCAGCGACTACTGGCCATTGTAATATCAGGAACGCTTACTATGTGAGCATGTGGTGAGTGTGCTGCTCTTGGCACACAGAGAGGAGGAAGAATAGATGCCAAATATGCTCTTCAACAGACAGAGTCCTGCAGCACTTGATATATTATTTGAGGCTATTTTGATTCACACCAAATACTGGAGTCTCTCTCTCTCTCTCTCTCTCTTTTTTTTTTTTTTGGCAAGCATGGCTGACATCTTTTCTTTACCAGATCATGAAATAACAGCATTTGGGGCTATTTGTATAACCTCCATATTTTAATTTAAGACTGTCAAGTACGGGACATCCCATATACACAATGTCCCATATAAAATGAGGCACATGGGAACTCTAAGCCCTACCCAAAGCCTTCTGTCTCCCAGTTTTCAAAGCCTTGGGAGGGCATCTGCTGTCTACTCTTGGGAAGGAGTGGGGGCACATTGCATAGGGCAAAGAAGTGGCTAGTTTGGGCTGTTAGAGGAAGGGAAATGAGGGTGAACTTCATCTGGGAACACATCCTTGTTTCCTTCCTGAGCTGAGGCCAAACATTTCTTCTTTCTCTGAGTCTCTACTCAACCCTCCTTCCCTTCCCCTTCCTACCCATAAGCAGCAGCAGTGGTGGCCCCTGCCATGACTTGACAGCTGCCAGGTGTGGGAGGGGATATACAATGGAGTGGCCAGAGCATTATGTTCTGCCTGCTTGATGCAGGATCATGGCCACTATGCCCTAATAGCTCTACCTGCTTTTTAGAAAAACAAAACAAAACTCTACCTTCTTGTGAGCTAGTCTGAGTTCTAATCCTGAGAGAAAAGTGGAATATGAGACAAACAAGCAAGTGTGTGTGTGTTTAAATAGCAATACACTCCTAGGAGGAAGAAGCAGCTAGCTTGGGCTGTTAAGAGACATAAAGATATGTTCTGTTGGAAATGTACCTGAAACCAGCTGCTTCTTCTACACACACACCACACACACAAAGAGAGAGAGAGAGAGAGAGAGAGAGAGAGGAGGGTGACTAAAATGGTGAAAGGTCTGGAAACCATGCCTTATGAGGAAAGACTTAGGGAGCTGAGTATGTTAAGCCTGGAAAAAAGAGGGTTAAGGGGCGATATGATAGCCCTGTTTAAGTATTTGAAGGGGTGTCACAATGAGGATGGAGCAAGCTTGTTTTCTGCTGCTCCAGAGACTAGAACATGGAGCAATGGATGCAAGCTCCAGGAACAGAGATTCCACCTCAACATTAGGAGGAACTTTTTGACAGTAAAAGCTGTTCGGCAGTGGAACACACTCCCTCAGAGCGTGGTGGGGGTCTCCTTCCTTGGAGGTCTTTAAACAGAGGCTGGATGGCCATCTGTCAGGGATGCTTTGATTGTGATTTCCTGCATGGCAGGGGGTTGGACTGGATGGCCCTTGTGGTCTCTTCCAACTCTACAATTTTATGATTCTATGATTCTATGAGTTTGTAGCTTAATGTTGAATAACTTTACTTCTTTTGCAGTGGCCCAGTAATTTTTAAGGTCACGTTTTCTAGAGATAGGATATATGGTTTCACTAAGGAGCTTATCACATGCCAAAGTAAAGTGGCAGTACAGCCAAAAGGTTATGTCTTCTGTGCTGCCTTACCACATGATGTCATCTTTCCTCCGTTCCGGTCCCATGGGAACCAGAGGTAAAACCGCATCTTTTTGCTAACCAGTAAAATGCGTTAGCAAAAGACATGGTTTTATCTCAGTCTCCCACTGGAACAGAATGGCAGAACACCGGAAGAACGACGATGTCATGTGGTAAGGCAGCATGAAAAGTGGAACTATCTGGCTGCACTGTCGTTTTACTTCAGTGTGCAGTAAGCCTCTAAATGGTAGAGGAAGAATGACATGTTCAGCTTCTGGCTCACACATCATACTTATGAATATGGTAAGTATGACTGCAGCTAACTAATTGGATGAAGGAACTTGGAATTATAACTGTAACTACATTGGGGGGAAAAACACAAAGTTCTGTGCTCTTGGGGTAGGTTGTCACCAGATGTCCCACATAACCATGGGCACTTGAGAGGCGCTGTGGAGAATTCTCCACTCTGCTGCCTCTCTCTCAGAGGACTGTGCCTTCTGGGTGACAAGGGGTGTCTCTTCCATCGGTCACCACTTACTGCCATCCCATCAGCCAGCCTCTCTTTATTTCCCAACCTTCGACTCCAATTTCACAGCAAGCTGATTCCATCATTTCGGGCCTTTCTGTGCCTGTTAATCATCCTCGCCTTTCCTCCATCCCCTTGCTGTTTCTAGTCTCGGGCCAGGTCACTTAGGTGACCAGGGAGACACCCGAGGCCTGCCTGCTTTCCTGGCTTAACTCTCTCCATTCAGAGGCTTTTATCAGTCAGTGTGCCTCTTTCTTCCATCACTGGCAATGACAGAGCTATCAATTAGTGAGGAAAGATAACTGGAGGAGGGGGGAGAGAGAGTCGTAGATTAGACATGATTAGATTAGAATAGGTTCGTTAGATTAGAAGACTCAGACAATGAGAGATGGAGGCATAGATAGATAGATAGGCAGGCCAGGCCTAGCCAAAGACATTCTGGGGCCCAGAGGCAAAAAACCAAAATGGGAACCTGCTGTGTTCATACACAATTATTCACCAGGGGCACTCATACCGTAAATGGAAGATGTTTCTTTTTTAATCAATGTTCATGGAACCAGAGCAGGAGAATCACCTATCAGCTATGTTGTGGAGCAGAGTGAGCTAGCTATCTGTCTTAGGGGGAAAAATGTGTGCTAGGAGGCACTACACCACTGGCTATGAAGCCAGATGTGATGTCTGCCTCAGGCATACCACTATGAGGTCTGTGTTAGGGTTGCCAGAGTGAAAACTGGAGAGTGCTCCTGTACCTTTAATGGCTGTGTAGAAGAGGGAATTTCAGTCGGTGTTGCTGATCATGCAACCAGGTAACAAGCAAACTGAGTTGAGGTTTCAGGGCCCTGTTGGCCATTGGCGGTGAGTGGAAGATCAATTTGTATGATCTTCAGTGGTTCAACGGTCGGTTCCTCGATGGCTGGAAACACAAACCAGAGTTTTGATGGGTGTTATAGCTGAAGGAAAAGGTTTGTGCACCAGAGGAAGTGGAGACTGCAGAGAAGGACTTTCAGGTGGTCTATCCTTCTCCTTGCCCCTCGCATTCGAAGTACCATGGATCCCCTGTTGCTCATCCACCAGCACTGGGGAAATCTCTTGAAACTGACCTTGCAGCCTGAATCACTCATTTTCTTTCCTTTTGACCAGGGTAGCCATGTGAAAGATGAGACAAGACTCCTGCACCTGCAATGGTAATGCAGAACAGGGAATTTCAGCAGGTGCGCGTTTGCATGACAAGCAACATCTGCCGAACTTCCTTCTTCTACAGAACTTCTACACACAGGAGCCCTGATGCTTGTATCACCTGGCAACCCTAGTTTGTGCCAATGATGCCACATGACTAAATGCTGTTCTGTATAGCAAATAAAACAACAGCGGAGGGGTAGGCACAGAAGCCCTACCCCGTATTTCACCGGGCAACACGATCTACAGCTGCAAGATTGAAAATTGGAGAGGGCTCCTGTACTTTCAGTGGTTGTGCAGAAGAGGGAATTTTGGTGGGTGTTGCTTGCCACACAACCAGGTCACAAGCAACGCCTGCTGAAATCCCCTCTTTTGTACAACTGTTAAAAGGTGCAGGAGCCCTCTCCAGGTTTTACTCTGGCAGCCTTAGGGCCTGTCTATACAAGCCAAGCCCCCCCCCCCCATTGCTCTGCAGTAATGGCAAATCACAGCAGCTGTGATTTGTCTTAATGTTTTGGGTTTTTTGGTAACCAAAAGCTGCACATGCCCACTTGTCAAGATGGCGGCTGTGAGTGAATTACTTGCATTTTAACTTACTTGAATTTGCTGCCGCCAAACTTTTTTTTTTTTTTAAATATTTTCTATGTGCAATAGAGTGATATTTCACCTTTTCTAAAAAGAAAAAAACACCCCGTTTTATCACCTTGGCTCTAGTTCGCTAAGGCGAAAATCCAACATGGCAGCTCTGGGTGCTTGCCTTGCTAGCAGGCCCTGTCCTTGTGCTCATCTGACCAATCAGCTTTGTGCTTCTGCTCATATGGGAAAGCGATCCAAAGCAAATTGTTTGCCCCAAGGAGCAGGAATGTGCATTCCCCTCACTGTTTTTTTTTTTTTTAAACTCCGGGAAAAGCCACGGAGGCTTTTCCTTTGGAGTTTTTGATGTTGTTGCCCCCCCCCATTTCCAAACAGGTGTGATGATGTGGGATCCCATTAAGACAGGTAGGATTCTCCTCACATTCTGTGAGGAGTATTTTCATCATTTAGATGCCTCTCCCTAACCACTAGGCCTCACTCTCCTCCCAGAGTCAAGATTAAAAAATCTGGATTCCCAGCTCCCCACCACCCGCCACCGTGCTCCCATGCTCTTAACCACTAGACCTCACTTTCTCCCTGCCAATTAAATTCTTCGGCTGCTGTGCCCATTATTGGTTCTAAATTTTTATTTTCCTTTGGAAATTGCCCTGTAATCTGCTTTGTAATCGCAACGGTGCTAATTATGCAAATGGAATGCAAATGAGGCACTAATCATAGTGAGGTTATGGGGGAATGGCAAAGCGTTTAAGGGCTGGGGAGAGGGTGGATGGGTGGGTGAGAAGAGACAGCTTGTGGGGTTGGAGGCCTCGGGCTTGCGGGGGTTACAGAATGCTCAAAGGAGAGCAGGGCAAGCAAGACAAGGAGAAAATGTTATATAGACTCACTCACCCTTCTGCTTCATAACCATCCGACCCCTAAGAAATATCACAGGCAATAAAATTGACCTTGAAATGGAAATGCTTTCCATTTTTTAGATATGTGTACAAAAAGAAGAAGACGCGGCTAGAACACAGAAGGCCCTAGGTCCTTGGGGCAGGCCCATAAATGGTCATGTTTGCAACAAGGGGGTCTGAAGAAGCAGCCCCATTCCTTGTGGCATAAATACAGGTGGCTTAATACTTTTTAAGCCCTTTAATTACTTCTCAGCAAGCAATGGTATGGAACACTGCCTGCACAATTTTTTCCTTTTTGTTTTTCCTCCTCGTATCTCCATGAGTGAAAAAGGACGAAAGGCTGACATTTTTTAAAAAAAGAAATGAAAGGCTTATTTTTAAAGAGGAAAATTTAGAGGGTGGGGGATTGCTGGGAATTTCTACAAGGGAACCAGGAACTGCCAGACTGCCTGCCTATAGTTTTAATCCTATACAGGTTTATCTCCATTAACAAAGTAGATGTGTTCCTATTATTTCTTTAACCACAAAATTTTGTACCAGAGTCAGAAATTACATGGAAAGAATAGGGATAGGTTCCTAGACTACAAAAATGAACAGCCCTGCCACATATTTAAGCAAACCTTTTATTCAAGATGAATGATAGGGGTTATCTAAATGGTGAATACGCACCTCATGGAATTTGCTGGGAATATGACTTGTCTAAATGGGATCCCACATCAATCTACAGTATTCAGAAGGAGTGGGGGCAAAATGGCAAAAACAAAGCAGGAAAAGCCTTCATGGCTTTTTCTGTAGATTTTTAAAAACAGTGAGGGGGTGAACATTCCTGCTCATTAGGACAAGCAATTCACTTTGAATCACTTTCCCATATGAGAGGAAGCGCTAAGCAGATTGGCCGGGCGAGCATGGGGGGGGGCAAGGCTTGCTAACAGAGCAAGCCCCCACTGCCACCATGTTGGATTTTTGCCTTAGTGAGCAATCCCTTAGTGAGGTTATTATTTTATTTTTTTTTTGCTGTCCTTTTAACTTGAACAATCACTCTATCATTCCAGCACACCTTAGACAATTTTTTTAAAGAAAAAAAGTTCAGCAGTGGTGAAGTACTAATATGAGTAAATCACTCACAGCCGCCATCTGGCATGCAAAGCTTCTGGGGCCAAAAACACCATTAAGACAAGTCGCTGCTGCTGCAAAATGCCACTACTGTAAGGTAGTCTGTTTTTCTTCCCCTCATATAGATTGGGCCATAGACACATGGGGGGAAAAAACACCACATCAGCTAAGCCTTGCATGAGTGGTTTTTTAAAAAAACTTTCTGGATCTTCTAGGCTTCTTCCCAAATGCATCCAGGGATGACTTTTCCTTTCATCAGTTTCCACTTTTCTTATAATTTCTGTTTTGGTGGCAAAACTTATAGATCTATGTTTGTTTAAAAACAAACTAAGGGCATCTCTTGAGGCAAGCATATCTACTCTCTCTCTTTCAGTAAGGGATTCTGGAGGCAGCTGCTGTTTACCATGCCTGTTGTAGGCAGGCACAGACAGATACAGTAGGATCAGCTAGACCAGAATCCCTCTTTGGCGCAGCTCAAGCTTTGTTTATTGCTTTGTTTACTGCAGACAAACTGATGCAATCCAATCTAAAAATTCTGTTTTTCTCAGGAGCTTCAGTGTCAGAGACTTTGTTAACTGAGGAATGCCTGTATTTGAGATGATATGCCTTTTGTTTAATTCTGTTCCACAAAACTGTCCACACCACAGTTGCCAGTTTAGGACTGTCCCAGGCCATGTGAATTCAGGGCTAAAACCCTGAGTCCTAAAGATACCTAGGAGGTAGTTCATGGAGAAAAGTGGGATATAAGTCCAATAAATAAATGTTGCAAGGATGATGTTAGATATAGCAGCCCTCTGGTGACGTCATTAAGCATGACATCTTAAGTATCAACCACAGTTGCACAGAATATGCCATTCAAATTTTTAAAAAACATCAACTCTAGTAAATTAGGAAAAATATATACTTACACATACTTTTCAAGACAGTGCTCTCGCCCTCAGATTCCTTTCCCTTGCCAAGAGGATGAGATAAGAGAATACAGACCCTGAAATGTATGGTCAGGTCCTGAAATCTAGAAACTCTAGTTGTTGTTGTGTAACTTCAAGTCATTTCAGGCTTATGGCAACCCTGTCACGGGGTCTTCTGAGGCTGAAAGTGTGTGACTTGCCCAAGGTCACTCAGTGGGTTTTCATGGCTGAGCAGGGATTTGAACCCTGGTCTCCAGTCGTAGTCCAACAATCAAACCACTATGCCATGCTGCCTCCGGAGCTCTAATAGAGACCCCAAATCATGAGCAAGCTCAAGTCTCCAGATCTACATGTTATTGAACTTCAGTTCTCACCAGCCCTAGCCAGCATAAGCCAGTGGTAATGGCAGTTGTAGACTAACAACATTTGGAAGGCCACAAGTTGTCCATTGCTGGAGTAGACAGTGCTGGAGTTGGTTGAAAAAATACTCCAACCTGATGTAAGGCATCTTCCTACGGCACTATGAGGCTGCCTGGCCACAGATATGATATGTTAAAAATGGCTGCTCTTCTCATCCCCATTTAGAAAGCTTGAAGCATTCACGGCCTGATTGTAACACTTGACAGCAAAGGCTGTCTGGTCTCTGACATCTCCAGCAGTTGTCGAATGAGCTGCTTTCAATCTCTCTTTCATTCTTTTCTTTCAGAGGAAAGCTGTGAATGCTTCTTTGCTGTGTAAAGGACACTTCCTTTCCTTTAAAGATCACACACACCCTGTTCTTTTGTGAATACACTTCTAAGCAATACCTGCAACCCAAGAGGACAATGATATAAGGTAGCAGGGCTTCTAATCAAGTGTTAAATAGGAGACAATACCGCTTTGGTTCATGCTACTACCACGTTCTTGTTGCCCATTGTATCTGGTTTGAGACAGAGCTTGGAGAAGCTACTTAAAAAAACAAACAAACAAAAAAAAAACACTACAATTGATTTGGCCCTGAAAAGGAGGCATGGTTGGCCCAGGACAATTTAGCTGTGTGAGGTAAAAGAGAAAATTGGACTCTTCCATTACACATTGTCAGGATCATGATCTAGCCATGGTCCTACCATGTTTGTTTGCCATCCTTGGGTATATGTGTGGTTTGATGGATGGTGGGACATGTTGTACATGCTATACAATGGAAGGGGTGTTGCTGGGAATGAAAAAGGTTGTGTATATTTGCAGCCTGGAATAAAGAGAAGATGTGTGGGACAAATTCAGAGATGTGAGTGGCCAAGGTCGTTCTTATGGAATGCTTGGTATGGAGGAAGAAGGAGGGATAGTGCTAGGAAGTTGGAATGTTTCCAGTTGCTGGCCAATGGGGTGAAAGCTTTTGTAACAATTGAGCTGTGTGAGCTTTTAGTATACTATGTAACTAGAAAAAACTTCAGTCCTGACAACAATTTTATACTGTGATCAACTCAACTGGCTAAATAAAGTTCTTCTGAATCTGCGGAGAGCTTGTGGTGGCTGGAGTGGAGTTAGCCAGAATATTACACCATAAGAAAACCAATCATACTGGCAGTTAAGCACTGGCTGTAGGATGGGGTCATCTCTTATACTGCACAGCAGCCACTGTTGGGGTTGCAAGACAGGTTTTGGGGTGCACACAGCTCCAGTGGTGGCTTATGCCCACAACAACTGGTGGGACAGAGAGTGGAGTCAAGAGATTGCTAAAGGAGGAAACAAGAAGTCTCCAGAGGCAAAGCTTAGTACATCTAATTTTAGGGTCGCCTCATCTCTTATACTGCACAGCAGCCACTGTAGGGGTTGCAAGACAGGTTTGGGGGTACACGCAGCTCCAGTGGTGGCTTATGCCCACAACAGCTGGTGGGACAGAGAGTGGAGTCAAGAGATTGCTAAAGGAGGAAACAAGTAGTCTCCAGAGGCAAAGTTTAGTATATCTAATTTTACGGTCACCAGATTAAAAACTGAAGAAGGCTTCTGTACCTTTAATGGCTATGTAGGAGAGGAAATTTCATCAGGCCTTACTTCTGGTGCTACTAGGTAACAAGCAACACTTGCTACAATTCTTTCTTCTGTACAACCATTAAAGGTATAGAAACCCTCTCCAGTTTTCAATCTGGCAATCCTAATTGCAACCCAAACTGGGTCCCCAGATTGGCCTCCAATCTTGCCTCGAGATCTTGGCATTTCCCTTACTAGAAATTAAATAGTTGCTATGGTAGTACTGCTTAATTTCCATTGGAATCCTGCTACTAAATAATAAATTTTGCTTGATAGGCAATGTGTTTAAGAAGCAAAAAATGTCTTTGCTATGACCTGCTATTTTTAAAAAGTGTGTGTGTGTGTACATACATACGTACATACATATTCTTCACTTGTACACCACTTCCAGTGAAAGTCCAAAAGGAAATATACAGTAAACCATCTCTCACAGAACCTATTGTTTGCCTGCTTGATGGGGAAAAGTATTATCACACTTAAGAAATACTATAGGCTGTGTTTAAAAGTGTAGAGACCAGATGAGAAAAGAATGAGTAATTGTAAATATAGCTTGAAAAGAACAAGTATGAAAATTAGTTCTATTATCTTGCAAGCCTGCCTAGCAAAATCAACACAAACTCTCAGCTCCAATTTTAAATGCATTGATTCCTGCTCATAGGATGGCTGTTTTGAAAATTAGTTGCCATGGTGGTGGCTAATCCACTCTCAGTTTTATGAATTCTCCTTCTACTGTTGCTTTGGGTTGTACAGGAACCACCCAGGTGCTGAGCCATTTTCCTGGCAAAAATCTGGCACCAGAAAAACTCCTGTACAACCCATGCCAGTGGGTTAGTAAATCCAATCTGGGTTTTGGATAGTTTCAAAGGTGCTATCCAAGGTGCTAAACCTATTTTGGAGATAGGGTTCAACTTGGACAACTCCTTAAAGCTTGGCTTAGAACCTAGAGTGGATTTACTGTCCTGCTGACATGGGAACGCCTAGCTGCTGCTACCCAGAACAGCTGTGGGAGGCTATAAAACCGAGAGTAGATTCACCAGCCCAGCCTAGGCAGATTTACTTAGAAGGTTAGGAAAGCTGCATGTTTTAGCTGGATCCATTCTGCCCTGCCCAAATGTGCCATCAGTTCACACCACTAATTCCACTTGCAGAGCAGAAGGATAAATGCAGTTCAATCTGCAATCCATTTAAGTCAGTGGACTTCCAGTTAAAACCAACCAAGTCCAATATCTGGGGATTCTCCCAGTGCAGCCAATAAAATGTAGACATTAGATGGCTTTGCTCTGGTCACTACCTCTTAGCCTAACCTACCTCACCAGGTTGTTGTGAGGATAAACTGGGGTGTCGTGAGGATAAACTACCATGTGAACTGTCTTGAGTGCCACAAATGCAGTACATGAATGAAACAAAGACATAACTCCTGGAGCAAAAAGGGTACCACAAGAGTTCATCAGAGCATGCACAGAATGCTGTCCCCCTCCCTAAAGACACGTCACTTGAGTGGAGGTGCGGAATGTGCACTTTACAGGCAAGTCTGCTGTTGTGCCCAAGCAGCACTCTGTGTTTGAGTACCCAAAACTTGGCAGTCACTGTATGTCTTCATGCATACACAGCTTCCAGGAAATGCAACTATCAACAAAAGATTTCTTCTCACTTAGTCATTGCTGGGAAGTCTCCCACAGCTGTTCCACGAATCCTTCCAGCTCTTATGAACAAAAGAAAGATGATGGAAACAGGAAGGCGGCTGATGAGGAGGCGCTATTAAGATCATCCTCGCCACCTCTGCCACCATCACCATCACCACCCTATTAGTTCTACAATCTCCCTCATGATTTCAGCATTCTTTCTTTTCCCTGGCAAAAAGTTAGTTCATAGTAAGGCAGTGACCCCTGTGGCTGAGCTGTAAAATATCTGACTTTTGTAGGGGTGGCAGGGGTGTAGCTATGTCAGGGGGAGGAATGAAGGAGGCATTGACTCTCCAAGTAAGAATTCTGTCTCCCAAATGAAATATTCCTTCAATCCTCAAAATTCTAGAATTGCAGACAGACAGACAGACACACACAGAGACTGAAAATCATTCATATCTAGATGTCATTTATTTTCTGTATCCACATCCTCCTGGTCACTTTGCTTGCCTCTTTTCTTTGAATTATAGAAACATAGAATCATAGATTTGGATCTAGTCCATCTAGTCCAACCCTCTTCTGTGCAGGAATACACAATCAAAGCATTCCTGGCAGATGGCCATCCAGCCTCTGTTTAAAAATCTCCAAAGAGGAAGACTCCACCACACTCCCAGGCAGCTCATTCCACTGCCGAACAGTTCTTACTGTCAGGGAGTTCTTCCTAATGTTTAGGTGAAATCTCTTTTCGCATAGTTTGAACCCATTGCTCCATGTCCTAGTCTCTGGAGCAGCAGAAAAAAAGCTTGCTCCATCCTCAGTATGACATCCCTTCGACTATGTAAACATGGCTATCATGCCACCTCTTAACTTTGTCTTTTCCAGGCTAAACCTGCCCCGCTCCCTAAGCCATTCCTCATAGGGCATGACTTCTAGACCTCCCACCATCTTGGTTTTCCTCCTCTGAACAATTCCAGCTTCTCAATATCCTTCTTGAATTGTGGTACCCAGAGCTGGACACAGTATTCCAGGTGAGGTCTGACCAAAGCAGAATAGAGTGGCACAATTATTTCCCTCAATCTAAACACTATACTCCTATTGATACAGCCTAGAATCACATTGGCTTTTTTAACTGCAACGTCACATGCTGACTCATGTTCAGCTTGTGGTCCAATAAGACTCCTAGATCCCTTTCGCATGTACCCCCATCAAGCCAGGTATCACCCACCCTATATCTGTGCATTTCATTTTTACTGCCCAAGTGTAGTATCCTATTGAAATTTATTTTATTAGTTTTGGCCCATCTTTGGATGCCTAAACTGTGTTTCCAAAATCCCAATTGAAATTATAAGTTACTGCCCTGTTAGAAACTTGGGGACTGGAGAAAATTTATGGTAATCAGGGCAGCAGAATTCTTATGTGGAGGGCAATGTCCTCCTTTTAGCCCTCTCTTCTCATAGCTATCTGAGAAGGGCCCATGTGATTTAATGTACCTCCAGAAGTCTCCCATTCTGATCCTTCACAAAGGAAACATGGCTACTCTTTTCTCACACAAGTTAGTGCAAGGGATAGCGTCAACACACAGCCCATGGGCTAGCTGCACCCCTCTGTGGTTTTATGCCAGCCAGAGTGCTCAAAACCCTATTACCCTGTGGAGTGTAGTCACAACATCATAGCTCTATGTCTGATGCAGGATCTTGGTCAATATTTTAATATTAATAATATTTAATACTTTTTACTGAATATCACTTTAGAGGCACTGGTGGTGGGCTGAAGTGTGGCTGATAATACTATAAATAAATGAATTAATAAATAATCCCCATGAAGTCATTTGGAACATATGATCGAAGAACTTTTAATACTATTTCTGCCTACTTTCTGAAACTGCCCAGGGTCACAACTGAACTTGTCCAGAGTGACACATCTCTCACAATCTCAGTGTAGTCATGCCTGAAATATAAGTACATTAGGAAGTAGCAAACAAACGTTTTCAAGGAGAGGATGTATAGTTATATTCTCCTTTGTTTTCCCTCTTTCTCCCTGTTATACACACGCCACACAGAGAATAATTACGCCATAAGAAAATGCACTTGTCTGCATTCATAGCCATCTTTTCAAGTGAAATGGCTCCAGGTATCTCTGAAAGCCAATTAATTAGTTGACAAACGAGTGCCTAATCCAATTAAGACCCATTTTCCAGGGTATAATGAAAAGGGTTTCAACACAGGGAAAGGTAGCAGTGGAGTTAATTTTTTAAATGGTCAATTTGGCCTCCAAACAGGAAAAATAATCATAACATCTTAAAAGTGTTTATTCAGAAATTGGTCACCCACCGCTGAGAAGCAGCTGCCACTCCATGAAGGATGAGACAGAGGCCTGTAGATGTGGATCTAGCAAATGTTGAAAAACAAGCAAATCGGGGCTTGGTCGTGGGGGCTGGATATGGTAGATATTTAACTGCACAGTTTCAGGGTAGATAAAATCCATTTCACACTTTACACGGCAATTGTATTTTTAAGCCGTGGCTACCTGAGTGCTCCTCACAGGAAACGTAGAATGTGAAGAGGAGCAGACAGATATGTGCGTGCAAATATGTACTGGGTGTGAATGGGAACCTTTGCCCAGTTGAGGCTCCTGGACAGTGAAAATGGAGGCCCAAATCAAGTTGCTAGCCCCAGACAGAGTAAACTCACTGAATCAAGTACTGTATGGAAAGTCAACATTGATAATAAAGGCTATTGGTTCACCAGATCTGCTTTATCAGGGACCATAACCTCCCAACATTTCACAGATTGAAAACTGGGACATGTGTGACCAAACAACATCAGAGTATGGTCCAGACTGCAAAAGTTATCAATGAGGAGGAATACACAAGCTAAGAAAGGCTACAGCATTTTGCTTTTGCCTGAGCCTACTGGGAGTGGTGGGATTCTGCACCTTCCTCTCCTCTCCGCTGAGTTAACTGAGCGCAAACTGTTCTTGTACTTTGAACTCAGTTTGCAGCAATTGAAGACAAAAATGGGGGAAAGTGAGAAGAGGAAATTGAAACTAGGGGCTTGAATACATTGGTGGGAAACCCTTTACCTACCTCATAGCCACAGAGGATTTCTTTGATCTGCAGTGGCCTGTCATGAACCCCCTTGTAAAGGGCTCAGAGGATGAGGAGGAGGAAGCAGAGAATGCAGATGAAGCAGAGACAGCCCAGTTCACCTTGAAGAGACTGCCCTGACTCCCTCTGAGAGGGCAGCTGAAGTAGTTAGAGAACACATACCTCACCCTGAAGAACAGTCTGCCAGCCAGTGATTTATGATCTAGACAACATGCCACCTTACTTCTCAGAACACAGGAGGGAGAAACACTATGCCCAATGTCATTTAAATACTAAACACTGACCTGATTACTTGTTAATGAGACCCACTTGGCCTTGAGAATCTGGCTATAAATCTTCCAGTAGATTTTCTTCCAGCCTCAGTGCTAACAACAGCTTATTTTAGCTGTTGCACTCTTTGGTGCTCCTGCTTTGCCTTGGCTTTGCACTGACTTTATCCTCCGGACTGCTGCATTAACCCCTTGCTGATCACAGACCTGGACCTTGGACCTGAATCTATTGATCTCTGGATTGACTTCTCTAGCATCTGGTATGGACAATTGGTGACTGACATCTGGACTGGCTAATGATTTCTCTTGCATCTGATATAGATAACAGGAGACAACCTAAGACATCATCCCTTGTTCTGTTGATCCTGAACCCCTTCCCTGCTGCTTCTCAGGCACTTGCTATTATGAGTTCAGGACTTGGCCACATTGTCTAATTATAGATCGAAGTAAAAGGGCAGTCCTATGCTCATTACATATCCTATACATCGTATTATTTCCAGCCACATGGCCAGGGCTACTCCATTTTTTTTTTTTTGGTTCTGTTTACTCGTGCATATGAATAAGTGAATATAAGTGGTCCCAGAGTACTGTATTACTGGATAAGTGGAGATATGCTTATTCAGACATGCACCAGATATGCGCACTAGATCGATAGATAGATAGATAGATAACAGAGTCCTGTCCACTGGAAGTCCTGCCCCAGCTTTGCTCTGAAGCCAATCCTCAGCCATCACATGGCCCAAAATCTGGGTTTTCCTCTCAAATGTGGAGCAAACCATGAATCTTAAAGATCCAGACATTCTTGCAGAAACACTGGTAAAGATGAAAATTGTCCAAAACATCATGTGGCAACTGTGCTGCAAATATGGGATGAGTATTGGGGATGGGGGTGCCTGTGTAGGCAAGTCTTGGGACATTTAAAAAGTAGCTGAGAAAGTGGGATGAGAGGATTAATTGGGCCTGTCTCTGCCAAATCATGAAAGTTGAAGGGTATGGTAAAGTTCAACACTGCTAATAAATTCTATTGATTCAGTGGGTCTACTCTAGTTGGGTCTAGCAATTGAATTTAGACCCAAGTGTTCAAAACTGCATCATTAGCCACAGCGAGGGAGATGTTTCAGGTGGCAGATATTAGGAAGCAGGCAGCCATCACTGCTGTCCATGCCAAGCGTTCAAAACATGGAAAGGACCGTGCCAGTGATCCCTCTTTGGGAAAATGCAGCCAAACAAAGGGACAAACCATCTACAGTATCTCAATCAATAGGATATTGTTAAAGGCGCAACAGGGGACAAGATAGCTTAAAGGGACCCATGCTTGCAGATGTTGTAGCTGGAACAAGAGACAAGATAGCTTATGAGAAGCCACGCTTGCAGTTGCTTTAGCTGACTTGAGTTAAACATCTCAAAAGAAAGTTTGCTAAAGTTTGCTTTTTTGCAGACCCTAAGCCCCAGCCATTTGCCTAGTTATACAGAGTTTGCTGATGGTGATGAAAGATTGCTGAAATACATATTTGAAAAATAGAATCAGTAACTGTTGAGCAAATGAACAAGCAGGATGAAGCTGGCTTTGCAGTGTTGAAATGGGAAGAAAAAGCAAAGAGTTAGGCCTAGGTAGTTAATCATAGAATTATAGAGTTGGAAGGAGTCCTGTGGGCCATCTCATCCAACCCCTGGCTCAATTTAGGATCTCCAGCTAGAGCATCACTAGCAGGTAGCTGTCCAGCTCTTTTTGAAGACATTCAGAGAAGGAGACTCCACCACCTCTCTAGGCAACTGGTTCAATTGCCAAACCACTCTTAGGACTTTTTCGGACGCTGAAAAATAACGCAAGCAGCCTCGTCAGCTTGCGAGGCTGCTGCGCTGCAAAGCGTCCATTTTGTATGACGCTCGCACCTGCCAGTACTGTTGCGGTACCACGGGGAGAGTTGAGCGTCATACTTCCTTGATTTTTACTCACGATTGTGAGTAAAAATCAAGGAAATATGACGCTCAACTCTCCCCGTGGTACTGCAACAGTACTGGCAGGGGCAAGCGTCATACAAAATGGACGCTTTGCAGCGCAGCAGCCTTGCAAGCTGACGAGGCTGCTTGCGTTATTTTTTAAATGTCCAAAAAAGTCCTATCTGTCAAGAAGTTCCTTCTAATGTTCAATTGAAGTTTACCCTCCTGTGAATCAGAGGGGTGTATTCATTTTAGTATTAATTTGTGCAGAATGCACATAAACAGAAGAGTGCTTGCTAAGAGTGTAACATAACATTTACTATAACCTATGGAAAATGTTGAAAATGTTGGACTCATCCTGGGGTGGTCTTGATGAGAAAGGGTATAAAACTACTGCATGTTTCACTGTTCCATTTGCCCTTCTCCTGGCATAGATCTGGTTTTGTGAATGTAAAAAAGCTTTGGCTTTGCCCAATCCATTGCTACATTCTGTGTCTTATCCGAGTTCCACCAGGATCTGGAACTTGGGAGGTCATAGGGCCCAGCCTTTATTTAGGCACTGAACTGGGTGTGTTCCTTTTCTATTTTTCTTCTAAGTTTTGATTTCCACCACAATATGCCATAACTTAGGGCTCATTCACACTAAACAATTGTAGCGCCATGATTCCACTTTAACTGCCATGGCTGGATTCAATGGGATCCTGTGATTTTAGCTTAGGGAGGTGTATTTAGAATTCTCAGCCAGAGAGTCTTGGTTCCTCACCAAACTACAAACCCCAGTATATGAAAGGGCTTTTATACTACGGTACATATCTATATCTTGTTCCACCATCATTATTTGACTATAGAGGATACTGGGAGCAGATCACTCACATACAGAACTGCTAGCATCAGTGGGAAAGTTGAAATCGTGTCATCACAGTGATGTTTGTGTGTGTATTAAGACCCTTTTCTGAGACTATGGAGATTATCAGATGATTGGAAAAGCCCCGAAGGAGCTCGTGAGAACATCACTGTACTGGGAACGGGTCTCGGTATCACACAATGTTGTTCTCCTCGCCCGCTTGCTCCATCTTTGCTCCATGTTGACATGACAAAAAAGGCACTGCTAATGAAAAGTGGCACCTTTTCTGTTGCTTCAGCATGAAGGAGGATGGAGGAAGCAAGCCAGGAGGACAACATGTGCAGTAATGGGAACCTTTCTTGGTAGAGTGACATTGTTCTCATGAGCTCCTTTGGGGCTTTTTTCAAGTGTCTGATAATCTCTGGTAAAAGGGGCTGCTCTCTTGCCCTTGTGCTCTGTCCAGAATGCTCCTACCACCCAGCAGTTACAAAGCCCAATGAGAGACCTCTGCTGCTGAAAAACCAGCTACTCTGGGCTCTTGGGGAAAGGAAAATGCAGGTGCACTCCATTTGACAACACATTCTCATTTCTTTGTCTCACTGAGCTGAGACCAGTTGCTGCTACTTGGTCTGAATCACATCATCCCTCCTTCCCCTCCCCATCGGCAT
Source organism: Gambelia wislizenii (assembly GCA_030847615.1). Taxonomy (NCBI): domain Eukaryota; kingdom Metazoa; phylum Chordata; class Lepidosauria; order Squamata; family Crotaphytidae; genus Gambelia; species Gambelia wislizenii. Next base: position 29,436,378 of record JAUMIR010000010.1, on the reverse strand, counting down.
GCAACAGCAGCAGACACTCCTCTTGGTGCTTGACAGCTGCTGAGGGTGTGGATGGACATCGAACTGTGCATGCAGAGCTATGGGCAGATATAGAATCTCATCCGTTCATCTAACACATTCATTTTAGGCCATTTTAAGACAGCTTCTAGATTAGAACCCTTTACTACTGTGGCTGAGATGTTACATTTCTGAAACTAGCCAGAAATTGAATTAAAATAGTGGCTCTCTGTAGCACTTAATATGTTACTGTATCATCTGGAAATGCCCATCTCTTGGCCAAGATTTTAATTAAGCATCAGTTAATGGGTTACTTCCATCAGTAATCCCTTGGTTGTGCTGAACGGGAAGTCATCTAACAAAAAAGCCACACAGAAGAAGCTTCTAATTAAATGCTCTGTAGCCCTGCTATTGCACAAGCAATCTAAAGGTAAGACGCTTCTCCTAAAGAATGCTAGGAATCGGAGTTTAGCAGGTTTCTGAGACCTTTAACAGAGACAGCTCTGCTATGTTCAGAACTACGGTCCTCAGGATTTCCCTGAAAGGGGGAAGGACTACTAAATCAATTTTAAATCTTTCAGATGGGTATATTGGTGGGTTGGAAAATGGTCATTTGTGTAGTCTTGTGAAGTGAAGCTTAGAATATCTGTGAACTATGATTGAAGGAAAGAGGGAAAAGGAGGAGACAATCACAATAGCAATAGCTGTAACACTTAGATTTCTATACCACTTTATAATGCTAAGCACTCCCTAAGTGGCTTACAACGTGTTAGCTAATTGCCCCTGACAAGCTGGGTACTCATTTTACCGACTTATGGAAGGATGGAAAGCTGAGTCAGCTTTGGAGCCCTGAGGGATGGAACTCACAATATTGTGGTTGCAGTACTGGCATTTACCTACTGAGCCACCAGGGCTACCAGTGCCAAAAACTGTAGCATCACTAAGGCTGGTGTCACCACTCCCCCTGACAATGCCACCTGGTGCAATTCAACGTCTATGTACCTCCTAGTGTTGCCACTGATCACAAGACAAACATTTACCAGGTAGGTGGATAGAGTTGTTATATGGTTTAGCCACTAGGTGGCAATGGATGTACAGTTGTCCCTTCACATTCGCTGGGGATTGGTTCCAGGACCCCCTGTGAATACCCAAATCTGTGAATACTCAAGTCCCATTATATGCAATGGCATAGCAAAATGGTATCCCTTACATAAGATGGCAAAATCAAAGTTTGCTTTTTGGATTATTATTTTTTAAAGAATATTTTCAAGCCATGAATACTTAGATCCATGAATGCCAAATCTGTGAATGTGGAGGGACAACTGTAGTTGTGTTATAAGTTGAATCAGGAGAGTTAATAAAGTTCTTATCGAGCTTTCTGACTGACATGACTCCTAGGACTGCAAATGGAATGTTCTTCCCTGCTAATCTTCACGCTGGGAAAAGCTTCACCTGCTAAATGCTTTTGTGACACACCTTTTAAACACACACAGAAGAAGGGCTTGTAGAAAAGTTGGCAGTCCTTTAATCCCATAGGATATCTGCTTATACAATGCATGGCAGCGGTCGTGGTGGGACTAAGGATGGTCAATTCCACATGGAATGTGAATATGCTCATCTATACAGGCATACCTCACTTAAGAAAACTTCTGCCAGTGGAGCTTCTTTTTACGATGACCTTTTATGCCTGCCTGGACTCCTTTCCCTCTTCTAGATCTGTCTAGCTGGATATTTATTTATTTATTTATTTACTGCGGCATTGACATTGGAAAGATCATGAAGGAGGGCTGGAGAAACACAGTCTTGGTGTTGGGTTGCAGCAGCATGTCTTCAGTAAACTATGCAATGGGCCAAAGGTTGAGCTGAGAAAGAGTGTGGTTCTGCTACACCCAATCTTACAGTAGGCTTGTGTGCCTTCCTACCACAGGCAAGGTAAACAGCAGCCACCACCAGAATCTTCACTGAGTATGCATGGACAGCAAAGCAGACAAAGCAGAGAGAAAAGGGGAGAGAAAGGACAGAGAAGCTAGGAGAGGCTGCAGCAGTTTGGCTTTGTCTCAGCCTACTGAGCCTTCTGCCGCCTTCTCTCCTCCCAATGTGTTGAATGCTGAATATTTTTGCCCTTCGAACTCATTTTGCAAACATTGAAGTAAGCCAGGATGATGAACGAGAGTGGAAAGAGGAAAGAGAAATGGGACATTTTCAAATTAGTTGGAAAAAATGGGACAACAGAGGATTAATTGGGTCTGTTCCTACCAAAACAGGACAATTGGAGGATATGCTATAGAGCAGTGGTTCTTAACCCTTTCTTTACTCTCTCTCTCTCTCTCACTGGCTTTTCTCCGCAAATGAAGATTGTGGAAGGACTCATCCCGTGCTTTCTGCAAGTGCACTGATGACTAAAAAGGCCAATCCAAGATAGACAAGTCCGGTTGCAGAAAGCACAGCAGAAGGTCTGCTTGGGTGATGTTTCTGGGTTGTGATTCTTTCTACGTTGTCATTTCTCTTCAAGACTTGTTGGGCGTGAGTTCTCAAATAAGGCTGCAGCATTGTAGATAGTACGTCTCCATGCCTCCCGATGTGAGGCCAGGACAGACCATTGTTGGTGATCAATTTGGCCGAGCCTGAGATGTTATTTCAGGGAGTCCTTGTATTGCTTTTTTGGAGTGCCCCTCTTACACTGACCCGTGGCGAGTTCACCGTAGAGTACTATTTTTGGGAGGCGATGGTCCTCCATCCTAGAAACGTGCCCTGCCCAGCACAGCTGTGTTCTCAATATCATGGCCTCAATGCTGGTGATCCCTGCTTGCTCAAGGACAGCAACATTCGTCACATAGTCAGTCCAGTGTATATTTAGGATTGTGCGTATACAGCGCTGATGAAAGTGTTCTTTACTGTGGACCCCCTTTAAATATCTTTTGGTCCCATGGACCCTCATTAACTCGAGATTTAAAACAACAACAACAACAACAATAATACATTTACCCCACCCATTAAACCTTCCCTCAGAGGCACTGGAGGGGAAATGAAGACGTTTCTCCTGCTTCTTCCTGCAAGTTTGTGGCCTGAGTGGATGGAATGGCAATGTGCAGGACAAGCCAGCCAGCCTTTGCCTTGGCTCCTGTCACATCGTCACTCCACTGCAGGGAGATAGTGGGAAGAACAGCCTGCAAGCCTTTGCAGACGCCCTATGAGGACATTGCAGACCCCTGGGGGTCCCCGGGCCACAGGTTAAGAACCACTGCTGTAGATTAACAGAATAGGAACAGTGAACAGAGACCAAACAGCATTGGCTCCCTGGGAGCCAAATCTTAAAAGGATTTTGCAGCACCATTTTTGCCTTCATCTAGCCTGCTCTGACATCACCTGAAGCCCTGCCAGCCTTCGGGAAAAAGCATAATATTGGCCTTTTTCCTGCTGCCATGAGGCCATCAAAGGACAACTGGGAACTCAAACAGGGAGGCTGGAAACCCCATAACTTGGGGGTGAACATTGGTTGGAGTTTCCTTTCAGTCCTTTAAGGATTGGTTGGAAGCCAAGGCATCAAAAGGCCTCACAGCAATGTCTGTAACACTGCTCTCCATTAACTAGGATTTTTTCATTTAGCGTAAGGGCTCTGTCATTCTGGCAAAAGAGCAGATATTGATTAGGAGGAGAAGAGATGGCAGTGAAGAATTTATAATGTGGCATCTAATTGCAGCCTTTGTGTGTATGTGTGTGTGTGTTTAGTGGCTGGTGTGGATTCTCTTCCTGTCTGCAAAGACAAACACCACCGTGCATACCCTCCAATGTTTCACAGATGAAAACCTAGACACAGAGTTTCATAGATGAAAAACAAGCTCTCTCTCTCTCTGACTTTTCTTCGTAAACAAAGATTCAGGAAGGACTCATCCCACACTTTCTGCAAGTGTGCTGATGACTAAAAAGGCCAATCCAAGATAGACAAGTCCGGTTGCAGAAAGCACAGCAGAAGGTCTCCTTGGGTGATGTTTCCGGGTTGTGATTCTGCATTGTCATTTTTCTTCAAGACTTGTTCGGCATGAGTTCTCAAATAAGGCTGCAGCATTGTGGATAATGCATCTCCATGCCTCCCGATGTGAGGCCAGGGCAGACCATTGTTGGTGATCAATTTGGCTGAGCCTGAGATGTTGTTTCAGGGAGTCCTTGTATTGCTTTTTTGGAGTGCCCCTCTTACACTGACCCATGGCGAGTTCACTGTAGAGTACTATTTTTGGGAGGTGATGGTCCTCCATCCTAGAAACATGCCCTACCCAGCACAGCTGTGTTTTTAATATCATGGCCTCAATGCTGGTGATTCCTGCTTGCTCAAGGACAGCAACATTTGTCACATAGTCAGTCCAGTGTATATTTAGGATTGTGCATATACAGCGCTAATGAAAGTGTTCAAGGAGTCGCAAGCATTGGCAATAGGTGACCCATGTTTCAGACCCATAAAGGAGAATAGATAGTACAATGGCTCTATACACACTGATTTTTATGGTTCGCCTCAGGGTGTTTGTTACTCCAGACTCTGCACCTTTGAGACTGAGAAAGAAGTTGGTAGCACAAGCTTTTGTAGACTTGTCTCCTTCAGCAAATGCATGTGGTCAAACAACATCAGAGTGCGGTCAAGATGGCAAAAGTTATTAATGGAGAAGAACACACAAGCCAGGAGGGGCTGCATCAGTTTCCTTTTGCGTGAGCCTATGAGAAAGGGAAAGATCCCACCTCCTTCTCTACTCTCTACTCTTCTGAGTTCGTTGATTGTAAACAGCTTTTACCTTTGGAACTCAATATGCAGCAACTGAAGTAAGGTGAGGAGAAACGGGTTAAGTGAGAAGAGGAGAGAGAAACTGGGACTTAAAAGCAGCTGAGAAAGTGGGATGACTGAGGATTAATCAGAACTGTCTCTGTCAAATTGGATGGTGTGCTTCATGTGGTCTCAAGGCTAAATTCTGGTGCAAGTTTTATAGGGATTCTTGATGCAACCAAAGTTCGAATGACAAGATTCTGCAAAAGCTCAGAATGTTGAACTGGGTGCAATTTCAATTGAGTGAATGTGTGTGTATGTGTGCAGTGAGTACAAAGGCAGTGGTTCTCCCCCCCCCCTTTTTCCCCCCCACCATGGAATCCATTTGGATTCCTTTCCTATAACATGGAACGATGATCGTATGTTACCTGGGGGTTGTCTAAACGATGAAAATACTCCACACCAAATGTGAGAAGAATCCTACCTGTCTTAATGGCATCCCACATCATTTCTCCATATTGGGAAGGAGAGGGGCTCAAACTTCAAAAACTCTGCAAGAAAAGCCTTGTGGAAGCCTTTCTTTGTGCAAGAAAAGCCTTTTAAAAAAAAACAGCGAAGGGAATGCACATCCCTGCTCATTGGGACAAGCAATTTGATAGGAGAGGAAGCACAAAGCTGATTGGCCGGGTGAGTGCAGGGATGGGGTGGGTGGGGCTTGTGCAAGCACCTGCTGCTGCCATGCTGGATTTTCATCTTAGCGAGTGATCGCCAAGGCAATAAAACGGGGTGCGGTTGGTTTTTTTTTTCTGTTAAATTGAAAAATCACTCTATTGCACCTCCTTGGACATTTTTAAAAAATGTTTAGTGGTGGCATATTGAGGTAAGTACAAATGTGAGTAAATCACTTGTGGCCGCCATCTTGCATACAAAGCTTATGGAGGCAAAAACATTATTAAGACAAGTCACAGCTGCTGCAAAATGCTGTTACTGTGGGACATTTCGTTTTTGGTAGGCTCGTATAGACAAGACCCTGATCATATAGACTAGCAACACAAAGAAGGACAGGTCTCAGGTGTTAAAAGCCACAGTGAGAAAGGAGGACTGAAACAATATGTTCACAGCAACAATTTTTATTCTAACAGGAAGGAAACTGAAGGGGGGATTTAAATTTTTTTTGCACTTGATTCATGGTCACCCAGAAGCTCATTCCTGGGCTCCAGGTTAGGAACCCCTCTTGTAATATACCCTCCAACTGTCCTAATATGTCAGAGACCATCCTGATTTAATCCTCCGTCTTCTCACTTTTTTCCAGTTGCTTTAGAAATGACTCTTTCTCCACTTCCCACTTTTCCCCTTTGCCCTCTGCTTGCTTAGATCACTGCAAAATGAGTTAAAAGTGCTAAAGTAGTTTGCTCTCAATGAGCAGGGGAGAGAGGAAAGCCCAGTAGATTCAGGCAAAAGAAAACTGCTGCAGCCTCTCCCAGTCTGTCTGTTCTTCCTCATTAACAAATTTTTGCTGTCTTGATGACACTCTAATGTTTCTTGGCCACACATGTCCTGGGCTTCAATTCTGAAATGTTGGAGGGCATAGTGTAAGGATGAGATCTTCCCTGCTCTAGTGTTGTAGTTGCCACTGTTTTCTGCTTAGCTGAAGTAAACACCACACAATTCCAGCTGGATATGACAGAGGGGCTTTTGAATATTCTAGTAGTGTTCTCCCTGCTGAATACTGTGTTTCTGTTCTCAGATATCTTGCTAACAGCCATTAGCAACCTATCTTTCATGTGTTTGTTTTAATGCTTTTTAAAAGTCATTGAGGGTAGCGGCCCTCGTGATGTCTGGCAGCAATGTATACATGCTATAAATCTCCCTTTTGCTGAAGCAGCCTTGGACAGTCCAGCCCATCATGGCCTAATCTGATTGACAGGGATCCTGCCAAGTCCCAGACAGAAGTCTTTCCAAGACTTTCATTCAGGGAAAGAATTTCAGCAGCTTCCAGATGTTGTCACGCTGCATCCCCAGAGCATGTCTTTCCATTGGCTATGCTGGGAAAGGCTTCTGGGAGTTGTAGTTCAGCAACACTGGGGGGCACACAATTGCTATTTCTTTTAAAATTTAGAGGCAAAGGGGATTGAACTGCAGACCTTTTTTGCACAGAAAATAGGTGCTTTCCCTCTAACTATAGTCCTCCTTGCCCATCCTGCTGGTGGAACCCAAACTTAGAAAAGCTGGGACTACAAGTCCCAGAATTCCCCAGTCACACAGCCATTCTGGCTGGGGGGGGGCTGTGGATTGTAATCCCCGCAAAAGGTATTCTCCATGCACCCTGGAGACCTGTATAGTCTGCCCCCTTTGCCACAGCATACGAGCAACTCTTTACAGAGCTTTTGGTAAGAGTGGGTCCATCCCCTTCCCCTCTGTGACCATCAGAGCACACTGCCTTCCCATGGATCAAAGCACCCCCTTTATGATTTCTGCAATCTCCTAAAGCCCAGAATAAGTTATAGTTTAATGATGCTTCTATTCTGTGCTTTGCTTAACAGTGGGGAAAGGAACATGTCTCTTTGGAGCTGTGATGGATCATCCAATTTAGCCCCAACAAAATGAAGTGTGAGTGAAGCCACTGACAAACTAGCGGGGAATTAATTTCCATCAGGGTTAACCAGTGGAGCGCTACAGCGGGGAGATTTTTAAGGGGACAGATGCAAGAAGATCACGTAATGCAGATTGGTTACCGTTTTACACCCTTGGAGCAGATTCTCACACTCACAATCATGATGGGCAACACAGGGATGATTCCCCTACACACACACACACACACACACACACACATGCACACACACAATTTTCAGTATGTGAGTATAGTGAGTCACATCTGGGTTAGTAGTTATCAAGACTGAAGAGGGTGGTAGTTATTCCAGGTTAATCAACTCAGAGTGTTATGGGTATGACATTACATATATGTAGTGAAGAGAAAGTGAAGAAATGCAGCAGAAGCTCAATCACCTTTTCTACTACTGGTGCTTGCTGTTATGTGGTTTTATACACTGGCTACAAGGAATGGTTTTATTATCATCTGCATTTTCTCCCAATATTGACTAGGGCTGCCACCAGATAAAAAAATCCTGGCTGATGTATTGTTATCAGTTGATTTGATTAGATCAATAGCTAAATTAGTATTTCCTTACATGATACTCTCATAGCTGAATATTGTCTTAGAAGAGACATTCTCTTCTATATGAGATAAAAGCAGAATGCCACTTTTTAGATGGTGCTTGCCATTTCACAAGTACTTCTAACACGCACATTTACAGAGTGTTGCAGAGACCTTGGGAGATCCATGTTCTAGTGCTATGTAACTCACTGAGTGACCTTGGGCTCGTTACTCTGGGCTTTATCAGACAAGCCTCTAAAAATGTTCTTTTGGCACCATATTTTACACTGTTTTTTGTGCTGGCAAAAGAACCCCAAATATCAAACATTGCCATGATTGTGTAAAAAAGCAGCTCTGTACTTCTGCATTGATGGGCTAGCGAGATCTTGGCGGTTCTCACGAGAAGATGCGAGCATGCTTAAAAGTTAAAAAAAATCACAGCTAAATTAAAAAACAAAATAAACACACAAGCACTGAAACACATGTAAAAACTTGCCTACAATATGGGAGGGTTCATAAAAAGAGCATCCCATGGTTAGTTTTCCTATTTCCACCCAGAAGTGTTTTGGCGGGGATTGCTCACTGATGCTAGAATCGCACCAGCAAAACAGGGCGCGGTTTCACATGCTCACAATCAAAGCAAAAAAACCTCCACAGCCAATCTATTGACAGCTTGGCCCAACAATAAAAAATAATGTCTTATTTTCAATACATGATTGTGAAAGCACAACATCATCTGGTAGTGGCACCCTTTTGCATTCATAAGGTGTTGATATGATGCTGTATTTGACGTGTCTGATAAAGTCCTCTTTCTCAGCCTGACCTACCTAACAGGATGGTTGTGAAAAAAGTGAGGAGGAAGAGAGCCATATTTACCAGACGGAGATCGTTGGAAGAAAAGCAAGGTATCAATTAATCAATCAGTCAGTCAGTGTGGTTTTGCTGCCTGATTAATCAGGGCCATTTTGTAGTCATTGAAAAGAGTTTTAATTAGTTTCCTCTAATACAAGGATGGAGCCAGTGTGGTGTAGTGGTTTGAGTGTTGGACTAGGATTCCAGGAGACCAGGGTCTGAATCCCCACTCAAAAATGGAATCCCACTGCGTGACTTCAGGTAAGTCACATTCTTTTCAGTCTTAGAGGAAGGCAAGGGCGAACCTCTTAGTCTTGCCAAGAAAAGCAATGATAAGTCAGAGTTGACATGAAGGGTCATAACAGCCGCCACCACCCAGGGGTGAGTATTAGATGGCCTTTCAGATATGTTGGACTGCAGGTCTCTGCACTCCTCACCTTTCTCTCTACTGGGTAGGACTTTTGGGACTTGCAGTCCATCAACACTTGGGGGGCTGCATGGTTCTCATCTATGGTCTAACCCAGTGGTTCTTAACCTTTTCTTTACCAGGGACTCCTTTTAAATATCTTTTGTTGCCATGGACCTCCAAGAGTTAACTCAAGATTTAAAACAACAACATTACACTATTCATGAAACCTTCCCTCAGAGGCAATGGAGGGGGACGGAAGATTTTTCTCCTGCTTCTTCTTGAATGGCAATGTGCAGGCCAAGCCAGCCAGCCAGCCTTTGCCTTGGCTCCTGTCATGTAACCACTCCACTGCAGGGAAGAAGTGGGCTAAACAACTTCCAAGCCTTCCCATACCTCCTGTGAGTGTAGACCCCAGGTTAAGAACCACTGGGGTAACCAATTCATCCATGAAATACTGAAAAACTGCTATTTGCAGTTTTTACTAATGGCCATGATAGGAACTGAGGCAGGCTATCTTATATTAAATGAGTATTACTACTTCCATGAATGGTGACATTTTCTAGGGGCAGTAGTTATCCAGTTTTGGTTTCCTTTGGAAGGAGGTCACAGGACTCTTGTTGGCATCCTGTAGTGTTTGCATTTATTCACAAATAAACCGGATGAGTGTAAGTGGAGGTGCATTATCTTCGCTGCTCCAGTAAAAGGCTCAGTGCCTATTGTTCCCAAGTCAGGTTTCGAGGGAGACAGCCTGCTCAACAAAAATGCTTACAAAGTCCCCAAAATTCATCTCCCTATCTCTCTTTCATTTGCTCCATCTCAAACTGCCATTCATTGTTCTTTTCAGACAGAGACACGGAATGCCTCTAAGTTATCTCTCTCAACAACCAGGTAGTCTTCTTGGGACTTCTCTGCTATCACAGAGATGCATCTCCAGAATATTCTGGCCTATCAAATCACTTTTGTCAACAATAGTTGGTTTTTGCCCCCAGGGCATGCCATCCTTAGGGTGGACCTGAGTCATATTGCCACCCAAGGCAGGGAAGAAAAGAACATCTCTCACCCAACCAAGTTAAGATGCTTTGTACTGAAAGCTACCCAGGTTATTTTAGCACATGAGGGAGGAAAATATATCTCTCCTTCTTTAGCAGTAAAATATATATATAATCAACTAGTATTCAGCATTGCATTTACAGATTCATAGCCTAGTGTTACGGATCCATAACTGGTCTATATTTGGTAAGAAAATGTAGTATTGGAAACCTATGGGCTTGTCTATACACGAAGAAATAATGCACATGTCTGCACATTATAGACAATTCACAGCAGCGTTCTTTTGTTTCCACGGTGTTTTGGCAAAAACAATAGTAGGTGAAGCTCTCCACTGAGTTGTTCACACAGCCATGAATCAAGATGGTGGCCATGTTATTGTTTTGCATGGTGCAGGATGAGGAAGGTGAAGGGAACCCAGCAGCACCCAGAGACAATGAGGAGGGCAGCTACTGTGAGGAAGAGGAGGAGAGCTGCCCGCCCTTCATCCATCCTGGTGATAGCGGCAGCATCTGATTCTATCCTTTTAATTACAACCAGAATCGGAGGTCACCATTGCTGGGCTGGGTGAAGGATGGGCAGCTCGGTCTCTCTTCCTCTTCCTCACAGTGGCTGCCCCCTCTTGTAATCTCTGGGCACTGCAGTTCCCATCTGACAGTTTTTAAAAATAAACTTTTTTTTAAAAAAAGTACATGATCGCTAGTGCTTCTGGGTGCTTGATAGGAAGCCCACACCTGCGCACATATGACAATCGGATGTAGAGTTTCACCTTCTCTGGACTGTGCAACAAATTGCATTGGTTGGCCAAACAAACAAGAATGTGCATTTCCTCTGGAGCTTTTTAAAAAATATGGGAAAAGCCATGAAGGCTTTTTCCACGGAGTATTTGGAGTTTTTGCCCCCACTCTTTCTCAATACATCAAATCAGCATGAGATCCCGTTGGGACAAAAGGTATCCTCCTTGCATTCTATGAGGAGCTTTTTTTTCACTGTCTAGACAACCCCTATGTAAATGCCACCCCAGTCCACCTTAAGCACCAGCAGCCAGATCAGGCAAAGGAGGTCCATTCAGCTTCTGATCAGGTCTGAAGGAGGATGACATTGGTGCCCCCTTCTACCAGAAAGCGAGCCTGCAACAATCAGAAGCAGCAGCCCTGTTGCAAGTCTTTTTGTAGCCTTACCCTCTGGTGGGAAGGGGTGGAAAAATCATCTTCCTGGTGCCTTGTTCCTTAGCTGAATTGACTTCATTCATCCAATCCAGCAGCTGGCTATTAAGGTGGGCTGGGGAGTGTCAGGCCAGGAAATTTTACTTAGGGCTCATCTTTACAAGCCCCCAACCCCCCCCATTACTCCTTAACAATAGCAAGTTGCAGCAGCTGTGAATTGTCTTAATGGTTTTATAGCCCCATAAATTTTGCATGCCCTCTAGTTAAGATGGCCATCGTGAGTAAATTATTCGTGTTTTTAAATCTGCTGCCACCAATCTTAAAAAAAAAAACACAACTATTCCCACAGTGCACATAAGCTAAATTACACCTCTTTTTTTTAAAAAAAAGGAGGGAGAGAGAAAACAAAACCCAATTTTATTGCCTTAGTGATCACTTGCTATGCCAAAAATCCAACATGGTAGCAGTGGGTGCTTGCCCTGTTCGCAAGTCCCACCCCCTGCACTTGTCCAGCCAATTGGGTTTGTGCTTCCTCTCATATGGGAAAGTGATTCAAATTGAATCACTTTTCCCAACAAATGAGAATATGCATTCCCCATGGAGCTTTTTAAAAACTCCAGGAAAAGCCATGAAGGCTTTCCCAGCATAGTTTTTGGAGTTTTTTTTTTCCCTGCCCCCTTACAAATGACACAGTGGTGCAGGTTCTCATTAAGACAGATCATATTCCTAGCAAATTCCATTAGGACTATTTTGACCATTTAGACAACCCCGTAGTTGTGTCTCTGTAACTATGTAGCCGATCTAGAATAGCACTGATTATATACCCACAAATTATACAGTTAATAGGTTGCTGTCCTTTCAAGATATCAAAGATCTGTTGTCTGAGGCTACAGGAGTCAGGAAGCCTGAATGGGGTGGCACATAAGATCACTATCCCTACTGCTTAAAACCTCCAATCACTTTGGACCTGTAAGCCCCACCACCACGCTACCACAGTTTCAAATGCACCTAGGGAAAGTCTTCTCCTTTTGGGGAGGGAAGGGGTTTCTCTAAGCATCCCTTATGAGCACCAGTGTGGTGTAGTGGTTTGAGCATTGGATGACAACTCTGGAGACCAGGGTTCAAATCCTCACTCAGCCATAGAAATCCACTGGGTGATCTTGGACAGGTCATGATCTCTCAGCCTTGGAGGGAGTCAAATGCAAATAAATCTTGCCAAGAAAACCCTATGATAAGTTCACATTAGGGTTACCATAAGTTAGAAATGACTTGAAAGCACAACAGCAACAACAACAACCATTCCTTGCCAAGAGAACCTTCTTGCTGGTTGCTCCCAGACTATGGAACTCCCTCTCATAGGAAGACAGGCTGGCTTTCCTTTTGCCAGTAGGCAAAGACCTTCCTGGTTAGGCTTTTGACTGTTAACAGGTTGCTGTGGAAGGGTCTTTTAACTGCGGGTGCTATACATTTATCCACATTGTTATGTTTCAAATGCTTCAGTTTTTCCCTAACCCCCTCCCCCAATGCTATTTTTAATAGGATAGTTTGTTTAGAGCAGCCTTTCTCAACCTTTTTATCCTGGAGGATCCCTTGAAATAATGTTCAGGTCTCAGGGAACCCCTGCATAAACATTACTCTATATACTGCTATTGCTTCTCCCCACAATCACAATCTCTTGAGGAACCCCTATCAACCTCTTGGGAAAGCCTAGGATTCCAGGGAACCCTGGTTGAGAAACACTGGTTTAGAGGGTTCCCGACTCCCCTAATTACCATTATTCCTTAACTGCATTTTGTTTTAATATATACTGTGAGCAGCTGCGGACTGTAGCGTTACTAAGGCCGGTATCACCCCTCCCTCTGATGGTGTCACATGGTGCAGTTTGGCCTCTCTGCATGCCCTCCCAGTATCACCACTGGTTGTATATCCTGTGTTGGGAGAACGTGGGATATAAATAAAATAAATAAATTAAAATAAAGAAGTTGCTAGTCTCAGCTCGTTCTGAGCTTTCCTGACAAGCCTGGGCGACTCATCTATAGTTGTCCTTGGTGGCTTGTCCTTGCTTCTAGTTCTTAGGCATGCCCTTTTTATATTTTTAGCTCATCACTAAGCCTTTTGTGCAAACACATTCAGTTCCCCAAAGCCTTCTATTTTATTCTCTCTCTTTGTAATTGTTTGCAATCGTACCTTTAGTAACTGCTCCTTCACAAACCCCCACCCCCACCCCTCTTGGGCACCTTTCCTTATTAATTTAGCTGAGCCGGTGGGATCCTCCCTTGTATTTCTCTGAGCTTATTAAAATCAGCTTTCCTGAAAACCCATGATATTTTTGGCGACAATTGCCTTCACTTTCCATATGATCAAGAAGTCCAGGATTATAAGAGCACTGTAGTCCACTGTGGCTTATGCCATAATAAATGTATTAAGCCTTGAAGGTGATCACAAGAAAATCAGTACCTGTAAGAAGTATGAAAAGGAGGATAAGAGGACAGTGCTGTGAGGAGAAAAAATGTTTTTATTGATACAGTGAATGGCTCAGCATGTTTCAGGGATGAGACCTCCCTTCTTCAGGAATGGAGTCCCTGCAAATGTAACCTATAACAGTTATCTTTACTGTCTTTTTATAGCTTTATTATAGAGAGATGGACCCTCGTGCTGGAAGGAGATCCTCTCTCCAGCTACCATTCCTCTGGTCACAGAAAGAGAAGAAAAACAGCCAGTGGATTCCATGTCAGTAGTGCAATGGAGCCACTGTAGTTTTATTCTAGACTTTAAAGTTGCTATCCAAGGTACTGAAACCTGTTCCCCAAATAGGTTGAGAAGAGGCAAATATTGGGGTGCATCCAACATAATCCACAGGGGGAAAGGGGGGGGGACTTAATGGATGGTTTTTATTTTTTGACTTTGGAACAAGCCCAACACGTTTTGGCCTGTATATATACTGTATTCCAATGGTCTTCTTCTGAGGCAATGTGCTGCTATCTAGCAGTAGCAATTTCTGGAGCTAAACATTTAGTTCCAGTTGCTGGATTATTATTTGATTTGATTTTTGATTAAATTATCAAATTAGTTGGTTTGATTGTTGTCAGTCCAGCAAATAGAATGAGATCTTCAGCTCCAGAAATATCTATACATAGGCCAAAATGCATTAGGCTTGTTCCAAAATAATAATAATAATAATAAACCCTAAAAACCAAGCCATTGAGCAACTGGAGACATATCTCTTCAAACAGACTGGACAGAATGTGTGTGTGTATGTATACATGGGCAGATGCAATTTTAGAGTTTGGAAAAATTGTCTGGTATCCTGCTAGGTATTTACATCATCATAAACTGACCTATGATCACAAAAAGGTGAATTGTGGCATTGCACAAAAGCATATTCCCAGGAGAGGAGCATAGACTTTGCTACATCTCCAGGACGACTGTGAATATGGAGCCAGCAGTGTGACCGCTGTGCAACAGTCCTAAGGCACAATATGCCCTGATGTGCGCTGAGACATGCTGAGCATTCAAACACAATGCACAACAGGATTTCCCATTTTGCAACAGGGCATCTTGTGTGGTGTCCCCATGTGCATTGTCACCATTCATGAACACGGTAATGTATCATGTCAGTGACTAGCTCCATCATCATAAAGTTATGCATTGTAGCCTCTCATCCAGAATCTTGGCCATTACTTTTTTTGGGGGGTCTAAAACTCCCAGAATCCCCTAGCCTGGAGCAAAAGAGTCTCTGGGAGCTTTGGTCTAAAAATGACAGATTTAACTTAAGGGTCACAAGACTTCTCTGCAGCTGCATCTAATCTTTTTTGCTTTTGGGTAAGAATCATACCCCGTGCCCCCTTCCTTTCATTGTTATACTAGCTTGGCATCAAATGGGTTACACATATGCTTGGCTTTCCTTCTGCTCTTGGTTCCAGTGGCAGCTGAGCAGCCCTCTCCCCTCCCTCCCATCTCCTTATCATCAGAAGCCACAGACCTTGGACACCGGCCACCTACCTCCCTTCCCTCTGTCCTCGTCCTTCCCGGCAGGAGAATGTAGCTGGCAGAGAAGGGCAGACTCAAAACCTGGCTCTCTAGCTAATTCCTGACCCCGACAAAAGCCTTCAAATGGCTTCCAAAGTGTGACTTTCCCATCACCTCTTTAATACACACATACACACACTCTTCCTGCCATTCCAACACCTCCCTGGCTTTTTCTTGGCATCTTCTCAAGCTCAGAGCCTGAAGCCAGATAAAGAGACCCCTAAGTCCCAGTTTCTCCAAACAGGCCAAAGATAGACAAAGCAAAGTAGAGCTAAGAAGAAATCTCTCCTTTTTTTGCAGGGGGAGGGAGGCTAACAGAGGCAGTTGGGGAGGACATTTGGCAGCTTTTTATGGTAATCTCCCAGAAAACTAGAATTCTGAGAATTTTGCTCATTTTCCACAATTGTTTTCTTGTGTCAGCTACCATCCCTACGCTAAATAACTTGGAGCTCAGTCTAGAATTTTGTGCTGTGGATGATGAAAAATGGTGGCCAGGTTGCCAACACATTTCCTATTTGCAGCAGAAACAAAAGAAGTTAAAACACAGAAAATGTAGGGATACCTTAGGCCTCATTTTGTAAAAATAAATAAATATTTGATTCTCAGTGGACGGGGGGGGGTGCTCCAAATGTGGTAGACATACCCTCCACACACCCTAGAGGACATTTGGGAGCAAATTTTTCTGACCCTCTGGCCGGTATGTTCCCCCGGAGCTGCACTTTGCCCACCACTTAGCTGTGCTACCACCATTCTTAATGCTGAGACCCAAATACCTGAGAAATTTTTGGAGAAAATTTGGTGCAAAATGGTCTCAAGGCTGCTGCAAGACATTTTTTTTCTTCCTGAGGGAAAGGATGGTGTCCTTGTCACCTACATGTTCAGAAGCTGAGTGGGCTATTAGTTAATTATAACTCATAGGCAAATCACTTTTTTGGAGAACAGCTCTCAGAATCCCTCAACTGTCATGGTCACTATCCATAGCGAATAGAAATAGAATAGACACACATAGTTCTGTCCTACATAAAGAGAAAAATGGCCTGGCTGGGGTGTGTGTGAGCAGGATGAAAGAAGAATTGCCAGAAGAATTATTGCTGCTGCCCTCTTCCCACAACCCCTAGCATTGGTTGCCAGATGACCTTGCCTAATGGTAGATCCTGCCCTGAAAGGTCCTCTCCAGTTTCTCTGCTTGCAAACAGGCAAAACCTGGAAACAACAGCTGGAATCCTATGGTGATATTCCATCTTTGTGAGTGGACTTATGTCTGTGGGAATCAGAACTGGGCAGTTCTGTAATGCCTGTATCCAGTAAAGGGTTGCTGTTACATTACTATAGGGAAGCCAGTAGAGTGATGTACAATGGGACTGATGTACCGATGTACAGTGAGAACACTGTGCATCAGGGCTCTGGTTAGGGAATGCCAATGTGCATTGACAGAGTCCAATGCTCATCAGGACATTCTTGCCAGTGTCCTATTTCACATCTCTGCAATTCTGAGCACCTTTCCTATGTAGCTAAATACAATCAGACCTCCATATCTGTGGGGGTTCAGTTCCTGGACTTACTTCAGATATTGGAAAGCATGGATAATAGTGAACTTTATTAAAACATACCATAGAGTTGTGTTGGAGGACCTAGAGATTCTTAGAGAGGACACCTCTCTAGGCATTTTCCAGCACCACTCCATGGTATATGTCCCTATTTTTTTGGCCACAGATAATTGAAACCATGGATATTGGTACCCTGGATATGAGGGTCCAACTGTATATGTAAAGTTACATAACATAGCCCATGATAGAGGATTCAGTCCATTACATTTTTGGACTATGTGTGCCAAAAAAAAAAAAAAAGGCAACAGCATGGCTGAGAACTTCTGAAAATTCCAATCCAAAAAAGTAACTTTTCCAAGCTTAGGGTTGAGAATTGAGTCCATCTCCACATAGCTCTAATTTATTCTGCAAAGGTGCAACATGAAACACTCAGAGCAAAATGTTAACAGCTCTAGGCTTGGAGGAGACCATTTGAATACCCTTTTTGTTATTAGTCTTCACCTCATCTGATTCAAGGGCTGCCTTCAACCCCAGCTGTTAATGGAGAAATCATTTTTAAAGTGTCCATGTTCATCTTTCTCTTTTCTGTCCTCATTAGCCTTATTTCTGTTCCCCTGCTCCTCACTCTCTCTGTCTTTTTCTTTGTAAAGATTCTAACCTGGGGAGGAAGAGAAGGGAGGGAAACTATGATGGGCATTGTAGGTCAACCGACCAGCAATTGAATCTTTCCTCAGCAGTGGCAATTGGTGAGAAGCCCCCTTGTCTTTGTTAAGCCCCCTCAAATCAGTTCTGCCTTATGGTGACCCTGCCCTCAGGTTTACTTGGCAAGGTTTATTCCAAGAAGGTTTGCCACGGCCTTCTTCTAAGACTAAGAGAATATGACTTGCCCAAGGTCATCCAGCGAGTTTCCATGGCTGAATGGAGATTTGAAACCTTGGTCCTGTCTAAACAGTGAAAATAATCCAGATGGCAATTGAATGGAAGATGCTCTGTCCAAATGGACATTTGTATCAATATGTCTCATTGAGAAGGGAGGCAGCCAAATCCACCTTAAAGTTCCGAAAGGAAGCCTTCAGAGCTTTTCTCTGAGTTTTTAAAGAGCCCCGTAGGGCATGCAAAAGTGCAATCATTAAGACAGTTACATTCGCATTGCTGCAACCAGGCAGCATCAGCTGATTGGTTGGATGAGCATGGAGGTGGGCTAGCAAACAGGGAAAGCACCTGTTGCTGCCATGTTGGATTTTCAGCTAAGTGAGGGTCTGGTAAGTTGGTAAAACAGTGATCTTTTACTCTCTCTTTTTCTATTTGTAAATATGAAATATTGCATGTGAACACCATGGTAAACTATTTTTTTTTTAAAAAAAAAAATTGGCAGCAGCAGATTGAAAATCATGAGTAAATCACTCATGGCTGCCATCTTGGCTAGGGAGCATGCAAATTTTAGGGGGGATCTTTTGACCATTAAGACAGGTTGCTGCACTGCAAATGGCTGCTTCTTCGGAGGAGATTGTATCCCCCCCCCTTGTATAGACGGGACCTTGTCTCCTGGAATACTAATCCAACACTCAAATTTCTGCACCATGATAGCCAAGAGGTGTTTATCATGCACAAAGGCAACAGGATGAGCTTAGAGGCAGGAGAAAGAAGACTGCATGCAACACAGCTTTCCCCTCAAATTTGTTTTTGCCTCCCAGAGTCTGACACTTGAGTCTGCCACCTCACTCTGCCTAATGATAGGGCTGGCCCTGTGCATCTCTCTCAAGGTTGGGGCAAGACCTATCACATCAAAGGCAACCCTGTGCAGAGAACTAGGCCCATGTGCCTAATCTCTGCTTATGAGGCTGGTCTGCATGTCTTGGTAAGCCAGACTTCTGACTAATTTTGAGTAAGCAAGTGTGCTGGTGCACACAGATCAGTGCTCTCACTGGGCTTCATCCAGCCAGTAAAAGCAGCTAAAGAAGCCAGTGAATCTCCATCTGTGATTGGTTTAGCATTTCTGTTTTGTTGCTCTTCTAAGAAGCTGGAGTTAATGCCATGGCTGATATCACTAGCTTATTCAAAGAGGACCAAGCCAGAGTTTTCAGTTCTGGAATGATGCTAAACAAACCACAGACTTGCCTTTATTGTCATGAGTGCAACTACCATGCACTGAAGAACAGGAAAAAAAAAAGATCCCTGTTGGATCAGACCAAAGACTTATCTAGTCCAGCTTCCAGTTTTCCATGTGCCAAGCAGATGTCTTCATGACACCCACAAGCACAGTATGAAACTGTCTCCTGATATTTATCCTGCAGCAGGTGGTACTGAGAGGTGTGTTGTCTGTGATGCTGAAACTAGCACATAGCCGTTATGGTAATAGAACCATAGGCCACAAGGGCCATCTAGTCCAACCTTCTTCCATGCAGGAATGTATAAATAAAGCACTCCTGAAAGATTTCCATCCAACGTCAGCTTAAAGACCTCCAAAGAAGGAGAGTCTATCATTCTCTAAAGCAATCTGTTTCACTGTTGAACAGCTCTTAAAGTAAAAGGTTCTTCCTAATGTTTAAGTGGAATCTATTTTCTTGTTTTTTGAACCCATTGGTTTGTGTTCTAGTCTCTGGAGCAGCAGAAAACAAGCTTGCTCTGTCTTCTACATGATATCATTTCAGATACTGAAAGACTGCTATCATGTCACCTCTCAGTTTTCTCTTCTCCAAGATAAACATATCAATCTCCTTAAGGTTTTCCTCATCAGGCTTGGTTTCCAGGCCTTTGATCATCTTCATTGCCTTTCTCTGATCACCACTGACAGCTCACGACTTCCATGTCAGTGAGAAAATGAATCTGCTCTGACCTTTCTCCAAAGAGGAGTTATCCAAGGTGTGGAACCCTGCCTCCAAAATTGCTTCAGCTCCCTAAAAGTTTGGATGAAGCCCCAGTGTGGATTCATCACCCCACTAACATGGGGCCACCACTTGCCTCTAAGAACTAGGAGCCATTCATAGCTTTGCACTCTATCATCTGGTTCAATCCCATTTTTAAAACCACCTGAGAGTCCCTCGAGATAAGGAAAAAAAAAAAAACCTCTGAAAGTCCCAGGTATTGTTCTTGTACAAACTGATGTTATTTTGGGGATTCACATGATGTTTTCTTCATCCTGAAGTATTTCCGGGGAACTCCTGGCATTATCAAGGATTCCTACTTCCTAGGTCAGTTTAAAATGAACCCAGTATTTTCTGAAATTAAATGTATCATTACTTGGCTGTCCGGTTGTATAATCCCAGAATTTGCTATGATGGATGATGCCAGTAAATATAGCTATTTTTTTTCCAGATTCAACAGAGATCAAGTGAGGGCAAGAGGAACATTCACACCAAAACAAAATGAACCTAATGCTTAACTAGTCCAATATTGCTAAAGCACTTTAGCTCTTTGCCTATAACTTCTGAATAATGATTTTGAAAGGCTCAATGGAAATTGAGGAAAATCAGTTTCTGAAACATTGCACAAGCCTAGATGTGACAGGTGATCAGTGGGAGAAGAAGGGAGAAAAACACAAAGGAGAGGGAAGTGAAGGAAACCTAGGGTATTTCAAGAAAGAATTTAGGTGCAAACCTGGGAATGTGGAAGTAAATTCAGAACAAAAAGAACTGGAAACTCACAATATTTCCAGATAATTTTTTCACTTCTGGATGATCCCTAAGCTGGTGTTCTGTGTACCCCCAGTGGATACCTGAAACTGTGGACAACAGAGAACCCTATTATTTTCTATAAGATGAATGCTGGAATTTGTCCATAGAATCACATTGGATAACCTAGAAATGCCTAGAGAGAACACATTTTTGGATGTGGATAAGTGAAAGCATGGATACCAAATCCATGGATACGCGGGTCAGCCTGTACTTCCTTTTTTTTGTTCTCAGTTTTCTCTCATTCAGCTGCAATGGATGATCCCAGGATGGTTCTAGTATTATGAGAGAAATAGAGGGAGGCAGAGAGCAAGAGAGAGAGTCCTGCTATTCATGGTCTATGCATGATTTTATAAATTTCTATTACTCTCCCCTCTTTCCCCTTGAAAAACCCAATTGTCACCTTTCATTGTAGCACAGTTGCTCCCTCTGGACCCTTGATCAGTTTGGCTGCCCTTTCTGACATCCAAGGGTTTATCCAACTCACAAAAGCCTCAGTTACAGCCTGAGAACATTAAAAACACAGATAAACCATTTTTCTTTCCTTGCTTGTCATTGCTCCTTCCCCTGCCCCCCCAGCAACTGGCCAGAAGGATGAAATTGTGTCTGGGACAGTAAAATCCTGGGCCAATTGGCAAAAGCACTTACTCCCCCCTCCAAAGCAAGAACAAATAGGAGGGGAGAAGAAGGAGAGCCTGGGAAAGTTACTTTTTTTTTTGGACAACAATGCCCAGAATCTTCCAACCAGCCTCCACCAGGTTCATATACCAAGGGTATAAGCCTGCGGAAGCTAAGCAGTGGCATCAGGTTTGGAGGAAGCAATGGTGTCGGCTCCATGATGGCACACCATTCTGGGTTTGCCCTTTAATGGCAAGTAGTAGCCAGTTGCTACTATTCTTGCTGGTTGCTTCATCTACCAATTGCATTTGGGGTGGTGAGGATGCCTCCGATCCTGATTGGTTGAGCTTCTGTGATGGCTTTGAATGTTCAGTTGCTTAAAGAGAACTATTTGGGGTTGGTAATTCAGTTTATATGCAGGAACAGGTTGTTGTCAGTGAGGCTTGGATTAAAGCTTTGCCCAGTTAAGTGGCTGGCAGAACAGGGAAGGGGCCCTAAGATGTAAGGAAGCTTTGAGACAAAACTGAATGCATAGAGAAGGAGGTTGAGTGGTGTGTGCTGAGTAGAGCATGAAATGAGAGAGAATAATTTGAACAAAGTTATGGAATAAGGCTTGAGGAAAAGATTTGAGATAAGAAGTTTTCAAACTACCTCCTCAACTGTTCAAACACTGAAACAGAAGAGACTGCACCTGCGGGCATGCCCCCCATCCTGACACATCCATTGGCCATGACTCTGGGACCCTTGCATTCTGCATTAGTGAGCAAAGAGGGCCTAAATAACACAGCTGTATTAATGAAGGACTCACTAACACTGAACATGGGGCTGCCAACTGTATGCAGCCAGTACTGGCATTCATGGGCATGGCTGGAACATGGTTCCACTGTGTTAATACATTCAGCTATATCCCAGCTATACGTGTGGTCTCTATATTTGTGTCTGGTCTCCTTATTCCTACATCTACCATCAATAGGGTTCCCAGCATGGTCACGGCTGTGCTGTAGGAACCCCTTTCAATGGAGCACAGGATGGAGGCCTGTAACATTGCCTTGGCACCTGTGCCAGGAAAGTAGAGGGCAGGGCTAGAGGGGATTTAAGCCCGGCTGCCCTCTGTCTCCTCCTTTTCATCATTTGATCAATGGAAAGGGGTGTCAAGACTCCTTGAAAGTGGGTTTTGAAGAAACTTTACAGGGAGAGGAGTCCTACTGAGGTTGGCCACCAGTGGCAGGATGCATAAAGGAAGTGGGATGGAACAGGAAGTGGCAGAAGAAATCAATTGAATGGAAACATTGGGTGGTGAAGACATGGGTCAGAATCCTGTTAGCAATATATGCTGGTGAACATGTGTATATCTTGTTTTGGATGAGGGTGCAAGAGGTTATTCACTAGCTCCTTGAGCTCCCCGCCCCCAGCAGCTGTCCAGCCCCATGTGGCACTGCTATGTCCATTGAACGGACAAAGAAAGGGGAGGAAGTAGAGAGGGAAAACTGAGCTGTGGGGATGGGACACCTCCTCTCCCCACTGCAGTTTTCTAGAGAGAAGGAAGAGCAGGAATGAACTTGTTCCTCTTCTCTCTCAAGAGAACTAAAGCAGGGAAGGGAGGCAGTTGCTGATGCTCAGTCACTTCCCTCCCTGTCCCCTCCACCTCCATCCAGATATTTAATAACCACAGCAGCACTCCATGGGGCTTGATAGGTGCCTGAGGGGAAGACACAGAGCTGTACCCAAATCTTTTATTCCTGACTAGAGTAGACCCACTCAATCCATTAGTTTTGTCTACTTGTTGAGTCACCATCCTACAGCTGATTGACTGGGGGGCCTGTCTATACGAGGGGAAAATGTGGATTGATGCACACTAACGCCAATTCAAAGCAGCTTCTATTTGTCTTAATGGTTTTCTGACACAATCGCAGGCATGCAAAGCTATTCGCTTTTGCTGTCCCAATGGGCATGCCTGCAAATCAAGATGGCGGGCATGAGTGAATGACTCACATTTTTATTGTCAACAGTTACCACCGCCAAACAGTATTTTTATATTTTTTTTTAAAAAAAAGCATATCTAAGGTGCAAAAGTGTGCTATTCCACCTAAATAAATAAAAAAGAAAAGAAAAGAAAAAGTCTGTTTCATTGCCTGAGTGCACAATTGCTAAAGCAAAAATCCAAGATGGCAGTTCCAAACACTTGCCTTGTTAGCAAGCTCCATCCCCTGCCCACGTCTGACCAATTATCTTCCACTTCTGCTCTTTCTTAAATGTGAATGAGTGCGAATCCAATTGTCCAAATGAGCAACAATGCACATTCTCTATGGAGCTTTTTAAAAAATATGGGGAGAGCCATGAAGGCTTTCCCAGCAGAGTTTATGGTGGATTTGGCCCCCTCCTTCTGAATACTGTGATCCAATGCAGAATGCCATTAGGACAGGTACGATTCCAAGCAAATTTTATGAGGATTATTTTGACCCTTAAGACAACCCCTGGGTCTACTTTAGCAGGAACTAATCAACAGGAAACCACCCACAGAGCATTACTCTCTTCCTGTGCAATGCAGGATTTCACCAACGGAGTTAGAGGAGGGTGAAAGTAGAAGACGGAAGGAGGACTGTTTATTTAAAAAAAATAGGCTTGGATTGAGAGAGGAGGAGTTGAGCAAGTACTGACAAGAATCATAGAATCATAGAATCATAGAATCATAGAATTGCAGAGTTGGAAGAGACCACGAGGGCCATCCAGTCCAACCCCCCTGCCACGCAGGAAATCACAATCAAAGCATCCCCGACAGATGGCAATCCAGCCTCTGTTTAAAGACCTCCAAGGAAGGAGACCCCACCACGCTCCGAGGGAGTGCGTTCCACTGCCGAACAGCTCTTACTGTCAAAAAGTTCCTCCTAATGTTGAGGTGGAATCTCTGTTCCTGGAGCTTGCACCCATTGCTCCGTGTTCCAGTCTCTGGAGCAGCAGAAAACAAGCCTGCTCCATCCTCAGCGTGACATCCCTTCAAATACTTAAACAGGGCTATCATATCGCCTCTAAACCGTCTTTTTTCCAGGCTAAACATACCCAGCTCCCTAAGTCTCTCCTCATAAGGCATTGTTTCCAGACCTTTCACCATTTTAGTTGCCCTTCTCTGGACACGCTCCAATTTGTCAATATCCTTTCTGAATTGTGGTGCCCAGAACTGGACACAGTATTCTAAGTGAGGTCTGACCAAGGCAGAATAGAGTGGCACTATTACTTCCCTTGATCTAGACACTATACTTCTATTGATACAGCCCAAAATTGCATTGGCCTTTTTAGCTGCCGCATCACACTGTTGGCTCATGTTCAACTTGTGGTCTACTAGGACTCCTAGATCCCTTTCGCACGTAGTCTCATTCAGCCAGGTCTCTCCCATCCTATATTTATGCATTTCATTTTTCCGCCCTAAATGCAGTACTTTACATTTCTCCGTATTGAATTTCATTTTGTTAGCTTTGGCCCAGCTCTCCAGTCTATCCAGGTCATTCTGAATTTTGATCCTGTCCTCTAGGGTATTAGCTACTCCTCCCAATTTGGTGTCATCTGCAAATTTGATAAGTATGCCCCTAATTCCCTCATCTAAGTCATTGATAAAGATGTTGAATAGCACTGGGCCCAGGACAGAACCCTGTGGCACCCCACTGGTCACATCTTTCCAAGACGAAGAGGAGCCACTGCTGAGCACCCTTTGGGTTCGGCCGGTCAACCAATTACAAATCCATTGAACAGTTAACTTGTCTAGCCCACATTCTACAAGCTTGTTTGCAAGAATGTCATGGGGAACCTTGTCAAAGGCCTTACTGAAATCAAGGTATGCAATGTCCACAGCATTCCCTTCATCTACCAAGCTGGTAACTTTATCAAAAAAAGAGATCAGATTAGTCTGGCATGACTTGTTTCTCTGAAACCCATGCTGACTTTTTGTGATTATGGCATTGCCTTCTAAATGTTCACAGACTCTCTGTTTAATGATCTGTTCTAGAATCTTCCCTGGTATTGATGTCAGACTAACTGGACGATAGTTGTTGGGATCCTCTTTTTTCCCCTTTTTGAAGATGGGAACAACGTTTGCCCTCCTCCAGTCTGCTGGGACTTCTCCTGTTCTCCAGGAGTTCTCAAATATTATTGCCAATGGCTCTGAGATTATATTTGCCAGCTCTTTTAATACTCTTGGATGTAGTTCATCTGGTCCTGGAGATTTAAATTCATTTAGATTAAGAAGGTATTCCTGTACTACCTCTTTACTTATTTTGAGCTGGATTTCCCCTATTGTGTCCTCTGTTCCATTCTCCTCAGGTTGGTCCTCCTTTTCCTTTTCTGAAAACACTGAGGCAAAGAAGGTGTTGAGTAATTCTGCCTTTTCTCTGTCCCCTGTTAGCATTTTGCCATCTTCTCAACGTAGCGGCCCTATCATTTCCTTCTTCCTCCTTTTGCTGCGGACATACCCAAAAAACACCCTTTTTATTGTTCTTAACCTCCCTAGCAAGCCTGAGCTCATTCTGCGCTTTAGCTTTTCTGACTTTACTCCTACACGTGTTCGCTATCTGTTTGAATTCTTCTTTGGTGATTTCCCCCCCTTTCCATTTCCTATACATGTTCCGTTTAAAACTTAGCTCCATTGAAAGTTCTTTAGTCATCCATCCTGGTTTCTTGAGACACCTCCCATTTTTCTTCCTCAATGGTACTGTTTGAAATTGTGCCTTCAGTATCTCCCTTTTGAGAAAGTCCCATCCGTCTTGAGGTCCCTTCTCTTTTAGTATTCTTGACCATGGGATCATCCCCAGTATTTCCCTGAGTTTATTGAAATCAGCTCTCCTAAAGTCAAGAATGCGTGTCTGACTATGCCTGGCTTCTCCTTTCCATTGTATAACAAACTCCAGGAGAACATGATCACTCTCACCTAAGGATCCCACCACTTGCACCCCATTAACAAGGTCGTCTCTGTTGGTTAGGATCAGATCTAAAATAGCTGACCCCCTTGTTGCCTCTTCCACCTTTTGGACCATGAAATTGTCTTCCAGGCATGTAAGGAATTTGCTAGACCTTGTAGTTTTGGCTGAGTTAGATTGCCAGCAAATAACAGGATAGTTGAAGTCACCCATCACTACTACATCTCTCCTTTCTGCATGTATGTTCATCTGTTCTAGAAAGGCAACATCCAATTCCTCCGTCTGATTTGGGGGTCTGTAGTAGAGTCCCACAATAACATCCCTGTTGTTTCCCTCCCCTTTAATTTTTATCCAGATGCTCTCCACCTGGCTTCCAGTATTGATGTCATGGATCACTTCACTGGTGTAAATATCCCTGACATATAATGCTATTCCTCCTCCTTTCCTGTTTGGCCTGTTTCTCCTATAAAGGTTATACCCCTCTATTCCTACATTCCAATCATGAGACTCGTCCCACCAGGTTTCAGTAATGCCTATTATATCATATTTGTTTTGTAGTGCAAGGAGTTCTAGTTCATCTTGCTTATTTCCCATGCTCTGTGCATTAGTGCATTAGAAGAATATGGGCATGCTAGGGAAGGAGCAAACACCCATGTGGGACTGGCCTTGCTCTATCTCAGATCCAAATTCTGGCTGGAGATTTCTGCCCACTGTGGTTTCCACAGTCATTGGTATGACCTGACTTGGCAATCCTGGTGGCCAGAGAGGCCAAGAAGTACTGGACAGCGGTGCTGAATTTCACATATTGATTTAAGCTAAACTGCCAATTCTTGCTGCAGGCTTGTAGTTTTATATTAATGCTTAAAAAAATATTCTGCTACATATGACCTATTTTTGTGTCTGCATACTCTCATTACCGTGAATCACCTTAGTATGGATATTTTATTTCCTGCATCGTGGCAACTTGTTAATTGAGTTTGCTAAAGGCGCATCAACTTTGTCACGAGCAGGCATATCAGAAAATCCCTGTGTCAGAAAATTCCTGCCCTTTTCTCATCTCATTTTTGCTCTTTTTCACTTCTATTGCCTGGCCTCACGTGCAAGGCTATGGCTCTGGGTCAAATAAAGGGCCGGACTGGGCTTGCTTTTCCATACAGAGCCATTATTCTTATTTTGCCCAAATGAGGCCTGATATCTGAGTATATAACGGACCATACTTTCCAACAAGTGGCAAGCTCCTCCCTCCATGCACATCTGACCAATAAGTTTTCAACTTCCGCTCGTATAAGGAAAGTGAATTAAACTGAATTACTTGTCCCAACGAGCAGGAATGTGCATTCCCTCCACACTGTTTTAAAAAAAAAACTTAGGGGAAAACCACAAAGGCTTTTCCTATGCAGTATATGGTGGATTTGGGCCCCCTCCTTCCAAATACATCAAAACGATGTGGGATGCCATTTAGACTGAATGTATTCTTCTAGCATTCTGCCAGGAGAATTTCACCATTTAGACAAGCCCTGCATTTCCTGTCCATTCCTCCGTTTTCAACTACACTGTAGCATAGTTGGTGGAAACAAGAGGAAAGAATTTCTCAATGATCCCACAAAAACTCTGGGATTGCTTTCATCCAGAGGTTACCCTGGTACCTCTAGGCACCTCTATGATTGTGTTTAACATAGGGCAAAGACAATATTTATCTCAGGCAATTTATGTCTCTCGTTGGAGGATCTCTTTGCTTTCCTTTTAACTCTGTGCGTAAAAAGGAGATACTACCAAGACATCATACGTTTCCAGAGATTTCATGAAAAGAAAGCAAACTCAGACACTTCTGTCTTCTTATCTGTCTATTTAGAAAGATTTGGGAAAGATGGAGGAAATGGGGTAGAGGAAGGGGGCACTGCTGGGGTTTGGGATTGTTCTGAGTCCACCGTGATACCACTGAATGGAGTTACTGAGGAAAAACCTTCTATGCCTCTCCATTGGTAGGTCCAAAAATAACCTTTTTGCAGGTGTGGGGGTAAGGAAGGGACTTCACCCCCCAAAGGTGAAGTCGGCAATATCCCCTCTTAGTCAGGAGAACAATTGTAGGGGGAGCCGGGTAGCAAATGAAGTTAAATACCCTATTGTCACGGGGAAATTAACACCTTATAAATCACCCCGACAGGCGCTGGTTAAGGACAATTTTCTTCCTGTCAGGTCTCCTGGTGCATGATGTATTGGACAATATTTCCCAGGCTGCGTGGAGAGGTTTCGGCCTGAGGTGTTGCCATAACAACATAATTTTGGTCAGAGGTTTTATCTATATTGCTCCCCCCTCAATATGGATATAATAGAAATATTTGGGGTTAGATTGAACCTTGAAGAGACAAAGATTCGGTTGCTCCTTGACGTGGAAAAAAAAGGCCACCCTGACATGCCGAGGCCAGGGGTCACAAAGAATCGCAAGCTTTGAGGTTAATACAGCTGTGACTGTGTGTTACGGCTGTCTCCTCCCTATCATCTTAGCTTGCCCTTTGTGTGAGATGCTGTGTCCCTGAAACTGCTTTCCTTTTTCTTCTTTTAGGGGGTGTTTTGTTTTAGATTTGATTTTATATTTTTGGACACAGACCTTCCAAGCATCCCATTGCAGTCTTGGCCTTGTTCATCTTCACGGCAACCCATCAAGATGGAGCAATGCAGCCGTTCCCATTTTACAGATGGAGGAGTAAGAGTGAGGGACTGCAGCACATTCAGGAGAGGCACTTGATTTGCCTTCTGCATCACATGTTATGGATGGAAAAAATATTTGAAAATATTCCAAATGTGGCCCAAAAGCGGGTGTTTTGAGTGTCAAGAAACCCTGTTGAGAAGAAATGTGGATTGAGGAGAATCTTTGCAGCTTGGGACTCCTTCTGCTCAAACTCCTCACACGTTTTGCACACAAAACAGCATTCTCTGCAAAGAAAATAATATTTCTATGCAGAAATAGTATTTCCTGAGCAGAAACTGCTGTTTCCTATGCAAAACAACCATGTGTTTTTATAACTTTCTCTTCCATTTCCCATTTGAGTAGAATATTATATAGTCTTGTTATCATTTTTTTTATTCCCAGTCTTTAATATGATCTCCCAGTCTGATTTTGTTGTTTCTATATCCTCCAATTTTGAGTCCATTAGGTATCTCTCTCTAATTTGTCTATATAAATACCAATGATATTTTAGCCCAATGTTTTCTAATCCTTTTATTGATAGTACATCACCATATATTAACCATTTGTTCGATGGAATATCTTTTATATTGAACAGTATAGAAGGCATTCTTGCACCTCTAACCCCAGTGAATGTGGAGGGCCAGCTGTTTTTCAAGGTCTTTGTTACCCATTTTAAAGTTATATGAATAATCTATGGTCATTATTTTTTGTCTTCTTAACATTCCATTGTAACCCTGCCTTTTCACTTTTCTTCCTTAACTTTCATCTGCATTTGTTCTAAGTCTTTGCTAGTTTCTGCAAGTAAAATATGGTATCATCTGAATATCTTAAATTGTTGACTTCCTTCTCCCACTTTTCACACTTGCTTGCTCTGAGTCTAATCCTGCTTTCCATATGATGCATTCTGTGTATAAATTAAACAGATAGGGTGATAAATTGCAGCCTTGTGTGACCCACTTGCCAATGGGGCAAGTGGAATCAGGGGAGGAATCTTGTCCTTTCCCTGAGACAGCCAAATACTCTGGCCTTTATTATAAATCTTAGGAGTACACACACAGATCCAAAACCTGCATCCCTCTATGCAGTTGCTCATCCATCCGCTCTGGCTTAGTGGGATCATGGGGCAGTCATATTAGCATGCTACTTTGTAGAGTTTGAACTTCTGCTGGTGGATTGATAATCTCTGCAGAATCAGGACAATAGGAATCCACTTCCAGCAGAGTTGCTCCTCACAGGGAGAAGGCAGGCCCACATCAGTCATCAGAGCAACCATTGAATTTTCATGAATTCTTCCAAGCAGCAGGTATGTATGCATGAGGTTGCCAGGTTTCAACTTGGAGGTCCTTGATTTATTTTTAAAACCCACCCTTGAATCAGGAAACAAAGCAGTTTTGCATCTTCTCTTGCTCCCTCTCCCCACCCCACACCAGGGCCTTTCATGTATTCATTAATTTGCATTTGGATCTGCTATGATGGTGTCAGAGCATTTGATTGCTTGGTGGCAACCGGGTGATTTGCTCTTTCCTTTTAAACTCATCAGTGTATCGAACAAGGTAGCCAAGGCCTCTCACATGCAATTTGCCCTTTGTCTTTTCATTCTACCCTCCCAGAAGATGATGGAGGAGGAGGAGGAGGAGGAGGAGGAGGAGGAGGAGGAGGAGGAGGAGAGGGAAATTTCTTCATGGGGAGATGGAACGGATTTCTCGTTCTTCTCCTTCTTCCATATCATCACCATCATCTGCCTATATCACTTTTTACTTAATGTAACTTTACGTACATTTAGCTAAGTAGCAGAAGGCCTAAGAAACCCTAATTGTATAGTGTGAATAGGCCCCAAGTCATCTTCTAACATTCTAACTACTGCAACACACTGCTTTGGAAAACAACAGATTTCTTCCTTTGCTTCAGCTGCCCATGAGCCACACTCTTGTTCCTGGCTGCATGTGACAAGCATTTGTATATCTAGAAAAGCTGTGTTTATTAACTCCGGATAATTTTCTGCTAATATTAGCTTCCAAGCCCCATAATAACTTCTTCATCGCCACATCATAAACCTCTGACCTCTCCTCCAGTGTCTTCTAAGCAATAAAAAAAAATCATCCATAAATACAGAGCATTGGGGACCAGCGGACCAGCTATTACAAACAGCGGGAGGAGAAAGGGGCACTGTGACCATATTTTTCCAGGGTGGTTACAACTGATTCCGTTCTAGGGTAATTCTGAGGTATTACTATTTTCTGTTTTATCCCCAGAGTGTGATTATTCCTTGTCATATTATTTACCTGAAGAATGGAGGACCTGATGCTGGAAGGTAGTAGCTTTCAAACTTTCTGCTTTTGGAGACTATGTTCCAT
Source organism: Gambelia wislizenii (assembly GCA_030847615.1). NCBI lineage: Eukaryota > Metazoa > Chordata > Lepidosauria > Squamata > Crotaphytidae > Gambelia > Gambelia wislizenii. Next base: position 29,405,191 of record JAUMIR010000010.1, on the reverse strand, counting down.
ATTAAGAGCCAGTGTGGTACTGCTTTTGATACAGTACTGGACTGGGACTTGGGAGATGCCAGTTCAAATCCCCACTAAGCTATTAAACCTTCTGGTTTGGGAGGAGCCATGCTATCCCTTTGTGGCAAAAACATCGCAGTCTGGTGGCATCTTAAAGATGGATGCATTCTGGCTGCAATTGAACATCCTCTCAGCATAGTATATACCTCCACATGCAGAGATATGCTACACCAGCACTGCTCAAACCCCACGCAAAATAGCAATATGGTGCAACCCATGTCAATGCCTGGGAGTCTTTGAGCAATCTACAACTAAAATGTGAAATGAACAAGACACAACTGTAATGCACAATGCATAATGTGCATCATACAACTTTCCACATGCAATGTGCAGTTGCAATGGAATGTGCAAGCACACTATGCAACACAGAATTCACAAGTGCCATACCCAATGCACAATGCACAACTGCAATGCACAATTGCAAGATGCAGCACACAGTACACAGAACTCCACTTACAGCACTGTCAGCAGAATACATCGGGTTGGCTGGGGCAAATAATTCAACCCGCAGGCATAGGGCAGCTTAACACATGCACATGTCAACAACAGGATGCCAACCATTATGTTATGCTTTTGTGGATAGCAACCTATTTCCTAAAATGGATGATTAAGTTCACTTTAAACCATGGGGCAGTCACTCCCAGTCTGACCCATCTCACAGGACTGTTGTGAGAATATTTGGAAGGAGGAAAACCATGTATGCTACCTTGAGCTCATTGGCTGAAACGTGGACTTTAAATGTAACAATTCATTAATTAAATACTGTCTACAGAATAACAACTGACTCAGGGCTCATCTACATGAACCAGGATGTGCTGGCTCCCTGCCGGCATATCCTGGCTGCAGATCTGGCCCGTTCTTCCCCCATTACCTGTACGGAACAGGCTGGAGTCCAAACAGGCACACTTAACAGGCACACCAAACAAGCCACCACTGCCATTTTCTTCACTGTCTTGGAAGGCAGGAAGGGGGCCTGCAATATGTGACTTGAGCCCCCTTCATGTGACCAAACTTGATCACTTGCTGCAGGACTCCTCCCTGCCTTCTGAGAGATCCAGGGACACTGCAGCAACAGCCAGCCTGCATGAACATGACCCACATGGCCTGATCTGTAGTTTGCTGGTGATAATGGAGTAAACTGGGTATTATTAAAAAACAGTCTATTGGGCCCTACCCTGCCTTCCCCCTTCTCAACCCCATATCTGCCCCAGGGATGGTAAGGACAACCCAGGGGCATAATGGAGCAAATGCCTTGCATTGTCTGGACTACAGGGCTCTGAGATGGGGACAAGAGGGGGTATTAAGCCCATGTAAACAAGCCCTAAGTAATTCCTTTCTGAGCAGCATTGGTTTAGGATTCTCTGCCAAAGAGGCAAACTTGGATTCAGATTGGGGGAATGGGTATAAAGTCCTCTTGATAAAATCTAAAGCCCCAGCCCCAGACTTACACACACACACACACACACACACTTACTTTTTTTTTCTTTTTTGCCAAACTATGTTCTGATGGCGGTCTAATAAGGGTGTTATCACAAAATAATTTGGGTACTGGTCAGACCTCTAAAGAGAGCCACCGTGGCACAGTGGTTTGAGTCTTGGGCTCTAGGAAATGAGGGTCTGAATCCCTGCTAAGCCATGAAAACCCACAGCATGATGTTGGGCAAGTCAGTCTCTTTCAGCCTTAGAGTAAGGCCAAGGCAAGCCTCCACTGAAGAAACCTTGCCAAGAAAACCCTATGATAAGGTCACCAGAAGCTGAAGTTGGCTTGAAGGCACATAACAGCAGCAGCAGCAACAACAACAACATACTCTCACCATCAGTCATTGTGTACTGAAATGTGCACTCTATTCACAAAGATCAGAACAGTTTCCTTTGGACTTAGACTCTGGAGATTATCAGACAGGAATGAAAAAAGTGTTCCTGTCCCAAAGTCTCCATTCCCACCCCTTCCCGTCCCTGACCTGCCACAATCACCCTCCCCACCTCACTTACCTTCTCTAATGTTGTTCCGGCAGCCCAGGAGTGAAGGGAGCTCTAATGGAGCTCCCTTCACTCCCTGGATTGAAATCCCACGGATTCTTGTGAGAAGACGCGAGCATGGGAAATTCAAAAATAAAAATAAAAAGAACAGAAAAAAGTGGCAGCAAGCACAAAAACACACTTTAAAATGTTAAAGTAACCTAGGGAATCATAGAATCATAGAATTGAAGAATTGGAAGAGACCACAAGGGCCATCCAGTCCAACCCCCTGCTGTGCAGGAAATCATGATCATGCCCTGACAGATGGCCATCCAGCCACTGTTTAAAGACCTCCAAGGAAGGAGACTCCACCACGCTCCAAGGGAGTGTGTTCCACTGCCGAACAGCTCTTACTGTCAAAAAGTTTCTCCTAATGTTGAGGTGGAATCTCTGTTCCTGGAGCTTGCATCCACTGCTCCATGTTCTAGTCTCTGGAGCAGCAGAAAACAAACTTGCTCCATCCTCAATGTGACACCCCTTCAAACACTTAAACAGGGCTATCATACTGCCCTTTAACCATCATTTTTCCATACCCAGCTCCCTAAGTCTTTCCTCATAAGGCATGGTTTCCAGACCTTTCACCATTTTAGTCGCCCTCTTCTGGAAATGCTCCAATTTGTCAATATCCTTTTTGAATTGTGGTGCCCAGAACTGGAGACAGTATTCCGGGTGAACAGGGAGGGTCATAAAAAGTGTGTCACTTACCTGGATGTCCTGATCTTACCTGGAAGTGTTCCGGCAGGGATCTCCCATTGACGCTGGGATCTTGCCAGTGAAATGGGGCACCTTGTCGCACGCAGGCAAATTCGTCACAGAAATGGAATGGGGGAATCTACTGATGGCTTTTCCCATCAATAAAAAGCAGTGCTGGCAGAATGGGAGTAGAACAGGTGCCTAACAATGGGGGATGACATTGTCTGATAAGGGAGACCTTTTGCGATCTCCTGGAATCTTGTAACACCACTTTAAACATGTCTGATAATCTCCTCTGTCTCCCACAGGTTAAGAGTACCCAGCCAGTCACTCCTCTCTCCTTTGTGGGTTGAGGATGGGTCATGGCATCTTTTACATTAGAAGCCAGAGAGGTGATCTAATTAGGAATGTGAAAATAGTAACCTTCTGACCATGTGTAAAGAGGTTCAGGGTTGGAGTGACTCATATAAACTTTTTGAGTCAGAAAAAACAGCACCCGCTTCAAGCCTGTCTTCAATGCACCTTTGAAAAGCACAGGAGTCCTGTTTCCCCTTGCACCTGGTTGTCCTACCCGAGCGGCAGCTGTGTTTCAATTACGGCACCAGATTAAAAAAAGGTGATGTGGCCATTTTTTCCCATGAAAAAACAAAAATGAATTGGTCTCCTTTGAAGAAGCTGTTAGGGAACACAGATGGAAAGGGGTGGAGAGAAGGGGGAGGATTCTACCAAGGTGATCGATTTGGGTGGGGGTATATCAATTATGGAACCTGTTTGCTAAACGTCCGTTAATTAGAATTGAGGACGTCGATGGGAATTACGGTCTTGAATAAATACCCCGACCAAACGTATGGTTTTGTAGACTTAATAGGACAATTACGCCATGTTCGATACAAATTAATAATTTACCCTTGAAATTATTTTTCTCCAAGGCTTAAGTAATGTTGCAATCAGAATCCATGCATTGATATTGATGGGGCGAAGGAGCATTGGCTTGTGACCGGAGGGAGGGAGAGACAAATGGGCACTGAATTACTTATGATGCGGTGGGGAGGTCAGAGCCTATGCAGGGAGCAAAGTGTCAGATGAAAGAAAGCCCCAGGAGAGCAGAGACTGGTTTGTGGGGTTATGTGTTGGACTCTGTGTAAACTGCCGTCTCTAAGCACTGGATCCCCATCTATTTATTCTGTTAAGGTATACAGGTTGACCCCTGTATCCATGGATTCAGTATCCCCAGTTTTACTTATCCACATCTGAAAAAATATGTCTTCTCTAGGCATTTCTAGGTACTCCAATGTGAATCTATCACCAACGTCTGGTATTTGTCTCACTGAAAATAATGGGGTTCCCTATTATCCACAGTTTCAGGTATCCACGTGTGTGTGTGTGTGTGTGTGTGTTGGAATGTATCCACATGGATATGAAGGTCAACCTGTACTATACAACCTGGTCTGGAAGCCATGCCCTATGGGGAGCGGCTTAGGGAACTGGGTATGTTTAGCCTGGTGAAGAGAAGGTTAAGAGAGAACATGATAGCCTTGTTTAAATATTTGAAGGGATGTCATACTGAGGATGGAGCAAGCTTGTTTTCTGCTGCTCCAGAGGCTAGGACACGGAGCAATGGACTGAAAATACAGGAAAAGAGATTCCACCTAAACATTAGGAAGAACTTCCTGACAGTAAGAGCTGTTCGGAAATGGAATATACTGCCCTGGAGTGTGGTAGAGTCTCCTTCTTTGGAGGTTTTTAAACAGAGGCTGGATGGCCATTGGTCAGGAATGCTTTGATTGAGTATTCCTGCAGGGCAGGCAGTTGGACTAGATGGCCCTTGTGGTCTTTTTCAACTCTATGATTCTATGATTGTAATGATTCTTTGCTTCTATACTAGGGGGAGTTTTTGCCAGTTTTGGCCCCACTGCTTCACAATATGGTGCCATTGGGACAGGTTTTCTCCTCACATTCTGTGAGGAGTATTTTTGCTGTTTAGACAACCTCTCATTCACTTTGCTCTCTCATACAGCTTTTAAAATTCACATATGCTTTCCCAGTGTGGTGTAGTGGTTTGAATGCTAGATTATGGCCTTGTAGACCAGGGTTTGAATCCTTGCTTGACCATGAAAACCCACTGGGTGACCTTGGGCAAGTCATACACTCTCAGCCTCTGAAGGCAATGGCAACTTCCCTCTGAACTAATCATGCCAAGAAAACCCTGTGATGGATTCACCTTAAGATTGCCATGTCAGAAATGACTTGAAAGCATGCAGCAGCAGCAAGAACAAACCCTTTCCCTCTTGAAGAGATGTGTGAATGTTGGTAAATTGTTATTCAAATTCTAAAGCATCTTCCCTGGCTAGTTTCAAAAAGTACAGCATTTCCAACCATGGGGAAGACCATGCCTGCTGTGTCCCTGTTAAAGAGGAGGAACCTGAGAGGAAAGTAAAAAGAGTGGGCAACCTGAATTCAGCACCACAACCTTGGCTGAGCACATAGGTATTCAAACCCAGATGCTTAAGTGGTAATCACTTAAAGCCATTGGCCTGGAAGGACGAATCTGTCAGTATCATTTTCTCCCACATTAGAATGCTTTAAATCTCAAGTTCTTTCCATCACATTTATGCATGTCTGTAAGTAGATATTAAAATATTTATATCCCACTCTATATCATAAGATCTCTGGACAGCTTGCAATAAAAATCAGTTTAAACTATTTAAAATAATTTAAAATGTAAAGAAAAAAACACCCCTATCTAACAGCATATTAAACAATTTAAAAAGAAAGTTTATAAAGAAATTTGTGACTTTGGGAGTGTTCTTATCGGAAATAAACCAGATGGGATTCTCACTCTTCTTGAGTGATGGGGTTTAGTCTTTATAAACTAACTTTTTTTTTTTTTTTAGTTTAAAAAGTTAACTTTCCATCCTAATTTATAGCTGCACACATGCCTCTAGTTTGCAACTAAAACCTAGTCTGGTGAATTCCCAGAGCTGCTGCCTATCAGAGGTCTCCTCAGGAACAGGCAAGACTAGAGGCATCAAACATTACCCTTTGTGATTGGCAGACGGAATGTAGTCTCAGGATTGCCCTGGCCTCATATAAATAGAAAGTGCTTACTATTCACACTGTTTAGTTCAGGTAAAGTTCCTGGCCCTTGACTTGCTGCTAAGGAAGGCACTTTTAACTGGTGGCTCCTATACTCTTTTTCATTTTGATGTAGTTTTGAATTGTTCTTAATTCAGTTGTGGTTTAATGTGATAATTTGTTTTCCCAAACAACTTTTTGTGGTTTTAGGATAACCCTGTGTTAGGATAACTACTTTGGGGGTGTTTCAAAAGGAGGTATCCAATATCTCCTTGCAAAATGGTTTTCCCCAGGCCATGCAACAGCTGCTCGATGATGTTGAGTCCAGCTCTGTCCAAACAGGCTTAGGCTGGCATCCTATTAGTGGCATATGCAAGTCCATTTTTATGCCAGTGCATGTCTTTCTTTGGTCATTACTGAGGTTGGTATTCCCTTCCTCCCTCCACAAAACCCAAATCTGCAACAACTATTGAGCCACTGCAGGCCTCCATGACTTGTGGGAGGGGTGATGGAAGAAGTGTCTAGTTATGTTGCCGTAGCCAGACACAAAATGATTACATCATCCACTGAGAATTCCAGAGGACTCCAGCAGACTTAAAGTAGATGATGTAATCATTTTGCATCTGGCCATGGAGACACTATTAGATGCTTCTCTGATCATTTTCCCCACTCTGCATCAGTCACAGAACAGCTGATGCATTGGCTCAAGAGTACGCCCAGGGAGTCTTGAATGGCCAACTGTAGTACAGTTCCACATACAAAACTACTACTCTACACTGTGCTATATAAGCTGTCATAGGACATTATCAGATGAGCGTCTAAAAATGCTGTAATTCCACAAATGAGGATAGCAAACATTGTGGCATTATAACACTTATTATTGCTCATCGCTATAATCACACGAAAGAACCGGCATGGAATTATCACACGACAACCACTAGCGCCTTAAGAACAGGAGTTTACTTCCGTGATTTAGCATGGGCAAGACTTTGGTGGTTATTGCGAGAAGACATGAACACATTTAAAACTCCCAAAACACCTTAATTGACAAATTAAATGAATACAGAAGCACTGAAACAAACATAAAAATGTTGACACTAAATGGGACAGTTCATAAAAAGAGCGTCCTGTGCTTCATTTTTGCATTCTCACCTTGATGTTTTCTCACTGAGGACTGCCCAATCATGCTGTAATCTTGTGATTACATCAGGACATGGTTTCGCACCCCATCAATACCATGAAAAAAGCACTATTGACGATCTATTGATGGCTTGTCGTGTGAATTAGAAATAACACTTTTTTTTGCGGGTGGAGCATGGAGTAGCCACGTGAAGATGACGACATCATGTGATAGTGGGGCCTGTTTGCACTATCATGATGTCATAATCCTGTGATTTTTGCCACATCTGATAATGTCCCCAGTCCCAGCTCTTTATGTAAGTACACTGGTGGAGTTTTACTCTCTGCCAGCATTAAATAGGATCTCAGTCTCTGTTGAGCTGCTCCTGTGCCTGTGCAACTGCATACAGTACAGCGGAGATCATATTTGTAACGGGAGGAGAGTAGGCGGGAAAGAGAGAGAGAGAGAGAGAGAGAGAGAGAGAGAGAGAGGTGATGAGCTGTGCACACAACTATAATACCCGCGATAATGATGCACCATATTTCACCCTGCAAGCCTCTGTTCTGAGTGGGAGCGGTTCTCCTGCTGACGCGGCAGCATGAAGGATCCCTCCTGCCGCCTGTGGGCAGGCAAGTGGGAGGGAAGCATGAAAATCAATGGGAATATCAGTGCCTGTGGTTTGAGAGACAGAGAAATAGACCACAGCAGAGATGTATCATCTTTGACAGGCACTGTTGCATTACTTGTATATGCCTGTGTTTCATCTACCAGCAGGGAGCAAATCAAAGGCTTCACTGTGCTTTGACTCTTGACTTTGATCTGGGCTGCCCCAAATTTGGCCACTGGATGGGGTCCTCAAGCAGGTACTGGGGGAGAACAAGGCTGGATGAAGGTGGTTGGGGTCCTGGAACAAATTTCCCAAACAAGGCCCTATATCTGCACATGTATGAGTTTCCCCTAGAGTTTGAGTGTTGGACTAGGAATCCTGGAGATCAGAGTTCAAATCCCCACACAGCCATGGAAACTCAGTGGCAGTCCTTGGACAAATCACACTCTCTCAGCCTAAGAGGAAGGCAATGGCAAACCACCCCTGAACAAATCTTGCCAAGAAAGCCTTGTGATAGGTTCGGCTTAAGGTTGCCATAAACTGGAAATGGCTTGAAGGCACACAATAATAACAAATGAGTTCCTCCTTCAGATGGTTGGCTTTGCATTGCAGTGGAGTCAGGCTTAGCAAGGAGGCCAAGAGAAGAGTTCCTTGATACCAAAGCTAAGATCTTCAGGGGAGGGTTTTCTCTCCATTCTGCCACCTCCATAGATGCATTTGGTCAAGGCACAGGAGAGAGTCATCTTGGTGGCTGCTTCCAAGCTGTGGAACTCCCTCCCTTGGGAGGCTCAATTGGCCCCCTCTCTTCTCTGTTTTTGCCAACAGGCAAGGACCGTTTTTATTTAAGCGGGCCATTGGTTCTTAACTTCCTGTAGCAGAAGGGCTTTTTTAATGGGGCATGTTATGCTGTATTCCTTTTAATTATGTCTTAATGTGTTTTAATTTAGTGTTTTTAATCAAATTGTTTAATTCTTTTTAATAAAACTCTTAGATCAAATATGTTTTAGCTCTACTTTGTTTTAATTTGTTGTAAGCCTCTGTGAGTCCTGTATCAGGAAAAAGGAAAGGTGTGTGTATTGTACCTTCAAGTCACCTGTTGGTTTAGTGGTGGCCCCAGGAATTTCACAGAGTTTTCATAGGCAAAGGATATTCTGAGGTGGTTTGCCATTGCCTTCCCCTGAAATACAGCCTACAGCATCTGGTAATCCCTGCTGGGCCCCCATCCAAATACTAACCAGACCCTGCTTAGCTTCCACGGTCAGATAGAATCCAATGCCTCTAGCATATTTAGTCTGAAAGATAGAATATAAATAAAATAAGCTATCCCTTTCAAGGCACAAAAGTGAAGACACTTCAGTGTATCTCCCTTGTTCATGTCCAGATGGATGATCAAGGTCTCAGTCTTAGAGGCAGTGACCCCAGCCCGCAACAAAATTCTTCACTTGCTCAGCAACTGAGGGATGGGCAAATACTATCAGCTAATGGGGAAGGCAGGGGAGAGAGATCTGCTAGAACAGTGGTTCTTAACCTGTGGTCTCGGGGGCCCCAGGGGGCAATGATGTCCTCACAAGGGGTCCACAAAGGATTGAAGTCTCCTTAGCCCACCTCTTCCCTGCAGTGGAATGGCCACGTGACAGGAGCCAAGGCAAAAAACAGCTGGCTGCCTTGGCCTGCACATTGCCATTCACTCCACTCCAGCTGCAAACTTGCAGGAAGAAGTAGGAGAGAAATTGTCCCTCCCCCTCCAGTGCCTCTGAGGGAAGGTTTAATGGATGGTGTAATTGTATTATTATCAGGTACAGTTGTCCCTCTGTATCCACGGATTTGGTATCCACGGATTTAAGTATTCATGCCTTGAAAATATTCTTTAAAAAATAATAATAATCCAAAAAGCAAACCTTGATTTTGCTATATTATATAAGGGATACCATTTTGCTATGTCATTGCATATAATGGGACTTGAGTATTCATGGATTTTGGTATCCATGGGGGGTCCTGAAACCAAACCCCAGCGTATATGAAGGGACAACTGTATTATTGTTGTGGTGGTGGTGGTGGTTGTTTTAAATCTTGAGTTAAGTCTTGGGGGTACAAAGCAACAAAAGAGGTTTAAAAGGGGTCCCTGGTAAAGAAAAGGTTAAGAGCCACTGTGCTAGAACATTTATTCCAGCTACATCATTCCTAACCCAGACTTGGGGGAGAGCTTTGTTTTAGGTAGCGGGGGCAGGGTTGGAAAGAATTCACTAACATTCATAATTTCCTTTTTTCATATTTGGAATGGAAAGTCCTTGAGTATTTTTTTTAAAATGAATTTGGGAGAAACCAAAATGGAGAAATTAATCCATCTGGCCCAATGGCTCCGGGTGCTTAATTCTTATCAGTCTGGATTTTATTCCCTGTCTGTTCAACAGTGTTAAAGCTAAGTGAGGTTGTCACCTCTTGCTTCTAAGAAGATCCAGATCTTTAACATATTGGCTGCTATCTGGTATGGCTCAGTGTAGTGTAGTAGGTCTGCAAGTGGACCTACTCTAGGCTGAGCCATATACCACCCCTCAACATACTGAACAGACTCCCAAACCCCTCTGCACAACCACTCCCTACTTTATGAGGAGTGGGCAGGATTATAGAAGTGTTTGGCTACATCCCTGTAACTAGGCATGAAATGATTACTGGAGCTTTGTGATCCCTAGCAGATCTCAGTGCTGATGTCACCATTTAACTCTGGCTATGGGGGAGACACATCTGCTAGCCTACCTACTCCCCACAAAACAGGGAATGACTATGCAAAAGGCTTCAGAGGCTATTCAGTAAGTTTGAGGTGGGGCCTTTGGGAGCTGTGGAGGGAGGGAGGGAGTACAAAGCCCCAAAACACTCAAAAAAGGATACACACATGCATAGGAGTAACTTATAGGTGCATATGAACTTTACACAAGATGCCAGCCATTTTACAAATAGGGACAACATAGTCCTGTCCACATTGGGAATAGCTATACCTCTTGACTTGGAATCATGCAAATGAGGGAGAATTTCAGTTTCAATGAATTTTTGAAGAATTTTCCAATATTTGCAACTGTCTTTATATTTGAAATTGAGAGAAGATGAGACATGGGGAAAAAATCAGTGGTGGGAGAAAGCAAAACTACTTGATTTTCTTAACTTTTCCTATTTGGGATAAATATTCCTCTTTGTTCTTACACCTCCTACATGCCTCAGAAGAATCATGAAAGCTGATTTTAAAATCAATGTCTCCTCAGTTAAACACCACCTGTTGCATTCATCCACTGGCCTAAATTCAACTCAGTCAATGGGAATTTGATAAGTCAACACTTATGCAAGTTCCACTAATTCAATGGCTCTACTCTAATAAGGGTCTACAACATTGGATGTAGACCTCTCCCCATCCCATCTACAATCCAAGAAAGTGAAGGGTGAAATTAATTATTTGTGTTTATTCAAAATTCAGGAAACCTTTTACTTTTTTCAGTTAGACTTTTCAATACAAAATTTCAAATTTAAACTTGCTATTTATATATTACAAACACATTTTTTTACTTCTCTGTTTAAACTGTGAATGCCTAAGAGAAAGTGAAACTTGATGGGGTTTTTTTTTTGTCTCTTATCCATCATACTCTCCAAGTATTAGGTGAGCTGCCATGATGTCACAGAATATTGAGGAACATTCCAAGGCAGCCAGAAACAGGCAACAACAGATTGTTAACAAACAGTCCAGGTTTTTTGAAGAAGGTGAAAATCTGGCTGAGGAACAACTCACTCAGAGTCTGGGGATTAATAAGATGGTTTTAGTGTGCTGAAATAAGACTGAGGAGGTGGGGTAAATTTCATGTATTGATTCAAACTAACCAGCCTAATCTTTAACCACAGGTTCCTTGTTAAAATACTAACGCAATATGTACTAGGAGCTAACACACACTGTGAGCTAATAGGCACCATGTCAGTTAAGCCCGTAGAATGTGAGTGAGTGTATGCATGTTTGGTCTGCCTAGCACAGCAGTGTTAATCCTAAATTCAAAGCACTGGTGTCTATTTAAGATGGTTTTGTTCCCATTCTGTATTTTTAGGGACATGCACTCAGAAATCATATAGAGTAGGGGTGAGGAATGTTCAGGCCATGTGCTCTCAGATCTGCTGCCTTCTGAAAAATGGACCTCAGACTCCTTGGAGTGAACTGGAAGGCACTGGGCAGTAGTCTCCAATTGGATTCTCAGGCCCTCACCACCTTCCATCAGATGGCAGCAGCTGGAAAAAAGGATGTTTTAAAGGTCAGATGTAGCGCTAAAGGGGTGAAGCTCCCCCAAGGTCTGGATAGACCAGTTCTGGGGTAACTTGTCTTTGCCCACAAGGTTGCTAACCATGGTGCTGAATTCAAGCTCATAATCTCTCAGCAGTGCCTTCAGTGCTGTCCAAGGTGCTGAAGCAACTCAGTTCCAACTCTGAGCTGGTTAGCTACCACTTGCCAAGTTTAATGTATGTTGCAGGGTCCAAGAGTTCCCTTATTTTTTGTCTGTATTTTTCTGTTTCCATGATTACTGTGGCATTGCCTTTGTCTGCTGGGAGAATAATGATTTCTGGGTCTGCATTGAAATTCGTGATGGCTTTTCTTTCTTTTATGGTTATGTTGCTGGGTGCTGGTTTTGCCTTGCTCAGGTTCCTCGCTGTTTCTCCTCTTTTCTCTTCTATCTCTTCCTCCAGGAGATGGTAGAGGGCAGATTCAACATGGGCGATGATGTCAGAAATGGAAACTCAAGCAAGACCCGACCAACAAAATCACCAGAAAAACAAATGCTTTGATCAAGAACTCATCAATTTAACCAATCATACACCAGAATCTATGCAGATCAGAGGCTCTCCCACCAAGACTGTATGGACTTTGCAAAATCCACAAGGATTCTATTCTACTCTGACCCATAGTGAGTGCAATTGGATCCCCCATGTATGACTTGGCCAAGTTTCTGGCCACACAACTACAAACCTACATAGGACAAACCCCTCATTACATCAAAGACTCAGCTCACTTCATAGAAAAAAATCAACAACATTGAACAGAAATCTGGAGACAGACTGATCAGTTTTGATGTTGTCTCCTTGTTCACCAAAGTTCCCATAATGGACACCATGATACTCATCCAACAAATATTTCCTGAGGACATCACAGCCTTGTTCAAACATTGCCTCACCACAAGCTACTTCCAGTGGTATAATGAATCCTATGAACAGATAGATGGGGTAGCCATGGGCAGCCCCCGAGCCCTGTGATAGCAAACGTTTACATGGAACATTTTGAAAAGCAAGCCCTGGAAACAGCACCAAAAAAGCCCACAACATGGTTCTGATATGTGGATGACACTTTCACCATTTGGAAGCACGGAGAAGAAGATTTTGTCTCATTCCTGGACCACCTGAACAGCATCCACCCATATATCCAATTCATGATAGAAAAAGAAAAGGAACACTGCCATTCTTGGATGGCCTAGTCATCCACAAAACCAAACCAATGGTTAAGCCACAAGGTACACAGAAACCCCCCTCCCCACAGACAGATACCTACACAAGAACTCCAATCATCACCCTGGACAAAAAAGAAGTACAATAAAAACATTGTTAGACCATGCAGAAAGGATCTGCGAACCCCACTACCTGGAGGATGAACTGAGGCACCTAAACTGGAGCCTATAGGCTAATGGGTACTCCAGATCAGACATCACAAGAGCAGCCAGACCCAGAAAAAACCACAGGAATGAAGAAGAAAAACAGCCACCAAAGGGAAGGTATTTTTACCATACATCGAAGGAGTCACAGACAGAATAGTGAAACTGATGAGGAAACACAACCCCCAAACAATCTACAGACCAACCAAGAAATGCTACACTCAGCGAAGGACAAAAGAGACCCTCTCACAGGTACAGGAGTTTACCAGATACCATGCAGCTGTGGACAAGTTTACATAGGGACCACTAAATGCAGTGTGCAAACACAAATCAAGGAACATGAGAGACACTGCAGACTGGGCTAGCCAGAAAAATCAGCAGTAGCAGAACATGTTATAAACCAACCTGGACACAAAATGCTATTTAAAAACACAGAAATTCTGGACCAGGCAAACAACTATCATGTCAGAATGCACAGAGAAGCTATTGAAATCCACAAACACCTGGACAATTTCAACAGGAAAGAAGAAACCCTAAAATTAAACAAAATCTGGCTCCCACTTTTGAAAAACAATAGAATCAAAACTCAACACTTACAAAGGAGTTCCACCCAGGGACAGGGGACAGCAGTTAATGTCCCATCAACCAACCATTAGCCAAACAGACACGAATCCTCCTTGCATTTCTATACCCAGAAACTAACCATTCAAATACACACATTTACATATACTCCCCAACAGGGGTTCACATTACATAAACTCCACACACACTCCTACCCAACCACTCTCTGAAGATGCCAGCCACAGATGCAGGCGAAACATCAGAAGTAAACTCTTCCAGAACACAGCCTCATAATCCGGAAAAAAACCCAAGAAAAATCGATGAGCATAGAGTTGGAAGAGACCACAAGGGCCATTCAGTCCAACCCCTTGCCCTGCAGGAATAACAAAGCATTTCCAACAGATGGCCATCCAGCCTCTGTTTAAAAACCTCCAAAGAAGGAGACTCCACCACACTCCCAGGCAGTGTATTCCATTTCCAAACAGCTCTTACTGTCAGGAAGTTCTTCCTAATGTTTAGGTGGAATCTCTTTTCCTGTAGTTTGAGTCCATTGCTTTGTGTCCTAGTCTGTGGAGGAGCAGAAAACAAGCTTGCTCCATCCTTAGTATGACATTGCTTCAAATATTTAAACATGACTATCATCTCACCTCTTAACCTTGTCTTCTCCAGGCTAAACATGCCCAGAGAGAGCGAGAAAGAGAGAATGATGAAAGAAGTATCCCTACAGTTTTGTTTGTGGCTCCATTGACTATTGGGATGCGATCCAACTTCCCCTCAAATGTAGACCTCACCAGAAAAGGAAGTTCTTTAATCTTCCAGAAAGTTAATGAAACTCTAGTGTGGAGCAGGCCACTTGGTATCCTCTGTGGATTTGGACTGCAATCCCCATGCTACAGGCCACATGAAAATGATTGGAGATTATGGGCATTGTACTCCAAAGCATCTTGAAGACCCTAGGTGGCCTGGCCCTGCTCTAAGGGGACCCATCTCCCAAAGCCTACAAATGGGCCACCAGATGAAAAAGCTGATACAGCTTACATTGCAGAATTAGGACACTGACCCCATGACCTTCCAGGTTGACTTGTGAGAAACATTGCAAAACAGAAATTCTCCAGGCCAGGGCTAGTCAGTTCTCTCAAGGGCACAAAGATAATGTCGATCTGTTGGCTTCCATTGATCTGAGTGAAGTACTGGCTGAGTCAATAAGACCCACGTAACCTAGAAACCACTTGGGAATCGACCAGACAGTAAACTGCCCAATTGATTTCCGATGGCTCTCTCTCTCTCTCTCTCTCACACACACACACACACACGAGGGCAGTGATGGAGGGAATGAATGGCATCAGGTCTAACACAAGTGGGAATATCCACTATAGTTGCACAAAATCCTCAGTGCTATGCCAAAAGGGGAAGGGGGAGGAATAGAGATGGGATGATTGTTCCCACCCTTCACTGCCTGGCTTATTCTCAAGAGCAGCTGGGACTCCATCATCACAAAACAGGATGGTCAGAGGCCAGACACAGCCATAGCAGGCCTGGTCTTGACTGTCCTGAACCTGACAGTCAGGTTGGGCGGGGGGGGGGGGGAGACAGGCAGGGAGACAAGTTGAGAGTAGGAGAGCAAGAGCGCCTTTTCAGAGGAGACCCGGTGGAATATAGCAGCCCTGTCCAGTAGGAATTGCAACAATCCCACCCTGTATCACCAGAGGTTACAGCAGGGACGAACACAGGCCAGGCCCAGATAAAAAGTAGCCCGAGATATGGCAGACACTGTAACCCTAAGGAGAAATACAGGTTGACCTCCCCATATCCATGGATTCAGTATCCACAGTCTCACTTATCTGTGTCCAGAAATATATGTTCTCTCTAGGCATTTCTAGGTCCTCCAATGTAATTCTATGGTCAGCTTCTGGCGTTCATCTCATTGAAAACAACAGGGCTCCCTATTATCCATGGTTTCAGGTATCCATGGTGTGTGTGTGTTGGAATATATTGCCTGTGGATACGAGGGCCGACCTGTACTTGTTTTCTCACATAGCAAGGAGAAATCAATGCTAATTATTCAGCCCTACATGCAAGGATGAAACAGTGAAGGATTTACATCCCAAGGTGAAGTAGGGGAATTTGTCTTCTCTCACTGTCCTTGAGAACTGAGGTAGGAGGTCTGAGCAGACCTCAGTCAGCAGGCAGAGAGCTCATCTTTAGGCCCTTTTAACTCTCCTGCATACACACACACCTTAGGGATGGGCAATTGTTGGGGGCAGAGACTAATTTTTACCCCTTGATGCCTTGTAAACAGTTGTTCCAAAACTTTGGTCCTCCAGATCTTTGGGACTTCAGTTCCCAGAATTGCTGGAATTGGGCCTGCTGGCTAGGACATCTGGGAGTTGAAGTGCAAAGAATCTGCAGGCCTGCTGTGGGACACACCCATGCTCTGGAAGTGATGTTACATCTCCCCCCCCCCCACAGCCTTTTGGAGGTTTTTTTTGACATGGGAACAATTGTGAGTTCTAGTGGGGTAGGTGAGGTAAATGACTGCACTTGTGATGAGTTTTGGGGAAATTTGGGACCATTTTCAAGAAAATATCACCTCCCAAATCAGCCAATTTTCTTTTTTTAAAATGGAGTGTTGTTCAAGGGGCTTTGGAGATGTCCAGGGGGCTTCAGGGACCCCAAAACATAGTGTTTGGGGCTGGACCTTCCCCACTCCTACTCTGCCTTGACTGTGTAATAGATGGGTTTTTAACACTTATTTTGTACAAGAAATGAGACTTTTTAAGGTGCTGCACTGCTTTTATTCTTTGCTTTAAATTAATGTTTTCAATGGTTTTAATTTTTGATAGTTTAACAACCACAGTATGACCCCTGTATCTGCAAGGGATACATTTCTAGACTTACTACAGATAGCAAAAATCACAGATAGTAGGAAACCTATGTTTGGGATAGAAGCATACCATAGATATCATAGAAAAGTGTTCTCTATAGGCATTTGGAGATCCTCCACCATGACTCTGTGGTATGCTTCTGCCTGGACGTTGACCATAGAATTGTACTGGAGGACCTAGAAAATGCCTAGAGAGAACATATTTTTCAGACAGGAGTAAATAAAACTGTGGATACCAGTCCCTTGGATATGGGAGTCATACTGTATTTCAATTGCAACCTTTTTTGCAATTATGTGTGTTTTTGTTTATATCTGTAATTCTCTCTATTTTATAAGCCATTTTGAGTCCCAGGACATTATCAGACAATCCCCTTTAAATGTTTTTTTGCTGGCATAAAAAAAAAAAATCAATGTTTATGCCAACAAAAAGAACGCTCGCCACTGCTCTTACCTCTAATCCTGGCAGAAGGCTTCCACGGCTATGAAGAGGAAGTGAACGAAGCCTCATTCACTTCCTCCTTTGAAATCCTGTGAGACTTAATTGCATGGGAAATTCAAAAATAAATTAAAAAATAAAACACAAAAATAGGTTTTCTGTGAGTTTTTTTTCCGGGCTGTGAGGCTGTGTTCTGGAAGAATTTATTCCTTATGTTTCACCTGCATCTGTGGCTGGCATCTTTAGAGAATGAAGATGCCAGCCTCAGATGCAAATGAAATGTCAGGAATAAACTCTTCCAGAACATAGGACATTTTCAGATGATCCTTGCAGCGCAAGGATCAAATGGTAGAGGTTCGTAGCAGCAGTGCGGCAGGGGGTCGATTTCAGACGATGCCGTCCCTGCTGTGAAATTGTCCATCTCTCTTCTGCTTAGTGTTGGAGCCTGCCGCACTATATTTGGTCAGATTTTATTCACAGACAACCTCCTGCATTGCAAGGATCGTCTGAAAATGTCCGTAGTCTCATACCCTGGAAAAAAACGCACAAAAAATCTATGGATGCCAGCTGTGAAAGCCCCCGACTTCACAAAAAGTTACAAAAAGCACATACACACACTTTAAAACTTCCGAGTAAACCAGAAAAGGTTTTAAAAAGTGTGTCACTTACCTGGATGTCATGATCTCACCCAGAAGTGTTCACGCTGGACTGGCCATTGACACTGCATTCACATGAGTTAAATGGCCTGAGGTTCCACATGCCAGCAATGTCAGCACCAAAACAGGAGAAGCGACCTATTCACGGCTCAGCCACCAATAAAAAGAAATGGCAGAATAACAACAGCAGGACGCAAAAGGACGATGTCATGTGATACTGGTGTTCTTTTGAGTTCTGCTGTTGTTATTCTGGTGCCACATTAACAGTGTTTGATAATCTCCTTAGTGTGGTAAAAAGGCAGGGTATAAATAAAGTGATGGCTAGATGAATAGATGCTGGATTCAGAAAAACTGCACCTACTGGTCTTCCCTCATAGCTGTTCAAAGTCCAGAGAGTTGAGTCCCACCCTTTTTTGCAACCTGTCACTTGGGGCAGGGCTACAAGCGCCTTATCAACCATCAACCAGCCATGGTTGGGAGAATACCAGATACCTGCAAATCTCCCTCTGCATGGGCAACTAAAATTGTGGGTGGGCAACTACAATAGGAGGTTTTTTTAAAAAAAAAACAACAACACACCATGTATTTTTTTCATTCTTTTTTAAAAAGCAACATAAAAAGCAGCATAACATTACAAATAAAATGTATCAGAACTACTACAGGAGAATTTTAAGTACCATATTCAGACTATCAATAAATAAACTTAAAATGGATTGCCCCAGAACTTCCAAAACTCTGATTGAGGGCCAGGTGGAGAAATTTCTGCTGCGGCAAACACAATAAAGGGATACTGTACTGCATATCTATAAATTTGCCATTGAAGTTATTTTCATGTGTAGATCCCAGTCTTTTAGTTAAGTTCAAGTGCAGCATCTGTTCTTATCAAAAAGGAAGCTTGCAGGGCTGTGAGTGGGTCTTGAAGGGAAAACGTGACCAGTTTGGGGTTGAAGGATGGAGGCATAGTGAATTGAAGTCAGCAATTTATTTTATGACATCATGCTGGTCCAGATGTCAGCACTGAATCCGAGCTATTTGGCACTGAAGCAAACTACTACGGTTTATAGTACTTTGGGGAAATCTGCCTAGTAATAGCATACAACCATACTGTATATAGCATATCATAGGAGGATATTAGAGATATATTAGCCAATCATGAAACAGCAGTCATTAAGGGTTTGTCTACATCAGCCAAATAGAATGTCCTCCCCGTCTCCCCATGGCGATCAGTCTGGAAGACGCAGGAGCCAATCCTTCATTCTTGTGCAAACTCCCTTCACAATGTCTGGCCAGTCCAACAACAAACATGTGCTAAACCACCTTTAAAATGGAGTGGGGCAAAACCCCCTCACCATTTGTTCTGGATTTTACAGGGAAACCCAGTGCACTCTGTGGTGACACTGGGCAGATGTCTTCACATATGTCCCCACTGTGTTGCTCAATGGCACCCCTGCAGGTCCAAGTTGCATCCTCTGAGGTCTCAATGAGGCGCCCAACTATGTGATCAGTGCTAGGTGCCTCATTTCTGGCCTCAGAGGATGCAACTCATGCCAGCAATGGTGTCACTGGGCCACAGAGCAGGGATGCATGTGAAGACATCAGCCCAAAATCACCATGGAGTGCACTAGTAACAGGGGGAATCTAGAGAAGCTTTGGGGCCAGCATACTCCAGGTCTCACCCAGATTACCTTGGCCAGTGTAGATGTGCCCTAAGCCCTAATAATAATAATAAAAAATTACCAAGTACCATGGGTATTCTTTCCTTACCTGATGCTATGCTAACAAGACAATACTGTTTGCAAAAAATGCTGTTTGCAAATAATGGGAAATGTAGTATTTGCAGAATGATGGGAGTGCATCACCCTGCAGGCAGGATGATGGGAACTCCATCATGACACCAAGCAAGTGTGAAGTAAAGACTATTCATGTTTAACTTTTTCCTTACATTTCAGGGGTTGTCTAAAGGGTGAAATACTCCTTACAGAATGTGAGGAGAATATGATCTGTCCCAATGGGCTCCCGCATCTATTCACCATATTGTGAAGAAGGGGGGGGGGCCAAAACATCATATACTCCTCAGGAAAAGCCTTTGTGGCATTTCCTGTATTTTTTTGAAAAACAGCAAGGGGAATGCTCATCATTGCTCTTAGGGCCAAGCAACCAAATTGATTCACTTTCCCAATATGAGCAGATGAGCAGACATGTGCAGGGGTAGAGCTTACTAATAAAGCAAGCACCTGGAACCTCCATCTTGGATTTTTGCTGTAGTGATCATGTGCTACGGCAAGAAAACAGCCTCTCCATAATCTTTGGCAGAGAAGGCCAAAGACCTTGTAAAACTACAAATCCCAGGATTCCATAGGATGGAACTACAGCACTTAAAGTGGCATCAAAATGCATTATTTCTACAGCATAGATGCATGCTATGGCTCAGGTGAAATCTGTCCTGTCTTCCTGGGATTTTAACAGCATTTGTTCTGCCAAGGATCAGTACTGGAACCAGCCAAAGAAATCATGATGGCAAGGGGTCTCTGAGCATACACCAAGTATGCACAGCAACCTCAGTAAACTAAACATCTAAAATGACTTCTTAAGGCAGGAGGATTCATAGAATCATAGAATTGGAAGAAACCACAAGGGCCATCCAGCCCAACCCCTGCCATGCAGGAATAAACAATCAAAGCTTTCCCAATAGCATTCACTTCCACATGTCCAAGCACGTTATTTTTAAAAAAGTTTAGAGCCCGGAGAACTGTGTGGTGGATCATATGAGGGGGCAGGCAAAATAAAATAAATATTAATTTAACCTGTGCATCAATTACTTTTTATCCACATCATCCCAGTTTGATCCTGTCTCCTACCTTTTTCTCTCTTAGCCTGTTGCAGGATCAGGTTAATTGATGACCCTTAATCTTATCCATTAATGTGTTTAAAGTGATCCCTCTAATCTAAACCCGTTAATCTCTTCATCTGTTTAATCCAGTTAAACCATTAAATTCTTAATCTGTGTACTAGATGATTTCTCCCTCCCACTCTGCCTTTTTTAACCCACCAGTACCATGTGCAATGGAATGAACAGGACAAGGAACTGCAGGCATATACTTTTACATCAGAGCTTTGGGAGAGTTACTTTTAGGGGGCTTCAACCCCAGAAATCTCTAGCCATGCTAGCTGAGGTGGGGGTGCGGATTCTGGCAGTTGTAGTCCTAAAAAAGGTAACTTTGCCTAATTCTGCTTCATATTTTATTTCTAATTTGGAGCCTGTAGTCCTATCCTGGCCTTAATTAAAACAACCCTGAAATTACAAAATCAAATAATTTGGTTGATTGAGCTTTCTCCCTGAATACTTACCACCAAGAGAGATGGAAAGGGGGGAGGGTAGACAAATCAGAAACAGGGTTTACTTTGCTGTCTAGAGGGGACTGCTGGTTGTCCCTGCTGTCTGTCTGTCTGTCTATCTATCTATCTATCTATCTCCATCCATCTATCCATCACATTTGTTTATTGCCTCTCAACCAACCAAGGCCCCTGAAGCAACTTAAAACATTAAACACAAAACTAAAAACCAATTAAAAACACTCTAAAACTCTTCTTTTTTAAAAAAAAGTCTAAAACCAGACAATTAAAAACAATTTTAAAGTGGAGCAGATATCCCTAATTTTAAAAACAGCACAATCTTCATTGCCTACTGGAAACTCAGAAGAGATGGAGCTGAAGATGAAGGGAGGAAGTGGAAGGGGGTGAGACAAGCTGGGACATTTTAAAAGCAGCTGAAAAACTGGGATGACAGTAGGGTTGCCATTTGTCCCGGAAAACCAGGAACATTCCGGACTGAAGGGACTAAAAAAACATCCTGGTCAGCTGGTCCAATTGAAGCAGCTGATCCCATATTCCTCCTCAGTCGAAACGCAGGCCACTCTGGGTAGTCCTACGCAGGCATGCCAGAGCTGGAGCCTAGAAGGCAGGAGTGCCAACTGCAAGAAAAGAACCCAGAAGGTGGGAAAGGAAAGGAGGCGAGTGGAGATGCCAAGCCCAGGAGGCCTTGTGTTGTGTGCTGAGTGTGGCAATGCTGAGTGTGGAACTTCACTTGCAAGCAGCCTTGCAACTAGGGAACAAGCACCATGTAAATTGATGGTGCTATATAAATAAACAATAATGATAGACTGGAGAGCTGGGCCAAAGCTAACAAAATGAAATTCAATACGGAGAAATGTAAAGTACTGCATTTAGGGCGGAAAAATGAAATGCATAAATATAGGATGGGAGAGACCTGGCTGAATGAGACTACGTGTGAAAGGGATCTAGGAGTCCTAGTAGACCACAAGTTGAACATGAGGCAACAGTGTGATGCGGCAGCTAAAAAGGCCAATGCGATTTTGGGCTGTATCAATAGAAGTATAGTGTCTAGATCAAGGGAAGTAATAGTGCCACTCTATTCTGCCTTGGTCAGACCTCACTTAGAATACTGTGTCTAGTTCTGGGCACCACGATTCAGAAAGGATATTGACAAATTGGAGCGTGTCCAGAGAAGGGCAACTAAAATGGTGAAAGGTCTGGAAACGATGCCTTATGAGGAGAAACTTAGGGAGCTGGGTATTTTTAGCCTGGAAAAAAGATGGTTAAGAGGCGATATGATAGCCCTGTTTAAGTATTTGAAGGGATGTCATGCTGAGGATGGAGCGGGCTTGTTTTCTGCTGCTCCAGAGACTGGAACACGGAGCAATGGGTGCAAGCTCCAGGAACAGAGATTCCATCTCAACATGAGGAGGAACCTTTTGACAGTAAGAGCTGTTCGGCAGTGGAACGCACTCCCTCGGAGTGTGGTGGGGTCTCCTTCCTTGGAGGTCTTTAAACAGAGGCTGGATTGCCATCTGTCGGGGATGCTTTGATCAAGATTTCCTGCGTGGCAGTGGGGTTGGACTGGATGGCCCTCGTGGTCTCTTCCAACTCTGCAATTCTATGATTCTATGATTCTATGGTGATGATGATGATGATAATGACAACAACAAGTACTAGTAGTAGTGAAATATCTATGATAATGACAACAACAACAACTACTACTAGTGAAATATCTATGCAATAAAACAATGTTAAATGTCAAAATGTGATTTGCTTGGGGGTGGCTTTGTCAATAATCCACCCAATCCAGTCCTGTATATTTTTGTCCTGGTTTTGTGGAAGAAAATTATGGCAACCTTAGATGACAGAAGATTAATCAAGACTGTCCCTGGCAAATCAGGACCGTTGGATGGTATGGTAACCACTTTCCCACTGTGGGCAGGACTAAAGTTAGTGGGGGACAGGGATGCAACCAAAAGCAGACAAGCCCATCTGTTTCGCTCTCATTCTCCTTTTCCACACCTAGCAGGGTGATGGGGAAGCGTCATATTGCTCTTGCAGTGGCCTGAAGAGATCCGTCGCAGAAACCTTTTGAAATGAGGTCAAGGGCTACAGAAGATCAGAGCAAGGCCTCCATGTGGCCCACAGGTAGGGTTGCCAGATATCCAGGTCTGATCCCAACTTTCCAGTTTTCCTCATCTCCTGGCAAGAGATGAGGATGCAAATCCCCCCCCCCAACATTAGCTGTAGTCAAGAGGAAAGGTCTGGGTGCAAATCCCCAGCTGAACTAGCAGAGCACCAGCTTGTTACAATTTGTAAGGCTTAATTGATCTGCTGCTGCAAGTTGCAAAGACTCGGGGGGGGGGGGTCCCATGCATTTAGTTAGCTTCCATCTTCCCTTCCAGCTGCTGTGGTGCCAGAGCTCACCCTCCATTGTACTCTGCACCCACCTGCTTGCTAGAAGCAAGTAGGCTAGATGAAATGTTCCTTATTCCATCTTCCTGACTAGGTAAAAATGAATAATCCCTGCATTTCACTTTGGTCTAGGAACAGCCCCTTTAGCTAATTTCCAGACAGGGAAATAGGTGGTGTGTGTGTGTGTGTGTGTGTGTGTGTGTTTGACTGAGAAGCTATGAGCAACTGTGGTTGGTACTTAATGCACAACCCTTAATGGCATCTCCAGGGACCATCCCTAGGTTTCAGAGTTTTGCCCAGAAACCTCAGGGCCTGGGATGATCCTGAACTGGCAACCCCACCCAAAGGCCACATGTGGTGCCTCACTAATGCAAGGGCCAGGGCTTTGGTGAAGATGTCTTCCTGCCGCTGTGTTCTGCCTTCCAAGTTTCACCTTGATTTTCCCCTCCTCCCCTTGGTTTTCACTGCCACTGCCTCCTCCTTTCTTTTCTTCTTTTCTTTTTGTCATCATTTTTTCTGCTCTTCACATCTGGACTGAATAAGTGGCTTGAGATGGCTCCTTTGTACCTGTTAACCATCTTGGGCTCACCATCCATGACGCCACTTAAGACCTTCATTACTATGTGCGGCACGAGTTTAATGAAGTGGCTGAGCTCTTGTGCTGCATAATGTGGAGGACTCCGCAAGGCTCATTATATTCGCTTCCTCTTTTGTGCAGAATCTGTTTCTACACTCCAGAATTCAAAGAACAATAATAATCGGAATGCACTCCCCCTTTTGAAAGATTACATTTATCAGTTTAAACGCTTTTTTAAGCTGCTGGGCTAAATCCAACATTAGACCTACCTAGAGCAGGCCATTGAAATGAATGAGCCTTGCAAGTCATAACTAACTTGTCATGAGGATTTCAAAAGATCTCCTCTAGATAGGAATAACATTAGATTTAACCTATACAGCTCCCCACAAGTATCATTGGTGGATACATTCCTGGACTTACCGTCTCTCTCTCTATAAAACTCTTGGGTATGTTGCCTTTCCCAGTGTGCTGATTGGCTGCTCAGGAAACACACCAACCAATCACCACCCACATGCAAATTCCCTCTCCACCTCACAATTCATCCAGCTACTCAATCTGCATCCCCCAGCCTCACAAGTGCCCCTCCCTCCCCTCATTCCCTCAGCCACTTACCAGCCATGGGCTGCGACAGGACCCAGACAATCAACTGGTGGCAGCGGGATGCCACTGCTGCCACCGCCATAAAGGGACTCAGTCATCTGGTGGCAGCGGGATGCCACTGCTGCCACTGCAATGGGACCCAGACAGTCAACTGGCAGCAGCAGTGGGCCGCCTGCAGCAGGACCCAGGCAGGCAACTTGTTGTGAGGTCTACCGGACATTTTGGGGGGAGTTTTTAATGGCATATGTTACACTGGGTATAGCTACTTTATAAGAAAAAAAATGGATAACAGCAAATACTATTAAAATAAAGGGCTTCCTGTGCAAACATATTATAGAGTTGCATTGGAGGACCTAGTGGTTCCTGGAGAGGCCTCTAGGCACTTTCTAGCATGACTCTATAGTATGCATCCCTCAGCCAAGGATAACTGAAGCCATGGATATTGGTTCCACAGATATGTGTGTGTGTGCATGTGTGCGCGCATGACTAGTAGTCTTTACTAGGAATTCCTTGGAAGTAAGAACCCAGCCTTCCTCAACCAGATAGCCCCCAGATTTGTTGGATTACACCCTCAATCATCCCCATCCAGCATGGCCATTGTGGCTAAAGTTGATGGGGGTTGCAATTCAACACATCTAGAGGGTCCTAGATTGGAAAACATGAACTCCATTGGAAATCAGGTTTAGAGCAGGGTAGGAATTGTTGCAACAGCTCCACTGGGGGCCAGTCCATTTCTAGGCAGAATTCAAAGTGCTAGTTATGACCTTTAAAGCTCTGTATGGATTGAGTCCAGACTATCTGTCAGGTTGTGTCTCCTTCTATGAGCCTGCCTGACTTCCAAGATCTTCAGAGGAAGGCTTTCTCTTGGTCCTACCACCACCACTGGAATGTTTGCTGAGGACATGTTAGAGTATGAGCTAGGTGGCTACTCCCAAGTTATGGGAGGTTCAGTTGGCCCCCTTCATCAGCAGCCAAAGATCTTTTTATTTAGGCAAGCCTTTGGCTTTTAACTCATTGCTGCAGTTAGAGCTTTTAATGGGGGTGTTGTGTTTGCATTTTATTATGTTTCAAATGTGCTGTAAAAACTGATTTTAGCATGTTTTAAATTGCCTTTTTAACTTTTGTATTAATCGTTTTCCGTTGTACTTAGTTTTAAATGGTTGTAACCTTGAATCCTGTGCAGGGAGAAAGATGGATTATATATTAAAAGAAGGAAGGAAGTTGTTGCTCAACTGTAACTCCCAGCAGTTCTCACCATTTGTATTGCTGGTCAGGGCTGCTGGGAGTTACAGTTTCATATCATCTAGAAAGTTCCATGATTCCCACCATGGTTGAAAGGATCTTAGGGGCTTACTGCATGAAGGAAGGGAAGCAGAAGTGAAGTCCAAGAGTAGTGTATCCTACCTTGCTTTATCACGTGACGTTGGTGTGTTTCAGTTTTCTCTCACTCCAGACCCATGGGAGATAGTGTTAAAGGTGGTTCTTTTTGCTAATGGATTTTTCCAGTTAGCAAAAAAAACCCCATGTTTACCACCATCTCCCACAGGACCAGAACGGGAGAACAGCTGAAACATGCCGACATCATGTGATAAGGCAAGGTGGGTGGTGCTATTATTAGGGTGCACTGTTGCTTCCTTCCCTTCTGAGGTAAGCTCCTAACTCT
This sequence comes from Gambelia wislizenii, assembly GCA_030847615.1. Classification (NCBI taxonomy): domain Eukaryota; kingdom Metazoa; phylum Chordata; class Lepidosauria; order Squamata; family Crotaphytidae; genus Gambelia; species Gambelia wislizenii. Next base: position 29,378,823 of record JAUMIR010000010.1, on the reverse strand, counting down.
GGGATGGCAGAGGAGGCCATTGTAAGTCCACACATGAAACTTGGCGGTTATTAAGTTTTACAGTGCATTTTAAACATTATGAGCTATTCTCCTTGTACAGTATTAAAGGCACCCTCTTGTACCTTATAATACAGTAAATTCAAATGTGTAGGTTTTGGAACTGAACTGAACATTCACACACTTCTCTCTTGTCTTTTCTTTGTACCCTTGATTCTCCTCTCATAAGCCATATTTGCCTAAACATCTAGAGCTGTGGGCTTTTGCTTAGCTATTTATTTCCTTGAGCAGGTGGCCTTCTGAGGGGATTGAGTTGGTCAATGGAGAGAGGATCCACTGTAACTCCTTGTCTCAGTAGCGCTACATGCTACTGAGTAAAGTACAGAGAAGAGTTTATAAAGTTACTTCATTGAAAAACAGCTCTCTGAGTTCCCCAGTCACTATGGCTGGTGCCCAGGGGATTTGGGGAGTTGTAGTCCAAGGCTAGACTCCTCTGGTGACTTACACTGTCCTAACCGGTAGGGTTATATCACTGTAGGTGGTTTTACTGAAACTGCATAAGAAGGTACAGTCGGCCCTCTGTAGCCATGGATTCTGCATCCATGGATTCCACCGTCCACAGTTTGAAAATATTTCCAAAAATAAAAATTCCAAACAGCAAACCTTGATTTTTCCATTTTATATAAGGGATACCATTTTACTGAGCCATTGTATATAATGGGATTTGACCATCCACAGATTTTGGTATCCACAGGAGGTCCTGGAACCAAACCCCATCAGATACCAAGGGCCCACTGTATTCAGTACCTTCTTGTACAATGCACCTTCTTGTACATTGCACAAGAAGGTATCTGATTCCTGTATTTGCCCAGCAAGAGGGTGCTAGGTATAGCTCTGGTTGTATGAGTGTGTGCCAGGAATCCCTCTCATACCTCCACCTGGCCACTTTCACCCTCTAAACCTCTGGTGGGACCCACATGTAAGTATGCTGGTGGAATGTAATACACCACTAGCTTCAAATAGGACTTGAGCCCAAGAAAATAACTTTACCAAGTTCTGCTTCTGACCAAAGGCAGTATACCAGGGGACAAAATTGGCCAGGACAATTTGTTTCATCGCTGTTTATAGGGCTCCTCAAAATTATCTTGCTAGTAACTATGGAAAACAGGATGCTGGGCTAGGCAGGTAATGGTTTTTCCACCTGAGGCACAAAACTATTGCAAGCTACTCATCCCTACAATTTTGTTGGCTAAGTACTGCAAAGTCTGTATGACACCCTGGTTAGTAATCAGATAGGGACATAGGCATACATAAGTCACACTATGTATGCAGGGCCAAAAAGCCACCATGTGCAGTGGACGTTTTCTGCTGATAGGAGTGGAAGTGGAGTTGTGTAGGCAGCACATTCCTCTGTACCTTGTCTTTGCATGTTCCAGTTATGCCTTGTGTGTCTCCATTGCCCATTATGCATTGAGGGTTGAGTGTTGCTTTTGCAGTTGTGCATCATACGTTGTGTATTGAAGCTGCTCATAGTATATTGTGCATTGAAGTTGTTCATTTGATATGGTGCATTGCAGTTGTGTATCATATCTGGTCCACTGTAGTTGCGTCTCTTAAATTACTGTCTGGAATCCTAACACAAAGGCTGGCATCCTGTTTGTGGCATGCCCAGACAGAAGTCTACTTTATGCCTGCTTATGTAATTTGTGTGTGTGTGTGTGTGTGTGTGTGTGTGGTGTCTTTGCAGAGGTTGGCATTTTCTTCCACCTTCTGCCCTGACTAAAGTCCTTCCATTTCACCTTTAGCCCCCCCCCCCTCCCCACACCCCAGCCATTCTGTCGCTGGTGGAGAATGGGGCTGATCTAAGCAGGGAGTGTCTGGTTATGTCCCTGTAACCAGGTGCAGGATGATTACATCATTAACAGAAACCTTTAGAAGACTCCAGCCCATCTTAGCAGAAGATACCATCAGTCTGCATCTGGCTACAGGGACATCAGCAAATGCTTCTCCAATCCCCCTCTTCACCAGCAAGGAAATACCCATGAGGTGGGGACTTGCAGGCTTAAATGGTAAGTCTGGGGATTGTTGAGAGCACAGATGTAGCATTTGCTCTGCATGCAGAACTGTTATGCTACACTGTGCCATACAAGATCTCAGTCTGTGTGTTTTTTCTTCCAAGTTTTATATTCACTTAATAAGGGCAGAGATTAGTTGTCCCAATACAAACTGAACTGACATTTCCAACTGGCCAAAATGTCATCTTTGTAGTCAGTTTTAGGAAAATGCACAGCAGAGGTGGTCAGGTTGGGGAGAAGGTGTGTTTCCCTTTACTGAGGTGGGGAACATGAGTCCCACAGATGTGGTTGGTTTGTGACTCCCATCAGACCTTGCCAGAAGATCCAGTGGTAAGGGATGATGAGACATACATCCTGACAACATCTGGACATCTGGAGGCCAACTGGTCCCCATCCCTGCTCCATAGAGCTCCTTAGTACTTTGTTCATTGGGGTAAAGAAAGACACTCTGCACATGCTTGTTGCCATGTTTCCCTCTTTTAAAGATGGGCCATTCCATCTCATATTTTAATGGCTTGGCAGACAAGTGTAAAGAAAGAATCAAACTGGGTGAATAGGGTTCAGACCAGAATAGTACAAAACCATTTAATCTGTTGTTTTCTTCCTGTTTGCTTTGTTGCTTTCTAGAAAATTCAACTCTCCCCCTACATGGACACACCATAAGATTTCCTGGAGTGGTGGTGCAAGAAGGAAGATTCACTGACATTAGTAATTAGTCCCATTTGTTTTTACTTAGTTTAGTGTTCCTGCTTAACAAATACAATTAGTTTTGGTAGTCATGCAAAGCATGGAGAGATCACAGTCTGGGAAATGCTAGGAGCCCAAATCTCAGGGTGCTTTGGAGAGAAGAGTGAAGTCCATGCACAGAGTTGCAAAAATACCTTTGTGGACGATAGCTTCTGGAATCCCCCAACCAGCAGAGCTAAGATCCAGGACCCCAAGATTCCTTAGAGAGAAGGGTGTACTCAATCTGCAGAGTCTGAATGACTTGTTTTTTTGGTGGTGGTGGTGGTGGACTTCCAGAACCCCCAAGGCAGGATTCTGAGAGGTATAGCCTAGCAAAGAAATTTGCATCAACTCTTTCAGGATCATTGGCTCAGGTGTGCTTCTGTGTGTGTGTGGGGTGGGGTCGACATGATGCCAAAAGGGAGCAGATTTCTCTACAGTAAAGGCAACTCACAGCAGCTGCAATTTGTCTTAATGGGTTTTTTTTGGGGGGGGGTAGGTAGATCACAGGTATGCAAAGCTATCTGCATTTGCTGTGCAAACGGGGCTGCCTGTGAGTCAAGATGGTGGCCGTGAGTGAATTATGCATGTATTTATACCAATTGCTGCCACAGAACAGTATTTTTTTTTTAAAAAAAACATATCTAAGGCATGAAAGTGTGATATTTTGCCTTAACAGAAAAGCAAAAAACAAACAAACAAACAAAAAACCCCTTCTTTTATCACATTAGCACTCACTCACTAAGGCAAAAAAAAAAAAAAAGTGGTTCTGGGTGCTTACCTTGTTAGCAAGCCCTGCCCCCCACGCTAATCTAGCCAATCAGCTTTCAGCTCCTGCTCCTATGGAAATGTGAATCAATTCAGTTGCTTGCCCCAATGAGCAGGAATGTGCATTCCCCCCCCCACTGTTTTTTTTTTTAAAAACTCAGCGAAAAACCATGAAGGTTTTCCTGTGGGGCATATGGTGTATTTAACTTTATTTACAACTTTATTTACAATCTTCTTCAGCATGATGCTCCAAAGGGCTATGGCAGAGCTTGAAGAACAAGACGGCATGTATATACGTTACCGTACTGATGGTAGCTTATTTAACTTAAGCCGGCTGAGGGCTCGCACTAAGACTCTAAACTATCTAGTCTGTGAGCTGCTCTTCACTGCTGCTGCTGCCCTTGCTCACAGAAGCAGCTCTGCAGCACCTAACATCCTGCTTCGCAACAGCTGCAGAGCTGTTTCGGCTGGAAGTCAACCTGAAGAAAACGGAAGTTCTCTACCAGCCTGCACCACAGGACGAACACCTCCATCCCCACATTGCCGTAGGCAAATCTGTGCTTAAGTCCATTCAGCAGTTCACCTACCTGGGAAGCATCATCTCCTCAGATGCCAAGATTGACAAAGAGATCGATCACAGATTAGCAAAGGCATATAGTGCATTTGGAGTAATAAACACCTGAGGCGAAGCACAAAAATCAGTGTGTATAGAGCCATTGTACTCTCTATTCTATTTTATGGGTCTGAAACATGGGTCACCTATCACCACCACTTACGACTCCTCAAGCGCTTTCATTAGTGCTGTATACACACAATTCTAAATATACACTGGACTGACTATGTGATGAATGTTGCTATCCTTGAGCAAGCAGGGATCACCAGCATTGAGGCCATGATATTGAGAACACAGCTGCGCTGGGCAGGGCACATTTCTAGGATGGAGGACCATCGCCTCCCAAAAACGGTGAACTCACCATAGGTCAGCATAAGAGGGGTGCTCCAAAAAAGCAATACAAGGACTCCCTGAAACAACATCTCAGGCTTGGCCAAATTGATCACCAACAATGGTCCGCCCTGGCCTCACATCGGGAGGCATGGAGACACACTATCCGCAGTGCTGCAGCTTTATTTGAGAACTCATGCCGAACAAGTCTTGAAGAGAAATGACAACACAGAAAGAATCACAACCCAGAAACATCACCCAAGGAGACCTTCTGCTGTGCTTTCTGCAACTGGACTTGTTTATTTTGGATTGGCCTTTTTAAGTGCACTTGCAGAAAGCGCGGGATGAGTCCTTCCTGAATCTTCATTTGCGAAGAAAAGCCAGAGAGATAGATGGTGTATTTAGCCTCCCCACTTCTGAATACAGCAACACGATACAGGATGCCATTAAAGCAGGTTGGTCATATTCTCCTCACATTCCATAAGGAGTATTTTTGCTGTGTAGACAACCCCGGTGTATGTATAGGAGAGAAAGTTAGTCAGGATTTCAATGGTCGATTCCTAGAGGGTTGCTATGGATTTCCTCACCCACACAATGGACTTAATGAATCCCTAACTAATTACATGCTTGCTGCATTAGTACTTACCATTTATTTAGGAAGTGAGTGGTAGGCATGCTCAGGACAGGAGCTATACAGTTTCTACCCGGAGGGTATCTTGGACAATCTATCTTCTCTAGACACTGCTGCTTGTTGGATGTCTAAAGCAAATGCCAGACAATGCCAATAGGGTAGCTGACATATTCCTCCCCCCTAGTCCCTTTTTCTGTGTCTCAAACGTAGCCCGACAGAAATAAATTTCCACAAAAGAAGCTTCTCCCACACTCCCATTAGTATATCTCTTGGAGGGACTGTAGCTTGGGGTGAGAAAGTGCACATGCTCTGCATGCAGATCATCCTAGGCCCAATCACCAGCTTTTTCAGCTATGAGAGCCAGGTAACAGGTGAATACCTTGCCAGTCAGAGCTGAACGTACTGGGCTCAAAGGACAAAGAATAGTGCAAGACAGTTTCTTTGTTCACTTCCTTTGTTGTGGAAGGCACAGGAGCAGAGGTGATAAAATCTTTGGCAGCAAAGATTGTCCACTTGAACTGATCCTCCCTTTGATAATATGTCTGTTAAGGAGCCCCTAGAACTCTTTAAGGAGCTTGGCTAAAAGACTGAACTACAAACCAAGAAATTTCTGGTTTAACTTGTTTGTGCCATGAACCCATTAGATGGTTTTAGGCCAAGGGTGGGGAAGATATGGCCCATCAGATGTTGCTGGACTGAGAGAAGAGGACCAACATCAACATCAATGGGAAGGCCAACCTTTGCTCAACTTCACTTTAGGCAAGCCACTTCTTCTAAGCCTCTCCAATAGCACAGAGGGAGATTGCTGACCTCCCTCGCAAGGTTCTTGAGAGGATCCATAGAAGATGATGCTCAATTTCACGTGTAACAATAAGCCAGAATTATGGAAAATCTTGGTTTACAGTACTCGGTTCAGTTTATCCCTGTATTCAGGTCATTCACTCCTAGGACTTTATCAGACAAGCCTCTATGATCATTCTTTTGCTGTCATATTTCATACCATTTTTATGCCAGCAAAAGAACCCTTTCTACCAGACCTACGTTGTTTCTCTCTGAATAGGCAGCCCCAGCATTGACAGAGAGTGAATGGAGCACCGTTCACTTCTTGGTTCGAGATCTTGCTGATTCTCACGAGAAGATGCGAGCGTGGTAAATTTGAAAAATAAACCAAAGGAAACACTCAAAAGTATATACAACCACAGAAACACACTTAAAAGTTTAAAAGTACACTGGCAAGGTTCATAAAAAAGCATCCCCTACCTGGCTTTTGTGATCTCACCCAGAAGTGTTCTGTCATTGACGCTGCATTCACGTGAGCACAATGGCGCGAGGTTTCAAACGCCAGCAATATGGGCAACAAAGTACCACGGGAGATCAATCGATGGCTTGGCCTGTCAATAACAAATAGAATGGCTTTTGGACATTACAAAATTGCAAAAGGATGATGTCATATGATATGCACACCCTTTTGCATTAATTAGGTATCGTTATGATGCCATATTTGCCTGGTCTGATAAAGTCCCTACTTTCTTCCCTCTGATGGCAAAAACAGTTAACCCAAATAGGACTGGTCTTTCCTATAGGTTCTGGGGGATCATGGCTTGTTGCTCCATTTACAACCCCAAATTATAACCCAGAATTTGTTTGCACCTTACAGATCCTGGCTTGTTTTCAAGTGTCAAATTAGAGGACAGCTGCTTCAGGTGACACACTAACCAAACAATTTCTGGTTTATTTACTCACTTAGGTTGGTGGGTGTGAAGCCAAAAGGGATCAACCTACCTGGTGTGCACCAGCACATGGCAGGTTCATTGTTAAGCCAAGATCATCTAGAATCCTAGCTCAGCACTGTGGGCAAATGCGGCCCATGTACATAAACTGTTTAGACACTCAAGAGCACAATGCACACACTTAAATATAAATGCTAATATCCTCCTCCTCTTTGTCAGAACAGCCCTTGGGGAATCCCCTTTCAAACTCATATTTCTAGTATAGGTGAGGGTGTGAGACCTGCAGGGCACATCAATTCTGACTTCAAGGTCATTATTGAAAGAAGCACTCTCAAGGGACTTGGGAGCAGGCCATATAACAGCTGGAGGTTGTCTTCCTGCTTTTTCACATTTGCTATCATATATTTCTCTCTTAATGTCTTGGTCCTGCTTTCTATTATGTTATTTCCCCCTTTAACTCCGTAAGCTGTTTTGAAGGCCCTTGGATGGAGAAGCAGGCTAAAAGAAAATATTAACATAAACAAAAAAATAATATAAACAGCAGAGATGACTGATTTGGAAAGGCAGGAGTTGAATTATTTTATAAGAAATCAACAGTTAAATTGAAATTAGGATGTGCAAGAAAGTGGGGGAGAAAAGATTTGTTACTTTTAGATTAGATTGCTCCAGTGGATAAATTATACCATTTAGCCAAAGGGGTTTATTCTATCAAGGAATGGGGGGAACAGGAAGTCAATGTAGGGAGGAGGGTGTGAGAAGGGCAGTTGTCACTTGATAAAATGCCAAGTGCAACACTGTGAAAAAATCCATCCAAAGGGTTTTTTTGGCCATCTGTAGCTGGGGCTCACACAGATATTTGGAAAGCAATGTTGCCAGTTCCCCCCACTTGGAACAGAAGCTGCCCAATTGGAGGGCTGGCATGTCCCACTCCTGATCCAAAGATTGCCATGCACAGCCTTGGACTGAGTTCACTGATGATTCTGGACACCTGGATCCCTCTGTGCCTATATTAGTGAACTAAGGTTTCCAAGTCATGGGAGAAATGATAGTCAGTCAAGTCAGCCTTGCACTAGTCAGCTGTGATGTCCTGTGGAGTACTGCTGCACAACTTTGTTTGCATCATTAGAAGAAGGATGTGTAGACATGTTGGCAGGGGCTCTGAGGTAAGCAACAAATACGCTTAGAGAAAACAAAAGTGGAAAGAACTAGGAATGTTCCTTTGGGAGGAGATGGGCTAGGGAAATGGTAGCAGGCTTTACATCAGGGGTGTCGCTGGACTGCAGTTTCTAGCATCCCTACTACTGGATAGTGATAGTTGAAGCCCATCATCTGGAGAGCTGCATGATTCTCATCCTCTTTAAATATTTGTTTATTAGTTACATTTGTTTCCTATCTTTCTTCCAATGAGCTCAGGTAGGCATACATATTGACAAGCTGAAACATGTTCAAAAGAGGTCGAAGGTCTGGAAACTAAGTCTTATGAGGAATGGATATTTTTAGCTTGGAGAAGATAAGATTGTGAGGTACCATGATTAAAACAGAGAAAAAGTAGAGCAGTACTACTGAAAGTTGTGGTCTCTGGACCAGTGCTTGTCCCAAAACCTTCTATTGCCACTCCTTGGTCCCTGGGGATCTTCCAGGAAAGAACAAAGCAACTGTAACCAATGGGTTCAATTAGGATACTGGTCCCTGGCACATTGAGGGGGGAAATGCTGGTTTTCCACATTGTATAGCCTAAGAAGCACTGATGTAGAAGATGGAATGACCTTGTTTTCTGGTCTCCAGAGACTAGGACATGAACTAGTAGAATCAAATTGCAAGATAAGAGATTCTGCCTAAACATTAAAAAGAGCTTTTTTTTAAAAAAACAAAAAACTGGAAGAGCTGTTCGACAGTGGAACAGATTGCCTTAGAGGGTGGTGGACTCTCCATTTTTGGAAGTCTTTAAACAGAGGTTTGGTGGCCATCTTTTGGAAGTGCTTTAGTTGTGTATTCCTCCATGGCAGAGGGTTGTACTAGATGGCCCTCACAATCCCTTCAAACTCTATAATTCTCCTCCTGACTTAACATTAAAATAACCCTGTCAGGAGACTATCCCAATGTCAGCCTGTGAATCAGTGGGGTCCAGAACCTGGGTGTCCAAGGCCTCTGAACAACACTGTATTCAGTATACCACATCGGTCCTCCAAGGCTGAAAGGCTGTTGCATCTAAGAGGGCAAAAACTTGTTCCCTGCTGCTCCAAGGGCAGGTCTATATATGGGTTAAGTGCAGTTCAAAAGTAGAGCCAGTTACCCAGATGGATGTTGGTCTGGCCCTCACTGGATGTCTTCAAAGAGGGGTTGGGCAGCCATCCATTAGGGATGCATTGCTCTTCCTTGAGATCTTCTGCATGGAGCAGGAAGCTGGACTTGGTGGCCTACAAGACCCTTCCCTCTTTATGATTTTATGTCCTTCAAACCAGTTGTCAAGTTTTTAACCAGCACTGTCTTCATGTGGTAGTGAATCCATAGGTCTGCATCCAAGTGTTAGCCCTAGTTCAAGCAGACTCATTGAAATAAGGCTAATTTGGTACATCTACTTGAAATGTAACTTCAGTTGATCTACTCTAGTTGGAACGAGGCCACTTAGCACAGAATGTGGAATTGGGAATAAGGTTCTACTTCCCAAAGCATCTCAGATTCCCTCTCCTTTTGAAGACAAGTTTCCAGTTTTTATTGCTGCAAAGATAAGGTTTCAAGTGTGTAAGTAATGTCTGCCACAATCTGAAGAGCCAGGGGAAAGGCATATGCCCTTAACAATGACCATACTGTCTGGGGGATTTTAGAAGATGCAGTGCAAATAAACACACACACACACACACACACAGATATAATTTTGCTAAGCTCTGTTTTTCAAATCAGGCTTTGAATCACTCTGTATTCAATCATGTTATTGCTGAATTAGGAGTTGCCACCTCTTTTTCCCTGGAGGCTCATCATCTTTAACACCTTACAACATTAGACTGGTACAACATGAGACTCTTCCCTGGCATGAGACTTTTCCCTGATACAACATTAGACTCTCCATGCTAAAGATAATTGCATCTATGCATATTTTCCAACTGTCCCGATTTGGTAAGGACAGTCCCAATGAATCCTCTGCCATCACACTTTTCCAGCTGCTTTTAAAAATGTCCCAGTTTCTCTCTTCTTCTCCCATTTCCCCCCTTTGTCCTCAGCTTATTTCAGTTGATGCAAACTGAGTTCAAAGTGCAAAAGTAGTTATTACTCAGTTAAACAGAGAGGAGAAAAGAGGGCATAATCTTGCCCTTCCCTGTAGACTCAGGCCAAAACAAACTGCTGCAGCCTCTCCTAACTTGTCTGTTCTTCCTCATTCATACGTTTTGCCATCTTGACCACACTCTGATGTTGCTTGGCCACATATGTCTTGATTTTCATCTGTGAAATGTTGGAGGGTATGCCTGTGGAATTTGGCCGAGGCAAATTAAAGGTGCATTTACTTGTAGTTCTTTCCCTCCCCCTCCCATAATGTACCCAAATCATACTTTGGGAAAGAAATGAAGAAATGAAGAAATGAAGTGGGAGAAAACAAAACTGATGTATTTTTCTGTCCCTGTGATTTCCCCATCTTGATAGAAGCTAAGCTCCTTCCTCGAACTAGGAAACCTGTTTCTTGTTGGCAACCTCTCAACAAGCTGAAAGCCTCAAGAGGTAAAGTTCCCAATCCCCTGTACTCTAATCACCAAACAGCTGCTGCAGACGCAGAGGGTCAAGGAGTCAAATTCTGCAGTTAGATTTAATAAAGGGGTTGGGGAATTTTATGACTGCTAATAACATCTGTTGCTATAGCAATGAGGCTAATGATAGGGACGAGGTAATCGAATTTCACGCTTGAAGACTAGATGGGGGCCATTGGTCTGATCTATTGGGGCAAGCCTGGAGGTACCAGGTTAGGTGGCCCATCGGTCTGGCTGGCATGCAACATTGGAGTGGAGGGGAAATAGATGGCAGGAATACCAATGCAGCAGGGGAAAGTTCATTCCAATGAGCTGTTGGTTTACTATTTTCATCCGAAATGTCAGAAAAAGCACAGTTTATCCTTGGCTTTCCCGCACCAAACCCCAGGCTATTACCCATCAGTATGTGTGTGTATTCTGTTTTGTTTGAAAACCCTGAGCTAAGCATCCCTTGCAAGAACTCAGCTGTCAGTAATCTCACAGCTGAGGTTTAGCAAAGCTGACCTTTGTTAATGAAATCCACAGGAAAAAGGGAGATATGTCTTCAAGTGCTCAGTGGATGGTTGTTTATATTTATATTCTATTTTGGGGAAAAAACAACACATTTTGGCCTATGTATATACAGTATGTCCCCCCCATATCTGTGGGAGACACGTTCCTGGACTTACATAGAAATTCAAAGCCGCAAATAATAGTGAATCCTTTGAAATGAACAACTTCCAGCCCAAGCATACCACACAGTTGCACTGGAGGACCTAGAGATTCCTAGAGATACCATCCCATTTTTTGGTCCTCCAGCAAGACTCTATGGTCAATTTCCAGCAGAAGCATACCATACCATAGAATCACACTGGAGGGCCTAGAAAATCATAGAATCATAGAATCACAGAGTTGGAAGAGACCTCAAGGGCCATCCAGTCCAACCGTCTGCCATGCAGGAATACACAACCAAATCATTCCCGACAAATGGCCATCCAGCCTCTGTTTAAAAAACTCCAAAGAAGGAGACTCCACCACACTACAAGGCAGTGTATTCCACTTCTGAACAACTCTTACTGTCAGGAAGTTCTTCCTAATGTTTAGGTGGAATCTCTTTTCCTGGAGTTTGAACCCATTGCTCCATGTCCTAGTCTCTGGAGCAGTAGAAAACAAGCCTGCTTCAGTATGACATCCCTTCAAATATTTAAACATGGCTATCATGTCACCTCTCAGCCTTCTCTTCTCCAGTCTAAACATGCCCAGCTCCCTAAGCTACTCCTCATAGGGCATGGCTTCCAGACCTCCCACCATTTTAGTCGCCCTCCTCTGGACACACTCCAGCTTCTCAAAATCCTTCCTGAATTGTGGTGCCCAGAACTAGACACAGTATTCCAGGTGAGGTTTGAGCAAAGCAAAGACCAAATTGCCTGGAGAGAACCTATTTTGGGGGGCATGAATAACTGAATCCACAGGTACTGTTCCCATGGATATGGGGGCTGTACTGTATTTCAGGGGCTACATAAAAGCAGATATAAATGTAAAATTAAAAATCAAAAGGACAAACCATAATTATATAATAATAATACCAATATAAAACATTGCAATATCTCTTTATTTTTGTATACTGCTTCATTAATGAAATGCCTCTCTGCACAATGCCAGGGTGATTCTGGGAGTTGTTAACCCCAAGAATGTTAAAGATATGGAAAGTCAGATGCTCTTATTGGCTGGTAGTATCTCTTGATTGGTCAGGCCAAATATACATGTGCCTGAAAATTATTTTTACAATTTCAGTTTTATATATAGTCTATATCCCAGAGTCCTAGTTCAACACACCAGACACCACTACACCACACTGACTCTATTACATGCAATATAGGAGGCAAAACATGGGCTATGTCTACTTTCCTAGGACCTCTTTCTTTTCAGCTATTGGATAAACTGCTGTGATGTCATGGATTATGCATAAATATTCTACCTGGTCAGGGAAAAGGACCAGTCATATCATGTTCACAAACAGTGCAACTCATGTGAGGGAAAGAAAAGTTCAAGCTTAACTCATGGAGAAACCTCAGGCAGGGCTGAGTCAGAATGACTGTGTTTTGGTGGTACAAATGGCTGCCTAGAGCTGAAAATAGCCAACATGTTTAACAACTGTGACTTTTTTTAAAAACACTTGACTACTCAGTCCTTGATGACTTGCAGCCAATGTGTGAACTAACTGGAGTGAAAAGTAATGTCTCTGAGGTGACACAGACTTATGATGTTAAAATCCCAGTAGTGGTATTTGAGTTATGGCAGGCCATTTATGCATGCATCCTGTCTCCATTCTCACTTCATACTGCAGTCATCAGATGATTTTGTAGGTGCAGCCAACCTCTGCACCTATGCCTTGGGCAGTGCCATGATCTGTAAGACCCTGGCAAGAGATAGCATCATATCAATGCCATAATTTAATACAGATCAAGCTGCTGTAAAAAGAAGGGGGGCGGCTACTCAGATTGTGTATCTCTCTCTGGTCAGTCAAGTACCTGATTTCATTCATGAGCATGGACATACATTTAATCTACTGCTTTCTTTCTTAGATCCAAAGGATGGACTACAACTGCAACCAAACCCAGCCAGCAGGGCTGATGGTATTGTTGTTTGAGGGTAATGGAAACTGTATAGCCTACAGTAGTGCTGCTCAAAAAGCACTGGTCCATATACCAGTGCCAGTCCATGAGGCATCAGACACCGATCCCTGAAGAGTTTTAAGGAAAGAAACAATTGTAGTCAATGCGCACAAATACGGAGCTTGTACCTGGCATATTCAATGGCAAAAAATGCTGGGACCACTACTTAAGAAGCACTGGTCTATAGCACAGCTTGAAAAAGATGTGGGGGAATGCCATTCTCGAAACCCTTGGGAGGAGACTCGGGGAGCAGTAGTTTAAAAATTGAATTTTTATAAGCTTGGGTCTGGTCATTTTTACATGCTTCCTAACTTGGAAGGTACTTTGAGACAAACCATTGCCCTCCTTCTTGTAGTGCAATACCTTTACCATCACTGATGACTTTTTGACTTTTAAAAATGCAAAGAAACTATATGATATGGTAGAGGTGGATACACTGACCACTTTATTAAAATGATAAAACTATCAAAGAGTTTTAAAAGGTGTGGAAATCTACAATAGAGTTTTTGAAGGAAATTAATGGTAATATAAGCATAGTCACATCTGACGCCTTTTAATTAAGTTACGAGCAGGTGGTGGAGAGTAATAAATACAGAATGGTTAAAATGTTTCTTAGCAATAAGTATATTAAATATAATAATATTAGGATTAAATAAGGTATCTTGCCTAAGATAATATTAAGGTATTTTATTATAACCTTTTGGTTGATAGGCTGGAATCTAAACATCTGTATTCTTTATTCTTTAATTTTATTGTGTTATGTCTAGTTAGGTGATTAGAATAGATAGGGGGATAGATTAGGTGTGTGGGGGGAATAAACATTTATTTTTGTGTTTTTATGTGTTATACATTTTTTTTCCTTACACAGGTTGACCCCCTGTATCCACAGGGGATATGTTCCAAGACCATCCATAGATACCGGAAACTGTGGTAATAGGGAACCCTGTTATTTTCAATGAGACAAATGCCAGAAGTTGACCATAGACTCACATTGGAGGACCTAGACATTCCTAGAGAGAACATATTTTTTCAGACATGGATAAGTGAAACCATGGATACAGAATCTGTGGATGCGGGGGTCAACCTGTATGTAGTTTTTAGATTGTAAAATTTAGTGTTTAATAATATATATATATATATATATATATATATAAAATGCAAGGATTTCTCTCTTTCTAGATTTTCTTTTCATATGAATCTTGCATTTTGCTCAAAAATAAATAAATTAAAAAAAACCGTGCTTGCCGTGGAGAGATGCAATGCCATTGAAACTGAAGGGCAAAGCATGACTTAGAAAAAGAAAGATGTTGCCAGGGGTCAGGTCAGCTAAAAGCTTTCAGACCTTGAAGAGGTATCCAGTCCCCCAATTCCAAATGTAAACACGGGAGGTGGGGTAAAGGAATAGGTAGTTACCACCTGCAGTGGAAAACACTCTGTACATGCTCAAAGGCATAAGAAGCTCTTCTTAGAGCCCAGATTCTAGAGTTGGGTTATAAATGAGGCGCCATTTTGGATTTCAGCATGGCTGCCATATTTTTAATCAGCCTTTGCTCCTATGGCCTTAGCAGCAATGTGATGTACACTGGAGAGGGCCAAGGTGGTATAGTGATCTGAGCACTGGACTTTGATTTTTGAGACCAGGGTTTGAATCCCCATTCAGCCATGGAAACCCACTGGGTGACCTTCAGCAAGTCACACTCCCTTGGCCTCAGAGGAAGGCAATAGCAAACCCTCTCTGAACAAATCTTATCAAGATAACCCTGTGACAGATCTGCCTTATGGCAACCCTAAGCCAGAAATGACTGGAAGGCACAGAACAACAAATGTTTTTGGCCTACAATTCCCATCAGCCCTAAACAGCAGAACCAGTGTGGAGGGATAATGGCATCTGTACTTCAAGGAGTCACTGATCTTCACTGGAGACTGAAAACTTAATTTTCTTAGATTATAATTCTCATGAAGCTAGGGTGATTCTGGGAGTTGTAGTCTTAAAGTGCACTTTTCCCAAATGCTGGGCTTTCCCCTGTAATTTCCACAGATTTAGTTGTTAAAAGGCACCAGAGGAAGGCTGGATCACCTCCACCCTCCCATTAGTCATCAACTCTACATTTCATTTATGGAGGTGAAAGAGGCTTGGGGTGGGGGTAATAAAAATCAGCCAAATCTAAAGGACCATGATATGATAAATGTGATTATTATTTTCTCATTTTTAAACTTTTTAATTAATTAAGTTTTATAACAATACAGTCAACACCCTCCACCCCCATATCCGTGGAACCAATACCTGCAGTTTCAGTTAACTACGGCTGAAAAAACAGGGACATGTACCATAGAGTGGCACTAGAAAATGCCTAGAGAGGTGTCCTCTCTAGGAATTGCTAGGTCCTTTAATGCAACTCTATGCTATATCTGCACCAAAAGTCATTTATTTCAATAGGGTTCACTATTATCCATGGTTTCTGGTATTTTGGTAAGTCTGGGAACCAAACCCTTCTACAGGGAAGACCACCTGTAGAAGCAGACATTTTTTGAGGTGGAGGAGAAAGCAGGCAAAAGGAGTCATTATGCTGTTCATATGGCATGTTTACATTTTTTTAAAAAAAGAACACTTGCTGTGTTGATTCTATCACTGTAGCATCATGATTAACAAGAGAATCAAGCAGGCATCTGTTCCAGGCAAACAGATTGGTACCTTTTGCTTGCTCACTTAGAATAGAACAGAGTCCTATTTAAGCTGCAATCTTATGCACACTTATTAGGGAGTAAGCCTTTCTGAAGTCTGGGACATATATCTATATCTATATCTATATCTATATCTATATCTGTGTGTGTGTGTGTGTGTGTGTGTGTATACCCTGCTCTTCAGCCACAAATGCTCTCACAGTGGTTTACAAATTGTTAAGCAATAGCACTTTACACATCTACACTGCATAAAGTGCTTTCCAATATGTGTTAGCTAATTGCCCCCACAAGCCAGGTACACATTTTACTGACCTTCGAAAGGATGGAAGGCTGAGTGAACCTTGGAGTCCTTGGGATCGAACTTGCAATGTTGTGGCATTTAACCCATATGCCACCAGGGCTCCCACTGCTAGCCTGCTAACTCCAATCCTTGGACTGTCCTGATCCTGGGACTAACCTCTAAGCAATCATGTATTGGGAATGTTTATAGCAATAGCTCCATAAAAGGAAGATCCAGCATGATTTGGCAAGAAACACAGGGAAATCTTGATGCAAGGGAGGAATCACACACTGATAACACTACACTGTTATAGCACTATGATTCCACTTTATCTGCCAAGGCTCCAAGATCCTATGGAATTTTGGGATTTGCTGTTTAGGGAAGGGCATTTAGAATTCTCTGCCAGAGAGCTCTTAGAATCATAGAATCATAGAATTGTAGAGTTGGAAGAGACCACGAGGACCATCCAGTCCAACCCCCTGTCATGCAGCAATACACAATCAAAGCATCCCTGACAGATGGCCATCCAGCCTGTTTAAAGACCTCCAAGGAAGGAGACCCCACCACGCTCCAAGGGAGTGTGTTCCACTGCCAAACAGCTCTTACTGTCAGAAAGTTCCTCTTAATGTTGAGGTGGAGTCTCTGTTCCTGGAGCTTGCACCCACTGCTCCATGTTCTAGTCTCTGGAGCAGCAGAAAACAAGCTTGCTCCATCCTCAATGTGACACCCCTTCAAATACTTAAACAGGGCTATCATATCGCCTCTTAACCATCTTTTTTCCAGGCTAAACATACCCAGCTCCCTAAGTCTCTCCTCATAAGGCATGGTTTCCAGACCATTCACCATTTTAGTTAGAGTGTATTCTACTCAGATGTGTTAGTATCTGATGCTTCTGATTCCCAAGATTTCATCTGGAGTGTCTTGGCCAAGCAGAAAGATTTGTGGTTTCATACCTCCTCCCACCCACTTTCAAACAAACAAATGACTTCTACTATGATCTTACCCAGTCCCGTTGCCTCTTTGAGTCAAAGTGAAGCTGGAACCTCTCTGCCAGGGCCACAGCCTCCTTGCCATTTTCTGGCTGACATTCACGTACCAAAGTCTGGATCTCCTCAGGGAGAATGCTCAGGAACTGCTCAACAACCAGCAGTTCCATGATCTGCTCTTTGGTATGGGCCTCTGGCCACAGCCATTGATGGGAAAGGTGCCACAAGCCCCTGTAGACCTCTTGGGGTCCCTCTGCATCCTGATAGCGGAACTGCCTGAAACTCTGGCACTGCATCTCTAAGACTGTGTCTATTTCTAATGGTTTAGTACAACTGCTGCCACAGAGTTGCTGGCCTTTGCTGTGAAGCTGGCCTTTCCTTTGCTGTCCTGAGTTTTGGTAGGAGTCACATAATGGATTCAAAACAGATATTCCACAGGATGTTGCCAGGGAAGTTATAGAGGGAATATGGTGCTATAATAGCATAGTGTGATAATGCAATGATTTGCAACACAAGAGGTGAATGCGGCCTTTCTCTTTCCTTCCTGGGGTTTGGGAATAAACTCTTCTGATCCTTGGACTCAAATTCAGTTGCAGCTGGTGGCTTCCATATCACTGGTGGTGATAAAACTGGTTTGTTTGTGTGCCTCAGCTCTATTTCTAAATGCTCAGCTGGTTTTAAGTCACTGAAGTGCTAGAAAATTGGGAAATGAATGGGGGGGAAGCATCTGGGGGGAGCAGAATTTTTTTTTTATTTTTTTTTTTTTACAATGTCCTCATTTTACTTTCTCATGGCTACACTGCTGAAGGTGGCCATGTATATATCAACCACAGAGTTGAAATTTACCAACAAGTTCATGTTATGCAGGAACTCACAGCTAAAGCACTCCTGAAAAATGGCCATCCAACCTTTTTTTTTTTTTTAACTCCATTAAAGGAGAGTCTGCCACACTCTGAGTCAGTCCATTCCATTGCTGAATGGCACTTACTGTCAGGAAGCTCTTCCTGCAACTTTTTTGGGGGACAAAATAGCCTCTAAATGACCAATCCCATGCTGAAACTGGGGGCCAAAATTCTTTTTTCATGTAAACAATCCAGGAAATCCTGGGGTAGGCAATGGCTTCCACTTCACCGGCCAAGTCACAATTTTGGAAGGAGCTGACCAAGGTGCTGAATCCAGTCAGCAGACAGGGTTCAGCACTTTGGAGAGCTCCTGGAAAGTGGGGCAGATTGACTACCGCCATGATGACACACAAGCCACTCGCCACCGCTGTCCAGGGAGGTTTTGTACCATGGGCCGTGATAGTGTGTACCCTGGCTTGCACAAACCTTGCCCCGCTGTACAAGCTCAAAGTCCCTGCTGAGCTTGTGCATTTGAGTGTGAATATGTGGGGGAGACCAGGATTCAGATCACCACTTGGTCATGGAAACTGACTGTGTGACCTTGGGCAAGTCACACTCTCTTAGCCTCAGAGGCAGGGTCAAGGTCAAACCCCCTCTGAACAAATTCTGCCAAGATAACCCCACGATAGATTCACCTTATGGTCACCGTAAGTCAGAAAGAACTGGACGGTGTACAACAACAACAACAAGAACGTGTATAGGGGAGTAGGGTTGTTAAGTTGGCACTTGCTTAAAGAGCAGCAAGGTATGAAATGGGCCTCACACATGCTGTAGGTAGACAGGAGTCAATGAAGCTGAGAGAAGAGGGAGGGAGGCAGGCAGGCAGACCCCCTCCCCTTCCCTCTCAGTCTCCCTCCTTGGGAATTGCTCATATTAATGATCTTCTCCCTATCCCAGAAGCTGAGTGGTTCATTGCTAATGGTGTAAAGAGGAGCAATTAAACCCCTGGTAATTAGCATCCATCACTGGCTCACCAACATCAGCATTTTATTTTATTCTATTTTCCCCCTGGAAGTGTGATAGCATCCTCAAATGAACAGGAGTGGGGGTCGCTAGGGGGCGCCCTCATTACACCCATACTTGACCTTCAGGACCTGTGCTGACACTCAGGCTGAGAATAGTGAGGATGTGCCACACCATCATCTCTCCTTATGAGAAGGGGGAGGAATTACTTGTTGAGGAAACAGATGAGGGCTGCTCAGCTTGGCTCCAGCAGTGGAGAGAAATGGGAAAGTCACTTAAAATACACAGACATACACACACACACACACAAATCCTATTTAGCAGACAAAGCTGTAGGGCATCTGTACAATAGAAGTTACATGTTTGGAATACCAGTCAGAGCTGCAGGCATCTGTGTAGGCTAGGGGATTCTGGGGGCTTCAGTCCAAGCAAGCAAGTCCAGCCAAGTTCGCCCATGCAAAAGGGTAACACAGACTGGTCCTGCTTTCTGGTGTGGACCTCATGGGCTCACCCTGGTGAAGCACATCTTTGGGAGGAGCTGTGAAGGGTTGATTCTCAATAAGAACCTAAGTTTGAGGTACGAGGGAAGGATGGGAGGGTGGTACGTAGATGGTATGGGAAGGTAGGAATACTGAGGATAGATATATCAGCAGGGAGATTGTGCTTAAAACCCAAGGCCTCTGTTCTACTGAAAAACTATTCTCCTGCTCCCCAATATAAAGGAGGGGATGCTTCCTTCCTCCTAGCCTTATGTGGTGTGCTCTCGGGACTTTTCTTATTTATTGTTTCACTTACCCCTGTGGCTAAGTCCTGGCATTTCAACCAACATGCAAAAGTTAGGAAGGACAATGTGTGCCCCTTTAGATGTCAGTGGACTGCATGTCCCACTAGTGTCTGTGCTGTCTAGGTCTGATGGGAGTTGCAGTCCAACAACAACCAGAGAGATTTTCACCTTTCCCCATACTTCCCTCTCCAAGGCAGGCAAATACTCCTTCACCCCACCTCCACAAACTTCTGCCCTCTTACATTCTACCAGTTAGAGCACTATGATTCCACTTTAATTGCCATGGCTGCATCAGATTGAATTCTGGCATTTGCAGTTTGGTGAGGCACTAGGGTTTTCTTGCAAAGAATTCTAAGAACTGGACCAAGCTTATAAATCTTAGGATTCCACATTATGGTGCCCTGGCAGTTAATGTGGCATTAAAGGGCTACAACTGTGTAGTGTGAAAGAGGCCAGAGGTCTGTGCGGGTGGTGAAGAGGTATTTACCTGCTGGCAGTAGATATTGTAGTAGTGTCAGGAATACCATTGTTCTCCAAGGTACCATTGAAATCATTTAAGATTTTCTAGACCTTGGCTCTGTCGTTAATCAGAATGCAAACTGCAGTAAAGAAATCAGAAGAAGACTAGGCATCCACACTAGAGAAATAATCCAGGTTGAAACTGGATTATTCGCATGGCTCCTTCCTATGGTATCCTAGGATTTGTAGTTTGGTGAGGTACCAGCACTCTTGGGGAGAGAAGGCTAAAGACCTTGCAAAACTACAAATCCCAGGATTCCATAGAAAGAAGCCATGCAAATAATCCAGTTTCAAACTAGATTATTTATAGATTATCCATGTTTTTTTTTTTTCCTGGGCTGTGAGGCTGTGCTCTGAAATAGTTTCTTTCTGACATTTTGCCTGCATCTGTGGCTGGCATCTTCAGAGAATGGCTGGGTAGGAGTGTATGTGGAGTTTATATGCTGTGAACCCCTGTTGGGGAGTATATGTAAATTTGTGTAATTGAATGGTTAGTTCCTGGGTATAGAAATGCAAGGCTAGTCTGATTGGCTAATGGTTGGTTGAGTATATTTACATATACTCCCCAACAGGAGTTCACAGCATGCAAACTCTACATACACTCCTACCCAGCCATTCTCTAAAGATGCCAGCCAGAGATCCAGGCGAAACGTCAGAAAGAAACTATTCCAGAACACGGCATCACAGCCTGGAAAAAAACCAAGGAAAATCTATGGATGCCGGCCATGAAAGCCTTCGACTTCCCATGGATTGTTTATGGTGTGTGGATTCCCCCTAGGACTTGGAAAGGCAGCTATGAAGGAACTAGACAAGATCCTAAAATGTGAAGATATATCATTGTATACTCAAGTTAGGTTTGTCCATGCTATTAGATTTCCCATTTCTAGGTATGGTTGTGAAAGCTGGATAGTGAAGAAAGCTGATAGAAAGAATATCAATTAATTTGAAATATGGTGCTGGAGAAGAGTTTTACAGATACCTTGGACTGCTATAAAGACAAATCAATAGGCCCTAGATCAAATGAAGGCTGAACTCTCCCTAGAAGACTAAACAGACTGTTCTACTATGGCCGTATCATAAGAAGACATGGTGGTGCAGTGGTTAAATACCAGTACTGCAGCCACAATGTTGAGATTTTGATCCTGCAGGGCTCCAAGGTTCACTCAGCTTTCCATCCTTTCCCAGGTCGGTAAAACGAGTGCCCAGCTTGTTGGGGGCAATTAGCTAACACACTGTAAAACAGCTTAGAAAGTGCTTGTGCTGTAAAGCAGTAGAGAATGTAAGTACTTTTGCTAACAATTTGTAAGCTGCTCTGAGAGCCTTGGTGGCCGAAGAGCAGTATATATAAAAATAAATAATAAAATAAATAAAGACATGATTCACTAGAAAAAACAATAATGCTTGGTAAGGTAGAAGGCAGTAGGAGAAGAGGAAGGCCACATTCCTGATGAATAGACTCATTCAAGGAAGCCACAGCCCTGAGTCTGCAAGAACTGAGAAGGGCTGGAGACTTGGAGGTCTCTTATTCATGGGGTCATCATAAGTCAAAGTCACCTTGATGGCAGTTAACAACAACTGCACCCTTCAGATGAGTTCACCTATCTCCAGATAGGCACAGCCGATGATGAAGCTCTACAAAGACAATGAGATGTTTAGTCCATCACATGTGGAAACTGCCAGGTTGGAAAAGGCTGTTTTGTTTGAACAGCCAGTATGCATGGGAAGGAGAAGAGAACTGAATGATTATGGGAGAAGCTGTAGTTGCTGCAAACTCTCCCCTTCCATACAATAAGGGTGAAGAAACTTAAAGAGGCTTCTGTAAGTCCTCTTCCTCCATATTGTGTGTATGTGTCTGTCTTCAAGTCGTCTGTCAACTTATGCTGACCCCATGAATTTCATAGAGTTTCCTTAGGCAAGGAAAACTCAGAGGTGGTTTTGCCAGTTCCTTCCTCTGAACTATAGCCCACAGAACCTGGTATTCATTGACGATCTCCCATCCCAGTACTAACCAGAGCTGACCATGCCTAACTTCAAAGATCAGATGGGATCTGGTGCCTTTAGGGTATTTACAACCATCTTTATCCAAGATATCACCGTAGTATAGAAAGCAAGACTTCAAAAACAAAAAGGTCATATAATCCTAAACTACAATACAAACAGAAGGGAATACAGTCATAAAACAATGAAAAAGGCAGTTGTACAGAAATGGACAAACTTCCCAGCTAAAATGCCCCAAGCAAAGAAATAAGTTTTAACGGGGCAACAAAAGGATAATAAAGCTTGTTCTAGTAACATTTAGTGGGGAGAGTAAGGTTCAACAAACAGGGCATCATTCTAAGAGAGAGTAGCATAATGGCTGGAAACCTCTTGGTAAGTCCCAGGTAGAGTAGACACATAGTTGATTGGTTAGTGAACACCTAGGTAAATCCAATTGATTCAATTAATCTAGTCAGGACTGACAATAGGACTGAGACCAATATGTGGTTGTTCTTTCCTCTCCTCATTCTTACTTCACTCTTCCTTTAAGGCAGGGGTGAGAATCATGTTAGTCTTCAGATGTTGTTGGATTGCAATTCCTAAAATTCCTCACTATTGCCTAGGCAAGCTAGGGCTGATGGGGCTTGAAGTTTAGTCACATTTTGATTCCTACTCTAAGGGGAAGAATGCATGGATAGGGTTACCCCTTCTTATCCTCACAACCCTGTAAAGATAGATAAGCAGAGACAGTGTGAATGGCTAGAGAACTTTGTGGTCTGAGTGGTGATTTGTACCCAGATTTTCCCAGCCTATATTCTGTGATCTTTATACTAATAGTTCAAGACTTTCCATACCTTGGCTCCCTTAATCAGAAGGGAGACTGTAGTCAAGAAATCAGAAGAAGACTAGAACTTGGAAGGGGAACAATGGGGGAACTAAATAAGATCCTGAAGTGTAAAAATATATCATTGAATACTAAAGTTAGGATTGTCCATGTCATCGTATTTCCTGTTCGTATGTATGGTGTGACAGTGAAGAAAGCTAATAAGCAGAAAATCAATTTATTTGAAATGTGGTGCTTTGAACTGCTAAAATGACAAATAAATGGGTCCTAGAGCAAATCAAGGAGCCAGTGTGGTGTAGTAGTTTGAGTGTTGGAACCTGGAGACCAGGTTTCAAATCTTTGCTCAAACACAGAAACCCACTGGGTGACCTTGGGTCAGCCACACTCTCTCAACCTCAGAGGAAAGCAATGGCAACCCCCCTCTGAATATGTGAAGTCAAAGGCTTTCATAGCTGGCATCCATAGGTTTTTCATGGTGTTTTTTTTTCAGGCACGTGCAGGCGAAACGTCAGGAATCAACTCTTCCAGAACACAGCCTCACAACCCAGAAACAAACAAACAAACAAACAAAAACCCTCTGAATAAATCATGCCAAGAAAACCCAGTGACAGGATCACCTTAGGGTCATCATAAGTCAGAAATGACTGGAAGGCACACAACAACAAAACAAGAGCAAATCAAGCCTGACCTCTCCCTAAAGGCCAAGATGACTAAACTGAGACTGTCATACATTGGCCATATCATGACAAGACATGACTCCCTAGAAAAGACAATAATGCTTGGGAAGGTAGGAGGCAGTAGGACAAGAGGAAGATCATATTCCAGATGGATAGGCTCAATCAAAGAAGCCATGGCCCTGAGTCTGCAAGACCTGAGCAGGGCTGTTGAGGATAGGGTGACTTGGAGGTCTCTCACTCATAGGGTTACCATAACTCAAAGTTGACTTGACAGCAGTTAAAAACAAGGAAGGTGTCTGTGAGGGCCAGGGAAGGGGAGAGAAGTGGATAGAGCACATGAACCTGAGGGAGGGTGGTGCATTGCTGCAAAGACAGTGAAAGACTTGTGGGAATCAAGAGCTCAAAGATGGCCATGAAGCTGAAGGAAATGCAGGCTCAGGATGGGGGCGGGCAGAGGGAGGCTAGCAGGAGCTCCAAGGGGCTTTGGGAAAGAAAGAGCTAGAGGCTGAGCTAAATCAGTGCCAGGTCTCACATCTGTTTTCAATACTGGGACTGTGGTTCCCACAATGAAGCAAAGAAACACACTGGGTGTGCTTCCATCCCTTTAGCTACACTACTTCCCCCCACAGTCCACACCCTGCCCAGGCTTATGGTAAGTCAGGATGAACCCATGTGCTTTAGAGCATGTGCAGAGTGTTTCCCCATCTCTGCACATCTGCAGCCGGTACCCACATCACACTTCAGAGGGAAAGCTGAGTGGCTCTGGCACCTTTCCTTTAGAAGCTGAAGAGGAACCTGGTGGAAGGAAAAGACAGGATTGGGGGGGGGAGTGGAAGAGCTGGAAGGGGGGAAGGTTTGCCTTAGAAAGTAAAAAAAAGGGGGGGAATGGGGATTGCTTTGAAAGGAGCTGTGAAGAGGAGGGGGAGAGACTTTGGAGGGGACCAGACTCCAGAAAGTGGGGTGGGGGTGGAAAAATAGATTGCATGGATTAATCTCCTCTCTCTCCCTTCCCCATGGGAGACTTCTAAAAGGGGGAAGCCAGAGGAAGGGGGGGAGAGAAGGAGGTGCAGGAAAGCTGCTAGACTAGCAGGGATCTCTCTAGGTTTCCCTTATAGTGTGTGTGTGTGTGGGGGGGGTGTTCTATTTCCTCTTGCCCAGCATTGCTGCAGTAACAAAGAGCCCCTCATAAATCAGCCCCCCCAACCAGCCTCCTCTCTCTCCACCCCATTGGTGGGCCCCCTCTTGCCTCATTTGCATGCCCCGCCCTTTTCCCAGCCTGCCCGTCTCCTGATTGGCTTGCCTGGGATGCATCCCACATCTCTGCCCAGCTGTCCATCAGAATGTTCAACCCTCACCCCCCCTCCCCTCACCAATCCACTCCAGCTCCCCCCTCCCTTCTGAGATGCAGCAAGGCTGGTGGTGGGTTGGATGCGAGAGCCAGCCTGGACCTTCCTCCTCCATCACTCCCTCTCTCTCGCTCTCCTCCAGCGGCCGCTGCTGCAGAATCCCATCCTCCCCAGCCAGCATCCCAGCATCATGAACTGCCTATTAGTCCTGGGCACACTGCTCTGCAGGATGGGGATGCTGTTCCTCGACCAAGGTACTGCATTCCAGCTCAGATCTGGGGTTGGTGCTGGTGCTGAAGGGGGCTGATGTGTGCATGGGGAGAGGAGGGGAGCTGGAGAGGAAGAGTGCGCGGACGGAATACCCAATGCGTACCTGGGCACGCGTCTGTCTCCCTCTCTCTGTCTCTCTCTCTCTATATATGTTTGAGTGCGCGCGCCACAGGGGAGACACGGCTAGTGGCGCCTGCCACAAAGGCAGCACAATCGCACCTCTGTCTTGAGAGGCACGGCGTCCCAGGAATATACAGGGATGTATGCACAGTTCTGATATTTTGGGTGCCTTTGACTCAGAGTGTTTGACTTCTGGACTTGTCCGGAGTGTTGTGTGCTCACTGTTTCTCTCTCTCTCTGTTTCTCCTGCACCCCAATCGGTGTGTCTTCTTTTGGTGTCGCTGATGCATGCCACGGGTTATCCAGTTTTTTTCCCAATGAGGCGTCACAACAACTGCATGCACAATTTGGGTACTACCTTCTTCCCAACATCCGGCTCACTCTCTTCTGTACTGCTTGTTTAGATTCTTATTTGACATTTCATTGGCAATATGTACATATATATGTGTGTGTGTGTGTCTGTGTGTGTGTGTGTGCGCGTGTATCTGTATATACTATGTCTTTCTCACACACATACCCACACAAGTAACCCCTGCTTACTGAATTTGCTCTCCTGTCCCTGTCACAGGGTGTATTGGGGAGAGGGGACCAAGAGCAAGCTGTCGAAAGATCTGCAAAGGGTTGTACAGTTGGAGAGAAAACACAGGGCACACTGTGTCGGTCTGGAAAGAAACAGGAGGGGATGTGTACATATTATGTTGATGGATAGACATATAGGAGAGAGTGAAAAAGAGACTGTGGGTTTGTGAATGAAAGGTTTGTACGTGTGTTTCTTGCCAGAGGGATACGTTTGTTTGTATGGGAAATCGACAGAGACTTGTGTGGTGTGTGTGTCTGTTGAGTAAGGAGAGAGAGATGAGACTGAGCAGAGGTAATGATATAGATAATCGTGGTGGTGATGACAACTGGAATATTTATAAAGGCAGAGATGGACCCAAAGGATAGATGGAAAGGGCAGAAGGTGAGAGAGACACAGAGATGTGTAGGGGGACTGTGGCCCCAAATTCTCCCTTTGGGGAAGCAAGGCTGTAATCTTGTGCACACACTTACCTGGAAGGAAGTCCTATTGAACTCAGTGGGACTTAAATTTCTAAGTCACACATGCAAGATCCATCTGCTTTGGTTACTGTCCTCTGCTCTCCATTGTTGGCACACTCTCTTCCCCACCACACTTCCAAAACACCATCACTTCATCACTGGTGTTTATCTCAGGGCAGCAGCAACCCTGGCCTAGAGGGGCAGTGGGGACAAGGCTGATGCTGTTATGTGGTTTACCTGTGGGTAGCATGGACACTGGCATGACTTGACCAGTGGTATCAAGAATGGTGCAGGCACCAATTGACATTTTGGTGCAGTTGTTGGCATTGATTGGGATTACTGAGCTTATTGAGGTCTGTGGTGTTTCTTCTGGAACTGCTTGGATCTGAGGAGTTGCTGATTGTGATGATATAAGGACTGGCATTTTGGAATGCCTGAGTTGGCCTTATTGAATTAAGCACATCACAAGAACCCTGCTGGAACTGAACAAAGGTCCATCTGGGCTAGTACTAATGTTGTTTCCAGCAGGACATCTTCTGCCTCTCTTCCCCCAGCACTTGGTATTTGAAGGTATATTGCCTCTGAAGGCAGAGGTTCCATTTTCTTGCAATCACGGACAGCATCCATCCATGGGTCTGTGTTCTCTTAATTTGTCTAAATTGTTTTCAAAACCTATCCTAAGCTAGGAGGCATCTTCATATCCTGTAGCAGCAAATTTTATATGTTAGTGATGTGTTTCTTTCTTGCTTTCATCTTTCCTGAGTCACCTACCAAACAATTTAACTGAGTAACTAACAAGATGGGGGGGGGGATGAAATGAATTCTCTCTATGTCTTTCCAGATTTACAGATGCTGGTGTGGCAGAAAAAGCAAATATTAGTAACATTTTCAAAAGTATCATTTGGATGATTTTGCTGATACCTGAGCCTGGGCAGGTACTGAAGTTCTGTTAATAGTATTGTTCCATTGATGGCATTAAAAGAAGTCTGATTGGCATTCTCAGTGTGAACAGCTAAGAGTCATGTGGCACCTTAAAGAGAAATGAACGTATTTGCAGTGTCAGCTTTGGTTAATTGGCTCTTACTTTGTCAGATACATCTGATAATACATTCCTTCATCTTTAAGGTGCCCCAGAACTCCTGGTGGTTCAGTTTTGCTACGGGAAACTAATACAGCTACCCTTCTGCATAAATAACTGAGTAAGAGCTGCCTTTTCCTCCAAGGCCCATCTCAAGACTTGGAGTCAGTCTCTCAAACTGAAATATGCCTGGAATCAAACTATTAGCCTTTTACCTGGAGAGCAACTGCTCTGGCATTGGTCCTCCTTTGAAAGGGGCATTCTCATTGGCTGATAGAGTGGCCTTGCCAACCAACCAACTACTTTTGGTTAGGGCTAGAAGTGGTGGTGTCATCGAACAAGCAGTTTCATTGGCAGCACTGGGCCTGGTGAGTTTTGACATCCATAGGATTGGCAGCTGTGGGGCATGACTTAGACTGGTGGGGTTGATGTCTAGATGATGGGATCAAGGTGATGAAAGACAGACTGGTGGCACATTCAGCCCAGTGTTATCCATGCTGATTGCAGATGATGCTCCAGTGTAGCTGAAGCCTGCTCCTTCATAGCTCCTTTGTCTGAAATCAGTTTGGGGCAATGGGTTGTAAGACACTGGTGAAGCTTATGCTTTGAACAGAGAGGATCCCAGGTTAAATTCTGGAGAGCTACTGATAGATGGAGAAGACAATAGTAGGCTATGTGGATAAATGTTCTGACCCGATATAAGACTGTGGCCTGTGCTTCTGTAAGTTTGTTTAATTAGAAGTGTTAGGAACTGATGTCATCTCATGACTGCAAAATCCATTATTCTACTACAGAGTTCCTCCTAGTGCTGCTGCTGCTAAGATGTTGCTGCTGTTGTTGTAATGGTTGTCGTTATAAAAATAATGATGGTGGTGGCTCTGATTATCATGACCATGATGATATTCATTAAAGATAAAGGATACTGGTTGAAAGCATTGGAATCTCTGTAGCATCCATTCATCATATGCAGTAAGCAAGCTGTCCCAACTCCTACCTGGAGCAGGAATCAGGGCTTAGATTTTGACTTAGGCTTAGAGTGGCTGGCCAGACCCATTGGAACGGTAGCAGAGGTACTGGAAACCAACACAGGTTGCAGCATCCTAACTGGAGAAGTGGAAATCCATATCCACAGAGGCTATACCTCTGTAGGTGGTATAGATGCCAGGAACCCATACCCCGTGTTGACTTGACAATACTGGCAACAAACCTTGAAGGAACACATAGAAATGAGATGGGGACTAAGTCTGGAATTTCTTTCTAGGATTCAGAGAAGACGAGAAAGCTCTCTGGCTGAGACTAATGTTTTATTTTACCTAGTGTTCTGTTTCCAACAAAGGCTTCTCCTCAGAAGCTGGCATTGAGAGGTATGCTTTGAATAATCATGGTGGTTACATTTAGGGAGCATGGCTAGCAGGTCATAGAATTAAAATATTGGAGGGTACCTCGGAGGCCATCTATTCTAAGTCCTTGCCAGGAAATCCAAAGCCAAGTCATTTCCAGAAGATGACTACCCAATCTCCTCTTGAAGTCCTCAAGTGAAGGACACTCCCTTCCAGTAACTGGTTTCTTTGTTGCACTGCTCTTGTCAAGAAGTTTCTTCTAATATTCCACCCAAATCTGTCTCCTGTAACTTAAGTCCATTTGATGTAGTTCTTTTTTTGGGCGGGGACAGTAGAGAACTATCTTTGCTCATATCTATGTGATAATTCTGCAGGGCTTTATGGAACACTCCAACATCATCCTTAAGTCTTCTCTTCTCCGGGCTGGGAGGATGGCCCAAGTGAAAGAAAGCTTTTCTCATGGCACTGAAACGTAAGAAAAACAATTCAGATAATCCACCCTACATTTATCTGACTGCCTTAATTCCCTAAAATCAGCTGAGATGATCAACCCTAAACTTATCTAACTTCAACTTCTGCTAAAACCATGGTGCCAAGAATACAACCCCCCCCTCAAATTTCACAGCTCTAATGGCTAGGAACCTCCTTTTGTTCTCCAGTTTAGATTTGTTCATGTCCAATTTGTAGCTGTCTATTCCGATGGCAAGCACTGCCTGCTACACTGCACCCTTTCCATAACATGAACACTAACATGTACTGTACTGTTGTAACTGTACCAAGCACTCTAATGCTGAAGATTGCCTTGGTAGCAGCGATGGGTTTATAATAATGACGCCAAGCCACTGGCACTGTTAGCACCAATATGGTTTGTTAATGGCAGAACTGCTGTCTCTGTGTTATTGGCTGTATTAGTTCTTTTACACTTAGCAGGCTGAACATTGGATGAATGGCACACATTTGAGCAATGAGATCAACATTGTGCTCCATTGGGGATTCTCTGCTATTGATGGTATACTTGTCCACTTTTGATTTCAAAAATTCTGGTCACTGGGCAAGGCTGGGGAGTAGACGTCAGTGGATGCTGTCAGAAGAAGAGTAAACAGCAGAAATGTCATGTCTTTCTAGTCACTGTTGTGGGAAAAGCCAATGGGCTGACTCTAAAGATGGGGAAATTTGTTAGCTTTGGTCTTCCCTGCATTTGATTTTTCAGAAACAAAAAACAAAAACCTCAAGTTCTTTCCCTCTTGAGTATGATGACATTTGCAAATTCTAGTAAATGTTTCAGAAATGAAAGTCTTCTCCATTTGCACTGGCCAGATTTAACAGAGACCACTATTCTCAACATGCAGAAGATAATGTTTGTTCTTGCCTGCCATCTAACTGCTAAAGATGAAGAGCCTCTCATAAGAAAAGAAGTGGCAACCCTAATTCAGCACTAACCTAGTTGAATATGCAGGACTGCAAAACCAGTAGTACAAAACTTTCCCAGTCTTGGGCCTGGGAGGATGAACCTTCCCTTTTCTGTTTCTTCCACTCCAGCTTTTTTTCAATCACAATTTCTTTTCATCTCCAGTATGAAGAGGTTTGCAAATTCTGGTATATTTTGATTAGAAGTGAACTAAAAATTCCCACTCACCACTAATTATGACTAGGAGTCAGTAACTGAGTGATGGTAAAAATTCGGCACATAGGCCAGCCGCAAGCAACCCCAATCCCTATTTTCAGCTTCCCCTGTCCCCTGGGACATCCCAAAGCTACTGAATTGTCCATTTTTGTTGAAAACAACAGCCAAATTATCCAAACCACTGCAAGCAGAGAACCAAATGAAGCAGCTCGGCTTTGTTTGCCTCCCATAACTCCACCCAACTTTTCAAATGAAAAACCACTTAAAACAAATCGAAAACAAAACTTGAAGTGACTGATCATTCTTGGGTGATTAATCCTCTGTTGTCTCACTTTTCCCAGCTGCTTTAAAAATGTCCTAGGGGTTGTCTACACGGTTAAAATACCCTTCACAGAATTCGGTCAGAAAATGAGCTGTCTTAATGGGCTCCTGCATTGTCTCATCGTGTTGTGAAGGAGGGGGGCCAAAAAGAGTGGGAAAACTCTGCTAGAAAAGCTTTTGTGGCTTTTCTTGACTTTTAAAACTAAAACTCCAGAGATATGCATATTTTTGCTCATTAAGACAAGCACTTCTATATGAATCACTTCCCCATGCAGGACACAGTGCAAACCTGATTGGCTGGATGAGCGCAGGGGGCGGGCCTGGGTTACATGGCAAGTGCCCACTGCCGCCATGTTGAATTTGCACTTTAGTGAGTGATTGCTAAGGTGATAAAACAGAGGTTTGTGTTATCCTTTTTTCACTTTCTTTTTGGGGAAAGGAGAAATATCACTTGTGCGCACCATAGAAATAGTGTTTGGTTTTTTTAAAGGTTGGAGGTGATAGATTTAAAAACGTGAGTAATCTACTCATGACTGCCATCTCAGCCACAGGCATGTGGGGTTTATGTAGGTTGCAGCTGCTGCAACTTGCTATTACTGTGGAGCAGTTCAGTTCCCCCCCACCCTTCATATAGACATGGCCATAGTTTCTCTCTCCTCATTTTCTCCCTCTGTCCTCAGCTTACTTCAATTGCTGCAAACTGAGATCAAAAGGCAAAAGTTACTTCCACTTGATTAACTCATCAGAGCGGAGAGGGGAAGAGTTGGTGTGATCTTACCTTTCCCAGGAAGTTCAGGAAAAATCAAACTGGTACAGCCTCTCCTAGTTTGTGTGTTTCTCCTCATTAATAACTTTTGCCATCTTGACCACACTGGCCACACGTGTCCTGTTTTTTGTCAAGGAAATATTGGAGGGTATGTGTGTGGGTGGGTGTCAGTGGAGAAAATGGTCCAATTTCTGGTGCATTTGCCCACCTTTGCATTAATAGCCTGGCCCTCCATAAACCTGTCTATTCCTGTTTTAATACCATCTGTGCTTTGGAGCCTATCGCTACATCTTGAGGAAAGCAATTCTGTAATTTAACTATGCTTTTCTCCCTCTCCTCACCCACCCAGCCCTCATATAGCAATAAAACACTCAGGTTTCTGGCTGCCATTTCTATTTGACTCAGCTTTTCAGACACCATGGGGGGGCAGGGAGAGGAGAAAAGTGGGTTCAGGTATTGATGCCAATACTTCTGTAGTGATAACTGATGCAAAAGCAAAAGAAGAAAACCTCCAGCCATGTCCCAATCCTCCTTGACCATTTTTTCACTCCTTTGTTATCTAACACAGTAATTCTTAAGCTGCCTGTTGTGGGAGACCGGTAGGCTTTTTTCTCTCCAATGTGCCAGGGACCAGCACTATAGCTGTACCCACTAGCTATGACTATTCAATTCTGTCCTGGGGAGCTTTCACAGGACACAATTTTAGCATTATGATTCCACTTTAACAATGATAGCTGCTTCCTATGAAATTGTGGGGTTTTTAGTTTGGGGAGGCACTAAAGCATTCTGTTGGAGAATTCAAAAGTACCCTTCCCTAAACTGCAAACCGCAAGAGTCCATAGGATGGAACCATGGCAGTTAAAGTGGAACCACGCAGCTATAATTTATGTCATGTGAAAGGGCCTCTGAAAAATTGCTGCAGATCAGCAGCCAATGGCTTGCAGATTGGTACCAGTCAATGGACCAACGCTTTGAGTAGCAGCAATCTGAGGACTTTATCAGACAAGCCTCTAAAATTGTTCTTTTGCCAGCATAATTAAAGCAATTTTTATGCCAGCGAAATAACGCCTCCCACCATACTTACTTTTGTCACCTGGCAAAGGCTTCCCCAGCAATGAAGAGGAAGTGAATGGAGCTCCATTCACTTCCTCATTCAAAATCCCATGGATTCTCACAAGAAGACTCTTGTGCAGAAAACTCAAAAACAAAACAAATCAAAAGCAACACACTTTTTTTTTTTTAAAGCACATACGCACACTTAAAAACTTCCAAGTAACCAGGGGAGGGTCATGAAAAGAGTGTCACTTACTTGGATGTCACAATCTCACTTGGAAGTGTTCTGGCCAAGAGAAAGAAATAGGAAATTTTAAAAGTAGCTGAAAATGTGGGATGGCAGATGATTAACAGTTAGAAGATTTGCCACAGCCCAGCCTGGCACTCCTTACAGGCAGATCATGCAATAGAGGACACTGGGAGTTTCTTAGGAAAAGCAGTTCCAAACTGTCATGAATACAATGGATTATTTAATTTACAGAAATATTTGTATTCCAACTTTTGGGCTATTCCTTGATTTGAAAAACTGGGATTTTTGAATGTTAAACAGTGCAGAGGTCCTGGTGATCTGTCCTGGAGGCCTCTAGGAGAGTAGTTCACGTTTTTTTTGCCAAAAAATGGGGAGGGGATGGTCTGGAGACTTGAGGCTCCAGGATTGCACTCTGGCCAGCCCAATATAGAATGCAAACAATAAAATCACTATTAAAAGCAAACAAACATGCAAACAGCCCACAATGTTATTATCCAAATTGAAACTCAGCCTCCTAAAATTTTTAATTTTAGCCCAACTAAAAAATCAGCAGTTAACAGGTATAACTAACAGAGCTTGGCAAAGTTGCTTTTTGGACTTATGACTGCCAGAATGTCTTATGATGGGGTATCAGGGTGGTATTCTGTAAAAGTAACTTTTATAGAATAGAGCCTCCCATGATGGTAACAGATCATCGTTTTGTGCCAGAAGAGGTAGTCCTTCCGAAAATACTCTGTTGGAACAGATCTCAGCAACTGGGTTCCTTAATGGGCATGGCTAGGCAGCACAGATTGAACATGAAACACCAAATGAAACTGCTACAGCTTCTATTTATTCAAACATTTCAACTTTACTACACCACCACCATCAACATAAACTTGGCACGTAGCCCAGAAATAAAAATACTGGCTGGGATGTTGGTTGGCAAACCTAGTATTGATTTGATGATAATGTAGGAACATGCAAGTATTTGATTTATGTTGAGTTGGTATCATCTACTACTTTAAAATTCTGTTCCAAAAGACCCTGAGACTTTTTGAAACCTTATCTAGAGGTTCCTTGGTTGGAAGATGAGCAGACAAATGCCCCTAAAAGACTTCTTTCCTTTCAATCCCAATCTTTTCCATTATTATTCAACAGCCAGGGCAATATTATTATTTTCTGCTTTATCTGCCATGGCTTTGTCATTTGGAGTCCTGGGGTTTGTAGCTTGGTGAGCCACTGGAATATTCTGGGTGTGAATTCTAAATAACCTTTGCTAAATTGCCAATCCCAGGATTCCATGGGACTTTATCAGACAAGCCTCTCCAAGCGTTCTTTTGCCGGCATATTTTAAAGCAATTTTCTGCTGGCAAAAGAACCCTTTCTACCAGACCTGCCTTAAGCAGCATCAACAAGCAGCACTTCAGCATGAACAAAGCACAAATGGAGCTCTGTTCACTTCTGTGCTCATGACCTCACCAATTCTCATGAGAAGATGTGAGTGTGGTAAAATAAAAAAAATAAAAAAACCCAAAGACACAAAATGTATACACAAGCAGAAAAATACATTTTACAACTTAAAAGGGAACTACAGTCTCACCAGGATGTGTTCTGCCCATTGATGCTGTATTCTCATGAGCACAATGGAATCTTCCTTTGCGAAATCATGGATTTTCAACATATTCAAGGTAATCCCAGACTCTTCTGTGGTGGTGGGTTTTCCAAGGTAGATAGATGGTCAAGGTTCCTTACCAGCAGACAGGTCTATATGGGAAGATGAGGAAATCTTGGAAAATGGGTTTGAGTGTACAGTGTTGGATGGTAAGACAGCTTGTGAGATGAAACTGCTTGTCTCACACTACAGGGTGGTGGAGATGGGAGAGAATATGTATTTTAGGCCAGTTCTGTACATACAGGCGAATGAGATGTGGGAGTGAGATGATAGGATATTGAGGTGCTTGAAGAGAATGTACAGATAGGATCTTTACATTTTTGAGCAGTTCCTTCCATGTCTGTGCAAAGAGAAACCAAACACAACAGGGTGTGTGGACTGAGACTGAACCTCTGTTAACTTGAAGGGAAGCTTGGCTTTTGGGTAGTTGAGTTATATGAGCATGAAAACCCACTGGGTGACCCTGGGCAAGTCACATACCCTCAACCTCAACCTTAGAAAACCCCACAATAGATTTGCCTTAGGGTCGACATAAGTCTGAAATGGCTTGGAGGCACACAACAACAAACACAACCAATAATGGTCCAAGACTGCTCTCTAAATTTTCATTTGTGAGCCACCTGGGGTCTCATTCTGGGAGAACGGTGGCATATAGATAAAATAAATTAATTATAAAATAAAGTAAATTTTCAACCTGGCAGCCCTAACCTGAAGCCTGAGGCCTCCTAATTGACAAAAGGAGGAGAATGAGATGGATGGAAGGAATAGAACGGAAGGAATATACCACTTCCCTATTGCATGTGTGTGTGTGTGGGGGGGCACTGAATGCCCCTCTCCATGAAAATACTTTCAGCATAGACAAATCAATCCAACAAGAAATGAGCTATGCTTGAAACTGTCTCTCTGGTGTGCCTGTTTAAGCCACACATTTTTATATTGCAGAATGTTTGTGTTGCAGAATCAGTCTCCTCCTCTGGAGATTTTTATACAGAAGATGGATGGCCATCTGTCAGGAGTGCTTTGATTATGCATTCTTGCAGGGCAGGGGGTTAGACTAGATGGCCCTTGTGGTCTCTTCCTACTCTGTGATTCTATGCCCATTCAAAACTAGTGCCTGAGCTTGTAATTTGAAATGGTAGACTCTGTTGCACCATCTTGAGATTCCACCATCACATTATGCTGTATGCATGGAACTTGCTCTGTACTGGTTGAGTGTATGGTTTCTGACTGGCTAGGAACCTTTGCTGGTGTTGAAATCCTGTGCCCACACTATAAACTGTTAGCTAGTCAGTAGTTTTGTGCTTTCATGATGCTTTGGCAGATGCCTTTGTTCCTTCATTGCTGCCGCCCAATGCTTAACAGAAAGGGTTGCAATTTGCTCCCAATTTGACTCTCTTGTAGTAGCGCAGTAGTAGTAGCTTTGCTTCAGATTTGGTCAGGGTGGATAGACAAACAGGGAAGTGGAGCAGAATTTTTCTGCTGCTCAAATCTGTAGATCCCATATTTAGTTCAAGCCCCAAATATCAAATGTTATATATTTCCAGGGACAGAACAAAATGTTGATTTATGTTACCGTTGTTCTTTATGCCTATACAGTTGTGTCAAATCTTGGGTGTAGTCCATGACATATTTACTTGACTGGCTTAGGCCTTCGGCTGTCGCAGTATCCTGCTAACCAAGAAACAGTTAAAGATTCAAGTATGCAGATTCAAAAGCCCCTGGCTGGGATAAAAACAAGAGACAGGTTTTTCTCTTCATCAGCACAATTTGGAGCACTGAGTGGAACAAGCGTTCCTTCTTGCAATTAATGGGATTTTCCTCTCCTCATTTTTAGATGAAACTGGTCATCCTTGGCATGATATTTGTATGGAAATCCAGCATGCAGCATGGGCTGGGCATTGTAGTAAGACTAGAACTTGGAGGTAACATATTAAAAAATGAATGTTGCTCTTGTTACAGCTTTTCTGAGTAAGGAGGAACGACAGTTTTATATATTTTTTTAATGATAATGCTGCAAGTCTCCTAAATGTTACTTTTTAAGTACAGTGGGTGAGAGACAATGTAGTGTAGTGGTCTGAGTGTAGAACTAGGGATATTATCAGACATGGCAAAAATAGTGGGATTATGACATCATGCTAGTGTGAATAGGCCCCGCTATCACACAACGTTGTCGTCCTTATGTGGTTACTCCATGCTCTGGCTGTGAAAAAGGTGTTATTTCTAATTCATGGGACAAGCCATCAATAGATTGTCAACAGGGCTTTTTTGCACTATTCATGGTGTACGAAGCCACATCCTGTTGTAATTGCGAGATTAAAGCATGAATGGGCAGTCCTCAGTGAGAAAACTTCCAGGTGAGAATGAGAAAGCGGAGCACAGCATGCTCTTTTTATGCACTGTCCTGTTTAGTTTCAATGCTTTTAAGTTGGTTTCAGTGCTTGTGTGTTCATTTACTTTGTTAATTAAGGTGTTTTTGGAGTGTTAAGCTTGCTCACGTTTTCTCGCAAAAACCCTGAAATCTCACCCATGCTAAATTGTGGAGGCAAACTCCCGCTCTTAAACTGCCAGTGGTCATTGTGTGAAAATTCTCTGGTGGTTCTTTCACGTGATTACAACAACATGCGATAATAAGTGTTTATAATGCCATGATGTTTTCCTCTATCCTCACTTGTGGAATTACAGCATTTTTAGATGTTTGTTTGATAATGCCCTAGGACTCTATCCTAGGGCATTAGGATAGAATTCAAATCTCCACTCAGCCATGGAAACCCACTGGGTGGCCATGGGCAAGTCATACTCTCTCAGCCTCAGAGGAAGGCAGTAGAACACCACCACCCCCAACAAATCTTGTAAAGAAAACCCCATGATAGGTTCTCTTTAGGGTCACCAGAAGGTAGATACAACTTGAAGGAACACAACAACAACAACAAGAAGCAGAAACAGTACTGCTGTTCCACACTACTTTTTAGCACTAACCTGAATTAGGTAAGTCGGGGGGGGGTTCTGTTGAACGCTAAAGATCCTGTGCTGCTTTGAATATCATGGGAACCTGTCTGTTCTTTCTGTAATGACAACATAGTTTAGGATGTGTGAGAGACAGATGCTAACATTTCCTAGAGTTCCTGCACTGGGGTTGGGTATGCTCTAGGGCATGGAGGGTTATTTTTGGCTTCCTCCAAATTCCAGCAT
This sequence comes from Gambelia wislizenii, assembly GCA_030847615.1. NCBI lineage: Eukaryota > Metazoa > Chordata > Lepidosauria > Squamata > Crotaphytidae > Gambelia > Gambelia wislizenii. The sequence goes on along the minus strand of JAUMIR010000010.1, from coordinate 29,340,899 downwards.
TGCATTGCTGCAATAGCCATTTTGTGTGCCCACAAGTGATGTTTTATCGCTTCCAGTTACATCTAAGGACAATAGGAGCTTCTCTCTTTTGGTGGTGGTACCTGAATACTGAATCTCTCAAACTCTATCTGGACCATTGTAAGATTTTTGGCTGGAAAAAAAATGGGAATTTGGAAAATTGTTGGGATTCGTGGGGGCGGGGAGTGGCTAAGCCCCCATACAGCCTGTTGGTCACACAATTCCTACCCCTGTCTAGAGCATCCTGTTAGTAGAGTGATAAAGCAATACATCCACTGCAGGATATGTCAGAAGCATACTCTCCAACTGTCCTGAATTAGCTGGGACAGTCCCAATTAATCCTGCGTTGTCAAACCTTTTTAATCTGCTTTTCAAATGTCCCAGTTTCTCTTTCCTCCTTCCACTTTTCCCCTTTGTCCCCAGCTTACTTGAATTGTTGCAAACTGAGTTCAAAGGGGAAGAAGTAGTTTTCATTCAGTTAAGTGAGCAGCTGGGAGAAGAGACAAGGGGATGGAGCCTTATGTTTCCCTCTAGGCTCTGTGAACTTCTTTCTCATTAATTACTTCTGCCATCTTGACCACACTCTGATGTTACTTGGCTTCATGTGCCCAAGTTTTCATCTGTGAAATGTCAGAGGGTATGGAGAAGCCCACGATCAATGCATGAACACAACAATACTCTTCTGTTTGCAGCTGCTATTCAGTGACTTCATCTTGTGTTAATGCACTATACTGTATAATAGAGCTTGGAAAAAGTACTTTTTGTACTATAACTCAAGCCAACTAGCCATGCTAGTTACACACAACAAATCAATACAGTAATTACAAATATATTGCATAATAAGTTACAAACTAGGTACAATTAAATAGTAGTTTATAATTACTGGTAGTTATTTTCTCCCATAACTAAGATAACTACATCAATTAACAATTGTAACTTAAAGTCACTCATCTTTTATGTAACTGGCATGTTTTTAATCACTTGTATAGTTACATTAGTGGAGGCGCACTAAATTAGTATCATATGGGTTAGTTGCTGGAATGTGGTTCATACTGTTGTCTCATGATCAGTTGTGAGTGTTGAGCTGATGACAAAATGGAAGAAAGGAGTGTGTTTCTACCACATGCAACTATCAGATTATTTTGTTTAAAAGTAACTAAATGTAACAATTTTACTTGTGTTACTTTTGAGAAACAGTGAATTACTTTTAAGAAAATCTTAATATTAGACACTATACTTTTGAGAAAAAGACTGAAGTTTTCCTTTAAAAAAAATAGTAATTGTAAGAGCAACTAACTACTGTCCCCCCCCCCGAACTATAACTGTGACTAAATTATATGTTATAAGGAACTGTACAAATGCAGATGTTTCTGAAAAACAGACCCTCTGCTTCTGGATGCCAGCATGCATGGCCAGCTTTTTCTCTTTTCCTCTCTCCTTTTTTTGACACCATGGGGATTTCAGAATCAATCAGTGAAATGGCTTTGGCAGGGAGAGGGTTGGGGCAAGAACCTGCCTGCTTTTCAAAGAGAAAACAAAATCCCACTGGATGTACCCAAGCCTTTGGGTGCGCCTGATGTACACAGCTGGATCCTGGCCATGGCTGCCCTTGTGAGCTTCATTCCTGGTGTTGTTATAGTTACGGTTGAAATGGCTTGGCCATAAAGATGTTACAGAAGCTGTGTTCTGGATTTCCAAGAAACTTTCATCTAAGTTCAAAGTAAACAAGTCTTTATTCCCCTTTTGCTGCTCTGTAGTTCTGGACATGCTGACACTGCCAAATAATGGCTACCTTTGTCTGTATATGTGTGTGTGTTTTAATAAATAATGTGGAACCATTATTCATATGAACAAGTAGAACTTCTGTAACAAAACGTCTCGGTGTGGAGTGCTTTTGCTCAGAATTGTAGTCATTCTATAGATTCCATACCATTGCCCTTTCTTCTCCCATGTGGAGAGAAAGGTGAGATAGTAATTAATTAATCAATTGATTGATTTTTCACCCCCATTCCTCTTCCCTTCTGGTTACTTCTGGTATGGAAAAAAACATGGGCATGCTTAGTTTGTGGGACCTCAGGTGGAGATGGAAAATTGGGCAGGGAGAATGTCCAGACCCCACATTTTTACCCTACTTTCCAACTGTCCTGTTTTGGCAGGAACAGGCCCAATTAATCCTCTGTCATCCCACTTTTTCAACCACCTTTACAACATACAGTAGGCCATCAGTATCCACTGAGATTTGATTCCAGGACCGCCTCTGAATACCAAAATCCATGGCTGTTCAAGTCCCATTATATACAATAGTGTAGTAAAATGGCATCCCTTATATAAAATGGTGAATAGCAAGGAATCCCCCCCCCACAAAAAACCCCACAATTTTTGAACTGTGATTGGTTGAATCTATGGATGCAGAACTTGTGGGTATGGAGGGCCGACTGTACCAATTTTTCCCTTCTCCTTACACTTTCCCCCTTTATTCTTGGCTTATATCACTTGCTGCAAACTGAGTTCAAAGTACAAAAGTAGTTTATACTCACAGAATGTGTGTGGGGGGGGGAGAGGGGGCAGGATCTTGTCCTTCCCTGCAGACTCAGGCCAAAACAAACTACTACAGCCTGTCCTAGCTTGTGTTCTTTTCCTCATTAATAATGGTTGCCACCTTGACCACACTCTTGGTCACACATGTCCTGCTTTTTATCTATGAAATGTTGGATGTCTTTGAAATGTCTTTGAATTCCCTGCCAAGAGAGCTCTAGTGCCTCACCAAACTACACACCCCAAGATTTCATAGGATTCAGCCATGGCAGTTAAAGAGGGATGGAAGTGCTATAATTTCTATAGTTATAGGAGATTTTCACATGGGGGAAATAACCCCCGGGGAGATCAGGAGAGAAACGGGACTGTTCACGCCCCCTTCCTTTTCCCAATCTCCCATCATCCTCCCTCCTTCCTGCTTCCATTTCCCTCCCGATATGTTCAGCTATTTTTTTTTACTAACAAAGAACTTTCGTTAGTAAAAAATAGCAGGAAATGGAAGCAGAATGGAGGGAGGACGACGGGAGATCAGGAGAAGGAAGGGGGCATGCAAAATGGGGCACTGCTACCAGAACAGCCCTATTTCTCTCCTGATCTCCCCAGGGGTTATTTCTCCCATGTGAAAATTTCCATAGAATCATAGAGTTGGAAGAAACCACAAGGGCCATCCCGTGCCTTGCAGGAATACACAATCAAAGCATTCCTGACAGATGGCCATCCAGCCTCTGTTTAAAAATCTCCAAAGAAGGAGACTCCAGCACACTCCGAGGCAGCACATTCCACTGTTGAACAGCTCTTACTGTCAGGAAGTTCTTCCTAATGTTTCGGTGGAATCTCTTTTCCTGTATTTGAATCCATTGCCCCATGTCCTTGTTTCTGGAGCAGCAGAAAACAAGCTTGCTCCATCCTCAATATGATATCCCTTCAAATATTGAAACATGGCTCTCATGTCCCCTCTTAACCTTCCCTTCTCCAGGATAAACATACCCAGCTCCCTAAGCCGCTCCTCATAGGGCATGGCTTCCAGACCTTTAACCATTTTGGTCATCCTCCTCTGGACACGTTCCAGCTTGTCGACATCCTTCTTGAATTGTGGTACCCAGAAATGGGCACAGTATTCAAGGTGAGGTCTGGCCAACAGTGTGAAAGAAACCTGAGTTGGTCAGCCCTCATCAGCTGCATGAAAGTGGGGTCAATGGTGAGGAGATATGACATTTCAGGTGACTGAAAATTACGTCCAGACCCTTTTGAGGTATTTTTCTTTTGCTGCCTTGGGCATGGCAGCATCTGAAATAGCATTTAGAGGGCAAAACCCACCTCTCGTGGCTATTTTTGGTTTTTCCTCCCTTAAAACTTAGGGTTTAGGGAGGAGACAGGATAGTCCAGTGTGTAAGAACAACATGCATACCCTCCAACATTTAACAGACCAAGACACTTGTGGACAAGCAATATCCTAGTGTGGTCAAGATGGCACAGGTTATTAATGAGGAAAACACACGTTAGGAGAGGCTGCAGCAGTTTGCTTTTGCCTGAGCCTACTGAGACAGGCAAAATTCCACCCCCTCTCTCTTCTTCACTCCACTAAGTTAATTTGAGTGGAAACTACATTTGCACTTTGAATTCAGTTTACAGCGCTTGAAATAAGCTGAGGACAAAGGCGGGGAGTGCGAGGAGGAGAGAGAAACTAGGACATTTTAGAAGCAGCTGAAAAAGCAGGGTGACAACTTACTGTGGCATCTCTAAGGTCATATTGGCATAAGGTAGATGGAAGTTATAGCCTAAGACATTTGGAGGTACCAGGGTGGACAAGGGTACTTTGAAGGATTCTACAGTACCACCCCCATATTCGCAGGACCCATATCTGTGGTTTCACTTAACCACACCCAAATAAATATGTCCTAGGTATTTTCTAGATCCTACAGCATGATTATCCTTCCACTGGAAGTTGGGCCAGAATCCATTCATTTTAATAAGGTTGGCTATTATCTGCGGTTTCATGTTTCCATGGTAAGTCTGGGAATGTATTCCCTGCGGATTCATGGGTTATACTGTACTCATTTTGAAGAAATGTTAAGTAGAAACCCCTTCAGGGCTTTCCCCTTGAAAAAGCTGGGGATTCTGTGAGGAGGGATGGGCAGGCGAAGTCCTACCACAAGGCAGAATAAGGTTCTGCCTCGGATGGCATATACACAGAGATGGCAGCAAGGAGTTTGTGATGTGAGCTGTATACTGAGTGAACCATCCAGTGCTCCATAAGCTAGTTTACTGCTTCCAGGTGTGGTGGAGAATGCTGTCTCATCACCAGTGTTGAAGAAACATCCACCTTTTAGCTCAGTTGGGCTTTTGTATATGGAAAGGTGTAGGGGGAGCCTCCTTCTTTGCCTCAGGCAGCAAAATATCTTGGGATGTCACTGAGGATGGGGCTGTTGTGATGCAGGGCATGCATGTACACCCAATGCCTCTTCCCTCACTTTTAGCCCTCAAATGAACAAGCTGAATACACATTCTTTAGAAGTGAACCAGATTTACGAACAGTTCATGAATGGATTCCCTTAATTACCTTAGAACCAGTTGTATGTAGCTTACCAGCCTGGGTCACATCTTCCCCCACTTGATGCCCTTCAAATGGTTTTTGGACAATACCCATCTTCACCAACAACTACAGCAAAAGGTTGGGACTTCTAGGAGTTGTTGCCCCAACTAGTTTGAGGACTGCTACCAATCTGAGGAGTGTGGGTTTGGCAAATATGTTGGTGAAGCCTTCATACAATGCAATATATGAAACTGGACTTGTTGTAGATCACAGGATGGTGAGTGAAACATCAGATTCATAGTTTACTGTTTTCTGTAGATATGTAGAAGACACCTTGGCCCAAGAAGATCAGTTCTAAAATCCTGGCAAAAATCTTAATCAGAAGATAGGTAGATCTGGAACTACTGATAGATTTTTTGGGGGGTGGTTTCCAATAGATCAGCAAAAGTTTTAGGTCTTTGGTGGTCTGACAATTGAAAATAAATGTGGAGGATAAAAAAAAATAATAATTCTGTGCCATAAATGGCTTTCTGCTAATTGCTTTCCTTTACAAGATGGCTAGTTTTAGAGTTTTATGCTTTGATTCCTTGATCTGTAGTAACTAATGTTTTGATTCCTTGATCTGTAGTAGCTTACGTAATGAGGTATGGATATATTTGGGTCTGATGTTTTGTTTTCTTTTTAAATCACAAGTCCCATTCATGGAGATCTTTTCAAATTGGAGTGGGTCGTATAAAAATGAGCTGAAAAAAATTCTCAAACATTTGCTCTGGTGAAACCCAACAGTTACAGCTAAATTGGCAAGGAGCAGACCGTGTTTTACCTGCCTGCCATGTAGCTTTAAAAATGAGGAGTCTCTCATTTAAAAGAAAAAAGAAATAAGGCAGTCCTAATACAGAACCAAAAACACAGCTGGATGAGTATATAAAGATTAAGTGCCAGATTTTTCAAAGCTAAGTACTGAAAGCCCTCTGCCTGGATGTTTAACCTTTCAGATTGTTCTCCTGTGTTTGTTTTTCTAATCTCATGGTTATTGCTTTTGGTTTGTTTTTTGTTTTTTTAAAAATATCCTGTTTGTGAAAGAAATTTGTAATTTCTTGGAAGGTCTTATGAACAGAATGAAATCCTCAACCATCCAGTGGCAGCTGGTGGTTTCTGTGCTGGTGAATCTGTTCTGGACTTTAGCCTCAACTTTAAAGGGGCTATCCAAGGTGCTGAATTCAGTCTCCTTTAAAGTTTGGACTAAAACCCAGTATATGCTTTCCTGAAGCCACCAGTTACCATTGTGTCTGTTCCTACATATAAACCTGGATTGAGATCTGCATTTTGATATGTGGGTAATCCTGATTCATAATGTGAAGTAAGCAACTGGCCCCATGTTTTCTGTTGATTTCACTTGTTGTCATGCGCATGCCTTCAAGTCATTTCTGACTTGTGGCAACCCCAAGGTGAACCTGTCATGGGGTTTTCTTGGCAAGATTTGTTCAGAGGAGGTTAGCCATTGCCTTCTTCTGAGGTTGAGAGAGTGTGACTTTCCCAAGGTCACCCACCAGGTTTCATGGCTGAGTAGGGATTTTAACCCTGGTCTCCAGAGTTGTAGTCCAACACTCAAACCACTACCAAAACTGGCTCTATTTATTTCACTGGTAGACTGCTGTTGTTGTTCTATTTATATTTGCAAAGGCCATTTTCCTTATTCTGGGACTCAAGGTGGCTTACAACCGTTAAAAGAAACATAGCCTAAAAATGTACCAAATACAGGAGTTAAAAATATCATTAAACTATCCATAAAATTAAAACCATTTAAAAATCATAGCTATTTAAAACAACCTTTTCAGTTTAGTAGATCTTTGGAAGCTAGCCAGGTCTAGATGAAAATAGGAAACAATTTTATACTGAATCAGACCACTTGTTCATCTACAGTAGTTCAGTATTGAACATCAAGGGCACCACACCAATAATCAACATACACGGCTTAGAATAATTAGTTAACTATAACTGTTGTTGTTGTTGTGAGCCTTCAAGTCATTTCTGACTTATGGTGACCCTAAGGTGAACCAATCACAGGGTTTTCTTGGCAAGCTCTGTTCAGAAAAGGTTTGCCATGGCTTTCCTCTGAGGCTGAGAGAGTGGGACTTGCCCAAGGTCACCCACTGGGTTTTCATGTCTGAGCAGGGATTTCAACCCTGGTCTCCAGCATCGTAGTCCAACACTCAAACCAGTACACCACTCTGGCTCTCTAAATATAATTAGCTATGTATTACTTAGATGCCACATCCCCTCTCCATTGACACCCCCTTGTCGTGGGAGAGAGGCTTGCGTACCCTAATGATGTTTTGAGCTATGCTGGCGGTGGCATAATAGCTACCGGTAGGGTCTCCCATGCCAGACAGGTCAAAACCGAAGGGTCTGACAAAGAGCGTCAAAGGGCAGGATGGGCTCTCTAGCCTTATGGCAACTATCCTAGAAGAAGGAAAACTCTAATCCCAAACCTGTGCAGATAGTGCTTGTCCAACCCTGCAAGGTCAACCATCTAAGAGAAGGAAACTCTAATCAAACCTACCACCCGAGGACCTCGCCGCTACGTCCATGCTTGCAAGGCCATGGCAGATGAACCTTTGGTTTAAAGGGTGAGGCCAGTTCTGTGCCCACTGCGTTCCACCAGAAAAATCCATTGCACAGACTCGAAGGACAAATCCAGACAGAAAGATGCCACATCCCCCAAAGAGGCTTAATAAACTGATGTGGTGATGAATAGGCACTTCCCACTAGAGCCTGGGAATAATTAGTTAAATTTAACTAACCCTTGGTTAGTTGTTTTCCTCTTCCTCCAACAAGACTTACCAACTCTTGTTAAGGTTGCCCCTTCTTGTTCTTCTAGTGATCTTTTGACATGGCTTTTGCTGCTTCTGATAATCTCAGTCTGATCCAGGCTTTGAGTATGTCTGTTTGGAGAGCAAAGTGAGAGGAAAGGTGAAGTTCCCTGAAGTGTTTTGCAACAGCCATAAGATCTAGAAACTTGCTTCTTTATTCAGATCAAGGCAGAGAGCCTTCTTAAGAATGTGGGCTGTAAATCACAGTATGTAGAACCCAGATCATATCCAGGGCTTTGTACATTCTGAATTATCTCTCCTCCAGTTTGGCAAATCAGATTGGGTCAGATTATGAGACCCCATGAAAAACTGTTGAAATTAAGCATATTTGCAGGTACTGGTTCATTGTGCATAAGTTATTCTGTTTCTACCCGTCGTGGCAAGGGGTGACAGTCATTTTGCAGGATGCTTAAGCCCTGACTCTGCATCTGCCTTGCATGTGGCTTCAGAGATTGCAAGAGCTCTTATCCATGCAGCTTCAGTTCTTGAGGGCTAGAAACCTGATAGTTTAAAAGGAAAGCACTGGAGAGCTAAATAGTAGCATCTGCTGTGGCATTGCTACATAACCACTGTCCGTTGTTGCACAGTGGTTGCTCTGAGTATTGTATGGTCTAGTCCAGTTTAACCAAACCAGATGTTAGCTGCCAGAGCTGGGATTAGCCTTCCATACAGAAGTCAGAACGGCAGAAAACAATGCTGTATTGGTCACACAAGAAGAGAAGGCTGGACACACATTGGTTATAACCTGTCCTGATTGTGCCTTTCATTTGTGTGTGTGTGTGGGGGGCAATGTTCAGTATTTCAATTCCCTTCAGTAGATTGAGGACAATGAAGAAGAGTGAGAAACTGGGACATTTTAAAAGCTGCTGAAAAAGTGTAATGACAGAGGATTAATCAGGATGGTCCCTGCCATATTATGACAGTTGGAGGGTATGCCAAACCTTTTGAATTTGCTTGGTGACAATGGGGGAGAATTTCACTTCAGTGTTGTTGAAGAATTTACCAACTGCCTATTGGGGAGGTGGAAAGAACTGGAGGTTTGAAAACATCTAAAGGGGGTAGAAAGTGAAGCCATTAGACTTTTCATCCTTCCTTTGGAGACCTTCTCCTCTGGAACCCACATTTAAGGCAAAGAGGGCTGTGACAAGAACAGTGGAAGGCACTTTGATCCAAGGTGTTACAAGGGACTGGGCAGGCCTAGTATTCAGGAGAGTGATGTGGTTTCAACGGTTCCCAAAAGGACAGTTGCATTTATTATAGCACGACTTGCCTACTGTCTGTGGTCTTATAATAGCTGGATCTTAGATGCTGATGTAAAAGTCTCCCTACCTCTGAGGATGAAATAAAGAAACACACTCTTGAGGAAATGACAGAAGGTTGATAGAAGCGTTGCTGGACCTCCCTTTTTTGAAGGACAAGAGAAACAGCCCTCGGAGCCAAGCAGATAGGAAAGGTAACCGATGTCATCATAATTTCTGCAAAGGGACCGGACGGGAAATGACAGGTGAGGTTGCCAGCAACAGAAGGAGGAGAGAGGAGGAAAGGTCATCCAAAAAGGATTCTTGAAGGGTGTCTTGTGGAGTGTAAAGGAAGCCGAGAGCCAGATGGAGAAACAAACTGATGAGGCAGCCAGAGCTTACCTGGCCAAGAACGGCACAGGACAAAAGAAAGCATGCTAAGCTTCTGATACCTTTGTCCAGTGGCTTTCCAAGCCAGAGTCTGGGGAATTCCTTGGAAGCATCTCTGCCGTTCCTCAATGAGGGGTTCAGCAGTGGTGGATCAGCTTCCCTGGAAGGTATAAGCTTTAGTCACACATTTCAAAATGTGTTCCCAGAATATATGTGTGTGTGTGTATGTGTGTGTGTGTGTGTAGATGATTTAACAGCTGTAGTTCTACCTCCAGCCAAGACTGGCCAGTTCCTTTGAAAAGGTCCATGGGGTAGGCCAGGGATGGGTACATGCAAAGGGAGCAGAACCCAATTTTTGCCCCTGCACTGCCCCCCCCCATGCCAACAATACTACCAGTGCCAATGAAACCTCCAGACTGTAAAAAGAAAAAATAATAATAATTAAAAATCCAGGCATTTTTTAAAGCAACCCCCCCATGCCTCAAACCTGCTACAAAGTGTAGCAGGTTTGCTTCCTCAACCGTAAAAACCTGCCATAAGCTCCCTCCTAATCAGCCAAAAATCAGCTGAAATTGACACAACAAGTGAGTGATATCACTTCTCCTTTTGATTTTGACCCATTCTGGGGGCTCTGGAAGGTTATTAAAGTATGTAGGAGGCTTGGTGGGGGTCAAGGAAACGAAAACCATTGTGTTTTGCAGGATTTTTGAGCCATGGCAGTGTGTGTGTGGACCAAAAAAAAAAAAAACACCTAGAAAAGTATGTGTGTGTTTTTAGGGGGTCTGGGGCTTTGAGTGGTCACACGTTGCCCCACCACCAAGGGGCACATGCCAGTGGCTGTGGTAGCTGTGGGACTCTGGGAGTAATCGGTTCAGAAAATAATTTCCCCAAGCTCTGTCCATCTCAAAAGTATGTCTAAGAGGAGTTGACAAAAGGAGGAATAAGACTGACAGGTAAGCTAGCTGGGGGATTCTGGTAGCTGTAATCCAAAAAACAACTTTTCAACTCTCTGTCCATGTCAAGACTGTCCCTAAGGAGTATTGGGATGAGGAGCAATGGAAGTGGCAGGTGATTGCTGTATTGTCTTAGACTGAACTGTTTCAATAGCTTTTTTAATGAGATTCTATCTTGAAAGTGTAGTCTTACATCATATTAATATTGTCAAATGTTGAGTCCTAGTTTAATGTTCACTTTTAAAAATGATTTTAGCTATATATTGTTTTAAAATGGTAAGCAAGCCTCCTTAAGTCTCTGTTTTGGGAGAAAGGTGGGGCAGTAATACTAATGCTTGATCCATGGGGAGGCACGGGCAACAACAACAACAACACCATGGTGTAGTGGTCTGAGTGTGGAATGGGACTTTGGGAGACCAGGCTTTGAATCCCTGCTTCACCATGGAAACTCACTTGTGTCCTTGGGCAAGTCATACTCACTCAGCCTCGGAGGAAGTCAATAGCAAACCTCCTCTGAACATATCTTGGTGAGAAAACCCCACGATAGGTTCGCTTTAGGGTTGAGCTAAGTCAGAAATGACTTGAAGGCACAAAACAATGCTGACAAGGAAAAGTTGGACTCAATGCCTGAGTAAGTCACTAACAGGATGCTAGCCCATATTTTAGCATACTCTCTGGCTTTTCTTCGCAAACGAAGATTCAGGAAGGACTCATCCCGTGCTTTCTGCAAGCGCGCTGATGACTAAAAAGGCCAATCCGAGATAAACAAGTCTGGTTGCAAAAAGCACAGCAGAAGGTCTCCTTGGGTGATGTTTTTGGGTTGTGATTCTTTCTGCGTTGTCGTTTCTCTTCAAGACTTGTTCGTTGTGAGTTCTCAAATAAGGCTGCAGCATTGTGGATAGTGCGTCTCCATGCCTCCCGATGTGAGGCCAGGGCGGACCACTGTTGGTGATCAATTTGGCCAAGCCTGAGATGTTGTTTCAGGGAGTCTTTGTATCGCTTTTTTGGAGCGCCCCTCTTACGCTGACCCGTGGCGAGTTCACCGTAGAGTAGTATTTTTGGGAGGCGATAGTCCTCCATCCTAGAAACGTGCCCTGCCCAGCGCAGCTGTGTTCTCAATATCATGGCCTCAATGCTGGTGATCCCTGCTTGCTCAAGGACAGCAATATTCGTCACATAGTCAGTCCAGTGTATATTTAGGATTGTGCGTAGACAGCGCTGATGAAAGCGCTCAAGGAGTCGTAGGTGGTGGCGATAGGTGACCCATGTTTCAGATCCATAAAGGGCATACAAAGCATTTAGAAACACATATTTTCAGTAAAATACATCTATAAGTGTTCATTTTGCAAGAAAATTGTATGCATGATGAATATTTCAGTACAAAATATTTGTCTTGTAATTTTTTTTGGGGGGGACATGGATAAATGAGTGAGGAATAGCATGGGATGGATTTTGCATGGAATAGATTTCTGAATGAACACCTGTGACATTGACACAGTTCAGGAACAGATTGATCCGTACATTCCTAAAGATGGATGGTAGGGGAAGGGAAATGCATGACCAGCAACATGGATATTGATTTGGTTGCCTGTGCTGATTTTGACTTGGTATGGGGCCATTTTGTCAGAACATGTGATCAGGTGAAAGTGTTAAAATTCACAGTAGCCAACAGGAATTTGTTGTTGTGTGTCTTCAAGTCATTTCCAACATATGGCAACCCTAAGCTGAACCTATCACAGGGTTTGCTTGGCAAGATTTGTTCAAAGGAGGATTGCCATGGCCTTCCTTGGAGCCTGAGAAGCTGTGACTTGCCCAAGGTCATGCAGTGGGCTTCCATGGCCAAGCAGGAATTTGAACCCTGGTTTCCAGAGTCCTCGTCTAATACCCAAACCACTACACCATGCTGACTCTCTAGCCAAAAGAAACAACCAATAGCATAGAATCCTGACTGTTACTGGAGCTCAGGAAAATGTAGATAAAACTTAAATCATGTGTGTCATGTGGCCTAGGGCCAATCTATACACTCAGATTAATCACATGATACACAGTTCTCAGGACCATACTATTTCTGACAGCAGGTAGACTAGGTGGATTGCATGCTTGAATATTCTGCCTACACTCACCATCTCTCATCCCTTGGAAACATGTCAAAGTCTAGTTATGCTAAGTTTGGGCATTCAGAGAGGTTTTCCTTTGCAGAAGCATTTTGAAAGATACAGTTCTCCACCTCTAGCTAAAAGAAAGAAGGAAAGAAATGGTACTATCCCAGACGCTCAGTACAATGTGATTTATCTGAATCCGTAGATGGACTCTCAGTTTGAGTAATGAGCTAAAGTAATCTAATTTCTGTGGCCGGAAAGACAGAATTCTGCAGCCTGCATAAATAATGCAAGCGAAGCAGATTCACTTTGCTTTCCCTGTTTTGCATAATTTATCCTGCTTCCTATGAGGAAGGGCAAAGAACTTTGCAGAACACTATGTCCAAAATTCTGTTGATGTTCTAAGCTGGCCAATGCCAGGAAGAAGAGGGAAAAATAGCTTCGGACACTCTTGCCATGAAGGATATAAGAGAATGGAGAAAAAGACTATTAGGAGCTAGAAGATTTTGTCTGCCTTCTCTCACCACCACTGTGTGATCCAGCGGGGTGGGGGTCACTGCTAGTGTAAGGCATCAACAAGACTTGTTTGTGAATCTCATCTCTTCTTTTTGAAACATTCAAGTTTCCAGCCTTTGTGGCCCTGGACATAATTTTCAAGGCTCCAGAAATGAACTCCCTTCCTGGTTGCTGAGATTTCATCAGGCATCGACCACGTATTTTTACATACATGGTCTCCAAGATCTGAGGCAGCATTCTGAATCCCAATTGCTAGGGAACCATGGCATGAGAAGACTCGTCCTTGTGTCCTGCTTGAAGGGATGAAGGATTTGGTTAGCCACTGTGGGAATCTGGTCTAACTAGACCTTGGGTCTCCTCTTCTATGGGCCTTATGCTGTTATATCTTTGTAGTCGTACATACCCTCTGGCATTTCACAGATGAAAACAAGGATATATGTGGCCAAGCAACATCAGAGTGGGTCAAGATGACAAAAGTTATTACTAAAGAAGGACATACAAGCTAGGAGAGGCTGTAGCTGTTTGCTTTGTCTGGGCCTCCTGGGAAGGGCAGGATTCTGCCCCTTCATTTCCACTCTCCCCTGCTGAGTTAATTGAGTGTAAACTATTTTTGCACTTTGAGCTCAGGTTGCAGCTATTGAAGTAAGCTGAGGACAAAGGAGGAGGAAGAGGAGAGAGAAACTGGCACATTTTTAAATCTATTGAAAAGGTGGATGGCAGAGGATTAATCAAGATTGTCCCTGCCAAATTGGGCAGTTGAAGGGTCTGGTCATATATGGTAGAAGTGCTCTTCTAAAGGAATGCTGGAATGCTTGTAAGGTTGAAATTGTTTGGAGTATTAGTAACACTAACAGGCTGGTATCCTATTAGCTACCTATGTGCACATAAGTGCAGCTTACATGCACATAAGTCCCATTTTTGACAGGACACAGAGGGTAATTCACTTATCCTTGCATTTCCATCCAAAAACCTCCTGCCACCCAGACCCAGGAGCTGTTCAGCTATTCAAACCCTGCAGCTGCCCCTTACCAGCAGAGAATGAGGAGGGATGGAGGAGACAATTCAGACCATGAAGATGGGCTGCTCTGGGCTTCTGGAGGAAGGAAAAGGAGGGTGCACTCTGTTTGAGAGCACAACCTTATTTCTTCTCCCTTTACCAAACTGAAAACAGCTGCTTCTTTATGGGTTCCACTTCTTCCTTTTCCCTGTAGTAAGCAATGGCAGCAGGGACCTCTTTGGGGGCTTCACAGCTTGTGGGTGGTGGGAGGACACAGAAATGCATGTGCAGAGTTATGCTGTGTTGTAGAGTCTCAGCCACAAAGTGCCAACTTTTAATTAAGGGGTTGTCTAAACGGTAAAAATACTTGTCGTTGAATTCAATGAGAAGCCTACCTGTCTTAATGGGAATCTGTGTTGTTACACTATATTCAGAAGGAGGGGCTCCAAAACAACAAAAACTCCAAGGGAAAAGTCTTTGCAGCTTTCCCCAGAGTTTTTGAAAAACAGCGAGGGGGCTGCATATTCCCCTTCGTTAGGACAGCGACTCGATAGGAATCGCTGTCCGAAAGTACAGGAAGTGTGACCCCGTTTGGCTGGAAAACTGCAGGGGGTGGGGCCTGCTGACAGGACAAGCTCTTGCAGCTGCCATTTCTATCCCCCCACACCTTTAGTGAGCAATGGGGGGGGGTCGCCGCCATCACCGCCAGGACAGGGAGGGAGGAGGACTCTCTCATCCTCTTCTCCCTTCCCTGGTCCCCCCCTCGCATGCCACTATCATCACTGGGATGGGGAAGGGAGGAGGACTCTCTCATCCTCTTCTCCCTTTCCCGTCCGCCTCCTGCGCTGCCATCATTGCTGCTGCCAGGATGAGAAATGGAGGAGGGTTCTCTTGTCTGGGCTGTCATCTTGGATGTGAAGCTTCTGGGGCCTGTTGAGGGCAAAAACACCATTAAGATGAGCCACAGCTGCTGTGACTTGCTATTACTGTGGGGCACTACATTTTTCCCCTTGGAAAGATGGGGCCTACGTACTTTTGATGTGAAGGTATTTGGGGGTTCCTCTGTTCATTCACACACACACACACACATACTTGCAGAGCCCCAGAGTACTGTTAAAGCTGCCACCACCCCTTGACTTTAGACCTTAACCCTTTCTGTGTAATCCCAAGGTTCAGTTTACTTCTAACTCTGACCCTGCAGAGTTTCACCTACCCCTTACCCTTGGGGAAGGACAGGCCAAGCCCGGAGCGTGGAAAGAGTGTGCAGCAAAGAAAGATTAAAAAGGAAGTTTATTCTAAGCAGAGTTACATAGCAAAAGGGTATCTCATTCATGGAAGGCTCCTCTTTCGAGGTACACCTTGAGTTACAAGTTATAGACAAGTTTAGTCATCCAGCCAAGTTTATAAAACAAACATAAGCTCCCTAATGCGACTAAGCTAAACAGTCCCTAGACTACTTACAATATACAGTCCAGTTGTGCTGGGTTTTTAGGGAAGCTGGGAGTCTATGCCTTTTGGCTTAGTCTTGGCCAAGCATTTCCAAAGCTGGGATGAGAGTCCCCCATCTCAGGACTCTCTTTGTTCTTCTCTGTTCTTCTCTCTGCCTTGTGGCCCCTGAGGCAGTATTTATCACCTCTTCTCTGAAGCATCTCAAAGTTGCATTGGTCAGCTGTCTCTCCTGACTTGTGACTCCTTTATCACACAAACCCCTAATACAATGTCACTTTACTCTCAACACCTAGTTAACCCCTTGTTTACCTGACTGACTGTCCTTGCCAGATAATGGGGAGAGCCCATTATCACATTAGGTACTGAAGGAAAAGGTAGATCCTATCCATAGGTTCATAGGAGACTATCAGATGCAGCAAAAAGTACCTTACGGAGAATGCCAGGATGACATTCCTGTCCCATGGACGGGACCTGGTTTCACATGATGTCATGCTCATCGCGTTCTGCTCCTATGCTTCAGCAGTTAGTAAGGCAGCGCTTTTCATTGATGGGGCCTCCCTGTCAATGAAAAGTGCTGCCTTACTAACTGCTGAAGCAGAGGAGCAGAATGCAATGAGCACAAGGACATGTCAAACCAAGTCCCGCTCATGGGACAGGAACCTCATCCTGTCATTCTCGTAAGGTACTTTTTGGATGCATCTGATAGTCGCCATACTCTGACAAACATGATACAAAAGGAAAAAAAGAATATATGGAAGGAAGAGCAAAGCACATTTTGGAAGGCAGCTCCTGCTTTGGCCCATTTCTGAATCTAGGCTGGTCTCCCCCATCTTCTTGGTAGCCCTGCCTGCAGCCTTCCCATGATCTTTGGTCCACTGGCTGGTGGATGACGACAGAATGTACTGCCTTTCAGCTCTCCAGTCCTGGGGCAACTGAATTCGCACCTGGTGCTACATTGCATACTTCTCCATAATCTGCTTGGAACCATTGAGTAGATACTGTCTCCCTGCCTGTAGTCTCGAACTAGGAGGACCTCCACTGTATCTGTGTTAGCTTTCAAGGATAAGCAGTTTCAAGGAAAGGCGTGTGTCTTCTCTGTCAGACTTTAAATGCCTCCTCCTGAAGCACAGTTCCTGTTTCAAGCAGCCTGGTGATAAAAGAAAGAGCCAATCAACCCCAAAGAACATGAAACGTCTGTCAGGAAGAGTGTCAGAACTTTACACGGGCATCAGGATGCTTGGGAGAGTTTGCATTTAGGTATGTTTGTTTGCAAAAAAAAAAAAAGTTTTTTTTTTTTTGAAAAAGCCTATTTATATCACACCGGAATCTTGCTGCTGAGGAATATTTTATGCGTTGGAGGAAGAGAGACATAATCAGGATAAACATTGGCAGCTGGGCCCATTCCCTCTCTGCAATAAGCAAGGCAAATAAACAAAAGCCAAAGTATAGCAGCTAGGGATGTGTAAGGAATCAACTATAGGAGACTATTTTTTTTAAAATGCAGACTTTGCATGGTTCATGCTGCACTCCATGGGTGAAGTTTGCTCTCTGGGACTGACCTACTCATGGTTGGCTGCATCTCTTTTGGAGGGACAAGAATGCACCCATTTAAAATGTATATGCTTCAGATGTGCTTAAAACATTGCTCAAACATGCTTTAGCCAATGCGGGGATGTGATCAAGCAATTGCACAGTTTAAAACATGTGCACTTGGGAAGAGGGGAGGGAAGGGGTGTGTCCTGTCCCATTGAAACAGCAGCAAAGGCAGAGGAGGCAAAATGTGGAAGTGGGAATAGGAGGAGGTCCCCAGATGTGGATTCAATAGGCATGCTGTCATCACTAACAGTAACTTTATTTATTTATTTATTTACAGTATTTATACTCTGCTCTTCAGCCACCAAGGCACTCATAACTGCTTACAAATTATTAGCAATAGCACTTACATTTCTATACCCCTTTACTACACAAGTACTCTCTAAGCAGCTTTACAATGTGTATTAGCTAATTGCCCCCAACAAGCTGGGTACTCATTTTACCAACCTGCAAAAGGATGGAAGTTGAAGTGAACCTTGGAGTCCTGCAGGCTTGAACTCACAACCCTGTAGCTGCAGTACCAGCATTTAACCACTGTGCTACCAGGGCTCCTAACTTGCAGCAGTAGTGGTGAGATTTGAAGGGCTTCAAGCACCACACTCTTGGGTCAGAATCCTGTAGCTAAGTTCCTCTTAAGCTCTCTGATGTGGGGAACTGGCAGGGTGTTTTTCCCCAATGTGCCAGGGACTGGCATCATATTTGTGCCCATTGACTACCACTATTTCTTTCTTTCTTGGAAAACGTGTTATGGACTGGCCGGCCATAGCTCATGGTCTGACACCAATCAGTGGACCACCTGGTTTGGACCACCTGGTTGAGTACCACTGGTTTTGATGGGTTACTCTGCATGACCTCCAGATGTATTGGTGCAAGTCCAGGCCACTATTTACCTGCAGCGCTTAAACTCTTTGAAGCCAAACCAGTAGCACAACTGCTTTATGGATCCCAATTGGGACCCTTCCCCAACCCTGCTCCATTAGAACTTGTCCAATCCAAATTCTTTAGATCAGCTTTCCAAACTCCAAAATGTGTCTCTAATGCAGCTCTGAGACTGGAGGCAGGATTTATGAAAATGGAGGCCAGAGTGTGGGTGACCATACTCAACTACTGGCTCAGACTATCCCTCTTTCCCACTGGCCTTGCTCCACTAACCTTAAGTGATGATTTCCAATCCAGCTGGAAACAGACAGTGATGACTAAAATCTCAATGCTGGGCCTTTCTCCAGATCTTCTGCTAAGCCTGGGATATGATAGGGCAAAAGCTACTATCAAACAACGGGTAGCAGATATAGAGCGACAACTGGATCTAGCCAGTACTCCAGCCTTCATTGCTAGTGACTCCAATAGATATCTGGCCTCACCTTTGGCATACTTAGCAACACTTGAAATACCTAAACATCGAAGGACCTTTACTCTTGCACGGTGTCGTGCCCTCCCTTCAGCTGTTCTTGAAGGCCGATACAAGAAGATCCTCTTCTCAGACAGACTGTCCCCCTGCAACTCAGGCCAAATAGAAACAACAGAGCATGTATTACTCCAGTGCTCATACTACAGGGACATACGTCTCAGACTTATTTCACCCCTGTTGCATAAATATCAAGGGCACACTGGACAATTCTATATAAACTTGTTGCTTTCAGACACCAACCCAGGAACAACTTATAATGTTGTCAGATTCTGCGTAGCTGCGGTTAAAATTCGACAGACAATGTCCTCAGCAGTAGAATAGTGTCAACCTAGTCTTGTTATACTGGAGCTAACATTTTAAATACTGCTTTTAGCCTGTTTTTATCCTGTGATTTCACCTTTATTTTGTATCCCCTTTTTACCTGTGCTGGTCTATGACTGTAATAAAGATTCTATTCTATTCTTGGTGCAAGTCCATTTCAAGATGCAGAGGGAGGTATCCTGTACCTCCTTGCACAAGGCCTTTATCCCTAGATGTGCAAGGTCAGCAGGAGGCTCCCAGGTGCAGCTGCATTCCTGCCAATTATTGGCTGCAAGGGTACACCTGAGAGCTGTCCAGCTGTCTTTGCATACCTGAGGAAGCAGCAGCAGCTTCTATCCTTGCCCGGGGTAGGGGCATATGGTAGGGGTGTACTTTCCCCCCAGTACACAAGAGCATACAGATGGGTTCTGGTACCCCCCCCTGCAGCCAATCAGGGTTCAGGGTGGAGCTGTGTCCAGAAACCTCCAGCTGCCCTTGCATACACTGGGAAGGAGAAGAAGCCACTCTCTCCAAGACTACCAGCAGAGAGCTACACTCCATGAGGGTAGCTATTGGATCATGGCCTTGTTATATTCTCATAATAAAAGAAATGGGGAATACAAAATAATAATTCTTCTTCACCGTCTCAGACATTCCTGGTAGCTTTGTCCAAAATGAGCATCACATGAGACTTCTGAGGCAGTGTCATTTCTCCACCTTGGGTTCCTGACTTTTCTACCTTTAGTAGCTGTACCTAGAAACATCAGTTAAAGTTACTGCTGCACTCCATTTCTATGAAGTTGAGCAAGCAAATCCCACTTTGAAAGGGGCCCAGATTTTTTGTCAGATAACCTGCTCCCTTTAAAGAAGTCAACATTGTTCATATTAGTATCTCACCTTTCCTCCCAAGATCTTGGCTGGCATCCTGTTCAGTAGTTACTTGATTGTGAGATGGACATGCAATCTCACATACCCCCCAATGTTTCACAGAGGAAAATGGGGACATGTGAAGCCAAGCAACATCAGAGTGTGGCCAGGATGGCAAATGTTGTGTTATTAACAAGGAAGAACACACATAGGGGAGGCTGCAGCAGTTTGCTTTTGTCTGAACCTACCGGAAAGGTCAAGATTCTGGCTCCTTCTCTCCTCCCCCACCCTCGCTGAGTTAACTAACTGAGTGCAAACAGCTTTTGCACTTAGTTTGCAGCCACTGAAGTAAGCTGAGGACAAAGGGGGAAAGAGAGAGAGGAGGAGAGAGAAACTGGGACATTTTAAAAGTATCTGAATAAATGGGAAGACAGAGGATTAATGATGTTATCCCTGCCAAATCAGGACAGTTGGAGTATATTAGGAAAGTTGTTAACAATCAAACATGACTCTCTCCATCCCAAACCTACCATTTCAGCTTGATAGCACCTCAACAAAAGTGTTTTTGATATACTGCATATTGGGGCACTGGCAAATAATGTCTGCAGCATGGAGTGCCTTGGCAGAAGAAGTTGTGGCAAGGCCCAGCTGCGTCTTTCAATCTGCCTGTTCTGGCATGTTCTGCAGTCAGGAGAGCACTGCAACCATAATTTCCCAGGCTGAAATGTAGGTTTTTGAAGGGTGGCACAGTCAAACATAACTATGACAGTGGATATCTTTCATTTGGACAGTGAGCCCTTGGTACCCACTGGGGTTTGGTTCCAGCACTCCCTGTGGATGCCGAAATCCATGGATGCTCAAGTCCCATTATATACAATTACATAGTAAAATGGTGTCCTTTATATAAAATGGCAAAAAATCAAGGTTTGCTTCTTGGGATTTATTTTTTGGTGAATATTTTCAAGCCATGGTGAAATCCACGGATGCTAAATCCATGGCTACAGAGGGCTGATGCACTTTTGTCTGCTAATGCAAGATTTCAATCCTTGTGTAGTATAGCCCTTCCAAGGCTGCAACACTTCATAATATTGATTAAGAAATTACACACTTGTTTCTTTTCCACATCATCATCACCATCATTTCCTCCTTTCAGGTGGAAAAGAAATGTGAATCTTAACTGGTTTCAGCCTTGCATATTAAATGAGAGTGTACAGCTCCCCCAAATATTTTTGCTACAACCAGGTGAGGGGTTTTTTTTGGGGGGGGGCATCTGTTTTGGAGGAAATTTTGGTCAGTCTTGGAGGATTTGCAGTTTAGGGAGTGGTATTTGTATGTAAAATTCTAAACAGTACTAGAATGCAGTTGGACTTTTTGTCTCCCTGCGTAAGATATCCTGTACCTCCCTACACAAGCAGTTCTACACACTACAATGTAAACTACTATTTTAAATGCTAGTTAGCATGTGGGTGTAGGTATGAAGGGGGAGAATGAGGGGAAGATCCATCATGATATAGTGGTTTGAGTGTTGGACTAGGACTCTGGAACACCAAGGTTCAAATTCCTGCTCAGCCATGGAAACCCACTGGACAAGTCACACTCTCTCAGCCTCAGAGGAAGGTAACAGAAAGCCCCTTGATCAAATCTTGCTAAGAAAACCACACAGTAGGGTTGCCTTAGGCCTAAAAACTCTAAAGGCACCAGATCCGATATGTGGGGTCAGGTCAAGTTAGTACTTGGATGGGAGGCCACCAAGAACAACCAGGTACTGGAGGCTATATTTCAGAGGGAGGAATTAGCAAAAGCACTTCTGAGTATTACTTGCCTTAGAAAACTCTATGAAATTAATTGGGTGACTATACATGAACAGGCAACTCAAAGGCACACACACACACACACACACACAATTGTAAATTTGCAAGAGCAAGTTTTTTTGGGTGTTTTGATTTTTATTTTTTATTTTTTTTTTTGGTAAGTATACAAAATTAAAGATGCTTTGTGCACAGTCTGTTTAGAAGCAGAATCATCAGTTGGGTTTCCTTGCATCATTGTGAACATTTATTGGCGGGGGGGGGGACAGTTTTGCATGAATTGTATGAAGCATGAGAGAGAAGAAAGCACTTGGAGTTTCGCTCTTGCAGTGGAGCAAGAAATCTCAAGGGGATAAGGAATCCCCAACAGGCTGTGTTGAGAGAGCTTGCCTCAACCATAAAAGAAACGGAAAGCTATGTGAACAAAAACACTGGATAACAGTTGGCATAAATGCATCCTGTTCTCATAACAGTTCTGTAGGGTAGGCTGGTTAGAGGCTACCATTTAACCCTTTAAGATTCATGAGTGACATCTGATGGTAGATTGAAAGATTGAACTCAGCAGTTTATTTAACGGCACAGTGCCAGGTGGGCCCATGCTTGGTAGCCCAGGCTTCACCCCAAACAAGCAATTAAATCAACTTTATATAGAATTCTTACAAAAACATGCGCTTTGGCCATTCAGTCACATACACTATGCTATGTTGGTACAGCTTGAGTCTCCCTCATCCGAAATTCTTGGGACCAGAGATATTTTGGATTTTGGAATATTTTGGATTTTGACATACTTGCATATGCATAATGAGATCTCTCGGAGATGATACCCAAGTCTAATTGTGAAATTCAGTTATGTTTCATATACACCAAGGGGCTGTCTAGACTCCTCATGGAATCTGAGGGGAATTTCTTTTGTCCTAATGAGATCCTGCAGTGATTCACCATATTCAGAAGGAGCAGGGACATAAACCACAAAAACTACATGAAAGAAGACTTTGGGACTTCTCCTGAGGGTTTTTTTTTAAAAAATGCAGGGGAAATGCACACTCCTGCTCATTAAGACAACCAAATTGCATCACAGTGCATTCCTGGATAACAGTGGAAGTGGTGTGCATGGGGTGGGTGGTGGGGGCTTGCTGGAAATGACGTGGCCAGAACTGCCGTTTTGGATTTTCGCAGTAGCAATCATGTGCTTTTTCATGGCACTGAGGTGACAAAACAGCTTTTAAAAGCTTTTTTAGGCAGAAGGTTGCAATTGCGCACCTTAAATTTACTGTTAAAAAAATACCATTCAGCAACAGCAACTTGTGGAAAATAAAAACATGAGTAATTCACTCATGGCCACCATCTTGAGTCACAGGCATGCCTCCATGTGAACATCAAATATGTATAGCTTCACGTACCAGTGATCTTGCCAAAAAACCATGGAGACAAAAGAGTGCTGCTGTGAATTTGCGATAATGCGCTTCAATCTGCATTATATTGCCTCATTTAGACAAGCCCCTAGCCCAAAGGTAATTTTTTACACAATATTTTTGATTGTTGTGCATGAAACAAAATTTGTGTACACGGAGCCATCATAAAACAAAGGCATCACTACCTCAGCCACCCATGTGGACATTTTGGATTTTGGAACATTTCAGATTTTGGAAACCCGGATAAGGGAAAATCAACCCGTATTCATTACACGTGTTGTGTAACCAAAACCCTACTGGTGGAATATTTACATTGTGCTGAAATATTGCAGGATCTTGACCAGAGTCTGAAAAACTGGATGAGAAGGCCGGACTGTGCGACATTAGCTGCAGGGCCGGGTATGCGTGTCGCTTTTCCTCCCCCTGTATGCAGAATTCTTTCCTCCTGATTCACTTGGTGATTCATGCAGGAGGAGGCAGAAAATGCTATTTATTTAATTAGAGCTAAAGATTTCAGGCCTCGTTTGTTCCCCAGCAGCATTAGGACATGTCACAGCTTTGGACGTTCCTCCTGGCGCCTGACGTTGATAGAGTGGGGGAGATGTCAGGAGTAATCAATGCTGCTCGAATCATTGTGATGGGCACATCAAGGCACTCTGGCTTCTTCTGGTCAAAGAGAGAGGCTGGAAAACCCGGTTCCCAATTATACACAAGCCAGTATGGTATAACAGTTAGAGCAGGAGTGGGAATCATACCACCCTCCCTATGTTGTTGGACTGCAAGTCTTAGCCGCCTTAGGCATCATAGCCAATGGTGAAGAAGGCTAGGAACTGAAGTCTAGCAACACCTGGGGGTTAGACGATAAAAAAATCCTCAAAGAATGCAGGCAGAATACCTTTTGTCCAGATGAGCTCCTACTGGGATTCACCATATTGGGAAGGAGGGGGGCTGAAAACTCCAATTAGTTTGCAATAACAGCTTTTGCTGTTTCTCATGATCTTTTTTAAAAAGTATACAAAAATGTGCATAACAGGATGTCTGAACAACCAATTTGAATTGGGGCACATCCAGGAAGTCAAAACGTGATTGGTGGGATGTACGGCAGGGATGGGCTTGCCAGTGACAAAGCGGCTGGAGCCACCATTGTTGTTTTCAGGGACACAATCGAGCGTACGATCGAGTGCTATTTTCAAGCGACAGAGCAAAAAAAAAAGTTTGTACGTAAAAGATTGCTCTTCCACATCTGTCTTTTAATGGTAGAAAGCAGGGATAGAGGGAGCTTTTCGGGAGATAATAAGGCAGGTACAGTTGTCCCTCCACATTCAGGGATTTGACATTCACGGAATTGAGTATTCACGGCTTGAAAATATTCTTAAAAAAATAATAATCCTAATAGCAAACCTTGATTTTGCCATCTTATATAAGGGACACCATTTTGCTATGCCACTGCATATAATGGGACTTGAGTATTCACGGATTTGGGTATTCACGGAAGGTCCTGGAACCAAACCCCAGCGAATGTGAAGGGACAACTGTAATTCACTCGCAGCCGCCATCTTTTCTCACTGGCACGCTCTGTGTGAAACTGCAAACTCAGATAGCTTTCCATGCCAGCAATCTTGCGAATGATTCGTGAGGACAAACGAACACTGCTGTGATAGTGAGGTAATGAACTATTTTTTGCAATTAATTCTCCCATCTAGCTGAGCCCTTGGAGAACTGCATAACACCTGTGCCTGTGTCAGAGAGTTTAGGAGGTTCTAGTTCTCAATGAGTCAGGACACAAGGTGATCTTAGGCCAGTTGCACTTTGTCAGCATGACCTAACTCACAGGGATGTTGTGAGGATAAAGTGGAGATATGTACAGGACTGGTTTAAGGAATTTTGGGGGGCCCTGCAATGCTTTATTTTGGGGGCCCCATATATTTATCTCAGGTCAATGTAACCTAACTCAGCCTAAGCTATTCACAGTACAGGAAATTCAGATTATTACTAATACCATAATGTTTTTGCAGGAGGAGGGTTACTATGGGTACCCCCACAAGGATGGGGCGCCCTGCAGATGCTGACACTGCTGGTGCCTTAAACCAGCCCTGGATACTTAGAGCCTTGTATACCACCTCAGCTTGCTGGAGGAAAGATGAGATACATAAAGACAACTAATAAATACAATAAATAAATAAGGCCAATAAAGAAGCAGTTTTTTTGTCACATGTCAAACCTCCTGAGACAAAAATAAATAAAAATAAAATCACACTATGGAGATTTTCCCATGGGCTATATATTCCGTGGCAGGAACAGAACAGGGTCAGGAAAGCTTTTCCCTTTCGGACGACGTTGTCCCTGTTCTGTCCTGCATCCATCCTACTCCCGTGACTGTTCCAGAACAATGTAATCACAATTTTTCATCGTGAATAGACCTCCCGTTCTGTTACTATCACACAATCACGGGTGTGCGAACAGGAGCCCCATTCCTGTTCCAAAATGACAGTTGTGGAGGGGAGGTTCGTTCCGAGCACTTGCTGGTACGATCTGGACATCCAGGTAAGTGGCACCCTTTATTTTACCCTCCCTGTTTTGATTATGTGATTTAAAGTGTGTTTTTGTGCTTGGTGAACTGATTTTATGTTTGGGGGAGTTTTATTTTTAAAATTTACTGTCTGGCCATTATCACGTGATGATAACGTTTCAGATGGTCGGTCATAAAAGCAGCCTTACCACGGCTGCATTTATGGCCGACCAGCGAGGGGAGGGGGAGCCCGTTCCTGCAGCGGAATTAAGGTAAGTGTGTGAAAGATTTATGTTATTCTGTAGCAGGAACAGGAGAGGAGGTGGTGGGGCAGTAACGGGGCATTTTGGCCCTGTGTGAAAATCTCCTGTGAGTGCCACCATAGAGAAATCCCTTTCGCTTGTGCCCATCTATCATTGCTCCACTTAACTGGGGCACAGAGATGTGGCCATCAAATCTTAGGTTATATGCACGCTGTTTTGGCAGGACCTGGTCCTTAAAAGGAGAAGAGCAAATATGTGCCCAGTTGCTGGATGGCATTTCCCATCATTCCCAGTATTCAAGAAAGCTGATGAGAGTTACAACCCAACAACATCTGGAAGGCCATGTGTTCCAAAGGTATCCTGGGACAAAGCAATTTTGGATTTTAAAGGCAGTCACCAAACTTTGACTTGTGCCTGCAAACAAACTGGTAACTGAGTGAGAGATCTTGCAGAACGGGTAGAAACTGATCTTGTCAGCAGGTGGTCATTACCATTCTCGCTGCAGCATTTCTGAACACTCTTCAAAGGTAGTCCCATGCAGAGGACATTGCAGAAGTCCAGCCTAGTTGTAAGTAAGGCTGCTACCACACTGCAGAAATAATGCAGTTTGACACTGCTTTAACAATCATAGTTCCATCCTATGGAAACCTGGGATTTGCGGTTTGTTGTGGCACCAGAACTATCTGACAGAGAAGGCTAAATATCTCACAAAACTACAAATCCTATAATTCCATAGCCATGGCAGTTAAAGCGGTGTCAATCTGATTTATTTCTGCAATGTGGCAGCAGCCTAAGACAAATCAAGTTAGGCTAACAGAATCCTGCTATGGTAGGGGTGGGCAGAGTGAGGACCTGGGGGATCCATGCCCACCTATTTTTGTAGCCCTTAACCTCTTGGTACTTCCAGTATTGCCCTTTCTCTGACACACAATAAGAGCCTCTTAGAAGCCTTTAGAAGTAACAAGTCATTTTAAAACAGGTGACAGGTCTTCCCTGCATTCTACAACATCAAAAAATATTGGGGTGTTTTTTTTGTTTGTTTGTTTGTTTTTACAGCTAGTGGCCCATTCAAACTACACAAATATAGTGTTGTATTCCACTATAACTGCCATAGAAACAACCTATGGAATCCTGGGATCTGTAGTTTGATGAGGCACTAGAGCTCTCTGACTGAGAGTTCTAAATGCTCCTCCCTAAATTGCCAGTCCTAGGATTCCAGGAGGGCAGTTATCGTGCAATATCGTGCTATCATTGTTTAGTATGAATGAGCTTCAAAACTCAACTTCTACCCCTTCCAGCATTTTTTGTATTTGTTTTCTGGGCATTTTTGGCCATGTTTACAGTCCCCAGAGGGTCCCAGGACAGAAAATCAGCCCCCAAACCTTCTGCATTTGCCCACTTCAGTTCTAAGGCCTAAAGCAAGGGTGGGTAACTGCATTGAGGCCAGGGGCCTTCTCAAAATGGCAATTGGAAGTGATGTCACATCACTTCCAATTGCCATTTTGGGAAGGAAATGGACAAAAATAGAGGCATTTGGGTTGGTAGGGTTTTGTGAGAGAAGCTTTGGGGGGATTGGTAACTGTTTGGAAGGGGTTGTAGGAAATCACACATTTTTTAAAAAAATTGGGAGTTTTGGGAGGCCTGGATGGGGACTTCAGAAGTTGGGCCTGGGGAGTTGCATTGCAACCAACAGTTCACAGTTTCTGTACTCCTGGTCTAAAGCAAGAAGTAGGCGAGTACTTATTGTACTGTAGGCGAGTACTGATTTACAAGATATGGTTGGACTGCAACTCCCAGCACACCTCACCATCATCTATGCAGGTTAGGGCTGATGGGAGATAGAGTCCAACAATCTTTGGAGGGCTACACTTTGCCCACTTCTGTTTGACATGGATTTTGAAATTCTATGGCACCCAGCAGATCTGATCCGTTGCTCCTGGCATCATGGACACCGTGAGCCACTTACTCATTTTAAGCTTCGAATCCCCCCACCCCAATGAACAATCAAATATAAATAACTGAGCCATTGTTTCCCAAGTATCTATTCTCTACAACTGGGCTGCAGGATTTAATACAATCCACGAGCCCATAGAGAAACCATTCCATCTGGATGTGTCATCATGACTCACGGCCATTTGCCGGTTTATTCTAGGAAGATGGTGCTAAAATAACACATCAGAGCAATTCGAAACCTCCGTGGTGCTCTGTCTATTTCCAAAATGGAAAAAAGGTGTCTTCAAAAAGAGCTGCGCAGTCGCTTCTCCTTGTTGTAACTTCCTCTGTATTTCCAGCTGGGAGCTTCAGCTCAGAAACTGGGTCGGGCGAAGTGTCCTAGAACAGACATGGGCTCTTAACCACTTAACTGTATCCCGCCTTCTGGGAGGTTGCAGGGTTGCTGTCACTTAAAATCAAGTGAGCAGGTACCTGCACAGAATTTTTTTTGGGGGGGGGGCACCTAGCTTGGTGGTGGAGCCGAGTCAGGAAAGTTGCTTTTTAAGGGATGAGATCCTATTTAACAACCAGGGGAGCATCAAGTTCCACCAGCATCCTTATATGGGGATCTGGGAAAGTGATGGATGCCACCTGGTCGATGGTAGGACTGAGTCTCCCAATGCCCCCACTGGCCATATAAATGGCCATTTGGGTCAAGGGGATGGATCTGAACCACACTGTATGCTGTCTAGTAGCTGTTGCAACTCATTGTATAAGGAGGGATCCACTGCCTCCTTATGCAATGTCTGGAAAAGCGGCAACGCTGGCTAAACCATGCTGACCCAGGGACAGTCAACAAGAGGATTCAGTCCTGGACTATAACTGCCAGTTGGAGTCTGAAAAAGCATTATTATTGTTTGTTGTGGTGTGCCTTCAAGTTGCTTCTGACTTATGGTGACTGTAAGATGCACTTATCATGGAGTGTTCTTGGCAAGATTTGTTCAGGGGGGGTTGTTTGTTATTGCCTTCCTCTTTTAAAAAACTTTATTTTTCTCAAAGCCATTGCCTTCCTCTAAGGTTGAGAGAGTATGACTTGCCCAAGGTCACCCCATGGGTTTCCATGGCTGAGTAGGGATTGAGACTATTTTCTTAGAATACTAGTCCACCACTCAAACCACCATGTTGTGCTGGCTTGCTCTTCTTCTTTTTCTTCCTGCTAACTTCATTTATACCCTGTTTCCCCCCCGCCCTCAAACTTGGAGGAGGTACTTTTCCAAGCTCTGATTTTTTTGGCAGGCCTTGAGTGCAAAGCCTGACATTTATGGAGGACTTGGAGGCTGAGTAACATAGATGTGTTAGGAAGGACAGTCTTGTCCCTTGTTTTTTTCCTGGCTATTGGTCTGCAAGCCAGCCAAACTGGCCAGGTGGTGTTTTCTTTATGTTCTATAGTACCTGGCAGCCCATCAGAAGCTCAATAAACTTCCTTGTTTTGCTGCCTGCTTGGAATGGCAAAAAAAAAAAAAAAAAAACGGTTTGTTTTTCCAAGCACCTGGCAGGAGACAGGATGCGGCTGTTGGGCTGTGCGGCCCTACCATTAGACACAGGGAGGCAGCTGCCTCGGGCACCTGGTTTTGGCCATTACCAAAGGGAACCAATTGTCAGCTGTTTCATTTGCTCCTATTACTGCATTTCCCCCCATTACAAATAGTGGTTGTGGGATTCTCTGGTCACTATACTATGAGTATTATTCCCACCTTTTTCCAAGTTCAGGACTCAAGGCAGCTTACTAAAGATAAAACAGAAACAGCTTTTAAAAAATCATGTCATCCAAAAGGTAAAAATATAATTAAACTGGCAATAAAGTTAAAAGCAGTTATGCCAGTATTCTACCTGAGGCAGCAAAATGTCTTCAGCCAGTCTTTCTGTTGGGCTAATGCTGGCTCCCTAGAGGTCACATAGGAGATTTTCACATGGGCTATATATCCCATGGCAGGAAGAGAATAGGGTCGGGAAAGGTTTTCCCTTTCAGACTATGTCGACCCTGTTCTGTCCCACATCCGTCCTTCTCCAGTGCATGTTCTGGAATAATGTATTCATGATGTTTCATTGTGAATAGACCACCCGTTCCATGTCTGTCACGGAATCACGGGTGTGTGAACAGGAGCCCTGTTCCTGTTCCAAAATGACAGCCGTGGAGGGGAGGTCTGTGCCGAGCACTTCCAGGCATGATCTGGACATCCAGGTAAGTGGCACCCTTTATTTTACCCTCCCTGTTTTGACTGTGTAATTCAAAGTGTTTTTGTGCTTGGTGAACTGATTTTATGTTTGGGGGGCTTTTTATTTTTGAATTTACCGCTTGGCCGTTCTCTTGCAAGAACGGCGGGGATTTCAACCTGCTGGTCATAAATACAGCCTTACAACAGCTGCATTTACAGCTGGCCAGTGAAGGGAGGGGGAGCCCATTCCTGCCGCAGAATTAAGGCAAGTGTGTGAAAGATTTACCTTATTCCATGGCAGGAACGGGAGAGGAGGTGGCGGGGCAGTAACTGGCCATTTTGGCCCCGTGTGAAATTCTCCATAGTACAAGCCTATCCTTTTCAAAAATACCCACAGTGCAGGACTAGTAACAAAGGTTGGCACACCTGATCACCAACTAAGACCCACCTTGCAGTGAGGTGTGTGTGTTTCAGTATCCCTGGGAGCCCCTTGGTCCTGCTTCTCTTACTTTCTTATCCCAGTAGTTTCCTCTTTTCTTACCCCTTCCAAATGAGCCAACGGTGGAATGAGGAAAGGGAAGGAAAGGCAATTCAAAGTGCAAAAGTAGTTGGTACTCAATTGACAAGCTGGAACGTGTCCAGAGGAGGGTGACCAAAATGGTTAAAGGTCTGGAAGCCATGCCCTATGAAGAGTGGCTTAGGAAGCTGGGTATGTTTAGCCTGGAGAAGAGAAGGTTAAGAGGTGATATGATAGCCATGTTTAAATATTTGAAGTGGTGTCATACTGAGGATGGAGTGAGCTTGTTTTCTGTGGCTCCGGAGACTTGGACATAGAGCAATGGATTCAGACTATAGGAAACATGATTCCATCTAAACATTAAGAGGAACTTCTTGACAGTAAGAGCTGTTCAGCAGTGGAACGCACTGCCTGGGAGTGTGGTAGTCTCCTTCTTTGGAGGATTTTAAACAGAGGCTGGATGGCCATCTGTCGGGCATGCTTTGATTGAGTACTCCTGCATGGCAGGGGTTGGACTAGATGGCCCTTGTAGTCTCTTCCAACTCTATGAGTCTATGTTTCTATGACTCATTTAGGGGAGAGGTCAGGAGGGGATGGGTCTTATCCTTCCCTGTAGGGTCAGGGAAAGCAAACTGCTACAACCTCTCCTAGACCTTTATGCTCTTCCTCATTAATAACTTTACCATCTTGATCCCACTCTGATGTTGCTTGACCATTTGTGTCCTAGTTTTCATCTGTGAAATGTCAGCAGGTTTTCAAATGAATGAGCAGTAGTGATGGTAACAAGTGGGACCTACAGAGGGGCGGGGCCCACAGATGGAATTTTGCCTGTCTGCCTAAGGCTGCATCTGCACTGCAGAAATAATCCAGTTTGACACCGCTTTAACTACCACTGCTCAATGCTATGGAATTCTGGGATCTGTAGTTTTGTGAAATATTTAACCTCTCTGTGAGAGTGCTCTGGTGCCACAACAAAATACAAATCCTAGGATTCCATAGCATTGAGCATTGAGCCAAACTGGATTATTTCTGCAGTGCAGATGCAGTCCATATGTAACTAACAGCACCAGCTTCCAAAGTTTGCTTCCAGAGGCTAAGATGGCACCTCTCCCATTCCATGTACCAGACTGAATCTTTTCCAGCTAAGTCTTTTTCCAGCATGGGCAACAGGACAACATCCTTCCTTGTACGTAAGAGCATCAGGGTAGGGTTGCAGAGAAGGAGGGCTGCAGAGAAGGTTGTGTGGTCCATATAGCTCCATCCGCTTGATGCTTGTCAGCATCTCTAGTCTGAGGCAGCTGCTTTATTGATCCGGCTGGTCCGAGTTACGGATGAGATCCTCAGTGGAGAAGTTTTACATCATTGTTTTAAGGATGTGATTCAGCTTTCAGTCCAAGAATATTCTCCCGTACTTCTTATGTGCTTCTTAGAAAGGACTTTATCAGACCACCCCACTTTAATGTTCTTTTGGTGGCAAAAATTGTGTCTGTTTTTTGTGGATTTTTTTCCAGTCTATGAGGCTATATTCTAGAAGAGTTTATTCCTGACGTTGCAAGTTGCGCCTGCATCTGTGGCTAACATCTTCAGAGAATGGTGGCATGTGGGTATGTGGGGTTTACATACTGTGGGTCCCTGTTGAAGAGGATTAGCATGTAAATTTGTGTATTCAGTTGTTGGATGTTCAGTTCTTAGGGTGGGAGGAAAAGCGAGGATGATTAGTGTCCATTTAGCTCATGGTCCATCATCTTCTGGGAAGCCCCCTGTCCCTGGGGGAAGTTCATTTGCATGTGTTGAGTTTTTATTTTGGTGTTTTTCAGGACTGGTAGCCAAACTTTGTTTACTTTTAAAGTTTCCTCTTTCCTGTTGAAGTTGTCCAGGTGTTTGTGGATTTCAATAGCTTCCCTATTCATTCTGATAATTGTTAGCCTGTTCCAGAATTTTGGTGTTTTCAAATAGCATTTTGTGCCCAGGTTGGTTTAGAATGTGTTCTGCTACTGCTGATTTTTCTGGCTGGCCCAGTCTGCAGTATCATTTTTATGCCAGCAAAAGAACCCCCTGTACCAGACCTTACCTTGCTGGTATCAATGAGGCTTGCCTGGTAGTAACAGAGCATAAATGGAGCTCCATTTATTTCCAAGATTGAAATCTCATGGATTCTATCCTGCACTGATTTGTGGTATTCAGAAGGTGGGGGGCAAAAACTTCAAATACTACACAGGAAAAACCTTCATGGATTTTCTTGTACTTTTTTTTTCAAATAACGCGTGGAAATGCACACTTCACATACTATCGTTTTTGCTAAAAGACTGTGGAGACAAAAGCACACTACTATGGATTTGCAATAATGCTCAGGAATCAGCATTGTATCCTCTCATCTACAAGGCCCTGGATTAAATCAAAGGGCACACAATCTGTAATCCCATCTATCCCTTCCTTCCTTCCTCCCTTCCTCCCTTCCTCCCTCCCTCTCTCCCTCCCTTCCTCCCTCCCTGAAAAGCATTTTCTCTAACACTTCCTGCTACCAGTGGGGAAAGTAATGATCCACAATTATTCTGCAATGTGTTTAATTAATTTATGATAACGAGAGAAATGGTTTATATGATGTCACATATTGTTGCTGAAAATTATTTATTCATCTGTTGGTTGTATGTATTCATTTGTATGTACAGCTTGTTATAGTTATTCAGTATAACAATTGAAAATAAGGGAAGACTGGGTGGGGAGAGTGAACAGGTTTCTAGCCCTCATGACTGACAAGACAGAGACAAAGGAGGGTGTAGATAGAAGGGCCCCAGATGTTGCAACACAGTTAAACAATTGCTGGCTACATTTCCCTCCCTCCTCTATTCCCTTTTTAAAGAATGTTGGGCAGTACACAATGATTGCCAGTACCAGCCTGCTGTTAACTTCTGATTTGTCACTTACACACCCTTCACCTGACAAAGAGGTCTGTGTGCATTTGAAAGCTTGCTTCCAGCATTTTGAACATTGGTAGCTACATGGTAGAAGGAGCTGTCTTGTGCTGAGAGTTCAGGCCTTGTAGCTTTCTTTTGTCTGCCCTGATTGGCAGCAGCTTGCCAGAGTCCTAGACAGGTCTTTTCCAAGCCTGCTATCTGTGAGATCCCTTTTAAAAACACAGAGATACCAGGGGACTGAACCTGCCCTTATCTATGCAAAACATGAAGCTCTCCGTTTCAGGAAAGAATAGATGAAACTGCCTCAGATGCTGGGTTGGACCACACCAGACCTGTAAGAGTGCAGTCTGTTTTGTTCTTCTGACCCGCAGCTGCTGAATGGATTAAGATTTTGCCACTCCTGACCAGTTTGGAATTTTACTAATTAAAAGTCACTCAGAGCTCATTCCTCCATGCTTTAAAGGAGCAACTGATTAGCACTACGTGTACTCCATTATGCAGATACATTGTATTCTATTGTATTCTACTGTTGATATGGTCAGTTGACTAATCAATAAATTTGTTGTTGTTGTTATTGTGCAAAGGGATCTTGTAGCACCTTTGAGACTGAGAGAAATAAGTTGGTGGCATAAGCTTTCATAGAGTTAAGTCTGCTTCATCAGATGCATCAAAGCTTATGCTGCTGCCAACTCCTTTCTCTTGGTTAGTCTCAGAAGTGCTACAAGATCCCATTGTATACTGATCCAGACTAACATGGCTATGCCTTTGAAGTCTACCACCATCTATTCTCTTAGTTTTTAGTCATAAGGTGTTATGTAATATTTTATTTTTATATTTATATATTTAAAAATAATAAAATGGTCCCAAATGACCTTAAAATGCCCCTGCAAAAACAGTCTTTTAAAATAACCAGTGAATGTTACTTATTGAAATCAAAAAAGAGCAAACTCCTCACACCTAACAGTGACTGGTATCTTGTTGAGCAGTTACAAATGCCTAAGCCAAACTTACGCTTTTGTAACTACTGGATTTTCATGTTTACAACCCTGGCACCACTGCCACAATCACAAATGCCCCCCTCCAAACCTATGTAACTGTACGTCCCCACTGCAAGAACCATAATCCACTGCTTGGTTTACTTTGGCTCACAACTTTGGCTCACTGTGATTAAGAAACAGTGCCTTGATATCAAATTTGGCTGATCTGGCTGGAAGGGCCATCCAAGGGCTGCCAGGAAATAAAATGCATCCCATGACATGGTAAGGATTCACACCGATGGCAAGCATGGTTATGCCTGGGAATGGCCCCCATAAGTTCCCCACAAATTCACACCTGAATACAAGCATCCTGCATCTACTCTGAAATAGAAACATCGAGGAGACAG
The DNA here is from genome assembly GCA_030847615.1 of Gambelia wislizenii. Lineage (NCBI taxonomy): Eukaryota > Metazoa > Chordata > Lepidosauria > Squamata > Crotaphytidae > Gambelia > Gambelia wislizenii. Next base: position 29,306,174 of record JAUMIR010000010.1, on the reverse strand, counting down.
GTATCCTACATGCTTCAAACATACAACAGGCAATTCATTGCTATGTAGATTAAGCTGACACCTTTGCATCCGAAAGACCAAAAGAGGGTTACCTGCTTATCAGAGTATCCCCATTTTGCAGATCCTGGCTATTCAGAATCCATTCTTAAAACAATGGAGAACTATACAAAATCAAATGTTCCTTTGATCCAGAGTGCAACTTCAAAGGAATTTTCCTTATAAAAACTCTGGAAATCTAAAGTTCTTTGGTTCAATCCCAGTTTCTAGCTGAATCCACACTGTTCCATTCCTTATCCCCCCTCCTGAATTATCCTCTAACTGTCTCCTGGACCCTGAAATGGCTTCCAGCCAGCTTCCGGCATTCCTCCCCAACTCCAGTAACCTTAACTACCCCCCCCCCCACACACACAAGCCTCTCCTTCCCTGCTCTTGTTGCTGCTACCCAAGAGTAACACTGCTTCTCCAAAAGAACGAGCTTCAGGAATTAGATACAGCATTACCCTCATAGCCTGACTATTCCCTTCTAACTAAGTTCTTGTCTTACTCTGGAAATTTTGTTCACTTGATAACTAAATGTGTGCTCTGTGTGTGTGTGTGTGTGTGTGAATGCTACAATTGTTCAATAAAGTTTCATCCATTGATTCTAGACACCTGTCTCCTGTGTGTTTCCTTCACTCCACCCATACACATAGGGTCCAATGTCCTGCAAAAGTGATGCAAACCTCTCGTACTCCATTTGAGTTGCTTCTATTTCCCCATTGAAGCCAATAGATCTTGAGTGGATTTCCACTCCCAAGAGTGTTTTTGTGTAACACCTACCTTAACAGCCAGCAGCTGTATTGAGCAAGGGAGGTTTGTTCTCCTGGTGATCGGGACACAGCAGGATAGTGTCTCCGCACTCCTTTGATCAGTGATCTCCTATGCCACAATCAGAAGTAGAACCGCTGTCACAATTACTCATCACACTGGAAGTCACAGGCAGGAGGGGACTGCTAGTGGCCCAGTCAACAGCAGAACAGACCACAGGCTTTCCTTGCTTGGAGTGGCTGCTGGCTATTAGGATGGGTTTGAAGAGGTCAGGTCAAGGGACATTATACTATGGGCTTGTCTACATGAAGGGGGGGGGGAAACACAGACTGCTCCACAGTAATAGCAAGTTGCAGCAGCTGCAAACTGCCTTAATGGTTTTACAGCTCCCATAAACTGTGCATGCCTGTAGCTGAGATGGCAGCCAGGAGTGGATTACTCACATTTTTAAATCTGCCACTGCCAAACTTTTTTTTTAAAGAAAAACTATTTCTATGGTGCACACAAGGGATATTCTGCCTTTCAAAAAAAAAAAAGAGAGAGAGAGAGAGAGAGAGAATAATAGCACAAATCCCTGTTTTATCACCTTAGCAATAACTTGCTAAGGCGAAAATCCTACATGACAACAGTGGGCACTTGCCCTGTAACCCAACCCTGCCCCTGTGCTCATCCAGCCAATCAGGTTTGCACTTTGTCTTGTATGGGAAGTGATTCATGTTGAATCACTTGTCTTAATGAGCAAAAATGCATATATCCCCGATTTTTTTAATGCTTTTCTTGCATAGTTTTTCCTCTTTTTGCTCCCCCTCCTTCACAATACGATGAAACAACGTGGGATCCCACTAACAGCTCATTTTCTGAGTGAATTCTGTGAGGAGTATTTTCACCGTTTAGACAACCCCTATGTCTGTAATGTATGATCGTGGCCAAAGTTTATTATTTACTTCCGTATTTGATTTACAGCTCATTTTCCTCCCAGGGTTTGGATGTCATGTGGCTTACAAGATAATTAAAAAGATTCCAGTAACAAACACAGTCACTTATGCACATTGTAACAGGAGTAAAATAAGAAAATACAAGTAAAATAAAATACAAACTGAACCAATTCTACTATTAAAGCACCAATTAAAACAATTCGGAAACGCCCGGCTAATAACAAGTAGGAAGTAAAATATTGAAAAGTTCAGCACGTCCTTCTTAAAATGTCAAACTGTACCACGTAGGCAATTGATACTACAGGCTGTTTGGTTGTCCTCCGCACCACCCAAAGTAATGCCATTTAGTCCCTCACTGCAAACAATGGACAAGAAAAGCAGGAGTGCATTGCAGGTAACCGGATTATTTGAAATGCATGTCTTCCAAGCTCTGAGTCCAATCCAGGAGAGCTGTCCTCTGCACCTTGTCCACTGCAGGGGTGGACAAAGGTATATGGAGGTACAATAGGATCCCCTAATAGATGTGTGGATGACTTGTAATAGATTGGCAAAGCTTTCCCTGATGTCTAGCTACTTAACAGTCACAGCAAGTCAGCCTGTCTTTATCCCCTAAAACAAAGAAAAGTTGGGGAGGGTGAAAGCCAGGAGTGGATTTCTGTCTGGAAAGGCTGAGGGCTGGTTGTGAAAACAGATTCCTGGATGAAGAACGTGCTCAAAGGTACCCTTGATCCTTCTTTAATTCTGCCTGCCTGCCTGTCTCGCTCAGCCATTATAGAAGCATTGGGCTCCAGTGGCTTCCCCCTTACTCTGCTCCAGCCCCTCTAAACCAGGGGCAATTTATTTGAGGGGGGTCTATACTAGCTGCCCAGAACCAACAGGAGACACACTGTACCCTACCAACAGCACACCACTTAATTTGCTGCAATGGGGGAAACAGGAGCAGCTTTCCCCTCTGCAAATTTCTCTTTAAAACAGGGTACATGGGGAACACACATGGGGTTGCTAGGATGAGTACAAGACAGGCTTCTGTTACTTTAATATGCAACAGATCCTTGATCAGGGAGGCTTACTATAAGGTTCCATCAGGTGGTGGTACAGCATGATTCCTCTCTCACCTTCCCCCAAACACCCACCGACCTGGCTATTTACTGGCCAGTAGAAAGTAGGTGCCATGGGGCAAAAAAGCATCCCATTCCATTCTTGCTACTGGTTGCGCAGCAATGACATATCCCCTGGGAGCTTCTGAGGACCTCTGGAAAGTCATAGAGGATGCCTGTTGCTGTGCATTATGGGGAGGAGGGTTATAGGCAGAGCTCCATCTTGCCTTGGCCCAGAAGCAGAATGGCCCTCCCTCCATCCCAACTGCTATTGCCCTGGCCAAGGAGGAGAGGAGAGAATGCTAGACTTCATCCCTTCCCCTACTGTTATCTCCTTTCCTTTTGTATCGTGTCTTCATTATATTGTAAGCTTGTTAGGAACTGTTTTGTTGTTCTTTTTCTTGTAAAGCACCATATACGTTGATGGCTCTATAGAAATAAAAGATGATGATAATGATAACAGTAATAATAATAAATGCATCAGCTGAAAGGTGGATTTGGGGTGTGTGAAGGGAGGATAGGTGCTGTACTTCCTCCAGAGTGAACTTTATAGTAAGTGCGGCACTACTTCCTGTTGCCGTTTGGAAAGAGACTGCAGAGGAGATCATAGGTATCTGGGGGTAGCATTAGGGTTGCCAGATCTCAGGGTTTGGTCCTGAGCCTCCAGTTTTTGTGGGGCATCTCCAGGCAGGAGACGAGGGGGCAGATTCTCCAGTTTTGGGAGCCTCAGCTTTAGGCCAGAGGAAAGCACTGGGTGCAAATCTCCAGATCATTCAGGAGCGCAGCAACTTGCTACAGTTTGTGGGGCCTCATTCATTTTTTGTTTGTTGCAATTTACAAATAATCTTGTGGGGGGTTGCTATGGATTTTCTTGGTTAGCTTCCTCCTTCCCTCTCAGTCATTGTCGTGCCAGTGCTCACCCTCTATTCTGCTTTTCTGGCCAGATGTAGATATGCCAAGTCAGATCATCCTTGTTTTGTCTCCCGAAGCAGATGAGAAGGAATAATCTCCTCATTTCACCTTGATCTGGGAATGACCCCTTTACCTTCCTGTCTTAATTTCCAGACAGGGAAATATGTCCCCCTTTCCCCCCATTCCTTCCTCCTGCTTGCTGGTGCTACAGCATCCCTTTGCTCAACCCTGCATTCCTTTCTTTTTCATGGACCCCTGGTCCTGCTCCTTCTTGCAGCAAGGATAGAAATCTTTAGTATTTTGTAATATGAAATTTTGTGTGTTGTCATGTCTGTCTTTGAAACTCGCTGATTTTACAATGTATTTCAAAATAATAATAATGTAGCTGTCAAGAAATATTAAAAAATGATCCCTAGTCTGAATGACACAACAATCCAAGATCCAGGGAAACTGAAAGTAAACATTTCTCTTCTTGGCCAGACTAGAAAAGCAAAGGGGCAAGAAATAAGCAAAGTGTGATTCCCTTGTGGCTTTTCTCTGTTTCTGCATATCACACTAAGCCATGGTTAACGTAGGATGTTTTTTAAAAAGTGTTACAGTTTGTGCCATACTCTGCAATGATACTGCCCAGTACATTTTAGGGTAGATAATGGTGGTCCTGGGCTCCCCTTCTGGACTGCAGGCAATTGTATTGTCTGCTGCCTCTACCACTACATCTGCCCTGGAAATGGGGAGTGGTAACATGTGACAAGGAAATCCCTCTTTGGGCATCTTGTACCACCCCTCCATCCATGTACCCCATTTCTCCACCCTAAACATCCAACCGTACAAGTGGGAACATGTGATCTTCTAGATGTTGAGGAACTTCTATTCCCATCATCCCTCACTAATGGCCAGACTGGTTGTGCCTTCTGGGAACTGGAGTCCTACAGTATCTGTAGGGCCATAGGCTCCTCAAGTCTGCATGATTCAGTGGTGATTGATGTGTCCAGTGTTATTGAGCTAGTGAATCTACTTCAAGGTTTGTCCATACACTGAAAGAGCTATCCATGGTGCTGAATGTACCTTAGGATAGGGTTTAGCATCTTGTGCATCTCCTTTAAAGTTTGGACTAAAATGAAATGAAAGTAAAATAATCTAAGAATAACCTTACATGCAACCTTCCAAGATAAGAATATGCACAAAAGTAAAAGACATTCTTTATACAATCTATTGAGATTCCCTCACCAAAATGTGAAAAATACTAAGTAATAATGTAGAAACTTTGTTAAAAAATCAGAAGTAACTGTGAGATTATAGAATTGTCTATATTCTTGCTAGATAAACTTTGACTTGCTTGTTCAGAACCAAAATGAAAGCAGAAATCTTAACATTCTGGCTAGAAGAGTAGCTATGGGGAAATATTTATGTGTTTTGGTTTTGGTTTTGTTTTGTTTGGTAAATTTTATATTAGATATAAAATGAGTAGTTTATCTTTGTTAGTAGCATTTGAAATGTATTGAATAGTGGATATGTTAGCGTTTGTCTATTCCGTTTTGTTAATTTGTTAGAATTTATGTTGTAAAAATTATAAATAAATAAATAAATAAATAAATAAATAAATAAAGAAAGAAAGTTTGGACTAAAATTTGAAGCAGATTCCCCATCCCACCAACATGGATGCCACCAGCTGCTACTGGTATTACCCCTTCTACTATGCTGGGTTGGCCCACTTCTAGGGCAAATCTTGGCAAAGCCATTTGTTTGGACTGGCAAAAAAAAAAAAAAAAGTCTGCCTTGTATTTGGCCCTTGCTAGATCAGGGTGGACAAACTTCAGACACATTTCTGGACCCTGAAGCCCTCCTGCCAGTACTCTCAAAACCCTAACCCCTACTTTAAAAAGTAAAAAACAAAACAAAAAAACAAAACAAAACAATTTTGCTGAGATTTTGGGGCATTTTTTTTTTTTTGCCTTGATACCATGCACTTTTCTCTCCCATGAAAAGAAAACTCTTGAAAATATTACCACCTCACCTCTGCAAGGACATCAGATCCCTCTACTGCCCCCCAAATAACTCTGTTTTCTTCTGCAGTCTGCTACCTCCTCATGGGCTGCGGCCTCCCCCTTCCCCCCATAAGCACAAATACATTCATTTTCCTCTGTATTCCTTTGCCAAATAGTGATAGGAAGGAGCAAGTGCCCCCCCATTTCCATTTTCCTCCACAGTTCACGGTTTTGAGAAGAACTGTGGAAGAAAATAGAGGTATTTGGGCTTGCTGTGGGGGACAGGGGACAGCCCATGGGAAGGGTTCCTGGTGGGGGGATTAGTCCATAATTAGCCCATGGGGGCCCTGGTGGCGCAGTATGCTAATGCAGCCAACACTGCAGCCAAAAAGAACTCATGTTAGATCTTGAGTCTATAGGTTCGATCCCAGGGCCCCCCAGGTCGACTCAGCCTTCTGTAATTCAGTAAAATGAGGACCAGCTTATTAAGAGCTGGGGTGATGTGCTGTGGAAACTAGTATGGTAATATGGTTTCTCAAAAAGCAGCATGTCACTTATCATTGTACAGTGCATTCTGACTGCACCTGCAGTGCCAGCAGCACCATCTACTGGCAGTTATATTGTCTGCACTGTACAGCTGTTTGTAATTGTCTGCAATGTTTGACTGTATTGATTTCTGATTTGTATAAAAATTGTATAACCTGCTTGTATTGTATTGTATTGTATTGTAATGTATAACTTACTTGTATTGTACTGAATTGTATGTGATGCATTGTGATGTTGTACCCCGCTCCGATCCTGAGGGGAGAGGCGGGTAATAAATAACTCAGTATTATTATTATTATATTATTATTATAGTCCCTATGCAATTGCCCACTCTGAGATAACTGATGCAATGATTTCAATCAGTATAAGAAAGCCTTCTATGTTCCTTGTATTTGATGTGTCTCATGAGGACATCTAAATCTGAAGTAGCCTATCTGTTAATATTACCTGTGTCCAGTTGACCAGCAGTGGGACTATGCAGCCTTCTACATGTTTTTGGATTGCAACTCCCATCTGGTATAGACAGCAGAGCCAAAGCAGTTACAGTCTAACAACACTCATCACTGTTGACAATTTATCATCATCATAACCACCACCTCCATTTATTTATATAGCACCATCAATGTACCTGGCACTTTACAAGTAAAACAACCAAAAACAGCAGGATCTGCCAAAGGAGTACAATCTAAGATATATATGCATATACATACACAGAGAGAGAGAGAGAAAAGGAAGGAAGAATAAAATATAAAACTATATAATACAATTGCAAAACAAATTATCCAGATAAAATACACCCTCCAAACACAATGTAATATAAAGCAAACTGACCAATACATGTAATCAAAATATACAGTACAAGATTCTAAAACAATATTAAACTAAAATTCCACAAGCTTTGGAAAATAAGACAGTTTTTTAAAATTGAGATTTAAAAATAACGAGGGAAGCCCACAAATGTCCAAGGAGGCAATTCGAAGAGTATGGAGCAGAGAGTGAAAAAGGACAAAGCAGAGCCAGGTCAGAGGAAACTCTTAGTTGGGTGAGAAGCCTAGAGTTCCTATAATGCAGATCTTGAGCAGGCCGGTAAAAAGAAATAAGGGCTGAAATATAGAAGACCGGGGAACTAGGTTGTGTAGGGCTTTGAACATTAAAACAAGAAGCTTGTACTGAATACTAAAAGGAATGGGTAACCAATGAAGAGATATCAAAAGTGGGGTAACATGATCAAAATGACAGGTCAAAAAGATAACCCTAGCAGCAGCATGTTGAATGGAAACTGGGGGACTAAGGTGAGAAGATTCTTCAACAGAAGATTACAATAATCAAGACAGGAAATGACCAAGGCATAAACTAAGGTCTTAGCAGAGGAAACAGAAAGAAAGAAAGAAAAGGTCTGGCAATGTTGTAAAGGAAAAAAATCGACATGACTTTGCTACAGCCTCAGTGTGAGGAACAAAAGACAAAGAAGAGTCAAAAATAAAGCCTAGATAACATGCTTCCTTCACAAGATGAATGGTAACACTCGTAGAAAATGTATGTTGTAAAGGCTTTGAAGGCAAGATAAGTAGTTCTGTCTTTGACCTGTTAAGGTTTAGCTGTCTAGGGCTGCTGACAGATCCAGTCAAACAAGGGCTACAGTATTTACCCATAGCACAGAGTAAATATCCACATGTGGAGATACACTGTGTCAACACTATGCAACCCCCGTGTAGAATGGGAACATAGAGCAACACATGCCAGTGACTGGATGCCCTCATGAAATAGGCCACTGGAATGCACAATGTGCAGCCACAATGTTCAATGCATAACTGCAGTGTGCAGTGCACAGCTACAATACACACTGTTGCTGTAAGCACACCACCACTCCTCCCTGTTGTGAGCAGAATACGAACATTGCACTGTGGTGAATAATTCATCTCATGTGCATAGCAAGACCAAGGATGTGGATATACGAGGCTATAAAATGTAGATTAATGTGCACTAATGCCAATTCGTAGCAGCTTTCATTTGTCTCCATGGTTTGTTTTTTTCAAGATTGCAGACATGCAAAGCCATATGTGTTTATTGTTCAAACAGGCATGCTTGTGAATCAAGATGATAGGTGTGAGTGAACTACTCACATTTTTATTGTCACCAGTTGCTACTGCTGAGCAGTATATTTTTAAAAAGCAAATCTGAGGCGCAGAAGTGCAATCCTCTGCTTAAATAAACAGAAAAAAAGGCTGCTTCGTCATCTTGGCACACAATCTCTATGGCAAAAATCCAACATGGCAGTTTCAGGTGCTTGCCTTGCTAGCAAGCTCCATCCCTTGTGCACGTCCAACCAATCAGCTGTCCACTTCCACTTTTATTGGGAATGCTCAGCAAAGTGAATCAGTTGTCCCAAAAAGTAGGAACATGCATTTCCATGAGAGTTTTAAAAAAATAATAATACTTGAGAGCATTTTGAGTTTTTGGCCCCCTCCTTTTGAATATGGCAAAATGATGCAGGATCCCACTGGACAAAATGTATTCTCCTTGAATTCTATGAGGAGTGTTTTTGTTGTATAGACAAGCCCTTATGTATGCATATATCACTAACAGGATGCCAGCCAACATCTGCCTTGAGTCCCAGTTTAGGGGGAAAGGTGGGACATAAATAAAGATAAGAGCAATAACATCTGGAGGGATGCATCATTCCCACCTCTACCATACACTAAGGAAAGAAGGAAAAGTCCCTGTGCTTTGCTTTCAAATGTTCTGACTTCCAAGTGCATACATCAAGATTTCTCAAGGGCTGGCACAGATTTTTCACACTTAAGGGCAACCATTTCTGAATGAGAGTCTTGTCGAACAAGTGGAACATGTTTGCCAGCTGCAGTTTGGCATCTGCTCCCTTCATAAGAAGGATATGCAAAGTATGTTAATGACATGCAACTAAATATGCAAATTAATGGTGGCATCCCAGCTTGTGGACTATTTCCAGTGTGGATCTCAGTATTGCACCATTTGCCCAAGTTGAGATGGGATGGATAGATAGCAGATTATTTGAAGGGGAATGAAGAGGCTCTTGGATGCCATGGGGGAGCAGTTTTGGATGATTAAAATCGTAATATAATCATAACACCACAATGTCAAGCAAAATACAATGGAAGCAGACAGGAGAGATTAAAAAACAAATTTAAGATGAAAACAATTATCTTCCTGGCAAGATAAAAGCCTGCTAAAATTGTTTTTAAAGAAACCTTTCACTTGCTGTCAAGATAGTTCAATAAAAAACAATCCATGCAGCATGTGGCAAGGAGTCCCATGGCTTGGGACTGGCCTGTTGAGAAAGAACTTATTTTACTAACCTTGGTCACTACTGGTGACATGCAGAGAAGGATTTTGGTCACTATTGGTGAGATGCAGAGAAGGATAATGGAAAAGTAGCTTTTGGCGACTACCAGCTTCCAGGAACCCACAACTAGCACGCATGGTGGGCACTCTGAATATAGGATTCTGGGAACTGCAGTCCCCCAGTTACCTTTCTAAGCTCAGAGCTAGATCATTTTAGATCCTGGATTTAATAATTGCTTTATGTCCCTCTCCACTACACCTTAGACACAAACAGAGGTATCACCTCAGTTGTGAAACAGGTATCTAACAGTACTCAAACCCTCAAATTTTCCTGAAGTGTCTCAGTTAGTTTTTGTCCCACATTTTCTGCTGCTTAAAAAAAATGCCCCAGTTTCTCTCTCCTCCCCCCCCCTTGTCCTCAGCTTACTTCAGTTAGTGAAGACTCATTTCAAAGTTCAAAACTAGTTTGTACAGTACTCAGTTATTTCAGTGAAAGGGAAGCAAATCCTGCCCTTCCCAGGAGGAAAGGCAAAATCAAATTGCTGCAGCATCTGGCTTGTGTGTAGTTCTTCATTCTTCCTCATTTGCTATTTTGACTGCACACTGATTTTGCTTGGCTACTTCAATTTTACTGTGAAATGTTGGAAGGTAGGAATTACTTCTCTCCATTCCCTAAACATTTCCTGCTCAGAACTTTTTCCTATATTCTCAGTATGTCACAGTGGGAGTGGGAAACACATGCTTCTCCAGATGCAGCTGGACTCCATTTTATCCCTGTATCAGGAATCCTATCAGGACTAGTTAACAGAGCCAGTGAGGGATGATGGGGATTGCAGTGCAACAACATTTGTAGGGCTACAAGTTGTCACCTCCTGTTCATGGCAGCTGGTAGCTTCCATCTGCTCTAGGACCTGTCCAGGGTGCTAAACCTTTCCCTCTAAATAGTAGCTTTCCAAGGTGCCAGAACTTATCACTCCAAATAGGAGCTACCTATGGTGATAAACCCTATCCTTCCACAAATAGGAGCTATCCAGGGTGCTAAATACTTCCCCCAAATAGGAGCTAAGCAGTGCTAAATCCTACCCCCAACTAGGAGCTATCCAGGGTGCTAAACTCTATCCCCTGGCAAATAGGAGCTATCCAGGGTGCTGAATCCTTCCTCCAAATAGGATCTGCGCAAGGTGCTAAACCCTATCACTCCAAATAAGAGCTATCCATGATGCTAAACCCTATCCTCCCCCAAATAGGAGCTATCCAGGGTGATGAATCCTTCCTCCAAGTAGGATCTGTGCAAGGTGCTCAACCCTATCACTCCAAATAGGAGCTATCCAAGGTGCTAAATCCTTCCCCCAAATAGGAGCTATGCGGAATGCTAAATCCTAGCCCCCAAATAGGATCTATCCATGCTGCGAAACACTGTCACTCCAAATAGGAGCTATACGAGGTGCTAAACCTAATCTCCCCCCTAACAATAGCTGTCTGGGGTGCTAAACCCTATCCACCCACCAAATACAAACTGTCCAGGGTGATAAACCCACCCCCCCAATAGGAGCTGTTCAAGGTGCTAAAAGTTATCACTCCAAATAGGAGCTATCCATGGTGTAAGATCCTTCCCCAAATAGGAGCTATGCAGAGTGCTATATCCTACCCCCTAAATTGGAGTTATCCAGGACAGTAAATCCTATCACCCACAAAGAGGAATTATCTAGGGTGCTAAATCCTATCCCTCCCCCCAATAGAAGTTATCCAGCATGCTTAAAACATGTCCCCCCACATAGGAACTATCCAGGGTGCTAAACCCTTTCCCTCCAAATAGCTTCAACAGCTGAGATAGCTTCTTAACAGTTTACGCTAAAACCCAGAACACATTCATTACCCCCCACACACACACTGTTCTGTATCAGAGTAAAAAGTATAAGGAAGAGTTTGTCAACCCCCCTAAAGAAGAGTTTGAAGAAGAGAAAGCAGCAGCAGCATTCTGAGCATGTGCAGCTTCACATGTTAAACTCATGTAAATCATAGCACTGTTATGGATACAGGAATAAAATGGAGTTTGTGTCTGTTGCCCCACTGCAGAATGCATTTGCTTGGGATTAATATGGTATCACTGCCATCATACTTTTGATTTCTGTGTATGGTTGTGAAAGCTGGACAGTGAAGAAAGCTGATAGGAAGACAATCAACGCCTTTGAAAGGTGGTGCTGGAGAACCATTCTACTGATATTGTGGACTTCTTAAAAAGACAAATCAATGGGTCCTAAAGCAAATCAAGCCAGAACCCTCCCAAGAAGGCAAGATGACTAAAAGGAAACTATTGTACTTTGGACATATCATGGGAAGACAAGACTTAGTAGAAAACACAATAATATTTGGTAAGGTAGAAGGCAGTAGGAAAAGAGAAAGACCACATTACAAGTGGATAGACTCAGTCTAAGAAGCATGAGCTTGCAAAACCTGAGCAGAGCCGCTGTCTCCTCCGCCGCCGCCTCCACCTCTCCGCCACCTCCTCCTCCGCCTCCTCTTCCTCCTCAGTATTTTGTGTGTGTGTGTGTGTGTTTGCCTTCAGGTTGCCTGTCAATTTATGGCATCCCCATGAATCTCACAGGGTTTTATTAGGCAAGGAATATTCAGAGGCGCTTTTGCAAGTTCCTCCCTCTAAAATATACCCTATAGCACCTGATATTCACTGACAGTTTCCTATCTAAGTACTAACCAGGACCAACCCTCCTCAGCTTCCAAGATCAGATGGGATATGATGCCTTTAGGGTATTTTGGCCTAATGCAATCCTATTGTGTTTGTGTTTTAGCAAGATTTGATATTTGATCAAGGGGTTTTCCATTCCTTTGAAGGTGAGAGAGGGTGAATTTGCCCAAGGTCACCCAGTGGGTTTCCATGGCAGAGGGGGGATTTGAATCCTGGTGTTCCAGAGTCCTACTCCAACACTCAAACCACTAAATGATGCTGGCTCTTGCCCTCATTTCCTCCCATTTACACCTACACCCACATGCTAACTAGCCTTTAAAATAGTAGTTTAACTTGTAGTGTGTAGGAGAACTGCTTGTGTAGGGAGGTACAGGATACCTTCTTACGCAGGGAGACAAAAAGTCCAACTACATTCTAGTACTGTGGGCCCTTGGTAACCACTGGGGCTTGTTTCCAGGACACATACACACAGAGCAAAATCAAGTCCCATTACATACAATGGCGTAATAAAATGGTGTCCCTTATATAAAATGGCAAACAGCAAGGTTTGCTTTTTGGATTATCATTTTTTTTAAATATTTTGAAGCCATGGATGGTGGAATCTGTGGATACCAAATCTGTGGATACAGAGGTCCATCTGTAACTTAAAACTTTGAACATTTAGAAAACACAGTTTAGACATTCAAGGAAAAGGAGCAATTGAAGTTTACCAAGGGAATGGGACACAGCCACTAGAACAGTGGTAAGTGTGAAAAATTTTCAATGATCACTGCTATGCTTGAAATTTGGAGACTGAAGGAAAATTTCATGGGAGACAGAATTCTTAGTTGGGGGGGGCATTGCCATCATTCCCCCTCCCTGGCATAGCTGCATCCCTGAAAAATATAGGGCTCTTCTATATGAGGCAATACATTGTGGACTGATACACAATAATGCCAATTTGTAGCAGCTTTCATTTGTCCTGATGGTTTTGTTTTTTTTCAAGATCACTGGCATGCAAATCCATACGCATCTGTTGCACAGATCTGACCAATCAGCTGTCCTCTCTGAGAATGCCCAGCATTGCAAATTGGTTGCCTTCACAAGCGATAGTGCACATTCCCAAACATTATTTTAAAAAAAAAATTACAGGAAAAGCCGCAAAGGCTTTTCCCAAAGAGTATTTGGTATTTAGGGACTCCCTCCTTCTGAATATGGTAGGTTGATGTGGGATCACATTTAGACAACTTATTCTCCTCGGATTCTATGAGGAATATTTCTGCCATATAGACAAGCCCATATTAATTATTCTAGGTTGCTGGTTTATAGCCCAAAAATCCTTTCTTCAGCCTTGGGTGATTTGTTGTCCTTTTAGCTATCTATTCCAGACTTTCCCTTACTGTTGTCACTACTGCTTCTGTTTCTATTTATTTCCATCCCACCTTTTTCCCAGTTTGGGACTCGACACAGCTTACAACAAATTAAAAAATCAACAACACGTTGTTAAAAAAAATTACAAAAGACAAAAATTAAAAAGAGAACAAACATTTTTTTTAAAAAAATAAAAACAGATTAACACATATATCATTAAACATGCACACGTGCACATTCACCCCTGGACAATTAATTAGCAAGATCCACAGCATTGTTTGGATAAGACGGGCCTTGTACAATTACTCATCATATGCTTGTTAAACAGAAAAGTCTTTGACTTGTCTGAGAAAAGAAAGCAGGGAGGGTCTCAGCCTAACCTCTGTGGGAAAGGAGTTCCGGAGCCTGGGGGCAGTCACTGAGAAGGCTTTCTCTCATCTTCCCACCAGATGTACCTGTGAGGTGGAGCAGAGAGAAGGACCTCCCCAGCAGGTCTCAAAGCATGGGGAGGTTCGTAAGGGAGAATACAGTCCTTCAAATAACCCACATCTAGGCTGTATGTGGTTTTATAGGTTAAAACTGGCACTTTGAATTATGCCCAGGAACTGCCTGGAAGCCAAATTCTCCACAGCGTTAAGCTGCACAATCTTTACCCTTGCTTCCTTTATCTGATGCTTCCCTCTAATCTTAGTAAGCTATATGATTCATATTTGTGTTTTGTTTCTTAACATACACACTGCACTGGCCTGCTATTACCCCCCCCACACACACACACACTGCTGTTGCAGCTTTTAATCTGCATGTATTTCATGTTGGCATTTTTTGGAAGCCACTTTGGAGGGGGTGAAGAGAGGGAAAATAAAGCTTACCCAAGGCAAGGTGACTAACAAAATCCAAACAATGGTGAATTATCATGTAACAATCAGACATCTAAAGTGACAGTGAAATGAAGTAAAGCAGCATAATGACATGAAAGGCTGAAATTCGGTGCATGTTTACACAGGACTGTGTTCCACCATATTCTGTGGGGCTTTAAAAAAATAAAAATTGTTACAAAATTCACCTGGGCACAGGCTTCTTTTTGCACCCAGTGGGTCTTTCTTCTGAGCAAACATGCACAGAAATGCTCTGTGAATTAATGAAGAAAGTTAATAGGTGAAAGAAAATAAATATGAATGGCAAAATAGTCGACTGGATTGTTATGGACTCCACGGCTTTCTGAAAGAAGGAATTCATAAGTTACTCCCTACTGCAAGGGCGGCCATAGTGTAGCCCATAGGGCCCCCTTTCTGAAGCCCCTACCAGTCTCCAGAATAATAGACTCATAGAGCTGGAAGAGACCACAAGGGCCATTTAGTCCAGCCCCCTGCCCTGCAGGAATAAACAATCAAAGCATTCCCGACAGATAGCCATCAGCCTCTGTTTAAAAACCTCCAAAGAAGGAGACTCCACCACACTCCGAGGCAGTGCATTCCACTCCTGAACAGCTCTTATCATCAGGAAGTTCCTCCTAATGTTTAGGTGGAATCTCTTTTCCTCTAGTTTGAGTCCATTGCTCCATGTCCTAGTCTCTGGAGCAGTAGAAAACAAGCTTGCTCTATCCTCAGTATGACATCACTTCATATATTTAAACATGGCTATCATATCACCTCTTAACCTTCTCTTCTCCAGGCTAAACATATCCTCATCCCCAACTCCCTGTTTTTTAAAAAAATGTATCAGTGTGAATTGGGGGTGGTTTTTGCCCCCAAACTGTACAGGAGCCCTCCAAACATGTGAAAGCATGCAATGATATCACAATCCCCACAAGCACTCCAGGAAACCACCCTGTACTCCCTCCCCCCCATACATCAGTTTTCTTCTGCAGTCCCTGGCAAAGTGGTGCTTGGAAGTGGTGCCTGGAAGAGGAATTGTAGAGGAATTCAGGGGTATTTTGATTTGTTGTGGTGTGTGTATATGACCAGTGGGAAGGTCTCAGGGGGGGAATTAAATTTTGGGCTCCCACTCAGAAGATGTGCCCATCTTCTCTACTGGTTAAAGCTAACTGGAAGAGAAAAGGAAGAACTATACGCAGGGAAGACAGCAGGGGTGGGCAAAGAGGGGCTAGCCAGACCCCAAAGTGCATCCCCTCAAGTCTCTGGAGCCTCCCCCCCCCAAAATTGGGGAGACCTCAGATGCTTTAAACAGCTAATAATGCTTGCTACACCTTGGCACAGACAAGTCTTGGCTCAATGGAATTTAGGTAAGTGTTAAGTTACCAATTTCCTATTGATTTAATGAGTCTACTCTATTTGGGAACAGGCCAAGAAAAGTTAGTTTTCTTGGTTATCACACAAGGATGAAACAATTCAGGATTTACATCTGTGGCTATAGCTTCCTGCACCAAAGGAACAGGATATGGAGCAGGGCCTCAATATTTTTTAAGACAGAGGAGATTCACTGCCTCCCACTGATATGAAAACCACCAGCTATCATGGTCAGAAAGACATCTCATTGAGTTCAGGGGGATTTGCTTCAAGGTGAGTGGGTATAGCAGGAGTGTGCAACTGTGGGGGGAGGCAGGGGCCAACCCCCCCATACACCCCTCCTTTGGACCACATCCCATCAGAGCAAGCCCTCAAATCTCCATTCCTTTTCTCAGTCCCTCTCAAAATGGCTACAGGAAGTGATATCAAATTTCCCAAGTCATGGGATTTCTACATGACTTGGGGTGAATTGCCCCCCAAAATACACCATTTTTAACAAAAAAAATGCAGGGGAGCTTTGGAGGATTGGTGGCAGGCTTCAAAGATCACAAATTTGGGGTCCAATTGAGATGCGATCTACAGGCTGCACTGTGCCCACCCCTGGGGTACAGGTTTGGAGTATGCGTTACATTAATCTATGCTCTCCCATTGTCCTGATCTGGCAGAGGCAGTTCCAATCAATCCTCTGTCCTCCCACTTTTCAGCTGCTTTTAAAATGTCCCCATTTCTCTCTCCCCCTTTGTCTTCACCTTGCTTACATTGGTTCAAACAGAATTGAAAGGGCAAAAGTAGTTTCTACTCCATTAATACAGGGGGGGAGAGAGGAGGGGGGCAGATTCTTGCCATTCCCTGTAAACTAAGGCAAACTGCTGCAGCCTCTCCTAGCTTGTGTGCTCATCCTCATTAGTCCTTTTTGCTGTCTTGACCACAATCTGCTGTTGCCTGGCCATGAGGGTCCTGGTTTCCATCTATGAAGGGGTTGCCTAAGCAGTGAAAATAATCCTCCTAGAATTTGAGGTGAACACATGTTGTCTTAATGGCAACCAGCAGTGATTCATCGTATTCAGAAACAGAGGGGCAAAGACTGCCATATACTGTGCACTAGCAGACATAATGGTTTTGCTTTCCATGAAGTTTTTTAAATACTGAGTGGGGAATGCACATTCCCCGTCATTGGGAAAAGCAATTTATGAATCACTTTCCCATTGGAGGGGAAGCACAAAGCTGATTTGCGAGACAAGGAAGTGGGGCTTGCTAACAGGGCAAGCATCCAGCATGGCTATGTTGGATTCTCACCTTAGCGAATGAGCGCTAAGGTGACAAAACAGGGTGTTCTTTTTTTTCCCCAAACAAGCAAAATATCACTTAAGTGCACAATGAAAAATAGTTAAAAAAAAAAAAACTTTGGCAGTGGCAAATTAACAGCATGAGTAAATCACTTGCAGCCGCCACCTTGACCAGCAGGCATGCAAAGCTTTGGGGGGGTAAAACACCGTTAAGATAAATCGCAGCTGCTGCTGCAATTTGCCATTACTGCGAAGCAATCTATTTCTTCCCCCTCTCATATAGACAAACCCCAAATATTGGAGGATATGTAATAAGAAAGAATTTGGGAATGGGGACAACTATGATGGAGAAGCCTGAGATGAATGTATTTTCCTTTGATGCTCTCTCTCATTCTCAGATTGGAACACTTTGCCCAGAGCACATATCTCAGCTGCGGCTCTCCTTTTCCTAGCTGCTTCCCTAGGGATTGTGGCCCTTTCCTATTCTCCTTGCCCCAGAGGCTGGAGAGATGGATAACTATGACCCCTGTGGCAGCTTTGTGGACAGAGGCGGATGGGTCTGGCTAGCCTTGCGAAGGAATGAGTGTGTGCATGTCAAAGAAATGCATTCTCTGCTGTGCTGGAGCACAGGGCAATTTGCAATCATCCAGACTTTAGGAGTGCTGAGACTGGCTGCCCGCTGCAGGGCCTTTCAGGCTCTTTGATTTGTTATTACAGCCTATTTTGCCCTGGGTCTGGACAAGGCCGGCTGTTTATTGTTCTGTCTCTTAGTCTCTGTGGCTTTGTGACTGTAGGGTCTTGGCTGGTTATTTTGCGGGGTGAGGGTCTAGCAGGTTTTGGCCAGCTTCATGCCACACGTTCTCCTGGGAGCATTGATTTGTTGTTGTGAGGCATTATTTACACTGGACAGCATTTGCTGGGTCCCTGGGCTCCATCTGTCTCTCTTTCCTCCATCTATCACTCTACAACCCCCTCCCTCTGCTCCTGCGGACAAACACACACACACACACACATTTGTCTGTCATCCTGTGACTCATCTAGTCCATCCTAGGTGCGTCCTTTCTTTTGCTGCCTTCCCACCCCAACTTATCTATGCTCTTGAAAGTGAGGATGCTCTTGGTGACTTAAATTGGCATAACTGGGGGTTATGTTAGTGGAGGGGTGCGGAAAGTGCAGGCAATGGGCCATGTGAGACCCCTGGACCCCACTTTTATATACCTTGATGTTTCCTGCCAATAACCCCCAAATTCCTGGTTTCTCCCCCCCACACACACACATTTTTTTAAAAATTGGCATGATTTGGGGGTGAAAGGAAGTGAAGTGATGTCATTTCCGGGACTCTTCTATGCTATTATAGAGCTGTGATTCCACTTCAGCCACCATTGTCCCATCCTATGAAATCGTGGGATTTGCAGTTTAGGAGGAGAGGTGTTTAGAATTCTCAGCCAGAGAGCTCTAGTGCTTCAGTAAACTACAAATACCAGGATTCCAAAGGATGTAGCCATGGCAGAATCATAGCACTGTCATGTGAAAGCCTCCCCTGCCCCTATGACCTCCATTCAGAGACACTGAAGGAAAATGAAGGTACTTTGGCACATAGGTATGTGTGGCCCATTATGGGTTTCCTGCCCCCGCTAATAGTTACTCACCCCTATGCTACTGAAATTACTTTCTCCAACATTGTATACGGAGGTATCCAGTATCTTTACACCATGGTTTTGTGAGTATACATCTGTGGTTCTTAACCTGTGGTCTGGAGACCATCAGGTGGGTGCACTGTCATCACAGGGGGTCTGCGAAGGTTTGAAGGCTGCTTGGCCCACCTTTTTTCCTGCAGTGGAGTGGGGTTTGACAGGAGCCAAGGCAAAGGCTGGCTGACTGGCATTGCCATTCAATCCACTCCAGCTGCAAACTTTCAGGAAGAAGTAGGAGAAAAGTCTTCCTGCCCTATTCAGTGCCTCTGAGGGAAGGTTTAATGGATGGTGTAATCTATGTATATAAAAAGCTTGGGTATGTACAATAGGCCTGAGTACGTTTCCTCTCCCAGTGTGCTGATTGGCTGCTCAGGAAACACACCCAACCAATCATCACCCACATGCAAATTCCCTCTCCACCTCACAATCCACTCCTGCCACTAAATCTGCATCTACACCCCCAGCTTCACAAGGGCCCCTCCCTCCTCTCCCTCCGTCAGCCACTCACCAGTCTCAAGCTCCAACAAGACCCAGGCAATCAACTGGCAGCAGCAGGAGGCAAGACACTACTGCTGCCACGGAGACAGGACCCATGCAGTCAACTGGTGGTGGTGGCAGCAGGATGCTGCCACTGCCACTACAACAGGACCCAGGAAGTCAACTAGCAATGGCAGTGGTGGTGGGATGCCACTGCTGCCGCTGCAACAAGACCCAGACAGTCAACTGGTGGTGGTGGTGGCTGCAGCAGCGGCAGGGCAACAGAGCAAGTCACCCTCAGCAATTCCAGGAAAAGTGTGGAATGCTGAGAATGGGGAGGAGGAATTTAAATCCATCAGCCTACCTTGCAGGGTTGTTGTGAGGTCTACTGGGTGTTTTTTGGGGGGAGTTTTTTAATGGCGTATGGTACACTGGGTCTGGCTAGTTGTAGTATTGTTGTTGTTGTTGTTGTTGTTGTTAGGTTTTTAAGTCTTGAGTTAAGTTCTGGGGGTCCACAGCAAAAAAAGATATTTAAAGCAGTTCCCTGGTAGAGAAAAGGTTAGGAGCCACTGGCATACACAATAGCTACTGGGCAGTGCCTGGCTGCAGCTAGTGAAATAAGCTAGGAAAAAAACATAGGCCAAGATCCTGTTCAACACCTTGGAGCAAAAGGTTTTACCTCCAAACTTACGTGAACAGCCCAGAGACAATGACAACATCCTGATTGCTCTGCCAGACCATTCAGGTTGCTGTTCCAGGTTGTGGGGAGCTGAGCTATGCCTCTATGACCAACTGGCCCGAAAGGCAGTCCTGTTTGCTGCAAGTGGAGTGGAACTGTTTGAATACATACAGGCTAAGTCATCCTTATCCAGAATTCTGAAACTGAAATATTCCAAACCCCAGAATTGTCCACATGAGTGGCTGAGATAGTGATACTTTTGCTTTCTGATACGTCCAAAGTACGATAGTTTCAGAGGTTTTTCTTTTCTTTTCATTTTGGCTTCTAATGAGATTACAGGCTTGATTTGTTCCCCAGCCCATTCATTTGACTCTTCCTATATGCTTTCTTCTCTGTCCAGTTTACAGTTGGCACACACTCTCAAATACGAGATTTGGGGAGATATGGGATTAGACTAAAATTGTCCACACAGGATATCCCATATCAAATGAGACAGCTGGGAACCATAGTATGACTAAAGTTCATGCTGGGCAGAAAATTTCTTCTTCATCTCCCATCCCCCTGGGTTCATTCTCATTCAGGCAGATGGCAAAGGACATTCTTTTGTGGGTGTGGGTGTGTGGGAGATATTCAAAGCAAGAGAGATTTCCAAAGAAAGGCTTCTAGGTGGAATTCAGAATTTCCATACCCTCCAACATTTCACAATGAAAATGCATGTTCGGATGTCTTAAACATTTCACAGATGAAAACACATGTGGCCAAGCAGCATCAGAGTGTGGTCAAGATGGAAACAATTCATGGGAAAGAATACACAAGCTAGGAGAGGTTGCAGTACTTTGCTTTTTTTCCCTGAGCCTCTTGGGAAGGGAAAGATTCTGCCACCGTTCCCCACTGAATTGATTAAATGCAAGCTAGTTTTGCACTTTAAACTTAGTATGCAGCAATGGAGATAGGCTGAGGACAAAGGGCAAAGTGGAAGCAGAGAAGCAGAGACATTTTAAAAGGAGCTGAAAAAGTGGGATGACAGAGGATTAATTGGGACTGTTCTGCCAAATCAGAACAGGTTTCGGCTATGGGTTTATTGGATTTACCATCCTTATGAAAGCAGCCTAGGGACATGTTGAAATGTCCCATCATGGTGCAGTCAATTTCTCTAGCTTCCTCAGCTTTACACCAGTGAAAGCCCAGGGGAAGACATCATGAGGTAATTTGTACAATGGGGCTTTTAAAGATCAGGATGCACAGGTGGCCAAGGAGGTTGCAGCATGATGAGGAAATATACTGTAGTAAGTAAGTAAGAAAGAAAAAACACCTTAGAAAAAGAGGAGCATGTTGTAGGTTCCCCTCCCACACACACACACCTCAACAACTGGGAACAAGGTAGCTTCCTCCCTCTACTACAATACCTCACAACTGTTGTCGGTATGAAGCATTACTAAGGATGCAAATGGTGGCCAAGCAGCAGTGATAGCACAGAAGTGGGGAGAAACATTACTTAAAAAAAAAAAATTGTGCTGTGACCCGCACCAGTGTGAAAAAATTTCCACTCACCCCAGAGCAATTTGGGGAAATTGTCTTTCCCTTGCCCAATTTTGTGCCCACAAATAGGGTGGAACATTATTGAGTGGCCATTTGTATACAGTTATTGTTAAAAGAAGAGAGAAGAAAGCCACTGCACTATACACATCAACCCCCGTATCCACAGCACCAGTATCCGTGGTTTCACTTATCCATGTCTGAAAAATATGTCTTCTCTAGGCATTTTTAAGGTCCTCCAGTGTGATTCTACGGTATGCTTCCACTGGAAGTAGAGCAGAAGTCATTCATTTCAATAGGTTTCTCTGTTATCCACAGTAAGTCTGGGAATGTATTCCATGCAGACTTATTCTGGGCAAAATTCACATGTATGATTTGAAGGCAGAAAACACAGGTTTTTGCACAGGAAACAGCACTTTCTGTACAAACAACTATATTTCTGCACACAAAATGCTGATCCCTGCACAAAAACACCATGCACAAATTTTGCACCAAATAAGTCTTAAATTGCAAAGATTCTTGTTAGTTCAATTAGAATAATAAAGTACTTAAGAAACATGGGGGTGTGTGAATACTTAAAATATTCTTTCCGTCCCAATCATCCAGGCACTACATTGACCAGTACAAGGTTTTTGCATGAACAAAATTCTTGCAATTTTTTTTTTTTAAAAAACTACTAAAGTGTCAAAAAAAACTTTTTGGGGAAAAAAACCCACAAAAAGGCTTGTAATTATGCCCAGCAGGGCGAAAACTTGAATTTTCTTTTCATTCTTGTATGCAAGAGTGAAAAAAGCAAAGATCAAAATTCTTATCTGACACCAGTCATGTGCCACATAAGCAGACTACATTCCCATAAGCTTTGCTACATCCAGTAGGAACTGAAATGAGCAAAGCAGTTACCTCTTTAAATATTTTTATCCAGTTTTAGGGGTGATTGCTTTGACCCGTGGGAAGCTTGACTATGTGGATGTGTATTTGGTTTTCTCTGAGTTTAAATGAATAGCAGCAGCATGACCTGTCTACTCTTTTTTAATCCCCCGCACCCTAACAAACATGCAAAGATCTACCCCAAGAAATGACATAATCCCATCTCTATGATGTTGAGCATGACATGCCAATCCCATTCCACTTTCGACCCTGTGGAGTTTTGTCCTGGATCATGGGGAGGTTCCCTCTTGTATGTGGATATGTTCAGAGACCAGAGTTTGGAGGGGGAAAACATTGTTTGGACTGTAGCTTTCACACTCCTCCAGCCTGCATTGTAAGGCCTGAAATTTCTTGGACCAAAATCATGTGCAACACACAGGGTTATCACAGCAATGGTCACCTTCTTGAATGTAGAAGATATGAAAAATGACTAGTCCCCATGAGGAAAGGACCTGGAGCAGAGAGATATGTACACCACGTGTATCCTCACAGGTGCCTTCTCAGCAGCTTCTCCCAGGCTCTGGGGCTGCCTTCCTCGAGAGGTTAGACTGGTGTCTCCTTGCTCTCCTATCATTGGCAGGTAAAGACCTTTTGGTTTTGGCAGACCTTTGAGGGCTGACTGCTCAAGGGGGAAAGGGCTTGCACGTGTGGAACTGTTTATATTTGTTGTTCTTCTTTTTAATGCTTTGCTTTTAACTACTTTTAATTTTATTGCTAGTTTAACTGTGTTTTTAACTCTTGTACAGTTAAATTTTTAGCATCTGTTTCCAATTTGTAAGCTTCCCTGAATCCCAGACTGGGGGGAAAGTGGAATGACGAAGATAATAATGATGTACAATAGGACCTCCATATCCACAGAAAAAATATCCTTGGTTTCAGTTATCTGTGGCTGAAAAAATAGGGACATATACAATAGAGTTGTGTTGGAAAATCCCTAGAGAGGCATCCTCTCTAGGCATCTTCTAGGTCCTCCAACACAACTCTATGGAATGTTTGTACCAGAAGTCCTTTATTTTAAGAGGGTTCACTATTATCTGTGGTTTCTGGTATCCACAGTAAGTCTGGGAACCAAACCCCCATGGATACGGGGGTCTAACTGTATTAATAATAATTATTATAACTACTACTACTAGTAGTAGTAGTAGCAGTATTAAAGAAAAATAATAAAATACTGAGAAGTCGAAGGCTTTCACGGCTGGCATCCATAGGTTTTTTGTGGGTTTTTTTTCTGGGCCATGAGGCCGTGTTCTGGAAGAGTTTATTTCTGATGTTTCACCTGCATCTCTGAAGATGCCAGCCACAGGTGCAGGCGAAAGGTCAGAAATAAACTCTTCCAGAACACAGCCTCACGGCCCAGAAAAAAACCCACAGAAATATACTGAGAGTCAATGTGGTGTAGTGGTTTGAGGGCTGAACTATGAATCTGGGAGATGAGGGTTCTAAAACTCACTCAGTCATGGAAACCCACTGAGTGATCACACTCTCTCAGCCTCAGAGGATGGCAATAGCAAACCTCCTCTGAACAAATCTTGCCAAGGAGATTTGTCTTGGCAAGAGGTGAACCACAATAGGTTCAACTTAGGGTTGCCATAAGTCAGAAATGACTTGATGGCACATAAACACAACCAATAATAAAATATGTGCTTTGGTTTTCTCTTTAGGGGATGAAAGAAGGACTGCAGTTAAGTGAGGGCTAGCAAATTGGTAATGATAAAGTAGTCAGGTGACTTTGTAACTGTGGCGTACATTAGTATGGTATCATGGCTAAGCGAATTAACTTTGGTGTGCAAAGCAGGTGTTACGTGTCACGCAACAAGGTAACAAGCAAAACCTGCTGAATTTTCCTCTTCTGCAAAATAATTAAAGGCACAGGAGCCTTCTCCAGTTTTCAGTCTGGCAACCATATACGAGAGGTTGCCAGTTCAAATTTCACTTGGTCTTCAAAGAGGCTTAACCAAGTATCGATAATTTTAGCCCACCCATTCGATCTCCTGGCAATCCAGAGTTATTTATAATTCTAGGCCTAATTGATATGGTTCCTGTAAAAGTTGCTAAGATAACATGTTTGGATACTCTGAACACTGAAAACAGTGTGTGTGTGTTTGTATGCATGTCTTCATAGCTGTGGTAAAACATTTCATACTATGTTGCCCATTTCTCCTCTCATCCCTGATTTCCAAGGAAAAGATTTTTTTAAAAAATGAGGGAATGATGTCTGGAGTAGAATTCAGCACCCAGAAGAGGCTGGGCAAATTTGCTAGTGGATTAGGAGCATGATCAAGGGTGGAAAACTGAAATAGAGCACAGGGTTCTTGTACCTTCAACTGCATTGGTTTTGAACCCAAAGTGACATCATATGACATCCTGTTCCCATCAAGTATTATTTTCAGCTACCTTTTTGCTCTTTGGGTGGGTGGGGGGTAAGGTAAGCCACCAAATTTGGGGGTGGTTTTAACTCATTTTGGGCAATTTTCACTGAAAATGACCTAAAGGTCACCTGAAAACAAATTAAAGCAGGGGGAAGTCTGCAAGATTTTTAGGTGTCTCAATGGGGCTTGGACTGGGGGCCATATGCAGGCCACAGACAGGACTTTCTCCATTCCTAGTCTACAGCCGCCATCATTTGGCATGGCTATGCTGGCAGAGGGTGATGGAATTGTAGTCCACACCTGGCTGCAATCCTACAAGGCTCAGCATAGCATAACAGTTCTGCATACAGAACTAACATTATGCTGAGCCATTTACCACACCTGGACCTATCATAAAACCATTGAAGCCCCCAACCCCAGCCATTCCATGCCTATTGGAGAACAGAAAGGGGAAAACATAAAAGGATCTGGCTATGTCCCCATAGCTAGATGCAAAATGATTACATCATATGCTGAGGTCCACTGGAGGTGTCAGGGGTTGATGTAATCATTTCACATCTGGTTACAGGGACATAGCCAGATGATTCTCCATTCCTAGTCTACAGCCGCCATCATTTGGCATGGCTATGCTGGCAGAGGGTGATGGAATTGTAGTCCACACCTGGCTGCAATCCTACAAGGCTCAGCATAGCATAACAGTTCTGCATACAGAACCAACATTATGCTGAGCCATTTACCACACCTGGACCTATCATAAAACCATTGAAGCCCCCAACCCCAGCCATTCCATGCCTATTGGAGAACAGAAAGGGGAAAACATAAAAGGATCTGGCTATGTCCCCATAGCTAGATGCAAAATGATTACATCATATGCTGAGGTCCACTGGAGGTGTCAGGGGTTGATGTAATCATTTCACATCTGGTTACAGGGACATAGCCAGATGATTCTATGATCTCTTCCCTCCCCCTCTGCTCCCCACCAGGTGTAGATTGGCCATGGGTAGGGGCCTCAGTAGGGAGGTCCAGGGAGGTTGTTGATTTTTGTGGAGGGAGAAAAAGAATATCAATCTATACCAAAAATAGACATATGGAGGAATAAGGTTAATTTACACTTGTGTATGCCACATACAGGTTGCCAGCCATTGAGGGCACCAGACTGGGAACGTTATATATAATTGTAGACTTGGAGGGGGATTTCTTCTGCAGGATTCTCAGGGGGGAGAAAACACATGCTGGCATTGCACCAAAGTATGCACAATGGTTTTGGAGTCTGCAATGTTTAAGCGTGGCTTGGAGATGACTAGAAACAGAGATCAGTGGGGAGAAGAGGTTTTTGTGTATGTGTATGAAAGAAAGTGTGTGTGTGTGTGTGTGTGTGTGTGTGTGTGTGTTTATATACACTGGGGAATCTCCTACTCCCCCCCCCAACACCGCAGACCTGGCTGCTTCCTTATCTCCTGCTGTAATCCATTCCCCCACTCGGCCTCTCTGCTTCCATCTTTCCCTTCTGCTGCCTCTGCATTTTCCACCTGGCTGCTCCCTCCTTGTTTCCTGCATCTCAGTGCTGGGCTAGTAAAGCTCAGGCACATTGTTCATATTGGGCAGATGTTTCTCCAGCTGCCCGAGCACAGACTGCCTCTCTGCAGCCTTTACAAAAAGGGAGCAGAGGCTCCAATGGAAGCCGCAGTGAGGTTGAGGTGGCTTGGAATTCCCTGCACTGGGAGTCTGTCCTCAGCCTGATCTTCAGCACAAGCACAGCTTTGAGAAGTCTGACATCAAGGGATAATAAACATCATTGCAGTGAATCCCAGAAGGCTTGTTTATTTCAGCAAAGACAATAAATTGGTGGCTCAGATGTAATACCAAGCCATGGCTTGTTGTGACGCCATGGAAGGGCTGCCAAACCAGGACTGCAAATGAATACTGGCTCTAGGAACTTCATAAATGGCCTTACATGTGTGCAGAACTAGACTGAGTAGTTTCACACTGTATATTCACCTAGAGGATGCTGTGAAGTGACAACATATGGATGTCCGTTGCATAATGACAGCCAGTAGAGTGACTCCTGTGCTATGGTCCAAGGGCAACGGGCACGAATTTGCATTGATGTGATCTTCAGTACACATCTGGACACTAGCTATGAAGTACTAGAGCATAAAGGGAGTGCCTGATGTGCACTAGAATCATAGAACCATAGAGTTGGAAGAAACCACAAGGGCCATCTAGTCCAATCCCCTGCCATGCAGGAATACACAATCAAAGCACTCACACCATTCAGCCTTTGTTTAAAAACCTCCAAAGAAGGAGACTCTACCACACTCCGAGGCAATGCATTCCACTATCAAACAGCTCTTACTGTCAGGAGATTCTTCCTAATATTTAGGTGGAATCTCTTTTCCTATAGCTTAAGTCCATTGTTCCGTGTCCTTGTTTCTGGAGCAGCGGAAAACAAGCTCTCTCCATCCTCAATATCAGCTTTTGTTTTAGTGCTAACTTTCCGCTTTCTCTTGGTGATCTCTGTTGAATCTATGTTGTGGAAACAATAGCTGGATTTACTTGGAGACCATCTTTACTGGGTCTGAGTCAATAAACATACATGGCAAATAACCAATACATTTCATTTCAGAAAGTATTGGGTTAATTTAAACTGATGTGGGGAATATGAATGAAAGGTTTTTGGCAATGCTGTGAGCTCCAAGGAAGTACTTAGAGGTGATGAAAACATTATATGGATCTCCAAAATAAAGCCATTTTTAATAGGATGAAACCCTGGGACTTCCAGTGACTTTTTACTCATCCGGAGGTGACTTTAGAAAAAATACACAGAGAATAAGGAGATTATCAGACAGACCCCTTGGGTCCATTTCTATCCCACTACCCCCACACACACCTGTCCCTCTCCCATTCCTGCTGTGGAATAAATATATTTTTTTCACAAACTTATGTGTATTCCGCAACAGGAACAGGTTCCCCCTCCTTTCCTTGCACAGTCGTAAATGCAGCCATCACAAGGCTGCTTTTACAATCGGGAACTCAAATCCCAGCCATTCTCATGAGAGAGCGGCTGGGAGGGATATTTAAAAAGAAAACCTCCCCAGCTGTCAGAAAGGAAAAAAAAGAAAGAAAGAAAGAAAGAAAGAAAGAAAGAAAGAAGGGGGAAAAAAAGGGGGGGGAAGCAAGCAGTAAAACACATATAAAAAAGAAAAAAACTACCCGGGGAGGGGATATTTATTTATTTATTTACCTTTCTGTCCCGATCGCACTCAGAAGTGTCCAGCAGGGACCTTCCAGTGACATCACGATCAGTTGTCATCCTGGGAGGAGAACAGGCCCTGTGCTCACTTGCCCGTTGTTCCGTTATAATAATGGAACGGGCCTCTTATTCACAGATTTTTCTGCGAATAAGAGGAAATGGGGGAGGAACAGGAGCATCCCAGGACAGGGACAATGTTGTCTAAAGGGCAAGCCTTTTAGCGATCTCCTGTCATCCCTGTCCTGGGATTTTTACACGTCTGATAATCTCCTAAGTCTAACAACTGCTGTTACTCAAAAGGTTAAGTAGAACCACCATGTTCAAAAGATACACTTCAGGAACATGTGGCTAAGCAACATCAGAGTGTGTTCAAGATGGCAAAAGTTATTAATGAGAAAGAATAGACAAGCTAGTAGACAGTCTGCAGCAGTTTGCTTTTGCCTGAGCCTCCTAGGAAGTGCAAGATTCTACACCCTCATGTACTCTTCCCACAATGGGTTAAATGTAGTGTAAACTACTTTTGCACATTGAACGCAGTCTGCAGCAACTAAAGTAAGCTGAGCACAAAGGGGGAAAGTTGGTGGAGGAGAAAGAAATTGGGGCATTTAAAAAAAATCTGGAAAAGTGGGATGGCAGAGAAATAATCAGGACTGTCCCTGCCATATCAGGACAGTGGGAGGATATGAATGGCTCTATGCCTTTGAGTATTGCTGGGCAACAGCTAAAGGGAAGGACTGTTGCATTCATGTCCTGAGGATAAGCTTCCTAGAGGCATCTAGGTGGCAGAAGATAGACCTTTAATCCAATTCAGCCTGGCCATTCTGATGCACACCTGGAATGCACAAGTCATGATTTTGAGTCTAAATGATGGTTAGAGCAAACCATGATTTGACATATAGGAGCCAGCTGCAGCAGTGCTTCTTAATCTATTTGATGTGGGAGTCTGGTAGGTTTCTCTCCCCCAATCTGCCAGAGGCCTGTGCCATATTTGTTCCCATTGGCTGCAACTCATTCTTCCTTTCCTTAAATTATAATAAATAATAAATAATAATAATAATTAAAAAAAATATTTTTACCCTGCCCCTCTGTTAAAAACAATTGGGGCGGCTTACAAAAATTAAAATACAAATGCAGATTAAACACCACCCACCCCCACCCTCCCCCATAAAAAGATATTAAACCAGTATAAATTAAAAACAGCTAATCTAAAATCAAATTAAAAAATAATAGATAGCCAGCAAGACTAAAGGAGGCCAGGAGCTCCTGAGGACAGGAGCTGCCGAAAGAGATCTGTCTTTAGTGCTTTTTTAAAGCTACTCAAACTCATCATCTGACGGATCTCGTTCGGCAGGCCATTCCATAATTTGGGGGCAATTACTGAAAAGGCCCTCTGGGAGGTTACAGACAGCCTAGATTTTTGTGGCTGAAGCAAATTCCTCCCAGAGGACTGGAGTGCGCGGAGAGGATTGTATGGGAGGATTGTATGCATTGCTTCTGATATGGGGCCCAAGGTGGCTTAGAACAAGTTGAAAACAAAGTCTAGCCAAAACCTCTTTGATACAAAAGTTTCTTTTTTAAAAAAATATGGAAGAAACAATTCTGTTCGAAACACTAAATTAAAACAGTTTAAAAACACATTAAAACATAGTAAAAAAAAGAAAGAAAGATAAAAGCATAACAGAGTCCATTAAAAGATCCTTCTGCCACAGCAGATTAAGAGCCAAAGACCTACCGCAATTAAAAGGTCTTTGCCTTCCCGCAGAAAGGGAACAGACAGGGGCAACTGAGACACCTGTGCAGTAGACTTTGGGTTGGATGGGCCTCTTCCTTTCTTTCCTGGAAACCTGATCCTGGCCAGTGGCCAGTGGTGATAGACTGGCATCAGCAGAGCTTGAAATCAATAGCACTCCCCTGATGTCCATCCATACCCCGTGAGTTGTGGCAAATTCTGAAGTGCAAGTGCTCATTGTAACAGTCCAGTAGCTATGCCTTCTAAACGGAGTCCATATCAACAAACCTGTTCTGCAACAGTTTCTGGAATTGTCCATACGGTGAAAATACTCCTCATAGAATTCAAGGAGAATACGATTTGTCTAAATGGGATCCCACATCAATCCATCATATTCGGAGGGGGGGGGCAAAAATGACAAATACTCAGCAGGGAAAACCTTTGCAGCTTTCCCCATTTTTTTTTTTAAACTCCAAAGGAAATGCACATTCCCACTCATTGGGGCAACCAATTCGCTTTGATGCGCATTCATGATAAGAGCAGAAGTGGAAAGCTGATTGGTTGGACATGTGCAGTGGGCAGAGCTTGCTGGCAAGGCAATTGCTCCCAAACCACCATGTTGGATTTTCACTGTCGCGATCATGTGCTGAGGCGATGAAACAGCCCCTATTCTCTTTTTTCCCCTGTTTATTTAAATGGAAGGTTGTACTTCTGCACCTTGGATTTAATTTTTTTAAAATATGGTTCATCGGTGGCACCTGGTGACAATAAAAATGCAAGTAATTCATTCCCGCCTGCCATCTTGGTGCCGTTTACATGATGAAAATGTCCCGGCAAGAATTTGTGTCGATCCCTGGCAGTTTACATGTACATCAGGTCGGGTACGTGATTTTTGGAAGGGGGTCCACCTTTTATCCCTCAACCTGCAGGACTTCCAGTCCCGCAGGTTGTGCCGGTTTTTAAAAAAGTCACTGGAGGATTCAGAAAATCAGAAATGTAAACAGCCCGGGACAAAATATCTCAGTATCAGGGGATGGCCGGAAATGGTGACTGGGAGTGGGCTTATTGCTCAGCGACCAGAAAAGGAGGGGTCAGTCACCCATTCAACAGATCCAGCTTCACCAGCCGAAAATAAAGGCATCCCTTCCAGCTGCACATAGGTTGGTGTGTGTGCGCATGCGTGTACTCAATCACCTTTTTAAATGGATTTCTACACTGCAAACCCTTCAGCTTTAACCTCTTCCTCAACTGCATGTTACAAAGAGATTGTGGTGGGCAGAGGGTCGCCCATTCATCTCCTGCCTTTATCACCTCCCTGGATCTGAACGGGCACAGTAAAATATTCCAGCGTCTGAGCGAATGACCACACTTTTATTCCCCCCCCATCACAATGCACAGTAAAAACAATGCCAGCATCTGTGTCTTTCAAAATGCCTGTCTGTCGCTGGCTTGAAATCTTCACTCTGCAGCCCTAACTCTGTTTTAAGGGTTAACATTTTAAAGAGGCAAGGGGAATACCAAGCCTCCCCTCCCCAGCCTTGATTTCAAAAGGAAAGCACTGTTCCTGCGTCTGAGCAAAAGCTCACATTCTGGGTCTTTCAAAATGCCTTCTGCTTAAAGGGTTAACATTTTAAAGAGGCAAGGGGAATACCAAACCTCTACCCCCTCTTTCCCCTCCCCCAGCCAGCCAATAGCATTGCTCGTGGCGTGGAACTCTAAAGGAAGTGCGTCACTGAGGTTGTGAAAACATGACTAATCACATCCTTGATTGACAGCCAAAAAAAGAGAAAAAAATCCCGGTAAGCTAAACATGTGTAAACAGCAAAAGCACAGAATATAAGAGTGTGGGACCAATAAAAACTTTTGTCGTGTAAATATCAATCACGGGATCTTCCAGGATTTCCTAAAGAGTGACAAAAATCGTATAAACAGTGAGGGACGGATACAGGATCAGGAAGTCACGGTAAGCCCCGCGACAAAACTTGTCGTGTAACTGGCACCCTTGATTCACAGACATGCCTGTTTGAACAATGAACATGGATAGCTTTGCATGCCTGCGATCTTGCCAAAAAATCATGGGGACAAATGAAAGCTGCTGTGAATTGGCGTTAGTACACATCAATCCACATTTTATAGCCTTGTTCAGACAAGCCCTTTGTCTCCACCAGGAGCAGGCTTTTTGTAAAGTTAACATCTCTTCATTTCTCATTCAAGATCAAACCAGCAGAAAATATAGAAGGCAGGTAGAGGTGTCTAGAAGTAAACAAGGAGGAGCAGAACTCTTTCCCCTTTCATGCTTGTATTCCTGAGTTCAGGAGTTATGTATGTTTACAAGTATTTGTTTAGATGATGATGATGATTTATATGCCAAATTTTCACTGGTCCAGGACTCAAGATGGATTACAAAGCTTAAAGCAAATACAGCTATTTTTTAAAAAAAAAACATATACAAAATTTTAAATATCTATCTATCTATCTATCTATCTATCTATCTATCTAGTTAAGCTCACAGTGTGGTGGAGTCTCCTTCTGTGGAAGTTTTTAAACAGAGGCTGGATGGCCGTCTGCCAGGAATGATTTTATTGTGTGTTCCTGCATGGCAGAGGGTTGGACTAGATGGCCCTTGTGGTCTCTTTCAACTCTATGATTATATGATAAGCTAACAATAAAATTATAAGCAGTTGCAAAAAAAAAGACTATTAAAAAGAAAACAAGAAATAAACAGTGTAGCACATTCTGGAAAAAAAACTTAATTTGGGCCAGAGCTCAGCCCCAGAACCTATTTCCAGTACCAGTAGAGCTCAGATGAGTTTGGTTAAGTTTGTCTCTAGGATAAGAACTTTCCAAAAGCCCATAGAAGTATTTGCAATCTCTCTCTCTCTCTCTTTTTAAAACTAAATGTGGAAGAAACCCAAACTGAAAGATTCATCTATCCAGGCAGAAAACTTTGAATGCCTAAGTTTTTGGTTTTTGGTGTTTTTTTAAAAAAGTCTGGCTTTGGATCCTTGTGTATTCTGCCATGTTAAGAAGAAATTAGCATTACTGTCTCTTCTTTTGTGATCAGCTCCCCATCTTTAACAGGCAGGGAAAACATGGCCTTGTCCATGCTGGGAGGAGCTGTATTTATTCAATATGGTCAGTATAGATTTTACTGCATGCATTTCGAATGAGAAATGACCAATATCCATACATTTCATCATCAGTAGGATGTAAAATGATGACGATGATGATGATATTTAAAACCAAAAATGGGGTGCAGGAAGAACCAAAATGGGTAGAATCATCCATCCATAGCTCCAGCCATAAACATCTGAAAAATTGAGAGAAAAGAGATAGCTCCTGAGCATGAGTGAAGTATCTTTTGCTCTTTGCACAGTAGCCCGAACTGGCTACTCTTCCTATTGGAGTCTGACTCAGAGTCTTGGGAATGGTCCGTCTCAGGGCACACATGCCAGGAGGAACATGCTGCTTTACCCTGTGGTGGATTTCAGGTTAGCAGGTGCACAACCAACACTGGAAAGAATGGTGGGTGAAGAGTTAAATCTCTCCAGTGAAATGGACAGCTCTGGCGGTATGATGCCTCCTCCGTGATGGCTCTTTCATCCATGCAAATCATTCCTTGATGATTCATCACAGCAAATCATCATGCCGAATCATCACAGCCACTGACTGATGATCAGATTGCTACTGCTGCCTGTTACGTCCTGCAGAATCCCCTTTTCCCTTGAAATCCACCACTGAATGGGAAAATGAGGGAGATGTGGCTTTGCTCATCTCCCCTCCAACAGTCCTTCTGGAGCAGTATTTTTTTTCCCTTCCCTCAACCTGCTGTACAGCAAAGTTAGAATTTGCTGTTTACTACAGAAAAAGGGAGCAGGAATGAAGGGGGTGGCAGGGAGCCCAAAGCAAGCAGAAGAAGGCTCCAAAACTAAACCCTATTGGGTCATTATGCTGCTGTAACTCCAGGTCCTGCTGTCAGATGGGCTTTTATATTGCATAAGGAGGTATGTTGTACCCCCTCCTCCATAAAAGCAGTTCTCCTTCACCCAGCAGTGCAACCTGATATTTTAAGGGCTAGTTAGCATGTGGGTGTAGTCAGGGTGTAGGTACACAAGAGGGGGGGGGGGCAAAATGAGGGCATTGCCCTTCCAAAATAAGAGTTCTCGCCCTGCCTGAAATTTCCCTTTGGGCTCCAAATTTTTCATTGATTACGCTCAATGGCCATGGAATGCTGATTTTCTATTGGAGGAATGGAGAAGCAAAACTCTGAGGAGGGGTGACTGAAATCTTGAACAGCAGCTCTCCACTCTGACATAATTTGTTTCAGAGCCTCTTTGCAACACTGAAAGCCATTGGCTGGACAGCAGCAGGAAAGGTGTAGCAAGTGCATGGAAAGACTACTGTATCACCCATGATGTACTGGTGAACTTCTGGAAGAATTTGCCTGTCAACTGTGCAATGCAGGATGCTCTCGCACTTGGAACTTTGATCTGACCCAGCAGATTTCTTCCTATATTCTATATTTGTGTTGTTTTCCCCACTATCTAGCATGGGGTGGGAATTGTATTTCAATCCAGATGCTGTTGGATTTCAACTCCCAGCATTCCTCACCGCTGGATATGCTAAATAGGATTGCTGGGACTTGAAGCCCAACAACACCTGAAAACCAGCCTGAATCCCAAACCAACCAAGCATGTAATAGAAGCTCTGTGGGAACAAAGACCTGCCTGTGTTGTCTGTGTGGCTTTGTACCACCAAAGGAGAACAGTGTTCTCCATAAGTTGCCAGAGTGCAATTCCCATCATCCCTCCACATTTGGCCATGTTAGCTAGAACTGATGGGAGTTGCAGTAGAACATCTGGAATACCACATAGTCCCTACTCTTGATCTGTTTGATGTTGTCCATGCCCACTGATAGCACAGAGCAGATGATAATAAATAAGATGAGATGAGATGAGAAAAGTTGGGGTCTCCAAGTCCTGATCCACAGAAATACACTGTGCCTGTCCCCAGTCACATGCATGGACCTTCAAGAAGGGGTAAAAATCTTGCACCATTCATCCTTATATTAAAGCATGAATAGTTGTCTTGGTATTTTCTCCATTGTAAGAGAAAATGAATATCTCCGTGCAATATTCTCCAAGTATTCACACTTCTTCTGGGAAATTATGCATGGCTTTTCTGCATGAAAACCAGGTGGGTGTTTTTTTTCCTTGAAGGAAACAGCATTTTCTGTGCAAAACACTCTGTTTCCTGCATAGGAAACACATTTTTGCACAAGAAACACACTTTCTGTGCAGAAAACATTTTTCTCTTTTTTGCATAAAATGGCTTTCTTGCACTGAAAAGTCACACATATTTTTATGCAGGATAATTCCCTGAAAGGCTATGAAAAGAGCAAAGAATCTTGTCCATTGCTCTAGACTTCAAGAGTCTAGCAACAGTCTAGCATGCTTTTTAAGCATTGGGAAACCTGTTATTCTGCAGGGAGATGAATAGTAATGAATATTCTTTCCATCTCCACCGTCACAACTGTCTAGTAAACATCACCTTGAACATGCAAAACTGCCATGCTCTGAGTTAGAGCACTAGTCCATCTAGTGTAGTCTTGCCTTCTTTGGCAGCAGCTCTCAAGGATCTCAGGCTGTATGTGTGTGGGTACATGTGAGTTCCTCTGCCCCGCAACACACACACTCAGCCTGACTGAAAATCTTTCATCGAAGATGTTAAGAGATGAAGCAGAAAACTGTTGGGTTCACATTGTAATACAAACTGACCTATTTTACCCTTCCCAAACTGATTGGTAAGCTAGAATATTCTTATCCATCAACATTTTGCTTTGTTCCCAAATATTGTGGTGAAGGATTTAAAAAATAAAAATAAAAAA
Organism: Gambelia wislizenii; assembly: GCA_030847615.1. Classification (NCBI taxonomy): domain Eukaryota; kingdom Metazoa; phylum Chordata; class Lepidosauria; order Squamata; family Crotaphytidae; genus Gambelia; species Gambelia wislizenii. The sequence goes on along the minus strand of JAUMIR010000010.1, from coordinate 29,270,434 downwards.
ATGTGTTCAAAAACACACACTGGGAACATACAGAAAGGCAAATATTAGAGGGAAATTGCTTGGGAAATTGTCTAGATTAGGGGAAATGTTGAGTACAAGGTGCCAAAATGTTCCTGCTTCTGAAAATACGAGTGAGAATGAAAGCTTCACAAAGCAGGTTTGCAAGCTGGGGCCAAAATGAGGTGGAATGAACTTTTACTGTGGGGAGGAAAAAAAATGCGAGCATTATAGAAAGAGAAAAAGACAGGTTTTGTCCACCCTTTTGGTTAGGGATTTGAACCTGGGATGTTCTATAGGCATTCAAGGTGTTTCATGGGGCGAGGGATCCTTCTCAATCTCTTCCTCCCTCTCTCCCCCTCATGCCTTTTATTTATCCAAATGTTATACAAAAAAGGAAAATCAGCCCCATGTACTCCTCCCCCTTGTGACTTAGGGAGGCTTCTATACTTTATTCCACAGTGTAGGTACTGCAGGAGGTAGAAGTGGATGATGTACGGCGCACAGCATACTGTTTGAGTAGCCCATCAGATTTGTGGCTACATCCCTAAATCCCTTCCATAATTCCTGGACTAGGAGGGAGGTGTGTGTGATTCAGCAGGGAAGCCAGGGGTGGACACAATTGCTATTCAGGTTCCTACTGCATTGTGTCTAGGCAGAAGCCAAGCCGATCCTTCCTTCGGCTGCCCCTTGTCGTCCGCACAGGGATTAACTGCAGCTGCCTTCCACCGCAGTGGCCCCCCACCACAGCATCAGGAGGTGGGCAGGTGAAGTGAACCGGGAAATAGCGCCAAGACAGCTCTGCCGCAGACTCAGTCTTCACGTTTATCAGATCAGCTCCCTCTGAAAATGCCAGCTGGGAGGGCTGTGGGGAGGGGGTTACAGTTAGATTCCTGATTCCTTATACATCAGACAAAGGAGAAAAGGAAGAACAGAAGAGATGATGATTCCAGGGAGGCCCAAACCTAGAGCTGATCATTCTGGTCTTTCTGTCTCTCTCTCTCTAATCTCCATGTCTGTCTGTCTGTCTGTCCAGCAGGTCCCCCTAGTTCTGTCTTTCTGCCCTCACCTTTCCATCCCTTCACATGACATGAAAAGAGGGACAATTCACCTGGCTGTAGTATCTCTATAATACTAAATAAACCCCAGCTTGATTTAGGCAAGAAAGTCTTCAGCAAGGAACAGATTTGGAATACAGATGACTGGCTTTATGATTCCCAGCTCTGGGAAGGAAGGGTCCTCTAGTGGTTGGAAGAAAAGGATAGGCAGAGAAGAGAGGACTATTGCTATCATTTTGGGGTGGGCACAGGCAGCAGCACAGCTGCCAGGGCTGAAATGCTTTCCTTCTCCTTCAAGCCTAGCCTCCCTACCTTCCTCTTCCTTGTAATTGGTGCTTGGAGCGAGCCAAGCATTTTCAACCCAGCAGATGTGCTGTGGTTTGGGGCTGACCTTCTTCCCTAGAGAATGCTGCAGGCTCTAAAAACACTTTTCCTCCCAAGCAAGGCTTCTAATCACTTGATGGCTGGGATCAGGAGATGGAAAATCCTCAAGTCATTATGGTAGTTGCTCCCTCGAGATTTCTCTCCCCCACCCCACCTGCCGGGCGGTCCATCCATCTTTTTGTTGTCTGGCTCCCCAGCAGAGAGTGGTGAGTCAGGAGTGCTTTTGTGCAGCTGTGTAGGCAGATGTTCCAGGTTCATCTGGCTTCTGCTCTGAGAAGATTGGACTCAGGAAACTGGACACTTAGGCTTCATCTCCAGCTGTCAGTTCTGGATTTCAGTCCCTAGACACTGCCATCACCTCTCCCATTCCATAAGGCTCTACCAGCCAGAGCTGGGCCTTAAAGCAGCCTGAGGACTGAGCAATACTGGCTATGGGGATGATGGGATCTGTAGTGTAACACATGTGGATGGGTCTGGGTTGAATGAAGCTGCCTACCACTTAGGTCCAGACTATCGCAAAGCCCATATCTCTCCATATGAGCCTGCCCAAGTCTTATGTCTTTAGGGATGGGCTTTATCTGCATCCCACCACCCTCCAGGCTTGACTGTTAAAGACAAAGGAGAGAGCCTTCTTGGTGGATGCTCCTAGGCTATGAAACTCCATCCCAAGAGAGGGTCACTTTGCCCCCTCCTCTGCTGTCTTTTCACCAGTAGGCAAAGGCCTTCCTGGTTAACAAAGCCTTTGGCCTTAACTGATCAGGGTAAAGGGACATGCAATCAGGGGTGCTGTTTTTAATAAGAAATACAATTGGACCTCCATATCCATGGGGGTTCAGTTCCCAGACTTACTGCAGATACCTGAAACAGTGGATAACAGCGGATCTCATTAAAATAAAGGACATCCGGTAAAAACATACTATAGAGTTATGCTGGAGGACCCCTCCCCATCCAGTGCCTTTGAGGGAAAGTATAATGGATGGTGTAATTGTATTATTATTATCAGGTGTTGTTATTGTTGTTGTTGTTTAAAATATTGAGTTACATCTTGGGGGTCCACAGAAACAAAAGATATATAAAGGGGGTCCCTGGTAAAGAAACGATTAAGGGCCACTGGTCTAGACAATGAAAAACTCCTCATAGAATTCAATGAGAATACACGTTGTCCCAATGAGATCCCACTGTTCACTGTTTTTGGAAGGAGGGGGCCCAAAAACTGCAAAAATGCATGTGAAAAGCTTTTGTGGCTTTCCCTGAAGTTCTTAAAAAATATGCAGAAATGCACATTACCACCCATGTGGGCCAGCAATTCTCAGCACAGCACATTCTGGAAATAAAAAACTGATTGGTCAGACATGCACAGGGTGTGTGGGTGGAACCACCATTTTTTAGTTTCGCATTAGTGATTGTACACTTTTTCACTGCACTGATGCAACCAAACAGCTTTTTTAAGTGGAAAAACACCTTGTGAAGCAGCAACAACTTGTGGACAATAATAACATGAGTAGTTCACTCACGTCCATCATGTTGATTCACAGGCATGCCTCCATGTGAACTTCAAACATGGATAACTTTGCATACGAGTAATCTTGCAAAAAAAAAAAAAACTGCAGAGACAAATGAACACTGCTGAGATATTGCATTAATGGGCAGCAATCCACATTGTATCACCTCGTGTAGACGAGCCCCAGCATTTCTTCATAAGAAGACACCATATTATGCAGAGAAAATAATATATCTATGTAGAAACATTATTTTCTTCACAGAAAAAGATGTTTGCTTTGCAGAGAAAGCTGTTTTCTATGCAAATCAACCCCGTGCAAATTTTGCACACAGTAAGTCCCCAATTATTGCATTTTCTGCACAGAAAAATATATGTGCAGAAAATGCTGTTTTCTGCAGAAAACAACTGCACACAAATGTTGTGCAAAACAACTCCTGAACTTCAAAGATTCTGGTCAGTCCAAGATTCTTCTCATCAAGGTTTCTCAGTAGTTGAAAAACATGGTTTCTGACCATTTTTCAAATATTTTTAATATTCTTTCCATCCTTACTGAATAAGGTTATGAACCTGAATCTTCCCAAATTTATTCTTAAGGGTAGCCTCTGGAGGCAGGTGGGATGCATTGCCCTTTTATAATTAATGGGGGGGGGGTGTTACACCATACTCTGGTCACCACACCAGTGGTGTCAAAATCTTCCATTTAAAACAAGGCACGTTCAAGGGAGTGTGCACCTTCTAGCCAGGCTGGATCTTGCTTCCCCAAATACTATTCAGTCTGAAAACAACGTGCACACTCCTCATGTATATTGTTTTAAAGATAAATGGGGCAGGAGGTGCTACAAAAGCAGTGGGAAGGTGCAAAAAAAAAAAAAGAGAGAGAGAGAGAGAGAGAGATGAGGGACCCTATGCAACCCCAGGAAAACATATCACTAACTTGTGTTCTAACCACTACACCACACTAGGTGTGTATGAAATATTAGGATTGAATATCACTGTGCATCACAGACACAGGAAGGTCACCTGACCCCAAACCTCTGGGGTGCTTACAGCTCCACCACCACTTCTACCCCACTTCCCTCTATCTCCATTTCAGAACTTAGTATCCTGATCAAATGGATCAAATAATGAAAGAATCATATGTGCCAATTGTTTGCTGGCATATGACAAAAGCAGTGGTGCTTTTGATGTGATGTGTATAGTTTGATGTCAGCACAAGAAAGCCTGTGATGGAGATGGCACTGTACATATTCCATCAATGGCACACCCATATATCTATATCACTATATGCCCATTTCAGGCACTTATATCAAGTAAGCGTGCATTACATGCATACGTTTAATACCAATAAAAGCACATCCATCCATTTAATTCACTTGGCACCCAAACAAACCATAAGCCATGTTCTCATAGCAAAGGGGAAATGTGCACATCTATCAGCAAAGCACAAGTTGCTAAAGTCTTCGGCACATGTGAGGAAAGCTTATCTGTGGCCAGTTTATCTCATTTTCTGTTCTGCTTGTTGAAAGATAGCTGCCCCTTAAACTCCATTTCCAGGATAGGTGGCATAACTGGTTATCTAATTCATGCTATGGTCACATAATCACACACCACTGTGACAACCAGTTTCCTTTGCGCTATCAGATCAACCAAAACATCTTTCACAGACTTTTTGCACTGTTATCATGCTATGCTTAATGCCCCAACAGGCCTGCCAGGTTTGTCTGATGGCACTATGCAGTTGTCACATGCAACTGTCACTTGGTGTTTGAGATTGTTTCATCACCTGATGAAGAATTAGGGCGCTTTGAGATGTTAGACTATGGTTCTCCTCATTCCTGACCATTGGCTATGGTGGCTGAGGCTAATGCGAAAACAGTGCTCAGCCTGGCAAAAAATGTTATAAATGTTGCACATCATGGGCTGTAACCTATCACAGATAAAGAGGTGATATGCAACATCTAGCTCCACTAAATGAATCCAACAAGATAAGATGAATTGCATCCAAGGAACCTTTAAGCATAATCTCAGAGCTTTTGAAATCAAGCGTTATGGAGAGTTGTTGAGGGAGTTGGGTATGTTTAGCTTGGAGAAGAGAAAACTTAGAGGTCATCTTGAGAGGACATCTTCAATTATCTGAAGAGCTGTCATGGAGAGATGGAATGAACATTTTTTTTTTTGTTTTGTTTTGTTTTTTGTTTTGCTACTCCAGAAGGTAGGATTCAAGCCTATGGATGAAAATTCCAAGAACTCCTTCCTGACAGAAAGAACATTTTGGTAGAGGAATGGGCTGCCTTGCTCTTTCATTGGAGGTCTTTAAATAGAGTGTCAGTGGCCCTCTTTCAGATGTGCTTTCCTTCATTGGCAGGAGTTGGAGTAGATGACCTTTGGGATCCTTTCGAATAACACCTTGGAGGAAATGGAGTTCCCTGCCCTTTATCTCATCAGTAAAAATTTTTGGAAAAACCTCACTTTAAATTCCTCTTTAGCTAAATACTTGCAATCCTTTTTGAAGGATTTATTTATCTCCATATCATCCCCACCCTGAAATAATATAAGGGAATTTTTAATGGTTTACCTCACTATAACAGGTGAGGGTGTGGTTTTTTTGGTTGATTCTTTTTAAATCTGAATTTGATCAGAATTTACCAAAATTAACAAAATTAAAATGTGGGAGAAAGCAAAACTGACTGATTTGCCCATACCCTAGAGCAAGGGTGAGCAATTGCATGGCTGCTGGGGACAATTTTCCTGTGGGCCACACTTCTTTTTCCTTTGCAGTCTCTCTCAAAATCATGGCAGAAAGTGAACCTACATCACTTCCTGTCACCATTTTGAGAGGGACTGTAAAGGAAAATAGAGGTATTTAGAGGTAGTATAGGGCTGTGGGCTGTTTGTGGGGGTGGTGTCTAGGTATTGGCATGTTTTTGTGCATTTGGTGAGCTTTCTACTTGGCTTTGAAGCAAACATTGCCTGAAAAATTGTGTAAAAAATGTTTAAAATTTAAATAAAAATAAAAAAATGGGTGTGGGAGTTTGGGAGACTGGTGGGGGCGTCAAAGGCTACAAAAGTGAGGTCTAAGGGCTGTATGTGGTCCACGGGCAAGAATTTGCCCACCTCTCCCCTACAGGGAATCCCCCCCCCCCAAGAATTTTTGATCAGAATTTATCAAAGTACACAAAGGCCAAATGTGAGAGTGACACTGACAGATTTGTCCTTCCCTGTCCCCATTAGGTTGTTCTAAGGATTATAGAGATTTTGTCTGGAATCTTGTATCACATTTTACTTAACGTAACTTTATGTGTACTTAGCTCAGCGGCAGAGGAGCTAAGAAATCCTGTGGGTGAATTGCAAAGATGCATAACGAGATACCAGCCAGAGTGCCCAATGCGCATCAGTGCATGATGTGCATTGGTGCACAATGCACAACAGTGTGCAATGTGCATTAGGTACTTAGCCAGCTCTTCTACCTAGTAAAGTCACAGCAGCCTTCTACTGGATACAGATGTTACAAAACTGGCCAATTCTAATCTCTGCATACATAAGTCCACTTACAAAGATGTAAGTCCCAGACAGGATTTATCTAGAGTAAATACTAGAGCTTGGAAAGGTTAATTTTGTGAACTACTGCTCTTAGATTCTCCTACCCATCATAGTTTACTAATTTTGCTAGACAGGGGATTCTGGAAGTGGTAGTTCAAATAAGAAACTTTTTCAGACCTCGGTAAATTTCCTGGGAGGAGCATTATATGAATGTTATATAGTAGCATGGAGTAGGGAACATTTAAAAAAATGCAATTATTCTCACCTTTGAATAGAACAGGTATTTGGATGCATTGTGATACCACAGTCGGGGAAAAATGCTCCACTCTTATGGGATTTTTAAAAGAAGTAACGGCTTTTCTTTTTTCTTTTTTTCCTTTCTTTCTTTTCTTCTTCTTCTTCTTTTTTTTTTTTTGCATACTGTTGTTTATGAAAAGAAGAAGAAGAAGAAGAAGAAGAAGAAGAAGAAGAAGAAGAAGGTTTTTTTTTCCCAAAAAACATTTTGTGAAGAATATTATTTTCACACAAAACATGGGCTGGCATCCTGTTTGATATTTACTAGATCGGAAGGTGGATTTATGATCTTGTAACTTTTGGGATTCACATTTATGGTCATCATTTGCCAAAAGTGACACCCCAAAACCTGCCTCTTCAGCCAGACAGCATCCCAACTAAAGGGTTTCTGAAGTGCTGTATATTGGGGTGCTAGGAAACAATGTCTGCAATACTCTTCCAATTGCAGGGTGTGCTGAAAAAAGGAGCTGTGACCCTGAGGGGTATCTCCATCTTCCTGTCTTAGCATGCCCTACAACTGGGAGAGTACTGAAGTCACCAACTCTCCAATATCCAGCACCTCAGAAACCCTTCAGTGGGTTGGCTTAAGAGGTAGGCTTTTGGAGGGTAGCATTGGCAGAAGTAGATATGACTATGAAGGCTTTATCCCAGCTTCCTCCTGGCTTTGCCTTGGGAGTCACCTGGACTGCCTGGAGGTGAAATGGGGCAAAAGCCTTGCCTTGTTTGGACTGCAGGGCTCCGAGCCAGGGGCAGGGCTGTCTGGACAAGCCCAGAGTCAGGTTGTAACACCATGACTACAGTAAGCAATGCAATAAAGCTTGGGCCGGGAAAGAGTTGGACTTTAGTCAGTACTATAGTAGCGATGTGTGCCTGCCCAAACAGCAGCTGCTCTAGAGTCACTTTCTGAGCATGCATGAACAGCAAGGCAGAGGGGAAAGGGGAAAGTTGATTCTCCAGCCTTGCCAGCATAGATCTGCACATTTGACAAGCAAAAGGGGGGTCCTAAGAGTGGAGGCTGGTGAAAGAAAAAAAAAAAATCCCTGGATGCATTTTGGCAGAAGCCTTCTAGAAGGTTCAAAATGTTTTTCTTTACTTATGCAAGGCTTTCCTGACCTATTCGTTTCATTTCACATGTGTATACAGTCAGACCCCCATATTAACGAAACTAATATCTGTGGTTTTAGTTATCCGCATCTGGAAAAAAAGGGACACATACCATAGAGTCATGCTGGAAAGTGCCTAGAGAGGTGTCTTCTCTAGGCATCTTCTAGGTCCTCCAATGCAATTCTATGGTATGTTTGTACTGGAAGTCCTTTATTTTAATAGAGTTCATTATTAGCCACAGTTTCAGGTATCCACAGTAAATCCAGGAACTGAACCCCTGCAGATATTGTGGTCTGACTGTATATTGTTAGTTTTTAATAAAAAGCTTGCTGAAACCTGTTTTGTTGTGTAGGAACCTATCCAAATTCTTTCCATGTTATTTCTCCTCTGGGACCAAATTTTCTGCTAAAGAAGTAATGCCAAGGAACAAATCTACTTCATTAATTAAGGTATACCTGTATTCTTAAGCTGTGCATATGTGTGTTTGTGTGTGTGTGCACACGCATGTGTGTGCACACAGAAGCATACCCCATTGCAATGAACCTCTATGGCCATTTGGAAGAATAGTTCTATCTCCAGTATTATCCCAAGCCTTCAGAGTTAGACAGGATCACAATTTCGGCCGCTGCATTCCGGTTATCATTTGAAAACTCAGCTGATTTTTATTCAAGTGGGGATGAAAGTGATGTGCATTTGGAAGTTGTTTGCCTTTTTGTCCCTTTGGGATTATTTATTTATTTATACCCTCCCTCTGCAAAATGGGACTCAGGATGGCTCGCAGTAGGACTGACTCAACATGCAATTAAAATACAAAACAAGTCCATAGATTAAAACCCAATAAAATAACACAGTGAAATTTTAACACACAATTTAATGCATAGTAATAAAAATATGAAAAGTGGAAAAGAAAATGCAGCACCCCTCTGTTAAAAAAAAAACAAAAAAAACCTTTTCAGCAACCAGTCAGTTGCCTGAGGTAGAAAAAAAATATATAGCTTGCTGGTGGAAGCACAATGGAGGAGGCAGCGGATGCATTTCCATTGCATAAATAATCCAGTTTGACACTACTTTAACTGCCATGGCTCCATGCTATGGAATCATGGGATTTGTAGTTTGTTGTGGGAGCAGAGCTCTCTGACAGAGAAGGCTAAATGTCTCACAAAACTACTGATCCCAAAATTCCATAGCATTGAGCCATAGCAGTTAAAACAGTGTCAAACTGGATTATTTCTGCAGTGCAGATGCAGCCAGTAGTACATAAGCTCCAACAGTTCAGAGATGGATGCAAACCAGGACCAGCACATGCTCTCCTCTTCTATGTGCTACTTGGTCAGTGTGGCTGGTGAAGGGTCACATAGCCTGGGTGGAGGATGTGGTGGTGATAGTGATGAAGACAAGGTGGATAGTTACTTGGCCCTCCACTTGGCTCCATGAAGCCTTTATTGACCATTCTGAGTAGTGGATGCTGCACCTTGTCACATGCAGGAAGGGTGGCCATGAAGACATGGAGGAGAGTATGTACCTACAATCATTCCAAGGTGGCAGAGACCGTCCCAATTAATCTGTTGCCATTCCACCTTTTCAGCAGCTTTAAAAATGTCACAGTTTCTCTCTCCCCACTTTCCACCTTTGTCCTCAGTTTAGGAGGCTTGTCTACACTGGCCAGAGTACTCTGCCTTCTGCCATGATGCGGATTTTCCTGGGTATTTTTTTTAATGGTTTTACCCTGGATTTGCCTTGGATGTTGTCAGGACTGTCCAGAGTTGAATTGGGGCAAGAGCCCTGCATCTTTTGGACTGCAGGGCTTTGGAATCAGGGTAAATTATCTGTCTAGACAAGTCCAGGAAAACCCACATCATGCAGGAAACCTCAAAGGGTCAGTGCAGGAACACAGAAGTCCATACCTGCATCTCCAGACACAACCGCTGCTGGTGGTGTTGCTCTGAAACCAGGAAGGAGCCCCCAACACATGATCAAGGCCCCTGCCTGTGACCAGCCTTGATCACATGCTGAGGGCCTTCTTCCTGGCTTCAGAGAGTGTGACACAGGACAGCAGTGGAGGTGTCCAACGATAGGGACTGCTGTGTGCATTCAGACTTCTACCCGTTTTGTCATGATAATTGGGGATGTGTGATCTGGGTCAGATCTGGGGTCAGAATACTCTGGCCTCTGGCTACTAAGTTGCTAAGTCGCATCTCCTGGGTAGATCCCCTAAACCTACCTTAACAGCTAGTAGCTGCATTGAGTGCTGGAGGTCTGGTCAGCCAGCAATCAAGGCACAGGGCAATGACCTTCCCAGCCCCAGCAAGTGAAGCTGCAACAAGAAATTGCAATGGGGGCCCAGTTTCTGAATGTCACTGCCTCACTCACTGGAAGGAGGGGGTTGGAAATGTCATCCTCTCGCACCTCGATCGCCTGCTGAAGAGACTTCCATTACTTGGTGTGGCTGCTGGCTGTTAGGGTAGGTCTGGGGAGCATTTATGATTGTGGCAATAATGCTATGATTATGAATGTGTAGTGTTACTAAGTACGAAGCAGTTATGGATCTATAACTCTAGATTACAAATCCATTACTTCAATATAGGATGCCAGCCAGTCAATCCTTGGATTTTCAACTACATTTGGAAATGCTGAATTAAAGTTCTTGTTTCTTTATTTTTCTGACCTGTGTGCTAGGCGAGTACCACTCTGACTAGTTGGGCCAATGCAGACAAGGCAGGTAATTTCATTCCTGTTTGCAGGAGGGAGTAAAACAAATACATTTCCTCAACTTTAGTGATATCATCTTTCTTATTTCATTCAAATCCTTCCTCCAAATCCGCCTTTTTATGAAGCTTTCAATGCTGCCCCCAAATCCATGTAGTCTTCTTAATACTAAAACTGAATACATGAAACTGAAATTATAGATATGCATTTTTTTCTTTTTCTGTTTATTCTCATGTCTGACTCCCTCCTCATACCTTTCTGCTGTTGTTTTTCCCTGGGCTGGAAGTGATGATGATGATGATGATGATTACAGGTTGCTCCCCATATCAATGGGGTATACGTTCCTGGATTTAGCATTTATAAGTGAAACCACGGATAATAGCAAATCATGATAGAATGCCATAGAATCACACTGGAGGACCTAGAGAATGCCTAGAAAGGACACCTAACTAGGCAGCTGGAGGTCCTCCAATATGTCACTAGGGTCAACTTCTGGTGAAAATTGACCATGGAAAGCTGCCTAGAGAGACCTTTCCCTCCCCTGACTGCATGAAACCACAGATGCCGATACCACGTATATGGGGAGGGGGAGACCTGTATCAGCTGGTGGCCTGGTGGTGCAGTGGTTATTTCAGTCGGATTTGGGACAGGATACGGAGTCAAGACTGCCATGGTCGCCTTAGCAGATGATCCCCATCTGGGCATCGACAGGGGAAGTGTGACCCTGCTGGTGCTCTCGGGCCTCTCAGCAGCCTTCGATACCATTGACCACAGTATCCTTTTGGAACGCCTGGGAGAATTGGGGTCACTGCTTTGCAGTGGTTCCGTTCCTGTCTCTCAGGCAGATTCCAGATGGTGATGCTGGGAGACAGTTTGTCTTCTAAAAGAGAATTAAGATCTGGCATCCCCCAGGGCACCATCCTGTCTCCTATGCTTTTTAACATTTACATGAAGCCGCTGGGAGAGATCATCCGGAGACATGGGGCAGGGTGTTATCAGTACACTGATGATACCCAAATATGTTTCTCTATGTCTTGGACTGCTGCAGTGACTAAGGATGGCATCTCTCCTCTGAATGACTGTCTTAGGGTGGTAATGGATTGGATGAGGGAAAACAGACTCAAGCTGAATCCAGATAAGACAGAGGTACTTGCTACTGGGACCCCTAACCTGGGAATGGAGATATGTCCACCAGTCCCCTGAAGGACTATGTTTGCAGCTTGGGGATGCTCCTTGACTCGTCTCTCCAGCTGACAGCCCAGATAGATATGATGGCCAGGAGTGCCTGTTATCAGCTTCAGCTGATAAGTCAGCTGTGACCCTTTCTGGACCAGGGTGACCTAGAAACAGTAGTACATGCAGTGGTAACCTCTTGGCTTGACTTCTGCAATGTGCTCTACATGAGGCTACCTTCGTGCCAAGTTCGGAAAATTCAATTGGTACAAAACATGGCAGCCAGGTTGGTTGCGGGTACATCTAAAGCTGACCACATAACACCTAAAATCCCTTCATTGGCTGCCAATTCATTTCTGGGCAAGGTACAAGGTGTTGGTTATAACATTTAAGGCCCTACATGGCCTGGGTCCAGGCTACTTGCGGGAGCTCCTTCCTCCGTATAATCTACTCCACATACTTAGGTCCTCTGGGAAGAACCTGTTGCAGCCAAAGGAGACCAGATTGGTTGTAGTGACTCAGAGGGCCTTTTCGTCTGCCGCTCTTAGGCTATGGAATGACCTGCCGGATGAGATCCGTCATATTACCACCCCAGAAGACTTTTAAAAAGCTGTTAAGATGGATCTCTTCCGGCAGGCCTTTCCAGATTAGCCTTTCAGATAAAACAGAAACAAATCTACCCACAATTTTATTGAATTTGTATTTGTAAATTTTAATATATTCAGATGTTTAATTTCTATTTTATTGTTTTTTGTTGTTTTTATGATTATGGGGAGGGATGGGATATGGGATTGTTTTTTAACTTTGAGCTTTTATTGTTATAATATCTTATTGTTATAATTATGTTGTACTCTGCCTTGATTCCCTAGGGAAAATGTGGAATACTAATAATAATACTAATAATAATATGCCAGTACTGCAGCCACAATGTTGCAAGCCACAGTGTTGCAAGTTCACTCCCAAGGGTTCCAAGATTCACTCAGCCTTCCATCCTTTCGTAGGTCGGTAAAATGAGTACCTGGCTTGTGGGGGCAATTAGCTAACACACATTGGAAACTGCTTAATGCAGTTAGATGTGTAAATAGCTATTGCTTAAAACAATTTGTAAGCCACTCTGATGTGGCTGAAGAGCGGGGTATAAATATCTAAATAAATAAAATAATCATCATCACCATCATCATCATCATCATCATCACTGCCACTATTATTTGTTAGAATGGTACACAGAATTGTTAAGGACATTAGCTATACACAGAAGCAGAGAGATACTATCTGTGTTTGCTAAAAATGTGGCTGTGCTGTTACTTCATACTTTTTCCAGGAAGTCGAAGGATTGCCGCCAACCTTCCCCAGGAGGATATTTTTAGGGAAATACATTTGTACTTCAGTCCCCACAGACCAATGATCTCATACCACCCGAATGCATGTGGCCCATAGCTCTGAAGGGAATATAGCAAAGCAAGATGGGGAGAGGTTGGGGAGGGTTTTTCCCCAGTGCTTCCACATACATTTTAAAGTTAAAATTACCTGTGAAATACATCTCAAAAATTGGAGGGAGGTTTCAGCCACCACTTGTGGTCCATCTGCCACAATTTCTGCATCCATGATTTATTCTTAGGGTGGAGCCAGTACTTGTGGCAAGAGGGTAGTTTTACATTTACTGGCTCAGGTATTCAAATGATCAAGCTGGCTTCTTAGTAACCAGAGAGGGCATAGCCTTGGGACTTTTTCGGACGGGGTTTTGCAACGCTAGCAGCCTTGTCCCTGTTGCGAGGCTGCTACACTGCAGGGTGTCCCTTTTGGATGACGCTCTCCCCTGCCGAGCCTCTGCCGATACTGTTGCGTAACTGCTGGGATGCTGCAGCGCCACATTTGGCGCTTTTCTAATCACAATCAACTTTCGTGATTAGAAAACCACCAAATATAACGCTGCAGCGTCCCAGCAGTTATGCAACAGTATCAGCAGGGGAGAGCATCATCCGAAAGGGACACCCTGCAGCGCAGCAGCCTCGCAAAGGGGACGAGGCTGCTAGCATTGCAAAACCCCGTATGAAAAAGTCCTTAGTCACAACAAGGGATGCTAGGAGTTCATACCCACCAACTGTCCTGATTTAGCAGGGGGAGTCTCACTTAATCTGCTTTTAAAATGTCCCAGTCTCTCTCCTCTTCTCACTTCCCCCCTTTGTCTTCAGCTTATTGCAATTGCTACAAACTCAGTGGAAAGTGCAAAAATAGTTTTCACTCAGCCAACTAAGTGAGAGGAGGAGAGAGAAGTGTGAGAACTGTGCCCTTCCCTGTAGGCTCAGGCAAAGACAAACTGTTGCAGCCTCTCCTAACTTATATGTTCTCCCTCATTAATATCATTTGCCTTCCTGGTCACATGCTGATGTTGCTTGGCCATGTGTGTCCCAGGAGATTTTCAGACAGGAATGAAAAAAGCATTCCTGTCCCAGAATCTCTACTTCCACCCCTGTCCATTCCCTGTTACGCCATAGTCATCCTCCCCACTGCACTTACCTCCTCTCCCATCGTTCTGCCAGTGCAGGAGTGAATGGAGCTCTAACAGAGCTCCCTTCACTTCCTGGATCGAAATCCTGCAGATTCTCGCGAGAAGACGCAAGTGCGGAAAATTGAAAAATAAAAATAAAAAGAACACGAGAAAAATGACAGCAAGCACCAAACATACTTTAAAAGGTAGAAGTAACCCGGGGAGGGTAATAAAAGTGTGCCACTTACCTGGATGTCCAGATCTCACCTGGAAGTGTTCTGACAGGGACTGCCCATTGACGCTGGGATCTCACCAGTATAACAGGGCACCTTTTCGCTCTCGGGAACATCCATGACAGAAACATGACAGCTTATCCCATCAATAAAAAGCAGTGCCAGCGGAACGGTAGTGGAATGGTTGCGTTGTGAGGGGGGAACAACTTCGTCTGAAAAGGGAACTCTTTTGCGATCTCCTGGCATTCATGTAGCACCACTTTTAATGCATCTGATAATCTCCTCAGTTTTCATCCGCAAAATGTTGGAGAGTATGGCATTCAGATTCTTCCCTCTTGTCATTGATCAGCAACTGTTCCTGGAAAAGAAAATGTTTTCTTACATACACATCCTGGCATGTCTTTCCAACTGGCATGTTGTTTTTTGTTCAATCTCCTATACTCTTATTTCCCCTCAGGAATATAACCCTCCAAAATTCGGGATGGTTTAACAAAGCAGGGCCTCACCTTGCAAACATAGATCTGGAGAGTAGCAGTATATTGTTTTTTCTTCCTTTTTCTTTGTCCTAATCCTTCCTCCCAGTTGCCTTTGGTTTAACTGCTGCCTCAGCGACCACGTGAGGCTGAACAGGGCTGGCAGGCACATTCTTTGGCTTGCCGTTCCCACCCCAGTGGCCTTTTCACAATCAATAAGCTTGCAAAGAACCACTTTCTTATTAAAATCTAGGCATATCTCTGTTCCAACCCCCCTCCGCACCTTCCTTGCTTTTGTGATGAAGAAGAGACATGGTCACAGCAGGAAGGCAGCTACTGTGAAGCCCCAGGCCCAGAGAGAAAAGTGGGTGAAGTCCAATGAAATGGAGGGGGAGAGAGGGGGGATTTAAAAATCAAGTGTAAAAGAGTAAAGGTAAAGGTCACAACAGAGTTCTTATACTGAATGGGCCATGAGATATTGGAATTTATCAGACATGGCAAATATTGTGTCATAACAACGGCCAATGAATGTGAAAAGCTGCCCATTTCACATGACATTGTGGTTTCGTGATTTTGTATTGTCAATAAGGTTTTCTTTTTTATTGATGGGTCAAGTCATCAACAGCTCTGCTGTGGTGGTTTTGTTTTTGTTTTTTGTTTTTTGTTTGGTGGAATTGCGAGCATGTAAAACCATGCCCTGTTCTGCTCCCATGATTCTAGCATCAATGAGCGGTCCCTGCCAGAACATTTCCAGGAGAGAATGCAAAAACTAGGAATGGGACGCTGTTTTTATGAACCTCCTCATTTTACTTGGAAGTTTTTAAGCGTGTTTCTATGCTTACGTGTTCATTTCATTTGTTTATTTTTGTGTTTTTACACATTTAAGCACACTCACATCTTCTCGTTAGAACTTCTAAGATCACATGCCTGGGTGAACGTGGAAGTACCAAGGCTCCCTTTTCATGCTATTACAGCGATGTTTGATTAAAAAAAGGTTATTTTTCCAGCACACTAATGGTTTAAAATATGCTGGCAAAGAAATGTTTTTAGAGGCTCATCTGATAAAGTCCATTATTGAGTATATTCGGCCTTCCGTATCCATGGATTTTGCATCCACTGATTCCACTATCCAACAGCTTGAAAATATTTAAATAAATAAATATACTTTGATTTTGCTATTTTATATAAGGGACACTTTGAACACTAACTCACCATGATACACTAATGGTACACTAATGTGCCATGATTATTGTAACTAACAGATTCTAGCATAGTATAAGTGACAGCTCCTGAAAATCTGTGATTTCATTGATGCAGGCAGTCTCTGGCCTGATGTAGGTATGCAAGCTGCTATGGTCAGTTTATCACCCAATGGGCAGCTTTCTGGCAAGAGTGGAAAGAATATTTGAAAATATTCAAAAGATGGTCAAAACCACATGTTTTTCATATGTCAAGAAACCTTGATAAGAGGAATCATGGACAGACAAGAATCTCCACAGTTTGAGACTTATTCTGGGAAAAATCCACACGTTGTTTTGCATACAAAACAGCATTTTTTGCACAGAATGTGCAAAAAATGCTGTTTGCTGTGCAAAACAACAATGTGCAACTTTTGCACAGAATGAGTCCTGAATTGCAAATCGCCTTTGAAAGTTGTGTGTTTTTTTGCAGACTTTCTCACAGCGGGAAGAAAACTGCTAAAATTATCCATTGCTTTCTTTGAGAAACAAACTCAGTGAAGAATGACATACCTACTTTCTGGTGACGAAGTTCTCTTAGTCAATAAATTTCTCTTAGTCAAGGAATTAATCTGCTAAACTGGTCCTCAGCTGACATACACATAGGCTGTCATCCTAGTGTTAGGAATATGCACATGCATAAGTTTCCCTTAAACATGTGGTTGTCCTTTTTGGGGTACTACAGGGATTGGTAATCCCTTCACAGTGCCAGTATTGCCAATCCTAGCTTACTAAAACTAAAACTAAAAACCAAAAACCAAAAACCTGAAACAGCTCTACATAGCCATTCTGTGCTTTGTGGTGTGCAGGCAGGCTCAGAAGAGTGTCTGGTTACATCCCCATAGCCAGACATTAAATGATGGTGTCAGCACTGAGCTCCACCAGGGTCCTCCAGAGGTCTCAGTGTAGAAACAGGGAAGAAGAAGTGGTTGGTTGGAGGGATGAGGTGTAGAAATAGGGAAAGTAAAACTTTTCACTGCTTACAAAGAAAAAAAAATGAATTGGTCTTAGAGTAAAGCTTGAACTTTCACTAGAAGCCAAGATGACTAAACTTGAGGCTCTCGTACTTTGAAGATATCATGAGATGACAAGACTCCTTGGAAAAGACAATAATGCTCAGTAAAATGGAAGGCAGTAGAAAAAGAGGGAGACTGTAATACTGGTGGATTGATTCAATCAAGGAAGCCATAACCCTGAGTCTGCATGACCCGAACAGGGCAGTTGATGACTGGGGCTCTTGCAGGTCTGTCATTAATATGATCGCCACAAGTCAAAGTTGACTTGACAGCAAATAAAAACATAAAAAATCTATGACAAACCGAGCACTCAAATATGCATGTTCCTGGCCATTATGCTTCCGAGATGGCAAGCATTCTGAAGCATTGGACAAGACACTGAATAGATATTTTGCCCTGACCAATTCAGGACAGATGGTACCCATGACTAGATCATTACTGCTTTCTGTCTGCCGATTTGTCTCTTTCCCCAGCTTGAATGTTGAGCCCCTCCAGATGGTCTTTCATGAGTTGTCCTGACTTGGTTGCTGAGTTGGATCTGAGCTGCTACCTAGAGAAGCAGGGCAGTGACACACGCTGCCCAGGTGAGGAGTGATTGATGGCACATCAGAGGGGTCAAGTGTTAATAGAGTAATTGGGGAATGGCGGCCACTTATTGACAGAGATGGATTGCATGGGGGCAGGAGAGGAGAGGATGAGGTGAATGTAGAGACCCTACAGAGACAGAAGGGGTGGAGAAGATGATCAAAAGCAGGAAATAATAGACAAAGGACTTTATCAGATGAGCCCCTTAAAAGCATTCTTTTGCTGGCATAAAAAAAATCCATTTTTATGCTGGCAAAAGAATGCCCTCCACTGCACTTATCTCTAATCCTAGCAAAGGCTTCCCCAGTAATGAAAGAGAAAGTGAACGGACCTCCGTTCACTTTTTCCTTTGAAATCCTGTGGATTATTGTGAGACTTCATTGCGTGGGAAATTAAAAAACAAAACAAAAATAAGACAGATTTTTTTTAAAAAAAGCACATACACTTTAAAGGTCCCAAGTAACACAGGGAGGGTCATAAAAAGTGTGTCTCTCACCTGGCTGCTGTGATCTCATCTGGAAGTGTTCACAACAGACCGGCCATTGCTGCTGCATTGACGTGACTACAATGGTGCGAGGTTTCACATGCCGGCAATGCTGGCACAAAAATGCCATGGGGGAATCTATTGATGGCTTCAGCTGTCAATGAAAAATTACGGGTTTTGGCGGGGACATAACCACAAAAGGGCCATGTCATCTGCTATTGCGACCTTTTGTGGTTATGTGGCATCATTATGACACCACATTTTATGTGCTGGAAAGTCCAAAGGCTTAGCAAATTCTTATGAATAGTCTCAGGTAGAGAATTTGTAGAAATTACTTTGCTCTAAATTTTCACACTAACATTAGAAGGTGGGAAAGCTACTGTTTGGACTGCAGTTCCCATAATGTCCTTCAGCCAGCATGGTTATTGGCCATACTGGCATAAGGATTCTGGGAGCTCTACTCCAAAGAGTAATTTTTCCAAGCTATGCCTAATCTGTACTTCCCAAAGTAATATTCAGATTCACATGCAGTAACAATTAGGGTTTTTTTTGTACTCCTCTGAATTTATGATGCATTTTTCCATTTTTTAAAAAAATGAATACAAAAAACATACATTATGGAAAACTACATTTAAAAAAACATATTTTAAAAGACTATCAGACAAAATTGCTTATGAAACGCATATATTAAAGTAAATGCATGAAAAAACTTGTAACAATTTCCACGCGTACAAAATAGCTCATGAAAATACTTACGAAATTTCAGGTCACTTGGGGGAAATTCCAACTGATGGGGAAACAGGCAGAACCAACTTGTGCTTGCGGGGGTGGGGAAGAGTGTTATAGAATATTTAACAGAGAGTCAAAAGTGGAAAAGATTTAGTTAGTACTCTTTTGTGATAAAGTAACAAAGCAATACAATTGTAAGGAAATTAAGGTTAAAAGTCATGTTCAAAATGTAAAGACAGTATCTCATATAAGGTTGTTTAACACAGATATAAATATGTGTAAACATTTGTATATAGATACAGGTGTGTGAATCTGTGCATGTGTGTGTGGGTATGTGGGTGTGGGTGTGTATATATACATAGATTTAAAAAGGAAGATCTTTAATGTTAATATATAAAAAAATCTTTTGTTAAAGTACACTGTGGAAAAGTAATAAAAAAGACATTAAAAAAAGAGAAAATTTAACAGAGATATTGCTCCATCACTAATCTCAGTGTCTGATTTAATTCCCTTTTCAAAGTTAAATAAGACAGACTGTGGCTAATATCTGGGTGGGTGAGAGGACTGCCAACTGACCATATGTTGAGGGGGGGGTGGCATTAACAGTGCACAATTATAGCATTATTATTTCACCTATGCAATCCTGGGATTGAAAGTTTAGGGAGGGACATTTAGACTCCTCAACCAGAGCACTCCAGTGTCTCACCACAGTACAAACCCCAGGATTCCTTAGGATGAAACCATAGCAGTTAAAGAGGAATCATAATGCTACAACTGTGTAGTGTGCATGAGGAGGTGGGGGAAGCATGTTGGCTCCTATGCCTTTTATACCAGCTTGGCTGAAGAAATTGCTATGTGAAATTTTTCACAAGTGCGAAAATAAGTATGGTAACATGTGAACAACTACAGTTTCAAATGCTGTTAAAAACACAAGAGGATTTAAAAAAAAAAAAGTTGACAAATCTGCAAGCCTTCCATGTATATCCCTATGAGATCTGGGAAAACAATTTTTAAAAATCTATTTATTACACTCTTCTCCCCTCCAGCAGCAGTTACCATAGAGTCTTGCTGGAGGACATAGGAAATGAATAAGGAAACCATATTTTTTGTGTGATGGATAGTTGAAACCATGGGTACTGGTCTTTCGCATACAGGGGGCAACCTGTGCTTAATGGATGACCCCAAATCTGAAATAACACCCCTAATCGGAAACAGAGGGGTTGTCTAAATTGTGAAAATAGTCCTCACAGAATGCGAGGGGAATACGATCTGTCTCAACAGGATTCTGCATCATTTTGACGTATTGCAAAGGAGGGGGTCAAATCCACCATGTACTGCACATGAAAAGCCTTTGCAGCTTTTCCCGAAGTTTTTTTGAAAAACAGTAGGGGAATGCACATTCCTGCTCATTGGGACAAGCAATTCAATTTGATTTGCTTTCTCTGTACTAGTGGAAGTTGAAAGCTGATGGGTCAGACATGCATGGAGGGCAGAGCTTGCTAACAGGGCAAGAGCCCAGAGCTGCCATGTTGGATTTTCACCTTAGTGAGCAAGCACTAAGGCAATAAAACTGCTTTTATTGTTGTTTGCTTTTTGTTTAAGTGGAAGATCACCTTTCATACTTTGGATTTTTTTTTTAAAAAAAATACTGTATGGCAATGGCAAATTGAGGTAAGTAAAAATGTAATTCACTCGCAACTTGATTTGCAGGCACACCCCTTTGCACAGCAAACATGGATAGCTTCACACACCTGTGATCTGCCAAAAATAAAGCAACTTTAAGGCAAATAGCAGCTGCTACAAATTCCCATTACTGCAAAGCAATCCATGTTTGTTTGTTGCCTCATATAGACAAGCCCAGAGCATGTGCGCATGTGCTAGTGCAGTGTATGAAGGTGGACATGTGCAGTGTATGAAGTTGGACATGGTAAGACTGTTAAGTGCTAAGTGACACTGAGGAAGTGGTACAGGAAAAGTCCAATTTCTTACCTGTATGGTGCCTTTAGAGATGGAAAATAATTTTCTTGGATTTGAGGGTCTCAGCTAAAGTGGCCTTTTTTTGGACCTCTTTCTGAGTCTTGTTGAGATGAAACTCATGTATAGATTTTGAACATTTGAGATGTTCCCAAGACATTCCGGAAAAAATGGTGCATCCAGAAAACAATGTGCACACTTTGGAATGAGAATAGCTGAAAATGTACACAATGGAAAGGGGGGGGGGTTGTGCTAACACAATTTAGTGCTGAAGAGAAAAACAACAGAAAGTAGATAAAATATATAAACAAATGTATTAAAAATTGCATGTAAATCTTCATGCAACCCACCCACCCCCCAGCCAAGTCTTCCAACTTGTGTGAAAGATGGAAATTGGTGTGTGTGTGGGGGTCATCTGGCAAACTACAGCAAAGCCCAGATTTAAAGGTTTTCACATGTATATGTGGCTTGAAAGCAAGGATGTAAATATTTTACCATTTCATCCTCCCAATAATGTCCATTGTTTTTTCCCTGCTAAAGGAGAACACAAATGTTTTGCCAGGTATTCACACATTCAAAGTATTTCAGGAATTAGCCTATGTAGAAATACATGGTGTGTGTGTGTGTGTGGAGGTTGCACAGAAATTGTGGGTTTTGTACAAAATAAGTGTTTTTGCACAACCAATTATTATTATTAACTTTTTTTTCTGGCACAAAAAAACCACTGTTTCCAGAAACACACAGGGGTTTTTGGTCAAAAAAAATTGTGCCCCCCCCCGCCATCCACAAGCAACCATGGCATAAATCCTTCTGTTAGTCCTGATTAGAGTAGACCCATTGTGTCAGTGGGATTTATTTATGTGTCAACGGACCGTTCAAACCATTGATTGAGTGGGTCTGCTTTAGCTAGAAGTAACCCACATGATGCCAATCCATGTCTTGTTTCTGCACAGAATAATTTTCTGAAAGACTTTGGGATGGGTGAATACCAGTCAAAAGTGCACACAATTCTTGACCCAATTGGGTTTCCTGAGTATCAGGAAATTAGTGGTCTGGGAAATGAATAACAACATATATTATTTCCATCTTGATTTGGAAGAACCTATATTTGTCAAAATTCTTCTTTCTGATATGCCAGTCTGACAAACCACAGAGGACCCTGTCACTTCTTCACAGAATCATAGAGTTGGAAGAGACCACAAGGGCCATCCAGTCCACCCCCCCCTGCCATGCTAATTCTTCCTAATTCAACCTCACACACACAATGCCCGCTCTACCAACACCACTGCAGGGGCCTTGCTGGTTGGCACAGCCAATGTGGTGTAGTGGTTTGGTTATTGGTTTAGGACTCTGGGAGATCAGGCTGCTCAGCCATGGAAACCCACTGGGTGGCCTTGGGCAAGTCACACACTCTCAGCTTCAGAGAAGGGCAATAACAAACCTCCCCTGAATTGATCTTGCCAAGAAAAGCCTAAAATAGAATTACCATATTGTTGTTGTATGCCTTCAAGCCATTTCTGACTTGGGGTGACTCTAAGGCAAACTTATCATGGGTTTTCTTGGCAAGATTTGTTCAGAGGGTGTTTGCTTTTGCCTTCCTCTAAGGCTGAGAGAGAGTGATTTGCCCAATGGGTTTTCATGACCAAATCCTGGTCTCCAGAGTTGTAGTCCAATGCTATGGACATGACTTGTAATAATGTAACAAATAGTACAACAGCACCTGTCAAAATAACCAGCGGAGGAACAAACATGTCCTGTGATGAAATGTTGCCAAGAAGCAAATGAATGCCCACATTTATTTGGGGAATTTGCAAATGCACTCTTCATTTGTTTTTCTGCCTCAGTTTCCCTGGTGATGGGTGGATTGGAAGGGAGACTTTGAGGGGGATTTTGTGTGAAAGGAGATGAGAAGGAAGAGGCAGCTCCTGAAGGCTTGCCAGGAGATTTCAGTCCCTTTAAGTTTCTTTGTAGGATTATGGAGGTTTTAAGGAGGAGGGATGGGTTTAAAGGAGGGATTAGTCAGGCTTAAGCAATTGGGTGTGTGTATGAGTGTGTGTGCGTGTGTTTGGGTATGTCTGATGGGGGAGAAATAAAAGAGAAAAAGGAAAGAAAAGAAAGTCCCCATGTATCAGTATTTCAACAATATTAAAATCTGTCTCGCTCTGTCACCTTAAATATTGAACGCATAAGTGGCTGTACGCTATACCACTTGCTATTTATTGTTATATAGCTTCGTCATTGTGCAGTGCTTTACCCAAAGAACAAGCAAAAGAGAATTTCCTGCTGCCCCAAGGAGCCTCCAATCTAAATTTAGACAGTAGGACAAGGGTGGAAAGCAATGGAGAGGCGAAAAAAACCAAAGAATGAATACAAGCAGTTGCAATTACATGTACTCATGGGTAGAAAGATGGGATGGATTATGGTCAAGGAGAGCTTTAAAGCTATAGGGTGAAGTGGGTAACCTGCAGCCTGCTGGATCCCAATGTTATGGCCTTGAACCCCCTACCACCCCACCAGTCCCCAAAAGCTCTACAAACACCTGATTTTTTAAAAAAAATATCAACATGATTTGTGGGCAATGTTGTCTCCAAACCATCAAGAAATACCCAAAATGTATGAAAATGTGTAAAATTACCACCATCATAAACATCCCAGAACTCTCTGTGTTTTCCTCTGCAGTCCTTCTCAAAATGGTGACAGAAAGCAGCACAAGGATCTCTTAGGATGAAGATGGATTGTGAGAGGAGGGTTTAAACATGATACAAATATGGACAACCTTTGTTTATGGCATGAATACTATTGGGAGTCCCTGCTAGGGTAGACTTGTTTATCAGTGGGATTTGGAGAAATGTTGACTCACTGCTCAACAACTGATTGAGTGGATTTACTTTGGGTGGAATTAAGCAATAGGATTCAGGGCTATATCTACTTGCCGCAGGTGGCCAGGGGTCAGTTTGCTATGTCAGGCAGTAGATCTGGGCACTGTGAATAGCAGAAAGCAGGATAGAGGTAGATCTGCTCATTCCCTTAGAATGTTCTTCTCCCAAAGCCGCTTTGCAACAAACAGGAGCTGTGGAAAATTAATGGAAGAGAAAGAAAGGTTACTAGCCCCTGGATGTTTTACCTGTCCATTTGGTGGTTTTGCTTTGAGCAACATCCTTGGTGTTTTTCTTGTATAAACCAGGTGTCTTGAGCTTCTGATTTTTTAAAAAGTTGTGCCTCATGGCCTTCCAGAAATTAAACAAGCCCTATCCTTGACCAGTTAAGCCATGCCCCTGGCTTCGCTCCTTGAACAGGTATTTTTGCAGTTGCAACGTGGCAAAGCTAAAGGGAAGGATAAGCTTGGATTTTCTGCCTCAAGCGCCTCAATATTTTCTATCAGTCCATCTGTGCAGTCCAGCTGCCTTGCATTGTGTGCCTCATAAGGTGCATAGGAATTCTTTCTTGGAGGGAAGATTTGGTTCTGCTGCTCCCCATCTCATAGCTACAGCCCTCCACTCTCCCTGGGGGCAAGGGTTTTTTTGGGGGAAAACATACTGACTCTCTTGTATAAAGAAAGTACAATTGCCTGTTTTTCTGCCAAAATGGGGTGAGGGGACCATAAAGAAATTGATGTAAAGGGACTTTTCCTCATGAGAAAAGAAAATGATGGCGAGGGTACACCAGTTGGATTTCTGTCTGCCTGTGTTACAGCTGGCACGGGCATGGAACATGACAACTCTATTTCATGTACAGGAATAAAATTGTTTCTAAGTGGTTTTCTGTGTCCTGAAATCTTGAGTCTTATTGAGGCATTCTTTTACTGGAGTAACTAAACCTTTGAGAGGGGTGGGTGTGTGGGAGCATGCTAGGGCCGTCCAATCCAACATTTCTTAGCTCATGGGAAAAGCCACAGGTCTGAAATGGAAAGTCTCTTAGGGCTTGTTTATCTCTCTCTCTCTGGCTTTTCTTCGCAAACGAAGATTCAGGAAGGACTCATTCCGCACTTTCTGCAAGCATGATGATGACTAAGGCCAATTTGAAATAAAACAAGTCCGGTTGCAGAAAGCACAGCAGAAGGTCTCCTTGGGTGATGTTTCCAGGTTGTGATTCTGTCTGCATTGACATTTCTCTTCCAAGACTTGTCTGGTGTGAGTTCTCAAATAAGGCTGCAGCATTGCGGATACTCCATGCCTCCTGATGTGAGGCCAGGGTGGACCATTGTTGATGATCAATTTAGCCAAGCCTGAGATGTTGTTTCAGGGAGTCCTTGTATTGCTTTTTTGGAGCACTCCTCTTACACTGACCCGTGGCGAGTTCACCGTAGAGTAGTATTTTTGGGAGGCGATGGTCCTCCATCCTAGAAACGTGCCCTGCCCAGCACAGCTGTGTTCTCAATATCATGGCCTCAATGCTGGTGATCCCTGCTTGCTCAAGGACAGCAATATTCATCACAAAGTCAGTCCAGTGTATATTTAGGATTGTGCATAGACAGCGCTGATGAAAGCATTTGAGGAGTCGTAAATGTTGGTGATAGGTGACCCATGTTTCAGATCCATAAAGGAGAATAGACAGTGCAATGGCTCTATACACACTGATTTTTGTGTTTCGCCTCAGATGTTTATTACTCCAGACTCTTTTGTGAAGTCTTCCAAATGCACTATATGCCTTTGCTAATCTGTGATCAATCTCTTTGTCAATCTTGGCATCTGAGGAGATGATGCTTCCCAGGTAGGTGAACTGCTGAACGGACTTAAGCACAGATTTGCCTACGGCAATGTGGGGATGGTGGTGTTGGTCCTGTGGTGCAAGCTGGTGAAGAACTTCTGTTTTTTTAAGGTTGACTTCCAGCCCAAACAGCTCTGCATGTTTTATGAAGCAGGATGTTAGGCGCTGCAGAGCTGCTTCTATACAGAAGAAACAAATGTGGATTGCTGGCTGGTAATGCCAACTCACAGCAGCTTTTATTTGTCTTAATGGTCTCTTTGCAAGATCGCAGGTTTGTGAAGCAAACCACGATCGGTGTTTCCATGGGTATGCCTCCAAATCAAAATGGCGGTTGCAAGTGAATCACTCATGATTTTTTTCCCCCAGGTTGCCCCTGCCAAACATTTTTTTAAACAAAATACAAGGTGAGGAAGAGTGACCTTCCGCTTTTGCAAACATGCCAAAAAAAAAAAGAAAAGAAAGAAAAAGAAAGAAAGAAAGAAAGAAAGAAAGAAAGAAAGAAAGAAAGAGGCTGTTTTCTCACTGTAGTGCACGATCACTACAGGGAAAATCCAAGATGGCAGTTCTGGTCTCTTACCTTGCTGGCAAGCTCTGTTCCTCCATGCATGTCCTACCAATCATCTTCCAACTTCTATTGATATTGGGAAAGCAAATCAATTTGATTTCTTGCCCCAACAAGCAGGAATGTACATTCCTCTTGCTGTTGTTGTGTTTTTTTTTAAATAGTTGGTGGAAGTTGCAAAGGCTTTCCCCATGGAATATATGGCATTTTGGTGACCCCTCCTTCATAATACAGTGAATGGATGTGGGATCTCATTCGGATACAATATATCCTCATTCCCATTCTGTGAGGAATATTTTCACCATTTAGACAACCCCTTGTATGTGTAGAGCTGATTCAATTCCCCCCCCCTTACACACACATTCATTTCACAGATGAAAATCAGGGCATGTGTGGCTAATCAACATCACAGTGTGGTCAAAATGGCAAACATAATTAATGAGGAAGAACACACAAGCTAGGAGGGGTTTGCAGCAGTTTGGCTTTTGCCTGTGCCTCTTGGGAAGGGAAAGATTCTGCCCTCTCTCCTTTCTTCTACTTTTACCCTTTGAACTCAGTTTGGAGCAACTGAAGTGAGCCAAGGACAAAGGAGGTAAGTGGCAGGAGGAAAGAGAAACTGGGACATTTTAAATGCAGCTGAAAAACTGGGATGACAAGAGGATTAACTGGGATTGTCCCTACCAAATTGGAACAGTTGCATGGTATGTGATCCATGAAAGCCAGAACCTTGGACAATCAGGGTTCAGATTTGTATGGAAAGCCACAGTAGATAGTTGAGGATCTGCTCTTCATTTTATTTTATTGCCTTTTATGCAAGGAAAGCCATAATGGAAAGAACAGAACTAATGTGATCCCCTCCTTTGAATGCTTAGCTAGCCCCATAAGAGAATACCTTTACAAGGCTTCTTTTGGATTCCTATATGGGGAGAGGGGAAAGTGTGTTTCCAGCTCTCACTGTCAGAGATACCAAGCTGAATCCATGACTGACAAAATAATAAAAGATCAGGCAAGGACGTGTGAGAAAAGCTGACATTTATTGTCTTTCAACATTCTCTCCTGAATCCATAGGTCTAGATTTTGTTGTTCTCACATGGTTTCACAAGACCCATTGTTTTTCACCACACACTTTCTAACTTCAGGGAATCCATTCCTTTTTTACTTATCAGCTGAAGAATTCTTACTCTTTATTTGCCATATGTTTTATGGAAGGGAGGGATGTGGCCAAGCAATATGAGACTGTGATGAAGATGTTATTGTTGTTATTGTGTGCCTTGAAGCCATTTCCAACTTAACAGCAACCCTAAAAGAAACCTATCATGGTGTTTATTGGCAAGATTTGTTCAGAGGTGGGATTTGCCTTTGCCTTCCTCTAAGGCTGACAGAGTATGACGTGCCTAAGGTCACTCAGTGGGTTTCCATGGCTGAGTGGGGATTTGAACCCTGTCTCCAGAATCATAGTACAATGCTCAAACCATGATACCATGCTGGTCAAGATGGCAGAAGGTATTAATGAGGAAGAATACACAACCTTGGAGAGAATGCAGAAGTTTGTTTTTGCCTGAACCTACAGGAGAGTGCAGGATTCCAGCCCCATCCACCCTTCTGAGTTAATTACTAGTTTGTACTTTCAACTCTTTGGAGCAATTGAAGTAAGTCAGGATGAAAGGAGAAGATAGGAGGAGAAAGAAACTAGGACATTTTAAAAGCATCTAAAAGTGTGGGATGACAGGATTAATCGGGTTTATCCCTGCCGAAGCAGGACTGTTGGAGGATATGACATGAGACCGTGTTCTTTGTCACTTTGTCTTGGGCCAGGCCTAATTGGCAGGCCTGTTCAGTGACCTTTATGTTGGATTCTCATACCCCGAGAGTGCACCCTGAGGCATGACCTGTGCTCCCCCAAAGCATTGTGCTTTATGACACACCCACTAATGGTGGCCAAACTTCCTTTCAAGGAAGCTTCACTGAGGGATCCCTGAAGCCGTTCTGAGGAAACCTGAGCTTCTCCATTTACATAGTTGGAAAAACCATAACTGGCATTCCCTTCTTTCCCTCCTGATACCTTAAAGCAAAATCCCTGGTCCTCTTTGCTAAGCCCTGCCGCATCACCCCCTTCCTGCTGCCTCTCAAATTCACCTCACTTCAATTTACATAATTCCCAGGCATCATTAATCATTCTAATTAGTGAGAACCAGTGAACTGAACACCAGAGAGGAGTGCTGGAGGGGTGGCAGGGGAAGAGGCTTAACTGGTGGTGGAAGGAAGAGAAATGGGCTTTTCCCAGCTTTCCCTGGAAGGCCAATAACCTACCGTATATATCTCTCCAGAACTGGTTCATAATGCCACTCAGTGTGCTTTGATTGAGGCTAATCTTGGGCTGGCCCAAAACATTTTACTGAAAACAAGATGGTACCTCTTCCCCCTTTCCTCCATGTATGGGAGCCAACCAAATTTGGCAGTTAAATCAGGTGACTGGATAATATCCTCCACCACCCCTGAGTTTGGGAGGCATGTGGCATCCAACAGAAAAGACATAGCTCTATCCTCCAATAAAGGAGAAAATTTGGGGGCCTCGAGAGGAGACCCCTCCCAACATCTCACTCACATGGCCATATGCAGGGGTGGCCAAATATGGCCCCCGGGGTAATATTTTTTTATCATCCCCAGGCCCCATGAGTGGTTTAAGAAAATGCTTCCAGGCACATGGAGGCATTTTGCTAGACCTTTTGGCCATTTCAGGCCCAGAAGAAACTTTAAAAAATTAGGAAGTGAAATGGCCTGGGGAACCTAAGAGCATGACAAAATGGCTCCTTCGCCCCCTTGAGGGCATTGGGGACATTTTGCTGGTGGTTTAGTGGGAGGGATGTGGCCCTCCATGGTCTGCTGGGAGATTAATGTTGCCCTCTAGCCTTCCAGAACTGGCTGCCACTGGTTTTAATGGTAGGGCTGGCCTTATACTGAGCCTTTGGAGGACATGAGGCCTTTTGAGGGAAGGAGGTTCCCATTGGACTGGCTGCCAGCCTGTTTTCTAGTTCAATGCAAGATACTTGTTAATTATTTTGATATCCCTAAATCAGAGGTGGACTTAGGAGATTTTCAGACACGTAAAAATCGTCCCTTGCCGCGCGAGCAGCCTCCCGAAACTGCTGCGCGGCAAGGGTCTTTTTCGGACCGCGCTGTGCCTGTTGCGAAGCCGTCCGTGTCACTTCCGTGAAGCTTGGGACGGCTCCGCGTCATATTTCAAGCACGGAGGCTGCCCGTGATTGAAATATGACGCGGAGCCGTCCCAAGCTTCACGGAAGTGACACGGACGGCTTCGCAACAGGCACAGCGCGGTCCGAAAAAGACCCTTGCCGCGCAGCAGTTTCGGGAGGCTGCTCGCGCGGCAAGGGACGATTTTTACGTGTCTGAAAATCTCCTAAGTGTGTCCCATGGGCCCATGCATCCCCCTTTAGGATAGTTGGTACTTAATGCATAATGCTTAATGACGCCACCAGGTGCTGTCTCCAGGGCATCCTTGTGTCTCAGGTTTTGGCTTGGAAATGTAGGGCTTGGACGATACTGAACTGGCAACCCTAACCTGAAGGCAGCAGGCTAACCTAATCCTGATAGACTGCTACAGTGCACTCTGTATGGGATTGCCCTTGAAGATGAAGATGAAGCTGCAGCTAGTGTAATACATGGCAGTTAAAATGGCTAATGGGAACATCTTCTAAAAACTGTAGAACTCTAGTTTTAAACCCATTACACTGGCAGCCAACATGCTTCCAGTTGTAACTGTTTTTAAGTTTTAAATTGTTCTAAATTAGTTCAACTTGATTTTGCCTGTATGCTGCCCTGAGATGTTATAATAAAACAGGAAGCCCTGGTGACACAGTGGTTAAATGCCAATACTGCAAGCCACAAGGTTATGGGTTTGATCCCAGAGGGCTCCAAGGTTAACTCAGTCTTCCATCTTTCCATAGGTTGGTAAAATGAGTACCCAGTTTCTTGGGACAATTAACTAAAAATCATTGTAAACTGCTTAGGATGTGCTTTGACACTGATAAACAGTATAGAAATATCAGTGCTACTACTTGCTGTTGCTAATATAGGTTGAGACAGAAATTTTTTATTAAATAAAAATAATTTGGGGGTGGGAAATAAAGCAGACCATAGGGTGTACAGCTCTTTTCTCTAGCACTTTGTGGCTTCCTCCCAGTATCTGCTGGATGAGGAAATTGCTTCAGTCTATCTAAAGGTAGAGCCAATGTTATCCTTGTGTATGATCCTATGCATACTTATCTAGGAATAATGTCCAATGAGCTAAATGGGATCTATGTCTAAATAAATGTGAATAGGATTGGGCTGCTAGTCATGAAACTCAGCAATGACCTTGAGCCAGTCACTCTTTCTTAACCTAACCTACCTCAGAGGGCTGTTGTGAGGCTACATTTAGGTCAGTGGGGAGCAGGAACACACTCTGTAGAACTCTGAGCATTCTGGAGAAAAGACAGGCTAAAACCATAATGGAGTAGAGAAAAGAGTTGCCAGCCCCCACTCCTGTGCTTTTAACGGTAGCTTTATCTACAACAGAGGGATCAGATGAGTTGCAGTAGATCAGCAAAGATTTCTGACTTCCAGTGCCTTAACAATAGCAAGAATAAATGGCATGCTAAAATAATGTACATGCCTTCAAATTGTCTGTTAACTTATGACGATTCCATAGGGTTTTCTCAGGCAAGGAATACTCAGAGGTAGTTTGCCATTGCCTTTCTCTGAAATACAGCCCCTGGTATTCTCTGGTAATCTCCCTTCCAAATACTAATCAGGCCTCTCCCTACTTAGCTTCTGAGATCGGGCAAAATACTACAGAGTGTTTAGCACTTACCCTAAATCAGGATGAACAGTTTGTGTTCCCCTACCCCAACTATTGTACTACACCTCTTCTCCCTCTGCAGCATACCTTCCAACTTTTCACAAATGAAAACTGAAACATGTACAGTTGTCCCTTCACATTCGCTGGGGTTTGGTTCCAGGACCCCCCGTGAATACCCAAATCTGTGAATACTCAAGTCCCATTATATGCAATGCCATAGCAAAATGGTGTCCCTTATATAATATGGCAAAATCAAGGTTTGCTTTTTGGATTATTATTTTTTAAAGAATATTTTCAATACTTAAATCCGTGAATGCCAAATCTGTGAATGTGGAGGGACAACTGTATAGCCAAGCAACATCAGAGTGTGGTCAAGATGTCAAAAGGTACTAATGAGGAAGATCACGCAAGTTAGGAGAGGCTGCAGCACTTTGCTTTTGCCTGAGTTGACAGGGAAGGGCAAGATTCTTGCCCCTCCTCTCTTCCCTAAGTTGAGTGCAAACTGCACTTTGAACTCAGCTTCCAGCACTTGAAGTAAGCTGAAGACAAAGTGAGAAAATGAGAAGCAGAGAGAGAACCTGGGACATTTGAAAAGCAGCTGAAAAAGTAGGACAACAGGGGGAAAAGAAGCGAAGTAGAGCAGAGTGCTGTCCTTCCCATCAGCTCTGGTAAAAACAAATTGCCTGATAGCCTTCCCTAGCCTGTCTGTCCCTCATTATTAATAATTTTTGCCATTGTGACCACACTTCAATATTGGTTGGCCACATGTGTCCTAGTTTTCACCTGTGAAATGTTGGAGGGTATGGTCTCTTGTTAGGCTCAAGATTTCTGTTGTCTAGCAGCTGGAGAATTCTTGACAGGCTGTATTATCATGTTGAAATCTTTGCAACAAATTTAATCAATCAATGAATTAATTAATTTGTATGCCACCTTTCTCCCAAGATGGGACCCAAGGCAGCTTCCATAAAACAAACATGAGATTTCCCTCCCCCCTACACACACACACATACACACACACACACACATATTCCCATCACTAATCAGAACTTGGGGAAATAATTATTAATTGTTTTGGAAGTTTTAGTCCAAAAGTAACATTTCCAAACTTTGTCTTGATATGAAGAATACCCTAATGTGTGGTCATTGCTTTGCCAGTCCCAAGTGCATAAGTTTAAAATGTGCTTCAAATTCCATATAACTCAAATATAATTTCTGCTTCCTCTCTTTTATACTGTCTGGAGCCTATAAATACAAGATACAGTATTTCTACTCTATACTGGCGGGTGGGGGGAGTGGAGTGAGAGGAATAGGAATGGGATTATAAAGCCAAATTATTAATTATGTGTCTCTTTTTGTCTGGTTTCCATTGGTGAAAGAATGCACAAGCTACACAGTTAAACAGAATTCCCTGCCCCCATCAGACAACATACTGAAAAGTCATTTGTTTCCCAAGTATATAGAGGATGACGTTACATATTAAAGCTGAGCAGAAGGTTAATATGGATGAAAAAGTCCTTGGGGAATGATATTCTGTTCCTTGCCCTCACCCAAGAAATAGACGTCACAGTTAATTTTGCCTCCCTTCATCTTCCTATAGCAACCTTTCCATTTTCACATGGCAAGTTCTGGTATCTTTCATGGTAATGGGATATAGACAGCTGTTGCCATGTTGGGCCCAGAGATTAAGATGAGACAAAAATGAGTTAGGTGAAGTTTTTATTATGACATCAGGAAACACAGAAGGGCTCTCCTGTCTGCACTCACTGACTCTCTCCGACATCTCAAGGAGATATTTTCTTAAAGATCGATGGTGCCAGTCTGAATCCAGGGGAAAGGGTACTTTGCTTTGAACCCATGCCTGAGCCTGGGTCAAAGGCCTGGATTTGGAAAAATGTTCAGACTTCTTTAGCTCCCTTGTTCTTTTGGAAAGGGGATGCCTCATTGTATTTATGGAGGTGTCCTGGCAGCAATACAACCCCAGATTTTCCCATGAAAGAGCTGAAGTTTACTCCAGAAAGAAACTTGTATAGCAAGGTTGGACTGCAACTCCCAACATTCCTCACCATTGTCTGTACAGGCTAGGTCTGCTGGGACTTGCAGTGCAACAACAACTGGAGGGCCAAAAAATTCCCACCTGTAGTGTAGGCCATCATGAAAACAAGTGTGTGAGCAGGTTGAATAATCTGTACAAGCCCAAATAGAGAGTGCCTATGACTTTCATTGACAGTGTCTTTGATAGCTTTATTGTTATTAATTAGAAATAGGACCTGCAAAAAAAAAAAATGCAGCGTGAGGTCATCCTAGTCCAGGCTTTTCAATTAGACAACCATGCCCTCTTTTGGGATACTCAGTTTTATCCTCTCTGGTCCTCTCCTCCCCACAAATATGATCAGTCAGTGTCCCATTACAATGGAGCATACTGTAAAGTCTGTAGCACCTAGAAACCATTCGAGAAGCCATAGGGTAGGCAGTGCTGGATACTATCTCTCAGGACTTGCACAGATTATTTAGTTTTGAAAGGCAAGCATGTACTTATATGATTGATAGACACCTGGGTGGGCTGGATTCCCCATTCCCATTCCTCTTGAAGGGCAGCTGATTTTAGAGAGTGTGGCCACACCACTGACATAGGGCTTGTTTACAGTAACAACAACAAAAAATCAGCTTCACATCACATTTTCCTGGTCCACAGTGACCCTGATAATGCCACACACAGCTGGTGAGATCAGCATAACCAGCCACAGAGTTTCCCCTGGCAAATGCACTGTGGTACAAGGGAGAAGCCCACATCTCCAATCCTTCACGTTATTTTCAGCCACACACGGCCATGTCCACTCCACTTTCTTTTTTCTTCTGGTCATGCATGTGAATGTGCTAATATACAAATAGGCAGAGGTGCACTAATAATGATATTCAAGTATCCATGCAAACACACCTTCAAAAAATAATCGTGACTGCACGCCAGCAAAACATAAATACAAACAGAGGAAGTAGCCATTCCTGGAGGGAATGATCAGTGTGGCCCAAACACCCACCCCACCCCAGCTCCATACTGAAACCAACTTGGAGGTGGCCATGTGTACAATAAACCATTTTTTCCAGGGAAGTGTAGTATAAAATGTCATAAAAAAAAAACATATCTAAGACCTTAGGTGCCAAAAAGAACTACATTCCACTTTTGAATCCTCAGAAACATTGATGTGAACACAGAGTTTGAGGTTTTGTTGTTTTTGTTGGTGTAGACAAGCCCATAATCAGATATCTGTGTAAAGTGCAGGGTGGACTTTCTTCACCTAAGGCTTCAGCCAGAGGAGATAATCAGACAGGAATGCAAAAAGCATTCCTGTCTCACAATCTCCAATCCCATCCCTGTCTCAGCACAATAACCCTCCCCATCAGACTTACCTTCTCTTCCATCGAAAGGCAACCCAGGCATGAACAGAACTCTAACGGAGCTCTGTTCACTTCCTGGATCAAAATTCCACCCATTCTTGTGAGAAGATGTGAGTGTGGGAAATTCAAAAAGAAAAATAACACACAAAAAGTTACACCAATCGCAGAAACACACTAAAAAAAATAACAAGTAACCTGGGAAGGTTCCTAAAAAGAGAGTAGCCTACCTTGTTTTCGTGATCCCACCCAGAAGTGTTCTGGAAGGACCGCCCATTGATGCTGTATTCATGGCAGGACAATGGCACAAGGTTTCGAACACCGGCAATGACATCACATAAACAAAATGGGCGATCTATTGACGGCTCAGCCCGTCAATTAAATAGAACAGCATAGTTATTCTAGTGGAACACAAAAGAACATTCTCATCTGATATTGGCACCCTTTTGCATTCTGCTGGCATTGTTATGGTGCCACATTAGTCATGTCTGATAATCTCAGGGTCCCTGATTTGCTCCTTTTTGCCTCAAAGATGAAAAATCTTGCCACAGGTGATTGGTTCTTTGAGAGTGAGAAAGATTTTGTGTATCCTTTCCAGTCCCAGGGATATAAAGGAATGTAGGCTCCCACACACCTTTCTCTACATTTTTGGAAGTAACAGAAGTATGCTTGAAAGTCATGATAAAAGGAGGAAAGATATCAAGACAGGGCTGTCTTTTGAGTTCTCAGCTTGATGGCAGACCAGATGCTTTGCATTCATAAGATTTCAGGTACAATCTTTGACATCTCCATGTAGGACTGGGAAAAAAATCCTGTCTTAAACACTAGAGAACATCTACCATTAATGTTGCCATTGCTGGACTGTTGGATCTTTGGTCTGACCCAGAATAAGGCAGTTCCCTTTGTTCCACACTCACTGAAGATCTTCAAATATTCTATGTGTAACTATGAATATCTAAGGTAGGGGTGGATAACTACAAAGGGGGCAGGAGGCAGCTTTTCAATTCCGAGCCTCCCTTGTGGGCCTCACCAGCACACAAGAGCCTTCCCACACCCTATTTTATTTTATTTTATTGCAGAAAAACATTCTAAATGATTCCCCCAATGGCTCAAAACTGATGAAATATGCTTTGCTGCCCCTCCATATACATAAAAACCTGCCAGAATGTTACTTCTATTTTTGAGCTGCCTTTGAGGCATGAAAAATCACCCAGATTTTTTTTTAAAAAAAATCCCCAAGCATTTGGGGGTTTCAGGGGCCACATTTTGGGACGCTATGGGTCACATGTGGCCCACTCCTGATCTAAAGTGACTAAAAGAGGACTGCCCCCCTGTATTATCTCATAAGTATTCATGTAGTCTATTCAAAAGGGGAGGGGGGATACACTCACAACAGTGGAAATCTCCTCTTTAAAAAAACAAAACAAAAAACAGTCCCTCTACAGGTTGAGTCTCCCTAGAATTCCAAAATTCAAAATATTCCAAAATCCAAAATTGTCCACATGAGTGGCTGAGATAGTGACACCTTTGCTTTCTGATGGTTCAATGTACACAAACTTTGGGCTTATCTACATGGGCCTAATACTCTGGCTTCCAGAGCTAGGACCTGATAAACCATTCTAAGGTAATACTCAGTTTAATCTGTTACTGCCAGATCAGGCTCTGTGTGTCTGCAGGAACCTGTTCTGGCATGCCATCCCTCTCTGCTGCCGCCAGCTCCCTGACTCTCCTGGAAGTCAGGCAGGGGTCCCTCAGCATGTGACCAAGGCTAGTCACAAGCAGGGGTGCTTCAGTCACATGTTGAGGGCCCCCTCCTGGCATAATGTTGTCTCCATTAGGGCTGGCCCTCTTTGTGTTGATGAACTCTAGTCTCTGGCATTGTCTAGACAGTGAAAAAATTCCTCATAGAATTTGAGGAGAATACCTTTCATCCCAATGAAATCCCATGGCAATTTGCCATATTTGGAAAGAGCATGGCTTTTCCCAAAGTTTTTTAAAAATGCAGCAGAAATGCACACTTCCGCATTAGGACAACCAAATCACATTGCTGTGCATTCCTGGATAAGAGCAGAAGTGGAAACTGATTGGTCAGACATGCATGGGGTGGGGGGCAGGATTGCCGGCAACAAAGTGGCCAGAAGCACCATTTGGGAGATTTGTGGTAGTTATCATGTGTTTTTTCACTGTGCTGAGGTGACCAAACAGCTTTTTAAACAGAAGGTTGCACTTGTAGCATATATATATATATATATATACACACACACACATATACTGTGCAGCGGCAGCAACTTGTTGAGAATAATAATGCAAACAATTCACTTCCAGCCACCACGCTGATTCACAGGCACGGCTCTGTATGAACACCAAACATAGACAGCTTTGCATACCAGCAATTTTGCCAGAAAAAAAGGATAGACAAACGAATGCTGCTGCGAATTTGCATTGATGTGCAACCATCAGCATTATATCTCCTCGTCTAGACAAGCCCTCCTCCATCAGCTCATGCCAGCTTCACCAGTAGAAGGGTATAATGTGAAATATGATCCCTGTGTCCCCATGTCATTATAGACAGAATTTTGTTAGGGATATACACATGGAGAAGTTTCCCTTACATGTATGGGTGTCCTTTTTTGCATGCTGTGGCAGTTGGTATTAGCAATAGCATTGATATTTCTATACCACTTATCAGTGCCAAAGCACTCCCTAAACAGTTTACAGTGTGTTTTAACTAATTGTCCACAACAAGCTGGGCACTCATTTTACCAGCCTACGGAAAGATAGAAGCCTGAGTCAACCTTGGAGCCCTCTGGGATCAAACTCATAACCTTGTTGCTTGCAATACTGGCATTTAACCACTGCATCACCAGGGCAACTTGTGTATTCCCTTCCTTCCTCCATAGTGTCCATAGCCCACCCCTCCAACTTACTGAAAAGCCTCTGAAGTGGTTCCACATGGCCGTTCCACGCTTCATGATGAGCAGATAGGACCACGCTTGCATCTGGCTGTGTCCTCATAGCCAGATGCAAAATTATGACATCAGTGGTGAGATCCACCAGGGTCCACCAGGGGACTGAGTGCTGCTGTGATCCTTTCATGCCTGGCTATGAGGATGTAGCGAGACACTCCTCTGAGCTTGCCTGCTTGCTGGGAAGCATGAAATGGCCGTGTGGGGCAGCTTCAGTGACTTTACAGTAAGGACCTTATCAGACCACCCTCCAGAAATGTTCTTTTGCCGGCATATTTTGAAATGTTTTTATGCTGGCAAAAGAACCTCTTTTACCAGATCTACCTCCAGCAGTGTCAGAAAGGCAGCCTCGGCATTAATGGAGCTCCGTTTACTTCCAGGTTCCAAATCTCAGTGATTCTCGTGAGATGATGCGAGCGTGGTAAATTCAAAAATTAAAGCAAGACTAAGACATAAAATGTAGACAAAAGCATAGAAACATACTTTAAAAGTCCCAAGTACACTGGGTTGCTTCATAAAAAGAGCATCCTTTACCTGGCTGTCATGATCTCACCTGGAAGTGTTTTGTCATTGACGCTGTATTCACGTGAGCACAATGGTGCGCAGTTTCAAACGCAGGCAATGCCGGCAACAAAGCGCTATGGGAGATCAATTGATGGCTTGGCCTATCAATAAAACAGAACGGCTTTTTAACAAGATATGATCGCGAAAGGACAACATTGTATGATATGTGCACCCTTTCGCGTTCATTAGGCATCGTTATGACACCATATCTGCCACATCTGATAAAGTCCTCTGTCTAGAGGAGGATACATGGCACAGCATAGCACAAGTACTCATGCAGTTATTTACACTACGTTGAGGGGATGTAGGATTGAGGACTTTGTATATGACTGCTATTTAGGGCCATTTTTATCAAAACGCACTGAGTGCGCTGGTTTTATTTATTTCACTAATGCAAAGTCATCCAATTTTTGTTTTCCGTATCATTTCAGTTCTTTTGTTCTATTTTTGTATCAAATGTATTTATAGCCCTTGTGAGGGCCCTCATTTCTGGATTGTTATATTTGGCTTAAGTGGTGTCCTTTCTTTGTTTTTTTCTTTCTTTGGTGAGAGTTGCAGTCCAACAACATCTTGAGGGCTGAAGATTCCCCACCCTTTAGCTATATTCTCTGACAGTTGCTCTCCAGAGTTTCAGACCAGCCCTGACTGGAGAGGATAGGGATGGAATCTGAGACCAGTTGCACAGAAAATAATAGATTTGCCCTAACACTGAGTTGCATCTGCTCTCCATAAGTAAGCAGAGCTTTGCTTTCTGGAAGTTACAACAATGGACTTTTCCAGATTTGTCTAAAAGACCATGAGTTCTCCTTATAGATCTTCCTTGGGGTTTGCCAATTGTTGTCTCCTCCACAGATAATTGTTCCATTCTTTTTAGGACATGGGCTGTAATGATTTATTGGATGTACAACTAGAGCTCTTCCAGTGTTGTAGGGTTGTTGTTGTTTTAAAAATATCAGGGATATGGTTTGCTGAAGTGGTCCTATGGTTTCAAGGATCAATTTTCTCTATCTCTGTTTTTTTTAAAGAGTTTTTTAGAGCCCTGGTGGCGCAGTGGTTAAATGCCAGTACTGCAAGTCACCAGGTTGCAAGTTCGATTCCAGCGGGCTCCAAGGTTCACTCAGCCTTCCCTCCTTTCGAAGGTTGGTAAATTGAGTACCCAGTTTGTGGGTGCAATTAGCTAACACACATTGGAAACTGTTTAATGCAGTGTAGATGTGTAAATAGCTATTGCTTAAAAAAAAATGTAAGCCGCTCTGATAGCCTTGTGGCTGAAGAGCAGGGTATAAATAACTAAATAAAATTAAAAATTAAAATTAAAATAATTGTAAAAAGTGCCATGTCATTAATGCACAATAGCACTATAATTTCTTTTATAGTGAAGGAGTTCTGTGGTGCTGGTGAGCAGGGCGCTGAGGGGCGAGGCAACCAACCTGCTCTCACTAGCAAGCTGCAGAGAGATGAGGAGTTGTGACAGAGCCCCACAGCAAAATTATAGCAATTCGATGCCATTTTAATTGCCCTGGCTCCATCCTATGGAATCTTGGGATTTCTAGTTTGTTGAGGAGCCTTTCAACTACAACACTAGAGCTTTTTGGCAGAGAATTTTGAATACCCCTTTACAAACTACAAATCCCAGGAGTTTGTGGAGTGGAGCCATGGAAGTTAAAGGGGAACCAAAGTGTCATGTGTAACTGTGAAATGTGGACAATAGTTTATAAAATCCCATACAGCATCAGAGAAGCTGCAAAGAGCTTTGTCTTTATCTTTTTTTTTCATAACCCTAGAACTCAGAGTCAACTCAGCGAAATTAATTTGCAGGAGGATCAGGGCCAACAAGATAAAAGACTTCTCAAAACAGTGTAAAGCCCCTCAGAGATGTGTGATATTTAGGGATGGGCACATGCCTTTGCAAAGTTGCCTTTTGTGGTGAAAGAAAAACACTTTGCCTGTGCTCAGAGACACCCTGTTCACCAAATAGCCTCCTGGGCTTGGAGATAAGAGTTTTCCAGGTGCGTTGTGATAGAGCATGAACATTTAGGGGGTCTCTGACTGGGAAGCTGGTGTGTGCCTTAAGAAGGTCTCTGCCTCATACACACACACACACATACATACACACTCAAGAAGAAAAGAGACCTCTAGGTAAAGTAGCAGCTGTTCTAACCATCATGCTCTCTGAGCCAAGGTGTCAGTTGCTGCATATTGACAGTCACTACTCATAGCTGGAGCAAGAACATGAAGTAAACACGGTATCACATCCAAGTGAGATCCACCAATTAGATACCCCCCTCATTGCATGCTGTGATACAGAAGTGGGAGGGACAGGGAATAAGGCAGATGGAGCCCCTACAATAAACCTGGCCTCTGCTCTCTAGGGCATCTAGATGGGGTTGGCAAGGCACAGTGCCACAAGCTGTGTGTGAAATGGGAAGGAGGGTGGAAGAGCGGGTGCGGGGAGCCAGGGGCTTGTGGGCTAAGGAAAGCTGGCAGGGTTTGTGTGGGCTGTGATTGATCTCTGTCCCTGTCTCTTTCTTTGCTCGTCACCTTCTCCCTGGTTCTGCATGCAAAGTAACTGTCTGTCTCGCAGCTTGTGTCCAGCTCCATCCGTCAGCCAGACAGAATCTTAATCAACTGCTTCACCAGTCGGGCCTAGGCATGTGCACTCTCTCTCTCTCCCCCCCCTCTCTCGCACACAAACACACACACACACACACACTATGTTGCTGATCCGTGTTCAGATTTAAAACTCAACAAGGTCAGTTCTGCCTTAATAGGTCTTGAGTTCCCCAGGCACATAAAGGCACATGCGGGCACACACAATAGAGTACAATTACATCATTTTCTTTTGGTTTAAACAACCTACAAGGTAGAAGGAACACCCCCACCAGTTTCATACTCACAATCACTAGCATGGATAAGGCCTGGTATACTGAACCAGAGAAAGAGAGAGAGAGTTGCTGGAAAGCTATTAATAACATATGTGCATGTAATTCTGGGTTGTGCATGTGTGTGTTTTCCTTTGGATGGACACAAGGAGCGAGATAATAGCCCCCTGTAGGGCTATTATAGGGTTTATATATATATATATATATATATATATATATATCTGGCTTTTCTTCGCAAACGAAGATTCAGGAAGGACTCATCCCGCGCCTTCTGCAAGCGCGCTGATGACTAAAAAGGCCAATCCGAGATAAACAAGTCCGGTTGCAAAAAGTGCAGCAGAAGGTCTCCTTGGGTGATGTTTTTGGGTTGTGATTCTTTCTGCGTTGTCGTTTCTCTTCAAGACTTGTTCGTCGTGAGTTCTCAAATAAGGCTGCAGCATTGTGGATAGTGCGTCTCCATGCCTCCCGATGTGAGGCCAGGGCGGACCACCATTGGTGATCAATCTGGCCAAGCCTGAGATGTTGTTTCAGGGAGTCCTTGTATCGCTTTTTTGGAGCGCCCCTCCCACGCTGACCCGTGGCGAGTTCACCGTAGAGTAGTATTTTTGGGAGGCGATGGTCCTCCATTTTCGCTCTGGCAGTCCTGTCATTCAGGCCCTTGCATACTACCAAAAACCTCCTTCCAGCAGCGACCAAGCTGTAGTGGGTGCTGCTGCTGTTTACCAGGCAAATCAGTGTAGAAAGAAACAGTTGGTCTGGGCTGCAAGGGGAAGGAAAACAAATGTTATGGGAAAATAACCTTATTTTTCTTACCCTTGAAGCTGAGACCAGACCTCCTCTATGTTGCCTCCCTCTGCTCCCCATCATGTCAGGATAGAGGAACAGCAGTGTCCCTTGTCTGGAGTTTGGCAGTTAATGTGGTAGGGGAAAGGGCATGGGACTGCATGGGTGGAGCATTATTCACTATCCACTTCATCCACAATTTTGGCCAGCAATAAATGAATAATATTTTTCACTTTTCATATTTGCTTTGTAACTAGTGATTTTGGATGGTGTTCATCCTGTGGTGCAGGCTGGTAAAGAACTTCCGTTTTCTTCAGGTTGACTTCCAGCCCAAACAGCTCTGCAGCTGTTGTGAATCAGGATGTTAGGCGCTGCAGAGCTGCTTCTGTGTGGGCAACAAGGACAGCATCATCAGCGAAGAGCAGCTCACGAACTAGACATTTTAGAGTTTTGGTGCAAGCCCTCAGCCGGCTTAAGTTAAACAAGCTACCATCAGCATGGTAACGTATATAGATGCCGTCTTCTTCTTCAAGCTCTGCTGTAGCCCTTTGGAGCATCATGCTGAAGAAGATTGTAAATAAAGTTGGAGCAAGAACACAACCTTGGTTCACTCCATTAGTTATTAGAAAGGGCTCTGAAAGAGCATCGCCATATCTGACTTGACCATGCTGGCCCTCGTGTAGCATGATAATCATTTTAAGGAATTTGGGGGGACATCCACAAAAATCAGTGTGTATAGAGCCATTGTACTGTCTATTCTCCATTATGGGTCTGAAACATGGGTCACCTATCGTCACCACTTACGACTCCTCGAACGCTTACATCAGCGCTGTTTATGGACAATCCTAAATATACACTGGACTGATTATGTGACAAATGTTGCTGTCCTTGAGCAAGCAGGGATCACCAGCATTGAGGCCATGATATTGAGAACGCAGCTGCGCTGGGCAGGGCACGTTGCTAGGATGGAGGACCATCACCTCCCAAAAATAGTACTCTATGGTGAACTCGCCATGGGTCAGCGTAAGAGGGGCGCTCCAAAAAAGTGATACAAGGACTCCCTGAAACAACATCTCAGGCTCGGCCAAATTGATCACCAAATTGGTCTGCCCTGGCCTCACATTGGGAGGCATGGAGACGCACTATCCACAATACTGCAGCCTTATTTGAGAACTCATGCCGAACAAGTCTTGAAGAGAAACAATAACGCAGAAAGAGTCACAACCCGGAAACAGCAGCCAAGGAGGCCTTCTGCTGTGCTTTCTGCAACCGGACTTGTTTATCTCGGATTGGCTTTTTTAGTCATCAGCGGGCTTGCAGAAAGCATGGGATGAGTCCTTCCTGAATCTTCATTTACGAAGAAAAGCCAGAGAGAGAGTGATTTTGGAAAAATGTAAATTTTGAGGAGAGGCTTCAATTTTTTTTAAAAAAAATGGTTTTTCAGTTCTC
The DNA here is from genome assembly GCA_030847615.1 of Gambelia wislizenii. Lineage (NCBI taxonomy): Eukaryota > Metazoa > Chordata > Lepidosauria > Squamata > Crotaphytidae > Gambelia > Gambelia wislizenii. The sequence continues at coordinate 29,227,296 of JAUMIR010000010.1, read as the reverse complement.
CTTCTGATTGGCTACTGCTTTGGATTAACTGCATGGGTGACTTCACCTTTCCAGAGATCATAATGAAGTCTTAGTCCTATGTTGATATTTCTGTGTGATGATGTAACTGGGGGCATGTGAGGAAAGTTTACCTGGTAGCAGAACTCTAATTGATAGTAGCTGGTTTCCTGTAATGCTTGTGATGTATAACTGGTCCAGTCACATTGGGAAACCAAATTGGTTGTTTGGAGCTGAGCCCTGCTGAAAAATTTAGAAAAGAAATTTTGGCAGTTGGCTCTGGTAGATTGTTGTCCAAAACTTTCTCATGGTGATGGCAGAGTCAATCTAAATAATGTCCCCTTTTCCTTTGTTTTATGGCAATCATTTATTTCTTCGAGGGGGGAAAAAAGGCACCAAACTTGAGCAAACGATTGCACTGAGAGGCAAAACCTGTCCTCCAATTTGACCCTGAGTTGGTTGGTATGCATATGCTAGACATGCATTTCCCATGTGTGTACCTGTGTGTATGCACACACATGCATAACACAAATAGTCCTTTGGTATTTACAGATACTGTTTCCCATACCTGTCCATCATGATGGTAAGCATTTTGTAGACCTCACTAGATACTGCTCATCCTTGATATATGAGAGGAGGCAACTCTGTGTGTATGAACCAATTAGTTCATGACAATGAGCAAATTAGGAGAGATCTGGATTTGTGCACAGCCAAGGCTGAGTGAGGACAATTTGCTTGGGAATCACTCCCCACCCTTGCTCACACACAAACACTCCGACTTGCTTTTGGCTCTTGCATAGACACCTCATTATTCTAAAATAAAAGTGGATGATCTCATGGGTGGGGGTCAGGCTTGTCCCTGGCCCTCATCCCTGCCTCCAATCCTGTTGTATAGCCAGTGGCATGATTGAGTGACCTCCCCTGGCCAAGGGAGGGGAGGGAAATCACTTGAAGCTTTACGGTGACATAAATAAATAAATCCATAGTAAATAGGTTGCCTCTTGGGTCCCCAGCTGTATACACTGCTGACTAAGCTTTGACCTTTAGCTTTGTCTTGGATCCTGATGCCTGTCAGTCACAACCAGGCTGCTAGTGAAGATGGAAAAGCTGGGGGGGTGGGGAAGCATGGCTTAGAAAAGGAAGGTGCCTCCATGTTTTCATGCCAGTGCTGAGCTTCAGTTCTTCATGCCAGGGCTACCAGACGAATGCATGATGTGTCATGGGGCTGGCAGATTTTCACTGCATAGGGCATCCTCAATACTAGGAGTGGCTAATAGCTTCCATGTTAATAGGATAGTGGGCTCATCTACACAAACCAGAATACACCTGCTTCATGCTGGTATATCCTAGCCATGGATCTGCCCATTGTTCCTCCATTCCCCTGACAGAATGGGAAAGAGTTCTGATGGGCATGCCAGCCTATCACTGCAGATGCCACCAGCACCACCATTTTCATCACTGTCTTGGAAAGGAGGAAAGGGGACTGCAAGGTGTGACTGAGGCCCCCTCATTGTGACCAGCCTTGGTCACATGCTGCAGGACTCCTTCCTGCCTTTGGGGAGAGCCAGGAAGACCACAGCAGCAGCAAGGGCTGGCCTGCATGAGCAGGCTCCTCCAGACACACAGGGCCTGGTCCACTTTTTATCAGCAGTAATGGAGTAAACTGGGTATTTTTTTAAAAAAAATGTTCTATTGAGCCCACCCACCCTTCCCGTGGGCACAGTAAAAAGGGCAAGTGCCCTGCATTGTCAGGACTCTGAGATGGGGGCAAAATGGGGGTATTTTATCAGTCTAGACAAGCCAAGTGAATCCATTCTGGATCTGAGTTTGAGTTTTCAAAGAACTGTCCAAGGTGCTGAACTTATTTTGGAACTGTTTTCAAAACAGATTCATCTTGGAAAGTTCCTTTGAAATTTGGACTAATATCCAGAATGGATTCATCACCTCACTGATGGGGGAGACACGAGCTGCCACTGTGTACCATCTACCCTACCTTCTGTTGGAAACCCAGAACCATTGGAAGGCTTCCTACCAGAACTTGGAAGAAACTCACTGTAAATAACTAATTCCTCATTGTTAGTTCCCATTGGAGATTTTGTAACTACATTAAAGTTGGCAGATTATTCTTTTGCAGTCTCACTATAACTTTTTAGCTACTTTTAGAATTAGAGGGATGTCACCTTAGTAACTGGTAGAGGAGAAGTATCTTGTAGTAGAAGTACTAACTCAGGCTGCTGCTGCTTTGTGCTCTGCTTTGAGTGATGGGATAACAAGGAAGGCAATAAGAGAAGAGTGGGTTTTCTACTGTAGACTAGTGACTTGTAGTGGTGTAGTGGTTTGAGTGTTGGACTACAGCTCTGGAAACCAGGGTTTGAATCCCTGCGCGGCCATGAAAGCCCACTGGGTGACCTTGTGCAAGTCACATGCTCTCAGCCCTCAGAAAAATCCAATGATAGGTTCACCTTAGGGTCACCATCTGTCTCTCAAGTCTAGGGTCACCATAAGTTGGAAACAAATTGAAGGCACACAACAACAACAACAACAACAACAACAACAAAGGCATCAAATCTTGTCTGATTTTGGAAGCTAAGCAGAGTCAACCCTGATCACTGCTTGGATGGGAGACTGCCAACAAAATACCTGATGCTGTAGAGTATATTTTAGAGGAAAGAACTGGCAAAACAACTTCTGAGTATTCTTTGCCTAAGAAAATCCGATGAAATCTATGGGGTCACCATAAGTCAACAGGCACATGCACACCCACAGCACTCTACATAGTTTCAGGAAAAATTCTTTCTTAGAGCTACTTGGTATTGTCTGGTGTCTCCCATCCATGTACCAGACCCAACCTTGCTTCGCTTCAGAAATCAGATGAGCTTGGGTACGTTCAGAGTGGTATCGTGGTGCAGCACCTTCCTCTTTTGAGTGTGGATGCAACCATTTTTACTACATTGCCATGGCTGTTATGTGCCTTCAAGTCAACTCCAGCCTATGGCAAATTTTGGCAAGGTTTATTCTGAGGAGGCTTGCCATGATCTTCTTCTAAGGCTGAGAGAGCATGACTTGGCCAAGGTCACCCAGTGGGCTCCCATGGATGAGCAGGGCTTTGTACCCTGGACTCTGAGAGTTCTAGTCCAGCACTCAAGCCACTTGTCCAAACACTGTCTGGACAACCGGCCAAAGGCTGATTACTACACAGCTGATAGCAGAGGCAGAGCACAGGCAAGCAAATTACAGACAAAGGAATCAAGGCAGCATGAAGTCAGACACTTACTTTACTAGCAAGCAAATGTGAGTTCATAAGCAAAATCTAAATAACAAGGCATAGGTCCAGCAGAGTTCAGAGTAGTCCAGCAGAATCCAAGTCAGGCAAATGAGACTACGTGCGAAAGGGATCTAGGAGTCCTAGTAGACCACAAGTTGAACATGAGTCAACAGTGTGATGCGGCAGCTAAAAAGGCCAATGCAATTTTGGGCTGTATCAATAGAAGTATAGTGTCTAGATCAAGGGAAGTAATAGTGCCACTCTATTCTGCCTTGGTCAGACCTCACTTAGAATACTGTGTCCAGTTCTGGGCACCACAATTCAGAAAGGATATTGACACATTGGAGCGTGTCCAGAGAAGGGCAACTAAAATGGTGAAAGGTCTGGAAACCATGCCTTATGAGGAGAGACTTAGGGAGCTGGGTATGTTTAACCTAGAAAAAAGACAGTTTAGAGGCGATATGATAGCCCTGTTTAAGTATTTGAAGGGATATCACACTGAGGATGGAGCAGGCTTGTTTTCTGCTGCTCCAGAGACTGGAACACGGAGCAATGGGTGCAAGCTCCAGGAACAGAGATTCCACCTCAACATGAGGAGGAACTTTTTGACAGTAAGAGCTGTTCGGCAGTGGAACACACTCCCTCGGAGCGTGGTGGGGTCTCCTTCCTTGGAGGTCTTTAAACAGAGGCTGGATGGCCATCTGTCGGGGATGCTTTGATCAAGATTTCCTGCGTGGCAGGGGGGTTGGACTGGATGGCCCTTGTGGTCTCTTCCAACTCTGCAATTCTATGATTCTATGATTCTATGATTCAAACAGAGTTCAGAGTAGCAAACAGTCCAACTCAAACACAGCAAGCAGGAACACAACAGATCACCAGATAGGTCAAATAATCTCCAACAATGCTTGGAGGTCAGGGCTGAGTATTTATACCTCAGCAGCTAACACAGCTACTGCTTAGCTATTTGCTGCTTGCTATAAATATGCTGAGACCGTCTCAAGCCCTCCTTTTGCTGTCTCCATGCTGAGGAGGTCGGTGTAGGTAAGTTGTCTTCTGTATCTGAAGAGGCATGTCCCTCTGCCAGAGCTGGTACTGTGCTATTGTCTATCTCTGAGGCCTGTGATTTTGGAACATCCTTCTGCTCTGGTTCAGCATGTCCTGGCCTGTCTGATGTTTCAGTCTCTGAGTCAGAGTCCATTTCTAAGTTCTGGAAGCAGGGCATAATGACCAGAAATTGATGATGCTGATGAGGATGGTGGTGGTGATGGTGATGCTGTTAATAGGGGGTGATGGTGGTGGTGATAATTATGGTGGTTGTGATTATGTTTGGTGATGTTTTGTATATAGAACAGCTTCTGGGACTCCAGATGTTGTTGGACTGCAACTGTTATCCTCAACCATTGGCTGTGCTGCTATGCCTGATGGAGATTGTTGACCCACAACAACAGCTGGAGGGACATATGTTCTCCACCCCTGCCACAGGCTCAACCCCCAGCATCTCCAATTTAAAAAGGAGCAAGAGGTGGGAAGCAGCTTAGCTAAGCAGAGCAGCCCAAGCATGGGTGAGGGGACTGGGCCATGCAAGCTACAAATTGTGTAACTTATCTCTTCTGTTACTAACAGAATGTTTGCATGCTTGAAATCCCAAGTTTGCTTTCAAACTGTGAGTGTGAGCTGGCCAACCAGATCTAGGCATTCTAGTGTGCACCTTGCCCTGCACGTATGTTCAAGCCAGGAAGCAATCTGAACTGATGGTGTCTTTGGAAGCCTAATTACCAATGGTGCAATGAAGTCAGGATTTGCCAGTCTAAAATTCTAGGACCTTGTGATTAAGATGTCATCTGCCATTCTCGTTAGGCTCCCCTGTCATGCTTACCTGCAATTCTCACAGCAGCTGAGAAGGGGAAATAGATTGCACTAGCAACAATATATTTTTACAAGCTATTCCAATTGTAATGCAAAGTGTTGTTGGGTGTCTTGGTCTTGAAAGAGCAATTAAGAGCCAATAGCTTTACAAAAGACCTACTTCTGGTGGAGATGAAAACTCCTAGACTTGGATTATCGTGGTCAAATCAGTTACCTGCATTTTTTTGTGGTGTGTGTGTGTGTGCTTTGCTTGGAGTGTTAGGGACTATGGAGATGGCAACTAAGCTCAGATGTCTGCGTATACTTTGACATTTATCAGTACATGACTGTGTACTATCAGAGCAGTGTCTGGTCTGTTGCTGTTAATGGCCAGACTATTCATGGTTCCTGTTCATCCATCTCCCTCCCCCTCACACACAGAAAGAACCACTTCCCCAGCTATCCTCTGTCCAGTCTCTAGGGCTCCTGACACTAGTTCACTGGCAGAAGGAGTTAGTGGATTTCTGACAGAGAAGGACAGCTGAAGAAAATCGTATGAGACACTTTCATTGATGAGCCCTCGGGCTGTCTAGGCTGCACATGCATGTGCACCCATGCACAAATACAGAAGGAAGGAGAGTCTTGTACCTTGAGTCAAATTCTTTCATAAATTCTCTCTTCACAATCCAGATAGAAGCTGGCAGTGGAACGTCCTTGTTGATGGAGGACCGTATATTCGGCCAGTGGTTACTTCACAGACTGTAAGCATGGATTCCTGGGTCTTATTTCCAAAACAAGTGGAATCTAGAAAGAGGAAAGGGAAGATGGCTTGGAGGACTGTTAGCGAAACAGAGCCTCCATGTTCCATGCCAGTATACTTCTGAATATCAACTGCTGGGAGTGGTTCAACAGAGGTGGGCTATGCCTCCATGGCCTCCTTGCTATCTTCCCAGAGATTGCTGAATCATTGGGAAAACTAATTTTTGGACTGTAACTTCCATAATCCCCCCAGCCAGCCTGTAGTCCCCCTCCAAAAAACAAACAAACAAAAAAATTTCCCAAGCTTTGGTGGCACAGTGGTTAAATGCCGGTACTGTACTCACAACGTTGTGAGTTTGATCCTGCAGGGCTCCAAGTTGACTCAGCCTTCCATCTTTCCGTAGGCCAGTAAAATGAGTACCCAGTTGTTGGGGACAATTAGATAACACATTGTAAACCGCTTAGAGGGGGCTTAGTATTATAAAGCAGTATAGAAATACAGGTGCTATTGCTATTGCTATTTGGGCACAATGAGATTGACCATTGGTTTGATTAGCAAGACAAGTTAATTTTAAGTGTAAATGGAACCACCTCGTCAGAGGCACTATACCTAGGCATCAGTGCTAGGGACAAGTAAATAGATGTTGCTTTAATGTGTTGCATTAAAGGTTCACAGTGGCATCTGAACATTTACTATTTGAAAGAAAGCCTTAAGAATTTAACTGAAGCTACATTTTAAAGTGTGATTTGCACTTCCAGGACTAAAATGCAGCCTGGACCTTGGTTTTCTATTGGTTTTTACATTGGTCTGAACTCTTCAAGTTATAACTTCAAAGGTGTACCAAGATGTATCAAAATGAGTACAGTAGGCCCCAGTATTTGCTGGGGTTTGGTTCCTCGTGGACACCAAAATCTGTAGATGCTCAAGTCCAATTATATACAATAGCATAGTAAAATGGCATCCCTTATATAAAATGGCAAACAGCAAGGTTTGCTTTTTGGAATTTTTTTCCCCTGAATATTTTCAAGCTGTGGTTGGTTGAATCCATGGAAGCAGAATCCACGAATACAGAGGGCTGACTGTATTTAAAAATAAAATCTATGCAGAAATGTTTATTCCAAGGTGCTAATATGTCTATTTTAGAGTATTTTTTCAACAAAAATATATTTTAGGATGAACTGTACATGTAGGGCTTACATGGGCTGAAATTCATAAGTTCAGGGCTAAATGGATACAAAAAGGCATATTTTGTGAAGTAGTTTTTAAAATAATGCAGGTTTGTAATAGGCTATTCTCAGTTGATGTAGGATTTATCTACACTATGCACTCCATGTTGCCCCCACCTTAGAGCCTTGCAATCCTGACAATACAGGGCGTTTGCACCATTCTTCCCCTGGGCAGTCCTCACGACCCCTGGGGCACAGATGGGGCTAAGATGGGGGGGGAGATGGGGTAGATGGATTAAAACTGCTTTAATCCATTCCCACCAGCAAAAAAATGGGCCAGGCTCTGCATAACCATAGGAGCCTGTTCTGGGATAGGAGCCATAGGAGCCATCACGGCAGCTGCTGGTCTGCCAGCACTCTTCTGCAGCAGGAAGGAGTCCGACAGCATGAGACCCAGGCTGATCACATGCAGGGTCCCCCTTGATTACATGTTGCAGGTCAGCTTCCTAGCTTCCAGGAGATTGAGGGAAACTGCAGTAGCAGTGGCTGTAGCAATGGGCCGGCATGCCCATCTGGACTTCCTCCTGTTTTGTGGAGGTAACAGGGGAGGAACAGGTCTGATCCACAGGCAGGATACACTGATGGGGAGTGTAGATGAGCCTGTAGACCTGTGTCTCATATAGGTTAAATAGGACTCTTCATCAGACAGTTAATTACAGAATGTGTAGCCTAAAAACTTGTATGCTTTTACATTGACAGAGGTTGAGCCATGAAAAGCTGTATTCCCAAACCAGGAATGTATTTTCCCCCCTGAATCAGGGAGACAAATCTTCAGCCAAATTCTAAAGGACATCTTCTCTCTGTGTATCTTTCATTATACAGGTTTGCTGGTTCGGGGTGCGGATTTTAATCAACCAGCTGACAATTACACAGTTTGTCAGGGGGACAACGCAACGCTAAGGTGAGTTCTTGCCTCTTATTGGGGTATGTGTGTATCTTGTTTTTCCCTACTAGATAGAACAGCAAGCCCTCTCTGTTTCTTTATTGGCATGTACTTGCTTCCTTCCCATTCTAAATGTAGTACAGCTATAGCAACCTTGCTATCTTGACATCTCCTTAGATTGAGTGGGTGGGAAATGCAACACACACCCCCAGGAAACCCTTCAAACCCACCATTTTTCAGGATGATTTTGTGGGGGGGAGGGTTATTCCCAAACCACCTCAGATCTCCCCAAACCACATAAAAACACAACAGCTTGCTCCCCTCCCCAAACAGATAGAAAAAGAAGAAAAAATAGGCAGAAAATAGGCCAAAATGGCAGCCAGAAGTGACATCACGTCAAAATGGGTGCACTAAAATGTTCTGCTGTGGCCTGCGAGATGGGCACAGGAAGGAAAATGGCCTCTGTCCTTTTTGCAGTTTCCCACCCCTGCCTTAGATCAATGGTTCTCATCCTTCAGTCTTCCAGATGTTTTAGACTTCAATTTCTCTAATCCAAGATTAGGGATGGGAAAATATTTGCAATTATTTGTTCCCAGGTTAAAAAACAGTTTTCCAACACAGGAAAGAATTCCTGTTAGGAAGAACTTTGGGAATAATGTTCAAGTGGATGTATGGGGGGGAAAATGTGGACCAAAGATATAAAAGTTACCTTGTACAGTAACTTAAAAGAAAATATGTATAAAATGATGTATAGATGGTATTTAATTCCAGATAAGTTGTCAAAAATGTCTAAGGGAATGCATGGGCAGGAATACCCAGGATGTAGCCCAGAGTATTCGAGCTTTAGGAATACTGCATTTCCACAATGCTACCTGCCCTTATGTTGTGGCAATGGAGGGGTGTCTGCACACCCATGGGTGAACCGCCACTTCTCTTCCCTGCACTGGTTGCATCTTCTGAGGCCAGGAACAAGGTGCCCAACCATGACCTCAGGAGATGCAACTCACATGTCCTGGCTGGAAAATGGCTGTGCTGGATACCATGCAGGCTGTGTGTGCTTCACACACAGACACACACACCATTGCAGTAATGGAACTCACCATTTTCTCTGGAAGATCTGCAGGAAATGGTGGGGTGTTTTTGTTTTTGTTTTTTTAACCACATGTCTGCTCCATTTTAAGGGGTATTTTCCCCAGATTCTCATTCAAATTGCCCAGACATCGTCCGGACAGTTCGGACTAGGATCAAGGCAAAAAATCCTGCATCATCTGAAATTCTGGGTGTGGGAACAGGGAAAGGCTGTTTCTTTCAGTGTACAGTGAAGGACAAAGTATGTTTCAAATCAATGCTGGGGTTTTCAAGACAAGGAAGGCTCCTTTTTAACATACATGGTGGACATTTAAGAAAACAAAAAACTTAATGGGCTCAGATTCACATGTCAATCCAAAGAAATTTAAAAGCAGATCTGACAATGTCACCAGAAATCTGTTTGCTGGGTATTGAATTGGATAATAAACATGGACTACTTCTTCAATATATGATAGCAGCAAGAACACTGTTTACTCACACTTGGAAACAGACTGAAGCACTGACGATGGAAGAATGGGTTGCTAAGGTTGCCGAGTTAGCCCAAATTGCCAAACTAACATGAGATTTAAAGGATAAAACAATTGAAGATTTTTTTCCAGATTGGAAACCATTACTGGACTTTTTTTCAATAAGAAATCTAATGATGTAATCATTTTGGCTATAGTTACTACTAGTAGGAGCTAGTGTGGCATAGCATAGTGCCTCAGAGAACATTCAGTGGGTGCACTGTCTGGCTTCAGAGGTAGGCTTTTGGAGGGTAGCATTTGCAGAAGTAACTATGACGAACTCTGTCATCATAGCATTGTCTGCCAATTGCAGGCTCCCAGCCATGGTTTTCTGTGCAAAAGCTTCGTTGTGGCTGGAAATAGTTTTTGAACATATGAACTTTCTTCAATAAAGAAAAATAAAATGTATGGTTTGAGTGTTGGACTATGACTCTGGAGACCAGGGTTCAAATTTCTGCTTGAACATGAAACCCACTGGGTGACCTTGGGCAAGTCACACACTCTCAGCCTCACAAAACTACATGGTAGGTTTGCCTTAAGGTCACCATAAGTCAGAAACGACTTGAAGGCACACAACAACAATGGTTACTAGTAGGTGTATTTAGTTGGATCAATGTATATCTCCATCCATCCTTTTTCCTTTCATTAGAGTTTGGATTGAGGGGTCAGAGCCCTTTTGTGTTTAAGTTAGTGAGCATTCAGTGTTTATTGTTTTAATTTAGGGTTTTAGTATTGTATTTTTCTTTAGTTTAGTTTTAGGCTTAGTTATAGTTCCATGTGTAAATATATATGTATATGTTTATCTTTTTATCTTTTTCTTTCTGTTCTTCTTTCTACTTTGGTTGTGAATTGTACTGTCTGTGCTAAAATTAATTTTAAAAATTAAAACAACAACAACAACAATTCCTGTTAAGAAGAACAATAGACAGGTGATAATTTTGTGTAAATTCTTCTGGTATTTAATGTCCCAAAATGTTGCATGGGAATTAGTCTGTGGGCAACCCCCCCCCCAAAAAACTACTGTTATTTATGCAGAAAATGGGTCTCCTGCCCCCTGCACAGTGTTTCTGCATAGAAAACTTGTTTTCCACATAGGAATTGCTTTTTCCTGTGCAAGAAACCTGTTTTCTTCACAGAAAACCAATTTTTGGCATAGAAAATAAATATTATATGTGATTTTTCTCTGAGGAATAATTTCTGCACAACACTGTGGAATCATTGAACATGGCAAGAATAATGTGGAAGAAGATTCCTTTTCTCCCACAGTACAGAGAAAATTACTTTAATTATTCATCTTCTCAAGTGATTATGAAATAGTCAAGGATTTATCTCCCTATCACAACCATTGGCCATGATGGCTGAGGCTGCTAGGTGTTAAACTCCAAAACATCTAAAGGTCCAAACTTTGAGAATCATTGCCTTAGATATACCCTTAGTGGAGGTTAAAAGCTTCAATGAAAGTGGGATGGTGAATCCCATCTGGGTTTTAGTCTGAACTTTAAAGGAACTATCCAAGGTTTTGAACCCTATCCCCAAACTAGGTTTTTTGTTTTTTTAGTGGCTGCTTTAAAGTTTAGTCTAAAACCCAGAACATATCCATGGACCTGCTAGCAATGAAGCCATCAGCCTGTACAGGATATAGAAGTAGGGTGCTACTGAGGATGATTAATATAAATTAATCCTCTGCTGCCCCAGAGGGGAGGACCAGGTCTGAGGGGTTTAAATTACAGGAGGGTAGATTTTGATTGAACATCAGAAGGAACTTCTTGATAGTAAAAGAAGTTTGGCAATGGAACTGAATGGGAAGTTTCAGATTAGCTAGAGATGTTATGTGGCCTCTTTCTCTGGATGTCTTCAAAAGGAGGCTGGGTTGCTGAGAATGCTCTAGCTCGGTGGTTCTTAACCTGTGGTCTGCAGACCCCCAGTGGGCTACGATATCCTGACAGGGGGTCTGCAATGGGTTGAAGGCTGCTCAGATCATGTGACAGAAGCCAAGGCAAAGGCTGGGCACTGCCATTCGATCTGCTCCAACCACAAACTTGCAGGAAGAAGCAGGAGAAAAGTCTTCCCTCCTGCTCCAGCGCCTCTGAGGGAATTGTATTATTGTTATTGTTATTATTGTTAGGGGTTTAAATGTAGAGTTAACTCTAGTGGGTCCTTGGCAACAAAAGACATTTAAAGAAAAGTTTAAGAGCCACTGATCTAGCTGGTCTTCCTGTATTGAGCAAGGAATTGGACTCAGTTGGTGAACATTTAGCAATAGCAAAGTGGGGGGGGGGGAAGCGGGAGGAAACAAAATGGTGGGGGTTTCTTCTGACTGATGCAGAAATCACACCTTCCTACTTATTCATGGGCCTTGACAGGTGCCCAGCATCATACCCACTAACTTTCCTCCTTTGGCAGGAACAGTCCTAATTAATGCTCTGTCATCCGACCCTTTCAACTGCTTTGAAAATGTCCCAGTTTCTCTCTCTTACTCCCACTCTCTCCCTTTATCCTCAGCTTATTTCAGTTGCTGCAAACAGAGTTCAAAGTAGTTTGCACTCAATTATCTCAGAAGTTGGAGGGGGGAGAAGAGGAGGAGAAATCTTGCCCATCCCAGTCAGCTCAGGCAAAAGCAATCTGTGGCAGCCTGTCTAAGCCTGTGTGTTCTTCCCCATTAATAACTTTTGCCATCTTGACCACACTCTGTTGTTGCTTGGTCACATGTGTCCTGGTTTTCTTCTGTGAAATGGTGGAGGGTATGTAACAGGGTCCTGGGGGGGTTGTACTTATAAGTGAACAGGATACTCTGTCAGGATATTGGGACATGCAGTAGTTTTATTCTGTAAAGAGCTGGAATGTAACAAACAGTCTGCAGAGTACAGCAGAGAGAGATCTAGTGGCAGTTTGCAGAAAGCTAGCAAATGTATCAATATTGATGAGCTCTCAGCTCTGGTGCAGACTGGACTGGGGGAGGTGCTAGGAACTCTGCAGAACTGGGTATTTAGTTTGTCCTATAGAGTTGAACTGAGCAGTTCTGTTTTAGACTTCGATGTGTGAAGATGTTTTCTCATGATTGCTGCATATATCTATAAATATTCTTCATTATGCCCGAGTAAAGAGAAGTTTATTTTAGACACAAGCCTGTGTCTGTGCTTTTATTCTTATGCCTGAAGGAACAAATACTCTGCTACCATTTTTTGCTGCCTGGACCTTTTGAAGAGGTGTCCAGTGCACGCTAACACCTGACATACTCCCCCCACCCCAATAAGAATTCTGTTCTCACAAATGATTCTTTCCTTCACTCCCCAAATCTCTGGCATACCAGTTACTTACGGCTTCACTTAAACATTTAGAAATATAATTTAGGCTTCCAGAGAAAAGGAGGTAGGCAATATTACTCAGGAGTGTCACTAGGGGGTGAAGAGGGTGCAGACCGCACCAGGTGACACCTTTAGAGGGGTGGCACCAACACTCCCCTGTGCTTACTTCACTGTGTCTGCACCACCTCTAGGCAGGCACAAGTCTCCATGGTGGATCATGCCTCCCTAGATAGGATGATCCCAAAGTAAGTGGCACAGCAAGTAGGCACAGCGGGGTGGTGGGGGGAGCCATGAGGATTCTTTTCTCTCCTCTGGGCCAGGGGAGAGACAGGAACTGCTGCCATCATGGCACACACACACACACACACACGCACACACCACTGTGCTTACTGCACTGTGCCGCTTGCTTGCAGGACTCCTTCTAGGCAAACAAACTGCTGCATGGTGGTGGTTTCTTTCTCTCCCCTGTCCCAGAGGGGAGAAAGGAACCACCACCAGGCAGCAGAAGCCTTTGGCCAACAATGGCTGTCAACTTGACCTGTGTGCCCAATCTCGCACAATGTCTCGTGGGATTTTCAGTCCCGTGAGACTTCAAACAAGATCTGGCAGGCAGGCATATGAGGGCCTGCCCACACCTAAAGTAAGCGTGGTGGTGGCAGGGAAAATGTTTGCTGGATGGCAGGTAGACCAAGATGATGATTAAGGCTGGAAATAATTTTGTTGTAGAGAGAAGGGGGTGTTAAAAAATCATCTGCGCCAGGTGTCAAGCATACTAGGTCCACCAACTTTGATGTTACCAAAGTAATGTATTTAGAGCAAAGGTAAGAATCCCAGGTGTGAACAATTTTCAATATCTCACTCTCCGCAATGCTAGAAATTTTGGAACTGAATCAATGAGAGGAAGAATCCCCGAGTCTCCCCTCCTATCCTGCAAAGTCCCCCCCCCATTTTTCTTTAGCCATTTTATCTGTGCACAGTCTGCTCTTCCACATATCTTGCACTGATTAAACACCTCACCCAGCTTGTCACAATCTGCCCAGACCCTTCCTTCACAGGCTCCATTTCTTTTCCCTCCAACACCTTGTTTCCTTCTGCCGCTATCTTCAGACTGACAGTAAAACCCTACACCTACCGCAGACTGGGACTTGCAACTTGGTAATCTTGAGTCACAATGGAATCACAGCCACCCAAAGTCACCAAAACTCGGGGCTTTGAAATTCTTTTTAATTATTCAACAGCCCTGTGGCAAAAGGAAAAGAAATGGAAGCAGGTGGCAGTAAGCATTCAGGCTACCATCCATAGCTGTGACCCAGAGGCCTTAATCTGTTGAGGGTCTCCTGTGGCACAAAACAAGTCCCTCTTTTCCAAATACACCCTCTAGTGGTACAACTAGCTTTTGTTTCTGTTTTCTGGCCCCTCCAAGAGCTCTCCCTGATGCAGCAAAAGGAACTTTCCCTGACCTCATTCTCCTATTTTCCCTTCTGTTGATCCCTGAACCCAGAGCAATTTTGTGCCGCCAGCTTGCTGTTTCAATAATTTAGCCCCCCTCTGGTTTATAAAATTTTCATCACCATCATTTGGACTGCATTTAAATAAAAGATGCCCCCCTCCCTCAGCAAAACGCGCTATTACCTTCTCAGATCACATTAATAGCAGCCAGCAATGACTTACGGAACAGCTAATAACTCTGTCAAGCACGGCATAAATTTACCAGGCCTTGATTTTAATACTCTTGCATTGTTTCACAGTGAGACCCTCACCCATGTCTGAGGGAATAATAATATTCCTGTGCCAAAGGAAATAATATACCCTTGCCCCCGATGAAGATCACTTCTCTGTGTGTGCTTGGGTGAAGAGCAAAAACCTCAGCCTCTCCCTATGGTCTGTGCCCTCTCCCCACTTTCCATAACCCAATTCCCCTCCCTTTCCCACCCACCCATCCAGGGAGAGCCACATGCCTAGATATAATTTGTTAAAAAATAATTTCTTGCATCTCATTTGTGAATTTAAAAAAATAGAAGTTGCTGGCCAAGTTCCTACATCAGTGGTTCGTAACCTATAGTCCGCAGACTCCCTGAGGTCCATGATGTCCTCACAGGGGGTTCTGGGAGGCTTGATGCAGAGTTTCTCAACCAGGGTTTCCTGGAACCCTAGGGTTTTCCAAGAGTTTGCTGGTGTTCCTCAAGAGATTGTGATTGTGGGGGAAAGCAGTAGCAGTATATAGAATAATGTTTATTCCCTGAGACCTGGAAATTATTTCAAGGGTTCCTCCAGGATAAAAAGGTTGAGAAAGGCTGCCTGATAGCTTAAAGGTTGCTCAGCCCACTTCCTTCCCACAGCAGAGTGACCATGTTAATAATAATAATAATTATTATTATTATTATTATTTCTATCCCGCCCCTCTGCAATGCAATCAGGGCATCTTACAGCATAAAAACTCCGTAATTACATCACTACCCTAAACCACCCACCCCTTAAAACAATATTAAATTAGAAAGGATTAAAAACATACAATAATTAAAAGGAGAGGAAAAAATGGAATTATTCAATGGCAGCTCAAGGGAAAAGACAAACGATCTTCGGGCCGGGATAGCTATTCAGGAAAGGCCTGCCGGAAAAGATCCATCTAGACAGCTTTTTTGGAGCTGTCTAAGGTGGTAATAAGACGGATCTTGTCTGGCAGGCCATTCCATTATCTGGGAGCGGTAGCAGAGAAGGCCCTCTGGGAGGTCACCACCAGCCTTGTTTTCATAGGTTGTAACAGATTCCTCCCAGAGGACTGAAGTGTGTGGGGAGGATCATACGGAAGGAGGCAGTCTCAGAGGTAAGTTGGACCCAAGCCATGTAGGCTTTAAAGGTCATAACCAACATCTTATACTGTGCCCGGAAACTAACAGGCAGCCAGTGGAGAGCTTTTAACACAGGTGTTATATGCTCTCTTCTGGAAATGCCAGAAATCAACCTGGCTGCCATGTTCTGAACTAGTTGAAGTTTCTGAGTCAAGCACAAGGATTACAGGAGCCCAGGCAATGCCTGCCTGGTTAGCTGGCTGGCTAGGTCTGCGTATTGCTATTCAATCCATGCCAGCTTCAAACTAGCCAGAAGAAGTGTCTCTGAGGGAAGATTTAATGGATGGTGTAATTGTTAATGATTCAGTGTTCTGTTGTTGTTGTTGTTGTTTAAAATCTTGAGTTAAGTCTTGGGGGTCTGCATAGTGTTGCCATAATTCTCTGCCACAAAACTGGGACAGAACACCCATGGGGGAGGGGGAAGGGATCCCTCTTTTCTCTCCCCATCACCATGAAGATGGCACCCAGAGCACCCATATCATGAGTATGTGTGTGTGGCTTAGGAGGCCAGACTCACCACACAACTCTCCGCTGAGCCTGCAGGCCTTCTTTCCTTCCTTCTCTTGTTGAACTCACCCACCTTCTGGGCTCTGGGTCTAACACACCTGTGCAATACAATACCACATGACCCAGAGCCTGCACTAGTACCAGTCAAATCATGTGCTTTTGCACATGGCTGCTGCCTTCAGCAGAGGAAGCTGGAAGTATCCGGGATGTGCTGCTTCAAGCAGCCAGCCAGATGGGACTATTTTCAGTCCCTTCAATCTGGGATTTTCCCATTTTTCCAGCACTGATGGCAACCCTAGGTCAACGGCAACAAAAGATATCTAAAGGGGGTCCCTAGTAAAGAACAGGTTAAGATTCACTGTCCAACATCACAGTCTACGTTGGCTGACACACTGCAGAAATAATGCAGTTCGACACCACTTTAACTATCATGGCTCCATCATATGGAATCCTGGGATTTGTAGTTTGTTGTGCACCAGAGCTCTCTGACAGAGAAGGCTAAATATCTCACAAAAGTACAAACACCAGAATTCCACAGCACTGAGCCATGGCCATTAAAGCGGTGTCAAACTGGATGATTTCTGCAGGGTGTCAGCAGCCTCAGTTTATAGCTTGTGTGTTCTTTCTCATTTGTAGCTGGGTTGCAGAAAAGCAATAAAACCCTGGTAGTGGATTATGAAGATGTGCATCCGGGCACTGGGAAGAGTGTGGCAATGCACATCAGGCACTTCTGATGCACATGATGTGCTTCTGGTGTCCATTGGGCGCTTCTGGTGCATATCGGTCACTCTCGTTGTGCCCCAGCCCATCCTAGCTGTTGTCTGGATGTGCATCACGGGGTGCTTCAACATACATTGGTGCCTACTGTGCATCAGTCCATGGTCCATCAGTCACTATGCCATTGTACAATGGCTGCCCGTACATTGTAATGTCATGACAGCCCCTCGGTGAATACAGATATTGTGAAACTACGCAATCCAATTCTGCACACATGGAAGACCATTTAAAAAGAGGTACATCCCATGCAGTTTTTTAAAAAAAACTGTTATAACTGCTACAGTGTTAACAGTCTGAGTAACCATTTCCATTTCACATCATTTTGGTTTTGCTACTGGTGGAGTGATGGGAGGGGGGTTAAATCATTTTTATTAATGTCAATCGATTACAAAAATTAACATAACACATTCCAAACAATTAACATCACAAAGTAATGTTGGAGCTTTGACCAAAACAATTAACATTTTACAGATTAATTTCTGAATTAATGTTAATGTTCACAAATTAATATTAATACTAACGTTTTCAGGCTCTGAAGCCCTAACCCATTTTTCAGTTGTATCAATAACCCTGTGTAGGCATAACTGGTGTGAAAGAGCAAGGTGAGTCCTGGGGTACATCGTGTGATGTGGTGGGTCCCTTCCTCCTGCTTCTGCTGAGCAGAACGGGTCCTCCAGAGACCATTTATACTAGCTGCCACCACCCATTGACTTTAACCCTTTCTGTGTATCCCAATGGGATGTTACAGGGTTCAATTTGTCCTTCCCACTCTTACTCTGCAGAGCCTCACCTTTGTGGAAGGAAAGCCAAACAAGGCACATGAAAAAGAAGTGTGCAGAAAGGAGAGATTTAAAGAAAGTTTATTCCAAGCAGAAATTGCATAGCAATTAAAGGTATCTCTTCCAAGAAAGGCGTCTTCCTTCCAGGTACACTTAAAAGTTACAAATTACAGATAAGTCTAGTCATTCCAGCCAAGTTTATAAAATAAACATAAGCCATAATATGACTAATCTAGACAGATCCCTAGTCTACTTACAAGGGTGCAGTCCAGATGTGCTGGATGTTCATGGGAATTGGGAGTCTGGGCCTTTCGGCTCAGCCTCTTACCAAGCATCCCCCATACCTGGTAGAGAGTCTCCCTGGCTCAGGCCTCTCTTTTTTCCTGCTTCTTTGTTCTCCTCACAGCCTTGTGGTCCTGAGGCAGTATTCATCACCTCTTCTCAGAAGCATCTGGAGGATTGTTTCTGCTGGACATCTTCATTGGTCAGCTATCCCTCATGACCTGTGACTCCTTCATGATGCTGACCCCCAATAAACTGTAACTTTACTCTCAACGCCTACTTAGCCCTTTGTTTACCTGGTTGGTTCTGCTGCCCAGATAATGGGAGAGCCCATTATCACATGTGGGCATACCATCCAACATATCACAGAGGAAAACCAGGACACATATGGCCAAGCAACATCAGAGTGTGGTCAAGATGTTAAAAATATGAATAATAAAGAACACACAAACTAGGAGAGGCTGCAGCAGTTTGCTTTTGCCTGAGCCCACTGGGAAGGGCAAGATTCAACCCTCTTTTCTCCCCACTGCTGAGTTAATGGAGTGACACCTATTTTGGCCCTTGAACTTTGTTTGCAGCAATTGAAGTAAGCTGAAGAAAAAGGGTAAAAGTGGAAGGAGAACAGAGAAACTGGGACATTTTAAAAACAGGAGAAAAAGTGGGATCATGGAGGATTAATTGTCCCTGCTGAATCAGGACAAATGGAGGGTATGTGTGGGGTCTACATGTTTTTATTATTTATTTATTAGTTATTTATATCCCGCTCTTCAGCCACAGGGCTATCAGAGTGGCTTACAAACTGTTTTAAGCAATAGCAATTTACACATCTACACTGCATTAAGCAGTTTTCCAGTGTGTGTTAGCTAATTGCCCCCACAAGCTGGGTACTCATTTTACTGACCTATGACATGTGTTGGCTGAGATCAAACATCAAAGAGACAAAATGGAACATTATGCTCACAGAGCTACATAGCAGTTGTGCAATCCTGCCTTGCTAGTGAGTAGTGTCATTTCATCTTGAAATGCACATGCGATGGTACACAAACATGAGACAATGTGCATCCATGGACAACACCACCACATAGGATGCTGTTTCTATAACCTTGAACTGCATGCCTCTGCTCTGTTCCAGATAATAATATCCAACCTTTTCTGCAGGGAAATTTACACACATGTAAGATACCAACAAGAGTCTTGCCTTAACCTCTTGAGTCTTCATGTGTCTCCTGATAAAGGTCCCTAACCCAGCTTGCTACCATTCCAGGATATGCATTCCCCCTCATTGGGACAAATGATTCAATATGAATCGCTTTCCCATAGGAGAGGAAGCACAAAGCTGATTGGCCGGGTGATTGGCCTGGCATCACCATGTTGATTTTTCGCCTTAGCAAGCAAGCGCTAAGGTGAAAAAACAGGGTGTGTTTTTTCCCTTTTTGGGGGGAAAGGCAAAATATTGCTGTAGTGCACAGTTGAAATAGCTTTTAAAAAAAGTTTGGCAGCAGCAGATTATGGTAGGTAAAAATGCAAGTAATTAACTTGTGGCCACCATCTTGACTGCCGGGCATGCAAAGCTTTCAGGGGCCACAAAACCATTAAGATAAGTCACAGCTGTTGCAAAATGCCATTACTGCAGGGCACTCCGTTTTTGTGGGGGCTTGTGTAGACAGGTCATCTGGGGTCCTCTGCCTCTTCCTCTCTTCTCCCTCCTGCTAAGTTAATCAAGTGCAAGCTATTTTTTCACTTTGAACTCTGCAGCCATTGAAGTATGCTGAAAATGAAAGTGAAATGTGGGAGTCAGAGAGAGAAACCAGCGGTGCATCTACACTACACAAATAATCCAGTTTGAAACTGGATTATTTGTCATGGCTCCCTACTATGGAATTCTGGGATTTGTAGTTTGGTGAGGCACTAGCACACCTTGGCAGAAGAGGCTAAAGACCTTGTAAAACTACACATCCCATGATTCTATAGGAAACAGACATGGAAAACAATCCAGTTTCAAACTGGATTATTTGTGTAGTGTGGATTAGGCTGTGTGTGAGTCTGGGTTATAGCGGATA
Organism: Gambelia wislizenii; assembly: GCA_030847615.1. NCBI lineage: Eukaryota > Metazoa > Chordata > Lepidosauria > Squamata > Crotaphytidae > Gambelia > Gambelia wislizenii. The sequence goes on along the minus strand of JAUMIR010000010.1, from coordinate 29,207,166 downwards.
GCCATGGCCTTTTTACCCATAGCAGGCTATTTTGTCCTTAGCAATTCTATCCTGGTTAAAGCCTCCCCACCTTCTGACGCTGTACATCCTAATCCCAAACGGGTCAGAAGCACCAGGTTACATATTTTCATGGTCCCACATCTATACACAGAAATGTACACACTACACAAATAATCCAGTTTGAAACTGGATTATTAGCCATGGCTCCTTCCTATGGAATCCTGGGATTTGTAGTTTCGTGAGGCACCAGCACTCTTCAGCAGAGGAGGCTTAAAGACCTTGTAAAACTACAAATCCCAGGATTGCATAGGAAGGAGCCATGGAAAATAATCCAGTTTCAAACTGGATTATTTGTGTAGTGTGGATTAGGCCCAGGATATTTTAAAAAGCATCTGTGAAAGTTTGACAACAGAGAATTAACAAGGGCTGTCCGTAACAAATGAAGACAGTTGGAGGGTATGGCATAGGCTTATGCACCTTCCCTCTTCCTGTCAGTATTTCCTCTTCTATACAACTATTAGAGGAAGCCTGTCTGTGGCCATCCACAATGGAAGTTGCAGTCCAACATCTTTTAAAGGATGACAGTTCCCTAAATCTTTTTTTCCTACATGCTTCAGGCTGTCTTCCTCTTTTAGCACATACAACCGCCAGCCTCCCATCTTGCTTGATCTTTATCAGGGATTCAAACCCAGAACCTCCCCTGCTCCACATCCAACATTATGCCTGCTCTTCCATATGGTCTCTCAAACCTTTGGTGCCTTTAGTAGATGTGTTGAAGAAAGAATTTCAGCAAGTGTGGCTTCTCACAAAAAGCTACACTATGCTGAAATGATCCCTTCTAGACAGCTAGTGTGGAGTGTAGTGGAGTCTCCTTTTTTGGAGGTTTTTAAACAGAGGCTGGATCTGTTGGGAGTGCTTTGATTGGGTATTCCTGCATGGTAGGGGGCTGGACTAGATGCCCCTTGTGGTCTCTTCCAACTCTATAATTCTATGATTAAAGGTGCAGCACCACACCTTTGTTCATGTGGCCACCACAACTAAGATTAGGAGCCCTTGCTCCAGGCTGTGGCTGCTCCAGAATCTGGCAGGATCATCCAGCCTGTAAAATTTTGTTCTGCTCTGAAGTTCTTTGTTCACTTCACATACATCAAAGTGATCAGGAGACGTCTGGAGGGAGCATTGTCAGCAGTGTAAGGTGGATTGGGGGCTGCAAGGCATAAACAGGGGGGGAGGGAACCAACATCCCTTGCATCCTCTCTCTGGCTCCATCATCAGGCCCCCTCTGCACATGCCCGGCTGAATATTGTGAGTCAGCACACCCAAATTCTGTATCCCTGCCATTCTTTTCCAACCCCCAATGTGCCTCTCTGCCACCCCCACCAGCAGCCTGCAGTGCGCTTGGTTCCCACCAGCCTGAATCAGCAGAGGCTTTGACCTACTTCCCAAGACCTCTCCCTCCTCCGCTCCCTCTGCAAAATGGAAAGGGGAGGGAGAACCACGCAGCCCATGCTTGGTTTGCAGGAATACTAAGAGGAAAGCACTCCACCAGAGATTCCAAATCCTCCATTAACCCCTGGGAAGAGGGCCATAGAAGAGAGACCCTCCCCCTCAACCCTCAGAGCTTGGGAAAGGTCCTTTCATTTTCTTTCTCGGGGCATTATCAGACTAGCATCTAAAAATGCTGTAATTCCATGAATGAAGCTAGTGGGAACATCACGACATTACACTTATTATCGCACATAATTGTAATCACGTGAAAGAAATGCCATGGAATTATTGCACGATGATCACTAGCGCTTTAAGAACAGAAGTTTATTTCCACAATTTGGCATGAGTGAGATTTCGGCAGTTCTTGTGAGAACATGTGAGTGTGCTTAAAACTCCAAAAACCCCTTAATTAACAAAATAAATGAACACACAAGCACTGAAACAAACCTAAAAACATGCAGACTAAATAGGACAGTTCATTAAAAGAGCGTCCTGTGCTTTGTGATTCTCACCTGGAGGTTTTCTCATGGGGGGGGGGAATAGGACCACCCATTCACAATGTAATCTCGTGATTACAACGGAAAGTGGTTTCACACACCATCAATAGCATGGGGAAAAGCACTATTGATGATCTATTGATGGTTTGTCCCGTGAATTATAAATAATGCCTTTTTTGTAGCTGGAGAATGGTGTAAAAATGTGAAGACGGTGATGATGTTGTGCTACAATAACATGATAATGTCATGTTTTTTACCACATCTGATAATGTCCTTAGTCTGCAATGCTCAGAATCTTTCATGTTGGCTGGGGAGGATCTAGAAGTTCAGGTTTTTTTTAAAATAACTTTCCTAAGCCCTGCTTTCTATTCCATTTCTATCCTACCCTCCCTCGAAAGAATGTCTGGATGTGCCATTACGTACAACTGCGGGCAAAGTATGTTCCTCTAAATGCAACCCCCAATTTGGCTCACCATGAGGTACTCTCCAAAATTTATTCTGCATGTGGTCACAGAGTGTAGCCAGGCCACAAGAAGCAAAGTTATTAATGAGGAAGAACACACAAGATGATTAATTTCAGCAGAGAAGTCCTTATATTTATGTACTGAGTTTAAGACAAAACTCTGCCCCTTGATCTCCCTCCTACTGTGTTTACTGAGTGCAAACTACTTTGGCACTCTGGACACTGTTTGCAGCAATTAAAATAGGCCACGAACGAAAGGGAAAAGTGGGAGGAAGAGGGAGAAACTGGAACGTTTTAAAAGCAGCTGAAAAAATGGGATGGCAGAGGATCAATAGGGACTGCCCCTGCTAAACCAGGACAGTTGTATGGTATGCTTTGGGCTATTCTAGCCATGGCTGATGGAAGTTTTAGTTCTAGAGGAAGAGCAGCACTTTACCTACCTTGGTTTTTTTAAAAAAGAAGTTAAAATGAAATTAAGAAGCACGTTTTCATCCTGTTTCTTCCCAATGCCCTTACCTATCCTCATCTTGTGCCTTTCTAGGGTTATTAGGGTTATATATTATAAGGGATGTCCTTTATTTGAGGACTGGGAAGCTTGTCCCTTACATAGACTGAATAGGATACCAAAAATCCTATATTTTGGGATATGGGAGTGATGTGAGGAACACATATTCTGTAAATCTAATCAAATTGGAGATCTGGGATACTTTGAATTTTAATCATAGTTGTCAATTATATAGACAGATATAGATATAGATATAGATATAGATATAGATATAGATATAGATATAGATAGATCAGATTCAGGATTGTTGATGCATGCCCCCCAAAAAACCAAATACAGTCATCCCTCCACATTTGTGGGTTAAGCATTCACAGATTTAATTATTCATGGATTTCATTAATATCTTCTCTCTAGGCGTTTGTAGGTCTTCCAGTGTGGTCTATTATTGTGCTGGAGGACCTACAAATGCCTAGAGAAGTGTTCTCTCGGGTAGAAATAAATAAATAAATACTGGGTTGTTGTTGTTGTTGTTATTTAGTGTTGTTGTTGTTGTTAGGGTTTAAATCTTGAGTTAGGTCTTGGGGGTCCACAGCAACAAAAGATATTTAAAGGAAATGAATAATATATTCATGATTTTTCCACTTTTGTGGGGCTGCTGCGCCCCTAATTCCTGCGAATGTTGAGAGCTGACTGTAGGCTTTTTCATAAAGTGCATCATAAAGTTCCTTATATTTGGATAATGCGGGCAAAATGTTAATTTTACCAAGAAATGCATGGCAAAGTTAACAGAAACTTGGTATTTAGGTCAGAGGATACTCGAAGGCACACAACAGCAGTAGCAGCAACAACATTTTGATTAATAGCTACTTCCTAGTAGTCCACTCCACATGTCATAAATGTAGATTGTCCCTTATTGCTATTTTGAAAACCTGCCAGCCCTATGCCCCTCCTACACAACATTGTGTTTGCTATAAGCACAATTCTGCTTCTACTGCTATCACCACAATATATATGTTGTGCTATGGTGAACCATTCGCCCCGCATGCATAGTACAACATACATAATCATATGTTACTAACAGGATGCCAGCCAGGGAGTGACTTGAGGCTACTCACTGTCTCTGTCTTAGCCTAACCTACCTCACAGGATTGTTTTTAGGATCGAGTAGGGAAGAGGATACCCCATATGCTTCCTTGAGCTCACTGGATCAAAGGCAGAAAGCAAATATGAATGCTAAATAAAATAAAAGCAGAGCACACACATATTCCTTTGTGGAAGGGGGTTGGACTAGATGGCCTTTGTGGTCCCTTCCACTTCTAAGATGCTGTGATTCTATGGTTCTGTATACAGACACTATTTTAAGCCAACAAATGACTAGCAGGGGAAAAGGTTAAATAGACACTTCTCCTGCCTGCCCCCACCCCAGGATTTCAGACTCCTTAAAGCTTTTTCCGTTAAATTAAAAAAAAAAAACAGTGAAGAAAAATAATAAGCCAATTCCATAATGTACAGGCTTGGGCTTTTAAGACACAGGAGCCTGACCTTCTCTTGCTTCTGGCCATCCTTGCCATAGTGCTCTGTGTTGTACCACTGGCCGTCAGCAAGGCCCAGAGTCCATCCCACAGTGCAAGGAAGGAGGAATGGCACTTTTAGAAAATATCAGGGTCAGTCGTAATTTAAAGAGGGGAGCACAGAGTCCTCCCTCTTCTAGCTCTTCTCCAGTTATCTTTGTAACACTTGTCCAATCTGTGCCTGACAGCTGTCAGGCACCACGAAACAGGATTACTTAGTGCCCACTCGCCTTCAAGGCAAGAGAAAACCGCTCTGATAATTAAATCTCATGGCTGAGAGCCATGGGGCAAGAAGAGAGTGCCCACAGAAATGAGATGGGAGGGTAGCAGGAAGAGAGAGGCGGGAGAGAGTCCAATTTGGGGGTGGAAGGGTGCAGCAAGAGGGCCTGAAAACATGCTTGCAGAGGATTGAAATCGGCAGCCTCATTCACCGAGCAAACCGAACGCTCGTTATTTATTCCTAAATCCCGCAGTTTGGAAGGTGTTCAAGTTTTTAGGGCTTGATAAAAAGAGCTGTAATAACATGGGCTTTTGGACTTCAAAGGGCTTGGTGGAGAGAGACAGCCAAAGGCCTCACAGAGGCTGTGAGGAGAACCCGGGAATTATTTTTCTCCCTTTCTCTCCCCACCCTCCCACCCCGCATGAACATGCACAGCAATAACAAACTCTGTACTCGGAGATGGAAATGAGCCCAGCTTTTCACCTTTATTATAAACAGAGCAATGCATCTCAGTATTCAGGTGCAGAGATTCAATTCTTTGTAGGCCGCTGATGAGAAGGCTGGATGGTAGCTTATACATTGCTTTTTTAAAAAAAGCAGAGAAAGGTTGGCATCCTGTTAGTGATAGACACGTGCATAAGTGGTGTTAGCTTATGCGGGTTGAATTATCTGCCATAGTGAACAGGTATTTTCTACTGACAGCGGTGTCGCACATACAGGAACATGGTGAATTGCAGTTGCACATAGTACATTACAGTTAGGCATTGTAACTATGGTTGTACATTGCAGTTGTGCATTGTGGTTTCACATGGCGCAGTGGCACCCGATCATTACTTGCATTGCACGATGTTGCTATTCTGCATGGGGGGGTTTTTACATAGTGTTGGCATACAGCAGTGGCTCTTCACCTTTTCTTTACCAGGGACCCCCTTTAAATATCCTTTGTTGCTGCAGACCTCCAAGACTTAACTCAAGATTTAAAACCCTAACAACAACAACAACAACAACATATCATCATCATCATCATAATACACCATCCATTAAACCTTCCCTCAGAGGAAAGGGAGAGGAAAGGAAGACTTTTCTCCTGCTTCTTCCGGTGAGTTTGTGGCTGGAGTAGATTGAATGGCAATGCACAGGCCAAGCCAGCCAGCCTTTGCCTTAGCCACTGTCATGTGAGCTGAGCAGCCTTCCATCCTTCGCAGACCCCCTGCGAGGACATTGCGGCCCCCTGGTGGGTCCGTGGACCACAAGTTAAGAACCACTGGCATAAAGTATCTCTGCATGTGGATATTTACACTACACTGAGAGAGCCATTGTGGTGTAGTGATTTGAACACTGGACTTTGACATTAGAGACCAGAGTTTGAATCCCCACCTGGCCATGGAAACCCACTGGGTGACCTTGGGCAAGTCACATTCTCTCAGCCTCAGAGGGATGCAAAGGCAAACCCCCCTCTCAACAAACCTTGCCAAGAAAATTCTGCAATAGGTAGAGTGATTACTTCATGCATCTTGCACTGACACCTGAGAGGAGTGGAGTGGGGAGTTGAGGTTGGGAAGGGATTAGGATCTGGCTGAGACAACTGCCTTTTTTTGTAAGCTACCTTGAGTCCTATCTTGGGAGAAAGGTGGGATGTAAATAAAGTGGGAGGGACTCAGTTGAAGAATGCTAGCCAAGATTTGTGCTGTGCTAGCAATTATACAGGACTGCGGCTATAATTAAATATATATATATATATAATATTTTCAAGCTCTGAGATACGAGACTGTTTCTGTAGGCTGTGGTATGGCTCTTGTCTTCTTTTCAGACTTGATCTGTTATCTGGCACATATCCTCCATGTGCTGTCACGTTCCTCCCCAGTCACTCATCTCAAGAGACATTCATTGCAAGATCATTGCTGCCTTTCACCTGTGCATTTGGCAGATCAGTGCCACTGGTGGAGAATGCCTTTACTTTGGCATCCATCTTAACCCTTGCCACCCACTCCAATAGCCCTCCAGCAAAGAAGACAGAGAAAAAAGTTATTCTCCTTCTCCTATACTTGAAACCCCCTTTAGTGATGAGTGAAGAACGCATTTCCATTCACAACCTATCAAAAGTTCCTGAACTTGTGTTACTTCTGTTAAACTGTGTGTGTGTGTAGTATTCCTTGGTGGTTCCTCCATCCAAGTATTAAACAGGCTGGACCCTGCTTTGGTTCCAAGATCAGACAGTATCTAGTGACTGAGGATGGAGCAGACTTGTTTTGGATGGAGCTGCTCCAGAGACTGGAACATGGAGCAATGGATGCAAGCTCCAGGAACAGAGATTCCACCTCAACATTAGGAGGAACTTTTTGACAGTCAGAGCTGTTTGGCAGTGGAACACACTCCCTTGGAGCATGGTGGGATCTCCTTCCTTGGAAGTTTTTAAACAGAGGCTGGATGGCCATCTGTTGGGGATGCTTTGATCGTGATTTCCTGCGTGTCAGGGGGTTGGACTGGATGGCCCTTGTGGTCTCTTCCAACTCTACAATTCTATGATTCTATGACTTCAGGGTATTTTAGGCCTTTTTAAGACCACCATTCTCCAAATCCCCTGGCCAGCATGGTCAAAAAAAGTAATTTTCCTAGTCTGCAAATCTTGCATGTTTTCTTTGTGCTCAGAATGGAAAGAAATTGATTTTCTTTTTGAAAAATAAATGAATGTGGGTGGAACTGACATGTGCATTCAATGTGGCTTAGAACTTAATGCTTCAAAATCTGAATCTGAACTGCTCTGCATCCAGCCATGCTTGTGGTGCTAAATTGGGGTTGCTTTAATTTTTCAGACAAGCTGCTTATCTTTAACATCTATGTGGCAGGCAAGTAAAATATACTCTATTCCATGCTAGGAATAGCTGTATCTGTTCAATTTGGATGGTGCTGATGGGGGAGAATTCTGTTTTTCATGGGTTCTGAAGAATTTAAGGATATTTGCATATTTCTGCAAATTCAGGAAGGAAAAAAATGTATTAAAAAAACTGAAAGCAAGAGAAAGCAAAACAGAGTGAAGGTGTATCCAAACTACAAAATTATATCAGTTTCATACCATTTTAATTGTCCTGGTTCCATTCTATGGATTCCTGGGATTTATAGTTTTGTGAGATTCTTAGAATTCTCTACCAGATAACTGCAATAGTGTAGTTCAAAGGTGTGCACTAGAGAATTCTAAGTCCCCCACCAGACTATAAATCCAAGAATTCAATAGGATGAAGCGATGGCAGTTAAAGTGGAATTGATATTTTTCATGATAGTGGCTGTACATCTATTAATTGCAAAAAATTGGAAAATAAATGCAGTACCTTATATAGGTGATTGGATATTTAAAGTTATGGAGATGAAGGAAATGGACAAAGTAATGGCTTGGATTAACCATAAAACAACAAATCAAATCAATAGAAACTGGAATTTAGTTGATGTGTATATAGAAAAAAAAATCTCAACATTGTTCAATTATAGTTAGAGCCTACTTCTGCACTTTATTTCTGACAGAGTATAGATCAATGGTCAAAGAGAATTGAAATTTGTAAACTAAAAGGTGGAAAGAGTAAAATAAGAAAGCAATATACCAAAGTTTATGAAATAAATAAGGTAAGGTCTGGAGAAAATCAGGACATATAGGAAGTAATCTAATTTATTCATTACAAAAAGAAAGGGTAAATGAAAGATAAGAATACAAAATAAGAAAGTGGAAATAATTAGAAGAATGAATTATGAAAGCTACTGGGTATTTCTGTAAAAATTGGTGTACTGTTTATCACTAATGTGCCTTTCTATACAATGATGATGGAGAGATACCTTTTGCTTTATATATATATATATATATATATATATATATATATATAAATATATATATATCCGTAATGAAGACCTAGAAGATTGTAGATGCAACAAGTTATTTGTAATGTTTAAAAATAAAGAAAAAAAGGAAATGCTGTAACTGTACCATGTGGAGGAACTCTGAGATTTCTACCCTTGTCCATTCCACCCTTTCTCTTGTTGTTCTACCACTTTTCTGCTCTCATTCCTCTTTCTTCTCCGCAGCTGCTACATAGACCAGCAGGTGACGCGTGTGGCATGGTTGAACCGCTCCAACATCCTGTATGCTGGCAATGACAAGTGGTCCATCGACTCCCGGGTGGAGCTGCTAACCTACAGCCCCTCAGAGTTCAGCATCATGATCACTCACGTCGACGTGTACGACGAGGGGCTTTACACCTGCTCCTTCCAGACACAGGACAAGCCCCACACCTCACAGGTGTACCTCATCGTGCATGGTATGCGCATGGGGAAAAGACGGGACTGTGATCTGCTAGCCTGTTCCAAATAATCCAAGAGAACTAAGGTGCTTCCAGGCAATGCTTTTATCATGCTGTATCATGATTATGGAATTTTATGATGAGCCAAATGACCCCTTTTGCAGCCCTTTCCCGCCGCTTCTCCCCACTGAACTGGGAAAGGTCAGGTGCTCAGAACTAGAGATGGAAAGAATGTTCACAAATATTCACTCCAGTTTCGGCTTTCCTAACGCTTGGGAAAACCCATCAGGAATAATGATGGAGAAAGGACAGTTTTGCATAATTTTCTCTTGGTATTCAACATCCTGAAGTGTTACAGAGGAATTATTCTGGAGAGAGAGATAGAGAGAAAGGAGGGGTTGCACAAAAAACGTTTTCTGCAGAGAAAATGGGTGAGGTTGCACAAAAACCCTTTTCTGATGTGAAAATAGATTTCTTCCACAAAAAACCCTTTATTTTGCACAGGAAAGCTGTTTTCTGCACAGAAAGCAGGGTTTTGTGCAAACATACACACACTACCTTGTTTTGTGAAAACATACACACACTATTCAACACCCTGAAGTGTTACAGAGGAATTATTCTGGAGAGAGAGATAGAGAGAAAGGAGGGGTTGCACAAAAAACGTTTTCTGCAGAGAAAATGGGTGGGGTTGCACAAAAACCCTTTTCTGATGTGAAAATAGATTTCTTCCACAGAAAACCCTTTATTTTGCACAGGAAAGCTGTTTTCTGCACAGAAAGCAGGGTTTTGTGCAAACATACACACACTACCTTGTTTTGTGAAAACATACACACACTATTCAACACCCTGAAGTGTTACAGAGGAATTATTCTGGAGAGAGAGAGAGAGAGAAAGGAGGGGTTGCACAAAAAACGTTTTCTGCAGAGAAAATGGGTGGGGTTGCACAAAAACCCTTTTCTGCAGTGAAAATAGATTTCTTCCACAGAAAACCCTTTTATTCTGCACAGAAAGCAGGGTTTTGTGCAAACATACACTACCTTGTGTTTTTCTTCACAGAATAATTCCTCCACAACACTTCAGAACATTTGAGTATAGGGAGAATACTGTGGAGCAGGAAGAAAATATTGTAATTATTCATTCTCACATGTGAGGACAAAATCGTTGAGGACTGATAGCCTTACTGGGAATGTTGTTTTTAGACTACAACTCTCAGAGTCTGCTAGCCATTGTAGCCAGTGGCTTCTAGGATTTGTCGTCCAAAAATACATTTTCCAAACTCTAAAGACAGAATAAGTTCACATATCTTTTGACTGGTAGACAGAAGGGCCATCTCTCGGGAAGTGCCCCAATCCTTTCATATCCTGATTCTCTTTATACCAATTTTATTCATTTGCCCATATGCTGCTTTGCTTTTGCAGGGAAGATCATAGAGATTAAAGCACAGAGTGTCCCCTTCAGGCTGTGATTCTCCCACTTCCTTCTAGCCACTCTTTCATGACACTGAAGGAGTAGATGGCTTGGAAAGACCCTGGGTTTCTTGGAGTGCTTTCATGCAGCAAAGATGCAAAGGACCTTCTCCTAGTGTTTATCATGAGATAACTTAAAGCAGTAATGGTCTGGATGAGGAAAAACAGATTGAGATTAAATCCAGACAAAACGGAGGTGCTCACGATAGCGGCCCCAAAACCAGGAGTTGGGTTGCAACCTCCAGTCCTGGACGGGGTCACGCTTTCCATTAAGGACTGTGTTCACAGTCTGGGGGTGCTCCTTGATTCATTGCTTCAGATGACTAGTCAGGTGAATGCAGCGGTCAGGAGCGCCTATTATCAGCTTCGGCTGATAAGCCAGCTGCACCCTTTCCTGGAAGTAAGGGACCTCGAGACTGTGGTGCACACGCTGGTAACCTCTCGTCTAGATTTCTGCAATGCGCTCTACATGGGGCTACCCTCATGCTTGGTCTGGAAACTTCAGTTGGTACAAAATATGGCAGCCAGAGTGGTCTCGGGAACATCTCGGAGAGACCATATAACTCCAGTATTAAAATCTCTCCACCGGCTGCCTATCAGTTTCCGGGCCCAGTATAAGGTGTTGGTTATTACCTTTAAAGCCCTAAATGGCTTGGGTCCAATTTATCTCCGGAACCGCCTCCTCCCACACAATCCTCCCCGTGCACTCTGGTCCTCTGGGAGGAATTTGCTTCAGCCACAAAAATCTAGGCTGTCTGCAACCTCCCAGAGGGCCTTTTCGGTAATCGCCCCCAAATTGTGGAATGACCTGCTGAACAAGATCTGTCTGATGATGAGCCTGAGTAGCTTTAAAAAAAGCACTAAAGACAGATCTCTTTCGGCAGGCCTTTCCTAATTAGATCCCAGCCTCAGGAGCTCCTGGCCTCTTTTAGTCTGCTGGCTATTTATTGTATTTATTGTTTTTTAAATGTGATTTTAGATTAGTTGCTTTTTAATTTATATTTGTTTAATATCTTTTTATGGGGGAGGGTGGGGGTGGGTGGTGTTTTGGGATTTTTATCTGTATTGTATTTTAATTTTTGTAAGCTGCCCCAATTGTTTTAACAGAGGGGCGGGGTATAAATAAATTTTATTATTATTATTAACTTCCCCTGGCCCTGGCTAAGATGTACTAAAACAATGCTTCTCAACCTTTGGTCCCCCAGACATTTTGCACTTCAACTCCTAGAAACCCAAGCCATCATGGACAACTGTCTTGGGTTTGCAGAACTGAAATCTAAAACATCTGATGGTCTGAAGGATGAGGACCACTGCTCTGGTCTGAAGAAAGCAGTGAAGGATTCTGGGAACTGAAGTGCTGGACATTTTGGAGAGCCAATGTTTGAGAATCATTGTGCTAAAAGGAGATATAGACTGAATGGGGAACAGAAGAGAGCTTTTCAAAATACCTTTACAAGGAGGATATTCTGTTTTGTGAGGGAGGCTATAAGCAGATACAGCTGGTGGCTCCAAAATTGTAGGGTGTGGATTGTTATTGTTGTGGTTGTGTGCCTTCACACCAGTTCCAACTTACGGTGACCCTAAGGCGAACCCATCACAGGGTTTTCTTAGCAAAATTTTTTCAGAGTGGTTTTTGCCTTTGCCTCCCTCTGAGGCTGAAAGAGTGTGAATTGTCACCCAGTAGATTTCCATGACCAAGTGGAGCTTCAAACCCTGGTCTCTAGAGTTGTAATCCAACACTCTCAGGGTGAGTGGATCTACTTTTGGTTTAATATTGGCTCTTTTGTTTAAGGAGATTATCAAACGCTTTTTTAAAAAACCCAAGGAGATCACAAAAATGATATCACTGTGCCGGCAAAGGGTCACAATATCGCATACACCGTTCTCCAGGCATCCTTCCTCCATTTTCCCTCCATGCCAGAGTAACAAAAAAGGTGCCACTTTTCATTAGAGGACGTTTCTGCTAATGAAAAGTGGCACCTTTTTTGTTGCTTTAGAACAGAGGGAGAACGGAGGAAGGATGCCTGGAAAACAATGTCATGCAATATTGGAACCCTTGGTGGTACAAAGCTCCTTAGTTGTTGTTGTTGTTGTTGTTTTAAGTGTCTGATAATCTCCTAAATTGCAGTTTCTCCACATCAGCAGTGGGTTGCAGGGGAGCTATCCAGGTGCTGAAACCTATTCAGTTGCTGAACCCTATTCTCAATGTAGGTTCAGCCCTCTTGGGTAGCTGGAGCAGTTTAGCAGAACTGTTGTAATAACCAAAGAGCTGACATTAAAACCAAAGATGAATTTCTTGTCCTGTGGTTATGGAGTCATCGGCTGCTTGTGGTAGGAATTATGCAACCAATGGCTGCATATCGTCCCCAAAATTTGTTGGGTTTTGTTTGTTTGTCTGTTTGTTTGTTTTTGTGCCACTGGATCAAGTTCAATGGACTATAAATTCCACCCCCATGAAAAGTAAATCATCCTGCTATTTTAAGGAAACACATTCGGGGTAGCCATGTTGGTTGCTCAATAAAGGTATCACTTTTTTGTGGATTTTGTCATCCTGCTTTGTTTGATTTATCTAAACATGGAAGAAAGACAAACCATTCAAAATGAAACTATTTTTAAGTTGGGGCAGAGTTTGCCGACTCTCCACCAGTTCATGACACATCTTGTTTTATCTCCCAAATGTATAAATTAATCAGTAGATGCATTGAATTCAAGGGTTATTATCCCAAGATAACTGACTATAATCAGTGATTCCAGTGTTATCTCGCTTGGCCAGGAAATCTTATCCATGTGAATAAACGCGGTTCTTTAACAGGAAAGGGGAATATGTGGCTCACCAGACTTTGCCGGACTGCAACTCCCATCAGACACTTTGGGGTGTTGGAATACAGGGAGAAGAATTCTGCAGAGGAATGTTTGATTTCTCCCACAGTGGTGAGAAAACTACTGTAATTATTTGTTCCTGCTGCAAGAACAAAACAGTCCAAGGAGTTTATCAGACCAGCATCTAAAAACGCTGTAATTCCATGAAACATCGTGGCATTATAATACTTACTATCACATGTTGCTGTAATTACACAAAAGAACTGCCACAGAATTATCACACACTAACCACTAACACTTCAAGAATGGGAGTTTGTTTCTGTGATTTAGCATGGGTGAGATTTCAGTGGGGGCAGTTCATAAAAAGAGCATCCTGTGCTTCATTTTCCCATTCTCATCCAGATGTTTTCCAGCTGAGGGTCACCCATTCATGTTGTAATCTCACAATTACAAGAGGATGTGGTTTTGCATGCCTTCAATAACATGAAAAAAGCACTATAGCCGATCTATTGATGTCTTGTCCCATCAATGAAAAGCAACACCTTTTTCACAGCTGGGGCACAGACTAACCACATGATGATGATGACATTGTGTGATGCACAGGCCGTTTGCACTAGCATGATGTCATAATTCTGCTATTTTTGCCGCATTTGATCAAAGTCCCAAGATTTACCTCCCTAGTGTAAATGCATCTTTTTAAAGTTTACAACTCACATCCTCAAGGGAAGGGGCATCTGGATCAGGACCATGAAGGAGGCATTTTCTTTTAATCCTTAACTTGTTAGGAAGTACTGTACTGTAAGCCTTCTTGGAGAGCGGAATAGACTGCCTCAGAGGGTGGTGGACTCTCCTTCTGTGAAGGCCTTTAAACAAAGATTGGGTGGGCATTTTTCAGGAGTGTTTTAGTTATGCATTCTTGCATAGCAAGGGGTTGGATGAGATGGACCCTTTTGGTCCCTCCCAGCTCTAAGATTCTATCATTATATGATTCTACTCCTAATGAAAAATGTGCATACAAATCTGCCGTTTGCCCTCTTACTGCAAACAACAGGGACACACTTGGTCTCTAGGATGGCACGTGTTAGCTAGCTTCTCCCAGCTGCATTTGCCATATTAAAAAATCCTAACAATTGAAGTTATGGAAATCCTACCACTTTGCATTTCATCACCCCTATCTGTCTGTCTAGGAAAAGAATTGCTCTACCCTCTTCCCCTGTCGCTCCATCCTCCATGCCTGGGATGGCTGCATGTTGGTTGGCTTCAGTGACTTGGAATTTCTCCCCAGCTGTCAAATCATCCTGAGACTCTTCTGCTTTTTTTTCTCCTCCTCCTCCTCCTTCTTCCTTTCCTTCACTGATTCCCCTCCAGGATTTCTGCAGCATTGGCAAAAGCTGCAACTGCAATACTATCCACCCCATAATTACACCCTCCTCTTTCCCTACCTGTGGTTGCTGGAGCTGGGAAACTGGTACAATAGAAGCTGATTGGACCGGGTCCGGAATGAGCACCAGCCTGGGCATCAGGAAACAGCTGTTTTCTGATTCTCTATCATTCCTTATCCCTGACGTCACCCTCCAATCCAACCGTTAGGCCCAGTCAAGGAAAATAAAATCATTTCTTTGGGTGGGGGTAGGGTCTCTTCTGCTGGGACAGAGAAAAAGTAGCTCTTGCAAATTAACACACACACACACACACACACACACTGAAAGCAGTGGTATTGGAGTTTTGCTGAGGAGGCACTCAAAATTCAGCTGTTTCTGGGTTGGGATGGCTATTTGTAACAAACCATCATTGGGATGGGAAGACAGGCTTGGGTGGGTGGGTGCACAGTGCATCTCTGTGAGCCCCAGAAATCCAAAGGGGTGTTGTGTTGCACTCCCCCCACCCCAAGTAATTCCCATCTGCAAGGTGTGTGCAGGGGAGCAGGGAACTGAGGGCTGGCTGTTGGATTTCAGGGATTGTTGGGAAAATCAGGATGGAGATGGTTGGATTTTCTTGCTCCCCATCCTTTCCCAAGTGCAGTGATTTCCTCCTCTTCTTCTGTTGTAAAAAATATCAGTCATGCATATAGTTGTTTTTGTTTCCATAGGAAATTCAAGGGATGCATTTGGGGAATGCCGCTGATGGGAGGCTTCTCCCGGCCATGATAAATGACTGCAAATATTAGGAAAATTCGTGGTCTATCCCAGGGAAACCTTTGGCCTTGTAGATGTTTTGGACTTCAACTCCCACAAGCCATAGCTAGCATGGCCAGTGATGTGGAATTATGGGAACTGTAGTCTAAAAATCTAGAAGGCCAAAGGTTTTCCACGCTTGGTCTACCTTCAGTAGATTCAGCCTTTCCTCTCCTTCACCTGTAGAAAACCTCTGGTTCTTCCCCTCCTCCTTCTCCCAACTTGATTATAGGTCACCCCACCCCCTGTGTCCATGGAACCAATATCCATGGTTTCAGTTATCTGTGGGACACAAAATAGGGATATATACCATAGAGTCACACTGGAAAATGCCTAGAGAGGCATCCTCTCTAGGCATCCTCTAGGTCCTCCAATGCAACTCTATGATATGTTTGTACAGAAAGTCCTTTATTTTAATAGGGTTTGCTATTATCCACACACTTAGACATGGTAAATCCAGGATATGGTGTGTGTGTGCGTGTGTTACCTGTATTGTGACATCTTCTTTTTTCTCACCCACCACCATAACGATAAGAGTTCTAATTTTTTATTCCTCCCATCTCTCCCTAATAGCAATAGAAAGAATATTCATAGCAATTAATTACCAGGACAAAAAAACAGGTTTCCCAACAGTCGGGAAACCCCGTCAGGAAGAATAATGGCCCAGTGAGAAGTTTGCACAATTTTATTCTGGTGTTTGATATCCTGAAAGGTAAAGAATTATTCTGCAGGGGGGGGGGGTGGAATGTAGTCTTTTTGTGCAAACAAATCTGTTTTCTGTACAGGATTAACACATGTTTCCCGTGCGTTAAAAAACTCGTCATGTTTTTCTCTGCAGAATAATTACTCTACAACACTTTGGGATTTTCAAATACAGGGAGAATGCTATAGAAAAAAAAACTATCATAATTATTCAGCCTCACAAGGAAGGATGAAATAATTGAAGATTCACATCCCTATTCCCTATGCTGGCTTCCCTGCTGTCATGATGATGATGATGATGATGATTTCTTCATTTGTATTCCACATTTTTCCTATAACCAGGACTCAAAGCAACTTATAAAATTAAAAATAAATGCTGATAGAGACACAGACAAGACATAAATATGAAGTGCCAAAAGCTTATAATTAAAGTGCAGTGAAACTAACCATAGAGTTAAAAACATTTAAAACAAATGGATTAAAAGATAAAGGTAAAGTTGGTCTGGCAGCAGTTCTTTGAGCCAACTGAAGGAGCACTGGAGTGACAGAAAACCCAAGCTATTTGGTTGCCTTGCACCAACCTTCCCCATTATGGCCTCTCTAGATTTTTTTGGACTCCAAATCTCATCATGCTCAGCCAGATTCCACTTGCCCTTTCTGCATAGGTGCAATCTTTCCCACTCACCAGGAGAAAATGGCAAGGAAAACCTTGTGTGTTTACACCTGAGATGTCAGATTTAGAAGGTGAAGTTTTGTAAAGCATGCACATCTGACATTAGTGCTGTCTCAGACAGGGCAGTGCTCCCTGGTGGCAGGAGGCCACTACTACTTTGATACTCACGCCTGTCTCCTCCATACCCCTACAGTCCCAGCACGGATTGTGAACATCTCGTCAGCTGTGACGGTGAACGAAGGAAGCAATGTGAATCTGCTTTGCCTAGCAATGGGAAAACCAGAACCAACTGTAACTTGGAGGCAGTTGAAAGGTAAGGGAGACTGGAGGGGGGAAGGGGGGCTGAGGATGTCCCCTATGTTTCCTATTCTTTCATTCTGAGCAACAGGTTTGCTGTGTAAATGAGAGAAGGCAACTGTTTTACCAAGGAGAACTTGGGTTTTACTCACACACATCTTTCAAGCAGGCTTTTCGCTTTTATGTTTAAGTTAAGGTAGCAGAAGCATCTTTTTAATGGCACATATTAGGCTTTTTAAAAAGTATGTTTCAGAGTAGAATCGCCATAGCCTTGGTTTGGCTGGGTTTTATCTGCAGTCTAGGTATGCCATATGAGAATACATAGCAAGGGAAGGAGAAGGAGCGAATGATGAGTAAGCCTTGCAAATGGTGGAGTGCAAGAAGCAAGGGAAGGGACCATAAGGTTGATATACTGAGAGGAGGCGGTCGCCCAAGGCCACATGGTCAATTCCATGACCGAGATTTGAGTCCTCCTCTTCCAAGTCCAGCACTTTAAAAATTATCCAATAATGGTTCTCTCAGATCAGTTGAAACACGGAGAGGAGAAAAGGTTTAACAATTCATATGTGGAATTTGTGTACCTAGAAATGCCAATTAATTTGCACAATTAGGTTGGACTCAGATTTGAGGGAGTGGAATATGGCAACCCTGTCCAGAGGTCCCTGAGGATGAAGTCATTATTGTGTGTACAGCTATGGAAAAATAGCTAGATGCTTGCAGTGGTGGCACAAAGGGGGTATGGAGAGGCTAGACCACAGCAGTTGACACTGTCATGGGAATGGGTGTCAACTGCTGCCTTAGTGATGCCACAGGATGCTTTGTCTGTTGTTCCCACCACCCTCCTCTACCCAGGAAATGCCCATGTAGTGGGGGTGGGGGCAGCATATACAGTATTTGCTTGCATTTCAATATCATGGAAAGCAGAACTTGGAACAGTTGCTTTTGGAGACAACCACAACTCTCACAATCCTGCAGCTAGCCTGGCTGGGAATCCTGGTTGTTGTAATCCCAAAGAGTAACATTTTCAAGGGCTGGTGGGCAGATCACACTAGAGGACCCCTTCCTCCTTCTTACCAACCCATCTGCCACAACCGCTTATTGACAGTAAGTTCATGGGTCCTGGGGTACTGCTGTTGTTGGGAAAACACTGGAGCCTGTTTTGCTCACATCATAGGTTTTCCTCTCAGGTCCTCTGACACCTAGAAGCATCTTTGCACTTGGAGCACACCAGTTATTGAGCCCTGGGAAAGTCAGCATCCATGATGGTTGGATTATGTTTGCCTTGGTAGACCTTGTGTTGCATAGGCTTGCTTGAAACTCCTGGCCTGGCCTGCCCCAGTTTGACCCAGAACCCCCTGCTCTGTCTTTGCAGCTCTGATGAGGGGCAGCCCCTGTGTGTAGGAGGCATTGATAACAGTGTTGTTGTTGTATGTGTTTTCTTGTGTGTAAGTCTGTGTTTGTGTCTGTCTCCCTACCGATGGTCCTGACCCCCTTCCCGCCGCTCCCCTGATCCCTCTCACACAGATGGATTCACAAGCGAAGGGGAGTACCTGGAAATCACAGAGATCAACCGGCAGCAGGCAGGGGAATATGAGTGCATCACGGCCAATGGTGTCTTAACACCAGACAGCAAGCGTGTCCTTATCACGGTCAACTGTAAGTGGTATTGTGTTGCTTCTTCCCTCTTGTCCCCTTTCAGCCCCACCCCAGGGAGGGGAGTGGTGGTTTTGGCTGTATCCAGATAAGAAATCTAGCTCTGAGTACTAGATTCATGGAGGACTGTAAAGGCTAGTGAGTGATCATCCCACCACCAAAAACAAACAAACAAACAAACAAACAAACAAAGAAACAAAAAACAGAAATATTTTCAGCTGCCTTATTGCAAGGGTTCAGTCCTCCAAGCTAGTTTTTTGGGAGTCACCCCAGGCTACATTGAGAGCTACATGAGTGATTTGTGACTGGAATCTGTTGATGTGTTTTCAATACCACCATGGTTAGTGTGAGGAGGTGTCCATATTTGGTTGGAAAGAGACTGTGCTTGAGGTTAAACCCTTTCCCCCTGATCTCATTCACATGGATGCTTGGATGAGAGAAAAGGTCTGTCTAGGCCAGCTTTCTGTCAACACAGTAGCCAACACAATGCCAGTGGGAATCTCCACAAGCAAGACATGGTGCCCTTCTACACAGGGTCCCCGAAACTAGTAAAACTTTATGAATGTCTAGTGTTTGTTTTCTATCCCTTGCATGGGAGAGTTTCACTCAGTCTCACTATCAAAAATGTCCTCCCTATCATCCTTTGAGAAACAGGACTCTTCAAGGTGATGTCAGAGCTTGGAAACCTTTACTGGACTACAAGTCCCAGATTCCTGGAATGTGTCCAAAGGAGGGTGACCAAAATGGTGGGAAGTCTGGTTGACACAGGGGTAAATCCATGTCTTTTTGGTGGGGATTGCCTAAAGTGCATGCTTTGCTAAATAGTCTCTGGAAGGTAAATCTCAGGATAGGGAGTGGAATGGAAACATCTCAAGCTTTAGCCTGGAAAAGAGAAGGTTAAGAGTTCGCATGATAGCCATGTTTAAATATTTGAAGGGATGTCACACTGAGGATGGGGTGAGCTTGTTTTCTGCTACTCCAGAGACTAGGACATGGAGCAATGGACTCAAACTACAGGAAAAGAGATTCCATCTAAATATTAGGAAGAACTTCCTGACAGCAAGAGCTGTTCAGCAATGCACAAATTCTGTTGAAGTTCCGAGTGTGGTGGAGTCACCTTCTTTGGAGGTTTTTAAACAGAGGCTGGATGGCCATCTGTTGGGAATGGTTTGTGTATTCCTGCAGGGCAGGGGGTTGGAATAGATGGCCCTTGTGGTCTCTTCCAACACTATGAATCTATGATTTTATGATTCCTCCAGCCAGTGGCCATGGTGACCAAGAGATTCTGAAAGTTTAAGACCAGGAAAAATATAACTTTTCCAGGCTGTAATTAAGCTACCACATTCTATCTGCTAACACTTTTCTACATTCCATTGTTCTCTCTTTCCAGACCCTCCAACCATCACAGATATGAAAGACTCACAACCCATGTTGGGGAAGACAGCTCTGCTGCGCTGTGAAGCTATGGCTGTGCCACCTGCTGAATTTCAGTGGTTCAAAGATGACAAACAGTAAGCCATCCTTCTACCTTTTTGGGACATTTGGCTCACTGATAAGCAGTAATAGTGATATCCTTGAAAGAATATTTAGTATTTGTGCTAGCAGAATGCAGTGAGCTAATGTGACTTTATGCCTATAAACAGGAGTTACTATTTTGGATACTCTGGCTGGGGTAAAGCTAAACAAGCCAATGTAATTCTAGGCTACATAAATACTTGTCTAGATCAAGGGAAGTAATAGTGCCACTCTATTCTGCTTTGATCAGACATCACCTGGAATACTGTGTCCAGTTCTGGACAATTCAGGAAGGCTAGTGATAAGCTGGAACATGTGCAGAGGAGGATGACCAAAATGGTGGGAGGTCTGGAAACCATGCCCTATGAGGAGTGGCTTAGGGAGCTGGGTATGTTTAGCCTGGAGAAGAGAAGATTAAGAGGGGACATGATAGTCATGTTTAAATATTTGAAGGGATGTCATATTGAGGATGGAGCAAGCTTGTTTTCTGCTGCTCCAGAGACTAGGACATGGCACAATTGACTCAAACTACAGGAAAAGAGATTCCACCTAAACATTAGGAAGAACTTTGTGATAGTAAGACCTGTTCAACGGTGGAATGCACTGCTTGACAGTGTGGGGGAGACTCCTTCTCTGGAGGTTTTTAAACAGAGGCTGGATGGCCATCTGTTGGGAATGCTTTGATTATGTATTCCTGCAGGGCAGGGGGTTGAACTAGATGGCCCTTGTGGTCTCTTCTGATTCTATGATTCTAAGCTCTGGCCTGTGTTAATTAAGCTCAGAAGTGGACTGGCAGCCTGCACAGATGGCAGAGGCATGGCCTAAAAAGATGGACACTGTTTAAGACAGCTTTCTGTGTGACTTTGCTGGCTGCCTCGTTAGTTAGACAGGATCCCATGGTTCTCCCTCTGCATTGCAATCTTATTAAACAAACTCATGACGCACGCTCACAGTCACTTAACACAGATTAATTTGTAACCCGCCAAGCAGAACGTGACCCTTCAGTCATGTATGGCGTCCCATTGCCCTGACGCGTGGGGAATGAAGGCGGCTTGATAAATACCCTATTTTGGCTGCCTGCCTGGGACTGCAAAAGGGCAACATTGTCAGATACCTGGCAAGCCCCAATGTGTGACAGTGGGGCTACATTCAGCTTCTGTTTGGGTGGGGGAGAGAAGGACAAAAAAACCCAAACAAACCTATGTTGTATAGTAGGAAATATAGATATCTTCTCCAGGTTGTCTCCTTCGAGGTTGAATACCAACCCCATTATCCCCAGCCCATTGGGTTGAGATGATGGAGTTGTCATCAAATACACCTGAGGCTGCCAAATGGGGGATGATTGTCCTATAGTATGGTGGAGGTAGGGACTGATTCCAAAATATTCCTTTAGATTTAAGGCTTCTGTGCTATGTTATGACCTTGTACATCAGAGTAGGAAAAGTTCAGAGCCTGAATCCCACTTTTTGTGATCCTTGAACCTCCCGCCAATCCCCCCTCAAAAAAAATCTCCCCAACGCTGTAAAAAAAATAAAACTTGCTTCACAGACTAAGACTGGTGACACACTGCAGAAATAATGCCATTTGACACTGTTTTAAATGCCATGGCTCCATTCTGTGGAATCCAGGGATCTGTAGTTTGTTGTGGCACCAGAAATCTCTGACAGAAAAGGCTAAATAGCTCACAAAACTACAAATCCCAGAATTCCATTGCATTGTGCCATGGCAGTTACAAACTGTTTTATTTCTGCAGTGTGGCAGTAGCCTAGGTTGCCACTTCACAATTTGAGATGAAGTAGTGGAAGCTTCTCTTCCCTGTATCTCTCCCTCCAACCCACCCAACTTTTTGGGCCTGCTCATTTCTTGCTTTGGTGTGTGGTGGTGGTCATGGTGTGGAGATGATGGGAGGAAAAAGTCACCAGTTGCTCATTTGAATAGTCAGCCCTGACTATAATATATAGGGGAAACCTCCAGGTCCCAGCCTGGCCACTCCCGCTCACAGTGGTTTTACCATTTCATAATTTCCACACTCCAGGGTTGGCTTGTTTTCTGGAGGGGGAAGGGGTATACTTGCTTTGATATGGCAATTGGGCAGGAACAAGTAAATTGGAATTCAGATCCCCAGAGGAAGAAATTGGCATGGGCATGGGAGCTGGGATGTAAAGTTTCATAAATCTCATCCTCGTAGGCAAGAACAAATGATTTTACCATTTTTCTCCCTAATGTGAGACAATCCTAAAAACTGAGAGGTTTGGGGGGACAATTTACAAGTCAGGATTTATTCTGTGTGTGTGTGTGGGGGGGTTGTATAGAGAACATATTTTTTTCTTTGCAGAAAACACTGATTTTCACACTGCTCAGGAAACTGTTTTCTGTACAAAAAAACACACATGTGTTTTTTTGTTTTTTTTTAATACAATATAGATCTTGAACTGTGATCATTCCCATCTGTCCAGGATTCTCCTTGTCAGGGTTTCCCGATGCTCAAAAAATCCCATGGTTCATATTCATTTAATACTTTGAAATAGTCTTTCTCTGCCTGTGAGAGAGGAATGGAGAACTGATTCCAATCTTCCACATTAGCTGAACAGATCAGACTCTTTGGGAGCTGAGTTCCGGTTTTGACACCTGATGAGATGATGTGAAATGATCTCTAATGCAAGCCTCCCTCCCAGTTGTTTCTCTTTAGTGCTCCCATGCTAGGCTAGTGATAAAAGTTCATGGTTCAAACCTCTTGTGTCTCGAGGGAGTTGTTTGTGGTTATAGCTGTGTAGCTGAGAAGAAGTCACTACTCTTTTTCTTATTTTATTAGGAAATTATGACAGAGCTGTGGATGCACAGAACATCAGAGGCCAAGGCAGGGGGTGGAAGGAGAGTTGCCACCCAGTAACATTTTAAAAAAGCAAGCATTTGATAGCTGTCAGTAAAAGCAACACAGAGCAGAGTTAATACAATCAAATCACTGGCAACCATAAAATCCTGAGGTTGTCTTCAATTAATAAGCAAATCACTCTTAATTTGAGCTGGGGTGAAGGACCAAATGACATACAGGACAGATCTCTCTCAGATTTTTTATTTTTGCTTAAAAACAACCTGGGGAGTGCCTCTGAATTTCATCAGAACAGCAGAGTGGAGGGAGAGGAATTTTAACCTTTTCCCCTCCATTTTTTTCCTCCAGTCTAAATTCTCCCCCTTTCCCACAACACTTCTTAAAATTATTTAGCTGGATTTATTGGATTTCTATCCTGCCTTGCTCCCAGAAGTGTGGCTTCGGGTGGCTTAAATTAATATCAGTTTTTAAAAATGCAATTAAAATATGAGCTGAGCATAAAACATAAAAGATGAAATAAACATTTACAACATGCCAGTAAAAGAAAATGCAACATCTACCCTGTTAAAAGCCCCTTTCCTTTATAAATAATGGAAATCAATGCAAAATTGCATGGGAAAGATCAGATCAGAATATTCCTCCACTGTTGTATTTCCTGTTCTGGCTTTCTTGGTTTTGGGGGCTGTCGTAGACTTGGGAGATTATCATACGAGTGCCTAAAAATGTTATTACGGCACTATATTTTATAGGTTCTGGCACAATGACACACATTGTCACATGCTACCATGATAATGATACAAAATCACCCCAAGAGTCTGGCAATATGAATGCTTGTGCCACTTACTTCTGCATTTCTCTGTGAAGGAGATTTTGGCGCATCTCACGAGTAGATGTGAGCATGCTAAAAAGCCCCAAAACACCAAAATTAAAAAAGAAAATGTTCAGAAAAGCACAGATACACATTTAGAAACTTGCAAGCAGAATGAGGAGGTTCATAAAAAGAGCGTACGGTACCTAGTTTTCTTGTTTGCACCCAGAAGTGTTCTGGTGGGACTGCCCATTGATGCTGGAATCAGACCAGCAGAACAGGGCACCTTCTCGCACACATGAAAATCCAGAACACAAATGCTATGGGAGGTCAATTTTTGACTTCTCCCCAACAGTAAAAAAGAACTCCCTTGTAATGGTAGCAGATGCTTGCAAAATGCTAGGGCATAATGTTGTCCTACATGACTTGGGTCCATCTTATCTCCGGGACCGCCTCATCCCATATGATCCCCCCCCCCTCGCACACTTCGGTCCTCTGGGAGGAACCTGCTGCAGCCTATGAAAACTAGGCTGTTGCAAACCTCCCAGAGGGCCTTCTCTTCTACGGCTCCCAGACTTTGGAATGGCCTGCCAGATGAGATCCGTCTTATCACTACTCTTGATAGCTATGAACTTGAACTCCTTGCACTACAAAACAAATATGATATAATAGGCATTACTGAAACCTGGTGGGACGAGTCTCATGATTGGAATGTAGGAATAGAGGGGTATAACCTTTATAGGAGAAACAGGCCAAACAGGAAAGGAGGAGGAATAGCATTATATGTCAGGGATATTTACACCAGTGAAGTGATCCATGACATCAATACTGGAAGCCAGGTGGAGAGCATCTGGATAAAAATTAAAGGGGAGGGAAACAACAGGGATGTTATTGTGGGACTCTACTACAGACCCCCAAATCAGACGGAGGAACTGGATGTTGCCTTTCTAGAACAGATGAACATACATGCAGAAAGGAGAGATGTAGTAGTGATGGGTGACTTCAACTATCCTGATATTTGCTGGCAATCTAACTCAGCCAAAACTACAAGGTCTAGCAAATTCCTTACATGCCTGGAAGACAATTTCATGGTCCAAAAGGTGGAAGAGGCAACAAGGGGGTCAGCTATTTTAGATCTGATCCTAACCAACAGAGACGACCTTGTTAATGGGGTGCAAGTGGTGGGATCCTTAGGTGAGAGTGATCATGTTCTCCTGGAGTTTGCTATACAATGGAAAGGAGAAGCCAGGCATAGTCAGACACGCATTCTTGACTTTAGGAGAGCTGATTTCAGTAAACTCAGGGAAATACTGGGGATGATCCCATGGTCAGGAATACTAAAAGAGAAGAGACCTCAAGACGGATGGGACTTTCTCAAAAGGGAGATACTGAAGGCACAATTTCAAACAGTACCATTGAGGAAGAAAAATGGGAGGTGTCTCAAGAAACCAGGATGGATGACTAAAGAACTTTCAATGGAGCTAAGTTTTAAACGGAACATGTATAGGAAATGGAAAAGGGGGGAAATCACCAAAGAAGAATTCAAACGGATAGCGAACACGTGTAGGAGTAAAGTCAGGAAAGCTAAAGCACAGAATGAGCTCAGGCTTGCTAGGGAGGTTAAGAACAATAAAAAGGGTTTTTTTGGGTATGTCCGCAGCAAAAGGAGGAAGAAGGAAATGATAGGGCCGCTACGTGGAGAAGTTGGCAAAATGCTAACAGGGGACAGAGAAAAGGCAGAATTACTCAACACCTTCTTTGCCTCAGTGTTTTCAGAAAAGGAAAAGGAGGACCAACCTGAGGAGAATGGAACAGAGGACACAATAGGGGAAATCCAGCTCAAAATAAGTAAAGAGGTAGTACAGGAATACCTTCTTAATCTAAATGAATTTAAATCTCCAGGACCAGATGAACTACATCCAAGAGTATTAAAAGAGCTGGCAAATATAATCTCAAAGCCATTGGCAATAATATTTGAGAACTCCTGGAGAACAGGAGAAGTCCCAGCAGACTGGAGGAGGGCAAACGTTGTTCCCATCTTCAAAAAGGGGAAAAAAGAGGATCCCAACAATTATCGTCCAGTTAGTCTGACATCAATACCAGGGAAGATTCTAGAACAGATCATTAAACAGAGAGTCTGTGAACATTTAGAAGGCAATGCCATAATCACAAAAAGTCAACATGGGTTTCAGAGAAACAAGTCATGCCAGACTAATCTGATCTCTTTTTTTGATAAAGTTACCAGCTTGGTAGATGAAGGGAATGCTGTGGACATTGCATACCTTGATTTCAGTAAGGCCTTTGACAAGGTTCCCCATGACATTCTTGCAAACAAGCTTGTAGAATGTGGGCTAGACAAGTTAACTATTCAATGGATTTGTAATTGGTTGACCGGCCGAACCCAAAGGGTGCTCAGCAGTGGCTCCTCTTCGTCTTGGAAAGATGTGACCAGTGGGGTGCCACAGGGTTCTGTCCTAGGCCCAGTGCTATTCAACATCTTTATCAATGACTTGGATGAGGGAATTAGGGGCATACTTATCAAATTTGCAGATGACACCAAATTGGGAGGAGTAGCTAATACCCTAGAGGACAGGATCAAAATTCAGAATGACCTGGATAGACTGGAGAGCTGGGCCAAAGCTAACAAAATGAAATTCAATACGGAGAAATGTAAAGTACTGCATTTAGGGCGGAAAAATGAAATGCATAAATATAGGATGGGAGAGACCTGGCTGAATGAGACTACATGCGAAAGGGATCTAGGAGTCCTAGTAGACCACAAATTGAACATGAGCCAACAGTGTGATGCGGCAGCTAAAAAGGCCAATGCCATTTTGGGCTGTATCAATAGAAGTATAGTGTCTAGATCAAGGGAAGTAATAGTGCCACTCTATTCTGCCTTGGTCAGACCTCACTTAGAATACTGTGTCCAGTTCTGGGCACCACAATTCAGAAAGGATATTGAGAAATTGGAGCGTGTCCAGAGAAGGGCAACTAAAATGGTGAAAGGTCTGGAAACCATGCCTTATGAGGAGAGACTTAGGGAGCTGGGTATGTTTAGCCTGGAAAAAAGACGGTTAAGAGGCGATATGATAGCCCTGTTTAAGTATTTGAAGGGATGTCATGCTGAGGATGGAGCAGGCTTGTTTTCTGCTGCTCCAGAGACTGGAACACGGAGCAATGGGTGCAAGCTCCAGGAACAGAGATTCCACCTCAACATGAGGAGGAACTTTTTGACAGTAAGAGCTGTTCGGCAGTGGAACACACTCCCTCGGAGCGTGGTGGGGTCTCCTTCCTTGGAGGTCTTTAAACAGAGGCTGGATGGCCATCTGTCGGGGATGCTTTGATCAAGATTTCCTGCGTGGCAGGGGGGTTGGACTGGATGGCCCTCGTGGTCTCTTCCAACTCTGCAATTCTATGATTCTATGATTCTAAGCTTCGAGAAAGCACTAAAGACAGATCTCTTCCAGCAGGCCTTCCTGGAATAACTCCCTGGCTCAAGTGGAGTTGATTGCCTACCGGCCCCCTCTGCCGCTATTGCCATTTTTTTGGGTCGTAATTTGTATATTGTATTGTACTTTATGTTTGTTTTAATTCTCCACTAGTTTAATTTAGTTTTAAGGGGTGGGAGGGTTAGGATTGGGAAGGATTGTTTTAACTTGCTGTTGTTTTAATCCTGTTTTAACGCCGCCCTGGTTGCCGAGCAGAGGGGCGGGTTAAAAAATAACAATTTATTATTATTATTATTATTGTTGTTGTTGTTGTCTGATAAGGAACATGGCATTGTTATAAGCCATTTTGATACATCTGATAATCTCCTTGGATGCAGTTTAGCTGAGAAAAATCAGGAGGCAGGAGGGGGAGACAGAGATGACCATTTCTGTAGCATCTCTCATTCAGTCTATTTGGTCTACCCTTTGTGGGCATCTTTAAATAATAACAAAAACATTGTCATATCTGATTACAGACAGCCCCACCCCCAAATGTGCAGACTCACCCCTGACATTGTTTTCAGTCCCATACTTTGGGAAGCATGAAGTAGTAAGAAAGACAAAGTACATTTGAGCATGTACAGAATGCTTCTCCCTTGCTGTTGCATAGCCACGACCCAAATCTACATTGGGCTAAAAATGCAGCTTCGTCCCACTTCTAAGCTTCATATGTCCCACTATGTTCTCTCCATCCTGGAAGAGTCTTGGACACTTTCATGGCCTGGGGGTTAATAACTCAAGAAAAAACTAACATGGGGGTTGTCTAGATAATGTAAATACTCCTCATAGAATTTAAGGAGAATACCTTTTGTCCCAATGGGATCCCGTGTTGATTTGCCTTATGTGGAAGGAGGGGGGTTGAAAAACTTCATTTACTGCATGGGAAAAGCTTTTGCAGCTTTCCCCCATGTTTTTAAAATAATACATGGAAATGCACATTAGCTCTTGTTTGGATATTTGATTTACATTGCTGTGCATTCTCGGTGAAGGCAGAAGTGGAAAGCTAATTAGTCAGACATGTGCGGAGGCGGGGGGCAGGCTTGCCAACAATGAAGTGGCCAGAAGTGCCATATTGGAGGTTTTCATTATCAATCATGCACTTTTTGCTGTGCTGAGGTGACCAAACAGCTTTTTAAAGTGGAAGGTCGCACTTGCACATCTTTGATTTCCATCTAAAATAAAGTACTGTACTGCGGAGACAACTTGTAGTGAATAATAACATGAGTAATTAACTCTCGGCCACCATCTTGATTTGTGGGCATGGCTGCATATGCACTTCAAACACAGATAGCTTTGCACACCAGCAATTTTGCCAAAGGACCAAGGAGACAAATGAATGCTGCTGCGAATTTGCTTTAATGCACAGCAATCCACATTATATCTTCTCATCTAGACAAGCTCCCAGTTTTCCTCCAAGCTTTTGGAACTAATTGAATTGAATTGAATTGAAATTATTTTACATAAACAAGTAAATCCTTTATTTCTTGAGCTTGAATAAGGCTTGAACCTGCAGGAGAAAGTATGTCAGGAGGTGACTCGATTACCTGACTTCACCATTTCTTCCAGGTCGGTTGCATTTCCCTTTCTGTTTATCCTCCGCACACAGCAGCAAATTGGTCCCTCTTGCTGTTGTGCCTGGCACTGACTGCTATTAGATTATATCCAGGATAGGGGTCCTGTAACTTCAATCCTTAACAAATCTCCAAACAGGACAAGGTACTGTGAGTCTCCACCAAACTGGAGGAAAGTATCCATCCTCCCTCACCTTCAAGCCCCCAAACTTTTGGTTGCAGCTGTCCCTTCCCAATATGGCCATTGCCTCCCTGGTAGACAGGAGGATGAAGGGGCATGTTCTGTTTGCCTGATGACTATAAAGGAGCTGAGTACTCCTCCATTACCCCTCCTCCTCCTCTCCAAAGTATGCAATAGTGTCCCTTGGCAGTGGAACTCTGGAAACTACAGATGTAAATCTCCACTTTGCTCATCATCCCATGCAAGGGTGAATTGTTTTCCTAGGACATTCCTCTCTGCAGGAGAATGCAGAGCTTTCTGTGCAGTACTCTCCCAGTATTTGCACTTTGGAACTCTTTCTGGGAATTATTCTCTGCAGAAATACACATGGTTTCTTCTGCAGGAAACAGTGTTCTGTGTGTAAAACACACTGTCTCCTGCGCAGGAAGCATGCTGGTTTTTTGGTGCAAGAAATGTGTTTTCTGTGTGGAAAACATGGGGTTTTGTACAGGGAAATATATATACAGTTGTCCCTTCATATTTGCTGGGGTTTGGTTCCAGGACCCCCGTGGATACCAAAATCCATGAATACTCAAGTTCCATTATATGCATTGGCATAGCAAAATGGTGTCCCTTATACAAGATGGCAATATCAAGGTTTGCTTTTTGGATTATTATTTTTTTAAGAATATTTTCAGGCTGTGAATACTTAAATCTGTGGATACCAAATCCGTGGATACAGAGGGACAACTGTATACAACTCATCAATCACTTTTGCCATCTTGACCACACTCTTGCTTGGTCCCATGGGTCCCGGGGATTGTCTGAACGGCGAAAATGCTCCTCATAGTACTCTCCTACTCTCAAGGGTTTCTGGAGCCTAAGGAAGCCCACTATTCTGCAGGGAAATAGCAATGGATATTTTTCCATCCCTAATGCAAAAAGAAATGTGGTTTTTTATGTGCTTTCTTCTTTCCAGCAGGCCTAACCCTATTGAGGGTGGCACAGAGGGCAGGTTCTTAGAGCTTCAGCTGCTATTGTTCCTGCTCTGCATACATACATGGGCTGCAAAGTATAGGTGTGGGAATCTGCTGGAGAAATTTCCCAGGCATCCAGCCTACAGCCACATCCTTTAGCAGCATACCTCCAAAATTTCACAAAAGAAAGCTGGGACATGTATGGCCAAGTAAGGCAAAAGTTAGGAGAGGCTGCAGCAGTTTGCTTTTGCCTGAGCCTGCTGGGAAGGACAAGATTCTACCCCTTCCTCTTCACTCCTCCCTGCTGAGTTTTTGTAGCACAGACTACTTTTTTAAGCCTTGAACTCAATGTATACCAATTAAATTAAGCTCAGGCAGAAGAAGGAAAGTTGGGGGGAGGAGGGAGAAACTGGGACATTTTAAAAGCAGCTTAAAAATTGGGATGACAGAGGATTAACTGGGACTTCCCCTGCCAAATTGGGACTGTTGGAGGATATGTTGTTGACTCCAGACCCAAGCACTGCTTTCTAGGATATGGGAGCAGCTACTTGGCTATTATTTCCCACTGTGGGTGGAGTGTTCTGGCAAAGAAAGAGATGTTCACAGGCATATCCCCCCCCCCTCCACCAAACCAACCCTATGTGTAAAAATTTAGACATTCCAAACTAGGCCTCCACGAAGGAAAGCAATGCCACCAGGATGTTTATGGCAGGTATGTTACTTATTATGATTATATGCAACCCCCTGAGCTTTGTGTATTCCTGCAGGACAGGGGGTTGAACTAGATGGCGCTTGTGGTCTCTTCTAACTCTTCTATGATTCTATGATTGCCATTTTCTCCATTCACTTCCATCTTGATTGCAAAACCAACCATGTAAGCTTTGGGTTATTTCTGGAATTATATATGTATAGTGGCTGGAGCTTTAAAATTATCTACTGAATCAAGGGTGTTGCTTTCCAGGGAGGCAAAATGAGGGCATTGCTCCTCCAAATAAGAATTCTGTCCCACCAAAAATAATTTTCCTTCAGTGCCCAGACGTCTAGCATTGCAGAGAGTGAGATACTGAAAATGTCTGACACCTACTAGGCTGTTGACACACTGCAGAAATAATGCAGTTTGACGCTGCTTTAACTGCCATGGCTCAGTGGAATGGAATTCTGGGATTTGTAGTTTTGAGAGCTATTTAGCCTTCTCTGTCAGAGAGCATTGGTGCCACAACAAACTACAAATCCCAGGATTCCACAGGGTGGAGCCATGGCCGTTAAAACATTGTCAAGCTGCATTATTTCTGCAGTGTGTCAGCAGCCTTAGAACTCTCATATTTGCTATGTTTGCATTCTCTTGGTCACTTTTGCCTGTCCTTTGGGAAGCCTAAACTCTCATATTCCTAAATGCTCAAATGAAATTTTACGTTACTGCAATGCTAGAAATTTGGGGAGTGAAGGGAAAAAAATCATTTGGGGTGGCAGAATTCTTGTGGGAGGGCAGTGCCCTCATCGTCTTCCCCGCTTCGTTGTAGCTACAGCCATGCCCTCCCCATCCTGAAACGGGCCCCCAGGCCAGGATCTTTGGCAGGCCCCCTACCTACTTCTGAGGTTAAGGGCAGTGAGATACTCTACAGGATTTAGGATAAAAATTAAAATAAGTCAGTTTAAATGATGACACCAAAGTAATATTTATATTTATTTATTTTTTTAAAAAAATACCTAAATAGGTTTACATATTAAAAACTTACAATAATATCATGCCAGGGCCCCCTTCTAATCCCAGGTACCCAGGCCTCTGGGCTAGAGCCCTGCCAGCCCCCGCCCCCTTGTGGAGGCCACGGCTACAGCCCTGCCTTCCTGAGCCTGGCTGGGCTGATAGCTGTGTAGATCAAACAGACTTACTGTTTTTAATGCCTACTCAGAACTGCAGAAACAGGGAGCCCTGAAGACAAAAATATCCAGCTAGCAGACTTGGGTTCAGCTTGCTGAGTCATAGGTTATGTGGCATAATCTAACACAAACCAAGCTAGGTGAATCCCATAGGTTTAAAACTGGAGCGTAGGGAGGGGATAGGTTAGGTGAGTGCTTGAACATGATATGGATGTATGTATGGGAAATAATGTGTTTGCTGACACATTTAATAATGATGAAGCATCCCTCTTAGGAGTGGCATGCCTGCTTAAACACACACACATACACCACTGTGTAAGAGAGGGAGGGAAGGAGGCTGGTGAGCAGGGTCTTTGGATCTACTGCCCCTGTGGGGATGGTTCTGCTGCAGAAGATGAATCACCTGTCTGACAGGCCCAAACAGAGATAAACAGCCATTGGAGCTGGGGGAAAAGTGTTACAGAGAGGTGTACAAAATTCCAGGGAGCCTTTTGAGCGTGTCAGCAGAATTCATCCCCTGAGATCTGTTGCATTCTAGAAATTGGGCAATTGGTTTTGAAACCAGCCTCATCCAGATGTCTCTCTGGATTTGAAGGATTTTGGAATCCACTGGTCTTTTTCTGGAGAAACATCAGTGATCCATGGGCACTCTTCCATTCCTTCTTTTCTGATTTCCTGACTTGGTTGATGCAGCGGAACACATGCACTATTTGCTACAGCTTTCCATTTGTGTTTTTCCATTCCTTCTTGTCTTCCTTGCACATTTCTGAAGCAGTCTGATATTTATATTGCACTGTCCATGATCAAAGTTCTTGCCAAAGCTACTTGGAGGTCCCTAGTCTTGTCTGATGTCTTGCATCCAAGACCTACCAAGCCCAGCCTTGATTTGTTTCTAAATTCAGGTGAGCTTGGCCATTTTCAGGGTGCTTTTGCAGTCCAACACTTTCCTCTGGAGTGTGAGTGGAACCATCTTCACTATCTTGTGGTGGTGGTGGTGGTGGTAGTGGTGTGCCTTCAAGTCAAGTCCACCTTATCATGATTCCATCACTGGCTTTTTTTTTTTTTTTTGGAAACATTTATTTAGAGGAGACTTGCCATTGCCTTCCTGTAAGGTGGAAAGAATGTGACTTGCTTAAGATAACCTAGTGGATTTTCATGGCTGAGTGGGGATGCAGTCCCTGGTCTTCTGAAGTCATAGTCAACCATTCAAACCATAGCATATGTTGGCTTATTTCATTATACAAATCCATGGAACCAATTTCCATGGTTTCAGTTATCCACAGCTAAAAATAGAGGGACCCATGCTATAAAGTCTTGCTGGGAAATGCCTAGAGAGATGTCCTCTCTAGGAATCACTAGGTCCTCCAATGCAACTCTATGGTATGTTTGTACAGGAAGTCTTTAATATTAATAGGATTTGGTATTATCCATGGTTCCACTTATAAATGTTAAGTCCAGACACCTATCCCTAATAGATACAGGGTTGGGGGCAACCTGTATATACACAGGGATAAAATCATGGTATGAAAAGGGATCTAGTACCCATCAGACTATTTCCATGAACATCCCAGTCCATTTTGCAAACTCTACCCACTTTGACTCTGACCATGCCCACTTTTGGCTGGAGCCACTCTCACTGTTGTAATGGAGACCCAGAGTTACTATGGATCTTGAGAGGAAAAAGATTCCAATCCCTAACCTGTATTTCCATTCCTTCATTGTTGTTTTCTTTTCTGTTTATTTCTTAAAATCTTATCTCACCATCCTTTCTGAGAGGAGACAGAAGATAATTCCCCAAATATTTTTACAGAATAAAAGTTAGGGTTGTCAGATTGAAAACTGGAGAGGGCTCCTGTACCCTTTGTGCTTGTGTAGAAGAAGGAATTTCAACAGGTTTTGCTTATCACATAACTGCTGAAATTCCCTCTTCTACCATCCATTGAAGATACAGGGGTCCTCTCCAGTTTTCACTCTGGCAACCCTAGTGAACATATAGAAGGATTAGAAACTGACATCTGCAGCATATCAACACCCTCATAAAACCATCTCTCATAAGCACAACCCACTAATAATCTTTCACAAATAAGTCTGTTTGACAGCAATGGAATGGGACCTAGTCCCTCCGTAGTGCCAATGTTTCAAACAAGGGCTTAGTCAGGATCAATTGTGGCTGGACCCTGCCACATAAAATGAAATTATTACCTCTAGCTTAAAGAAAAGGGTTTTTCACTTGCCTTCTGAAACAATCTACTGTAATTGAGTTTTTTATGAATCCTGAGGAAGTGAGTTCCGCAGATGAGGTGCCACAACCAAACTGGCCCTAGTTTAAGATACCCCTCTCAGGCTACTATGATGTAGCTCCAATCGGGAAAATAAGAGGACAAACTCCCCCCCCCCTTGCTTCTTCAAAAGAAATCAACAGAAGAAAGTATGTATCTATGAGAACTGCATGAATATTTTGCACATCAGGGGATCAAAAAAGGGGGAAAAGATCAAATAATGAAAAGGAAAGGCAAATTGTTAGATATGTATAAATTCACTGGAAGGTTACCTTCTCAATGAGGTATTGAATCTCTCACAATAGATTCAGATACTTAGAGGCAGGATGTGAGATCAAGGGCTCAGTCACACTACAGAATTATAATGCTATGATTCCACTTTAACTGCCATGGTTCCATCCTATGGAATCCTGGGATTTGCAGTTTAGGGAGGAGCATTTAAAATTCTCAGGCGGAGCACTCCAGTACCTCAGCAAACTACAAGCCCCAGGATTCTATAGGATGGAACCATGGCAGTTAAAGTGGAATCGTAGCTCTATACATGTGTAGTGTGGATGGATCCCAGTTAGACACTCCTCATTTAAGTTATCACCAGCCCTCTCAGAACACAATGCTTTAATAATGTCCTCACCCATGCTCTCCCTCCACACCCTCTTCCTTGCAGACTAGTTGGCGGCTTGGATGGACTGCAGATCCAGAATGAGCGGACCCGTTCCATACTGCTCTTCCCTAATGTCACCTCTCGGCATTATGGGAACTACACCTGCCTGGCTTCTAACAACTTGGGCTCATTCAATGTTACCTTACGGCTTATCAGTGAGTCTCTCCTTTTCCTCCTTCTCCACACCTCTCTTTTGGCAGCTACTGGGTTGTGGCTTAGCCTCAGCCAGGGTTTTTTGGACCACCAGTTTTCTGAGACTGGATCCCCTTTTGAAAGAAGTGGAACCAAGCTCATTTGGTGGTCCGTTTGTGTTCCTCAAAGCCTGACACCATCAAAGGGGAGGACACCACTCTGCGTACCTTGCTGGTAAGAGGTCAATAAAAAGTCATAGCTTCAGTGAGCATTCCACAACCTCTGCTCCCCATCATCTGGAACGTGGCCAAAGGAGGGTGACCAAAATGGTAGAGGTCTGGAAGCCATGCCTTATGAGGAGCAGCTTAGGCAGATGGGTATGTTTAGCCTGGAGAAGAGAAGGTTAAGAGGGGACATGATAGCTATGTTTAAATATTTGAAGGGATGTCATACTGAGGGTGGAACAAGCTTGTTTTGTGCTGCTCCAAAGACTAGGACATGGAGCGATGGACTCAAACTACAGGGAAAAAGATTCTACTTAAACATTAGGAAGATCTTCCTGACAGTAAGAGCTGTTTGGCAGTGGAATGCACTACCTCGGAGTATGGCAGAGTCTCCTTCTTTGGAGGTTTTTAAAAAGAGACTGGATGGCCACCTGTCTAGTATCCTTTGATTGTGAAATTCCTGAATAGCAGGGGGTTGGACTAGATGGTTCTTGTGATCTCTTCTAACTCTATGATTCTATGAAAATATTCTGAAACCACTAAACTGCATGTGGGAGGGTGAGTAAATGCCAGTCTCTTGTTCATTGCTGCATGAAACAGAAGGCAAAGCTTATAAAAGTTACTTTTCAGGCTATAGTTCCCAGAATCCTTCACCCAGCATAGCCACTGGATAGAACTGTTTCTAAGCTCTGGGAACAGATACTTTTCATGAAGAAAGTTGCAGGTAGAATCCCTTGTGTCAGTAATTTGAAAGTACCATGCAGCAATAGCAAAAAAGCATTATCTCTGAGTCTATGGAAATTGCGTGCCAGAGTAGATCCAGAGGAAGAAATCTTTTCTCAGCCTGAGGGCCAAATTGGAATTGGAGAAGGGTCTCGGGGGGCACATTTCCAGTGGTGAGAGGAGCTCAGGTCCTGAACTGGGGGGGGGGGTGGAATTTAGACAAGGCCAAATGTGAATTTGACCAATTTGAATATTTTCCTACTAAATACAGAAAGCCAAAGTCAGTTTTATGCAGGCCTGCTTAGGAATAAGCTGACTTCAAAACAGCTTCCCACACTGCAACACAACAGCTTCCCACACTGCAAAGCACAGCTTATTTCCTTGAGTTTCTAGCCAGAGTCTAACAGACAATGGCCACAATCCTGCATGGCTCAGTGTAGATTAGTAGTTCGGTATGTGGAACTATACTGTGTTGAGCCATTTGCCACCCACTAGACCTAACATAGAACTGGTGAAGCTCCCCACCAACTTGGCCATTCCATGCCTGATGGAAAGTGGAGGAATTGCACAAGTGCCTGGCTGTGTCCATGTAGCCAGATGTGAGGTGACTACATCATCCACTGAGGTTTGTGGGGGTCCTCCAGAGGTCTTAGCAGCTGAACCAATCATTCTGTGTCTGGCTACAGGGACATAGCCAGATGTTTCTCCACTCTCCACCAAGCATGGAATGGCTATGGAGGAGGTACAGCAGCTTTGGTCATTACAAAGGGAGGAAGGGAATATGCTCCTCCATGGTGAGCGAAAATAGACATATGCAGACAGAAGCTTAACTTACCCCTATATACTGTATGCTACTAACAAGATGCCAGCCAATATTGGACAAGGTGAACAATCTGGCTTGGTAGATGGCCCCTGGAGTTGCAGTTTGCCCACTCTCACTAATAGTTTTTAGGATGTTGGACTTGGAGATCTAGGTTCAAGTTCTCATCAAATAAAGAAAATCCCTGAGCAAACCTTGGGCAGTCACTCTCTCTCAGCCAGCTCTACCTCTAGGGGTAGTTAGTAGGTCTGGGACAGTGGCTTTCCTCTGAGATTTAGTGTGAACTTTAAAGAAGCTGGCCAAAGGGCTGAACTTTATCTTTTAAATAGATTCAGCACCTCAGATAGCTCCTTTAAAATTCCATGGACATGAGAGCAACCACCTATTACTATGTGAGGACAAAGTGGGGCACAGCCATGTATGTCTCTTTGAGTTTAGTTTACAATGCTAGGATATAAATGTAACTAATAAAGCACAAGAAATATGTCCCCTCAGCTATTCTCCACAAGTGAGGTCTTCAAGGGTCCTCATTTGTAGTATGTCTGCACTGCACAGTGAAAAGAATTTGCCCTATGCTACACTTAGGAGGACATGTTTTAGTCAATCAAGGCTCTTGCTTTATTAAAAGGAATACATTTCTGTCTCAGATTCTGACAGTTGGCCTGCTGTACTGGAGAGCCCAGAACCACTGGTTTGTACACTCTAATATAATATCCTAAACATTGCTACTTATACATTACACATGTGCTGAAGTAACGTTCCATCCAGCCAACATTCTTAGTAGAAGTTTAGGTTATCTTTCCACACCAGACATCTAAACTGGCCTTCTACAGACTCCTTGCAGGTAAAGAACTCACTCTTCCTTCCTTGCTGTCAGAAAACCCTTAAGCCTTACATGTCAGGGCCAGAGTGTAACCTTCACTGTAGTCCCTTGTTCTTCTGGAGGAAAGTCCCTAAAACTAAGGCAAGCATTTTTCTAAGTTAGCCTAAGTGAGGCCATGTTAGTATCTAGCCAGTGGTTCTTAACC
Organism: Gambelia wislizenii; assembly: GCA_030847615.1. Classification (NCBI taxonomy): domain Eukaryota; kingdom Metazoa; phylum Chordata; class Lepidosauria; order Squamata; family Crotaphytidae; genus Gambelia; species Gambelia wislizenii. Next base: position 29,169,257 of record JAUMIR010000010.1, on the reverse strand, counting down.
TGTGGCCCGGGGACCCACAGGTGTCCTCAATGTCCTCACAGGGGGGGTCTGCAAAGGCTTGAAGGCTGCTCAGCTCACCTCCTGCCTGCAACAGAGTGGCCACATGACAGGAACCAAGGCAAAGGCTGGCTGGCTGGCTTGGCCTGCACATTGCCATTCAATCTACTCCAGCCACAAACTTGCAGGAAGAAGCAGGAGAAAAGTCTTCCATCCCCTCCAGTGCCTCTGAGGGAAGGGTTAATGCAAGATGTAATTGTGTTGTTGTTGTTGTCGTTGTTTTAAATGTAGAGTTAAGTCTTGGGGATCTGTAACAACAAAATATGTTTAAAGGGGGTCCCTGGTAAAGAAAAGGTTAAGAGCCACTGGTCTAGCCCAATCAAACCCCCTTCCCTTTCAACAGTTGTAGAAGTTTGATACCACTTTAGCTGTCGTGACTCCATCTTAGAATTCTCTGCTAGAAATTTCTGATTTATTCCCCTGAACTACTGCATTAGACCACTCTAGCAGAGAATTTTAAGTCCCTCCTCAAACAACATATCCCAGAATATCATAGGATGGAGCCATGGCAGTTAAAGTGGTATCCAACTATGATGTGTAGCTGTGTAGATAGTTAGAATGCCAATGAAAATAAGAACAACAACAAATCCAACTTTGGGTTTTTTTTTCCCCTTTTCCCCACAGGACCAGGTTCCCTGGAAAACATGGCAGCAGCCAATATGGAATCTCCCCTCTTCTTGGGCTTGCTGTCATCTGCCTTTGTGACTCTGTTGTTTAAGATTTAGGACAGCCAGGAAATGGAGTAGAACAAGGAAAGGAAACAAGTGAAAGGGAAAGAATCCAAGAGAGGGGGGGAAGAGAGAGAGAAAGGGAGAGAAGAAGAGGAAGACGTATCTCTACTTTCTGGAAAAGATGAAGAGAGCGAGAAATGAAAAATTATTGAGAACCCCATCACTGTGAGGGAATAGAAGAAAACAAAACAAAACAAAAAAAATATGCATTTGTTTCTACAGCCATTTATCTTCACACGCCATCTCAGACACTTCCAGTCAAACCTGATATTTAACACATAACTGAAAAGACACAGGGCTCAAAAGGGTTGACTGCGAACATGGCCCTCCTGACCCCTCACCTCTGCGACGACATTCGAAAGTGGCATCATTCTTCTCCTTGGGCCAACTGGACCTTTCGTCTTTCAAATGCACGGAACCTGGAATGACAATTCCACAAAGGGGGTTTATCTTATTATTTTAGGGATTGGGTTTTTTCCCCATTGTTCATTCTTTTGTTGTTGCTCGAGGGTGAGAATTTCAGCATCTGACTGCATTCAACTTTTAGGGGCTTCCCTTTTTTTATTTTCTTAGTTTAAGCTGGGATGAGAAGCTCTGTAGAAAATGGGATTGGTCTCCCATGTCCCCACTTATCTCAGATTTGTGGGCCGGTTTAGCCAGCCTAGACCAGGCAAACTGTTAAGAGATAGTTGGGATATTGCATGGCCCAGTGGAGGCATCAAACAAACTTCCTTTAGACTAGAGGATCATGAGCAAGACCTACCGTACATCTTATATATTCACTTCGCCAAAGCTGTGGGGAGGCCAGTGCTGAGAAATGAATCCACAGCCTTTCAACGCCTTGCTGCTCCAAAGTCCTTGGAAGAGTTCTAAAGCCACTGAGTCCAGTCCACTAAGTTTTTAAGGCATGGAATTCCCATTCCTTGAGACACGGGAATAAGAATGACCTCTCCTGGTGATGTTTCTTGTCAGGTAACTCTTGTCTCTAGACAGAAACCAAGATGCAGGCATGGCAATTTTGATTCTTCCTTGGTGGGGTGGGGTGTTTCCTCAAGCAAAATCATGGTTTGGGACATCTTCCAGCTCTTGAAATCAATGACATTCTCTTCTTTGGTTGCACTTTTTCACACTGTCTTTTGCTGGCAGTTCCCCAAGTGTTGATGGCTCCCATTCACCAATACTGCTTATCTCTCAACTGTATATTTCTTGAACAAAAGGACTGTACACTTGATTTCCCTCCCTCCTTTATTTATGACTTTCTTCTATTCTATTTTGTTTTCCTAGAAATCTTCTGCATTTATTATTGCCAGTTGCATGTTGGAACCCCTGACTTCAATGCGTCTTTCAGATGGAATTATAATGAGGATTTTGTGTGTTCACTACTGCTCTCATACCAGAAACAATCAAGCATTTTGAGTAGGGTGTAGATTTAGTATCCAGAGATCATTGGAATGTGGAAGAGGGAAGAGTTTGCAGTCCTCAATATTGTAATGATAAATTTCAGAATGTATGGAAGATATCAGGGCACACCTCTGCCACTTACATACTGAGCCCAGTGCCTGGAAAAAAATCACCTTTTCTTTGACTACAGCTGCCAGAATCTCCAGTCACTGACCATGTTGGCTGGGGAGTTCTGGTAGGTTGTAGTCCAAAAAGGTAACTTTCGAAAGCACCAGCTGAGCCCAAACAGGGCTTCCTTCCTAGGGTTGTAGGAAGTTCTTCTATCCTTCTGGTAAAGAGATTTTGGCATTGTTTGAGGGTGGAACTTCCCCGAATGTGGTGTCCCCAGATATTTTGGAATGCAACTGTCATCACCCCTGTCCATTGGCTATGCTGGACAGGGATGATTGGAGTTGTAGTTCTGGAGAGCACAATGTTGGGGAAGGCAGAACTAAAGGTTATATGAGATGTCCAGCTCCTGCTGAAAACCCAAGACCTTCAAGAGATAAGGCCAATAAGGTGCAATTGTAATTTAATTAAGAATTCCCTGTGTGTTTCACTGCCTTTGTCAGGAGCATTTCTGTGACACAGAATTGCATCTCCTTCTAACGTACCCTATTCAGAAGTGCCGTAACTCCAAACTTGTCTGGAGGAAGACAGCACAAACACATTGGGAGTTACTGATTAAATTATAATTGCATAATGTAAGCCTTGCTTCTAGCATCTTTCCTGGGGTTGTTTTGGCTGCTGATACCACCATATTTAAACATGGAGGTCTCTGTTCCAGTGATGCTGCAGTGAGGAAATTTGGAATGTGGTTCTCGTCTTTGTTTGTGGCATTTGTTTGTGTTATGCTATATTATTGAGGGCAAAAAGACAGAGGAGACACAAGGTTGCTGTTTGCTGCAGCAACCTTGTGGCTCCCGTAATGTGTCGTTTTCCCCACAATGTTTGTAGGATCTATTTGACTAAAAGAGATGGTGGGATATTTGTTTTAAAGAACACTCTACAGCATAGCAAACAAAGTCTCACTCAACCGCCCCTCCCCCCAGCTCTCTTGAATGCTATTTCCAAGATTAATTATGCAAAATACAAAATTGTGTGTGAATGTGCTCAATTTTCACCATTTTCTCAAGCAGCTTGATTTCTGCTTTTTATATATATAAAAATGCAGAATATAGGATACCATAATGCAAGACTTTGGTTTTTAAATTTATTTTCAAATGCAGAGTTTCTCTATGGTCCCGCACAGCTTTAGTTATATAATGCAGGAATATGAAAAATTCACAGAAGAGTTGGAGCAAATTTCTAGCCATTATAATGTTGACCATATGCTTGAAAGTTTGTGTGCAATGCCTACCTAACTCTCTGAAGCCAAAGAGGTGGCTGAACAAGATCTAAAAGTGTGATTTAAGCACATTGTCCTTCCTCTTAACTAGCAGAAGATAAGAGTATGCAAAAAAAGTTTTAGGTTTGTTTTTTTTTTTTAAAGAAGGATAAATTATGCAAACAAATGGGAAAGATATGGTTAATACTCAGGTGGCAGAACTGGGCTTTGTTGGTGAAGACTCCAGATTGCCTTGCTGCAGAATTTCATGTTTTTAAAGGACAGTACACAAAGCCCTGGGCCCCATTTGGACTACACAATTATAGTGCTCTTATGCCACTTTAACTGCCATGAGTCTGTCCTATGCAATCCTGGATTTGTAATTTGGGTGGGTGGGGGCACTGGAGTGCTCTGGCTGAGAAATCTAAATGCCTTTCCCTAAGGAGATTATCAGACAGGAACGCAAAAAGCATTTTTGTCCCACAATCTCCAGACCCATCCCTGTCCTGGCACAATAACCCTCTCCATTAGACTTTCCTTATCTTCCATCCTAAGGCAGCCCAGGCATGAACAGAGTTCTAATGGAGCTCCTCCGTTCACTTCCGAAATCAAAATCTCACCCATTCTCAGGAGAAGATGCAAGCACTGGAAATTCAAAAATAACAAGAAAAATAGCAAGAAAAAAGTTTACACAAGAACAGAAACACACACACACACACACAAAAACACAAGTAATCCAGGGAGGTTCATAAAAAGAGGGTAGCCTACCTTGTTTTCACAATCCCACCTGGAAATGTTCTGGCAGAACCACCCATTGACACTGTATTCATGGCAGGACAACGGTGTGATGTTTCAGGAGCTGGCAATGCCAGCGCAGAAACAAAACAGGCGATCTATTAACGGCTCAGCCCATCAATTAAACAGAACACCATAGTAACACCAGCGGAACTCAAAGGGATGTTGTTGTCTGATATTGCCGTCCTTTTTCATTCCGCTGGCATCTTTATGGTGCCACATGAGCACGCCTGATAATCTCCTAAACTGTCAATCCCATACCCTCCAACCTTTCACAGATGAAAACTGGGGTTGTTGTTGATAACTGCCGTCAAGTCAACTTCAATTTACAATGATACCATGAATGAGAGACCTCCAAGTCACCCTATCTTCAACAGCACTCTTGCAGACTCAGGGCTGTGGCTATCTATCTGGAATGTGGTCTGCCTCTTTTCCTGCTGCCTTCTACCTTACCAATCATTGTTGTCTTTTTAAGGGAGTCAAAATACGACAGTCTCAGAGTAGTCATCTTGGCTTCTAGGGAGAGTTTAGGCTTGATTTGTTCTAGGACCCATTGATTGGTCTTTTTAGCAGTCCAAGGTATCCATAGAACTCTTCTCCAGCACCACATTTTAAAGGAGTTGATTTTCTTCCTACCAGCTTTCTTTACTGTCCCGCTTTCACAACCATACATAGAAGTGGGAAATACAATGGCATGAATAATCCTAACTTTAATATTCAGTTATTTATTTTTATGCTACAGTGTTATAGTGCTATCATCCCACTTTAACTGCTATGGCTGCCTCCTATGGAATACTTGGATTTGTAGTTCAGTGAGGCCTAAGAGCTTTCTGGCTGAGCGTTCTAAATGACCCTCCCTAAACTGCAAATCCCAGGATTGCATAGGAAGTAGCCATAGCGGTTAAAGTGGAATAATAGCACTAAAACAGTGTAGTGTGATAATCTCCTCTAGGATCTTGTCTGGGATACGTGTGGCCAAAAACCTTAGAGTGTGGTCAAGACGGCAGAAGTTATTAATGAGGAAGAACACAGAAGCTAGTAGTTTTGCCTGAGCTACTGGGAAAAGCCAGATTTCCTCTCCTGTTCCCGCTGTTAACTGAGTGCAAACTGCTTTTACACTTTGAACTCAGGGGTAGTCCAGATAGTGAAACAAATTGTCATAGAATCTGGGGGGAATCCCATGTGTCTAAATGGATCCCACAGCATTCCATCATTTTCAGAGGGAGGGGGAGCTAAATTTGGGAAAACAATGGGGTAAAAAAAACTTCAGGGCTTCTCCTGAGTTTAAAAAAAAAAACTGCAGGGAAAATGCACACTCCCACTCATTAGGACAATCAAATCACAGCCCAGTGCATTTCTGAAGAGGACAACTGATTGGTGGGACATGCACAGGGAGTGGAGCTTGTTAAAAAGGCAGCACCCAGAACAGTCATGTTGGATTGTCGCTGTAGCGATAAGTGCACTGAGACTATGAAACGGCCATTCTGTTTTTCTTTTTTTCATTCTTTAAGAGGAAGATTGCTCTTCCTCACATTGGATTTAGTGTTTGTTTTTTTTTTAATACTGTTTGGCAGGGGCAAGTTGGGGGAGTACAGAACCACGAGTAATTCACTCCCGGCTGCCATTGATTCATTGGCATGCCTCCATGTGAACAGCAAACACAGATAGCTTCGCACACCACGGACCTTACAAAAAGATCCTTGAGACAGATGAAAGCTGCTGTGAATTAGCATAGGTTTGCACCAATCCCAACTTTATTACCTCGTCTAGACCAGTTCTCAGTTTGCAGTAATAACAGTATAGTGTGATATTCTTAAATGGAAGTAAGTTGAAGACAGTGGGGGAAAGTGAAAGGAGAAGAGAGAAACTGGGATGTTGTAAAAGCCACTGAAAAAGTCAGAAGACAGATGACGAACTGAGACTGTTCCAGCCAAACTGGGACAGCTGGAGGTTATGCAATTCCAATTATATAGGATAGAACTATGGCAGTTACAGTGGAATAATAGTGCTCTAATTGTGCAGTGTGAATGGGCCCCTGGATGAAACCTTGAGCACACACACCCATCCATGTTAACTTCTGTGAGGCACTGATGAGCCCTTGTCTCCATTACTGTCAGGGAGAGCCTTTAATTCCTAAAACCTGGTTAGATTCTGCTCTGGCATCATGGTAGAGTCATTTCCTTCCAAGTCACTTTTTTCTCCTATCTTCACTAGAGTTATTGCTCCAATCCAGCCTTTCCTAACCTGATTTGCTATAAGTTTCACATTCCCATTCCAAACCTGACTGAAACTAATCTGTATGTTTAGCATGTGCTTTTAAGAATCTTTTTGTTCCCTTATTCGCATTCAGAAACCATGCATTTGAACTAGCAATAATAACTGAGGAGTAAACTGGACCTTAAATGGAATGTATATTCTCTGTGATAAATATATTTTTTCTCCTACATTAGGATTTCCTCAGAGGTATGTGTCTCAGCCATTGCAAATTAAGCCTGTGTTTTCCTTCCAATGATTAAACAGCTGACAAAGCACACTGAACACAAGAGACATCATTGGAGATAATCAAGTGCTATGACAAACAGATGTATTTCACCACTTGAGGGAGCTCCTCTTTTTAAAAACATGACTTGAGATCAGCCCTTGAGATCTCCAACACTATGATTCTATGATTCTATGAACATGCTAAACATAGGATTAGTTTAACCCTCAGAGAACTCTTCTTGTACAGCTGTTACTGCCTTCAGAATTTTTTTTTTAATTGTGTATGCATGGTCCTTGGTCAAATTGTTTTTAAAGATTTCCATAGCACTTCAATAGTACTGAAGAAAAACAAAATGGCTCTCCAACCAGTGCACCCAGAACTGCCAAAATGTATGAATGCATGTTTGTATATTTTGATGAGACTGCCCCAGGCACCCAATGGTTTAGTATCCATGCTAAGTAACTTGTTCTACCTCCACAAACCAATTATGCCCAGCAGTTTGGAATGACAGAAAGGGATAGCTATATCTCCCCATAAGCACACATGCAATCCTTTCCAGAGTTTTTGGGGAAGATGTGGGGAGAGACCTCTCCCCACCCCCAACTAAAATTGACTGGACCTGAAAAGACTTAATCTGGTCTAGTCAGTTTCACCACTCCATTATTTTTTTAAAGTTAAGTTTGCAGTCTTAAAACACACTTACAAGGTACATCTACTGGATTCATGGGAACCTATTTCTGAGCTTCAGATGCATGGAATGAAGCTATAATGAAGATCTAGTAGAATAAATAGAACAGGCCTTTCACCCCATCATTTCCTTCCTCTGTTACATTTTGTCTAGTTAGGAAGGGAGAAGGGGGGCAATCTTGCCTGTTCTCCCCCAGAAATAACTCTCTGTGCAGAGTCCAGATTTCTTGTATTTTTTTTTTCCTCCTGCCAGTAGTCTACCCTCAGGACTGAGTCATTACATCTGTAACCTCTTCCAACCGGGGATACAGAGAAAATTTCCATAGGAGTGGTGGGGCAGAGAGGGGGAGCACATGCTTTCCACGTAGATATGAGTTATAATTTGCTGCCTTCCAACAAATTGAGCATTGTCCAGATCTTCTGCTTATGACTTCCAAGAGCAAGAGGTTAATAATGAGGCTATGCAGGAAGGTAGCAACCAGGCTTCTGCAGTGCCATCCAGAGCACCCTGCTGGCTGCTTACACCTGGAGCCAGTCAGAATTGGGCCAGATTTGTACCAAATATGTGCATACCCTCCAACATTTCACAGATGAAAACCGAAATGTGTGGCCAAGCCTTATCAGATTGGGATCAAGGCATCAAACCTTATTAATAAGGAAGAACAGACAAGCTAGGAAAAGCTGCAACAGCTTGCTTTTTCCTGTGCCTACTAGGAAGGGCAAGAGTCCACCCCCTCCTCTTTTCTCCTTACTATTGAATTAATACAGTGCAAAATAGCTTTGGACTCTGAAGTCTGTATGCAGCAGTTGAAGTAAGCTGAGGACAAAGCGGGGGGTGAGGAGAGAGAAACTGGGATGTTTTAAGAGCAGCTGAAAAGATGGAATGGTAGAGGAATAATTGGGACTGTCCTTGCCAAACTGGAGCAGCCAGAGGATATGAAAGCATCACACTTCTACTGGGCAGATTTGTAGGCTTTGCTCATTTCAATTGTGTCCATGCAGGTGATCTTCCATAAGGGGAATCCAAATCTGCTCCCTGACGTCACTCCTGCCCATTGGCTTAATACTAGGATCATCATTCGCCCTTCTTTCTGTCTTCTCCCTTCTCCATCTATCCTCTCGTTTTCTTCCTCCATCTGTTTATCAGTCCCACTCCATCAATAGTTATTTGTATGAAACATTGTGGTGCGAGAAGCAAATGCAGGGTGATATATAACTGGTGCATTCCTGAACCCCGAGGGTCTGCAGTTTATATTAGATGGGCAAGACAAGGATGGAGGAATAGCCAGGGATGACAAAGAGAGCAGCAGTGAAGGAACAAATAAAAGGAGGTGATCAGACCAATTGCAATACTCTCTGACTGTATGGGAATGTAGGGGTTTGGTCTACTGTAGTAGACTTTTGCTTATGGGATGAGCTGCTTCTGAACGAACGTAGAATCCTGTTCTATCCTAAATTGTCACTTTTCTTTCTGGAAAATGCCATGTTTTAACTTTCTGGCAGTGTTTCTGTGGCTCTCATGCACAGACTGGAAATTTCGATCCAGGGGGGTTGCTATGGTTGCGGGGGAAGGGAATGAGAGCACCCTCCAATAGGAATTATTCCCCTCCCCATGAAATTCTCTTTGGTCCCCCAACTTGTAGCATTGCAGTAACTTACAACTTCATTTGTGCATTTAAAAATACAGTTTAGGGATGCAAAGAAAAGGGTCAGGCAAAGTTACCAAGGTTGCTCAGGCACAGAAAGTATCAAGAGCTCTAGATGTGGATGAGCCTTGTTACTTTATCGCACTACACTGTTATAGTGCTTTAACTGTTCTGGCTGTCTCCTGTGGAATTCTGGGGTTTGTAGTTTAGTGAGGCCAAAGAGCTCTCTGGCTGAGAGTTCTAAATGCCCCTCCCTAAACTGCAAATCCCAAGATTCCACAGGAGCAACCAAAGCAGTTAAAATAATAGTGCTATAACAGTGTATTGTGATTCAGTGAAGATTATCAGATGTGGCAAATACAGCATCAGAAGATCACAACAAAAATAGAAACAGACAAGATTATCAGATGATGTCATCCCCCAGCATTCCAGGGACATAGCACGTCCATGAGTAAGACATCCCTTTTTATTCTCAGCTTGTCTCCATCAATAAACAAGGGAAGCATCATCTGGGGCAGCGCTGGGACAACAGAAGGATGAGGCATCTGATAATGTTGCTGTTCCTGTTCTCCTCCCATTCTTCTGCCATGGTTTGGAACACTTTTTTGCCATGTTCCACCACATCTGATAATCTCCAGTGTCTCATTCTCTCCAATGCTAGAACGGAGGTGGAAAGACAATTTTGTGGGGGGGCAGAATTCTTATTTTCGGGGGGATTGCCCTCATTTCCCACCCCCCTCTAGCTACACCCCTGCTCCTAGGGCCACATCTGGCCCTCCATCCCTTGCAGGGCCGGTTTAAGGCACCGGCGGCATCAACATCTGCAGGGGGGCCCATCATTGTGGGGGCCCCATAGTAACCCTCCTCCTGGCAAAATATTATTAGTAATAATCTGAATATCCTGTACTGTGAATAGCTTAGGTTGAGTTATGTTACACCGACCTGAGATAAACATATGGGGTCCCCAAAATAAAGCATTGCAGGGCACCCCAAAATTCCTTAAACCGGTCCTGATCCCTTGTCTTCATTTGTTGCCCCACACACCTCTTTTCTCCCTGTTGCTGACTTAATGGAGTTCAGACTCCACCCCACACCTCTTCATTTGTTGTCCCCCCCACCTCTTTTCTCTCCCTTGCTGAGTTAATGGAGTGCAAACTACTTTTGCATTTTGAACTCAGTTAACATCAATTGAAAGTTAGCTGAGTACAAAGAGGGAAGTTGGAGGAAGAGTGAGAAAGTAGGATGTTTTAAAAGCAGCTGCTTTTTCCCTGTTGTACAAGGTTGGGATGCCTCTTGGCACCACACACCACTGAAGTGTCCCCACCCCACCCCTTTGAATTTGGCTCTTCAGCTGAAAGAGGTTCCCTGCTCTCACGTCAGTGGCTGTTTGACTGGCAAAATTTGGACTGGTGCAGCTTTACTTGTTGAACATCTGCCTGTCATGAAACTGCATCCATACTAAGTTGGAACATTGGTCCATCAACCTTTTTTTTTTTTTAATCACCCACTTTGCTGGCTGCACCTCTGAGATTTCAAAGCAAAACATGGGTGGGGAGGTGTCTGTCAGATAAGGTCTTTAACTGGGCATTAAACTTGGTGTTTCATGCAGGCAAATAATATGGTATGATCTCTCTCTGGTCGTCCCCATTTTAAATACATAGGAGATTGTCATAAAACATGTGGCTACCCTGTTTATTTCTCCTGGAGGCGCTGACTGCTCTCCTCTGAGCAAATAACATGCCAAGGCTTTAACAATACATCCTCCCCTATACTGTACATATTTACAGCCAGAGACTTCGTTTATATACCAGACAAGTTGGCAGCTATTATCTGAGCACCGCAATCTACAAGTCAGTGGGCTTGGATTGATGCTGGTTGAGCACCACTGAAGTCAATAGCATTAACTGCAAAGTCTTTCATCTTAAACTGGTTTGCACATTGTGGCCACCACAGATAGTAATTGCAGCGGTGTTTGCTTGTATCTCTCTAGAGGAGGCAAAATGGGCTTTGCACAAATTTATCACACAGTAAGAAATATATAACACAGGGAGCAACCTCTCGATCAAACCCAGAATCCATAATCTTTCTTTGGAATAGTACTTCTGCCCTTGTGTTCAGGAGTATACTCAGGGGGAATTTACAGTAGCAGTGGGGAACTTCTAGGCATTCAGGGGCCTGAGGGGATTGAGTTTACATATTTTTAATACATAGATTATATTTGTATCTATATATCTATATATACTTTGCCCACCCATCCTCAGAAAAATTCCTGCTGGTGTCTGTGCATAGCAGTGCAACCAAAAATATACCAGGGATTCCTTATCTCATGTTGAGATTTCTTTGTTTTGTTACAAGAGTCTGCAATATTAGCCATAAGATGATTTTCACACAAGATAGTATCAGACCCTTAGAGACTTGATGCTAATTCTAAAAGAATGTACATTCTAGATTACAAATTGTTGTAGTGTTAAGTATTCAATTCCATTGCATTACTTCTCCCAAATTGTCTTCTATCTTCCACCACCACCCCTTGGAAAGAGTTAAAATTCTGTGGATACTAAGAATGCTTAATCTTCCTTGGCCCATTTGTGAAAGGAAGACCATTAGTTGTTGTTTAAAAAAAAAAAAACTCCCATAAAGATGTGGTTGTTCTTTGTATTTGTACAAACCACGGGGCTGTTGGAATTGTGAGAAATGATAGTGGATCTCTCTAGCAGAGTTATCAAGTTGACTAGGCAGAAGCTGAACAACAGCCAGTCCCACACCCACCTCCATACACACAGAGTTGCAAACAAAGATGCTAGCTTAGTCTTCTTTATAAAACATATAAAATACCTTTACTTACCAATTATGTGTGCATAGTCAAACAGGGTGTTATGGAGAAGAGAAACAAGAGAAAATACAGTAGGCCCTCCATATCTACATGGGTTCAGTTCCAGAACCCCTCAGGGATAGCAAAAACAGAAGATGCTTGATTCCCATATAATTCAATGGTGGAAACATGTGCACAGATGCTTCAGCACATCTGCATGCACATTGGTGCCACTTTAGGCATGGAGTACAATGATCCACAGTCACTAGAACCCATGGATATGGAGCCTGTGGATAAGGAGGGCTTATTGTATGGCAGGAGATTAGAGGAAATTCAGGAGAGGGGATGGAAAAGTAAACCAACAGGAGATTAATGACATGCAAACTAGCAAATAGTATTAACGTTTAAGGTTGCTAACTTTGACAGGGGCTCTCTCTAACAACTGATGCCTCCCACCTGTGCATAAGTGTTTCCATTTTGCCTTTAAGCACAATGGCACTCACTGCCTGAACACTAGAAACAGAAAGGATTGGTGTCAGAATCCTGTTGGTCACCTCCACAGGCATAGGGATGGTAAATCTTGATTTCTCCATGTCCCGACAGATGTTGAGAACAATTAAGCAGTTTTTTGTCCTATAACTTTGAGACACTTGGGATTTTTTCCCCCTGTGGTAATGGAAAACTGTGTGGCTTTTCTATGTACAGCTTTAAGGCACCCACATTTTGCATTTTGTGCAGGACTGCTTTTTTTTAACATAGTAAACAGCAATGTTGCACAACGAAAATGTTGTAAAACAAAACCACATGGCTATTTGTTGTGCAACATTTTTTTCTACATAAAAAACAGCAATGCTGCAGTTTTATAAGTATGTACACATACACACACACTTTTCAAGGCAGTACTCTCATCCTGAGATTTCTCCTGATTGCCCTGTGGACCTGAGGAGAGAGGCTACATCCTGAGATCTGGGAACCCTACAACTTTCCAAAATGGCTCACCTCTGGCATATGGGTATGGTTGTTCCCACCTGCCTCTCCCACACTATACTGTGGCCTAGAGGCTAAGCCAGTGTTTCTCAACCAGGGTTCCCTGGAACCCTAGGGTTCTCCAAGAGGTCGCTATGGTTTCCTCAAGAGATTGTGATTGTGGGGGAAAGCAATACAAGTATATAGAATAATGTTTATGCAGGAGTTCCCTGAGACCTGAAAAATTATTTCAAGGGTTCCTCCAGGATAAAAAGGTTGAGAAAGGCTGAGCTAAGCAACAGTGTAGAAGTAAGCAAAATGAATCCTCTCCATATTCCTCTAACTGTCCTTTTGTTGTTTCCCCATCCCCAAAGGTGAACTGCCACAGCATCAGTGTACCATTTAATATGTTACAGATCCCCTTGTGCTGCTTAACATTTTAAAATATGTTTTTCAAAACCAACTGGACTTCTGGACACTGCCAGTTTGGCTCCCCTCTTCACATACACCCCCGTTTTTTCTTTTTTTTTTTAATCATTGCAGACTATGGAGGGCTCCAGGTCAGAAACTTGGCCTCTGGACATGATGCAGTTGCCCACCCTTGCTGTAGCACGATATCCATGAAACTCTTATATGCAAAATAAAAGTAGCAGACCATAGATCCAAGTACAGTACTGTCAGCTGTGACTGGCCGCACTCCCACAGAGTCAGGTGGAACCTTTTCCCTGTAACGTGGAACTTTTCTACATGCAACCCACGTGCTTTGCCACTGAGCAAAGGGCCTGAGATAATCTCCCAATCCTACTTGTTTCTCATACAGATGGAGGAAGGGAAAGCTAGGAGGAGGCAGCAATTTATTTATTTATTTTGAGTATTTATACCCCCACCAAAGGCTCTCAGGGCAGCTGAAAAATGGTTAATTTGACAGTTCCCTACCCTCAGGTTTACAATCTGAATAAGACCACAATGCACAAGGAAAAGGGGAATAGCGCTTCTTCTCTCCCTCCAAGGCCAGGGCAGTGGCAGTTGGGATGGAGGGTGGCCCTTTCATCTGCTTCTTGGCCTAGGCATGATAGAGCTGTGCCTGTCTCAGATTCCTATATGTGTGTGTGCTCTGGTGTCTTAGTCCAGGTGGGTGAGTTGTGTAGCCTTTGCCACCAACCTTTCACCTTCAAAACATGAGCTCCATAAGCTTTAGCGACATCATTAGGCTCAGGAAACCAAGAGAAGGAATTTGCTGCCCACCCTAGGCTTGAATCTAAAGGCTGTTCTGCACTTGCAGATAACTGTCATTTTACAACTGTGCTTTTGATACAGTTGTGTAAGTACGCTCCCTTATAAAGAGCTTATCACTAGGAGTGTGTGTGTGTGTGTGCGCGCGCGCGCGCACAGGGAGATGCTGTATAGGAATTGACCCTTGTTGTTGTGGGTTTTCAAGTCATTTCCAACTTAGGCGAACCTTAAGGCGAACCTATTGTGGGGTTTTCTTGGCAAGATTTGTTCAGAGGGAGTTTGTCTTTGCCTTCCTCCTAGGCTGAGAGAGTGTGACTTGCCCAAGGCCATCTAGTGGGTTTCCATGGCTGAGTAAGGATTCAAACTCTGGTCTCTAGAGTCCTAGCCCAACGCTCAAACCACTACTACCTTGGTTTATTCCTACCAACATGGCTAGGCTGTTAGTATTCTATAGAATGCCACATCCATCTATATGCCATGTGAGCCCAAAGGTCTCTGCCCCAAAGAGTATACATTCAAATGCCTGACAATGGAGAAAAAACAGAGGAAAAGGAGTGATTGGGAATTCCTGCATGGCAGGGTGTTGGACTAGATGGTCCTTGTGGTCTCTTCCAACTCTATGATTCATGGTTTTAACTGTGTGGTCAATAGCACAGAAATCTGGCAGAATGGGAACGTGGCACCTGGGGGTATATTTACAAAAAGCCCTTGGTTTCATCAGCAGATACCTGGCCAATGCTGAGTTATTACTGCTTTAGAAACATCATGTCTGTGCTTGGCACCAGCAGCCAAAGCTTTTGGGCTGGAACGCTGTTTGTGCCTTACACTGACATAAATGTTTGCTACAAAGCCTCTAACATTTCACAGAGGAAAACTAGGACCCATGTGGCCAATAAATATCAGAGTGTGGACAAGATTGCAAAAGTTATTAATAAGGAAGAACAGACAAAAATAGAAGAGGCTGCAGCAGTTTGCTTTTGCTGAAGCCTACTGGGAAAAGCCAGATTCAGATCTCTCCTCTCCTCTTCCCACTGCTAAATTAATGGAGTAAAAACTACTTCCATGCTTTGAACTCAGTTTGCAGCAAATGAAGGAAGCTGAGGACAAAGAAGGAAGTGGGAAGAGGAAAGGGAAACTGGGGCATTTTAAAAGCAACTGGAAAAAACAGGAGGGCATAGGATTAATTTGACTATCTCAGCCAATCAGGACATTTGAAGGATTTGCAAACTGTTACATCTGTAGGCAGCCATACTGGGGAGATCAGCTGTCTAATTTTACCAAAAATAACACTTCCTCTCAAAATCTCTAACAAGCATGCTTTCATGGTAACGTCTGGAGGGTTGCACCTTTGCAAAGTGAAGGCTTATGGAGTGGTGACTTCAGAGGTTGCCTCCCTGCCCAGCTATGGAATTTGCTTTCCTTTGGATACTTTGGGAGCTATAAAAAATATTCATACTAGTCCCTTGATGACTGCAGAGTCAAGTGGTGACTTGCATGTGTTTGAATGTATGTCATCGTAGATCCCAAATCACAGGGGGAACATTCAGTCCACCTTGAAATGTTCTGTTTTCTCAATAGAGGCTGTTCACACACAGAGCTGCAAATGAGGAAACCACTGCTGTTTGTGGAGGGGTAAAACAGCCATTAGAGATTCACTCTAGCCTGAGCATCTTTTAATATACTGCTGTAAGACTTTCCCAGGCAGATTAGAATTGCAAAGGCTGGGGTGAGTGGTGATGGTGTTTTTAACACAGTAGAAGATCAGACGGTTTAAAATATATGCAACCTTCACAGCTGTTTAATTGGATCTGAATTTGATTTTTAAGAGGGTTTTATATTGCTTTTTTCCCTTTTAGATCTGTTACTATCCACTCTGAAACCTGGGGCTGTAGAGTCAAATACATACATACATACATACATGAACCTGCCCCCATTTTTGGTTTGCAAAATCGATGCAATAAGATAAAAGAAATAAACTTGAACCATGCAAACCCAGCTCCCAGCCACCACTGGCATCAATTCCCCAAAGTCTGTAACATGGAAGCATTAATTTAAAAGTAACATCAACTCAACCCATGGTAATCTGTCATGCTAACATATATGTAAGTAGTGGTCGGAATTCACTTGGGGATTTACGTATTCAGAAGTGGGCTTATGTCTGTTGGCAATGGAACTGATTGGTTTCACAAAATCTGTATCCAGCAAGGGGCACTGTGATGTTCCTACATTGAGGAGCTGGCAAGGTTGCCCATCCAGACAACTGCTGGGGACTGCAGGTGCGCATTGGTAGAACTCAATGCACATCAAGACCCCGGCTAGGGAGTGCCAATGTATGTTGGGAGAGCCCAGTCTGCAGTAGGACACTCTTGCTGGTGCCCAGATATGCACCTCCTAAGTCACCTTGAGAGCTGTGTGGTGCAACTGCTTCATAGCTAAGTCTGCATCTACACTGCAGAAATAATCCAGTTTGATGCTGCTTTAACTGCCATGGCTCAATGCTATGTTGGTAGTTTGTGAGATATTCCACCTTCTCTGTCTGGGAGCTCTGGTGCAACAATAAACTACAAACCCCAGGAGTCCCTTAGCTTTGAGCCATGGTAGTTCAAGCGGTGTCAAACTGGATTATTTCTTCAGTGCAGATGCAGCCTAGGTCTGTGCAAAGTTACATAATGCTGACCCCGGTTGAGAATTCTGGCCAATGATAATAAATCCCTCATTACCTTTGATACTGGAGGTCACTGTCAAATGGATAGCAGAGGTCATGGATAAAGGATGTACTCTGTGACCTTTACCACTGATAAATCTGCCAGTGTTCTGAAATCATCTGGATGTTAGTAACATTGGACTTTATCAGATGCACAGAATAAAGTGTCATAACAACACCACATAACCATGAAAGGGTGTGCATACCACACAATGTCACCCTTTCACAGTTATGTCCCCTTAAAAACCTGTACATTTTAATTGATGGCTTATGTCATCAATTGGTCCCCCCTGCCGTTTTTTTTTGCCGGCGTAGCTGGTATGTGAAACCTTGCATCTTTTTTTTTTCCTGTACTTACCTCGTCAGTGGCCAGTCCAGGACAAACACTTCCCGGTGAGATTGTGACATCCAGGTAAGTGACACACTTTTTATGGCCCTCCATGGGTTATTTGTAGGTTTTAAAGTGTGTTTTTCTGTTTTTTTATCACTTTTGTAGTGTTATTTTTTGGTGTTTTTTAAAAAATATTCCATGGGATTTCAAAGGAGAGGGTGAACAGGGCTCCGTTCACTTCCTCTTTCATTGCCGGAGCTGCCTTTGCCAGGATTAGAGGTAAGTGTGGGGGCAGCATTCTTTTGCTGGCATAAAAAGGGATTTTTTTTACACCAGTAAAGGAACGCTTTATAAGGATAGTCTAATAAAGTCTATTGTTATTATCATCTTTGCAAATAAGGGTAAAGTTGACCTTGTTTACTTCTGTTTATGATCCTGCTTTACACACACGTACCTTGTTTCGCCATATTGGAGAAGACAAAAAGAAATTCATATTGTGAAATGTCTTGTGTGTCAACCACATGCAATCCACTGGCAAAGAATATATAGTTGCATGTGTGAAGTGAGCATCAGCTTGGATCAAGATTATGTGTAGATATCCAGCCCAGAGCAACCACACATTGAGCAATTAGAGGTCAAGCAGTGAAACATGCATGTACCTGTTTTGTGCATAAATCACATCTATATAAGTGAATAGACAATTTGCAAGCCATTAGCAAGTCGTGTGTAAAGCATGAGTAGACAATGTGCCAGTCATGAGGAAGTCATGCTCAGTTCACGAGTGTGCCATAAGTAATTAGTGTAAAGCATGAGAAACCAGTGAGTAAAGCAGGTGTTAAACCATGAGTAAAGCATGTGTTAACTACGTATGACCTGTAATTCCTGAATAATTTCATGTAAACTACATGCCAACTGCAATCTCTTCCCCCACAAAAGTATAATATCATACATATATCACGTGCCAAGCATGTGAGTACCAGGTGCAAATATGTGTAAACCATGAATTGACCCATGTGTACACCATGTGTAAGTCACATGAAAATCCACATGTAATACATGTCAGTGTGAATTAAAACATGCACACATGAGCCAGTGTTTTCACACGGTATTATCTGAGAGAAAGCTTCTTATGATTCTTCATATTTATGCCTTGTTGTAGTGGAACAGTATAGCTTGGCTAATATCCTAAACTGACAACATTTTAGTTGACCAGTCTTTATGAATCCAGCAACAAGACATGCTCAGTCTATGTGTGAAGTGGAGGAACACATTCTAAAGGTGTGGAGTGTGCAAAGAGTATGTAAACTTCTAGCACCCATGTAAAAATAGAATCTTTATAACAGTTACAAACTATGTATAAACTATATGTAAACAAGGCATAACTTTGTGTAAAGCACTTGTAAACGCTGTGTAAAGTGCATGCCGACAAAGTGCAAATTCATTATAAAGCATATGCAAATTCATTATAAAGCACAGGCAGAGCAAGGTGTGAACTCCGTGTAAATCATGTGAAAGAAAAAGCTCTTTGTAAAGCATGTGTAAGCAGAGTGCAAGTATTTTCCAAATGTCACACCATGTAAAGTATGTGCAAAAACAAATGATGATGTAAATGATTTATGGAGCACATGTAAGTCAGATGTAAAATATTTGTAAAGTGTAAAGTGAATGGCAGTGTGTAAACAATTCATTACGCATGTGGGAACTGAGTGTAAACTCTTTGGAAAGCATGAGGAAAGCCATTGTTACCTGGGCATAATCACAGGGTATGGCATGTGTGTGAAGTATTTCCAATGATATTTGCATAAGATTGCTTCCATAAGTTGCAAACTCCATGCAGCTATATGTAAACACGGTGTACTCTTTGGACCACAATAGCAAACTTAGCTTGCAAATGATAAAATAGATGATGGGGAGGGGGGGTTCCTCCAGGCTTTACACAGATTTTACACCTTGTCTGCACATGTGAATACTTGTGCAAGCCACTAATTAATATGCACCATGTCAGTATTGTAAAATTTGAGAGGGGATGGGTTGGTTTCCCCAGGGGAGAGTGTGAGTGATTCCTGATGGAGTGGGTGACTCAAGGTGGAGGTCTCTGCTGTTACTATGCATGATTTTGTGATACCAAAGTGGGGTTCTCTGGCTTGCTTTTCAGATTGCCATCAGAGATGAAAACTGGCTTTTGGAGGATGTCTGCTGAGCTCAGGGACAGCTCAGCATTTTAAAACCACTTTGTAAGATAGTTGCAGAATGTGGCGGGGGGAGGCTTGTCCTTTTCCTTCCTGTGAGGCTCCAGTTCATTTATTTAACAGCTATGTAATTGGCAGAATCCTGTCTGATCTTGGAAGTTAAGCAGGGTCAGGTCTGGTTAGTACTTGGATGGGAGACCACCAATAAATACAAGGTGCTGTAGGTTGTATTTCAAAGGAAGGGACTGGAAAAAGCCATCTCTGAGTATTCCTGGCCTAAGAAAACCCTATGAAATTCATGGGGTCACCCTAAGTCGGACAGGCGGCTTGAAGGCACATATGCACAATTGGGCCGGGGTTCAACAAGGGAAGCTTTCCCTGCCAGCTGTGAACTGGTTAAATCAGGAGAGGGTAGTGTGTGGCAATCCAGATGTTCTTGAACTATAGCAGAGTGTGGCTATGGGGAAGGGGAAAAGAAGTCCTAGCCCCCAAATAAGAATTCTGCTCCTCCCAAAAAAATGTCCTTCAGTCTCACATTTCTAGCAATGAAGGCATTGAAAATCATTCACCCCTAGAACTCTTGCATTTTCTGTGTTGGCATTCCCTTGGGTCATTTGGCCTGTCCCATTTCTTTGGATGACTAAACTGTATTTCTAAATGCTCAACTGAAGCTTTAAGAGACTGGAATACTAGAAATTTGTGGACTGATGAAAAATTTCATAGGGATGTTGGGGAGAGAATTCCAATTTGAGGACAATGGCTGGCATTCACTATTGTGGTTATGGATGTGTAATCTAGAGTTATGCATCCATAACTGCTTCATATTTACGATATCTACATAGTTACGATCATGACATGATATCACCGTAGGCAGTAGTTGCTCTGAGAAAAGGAAGTCCATTCTGCTGGTGATGGGGGCATGGGTGGGTGACATTTCCACCTTGCTCCAACCAGCAGGTGAGGCTGTGACAGAAGCGAGACCCCATCACATATTCTTGGGGTTGTCTAGATGGTGAAAATGCTCCTCATAGAATTAGAGGAGAATACCTTTTGTCTCAACTAGATCCCATGGTGATTCACCGTATTTGGAAGGAGAGGCGCCAAAAGCTCCAAATACCAGGAGGGAAAATCCTTTGCGGCTTTTCCCAAAGTTTTTTTTTAATGCAAGGAAATGCGCATTATCGCTCATTAGGACTACCAATTCAAATCAAAATGCATTCTCAGCAAGGACAGAACTGGAAAGCTGATTGGTCATATGAGCGCAGGAGGTGGGCTTGTCAGCAATGAAGTGGTCAGAAGCATCTTTACGGAGTTTCAAGGCATCGGTCATGTACTTTTTCACTGCACTGAGGCAACCAAACAGCTGTTTTAAGCAAGAGGTCACACTTGTGCACCGTTAATTTACAGTTTTAAAAAAATACTGTGCAGCAACAGCAACTTCTGGAGAATAATAATGTGAGTAATTTACTTGCGGCCACCATCTTGATTTATAGACATGGCTGCATATGAACTTCAAACACGGATAGCTTTGCATACCAACAATTTTGCCAAAGGACCGTGGAGACAAGTGAACACTGCTGCAAATTTGCATTAATACACAGCAATCCACATTATATTGCCTTATCTAGACAAGTCTTTTGTTACAGCCTTGCTCGCTGGTCATCCACCAGCAGAACAGACCTCTTTCTTTCAGAGTTGATACTGTCTGGCAAAGCAGGTTTGGAAAGGCTGGGCCAGAAGACACTACAGGGTGAGACTCCCTTATCTGGAATTCTAAAATCTGAATTATTCCAAAATCCAAAATTACCCACATGGGTGGCTGTCATAGTGATACCATTGCTTTCTGATGGTTTAATGTACACTAACTTTGTTTCATGCACAAAATTATTTTAAAATATTGTGTATAAAATTACCTTCAGGCTATGTGTATAACATGTATACGAAACATAAATGAATTTTGTGTTTAGACTTGGGTCTCATCTCCAAGATATCTCATTATCTATATGCAAGCATTCCAAAATCCAAAATATTCCAAAATCCAAAATACCTCCTGTCCCAGGCATTTTGGATAAGGGAGACTCAACCTATACTTAGTTTAATATGTTTACTAAGTAGCTAATGGAATTTCAGCTAATGTCTCATTTTTGCACCCTCCATACAGCTACCACCCTAATGCAGCTTTCCTCACCTTTGACCTTACTGGGTAGGGCTGAAAGGAGGGGTATTTTAATAACATCTGCCAGACCACAAGATGCCCACCCCTGTTTTAAATGAACAGGAGCCATTGCAAGTAGAAAACGTGGCATCTCTTGCAGCCGATGAATGTTGGAACAGGGCTCTTCTCCCTTCCCTTTGGTCTAGTGGATTTATCAGGTAACATGGCAAGTGCTCCAATCCTTTCTAGCCTTGTGGGAGATAATCAGAATGTAAGATAGTATGGAGGTCAATTGCAGCTACCAAATGGCCAGGGGGGAAAAGGGGGGGTGGGAACTGCCTGGATTGCTCATGTGCCTAAAAAGCCACCTAAACCACAGAAATCTGCATGTAATGGCTATTCATGGTATGGTGTCTTGCTCATTGCCTTCACATCAGGCTGCCATTTAAAGCACAGAAGTCCTGCTTCCCAAAATATCTGGCAACACTAGGCAAAAGTGGAGGGGAGGATGCCATTTTAAGGTAGCATAAGGAGAGCAAAGCATTCTGGGAAGTTGGAGAATGAATGGCTTAGTGGGAGAGATGGGGGATACAAAGGGCATACCCTCCAACATTTAGCAGATGAGTGTGATCTAGATGGCTAACGTTATTCACCACAAAGAAAAGAAAAGCTAGGCAAGATTGAGCCTCCTGGGAGGGGCATAATTCTGCCCCCTTCTGTCCTCCCCGCCTTTTGATTTCAATTTACAGCAATTGAATTAAGCTGAGGACAAAGGGGAAAAGTGGAAGGAAAAACTGGGACATTTTAAAAGCAGCTGAAGAAATGGGACAGCTTAGGATGAATTGGGACCATCTTGCCAAATTGGGACAGTTGAAAGGTATGAAAAGAGTTGTCATCTTAACCTATTTTTGTGCCTTGACTATCAAAATGGGAACAAGAAGGCATAGCCAGAATGGCTGTGGACACCAGAAGAGGTCCGATGGCTTGGGGTTCTTGTTTGTTGCTTACTGACCAATTAGAAATTCTAGCTGATTTCCCATTTCTTATCCTACTATGTCATGTGAACAATGAGATGGCTAGCTGACAAAGGCATCAGACCATTTTTCCATGAAGGTGGGATTCCCCAAGAGAATGGATAAAACAGAGTCATGCCAGATAATGCAGAGCAAAGGTTTACAGAAATGGGTACAGAATGGAACTGTCATGGGAAAGGAGGAACAATAGGGCCAAAGGCATGGAAAAGCAGGCGGAGGCAGGAGAGAAGTAGCAGAAAGCTGAGAGAGAAGGTTCAACAGGAACACAGCAACCAGGTATGGCTGGCTGAGTGGTACCTTCTCACGAGGAATTCAAAAGCCCAGCACCATAAAATGAGATTCAGCAATGGCTGCCCACAAGTGGAAATGGCTTTAAAGGAGAAGTGGGCAAATCCACAGGGTTAGGTCTGTATCCATAGCAGAATTCAGAAAAGGTTGTTTGGATTAGAACTCCTAGAATCCTTTACCCTGTAAGGCCAGAAACTATGTTGGCTGGTAGAGGAGTAGCTATGTGTATGTAAGTGCCTTCAAGTTGCTTGTCAAACTTATGGTGAACCCCATAGGGTTTTCTTAGGCAGGGAGTACTCAGAAGTGGTTTTCCCATTTCCTTCCCCTGAAATATAGTTTACAGCACTTGGTATTCATTGGTGGTCTCTTATCCAAGTGCTAACCAGGGATGACCCTACTTTGCTACCAAGATCAGACAGGATCTGGTACCTTAAAGATATTTAGGTACAAGCTGGGTAAAATGAGGACACTGCTTCCCCAAATAAGAATTCTTTCCCTGCTCTGAAATGTTCCTTTGGTCCACAGTTTTCTAGTATTACACCAATTAAAAGCTTCACTTAAACTTCCAGAAATAGAGTTTAGGCATACAAAGAAAAGGGGCAGGCAGGATTACCAAGGGAATGTGAAGACAGCAATTAGAAGCCTTCTAGGTGTGAACCATTTTTAATGTCTCACTCTCTGTGGTGCTAGAAATTTGGAAAGGGAAGGAACATTTGATGTGGGCAGAATCTCATTGGGTAGATAAGACCTCATACACTCTCCCACTCCATAGCTGTGTTCCTGCTGGCTGGTGGGTTGTGGGAGTGTTCTCCCCCCCCCCACACACACACACACAAAACCTTTCCTGAAGTGTGCCATGGATATATAGACCATGGAACCAAGGGTGACAAAGAGAGGAGCCTCCATGTTCCTCAGCAGTGCACCTTAATTTATTAGATGCTCTGGAGATGAGGAAAGGGGCATCATCTGCATATATCTCTTCCAAAATCTGAACAGGAAACTCAGAGGTGCTTTTATAGTCAGAAGGCAGGAAGTGATGGTTAAAGTCTAGGTCTGATCCTGCAAGGCAATTTGTACTGCAGCCAGAGGTGCAAAAAGAAGATGGGGAATGGAACACAAACTGGCGCATGAAACAAGCAGAGAGACATAAGAAGGACGATGGGATCTTTTAGGTTAGGTTAGCCAACCACTCCATCAACAGTCCCACACTCAAGTTACCGTCGCAGAGGTTACAGGGTGGGGAGGGAAGGAGGGCAGCTGGGCAGGGGAGGGGGCATGTTGGTGGATGCTGTACCTCAACATTTTAAAAAAAACAACAAAAATATTGTAAAAAATACTTTATTGCAAGCAAAACAAACCACCTTGTCTTCCATCTCATGCGGCCTGTTAAGGGCCACACCCATCGCAGGAGCAGGGGTCGTACCCATCCCCAAAGAGGGGGGATTCGAACTCACCTCAAGGTGAAGGGGGCTCGAATCCCTCTCCTCAAGGGGTGACTTTGCGGCTGAATTCCTGAGTCTTTGGGTTATTTTTTTAATTTATTTATTATTTTTGCCAAATCCATGAGGAAAAAAAATACAAATTAAAGTACTAAAAAAAAACTTTCTTTTTCCAATAAAAACAAATAAAACCATGAAAGGGAGTCCTGTATTCATGTCTAAAATGTAAAGATTTGGGGAGTGAGAATGACAAAAATCAAGTGAGGAGAATTAGAAGAAGATTATGCCAAAGGTTTTTCAGACCTGCTCCAACAAATCCCTCTGGCCTCCAAAGGAATGCACCCAAGAACTTCAAAATCCACATTAAATTTCACATATCCTCACCACTTTTATGTCTCCCACCAGAGCCTATTACAAAGTTTCCTTTGAATTAAAAGGGGGGGGGGGACATCCAGCAAAAAACCTTGAATATTCTATCCTGTGTGTGTAAATGGAGCAATAATTTGTCCTCTTTCAGAATTGTTTTATGATCCATAAATTCTGTTCATTGTTATATGGGCATATACAGTGGGCCCCTGTGGTTTGGTTGCAGGACACACACACACGTAGATACCAAAATCCATGGATGCTCAAGTCCCATTATATACAATGGCATAGTAAAATGGTGTCCCTTATATAAAATAGCAAAATCAAGGTTTGCTTTTTTGATGTTTTTAAAAATATATTTTCAAGCCATGGATGGTGGAATCCATGGATGCAAAATCCATGTATATGGAGGGCTGACTGCATCTATGAGGATGTTGAAGCCCAGAACTGTAATGGAGCCAAAACTCACAGGATCAAAATGTTGGGACTATTTGGTCAGCAGGAACAGTCACATCATCTCACTTTTCTTCTTTGTAGTCTTCCCTTTTTGTTCTGAGCACTCTGCAAACTTCACAGTAGCTGGGGACACAAATGAAGTATGCCACCAAAAAATATACTACTGACCTCACACCACTGATTTCCTCTAACCTTTCTTTAATCCTCCTCTTTTACTTTAAACTCTCACAAACTTCTATTATTATTTTCCCCTTTGTTCCTTTCAAATCTATTTCTTCCCTTTCCCTTCTAACCCTCTCACAATTAAATTCACGTATCAGATTGCTTCACTTCAATCCCTCTCTCTGTTTCCCTTTTTCCTACTTCCCCCCCCCATACCAAAAGCAAAAGGTTTTTTTTTCTTCTCACTTAATTACACAGTTATAACATGATGCCCATTAATACTGTTACCTTATCTCCTTAAGTACCTTATTTCCTCCTTCCGTACGACCCTCCCCGCGCACTTCGGTCCTCTGGGAGGAATCTGTTACAGCCTATGAAAACAAGGCTGTCGGTGACCTCCCAGAGGGCCTTCTCCGCTGTTGCTCCCAGATTATGGAATGGCCTGCCGGATGAGATCCGTCTTATTAACACCTTAGACGGCTTTAAAAAAGCTGTCAAGACGGATCTTTTCCGGCAGGCCTTTCCTGAATAACTATCCCGGCCCAAGACTCGGTTGTCCTCCCTGAGCTGTAATCACTTTTTTTAATCATTTTTTTTAAAACTATTGTATGTTTTAATATTTTTCTAATTTACTGTATGTTTTTAATCTTTTATAGTTTAATATTATTTTAAGGGGGGGTGGGCTAGGGTACTGGGACTATGGAGTTTTTATATTGTAAGCCGCCCCGATTGCGTTGCAGAGGGGCGGGATAGAAATAAAATTTTATTATTATTATTATTACTTATTTCTATCATCCCTCTTTATCCCTCCAGTATTCCCCCCTTCAAGACACAAATTACCACTACAGGTTCAGCTTTATATATTGTAATATTTATATCCTTTTATCTCCCCCCTTTCCCCCCTTTCTTCTTTCCCTTCTATCTTTCTCCTTCTTCCTCTTTCTACTTCCTCCTATTAATCAAGATCTATTGGCCTTGCAAAAGACCTGATCCAGATGGGAATAACAATTGCTTGACCTGATTTGTTGAGACATGTCAAAAAGCTGTCTGGATTTTGGGACTCTCTTTGGGGGCATGGGGACTACCACAGTGAATGCCTCGATTTTACAATTGCTGAAGCATAACACTCGCCCACTATTTCTTTAGCTAAGACAAGCACTTGAGATTTCAATCAGAGCTTTGACAAGTGCTGGCACTGGCCATGCTGGGCTGGGGTGTGGGTGTGGGATTCTGGAGGCTGTAGTCCAAAAAGAAAACAGCTAGCATCCTGTATGTCATCGTAAACTGCCTTATGATTGCATAAAGTCAAATTGTACCATTGCGGGGGGAGTGAGTGAAGACATAGGTACACCATAAGGACCACTGTGTAAGTGGTGCCAGCAGCATGGCCATTCCATAACGGTCCAGGTGCAGAACTGTCCTGAGGCTCAAAATGTCCCAAAGTGCAATGGTTCTGATGCACAACATGTCCTCAAGCTCACAGTGTCCTATTATGGCACGAGAGCCCCCATTTTGTGATGGGACATCTTGCATGATGCCCCATTGTGCATTGTCACAACTTACTAGCAATACCAATAGCACTTACATTTCTATACCACTTTATAATGCTAAGCACTCCCTAAGCAGTTTGCAATGTGTTAGCTAATTGCCCTCCAACAAGCTGGGTACTCATTTTACCAACCTATGGAAAGATGGAAGGCTGAGTCAACCAGCCCTCCAGGATCAAACTCATAGTGTTGTGGCTGCAGTACTGGCATTTAACCACTGCATCACCAGGGCTCCACCTCACTAGCATGGATGACTATCGGCAATCTATCTCTGTCATTGTAAAGTTACACATCATAGTCTCTGATGGCGAATCTTGGCCAACATTTCCAAGCTCTGGATTTCAGTGAATACTGACCACATGTTTTCCATGTCAAGTGAAGCTTAAGTTGTTCTGCCTTTGCACCTCACCTCTCCATTTGCAAAACACTGAAAAGGGTAAGGGGAATTCAGCACTAAGGTGAGGGGAAGAAATTGGGTGAAACTTAAAGGGACAAATGGGGAAGGGAGAACTGAAGCTAGGGGTTCAGCCAGAATGTGGAAATGTTGGCTGAGACTGACCAACTTTGATCCTCCATCCCCCTTTTTGCCTGGAAAAAGTGGAGGAACATCATACTCTCAGCCAGGAGTTCCATGAGCTAGATGACTACCAATTGAGAAGGAAGAACCAATTGAGGTCAGCAAAAGGGAATCTACAATTGTACACTATCTCCAATCACTGATTGGAAAGATTGATCAATTCATTAAAAAAAACTCAATCACATATATCTGTCTGTTTCTCTCTGTCTAAAGGCCACCATTCTAGATTGGCTACTTAGCAACATAACTACCTCAGTTATGCAGCTAAATAGCATTTCCTTGCCAAATCCCCCAATCCTAATTTATCAGGCAGCAGGTGCTGCAAGCGACAGACATCTATTCTCCTGCCAGAGGCACAGAAATGGATGTCTCCACCCCTTCCCACAAGGGCTCTCTGGTACAATAGTCCAAAGCAGGATCTTTGTTGCAATTCTTCCTTGCACCAGAGATCGCTGGCAGGAAGGGGTGGAGAAGTCAGTCTTCTGTGTCCCAATCAACAGAGACCAGACCCCCATTGCTGCTGCCCAGTTAGTCAGGATTGGGAAACTTTTAGAATCCCTATGTATTCCCTGCACTATTAAATACATAGTGATTTCAAATAAGAATCCATTATGAATGTATAACTCCTTTAAGATGGATGAAGGATCATTCTGAAAGCCAGTTTTTCAAACCTTGGGGGTCAGCAAGACAGGAAATTTAACAGCAGATAATTGTGCATTAATGCACCATCACAGCAGCGTTCATTTGTCTTCACAATTTTTTCTCAAGGTCACTGGTATGGGCAGCTATCTGTGTTTGAGGTTCACACGAAACATGCATGTGAATAAAGATGGTAGCTGTGAGTGAATTACTCATGTTATTATTCTCCAAAAGCTCCCACCATGGCACATTTCCCCCCTTGTTAAATCCAAGACGCAGAAGAGAGAATGTCTGCTTTTTTAAAAAAAAAACACACATTCTTTACCGATCAAAAATTGTGCACGGTCGCTTCAATGAAAATCAACAATGGCAGTTCCGGCTACTCAGCTGCCGGCAAGCCTGTGCCCATTCACATCTGACAAATCATATTTTGATTTCTGAAATGTGCCCTGATTGGTTGTTCAAATGGCCGGGAATGCGCATTTCTGAATATTTTTAAAAATCTTTGCGAGAAACAGGAAATGCTATTATCGCAGAATACATGGAGGTTTGGGCCCCATTCTTTCCTAATACGGCAAATCATCACGGGATCTCATCAGGACAAAAGGTATTCACCTCACATTCCATGAGTTTCATTGTCCAGACAACACTAAAGTCTATGCAGAATAATACAGTTTGAACTGTGTCCCAGAAGTTCAGCTTGCTTTCCCTTGGGTGGGTCCCCCAGTGAGAGGAGATGGGGCTTCAGAAGGGAAGGAAGAAGCCAGATTAAAGGTCCCCCTTTTGCCCCATATAGACAATACCAAGATAGATGAACCAATGATCCGACTCAGTGTAAGAGATATTCAAAAAGCTCATGGTGAGAATAAAGGCATGGGTGGCGGTTGGGTGGGAATACCACATGCAAGATGTCAAAAAATAAAACCCAACAACCCTAAATTAATGGCCATTTTTTTCCTCCAAAAAAGAGCTTAAATTCATAAATACTTCAACCAGCCCATTATTTCTTTCTAAATACCTCTTGGAATACATTCAAGCCGGAGATATACGGATAGATAGATATATTTTTACTTGTGCCAAGACCCACATAATAGAGCAATGATGGAATTTTATCATTTATCATGTTCAGGAAGAAGTATTCCATTTTATGCCAAAGAAAGAAGAATCACACATTATATTCATATATATAAAAAGACTTAAGCGGAGAATTTTAACAGCCATTATAGTTTTTCTTTAGCAGCTCACATTTCTCTTCATGGGAGAAATTAGTTCAGAACAAGAGGCTGAGGGGAGGGGAAGGGCTATGAAGACTTTGGTGGTGGTATTTTTTTGGTACAAAGGCTCTGTGGAAGTTAGGGCAAAACATAATCATCTGTTAAATCAAAAACTTGGGGAAACAGTTTCTTTTCTTCTTCCTCTTCTTCTATTTTGGACTGCAACTCCCAGAATTACAGGCTCACTGAAGGATGTTGGGAGTTGTATTCTAAAAAGTTACTGTCCCAAGTTCTGGGTCTGGTCCAACTCTTATTCCTCCCCAATCCAGAATGGTGCTCAAAATTCTCCACATCTTTTAACCTCCCGTTAAGGCTACCTCTTCATACTGTGTGTGTGTGTGTGTCCATGTGTGTGTGTCCATGTGTGTGTGTGTGTGCATGTGCACATGTGTGCCTTCAAGTTCCTGTTGACTTATGGTGACCCCTATGAATTTCATAAGATTTTCTTAGGCAAGAACTACTCAGAGATGGTTTGCCATTGCCTTCCTTTGAAATATAGCCTATAGCACCTGATGTTCATTTGCAGTCTCCCATCCAAGTATTAACCAGGGCTGACCCTGCTTAGCTTCCAAGATCAGATGGAATCTGGTGCCTTTAGGGCATTTAGGCCCCTCTTCACACTATGATATGCTACATTTTAGCCAAAAGATGCTGCCTATTGTATATTGGCTGCAATGGAACATCCACTCAGTATAGCGTAAATATTGGCATGTGGAGAAATGCTATGTAAGCACTAAACAGCACTCATGCAGAACAGCAGCATTGCCCAACACATGTCAGTGACCAGGGTCATTGTGCAAGCACAATGCTTGACTCACAACCACAATGCACAATATAGGATGTGCAGCTGTAATGCACAATGTCAGATGTGAAACTGCAATGCACAAGTGCAACTTGCAATGCATAATGTACAATTACAACATACATAGACAAAGGTACAGAGGAACATGCTGTCTGTGCAGCTTCACTTCCGCTGTTATCAGTAGAATATGCCTGTTGCGCGGTAGTGATTATTTGGCCCTACATGCTTATGTCCCTAAATGGATGCTAGACATTGTTAATTAGTTCTACTCCAGAAAGGGAGAGGAAAATAGCCAATGTAAACAACTGGCTCCGTAGATGGTGTCGCTGAGAACAATTTGGATTCTTGGATCATGGACTGCGCTTCTATGAGGGGGGACTTCTGGCAAGAGATGGGGTGCATCTTACGACAGTTGGAAGAAACATTTTTGCCAACAGTCTCAAGAATTTGATCAGGAGGGCTTTAAACTGAGTCATATGGGGGAGGGAGACAGTATTCTGGAAGGCAAAAGGGCTGGAGAAAATAGTCAAATTGTCATAGAGGGAACAAGGCAAACAGTGCAAGGACCCAACAGTGGGAGGCAAAAAAACTTGCACAGGCTGCAAGTAAAGGGAACACATGGTCTTAGATGTCTCTACACTAATGCACAGAGCATGGGAAATAAGCAAGATGAACTTGAACTCCTAGCACTACAAAACAAATATGATATAATAGGCATTACTGAAACATGGTGGGATGAGTCTCATGACTGGAATGTAGGAATAGAGGGGTATAACCTTTATAGGAGAAACAGGCCAAACAGGAAAGGAGGAGGAATAGCATTATATGTCAGGGATATTTACACCAGTGAAGAGATCCATGACATCAATACTGGAAGCTAGGTGGAGAGCATCTGGATAAAAATTAAAGGGGAGGGAAACAACAGGGATTTTATTGTGGGATTCTACTACAGACCCCCAAGTCAGACAGAGGAATTGGGTGATGCCTTTCTAGAACAGATGAACGTACATGCAGAAAGGAGAGATGTAGTAGTGATGGGTGACTTCAAGTATCCTGATATTTGCTGGCAATCTAACTCAACCAAAACTTCAAGGTCTAGCAAATTCCTTACTTGCCTGGAAGACAATTTCATGGTCCAAAAGGTGGAAGAGGCAACAAGGGGGACAGCTATTTTAGATCTGATCCTAACCAACAGAGATGACCTGGTTAATGGGGTGCAAGTGGTGGGATCCTTAGGTGAGAGTGATCATGTTCTCCTGGAGTTTGTTATACAATGGAAAGGAGAAGCCAGGCACAGTCAGACACACATTCTTGACTTTAGGAGAGCTGATTTCAATAAACTCAGGGAAATGCTGGGGGTGATCCCATGGTCATGAATACTAAAAGAGAAGAGACCTCAAGATGGAAGGGACTTTCTCAAAAGAGAGATACTGAAGGCACAATTTCAAACAGTACCATTGAGGAAGAAAAATGGGAGGTGTCTCAAGAAACCAGGATGGATGACTAAAAAACTTTCAACGGAGCTAAGTTTTAAACGGAACATGTATAGGAAATGGAAAAAGGGGGAAATCACCAAAGAAGAATTCAAACAGATAGCGAACACGTGTAGGAGTAAAGTCAGAAAAGCTAAACCGCAGAATGAGCTCAGGCTTGCTAAGGAGGTTAAGAACAATAAAAAGGGTTTTTTGGGGGTATGTCCACAGCAAAAGGAGGAAATGATAGGGCCACTACATGGAGAAGATGGCAAAATGCTAACAGGGGCAGAGAGAAGGCAGAATTACTCAACACCTTATTTGCCTCAGTGTTTTCAGAAAAGGAAAAGAGGGACCAACCTGAGGAGAATGGAACAGAGGACACAATGGGGGAAATCCAGCTCAGAATAAGCAAAGAGGTAGTACAGGAATACCTTCTTAATCTAAATGAATTTAAATCTCCAGGACCAGATGAACTACATCCAAGAGTATTAAAAGAGCTGGCAAATATAATCTCAGAGCCATTGGCAATAATTGAGAATTCCTGGAGAACAGGAGAAGTCCCAGCAGACTGGAGGAGGGCAAATGTTGTCCCCATCTTCAAAAAGGGGAAAAAAGAGGATCCCAACAATTATCGTCCAGTAAGTCTGACATCAATACCAGGGAAGATACTAGAGCAGATCATTAAACAGAGTGTCTGTGAACATTTAGAAGGCAATGCCATAATTACAAAAAGTCAACATGGGTTTCAGAGAAACAAGTCATGCCAGACTAATCTGATCTCTTTTTTTTATAAAGTTACCAGCTTGGTAGATGAAGGGAACGCTGTGGACATCACATACCTTGATTTCAGTAAGGCCTTTGACAAGGTTCCCCATGACATTCTTGTAAACAAGCTTGTAAAATGTGGGTAGACAAGTTAACTGTTCAATGGATTTGTAATTGGTTGACCGGCCGAACCCAAAGGGTGCTCAGCAGTGGCTCCTCTTCGTCTTGGAAAGATGTTACCAGTGGGCTGCCACAGGGTTCTGTCCTGGGCCCAGTGCTATTCAACATCTTTATCAATTACTTGGATGAGGGAATTAGGGGCATACTTATCAAATTTGCAGATGACACCAAATTGGGAGGAGTAGCTAATACCCTAGAGGACAGGATCAAAATTCAGAATGACCTGGATAGACTGGAGAGCTGGGCCAAAGCTAACAAAATGAAATTCAACACGGAGAAATGTAAAGTACTGCACTTAGGGTGGAAAAATGATATAGGATGGGAGAGACCTGGCTGAATGAGACTATGTGCGAAAGGGATCTAGGAGTCCTAGTAGACCACAAGTTGAACATGAGTCAACAGTGTGATGTGGCAGCTAAAAAGGCCAATGCGATTTTGGGCTGCATCAATAGAAGTATAGTGTCCAGATCAAGGGAAGTAATAGTGCCGCTCTATTCTGCCTTGGTCAGACCTCACCTAGAATACTGTGTCCAGTTCTGGGCACCACAATTCAAAAAGGATATTGACAAATTGGAGCGTGTCCAGAGGAGGGCGACTAAAATGGTGAAAGGTCTGGAAACGATGCCTTATGAGGAGACACTTAGGGAGCTGGGTATGTTTAGCCTGGAAAAAAGATGGTTAAGAGGTGATATGATAGCCCTGTTTAAGTATTTGAAGGGGTGTCATGCTGAGGATGGAGCAGGCTTGTTTTCTGCTCCTCCAGAGATTGGAACATGGAGCAATGGATGCAAGCTCCAGGAACAGAGATTCCACCTCAACATTAGGAGGAACTTCTTGACAGTAAGAGCTGTTCGGCAGTGGAACACACTCCCTCGGAGCGTGGTGGGGTCTCCTTCCTTGGAGGTCTTTAAACAGAGGCTGGATGGCCATCTGTCGGGGATGCTTTGATCAAGATTTCCTGCGTGGCAGGGGGTTGGACTGGAGGGCCCTCGTGGTCTCTTCCAACTCTACAATTCTATGATTCTATGATACTGTCTCCCAAATTTTACATTAAAAAAACCCTCCAGTTCTTTCCATCCAGTTTTTGATAAAATTTGCAAATGTGAATAAGTTCTTCTCAAAAATCACACTAATCAAAATTCTCAAACCTATACACAAGCCAAATTCAATAGGTACAGCAATTGCCATTATGGAAAGGGTGTTGTTTAACCTGCAACATTGAAGGTAAGGAGCCTATTCAGCGGTGGTGGTCAAAATGGTTGAATACATAGGACTTTTAAAAACTAAGCACTCAAAACCCCATGACTGAATGAATGAATGTGTCTCCTTCCCTCTCTCCCTCCCTTGGAAGTACTGTATTTTAAATATCCCCTACCATAATATTTACAAAGAAATTGGTCCATTTTGGAAGCTCTTATCAAAATAAGCAACCAAAACCTTTCTCCACCCCTCACACCAGCACTGTAGCAGACCGTATGGGATCCTCAAAGCAAAATCATTTGCAGATAGGAGCTGAGAGATGTCCTTTCACACAATAGTTTTCTGTGGCAAAGTCCATGCGCAAGTCTGCCATATAAAGTGACTATAGGTCTGAAGTGTAAACAAGCTGATAAAATAAAAGAGGCTCATGCACACACACACACATACATACACATACACAAAAAATTCACACACACACACACACGGGAGCTGTAGTTCAAAGGGGACCATTTTCAGCCCCATCCATCAAACCACTATTCCTAGGATCCTTTGGGGAAAACGGGGGTGGTTAAGTTGGTACGAATTCGAGAATGTAACTAAGAAGCAGTAAGACGAAATCATGTGAATTTTATGGCCCCTTAGAGGCTTGGAGAGAAGGAGGGGGTGAGAGAGCAAGCGTGCAAATGGAAACTCGGTAATCTTTTCTAGACTGCAGAATATTTCACAGTTCTTATGAAGTGGAATGTAGGTGATTGTTATTCTGGGGTCTTTAGTCAAGATATGAAGTGTGGCATTCTGTGAGCCAGTTAGTCTGACACACGTCTGCATTTTCGGCTCTTGTTGTGCATAAGGGCTGCAATCCAACATCCCTTCAGTGCTGCGTGACATGGGGAGATACGTTGTACCAGCATGACACAACTCCTCATGCAGAAATGCAAAATTGTAAAACACTTGTCAATGACTGGGTGCTGTTGTGCAATGTGTAATTGCAATACCCAATGTGCAACCATAACACACAACTGTAAGCACAGGCACAATTCACAACACTGTTGTATTTGCAGCACCACTTCCACCGCTGTCAGCAGGATACACCAGTTGCATTATGCACCTGCTAGGACAACTTACGCATGCATATCTCACCAACAGAATGCCATCTAAAGATATGCCTCTCAAGCAGAGCTCAGAAAGGGCCCTTTCTGGACTACAACTCCCAGAATCTCCAGATCAGCCTGGTGGGTATTCTGGGAGGTGCCAAAGAAGAGTACTGATTCCAAGCTCTGCTGTCAAGACCGTGGTTATAGCCGTATTCTGCCTGAGGTAGCAGACAGGGCTGGAGAGGAAGAACCCAAAGGTGGTAGGGGCAAAAAGGAAGAAGGAAGCCTGACAAGACAGTTCAAGGCAATTCTCATCTTCTCTGTCTTGGATGAGCTTATCATCCATTGTCAATTTTGCTTAGCAGCTGGTGTGTTTGTCCAGATGCCCAGGGCTGATGATGCCGCTGGGAGGGCAAGGCAGTCAGGCGGAAGGGTGTAAATGGAATGGCATGGTGCCTGGGAGGGATGGCGGGTGGGGAGGGACAAGGAGGGCAACAGCTGAGAGCCAGCTGCCGGATCCCATCCTGTCACATCTGGTTGGCTGTCAGCCATGCTGCCTGGTCTCTCAGGACTTCTGACAGTGCCTTCCTGCCTTGAAGTGCCACATGAAGTGTGGCAGCTGCCTGTGGACAAGAGCTAGAAGCTATATCCAATTCTCTCTGGTCTGTTCTGTCGCTTGGAGTCATCCCAGATTTCTGCACTCTACCTGTGGCCAGCAGTGGCTTCTAGGTCTGCGGGACAGTGTGGCCTCATCTATACGAGGCAAAAAAGAAAAGCGGATTGCTCTGCAGTATAATGGCAATTCACAGCAGCTGTTTTTTTCCTAAACAGCTTTTGGGGCAGATTGCAAGCATGCAAAGGTATCCATGTTTGCTGAGCAAATGGGCATACCTGTGAATCAAGATGGTGGTCGCGAGTGAATTACTTGCATTTTTACTTAGCAATTTGCCACTGCCAAACAATATTTTTTAAAAAGAAAAACTATACCAAAGGTGCGATAGAACAATATTTTGCCTTAACAACAACAGCAGCAACAGATGTTATCACCTTAGTGCTCTCTCACTAAGGTGAAAACCCAACATGGCAGTTCTGGGCCCTTGCCTTGTTAGCAAGCCCCGCTCCTGTGCTCATCCAGCCAATCAGCTTTCAGCTTCTGCTTGTATGGGAAAGCAAAATCAATTCACAGTGCTTGTCCCAACCAGCAGGAATGCACATTTCTCCTGCTGTTTTTTTTTTTAAAAAAAAAAACTCCAGGAAAATCCATGAAGGCTTTTCCTGCAGAGTATATGGTGTTTTGCCCCCACCTCCTTCGAAATATGGCAAATCCAAATATGATGTGGGATCCCATTTAGACACATCGTATTCTCCTTGCATTCTGTGAAGAGTCTTTTCGCCATTTAGACAACCCTAGAGTCTCCTCTGGAGGTTAATCTGAACTTTAAAGGAGCTATCCAGGGTGCTGTGCCCTATCCTTGTCTAATAAATTCACACCCTTGCTATCTTCTTTCAGGTTTGGAAAGAATTTGTTCCCCTTACCTGCACGAAATGGGATGGAGTCCACACAGACACACTGTCCCATCTCTGCAGCCTCCACCACTGTCATCCACGTTGCACTCTTTGAAGCCAGGAAGGGGGCCCACAGCATGTGATCACATGCTATGGACCTGCTTCGTGGCTTCAGAGAGTGAGATGCAGAAGGCAGCAGTGACAGTGTCAGATATAGGCCAACATGGCAGTATGGCCTCCTGCAGTCCCAAGGGGAGTGCATCCATTTTTTTCCTCAATGAGCTTTTCCCCCCCCTTCTTGGGGTATTTTGCTGAAATGGTTTACCAGGCTTTATCCCATCTTCCCCCTGCCCTGTCTTTGCCCTGGGTGTCGTGAGGACTACCCAGGAGGGGAAAGGGCCAAGAGCCCTGCATTGTATGGACTGCAGGGCTCCAAGACAGGAGCAAGATGGGGTAAGTAGCCAGCCTAGACAAGCTCTTAGTCTCAAACTTTGAAGGCTCTCATCAGTCCAGGGGTTTATCTAGACAATGAAAAAACTCCTAACGGAAGGCCCAGAGAATACATTTTGTCCCAGTGAGCCACAAAGGAGATTCAACATATTTGGAAGAAGGGGGGCAGAAAACTCCATCTACAGTGCACCAAGAGACTTTGCTGTTTTCCATGAAGTTTTTGATAAACTGCAGAGAGATGAGCACTGCCGGTTGTTTGAATGACTGATTTGCAGCCCTGTGCATTCTGGGCAAAGGCAGAAGTTGAATGCTGATTGGTCCATCATGCAACCAGAGGTGGGTTTTTCTGTTGCAGAGCCTGGAAGCAGTATTTTGGTGTTCTAAAGCTAGCTAGCTATATGTGTTAGCTAATTGCCCCCACAAGCCGGGTACTCATTTAACCGACCTATGAAAGGATGGAAGGCTGAGTGAACCTTGGAGCCCTCTGGAATAGAACTTGCAACGTGGTGACTTGCAGTACTGGCATTTAACCACTGCACCAACAGGGCTCCTTTTGTGTCCCAACACATTGGCTAACACATTAGCTAACACACATTGGAAACTGCTTAATGCAGTGTAGATGTGTAAATTGCTATTGCTTAAAACAGTTTGTAAGCCGCTCTGATAGCCTTGTGGCTGAAGAACGGGGTATAAATAACTAATAAAATAAATAAATAAATAAATAAAGGAGCAACAGTGCACTTTTTTTGCTGTGCTGAGATGAAAAAAAAACACCACTTCTTTTTTTTACAAGCAGAAGGTCTACCTTCCACCTGTTTAAAGTTAAAGATGGGCAGAGAGGTTACTGTTGGGGGGAATATTAGCACCCCATACTCATGGCTGCCATCTTCATTCATGGGAGGGGGTTCTGTGTGCATGTTAATGTGCATCTCTTTGTGGATAATTCCCCCCCCTCCATAAATCGTGGAGACAAAAGGAAGCTGCTGCAATTTTCAGGTAATGTGTGTCCCAGTGCAGTATTTCCTCCCATCTAGCTGAGCCCCAGGATTCCATTTTTTTTTTTCATTTTTGTTGTTGTTTATTTCTAGCCTGCCTTTTTCCCAGTTGGGACACAAAGCAGCTTACAACAAATTAAAAAAACACACACATCATTAAAATTCATTCGATACAAAAGTTAAAACAAAGGTAAACAATCAAAAAATTAAAACCAGATTAAAACATACATCATTAAACATGCATGCATGCAAGCACAAAGACATGCACATGCACGCGCGCGCACACACACACACACTCCAGCAAAACAATTAGCAAGATCCAGTGTGTTGCTTAGGTGAAACTGGGCCTTATACAGTCACTCATCAAATGCCTGTCAGAACAGAAAATTCTTTATAGTTGGACCCCCGTGTTCATGGAGGTTTGGTTACGGGACTTACTGCAGATACCGGAAACCATGGGTAACAGCAAACCCTATTAAAATAAACTCTTCTGGTTTTATAAAAACCATAGAGTTGCATTGGAGGACCTAGAAGATGCCTAGAGAGGATTTCCAACACCAACTCTATGGTACATGTCCCATATGTTGCGTCACACTGATCATTGAAACCACAGATATTGGTTCTGTGGATACAGGGGTCCAAGTGTACTTGTCTGTGAAAGGAAAGTAGGGAGGGTGCCAGTCTAACTTCTTTGGGAAGGTATTTCCAGAGCCTGGGGGCAGCCACAGAGAAGGCCCTCTGTGTGCCCACCAGATATACCTGTGAGGATGGTAGAAGAGACAGAAGAGCTTCTCCAGCAGATCTCAAAGCATGGGTTCATACATAAGGGAGAATACGGTCTTTCAAATGAGGATTAAGGATTCAAATAAAGAGTAAGTGGGTGAGGAATCTGTCAGGTGGGATCATTCTATCCATCCATTTAGTTCCATATTGGAGATTATCAGACAGGAACCCAAAAAGCGTCCCTGTCCCACAATCTCCAATCCTGTCCCTGTCCCAGCACAATAACCCTTCCCATCACTTACCTTCTCTTCCTTCAAAAGGCAGCCCAGGAATGAACGGAGCTCTAATGGAGCTCTGTTCACTTCCTGGACTGAAATCCCGCCTGTTCTCGTGAGAAGACATGAGTGTGGGAAATTCAAAAAGAAAAAGAAAAATACTCACAAAAAAAAGTTCACAAAAGCACATACACGCACTAAAAAAGTAACAAGTAACCCAGGGAGGGTACAAAAAAGAGGGTAGCCTACCTGGTTCTCGCAATCCTACCCGGAAGTGTTCTGGCAGGATCACCCATTGACGCTGGAATCACGAGTCAAAAATGGAGTGAGGTTTCAGATGCCAGCAATGTCAGCACCAAAACAGGACAGCTTCGGCCCATCAATAAAAAGAAATGCCAGAATAACTACAGCAGAATGCAAGAGGACAACATCATGTGATATTGGTATCTTTGTGTTCCGCTGTCATTATTCTGGCACCACATTAGCCACGTCTGATAATTTCCCTAGTTTATACTCTCTGGTAGCAGCTCTCCAGGAATTTAGAAAAGGGCTTTCTCCATAGCTACCTAGAAATACCAGGTATTGAATCTGGGGCCTTTCGTCTGCCAAGAATATGCTCTACCATTGAGCTAAAACCCATCCCCAAGGTGAGATCCTGGCACCTTGGTCAATGCAGGGTGAGAAGTTAAGCTTAAAATATCATTTATCATCTGATCTTGTTAGATCAATAGACAAGGATCAGCCATCCACTGTGCTCCCCTTCCCCCCTGCCACCTCCCAAAAAACCCAACTCTTGCTCAAAGACAAGGATCTTCACATTTGCAGTCAATTTAAATCTGGCAAAAATTCAAAATAGTTGTTCCTCATGATGGCAGGCTCGTTACAAGATTGATCATTGCCTGCCGAGGCATTTGAGAAAATCTATCACCAGCAGAGGCGTCCAGCATTATTCTGTGGAAAATATAGGGACATTTCACAAAGCGAACATCTTTGCATTTGTAGACAAAATAAAGTACAAGATCTAGGGTGTTATTTATTTCACAGGCCACTATATAGACAGTGGTGAGAGAGAACTGTATTTATTATGTTCCAACCCAATTATCAGGCTTCGCAGAGGACCAGAAAATCTGTCATCTTCCTTTGGACAAAGGACTTACGTGTAACATACAGGGCAGTTCTGTCTGTTGAAGCTGCAAAAAATCTTAAAGAAAAGGTCTAGATATGAAGTCAGAGATATATGAATGCCTCTTCCATCTTTTTTGTTGTTAAAGGTAGTTGCTGGATGGGGCGGGGCGGGGCGGGGCAAAGGAATGAGCCTTCCTACCACATACATATGCTGCTTCCCTGATGCAAGTCACCTATGCTCCCCAAGCATCCAGGCCCCTGTATCACAGGACTTTGAAAACTTAAATTGTGAGCTACATGGGTCAGCAATGTGATCCGGCAGCTAAAAAAATAAATGCAATTCTAGGCCGGAGTATAGTGTCTAGATCAAGGGAAGTAATAGTACCACTCTATTCTACGTTGGTCAGACCTCACCTGGAATACTGTGTCCAGTTCTGGGCACCACAATTCAAGAAGGACATTGATAAGCTGGAATGTGTCCAGAAGAGGGCAACCAAAATGGTTAAAGATCTGGAAGCCATGCCCTATGAGGAGTAGCTTAGGGA
Organism: Gambelia wislizenii; assembly: GCA_030847615.1. Lineage (NCBI taxonomy): Eukaryota > Metazoa > Chordata > Lepidosauria > Squamata > Crotaphytidae > Gambelia > Gambelia wislizenii. The sequence goes on along the minus strand of JAUMIR010000010.1, from coordinate 29,128,785 downwards.
CCTGGGTATGTTTAGCCTGGAGAAGAGAAGTTTAAGAGTTTAAGAGGTGACATGATAGCCATGTTTAAATATTTGAAGGGATGTCAGACTGATGATGGAGCAAGCTTGTTCTCTGCTGCTTCAGAGACTAGGACATGGAGCAATGGATTCAAACTACAGGAAAAGAGATTCCACCTAAACATTAGGAGGAACTTCCTGATGATAAGAGCTGTTCAGGAGTGGAATGCACTGCCTGGGGAGTGTGGTGGAGTCTCCTTCTTTGGAGGTTTTTAAACAGAGGCTGGATGGCCATCTGTCAGGAATGCATTGATTATGTATTCCTGCATGGCAGGGGGTTGGACTAGATGGCCCTTGTGGTGCCAGTGTTATGATTCTGTGATTCTCTATAATCCCCCTGAGCCAGCATGATGAGCCAAATGGGGATTCTGGAAGTGAGAGTCCAAAGATAACTTTTCTGAGTTCTGTGCACAACTTGGAATTGTAGTCCAAAAGAAAGACCTTTTCCAAGCACTGCCCGCTGGAAGCCAATGACTGGCACTCTGGTTAGTGACATCCACATGCATAAGGTGCACTACACATGCAGGGTGAATTATTCACCATAGCACAATAGATGTACAGTATTCTGCAGACTGCAGCGAAGCAAGGTTGCAGATGCAGGAATACAGCACATTGCAGTTGTGCATTGTGCATTGTGCAATGGCACCCAGTCATTGACTTGTGTTGCACACAGTTGCGCTTCTGCATGGGTTGCACTTCTTTAATGATGGTGCAGCATATCTCTATGCACAGATATTTACACTACACTGATAGGATGCTGGATTGGAGCCTATATATGTTTCCCTTTGCAGCTAGTATGGATTGCTGTAGGAACAGGTTTACAGTGGTGGGAAAAGCATAATCCAACCCCCGCACCGCATAATTCCAGCATTGTAGCCTGAGTCCAAATAAGTCCTTGCTGAGACTGCTTTAATAACAATAAAGATGATCCCATTGCATTTAGGCATCTACAGCACTGCATCTAGTTTGCCTCAACCCCAAAAAGGTTTTTGATGTGCCTTGTTTCAGTGACCAGTGTTCCTGAGGGTGTTCCTTTTCAGTATATTTTATTTCTGTTTCCAGTTCTGCCCTGAGAGGATCTATGATAGCTTTCAGTTGATACAACAAAATATTTAACAGATGGATGGACTGTCATTGTTGTTGTTATGTGCCTTCATTTCTGACTCATGGCGACTCTAAGGTGAATCTATCTCAGGGTTTTATTGGCAAGATTTGTTTCCAAGATGCCTTTTTCCCTTTGCCTTCCCTGAAGGCTGAAAGATTTTGGCTTGTCCAAGGTCACCCAGCAGGTTTCCATGGCTGAGCAGGGATTTGAACCCTTGTCTCCCAGTGTCTTTATCCAACACTCAAACCACTACACCATGCTGGCTCTCTGATGGACTATCATCCTTCTGTGAAAGCCCTCCACAGATCACCCCTTCCTTCCTTTCTGAAGCCCTCTAAACATGAAAGCCAGTGGCATGTTTAGAGTATAGACTGGGAGGTGGAGAATCCAACCTCTAGTTCCTATAGAGCTTAGAAATGTATTGGGTGACCCTGAGCCAATCACCCACCCTACCTTCCAGGGTTGTTGGGAGGATAACAGTAAGGAGGAAGAGAGCCATGTATGAGCTCATTAAAGGAAAGGTGAAATATAAATTGGCTGGAATTCTACACATGCTACTTACTTACATAACTACCATAGTTGCAGAGCTATGTAGTATCTCCCAGCCCGAACCCCCTTCCCCCTCTAATCCTGACTTAGCAGCAGCAGCAGCTGTGATTCACAGGAATCTGGTTTCCTGCTGATCAGGACACAGGAGATGTTTCCACCCGTCCCCACCCCCATGAGCGATCTCCAGTGCAAGCAGAAATTGAAGTGGGACCTTGCTTCTGAAGGTCACACTGGAGATTGCTCATGGGAGAGGGGTGGAAACATCCATCTGCTGCCTCCTGATCAACAGGAGAACAGATCTCAGTCACTCAGCAGTAGCTGCTGCCCAGTAAGGTAGGATTGGGGACTTTTATGATCTCTTATGTATATCCTACACTATTCAATATGTAGGGATTGTGAACGCAAATCAGTTACAAATGGGTAACTCTAGGTTACACATTCATAACTGAGATCATGAATTCCAAATGTAGTAAATAAATAATAATAATCATAGAATCATAGAGTTGAAGGAGACCGCAAGGACCATCCAGTCCAACCCCCTGCCATGCAGGAATACCTAATCAAAGCACTCCCAACAGATGTCCATCCAGCCTCTGTTTAAACACCTCCAAAGGAGGAGACTCCACCACACTCAGAACTTCAACAGAATTTGTGCATTGGGGGAGATGAAAGCTCAGTACTGACTCTGCAACAATTCCTAGCTAGCGGCATTTGTGAACCCTTGTATTACTAAGCCATGCTTGTTATCTATAGTTGCATGAGGCTTCGAAATATGGGAAGAAGCCTTTTTCAGCCTGAGGGCCAAAGTTGTTTTCAAAGAAGATCTACAGAAGCCACATTCTGATAATGGGTCTCATCAAAGGGTAGGAACAAAAATGTCGGGGTATTTTATGCTTGAGAAGCTTACTTCCAGGAACTACGGGTATATCCACACCCTTAAAAACAATCAGCACATACTTTATGATCCACAGATTATCCTCTGGATTGAAATGTGTAAAGCTGCATCTACACTGCACAATTGTAGCCATTTCATATCACTTTAACCATCACAGCTTCACCCTTTGGAATCCTGGGATTTGTAATCCAGTGGGTACTTAGAATCCACTGCTATACAGTTCTAGTCCAACCCCACTGCACTGTAGCTCTCTCAAGCTCTCTAGTAGGGAATCTGAAACTACAAATTCCAGGATTCCAGAAGATGGAGACAGGACAGTTGAAATGCTATAAGGGTAGTGTGGATACAGCTTTACAAGAGAGATTTCAATCCAGAGGATTTTTAAATTATTTTAAAGTATGTGTTGATTGTTTTTAATATGTACAGTTGTCCCTCCACATTCACAGATTTGGCATTCATGGATTTAAGTATTCACGGCTTGAAAATATTCTTTAAAAAAGAAAAAAAGCAAACCTTGATTTTGCCATCTTATATAAGGGACACCATTTTGCTATGCCACTGCATATAATGGGACTTGAGTATTCATGGATTTGGGTATTCACTGGGGGTCCTGGAACCAAACCCCAGCAAATGTGAAGGGACAACTGTATTGGTTTTCTGTACTCTTTTAACTGGTGTTATATGTCTGCAGGCTGGCCCCTGTATCCATGGATTTTGGTATCCACAGTTTCACTTATCCATATCTGAAAAAAATGTTCTCTAGGCATTTCTAGGCCCTCCAATGTGATTCTATGGTCAACTTCCAGCGTTCGTCTCATTGAAAATAATAGGGTTCCATATTATCCACTGTTTCAGGCTGGTGGTAGTGGTGGTCTTGGAACATATCCCCCGTGGATACAGGGGTTGACCTGTAATTTGTTGTTGTCCCCCACCTCGATCCATGGGGAGAGGTGGGTATGAAATTAATATTATGACCATTATGATTATTATATGATGGGGGAAAGTATACTGTACATGCAAAAGCTGGGAAACAAATGAGTGATGTTGTTGTGGGGGAAAGAGTGTAACCATTTGGGGATATGCCAAAGGCCCAGGTTTCACCTCAGCTCCTGATGTTCCTCACCCCTGCTTTAGAATAGTCTTCAGCATAGGGCCCCCATACCTATTCTTAGTCATATTGTGTGGCTGGAATTAAATGATAGAATGGCTTGCTGTGATTGCAGCCGCCGTCTCCCCACTCTGCACCCCCTGCTTGCCCTGCTCTGCAGGCCCATCCCTAAGCCATCCATTCCTCCCAGGAATGCCAGAGTGCCAATCAGTCTCCTTGCAGCCTTCTCACAACTCATCTCCAACCTGACCAGTTCTCCCCCCTCCCCTCCCCTCCCAAACCCCCTCTCCCCTGGGCTGTCTCCAATCAGAGCAATTGCCCATCATGGAGCTGCTATTCATTTAGCTTTCATCACGGCTCCCATTTAAAAGCAACAAAAATGATTGAAGAGCCAGGAGGGAGTCAGCTATCAGGACAGATTAGCAGGGCTAAATACCAAAAGCTCATCCGAGGTGGTGGTGGGGTGGGTGGAGGGAGGTGGCGGGATGGAATGGTAGAGGAATCTCTCTGGAGATGGGAACCGGAGAGAGTTAAACACTGTGTGTTGTTCGCTTACAGTCTTGTGCTATTGTGCTAGTGTATCCTGGACCTTTTTTACAATCTGTCAGCATCTGGATAGGGGAGCAGAAAAATCCCTGATGAAAGAGACAATTTAGGGTGGAACAAAAAATCAAAGTCCCAGAACCAGGCAGGGAGGGAACCCATTCTCCAGAAGTAAAGTACGTGGCTTCCCACCATCTCTCCCAAAGTAAACCCCACTATTTTCTCTCAGTATCTCCCATGCTGGAGAGAGCCATTGTGGTGTAGTGGTTTGAGCACTGGACTAGGGGCCTTATTGCACTACGCTGTTATAGTCCTACTAGCTGACCTAGCATAACATACGCCATTATAGTAAATTTGAAAGGTTCACACGGTTCAGCTACATGCCATTATTTTAGGAAAATAATATTGCATTGTTTTACATGTGAGTGGTGAGTAGCTGAGGGAGTGAGAGGAGGGAGGGACTCTTGTGAGGCTGGGAGTGTAGTTGCAGATTCAGTGGCAGGAGTGGATTGTGAGGTGGAGAGGGAATTTGCATGTGAGTGGTGATTGGCTGAGGGAGCGAAGGGAGGGGATTGGTTGGGTAAGTGGCCAATCAGCACACTGGGAAAGGAAACATACCCAATAGTTTTATATAGATAGATAGATTATACTACTTTAACTGCAATAGCTACCTCCTGTGGAATCCAGGGATTTGCAGTTTAGGGAGGGGCATTTAGCATCCTTAGCCAAAGAGCTCTTAGGTTTCACTAAATTACAAACCTCCAAATATCACAGGAGGCAGCCATAGCAGTTAAAGTGGAATAATAGTGCTATAACAGTGTACTACAATATAAGGCTAGGACTCTGGAGAACAGGGTTCAAATCCCCTCTCAGCCATGGAAACCTACTGGGTGACCTCGGGCAAGTCACACTTTCTCAGCCTCCAAGGAAGGCAAAGACAAAAAACCCTCTGAACAAATCTTGCCAAGAAAGCACTGTCAAAGGTTCACCTTAGGGTTGCCATAGGCCAGAAACAACTTGAGGGCACACAATAGCAACAACATCTCCCACAACTACTGTGTGTTCCCCATTTCTGAGGTTGTATGGATTCCAATGGATCTGCACTTCCAAAGGGCATACTTGCCCCAGCTGTGGAGAAAGGGTGGTCCTGGTGTTTGTGCAGAAGGGGCACTGCCTGTCTAACCCCCCAAATAAGGTGCACTTAGAGCAGGGTGGGGAATGTACAGCCCCTGAACCCTAATATTGCAATCCTTGAAGCCCTCTGCAACCCCCAACCCCTCAAAAAAAGTCTCCAACTCCTTCCCATTGGGGAAGGGACTGTAAACCATGAAGCTCCAAGCCCATTCAGTCTCTGAACATCCCCTCCTTCTAAAATGTTTCGGTTTTCAGCCAAATATTGGCCAAAATGGCTGCTGGAAGTAATATCTCACCACTTCTGGTTGCCATTTTGGCCACTATATGGCTGAAAACAGTGCTATTTGGAAGCAGGGACAGGCTAATGTGGCCCATGTTGGGGGTTGGGAAGGAAAACTGGTACCTGCATAATTGCCCACTTTGACATAGATACAGCAAAGGAGGATGTTGGATAGGAAACTTAGACATGGGCTCCACCTCTGGGGATCCCTTGGCTTTGCTTTTGTGTTCCTGCCCTTTGTCCAGCTAACCCTAGTGGGTATCACCTGGCACTGGAGGAGAGCAAGGAGAGAAGATTGCTTGCTCCTTACATGAGCAGAGAGAGGAGAGAAAATTGAGTTTTCTGTGAGTGGGTAGGTAGGATGAATGTGACACTGTTCACTCCAAAAGCACAAACATCCTACATCCCCCATCCATTCCTTAGGTAGCCCCTGAACCCTCTCTATCCATTTCACCATGCCACCTGTGGGGGAAAAAGGCTGTACCTTGGCTTCCAAGTTTATTCACACCCACCCACCCACACTTCTAGAGGCCCACTGAAAAGAATAACCTTGAGGAAGGTTGCTAGAGGCAAAAAATGACCCCCATCTCCAAGATAGTTGTTGTCTTCTTACCACCAGCAGCAATGGAGAAACAGCCACTGGGGCGATCCCTGGAAAGATGAGAGGCTTTCATGTCCACCCCCCGAATAACCCCTAAACTTCAGAGGACATGGAGGGGAGCTTTGGTTTTCAGAAAGATTGTTTTAATGACTCTGTTTATATGATGTTTCTGCACCCATGTTCCATCCCTGGCCAGGTTCTGTCTCTGCCATCCCACCTTAATTACACAACAGCAGAGGAAATTCATTAAAGGTACTTCATATTGCTGTTCAGAAACAAATAAGAACTCTTGTTAATGTCTGCACAAAGGGGACTGTGCTACTATGAAAATTAAAACTGTGTTAATATAAAACAGTTTTAATTTTCTTACTAATATAGCCCCCTTTGCACAGGCCTTCTGGGAAACTTACATTTGTGTGTGGGGGGGGGGGGTTTGAGAGCAACAACATGAAGCATCTTCTGTGAGTTTATTTGATGTTTTGCTTTTGCTGTTATACAATGAGCTGCAGGGTATTCATTTTCTTTTTTTCATCTGCTCATTTTCACAATGCCAATTTCTCCCTATCAGGATTGTTTAAAAGCAGCAGACAAAATTTGTTCCCACTCACTCTGCAAAACCAAAGTGAAGTCGCAAATAATCCCACCACACCCCTCTTGACTATTGAGGATTTCTCATACATATATAAATGGGTGAGCATGCAGCTGAGCTATGAGTGATATAAATTGCAACAGGAAAAAAAAAAAGAATGGAGAGAAAACAAGTTTTCAACCAATTAATCTTCCTCCCTCTCTGTGTGTGACATGGCCACCAGCAAGGCCAATTTACCTCATCCTCTTCCAAAATATTTCAGAAGAGGAAATCCCATACAAGCACCATAAAAGACACATACTTTTCTGTTCCCAGTCAGAACGCTTGCCCTAACCCAAACCAAGAAGACAAATTCTCCTGAAACTTCAAAAAGGAAATACTACTGTCTTCAAAGCAGCCATGACCTTTAAGTTAAATTCTGTCCTCACCATCTGACTAGGTTGCCATATTCTGGCTCCCCAAATCCAGGTGGTCTACATTTGTATACCTTGCAAATCATGTGATGTGATGGGAAAGGGTTAATACAATTGAATTTCTGCTGTTTTCCCACTCTAAATCATCCCTAGAAATATAGTTATTGTTGTGTTAAAAGGAAATGTGGGATAAACGCCTAGCTAATGGTACAAATGGGCACCAGAAAGCATGGCCAGAATATTGATTTTTTTAAAAAAAAAATGCCAACCAGGCAAGCAGTATGGCAACCCTAAACCTCAGAGATGAAAGGATGGCCTTCTTTAAGCCAGCCTTACAAAGGAATTTGAATTTTATCCTTATCATCTCTGGAAGAAAGTACCTTACCTCATTATTTCAGGTAAGAAGTACCACCTTCTTTGTGCTAGCTCAAAGATACAGTATATGCCCTTTACTTCTCACTTCAAGAACCAACTGCCATTGTTTTCATTCAGATTCAAAACAGAGTGTCTTAGTGGAATGTCTAGACTCCAGAATGGAACGTATCAGTAGTCCTACACTTGATAACAGATTTTTGGCAGATGTAACTCTACAATCATAAAACACAAGAACCTGAAGTCATCCTGCAAAAAGGCACATCTTAACCAAGGTACTCACAGATCTATCCTTCCTGAAAGAGTCAGCCCTGCCTGGTTCCAAATCTAAATATTTCTGCTATAGGGTAGGTGGGGTCTTGTTTACACAGTCCTCTGCTAGAAGGCAATCATAACATTCCATATCATCAATGCAGCAACTTAATGCCTGGATGTGCCTTTGCTTCATGCCAATAATGCAGGTTTATGTGCACCATTCCAAGAGATCCTTTGTGGAATCTCAGAGGATTCCCATGAACAATTCTTTGCATTTAACCTACACAAAGTATAAAGTATATCCTTCTGAGACCCCATCTTTCACTTTTCCCCTGACATGGGTTAGCTAGGGTGCTGCACTAGCTAACTCAGTTCCGCTTGTGTGTTCATATGCCATCAGCATGCCATGAAACCAAGGTTTCTAATTCTAGATGCCTTGATCTCATACTCCATGCTCAGTCTCTCAATGAAGAAGCCATGGGAGGAAGACATGGTTCCATCTTTGAATGCCTGGGTCCCATATCAGTGGCCATCAGCTTGGTATACATGCTTGTGCTTGAGTCAAGGTCCCAAGATGTTATCTTCACAGCTGTCAGACTTGGGTAGCACTGCGTACATGTCTGGGGCCAGGTCGTGGAGCTGGGAGAGGAAAGCTGCTCTCCATGGCACTGATAGGCTGGAGAGAATTGGAAGGAAAGTGAATATGGGTCAGAAAAGTGTTTGAAATGTATAAGGAAGTCAGAATTCAATGTTGTTGCCCCAGGCTCTGCTTTTCATGGGATTTGCTAGAAGTAGGGATGGGTAAGAATTTCAATTCATTTTGATAAGAATTATCAGAAAGCACAAATTTCTTTCCATCTGTGATAGAAAGAAGATTTTTAAAATCTGAATGTAGGAAAAATCAAAGCTCACAGATTTGTCCATCCAGGTCTAGGGTTTGGGTCTTAAATGTCTGGGAAATAATCCCTGTGTATTCAACCATGACTTAAGGTTGCCACCATTATTTTTATTACTTTTAGAACTTCTTGTCCTTAACACTTCTATGGTTGCCAGGTACAACATTAATTAAGCCACACAATGAACAGAAGTATCTGTTGAATTTCCTGAATTTAATTTCACATTTTTAAAAAGAATCTGCTCCACATTCACACATTTCTTTGCATTCAGGAGTAAAAGAACTTGAGGTTTAAAAAACATGAACGTAGGAGAAATTAAAAAGGGAGCACTCTTTTCAACCCTACTTCTTATACTCTGTTACCTACCCTGTCAGCCCCCATCTTGGAATATCAAATAATTGGCTATGTTTTATAATTTGGCTAAGATGGCCATCCACATGGTTACAGGTAAACCAGGAACACCCCCCCCCACACACACACACAAATATCAAGGTGGGATTCATGCAAGACCGAGGGAAGGGCCTTTGGAAATTCCCTAAAACAGTAAACACTCAAATAAGAACTTAACACCTGGAGGTGAGTAATTCCCTAATCCACTCAACAATAGCAGATACCTTAATGCTTGTAAAAGGGTGTCTTCCTCTCCTGCTCCCATTCCAGCCAAAGATCTTGCCTGTTCCCCTGTTCAATTTCAAAAGGCATCAGCTATTTGCACCCATTAAAATGATTAACTCTTCCGGAGCACCCTTTGTTTAGCCATGGGAACCTCCGAGAAACATTGTATCCCACTCAAAATTCCTATTCCTTCAAGGAAAATATTTCATATTAATATCACTCTAAAACACCACCAAAATGTGCACAGACCCCCGCCCTTCCTGAATCCATGCCAGTCTGTGTTACTATTCTGCTTTCTGGACCTCCTCATTGTCAGTGTACTTTGCGATCTCAGCTTTGCAGGATTAGAATAGCATAACCTGCTACCCCCTTACTCTTTTCCTCTATCCAAAGACTTCCTACTATTTTCGATAGCCTTGTCTGAAGGCTGAGTGTTTGTGTGAATGCTGTTGTTATTAACTTCCAATAAAGATAACTTAATTGTACTATCTAGCTTGAGGTTTCTTCCTTAGTACTGGTATACATAGGTCTACAAGATCCTGCTAGTTACCTGCCTCTCATATCACCAAGTCAAGTGCATTAATTCCCCATATTCATATTTGTATATTAGAGGGTCCCCCACAGACCCCCCCTAGCATTTCAGGTAACATGTTCCAAGTGCTGTACTTTAGCAAAGTATTTGTTACAGGACTTACCAATGAGGTTGGAACTCCATATTTGCACAGGTGTTTCTCATAGGTGATGGCATAGATGTCCGAGTCTCCAGATGACCAGCAGGAATTCCTCCAAGAAGGGTCATTTGATTCCAGCTTGTTACCATTGGGAAACTGAAATGGCATTGGGAGGTGGCAGGGTGAGGGGAGAGGTCTATTAGATGATGGAATTTATTTCTCATCTTTATTGACCACTTTTCCATGTATGTATGTGAAGTCACACACCAAAACTGCAATAAGGTTGAACAATTAAAACGCTTAACACTTACAAAGAGAAACAAGAACCAGGAGTGAAAAATCATTACCCGGCACTCAACGTTCCAAATTTCTAAGTGGTAAAATGGCACATCCATTAAACAGTGAACTATAATTCAATCTAAAACCTTATTAAAAAGAAGTTTGAATTGGTCCCTTAGTGTTGCTAATGCTAGTACCCCACACCTAGCCAATGGCGAAGCAGGATGGGGATCATAGTTCATCAACATCTGGTGAACCAAAAGTTTCCCAGCTTTGCATTAAAGGCTACAATGTGGTACAGAGTGTGGTACAGAGCTTACAGTGTTGAACTGAAATCCAGGTCCCAGTCCATACACTGAACCACAAAACTGGGAGATCTTAGGTCAGTCATCACTCACAGCCTGCCCACCTTACCAGTTGTTATGTGGATACAGTGGGGTGGGGGGGAGAGAGCTACATACACAGCCTTAATTTCATTGGAGGAAAGTTGGGACACATATATAACAAATGAATGAATACATGAAATCAACTTGGCAGTGTCACTTCCCTCATGCATGTTCATTGTTTCATGGTGAGACCATTAAATTGTGGCCTTTGTGCACAGATGAGTAAGCAGCCACAGGTCATGCAGTCACCAGTAGAAGGTTCATTCACTTTCTATTGCCTCAAAAGGCCATTTTTAGAAGAACATGTTCACAAATTCTGCAGTGAATCAAGACATGGGGAAATGAAGGAAAGAACATGTGTCTTTGAACCAGCTTTTACATCTACCAAGTAGGTTTGCTCACTTTTGTGTGTGTGTGTAGGAACTCAGAACTTTTAAAGTGGGTTTTGCATTTTTCTGTAAAGTGTGCAGTACTGCCAAGCAGGAAAAATAATACCAATGGATAGGTGGCTCGTGTCTTTGTGGTCATTCAGCCTGTCTTCTTGTACTTACTCTCTGTATGTGCTTAGATTCACAAAAATAGAAAGCCACCAGTTTTGAATGGAGGGAGGAGTTTTACACAAAGCAAATTTTGTGAAAATTGCAGAAATGGTGTTTCTGACTCCCGACAAAAAAAAAAGAGGTCCATTTTGTGCTGTACGAGAGATGCCAAGAGAGCTGGAGGATCCTTGAGATGCCATCTTACTGAAGCAAGATGGACAGTCTTGAGTAGAATTGGAAATGGCAAAAAACAAAACAAAACAAAACTATACATCCCTAACACATAGGACTTTATCAGATGCAGTAAATATGGCGTCATAACAATGCCTAATTAATGTGAAGGAGCATGCATACCAGACAGTGTCGTCTTTTCGCGATCATGTGTAGGGAATAAGGCATTCTTTTTTATTCATGGGCCAAGCTGTCAAAAGATTTCCGTGGCACTTTTTTGCTGGTATTGCCGGCAGTTGAAACCTCATGCTATTGTGCTCTCGTGATTACAGCATCAATGCCAGAACACTTCAGTTCAGATCAAGAAAGTCAGGTAGGGGACACTCTATTCATGAACCTCCCTGGTTTACTTTTAAGTTTTAAAGTGTGTTTCCATGCTTGTGTGTATGTTTTGTGTTTATCTTTTGCTGTATTCTTTAAATTTACTGTGCTCACATTTTCTTGCGAGAAGTGTCAAGATCATGAACACAGAAATAAACAGCTCTGCTTGTGCTCTGTTTATGCTGGGGCTGCCTTTTAATGCTACAGAAGGTAGGTCTGAAATAATGGGTTCTTTTCATGGCAGAAAAACAATTTAAAATATGGTGGGAAAGAAATGTTTATGGAGGTTCATCTGATAAAGTCCATACACACACAAACACAGAAAGAGGGAGGGAGGGAGTAAATAGACATATATTATTTGATTTCACCTGACGTGACAGATAGTGCTGCTGATTCTCAAGTGGAGTTTTCTTGTTCTTTGCTGCAAAGGACAAAGTCAACATCACTATGATTTTTCATCAAGCGCCTGACCAGTCTCTTCAGGCTCAAAGTCACTATGGAAAATGAACCAGGTACCTCTTTTCACCCACTGGCTTCTGCTTTGGTGTGTGTACAGCCAAACCCTGAGTCCCTGACACCATGAAAACAACCTATCCCTTTCATGACTACTTCACTACATAACCACTGGGGGTTTTTTTGTTTTTGTTTTTGTTTTTTTGCCCCCTAAGTACTTATTACTACAAGTGAGGCCTGTTCACAATTGTTGCATTGTGAAGTGTTCCTATTCATGGTTTCATTCAACCAACTATGCCTTCTTCCAGAATATCCATTCATGTCTCCCACTCTGCTCTCCACACACCTTATTCAGTCAATATTCTGAACACTGTGTTTTAAGATCCCTCTCTTAAGATTCCCTCTACCTAAATATTTTTGGAGTTCTACAAATCTAGACACTCCCCCAAGTCTGCTGATACGTCCCTCTTGTGAATGGGCAGTGTTGTTTTGCTGTATGAGCAATGAGATTCTTATCTGTACACTAGAAACAGAGGGAATGATGATCCAATAATCATCCACAGCATCTGAATTGATCAGTATCAGGCAGGTAAAAGCTGATACTGATCTATGCATACACCTGGCTGAAGAAAAGGAAGGCTTGTTATGATATTAGTGGCAAAGCCTAGTATGCTGGGAGACTCAGATTCTGTTCTTAAAACCTAGCCCTTCAGTCTCCATCTGATTTCAACATTGTTAAATCGTTTGGGAAGCACCAAAGATATGGCTAAAGGAAAGGGTGAAGCAGCTGAAGATTAAAGCCCTGTATCTATGGCTAGAAAGAGCATTTCTCCACAGGCATCATGTGCCCCCTCCCAGGTCTCCTAGGGGGTAAAAAAAAAATCCCAGTCTTTTTTTGAAAAAAACATTTTTGTTCTAAAATGCCACAACTGTCTTGTAGGGAGTGGGGGGCATAGAATCATAGAATCATAGAGTTAAATTTGCAAAAATGACCCCCATAGAACCTAGAGGACACTAGAGGCATTTTGGGGCAAACAAATATAGGCTTTTTTCTGCAGTGGACATGTGGTGGAGAGCTTTACCTGCCGAAGCTGTCTTAGGGGGCTAATGTGCTCCCCCCAGCCTCCCATAGTTGTCCACCCCTGCTATGCACACATATAGCTTCAAGCAGGAATAGGAAACTTAGGAACTAGGGTTTGGGCCCTCCAGATGTTTCAGTCAGAGCTTTTTGACTATGGTTTGGAAAGACCTGGGGCCCATCTATATGAAGGAATAAAATGTGGATTGGTGAGCAGTTAACGCCAATTCACAACAGCTTTCATTTGTCTCAATTATTATTTTTTTAAGATTGCTGGGGTGCAAAGCTATCCATGTTAGCTGTTTGAACGAGCATACTAGCAAATCAAGATGGCGGGTGCAAGTGAATTACTTGTGGTTTTAGGACTTTCTCAGACATATCTTAAATCCAGAAGAAGCCGCCGGGAGAGGAACGCAGCTGCTCCGTGGCAGGGGGCAGTTTCTGATGATGCCGTCCCTCTCACGTTACCCTCCGTGTTCCTTCTGTGTCACATGGAAGGAAAAGGCACCATTTTTTATTCACGAAGAACTTCCGTGCATAAAAAGTGGCGCCTTTTCCTTCCATGTGACATGGAAGGAACATGGAGGGTAACGCGAGAGGGACGGCGTCATCAAAAACTGGTCCCCTGCCACGAAACAGCTGTGTTCCTCTCCCAAACCCTCAGGACGACTTTTTCCTGTCTGAAAATGTCCTTATTCTTCCCAAGTTGCCACCATCAAACAGTTAAAAAAAAAACCTAAATTCAATGTGCAGAAGAATGATCCTCCACTTAAATAAAATAAAAATAAAAAAGAAACACTGTTTCATTGTCTCAGTGCATGATAACAATGACAAAAATCCAACATGGTGGTTCTGGGCACTGCCTTGTTTGCAAGTTCTTCCCCCTGTGCACATCTGACCAATCAGCTATCTGCTTCAGGAATGTACAGCGATGTGATTCAGTTGCACTTTTCTCCCACAGTTTTTAAAAAACTGCAGGAAAAAACCCAAATTCTTTTTTGGCATAGTTTTTTGTGGGTTTTGGCACCCCTCCTTCCAAATACCATGATTCAATGTGGAATTTCATTAACAAAGATGGGATTCCCCCATGACTTCCATGAGGTGTTTTTTCACTGTGTAGACAGGCACCTGGTTGGTTAATGCAGAATAAACTTGATTGATTATAGATGATGATGGGAACTGAAATCCGTAACAGTAACTTTTTCAAGCTCTGTTTTGGCCTACAACTACCACCAGTCCCACCAGCATAGGTAATGGTAAAGGACTGTGTGAATTGTAATCCAAAACACCTAGAGGGCCAAAGGTTTCCCAACTCTGGCTTAATGGACAGAAGTCATTCAGTTCCTTGAACTGGACTGAACTGGTGGGACTGCTTAATGATTTGATGCTTTTGAATCTAATTGGCTGAAAGAAGGCCAATAGATGGCCAAGGCATTATTGGTTTTATACTTTTCTTTATACTTCTCTTTTGATTGGTCAGATTATTGATGGATACAAAGTCTTTGTAATTGACTGACCCACACAGTACAGCTCACCTCTTCGATAGCAGGTGAGCCAAATCAGCCAGGCCAACAAGAACAGGAGGGCAATAATCAGAAACATCCCAAAGATTGAGCCAATCACAATCCCAGCAATGGCTCCACCACTCAGATTTGTATCTGCAAGGAAGAAGGAGAAGGGAGAAGCTAGAATTAAAATCACAGGGCTCCCACCGGTCTTGGGAAAGGTCCTTTTTTGGACTACGGCTCCCCAAATCCCCCAACCTCCTTCCCCACATGAACAGTTTTTCACTGATTGCCACAAAAACTACTGCTCTCACTTAGAACTGTTTGATTTATCCTTAGTGTCATTATCATCAACTGACCGTTAAATTGTGATGTCATCTCATTAATTATATTCTTCTTAACTGCCTAGGTTTGCTCATGAAACTATTGGCAGTAATTATTCTCCTCACACTCACTCACAATTGGCTTAACCTGTCCTCATTGCAGTCCAATCCTGAGCTTGAAAAAGTTACCTTCCTGGACTACAGCTCTGAGTATCCACCAGTCAGAATACACACACACATATATATATATATATATATACACACATATATTTGCTGTTGCTTGCCTTCAATTCCTTCTGACATATGTTGAGCCTAAGGTGAGCCTATCACATGGTTTTCTTGGTAGAATTTGTACAGAGAAGTTTTGTCCTTGCCTTCCTCTGAGGCTGAGACTGTGTGATTTGCCCAAGGTGACCAAGTGTACTGGCATCCCCAGATTCAGTGACCAGCAGTTTCAGAGTTCAAAACAGAAAATATTATTGTCACAGTAATAAAAAGAGCTATCCCTACAAGTTTATTGTTCAGAATGAAACCTAACTGAAAAAGAGTATATTAAAAGCATATTGCATATCTACAAAAATCTGGCAGGCTATACAGTCATTGGCTAACAATAATCCCTACTCCCATTTCCCACCATACCAAAACTCAGCCTCTTTTCCCCAGAGCTGAGACCTAGATGCAGGACTTATCAGACTGTTATAGACACAGAGCACATTCTCCCTTTTACAGTCAGGATACATACTGATTAACAAGACAGAAAAATGCAAGGACCATTACCCACAAGACTACACAGTAATACTGAACTTGGCAGAAAAAGGTCACATCCAGGACAGATCCTAACATCCAGTGGGTTTCCATGGCTGAGCCCTGGTCTCATGCTGCCTCTCTTAAATTTGATTTAATTCACAGGGATCTGAGCTGTAACCTGTCATGGTTTTCTGGAATTCAGTTACACCAGTCATCTGTAATCCACTGGAATCAAACTATTCAGCACTGCTCTTGTTATTGTGTGCCTTCAAGTCATTCCCGACTTATGGTGACCCTAAGGCAAACCTATCACAGGGTATTCTTGGCAAGATTTGTTCAGAAGGGGTTTGCCTTTGCCTTCCTCTGAGGCTGAGAAAGTGTGCCTTGCCCAAGGTCACCCAGTGGGTTTCCATGGCCAAGTGGGAATTTGAACCCTGGTCTCAAGAGTCACAGTCCAAGGCTCAAGCCATTACACCACACTGGCCCTCTTATATACTTTTACAGAGCTTTAAAGAGCTACTTATCAGACTACAACTCCTAGAATCTCCATTTAGCATGGGTTCTAGCAAGGTTATTTGTTTGTACTACATCTACTAGAATATTCTAGCCAGCATAACCACTGGGAACTGTGATCCAAAGTAACTTCCCAAATTCTGATAGAATCTATCTTGTTCAGAATATGAACAATTGCCTGGGATCTTTCCTATGAACATTCCCAGGAAACGCTGAGTATTACAGAAAGAAAATACAAGTCACACACACACCACTCATATTTGTCGGGATACGTCCCCAGACTTACCGTTTATAAATGAAACCATGGATATTAGCAAACTGCCATAGAATAACATAGAATCGCACTGGAGGACCTAGAAAATGCCTTGAGAGGACACCTCTTTAGGTATCTGGAGGTCCTCCAGTGCAACTCTATGGACAACAAGTTGACCACAGAGTCAAACCAGAAGACCTCCAGATGCCTAGAGAGACCCTCCAGATGTGTAGAGAAACCTTCTTCTCCCAACAGCAGTTAAGTGAAACTGTGGTTACCTATAGCACAGATATGGGGGGAGGTTGACCTATATGGCTTCAGGATGGAAACAGGGGGTGCAATGGCTCCAAATAGAACTGAAAAAAGGTGAATACAGTAGTCACATAGTTTTAGGGGCTTTGGGGGAAAATATTTCTGATCCTCAGACAGCAGTAATTTTGACCATAAAATTAAAACAGAAGAATATTGGGTGAAGTTCTACTTTATGCTAGAGATCTTTATTTTTTTTAACAACTGTTGTAAAGCATTTTGAATGGTGGTGAAGTGCCTTTTTAAAGCAGTAGGTGCGAATGCTTAGCACAGGTGTTAAATTACGTTAAGCCATTCAAAATGTTTTCACTGCCTTGCTGTGCATTCCAGTCCCCTAAAACCTGACTTTGCTGCTCTTTCTCACTTAACCAGACTTGTCACAGCCACTCTTGGCTGGTCACCTGCGATGAGTAAACATTCCCTTTAGGTGACCAAACTGGGAAGCTTTTGTAAACTAGACTATTTTTCTCCATTTCAGGCTTTTAAAAAATGTTTCAGCTCAGGCTCTTACACAGTCCATTCTCACCAGAAAGCGTATATATTTTAAACTATGGCTGTTACCTTAACCTCCATACCATGTTACTAGTATGGACATGTTAACTGAATCTAGGAGTGCTGGTATTAAAATTAATCCATTTACATTAATTCCGAAATTAATTGGTTACTTGGTTTAGTGACAATTATTAAATTAATTCATGGTGATATTAATTAGTAATGGATATCAATGTGCTATTTTTAATGATAGCAAAACAATTAAAAATACTAAAAATGTTCACAATAGGCACCCCTAAGAAAAATATTACTTTCCCAGTAACAAATTAAAGCAATATGAAGCGTTAACTCAACCCATTAACATTGTTATGATATAATAATTCAAATAAGGACTTTCAAACCATTGCTTTAAAAAAAAAGAATTAGGAGTAGCAAATTATTTTCAAGCTATGGATGTTAGACACGCTAACATTTCATGCTCACTTACCATTTTTGCCCCATGCAGCTAGATATTTATGTTCTTTCAGCCCCAATTCTCTCACTTTGCTACCCACAAATAGTGCTAAGTAAATATTTGCAAGGTTTTGTTACTTGTTGAAATTAATGCCATGGAATACTCATTAGAAGGAAAGGATGTAGTACAGATTTGGAAATATCTCTTTACTCTTAAGTCTCTGAAATAGTACAGTTGAGTTCTATGTAACTGTTTAGAAGTTTAACTAAACTTAGTTTTCTAGTTTCTACAATACATCTTACTGATCCAGAGGACATTTTCTTCAGCCATCCCGAGACTGTGGAATGACCTGTCAGAAGAGATTCAACAGCTGGCTATACTGCCTAAAAGAACACTAAAGATCACTTCTGGCAGGCTTATCTAGGTGATTTTTAAATCACAAATTTTAAAGTCTGCATTAATTGCTTTAAATATGTATTGGTTTTATGTGTATGCTCTTTTAACTGTGTTATGTGTTTAATTTGTTGTTGTTCCCTGTCTCAATCCATGGGAAGAGGCAGGTAAGAAAGAAAAAGGAGGAGGATTGTTGCTGTTGTTTAAACATAGATTTGGGTGTGGATGTGTGCACATGCATGTGCTATTGACAGGCTAGTACATACATTTTGTTATGGGCCAGGAGGTTTATTAACCCTAGCTGCAATGCTATCTCAAAACCAAACCCCTATGGACTACATGTCTTCTAAAGTCAGGAATACACACCTGATGGTTGGAGGATTTGAACATGAGATGCATTGCCAGCTTGTGACCCCAAGCGAGGCACAATCTGGAATGAATATGGATCTTCGGGCTGCAGTCCCATAATGGTGGTAGATCTGTTGGTAGCACCTAGGACTTCCACTGTCTTCCATTCCTCACCAGAACGGCTTTGCTTCAGGCTCTGCATCTGAATCCAAAAGCTGGTAACCACTGACCCTTTAGGAATTGTCCAATCCAGGTAAGCAGAACCAGGATGAGGTCCATGAGACAGAGTCCAATTAGAGATGGAAGGGCCTGCCAAGAAAAGGAAACTCACAATTGGCACAGATAAGTGAAGAACCTCTGCTTGGGCCCAAAATAGATACAAGAAGTAGTGATCAGTGATCAGTCTCCACTTTGGGATTTTTCTCAGGATAACTACAGAAGCAGTGCTCTTTCTCTCTCTCTGGGGCATTATGGGAAATTGATAAAGGCAAACCCAGCCCCACCAACCTAGGAGGACACCTATTGCCCCCTTCAGAGCTGGTGCTATCTGTGTGACTCAGTATAACCCTTCCTTGGAATGGAAAAGGTCAATTTAAAAGGCTTAATGGGTTCCCCTCCTCCTGTCTTTTATCAAGTGGTTTAGTATCCATGGTCTAACTCAAACGTTGTGCCATTATGTTCCTTTTGTAGATTCTAGTGATGACTTACTGCCAGAATTGAAAATGGTGGCCTGATTATTCCCTACCTTTTGTACCCTAGCCAGAGTTTCAAACATTACTTTCCAGAGTTTTGGGGTTGGGTGTCATCTGTATGCTGATGATACCCAGCTCTGATGCCAAGGAAGCTGTGGTAGTACTGAATTGTTGTCTGGATGCAGTAAAAGACTGGATGAGGGAGAATCAATTGAAGCTTAATCTTGACAAGATGGAAGTGTTGTTGATCAGTAGGAAAACCAACCTGGGATTGGAATCACAGCCTGTTCTGGATGGAGTTTCTCTCCCTCTGACAGATCAGATTCATAGCTTGAGGTGATCTTTGATCCAGCACTGCTCCTAGAAAGCCAGTTTACTATGGGGGCCAGGAATACCTTTGCCCAGCTTTGGCTGGTGCTCCAGCTGCACCCTTTCTTGGGGAAGGCAGATCTGGCCATAATGATTCATGCCTTAGGGGGTTATTGCCCAAGGGAAGGGAAGCAGAAGTAAAATCTAAGAGTAGCACATCCTTCCTTGCCTTATCACATGACATTGGCATGTATCAGCTGTTCTCCTGTTCTGATCTTGTGGAAGATGGTGGTAAAGTCGAGTTTTTTTGCTAACAGATTTTTCCATTAAATGTTTTTACCTTTGTATTGTTTTAA
The DNA here is from genome assembly GCA_030847615.1 of Gambelia wislizenii. NCBI lineage: Eukaryota > Metazoa > Chordata > Lepidosauria > Squamata > Crotaphytidae > Gambelia > Gambelia wislizenii. The sequence goes on along the minus strand of JAUMIR010000010.1, from coordinate 29,108,721 downwards.
TTGGTTTTTATTTGTTCATTGCCTTGGGAGCCCTTGTGGGCTGGAAAGTGATGCAGAAATAATTTTTAAAAATAAAATAAACCTTGGGGCACCAGCAAGAGCACCCAATGTGCATTGCACACTTGTGCACATTGTGCACTGATTGCATTGGTGCACAATGTGCATCAGGACTGATGCACATTGGTGAGCAATGCACATTGGGATTGATGCACATTGGTGTATGATGCACATCAGTCACTCTGCTGGGTCTGTAGTGACAAAACAGGAGTCCTCTATTGGATACAGATGTTATGGAATGGCCCAATTTTAATTCCAGCAGATGTAAGTCCACTTATGAAGACACAAGTTCCTAACAGGATTCTGTCCTTTTTAAAAAAAGAAAAGAAAAAAAAAAGAAACTTTCTTGTTTTTCAGAGATAACTAAGAAGTTATCATTTAGTCACCTTTAAAAAAAAATCTAAATGCTACAATGTATGATGATGTGGTACAAAACACTCTTTTTCAATCCATCTCATTGTTAGCTCAACCCCCACAACAGAGTGCAGGACAGCTCCTGAACCCTGTGAATTTCCTCCTTCACCATTCAGTAGATGTGATTCTGGAAGTTACTTTAAAGTTACCATTATATCACAAAAGTAGTAAAAGTTGTAATATAACTTAGTCATGCCTTCATTATCGGGAAAGGACTTAATTATCAGTAACTAGATATTTGTAACTAACCAGCTGCTTCCAAGCTCTGAATGTGCCAATGCCCCAGCTTCTATTCACAGGCACTATGGAAGAAGGAATTGGCATTGGGCCCAATGAGGCTGACAGACTTGTAAGACTTGGACAGGATCTGAACTTCTATATCATTAATGGCTGCAAAGATCTTACCGATGACAGTCATGTTGGACTGTTGGGATCCCAATGGATTGGAGCAGGTGACACTGTAATCTCCTAAATCCTGTGGGGCAGTGAAGTTCCAGATGGTGAACCGTGTCCTGTCAGTGCTCAGCTGATATCGACCATGTGTGGGAATCAGGGACTGCTTGTCATGAAACCATTCGATCTCCACTGGGTTGAAGGTGCCCTGGCAATGCAGTTCCATGGTAACTGATCCATTAGCGTTGCTGTGTATCTGGAATGAGAGCGAGACTCCCATGGGGGCTTCTGTGGAGGGAGACCAAGTTCTATCAGTGAACACAAATCTTGACAGATTCTGAAACAGGATTAACCTCAGCCCAAATCTGATGTTCCTTTCTTCCCCCTCCTCCTCCCCACCAGAAGCGAGAAGGGACAAGAAATGTTACTATAAAAGTGATTCTGCGATGTTTCTTCCACAGCTTGGAAAGATAACTTTTTTGGTTTACAACTGCACTTGTTTGGAATAAGATTGGCTGGAGGATGCTGGAAGTTGTAGTCCAAAAAGTAATACTTCCAAGCTCTTATCTTTCTTTGTATGGAGAGGTAAGTGTGTCATCATCAGCCATATCCAAGGCAACTTAAAAAATATTGAAACAAATCCAGATTAAAATGCATACAAAAACATCAATAAAACATATCAAAGACATCTTTAAATGCAATTAAACAATTTAGAGAATGAAAACCATTTAATATCCCATTAAGCACAGAAGATAAAAATTAACAAGACAGCACACCATTAAAGCCTATTGCAGTCAGTTTCCTAAAAGCATGTGAAGCCCCAGCCTTTTGACAGTTCATTCTCTGATGACTCACTCTATCAATGCTTGCAACTAAGGACAAGTTCCATTCATTTGATGAGGAACCTGCTCTTTCAACAATTCTTGCCTATGGAGGCTTGCTTGGGGTTAACTGTGCACATGCACACTGTTGCAAAGTGAGCTGAGAGGGGGGAAATGCTACCTAGCCAACTGAGAGAATTTGTAAGCAGTGGGCAGGTGGGCACAGGCACCTGCGGCTGCATACAGGCAGTCCCAAGCAAGCCACCATAATTCCCTCATGTTCCCTACATGGGTTCTGCTTTTTGATCAGTTCTGGTTTCTGACACTGTGGTAGTCCCTAACCTGTTAGATAAACAATGGCTTCCTGTATGTTGCTTCAATGAGCCTGTTTGTTATTTCCATCATGTTTGTACCTTCTCCTTACTTTAAGGATTTCGAAGGAGTAAACATGAGTGTTATCCTATTTTGACATCACAACAACCCTTTGAAGTTTTTTAGGAGCTGGGGCCATAAATGGACAAAGATTCGCTGAGTGTCATGGCTCTGTTGTGATCAGAAGCTTACTGCCCCTAGTTCAGTGCCAATAATTTTTCTACTCTTCCCCATTGGTTTGAACTAGTGTCCATTTCTAGATTTTGGAACTCCTTACTATGGGAGACATGTTTGGCTGTTATCCTTCACCTACATTTTATTAAATCAGGCCTTTAGCATGTAAACGTGTCCCCTCTTGAAGAGGGTTTAACTCATGTTGCCTTGATGTGTTTTTAAGGAATTGGCTTTTCTCTCAAAATTTTAATTAAAATTTTGTTTTTAATTTTGCATTTTAGTATTTTGTTGGTTGCCTTAACTGCCTTCTTTGGCTGAATAGTGGGATATAAATGAAATACATAAAAAAAGAATAAACAAACTAGCTAAGCACCCCTTCATATGCTGCTATAGACTATTCACCTTCCATCCCCAGTTTCCTGCCTTCTGCTCCACCTTGCAGTAGTTTCTGGTAGTACAACTATGCCAGGTTACAGTGCAATCATAACTCAAAGATGGGGTAGCTGTAGAAGGTTAGAATTAGGCACTAGCCTCTTCTACCAGCTCAAAGGCCTTGCTGTCAGCAGAACCGATTTTTAACAGTTGAGCTCAGAAATCTCCTGACAGAGCCATCTGCTATCAGGATGGCTCTGCCAGCAAGGTCTGACAGCAGAAATGCTCTGCTAGTGAAGAACTGCCAGCAGAAGAATGAAAAGAAGGATTGAAAAGTAACAGGGCAAGGGAAGAGTGGGGTTATAGCAAATCCAAACTGTGTCCAGTCACAATGCCAACACCAGGGTCATGTTTAGCACTCTAAAACATCCGTTAGGATTGCTGTCCCCCCACCCTTCAATTTGTTTGTTATCTTACCTGGAATTATGCTGCAGTTGCCCTGCCTAGTCAAGTGGCGTCCCAGGCAGGTGATAATCTTGCCACTGAGCCCAGCTGGGAAAGGAGAGGCCAGCAGTTGCTGCAAGCTGGAGCCATTGACCTCCTTGCTGTGACCTGGGAATCCCCAGAACCTCAAATGGGGAGCAGGGAACCCCCCAGGCCAGGAACAGATGAAAAGCAAAGTGGTGCCATTGTCTGCGGAAGTCACAAAGCAGTTGGGAGACCCCAAGGGTTGTTCTAAGGGAAAAGTAAAAAAGAGATGAGACAAGTTTTCTAGCAAATCAGATAGCTTGTATTCAGAATTTTTTTTTAAAAAATGTGAAAGATATTCTAACAGTCCCCACATTTCTTGCACTGTAGTAACATCAAACATCAGTTTTTACCATTTAGAAATGTAGTTTAGGCATCCAAAGAAAAGGGGCAGTTAAAATTAGCAAGGAAATGTGAACACAGCAAATTTAAGATTTCTAGGTGTGGACAATTTTCAGTATTTCACTCTGCAATACTAGAAATTTGGACAGTGAAGGAAGAATTCATTGGGGGGGGGCAGAATTCTTATTGGAGGGGTGATGTCTTCATTTCGTCACCCTTGTAGCTATATCCCTGAGCATACCTCAAGCTTTTGATTAGTGTGACAGAAAGCAGAGCTAAAACACAGATGTTCATAGGTTTTCCATAGTTTTTTTTCCTGGCTGTGAGGCCGTGTTCTGTAAGAGTTTCTTTCTGATGTTTTGCCTGCATCTGTGGCTGGCATCTTCAGAGACTCTTCCAGAACATGGCCTCACAGCCAGGAAAAAAACTATGGAAAACCTATGGATTCTGGCCAGGAAAGCCTTCGACTTCACACTGAGATGTTCCATGCAGACATTCTTCTAGGATAAAGGTGGACAAAATGTGGCATCAAAGCCTGGGTTGGTTATTTGGCCCTCAGTACTTCCAGACTCCATGGGTTAACATTCCTCTGGCTAAAATAAATTAAAAATAAATTTAAAAAGGCCTCCTTTCTTGGAGGCCCTAATATAACATCAAAAAGGAACATCTATGATTCTATGATTTAAAAAGTGGACTTCTAAGCATTTCAGAACTTTCCCCCCGCTACTTTTAGTAGTTGGTGCAGCCCTTAGAAGGTCCTAGTGGCAGGGAAAAACATCCCCCAGACAGGCTTCAGTTGTCCATCTCTGGTCTAGATGAAACATGGGCAACCAGCAGCCTTCACTTTAAGTTTCAGAGCTTTTTACAACCAATAGGAGAAGACCTCTGGTAAGCGTTAGCTATCTTTCATCTGGTAGCCCATTGGGTTAAGACGAAGGAGAAGAGAATTGGGAATGGAAGAGAGACAGAGATAGGGACACTTTGGGTGTTGGCACTACTCACTGCCAGCTTGTGGCCCTCAACAGTTTGTCCCTCAGGGAATGTATCCCTTGATTGATTTCTTTTAAACCACCCTGTTGCAGAGAATGGGTATATCTATAGCACAGATATTGAGCAGTTGTTCCTTCTCCCCAGGGAATTCTGGGAAATGAAATTCTTTGAGGGAGTAGGAGCCCATTCACACTATAGGATTATAGCGCTATTATTCCACTTTAACCAACATGGTTCCAGCCTATGAAATCCTGGAATTTGATTTGCAGTTTGCTGAGGCACAAGGGGAGCTTTCTGGCTGACAATTCTATATTCCCCTTCCTAAATTGCCAATCCCAGGATTCTGCACAATGGAACTATGGCAATTTAAGAGGAATCATATGGGTTGTCTAAATGGTGAAAATACTCTTCATGGAATTCGAGGAGAAGATGATGTGTCTGAATGTGATCCAGTAGCATTACGCTGTATTCGGAAGGAGTGGGACCAAAAACTGCTGAAACGCTGAAGGAAAAGCCTGCACAGATTTTCCCGGATTTTTTCAAAACCAGTGTAGGGAATGCATATTCCCCCTTGTTAGGACAGCAATTCAATATGAACCTAATTGGCTAGACAAGCATGGGGGTGGAGCTTGCTAACAGGGCAAGCGCAAAGAGCCACCATTTTTTCCAGCCTTAGCGATCGCTTGCTAAGGCAATAAAATGCATTTCTAGTTTGTTTTGCTGTACTGTAAAATAGAAAAAAAATGCAGCTTATGAGGACTTCAGCAGGCAAAACCACCATTAAGCCAAGTCACAGCTATTACTGCAGGGCACTACCTTTTGGGGAGCTCATGTAGACGAGCCCATAGTGTTATAATCATGTAATGTGAATAGGCTCTGGGGAATCTCTAACATGGAAATCCAGAACCATCGCCAAATGACAATTCCCAACACTATTTGGGGGGGGGGACCCATAAAAGTGCTTATGGTTTCCTTTTTACTTTCCCCCTTGAGATTAGCATCCCCATGGAGGAAAAGAGGCTCATACCAAAGTCAACTCACGGGCAACTTTGAGGTTGACGGTGTTCCGAACGCGTTTTTGGGTGCGCTGGTTGATAGCCAAGCATGAATATGTCCCAGCTTGATTCAGCTGCACTTGAGAGAGCTGCAGAATTGGCAAGGAGGGCACATAGGGATCTTTGGTATCTGCTACATTCCAGTAGATCTTTGCCGGAGGCTCAGATGGTGCCAGGCATGTCAGGTTCACAGTACTGTTCACCAGAGCAAAACTCCCAGCATCTGAATCCTTGTCCGATGATGAGACAGTGATTGTTGGGGTTTCTGGGCCATCTGAGAGGAATTGAAACAGCAGCACCATGTGATGCTGCACCAGTATAGCATCTCTAGTTTATATAAAAAAAGACAGCCAATCTACCTATCCATCAGACTTAAGTACTGCAGGGGCTCTGCCTTTTCCTCCCGGCTTTGGTTATCCAGGTTGTGACCTCACTGACGAATGGGGCGATTCAAATTGATAGAGTGGCCATTTAGCCGCAGAAAGGCAGCCTTATGGTCTGTCATTTTGCCCAGCCACCTGGGAATGAAAAGCGGTTCTCCCTGGGTCAGTGGCCACTTCCATTTGTGGTCAGGACATTTCAGTCCTTCATCCCCCAACATGTGGCGAAAGGGCAGCCTCTCCAGGTACAAAAAGCACATACTGCAATTTTCCACAGTACCCTCAGAAGCATTCCAGTTAATGATTTAGACTACCTGATCTCCATTAATGACTTGGACAGGAGAAAGAGAAGAGGAGAATGCCTGCTTGTTTCATCTCTATAAAGCCAGGGTGGGCAACTATGGAAGTCTAGGTGGGTCACATTAGCCCCTCAGGAGACCTTGGAGGGTTGCACCCACATCTGTACCTTCCCTGCCAAAGCCTTTTTTAAAAAAAATCCCCCAATGCCCTCCAATGTCCTCAATAGGATGTGGGGGACATTTTTGTCATGTTTCTAGCAGGTTGTCTACATGGTGAAAATACCCCTCACAGAATTCTCCTGGAATATGAGCTGCCTTAATGGGATCCCATATGGTCTCATCTTGTTGTGAAGGAAGGGGGCCAAAAAGAGGGGGAAGTATGCAAGAAAGGCATTCACAGCTTTTCCCAACTTTTTTTTTTTAAAAAAAGCTCCTGTGATGTGCGCATTTTCACTCATTAAGACAAGCAATTTGACATGAATCACTTCCCCTTACAAGATGAAGCACAAGCCTGATTGGCTGGATGAGCACAGGGGGTGGGGCTTGGTTACAGGGCAAGTGGCCGCTGTCGCCATGTTGGATTTTTGCCTTAGTGAGTGATGGCTATGGTGATAAAACGGGGATTTGTGCTATCTTTCCCTCCCTCCCTCTCTCTCTCTTTTGGAAAGGCAGAATATCGCTTGTGCACACCATAAAAATAGGTTTTTTAAGAAAAAGTTTGGCAGTGGCAGATTTAAAAACTCCAGTAATTCACTCACAGCCACCATCTAGGCTACAGGCATGCAAAGTTTATGGGGGCTGTAAAACCATTAAGACAGGTTGCAGCTGCCAGGACTTGCTATTATTGTGGAGCATTCTGATTTTTTTGTTCCCCTTTCTCTTCGTATAGACAAGCCCTAGATCTCCCTGGGTCTAAAAGGCCCAAGAGAGAGGCCTTTTAAAAAAATAAAAAATAACAGGAAATGCTCAGAAGTCACTTCCTTTTCACTTCTGTTTTAGAAAAAAACCTCTCAAGGGTCTAAAATGGCCTGGGAGGGCAAATATAGCAAAATACCCCCAAATCCCCTAGAGGGCATTTTGTAGCAAAATTGCCACTTTTTAGACCCTTGGGGGAGGCAGAGGGCCATTAAACAGCCCTGGAGGGGGATATGCAGCCTGTGGACCACACTTTGCCCACCTCTGACTTAAAAAAATACTTAAAAATAATACTTTAAGGCAGAGGTGCTCAATACTTTAAGGCAGAGGTGCTTGCAATGATGGACCTTCCTTCCTTTGTCATTTTTGCATTTGGCTAGACCTTCAAACCTCCCACATCTGGACAAAGCTGAAAATGACAAAAATGATATGTTTGTCTTTTTTTGTTGCTGTTGTTCCAGCCTTTCTCCCAAGATCTCAAGAAGGAACAAATCTTCAACCTGCCTTCCCACACCTTTATTCTCACAACATCTTTATTCTCTGTGAGTTTGGATAGGCTGAGAGGCAATGATTGGCTCAAGGCCATTCTGAAAAATATGTGCGCAAGCAAGGTTTGAGCTTAGGTCTTCCCTAAATTGAAGTCCAAAGTAGTCATAATCAAAGACAGTTCAGCCACGATTGTGTCCGACCGCTGGTAAGAAACGAATGAGAGGAAGACTCTAACCACTACACCACACTATTTTTAGTGTATAAGATAATGTACAATTAAATTGTTTGCCTCTACTGTATACTCACAATAGACAGTAAGGTTAGCGGTGCCAGTCCCATTACTGAACGGGTTAGAGATGGTACAATGGTAGATGCCTGTGTCTGTACGTTGTGGGCTTCTGATCTGCAAGTAGCCAGCGGAACGCAAATATCGGGGATTTTCACCAAGACTCTGTCCATCCTTGGTCCATGATATAGAGCCTTGGGGTGGGGTGCAGTTCAGGGCCACTGAGCTGTCACCTTCTGTTGCTTCTGCAGATGATGGGCTCACAGAAACATTGCCTACCTCCTCTGAGAAAACATAAAGGAATGGGATGTGATTGATGCCACCATGCCACTGCTCTAACCACTAGTTACCACCACTTCCTAGCTTGAACAATGAACCCTGGAATCCTGCCTCTCTGCTCCCTTCTAATATACTCTTCTTATATAGCTATAAGGACCTCTGCAGCCTTGGAATTTGCTCCTGAAGCTCAAGGGTTGCCTGGATGGTTGAAGAATCAATGCCCATAAGTGATGGACTTACCTTGGGTGTGTGTCGCTATAGGGGGGAGAAACAATGTCTCCTTCCCCCCATAAGAATTCTGTTCCCCATGAAATCTTTCTTCAGTCTCCAAATTTCTAGCCATGCAGAAGGGTAAGACATTGAAAATTGCTCACACCTAGAACAGTTTTATTCGGCGATATATTGTATCACATTCCCTTGGTAATTCTGTCTGTCCCTTTTCTTAGTATGACCAAACTGTATTTCTAAATGCTGGATTGAAGTTTTGCTTCAATGCTAGAAATTTAGAGACTGATGGGAAACTTTATTGATGGGCAGAATTCTTATTTCATGGGGGCAATGTCTTCATTTTGCCTCCCTCACCCTCCCACAGCTACAACTTGGCTTAGTTCCTTTCCATTACTTCATTCTCCCTTTGTTTAATACAATGAAGCACATTATACCATTAAACTCTGAATGGGTCAAGAATGGGGGGAAATAGAGGAAATTGGGTCATTTTTCTGTGCCTCGGACTGACTCGGGAATAACAATAACAACAAAAGAGAGAGAGATCCAAGCTCTTTTGGCTCTTTTCCCAGAAAATCTTGGATCATTGCTGTATTAATCCAAGGTGAGATTGGGAGCTCATTCCTCTAGTATGCTCAGTATATGATCACAGCATGTAGCTGGAGAAGAAAAACCTTCAGTAAAATTTAAGTGTGTGTGTGTGTGTGTGTGTGTGTGTGTGTGTGAAGAGGGAGCAATGATCTTCAGTGTGGGATTGAGATGCTACAGGACCCTAGTTTTCATTTTCAGTATTGAAGGGCACAGTGTGGAGATGAAAAACAAATGAATCCATTGGACATACAAGTAGCAGACCAGAGCACAGCAAAATATTGACCACCTGTCTACACTGCCAAAATACAGCTGTTTGACACCACTTTCTCCATCATAGTTCTATATTATGGAATCCTGGTATTTGTAGATTTGTGAGGTGTTTAACCTTTATTGTCAGGGAACTCTGATGCCTCACCAAACTATAGAATTCTCTGCCAAAGAATGTTGGTGCCTCACCAAACTACAAATCCCAGGATTCCATAGGAAAGAGCCATAGTAAATAATCTGGTTTCAGACTGGATTATTAGTGTAGTGTGGATATGGCCCGGGATTCCATAGGATAGAACTATGGTGGATAATGTGGTGTCAAACTGCTGTATTTCTGCAGTGTGCCAGGTCCCCAAGAGTGTAGGGGAGGGGTAGAAAAGAAAAGAGGGCCACCACCACCTCAGTGCTCTTGAGAAGCCAACCCTGTCAGCTCTTGCCTGTCATCTACCAACCCATTCCATGAAGCTGAGGAACCTTCTAACATTAAGAACTAGTGCCCAGGTTTTGTGTTTCTTGATTCTCCCCATCCCTTTTCCCCTTTGCATTATGTCTTTTCCAATTGTAAGCCTGAGGCAGGGATGTGCTGTGTTAAAATTGTTCACTCCTGCAAGAGAGAATGAATAATTTAATCAATGTTCTCCCTGCTGCCAGATGTCTTCAAAAACTATGCCATTGTCAAAGAGACCTTGCCTGGGGAGAAAGTATCCAACAGCATGTGGGGAGGAGATCTCCCTGGCCTGTCCCTGTATGACATAGAATCATAGAGTCATAGAATTGCAGAGTTGGAAGAGACCACGAGGGCCATCCAGTCCAACCCCCTGCCATGCAGGAAATCACAATCAAAGCATCCCTGACAGATGGCCATCCAGCCTCTGTTTAAAGACCTCCAAGGAAGGAGACCCCACCACGCTCCGAGGGAGTGTGGGGTAAGACAGCCAAGGATCTGGAAGCCTGTAGCCTTCCAGGTTCCTCCACTGGCTTCCTCCTTTGCCCACCATGCATGACAGCAAGAGGATGGGAGGTAAGCCAGTCAAGGATCTGGATGGCTGTAGCCTTCCAGCATTGTCTCCTGGCTCTTCTGTGCCTGCCAGTTCTGGGTGAGAACTAAAAAACTAAAAAAAGGATCTTGAGGAAGAATCTCCTCATTGGGGTTTCAGACAGGCAAAAATGTCCTTTCTCACCCACACCCACAAGTGTTCAGATATTCTTTCCATTCTTAACCTGAGGACTGAGATTGTCTTTCTTTAGGGAAAAAAGAAAGATAGATAGATAGATAGATATGTAAGCTGTTCTTAGGCCTTTGTGGCTACAGACAAGGCCAAGTCTCTCTATCGTGCTAACATAACCTGAATAAATGGAGCAACCTACATTCAACAAGATGTCATCCCAACTTTTATTACATGCCTTTGGTTGTTTTAAAAGAAGCCCTGAAGGTAAACAGGAGACAAGGAAAGGCAGGACCCTGTGTATAGTGAAACCAAGGGCTTGTCTAGATGGGCAATTTCTTGTCTAGTTGGGCAATTTATCCCAGCTTCCCCTGGTCTTGAAGCCCTGCAGTCCAAATGATGCAGGGCTCTTGCTCCATCTCTCTGGACGAGTTCTATGACACCCGAGGCACACCTGGGGGAAAACCCATTTAAAACATTTTAAATTAACACCTGGGAAAACCACATTATGTGGGAAAACCTGATGGGTCTGGAGTAGGAATGAAGGGGCCATACCTGCGTGCCAGTCTGCATTGCAACAAACTAACAGCACCAGGGTTTCCTTGACACTAAGCTACAAAGATGATTGAGGAATAGTATATTAAATAGCCACAATAATTAATATGATTGATTATAAACTTTTATCTAATCTATATGTATTATTTTACAATATATCATTACATATACCAATAAATACTTCAAGTGCATATTATACCCTCTATGTTCACTTAACTACAGTGCATTCAAAGTGCAAGACACTTGATCTGATTCTGGGAAGGAGGCCACCAGTATGTGATCAAGACCCCTTGCATGTGACCAGCCTTGATCACATACTGAGCACCCTCCTTCCTGGCTTCAGAGAGCATGATGCACAACAGCAACGGAGGCAGTCACCAATACTGGTCAGTGTGTGTGTGTGGACTCCAGCCCATTTTGTCTCAGTAATGGTGTGTGTGTGTGTGAAATGGGACAGTCCAGGGCCAGAATAAGCAAGCCAGAAAGCAGCATATTTTGGCACATCTAGACAAGCCCCAAATCTTTGCAAATCTTTTTTATCTTTGCATGCAAGGATGTTTTGCATGTTTTATCTTTGCATGCAATTGTTGAATAACTGCAGAGGTTTTCTCCCCACAGAGGGAGAAAATGAATATTCTTTAGCAGTATTCTTCCTGTATTTGAACATTGTGAAAAGTGGTGTAGGAATTAATTTCAGAAACATCCATGATTTTTATGCAAAAAAAAAAGTTTTCTGCACAAAGAATTGGTTTCCTGTGCTTTCTGCACAGAAAACAGGATTTTACCCCAACAAAAACAAAAACAAACTCTCAAACATGCTTTTTTTCCCCCTCCACAGATCAATTCTTCTATAAACTTCAAGATGTTGGAATACTAGGGGGGAAATGGCATAAAACTCTTGCTGGTCTATTATTTTCCCTGACAGCATTTCTCAAATGTCAGGAAACCCATCTTTTAACTTGGGAATGAGTAATTATCAATGCATATTTTTTCCATTCCTAGAGTTGATTAAACAGGCCTAATGACTTTTTCCCTGTTTCCTTTTTAATTTGGCTACTGAGTGACTGGAGACAGCAAAGGGATGAAAGAAGCTCAAGCCAACACATCATATTGTCAATGGGCCGTAAACCTGGTACTCACCATACACTTGAACTGTGATGTTTTCCTTCTGCGCCGAGCTCCCCAGAGGAAAAACTTCCACTGTGTAGATGCCAGAATTGGAGGTGGTCATTGCAGTGATGTTAAGGTTACCATGCAAAGGATCCACACTGAACTGAGAATGAAATCTGGGGGCTACCACAACAGTGAAATTGGGGTACAAGGTTCCCATTGCCAGGGTGGTTGTATTCATTCTCCAGATAATAGTGGTTTGAATCTGAAAAAAGGGTAAGGGGAATGGGATGGAGAGAGAAACAGAATCCCCCACATGCACAGCCATGGGGGATGAATGGAGAGCAGGGAGTAGTGGTACTGAAAATGGAGGAATTGGGAAGGAACAGGAAGAAAGACAGAGAGGCATTTTCATTATAGTTTTGTTTGTCTTCCAAGCTTGCTGATCTGTTACCTTGCCCTACACCCTGCTCCCTGTAATATCTCATAATTGACAATGATTAGACATTTCACGGGGTCTAGTAGGTTGGGATAAACCAAAATAAGGTCAAATGCAGGTCACAAGGATCAAGGAAGGTGCTCTGGAAAAATATTGGCAGACACACCCAAGATAGGATTAAGCAAAGCCCCTAATGCACAGAGCCATTAAGGTGGTATGTGTTAATCCCCTCTTGGGTACCCTTGGCAATGAGTCACACATCACAACCAACCAACCAACCAAAACAACCCTTAACCCTAGGAAACATTCCTCATCACCCCTCCCTATCCTACAGTGTGAGGTTGTCATAAACCCATCAATTCCTATCCCTCAGCCATAAATAACAATAAGCAGAGTTTCAGTTTCCTTTGTCAAAATGATGGGAAAGCCATCTACAATTTGTTCTAAACACAAACACCCCTTTTGGACACAAAATACAGTATAAATATTGGTCCCCAAACAATAGCAAAGTGTACCACTGTGGATGGCATCCTGCCACTCTCTCTGTCAGCATACTCCTAGATCAGATTCCAGTGCCACCCTCAGCCTTTCGTCTGAGTCCTTGTCTTCTCTTCAGGACTCGTAGCTATTGCCCTATCTACCAAATCTATTCCTCTATCCAACCCTTTTCTACTTTAAATCTTCATTAGCCTCATGTGGTTCATGAGTGTGCTTTGCATGTGTGAGTATCTTCCATGTTATTTTCCAGTAAAACCTATTTATTGTACTTTAACCTGGAGTTATCTGCTATTAGTACTGGTATACACAGGAGCAAAGATCCCAGAGTTACCCATCCTCTCACAGCCTTCCATTTGAGCTAATTGTAATTCCTCCCAAATTCCCCATAATTCCCATGGACCTCCCCACCTCTTCAAGTAACAGATCCATCATTCTGCAGGACAAGATGGCCACCTTTGGGGTGACGTTTAAGGAGAGCAAATCATTGCTTGAATTAAGAGGGGACATTTGTGTGAGAGACACTCACTCGCTGACTCCACCATTACCATCTTAATTTAGTCAAATAATAGCCTTCTTGTTTTAAAAAGAAAAAGCAGAAAGCAAACAGTGGGGCCATCTCAGAAAACTTGGAGACTCCAGACTGGGAAAGTTACTTTTTAAAAGTCATGAATTACAATTATATTTCTCAGGTCAAATTATGGTTCAGCTTCCTGGCATAATTTCCACTATAAGTGGTTTATCTTTTTACAGTTCTTAATGACTGTTTTAAATTAATGTATGACTGTTACATTTATAATTTATTGTATTTTACTAGACATTTAAACATGCTCTAAGCCCCTTAAGGCCCCAAGAAAAGAGGGACACTTATAAAAGTAATTTTTTGACTGCCATATTCTCAAAAGGAATTTAGTTCCTTAAAAAAATCTGATTGTTATAAGTTGTTGTCCTTTGGCAACAAACACACTCTTTGCCAATTCATCACCTCAACATCAAGAACAGAGCACAAAGCAGTAGCATGAGGCAAAATACATGCCAGTGCTTGACTCATGGGATATTCCTGTACCACCATTTAGGAAGGCAAGAACTCCATAGCTATAAAAGTAACTAAGGACTTTATCAGACCGCCCCCCAATGGTCTTTTGCCAGCATAAATTGTGTTGTTTTTATGCCGGCAAAAGAACACACACACACGCATCCCAGACCTAGCTTTTCTAGCATCAATGATGCTTCCCCAGCAGTAATGGAGCACAAATGGAGCTCCGTTTCTTTCCGGGGCTGAAGTCTCATCAATTCTCATGAGAAGATGCTAGCGTGGGAAATCCCAAAATAAAGACACAAAAAAGTACAGCAAAGTACCAAAACATACTTTAAAAGTCCCAAGTACACGGGGGGTGGGGGTTGTCATAAAAAGACGGTCCCCTACCTGTCTGTCACAATCTCACCCAGAAGTGTTTGCCCATTGATGCTGCATTCACGTGAGCACAATGGCGCGAGGATTCAAATGCTGGCAATGCTGGCAGAAAAGCAGAATTATTGACAGATCTATTGACAGCTTGGCCCATCAATAAAAAAGTGTGCCTCATTTACAGTACATGATCTTGAAAGGATGACATTGTCTGGTATGTGCACCCTTTTGCAATCATTAGGCACCCTTATGATGCCAAATTTGCCTGGTCTGATAAAGCCCTAGGAGTTGCAGTTATACCACAAAAGGAGTGGCATTCTCCCTTAACTTACCCTTGCAATATAATTTTATAATTTAGTTACGTCTCAGTTAGTGGAGAAAGGAATTGATTACAATGAATATTTATTGTAACTATTTACATCCAAGCGCTGGCAAAGCTGTTGCCAGTCAGAATAGACGGTACTGAGCTAGAAAAACCAGCAGCCGAACTCAGGGTGAGACAGGCAGCTCCCTATGATCCTAATGGGCCTTTACTGCCACCCCCTGGAATGCTAGCAATGTGCAAATTATCGGTTATTTCTTAATGAATTTTTACCACTGTAGGCGTACCACTGTGTTTTCTGCCTCAGGTCCTAAGATATCTTAGGCTGTGTGTCTGCCTGCTTCCAGTCATCTGTCTATATATGGCAACGCCATGAATTTCATAGGGTTTTCTTAGGCAAGGAAAACTCAGAGGTTGTTTTGCCAGTTTCTTCCTCTGAAATAGAGCTTATAGCACCTGGTATTTATTGGTGGTCTCCCATCCAAGTCCTAACCAGAGCTGACCCTGCTTGGCTTCTGAGAACAGACAGGAGCTGGTGCCTTTACAGTACTTAGTTCATTTGTACCCTGCTCTAAACCCTAGGAGCACCAGATTAGATATGTAGTTATCCATGAATTAATCACTTCTGTTCTCACACATACACTGATCTCCCAGATGGCTTCAATGAAACATCTTTTCATTACAGATAAGCTTGGTTCATCCATAGTCTCTGCGGCAGAGCTTAGAAGTAATAGGTTAGAAGTAATAGTCACTGAGGACATGTCTTTTTAAAAAAAAAAAAGGTAAGAAGGGTTTAATGAAGTTATTTCTAAAGTAACTCAATGAATGCAAACAATGTTACTTGTACGCGTGCAACCAGTAATGCTCCCCAGTTACTTTGAAATAATTTAAAATTACTTTAAAGTAACATCTAATTACTTTCGAAGGCATTTGAGTGGCATTGTAGTGGAATTGTATGCTATTATCTTATGAATCCCAAGATGTGTGGGTGTATTTTTAAGTAATGCAAATTTAACAAGCAGCAGAACCAGCAACAAAACAATCTGCGATTAGGGGTCTGATATAGTAGGGAGGTAAATGTAATGGTAATGAATTATTTTGTGGGGATTTGTAATGACTTACATAATGAATTAGTGACTCGCACATGAAAGGCAATTTGAAAAACAACACACTCTTGACCTTGCCAGGGTTATATGACAATTAACCTCCTTTGCCTTCTTTAAATATGTACACAGAGCAGAGTGTGAAGAGAAGTCAGGAGTTACAACGTTAGGGTAACAAGCCATTTCCTAGGGCCCTGTCTATACGAGGGGGAAATATCATATCCTCCAATGAAGCAGCCATTCGTAGCACTGCAACCTGTCTTAATGCCCCCCCTAAACTCTGCATGCCCCCTAGACAAGATGGCAGCCATGAGTGATTTACTTGTGCTTCTAAATCTGCTGCTGCCAAAAAAAAAAAAAAATCAGTTTACCATGGTGCACACATGCAATATTTTGTATTTACAAAGAGAAAAAAAGAGAGAGTAAAATATCACCGTTTTATCGACTTCCTGGACCCCCGCTTAGCCAAAAATCCAACATGGTGGCAGCAGGTACTTTCCCTGTTTGCTAGCCCCACCCCCATGCATATCTGGCCAACCAGTTTATGCTGCCTGGTCGCAGCAATGCAAATGCAACTATCTTAATGATTGCACATTTGTATCCTCTACGGAGCTTTTTAAAAACTCCAAGCAAAGCTCTGAAGGCTTTCCTTCAGAGCTTTATGGTGGATTTGGCTCCCCTCCTTCTGAATGAAACATACTGATGTGAATGTCCATTTGGACAGATCGCCTTCCCTGCAATTGCCATTTGGATTATTTTCACTGTTTGGACAGGACCTAGGGTGCATCCACACTACACAAATAATCCAGTTTGAAACTGGATTATTTGCCATGGCTTCTCCCTATGGAATCCTGATTTTTGTACTTCGCTGAGGCACCAGCACCCTTTGCCAAAGAAACCTAAAGACCTTCTCAAACTACAAATCCCAGGCATGGCAAATAATCCAGTTTCAAACTGGATTATTTGTATAGTGTGAATTAGGCCACAGTGAGGCCCTCCCCTATTCAGTTTTAAACTACCCTGAAAGGCTTCTCCACTGTTTTGCTGTACATTTCGGCCATCAGAGATCTGAGCGCAAGTGCTACATAAGTTACAAGACTGGCTAAATTTAGAAAAGAAGCATATCCTTAGTTTGTATCTCCCTAAAATGGGAACAGCAATAGGCAACCTCATAGAATTATTGTGAGATTCAAACTACAACCCTATTTGTCTTATTGAAGTCCTATTGAATTCAATGTTCTGGGTAGAAACGTACAGAATTACACTGTCCATACATTTTTAAAAATTGTATCATTGTAGCTGACATGAAATGAAATGTCATTTGAAAATGTGCATGATTTCACAATCTGAAGTTTGAACATTATCAGATTTTACTTGTAAAATACCTCATACTCAGTTTGCCAAACTAAATACTCCTTCTGTTTAATTGAAAAATTCTATTATAGTCATAATTGAAAAGTGGATGGGGACAAATAGACCAATATAAATCTGATCATTTTTATGCAACAATGTATTTATTAGTTTTTACAATAAATCTGAGCATTTTAAGCACATTCATGCAAGAGGAATTCATGTGAGAATCCCTTGTACACCCCCACTCAAGGGGAAAAAAAAATCAGACTTGGAAGGGCAGGTATGAAGGAACTAGATAAGAACCTGAAGTGTCAAGATATATCATTAAATACTAAAGTTAGGATTGTCCATGCCATCGTATTTCCCATTTCTATGCATGGTTGTGAAAACTGGACAGAGAGGAAAGCAGATAGGAAGAAAATCAACTCCTTTAAAATGTGGAGTTCTACGGATTCCTTGGACTGCTAAAAAGACAAATAAAAGAGTCCAAGAGCAAATCAAATCTGAACTCACTCTAGAAGCCAAGATGACTAAACTGAGACTATCCTTTGGAAATATCATTTTAATTTAAATTCATTTATTGATATAATTGATAGATATAGTTTTATCTCTGCCTGCTGACACACTGCAGAAATAATCCAGTTTGACACCACTTTAACTAACATCCAATTGAGTAGTTGGATGTCCATCTTCAACATTCAGTTCTTAAAAATACATTAAGAACAGGTACCAAGTTGTGAGAAGACATAACTCACTAGAAAAGACAATAATGCTTGGTAAGGTAGAAGACAATAGGAAAAGAGGAAGACTGTATCCCAATGGATAGACTCAATCAAGGAAGCCATGGTTCTGAGTCTGCAAGATCTGAGCAAGGCTATTCATGGAGTTCTCTCATTCATGGGGTTGCCATAATGTCAACTTGATGGTGGTCAACAACAGGCCTGCTTTTTTTTAAAAAATATTTTATTATTTTTGGTCACCTGCGCAGGTTTTGTAGGAGCTGTGTTTGGAAAAAAAAAAAAACCTGCAAAGCCAGCCTATTTAGAGACAATATTAGTACAAAAGAAACCAATGTGTATTTAGAGTTGCCAGACTGAAAACTGGAGAGAGCTCCTGTGCCTTTAGTGATTGTGTAGAAGAGGGAATTTCAGCAAGTATTACTTGTTACCCTAGTTGTGTGACAAGGAACACCTGCTAAAATGCCCTCTTTTGCACAACCATTGAAGGTACAGAAGCCCTCTCAATCTGGTAACCCCAGACTGTACACCACTGGAAATGAGCCCTCCTTTATGCCTTCTCTCAAAAGCTATTTTTTTCTATCTTCAGCCTTCATTTCTAATTAGTTCTAATTAATGTTATGTAGCCATGAACAATAATACTAAACTCAGTCCCAAAGCTTGCCAACAGCTGTTTTAAATTTGCATCCATTTAAATAAATTACATTTCCGTTCAATAATTTAATTTTATAGGAAAGGCCCCGCCATAACCGATCTCTGTCAAGAAAGGGCAGGGAGCATGGGACTTCTGTGTGTCCTGACCAGGGCCTAGTGCACGCTGTTAATTTGTGTGGTAAAAGTGGCACATCACAGAAGGCGGGTGGGGGGGAGGCAGGGAATTTGGCAGCATCCAGTTCCTGAGTTGTGGCCTCAGCCTCCATCTTTCTACACGGTTGCATTGACAGGTACTTATCTGCATCCAAACAAAAAGAACCTCTGCCTGACTTGCTTGGCCCATAAAGCGTGACCTGCATACCACGGAGCTGTGTGTCACTCTGGTGCTTTGACTAAATCAGCTCTCACCGGGGCTTTGGAAGACCACACAGAGGGAGCATGGAGGGCTGAATCCAGAGCAGGAGGTCTTGCTGAGAGCAATCGGGAAGTTGCACAGCAAAGACCGGAGCTAAATCAGTGACTTCCCTCCCACCTTCCTCCATCCTGACCCCCACTGCTAGTGTTGCCAGGTTTAAAAATATAGACATTCCCTTTTCTGTATTCAAGAAGCAACTAGAAGGAGCCATTCTTAGATATGGGGTTCTGCAGGGAGACTCATGAAAGAAGCACTAAAATATTCATGGAGGCACCAGGGAATGTGTGCATATTGTGAAGGTTAGGAATAAGAAAAAAAGATGTCCATGTGATTCCCACAAAGTTTGTTTCGATCAGGGAATTCCAATCAATGTTTGTTTCCCATCTCTTCTCACGGATGAAAGCAATGGTTGCAAAACCAGGGCTGGTTTCTATCCTTGTGACTGAACACATTGATTCCCCCCCCCCTTCTTTTCCTCTTGATCCCTCATCTGCCACCGTTCACTGTTTTAGGAGATTATCAGATGAGTGTCTAAAAATGTTATTATAGCACTACGTTTTACAGTGTTTGTGTTCTGGCACAATGACACGTGTTTTCACACGCAGCTGTGATAATGATACAAAATCATCCCAAGAATCTGGCAATACAAGTGCTCATGCTGCTTACTTCCGTTTTTCTCCGTGAGTGAGATTTTGGCATATCTCACGAGAAGATGTGAGTGTGCTAAAAAGCCCCAAAACACCAACATTAAAAAAAAAGAAAGAAAATGTTCAGAAAAGCACAGATACATGTTTAGAAACTTGCAAGTGCGTCTCTTCCCCATGCTGGTTGCATCTTCCAAGGCCAAGAACAAGGTGCCCAGCTGTAGTTACATGGCTGGGCACCTCACAGTGACCTCATCAGATGTGACACATGCAACCCAGCCAGGAAATGGCTGCACCATGAACCACATGGGCCATGTGTGCAGACACACACACCCCATTCTGGTAATGAAACCATTTTCTCCAGAAAAATCGCAGCAAACAGTGAGATTTTATTTTTTACCACATGTCTGCTCTGTTTTAAGGGGACATTGTCTGGGCAGTCCAGACTAGGATCAGGGCAAAAACTCTGCATCACTTGGACTGCTGGGCATGGGAACTGGGGGAAGGCTGTTTCATTTGGCCCATGTAGATAAGACCTTAGAGGTGTCACAGGAGGCAGGCCCTGGTGGTGTCATTAAGCAGGATACTTCCAATCTGGTACTTTAGACATCATCCACAGCTGCTCAGATTATGCCATTCAATAAAAAAAAGACCATGTATAACAAATGAAG
Organism: Gambelia wislizenii; assembly: GCA_030847615.1. NCBI lineage: Eukaryota > Metazoa > Chordata > Lepidosauria > Squamata > Crotaphytidae > Gambelia > Gambelia wislizenii. The sequence goes on along the minus strand of JAUMIR010000010.1, from coordinate 29,088,400 downwards.
AAACTACACACACACTTGAAAAGCAGTCCCCTCACCCTGAGGTTCATTCCTTCTAATTGTCCAAACCTAGGAACCCTCTGTTGTCTCACTTTTTCAGCTGCTTTTCTCTCCTTCCTCCTTCCCTCCTTGTCCTCAGCTTACTTCAATTGCTGCAAACCGAGTTAAAGGTGCAAAAGTAGTTTACACCCAATTAACTCAGCAGGAGGGAGAGGAGGAGGTAGAATCTTGCCCTTCCCTGTAGTCTCAGGCAAAAGCAAACTACTGCAGACCCTCCTAGTGTGTATGTTCTTCCTTGTGAATAACTTTTGCCATCTTAACCACACTCTGATGTCCATTGACTACATGTATTCCAGGTTATCATCTGTGAAATATTGAAGGATATAAGGATTCATTCTGTTTTGTCTGCAGAGTGGAGAAGATAGGCACGGCCCTGAGTCTCAGCACTCTAACCTGTCATGGCTCCATCCTATGGAATCCTATGGCTTGTAGTTGCATGTGCGATTTATAATTCTCTCCTCTAGTGCCTCACCAAACTAGAAATCCCAGGACTCCATAGGATGCAGTCATGGCAGTTAAAGTGGTATCAGACTTTTATAACTGAGCAGGGTCAAAGAAACCAAAGTCTGATTTAAAGGTAAACCCACACTCACCCCTCCAATCCTCCATCTTACTCCCCTCCCACAACTGAGGGCTCCGAATTGTCAATAAAGCTTGCTAAAGCATGCCATAGGACATTTCTCTAATTTTGGGGAGTTCTGGTTGGATTGTTGTCCAAAAAGGCCTTATTCCAAAATCAGAAGTATCTGGACTATCACATCTGGCTTAAACAACAACAAAAACAACCCGTAGGCTTAAATGGTTGAGGCTGTATTAGATAAGCTAACTTATTGCACCCCCTAGAACAGTGCTACCCATAGTGCTGGGTTCATAAACTGGTGCCAGTCTGTAAGCCATTGGTTGCCAGTCCTTGGAAAGTTTCTGGGAAAGAAAAGAACAGTTGTGGCTACTGGGCACAAATATCACGCCAATCCTTACAAACTGGGGGGAGAGGTGGAGCTGGGAATTCATTACATGAGATGGTTTAAGAAGTACTACCCTAGGGAGAACTCTTGGAAGTTCCTGAGGTGGAGGGAGGGTCCGGTGAGGTGAAGGTCATGGGCTACCAAAAGGATCCTCAGTGTTCTGAATGTGGCTCATATTAGGTGGGGTAGCTAATACCCCAGAGGACAGATATAGAATTCAAAATGAACTTAACAGATTAGAAAGCTGGGCCAAAACTAACAAAATGAATTTCAACAGGGAGAAATGTAAAGCACTACTCTCTTTGGTTTTTCTTCACAAACGAAGATTCAGGAAGGACTCATCCCGCGCTTTCTGCAAGGGTGCTGATGACTAAAAAGGCCAATCCGGGATAAACAAGTCTGGTTGCAGAAAGCACAGAAGAAGGTCTCCTTGGGTGATGTTTCTGGGTTGTGATTCTTTCTGCATTGTCGTTTCTCATCATGACTTTTTCGGCATGAGTTCTCAGATAAGGCTGCAGCATTGTGGATAGTGTGTCTCCATGCCTCCTGATGTGAGGCCAGGGCAGACCATTGTTGGTGATCAATTTGGCTGAGCCTGAGATGTTGTTTAAAGTAGTCCTTGTATTGCTTTTTTGGAGTGCCCCTCTTACGCTGACCCATGGCGAGTTCACTGTAGAGTACTATTTTTGGGAGGTGATGGTCCTCCATCCTAGAAACGTGCCCTGCCCAACGCAGCTGTGTTCTTAATATCATGGCCTCAATGCTGGTAACAATGAAATGAATAGATATAGGATGGGTGACACTTGACTCTCATGGCTTGAGAGCAGTGCATGCAAAAAGGATCTAGGAGTCTTAGTGGACCACAAGCTGAACATGAGTCAGCAGTGTGATGCAGCAGTCAGAAAAGCCAGTGCAATTCTAGGCTGCATCAATAGGAGTACAGTATCTAGATTGAGGGAAATAACAGCGCCACTCTATTCTGCTTTGGTCAGACCTCACCTGGAATACTATGTCCAGTTCTGGGCACCACAATTCAAGAAGATTGTTGACAAGCTGGAGTGTGTCCAGAGAAGTACAACCAAAATGGTTAAAGGTCTGGAAGCCATGCCCTTTGAGGAGCAGCTTAGGGAGCTGGGTATGTTTAGCCTGGAGAAGAGAAAGTTAAGAGAGGACATGATAGCCATGTTTAAAGATTTGAAGGGATGTCATACTGAGGATGGTGCAAGCTTGTTTTCTGCTGCTCCAGAAACTAGGACATGGAGCAATGGGTTCAAACTATGGGAAAAGAGATTCCACCTAAACGTTAGGTAGAACTTCCAAATGGTAAGAGTGTGGAATGCACTGCCTGGGAGTGTGGTGGAGTCTCCTTCTTTAGAGGTTTTTAAATAGAGGCTGGATGGCCATCTGCTGGGAATGCTTTGATTGTGTATTCCTGCAGGGCAGGGGTTTGGACTAGATGGCCCTTGTGGTCTCTAACAACTCTGATTCTATGATTCTAGTCCACCTCAGATTGTTGCCAGCATAGAAACTGGAGAGGGTTGCTGTACCTTTAATGGTTGTGTAGAAGAGGGGATTTCAGCAGTTGCTGTTCGTTACAAGTGACAAGCAACCCATTCTGAAATTCCTTCTTCCCTACAACCAGTAGGTACAGGAGGAGCCCCAATGCCAGCTTTCAACCTGGCAATCCTAGAGCTATCTCCACATAGCTATTTCCATATTAATAGTGTCCCTTTTCCTCAAGAAGGTTCAAGGTGACAATTTGACATGCACGCACACATACAGGCAGAGAGAGTGTCTGGCTGATAATATAGGATACGAAGCAGCAAACAAACAACAACCACCCATCTCCATATTTGCATCCTTCCCCTCCTGTGTTCATTTCCTTCCACAAGCCTCTTTTATCGTCTGTCAACACCAGGGAGGAGAGGCAGCGTGCTTGGATTTATTTGCCCAGCCTAATCCTGGCCCTTCCTTCCCATCTCCGGCTCTTTGAAACCATCCATATAACAAACCCCAAGCTGGTGGGGCCTACAGGTCTGCGCCCTTGTAAATTAAAAGCTGAACAACGGCATCGGCCACACGCCAGGGGCTGCATTAGTGGGAGCTGAGTGAGGAGAGCCGGGAGGCAGCGGAGGGGGGGACGACAGTGGAAGATGGATGAAAATTGGCTCAGTGGGAGCCCAGCAGCCACCACAGGCTTTAATGGATGGGCCAGCTCCCTGCAGGGAAAGAAAGTGGGGCATGGATGGGAGAAGGCCATAAATCTAACAGGAGGAGGGTTGAGGTGGGGGGGGGCACAGAGGTTCCAATATGCCTGGGCTCAACTCTACAAAAGCACCAGGGGGCAGATAGAAAGGTGGCCATCTTTCTTTCCTTTTAGCTTTCACACAAGCGGATGCCCTAGGCCTCTCGCAGCAGCATCCCAGGCAGAAATCAACAGGGAAAGCGTTGCCCGGGGTTGACGGGATAGAGCGATGGGATTTCTCCCTGTCATGTCGCTGTTTGAGAAGGTGCCAGCCAGGCTGCTGGCCTCCATTACTGAGGTGGCAACTGGAAGAATGGGAGGCAGCAAAGAGCAGAGAGTTTGGAGATAATACATTCTTCACAGACTCCCTTCTCCCCCTTTTCATGAGGAATTCCTCACTTGCCTCGAACATAGAATCTTACAATGAAAATATCATCTCCCCTTTCGTAATTTTCTCCCTGCTTCTTCCATCTTGTCTCTCACCAGTGGGGGGGGGGATCAGTCCAAGAGGAAAAGATAAAATAGATGCATAGTGTCTATTGATTGACAATATGAGGGACTAGTACCAACCTAAAGTATTTTGGAGAAGATAGCTCCCACTTCTCTTCCCCCCACATACAGAAGCTGACTGGATTGGCAGTCAAACAAAGATAAGGGGACAGCGGAGGGCAGAAGATGAGTTTAGGAGTGTGGGACAGGCCATGTGGAAATTCTGCTCTTTCCAGAAAGGGAATTGGTGGGGAAGCCATAAGAAACAGGGCTGTGTTTCTTAAGCTATCTGATATGGTGGTCTGGCAGTCATCATCTACCCCCAACTCCAGTGTGCCAAGCACTAGCACCATATTTGTGCCCACTGGCTATATCTGTTTCTTTCTTCCTTGGAAATTTGCCACAAACTGGCAACCAACGGCCGTTGAGTCCCTGGACCACCAACTCTGAACAGCTCTGAGTGAGAGGAGAGCCACTGCTGTTTCTCAGCATCTGCCACTTGAGGCAGTCACCTCACATTGCTTAATAATAGAGCTAACCCAGCATAAAACAGCTTGGCACAGTTTGTTGACGTTGTTGTGTGCGTTCAAGTCATTCCTGATTCACAGAGATCTTAAGGCGAACCTAGCATTGGCAAGATTTGTTCAGAGGAGTTTTGCCATTGCCTTTTTCTGAGGCTGAGAGAGTGTGACTTGCCTAAGGTCATCCAGTGGGTTTCCATGGCCAAGTGGGTCAAACCCCAGAGTCAAAGACCAATATTCAAACCTCTATACTATGCTGGCTCTCCCTTGATACTGTAGGTCATTATAATTACAATTAGCATTTGAATCCGCAATTGGCCATGGAAACCCACTGGGTGACCTTGGGCAAGGTCTCAGCCTCACACTCTTAACCTCAGAAAACTCCATGATAGGTTCACCTTAGTGTCACCATAAGTCAGGAATGACTTCAAGGTGCACAACAACAACAAAGGTTAGAGAACAGAAACACCTAGTTTCTCAAACAGACTCATCCAGTTATGGCTTGATCATATCCATGCTTACCAGGGATCTAATTCATCACCAATTTTCTTCTTGAAGAAAGCAATGAGTAATTTTAGCAATTTTCTTCCTACTGTGAAAAAGACTTTGAAAACCACACAGTTTTTGAAGCCTATTTGCAGTTTGGGACTTACTATGCACAAAATTATGTACATTGTTGATTTGCACTGAAAATAACATCTTCTGACCAGGAAGCTGCATCCTGCACAGAATATGTTGGGGAGGAGGGTTGTGCAAAATAATCATGTGCAAATTTGGCATGGAATGGTCCCAATGACAGCATTTTCTGCAAAGGAAACAGCTTTATCTGCACAGAAAATAGCATTTCTGCTTAGAAATATTATTAATTTTTGTGTGCAGAAAATGCTGCTTTCTGTGTAATACAACTGCATATGAATTTTGCACAGAATAAGTACTGAACTGTGAGGATTGTTTCTGGTCCAGGATTCTTCTCATCAGATTTTTTCAATACTTGAAAAACATGTTTTTCAATCATTTTTTGAATATTTTTGAATATTCTTTCCATCCCTAATGCTTATTCAAAGGTAAATATTGCTGAGTCCAATGTGTCTTACTCCAAGACAAGTATGCCTGGGATTGAAGCCTTGCTGGACAATCTCTACACTACACAAATAATCCAGTTCGAAACTTGATTATTTGCCATGGCTCCTATCTATGGAATCCTGGGATTTGTAGTTTGGTGAGGTACCAGCACTCTTTGGCAGAGAAGGCTAAAGACCCTGTAAAGCTAGGATTCCACAGGAAGGAGCCATGGCAAATAATCCAGCTTCAAACAGGATTATTTGTGTAGTGTGGATCCTCCCAAATCAAAAGAAAAAGTCCCTGAGTTCAAAGGATTTTACTCTCAGGTAAGTATGCCTAGGATTGCAGTCTCAGCTCCATGTACAACTGCCATTTTTTGGAAGTCACACTTTATATTCTTTGTAGCCCTTTCCATTTCAGGGGGAATGTGGTAACCAGGGCACAACAACATTACTTTGAAAAATAATGTAACAATAACTATTGCCATTAGTTTTGGAGGGTGGTGTAACAAATAGTGTTCACTCATTACATCAAAACATTACTGAGGGCACCATCTGAAGGGATTTTTGGCCATTTGGGGCCAGTTATTTATATTTTTAAATATATATATTTTAAAAAACCACAATGTAACAAGTCAGTAATATTTTACAATTACTAATCTGTGAGTAATGAGTAGGGTTCCCAGATCTAAGGGTTTGAAATCTCTTCTCAAGGGAATGGGGGCTGGAAACTCCGGATAAGAGCACTGCTTTGAAAAGTATGTGTGTGTTTTTTACCATATGACTTAAACTTAATTTTTTTCTGTTTGAACTAGCTGTACCTGGCATAACATACACCATTAAAATACTCCCCCAAAAGGCCTGGTAGACCTCATGACAACCCTGTAAGGTAGGCTGGTGGATTTTTAAATTCTTCTTCATCCTTCTCAGTGTTCCACATTTTTCCCGGAATTGCTGAGGGTGACTTGTTCTGTTGCCCTGATGCCACCAGTTGACTGCCTGGGTCCCATTACAGGCAGCCCACTGCTGCCGCCGCCACCACCAGTTGACTATCTGGGTCCCAATCTGGGCCACAGATTGAGTGACAGCAGTGGATTGTGAGGTGGAAAGGGAATTTGCATGTGGGTGGTGATTGCTTGGGTGTGTTTCCTGAGCAGCCAGTCAGCTCACTGGGAAAGGCAACATACCCAAGAGTTTTATTTTTTATATATAGATAGCACAGTCTGTGCAACTGTGGTTGATCTTAGTGCAACTGTGGTTGATCACTCAGTATTATGCTGAATGATGTCACCAGGGGCCGCCCTTTGTAACATCACCTTTGTAAAATTACCAGGGGCTATGACATTACAGGGGGTCATCCCTAGGAATTAGGTTTTGACCTTGAAATCTCAGAGCCCGGGATAGTCCTTATCTGGTAGAACTAGTAATGAGCAACTACCCCCCTTAAAACACACACACACACACACACATCAATGCTAAGACATTTGTTTTCACAATGACATTTCCAAGTTCAGTACCTGAAAACACAGTCAAGAATTGGACATTTCCAAACCCAGCTATAATCTGAATTCTTGTCAGCCTCTCTAGCACCTGCTGAATTCAGCAATGCTTCCAACTGGGGGAGAAATAGCATTTTTAGACAGCAGCGGAATGGTCAAAACGATCACACTGGCAATTATAACCAAAATCCCTTTAAGCCAGAGTTTCTTAATTAGGAAAAAAGAAAGTGAGAGGGGGAGATGCATTTTTGATGAAGCTGAAAAGTCAGCAAAGTTTTTTGTTTTCCCCAAACTCTGTTTTCTCTCTCAAGGCAGCTTTTAGGTGTGTGTTCAAGGTTGCTGCTGCTTTGGGGCAACGGTCTCCCTTTCTCTTTTCAGTGAGCACAAAATGCTAGCACAGAAGCACCTCATAACCAAAGGAGCTAAAAAGTAGAAGCAGCGGGGGGGGGGGTGCTTCTAGGTAATTAAGAAAGGCTCACACAACCCCTCAAGTTCAGTGCACCTGCTCAGGAAATAATCATCTTGCTTGCTTGCTTCTCTATCAGGGACTGCAATCCCCAGGGCCATCCCTGCATTAGGCAGAGTGAGGTGGTTGCTGCAGGTACTAGATGCCGGGAGTGTAGAGAAGAGCTGTGTGCCAAACTGTTCATCCTGTCTGGTCTGTCCCAAGTCAGCCTGCTGTCTTCAGGGTTGTCTAAATGGTGAAAAGACTCCTCACAGAATGCAGGGAGATTATGATGTGTCTAAATGGGATCCCACATCATTTTGCCGTGCTCGGAAGGAGGGCCCCCCAAAATGCCATATACTCCACAGGAAAAGCCTTTGCGGTTTTCCCCAGAGTTTTTTTTAAAAACAGCAGGGGAATGAGCATTCCTGCTTGTTGGGACAAGTGACACAAATTGATTCGCTTTCTCATACAAGCAAAAGCTGAAAGCTGATTGGTCAGATGAGTGCCAGGGTGGGGCTTGCTAACAAGGCAAGTGCCCAAAACTGCCATGTTGGATTTTCACCTTAGCGAGCAAGTGCTAAGGTGATAAAACTTTTTGTTGTTGTTGTTAAGATGAAATATCACTGTATCACACCTTGGGTATAGTAGATTTTTTTTAAAAAATACTGTTTGGTGGCAGCAAATTGGTAAGTAAAAACATAAGCAATTCACTTGCAGCTGCCACCTTGATTCGCAGGCATGCCAGTTTGCACAGAAAACACAGATACCTTCCCATGCCTGTGATCTGCCCAAAAGGCTGATCAGACATAAAGCAGCTGCTACAAATCCATTACTATAGAGCAATCCACTTTTCTTTTTTTTCCCTTTTTTTCCCTTGTATAGATGAGGCCAAAATGAGGTGCATGTTCTCTCATCACAGGCATTGTGCGAAAAGACAAGACTCATCTGCCAAACCACTTGGCTTTTGTACATAGAATGAGCAGGTGTGCCATCTTGTCCTTTGCCTTAGGCAGCAAAAAGTCTCACGTCAGCTCTGGACAAAGCAAAACTGTTTCCCTTAGCCAGTCAGAATACAGTTTCATTGGGCTTGGTAAACCAATATGAGATGCAGGCCTGCTTGAAAGGGTATATAGAAGTGGTTGCCAAACTTTGGGCCCTCCAAAATTGTATGAAATTGGATTTCATACCCCAGGATTCTTCATCATCAACTATGCTAGCTAGGACTTCTGGGAGTTGAAGTCCAAAATATTGGAAGGACCAAAGTTTGAGAACTAGAGGTGTATAGGAAGGTGAATTTCAAACAGGTGCTACTTCTCCCTTTAGAGTACCAACACAAGAGGAAAAGACAAAAAAAAAAAATCTTTCAAAGATGGCAGAGACTTCCCCCATGTAAAAATTGGCACTTGTAGCAATACAGGCCTCATTCCCCCAGCATTTTTGTTCATTAGGCACGGGTGGAAGGGTGGAGAGAGGAATGCACATTATATTATATTTTATCAGCTTCTTTGGACAGACACATCCTCCTGCATAATACAGCTCAAACCTTCTACACATCAACAAGATCAGACTTGATTGTGCAGCAAGGGAAGAAAACCCTGGAGCAAATTTTTCAGACTCACCCAGCAGTGACAGTAGCCAGCCAGACAGGGCAGAAGAAAGACAAGTGCCTGGATGCCAGGAAGCCATGCCAGGACTGACTCAACAAGGACGAGGCAGAGGTGAGTTGTGGGACGCTCAGGACTAGGAACGACTCTTATCTTGAGCACCACTGGGAAGGGAAGGGCCTTCGGTTGTTGCCGGAAGACAGGTGCCACCAGGTAGCGGAAGCAGCAAGAAACCCAATGCCCAGGAGCGTAACCCATTCCTCCCCCCACCCCCAGGGAATGATGACAAAGGGAGCTCAGTTATTCATGTTATGCAGCCAGGAAAACCTGTTGAACTGTTGCAGGAGGGGAGGAGCGTAACAGAGCTGACCCATCCACTGTTTTGCAAGCAGAGGATGGAATGGTTTGGCATAGGTTCTCAGGGCAAGGAAGAACTATGTGGGGAGTGCCTCTGGCAAAGAGAGAGAGAGAGAGAGAGCTCAGAACACTGCTTCCTAAACAGGCTGCAAATGGAAACATGCTACTCTTATTTCTTTGATTTTTTAAAAATATTGACTTTGCTAAATTAAAATACAAGGCCCATTCTGCTCTTACTCAGAATCTAGAAAAGGCAACTTTTTAGACTACAATTCCCAGAATCCTGTAGACAAGGATTCTGGGGGTTGTTGGTCCAAGAAGTAGCTTTTCTGAGCTGTGTTTACCCACTCTAAAAAGTAAACATGGGAAAAGCTTATAAGAGTACAAACTACTTGCCAATAAAGAGCCCTCTGCCCTCTGTATTGCTGTCCAAATCAGGATCTCATACCCTCCAACCTTTCACAGATGAAAAATGGGACTCATATAACCAAGCAACATTACGAGTATGGTCAAAGTGGCAAAAATTATTGAGGAAAAACACACAAGCTAGGAGAGGCTGCAGCAGTTTGCTGTTGCCAGAGCCTACAGGGAAGCATAGGACTCCCCTCTCCCCCATGCAGAATTGAGTGCAAACTACTTTTGCTATTTGAACTTAGTTTGCATCAATTGAAATAAGCTGGGGGCAAAGGCGGAAAGTGAAAGAAGGCCAGAGAAACTTGGGACATTTTAAAAGCAGCTGGAAAAATTGGGATGACAGGATTAATCGGGACATCTGAACAGTTGGTGGGTATGATGTGCTAGCAGCACACCTTCCATAGCAATTCAAGTAACCAATGCTTCAGTTACAGAAATGCAGAATAATTTTCCCTTAGTTGATACAGACTGGAGAGAGAGAGAGAGCAGATGAAAGGCTTATCTAGAGATACAGCAGACAATTTCTATGTGTAGATGGTGTATATTATGTGGAAGCAACCTGAGTTCAGGTAAGGCTTTAAACATACTTAGCCTATCTCTTGTGTGTCATGGCACCCTACATCTTTTCTAGCAACATTCTAGCAAATGCCAATCCAGAGTCTGAAACAGTGGGAAAGATTCCCAATAGCAAAGACAGAAAAGAGTAAAGGTGCTTGGATTTTATCACTTTTTTTGAGACTGCAGGTTGAGGAGAGTTTCCACACTGAGCTGCCAATCAGAGGTTTATTTTTATCTGTCTGTCTGTTTGCCCATCCTGATTTCCTTGGCTTCTCATGTTTCCTTTCCTTCAAATACATTTGAACTCTTCCATTTATTAGGTTTTTGCAACTACAAGTCCATTCCACAGTTGTCTTCACCACGAGGAACAGCGAGTTGGTGACTGACCACCTCATATTGCAGAGTTTGATGTCATGAAAGCCCCCCCCCCCAAATGAGGTATTTAAAAAATTATTGTGCTGTAATTGTCCTTTTTATCACCAGGAATGAGGCAACGCTTCTTTTGGGATGCCAGAGAAAATAAATAGGTTGGCTTTGGCTTATATGTACCTCGATTTGGGTGGGCTATGAAGGGCAGCATCTGAAATGCTGCTTCAGGCAGCAAAATATGTTGAGTTGGCATACCACCCACATCTTCAAGGTGAAAGCAGAAACGCAAGCCCCTTTCTATGCTAGTAATCTTGGCTAGGCAGAAGTTTCTTAATGCAGCTTGGCTTTAATAAAGGCATATGAGGTTAACAACTGGTAAATTGGGACACCCACAGAATGAAAGACGGATCCCAATGTATTGATTAATAACAAGGAATAGTCATTAGAAGAATGGACCAAAGTGAAGCCATCTTTGCTGAGAATGCTAAAACTGTGATAGACCTTGACTGAGTGAGGATACTCAAGCTTCAGAACTGCTAGGAACTACAGTTCCCAGCACAGAATGTATCCTTTTCTGCAACATTTCAGTAGCATGAGTTAGGAGACATGAGCACTATGAATAAACAATTGTTTAACTCTCTGTGTCAACTGAGGTTTGTTACTCTCAGTGGATGAGATCAGGCAAACCTATTTGCTTTCTAACACATGTACAGACCTGGGATCCGGTCTATAAATCCATAGCTTCCACTAATAAAACTGTTCTTTGCTTGTTCCTGACACTGACTGTGTGTGTTGCTGTTCAAGGGTAAGGAACCTCTTTGGCCAAAGATAGCAGATGCCTTTCTACAGGGATTCAGGATCCAAGGATGGCTGTTTCACCCATAGACTCTGGATCTGGTGAATGGGACTGGTATCTCAGTTCTTTCCCCACCACTAACAAAGGCTGTCATTCTCTTTACATACAGGAAATTGGGTCCCCTCTGACATTATGCATTTCTTATTGAATCCTGAATACTGATTCCTAGGCTCTCTATATTGGGGTTTAGTAAACAGAGTCAGATGACAGTTCTCTAGCATTGCTCTATAAAACAGGGCTGCAGCAGCACAGTTTGGAAGCTAGGCTGTATCTAAGGAAACATTTTACTGTTGATTGACTGTGGCTAAACACAACAGAAAAACAAAATATTTTGATTTCAAGGAGGTACCAGTGCCACTAAAGTAGAGAAGCAGGTTGGAATAGGTTAGTTGAGGCCACATGGCTAGAACTGGTAGAAACCCACAAATCTGTGAGCAAAAGTCCTTGCACTAATTATCCTAACCTAAGATTTCCTTGCAAATGTCAACATTCAGTCTCTGCACTCAAGCCATGTAAACACTGAGAGTAGGAGAAGGACTAGTATTTTATTAATCACAACACAATAGATAAGAGTTCACAAAACAGCTGCTAGAACATTGTTACTAAAATTAAGAAGCAAGCATGGGGATGGGGGAGAAATTTGGTCAGTTTAGCTCACTTTTGAACCAAAATGTAAGCTCAGTAGGGTTACCAAATTGAAAATGGAAAAGGGGTCCTGTACATTTAATGATTGCATAGAAGAGGGAATTTCAGCAGGTGTTGCTTGTCGCATGCAACCAGGTAACAAGCAACACCCGGTGAAATTTCTTCTTCTATTATATGCCTTCAAGTCATTTCTGACTTATGGTGATGCTAAGGCAAACCTATCTCAAGATTTTCTTGGCAGTTGTTGTTCAGAGGGGGTTTGCTCTTGCCTCCCTCCAAGGCTGAGAGAGTGTGACTTGTGTGACTTTTCAAAGACCTGCTAGAATAAAAAAAGGTCTTCACCTACCTGTGGAAAGACAGCAAAGAGTGTGGCAGTCTAACCTCTTTAGGATGGGAGTCTGAGAGCAGCCACAGAGGCCTTCTCCAGTGTTCCCAACAGCTGCACCTGTGAGGGTGCTGGGACAAAGAAAAGAGTCTTACCAGAAGATCTCGAAACATGGGGAAAGGTTGTATAGGAGAATATGGTCCTTCAAATAACCTCAATCTGAGCTGTGTAGGGATTCATAGGTCATGACCAGCACTTTGAATTTTGCTCAGAAATAGACTGGTAGCCAGTGGAGCTGTCACAACAAGGGAATCATGTGCTTCTCACCCATTCTCCCCACCACTCCATGCCTAGAAAAACCAAGAATTGTCCATTACTTAAAATCTTGCATAATTTATACTATACAATACTAAGTGCAGAGTTTACGCAGCTAGTAACCTGCTGCTTGGGGTTACTGTCAGGGTGAATCCATTGCTCATTGTTTATTTATTCAGTCCTTTTTATTCAAAAAGGAGCACATAAAAAATGAACAATGGTCAGGGCTCTTCCAACCTCTCTCACTAATATTAATAGGTATTCTTCCCCAATTGTAGCCAGAGATAGGAAAAATAAATAAATAGCTCCCGGAATCCCCCAATCAGTATAGCCACGGACTCCTATACTGACTGGGAGATTCTGGGGAATATATTTTCAAGATCTACTCCACCTCCACTCCCCCAAACTTGCTACTGCTCCATTCCATCTCAGTGCCCAACTGTTGCCAATTGGGGATTTGTCTGGCTTTTGCTCCTTAGAATCATAGAGTTGGAGGAGACCACAAGGACCATCTAGTCCAACCACCTGCCATGCAGGAACACACAATCAAATCATTCCTGACAGATGGCCATCCAGCCTCTGTTTAAAAACCTCCAAAGAAGGAGACTCCACCACACTTGGTTTACTCCAAACCCCAGACAGCTGCTGGTGGTGGCGGGAAGGATCCTAAAAGAAGCAAGCAACTGGTTCAAATGCTGATTCTACATCAGGGGTGGGCAACTACGTTAATAATAATAATAAAATTTATTTATATCCCGCCCCTCTACAAAATGCAATCGGGGCAACCCAAAAACATCACCCAAGGAGACCTTCTGCTGTGCTTTTTGCAACCGGACTTGTTTATCTCGGATTGGCCTTGCAGAAAGCGCGGGATGAGTCCTTCCTGAATCTTCGTTTGCGAAGAAAAGCCATATATATATATATATACACACACACACACATACATACACCCTCCATCCCACCCACCCCTAACACATTAGGTTGCATTAACCCCTCAGAAGATCTTGGAGGGGTACATCCCCCCACATACACACATACTGCACCTACTCCTAAAAAAACGAAAATTATTATCATTTATTTGTATAGTACCATCACTGTAGTGTGTGTGGCACTTTACAAGTAAAAGAAACTGAGTACAAGTAAAAGAACAACAAAACAGCTCCCTGCCCTCAGGCTTACAATCTAATTAAGACATGACACAAAAGGAAAAGAGAATGGCAGTGTGGGAGTGGATTAAGTCCAGCAGATACTGCCTCTTCTTTTCTCCCTCTGATGGCAGGGCAGTGGCAGTTGGGATGGAGGGAGAGCCTTTCATCATTGCCCCTAAAATTGCTCCCAAACACCATTCCATGTTTTGGGATCTTCCTAGCCCATTTTTAACAAAAGGAAGTGAGTGGAAATCACTTTATGTTTTTTTTTTTAAAGACCTCTTGGGCCTAAATTGACCCAGGGGCACTCAAAACATGGTGGAAATGCCCTCTACACTCTCTAGAGGGCATTTTGAACCCATTTTTGAAGCCACATGCAGCCTATGGGCTGCACTTTGCTACTCCTGTTCAACATCAAGATTCACCCTCCCTAAGCTTCACTAATGTATCCCTCTCAGTACGACTTCTGGACCTATAATTCACATTAGTTCACTACAGTAAAAACAAAGAGTCTTCCAGGACTTTAAAGGCTCACAAATTTTATTGCACCAGGTCTTCCTGGATGGCAGCTCAGATGTTATGTACTGTATTTATACACATGAGAGTAAAGTGTGTGTGTGTGTAAAGCTGGGAGTCAAAAGGCAATACAATGGGGGAGGGGGCAGAGAAGTACAGCCCATGACCATTCAACTAGGGCTTAAGTATATGCAAAATGACTCTCCACAGCTGTAATACTATACCTCATGACCTTTTTCTAGAAACCAGAGGTAAATCTAATTTTAAGTCCAACTAGGGTAAAGCCCACTGAAATCAGTGTGACTCACTTAAATAGTTACTACTAACACCAATTCATTTCAATGGTTAATTCTAGTTAAATTCTAGGCATTAAACTTTGGATTTTGTCCAAATCATCTAGATTTGAAACTTCCTGGTGCTTTCCAAAAATTCTTTTGCAGAAGACAGAACACTGGAAAGTTCAGGACACTGGCTACTTGTAGAACACAGAAGATATTGTAAAAGGAAGGTGAGAGGATTCTTAGAATACAGAGAAGGCACACCACAGGGTGCTTAGTACAAATCCTACCTACATTGTATGAATTCATGTGCCCTTATGAATGCTGCATGCTATGAGATCCACTTAAATGAAATTCCAGACTCATTGGTCACCACACCAAGTATTTTCAACTTATCTCTGAAATCTCACTCAAGGGCAACTTCTCAGCCCTATTATGAATAAATACCCCCACTGCCCTTCCCTTTTCCTTATGTGTCATGTCTTATTTAGATTGTAAGCCTGAGGGCAGGGAACTGTTAAATTGACCATTTGTAAGCCACTCTGATAGCCTTTGTGGCTGAAGAGCAGGGTATAAATAAATAAAATAAAAATAAAAATAAAAAAATACCACACATTCCCACATGCAGGAATTCAACTGAGTGACTAAAGAGCCTGATGAGAAATGCAGGTCTTGATGCCAAGGGTATGGAACCAAATTTTTATCTTAAAAGTTTAGAGCTGTTATTGTAATCAAAACACCTCACATTTTGGATACCATGGGGCTTAGATTTACATAAATTAAAAATCATTCCTAAAATACAGTAATCTGTTTTAGGCATCAATATGACTGACCTAGGCCTTATCTACATAGGCTTAATACCCTGGCCTGCCCCCATTCCAGAGGCCAGCAGTCCATATGATGCAGGGCATTTGCCCCATTCTACCCCCATTTGGCAGTTCTTACCACCCCCAGGGCAGATACGGGACTGAGTCAGGGGCAAGCTGGGGTAGGACCCAATAAACTGCTATACGAAAATATCCAGCATCAGGTCAAAACTTGTCTTTTTATTAAAAACTTTGGGCCTAAGTGATTTTATCCAGGGTGAATATGTACAATGGTTACATTATTTTAAATTGCTTTAACTGGTTTTAAATTGTCTGGTTGCTAATGGACAAATGCTTTAATATTTTTAGACTTTCAAAATTGTTATTATTTGATTTTAAACTGATTTTGTTGTAAGTCGCTTACCGTTTAAAATAAAAATGCTTCCAATGCTACAAAAGGGGGAGTTGCCAAGGGGGGATCAGTAAGATGGAATATTTAAACTTATTTAATTAAACAAATTAAACAGTAAAGGATATTGTAGGATTAATAGTTTAAGACACTGGCTATACAAAGGGATTTCCCCTTGTTACCATAATACTTTGGAAGTCTGCCTTGGAAATATAGGCTGGTTAAGAAGAAAAAAAATAGTTCCCATACATGAGACATAAAATCTTGAGTTGCTCATCTGATCAATTAACCTTGCTAATATGAGATCTAGGCAACTCCTCTGGAGTGTATCCAGCCCTAAGGCTGATCTCCTATTAGAAGGTGGTGCAGTGTTAAGTTTTGCCAATGCACAGGTTTGGGAGTATGAGGGTAAAGAGGGGCCAGTAAAGAGGCAAGGGGAGTCAGATACCCAACAGCAAGAGTGAGCTGTGGGTTGGAATTACATCTGTGTGCCTTTGTTTATAGAAGTCTACAAAAGGTATGTGTGGGGGATACAATATCCAACTTGGGAAGGAGGAACCAGGACCCACAATTTTAAGCAGCACGATGTAGTAGTTTGAGTGCTGAACTAAAAACTCCAGGACAGCAGGGTCTGAATCCCCTCAGCCATGAGAAATCATTGGGTGACATTGGGCAAGTTACACACTCTCATCTTCAGAGGAAGGCAATAGCAACCCCCTCTCCCCCCTGAACAAACCTTACCTACACAACCCCATTAGGTTTGCTTTAGGTTCACCATAAGTTGGAAACAACTTGAATGCACACAACAGCAACAACAGAGAAGCATCATGGGAATTTGCTAAGCAGTCACAAAAGAAGGTCTCATTTCTGGGCCTTCACCCTGTTAAAATTAGATTAACTTAGTTGGAAAAGTGCTGACAAGACATTTTATGAACATTACTAGTTTAGATTGTGGCAAATGATAAGAATGAATGAGTCTGCCATATAGCCCTGCTCCACAGAAAATTAGATTTCAGGGACAACAGTTCCTTTTCCAACTTGCTTGTTTTTGTTCATGCAGAGAATTCTACCTCCACTGTGGGAAAACCACGCCCTACCTTTAATCCAAAGTGGTGACATCCAGGAAGAGTTTTGCCACTCTGTGCCCCACTTGCTGGCTGTGTGAACTAGGCCTTTGCCATGGCAACAGAAATAGAAAAGACTTCTAGAAACTCTCATATACTAGGACAGCTATACCATTCTCCGGTTATGATTATTTAAAGGCCGTGTCGAGTAGCACCTTTGAGACTAATTTTAATAGAGCATAAATTTGCACAGACTGTAACCTCCTCCTTCAGATGCCAGAACTGCTGGCAGCGAGCAACAGAAGGGAGTTCACAGAATATTCTTTGATACACGCATCCTCACAGAGGTGCTGACAGGGTGGGGAAGAGAGCCCTACATCAGCTCCCCCTGCGAAGGCGCAACAAGAACCTCATATCAGGCCTAAATGTACAGCATCTGTGACTCCTAAAGCAATCTCACAGAGGAATGTTAGCCTCCAACTATGATTTGCAAACGGAGATGAGCTGTTCAGACACCACCTCTACAAAGCATGGACCATTAAAGGCAAAATATACCACTCCAGATGCCCAGGGCAAATCATTTACTGCAGGAGGAGTGAAGCAATTAATTGGGAATGCAAAGAAACAGCAGCGACATGACACTTGCTCGAAGCACCTCCAAAGATCACACGACATTTATTGCAAACCGACCCATCATTAGTACAGAAAATAGAATTAAATTCTCATTCAGCTGTCTTCAGCGGGCAGCTGACTGGAAGGCAGCATGGTTACAATCCCAGGAGGACTGATCAGTTCCCAAAGAGGCAGGAAGATGGACCCGAAAGGGCCAAAGCTCCCTCAACAGCAGCAGACCTGCAGCAGAACCAGGGAAAGGCTGAAAGGGAAAAAGAATGGGTAGTTTATGCCTCTTATACCAACAGAACCTAGTAATAGAATGACAGATCTAGGTTCTACTGTAAATGATTCACAAGTGCATTAGATGGTAAGCCTGCAGCTTTATTTTTAACTTCTGTAACCCATCTGATGATTATAAGTACTTTATAATAAAAAAGCAAAGCTACATATCTGGGAGTCTGACCAGTAAAAAATTGACTACAGTCCTAGTTCTCGGTCATTAGAGCTAATAATGGTCTGGCTTTGTTTGACTACTTTGTACTTTTTTTTAATTGCCTCAAATATATTTCAAACAGCTTAAAGTCATGAACTCATGACAGTAAGGCCAACTCCTCAAAAAGATCTACAATAATAGCATAAGAAAAATACAGTCTTTCTTTTAAAATGGTGTTTGCACACACCAATTTCACAACCTCCAAAATTCTTTTCAGTGGTCAAAAATAACTGAAAATATCAAATTCTGTCCTCAGATATTCTTTGAACCAGAGCAGTGAAAAACTCATCTTTTTTGCTTTACACATAGACACAGCACTATACAGTCAGACCCCTGTATCCACAGAACCAATATTTGCAGTTTCAGTTATCCATGGGACACAAAACAGACACACATACCATAGAGTTATCCTAGAAAATGCCTAGAGATGTATTCTCTCTAGAATCTTCTAGGTACTCTAAGGCAAATCTATGGTATTTTTTAAAACCAAAAGTCCATTGCTTTTAATAGGTTTCACTGTTATCCGTGGTTTCCGGTATCCACAGTAAGTCCAGGAACCAAACCCCCACTGATACAGGGGTCCAACTTTATATTCAGTTCAGCTGAATACCACACACACACACACACACACTATAGTTCAATATATTCATCCAGTTATATATGAATTATATAAGTCCTATCTGTCCTGAAAAAAAGGCAGAAATTATAATGTCATTACATACATCTTTGGTTCTGCCCCATTCTGTAAAATAATTATTATACAGTGTAAAATTCTTATGGGCACTTATGTGAGAATAAGCCCAAATAATACATATAGAAATGGGCTCTGCAATGACTTGAAGCACTTTCTTGTGATTGCAGAAAAACCACATAAAGGCAGAACATTATGAAGTTTTATACAATTATGAACAGAGCACAGATAGTTTTGTCCCTTCTCACAGTATTATATAATCTGGGGCAGAGCCAATTATTGCCAGTAGTTTCAGGAAGAAAAGAAGGAAAGCACACACACACACCTTGATAGTTCAGCTACTGATCCATAATAATTTATGGCCACTGTTTAGATAGCTTTTAAAAAATAAAATAATAAAATAAAATAAAAGGGATTAGAAAAAATGATGGAAGAAAGGACTACAAACACTACTATTATTGAAGTATTTCTAACTCACCCCAATATTAAGAGATATCAGGGTCAGTAAGGTACAATCAATAGAATCACATTAAAGAATCTAAAACAATTTTAATGCTTTAAGACATCTAACAATAGATTAACCAGTTTAACAATTTAAACAAAACAAAATGTAGCAAACTGAAAGACTGGAGACCAAACCATGACCTCCTCAAGTCTCAAATGTTCTGGCAAACTGTCAAGTTTTAACTTGATAACAAAATAAAGGCAGTGCCAGTCCTCTAAGCAGAAGGCATTCCTTAAATGGTTGGGTTACAGCTGAAAAAGCCCTCTTCTGTGTCTCCATGGAATTTACTGCTCCCAATGGCAAGATGCAGAGCAGAAACTCCCAGTAGATTTTTAAAATCAGATAAGTCTGTATGGAGAGAGTTCAATGGAACTTCCACGTTCAGAGACTGTTGTTATTGTGTGCCTCTAACTCATTCCCTAAGGCAAATCTATCATGAGGTTAGCTTGGTAAGATCTGCTCAGAGGGTTTTTCCCACTGCCTTTCTCGGAGGCTGAGAGAGAGTGACTTGCCCAAGGTCACCCAGTGGGTTTCCATGGTCAAGTGGGACTTTGAACCCTGGTCTCCTGGGTCAATGCCCAAACCACTGCATCACACTGGCTCTGACATAGTACAGCCCTGGATACCAGGTGCATGAAACAACAGGGACTGCTGTTGCTTTCATTCCCCACTTGAGAACTTCTGGCAGACACCTGGTTGATTACTGCTGCAGAATGTAAAGCTGGCTCCATGGATGTTGGCATTCTCAGCAAAGGCAGTTTTTATGTGCTTTGGTTTCAGGTTTAATGAGAGGAAGGCTCAAGGATAAGAAGGAGTCAAGGAGCAACCAGTGCATCCATTGCCTTTGCTTTGCAATTATTTTTGGTTGGGATTCTTAGGCTTAAAAAAGGCTAGAAAAAATCCTCAAACATGGAACCTGTTTTCCTGTCCCCTTGCTTCTAGAAACTCTTTTTTAAAAATCATCCTCAGACAGACCTCCCAAGTTTCTGCATTACTGAGCCACTTCTTTTGAACTTATTATCATCTATGTATATAGAGATTCTGCTTCAGGTTTAAGGCAGACCTTAGGCTTCGTTTCTGTTCCTGTTGATTGGGGAAAAGAAAGCCCTCTGAGCAAATTTGGATTTGTATTTGGTTTGACTCCCAGTTGTGTATAGAACTCAACCAGCAATAAAATTAGATTTCCATGCTGAAAAATTGGGTGTCAAGCAAATTTGCACCTATTTTTTCTTCTATTTAAAAATTTGCATAATCATTCTGTTTCCAAGGTTCAGGCTTCAAATGAATTTGACATATATTGGCAAGGACTGGAAAAGATGGACAAGTTTGCTATCATGGCAAGGAACAGTAGCCATGGAAGGAAAGACTAAGGCACTGCAATTCCATTGGCAACGCATAAGAGGTGCACACCCCACCTTTTACTACAGAGCCCTTGGGAAGTCTCAAATTTCCATACCATTCTGCCTCGGGTAAAAGCTAGAAACTAGGACTGACAACTTAATTAGCCCACTTGATCTTCCAAGTTATTGGGCTTTATTAAACTGTAGGGGCCCGATTCATCAAGGATTGAAGTGACATCACTCAGCTTTCCCTTTTAAAATATTGTTGTAGTCATCTCCTTAGCTAAAGGTCTTCCCACCCTTTCACTTTTATGGGAGTAAGTAAAGGGTTGAAGGTTGATGGGGCAGAAAAACTAAACCTTCTATCTGCTTTGGAAAACATGAACATCTACTTCCATCTGCAAATTCCTAGCACAGGGTTTCCCAAACTTTGGTCTTCCAGGTGTTTTGGATCTCAGCTCCCAGAATTCCTGACTTTTGGCCAAGCTGGCTGAGGCTTCTGGGAGCTGAAGTCCAAGAGAGTTGGAGGGCCAACATTTGGGAAGCACTGCCCTAGAACTAGGGTGTGTTTCTTAGCTTAAACTAGAAGGTAATAAGATGTTAGAATGGACAGGATCAGAAGTTACAGCAAGGAAAAAAAAATTCCACCTTAAAAAAATCAACCTGCCAAAGGCTTTCCCAGTCCAATCTCAAAAAAACTCTATGGACTATGAAGAGAACCTCTACAAGGCTGCATGCCTGTAAATTTGCTTATCTTTCACAGTATTTAGCATCTCTCAGTACTTTACTATTAAAGCAATATGCTTACACAATGCTAGTGCACTTAATACACACATTCTCCTTACCAAAATGGTATGAGGGCTCAGATTCGCCCACTCTCTTTGAGCTTCGCAACCAGATCGTCCACCGTCTCCACTTTGACCCCAGCTTTGCGCTGGGGAGGGTCCTCCACATTTAGAGTTTTCACCCGTGACGTAAGGTCCACACCGAGATCTGATGGCTTCACCACTTCAATCTTCTTCTTCTTAGCTTTCTGGGAGGAAAAGAGCAGGGAGAAAGGCAGGACACCCCTAAACAATTGTTAGAATCAGGAGATTTGTCCTCCTGCCAGAATTATCATCAAAGTTTGCTGAAGATCAAAATCAGTTGGAGAATTCAAGGCTTCTGGGTAAACTGTCCTGTTGCAAGAAACCTATGCTTCTAGCCCTCATGAATGCAGAGACTGTCCAAAATGAATTAATTGTTAGCCAAAGCTAACAAAATGAAATTCAATACAGAGAAATGTAAAGTACTGCACTTAGGGCGGAAAAATGAAATGCATAGATATAGGATGGGAGAGACCTGGCTGAACGAGACTATGTGTGAAAGGGATCTAGGAGTCCTAGTAGACCACAAGTTGAACATGAGTCAACAGTGTGATGCAGTAGCTAAAAAGGCCAATGCGATTTTGGGCTGTATCAATAGAAGTATAATGTCTAGATCAAGGGAAGAAATAGTGCCACTCTATTCTGCCTTGGGCAGACCTCACCTAGAATACTGTATCCAGTTCTGGGCACCACAATTCAAAAAGGATATTGACAAATTGGTGCATGTCCAGAGAAGGGCAACTAAAATGGTGAAAGGTCTGGAAACCATGCCTTATGAGGAGAGACTTAGGGAGCTGGGTATGTTTAGCCTGGAAAAAAGACGGTTAAGAGGTGATATGATAGCCCTGTTTAAGTATTTGAAGGGATGTCACGTTGAGGATGGAGCAGGCTTGTTTTCTGCTGCTCCAGAGACTGGAACACGGAGCAATGGATGCAAGCTCCAGGAACAGAGATTCCACCTCAACATTAGGAGGAACTTTTTGACAGTAAGAGCTGTTTGGCAGTGGAACACACTCTCTTGGAGCATGGTGGGCTCTCCTTCCTTGGAGGTCTTTAAACAGAGGCTGGATTGCCATCTGTCGGGGATGCTTTGATCAAGATTTCCTGCGTGGCAGGGGGTTGGACTGGATGGCCCTCGTGGTCTCTTCCAACTCTACAATTCTATGATTCTATGAAGACTCACAGGCCATTTAGCTCCAAAAAAGTGCTTTGCTGTCAATATTACCAACTGTGGTTTTTCAGTTTAAGAGTTGCACAGTCTTATAGTCTCTTGCACTAAGTAAGGAACACCCAGCAAACAATGTCAGGACATACCATGATGTTGGGCAAGGTGGCATAGCGTGGCTCATTTAATCGTAGGTCAGCAGTCACCACAGCAGGCAGCTTCAGACGCACTGTTTCCAGACCCCCGTCAATTTCACGCTCGACCTTCAGCCAATCCCCATCCACCGTTACTTCAGAGGCAAATGTCCCCTGCAAAGGGGAGAAAAAGGCTGCTAAATTCAGAGTAGGGCAAGCATTATTCTATACAAATAAAAACACCTCAAGTTAGAGTTCTTTAACTTGATATGCTGGGCATACATGGAGATGTGTGCATTTCAAGATTCACTAGCAAATTAGAAACAGCTGATGTTAATTTAAATCTCAGGCGGTGGGATTATGAAACTTCATACCCTGCCTTTTGCTCTTATATCCAGAATGGTTTATGAAGTGGCTATCCTCAAATCCTGCTGCCTAAATGCAAGATTAGAAGTGCAAGCAATGAAGCTGGGGAAAAAAGGTCAGGCACACCTAGGAACTAGGTGATCTCATGACTAGGCTACCTTGACTGGCTGACGTAGTCACAACAGCGCCAAGTCAATGGCATCCCATTCATCTCCATTATGAGGTGTGGGTCATGGCATCTGCAACAGGGCTGAGGCAGGCTCATACAAGGAGATACAGTCTACCAGATAGCCTGGGAGATCTTATAAATAAAGCCACAAGGTATGCATGATTTTTGAGCAGGGAGAGGGACAGAGTGGTCTCTTCCTCGTCTAGTGCCCATTCACTCACCTACATAGAATTCCCTTATGCTGGTACAAGCCTGTCACAGGACATCTAGTGATGCAGAGAACTCCACTAGTTCCTAGTCCTAACAACTAGAGTGAAGAAAACAGGCAGCTGCATTTGACAAAAGCTGACACAGTGAGACAGATTCCTCAGCTCCAATGTTCACACCACCAGCTGCCTATTGTATGAGATTTGTTTGTGTCAGGTATGCTACCCTGTATGCAGAAACTGGGTGTGCTTTTCTTGGCATACTCTCTTCTCCCTGCCCATCACATAAAGTGAGGATAGGGAAGATTTATTGGACCCAGTGTATTGGATGTCAGCTTCCCAGAAGCAGCAGCCCATATGGCTAATGGTAAGGGACTGCAGGAGGCACAATCTAAAACCTGTGAGGAATGAAAGGTTTCTTACCCCTGCCCATTATGTTCTATTACTCACTCCCCCAACATTCCTCCTAATTCTGCCACGTAGTACCTGAGGCCAGTCAAGAAATGCTGCTGTCATTTGCCCTGTCTGGTTACAGTCATCATCGATGGCCTGGAAAAAGCAAAATAAATAAATAAATAAATAAAATGGAGATTATACAAAGAATGCAAAAGTGCATATAGGTTTCCAGTGTCCATAACAGAATTCTCTCTCCCCAAATACCCTTATGACAGGGTAGTTTGAACCTTGGCCTGTGGGCAGTTCCAAGGCTCTGCACACATCAGGTCCAGCAACTGCAACCAAATACACAACTGAAGGAAGGCTATTCGACAGGGGCTGCTGACACACTGCAGAAACAATGCAGTTTGACACTGCTTTAACTGCCATGACTCAATGTTATGGAATTCTAGGATTTGCAATTTTGTGAGATATTTAGCCTTCTCTGTCAGAGCTCTGGTGCCACAGCAAACTACAAATCCCAGGATTCCATAGGATGGAGCCATGATAGATAAAGTGGTATCAAACTGCATTATTTCTGCAGTGTGTCAGCAGCCAGGGTGCACTGGGTGTACTGCACAAATTCTCTTAGGAAGGCCCAGCTTCCCTGCAGGCAGAGATGCATGGCCTGCTAGAAGGGAATGTGAGTCTAGTTTTGCCTCTCGGTGATTAAAAAAAATGCTTCCCCTAGCCCCTTCATTCTAAATTTGGTATGCTACCAGCACAACATGAAACAAGAACAATAATCTTTTAGCAAAGTACTAGCCCCTAAAAAACAAGATTTTGTATCCTTCAGGTTCTGAAGCTATGGGTGATGTGGATGACATAAAAAATGCCCATGGTTCATTGTTAATTTCCTCTACCAATGGCTTGGCAACCTTGGCAGACTTGATCCCCAAATACACATTCCGGGATCAGCCTTCAGTCAGGTTATTTTGTGAGCAACTTGCTATTTGCACATCAGACCTGTTCTCTCTTCAGCCTGAACCTCATTTGCTTTGCCTCTCTTGACTTTGGCACCAGCCATCCTCTGCCCTCTATCCCTCTCAGGGGACTCCTTGCTTCTTTTGCTATGCTAACCTTCTCATACTAGAAACAGTGGTATCCATACGTGACCCACCCATTTCAGCCACCATCCTTGGTGACCTAAGCCACCATCTCTGACCAGACTGGTAATTCTCCCCATCAAAGGGAAAGTGCTGAGATTAGAATTTAACAAGACATCAGCTTCCTCCCACTTTTGGCCTTTAATTATCTCTGAAACTTCAATGGCTACAAAATTCCTCCTCCAATAAAGCCCAAGATTCAGAAAGATAAATGTTCATAGTATATATTCCACTCCATCCTGCAATGATTTGCCTATGCTGAAGACAGCCCTTCAGTTTTGCTCACCTGTTTGCCTAGCAGCAGAAGGTTAACACCTTCCTTCTTGGCAAGCGCAGCCAAGATCTTAGAAACATGGAAGGGCCCAAGGCTCTCGTAGTCCTTCACAGGAATCTCCACGTGTACCCCTCGGTCAGCTCCCATCGCAAGAGCTGTGCGGATTGTCTCCTAGGATTAGAATGATTGTTGAAGAAAGCCTTAAAGGTGACACGCGTTTTCTCCAGAATGAGGTCAGCTAAAGGAGAACTTTTTTTTCGTCTGCACCTACAGAAGCTCAAACACAAGAAACTAGGATGCAATGCTATCACTGCACCCACAAAAGCTGCTTCCACAGCTGAAAGCATGAGGGTAGACCCCCTCCTCTCACAATGACCCCCACACCCCAAGACCCTTAACAATTGCTCATGGGATGGGAACCCTACAGGGCATATTTTGGGCTCTGAGGACTGCAGAGGGAGGAGCCAAAAACCTTGATGCTTCTGTCAGGCTGGATTTAGGCCAGCTTTTTCTCCACTGCTTCTCAGGCATCTCTCCTCTACCAGTATCTTTGTCATCATCAATTATTATTAATTAAAATATTTATACCCTGCCCTATATCATTTATATCCTGTCATATATCATGGGATCCCTGGGCAGCACACAAGTGAAATCAATTTAAGCAGTTTAAAACTACTTAAAATAATTTACACCGACTGAAGGCATATTAAACAATTTAACAGGTTAAAAAGGATGAGACAGTTTAAAACTATATACATATATATTTAGGGACAAATCAATTTGATAAAACGCCCCATTTGGCTTGGTACTGGTCCACATCAAGAAGCCACTGACAGGCCATGGGGTTCCATGGGAGGGCTCCCATCATCTGAACCATTATGTCTGCAGGCAAAGTCTGACTCTTCATAAACATCAAGCAGGATCTCAGTCATAATACCCAACCTGGGATGAGGCAGGCTTCAAGTCCAGTTGAATAAAACAAAATTGCCTAGATCACAAGTGGCTAGAGATCACCCTTCCTAGCACTTCCAATTCCTCATGTGCAAAATGGGACCAGTGATTTCTCTCACAAGCCTGCATTCATCATATTGTATACTTCTGTTAAGGTTATCAAGCCAGCACATAGGGAGCAATCACATTTTACTTTCACAATCACCCTGTGAGGTAGGTAAAGGTGAGAGATCATGGCTTGCCCAGGATCACCCAGTAAATTTTGCAATTAAGCAAGAACTTGAACCTGCATCTCCCCAGTTCAGGGTGCTTAGAAGTTTTATATTAATACCTCAGGACATCTAGACTATCCAATACCTCTGCAAGTTGTCACGACTACCTTATTTTGTCAAACTGGCCACTATGCGTTGACAGGTATCGAAGGAGGAGAGCAGACACATTTTAGGGAACCTGAGGAATATTGCAAGCCTACTTCATTCATTTTTTTTTTTTTTTGTCATTTGCTCAGAATGTCGCTCATATGGGATGCTCATACTGTCCCGTGCAGTACAGGCAATAAAACTAAAACAGATGCTGCTTTTTGAAGATGCAGTATAATGGCATGAAAGAATCTGCTATCTCTTTCACAACTTTGTTAATAACAGTGATAGCATCCTCTATGGGGAAAGGGATGCCTGCCCCACTGGAAACACTGCCAAGGCACTGGCGCACTTCATGTGCTGAAACCGCCACCCCCCCAACATCAGATGCATAGCAGCTGCTGAGTTAGCAATAATACACACATCCCTGCCCCAGCCTTCTACAGCCAGAGGCAGAAACTGACAGCAAGCGAGGAAGACGACCTTAGAAAGGGAACTCCCATCTCCCCCCCCCCCAACCATCTGAGACTGAAGAAGCTCAGTGGACTACTGCTGGGGGAGGGCTGCAAAAAGGGATTGGAGGAATAAGCCAGCAAGAGAAGGTCACCGGGAAGCGGGAGCAGCAGTGCAGAAAATAGCTGGTGACTGTGGGGCTGTCAGAAAGCTGGAACTGACAGAAAATAGAAGAATCGGGTCTGTGGAGATGGAGGGGAGAGGGAAAAGGCATGGAGGCATGTTTGGACTAGTTACTTTCTGAGGGTGGAGCAGTTTACACTTACATACAGTCTGTCTCTCTCTTACACTTATACACACACACACACAGAGTGTTAGTAAAGGGATCTCAAGAAAGGAGGAGAAAGGGCTCACCATCTGCATGACTGCTGGCCCCAAAGACAGTGGGCTTTTTGGATTCTATGGAAGGCATGGATATAAGTTTTGTGCCTGGCTATGGGAGATCCTATTTCCAAACTGTCCGGTCATGAAACTCATTCAGTTGGCAACACCACACATTTTTTGGGGGGGAGTAACCACCACTAAACACAGGAAAACTTACTACTTAGCAAGTCTACACAGAACTGCTATAATAAAAGTCCCAGCATGCATTCATTCTCTCTCTCTTTTACACACACATAAACACAAACCTAGAGGAAATTGTGGCAGATGATACAGTGTCTTCCTCTGCACACTGTGACAAATCACACCTGGCAAAAATTCTCTCTGTGAACCTAGCAATGATATAGACCTTTTTCTCATCTTCATTTAGGTGACTCCCTAATACAGGGATGAGCTGAAGGTACCTTGGTATCTACATATAGACTGCTGCTTGATTTTCAGCAGACCAGCTAAGGGATCCAATCCCCTTAGACTAAATCCAACTTAGTCCTAACTACAGAAAACGCAAATAAGGAAATTTAAGTTGTTAGTGACTGCTTAATTAGCATTAATTTCAGTGGGTCTATTCTACTTGGGATCCAAATTGGATTTAACTTGAATGATTTAGCGACAGCCACAAGAATACTCCTCTCCCTCAGCAGATCACCTGAATTTCTGCTTGACAGTAATTTCAGATGGAGAAATAGGAATGTACATGCAGTTATCCCAATGCGCAGCTGAAATGTACAGGAGGTAACTGACACTCCCCACAGTCTGTGTCTCCATCTGGTTCCACTCCCAAGTTATTCTTTTGGATGAAGCATCCATCAGTGCATCTCAGGGTTTAAATAAAAATATAAAATAACATAAGTATGTATAAAAAGTAAACACCCACGCTTCAAGTCTTTCTGTGGCTGGCCTAGGCCTAGCTGCATGGCATGAATGGAAACCTTAACTACCAAGGTTCCATAGTCCTGTAGCATGTCACACCAAAAAAACACCCTTCAAGCACACAAGTCATCCTCTAACCCAGACACCTGCAATCTTGGCTCTGCCCTGAACTGTTCCAGACATGAATGCCCAAGATTTGGAGGGGAAATAGTAAGGATGCTTCAACAGAATGCAACAGACAGGTATCCCACTGAGCGTTCTGGTGTGCAGCTGGTGCCACCTGGTGGCAAACAGCTTCCTAAATAACCATTAACCCAACATCATCCCTGTCTGATCAAAGCCAGCTGTATAAAGCCCTTGTTTAAAATCATTTATTTTGACCATTGTCCTTGGAGATGCGGCAGCCACTATGTGTGTACTGAACCTGTGTGACACGTAGCTCTTAAAAAGAGTCAGGAGGGGACAAATAGCTTAATGTGACCAGGAAGGTTTCCACCCTGCCCTGATTATCTAGACCCATTTCAATCTGACTTAAGGCCTGGCTATGAGTACAGCTTTGGTAGATGACCCACACTAGGAACTAGGCATGGGGAATGTGTCCTTATTTGGACCTCTCAGTGGCTTTTGATACCACTAACCATGTTATCCATTTGAGCTGCCTCTCTGGGATAAGACATGGAGACAGTCTTATTACACTGTACTGTAATAGCACTATTATTCCACTTTAACTGCTATGACTGCCTCCTGTGGAATCCTGGGATTTGCAGTTTAGGGAAGGGCATTTAGCATTCTCAGCCAGAGCTCTTAGGTCTCACTAAACTACAAACCCCAGACTTCCACAAGACGGAGCCACAGCAGTTAAAGTGGAATAATGGCCCTTGTGGTCTCTTCCAACTCTACAATTCTATGATTCTATGAATCATACAACAGTGTAGTACAATAAGGCTCTAGAGTTTTACCACAGCTCCAGTCCTTCCTGAGGAGGCGGGCTCAGAAGGTGGTACTGGAAGATGCCTGTTCAACACCCTGGCCATTGGTCTGTAGGGTCTCTCAGGTTTTTTTTGGTTCTGTTCCCAATGCCTTAATATTTACATGAATCTGGTGGGAGAGGTCATCCAGAGCTTTGGGGTTTGGTGTAACCAGTATGCTGATGACAACCAACTCTATCTCTCTTTCCCATCCAAGGAAGCTGTTTTGGGACTAAACTGGTATCTGATTACTAGTAACAGAATGGATGAGGGTGAAAAACCTGAAACTTAATCCAGATGATACAGAGGTGCTTCTGGTCAGTTATAAGGAAGAGCTAAGAACAGGGACTCAGAATGTGCTGGATGGGGTTATGCGCCTTCTGAAATCTCAAATTCACAGTTTGGGCATACTACTGGACTCAAATCTCAGCCTGGATGTGCAAGTTTTAGCAGTGGCGAGGAGTGCATTTGCACAGATAAAATTAGTGTGCCAGCTGCGTCCATTCTTGGAGATTTCATATCTGGCGACTACAGTGACACATGCCTTGACTTTAGATCCTGAGCTGCACTGCAAACACAAGTGCCACAAGACCATGAGCAAGCAGCTGAATTACTTTTGAACTATCTGGGCAATGCTTTGTTTGGTAAAGCTATACCGCCCTAACCAAACCAAACTCAGTAAGTATTGCTTAACTCCTAGTTTAGAGAGCTGCTGCAGAGAAATCACAGAGCCCTTTTCTGGCCAGAATAGTAAGCTGGCCACTCCCATACAAATTAATACTTGTTAAACAACTTTGGTACATGTAAGTGCTCCTGTTGCCAGTTTTAATGGCTCATGATAGGAATGTAGCAGACAGTATATCAGTGCTAGTCAAAATAGTTTTTTCCCCATCTCACCCACACTTTTTTTTTTTGCTTTAAAGACAATCTGTCATTATTGAACATTGTATAAATTTTGTCACACCATGAAACCTCACTACCTATATTAAGTTACTGAAAGAAAACATTTCACTCTACAATAATGAGGACTAGTTGCAAGACAATTTAAATTCCAGTCCAGGTATCAAATGCTTCCTAAACACTGTGATGAACCAGATTAAACAGAGAACACAGAAAAGCATATAGGCAGGGAAGAAGAATGACAATTTGTGACAAGAGTGAGGAATGGAATTGTCAAGGTTTTGACTGATTATGATTAATTTCAAGGGGAATTTTATAATGAAAAGAGTTTCTGCCAGCAGGGGGCAGTAGTGAGGACCTGATAGGTACAGCTATTATTGACTATTTTCATGCTGGAAGAACAGAAAGCGGGGGAGATAAATGTAATATCTTTAAGCATTTATCTTCATGAGAAAGGGTTGGATAAACCATATAGAATCAGAGAGATGGAAGAGGCCACAAGAGCTATCCTACATATAAGAACGGGCCACTGCAAGGCCCATGATGACAAATGTATGTACATAATGGTACAAGCCTTTGTCCCATCTTCTCTCTTCTCTGCTCTGTTCACTCTGAGCTGAATCCTGCTCACTCACTCACTCTTCTCTTCGTGTTCCTGTATGATGTAGCTGACATACTTGGAGTCTCTGGCTCACTGTAAATATTACTTTGCTATGGTTAAGTAAAGTTTAGACACACACTATGTGTCTGTGTGCTCATTTCAGCAGCGTGATGCACGCTGCAACTGCAGATGGCTTTTTCGTTGCTTGTCACTCTGCCCATGCTCTGGAGGGACTCGTGCCCCCTGACAGGAATTGGGGCTTCAGATATCATGAATGAGGTTGCTATGAAAGAACCATGGATACTCAGACACAGGTTCTAGTAATAGGCTTCTCTTGTTCAAGATGGACTTTTGTCCACTACTCAACATCTGACTCCCATCTCACCTGGCATTGCTGCGGACCACAGCTTACAGCAACCACTTCGGAGACAAGCTTCTTCTCCTTGAGCCGCACAGCCTCCTCCACAGCAATCTCGCAGAAAGGGTTCATGGAGTGCTTCACCCCATCTGTCACCACACCGGTCTTGTCTGGCTTCACCCGCACCTGCAAGAGCAGCAGTCTATGAGGAATACAGACTAGGGAAATCCAGAACTGGGGAATGGCCTATTGCAATCAATCCCTAGAACACAAGCATCTCATCTGACTTCATAAGCTAAACAGGGACAGAACTGGTTAGTACTTGAGCAGAAGACCACTAGAGATCTGCAGATAGGTCTATGCTCAAGAAATATGCCTGAAACCCAGGAGAGCCACTGTCAGTCAGCTGACAATACGGGTATACCTCCACTGATAAAACTGATGTGTTCCTGGGCGCATTACTTCTTTAACAGAAACTTTGGGACCAGAAGCAGAAATAACATGGAAAGGATTGGTTCCTACACCACAAAAACCAAGAGCAGCTTGAACATGTTTCAGCAGACTTTTTATTCAGAACTAATGATACGCACATGTGAAGTGAAACAACCAGGCCAGGTAAGCACTGCATGAGTAAACAAAAACATTTAGAATCTTCAAGGCTGCTTCCACAATGCACCCTATGATTATTTTCTTTCACCAGCCTCTACTTTTCTAATTTTGGTGACCAAATTTAGATTAAAAAAAAAACAAACAACAAGCAGGGGGGAGCTAGGGAGACTTATCTGTTCTTCCCCTTTCTCTCCGTTTTGCTGTTTGTTTGGTAAGGGATTCCAAAGACAGCTGATGTTTACCTTGCCTGGCTACAGTTGGGTGGGCTAGAGTAGAATACTCTCCTTTTCCTGCTTAAACTTTACTGCATTTTCCTTGGGTTTTTTCCAGGCTGTGATCTATGGATGCCGGCCATGAAAGCCTTCGACTTCACTTTACTGCATTGTTTACTACATATATTTTTTTGCAACCAAACAGCAAAAGTTTGTTTCTCCAACCCTGGTTCTCTAATGCTGATATTCTATAAACATGCAAAATGCTGTTATCTTGTTCTATAAACAATTTCTCTAAGTTCCTGTTATGAAAACAATTCTTGCGAGTAGAGAAGTTGCTGAGTACTGTGAAACTAAGTTAAACAATAAGCAATAAGGGGAGGGAGCAGCTCGTGGGGGCTGCTTGTGAGTATGTGGCAATAAAGGAAAATGTTTTTCTCTTATTCGGGGCTCAGCCCTTTGGAAACGATTCCAGCTGATGCCCGCCAGTATTAACTTTACAACAAAGAAAACTCTTTTTCCAATCCGTGGGTTTCCTGCTCCATGATTTCTGCTACACTGATGCTGCTAAAAAACCTTCTAGCTAGACAGAGGACAAGGAGGAAAGGGTGGCTGGGAAGGCATAAAAAGACTTTGTAAAAAGAGCTTTCTTTCTCAGAGGCTTTGTTAATTGAGGCTTGTCTGAATTGGACTAGATGAACAATGGTTTGATTCCATACACAGCAACTTCTTCTGTTCAAATGAAAGTCCCTAATCTTTTTGAGATGGTAATCATCAACAGTTAGTGTCTAGACTTCTTTGACGTTTATGGGTAAAAGTCCAGAGGGGAAGCTATTTGCATAAGGAAGGCTCAAGATTAAATGCTGCTCCCGCATAGCAACTGATCAGGAAAAATGGTGTGTGAATATACTGTAACAGAGCCAGTCATCACAGGGCATTACTGAGAGGTACATATTAACAAATTGAACAGTTACACCAAAACTAACAAAATTAACTCCAACAGGGATAAATGTAAGATACAGCACTGAGGCAGAAAAAAAATGAAATGCACAAACTCAGGATAGATGACACATGGCTTGACAGCAATACATGTGAAAAGGATCTAAGGTTTTAGTAGATCATAAGCTGAACATGAGTTAACAGTGTGATGTGGGAGTGGAAAAAATTTAATTCTAGGCAGCATCAACAGGAGCATACTCTCCCGATCAAGGGAGGTAATAGTACCACTCCATTCTGCTTTGATCAGACCTCACCTGCACTATTATGAACAGTTCTCGGCACCACAGTTCAAGGAAGATATTGAGAACATGGAACATGTCCAGAGGAAGATGACCATGACAGTAAAGGGTCTTCAAACTAAGCCCTATGAGGAATGATGTCAGGAGCTGTGTATGCTTAGCTTGGAGAAAAGAAGGTCTGAGTTTAGTTAATATCTGAAACTCCACATTCCATACACTTATATGGTTTTCCCCCGTCTTCATAGAATCATAGAGCTGGAAGAGACCACAAGGGCCATCTAGTCCAACCCCCTGCCACGCAGGAAATCATGATCAAAGCATCCCTGACAGATGGCCATCCAGCCTATGTTTAAAGACCTCCAAAGAAGGAGACTCCACCACACTCTGAGGCAGCACATTCCACTGTCCAACAGCTCTTACCATCATGATGTTCTTCCTAATGTTTAGATGGAATCTCTTTTCCTGTGATTTGAACCCACTGTTCCGTGTTCTAGTCTCTGGAGCAGCAGAAAACAAGCTTGCCCCATCCTCAGTACGACATCCCTTCAATTATTTAAACATGGTGATCATGTCACCTCTCAACCTTCTCTTCTCCAGGCTAAACATACCCAGCTCCCTAAGTCTTTCCTCATAAGGCATGGTTTCCAGACCTTGCACCATTTTGATGGGAACGCAGAAGCACAGGAAACGAGATTCCACCTAAACATTAGGAAGAACTTCCTGGCAGTAAGAGTCAGGAAGTGGAATACACTGCCTCTTTGTGCAGTGGAGTCTCCTTCTTTGGAGGTTTTTAAACAGTGTCTGGATGGCCATCTGTCAGGAATGGTTTGATTGTGTGTTCCTGCATGGCAGGGGGTTGGACTGGATGGCCCTTGGGGTCTCTTCTATCTCTACGATTCTATGATTCTACGAAGGTGATAGCCACCTTTAAATTCAAACCAAAAAATGGGGGGGGGAATTCACAGATGGTACTATATAAAGTCTTATAAATAAATTAGTTATTTATACCCTGCTCTTCAGCCACAAGGCTATCAGAGCAGGTTACAAATTGTTTTAAGCAATAGCAATTTACACTACATTAAGCAGTTTCCAATGTGTGTTAGCTAATTGCCCCCACAAACCGGGTTTTAAGAGCTCTAAAACATTATTTAGAGAGAACAAAGGAATTTCAACATTCTGATTGTTTGTTGCTTTCTTGGAGGGATCAAAGGGGAAGAAGGTTTCTACTATCACCACGGTTAGGCGGCTGCATTTGTGCATTCAATTGGCTTACTCACATACTTCCCTTCCGGTACCGGGAAGGATCTTGGCGCATTCCACTAGGAGCGCAGCAATCCTACAAAAGTCCTACAAAAAATCCTACAAAAGTCACAACAATCCTAATAATTAAATAGAACCCCAGGATCCTACAGAAAGGAGCCATGGCAAATAATCCAGTTTGAAGCGGTCCCTTCACATTCACTGGGGTTTGGTTCCAGGACCCCCCGTGGATACCAAAATCCGCGGATACTCAAGTCCCATTATATGCAATGGCATAGCAAAATGGTGTCCCTTATATAAGATGGCAAAATCAAGGTTTGCTTTTTTGGATTATTATTTTTTAAAGAATCTTTTCAAGCCGTGAATACTTAAATCCGTGGATATTAAATCCGTGGATACAGACGGACAACTGTGTAGTGTGGATGCTGTTTGACCTTCAGCCAATCCCTTCCTCTCTTTCCCAAATGGCCCTACCTCACAGGGTTGTTGCCAGGATAAACATTTGTGCCGCCCTGTGAGGATTGGGAATCATCATCATCATCATCATCCTAATATATGAAATTCTCTTGAGAAAGTCCAAGAAAGTGGCAGCAGCGACAAGGAGAAGCCTTACGGGGACGGAACGGAAGGGCCTCTAAGGGCCACCCCAAGAGAAAGAGGCTCCAGGTATCCAAGCAACCGCCGCCTCCCTCCCCAAATTCCCGGCGCCCACCTTGACCGCGTAGTCAATGACCCGCTTCACTCCCACCATCGCCCTCAGCCCGGCCGCTGCTGCCGCCGCCATCTTGCCCAACTCGCCCTCATTTACCTCCCCTCAGCTGAAAGCGCCCTTAGGCCCGCCTACTACACATGTACAGCCAATAGAATGAGCTTACACAACGGAAAGGGGGAAGGCCGATGTCAGCGCTTTAAGGAGAGGGCGCGTGGATCCCATGTCACCCAATCAACAAGCTGGGCTTCGCAGGCCTAGAAGCCAATCTGACCACTCGAGAGAAGAGAGGGTTTGGTGCGCTTTTCAAGTTGGATGATTGACGTGTCAGCCAATTCGTAGCGACACCAATAGGCTCTGAGGTGGGAGGGGAGTCCAAGTGGGGGGGGGGGAATAATAGAGTAGCGCGTCATATACCTCGGGCCAATCATATCCGACCTTTCCTGGACACGCCTCCTCTTTGTCTCTTGCCCCAAAGGAGCCAATAGGAGCTCAGAAGCTTCTCCTCCTCCCCGCAGTGAGGAGTGCGAGGAATGTGGGTGAAAGGGTAAGAAGCGTGTGGCGTGTTTGCGGATTCAGACGTTACTATACGTGCAAAGCGCTATCTGCTTCAGGAAACCTGGGATTTTTACGTCCGCCTGATACCGGTGAATATATGCCTACGGAAATGTTCTACTAAGGTAATAGCAGAGCAGAAATATATGGAAAAATCTACACCAGATCCACACTGCACAAACAATCCAGTTTGAAACTGGATAATTTCCCATGGCCCCTTCCTATGGAATCCTGGAATTTGTACTTTGGCAAGGCACCATCACTCTTTGGCAGGGGAGGCCAAAGACCTTGGAAAACTACAAATCCCAGGTTTCCAGAGGGAGGAGCCATGGCAAATAATCCAGTTTGGATTGTTTGTATAGTGTGGATGTGGGCTTAGTGGCAGCTTCGATGATCATAAAAAAGTCCCATTTTCCCATAAGCATGGGAGTTAGTGTGCGGCTCTGCTAAAAAGGTTAGCAAAACATTTTATTTAAAGTACACATCATCTCTGATTGGGCCCTGTACTAAGAGAAAAGCGGGATGTAAATTAAATAAATGCATAGATTTTCCTTGGGTTTTTTTCCGGGCTGTGAGGCTGTGTTCTGGAAAAACACGGCCTCACAGCCCGGAAAAAAACCAAGGAAAAACTATGGATGCTGGCCGTGAAAGCCTTCAACTTCACATTAAATAAATGCATTTGCAAGAGTAGACTTTTGTCACTGCCATGGCTGCAATCACCACCAGCCGAGGTTGCAAAATTTACTTTGACCTGAAGCTCTCCGAATCTCCAGCCAGCATGGCCAAGCTCTGCACTAACAACATCTGCTCAGATGTTGTTAGATTGCAACTCCTAGCATCCCTCATCATTGGGTATGCTGCCTAAGAGTGATGGACGTTGCAGCCCAGTAACATCTGCAGTGCCGCAGTTGCCCTTCCATATCCCAAGGGTATCTCAGAATACGCAAAACATCTATGCTTGAGTGATCAAATCTGCTTCTTGCAGGGCTGACTCTGGTTAGTATCGGATGGGAGACCACCAATGAATACCAGGTCCTATAGGCTATATTTCAGAGGAAGGAACTGCCAAAACCACCTCTGAGTATTCCTTGCCTAAGAAAACCCTGTGAAATTCATGAGATTGCCATAAGTCGATAGGCAACTTGAAGGTACACACACACACCTTCCATATGATTTGTGCTAAAGCTCCCCTCCCACCTGGGGGATATGTGAGGGTATTTATTATGTTTTAATTTTTGTTTGTTTGGTTTTTCTTTATTGTCCAATGTGTGTGTATTATGTTTTTTTTCTCTTTTTCCTGTGTTTGTGTAATCACTATGTTAATTTTTCTTGTTATATTTCACATTAAAAATAAAAAAAAATTAAAAACTGTCCTCACACCTCTCTCTCTCTCTGGCTTTTCTTCGCAAATGAAGGTTCAGGAAGAACTCATCCTGTGCTTTCTGCAAGCTCATACCTAATGATCATAGAATCATAGAGTTGGAAGAGACCACAAGAGCCATCTAGTCCAACCCCCTGCCTTGCAGGAATACACCATCAAAGAATTCCCAAAAGATGGCCATCCAGACTCTGTTTAAAAACCTCCAAAGAAGGAGACTCCACCACACTACGAGGCAGTGTATTCCACTGATCAGTCATGTTGGCTAGGGCTGATGGGCATTGTAGTCCCAAACATCTGAAGAACACAAGGTTTGGAAAAGCTGCATCAGAGAGAACTGCAAGTGAATCCATAAGAACAAAAAGAGTGCATGATGAGCACACTGAAGAAGTTTATTTAAGGGGTGAAAGAACAAAGAGTAGGGAAACATCATTTAAAACATTGAGGGAAGGTGCAGACGCATCATGCTCTGTCTCACTCTGCAGGAACGCTTCTTGCTGTCCTTGCCAGAATAACATTGCTGTTATCCTCATCTCACTGTTCAGCCTGGAGTAAGCTGAATGTGTCACCCAATGTGGGGACATAAGCGTAACTCCAAGCATGGGGTGATGTTTGAAGCTGTTGACCCTCAGAAGTAAAACACAGTTACTTTGTTTTCTCCTAATTCCCATAAACCAGATCCTTTGCGGGTATGAGGTGGCCATAGGCCCATCCAGCCGCTTTAGCCACTGCTTGTACATAGATTTATTCCTGAGTCATACAGGTGTGTCAGATTCTGGCCTTTTCCTTCTCTTCTTCTGCAGGCTGTATTCAGAGGCAGTCTGAGCCATGCAGTCCTCTTGCAGGGTAAAGACAGTAGTGGTTGCAACAAGTGTTCCCATTAATTCCTCCTCTTCCCAGTTCTTTGCCACAAAGTGGCAAACTCCTACAAGACAAAAGAAGATCATTTCAGCTGCCTGCTGAGAATCCTAGCTGAAGAAGAGACCTTTTGGACTCCAGTGCCCACCACCCCCAGTGCTGACTAGGGATTTTGGGAATTGTGGCCTCCAAAAGTAACTTTCCCAAATTCTGCTGCTCCTATTAAGTACCTATCTCTCTGCTAAAAACTTCCTCTGGTACTCCTATGGGTACCACCTCCCCCATTTGAATTGAGATACCTGGCATGAAGGGAAAGATTTCCTTTTCCCATGTGGTTATGCTCATTTGGAGCATGGATTAATACCTTTATACAGTTGTCCTTTCATATTCACTGGGGTTTGGTTCCAGGGCCCCCCGTGGATACCAAAATCCCTGAATACTCAAGTCCCATTATATGCAATGGCAGAGCAAAATAGTCACCCTTATATAAGATGGCAAAATCAAGGTTTACTTTTGGGATTATTATTTTTTAAATAATATTTTCAAGACGTGAATACTTAAATCCGTGAATACCAAATCTGTGCATATGGAGGGACTACTGTAATGCCAGGCAAAATCCTTTTCATTTCCCCAGAATTTTATCCTGTGATTATTCTTCTCAAAATCTGCTGTGTCTCTGTTTAAGTGACACCCCAGTGTCATGAGCTGGTCCAGGCAAGACGGTTGTGGTGTACCTCTCTAATAGAGGAGTGGATAGGAACTTGCAATCTAGGTCTTGTTGGACTGCAACTCCCATCAGCCCTAGGTGGCTGAGCCAATGGCGAAGGATCAGGGGATCATCCTATAAGGAATATTTTAAGCTTCAAAGACTAAAGGAGAAGCTATCTGCACACTTTAGTTCAGGCCCTCTCAGTTTCCAGGTCTCAGATTTCATGTGGATTATCTTATATTGCTTGTTTATATGAGGGGGGAAATG
Organism: Gambelia wislizenii; assembly: GCA_030847615.1. Lineage (NCBI taxonomy): Eukaryota > Metazoa > Chordata > Lepidosauria > Squamata > Crotaphytidae > Gambelia > Gambelia wislizenii. The sequence goes on along the minus strand of JAUMIR010000010.1, from coordinate 29,049,390 downwards.
TGGATTGATGCACACTATCACCAATTTGCAGCAGCTCCTGTGTGTCTTAACATTTTTTTGGCAAGATCACAGGCACGCGATGCTATCCGCTTTTGCTGTTCCAGTGGGCATGCCTGCGAATCAAGATGGTGGGTGTGAATGAATTTCTCGTGTTTTTATTGTCACTGAAACAGTATTTTTTTTACAAAACAAAAAGCATTCCCAAGGTGTGGAAGTGCGATATTCCTCTTAAATAAGTGGTGGGGGGGAAGGCTGTTTTGTCGTCTCAGTGCACAATTGCTACAGCGAAAATCCAATATGGTGGTTTGGGGCACTTACCTTGTTAGCAAGCTCTGCCTCCTGTGCATATCCAACCAACCAGCTTTCTACTTCTACTCTTATCAGGAATGAAAGTGAATCAGTTGTCCCAACGAGCAGGAATGTGCATTCCCCGTGGAGCTTTTTTTAAAAAAAAATACGGGAAAAGCTGCAAAGGCTTTTCCTGCTGAGTTTTTGGCAGTTTTGGACTCCTTCTTCCGAATATGACAGATTGATGCAGGATGCCATTTAGGCAAATCGTATTCTCCTCAAATTCTATGAGGAGGATTTTCGCTGTATAGATAACCCCATAGTATTTTTAAGGGGAAAGATATCCACACGAGTGATTTAACCGTTGTCTTTGTCTGCACATGCTAACATGGGTTAGCTGAAGTATTACTTCTGGTTTCTCTGAAAGATCCCCTGCTAACCTCTTTCTCTCTCTCTCTCTCTCTCTCTCACATACACACACACACCTGTCCACTGCTTCTACTGCCCAGTAGTTTCCCCTTAACAAGTTGGGGTGTTTGACCCTCTCAGTAGCAATGCTATTGTCAACATAGCCTCTAACCTCCCAAGAGTACACAATCCCACCATCGTGGAAGAGCAGAGAACATAACGCATTGGAAAAGATGGCAATGCTTCCTAAAGTGGAAGGTGTTGTTACGTGCCTTCAAGTCAACTCTGACTTACGGCAACCCTATCATCGGATTTTCTTGCCAGGCTTCATTCAGAGGAGATGTGCCATTGCTTTTATCTTAAGCTGAGAGAGAGTGATTCACCTAAGGTCACCCAGTGGGTTTCTGTGTCTGCATGTAAATAGAACTTTTTGAACTCTGGGCAAGGGACCACCACTGAGAAGGTCCTGTTGAATGCCCACCTGCCTTAGTGGTGGGGCAGCAAATAAAACAAGTATCCACACACAAACACATGCAATGGTGTGTTGCGCTGCTGCAACACCTCCAGAATGGCAGCTTAGCTCTTTCTTAGGATGCCACTTTGGAGTGCTCAGTTTTCCTATAGTATTGTATTTCTCTAGTGTAGGGATGGGTGACAATGGCCCTCCAGATATTTTGGAGCCCCAGCTCCTATAATCCTTCACCATTGGCTATGCTGGCTAGGGTTGATGGGAATTATAGGCCACACACATCTGTAGAGTTCCAGTTGCCCACCTTAAGCCAGTGTAATTGAGCCCTGCCCTTAGCCCTTCTTTGCTTGGTTTCAAGAAGTTGTCCTCATCTTAGCTTTGTCCTCGTTCTCCAGTTTCCAGCCCTTTGAATATTGCATCTCGTACCTGCCATGGAAGCCACAATGACAGAGACCCATCCTGGTGCCAAGGACCACGAAAGGAATGTGTTGGGCTCCAAGGTTGATGACCTCATGAAATTGAACAGGCCTATCCCTCCAGTGAATCCTGAAGGACAAGAGCCAAATCAAAAGGGGAAGATCAAAAAATTAGGATCATTACCAATTGGGTCATGGACAGGAAGTTTGTGTCTCTCTTGTTAGGCAACAGTGACCTTGTTACCTACCCTGACACCCCCAGCCCCATGTCTGTATTAATAATTGGCAATATTTAATAATTAGATCAAATGTGGCCTTTCATGAGGTGTGGCCATTAAACCTGGAAAATTCCAACAAATTGCAAAGACAAGCATTCAGACTCAGTCAGGCATGCACTTAAGGAGGGGCTGCCTAAATTCTAAAGAAATGTTAATTTGCAAGGCAGCTGAAAGCACGAACACCTAGCTAATCCTGAGTTTGGGAGACTCAGACCTTTAAACAACCCTCATTCCTTCACCCTTTCCCAAACAAAGGAAGTTCCTTTCTTCATTCAATTCCAAACTACCTGTGCATTAAGGATTTTATCAGATGAGTCAAATACAGCGTCATAAGGATGCCTAATGATCGTGAAAGGGTGTGCGTACAAGATGACGTCACCCTTTGGCAATTATATATCATTTAAAAACCGTCATATTTTATTGATGGCCCAAGCCATCAATAGATCTCCGGTAGCAATTTGTTGCCGGCATTTGAATCTGTTTGCCATTGTACTCACGTGAATGCAGCGTCAATGGGCAAACACTTCCAGGTGAGATCAGGACAACCAGGTAGGGTACGTTCTTTTTATGATACACACACGCACACACACACACCCCTCCGTGTACTTGGAACTTTTTAAGTGTGCGTCTGTGCTTTTCTTAACTTTTTGTGTCTTTGTCTTTGTTTTGTTTTTTGAAATTCCTGCGCAAGCATCTTCTCGTGAAATCTGGGAGATGTCAAACCCAGAAGTAAACGGAGCTCTTAGGGCTAGTAGGCTGGCGGGGGTGGGGTTATTTTGTTGGCAAAAAAACTACCACAATTTATGCCGGCAAAAGAACATTAAAGTGGGGTGGTCTGATACAGTCCTAAGATGCCATTAACGTATCCAGAGTTTGATTACATCCCCTGGAGGCAATTATTGACTATAAAAAACCTTCCAAAATTCCACTCAAGTGCACACAGTTCATCTTCCTCTCAACTCCACATCAAACTATGTAGCCGTTCCTGTTCCTGACCCCCATTTGTCTTGCGGGAATGCTTGAAGCCTGAGTTTGTGCATGAATGTTCTTATTATTGTTTTTCTCAAAAAAAAAAATCAAATTATTGTACTATCTAGCTTAACGTCGTTTCCCTAGTGCTGGTAAACATAGGTCAAAAGATTCGGCTATCTGTTGTCCCCTCTTGCATAGCCAAGCTGAGTACATAAATTCCCCAAATTAATGTCATTATTTTGAGGGTCCTCAAGACCCCCAAGTGTATAGGTTAAGAACCTCCATCTTTTACCCATCTTTCCCCAGGCTTGGCAAAATAGCCTGCTCTTCCTGCAGTGCAACCATAGTGCAAATCTACACCAAAGTGCATGTCTCTGTTCAGAGCCAGGAAAAGTTACTCTTCTGGACTACAGCTCACAGAAACCCCCAGCCAGCATGTGGCCACTGGTCATGCCGGATGGAGGATTATGGGACCTGTAGTCCAAAAAAGTAACATTTCCAAACTCCATGACTCATTGGTAGACACTAAAGTATGTGAACCCAAAATTTCTTTTTATTTACCTATAAGTGGGACTCACAACAAAATGTTGCTAGGCAGTTGGGGCCTGATGGCTGCCCAAGAAAGGTGTGTGCTGGTACAGGGCTTGGAGCTAAGATACAATCTTCTTGGGAGAGGATTTTCCTAGGATGGGACTAAGGAAACTTCCCTCTACCCAGATTATCTCTGTTCAAATGGGGCATTTCAGCCCATTGAGATTTTATTGAATAACTCAATACAATTGTTCTGGAAGAACAGCAACAGAGACCTCAGAAGCTGAATTTCTGAAAAATCTGTTCCACCAATACATTCACGTTTATTTATTTAAAAACAAACACTTTCTTTGGGGCTGATCTAAAGCTAGGTAGGCAATATTTCTACAAGGAACTTTGCAAAACAGTTGGGGGAAGGGGGAATTTGAGAAAGATTCAACTTACCAGACATGAAACATAAGGCGATGGTAAGGTTGGTCCATGTTATTTTCTTTGATGGCGATGAGGCTGTGAGGCACAGCGTTCCAAAGATCACAGACCCATAGCAAGCCGTAGCAGAAACCAGCATGAAAAAGATAGAGAAGATAATATAGGCTAGAAGAAGGAAAAAAAGAGGAAACAACCTGTGAACTTTGTTGTTGCCTCTGGGCTTGTCTACATGTGGGGCAAAAACTCCAAATGGAGTTTTGCCTGCATGCCCCCACATTCCCCTCTCAAAGTCCTGCACATTATTATTCTCCGCAGGGATGTGGGATACCTTGTCTTCACCTTCCCTGTGGAGTTTCATCCACCACTGCCACAGCCAATTTTAAAGCTCCAGAGACAGTTCCCAGCAGAAAGGAGAAGTTTTCTCCCTTCCCCTGACTTGGCAGTGCTGTCTTCAAGTGCTTTCATTGCTTTCTTCATGAGTCTCTTCTTGCAATGGGCGAGCATGCGGAGGCAGCGCTGCTGAGCCAGGGGAAGAGAGAAAACTCCTCCTTACCACCAGAACTGCCTCTGGAGCTTTAAAATTGGTTGCTGTGGCAGAGGCGGCAATGAAACTGCACAAAACCCTGAATCCCATATACTGTGTAATATGGTAAGATACCATGACATGCTGCAAATCTTGGCCATGCCACGTGTGGCCGGACAGTTCCAGATTCGAGGAAAAGGCCATGTCACGTGTGGCTGATCGTAGCAGATTCAGGGGTATTTGCATGGGGACTCGGGATATTTGATGGTGTAGACAAGCCCTAAGTCTGGGCAACCTGTGGCCCTTGGATTGTTTGCTGCCCCCAGCATAATTCCACGTGTTTGTTGTTGTTGTGTGCCTTCAAGTTGTTTCAGAAACATGGGGACCCAAAGGTGAATCTTTCACAGGGTTTTCTTGGCAAGATTTGTTCAGAGGGGCTTTGCCCTTTTCTTTCTCTGACACTGAGAGAGTGTGGCTTGCCAAAGGCCAACCTAGTGGCTTTCTATGGCTGAGCACGGATTCAAACCTTGGTTTCTAGAGACGCAGTCCAATGCTCAAACCACTACACCATGCTGACTCTCAATTCCATGTGACCCTCAGCCTAATTTCAAAAGCCTTCTGAGTTTTTGAGCCTCTAGCAAGAGTAATCTTTCTTCCAGCAGCCTTTGAGCCTCTAGCAAGAGCAATCTTTCCTCCAGTAGCCTTCCAGGAAGGGGGGAAATGAGGGAAGGGAGTGTTTGAAAGTGGCAGGGAAAAGGCAGTGGTAGGAAGAAAGGGGAAAAGAAAAGACAGAAATGGGGTGCCAGAAAGACAGAGGCAGAGAAAAAGAATAAGCAGAAATAGAGATAAAAAGAAAGCATCCAAAATAAAGAGGGAAAGAAAATGATATTTAAATGGTGGCTCCTAGTTAGGGTTGCCAGAGATAAAACTGGAGAGGGCTCCTGTACTTTTAAAAAAGGTTGTGATGAAGAGGGAATTTTAGCAGTTGTGCTTGTTACCTGGTTGTGTGGCAAACAACACTGGCTAAAATTCCCTCTTCTACACAAGCTTTAAAGGTACAGGAGTCCTCTCCAGTTTTGAATCTGGCAACCCTACATCCTAGTTGGCATTACCATGCCATCACTTAAATCCCCCACAATGCCCTGCAGTGGCATGATAGTGAGGGCATTGTGGTTTTCCCATAGTGCCCTGGGATGACACAACTTCATGGTCTGGCTAGGCTGTAGAGGTCAGATATCGTATATACTGTTTAAAGTTGGCTTCAAATTGTTTTAAAATAGTTGAAGATCATTTTCTTATCTGTACCATCTTATCTTTTTGAAAGGAGAGTAATAAATAAATATACAGTTGTCCCTCCACATTCACAGATTTAAGTATTCACGGCTTGAAAATATTCTTTAAAAAATAATAATCCAAAAAGCAAACCTTGATTTTTCCATCTTATATAAGGGGCACCGTTTTGTTATGCCATTGCATATAATGGGACTTGAGTATTCATGGTTTTGGGTATTCACGGAGGGTCCTGGAACCAAACCCCAGCGAATGTGAAAGGACAACTGTAAATATAAGCAAATAAATATAAGTCAATGTGGTGTTGTGGTTGGAGAACTAAAGTAAGACTTGGGGAGAGCAGGGTTTGAATCCCTGCTCTGCCATGAAACTCTATGTGGTGACTCCAGTTATGCCACACTCTCTCAGCCTCAGAGAAAGACAACGCCAAGCCTCTTCAGAATAAATCTAGCCAAGGAAGCCCTATGATAGGATTGTCTAAAGTGGGAGTTGACATGAAGGCATATAACAAGAAAGAAATACAGAAATGAATGAATATATCTGGTGGGGCGGCAGGAAGAGTGTGAAAAATAAAAAAGTAGGCTGAAAAATGTACTGAAACTGGACTACTGCAGCTACTGCTTTCTGCCAGTGCCAGGTAAACCCAACATAGGAATGGCCCAGCAGGAGGGCACGTTGGTGGCAAACATACGTGCTGCAAGTAACTGGCAGCCTTGCTACAGTGACAGGAGAATAAGAAGCAAGTTTATGGTACTTTCTCAGGACTAAATCTAAATTTGCTGCCAAATAGAAGAAAACCATTGAATCAATGAGAACTGGGTTAGTCAACATTTAGAGAACTTCCACTGATTCACATACCATCCAACATTTCACAGATGAAAATGTAAAGGTCTTGGAAAACAGAAAAACTGCCCCCCCCCCCAAAAAAAGATACTATAAAGTAAATACCAAGAAAGCTTCTTTGGAGAGGCGATTGAAGTCAAGAGACTACCACCAAAAAGCCCGTATTCCCAATAACCATGACACATTTCACGGTTGAAAACTGAGACATGCGCTCAAGCAACATCAATGCATGATCAAGATTGTCTGTGAATGAGGAGCACACAACTTAGGAGGGGCTGCAGGAGTTTGTTTTTGCCTGAGTCTACTGGGAAGGAAAAGATTCTAGCCCCTACTATCCTCACATACACACTCTGCTGAGTTAACTGAATGCAAACTACTTTTGCACTTTGAACTCCATTTGCAGTGACTGAAATAAGCTGAAGACAAAGGGGGAAAAGTGGGATGGTGGGGGAGAGAGAAACTGGGACATTTTGAAAGCAGCTGAAAAAAATGGGACAATAGAAGATTAACTGGGATTGTCCCTGCCAATTTGGGAAAGTTGGGGGGTATGGGTTCAGTGAGGCCTATTCTCATTGAGGCTAATGTTGGATTTAAGCCTCTGTCTACACAAGCATTCTGTGCATAACCATATTCTAAAAATCTCAAAACGTAGGAGTTTCATGGATGGGGTGAAAGAAAATATTCTTCAGTAAAAAGATGCATTGTGAAAAGGATTGCAAGCTGACCCTCATATCCACAGATTTAGTATGCGTGGTTTCGCTTATCAACACCCCCCCCCCCATATATTCTCTCTAGGCATTTCTAGGTCCTCCCAAGTGTGATTCTATGGTCAACCTCTGCCATTTTGTCTCATTGAAAACAATAGGGTTTCCTATTATCCACGGTTTCAGGGATCAACAGGCGGTGGGTCTTGGAAAGTTCTCCCACAGGTGTGGGAGTCGACCCGTACTTAGAAATGGAGTGCTTAAAAATCACTAACCAATGAGACTGATCTGCAAGCGTCAGAGGCTACCTTTGAAAATCTATACTTTTTTCCTGAGATGATAGAAATTGGCCAGCAGATGGAGCAAACGGCTCATGCAGAACCAGGCCAGAATATAGAATTAGGTGTGGAAAAACCATGTCCCAAGGCCAGACAAAGGGAAATTTATTGTGAAGACAGATATAGGAGATTATCAGACTCATCAAATGTGGCGCGATCACGACACCAGCGGAACACAAAATCAGATGATGTCCTTTTGTGTTCTGTTGGCATTATGCTAACGTACCTTTTTATTGATGGCTAAAGCCATCAATAGATCCCCCTCTCCCCATGCTGCTTTTGTGCTGGCATTGCCGGCGTGCCATTTAATTCTCATCACTGTAGTGAGAATGGCCAGTCCGGTGCGAACACTTCTGGGTCAGATTGAGACATCCAGGTAAGTTTTGCTCTTTTTATGACTCTTTCTGGGTTACTTGGAACCTTTAAAGTGTGTGTATGTGTTTTGTGCAACTTTAAATGTGTTTATTTTTTTATTTTTAAATTTTTGTGCACATTCAAGTCTTGCAGGATTTCGAGTGAGGAAGTGCACTTCCTCTTTATTGATGGGAGCCTTTGCCGGGAGACAAAGGTAAGTGCTGGGGTGGGGGGAAGCATTCTTTTGCCAGCATAGAAATTGTTTATTTCATGCCAGCAAAAGAATGCTTTAAACTGGGTCATCGGATAACCTCCATAGGCTTTTAAGAGCAGCTCTAACAGGCTTTCCACCTGTGCTCATCAGTCCTCTTTGCATTTGAATCACACACATACAAATTACATGCCAGTACCCTCCAGCATTTCACAGATGAAAACTGAGACACATGCAGCCAAGCAACACCAATGTGTGATCAAGATGGCAAAATGAGGAAGCACGGATGAGCTAGGAGAGGGTGCAGCAGTTTGCTTTTGCCTGAGGCTTCTGAGAAGGACAAGATACCAGCCCCTCATCTCCTCTCTTCCCTGCTGAGTTAAAATGGAGTGCAAACTACTTTTGTGCTTTGAACTCAGCAGCAACTGAAGTATGCTGAAGACAAAGGTGGGGAACTGGGAGGTGGAAAGAGAAACTGGGGCATTTTAAAAGCAGCTGGGGAAAAAAAGGGAGGACAGAGGATTCATCACATCTGTTCCTGCCAAACTGGGACAGCTGGAAAATATGAATGTCAGTAGGGAGCTGAGTGCTACTTGAACTCTCTATTATTTCCTTCTGTTTACCTATCTAAAGGACTGTATCTTTCAATATGAACCCATCCTCTATCATCTTTAGAGCATGATGCTTTCTTGGCCCCACCAATTTTGCAGTCACATTTGATGGGAAAAGGGGAAAGTGCCTTCTCAGAATTCCCTCTTTGCTGTCCTTCTTTGAGCAAGTATTGCGTGCCAGGTCTTTTAGCAGTGTGCTGTTTTGCTGATCTTAGTGAATATTTAGTTATTTTAACTGTGTGTGATTTAACATTTGTAAGGAGATTATCAGACGTGGCAAATATGGCATGAGAATGACAACAGAATACCATTAAAAGGCTTCCCTATCACACATCGTCTTTTTGCAAGTGTTCCATGAATAAGCAGTTCTATTTTATTAACAGGCCAAGCCATCAATAGATCACCAATGGTGTTTTTCCCCCCATGGTATTGCCAGTGCCTGAAACCACATCCCATTCTGCTCTTGTGAATACAGCATCAATGGGTGGTCCCTGCCAGAACACTTCCAGGTGAGAATGTGAAAACTAGGCACTGGACGATCTTTTTATGAACCTCCCCATCTTGCTTGCCAATTTTAAAGTGTGTTTCAGTACTTGTGTGTCTGTCTTCTTGGTTAGTTTTGGTGTTTTTTAACTTTTAACCATGCTTGTGTCTTTTTGCGAAAACTGCTGAGATCACGCGCCCCAGTGCACATGGAAGTAAACTGCACTAGAGTCCATGCTCCGATAATGCTGGGTCTGCTCTTTCTCATTATTACATATAGTGACGTTTGATAAAAAGGGTTATTGTGCCAAGACACTCACACTTTAAAATATAGTGGGACAATAATGTTTTTAGAGGCTTGTCTGATAATCTCCGAAATCTCCTTGAGTCCCAGTATTGGGGAAAAGACAGACTATAAATGAATAAAGTGATGATGATGATGATGATGATGATGATGATGGTATTAGTAGTAGCTGTAGTAGTATTTTGGGTTTCACACCCACATGTAGTTATCCTCCACAGAATTCTACTCTACTCTACATCATGGTATGAAAATGATCTCTGGCTATCAAAGATTATGTAGCAGAGTTCTGGCAGATTATGAGCCTAAGTGTAGCTCCAGTGGTTAGCTATATGCCTGCCATCCAGGGGCACCAGAAGGCTCACCACTAGATGGTGAAGTGGTCACAGCAACTTTGAATGTGATAGCATGCTTGCAGTCTCCACCAATGGAAGCACTACTTGCACCAGTGTAATCATGTCTTCCAGGTATTCAAGTTGGATCTGGCCATGGTAACACATGTCATGGTTACATCCCATTTGGATTGCTGTATGTGGGGCTTCCTTTGAAAAGTGCTCAGAAACTTCAGTTAGCCCAAAGAGCTGCAGCCAGATTGTTAACTGAGGTTGGCTACAGGGAACCTATCACTCCTTTGTTACAACAAGTCCCACTGGCTGCTGGTCCACTACAGGGCAAAATTCAAAGTGCTGGTGGTGACCTATCAAGCCTTCTATGGCTTGGGTCCAAGCTATTTGAAGGACTGTATCTCCTTTTATGCATCTGTTAGAGCTCTAAGATCATGTGGAGAGGTACTTCTCCCCATCCCAACACCTCCTCAGACTCCATTGGTGGGAACAAAATAGACGGCCTTCTTGGTAGCTGCTCCCAGACTTTGGAACTCCCTCCCTAGGGCAGCCTGGATGGCCCCTTCTTTGCTCTCCTTCTGTCAATAAGTTAAAACATTTTTTTTAAGTGCCATCAGGCTTTTGGAACTAAATGGAGTAGGTTTTTAATGCTGTGTGGTACTGTTTTTAAGGTTTGTATGTAGTCTTTTAATGAATTTTAATGTTTTTAAATTTATAATTTGTTTTATTGTTTTAAAATAGCATTTATATTTATACTTTTATTGAAGTTTTTGTATAGTTCTAATTTGGATTGTTATAAATATGTTGTTAGCTGCCTTGCATCTCATTATTGAGAGAAAGGAGGGATATGAGTGAATAAAATGATGATAGTGATGATGATGGTGATGATGATTCTTCAAACTATATATGATGCATTGTTTAATATAATTGCAAAACAGATTCAGAGATCTACACAGAGATCTATAGATGTGTCAGTGACATCATTGGCTCTAGCCAATAGGGTCCTTCCACAACCAGCTTTTCTCCCCATTCAAGTTGCATGACTTTCTAAACCACTCTTCCCTACAGTTTTTTTTTAACCTCAGGAGAGATCTCTCCCCAAGAACTGGGGCATTCTCAAGTTGCCTTTCCCACTTTTAAATGCTCTATCTATTTGGAGTAACTCCTAAAACTTGTCATGACAGAAACGATATCTGGCTCTTTTATAATGCCCTTTTTTTGTAAGTGGGGAGAATTTCATGATTCTTACATGGCATTTGGACCAGAAGGGTACATTTTCCCAGTTGGCAGTCCTTCCAGAGTCCTCGGAACACAAAAATCCCCCGGACAAATCGCTTGACCCAATATTCTGTTGAGATTGCTATCATCACCAGACAAGTAGCCAGGCAAGAGAGCACGATGCCACCGAGGCGGAGCTGCCCAATGAGTTTTAGGTCGTTGAACCACACAACTGGACGCCAGTTAGAAACAACAGAAATGCAGTAATCCACAGCAGTGGACCAACGAAGGTGACTAAAACCATCAACTATTCTCTTCAGCCTTGAGGAATCCATGGCAGAACTAGACTGCATGTTCCCTGGGGTTTCCTTTTAGGTTACTGTAATGATCCCATAAGTGATGAAAGAAGGGAAGACGCTGTTCCCATAGTAACTCCAGTATTCTGGAATCCCTTTGGATTCCTTACTATGTATCTTCCACTTTCCCTCTGAAGCAGCCTTATCAAAAAGTCCACATAAATTACTAGTTTGCAAATTAATAAATCAATAGATTACTAGTACTAATCAATAAACAGAGCCCTAATTGGGGTGGAAAAGGCAAGGTATAAATAGAGCTAATAGTAATTTCAATAATATAAATAATAATAGAAGCAGCAGCAGCAGCTGCTGCTGCTTTGTAACTACAGAATTTATCAGACGAACCTCCATTAACATTCCTTTCCTACCATATTTTTCTGCGTAATTGTCCTACCAAAGTAATCCTTTCTATCTTACCTTCTATAGCATTAAAAGGGTGGCACACGAACAGATCTCTGTTTACGCCCACATTCATGATCTCGGTGATTCTCGTTAGAAGACCCGAGCATGGTAAAATTTAAAAATACACCAAAATAAAGACACCAAATGTACACATAAGCACAGAAACACACTTTAAAACTTCCAGCTAAACCAGGGAGGTTCATAAAAAGAGCATCCTGTACCTGGTTTTCACGATCTCACCCAGAAGTGTTCTGCCCATTGATGCTGTATTGAGCACAATGGCGCATGATTTCAAATGCAGGGAAAACCATGAAAAAAGCACCATGGCAGATCTATTGACAGTTTGGGCTGTCAATAAAAAGGAATGCCTTATTCACATATTACAACCACCATAGCATGGTGTCATGCAGTATAGGTGCCCTTTCACGTTAATTAAGCATTGTTATGACACCGTATTTGCCGGGTCTGATAAAGTCCAACATCTGTCACTTTCTGTGTGAAAGAGCTTTGTATATAAACTCACAAAAGTTATTAGCTTTAAAAAAAATCAATAAATTAAAGGATGACTTCTGTATCCACGGGGATACATTCTCAGACTTATCATGGATACTGGAAACCATGGAAAATAGTGAACCCTATTAAAACAAATGATATCTGGCTGAAGTATATCATAGAGTTGAACTGGAGGAGCTAGAAGATTCTTAGAAAGAGCACCTCTGTAGACATCTAGGTCCTCCAGCATGACTCTATGGTCAGTTTCCTATGGAAGCTTGCCATAGAGTCATGCTGGAGGACCTAAAAGATTCCTAGAGGGACCATATTTTTTTAAATGCAGGCAAATGAATCTGCAGATATGGTCACACAGATATGGGGGTTGTACTGTACCAGCTTCTTGCAGGTGGGTGGAGGAGGGATAGAGAGCTCCAGCCCCAGGTCGACTCAGCCTTCCATAAGCTGGTAAAATGAGGACCAGCAGAATAAAGAGCTGGGGTGATATGCTATGGAAACTGTTAATTCAGTTTCCAAAAAGCAGCTGCCATTTATTTGTGTATATGCAATCTGCAATGTACTCTTGTAGTGTCATTGCATGCCAACATCACCATCTACTGGCATTTGCATATAGAATTGTTTGCCCGTTATTGTACTGTATTTACTCTGTATTTGGTTTGATGATCTGTATCTGTTACTGAATTTGCTTTGAATTGTATTACTGTATACTGTGATTAACTGTTAACATTGTGTTGCATTGTATTTGTATTACTGTGTTGTTGTATCCCGCCTTGATTCTGATGAGAGAGGCAGGTAATAAATAACTAAGTATTATTATTATTATCCCTTCCAGCAGAACTCCACTGCATTTCTAGGTGCAGTGAGAGATCTTTCATTTCTGGTGACATGCTATGTTTCTACGCAGGACTGCACTGACAGCCTACCTGCTCACCTGCATAGAGTTTCTGGGTGCCTGTGGTGAATAGGGTAGTGCAAGGTGGACATAAAGCAGCTGATGTCCCAATTTGATTATTGTCTTCTCTTGTCACCAAAACTCACATACATTTAAGAAGGCACTGGTGAATTCTTCAATCCGGTAGGTAGATGGCACACTGAATCAACCGACTGCATTTTTAGCCACAATGCTAAACAATGGAACCTCCATGATCAGGGGCCATATAAACCCATTTACTAGGAATCCCATTAACTCAGTAAGATTAACTTCCAAGTATAACTATTTAGGTCTGGGATTAAAGGGTAGCATTTCAAATTCTGAAATAAAATTAATATTCACTGACTGAAATTTCCAAATTCTGCATTAAGATAATATCTTTATTAGACTAACTCACAAGACATAAAAATGTGCACATTTTCAAGTGTACCAGATTGGTTCATCACATAGGTTGTAAATTTTGAATGTCATTTAAAAAACACATGACACCTCTGAGTATATAAAGGATCTGGAAATAGCATGATAAATGTTTTGACCTCCACAAGGCACAGGGTTGTTCTAATCATAGATGATTAAATTAATCTAACACATTTATTTGTTTTATGTAATATTATGGCTCTTTCATTATTTTGCTTTACAAAGAATTTGAAAATGTTTAAGAAAAAAAGAGGAGAAACAGAAATTATTTAATTAAAGATACAGAAGCCCACCTATGTTTCAACAACAAATGTGGTCCTGAGGCTGGGTTTGTGGTTCTTGACCCCTCGACTAACCTTTTTCTTGTCAGTGAACTGTCTCTTTTAGAAGCCATTAGCAGGAACAGCTCACCTTTTAAACTGGATTCAGCCCCTGCACTCTTTTAATATCAAGAAGAATCCAATTTTCAAGTTCAGAAAGTGATGTGTGTATTTGGTAGAGGGCCATTTTTGGTAGACCAGGTACCCCCTCGAATGTCCCAGGGCAGATAATTGGACCCTGGGACTTTCAGAGTTCTCTACCCTGTATGGTATACAATGCACCCATTTTTGAAAATACCTCAATCAACCCTCTTCAGAGCAAGGAAACAGTTTGGTTTTTCTGGGCTCTAGCAGTGATGGGTCTGTCTCTCTCCAAGAAGCAGTTTTGAAACTGTATTTTTTGAGAATTCCATGGATCTTCAGGAAATAATTAGGGATTCCTTGGTAAGAAGATCAGTAAGGCTTCCTTGAATGATTGCAGTGTGACTACTGCTTCTAGTTTGCAATACAGTAGGACCCCTGTATCCACTGGGGATTGGTTCTGGGGGGAGTGGATACTGAAACCATGGATAATAGCGAACGTCATTGAAAATAATGAGACTTCCAGTTTAAAATACTGTAGAGTTGCCTTGGAGGACCTAGAATATTCCTAGAGAGGACACATTTTCTAGGAAGACTCTATGGTAGCTGTGCTGTTTTGTGTCCTGTGGATAATTGAATTAGTGGATAATGAATCAGTGGATATGGGGGTCCTACTGTACAAAACGGAGGTCTGAGAATATTCTTGTCAAGCATGGCTGCAGAATGTGTAGCTCTCCAGACTACAGCTCCTATCAACCATAACTAGATTAGGCAATTGAAAGGTATAATGGGACTTGCATTCCAACAATGTCTGGACATGTTCTCAGGCTCTGCTCTAGGCATAACCTAATTTCAGATGAGGTTAAAAACATCCTCAACTATTTGTATTCTTTCTTGAAAGCCTTCTGCAGACTGGTACCTTGCAGTTGTGTTGAACTACAATTCCCCCCATCTCAAGAAAAGAGATGCTTGGAATTATGGTCCAATATTTGGAGTGCACTACGTTGGAGAAAGTTGCTTATAACAGAGGTTCCCAGTCATAGTTTTCCAGCTGGGACTTTTGACTCCCCCAATACCTGACCATTGGTCGTGTTAGTTGCAGCTTCTGGAGTCCACCAACTTCTTCAAGACACAAGGTGGAAATGGAAAAACATTCCATAATCAAATACAAAACATCTGTTGTTTCTAAGTTTGGAAAAATTTAAGTTTCCAGACTCCACCTCCCAGCATGTAAGTCACCCCTCCCCCATTTACATGGAGGATATGTCTCTGACTTACCGCAGATATGCAAAACCATGTATAATAGTGAACTGTCATATTAGACCATAGAATCACATCAGATGACATAGAAAATCCCTAGAGATGATTCCTCTCTAGGCATCTGGGACAATTCTATGGTCAACTTCAGGCAGACATTGACAATAGAGTCATGCTGGAGGACCTCTCGATGCCTACAGAGACTACCTCCAGTGAGACTCTATGGTCCTCCAGGTGCCTAGAGAGACCTTTTCCCCAATCTTGGTTAAGAAACCACAGGTACCATTCCCATGTCAATGGGGAGTGACATGTATGCTAGCCAGCATGTAGGAGTTCTATGGTTGAGATTCAGAGGGTGCCTTGGTAGACAAGCCAATACAAATGAAAAAGAAACATCTGGAAAACCACTGCTATGTAGAAGACACTCCAAATGGTTTGGGCATGGATCAGAAGTAATAAAAGGATGAGCGGGGCTGTATTAGAAAAGGATTTAATTGGCACGGAGGAAGAAGGAGCGCCCATTTTTATTTTTATTTTGCCAGTGGCAGCTGCTGACATTAGGGTGGTGGATCTCCCCACTGAATGATCTGTCCAAGGTGCTGAATTTTATCTTGGAAGATGGGCTTCAGTACCTTAGATGGATCCTTTACCATCTGGATTAAAATACAGAGGAAATTCACCATCTCATTCTCATGGAAGCCACCAGCTGCCACTGGTTTGCATTGTGATCACTTATGCATAGTTGCCATTGAATCATTGGGTCCAGGTGTTCAAAGATTGTTGTAGCCAGAACGTGGAGAGAACAAGTGGGCAACAAGGCTGAATATACCTGCAACGAAAAAGGAGGAGAGAGAAGAAAGAAGGATGAGCTCATAATGTTGCTTATCAAAATCCTAGGATGCTAAATAAGAAAATGCTAGGGAAATATAACATAACACCTGCCACTGCTATGGCCTCTGAGGGAGAGAAGAGCAGCCAGGCACAATGCCATCGTGCTTTGATCTCAGCACCAGCTAAGATTCCCTCCCTCTGTACCACTGTTGTAGCTTCTGAGGGAGGGAAGAGCAGCCAGACACAGTGCCATTGTGCATTGGTCTCAGTGGCTGGTGAGTGGCCCTCTTTCCATACCAACTGCCATTGATGTGGACTCTCAGGGAGAGAAGAGCAGCCAACATTTGCTGGACTTATTCCCCTCCCATTGCCATCCCTTTCCCCTTGTGTGTTGTGTCTTTTTCGACTGTAAGCCTGAGGGCAGGGAACTGCCAAATTAACAATTCATAAGCTGCTATGGGAGACTTTTTGGCTGACGGGCAGGTTATAAATGGTCTAAATAAATAAATAAGAATAAACACCCACACCGTACCTTCCTTCATAGCTTCCTTCTATTTAACTTGTCCCCTTTTAGTCAGTAGACTCACCAGCCAATAGGAGCATGGGAAATGCTGCCCAGCCGAGGTAGAAAGACCATTCGAAAGTGACCTGGATTTGGGGGTTCACATTCTTCCCCCAGGATTCAGCAGTGTATACAGCAACGGCAATGAGAGTGAACAGTCCTACAAGGTGACAAAGAAGTTAGTGGAGCTGATGTCATTCTGATTCTCACCAGTATTTTTTCAGAGCCTGGAAGGAATGAGTTGCTTGGAAATAATGTTGCTACATGTGAAAAGGAAAGTTACATTGCAAAAGTCGTATAATGAGTAGGAATGGGTTAATTTCCCTTTTGGGGTTTAATGAGGAACTCTTTCTAGTTCCTTCCTAGTTCTTTTTGAAAGGGCATTTTAATGCATCTAGAATGGTTATGTGATAGGATTACTCTCCCCCATAATGGAAAAGTAGCCATTTATTTATTTATTTATTTATTCAATTTAGGTCCCAATTTTCTCTTACCAAGGGACCCAAGATGAAGAACACACAAGCTAGGAGAGGTTGTAGCAATTTGTTTTTGCCTAAGCCTACTGGTTAGGGCAAGGATCCACCTTTGTCTCCTGCTGACCCTTCCTTCAAGAAATGCAAGGGAGCATCCTTGATTCTCCCACACCAACTACTGTCACAACAACCCTGTAAAGTAGGACAAGGCCCAAGAGCAGCCCAAGGTTACCTAGCAAATGTCATGCTTAAGCAGGGACTTGGTAGTCCTTCAAACAGCGGCCTGTTCTCTGAAAGGTCGGCTACATGGGCTCTCCAACTCCCTTCCTCCCACTGTGATCAGAGATGCTGCTGTTGTTTTAATGTGTAAACACAAGATATATAAGAACACAGGAAAAGAAATGGGTGCACCTACCAGCTGTGAAGGCAGTCACAGAAGCAATGAAGGGCTTGTCCAAAATGCCACAGTCAGAAGGTATGAAGGAGGCAATTAAAACAATGACCACAGCCAGGGAAGCCAGAGAAGCCATGATCAAGAATGCACGTGTTGCTATAATATAGTCTGTAAAGGAAATGATAGGTGAGTAAGGTTAACTAGGGATTTGTTTAATTATTCATTTTTTAAAAAATCACTCCTTATTGCAGTGATGTGACAGGACCAAAGAGTCTGCCTACTAAAGATGTATGAACTTGGCTTGAAGTTTTAATTGCCATGCCTCCCAAATAATCCAGTTTAATTGAGGAATCTTGAATTGTATAGGCAGGTGTAAACATGATGGAGACACAGAAGGCACACTGATCTCCGCGGTCACAGTCTTCTCCACTGTGGTGAGATGGATGGGATTTTTATTAAAATATTTGCTGGAATCTTGTTGGTAACATGTCTATGTGGAGCTCAGGGTTATGCACTTGTGTGTCTTTTTCCAAACGTCATGCAAAGAGCTATTTGCTAACTCTTCTCACAGTGTACAAAAACACACCTCTGGCAGCTCTTCATATCCTGAGGGGAATGCCAAGTCTTCTTAATGAACAGGAGAGTAGGGGAGAGAGGTGATGACACAATGGGGTATGAATACCCCAAAACCCACCTCTAAAACAACTAGCAAAAACAAACATTATGGGCTAGAGCTCAAAAAAAGCTGCTATTGTTTTAATGTGTAAACACAAGATATATAAGAACACAGGAAAAGAAGTAACCCGAAATGATGAATGAGAAAGAAATTATAATGACAGTGATACCAAATATAGGTCTATACATAATAAAGTATCTAACTGAATATCCTCAAAGAGACTTCTCTAATGTCCGTTAGAAGTTAAACAACTCCCCATTTAAATTGCATTTGGTTACTAGATTACATAATGTATGGAATTCATCTTCTTGACTCTGAGTATGCTATCTACAGTATTTATTATATATGTTATTAATTGTTCAACTATACTGTTAACAAGGTTTAGTAGGAGGGATAGAGAAAGCAAAGTGCTACCATTTTGGCACATTTTGGACAGTTTGGGAACAAAAATAATCTCAAAGTCACCCCACCAAAAAATTAAGTTGGGGCAGGTATGGAGGTATTGTGAGGCTTCACGGGGGGCTTCAGGGGGTGCATTTAGGGGTTTCAAAGGATGCATGCATCCTGCGGGCTGCACCTTGCCCACCCTGATCTAGGCATATACATGAGCATAGGCACATTTTGTGCAGATCTGTCCTTTCTTTTGTCTGCTTATTTTTGGCAATGCCTTTCTTCTTCACTGCTGAGGCAAAAGTGTCCCTTCCTTCTCCACAACAGTTCATGCTGCAGGCCACATCATCAACACCATCTTTTTTATGGTGATGTATACATCTACCAGGCATGCATAGAGCTTTTCCAGTATGTTTGTTGAATGTTGGGATCTGGTGTGTGTGTGTGTGTGCAAGGATTCCCACCTGTGTGCTTATATGGACACATGCTTTTAAACACCTGAGACATTAGTGGAGTGGGGAATCTGCTCTCAGTTTTAATCTGCAATTTAAAGACTCTCCAGAGTGCTGAACCCATTTGGGTGTGTAGGGTTTAGCATTTGGATGGTTCTTTAAAGTGAAGATGAAAACCTAGGCTTGTCTATATGGCGAAAACACTCCTCATAGCATTTGAGGAGAACCCCTCTTGTCCCAATGGGATCCCGCATCATTTTGCTGTATTTGGGAGTTTGTTTGTTTGTTTTTTCCAAAAACTCAAAATACTAATTGGGAAAAGCCTTCACAGCTTTAAAAAGACTCTGAATGAAATGTGCATTCCCTCTCATTGGGACAACTGTTTTGCTTTGCTGCGCATTCCCAGTAAGAGCAGAAGTGGAAAGTTGATTGGTTAGACATGGGCAGGGGATGGAGCTTGCTGGCAAGGCAAGTGCCTGGAACAGCCATGTTGAATTTTTGCTGTAGCAATTGTGCGCTGAGTCAATGAAACTGCCTCCCCCCCTTTTCTTTGGTTTATGTAAGTGAAAGATCACACTTCCTCACCCTGAATTGGCTTTTTTTTTAAAAAATACTGTTTGGCAGCAGTAACTGGTGACAATAAAATTTGAGTAATTCTCTTGCACCCACCATCTTGATTCGCAGGCATGCCCATTTGAACAACAAATACATATGGCTTCACATGCCTGCAATATTGAAAAAAACAACCACGGAGACAAATGAAAGCTTCTGCAAATTGGTGTCAGTGCACATTAATCCACATTTTATTGCATTGTATAGATGAGCCCCCAGAGAGGAATCATTGGCCAACTAACATGGAAAGTTATCAGCTTGCTGAGTGCATGGCTGATGGGAGTCCACAGATGATCAGCCTGACAGCAGCAGGGGATGAGGCTCAACTGGGTGCTAATGTGACCAGAACTTGGAAAAAACTGCTAAGGGATTGGGCAGCAAGGGTAAGGTCACACAAATGGGCAGTAGGGACAACAGAGAAGAGGCAGGCCTAGAAAGAGAAGCAACTCTATTGAGGGTACCTTGCCCAAAGAGACCCCCAAACTGAAATCTATCACTGTACTCAAGTACCTGTGGCAAGTAAGAATCGGCACAGAGTGACTCCTTTTTCTACACAGAACATCTGAATTTTTTTCCCTAGCCAAGGCATGTGTGCAGGTGCATAGGCTAGTGTTTTCTCTAAAAAGACTAGTGAGTTTGGGGAGGGTCATTTGTGAGATTCCACTCAGGTCTTGTCTATACAAGGGGGAGGGGAATACAAACATGTTTGAAAAGGCAGGCATTCGCAACAACGCGACCTGTCTTCATGATCAAAAAAGCCCCTCCAAAAAACTCTGCAAGACCCCCTAGCCAAGATGGCAGCCACAAGTGATTCACTCACAATTTTAAATCTGCCACTGCCAAAGTTTTTTTTTTTAAAAAAAAACACTTTCCCATGGTGCACACACATGATAGTTCGTATTTACAAAAAAAGAAAGAAAAAAAGAGTATAAGATCACCGTTTGATTTTTAGCTGAAAATCTAACATGATGGCTGTGGGCACTTTCCCTCTTTGCTAGCCCCATCACATCCCCATCCAGCCAGTCAGATTGTGCTGCCTATTTGTATCTGTGTACCTATTTGTATCTGTGTGGATGTGATCATCCAAATGATTGCACATTTGCATGTCACATGGAGCTTTCTAAAAAATCCATATGAATCCCCAGAGACCACACACACGGACTTTGCAGTGGATTTGGCTGTCCCCCTTCTGAATGACACATATTTGTGCACACATCCATATGAAAGGATCGTGTTCTATTCATATGCCATTTGTAATTTTTTTTGACCATATAGACAAGTCCTTAGTCTCTCCTGGGAATCTTTGATAAAATTTGTAATCTTGCCTCTCTGCTCCTTACCAAAAGTCACATCCGGTACAAAGCAGTTTCCATCTTTGCACTCTTGCCAGAGCCCGCTGTGCACAATGTCATCTCCATTATAGGCCACGAGCCAATAATCAGTGATCAGCGCCATCAGCAGAAGGACCAGGCTGATAGAGGTCAGCAGTATGCTAAAAATTCTGCAAGCCAACATCCTTGAAATGGTCAAGGTGAGAGTCTCAAGTGTCGTTCGGATGGATTCTGGCCTGGAACAACCATGAGGGGAAAGACAAGAGAATGGGATTGAACACATGGGTGGAAAGTCCCCAAAAGTATAATGAAGTCACACAGAGGAATCCCTGAGCAAATGTAGGGTTGTAATTAGAAGTGTTTATGTGTCGCAAAATCTACTTCACATTCAGAAGGGAAACCGTTTTGTTTTTTATTACTCGGGAGCAAAATTGTCCAGGTTCATTTGGGGATAATTTGTGGGATGCCTTGCCAGGGACTCCCTAAAGTAGATTGAATGTGCACGAGGTGTCCTGTATTTTAAATTACATCATTCCAAACGTGTCCTCCGAATTTGGCCATAACAGATATAACTGCCTCTGGAAAAATTACTGGGGATCCCCTTAAAGTCCATTTATGGTCTAGATAATCCCAAAAATCTGGTGTAAATGTATTTTATAATCTCCAGAGACTCCAAATACATAAGCTACATCATACAGTAACATGTAGAGATGAGTAAGTATACAAAAATCAGCTCCCCTCAACACAGAGTTGTACAGAACAGAGCAGAGAACAACAGAGAAGGTAGGACAAAGGCTTGTGCTAATACAGTATATGCAGTTGTCCCTCTGTATTCATGGATTTGGTATCCATGGATTTAAGTATTCACGGCTTGAAAATATTCTTTAAAAAATAATAATCCAAAAAGTAAACCTTGATTTTGCCATCTTATATAAGGGACACCATTTTGCTATGCCATTGCATATAACGCAACTTGAGTATTCACGGATTTTGGTATCCACGGGGAGTCCTGGAACCAAACCCCAGTGAATATGAAAGGACAACTGTACATGTATTTGCCATCATGGGCCTTGCAGTGGTCTGTTCCCATATGCATGGTTTATTCAACCCTTTCCCATGGAGATGAATGCTTATAGACACCACATTTCATCTCCCACACTTTCTGTTCCTTTTGCATGAAATCAGTCAATAACAGTTGTGCCTGTCAGGCCCTCACTATTGCCCCCTGCTAGCAGCAGCTCTTTTTACTATAAAATTCTCTGATATTTTGCCTAATCAATGAAATCCCCAACAACTTTCCCCATCCATTATCATTAAAACATCCTTAAATATGAAAGCTCCTTCAAGCACAATGTGTACTTTGAAGTGCCTTCCATGTGTTTAACATAGCTTACTTCTAAGTAAATGCACATAGGATAGATTGCAGACAGCCTTTATTATTCCTGGGAGGGTTCAATAACAGTAGCTGTCTTCATATTTCTTGATGATTGCTTGATGATTTAATATAATTCTGACTGAGAATTCCTGAGGATCCTCAACCACATTGGAGGCTTGGTGGTCCAATTTTGATGGATCATTTCTGCTCCCATGTTCCTAGGTTCATACATTTTCTTGTTCTGTTTTCTTTGGGAAAGAGATACTGGGTGGTGGATTTTATTTCTAAAGGTCATCAGTTTTCACACCTTCTTTTGTCAGTCATTCTGATTCTCTCACCGAGTCACCAGGGGGTGAGAGTCACACATCTCCTATTAAAGCTGCTTTGTGAAACCAGACTGAAACCTGACCACTTTAGGTACTCATAGCAGTCTCCACTAATTTGATGCCTTTCAGATGGCTTGGACTATGACATGTACCATCTCTAGGTGGGAGAGTTGTAGATCATCATATGTGGAAGGTGTGAGGTGGAGCAAGGCTGGTGGAGATGAAGGTGTTAGAAAGGAGAAACTTCTAACTTCTTCTCTGCACTCTGTGCTACCCCTGGTTAAAGCAAAGGATTCTGGGAGGAGACTTTCCCCCCTGTTGTCTTTTTGAGCCAATGTGATGGTCAAAACTCAGAAGTAACTTGCACTCAATTTTGTCTTTGTGGTAATGGGGGCATAAGAAAGTCACTTTATGCTTGTAACTTAATGAAGGGTTATGACACTCCTAGGAATGAGAGAAGGGAGTTAGTGAGTGAGTGAGAGATATGAGTTAGGTTGTTAGAGTCAGTCAGGATTTAGATGTGTTAAATAATTAATCTTTAACTTGAAGTTGAACTTCTGTTTAATCAGTTATTTTTGTATTCTACACCTATGCCTCTAAGAATGCTACATAAGGGTTATTGTAGTGCTTGAGTTCAGACACATGGTATCTGTGGTGACAGCAGTTATTCAAGGGTGGTGGTGTCCACTAGGATGATTAGATTAATAAAGTCGCACACCAGAACTGTGAGGGCATCTAGAAAGTCCTCACATTTGATGTGGTGGAAGTGGGACAGGAGGAAGTCCACACATTTGGTGGCAGTGGTGGGCTAGGCAGAAGCCCTCAGATTTGCTGGCAGAGGCAGGGATAAGTAGAAGCCCTGACACCATCTTTCTACCTAGGAATCCCAGATAAGATTTCAATGAACACAGGACTCCCTCACAGATCTGACAACAGGATATGCCATCCTTGGCCAGCCACCATGGCTCCAACTTGGACTTCCTTATGTGTTTCCCATAGTGCTCCAGGTCAACACAACATTGCCTGCTGCTACCACCAGATGATGGTGAAGGTACAGAAGATGTGACACAGGAGGATAAGGCCACGCGATGACACTGTCCTAATGGCCACCCTAGAACCTGGAACCAGTCCTGCCCAGCTTGGTTCCACTCTGGAGAGCTTGAAAATTACTGGAGGCCTGAGATACAAATATGATAACTATCTTGACTTCTTCTGCAGAGATGAATTTGATATTTACAGCAGTCTTTGCAGAGGCAGCCTGGCCTCAAGCCACTTCCTGGAGAGTTTTCACAACTCTGAGGTATCATTAAGATCAGAAAAAGCAGCCCTGGCTCTCAGTAGAGGGGGGAAATTACCTCTAGAATGAACAAGCCTTTTAATTTACAGATACTGGGACAGTCAAAAGAATCCAAGAAAATGTTGGCTAGAATCCTGTTGGTGACAAAGCATATATACTCAAGGATTATGCATGTGTATATTCTTTTACAGGCCTTTAGATACTTTGCAAAATGCCTTCCCTCTCCTTGCAAGTCTGTCCCAAAGGGCAAGGGAAGGGTAGCCAAGGGAGTTTGTGAGGTGCACAGTTGTCGCCAAGAGAAAAGAGCTGCCATTTCTTTCCTGGATCTCCAGCATACTTGCTAGAAATCCAAGAGGGGAACACATGCTGTGTTATCTCAGCTGCCTGCACTTGTGTAACATACAAGGGTTGTTGTTGTTTTTCAGGCAATTATACCAAAATTTAATGCATTTTTGTCATTATTTTCATTAACAAATTATTTTCATTAACAAATGCATTGTTGCATGTCCTTGGTATGTATGTTTGTTTGTTTGTTTGACAAACCTCCATTGTAAAATTTGCAGAATGGCAGATTTGGGAGGATAGATTTATTTCAGTTCTGGTATTGGTTTAAAAACATTAGTTAAGTCAGTTTGCATGAAATGTGAACCAAATGAATCACCCCACCTCCCCCACAATCGGCACTGAACTGCCCTTTGTTGTGTGCATATGTCTCTCTTACCCCATTTGGCTTCACCAGCTCTCAGGCCCAAGCCCGACCTATGATCAGATATCCTATTGCTTTCTTTTAATCTTAAACCTGCTGGAGATTCTAATACAAAAGATGCTGGGGAGGTGGTACTTGACTCTTTCTTAATCTAATTTTTCATCTCTCCCCAAAAACCCTTGTTATCATTGTTGTTAGTACAGGTTGATCCCCATATCTGTGGGGAATACGTTCCAAAACCACCCCCACTCCATGGACACCTGAAACCATGAATAATAGGGAACCCTATTATTTTCATTGAGAAGAACATCAGAAGTTGACCATAGAATCACATTGGAAGACCTAGAAATGCCTAGAGAGAACATATATTTTTGGATGTGGGTAAGTGAAACTGTGGATACCGAATCTGTGGATTTGAAGGTCGTCCTGAACTACTAGCCTTACCTAGAAAAAAAACCCATTGAAATGCTAGTCCTATTTAGATATATAGAAACCAATAGGATTTAGGTTACATATGGCTGGGATGTCTCATTCATTTCAGTGGGTCTATTCTAGGTGGGACAAATGTTGGATTTGTCCCACAGGTACAGATGCAATGCCTTCACCCTCTTTTCCTGAGCTAACAGCTGTGGGGGAAGGAAGAAGAGAATTTAGATAAGAAAAAATGGAATGGGGAACAGGAATAACTCCTTCCCTTATGCAGTTGTTTCATGGGGTAAACTGACAACTCCAAGGGAAAAAAATGAGGAAATCTGCTCATGGATCTCCCATGTCACTTGGTGTCTAAGACCTTTAGCTGCCAACTCTGATGTATTTTGAGATGATTTATGAAACTGGGAATTATAGACATAAGAAAAATAGCCAGGGCTTTGGTTTTCTGTGAGTTTTTTTCCAGGCTGTGAGGCCGTGTTCTGGAAGAGTTTATTCCTGATGTTTCTCCTACAGGTGAGACATCAGGAATAAACTCTTCCAGAACACGGCCTCACAGCCTGGAAAAAAACCACAGAAAACCTATGGATGCCGGATGTGAAAGCCTTGGACTTCACAGCCAGGGCTTTCTTTGGAGCTGATGCCATCTGCCAAAGAGGAAGTCACCCATTAATTCTAAATTGTAAAGCTAACCTTAAGAAAAACAGGGTGCCTCTTGCAGTGCAAATGGCTGCAGAGAAACTGCAAACAATCCTCTGGATGTGTGTTTTCCCACCTCTCTTCTCCCCTCAAAGCACACATCACTTGCCACTATGGTCACATTCAGCTGCACAAGACCACAGCCACAAATATTTCAAACCTGGAAGCCTTTTGGGTATCTTGTCTTCTGTACAATGAGATGCAGAGAATAAGCGACCAGAATATTTGTGCAAAAGAACCCACTGCTCGAGGGGGGAAAGTTGTCAATTTATGAGCTGCAAGAGAAATTCAGGAAAGGCTCATATATGCCCAATAGGCATCCTTTTATGACTCGAGATAAGCAGAGAAATAGGCTAATCATTAAGGTATTTTTCTCGAATTAAGTAATGTCCACAACAGGATGTCAGTAGGTGGATGATGACAGTGGTCACAGTGTGAGGTGGACAACATCAGTGGATGGTCAGGTGGTGCCGTGCTCAATTACTCTGCTTGTAACCCACTCTTCTGCCTGACCCAAGAGGCTCAGCTTGCCTCATGTTCAGGCCAGACCTGGCACACAAAGACATCAGATTCCAAATAGATGATACTTAGCACCTCATTAGAAGCAACTCCCTTAAGAGGTAAAAGACATCTCTTTATCCTAGCACTGAATTTGCCTCACTCTGCATGTTGCATATTTATCAGAGCACTGTGTTTGCCTCACTCTTTGTGTTGCAAATTAGCTTGTTTCAAACCTCCCCTCCCCAAGGATTGGTCACTGGGCAGTAAAACTGGGTTTCATTTGCAAATCTGATTGCTCAGGCACCAGGCTTGGAAGCAAGGGTGCTGGCATGAAATATGCATTTCCCTGAATATGTGGTTTGACCCTCAGAAGCCATGGCAGAAGAGATAGGAGGGTTTTCCAAGTTGCCATCTGGCTACCTTAGTGGAGGTAGGTTTCGGATAATGGTTAGTAAAGTGGTCCTTAATTATGAAGTCTCCTCAGATGCCAAGATTGAAAAAAAGATCGATCACAGATTAGCAAAGGCACATAGCGCATTTGGAAGACTTCACAAAAGAGTCTGGATAATAAACACCTGAGGCAAAGCACAAAAATCAGTGTGTATAGAGCCATTGTACTGTCTATTCTCCTTTATGGATCTGAAACATGGGTCACCTATCGCCACCACCTACGACTCCTCGAACGCTTTCACCAGCGCTGTCTATGCACAATCCTAAATATACACTGGACTGACTATGTGACAAATGTTGCTGTCCTTGAGCAAGCAGGGATCACCAGCATTGAGGCCATGATATTGAGAACACAGATGCGCTGGGCAGGGCATGTTTCTAGGATGGAGGACCATCGCCTCCCAAAAATAGTACTTTACGGTGAACTTGCCACAGGTCAGCGTAAGAGGGGTGCTCCAAAAAAGGAATACAAGGACTCCCTGAAACAACATCTGAGGCTCGGCCAAATTGATCACCAACAATGGTCCGCCCTGGACTCACATCAAGAGGCATGGAGACACACTATCCACAATGCTGCAGCCTTATTTGAGAACTCACGCCAAACAAGTCTTGAAGAGAAACGACAACGCAGAAAGAATCACAACCCGGAAACATCACCCAAGGAGACCTTCTGCTGTGCTTTCTGCAGCCGGACTTGTTTATCTCGGATTGGCCTTTTTAGTCATCAGCGCGCTTGCAGAAAGCGCGGGATGAGTCCTTCCTGAATCTTCGTTTGCAAAGAAAAGCCAGAGAGAAAATTATGAAGGGTAGAAAGGAAAGAAACATAGTGTCAAAGGGGGTTGCAAAGAAAATTACTTACTGCTTTGGAATTCTCCCTCTTTCCAAATCCAATTTTCTTCTTCAGAAACGCTTAAAGAGCACCAAAGCTATTGCCAGCCTTACCTGAATCTTCTTTTAGAAAGAGTGCTTTGGAAAGATGCTGTCTCTGAGAACCCAAGAGTGTGGTGTCTGCTGCTGGCCTGAGTGTTTCGCAGGAGGAGTGGACTTTTTTTGGTCAGCCCAGAGCTGTTGGTTTCAAATGGGGAGACAGGAAGAGCCCACAAAACTGAGCTTCTGTCTCCAGGATGTTTGTCAACTGCCCTGTTTAATCAGTTTCAGCTCAATTTGTGAATCTCCCCCCTTCTCTACTTCCTGTGCCTGACTCCCCCTGCAGTCACAACCCCTAGTTGTTCTGCAGCACTTTTAACACTCATTTCCCAACCATCCCTGCCCAAATGTGTGGCTTCTGTGGGGACGAATTATTTTCTGACCCCTTTCCGGACATCTTGCTCCCACACTTAGCTGTGCTAAGCTTTAAAAAAAAAAAACAACTGGCCTTACTCTTTTGCTTTCAACTATAGACTGATATGCCAGTGGGCATGAAGATGAGGCTGCAAGAGCTTGCAAAAAAATCTTGTTTGGATTACTACAAATCCCATAGTCCTCAAGCCATGGTGCCTGTGCATCCTGGGACTTTTAATCCCTCCCTATGGAAACTTTTAACAGATGATGCAAGTGAAAGAAAGGGAAGACAAAAATATGCTTTCAACAAAATTTAAAGAATGTGCCATCAACTTGCTATAATGCAGGTATATAACCTTAATACACCTTAGACATATAATCCCCAATAGTTCCAAGGATTGCTGCTATCACTTTGGAGGTATGGAATCTTAATGCCGCGTTTTGTGGCATTGCTCTAAAATATATACAGTAGGACACCCGTACCCGCGAAACCACTATCTGTGGTTTCTGTTATCCATGGGACACAAAACAGAACACATACCATAGAGTCCTCCTAGAAAATCTCTAGAGAGGTATCCTCTCTAGACACTTCTAGGTCCTCCAAGGCAACTTTATGGTATTTTAAAACAGAAGTCCCATTATTTTCAATGGTGTTTCTGGTTATCTGAGGTTTCCCGTATCTGCGGTAAGTCCAGGAACTGAACCCCATGGATACATCGAATACATAATCTCTTCCAACTATATGAGTCGGAAGAGACCACAAGGGCCATCCAGTCCAACCCCCTGCCATGCAGGAAAATTATTTATTTATTTATACCCCGCTCTTCAGCCACAAGGCTATCAGAGCGGCTTACAAATTGTTTTACGCAATAGCTATTTACACATTTAACTACATTAAAACAGTTTCTAGTGTGTGTTAGCTAACCAAACAACCAAACAACCAAAGCATTCCCGAAAGATGGCCATCCAGCCACTGTTTAAAAACCTCCAGAGAAGGAGACTCCACCGCACTATGAGGCAGTGTATTCCACTTCCGAACAGCTCTTACTCTCAGGAAGTTCTTCGTAATGTATAGGTTGAATCTCTTTTCCTATAGTTTGAGTCCATTGCTCCATGTCCTAGTCTCTGAAGCAGCAGAAAACAAACTTGCTCCATCCTCAGTATGACATTCCTTCAAATATTTAAACATGGCTGTCATGTCACCTCTTAACCTTCTCTTCTCAAGACTAGACATATCCAGCTTCCTAAGCCACTCCCCAAAGAGCATGGCTTCCAGACCTCCCACCATCCTGCTTGCCCTCCTCTGGACACGCTCCAGCTTCTCAATATCCTTCCTGAATTGTGGTGCCCAGAACTGGACACAGCATTCCAGGTGAGGTCTGATCAAAGCAGAATTGAGTGTCACTGTTACTTTCTTTGATCTAGACACTATACTCCTATTAATGCAGCCTAGAATCACATTGGCTTTTTTAGCTGCTGCATCACACTGCTGACTCTTGTTCAGCTTGTGGTCCACTAAGGCTCCAAGATCCCTTTTGCATGTACTGCCATCAAGCCAGGTGTCACCCATCCTATATCTGTGCATTTCATTTTTACTGTCCAAGTGTAGTATCCTACATTTCTCCCTGTTGAAATTCATTTTGTTAGTTTTGTCCCAGCTCTCTAATCTGTTCAGGTCATTTTGGATTTTGATCCTGTCCTCTGAGGTATTAGCTGCCCCTCCTAATTTGGTGTCATCTGCAAACTTGATAAGCATGCCCTCTATTCCCTCATCCAAGTCATTAATAATGATGTTGAATAGCACTGGGGTCAGGAGAGAACCATGTGGCAACCCATTAGTCACTTCTCTCCAGGGTGAAGAAGAGCCATTGGTGACTGCCCTTTGGGTTTGGTCAGTCAATATGAGGTCCTACTGTACTTTCTAGCAGAGTTATTGTCTATTTGTACAGGAATAATTAAAGACTTGATATAGAAAACTAATTTCGGATGCCTGGTAGCACGATTGGAAATCACACTACTGTACATTGAAAATCTACAGAACAACATTCCCTGCCTATGTGGCAGTAAAGAATTTGGCCTACATCTTTGTCAGAAAACCTTACATTGAAGAGCAAAGCAGAAGAAACAATAAAAGAAAGGGAAGTTTTTATTCAATCTGGTGTCCATTTCTTTCATTTTCAAACAATAAGGATTGAGGTTTTAATTTTTCAAGTTCTCATCCCAATATATTGAAGGATTTATTGTTGAATGTTCCACTTCTGTTGGTTTGATGTTGTGAAGGCTGCTCTTTTATATTTTATTTTTTTTAAAAAAAACAACAACAAAGAACAATGTTTAAGGAAGAAAGCAAGGACAAGGTAGAAATACCACAAATGAAGCATTGTAAACTTGAGGCAAATTTATTGCAAGGATGCAGGATTTTTAAGGCATGCCAGAACTGAACAATATTCAACTGTAGTATGCTCTTTCTTTAAAAAACAGAACAGCTTTTTAAATACAGGAGAAGCAATGGGGTGGAAAGTCTATAAATGAATGGTAGAAATAGAGGGAGGATGGATGGGGTTACCTTTAATTTCCTGTACAGGAAACAAGTTATCCCATCTCACAGTCAGACTCCAAGGAGATGTCAAATGAATACAAGCCCTTGTGGGGCATTGACTACCTCATTTCCTACAGATCTCTACATATAAAAATAAAACCGTGCCAATGAAACAGGAAACAAGAAGCCACCATGCAACTAAGCTATCAGGGGCCAATTTGGTATGGATGCCAAGACAGAAGAGGGAGCAAAAAGTGGAAGGTTGATACCTCTAAAATGGAATGAGCATTTGGTCGTTGGTGGAAAAGATGTGTAAACACACATTTATTTGTTTTACAAACCTGTATGGCTCTTACCTCATTTTTAAAAGAAGGCAGATAACAAGGCATTTGAAAAATAAGGGACAGTTTACAAAAAGGGGAGAAACCCCCATACAATATTTAAAATGCGCTGCATGCCCAGTCTTCATAAAACCAACATTAAGAAACCCAGTTTTAATGTCACAAAGCTACACCACTTCTGAGGACAACATAGAATAAATTAAAACTAAATAAACCAAGATAGCATTGGGTTAAAAGCCTTTTCAAGCATCCATGGTTTTATACCAGCTTTCTCAAGCAATACAAAATCTTAGGACAATACGGAACACTGCTGACCAATTGCTACCACTGGATAAAGTGGACATTTGTCCTGCCCTGTTGAGGGAAGCTAGATGGGTCAGGTGCTACACAAAGCCTCAAAAGTCCCCCTATAAGTTGGAGTGTAAAACAGCATGCTAGGGGTGGGGGGGGGGAAGAACAGGGGAATGGCTTCATAAAAATTTATTCTACCTCTGTTGTAGTTACAGCAGTGGAACTTCTGGTCTGTGGACCTAACGTGGCTCAGAAGAGGTCCAAATCTAGCCTGCTAGTGGCTTTCCACCCTAAGCCCTTTTGTTTCCTCAGAAATATGATGGTAATGTGCCGAAATCGCAGCTCTTCTCAACAGTTTCTTCTCTGTAAT
Organism: Gambelia wislizenii; assembly: GCA_030847615.1. Taxonomy (NCBI): domain Eukaryota; kingdom Metazoa; phylum Chordata; class Lepidosauria; order Squamata; family Crotaphytidae; genus Gambelia; species Gambelia wislizenii. The sequence goes on along the minus strand of JAUMIR010000010.1, from coordinate 29,017,779 downwards.
TGTTGGATGAAGAAAGTGGTGCAGATGCAGAAAACTAGGTGGTGGGATGTTGCACATTCCCACTTATGTTTATTTGTGAGCTATCGTGGTCCAAGTTTGCTCAGGATGCAGCACCAGCTCATAGTGATCTTGAATTAACAGACGGATGCTAGCTTTTAAACAGAAATGAAGATGGGTTTCACAGGAGCATTGTTTCCCATGGTGAACAAAACACCCATTCCTATGTTCCTCTGCCATCACACAGGTCTTTCAGGATTTTAAAGCACATTCAAAAACTTGCAAAAACTATTTAGCCAGAAAAAAAATGTTGATTGAACATTCACATGGGAAATGCAATACTTGCTTCGGAAGAAAAAAACTTGCTTATTCCAGTAGGTGGCAGCAAAAATCCATGCTTCAAAATCGAGGTGCATGCATTGATCATGTTCAATGATTGTATTCTTACACCATTCTCTGTGTCTGCATCAATATTCAGCTGGAGAATTTAGATGATGGTTGAGTTCAGACAGATAGAAGGCCTTGGGAAGAGATTCCTTGCAGTGGTGGAAGATGTTTCCTGGCCTGGGACAACAGGTAAACTCACAGCAATGTGGTCGCCGGATGCAGGTTGCTGAGTTCCTCCCTCTACAAGCATAGGGCCAGTGTGCCGTTCAGAACCAGGTGCAAGGGAAAGGAGGTGTGTCATCAGGCTAAAGAAGCCTAGAGAACAGATTTAAAAAAATTGGAAGGCTCTTTGAAAAATACACGATACATTTTAATTATTTCCTTTGCTTGTGTAGTTCTATCCCTTTCTACACCTGGACAACTCAGATAGGGGACAACCACTAAGCTGAGTTCCAAACCATGTGGAAAAATAAAACAATTTAATGCAATAGCATCAAAATAAAATCCACTGACCAAGAGACTGAAAACTAAGCTGTGATGTCTAAATCCCCAACATCTTTCTTAAACAAACAAACAAACAAAAATCTTGGCACCATGTGAGGCCAACATCAGTAACAGTGACATACCCACCAACAATCTACTGATCAAAACCAGGAACTGTGACCAAGCAACATTAGGGTGTGGTCAAGGTGCCAAAAGTTATTAATGAAGAAAACATACAAGCTAGGAGAGGCTGCAACAGTTTGCCTTTGCCTGAACCTACTGGGAAGGGCAAAATTCTTCCCCCCTCCTCTCCCCCATGCTGAGTTAGAGTGCAAACTACTTTTGTACTTTGAACTCAGTTTGCAGCAATTAAAGTAAGCTGAGGACAAAAGAGGGAACGTGAGAGGATGAGAGAAAAACTTGGACATTTTAAAAGCCGCTGAAAAAGTGGGATGGCAGAGAATTAATCAGGAGTGTCCATGCCAAAAGGGAACAATTATAACGTATGCAATCAGGGCTCCAGGATTAGCCATGTTGCATCCCATCCCTGGAAGAAAGGCAGGGTAGAAATCAAGTCAATTTATCAATGGACAATATTCTAATAATAATAATAATAATACAATTTATTTGTACCCCGGCCCTGTGCTAAAAACAATCGGGGCGGTTTCCAACAATTAAAACATTTTAATAACGACTAAAAGCACCACCCTCCCCCATTAAAAGACACTAAACAATATAAAATTAAAACCATCTAACTAAAATCACATTAAAAACAAATATATACAAGATTTTTAAAAAGGCCAGGAGATTCAGCTCTTGAGGCCAGGTTCTAATCAGGAAAGGCCTGCTGAAAGAGATCCGTCTTTAGTGCTTTTTCTGCAAAATATTCTGCAAAAGAGGAGTGAAGGCCCTTTCCTGTCTCTCCACAAACTGAATAAATGTATCCTGCCAGAAAGAAAGGTTGTTGTTGTTGTTGTCGTTGTTGCTGTTGTTATTATTAACATTATTTGTTATTCTTATTAATTGCTGCCAGGTTGACTTTGACTTATGGAGATCCTATGAATGAGAGGCCTCTAAGTTACCTTACTATCAACAGTCCTACTCAACTCAGGGCTATGGCTTCCTTAATGGTCTATCCACCTGTAATGCAGTTAACATTATAGTATGAACCTCCATATCCATTGGGATGGTACCCATGGATCACTTATGCACATCTGAAAAAATATGGTCTTTCTAGGTATTTTCTAGGTCTTCCAGTGTGATTCTATGATATGCTTGCATGGGAAGTTGACCAGAGTTGCTCTGGAAGACCTAGTGATTCCTAGAGAGGTGTTCTCTCTAGAAATATCTAGGACCTCCAGCATGACACTATGGTATGTTTGGTCTAGAAGTCATTCATATTGATAGGGTTCGCTATTATCCATGGTTTCTGGTATCCATGTTAAGTCCAGGAATGTAGCCCCTGCAGATATAGGGGTCATACTGTATTTATCTCCCACCTTTTCCTCAAAGCCAGAGGACTCAAGGCAGCTTATAAATTAAAAGCAATCTCATTAAAACATATAAAACATCAACAGGAAAACAGAATTATCTGTAACATTGGAACCAATTCAAACTAAACAAAGCAATTTAAAACAGTACAGTTTAAATAGTACAGCATGTTAATAAAAGCCCTTTAAAAACCATTCAGCTCTCAAAAGCTTATCAGAATAATCATATATAAAAAGTATGGCAGGGAGAGGGTGTACTAGACTCTCTTGGAAGGGAGTTTCAGAGCCCGGGGCAGTCACAAAGAAGGCCCTAAGTATAGTTACAGAACAGACTGGCATGACTTGTGACCCACCATTCATGATGTAGAGGGTGAAAACCATCCAGGCAAGACAGAAGCTCCATGTGAAATGCAGATGGCCCACTGAGCTTCTCTCTTCCTTGCTAATATCCACTGTGTATAACACCATGGTGGCAAATCCAAAGGCACCTAGTATGGAAAAGAGTAAAAGTTTGTTGTTGTTTTTTTCCCACTAGGTGCTACTTGATGGTCTAAATCAGTGGTAAGATCCATGCAGTTCTCCAGAGGTTGTTACTGGTGAACCGCATGGTCCTAGCAGCCCTAGCCAGCATAAGCCAGTAATGAAAAATGCTGGGAGCTGCAGTCCAACAACATCTGGAAGGTTGCGTACTTCCTACCTCTGGTCTAAATATTGTCCTGTTAAGGACCATAGAGCTTTGCAAGCCAGTGGGCTGTGGGGATCAGCACCCTACATTATGGGTAGGGACACTTGTGTTCAGATCACATAAGGTATTTACTTGGAGGCTTATCACACAAGGGAAGGGAAGTGGCAATGCACCCTTATAATAGTTGCCTTATTGCATGACATTGGCTATTCTTCCATCCCAGTTCCATGGGAGATGATGGTAAATGGAAGTCTTTTTTTTTTTCCTAATTGAAAAAAAATCTGTTAAAAAACCCTCGGAATTTACCACCATCTCCCATCTCCCATGGGAGTGGAACAGAAGAACAGCTGTTGAATGCTAACATTGTGCAAAAAGGCAAGATAGGAGGTGCTATTATTGAGGTGCACTGCTGCTTCACTTCCCTTGTATGATAAGCCTCGTGGTAAACTTGGATCAGTCACAGAGCTCACAGGTCATTTGCACACAATCCCAATCCTGTTTTTCCTCCCAAGCTTTCTTCCATCTCAGCAGCCTAATTTAGGAGGTGAGGGGAGTGTTTTTGATTCTGCTATTATTAAACAATTGGGAGTCAGAAATCCTTGATGGTCTACTGCAGATTACCTGGAGATTGACAAATACATGCCAATCTATTTTCTGCCAAACCCTGAAGTACAGAATATCTAACAGAACACTGAGAGTAGATTTCTTAATTGCTCTTGCAAAATGCAAACGTTGAATTTTCTTATCTCGGCTTCCAGGTTTATAATTTTCAGAATGTTAAACACATGTAATATGAGAACTCCTACCCACACTAGCAGCAAGGTTTTAAAATGTCTGTTAAAAACCTAGATACAGTTTCTCAAGCTTGAATATTAAAAAATGAATAGATAGATGAGAGAGAGAGAGAGAGAGAGAGAGAGAGAGAGCGCAATATTTGAAATGCTGGAATGCATTCACCACTGAGTTTGGATTCTGGATTGTTGAAAATGGGAGCAATCCTTTGTTACCTGTGGTGAAACTTGCTGCTGAGGACACCAACATGTTGGATGGTCCCCCACAGCGCCTCAGGCATTGGCAGGAGATGAGCAAGGAGAAAGCTGCGATGAAACCAGAAATGGTTGCAAGGGTCAGGAGAATTCTCGAAGCCTTCATGAGAACTGCCAAGGAGAAAAAGAGACTCCATCTGAGCTGTTGTTTTTTCTTTATTACAATTAATGCCCAGAGCAGAGTTTAGAAAAGTTACTTTTTAGACTACAGCTCCTCATAATAGTCATGCTGGTTCAGGAATTTGGGAAGCTTTGGGAATACCTTGTAGGCACCAGATTCCATCCAGTTTTGGAAGCTAAGCAGGGCCAGTCCTGGCTGTTATTTGGTTGTAGGACTGCCAAGGAGTACCAGGTGCTGTATGTTAAGGAAAATGCAACATGGGACATACAGTGAAAGAAATAAAATATGTATGTGAAAGTCACAATGACTAAGCAAGAGCAATTATGAAGCTACACAGGTGAAACTGCTAATGTAATCTAGAAGGCCTGAGAGCCAAGGACAGAGGTACTGAATGCAGATTGGAAACACCTGAGAATCATTAAGTGTACAAGGTGAAATGTTGAAATACATGGGTTGGTCTTAAGCATGGGTGGAACTATGTGGACCAATCAGAATGGAAGTACACACCCACTGGATGGAAACTAATTAGTGGGTGGTGATAAACAATGGCTATAAAATTGCAATGTTTGCCAATGTATTGTGGTGTTGAGTAGAGGTGGAGTAGTGTGTAGAGATTGTAATTTGTTGACCATATAGTATATTTATATAGAAGAATAAAGTAGGTTTTATATAAAACTACTGAGTTGCCTGAGTGAATCCTGGAGAGTTTGGAGACACCTGGTGAAGAGTGAGAAGGCTTGGAGAGTTTGTCAGGATCTTCAGCCTATTCTCTGACACTCTGCTGCTTTGGAGGAAAGCATTAACCACTGATCTAAGCTGGTCAGCTCTGCTGCATAACAAGGTGGTGAGTTTGAGCCAGAGGTGAAGAGCTACAACTCCCATCATCCCTGACAAGGGTTATGGGCCCAGTTACTAGAGCACCCAGCATCCACAGAAGCTAAAAGTTCCAGAGAGTGGAAGAAAGTTTTGTGGACAACAGATCAGAGCAAGCTGTTTGTGCTGCACTGATAAGCCTCGTGAGTAAATCATTTTGTGTTTTGCTTGAGCCCAGACGGGTCGGCTGTGCATACTCAGAAGGACTGTGTCAAATTGAGTCACTGCACAAATCAAGATGGAAATTCTAAAGTTTAGTAAATTAAATAGAAACAACTACTCTACATGGAAGATTTATGCCCAGTCTCTACTAGTAAAGGAAGGTCTGTGGTCAACAGTTGAAACAGGGCTGGCAGCTGATGCTAATGCAGCCACTCAAGAGAGAGATAGTAAAGCAAAAGCCTGTCTTTATCTCATGCTTGAAGAAGACTTAATTAATGACGTCAGAGATAAAATGTCCGCCAAGGATGTGTGGGATACCTTGCAGAGATTACACACTCCTTCAACTGCTTTTGCAAAAATGCTATGGTCTAAAAGAATATACAGGCAAAAGATGGCTAAAGGGCAGTCTGTGATAGAACATTTAAAAATAATGCAAGATTTGTTTGTGCAAGCTGAACTGAGGGGAGTGCAAATTAGCAAAGAGCAGCAATGCTACATTTTGATAGAATCACTAGACTCTTCGTGGGACAACATAACGAACAGCCTGCAAAACCTGCCAGAAGCTGAGCTTAATAGAGACTTAATTGTGGCCAGAATACTGGAAGAGAACCAGAGAAGAATGTCTGAGCAGGGTGACTCAGCAAGCTTAAAGACTGTGCCAAAACAACAAACAACTCCTGACTGGCGAACGCAGGAGGAAGCAGCCTCTACAAGGGAGCAACGGAGGTGCTTTTATTGTAAGAAGATTGGTCATCTGCAGAGACATTGTAAACATTTTGCAGCTGAGAGACACAAGCAAGCAGAGAGCAGATGGCAGCCGCGGCAGTATCAAAAACAGTCCAGACCTCCATTTTTGAGGGACAGTGGTAATAAAAAGGGGTTTGCAACCATGATTAAGGAAAAACAAAATGCAAATTCTAAATGGCTAGTTGATTCAGGAGCCACATCTTTGATGTGTAATGATATAAAATTAATAAGTAATAGAAAATCAGCTAATGTAAATGCTGTAGTTTTGGCTGACGGGAAAGAGCTAAGTACTGTAAATCAAATGGGTACTGTGTACATTCCAGGGCTAAAAGAGAATTTTAATGATGTCTTACATGTAAAGGAGTTAGAAAATAATTTGTTATCAGTAAGCAGATTAACAGAAAGAGACTACACAGTCATCTTTGAAAAGAACATGTGTAAGATAAAACTGAATGGGGAATTGCGTGGCATAGGTTTGAAAAAGGACAAACTTTATTATTTGGAGGACAATATTGATAGCTACAGGGTTGAAGAAGCTAATAACATAGAAAATATTCCAATCCACAAAGACTGCATACACGAGCTTCACAGAAAATTCGGCCATGCGAGCTTCAAATGTTTAAAGAATTTAATCAGTATGTGTCCAGATATAAAAGTTACTGAATGCAAAAACCACTTAGATTGTACGGTATGTCAACAGGTAAAGGTCAGAGCTTTTCCAGTAGCTAAGAAAACAAAAAGAATTGCTCAAAGACCATTTCAGTATGTACATGCAGATGTCGCCCAAGCTAATTGCTTGTCCTTAGGGGGAAGCAAGTATTTCCTAGTAATTGTTGATAGGTATACAAGGTTTGCATTTGTGAGAATAATGAAAAACAAATCTGACGCTGGGCAAAGTTTAAAAGCATGGGTAAGAATGGTGGAAAGACAATTTGATAGCAGAGTAGGCACCATCATTACTGATAGAGGAGGAGAATTTTTAAATAATCAATTGTTTAACTGGTTTCAAAAGGTGGGAATAAGGCATGAAACTACAAACCCTGCTTGTCCTAGTGAGGATGGGTTAGCAGAGAAGAAAATACAAGATATAAAAAGAATTACTGCTTGTATGATGGCAGATGCAGGGGTGAAAGATAGTTTTTGGGCAGAAGCAACTTTGACTGCAATACATATCAGTAACAGATTGTATCATTCAGAAATTGAAGACATTCCCTACAGGGTATTGTATGGGAGAATGCCAAATTACAAGTACTTAAGGGTTTTTGGACAATTTGCTCATGTTTACACACCTGCTTGTTTCAGGAGGAAAGGAGAACCCAAAAGCAAAAGGCTTAGGTTTTTGGGGTATTCTGGAAATAGCTACAAGTTTCATTTGGGAGGAAAACAAGTGCAGTATTCTAGGTCTGCAAATTTTGAGAGACATGCTGGTTGGGACAAACTGCATGCCAATAAAGAAGTGTTTTTGAGATTAGGGAGTTCAAATGAGCCAGAAGCACAAACTGAACCAATCTCAGGAAACGGAGGGGTTTCAGTTAAGCAGGAAGCATCACCTAGCAGCAGTGGTAGTTCTTCTGATGATGAGATAGCATCTAGGCCTACTACTACTCGAATGACTGAAGACAAGAGATTTAGTCATAGAACTACAACTCCCAGTAGAGAAAGTGAGGATGAAAGAGACAGAACAGCAGATTTTATTCCCAGGCGTAGTCATAGAGTTAGAAAGCCTCCAGATAGGTTTGTTGTGACAAAGGCAAGAGCTTGTTTAGCAGTAGAAGAGCCTGAAAGTTTTGAAGAATTGGAAAGTTACTCTAGTGAAGAACAGGAAAGATGGTTTGATGCAATGGATAATGAGTTTGGTTGCCTGGTAAATAAAGATGTTTTTGAAATTGTTGACAGACCCAAAGACAAGAAAGTAATTGGTTGTAAATGGGTATACAAAAGGAAAGAAATGCCAGATGGAAGTATCAAATATAAAGCTAGGTTAGTGGCTAAGGGTTTTGCACAACAGCAGTATGAGAACTATGATAAGACATATTCTCCAACTGCAAAGCCAGAAAGTCTGAGAATGGTTCTAGCTGTAGCAGCAAAAAGGAATTTAGTTGTAGAGCATTTTGATTTTGAAACAGCTTACTTGAATGCGGTTCTGAATGAAGAAATATTTATGGAACAGCCACAAGGTTTCGAAGAAAATGGTAGTCAGAGAGTATATAAATTAAAGAAAGCGTTGTATGGTTTAAAACAAAGTGCCAGAGCGTGGAATCTGTGCATCAATGATGAGCTAGTTAAGCTAGGTTACAAGAGGAGCATTGCAGATGCTTGTGTTTATACAAAAGGAGACATAGTATTAGTGATTTATGTAGATGATTTGTGCGTAGCAGCAAAGTCAAAACAGGAAATTGAGTCAGTAAAAAGAGAATTGTCTGAGAAGTTTGTTTTGAAGGACTTAGGTGTATTGAAGTCTTATTTAGGTATTTGCGTTGAATGGACAGAAGAAGGATATTGTTTATTAAGTCAGAGAAATAAAATTGAAAGATTGATTGAAAAGTGTGGATTACAGAATGCAAAAATAGTAAGAGCTCCAATGACAACTGGTTTTGTGTCTGAGGAAACAACTAGAGCGTTTGAGGACAAGACTTTCTTCAGAAGTATAATAGGATCTTTACAATTCATATCTTGCCATACCAGACCAGACATTTCTTATGCTGTAAATGTATTGTCTAGAAGGGTTAATGATCCAAAAATTGAAGACTGGACAGCGGTAAAACATTTATTGAGATATTTGAAAGGAACCTTAGATAGGAAATTGATTATAAGAAGCAGTAGTTCAGATCTAGATTGTTATGTAGACAGTTCATTTGCATCAGAATTAGGAGACAAGAAGTCAGTTACAGGAATGATAATTAAATATAGTGAAAGTCCAATAGTTTGGAGAAGTAGAAAACAAACTAATGTAGCGTTAAGCACAACAGAAGCAGAATTCGCTGCTTTGAATGAGATAGTAAATGAGGTACAGTGGATTAAACAATTGCTAAATGATTTAAATGAAAGTTACAAGATACCAGTGGAAATACTGGAAGATTCACAGTCATGCATAGCAATGGCTGAAACTGAAAGTTTGAAGAACAGAACAAAATATGTTGGTGTAAGATATCAAAATGTGCGAGACATGGTTCAGAAGGGGGAAATAGAATTGAGATATATAGAAACACAACACAACATAGCAGATTTGTTCACAAAAGCATTGACAGCAGAAAAACATGAAAGGCTGACACAAATGGTTGGAATGACATTGTAAGACACATACAATATTTTATTTCGGAGGGGATTGTTAAGGAAAATGCAACATGGGACATACAGTGAAAGAAATAAAATATGTATGTGAAAGTCACAATGACTAAGCAAGAGCAATTATGAAGCTACACAGGTGAAACTGCTAATGTAATCTAGAAGGCCTGAGAGCCAAGGACAGAGGTACTGAATGCAGATTGGAAACACCTGAGAATCATTAAGTGTACAAGGTGAAATGTTGAAATACATGGGTTGGTCTTAAGCATGGGTGGAACTATGTGGACCAATCAGAATGGAAGTACACACCCACTGGATGGAAACTAATTAGTGGGTGGTGATAAACAATGGCTATAAAATTGCAATGTTTGCCAATGTATTGTGGTGTTGAGTAGAGGTGGAGTAGTGTGTAGAGATTGTAATTTGTTGACCATATAGTATATTTATATAGAAGAATAAAGTAGGTTTTATATAAAACTACTGAGTTGCCTGAGTGAATCCTGGAGAGTTTGGAGACACCTGGTGAAGAGTGAGAAGGCTTGGAGAGTTTGTCAGGATCTTCAGCCTATTCTCTGACACTCTGCTGCTTTGGAGGAAAGCATTAACCACTGATCTAAGCTGGTCAGCTCTGCTGCATAACAAGGTGGTGAGTTTGAGCCAGAGGTGAAGAGCTACAACTCCCATCATCCCTGACATCCCTGACTCCCATCATCCCTGACATAGTCATGCTGGTTCAGGAATTTGGGAAGCTTTGGGAATACCTTGTAGGCACCAGATTCCATCCAGTTTTGGAAGCTAAGCAGGGCCAGTCCTGGCTGTTATTTGGTTGTAGGACTGCCAAGGAGTACCAGGTGCTGTAGACTATTTTTCAGAGGAAGGCAATGGCCAACCACTTTTGAGCTTTACCTTGCATAAGAAAACCCTATGAAATCCATGGGGACACCATAAGGACTTTATCAGACAATCCCCTGTAAATGTTCTTTTGCCGGCATAAAAAAATCCATTTTTATGCAGGCAAAAGAATGCCCCTCACCACACTTACCTTCTCTCCTGGCAGAAGGCTTTTCTGGCAATGAAGAGGAAGTGAATGGAGCCCCATTCACTTCCACATTTGAAGTCCCACAGGACTTCATCACGCAGGAAATTCAAACATAAAATAAAAAATAAAACATTAAAAGTTACACCAAGTACATAAGCACACTTTAAAACTTCCAAGTAAACCAGGTTTGCTTTAAAAAGTGTGTCACTTACCTGGATATCATGATCTCACCTGAAAGTGTTTGCACTAGACCGGCCACTGACACGCCGGCCATGCCAGCACCAAAACAGAATGGGTGATCTATTCACGGCTTGTTCCATCAATAAAAAGAAATGCCAGAATAACAGCAGCAGAACACGAAAGGATGATGCTTTGTGGTATTGGCATCCTTTTGCATTCTGATGTCATTATTCTGGCACCACATTAGCCGCGTCTGATAGTCTGAAAGTCAATAGGTGAGTTTAAGACATATATACTCACATACAGTAAAAATAAATAAATAAAATGCAAGTCCTGTTAGAAGTGCAACAATACTTAGCACTGAAGAGTAAAGGATGCCTCAAAGAGGGCTGTAGCAGTAGGGTTAGATAGTTTGAGAGACCCTTCTCCCTTCTTAGCTACCTATCCTGACCCCTCTGTGATGTAAAATTCGGGATGTTTTTCTACCTCTTCTCTTCCCACCAGTCCTCTCTCAGCTCTTCCCTAGAAATGAAGCTAGATTAGATTAGCACCATGAGTTCACCTTAGGGGCAAGCATAAGTCAGAAATGAATAAGTCAACAATGAAAAATAAAACAACGATGACAATAATTAATAACAGATAATGGAGAACATGAAAACCTCATGATTGGATCCATACATGGTAGTGGGATATCTTAGTGGAGATACAAGACAGCCAAAAATGCAAGTGAAGCATCCCTTGGGGAGAAAGATGAAAGGAATTTCAGGACAGAGCTGAGTTGGCCACTGTGGTGGTCCTTACCGCTGCTCCCATCCACTTGACTACAGACCACCTTGTTGCAGAGCTTGTTGACCACAGGGCTAGAAGACACACTAGTTTCTGGGACAATGGCTTCCAGCCAGGAGGGGCTTAGCAGGGAGACTGACAGGAGCAAGAAGCTGATGCAAGTTGATGCCGCAGTGGTGGCTCTGTAAGGCAGCTTCACTCGGAGCCGCAGGAAGATGTTGGCTGGAGGCATCCTGGCCAAAATGAAGAAGCCACTGGCAACCTGTGGAGACACATAGACATAATCAAGACCTCTGCTTCCCACACAGTTGTGCAACAGGAAAACCTGGCTCCTTCTGGAACAATAGTTAAGTTGATGGATACATTCAAAGTTCTTTTCCTCCTAGCCACCCACAAGAGTGTAACAGTCCAATGTTCCTAAGATACTTCTTGGCTGGTTCCAACTGCCACAGTTCCAACTGTAAGATGGAGCCATGGCCTGGAATCTTCTTTTCTTTTTCTTGTGGAAGGGCAGGGATAGCTTCAGAAAGAGTTAAGCTTTGATAAGGGACACTGTTTAGGGAAGGTTTGAGGGTGTTTTTCAGTCTATGTATCACAACAATTGGTTCTGAAGAGAAGAGTTCTATGGATACTGTGGCCTGCTAAAAGGACAAATCAATAGGTCCTAGAACAATAAAGCCTGAACTCGCCCTAGGAGCCAAGGTGACTAAACCGAGACTCATATTTTTGGCTATATCATGAGAAGACATGACACATTAGAGAAGACAATAATGCTTGGTAAGGTAGAAGACAACAGAAAAAGAAGACCACATTCTGGATAGACTCAGCCAAGAAATCCACGGCCAACACCTGAGATGTTGATCAAAGAAATCATAGAATCATAGAGTTGGACGAGACCACAAGGGACATCCAGTCCAACCCCCATGCAGGAATACACAATCAAATAATTCCCAACAGATCTCCATCCAGCCTCTGTTTAAAAACCTCCAAAGAAGGAGAATCCACCACACTACAAGGCAGTGTATTCCACTGCTGAACAGCTCTTACTGTCAGGAAGTTCTTCCTAATGTTTAGGTGGAATCCCTTTTCCTGTAATTTGAACCCATTGTTCCGTGCCCTAGTCTCTGGAGCAGCAGAAAACAAGCTTGCTCCATCCTCAGTATGACACCCCTTCAATTATTTAAACATGGTTATCATGTCACCTCTCAACCTTCTCTTCTCCAGACTAAACATGCCTAGCTCTCTAAGCTGCTCCTTATAGGGCATGGCTTCCAGATCTCCTACCATGCTTGTTGCCCTCCTCTGGACATATTCCAGCTTCTCGATATCCTTCCTGAATTGTGGTGCCCAGAACTGGACACAGCATTCCAAGTGAGGTCTGACCAATGCAGAATAGAGTGGCACTATTACTTCCCTTGATCTAGACACTATACTCCTATTGATGCAGCTGAGAATTGCATTCACTTTTTTAGATGCTGCATCACACTGCTGACTCATGTTCAGCTTGTGGTCCACTAAGACTCCTAGATTCCTTTCGCATGTACTGCCATCAAGCCAGGTGTCACCCATCCTATATCTGTGCATTTCATTTTTACTGCCCAAGTGTAGTATCCTACATTTCTCCCTATTGAAATTCATTTTGTTAGTTTTGACCCAGCTTTCTAATCTGTTCAGTTCATTTTGGATTCTGATCCTACCCACTGGGGTATTAGCTACCCATCCTAATTTGGTGTCATCTGCAAACTTGATAACCATACTCTCTATTCACTCATAGGGTGACTTGGAGGTCTCTCATTCACAACGTTGCTGTAAGTTGAAGTCTACTTGACAGTAGTTAACAACAACAATCACAACAATTGACAGTATTAGCTGCTTTGAGTATTATTATTTTTTTGAAAAAAAACACAAAGACTAGAAGGATGGCTTTAAAATAATTTGAAATGTATGCTTTAGAAAGGAGAAGTTTAAAAAATGACAACAAGAAATAATATTTAACAATTCAGTCTTTAATATAGCCAAGAAAGGGCAGTGGAGTCATGCTGTCAATCTCTCCACCTGCCTACCACCTCTCTTACATATATGTTCACACACAATTTTTCTCACATGTGCACGCATAATACACACAGTTAGGTGCACTGGAATCTTACTGCACCCAGCAATGACTATAAATCACTCCTTCCTCATTATATGAATGCAGAGAGCTTTCTAGTATTTTATGTTAACTTCTTCTATTTCTCCCGTCTCCTCCTCTTCCTCCTCTTCTTCATCAACATCGCTTGATGAGGCAGTGGTCCAACTGGAAGAGGACAAGGTGGTTGTGCTTTCCTTGTCATACAAGCTGGACCCTTGCATTAGAACCCGCTGATGAGCCATCAGTCCAAAGAAACCTGCAAGGAGAAAGACCCAGAGCAGGGGAGTAAGATACTTAAACCTTGGGTTGTTTCCATTTGTGCAGAGGCAGGGAATGGGTAGTCTTCCAGATTTTGCTGGGCAACAATTCCCATTGGGCTTAGTTTGCATAGGCAGTGGTGAAGAATGAGGTCCCAAATCCCTGCTTTATGGAGATGAGGGAGGAAACATGAAGGCACTGTTCTCTTATATTTCTCAGCATTGCATAAACTTGCTTCTGCAGCAGAGTTGAGTGATTTTCCTTGGTTTTTTTCCAGGCTGCGAGGCCGTGTTCTGGAAGAGTTTACTTCTGATGTTTCACCTACGTCTGTGCCTGGCATCTTCAGAGAATGGTCCATTCTCTGAAGATACCAGCCACAGATGCAGACAAAACGTCAGAAGTAAACTCTTCCAGAACATGGCCTCGCAGCTTGAAAAAAACCCAAGGAAAATCTATGGATGCCGGCCGCGAAAGCCTTCAACTTAACATAGTTGAGCGAGATGCAGCTCTGGGACCACATGTGCCCCTCTTGACCCTCTATGCACCCTGGACTACCCTTTTTATACCCCCCTACAGGGTGAATTGATCTTTTCAAATAGGTTGCAGGGCCTCTCTCTGCACTGTTTAACATTAAAAACGATCTATTTTTTTCAAAGCCAGATGTTGACTTGTGGTCACTTCTGGTTTTGTTTCAATACTTTTCTTTGATATTTTTTGACCATCTGGAGGGTCCCAGGGCAACAAACGGGTCTCCAGACCTGCTACAGTTTCCCACCCTTCTTCTAGCATTTATTGCAATGCACACCCTGGCATGGGGTTGCCAGGTGAAATAAGGGAAAGGGCTTCTGTCCTTGTAATGGTTGAATCATAGAATCAGAGTTGGAAGAGACCACAAGGACCATCTAGTCCAAACCCCTGCCATGCAGGAATACACAATCAAATCATTCCTGACAGATGGCCATCCAGCCTCTGTTTAAAATCCTGCAAAGAAGGAGACTCCACCACACTCTGAGGCAATCTATTCCATTGCTGAACAGCTGTTACCATCAGAAGTTCTTCCTAATGTTTAGGTGGAATCACTTTTCCTGTAGTTTGAGTCCATTTAGTGGCTGAGAGAGGACACAGGGCATCTGGACAGCAGCTGGTTGCAGGTAGGAGAAAATAGCAGCTTTCACCTTTCTAGATCTCCAGCATACTTGATGGAAAGGAACACCTGCTCTTTCCTCCCCACTGCAGATGTACAGCTGAACCCGTAACACCCCATGTCACCCCCAAAGCTACTAAATAGCCATGGTTGCACCATCTGTAGTCTTCCTCATAAGTGGAAGAGGCAGCCCAGTGCACATCCACAAGGATGTGGATGTGCAGCCACATCCTCTGTCAAAATGAAATTCAACACGGAGAAATGTAAAGTACTGCACTTACGACGGAAAAATGAAATGCATAGATATAGGATGGGAGAGACCTGGCTGAACGAGACTACATGTGAAAGGGATCTAGGAGTCCTAGTAGACCACAAGTTGAACATGAGTCAACAGTGTGATGTGGCAGCTAAAAAGGCCAATGCGATTTTGGGCTGTATCAATAGAAGTATAGTATCTAGATCAAGGGAAGTAATAGTGCCGCTCTATTCTACCTTGGTCAGACCTCACCTAGAATACTGTGTCCAGTTCTGGGCACCACAATTCAAAAAGGATATTGACAAATTGGAGCATGTCCAGAGAAGGGCAACTAAAATGGTGAAAGGTCTGGAAACCATGCCTTATGAGGAGACACTCAGGGAGCTGGGTATGTTTAGCCTGGAAAAAAGACGGTTAAGAGGCGATATGCTAGCCCTGTTTAAGTATTTGAAGGGGTGTCATACTGAGGATGGAGCAGGCTTGTTTTCTGCTGCTCCAGAGACTGGAACACAGAGCAATGGATGCAAGCTCCAGGAACAGAGATTCCACCTCAACATTAGGAGGAACTTTTTGACAGTAAGAGCTGTTCGGCAGTGGAACGCACTCCCTCGGAGTGTGGTGGGTTCTCCTTCCTTGGAGGTCTTTAAACAGAGGCTGGATTGCCATCTGTCGGGGATGCTTTGATCAAGATTTCCTGTGTGGCAGGGAGTTGGACTGGATGGCCCTCGTGGTCTCTTCCAACTCTACAATTCTATGATTCTATGATTCTAAGGATGCCAGGTTGACCTAGGTGCCTTCCAGGCAAAATGTGCAGAAGTTAATATTATTAAGCAATCCCACCCAACACCAAATTGTAGATAAAATCAATTGGCTGAAGGACATTTGAGGGCTTGTCTACACTGGCCAAATACCCCAGTTTGCCCCCGTTCCAGAGCCCTGTAGTCCAAATGATGTGGGGCATTTATCCTGATCTGCCCTTGGGCAGTCCAAACCACCCCTGGAGCAGCTATGGTGCTCAAATGGGAGCAAGCCAGGATAGGGTCTTTTACTGCATCTTAAGAAAATACCTGGTTTAATCCATTTCCACAAGATCGGGCCCCATGAGTCCACAGGAGCCCATCCCAGCATGGCATTCCCACTGTTGCTGCCAGCTCTCTATCTCTCCTGGAAGCCAGGCAGGGGGCCAGCAGCATGTGGCCAAGGCTGGTCACATGAAGGGAGCCTTGGTCACATGTTGCAGGACCCCTGCCTGGCTTCTGTGTTAGTGAGAAAATGGTGGCCACACCATTGGCAGCAGCATCAATGAGCCAGCATCCTGTTTGGACTCTGGCCTGTTTTCTGGAGATAACAGGGGTGGGGATGGCCTAGCTCTGGAGTCAGGATACACTGGTGGGGAGCTGGCATATCCTGCCTGGTGTAGATCAGCCCTGAATGTTGTTCTGTCTGATTGTGTTTTATTATTGTAAGGCTATGCTGGCTGCAGATAGTGGGACATATAGCCCACTGCACCTGGAAGACACCCATTTGGGAAAGACTGACTCTGGATAACTGGTCCCACCATCCAACTGCTCTTAAGTGTCATTCAGCTGATGACACTCAGCATTCAACATTCAGCATCCAGCTGAATATCCACTCGCTGCTAACTAAGTTATTACCAAAATGAAAGCAGCCATCTTCCCACCAGGTCTCACATGACAAGCACAGTCTAGAATGTTTCTCCATCTCACCACTTAAAACGAAGAGAGGACAGCTTGCCCAGGCTACGTAGAAAGACCATTGGTATGTGACCTGCCCTGCTCTGCTGAATCCATGGGTGGAGATGCGGATGGTGTAAACGCTCAGTGCTAAAAACACCAAGGCAGCTGTGGAAAACATGAGGAAAACCTGTCAACGTCCATCTGCCGGAGAAGCTTGAGAGAGACCATAGGCATCTAAGGACTGCTACATTTGGGAACTGGCTTTGGTTTTATGTTATATTTTTCAAAATGAGTGTTTCAGGGAACCTGTGCTTTGCTGAGGCAAAGCGTTAGTGGCGCTTCCTCCTGAGGAGCAGCTTAAAATGGCAGATGAGTGCCCTCAGGAGGCAGCTTCAGTAGTGCTGTGTACCAGTTGTGTGCCCTTTAAGGACCATCTGAGGACTGGCTAGGCTTTGAACTAGGGGTGAGAAACCAGCAGTTGGGGGTTAGTGTGTGAAGCCAGACCTAAGAGAGCAGACTCCTTTCTTCTTAACTTGACAGCTTTTGCTACCCATTCTACCTCAACACATAATGGAATCCATCCCAAAGCACTAAGCAAGTTGGTATCTGGTATCCACTTTCTGGGTGCTGCTTGGCTTCACAGATGCTATCATTACTCAGTTCTTACAAATCCATAATTATAAAGGGCCAAATATTGTTGTTATTGCTACAATACTAAGGCAGTTACAAATGCATAACCTAGAGTCACACATTCGTGCCTGGTTCATATTCCTGATCCCTACATATCCCCTAATTTAGGGAATAGGTAGGGCAAGGAAAGTCCCCCATGACCCACTCACTGGGCAACAGCTGCTATGATTGACAAGGGTCTGTTCCCCTGTAGATCGGGAAGCAGCTGACTGATGGTCCAACCCCCTTGCATGAGTGACCTCCAGTGTGAAGGGGAATTGTGAGAAGGATCTTGCTTCAGGCTACCACCCTGCAGGTCACTCATGGGAGGGGAGGGGATTGTTAGTCAGCTGCTTCCTGATCAACAGGAGGTTGCCCGTGATTAAAATATGGCTCTGCGGCTTCCGAAGCTTTACGGAAGTGACACGGATGGTTTCGGGAGAGGGACAACGGCGTCCGAAAACGCCCCCCTGCTGCACAAATTGCCATCCCTCTCCCGAAAGTTCCTCCCGCGCTAGGCACGCTGAAACACGGTCTGAAAATCTCCCCTGTCAATTGCAGTGACTGCTACCCAATAGTGAGAATCAGGAATCAGGCTATACTACTTAGCTATGTAACTAAGGTGTTGCATAGCTAAGTAGCTGATACAGAATTCTGGTCATCATCATCATCTGATTTTTATCTTGCTTTTTCTCCCAAAATGGGCCTCAAAGCAGTATAAAATAAGTTATAACAAATAGATAGAGCAGTATGTAGGGCAAAAATTGAAGCAGCATTAACCAATCAATCCAATGAAAACACTACTTTTAAGACATGAATTTTGTTTTAAATTGACATGAAACACATATTAGATATTACAGCTGCCATCATCACTAGAAGGCCTGCAAAGTTTATGGGGGCTGTAAAACAATTAAGACAAGTTGCAGCTGCTGCGACTTGCTATTACTGTGGAGCAATCTGCTTCTTTAGTGGCCTCATATACACAACCTCTTAGTTTTCTGCATGCAGAAAATAACATTGTCTGTGCAGAACATAATATTTATAAGCAGGAATATTGTTTTCTATGCAAAAACTGCTGTTTCTTATGTAGAAAATGGTTCAGCTAGGGGAGAAAATGCAAATTTTGTGCAGAAAATTGCTGCACAGAAAATGTTCTTGCTGCACAGAAATGCAAATTTTGCACAAAATAAGACCTAAACTGTGAAGACCCTCTTCATCAAGGTTTCCTGACACTTGAGAAACATGTTTTTCAACAATTAAGAAATATATTTTCAATTGTTCTGTTTATCCCTACAGGTAATGTTACAGAACATGTAGGGTCCACATTTCTCCATCATTCAGAGAGGCAACCAATTACAGGGAAGGGGAATGTGGAATGATCACACCATCTTATTTTATTTTATTTTTTAAAAGACACTGAGTCCCTGACATCTCCATATAAAAGGATCTGACTCAGTAGTACAGTTGTCCCTCCGTATCCATGGATTTAAGTATTCATGGCTTAAAAATACTCTTTAAAAAAAATCCAAAAAGCATATCTTGATTTTTCCATCTTATATAAGGGACACCATTTTGCTATGCTGTTGCACATAATGGGACTTGAGTATTCACAGATTTTGGTATCCATGGGGTCCTCGAACCAAACCCCAGAGAATATGAAGGGACAACTGTATTTTATTACAGTATGTGAATTGAAGTGTGATATTTTTACCTGTGATAAAAGATCCCATTGCTGCAACAAGGTACCGGTATATAGTAAAGCTTGCGGAATAGCGGTAGGTGAATGTCATAAATGAAGCACCGACAAACCCACAAAAAAGAGCCAAAACCAAAAGTGTTTTTGCACCTTGAACATTGGCTGTGGTAGGAAAGGATTAGAAGAAAATATGACTTGTTACAGACTGAGATTGGGGAATTACAAGATCGTTCTGTGTGTTTCTTCAAAGCACACAAACAAGCAAGTAAGCACACATCTCTCTTTCCAAATCCAAAATCTATACCAAGGACACACTCATTTTATAACTATTTTTCCTTTACAATAAGTTTGCTATGTAGTAGAGCTCTCCAGCATCCATTGTACAGGTAGCTGTCTATATGACTTTGTTCACAATAAAAGGCCTATCCCCATATCCATGGTGGATATGTTCCTGGACTTACTGCAGATACGTGAAACTGTGTATAATATTGAACCACCATAGAATTGTGCTGGAGGACCTAGAAAAGGCTTAGAGATGATGCCTTTCTAGGCATCTGTCACGGCTGTATGGTCAACTTCTGGAAGCTAACCATAGAGGTACGTTGGAGGACCTCTTGGTGCCTAGAAAGGCCAGCTCCAGCACAACTCTATGGTCCTCCAGATGCCTAGAGAGACCTCCCCCCAACTGTGGGTAAGTGAAATGGTGGGTACCAATCCCATGTAAACCCAGGGAATCTGTGATCAAGTAACCTGTAAACTGTGATCAAGGCTATGGGGGGGGGGATGGGATGTGAACACAGGGCAGAAGAGCAGAACTCATGTAGGCAGAGGAAAATACAGTTGTCCTGTCACATTTGCGTGTTTCACATTCGCAGTTTTGCGCATTCACAGTTTGTAGCTGCTGCTCAACTAGCTCAAATTCCAAGACCCCCACCCTCCTCCTCCCTCTCCTCCTGTCCAGGCAACAACACAACTCCAGCTTGCTTTCTTACCTAGCACCAAAACAGCACTGGCTGTTTAAAACATTCAGTAAGGTTGTGTTGTTAATAGGGCAGAGGGAGGGAGAGCTGGGGTGGAGGAGGCAAGTGTGGGTGACGAGCATGGTTTATGCGTCCAGGGGGGTGTTGCTACAGTTGCAGCTTTTAACTTTGGTTTAGGAAAGGACTGACCTTACTGTTTTAAATGGGCAGCACTGTTTTGGTGCAAGGTAAGAATACAAGCTGGAGTTGTGTTGCTGGCAGGGCAGAAGGAAGGAGAGCTGGCAGGGAGGCGAGTGTGGGTGAGGGGCATGGCTTGTGTGCCTGGGGGCAGGTGTTGCAGTGGCAGGTATCAGCAGTCCTGTTAGCAAAGGAGGGGTCTACAATACTGTAGTGTAGTATGCATGTTGGGGTTGTGGCTTAACTTATTTATGTTTTTTCACTTTCACTGTGGTGCTCCACCCCAACCCCCGTGAATGTGAAGGGACAACTATACATGAAATTAGAGACAGAGATAGGGGACAACAGCTATAGGAGAAGATGTTGCGCCAGTGAGGTCTCTTGACTTCCCCGCTTTCTTTGCCATGTTGACTAGTCCTTCTCTAGTTTCTTATTTTCGCACAGATACTGCCCAGAGGATTCCAAGTTTTATCTGTGACCCATGAAGGCTAGAAACCTGAATATAAAATACTACAATTGAGTTTCCGAGATGCCAGGCTGTGCCAAAGTGTTAAGTGGCTTACTTGTGAATGGAATGTATCAGTGCCAGTTAGGAGAAAGCCAAGCTTTTTCAGATAAGTAACCTGAAGCTGTCCCAACATGTCCTTACAGTGGACAATTTCTGCTGAATTTATAGTTCTCTAGGATCCAGGGCCACCTTGCCTGCTCTGGAAAGTCCTGAATCTAGGCTCCCAAATCTGCCCATTTTGATCATGGTGGTGCTGGTGGGGATAAGGAGGAAGCAGCAGCATTTGATTTATAGTCTACCCTTTCTTGTAAGTACTGAGAGTAGATCGTATAAATCATACGCTGCAAGCATCTAAAACCACAAATGTAAAATCACAAATTATGGCTGAAATTTGCCATTGCCTACTTAGGGCTTTATCAGACGAGCCTCTAAAAATGTTCTTCCTGTTCTCGTTGCAATCTTTTGATGCAGTTTTTGCCACATCTGATAATCTCCTAACTGTCTCAATCTCACTAGCTCGTGGAAGCAGGGTAAAAACGCCATCCACCTGAGTCCAAATTGCCAGCAGAACAGATTTCCTTCACTAGATGTGGTGTTGCCTGCTAAAGTAGCTGTTGGGAGGTAGTTACGATTGTGATGATAGTGCCTTGCTCATCACCATGTAGGGAATGTAAATACAGATCAGGGTTATTCATCTGTAACTTATACTGAATGCCAGCCTCTAGCTCTAAAATTGCAAAGATATAAAAGCATAATTTGCAAATATCTGCTAAAATACAATAAAAGCAGTATTTACAAGCAGCAGCCAGAAACATTCAATACTTACCCCCCACGAACTTGAGCAAAAAGGAATGTTTTTAACAATTGCCTGAAAGACAAATGTGTAGAGGACAAGTGTATCTCCACTGTAAGCGAGTACTAGAAACAGGGTGCTACCACTGAGAAAGCCCATGGGGTAGCCCTACATGCTACACTATTCCAGGGCAAGACAAACAGAGTTTCTGAAGCTGAATTTAAATCACTCAGTTAGTAGTGGCTTAGGTGATCCTTGACGAATCTGGGTCCTGAGCTTAGGTTAGAGCTAACACTTTGAACTAGGTTCAATAGATTAGTGGCAGCTAATGCAGAACTTTCAGAATGGGTATAAAGTATTCAACCCATCTGTGACAGCTCTGGGCTGCAATCAAGGGAAATCCCAGACAGATTGCATTGCAGTAGTCCAATCAGGACCAATGCTTTTGCATCTGGCCTTTGTGCTGGCTGGGTCAGGATGCAGGAGAGAATCAAAACCTGGCTAGGGCAGCATTGTAAGGTTAGAACAGGCAAAAAGAGAAAACATTAAGCACTTCTCCTTGTCCACCAAAGACCTCTTGCCATGCTGTCCTCCCACCTCAATGCCCAAAACCATGGTGTTGCTATGAACTCTTTGGATGCTTTGTAATGTGCCATTTTACCATAACAGATGTGAGAGGCAAAATTTTTTAGAGAGACGTGGTTGTGTTTTGAATACACCACTCCTACTTTGTTATACATTTGAGAAAAGCATGAGGGGGTGTTTATGTGTGTGCATCTATGTGCCCATACCTTTTTTGGTGACCTGCATCAAAGGTGGCTTTTAAATCAAATGATTTATCAACTAGATCTGGGGGGAGGATTGGGCTTGATGGAAGTGATTGGGTGTTTGGAGTGGCCAATTTCTTGATACAAGTGCTCTTTCCAGCCAATTCCTCTTTTGAAATACACTTCCCAGAATCCTCTGGTCAGCATGGTTAATGACTATGTGGGTGACACAAACCCAGAACCCTCTTCAAGGCACTGACTATCAGGTGGTTGATAGCTACTGCCCATGCTGCTTGGTGGAGTTTGGGGAGTTATAGTTTGGAGAAAACCAAGCTACGGTTCTATGCTGGTTAGTCAATTCTTCAAGTTATAGTCTAAAACAGTGGAAATCACAGGGACCTATTTTCATATGTGAGGTGTATGTGTGAGAAGATAAAACAAGTTTGGAGAGAAATTCATAATTGTATAGAAAAGTGGTAGGAAAGAAGATTAGATTATGTCCTGAAATGTATTTATTGAATATGTTAGAGGAAAATGTAAGAGATGAAATGGAGAAAATGATTTTATATATGATTTCAACTGCCAGGATTGTTTATGCTAGACATTGGAAAGAAAGAAAAATGCCTACACTAGACAAATGGATTCTGAAGGTAGAGGAACTTTCAGAGATGTATGCTCTTACTCATTGGTTAAAAGGAAAATCAACACAGAACCGTGAAAAAGTCTGGGGGAAATGGAAGGATTATTTAAAAAAATAATAATGATTTAAGATAAAGATTATGAAGATTAGTTGAGAGGGGAATCAGTATAAGAGTAGATTATCATAAATACTGCAAAGAAAGGAGAAATACTTAAAAGACAGTAATAGCCAATTATTTGAGTCCATAGGAAGTCTTCCATAGATTGTGTTATTGTTTATGTGTAGTTTGTTAAATTATATATATATATATATATATATACACATATATATACATATATATATATATATATATATATTAGGTTATGGCAGAATTAGATTAACACAGCATTGCTTAGGAACATTTGTTAAAATTATTAAAAGATAAAAAATAGTTTGTACACTATTATAGGTACAATACTATATGTAGATATGTAAAATTGATTTTGTGTAATTATAATGTATGTGAAAATCCAATTCAATAAAAATTATTAAAATATAAAATAAAACAGTGGTTCTTAACCTGTGGTCTGTGGACCCCCAGGAAGTTGCAATGTCCTCACAGCGGGTCTGTGAAGGCTTGAAGGCTGTTCAGCCCATGTGACAGGAGCCAAGGCAAAGGCTGGCCGGCCTGGCTTGTGCATTGCTGTTCAATCTTCTCCAGCCACAAATTTGCAAGAAGAAGCAGGAGAAAAGCCTTCCCTCTCCTCAAGTATCTCTGAAGGAAGGGTTAATGGATGGTGTAACTGCATTATTATTATTATCATTATTATTATTATTATTCGTTATTGCTATCGTTATGGTTTTAAATCTTGAATTAAGTCTTGGGGGACTGCAGCAACAAATGATATTTAAAGGAGGTCCGTGGTAAAGAAAAGATAAGAACCACTGGTCTAAAATAAGATAACTTTCCATTCCCTTGTACTAAACCCAGCTGGGAGGAGGGGCAGTAAATAAAACCCATCCACTCCACACCCCTTTGCAGCACAGGATTGCTTCACCACTTATGAAGGAAATCTTCAAACAGCATGCTCCAAAGAAAGAGGGGGCCCCGGGAGTTCCCCAGGTGTAGGGAAAGGAGACAAAGGCATCTTACGTGAGATGGCAATGATGTTCGCACACACCATCTCTATACAGACTTTCCAAATGCCACTGTAGTAAGACTGACTCTCTGATTCGACTAAGATCCAATGGTGGTCCATGACTGTGATGACAAGCAGCAAGAGAGTGAAGGTGGTGAATCCTGAAGCCAGGTGTTCATTCCACCCCATAGCTCAACTTGTTAGGTTTGGACCTCCCTCGGTTTGTACTTCCTCCTCTTAAAGGAAGATCATTCCATGCAACAGAGGAAATTGGGGCTTCCCTGGCAGGATTTCTGCAACGTATGAGAAGCAGAACTCTTTCTCGATCCCTGTGTATTATGAGCAGCTCACAACTGGACACCCCCAGACTTCTCCTCTGACTCTTCCTTCCATTCCAAGTTCCATTACTTTCTTCTTGGTTACTATAACAACTATGGAACTTTCTGGCCCCATCCATCAGGATATTTGTCAGGCAATCTGGCCTATCTCAACCATGTAGGTTTATCTGTAAGAGCCTTACTGTACTCCAAAGAAAAGTGGTGAAGCAGCAGGAACAATCTGTCTTTCCTGCTGTCTTACCACAAGGCATCCGTGTTCTTCCAGTGTTCTTTTGTTCCAGTCCCATGGGGGACTAAGGTAAAACCACGTCTTTTTGCAATTTGTTGTTGTGGTTTAGCAAGAAGATGTGGTTTTACCTCAGTCCCCCATGGGACTGGAACAAAAAAATGATGTTGTCATGTGATAAAGCAGCAGGAAAGATGGAATGTTCCTGCTGCTTTACTGTGTTTCTTCAGAGTGTGGTAAGGCTCTAAGATGCATATAATTCTTTAAAGAGAAAAAGACATCTAACAAAAGGAAATGAGAAGGAGGAGGAGGCTAACAACAACAACAGATTACTACTACTACTACTACTACTACTATTGTTATTATTATTGTTGTTGTTATTACTATCCTGCCTCTTCCTATGGACTGAGTTGTCCATGTCCCAGGGAAGAAACTGGAGACATGTCTCAAGATGCTCAAAAGATGATTATTTTGGTAGTTAAAATACCGTTTAAGCCAAAATACTTTAAAGGCACTAGATCCTATCTGACCTTGAAGCTAAGCAAGGTCAGCTCCAGTTAGTACTTAGATGGGAGACTTGGATGGGGTAGTACTTGGATGGGAGACCATCAATTAATACCTGATGCTATAGGCTCTATTTCAGAGGAAGAAACTGGCAAAACCACCTCTGAGTATTCCTTGCCTAAGAAAACCCTATGAAATTCATGGGGTGGCTATAAGTCAACAGGCAACTTGAAGGCACATACACACAAAAAAAGCCTAAGACATTTTGGCATGTGTATACTCCCAAGGCCTTCCTCGGTGGCCATATTGCAACATGTAAATACAACATGTCACATTAAATAAAACCATAATTACACTTGTGCATTGCCAATGGCCTGTACTCACCTATATAGAATTAAAGTTCAGAAATTTCTGGACCAGGAACTGTCAAACAAGTTACTGCAGAATTGAAAACATGTGAGCAAAGGCTGAAGTTTTCTAGGACCAGTCTTAACATTAGGCAAGGTGATGAGTTTGCTAGTCCTGCCATTAGGCAGAATGAAATGCTGGGAAGATGCAGCAAGACATTGGAAAAGACAACAGCATTCCAGGCAGGGCAGTCAGCTTTGGCATAGGAAGGAGGTGTCATCTTGTTCTTCACATAAGTCAAGAAAAATGCTTTGGACTGGCTCTTCCTTCCTTCCTTCCTTTCTGGCTTTTGCTAGCCCTCCTTTTACTTTTGCCTGTCCTGTACTACAGTTGAAAAGTTCTTCCCAATGTTCACCAGGAGGCAGCTGCCATTATGGCTACTAATGCCCTCCAAGTCATTCTTGCTTAACCTGTAGCTGCTTCATGCAATGTTCTAGGAAGAGAAATGAGGGCTGAGTGGGTTTTCATGGCTGAGCAGGGATTCGAAGCCTGGTCTCAAAAATTGTAGTCCAACACTCAAACCACACGGTCTTGAATTAGTCACAACTGTGACAGTATTGCCATGATAGTACCCCCCCCACACACACACACACTTTACTGGGCATCAGCTGAGTATGAAGAAGGAGATCAATTCTGTTGGCGATTCCGTTGTGGATGAAATTTCTGTCAGGTTTGGGGCAGGCAAGAGATGTTACCTAATTAAGTAGGCTTAATTAAGTAGCTGATAGAGGATTCCAGCCATTGAATTGTGTACTCATGTTGGAGACTTCATCAAAATGCTGTAGTTACATTCTGTATGCTGTGGGTGCATCTATACGATTAAAAAAAAAATCAATTTGGGGGGTAAAAAATACGAATAGGCAGCCATTCATATGCATACGATCCACCTACATGATTTTTTACCCCCTAAACTCCATATGAGCTCCCTTCCCCAGCTGGCTGGAGCGAGCAAGCCAAGCGGCAGTTTTAAATCTCCCGCCACTTTTTTTTATTTATTTAAAAAGTTACCTGCTTTGCGGACATTTGGTTTTCCCTATTTACAAAGTAAAATATAAATAACTATATATATAAAATTCAGACTTACCGGACTCTCGCTTAGCCGGGAATCCAACATGGTGGCCGCTCCCAATTCCCCTCCTTGCTAGCCCTGCCCCCTCTACTTGGCCAGGCAATCAGATTACACTACCTGTTCGTATGTGTGTGAACGGGGCGTACAGACCATCATCCATTCGAATGGCTGTACATATTTTATGCCGAGATCCACTAATCCTCCCGAACGCCGAATCCATGTAGTTTACAGAAGATTTGCTAGCCCCCCTTCTGAATGACACGTATGAATCCGAACAGCTGTGTGTACGGAAGGGCGATCTTCTGAACGGCGTACGTATTTTTTTTACCGTATAGACGGGACCTGTGTTTATGTTTTTTTAAATCACATTTCTTTCCATTAGCAGTCATGTTGTGTTGATATTTCTACAGTTGTCCCTCCACATTCATGGATTTGGCATTCATGGTTTTAAGTATTCACGGCTTGAAAATATTCTTAAAAAAATAATAATCCAAAAAGCAAACCTTGATTTTGCCATCTTATATAAGAGGCACCATTTTGTTATGCCATTGCATATAATGGGACTTGAGTATTCACAGATTTGGGTATTCATGGGGGGTCCTGGAACCAAACCCCAGCGAATGTGAAGGGTCAACTGTATTGTTAATGTCTGTAAATTGTACAAACTATAAATATTAAATGATTCAAAACATTTTACTAATATTATACAATTCAACTCCATTTTACCTTTACTACTAGGATGTATGTTTTCATGGGCTCTGGGTCCCTCTGTGTGTGTGTGTGTGTGTGTGTGTAGATTTTGGTTGAGATTAAATGCTTTTGTGAATTTGCTTTCAGTTTCTTAGAAAAGATCAGCAAGGCTTTTATATGCTGACTAAATCAGTCTTTAATAAGGAGAAAATATCCATATAAGACAGCTCTTTGAGGTGTCTGTAAACAAGATGAGAATGTGCAAACTCTGCCACAGGCTTGTGAGATGGATGACGACAGTTTGATTTGCAAATGATATTATTTATCCACTTGGGTTAACAGGAAATGATCAGAGGCACCATTCTTTTTAACCCTGCAGAGTTGTGTTTCTTTTTTCTTTTTAAATGCCATACAAGATTCTGTTAGAATTCATGCACTCTCTAGTTCAAACCTCACCCCATTTCCCCTCACACCTTCCCTTTCCCCCAACTTTTCCTTCCAAAATGACTGCTGCAGTTTGTATGGTTTTCTCTTCCACAAAAGAAAAACTTTTGAGGAACTGAAAGATTTCAGAACCAGACTGTTTAAAACACACACACACACCAAACAAATACATAAGCTTTGTGTTCTGCCAGAAGGGATTCCATGCGTCTTTCTTCAAGTGAGTTTCGGTGCCAACTGTCTCAGCTTCATGTCATTCTTGTGTTTCTCAAGCACGTCAATGACCTTTTGGAGTTCTATCAATAAAAATAGGAGCCCTTGGGGTAGAGGAATGGGGTGGGGTGGGGTGGGAGAGACAAGCTATTGGTAGATGTAGAAAAGAGCCCTGCATAGTGTTGCCAGTTATTCAAATAGCAATAAGGGATAGTTGAAATCTAAGACATGCAAGGTTGACATTCAGGAGGTAACTACAGTCAGATCCCCGTGTCCACAGAACAAATATATACAGCTACCGTTATCTGCGGGACACAAAATAGGGATGCATACCATAGAGTTGTGCTGGAAAGTGCCTAGAAAGACCAGACTAGATTCAGGAATATAGGTTGTTAACCCTTGTATATTCTTCTTCTGTGTATGCATGGACCGACTCCATGAAGTATCTTCCATGTGTTACTGTAATATAAATTACCAAAGCTTGGGGAAAAGATTACTTTCTGGGACTGAAGCAACCATGTATCTTCACCTCATCTCTTTTATCTGACAGTATGACCCCCTTATTCATGGGAAATACATTCCTGGACTTACTGTGGAAATGCAAAACTTCATATAATAGCAAACTCTATTGAAATGAATGATTTCCAGCCGAAGCATACCATAGATATGCACTGGAGGAGCCAGAGATTCCTAGAGAGAACACTTCTCTAGGAATCTCTAGGTCATCCAGTGTGACTCTACAGTCAACTTGCAGCAGAAGCATACCATAGAATTGAAAATGCCTAGAGAAAACATTTTTTCCAGGTGTGGGTAAGTTAAATTGTGATTACCAGTCCTACAGATATGTGGGTCATACTGTACTTTTTTTTTATTTGCTAGACATAACTTTTTGAGCCTTAAATTTCCAAAAAGTATGTACAGAATATGATGTCCAGCCTGTATCAGGACTACACTAGTAAGAAGCCCTGAGCTGGCAGAACTATGTTCTGGGCACTATGGACTGAAAAAAAGTTAACTTTATCAAGCTTTGAAATCTATCTTCCTTCCTTCCTTCCTTCCTCGTATCTTGTTTCCACCAGCATCTGTCTGGCCATTGATTATTTCTGCTTACAAAGCCATCCATCTTGCTCACAAATCCACATCCAGTTTTCCCAAAATCTACCCACACTTTCAGTCATGCATCCAGATCTCTCCACCCTTTCACTCACATTGCCTCCTCTGTACATCCTCCCTACATGATTGCTCCTTTATCTGTCCATTTCTCCTCTGTTTTATCTCACCCAAACATCCTCCCACACTCCAACTGATTCACAAATTCACACATACAAATAGTGTTACTTACCCTGACACCCCCTGGCCCATATTTGTAATAATTGGCAATATTTAATAATTTGGCCAAATGTGGCCTTTCACACAGCGTGGCCATTAAAACTGGGGAATTAAAAAAAAACCAGGAATTCAAAAGGACTAGTGTTAAGACTCAGTCAGGTATGGACTTAAGGAGGGGCCAACCCAAAGATAATTTGCAGGGCAACTTCTTGCCTGAACATCTGGCTAATCCCATCAACCTAAACTGAGATACTCAAGTTTGTAAAGATCCCTCACCTCTCTACCATCCCACAAACAAAGAAGGTTGCTTCTTCTATTCAATTACAAAGTATGTGCACATTAAGGATTGTTAGCATATCCGGAGTGTCCATTGTCTCAGCTTGGTAACCTCCAAGAAGCATTCCATCCCCTGAAGGAAATTATTGGCTATATAAACCCTTCCAAAACCCCACTCAAGCACACACAGATCCCCTTCCTGTGGACAGTACGTCCATCTGTGTAGCCAGATACAACCATTCCAGCTTCGGGACCCCCTCTCTGCTGGTTTCTTCTGCAACCTCATCTCCTTATATAGATACAGTATCACCCCAAAACAACCTCCCTTCTCTATTCCTCTGTCCCAATACTTCCTACTTTATTTGCTAGCCTTGCGTGAATGCTGGAAGTCTCTCTCTCTCTCTCTCTCTCTCTCTCTCTCTCTGAACCTTGTTATTATTGTTTTCTCAAATAAAGATCAAATAATTGTACTATCTAGCTTAACATCTCCTCCCTGCTACTGGTATACATAGGTCAAAAGGTCCTGCTATCTCAATAGCAATAGCAATAGCACTTATATATCTATACCACGTATCAGTGCCAAAGTACTCCCTAAGTGGTTTACAAAGTGTTAGCTAATTGACCCCAACAAGCTTGGTACTCATTTTACCAACCTACAGAAGGATGGAAGGCGGAGTCAACCTAGAAGCCCTCTGGGATCAAACTCATAACATTGTGGAGTGCAGTACAGACATTTAACAGCTGCACCACCAGGGCTCCATATAATGTTTCCTCCTCTCACATAGCTAAGCTGAGTATATTAATTCCCCAAATTAATATCAATATTTGGAGGGTCCTTAGGGCCCCTGAGCATTTAAGGATAATCTCTTCCCAAATTCTGCAACCCTATTCATTGATAATAGGATATGAGACACTGTTATTTTTATATGATGCGTAAGGGTTGGGGGGACAACACACCTTCTTACTGCTGTTGTAAGCCATTGCTCCAGAGCTCCAGGGAGCAATGTTATGTGATGGTATATTCTTGCTCTAACATGGGATTTGGAGGGAGGGATGATGAGAAGTGGTCCTCCTCAGTGAAGTCTGGAGGCTACAATGTCAATGGGGCAGTAAATTCATTCTAGATTTCAGTCTGAACTGTAAGACAGGTATGCATGATTCTGAACTGTAAGACAGGTATGCATGATGCTGAACTTATTTTGGGGATAGGAACAGCACTTTGGATTCAGCATATTGGATTCAACCACATAACAAATTCACCTTCCTGCTGATATCGGAGCCATTAGTGTTCACTGGTCTGAACATTCATCCCTGTGATAATTCTCCCTCTGCATATCCATCCAGGTCCTCCCCCCCATCAATATTTGCACATGAATGCTAATTCTCACTGCTATATAGAACCCCCTTGTATCTTCTGATGAACCACCCATTCCATTTCACCCACTTCTCTCTTTGTTCCATATCTTTCCTCCATTCTTCTTTCTGGCAACCACCACAAATAATATAACAGTGCATAGAGGAGCATGGATATATCTTGGAGGGAGCACTCACCATTCATCAGGAACAGGAAGGAGGCAAAGCAGCCCAGGACAAAGGCCCAGGAGATGGAAACTGGATGAGGAGTTGGAGGGACAGGACTCCCTAATGTGCTATTGGGTTTTATAGATAAACCATACAACAGCATAGTTAGTAGAGACATGATTCCTGTGGATGGAGGAAAACAATAACATTTAATATCACTATCTTTGGTAGGACTTGTCATGCCTCAGTGCTAAAGAGGTAAGTATTCTCATGAACTTCAAAGCCACACATTTACACCCACACACTTTGGGGAAGACTCCAGTGAGAAAGATGTATAGGCTTCCCCATTTCTCTCTGTTCTTCCCATGCCTTTCCAGACTGAAGATGTTGCCCTTCCATCCTCCCATGAGCACTTTTTCCACCTTGCAGAATGCTAAAGTTGAAAAATGGGACTCATCACTTGCTGCTATCTTTTATATTTCCTTTCCTCCTTGTCTTCCCCCATCTGACCCCAGCTCTTCCTGCACTGAACAGGATGTTGGATATAATGGCCTACAACTGGTCTTGAAACAGTATATTAACCTTGTATTTTCTCCTGTTTTTGAGACTGAGAGAAAGAAATGTTGAGCATAAGCTTTTGTGGACTCCACAATGAAGTGAACTGGAGTCCATAAAAAGCTTATGCTGGAAATTTCTTTCTCTTTTAGTCTTGAAGGTTCTACAGGATTACTTCACATCTTTTTTATACCTCTCCAGCGAGTTTCACAGTGAAAATAACATGTCCTCTTTAATGAAGCCACTGAATTCCCTAGGATTCTCCTGGGAATGACACAGAGTCATAGAATCTTAGAGTTGGAAGGGACCACAAGGGCTATCTTGCCCAACCCCCTGCCATGCAGGAATACACAACTAAATCACTCCTGAAAAATATGCATCCAACTCTGGAGAGTTCACCACCCTCTGGGGTAGTTATTCCACTGTCCAACAGCTCTTACAGTAAAAATAAGCTCTAATGTTAAGGTAGAATCTCTTTTCTTATAATTTGAGTCCATGATAGCTACCATGTCACCTCGTAATCTTCATTTCTTCAATCTAAAGATTATTGGAACCCTCCCCTATGCCTTTACATTTGGCCACTTGGAAATCAGGGAGAAAAATTTAGATGGAAGGCATTTTAGCTTGGCAATGCATTCAGTGCTAAACAATTTCTTGGCAAAGGTGCTATAGGGCTTATAATGAGATCACGTATATGGAGCATGTTGAATAATCCTTTATTTGACTATTCAGATATTTGAGTATGCAGAATGCAAAAGCTTGTGCAAAAGCTTGGGGCTTGTCTATACAGTGAAAATACTCCTCATAGAATATTAGGAGAATATGTTTTGTCTAAATGGAATCCTGCATCAATATATTCAGGAGGGAGGACACCAAATATTCATGGATTTTCCCTTTAAAAAAAAAAAAACTCCGAATGAAGTGTGCATTCCCATTCGTTGGGAAACCAATTTGCTTTGCTGCACATTCCCGATAAGAGCAGAAGTGGAAAGCTGATTGGCCAGATGTGCACAGGGGGCAGAGCTCGCTGGCAAGGCAAGTGCTCATAACCAACATGTTGGATTTTTGCCATAGCGAACTTCTACTGAAGTGATGAAACAACCCTTTTCTCTCTTTTTTTTTTCCTGCTTATTTAAGAGGAATGTCACACTTCTACACCTTGGATATGTTTTGTTTTTTTTAAAAAAAATACTGTTCAGCATTGGCAACTGGTGACAATAAAAACATAAGTAATTCATTCGCACCCACCATCTTAGTTCACAGTTTGTTGCCCATTTAAGTAACAAAAGTGTATGGCTTTGCCTGCCTACAATCTTGAAAAAAACAACTGTGGAAACAAATGAACGCTTCTGTGAATTGGCACTAGAGTGCATCAATCCATATTTTATTGTCTTGCATAGACAAGCCCTTGGTTTTATGTTCAACCTGCAGATGCTATCCAGAAGTTTTTCCTAGGCTGAAATAGAGTTGCTAACCCGAATTAGAGGAGGCTCACCAAATCAACTGGATTTATAGAAATCTTGATTTACCATTACTGAATTTGATTCAATAGATTTACTCAGATTGGATTAGCAATTGGCCCTCATAAAAGTATTGCCCAAACATGGATTTTGATTCACTAAATCTACCATAAACATTGCAGAGATGTTTCTGTACCTGTGAAGAAATTGGTCACAAGAGGAGATTTGGATCTTTTTAAGCTGGAACTGGTAAGGAGTGTTACAATGACTGCCACCAAACCACAGATCGTGCTGAACAAGGCTAAGGCTTTTATGATTGCAAGGATCTCTGTGGGAATCAAACATCAGTGACTCTGAGACAGGGATGTAATTCTTCCTTCTTTTTCTTCCCGAAGGAAGCAACAAGTAATTTTTATCAATTTTATTCCCACTGCAAGAAAACTACTCAGTTTTTGTAGCATATTCACAATCTAGGATTTATTTTGTGCAAAATTTGCATGTGCTTTTTGTTTTTGCACAGGCAATAATCTTTCTGCCTTTTTTTTTTTTTTTTTTTTTTGCACAAAACAACCACATGAGAATTTGGTGCAGAATAAGTCCCAAACTACAAAGATTCTTGTCAGACCAGTATTCTTCTCATTAGATCAGGATTCTTCTCATTAGAATGTCCCAAGACTTGGGGGAAAAGTGTTTTTGACAAACACCCCCCACAAATATTTTCAAATATCCTTTCTATCCTTGCTCTGAGTCCTCTTTAGAAAAGAATAAATTCTTAGCATTATGGGGTAGGAATAAGATGCACCTCTGTGCATTTGTGGTCACAATCGGAGCTTGGAAAGTAATGAATTATGGTTCCAAGTGGAGTGGAGAAGCCTAACAGTTTGTCACTAGAGGCTCAACATCCACATGACAGTTCCTGTCCAGTTCTGCGAGCCTTGCACGATGTGAATTCAGTGGCTCAGAACTAAGTCCTATTATTTTAGGCTCACTTCAAGGACCAAAAAAAAAAAGTATAAGAACCCTGGATTTTTAGTAATTTGTGTGGTCTCTGACTTGCATACATCTTTCATATCACTCTGAGAGCCCACCCTCAGGCTGTTTGCAGGTTGAGTCCTCATCTTTTCTTTGGACAGGTAAATATAGCCTATTATCCCTGATTGCTATTTTCTGACTCTTTTACTTCCCTTTCTAATAGCTCTTCAAAGTGTGTATTGCTGATGGAATGCCTTCTTTCCGTATGCTGATTTCTCAAATAAAGACTACCTTTTGTTACTTAAGCTGGAGTTCTTAAAGTCATGCTGGGATACTTAGGGGAAAAGATCCTTGCAAAGGTTACCCAACCTCTCACTTGCTAATTATTGAGCTAATTAATTTCCCTAATTAAGATCTAAATAAGAGCAATTTGGGTAACACATGTTGAAACTGTTCTTCATTTTTGTGGTATAGGAATTTCTCCCTATTCTTTCCAGGTTACTTCTACTTCCGGTAGCACATTTTCTGTCAAAGAAGGATTACCCAGGAACACATCTACTTAATGAACTTAAGTATACCTGTATATGCATGTGGGCCTATAAGTTTTAGTTCATTTCCTTAGACCACACAGCTGAGCAAGAGAAGAGGGAAGGAAGAGAGCTTGCTTACTTGATGTCACCGTAAAACCTCGGCACGCTCGAGTTCTGCACATGCTCCAGAGACCAACATGGGTGGTGGAATAGGCAGTGATGACCACAATCCAGTAGGGGGAAACCAAAGCAGTAAACAGGCAAATGAGACCCAAAAAGGCAAGGATTCGGCTGAAAAGCAGGTACTTATAAACCAAACCGCTGTGTTCAGAAAACTGATCTTCAACTGTTGGGAGCATGGAAGGAAAGGTTTGTAAATTTCATCAAGACATTTTCATTTGCCCTTTCCCTAGCTTGAAGTCTCTGGCAATATTTACATAGAGCACAATATATAAACGTGTCCTAAAAGGAATCTATAAAACCACAATCAACAGTTTCCAAAATACATGAGAAGTTTGGTCAGATCTCTCTCTCGATCTCTCTCTCTTTCTCTCTCTATATGAGTTTTCTTAAGTTCACATATTTTATTTATTTATTTACTTATTAGATTTATTTCCTGCCTTTCTCCAAAGATGGGACTCAAGGCGGCTTACAACAATTAAAAAATACATCTAAAATTATCACAATTTAAAAATTAAATAAATAAGCATTAAATTAATTAGATTTTCCTTGGTTGTTTTCTGGGCTGTGAGACTGTGTTCTGGAAGAGTTTATTTCTGACATTTCGCCTGCATCTGTGGCTAGCATCAGAGAATAGTTGGGTAGGAGTGTGTGGGGGTTTATATACTGTCAGAAATAAAAATCAGAAAATCTATGGATGCCGATCATGAAAGCCTTCGACTCCATATTAAATTAATTTCTGCATAATTAAAAACACAACATTTATTTATACCAAGCATTTCTTCATGAAGGTGATGGAAAGAATGTTTCTTTTCTTTTCTTTTCTTTTCTTTTCTTTTCTTTTCTTTTCTTTCTTTCTTTCTTTTTTTGGTAGCTAAAAGCAAAACTGACAGTTTTGTCTCTAAATACTTAATACATGCCCATTTGAATAACAAACATGTATGACTGCATGCCTACAATCCTGAAAAAAACCAACCAACCATGGAGACAAATTAAAGCTGCGGGGAACTGGCATTAGTGCACATCAACCCACATTTTATTGCCTCATATAGACAGACTTGTAGTTAGCTCTGTAAAGTCCGACTTTGAGTTCATGTTTATTCAACCATGAATGTTTCCACACTACACAATTATAATGCTTTAATTGCCAAGGAACCCTTCCACTCTCACAATTATAGCACTATGATTCTCTTTTAATTGTTTTGGTTCCATCTGAGGGAATCCTGAGATGTCTAATTTCATGTAGTACTTGGACTTCTCTGCCAGAGAGCTCTTATGCTGTACTTAATGGGAATGGACTAGAGAACTATTAAGCTCCTCAACCAAATACCAATCCCCAGAAGTCTGTAGGGTGAAGCTGGAGCAAATAAAGTGGTATCAAACTGCCACAATCATGCAGCGCTGATATATTTCATGTCTGTGGTGAACAATTAGGGCTGTCATCTCTTCTTCTTTTTTTCCTGACAGGTCCCTTATTTTAACACCTCTTTCTCAGGCAGATACCAC
Organism: Gambelia wislizenii; assembly: GCA_030847615.1. NCBI lineage: Eukaryota > Metazoa > Chordata > Lepidosauria > Squamata > Crotaphytidae > Gambelia > Gambelia wislizenii. Next base: position 28,981,446 of record JAUMIR010000010.1, on the reverse strand, counting down.
ATGGTTCTCTGCATACTGGTAATAGCTGTATCAATTGAACAGTGCAGTTAGGTGAAAATATCACTGGATTTATTGATAAGAGTTTACCAAAATTCTCAAAGTTCTCCAAGCACAGGATGGAAAGAATAATATTTTTAAAAAATTGAAGGTAGGTGGAAGCAAATCTGGCAGCTTCATCCACCCATGTCCCCCACAAAACAATGAACACCAGCATCAATATCCTACTTACTAGTCTTCCCCTACTGACAATTTCTAGAAAAAAGAGGTATGGCACTATGACAAACCCTCTCTTCAGGGTGGTTCCTTGGAATCCTACTCTTGTCACTCACCTTGGTCTTTTTTTTTTTTTTTTGGCCACTGGATCCTTCTTAGGATCCTAGTCAAGGCCTTTGGATAGCCCCAGACCATTGGTTTGGAATGTAGGGTATGCTTGTGTGGGTTCCATGGTAGTAGGCTGTCAGGCTCATCCCTGAATTCTGGGCTTTGGAGTGGAGTTCATGGAGGCCCTGACATGTAGCTAGTATTTTCTCAGGCTTTTGGAATGCCTGAGAAAATGAGCCAGGCCTCCTGGTTGGCATGGTAACGCAAGTCCTACCAGGAACTCAAGGCCACGCTTGCCGGCTACTCTTGCTCCCCCGTGGAATAACTCCCGCCCCGCTCTGTCTGTTCTCACGCTGGATGCATTATTATCTTTAGGTTGTTTATCTAAACTTCAGTAGCAGCTTTGCAACTGTTCCTTACACAAGCTACTCTTCCAATAAAGAGTTTTATTGAAGAACCCTGAGTTTGTGTTCTGTGTACATCACAGAAAGCTGCTACTCTTACTTTTATTTTTTTTCTCTGTCCTGAAACTGTGGAGCCTTTGCCTGCAATGTCTGACGACGCAGAGACTGGCACACAGACGGACCAAGATCTGATTGCAGCCAGCGCCAGAGAAGCCGAGGCCTCGAAGCAGGAGGCCGGGGCAGAGGGGGGTGCTGTAGCTGCCGCAGCTGGAGGCACCAGCCGAGACCGAGACCGCCGGAGGGCTGCAGTATTTCTACCCTCCACTGAGCCCTGGGAGCTGGGGATGGAGCTGGCTCCAGGGAGGGGCAGCCTGCCAAGCTTTGGCACTCCGGTGCGAGAGGTTTTGGGCCCTGCCTGGCCATGGGCAGGGGCCGGACACCGAGAAGACCGCCGGTCCCGGTGGGACAGACCCCAGGGTGAGGGGCCTAGAGAGCCAGAAGCGAAGTTTTCCCTGGCAGAAGTTGGAACCGAGGTTCTTCAACTGAAACAGCAAATGGGTGAGATACGGGAGGTGCTCCTAGAACTCCTGCACAGAACCCCTCCAGCTCCACCAGCACCCGGAGGGGCCCAGCCTCCCCCAGCGCCACCTGCGGCTGCCCAGGCACCCGGGGATGGAGTCCCCGCTCAGCCCCCTGCTGTACCTGGCCTGCCGGCTCCTGGACCGGCTCCCCCGGTGGGGGCTGGCCTGGTTGAGCCGCAGGAGCGACCCCGGGGCTGGAAACACCGGCACCTGAAGGCGAAGTTCGATGGGGATCCAGCAAAACTACCCTACTTCATGACTCAAGTGGTGAGTTACATGACCCAGTGGGAAGGGGAGTTCCAGTCTGAGGCTGAGAAAGTGCAGTATGTGTCCAACCAACTGGAGGGAGAGGCGGCTCAGTGGTTGGTGGGTCTGTATGATATGGGAGCCCCTGAACTGGGTAATTACCAAGAGTTCCTGATGGCTCTCAGGGCCCAGTTTGACGATCCCTTAAGAGGGAAGCGGGCTCAAAGCAAGCTTAGGAGCCTGAAGCAAGGCACGATGCCAGTGGCCGAGTACGCAGCTGAGTTCCGCCGCCTAGCCAGCCAAGTACCGGAGTGGCCAGAGGAGGTCAAGGTGCAGTTTTTCCAGGAGGGCCTGAACCCTGACATTCTAGAGTGGGCCAAGTTCCAGGGAGACCCCGAAACCCTCATGGGGTGGATACGGCTGGCTGGGGAAGTGGAGTCGGTGAAGGCCAGCATTAAGATGTTGCGCCGCCAGGCTGGGACGGAGGGGAAGTCCGCTGGGGGCCCCGGGAAGAAGACCAAGACGGCACGCTCGGGGGGAGGCACCACCGGAGAGTCCGAACGTGAGCGAAGGATGAGAAAGGGGCTGTGCCTGCATTGTGGGAGGAGCGGACACCGCATAGCGGAGTGCCCAGAGAGGAGCGCACGGGAGCAACCCGCCGCCGCCAAGCCAGCGCGGAGCGAGGGGAGATCCGGGTCCGCCAAGACTCCCTCCAAACCCAAGACCAGGGCGACGGCCAGGGCCCTGGCAGCGGGCCAGGCGGCAGGGGAGTCCTCAGATGATCCCGAGGATAGTGGGTCCTACTCTTCCAACGCTGAGCCAGCGGGAAACGGGCCCAGCCCGCCCTACTGAGCGCCCGAGGGCGGGCTAATCCGGAAGGGCGCCCGGATGCCGTGGTGAGTGGAGTGAAGGGCCCGTTCTTTATCAAAGCTTGAGTGGGGGTTGGAGGGGAGGGCCCCACCCGCAAAGTTATGTTAATGATTGACTCTGGTTGTACCCAAGTACTTATTCATCCCTCCTTAGTCAGTGAACTAAACGTTGATACTGTTAAGCTGGACAAGCCCGTGTGGCTGTCTCAGATGGATGGGGGGATGATGAAGGGGGGCCCCGCCCGGCGCATAACTGGTCCCATGCACATGAGGATGGGCAACCACCAGGAGGAACTGCAGTTTGTGATTGCTCCAGGATTAGTCCCCGCGGCAGTTGTGGGTCTGAACTGGCTAAAGTACCACAACCCCTCCATAGACTGGATAAAAGAAACACTGACTTTTACAGACCCATTGTGTATCAAGGAGCACGGGGCGGGGGGAGGATCCCCAGGGGACGGGGGCCCCCTGGTGGATAAGCCGCAGAATTACACAACTGCCTTAGTAAAAGGGGAGCTGAAAGGGTTGCCAGTGGAGTACAAGGCGTGGCAATATGTGTTTGAGGAGAGGGAATGTGACATTTTGCCACCCCACCGGCCTTTTGACTGTGCCATTGAGATACTCTCAGAGTCCAGCCTACCCAAACCTCGCATTTATTCTATGACACCAGCTGAAATGGAGGCGCTCCGAGAGTTCATAGATAAGAACTTAGCCCAAGGGTTCATTAGGCCCTCAACCTCGCCTGTGGGGGCCCCGGTGATGTTTAGGCGCAAGGCTGATGGCGGGCTTCGTTTGATTCAGGATTACAGAGGGCTAAACGCTATTAGTGTCTCCAACCAGTACCCCCTGCCCTTGATGAAGGACATATTAGCCCATCTCTCCAAAGGGAAGATTTTCACGAAGCTGGATCTACGAGAGGCCTACTACAGAGTACGGATTCGGGAGGGGGATGAGTGGAAGACTGCATTTAATTGCCCCCTAGGGGCTTTTGAGTTCCTCGTCATGCCTTTCGGCCTCAAAGGGGCCCCTGGCATTTTTCAGAACTTGATTAATGATGTGTTACGTGAATTTTTGTACAAAGGGGTGTTGGTGTACCTTGATGATGTGTTGATTTATTCGGAGGACTACACGTCCCATGTGAAACTGGTGAAAAAGGTGCTTGCCAGGTTGGGGGAAAATCATCTGTATGCGAAAATGTCCAAGTATGAGTTCCACCAAAGCCGTCTAGATTATCTAGGGTACCGCATCTCAAACAAAGGGATTGAAATGGACCCAGAAAAGGTTAAGGGGGTCTTGGCATGGGAAGCCCCTAGAACCAGGAAACAGTTGCAGAGCTTCCTGGGGTTTGCTAATTTTTATCGGTCCTTCATCCCTGACTTTGCGTCGGTAGCCCTCCCCCTGACAGATTTGTTAAAAACCAAAGAAGGGAAAAACAAAGGTTCCAAGCACGGTAAAGGGAACAAACCTCCCCAAAAAATTGTGTGGTCACCACAGTGCCAACAAGCATTTGACAAATTGAAATCCCTTTTCACTTCTGAACCTATTCTCAAACACCCCGACCCCTCCCAACCTTTCGTGGTCCAAGTGGACGCATCTGATGTGGCTATGGGTGGGGTGTTGTTGCAAAAGGGGGAGGATGGGGATTTGAGGCCATGTGCCTATTTATCCAGAAAGTTCAATGACACGGAACGAAATTGGCCGGTGTGGGAGAAAGAGGCAGGTGCTATCAAGTTGGAACTAGAGACGTGGTGCCACCTACTGGAGGGCTCACCCAAACCGTTTGAAGTTTGGACTGATCATAAAAATTTGGAAGTATTGGCTACCCCTAGGCGTTTGAGCCCCAAGCAGGTCAGGTGGGCCAGTTTCTTTTACCGATTTAATTTCACCTTGAAATTTATCCCGGGGAAAAGGAATTTTCTGGCTGATGCTTTGTCCAGGCTACCACAGCATGAGAGTAAGCGCAAGGAGGTCATTGATACCGTTTTTTCTCCTTCCCACTTGGGACTAGCTGTCCTCACTCGGAGCAAAGCCAAAGAACAGAAATCCACTGATAGCCCTGCTCAGGTGCCGGGTCCTACTGAAAGTGGCGGTGATTCACCCTTGGCACCGGGACCGGTGCCACAGCCCTTGAACCCCGACCCACCTTCCCCCGATCCGGGGACCCGGGCAGTGACCCCTACGGCAGATGGCTCTGCCACGCCCACTGTTTCTCAAGGGGAGGAAGGAGGGTGGCATGCTCAATTGGCCTCGGAACTGCCCCTGGACCAGTGGTTCCTGGCTCACCCCAATGAGGTGACTGTGAAGGATGGGGTGGCCTGGAAAGGGGATCGCCTGTATGTTCCTGAGGTCTTGAGAGCAAGTATTCTCAAACAGTGCCATGATGTCAAGAGTGCGGGACATTTTGGGTATCTCAAAACTTTACATTTGGCCCGCAGACAGTTTTGGTGGCCCCGCATGAGGAAGGAGGTGGAGGATTATGTAAAGGGGTGTACCACTTGTGCAGTGTCAAAAGGGGGGTCAGGGAAGCCCAAAGGTTTGCTCCACCCTCTACCTACCCCAAACAAGCCCTGGGAGGTCATTAGCATGGATTTTATTGTGGATTTGCCAGAGAGTAGGAAAAAGACGGTTATTTGGGTTGTGACTGATTTGTTTTCCAAGCAAGCGCATTTTGTGGCCTGTAAGAAACTCCCCACAGCCTCCCAATTAGCCAAATTGTTCATTCAGCATATTTATCGGATTCATGGCATTCCGGCCAAGATTGTGTCGGATCGGGGGGCACAATTTACTTCGCAGTTTTGGAAGGCTTTCACAAACCTTCTAGGGGTGGAGCTTGGTCTCAGCAGCTCCCATCATCCCCAATCGGATGGACAATCAGAACGAACGAATCAGACTCTGGAACAATACCTAAGGTGCTATGTGAATTTCCAACAATCTGATTGGGTTGATCTTCTACCTTTTGCTGAAGTGGCCTACAATAATGCCACTCAACAGAGCACTGGGCTCTCGCCGTTCAAGGTTGTGTCTGGGCATGATTTCGGTCCCCTCCCCTTGTTGGAGGGGTCTCCCAACTCTGACCCCGTTTCGGTCTCCCAGTGGAGTCAAAAGGTCAGGGATGCGTGGCCTCATGTAATCTCGGCCTTGGACTTTGCCAAAGCACGCTACAAACATTATGCTGACCAGAAACGGGACCCTTCCCCCAGATATGCAGTGGGAGATATGGTTTATTTGTCCACCAAATTCCTTAAGTGTCCCCAACCCTCAAAAAAGTTGGGAGCCAAATACATTGGACCTTTTCGTGTTGTTAGGATGATAAATCCTGTGGCTTTTGAACTGTCTTTGCCTAAGTTGTACCGTCATGTACATCCTGTGTTTCATTCCAGCCTGCTCAAGCCCGTGAACCCTCCGGACAAACACCACCCGGCTCCAGAACCTGCTCCTCAGCCGATCCTGGTGGATCAGGACCAACATTTTGAAATTTCTGAGATTCTGGACTCTAGACTTCACCGGGGAGGGTTACAGTATTTGGTAAAGTGGAAACACCTGCCTTTGGGCCATGCAGAGTGGGTTGCTTCTGAGCATATCAATGCCAAACGCTTGTTGCGAAAGTTTCATGCCCGCTTTCCTGATAAGCCTGGTTGATGTAAAAGGGGGGGGTTGGTCTTCGGGGGGGCAGTATGTCAGGCTCATCCCTGAATTCTGGGCTTTGGAGTGGAGTTCATGGAGGCCCTGACATGTAGCTAGTATTTTCTCAGGCTTTTGGAATGCCTGAGAAAATGAGCCAGGCCTCCTGGTTGGCATGGTAACGCAAGTCCTACCAGGAACTCAAGGCCACGCTTGCCGGCTACTCTTGCTCCCCCGTGGAATAACTCCCGCCCCGCTCTGTCTGTTCTCACGCTGGATGCATTATTATCTTTAGGTTGTTTATCTAAACTTCAGTAGCAGCTTTGCAACTGTTCCTTACACAAGCTACTCTTCCAATAAAGAGTTTTATTGAAGAACCCTGAGTTTGTGTTCTGTGTACATCACATAGGCACCTGTGATCTGGCTGTGGAGATCCCAAATCATGCATTCAGTTCAGACAAGAGGTACCAAAAGAGAAAAGGGTTTTATTTACATAAGTAAGGTAACTTAGTTTAGACCAGTGTCAGGCATCATGAAGAGTACCAAGGCTTACATTCTTTTTCCTTAATATTATACAGTGGGCCCTCCATATCTGCAGGTTTGGTATCCATGGATTCTAGCATCCGTCGATCATTGCCACATACTTAAAATGGTGGCACCACATACTTGAAATGTTGGTGCTACATATTAACAATTGTGGTGCACTTACATAAAATGGCAGTGTCCATTGATTTATATGGCACCATCGATGTTTTTTTCTATCCGTGGGGGGTTCCAGAACCAACCCTGCAGGAATACAGAGGTCCCACAGTAAGTCAAAGTGCTGCACAACCTAAACATCCATCTCCCTGGCTCCCCTCATTCCCTAGCTAACTGTGGAAGGCCAGAAGATGAGATTAGCCCCCCCCATCCCAGAAGACTTTGTAGGAGCACCCACTATTGCACCCTGGGAAAAATAATATCCCCCTAAATGCCTTCTAGGGGACATGGGGACATTTTTGCCATTTTAGTCCCAGAAGAGGCCTATTTTTAACAAAAAGAAGTGAGTGAAAGTTACTTTCTGCTCATTTCCTGTTTCAGAAAAGGCCTCTCCTAGACCTAAATGGGCCCAAGGGTCAAAAACATGGCAAAAATCCCCTCCATGCCCCCCTAGAGGGCATTTTGGGGGTCCTGGGGGCAATTTTGGCCCCCAGTCTGCACTTACATCTGCTTTAGGACAAAGCCACAAAATGTCTGCAGAAATGGGGGTCCCATTGGCAGTCTCCCAACCAACCTGTGCCAAATTCCTGATGATATAATCAAATTTGCTAATGTAGCAGTGATGGTAATGGTGAAACACCCACTTTTCCTTTAAACAAGATGCATGATCCCCATGCAACTTGTTTATATGTACAGACAAGCTTCCAGAAGTATGATTCCTCTTGTAACCAAGATGTAGTGAAAGTGTATATCTTTGTTTGGAAGATAAATTAGAACCTTGTTTTGGTTGCTGATACCAAGTAAGCACATTTGGTCATGGTGGTAGGAAGTGAGGGACTCAAAAGAGGAAGGGGGTACATGCAACTGGTGTGTGGCCACAGTCTGCTTTGGCCTGAAGGTGAGGTGAGAAATCCCTGTTGAAAAGTTTCTCTACTTACCTTTTCCAATAATGTGCATCTTCAAGTAGTGAAAGGGAGGTGCAAGCACAGAGAAGTCACTGTCAAGTAGCAGAAACAGAAAAAGACTGTCAAGTTTCAACAGAGAATTTACAGGGAATAAAAAATAAGCCAAATGCTCTTCAAAGAACTTTTTGCACAGCTCAGATCTGAAAGGGGAAATGGGATAAAAGATTTCCTCAAACCAGCTCCACCCCCTGTTTTGTATATGTGGGGAGATGCTCATGTAGTTCTGGTAGTGGCAGAAGTGAGACATAACACCCTTCTTACTACAACCCCCCATATCTGTGTGTGACATGTTCCTGGACTTACCACAGATATGTGAAACCATGTATAATAGTGAACCAACGTGGAATATCGTAAAATCACTCTGGAAGATCTAGAAAATGTCTAGAGAGGATGCCTCTTAGGCCTCTGGCATGACTCTATGATCAACTTCTGGCAGACGTTGACCATAGAGTCATGCTGGAGGACCTCCCAATGCCTAGAGAGACATTTCCCACAGCCCGCAGGTAAGTGAAACCATGGGTACTGATCCCACATAAGCAGGGAGCAACTTCCATTTTGGTAAGCTTTTCTTCCTATGCAGATGATGCCAACGTGAGCTCAGAATGAGGACACCCTGCTTCTGTCTTAATTCCAGTGCCACCATTCTGAAGCCAGATGAGCAGGGGTGACCCAAAACATTTTGCTGCCTGAAGTGGGGCGGTAAATGGAATGCTCATTCACTAAACTCAAGTTGCACAGCACTCAAAGCCAGGAAAGTTACAGTGGCACAAAGCAGCAGGATGGGGATGTGGAGGAGTGGGTGGGGAAAGAATCCACAAACACCTCTTGATATTCTGAACAGTAATAAAACAAAAGTCTTCTATTGCCACAGTGCCCTGTTCTTTTAAGATGCTCCCAGACCTGCTACTGAGGCAGATTCCTCACTCTGGCCAATTGCATGGCTGATGCTCTAAAGAATTAAAGATGGGCACATTCACTTTGCTGTCTCATGCTGGCTTCTCCTGAGTAGAAAAGAAAGGATTTGTTCAGTGACAGACATAATGAACACACCACCATTTTTATGGTCTTTCCACATGCCATTTCCCTTCCTGTCATGCAAACTGGATAGTGAAGAGTAGGGAAGCCCATTTTTGACTGAGGGCTGAATAAAAGGATCAAATTGGCTGGAATCCTTTTGGTGACACACACAAATACATTTCTTTTTTTTAAATTTATTTTTTAAAGTTTGGTTTAATGTACAATATACACTTTCAAAACTGAATTACAAGACATACAATTAACAAAAAACAAACATGAGTCATACAAACATCAAACAAAAATCAAACAAAAGAAACATCAAACACCTTTAAAACTATGCCTATAAAACTAAACATATAAAGCAAAATATTACCACTTATCTAAAGATTAAAACATTGTATTCTTACACTTACAAACCTTGACTTCCTGGAATATTTACTGCCTGTTACTACATGCTGTAATATTTCTTCTTAATCAAATACATCTTATACCAAATTGCAATTTCTATTTTATATTTTTTGTATAGATTTCATTTATATGTGTCTTTACTTGAATATGTGTCATCCGGAGATATTTTAATCCTTAAATCAAAGCAATAATGGCATCATTTCCCCATTCTTTCTGGAGATATTTTATCAATAGGTCCCATTCTTTTTTAAATTTCTCACAAGAATTACCTTTTAGCATTCTTGTCAGTCTATCTATTTCCATGCATTTCTATACGGTACTTTTAACAACCATTCATTTGTAGTACACACACACCTCTTGTTTTAAATGAAAACCTCCCCCTACATAGCTGTCAAGATCCATGGACCATTGCTACAACTATTGAATGCATGGGGAAGGTGTGTTTGGGGGTGGGGGTGGAAGGAACTGAGCAGTGGGGACTACCTCCCATCCTAGCTCCAGTTCTCCAGAGAGAGGAAGAGCAATGAGAAAGGATAGTCATGCCACTATCCTTTCTCCCTAGAGAACTGCAACAGGACAGGAGGCAGTCCCCTTCCTCAGATACTTAACAACTGTAACAGTAGCCCCAAGGGCCTTGATAGCTACTGGGGAAGGGAGGGTGCACCACTGCATAGGTGGAACATTATGTTCCACATATTTGATCCAGGTTATTGGCCGTTGTCATCTGTTTCTGAAGTCTCCTCTTTTGGGGCTGGTGTATGCAAGGCAGGGGGTAAGCCAAAAAAGGCCATTTTGAAAATGGCGCAGCCAACTTTGGAGGGCATGGTGGCTATTTTTTCAGCCCCCATGGACTCTTAGTTTCTTCTTTCTCTCTTTTTGGCAAGTTGTGGCCAACTTTCATTGTGCATGGGGGTTGTGTCACCCCTGTTGTAGACAGAGGTAATCTCATCCCACATCTCTTCTTAGGCTGTATGTTTGTACATTCCCTAATCTTGATGATCTCAGAACAGAGTTTTCCATAATTTGTGGGTCCTCTCCACTTACCGGGCTGTGTTACAATTCTTTATCTCTCTTTGCTTCCTAGAGACTTGGCAGGGTTTGCTTGTTTGTAGTGTTGGTTTCCGTTTTGAAGGGTGTCAGCTTCTCCAGAGCCAGATCAGCGGTACATAAACAAATCCTTTGAGCTGCCTCTTCAACTGAAGTTCATCTTTGGAATTCCATCACCAGGTTCCACCTAGCTCTAACAGTCATAGAACTTTTTTCACCCACCTGGTGGAAGAGCTTCTCCAATATACAGTATACTGGGTTGGTCTTACCTACAATATTCCTGTGACCAGCATAGTAGAAGCTCAGTTTTATGATACATGGTTTTTCAGTAGTCTCTGAAGGAAAAAAAGAAAGAGAGGAAGAAACCACCCACTCTTGTACCTTCAAAGGTAGCTTAGAAGAGATAATTTCAGCACATATTGCTTGTTACCTGATTGCATGACAAGCAGCACCTGCTGAAATTCCCTCTTCTACACAACCATTAAAGGTAAAGGAGCCCTCTCCAGTTTTCACTCTGGCAACCAACTCAGTATGTAAAAATATCACATTCAAGAGGCAGGAGAGGCCTCTTCCCTGAGTTTTAAAAAGCTCTCTCCCTGGTCTGAAAGTGGCCTGAGGGTGGTCATGCACCCTTGATGGCATTTGGGGCAAAAAAAAATTGATTTTTTCCCCTGTGTTTTTAGTATCCCTGGAGAACCCTGTGGGCCAGAACAATGCCCCCAGGCCACAATTTGCTCACCCCTGAAGTACAGCATGGCATTGTGATGATATGGGCAGGTTCATCTCTTGGGTTTCTGCCTTATGCAGCTATCAAACCAGGAGGAACAACTTGCAGTGAGGTCAAATTTTTACTCCCAGAGAGCCTCTCTCTCTGGCTTTTCTTCACAAATGAAGATTCAGGAAGGACTCATCCTGCACTTTCTGCAAGCACACTGATGACTAAAAAGGCCAATCTGAGATAAACAAGTCCGGTTGCAGAAAGCACAGTAGAATGTCTCCTTGGGCGATGTGTCCAGGTTGTGATTCTTTCTGCATTGTTGTTTCTCTTCAAGACTACATCTCACTTGGAAATGGGTGTGTGTGTGCATGGGGGATCCATATCAGAAGTATCTGGAATCCCTATTCCTTTTTTAAAGCTTTCCATCCTTTTAACAGTCATGCTTTTAACTCTTTTCACTTCTATTGATAATTTAATTTTTAAAACTTTTGTATGATGTACACTTTTCAGCATCTCTAGTTTAACTCGTTAAAGCCACCTTGAGTCTTGGGCATTGTATAAATGGTGAAAATGCTCATCATAGAATTTGAGGAGAATACCTTTTGTCTTAATGAGATCTTGCAGCGATTTGATATATTGTGAAGGAGGTGAGGTCAAAAACTCCAAATAATCCATGGGGAACCTCTTTGTGGCTTTCCCCATTTTAAAAAAAGCTCTGCAGGAAATGCACACTCCTGCTCATTCAGACATGATGAGATTTCCTGTGCACTCTGGAGGAGGTGGAACTCTTCCTCTGATTGGTTGGATGTGCATGGGTGCAGCTTGCTGTCAAGCACCCAGAAAGTGAAGGGGACCTGGCTGCCCCAGTGTGGAATCACTCCTGAAGTGGGTGCCTGCTGCCATGAGCCAGAAGAAAGGTCAGGGAAGTGTCAATCCTGAAGCCCCAAGTCCCTGAGAAGGAGGGACTGGAAATGTGGTGAGGCTGCAAAGGGGTGTGATCCCGGCTAGCTGCTTGGAGAGGGAGATGGGGGGCATTTTGCCTCCTCCTCCTTCTCCGAGCAGCTGGCCAAATGGCTACTAACATTGCTTTGCATCCAGAATTAGAGGTTGCAAAGGGATGCTATCGCCTCCCCCCACAACCGCCCCGACCTGACATAGCCATCATCTTGATTCATGGCCATGTGAACATTGGGGGCGGGGAGAGCTTTGAATACACCTGATTTTGCCAAAATGCTGCAGGAACAACGGAATGCTGCGAATTGCCAATAATGCACAGGTATGCACATTATTTGCTCCCAAATAGATGAGCCCTTGGGCTGGGAACAAGGTTTGGATTTAATTAACTAATTAACTAACTAATGGGGCAAGCTCTTTCGGCACAGAACACCACCCATTTCTTACTTTGTAAACCAGACTACCTCCCCTACCCATGGTTGCTGCAACAGGACCCAGGCAGTCAATTGGCAGCGGTGGCAGCAGGGCAACAGAGCAAGTCACCCTCAGCAATTCTGGGAAAAGTGTGGAATGCTGAGAAGGGGGAGGAAGAATTCAAATCCACCTGCCTACTTTACAGGGACGTCCTGAGGTCTACCAGGCATGTTTTGGGAAGTTTCTTAATGGCATATGGTACACCAGGTCCAGTTAGTATTACATCTAATACATTACAACACAATATGCAAAAACTTCACAAACATATATACAATGACTCTTTAAAAAGATTGACTTTCTATTTCCTAATTTTAGGTCTTTCACCTACTTCCTTCTATCTTAGCCATTTGATTAATCCATAACTCTAACACTAGCACAACATTGTTACTAAATTTTAAAACTAGTCAATGTAGTCATTTTTCCTTTTTCTTGCATGTATCTCAAAAATGGTTTCCAATCATTATGAAATGTTTCTATCATCTTTTACTTTAATAGTATAGTTAGTTTGTCCATCTCTGCCAGTTTGAATATTTTTGTATTCCAGTCTTCAGTCAAGGGAATATTCAAGTTCTCCCAACTCCAACATTTCACAGATGAAAACCAGGACACATGTGGCCAAGCAGCATTAGAGTGTGGTCAAAATGGCAAAAGTTATTAATGAGGAAGAACACAGAAGCCAGGAGAGGCTGCTGCAGTTTGCTTTTGCAGGAGCCTATTGGGAAGGGCATGATTTTGACCCTCCTGCCATGTAAATTGCATTCAAACTGCTTTTGCACTTTGAATTCAATTTACAGCTATTGAAATAAGCCAAGGATAATTTTTCTCATTATGTTAAGATTGTATTTTTTTCATTTTGCTTTTGTTGTTGTTTGTTTGTGTATTAGTTATGTTAATCTATGCTGCTTTTTATAGTCTTTGTATTTCACTAATAAAAATATTTGCAAAAAAAAAAAAATCAGGACTGTTCCTGGCAAATCAGGACAGTTGGAAGTTATATTTTTCTCTCATACCCCCCATTAGAACTGAGGATTTCTAAGTGCATTGCAGAGAGGCTGGCACAGGATAGAATGTCTGACATCACTGAAATATCACAAAGGCTGGCATAGAAACTGCTCAGGGTTGTGTCTGCAATGAACAGTACTGAGAGACGGAGGCTGTGAGGCCAGTTATTATCAGAGGTGGAAAGTTAGTGGCAACTCCAGAAAGACATGATAGTGCGTAAGATGTGTTTGTTTAACCCAGAGATATCATTCTATCTTGCTCCTGGTAAGGAGCAGAGCTTAGAAAGTTACCTTTTGAACGTAATTGATTCCTGTTGTTCCCTGCAAAGAGAAGTTGTCATTACTCGTTAACAGTACTGAGAAAATAACTTGGCCCATGGCTTTCCATTACTTCCTCTTGCTTTTTTCGTGTGTCAGCCATCCTGGATGGGGTTACACTCCCCCTGAAAGACTGCGTTCACAGGCTGGGAGTACTTCTGGATCCTCCACTCCAAATGACAGCCTAAATGGGTGTGATGGCCAGGAGTGCTTGCTACCAGCTTTGACTGTTACGCCAGCTGTGCCTCTTCCTAGAGTTGGATGACCTAAAGATGGTAGTGCACATGCTGGTAACCTCAATGCTGGACTTTTGCAGTGCTCTGTACATTGGACTACCTGTGTACCAAGTTTGGAAACTTCAATTGGTCAAAACACAGTAGCCAGATTAGTCACTGGTATATCCAGGAGTGATCATATCAGACCAATATTAAAATCACTCCACTGGTTGCCAATTAGTTTCTGGGCAAGGTACAAAGTGTTGGTTATCACCTTTAAATCCCTACATCATTTGGGTGCAGGTTACATATGGGATTGCCTTCTCCTATACCGCCACTCCGTACACTTAGGTCCTCTGGGGGACATTTGCTCCAGTCAGCCAGGTCTAGGCTGACAACTGTCACCCAGATGACTTTTTCTTTAGCTGCTCCTAGACTCAGGAATGACCTGCCAGAAGAGATACAACAGCTGCATATGCTGTCTGAATTCAAAGCAGTATTAAAGACCAGCTGTGGGTTTTTTTTTTTTTTTGGTTTTTAAAATTTTATTTATTTATTTATTTATTTATTTATTGCTGTGAGTGTCTGAAACCATGTCCCGCTCTGTTGGTGCAATTCCAGCGTCAATGGGTGGCCCCAGCCAGAACACTTCCAGGTGGGAACATGAAAGCTAGCTATGGGATGCTCTTTTTATGAACCTCCCCATGTTGCAGGCAAGTTTTTAAGTGTGTTTCAGTGCTTGTATGCACGTTTGGTTTTTAAAATTTTGCTGTTTTTCGACTTTTAAGTGTGCTCATGTCCTCTCATGAGAACTTCCGAGATCACGCCCAGCAGCAAACGCAGAAGTACGAGGCTGCTTTTCTGCACTATCATGGCAATGTTTGATATAAAGGGTTCTTTTGCTGGCAGAAAAGTGGTGTAAAATATGGTGGCAAAAGAACATTTTTAGAGGCTTGTCTGATAAAGTCCAAAGTCTGGAGTAAAACCTAAAGCAGCGGGTATGAGACAGTAATTGACTTAAAATTACACAGTGAGTTCTATAGTTCAGTGGGAATCTGAACTTGGATCTCCTAAATTCAATAGACTAACCACACCTTTACAAAGTTTTCTCTCTGTTTGATGTGAAATGCATAGGTGTTCCATTCATTTGGAAAAGGGAAAATAATATATATATATCAAGACTGTGCAAATTGGAGGCAGCCCTGTCATATACACAAAAGTTTTGGAGCAAGGACAGGAACAATAAATTCAAGCAGTGAATAATCCAGACTTGATTGTACTCACATCTTTTCTGGTAGAGAGTTAGGGAGAAAGATAGGAGGAGGGTGCTCTTTCTTTGCTTCAATATAAAAGGAAGGGGGAAGAATTTCTTGGCCCACAGTACAGAAATGTAAGTGCTGTTGCTGTTGCTGTTGCTGTGAGACTAGAACTTGGAAAGGTTACTTTTTTGGCACTATAACTCCCTGACCTCCCCAACCAGCATGGCCCCTGGCAGGGGATTCTGGGAACTGTAGTGCCAAAATGTGTCTTTCTTAGCTCTGAGCTAGACTTAGCTGATGGACATTCCTTGGAGAATAGTGCTGCCCACTACCACCATCAGGTAGGCTCCATAAGGAAAAAATTACATAAGAAAATTTAATTAAACCATAAAATTCTCCAATAATACACACAATGTAGGTATGTTCAATATTTGGACATACAAATATATGCAAACATGCAAAACAGCAATAAAACCAAACACGTTTTGACTAAAAAGTCTTCCTCAGTGGAGTATAAAGCTGTTATAACAGCTCAGTAAATTGCCTTTTTACATGGAGTCAGGGCTGCAATCTATTGGAGCATCCAGAGTATACAATTTATTGCCTGATATAAACCTTACTTATACTGGATGACTCCGAGTTTGGTTTTATTGCTATTTTGCATGTTTGTATATATTTGTATGTCCAAATATTGAACATACCTACATTGTGTATGTTATTGGAGAATTTTATGATTTAATTAAATTTTCTTATGTTTCTTATGTAATTTTTCCTACTTCTCTTCCTAGACCTTTTTGTTTGTTATTTTTATTTATTTATTTATTTATTGGTTTAGGACAACACCTTTCCTGCTTTGACAGGCACCATAAGAACCCACCAAGATGGTGTGTTTTGTCCATGTGCCTCCAAAAATGGAGCTCACCCAGTTGTTGTTGCTCATTGCCACCAAATCAACTTTAACTTTAGGGCAACTCTTTGAAAGAGATACCTCGATGTCACCCTGTTATCAACAGTCCTTCTCTGGTCTTGCCAACTCAGGGCCATGGCTTCTTTGACTAAGTCTATGCCCCTGTAATGCAATCTTTCTCTTTTTCTACTGCAACCAAGCATTGTTACCTTTTCTAATGGGCCATGCTTTCTCAAAATATGCCCAAAGTTTGATGGTCTCAGTTTAGTCATTTGGGCTTTGAGGGAGAGTTCAGGCTTGAGTCGTTCTTGAATCTATTTCTTTGTCTTTCTGGAAGTCCATGGTGTCTGTAGAAATCTCCTCTAGCATCCCATGAGTTGATTCTTTTCCTACCAGCTTTCTTCACTTTCTTCTTTCTTCACAACCATGCCTAGAAAGTAGAAATATTACGGTGTGGACAATCATAGGGAAGAGGAATTGGACCTAGGGAGGAGGTTTTAACCACAAAGATGGGAACACAGAGTAATATATAAATGAAAATGAAACATCTGATACTAGGCTTTTCTCTTTCTGTAGAGGTTCTCCAAGATCTGCTTCCCGAGATCCCAGAGTCGTGTCTACCAAGTCTTGTCCTCCATCAACTTTGTAATGCTTATAATTGCAACTGTAACTCCTTTATTGCTGTGGCACCAGATGCAAGATGGATATCTCCTGAGGGGATTGTGGAACTTCTGTGACAAGCTTGGTTGTAATCAGATTCTTGTCTCTGGGGGTAAGAGACTCATAGCTAGATTACTTTCCTACCCCACTATGGGACAAAAAAGTTGCTAATCTTTTTGACAGGAAATAATGCAGAGACCTTACACAAATAAAGTACTATATACCACTTTAACAGCCATGGCAACATCCTATGGAATCCTTGGACTTGTGGTCTGGTGAGGCACTAAAGTAGTGGTATCGAACCTGTGGCCCTCCAGGTATTTTGGACTCTAACTCCCAAAAGCCTGAATAGTCTGGAATTCTTGAAGCTGTAGTCCAAAACACCTGAGGGCTACAGGTTGGACACCATTGTATAAGAGCACTCTGGTTGAGAATTCTAAATGGCCCTCCCTAAACTGCCAATAGCAGGATGTTGCCATGGCCGTTAATGTGGAATCATAGTTCTATAATTCTGTCATGTGAATGGCCCCATGAAAGCTTAAAACATATTGGAAGTAACGTGTTCCTTCAGGGGTTTGGGGCATAACAAAAACATATTTCTAAAATAATGTAGCAAATGGGACAAAACCCTTAAATCTAATTGGGCCAAAAGAATTTAAACCTAATTTGGAATCAATGGGATTTATTTCATCATTCTACAGTTGATTCAGTGGATTTGCTGTACTAATTTGGTACTAGCTCCATATTACATTTAAGCCAAGAATAGAAATATGTGGCCCTCTGAATGCTGTTGGACTACAACTCTCAGCACTCCCCACCATTGGCCATGCTTACTAAGGCTGCTGGGACCTATGGTCCAACAACATCAAAGAGGACCACATCACTCCCACCCCTGGCTTAGTCCAAAGTTACTTTATTGGTGTAACCAGTAACATGTTTTGGCTACTTTAACAAATTACTTCTAGAGAGCATTTTAATACATTTTATAGGATTTTAAAATAAATGTTTAGGGCAAACTCTTAGCAATCCTAAGTTTCTTATTTTAAGCAATGAAAATCAATGAAAAAGCAACAAGTGTTGCAATAAGTTACTTTTCTAAAACTGAATCAAGTCATGGGACAAATTACTTTTGAAGCATGATGGAGAGTAACCTGAAGAAAATTCCTGGTAGACTGAGGGGTTGTCTAAATGGTGAAAATACTCCGCACAGAATGTGAGGAGAATACCATCTGTCTCAATGGGATACCACATTATTTTGACATATTGTGAAGGAGAGGGGCCAAAAATGTCATATACTGTGTGGGAAAAACCTTTGTGGCCTTTTCTGAAGTTTTTTAAAAACAGCAGCGGGTATAGGGGGAAGAGTGCACATTCCTGCTATTTGGGACAAGGGATTCAATTTGATTTGCTTTCTCTATATGAGTGGAAGTTGGAAGCTGATTGGTTGGAAATGCATCGGAGGCTGAGCTTGCTAACAAGGCTAGCTCCCAGAGCTGCCATGTTGGATTTTTGCCTTAGTGAGTGAGTGCTAAGGCAATAAAAAAGGGTGGGGTTTTTTGTTTGCTTTTTGTTAAAGCAAAAGGTCACTCTTTTGCACTTTGGATGTGTTTTTTTTAAAAAAATATTGTTTGGTGGCAGCAAACAGAGGTAAGTAGAAACGTGAGTAATTAACTCGCGACATGCCCATTTGCACAGCAAACGTGGATAGCTTCACATGCCTGCAATCTGCCAAAAAAAAGCCAAAAACATTCAGACAAATAGCAGCTGCTGCAAATTGATATTACTGCAGAGTAATCCACATATAGACAATCCCGAGTCAGTCTGGAATGTGCCTAGAAATGCAAACTGGGATGTACAGCTGCCTATTCACATGCATACTTCTCAAAAGGAGGAGGGGCATTTTTAACAGCACTTAATTGTTTTAAATTTTCCTTTAGCCTACTTAAATGCTGCCCAGGCCCTTTCTGTAGTAGCAGATATTGCTGGGTTAATTGCTTTGATTTCGGCATGGGAAGTGCTTAATTGCGTGACCAACTGGAACCTAGATGAAAACTTCACTTCTTCTGTGGCTAACTTCATCACAGGTATTGTGGAAGATGCCTGACTATACAAGGGTTGAATAAGAAACATAGCAATAAGAAACCCAATAATGCAATAATCTGTGGTTATGATTAGTAATAATTTCATTAGGGGCTTGTCTAGATGGGTGATTTATCCTTGCTTCCCCCTGTGTTGAAGCACTGCAGTCCAAACAACGCAGGGCTCTTGCCCCAATTCACCTCTAGACAGTCCTGAAGACATCTGGGGCAAAGCTGGGGTAAGCTCTTTTAAAGTGTTTAAAAAAACAAAACACCTGTGAAAACCTGCTTCATGCAGGAAAAGCTGGATGGGTCCAGCAGAGGAACACAGGAGTCCATACCTGCATGCCAGGCTGTGTGCGGACTTCTGCCCGTTTTGTCATGGCAATGGGGGAGAGGGGATCCAGCCCAGCTCTATGGCTAGACTACTCCAGCTGGAAGGTGGAGTATTCTGGCCCGTGTAGACAAGTCCTAGAACTAGTTAGTGGGATCTGCAATAGTAACAATATATATTCTCTTTTAATTTTTTTCATCTTTCAATGCATTATAACTAGGATGGGGGTGGTCAGAGCTCTATTTTGTTTTCTTTTTCCTTCTTTCCTTTCTCTCTCTTCCCTCTTTTCCTTTCTTGGTCCACCGCCCCTTTATGGTTTCTTTTTCTTTTCTTTTGGAATGTATTATTTCAATGTATATTACTTTGATTCTAACTGTCAATTAGATTGCTTGTGATAATAATAATAATAATAATAATAATAATAATAATAATTTGAATAAGAAACACAACACAGTGGAAGCTCTATGATCACATTATGCTTTGTCTGGGGAAGGTTTGCTCTCTAGCACATGCAGGCCAAGCTGAGAAGGGGGCTTAACCGGCTTGTCTGTGGGCCTGGTTGCGGTCCGGCCGGGCTCCCTCCCCCTCGCGGCCTCTCCAGGATTGGCCTCCAGCAACCACGTGGCCAGCGTGGGTGCTGCCATGTTAGCAGCCTCCTTCTTCCCAGCACCCCCCAGGGCCGGGAGAGGTGGGAAAGATCTGGCCAATTGGGATGAACTCCCCTCATCCTGATTGGTCTGTCACTGGGGGCAAGGAGGGAGTTCTGGCTGCACGTCAAGTGCAGCCGGATGACGTGGGGAGCCTGCGCCGGGGCCAGTATTTAAGCCAGCTCCCGGTGTGGGCTCCTCAGTGGTTCATTAGGAGCCAAAGTCCCGCCCACACTCCCTCTATTATTATGTATGCATATTTTATCTGTCGCAATTGCTGGTGGTTGGCATGGGTCCTGATCCGGGTAGGTGGGGAACAATGGGTCTCCGTCAAGTTCAAGTTCACGGAGACCCCCCTTATGTTTGTTATAGATATGATTAACATCTTATTTACAGGTGAAGGGAGAGAGTCGAGTGGGATGG
Organism: Gambelia wislizenii; assembly: GCA_030847615.1. Lineage (NCBI taxonomy): Eukaryota > Metazoa > Chordata > Lepidosauria > Squamata > Crotaphytidae > Gambelia > Gambelia wislizenii. Next base: position 28,961,283 of record JAUMIR010000010.1, on the reverse strand, counting down.
CTCGGCCAGGAACTCTCCTCTCTAGGTGGAGTCAGAGGCTTCCGACATTGTGACCATTGGCCAACATTGGGTTGGGCAATGAAGGGATCCGGACCCATACAATAGTGCCAACCATTTACAGTCACCAGCAAGTTGTGGCCTTTTTATTACCAATTTTCATCTTACGAACCTATACCTAATACTTATGTTCCAATTGTAATCAATACAATAGTTGAAGTAGATTCCTGTGTATGTGTCTTTTTTCTGGGAGGGAAGCGGGCAATACAGCCTGGGACCACAAACAGATTCTCACTGCTTGGGACCTGGGAGAATTTCTGCCAGTCAGCTAATGGCTCCCAGGTCTGTGAGGGTGAAGAAACCACTCTGGGTTTTAGTCTGAACTTTGATGGAACTATCCAAGTTGCCATGCTTTGGGGGATAGGTTACAACAGCTTGGGTAGCTGTGGGGGCACCTACTGATCACCAAAGCCAAGGATCTCCGCCTGCCCCACTGTTACGGAATCAAATGTGGGGACCTTCTAGAGCTCCTTGTGATTCCTGTGCAACACTCGATTCATCTGTTCTCCACAAAATGGACAAAATATGTGTTTATAGGTGCATTTCATCTCAAAATATGCATTTCTAACTATATTAGGTATAGATCCAATTGTTAGTCTTAGGCAGAACAAACCCACTGAATCAATGGGATTTATATAATGTGAACTTCACAAGATTCCATTGATTCAATGGGTCTGCTTTAGTTGGTTTAGTAACCATTGGATACTTTCTTGCACAAAATGTGTATTTTAAAAAATTCATTTTGGTATGTGGTTGATTTCTGTGGTTTTTTTAGTTGATAACTACAACTACAATGAGATCCGTATGATGACGAGCCTGAGTAGCTTTAAAAAAGCATTAAAGACGGATCTTTTTCGGCAGGCCTTTCCTAATTAGTTCGCGGCCTCAGGGGCTCCTGGCCCCTTTTAGTCTGCTGGCTATTTATTATTTTTAATGTGATTTTAGATTAGTTGTTTTAATGTATTTTGGTTTAATATCTTTTTATGGGGGAGGGTGGGGGTGGGTGGTGTTTAGGGATTTTAATCTGTATTGGTATTTTAATTTTTGTAAGCCACCCCGATTGTTTTTAACAGAGGAGCGGGATAAAAATAAATTTTATTATTATTATTATTATTATTATTATTATTAGTGTGAAATTTACAGGAGTGCAAAATCTGTAAGACAAATGCTCCAATTCGCACTTTAGTCTGGATGGTGGGGATCAGCTCTGTTCTGATCAGAATTCACCAAGATGAAATTCCCCAGACATCTTTAGAGTTTCAAATTAAGAAATAGCATTAAAGAGATACACCAAAATCCACATCAAAATGCGAGTTTAGTAGTGGGAAATGGTGGAAAGGAGAGAGAAGTTGCTGAGTTGTCAAGGCAGCAGGGGCGATTCAGTTGAACTTTGGTGGTGGCGTTTTGGAGAAGTAGTGCTCATGAGCAGAGAAAGAATGAGAAACATGGGCCCAAAGGAAGAAAAGACATATATAACCTCAACTCTCTCTTCCTTGCTTGCAGGAGTCTTTCTTTTATCTACTCTGCTGATTACATCCCTCAAGCTTAGGACAGTAGTAGACGCATATGGCACTCGCCTAGTACCATTCTGTGGTTTCTACATAGGTAGCTTTGCTTGTGTTCTGAGTGTCATCTTAGGTAAGTACTCTCCACTGTGGGGCCAGGCTGTGGGTAGGAGCAGGTAACAATGTGGTGTATACCAGAATAACAAACAGAATAATTTTAATGAAGGGACAGTAGTACTGTATAGTCAAAACCAGAAGCAAACACATACACACACATGCACACACACACATTTTCACTTTGTTTCTGACTCTCCTTCTGTCTCTGTGGGCTTATACACAACAGCCAAGATATGCTGGTTCCCCACTGACATATCTTGGCTCCAGATCTGACCCGTTCTGCCCCCGTTACCTTGACGAAATGGGCAGACGAAATGGGCCGGAGTCGTAAAAGAACACGGCTTGTCACTGCAGCCCTTGCTGCCATGTTTGCTGCTGATGCAGAATTCAGGAAGGGGGCTCGCAAAATGTGACTGAATCCCCCCTGCTTGTGACCAGCCTTGGTCACATGCTGAGGGACCCTGCCTGGCTTCCAGGAGAGCAAGGGAACTGGTGGTGGCAGTGAGGGACAGCGTGCTGGGATGGGTTCAAGTGGACAAGCTGGGCCTGATTGGTTCCATTCCAGCAGTAACAGGGAAACTCTTATTTTCAGAGTTGCAACACTGTAAAGGCTTTATCTCATTTTGCCACCATTCCAGCCCTGGATCTGCCCCAGGAGTGGTGAGGACTGCCCTGGGCCAGATCAGGGGGAAAGCCCTGCACCATATGGACTGCAGAACTCTGGAATGGGGGCAAGCCAGGGTATTTAGCCCATGCAGATAAACACTCAGTCTCTCCTCCCCCTTCTTTCTTCCTCCTGGTCCCATGGACTTGTTTGCTGAGGACTGCATGAAATTTAGGTGATGACCATTTATAACCCTGTTGTTATAACCATGGAGAAACCCATGGCTTCTCCAACCTGATTTTAAATATCTGGGCAAATGTATGCAGAATGGGAAAATGCACAGCCAATCGGGAAACAAACCATCTACAGATCACATTCAGGGCAATAGGTCTTGTCTTGTCACACGGTAAAATGAATGGGGCCCACCTGCCAAGCATGGTGGCCTGCCAGGGATCAAAAAATCTCCTGGTTTTTCAAACTGCTCTAGATGCAAAAGCAGGGGGATTACTAATATACAAGATGTGGCCCATCCAATGATAGTATCCAAATCCATATTGGAAAACTGGCTAAATTTCATGTTATAAAAGTCAATAGGAATGCAAACACCCCTTAGCTGGTTCTGGCATGCACAAATGAATAATTTCAAAAGTTTTCTCCTTCTGGTTTGATTATGAGTGTTTTTACACATTTTTTTGGTATTTTTTCAAATGTTGGGACTTTTTGCAAAAAAAAAAAAAGGCATCTGTTTAATTAATAAAAACCCTGCTCTTTTTATGGAAAAAACTTGCCCCTGCATATTCATATTCTCTTTATTGAGATCAACAGATCAGATAAACCTCTGCATAGAAAACCATGCATTTTGCATATGACAGATAGTTCTTAGTGGAATTATGTTTGGAGTTTGTGTACAAAAGTTGGGGATTTTGGTTGGCAAAAAGCCCCCATTTGTGAAAAATCATGTACTAGTTGAACATTTTCTCAGCAGGGTATCTGGATGTGTTGAGACCCCTTACTCATTGAGGACTAGGAAATTTGGGTGTATTCTTTACAGTCCTACTCTAGAGCATCTTTAAGAGCTTCACAGGAGCTACACATCGAGTTCCATAGTGGATGAATGTCCAGACTTCATGGTGGTGGGATCCCCTGAGGTCCACTGATGTGGTGTAGAACAGTGGCTCAGTCAGGCAGAAGTGTGCCATGAATTAAGGAATGGAGTGACTGTGATTTAGCTCAGAAATCAATGATTCACACTTCTAAAACCATGAATGCAAGTCCTTTCACATAATCATACAGGGCTGAGAAAAGAAGATGGGATTTGCTATTGTTAGAGAATGCAGTGCTGGAAATCCTTAGAGATTTTGAAACATCTGTCGGTACACCTTGACATATCTCCTACCCACCCTGGCTGTGTGGGCCCAAGGGCCCTTTATGGGGGTACAGATGTCCTCCTCTGTGTCCCACCAGTAGAGGACATCCATTCTGTGAAGACCTCTTCTGCAATGGCACCCTGGTTGTGGAATTCTCTTCCTCTGGAGGCCCAATTGCTACTAACATTGGGATCATTTTGGCACCAAGTCAAAACTTGGCTTTTTGTTAAAGCTTTCAGGCCTAACCAATTTCATCCAGGCTACACATGTCTTATGACTGCACTATTTAAAATTGTTTTAACTGGGGCTCATTTAGAGGAGAGGATATAACGCTCATTGCAAATTCATAGCAGCGTTCTTTTGACATCACAGTCTTTCAGCAAAAATGATACGCTGAGAAGCTATCCACATTTCATGTTCACACACCACAAATCAAGATGGCAGCCGTAAATTAGTATGTTACACGTTGTCACCACTGCACAGTTTTTTTTATCATTAAAGCAAAGATGCACAAGTGCAACCTTCTGCTATAAAAATTATTTGGGTGCCTTGGCAGAGCAAAAAAGTTCATGATCAGTGATGCAAAAATCCAACAGAGCACTTCTAGGCATTGCCTTGATGGCAAGCCCACCCCCTGCATGCATCCAACCAATCCGGTCTCCAGTTCCACCCTCTCCGAGAATGTGTAGCAAATTGAATCGGTTGTCCCAACAAGAGCTAATGCACTTGTTCCTTGAATTATTTTTTTTTTAATTGGGAAAAGCCACAAAGGCTTTTCCTGTGCAATAAATTGAGTTTTTTTTTCACACTCCCTCGTTCTGAATAAGGTGTATCAATGTGGGATCCCATTGGGACAAAAGGTATTCTCCTCAAATTCCATGAGGAGCATTTTCATTGTCTAGACAAGCCCTTGGTTTTAAACTGTCTGTTTCTTACATTGTTTTTAACTCTTAAACAATTTAGACTCTTTTTAATCTTTTAAAATGGATATTGTTATGTACTGTTTTAAACTGTTTTACTTGTAAGCTGTGCTGAGATCTTTGGCTATGGGGGGAGAGAGAGAGAGAGAGAGATTTAAATAAATAAATAACATTTATCCTTTCCAATTTTTTTCCCCACCCAGGCATATACAGCCTGCTACAGTCCCAGAGTCTGTGTCAAGAAGATAAAAGGTTTAGTGGAAAGTTAAGCAGTGAAGTAAAGCAAGAAGAGAGCACAGAAGAGTATTCCCCAAATTGTGATAATCCTGCCATGTAGTCCACGGTGTGATTACATGATGGACAATCCTAAAGCCTGGTCTAGGAGATAAACTGCCATCCTGAAGGGTGCTGACATTTAACCAGAAGCCCTTTCGGATGTGGAAAGGATACCCGTTTCTAATGCGTCACTGTGCAGTACTGATCCTCCTAGAAGTGCCTCGTTTGAATGATTGAATTTTCCTGCTCATTTGCAAAATAGTCTCTCCCCACACACACAATACAGAAAGTTACTGCCTCAAATGGATAAGTCCTCTTCATTTTGAGGACAAAGATGGCTTCCAGATAATTATGTTAACATTGCAAACATGTCAAATAAAATATCTTGTGGAATGGGTGTTTCTCAGTTGAATGTGAAGAACAGAGAGAGGTATCATGCAGCCCTCCAAAGATTGTTAGATTGAAACTCTCATCATCCCTCACCACTTGCTATGCTGTTTAGGGGATGCTGGAACTTAAAGCCCACCAGCATCTGAAGGGTCACATAATGCCTGTCCTCCCTCACCATTTGCTACGCTGCCTAGGGCTGCTGGGACTTCAGACCACTACCATCTGGAGGGTCACATAATTCCCGTCACCCATCAGCATTTTCTATATTGATTAGACATATAATCCACCTATGTAATTCCCATCTCTGCTATAGATACTAACTTAATGAGTCAATAACTCAAGGGTGTGTTTTGTCTCCATGATATTTAGCAATTACATTCCTTAGCATTCACAAATCTGAGTGTTCACTCTGGCAAATTTGTTCTGCTCCTTTGTCCCATGTAGATAAGCCTTATCTCTAGAAAAAGGCAGTGTGTGTGTGTGTACGCACGTGCGTGTACCATGGAAGGCCAAGTTGGGGGCATGGCGAGGATGTAGGGAAGTTATGAAGCAAAGTAGAGAAGTTATGAAGCAGAGATTAGCTGGGTCCTTCCCTGTCTCTTATTCCATTGTTCAGGGGGATATTTTTCAGAGGGCAAGTAATATTCTGTACCTTCTCAGAAGCACTCTGACATTTGATCAGTTACATAATATGTTAGGGAAAGGCCCTCTGCATGTGCTCAGAGATACTATAACTTTTCTGAAAGCAGACCTAAAAACAGACCAAAACAAATCATGGGCACAGCTTTATATGAAGGAGGTAGTACTGAAACTCAAGATTGGAGAGCTGGAAAATTGTTTCTACATGTTTAGAAAACAAGAGTCGGTGGCAACTCACTTCTGCAGAGTTGGCCATTTTTTGCTTCTACACAACATGCCTCCTCCCTGATGTTCAGTGAAGAAGATTCCATGGCAGTTGGAACTGATGTAGCCAGTCAGCCTTGGAGCCTAGGTTTATTGAGAAGAGTCTATGTAAGAACACGCATGGGGATGGATTCAGGGACATCTGCAGGAAACCCAAAGGCCTGATTCATTTGTAGTCAACATCAGGTCAAGTATTTCTCATCTGGAATGCCCTCTTGGTAAGAAAACATGCCCTTCTGTAGTGACGTACTGCCCTACAGCTCTTCTATGCATTTCAACATGTGCGTGAGTGCCTGAGCCAGAGAGTTACTTTCTAAGCAGAGCTTGGAAAAGTTATTTTTGTGAACTACCATTCCCAGGTTGGCCAGGGGATTCTGGAAGTTGTACTCCCCAAAACCCAACATTTCCAAGCTCTGTTTTTCAGGAGTCTAAATTATACCAAGTTAGATCACTGGTCTATTGAGCTCAGAGCAATTTATGCTGACTAGCAGACTCTGTTCATGGGGTCAGGCAGATATTCTTCCTATCCCTATGCTAGATCCTATTTTTCTATTGGCTTAGAAATTGCCTCTGCACCTGATAAGGGAAAAGGATGCTGCTTCATGGGGGAGAAGAGGATGCCATGTGTTTGTATGGGACTGCTTTCTTCAGGGGAACATTGAATAGGGAGTAAGAAAAGGGATTTTGTAGCACCTTTTGAGACTGAGTACATTTTCAGACGTGGCTTGCAGTGCAAGAATTGAGCAGGAGAGCTTTGCAGCTATAGCGCAGCAGGGAGTCCATTTTGGACAATGCTGTCCCTGTCGCTTTCATTTAGGGTTGGAGCCTGCTGCACCATATTCTGCCAGATTTTATTCACAGATATTGTCTGGGCACTTCAAGGGGCAGTCCCACACAGGGTATATTATAATTCCCCCCCCCCGAAGTAATCAAGGGCCAAATCCTCACTACACAAATAATCCTGTTTAAAAAAGGATTATTTACCATGGCTCCTTCCTATTGAATCCTAGGATTTGTAGTTTTACAAGGCCTTTAGCCTTCTCTGTCAAAGAGTGCTGGTGCATCACCAAACTACAGCTATATATATATAGTGTGGATTTATATAAGTATAGTGTGGATTTATCCAAGGTGCACGTAACTGTGGTAAGATCAGATTTGTCCAGATATGGTTACAAGTGGTGCTCCAATGAAGCAGCACAAAAGCATTCACACAGCTCAATGCCCCATCAGTCTATACCAAGAAGAAAAAATGAGTCCAGAAGTCACACCTGATCTTTTCAAGGAAGGGCAACCTCATCTAGAATAGGTGTAGTTCATCATCCATCACTCTCATGACCAGTATCCCTGTGTTGTTTGAATTGAGCTTCAGATTGTTTTCCCACATCTGGTCATTCACAGATCTCAGACACACTGATTCAAGGCTTCCATGGTTCCCCTGGATTCCAATGGAGAGGTAAGGCAGTGCCATGACTTTAAAAGTCAATGTTCAGTATCTATCTGGCAAGTATTGTTGCTGTCTCCCACATTTGGCCAAGTGATGATGACAAAGCATTAATACCACAACTCTGGCTGAGATGTGGCCGAGTTCCTCTATAGTGCAGCATAGTGTAATGGCCCCATATGTAAAATTATGTGACACCTGTCCACTCAACACTCCCTAGACTCACTGTTGAGCTATTGCAGCCCCCCCCCAGCCATTCTGCAACTGGTGCAAAGTTGGGGGACATCCCACAAGCAGCTGGCTATGTTGCCAGATCCAGATGCAGAATAATTACATCATACACTAAGATCCACTGGGGTCTTCCAGAGGTCTCAATAGATGATGCAATCATTTTGTGTCTAGCTACATGCACATATGGTAATCTGCAGTACTCACTGGGGTTTGATTCCAGGACCTCCTGTGGATAACAAAATCTGTGGATGCTCAAGTCCACGTTATATACAATGGCATAGTAAAATGGCATCCCTTGTATAAACTGGTGAACAGCAAGGCTTGGTTTTTGCATCCCCCCCCCCAAATTTTTTTTTCAAGCTGTGGCTAGTTGAATCCATGAATGAAGAACCCATGTATATGGGAAGCCAACTGTATTCAGATGTTTCTGCAGTCATCCACACTATCCACCAACCACAGAATGGCCACCAGATGTATGTGTGTGTGCAGCAGCTAAATAGTAAGCTAGGGAGAACCTTTGGTTGCTGTTAGGGTAGAAGAAAATACCAGCCCTGCAACAACAACAAAAAGGACATACACAGGCATATGGTGGACCCCACCACCCATGGCCATTTCCAAGCTAGTGAAGACCTGGTGGAGAACGGCAGACAAGCTTCCAGCTATGTTACTGCAGATGAACACACAACACTGACATCATGCCCAGAGGCCTTTGGAAGGACTTTATCAGACTAGCATCTAAAAACGCTGTAACTCCACAAATGAGGAAATCAGAAACATAGTAGCATTATTATACTTATTATCACATGTTGCTGTAATCATGAGAAAGAACTGCCATGGAATTATTGCATGACCACCACTAGCACTTTAAGAATGGGAATCTACTTCCATGATTTAGCATGGGCAAGATTTCAGTAGTTCTTGCGAGAAGATGTGAGCACACTTAAAAACACCCCAAAAACTTAATTTGCCAAGTAAACAAACACACAAACATTTAAACTGACCTAAAAATGTGCAAACAAACTGGGACAGTTCATAAAAAGAGCATCCCATTGACAGTTTTCACATTCTCACCCAGACATTTTCTCACTGGGAATAGGGAGGTGGGGAAGAGGACCACCCATTCATGTTGTAATCTCACAATTACAGTGGGACGTATTTTTGCATACTCTTCAATACTGCGAAAAGAGAGCTATTGAGGGCTATTGATGGCTTTTCCTGTCAATGAAATGCAACACTTTATTTGTAGCTGGAGCACAGACTGACCATGTGAATAAGATAACACTGTGTCATAGAGAAAACCATTTGCACTACTGCAATGTTGCAATTGTTCAATTTTTGCCACATCTGATAAAGTCCGAAGGCCCCAGGAAGGTCCTAGAGGATGCTTGCCACTGCATCTAGATATAGAAGAATAGCTGGACACTTCTCTGCCACTCCCCTTGCTCTTCACTGGTCAGGAAATAGCCATGTTGTGGTAGGCAACAGAGAAAAAGTGGTTTGGGAGGGGATATTGATCACTTCACGGTCAGTACAGAATTCTGACTTCTGCAATGGCAACTCACCATGGTGTAAGTTGGACTTATGCCATTGCATCTAATAGGGAGTGTGTATGTGCTTCCAATTGCCTGTTGACTTTTGGCAACCCCATACATTTCATAGGATTTTCTTAGGAGAGAATACTCAAGAGATGGTTTGCCGTTGCTGTCTTCTGAAATATAGCCTACAGCACTTTGCCACCCCCCCTCATCCAAGCACTAATCAGGCCTGACTCTGCTTAGCTTCCTAAATCTGTCAAGATCAAGTGCCTTCTGGGCATTTAGGTCTGGTAGACAGAATGCTTGCCTATATTTTATTTGTAATTGTTCAGATCGCAGCCTCTGAAATATACCCAGCAGAAATAGGACTCTTATACAAGAACCCAGTATAGGGCTGTGCATCATATCCAAGAACCTGGTTGTTGTTGTTTTGTTGTTGTTGTTTGGAAGCATGTGCTTCAAATCTTGCCTTTTTAATTAAATTATTTGGGAGAGTAGCTGTCCTTCATGCATAACCTCCTTCTCCCCATCTGAAATACAGGAGGAATAATCCTGACCAACCAAATAGAGCTGATGTAAGGATTACTGTCATCCAATTGCCAATTACTTTAGGGGTATAAAACCAAAGAGAATGATGACTTGAGGCCATCCATGCCACAGGACAAAATACTATCAGTGTGTGGGGGTGCGGTGTGGGATGGGATGGTACTTTCAAGAGTGAGGTTATATTATGGTTTGCATGATGCCTTGGGAAACATTTGATACAAAGGCCAGGTATACATTTTCCAGGCAAACAAAAAGTTTATTTAATAAATAATGTATGTGAAATTGTTTGGTGTTCAAATGCAGGGTTGAAAATGGTGTGCCTCTCCAGATGCTGTTGAACTGCAACTCCCAGAATTCCTTAGCATCACCTATGCTAGCTAGAGCTGCTGGGGGCTTCAAGTCAGCAGCATCTAAAAAGCCACAGATGCTGGAATCCTGTTGGTGACATCCATGAACTTAACCCCAGTTTAAGCAGTTTTTTCTAATGGACATTGCAAAAGACATATCCAATACCTCCTTGTACAGTATACACTCACTCCATTCCCAGATAGTTTTTTTTTAATTTTTATAAGTTTATTGAGTAATCATAACATACATAACTTACATAATATGCATAACATACACCATATAACAATAGACAAGAACATTAACAAATAAAGTATTCCTTATTCCGATTCACTTTCCCAGACAGTTTTGACACACCTGGAGCATGCTGCCTAAGAAGATTATCAGACAGGAAGAAAAAAAGTGTTCCAGTCCCACAATCTCCACTCCTGCCCCTGTCCCATCTGTGTCACGCCACAATCACCCTCCCCACTGCACTTACCTCCTCTCCCATCATTCTGACAGTCCAGGAGTGAATGGAGCTCTAATGGAGCTCCATTCAATTCCTGGGTCGAAATCCCATGGATTCTCATGAGAAAACACAAATGTGGAAAATTCAAAAATAAAAATAGAAAGAACACACACACACAAAAATTACAGCAAGCACAAAAACACAGTTTAATGGGTAGAAGTAACCCGGCGGGGTCATAAAAAATGTGTCACTTACCTGGATGTCCTGATCTCACCTGAAAGTGTTCTGGCAGGGACTGTGGGATCTCACCAGCATAACAGGGCACCTTTTCACTCACAGGAACATCTGTGACAGAAACGGAATGGAGGATCCATTAATGGCTTCTCCTGTCCATAAAAAGCAGCTCTGGCAGAACAGCACCAGAATGGGTGCATAATGTGGGGGGAACAATGTTGTCTGAAAAGGGAGCCCTTTTCTGATCTCCTGAAGTTCCTGTAACACCACTTGTAATGTGTCTGATAATCTTCATAGTCATTTGGTGCCCTGAGAGAGAGGACTGGAGGCACTCAAGCAGCACCCAGCTGAAGTTCTTCAACTGGAAGAAGGAAGCCGACATCACCCAACTGGCTCTCCAGCCACTCACAGAAGAACAAGAAGGATGATATTAGTTCACTTCTCCTGGATCCCAGAACTGCGGTTGAATGCTTCCTGGGCACCTCAACCTTGCTCTTCTTCCCTGCTCCGAGGATGCCTCCTGCTGCCCTTCCCCTGGCCACTTGAACCTCCATGTGAATGCCCCTGAATCTGCAGCAATCAGGCCACATGTGACCTGATCTTTCCTCCAAATTTGGGGCTATCTGGCCCACCCATGGCATGGCCAAATTTGCAGAAATTCAGGGTATATTACTACCATTCACAGTATGTGGGATTCAGAGTTTTCCATGGACTTTCATCCGCTGCTGCTGCCAGCACTGCTGCTGCCGCCACCGCTACTGACACTTACTGTGATCAAAATTTTAAGGCTCTGGAGGCATTTCCTGGCTGAAGGGAGAGGTTTCCTCTTTTTCCTGGCTCAGCAGCGTGAATTGGGGAAAGGAGGAAACCTCTCCCTTTAGCCAGGAAATGCTTCCAGAGCTGAAAACTGGTCATAGTAAGTGTCAGCAGTGGTGATACAGCCAAAACTCTGCAGGGACAGTGAAGACACATCCCTGCAGACTTATAATGATGCACAAGGTTTCAGGTGCAATGCGGGGGAATGCAGGCAAAACTCCATTTGGAGTTTTTGCCCCAGATGTAGACAAGTCCTATATATCAACTGCAGCACACTTTGTGGGTAGAAGGGAGGCAGAATTGCATGGGTGAGATGTTACACTCTAGTGGCATGATACAGGATTGCAGCTGTTGTTTTTCTACCCATGTTCTAAAATATATAAATGACAGTTATTTCCCCCCCTCCCCAACTAGGGTCTCTGAAAGAGGAATTAGCTCCCTGTCTGAATTGTTGGATTTATTTTCCGTCCCTTGTGTCTTCAAATGTGTACACTATGTCATCTCCTGCATCAACTTCTTGCTGCTTGTGATAATTGCAGCCTCTCCCTATTGGCTTGTACATCCTCTAGGAGAACGTGATTTTACAATGGGATTTTGGACCTACTGTTTCCAATACAAATGTGATATCATTTATAAAACTTCAGGTAAGGGGCATGACTTGGGTGTGTATATGTGTTTCAAGAGGCTAGAAAGTCACTTTTTAAAAAACATGACAGTTGCAATCCCCAAAGCCCAGAAAGTACTTAGTAACTACTATAGTGTAATCTTTACAAGTATTCCAGCTTCTCAAAAGTTACTAAAATTCCTTTAAAAATATAAATATTTTTCATTCAGTAGACCATAGTTCATCACTTGAAAGATGTGATGTTCTGATATTTAATGAGGCCACCTACTTCATAACTAAAAAAATAACTGACAAGTTAGCTACCTGGGGAAAGGAATGATGTTATCTCTTGTTAAACTACTATAATCTTAAACCTTAGCTCACTCTTCTGGGGAAAGGAATGAATCAGTAACTGTAACTAGTTATGCAGTGAATTGGTTACATTCAGCTTCTGATCCATTATTAAAAGCCCTGGGCCAAATAGACTACATACAGTAGGACCCCCACATCCACTGTTTCAATTATCCACAGGACACAAAACAGCACACCTACTATAGAGTCTTCCTAGAAAACGCATCCTCTCTAACCATTTTCTAGGTCATCCAAGGACACTATACTGGCAAAGTATGAACAGCAAAGTCTGGGAAGGTAGCCAGCTATTAATTAGCTCACAGGAATGCACACACAGTCAAGCAGATATTTAGTCCAATAGCACAGTCCAAAAAGTCAGGGACTTACAGTGGTCAGTCAGTGTGGTCCAAAACAAGTCCATGGGTTAACAGGAGCAGGCAGCAGAGTAGTCAGGAACAGTTCAAGGTCTAAGCACAAGTCAAGGGAGCAAGGATCAAGGCAATCAAGTCAGCAGGAAGCTTTCTCCAGGAAGATCAGTTGATCTCTGACAAAGCCTCCATCGCTTCCCCAGCAAATATAAAGCAAATCAAGGCTTTGTCAGGTGCATCTTGATGAGCAGGTTTTTCTCATAAAGTCTCAGATATTTCCTTCAAGCTTTCTTTTGAGCTTTCTGCTGGGTGTATGATGGTGGAGCTAAGTTCATCTATTCTTCTTCAACCTTACCTGAATTGACTCTCTGCCGGGACTGGTGCCAACCCACTAGGGCCAGGCTCTTCCTCTGCTTGAGCCTCCAGGTTGGCAGGGTTCCCTCCTGGCACAGGTGTAGATAAACCTGTGCCAGGGTCCATAAGGTCATTCCCTGCCATGTCCTCGTCCTCCTCTGATTCTATACCCTCATCCAACTCACAGGGCATGACAGGTATTTTAAACTGGAAATCCCATTATTTTCAATGGTGTTTGCTATTATCCATGATTTCCGGTATCCTCGTGCCGCCCCAAACCAATCCCCAGCAGATATGGGGGTCCTACTGTATTTCCAAGGTTATTTTGGAAAAAAAAAACCCTAAAAATTCCATGGAGAATGAATGAATGAGGCATTTTGTGTAAATGATGCAAACTAGATACATCTTTAAATTTGTGGCATCACAGAATGAGTACCCAGCTTGTGGGGCAATTAGCTAACACACATTGGAAACCGCTTGGAGGGTGCCTAGCATGCTTTAAAAGCAGTGTAGATGTGTAGGTGCTATTGCTTAACAATTTGTAAGCTGCTCTGAGAGCCTTCATGGCTGAAGAGCAGGGTATAAATGCCTAAAAATAAATAAATGAAAATAATAAATAAATAAGTGTCTTTGAAACCAAATATGTGCAGACACATAAATATTATGTGAAGATCAAACCATACTATTGATAATGAATTAACAATGTGCAAGGCACACGCAGTCCTATAAACAGGCAATATTGCCTGCAACAATGGTCACCAAAGAGCCTGCACTTAGTTGCTCAGGACTAGAGGTGCACAATTGTGGGAGGCCAGGGGGCTGTATTAGCCCCCCAGGGGACATTGGAGGGCCTCCCCTCCACACCACACATACCAACACCATTTTTTTTTTTGCCATTAAACATCTCCAAACATTCCCTAGGTAACATAGGGGACATTTTTGCTATGTTTTTAGAGGCCTTTTGGGTCATTTTTGGCCCAGGAGAGGCCTTTTAAAACAATAGGAAATAAGCAGAATTCACTTCCTCCAGGGCTTAAATTGTCCCTCCCTGGCAAAAATGCCCATCAGATGGAATTTGGTCACAAAAAATGTTATTTTAAATTGCATTTTTGGAACCGGGGGGTTCCTGGGAGCCACAGATATGGCCATGGGGTTTTCAGGTAGCCCACAGGCTGCACCCCTGCTCAAGACCTTGGACAGGTACTGAATACAAATGAAGCATATCTTGAAATGTACATATTATCCTGCAAGAATCTCAGTGCATTTTATATTGGGGTGGAAAAATTCCATGTCCTCCAGGTCTTCAAGGACAATACCTCCCATCAACCCCAGCCAGCATGGCCAGGCAGATGGGAGTTGTAATGCAGCACCACCTAGGGAGCTTCACGTTCCCTACCCCTGGCTTTATAGCTTTTGTTAATCCCAGTCAAGGTTTCGGTTTACAACAACATTATGAGGCAGGCAAGATTGAAAGAAAGAGAGGAGACAGAGGGAAGGAGGGAGGGAGAGGCAGAGACCAAGGCCAAGACCAAGACCCTTGGTCACCCAGTGAGTTTCTTGGCTGACTGCAGAGATGTGTTGGTGGCTCCATTGCATATGGCATTGAATCCATGCTGGGTTTTATGAGAGCTACTCTAGGTTTAAGAAGAGCTATCCAAGAGCTACCTGTTTTTTGAGGATTTAGCACCTTGGATAGGTCCCTCAACCTGTGAAGCCACTCTCATAAAACCCAGCATGAATTCAATGCCCTAGTACAACACAGCCACTGCCTGCCTTAGGCTGTGTGGATTTGACTATGGATCATTATCTTAAATTCTAGCTATTACAACACTCAGGCTCTCAAGACCAAGATTCAGTCTAAAACAGCCTCACATATCTTTCTTCTTCTTAAATTTCCTCTAGGGTATCTGACCCTTGCCCGGGTCCTTTTGATAGCATCTATTTTCAGTTCCTTAACTTCATTGATCTCATCTCGGGCTCTTCTTATTCGCTGTATGCAAAAGAATATACGTGAAGGCCTGATTTCTTTCCTGGCTAACTTCACCACAGGTACAAATAGAAGTGTCCTATAGTCTGTGGTCTTGGAGGGGAGAGTGCTCACTCCATCATGAGTAAACTAGTAACAATGACTGGCATCCTGTTCAGTAGTTATGAGATCCTAAACCAGACTTAGGATCTCATAACTTTTGGGATTAAGGTTTGTGAACATTAGTGACCCAATGTGATCCCCAAACCCAACCCTTTCAGCAAGGCAGCACCCCAAAAAAGAACATCTTGCATTCAAAAGTGTTTAAACTGAATGGGCTTCCCACTGCCACTTGCCTGTTTGTCTCTTCATAGCCATACACATAAAATATCCAAATTTTAAAAGTCTCTAGCACAGGAGTGAGCAACTGTGGGAGTCTAGTGGGCTACATTAATGCACATCCTGACACTTCCTGAAAAAAACCCCAGTTTTGGCCCCAAAATGCCCTCTGGGGGTATGGGGGCATTTTTGCCATGTTTTGCACCCCTCTTTTTATAAGAGAGGCCTTTTATAACAACAGGAAATTACCACACATCACATCCTGTTTTCTTCCTTCTTTTTAAAAGTACTCTCTGGACCTAAAATGCCCTGGGGGAACCAAACACATGGGAAAAACTTTTCAGGTGTCCCTAAAATGTTTCTTTTTAAATAATATTTTTGTTAAGTGTGCCTAAAATGTTACAGTTGGGGACTTATCCTGCTCACAATTCACTTGTGATTCTGTGCAGAAAACAGCATTTTATGAACAGAAATATTATCTGTTGCAGAATATTTGTTGCTACCTGAATCAAAATTGCTGTGCCCTACGTGAAAATACGATGGGCAAATTTTGTGTGGATTAAGTTCCAAACTGTGAATAGTATTCAATAGTTGCTCAGTTTTTGAGGACTTTCCCATGCCAGAAAGAAAACTGATAAAATTATCCACTGCTTCCTTTGAGAAGCACAATCAGTGAAGAATGATATCCCAAGTTTAGAGGTAAAGAACTAGTTGTAGGCTGCAGTAAGGAAAAAAGGCAGGGAGTCATTTGAGGGAGTTGGATTAGTTCAGTCCAAGGGAGACAGTGGAGCGACTGGAACAGAAGTTATGTTAGCAGGAGCAGAATAAGAAGCAAAGAGAAGCAAAAGACGGTTAAGAGGTGACATGATAGCCATGTTTAAATATTTGAAGGGATGGGGCGAGCTTGTTTTCTGCTGCTCCAGACTAGGAAACAAAGCAATAGGCTCAAACTACAGGAAAAGAGACTCCACCTAAACATTAGGAAGAACTTCCTGACAGTAAAAACTGTTCCACAGTTGAATACACTGCCTCAGAGTGTGGTGGAGTCTCCTTCTTTGAAGATTTTTAAACAGTGGCTGGATGGCCATCTGTTGGGAATGTTTTAATTGTGTATTCCTACAGGGCAGGGGGTTGGACTAGGTGGCTCTTGTGGTCTCTTCCAAGTCTATGTTTCTATGACTGGAAGAAAGAAGGACAGCCAACTCTAACACACTCTTCCTTGCCTGCAGGAACCTGTGTGCTGGGATGCCTTTTGCTTGTGACTAAGAAGCTTCGATATATAATTGAAGAAGAGAAAACTGTCCACCTATTGCTGTATTTGGATTTCACCCTGGGTTGTGTTGCCTGTTCTGTGTGCTACTTCTTAGGTAAACAATAAACACCGTATAGGTATGGGGTGTAGACAAGGAGAGATTAAAAGTTGACCAAGTGGGTTAACCATTTGAAGGAGAGCTGCATTCAGTTTCAGATGAAAGGCACACCTCGCTAGCTAAGTGGAACCAATACATAAGGGTTGCCAGAATGAAATTTATCAAGGCCAGTGTGTGGTTGATCAAAGATCAGATCACACATAGACTCACACATAGACACAGGTTTTTAAGCATGTGTTGCAGTTTTAAAACATAGCAATTGGGCATCCCAATAAATATGAAAGAAGAAAGGTGTGATTGCAGTCACAAACCAATAGAAAGTAAGGACAAGAAAACCAATGTAGCTACCTAAGAACAATTAATTAAAACATGCCCTTTAACAAAAGGGAGGGGGAGCAAGACATTTTTGTTCAAGAGCATTTGTTTGTACCAAAGTTGTTGGGCAGAATTTGGCAAACTGTTTGGCAATGGGAGAGGAATTCCCACACACATACCGCTTAAACCAGGACTGTGAAATGACGGGGCTTCCGAATGTTGCTAGACTGCACCTCTTATGGCCATGCTGGCTGGTGAAATCTGGATGTTTTTGGCCCCAAGTAATTTGACCATGCTTTGGCCACGGTATATACCCAGTTTGTGTGAAATACCCAAAGATCTCTCTCTCTCTCTTTTGCTCTCTCACCAGCTCTGAAACTGCCAGATGACTCCTGCCTGGTAAAACTTCCAGGACCAGCACCTGGAAAAAACTAATTGCTTGTAATTAACTCTTTTTTCCAATAGGAAAGGGTTTATTTATTTATTTATTTATGGCCTTGGTTTATTACCTCTCAATAAACCAGGGCTCCCAAAGAGTCATGGGTAACCATGCTTGTTAAATAGATGACTCCTCTTACAAAATGATTCTAAAACCATTAGTCATTGCTGTTGTTTAGCACCCAGTTGACTTTATGACTCATGGAAACCCTATGAATGAGAGACACCCCTCCCTCCAAGATCCTGGTTATCAACTGCCTTGCTCAGGTCTTGGAAACTCAGGGCCATTGCTTCCTTGATTGAATCAGTCCCCCTGGAATGCAGTCAGTATCAGCATTACGGGGGTATGGAGAGGGGGGAAAGGGTGACACCAGTCTTAGCGATGCCACAGAGTGCCATCTTCCTCTTTTCTTACTGCCTTCCACTTTACCAAGCATTATTGTTTTCCCCCCCAACAAGTCAAGTCACCTCTTGATATGTCCAAACCATGACAGTTCAGTCATCATTGCTTCTAGGGAGGACTAAAACTGTACACAATTAAACCACAGACAATACAGTTGGACCCCCGTATCCGTGGGGTATTGGTTCTAGAAGCCGCCGTGGATACCGAAAACTGCAGATAACAGCAAATGCTATTGGAAAAAATGGGCTTCAGGTTTAAAATACCATACCTTGGAGGATCTAGAAAAGGATGCCCCTCCAGGTATTTTCTAGGAAGACTCTATGGTAGGTGTGCTGTTTTGTGTCCTACAGATAACTGAATCAGTGGATAATGAATCAGTGGATACGGGGGGGGCTACTGTATTAAAAACCTAAACACAGCCCAGAGCAGCTGTGTCTAATTTTAAGAATCAAAAGACAAATAAACAAACACAATCTTTACTGCCTGATGGGAGCTCAGAAGGGATGAAGACAGCCAGGCCTCCTTTCTGGAGAAAGTTTCGCAGTGAGGATGTTGAGAAAGCTTGGTCATATGTACCCATCAGTGTAGCCTCACAGCGTGGTGGGTCATGCAACAGGGGCTCCACAGAGGATCTCGGATTTCCAGTAGGCTCCTATGGGAGGAAGTAGTCTTTCAGGTACCCAGGCCCCAAGTCATTAAAAACTCTATAGTCCAAGACCAGCACCTTGAATTTTGCTCAGAAGGAAACTGGATGCCAGAACAGTTCTTGTAGGACTGATGTTATGTGGCCTGTAAAATGTCTACCTGACAATACTCTTCCCACTGCTTTTGCTACAGTGGGGGTGCAGCTACAGGGGGAGGGGGGCAGAAATGAGGTTGCTGCCTTCCCCTGAAAAAGAATTCACCCTTCCCCTCATGGAATTATCTTTCAGACCCCAAATTACTAGTGTTGCAATCACTTAAAATTTTGATTGAGCATTCAGGAATGCATCCCAAGGCATCCAAAGAAAAGGGGCAGGCAAAAGTGACCCAAGGGAATATGAACAGAACAAATAGAAGAGTTCTAAGTGTGAGTGATTTTCAGTGTCTCATCCTCTGCAATGCTAGAAATTTGGAAACTGAAGGAGAACTTCATTTGGGGTGCAATAGAATTCTGATTTGGAGGTACAAGGTCCTTATTTCTCTCCCTTGTAGCTACATCCCAGCACCCTCTAAGAATTGTGACCCACAAGTGGAAAGCACACCATGGCCTCACACTGTGTTGTGGGTGTTGAGAAAATGGTGAGGTGAATAGGAGGAACAAGTATGCTACAGGGCTAGAGATGTGAATGCCCAGAAAAAAAACTGGGAAAAATCAAAAACATTTTCTGTTTTTTTTTTCCTGAAGTCTTTTTGTTTGTTTGTTTGTTTTTCCCCAAAAAAATGAAAAAAAAAAAAAAGAAGAAGAAAATCACTTATGGGGCATTTTATTTTAGCAAGATGAATAACCTCTTTAAGACAAGGTATTCACATATTCTCCAAATCATTTCTAAAGACTATGTACAGTATCAGATTATTCTAATTTCTGTGCACTGAGGACAAGCAAGTCCTAGGTTACAAACTGAACTCTCCAAGCAAGGGCAAGAGGCATTTCTTCCTTTAGGTGGCAGAAAAAGGTTTCAGTTTCATTTTTGCTTGTGTGTGAGATCTAGCAGCTTGTATCATTGAGGTTCTTTAAAAATGTATTAATGGGATCCTTTTAGCTAGTTCTGAGAATCAGGAAAGCAATGTGTTATTTTAAATAAATGACAACTTGAAAAGTAACTAATATTCTGAGTGTTGGACAATAATGAATTACTTTTTTTAAAAAAAAGCAACATTCCAAGCTCTGACTCAATGGCTGATCAATGACTCAAGGCCTCTACTTTTTTATTTCTTTTCTAGGTATATTGAGCCTGCTATGGTACAGGTACCAGATCTTTCTAGATAATAAGTTTGGCATTCAAGTAATGCCAGAACAGACTCTAGGGATATCAGCATCACTCCCCACAGTATTTTCCATGTAGTACATGGAGCATATCAGCAAGCAGAGGTATTCCTTCCGTGAACTAAGCATGGGGTGCTGGAACCTGATTGGACAACGGACCTTCTAAGTGGTGATGTCAGCTAACCAGAAGCCCTTTGTGATGTTCGGTGGGCCTCCCACATTTCTGCATCTTTCCCCTTTCAAAATGTCATCTTCTGCAAGTAACCTGTTGGAACTATTATGTAACCTCAGCAATTGGACAATTGGACAACTTACTATTTCTCCTTTGCAGTAATGGACAACTCATCATTTCTATAAGGAAAAAGCAAAAGCAAAATCCCATTTCATTTCTAACACATATCACCACATCCCCATCTTATTTCTTCAAAGCGTCACTAAAAATGCATCTCTTTTTAAATGAATCTTTTGTCAGTTTGATGGTTCTCATCTTGAGGCATAGCTATAGATTTGAACGTTGTTGCTGCTGTTGTGTGCCTTCAAGTCATTTCCAACTTATAGCGACCCTAAAGTGAACCTATCACATGGTTTTCTGAAGGCTGAGAGTGTATGACTTGCTCAAGGTCACCCAGGGGGTTTTCATGGCCAAGCGGGGTTTCAAACCCTGGTCTGCAATCATAGTCCAAGACTCAAAGCACTATGCCACACTGTCTGAATTTTAGACAATTGTAAAAACATGTACATCCTTGAATTTGAACCAAGTCTAAATTGAGCTCCCTTTGCTCCAATGAACTTTTTTTTATCACCTGCTGAATATTACTGCTGCAACTGGTTTCCATCTGTTATCTTAAAAGGCCCTAGTCTAACATCTAATGGTGTAATTCCCCTAGCATAAATTTAAAAAAAAAACAAACAGAAGCATGCATGGGCACCATTAAAAAAAAGCATGCTACTGTTTGCACAACTGGAGTAAACAAATAGTATTCCAATAACACCCTGATCTGATTCACTAATGTTATGTTGCTTTACAATAGTGTGGCAATTATTGGAAAGTCCATGTCTCTATAAATCCCCAGATATTTCATCTTAGAATCATAGAATCATAGCGTTGGAAGAGACCTCAAGGGCCATCCAGTCCAACCCCCTGCCATGCAGGAAGGCACAATCAAATCATTCCAGACAGATGGCCATCCAGCCTCTGCTTAGACAGCCTATGCAGTAAACAGGAACAAGTCTACACTCTGAAAGATTCAGCTTTTGATACTTTAATGAATTTTAGACAAGTTTTGGTGGTGTGGTTTTTTTTTTTTATTTGGGGGTGGAGGTTGGTGGAGTGAAGCTACCAAAATTGTGTTTGTGGCCAAAACTGATCCCTCAAGATTATTTTCAGCTGCAAACAATTTTTTTTCTGCATATATATGGAAATATATATATGGAAATATATATGGGAAAATAGATTAGGAGGTTCCAGGAATGAATAGAGGGAGCCATAAAAGCCATACGGACCTCACAGGCCACATGCTTCACAACCTTGCTTTACTCATTTGCAGTGGTGCCTCCTGGTATTCAGCTGTGGTCCTTTCATAATACACAATTATAGCTCTATGATCCATTTATCTGCCTTGGAAACATCCTATGGATTGTTGGGATTTGCAGTTTGGAGAGGGGCATTGAGAATTCTCGGCTAGAGTGCTCTAGTGCCTCACCAGACTACAAACCCTAGATTCCATAGCCTGCAACCATGGCAGTTAAAGTGGAATCATAGTGTCATAACTGTGTAGTGTGAAAGAGCCCTTGGTTGTCATTCAATACAGCTGTTTGAGGAACAACCCTGTAGATGGACTTGCTAATGGGTCACTTGAGAGAGATTGTGTGTTTGTGTATGGGATTATATCAGTTCTCTTTGAATCAAGTGTACACAGCTACTGAGACTCAGAGCAGCTCATAACAAAATAAAACATTAAAACAACAACAGAGAGGCATACTTAGAGAAGAGAATGGAATGCAGTCATGTCTGTATCTCACAACAGTGTCATAGGTTAAATGGAAAACCAAATGCAGACCTTTTAAAAGACTTGGGCAAATAAAAAGATACTAGCTGTACCCAGTATAACATACGGTGTTAAAAAACTCCCAGTAGACCTCATGACAACCCTGTAAGGTAGGCTGGTGGATTTTTAAATTCCTCCTCCCCCTTCTCAGCGTTCCACACTTTCCCGGAATTGCTAAGAGTGACATACTCTGTTGCCCTGCTGTCACCGGGGCTGCCACCACCATCAGTTGACTGCTTGGGTTCTGTCACAGGAGGCCCTCTACCACCAACTGACTGCCTGGGTCCTTTCACAGTAGGAGTGGTGGCATCTTGCTGTCACCATCACCAGTTCACTGCCTGTGTCCCAATCTGGGCCACGGATTGAGTGGCAGGAGTGGATTGTGAGGTGGAGAGGGAATTTGCATGTGGGTGGTGATTGGTTGGGTGTGTTTCCTGAGCAGCCAATCAGCACACTGGGAAAGGCAACATACCAAAGAGATAGATAGATAGATAGATAGATAGATAGATAGATAAGCTGATACTACACATGCATCCAAGTCAGTATGAGGTTGGCTTCTTCTGGCAGGGCATTCTGGAGACTGTATTCCATTTACTGAAAAGGCACTGTCTTGGCCACCCTTAGGATGAGGTGGAAACTGTGTAGCCCTCCAGATGTTGTTGATCTGGAGCTCCCAGAATTGCTCACTGCTGGCTATGCAAAACGAGTTCTGCAAGCAGTTGAACTTTCTCACAGATTGTGTAAGTGCAGTCCCTGGTGTAGCCAACTGTTCTGCAGGCACATAGAACCCTTCATCTCACTTTTGAGTTGGTGGGTGAAATGGATACCAAAATCTATGGATGCTCAAGTGCCATTATATGCAATGGTGTAATAAAACAGCATCACTTACATGGCAAACAGCAAAGTTTGCTTTTTGGAATCCCCCCCCCCCAAAAAAAATATATGTTCAAGCCATGGCTGGTTGAATCCGTGGATGTAGAACCCGTAGATATGGAGGGATGATGATAATTCTGTGCTAATTATCTTCTCAAAGGATGCAGCAAATAACTTGCACAATTATTATCTTATTATGAGATAATCTCCAAAACTGGTGCAGTAAAAAAATATTTGGGAAATGGTTAAAAAATTAAATTAAGTTTTAAAAAATTGGGAAATGGTTAGAAATGTGTTTTTCTTAGAAGCTGTTATTTTCTGCACAAAAATTCTGACTATTCAGAGTTCAGAACGTTTTCTGTACAAAATTTGCATGTGATATTTTTGTGCAGAAAATAGCATCTTCTATGCAGAAAAACATATTTTTTAACCATTTCCCAATTCCCTCCCCCTTAATGTTCTTCCTATTTGTCCATTGCACAGTAGGTGAGCTCAAAGCCTTGGTGCCCACTGCACAGTTGGCAATGCAATGGGGGGTGGGCAGGACCTGGGTAACAAAGGTGGTATGTATTTATTCTGTGCTAAAAGTGTATAATATCTTGGCCATGGCCTTGATTCTACAGACAGTGATCACCCCTCCCAGAAAAGAATAACCCAACCAAGACAATGAATGGCTTTTCTCCCACCCCCACCCTAAGGTTCCTATAGGCAGAAAGGTTCTATGGCAGTTGGAAACCAAGACTCTGCGAAAGTAAGTGGCCATTGCAGTGCTCCAGTTTAGATCACAATGGAGAGCTCTTCTAGTCTCCCTAGCTCTCAGTAAGATTTGGTCTGGAGTCACAGGAGCAACTCCAGGAGCAACATCATTAGTAAGGATGAATATCACATTCTTGACCTGACTCATCCAGTGGCTCTCAGGGCACTCAAATAGGCCACAACTACAATAAATATTGGCCAGAATCCTGTTGGTGGCACACAGATGTGTAAAGTTCCCTTCCACATGCAGTTTTATTTTTCTGGCTGTTGTATGACAGATAGATTTGGTTCATGATTGCATAGGTGGAGTTCCACGGGGTAACCATTTCACATGTTGCTATGCATCTTTGGATGATGCATTCCTCAGTGCCTTTAGTGTACCTCTTCATTCACTGGGTTTGCAGAAATAGCTGGTGGGTTTGCCATTGCACAATGGGACAATAAGGTGGCGCACGGGCTGATACAAAATTGGTTGCACAGTGTCAGTATTCAGCAGCAGAGTGGTATAGCACAACCAACGTGCAACTATGTGAGTGCAGATGTGTACCCATGTAACCATGATGTAGGATCTTGGCCAATATTTAAAATCTTTTGGAGCTTTCAATCATTTTTTAAGATCTATTTCTATTTAATTTTTAAAAGTAGATTGAGACCCTTTAAGATGACTCCCCAGAGAGATGTAGGAGAGTTTAAAACACAGAGAAAATAACTGCCATGATCAAGAACTTTCCAGCTTCAAGAACAATTTAAATAATCAAATTTCATAGCCTGATAAAGTTACTATTTTCACATTAAAGTGTAATCATCCTTCAGAGTCTCTGAAATTTTTTTTTAATTTTTATTTTTAATCAGAGAAAGGACAAAGTATTTCATAATACAAAAATTAATCCACATGTTTAGTTTTAGTATCAATTCCTTTCCAGTTATTATTTACACACTTTTGTTTTAAAAAAATGAAAGCTCAAGGAAGATTTGGGAGAAAGAAAACCAGTCAGTAAGGGCCTGTCTAAACAGTGAAAATAATTCTCTTAGAATTCACTTAGAATCCTACCTGTCTTAATTCCACCATATTCAGAAGGAGGGGTCCAACTCCACTGTAAAACATAAGGGAACAGGCTTTGGGGCTGCCCCTGATGTTTTTTAAAAACTCTGCGGAGAATGCACATTAGTAATCATTAGGACAGGAGATCACATTTCTTTGCATACCTCAGAAAATTGAAAGTAGAAAGCTGATTGACCAGATGGGAGCAGGGGGCAGGGCTTGCTTAGAAGGCAAGCGCCACAGAACTACTATCTTGGATGTTCGCTTTAGCAAGGGAGCAACCATGAGACAAAACAGCCTTCTTTACTTTTAAAAAATCATTTAGGTGGCATATCATACTATCATACTTCCGCACCTTCGATATGCCTTTAAAAAAAAAGAAATACTGCTTGGCGGCGGTGACAGGCGAAAATGAAAATGCAAGTCATGGCCGCCATCTTGAATCACAAGCATACCCATTGGGACAGCAAAAGCAGTTAGCCTTTCATGCCTGCAATTTTGCCAAACACCATTAGAACAAGGTGACCCTGCTTTGAATTTGTGTATGCATCAATTCACATCCCCCCCCCTTCGTATAGATGAGTCCTAAATGTAAATGGTGGGTTCTTTCAATGAAATGAAGAGCAAGAAAGACTTACGATGCATTTTAAGGAGCAAAGATCATTGTCAAATATGAGGAAGGAATGGACTCCATTTTAGAGTGTCAATAACTATATTCTAGTCAGAAACACATAGCAGCTCAAAGTGTGTGTGTGTGATTTTCAGCAGATTTCCATAGGAGAAAGCAGTTAATCCTTGTCTCTCGCCTGTACCACAATCCTGATCCCATTCAGGGCATATTGTGGTTGCTCTTTGTATATATTGACAGAAATCCTGGTAATGAATCCCAAACAGAATAGAGCCATTGAATCATTTTTCCATAATTGTCACACAGGACACAAAGATGCATTTAAAGTAATACATTTGGCTACGTTAGTGTTGTCGTTGTTTATGTTTAATACCAGGGTTCATCTCTTTTCAGATCCTTGCTACAATCGCTACTATGAATGTCTACAGATGTACATATTATGTGTTGGCTTTCACTAGTCTTCTGTTGCTCATAATTGCTATTACATCTCCATTTTGGATAGTTTACCATTTCAAAGAAGGTGATCTCCATATGGGACTGTGGAGCATATGCTTTCAGACTATTAGAATCTGTTCTAATATTTCAGTTCTTACAGGTAGGAGGCACAGTATTTCTGCATATTTTTTTAGAGCCCTGGGCTAAGTGGGTTGTGATTTTTATTACTGCCACATACCCTCTAACATTTCACAGATGAAAACGTGGACACATGTTGCCAAGCAATATCGCTGTGTGGTCTAGATCAGTGGCTCTAAACCTTTTCTTTACCAGGAATCCTCTTTAAATATCTTTTGTTGCCATGGTCCCCTAAGACTTAAGATTTAAAACCCCAATAACAATAATAACAATAAATACCTGATGATGATGATGATGATGATGACAATGACAACGACAACAACAACAATACAATTACAGCATCCATTAAGCCTTCCCTCAGAGGTAATGGAGGGGGAGGGAAAACTTTTCTTCTGCTTCTCCCTGCAAGTTTGTGGCTGGAGCAGATTGAATAGCAACATGCAGGCCAAGCCAGCCAGACAACTAGCCTTTGTCTTGGATCTTATCACATGGCCACTCCACTGTAGGGAGGAGGTAGGGCCAAGCAGCCTTCAAACCTTCCCAGACCCCTGTGAAGACATAGCAGATTCCTGGGGGTCCCCAGACCACAGGGGAAGAACCACTGGTCTAAATGACTAAAGTATTAATGGGGAAAAACAAACAAACTAAGGGCTCATC
This sequence comes from Gambelia wislizenii, assembly GCA_030847615.1. Lineage (NCBI taxonomy): Eukaryota > Metazoa > Chordata > Lepidosauria > Squamata > Crotaphytidae > Gambelia > Gambelia wislizenii. The sequence continues at coordinate 28,934,494 of JAUMIR010000010.1, read as the reverse complement.
TAAGGCAATAAAATAGGGTGTGTGTTTTTACTTTTTATTACAAAGGCAAAATATTACAAAGGCAAAATATTGCTCCAGCGCACAGTGGGAATAGTTTTTTTAAAAAAAAATGTTTGGCAGCAGCAGATTATAGTAGGTAAAAATGCAAGTAATTCACTTGGAGCCGCCATCTTGACTGGTGAGCATGCAAAGCTTTGGGGAGACAATAAATAAATAAATAAATAAATAGTCTCAGCTGCTGTGAAATGCCATTACTGTGTGACACTCCATTTTTTTCTGGCTTCTATAGACAAGCCAGAGAATAACTGTCACTCAGTGGGTGAGTGTGTATGTAACAGGCTAACAGCAAACTATAATTTGTTATGTGCACAAATGCAAAAATGTCCACATGCAAGGCCATGCTGAAACACTCCCCCTTTCACTCTGCTCCTCCCACCCAAACTAAGGTGCAATAAGCCAGAGTTTGGTTTCTCTTTAGCCATTTCCTGGTTAGTTGTTATGCGCAAACTAAGCGTGGTGATTTTACTGCTTCGCTGGTAATCAACGTCAAATTCTGCCATTGTTTTTTTAATCTTCTCCCCAGCAAATGTGAAAGCTGCCCGAGGTCTTATGTTAATAGCCCTTGCCTGCTGTTTCCTTGCCTGGATCACCTCTCACGATCTTCTAACACACTGTTTGAAAAAGAAGGTGCCTGAGGTCCCGATTTCTTCGGCAGCTTACTACCATGCAGGTACAGATGGGAATCCAACTTGGGGGGGGGTATGCTTATACAACCAACTGTCTTCATTAATTATTATACCTTTTAATGGCTTGCATAAGGAGGACCCTGAGACCTTCTTACACAAAGGTTGGTCTGGATGGTGTAACATTCTGTAGTTATTCCAGATTGATATGTGGATGCTGCTCCACCCTCCCTCATTAATATAGCTACCTCTGAGCTCTCCACAAGCCCGTAGAGTTACGGTAGTGGATAATTTTACTATGCCAGCTTGCAATAGCCTTGGCCACTGTGTGTAAGCCACATTTAGGAATCATTATATTGCCCTTAGGTTAAAAAAAAATTAAACCCACCATACTGTGAGAAAGCTGAGTTTCAAATAACTTTTTTGGGGGAGGTAGATGGGCAATATATGGCTTTCTAGATGTTGGGCTAGAGTCTCCGTCAACCCTAATCAGCAAAGCCAGTTCTGAGGGATGGTGGGACCTGTGGTCCAACAACATCTGGAAGGTTTTTTGTCACCCCATGCCGCTCACAAATTTATATTAAACAAAGAAGAAATAGGTGAGTCAAGAAGAAGAAGAGAAAGCTTTTGTCATGTCCTACCTAGAGAAGCCCTCCTCAGAAAAAGGGGAAGAGGAGAATCAAGACGACAGACCACAATTGGTGCAGAAGGAGGTGGGCAGTCTTGTCATGACACTGATGGAGGCAGAGCCCAGTCCATCCCAGACAGCAACTGCAGACCAGGAGGAGGAGGCAGAGGAACTTCACCCTGTAGAGTGTTGTAAACTAAAACATGGGGAGCAAAGGGCCAGGAAATACACTACTTCTCTTTACATGGAAGACACTAAGCTAATGAGGCAAGCTGGACCAATTATTTTTTTTCTATACATTAGTTCTGCCCAGGCCATTACATTGATGCAAAACAACACCTCCCAGACTCAGGAGATTATCAGATGAGTGCCTAAAAAAATATTATGGCATTATATTTTACAGCATTCGTTTGTGCTCTGGCACAATGACACCCATTTTTGCACACTGCCATGATAACAATACAGAATTTCCCCAAGAATCCAGCAATACAAGTACTCGTGCCACTTACTTCCGTGTTTCTCCATGAATGAGATTTCGGTGATCTTGCGAGAAGATGTGAGCATGCTAAAAAGCCCCAAAACACAAACATTAAAAAAAAGAAAACATTCAGAAAAGCACAGATACACATTTATAAAGTTGTAAGCCAGATGGGGAGGTTTATAAAAAGAGTTTATGCTACCTAGTTTTCCCGTTCGCACCTGGAAGTGTTCTGACAGGACCGCCATTGATGCTGGAATTGTGCCAGCAGAATGGGGCACCTTGCACACACAAAAATCCGGGACACAAACACTGTGGGAGATCAATTTTTGACTTCTCCCCGACAATATAAAAAGAACTCACTTGTAACTGCAGCAGAAAGCTTGCATAACACCGTCGACTGATAAGGAAGCCCTTTTGCTATCTCATGGTGCTGTTATAATGTCGTTTTTTTATGTGTCTTATAATCTCCTTGCACTACACTGTTATAGTGCTATTATTCCACTTTAATTGCTATGGCTGGCTCCTGTGGAATCCTGGGATTTGCAGTTTAGGGGGAGCATGTAGAATTCTGAGCCAAAGAGCTCTTAGGCCTTGCTAAACTACAAACCTTAGAATTCCACAGGAAGCAGCCAGAGCAGTTAAAGTGGTGCTATAACAGTGTAGTGTGATAAAGTTTATTATCTAACGTTTCTGACTTTGTGGATTTTTGACCTTTGGCATGTACCCACAGACTAATCTTTCTGGGAACTCCGTTTTCAGCTTTGGACTCTGCTCAGATTTGCTTTTTTCCCTTTAAAATTTGGACTGCCGGGACCATATTTCTTCTTGTAATTCTGTGTAACCCAACAGCCCTGGGACTGGTGTGATTTTCCCCTTCTTGACTGTAGTTGGGCACTTCCCAAACTTAAACAAGACAGTTATAGCCATTGTGTAGACACAAATGGAACCCAGTCTGCAAAAGGGTTGTATTCTAAGATGGCAATTTGTGGAGCTCTTTCTAGATTAATAAAATGACATAAAAATTTCAGGATCTCCCAAAGCACACTAGGAGAGAGAAAAAATGACTATTCTCTTGTAAAGTTTAGAGTCAGCCATCATTCTAATACAGATCCAGCTCTCATCAGAACTCACAGATCTTGCATTCCTCAGGGAAGAGCTTGGAAGTAACTAGTAAACAATAACCAGATCTAGGAAAGGTTTCTTTTTGGACTATAAGTGTCTAGGAGATTGTGGAACCTGTAGTGTAAAAAGTAATGTTTTCAATAGCTGGTTCAGGGTAAAACAATGGAAACTTCCCTCCATTGGCTTCATATGGGATTCCATTTTAAAAAAAAAAACAATGTAAGCTAATAGCCTGAGCACAGAAACATTATTTTTTAATGTGGTTTGCATGTGTATCCATTGTAAATGTTCTTTCTCTTGCCTTTAGGACTCTGCATTTTGTGTTCTCTGACAATTATGTACCTCCACCTTAGAGATATCATGATGGAGACAGAAGTTGTGCATATGTCTCCAAACTGGGTGTTTTTTATGAGCATGTTCACTTGTTCTCTGTGCTTAGTCTTGGGTAAGTCAAGTGCATGGGGTGGCACTAATCCTAAGAATTGGCAATGGAGTGCTACTAACAGGGGAGGGTGGGAAACTAGTTCAGGTAAGAGGTGGTGGTGACAGAAAGAGATGTCTGAAGGTCCTTGAAAGCCTGTCATCAGGTGTATTTATCTATTGACTGTAAGCCTTCCTAGCCTGTATTATATCAACCCTTTTGAAGTGGTTTAGAACAAAAAGTAAATAGCAGACAAGTCAACAAGAAATAAACTCAAAAGAAGCTAGCAACTCAAGAGGAAAAAGACAGAGCAAACAAAAACTAGACCAGAGCTTGAAAAATGCTACTTTTTGGGATTCTAATTCCAAGCTGGCCAGGAAATTCTCAGAGTCTAAAAAAAGGTAAAGAGCCCAATTGTTGACTCTGATTGGCCAAGGTAAAAAACCAAGCATGACCCAGGAATGGCACAAAAATGTATATAATTCTTCACCTAATCCAATAAAAAATGTGTAGTATTCTTTTCCTGCTTAATGGATGGGGGCATGAAGCTGTTGCCACGAGGTGATGATGCCAGACATAATACACAATGAGTGATACTATATGATTGATCTCACATCAAAATCAGATGCCATTTTAAAAAATAAATATATAAATCTGGCCAACTTTGGAAATCTTCCCCATCGATCCCTTTTTGCATTTCTTGCTATAAAGCCACCTGAGTTTAGGAAGTTACTTTTTTTGCAAGCAATTTGTTATGTAACATGTTAAAACCTTGCAAAAGTAACTCATAGCCAGCAGTTCTCTCCGCTCTTCTTTTAAAATGTTATCTTAATACATTGCTTTACTTATTACATTACACTACATTACATTACATTCCTTGTTTTTTTTATATCTATCTATCTATCTATCTATAGATATATGTATTTGGAAATGCATACTTTAGGTGGTAACCTATTTTGTTACTTGCTATATCACCCATGATTTTGCGCTGCCATTTTGCTATTTTTTTAAATCACCTTAGGATGGATGAGGTAATGCCGTAAAACAGTGAAATTCTACTCAAAATACCTACAAATGCTGTAAAACATTGCTCTAGATTTTGACCATCTTACTTGTTAAACACAAAAGGTTATACTCCCACTTGTTACATTGTCTGTGAAATTTCATTTAGTTGTGTCCTTCTTATCTCAGAAAGTAACACACTGCTGGAAAAGAACAAGGCTGACGATCACCCAAAAATAGAAGCTAGCAAAATCACCTACAATTAATGAATGGTTATTAAAAACCCAAGAGATGTTGGAACAAGACATTTTAACAGCTAAATTACATAATATAACAAATCACAAATCCTTGGAAAAGTGGCTACCAGTAATAAAAGTCTGGGGGGAAAGAGGAATTAGATATGAGATTCAGGATTTACTAACATGAAGACTCAATTCAATCTTATTGATTAATTGTAAGCAATGAGTCAAAAAGAGGGTTAATAAAAAATGTTGAAATCATGACAATTTGTTAAACGGGGAGTGAAAAAGGAATAATTTTCATATGAAAAGAAGTTGAAATTATAGTACAGTAACAATGTTTGTACTTTATTTCAGGTAGTCGATTAGGAAGCCACAAAGATTTATGTTTTGAATGTATGTAGAGATAGAAAATCAGTTAAATTAACTTTGGAATGTTAATGTTTTTTTTGAAGAAAGGACAAGGGAAATTATTTGGAAAAACAATGGGAAATATGGTGAAACAAAATTTAGGCTAGACAAAATGTAATTATGATTTGGAAAATGTGTAAAAAATAATCATAATAATAAAAAAATAAAGTAACACACTGCTTGTAATGATGTTAGTTCCAAGCTCTGTAGAAGCTAATGGGTCCCATGCAGTGAATGCATTCCAGGGCTTCATCTGCACGTTAATGGAGCTATCCAAAGTGCTGAACTTGAACTTAAACTTGAACCTGAACTTGAACTTGACGGAGACCCCTGGCTCCCCCACTTACCCGGATCGGGCCCCATGCCAACCACCAGCAAATCGTGACAGAACAACAACAAGCATACCTATGTATAAACTCAGGGTGGGTGGGCGGGGCTTCAGCTCCCAGCTGGTGACTGCTGGGGGCTGCGCCGGGAGCGGGCTTTTATACTTGCTCCCGCCACGGCCTGCCGTGTCATCCAGCCATGCTGGAAGTGTGGCTGAATGTCCCTCCCCAGTCCCGCAGCCCAGCCAATCAGGTGAGGGAGCGTTCCTCCCCATTGGCCGAGCCTTCGTGCCCTTCCCAGCACCCAGTGGATGCTGGGAAGAAGAAGCCCCTGGGAATGGCTGCCCCCTGCGCTGCCCATGCAGTTCACGGGGGCCACCTCCCCTGACGGGGGGCAGCGCGAGGCAGCGGAGGACAGAGGGGGCACCGGCCAGGCCACAAACAGGCCCCACTGGCTAGCCAGTAAGCCCCCTTGTGGGAGATCTGGGTCAGTACCTTGTGTCACTTGCTTCAGGCAAAAATGCATAGCAGATGCACCTTCACCCTGACATGAGAGGCAACGTGTACTGTCAGTTCAGACTATGCAATGGATCCTCTAATGTAAACTTACAGGAATATTCACACTTGATTATTGCTCTCTAATTTCTTTTCCAGGTACACTTCGGATATTGTGGCAGAAACACCTGGTTAGGGGAAAGAAAAAATTAAGAACCCAAATAACACTGCTACAGAGAAAATCTTCTCTTGAGATGAATTAGCTGCATCCATAAACGCAGGCACTTCCCACTCCAAGCCCAACAGCAAGGTTCTGGGATCTGGTTTGACAAAAGTAGACAACCAAAGTGGTCCTGTCACTTATGCTGTCACTTATCCAAGAGCTATTTGGGACATTTAAGAGCCTCTGTGAGACATCCACTTCCATCTCTGCAACATTTGAAAGTCCATCAGCCAACAGTAATTTACTGGAATGGTTTAAATGATCCTACTCATTGTTACATTTGCTTTCTCTTTAGAATTCTGCATTTCTCCTTCCTCCCTCAACCTCAAGAAAATACGTCTCCCTGTTCCCTGGATCATTATGACATCTTTGCCATAATTTTTATATAACACCATTATAAATAAGTATCTTGACAAATGGGTTCTTCTCCATAGAATTCTACTGATGTGAGGAACTGGGCAGGGGGGAGAAGGCATACTGAATTTCTTTCTCAGGTAGCTTTTAAAACATGGGTGGCCAACTCTGACATTCCACATTTGTTTCACTGTAACTCTCAGACTCTCACACCATTGGCTATGCTAGCTAGGGATGATGGGGTTTATGGTTCATCTGGAGGACCACAGCTGCCCAATAGGGATGTGATTCTTCACCATGTTTCTTCTTTGAGAAACCAATGGGTAATTTTAACCATTTTCTTCCTGCTGTGAGAAAGTCTTTGAAAACCACACAGTTTCCAAAGGCTGTTTACAATGTGGAACTTATTATGTACAAAATTCATGCATGATGGTTTCACAACCCCCTCCCTTTCTGTGCAAGAAACAGAATTTTTCTGCATGAAATTTCTTTTTCTGCACACAAATATTATTTTATATGCAGAAAAGTTCTCCCACACAAAACAACCTTGGATTTTGTGCAGAATAAGTTGTGGATTGTGAGGATACTTGTCAATCTGGGATTCTTCTTCTCAGGGTTTCATGACACTAAAAAATAAAACAAAAATATTTTCTGAAAGTTCTCTTAAAAATATTTTCAAATATTCATTCCTTCCCCTATTGTCCAACCCTTTGCTAAAAGAATAACAGCCATGATAGAAGTGTCAGCCTTACTATACCTCTGTGTATAGGTTATCTTCCCTGAGGAGATCCACCCATGTCCTCAATAGATACATATAGACTCTAGGGATTTTAATCTTTGACCATTTCTTCCTCACATGCAAGGAGCAATAATTGCTTGAATTTTCTACCTGCTGAGGGAGAAAACAAAATGTTCCTCCACAGTATTCTCTTAGCATTTGATCATCCCAAATTGTTGTTGGAGTCATTAACCTGCAGAGAAAATTTTGTGGGGTGTTTTTGTGTGTGTGCAGTGAGCAAATTTTCTGCACAGGAAATCCATTTTCTACACCTTAAACTTGTTTTCTGTCTTAAAAAGGCATGTTTTTTTCCCTCACACAATAATTCTTCTGGAACACTTTTAGAGTTTTGAATACTGGGTGGAAACTACACAAAAGCCTCACTGTTCTTTTGTTTTTCCCATCAAAGTTTTCCAACTATTGGAAAACCCATTTCCATCCTGGAAACCAATGATCTATATTTAAAAAACTCTTGGGTATGTTGCCTTTCCCAGTATGTTGATTGGCTGCTCAGAAAATACACCCAACCAATCAACACCCACATGCAAATTCCCTGTCCACCTCACAATCCACTCCTACCACTCAACCTGCATCTACACTCCCAGCCTCACAAGGCCCCTCTCTCCTCTCACTCCCTCAGCCACTCACCAGTCGCAGGCTTCAATGGGACCCAGGTAGTTAATTGGTGGAAGTGGAGCAACAGAGTGAGTCACCCTCAGCAATTCTGGGGAAAGTGTGGAACACTGAGAAGGGGGAAGGGGAATTTAAAAATCCATGGGACTACCTTACAGGGTTGTTGTGAGGTCTACCAAGCATTTGGGGGGGGAAGTTTTTTAATGGCACATGTTACTCTGGGTACAGCTAGTTCAGAATATTCTTCCCATCTTTAAAGACACCAGATACAGGCTGCTATCCTGTATGACATCTGAGGGCTTCCCTATAGCCAGACATGCAATGATTACTACAGTGATGAGGAACCCACCCACCCTGGAGACCCCTGGCAGATCTCAGTGCTGAGGCCAGAATGTTGTGTCTGCCTATGGGAAGATAGTTGTGCAATCCTGCCTGCTCTCCCTGAAGCAGGGAATGGGTGTGTAGGGACTACAGATACTGCCCAATAATTTGTGGAGGGCTTTGGGTGCTGTGGAGGGAGAAAGGGAATACCTATTCCCTCAGAGCCCCCCAAAAGGACCTCCACACATGCAAAGGAAACTTACACATGGGGAAATCAATAACAAGATGCCAGCCAATGACACTCTTTTACCACACAACCCTTTCTTGGTTTGTTTTATATTTTAAGTTTTATTACTGGCTCTGAACATTCTACCATTATAAGGCTGTTGACACACTGCAGAAATAATCGAGTTTGACACTGCTTTAATGGCCATGGCTCCATGCTATGGAATCATGGGATGTGTCATTTTGGGAGAGGTTTAGCCTTCTCTATCAGAGTGCTCTGGTGCCAGCCACAACAAACTACAAATCCCAGGATTCCATAGCATGGAGCCATGGCAGTTAAAGCAGTGTCAAACTGGATTATTTCTGCAGTGTGTCAGCAGCCAAAGATTTTGATAGTGAACCAAGCAGCTTATTTGTTTTCAATACGCTTTTACTGACTGGTTTAAACACACACAAGCACACACAGTGTGTGTTTATGTGTTGTGTGTGTGTGAACTGCCATGAAGACATTTGCCATTCAGGCATGATGCAAATTAGATGAATAATAAATACTGACAAACTAACCAACTGGGTCCAAAACAAGAGGCCCAATTCCTTATTGAGTGGAATAAAAGCTCAGTGGCTTCTTCTTCATTGGTTTGCAGCTTCATGTTGAAACCTCCTCCTCATCATCATTAAGCCAACTCCTACTGTGGACAGAGTAGCAGGCATTCAGTCCCCTGTCATGAGAGGTTTTTGTGGGAAAAGCTGTGTCAGTAGGAATTTGCATATAGGAGTCCTGTCTTCCTCATTATCTTCCTTGTGACATCATGGGCCCATTCACACTACAAAATCAGAGCAATATGATTCCACCTTAATTGTTATGCCAACATCCTCTGGGATCCTAGAATTTGCATGTTAGGGAGGAGTATTTAGAAGCTAGCTTGAGAGTTCTGGTGCCTCACAATACTACAAACCCCAGGGTAGGCATGGCAGTTAAAGTGAAATAACAATGACATAATTCTATAGTGTGAATGGACCCCCATGAGGCACCATTATGAGGGTTGGAGCTGAGATGGTCAGAAGGTTGAAAACAAGGTAACACATGCTTGATGCAACACAAGTTTTGCTGTTATGGGACTTCAAGTTGACTCTGACTTATGGTGACCCTGTCATAGGGTTTTCTTGGCAAGATTTTTTCAGAGGAGTTTTTCCATTGCTTTCTTCTGAGGCCAAGAGAATGTGATTTGTGCATAGTCACCCAATGGGTTTCCATACCTGAGTGGGAATTAAAACCTGTGTTAAAACTCACCCTCTGGAGTTGGAAGATTCAGACACAAATGAGATAGTTGCCTATAAATCTTCCAGTTTGCAACCATTCTATCTTGGTGTCTGGCAGTACTCTTCAGTGTTAGTGTTTTCTTGACTTGGACTGCTACTATTGACAACTCCTTGCTGACTTTGTTTATCTGGACTACTGACTGACTTTAATGACTTCTGGACTGGTTGACAACCACCCTCTTTTTGATCCCTTCATCTTGCTGGATAATCTATCAATGACTTGGAGTGGATTAACTACCTGACAGACCTTGCATTCCAACCACCTAACTCCTGGGTCACTTTCTGAGTGGAGCATAGGGCACCCTGATCCAAGACTCAAACCACGACACCATGCTATCGCTAAATAATACCTTAGTTAACTTATTTTAGGTACCTCCATTTTGGATCAAATCTGTTGTACCTAAAACACTGTGCACAACTCTTTCTGTGTAACAACCCTGAGAGCCTGATCCTCTCAGACCCTTTCAGACTGGATTTGGGGATTAGCAAAATGAAACAAGGTTACTTGTGTAATAAGATCACATATAGTTTATTGATGTAACTGTTCTGGAGTCCTGATCCACTGGGGTTTCAGCTCAACTAGGCTTGAGGGTCTGTCAAAGTGAAACTAAGGACTTTATCACACGAGTCTGAAATCACGCGATTACGACAGGATAGTACCACAAATTGGTTCCTGTTATCAAACAACGTCATTGTCCCCCCATGATCTGTGTGTGTTCTACCCTTTAATTACATGTAACTTTTCACTGATGGACAAAACTCATGAATAACCCTCAATATCACTCTTCACAGTATTGATGAACATGGGAAATCATGTCCTGCTGTAATCACATGATTACAGCTTGAATGGATGGTCCTCTTTTCCCCCTCCCCTTTCTCAACAAGAACACATACTTCAACCTCTGGGGGAGAACGTGAAGACAACCAACAGGACACTGTTTTAATGAAATATTCCCTTTACTTGATATGTTTTTATATTTGTTTAAGTGTTTATTTGTGTAGTTCTTTCATTATGTATATGTTTTTGGTGTTTTTAACCAAAGTTGCACCTTCTCATGCGAATAGCTGAAATCTCGCCCATGCAAAATCATGGAAATAAGAGATTTTTTTAATTAAAGATGCATTATTATTATTAATAATAATAATAATACCCCGCCCCTCTGTTAAAAACAATCGGGGTGGCATACAACAGCCATAATGAAGCATTAATACACTCTTACTAGAAGGCAATGTGAAGAGAAGTATTACTACAGTGTAAACTGAAATCCTATTTTTAAACCGCTACTGGTGGTCATGCCATAATTCCATGGCGGCAGTATCCCTCAATTACAGCAACATGAGATAATTACTGTGATCATGCCACTATGTTTCTGCTTTCCTCAATAGACATTCGCCCGATAAAGTCCTAAGTCAAAGATGCAGTAAAACTATGGTTTATTGATTACATAAAGATGTTACAAGGAATAAAACAAACAAGCAAGAAAGCAAGCAAGTGACCACAACTCTTAAGCAAATGCAAAGATATGTCATGTCCTTTCAATGGATTGAAGCTGCCGTTTGTCACAGTTGCCTTTCACTGGGGGCTGTGCAATGAACTGGGTGCTGCCCCATGCATTGGGTTCCTGGGCTGGATTATGGTGGCATGCACACACACACCCTCAGGACCAGACCACTGAGCTGATTTCTTGTGATCTTTAAACCACAAGAAATGTGACTTAAAGCAACAAGAGCTCTGAAAAGTGCTGGCCCTTCCATAGGCTAAGGGAGACAATAGCCCTGTTCTAACCAAGGAACAACTTCCCAGGCATTCTAAGTCAGAATGTCAGCATCCGTTACAGCGTGAGTTGACCTTGCTCAACTAGAGAAACTGTAGCTGAAAAGCTGCATTATTAATATTGTTTTTGCTAGAGGTCTGCTTGATCAACTAGTAAGTGCCCAGTTACTATTCCTTGTCCAGGGGTGAGTGACTGTCAGGGTTTAGGGGGCTACATTGGACCTTGGGAGATTTGACTGGGAGATCCACACACTCCATAGCACCACTCTGAAAACAAAAACAATAATAGTAATAGCCATCATCATCATCATCATTGTCGTTGTTGTTGTTGTCATTGTTGTCATCTTTTGCCCATAAAAAGACCTCTAGGGGCACGGGGACAATATTGCTACTCAACTGGCCATTCTAAGCTCAGGAAGTACATTTTTACAATAGGAAGTGATTCAAAAGTCACTTGTAGCTCACTGGATTTTTAGGCCTCTCTTGGATCTAAAATGGCCCAGGGATGGGAGGAAATATGGCAAAATTGCTCCCACACCCACTAGAGGCCATTTTTACAATATAAGAAGAACATTTTGAAGTTAAATAAAGTTAAATAAAGAAAGATATAAATCGACAGTATAAAAATGATATATATATAGCATGGAAATAAATTAATGTAGCAAGTTAATATGACTGATATGATCGTCTAAATAAGGGGAAAGCATTATGGTACTGAGGCATTGAAACAGACAAGTTTTATTATCATATGCTGTATATAAAATTCACAAAATTGTACTTTAAAATGTTTTTATAATTATATTTTAATAAATATATATTAATATACAATATAAATATAAAAATATTTTAAGTCCACTTTTGTGAATTGTATATACAGCATATAGTAGTAAAACTCATCTGTTTCAATGCCTCAGTATCATAATTCTTTTCCCTCATTTAGTATGTTCTGTATTTAACTTCTGTTTATATTGCCAAATCTGATTTCAAAGGATGGCAGATGAAGACATCAGGTTAAAATCCCACGTCCAGTCCTTTGCTTAATGTTTTTGGACCAGTGGTATCTTCCATATCAGTGGACAGTGAATCTACTTTGAGTTTTAGTCCAAATTTTAAAGAAGCAATCAAAGATGTTGAACCTTTGGACGAAAGGTTCATCACCCTGGATAGCTTAATTAAAATTTGCGCTAAAACCTGAAGGGAAAACACTGCCCCCCCCGCCACATGGAAGGCACCAGTCTCCAGTGAGAAAATGACACAGTATGGGAGGCTGGAGGTGGGATTTTAATTGGATGGATGTCTGGTTTGAAGCCACCTGCCCCCATGGTATTTAATCCAATAGGAAGGCTGTCTCTAAAACACCCTTAATTAATGTAAGAGTTCTGCTTGCTCATCTGAAAATCCCATATGGGCCTGAGTTAAAAATAAGGAGGTTGGGTTCAAATCTTGCCTCTACCACTTGTCTCTGACTTCCAGGTGCTACATCTAGTACCAGATTAAAACAGATTGAGAACCTAACCTGTGTTATGTTTAAGAAGCCCATTAGCACTACCAAAAAAAGTATATGATTCTTTCCCCCCACATAATCTTTTAACATTTTTATTAGAATATAAGGCCAAACCCCCCCACAACTAGCAACATATGTATTTACAAAATAGAAGAATAAAAATAAATGCATAATGATGAAATCTTAAAGAATTATTCCATCATATCATTGCTTATTACTTCCTAACATCTAAATTTGGTGCTAATTATACATAAATTAGCATCTTCATTATCATCTTATACCTGAACAGTTCATCTACTGATTATTTTCATAATTTGATTAGATTTAAATCAGGCAGGAGATCAAATAGAAATAGATAATAAAGCAAATATATTATTCTAACAACGGCCTATTGGGCTACATGCCAGCATGGCCTTACTTTCTCCACCCAGTCTAATGCATATATTCTAAGTATAACTTTTAGGATACCTGATGCTGTTTTGTTTTCCTCTCTGTTCAGATTCTTGACAAGACTTCCCTCATGCATTTCTTCAAGAAGATGCACCGCGTCATGTGTTCCATCAACATTGTGTTGCTCATAATCGCCACACTATCTCCCTTCTGGCTGGTGCATCGCTGTGTGACCGGTGATGTCCATATGGGACTGTGGGTGGTTTGCTTTGAAAAGGACTGTACTAAAAGTCCTGTCACCACAGGTAAGCAATACCAGGACTGGAGTTCCCGTTTCTATGGTAGAAACCTGACTCAGGAAGAAGGTGGCCCTCCTTGGATTCAGCTGATAGCACACTAGCTCAGGAGCATTGCCATGAGTACATGCAGCATCGAGGAACAGAGTGGGGCAATGGAAGCCCTGAACTTTCCTTTAAGCACCTTGATGCATTCACAGAGCTTGGTAGTAACATCTAACAAATAACAAGTTGCATGCAATTTCTTCCTTTCCCTGATAACAGAAGTACAGTCACAATACCTTATGATTTTAAGTTATGTTCATAATTCAGTCCTTTCCCAGTGAAATGGTAACTTTTTAATTACTTTCTATAATTACAGGGCACAGCCTTACTAAACGGTGGGAGAATATCACATGGTTCATGTGCTGGTTCGTATTCTTACCTCAATGCTAAATATGCCATCATGATTCAAGACAGATGTGCATTCTCCTAATAGTATTTGTTGTTAATATTATAGTTGTTGAACCAGAAGCCCTGGTGGTGCAGTGGTTAAATGCTGTTACTGCAGCCACAACATTGTGAGTTCGATCCTGTGGGGCTCAAAGGTTGACTCAGTCTTCCATCCTTCTGTAGGTCAGTAAAATGAGTACCCAGCTTGTTGGGGGCAATTAGCTAACATGTTGTAAACCACTTAGAGAATGCCTAGTGCTATAAAGCGGTGTAGAAGCATAAATGCTATTGTTAACAATTTGTAAACCGCTGTCATGTCAGCTTCTACTTATGGCAACCCTATGAATGAGAGACCTCCAAGAATCCCAGTCATCAACTGCTGTGCTCTAATCTTGCAAACTCAGGATTGTGGCTTCCTTGATTGAGTCAATTCACTTGTAATGCAGTCTTTTTTCTTTTCCTACTGCCTTCCACTTTGCTAAGCATTATTGATTGAGTTCCTGCATCAAACACATAGCCACAAAGTCATAACTATGTGTACGCTCCCCACCTGACCCCTGATACCCACCTGAAAAGACAGGCAGTCATCCAGAGAAATGGAAGTCTGTGCTGCTGGCAAGTGGAACACTGCAGGATGATGTGACCAGTCCCCTTTCATCAGTGAGCAATGTTGGGAGGAGCAAAACTATTCATTGCAATGTTGCTCACTGGAAGGAGGGGTGTTGGGACACCAAGTCAAACAGCTGATAAGACAGCCCAGCTCGACAACAACTCAGTTGCAAGCACAGTACCTGGGTTTGTCAGTAGCAGTCCTAGAGGGTCAGGAGTCCAGAGAGAGCGAAGAATGAAGAGGCAGTCCAAGGTCAAAAGGATTCCGGCAGGTGGGTCAATGAAGACAGTCCAAGGTCAAGATATCCGAGGTTTCAAGAGAGCAAGGTTCCAAGAGCCAGGAGAGTCAAAGGCAGAGGCGTCCTCCAGGAAACACAGACAGCCTGAGACAAGGAATTCAGCGTCCCCCAGCTGCTTATGTTGGCCCAGCTCCCACTCCCAGCTGCTGGGTGATTGATGAGCTTCTGTCTCTTAATCTCCGGGAACGACGAAGCCACACCCTCTCTGCTCTTCTTTGGCTAAAGGTAGATACCTGCTCTTCTACCTCTTGCTGTTCCTCCACTATGTCTCCAAGGCTTGGACCCTGTGCTGGGGGAGGGCTAGGCTGCTGAGCCCTGGGTTCTTCAGGGCTAGACTCAGACTCAGCCAGCTCTCTGCAACTGGCTCAGCCTCCTCGCCTTCTGAGTCCTCAGAGTTCTGGCTGACCATGACAAGGGGGCTGGTCACATCATCCTGAAGTGCCCCACTTACAGACCTCCATCTCTGGCTTTTCAGGTGGGTTTGGGGGTCTTTTGCAATCATGGTAATAGTGTCACAATCACAAATAAGAATACAAATCAGTTAAAATGTTCTAAGGGTCCATCTACACAAGGGGGAAAAATCCAAAGTACTTCATAGTATTGGCATCTCGCAGCAGCACTGACATGTCTAAATGGTTTTTCTGGACTCTGAAGCCCCCATAAGCCTCATATTCCTGATGGTGGCCATGAGTGATTTACTCATGTTAGTTCTTCACCTCTACCATTTAAAAAAAAAATCATCACAAAGTGCGCTGGTGAGATAAAGTGATTTTCCAATTTTATAGGAAAGCAAAACTGAAAATATTGATTCTGTTTTATCACCTTAGTGAGTGATCGCTAAAGTGAAAATCCAACATGGCAGAAGTGGGTGCTTGCCCTGCTAGCAAGCTCCGACCCCACTCTCACCTAGCCAATCAGCTTTGTGCTTCCCTTTGAATTTCCTGTCGTTTAATAGTTTAAATGAGCAGGAATGCGCACCCCTGCACAATTTTTGAAAAAGTACAGGAAAATCTGAGAAGGCTTTTACTGTGGTTTTTTGCCGTTTTGGGCCTCCCTTCTTCCAAATAGTGTGGATTGGCACTGGATCCCCTTTAGACAGGTAGGATTCCCATCAAATTCCACGAGGGGTATTTTCACCATTTAGATGGGCCCTAAGTCTAATTTGGGACATCATAACTAATAGGATGCTGGACATAAACTTTTTCATTATACTTCCAAAGTATAACAGCCTCAGTTTAGTTATCTTGGCTCCTAATGAAATGTCAGACCTGGTTTGCTCTAAGACTCATTCATTTGCTTTTTTAGCAATCCATTGTGTCTGTAGAACTCTTCTCCAGGACCATATTTCAATGAGTTGATCTTCTTCCTGTCAGATTGAATGTATACTTCTGTCCTATGAATGTACACTTTCATCATTTCATTGATTTCTTCAAGGGAGCGTGCAAGCTGCCCAAGGTTTTATGATAATTGCCCTTGGATGCTCATTCATTGCCTTGCTGGCCGCTCAGGGTCTTTTCAAGCGTGTATTTAAAAGGAAAGTACCAGAGCTCCTGATTTCTTCTCTGGCTAACTACAGCACAGGTACTTTTTGAGTCTCACCATCATCTGTACTAAACTGCAAACTCAGTTCTTTGATTATTTCTTCTTATGTGGAAAAAAATGCCTCCCCACCCAAGGGGGGAGGTATCTATATGGTTCAGAATCCCCAAATTTTGCAGACCCTCCCCCAATCTTTAGGAGAAAAAAAGAAAAAAAATTCTCCAGACCAATGAAGACTGAGCATGCTCAAGGAGCATGGAATGCTGACTATCTGAGGATTATGGGAGATAAAAAAACAAGGAACTGAGTAAGGGCATTAATGTGTGTAATGCAATTGGTCCTCCATATCCACAGATTCTGCACCCATGGATTCCGCCATCCATGGCTTGAAAACATTAAAAAAAAAAAAAGAAACAACTTCAAAGAGCAAACCCAATGAGACCTTCTGCTGTGCTTTCTGCAACCAGACTTGTTTATCTCAGATTGGCCTTTTTAGTCATCAGCGCGCTTGCAGAAAGTGAGGGATGAGTCCTTCCTGAATCTTCATTTGCGAAGAAAAGAGAGAGAGAGAGAGAGAGAGAGAGAGAGAGAGAGAGAAGGGACATAATTTTACTATGGCATTGTGTATAATGGGACTTGAGCATGCACAGATTTTGGTATCCACGGCTCTGGAACCAACCCCCAGTGGATACTGAAGGCCCACTGTGTTACATATAGGTTTATATGAACATAGGTATGTGATATAGGGCTTGACAATGCTGCTGTTCAGACTACAACTCCCATAATCCCCCAACCATCATTCTGGAAACTGTAAATCAAAAAGTAACTCTGCCAAATTTGATACAATACTAAACATGTACAGACAAGGCCACAGGTAGACCACTCTAAGAATAAAGTCAACCGTTTGAACTTTTAAAATGGTTTTTGCAGTTATATTTATAGAAATAAAAGTTTGTTCTCTCCTCTTCCCAAAATATCCCTGATATGTCTCTCTCTCTCTCTCTCTCTCTTTCTCTCTCTCTCTCTCTGTGTGTCCCACAGTTTCATAGCACTGCAGAATATGTGCATAATGTGGCACTAGGCACAAAATTCAGTTGCCTTAGAAAATTATCTATCATTTTTTAAACACCCTCCCCAGTTTCTCCCCTTTTTGTTATTGAAAAAGTGTGTCTGAAATCTCAGAAATTATCAAGGTGGCAATTTCCTACGCTTGGGTGAGTGGATGGGGCTTTCGCATCATGATCATGATAATCATGATCACCCATTTGCATAGAACTTTTAAGCATTCATAATGATTATTTTGGGCTTGTCTAGATTGGCAGCATACCCCACCTTACCCCCATCTCAGACCCCTGAAGTCCTGACAATGCAGGGGATTTTCCTTGTTCTGCCCCTGGGCAGTCCTCACCACCACCAGGGCAGATATGGGGCTGAGATGGAGAAAGGTGGGACAGGGTCAGATACAACATTTTTGTAAAATACCACTTTTACTCTAGTCCTACTGGATAGGAATGGATCAGGCCCCGCAAGACTGTAGCGATGGGCCAGCATGCCCATCTGGACTTCCTCCTGGGCCTGGAACAAAGCAATGGGCCTGATCCATGGCTGGGATATGCTGGCAGGGAGACAGCATATCCTGGCTTTGTAGATGAGCTATCTGTAGGCATTTTCATGTTGGAATGTATCTAACAAAGTAGATCTGTACTGTAGATCTGCACTGGAAAATAGATCTGTACTGTAGTCCTGATGCTGCAGATGGGAAAACACTAGCAGAGTCAAGATGTATGCTAGATTGAACTTCAAGACTTCTTGTCATATAGCTCATTCTCCAAGTTCTGTTTTATATCAGCTCTGGGCTTTTCCCTTCCATCAAAAGTAAAATATACTACTGAGCGGGAAAGTTGCTTTTGTGGTCCATGGGTGTTTGCAGAGATTACAGTAAATGCAAGAGTTTAGGTCACTGAATCTGGACTGATTAGTCCCAGATATGCCTGCTTTTAATGAAAACTATCATCCTAATACCACTGTCTTCCTCACTTGCAGGACTGTGCACCATCTGTTCTGTCATGATTATGTTTTTTGAGCTTCAAGTTGTTGTAGCAGCAGAGGTTTTGCGCCTAGCACTTGACTGGGCTTTTTCTGTCAGCTGTGTCTCCTTCTCTTTGAGCTTGGTATTAGGTAAGCAGAGGGACTGAGAGCCATTTTGTTCTTCTTGTTGTGTGACTCCAAGTTTTTTTTATAACTTAGTGACCCTAACACAAACCTATCATGGGGTTTTCTTGGCAAGATTTGTTAAAAGGAGGTTTGCCTTTGCCTTCCTCTGAGGCTGAGAGAGTGTGGCTTGCACAAGGTGAATTTCCATGGCTGACCAGGGATTCAAAACCTGGTCTTCAGAGCTGTTGCCCAGTTCTCAAACCACTACATCCTAGCTTTTTAACTACTCAGTAATTCAAGGGAAGGACGTATGTAGACAAAGATGGAAGTGGTGGTAGTGCAGTCTGATAGACCAGGGATTGGAATCATAGAATCATAGCATTGGAAGAGACCACAAGGGCCATCCAGCCCAACCCTCTGCCATGCAGGAATACGTAATCACAGAATTCCCAACAGATAGCCATCCAGCCGCTGTTTAAAAACCTCCAAAGATGGAGACTCCACCACACTCTGAGGCAATGTATTCAACTGTGGAACAGCTCTTACTGTCAGGAAGTTCTTCCTAATGTTTAGGTGGAATTTCTTTTCCTGGAGTTTGAGTCCATTGCTCCATGACCTAGTCTCTGGAGCAGCAGGAAACAAGCCTGCTCCATCCTCAGTATGACATCCCTTCAAATATTTAAACATGGCTATCATGTCCCCTCTCAACCTTCTCTTCTCCAGACTAAACATGCCCAGCTCCCTAAGCCGCTCCTCATAGGGTATCATGGCTTCCAGACCTCCCACCATCCTGGTTGCCCTCCTCTGGATACGTTCCAGCTTCTCAATATCCTTCCTGAATTGTGGTGCCCAGAACTGGACACAGTTCATACAGCCTTCCAGATGTTATTGCACTGCAGCTCCTAGCAGCCCTAGCCAGTATAGCCAATGGTGAGAAATGCTGGAAGCTGATCTGAATTTGGAGGGCCATACATATCCCCCTTGTTGTGGCAGATTCTGCCATGGGCAGGGCTCTCTGAAAACCTGGTTTTTATTGGCCTGAATCCACCATACCCTCACCATAGCAGAAATATCCAGATGAAAACCTCCCACCTACTTACTGAAATGTGCCTGAAGCCCCCCTGCATGGCAGTTCTGTGCTGAGTAAGCAAGTGGACTCAGAGAAGCCTCTGGCTATGTCCCCATAATCTCAAAACATGAAATGATCTCAGAAGCCTGAGACACCACATGTAGAATTACATTACACAACCACGATGCAGGATATTGGCCATGGGTTTCCCCCTCACTTGCCCAGGACCAAAAAAAAAAAAAAAAAAAGGACAATTCTTGAGCATTGGGATAATCATATTATGCTACTGAACTAGGGATGGATATAAATTCATTTGCTATGGGTTTTGTTGTTATTGTTCATAAGTTAAGAACTTACCGTAATTTTCATAAGTAAATGAATTGGACAGCAAGGACTTGAGATTAAAAACATGTGAACGTGAGAAAATTGAAACCAATAGTTTTCTCCATATGGGCATGGAGCTATGGACAGAATTCTCTTGGTGATTTACAGTGATGTGACCACAGGTTGTGCCAGCATAAGTCTTTTTTGGATTTTTTGTAAGGAGGTATCCTGTACCTTCTTCTACAAGGCTTTCCTTCCAGTTATGCAATGGCAGCCAGATGGTGTCCAGGCTCAGTTTTACCTCCCCTTGACAGTTCCTGGGCAGCTGTTAATGTGCTAACAAGGATTCTAAAACCAATTTGCCTTGTAGCAGAGGCTCCAGGCTACATGGCTACCGATGGGCAGCAGAGGCGTGTTTACCCATTGAGTGTTTATAAATACACATATAAAATACACATATATAAATACACATTCAGTTATGAATGCATAACCCTAGGTTATGTATCTGTAACTGCAACCATGAATTCCAGCCACTGTGGGAAAGTGAAACTGTTAAGTTTGTCCATTGCAAGGCTGAGCCAATACCAGATGTCAACCTCCACATTGAAACTGAAAATTGTCAAATGTAATTTTCTTATAAAAGAGATTTCTGTTCTGCTCACAGACACCTTTCCAGATGGTGGTCCTTGTGATCCCTCTTTGCCTTACCATCTCTGAAAATAAACAGTGAATCCTATGCTGCACATTTCAAGGATGAGTCAAGATCTACCCACTTCCCCATTTGTTTTCCAGGTACACAAAGTCTGCTTTTTCACCAGTATTTGCTCTCAGAAGAGAAAAAGTTGAGCTCCCAAGTAAACCCATTAGAAGAATCACAGTCATTATCTTCGAACCACATGGAGACCCCTGCGTAGAAAATGGATAAGATCCACATATGTAGACATGTTCTATTCTGAGCCAAACCCTAGGCTCTGGAAACCCCATTGGACAATGGATGTTCTAAGTTGCAAAACTATTAAACAAAAAGTAACTTGTTATGGGTGGGCAAGCCTCCACGAGATAGCATTTTCCATTGGTGTTTGATGGCTTCATTCTGTGTTTTAATCTGAACTTGAAAGGAGCTCTCCAAAGTGCTGAGCTCTATCCCCAGTTTGGTCCAGCACCTTGGATAGCTCCTTGAAAATCTGGAATAAACCTGGAATGTCTTCTCTGCCACTGTTACATGGTCTGCTCAGTTGACCTTTCAGCTGCAGGAAGATGACACTTCCACCTTCCTCCACCAGCAAGCGAGATTGTGACAATCAGAATCAGGACCCCTATCATAATACCTTGTCACAGCCTCACTCACTGGTGAGAGAGACATGGAAACATCCTCCCAGGCCCCAGTTTCCAGATGAATAGACCTCCATTTCTCAGCATAGCCACTGCCTGGTAAAGTAGATTTGGAGGGGTGGGACCAGAAGACGTTGCTTAGGTACACATGAGTAACAAAGTAGGTGATGTAGAATGGGCCACTGTCTATAGTTAGAGCTACATTGCAGTCATTTCATGAAGAGGAGGGTGTTACTGTCCTTCTTGCAGATAAACAGACAATTTAATATCAGATGTTAGTTTCGGAGGCAGGGAATAATACTATGCTATTGTCTAAATGCTGTCATATGAGAAATATTCAATGAATTTAACTTTTCAGAGCTGGGAATAATCTTTTCCAAAAGGGAAATGTGTTTTACTTGATAGCCAAATCCCTCTGTCACCGCCCAAAAGAGGCGTTGGCTCTTTTTTTCAGTATTAAGCACAAAGAAAATGAGGAATGTGTGTGTGTGTGTTTTTAAAAAATGACTTTGAACCCTGTGAGTCTTGTAAGCAGGTTCATATGATACCGCATCTTGTCCATGTTACAACTGTCTTTGTTTGGAGTACTGCACTGGAGCCACCTGAGAGAAATAAGAAGATGTTCTCCAGAGTGAGAGCTTGTAGATCACCAAGCTGTATATCCCTAAAAAACAGAATAGTGAAAAGAAATAAGTAATTGAAATCAATAAAGCTATCAATTGTGTTTGAAATTGTTTTATTGAAAGGATCAACTTAATTATAGCTATTTTTTAAATGTAAAAATGAGCCAGTGTGGTGTAGTGGTTTGAGGGCTGGACTACAACTATGGAGGCCAGGGTTTGAATCCCTGCTCAGCCAAGGAAACCCACTGGGTGACCAAGGGCAAATCACACTCTCAGCCTCAGAGGAAGTCCAAGGCAAAACCCCTGTGAACAAGCCTTGCCAAGAAAGCCTTGTGATAGGAAATAATTTGAAGGTGGAGGAGGAGGAGGAGGAGGAGGAGGAGGAGGAGAAGAAGATCAGGCCTGTTACTCCTGCGTTACCTGAACAGAACAAGAGGAAGTCCAGATGGGCATGCCAGCCAGTTGCTGTAGCTGTCACCACTACAATCTCCTTCACTCTCCTGGAAGGTAGGAAGCCAGCCCACAACACGTGACCAAGGCCCCCTGCATGGACCAGCCTTGGTCACATGCCATGGGACTCTTCATTGCTGTGAAAGAGCAATGGCAAACTAGCAGCTACAGCAACAGACCAGAAGGGTCTTACAGGGCCCAATCCATTTTTTGCCAGTGGGAATGGATTAAAGCAGGTGTTATGTTAAAACACTGTAATGGGCTCTATCCCATCTTCCCCCCATTTTAGCTCTATCTTTGCCCTGGGGGCCATGAGGACTGCCAAGAAGCATAACAGGGCAAAAACCCTGATTTGTCAGGACTACAGAGCTCTAAGACGTGTGGGGGGGGGGGTAAGATGGGGTATATTGCCCATGTAGATAAACCCTGTGTCAACATTTTATTCCATTTGCTATCTGAACTTACCAAAATTAACACACTATTTATTTCTCCTACTGGACCAAACTGAAATTTAATTATAATCACCTGAAGTCTACATGTGCTACTTAGTTATGCAACTACCTGAGTTGTGTGTTTAAGTAGCATCTCCTGGCCCAATCTCCCACATCCCCAATCCTGCCTTACTGGGCAGTAGCTGCTGTGAGTGACAGAGGTCTGTTCTGTTGATTGAGGAGATAGACCCTGTGATCAGAAATGACTTGAAGGCAAAGAACAAAAAAGAAGAAGAAAAAGAAGAAGAAGAAGAATCAATGTCACACAACCTGAAATAAACAAATGTGGGTGGGGATTTGGTGAAACACAGTAGACCTAAGACTAGGGGCTTTTTTCATCTCTATGCCTCTTTGGAGGCAAGGGTAGTAATGTATTGGCTCTCTAAAGTAGTGGCATTCAGTGCATACACTGGAAATAGAATACACAGAGAATGGGTTCTCAGCTCTTCAATCACATTTACCTGTCATAAAGCAGAGAACACAAATAAACCAACTTAGGAAGAAGGCCCATTGACCTGGAAATACGTCCAGCTCAGACTCCAATGTTTCATTAACTGTGGTGTCAAAAACTATCAAAGCGATCAGCACACAGAAACCTATAAAACACCAAGTAGAATGTTAAGTATCTGGGCAGATGTGTTACCAATTGTTTTAAAGTCCTGGAAATGTGGTAGTTCTTAGGAGGCTCATTTGGGTCATGATTAATGGCAATACAGGGAGACAGACTGCTTTATAGATTTTCCTTGGGGGTTTTTTCTGGGCTGTGAGGCTGTGTTTTGAATAGTTTCTTTCTGACGTTTTGTCTGCATCTGTGGCTGGCATCTTCTCTGACAGAAACTATTCCAGAACACGGCCTCACAGCCCCGGAAAAAAACCTAAGGAAAATCTATGGATGCCAGCCGTGAAAGCCTTCAACTTTAGACTGCTTTATGTCAGGCATGGGGCAGATTGCAGCCCACAGGCCTCATGCAGACCTCAGGCCCCAGTTTCGTGGCCCATGGAGCTCGCTTCTTACTTTGTAGAACCCATTTGTACAGAGGAACAAGGTGCAGCAGGAACAGCACCTTGTTTTAAAAGAGAATCACAAGTTCTGAAGGCTTAGAGCAGGGCTGGGCAAGTTCCGAGGGCTAGGGGACCACATTAGGCCTCTAGCATACCATGGGTGGCCCACCTGCTCCCACAAAAAAATCCCCCCAAAGCCTCTGGGGGGGTATGGGAGCAATTTCACCATTTTGGAGTTTCAAAAAAGGCTTCTCCTGGGCCTAAGTTGGACTAGGGAACCCACAAACTGTGGTAGAAATGCACCCCATGTCCCCAGTGGAGCATTCTGGAGCATTTCAAGGCCAAAATAATAATAAATAAATGAAAATTTTATGATCCCTGGGCGGGTAGGGGACCTGCAAACATGATGTAAATGCCCTCCACACATCCTGGGGGCATTCTGGGGCAAAAAAGAGGGTTTTCTTTTAATCTTTCTGCAATGTGTGTGTGTGTGTGTGTGTGTGTGTGTATGACTCCTGGAAGCCACAAAAACAGTCCTAGGGGCCGCATATGGCCCACAGATCACACTTTGCCCAGATCTAGCTTAGATGCTCAAAGGAACAGCAATTCTCATTTTTCAGCCATTTTTTTCAGGGATGGTGCTAGGGACTTTGGAAGAAGCCCAGGGGCTGCAGAAATGGCCATTCATTGGATGTATAATTTTTACGACTGGTTTTTTTAAAAGGTGCTGTTCAAAATGTGTATTTCCTCTCTCTCTTTCTGTGTGTGTGTGTAAATACACCAAGCTACATATATGAACAGCTTTCACATACCTTCCTTCCTTCCTTCCTTCCTTCCTTCCTTCCTTCCTTCCTTCCTTCCTCCTCCCTCCCTTGCTTTCTTTCTGTTTGCCTTTCCTTCCTTCCCTTTCCACCTCCCTCCCTCCCTCCCTTTCTTTTTTTTCTTTCTGCCAATATGGAAGCCAAAGTGGCTCCTTAGCCTTATCATTTTCCAAACCTCTAAACCTATCCCCAAGTACCCAAGTACCCTGGTCAACCAGCTCCCTATAGGAATTGATAAAGCAGATTGAGTGTCACCTTCATCTTGCATTCTCCAGCAACTTATATTGAGGGCCACATTGGTACTGATAGGTGAGATAATCTAACGCCAGAGTGGACAAAGCACACTCCTCAAGGATGTTCTTAGAATACCCCCTTTCTGGGAAAATGTGTTTTTTGTTTTGGTTTTTGTTCTTGCTGGAAAAACATCCAGGAGTGGCAATTTACATTTTAAACAGGTTCCAGGGGGCTTTGAACTATTTAACTTAAAAAAAATATTTTTTTTTCAAGACCAGGGACCTTTTCACATTACACAATTGAAGTGCTATGATTCCACTTTAAATGTCATGACAACATCCTTTGGGATCCTGAGATTTGCAGTTTAGGGAGGAATCTTTAGAATTTTCCTTGCGAGACCACCACTGCCTTGTGTGTGTTAGCTGCCTTCAAGTCAAGTTCAGCTTATGGTGATCCCATGAATGAGACATCTCCAAGACACCCTGTCCTCTGCAGCCCTGTTCAGGTCCTAAAGACTCAGGGCCATGGCTTCCTTGATTGACTCTATCCATCTGGAATGCAGTCTTTCTCTTTTCCTGTTGTGTTCTATCTTCATTCAAGCATCATTGTCTTTTCTAGTGAATCATGCCTTCTCATGATGAGGCCAAAGTAGGACAGACTCAGTTTAGTCGTTTTGACTTCTAGGGAGAATTCAGGCTTGATTTGTTCTAGGACCCATTTATTCATCTTTTTAGTAGTTCATGGTATCCACAGAACTCTTCTCCAACACCACTTCTCAAAGGAGTTGATTTTTTTTCCCCTGTCAGCTTACAGCTGTCCCTGCCTTTACTTGCCTTTACCTCACCCTGACTTTATAAACCCCAAAATTCCATAGGATGCAGCCATGGTAGTTAAGGCAGAATCATGGTGCTCTAATTGTCTAGCTCAATGGTTCCTAAACCTTGGTCCTCAAGATGTTTTGGACATCAACTCCCAGAAGTCCCAGCCAGCTTGGCTGATGTTCAGGGATTCTAGGAGGTGAAGTCCAAAACACTTGGAGAACCAAAGTTTGGGAACCACTTCTGGGAGCTAATTCCAAAACACTTGGAGGATCAAAGTTTGGGAACCACCCTCTGGCTTTCCTGATTTGCCAGGGACAGTCAAGATTACTCCTCTATCATCCTACTTTTTCAGCTGTTTTAAAAATATCCCAGATTTTTTC
The DNA here is from genome assembly GCA_030847615.1 of Gambelia wislizenii. Classification (NCBI taxonomy): domain Eukaryota; kingdom Metazoa; phylum Chordata; class Lepidosauria; order Squamata; family Crotaphytidae; genus Gambelia; species Gambelia wislizenii. The sequence continues at coordinate 28,908,288 of JAUMIR010000010.1, read as the reverse complement.
TCCTCCTCACACTTCCCCCCCCCTTATCCCTGACTTACTTCCATTGCTGCAAATTGAGTCCAAAGTACAAAACTAATTAGAATAGAATCATAGAATCATAGAGTTGTAGAGTTGGAAGAGACTCAGTTGAAACTCAGTTAACTCAGCCAGGGGGAGAGGAGAGAATGGGGTGCAATCCTACCCCTTCCCTGTAAACTTCCCTGTAAACCCCTTCCAAAGCAAACTGGTGCAGCCTATCCTAGTTGGTGTCTTCTTCTCCATTAATAACTTAAGCCATCTTGGCTACACTGATGTTGCTTGGCCATTTATGTTCCAGTATTCAGTTAATAGGGCAATAGTCACTTTCTGGTCAGTTTTCTACTAGGAAGGTTTTTACAAACTAAGGGAGACCAGGAAGTAATCCAGTACACTGCCTCTCCTTGATGAATGATATGTACAATGTCCACCAGACATATCTAGAGAGGTGTCCCAGTATTCATTTGGGTATTGTTGGAGGGAATGCTGGTCTAGTGTGAAAGTGCCACAGAACAGCCACTTCTTAGGTCTTGTCTATATGGGGGGGGGGTTACAAACACATCTAAAAAAGCAGGCATTCACAATGATGTAACCTATCTTCATGGCCAAAAGAGCCCTCCTAAACTCCACATGACCCCTAGCCAGGATGGTGGCCACAAGTGATTCACTCATGATTTTAAATCTGTTGCTGCCAAATTTTTTTATTTCCCATGCTGCCCACAAGCAATAGTTCGTATTTACAAAAAGAAAGAGAGAGAGAAAGAAAAAGAGCGTAAGATCACCTTTTAATCAACTTACTGGACACTCAGGACTGGTTTAAGGAATTTGGGGGGGCCCAGCAATGCTTTCATTTGGGGGGCCCATATGTTTATCTCAGGTCAATGTAACCTAACTTAACCTAAGCTATTCACAGTCCAGGATATTCAGATTATTACTAATAATGTTTTTGCAAGAGGAGGGTTACTATGGGCCCCCCACAATGATGGGGTCCCCTGAGGATGTTGACGCTGCTGGTGCCTTAAACTGACCCTGCAGACACTTGCTTAGCCGAAAATTTAACATGGCTGCCACAGGCATTTTCCCTGTTTGCTAGCCATGCACATCCAGCCAATCAGATTACGCTGCCTGTTTATATCTGAACAATTGCACATTTGGAGCTTTTAAAAAAATCTGGACAAAGCCCCGGATGTGACGCACATGGACTTTGCAGTGGATTTGGTTTCCCATCCTTCTGAATGACAAGTATTTATGCGCATATCTATATGAATGGATCACCATATGTTCACATCCCGTTCATATTATTTTGACCATATAGACAAACCCTTAGTTTGTCTGTCTCATTTTGGCTTTTTTTAGTTGTCCACCTCTCCCACATTGATTCCAGGTTGACCCTCCACAGTTGTCATCTGATTTACAGCCGTCTTGACTGGCAGCCATTGGTAGGCTTACCTGAGAGGAAGCTACATATTGCAGCAATGGGGCCTTCTGGGAAAAAGTCCTCAGAGCACTGAATCCAAAACTCCCATTCTGTTGAGCACAGTATGGACAAAATACAACAAAAGGAAGCAAGTAACAAAAAGCTCCGGACAACATCCAAATTCACTGAAAGGAATAAAAGAGAGGATGAATGTAACTCTCCCAGGCTTCTCTCACTTAGGACTTTTTTGGACATCTCAAATACACCGCAAGCAGCCTCGTCGCGTTGCGAGGCTGCTGCGCTGCAGGAAAGTTGATCGTGATTAAAAACCGGCAAAATATAATGCTCAAATGTCCCTGCGGTACTGCAACAGTACCGGCAGGGGAGAGTGTCATCCGAAAGTGACGCCCTGCAGTGCAGCAGCCTTGCAACATGACGAGGCTGCTTGCGGCGTATTTGAGACATCCGAAAAAGTCCTTATACAATGGAACTGAACAGAACTCTTGCAAAAGAGTGTTCTGGGTTTTGGTAATAAACCCAAATCTGCATTGAGATAGGGGAACTACACATGTCATTAGTCATATAGATATAGAGGTTGACCCCCTTATCTGTGGGGGATGATCCAAGACCCCCTTATGGATACCTGAAACCGTGGGTAATAGGTAACCCTATTATTTTCAATGAGATGAACACTGGAAAATGACCCTATAATCACATTGGAAGACATAGAAATGCCTAGAGAGAACATATTTTTCCAGATATGGATAAGTGAAACAGTGGATACTGAATCCATGGATAGTGGGGTCAACCTGTACCTCAGTTAACAAAGTCAATGTATTCCTGAACTTTGCTGAACAACGTTTCTTTAACCGAAACGTTGGTACCTAAGGTAGAAATAACACATAAAGAATAAGGGATTGTTATTCTTTGTTCCTACATCTCAAGTAAGAAAAGTAATTCAACATATTTCAGCAAACTTTTCCTTCAAAACTATCATTATGCGCATGTGAAATGAAACCAACAGGTCAGGTAAGCCTTGCATACGTTAACAAAAAACATTTTGAATCTTCTCAATACTATTCGAAAGCTTCTTCCAAAATGCATCCTGGGATGATTTCTTTTTCTTTCAACAGCCTCCACTTTTCTTATGATTTCCATTTTAGTGGCAAAATGTATAGAGGTATGCTTTTTCAACATGCTAGAATAGCTGCTGACACAGGGTGATCTATTTTCGCCTTTTCTATTCAGTATAGGAGTTTGCTAAGGAAGACTTATGTCCAGCCAAATTTGGATGGATCATCATACCCAATAAATGAAAAAGCATATATGAGGCATTGGAAGAGAAGGTCCCCAGAAAATCATGACTTCCCTGTTTTTGCAGTTCAGGGAAGGTGCCTCCCTTTCAATTAGAATTAGTCTTCCCCTTCAGACGATGGACTTTATCAGACTACTCCCCTAAACCCCATTCTTTTGCAGGCATAACTTTATCATTTTTATGCCAGAAAAAGAATTCCTCAAGCCACACTTACCTGTAATCCTGGCAAAAGGCTTTCCAGCAATGAACGAGGAGTGAACGGAGCTCCGTTCACTTCCTTGTTTGAAATCCTGCATATTCTCGTGAGAATATATAGCATGGGAAATTCAAAAATAAGAAAGTAAAAGTTTTTAAAAGCACCTAAACACACTAAAAAAGTCCCAAGTAAACTGGGGAGGTTCATAAAAAGTGTGTCACCTACCTGGATGTCATGATCTCACCTGGAAGTATTCTCACCAACTGGCCATTGACGCTGCAATCACATGAGCACAGTGGTGCGAAGTTTCAAACACCGGCAATGCCAGCACAGAAGTGCCATGGGAATCAACTGACGGCTTGAGCCATCAATAAAAAAGTGCATTTTTTAAACTGGACATAATCATGAAAGGGCAACGTCGTCTGTTCTGCGTACCCTTTTGTGATCATTAGGCAGCCTTATGACACCTTATTTGGCTTGACTGATAACATCCGAAGTCATATCTGAAGGGGAAGAGAAATTATTATTGAATTCTCTTTGAGGGGGAGAAACAGCAGAGAACTTTATTCAAATCCAGCCCAACTCAGCCCAACCCAACCAATCTCATCTCAGTGCATGCCTTACTCTCTCTGACGATCTCTTCATTGCAGTTACCACCCACGCAACTGGTCCATAAACCAGTAAATAAAGGTTTCATAGGATCTTCGAGATACATTGCCCACCCCGGAGAGAATATGACAATCAGGAGAAGCACAAAACTGATGCAGGAAAGGATGCAGCTTGCTAGCCTGTAGGTACACATGAGATGTATCCTTTGTCCCTGTTGTTCGCACTGGCTCCAGCCCAACAAGACAGAGGAGAAAAGGAACAGGAAGGAACAAGGAAGGAACAGGAAGTTCTTGGGAGATTATTTAAATCCAACTGCAGCCTGGTGAGCTCTCCTTCAGTAACATCTACTGATTTCCACCACTCCTGGTTTCCAACTGCCACAGAACCTTCTGTCTATGGAAGAGAATGCTAAGGAAGAAGAGTAGGAGAGACGTTTTCACCCAGCAACTGTTAGAGAAGCCTTATTTGTGTGTGTTTTGCCCATGGTGGTTGTGGGAAAACAAATTGTGCAGGAGAGGACCAGCTGTTGGTGTTCAGCTTATGTGGGCAAGTTGGGCCATTTTTTCCAGGGTATGGGACCACCACATATTTTATCTTTTCTTTCCATGCCCAGTAGCCATATATCACACAATACAGTAGGACCCCCTTATCTGTGGGGGGTTCAGTTCCTGGGCTTGCTGCTGATGCCGGAAACCCTGGATAACAGCAAACACCATTGAAAACAATGGAACTTCAAGTTTAAAATACCATAGAGTTGCCTTGGAGGACCTAGAAAATGTCTAAAGAGGATGCCTCTCTAGGCATTTTTTAGGAAGACTCTATGCTATGTGTTCTGTTTTGTGTCCCGCAGATAACTGAGACTGTGGATGTTGGTTAGATGGATACAGGGGTCCTACTGTAGTCCTAATTTCCACACAATGATTCTCACAAAACAACAAAAGTATTTGTCCCCACCTTTTTTAAAGCAGAAAGTGTACTCTCTTCATTCCTGGCTGAGTTCTTAAATATTTAAGGCTTCTCTGTTGGGATGATGATAGGTTTGAGGAGGTCCTGTGCAAATTGTACTTGTGGTTCCCGTATTGGGAGAAAAGTGGGATGTAAATCAAATCAAAGAAATAAAAAGTGCCTTCTGGAGGTCCCATGCTACATTTTTTCTCCCCACTCTATACAGCACCACTACCCTGACCATTCTGATGTTGCCACCCTGTGTTACCATTGCTTTTGTGCCATTTTCTCTCTTCCCCACTACCTGGCTTCTCTGCTCTCCTTCTCACTATGAACTCAGCTGGCAGCAAGAATGGGGTCCCACACAGGACCACATGATTTCTCTCTGCGGAAATCAAGATGGTCATAGTTGGAACTTCGACCGGTGATTTGCTATGTGGTGCAGCCAAACAGAATTGCACCAACCAGAATTAACCCCTATGTGCCTATGTTGGTTGCTGACAATATATCTGGGGCCTGTCTATACATGGGGAGGGGATGTGGATTGATGCGCACTAACGCCAATTGAAAGCAGCCTCTATTTGTCTTAATGGTTTTCTGGCAAAATCGCAGGCATGCAAAGCTATCCTCTTTCTCTGTCTCAATGGGCATGCCTGCAAATCAAGATGGTGGGCACAAGTGAATTATTCACATTTTTATTGTTTCCAGTTGTCACTACCAAATAGTATTTTTTTTAAAAAAAGAAAAGTATATCTAAATTATGAAAGTGAGATATTCCACCTAAATATTTTTTAAAAAATAAATAAAAGGAAAAGGCTGTTTTGTCACCTGAGCACTCACTAAAGTGAAAGTAAAGCACATTGCTAAGGTGAAAATCCAAGATGGTGGTTCTAGGCACTTGTCTTCTTAGCAAACTCTGCCCCCTGCCCATGTCTGACCAATCAGCTTCAACTCCCGCTCTAATTGGGAATGTGAATGAATGCAAATCTGATTGTCCAAATGAGGGACAATGCACATTCTCTATAGAGCTTTTTAAAAAGTTTGGGGAGTCATGAAGGCTTTCCTGGCAGAGTTTACAGTGGATTTGGCCCCCCTCCTTCCTCATACTGCAATCTGATGCATAATGTCATTAGGAGAGGTAGGATTCCCAGCAAATTCCATGGGATTCTTTTGACCATTAAGACAAACCCCTGTTTTCCATGACACTGTCATTCCTGTCATCTGGCACTGACTCTGGTGGTCATTCTAAGGCAGAGGTGGGCAACTCCCTGGGACTTGAAGGGGAGATTTTTTTCCTGATCCCCCCAATGGGATCACCCTCCCATGGTACCCAGAAATACCTTCCTTTTTCACCATATCCATATGGTGTTGCATCATTCACCATATGGATGTTTCATTGTGTGAGAGGTGCTGTTACATGATTTTTTTGCATGGGAAGTTGGTGTGATATTTTTCAGAAAAAAATTGCCAAAAAATCATGTCATTTTCCCCCCAGGGAGCAGAATTGAGGATCTTTGGGGACTAGCTTTGGGACCCATAAAGTGGACCCTGTGCGCCACACTTTCCCCACCCTTATTTGAAGAGCATAGGGAATTGTCTACAGGGCAATATACTCTAGCTTGCCCCCATCTCAGAGCCCTGCAGTCCATATGATGCAGGCCATTTGCCCCATTCTTCCCCTCACCACACTTGGGGCAAATACAGGGTTAAGACAGGGGCAAGCCAGGGTAGGCTTGATAAATGGTTGAACATTAATACCCTGTTTAACCCATTCCCATTGGCAAAAAGCAGATTGGGTTCCACATGTCCACAGGATCCCATCCAATATGCTGGACCATCTCTCTAGCTGCTGGTTTCCTTTATTCTTCTGAGTCTGGGTAGCATGCTTTAGCATATGACCAAGTCTGAGAGTAAGAGCTATTCAGCAGTGGAATGTGCTGCCTCTGCGTGTGGTGGAGCCTCCTTCTTTGGAGGTTTTTAAACAGAAGCTGGAGGGTCATCTGTCAGGAATGCTTTGATTGGGTATTCCTGCATGGCAGGGGGTTGGACTAGATGGCCCTTGTGGTATCTTCCAACTCCATGATTCTATGAAGCGAGGAAGGAGTCTCACAGCATGTGAGCAAGGATGGTCACGTGCAGGGGGCCTTGCCCATGTGTTGTGGGCCAGCTTCCTGGCTCCAGGGAATGGAATTCAGGCAGCGGCAGAGGTGTCAGAGACCAGCTGGCATGCCAGTCTGGACTTCCTCCTATTTTGTCCAGGTGTGCTGGGAACTGGTGTATTCTGGCCCTTGTAGATGAGCCCTCTGTTTAAAGAATACCCAAGAGCACATCTACTTTGTTATCTTAAGTATATTTATATTAAATTAGATGTCTGGCGTTTTGTAATGTGCTGTATCAGTTTGTTGTGTGCGTGTTTTTGCCAAATTTCAAAATAACAAAACCTATGCAATGAAATAACAATGAAACACAGTCCACTTTGAGTGTATGTACCTTAGCCTGAGGACCAGGGATAGTTTGGGGATTCTGCTAGTATACCGACCACCCCGTTGTCTAGCAGACTCCCTAACCGAGCTGACACAGCTGGTCTCAGAGTTGCTCTTGGAGTCTCCCAGACTTTTAGTTTTGGGGGACTTCAACATTCCACTTGAGAACAGCTTGACAAATTTGACTGGTGCAGCTCGGGAGTTCATGGAAACCATGACAAACATGGGCCTATCCCAAATGGTCATCGGGCCCACACATTGTGCGGGTCATACCCTCGATGCGGTCTTCAGCACGGAACAGGAATATCCGTGGGCGGAGGTTATAAAAACCACCGCATTGTCATGGACGGATCATTTCCTGGTCAAGACTGAACTAAGAGCCACTGTCTGCCCCACCGGGGGTGGTGGACCTATTAGAATGGTCCGCCCTCGAAGGCTAATGGAACCAATAGGATTCCAGAAAGCCTTGGAGGGTTTAATGGTTGGTAACGCCTGTGACCCTGTCGAAACTTTGGTTAATACCTGGAACAACGATCTTACCAAGGCTATCGACACGATCGCTCCCAAGCGTCCTTTCCAACCCGCTTCAAACCGTAAGCCATGGTATACAGCAGAGCTTAGGAAAATGAAGCGGGTTGGACAACGACTAGAGCGCAACTGGCGGAAAACTCGACTCTTATCCGACAGGACTCGTCATAGGAACTTTCTTTGGTCCTATCGAGAGGCAATACGTGCAGCACAGCGATCCTTCTCCTCTGCACGTATTGCGTCTGCAGAGTCCCGTCCAGCAGAGCTGTTTAGGGTGGTAAGGGAGATGACGCAGGTTATTCCTGCGCAGAACCCGTTGCTTAACCCAACGACGGCCTGCTGTGACGCGTTTAACAATTTCTTTGCAGATAAAATCTCTCAGATAAGAGCCGACTTAGATACCAGTAATTTGGCAGAAACAATTGACGAGGTGTCCAGCAACTCCGTTGATGTCAGTTTACTGGATCAATTTCAATCTGTGAGTACTGAGGACGTGGACAAGCTACTTGGTAGGGTTAGGAAGACGACCTGCCCTCTCGATCCTTGCCCTTCATGGCTGGCCATCCAGGGGGGGACTGCCTTGATGATGTTCCTTAAGGACATCATCAATGCATCCCTCAGAGAAGGATGTGTTCCATCTTGTTTAAAGGAAGCAGCCGTTAGGCCGCTCCTGAAAAAATCTTCCCTTGACCCCCTGGACATGAACAACTATAGGCCGGTTTCTATGTTACCATTCTTGAGCAAAGTGATCGAGAGGGCAGTTGCACTTCAACTCCAAGTGGTTTTGGATGAAACCGATTATCTAGACCCATTTCAAACTGGCTTTAGGACGGGATTTGGAGTTGAGACTGCCATGGTTGCCTTGACTGATGACCTGCGTCTAAGCATTGACAGGGGTAGTGTGACCCTGTTGGTGCTTCTGGACCTCTCAGCGGCTTTCGATACAATAGATCATAGCATCCTCTTGGATCGCTTGAGGGGGTTAGGAATCGGAGGCACTGCGCTCCAGTGGTTCCGGTCCTTCCTCTCGGGCAGGTCCCAGAGGGTGTTGCTCGGGGACAGCTGCTCCAGCAGAAAGGAGCTTACTTGTGGTGTTCCACAGGGTGCCATCCTGTCCCCGATGCTGTTTAACATTTATATGAAGCCGCTGGATGAGATTATTCGCAGTTATGGGGCTGGGTGTTATCAGTACGCTGATGACACCCAGATCTATTTCTCCTTGCCCCGATCATCGGCCTCGAATTCCGATGGCGTCTCTCCTCTTAATGATTGTCTTAAAGCAGTAATGGGCTGGATGAGGAAAAACAGATTGAGATTAAATCCAGATAAAACGGAGGTGCTCACGGTAGCGGCCCCCAAACCAGGAGTTGGGTTGCAACCTCCAGTCCTGGACGGGGTCACACTCTCCGTTAAGGACTGTGTTCGCAGTCTGGGGGTGCTCCTTGATTCATCGCTTCAGATGACGAGTCAAGTGAATGCGACAGTCAGGAGCGCCTGTTATCAGCTTCGGCTGATACGCCAGCTGCGCCATTTCCTGGAAGTAAGGGACCTCGAGACTGTGGTGCACGCGCTGGTAACCTCCCGTCTAGATTTCTGCAATGCGCTCTACATGGGGCTGCCCTCATGCTTGGTCCGGAAACTTCAGTTGGTACAAAATATGGCAGCCAGAGTGGTCTCAGGAACATCTCGGAGAGACCATATAACTCCAGTACTAAAATCTCTCCACTGGCTGCCAATCAGTTTCCGGGCCCAGTATAAGGTGTTGGTTATTACCTTTAAAGCCCTAAATGGCTTGGGTCCAACTTATCTCCGGAACCGCCTCCTCCCATACAATCCTCCCCGCGCACTCCGGTCCTCTGGGAGGAATTTGCTTCAGCCACAAAAATCTAGGCTGTCTGCAACCTCCCAGAGGGCCTTTTCGGTAGTCGCCCCCAAATTGTGGAATGACCTGCCGAATGAGATTCGTCAGATAACTAGCCTGAGTGGCTTTAAAAAAGCACTAAAGACGGATCTCTTTCGGCAGGCCTTTCCTAATTAGATCCCGGCCTCAGGGGATCCTGGCCTCTTCTAGGCTGCTGGCCATTTATTATATTTTATTGTATTTATAGTTTTAAATGTGATTTTAGATTAGTTGTTTTTAATTTATATTTGTTTAATGTTTTTTTATGGGGGAGGGTGGGAGTGGGGGTGTTTAGGGATTTTATTTGTATTGTATTTTAAATTCTGTAAGCCGCCCCGATTGTTTTAACAGAGGGGCGGGGTATAAATAAATTTTATTATTATTATTATTAACATGCACACATATAAACTGGATACAAACCATATATATTGCAATTACAGATATATGTATATTATATAATAAACCATGTATATGGAAATCACGTATCTGTGTAATTAAACTGTGTAAGCATAATGGGTTGGATCAGATTCAGGCATATGTAAAATAAAGGTATTGAAATTATCTTTGTGACTGAATTGCTGCTCACAAACACACACATGCACTATGTAACATCAAAATGATCCTTGCCAGTAAAAAAAGGGTGGTATTCTTGTGGCCCTTCAGATGTTTCTGGAACACAGATCCCAGCAGCTTTAGCCAGCATGGCCAATGGCTAGACACTCCATCCAACAACATCTGGGAGAGTTTACAACGACCATCCCTGCAGTAGAAGGATACTAAATAAGTTGCAGCATTACTTTGGGGTTCCAAAATGTTGTGTGTGTGTGTGTGTGTGTGTGTGTGTGTGTTTTAAAAAAATCCTTCTGATGGATGGACGCTCCACAATGAGTCCCTGGATGAAGAATATCTCAAGGAAGCTGGTGCAGATTGTGAAGCTGACTGTGCAGCTCTGCATGCCCATGCACACAATGGAGGCAGGCACTTAGATTCCTTATGAAGTGAGCTCACTGGTCCTTATTCTGTTGCTTTCACATCCTGACTGCTTTCCTCCAGATCAACCTTAGGGGTTGAACTTGTGCAGCAACTCCAGAGAGAATACTTGAAGACAAAGTAATTGTAGCCACCTGGATGAGAAATGGGGAGAAATAGTTAGCTCAGTGGCTCTTAACCTTTTCTTTACCAGGGACCCCCTTAAAATATCTTACAGCAACAGCAACAACACAAATCAGTTTTTTGAGAGATTAAGCCTTCTCTGTCAGAGAGCTCTGGTGCCACAACAAACTACAAATCCCAGGATTCCATAGGAGGTAGCCATGATAGTTAATGTGGTGTCAAATTGTGTTATTTGTGAGTGTGGCAGCAGCCTTAGGAAACGAAGTCTGGGCTGTTTCAAGAAGAGACCAGATGCAAACCTATGAATATGAGCCTTTTTAAAGAAATTCAGACATTATAACGTGCTAAAATGCTTTAGCAACAATTGACTAGTTAAGTTAAGATCATTTTGTTTAAGTGCTAACAATCCTTTTTCCCTCCCCTGAAATGCTGTGGAATCTATGCTGTGGAAACAACAGATGTGTTTACTTGGTGGTGACCATCTTTACTGGCTCCCAAGAGAGTACAAACACACAGGCAAAGTTCAGATAATTTCATTTCAGGATTTCCTGGTTAATTTACACTAATGGTGGTGGTGGGGAGCGAGTGTGAATAAGACAACCTTGGTAATTCTCAGAGATCCCAGGATATACTTCAGAATGAAGAAAATGTCATGTGGATCTCCAAAATAAAATTGGTTTCTACAAGAACAAAACCTGGACCTTTTTTGTGTCACTGCAAGGCACATAATGGGCTTTATTAGACCAGGCAAATACGGCATCATAACGATGCCTAATTAACGTGAAAGGGTGCACATATCACATGATGTTGCCCTTTTGCGATTTTATACTGTCCAAAAACCATTCCTTTTTATTGATGGGCCAAGCCATCAATAGATCTCCCATGGCACTTTTCTGCCGGTATTGAGAGTGTTTGAAACCTTGCACCATTGTGCTCATGTGAATACAGCGTCAATGACAGAACAGTTGTGGGTGAGATCATGACAGCCAGGTAGGGGACACTCTTTTTATGAACCTCCCCAATGTACTTTGAACTTTTAAAGTGTGTTTCTGTGCCTGTGAGAAGGTATTATATCTTAAATTTGCTTTATTTTTAAATTTTGCCACGCTCACATCTTCTAGTGAGAATCGGTGAGATCTCAGACCAGGAAGTAAACAGAGATCTGTTTGTGCTCCGTTTATGCTGGGGCTGCCTCTTTGAGGTAGGTCTGATGAAGGAGGTTCTTTTGCCAGCAGAAAAACAGTTCAAAATATGCCAGCGAAAGAACATTTCTAGAAGGTGGTCTGATAAAGTCTCAACGCTTTTCTGCTCTTTCAATAGACCCCAAATATGACACCTGAGGGCAGCTGCCTCTGCCTAATGAGAGGGCTCACTCTGACCAACACACAAGCTAGATTTCACAACCATAATGGTCATCCTTTCTAAACTGAATCCATCTCCTCATACATACCTGCCACGAAAAACATGACAGAGGCAGCATAAGTGAGGTAAGCACCCCATCTCCTGGTGTATTTGTCTGGAGCCGGTTTCCTTTCATGGATATAGGTTTCAAAGAGCACAAGAGAAACCACTGCACAGACTCCTGCAAAAGATAGAGTAGAGATAGTTGGGTATTTGCCTGGATGTATTAGCAATAATGCATTTGGCTTAATTTGTCAACTGCCATGAGTTACGGTTTTGAGGAAAAGGCAGGGTTACAGCAGCAGCAGCAATAACTACTGTTACATCATCATCATCTTCATCATCATTATTTAAAAATGCCCTCAACAGGCAAAGTTTTGTTGATCTAATGGGCAAAAAAATCCCCAGTGTTGTGCAGCACAGGACTAGACAACTATTTGATTGCAGTTCATTCATTTCATTTTTGACAAGGATATATCCAAATTCACAAATCTCTTCACATCAGGCATGGAAAACAATGGACCCTTACAAAACTTGAATGTGGAGACTTTATTAGACACAGCGAATATGGCATCAAAATGATGCCACGAAAGGACGTGCATACCAGACAACGTTGTTTTTTTCACAATGATGTCTTGAAAATAAGGTGTTCTTTTTTATTGATGGGCCAAGCCATCAATAGATCTCCCGTGGCGCTTTTTTGTCAGGATTGCCAGCATCTGAAAATGTGAGAGCACTTTGTCCTGTCATGATTACATCATCAATGGGCAGACCCACCAGAGCACTTGCAGGTGAGAATGAGAAAGCCAGGTAGGGGATGCTCTTTTTATGAATCTCCCCAGTTTACTTTTAAGTTTTAAAGTGTGTTTCTCTGCTTGTGTGTACTTTTTGTGTCTTTATTTTTGTATATTTGTTATTTTTACCATGCTCGTGTCTTCTCACGAGAATCGACGAGATCACGAATGCAGAAGTAAACAGAGCTCCATTCATGCTCCATTAGTGCTGGGGCTGCCTTTTCTCGTAATTACAGGTAGGTTTGATTAAAAGGATTCATTTGCTGGTAGAAAAACACCACAAAATATGGTGGGAAAGAAACGTTTATAGAGGTTCGTCTGATAAAGTCCTGGGAGAGAAACCTAAACTGATAGAAAGAAAAGGATGCTTGCTGCTGTGTAAGGCCAGTCCAGTCATCCCCCTCCCATTGTCCTTCATTTTGCTTCTATGCTCGATTGATGGAAAAGCCGCCACTTTTTACTCATGAAAATCTTCCGTGAGTAAAAAGCGATGCCTTTTCCATCCATCAAGCATGGAAGCAAAACAAAGGGCGACAGGAGGGGAATGGTGTCGTCCAAAACTGACTCCTGCAGTGGGATAGACACGTCCCTTTCCCAACCTCCGTGGAGGTCTTTTATAGCATCTGAAAATCTCCTAAGAGTCTTATTTACCTCCTTTCATCCCAGCCTTCAGGTTGTATTTCAAGTTTTATTTAGTTATTTATACCCCGTTCTTCAGCCACAAGGCTATCAGAGCGGCTTATAAATTGTTTTAAGCAATAGCTATTTACACATCTACACTGCATTAAACAGTTTCCAATGTGTGTTAGCTAATTGCCCTCACAAGCTGGGTACTCATTTTAAGTTGGTTTTTTATGCTGTATGGTCTTTAGAGTTTTGCTTTATGATAGTTCCAGGTTACTTTTCTGTTTTTTTTTTAAGTTTTTTTTTTAATTGATGTTACTGCTATTACTTTAGTATGTCTGTGAAATACTTAGGGGGAACATATCCAACCAAAAATTGCTTATATAAAAGAATCATACTCTAAATCTTGTTTTTCTCTTCTTCCTGAGAAGCTTCTGTACCATGAATGGAATGTAGCCAATATAAAGATTTTGGCAGGGTATTTTTGGTGATACCTGCAATGATACTGAGGATGGAAGTCATTAATGCATTTAGAAGAAAGGGAAACTTGAAGCTGATAATCGTGTCCCATGGCACCGCTGACACCAGAGCTACGGTGGATAGCAGGAAAGCAAATATCATGAAGGTTCGGGTGAAACTCAGGGACACTAAAAGAAAAAGCAAAGCTGTTATCAAAGTTATTGAAGTTAGCTCCCATTATAAAAGCTTGGGCAGCAAACTCATCTGTTTATCTTCTCATGTCTTCATGACAATGTGTATCTGCTTTATTGAGTTTATTACTAAAAGCATTATCACACTATACTGTTATAGCCCTATTATTCCACGTTAACTTCTATGGCTTTCTCCTGTGGAATTCTGGGGGTTGTAGTTTAGTGAAGCCCCTCAAGGCCCCTCCCGGAACTGCAAATCTCAGGATTGCACAGGAGGCAGCCAGAGTATTAAAAGAGAAATAACAGGGCTATAACGGTGTAGAAGAATCCTAAATTTTTCAGTTAAACCAGAGGTGGGTAAAGCATGGCCCACGGGCCACATGCAACACTTGAATCTTACTTTTGTGTCAACTGAATCTCCCTACCAGTCCCACAAAGACTCCATATCCCTTTAAAAATAATTAGAAGTATTTTTCGCCAGTTTTTACCTCCCAACCATGCAAAAAGATCTCCCCTAAAAATATGTGAAAATACACACAACTCCTCCTCAACCTTGTAAGTATCAGGAAGCCTGTACAACTCATAGATACCTCCATTTCCTTCTGCAGTCCTTCTCAAAATAGCATCAGGAAGTGACATGAGGTAATGTCATTTTATTTTATTGTAGTTTGTTTATTGCCTTCCTGACACTATTTCATTTGATCTTTTAAATTTTAATGTGGTGACAGGAAGTAACATAACATCACTTCCTGTTACCATTTTGAGAGGAACTGTGGAAGAAAATGGAAGTATTTGGTCCTGCCTGGGTGGGTGGGTTGATGTGTCCCATGAAGGAGGGGCCTGGGGGAAAACTGCAAGAAAACAATTGCAATAAATGTAATAATGCATTTATATGTTGCTGTTCCATGTACTGCAGGAGTGCAGAACTGTTTTGTGACTGGTATTGACAGGATAATACACACACAAACACACATACATGGGTTGAATATGAGAAGGGAATCCTGATTCATAGTCCCAACCAGAGTAGAGCCATTGAATCAATTGTTGAATGGTGAGTCAGCACATACTGTAGGTAAAGCTAATTAATTTGATGGCTCTGCTTTAGTTGGGACTAAAAATAGAATTTAGCCCATGTATAAGTATTGTTGTTATTCAAGTCAACTTAACTTATGATAGCCCTATCCTAGGGGTTTTCTTGGAAAGATCTATTCAGAGATGGTTTGTCTTCCTATACGGCTGAAGGAGTGTGACTTGCCCAACATCACCAGGTAGGTTACCATAGCTGAGAGGGGATTTGAACCCTGGTTCCTCCACGCCCTAGTCCAACACACCCAAAATACTACTTCACAGTGACGTTCATGTACATGTGTGTGTATATATATATATATATATATATATATATATATATCAGTGGCACCTGGTGGCTTCCTTGTGCCTATTGCAGCAAATATGCTCTGGGTTTTATTTCAGACTTTAAAGGAGCTATCCAAAATGCTGAAAATCTATCTCTCTTGGGATATTCAGCACATTGGATAGCTCCTTTCCTGTTTGGGTTAGGGTTAGGGTTATCATCAAGAGGGAGAGAAGCTCCATCTTGCCTCGGCCCAGAAGCAGAATGGCCCTCCCTCCATCCCAACTGCCATTGCCCTGGCCAAGGATGGAGAGAAGAGAATGCTAGACTCAATCCCTTCCCCTACTGCTATTTCCTTTCTCTTTGTATCATGTTTTCATTAGTTTGTAAGCTTGAGGGCAGGAAACTGTTTTGTTGTTCTTTTTTTCTTGTAAAGTGCTATGTACATTGAGGGCACTATAGAAATAAAAGATGATGATGATGATGATGATGATGACAGATAGATAGATAGATAGATAATAACCCTAACCCTAACCATTACCTTAACCCTAAACCCTACCCAAATGGTTTTGCAAGACAATCCTGACCAAATAGAAGTGGTTTTGATTGCATTTTTCTTGACAAAATTATCAATTATCAATTGATATGCAAGCAGAACCATGCCACACTGAACTGGTTGCTTTGAACTGGCTGCACTGAAATGTCCTAGGCCTCCTGGTGGACTCCCAGGCAAGGGAAATTGAACCTCAGAATTCTCCTACCCCTGAGTTAAGAAGCCATCTTTCCCAATATGTAGCACAGAATTGATAACTATGCACAGACTCTCGGCTTCACATCCCAGTACCCACATTTGCATTTAAATCCATCTAATTTAAATGTAAGTATGCTATTTACAAACAATGCTGTCATCCGTGTACTCCATAATTTAAGTTGGGCAATTTGGGGGGTGCCAAATTTTAAAAGTAAAGGAGGAGTAATCTCTCAGTCGTTCCTCACATGAACCCACTTCAATACATCTTTTTCCATTTTGCAATAAAATGAATTTCATTTCCTCTATCTTCCCTCCCTCCCTTCCTCACTTTTTAAAAAATAATGTTTCTCAGGATGCACTCATATTAATTTCAAAGTCTACTATCATTTGGTAATGAAAACGGCAACACTGATTTTCCTTCTGTCCCCTGTAACGTACCTTCAAAGGTTGCCAAAAGGTAGCATCCAAACTTTTTCGAACAGGTGGTCCAAAGGCCAATAAGGAAGAAATCTATATTGGAATAATAGGCAGTCCAGCTTGGAGACAGGAGAGCACTCAGAATCAACATGAAATTAATGAACGCAAAGGCAATACTTAAGATCCTACATGGAATCATTGAGATGAATTAAGGTTTCTTTTGGGTATCCTTTAAAGCCGCTCCTGACAGTGTAGATAACCATGTGAGCACCTTCTGAGGATCTTAACAGAGGCCTAAGAAGGTACAGGGGAAAAGCAGGGAAGATTTGGAGCAGGAGAGGTTCGGGAGCAGTAAAGAGATCTGTCCTGGTTGAAAGTCTGGCCGTTTCACGAGTCCTCGTCCAGTCTGGGACTTCAACTGTCATGGAACTGCTGTTCTGCTCCTGGAATAGAACTATATGGAACAGCCCTCCAGAACTGGATAAACATGCCAGGATCAAAGATACTTTTTGATTGCTAACTGAGTGAAGCATATTTTTTCTCCAAAGGAAGGATGGGGATGATCTCAGCAGTTCTGTGATAAAGCCCTATACAGTTCAGGTCCAGGTTATTTGTTTATTTTCAAATACATTTTTTTTATTAAACTTGTAACAAGATATTATATATCCGACATCATACATATCTTATATATCTTCTATACAGATAAATAAATAAATAAATATAAATTATATAGTTTTGTAAATATGAAATTTCATTTTAATTTGTCTTCCTGTAGTTTATTCTATCTTGTAGATTTCATTTTAGGTTATCATTTTATTAACCTCATTATATAGATTAGATACCAAGAAAAAAAATATAATGTTGAGATATAAACAAATAAAACATTTTCTTAAACCAATTAATTCTTCCAATTCAATGAATGTATGGCCCTTACCAACACATGCAAAAAATGCTTAAAATTTCAGCCCATAAGCTTCTATTTATATAAGTTACATAAACAAAACATAATTTGTCTTATATATTTGTGCTTTCACAATTCAATGTTCAATTTCCATTTATTTGACCTATACTTAACTACTGGGTCCCAGTCTTTCTTAACTTTTTCTGTAGACCTATCATTTATCCATGCTGTTAAAAGGTTAAAATATTTGAAGAGCTATATCTTCCCACATGAGCCTGTCAGCTTATAGTTGCATAAGAACAGTTCTGCAACTATTTCACATGGACCTAAAACCTAGTCTTAGTCCTAACTACAGTGATTGGATTTACCTATGTGTTTGCTCACCATTCAGCAATGGATTGAAAGGGTTGTGGCATTACTAAGGCCAGTGTCACCCCTCCTTCTGACAGTGTCACCTGGTGCGGTTCGGCTTCTCTACATCCCCCTAGTGCTGCCACTGAATGGGTTTACTCTAGTGAGGACTGACCAACAGGATTCCATCTATGTAGTTGAACATTCTTGGATGGTGTGTTAACTATTTTTTCAGTGCCTTTAGAGTACCACTTTACTTGCTGCAATTGTAAAAATAGCCACTGCACAATGGAACAATAAACAGGTACACTGGTAGATATATATGGTACAACTCCCATATCTGTGAGGGATATGTTCTTGGATTTACCATGGACATGCAAAATTGTGAATAATAGGAAACCCTATTGAAATGAATGACTTCTGGCCCAAGCATACCATAGAGTTACACTGGAGGACCTAGAGATTCCTAGAGATAACACATCTCTAGGCATTTTCTAGGTCTTCAGCATGACTCTTTGGTCAGCTTCCAGAAGAAGCATACCATAGAATCACACTGGAGGACCTAGGAAATGCCTAGAGAGAACATATTTTTTTGGATGTGGGTAGGTGAAACTGAAGGTACTGGTCCCAAGGATATGGGAATCGTACTGTAATCAGTTGTACAGTGCTGGTATTCAGTAGCAGAATGGTGTAGCATATGTTCCAAGTAAGTATGTGGATGTAGCTTTATACTACACAAGCATGATCTTGGGCAATACATCAATTTATCTACCTATCCTCACTGTCTTTGGGTGATGGGAAGTGCTTGGTTTATACAATGGAACAATCCTTTCTGCCTCACAAGTAATATATGAACTTGCTATCCATCTGTGTTTTCAGCAGTTTTTCAAGTTTAGCCATTTCAGATTGGGGGTGCATGGTAGAGGCTGAGTTGAAAAGCCTAGACTCCCAGCCCCTATGAACATCCAGCACATCTGGACTGCAGCTCCTAGTGAGTAGATTAGGGAACTGTTTAGCTTAGTGGCATCAGGACTTATGTTTATTTTATAAACTTGGCTGGAAAGACTACATTATCTGTAACCTAGTGTGCCTGAGAAGAATGTGCCTTTCATGAAAGAGACATCTTTATTGTGCTATGCAGTTTCTATTTAGAAGAAACTTCCTTTAAAGTTCTCCTTTCTCTGTACCTTCTTACTCGGTTCTCTCCCTGTTGGTGAGAAGTGAAACTCTGTAGAGTGAGAGTGGAAAACACAACATCCCATTGTGTTGCTATGAATGGGGAATTCAATTCAATGGGTGGTGGTGGCAAGATTCTAGATTAGCTCTGAATGACCCAAAGCTGCAGGCAGAGGTGGGAGGGGGCCTACAGAGCTTAACAGAAACTGCTCTGTAAGGGATTCTGGAGGCAGCTTCTGTTTACCTTGCCTGTTATAAGGAGGTTACACAGCTACAGTAGGATAGGCTGGAGTAGAACCTCACCTTTTCCCTACCTCAAGATTTGTTATTGCATTCTTTACTGCAGACAGGCTGCTGCAACCCAAAAGCAAAAGTCTGTCTTTCTCCAGCTCTCCTTCAACTCCTAGTGCTGCAATAAATAATTTACACACACACAGTCCAATTAGATAAAGGAGAAGGAAAAGTTGTGGGTTGGATGGAGATTAAAAAAATACACAGAGTGTACTTGTGCTGCATGCAATATGTGAACATCACTCTAAAGTATGGTGTAACAGGGAGAGCTTTTAAGACTCTTTTGTTAATCAATTTCTCTTTCTCCTTCTTCTGTAGCCCAGCTGGGGTTGAAAATGAACTCAAGGCCAATGTGGAAGTTTCAAGTTTGTTTTAGACATAAGGATTGTAAGGAAAATGGCATTCATTCATTTACTGTATTTTTTTTTTAAAAAAGCAAGAGGTTGAGAACATGTGGCCCTCTGTAACCCTTTACTATTGGCTCTGCTGGTTGGGGCTGATGGGAAATGGAGTCCAAAAACACCCAGAGGGCCAAAGGTTTATTTTTATTTATTTTACCAAAGTGGACAATGCTACCTTGAAGATTAAGTGCACAGAGTCTCTTTATCCCAGCTGCTAGACTGAAGGTCTGCTGTACAGTGTTAGAATTTTGTCTGCTTGGCTCTAAATAACCACCCAAATATGAATTATAATATATAAAAATATGTGTTTGTCAATATCAGTATTCAGAGCCTATTTGTATTCTGTTTAGTTGCCTTGAAAAGCATGCAAACCGATCTTATAACAAAGTGTTGCAGTGATCTTCCTCTGTACCTCCTTGACAGTAATTACCTTTCTGGGTTTTTTCTTCTTCTTCCATATGTCCCTCTACACTCATGAGCTACTGAGCAGAGTCAGTTCTCATTGGGCTGTTTCAGGTTGCAGGGGAGCAATGGCAACTGGTGACTACCATATCAGTGGAGTGATGGATTCATTCCAGGTTTGGGTTACCTTTCAATGAGCTATCTGAGGTACTCAACCTATTTTGGAAAAGGTTCAGCACTTTGGACAGCTCCATTTCTAAATTTAATCATAGAATCATAGAATTGTAGAGTTGGAAGAGACCATAAGGGCCATCCAGTCCATTAAAACATGGAGTAAATTAAGGGATAGTCCAGATGATGAAATAAATCCTCATGGAATCCCATGTGTCCAAATGGGATCCCGCAGTGTTCTGTCCTTTGCAGAGGGAGGGGGAGAACAGTTGGGGAAAGTCCATGGCAAAAACCTCTGGGGCTTTCCCTGAGTTTTTTGACAACTGTGGAGGAAATGTGCACTCTTGCATGTTAGGACAATCAAATTGAATCACAGTGCATTGCTGAACAGGATGGCTGATTGGTCAGATATGAGCAGGGGATGTGTCTTCCTAAGACAACAGATCACAGGTCCGCCATGTTGGATTGTCGCCATAGCAATCATGCACTGAGGTGATGAAACAGGCTTTCTTTCCTTCTTTTCCCCCCATTATTGAAGCAGAAGATCACTCTTCCACACCTGAGGTTTTTTAAAAAATATTGTTTGGCGGGGGCAAGTTGGGGAGTACAAAACCATGAGTAATTCACTTGCGGCTGCCATCTTGATTTGCTGGCATGCCTCTGTGTGAACAGGAAACACGGAGAGCTTCACACAGCAGTGATGTTGCAAAAAAGGTCATTGAGACAGATGAAAGCTGCTGCAAATAGGCATTTCTGTGCACTAATTCACATTTTATTCGCTCAACTAGACTGGCTCTTATTGTCCCTTTGGCATGGGAGCTACCAGTTACTACTGCAAAGGAATTGCTCCTAGACTTGTGGGAGGGGGTAGATTTCTTTAACTTCTGCAAGTCCTTCTTGGAATGCTCATATCTCATACCTCAGTAGCCCTGTCTGGGATACAGTTCTCTAAGACAGGTCTGTATTAGAAGGATCTATCTAGCTGTCTCTCTTTCTCTCTATATCTGTCATCTATATATCTGCCTATATATAGTAACACAACCCAGCTTGGAAAAATGACTTTTTAGGAACACAGTTCTCAGAATCCCAAAGCAGGCATGATCCTTGGCCATGCTGGAACAGAAATATTGAGAGCTGACCTAAAGAAGGAAAAAAAAAAGCCACACAGAATATAAATAGGGCAGAGAGAGACTGAGAAAGAGAGAGAGAGAGAGACTGGAGGAGATTTTAATGGTCTAGGTGAGAAGAAAACCAAAGCACTTTCATCAGTAAAGGGATATTTAATAGAAATCAATAGATTTTGGCAGGGAGAGAACTGCTGTCTATCCATCTAAATGCTGTCTAGAGAAATATGTTGCATATTTAATCAAGGGGGAAAGAGTCTTTGCAGGTGAGAGATTTTTCATGGAGCACTGAAAAATATAAAGAAATGTGCTCTCCAGAACAGCACAAAAGAGAGAAAAGTTTATGCAGTTGTGCCAAAATAATTGCAGAACCATCAAATGCCTCCCAAATGAGTCTCCTGGCATAGCACTTCTCAGAGAAGGTGGTGTGGCCTTTGAACTGCCTTGTGCAAAGATTGACTCTGCAATCTAAGCATGCCCATGGTAATTACAGATTTTGGCAACTGGAGCTCTTTTTGCTCAGAGGATGGAAGGCTGAGAGGCTTTTACTACATGTGGAAGCTCATCATGGCTGGAGTTGCCCGGACCTACATGAGTGGTTGATGTTCCTGTCCCCCAGAGTGCCAACTTGTAGGTTACTAGGTTGTAAACCCCTGGAAGAGAGAGTGATGGGAAGAGGTTAGAGGAACACACACATCATCTGGTCTTGACATCAGCAAAGTACAGGAGCTCAGCTTGACATAGCCACATTCTGAGCTTAGGAAAGTGAGCCTATTTTGATCCTGTTGGGCAGGGTCATTTATGGATCTGTGATTTTTTTTAAAAAAAGTGGGGGGAGAAAGGAAGTTTCTAATATGGCCTAATCCACACAACAGAAATAATCCAGTTTGAAACTGGATTATTTGCCATGGCTCTTTCCTATTGAATCCTGGGATTTGTATTTTTACAAGGCCTTTAGCCTTCTCTGTCAAAGAGTGCTGATGCCTCACCAAACTACAAATCCCAGGATCCCATAGGAAGGAGCCATGGCAAATAATCCAGTTTCAAACTGGATTATTTGTGTAGTATGGATTTGGATTTCCATCTTGAAGACATTTAGAATTTTTGATCAATTCTCATTAAAAAAATGACACAATTCCCCCCACTCACCCCCTACTAACCAGAGGCTGCACTTCCTCTTATGCTTTTAAGACATTTTAGTCATTTTGTGATGAAATAGAGGGAGCTTAGTGTCAAGATACAAACAGCAAAATGAATATGACTCTGGAACAATGTAATTTCCATGCCCTCCTGAGTCAAAATGTATTCACATAGAGTATACTGAAAATTAATAATCAACAATTAGCTCAGTGCTAGGACTCTTTGTATGTATTTTGAACATGTCTCATAATACTATGGCTGGAATCCTCTTGGTGTTGCACACCTGTGTAAGCTCTCTTATATGTGCTGTTGTACTTTTTTTTGTGTGTGTGGGGGGGTAATTGAGTAATGGCCATATTCAGTTCATGGTTATATAAGCAAAGATCCAGACAGGTAACCATTTGGCATGTGCTGAAATGCATTTGTTAGCTCTGACTAGAGCAGTGCCATTAAATCAATTGAATTTACCAACATATTGACTCACCAGTCTACAATTGACACAATGATTCTGCTCTCTTTGGGAGTACCGTAATCAGCAGGATTCAAGCTATGAATGTGCTTTTTTAGTAACTGTTTATCAACACATTCAAAATACCCATTTGATTCATGGAGGTTGCAAAAACAGGCACTCTGTATTGACCATTGAACAGGCACTTTGGCAGTGAACAATTGGTTGTACAATGTTGGTAGAAAATGAAGTAGCTGCTATGTAACTACATAAGGGTAGATTTGCAACACACACAAGCACAACGTAGGATCCTGGCTACTGTTTGTTTAAAATAAATATGACAGTGATGACATGTTGGCTGTCACCCTGTTGAGAAGTTATGTCATCGTAAACCAACTTATGACTGTGGGAAGTTGAATTGTGCGACTACATGATGTTCATATTCTCAGGATAGGAGCAGAGATGTAGCTACACCATTGGGACCATTATGCAAACAGAGCCATCAGTGTGCCTCTTGGACAACCATCTCCATGCACATGCCCCAATGCACAACATGTCCCATTGCACAATAAGAGAATCCATTGCGCAATGGGACATCTTGAGCAGTGTCTCTTTGTGAATCACAGCAATTTACTAGTATTCACTGTTGTGAATGTGTATCCATGGTTGTGTATCATGCTAACAACATAGCCCTGTCATCATAAAGTTATGCACCATTGCCCCTGATACAAGATCTTGTTCATTGTTAATAAGGATGTAAATCTGGTTGAAATGACCCCACCCAATTATCTGGTCCCATTTTCTATAAAGGGTTGTGCTGAAGATATCTTCAGGGGTTGATGAATTGTTTTGATGAACTTGCCAGAGCTATTTAACATTCCACCCCAGTAGTATCCTTAGATTGACCATTTAGTTATTTATTTATTTTATTGGATTTATATCCCACCTTTTCCCCAAGATAGGATTCAAGGCAGCTTACAATTACGAGGTGGTTTTTGGGATGCTGTGGTTAATTGACAACCCATGGATCAGATTTTACCCAATGACAGCTGGTGGTCTCTATGGGCTTGTCTATATGAGAAGAAATAATGCACATACCTGCTCATTATAAGCAATTCACAGCAGCATTCTTTTGTCTCCACAGCATTTTGGCAAAAACAATAGTATACGAAGCTCTCCACTGTGATGCTCACACAGCTGTGAATCAAGATGGCAGCTGTGTCATTGTTTTGTGCAGTGAGGGGGTGAGGAAGGCAAAGGGGACCCAACAGTGCCCAGAGACAACAAGGAGGAGGGTGAGCACCTTGAGGAAGAGAAGAGCCGAC
Source organism: Gambelia wislizenii (assembly GCA_030847615.1). Taxonomy (NCBI): domain Eukaryota; kingdom Metazoa; phylum Chordata; class Lepidosauria; order Squamata; family Crotaphytidae; genus Gambelia; species Gambelia wislizenii. The sequence continues at coordinate 28,884,049 of JAUMIR010000010.1, read as the reverse complement.
CTCCCTTCACCCATCCTGGCGGCGGCCTCCGATTTCAGCTGTAAAGGGATGGGAGGAGCTGCCTGGCCAGTCTCTGGGAGAAGGAAGAGGAGGGTGGCTGTTCGCCACTCCAGGGCTAGGCAGCTCCTTTTCTCGTGCCTATCCTCAGTGGACAGGAGTGAGAGAAAGAGCTGTCCAACCTGGGAAGGCAAGATGAAGCCGGAGCAGTGAAGAGGGCAGGTCTTAGAGAAGGGCAGGTCTTTGCTGCTCCAGGGCTGGGCTGCTCTTTCTTTATATTATTTATTTATTTATTTATTATTTTAGTTATTTATACCCAACTCTTCAGCCACAAGGCTATCAGAGCGGCTTACAAATTGTTTTAAGCAATAACACTTTACACAGCTACAATGAATTAAGCAGTTCCTGTCTGCTGAGGACAGCATGAGAGAAGGAGCAGCTCAGCCCCAGAGCAGTAAAGAACCACCCTCCTTTTCCTTCTTACAGTGGCTGGCCAGGCAGCTCTTCCCATCACTTTGCAGCTGGAATTGGAGGCTGCTGCCACTGCTGCCACCAATATATGTGAAGGGCAGTCGTCTCTCCTCTTCTTCCTCATGGTGGCCATCCTTGTCTCTGGGCACTGTGGTTCCCTTTTAAATGTTTTTTTTTTTTAAGTGTTAAAAACTGCATGATTACTAATGCTTCCAGGCGCTTGACAGCAAGCCCACGCCTGTGCATGTCTGACCAATCAGATGAAGAGTCCTGCCCTCTCCAGACTGCACAACAAATCACATTAGTGTTCAAATGAGCAGGAATGTGCATTTCCTTCAGAGCTTAAAAAATACAGTAAAAGCCACAAAGGCTTTTCCTGTGGAGTATTTGGAGTTTTTGGCCTCCCTCCTTCACAATACACTGAATCACCATGAGATTCCATTGGGACAAAAGGTATTCTCCCCACATTCTATGAGGACTTTTTTTCACTGTCTAGATAACCCCCATGTCAATGGGCTGGTGAAACAGCTCCAGATGTTAATCCAAACTAAAGCCATCCAAGGTGTGGTGTCCCATCCCCAAAACAGGACCAGCCCCTTGGTTAGCTCCTGTAAAATTTAGACTAAAACCTGAGGCAGATTCACCACCCCTGCTGATCCAGAAACCATCATTTGCCCCTGATCTGATTACCCCCCCCCCAAAAAATAGCACTGGAGGACAGAAGTTCTCCTGTCATTTCCATAGCAGTGGGATCCAGCATAGCTATATTGGCATATATTTACACTGCATTAAAAATGTATGTGGATTGAGGTTCACTGTTTTGGACTACAGCTACCAGAGTCCCCCAGTGACACAGGAAATTGATTTCCACAATAATAATTGTGAACCAGGAATATCTCTTCCACATACCCACCTGACAAGAAGCACAGCACAAAAATGGGAATGCTTAAGTAAAAAGCCCATTTCTTAGATGCGTGTACAGCCTTGTGATAATTTTTTACTGCAAATACCACCACAGCAAGTAGCACGAAGATCCCTAGGAGACACAACAAAAAGACTTGCAGTTCTGTTGCAGACAGGACAAAGCTTATAATCTTGAAAAGGCAGCAGTTGTCTGAACCTGACCAGTAGACTCTACAGATTCTTGTGTCAGGCTGCACTTGAATGGCTGTGTTAATGCTTTTCAGTACTGTTGATGTATACCAGTTGTAGGCTGATGTGAGGTTGGAAGCAGAGGTTATGAAAATTGGGGTTTGTTTTTTTCTGGAGGAGTGGAGGTGATATTGGAATCTTGGAGGGAACAAACATATGTTCAGTGGAGGTACAATAGCCTATGGAAGCAGGGGTCAGACAAAGTGTAGGCCTGGGTCCATATGTGGTCCCAAAGTCTGTTTTTCAAGCCCATGAACCTTCCAGATTCCTAGGCTGGACCACAGGGACCTCTGATGTGATGTAAGTCCAGAATAAATCCAGAGCTTGGAGGAATGAAGTCAGAATCTTGTTGGGGCACTACACTAGTGTTAAAAACATGCTGGCATCCTGTTAGTGATGGAAACCCAATGGGTGACTTGAGCAAGTCACATGCTCTCAGTTTGAGAGGAAGGCAATGACAAACCTCCTCTGAATAAATCTTGGCAAGAAAACCCTGTGATAGAGTCACCATAAGTAGGAGTCTTGAAGGTATACAACAACAACAATGTCCAACTTAAACCACTGAATGTCTTTTTGTGGAGATCAGAATTCTTTCTCTTTTGAACAATGACTCCCTCCCCCAAACAACTTATCTTCTTCTTGCACCCCTCATTCCATGGCCATGTGGATGGTGGAGACCAGGGAATGGCTATGGGACTATTGCCAGATGCACCACAGTGAAAACATCTTCTAGGACCTCTGGAGTTCCTAGAAAGTGGACCTCTAGGTGGACCTCTGGAGGAAGATGATGTCATTATGGCCTGGTGGCTGGGAAGTTAATCATTGCATGATGGGCAAATGGAAGTCCATGGTGCATGTTGTGCAATCATTTCCACAGCAGTGGGATCCAGCATAGCTATATTGGCATGTATTTACACTGCATTAAAAATTATGTGGATTGAGGTTCACTGTTTTGGACTACAGCTACCAGAGTACCCCAGCCTGCTTGGACAGTAGCCATGCTGATTGTAGGAAGCTGGATGTTGGATGCTGGAAGTATCCAGCTTGACAATTCATCAGTGACTCTGGGAGCAGAAAGCCAAAACCTCTGGAAGACAAAGTTTCATAGAATCCTAGAATCCCAAAATTGAAATGGACCATAAGGGCTATCTAGTTCAACCCCTGACATCCAGGAATGCACAACTAAAGCACTCTTGAAAGATGGCCACCCAACCTCTGTTTAAAGATCTCCAAAGAAAGAGACTCCACTATCCTCTGAGGTGATCCATTCCATCACTGAACAGCTCTTAAGATATTCTTCCTAATGTTTAGAGGGAATCTCCTTTCTTGTCATTTGAATCCAGTGATGTACATTCTAGTCTCTGCAGTAGCAGAAAACAAGTTTGCTCCAGCTTCTACATGGCATTCCTTCAGATATTTAAAGATGGCTATCACCTCTCAGTCTTCTCTTCCCCAAGCTAAACATATGTTGTTCATTGTAAGGCTTGGTTTCCAGACCTTTGATCAGCTTGGTTGAGAACCACTGCTATAAAAGACCTATCCAAGCTGGCGAACCTATGTTGGGAAAAGTTTTCAGCACCTTGGATAGCTCCTTTCAACTTTAGAATAAAGCTCAGAGTGGATTCACCACACCCCTGATGTGGAAATCACCAATAATCACTGGAACATGGTGCCACCTTGCCCTTTGCTTCAAGCAGCAAAGGGACAGTGATGGCACACTGGTGGATTCAGCCTGCATTGTACAACTTCTTGTTCTGCTATGCCCAAACAGCAGCAATGGAACTTCAAGTGATGCCCACCTCTATTTACACAGTTTGCCATAATACCTGATAGAAAACTGAAGATTGACGTCATCAGAGCTTTGGGAACAAAGATGAAGTCACAGTGAATGACATGGTCCCAATCCACTGACCACAGCATAGCTATGATGGAAGCAACGACACCTAATACCATGAAGGTTCGAATGATATCCAAGTACACTTTAAAAAAAAGATACTGTGATCATTATGACATATAATTTCAAGTTCTAATCTTCCAACTCCTGTGGGTGAAGAGACTGTGGAGATTAGAGGTCTGGAGAAGATCCAGAACAACTTTTTTAATCCAAAACAATTTTGATTTTATCACTCCTTCATCCCATCAGTCCTTGATCAGGGTGTGTGATCAGACTGAATCAATTCATAGAAATAATAGAATCATAAAATTGGAAGAGACCACAAGGGCCATCCAGTCCAACCCCCTGCCATACAGGAATACACAATCAAAGCATTCCTGATAGGCGTCCATTCAGCCTCTGTTTAAAAACCTCCAAAGAAGGAGACTCTACCACACTCCAAGGCAGTGCGTGCATTTCACTGCCGAACAGCTCGTATTGTCAGGATGTTCTTCCTAATGTTTAGGTGGAATCTCTTTTCCTGTAGTTTGAGCCCCTGGGCCTAAAATGGCCTGTGGGAACAAAATGAGATGGATTTTTTTCCCCTTCACACTCCCTAGAAGGCTTAGGGTTTAAAAAAAAATTCCTCTGACCCCTATGAAAGCTCTGGGGGCCACAAAAATAGCCCTGGGGGCTTCGTGTGGTCAGATTTTGCCAGCCCTGATTTAATTCAAGCTCATGTGATCCAGTCCTGGGGGCAGTGTGAACAGGTGGCTATATCCCTATATCTGCCTGTCTAAGGAAGGGCCTTCCTTTGTTTCTTACCAGTGAGATCAATACACTGTGTGAGGAATTGGAAGGGGGCCTTCTCGGCCATGCCACCGCTGTTGTGGAATGCCCTCCTATTTTAGGCCTATTGGCAACCACGCTGGGTTCATTTAGGCACTGAGTGAAAACATGGCTGTTCATCAAAGCCTTTGGGCCTCATTGATTTGCCTGAAATGCTAACACACATGGTTTAAAGGTGTTTTAATCTGTTTTAACTTGTCAATCAGGCTTCATATATTTTTAGTTGATTTAAATTATTTTGTATCGTTTGAAGATTCTTTTACTTGTATGTATTAACTTCACTTGTATGTTTCCCTGAGATTATTTTATATAGGGCATGATAGAAATATAATAATGATGATGATGATGATGATGCTCTCATTAATTATAATGTGGCTCGGTGACATAGTGAATCTGCTTTGGATATTAGCTCATACTTTAGGAGGTGTTCAAAAAGGTTGAACCTATTTTGAGGATAGGGTTCACCACCCTGGGGAATGTATTTCAATTTGTACTAAAGCCCAGAGTGGATTCACTTCTTTGCTGATGTAGAAGAAACCAACGGAGTGTGGTGGAGTCTCCTTCTTTGGAGGTTTTTAAGCAGAGGCTGAATGGCCATCTGTCAGGTATGATTTGATTGTGTATTCCTGCATGCAGGGGGTTGGACTAGATGGCCCTTGTGATCTCTTCCATCTCTACAATTCTATGATGACTGCTCCCAGTGAGATCTTCTCCTGCTTTTCCTTGTGAATACATAGTTGAAATACACACACACAAATGTTTAACAGAGGGGGGAAACTGTACACAGACAGGCTTTTCAAATACTCCTCCTGTTTTATGGATAGAGAAATTGGATGGGTGGGGGAGACCATTTTACAGACTTTCTCCAAGGAGAAGAAAGTCTGAAAAATCTTCTAACAGTTTCTTAGGAGTGGGGCTCACCATTGCAAAGGGTGGAAGTATATCTTCTTAAAAGTTTTCTCCCTCTCCCTGATTTCTCCCCCATCTTTTTTTGGGGGGGGGCTTCTCCCACCCACCCCCAAGTAGCTGAAACAGCAACTATTCTGGCAAAATGGATTCTTTTGAATTCTTCAGAATGCCCTGAAGCATTGCTCAGAAAAGGTAGATTTTAGGTCAAAACTTACCAGAATTCCTCAGCCAGTGCAGCTGGCAGCCATGGGAGCTGAAGGTTTAAAACAGTAACTTTTTCAAGTTCTGCTTTGAACCTAACATGATTCTCAGGCATTGTGAGAGAAAATATGGTGGAAAACCAGGAAAAGTAACCCCCTTTTTTCCTCTGAGTTGTGAAGGAGGGATAGAGAACCAGCTTAGTATAGTGACCTGAATGTGGGTTTGAATCCCTTCTCAGCCATGGAAACCCACTGGGGGACCTTGGGTAGGTCACCTTCCCTCAGCCTTTGAGGAAGACAATGGCAAACCTGCTCTGAATAGATCTTGCCAAGAACACCCCTAGAACAGGGCTATCATAAGTCAACCTAAAGGCAGATAACAACAAAGGAGGGGTACAACATCTATGGGGCTAATGGGAACTTGGGATGCCATAAACATAGATCTGTCATTTTCAGTTTCTCTCATATTCTTTAAAGTTATATCCATTTCACACATGGAAAAACTGTCAAATGTGGGTAAATGCTCAGCTAAAACCAACCAAAACAGAATTCTCACCCTTCCCTTAGAAGATTTTAATTCCACCCCATATAACATACCATCAGTGGAGTGCAAGGGGTAGCATCCATTTTTCTCTGAGCAGATAACCCAGAGTCCAGAATTATAGTCATCGATATAAGGGTTATACAGACTCCAGCCATGAGAAACATGGGTAGCTAGAAGGAGCACGACATTCACAGTGGAAAGGATTAAACTGATGAGCCTGTACGGATTCATTGGATCCAATACAGTAACTGCTTTCTCTTGGATTCCTCTTTCTCCTGAGCCTTCTTTGCCTTAACAATAGCCTTAAATGACAGCAAGGAGTAATGAAGGGAGTGATCCATCCAGAAGTGTATTTAGGCTGTGTTGATGAACAGCATGGTCCCTCCAGCCTGGGACTCCCAACTGTCATGGAACTTCCATTCTGATGCTGGAACTTGCAAGGAAGGGTTGATGAGAAGTGTCTTACTCCCAAGCCACTTGTAAAGACATCCGGTCATCATTTGGCAGTGGCCATGGAGATTCTGGGAGCTGTAGTTCCCCAAAGTGCCATGTTCAAGCTATGCAGTGCACCATCCCCCCCCCCCCAAATTTGGTAGCTAACTAAGGTGATGGAGGGAAACTAAGCATGTGGGCCTGTGTGTGTCTGTTGTGCTATGTGGATAAGCTTGAAAATATAGTGGGCAAAAATGGTTTCAGATGCTCGTCTGATAATCTCCTTGGACTCAGAAATGATACTATCAGCTCTGCCAACATTGGATTCTCTAGGTTTAGGGGCTTGTCTAGACCTGCCAGAATACTCCGTCTTCCTGCCAGCATATTCTGGCCCCAGATCAGTCCTGTTTCCTACATGAAAATGGGAAGGAGTCCATACCTGCATGCTGGGCCATATCTGCAGCTGTGGCTGTGGCCACTGATGCCTCTCTGAAGCAGGATGGAGGCCTTCAGCATGTGATCAAGGCTGGTCACATGCAGGGGCCTTGATCACATGCTGAGGAACTTGGCTTTAGAGAGACACCAGTGGCTGCATATATGGTTCCTGCAGCATCCATTCTGGGTTTCCCCACATGAAACAGGTTTTCCTAGGTATTTTAAGAAAATGGCTTAATGGGCTTTACCCTGGATTCAACCCGTCTTTGCCCCAGGCATCATCAAAACTGCCCAGGGCAAAATGGGGCAAAAGTCGTGTGTCGTTTGGATTGCAGGGCTCCAAGATGGGGCCAAGACAGGGCAAATAGCCCATCTAGATAAGCCTTAGGTTTCCAGAAGTGTGCCTACTTTGAAACACATCACATCAATCAAACCAGCGGGGCTTAAATGCAACCTGCTCTTTCCTGCAGGGTGTGGCTGATATTTTTCTGCTAGCAGGGTTTGCCAGGCTGTGGTAATAAGCCGCTGTTTCCTTATTGACTTTTCTGATAATTATGGGACTATATTCCAGGCTGTTGAGTACTGGCCATCTCTTAAATTCTCACGTTTCTTTATGTAAGTAATCCAAGAGATTACACTCCAACATATGGAGTTCTCCTCTCCAGTGAGAATGAATAAGTGTCTGACTCATATATATTTGCATGTGTGTTTTACAGCTTCACCTTGCCTCTACCTTTGTCCTGAAATAATTGAATCTCCATTTCCCTAGATATCTGAGGGCTTGGCTCCAGAACAAGTGACATAGGAGATTATCACATGAGGCTTTATTGAAGAATTACATTAAGGTATTAGCAAATTTGGCCAGTACTTATTGCATAATGTTGTCTATACGCTGTTGCTGATTTGCATTCTAGGTGTTTCTGTAGCACACCACTTCACTGATGGGAAAATTCATCAATAGCTCTCAATAGCACTGCTGTGCCAGCACTCCCCTTCATGCAATAAGTCCCTTCTGCATAGCAATAATATATATATATATATATATATATATATATATATAACTCTTGCGTATGTTGCCTTTCCCAATGTGCTGATTGGCTGCTCAGGAAGCACACCCAACCAATCACTACCCACATGCAAATTCCCTCTCCATCTCACAATCCACTCCTGACACTCAACCTGTGGGGCAGATTGGGACCCAGACAGTCAACTGGCAGTGGTGGCAATGACAGGCCACTTCAGATAGGACCCAGGCAGTCAACTGGTGGCAGTGGTGTTGGTGGTGGTACGCCACTGCTGCTGCTGTGGCAGGACCTAGGCAGTCAACTGGTGGCATGTGGAATGCTGAAAAGGGAGAGAAAGAATTTTAAAATCCACCGGCCTACCATTTGGGTTGCCCTCCTCAGAACTACATGTGGTTGATGCAAGATCTAAGCCATCATTTTGATCTTCTCTGTGGAAACAAGAATGTGAGACATTTTATTTTATTTTTTTTTATTTATTGTATTGCAGTATGTACAAAAGCCCTCTGAGAGACTTGATCATTGTTGTTAAAACTCTCCAGAATCCCTCAGAAGTTTTGCCTGAGGAGGGACTTTACACTTCAGGTTTTGTAGTCTTCATTCATAGTGGTTCAATGCTTACTACTTTATGGTTTGCATGACTGCATTCACTGATATAATACAGGAACAGCATCGGAACATCAGTCCAGCCCAAAATTTAACACAGGCTTTAGCTCAGTTGTCATATCACTGTTGCAGTTTGTATTTTGGAAGCAAGTGCACCTGTCAAGAGAGATTTTTTAAAAATTATTTTTCCAAAGATTCTTTCACAGATTCACATCATGCATATAAATCATATAAATATAAATGATAAATTCATCAAAGTCAGTTCATAGAATCATGATGAAATTCAAATAAGCACATTTCAATCTTTTAAACTAAAACAAATACTATTCTGTCTCTTCTAAATAAAACCTTAGCTAAATTCACTATTTCTTTACTCCTTAAATATACCCCCCTTTATTTATTAATTTTGTCATTAGTAACATACAACTCATATAGAAAGACACTGGAAAAAATATTTCATATTGTAACAAAAGCATATTCTCCACACCAATGGCTATAAAATATGTTTTGATATCCATTGCCTATAATGTGGAATACCTTATTAATAGTTTCTCTCACTTCTTTGTACCCCTTTTCACCTTCAGTGTCAGGAGAGAAATATGACTAAGGGCTTTTATCAGACTATAACTTTAAAGCATTCTTTTAATGGCATAAAAAGTCCATTTTTATGCCATAAAAAGAACACTCTCCCCTCCTCTAATTGCCTCTAATCCTGGCAAAGGCAGCTCCAGCAATGAAAAACAAAGTGAGTAGAGCTGGAGGGTATGGACTCCTGCAGTCCTGTGGGGCCTGATCTTTTTTTTTTTTTTCCAAAATGAGGTGGCTTTCCCAAGTATTTTGATAAACTGGTTTAATGGGCTTTACCCTGCCTTCCTCCTGTCTTTGCCCCAGGCATCATCATGACTGCCCAGAGGCAAACCAGGGTAAGGGCCCTGTGTTGTTTGGACCGCAGAGCTCCAAAATGGGGGCATGACGGGACAAACAGCCTGTCTAGACAAGCCCCTAGGTGTGAACAATTTTCAGTGTCTCATATCTCTGCAATGTTAGAAATTTGGGGACTGAAGGACAATTTCATTGGAGGGGTAAAATTCTTATTGGTGGAAAGCCATCATTCCTGCATCTCTGACTATTATTTTCCTTCCCCCTAAGTGATTTCTTTGTGCTTCACTGCTGCTGTAACCTCATTCCTCTCCCTCTCTCTAGAGAATTGCAGCCAGGAAAGAAAGTAGACCCTGGCACTTGGTCATATATCTCCCCCTGCCCCCTGTTTCCTCTCTTTCGTCTCATCTCCCACCCAGGCATTAAATGGCTATAGCAATGCTGCACAGGGCTTGGCAGCTGCTGAGAAAAGGTCACGGAAATCCATGTGTGAAACATTATGGACTTTTTCAGACACCCCTTACCGCGCAAGAAGCCTCTGGAATAGTTGTGATGCTGTCGCGCGGCAGGGGGTCTGTTTTAGACAATGCCATCCCTCTCTCATTGTCCGTGAGTAAAAAATGGCGCAGCTGCCTTCAATCATACCTGGAACAGTCATGGATGACAATGAGAGAGTGATGGCATCATCCAAAACGGACCCCCTGCCACACAACAGTGTCGTAACTGTTCCTGAGGCTTCTTGCGCAGTAAGGTTTGTCTGAAAAAAATCCTAAGTTCCACATACTTGATGTAGGATGCAAAATCTCAAATATCACTTTCTTTCTTTTTCTTTTTTAAAAGGTCCTGCTTTAAAATAATGTGTCTACTCCACACACACACACCACACACACACAAAAAAAAATCCAGCTCAGGTCTATTCTTTGGGAAAGTGATGAGGTAGCCATTTCTAACAGTGAGATAATAGATGATGCCCAATTCACCACAGGGCTCTAGTTAAAAATGTGGGATACTCACCGGCTAAAAGGAACAGAGGAACGGAGCCCCAGCCCACACCAAGGGACCAGTCATACCATGTGCGGTCCTTCCCCTGGTACTGCTCAGAGTATACACCTGTAAATGTAGCCATGCCAACCAGAGCACAAAAGCCTAGGAGCCAAAAAGAAAACATTAAAACCTCCAGTAGTGTGGGAACATGTATTTATGAAGAATCTGTACCCTGTTTCACCATGAAGGAGAGCATCTGGGATTTTGGGATGCATCTCTGATGAGTCTGACATCTACATGCCAACCAATTCAAATTTGGGGAAGTTTTAAAAGGAATCTATAACCTAGGATAGAGGTGGGGAAAATGCTCATGCCCTGTGGGTTGAATGAGTGCCCAAGGCCCACAGTGAGGACTTTATCAGATACATCAAAAACATGTCATAAACAGGTGACAATAACACAAAAGGGCAAAATTATCAGTTGACGATGTCATTCCACCATTCCAGGGGCACAGTGAGGGTATCAATAAGGCATTACTTTTTATTGATGGCTTAGCCCATCAATAAAAAAGTGGTGCCTCATCTGTACAAGTGCTACACCCCTGGAACAGCTCAATGATGAGGGTGTCTGATAATTTTTCTGTTTGTGTTATTGTCATGTCCTTATGACATGGTTTTGGATGTGGTTTTTTGCAACGTTTTCCCATGTCTGATAAAGTCCTGAGTCAAAATATTTTGCCCAAGTAACTTCCATGTCATTTCCTGTTCTAACAACGCAATGGCCTTTCCTGGGCCTAAAATGGGATAAAGCAAAGATGTAGCCCTCCGAAGTTTCTTAGGGGGCTAATGTGGCCTGCTAGCTTCTAACAGTAGCTCACCCTTATTCTACAAGATAGCAATAATGGACAGATCATAAACATCTGGTATGGCACTGGGAGGTTTGACATGAAGGCAGACATTCTCCCTTTAAAAGTTGAACCTACTTTATACCCAGCTGTGGGGTATGAGTCATAGAATTCAACACACACAGTCCTAGTAAAAATATGAATGGAATCTCTCTGATTCCAATTGGAATAGACTTAGGCCAAATCCACACAACACAAATAATCCAGTTTGAAATTGGATTATTTGCCATGACCCCTTCCTACAGGATCCTGGGATTTGTAGTTTTGCACAGCCCTTAGCCTTCTCTGCCAAAGAGTGCTGGTACCTCACCAAGGTACAAATCCCAGGATTCCATAGGAAAGAGCCATCACAAATAACCCCCTTTCAAACTAAATTATTTGTGTAGTGTGGATTTGGCCCCAGTCAGTAAATTGTTGAATGGTGAATCAGCACATAAGTAAATCCAACTGATTCGATGCGTCTACTCTAGCTGAGACAAAAAATGGAATAAAGCTTCCTATTTCATCTCCTCCTTCATGCTCTGCAATGGGACATTTGAGTCCCCCAAATGTACTTCTGTCTTGCAGAGTGTATGTAAAATAAACCCTGAACTGTATAGGTCATTGTACAGTAGCAAAGCACAGTCCCAAATTTCAGTCACTTGCAGCATTCAGTTTTTTTCCTGTCAACAGCAGGGACAAAAGAGATCCCTTTTGGATATGGATATGGATTTTTGACAGAGTACTTTTTTCTCCAAGGTAATGTCATTTGACCCCCCCCCCAAAAAAAAACCCAAACAAACCCCAGGCCATGAAAATATGCATCAAAACAAACGTTATTTGCTCTGTAGGATTGTTCCATCTGGGAGAAATCAAAATTTTTATGGTGGTGGGAGGACACTGAAATATATTGAGGTCAAAGAATATCTAATTTTATTTTCAAAAGAAGCAGTTAGCTTTTTAAACAATTCTTTGCAATTTAAACTTTTATAGCAAAAAAAAAGTAGCAACTGGGTTTTTGTTTTTTGGTCCCTATAGATACTCCATTGGGAAGGATCCAAATTCTGTTGGTTTTTTTGTGTGTGGGTTTTTTGTTTTTGTTTTTTTTTTGTTCAGCAACTGAACCTACAGTTGTTCCTAAGAACTTCTATAGTTGTGTTTTCTGGCTATGGATATTTGCATGGTACACACTTGAATTTGGGAGCATGTTCCAAATTCATGAAGCTGAAATTCTGAATTTTTATTTTTATTGCCAGATCTGAGATAGAGGGGACTTGAGAATCTTGAAAGAACACTTGAAGATGACAAATATATACTGTATTTTTAAAATCCCTCATAAAAGTGTTTTAATCTGTTTGGATGATGTATCCTGGAATGGCATAGTGTATCTGAAAAACAGCATAGGAATATTTGAAAAAAAGAAGAAGACATTTTTAGTAAATACATATGAACCCTTTAAATACAATACCTGCTATTAAGCTGGCTATAGCTGATATCTTGACCAGGGAGTTGGAGCTAGAATGAGAGCAGCAGCATAAGAAACAAAGGCCAAAGAAGGAAACAGCACCAGCCACTGCTGCACTCAACATGAATGCTCTTGTCGCGTGAATGAAGCCTACAGAAAGGAAAGATTGAAAGGGAGATGGAAATGGGGAATAACAGTCAACATTGGACATTGTCAACATTGAAGCAATAGCATTGATATTTATATACTGCTTATCAGTGCTGAAGCACTCCCTAAGCAGTTTACATTGTTTTTTAGCTAATTGCCCCCAACCAGCTGGGTACTCATTTTACTGACCTATGGAAGGATGGAAGGCTGAGTCAACTTTGGAGCCCTCTGGGATCAAACTCATAACCTTGTGGCTTGCAGTACTGGCATTTAACCACTGTGCCACCATTGACTCACTTAATATCTCCACTCCCCACTTAACCAGGCAAGGTCATCAGAACCCTGGAACTAGACCTAATGGTAGGGCCGGCCCCATGTCATCAGGATGATGAAACTTTCATACAATACCTTTCTTAGGACTTTATAAGACCAGACAAATATAGTGTTGTAGCAATGCCTAATGATCATGAAAGGGCGCACATACCAGATGATAACGTCCCTTCATGATCATATATTGTCATAAATCTGTTCCTTTTATTGATGGGCCAAGCCATAAATTGATCTCCTGTGGTGCTTTTTTGCCGGAAATGCCAGCATTTGAAACATCGTGCCATAGTGCTCAGCGAATACAGCATCAATTGGCAGAACATTTCCAGGTGAGAGCAGGACAGTCAGGTAGTGGATGCTCTTTTTATGACCCCTCCCAGTTCACTTGGGACTTTTTAAGTGTGTTTTTGTGCTTTGTTGTATGTTTTATGTGTTTATTTTGATTAATTTTTGAATTTGCTGTGCTCATGTCTTCTCATGAGAATTGGCAAGATCTCAGCCCCAGAAGTAAATGGAGCTCCGTTCGTGCTCCGTTTATGCTGGGGATGCCTCATTGATGCTACTAAAGATAGGTCTGGTGTGTGTGGGTTCTTTTGCCAGCATAAAAATGCAGCAAAATATGCTGGCAAAAGAACATTAATGTGGGCTGGTCTGACAAAGTCCTTAATTCCCATACCACAATGGTGCATTAGAAATAATTTAAGTAAATAAATTTAGTCCCCTTAAGTATAGTACCATCTAGAAAGCTGGCTGTGACGGGCATCCTATTTGTGACATTAGCAAATGTAATTCTACTCTATGCTTTCCTATGTATTTTTTTTGTCCCACTGCAATGACCAAAGCTGTCCCACCCCATCATGTCATTATGACAGCTACATCTTACAACCACTCTGTTGCTGATGGAGAGTCAAGGGCATGGAAGAGGTGTTTGGCTATGTTCCCATAGCCAGGCACAGACTGACAACATCATCTGTTGAAGCCGCCAGAGGAATTTACCAGCTCTTTGTGAAAGTGTCTTCAGTCTGCATCTTGCTATGGGGACATAACCAACGGCTTCTCCAGTTCCCCCTCCACTCTCCATTAGCCACAGAATGTACATGGGAGGGAATCACAGTGACATGGCGAGTCCTGAGGCTGGTGATAGTGGAGCCATAATGGAGGTCCACATGTTGATTTCTTACGCTACATGCATCCATGTAGGAACTCAGCCTGTAGCTTACATCATGTGGCAGCGGGATCACCCTGTGAGATGGCCTCACACTAAATGCAGGAGGAGACAATTTAATTTGGCTCCTATTATAAAAGTTATCTCTCAGAGACTACACTTTGAATTGCACGCCAGTTTTAGGAGATTTTCACACGAGGCCAACATTCCCCATTACTACCCCGCCACCTCCTCTCCTGTTCCTGCCATGGAATAACATAAATCTTTCACACACTTACCTTAATTCTGCAGCAGGAACGGGCTCCCCCTCCCCTCACTGGCCAGCCAAAAATGCAGCTGTCGTAAGGCTGCTTTTACGACCGGCCATCTGAAACGTTATCACGTGATAACAGACGGACAGTAAATTTAAAAAATAAAACTCCCCCAAACATAAAATCAGTTCACCAAGCACAAAAACACACTTTAAATCACATAATCAAAACAGGGAAGGTAAAATGAAGGGTGCCACTTACCTGGACGTCCAGATTGTACCAGGAAATGCTCGGAATGGACCTCCCCTCCACGGCTGTCATTTTGGAACAGGAATGGGGCTCCTGTTCGCACACCCATGATTGCATGATAGTGACGGAATGGGAGGTCTATTCACGATGAAAAATCGTGATTACATTGTTCTGGAGCAGTCACGGGAGTAGGATGGATGCAGGATAGAACAGGGTCAACGTCGTCCGAAAGGGAAAACCTTTCCCGACCCTGTTCTGTTCCTGCCACGGGATATATATACCCTGTGTGAAAATCTCCTTAGTCTCAAAGGACTTTATCAGGTGCGGCAAATATGGCATCGTAAGGACACATAATGATTGCGAAAGGGCGTGCACACCAGACAACATTGTCCTTTTGCAATCATGTGCAGGGAATAAGGTGTATTTTTATTGATGGCCCAAGCTGTCAATAGATCTCCCGTCCTGCTTTGTTGCTGGCATTTCAATCCTTGCACGCCTGTGCTCATGTAAATGCCTGTCTTCTGCTGGCTGTTAGTTTAGTCATGGAAGACTGAGTGTTGATCCATCAGCTGACCCACAAACATCCTTCTGAGTATCACAGTTCTTACCCTCCTTTTCTAGGTGAATACAATCTGGAGTGGCCTGGATTCTGAGCAGGGAAGGGGTTTGCTGCAGCTCGAAAGGAAGGGTAGAGGTGCCCCTCCTGCTACTGAGACCATGAATTGCTGATGATGGAAACAGGACCTTACCTGCTACATCCATTCCAAGTGAAAAACATTGGAAACCATTTGGGCAATATTTCCACAGCCCCATGTGGTACCTTCCTTGCACCCAGAACTCTGAAGTCAAGGCAGCAAGGAGTAGTGTGAAACCGATGAAAGAGAAGACCACAGCACTGTTCCTCAGGCAGCTCATAGTGGATGATGGTTATGTCTCCTAGTCAGTGTGCTGCTCAGTTGAGGTGAGTCTGAGGAAAGAAGGAGATTGTCATATCGGGGCGGGGGGAAGCAGGTGATGTGGGAGTCACCTTTTTGTTGCCTCTGAGATTCCCAAGGATATTTTCAAAGCACCACACTTCTCTATTTCAAAATAAAATGGCTGAAAAACCATCCAAACCCCTCAACATGATGGTTTGGTTAATTTCAGCCCCCAGTATTTTGTTTCACTCCCAGCTCAAAGAATGCTCCAAAACAGCTGATTTGGGGCTGGGACTTAAAATTACATCACTTCTCTTCCACTTTCACTCCACTTCTAGCAGAGATTTCCAGTCATTGAAGCCCACTAAGAGGTGGCAGAGTGAAAAATAGTCCTTGTCCTCAGCTCAGTTGCTCGCCCCCTGCAATACCACCACTTGCTAGTTTTGTTGAAATCTATACTTCCCTTCTGATATGTCATTGCCTTCTAGTGGACAAGGGCAGTGGAAGGTCTATTTTGTGCCAACACAGTTGCCTGAAGCGACTGATGGACAAAGGCCTATGTCAGATGAAGAAAAGCCAAGCAGCTGGTGCTATTAGGGTTGAGAGCTCTCAGGATTGGTCCCGAGTCTCCTCTTTTCATAGGGCATTTTCATGAAAACACTATCTATCTATAAATCTCCAGTTTGGCTTGTAGAGCAGGGATAGGCAATTGAGCAGGGTGTGAGGATCATTTTTTCTTCCTGCAACCCCCTTCCCTTCCACCAGCAGGCTACACCAGTACATTTCAGCATGTTCGAAGTGACATGATGTCACTTCAGGCCACCATTTTGACCAGTTTGGGGCTGATTTTTTCCCCTTCTGTGCATGTGTGTGTGTTGGGGAAATTTGAAGACTTTGGGGGATTAGGGGAACCAAACGGCTTCATTTTTAGCTGGTTTTGAATTATTTTGGTTAGTTTGAATGCAAAAAAAAAAATCACCTGAAAATCATACCTAGTTTTATTTATTTATTTATTTTAAAAAGTACAGGGCTTTGAGGGGCTTCTGGGGGATCCTAAGGGCTGCACATAGGACTACATGTAGCCCATGGACCACACTTTGTCCACTGCTGTAGCAGACCAACAGCTTGCTAGGGTTTGCAAGTCTTAACGGATCTCTTGCTGCATCTTCCAAAGACTCTTGGAGGGATCTTTTTACTTAGTTAGCTTCTTCCTTCCCTACCAGTCCTTGTGGTACCAGGGCTCACCATCCATTCTGCTTTGCATCTACTTTCTGGCTAGCAACAAATAGAGGCCTGTCTACACTGGCCAAATATCCCAGCTTGTCCCCACTCCAGAGCCCTTTAGTCCAAATGACACAGGGCATTTACCCCAATCTTCCCCAGGGCAGTCCAAACAACCCCTGGATCAGATATGGGGCTGGAACGGGACAAGCCAGAATAGGGCCCTTTACTGCATTTTAAGAAAATACCTGATTTAATCCAGTACTGCCGGATCAGCTCCCATGTGTCCATGGGAGAAGGTCCCAGAATTCCATTCCTTACTAGCTCCCTAGCTCTCTGGGAATCCAGGCAGTATTCCTGCAGTACATTACTGAGGCTGGTCACATGCAGGGGGTCTCAGTCACATTTTGTGGCTTCAGTGATTGGCCAACGTCTTTTGTGGACTCCAGCCCATGTTCTGCAGGTAATGGGGGGGGAATGACTGGCCAGCTCTGGAGCCAGGATATGCCGGTGGGAAGCCTGTGTATCCTGCCTGATTATATGTTCCTCATCCCATCTCCCTAAGTAAGTGAAAAGGAATAATACCCTAATTCTATTGTGATCTCGGAACATCTGCTGAAGCTAAGCTTTCTTTCTAAATGGGAAAATATTTCTCTGTGTGCACGGTTGTGTGCATTTGAATGACAAGCTATGGTTGGTACATCAGCAGGGGTTTTCCCTACATCTCAGGTTTTGGTCTGGAAACCTCAGGGCCTGAGCTGGCAGCCCTAGGTGCTATTCACCTGTACAAAGTGCTCTTGGCTACTGTTCATCAAGGAAATCAGAGCATCTTCCCCCTCCCACCATGAGCATTATTCCACCCAGAAAGGTCATTGTTTAGGGGTAGATGGGTGTAACTCTTGTAACCATGAAGAATTCTTATCAGGAAAAATCATATCTACAGAATTAGCTATTTTTAAAAAGTAGCTAGAACAAGTAGGACCTGCAATAAAATAGTGCGGCATAGGAGTTCCTGTTTCAACCAGCCAGTCAGCCAAGCCCTTCACCAGGAGGTTTCATTTTACCCACCACTTCTCATTGTCCAGTTCTGCTTAGAGTCACTGCTGCATTAATTTTTGAAAGCTTTCCCTGTTCAGAGTGGGTTATTAAAAGGCATTTTCTTATCTCATCCTCCCAGTAACAACCAGCCCTCATTATCAATTTCCTCTTCCCTCTCATTTTCCATCATTATAAATTAGTTGTTTACTGTCCTCTTTCGTTAAAGCCACATTAAGTCTCCTTAATTAGCAATTAATTTTCTCCCTAGACAGTTCTAAAAAAAAAAATTAGAACAATAACGCTTTTGAGGGAAACCTTTTTTTAAAAAAAAATTATGAATGCCATAAAGGGCACACAGTAGCGAAGCAGTATTTGAGTTCCGATGATTGTAACCCACATTACACCATCCATGCACAAAACAGAGCTATCATCCAATGGGGAAACACTGAACTTGTGGGAGTATAACGTCCCCTTGATGCACACAACCAAAGTTGAGCACTGAGCATGCACAGTGGTGACCAAGCTGCAGCAGATCAGTGTCCAGGGGAGGGGTGTAACTGCATCTAGAAGTTGCCCACACACACACACACACACTGCTATTGTACACTAGGGCAAAAGATTTTGTGCAATAAGGCCCCTCTGGGGCCAAGCTGGGGTATTTTACCTATGTAGATAAGCCTTTAGCTCTCCGGGAATCACAGTCCTGACAAAGTAAGAAGCTTTTGTGGCCAAAACTGTCTTTGAAAAGGAAAGCAATCCAACTGTGTTCAAAAAATGCACTAGAAAAGAGTGGACTTTGCAGATGTATATCAACGTTTGGCTACTGCTGAGACTTTCTGTGAGTTAAAATGCATACCCTACAACATTTCACAAATGAAAACTGGGACACATGTGACCAAGCAATGTTCGAGTGTGGCCAAGATGGCAAAAGTTATTAATGAGGAAGAACACACAAGGTAGGTGATGTGGCAGCTGTTTGCTTTTGCCTGGCTTAGTCCTCAGGGTTTCCTGGTAGGTCAGAGAAAAAAAAATCTTCCCTTGAAAGCCACTGCCAGTCACCACTGACAATCCTGGGCTTGATGAACCTGCAGTCGTCAAAAGCTTCCTTTTTTCCTAATACTGCTTGAGTATCCCTTATACAAAATGCTTGGGACCAAAAGTGTTCCATATTTCAGACCCCACCCCACAGATTTTGGAATACTTACATATACATAATGAGGTATCTTGGAGATGGGACCCAAATCTCAACACAAAATTCATTTATGTTTCATATATACCTTATATACATAGCCTGAAGGTAATTTTATATGCAATATTTTTTAATAATTTTGTACATGAATCATAGAATTGCAGAGTTGGAAGAGACCACGAAGGCCATCCAGTCCAACCCCCTGCCATGCAGGAAATCACAATCAAAGCATCCCTGACAGAGGGCCATCCAGCCTCTGTTTAAAGACCTCCAAGGAAGGAGACCCCACCACGCTCCGAGGGAGTGTGTTCCACTGCTGAACAGCTCTTACTGTCAAAAAGTTCCTCCTAATGTTGAGGTGGATGAAAATGCTTAAGTGACTGAAAAAGTGCAGCTATGCATATAAAGAAGAACTCCAGTTGTACAGAGTGTGTGGTCCAGACTCCTTAATAGGCCCTATTCGGAGACCCAACCATGAAGGTTCTCCATTTTATTTACCATGGACAACCATGCCGTGCTGTCTCCAGATTGCCCAATGATAGCACTTTGATACCACTTTAATGGCCCAGGCACCATCCTACAGAATTCTGGGATTTTTGTTTTGGTAATCAACTAGAAATGCTCTCTAGCACAGAATTCCAAAGACTTCACCACACTAAAAATCCTGGCTTTCCATTGGATGGAGCCATGACAGTTAAAGTAGTATCAAACTGCTATAACTGTACAGTGTGGCCACTCTCCTACACTGAGTAGCAGAGGCTCTGGCACTGTTTTACATTATTTATTTATTTTCAAAACCAGAAGTGGACTTCCAGCTACATCCAGTTTTTATTTGTCTCTTTGTGGTCATGTTTGGTACGCATGTCTCCTCTAGAGGTCCTGAGGCAACAAATTCTCCCCTTGGATCCCACTATGCTTGGCCACCTCTGAAAAAGAAGATGCCTTCCCAAAGAGGAGCGGCTCCACTCTTGGACTGGCTCATGTTGACTGGATTCCAGCACTCAGCCAGCAAAGCCAGTGGTGGGGAATTCTGGGATTGTAGCCCAACAAAATCTGGAGACCTACAGGTTGAAAACGACTGTAATAAAACACTTTCCTTTGTTGTTGCTGCTGCTGCTACTGCTGATGTGTGCCTTCAAGTGGTTTCAAACTTCAGAAACAACACAAGGCACACAGCAACATTCAACCCTGGGGAGAGGTGCAAAGCTGGTGCCCTCCCCACAACAGCTGGCTGCCAAGGCCAGTCCAAGTATGTTGCTCCCCGTACTGGAGCTTTCCTTTCCAAATCCCTGGTCCCCACCCCCCTTCCTCCTTTACATCAATGAGCAGCTAGGAGAGAGATCCAGCACATGCTGGCCACAGGCAGGTGGCAGCATTATGCTGTGTTATGCACTAACCACATTCCAAGATTTCTCCTAGCATGTGACAGTACAATGGTTCTTGCTTTCAATCAGTCTGAGACAAATATTAAAGGAACAAAGGCATTTGGCAGGCTTTCATAATGGTTAGGGATCAGGTGGGGAAGGTGTTGGCCTCCCAGTGATGTTGGATTGCAACTTCCATCAGCCCTCACCACTGGGGCTGATGGGAGTTGCAGCCCAGCAAGGCCTGTGGAATGGCACACATTCCTCATTCCTGAACTAGGACCAAGTATGCCCTATACTGACGGCCAACAAGCTATAATCTTTCCAATTGCCCTATACACATATCCATCAGGCTCACATCTAACTGCTCCCTGATTATGCAGAGTAACATCTCTTTACGTCCTTCCTTATGGAAATGATAACCACACTGTCACAACTCAGAAAAGTTACTTTTTTAGACCACAACACTTAGAATCTCCCAACCATCATGAGTGGTATAGTCCAAAAAAGTAACTTTTCCGGGCTCTATGCGAAATGTAGTGAGGGTCACTAGCTTAAAAAAAACACAGACAAATTAAATAGAGTCTGAGAGAGTGTGTCTTGCCCAAAGCCACCTAGTGGGTTTCATGGCTGAGCAGGGATTTGAACCCTGATCCAGAGTCCACTGCTCAAACCACTATGCCATGCTGGCTCTCACTGTCCACACGCCAGAAAGTGAAAACTGGGGCCCATAGATTTCAGTATCATGGATGTAAACCAAAGAGAATCAACATGGTGACTCCAAAGCATTCTCCTGCTCCACCAACAATTTCCTCTGCATATAATCATGTCACTTGAATTTCATGAACCTTAGCCTTTACTTTCCAGTCTGTAAAATGGGAACAAAAGATCAGTGGTGAACAATTTTAGTGATAAAAGGCCTAAATATGGCACAGACCATACATTTCCAATTTTTTTCTTCCACAACTGTTACTGCGCTGCAAAGCAACAGAATGGCAGAATCTAACCTGAACTTGGGTTACGTAAAAAGCAAACTCTATTCCACAGTCAGGCTTTTGTGAAAACTGTAGGTTTGATCTAGCCTTAGCCATGCTTGGAAGATGTGTGTGTATGTGTCTTCAAGTAGCCTGTTGACTTTTTGGCATTCATTGGTGGTCCCCCATCCAAGCACCAACCAGGGATGGCCCCGCTCAGATGACAAGATCAGACAGGATCTAGCACCCTTAGGGTATTTAGACTATACTTGGAACAGACTCACTGAAATCAGTGGGGCAAATTCTGCTTATGAACATATGAATATCTTCTCAAAAAATAAGTCTAATTGATGTCATTGGGAATTGCCCCCAGGTATGGGGGCAAAATGGTTGCAGCCTACATTTGACTCCAGTCCTGTGTGCTCTCTTTCTAAATGACAGACACATAAAAACATGCTCACGTAACCTTAAAAGGTGGATCCTTCTTGCTTTGGCAGCAAATTTGATCAGAAACAGAGACTCAAAGATAAAATTGCGGTAAATTGTTGTGGTGACCCAGAAATCTGAGCTGAGCTAAAGTTGTTTGATACCTTTGTAAAAATTGCACCACTGTGCTCCTCCATTGTGAAATATTAATTTTGTATTAGTGCCCTGATTTGTCATAATACATTTGTCATGGTCTTCAGTAGGGAACAAAAACATTTAGAATGCATGAGTGAATAAATGAAGATGTAAGGCTAGTGTAGTGGTTAGAATCAAGGACTGGGACTTAGGAGATACAGATACAAATCCCTTTTGGACCATGATATTTGCTATGTAGTATTGGGCCAGTCACTCTTTCTAATAATCATAGAATCGAAGGCTTTCACAGCTGGCATCCATAGAATTGCCTTGGGTTTTTTCTGGGCTGTGAGGCCATGCCCTGGAATAGTTTCCCTCTGATCCCCCACCTCCATCTGTGGCTGGCATCTTCAGCCACAGATGCAGGCGAAACACCAGAAAGAAACCACTCCAGAACAGGGCCTCACAGCCCGGAAAAAAAAAAAAAACAAGGAAATTCTATAATCATAGAATTGTAGAGTTAGAAGAGGGCCATCTACTCTAACTCTCTGTCACATAGGCTTACACAATCAAAGCACTCGCAACAGATGGCCATCCACCCTCTGTTTAAAATCCTCCAAAGAAAGAGAAAGTTTGTATACATTGAACCATCCGAAAGCAAAGGTGTCACCATCTCAGCCACCCCTGTGGACAATTTTGGATTTTGGAGTACAGTCATCCCTTCCAATTCGCAGCTTTCCAATTCGCGGTTTTGTGAATTCGTGGATTTGGAAGGCCTTGGGGGGGGGGGTTGAGCAGTTTTTGGCTTTTCCCCCTGCAGGGAAGGAAGGCCAGCCGAACATGCAGCGAGTGCTGTGAGCTTGGTTGGCTTTCGTTCCCTGTTGGGGGAAAAGCTGACACTTTAGAAGGGGTGGGGGGACAGGCAGACAGCGGGGAGGCTTGCCTTGCCTCCCGTCACTTTGGAAGCGATGGGGGGGGGGAAATGGGCAAGCAGCAGGGAGGCTTTCCAGGCCCCCCATTATTTGTGTGTGGTTTTTTTCAAATTTGCAGGGTACTCCACCCATAACCCTTGCAAATTTGAAGGGAGGACTGTATTTTGGATTTTGGAATTCTGGATAAGGGAGACTCAACCTGTGTCCTTTTGCCTCCTGCAGAAATATACCCCTGCAAGGATATGACCTCACCTGACTCAGACTCACCTTCTCCACTCTTCAGGTGCAGGTAGTCTTCTGGAACAGGTCCTTGGCACGTTCTGGCTTCACTACCCAGGAGACTTTACTTTAAAAGGACGGGGAGGATTTGCACCTCCTACAACAGGCTGTAACACCTTGACAGATGACACATATTTCTCCCATGTTTTATGACACATTAACTTCCTTCTTCATTTCCTCTATCAACTGCCAAGATGACTCAATGTTCCATTCAAAATATCTTGCTCCTGCTGTGAAATCTAAATCTTTCTCTCTTCTTGACTGTCTGGCTGCTCTTTTGCATCTACTCCTTTGCACAGGAAGAACAACATTTTTCCTGTTTAAAAGGGGATTAAATAAATTCAGGAAGAGAGAGCCAGTGCAGCCTAAAAGCCAGTGTGGATGCAGTGGTTTGAGTGTTGAACTAGGACTGCAGGAGACCAGAGTTCGAACCCCCACTCAGCCATGAAAATCCACTGGGTGACCTTGAGCAAGTCACACTCTCTTCACCTAAAAGGATGGTAATGCCAAACCTTTGAATAAATCTTGCCATAAAAAGGGTATGATACAGTCATCATAAGTTGGAGTCAACTTGAAGGCAACAACAACAACAGGCTATCAAATAATGGCTTCTAATTAGGATGGCTGTAAATAAATACATCAAATTAACAGATACTTACATTTAGTGTCTTTTTGATGTGAGCTAGGCAGTTTCAAGCACAGAATAAGTTCTCTGTAGGGACTGGGGTGGCCAAAACAGCATCCAGCAAACACCACCACCTTAGAAACCCACCCATGTATTACCAGAACTAAAGCAGTAGAAACAACATCTTTGAAATGCTCAGCAACATCATTTCCTGCCTGAATTGAGAAAAGCTGTAATTTCTTGGAACTCCCAGGAAACTATAAACAATGTAGGAACTATAAATAATTTGGAAACTGTTACGTAAACCGAGCCATGAGCTAAACAAGATTTGATTACAAACTGCACTGTTTCATATAATAAAGAAACAAGTGGAGTTAGCTACAAAATGTTCCAGTGTGGAGTGGGATGTCAGCCAGTCCTTTCCACTCCCAGAATACTCTATTTCATTCCCAACCTTCTTGGCTTTCCAGTACCTCCCCATTTTGTTGGGGAGTTCAGCATTTTGTGATCACTCATCGCCATACAGTTTTCACTTCACTGTGTCTTTATTCCATTGGATTAAGCTAGACATTATAAGGAATGCATATTTTCTGTGATTCTACTGGTGAAAAAACAAAAGTTGAGGTTCCTATGGAACAGTTAAAGGAACAACAAAGGAAAATATAAGCTATTTTACTCAATACACAATAAGCAGTCACCTCTTTGAAGTGTTAAACAGAAATTACATAGTTTCTAAATGGTGACAAGCCAAGGTAATGACTCCCTGAAGGTAACATTCATTCAATAGTACACCTCAATGGGTCATTCACTCCACAATACACATCAGTGGGTTAACTATTAAATGACCAATGTATTGTTAACACATAATAGTAACATCAATATTATAAGGAAAATATTCCAAAAAGAAATGGTATATTTAAACAACCACAATGGAAATGCAATATTTAACAACAAGGAATAAGAGACATCATAAAAATAATGAGATACAAATAGTTATCAACCATGGAATTGCAATGTTTAGCAAACAAAATAAGAAACAGTTGGTTTACAACAAAACACTTGAAGAATATAGTAAATATGATGAAGTCAAAATGAACATTTAAATCTTATTCTAGCAGGTTAACACCACTTCTGCCAATAACAAACATTTAACTACTATTTTTGTTAATCAACATCATTTCTTTAACAAGTTGTTTATGATGGAGATGTAGTCCTGAACAGATTAGTAATGGATCATACGGGAATGCCCGGGAATTTTTACTTCCTCGTTTCAACAATCCATTATGTCTTCCTCAGCGCTATTTTTTTTCATTTAGATCTGTCTGTGGACACATACTCATAAGTAAAACTGCTTAATTAGCAAAAATATACTAGCAAATTTTATAATAAAAAATAATGATAATAATTACCTTCCAGGACTTGCATCAAGGCTCTGACCCACTGGTATGAATTCACAGTGGGTACCTGGCCATTGCTCAGGTTCTACCTATATCCTGATTTTACATCTATTAGCTAATTAGAAAGCTGCTCTCCTAAAGAACAAAAGGAACCTCAAATGCAGGCTGAACTAATTACAGAAAAGCTGACCACTCTATACGTTCATTTAACCCATTAGCAGGACCAGTTTAATGAATTTTGGGGGCCCCTGCAATGCTTTATTTTGGGGACCGCATATGTTTATCTCAGGTCAATGTAACCTAATTCAACCTAAGCTATTCACAGTACAGGATATTCACATTATTACTAATAATGTTTTTACAGAAGGAGGGTTACAATGCCCCCCCCAATGATGGGGCCCCCTGCGGATGCTGACCCTGCTGGTGCCTTAAACTGGCCCTGCCCATTAGGGTAAATTGAATTCAGTTTGTGAATGCATCATTCTTCTGGTTGGAATAATCTGTTATGAACATTCATTCTATGAAAAAGGTCTTCTTATAGTTTCTAAAACACAAAACTTAAAGGAATCAGCAGCATGTTTATGTTTGAAAAAATGTTCTATAAGGGGAGTATCTGTGGAAATGTTAGCTATTCTAGCACGATATTCAGCCATCCTCTGGTGAACTGGTCTCCCTGAAATCCCAACATAAATTAAATCACAGGGACATATTAGAGCGTAAACAACATCTTTAGTTCCACAATTGGAAAAAAAAACTTTCAAATGAAATGCTTCTTGAGGTTTTGGATGGACAAATACATTTGTGTTATAAGACTGTTTACATGAGAGGCAATGGTCACATTTATAGAGCCCCTAAGATAAACGTGATGAAGATAATGGTCTTATTAAATCCGTATGTACTAGAGAGTCCTTGATATTAGATGTTCTTTTCAAAGCTATTATAGGGACAGTATTGCAACCAGGTAATGATTGTATAATATGCCAATTTTTATAGATGATACCTTTGATTTTAAATGTAGCATTATTGAAATGTAATGGCATGGCTATTCTATTAAGTTGTTGAGATTTTTTGGGTTGAAATAAGGACTTTCTATCAGAGCTGCATGTATTTAAGCTTTTTGGACAATAGCCAGGGGATATGCCCTTTTCAACAACTCCTCTTGAAATTTATTAGCTGCCAAGGAGTATTGATGAGGATTGGAACAACTGCATTTCAACTGCAGGAAATGAGAGAAGGGGATATTCTTTTTTAAAGAAATAGGATGATGATTTTTAAAGTGAAGAAAAAAAATTGTATCTGTACTTTTACTGTAATTTTGAACTTCAATCCTGTTATTGATAACCGTAACTAATATGTCTAGAAATGGGATTTGCATTTTGCTATATTGACTGGTGAATTTAATATTAGGATCAATGGTATTACACCATTCACAAAAATTCTGTATTTGTGATTCATCTCTAAAGATAAGAAACACATCATCAACATACCGGCAATAAAACAAATTCTGATGAAAATAATTATTGTTAATGATTCAATATGGACTTCTGTTCAAGATCAGTCATATAAAGGTTTGCGACACTGGGAGCTATGTAACTGCCCATAGCAATTCCTTTAACTTGATAATAAAATTGATTCTGAAAAGTAGTTTTTCTCCATAACAGTGTCTAGTAGGTCTAATGAAAAATGTGTAGGTGGATTTTTTTGTGGACGCATTTCTAACACATCTTCTATGACTCTATGAGCCTCTTCATGTGGGATTGATGTATATAATGCTTTCACATCCATGGTAACCAGGCAAGCTATAGATTCTATTTGAAGGTATTCAATTTTGGAAATAAAGTCCTGAGAGTCTTGAATGTATGATGGGGATTTAACAATAAAAGGAGGAAAAAATCTAGATATTTGGTTTTATTAGATGGAGGGTTATAAAGTGAAGAATGGCAAATACAAAATGGACAGGTTTTTGTTTCTACAAAACTGGACACAGTTTTAGAAAGCACTTTTTATAGATTTTGCTTTAAAGACAGCATCATCCTTTTTCTCTTTGTTCATGCTGTTAAACGGGCTTCTAAGAAGTGAGCAAGTGTACCTGCCAACAGAAAAAAAGCCATTGATTACAGTTGGAATTAAATGAAGCTGAATAAAAGAATGAAACATCACAAGAGAAATCTGAATCACTGGTCCCAACATTATCTCCACAATCATATCAATGAGATCATATTTGGATCCTCACATCCTAAGAGTCCTAAATACAGTATTTCATCCAAGACTGTGTGCCTTATGTATCTGGAGAATTTTTACAAGATATTAGACTCTGGAGGTAAGTGTTAATATTTATCAGAATTGATGGGTCAGCACTGTACAAACATTTTAAACAAACAAATAAATAAAAAAAAAACCTCTGGGAATCCAGTTCCTGAACAAGAAAAACATAAAAACCAGTTTCCTTTTAAAGACAAGGGAATGTGATTTCTAAGTCCTCAAGAGGAGGATGGAAAGATTACAGAAACTGCAAGTGGGACATGCAACATGATATTGTGGTATCGGTGCTTTTCAAGGTCCAAGACACTTCATTCTATCACTCTGTCTCCACAGTTTTCCATTTGCACAGTTTGTCAACATTCCCAGCTGTTAAACTATGCTCAGATCATTGAACTTAGGGATCTCCCCACCCCTAAACATTTTGTACATCTTGTAGTGGACAGTGACAGCTCTGATGTCAATGGGGCCAGGAGATCTGTTTGGTTTTTTAGTCTGAACTTTGGAGAAATTATCCCAAGAACCAAACCCTACCCACAAAGTAGGTTAAGTGCCTTGAAGAGGTCCTTTGGACTAGAAGATGGAGTTGGGTTCATGAGAAGAAGCAGCCTCCACTGTCTTGGGGTTTCCTTATGCCTGCTCATCCTTCTTCTGTAGTCTGATATGTGGTGCTTCTTTGGCTACATAAGCAATGACACTCAAAGGCAGAATATTGAGCCGGAATGGAAGGATGTCCTGCCACCACTGCCATTTTCTTTGCTGTCTCAAAAGCCAAGAAGGGGGTGTGCAACATGTGACCAAGGCCCCCTGTATATGACCAGCCTTGGGACTCCCTGACTTCCAGAAGAGCCAAGGAGGATGCAGTAGTAGTGAGGGCCGGCCAGCATGGGCAGGCTCCTGTGGACATGTGGAG
Source organism: Gambelia wislizenii (assembly GCA_030847615.1). Classification (NCBI taxonomy): domain Eukaryota; kingdom Metazoa; phylum Chordata; class Lepidosauria; order Squamata; family Crotaphytidae; genus Gambelia; species Gambelia wislizenii. The sequence continues at coordinate 28,855,540 of JAUMIR010000010.1, read as the reverse complement.
CCTAATCTGTTGTTTGTCACCTATCATGGAGTATTATAAAATGGTCTATTGAGCGCTACCTCACCTACCCCTGGCTCAGCCCCTTACCTTCCCCAGGGGTGGTGAGGACTGCCCGGTGACAGAACAGGGCAAATACCCTGCATCGTATGGACTGCAGGGCTCCGAGATTGGGGTAAAATGGGTATTTAGCCCATGTAGACAAGCGCTAGCTCTTCTGGAATTAAAAGCAGGGACAATTGCAATGAGTATGTCTAAGCAAAACATTTAAATGAACAATTCCTGTTCCCCAATATTTACCACTAATTAGGAAGAGAGGGAAGGAGGCCCATCCTAAGGCAAAAGACCAGCTATAAGCGATGGATAAACGGAATGAAGCTCCTGTGAAGGTGGCCATAGCAGTCATGACACTCAAACCTAGGAAACATACAAGAGGTGTTAACATGTACATCTCTTAGAGCAGGGACAGGCATGCTCTGTAGCTTGAAGGGCCAGAAAACAGAAGACATTTTGGGCTGTCCCAGACCTCCAAAGGACCATACTATGTCAGTATGACCACTTCATTTATTTATTTATTATATTTTTGTCTCACCATTTGGCCCATCAGGGTCTGCAAGATGATGTACAATGGATTTCTATGGAGGTGGGGGGCAAGATACATCTCTAAGTGCTCAGAGGATGGCTATTTTATCTTGGAAAATGCCTGTCTGTGCATGTGTGTCAAAATACAGAGGCTGAAACATGTCGGGCTTTCTCCAAAATAAAACATCCATCCATTGAGCACTTGGAGAAGTGTCTCTTTTCTCTTGTGGATCCAAGGGATAAAAGCATTTTAAATACATACTTTAAAAAAGAAAAGGGGGGGGGAAAGAAGTACAAACACTCCTTTAAAATATCTTAAAACCAGACAGCTTAGGCTACCAGAGGTGTTTCAAGGAGCAACGACCATGCAGAATAGCTTGAAGCTAGAAGTTCAGAAGAGGTGGAGCCTGCCCAACTTCCTTTGGCAGAAAGTTCCACAACCAGGTTGCTGCAATAGGGTTGCAAAAGCCCTGTCACATGTACACACCAGCCTAGCCTTAGGCACTGGAACACAGAAGAGAGCCTCCAAAACTGGAAGTCATGTTACATCACTCTCAGTCACTTTTCAAATTTCTTTGTTTCTGATTAAGTGTGGAGCCTCCTGGCATTATATAGAAAATTGTCCTGGGTTGTGTGGCTCTCCCATTTTCTTTGTTTAATAACTTTTTGAAAAATCTGAATTTATAGGGAGACTTGGGTCAGGGAGTCCATTTTGGATGCCCACCCAATAGGCTGCATGGGCCTCACAATTCCTACTCCTGTCTTAGAACACGGTAAGTGCTCTGTTGGCTCAGATCAAAGGGCCTATCTAGGCCTATGTCAAGTTTATAATAGTAGCCAACCAAATGTCTATGGGAAGCCCATAAACTGGACATGATGATACCTGAACATCCCTCTTGTTCCCCTCAGAAACTGGGGTTCAAAGGCATGTGGCCCCTTCGCTTGTCAGCAAGTACATACCTATAATGTTGATAATCCTAAGGAAGGAAATGTCCTAATTTTAACTATGGGGTTGTCTAAATGGTGAAAATACTCTTCATGGAATGCAAAGAGAATCCTATCTGTCTTAATGGCATTCTGCATAGTTTTGCTGTATTGGGAAGGAGGGGGCCCCAAAACATCAAAAACTCTGCAGGAAAAGCCACTGCAGCTTTTCCCAGGGTTTTTAAAAAACAGCAAGGGGACCGCGCATTCTGATTTCATATGAATCACTTTTCCATAGGAGAGGAAGCACAAAACTGATTGGCTGGGCAAGTGTGGAGGCAGGGCTTGCTAAGCACCCATTGCTGCCATGTTGGATTTTCACCTTAACGAACAAGTGCTAAGGTGAGAAAATGGGGTTGGTTTGGTGCGGGTGTTGTTTGTTTTTTTGCTTTTCTGTTAAATCAAAAAATTGCTCTATTCCACTTTGGGCATCATTTTAAAAAAAGTTTAGTAGTGGAAAATTGAGGTAAGTACAAACTCGAGTAAATCACTTGTGGCCGCCATCTTGCATGCAAAGCGTATGGGGGCAAAAACACCATTAAGACAAGTCGCAGCTGCTGCAAAATGTCATTACTGCAAGGCACTCCAGGTTTGTTGGTTTGTTTGCCTCATATGGACAAGCCCCAAATGCTGTGTGAAGGGGCAGTTTGGTTATCTGTCCTCCTGTGATAAATCGATACCAAGATTATGTTGTTTTCTCTTCACTGTATCCAGAAACTGGGGACAATAGCTTGCCCTCCAACATTTCACAGATGAAAACTGGGACATGTGGTGAAGAAGCATCCGAGTGGGTTCAAGAAGTCAAAAGTTATTATTGAGGAAGAACACACAAGCTAGGAGAGGCTGCAGCAGTTTGCTTTTGCCTGAGCCTATTGGGAAGGGCAACGTTCCACCCTTTCCACTCCTCTTCTCTCCTCCCTGTTGAATTGAGTTCAAATTACATTTGCACTTTGAATTCACTTTGCAGCAACTGAAGTAAACTGAGGACAAAGAATGAAAGTGGGGAGAGGAAAAGAGAGAACATTTTAAAATCAGCTGAAAAACTGGGATGAGAGAGGATTAACTGAGACCATCCCTGCCAAATCGGGACAATTGGAGGACATGCAATAGTTTTTTGTGGCATGTTCTCAGAAAATGGCTCAACAGATGATTCTGAACTTTGTCAGCAAAACAGAGGTCAATGTTGAGGTTACACTATTCTGATTTTAAGGTAGAAAGGGCAACAAATGACATATTTATTTGAGTTAAAACTTTGATCTGTGACTTTCATTAGGTGATTGACTTTGCTAGGACCAGGTTTTGCCCACTGATTTTTCTATTCCTATTTAAGGAAACAGCTTCAGGAAGAATATTTATTGAAACAATGGTGTGAAAAGATAGATCTGATTTGCCTATTAAGTACCATAGTCCCAATCCTATCCCTTCCCTGTTTTTTGTTGTTTGTTTGTTTTTAAAGTAAAACAGGAGAATAATAAGTTCTGATACATTTGCCTCCCGATGTAGCTGGGCCTGGAGACTGAACATACCTACACAGAAAATCTGCCTGAACATTAAAGCTGTACTTCAATATAGAAAATTGACAGTGTTCAAATTGTTAAACTGATTTTTGCCAGGCGCTCTTTCACACAACACAACTATAACACTCTGATTCCATTTTAACTGCCATGGCAACATCCTATGGAATCCTGGGATCTGCAGTTTAGGGAAGAGTATTTCAAATTCTCAACTAGAGAGCTCTGCTACCTCACCAAACTACAACCTCCAAGATTCTATAGCATGTTCCCATGGTGGTTAGAGTCATAGAATCATCATTGGAAGGTGACTCATGGGCATCTAGGCAAATGCCCTGTTCAATGCAGGGTCAATGGAGGTTAAAATGGCATCATAGTTCTATAATTATGTGGTGTAAAAGGGCTCGAGGTTGAAGATGTTTGTGGAGTCATTTCGGTTCTGGTCTTCTTGGCATAGACTCTAGGAGTGTTCAAATATAAGCTATGGCTCAGAACCATAGTGGCCAAAGTGGTGTTTTTGTGGATCTCAACATTTCATCTCCATGACTCATTGGACTGCTTTTCTTCTGGTTAAAAAATAAATGGTGAATTGGATTAGCTGAATGCCTCTAGCAATGATAATTCACTTTTTAAACAGATTGCAGAAACCCCTTGACTGTTTTTTTTTTTAAACCTGCTTTTGAAAACCAGATGTGTACTTCTGGCTACTTCTGTGTTCCCCTCACCATTGCTCCTGCCCATTTTCTTAACCTCCAGTTCCCACCCTCATTTTGGGCAGTCTATATGGCTCCCAGAAGATCCTAGGGATGCAAAATTGGCCTCTGGACATGATGCAGTTGTCCACTACTAACTTAGAGTTATGGAAACTAGTGAGGACCAAATAACTATGAAAGAGCAACTGTATTACACCATTGTACCTGCAGCGATGCTGGTCTTAGATGACATTTTAGCCAGAGAGATAGAGCCCATGTGAGTCTTAAAAAATGCAGCACAAAGACCAAAGAGGGAGGCAGCACCAGCAACCATCCCGATGAGGAGAAAGGCTCGGGTGACATGATCTGCACCTAAAGAGATCCAAAGGGAGAAGAGAGAAAAGAGGTTTAAATATATGAGTAGGATTAGACAACAACATTCAGAACTGCCACATGAAACTTGTACACTGAGGCCCTTTCCTATTACACAATTATAGCACTATGATTCCACTTTAACTGTCATGGCTGCATCCTATGGAAGCCCAAGCTTTGTAGTTTGGGGAGGCGCTAGAGCTCTGGCTGAGAAATCTAAATGCCCCTCACTAAATTGCAGTTGCCAGGATTCCATAGGATGTTGCCATGACAGTTAAAGTGGAATCATAATGTTATAATTTTTTAGTGTGGAAGGTGCCTAGGCCAAATCCCAGCACCATTATGCAAGTAACAAGAAACTTCATTACTGTGCACTGCAGGTTATACTATTTAGATTTCCAAAAGACCCTGACAACAAAAACCTTTGTAATAAAACCAAATTTAAGCTTGCTTTCTGAAAAAGAATAGTGAAGATATTGCTTGGAGTATGGAGTATTAATGTAAGTAGGAGGAGAATCTTAAGTGTACATGGAATGACCATTGTGGTGACCAACAGGGACATGGAGGGGAAAAGGTGAGAAAACAGAAAAGGATTAACAGATAGAATTTGTTTGCAAAAATGCTAGTTCTATTTACTTGCATTCTAGACTTCAGATTCCTTCAAACTGGGTATAATTATTTCTAGGTAAATGTTTTTTAAAAAAACACTGGTTAATTTTCAGTAAAATCCATGCTTAACATCTTTGAACATCTACCTCTGTGCCTACACACAGTATTTCAACATGTTTAGATTGAGCATGATCCTCTTATGACCCAAAGTACAAATTTAGAACTTTCACTGCCCCTCTTGTTAGAAGATAACAATGAGACCAAGGCTGATGAAACTAATCCCTGAGCATGAAAAGATCTCCACTGCAGTGTCATGTAGCTTTCAAGCAATAACCTTCCAGCTACCATAAATCAAAATCCAGAAGATGGAACACTCCACAAATGTCCTTCTAGAATGTTTCTTTTGAGGACTGGACTTATCAAACAGAACAGTAGCTTCAAGCTCCATCTCAGCTGGGCAGTTGAGAAAGAGATCATCATCATGGTACCCAAAACTACATAGACAGATGCAATGTGATGTCCCTTATTTTTCAGTTCAGGCAATTCATTAAGTAATCCAAGATAGTTTTAACCTCAAAGCTGGAAGTCAGACAGGAAAGACTAGGAGTGTTAATCAGAAATGTAATTAATGTTACCCATGCAATTTATATATAATAAACTATTTAAAATATCCTTCCTTAAAATGTCTGGAACAGTCCAGCCTTTCTATCATGACTCCAAGGAGTGTGTTCCCACATCTTTCATCTTACTAAAGAAAGTCACTGTTTGATCTTTGCTAGAATTTGGTCCTGTCATCACTTTTAGGCATGGGATAGATGGAACAAAAGCTGGGTTGCCTTATGCTCTGCCCCACACAATACTGAGGAAACCTGTCTCACACACACTGAGGGCATGTCTAGATGGGCAATATACCCTGTCTTAGAGCCCTGCTGTCCTGACGATGCAAGGCTTTTGCCCCTTTCTGCCCCTGGACAGTCCTTACCACCCCGGGGCAGATACGTGGCTGAGATGGGGAGAAGACAAGATATAGCTCTTTACAACATTTTTTTAAAAAATACCTACTTTAATCAGTTCTAACTGGGAAGGAATGGATTGGGCCCCATGTGTCTGCAATAGCCCATCCATGCCAGCCAGTCCACCACTGCAGCTCCTGGTCTGCCTTACTCTTCCAAAACAGGAAGGGATCTCCTTGCTTCCCTGAGAGCACAGAAGATGGCTACAGCAATGGACTGGTGTGCCTGTTTGGGGTCCGGCCCGTTTGGAGGTGGTAACAGGGGAAGAACAGGCCTGATACACGGCCAGGATATGGTGGTGGGGAGCCAGTGTATGCTGCCTTGTATAGATGAGCCCTAAATCAACATTCCACACACTGGAATGCTCCTAATACATGGACCAATGCTCACATCATATCAAACATAACCATGCTGACTAAAGTTGTCAGAACCTGTAATTGTAATTTCAAGTGGTGTTTTTTGCACCGCAAACAGCATGTTCTGTGCAGAAAATAACATTTCCGCATTGGGATATTATTTTCTGCATGGAAAATCCCATATTCTGTGCAAAAATACGACTTGTGAATTTTGCACAAGTTGTGAAATCAGCCCCTTGACAGATACTTCAGTACATCAAGGTTTTGAATGTAAAATCTTTGAAAAATGTATATGCCATATCGGCCCTGTTATTCCCCAGTTATAGTGGAGTATCCAGACACTGAAGGATGCAAATTTCCCCACAGACTGCTGCAAAATTAAGAAATGAAGATGAACTCTGTGTACATCTGAATGTCTCATCACTACTCATCTAGTCCCAAACCTAGGAAGATCTTACCTGTCACATTCAGCCCAAAGGGAACACAAAAATTATCTACACAAAGATTCCACATTCCTGCATGTCGGTTCTCTTTTTCCACCCAGTAGTCTGAGCCTAAGGCAATGAGGAGTAGCAGGAGACTGATGAAAGAGTAGATCACAGCACTAATATGCAGTATATGCATCTTGGGATCTCTCAGTTCTCTTACTGTACAACACAACTGGGGTGAATCTGAGGAAAGGAGGGCATCGGTGTTATTTCATATTAGTTGCAGCTTTTGTATATTCCCCAATGTCATTTTCTAAGCACCTGTGATCAAAGGACAGGGGAAGCCCCGGTTTCAGTAGTGCATTTGCTGCAAAATTCCATAGCCTAAATCCTATTGCTAGTCCCATCTAGAGGAGCACCATTGGAGCAATTGAAATTGCCTACAGACTCACCAAATAATTTAATGGCTCTTATCTGGTTGGAAGTATCCAACAGGATTCCAGGCCACATGTGTGGAAAGGCTTACAGCAGATGGTGCTGAAGCAAGCCAGGCAATGTGACCACAGAATGGGACGATTAATCATTGCCGGTTTATCACAACTGCTTCATTGTGGCTGTTTCAGCACTGCAGCTTCAGCGCTGCCAGTTGATCATGGCCATTTCATTGTGGCTGTTTCTGTGTGTCCAACAGAGTGCAGTGGACAGTTCAACACCGCTCTTTCAGAGTAGCAAATGGTTCAGTGCTGATTGGAGCAGATGATTCAACACTGCTCTGTCTCTTTCCATAAACAGGCTTCCCAATAGGTTGCGTTCTTTCTCACAAGCCAGTCCGCAGTGCTTTTTTCAGACTGGCTTGTGAGAAAGAACACAGCCTATTGGAGACAGAAAAGCTAAGGACACCCCATGCTCTCATGTTTTCCTGTTAGAATCATAGAATTGTAGAGTTTGAAGAGACCACAAGGGCCATCCAGTCCAACCCCCTGCTATGCAGGAATCACGATCAAAGCATCCCCGACAGATGGCAATCCAGCATCTGTTAATAGACCTCCAAGGAAGGAGACCCCACCATGCTCCGAGGGAATGTGTTCCACTGCCAAACAGCTCTTACTGTCAAAAAGTTTCTCCTAATGTTGAGGTGGAATCTCTGTTCCTGGAGCTTGCATCCATTGTTCCGTGTTCCAATCTCTGGAGCAGCAGAAAACAAGCTTGCTCCATCCTCAATGTGGCACCCCTTCAAATACTTAAACAGGGCTATCATATTGCCCCTTGACCATCTTTTTTCCAAGCTAAACATACCCAGCTCCCTAAGTCTTTCCTCATAAGGCATAGTTTCCTGACCTTTCACCATTTTTGTCATCCTCCTCTGGACATGCTCCAATTTGTCAATATCCTTTTTGAATTGTGGTGCCCAGAACTGGACATAGTATTCTAGGTGAGGCCTGACCAAGGCAGAATAGAGTGGCACTATTACTTCCCTTGATCTAGACACTATACTTCTATTGATGCAGCCCAAAATCGCATTGGCCTTTCTAGCTGCTGCATCATACGGTTGACTCATGTTCAACTTGTGGCCTACTAGGACTCCTAGATCCCTTTCGCACATAGTCTCGTTCAGCCAGGTCTCCCCCATCCTGTATCTATGCATTTCGTTTTTCCACACTAAGTGCAGTACCTTACATTTCTCTGTATTGAATTTCATTTTGTTAGTTCTGGCCCAGCTCTCCAGTCTATCCAGGTCATTTTGAATTTTGATCCAGGGTATTAGCTACTCCTCCTAATTTGGTGTCGTCTGCAAATTTGATAAGTATGCCCCTAATTCCGTCACCCCAGTCATTGATAACATGCTGAATAGCATTGGGCCCAGCACAGAACCCTATGGCGCCCCACTGGTCACATCTTTCCAAGATGAAGAGGAGCTGACCACCCTTTGGGTTCGGCCGGTCAACCAATTACAAATCCATTTAACTTTTAATTTGTCTAGCCCACATTTTACAATCTTGTTTGCAAGAATGTCATGGGGAACCTTGTCAAAGGCCTTACTGATATCAAGGTATGCGATATCCACAGCGGTCCCTTCATCTACCAAGCTGGTAATTTTATCAAAAAAAGAGATCAGATTAGTCTGGCATGACTTGTTTCTCTGAAACCCATGTTGACTTTTTGTGATTATGGCATTGCCTTCTAAATGTTCACAATACTCTCTGTTTAATGATCTGCTCTAGAATCTTCCCTGGTACTGATGTCAGACTAACTGGATGATAATTGTTGGGATACTCTTTTTTCCCTTTTTGAAGATGATCCCCCTTGTCCCTTCATAATATGAAAGAATGCACTTTGTGTTATTAGGTAATTACATATTTCTCAGTTTGAGTTTAATTTTTGCAAAGATGCCCTCATTCTTTCTGCAATAAATTGCACCATTTGTTTGTGGCTTCTGGCTATTGTTTTGAGAAATTACCATTACTTGATCCCAGCAGGAAATGATGCTTCTGGACAGTTTTTTAAAATAATCTTGATTTCAGCAATTAGATGAGCAGATGGGACTGCCAATAAGATAGGTGTGTGTGTGTGTGTGTGTGTGTGTGTGTTTTAATGGAAGGTTTGTTTCCTAGCAGGAGAGAACAGATGGACAAAGCAATTGGCATTTTGCAAGGATTCTGAAGGTTTTGCTAGCCTAGCTGCAATCCCAGCTTCAATTCTCTTCCACTTGTCTGCAGCTAGGTTCTGCTGGTCATCTCCCCAGGCCAGTAAACAGCCAGTCATAGTAGCAGCCCCAGGGTCTTGACAGCTGCTTCGGGAAGAGGAAGATACAGAGCTATGTGTGCAGAATGTTACAGTCCACATGTGCAATGCAGGATTTGGACATTAGTTTTTAAGGTATCACAAGGCTTTTTCTTACCCTACAACATTTCACAGATGAAAACTGGGGCCACATGTGGCCAAGCAACATCAGAGTGTGGTTAAGATGGCAAAAGTTATTAATGAGAAAGAACACACAAGCTAGGACAGGCTGCTTTTGCCTGAACCTCCTAGGAAAGGCATGATTCAATCTCCCTTCTCTCCTCGCCCCCATTTGCACTTTCATCTCAGTTTGTAGCAACTGATGTAAACTGAGAACAAAAGGGGAAAGTGTGGGGAGTAAAGAGAAACCGGGACATTTTAAAACCCACTGATAAGTGGGATGTCTTTTTTCTAGCATTGTATTAAGGTGAGTTGGAGGAAAGTGCATAGGCCAGATGTGGGTCCTACAGGGCCATGTTTTGCTTTCAGATGCCTCCCAAAACACCGTGAGAGATATGGGGGGCACTTTTACCATTTGTTTGGTCTCCCCTGGGTGTTTTAGTTACTAGAAAGGCTTTTTACCCAACAGGAAGTGGCCAGGAAGCTGAAAAAAAATCTTCCCCTGAGACTAAAATGTCCCAGAGAGGACCAAAGACATGGTGAAATTGCCCCTGTGCCAATTTGGGGACAAAAAGGGATTTTTTAAAAAAAAAACTTGCAGAGGTTTGAAGCCTTCCAAGACCCTCCAGTGTGATCCCCTTGACCCTCAAAGTCATCCCTCCCATTAAGGGCATTGTATTCAGCTTCTCAAGATTAGGTTTCACACAATTATGTTTCTTGCATTGCAATCCTATACTTAATCTTTCCACAACCTGGTGCCTTTGGATGAGTACCTTACCTGGGAATAATAGCAGTTATATTCCAACATATCTGTGGGAGGTAAGGTTATAGCAGTACTTTAGAGTAGGGGTGCAGCTGCACTGCAGAAATAATCCAGTTTGATACCACTTTAACTGACATGGCTCAATGCTATGGATTCCTGGGATCTGTAGTTTGTTGTGGCACCAGAGCTCTCTGACAGAGAAGGCTAAATATCTCACAAAATGAAAAATCCCAGAATTCCAAAGCATTGAGTCATGGCAGTTAAACCATTAAAACTGCATTATTTCTGCAGTGTAGATGCAGCCTAAGAGCTCATCTACATGAGCCAAGATACACTGGTTACCTGCCGGCATATCCTGCCTGTGGATCAGGCCCATTCCTTCCCTGTTACCAGAACAAAATGGGCAGGAGTCCAGACAGGCACGCCAGCCCATTCCTGCAGCTACCACCACCACCACGGCCTGTGTCCCACTCTCTGGATCCTGGCAGGAGGCCTGCAGCACGTGAGCAAAGCCCCCTGTATGTGAGCAGTCTTGGTCACATATTGTGGGCCCCCTTCTTGGCTGTGGAAGAGAAAGGCAGAAGGCAGCTGCAGCAATGAGCTGGCATGATGGAACAGGCTCCTGCAGTCATGGAGGGACCAATCCATTTTTCCCAGGCTGGAATGCATTTTACCAGGTATTATTTTTAAATGTTTTAACAGGCCCTACTCTGTCTTCCCCCCATCTTAAACTTTCTTTACTCCGGGGCTCATGAGGACTACCGAGGGCAAAATGGGGCTGAAGCCCTTCATCATCAAGACTGCAGGGCTCCAAGATGGGGTAAATTGCCCCTGTAGATAAACTCTAAGTCTTATTAAAGACAATAAGATTTACAGTTGTCCCTCTGTATCCACAGATTTGGTATCCACGGATTTAAGTATTCACGGTTTGAAAATATTCTTTAAAAAATAATAATCCAAAAAGCAAACCTTGATTTTGCCATCTTATGTAAAGGACACCATTTTGCTAAGCCATTGCATATAACTGAGTATTGATGGATTTTTGTATCCATGGGGGGTCCTGGAACCAAACCCCAGCAAATATTTACTATACTCCTGAGTAGACAAGGCAAGACTTGTAATGCCAATTGTGTTCATTTGACTAGTCTTGGGAAATTTTAGAATGTTCCATTTGAAGCTGAGAAACCTATTTATTTATTTAGATTTGAAACTGGGACTCAAGGAAGCTTGCATCAAGATAACCTTTAAAAGGTACCAATAAAAACCACAAAAACATTACATGGAAACAGAACAAAACATGTTATCTTGAAATGCAACTGAATAAAAGCAATTAAAATACAATAAAAACAAAACAAAAAAAACAATAAAGGGAATGTAGTGCCCATCCATAAAAAGCCTCAACAGGTGAAACCAGCTTGCTTCTAAAAACCTATTTGGATAAAAATGCCTTTGTTCATGGATCCAACTCATGGATTTTTCTTTAAAAAGGAGAAAAAAGTGCCAAAACTTACATCTTTAATCACACTGCAAAATGAGGAAAGAAAATCACATTCTGCAAGCTCTTTAGTTAAAGATGATGGAATCAAGTTGGAATATACCATCCAAGTTCTTCCTGAGCCCAACTAAGACATACTTACTGGATGTCTCAAGAAAGAGTCAAATTATCTTAAAGTTGCAGTTACCTTCTTTCTTTTAGGGAAATCTCAGATAGTGGTTGTAGATGCTTATTCCAAAGCATCTGTGTTCTTTATGAAGGAAGGCAAAAGCTAAGAAAAGTTCCTTCCATCCTATATACTTTATTGCTGACTCCACCTCCAGCCTGATTTCATCTCTTGAAGGTGGAGTTGTCCTGTGTCTACATATTTCCAGGAAAGCAGAAATTAGAATGGCAATGGTCAAGATATTTAAGACTGTAGAAAGAAAGAAAGAAAGAAAGAAAGAAAGAAAGAAAGAAAGAAAGAAAGAAAGAAAGAAACAAAGAAAGAAAGAAAGAAAGAAAGAAAGAAATTGGGTTAATTAGAGCAGGTTTATTTGTTTCAACTTGTCTTGAATCTGTTCCACTTACATGATGTTGCTTTTTCAACACAGTGCTGGATCTTACCATCAGACATATGCATGCATACATCCAGGAGGTAACAGATATTTTTACTAACTTAACTAAACAATTGCAATTTCACACCTGGATCTAGGGAATGTAAATCTTTGTAAATGTCATTCTTGCAGGCAAAAATGAACGACTTTACCATTTCCCTTCCCATGGCAAGGAAGTTTCAGAAACCTGATGAAAACAGTTTTTTAAGACTATTTGCAGTTTCATGACTTATACTGCAAAATAAATAAATATATATATTTTTAAAAATCAAGTGGATTTTTTTTCTGCACAGAAAACATGCTTTCCACAGAGAAAAAGATATGTCCAGAAAATCTTATCTTTTGCAGAGAGAATTCTGTGGCAAAATAACCCCACCATAAACAAAAAAAGGACATTTTTTTTTGCATATTAGTCCTAAACTGTAAAGATTCTTGCCCATTAGGATTCTCTAATCAGGGTTTCCTGATACTTAAGTAACCTGAGCTTCAGAGGGATGTGGAAATCTCACAGTGTCAAGTTTGTTACCTTTCCCTAAACTCCACCTGTACTTGCTTCCTAACCTATCAGGTTGTCCAACATTTTTCTGTCTTCCTGCATGTAAATGTGTACAGATCCTAATGTATTAACTTCTTAACTACTTTTCTTAACACTGTAGATATTTAACACTTCAGTTCCCCCAATAAAGGTGTGCTTGTGTACATTTTTAAAATATATGCAATCTTTTTTTTTCAGTTGTTATATTTATTCTTTTGGAATATTTTCAAGCTGTGGATGCTTGACTCTGTGGATATAAAATCTGTGGATATGCAGGGCTGTCTATATATCCAGAGGAATTCATGGTACTGTTTTTGTTTGTGGAGACTGAAATCCGAGAGCTCTCCATGGGAGATAGTATTGCAATAATGGATATAATATTGATGGATGGCCTTAACTATGCTCACATTGACACTCACAGTGACTTGATAAATGCCTGTTCTGGTCATAACAAAGAGGTATAGGCTGGAAGTCAGCATACAACTTACATCTTTGTAAATGGGCTTATGTATGTGGAAAATAAAACTGAACTGTTTCACAACCTCTGTATTCAGCAAGGGGCTGTCATGACACTATTATGTAGGTGAGTCAGTGAAGAGACCAATGTGCAATGTGCACTGGTGAGAGAGTGCCAAGGCACATTAATAGAGCCTGATGCACCTTGGGACACTAACAACATTTCTTAACACCCCTACTATGTTGCTAAATATGTGTAAAAGTTACATCATGTAGACCATGATAGAGAATTTCAGTCAAAATTTCTAGTCATCCCAAATGACTGTGTCCTAAAACAGCTGGTCAAGGTACTTGTGAACTGACCTTGGACTTGATCCTAAATGGTGCTGTCCTGAACCTAGTGTGATTGAACTGAATGAACACAATGACCGCAATGAAATTCCAACACAATCATATTTGACTTCAAAACAGGAAACCTTTCTAGAATGACGGAATTAGCACAAAGGAAGTTTCTGGGGAAAGTCAAAAGGGTCAAATCTCTCCAGCACCTATATGAAATCTCTCAGTCCACTTTGCTGCTGAAGGGAGTCATGGTTTTTTAATAGGTTAACCAGTCACTTTGGGCACGGATGTGTTGGAAGTGACAAGCTAAAGTTAACTTGGTGAGCACTCTGAGGCACCTTTAAGGTCATGGGCTGTGGGGCCTGTGGGTAGGATACAGAAGACTGTGTTCCTTGTTGGACTTTGTTGCCTAGAGCTATGGGACACTGGCCCATAAAACCTCCCTTTGTACATTTTGGCACCTTCCTTCCCTCCACTTGGCCAAATTTCTAAGCAAGCTGCCCTTAGTTCATTTGCAGGATAGTTTTGGGCCCTTTCATCTTGTATATCTAGTGAAATGGTTCAAATAATTCTTATGTCAGTAAAAGTGGCCCTAGACCATTCAGTGCCCCACCACAACTTTCCAGTTTACCAAGATAATAACAATGTATCCAAAGAAATGAAAGCCAGCGTTAGGTAATAGTTCAAGTGCCAGATTAGGACACCAGGGAGACCAGGGTTTGAATCCCTGCTTGGCCATGGAAACCCACTGTATGGCCTTGGATAAGTCATACTCTCTCAGACTCAGAGGAAGGCAATAGCAACCCCCTCTAAACAAATCTTACCAAGAAAATCTCATGATAGGTTCAACTTAGTGTCATGATAAGTCAGAAATGTCTTAAAGTCACACAACAAAAACAAATACCAAGAAATGGTAGGTCCCACTCTAGTTTATAGGAAGTAAAATCGGGGAATGATTTGAAGGAGACACCATTGCAATCTCTCTCAATCTCTCTCTCTCTCTCTCTCTTATATATATATATGGTATGAACAATGGCCTTAGGTATGTAGATTTGTTTAGGTATGTTGCCTTTTTGTCACTCCCTCAGCCAATCACCACCCACACACAAATTCCCTCTCCACCTCACAATCCACTCCTGCCACTCATGGCCAATCTGCATACTGGGAGCAACCAAACATTGTGCTATACTTGTTGGCTATAGTTACTAAGGCTGCAGGCCTTTCTAGTTGACTAACGTCTCAGGGCTGCATAATTCCCACTTATTTCAGTCTACACAGTAATATCATTTCTATTCCTGCTGAGACGGGACGCAGGCAATCAACTGGTGGTGGTGGTGGTGGAACACTACTGTTGCCACTGCAATGGGATGCAGGCAGTCAACTGGCGGTGGCGGGGGGATGCTGCTGCTGCGACAGCACCCAGGCAAATGGGCATGAGGTCTACTGGGCATTTTGGGTGGAATTTTTAATGAGGTATAGTACACTGGGTCCAGCTAGTAATTAATGTAATCTTGATGGATGACTTGAACTGCCTTCACATGGCACTTCATGTGGGACTGCCTCTTATCCCCCTGCTGTTCACTGGGCAGAGGCGGAGAAATGAGGCCATTGCAAGGGCATACTCCACCTGGAAGAGAACCCTTGTTTCTTTTCCCCTCCAAGCTGAGACTACCCATTTTTTCCTCCTCTATGTTTTTTCCACTTCCCCTTCTTCACCAGTAAATAGCGGAAGGGAGAGTGTGGAACTATACAGATGGAGTATTATACCCTACCTGCTTAATCCAGGATCTCAGTCATCATATCATGGAAAATCCTTGCGAGAGCTGTCTTTATTAAGCAAAAGTGCCCTAATACTTGTCCAGATTATTTTACTTAAAAATGCAAACTGGAAATGGGAGAAAACATGGCCAGGAAACTGAGAAAGAGAGTGAGAAAACAAAATTGAGAGATCTGCCCAGCCCTTGTGAAAGCACATGTGGTGGTGACTAATCCAGATTGGCCTTTGCATCATCTGCAAAGTAGGCTTTATGCTGCAAAATACACTTTGCCCATATAGGTATTCCTGTAAAGTAGAGGACACATAAAACATCAACTTGTATGCATTATATTTGCAAAACTGGAAACACGTTTTGAAAGCATTGTTGGGCAAATGAGTCATACTGGAATCTGATGCAAATTTCAGTAACGAACTCAGTAAAAAAGAGTTCCTTCCTCAAAGAAATCATGTCCTTTAGAGAAAAAAAAGAGGGCACAACCAAAGCCAGGGATACAGAAGAGAGATGACCAAATTCTTCCAGCCCTGCTGTGGGAAGAGAACCAGATCTCCTCCTTCAAAGTCCAAACACATTCTACGTTGCCCCTTGCAATTAGGTTGCCTTTTAGGTATCATAATTTGCCCCAAATCTAATTTGGTCCATTGCAGGCTGTTTCTGTCCCAGCATGTAAATCTAGATGACAAACTCTCAAAGGGTACCACAGATGTTTTTTCACACACACATTCTGTTGTGTTTGGTTGAAATACAAAAGCAAGTCCAACTGTCAGGAAAGGAAAATGACTGATCAGATGAGCAATGCACAAAACAGAATAAAACATGACCAGGAATGCCTTTATCTCCAATGTTATCTTCTTTTTTTGCCCCCATCAGTGGATTGATACTCTGATCTTCAAAGTTTTCCTGTTCTGTTGGTCCTAAATACAGTATATCCTCTTATATAGAACTGCATGTTAGAAGTGCAGTTTTGGCATAAGCTAGCATAAGCTGGCCAGCTCCATCTAGAAAGCCAGTGTGTTGCCTTGGTTAGACTAATGGGCTAGGACTTTTGAGATCCAGGTTATAAACCCCTCTGAAACATGAAAGTCAATGGATAAAACTAGACCAGTCACTCTTCCAGGGTAACATACCTCACCAAGTTGTGAGGATTTTGTTCTCTCAAACCTTTGGAATTTTGGATTAATGTTTATATCTTTATTGTATTTGATCACCTGTACTGATTATTTTGTTTTATTCTGAATTATCTGTATGTTTTTTTTCTTTTCTTATTGTATTTTAGTATTGTATTTGAATATTTTATATTATTGGAGTAGTGATCATTGTTTTATTCTGTTACCTTTTGTAAAGCACCATGTACATTGATGGTGCTATATAAATAAGTGATAATAATAGTAAAGTGTCTGTGAAACCACAAACACATTCCCCCATTGAACCTGCAAATAAACTGTTGATAGCAGCTAGCTTGGCCATGGAGAAGGAGCAAAGATGTGACCAAAAATATGTGGCAGAGGGATAAAATAAAGTCATGGCACCAGAGATCATCCTCAGGATCATAGATTCATAGAATCATAGAATTGTAGAGTTGGAAGAGACCACAAGTGCCATCCAGTCCAACCCCCTGCCACGCAGGAAATCATGATCAAAGCATCCCTGACAGATGGACATCCAGCCTCTGTTTAAAGACCTCCAAGGAAGGAGACCCCACCACGCTCCGAGGGAGTGCGTTCCACTGCCGAATAGCTCAGTGGAATCATGAAAGCTCAGACAGCATTCAGTTTATGTACAATAATTAAAGAGGAGAGAGGAATAAGGAAAGGGAGATTAAGGACTTTAGCAGGCATGTGGGTTCATCAATGTGAATGTAGGTGTCTGCTCTGACTGTAAGTTCTTTTCACATTCTATGAATTTACTTGGAAATAAGCTGAACTAAGGACGAAATACCCTAAAGTCACCAGTATGAAATTCATGGGGTCACCATAAGTTGACAGTCAACTTGAAGACATACATACATGCTGAACTGAACACATGGAGGGCACGTCAAAGCACACACTGTATTCGTAAGAGCTATCATATTTAAGATTGTTTCAGGATGTGGGCTTTTTAAAAATGCAAATTAAGGCAGAAAGTGGGAAGAACGATATTGGGAAAATGAAAAAAAAAGATGGAAAAAAGAGAAATAAATTTGCTCATCCATAGTGAAAACACATAGTGACAAAACCAGAGAGCCTTTCACACTAGACAGCTATAGCACTCTGATTCCACTTTAACTGGTTTGGAATACTGGAATTTGCAATGTGGAGGATGCAAAATTCTCAGCCAGAGTGCTTCAGGGCCTCACCAAACAACAAACCCCAGGATGCCACAAGATGTTGACACAGCATTTAAAGCAGAATCATCACACTGAAGTTGTGTAGTGTGCAGGGGCCCCAGGTCTCTCTTTGGAGATTATCAGACATGAAGGAATGTACCAAAAAATTGCATTCCCAACTGCACCAGAAGATTGCTAGAACAGAAAGGGCAACCTTACCAGATGCCAGTGTACTTCTGCCATTCCAGGGGCATAGTGCTGCCATGGACGAGCCTTCCCTTTTCTATTGACAGGGACAAGCCACTAATAAAAAGGGATGCCTTACTCATGGCCATGTTATGCCCCCTTAATGCTGGAGGATGTTGTCGTCTGATAATCTTGCCCCTTCCTGTTCTTCTAGCAATCTTTGATGTGGTTTTTGCTGCATTACACATTACACCTCCTTTTTGTAATGTGAAAAGTAGCCCTTTTGCTGCAAAACATTCTTTGCCAAGTCAGACTTTTGGTAAAGAGAAGGACAGACAACAACAAAAAATGTCCTAATCAATATATTTGTGAAATGCAGTGTGGGGTGTTCAAAAACAAACTTGGCAAAAAGAATCATATTTGGGTCTGATTCCAAAGCCACCAATTAACCCATGAAGAAAGAGTTCCTTCTTAAAATACAAACTAATAAAAATACATGGCCTTTAGATGAAAAAGAGTGTGTAATATACTCTATCTATCTATCTATCTATCTATCAGACTGAGAAGATAGATGGGTTGGAGATAGCCCCCTTATTGGAATTTCTGGGAGCAGAACAAGATGTCTTCTATCAAAGTCCAAATCCATTCTACATCTGCCTTCACAACCAGGTCGCCTTTTAGGTATAATGATTTGCTCAAAGTCCAGTTTGATCCTTTCCAGGTGCTATCTGTACCCCATTGTACTCGTATAACTCCAAAATTCATGATCTCAGAAGGCAGTACGGACTTTTCTGCATGTTCATGCTGCTGTTCCACTTTGAAATGCAAAAGCAAGGCCACCTGTCAATAAAGAAATGTGATTGGTTGGACAGGCAATATGTGAAGCATAATTTTTTTAAAAGAAAAATCAGAAATATTTTTATTTCAGAACAGAGTCACCCTCTGGTTCTCAAAGCCTTCATATTCTGATGGGGATGCAATTCTTTGCTACTTTCACTCTTGAAGGAAACAATGATTCATTTTAGCAGTTTTCTTCCCACTGGGATAAAGGCCTTGAAAACGCCACAGTTTTTAAAGACAATTCACAGTTCATGATATATTCTGTGTATAAATGTGCTCATTTTTTGTGCAGAAAACAGATTTTGCTACACATTGAGTAGCCCTTACTGCACACTGCAAAAAAATAGAAATTCTGTCTTCAGCCCCATGGTAGATCACTTAGACCAGAGAGCTCGACTGTGATATTTGGCATTTGGTATTCTCCACAGGAATGGGTATAAGATTCAAAAACATTCAAATGATAGATAGCTAACACACCTTGGAAACTGCTTAATGCAGTGTAGATGTGTAAATTGCTATTGCTTAAAACAATTTGTAAGCCGCTCTGATAGTCTTGTGGGTGAAGAGCAGGGTATAAATAAATAAAATCAATAAAATCAATAATAAATAGATGAGTGTAGGGAAATACTGATGAGGAAAGTACTGGAGAAAGGAGAACCTTCATGGAATCTTCTCTATGAAAATGTTTTGTTCTCTGTGCATAAACCAGTGGATGAGATTCTACATCGCAACCTCTGTTTCACAACTTTACAAATCTATGGCTACCTTCCAGAAATGCAATAAAATCCTGTTAGGGAATTGCAAATATCTCCATCTAGTTAAGAGTGCTCCAATGCTCATTGGACAGTTCTGAATGTGCACCAAGCATTTCTGGTGCATGTGCGAACTTCTCATATACATTGGGCATGTCTGATGTTAATCAGGTTGCTGTTGTGCTCCAAGTATTCCTAGTTCGTGTGCATTCCAAGTAGCTGGGTTTAGGACATGAGCATCTCTGGTTCAGAAATCCAACTAGAACAATGTTTTCAAAGTTTAAACATTTATCCATTCAGGCAGTGTAGGGAAAGTCAAACTTTCTGTTGTAAATTTTAAAAAATCCTCTTGAACAGAGGAAAAAAAGCATATTAGAACAAAGATTTTCAGGTGAGATGTTTCCATCTGTGCCGCTAGATTTTTATGAGCAAGGATTTTTCAACCAGGAAGCAGACTGAAATGTGAACCACCGGCAACCTAACTGGCACCATCCTATCAGGACTCTCTTTATATATAGTTATTCCAATCCTACAGGTGAGCCCTAAGAGTTCTGTCAAGAAAGAATGCAGTTAGCCATCTCACATGAAGGCCATGAGTTTGAATAAAGGAGTGCATTTTGTCATTGCCATTCTGTACATACTTACTGGTTATAAGGAAGAAAGGAAAGGAGGCCCAGCCCAAGCCAAATGACCATCCATAATTACTTGCTGCAGAAGTGAAGATAGACATGGCAATCATGGCACAAAGACCTGGGGAATAGAAATCTAGTGTTAGCTGATGCATCCTTTGGAAAACAGGTGAGAAACTTCTAGGGGCTTATGGGGGCAGGGGAACTCAGAGAGCTGTAACTTCCCTCCCCTCCACCTGAACACGAAAAAGATCAAGATATGTTTTTTGCTCCTGATTACCCTGAATGCCCTCTTGGAAGTATGCAAAGATTTTCACATTTTGGGCTCCCTGGGCCCAAGGAAGACATTTTCTACACCAGGAAGTTACCTGGAATGCAATTCCCAGTCACTTCTTGTTTTACAAAAACTGGCCAGGTGGTGCGGTAGTTAAATGCTGGTACTACAGCCACAACGTTGTGAGTTCAGTCCTAAAGGGCTCCAAGGTTCACTCAGCCTTCCATCCTTTCATAGGTCAAAGGAGTACCTGGCTTGTGGGGGCAATCAGCTAACACACATTGAAAACTGCTTAGAGAGTTCCTGGCACATAGATGTGTAAGTGCTGTAGCTAAACAATTTGTAAGTCACTCTGAGAATCTTTGTGGCTGAAGAGTGGGATATAAATACTCAAATAAATAAATAAATAAATTTATAAACACCCCTCCCCCCAGGATCACAACAAAGGCCCTGAGGGCTCTCATCCAGTTTAGAACAGGAAGACTCTCCTCAACTCCATAGTTCTAACTTGGCTTGCAAATGATCTAGTATCAAACTTGTGGAAGGTCCTAAGGAGATTTTACCACCTTCCCCAAAGTGCCCTCCTCCACAATGGGAAGAGAAATTCCTCCACTTCTTTTGTCCTTCCAATAGAAATATGAATAGATCAGAAGGGTGTTCCCATGTGATTTCTGATCCCTCCTCAGAAAGAATTTCACTCATAGCCCATGCTTCACTAATTTTCTGCCCTTGGTACATGAGGAAGGTAGAGGGGAGAACTCCCATATCATCACTAGATGTAAAATTGGTGCAGAGTCCTTTCAGATTCTGTATATTAGCATAAGCTCTGGGGACTTTTGAACACAGGCTTTGACTTGGTGTTGTGGCAAGTGAAGAGCTGGATGTGGTTATGAAACAGGAATGTATTGCCTCATCATACCTGCAGCAAGGCTGGCAATCGCTGAGATCATGGCCAGGGAGATGGAGCCAAGATGGGACTTACAAAATGTGGCCCAAAGCCCAAAGAAAGCGACAGCACCGGCAATCATCCCAATCAGCATGAAAGCTCGGACAGTATTCAGTTTATCTACAGAGAGTCAGAGGAGGAGGAGGAAAGAAGGGGAGATATATATATATATATGAGAGACTGAACAATAGTACAGTAAAGTTCTGATGCGATTATCCTATCTTACTGTAAATGTCACCACCCTTATGCAAGGTCATTATAAACAAAGTACTGTGCTACCTGTCCCTTCCCTCCCCATGTTGCCACAGTTGGTCTGATAAGGCAGGGTTTCCAAGTCTAAGAAATGCTGTGACTATGTATATCCATGTAGCATTTATCAATTGCCTCTCAGCCCACCGGGATCACTAAGGCAATGTAGAACAGATACACACCTTTAAGGATTAAATACACAGTTGAAAACTGAGACTATGCAAGAACATAGCCAGAATCTTTTTGTACTGTTCAAGGGACAAGAAACCCATTAGGTGACCTTAGGCAAATTACACCATCTCAACTTCAGAGGACAGCAATGGCAAACCTCCTCTAAATATTTTTTCCCCCAAGAAAGCCCTAGGATAGGGTCACTGTAAGACAAAGGGCCCGTTTACATGGGCAAATATTCCCCTAAATATACTTCAAAGATAGCTCATTGTTCCCACCGATTGCACCACAGCATCGCCTCATTCAGAAGGGGAAAAGGTAAAACACCCAAATATAGTGTGACAAGGGATGTCGCTACTTTTGCCGAGTTATTTGCAAAGTAGTGCATTATTGCTAGTGTAAACAACCATTCCACTAAGGGCTGCAGTAGAGCTGCACTGTGATTGGTTGCTATTATGAAGGGGTGGGCTTAAAAGAGGGGGAGTGAGGGAGGGAGATTCAGTAGCGATTAGGAAACTTATGAAAAATCCTTTCTGCTATTTTGCAAGCCAGTTTGCAAACAAAAAGGATTCCCAACAATTTTCAGTCAGGAAACATCTGTTCCCCACATAAAAGAATTCCTTCTCCTCCTCTCTGCTATTTTGCAAGTCTGTAAAGCTCCGTCTCGTCAGCTGTGATCCTGTGCTTGGGGGAGGAAGAGAGAGAGAAACCATTTCACTAAGGGCTGCAGCAGAGCTGCACTGTGATTGGGGGAGGGAGGGAGGGAGGGAGAGGGAGAGGGAGAGGGAGAGGGAGAGAGAGAGAGAGAGAGAGAGAGAGCGCTCCAAAACTGTTGGGGGTATTATTCCCAGAAGGGCTGTTATTCCTAGTTATTCATAGTAGAGCAAGCCTGCAGAGGGTCATAACTCCCTCTCCAACTCACCTGTGGCCCACAATGCCCAGCAGGTACAATTAATAACACTAGCTGGACCCAGTATACCTTACGCCGTTGAAAAACTCCCCCCAAAATGCCCAGTAGACCTCATGACAACCCTGTAAAGTAGGCTGGTGGATATTTTAAAATTTCTCCTCCCCCTCCTCAGTATTTCACACTTTTCCTAGAATTGCTGAGGGTGATTCACTCTGTTGCCTTGCTGCTGCCATGGCCAGTTGACTGCCTGGGTCCCATTGCAGGTGGCCCATCACCGCTGCCAGTTGACTGTCTGGGTCTCAATCTGGGCCACAGATTGAGTGGCAGGAGTGGATTGTGAGGTGGAGAGGGAATTTGCATGTGTGTGTGGATTGGTTGGTTGTGTTTTCTGAGCAGCCAATCAGCACACTGGGAAAGGCAACATACCCAAGAGAATTATATACATAGATTGAAGAATCCCTCCCTGCACCCCTGGCCTGTTTTCAGCCTGTATCTCCCTCCCCCCATCAGAAGTAACTGGATAGTTACATTCACTTTTGAAAAATGTGCCTTCACATCTGAAACAGGCCAGGAGCTGCAATAAAGTGAAATAACCTAATAAGGACTGGCCATTAGAGCAAACACATTTAAGAGTTCTGGGGCTGTATGTAAACACATTTTAACCCTCTCTGAAGTAAACTGTCCAAGGGCTGAAAGCCGTCCCATGACCTCTTGCAAACCTCAGAAAAGAAGTGCTCAAGATGCTTCTGAGTATACCATCACTGCTGCTCCAGTTCCAAAACAAAGAAAAACTTACCTGAACTATTCCCAATTGTACCACATATGTTCTGAATGCAGGCTCTCCACAGGCCTGAGTGTCCACTGGTGATATTCACCCAGTAGTCAGAGCCCAGGGAAATGAGGAGCAACAGGAGACTGATAAAACAGAGGACCACTGCACAGATCTGGAGGGCATGCATAGTGTGGTGAACTGGAATGAACCTGGAGGACAGAGATGTTAACATTATTTCATAGATTCTAGATAGTTATCTCCTTTCCTAAGTGCCACTTCCCAACCAGCGATTTTGGAATGTTCAAAAATATTTGAAAATGATATTTGAAAGTCTTCCTTGAGTGTAAAGAAGCCCTGATGAGAATAGTTCTGGACTGATGTGAATCTTCACAATTCGGGATTTGTTCTGCACAAAATTCACATATATTTGCTTTGCCCAGAAAACAGCATTTTCTAATCCACAAATTGTATATTCTGTGCAAAAAATAATACATCCTGTGCAGAAAATGCTATTGTATGTGCAAAAATATCACATGTGAATTTAGCATAGAATTAAGTTCCAAACTGTGATTTGTTGTATTTAAGGACTTTGTTGTATGGTATTTCACCACTTTCTCTCAGTGGTGAAAATATCTTGTCCCTTCCTTTAAGAAGAAAATGAGTGAACAATTATATCCCTACCTGCTATAGCTAAGGAGATTGGTGGAGAAGCCCAGTGTGTGCATTGCAGCTGCTACTAAACTGCCTGCTTGGAGGTATACAACAATTTATACAGACATAAACAGATAACACTGTTAGTCTGTGAAGATCTGTGCAGTCTGTCCATATACAGAAACCTGCTGTATTTCTGCTTGTATGAATTGGGCCCTTCTTCACCAAACATTTTCCCTCGTATATCCTATGAAGAAGTGCTAGTCTGCTAATGATCCTAGTGTGATCTGAATGACTATTAATTCAACAGGTTCCAAGACAGGGATGGTTCTTCTAGCATACATCTTATATAAAGTTAGAAAAGGCATTAGTTAGAATGTTGTTTTATGTTTCCTTTGATGATCAATGAAAGAACATTATGTTTTCTTCAACACAACCTCCTCTTCCTTTATTGAATTTGATTTGACCACTGCTGTGATGTGAGAAGTTGCAAAGCCCAGGTAGAATCCATTAATCCCAGCTCATGAAGTTCTGTGGGGTGTGGGACCAAAAGTGGAAAGAATATAACGTAGAGTGTTGTCTATTAAATGGTTCATTAGGGGCAGTCAGAAATAGAAGTAGGGCCAGTTAGGAAGAGGAGAGTGGAGGAGATCGGAATAGGGGTTCATGGGAGCTGAGAATGTGGAGAGAATTCAGGGAGAAGTGTTACTTTGGACTTTATCAGACCAAGCAAATATGGCATCATAACGATGCCTAATTAACACAAAAAAGCATGCATATCAGATGATTTCATCCTTTTGTGATATTGTAATGTCCAAAAGCCATTCTATTTTATTGATTAGCCAAGCCGTCAGTAAATCTTACCTGGTGCTTTTTGCCGAAAACTCTCACCATTGTGCTCATGTCAATGCAGCGTCAATGACAGAACACTTCCGAGTGAGATCACAACAGCCAGGTGAGGGACACTCTTTTTATGAACCTCCCTGGTGTACTTTTAACTTTTTAAGTGTGTTTCTGTGCTTGTGTGTACTTTTTGAGTGTTTCCTTTGATTTATTTTTCAGATTTATCATGCTCAAGTCTTGTTGAGCTCCATTTACTCCCCATCAATGCTGGGGATGCCTATTCACAGGGATGAAGGGTAGGTCTGGTGGGAGGGGGGTTCTTTTGCTGGCATAAAAACAATACAAAATATGCCAGCAAAGAACAATTGTAGAGGTTTATCTGATAAAGTCCTTTGTCTGAAACTGAAGCGTTACTATGTACTGTGTCTGGAACCAAACTAAGGCTAGAGGTGTGTGTGTGTGTGTGTGTGTGTGTGTGTGTAAACTCTTTACTGTGTTCATTTTCTACATCTCTGTCTGAATGTTTCAGTTTAACCATTAACAAGGACAACTGGTCACACTTTACCACACTGGACACACTGATCAACACAGCCACATGTCCAGTATAGTGGTCACCTCAAAGCTTGAGTCCCAGATCCAGGAGGAGTCTTAAGGGTCAGTGTGCAAAGTGAGCAATAGGAGTCCAATGGTTGGAAGGGCAGAGCCAACCTGGATGGTGTCCATCACAACAGGTAGTTCAGTGCTCTTGCTAGCCTCATGCTCTGCCTCAGAACTGTGGCATACTGTATTTGACACAACAGGAAAAGAGATGAGGGCACAGAGATCTCCCAGATAATTGCCTGTTTTCAGGAACCAAGGTAGCAGAAATCCTCATCAGATGTAAGGAAGAAACAGAACGGAAATTGGAAACACTATAAAATGGCAATTTTACTTGTTATGGCTACTCTGGAAACAAAATGAAAAGGTTTAATACACAAAACTCCCTGGGAGGACTTTGGCTTTGAAAAGCAGCTAATGGAGTTAAAATAAACTCGATTAAGTAGAACTTTCCCATTTGTTGTGAACAAAGCATGCCTCAGTGAGATATGGATTCGTTTACCTATTAGCTTCTTTTTGAGCCACCGTAATGTATTTCCAATTTTTCTATCATACATCTTACTTGCAATCCCCACCTTTGATAGTTCCAGCTATAGGCCTGGCTGCATATAATGCGTCCATTTTGTAGGGTTTTTTTGTTTTGTTTTGTTTTTTTCTGTTGTTGTTGTTTTAAAAAAGAAAGAAATCGGTGATGAATCACCATACACAGCTGTAGGGGAAAAATTATGATTAACTGAGCATTTTTTTTCTTTAAGCAAACAAGCTTCATTCTTCATTTTCAGAGAAATCTTTCCTTCAAATGTGGTGTGACATAGAGGGCAGTTTGACCGAGTCCTTTCCTGTTGCTAATAGTGTCTGTTGTTGTTGCATTCCTTCCTGTTGCATTTCTGACTTATGGCAACCCTAAAGTGAACCTCTCATGGGATTTTCTTGGCAAGATTTGTTCAGAGGGGGTTTGTCTTTGCCTTTCTCTGAGGCTGAGATAAGGGGGCCTGCTGATTGCTGGCGGGCCTTTTTGCGGCCCGGCCAGGGCCCCCATGAAGCCCTACAAGGCACGCCCTCCCCCCAGCCCAGCAGTGCGAGGGGGTCTGGGGGACCACATGGTCACCCCCTGGTGGGCGCCATCTTCTCTCTCCCTTCCCAGGCTGCCTCGTGGCCGGAAGGGGTGGGACAGCCATGGCCGGCCAATTGGGCGGGGCCTCCTTGCTCCCGATTGGCCCGCGGCTGCAAAGCGGGGGTGGGACATCCAGCCAGCCACGGCGCAGCCAGATGACGTCAAAAAGGCCACGGAGTAGATAAAAGGCTGCTCTGTCACCTCTCTGCCCCTTTTGGCTCCAGAGAACTGAAGAGTGAGGACGTTGGGGGGAGGCAGAACCATGAAGACAGGTAGTGGGAGTGCTCTGCCCCCCCTCCCCACCTGCACCCCCCTCCCCTCTGGGTAGGGGGGCTAAAAGCTGCATGGCGGGCACGGCGCGGGCGGGCGGCGCTGGGCCTGGAGGCAGCACAGGCAACAGCATGGTGGGGGGTGGGAACCCCCACTGCCCACCTCAGATGGTGCACTTTCCCCCACACATACATGCAGCGGGGTGGGCGGCATGGCAGGGGCTTGGGGCACAGCTGCAGCGACCTATGGCTGCATCGGACAGCCACTTTGCCCCCCGCACACAGCGAGTGGGTGGCACAGCAGGGGCTTGGGGAGCGGCTGCAGCGACCCTGGCTGGACGGCATGCCTTCCCTCATCCCCCCCACGCAGCAGGGTGGGCGGCTCCAAGGGAGCTTGGGGCGCGGCTGCAGCGGCCCAAGGCTGGACGGCGTGCCTCGGCCCTCCCCCCCATGCAGCAGGGCAGGCGGCACGGGGGAAGGTAGTCCCGATCCGTGCTGGGAAGGGCCGTGCAGCCACAGATTGCCCCCCCCACGGCTCAACCGGATAGCACACCCCCCCCACGCAGTGGGGTGGGTGGCACAGGGGGAAGCCGCCCTGATCCGTGCTGGCACCGGCTCTTCTGCAGGGGAGGGCTGCGGCATTTGCAGCATGGCCGTGGGCTGAGGTACCGCTCCTCCCTCTACAGGTCACACCCCCTCAGTGATTCAGATCCTCAGCAGAGGGGAAGCCAATGGGGATTAGGCATGACGTCCCCCTCCTCCGCCACTGGGGATGCCACTGGCTGGCTGTCTACTTCCCCCCCAAAAGTGAGCCTGGGTGCAGCATGGCCTGGATAGCACCCCCTCAAAAAAAAAAAAAGACAAGCGGATGGGGGGAGGCAACAAAGCACAATTGCAAGTGCAGCAGCCGGGGGAGCAAACAGGCTGGTACCTCTCCTCCCCTCCCAACACCCTGGCAGGCAGCCCCAGGCCTGGGGAAGGGAGTAACACAGCAGAACATTAGGCAGTGGAGGCTTCAATTTGTTTTACAGGGTTCGGACCGCAGGACGGCGGTTGGCGAAAAATAAATAATTATGTTTTGAGTGCCCTGTGCACAAAAAATAGTGGCAGCTGAACCACAGGGCACATACCACACATATCTACAAGGCCTTGGTAGGGAGATGGGACCAAAACGTATGGCAACGCTCCGCCACCTGCAGGACCATCAGCCCCCGGCAGAACAACCCATTGTGGGAGATGAGCCATCTTTGGGGGATGGGGGGGATGGGCCGCCGGCTTGCGAGCCTGGGCCCAGCAACGGAGTAACTTGGCCGACTTCCCATGCAGCACCGGTGGAGGTTCAGAACTCCCCAATTGAGGCTTTTGGGTCTCCAGCCCCCACCTTAGGGGACATCATGGGAATGTTAGCCATCCTGGTCCAGAGAGACAGGGACAGGGAACCCCCTTCCACAGCACGGGAAGAGGTCCGAATGCTGCCCGTGGTGGTGAGCTCTGAACCCAGTACATCCAGCAGCGGCAGTCGATCTGGGCGATCCAGATACAGAAGGAGGAGTGGTTCCAGGGACTCTGGCAGTCTGGATCACATTGTTTGGCATCACGTAGGCGCAGCAGATCAGGAGGCAGACACAGCCCCAGGAAGAAGCTCAGGAGGTTGTGTTCCGGTTCTTCATCGGGTGAGTCTTCTGACGAAGACAAGTACAGGTACTGGGGAAAAGGGTCTTTCAAACCGGGTCTGCCGGGGTGGGCCCTCCAGCTCAGAAAAGCCAGGCAAAAGGCTGGCAAAGAGCAGAAGGTGGGGGGAGGCAACCCTGAGGGTGAGGAGCTGCGGGAAGCCAAATCACAGGAGGACCCCCCAGGGGGTCACTTAGATCACAAAGTGCATTCCAAGATCTTGCAGGGCTATTACACTGACATTTTCTCTTTGGCACCCCCCCAGGGGAGGAGGTGAGGGTGCATTGTAGTGACAAGAAGGAAAGTGACAAAGCCAGCTCGGAGACTGTGGAGCGCACTTTTGCCAACTGGCTCACTGGCTATGCGGTCTTCATGGGGAAAGTGGGTCTGGTTTTCCCAGAGCGGGCCTGGCACCTGATCAACCACCTTCGACAGGTGATCAGGGTATGGTCTCAGACAGGGGATGCCAATGCCATCATGTATGACATTGAGTGCAGGAAGAAAGCATCCAGGTCCCCCATGCACAGATGGGAGACCATCGATTACCCCACTTGGCTGCAGGCCACTGAGCCAGGCAGGCATGAAAAGGGTGATCCTCCAAAACCAAGTTGCAAGAAGGATGGGGAAAAGCCAGTGTGTTGGGAGTACAATAGGGGTAAATGCTCTTGGTATAAGTGCCAGTTTGACCACTCCTGTGACAGCTGTGGGGGTAGGCATCCAAAGGTCAATTGTTCTCGGCAGACTGGTGGCAGCCAGTCCTTTCGGAACAGCCGCCCTGCCTCAGGAGGTGCCAGGAAGGATGCAGGGTCAGGCAGCGGCACCAGCAGCAGCTCTGCAAAGTGAAGGACTCCCCGGGACCGGGGGGTTGGGGCGCATGGCTGCAACTCCCATCAAACTGGAGGCCATGCGTCCTCTTTTGGCAGCATACCCCAAGAAAGAGGCAGCGGCTTACCTGGCCGAGGGCTTCAAATTTGGTTTTCACATACCTTTCCAGGGTCCGAGGGTGGTATCCATTTCGGGCAACCTCAAATCGGCGGCACAGCTGCCGGAGGTGCTGGCTCGCAAGACTGGGAAGGAACTGGAGGCGGGTTGCATAGCCGGCCCGTTCGACCAGCCTCCCATGCCCAATTTGCGAGTTTCCCCACTGGGGGTGGTCCCCAAGAAGGCACCCGGGGAATTCTGTCTCATACACCACTTATCATATCTGAAGGGGGCTTTGGTCAATGACACTATCCCACAGGAACTGTGCACAGTTCGTTACGCGTCATTGGACCATGCAGTCCGGCTCTTGCAGAATTGTGGCCATGGTGCCCTCATGGCCAAGTGTGACATCCAATGTTACTTGCCTAAGACAGCCCAGTGGGATTCCATGGCTGAGTAGGAATTTGAACTCTGGTATCCAGGCTTGTACTCCAACACTCAAACCACTACACCATGCTGACTCTTTAGGACAGTTACACTTATTTATTCTCTTACATTGTTTTGTGGGTCAGCAGATTGTTTGTGTTGGGGAGTGGAGATTAAAAAAAAAAAGCTGCTCTAAGTGAATCTCTACCCCCCCTTTTAAAAAGTACCTTCACTAGTTAAATGTAAAAAAAAAAAAAAAAGAATTATAGTTTCTGTTGCTTTCGTTCAAATCTCTGCTCCTTTTCTATGGCCATTCAAAGGCAAAAAAAAAAAAGACATTGATCTGATTTTGTGCCTGCAAAAAAGATATTTACCTGCTTTTGTACATCTATTTTACTTGATGTGGAAACAAAAGAGGTGAAATGGTTCCTTATAGTTGCTTCAGCCAAGTGCATATTGACTCTGCACCTGTGTTTGGACTCCTCTTTTGTTATATATACAAACATTTTAGTTGTTATTTGCTGTCAAGTTGGCTTTAACTTGGGGTGATTCTATGAATGAGAGACCTTCAAGGTCATCAACAGACTTGTTCAGATCTTGCAAAACTCAGGGCTGTGGCTGTTACCATGCCCTACACTGCCTCCCTATAATATCTCATAATTGGTAATATTAAGATGCTTCATGGTGTCTAGTAGACTGGGGCAGACCAGAAAGGTGAGGTCAAACAGAGTTCACAAAGAACCAAGAAGGTGTAGTGGAAAAATACTAGCAGACACACCCAAGATAGGATTAAGCTAAACCCCTAGTAAATTGAACCATTGAATTGGTATGTGCTAATCCCCTCTTGGACACACTCAGCAACGAGTCACACATCACAAACAAATGAGTGACCAAAACAATCCTTATCCCCAGGAAACATTCCTCATCACCCCTCCCTGTCCTACAATGTGAGGCTGTCATATACCCATCAATTCCTATCTCTCAGCTATTAACAGCAGTCAGCAGAGTTCGGTTTCCTTTGTCTAAAATGGTGGGAAACTCATCTAAGCTTTGTTCTAAGCACAAACACCCCATCAGGACATGAACCAAAGTACAAATATTAGTCCCCAAACAATAGCAAAGTGTGTGCCACTGTGGATGACACCCTGCCACACTCTCTTTCGGTGTGCCCCTTGGATCAGATTCTAGTGTCACCCTCAGACTTTAATCTGTGTCCTTCTCTGATCTGAAGACTGCTAACTATGGTCCCATCTCCCAAATCTATTTCTCTATCCAACCCTTTCTGCCTTAATTCTTCATTAGCCTTGTGTGGTTCTTGTGAGTCTGTTCTGCATGTGTGAGTACCTTCTGGGTTATTTTCCAATAAAAAACATATATTTTACTTCAAACTGGATTTCGCTGTAGTTAGTACTTGTATACACAGCTGCAAAGGCCTTGAAGTTTACTCAGCCTCTTGCAGCTTTCTATTTGAGCTAATCTCCATCTATTTGGATAACAGTGGCTTCCTTGATTGAATCAATCTATCTGTACTGCAGATTCTTCCTCCTTTCCTACTGCCTTCAGATTTACTGAGTGCCATGGTCTTTTCCTATGAGACATGTCATCTCATGATGTGTCCAATGGAGTAATACTGGATGTAGGGTCCAAGCCTATGACAGATACCAGGTACTGGAGTAACTGCCAATTAATCATCTCTCTTGGACATCTCCTTTCTTTGATTATATGGATGCTAGTGAAGAAGTAAATCTTCATTTCATTCGTTCTCATAGGCAAGGATGAAATATTTCTTAAGTTTTCTCCCACTACTTGAGATTAAAAGAATTTTTGTGAGTGTTTTGATGATTTCCCCACCCCCTCCTGCACTTTGGGATTTTTCTGGTGAAGATTGTGCAAGACTTTTGCACAAAATTGGGCAATGTTTTTAAACGACTAATCCTGGGGTGTCCACGAAAATGAAATGTTGTGTGCACACACACACACAAACAAAAAAGCATCCCAACCACCTTGAGTTTTGAATACCTTATAAATTTCAGATGAATGAGTAACAGAAAATAACAAAACAAAAGCAAACAAACAAAAAAAACAAAAAACCTCACACAGGTCTGTGAAAAAATACCACGTGCAAATTTTGTGCAGAATAAGTCCCAGACTGCTAATAGTCTGAAAGTTCCACAGTTTTGTAACTCACACCTGCCATTCTTTTCAATGTGTGTTCTCTAGTTGGGGCTTATATTGTATTTAACCCTGTGGAGTCCTTCCTTTTGGGGGGTTTTTCTTTTAGGATAATATCCTTCCTTATCAGTGGTCTGACCACCCATCTTCTAATAGTTCTTCTGTAGGGTGAAACAATTAACATGCACAATTTCTTTCTTCCCCCTCCACCAATAGGAAGTACTTCATAATGTTTAGGTGGAATCTCTTTTCCTGTAGTTTGAACCCATTGCTCCATGTCCTAGTCTCTGGAGCAGCAGAAAACAAGCTTGCTCCATCCTCAGTATGACACCCCTTCAAATATTTAAACATGGCTATTATGACACCTCTCAATCTTCTCTTCTCCAGACTAAACGTGCCCAGCTCCCTAAGCCGCTCCTCATAGGACATGGCTTCCAGACCTCCGACCATCCTGGTCACCCTCCTCTGGACACGTTCCAGCTTGTCAATATTCTTCCTGAATTGTGGTGCTCAGAACTGGACACAACATTCCAGGTGAGGTCTGATCAATGCAGAATTGAGTGGCACTGTTACTTTCTTTGATCTAGACACTATACTCCTATTAATGCAGCCTAGATTCACATTGGCTTTTTTAGCTGCTGCATCACACTGCTGACTCATGTTCAGCTTGTGGTCCACTAAGGCTCCAAGATCCCTTTTGCATGTACTGTACTGCCATCAAGCCAGATGTCACCCATCCTATATCTGTGCATTTCATTTTTACTGCCCAAGTGTAGTATCCTACATTTCTCCCTGTTGAAATTCATTTTGTTAGTTTTGGCCAAGCTTTCTAATCTTTTCAGGTCATTTTGGATTCTGATCCTGTCCTCTGGGATATTAGCTACCCCTCCAAATTTGGTGTCATCTGCAAACTTGATAAGCATACCCTCTATTCCCTTGTCCAAGTCTATTGATAAAGATGTTGAATAGCACTGGGCCCAGGACAGAACCATGTGGCACCCCACTAGTCAGTCACTTCTCTCCAGGATGAAGAGGAGCCATTGGTGACTACCCTTTGGGTTGGTTCAGTCAACCAATTACAAATCCATGTAACATTTACATTCTCTACCCCACAGGTTACTAACTTTTTTGCAAGAATATCACGGGTGACCTTGTCAAAAGCCTTACTGAAAACATGATACACTACATCCACAGTATTCCCTTCATCTATCAAGTTGATAACTCTCTCTCTCTCTCTATATATATATATATATATAGAGAGAGAGAGAGAAGATTAGCTGGCAAAACTTGTTTTTGAGAAATCCATGTTGACTTTTAGTGATCACAACATTCCTTTCTAAGCGCTTATAGACTGTCTGTTTAATCATAGAATCATAGAATCATAGAATTGCAGAGTTGGAAGAGACCACGAGGGCCATCCAGTCCAACCCCCTGCTATGCAGGAAAACACGATCAAAGCATCCCCGACAGATGGCCATCCAGCCTCTGTTTAAAGACCTCCAAGGAAGGAGACCCCACCACGTTCCGAGGGAGTGCGTTCCACTGCCGAACAGCCCTTACTGTCAAAAAGTTCCTCCTAATGTTGAGGTGGAATCTCTGTTCCTGGAGCTTGCATCCATTGCTCCGTGTTCCAATCTCTGGAGCAGCAGAAAACAAGCCCGCTCCATCATCAACGTGACACCCCTTCAAATACTTAAACAGGGCTATCATATCGCCTCTTAACCGTCTTTTTTCCAGGCTAAACATACCCAGCTCCCTAAGTCTCTCCTCATAAGGCATCGTTTCCAGACCTTTCACCATTTTAGTCGCCCTCCTCTGGACACGCTCCAATTTGTCAATATCCTTTTTGAATTGTGGTGCCCAGAACTGGACACAGTATTCTAGGTGAGGTCTGACCAAGGCAGAATAGAGCGGCACTATTACTTCCCTTGATCTTGATCTGCTCTAGAATCTTTCCTAGTATTGATGTCAGGCTGACTGAGTGGTAGTTATTTGGCTCTTTTTTTTCCCCCTTTTTAAAGATGGGGACAACATTTGCCCTCTTCCAGTCTGCTGGGACCTCTCCCGTTCTCTAGGATTTCTCAAAAATTATTGACAGTGGTTCTGAGATTACTTCTGCCAGTTCTTTTAATACAGAACTGGATGAAGTTCATCTGGCCCTGGAGACTTGAACTCATTTATACTGGCCAGGTATTCCTGAACTACCTTTTTACCAATTCTGTGCAATATTTCCCCTACTGTATCATCTGCTCCATTTTCCCCAAGTTGAGCACTGCTCCTCCTTTTGGAGAAGACTGAAACAAAAAAAGTGTTAAGTAGTTCTGCCTTATCTCTGTCCCCTGTTAGCCTTTCACCATCTTCTCCACACAGCAGCCCTACCATTTCCTTGTTCTTCCTTTTGCTACAGACCTAACAACAACAACAACAACAACAACAACACAACTTTGTATTGTTTTTAACCTCTCTAGCAAGCCTGAGCTCCATCTGTGTTTTAGCTTTTCTGACATTCTCCTACATGAGCTGGCTATTTGAATAAGTATGGCCAATAATCAGAGGCCAAATTTAGAAAAAGAAAAATCACAAGTGAAATCAATGCCACTGTAGTTACTCATGATTCACTTAAGCCTAGTGATTTCAATAGCTGTATTCTAGGTATAGAAGCAGTGTGGTATACTGGTTAGGGTGTTGGACTGGGACTCTGGAGACCAGGGTTTGAATCTGCACTCAGCCATGGAAACCTACTTGGTGACTTTGGGTTAGGCCCCACTCTCTCAGCCTCAGAAGAAGGCAGTGGCAAACCCCCTCTGAACAAATCTTGCTTAGAAAACCCTGTTATAGGATCGCCAGTTGTTGAACACAACTTGAAGGCACACAAAAATAACTCTAGGTATGTCTGCATCCAGTGCATGGATTTTTCTGTTGAAAGGACTAACATCAATTACATTCATAACACTGAAAAGCAAGCAAAGAGAAAGCCATATTCTGCATGCTCTTTATGTAAAGATGATGGGTAAAGTTAAGGTAAATGATCCAAGTTCTCTCCATAGAAAGACCATTCATTTCTAGAAAGAGGCTATTTACCTTCAAAGTGGAGTTCCTTCTCTACTTTAAAGGAAATCTCAGACTGATATTGCAGGTTCTCAACCAGAATCTTCTGTGTTCTTTTATTTATTTTTTTTAATGTCTCAGAACAAGATATGAAGAGAAGGAACCAGGAGAGAAGAAAATTTAACAAACAATCCCTCCCTCCTCCTATATATTTGTTGTTGACTCCACCTCCAGCCTGATTCTTTCTTTCAAAGTTTCAAGGTGGAGTTGGCCTTTCTCTATGTATTTCCAGTGAAACAGAACTTAGAATGACAATAGTTGAGATACGTGTGATCTTACTAGGGGGAAATGTAATGCCAAGATCTGTTTTGTTAGGTAACCTAGGACATATTTATTTATTTAAACATGCCAGGATTTGTAAGGATCATAAATAATATGCACAAAAACCACAAAGCAGGAGGTACCTAGCAATGACCCATGTCCTTCAATTAGAGAGAGACACACCTAATCGTGACTTAGAATTTCCCACTTGGACACTCCTCTTCAGGTATTGAGAGAGTCCCAAATAGATCACTGTCCCTCCCAAAGCCCACAGTTATATTTGGATGGTCACTTTGTCCCCCAATTGGGTTGATACCTCACCTCCATGTTCCAGTCCTGCATGTCCAACCTCACAAATCTTCCATTGCCTTAATGGAAGTGCTTCAGATTGTTCACTGATGTTCTTACATGCAATTTATTTATCTAGTTTATGATTTATTATGATGACCCTTCCTTAAGAAGTTAAAGCAATAGATTTAGGGGACTAAATCCTGCTGTTAGTCAGACTAGTTCCAAGTAGAGTGGAATCACTGAATCAATTGGATTTCCCTTCATGTTGACTTACCATTCAACATTGGTCTTGATGGCTCTGTTCTAGGTGGGACAAACCACCAGGATTCCAACCACAAAATGTAGTTAATCTCAGCAACATGAAACATATTAAATAACTTGTAGTAACAATCTCAAGATTGTTGTGATGGGTCTGCATCCAGTTCAAAAGCAGCCTATGTCTTTAAAGGTCACTTAAATGGGCAGAAGCCATGTTCTTATCCTGGGGTAGTCTATAATACGTTACATTTCCTGCTATTTTCTCTTATAGGGTCACCATCAGTCAAAGTCAACTTGGTGGCAGTTAACAACAATAGCAAGAACAAGAACATAAGAAGATCCTTGCTGGATGAGACAAAAGACCTGTCTAGTCTAGCATTTTGTTCACACAGAGTGCCAACCAGTTACCTATGGAAAGCTCACAAGCAGACAACAGTTACCTCTGCACTCACCCCAGGCTCCCCAGCAACAAATGTACAGAAGCAACTGCTTCTTGTATGAGAGAAATAGCTTGGAGTGATAGTTCCATGTTCCTTGAATAAGTCTACCTGCCCCTTAAGGCCATCCAAGTTGGTAACCTCATTACATCTTGTGGTATGTGCTGTGTGAAGAAGTACTTCCTTTTACCTGTCCTGAATCTCATGCCATTCATCTTCAGTGAATGACCAGGGGATCTCGAATTATGAGAGAGGGATGCTTTCCATATCTACTTCTCCATCACCATTTATGATTTTATGTACCTCTGTCATGTCTTTCTTTCTTGTTTTTCGTTCTAAGCCAAAAAGTGCCCAAAGTTGTAATTTTTCCTAATAGGGGAGTTGTGCCCACCCTCTGATCATTTTGGTCACACCATTCTGAGCCTTCCTACAAGTCGTTGTTCTTTTGTGCCTTCAAGTTGTTTCTAACTCATAGCAACCCCAAGGTGAACTTGTCAAGGAATTTTCTCAGCAATATTTGTTCAAAGGAGTTTGCCCCTTTTTTCACCCTTGCTATAAGTTACTAACCTCAAAGATTTGCTAGCTCCCTCTCCAAATACCCCATCAGGTAAACAGTACTTTGCCTGCAAGATGGCAGCCACAAGTGATTTACACATTTGTAATTACCTCAATTTGCTGCTGCCAAACATTTTTTTTTTAAAAAAAGTTATGTCCAATGTGCTATAGAGTGATTTTTCTATTTAACAGAAAAGCAAAAACAAAAACAAAACCCACCCTGTTTTCTCGCCTTAGCACTCACTTGCTAAGGTGAAAATCTAACATGGTAGCAGCAAGTGCTTGCCTTGTTAGCAATCCCCACCTCCCCACATTCGCCCGGCCAATCAGCCTTGTGCTTCCTGTCCTTTGAGAAAACAATTCATATTGAATTGCTTGTCCCAACAAGCAGGAATGCACATTCCCCTTGCTGTTTTTTGTTTGTTTGTTTGTTTGTTTGTTTGTTTTAACTCTAGGAAAAGCCATGAAAGACTCCTGTGGAGTTTTTTGATGTTTTGGGCTCTCCTCCTTCCCAATACAGCAAAATGATGCAGAAGGCCATTAAAACAGATAATATTCTCCTCGCATTCTGTGAGGAGTAATTTCACCATTTAGACAACGCCTGAGTGTCCTGGACTGCCGCCTTAGATGTGGCCTACTTTATTTTGAGCAACGGAAAGAGACAGAAACCAAAATGTTTCACGATCTCATTTATAAATTATGTTTGCTAATCTCCCTCCCTCTTTTCCTCTCTTTCTATATTTCAGTGACAAGCAAAGATATTGTCTGATTGTTTTTTGAGAGTAGGTACAAAAGACTTCAGAAAAGGAGGAGGAAATTTTAGAACACCCTGTGAACACACACAAAAGAAAGACATGTAAGTACAGCAACAAATACTTTGACTAGTCCCAACACATCTGTCGTGTCTGAGAATCCCATCTGAAGACATTCCTGTTTGACCTCAAAAGAGGAAACTTCTCTGAAATGTGTGAATTAGTAAAAAGGAAGTTGGTGGGAAAAGTAAGAAAGGTTCAAATCTCTCCAACAGCACTGGGAAAATCTTTCAGTTTAAATTCTTGAGGGGAGAACTCAGAGGTGGGTTTTCCTGGCTGAATGCTTAATTGGTCACTTCTGGCAAGGAAAAATGTGAAGTGAAAAGTTAATGTGTTCTTGGTGGGTGGGATACAGAAGATTTGGGGGACTTGGCTTGGCTTGGCTTGCATGCTTGGATTTATAGGGTACAGAGTGGTGGTGGTGGGTGACTCAGGAAGTGTCCTCTGGTATATTTCAAGTGCAGTTTAACCTCTGCTCCTCTGTTTGGGCAAGTAGGTGAGGAAGCTCCTCCAGCACTTCCATCTTTCAGATCCAATGAAATGGTTCAGGTTATTATGTATGTCACAGGTGGGCAATGTGTGGCCCATGAGCAGTATTTCTGGTCTTTGAGACCCCTAAATGTGGCCCCTCATGCCCCCAGAAGATACCCCCTTTTTTCAGAGTGATTTCAGGTTATTTCTCTATCTCTCTAAACAGGCCAGAGATGCCCAAACAACAATAGTTTCTTCCCCTGATTCTTCTAACCTCTCCTGCCAAAATAAATAAATAAATAATAAATAATAATTCCAAAAACATATTTAAAAGAAAAACATTGACCAAAAATTGGCTCAATGCTAATGTGGTCCACTGGGAGAGCACAAGACAATTTTCCTCCCTGTGGAGAGGCTTTCCTTGAAGTTTAGCTTTTCCATGTGAAGGAGAATTTGAAACAAGGAATCTGTCACAGTTGTTCTCCAACTGAGACAGTCACACTGAGGTCCGGGTATATTCCTTATCTTAAGATGTGCTCCCCTTTTAAAGCCTAAATGCCAAGGATATTTTTCCTGAAATGTCAAGTTATAAGTGCCCTTTGACTCTGAGTTTTCTCCAAAAAAAGCTTTTAATATAGGGTGGAGGGGAGGGATGGAGAACATGTGACCCTCCAGATGTTGCTGACCTGTAACTTCTATCATGCCTTAGCATTGGCTGTTGTGGTAGGGGTAGTAGGAATTGTGGTCCACCAACATCTGGAGGGCCAGGTGTACCCCACTCCTGATCTAGGAGATATTTCTTCACCAGACAAAGAAGAGTAGACTCCAGCCTCACAGCTTCACAGCCCCACAGCTTACCATCATCCGGAGAGAAGACAAAGATCCATAGCACTTGCTGATTCTCATGACACAAGCTGTAGTTTAAATTAGTGATCATTTGGGCATATTAGTGTTTACACTGATGTATCAAACATAACGTTATGCAGATTTCAATTCATTAATGTGGGCCATTTGAGTGAAATATGATGGATGGGTTATTCTATTCATGACTAGTGCAAGAAAAAATAGTAGTTTTATTTTTAAAAAACTGAAATGGTTAAAAGGATGCCAGTCTATGTTCATAAAACCTCTTTAAAAAGCCTCAGGGGTTGTCTAAATGGCAAAAATACTCCTCACAGAATGCAAGGAGAATACAGGCTGTCTTAATGGCATCCCACTTTTTTGCCGTAT
Source organism: Gambelia wislizenii (assembly GCA_030847615.1). Lineage (NCBI taxonomy): Eukaryota > Metazoa > Chordata > Lepidosauria > Squamata > Crotaphytidae > Gambelia > Gambelia wislizenii. The sequence continues at coordinate 28,816,012 of JAUMIR010000010.1, read as the reverse complement.
TCAGAAGGAGGGGAGGGCAAAAATGTCAACACTTCAAAGGGTAACAACAATAACAACTTCAGAGGGAAAGCCTTTGCAGTTTTTCCTGGATTAAAAAAAAAAACTCTGAAGGAAATGTACATTCCCACTTGTTGGGACAAGTGGTTCAATTTGAATTGCTTTCTCATAGGAGAGGAAGCACAAGGTGATTGGTTGGATGAGCGCAGAGGGAGGGGCTTGCTAATGGGACAAGCGCCCGGAGCCACCATGTAGGTTTTTCTGCAGTGTAGATTCAGGCTTTGGCCAGGTAAGGTGTGCCGCTTAACTCCAGGCCAGAGTAGTCCAAATTTCAACTGGATTTTTTTTACCCCCAGTGTAGACAAGCCCTCAGAAAGGACCTTCAAAGGCTAGAATAACACAGAAAGAAGATTCAGCACAACATTGACGTGGAAGCCCTGTCTGAGAAATCTGGCAGCAGCAATTGAGAATGGCAGAATCTGACTTTCAATCACTTACTGTAACTGTTTCAACACCTAAGCATTAAGTGTCATTCATGAGGAAATTACTACACAAAGGAATCTGAAATCATTTTTTTGTATTGCTTCATAATGTTGCCCAAATTCTTTCATACTATAAAGGAACAAGTCAGTTGTGAAACAAAATGTTGCCCTGTAGAGCTCTCTTATTCAGATTCCAGTCAGACAGCCATGTTCCCTCCCAAGATAGTCCAATCCCCCTTCTCTTCTCTTTGGTTTCCCATTCTTTTCCCTTCTAAAACTCATTCAGCATTTGTGGCCTCTGAGCTTGCTCAGTCTTCATTTGGCTTCTTCCAACTCTCCTCCTTCAGCATTTCCTCCTTCTCCTCCTTTGCCCACTGATGCATTCTAGGGAGTCATGGGATTTGTAATCTGATGAGGTACTAGAGCTCTCTGGCTGAGAATTGTAAATACCGCACCATACTACAAATCCCAGGATTCCATGGGATGGAGCCATGGTGGTTAAAGTGGTGTCAAAGTGCTATAATTGTGCAGTGTGAAAGAGACCTAACATTGCACTTAGGCCTGTATCACCAAGTAAGATCAGCAGTTTTTCTCTTCACATCTTGATAATTAAAACATTGTTTTTAGGTTTATAGGAAGAACTCTGTTTTGTACCTCTCTTGATTTTGTGATACAGTTCACAAATTATAATGGCCTAAATCCTACGCTTAGTTTCAACTAGAGCAGACCCATTAAAACCATGGGATTTACCTATACATTGACTTACCATTTAATAATAATAATAATAATAATAATAATAATATTTCTGTCTTGCCCCTCTGCAATGCAATTGGAGCAGCTTACAGCATAAAAATTCCATAATTACATTAGTACCCTAACCCACCCACCTACCCACCCCTTAAAACAATATTAAATTAAAAAGAATAAAAACATACAATAATTAAAAAGAGAAAATGGAATAATTCAATGGCATTTGATTGAATGGGTCTGTTGGGGCTGACCAACAGCATTCCAGTCAATATGTTTTTATGGGGACAAAGTGCTCATGGAAGTGTGTGAATTAGTAGAAGAAGAATACAAACATAAAAGCATTATATGATGGGAAAGTACTTGTACAAACTCTTCAGCCAAAGAGCACACGGGACTGTATTCATCTATGGGCTTTTTTAGAAATGGAAATTATGGCAGAAAGGAGGCGGAACAAGATTGGAAAAATGGAAAATAGAGTGGGGGGAGAGAAATAAGTTTGCTTATCCTTTCACACTAGACACTTATAGTACTCTGATTCCACTTAAACTGCTATGATTGGATCTTATGGATACTGGTATTTGCAGTTTAGAGAATTTAGAATGCTCAGCCAGAGAGCTCCAGGGCCTCACCAAACAACAAACCCCAGGATGCCACAAGATGTTGTCATAGCATTTAAAGTGGGATCATCACACTATAGCTGTGTAGTGCGAAAGGGCCCCAGGTCTCTCTTTGTGCACGTGAAAAGTAGCCCTTTTGTTGGAACAAACCCTTCACCCAGGCAGAATTTTTGTAAAGAAAAGAACAGTCAACTAAAAAAAGTCCTAATTATTATATTTGCGAAACTGGGGGCAAATTTCAAAAGCAAACTTGGTAAAAAGAAACACACTGCATTCCAATGTTGAAGATAGTAATTAACTCATCAAGATATAGTTCCTATCTCATAAATGGTTGGGTTATCAAGATGGGTTGGAGATAGCCCTGCTGTTGAGATTTCTGAGAGCAGAGCCAGATTTCTTCTATCAAAGTCCAAAGCCATTCTACATCTGCCTTCACAATCAGATTGCCTATTAGACAGAATGATTTCCTCCAAGTTCAGTTTGAACCTTTTCAGACTCTGTCTGTGCCCTGTTGTACTTAAATGACTCCGAACGTTGAAATTGAACAGTAATACCACCTGTCAAAAAAGAAACATATTGATTGAATGGGCAATATGTGAGGTAGATTTTTTTAAAAAAAATAATCAGAAATATCTCTATTTCGGAGTGGAGTCACCATCTGATTCTCAAAGCCTTCCTATTTTAATAGGGGTGGAACTCTTTGCTATTTCATTCTTCAAGGAAACAATGAATAATTTTAGCAATTTTCTGTCAGGGTAATATTGTATTAAGGGCAACAGGAAAAATGTTGGAGCAACAGACCAGATACTAGAACTGCTGAACTGGGTTTGTTCACAGCTGTGGCTAGGCAGAGGGCTGACCAGCAAACATTCCTATATAGCTGAACCACAAGATGCATTGTGTGTGGGTTGGTGTTGTGAGGAGGAGGTTGGTGGATGTTGGGGATATTGCTGTTGAATTCATTAATGAGGTTTGCTGTGTATACACTGTTTGTTTATACTGAAACCAAAGATAAAGGCTTCCAGATATCTTTGGATGCACCTTGCTGCCTGTAAGTCTTTTTTGTGTGTGAAAGTGGGTCAGAGGAGTGAAATGGCTACTAGCTGAAGCCTTTGTTTTTGTGCCCTTTCTGCTCTTTGGCTGCACCTGGGTTAGTTTGTCACCAGGCTGTGCCAGGTGCCTCTCAGTGGGCCTATACTGAGGGGATCTTTTCTTCCTTCTGGGACAAATACCTGAAAACACCAGTTTTCAAATACTATTCACAGTTAGGAAATATTATGTGGAAAATATGGACTTTTTGTGGATTTACTCACAGGAAACAGTCTTACTTCACAAATACTGTTTTCTGTGCAAAAAACTACTTGCAAATTGTACACAGAATATATCCACAACTACAACATTTTCTGCATAGGAAACACCCTGTTTTCTCGAAGGTAACAATGAATAATTTCAGCAATTTTCTTTCCACTGCATGAAAAATTTTAAAACCCATGCAGTTTTTGAAAGCTATTTGCAATTCAGGATTTATTCTGCAGAAAAAATGTATGTGGTGGTTTTGTGCAAAAAACCTAGCATTTTCTGGACCGGTACCAGCATTTTATGTGTGGAAAACAATATTTCAATGCAGAAATGTTAATTCCTGCTCAGAAACTGTTTTTCCTGTGCAGAAAATGCTGTTTTCTATTTGAATCTTCATTAAATTTCTACTCAAATGTAGCAAAGAGTAATTTCAGCAATTTTATTCCCACTGCATGAAAGCCTTTGAAAACCCATTCAGTTTTTGAAGGCTATTCACAATTCAGAACTTATTATGCCGAAAAAAAATGCACATGGTGGTTTTGTGCAGAATAACAACAATAAAAATAATAAATTATTTCTTACCCATCTCTCCCTAAGGGTTCAGGTGGGATACAACATAAATTAGAATATACTGTATGACATAAAATCATTAAAAAACACCAATAAAAAAACAGGATTAAAACAAACATTAATTCATTCATAAGCTTAAAATACCAATTTAAAATTCATAGATTAAAATCAGCTGGGGAGAAGAGATAGGTCTTTAGTGCTATTTTAAATTGCAACAGCATGTTTAGCTGTCAAATCTCTTCCGGCAGGTCATTCCACAGTCTGGGGGCAGCTGATTGAAAAGGTCCTCTGTTGCCCATCTACTCCTGTCTGGTTGAAGTAGATGTCCCCCAGAGGACTTGAGTGTACAGGGTGGATTGTATGGGAGGAGGTGATCCTGAAGGTAACCTGAACTCAAATCAGATAGGACTTTAAAGGTAATTACCAACACATTATACATTGCCCGGAAACTAATTGGCAGCCGGTGATCATAAAATCATTAAACTTGTAATTCTTCACTAACATTCTTCTCAAGAGCAGCAATGAGTAATTTCAGCAATTTTCTTCCCACTGAGAGAAAGGACATTTTCAGACAATCCTTGCTGCGCAAGGATCGCCCGGGAGAGGTTCGTTGCAGCAGTGCGGCAAAGGGTCGATTTCGGACGACGCCGTCCCTGCTGCGAGATCATCCATCCCTCTTGCGCTTGGAGTTAGAGTCTGCCACACTATATTCGGCCAGATTTTATTCACGGAGGTTGTCCGTGAATAAAATCTGGCTGAATATAGTGCGGCAGGCTCCAACTCCAAGCGCAAGAGGGACGGACGATCTCGCAGCAAGGACGGCGGCGTCCGAAATCGACCCTCTGCTGCACTGCTACAACGAACCTCTCCCGGGCGATCCTTGCGCAGCAAGGATTGTCTGAAAATGTCCAAAGTCTTTGAAAACCATTCAGTTTTTGAAGGCTATTCGCAACTCGAGACTTGTTCTGTGAAAAAAATGCACATGGTGGATTTGTGTAGAGAACAGCATTTTCTGAACAGGAAACGGGATTTTCTGTGTTGAAAACAACAGTTCAGTGCAGAAATGTTAATTCCTGCACAGAAAATGTTGTTTTCTATGCAAATCAACCGTGTGTGAATTGTACAGAGAATAAATCCACCAAACAGCATTTTCTGCACAAGAATTACTATTTCTGCATTGAATTATTATTTTCCTAGCAGAAAATGCTGTATCCTGCACACGCAATGCTGTTTTTTATGCAAATCTACTGGGTGTGGATTTTAACACACACACACCATTACAGCCTTTTCTGTAGAGGAATTAATACATCTGCATTGAAATATTATTTTCAACACAGAAAATGCTGTTTTCTGTGTAGAAAATGCTGTCTTCACCACAAAACAACTAAATGTGAATTTGTCACAGAATAAATAATGAACTGCAAAGATTCACATCAGGGTTTCTCAACACTGAAAATACATTTTTAAACCATTTTTGGGAATAGTTTTTGAACCCTGTTGGTGAACTGTGAAGATGCACATCTGGGTAGGAGTGCTGCAATGTCCATTGGACACTTTTGAATGTGTATTGGAGATGTTTGATGTTCCTATTGTTCTTCAGGACTTCCTAACCAGTGTCTTGGTGCACATCAGAGTGTATTTCATCATTCCCACTCTGTACATACTTACTGGTTATAAGGAAGAGAAGAACGGAGGCCCAGCCCAAGAAAAACGACCATCCAAAACCATTTGAGAAAGCTGTGAAGATGACCATGGCAATCATGGCAGAAAGACCTGGGAAATAGAAAGCTAGTGTTAGCAGGTGTATCCTTGGAACACAGGTGGTAAACTTTTAGGGGTTGGGGGCAGGGGATTTTGGAGAACTTCAAACCTCCTTCCTCCCTTCCACCACAAAAAAATCAAGATATTTTTTACCCCCAATTGTCCCAAAAGACCTCTTGCAGGTATACAAAGATTTTCACATTTTGGGCTCCCTGGGCCCAGGAAAGACTTTTTCTATAACAGGAAGTTACCTGGAACACAAATCCCAGTCACTTCCTATTTTACAAAAAGGGCCAAGGGGCAAACATATGGCAAAATTGCACCTACACCTGCTAGAGGACCTCTGACAACCTCTGGGAGGCTGTGGAGATTAGAACAAAGGCCCTCAGGGTTCACCTCCACTTCAGAACAGGAAGGGTCTCCTCAACTCCATAGTTCTAACTCAGCTTGTAAATGATCTGGATCCAACTTGTAGAAAGTCCTAAGGAGAACTGACCATCTTCCCCAAAGTGCCCTCCTCCACAGGGGGAAGAGAAATTCCTCCACATCTCTTGTCCTTGCAATAGAAATATGAATGGATCAGAAGGGTGTTCCCATGTGATCTCTGATCACTGATCAGAAACAATTTCACTCATAGCCCCCACTTCATTAATTCTCTGCCCTCGATAGATGAGGTAGACAGAGGGAGGAACTCCCATACCATCACTAGATGTAAAATTCAGGTCCTGAGCATTCGCATAAATCTGGGCACTTATGACACAGGCTTTGACTTGATGTTGTGGCAACTTAAGAGCTGGATGTGGTTATGAAACAGGAATGTATTGCCCCATCATACCTGCAGCCAGGCTGGCAATCGCTGAGATCTTGGCCAGGGAGATGGAGCCAATATGGGACTTACAAAAAGAGACCCAAAGCCCAAAGAAAGCGACAGCACCGGCAATCATCCCAATCAGCATGAAAGCTCGGATGGCATTCAGTTTATCTACAGAGAGTCAGAGGAGGAGGTGAGAAGGGTATATATATATATATGGACTGGACAATGGTACAGTAGGGGTTTGATGTGATCCTCACATCTTATCTTAAATGTCACCACCCTTATGCAAGGTCATTAGAAACAATTTACTCTGCTAGCACTCTACTGTGCTACCTGTCCCCTCCCTCCCCATGTTGCCACAGTTGGTCTGATAAGGCAGTCTTCCAATTGTATGAAATGCTGTAACTGTGTATGTCTGCATACTATTTATCAATTGCCTCTCAGCCCAACAGGGTCCCTAAGTCAATGCAGAACAGATAAAAACATTTAAAGCATTAAATACACAGATGAAAGCATTTAAAAAGTAACTTAAAGAAATATAGTTGTAAAAGCACCCATAGCTCAACTGGCCAGAGCAGCCAACCCTGGCTTTAAGGGCAAAAGAACTAGAAAAACAACTCAGTCCTAGTTGCCCTCAAGACAGAGGGAAAGAAAGGAAACACTAAGATGGCTTCACTTTGGCTAACTCAGAAAAGTGCTTTCATTTCTTAAGAATTGTGTGTTTTGGTTTCAGAGACTTTTCCTCCAAAAAAATAAGCTGACACAGGTAGAGTGACTGGATGCATGTCTCTTCCTCCCTGGAATGTAAGGATTACAGGCCTGATTGTGATGGATCTGGAAGAAGCCTGTTGAAATTGAGTTTTGAAATCTTTCCTGGGAAGATAATATAAACATCTGTTCAGAAATGTGGGTTGGATGAAATGTTTCTCAGGCACATGTGCAATGTAAGGTGAACTGGCATCTTCTATATTACACTGAATGAGTGATAAACTTGGGGCACCATTCTGTTCAGATTTTGGTTTGTTGGACTTTGGAATTCTTGATTCACCAGCATAACCATCTACATTCTACTGGGATTACTGGGGAAGGACATTTTTCTTCACCTGCTTGACTTTCCTTTGGAAGTTGCTCCACAGTCATGATGCTACTATAGAGAAGCCCCTGCCATAAATGTGTCCAAATTTAATGCTATGGTGAGGTGGGACACACAGCAGAACCTCCATTGAGGATCTAAAATTTCAAGAATATTCATATGGGAAGAGGCTGTATTGTAGATACCCTAACTGCAAGGAGTCCAAGTGTTTACTTTGTCCTGGTTACAGCTCCCATTTGGATCCTCCCAACCACCTTATGAGGTTAGGAGTAGAGAGGGTAGATGAAGAGGAATAAGTCTTCAGATCACATTGCAAAACTCAAAATCTAACTGTCCATCTCAGCCACTTAAAGTAAGAGACTCAATTCATTCATCTTAACTTCTCATACCATTCATCTTAATAAAGAAATTTGCTGCTTAAGGTCTACTAGAATTCAGCTGAAATGTTCACTCCACACTCTTTGGTTCTAAACATATTGAGGAAGACCCACGAGCAGTGACCCATATTGTGGGCCACAGGTGAGTTGGTGAGGTACTTGTGGCCCTCTGCAGGCATTCTTTATTGTTGATGAATGCCACCTCGCCAACCAAGCAGCTCCCTGTGAGGGATTGGCTGGTGTTGTTGCCTCTAATGTGGCCAGAAATCAGGTATGGAATCGGACTTGGTCCAGCTGTTCACACACCAACAAAACCCAAAGACACTCCAGGGTTTCTGGAAAAGATTGGACTTTAACCTGACATTGCTTAGTGTGGGACAAAGTCGGTTTAAGGGCTAAAAACTACATTACCTCCCCAGAAGTAGCTGCACATCATGAGGACTGCCAGCACCAGAACTGAGGTGAGTATGATTTATTTATTTATTTATTTATTTTCATCCCACTCTTCAGCCACAAGGCTATCAGAGCGGCTCACAAATTGTTTTAAGCAATAGCAATTTACACATCTATACTGCATTAAGCAGTTTCCAATGTGTGTTAGCTAATTGCTCCCACAAGCCAGGTACTCATTTTACTGACCTACAAAAGAGGCCAAGTGAACCTTGGAGCCCTCTGGAATTGAACTTGCAATATGGTGACTTCCAGTACTGGCATTTAACCTCTGTGCCACCAGGGCTCCTGATATTTTTGATTGGTGCAGATATGGCCAAAGAAGCTCCAAAATTCTTTGGGGTATTTTTCCCATAGGGCCCTTATCCCCAGTCATCCACAATAGAGTGGGCCTGCAGAGGGCCACAACTCTCTCACCAATTCACTTGTGGCCCTCAATGTACCAATTCTCCCCCTCCAACAGGACAACCAACAATTTTATTGAATCCCTCCCTGCACCCCTGGCGTGATTTCAGCCTGTGTCTCCCCCATCATCCCCTCCAAAACCAGAAGTAACTGGATAGTCATAGTCTCTTTTGAAAAATTGGATTTCATGGGCCTAAAATACAGTGAAATAACCAATTAGGGAGGTATGACTGGTCCCTTAGAGCAAAAACACATAGAGGTGCTGGGGAACAATTAGGCAGAGGCTGGAGCCACCTTGGGAGCGCTAGACCCATGTGTAGTGCATTTTAACCATCTCTAAAGTAATGTGGCAAAGGGCTGAAAAGCCATCAGTTGTCCCATGATTTGTTGCAAACCTAAGAAAAGAAGAAGAGCTCAGGATGCTTCTGAGTGTACCACCACTGCTCCTCCTGTTCCAAAACAGAGAAAAACGTACCTGAATTACTCACAATTGTACCACACATGAACTTATAGCAGGCTCTCCACAGGCCTGAGTGTGCATCAGTGACATTCACCCAGTAGTCAGTACACAAGGAAATGAGGAGCAGCAGGAGACTGATAAAAGAGAGGACCATTGTCCAGATATGAAGGGCATACATTGTGTGAATTGTCAGGTGAACTGGAATGAACCTGGGGGACAGAGATGTTAAGATTATTCCATATCACTTTTCTGTTCTGGGTAGGTATCTCTGTTCCTAAGTGCCACTTCCCAACCAGCTATTTTGCAATGTTTAAAATGTTTGGAAAATGTATTTGAATGTGTCCCTCGAGTGTCAAGAAGACTTAATGAGAATAGCTCTGGACAGATGAGAATCTTCGCAATTTGGGATTTATTCAGCACAAAATTCACATAAGTTTGTTTTGCACAGAAAATAGCAATTTCTGAGTAGCGAACAGCATTTTCTGTGCAAAAAATAATATAATAAATAAATTGCTAAAATTACTTGTTGCTTCCTTCAAGAATAAAATTAATGAACGGTTACATCCCTGCCAACTATAGCTAAGGAGAGCAGTAGAGAAGCCCAGTGAGTGGATTGTATCTATTACAAAACTGTATGCTTGGAGGTGTACAGCAGTTTTTACAGGGCTTCTCTACGCCAGCCAGGATTTTCCAGCTCCCCGCCAACATATCATGGCTGCAGAGCTGACCTGTTCTGCCCTACAAAAAAATTAAAAATCCCCAAGCTTATTTTCATAAACAGTCCCCAACCTCTTGGAAACCTGCAAACATGACCATTTAACTCACCCACCCAGAAAACCCTAGGACCCTAGAAATCCTATTAGAATGGCCCAAATTTCTGGAAGATATTGGAAAATGGTTGGTGGAAGAGACATCATACCATTTTTCAGGACACATGGGTGATGCTCATGTTTGGGGTGGTGTTCACAGGGGATTTATGGCCTACCTTTCATTAGACTTTCATTGCCACTCCACCTTCCAGTGGCAGAGACTGGAGTGTCCCTTAAGCTTGATGCCGAACAGGCAGTTTATTTGTCTATTTCTAAAGTCAGCTTGAAATGTTTACTGAGGCCATTTATGGGTTGCTGTACGAAGAAGCTACTGACACTCATATTCAGTCAAATATTATGGCTGTTTCCAATTTCTCTGAGTAAATGGTTTTGTCAAGAGACAGAATATAGAGCTGGTCAGACAGTTCATATCTTTAGCTGTTGCCTTTCTCTCAGCTCTATGGTGGGCACCTTAGCATTTCAAAGTACTTCAAACACCCCTAAAACTATAAGTCAGGTTTTCCTTTATCAGGGGAAGGTCTTTAGCAGTCATCTTTCTCTTTCTCTTGCACCTTTTGTGGGCATCTTTGCTTTTCAATCTACAGTACTTCAAACACCACTAAACCTAATAGTCAAGTTTTCTTTTATTGGGGAGGTCTGTATAGCTGCTGTTTGCCACGTGCTTAAAACTAAAGCTTTGGCACAGGTGCTTATATTGCATCCTAGTTGCATAACAGGGCTAGGTTTTACTATAAAACAGATTTTATTGTCTTTTTTATATCTGCTTTAGCCAGTGCCGAGATGCTTATCAGATGCTTATCAGTGGCAGCATTGCACCTAGAGGCTAGGTTCTCCACTTGTGGCACAAAACCTTTAACAAATGTTCAAGTTTCTCCATAAATATTCTGCTCACTCTGTGTTGTCATCTTCCTTTTTAATTTTTTTTTATTTAGGTATTTATACCCCGCTCTTCAGCCACAAAGGCTATCAAAGCGGCTTACAACTTGCCTTTTTTTCAGCAATATCAATTTACACATCTACACTGCATTAAGCAGTTTCCAATGTGTTTTAGCTAATTGCCCCCACCAGCCAGGTACTCATTTTACTGACCTACGAAAGGATGGAAGGCTGAGTGAGCCTTGGAGCCCTCTGGAATTGAACTTGCAACATGGTGGCTTGCATTACTGGCATTTAACCACTGCACCACCAGGGCTCCCTTTTTACATTTTTTGTGCAAATGAACATTTTTTTTTTAAAAAAAGTACTTTTTCTGATAGCCACCATGTTCATGTGTCTGTGTGTCTGTATGTCTGCATGTATGTGCAGGTCTGCTGATTTTCACACAAAATCCAGCAGTATAGTATCAAAAACATTGCAACTATCAGCTACCTGTAAGTTTCTTTTCTTTTCTTTTCTTTCTCTCTTTCTCTTCTTTTTTTCTTTTCTTTTTTTGCACAAAATGGCAGGGTTGCACTGAAAAACACAATTTTCATGCAAAAACCATGTGTTTCTTTCTTGACTGGCTTTTCTTTCTTTCACAATATAGTTTCTAGAAATATTTTTCAAGCTAATACTGAATGTAAACTGCACACAAGTCTTGCCACTGTATTATTCTTCCTCAACTGGTTTCCCATGTGTTGAGTTTCTTTTTCACCCAAGAAAGAAACAATAGCAAATATTTTTTTCTATCCCCACACCAGACCCCAACATTCTGAATGACAACTCACAGCAGTTCCATGTGTGTGATAAATAGTGGGATGGGTGGGTCAGGGTGGGAAGAAGACAGAACCCTGAGGGACCCCTTATGGATCTGTCTACACTACAGAAATTCAGCAGTTTGACACCACTTTATCCACCATAGTATTTGTAGTTTGCTGAGGCACCAGAGTTCTCTGATAGAAAAGGTGAAATACCTTATGAAACTCCAAGTACCAGGATACTGTCAGATCAAACTATGGTGGATACAGATGCCAAACTGCTGTATTTCTGCAGTGTAGACAGGCCCCATGTTTCACAGCACAGTCTTTTACATTTACCTCCACTGCTACCACCTCCACTGGCATAGGGCAATAAGTTCTTGGCCTCAATAGGACTTCTCCTGTATATCATAATAACTAGGCAGGTTCATAACGAGATGGTTGCTCCCTTATCTAATCCTTAAAACTACCATCTGGACACAAGATGATAGCTTGTCCAGTTGCTTAACCCCATGAAGAAATTCAGAAGGATATCATGACCAAAAAGTCCAGAAGAATGATTAGAATACTTCCACACATGTGCTGAAATGGGTCTCAATATCTGGGGTCTGTTGTGTTCACACTTGTAAGCATTTGGCTAGAAACTAGCTCACTTGTCTAATAGAACTTAGACTAGATCCAGTCAGCCAGTTCTAGTTTTTTTTTTTCTGCAATGTACCCTTTGATGTATAAAATAGGCACTTGTTTCTTAATCTTCAGCATCTATGTCCTACCTTTCTACAGTTCCTTACAATCAAAATAAAGCACTATATATTGTCATTTAAAATGTCTGTCTGTTTTACATGTCCTCCATATCTGTTCACAATCACCCAACTTAGTATGTAATCTAATAGGGCCAAAATGAGAACTCAATCCATCAATTACTTCAGGTACCTCTTGAGCAAATTATTTTTATTTTTGTAGTTTTTGCACTGGCGTGCACATATCTGAACTGATTATAATCAAACTAGAGATTTCAACTAAGACTTGATAATTAGGCTTAGGGTAAAATCTTGAACATTTCCATGCAACTCCAAGAATGATGCAAATTTTGACTTTCCCCCCTGTTTTTTTAAACTATTCTCGATGGTAGGAGCTACCAGTCAAACTCTTCAAGTGAGATCACCAACATCAACCCCATCAACACTGGATAAATCTCCTACCATAGAATTAAATATCTCTCCAACAAAAAAGGTTTTGCAAATCTTAAAAGTGAAAAATAGAAAACATTTGCAAAAAAAAGAGAGACAAAAATGCCATTTCCCCCTCTTTCTGCATTCAAATCCAATGCAGAATTAAACTGGTTCCTAAATTTGTCTCTAAGATATTTTCCTTAGTTTCATTCGGGTAGCATTGCAGTGCACTTACCTTCAAGCTATTGGAAAATGTTACTTTCTTTCCCACGGAAGTCTATAGGTTATCTTCTCACCTGCCCCAGAATCACCTCTTCTTTTTTTGGAAGTGAAGTGAACACTCTGTAATAAATCCCTGGGACGCTATGGCTCTTCTACTTATAGGATATTTTTAAGAGGGAGGGGCAGGTTGGCACCCCCATAAAACCATTGATGACATTCAACACTCCGCACCCAACTTTGTTTTTCATTGACGTACTTCCTTTCCACTCCAAACTGCTGCACGGTCTTTGGCACAACCCATTCTCAAATCCTTTCTCAGTGCCTTTTTACTTTGATCTTGGAAGGGTGTGTGTGCATGTAGGTGAGAGAAAGGAGGGCAAGGGGAGAGAGATGGAAAGAGACCATGTTTGCTTCTAGAAAATCATCCCCATTGCAGCCTCTTCTTCCTGCTCCATAAAAGTCATTGCAAGGGAAGGGTTGTAGTCATGTTGTAGATTGTCAGATGAGTCTAAAAAGTATCTTAACAGAATGCCAGGATGACGTTTCTGTCCCATGAATGGGACCAGTATCAGACGTCCTTGTCCTCATTGTGCTCTGCTCCTGTGCTGCAGCAGTTAGTAAGGTGTCACTTTTCATTGACGGGGAGGTCCTTTCAATGAAAAGTGATGTCTTACTTGCTGCTGCAGCACAGGAGCAGAACGCGATGAGGACATAAACGGGTCCCATTCTCAGGACAATAACATCATCCTGGCATTCTAGTAATATACTTTTTGCTATGTCTGATAATCTCCAGAGATCACAGGCCCTTCTACACTATACAATTCTAGCCCTACAGTTCCATGTTAACTGCCATGGTTACATCCTATGGAATCCTGAGATTTGCAATTTTTGCAAAGAGACTTTAGAATTCTCAGCCAGAGAGCTTTAGGGCTTCACCAAACTACTGATTCCAGAATTCCATAGGATGCAACCATGGCAGTTAAAATAGAATCATAGCATTTTTAATTAGTAGTCTGAGAAAGGGTTTATCTACACCAGTCAGGATAAGCTTCCTCCCCACCAGTGTATCCTGGCTGTGGACCTGGCCCATTCTGCCCCCATTACCTTGATGAAATGGTCCAGAGTCCCAACAGAATGCTGGCCAGTCACTGCAGCTGCTGCAACCACCAGTTTCTCTGCTGATGCAGAAGCCAGGAAGAAGGCCCACAACATGTGACTAAAGACCCCCTGAATGAGACCAGCCTTGGTCACATGCTGAGGGAGCCCTGCCTGTCTTCTGAGAGATCCAGGGAGCTGGCAGCCACAGTGAGGGACAGCCTGCTGGGACAGGCTCCCACAGACACACTGACCAGATCCAGTTTTGGCCACCATTACCTGATTAAACTGGGCATTATATTATAATGCTTTGTTGGACTCTACCCTGACTTTCCTCCATTCCAGCCCCAGGGGTGTTCTGCCCAGGGGAAGAACAGGGCAAAAGCCCTGCATCATATGGACTACAGGGCTATGGAACAGGGGCAAGCCTGTGTAGTTAAGCTGAAGACCTCGGATCTTCCTCTATCTGTATTTGGAAAATGGTGGATGTTTCACCCTTCCAAGTAGACTTTCCACCTGTTTACCCTACCATTTCTACATGAGATGTCTGGGTTTTCTTTGATACAAACTTGAGTTTAAACTAGTACTGTTTTGAAATATTAGTGCTTAAGCAAATGCATCAACTTGATCAATAAACAGTTTAAATTCATTCACACTGGTGGGGTTTTTTTAAAACAAAGGATTGTATGACAAATGCATTCTGTTGCTTATAAATAATGCAATGGGAGAATATCCTGAGGATGAAAGAATGGGAAAGAGCAGCTGGAAGTGGTCTTTGCCTGAGATGCCCTTTCCTTGTTTGAGTGTTTGAAGGTAGTAAGGTTTTTTAAAGGATCCACTGATGGAGTCAGTTGTGTTGCTCTTGGGGCAGAACCCCATTAAAAGTGGGGCAACCAGTGTAAGAGAATGTATTCATCCTTATTCAGTTTTCACTTCATTGCCTACCCTTGCAATACATAAAACTGTGTGGTTTTGTCATAGTCATTCTGCTTCTTATCACCATGGCTTTAAAAAAAAAAAGATTCCAGCCTTATTTGGTGTCTTTTTCTTGAAGCTAAGCAGAATCTCTAGCCTTGTTCAAGCATTAATGAATCAGGACATGGACAGTGTGGGTGCTTAGCCCCTCCACTGTTGCTCTCCTCATGTGAAGGAAGAGACGTTCTTGTTTGCATGGAGAGTCTCTACATAAGCAATATCCCAGGTTTTCCAGTATCCTTCCTTCTGTGGAGAGTTCACAAATGAACAGGAATGTCTTCTTTTCTGTCTTGGGACTTTATCAGACAAGCCCCTTTAAATGTTCTTTTGCCAGCATAGAAAAAAAACCATTTCTATGCCAGCAAAAGAATGTCCCCCACTGCACTTACTTTCTCTCCCGATCAATAGCTTCTCCAGCAATGAAGAGGAAGTGAACGGAGCTCCGTTCCCTTTCTCTTCTAAAAACCTCGTGGATTCTTATGAAAATTCATTGTGTGGGAAATTAAAAACTAAAACAAAAAATAAAACATTTTAAATTACACTAAGCACCTAAACATACTTAAAAACTTCTAAGTAACCCAGGGTAGGTCATTAGAAATTCGTCACTTACCTGGATGTTGCGATTTCATCAGGAAGTGTTGTGCCCCATCCAGCCATTTATTCTACAGCAACAAGATTTAATTGGGCTGGAGGTTTCACACACTGGCAATGCCAGCAAAAGGCCGGCACTACCAATCTATTGATGGCTTAAGCCATCAATTGAAAGTGGTGTCCTATTATTGGCTAATTGACAGACTGTCCATGAGAGAAGAACAACGTTGTTTGATAATGATAACCTGTAATGGTGTTATCACATATTTTTGGCACCTTTTTTCCTCATCTAATAAAGTCCTTGGTACTTTCTATGTGAGAACAGCAGTGGGAGGTACAGGGGGGAAGTCTGGTACACCCAGATATGGGTAAGAATGTGATCATCTCAAAGAGAAATACTTCAATAAGCTTAAAATCTTTTTTTTTTTAAATATAATGATAGACAGCAAAACTACTAGGACAAAAGCATGCAGTTTTACACTTTGCAAGAATATGAATGTGATGTGATTCAAGCCAGGTCTTCTGCCTCTGGGAGCTTATCCACTAGAAGGGAGATATATCCAAAGATGACAATACTGTCATGAAAATCAGAACTCAGAAAAGGGAAATTTTGGGAATTCAACTCCCAGAATTCCCTAGGCAGCATGGTCTTCTGAGTGTTGTGTGAGTATTTCTTGTCTGCTCTTGCAAAACTTTAAAATACAGTATGAGGATATGAGTAATGAATGCAAGATGGTTTTGCACACTTCCTCCCTCTGGCTTAAAAAGCAAAGGTACCTCCTCTCTCCACCCTGGTCTTACTATTGCTAAGATTTCAAGTTATCAGCAGTGGGAGGGACTATGACTCACTAGATGACAAGTTGACTATCGTAATGAAGTTTTTCAGCACATTTACAAGTAGCACTTCCTGCCACAAAGAAGGACTTTAAATTGCTGAAACTGCTGTTCTCTCTAGATTTCGTCAGGCCCATCTACACGAACCAGGATATGCCTGCTCCCCACCAGTGTTTCCTGGCCACAGATCAGGGTTGTTCCTCCCGCATTCCCTCCACAAAATAGGAGGAAGTCCTGATGGGCATGCCAACCCATTATGGCAGCTGCAGCCACTATCTTCTTTGCTTTTCTGGAAGTGAGGAAGACAGCCTGCAATGTGTGACCAAGACCCCCTACATGTGGCCAGCCTTCTGCATGACTCTCTCCTTGACCTGGAAGAGTAAGGCAGACCAGTAGCTGCAGCGACATGCTGGCCTGCTGGGACAGGCTTCTGTGGACATGTGTGGTCTGAGCCATTGTTTGCTGGTGGGACGAGATTAATACAGTTACTTTTAAAAAATGTGATAAAGGGCCCTCCCCTGTCTTTTCCCTGTATCAGCCCTGTATCTGCTCCAGGGTTGGTGAGGACTTCCCAGGGACTAAATGGGGGAAAAGCCCTGCAACATCAGGATTGCAGGGCTCTAAGATAGGAGCAAGATGGGGCATATAGCTTGTGTAGACAAGCCCATTGTATGAGTTACCTTGGAAGCATTCCTTCTTCTGGAATAGCTTGGCAGAGGATCACATCATGGACATGCTTGCTTTTGAGCTTTAAAGGTCTATGGGTCACCTTAAGTGTCCTGGATACATGCAGAGAGCCTTGGGTGCAAAGTAGAGTCACAAGGGTAGGGGATGTAGCCCAGAAACAGGAGAATATCACACCAAAATTCTAACGTGCAGCAATAGTGTTAGTGGAGAAAATAGGAACATACCAGCATTGAAGCAATCCTTATAGAATCATAGAATCATCTAATAGAGTTGGAAGAGACCATGAGGGCAATCCAGTCCAACCCCCTGCCATGCAGGAAATCACGATCAAAGCATCCCCGACAGATGGCCATCCAGCCTCTGTTTAAAGACCTCCAAGAAAGGAGACCCTACCCCGCTCCGAGGGAGTGTGTTCCACTGCCGAACAGCTCTTACTGTCAAAAAGTTCTTCCTAATGTTGAGGTGGAATCTCTGTTCCTGGAGCTTGCATCCATTGCTCCGTGTTCCAGTCTCTGCTTATTGCACCTCTGATTCAATACCAGTATGTTTTCATTTGCTTCAATAATGTGATGGTCACAATGCCAGTGGGAGGGTGGGGAGGATTAAAAGAGACAGGTGAGGATGGTGGAATAGATCAGGCAGGTGAGGGGGTGGGAAATAGAATGGGCAAGCAAGGGGGAAAGAAAAGAGACAAATGGGGTGGGAGGGGAAAAGATAAGGCAGTAAAGGGGAGAATAGTCAGAATGGGCAGATGAAGTGGGAAGAAAAGAGGCAGATGGAGGCAGGAGGGGACTAGATTGGGCAGTTGAGGGGGAATAGTCAGATCCAGTAGGGAGGGGGAAAGAAAAGAGGTGGGAGGGGAATGGATTGGGCAGGTGAGGGGTGGAAAATAGTCAGATCGGGCAGGCAAGAGGGGAAGAAAAGGCACAGGTGGGGGTTGGAGGGGAAATAGATCAGGCAGGCAGGGGGCTAAAACTAGGCAGGTGTTGGGGGGAAAAAGAGACAGATGGAGGTGGAAGGGGACTAGATTGGGCAGGCAAGGGGGGAAATGGATCAGGTAGGTGAGGGGGGAGAAAAGAGGCAGATGGGGTGGGATGGAATGGGACTAGATTGGGCAGCGAGGGGGACATAGATCAGGAAGATGAGGGAGGAAGAAAATAGACAGGTGGGGTGGGAGGGGATTAGATTGGGCAGGCAAGGGGGGAAATAGTTAAATCAGGCATGTGGGAGGAAGAGACAGATGGGGAGGGAGGGGGAATAGATCAGGTAGGAGAGGGGTAGTAATCATATCAGATAGGTGAGGAGGTTAGAAATAGCCAGATTGGGCAGGTGGGAGGCTGGGCAAACAAGGGAAAGAGTGAGGGAGAGAAGAGGAAAAACATGTCTACTCACCTCATGTGACTGCCACTATTGGAACTGAAGCAGAAGAGGACTTATCACACAGAGGCAATAATGGAAAGACAGTGCTATTGAGGGCCTATTGACAGGTTTTCTCCATCAATGAAAAGGTGCCTTCCAGCAATGGTTTGAATGTAGATTGCCAACAACTTGGTCACGATGTCATACGATAAGGATCTGCCACATATGTTATTATCTTGCTCTGGTACCGCTGACAAAGCCTGCTGTGGTAATCTCTCAATAAAAGCTTCTGTATATGAAAGTTCGAGCCTTTTCATCCCCCTCCCTTTTTTTTTCAGAACATGTCCTTCACCCACCCCATGTTTCAGCTTCTGGGCTCATGCTAACTTTCAGTTCTCATTTTCACATCATTTTACAGTCATTCCTGCTAAATATTGCAACATGTAAGGAGTAAACACAAACCAAAATAAAAATAAAAATGCCTGATTGTTTAACAAAGTTAATTGAATTGTTTCATAATGAAAAGCTTCAAGGGTCATATGCAACGTAGCATGGCAGTGCGGAGTGATGTGTTTCATGATCCAGCCAGTCAACCATCTCTTCCTTCAAAATGCTCCATGATATTCGTCCTCCTCCTTGGTCCTTGGTTTTCCATTCCCTCATCTCTGGATAGACACTCAGCAATTTATAGTCACTGAAGATCTTCAGTCCTCACTGGGCTGTTTGCTTGGTAGGATTCCCCCATAAGAGTATTTTTCCTATTACAATTATTATTTATTATGGTACCTTGGAAGACGATTGAGGTTCCTGCAAGCATACTGATTCTTCCCTCTTGTTTTTCAGCAGTTTTTGTTTTGTTTTGTTTTGTTTTTGCTTCAATCTTATAAGCACTCTCCATCTGCATTTGCTGTTAGGGGGCGCAATAACATTGAATCCAGACTGATGTAATTGCACTGAGATCTGAATTGTAACTAAGGGCTAATCTACACTGGCCATATAATCCAGGGCTAGTCTGGAGCATTATGCTCTGGCAAAAAATCACCAGGATGAACTAATCCCACTCCCAATCATAAAAAAACACAACAATATGAAGAAATGAAAGAATAACTAAACCCTGGAGCAGGGAATCCAATAAAATTAAAGTTTCTAAAAGGGTAACAATACCCCACTGAGAAGTGTGCAAATGCTAAAATTATTAAAAGTGAAAAATAAAAGCTCAAGGCCAGATGTGTTTCGACCACAGTCTTCCTCAGTGGCCTACAAACAGTCAAAATGTATAATAACTCAACAGCTCACACAATGTGACTCTGCTCAATTCCAAAGCAACAATGTACTACTCCTGCTCACAGAGTATCTTATATAACCAGCTGAACTGGTAATGGGAACGATCCTGCCAAGACTCAAGAAAAGAAAAGAAAAGAAAAGAAAAGAAAAGAAAAGGTCCTAGATGAAACCCTTCCACAAAGCTCCTTGGCCAGCAAGGAAGTGGCAGCAGAGGCTCTAATTGGGATCTGTCCCCTTCTCTTGACTGCACTGTTCAGCGCAGGGTAAAGGAAATGTTGCCATGTTTGTATGTGGACAACTGGATTGGGCTAAATCAGACCCAATCCAGCTGTCCAAACAGCAAAAGGCCCTGAGGTCACTCCAGAGTTTCCAGCAACCCTGGAGTTTTCCAGAAGTATTTTTATTGGGCATGATAGACATAGAACTGGAGAGAAAAACATGGTGAAACTATTTTCTATATGCTCTCTGCAGCAAGAATATTATATGCAAAATTGTGGGGAAACAATCACATATCATTGATAAAAGACTGGCTGATCAGACTGTATGAAATGGCCAAAATGGATAAACTTTCATCTTTGATAAAAGATGAATTGAGAAATTTCTAAAGGGCTGGGAAATGCTAACAAATTACATTAAAGAATGCTGGGGAGATCTGACCATAGCAGGCTTTAGATATTAGAAAAGTGATGTTATGAAAAGAGATATAACATCAATGAAATGACAAATTGTCTGTCTGTTAAAATTTCTTACTTACGACTTTTTTGGACATCAAAAAAACAACGCAAGCAGTCTCGCCACATTGCGAGGCTGCAGTGCTGCAGGGTGTCCCTTTCGGATGACGCCCGTCCCTGCCGGTACTGTTGCAGTACCACAGGGACATTTGAGTGTAATATTTTGGCGATTTTTACTCACGAAAGTTGATCGTGAGTAAAAATCACCAAAATATTACACTCAAATGTCCCTGCGGTACCACAACAGTACCAGTAGGGACGGGCGTCATCCGAAAGGGACGCCCAGCAGTGCTTCAGCCTCGCAACGTGGCGAGGCTGCTTGCGTTGTTTTTTTGATGTCCGAAAAAGTCCTTAGACACAAAGCATTATATACTGTTTAGATACTGTATGCTGTATATAAGACATAGATTTATATAAAAAAGGCAAAAATATTAATATTGTGAGTTGTTGTGAACGAATAGCTTGTGTTAGGTGTTATTGAAACATCAACTTGTAGAAAGTGCCAGCCTAAATTGCATAATAGAGATTAGACCTTTTTCTGTCAAGACAATAATATACTGGAACTGTTAGGAAGGAAGTCAAGTGATTGATTGATATAGGTATGATGTTTGATCATTTAAGATGGTAAAGTATGTGGGAGGGTTTGAGTAAGTGGAAGTATGTTGTAGAGTGTATAAAGTAAGAGAGGAGAGGTTGGAAGGGAATTTGAAGAGGAGAAAAGGAGAGGAAAGGAAAGGAAAGTTAATTAATGAATCTGAAGGTAATCATGGGTAAGAAAGTTAATTTTAAATTTTCTTTATTTATTTTTGAACTTAAGCTAAGAAGACATTGAATTTGTATTGGTATATACATACTTATACATGTATCTTTTTAAGCATGATGGAAATTGTATGATAATTTTTTTTTAAAAAAAAAGCTGGAGTCCCCACCACCACTTCAGTTAGTTCAGAGCAAAGTCAGGTTAAGGGCAAAAAAATGTAGATGCTCCCCAGCAGTAGCCGTATATCATCTGGACTGCAAGCAACATATTCAGAGTGAGTCTGAAATTTTTGCTGGTTTAGACAAGCCCCAGGAAAGAGAAGGCAACAGCAGAATTTTATTTAGGTCAGATTTTGATATCAGGTTTGCAGATCCCAAATCAATATGCAAGCCAGAGCAAACTTGTCCTTTATTGTTGCACTATTCTCATTTTTGTGGCATAGCCTGCTGAAAACAACAACAACAACAACAAAATGCATTTATTAGAGGAAAGCACTGACAGAAGTGAGTATAGGGTGAAACAAGCATACAGGGAAGAGAAAAGCATTCTGCTAGGGAAATCACTTACAAAAAACTGTGCAAGAGAGATGGAAAAATACTGGAATTCCCTCCCTGGACATTTTCAGACTGCTCCTTCTCTTGGTGTTTTTAAATTTCAATTGAAAACTTTTTGTTTTCCAAAGGTTTGGGAATTTTAGTTTGATACTATTTTGCAGTCTTGCATATTTTAATTACATGTGTTGGTCAGTTTTATATTATATAGACATATAGATTGCTGTTTTATATTTGAGCACATGCATTGGTCAGTTATTTTTATATTTTTATTTGTTTTGCAATTGTATTTTATAGTCCCAGAGATTGTTTTATTTGGTCCATGTAGACATGCCCTATGTGTTCTGTGGGAGCACAATCCCAGTCAGCAGCAGCTGAATTTCTGTTCTCTATGCCTTTCAACTGGTCAGGACCACCTCTCTTTTGTTTTCATAAATCTTCAATCTGTGCACCTTCCTCCCGCCCTTTCCCGAATTCAGATAGAGTTTTAGCCAAGAAATGGCTTCTCTGGAGTTAGACAGAAAGAAGAGACAGATTGGGGTGTCATCAGCATAGTGGTGGCATCAGATTAGTAATGTAAATATTCAATTATTTCATCCTCAGCTTTGAAAACAAATATAGCTGCCACACTTTTTTCCCTGTTGCAGGAGAAAATTACTATTTTTGTTCAGTTTTTATCCAGTTTTCCCACATTCTTAAGTGCTTCTAGAAATTATTCTGTGCAGAAATATATGTGAGGGGGGTTAACCTTTTTTTTTTACATTTTTGTGCAAAAGAACATGTTTTTTTTTAAAATACTTTTTCTAATAGCCACCATGTTCTTGTGTCTGTGTGTCTGTGTGTCTGTGTGTTTGCATGTATGTGCAGGACTGCTGATTTTCACACAAAAGCCAGCAGTATATTAGTTAAAAAATTGCAACAATGGGCTATGTGTAAGTTTATTTTCTTTCCTTTCTTTCTTTCTTTCTTTCTTTCTTTCTTTCTTTCTTTCCCTTATGTAATTCTTAAAACTACCATTTGGACACAACATGATAGCTTTTCCAGTTGCTTAACCCCATGAGGAAATTCAAAAGGATATCATGACCAAAAAGTCCAGAAGAACAATTAGAACAGTTCCGCACATGTGCTGAAATGGATCCCAATATCTGGGGTCTGTTGTGCTCACACTTGTAAGGATTTGGCTAGAAACTAGCTCACTGGTCTAGATAGAATTTACCAGCACCAGAGCATTGGAAAGCACCAAGGAGATAAATTTCACTGGTTTTGGAGTGATGGGTGGTTTTATGATGAGCTTCTAACAATTGTGTTACATACATATTTTCTATTTCATAAAGTGAATAAATTCTGTCTTCGGTGCCTTTCTTCATATGTACATTAGTTGTCTTTCAAAGTAATCTAATAAGGTTTTATTAACATTTCTCTGGAAGACTAGTTCTCAAATAAAACTATTATTTTTTCACTGTAAAAAAAAAGAGAGAGAGAGAGAAAGAAGGACAGACAACAAAAAAGTTCCTAATCATTATATTTGCAAACTGGGGGCAAATTTCAAAAGCAAACTTGGTAAAAAGAATCACACCGGAGTCTGATGTAGAAGCCAGTAATTAACACATCAAGAAAGAGTTCTTTTCTAATATATGGGATGGGTTATAGAGATGGGTTGCAAATGGTCAAACTGTTGGGATTTATGGGAGCAGAACCAGATTTCTTCTATCAAAGTCCAAAGCCATTCTACATCTGCCTTCACAATCAGGTTGCCTTTTATGTACAATGGTTTGCTCGAAGTCCAGCTTAATCCTTTGCAGCCACTCTCTGTTCCCCGTTGTACTCATATAACTCCAAAAGTCATGATCTCAAAAGGTGTATGGACTTTTCTGCATATTCATGCTGCTGTTCCACTTGGAATTGCAAAAGCAAGGCCACCTGTCAATTAAAAAAAATGTGGTTGATTGGATGGGATATATGTGAGCCGGATTTTTTTTAAAGCACAATATCTTTATCTCAGAATGGAGTCACCATCTGGTTCTCAAAGCCTTAATCTTCTGATAGGGAAGTAATTGTTTCCTAATTTCACTCTTGAAGGAAACAATGAATAATTTTAGCAGTTTTCTTCCCACTGGGATAAAGGCCTTGAAAATGCCACAGTTTTTAAAGACAATTCACAGCTCATGACATATTCTGTACAAAATATGTTCATTTTTTGTGCAGAAAACAGATTTTCTTCACAGGAAACAGCCCTTACTGCACACTGTTTTCTGTGCAAAATAACTATTTGCAACAGAAATATTAACTTCTGTGCAGAAAGTGCTGTTCCATGCACAGAAAATTCTGTCTTCTGTGCAAAAAGAAAAAGCCATGTGCAAATCTCATGCAGAATATATCTCACATAACAAAGATTTTGCCTTGTCGTGTTATCCCAACACTCATGAAACATGCGGGGTGTGTGCCATTTTTCAAATATTTTAAACTATTCTATCCATCTCTACATTCTGATTGCCCTAAATATATTCTCTTCTTGAAACCACATAGTTGGTATTTTTTGAGGCTTCCGAAAGGACACCACTGGTGGGTCATACAACCAGGGATGTAATTCTTCACTAGGCTTCTTCTCAAAGGTAGCAATTAATAATTTCAGCAATTTTCTTTCTGCTGCAAGAAAGATTTCGAAAACCATGCAGTTTTTGAAGGCTATTCACAATTCAGGTCATATTATGAAGAAAAATTGCATGTGGTGGTTTAGTGCAGAAAATAGCATTTTCTGAACAGGAAACATAATTTTCTAGGTGGAAAACAATATTTCAATGTAGCAATGTTAATTTATGCACAGAAAATGTTCTTTTCTTTGCAGAAAATACTGCTTTCTATCCAAATCAACCATGTGTGAATTTTACAAAGAATACCTCCCCCATTACAGCATTTTCTGTGCAGAAACAGCATTTTATGCACATGAATTAATATTTCTTCATTGAATTACTATTTTCCATGCAGAACGTGCTGTGTCCTGCAAAGAAAATGCTGTTTTCAATGCAAATTCATTGTATGTGAATTTTATGACTAAATCCCCCATTACAGCATTTTCCATACAGGAATTAAAACTTCTTCATTGACATATTTTCCCTACTGTTTTCTGTGTAGAAAATGCTGTTTACTGCACAAAAGATCCACATGTGACTTTTTCACAGACTAAATAATGAACTCCTAGAAACCTCACCAAGCATGGCCAAGGTTTAGCAGCTGTTAGATCTATAGTCCAAAATATGGGGAGGGCCAAAGATCAACCACCTCTCCACTATGGATTCCTTTGGCATAACCAACTGACAGAGTGGGAAACAAAGGGGTGCTGATTTTCAGTGATGCTTTCTCTATCTGACAAGGTAGATGCAGATCTGAACAGGTAAGTTTTCAGCCCCATGGAAGATCACTTAGAGCAGAGAGCTCCATTGTGATATTTGTTATTCTCCCCAGGAATGGGTATAATATTCAAAAATATTCAAATAATAGGTTAGTGTTGGGAAATACTGATGAAGACAATATTAGAGAATGGAGAATCTTCACAGAATCTTCTCTGTCAACAATGTGTTTCTTTATATGCAGAAAAGAGTAGCTGAGATTCTACATCACAGCCTTTGTTTCATCACTGTATAAATCTATAGCTACATTCCAGAAATACAACAAAACCCTGGTGGTGAATTGTGAAGATGTGCATCCAGGTAAGAATGCCCCAATGTGCATCTCACACTTTTGAGTGCATGCCAGGCACTTTTGATGCACATTGGGGGTGTTTGATGCTCATCAGGTTCTCCTCTTATTCTTCAAAAATTCCTCACTGGTGTCCTGATGCACATCAGACAGCAATCCCAATGCACATTCTGTTGTGTACTGGGCCATTGTGGATCTGCCACTCCACTGAATACCATAGCACAATGGGCATAGTTATGTTCATTGGGCAAACTGTGGACATACTATGCCCATGCATATAGTAGTAAAGTCCCAGCAGCCTCTGGGGTAATTCCTGCACATGTAAGTCCACTTATGAAGATATGAGTCCCATATGGAAGTCCAGTAAGTACTTTCTATGAAGAAAATGAAACAAAAACAGAAGCTTCCTGAGTAGAATATGTCATTTTCTATGCAATTAATCAACACATAAAATCACGTGCATTTTTGCAGCAAACAAATCTTGATCTGTGAATAGTCCTCAAAAGCTGCCTAGTGTTCATGGATGTTCTCATGATGAGTAGAAAAAAAGTGGTGAAATCATTTGTTGAACAAGATTTACAAAAATGTTAAAAGTTTGTGAGTAATAATATCCACTCATTCCAATTTGGTGAGTTTAGGGCATGAGTTTCTCTACTTCAGAAATCCTGATTGTTAAAAATGTTTTTAGAATTATTTTAAACCTTGATTCATTCAGATGGAAAATAGGGGGAGTCAAATATCCTGTTGTAAAACAGGATGTAGAACAAAAAAAAAATCCAATCTATGTGTAGAAAAAAGCATATTAAAACAAATATTGGTAGATGAGATTTTTCCTCTATGCTGCTAGATTTTTATGTGCAATGATTTTTCAACCAGGAAGCAGACTGAAATGTTAAGTGCCAACAACCTAAGTGATACAGCCCTATCAGGACTCCCTTTTTATATGGTTATTTCAATCCTATAGGTGAGCCCTAAGAGTTCTGTCAAGAAAGGAGTTAGCCGTCTCACGTGAAGGCCATATGCTTGAATAAAGGAGTACATTTTGTCATTGCCACTCTGTACATACTTACTGGTTAAGAGGAAGAAAGGAAAGGAGGCCCATCCCAAGCCAAATGACCATCCATAATAACCCGTTAAGAAATCTGTGAAGATAGACATGGCAATCATGGCACAAAGACCTGGGAAATAGAAAACTAGTGTTAGCAGGTGCATCCTTGGAACACAGGTGGGAAACTTTTAGGAGCTGGGGGGCAGGGGATTTTGGACAACTTCAAACCTCCTCCCCTCCACCACAAAGAAAAAATAAAGATTTTTTACCCCCAATTATCCCAAAAGACCTCTTGGAGGTATACAAAGATTTTCACATTTTGGGCTCCCTGGGCATAGGAAAGGATGTTTCTACAACAGAAAGTCACCTGGAAGTCAATTAATGTTTTACAAAAACACCCCTCCTAGTCTTAAATGGGCCAATAGGCAAAAATGTGGCAAAATTGCTTCCTATATCCCTTAGAGGCCTATGAAACCTCTGGAAGGCCCTGGAGACCAAAACAGAGGCCCTGAGAGTTCACCTCCAGTTTAGAACAGAAAGGGTCTCCTCAACACCATGGCTTCAACTTGGCTTATGAATGACTTGGATCTAGCTTGTAGAAGGTCCCAAGAAGATCTGACCACCTTCCTCAAAGTGTCTTCCTCCACAGTGGGAAGAGAAATTCCTTCACATCTCTTGTCCTTCAAATAAAAGGTTGAATGGATCAGAAGGGTGTTCCCGTGTGATCTCTTATCACTGGTCAGAAACAATTTCACTCATAGACCATGCTTCACTAATTCTCTGCCCTCAGTAGATGAGGAAGACAGAAGGGACCACTCCCATATCATCACAGATGTAAAATTGGTACAGAGTCCTTTCAAGTCCTGGATATTAGCATAAGATCTGGGCACTTTTGAACTTTTGAATGCAGGCTTTCACTTGGTGTTATGGCAACTTAAGAGCTGGATATGATTATGAAACAGGAATGTATTACCCCATCATACCTGCAGCAAGGCTGGCAATCGCTGAGATCATGGCCAGGGAGATGGAGCCAAGATGGGACTTTAAAAAAGTGGCACAAAGCCCAAAGAAAGAGACAGCACCAGTGATCATCCCAATCAGCATGAAAGCTCGGACAGCATTCAGTTTATCTACAGAGAGTTAGAGGAGGAGGTATGTATGTGTATATATATATATATATATATATATAGAGAGAGAGAGAGAGAGAGAGAGAGAGAGAGAGAGAGAGACTGGACAATGGTACAGTAGAGGTCTGATGTGATCCTCACATCTTACCTTAAATGCCACCACCATTATGTAAGGCCATTAGAAACAATTTGCTCTGCCAGTACAGTACTGTGCTACCTGTCCCCTCCCTCCCCATGTTGCCACAATTCATCTAATAAGGCAGTCTTCCAATTGTATGAAATGTTGTAACTGTGTATGTCTGTATAGCATTTATCAATTGCCTCTCAGCCCAACAGGGTCCCTAACTCAACACAGAACAGATAAAAACCTTTAAAGCATTAAATACACAGATGAAAAAGAGACTTAAACAAGCATAAGCTCTACTGGCCAGAGCAGCCAACCCTGCTTTAAGGGCAAAGTCACTAGCTGCCCTCAAGAGAGAGGAAGAGAAGGGAGCCATTAAGAAGGCTTCACTTGGGCTAATTCAGAAAAGTGCTTTAATTTCTTAAGAATTGTGTGTTTTGGTTTCAGAGACTTTTCCTCCAGAAAAATAAACTGACACAGCTAGAATTATTGGCTGAATGTTTTTTCCTCCCTAGCATGTATGGATTAAAGGCCTGATTGTGATGGATCTGGAAGAAACCTGTGGAAATTGAGTTTTGAGATCTTGCCTGGGAAGATACTATAAACATCTGGTCAGAAATGTGTGTTGGTTGAAATGTTTCTCAGGCACATGTGCAATATAAGGTAACCTGGCATCTTCTAAATTACACTGGATGAGTGCTAAACTTGGGGCACCATTCTGTTCAGATTTTGGTTTGTTGGACTGTGAGATCCTTGATTCAAGAGCATAACCTTCTACATTCTACTCGGATTGCAGGGGAAGGGCATTTTTCTTTACCTGCATGACTTTCCTTTGGAAGGTGCTCCACAGTCATGATGCTGCTATAGAGAAGGCCCTGCCATATGTATGTCCAAACTTAATGGTATGTTGAGGTGGGACACACAGCAGGACCTCCATTGAGGATCTAAAATTTCAGAAATATTCATATGGGAAGAGGTTGTATTTCAAATACCCTGACTGCAAAGAGTCCAAGTGTTTACTTTGTCCTGGTTACAGCTCCCATTTGGATCCTCCCAACCACCTTATGAGGTTAGGAGTAGAGAGGGTAGATGAAGAGGAATAAGCCTTCAGACCACATTGCAAAACTCCAAATCTAACTGTCCATCTCAGGCACTTAAAGTTTTAAGAGACTCAATTCATTCATCTTAACTTCTCATACCATTCATCTTAATAAAGAAAGTTGTTGCTTAAGGTCTACTAGAATTCAGCTGAAATGTTCAGTCCACACTCTTTGGTTCTAAACATATTGAGGAAGACCCACAAGCAGTGACCAAGACTGTGGGCCACACGTGAGTTGGTGAGATACTTGTGGCACTCTGCAGGCCTACTCTATTGTTTGTGAATGCCACCTCACCAACCAAGCAGCTCCGTGCGAGGAATTGGCTGGCGTTGTTGCTTCTAATGTGGCCAGAAATCAGGTATGGAATCAGACTTGATCCAGCTATCCACACACCAACAAAACTCAAAGGCACTCCGGGGTTTCTGGAAAAAAATGGACTTTATCCTGACTTTGCTTAGCATGGGACAAAGTCAGGTTAAGGACTAAAAACTACATTACCACCCTAGAAGTAGCTGTACATCATGAGGACTTCCAGCACCAGAACTGAGGTGAGTACGAAGTTTTTGGTCAGTGCAGATATGGCCAAAGAAGCTCCAAAATTCTTTGGGGTATTTTTACCCATAGGGCCATTATCCCCAGTCATCCACAATAGAGTGGGCCTGCAGAGGGCCACAACTCTCTCACCAATTCACTTGTGGCCTTCAATGTCCCAATTCTCCCCTTCCAGCAGGACAACCAACAATTTTATTGAATCCCTCCCTGCACCCCTGGCCTGATTTCAGCCTGTGGCTTCCCCATCATCCCCTCCAAAATCAGAAGTAACTGGAAAGTCATAGTGTCTTTTGGAAAATTGGCCTTCATGGGCCTAAAATACAGTGAAATAGCCAATTAGGGAGGTATGACTGTTCCCTTAGAGCAAAAACACATAGAGGTGCTGGGGAACAAGTATGCAGAGGCTGGGGCTGTCTTGTAAGCACTAGACCCATGTGTAGTGCATTTTAACTATCTCTAAAGTAACATGGCAAAGGGCTGAAAAGCCATCAGTTGTCCCATGATCTGTTGCAAACCTAAGAAAAGAAGAAGAGCTCAGGATGCTTCTGAGTGTACCACCACTGCTCCTCCTGTTCCAAAACAGAGAAAAACTTACCTGAATTATTCCCAACTGGACTACACTTGTTCTGGATGCAGGCTATCCAGAGGCCTGAGTGTACACCAGGTCCATTCAGCCAGTAGTCAGAGCCCAGGGAAATGAGGAGGAACAGGAGACTGATAAAACAGAGGACCACTGCACAGATCTGGAGGACATGCATTGTGTGAATCGTCAGGTGAACTGGAATGAACCTGGGGGACAGAGATGTTAAGATTATTCCATATCACTTTTACGTTCTGGGTAGGTATCTCGGTTCCTAAGTGCCTCTTCCCAGCCAGCTTTTTTGCAATGTTTAAAATGTTTGAAAATGTATTTGAATGTTTTTCTCGAGTGGCAAAAAAGACTTAATGAGAATAGCTCTGGAATGATGGCAATCTTTGCAATTTGGGATTTATTCAGCACAAAATTCACATAGGTTTGTTTTGCATGGAAAACAGCATTTTCTGTGCAAAATAATAATAAAATACTTCCCGTACAAAAAATGCTGTTGTTTTATGTGCAAAATATATCCCATGTGAATTTTACATAGACTTACGTCCCAAACTGTGATTCATTATGTAGTATTCAAGGACTTTCTCTCAGTGAGAAGAAAATTGCTAAAATTACTTGTTGCTTCCTTCAAGAATAAAATTAGTGAACGGTTACATTCCTGCCAACTATAGCTAAGGAGAGCAGTGGAGAAGCCCAGTGAGTGCATTGCAGCTGATACAAAACTGTATGCTTGGAGGTGTATAGCAGTTTTTACAGGGCTTATCTATGTCAGCCAGGTTATGCCAGCTCCCCGCCAATGTATCACTGCTGCGGAGCTGATCCATTCTGCCTCCATTGCCTGGAAGAAACAGGCACAAACAAAATGGTGGTCCATCCCTGCAGCTGCCTCTGCCATAATTTTCTTTGCTATCTCAGAAGCCAGGAAGGGGCCCCACAATATGTGACTAAAGGCCCTCTGCATGTGACCAGCCTTAGATTGGTTTCTGGGATTGCTTCCAGGAGAGATGGTGGTGACAGCCGTTGTGCCAGACAGGCTCCTTTAGGTACATAGGGCACAATTTGGGTTTTGGCCAGTGGTAATGGATTTAAATGGGTGTTTTCCTAAAACGCTTTATCAGGCCCTACTCCAGCTTGCCCCCATCTCAGCCTTGTATATGCCCTGTGCATGATGAGTACTCCCCAGCAGCAGAAGAGGGCAAATATCCTGTGTAATTTAAATTACAGGGCTCTGGAACAGGGGCAAGCCATAGTATCTAGCCCGTGTAGTAAGCCCACAGACATAAACAGATAATACTGTCAGTCTGTGCAGATCTGTGTGGTCTGTCCTCACACTAGAGACCTACTGCATTTCTGATTATGTGAACTGGACCCTCTTTGGCCAAATATTCTCTCTCATAAGTGGTATCCTATGAAGAAGTGCTCGTATGTAAATTATCCCAGATAGAATGCACCCCCTTTCCTTCCCCTTGGTGCCCAGAGCAGTTGTATCTTCATACTTTGAAATACCTTCCCCTCCCCTCCAGCAAGCAGCAACCTCTGCTTGAATGATGCCTGGATGGGTGCATTTTGGATGAAGCACAAAGGGCTAGGGAATAGCACCTGCACCCTGTCCAAAAAGAGAGGTAAGTGTGTGTAAGCCACACTTAACCACATGTATGTCTCTAACGATGCCACCTGTTGTGTCCTAGTGAGTCTGGAGAAAAGTGGGCTGGTTGCTGACTATGCACAAGGCATAGGAGGGCTTTACATAATCAGAGATACCTGGTTGTCTGGCATAGGGCAGCATGTTGGTCTGAGGCCCAACAGGAATCAGGTAGGTGTGTGTATGGAGGTATCAGAATGCTCTGGTGAATACTCATCCCCTTCATGTATATGGAGTTGGTGTAGTAATGGTAAGGTTGTTCCCTAGGCTTTTTTCCTCATTTGATTTGGAGCATGTCCACAGAAGGGCAACTAAAATGGTGAAAGGTCTGGAAACCATGCCTTATGAGGAGAGACTTAGGAAGCTGAGTATGTTTAGCCTGGAAAAAAGATGGTTCAGAGGCGATATGTTAGCCCTGTTTAAGTATTTGAAAGGGTGTCACGTTGAGGATGGAGCAGGCTTGTTTTCTGCTGCTCCAGAGGCTGGAACACGGAGCAATGGATGCAAGCTCCAGGAACAGAGATTTCCTCAACATTAGGAGGAACATTTTGACAGTAAGAGCTGTTCGGCAGTGGAACACACTCCCTCGGAGCGTGGTGGGGTCTCCTTCCTTGGAGGTCTTTAAACAGAGGCTGGATGGCCATCTGTCAGGGATGCTTTGATCGAGATTTCCTGCATGGCAGGGGGTTGGACTGGATGGCCCTCATGGTCTCTTCCAACTCTACAGTTCTATGATTCTAATCCAAATGATTATTAATCCCTTAGATTGCAAAACAGGAATGCTTATGCTAGCATACATCTATGCAAAGTTAGGAAATGCATTCATAAGAATGAGGTTTTATGTTTCTTTTGATAATTAGTGAATTAGAGTGTTACGGCTTTTTTTTCAACACAACCTCCGCTTCCTTTATTGAATTTGATTTGACCACATGTGTGATGCAAGAAGCTGGGAAACCCAGGTAGAATCTGTCAATCCCAGCTCATGGAAACCTGTGGTGGTAGAAATAACCTAGAGTCTTGTCTGTTAAACAGTAATTTAGGGGCAGTCAGAAATAGAATTATGGCCAGGTTAGGAAGAGGGGAATATAAGAGATCAGAACAAGGGTTCATGGGAGCTGAGAATGTAAAGGAAATTCATGGAGAAGGGCTACTTTGTCTGAAACTGTAGCATTACTGTGGACTGTGTGTGACACAACCTAAGGCTAGATGTTTATTTTATTTGTTATGTAATAAAACTTTGCCATATTCATTTTCTACATCTCTGTCTGAATGTTTCAATTTAACCATTAACAAGGACAACTGGTCACACTTTACCACACTGAGCACACTGATCAATACAGTCCAGTATAGTGGTCACCTCAAAGCCTGAGTCCTGAATCCAGGGAGGGGGCTTAAGAGTCAATGGGCAAGGTGAGCAATAGGAACTCAATGGCTGGAAGGGCAGAGCCAACCTGCATAGGAGTCCCATCACAACAGATAGTTCAGTGCTCTTGCTAGCCTCAGACTCTGTCCCAGAACTGTCACTTATTGTATTTGACAGAACAGGAAAAGAAAGGAGGGCACAGTGGTGTGTCAAAATAGCTGCCTGTTTTCAGGAACCAAGGTAGCAGAAACCCTCATCAGATGTGAGGAAGAAACAGAACAGAGATTAGAAAGACTATGAAATGGCAGTTTTACTCTATATGTTTTTGCTACTCTGGAAACAAAATTAAAAGGTTTAATACACAAAACTCACTGGAAGGACTTTGACTTTGAAAAGCAGCTATGTCTAATAGAAAGAAAATAAATCCAATAAAATAGAAACTCTCCAACTTGTTGTCAACAGTGAGATATGGATTTGTTTACCTATTAACTTCTTTTTGACCAACAGTAATATATTTTCAGTTTTTCTATCATTCATCTTACTTGCAAACCCCACCTTTGAAATATCCAACTGTAGGTTTGTAGTTAAAGCTGCATATAGTGTGTCTACAATCCATTGTTAAAAAAACAAAACCTTTTTTTGTAAAAAAAGAAAAGAAAAGAATGAAACAGGTGGGTGTCATCATAAGCAGAGAGGCAGCGTGCTGTAGCAGTTTGAGCACTGGGCTGTGACTCTGGAGACCAGGGTTCGAATCCCCATTCAGCCATGGAAACCTCCTGGGTGCCACAAGTCACATTCTGTCAGCCACAGAGGAGTTCAAAGGCAAACTCCCTCTGAACAAATCTTGCCAAGAAAACCTCATGATAGGCTCACCTTAGAGTCACCATAAATCAGAAATGACTTGAAAGCATATGATAACAACAATAACAATAGCAACATCATAAGCAGGCATACCAATGAAAATATGCTCCTGATTAATTGGGCAAAAGTTTTTTTCTTCTTCTTTAAGCAAGCTAGCTTCATTCTGCCTTCCCCCCCAAACACGTTCCTTCAAATGTGATGTGGCACAGAGGGCAATTTAACTGAGCCGTTTCCTGTTACTAATAGTGTTTACCGGGGCAGTACTGTATACTGGCCCCTACTCTGTTAAATTGGTTCTAATTACTAATAGACTTAATTACTAATTATTCTTAAATTATCTTTCTTTAGCAGAGATGGAGAAATGTGGTCTGTGGACCACATGAGGACTCGAAGCCCCACATCTGCAGTCCCCAAGCTCACCTAAAGACTCCCAAACTCTTGAATGCTCCCCCCCCCCAAAAAAAACCAAATCAAAATTCCCAAGCTTATTTTCATAAACATCCCCCAAACTCTTGGAAACTTGCAAATGTGGCCATTTAACTCACCCAATGAGAAATCCCTAGGACCCTAGAAATATTGGAAAATGGTGACTGGAAGTGTCGTCATGCCATTTTCAGGACACATGGGTGATCTTCACGTCAGGGGAGGTCTCCATAGGGGATCTTTCATTAGACTTTCCCCCCTCATGAAAGAAACTGAAGTGCCTCTTTAGCTTGATGCCAATGAGGCAGTTTTCTTGTCTCTTTCTAAAGTCAGTTTGAAACGTTTACTTACTGAGACTGTTTATGGGTTGCTGTGCTAAGAAGCTACTGACACTCATGTTCAATCAAACAAAGATCATGACTGTTTCCAATTACTCTGAGCAAATAGGTTTGTCAAGAGGTAGAATACAGAGCTGGTCAGACAGTTCAGATCTTTAGCAGTCGCCTTTCTCTTTCTCTTGCACCTTTTGTGGGCAACTTTGCTTTTCAATCTACTTCAAACACCACTAAAGCTATAAGTCAGGTTTTCCTTTATAGGGGAGGTTTGTATAGCTGCTGCTTGCCAGGTATTTAAAACTAAAGCTTTGGCACAGCTGCTTATATTGCACCCTACTTGTATAACAGGGTTAGGTTTTACTATAAAACAGTCATTATTATCTTTTTTAATACCCACTTTAGGGTGTGCCCAGATGCTTATCAGTGGAAGCATTGTACCTGAAGGCTAGGTTTTCTGCTGGTGGGCCAAAACCTTCAACAAATGTTCAGATTTCTCCATAACTGCTTTGCTCATTCTGGGTTGTCGACTGGGAAATTCTACTCTTGTTTATTGGGATAAGGCTGGGGTGTGGAAAATGAAACTTCTGGGCTGCCTACAGCCCCAAGGCCTGCTTTTTCCACACCTGAAGACTCCTAAAGTCCTGAGAAACTCTTCCAATTTTTAAATTAAAAAATCAGACTAATTTTCAGCTGATTTATTTCACCCTCAAATGTCTGCAAATAAACCAAAACTCCTCTCAAATGCAGGAGTTTAACGCCCCCCCCCCCGAAAAATAACAGCTGAGGTTGGTCAAACAGGGGGTTTATCTTCACTGGCCAAAATATGCTGCCTTCTAGCCCCAAAACTGGCCTGGACCCCACTCCCCACCCCACCCCGTTATCATGACAAAATGGGCAGAAGTCCACACACATATGCAGCCCCGTATCAGCAGGCATCTCTGATGTTGTTGCAGGTCTTACTCTCTGAAGCTGGGAAGGAGGCCCTCAACATGTGATCAAGGTTGGTCACATGAAGGTGGCCTTGATCACATGCTGGGGCCTCCTTCCTGGCTGCAGAGTGACTTGGGGGGGTGAGGAGAGACAAAACAAAGGCCTTGCCCCCTCCAAATGATAATTCTGCCCCCACCCCATGGACTGTTCCTTCAGTCCCCATATTTCTGGCATTGCAGAGAGTGTGACAATGAAAATTATTCACACCTAAAACTCTTCTATTTGTCGTGTGCATATAACCTTGGTCACTTTGCCTGCCCCTTTTCTTTGGATGCTTATGTTCTCTTTCTCAATGCTCCACTGACATTTTGACTTACTGCATTGCTAGAAATTTGGGGAGTGAAGGAAAAGTTCATTGGGGGGAAGAATTCTTCCAGCTATACCCAGAATTTGAAGAGAAGGTAATAGAATCTTTTTAAAAAAATATGAGACCCAATCTAATTCTCTTGAAATTTCCAGGTAAAACTTTTGGATGGTGTTATTGGCAGATATGAAAAGATCAGTAGCCAAGAGACAGATTTCTGCTCCTGACCGCAAAGGCACAGAAGGCCATTTGCCTCACTAAACCTGTTTCACAATCTAAGATATTATACCACATATTCTAGTTTAGATATGGCTTAGATATTTTAGGTATTTAAATTTATTGGTCTTTTATATGCCATCATATCATGCTATTCTCTTTTTATAGATGTTTCAGTTTTGTTTTATGAACTCATAATAAAGAATGAAGAAGGATGGATCTAAGGCAAGTATTACTGACCATATCAGACATGTCCAGGAATGGTTGCAGCTGGTATATTAGCTTTAACTCTGTAAACACCCTTCTGGCAGTAATGAAACCTAGGTATGAAGATTCAGCCCTGAAACCAGATCCTTTCACACTATACAGCTATAGCACTATGATTCTACTTTAACCACCATGGTGGCATCCTATGAAGTCCTGGGGTTGGTAGTTGGGTGAGGCACTAGAACTCTCTGCTGAGAATTCTAAAACTCCTTCCCCAAACGGCACATCCCATGATTCCATATGATGGTACCATGAGTCCTTTCATACTGTGCAGTTATAGCTTTCTGTTCCATTTTAACTGTCATGACAACATCCTGTGGAATCCTGGGATTTGCAGTGTAGGGAGATGCATTTAAAATTCTTAGCCAGAAAGCTCTAGCGCCTCCTTAAAAAACAAAACCCCAGGATGCCATAGGATGTAGCCATAGCAGTTGAAGTGGAATCATAGCTGTGTAGTGTGAATGGACCCCAGGTGTTTACCCAGCAGCAAATCTAAGGGTGTGTCTGGATGGACTGCTGTGAAAATGAAGTGACATTGTTTTATTTGGCCCATGTAGACACACGCTAAGTGTTTTGAGGGAGCATAATCCCAGTCAACAGCAACTGAAACCCTGTTCCTTAATTTGTTTTTCAACCGCTCTTTTGTCTGCGTAAAGCTTCAATCAATTCACCCTCCTCCTGTCCTTTCCTGGATTCAGACACTGTTTTAGCAAAGAAATGGCTTCTCCGGAGTTAGATAGAAAGGACAGATAGAGTTGGGTGTTATCAGCATACTGGTGGCACCACATTAGTGATGCAAATATTCAATTATTTCATCATTGCTTGTGAAAACAAATGCAGCTGACACACTTTTCTCCCTATTTACAAGAGGAAATTACTATTTTGTGCAGTTTTTATCCAGATTTCTCACCTTCTTAAGTGTATCAGGAAATTATTCTGTGCAAAAACACATGTAGGGTGGGTTGGTTTTGTTTTTTTCACATAAAAAGACCATTTTTGGTGCAAAAGAACATGTTTTTAAAAAGTACTTTTTCTGATAGCGACACGTTCTTGTGTCTATGTGTGCATGTCAGTGTGTATGTGCAGGACTATTCATTTTCACAAAAAAGCCAGTAGTCAAGTATATTTTTTTAAAAAATCACAATTATGTAGCTATCTGTAGGCTTTCTTTTTTTCTTTTTTTTGCACAAAATGGGAGGGCTGCACAGAAAAAGACAACTGTCATGTAACCCCCCCATGTGTTTATTTCTTAGCCATGTGTTTCTTTCTTGAACAGAATAGTTTCTTGAAACATTTTTCAAGCTAATACTGAATGTAAACTGCACACGAGTCTTGCCGCTGTGTTATTCTTCCTCAACAGGTTTCCCGTGTGTTGAGTTTCTTTTTTGTTCAGCAAGAAACAACAGCAAATATCTTTTCCCCATCCGCACACCAGAAAGAATGGTGACTCACAGCACTGCCATGCAGGGAAGGATGGGGCAGGGTGGAAAGATAACAGAACCCTGATGGACCCTTTAGGCCAACACTATGGGCTAGTCTACACTGCTGAAATACAGTGAAATACACCACTTTATCCACCATAGCTCTCTCCTATGGAATCCTGGTATGTGTAGTTTGCTGAAGCACCAGAGTTATCTGATAGAAAAGGCAAAATACCTCACAACACTAGAAATACCAGGATTCCATCAGATAGAGCTATGGTGGAAACAGTGGTGTCAAACTGGGGTATTTTGGCAGTCCGGACAGGCCCCGTGTTTCCCAGCACAGTCTTTGAAATTTGCCCCCACTGCTATCACCTACACTGTGGCATTAGGGCAATAAGTTCTTCACCTCAAAAGGGTTTCTCCTGTAGATCTTCATGACTAGGCAGGCTCATAATGAGATGGTTGATCCCTTATGTAATCCTTAAAACTACCATCTGGACACAAAATGATAGTTTGTCCAGTTGCTTATCTGCATGAGGTAATTAAGAAGGATATAGTGACCAAAAAGTCCAGAAGAATGATTAGAAAAGTTCCACACAAATGATGAAATGGGTCCCAATAGCTGGGGTCTGTTGTGCTCATGCATTTGGCTAGAAAGTAGCTCACTGCACTAGATAGAAATTAGACTAGATCCGCTCAACCAGTTCTAGATTTTTCGACATTGTACCTTTTGATGTATAAAATAGGCTCTTGTTTCTTAATCTTCTGCAATTATGTCCTACCATTCTAAGAAAAAGAGTTCCTTACAATCAAAATAAAGCCCATGTATTGTCATTTAAAGTGTCTGTCCGTTTTGCATGCCCCACATATCTGATCACAATCATCCAACATGGTGTGTAATCTAATAGGGCCAAAATGAGGACCAAATCCATCAATTATTTCAGTTACCTCCTGAACAAATTATTTTGCTGTGTGTGTGTGTGTGATGTATTGCAATGGCAGGCACATATCTGATCTGGTTTCAATCAAACTGGATATTTCAACTTAGACTTGATAACTAGGCTTAGGGTAACATCTTGAACATTTCCATTCAACTTCAAGAATGATGCCAATTTTTTTATTTTTCCCACTGTTTGTTTTTTTAACTATTCTAGATGTTTAAATTTAGGTGCTACCATTCAAACTCTTCAAGTGAGATTACCAACATCAACCCCATCAACACTGGATAAATCTCCTGCCATAGAATAAAATATCTGTTCAACAAAACAGGTTTTGCAAATCTTAGAAGTGAAAAACAGAAAGAAAAAAACAAGACAAAAATCCCATTTCCCCCTCCTTCTGCATTCAAGTCCAATGCAGAATTAAACTGTTTCCTTAATCTGGTTCTAAAGTATTTTCCTTAATTTCATTCAGGTAGCATTGAAATGCACTTACCTTCAAACTATTGGAAAATAGTACTTTCCTTCCCACAGAGTTCTATAGGTTGTCTTCTCACCTGCCTGAAAACTGCCTGTTCTTCCCTTGTAAGTGAAGTTAACACTGTAATAAAGCCCTGGGACACTGTGGCTCTTCTACTTATAGGACATTTGTACGTGGGAGGGGCAGAATTGGAACCCCCATAAAACTGTTGATGACACCCAACACTCCCCACCCAAATTTGTTCTTCATTGGCATGCTTCCTTTCTGCTCCAAACTGCTGGGCAGTCCTTGCCACAGTCAGCTCTCAAAGTATTCCACATCACCTTTCCACTTGTTCTTGGAAGGGTGTGAACACATAGGTGAGAGAGAGGAGGGCAAGGAGGGAGAGATGGAAAGTGACCATGTTTGCTTCTACAAAATCATTGGTATTGCAGCCTCTTCTTCCTGGTCCACAAAAGTCACTGCAAGGAAAGGGTTGTAGTCACAGAGATCAAGGGCCCTTCTATACAACATAATTCTAGCACTACAATTCCATGTTAACTGTCATGGTTACTTCCTATGAAATCCTGAGATTTACAATTTAGGGAAAGAGACTTTAGCATTCTCAGCCAGAGAGCTCTAGGGCTTCACCAAACTACCAATCCCAGGATTCCATAGGATGCAACCATGACAGTTAAAATGGAATTATGCCACTTTAATTGAGTAGTATGATAAAGGGCTTATCTACAACAGCTAGGATACGCTTCCTCCCCACCAATGTATCTTGGCTGTGGTTCTGGCCCATTTTTACCTCATTACCTTGATGAAATGGGCCTGAGTCCCAACAGAATGCTGGCCAGTCACTGCAGCTGCCATTTTCTCTTCTGACGCAGAAGCCAAGAAGGGAGCTGACAACATGTGACTAAAGGCCTCCTGCATGAGACCAGCCACCACTGTAAGAGAACGTATTCATCCTTTTCCAGTTTTCACTTCATTGCCTGTCCTTGCAATATATAAAACTGTGTGATTTTGTCATAGTCATTCTGCTTCTTATCACCATGGCTTAAAAAAAAGATTCTAGACTTATTTGGTGTCTTTTTCTTGGAGCTGAGCAGAATCTCTAGCCTTATTCAAGCATTAATGAATCAGCACATGAATAGGTAGGTACTCAGCACCCTCCACCCTTCCACTGTTGCTCTCCTCATGTGAAGGAAGAGGTGTTCTTGTTTGCATGGAGAGTCTCTCCATAAGCAATATCCCTGGTTTTCCAGTATCCTTCCTTGTGTGGAGAGTTCACAAATGAACAGGAATGTCTTCTGTTCTGTCTTGGGACTTTATCAGACAAACCTCTTTAAACGTTCTTTTGCCAGCATAGAAAAAAAATTCTATGCCAGCAAAAGAACGTCCCCCACTGCACTTACTTTCTCTCCCGATGAATGGTTTCCCCGGCAATGAATAGGAAGTGAACGGAGATCTGTTCCCTTCCTCTTCTGAAATCTTGTAGATTCTTAAGGGAATTCATGTTGTGGGAAATTCAAAACTAAAACAAAAAATAAAACATTTTAAGTTACACTAAGCACCTAAACACACTTAAAAATTTCTAAGTAACCCAGGGAGGGTCATTAGACATTTGTCACCTACCTGGATGTTGTGATCTCACCAGGAAGTCTTGTGCCCCATCTGGCCATTTATTCTGAAGCAATGAGATTTAAAGGGCTGGAGGTTTCACATACCGGCAATGCTGGCAAAAAGCCAACACTGCCAATCTATTGATGACTTAAGCTGTCAATTGAAAGTGGTGCCCAATTACTGGCTAATTGACATACTGGCCATGGGAGAAGAATGATGTTGTCTGATAATGACAACCCGTAATGTCATTATCTCATATTTTTGGCACCTTTCCCCCCCATCTGATAAAGTCCTTGGTACTTTCTATGTGAGGACAGTGGTCGGGGGATGCAGGTGGGGGAAAAGTCTGGTACACCCAGATATGGGTAAGAGTGTGCTCATCTCAAAGAGAAATACTTCAATAAGCTTAAAATCTTTTTAAAAATATAATGATAGGCAGCAAAACTACTAGCACAAAAGCATGCAGTTTTACACTTTGCAAGAGTATGAATGTGATGTGATTCAAGCCAGGTCTTCTGCCTCTGGGAGCTTATCCAAGGAGATATAGCCAAAGATGTCAATATTGTCATGAAAATCAGAACTCAGAAAAGGGAAATTTTGGGAATTCAACTCCCAGAATTCCCTAGGCAGCATGGTCTTCTGAGTGTTGTGTATTTCTTGTCAGTTCTTGCAAAACCTTAAGTACAGTATGAGGATATGGGTAATGAATCAAGATTGTTTTGCATACTTCCTCCCTTTCTGGCTTAAAAAGCAAAGTTACCTCCTCTCTCCACCCTGGTCTTACTATTGCTAAGATTTCAAGTTATCAGCAGTGGGAGGGATTATGACTCACTAGGTGACAAGTTGACTATGGTAATGAAGTTTTTCAGCACATTTTCAGATACGTGCTTTGTAGCGCTTCCTGCCACAAAGAAAGATATTTTAAATCTCTGAAACTGCTATTCTCTATATATTTCAGCAGGACCATCTACATGAGCTAGGATATGTTTGCACCCCACCAGTGGATGTTGGCCAAATATCATGCCTGTTCCTCCCCAATTCCCTCCACAAAATGGGAGGAAATCCTGATGGGCATACCAGTCCATCACTGTAGCCACCATCTTAATGGGAAACCCTATTAAATAGGAATTGGATAATAGGAAACCTTATTAAAATAAAGGGCTTCTAATACAAACATACAATAGAGTTGTGTTGGAGGACCAGGGAGATGCCTAGAGGGGATGCCTCTCTAGGCATTTTCCAGTGCAACTCTATTGTATGTTTCCCTATTTTTTTCAGCCATGGGTAACTAAAACCACAGATATTGTTCCGCAGATATGGGGTGGGGATGACCTGTACATTGAAATACATCAAGCTAACTATGAGAAAACCTGGAAAATGTGTATGCAGAAGTTTGAGGAGCATTTCACCCATTGCAGTTGTAACAAGGTTTTCAGTACATGCAAAGGCCTAAATTCTGATAAGAAGCCTGATTAGAACAGACCTATTGAATCAATGGGATTTACCCACATGTTGACTCTTCATTAAACAAGTGACTGAATAGGTCTGTTGGGTTGGAGTAACAAGCAGGAAAACAAACAGAAAATAGTCCAGAATACAGTCCAAGTGTCAAGGCTTACAGAAGGCAACATGGTTAAGAAGCAGGTCTGTAGTCCAACAGGATAAGTAGGCAGTGTGGTCACAAAGAGATCCGAGGTCAAGCAGGATTCAAGGCAACGAAGATGAGAAATCTCAGATAACAGCTGCAAAGCTTTCTGACAAAGGCTCCATAGCTTCCCCAGGGCATATATATAGTAATCACGGCTGTCCCAGGTGTTCATTAATGACCCAGTGTTTGAGATAAAGTATCAGCAAACTTCTCCTGGCTTCCTTTTGGGATTTCTGTTGGCTGAAGGACAGTATGGGTAAGTCCGTTTCATCTTCCTCCTCCTTATCTGATGTGGCAGGGCTCGCTGTTGGGACTGGTACCAATCCACTAGAACCTCTGCTTAGGACTCCAGGTTGCCAGAGTTCCCTGGTGACACAAATGTAGATAAACTTGTGCCAGGGTCCATAGGACCATTCTCTGCCATGTCGTCCTCCTTTGACTCCATATCTTCATTAGACCCACAGGGCATGACACTTTGGGTATTTGTACCTCTCTTGATTTCGTGATACAGTTCTCAAAATATAATGGCCTAAATCTTATGCTTACTTTCAACTAGAGCAGACCCATTGAAACCATGGGATTTACCTATACGTTGACTCACCTTTCAACATTTGATTGAATGGGTCTGTTGGGGCTGACCAACAGCATTCCAGTCAATATGTTTTTATGGGGGCAAAGTGCTCATGAAAGTGTTGTATTAATAGAATAAGAATGCAAACATAAAAGCATTATATTATGGAAAAATACTTGTTCAACCAAAGAGTGTACAAGAGTGAACTAATTCCTCTATGGACTTTTTTTAAAGAAATGGAAATAAAAGCACAAAGGAGGCAGAACAAGATAAGAAAAATGAAAAACAGAGCATAGGGCAGAGAAATAGATTTGCTCATCCTTAGTGAAAATGTATAGTGACAAAACCAGAGAGCCTTTCACACTAGACACATATAGTACTCTGATTCCACTTTAATGGCCGTGTTTGGATCCTGTGGATACTGGGATTTGTAGTTTAGAGAATTTAGAATGCTCATCCAGAATGCTCCAGGGCCACACCAAACAACAAACCCCAGGATGCCACAAGAGGTTGCCATAGCATTGAAAGTGGAATCATCTCACTATAGTTGTGTAGTGTGAAAGGGCCCAAGGTCTCCCTTTGTGTAATGTGAAAATACACTTTGCTAGAAAACATCCTTTGCCCAAGCAGAATTTTTGTAAAGAGAAGGACAGACAACAAAAAATGTCCTAATCAATATATTTGCAAAATTGGGGTCAAATTTCAAAAGCAAACTTGGTAAAAAGAAACACACTGGGATCTGATATAGAAGCCAGTAATTAACTAATCAAGAAAGAGTTTCTTTCTAATATATGGGATGGGTTATAGAGATGGGCTGGAAATGGTCCCACTGTTGGGATTTCTGGGAGGAGAACCAGATTTCTTCTATCCAAGTCCAAATCCTTTCTACATCTGCCTTTGAAGTCCGAAGCCATTCTGCCTTCACAACCAAGTTGCCTTTTAAGTATAATGATTTGCACGAAGTCCTGTTTGATCCTTTTCAGGCGTTATCTGTGCCTCATTGTACTCATATAATTCCAAAAGTCATGATCTCAAAAGGCAGTATGGACTTTTCTGCAAGTTCACTCTTCTGTTCCACTTGGAATTACATAAGCAAGGCTACCTGTGAATAAAGAAATGCGGCTGGTTGGAAGGGCAAAATGTGAAGCAGAATTTATTTTTTAAAAAAAATCAGAAATATTTTTATTTCAGAATGGAGTCACCCTCTGGTTCTCAAAGCCTTCATATTCTGATGAGGATGTGATTATTTGCGAATTTAACTCTTGAAGGAAACAATGATTCATTTTAGCAGTTTTCTTCCCAGTGGGATAGAAGCCTTGAAAACGCCACAGTTTTTAAAGATAATTCAGTTTATGAAATATTCTGTGCAAAATATGCTCATTTTTTGTGGAGAAAACAGATTTTCTACATAGGAAACAGCCCTTACTGTACACTGTTTCCTGTTGAAAAAACAAATTCCATTTTCTGTATTTATTTTTTAAAAAAAAAACCACTTGCAAATTTGGCACAGAATATTTCCACAACAACATTTTCGGCACAGGGAACAGCTTTTTTTT
Source organism: Gambelia wislizenii (assembly GCA_030847615.1). Lineage (NCBI taxonomy): Eukaryota > Metazoa > Chordata > Lepidosauria > Squamata > Crotaphytidae > Gambelia > Gambelia wislizenii. The sequence continues at coordinate 28,771,307 of JAUMIR010000010.1, read as the reverse complement.
TTTCACATAAAACAACATTTCTGATCAGAAATATTATTTTCTGTGTGAAAAGCATTGTTCCCTGCTCAAAAAAAAAAAATCTATTTTCTGTGCAAAAAAAGTGCCTTGTGCAAAATTTGTGCAGAATTTGTCCCGAATGACAGTTTCTTGTAACTCCAGAATTCTCTTTGTCAGAGTTTCCCAATACTCATGAAACATGTTTTTCTAGCTGGGTCCCATTGCAGGGGCAACAGCATATTCCTGCCGTCACCAGTTGACTGCCTGGGACCCATAACAGTGGGAATAGAAATGATATTACTGTGTAGACTTAAATCATAAGTGGGAATTGTGCAGCCCTGAGATATTGGTCAACTGGAAAGGCCTGCAGCCTTAGTAACTATAGCCAAAACTATAGCCCATTGTTTGGTTGCTCCCAGTATGCAGATTGGCCATGAATGGCAGGAGTGGATTATAAGGTGGAGAGGGAATTTGCATGTGGGTGGTGATTTGTATGTGGGTGGTGATTGGCTGAGGGAGTGACAGGAGTGGCCAATCAACACACTGAAAGAGGCAACACACCTAAACCCATTGTATATACCCAAGAGACAACATACCTACATACCTAAGGCTATTGTGCATACCCAAAAGTTTTATATATAGCTTTCCATCCCTACTTTCTGATTGTCCTAAATATATCCTATTCTTAGAACCACATGGTCAGTATATTTTGTGGCTTCTAAAAATGGCATCATGATGGGTCATAAAACTAGGGATGCAATTCTTCATTACGTCATTTCTCCAAGGTAGCACAGAGTAATTTCAGCAATTTTCTTCCCACTGCATGAAAGTCTTTGAAAACCATGCTGTTTTAGAAGGCTATTCACAATCCAGGATTTATTCTGTGCAAAATTTGAAAGTGGTGGTTCTGTGCAGAAAACAGCATTTTCTCCAGAGGGAACAGCATTTTCTGTTTGGAAAATAATATTTCAATGCATAAAACCATCTTTTGAATATTTTCAGATAGTCTTTTTATCCCTTCATAAAACCATAAGATCCACTAGGAAGATAGGCCAGCTCAAACAGGAAATGATCTAAGTGTAGTGGTTAGAGTGGTAGGACACTATCAGACACAACAAATACAGCATCATAACAATGGAACATAAACGCAAAAGTGTGCATACCAGACGATGTCACCCTTTTGCATTTATGTCTTGTCCAGAAGCCATCCTATCCTATTAATGTCTCAAGCCATCAATAGATCTCCCCTAGTGCTTTTGTGCTGGCATTGCCGACATTTGAATCCACACGCCATGTAATGACATGAATGCAGCATCAATAGTCGATCCAGCCAGAACACTTCAGGCTGATATCAAGACCTCCAGGTAGATGACACACTTTTTATTACCCTCCCCCATTTACTTGTAAGTTCTTAAGTGTGGTTTTATGCTTTGGAGTGTTATTTTTGTTTTTACTTTTGAATTTCCCACACTATGTATTCTCATGAGAATATGCAGGATTTCGAACGAGGAAGTGAACAGGGCTCCGTTCACTCCTCCATCATTGCCATGGAAGCCTTTTGCCAATATAGAAGATAAATATGGCATGGGGAGTTCTTTTGCCAGCATAAAAACAGCAAAGTTATGCCGACAAAAGAATGGGGCTTAGAAGGGGTGATCTGATAAAGTCCATAGAGTAGGACTCCAGGAGAACCAGATTCTAGCTCTGTGGACCTGTGAAATTTCTTGGGTAACCTTAGGTCAGTCACTCGCTTTCAGACTGACACACCACCCAGGGTTGTTGTGAGGACAAAACTTGGGGAAAGTATCAGCTATTTACTTTGGTTTAAGCCAACTGGAAGAAAATCAAGTTAGAAATGTAATGAAGAAAAGAGGAGAACGGTAACATAAATTATAGAAAAAATTAAAAACAGACTTCTTTTAAGTAGATGATATAATGGCTCCAGTTCCTAAGAAAGTTAGAAAAGTTTAGTTAGATTTCTCTGTGGCATCTCTATGACACGATGGGGAACATGTGGTCCTTCAGAAGTTTTGGACATCAACTCCCAGAATCATCACCAAGCCCAGCCAATGTTTAGCAACTGTTGGATCTGTAGTCCAAAACATGGGGAGGGCTAAAGGCCCACCACCATTCCACTCTGGACTCCTTCTACAGTACCAAGTGGCAGAGTGGCAAGCAAAGGGGTGCTGATTTTCAGGGATGCTTTGTATATCTGAGAAGGGAGATGCAGATCTGAGCAGGGAAGTTTTCAGCTCCATGGTAGATCACTTCGACCAGAGAGCTCCACTGCAATATTTGGTATTTTCCCAGGAATTGGTACAATATTCAAAAATATCCCAATGACAGGTGAGTGTTAGAAAGCACTGATGAGGAAAATACTGGAGAAAGGGGAAGCTTGAAAATGTGTCTCTTTCTCTGTGCAGAAAACAGTGGCTGATTCTACATCACAGCTTATGTTTCACAACTCTTTGAATCTATAGCTACAATCCAGAAATGCAACAAAACCCTGTTAGGGAATTGCAAAGATGTGCCTCTAGTTACGAGTGCTCCAATGTCCATCAGACACTTCTGAACGTGCACGAGGCATTTCTGATGCTCGTCAGGCACATCTGATGTTCATCAGGGGCTGCTATTGTGCTCCAATCATTCCTACCAAGTGTGTATTCCAAGCAGTTAAGTTTAGGGCATGGGTATCTCTGCTTCAGAAATCCAGCTGGAACAAAAATGTTTTTAAAGTTATTTTAAACATTTATCCATTCAGGCAGTGTAGGGAAAGTCAAACTTTCTGTTGTAAAATAGGACGTAGAACAAATTTTTAAGTTCTTGTATACATTTATCCGTAAATGTAGGGAAAGTCAAATTTCCTGTTCTAAAATATTAACTTGAGCAAATAAAAAATCTCTGAAGAGAGAAAAAAAACATATTAGAACAAAGATTTGCAGGTGAGGCATTTCCTTCTGTGCTGCTAGATTTTTATGAGCAGGGATTTTTCAACCAGGAAGCAGATTAAAATGTTAAGCACCACCAACCTAAGTAGTACAGTACTATCAGGACTCCCTTTTTATATGGTTATTCCAATCCTATAGTGATCCCTAAGAGTTCTGTCAAGAAAGAATGCAGTTTGCTATCTCACACAAAAGCCATAAGTTTAAATAAAGGAGTGCATTTTCTCATTGCTATTCTGTACATACTTACTGGTTATAAGGAAAAGAGGAAAGGAGGCCCAGCCCAAGCCAAATGACCATCCATAGTTACTTGCATCAGATGTGAAGATAGACATGGCAATCATGGAAGAAAGACCTGGGAAATAGAAAGCTAGTGATAGCAGATGCATCCTACAGAACACAGGTAAGAAACTTTTAGGAGTTGGGAGGCATGGGATTTTGGAAAATTTCAAACACCCTCCCACTCCACTCCACTACAAAAAAAAATCAAGGTATTTTTTGTCCTCAAATACCCTGAATGCCCACTTGGAGATATGAAAAGATTTTCACATTTTGGGCTCCCTGGGCCCAGGAAAGACTTTTTCTACAAAAGGAAGTTACCTGGAACACAAATCCCAGTCACTGCCTATTTTACAAAAGGGGCCAAGGGGCAAACATGTGGCAAAATTGCACTCTACACCCCCTAAAGGACCTCTTACAGCCTCTGGAAGGCCCTGGACATTAGAGGAAAGGCCCTCGGGGTTCACCTCCACTTCAGAATAGGAAGGGTCTCCTCAATTCCATAGTTCTAACTCAGCTTGTAAATGATCTGGATCCAACTTGTGGAAAGTTCCAAGGAGAACTGAGCACCTTCCCCAAAGTGCCCTCCTCCACAGTGGGAAGAGAAATTCCTTCACATCTCTTGTCCTTCCAACAGAAATATGAATGGATCAGAAGGATGTTCCCATGTGATCTCTGATCACTGATCAGAAACAACTTCACTCATAGTCCCTGCTTCACTAATTTTTCTGCCCTGGTAGATGAGGAAGACAGAAGGGAGCACTCCCATACTATCACTAGAAGTAAAATGGGTGCAGAGTCCTTTCAGATTCTGTATATTAGCATAGGCTCTGGGCACTTTTGAACACAGGCTTTGACTTGGTCTTGTGGCAAGTGAAGAGCTGGATATGATTATGAAACAGGCATGTATTGCCCCATCATACCTGCAAGTAGGCTGGCATTCTCTGAGATCTTGGCCAGTGAGATGGAGCCAAGACGGGACTTACAAAAAGTGACACAAAGCCCAAAGAAAGAGACAGCACCAGTGGTCATCCCAATTAGCATGGCAGTTCGGACGATATTCAGTTTAGCTACAGAGTCAAAAGAAGAGGTGAAAAGGGAATTAATACATACATACATGCATCAATGGGTCTGGACATTAGAGGTCTGATGAGATAAACCTGTCTTACAGTAAATGCAACCACCCTTATGCAAGGACATTAGAAATAGGTTTACTGTGCTAGAAGAGTACTGTTCTACCTGTCCCCTCCCTCTCCATGTTGTCACAGTTGATCTGAGGAGGCAGGGCTTCCAATCGTATGAAATGCTGTGACTATTTATGTATCCATGTAGCATTTATCTATAATCTCTCATCCCACCAGTGTCCCAGAGGCAATATAGAACAGATACAAACCTTTACACAGATGAAAACATTCCAAAAGAGATTTAAACAAACATAGTTTTAAAAACCCCAGAGTTCAACTAGCCAGAGAAGCCAACCCTGGTTTTACAGGCCTGGAGAAACAACTCAGTCCTAGTTGCCCTCTAGAAACTCAAAACAAAAGGAGGGAAAGAAGCCAGTAAGATGATTTCACTTTCACTAGCTCAGAAAATTTTTGTCATTTCTTTAGAATTGTGTGCTTTGGTTTCAGACTTTTCCTCCAGAAAAATGAGCTGACACAGCTAGAGTTTATGACTGCATGTCTCTTCCTCCCTGGCACATAAGGGTTAAAGGCCCTCTGATAGCAAGGGGCCTAGAAGAAGGTGAGTTTTGAGATCTTGCCTGGGAAGATAATGTAAACATCTGATTGGAAATCTCCGTTGGATGGAAAGTTACTCCAACATATATGCACAATGTAAGGTGACTTGGGACCTTCTATATTAGACTGTTTCACTGCTAAACTCAGGGTACCATTCTGTTCAGATTTTGGTTTTTTGGACTGTGGGATCCTTGATTCACCAGCATAGCCTTCTGAATTCTCCTGGAAATACTGTGGGATGACAATTTTTTTAACCTGTATGATTTCCTTGGGAAGGTGTCTATGGTCATGGTGCTACTATAGAGAAGGCCCTGTCATATATATGTCCAAACTTAATGCTATGGTGAGGTGGGGCACATCACACTGTTACCTGCCCTAACAGCCACTCTGCACTCTCCCAATAATGCATTAATTGGCTGTATTTCATAGATTGTCTTATTGTTGGCATTCCACATGGTGGGCAGTAGACCAGGACTTCTCAAATACAAGGACTCAAGGTTTGTTCCCTAAATCTAAGGAAGAGCCCTTTCCAAATTCCCAAAAGACACACCCAGGTGGTAATTATGCAGAAACCCCCTTAGACTGATAGTTAGCGTAGAAATGGGCCAATTCTTCTGGATGAGCCTGAAAGTGAGTCATTCACTAATTCAGTCAAGGTAGCTGGGCACTCATTGCCTTGCAAAACTGATTTTCCTATCACCGGTCCTCAAAACAATAGAAGGTTGCCTGAGACCCCTCAATTCTAATATTTTAGCCATTAGTGATTGCTAACACATCCAGAGAATCCATTATCTAACCCTGGGAATCTCCAACAGGCATTGTATTCCACTCAAAACACCCCTTCCTGAGAAATATCAAATATAAATACCCCACAACGCTACCAATGTGTTCACAGCTTCCTGCATCCCATTACTCTGTCTGTCTGTGGTGAGACCCTCAGAGCTCCATCTGAGTATCTTTGGCTGCAAGAATCTCTGCTCCTCAGATACATATAGTATAACCCATCATCCCAAACTCTGTTCCTCTATCTCAATAGTTCCTACTTTCTTCATTAGCCTTGTGTGACTGCTTGAAGTGTGAATGTATGTTTCTGTGGTTCCATGATTATTTTTCAATAAAAACCATTTTTATTTTATTTCCTGCTTGGAGTCTCATCAGTTAGTACCAGTATACATAGGTCAAAAAGGTCCTGCAGTTACACAACTGCTCATAGCCACTGTTTGAGCTAATTAAAATTTCCCGACTAAATATTGGTTTTTAATTGAGAGGGGTGGGATTTCCACAGTCCTCAGTACTTTGGTAACAACACAGGACCTCCACTGAGGATCTCAAATTTCAGGGATACTCATATGGGAAGATGTGATATTTTGGATTACCTGACTCCAAGGAGTTCAAGTGTCCACTTTGCCATAGTTACAGCTCCAATTTGGATCTTCCTGGTCACATTATGAGGACAGGAGTGGAGAGGGTAGGCCAAGAGGAATAAATCTTCAGACCACATTGTAGAACTCCAAATCTGTCTATTTTGGCCACTTAAAGTAAGAGACTCCATTCATTCATCTTAGGAGATTTTCAGACCTGCCAAAATGCCTGTTTGCCGCGCGAGCAGCCTCCCGACACTGCTGCGCGGCAAGGGTCTACTTCGGACGACGCTGTGCCTCTCGCGAAACCGTCCGTGTCACTTCCGTGAAGCTTCGGACGACTCAGCGCCATATTTCAATCTCGGGCAACCTCCGTGATTGAAATATGGCGCTGAGCCGTCCGAAGCTTCACGGAAGTGACACGGACGGTTTCGCGAGAGGCACAGCGTCGTCCGAAGTAGACCCTTGCCGCGCAGCAGTCTCGGGAGGCTGCTCGCGCGGCAAACAGGCATTTTGGCAGGTCTGAAAATCTCCTTAATTTCTAACACCATGCATATGACTAAAGAAAGTTGCTGCTTGAGGTCTACTAGAATTCAGCTGAAATGCTCAATCCACACTCTTTGGTTCTAAACATATTGAGGAAGAGCCAAGAGAAGTGGCTATGAGACCCGGGTCATCTTATGTCCCATCATGTACAACAGTGATGAAACACACCAAAGCCACCAAGCTCAGCTGATAGAGAATTTAATCTTCCCAGTCCCAACAGGAGGTAGAGGAGAAAGAAGAGGCAAGAGGACCATCTAGTGGGGCTGGGGTGGAGTCCTGAGCATCTACACAAGCTTATCAAATGTTTCTTGGTGAGAACATCACCTGTGGTTGAAAAACCTCTGAAAACAGCTTCCCTATCATTCCTGAAGCATTATTACTATTACAATCCCACATCTCAATTTATAGCTATCTATTTTCAGCCCCACATGCCAAATGTGTCCTAAGACAGACAAACAGTTGATATGCACGAAAGTGAGATTTAAAGGGCCTGCTCAGGAGACACTGTCAACTGAAAAGTTCCGGTGGCGATAGTGTGTCGAGCGGCTGCTTAGGGACAAAGCTCCATCCCATGTAACCTACAACTGAGGTGATTTTGGAGACCATTAACATTTTCTGGAATCACTCTCCACCTCGGGAGTGGGGTAGAAAGAGAAGGGCTCATCAGGGATCCAAAACACCTTCTCTGGGTGATCAGAAACAGAGGTTTCTGACAGCTAGAGGGGTGTGTGTTGAAGAGCAGCCACAGCCATGTGAAGTAGTCTATGGACACAAGCCATACTAACAGCCTTTTAAAAAAGAAGAAAATAACTTGCTTTCTCCTTTTTGGAAGCAAGCAAGCAAGCTAGCAGAAGGCTCTTTGATGAAAAGCCATAAACTCCATGATACAGAATTTCTTCTACTCAGAAAGGCTCTATGATCATCGAGCAATGGTGAGGAATTATTAATTTAAACTGTCATTGATTTGGATAAGACAACAGTGTAAGAATTACATTTTGAGCTTATAGATAGACTGGATGGACATTCAAGGTTTCACTTTTATTTGGAATAATTGGAATATATAACTGGATAGAAAACTTTGTGGCTATTCAAGACGAAGAGGTGGGTAGCCAAACTAGAACTTTTGTTAACTTTGTAATTTGACATTTGACTTGCTATGGGTCAGTTTATTCCCATGATCTTGTAACTATTTAAAAGCTGACTAAGTCTGAACTGAACACTATAGAACAGACCTGAGACCACCAGCAGAAAACAAAAATGTTTAAAATTTTGCTTGCTTCAATTTAAAAATTAAATGGACAGAGAGAGACTGTATACAAGAACTGGAAAATCAAAGATTGTGTAACAGAAGGAACATTTCATGAAAATAGAACTTCTGAGAACCAGAGTGGGATAGTTTGAGAGCTGGATGAGGGGGTTGAATCCCTACTCAGCTATGTAAACCTACTGGGTGACCTTAAGCAAGTCACACCCTTTCAGCTTGAGAGAAAGGCAATGGCAAACCCCCTCTAAAAAAGTTTGCCAAGAAAAACCTAGGATACAGTCACTGTAAGTCAAAGTCAACTTGAAGGGATATAACATTGACAAAGCAACTCCAAAACTGGGGTATTACTTCCAGTAGGGCTGTTACCCCCAATCATCCACAATAATAATAATAATAATAATAATAATAATAATATTTATTTATACCCTGCCCCTCTGTTAAAACAATCGGGGCGGCTTACAAAATTTAAAATACAATACAAATAAAATCCCTAAACACCCCCACTCCCACCCTCCCCCATTAAAAAAACATTAAACAAATATAAATTAAAACAACTAATCTAAAATCACATTTAAAACTATAAATACAATAAAATATAATAAATTTTATTGTATACAGTAGAGCAGGCCTGCAGAGGACCACAACTCCCTCACCAACTCACCTGTGCCCCCACCCTACAACAGGTACAATTAACATTGCTGAACCCCTCCCGGCACCCCTGGCCTGTTTTTAGCCTATGTTTCCATCACATCCTCCCTTACAAATCAGAAGTAACTGGATAGTCACATTCACTTAGGCTTTCATGGGTGGAGGGATCCATCTAGATAGGATATTTACCCCATCTTGCCCTTATCTGTGTCATATGCAGGACATATGACACAGGGTTTTTGTTCTGTTTTGCCACCAGGCAGTCCTGATGACCCTTGGAGTAAAGACAAGGCTATAACAGGATATAACATGTTAATCCATATTTTTAAAATAACTGGGAAAATCCACTTAAGCCAAAATAAAATGGATGAGGCCCTGCATGACCACAGGAGCCCATACAGCCACACCGACCCATTGATACAGCTGCCCTTTGCTTGCTCTCTCCGAGGCCAGAGAAGTTCTGCAGCATGCGACCAAGGTTGGCCACTTGCAGGGGGACATTGCTCACATGCTATGGGATGGCTTCCTGGATTCAGAGACAGCGAGGCAGATGGCAGTGGCAGCGACTGCCGAGATGGGCTGCTGGTCCCATATGGAAACCATCCCATTTCATTCAGGCAATGGGGAAGAAACAGGCTGGATCCACAGCCAAAATACATTGGCAGGGAACTGATGGATTTTGGCCCTTGTAGATGAGCCCCAAAATACGATGAAATAGCCAATTAAGGAGGTATGACTGGTCCGTTAGAACAAGCATCTAGGGGTGCTGGGGAACAAGTAGGAAGGAGCTGTGGTCACACTGGCAGCTCTTGAGTCATGTGTAAATAATTTTTTAAATTTTTTTTTTTAAGATTTCAAAATCAAATCCTTTATTTTCACAACAATATAAATATGCTCCAAGTATTTATGTCCCAGACAAGTTTAAAAGAAACATGCAGTACAGCAAACTTGGATCAGTTTGCTGATGTATTAACTCTTCTCATCTGTTAAACTTAGTTACAATACCAGTCATGGTAAGATACACTTGAGTTCAAGAAGTGAAGCACAATGTTAATACGTATTACAGCTTGTGCACACCTGTTGCACTTCTGGCAAGAGATGCAGAGAGAGGTATGTGTAAATAAATTTTAACCGTCCCTGAAGTAAACTCTGTTTTTTCAATATTTTTTATTCAAAACCATTTTCAATCATAAAACTCATATTTGCTCATACATTCACATTTCATTTCATACATGTTCATTTCATTTCCTACATATTCCATTTCCTTTCATCCATCTTGTATTCCTTATAAAACAATTTACATTTAACTTGTGTGTGTGTGTGTATACATATATATCTTTTCTATCATTCTGACATCCTATCATTCTAACATACTTCCTGATTCACATCTCCATTTTCCAACCATTCAATCCTTCCTCTACCCATTCATTCCTGTCACATTCCTCTCTCATCCCTTAACTTCCTAACCGACCTATCCGTATTTTCCATTTTTTATCATTGCACATCCTTTATTGTATTTTTCTTGCTTGTTCCATTTACTCACGTTTGTCTCTTATCTTTCTTGCTTCTAACTATTTCATTTTTTCTTTTCTTCTTCTTTTTCTGTTACATTTCTGAGTTTATTTTAAAGTCTTTAATAAATTGATAGATTAACAAAGTAATTTGGTAAAATCTATATCTCTCAAATTCATTTCCCTTCTCAGTTTGTTGCAAAAAAAACAGTCAGATTTTTTAAAAATTACTTTCTTACATCTGTCTATTTCTCTGTATGTCTTCTTTCCTGTAGTTTATGGACACAAGTACATATCCATGCAATTCTTGATTCTGTATCTGGTTCTTATTGTATTTTTAAGTTGTTCAGTCTTGTTTTCATGTACTCTGAAGTAAACTCTCTAAGGGCTGAAAAACCACTGGTTTTCCCATGAACTGCTGAAAACCTAAGAAAAGAGGAGCTCCAGATGCTTCTGAGTATACCACCACTGCTCCTCCAATTCCAAAACAGAAAAAAACTTACCTGAACCACTGCCAATTGTAACACATAGGGACCCAATGCAGGAATTCCACAGGCCTCCATGTATATCACCTAAAATCACCCAGTAGTCAGTCCACAGGGAAATGGTGAGCAGCAGGAGACTGATGAAACAGATGACTACTGCACAGATATGGAGGACATCCATCATGTGAATTGTCAGGTGAACTGGAAGGAACCTGGGGAACAGAGATGTTAATATTATTCCATATCACTTGCTCCTTCTGGATAGTTATCTCCTTTTCTAGGTGCCACTTCCCAACCAACCATTTTGGAATCTTCAAAAATATTTGTAAATGGTTTTTGAAAGTCCTCCTTGAGTGTCTAGAAGCCCTGATAAGAATCTTCGCAATTTGGGATTTGTTCTGTGCAAAATTCACACAGGTTTGTTTTACACAGAAAACAGTATTTTCTGAGTAGCGAGCAGTATTTTCTGTGCACAAAGTAATACTTCCTATAGAGAAAATGCTATTTCATGAGCAAAAATATCACATGTGAATTTAGCATAGAATTAAGTCCCAAAATCTTATTTATTCTGTGTTGTTTGGGGACTTTCTCTCAGTGGGAAGAAAATGCCTAAAATTTCTTGTTGCTTCCATCAAGAAGAAAATTAGTAAACAATTACACTTCTACCAGCTATAGCTAAAGAGAGCAGTGGAGACACCCAGTGAGTGCATTGCAGCTGCTACAAATTGGTCTGCCTGAAGGTGTGCCATAGTTTATACAGACATAAAGAGATAACACTGTCAGTCTGTGCAATTTGTCCATGCACAGAGACCTACTACATTTCTGCTTGTCTGAATTGGGCTTTCCTTGGCCAACCATTCTCTCTTGAAAGTGGTATCCTATGAAGAAGTGCTAATGTGTAAATTATCCTAATGTGATTCAAATGACTATGGATCCCATGGGCTCCAAGATAAGAACGGTTCTTCTAGCATACATCTATATAAAGTTAGAAAAGGCATTAGTTAGAATATTGTTTTCTGTTTCCTTTGATGATCAATGAAAGAGCATCATGTTTTCTTCAATACAGCCTCCTCTTTCTTTATTGAATTTGACTTGACAACAGCTATAAAGCAAGAAGCTGGGAAACCCAGGTAGAATCCATCAATCCCAGCTCATGGAATTCTCTGGGGCATGGGACCGATGGTGGGAATAGTATAACCTAGAGTGTTGTCTGTTAAATGGTTCATTAGGAGTAGTCAGAAATAGAGTTAGGGCCAGTTAGGAAGAGGGGAATGGAGGAGATTGAAAGAGGGGTTCAACAGTTGGAAGGGCAGAGCCAACCTGGACAAGGGTCCCATCACAACAGGTAGTTCAGTGCTCTTGCTAGCCTCATGATCTACCCCAGAACTGTCACTTATTGTATTTGACAGAACAGGAAAAGAGAGGAGGGTACAGTGCTGTGTCAGATAGCTGTCTGCTTTCAGGAACCAAGGTAGCAGAAAGCATCATCAGATATGAGGGGAAAACAGAACGGACATTAGAAATGCTATAAAATGGCAGATTTATTTGATATGTTTTTGCTACTCTGGAAACAAAAGCAAAATGTTTAATACACAAAACTCCCAATGAGGACTTCAGCTTTGAAAAGCAGCTATGTCTAATGGAAAGAAAATAAATGGGATGAAATAGTTTTCCAACTTGTGAAAAAAGTCTACCTCAACGAGATATGGGTTTGTTTACCTATTGACTTTTTGGCGAGCAACAGTAATATATTTTCAATTTTTCTATCATACATCTTACTTGCAATCCCCACCTTTGATAGCTCCAACTGTAGGTTTGGCTGCATATAGTGTCTCTGCAATCCATTGTAATTTTTTAAAAAGAAAGAAACAGATGGGAGGCATTATAAGCAGAAAGGCAGTGTGGTATAGCAGTTTGAGCATTGGACTATGACTCTGGAGACCAGGGTTTGAATCCCCACTCAGCCATGGAAACCTCCTGGGTGGCCTTGAGCAAGTCGCAGTCTCTCAGCCACAGAGGAGACCAAAGGCAACCCCCCTCTGAACACATTTGCCAAGAAAACCCCATGATAGCCTTGTCTTAGAGCTGCCACCAAATCAGAAATGTCTTGAAAGTACACTATAACAATAACATCATAAGCAGGTGTCAAAATGAAAATATGCTCCTGATTAATTGAAGAAAAGGGTTTTTTTTCTTTATGTAAACCAGCTTCATTCTGCATTTTCCCCCAGAACACCTTCCTTCAAATGTGATGTGGCACAGATAGTGGCAGTATAGTGGCCCCCTACTCTGTTTAATTGATTCTTAAATGATCTTTCTGTGGCAAGGATGGGAAAATGTGGTCTGTGGACCCCAAGCCCCACATCTGCAGCCCCCCCAAGCTTATCTACAGATCCCCAACCACTTGAATTCTCCCCCTCAAAAAAATAAAATTAGAATTCCCTAGCTTATTTTCATGAACAGACCAAGACTCCTGGAAACCTGCAAATGTATCCATTTAACACACCCACCCAGAAATCCCTAGAATCCTAGAAATATTAGAAATGGTGGCTGGAACTGGCATCATGCCATTTTCAGGACACATGGGTGATGCTCCACAGGGCACAGGGGATTTATGGCCTGCCTTTTATTAGACTTCCATCTCTCCCCAAATGGCAGAAACCGGAATGTTCCTTTAGCTTAATGCCAATGAGGCAGTTTTCTTGTCTCTTTCTAAAGTCCATTTGAAATGTTTACTGAGGCCATTTATGGGTTGCTGTAAAATTACTGACACGCATATTCAATAATACAAAGAGTATGGCTGTTTCCAACTGCTCTGAGCAAATGGGTGTGTCAAGAGGCAGAGTACAGACCAAGTAAGATAGTTCAGGGGTTGTATAGCTGCTGTTTGCCAGGTGCCTAAAACAAGTTTCGGCACAGCTGCCTATATTGCCCTCCTACCCAGGGGCTTGTCTACACTGGACAGAATATGCCACTTTTGGGTTGAGGAGACTGATTTTCTACAAATATTACTGTTGCTGGAACGGTTTTGTTCTCTGTCATAGTTGGGATTATCCTTTGCTCCACCAAGGAGGCATGTTAGATACCTAGAGAATGTAATTATTTTTAAATATCATTTTAATGAGAGCTGGGTTCAAAGGTTTATTCTCCACTATATGGGATAACTGATTTGCAGAGGTGTATCTATTAGGGGAGGGGACGAAACAAAGAGATTGCCTCTTCCAAATGATAATTCTGCTCCCACCCCATGGACTGTTCCTTCAATCCCCATATTTCTGAATTGCACAGAGTGTGACAATGGAAATTATTCACACCTAGAACTCTTCTATTTGCTGTGTGCACCTGCCCTTGGTCACTTTGCCTGCTCCTTTACTTTGGATGCTAGTGTTCTCTTTCTCAATGCTCCACTGCCATTTTGACTTACTGCATTGCTACAAATTTGGAGAGTGAAGGAAAAATTCATTAGAGGAAAGAATTCTTGCAGCTATACCCTGAGTTTGGAGAGAGGGTAGCAGGATTTTTTTAAAAAAAAAATGAAATCCAATCTAATTCTCTTGAAATTTCTAGGTAAAACTTTTGGATGGTGTTTGGCCTCTTAACTGGCAGATGTGAAAAGATCAGTAACCAAGAGACAGACTTTTGCTCCTGACTGTGCAGAAAGCTGTTTCCCTCACTAAACCTATTTCACAATCTAAGATATTATACCACATATTCTATTTTAGATCCAGCTCCGGTATTTTAGATATTTAAATTTATTGATCTTTTATATGCCATTATTTGTCATTGTGCTATTTTCTTTGTATGATTGTTTCAGTTTTGTTTTATGACCTCATAATAAAAATTGAAGAAGGATGGAATTAAGGCAAGTATTTCTGAGCAGATCAGACATGTTCAGGAATGGATGCAGCTAGTCTACTAGCTTTAGCTGTGTAAACACCCTTCTGGCAGTAATGAAACCTAGGCATGAAGGTCCAAACTGGGAACGTGGGATCCTGTCACACTACACAGCTATAGCACAGTGATTCCACTTTGCCATGGTGGCATCCTATGAAGTCCTGGGACTGGTAGTTCGGTGAGGCACTAGAAAGTCTCTGCTGAGAATTCTAAAATCCCTTCCCCAAATGGCACATCCCATGATTCCATAGGATGGTACCATGAGTCCTTTCATACTGTGTTCTAAAGAGTTATAGCTCTATGTTCCATTTTAACTGTCATGGCGCTGTTCTATGGAATTCTGGTATTTGAAGTTTAGGAGATGTATTTAGAATTCTCAGCCAGAAATCTCTAGTGCCTCCCAAAAAACAAAAGCCAAGAATGCTATAGGATGAAGCCATAACAGTTAAAGTTCAATCATAGCACTGTAACTATGTAGTGTGGATGGACCCCAGGTGTCTAGCCAGTGGCAAATCTAAAGGTGTGTGTACACTGGCAGGAAAATCCACCTTATCTTGGTCCACAGTGACCATGGGCTTGTCCACACAATCGCCACGCACACCAAGGCAAGTTTGGGAGCACTGTTCTCACAGTTCTTCCATTCAAACTCACTCTGGTTTGATAAATTGCAGTGTGTGCAGCCACAGGGTCATTGCAGTTCCAGGTTTTTTATTCCCCCAACATGCATGTGAATGCACGTATGTCCACATCACCACAAGGTGCCAATCAATATGGGTATGCTGTTATGCTCTTCTCCAAACAACTGCTGCTCATGCAAAATAAATGGTGAGGAAGGAATGGCTAAAAAGTGACATTGAAACAAGGAAAGATGCATTTCCTAGCAAGAAAGGTCAGCTGATCACTTGGCCCAGGGAGCCTCCTCCTGAACTCCTCTGTCCAGCCACCAAAACTCCTTTCCCCATTTCCACTCCGATATTGCTATGGAGAACAGTCCACACACACACACACTGAGGTGCTGAAAAAACCCAGATTCAACCCCAATCATCTCATACATCATCTGGATGGCTCACTCTGAAAATGAGATTTTATTCAGCCCATGTAGGCATGCCCTAAATGTTCTGAGGGAGCGTAATCTCATTCAACAGCAGCTGAATCCCTGCTCCCTAATTTGTCTTTCAACTGGTCAGGATCACCTTTCTTTTGTCTGCATAAATCTTCAATTTGTTAACACTCCTCCTACCCTTTCCTGAATTCAGACAGTGTTTTAGCAAAAAAATGGCTTCTCTGGAGTTTGGTAGAAAGGAGAGATAGGTTTGGTTGTCATCAGCATACTAGTGGCACCAGGTTAGTGATGCAAATATTCAATTATTTCATCCTTGCTTGTGAAAACAAATACAGCTGCCACACTTTACTCCCTGTTACAGGAGGGAATTACTATTTTTGTGCAATTTTTATCTAGGTTTCTCAAATTATTAAGTGTTTCAGGAAATTATTCAGTACAGAAATATGTGTAGGGTGCTTTTGTTTTTGGTTTAAAAAACAACAACAAACATTTGCATGTGTGCAAAAGAACATATTTTTTAAAAAAATACTTTTTCTGTTAACCACATGTTCATGTGTCTGTGCCCATGTATGTCTGCATGTATGTGCAGGACTGCTGATTTTCATACAAAAGCCAGCAGTTTAGTGTGTGTGTGCGGATGGATAGATAGATAGATAGATAGATTACAACTATATGTCTAACTGTAAGGTTTTTGTCAGTATCGGTCAAGCCAGCAGGAAACAATGCATGCCTGTCCTAAACAGTGCCGAAGGGCAGATGATGAAGAGCAGGTGCCTCGAGACAGTGGTCAGTGGCAGTGGGAAGCCATTTTATATCCAAGTGAAACTGAGAAAGTCCAAGTGGGGGGAACATGAACTTAAATGTTGGATTCAGGGTGCACAAGTTGCCTAAAGAATCCAGCAGTAGTCACAGGGTTAGGGATCCAGTGCAAAGACCTGCTGGAACCCATTAATTTTGTGTAGATGCACAGTATATGACATGTGGGGTGGGTTAGTGAGGCACCAGACATCAGATGTTTTCTTCGGAGTAGGGGAACACTGGTTTTGGGACTGAACTGGCTGCATTTTCACAATCCAGCTATCAGATGGTCTAAAGCAGTGGTGTCCACCTGTGGCCCTCCAGGTTTTTAGACTACAGCTCCCAGAATTCCTGATCATTGGACCAGCTGGCTTGACCTTCTGGGAGTTGGAGTCCAAAACACCTGGAGGGCCACAGGTTGGACACCACTGGTCTAAAGGGACATTGTCCTTTCCTGCCCTGAAGTGTAGTGAGCACACCAGACAGTGGTGTCAGCAGAGAAGGGAGTTCCTGAAAGAGATGGGGGGGGGAACCCGAGGACTGTGTCAGTGGATGTGGGAGCTAAGGACAAGAAATGGGGAGGGCCGCCACCAAAAGTAGCCAGTGATGGTGGTAAGGAAGAAATGGCCCAGATCCCTGTGGAGTATAAGGACCTTCAAGAAGGGTTCTCGAAGGAGGAGTGTGATTTGTTCCCTCCCCATAGATCAACTGATAGTGCTTTTGAAACCTGGCTTGAACATTTCCATTCAACTTCAATAATGATGCAAATTTTGACTCCCCACACCTTTTTTTTTTAACTAAACTAGATGGAAGGCTCTTGAAGTGAGATCACCAACATCAACCCCATCAACACTGGATAAGTTTCCTACCATAGAATAAAATCTCTCTCTAACAAAGCAAATCTTAGAAATGAAAAAAATAAAACATTTGTAAAACAAGACAATCCCATTTCCCCCTCCTTCTGCATTCAAGTCCAATGCAGAATTAACCTGGCTCCTAAATTTGCCCATCTTCCTTAGTTTCATTAGGGTAACATTGAAATGCACTTACCTTCAAGCTTTTGGAAAATGGTACTTTCCTTCCCATAGAAGTCTATAGGTTATCTTCTCACCTGCCTCAGAATCACCTCTTCTTTTTTTGTACGTGACATGAACACTCTGTAATAAATCTCTAGGACACTATGGCTCTTCTACTTATTGTACACTTTTAAAAGGGAGGGGCAGCATTGGCACCCCCATCAAACCATTGCTGATAACACTCAATATTCCCCACCCAACGTGCTTCCTTCCTGTTCCAAGCTGCCTTGGCAGCCCTTGGCACAGCCAGCTCTCAGAGTCTATCACAGCCCCTTTCGACTTTGTTCTTGGAAGGGTGTGTGTGCATGTAGGTGAGAGACAGGAGGGCAAGGAGAGAGAGATGGAAAGAGACCATATTTGCTTCTAGAAAATCATTGGCATTGAAGCCTCTTCTTCCTGCTCCACAAAAGTCACTGCAAGAGAAGAGTTGTAGTCACAGAGATCATGGACCCTTTTACACTACACAATTCTAGCAGTACAATTCCATGTTAACTGCCATGGTTACATCCTATGGAATCCTGGGATTTACACTTTTGGGGAAGATACTTTAGAATTCTCAGCCAGAGAGCACCAAATTACTGATCCAAGAATTCCATAGGATGCAGCCATGGAAGTTAAAATGGAATCATGGCACTTTAATTGAGTATTATGATAAGAGGCTTATCTATACCAACCAGGATACGGTGGCTCCCCACCGGCATATCATGGCTGTGGACCTGGCCCATTCTGCCCCATTACCAGAATCCCAACAGAATGCTGGGCTGTTGCTGCAGCTGCTGCTACCACCATCTTCTCTGCTGATGCCAGGAAGAGGGCCTGCAACATGACTGAAGACCCCCTGCATGCAACCAGCCTTTGTCACATGCTGAGGGACCCCTGCTTGGCTTCCAAGAGCTGGCAGCAGATGTGAGGGAAGCCTTCCGGGACAGGCTCCTGTGGACACAGGCAACCCAATTCACTTCTGGCCACTGATAACAGATTAAACTGGGTATTATATAATAATGGTTTATCGAGCCCTACCCCAGCTTGCCTCCATTCCAGCCCCGTATTTGCCCCAAGGGTGGTAAAGACTGCCCAGGGGAAGAACAGGGCAAAAGCCCTGCATCATATGGACTACAGGGCTCTGGTTGGGGGAAAGCTAGGGTATTAAGTCCATGTATTACAAGCCTAAGGCCTCAGATCTCCCTCTGTCTCTGTTTGGGTAATGGTGGGTGTTTCATCCTTCCAAGTAGACTTTCCAGCTGTTTAACCATATTTGTTCCATCCTTATTTGGGGGCCGGTTCCACGACAGGAAAAAGTTCGCGAGATTCCGGATTACCATTCTTTTGCATCAGGAGCGCATAAATCACACAAACTCTAGCTTATTCTGAAGATGCAGCCAGATGCAGCCAGTTTCAGTTTTCCTTAGTTCACACAGGCAAGGGGGGTGGGGATCGCCTCCAGATGATTAAAGCCAGGCAGGAGGCAGGGAGGGAGCAAGGAGGGAGTCATGGAGACCATAAATAATGAGAGGAAAGAAAAGGACAAACAAACAAGAGATCAAAAGAGTGACCTGTCAACTTCCTCATCTTCCCCTGCCCCGAAAGGCTTCTATAAAGAAAGGAGTGAATGAAAGCACGAACAAGCAAAAGCATGGTGGAGCGATCTCCTTCCCTTCCCTTCCCTTCCCTTCCCTTCATGCATGCACACACAAACACACACCACAGAAGCAGGGGCTAGCCTCATTCCTGATCGTCTTCCCTGCCTCCGAAGCCTTGAATAAAGGCAAGTGAAGGGAAGGACAAACAAACAAAAGGATGAACATGCAATTGGCTGTTTCCCCGCATACACGAATGGACACACATACACACACACACACCAGCAAAGCAGGGGCTAGTGCTGATCGTCTTCCCAACCCCCAAAGCCTTCCTTTGAAACAGACAGGAAGGGCTCAAAGCAGATTTTCCAAAGTGGGCTGCAAGCAGAAGAAAGGTGAGTTTCTTCTCTCCAACCCCTCAGTGTATTCGGATAAAGCACAATGGTCACTCCAACCAATCAGGATTCAGCTCTGCTCACAGTAATTCGAAAAGGTCGATGCCAGTTTACACGATGGTTAGTTCCCATGACCAATTATGTGCATTTTCGCTAACTTAATCAAAAAAAAGTCTGGAAAACTAGCAAAAGCTGATACTGCGAGACTTATGGGTTTTTTGCACCCCCTCCTTCTGAAAAGGGCGCTGTTGCTTTGAAATGTGTGGGAACTATCAGGCTTCTTGTCGCATTCTTTGAGGATTTATTTTGCCATGTAAATGACCCCTTGGTGTCTTTTTCTTGGAGTGGAGCAGAGTCTCTAGCCTTATTCAAGCATTAATGCTCTGTTTTGAATCAACAAGGCATTCTTGTTTACATGGAGAGTCTCTACATAAGCAATATCTCTGGTTTTCCAGTATTCTTCTTTGTATGGAGAGTTCACAGACTAACAGGAACATCTCCTTTTTCTGACTTGGTACTTTCTGTGTGACTACAATCAAGGGGGGAGCCCCATGTTGATTCAAATCAATCAAATAACACCCAAAGAAGGCAAACCAATAACATTAAAATATGTTTTTTTAAAAAAAATAATGATAGGTAGTAAAACTACTAGGACAAAAGCATCCAGTTTTACACTTTGCAAGAGTATGAAAGTGACATGATTCAAAACAGGGCTTCTGCCTCTGGAAGCTTATACACTAGAAAGGAAAGATAGCCAAAGATGACAATACTCTCATTAAACCCAGAACGCAGAAAAGGAACATTTTGGGTCTTCAGTTCCCAGAATTCCCTAGGCAGCATGGTCTTCTGAGTGTTATGTGAGCATTTCTTGTCACCTCTAGAAAAACCTTAAAGTACAGTATGAGGAAATGGGTAGAGAATGCAAGATGGTTTTGCACACTTCCTCTCTCTGGCTTATAAAGCAGTTACCTCCCCTCCCCACCCTGGTCTTACTATTGCTAATATTTCAATTTATCAGCAGTGGGAGGGACTATGACTCACTAGGTGACATATTGATTATTGTAATGAAGTTTTTCAGCACATTTAAAGGTAGCACTACCTGTCACGAACAAAGAGACTTTAATTCCCTGAAAATGCTTTCTCTCTAGATTCCAGCAGGAAACACATTGGGCTCATCTGCATGAGCCAGGATACACGGGCTCCCCACTGACATATCCTGGCCACAGATCAGGGCCATTCCTGCCCCCATTCCATCCACAAAATGGGAGGAAGTCATGATGGCCCTTCTGGTCTGTCACTGCAGTTGCAGCCACCATCTTCCTTGCTCTGCTGGCAGTGAAGCCTACAACATGTGACCAAGACCCCCTGCCTGTGGCCAACTTTGGTCACATGGGACTTTATCAGACATGGAAAATTCGGTGTCACAATGATGCCTAATGACCACAAAAGGGTTCCTATATTGCACAATGTCATGCCACGGTGATTTTAAGAGGTAAATAAAGCCCAAGCCATCAATAGATCTCCTGTGGCATGGTGTGTTTTTTTTTCCATGGTTTTGCCTGCATCTGAAAACGTGCACCATTCTGCTCACGTGAATACAGCTTCAATGGGCAGAACACGTCCAGATGAGATCGTGAAACCCAGGTACAGGACGCTCTTTTTATGAACCTTCCTGGTTTAGTTGGAAGTTTTAAAGTGTGTTTCTGTGCTTGTGTGTACATTTTGTGAATTGATTTTGCTGTTTTTAAAATTTTTACCACACTCACGTCTTCTCGTGAGAATCACCAAGCTCATGAACGCATAAGTAAACAGCACTAGCATTCATGCTCCAGAAATGCTGAGGCTGCTTTTTGTTGCTATTACAGGTAAATTTTATAAAGGGGGTTATTGTGCCAGGGCAATTATGGTTTAAAATGTGGTGGGAAAGAGACTTTTAAGAGTCTTGTCTAATAAAGTCCATGCTGTGGGGCTGCTTCCTGAACCCAGAAGAGTAAGGCAGACCAGCAACTGCAACAATAGACTGGCCTACCAGGACAGACTCCTGTGGATATGTGGGGCCTGAGCCATTGGAATGTATCAGATGAGGCTACAATTGCACAATTATGATGTCACAGTAGCACAAATGGGTTCCTGCTACCACACAACAACATCCTCCTCCCATGGTTACTGTGTCCCTTTTAATTGATGGGACAAGCTTTCAATTGCTCTCAATATCACTATTTTCATGGTATTGAAAAGCTTGTTAAAACACGTCCCATTGTAATCATGAGATTACAGTGCAAATGGGCAGCCCTCTTTCCCCCCTCCCTGTTCCCAGCAAGAAACCTTCCAGATGAGAACATGAAATCAATCTACAGGACCATCATTTAATGAAATTTTGTTTGCAAATTTTTAGGTTTGTTTATGTGTTGATTTACTTTGTTAATTAAGGTGTTTTTGGTGTTTTTAAGTGCACTTGCATCTTAGAATAGAATCATAGATACCACAAGGGATGTCTAGTTCAACCCCCTGCCATGCAGGAACAAACAATCAAAGCATGCCTGACAGATGGCCATTCACCCTCTGTTTAAAAACCTGCAAAGAAAGAGACTCCACCACACCTCAAGGCAGCATGTTTCACTGCCAAACAGCTCTCACCATCAGGAAATTCTTCCTAATGTTTAGATGGAATCTCTTTTCCTGTAGTTTGAACCCATTGTTCTGTGTCCTAGTCTCTGAAGCCGCAGAAAATAAGCTTGCTCCATCCTCAATATGACATCTTTTCAAATATTTAAATATGGCTATCATTAACCTTCTTAACTTTCTCTTCTCCAATCTAAACATGCCCAGCTTCCTAAATTGCTCCTCATAGGACATGGTTTCCAGATCTTTTACCATCTTGGTCACTCTCCTATGGACACACTCCAGCTTGTCAACATGCTTCTTGAATTGTGGTGCCCAGAACTGTGGTGCCTAGAACTGGACTGAACCGCCAAAATCTCACCCATGCTAAATCACTGAAGTAAAATTACATTCTTAAAGTGATAGTGATGGTCATGTGATAATTACATGATGGTAGTATCATGTGGTTACATCAACATGTGATGCTTGGTGTAATAATGTCACTATCTAGATTTTCAGACAACACTGTTATAGTGTTACTATTCCACTATATTTGCTATGGTTGCCTCCTGTTGAATCCTGGGATTTGCAGTTTAGGAAGGGGCATTTGCAACTTTCAGCCAGAGAGCTCTTAGGCCTCACTAAACTACAAATCCCAGAATTCCACAGGAGGTAGCCAGAGCAGTTAAAGTGGAATAGTAACACTATAACAGTGTAGCCTGAAAATCTCCTATGTTTCCACATAGCTCAATAGTGGAATTGAAGAATTTTTAGACACTAGTCTGATAAAGCCAATTGTTTGCTGGTGGGACCAGATTGAAACAGGTATATTTTTTAACGTGGTAAAGGGCCCTCTCCCATCTTTCCTCCATCTCAGCTTCTTAACTGCCCCAGGGGTGGTGACGACTGCCCGGGGGTCGAATGGGGGTAAAGCCCTTCATCATCAGGACTGCAGGGTTCTAAGACAGGGGCAAGATGGGGTTGTCTACCACAAGCCCACTGTATGAGTTACCTTGGAAGCATTTCTTCTTCTGGTATTGGCAGAATAGCTTGGCAGAGGATCACATCATGGATGAACTTGCTTTTGAGCTTTAACGTTCTAGGGATTACCTTAACTGTCCTGGATACATGTAGAGAACCTTGGGTGACAAAGGTAGGGAATGTAGTGACAAAGGTAGGGAATGTAGCCCAGAATCATAGTTTAGCACACTAGGCTTCTAACATGCAGCAATCATGTTAGTGAAGCAAACAGAAACATACCAGTATTGAAGCAATCCTTATTGTACCTCCACTTCAATACCAGCATATTAGAAGCCTAGTGATTCCTTTAGCAGAAACTTTGGTCCCAGAGGCAGAAATAACATGGAAATAATAGGGATAGGTTCCTTAAACATAGGAAGAAGTTTCAGCACACTTTTTATTGAAAACTAATAATATGCTCATGTGAAATGTACTAACCAGGTCAGGCAAACTTTGCATAAGTAAACACAAACATAGGTTTTTCATGGGTTTTTTTCCAGGCTGTGAGGCTGTGTTCTGGAAGAGTTTATTCCTGACATTTCACCAGTACCTATGGCTGGCACCTATGGGTGCTGGCCATGAAAGCCTTCGACTTCACATTAAACACAAACATTTTGAACCATCTAGAGATCACTTGAAAGCTTCTTCCAAAAGGCCTTCAGAGATTTCCCCCCCCCTCTTTCCTCAGCCTCCATTGTCCTAATGATATCCATTTTGGTGGCCAAACTTACAGGTCTATGTTTTTTAACACGTTGGCAGCTGTTTTGCTGTTCACACACGCAGAAGGGATTCTGGAGGCAGCTGCTGCTTACTTTGTCCGTTGCAGGCAGAAAAACATTGTCTATGGTAGTAGGATAAGGTAAAGTAGAATCTCACTCTTTCCCACTGAAGCTCTCTTGCACTGGTTAGGGTGGAAACGCTGCTTCAAAACAACAAAGGCTGCTGACATGTGGCAGAAACAATCCAGTTTGACCCTGCTTTCACTGCCATGGTTCAATGCTATGGAATTCTGGGGTCTGCTGTTTTGTGAGAGATTTAGCTGCCTCTGTCAGAAAGCCACAACAAACTACAAATCCCAGGATTCCATAGCATGGAGCCATGATCATTAAAGCATTATTTCTGCAGTGTGGCAGCAGCCAAAGCCTGTGTTCCTCCATTGCACTGCAGAAACTGAGACAATGAAAATCATTCACACATAGAACTCTTCTGTTTACTGTGCCTGCCTTCCCTTGGTCATTTTGCCTACCCATTTTCTATGATCTGTAAACTGTGTTTTCTCTGTGTGCAACTGAAGTTTTAAGTTACTGCAACGCTTAGACATGTGGGGACTGATGAAAAATTTGGGGGTGTAGAATTCTTATTTGGGGTGAATGCTGTCAATTTCCACCACCACCACCACCACATGCATAGCTACACCCGTGATAAACCAGTTGTTGCATTTGCAGTATCAGGCTGCCTTTCAGTATCATGATTTGCTGTAAGTCCAACAGATTCAAAAAGGCAGCACAGACTTGGCCACATGTTCATTCTGATGCAGTAATGTCTGATGCAAAAGCAAGTCCACCTGTCAAGAGAGAAAAGAGGCCATTAGTGAAGCAGTACAGAACACTACCAGAAACAGCTGAAGCAGTGATATGATTTCTCTGCTTGCTCATATCAGTGGAATTACACTCTGATTGTCCATGTCCCTGCATCCTGGATGTATCCTCTCCTATAGGACTGAATGGTTGTCGTACTTTGCAGCAGGAAACTTTGCTGTTGCTGCTGTTGTTGTTTTTATGTACCATCAAGCTGCCTTCAATTTATCAGTCCCTATGAATGAGAGACTTCCAAGAACCCTGGTCATCAACAGCTCTGTTCAGGTATTGCCTACTCCAGGACCATGGCTTCCTTGTGTCATGCCACCCTCCCAGACCCCTAGACTGGATTGCAACACAGACAGTGAGGCAGATGAAGAGGACATCAGGCTTAGCTCTTAGGACCCAGAGGCAGATCCTGACAGGGAAATGGAAAAGCAGAGAAATGTACCACAAAACACAATTGCAAATCAGAACATACCAACAATTCAATGCAGAAAGGAATGGGAGAGTGTGCAACACTCTGAGTGGATTTATACCAAATGCTTGTCAATCAAGCAACAGCTGAGAGAGGATTCCAGACCACAAATATGCTCACCCTACTCTCAGACAAGTGTTGGTGACAACAGGAGGAAGCAATATTCTTCTCTTGATTCCTGGCTCCAGCTTCTTTGATTTTTGAACTCTGCTTTGTGGACTGACCTGTTCCTGGATACTCCCTCAGACTGATGCTTTAGCTTTACTGCCTTACTCTACTGACCTGGACTTCCTAGACTCTGATGATGACACACGCTGCTTTGTAAACTCCTGTTTTGCCCACCTGGTGGACTCCTCTGCTAACCTGCTCCTGGTTGGCTACCAGGACAGGACACCTTTTTTGAATCAAGCCATCTGTAATGTTACTCTTTTCCTATGCCTTCCACTTTACTGAGCATCATTTTCATTTATTTATTTATTTATTTATACCCAACTCTTCAGCCCCAAGGCTATCAGAGCGGCTTACGAATTGTTTTAAGCAATAGCAATTTACACATCTACACTGCATTAAGCAGTTTCCAATGTGTGTTAGCTAATTGCCCCCAGAAGCCGGGTACTCATTTTACCAACCTACGAAAGGATGGAAGGCTGAGTGAACCTTGGAGCCCGCTGGAATCAAACTTGCAATGTGGTGACTTGCAGTACTGGCATTTAACCACTGCGCCACCAGGGCTCCTGGTGAGGAGTGTTATCTTATGCTATGACAATCAGATTAGTCATTTCAGCCTGGAATAAGACTTTAGACTTAACCAGACCCATTTATTTGTCTATTGGGCAATCCATGTTTCCATGGCAGAGCCCTCCGCTTGCTACTCCCAATGATATCTGCAAGGTCATGAGTCCCTGGAAACTGCCCGGGGACTGGGAAGCTCCAACAAAAGAGCTAGTTTGGTGTAGCCATTACTGAGGTTGGACTGGGAGATCCAGATTCATGCACTTGCTAAACTGGAGTGAGTTTGGGCATGCAGCCTTACATGGTTGTTGTGAGGATAAAAGCTGGAAGAAAGAGAGCCATGTAAGTCATCTTGAGTTCATTCGGGTAAAGGAAGGATATAAATGTAAGGAAGGATATGAATGCAGGATATAAATGTAGTGAATAAATAGCAGTGGCAACAATTGTTCTTCTGAAATGGAGGAGGTGAAACTTTAGGTTTCTCTACAGCATAGAGGGGAGAGAGTTCACATTTATAGGACCTCTCAGTAGCATCCCATCACCACTATGGATTATTTCTCCATCACCTCGCAGAGTAAGAATGGAAAGAATATTTGAAAATATTTGGGAAAATGGACAAGAAACATGTATTTTGAGTGTTGAGAAACCCTGACAAGAAGAATCTTGGACCGATGAGAATTTCTGCGGTTTGGGACTTATTCTGCGCAAAATTCACACATGGTTGATTTGCTCAGAAAATGGCATTTCCTGCACAGAATATAATATTTCTAGGCAGAAATCTTATTTCCTGCAAAGAAAAAGCTGCTTCCTGTGCAAAAGTCTATAATTAAGGATTTATTCTATGCAAAATTCATTCCTGGTTGATTTGCATGGAAAACAATATTTTCTGCTCATAAAACAGCTTTTTCTTTGCAGGAAAAAAATATTTCTGTGTAGAAATATCATTTCCTATGCAGAAAATACTCTTTTCTGTGCAGAAAATGTTGCTTTCTCTGCAAAACTGTCACATGTGAGTTATGTGCAGAATAAGTCCCAAATTACAAATAGGCTTCAAAAATTGTGTGGTTTCTGAAAACCTTTATACAGCAGGAAGAAAATTGTTAATATTACTCATTGTTTCCTTTGATAAGAAACTTAGTGAAGAATCACATCCCCATGGTGGAGTTGGGAACAGAAGATGTTATTTTGGAGGGTGACTTTTGGACCTGTTAAGAGAGGTGCAGGGAGGAAGAGTGGTGTATTGGTTTGTGTGTTGGACTAGGATTCTGAGAGAGAAGGGTTCAAATTTCCCCTCAGCCATAGGAACACAGTGGGTGACCTTGGGCATGTCACACTTTGTCAGCCTGGGGGGAAGGTGATGAGAAACCTACTCTGAAAAAAATCTTAACAAGAAAATTCTACGAGAAATTTGACTTGAAGGCATCTAACAAGAACAAGCAAGAAGTTTTCAAACTCAAGGTGTTTCACCTGTGGGGTCCCAGAGGAATGTACACACTTAACATCTATACAAAACCACTAGGAATGTCAGTGCATTCCATGCTGAGTTCAGAATACGAGCTTCCTCCATATGGAAGTCTTACCTGAAGGCTTGTGACAACCTTGTTTTTCAGGTAGAGGTCACCCCCACCCCACACAGGGGATAAGTGAAACCGTAGATAATAGTGAACCCTATTAAAATAAAGGACTTCCATTATAAACATACCATAGAGTTGTGTTGGAGGACCTAGAAGATGCCTTGAAAGGATACCTCTCTAGGCATTTTCCAGTGCAACTCTATGGTATGTGTCCCTATTTTTTCAGCCACATATAACTGAAACTGCGTATTTGGTCCATAGATATGGGGGTGGGGGTGATCTGTACATTGATATACATCAAGCTAACCATGGGAAAACCTGATCCCTTCAGACTGCAAGTAGGAGAACCCACATTTCTGAATGACCCTAAAAATTGTCCCATTGACCTGTTGCTGTCCCCCCCCTTGTAGATACTTACCAGTTATAAGGTACAGAGGAAAGGTGGTCCAGCCAAGGGCAAAAGACCATGCAAAATTGCTTGCAGCATAATTTGTGAAGATGGACATGGCAATCATAGTACAAAGACCTGAGAACCAAAAAGGAAGTGGTAACAGAGGAATCCTTTAGAACACGGAAATTCTAGCCAATGGCCCTATTGCCCATCATGACCAAAGGCCTAGAGGAGGCCTATATCTGAAGGTCCTGTTCCTCATCACTGGGAATAGAATCACCACCACCACCACCACCACTGGCTTTTTATCCATCCCAGGAGGCAGACAAGTGGAGGAAGGGAGCATCCCTGTATTATCTCTGGACAGAGTTAACATAAATAGCATAGGGATTTCACCCTGCTAAACTCATCCTACCCATTGGCAAAGGGGCTCCCCATGTTTTCTCCATGTTTAGAGCTTCAAAAACAAGAAAGAGAACATGGGCATCTGGGACCCTGGATTCTGGATGCTTCACTCTTTCCTCTTTCACTACTGGAAACGAGAGTAAGGAAGATGTGAGCACCCCTACACCATAACCAGAGGTGCAATTTGTGCAGTTTCCTTCAGCTCAAGTTCTTTCAGCACAGGACCTTGGAACTTTCAAACAGAGACTAAGGCTCGGTGTTACAAGGACTGAAAGTAGAATGAAACCAGAAACAGATTTTCCCATTATACCTGCAATGAAGCTGCTGATAGCCGAGGCCTTGGCCAGGGAGAAGGAGATAAGTTTGGACCGAAAAAATGTGGCACAAAGACCAAAGGAAGACACAGCACCTGCAATCATCCCCAGCAGCATGAAAGCTCGGGTGGCATCCAGTTTATCTGTAGAGATCCAAAGAGGAGTGAAAGGGAGAAGGAGAAGCAGAATAATTATAACAGTACAACTAGACAATAGCATGGCAGAGGTTGGATGTATTAGCCTAGAAAAATTGCTATCATCCTTATGCAATCTTAGAACAAATGCTGGCATCCTTTACATAATCCTAGAACAAATACTGGCATCCTTGCACAATCCTAGCACAAATGCTGGCATCCTTATCGAAGGTCATCAGTGGCAAATTGATGTGATAACATAGGGACCAGAAATTCCATCAGAACATCAGAAATAGATAATATTAGCTCTATTCAAATGTCCATTGTTGTACTTGAGTAAAAGAAGTCTAGCCCTCCTTCCTTCCTTCCTTCCTTCCTTCCTTCCTTCCTTCCTTCCCTCTCTCCCTGGGTTGCCAGGCATGGTCAGCAAAAAGCAAACCAAAATGGTGATCAGAAGTAACATGGGACTTTTTCAGACATACCTTAAATCTGGAAGGAGCTGTCGGGAGAGGAACGGAGCTGCTCCGTGGCGGTGCCTTTTCCTCCCATGCGACATGGAAGGAACATGGAGGGTAACGTGAGAGGGACATCGTCGTCACAAACTGCCCCCTGCCACGGAGTAGCAGCGTATTTCAGGTACATTTGAAAAAGTCCATGGTGTCACTTTTAGTTTATCACACTGCACTATTTTAGTGTTATTATTCCACTTTAACTGCTGTGGCTGCCTCCTGTGGAATTCTGGGGTTTGTAGTTTAGTGAGGCTGAAGAGCTCTCTGGCTGAGAGTTTTAAATGCCTCCTCCTAAACTGCAAATTCCAGGATTCCACAGGAGGCAGCAATAGCAATTAAAGTGGAATAATAGTGCTATAACAGTGTAGTGTGATAACTACGACATCACACTAGCTGTACAACAGCCCTACCATGTAGTTATTAAAGACAAGCAGCCTATCAAAGGTGGGAAAAGAGAGATGTGGCAATTCTTAATTCAGTACAAAAACAATACAGCAAGCAAAATGCTATAAAAGCACAAAACTAGAAAACCTAAGAAATAAATAATAAATTATATTTTGCAGTTGTATGCTTTTATAGCATGATGTTTGTTGTTTTGGTTTTTAACTGCTGCCTCCTTTTGTGACCTGTATAACTCTTAATTCAGTGTCACAAAGGTTAAATTCAAAGCTACTTAAGAGCTAAGCAATCTATCTGGAAAGACAAATCTGTCAACTTTGCCTTTTACCATATTCCATTATTTTAAAGCCTCAAGGTCTTTCCATCAAATTTTCACAGCCATTAGCAAATGTTGAAAAGTTGTTATCAAGAAAGGGACCAACTGAAACTCTCACCTATTCCTATGTGGGAGTTGGTTATATGTAGTAAAGGGATATGCATCCTCATAAATTTTGTTCGTGTAGGCAAGAATGAATAATTTTACCATTTCTCTTCTAACTGTGAGAAATTTGTTGAAAACTATGAGGTTTTTGAAGGCTATTTGCAGCTTATTCTGTCCAAAAATATATGGATTTGAACAGAAAATAAATTCCTTACATGAAAAAAAGCATTTTCTAAGCAGAAAACAAGATTCCTACACAGAAAATAGCATTTTCTGCATAGAAATGTAGTTTTATGTGCATGACAATATGCAGTTTTCTGTGCATTAAATTTGTTTGCTCCATACAAATCCAAAAAAAGTGCACTTTCATGCAGAGTAAACCCAAACTGTGAGGATTGTAACACTTCTAGGATTCTCCTAATCTGGGTTACCCAGCACCAAAGAAACTCATTTTTTCATTTAAAAAAAAATCAAATATTCTTTCAATCCCTAGAGAGGTGGGACAGGACAGAAAGCACATTTGACCAAAGAGTTGTCTATAATTCTCTGCCTGTTTTTGTTTGGTTTGGTTTGGTTTGGTTTGGTGTCTGGAGCAATGTCTTCTTTTCCTCCCTCTTCTTAGAATCACAGAATCATCGAGCTGGAATTGACCACAAGGGCCATCCAGTCCAACCCCCTGCCATGCAGGAACACACAATCAAAGCATGCCTGACAGATGGCCATCCAGCCTCTGCTTAGAAACATCCAAAGAAGGAGACTCTACCACACTCCAAGGCAGTGCATTCCACTGCCAAACAGCTCTTACTGTCTGGAAGTTCTTCCTAATGTTTCAGTGGAATCTCTTTTCCTGTAGTTTGAATCCATTGTTCCATGTCCTAGTCTCTGGAGGAGCAGAAACAAGCTTGCTCCATCCTCAGTATGCCATCGCTTCAAATATTTAAACATGGCTATCATGTCCCCTCTTGACATTCTCTTCCCCAAGCTAAACATGCCCAGCTCCCTAAGCCGCTTCTTATAGGGCATGGCTTCCAGACCTCCCACTATCTTGGTCACCCTCCTCTGGACACATTCCAGCTTAATCTACTTGATTTTAAATTATTTGGGTGTTTAAAAACTATTTTCATTTGTGAGCCACCTTGAATCCTGGTTTAGACAAAAGGCAAAGTATACACAAAGTTAACAACAATTCCCCAGGCTGCTTAACACAGATGAATTCCATGCAATAGCTTCCTGGCTTTCAATACCCTCTTATCTTTGGTCACTGATAGGAGATAAGAGCAGAAGCAGCTGGTAGGGTGGATGGAGTAAGAAGTTCTTCATCTACCACAGCCCTGTAGGACATTTCCCATCCAAGTACTAAGGCAACTCCGCCAGTTTTAGACCCAAAGCTGGGATGGACATTTTGATAAGGACTGAAATAGTTTATTTGCAGAAGAGCTGAAGCATTAAACTGAAATGCTACCAATGTTACCTACACAACTTTGTTGGTAATGTTAAACACCGATTTAAGGGTACTTCTTTCCTTCAGGACAGCCATGAGTACTTTCTCACATTGTTCATCTTACTAGAGAACACATTGCCAGAGCTCTATTAGAATTTGATTTCCAAGTCTGGTCCAGCATCATCAACTCTAAGAATAGTAAGGAAAGGTGAAGGCTATGAAAATGGGGTTGTCATGCATTCTGCAATGTACAACACTGGGGAAACCCATCAAACATACTGAGCTATGGGCCTGTCTTAATGGGATGGTTTACTGCAAGTGGGTGTGCATTTTTGCTCATTTGCAGCATGTTTTGCCTTCACAGGCATGTGCATATTCGCATCCATTCACATTCCTTAGAATTGATGGTCCATATATGCTCATAAAGGGCAATGAGCAAAAATGCACAATGATGCGAATGTTGATGTTCACACATCTGAAAATGTGCATCCATTCGCATTTTCTAGATAACTTCAAGGAAATCCATGAATCCTTTTACTGCACGGTTTGTGGAGTTTTAGAGGGGCTCTTCCTTCCAAATACCATGGATCTTGTTTGGTTCTCATTGGGACAGATTGTATTCTCTGCAAATTCTACAAAGAGTATTTTCACCATTTAGACAAACCCTCAGAGTATTTAGGCATGCCCAGTTCCCAGCAAGAGATGGTGGATAAGGGAGAGGCAGATGTGCCATGTAATGTGATTTCTGTTGCATCCTGTCTATCTTCGGAATCTTATTTGAGGTTCTTTGATAAGAACAATTATGGCTGAAAGGCTTTTCTGAAAATGGCAGGCATACACCATCATCAATCTTTGCCTGTGACTCACAACTGCACATAGAAGCTGAAAGTGTTGATATGGAGGAATCAGAAAGCCTTCTAAGGGCATCATGTGAACTGAGTGTACACTCAGAAATATTCCCAGAATTATTTCCAGGTTCATGGGTAGTTGTGGCTGATGCGCAGGGGTTTTGTGACAGACAGACCAATGCAGAAAGGTGGAAATGTTGATAATGGTAGAGGCTCTGGGGGAAAAAGGATGGTGTGAGCAACATTAACACTGTTGCCCCAATCTCAGTGGTTAGAGAACCATAAATTATTCTATAAACTTTTGAAAACCTAAGAAAAGAAGGAGAGGTTTTGGGGGAAGGCACTTCTGAATATCAATTTGCTCCTTCTTCCATTTTAAGATGCAAAATATCTTACCTATATTACCCACAATTACAACACCTGTGGAAAGATAGCAAGAGTTCAAAAGATCTTCACATAAACCCCTGGCTTGCACCCAGTAATCACACTCACTATTGAAAAAGAGGACTTCATAGGCCTAAAACAGGCCAGAAGCTGCAATATAATGCAACAGTCAATTAAGGAGGTATGACTGGCCTGTTAGAGCAAAAGCATTTAGTGGCACCAGGGAACAAGTAGGAAGGGGTTGGGGCCACACTGCGAGCAAGCTCTAGACCCATGTGAAGTGCATTGGAACCATTTCTGCATTAAACTCTCGAAGGGCTGAGAAACCATCAACTGTCCCATGAACTGTGTTGAAAAACCTAAGAAAAGAAGAAGAGCTGAGGGTGCTTTTGAGTATACGACCACTGCTCCACCAGTTTCAAAACAGAGAAAAACTTACCATCACCACTCTCAATTGTGAGACATGTTGACTGACTGCAGGTAGTCCACAGGCCAAGGTGTATACCACTTGCACTAACCCAGTGGTTACTGCCCAGGGAAATGAGGAGCAGCAGGAGACTGAGGAACGAGAAGCCAACAGCACTAATCTGTAGGACACGCATCCTGGGAATTGTCAGGTCTGTAACAATATAGAAATCACAAACAGGAATGAACCCGGGGAGTGGAGACATTCATGTTATTCTGTATAGGGGTGAGCAAAGTGCAGCCCAGGGTCATCATGGGGACCCTGGAGACACACCCTCTTTGGTGGTAAATCAACATAAGCTGTCATAGGAATTTTTTTTAAAAAAAGTGTTCAGTTAATTGAGCAACAGATTTTCTTCTTTACGTCAACCACCTTTTGTACAATAGCTCACAAAAACTGGTGCAGATATAGCCAACTAATAAATCAATTGTTCAATTAAAACTCACCAGACCACATAATACTGCTCTAAAAGAAAACCAGTGAACGCATATTGTGGCTATGCACCTTCAAGTCATTTCTGACTTACAGAGACCCAGAGGCCAACCTATCACGGGGCTTTCTTGGCCAGATTTGTTCAGAGGAGCTTTGCCTTTACCTTCCTCTGAGGCTAACCAAAAAAATATTCACTGTTCTATTTGTTTTTCCACTGCACAATGAACAAAAAAAATCTGAGCCCTGCTATTGGCCATAATTGCTGGAGATGTTATTTTTCTCTCATTAATTCCAATTTTTTAAAATTATATTCTTTCTGGGGGCATTTACTTAGAATGTTGTCTTAGGTAATCTGTGTATTTTGTACCACAAATCAGACCCTCAAAGCATTCAGATTTTTTAAATTTTGTTTTTCAAACGGAAACACTGAGGAAGAGAATCTGGATTGATAAGAATCCTTGCAGTTCAGGACTTTGTGAAAAATTCTCACTATTTTGCATGGCAAGCAGCATTTTCTGCACAGGAAACAGCATTTTGTCCACCATTTTTTTTTTACTGTTATTTCTATACAGAAAATGCTGCTTGCTGAACAGAAAGCATGGCTTTTGCAGTACTTTGAAAAATGCAGTTTTTGAAGACTTTCTCACAGTGGGAAGAAAGCTGGTGACATTACTCATTGCTTCCTTTGAGAATAGTGAAAATTTGTATCCTTAATCTAGAGCTGCACCAATACCTTTTCCAACTTTGCCAAGAATGATATATTTGAGACTGGACCATAATTTATAGTCAACACAACCACCAAGTAAAGATTCTCTAATAAAGCACTTATAATTGCTTCTCTTAAGCAACAGATTACAACCTCATCCTGACAAGGAACCATCAGTCACTTTCTTAAACTACATCAGTCCCTCCTTGGAAGAAGTTTGAGAATACCCCCAAATCTAAATGCTTCTTAACATGGCAATTTGTTAATGCTATAAATTTGTAAAAGGATATACCTTTTAGTACAGGGATACCTTTCAGTGGTTTTCTTACTTACAATTATTTAAGAGATTTAAAACATGTATGATTTTGGACAAAATAAGTCAATTTGAAATAAATTGTGTACAGATGACAAACATGTAATTCCTAAAAAGTGCAAACTACTGTTGGAATGTGAAATGGAAGATCGGGTTAAGGAATGTGTGATAAAATGGGCTAAGAATTTTGGCTATAATATACAGATGGACCAGTGGGAGCATAGGTGGTCAAAGGGATTGAAATTTACATTATGTTATGATCTTAAAGGAATTCTTACAAAATGATGTATCATTGGTATGTGTCACCAGACAAGTTGTCTAGAATGTATAAAGGCGTTTCCAATGTACTATATGTTGGAAATGTGAGTACCATGGTGACGAAAAGGCTAAAAAAAATGGATTGAAATTCACACACTGGTGCAGAGGATTTTAAAGATTAAGATTCAATTAAAATCAGAATTTTCCTTCTTGGACTAATGGATGTGCAGCTAGAGAAAACCCATGGGAGGCTATTGCAATGAATGATCACAGCAGCAAGATTATTATATGCACAAAGACGGAAGAATTCAATTTAATAATTCTTTATTCAATTTAAAACACCCACACAACAAGCAAACCAACATGACCCTTGACATGGAACAATTTGACATAAGACTTATCTCATAAAGCAACATTTATAAAATAAAAATATTCTAATCCCCCCTTCCCCCTCCCACATAAAATTGACTTCCCACCTTTCTTTACCTGCTTTCTAGCTATTCTAATCTTCCCCCCTTTCTATACTTCAGATCGTTATAATCCTTTTTATGCATTTAGCTCTAATTTCATTTCAACTAATCTCATCATTCTGACATATATCTTGTCACAAGTTTTTACTCATCTCTCTCAAATCACCTTTTACTTTAACCTCTAACTTACAATATATCATCTATGGTCCATATCCATAGATTGTAGTAACAATCATTTGTTTGTCAGTTATTTTACACTTCATACTTACTTAAATAATGATAAGTAATAAGTCACATAAATAATAAATTAAATAATGAATTAAATACCAACAATTCAGTAAATTAATATTCTAGATCTCAAGTCCTATAACATTAATTTCTCCATTTTCTTTCTTCACATAATTTATAAATGGTTCCCAAGTTTTTTTATAGATCTCAATTTATTTATTTCTTACTAAATTTGAAAGATGGAAGAATTCAGATTTACTAACTATGGCAGAGTGGTTGATGAAATGACTGATTTAGGAGAAATTGATCAGTTATCATACTTGATTAGAGAAAGGTCATTAGTGACATTTCTTAAACAATGGAGACCCTTTATTGAGTTTTTCTGAACAAAAGAAAATGACTTGATTGTTTTTGGTTTTGATGATTAGATGGATTGATTATGGAAAGAAGAGATTGGGTGTCAATGTTAGAGAGAGAGGTATGAACAATTAGTGTATGTACAGTTTTCCTCCCGTATTCACAGATTTGCTATCCATGGATTTAAGTATTCATGGCTTGAAAATGTTCTTTAAAAATAATAATCCAAAAAGTAAACCTTGATTTTGCTATCTTGTATAAGGGACACCATTTTGCTATGCCATTGCATATAATGGGACTTGAGTATTCATGGATTTTGGTATCCATGGGGGGTCCTGGAAGCAAACCCCAGCAAATATGAAGGGACAACTGTACAATCCAATTGTTTTGAACAATGAACCAAATAAGTTTGATAAGAATGAGAACTTAAAAAGTAGAAAAACTTAAAATACACACAGAGAAGTAATTCTTTGTAGATTGCTTTCAGGAACACATCTAGTGTAGGATAAATAGATTTTCACACTTCCCTTTAGTGTCTCTTCCTCTGCTTTATTCGTAATATAACAATGCACTAACTCTCAAGCTATTGGAAAATACCCCTTTTTTCTCTTACATTAATCAACCAGTTATCTTCTCACCTGATTCAGAGTGGCCTCTTTCTTTCTTCAGGTGACTGTAGCACTCTGGAATGAGTCCCTGGTACACTCTGACTCCACTGTTCAATGAACCTGGACTTTAACAGATATGGGCAAGATTGGCATTTCCCACCAAACCATAAAACCTTTTTTTGATGGCTTCTGCTCATTCACCATCTACCTTTGCTTGCCATTCAGATCACCATTTTCTTATCTGAACTTCTGAATGGACCTTAGACCTGCCACTCAAACTGTTCTGCTGTTCTAGATAAAAATTAATTTTTTTCTGCCCTTTTGCACCTTGTTCTTGGAAAGGTGTGGGGCTTTTATCACCAGAAGAAGTTTGTCACTGCAAAAGGAATTACTCATGGTTACAGGATTATGCATTCAAAATGAGCAATTTTGAACTCCATTGTTGGCTAGGATCATCATCATCATCATGACCACCACTATCACCATCTCTTATTTCTATAGCACCATCAATGTACATGGCACTTTACAAGAAAAAGAAAGAAAAACACCCAGTTCCCTGCCCTCAAGCTTACAATCTAATGAAGACATGATACAAAAGGAAAGGGGATGGCAGTAGGGGAAGGGATTAAACCTAGCATTCTCTGCTCTCCCTCCTTGGCCAGGGCAATGGCAGTTGGGATGGAGGGAGGGCCATTCTGCTTCTGGCTTGAGGCAAGATGGAGCTCTGCCTGCCTTTCCCTCTCTCCCTCTTCATCCAGGGCAATGGCAGTTGGGATGGAATGCTGGAAACAGGACAGCTATGATCCTGAGATCAAATCTTTTGGAGGAATCTCAAAATTACCCATTCTACCAGTTTTTGCTGGTCATTGGAATACAGTACTGTATTCTTATCTTTCAACTGTCATCATGAAAGCTGTGCATAGATAATGATATTGGCATTTATTTTTAGAGCCAGCCATCTGCAGCAATGTACAATCAGTGCTGGATATGGTATTTACCAATTGGTTGGTTTGAAGGTCACAAGAGAGTAGCATTTCTTTCTGACACTTTTTTGAGGCTGTATGAAAGAGTTTTCATTTCATAGGCTTTGTCATTTGCAGGTGACTCTCATTTATGGCCCATATTTTTAAACAATTTTGAATGGTTCTTTATAATTATGAACATGTCATCATTTCAGCTGTTTGATAGTTTCTGTTATTCCATTTGCGTGTTTTTGACCATTCACAGGAAGAATTTCTTTCACAACAGCACCAGTATTAAAGAAAAAAATTGGAAACAGGATAATATCCAGAAGACCTGTTTACTCCACCTACATCTTCACTTCATTTACATCTTGTTGTTTCTACTTTGAAGATAATACTCAAGATAGTCCTGGACATTGTAAAACAAGAAATAGAACATATAATTATTGCAATACTTGGGGTGAATGAGCTAAAATGGACAGGAATGGGAGATTTTGAGTCAGATAATTATATGGTATTTTACTCAGGAAATGAAAATCTAAGAAGAAATGGGGTGGCATTAGTAGTGATGAGGGATGTAGAAAAAGCAGTCAAGGAAAATAATACAAAGTCTGACTGATTCATATTGATTAGAATCTTATGGAGGACCTTGTCAAAAGCCTTACTGAAATCAAGATACACTACATCCACAGCATTCCCTTCATCTATAAAGTTGCTAATTGTGTCAAAAAAAGAGATAAGATTAGTATGGCATGACTTGTTTTTGAGAAATCCATGTTGACTTTTAGTGATCACCGAATCAATGAAGCATATCCTTTTGTCTTGTAGCTTTTATAATCAGGTACCTTAATCTATAATTACTCCATTGTTGAGTAAATTTCCTGGAAGTTCAGATCAATTTTATATCAGGTTCCTATTGGAAGACAAGTCCCCAAGTTGACCCTGGCTGTTGCTAAACAGAGGTGGCCAGGATTTGAGTTCATTGTCTATTAAATAAAAGTTGATCATAATTGTCTTATTGTTCTGATTTTCTGATATTTTGTCTATTTTCTGTCTTATGCTTGAATTCTTATAGATGATGATGATGATATCAAGTGTTGTTGTTGTTATTATTGTTGTTGCTGCTGTTTAAACTTGTGAGTTTAGTCTTGGGGGTCCATGACAACAAAAGATATTTAAAGGGGGTCCCTGGTAAAGAAAAAGTTAAGAGCCACTGAATTAGACTATACTATATATTAACACATGTTTTTAGAAGAGATGTGCCTCTTGCCATAGGCAAAGCACATGGATCCCCGAAGTGATGGTGCTTTCTGAGGCAAATGACAAGTTCTCTTCTCTTCCCCTTTTTTTCAAAGCTGAGCTCGGGAACGGGAAAACACAGAAGGATTGGCACAATAAAACCACCAGGAAGCAAGATTGCCATGGCTTCTGCTAATACCCAGAGCTAATACTCTGAGGAGTCTGGAGAAGTATGCCAGAGTTCAGGCAAAACCATTTTTCTGATCCATCACCCTGATTTTGTGCAGGGGAAATTGGAGGCTGCCTAGTTTTCCTTTGCTCTGCAACCCCTCCCACCCTCAAATGTTGGTCAAACAACTTTTTTTAATAAGAAAGCTGAACTTCAGCCCCCTGAGTTAGGTTTTGCTTTCTCGTAAATCAAGTTATTTGCCCAACCTGCTCTGCAAACCAGAGGGAGAGTGGGTAAACCACCTGACATTCCTGATGAGAAGAATAGGTTGTCTGTTCAATCTCAAATGGATAGTCTCAGTCAATTTTTTTCTCCACAGTGGGACTTAGGACTTTATCAGACCACCCCTCCCAAACCCCGTTCTTTTGCTGGCATAACTTCTGCCATTTTTATGCCAGCAAAAGAACTCCCCATGCCACACTTACCTTCTATCTGTGCTAAAGGCTTCCCCAGCAATGAATGAGGAGTGAACAGAGCTCCACTCACTTCCTCTATTGAAATCCCGCGGATTCTCACAAGAATATGTAGTGTGGGAAATTCAAAAATAACAACTAAAATAACACAGTTAACATTTTAAAAAGCACATAAACACACTATGAAAGCCCCCAATAAACTGGGGTGGGTCATAAAAAGTGTGTCACCTACCAGGATGTCACGAACTCACCTGGAAGTGTTCTGCTGGACCAGTCATTGACGCTGCATTCACATGAGTACAATGGTGTGTTGATTCAAACACCAGCACTGCTGGCAACAAATTGCTATGGGGGATCAATTGACAGCTTGGGCCATCAATAAAATAGGATGGGTTTTAGACTGGATATGATCATGAAAGGGTGATGTCATCTGGTACATGTGCTCATTCGCGATCATTAAGCATCCTTATTATGCCATATTTGGCTACATCCTATGGAATCCTGAGATCTGCAATTTTCAGAGGGGCATTTAAAACTCTAAACCAGAGAGCTCTAAGGTCTCACCAAACTACAAATGTAAAGATTCCACAGGAAGCAGTCCTTGCAGTTAAAGTAGAATCATAGTGACATACTTTAATTGTGTAGTGCGAAAGGGCCTCAGAAGCACATGGGCTGGAATTGAATTGTACATTCCTAGCTCCCTGAGCTCATGTGTAGAAAGGAACACATAAATAAAACTTAAGAGGTGTGTACATTTGTATTGCTTCATGCTCCTTACTTCCCTGAAGCAGTGGGAAATCCCCAGGATGATCTCTTACAGAAAGTCACTTCCCTTGGGCAAAAAGAACACTGGACACTTGCAACTGTTCTTGGGATGCTTGCATATTGTAATGAGTCATATTGTAATCAGTCTTTATAAATGTGTGCTCATGGCCTTGACAAAACAATTTAAACAACTGAGATGTTTCATAGATGAGCAATTCATCTGTTGGGGTAGGGTAGAAAGCAAAGCCTAGGAGGTGAGAAGAACAGTCATGTGAATAGGCAAACAGCCAAACTAAACATGAAATACAGTTGGTAATGATGGGATCTTTTGATCTATGTATACCAGTAGTAACTGAGGAGACTCCAAGCCAGGGAATGAAATAAAAATGGTTTTAGTGAAAAATAATCAAAGGCACACACACATGCATATACTCAGGCTTCAAGCAGTCACACAAGGCTGAAGAAGAAAGTAGGAAATATTAGGATAGAGGAATAGATTTTGGGATGATGGGCTATACTGTACCTGTCTGAAGAGCAGAGATATAAGCATCAACAGAAGAATGGCTGGAAGCACTTGGTGACCCAGTAAACCAGCAGAGTGACTGCCTCTGGTAAATTGAGCACAGTTTGGTGGTGTTTTGGGATGATATTTATATTCAATATTCCCCCTAAAGGGGTGAGTTTGAGTGGAATACAATGTCTGTTGGAGTTTCCCAAAGTTAGACAATGGATTCTCCAGATATATTAATGATCACTAATGGTTTAAACACTGAACTTGAGAGGTCTCAGGCAAACCTCTATTGTTTTGAGGAGAAGGGAGAGGAAGAACTAGTTTTGCAAGCAAAAAGCACTCGGCTATCATTAATTGGATTAGTGAATGACTCACTTCCAGAGGTGACCAGAAAGAATTAGCCCATTATCTCCCTAACTTATTTGTTCCAAGGGATTTTAAGAACTTCTCAACTGGGTGCATCTTTTAGGAATTTTAGCTGGCTACACTCTTAGGTTTTCTGAGCAAACTTTGGTTCCTTCTGTTTGGGAGTCCCTGGTCTACTTTTAACCATGCGGAGTGCCAATTATAAGCCAATATATGAAATACAGCCAACTGATGAGTTATGAAATGGTGGGGGCCTGTCAGGGCAGGTTACAAGGAAGCCGTCCTGCAATATGTGACTGATGCCCCCTGCATGTGACCAGCCTTGGTCACATGCGGCCGCACTCCTTCCCACTGCAGAAGAGTGATGATAGACTGGCCACTGCAGTGACTGGCCAATGTTCTGGAACAGACTCCAGCAGTCATGATCTGTTTTCTGCCGGTGGGAACAAATTAAAGCTACTATTATTTTAAAATGCTGTAACAGGACCTACCCTGTCTCCCCCCCCCATCTTTGCCCCAGGGGTCATGAGGACTGCCCAGGGGCAGAATGGGGCAAAAGCCCTGCATCATAAGGACTTCAGGTCTCTAAGATGGGGTATATTGACTGTATAGATAAGCCCTAGGACATGGAGCAATGGATTCAAACTACAAGAAAAGAGATTCCACTTAAACATTAGGAAGAACTTCCTGACAGTAGGAGCTGTTAGGCAGTGGAATGAGCTGCCTCAGAGTGTGGTGGAGTCTCCTTTTTTAGAGGTTTTTAAATAGAGACTGGGTGGCCATCTGTCAAGAGTGCTTTGATGGTGTATTCCTGCAGGGCAGTGGGTTGGACTAGATGGCCTTTGTGGTCTCTTCCAGCTCTATGATTTTATGATTCTAGTTATATAAAGTGAAAGTCCCCCTGCTCTTCCTGGATTGCCAGGAAAAGTCTGAAAAGGATCTGTAAATGCATTAGATTGAAACCAATTATAGAGTGTCATGTGACTGGAAACTCTGATATGGCAGGACTTGTGAGCATAAACTCTGTAACTTCACTCATCTGAACATGGGTATAAATCATTCTGCCACACAGGGAATGCAAACACATTTTCTCATCCCTGGCAGTAAAAAGACAAATCTAACAGGAAAGAATTGGCTGCACTTTCACTACATTCAAAATCTGCTGCCTTAACCTGCCACCCCACTCTGCTTACTTGTAGGGTCAGCTTTATTATTGTGTGTAGAATGTCTCTATTGTGTATAGAATTTCTCAACCTTTGATTTTTTAAATTCTAGTTTGGTGACTGATGTATTTTCTGAGGGAGGAAATGTACAAGGAAAACATATGAATGGGTTATTTTCTGAGACTAAGGATTTTATCAGGTGGACAAAATACGGCAGCATAAGGACACCACATAACCACGAAAGGGCACACATATCAGACAATGTCACCCTTTCACAGTTAGGCCCTGTAAAAATCATGTTGTTTTTAATTGGCAGCTTAAACCATCAATAGATCCCCCTGGTGCTTTTTTGCCGGTGTTGCTGGCATGCAAAACCTCAGGCCATTTAACTCTTGTCACTGCAGCGAGAGTGGCCAGTCTGGCACGAACACTTCCAGGTGAGATTGGGACATCCAGGTACATTTCACTCTTTTTATTACCCTCCCCACATTACTTTGGGCCTTTAAAGTGTGCCTAGGTGCTTAGTGTAATTTTTATGTGTATATTTTATTTTTATTTTTAAATTTCCTGCATGACAAAGTCTCGCAGGATTTCAAGAGAGGAAATAAATGGAGCTCCATTCACTTCATCTTTTTTGCTGGGGGGCCTTTGCCAGGAGAGGAATGTGAGTGCAGGGGGATGGCTTTTTCTATGTCAGCAAAAGAACATCTTAAAAGGGGTCGTCTGCTAAAGTCCAAAGAGAGCAACACCAGAGAAAACAGTTGTCATTGCTCTTATATCTTCTGGCCTGTGCCGTAATATGAAAGCCCTAAATAGCTCAGGGTCCACGTACTCAAAGGACTGCTTTTCCTACTACTGACACCAGGGAATCCCTTCAGGTGTTACCATTGCTGAGTGGCTACCCCACTTTGCAAAGTCTTTTCAGTGGTAGCACCCTAGCTGTGGAACTCCTTCCAGTGGAGATCTGGCTGTCTCCCAGACTGCTCTTATTTAGGAGCCAATTGAAAATTATGCATTCATTCAAGTTAGGAGAGAGGGAGGAAGTTTTTGTTGTTGCCTGTATATTTTTGTTGCTGGCTTGATCATCCTTTATTATATATTTATGACTTGAGAATTATGCTTTTAATAATATACCTATGCACTTATGAAGATTGCTTGCTGCTCTGATCTCTTTGATTTTTTTTTAAACATGAAGATATATTCAACCTAGTTCTCCCTTTCTTCTTTTGCTTTTAAATTTGGAGCAAAGGAGAGCATGGGTTCTTGTAACCTGGTTACAAGGCA
Source organism: Gambelia wislizenii (assembly GCA_030847615.1). NCBI lineage: Eukaryota > Metazoa > Chordata > Lepidosauria > Squamata > Crotaphytidae > Gambelia > Gambelia wislizenii. Next base: position 28,727,731 of record JAUMIR010000010.1, on the reverse strand, counting down.
GGTTATTCAACTTAGAACTTATTTCTAACATTCTCAGCTTAAATTGGCATAAAGCAACCTCATTCTTTTGCCAAAGATGTCATAAAATCTGCTGTTTCACAATGACATTCTAATAAAAATGTATTCCACATATCAAATTGCAACTAGTCAGAGAAAAAGGAGGATGTTATTGGGTTTAAACAGAGATACAACATTATTAACATGCAACATGGAATATCTGCAGTGGTTAGTCAACAACAGTGCTTAATAAGCATGTTTCATGTATACAAACCAGCAAGCTATATTTTAGCACTCTTAGTTCACAAGCACTGAAGGACCTTGCTGTTAGCATTATTTGATTTTCCCCCCTCAGATGTGTAAGAGGGAACATTTCAGAAAATCCCCTTGTGACTCAGGGGATATCAAATAAATGACTCATGTTCTTCTTTACTGCTGCTTTTATTGTGGTCTTAGGAAAATCTTTATTGAACCTGCCTTATTTAAATTGCCAATATATTTGGATTCTTTTCATTGCCAGATTTCTCAGACACCAAGATGGGACAACCCTCTTGGTTGCCCAGCCAGCTCAAGACTGGCCAGTATGTACAAGGCAGGCCTATAAAAGTCTGCTTCAATTTTTCCCCATTTGCAGCTAAGTTGATTTGTCTTCACATTTCTGCACCTATTCATAACCATTCACATTCATTCAGATTGAATGGGCACACATGCTAATAAAAGGCAATTGAGCAAAAATGCACAGCAATGTGAATTCAGACAGCCATATATCTGAAAATGAACATGTATGTGCATTTTTCAGGAAGCTTTAGGGGAAACCGCAAATCCTTTTACTGCACGGTTTGTGGAGTTTTTAGCCCCCCTCCCTCCGAATACTGTGAATCGTTTTTGGACAGATCGTATTCTCTGTGAATTCTATGAGGAGTATCTTCATCGTGTAGACAAGCCACATGCTCCCGATAGATTAGCGATCTTGACTGGCATCCTCTATTGCAGTTACAGATTTGTGATCTATAGTTACGGACCTGTAACTGCTCTGTATTCAATTTCTTTTTAAAACTGCTATGGAGAATAAAGAGGAGAAAGCAATGTTAGTGACTTCACAGGCATAAGCCAGTAGGCACTCTTGAAAGACATTTTTACAAATGTGGTTTTAATTAATTGTTTTGGCAGGCAATGGGATTCTCTTTCAGAACTGTTTTTGTGAGAATTCACTTCAGGTCTGAAAAAAAGTATATTTGTGCTGAATGCATCAAAGGTATTTTCAAACAAACCCAGGAGATTTTCAGACAGGCAAAAATCGCCCCTTGCCGCGCGAGCAGCCTCCCGAAACTGCTGCGCGGCAAGGGTCTTTTTCGGACGACGCTGTGCCTCTAGCGAAGCCGTCCGTGTCACTTCCGTGAAGCTTCGGACGGCTCCGCGCCATATTTCAAGCACGGAAGCTGCCCGTGCTTGAAATATGACGCGAAGCCGTCCCAAGCTTCACGGAAGTGACACGGACGGCTTCGCTAGAGGCACAGCGTCGTCCGAAAAAGACCCTTGCCGCGCAGCAGTTTCGGGAGGCTGCTCGCGCGGCAAGGGGCGATTTTTGCCTGTCTGAAAATCTCCCCAGATGCTCTTACACACATTAATCTGTCTTCACTCCTATTTTGCAGCATAGACATGCCAATAAAGAGCCAAATCAAATGAGGAATGAATGGGTGTTCTTTTATTTATTTCTAACATTTCTTTCCTTCTTCTTCTTAAAGGAGCCCAAGGAGACATAAATGATTATCTCCTCATACCCTTTAATTGTCTGATAATGCTGCAAGATAGCTTAGGCTGAGCAACCGGCTCAAAGTCACCCAATTATGTTCATGGTTGAACAGAAATCTCCAGAATGAATCAACCCCTTCTTACCAACATCACAACATTTGCCTGGGTGAAAAATAATCACACACATTAACAATGAAAATATCCTCTTTAATCCCAAGAGATTTAGGTAAAGTTTCAAAAGATCTCCAGGCAAGAAAACTGGGGAGTTGGGGGGCAGGCACACTATGGGAATGGAACAACACGTTGGTGAGCAGAGTTCTGATATCAATGAGCAAGCAAGATTAATGTGTATATGTTCTGAAACAAATAGCAGTTCAAAGCTGAATTACACTCACATATTAATATGTCAGAACCATAAACACACACTCATTCACACAACAATGACTACAGCCAGTGTGCGCCTTAAGATGGCCAGATCTGTCAATTCTCTTGTTGTTGTCTTCATGGCAGCTGCTCCCTTGGTGAACACATTATCACCTCATAGAGAAGCTGAAAGTTTATATGTCACTGCAGATCCCTGCTGGGCTTCAGTTTTTCTGCTTGCCGGAAACAAACACTGATGAGTGGTTCCAGTGGACAGTCACAACAGCAAAACAATGGCTGCCATAAACTGGGGTGGTTGTATGGATTAGCAATCACAGTTTATTTTCAGATGTAATGCCCAAACAACAGTTTAGCTGCTGCAAAATGACTTCAAATCCATGTGCTTACTTTCAGATTCTTTTCTTCGCTTCTCATATCCTGGGTTGGGCAAGCTGTAGTTTGTTGCCAAAGCCTACCATCATGAATGATAGCTTGTGGAAATCACAGTTTATTTCCAAGACAGCCTGGCTTTTTCTTCTGGAGCAGAGGCAAAAATTATGCTGTCTCTCCACAAAAAGCTATACTTTGCTAGATTGGACACTGCAAAAAGCAGAGGTTTGCTCTCACTGGAAGAGGAGGGAGCACATTGGAGTGGACCTGAAACCCACTGAGGATGGTCAAACCATGGGGTCTGCCACTGCATCTGAACTGGAACAATCAACTACCTTTAGTTCACTGTGCCAGCATTTTAATACACCAAATACTGTTACCCAGCTAAAAAAGAAGAAGAAGAAGGCCCGTTGCTGGAATAATCATGATACAAAATCAATCAATCTGACACTGGCAGTTCTTCAGGTCTATATGGAAGATTAGACTCCCAGAGTTCAGAGACAATTGTTTTATGAGTCATCACCAGCAGTATACCTAGGGGTACAAAGGAGAGAAGGAAGATATTTTAAGGCTACTAAGGTAAACCAAAGACAGATACACCATCTTTATGAGGAGGAAGTGGCAGCCTGGTACAACATGGTTAACTAGCAGTGATGGAAAAACGCAGTGGCCACCCACAAATGTCCTTAGCTCCACATGTCCTTGCTTGTTTCTTAGGAAGAACTTAATGATGGTAAGCATTGTTTGACAGTGGAATAGACTACCGTGGAATGTGGTGGAATCTCCTTCATTGGGGATATTTCAACAGAGAATTTGGAGATATTCCAACAGGGATGGCCATTGTCGGGGACACTTTAGCTGTAGACTTCTGCACTGGCTTGGGGTTGGACCAGGTGACCCGTAGTGTTACCTACCTTGACACCCCCAGCCCCATATCTATATTAATTGCAAATATTTAATAATTAGGTCAAGTGTGGTCTTCTGCATAGTGTGACCATTAACTTAAACCTGGGGAAACAAGAAACCCCAAAGATAAAAATTGCTTAGTCAGGAATGAACTTAAGGATAGGCCATCTAAATTATAAAGGAATGCTAATTTTCAAGGCAACTGGAGCCATGCACACATGGCTAATCCCATTTGCCCAGGCTGGCAACTCAAAACCTGTAAACTACCGTCAGTTTTCCTTACCCAGACAAAGGAAGTTGCTTCCTCTCTTTCATTCACAAAGTAATCAATCATCAAAATGTGATTAACTTATCTGGAATGTCTTTCTTACTCTCGAAGCAACAGCTCAAAGTATTGTCTTCTACTCAAAAATCCCATCCCCAGATGGCAAATATTTACTATAAAAACCCCTTGAAAATTCCACTCAAGCATGCACAGTTCCTCTTCCTCTCAACTCTACGTCAAACTGTGTAGTCCAGTGCACAGATCTCCTTCTTGTGGACACGCTATCCATCTGTGTCGCCATTCCAGATCAGGACACCAGCACCCTCCCCCGGCTTCCTCCACCACCTCATCTCTTCAGGAAAAGGTGTCATATCACCCATTGTGTATTGCTGCATGGCAGGGGGTTGGACTGGATGACCCTTGAGGTCTCTTCCAACTCTATGATTCTATGACTCCATAATTCCTCTTTCTCGGTCTCTCCCACTTTATCTCACTAGTCTTGTGTGAATGCTTGGTGTCAGAATGTGTACGTGAATGTGGTTATTATTACTTTTCCTAATAAAGATTATTGTTATTCTATCTAGTTTATGGACTTTATCAGATTAATGTTCCCCCATTAATGTTCTTTTGCCAGCATATTTGATGGTGTTTTTATGCCTGGCAAAAGACCCCCCCCCTTACCAAACCTACCTTGAACAGCAGCAGTCAGGTAGCCCCAGCATTAACGGAGCACAAACGGAGCTCCTTTTACTTCTGGGGTTGAGAAATCACCAATTCTTGCAAGAAGACGCAAGCATGGCAAATTCAAAAAATAAAGCAAAATAAACATATAAATATACACACAGGTACTGAATCACACTTTAAAAGTCCTGAGCACTTTTATTTGTGTGTGTGTGGGGGGTTCATAAAAAGAGCATCCCCTTCCTGGCTGTCATGATCTCACCCAGAAGTGTTCTGTCATTTGCACTGTACTCCCATGAGCACAATGGCTCAAAGTTTCAAATGCTGGCAACAAAGCACCAGGGGAGATCTATTGACAGCTCGGGCCATCAATAAAAAAGAACAGATTTTGGACTTGACATGATGGTGAAAGGATGACATTGTCTGGTATGCGTGCCCTTTTGCATTCATTAGCCATCGTTATGACACCATATTTGCCTGGTCTGATAAAGTCCTAAATCTCCTCCATGGTACTGGTATAGTTGGTCACAAGATCCTGCCATTACACCCCTCTTGCATTGCCAAGTCGAGTACATTAATTCCCCAAATTAATGTTGATATTTTGAGGGTCCTCATGACCCCAGAGCAATTAGGGTAACATTAGGGTCCCTTACAGCTCTATGATTCTAAGATTTGAGCCATCTATGGACCCTTTCACACCACACTATGATTCCACTTTAACTGCCATGGTTCCATCCTATGGAATCCTCGGATTTGCAGTTTAGGGAGGGGCATTTAACATGCTCAGCAGAGAGAGTTCCAGTGCCTCATCAAACTACAACCCGGGGATTCTGTAGGACAAAACTATGGCAGTTAGAGTGGAATCATAGCACTGTAACTCTGTAGTGTGAAAAGACCCAGGAGAGGCAAAGAAGTACTATACCAGACAATATACGCAATGGACAGTTTCAGTTCTGAAAAAAGTTCTAGGGAGTAGTTTCTACTTTAAGGCAGAAAACCTGCCTTTTGGAATGGGAGGTCCTGTCTATACAAAACACAACTCACCAGTCATGGTGTACAAAGGAACAGAGGTCCAGCCCAAGCCATAAGATGATCCAAATATGAGTGAAAACTCTATGTAAGCTTTGGAACTCCTATAAACGGCTGTGAATACAGACATGCCAATCATGATGAGAAAACCTATAACGAAAGGTGTGTGGGGAGAGAACAGAAGGTTTGTTAAAATAATACTAGGCATTCACCTGTTCCACAGCCCTCCCCATTTGCAAGAACTTATAGGCAACCCAGCTTGCTTGCTTTTTGGCATTTATCACCTCTCAACCTACCAGGGCCTCCAAGTTGATGCACTATGAATAGAAACACTTCAGACATGAAATATATGACTAAAAACCAATTAAAACCACTCCAAAGTGCCTCTTTGGAAATAGTTCTAAAACCAGACAATTAAAAACAATGTTGAAAAGATCCAGAACAACCACCCCTCATTTAAGAACCAGAGGCCAAGTGAAATCACATAGTCTTTGTTGGCTGACAGAAACCCAGAAGGGATGGAGCAAGACTGACCTCACTCAGAAGGAGTTTCACAGGGTGCTGTAACAGAGAAAGCCCTGTCATTTGAACAGAGCAGCTGAGCATCACAGGTTAATGGGACATGTTACAGCAGACTTTATCACATGGAGCAGTACACCACAATTAGAGGTGGATAATCGTGTCTTTGGTTGGGGCTTATCATATGAAGTTGTGTCCATCCTGTTGCCAATTTGCATTGGAATCATTGATGGAGCACAGTTTTTCACTGACATGGAAAACCCATCAATTGCTCCCAATATTGCTGCTATTCCTGCTCTTTTCTCATGTTATAGGTTCCTTTCACTGCAGTTCCAATACTAACAGTGACATGAGTGGCTGAGATTCTCCTCTTTTCCCCCACCCTCCCCATTTTCTCCTTGTTATTCCCAAGCAGGCTAACATAACTTTTACTTAGGTTTCTTTCTTTACTATTTCTTTTTTTATTATTTTTTAAAATTTATTCTTTTGCCCTGCACTAGGAAGGGTATACACAAAGAGAGGCAGGCTAGCAAGGCAATACAGGAGAATGAGTGTGGGACCATGGATTGCCAATAATCACAGGATTTCAGAGGAAGTGTGATAGGGAGTGTTGTCAAACTGGTATGTTCCCATTTGCTTCCAGAACACAAATACTTCAATATCACACTGGTGTGATAAAGTCCAGGGTCTCCGCATGGAGGAACTTAGACTTGGGGCTGGCTCATATGGAAGGGCACAGTTTTCTCAAATATCCTGGTCCATTTAGGGTTTTATAAATAAAAAAACCAGCACCTTGAACTGAGTTGGGAATCAAATTGGAAGCCAGTACAGTTCTAGTAAGATTTCAGGTAGATGGTCTCTAAAATGCACACCTGATAACTGTTCGGCTGCTGCATTTTGCACTAGTTGTAGCTTCCAAACACTTTTCATGGAGAACCCCATGAAAAGTATATTATAATTGGGAGTTAATTAAGACATTGATCACTATGGTCAGTTCTGTCCTCCCTAGGAAATGGTGTAGTTGGTGTACCAACTGAAACTGGACAAAGGCACGCATGGCCACAGTAGTCACCTGCCCTTACAGGAATAGCTCATAGTCCAAGATCACACCAAGCTATGAATGTGATATTTCAGAGGAAATGCAATCCCATTCAGAACCATCTATAATCTCAACTCCAAGGTTGCCTTTCCTATTGACAAACCTCTTGTCTGAATTAAGCTTCAGTTTATTCCCCTGCTTCCAGGCCTCACCCCATCAAGACAGCAAATCATGACTTCCAAAGCCTCCTTGGCATCAGTTGTAAAAGAGAGATAGAACTGGGTATCATCAGCATACTGATGACACCCAATCACCAAACTCTATGGGCTTGTCTACACTGGCAAATACCCTGGCTTGCTCCAGCTCCAGAGCCCTGCTATCTAAACAAAGCAGGGCATTTACCCCAATCTTCCCCCAGGCAGTCCAAATGACCCTGAGGCAGATACAGGGCTAGAGCGGAGGCAAGCCAGGATAGTGCCCTTTACCACATTTTAAGAAAATACCCAGTTTACTCCATTTCTGACAGATTGGGCCCCATAAGTCCACCAGAGCCTGTCACAGAACGCCACTCCCCGCTGCCGCTGCCAGCTCCCTGGCTCTCCTGAAAGCCAGGCAGGGGTCCTGTAGCATGTGACTGAGGCTGGCCACATGCAGGGGGCTTGCAGTGACATGTTATGGGACCCCTGCCTGGCATCTACATTACCAAGAAAATGTCAGCTGCCATGGCAGCTTTAGTGATGGGCCAGCATCTTGCTTGGACTCCAGCCCATTTTCTGTGGATAACCAGGGGGAAATAGACCACTTACAGAGAACTGGTGTATCCTGGCTAGTGTAGATAAACCCTGTGTCTCAGAGAAAAAGGTTATTTTTATGGAAGTGAAAAGTTAACTGTGAGAATGTTAAAAGCAGTAGGAAGTTGCCTTATACTGTGTGAGACCCTTGGTCCATCTAGTTTGCTATTGTCTACAATGGTTGGTTCTCCAGAGTTCTAGACATGGGTTTTTCCCAGTCCTACCTGAAGATGCTTGGCTTGAACCTGGGATCACTTGCAGGCATGGAAACACAGCTCTTATATCTAAGAGGATTACCTGCAGCAAAGCTCAAGTAGGCAGCAGTTCGGACCACCGATATGCCATAGAGTTCATGATGTTCAAAAGAGACACAAATGCATAGCAAGGAGATGAGTCCACAGAAACAAGCTATCAACAGTAAGCCTCGGGTCACGTGGATATGCAGAGCTATGATCCAGAAAAGAAAGCATTAAGAGCAGCAAAGATTATGTGTGGAGCCACACCCACCCACCCACACACACACCACTATTATTGTGTGTCTTCAAGTCAATTCCAACTTATGGTGACCCCAAGATGAACTTATTGTGGCATTTTCTTGGCAAGATTTATTCAGAGTAAAGAAGGAGGGTTCTGTGCTTCTGGTAGAGTTGCAATAAATAAGTGGCACGTTTCCACAAAAGTGTCAACAGGAGGTTCAAGTAATATCAAAGCAGAGAAAGGCATTCCTACAAAGGATCATTGCATGTGGTCTGCCAAGTGGTGTCTAGAGGGAATGGTTACTTCTGCAAAGTTTCTATGCTGAGGAGGGGATTAGGGGACTCCATTGCCACCCTGAGGGGAGCTTCAAAGGCCTCTCCCCCACTTCACCCCACCATTTTTTTTTAAAAAATGACCCTCCAAATGCCTCTTAATTCCTCTAAGGAGCATGGAGAAAATTTCTACATAGTTTTAGGTCCTCTCTGCCCTCTGAGGTTCAAGAGAGACCATTTATTTCCCTACAGAAATTGACCCAGAAGTCAATTCTGGATCACTTCCTGTTGGAACAAGCTCCCTTCTGGTTGTAAAACTGTAAAATGTGGAGAAATTGCCCCCCCCACACCACCCTATAAGGGGCCCTTGAGGCAAAAAAAAAAAAAAAAAAAAAAGAACTAATCTGTTCCCTGGAGGCCAATGGGGCCATGGTGAGTGGCTATGGGGGAGCAATAGGGTGCATTAATTAGAAGCAATGGGGTGCATTGGTGTGGGACTCAGGAGATCCAGGTTCTGAGTCAATGAACCATGAAGCTCACTGAGTGATCTTGGACCATTTTCTGCCTCTCACTCAGCCTGAGCTATTTACAGAACTGTTCTAAGGATAAACTGTGAAGAGCCATAGATGCCACCCTGAGGTCACCGGAGGAAAAGCAGGATATAGATGTAACTGATTGATAATCAATCAATAAAAGGCACCTCCTAGTAGTGTCTCAAACATCATGTGTCTCCAAGGATGCAATGTGGCAGAGGTCTGCAACCAAACCTGTTGCAGAGTTTTGGGGACAGAGTTTCAAGGTATATGGATGTTGAGTGCAACACTGCTGGATTTGGGAGGTGGCAAAAAGCCTGATTTTTTTTTAATATGGGGGGGTCAGGTTGGGGATTGGGAGGCTTTGTGGGGCACACTTTAGGATTCCAGGGGACACATGCAGTCCATACTTTGCCTACCCCTGGTTTATGTTTTGTTCAATTTAAATATAAAATCTGTTTAATTCTCTTGTCCATTTATTTCAATTAATTTTATATGCTTTTTAATAGTGCTACTCATAGATCATGACAAAGGGCCTGTCTAAATGGTAAAAATAATCTTCATAGAATTTGCTTTGAATGCAATTTGTCTTAATTAATTTTGCAATTTAATATTATTTTAAGGGGTGGGTGGGCTAGGGTATTGTGAGTATGGGGTTTTTATATTGTAAGCCGCCCCGATTGCGTTGCAGAGGGGCGGGATATAAATAAAATTTTATTATTATTTATTATATATTAATGGGATCCCACATAATTCCACCATATTCAGAAGCGGGGAGGCCAAATCCACCATAAACCTCAAGGGAACAGGCCTCGGGGCTTTCCCTGAAGTTTTTTTAAAAATCTCCATGGAAAGGACAGGCAATCATGCTTATTCGCAAGCTCCAGAAATGCAGAAGTAAAAAGTTGATTGTTAGGATGGGAACAGGGGGCAGGGCTTGCTTAGAAGGCAAGCATCCCAGAACTGCCATCTTGATTTTCACTTTAGCAAGGGAGGGATCATGCAAGGAAACAGCCTTTTTCTTTAAAAAAAAAATATTTAGGCAGAATATCACACCATTCCACTCTTGATATGCCTTTTTTTAAAACAAAATACCATTTGGCCATGGTAACCTGCGAAAATAAAAACATGAGTCTCGGATGCCATCTTAAATCACAGGCATACCTGTTGGAACAGCAAAAGCAGGTAGCCTCGTATGCCTGCAATTTTGCCAAATACCTTTAGGACAAGGCAATCCTGCTTCAAATATGTGTGAGTTCGCATCAGTTCACATAATTCACATTTTCCCCTCATATAGATGGGCCTAAATAATAATTGATTGACATATGTATCTAGTGACTGCATTTTGAAAAGTGGCTTATAAGGATTTTATCAGCTGCAGCAAATATGGCATCATAATGATGCCTAATTAACACGAAAGGCCACACATATCAAATGACGTTTGCAATCTTGTATTGTTAAAAAGCCATTCCTTTTTATTGATGGCCCAAGCCATCAATAGATCTCCCCTGGCACTTTTTTGCTGATATTGCTAGCGTTTGAAACTTTGCACCATTGTGCTCATGTGAATACAGCGTCAATGACAGAACATCTCCATTGAGATCGCAACAGCCAAATAGGGGATGTTCTTTTTATGAACCTCCCTGGTATACTTTTCACTTTTTAAGTGTGTTTCTGTGTTTGTGTGTACGTTTGTGTGGGTTTTTTAAAATGCATTTTTGAATTTACCCGCACTTGCATCTTCTTGTGAGAATCACCAAGATCTTGAACCAGAAAGTAAATGGAGCTCCCTCCATTACTGCTCCATTAGTGCTTTCACGCTGCTCAAGGTAAGGTCTGGTGTGTGTGTGGGTCTTTTGCCAGCAGAAAAACACCACAAAATATGCCGGCAAAATAACATTTATGAAGGGTGATCTGATAAAGTCCTCAGTCTCTAACTACAGCATGATGCTGGCAATGTCTGTCTCTAAGAGTAATAACAATCAAACCAAACCAAACCAAAATAAATTCAATTCAATTCTCACATTACAAGGGCAACAACCCTGGCCAATAGCCTGACATTCTTGCATTTGCCCATCAACATTTGATAGCAGTAGGAGATGTCTTACCTAATAAATGAAACCGATAAGGGGTGCATAATGGATCCATGCAGATCCTCCAAAGACCACTGTGGACCAGGCCTTTTTGAGTAGTTTCCAGCACCCAATAAGATGTGCTCAGGGAAGTGAACTGCACCAAAAGGCTACCGGCAGAGCATATTCCACTGCTGATCCTCATTGGATCTGACAAGAAAGGGCTCGGTAGATGTGATTCCATGCTACTTGTAGCAGAAACAGTGGCAGTTTCTCTGTATGAAGGGCAAAGGCATCATCATTAACAGAGCTCAGAAGTGTTCCTTTTTTGGATGACAACTTACACAACCCTTCAGCTAGCACAGTAGGGGCCAATGGCTGTCATGGCCCTACTACCAATTAAGTCTCCCAGGTGGACAGATGGCACCCAACTTGTACCTTCTTAAACCTAGATCCCTACCCGGACACCATCACCATCACCACTATTACAGCTTGGTGAACATTGGAGTATCTATCTATATATACTAAGGGGGAATCCACACTAGAGAAATAATGCAGGTTGAAACTGGATTATTTGCATGTCTCCTTCCTATGGAATCCTGGAATTTTTTAGTTTTGGTGAGGCACAGGCACTCTTTGGCAGGGAAGGCTAAAGGACTTATAAAACTACTGATCCCAGTTTCAACTGGATTATTACTAATCAAGTTTCAAACTGGATTATTTGTGTCATGTGGATCCCCCCAAAGTGTTTACCTGGTCTCTGTATAGCTCACAACTAGAGAGGGCGAAGCCTTAGAGATAAGAGGCAGTGCCTAGCAAATTAGCTAACACACATTGGAAACTGCTTAATGCAGTGTAGATGTGTAAATTGCTGTTGAATTAACAATTTGTAAGCCACCCTTATAGCCTTTGTGGCTGAAGAGCAGGGTATAAATACCTAAAACTAACTAACTAACTAACTAAATAAATAAATAAATAAATTGAGGTGGAGCTTGATAGAGCAGAGGTTGGGTTTAAAAGCACATGGTAGAGTCTGGCTGTGGTATCTTGTGGGAAAGGGAGGCAAACCCTGGCTGTGCCCAGTAGAGTGAGGGGGCACATGATGTAGGGGCTTAAGTCCAAATAAGAGCCAAGCAGAGAACAACCTTTCTCCCACCCTCAAATTACAGTAGGATCCCTGTATCCACTGATTCATTATCCACTTATTCAATTATCCACGGGACACAAAACAGCACACTTACTATAGAGTCTTCCTAGAAAATGTGTCCTCTCTAGCCATTTTCTAGCTCCTCCAAGCCAATGGTATTTTAAACTGGAAGTCCCATTATATTCAATGGTATTCACTATTATCCCCAGTTTTTGGTATCCACGCCCCCCCCGAACCAATCCCCAGTGGATATGGGGGTCCTACTATATAATCCTAATCCCAGAAGCTTTAGGAATGTGGGTAATCCTTTCCCCCCCTTTTTTCCTCCCACAAAACGTTCTCCCTCAGCCACACCTTTCTGCATTTTGAGGCAACATTTCTGTGAAGGGGGGAAGATGAAGAAATATCAATCTCTTTCAGAAATAAAGGCTGGTTACTTTGGCTACCACAGCTGTTCCATCCACTACCGAGGGGTGGGAGTTCTGACCAATCAGATTCTTCAGACCAGCCACCGGCAAGGGTTCTAACCAATCAGATTCAAGGCATCCAACAATGGAAAGAGTTGTCTTCTCTTCTAATGTTCTGGAAGAATCCCACCTCTTGCTGTATACCTTTGCATTCTTACCTGAGCAGATTCCAGCCCAATTCATCTCCCTGATAAGGAAAGGCACACATGCCTAATGGAATGGGAGGAAATCTGATTGTCTACTGCAGTGGTTCTTAACCTGTGGTCCACGGACCCCCAGGGGGTCATGAAGTCCTCACAGGGGGTCCACGAAGGCTTGGAGGTTGCTCAGCTGGCATGGCAAGAGCCAAGGCAAAGGTTGGTTGGTTTGGCCTGCACATTGCTCTTCAATCCACTCTAGCCACAAATTTGCAGGACGAAGCAGGATAAAAACCTTCCCTCCCCTCCAACACCTCTGAGGGAAGGTTTAATGGATGGTGTAATTGTATTATTATCAGGTATTATTGTTGTTATCTTTATTAGGGTTTTAAATCTTGAGTCAAGTCTTGAGGGTCCGCAACAACAAAAGATATTTAAAGGGGGTCCTTGGTAAAGAAAAGATTAAGGGCCACTGATTTATTGCTAACAGCTGACCAGGGATTCTGAAAAGTGTAGTCCAAAACATAACTTCCAAGCTCTGCCTTCTCGTACATCTAATACCCAACTATGCCATTGCAGTGAGATGCAAGTGTGTGAAGAGCTAATCCTATCAAGTATCATTGGTCACAGGACTTTTTCAGATAGGACGGGGAAAAAACATGGAGATCAACCCCGTTCTTCTCCTGACCTCCTCGGGGGGGGGGAGGGGTCCTGTCTGAAAAAGTCCACAGTCTTGTTTAGAGACTCCAACTGACCCTAATTACTTACATCTTCCCATTTTCTGGTCTCAGGCTCTGGTAAATCGTCACTCTTATTTTTTGTTTGTAAAATAACTTTTCTCTTTAAAAAAAATGGAGAGGAATGCACTAGCTTTTCCCATTTACATCACTAGATGGAACATTTAGGAATAATTACTATAATTTGTATAGAAATGCATATTTGGGAAGACAATGATAAAGTGAGTTGTATGCCTAATGTCCATGTGGTCTCTGGCTTTTCTTCTCAAATGAAGATTCAGGAAGGACTCATCCCATGCTTTCTGCAAGCATGCTGATGACTAAAAAGGCCAATCTGAGATAAACAAGTCCAGTTGCAAAAAGCATAGCAGAAGGTCTCCTTGGGTGATGTTTCTGGGTTGTGATTCTTTTTGCGTTGTCATTTCTCTTCAAGACTTGTTCGGCGTGAGGTCTCAAATAAGGCTGCAGCATTGTGGATAGTGCGTCTCCATGCCTCCTGATGTGAGGCCAGGGTGGACCATTGTTGGTGATCAATTTGGCTGAGCCTGAGATGTTGTTTCAGGGAATCCTTGTATCGCTTTTTTGGAGCTCCCCTCTTATACTGACCCGTGGCGAGTTCACCATAGAGTACTATTTTTGGGAGGCGATGGTCCTCCATCCTAGAAATGTGCCCTGCCCAGAGCAGCTGTGTTCTCAATATCATGGCCTCAATGCTGGTGATCCCTGCTTGCTCAAGGACAGCAACATTCGTCACATAGTCAGATCTCATAGCATAGCACATAGCATCGTCTCCTCAGATGCCAAGATTGACAAAGAGATTGATCACAGATTAGCAAAGGCATATAGCGCATTTGGAAGACTTTCCAAAAGAGTCTGGAGTAATAGACACCTGAGGTGAAGCACAAAAATCAGTGTGTATAGAGCCATTGTACTGTCTATTCTCCTTTATGGGTCTGAAACATGGGTCACCTATCGCCACCACTTACGACTCCTCGAACACTTTCACCAGCGCTGTATATGCACAATCCTAAATATACACTGGACTGACTATGTGACGAATGTCCATGTGCTAATAACTGATGAATAACTTAAAGGTCCTGGGCCTATCCATGGGTTCATTTACACTACACAGTTATAGCTCTGTGATTCCATTTTAACTGCCATAGGAGATTATCAGACAGGAATGCAAAAAGTGTTCCTGTCCCACAATCTCCAATCCCATCCCTGTCCCGGCACAATAACCCTCCCCATCAGACTTACCTTAGCTTCCATCCAAAGGTAGCTCAGGAATGAATGGAGCTCTAACGGAGTTCCGTTCACTTCCTGGGCTGAAATCCCGCCCATTCTCGCGAGAAGACGCGAGTGCGGGAAATTAAAAAGAAAAATACAGACAAAAGAGTTCAGAAAATCAAATACACACTAAAAAAAAAAAAGTAATCCGGGGGAGGGTACAAAAGAGGGTAGCCTACCCGATTCTCATGATCCCACCCAGAAATGTTCTGGCAGGAATGCCCATTGATGCTGGAATCATGAGTCAAAAACGGTGCAAGGTTTCAAATGCCAGCAATGCTGGCAGCAAAACAGGATGGGTGATCCATTTACAGCTCCAGCCCATCAATAAAAAGAAATGCCAGAATAATGACAGCAGAACACAAAGACATTGTGGAGATTTTCACATGGGCTATACATCCCGTGTCTGGAATGGAACAGGGTCCGGAAAGGTTTTCCCTTTTGGATGACGTCCACCCTGTTCTGTTCCTACGTTATGCTTGTTTTCTCCCCATGATATAGTAATCATGGGGAGAAGTCGTTAATAGGCACCTGGTTCTGTTATTGTTACAGAATCATGGGTGTCTGAATCGGATCCCGTCCCTGTTCTGGAATGACAGGGTTGGGGGAGGAGCTCCGTGGAAGGCACTTCCTGCCACGATCTGGACAGCCAGGTAAGTGCCACCCTTCCCACCTCCCTTCCCGGGTTACTTGTATTTTTTAAAAAATGATTTTTAGTCTTTCTTTTAACAGCTGGGGGGGGTTTAATTTGAATTTCCCTCCCATTCGTTCTCTTGCGAGAACGAGCATAAGTTCCCCCAGCTGGTCGTAAAAGCAGCTTTACAACAGCTGCATTTATGGCTGGCCAGGCAAGGAGGGAGGAGGACCATTCCTGTTCCGGAATGGAGGTAAGTGTGTGAACATTTACCTCCATTCTGTTGCAGGAACGGGAGAGGAGGTGGCGGGACAGAATTGGGGCTTTTAGCCCCCGTGTGAAAATCTTCCGTATGATATTGGCATCCTTTTGCATTCCACTGTCATTATTTTGTTGCCACATTAGCCACATCTGATAATCTCCATAGTAACATTGCACTGGAGCTTTCTGGCTGAAAAGTCTTTTAAAAAGCACATCCACCATAAACTGTAAATCCTACAGTCCCATAGGATTCTCTTGTGGCATTTAAACTGGAATCATAGCACTGTAAGTGAGTCATGTGAAAGGACCTCTGTTTATTATGGGTCTTTGCCATTAAACCAAATTTGCACTAGACAGTCTTCCAAAGAGAGGGCTCAATGGTTTTCAATGAAGAAAATAAATTCATATGAGGAATTTATGTTGAAGTGCTGTGCCTCATTTGTGGATGTTTACAGAGGACCCAGTCATGTTTTTGTTGTTGTGTACATTCCCAAAAATAGTACTCTATGGTGAACTCGGCTACGGGTCAGCGTAAGAGGGGCGCTCCACAAAAGCGATACAAGGACTCCCTGAAAAAACAACATCTCAGGCTCGGCCAAATTGATCACCAACAATGGTCCGCCCTGGCCTCACATTGGGAGGCATGGAGACACACTATCCACAATGCTGCAGCCTTATTTGAGAACTCACGCCAAACAAGTCTTGAAGAGAAATGACAACGCAGAAAGAATCACAACCCAGAAACATCACCCAAGGAGACCTTCTGCTGTGCTTTCTGCAACCGGAATTGTTTATCTCAGATTGGCCTTTTTAGTCATCAGCACGCTTGCAGAAAGCACGGGATGAGTCCTTCCTGAATCTTCGTTTGCGAAGAAAAGCCAGAGAGAAAGAGAGACCTTCAAGTCATTTCTAATTTATGGTGATGCTATCACAGGGTTTTCTTAGCAAGATTTCTTCAGGCATTTGTTTACCAATGTCTTCCTCTGAGGCTGAGCACGTCTTAGCAAGTACCATCAGCGACATTCTGCCACTGCTCTTCTGAGGTTAGCAGTGCACCTGTGATGGTATGCCTCGAACACATTACACACCATAATAGTTGCTTTTTAAGCAGGAGAATCACTGCCAAGCACAATTCCACTATGGGCCCCATATCTGCAGCCTCCTAGCTGGTGACTGTCTGTGACAATAATCAGAGCAATGGCAGTTGGAAATGTCTGCAGGCTAACTGTTATGGTGCAATGTAACAATGGCATGGCCAGTTGCACAAACCATTCCGTGGGAATGCTGATGGGCTCCTCACAACTAAAGCAGAAATACATGTATTTGTATGCATGAAAGGAAGAAGAAAAATCCAAAGCTTCATCAGCCATGTGGCGGGGGGGAGGGAGTTGCATCATAGCATATATGATCATTGTAGGACTGCCCACTTATGCAAACTTGGGATTAGCATAAATTGGGATACTCCAGACTAAAATCAGAGAAGTCCTGTGGATATGTTGTTTACAGGGCCACTGCAGATCAAAGATACCTACTGTGGCTACAAGGTAGGTGTGGAGCCCCGAGAGTGTGACTTACCCAAGATCACCCAGAGGGTTTCCATGGCTGAGCAGGGACTTGAACCCTAGTCTCTCAATGTCCTAGGACTTTATCAGAGGTTGCAAATATGGCATCATAACAACGCCTAATGAACATGAAAGGGTGCACATACCAAACAACGTTGTCCTTTCATGATCTCGTAACATTAAAAAGCCGTTCCTTTTTATTGACGGGCCAAGTCGTGAATACATCTCCCATGGCACTTTGCTGCCAGCATTGACAGCGTTTGAAACTTCATGCCATTGTGCTCATGTGAATACAGCATCAATGCCAGAATGTTTCCAGGCGAGATCATGACAGCCAGGTAGGAGACGCTCTTTTTATGAACCTTCCCGGTTCACTTGGGACTTTTAAAGTGTGTTTTTGTGCTTTTGAGTGCATTTTGTGACTTGGTCTTGCTTTAATTTTTTAATTTACTACACTTGCATCTTCTCACAAGAATCAGCGAGATCTCTACCCCAGAAGTAAATGGAGCTCTGTTCATGCTCCACTACTTCCAGGGCTGCCTTTCTGATGCTGCTAAAGGTAGGTCTGGTAAAGGGGATTCTTTTGCCAGCATAAAAATAGCCAAAAACATGCCGGCAAAAGAATGTTAATGCGGGTAATCTGATAAAGTCCCTAGTCCAACAGTGAAACCACTATACCACACTGTTTCCCCAGTTACATCTTTATCCAACTATAAGAACCCCCTCCCAATCCTCTTATATTGATGATGATGATGGTGATGGTGATGGTGATTGCAAAGCTAATTTGCTCAGCAACTCCTCTCCCTTAAAGTGTGCTTCCATTTGCCTTCTTTCAGCTTCAATAATCCTTTGCACAGAAGATGCCTATAGATGTCATTGGTGTGGGATGCTTTTCCAGTCGTGTCTCTGGCTCTCGGCATTAGCAGCCCTTGATTAATCACTTGCAAAAGGTTATTTCTTGCTGCTGGAACTATCTGTGCTCAAATGTCGCCTTGAAGTTAAGTATTTAATCTGAGGATTAAATGTTGCAGTTTGCCGGTGGTTGTTCTGTATTGGGGATTTTTAAATAAAAAAATATTCAGCTCCACCTCTCTTTGCATAATTCTAATATAATACAATATGGTAAGTACTCTAGAAAAATAAATTGTGCTCTTCATCTTTCTTCTTTGAATGTAGCTAATATACTGCTATAACCCGGCAAGTGGCACTGAGGCTTTTTGGTTACACTGGGGATGCATCCACACTGTAGAAATAATGCAGTGTGACACCACTTTAAGTGCTGTAGCTCCATCCTAGGGAATCCTGGGATTTGTAGTTTTACAAGGTCTTTGCCTTTCTCTGCCAAAGAATGCTGGTGCCTCACAAGACTACAAGTCCCATGAGTCTATAGAATGGAGACATGGCAGTTAAAGTGGTGTCAAACTGCATTATTTTTACAGTGTAGATGCACCCTGAGAATCTGAAACCAGGAAGGGTGTCCACACTGCAGAAATAAACAAGTTTGAGACTGGATTATTTGCCATGACTCCTTCCTTCTGAACCCTGGGATTTGTAGTTTTTCAAGGTCTTAAGCCTTCTCTGTTAAAGAGTGCTGGTGCCTCACCAAACTAATAATCCAAGGATTCCATAGGAAGGAACCGTGGCAAATAATCCAGTTTCACATTGGAATATTTGTGTAGTGTGGATGGGTCTCTTTCATACTATATAATAATAGTGTTGTGATATCACTTTCACTGACACAGCTACGCCTTTTGGAATCTTGGATTTGTAGTTTGATGAGGCACTAGAATTTACTGGCAGAGAATTCTAAATACTACATGAAGCTCCTAATCCCAGAATGCTATATAGGCAGTTAAAGTGCCATAACATTTGCCAGCTATAACTGTATAGCGTGAAAGAGACCCAACTGAAGGCAGCAGAATTTTCCTATCCATACCCTTCAACATTTCATAGATGAAAACTGGGAAAACTGGTACACATGTGATGCAGCAACATCAAAGTGTGGTGAAGATGCCAAAAGTTATTAATGAGGAAGAACAGACAAGCTGGGAGAGGCTGCAGCTATTTGCTTTTGACTGAGTCAACAGGGAAGGACAAGATTGTCCCTTTCCTCTCTTCTTCCTCCATTGAGTTAATTGAGTGTAAACTCCTTTTGCACTTTGAACTCGGTTTGTAGCAATTGAAGGACAAAGGGGAAATGTAGGAGGAGGAGGGAGAAACTGGGACATTTTAAAAGCAGCTGGGGAAACGGGATGGCAGAGGAATAACTGGGACTGTCCCTGCCAAATCGGGACAGTTGCATGATATGCCTTTCTCAAGTCTTATTCAGCCAGTTTGGATCTTAGGAAGCAGTGACAAATCCCATTGTACTCAGCAGCACTTTCTTCCAAGTAAATCTCTGCAGGTTTTGGATTTAAGGCTGACATCTTCTGGCCTTGTGCTGCTAGCACTCATGAGGATGGTGATAATTAAAGTTCACTAATCTGGAATAGTCAACTATAGTTATTGGTATTGTCATTTTGTACATTTTTAATTTACATTTTTAAAACTTAACATTTAAAGAATGAAGCTGATAAATTACAATTGTTTGGGGTGATGGTCACATCTTTTAAATAGCTCAAAGCGCTGTGCTTCTAATATCTTTCCCTGCAGTCACATTCATTTTTATTCTGGGAACGCTCCTTCTCCAAGCACTTCGCATGCAGCACCTTACAACAATCCTGTAAGGTAGGTCAGTATTATTACACAACAGACAAGGGGAAAGAGGCAGTTAACGTAAAATCACACAATGAGTACAGTGGCTGGGATGAAATTCAAATCATGGACTACTGAACGGTGCCGTATGCCTCCACACCACACCAGAAAACAGATCAAGGGATGTGTTTGTCCTTAAACACTGCAGCCTTGAATGATCAGTGTTTCTTATTAAAGCATTTCCACTCATTTCCATACCCCTGTTGTTGTTGTTTTCAGATGGGTGTTTTAAATGTTGCTGAATTTTAGAGCGTTCTGTAAACTTAGCAGATCCCAGCCAGTCGCTGGCATTTGTGAATCCGGTAGGCACACATGTAAAAGATACCTGCAGATCAGAGGACAAGATGAAAAACAGAGAAGCCAAAGGTCGTACTTTTCACACTGGAGATAATTCTGCAGAATCAGGCTACAGGGCAATGTTAACACATATACATAGAGAGAAAGATTGTGCAGGGCTGTAACTTCAACTGTACGTTCCCAGTAAAAGAAATAAAAACAAAAACAATTGTTTTTGTCCCCAAATGCCCACCAACAACTGCATGCCTATGAATCAAGGTGGTGGGTGTGATTTGCCATGACTCCTTCTTATGGAAGCCTGGGATTTCTCTTTTTACAAGGGCCGTAGCCTTCTCTGCCAAAGATTCCTGGTGTCTCACCAAACTACAAATCCCAGTATTCCATAGCAAAGAGCCATGGAAACTAATCCCATTTTGAACTGGATTATTTGCATAGTGTGGATTTGGCCTAGGACAGTTGGAGGACTGATTTCTGCTAGATATCATGCCCACATGGATAAAAATCATTGATTCCTTTGGTTTCCACTGTTTCACCATTTCTAGCATCTGGGCTCCAGATAAAATGGGCAATAGTCAGGGATTAATGTCACCTTGGGAAGAACTGGTCCTGATAGGGGTCAAGATTGTTTCTTAAGAGCAGAAAGCACTGGGATTACCTGCAAAGAAAGTCAACAAGAGGGCAACCCAACCCAAGATATAGGACCAGGAGAAACGCCAGTCGCCAAACCGCTTGCCCAGGAAATTGACGGTGACTCCGGTGTAAATCCCCATAGCTAGAAGGATGAACAATGCTGGGTGGAACAGTGGGAGAGAGAAGGGAGAGGGGAACACAAAGAAGAGATGGTTTAGTCTTCTGAAACCGTCATGGTGGCCAAGGCTGGATGAAGTAGGGTTGACAGTGTAGGATGACAGTTGACAGTGTAGGATCATCCCAGGCCCTGAGGCTTCAGCCAAAAACCCGAGACTTCGGGGTAGCCACCCAGTGATGTCATTAAACATTGTACTGATGACAGTTGCCCACAGCTTGTCATTCAAACACAAACACACACACAAACAAATTTCCCTGTTTTGAGAATTAGTAGTTCACATTAATTCGTAGTAGGTGTGATACATTACAGTTACAGGAGGCGGTATCATTATCTGTACTATTGGTAGGAAAGTTGGAAGTCAACTATTAATTTTCTTTTCTTTTATTTCTTTATTGTAATGTGTGTGTGTATTATTGGTAGTTATCGTTGTAGATAGTGGGTAGTAGTTGGTAGGGTAGGGTAGTGGTAGCTGTTGAGATATAATTATTGTTTGGTATTGCATTCTGTCATTTTCCTTTTTTTCAACTGTTTTTTTGATGAATCATTTTATATCAATTTTAGATAATAATTTTTTTAAAAACATTTTTTCCTGTTTGGAAATTAAGACATAAATCTTAGATAAGGGGCCATTCCCAGATCAAGATGAAATGAGGGGATTATTACGGATTTAGGGAGAAGAACATTTTAATCTAGCTTGACTTGATTCGAGCCAGAAGTTGGATGCAGAGTAGAATGGAGGGTGAGCGCTGGCACTTCAATGAGTGAGAGGGAAGGAGGAATTTAACTAATAATAAATAATAATAATAAAATGTATTTATACCCCGCCCCTCTGTTAAAACAATCGGGGTGGCTTACAAAAATTAAAATACAATACAATAACTAAGTAAACACACCCACACACCCAGAAGAGTCTTTTCCCAGTTGCAGAAACAAATCAAAGAAACCTTGCAAATTTTATCAAGCTGCTGCTCTAGTAACTGAGTTAGTAGAGAATGCACAAGCTAAAAGCTGCAACAGTTTGTTTTTACCAGGGCCTACTGGGTGGGGCAAGATTCTACCCTTCCTCTCCCCTTTCCCCACTGCTGAGTTAACCCTCCTGGGTTATTTTTTTTCAGTTTGAACTCAGTTTGCAGCAACTGAAGTTAGTTGAGGACAATGGGGAAGAGTAGAATGAGGAGAGAGAAACTGGAACATTTTAGAAGCATCTGGAAAACTGGGATGACAGAGGATTAATCAGGACTATCCCTGACAAACAGGGACAGTTGGAGGGTATGGATGATGGGGATTGCAGTCCAATATGTCTCCATGGTGGTCTGGTTAGGAAAGGCTATTTTAGGTTGTTTGCATGGCTTGAGGTGCTTTGGAAAAGAGGCAACTTAGACGAGAAAAGGCACTTACTGGAAACGAAGAACAGGATGCCTGCCACGAAGGACCTGTTGAAGCGCTGGGAAGTGGAGAGATGGGCGAAGGAGAGAATCCCCGTAATGACGCCAGCAAAACAGGTGAGGGCTGAAAGGATTATGAAGGCCCGGATGGAGTTCCAGTAGGCTGCAGGGAATACGGCTGAGAGAACAGCTCACAGATAGGTTATAGGAGGTTGAGAGAGGCTTTTCTACACAGGCAATTCACCCCGGCTTCCCCCCCTCTGGGAGCCCTTCAGTCCATACGACATAGGGCATTTGCCCAAATCTGCACCCTGACAGTCCTTACGACCCCTGTGGCAGAAACGGGGCTCAGATGAGCAAACCGGGGTACCACCCAATACAGCGCTATAAGAAAGTATCTGGTTTACTCTACTGCTGCCAGGAAAATAATCAGAATGGACCCGACATGTCTGCAGGAGCCCGTCCCGGCAGGCCAGCCCTTTGGCCCAGTTGCTGTTTGCTCTTACCCTTCTGGGTCCAGGAAGGGGTCCTGTAGCATGTGACCAAGGCTGGGTACATGCAGGGGACCTTTGGTCACATGTTGTGGCCAGCTTCCTTAATGCCAGGAAGGCAGGGGGAAAGGCAGTGGTAACGGCGGCTGCAGCAACAAGCCAGTGTTCCTATCTGGACTCCAGCCCATTTCACTGAGGTAACAAGGAAGACACAGGCTTGATCCATGGCCAGGGTGTATCCTGGATTGTGTAGATGAGCCCAGAGCCACTCATGCACAATCATCTGTGGCATTCCTAAGGCCGGTGCCACCACTCCTCTTAAAGTGTAACCTGGTACTGTTTGGCCTCTTGGCACCCCACCCCCAGTGCCACCAGTGATTATTATGGTTGCTAGCTATAAAAGCTAGCTAAAAGTTAGCACATCTGATGCACAGCCTAAAAACAAAGGCATAACTTTCATTGCACTGGAGGGGGCATCTCCTTTGGGCCTCCAGCCAATGGGGTCTTGATGGCAGAACTGTCTGTACTTCCTAAGGGCTAAGCTATCCCCATGCCTGGAAAGTTACTTTAAAAAAGCAAGTAGCTGACATGTAGTTCCAAGACCCAACAAATACTATCAGTTACCCTTATAGTTATGCTGTTTGAAAAAGTTACTCTGTCTTCCCTTTTCTTGAAAGTAGCTAAAATAGTTGCTTTCTGTTGTTTATTTTTTCAAAAAGCAATCTGAATACTGTAAATTCAACTCTGTGGTATAAAACACACTCCTCCCATCCCCCTTATTCCAACCTCAGCATCCACCACAGAGCACAAGCCAGCACCTGAACCATTTGATATTCCCCCTCCACTATTTAGGAAGGCCACCCATCCCATAACTGGAAAAGTAACTAAAAAGGTGCAGTTGCACAGGAAAAGGAGTAATATCTGCTTTGGTGAGTTACAATGGTAACTTATCCCCAGTTAAATTGCAGTCATAAGGTGATTTAGTTATCTTTTGTGTTTGTTTGGACAAAGGAATTCATTACAAGTTGATTTGTAACTACTTACTTCCAGGTTCTGGTCCAATGGGCAGGGTAGGAATGCTCCCTTTCCCTGTCCTGTGGTACCTCCATTGATAGTGGCTGAATCACATCACATTGAGAATGATGTACAGGTTTCCAGCATTTCTCTTTTCCAGCAATTAAATGAGTTATTACCCAACAACCATTCACTTAAATAACAGTGAATATAGGAGGTGGTCTATTTTGCACAGTTTGTTGGAGTTCTTTTAAGGATGCATCTTATTGACAAGAATCAAGGTGTCTGCATATAGTTCCCAATTGTGGATTTTCTTCCTTGTGTCAGACTAAGGGAAGACTAGGAAATGGGGAACCTCAGGCCCTATAGACAAAGCTTTTCCTCCTGGGGAAAACCTCAACAGCCTCCTCATGACAGGAGCACTGCCTACTTTCCTAGATTTGGTATAGTCCTTTCCATTCCACCATTCTAAGAAGCTGAAATGCCTTCCCTAAGAAATAAGAGGTTTAAAGCTAAAATACACTGGTACCTTTAGTTCTGCCTTTGCCACTAGGTCAGCACATTATTATTGGATCCAGCCCTTTTGGGTCTGAAAATGTCCCCCACTCCTTGCATTAAAGCAGGGGCAGGCCAAGTCTGGCCCTTGGGACACATACAGCCTTTGAATGCTGTTTTTGTGGCCCTCGGCTCCTCCAGACTTCTCAGAATGCCCCTTTTCTCTCCAAAAAATAAAGTGAAAGCTCTCCTATAGCCTCTAGAAAGAGCAATTCACCTTTTAAATAAGTTGCAGGAACCCGGCTGTACTATTTACAGGTTTTCCTCTGCTTCATATCCACCGAACCAATATCTGCAGTATCAGTTATCCACAGCAGAAAAAATAGGAACACATACCATAGACTCGTGCTGGAAAATGCCTAGAGAGGCATCCTTTCGAGGAATCATTAAGTCCTCCAGTGCAACTCAATGGTACAAGAAGTCCTATATTTTAATAGGGTTTGCTATTGTCCACAATTTTATTTATAAACAGGAAGTCCAGGAATGTTTCCCCTGTGGATATGAGGGGAGCGAATTGTAATTCAAATAATGTCCATTTTACAAAACTAGCAGTGGACTTTTGGCCACTTCTATTTTTATTCTCTGCTTCTTTGGGCATTTTGGGCAGTCTGCACAGTTCTCAGATAATCCCAGGGGCAGAAAACTGGCCCTCAGACCTGCTACAGTTGCCCACCTCTGCCCTAAAGCATGGCATACTGTTGCAGACTGGGGTATACTACTTTACTACTGGGGAAAGCCTGCCCCAATGAAATGGGCAGCTCTTTCTAATGAGCCTCAGGCCCTACTACAACATACCCCCCTGCCCATAGCCTGGAAAAGTTGGGGTTCTGCACTACAACTCCCAGGATCCATAGCTAACCTTGCCAGTGGATCCTGGGAGTTGTAGTCCAAAAATTCACATTCCCAGACTCAGGTCATAGCTCCATTTCCCACTCCAGCTCAAATCCACCTCTTACCGATACTCTCCATCTGCATGTAGCATTTGCCTGGGAAGCAGTACCGCCAGAGCCCCTGGTGAGCGAAAGTGCCAGCAAGCCGGTACTGCAGCCAATGGTCGGTCACTGTGGACACCACCAGGAGGACGTTCCCCACAGAGGCACAGAACAGGCCTCCACCCATGAAGCTGTACATCCCTGCCTTAATTCTGAAGAAGCAAGAGAAGAAATTCAAGAGTAAGGCCTAGTGGTTAGCAGGAGCAAGAGAGTTGGTAGTGCTATCATTTCAGATTTCCTTAAAACTAGAGGTGAGGGTGAGACAAATTGGTAGGAAGCACAGCAACGACCCCCCCAATATTCAGAGCCTGCGGTAAAAGGGTATAGCCTTCCTCCATTGGGTTAAGAATACAATGATTCACTAAATAATTGGCCATTTCCTGCTTTTATTATGGTCTGCTCCAGGGAGTTTGGTGGCGCTCATGTCAGTGGGACAGTGAGTCCGTTCTGGGTTTTGGTCCAGACTTTAAAGCAGGGGTGAGCAATTGTGGGAGGGTAGAGGGCCATATTAGTGCCCTCCCCCTGGAGAATTTGGACAGCCATACCCCCCATCACACAGACCTCCTCGGAAAAATTAAATTCCTTATTTAAAGAAAAGGCCTCTCCTGAGACTAAAATGCCCCCAAAACGTAGTTTAAAAAATACCCTCACCCTCCCTAGAGAAGTGGTTCTTAACCTTTTTTTTTAATCAGGAACCCTCTTTAAATATCTTTTGTTGCTGCAGATTTAAACAGCAACAACAAACCTTTAACAGTTACACCACCCTCTAAACCTTCCCTCAGAGTTACCAGAGGGAGAGGAAAGACTTTTCTTCTGCTTCTTCCTGCCAGTTTGCGGCTGGAGTGGATTGATTGGCAATGTGCAGGCCAAGCCAGCCACCTTTGCTTTGACTCTTGTCATACAGCTGCTTCATTCCAGGGAGGAAGTGGGCTGAATGGCTGCTTCAAGCCTTCACGGACCCCCCTGTGAGGACATGTGGGCCATAGGGCTGCTTTTGTTGTTTCCAGGATCCCCTTGGGTAATTTTAAAAAAAGTTTCCCTTTTTTGTCCCCAAATGCATCCCAAAGCCCTCTAGGGCAGTGGTTCTTAACCATGGACCACAGGTTAAGAACCACTGCCCTAGAGGGCTTTGGGATGCATTTGGGGACAAAAAAGGGAAACTTTTTTTAAAATTACCCAAGGGGATCCTGGAAACAACAAAAGCAGCCCTATGGCCCACATGTGGCCTGCAAACCACATTTGCCCCACTCCAGCTATGATGGAACTGTCGAAGGTGCTGAACCTATTTGGGGGATAGGCCCCACGTCCTTTGAAATCTCTTTTGAAGTTCAAACTAAGATCTTGAATGGATTAATTCTGACATTGGATCTCCTCCCAGAGAAAGGAGAGGAACTGAATCACTTTGTGCACCATCATTGGGTGCCCTCCCCGCCCCCGTGTGTATGAAAGAGAGACAGAGACAGACAGAAAAAATGCTACTCACTGTGTAGAACCAGAGAACCAGGAAAGGAAATCAGAATTTGGTAGTTTTCTTGAGACTTCCTGATAGTTGATGTGAAAAGAAAGTCACTGAATGAAATGGGTCTTTTTCCTGTGCAGTCAACAAAATGGTGCTGAGAGTTTGGAAAAGTTCCTTTTTTCAAACTACAGCTCCCAGAATCCCCAGCCAGCATGTCCATTGGCTATTCTGACTGCGGGATTCTAGAAGTTGTAGTTAAAAAAAAGGAAACTTTTCTCCAAATTCTGAGCCTTCGTTGGTCATTAATTACAAAGGGACCTGGTTCATCAGAGGGAAAAAAACCTCCACCATTTACTTCAGTATATTTTTTCTCACAGTGACCAACCAGATGTCTTTTAGAAGCTCATAAAAAATGCCAAGGCAACAGTTCTTCCCAGCTTCATGTCCCTACCATCTGATATATGGAGGTATACTGCCACTGAAACTTGAGGTTCCATTTAACCACCCCAGCCAATTAATTCAACACATCTTTCATGAAGCCACCCTGAACCCTAAGAAAATAACCACCCCACTAGTTTTCTGAACTGCAAGAGCATGACTCACCTGTGAGTCAATCCTATTTTTACAGATAAATATTCATCACTATCTGGTTCCATATGCTTAAATTTTGGCTAGATCATGCTCAGGATGCAAGATGAGGAGGGTGTGGCTCTCCAAGTGTCCCAACGTCCATTATCCCTTATCATTGCAACCACCAAACTACCCCAACTGGTCTCAACTGATTTCAACCAATCTCAACTGATTTTCAGAAGCTAAGCAGGGATGTGCCTGGTTACTGTACTTGGATGGAAGACTGCCAAGGAATACTGAAGGACTCCAGGCAGAGCTGGGGTGGGGGGCAGGGAGGTAGAATCCTGCCTGTAACCCTGTAGAGGCGTTGCTGCCAGTCAGGGTTTGTAGTGCTGGGCTGGATAGACCAATGGCCTGACTTAATGTAAGGCAGCTTCTTATGTTCCTCACCATTGCTTGCACTTGCAGAAACTGCAGTCCAAAGATTTCTGGAAGGCCAAATGTTCTCCACACCACTTCTCTATGTATTTGTTGTTGTGTGCCTGCAAGCTGTTTCTGACTTACCGTAACCCTAACATGAAGTTTTCAGAGGGGAGTTGCCATTGCCTTCATCTGAGTGTGAGGGAGTGTGACTTGCCCAGGTCATCCAGGGGGTTTCCATGCCTTAGCAGGGTTTTGAACCCTGGTCTCCCAGAATCCTAGTCCAACACTCAAACCATGCCACCACACTGGCTCTCCTATGTGTTGATAGCAGCTTGTATAGCAATAGCAATATAGCACTTCTATTTCTATACTGCTTATCAGTGCCAAAGCACCCCCTAAGCAGTTTACAACATGTTAGCTGATTGCCTCCCAACAAGCTGGGAACTCATTTTACTGACCTACTGAAGAATGAAAAGCTAAATGAACCTTGGAGCCGATAGGATTGAACTTACAATGTTGTGGCTGCACTTCTGGCATTTAACCTCTGCACTACCAGGCCATGAACACTACAAATTCATACCTATAAGCAAGGATTTGAACCCTGGCCTCCCAGAGTCCTAGCCCAACACTCAAAGCACCACACCACATGGGGTCTCCTGTGTATTGATAGCACATTATATGTCCATGTATGACCATGTACACTATGAATTCATAGCTAGGAACATGGATTCAAAGTACACTGTATATCCAACAAGCTCCCTCACCACCTCCCGCCCCAACCACATCTCCAACAGGTGGTAGAGTCATACCTGAACACCCCAGGAGTCCCTTCCTTTCACGCTTGTAGCTCTGAGATGAGCTGATCCCCCTCCCAACCCGTTTCTAAGCCATTCCAGCTGTGACGTCTGTTGCTGAGTTGGCTCAAAGCTCTCCGTACCTAACTGAAAATGACCAATGATGGAAAGTGGGGGTGACATAGCGAGGTGGCTGTTTCCAAAAGGCAAATATGCACTGACAGCAAAGTCCCTCCAGAGCATTCTCTGGAGGCAATCAAACCTGCTGACAATCTAACCATTGGGGGAGGAACCAGGCCTAAATCTGCACAAAGGCACCCAAAGAGAGCAAAAACTGATGCTGAGCAATGTATTGGGGGGGGGGTTGTGCTGCTGCCCTGCATTCTTGCTTATCCCTTTTTCATGTTAGGAACACCTGAGCTGGTCTTCCCCCAAAGTGGTAAGCTCCAGATCTCTGGGACTACAACTCCCATCAGCCCAGCCAGCCTAATGGTTGGGGACAGATCTGTAGCTGCCATGGAGGTGGAGCAAAATGAGGGCATTTCCCCTGCCTATAAGAATCCTGTAACCCCACCCCATGATGAATTTTTCCTTCAGTTACAAAATTTCTAGCACTGCAGTAACTTCAGTCAAGCATATAAAATTATAGGGGTTGTCTGGATGGTGAAAATACTCTCTTGTAGAATTCACAGAGAATATGATCTCTCCCAATGAGATGTGGACAAGATTTGCAGTATTCAGAAGGGGGGGGGGAGGCAAAAATTCTGCAAACAGCGCAGTAAAAGGATTTGTGGTTTTCCCTGAAGTTTCTTGAAAATGTGAATAGATGCATGTTTTTGGATGTGTGAACATCAAAATTTGCATTGCTGTGCATTTTCACTCCATTGTCCTTTATGGACAACTAATTCGAATGGATGTGAATGGATGTGGATATGCACACAACCATGAAGACAAAACAACTTCACTTCAAATGAGTGAAAATGTGCACCCACTCACAGTAAACCATTGCGTCTAGACAGGCCCTGTTTCGACATCCAAAGAAAAGGAGGGAGCAAAGCGACCAAGGGGATGTGAACATTTTCTAGATGTGAAGGGTTTTCAAGGTTTCACTCTCTACAATGCTAGAATTTTGGAAATTGAAGGAAAATTTCACGGGGAGTAGGTATAACCTGAAGAAGTGGGGAGGGGGTCCATGGGAGCCCATCCGTGATGCCAAAATCTCAGTTATTAATTGGGGGTTTATTAGCTCAAATGAATGGTTGAGAGGTCATGTAACTTTTGGGATGTTGTGCACCTATGTATACCAGTACTCACTGCAGAGAACTCCAGTTAAAGTAAAATAAATAGGTTTTTATTGGAAAATAACTAAAAGGGAACTCACACGTGCAACGCACGCTCACAAGAACCACACAAGGCTAACGAAGAGTTTAAGGCAGAAGGGTTGGCTAGAGGAATAGATTCAGGAGATAGGGCAATAATTTTCAGTCCTGAAGATGGGAACAAAGTACTCAGATGACAGTCGGAGCGTGGCACTGATGTCCGGTCTGGGAATGCGGTGACAGAGTGGCCGGGTGTCCACAGTGATACAGTGGCACACATAGCTATTGTTTGGGGCTAATATTTATACTGTATTTTGTGTCCAGAGGGGGGTGTTTGGGGTTAGAATAAAGCATATATGGGTTTCCCATTGTTTAAACAAAGGAAACTGAAACTGCTTATTGCTCTTCCTGGCCGAGAGATAGGCATTGATGGGTTTATGATAACCTTCATATTGTAGGACACGGAGGGGAGATGAGGGATACTTCTTGGGGGTAAGAGTTGGTTTCATCACTTGTTTATAATGTGTAACTCATTGCCAAGGGTACTCAAGACAGGATTAGCACATACCACCTTAATGGCATTCTGTCCTAGGGGCATTGCTTAATCCTATCTTGAGTGTGTCTGCTAGTATTTTTCCACAACATCTTCCTAGATCCTTGTGACCTCTGTTTGGCCTCACCTTTTGGTCTACCCAGGTCCATTAGACCTCATGAAGCATCTTAATATTGCCAATTATGAGATGTTATACGGAGGAGTTGTAGGGAATGGTAACACAGGGTTGTTGCCCAAAACATTCGGAACAGGAGTAGGCAAAGTGTAACCCACAGGGCTTGGGGGGGGGATCTGCCCCAAATGCCTTATATGAGCATAGGGAGAAATTTTGCCATGTTTTTGCAGCCCCTTGCACCCATTTTAAGCCCAAGAGGGTTTTTAAAAAAAACAACAGGAAGGGAACTTAAATTCCTTCCAAGTCACTTGTTGTTTTTTTTAAAAGTCCTCTCTTGGGCATAAAATGGTCTGGGGAACAAAAATGGGTCAAAATTGCCCCCAATGACCAAAAAGGGCATTGCTGGGGGGCTTTCTACATAGGGATGCAATGGGGGCAAGGCTTTGCAAAGTCTCCTGACGAGAAATACAGCCCACTGACCCGATAACTGCTCACCCCTAATCTGGAGGGTCAAATGTTCTCAATCCCTCCTTTACAGAATGGGGTCTTATGTCTACTCCAAAGGAGAACAAAGTAGGTGGCATGCAGTCCTTGGTACCCCTAATTGCAGCCCCTGAATCCTCCCAGAACCCCCCCCTAACAAATTAATTTTGTTCAGGCTGGTCTTCAAGCATTTTTTTTTACCTTCATCACACAAACAAACAAACAAACAAACACCTGAAAATGCAGCAGTTTCCTTCCTCTAACCCCCCAGAGCCTCTAAAATCTTTCAAAAAAAAAAAAAAGCCCCAAAATCTGCCAAAGGGGTAGCTGGAAGTGGTGTTGTGTCACTTAAAACTTGCGGAAATGCACCAGTGCAACCCTCTGGGCAGGTGTGGGGCAGAACAGGCTCCACACCAGTGCAGTTGCCCACCCCTTGGTTCAGACTAACCTCTTTCAACCTGAAAGCCAAATTGAGTTCCAGAGAAGATCTGGGGAGCTCCATTCCAGTGGTGGGAAGGGCTAATAGCAAAAGGATGGGACCTCAAAAGCTTGTATCATGTTTTAGCTGACAATTCCTACTGAATCCATTCTTTCCAAATAACTTCATTAGCATATGGGGCGGGGTTTGTGTATCTTCCCCATAGGCAAATGTAGTGGCCAATATATAGTGACTCTTCCATAGCAAATGGAATATAGTTTAATTTAGTATTTTGCCCAGATTTTCTTTCACATAACGTTTATCAATTATTTAAGAGCATGTTATGCCGTTTTTTTACTTCTGACTCTTTTCAACTTTTTTTTTTTTTTGATCCGTGCTTGGTTTTGTTGACATTTTATTTTGCAACTAATTTTGGTTGTAAGCCAGTTTGAACCTTTCTTAGAAAGTAAAATCTGAAAGCAAGTAATTATTTAAAACAAATATTTAAAATATAGAATATAAAAAGTACATTGTGTACAGTTAAACATTGTTTACAAGACTATTTGTTATAACAAAGGTAAAAATATTTGTGAAGTCAAGGCTTTCACTGCCGGCATCCAGATTTTCTTTTTTTCCGGGCTGTGAAGCCATGCAAAGTTCAGCCACAAGAGGGCACCATCAGGTCATATTTCATGGGATCCCTTTCTAGGAATTCACTGCATCCCTGAGCCAAAGTCATTGTTTCCAAACAATATAATGTAACTTTGTCCCATCTGTGTGGATTTATATTTCCCCTGGTGAGGTCTGAATAAAAACAATGAAAAATTGCAGTGCAAACACCCTATCTTGTTTGCAGTTAGAAATAACTAAGTAACTATCTTTCAGTGGTTGAGGCCAAACGGACACAGTTGAGACTTAAAACAGGGAAATCTGCACAGCCACAATTATTCTGCTCAGTAGGTATGTACAGAAAACCATAAATCTTCATGTAATTTTTCTTTGTTTTAAGCAAGTTTCTAGAGCTCATTTGGTAAAGAAAAAATTGCAAAATCAAAGTGGAAACTCACGCAGGCAGATTTTTAAGGGAATTCTAATGAACCGCTTGGCATCTTGTAAGCCTTCACAAGACACCCTTCTTTATCCCTAGCTCCATGCATGCATTTCTGACCCCATCTTTTTATCTCCATACCAGTATGGTGCAATAGATGTTCT
This sequence comes from Gambelia wislizenii, assembly GCA_030847615.1. Lineage (NCBI taxonomy): Eukaryota > Metazoa > Chordata > Lepidosauria > Squamata > Crotaphytidae > Gambelia > Gambelia wislizenii. The sequence goes on along the minus strand of JAUMIR010000010.1, from coordinate 28,694,768 downwards.
GGATCTGGACCAAGCTGGCATGACTTCAAACTGCTATAGTCATGATCATTAGTAGTCAGTTTTTATAAAGTTGCTCAGCCTATTATTTTCCAAGGGCAGTGTGTATCCAGAGGTTATTAGATTACAATTCCCAGAAGCCTCGAGCAGCATGGACAAGGGTCAGGGATTCTGGGAACTGAAGCCCACCATCTGAAGCCTCCTTAGTTTTGGCTTATCTGATTACGTGGGTCATTGTGTTGATACAATACGGTAGGTTGTTCTTCTTGGAACAAATGAATCCACATTTTGTTATGGTTTAGAAACATGTTTCTACAAAGACCCCTTTAAATTTATTTTTGAATGCAGGCCACCCATTTCGAATTTTTTAGAGCTAAAACTACACAACCCAAATCAAATCAGTTATCACATTCACACAGAAGCTGTGATGAATTCAATGGGATCTATTCTCTGGGTCTACCTCCTTCAACCTAGGGCCTTCCAGATGTGGACTACAATTCATATCATCCTTTGCTAAACTCAAGGGCTCTGGCTCCTAAGCCAGCATGCATCCAAGTGGCATAAGAGAGTAGCGTTTCCACCTCTCATTTTGCATCCATTCTCTTTGCTTCTTCATTCTAACAAGAGGCAAGCACACAAAGAAACATACAATCACGCAGGTTTTGTTCAAGAAACAACCTACACTGCAAAAGCAGTGCCAACTTTATTGTACAAACTAACAAACAAGGAAAGCCCATGTACTTAAATAAAAACCATGACATCCTGATATGTATGGTTTGAAAGGGATAAAAGTTTGAGCCTGAGGAAACAGGCTATCAAAACAATAATTTAACTCTGAAGTGCAAATCCCCACAACAGTATTATTCTTTAAGGCAACCCAGGTTCACTACATTGAGGATAAACAGGGATTTTTTCCCCTCCCAGCTTTTCAGGGAGCCTCAGCATTGAGCCCACCAGTTCTAAAACTGTTAGGGTTAATACATTTGGATTTATCTAGACTGGCAGCAATACAACTTAACGTCTTATGAGCGATCTACACATGCTTTAACTGCAAACTGGAGTCCCTGAGATGCTACCAATCTGGACTGTGTGCAGGGGACATCTTTCAATGTTTCCCCTATGTAAAATAAAACTCTCAATGTTAAAGATTAGGGAGAAGGTGAAACCTGAATCCTCTTGCCCATATCTTGGTTTTCAGTTGTTTTTATGTTCAAATACGTGACTCTTCCCCACTCTGGAGTCTGAAATGGTACATTCTCAGTGTGCCATGTGATTTAGATGTACACAGCCTCAAACACTGAGCTTTCCACTTCTGCCAATCAAGGAGAATGCTGGAAATGCCAATTAGCAACTGACACCAACATCAACAGATAGATCAACATCTGTATCAACTGTTAAATGAACAAAGTTACAATTTCAAGATGCAGCTTATTTTAAAGGCAAACAGAACCAATGCCTTAACCCTTCACCATAGGAACAAGCACAAGCCACCAACCAGTTGAAATGAAATATTTTGGTAGAATCTTACCAATGAACTATGCCAGTTTTTACACCAATTATTTTGGTGAATGCACTGCCCATTTGCTGAGTTAAGCAGTAGTCTTATTTTGTCAATATGGTGAATAAAGGCCACTGGGAGGACTGGAACACATGCATCCACTGTAATGGGAATGCCATCCCAAAACTGCATCTCCCTTTTAAGGCCTACTTTCATGCACACTCCAAGGAGCTGAGAAACTTTTGGCTGTCCAGATGATTTGGAGTACAACTTTCATATTCCTTACCACTAGCCACACTGGTTGGAAGTTTTGGAAGTTATAGTCCAAAACATCTGGAGGACTGTAGATTTTGAGGGGTAAAACATACCACTGGGATGATGTTGTCTCCTCACCACAAAGGGGTAGGGCAGGTAAAGAACTGCTCAACAAAAATTCCCAGAGTGCTTTGTGGAACAAACCATGACAATTCACTCAATTTGAAACTGCTTTCAAGCTACCTGAATCGAAAGAGTGGATGCGCAAAAACACTAGCCCTAGTCCTTTGTCTTTTTCATGTTTTGCCAGAACAGTTCGGAGTGAATTGCTTGGGCTCTCAACAGTTACAGACAACTTGATTTCCCTCTCCCACTGGAAACAATTACCTCCCTTCTGAAAGAATAGCAGTGGCATGGAATATTATCCTTAGGTCCCAAAGTGGAACTCTCCCATGAGGGTACTCAAGAGCAAACTGGCAAACTACCAACAGGTCATGTTATGTCAACTGATCTCATACTTCCATCTGATCAGACCAGATAGCTTAGGACAAACTCCCTGGACAATCCACCACCCCCACTCCATCCACCATGGCATGCTTCTTCTTAATTCTTCCCCTAGATCCCTCCCACCCAATCTCGTGGCCCTGATCTATTCCCAAGCTTTTGACTCCTCACCAGCTGCATTCTTCGGGGATTGCTCCTCCTCGCTGGGTTTGGATGACTCTTTGTCTGTGTCAATGGCCAGATCTGTGGAGCCTTCAGAACTGGACTTCCCTGGCAGGTCAGAATAAAGGCCCTTAAGGTAGCTGACAAACCCCCCATTCTTGCTCTGATCTGCCTGAGACACAAAAGACTCCTTTCTTGTAGCGCTTGATTCAGGATCTTCAGATGGTGACCCCAAAAGAGGAGAGGCCCTTGGCCTCAATTTGGTTGGACTGGAGGATGGGGTACATTTGCTTTGACAAGCTTCACTGGTTCTGGAAGTGTCCCCTTGGTTTTTCTGGTGGTCAGGATGGGAAACACTGGCCTGAGTTGCAGAACTTGTTTCTTTGCTCTCATAATCCATTTCCCAGTCTTCTCCACCCACCTGAATCAATGATGGTTTGGCTGGACAAGCATCTCTAGCTTTACTAAGGGAGCTAGTCACCTCTAGGTTGCCTTGGTTCTTCTGCCACCCCACCCTGACATCGTCCGAACGTCGTTTGGCTTCTGGGACATCCCATGGCATCTTTCGATGACTCCCCTCTTGGTTCCTTCTACTGCTACCAAAGTTTGAGCCAAATGGGGACCCTTCTCTTCTCCAGTCCTTTGAGCCGGACCTACTGAAGCATGACTCAGTGGTGTCTTGTCTCCGGTCTCCCCAAGACCTTCCATTACTGGGCCGCCTGCCTTGCCAATTGTTTCCACGACCTGATCCTTCCTCTCTTTGATTCCAGCCCACTGTGGATTGGCTGCTTTTCCAGGCACTTGCTGAGTGGGGCTGGCTGGAGCTAGGCCAGGCTTTTGCATAGTTTTGATGGGTGGGGCTGACCCAACGCTGTCCAGTATTTTGATTCTCTGGAACTCCAGCATTCGAACCTCCTTGGCCACCATAGCCTCCCTGGGGTGGTCCAAAATGATGGGCCCCCCCAGTGGGATGTGGAATGTTGGCAGGGTTTGCCACACCACCGCATGAGGAATGGTGGCAAGACCTGCAGCAACTCACGGCATGCTGAGTAGCTGGACAGGGACATGTGGGGAATGACCCTTGCCCACCATGGGCAGGTAATGATGGCAAGGCATTCTGTGCCCCCTTAGTGGCACTGTTGAGCAGGAAATAAAGGACGTCCAAGCGTACAGGGACTGTATAGGAGGAGAGATTGCTTGGGGACAAGGTAGATGATGATGATGCACGGCCCAGAGAAAAGGGCTGAAGATCAGAAGAGGCAGCAGTGGACATTTCTGTGGAGGATGAACCAGCAGACACCAAAACCGCTCTCTTCTCTGAAGAACAGCAGTTGTCTGGTTTCTTTTCAGCCATGATGTTAGCACAAGTTGTGGGTATGAAGAAACTGCACAACAAAGGAGAAAAGAGAAGGGGCAAGACAGAGAGATTTAGGGAGTCTCCATTGCTTCCTAGGCAAGGTAGGAAATCAATCATGAAAATATCAGCCTATCTATCACCCTTTCCTCCCCCAGTGTCTGCAGGCTGGTGACTATAAAGCAAAGGTGGAAAAATGTGTTGTCTTAGTGGCTATTTCTACAATCTCTCCTGGAAGCCTTCAGGAGCAGCATTCCGCCTTTTAAATAGGTTGCAGAGCCCTCTGGCAGTGTTTAAGATTAAACAAATACCAGAGCTTTTCTTTTTTCAAAATTCCCATTGGACGATTGGCCCCTACTCTAATGGGGGGGGGTCTGTGTTTGTTTTGTGCTTATGACAGACCATGTGGCTCTTAGATCTGCTGGAGCTGCTCACCCCTGGTATAAAGGGAGCTGCGAGTTAACCCACCAATGAAAAGAAATCAACAGGTTTTTAAATTGTACTTTGATCCTCCAATAATTTGAGTTCTCTAGGCAGTGAAGAATCCATTATAAATATAAAATGTGTGTGTGTGCGCACACACATGTGCTCCTTCAACACCTGTCGACTTGCGGCAACTCCATGAAATTCAAGGGTTTTCTTAGGCGAGGAATACTCAGAGCTGGTTTTCCAAGTTTCTTCCTCTGAAATGCAGCCTACAGCACCTGCCTTTAGGGCATTTAGCAACTAAATCCAACATTAGACCTACTACCAAAGTGAACTGGACTTATCAGGCACACCTGACTTATATCCCAACAATTTCATTGGTTCTTCTCTAGGTAGGACTAACTGGATTTAGTCCTATGTTGTGAAGGCAAAGAGAGCGGGTGATCCTATTTAATTTTTTGCTCCACCACCAGAATAGACTTAATGCAGAAAAACACCCCCTCGGTATCCTGAATTATTCTTCCATAGGCAGGGAGATTTTCATCTGGCAAAGCATCTAAAGCTGTTGTTTAAAGTGGAGCAGCCATTTTAAGGTCATAGAATCATAGAATCATAGAATTGCAGAGTTGGAAGAGACCACGAGGGCCATCCAGTCCAACCCCCTGCCACGCAGGAAATCACAATCAAAGCATCCCCGACAGATGGCAATCCAGCCTCTGTTTAAAGACCTCCAAGGAAGGAGACCCCACCACGCTCCGAGGGAGTGTGTTCCACTGCCGAACAGCTCTTACTGTCAAAAAGTTCCTCCTCATGTTGAGGTGGAATCTCTGTTCCTGGAGCTTGCACCCATTGCTCCGTGTTCCAGTCTCTGGAGCAGCAGAAAACAAGCCTGCTCCATCCTCAGCATGACATCCCTTCAAATACTTAAACAGGGCTATCATATCGCCTCTAAACCGTCTTTTTTCCAGGCTAAACATACCCAGCTCCCTAAGTCTCTCCTCATAAGGCATCGTTTCCAGACCTTTCACCATTTTAGTTGCCCTTCTCTGGACACGCTCCAATTTGTCAAAATCCTTTCTGAATTGTGGTGCCCAGAACTGGACACAGTATTCTAAGTGAGGTCTGACCAAGGCAGAATAGAGTGGCACTATTACTTCCCTTGATCTAGACACTATACTTCTATTGATATATAGTGGCTCGGTGAGCAGAGCACATGCTTTGCACATTAAAAGCATCATGTTCAGTCCCTCATGTCTCCAGGTTAGACTTAGAAAGACTCCTTCTTGAGTCCTGGGGTCTGTTACCAATCAGTGCAGACCATGGTGCGCAAGTTGTGGCCCTTCAGATGGGTCCATGGCACAAAAAGTTAAGAACCTCTGTCTTAGACTGAGAACAAGGAAACCACTCCCAGCCTAAAGGACAAAATTCAGTTTCAGAGTTCTTGGGGATTACATGCTCAATGGGACCAAAAATACCAACATACTTTCACTGAAACCTCTTGTTGCTGGTAACTAAGGCTGCTGCCACACTGCAGAAATAATGCAGTTTAACAGCACTTTTACTATCATGGCTGCATCCTATGGAATCCTGGGATTTGTAGTTTGTTGTGGTACCAGGGCTCTGACAGATAAGGCTAAATATCTCTCAAAACAACAAATCCCAGAATTCCATAGCACTGAGCCAGGGTAGTTAAAGTGGTGTCAAACTGCATTATGTCTGCAGTGTAGCAACAGCCTATGTCTTAGGAGAAACATTTCAACTTGTTAAAATAGGGGGGGTAGGGAATGTACAAAAACTGGGAAACCATCAAATGGTATCATGTGGAAGGGAACTTGGGGAAGTGGGACCCCAGAAGGCCAAAGGTCCCATGTTCCAGGTTGTAGCTATGGGTCTCAGCCGCAACATCCATTTGTGATACCAAGCTTAAGCCCTAGCAGACAGATTTGAACCAAGGTGATTTACATCACCGAGAGAAGGAACTGATTTAAAATTTCTACCTTCTATTCCATATATCTTCTACACAGGCATGCTTGCCAGCTTGTGTGTGTGTATGTGTGTGTGTGTGTATATATATAATACACACACACACACACACACACACACACACATATATACACACACACACACACATTCACAATACAACATTAAGTAACTAAGTAATGTTTATAGGCCTAGGAGCCTATGTCCACCTGTCTTATGCAGAGTAGTTACCCTTCTGGTATTTTGGGCTACAACTCCCATAACCCTTCATCTTTGGCCATGCTCTCTGGGCATTATGGGAGATGTGAGCCAAAACATCTGGACAGCACTGTCAGTTTTGCCTGCTCCTTGTCTTGCACAGAATACAGATATTTACTTCACCCTGAGTTTACAAAACTGAGGATTTGCAGACGTTTCTCTGCAGACATAAAAATGGATATTTAAAGCCAAACTAGACATGACATTATCAGAGATGGGTTCATGCATCGTAGTCATGATAAATACTTCTAAACGTTTAGAAAAATATTAATCATTTGCATAACAAAGATTACACATGACTTAATGTGTCATTTACCTTCAGTGGATGCAATGCCGGGTGATCAATATAACATTAAGAGATCAAAGGGCAGACTTTTAATATGCTGTTGCTCTACAATCAGCTGTCACTCACCAGGTTGTATTTTAGGAGAACAAAGGGGAAAAGGCACTGGAAGCAAAACACAAACCAAGAGAGAAACATTTTCAGAGTGCCTACATAAATTGCCCAGCATGTTTCAGAAATGTTTGTAGGAGTCCTCAAACATTTCTGGAATGCCCAAACTTCAGTTTGTCCCTGAAGAAGGATTCGTGACTTTTCTAAAAAGCACCTGAGGTTTCAATTACAGTTGTCCCTCTGTATCCACGGATTTGGTATCCAGGGATTTAAGTATTCACAGCTTGAAAATATTCTTAAAAAAATAATAATCCAAAAAGCAAACCTTGATTTTGCCATCTTATATAAGGGACACCATTTTGCTATGCCATTGCATATAATGGGACTTGAATATTCAAATTTTGATATCCACAGGGGGTACTGGAACCAAACCCCAGCAAATATGAAGGGACAACTGTACTGTAGTAAATATAGGCACTTAGAGAACTTACTTGGGTTTTTGTTTCTTATACTACAGGAGACACAACAGAACTATTTTTTTAAGATCATAATTTTTCATCCACCCCAGAGCCAGCCTAAAGGTTGATGCTTATAAGCATGTACAGAGTGTGTCACCCTTGTAAGAATTTTGAACCAACTCTGGGACTCAGGGATAGAGGGTGCTGAACAGCTTGAATCCCAAACTACATAAACGAAACCACATATAAAGGTTTCCCCTCTGTGCTCAATGGGGCTCACTCCCTAACAGGAACCCAAAGGACTGCATGTCTCTAAGAGTGAAGATGATCTTTGAAGGTAATCCCACATGCTAAGATGAGGACAGTGACTACCTGGGGATCTTCTAACACCATGGTCCTCCATCCCCCATCAGCTTGGTGTTAATGGAAGTACCAACCCAGCACATATAGAGACTACTAGGTTGGGGACGGCTGGTTTTCAGACCAGGCCTCCTTTATTCTTCCAACACTTTTTCCAGCCAATTTGATTGATGTTTTTACTGTTGGATGTTCTGTGGTTGTTGCTGTTTTTGTTTGGTTGTTTATTGTTCTCACTTTAATATTAAATAAGTTAATTAATAATAATAATAATTTATATTCCGCCCCTCTATGAAACGCAATCGGGGCAGCTTACAAGAATGTATTAGATACATTTAGGCTAGTACCTTTACAGTGCAATCCATACACACCTGCTCAAAAGTAAGCTATACATTTCAAAACCCACTTACTTCAAAGAGGAGTTTAGAAAAATCCCTTGTTTGAACTACACTTCTCCAAATGTTCCACACAACACAACCCCATTCTCACATAAATCTGGAAGTAAGCCTCAGAGAAGTGAATGGGACTTGCTTATGGTGGCTAGAGGAAATACTGAGAGTTGTAGTACACCCTCCCAAAAAGAGCAGGTTTCTTTTCATCTTTTCCTAGGATAGAAGTTGACAACTCTCCAGATGTTGCCAGACTGCTACTCCATCAGCACAGCCAATTGTAAGGGATCATGGGAGTTGCAGTTCAACACCAAGAAGACAAGTAGCACATCCTGGCCCTAGAAATAAGCCCCAGTGAAAGCAAATGGCTTACTTCTGACAAGGATTGCACTGTCCAGTCTAATTCTTATTGGTCATGTCTAAATTGAGTAGACCCACTGGTTTTCCTTGATTTTTTTCCAGGTTGTGAGGCCGTGTTCTGGAATAGTTTCTTTCTGACGTTTTGCCTGCATCTGTGGCTGGCATCCTCAGAGAATGGTTGTGTAGGTGTGTGTGTGGAGTTTATATGCTGTGAAACCCTGTTGGGGAGGATATGTAAATTTGTGTAATTGAATGGTTAGTTTCTGGGTATAGAAATGCAAGGCTCGTTAGTGTCTGTTTGGCTAATGGCTGGTTGGTGGACCATTATCTGCTGGGAATCCCCCTGTCCCAAGGGGGACAGCAGATTATTTTTAAACCATCTACCCAGATGATTTTAAAACCATGAATTTTAAACTATTTTAATATGTACTGGTTTTATTTGTACTTTTAAACAGATATTGTGTGTTTTGATGTATTTATGTATTTGGTATGCATTTTAACCAAGACGCATGTATAATCGTTGATTATTATTATTATTTCTTATCTGCCTCTTGCCAAGGCTCGATTCCCTGTATTATTATTATTAATAATAATAATAATTCTATACACGCCTGTTCAAAAGCAAGCTATACAATTGAAAACCCACTTATCTGAAAGAACAGCTTGGAAAAGTACACACACACACACACGCACAGATATAGATATATGACAATCATAGATAATAATAATAATAATTCTATACACACCTGTTCAAAAGTAAGCTATACAATTGAAAACCCACATACTTGAAAGAACATCTTGGAAAAGTACACATACAAACACACATATACATACACACACACACACATATATATGAGAATTAATAATAATAATTAATATTATTATTCATAATATCACACATATGTAATATTACACATGTATTATTACATTACACATGTGTAATACACATCTGTTCAAAAGTAAGCTATGCAATTCAAAACCCACTTACTTGAAAGAACAGCTTGGAAAAGTATACACACACACACACACACACATATATATATATGAGAATTAATAATAATAATAATAATAATAGTTCTATACACCCCTGTTTAAAAATAAGCTATACAATTGAAAACCTACGTACTTGAAAGAACGTCTTGGAAAAGTACACACACACACATATACACACACACACACACACACACATATATATATATGATAATTGATAATAATAATTAATATTGTTATTAATAATGATAGTTCTATATACATTTCTTCAAAAGTAAGCTATGCAATTCAAAACCCACTTGAAAGAACAGCTTGGAAAAGTACACACACACACACACACACATATATATATATATATGATAATTAATAATAATAATTAATATTATTATTAATAATAATAATAATAATTCTATACACATCTCTTCAAAAGTAAGCTATGCAATTCAAAACCCACTTACTTGAAAGAACAGCTTGGAAAAGTACACACACACACAAACACATATATATGATAATTAATAATAATAATAATTAATATTATTATTAATAATAATAGTTCTATACACATCTCTTCAAAAGTAAGCTATGCAATTCAAAACCCACTTACTTGAAAGAACAGCTTGGAAAAGTACACACACACACACACACACACACATATATATATATATATGAGAAATTTGTGGCCACTTTTTTAGGGGGGGTACTGTGGGGGGGGGATAATGACCCACGAATCTGTGTGTGTGTGTGTGTGTGTGTGTGTGTGTGTGTTAGGCTTCCCCCCACCTTCCCAGTGCAGCCTACAGTCGACTGGGGCAAGCGGGAGAAGCTGCCCTCCACCCCCGTCTCCTCTGCTGCGATCCACTTTACTGACCGTGGACGAAGCTTCTCCCACGCGCCCAAAACAGCAGGGAGCATGCGCGAGTTTTACCCGCCGGAGAAAGGTTGGCTGAGCGCCCGTTAAAAAAGGGCGGGGCGCCCACTTAAAAAGGGGGCGGGCCCGGAGGCGTTCCCTTGGTCTCCTCGTCGCGGGGAATGGCGGCGCTGCCTTCAGAGAGGGCGGAGTCTCTTCACCTGAGTGGACGGGGCTTACTCTTAGTCTACACTGGAGTTGAGTTGCCAGGCAGCCCAAAGGAGGGAAAGGAAACTAGTTCAGATCTGGAGGGGGGATTGCTTGCCAATGAGGGGATCATTATACATGATGAGGGGGATGATTATAAATGAAGGTGATAAATCATCTCCATCATCCTTAGTCAAGAAATCATCCCCACCCACCCCCTAGGTTTCAAGACCTTCCCACTAATCCAACCTACACAAATAATCCATTTTATAATGGGTACATTATAAATTATGGATTATTTATAATGGATAAATAATCTTGAAATTATTTCCCATGGCACCGTCTGATGGAATCCTGGGATTTGTAGTTTTACAAGGTCTTTAGCGTTCTCTGCCAAAAGAGCACTGGTGCCGCCGCAAACTACAAATCCCAGGATCCCATAGGAAGAAGCCATGGCGAGTAATCCAGTTTCAAACTGGATTATTTTGTGTGGTGTGGGTGCACCCCAGCTCTCCAAGCCTGGATCAATAAGAATAGTCTTTGTAAACCACTCTGAGAGCCTTTGTGGCTGAAGAGCGGGGTATAAATACTCTAAATAAATAAATAAAATATTATTACTGATTGTCTAATATAATTGGATAATAAGAATAGTATTGAGAATATACAATATTCTCCCTTCATATTTTGGAAGATTGGGTTCCAGAAGGCAGAACAGGGAACCAGCATTATTGTAAGGAAGTTTTGACAAAGCTGAGAGAAAGTTGCGGGGGGAGGCCAGAACTTTGGAAAAATGGTTTCATTCTTCCTCAAGACAACGCACCTGCTCACACAGTACTTTCTGTGGAGGAGTTTTTGGCCAATAAACACATGACTAAACTTGAACATCCTCCATATTTGCCAGATTTGGCACCATGTGACATTTTTCTTTTCCCTAAAGCAGTGGTTCTCAACCTATGGTCCTTCAGGTGGTCTGGACTTCAACTCCCAGAATTCCTCTGCATTGGCCATACTGGCTAAGACTTCTGGGAGTTGAAGTCCAAAACACTTGGAGGACCAAAGGTTGAGAACCGCTGCCCTAAAGTGAGATTGGTGCTTAAAGGAACATGCTTTGAGTCAATTGATGCAGTAAAGAAGAAAAAGGCAGATGTGACAGAAACTGATCTGCTCCACACCTTTGACCAATGGAAAACAAGACTGCGTTGGTGTGTGAGTGTGAACAGGAGTATATTGAAGGGAACAAGCATTAGAATTGTAATATATATAAATAAAGATGGGTTATTGTATCAGTCTTGTTATTTAATAGACAGACCTTGTAGTTCATATTCTTGGAGCCTTCTTGGAAGCACCGGAAGCCATGCCAGGCAGGCATCAGGATCCAGCCCATTGGGCTTTTCAGGAGTTCCCAATGGCAATTTAAAACTAGTTCAAGGACAAACATTTTCAAAACTTTTCAAAAAGTAATTCAAGTCATAACCTCCAGTGGGTATCTATGCTTTCCAGCCTGAGGACCTAACCTATAATGGCAGTGTGTCTGCACATGTAAATCAGCTAGGTGACCTAAGTTTTTCTGTGTCTCTTTGCCCAGGCCCCTTGGTGATCATAACCAGAGTCCACAGCAGCTGTTTTAAAGATTATTCCTTTTTTAAAGTCAAGAGATGTGATTACTGATCTCTTCTATCATGTTCATTTCAGCCTCTGATAAACAGATTTAGCCAGGGCTGTTTCTGTATAGTAATTCAATCTCTGCAATATGTCCTTAACAGTCCATAGAAAAGATTAAGGGAAGTAAAACACACACACACCAAATATCATATTTCTATAATCCCATTTAATTCCCGTTATCCTTGCTGGCCTGGATGCAGGAAAGTCATTATCTGTGGTCCCTCTTCCAGCTCAGGAGATGACTTTGGACTGCAACTTCCACCATCTAGCTCATGTCTAGCTCATGGTCCCTCTATTCAGACAAACGTAACTGGGGGGCGAGGAGTCATACCCTCCAACATTTCACTGATGGAAACTGGGACATGTGTGGCCAAGACAGCAAAACATTGTTGATGAAGAACATAAAAGCTAAGAGAGGCTGCAGCAGTTGAGCCTAGTGGGAAGGGCAAGATCCAGCCCCCTTACCTCCCCCCATGTGTTAATTGAGTGCAAACTACTTTTTGTCCTTTGAACTCAGGTTACAGCAATTAACGTATGCTGAGGACAAAGGGAGGAAAGTGGTAGGGAGAGAGAGAAACCAGGACATTTTAAAAGCAGCTGAGAAAGTGGGACAGCAGAGGATTAATGAGGACTGTCCCTACCAAATTGGGACCATTGGAAGGTATGGCCATATACCCAATGCTGCAGCTGGGATCCTGCAGAGCTAAAACGCTCCCCTGCAGTTCTGTCCTCCAAGGGCTTGTCAAAACGGTGAGAATAATCCTAATGGAATTTGTGCTTTCATGGGGAATTCCATCTGTCTAAATGAGTTACCTTTTTGAATTGCGGAGGGGGGCGAAAAATACAAAAACAGTGTGATTGGAGACTTTGGAGATTTCCCTGTTTAAAAAAAAAAAAAAATTCAGAGGAAAATGTGCACCCCTGACCATTAAGACAACTGCATGAACTGTTGTGCGGTCTGGAGGGGGCAGAACAGACCATCCAATTGGTCAGGGGTGCACAGATGTGATTGTGCACTTTACCCTTTTTTTCTTTTTTGGCAGAAGGGACCTGACAGCAGCAAGGGATGGGAAAAGGACAACGGCTCTCTCCTCTTTTTCCCTCTCCCTGTGCTGCCTCCGCCACAGTCCCATTCACTTTCCTCACCACCACCCCACTGTGCAAAACAACATGGCCACCAAGAGACTGTGTGGACATCAATTCCGAGAGCCTTGCATGCACTAGAATTTGGCAAAATGCCATTGAGACAGAAGAAAGCTGCTGCAAGTTGCCTGTAATGCACAGGTATGTGCATTATTTTTTTCTTGTATAGACAACCCCCAAGACAAGAGAATGACTGAAGGCTGCTGCCTAGTGACAAGATGGGCCCTCACTCAGTCTCCCAGAGAGTTTGTAGATCCGACGAAGCAGAGCCGTTATCAGTCCACCCCATTTTCTTTTGGATTCTCCTCCCTCAGGAGAGCAGTGATCTGCTTCTTCAGGTACTCAGCTCTTTCCCGGGCCTCCTCGCTTGCTCCTGGATCATCCGTTTCCACCAAAACTTCCAGGACTGAGCGCAGGGCATCAGCATTCTTGACTGACTCCATCTGTTCACGGTCTGCTTTGATCTCTTCCACCCAGTCCAAATACGCCTGCAGCAACCCCATGTCGGACAGAAAACTGCTTATGATCTTGAGCTCTGGTTTTCTCTGGCTCAGCTCAGAGAGCACTTTTCTCCCAGCTGGGCTCAGTCGGTTCCCAACAATGCTGGTGAAACAATTGAGAGAAGCATTAAAATCACACATGGGATAAACAATATACAGCAAAATTGAAAGTATCTTATCTGTCATGCTGCCGCATACGTGAACAAAGAGACAGCAAACTTGCTACTGACACACTGCAGAAATAATGCTGTTTGACCCTGTGTTAATTATCATGGCAAAATGCTATGGAATCCTGGGATTTGTAGTTTTGTGAGATATCTAGCCTTCTCTGTGAGAGAGTTTTGTGGTGGTAGTCCATGGGTAGAATCTCTGATGGGATAGGAAGACCTGTATAGGCACAGCATTCTGTTCATAACAGGTTGGACATCAGCTCAGTAGCACAAAGGGGAGCAAAGCTGGTGGTGAGTTTACTGAAAGTGCAGTGGTGCTCCTAAAATTCCTGGCATCTAAGGGTTGCCATTTCCCTCTTCCCATAAGTCCCTAGTATGGGCCTTCCCCAAACTGGAAGTAATATGCCACGCTATTCTGCTTTAGTCAGACCTCACCTGGAATACTGTTTCCAGTTCTGGGCACCACAATTCAAGAAGGATATTGACAAGTTGGATACCCATGTTTAAATATTTGAAGGGATGTCATACTGAGGATGGAGCAAGTTTGTTTTCTGCTGCTCCAGAGAAAAGGGCATGGAGCAATGGACTCAAAGTACAGGAAAAGAGATTACATCTAAACATTAGGAGGAACTTCCTGACAGTAAGAGCTGTTCGGCAGTGGAATGAACTGCCTCATAGTGTGCTGGAGTCTCCTTCTTTGGAGGTTTTTAAACAGAGGCTAGATGGCCATCTGCTGGGAGTGCTTTGATTGTGTATTCCTAGATGGCAGGGGGTTGGACTAGATGGCCTTTATGGTATCTTCCAACTCTATGATTCTATGATTCTATATGAACACACACATAGATGTAGGCTGGGAATGAGAACTCTTTGGCCCATGGGCTACAGGCAACCCAGGAGAGTAGTTTCTGAGAAGCTTCCAGCCCCCCTGGATACTCTCAACATCCCCATCAGCCAAAATAACAACAACAACAACAACAACAACAACAACCCACACACACACAATGCATCCAATGGTCTCTAGCAGTGTATCCACACTACAGAGGTATAGCTGTTTTAACCCATTCTAACGGCTGAGGCTCCATCCTATGGAATCCAGGGATTTGTCGTATGATGAGCATCTTGGCATTCTCTGCCAGAGAGCTACAGAAATTCTATCTCCCTATCCATGCTTCAAATCCCAGGATTCTACAGGATGAAGCCATCACAAGTTGAAGTGGGATCATACTTTAATGCTTCTGCAACAGAAAGATGCCCTAAGAAGCACCCCCAAAATCCTGCATAATAAATAGTGACCAAAAACATAAATAGTGATCAAAAATGACTGGAACAGCACTCAGTTCCACAGAAAGAGCAGCATGGTATAGAGAGAAAAGCAAGTGCAAGTATGGGAACCAGGTGGGAATTTTTAAAGAAGTATTTTCAATATAGTGTATCACCAGATTCCACAAGGTTTTGTACTGAGTTGTATTTTGGTGTGTGTCTTTGTTTTTTTTAAAAAAATCTGACCATTTCTAATTGGTTCTTGATTTCTCTCTGAAATAATTTTATTTTGCTAGACTTCTGATTATTTTGCCAAGGCTCTGCAAAATTATCGGGCTGAAATGTCAACTGCAGGAACTCACGTCAAAAGTCGGAGAGTGGTGTTGCCCATCAGCGAATCCAAGATGTTATCGAGGCCACTGTCAGTGATGCCTGTGATATCCATGTACAGTTCTTCAAGGGTAGTGTTGTGCTGGAGAGCATCCCATAAGCTTCTCACTCCCTCAGAGCCCAGACAGTTCCCACAAAACCTATTAGGATGGGCGGGAGAGAAAAAAGCAAGAAGCTAAAGAATCTAACATTTTTCAAGCATTGGTGGCTGCTCCCAAGGTGTGAAATTCTTTTCCTTGGGAGTGGTTAACCCCTTCCCTTACCTCCTTGTCCAGCCAATGACCATGCTCCCTTATAGATGGTGAGGCAGGCAGCACCTCCCTTACCTCTCCATCAATCCCAAAATCTCCCAAATTCTAGGGTATAAAAACCAAAACAGGAGCTGTGGGTAGAAGAGGAATATATTTCTGATCACTCACAGTAGCCGTTTCACGCGACACTCAGGGGACCTCAATATTGCAGCTTCTATTACTGCTGCCTCCTGGTCCAGAGAATTGTATCGCAATCTGGAAAAGGAGGGATTGATTCAGAATGCAGACACCAATATCTGACCTTCCAAATCCCATTGAAAGGTAGTGTAAAGAAGACACTTCAGCCCCACCCTGACAGAGGTTACACCACTCCTGCTGCCTCCATATCGAACGGAAGAGCACATACTGTACTTTCCACTAGTGCTGGCCCAAGACATTTTGCTGAGCAACGAACAAGAGGGTGTTTTCTCCCATTAGACTGGCAGTTGAATCTTTTCCCCAAAAAAACCTGGTGATGGGAGAGAATCTTCTATTATATCTGAAGGCAGCAGGGCAGGTTAGGGAACGTAGGGCAAGCTGAGAGGCACACAGCTCTCTCCTCCAACATCCGGATACTGCCTCCCACCATCTGTCACCTGGGGCACGTTCACCCTACACAACTATAGCACTGATTCCACTTTAACTGCCATGGCTGCATACCATGGAATTTGTCATTTGTGAGACACTAGAGCTCTGTGACTGAGAATTCTAAATGTGTGTGTATGTGCCTTCAAGTTGCCTGTCAATTTATGGTGACCCCATGAATTTCATAGGGTTTTCTGCATTTAGGGCGGAAAAATGAAATGCATAAATATAGGATGGGAGAGACCTGGCTGAATGAGACTACGTGCGAAAGGGATCTAGGAGTCCTAGTAGACCACAAGTTGAACATGAGCCAACAGTGTGATGCGGCAGCTAAAAAGGCCAATGCAATTTTGGGCTGTATCAATAGAAGTATAGTGTCTAGATCAAGGGAAGTAATAGTGCCACTCTATTCTGCCTTGGTCAGACCTCACTTAGAATACTGTGTCCAGTTCTGGGCACCACAATTCAGAAAGGATATTGACAAATTGGAGCGTGTCCAGAGAAGGGCAACTAAAATGGTGAAAGGTCTGGAAACAATGCCTTATGAGGAGAGACTTAGGGAGCTGGGTATGTTTAGCCTGGAAAAAAGACGGTTTAGAGGCGATATGATAGCCCTGTTTAAGTATTTGAAGGGATGTCACGCTGAGGATGGAGCAGGCTTGTTTTCTGCTGCTCCAGAGACTGGAACACGGAGCAATGGATGCAAGCTCCAGGAACAGAGATTCCACCTCAACATTAGGAGGAACTTTTTGACAGTAAGAGCTGTTCGGCAGTGGAACGCACTCCCTCGGAGCGTGGTGGGGTCTCCTTCCTTGAAGGTCTTTAAACAGAGGCTGGATGGCCATCTGTCGGGGATGCTTTGATTGTGATTTCCTGCGTGGCAGGGGGGTTGGACTGGATGGCCCTCGTGGTCTCTTCCAACTCTGCAATTCTATGATTCTATGATTCTATGATTCTTAGGCAAGGAATCCTCAGAGGTGGTTTTGCCATTTCCTTTTTCTGAAAAATAAGGGGAGCCCTGGTGGCGCAGTGGTTAAATGCTAGTACTGCAAGCCACAAAGTTATGAGTTTGATCCCAGAGGGCTCCAAGGTTGACTCAGCCTTCCATCCTTCCATAGGTCGGTAAAATGAGTACCCAGCTTGTTGGGGGCAATTAGCTAAAAAAAAAATGTAAGCAGCTTATGGAGTGCTTAGGCACTGATAAGCGGTATATAAATATCAATGCTATTGCTATTGCTTTGCTAAATATAGCCTGCAGCACCTGATATTCTTTGGTGGTCTCCCATCCAAGTACTAACCAGATGACTCCCTCCCTAAACTGGCAATCTCACGATTCCGTAGGATGCAGCCATGACAGGTGCATATTTTAAGGAGAACTGGGGTGACAAAGTAATTAAAGGGATAGAGTTCTAAGCTAGTAATTATTTTTAAAAGAGCAATAAAAAATCTAACAGTATATAAAAAAATTGTTAAAAATAAGGGAGGGAGCTAATAGATATAGTTGCCCCTTCATATTCGCTGGGGTTTGGTTCCAGGACCCCCCTGGATACCAAAATCCGTGAATACTCAAGTCCCGTTATATGCAATGGCATAACAAAATGGTGTCCCTTATATAAGATGGCAAAATCACGGTTTGCTTTTTGGATTACTATTTTTTAAAGAATATTTTCAAGCCATGAATACTTAAATCCATGGATATGGAGGGACAACTGTACATGTTGAACTTCAATCAGAAGTAATTTTATTGTTGTCTTCTTATTGTGTATATGTGTGTTATATATTAGGTATTGTGATTTTGTGTTAATGTTTACTTGCTCCTTTTTTCTCTGTTCTTTTCCCTTTAAAAGTTAGTATGTTTCTGTTTCTTTTATTAAGTTTAATAACAATAAATATATTTTTTAAAGAAAAGTAAAAGAAATCATTGCATAGGGTGAAAGAGCCCCTGATATGACTGCCTTACTCTGTGTAATGAGCCTGCATTTCTGTGGGAAGAGGGTTCAAGTTCAATCCTTGGCATTACCAAGTGGGGACAGAAAAAAATCATGTCTGAAACCGTAGAGCGATGGTGCAAATCAGTGTCAACAATATTGGGCTAGACAGGCTGGTGTTCTCACTTAGGCTATGGCTGCTGCTTCCTATTTGCCTAACAACCAAGAGATTTACTTTCCTTGTCACTGTGCCAACTGCCAAAGCCCTTCTACAATCAAGAAATAACACAGATGGATTTCTGTTAACAAGAATTGGTCAGAGCCTGATGATCTGAAGCCATGAAGGCTCACATGGCTGGTGGCTACCTGATGCGTCAGACTAGGAAAACTAATACTGTCTCTAGGAATGTGTCACCTCCAACCTCAGGACTGGTGTGGATGGTCTACCCTTAATGAACGAAAAGTGAAATTTTGCCATTTTGATAAGTCCATTTTGACTGACATGCCAACTGTTTTCATGTAAGTCAGGTTAGGGAAAAACTCCATTTTTGGCCTGCATCTTCAGAGTCCACTAGCCTATATGGCCATGGCTATGCTGGCTGAAGGATTTTGGGAATTGTAGCTGAAAAACAGGTTCTGGTTAAGTAGATAAGCACTGGGTTGTGTCATTAGATTTACCAAAGTCTACTTTTTTTTTTTTACTTCTTTCTTTTTTAAAAAAAGAAAAAAGTGCAGGTTGACCCCGTATTCACAGAGGATACATTCCAAGACCCCCTGAGGATACCTGAAACCATGGATAATAGGGAATCCTATTATTTTCAGTGAGACAAACACCAGAAATTGATGACATAATAGCATTGGGGGACCTAGAAATGCCTAGAGAGAACATATTTTTTTGGACGTGGATAAGTGAAACCGTGGATACCCAATCCATGGATACAGGGATTTGACCTGTATGCTCACAACAACATATGTCAATGTTTTTCACTTCTTAAGTGTCTGGCTATCAATGATGGAATCCTGGGAGCTATAGTTCTGAGAAGAGCCTAGGGAACTCTAACAAAGGATTCTGAGCCCCATCTCAAAACATCACTTCCCAAGAGTCTTTGGGAGAAAATCATGATAATCACAGTTGGAAAGGGGAAAGACTAGTTTAAATACATAGCATGAACTATAATGGCATCCCAGTTTGCTCCCTCTCATGCTCTAAACACTCAGTATAGTGTTCCTTTTTTCTCACACAGAACATCCTGCAAACTGTAGTTCTGTTGCCAGTATAGATCTAGGGATCAAACATAGAATGCTCAGCACTTTAACCAAAAGACAATTTCCAGAATCCTCTAAGAACAAGCATGTCCGTTAAAGTCACTAAAAGTTATACATGTGTGTAGGGCAGATGTAGGCAAAGTGCTTCGCTTGAAATCCCAAAATGTGGCCTCTAAACTGCTCTCCCCAAAGCCCTGAAAACCTCCCACCACCACCACCATTAAATATTTTTGTGTTGATATTTGGGTTACTTTTTACCCCAAAGTCAGCCCAAAATGCTGCAAAATGGCCGCAAATGCAGCAGTTTACCTCCTTCCCCAGTTCTCCAACCCCTCTCCCTGCAAAAAAAAAAAAAAAAAAAAAACCACTTCTGGGGAAAAAAAAACAATGGCTGAAAATGGCCCAAACACAGCTGAAAGTGACACTATGGGTACACATTTACACTACACATTATTTGCCATGGCTCCTTCCTATGGAATCCTAGGATTTGTAGTTTGGTGAGGCACCAGCACTCTTTGGCAGAGAAGACTACAGACCTTGCAAAATGACAAATCCCGGGATTCCATAGGAAGGAGCCATGATAAATAATCCAGTTTCAAACTGGTTTGTTTGTGTGGATTCTCTCTAGGTCCCTCTTGTCATGCTGGCATGCAATGGTGCAGCCCAACAGAGGGTGTGGTGGGGAACAGACTCTTTCCCTTCCACAATTGCCCACCCCTGTTGTATTATAAAGTGGCCATCCCCTGAACTGCACCTTTCTTTCAAAGCAGGGAATTGGATAGCACGGCACCCTTTGCACATTTAGCCATGGCTGAAGCAAGGAAATTACTACAGCGGTAACTTACTGTAGAGTTTCACAGCGATGCAGAAGCCCTTGCAGTCGCCTCAGGCCTCTGATGCCCATGTTGCTGTAGCTTAAGTTGAGATTCCGGAGCATCTTAACCTCGGAACAGCTGAGAACATAGGCCAGAGCTGCACAGTCCGCTGGGTTCAAGGTTACCTTGAACAGATCCACCTCATCCAACTTGGAAGCTGCCCTCCGGGTCACTTCATCCTGGCGCAGCTCTGCCAGGCAGTGTAGTAAGGAAAGCAGCTTCCGGTCTGATTCATATTGAATCTTCTTTCCTAACCAATCAGCCAAAGGCATAAGGAAATCACTTGTCAGGTGTCCAGTCAACCCCTCCAGCTTACCCTCCATCCTGGAGGTCAATAGTCCCATGAAAAACCTAGAAAACATTTGCAGGTTGTCCCACTGTTGGGGTCCACTCAGGAATTCCCTGGTGTAGCTGAGAAGTCCATCCAAAGATCCATCTGGTGGAGACAGATGCCTCTCTGTCTCTCCATCTTCTTGAACATTGCCATCCCACCAGAGATCCAGGCAAGATGTTAAGTCCTCAGCACTGGGGTCTAACATTACCACGGAATAGAGTGCAGCTAAGAACTCTTGTATAGTCAAGTGGAAGAAGCCATAAACCTCATCATTCTCCTTGAAGAAGATCCGGTTCAAGAAAGTGCCAGGCAGATTCTGCAGGTCAAAACCGAAACCCTGTAGCTCATCTGTGTAGAAAACAGTCCTTTTTCTCAGTGTGGCAGCATAGGCAAGCTTGCCAAGCTGCAGTACTAGGTCTTTGACCTTTCCCAGACTGCAGTTTGGTCCTCCTGATGGAGACTTGTGCAAACGAAGGATGGTACACAGATACTGACGGTAGACCTCAGTGATGGTGCTGGGGGGAGAGGCTTCCATTGCCCCAGCACAGGGGAAAAATTCCCCCAGAGCTGTGCAGAGAATGAAGCAATAGAGGGGAATGAAGCTGAGGCTGGCTAAGCCATCGTGGACGGAGATGTAGCTGAGCACAGCCGTGGCACGCTTGGGATCCCGGAAGAAGCGGAAGAAGTATTCCCGGACATGCTCTTCTTGGAAACCAAGGATGACAATATGACGGTCAAAGAGAGCTTCTGGAAGGCTAGCAGAAGGCCTAGATGTGACCAAAATGGTTGACTCAGGCAGCAGTGTCCCATAGAGAAGACCATGCACCAGCTCTTTGATGTGAGCAGGTTGGTCAGATCGGAGGCATGGATTCTGGCTGTCCAGTGGAAGCCTGAACTCATCCAGACCATCTAAGATCACCAGGACCTCCCCAGCTCGAGCCAGTAGCTCAGGGAGAACCTCGTTCAGATGGACATGTTTCTTGCGGATCAGCTCTTCAAGACTCTTGGGTGTGGTGATGAGGCTGAGCTCTCGGAAGGAAAAGTCCAGCATGCAAAGGAACTCTTGGAAAGATGACCCCAGTGCCCAGTCATGGAGGACCTTCTGGGTGGCTACACTCTTGCCAATGCCAGCAGCCCCACTCAGCATCACCCGGAGAGGTGGGGAACTTTCTCCAGAAAGTGGAGAGACAAGCTGGGATAGGGCCAAGCGGCGGGGAGCATGGAGGGAGTAGAGGCGTGCTCGGCGGGATGCCAGATGCAAGTAGTCATGACTGGCAGAGCCAGAACGAGGGCTGTCAGACAGCAAGAGGTTGGTGTAGCGGATCTCAATGTGCCCACATGATTCAGTATCATCCACATTGGTGCAAAGCTTCTCCGTGCGGGTCAGCAGGGAGCGACGGTGGTTCTGCAGGGCAGCTGCCAGGTGGGGAAGGGGATAGGGGTGGGAGAGGAGCAGAACAGATCCAGGAGATCTTTATTAGACGATCATTCAGAGTTTGAAAAAGTTATATTTTGGAATGCAACTCCCATAATCCCCCAATGAGCATGTACACTTTACTTTTTGGAATACAAGTCCCAGAATCCTCTAACCAACATGACTGCTGACCACGAGGTTCAAGAAACCCTGGAAACTGTAGTTTCCCCAAAGTCACTGTTTAAATTGCTGGGATAATTCTATTTAGACAAAAACTACTGAATGTTGTAGAGCAAAAGGTTTCACCTTGTAGTCCAAAACTTCCATTTGGAAAACGTCTGTGTTGGAGCCATCTCAGAGAGATTATCAGACGTGGGGGAATGCACAAAAAAAAAATGTGTTCCCAACTGTGCCAAAAGAACGGGAGGAAAACAGAAAGGGCAAACTTACCAGACGGCCACATCCTTCAGCCGTTCCGGGGGTGTAGCGCTGCTGCGGATGAGGCTTCATTTTTCCATTGATGGTGACAAGCCATGAATAAACATGCACACGTTACTCATGGCTGTGCTACGCCCCAGGAACACTGGAGGACGACATTTTCTGGCTGCGAACGGGAAAGAGAAGGACGCCCGCCTGTCCTCTGCTGCTGCCTCTCCATCCGTTTCCCCCCTCCTTGTCCTCCCCAGCCAGCGAATGGAGAAGAGAGGGTGAGGAAGGAGAGGGAGGCAGCAGTGGGGGAGGGGTGGAAAGGGCAGGCTAGGGATGGGGAGAGACCTCGCCTGGCTCACAGCTGGCTACCAGCTGGGCTTTGGAGCCATCAGAGGACCCTATGTAGGGCCATACAAAAATGGCGGATCAAGAATTGCAAGGCTTCCCCTGCAAGCCCACCCTCCCCAAAGTCCGACAAATCAGAAATTATCCCATTTCCTGGCATGGTTCCTGATTGTTCAGACAACCAATAGCATGGGTTGTCCCGGACTTTCAAAAAAAAAGTCCCTGGAAAATAGAGGGATGGAAAGTCACAGGTTAAGTGGATTTTTTGCTACCCCTCCTTCCAAATAGTGTGTGTGCACCAATAGGGTTGGACACAAATTCTTCTTCTCTCTCTCTCTCTCTCTCTCTCTCTCTCTCCCCACACACACACACTGTGTAAACGGCCCTAGGATTCTCTAGCTTTCTGGTTTACTGCTCCATGTGAATTTGTTACTGCTCAACCACGTATTTCTTTTCCCTATGGAGCTGATGAAAAGGACGTCAATTGTTGGGCCAGATTTGATGAGGGCCCACCACTGGCTGTTAACTGTTAACAAACTCCACCCATGACCCTCCATTCTTGGGATAAACTTTTTATAGCAGAAATGGGCTGTGTGAAATCATGCAGGCTTCCAGATAGCATTGGCCTGAAAATCTCAGTAGCCACAACCAGTAAAATTAAAAGTGAGGGATGTTGACAGTTGTAATCCCATGACATCTGGAGAACAGCATGAGTCCCACCCACCTCATTCTGCAAGGAAGCCCCCCTTTCTCCTTTATGCCACCTGGCCTCTGTTGAAATCAGGGTTGCCAGAGCAAAAAGTGGAGAAGGCTCCTCTGCCTTTAAGGGTTGTGCAAAAGAGGGACTTTCAACAACTGTTTCTTGTCACTCAACCAGGTAACAAGTAACTGCTGCTGAAATCCTCTCTTTTGCACATCCATGCAAAAGTCTTTACTAGGTTTCATTCTGGCAGCCCTAGCTAGAATAATTGCTTCTTGAACACTTTGCTCTCTGCCGCCTGCCCAGCGTATTTCACCCAAGGAAGCTGCCCCACTATGCCTAATGGCAAGGCAAGGCCTGTACTTGGATGCACTGTCTCTCTCTTTCTCCTCAAACTGTCATTCCTTGACACAAACTAGGGCACTGATTATTTAAAAAAATTACCTTTGAGTTGTCGGCTCAGGCCTCTTCGGAAAGGCAAATAATTGCTTTTCTCCTCCTCTGCTGGGACAGGGAGAAAAACCCATTATGTGTGCAAGAAGTACCCAGAGCCACAGAGAAATCTGAGGAAAACAATGCTCCTGACCATACACTACAGTGGAATTTGTCCCTACCCATTCACACAGCTGTCAGTAACACACCCACCAACCATCCCAATTCAGCAGGGAGAATCCCAATTAATCCTTTCTCGTCCCACTTTTCCCACTGCTATTAAAATCACATTTCACTCTCCTCCACGCATTTTCCCTCTTTGTCGTCAGCTCAATTCAACTGCTGCCAACTGAGTTCAAAATGCAAAAGCAGTTTGCATTCCATTAGTTCAGCAGCGGGCAGAGGAGGGGGTGAAGTGTTGCCCTTTCCAGTAGACTTAGGCAAAAGCAAACTGCTGCAGCCTCTCCTAGTGTGTGTGTGTTCATCCTCATAAATAACGTTTGTCATCTTGACCACACACTGATGTCACTTGGCCACACAGGTCCCAGTCTCCATTGGTAAAATGTTAGAGCACTGTTTCCCAAGCTTTGGTCCTCCAAGTGTTTTAGCCTTCATCTCCCAGAAGCCCTAGCCACCTTGACCAACAGGCAGGAATTATGGGAAAGTCCAAAACATCTGGAGAGCTTGAGTTTGGGAACTACTGTGTTAGAGGATATGCCATAAGCAGCAGGGGTGTGAATATGGGGGGGCAAAATGAGGGCATTGATCCCAAACAGGATCCTTGCCTTCCCCCCATGAATTTTGCTTTTGCTACCTGAGCTAAAAGGTAAGATACCTAGTTTACCCCTTACATGCCATATAGGGAATCTACTCAGACTGGGTGTTGAATCTGAATTCAACACTTGCTACAGGGCAGCATCCTTTATGGCACTTGAAGGCAGGAGGCTAGCTGGGGGTTGGGGGAAGGAATTGGCAAGGCACATACAATCCTGTCATCTAACATCTCACTACTACTCTCTGTCCACCCTCCCCCATGACTTCCACCTGACTCACTCTGCCTCCCTGTATCCTATACCATTTCAAAGATAAAAACCCTTCTGGTTCAATTGAGTGCAAACTACTTTTGCTCTTTGAACTCAAATGGCAGTGATTGAATCAGGACAGTTGGAAGATATGGCCTCCTGGTAGGGCTGGTCTTGCTACTACCCTCCACCCTTTTCCAAACACCTAAACTTTTGTTTCACTACACACACACACACACACACACACACACAAAGAACACATTTTATATCAGCCATACCAGGCTATTCCTCAACAATCTACCTAACAGGGCTCTTTCAAACTACATAATAGTAGCATTATGGACATTATCAGACTAGCGTCTAAAAACGCTGTAATTCTGCAAATTAAGATAGTGGGAACATCATGGTATTGTAACACTTGTTATTGCATGTAACTGTAATCATGAGAAAGAAATGCCCTGGTGGCGCAGTGGTTAAATGCCAGTACTGCAAGTCACCACGTCGCAAGTTCAATTCCAGCGGGCTCCAAGGTTCACTCAGCCTTCTATCCTTTCGTAGGTCGGTAAAATGAGTACCCAGCTTGTGGGGGGCAATTAGCTAACATACATTAGAAACTGCTTAATGCAGTGTAGATGTGTAAATAGCTATTGCTTAAAACAATTTGTAAGCCGCTCTGATAGCCTTGAGGCTGAAGAGCGGGCTATAAATAAATAAATAAATAAATATAAATATAAATATCATGCGACAACCACAAGCATCAAGAACGGGAGTTTACTTCTGTGATTCGGCATGGATGAGATTTCGGTGGTTCTCATGAGCAGATGCAAGCACACTTAAATCTCCCCAAACCCCTTAATTAACAAAGTAAGTGAACACACAAGCACTGAAACAAACCTAAAAATTTGCAAATTAAGGGTACAGTTCATAAAAAGAGCGTCCTGTGCTTCCTTTTCGCATTCTCATCCAGAGGTTTTCTGACTGAGGAGTGCCCATTCATGCTGTAACCTCACAATTACAACAGGATGTGTTTTCACACACAGTCAATACCGTGAAAAAAGTGCTATTGATCTATTGACGGCTTATCCCATGAATTGCAAATAACACCTTTTTTGTGGCTGGAGCACAGAGTAAGAACACAAAGATGACAATGTTGTGCGATAGCAGGGCCCATTTATGCTACCCTGATGTCATAATCCCACAATTTTTGCCACGTCTGATAATGTCCTATGATTCCACTTTAACTCCCATGGTTACATAACATGGAGTTTGTAGTTTGGTGAGGCACTAGAGCTGTCTGCCTGAGAAATCTAAATACACCTCCCTAAACTGCAAATCCCAAAATTCCATTAGATTTAGCCATGGCAGCACAAGTGAAGCCATAGTGCCACAATTTTATGCGAAAAGCTCCAGGTCCAACCAGCCTTTCCATCATTTGTGAATTTTAATTACAAGCAGACTTAGAACCAATCCTGGCTGAAAAACAAAGTTATAAATTTAACAAACAAATAGCTGAATGAGAACAGTGGGGTGAAAGTCATACATCTCTTTAGCTGTTTTCAGATTCCAAGTCCCAGCAGCCCTAGCCAGCTAGTCAGTGGTGAGGAATGCTGGGAGCTGACATCCAACATCTGAAGATGTTCCCACCACTGTCTTACAGGGCAATGTGGGAGAAGGACTTGCCTGCAGACATGTTCCGAATCCTATATTTCTTTGACTTCCAAAATTTCAGGAAAGTTCTTTTAGTTTTAGGAGGCGGATCTGGAAAGAAAACCAAGAACTGATGTAGAAATAGTACAAGAACTGACATTGGTTCAGTGTTGTTTCCACACTAGTGTATCGCCCACCCACAACCCCTGAATCGGGGTGAACCGTGGAGTGGAAAGGGCTCCATTTTGTCTTCTTCCAGAGCTGTGGAGGGCTGTATTTCAGGTCACACCCACCATCTTGAATGACCAAAAATGAGGTTGAGTCATTCCCTGTTGTTTTTAGGGCCTTCTTCATGGTGGGGTCTGGTTGTTTCAAGGGGCTCAGTGCAAAAAAGGAATGGAGACTTCCTTTCAAAAAAGGAATGGGGCAAAAGTATTTCTGGGAGTGGTGGGAATCTTGGGGAGGGGTCAGTGGGGGGGGTCTCAAGGGCTGTACTAAACCCTCCACCCCCAAAGGCTGCATGTGGTCATGGGCTACACGATTTCCACCTCTGACTTAGGACTTGTCTAGACAGCAAAAATACTCATAGAATTAGAGGAGACTACTTTTTGTCCCAATGAGATCCTGCACCATTTCACCATATTCAGAAGGGGGGGGGGGACATATTTTTAAAAAAAAAACTCCAAAAGAAATGTACATTCTCATTCATTGGGACAACTGATTTGCTTTGTTGCGATAAGAATGGAAGCGGAAAGCTGATTGTTGGATGCGTGCAGGGGGCAGAGCTTGCTGGCAAGGCAAGGGCCTGGAACTGCCATGTTGGATTTTCTCTGCAGTGATTGTGTGCTGAGGTGACAAAACAGCCTTTTTTTTCTGTTTATTTAAGCAAAAGATCACACTTGAGCACCATGGATTTGCTTTTTTAAAAAATACTGTTCAATAGCGGCAACTGGTGACAATAAAAATGCAAGTAATTCATTCATGTCCACCATCTTGATTCACAGGCATGCTCGTTTGAACAACAAACGTGTATGGCTTCAGATGCCTGCAATCTTGGGGGAAAAAAACATGGAGACAAATGAAAGCTGCTGCAAATTAGCATTACTGCACATTAATCCACATTTTATTGCCTCATATAGAAAAGCCCTTAGTAGCTAGTTGGGTGTCACCGTGTTACCTGGCTGGACTGGAGAAGGTTCTCCATTTTTCTCCTTAGGACAATGTGTTCGCAGCCAATGCTGCAGCTCTGGACAGTAGGCCTCACTTAGTTCCTGCAGCTTCTCCAGGAATTTCTGGCTCTCCTCAGGATTCCTGCTGACCCTCTCCAGAAGTGCAATGACTTGGTTGGTCTTGGGGTTTGTTTCCAGCAAGGAGAAATACTCTGGCTGGGTGAGGAGCTCACAGTCCCGGAGTCGACGGAGCAGAGGAGCTGGGTTGGGTTCGATCCAGCGCAGAAGCCGTTCCCGGTGCTCCTGGATTAATAGAGTACAGTCTGAGGGAGCAGCCATCTGCAAGAGAGGGGGAGAGAGGAAATGACATGATTAAAAAAGTGTGTGTTTTAGGTTGCCAGTTCAGGATCATCCCAGGCCTTGATATTTCCTGGCTAAAACCTAAGAACAGAAATGCTGTTTACTGTACAGGAAACTTTTTTTTTCCTGTGTAGAAGTATTGTTTTCTGTGCAGAAAATACATTTTTTCTCTATGCAAAAAATACTTTTTTCTGTGCAGAAAATACATTTTTTTCTATGCAGAAAATATTTTTTTCTATGCAGAAAATACACTGTCTCAGCTTTTAAAAGTGTATTTTTTCATGCAGATTAACAGCCTTACCTCACACCAAAACACAGGAACATTCCATTTTCCATGCTGGCTTACCACATGAAGTCATCCTTCTTCCAGCATTTTTTCATTTGGGTCCCATGGGAGACCAAGGTAAAACTGCATCTTTTTGCTAACAGGGTTTTGTGGTTAGCAAAAAGATGTGGTTTCACCTTGGTCCCCCATGGGACCTGAATGAAAAAATGATGATGGCATGCTGAAAGGTAGCACAGAAGATGGAACGTTCCTGTTCCCTTGCTGCGTTTCTTCGAAGTGCAGTAAGGCCTTAACTCACACAAACTGCCAGGTCTCTTGGCCTTCTAGGATTCTCTTCATCAGGGTTTCCCCAACACTTGAGAAATCTGTTTTTCAACCAATTTTTGAATATTCTTTCCATGCCTACTGGCACATTGGGAAAACATTGCCACCCCCCCCCAATTAGATAGCATAAGAAACACTGCTCTGTTGGACCATCTTAGATCCTAGGAGGCCTAGGCTATATCTGGACTCCTCTTTTGGTTTTGCCCTTGCTTCAATACCTATTCCAAGTTTGGAATCTACTCACAAAGACCCTTGGCATGCCTTCCAGAGCCCATTCAGCCAGGATGTCACCGGAAACAGGGCAATGGGAAACACCACCTTCATGGAGCCATTGTCAGAAGACCTGCTGGCCACAGATGGATAGGTAGTTGAAAGTGGATTTCATCTTCCTAGAGAAACACAAAAGAGGAAGTGGAAACAAAAATTAAAAGCAAAGGGCTGTCAGCAGGACAAATTGGGGAAAGGGGGGAAATTAAGACCAACAGAATGTTATAGGAAAAATTGGAGACAAGTTGAAGATAGGCACCACGGTGGAGAGCTAGGGGAGAAAGACTTGCTGGGACTAATAGGGAGAAACATAGGAGTGAAGGGCATTTGCTAAAACCCAACAAGCTGAAATCTAAAGCAGGAGGTAAGGAAAACTGTGGAAAGAGCAAAGAGGAGGGTCTTTATAGACATTCTGGTACAGAGAAAGTGGGACATGTTAAGAATTTCAAGCCATGTACATCCAAGTATAATGGGGGGGGGTTTGCTAGTACCAACCACAAACATATCACAGCCCATTCCTTTATATACAATCTCACTATTTTTATATACAGTCTGACATGGGTGTATGATATAGCCAGCAACAATAATAATTAATATGGTATTGTGTCTAAATACCCTAAAGGCGCCAGATCCCAATCTGATCATGGAAGCTAAGCAGGGTCAGACCTGCTTAGTACTTGGATGGTAGATTGTCAATGAACACCAGGTGCTGTAGGCTATATTTCAGAGGAAGGAACTGGCAAAACCACCTCTGAGTATTCCTGGCCTTACTCAACTCAACTATCGAATTCATGGGGTTGCCATAAGTTGACAAGTGACTTGAAGGCACAGACACATAGACACTGTGTACACCTGGAACTTGTTTCTCCTTCCTGCTAGCCAGAGCTTGGGAAAGTTCCTTTGGGGGACTATGATTCCCAGAATCCCCCAACTAGCATTACAGGGGATTCTGGGAGATGCAGTCCAGAAATGTGACTTCCTGAAGCTCTACTGAACATCTATAAGGAAACTCATGATTGATAATTATTGAGAGAGCACCTCATACAAGGAAACACAAATCTGTCTGCCTTTCAAACACTACATATTAATTTAACTGTCTGAACACTTTCTATTCTAGAAAGGCCCAGGGCAACCAACTCACTGCTTTGAATGTGTTATTTTGCGCTGACAGTTTCTGATCGACTCCAGCAAATCATGCAAGATCCAGAGAATAGCACATAGATCAACAAAACACGTTCCCCTAAATATCTTCAAGCACGATCTACAATTTAGCCTCATTTTCTTCTCATGCTAATAGGCTTGCAGGTTAGGCTGGGACCTCTGGACCTGGGACTTCTTCACACTAGAAAAATATAGTAACAGACCACACCTTCCAAATGTCCTGGGTTGGCAGGGAGGGTCCTGAGTAATCCTCTGTCACCCCACTTTTTCAGTTGCTTTTCAAATATCCCAGTTTTTCTCTCCTCTGCTCACTTCCTCCCTTTGTCCTCAGCTTACTTCAGTTGGTGCAAACTCGGTTCAAAGAGGAAAAATATTTTGTACTTATTTAACTTGGGTGGGGTTGTGGTGGTGAGGAGACAGAATCTTGCCCTTCCCAGTAGCCTCAGTCAAAACCAACTGTTGCACCATCTCCTGGCTTTTCTGCTCTTTCTCATGAATAACTTTGGCCATCTTGACCACACTCTGATGTTGTTTAGGCAATGTATCCTAGTTTTCACCTAGAGCATCTACTCCAGTTAACGGCAATGGCTGCATCCTTTGGAATGTTTCAGTGCGTAGTCTGGTGAAGAACTAGAGCCCTGTTGCTGAGAATTCTGAAAAACCCTCCCTATACTACAAATCCCAGGATTACATAGGGTGTTGCCATGGCACGTAAGTAAAATATAGCACTATTATTGTGTAGCATGAAAGAGCCTCTGCTAAAATTTACTCACCCCCACACCCAGTTTTCTGTCATGGTTGCATCCTTAAGCCACAGGAAATTATCAGACACGTCAAAAATGGCATTATAACGACACCACGAGATTGCAAAAGGGTTTTCTTATCATACGACGTTGTGCCCCAGTGCTCTGCAAGTGTTCTGCTGCTGTTACGAGGGAGTTCTTTTTTATTGACGGGGAGAAGTCAAAAATTGATCTCCCATAGCATTTGTGTTCTGGATTTTTGTGTGTGTGACAATGTGCCCCATTCTGCTGACGTGATTCCAGCGTCAATGGGCGGTCCCGCCAAAACACTCCCAGGTGCAAATGTGAAAACTAGGTACCGTACACTCTTTTTATGAACCTCCCCATCTTGCTTGCAAGTTTCTAAATATGTATCTGTGCTGTTCTGAACATTTTCTTTTTGAATGTTGCTGTTTGGGGGCTTTTTGTAGGAGTAATGAGTCTAAAAATAAAATTGTATTAAAAACTCCAGAATCTAGTCCCTTTAAAACACAAATAAATTATCTTCTTTAAAAAAGAGTTAAAAATCATTTACTTTTAAATTCATGCAGAGTGCAACTTAGGAATGCAGACTGACAAAGCTCAATTAACATTTAAAAGTGTATTCAGAGGTCTGTGGTCTTTGAGATCACCCAGTTAAATTAGACTCATTACAAAAACAAAGGAGTCAGTTTAAAATGCAAATCAAAGTTTACTGAAGGTACATCAATCTCAATGTACATACCAAAACAAACTTTAAAAAGAGGTTCCTAACTAACTAAGAGGATTCAGGGTAGAAAGACTCACCCAGCCTACAGTGGTAAGAGGCTGCATGGTGAACATCACGGCATGGTTGCAGGAAAGATGGCTAAACAAAGATAATAAGGCTTAAGATGGCTACAGCCTCATGGAGACTCTAACTTAAAAGAGAACTTACACAGAGCAATAAAATTTAAATTAGGTCATGTGTTGAATGACCCAGCACTCCAGTTGGCTGGAAGTGCCCAGTGAAATAAGAGAAAGGGAATTTGGGAGAACAGAAGCATGCAGGGAAAAAACCTAGACTTATCTTAGGAAGTGAATGAGGTACACAAGATTGCTTTTACATTACAATGATTATTTCCCCACATACTACACTTTTTAGAGCACTCATGTCTTCTTATCATAGAATCATAGAATTGTAGAGTTGGAAGAGACCACGAGGACCATCCAGTCCAACCCCCTGCCATGCAGGAATACACAATCAAAGCATCCCTGACAGATGGCCATCCAGCCTCTGTTTAAAGACTGCCAAGGAAGGAGACCCCACCACACTCCGAGGGAGTGTGTTCCACTGCTGAACAGCTCTTACTGTCAAAAAGTTCCTCTTAATGTTGAGGTGGGATCTCTGTTCCTGGAGCTTGCATCCATTGCTCTGTGTTCAAGTCTCTGGAGCAGCAGAAAACAAGCTTGCTCCATCCTCAATGTGACACCCCTTCAAATACTTAAACAGGGGTATCATATTGCCCCTTAACCGTCTTTTTTCCAGGCTAAACATACCCAGCTCCCGAAGTCTTTCCTCATAAGGCATGGTTTCCAGACCTTTCAGCATTTTAGTCGCCCTCCTCTGGACACGCTCCAATTTGTCAATCTCCTTTTTGAATTGTGGTGCCCAGAACTGGACACAGTATTCTAGGTGAGGCCTGACCAAGGCAGAATAGAGTGGCACTATTACTTCCCTTGATCTAGACACTATACTTCTATTGATGCAGCTCAAAACTGCTTTGGCCTTTTTAGCTGCAGCATCACACTGTTGACTCATGTTCAACTTGTGGTCTACTAGGACTCCTAGATCCCTTTCCCACGTAGTCTCATATGATCTTGTAAGTCTTGTAAGATGCGCCAAAATCTCATTCATTGAGAAATGTGGAAGTAATTGGTGCAAGTACTCGTATTGCCAGATTCTTGGGGCGATTTTGTATCATTATCATGGCAGCGTGCAAAAACGTGTGTCACTGTGCCAGAACACAAACACTGTAAAACGTAGTGCCATAATAACATTTTTAGGCACTCGTGTGATAATCTCCACAGACTTCGGTTGAATATAAAAACAGAAAGGGCAAGCTCTTTTGGAAGCCAGTAAAGAAACTGTGCTAATTCTAGGACTAGGCACAAGTCAAATAGTGGGAGTTCTGCTAATAACAGCAGGAATCATGAGGTGAGGAGTCTTATGTAGATGAAGCAGTTCAAATTGCTTTGTTTAGATGGGGTCAGAGAGGAAAGAACCCTGCTGTAAGCTTGTATTAGGAGCCATTCAGGAAACTATATACAGTGTATGAAATCCTATTAATAGGTCTGTTACATTAACAGGCCACATGGTTGGGAGCTGTTCTTCAGATCAGATGTTGTTCTAATCAGGGAAGTTAACAAGTTAACAGGACAAAATGTTTCTCTTTATCTTGAATTTTCTCCAAGGAGACAGAAGGAAGGAGCTGATAACAGAAGCTTAGAAGCTGACCTTTCATCCAGGCAGCCCCAGCAATAAAGGAAATCAGTTGCTGATGAAGGCCAGAGGTTAAACTAGCTTTGCATAAAGAATGAGATATGAGGGCCTTTACCTTTACCCTTATACAGCTGCCCTCCTCAATCCCAATCCAGTCCAAGGGGGCTGTTAAATTAAGAAGGCCATACTACTATGTATATGTACATGGGAATCGGGAGCACAGGGGTGGGAATCATGCTGTCTTCCATATATATTGCCAGAACTGCAGCTCCCATGAGCCTTAATCACCATGACAAATGGTGAGGCATCCTGGGAGTTGCAGTTCAGCAATGTCAAGAGCAGTGGTTCTTAACCTGTGGTCCACGGGGTCCTCACGGGGTCTGCAAGGGCTTGAAGGCTGCTCAGCTCACCATGTGACAGGAGCCAAGGCAAAGGTGGGTGGCTGGCTTAGCCTATGCATTTCCATTCAATCCACTGCAGCGGCAAACTTGCAGGAAGAAGCAGGAGAAAAATCTCCCCTTGCTCTCCAGTGTCTCTGAGAGAAGGTTTAATGGATGGTGTAATTGTATCATCATCATCATCATCATCATCAATTATTCATTATTAGAGTTTTAAATCTTGAGTTAAGTCTTGGGGGTCCACAGCAACAAAAGATATTTAAGGGGGTCCTGGTAAAGAAAAGGTTAAGAGCCACT
Organism: Gambelia wislizenii; assembly: GCA_030847615.1. NCBI lineage: Eukaryota > Metazoa > Chordata > Lepidosauria > Squamata > Crotaphytidae > Gambelia > Gambelia wislizenii. The sequence goes on along the minus strand of JAUMIR010000010.1, from coordinate 28,660,435 downwards.
GGTGTAGAGTACCATATTTTGCCTTCTCCTGGGGTTTAGTGAGTTGAATCCAAATGCATTCAAAAATTGAATAAACCCATAACATCAAATTGGTCTATTCTGAATATGATTACGTCTAAAAGGAAAAAATAAAAGGTAGTAAGGGACTTTTGAGAATATCCCTTTAATGTGACTATGAGCTTTCTTGGATTATAATCCACTCCTTTGGATGCTGTTTCTAACCCAGGAGAATTTACTTCCAAGTACACACACATGTGTATCCTTGGACTATTAAGAAACATTTTGCCAACACAGTATTGTTGCTGTTTGTTGCTACAAATTGTTCCTTTCAAGTTGTTTCCGACCCATGGCAATGCTAAGGCTAACCTATCACGGGGCTTTCTTGGCAATATTTGTTTAGAGGAGACTTCTTCTGAGGCTGAGAGAGTATGACTTGCTCAAGATCACATAGAGAGTTTCTATGGCTCAATGAGAATTCAAACCTTGCTCTCTTGGAGTCCTGGTCCAGCATTCAAACCACTACATCATAGTAGCTCACCAATATGGTATTAATTTCCATCAAAGAGGGTAAAAAATGGGAATGCCAATGTGTATTGCCAAGTGTGGTGAGAAGTAGCATTGTTGTATGCCTAGCTGAAGATGCTAGAACTGATCTTGATCCTCAGTACTTCTTCTCTAAAGCACTGGAGTGTGTTTTCTGTTTAACTCATAGTATATCCAGGTTTTCAATGTTAACCAAGCCAGTTTATTAAACACACACACACCCCACCACCACCACCACTTTCTGGCAGGGGGTTTCATACAGGACTGCTTCAGGGGGGAATCCACACGGCACAAATAATCCAGTTTGAAACTGGATTATTTGCATAGCTCCTTCCTATGGAATCATGGGATATGTAGTTTTACAAGGTCTTTAGCCTTCTAAAGAGTACTGGTGCCTCACCAAGCTACAAATCCCAGGATTCCATAAGAAGAAGCCATGCAAATAATCCAGTTTCAACCGGGATTATTTCTCTAGTGTGGATGCCCCCTCTGTGTTTTGGAGGAGAGAAATCCAGGGACTGAGCAGCACTTAAAGGGAAGGTGTACAGTTAATTCTGTTGGAAAGCAACATAAGATACATCCAGCCTTAACAGGATCAATGTAGGTTCAAAAACAGAACAGCAATTGTTTAATAAGGAAGAGGAAAGAGGAGAGGGATCAATAAATACTATGGTTGCTACTTTGTTTTAAAAGGCTGTGGTTGTATGCCTGTGATACCCACACATAGATCAAGTGGTTATGGTGTTTTGTTTTGTTGTTTTTTTTAATAAACTGTGGCCAACTTTTCAAAAACAAAACCTTGAACAATAGTTTGCTGTCCAGACAGGAGGAAATCATACATCTAGCTTCCCCAGCAGCTGATATTTGCAACTTAGGCTACTATTAAAGTCATAAAAGCAGGCTGGGCTGTTTCTGCAGCTCTGCCCCCATTTTCAAATGGTAATCCCTGTTTGTCACACCACTGATTTCCACATTTTATAAAGGCATATATTGAAATAATTCAGCTCTGTCCTGCAGGTCTGGTTCCTACTGTTGGGCAGAGTGAGGCAGCCATCTCAGACAATACTTTTGGGAAGTCATGAAAGGGCAGCAAATTATCAATTAATACATTTAATATCTCAGTTCTGGTAATCATGCAGCAGTCCCAGATGTTGTTGGATTGCAACATCCAACATTCCTTATCTTTGGCTATGCTGGCTAGACTTCTGGGAACTGTAGTCCAAGTACATCTAGAGGGCTGCATGATCCCCCCCTCCTCCATCCTACTTGTGACCTCTTTGGGTAGGGTTGCCAGAGTGAAAACTGGAGAGGCCTCCTGTACCTTTAGTGGCTGTGTAGAGGAGGGAATTTCAGCAGCTGTTGCTTATTACCTGGGCTGGAGTACACTCCCACTATACAGTTATAGCTCTGTTATTCCACTTTACTGCTATGGTTTCATCCTATGTAATCCTAGGATTTGAAGTTTGATGAGGCTCTGGAGTGCTTCGGCTGAGGATTCTAAATGCCCTTCCCTAAACTGAACTCCCATAGGCAGTTCCATAGGATGGAACCATGGCAGTAAAACTGGAATAATAGTGCTATAATTCTGTAACGACATGAGTCTGGTTAATTGCAATTACAGAAGGATAATAGCATCTTTGTCTGGTATTCATCACACAACCTTGTGTCTCTCCTGTTACTGTTTTGCATTTCAGTTGTTGGTGGAGCACACCTTTTCACTGATGGGGAAAAAACCATCAATGGCTCCCGATGTCACTGCTTTTCCATTCCTGTCTCTGGTACAATTGATCCCTGATATTCTGACACTCACGTGGAATGAGTAGGTGTGATTCTCCTCCTCTGCCCCTCACTATTCCCAAGCAGACTGAGATTGCATTTACTTCATTTTCCTTTCCTTTTATTTTTTTTATTTTTTTTAAGCAGCATATTTCATAACACTACAATTATAGTATTGATGATTATATTGTTGACATTATATAATATTAACAATTTACAATCGCAATTATGTCTACTTATGTTTTAATCATTAATTATCTCATAATCTCTCCATCTTTCACCCACCACCACCCATCACCTTAACATTCTCCCTCTTCTCTTCCCATCACTTCACCCTCTTTCCCTCCTCTCCTATTTCTATTCCATTCCATTCATTCCTTTCACCACTTCCTCACACCTTCTCACATATTGTTCTCCTCTTCATCTTATCACATACAACCTTCTGACTTCCCTTGTTACTCTCCCACTTAGATTGCGTATGTACATGCTTTCTTCTTAACTGTATCTCCCTCCTTAACAAATGGTATATTGATTCTTTTCCCCCCCTCCTTTATGTGATTTTATCATTCCTTATTCCCCATTTCATTCATTTTTGTCTGTTTTTGATTCTGTCACAGATGTTTTTTTCTATCTCAGGGTCTCACTATCATCCCTTTTCTTTATATGCTTATTTCCTCTTTAGTTTTGTCCTTTGTGTTGCTTTACATAATTTCTTTTATATTCCATCTTTCTTTCCAATAATCATGGAGTGGAGACCATTCGTCTTCTCCTTTCCTTTTAATTTTTTAACAGGACTTTTTCAGACATTAAAAATACAACGCAAGCAGCCTCGCCACGTTGCGAGGCTGCAGCGCTGCAGGGCGTCCCTTTCGCATGACACCCGTCCCTGCCGGTACTGTTGCAGTACCGCGGGGACATTTGAGTGCAATATTTTGGCGATTTTTACTCATGATCAACTTTCATGAGTAAAAATTGGCTAAATATAATGCTCAAATGTCCCTGCGGTGCTGCAACAGTACCGGCAGGGACGGGTGTCTTGCGAAAGGGACGCCCTGCAGTGCTGTATTTTTAATGTCAGAAAAAGTCCTTATAGTTTTGCTGTAATTGCACAATCACGGGGGGGGGGACCCTGAAAGGTGCGCATTTTTAAATTGTTTTTTATATTTTATTTTTGTGTATTGAGTCCCAAATTGGGGGAAAAGTGGAATAGAAATGATGATGATGATGATGATACACGGTTAGCAAGGCAGTGCAGAAGAGCGAGCATGGAACCATGGATCCCAACACAGCATAACAGCGTAAGTGCAGAGAAGTGTGTTAATGATTATTTTCAAAGCAGTATGTCCCCATTTGCTTCAGCAACAAGATTGCTGTGAGAAAACAGGCTGGTTGAAAAAGTCCATAGTGTGAATGGGCCCATAGTTGTATGACAAGCGACACCTGCTGAAATTTTCACTGCTACACAATCGTTAAAGGTACAGGAGACATTTCTGGCTTTCCGTCTGACAACCCTAAAGAAACTCAGTACCTTTTCCTTGGTTGTCTGCTGAGAAGGACTCTCTCCCTGTTGGCTGCACTTGTTGAACATTCTGTGAACAGCAGCCATCTGTTGAACATCAGGCAGATATGAAAAGGCATGGAGGCTCTGTCAAAAAAAGGAGCCACAACCCTATTCTACCACAACAACATTAAATCAGTGTGTGGGGGGGTGTTGCTGCCATCTGGGCTGCATTGGCTCTGACTCAAATCCCTCCTCATCCAGGGAGCTCATCCAATGACCTTGACTGGCCTGTATCTCTTCAGCTTAACTACCTCGGGGGCTATTGGGTGGATAAATAAGATAAGAATTACAAAGCACTTCTGAACTTGAGAAGTGTGAGAGAAATGATTAAGACCCCTCATAATAAAGCCATAAAGTTGCACCATAAAGCCTAGCGGTTTGGTGGACTCTGCATTCCTTGGTAGCTGACACCACAGAATTTGTTTGCCTGTGTGTAGGAAAGACACAATCCCTCTAAAACAAGTGGCCTTTCCTGTCTTTTTTAAAAAAAACAATGAGAGGGTGCACCTCATGTTAAGACAAGTGAGTGGATCTGATTTGCTTGCCCAAATGAGAGGAAACACAAATCTGACTGGTTGGACAAGCGCAGGGGACAGGGCTTACTAGCAAGGCAAGCACCTGCTGCCACCATGTTGGGCTTTCGCCTTAGTGTGCAAGCGCTAAGGTGAAGAAATGGGGTATTGTGTTTTTTTTTCCTGCTTTTATGTTAAAGTGAAAAATTGCTCAATCACACCTTGAACATAGTTTTTTTTTTTTTTTTTTAAAGAAAGGTCAGTGGCGGCAAATTCAGGTAAGTGCAAATGTGAGTAAATTACTTGCAGCTGCCATGCTTCCTGGCGGGCATACAGAGCTTAAGAAGGCAGAAAAACCATTAGGACAGATCACAGCTGCTGCAAGATGTCATTACTACAAGGGACTCCATTTTTTATGAGTTCATATACACAAGCCCTCTGTGATGTCATGAAGTATTATGCATTAAGTTGAGATCCAATGTGGTGTAGTGATTTGGGTGGAGGCCAGGGTTCAAATCCCAGCTAAGCCATGGAAACCACTAGGTGACTTTGTGCAAATCATATACTTTCAGCCTCAGAAGAAGGCCACAGTAAACCCCCTCTGAACAAATCTTGCCAAGAAAACCCTGAGATAGCACCACCGTGTGTGTGTGTGTGTGTGTGTGTGTGTATGTATGTACCTTCAAGTCACCTGCCAACTTAAGGTGCACTCATGAATTAAGGCCACCATCAGTTGGAAACCAGTTGAAGGCATTCAACCACAACCAACCATCCACAGTGGCTTATAGCCTGTCATTCAGACACAAAAACACACAACACATTCGCCTGTTTGAAAACAAAGAGAGAAATCTAAAGGGGCTCTTACCAGATCATGGTGACATGAAGGGATTTATTTATTTATTTAGTTATTTATACCCTGCTCTTCAGCCACAAGGCTATCAGAGCGGCTTACAAATTGTTTTAAGCAATAGCGATTTACACATCTACACTGCATTAAACAGTTTCTTTCCAATGTGTGTTAGCTAATTGCCCCCCACAAGCTGGGTACTAAATTTACTGACCTACGAAAGGATGGAAGGCTGAGTGAACCTTGGAGCCCACTGGAATAGAACTTGCAATGTGGTGGCTTGCAGTACTGGCATTTAACCACTTTATTCCTTTTCACTTAGAGAAATGGGATAAGGAACATTTAATTTACCCTACTTGCTTCTAGCCAAAAGGTAGGTGCACAACAGAGAAGAGGGGTGAGCTCTGGCACCACAACAAAGGAGGGAGGGAAGGTAGAAGCTAACTAAGCAAATACCTAGACTCTTTGGAAAGTCTTTGCAAGTTGCAGGAGCAAATCAATGAAGCTTTAGAAATTTGTAGCCAACTGCTACTTTACCAGCTCAGCTGGAGAATTGCACAAACCCTTTCCTCTTGTCCTGAGCTGAGCCCCCACCCCCTAAAAACTGGAGAATTTGCACCTCTGTCTCCCACTTGGAGATGACCCAAGACTCAGGGCCAGGCCCTGAGATCTGGCAATCTTACCCCCAGTAGATCTCAGTCCTTGGACTGGTACATACAGAGAGAAGTGGCCCCTTAAGTATGAAGGTTGCAAGCCATTTAGGGCTTTTAATGTTACAACAACACCTTCAATTCAGCTTGAAGGCTTGTTTGTTCTTAACTGCCATCAAGTTGGCTTCAACTTATGGTGATCCTATGAATGAGAAACCTCCAAGTCACTCTATCATCAACAGCCTTCCTCTGGTCTTGCAGATTCATGGATGTGGCTTCCTTGATTGAGTCTATCCATCTGGAATGCACTCTTCCTCTTTTCCTACTTCCATCTATCTTGCCAGGCATCACAGGTCGCCCCCTGTATTCAATTCCTGAACTTACTATGGATACCAGAAACAGCAGATAATAGCAAAGCCTATTTTAAAAAAGGACTTCCAATACAAACATACCATTAGAGTTGCGTTGGAGGACCTAGCAATTGCTGGAGAGGACACTTCTTTAGGCATTTTCCAGAACAACTCTATGGTATGTGTCTCTATTTTTCAGCTGCAAATAACTGAAACCTCAGATATCAGTTCCGTAGATATGGGGGTGTGAAGCAACCTGTATTGTCTTTTCTAGTGAATCGTCTTCTCATATGATAGTTTCAATTTAGTCATCTTGGCTTCTAGAGAGATTTCAGGCTTGATTTGCTCTAGGACCCATGGATTTGTCTTTTTAGCAGTCCATGGTATCCCTTGCCAATCTTGTACTAAGTACATAAAGTCCAGATAGATTGGGCAATTTCAACTAATTGCAAAAGTGAACTGTGCACTGGTGTTATGTAGCTATATATGAACACTGATTTTGCATCCTTATTGCACTAGATTCAAGATGCCTTTGTTCCCCAGTCCCACACACAGAACTTTATTTCTAGTATTTCCCAAAAAAATGAATAATAGAATCATAGAATCATAGAGTTGGAAGCGACCACAAGGGCCATCCAGTCCAACTCCCTGCCATGCAGGAATACACAATCAAAGCATTCCCAACAGATGGCCATCATTACTAGCCAGTGTGCCTATATCTGGAAGGAAGCAATTTGGGGAAGGCTGCTTTAGGGAAAGGGAGCTGGGTGGATGAACAGAAGGGGAGACTGAGCAGAATTGAACAGTCAGGACTTGGAAATGTTACCGATTTGGAATACAACTTTGGTATTCCAGTATGGCCCAAAAGTAAATTTTCCAATCACTGAATAAGATCAACAGTATTTTCTAGAATGGTTCCCCATCCTAACAATGCAGAAGAAATATCAGTCCTCCCCAAGCAATGTTCTTGTTGATTTTCTGCCCCTTGCCTCAAGTCCAGAATGCAATAGTGTGACTCCTACCTGATAGACGAATGTGGAAGGTGCTTCTCTGTGTAGCAACAGTCCCCAGTGAGCGTGTAGATCACCAGTTACCAGGGTGTGGCTCAGGTTTAATGTTTACCCCAGGAAACACGGAAATGACAGCCTCGTCACGGACTTGCTGTGCACACCTTCTAGGGGAGAGACGTGGTTGGCTTGAAAAACGGGCCATGCAGCCTGGAGTATTTTTGGAGTTGTATTTCAAACTTTTCAAAGCTCTGGGTTATTGGATTTTGGATGTGGCAGAATTCCACTGGACCAGCTGCAGGGGGGAGAAGATAAATCAAATATTCTTCAGATACACTCTGACTCTTCAAATATTTGCCACCCCTTCACTGAAATAGCTGGCATTGCCAGTACACACATATCCATGCCTATACAGCAGTTAAGTCCCACATAATCAGTACACAAATTTACCAATTTGATAGCACTTTAATTCTTTGCCACAGCACTCTAGTGCTGTAGTTCAGGGCATGGGTATAGCTTAAGGAGGGGGATATTCCCCCCCCCATGAAATTTTAGTCCCCCCACCATGAAAATTTCCTTCAATCTGCACATTTCAAATACTATATTGCAAAGAGGGGGTGGAACACTTCATACCTAGAACTCTTGCTGTATTTGGATTATCTAGGTAACTTTACCTGTGCCTTTTCTTTGGATGCTTAAGCAATTATTCTAAAGATGAAACTGAAGTTTTAAATTACTGCAATGCAAGAAATTTGGGGCCTAAAGGAAATTCTCACATAGAGGCAGAATTATGTTTTGTACCATCCTGGTAGCTATGCCTCTGGTTCAGAGGCGTGCACTAGAGGATTTAAGTACCTCATCATATTACAAACCCCAGGCTTTCATGGGATGGATTTCATTAAATCCTATCAAGCTGCTCTAATAGCGTAGTGTGGTTACACCCTCATACCCTCCAACTGTTCCAACTTGGAAGGGACAGTCCCAATTAACCCTCTGCTGCTTTTAAAATGACAACATAAAAGTAGAATACAAGAGCTCTTCCACAAGATCCGAGAAATCAAATGGATATTTAAATCAAGAGTGAGAATGGTATATGACCAACAGAGGAATATGTTACATGATCAAGAAGAAATAAAAAGATGATGGAAACAAAAAACTCTAGAATTATATAGAATAGATGAAAGGATGACAAATTCATTCAAGGAGGAACTATGTTGATCATGAAAAACTATGGATTGCTCTTCAAGAAATGGGAGTGCCACAACATTTGATCGTCCTGATATACTTAGGACAAGAGGCCACCATCAGGACAGAATATGGAGAAACAGAATGGTTTCCAATTGGCAAGGAGGTCAAGAAAGACTGCATTTTAGCATCCTATCTGTTTAACAGTAGTGAATGCCCATACTCAACTCCCTTGTCCCAAGTTTTTTGGCATACTATAAGCCATTGAAAAACTCCCCCCAAAAAACTGGTAGACCTCACAACAACCCTCTAAGGTAGGCCAGTGGATTTTTAAATTCCTCTTTCCCCTTCTCAGTTCCACACTTTTCCCAGAATTGCTGACTCGCTCTGTTGCCCTGCTGCTGCTGTGGCTGCCACCAGTTGGCTGCCTGGGTCCCACTGCAGTGGAAGCAGCAGCGTCCCCCTACTGCCATCAGTTCACTGCCTGGATCCTGTTGTAGGTGGCCCATCGCCACTGCCACCAGTTGACTATCTGGGTCCTAATCTGGTCCACAGACTGAGTGGCAGGAGTGGCTTGTGAGGTGGAGAGGGAGTTTGCATATGGGTGGTGATTGGTTGGTTGTGTTTCCTGAGCAGCCAATCAGCACACTGGGAAAGGCAACATACTCAAGAGATATATATATAGATGTCTTCATGCTCCCTATAGGGAGTTTGGGGGCATTAGGTTGGGGATGTGGGGTTGCAGGGTTGGTGCAATGGGGAGTTCGGCCTCCAGGTTTTCCTTGGGGACTAATGTGGCCTCCTACCCTTCTGCAGTTGCCAACCCCTGCTTTAAAGGAATGGTGGAGAACCAGCAGGCATCTGTGGGCAAGACCCGATCAAAGGAAGTTTTCCACCTAGTCCATCCCCTTATTGGCTCCTCCCCCTCACCAGCCCCTCCCCCTTTCTAGCAGCCCTATACTCCCTATTGCAGATTACCTTTCCCAGATTTCCCACAAGACAGGGGAAAAAAAACCACATTTCCATTTGGGGCTCAAGTTAGAACTTGGAAAAATTACCTTTTATTGGACCACAGCTCCCACAAACCCTCAGTCAGCACGAGTAGTTCCCACATTGGCTGGGGAGGGGGTTCTGTGAATTGTCCTTTAAAAAAGTTACTTTTCCAAGCTTTAGCTTGCTCTTAACCTGAGTGTGAATCATGCCAAAGGAAACATCTAGTCTTGTGTCCTATTTCCAAATGATGTTGAAATAAAATTCCCAGCGTGCCTTGCCATGGCTCTCCAGAGCTGGAAAGAACTGGTGTCCAGTACTAATTTGGAAGGGTGCCAGTTCCCCAGCCTGGATGCAAAACCATTGAATGTAGCATTTGTGTTTGTGTTTTGAGGAGTACAGTTGTCCCTCCGTATTCACGGATTTGGTATCCTTGGATTTAAGTATTCACGGTTTGAAAATATTCTTTAAAAAATAAAATCCCAAAAGCAAACCTTCATTTTGTCATCTTATATAAGAGACACCATTTTGCTATGCCATTTCATATAATGGCACTTGAATATTCATGGATTTTGGTATCCACGGGGGGGGGGGGTCCTGGAAGCAAGCCCCAGCAAATATGAAGGGACAACTGTATTTGGGTTTAGAGGAGATTCCTAAGAACACTTTTCTGGCTACCAGTGGAATACCATGCAACATTTCACAGATGAATGCTGGGACGTGTGTGACTGAGCAATATCAGAGTGTGGTCAAAAGGCCAGGAAACAAGAGGGTAAACGTTATTAATGAGAAAGAACACACATACGCCCTACTATTTTAAGCAGCATTTTGCTTTTGCCTGAGCCCGCTGGGAAAGGCATGGCTCCTTTCCCTCCTACTGACTAAACTGAGTATAAACAACTTTTGCACTTTGAACTCAGTTTGCAGCAATTGAATGAGGCTGAGGTTGAAAGGGGAAAGGAGGAGACAGAAACCAGGACATTTTAGAAGCAGCTGACAAAGCAGGACAGCAGAGGATTAATGAGGGCTTGTCCTGCCAAACAGGGAAACTTGGAAGGTAAAAGACAAGCCTTTGATCTGACCCAGGAAGGCTTTTTCTTATTATTATGTCCTTATGTCTACTGAGAATCAAGAGCTATTAAGTTCAATGGAATCTATGCTCAAGTAAATATGGCTAGGATTAAAGCAACATACATACATTAATCTGTATGTTAAATTATAGTTTCAAGGATAAAAGCCTGATTAGAGTACCCATGTGGCTCTCTGGATTTGATGAACTACTATTCCCACCATCAGGGCCAGTTTAAGGGCCCTGCAGCATCTGCAGCCGCAGCTGGTCCTGTCTTTGTGGTAGGGGGGCATCATAACCTTCCTCCTGCAAAAACATTATTAGTAATAATCTGAATATCCTGTACTGTGAATAGGTTAGGTTAGGTTACATTGGCCTGAGATAAACATATGCCCCCCTCAATAAAGCAATGCAGGGGGCCCCAAAATTCTTTAAACTGGTCCTCCCCACCATGCCTCACAAATGCCCAGGCTGACTAGAGCTGTTGCTTTCTTTCACACTAATTAGAGGCTTATCGCATGCCCAAGTAAAGCGGTAGTGCAGCAGGAAGGTTCCATCTTCCATACTGTCTTACCACCTGACGTCGTCATTCTTCTGGTGTTCTGCCGTTCTGGTCCCATGAAAGACAGAGGTAAAACTGTGTCATTTTGCTAACAGATTTTTCCAGTTACCAAAATGACATCATTTTACCTCCGTCTCCCATGGGACCAGAACAGAAGAATGATGACATCATGCCGTAAGGCAGCATGGAATACAGAACCTCCCAGCTGCACTGCCATTTTACTTCGGCGTGCAATAAGCCTCATAGTTATAGCACTGTGATTTTATTTTAACTGTCATGGCTGTTTTCTACAGAATCCTAGGATTTGCAGTTTAGGGAGAAGTCTTTAGAATTCTCAGCCAGAGAGCTCCAGGGCCTCACCAAACTACAGATCCCAGCCTTCCATACAATGCAGGCATGACACTTCAAATGGAATCACAGTGCTATGCCTCTACACTATGAAAGGGCCCTTGATAGAAACTGAAGAATGCAGCACCATCTGCAGGCTGCATAGCTTCTCCTGCTATGTGTTAAACAAGGCAGAACAGGTTTGGAGTCATGGGGCTCTCTGTATCTTGCTGTATTGCAGCACAATGGTGCTGGGCATTAAAAGTGGGAAAGCAGAAGATTACCTAGGACTATCCCTGACAGAAGGGGACAGCCGAAGGGTATGCAGTGGAGGCAGAACATTGGGCTCAATATATCTTTAGTCTGACCTGCACACATCAATCCTTAGATTCATAGACCATTACTGTTGGCAGGCCCATGAACAGAAATGTGCATAGTTGTAGAGCAAAAGGGGAGAAAGCAGCAGCCAACAAGAACATAAATACTGGAAGATCATAGCTTGGAAAATTTACTTTTTCACTATAGCTCCCAGAATCTCCCAGCCAGCATGTCCAACTGTACACATTCTAACATTTCATAGATGAAAACTGGACATGTGTGACCAAGCAACATCAGCATATGATCAAGATAGCAAAAAGTTACTAATGAGGACAAACGCACAAGCTAGGAAAATTTCCAGCAGTTTGCTTTTACCTGAGCCTACTGGGAAGGATGAGATTCTGCCCCTCGTCTCCTCTCCACCTGCAGCTGGGAGCTATAGTCACTCAAAGGTAAATTTTCCTGCTATGTTTAAGAGGATTAATTGTATAGCTCAGTGGCTCTTAACCTTTTCTTTACCAGGGGCCCTCTTTAAAACATTTTATGCCAGCAAATGACCCTCCCCCTGCATCAGACCTACCTTTAGCAGCATCAGAAAGGCAGCCCCGGCAGTAACGGAGGATGAACAGAGATCTCGCCGATTCTTGCGAGAAGACGCAAGCGTGACAAATTCAAAAAATTGAGCAAGACAAAGACATAAAACATAGACACAAGCACAGAAACACACTTTAAAAATCCCAAGTACTGGGGGGGGGTCATAAAAAGAGCGCCCCCTTCCTGGTTGTCTTGATCTCACCCAGAAATGTTCTGACAATTAACTCTGCATTCCCATGAGCACAATAGTGCGCAGTTTGAAATGCCAGCAATGCCGGCACAAAAGCAGAATGGGGGACCTATTGACAGCTTGGCCTGTCAATAAAAAGGAACAGCTTTTTGACAAGACATGAACACGAAAGGATGACGTCATATGGTATGCATGCCCTTCTGCAATCATTAGGCGTTGTTATGATGCCATATTTGCCACATCTGATAAAGTCCACAGATTCACAGAAATGCTGAGGGAAAGGATTGTCCCTGAGGTCCTCACATACATTCAGCCATAGCACCCCAGCACAACCCTCCAAAAGTAATTAACGGGGTGAGGGAATCATAGAATCATAGAATTGCAGAGTTGGAAGAGACCACGAGGGCCATCCAGTCCAACCACCTGCCACGTAGGAAATCTTGATCAAAGCATCCCCGACAGATGGCCATCCAGCCTCTCTTTAAAGACCTCCAAGGAAGGAGACCTTACCATGCTCTGAGGGAGTGTGTTCCACTGCCGAACAGCTCTTACTGTCAAAAAGTTCCTCCTAATGTTGAGGTGGAATCTCTGTTCCTGGAGCTTGCACCCATTGCTCCGTGTTCCAGTCTCTGGAGCAGCAGAAAACAAGCCTGCTCCATCCTCAGCGTGACATCCCTTCAAATACTTAAACAGGGCTATCATATCGCCTCTTAACCGTCTTTTTTCCAGGCTAAACATACCCAGCTCCCTAAGTCTCTCCTCATAAGGCATCGTTTCCAGACCTTTCACCATTTTAGTTGCCCTTCTCTGGACACGCTCCAATTTGTCAATATCCTTTCTGAATTGTGGTGCCCAGAACTGAGGAGGGTGGAGGGTGTCCTTCTGTCCTTGACCTTCTAGCACCGTAACTCTTCACTTCATTGTCCAAGGGAGCTACACTTGGGGGAAAAGGAGGGCTCTTTTGATTTCACTGAGGTCTGTAACTGACCTAAACTATCCTCAGCTACTGTCAGTGTGCAGTATTAATTTGGTCTGTTAAAAAGCCAAGGCAGCAGAGGAGACATCCCTTGAGGGTGTTGGTCAACAGCATCTGGAGAACAGAGAGGGAGAGAGAGAGAGAATGAGGAGGAGGAGGCCATGACGGAGATCTCTCCCTCCCTTCTCTGCTCTTTCTCTTTCCTTCTCCCCTCCATTCCTTCCTCTCTTTCAGAATTAATGTGTTTTGCTGTAGGGAAGCAAGGTTCTGCAGGGTCAAGACATCAGGACATCATTAAGGGGTGGGGACAATGGCATCCCTGGCCACCTCCTTCAGACTTCTCTCCTCCCTCTGACCTTAGCTGCACTCTTCACAATAGCCTAGAGACAGTGGAGAGATGAGCTATTCCTATTGTAACGGATGGTGTTTTCATGTGGCTTGTTCATGAACTTTTAAGGGCCATTGGCTTTACAAAAGACCTCCCCCAAGAGGTGTTTAAAAATGGCAAGAACTGCTTTGTTGGTATGGATGAATGCATCTCCCTGTATTTTTATAGTTCTCCTTGGCAATGTGACTTTGGGGGCTGTTGGATGAGTGCCTGAACTGCAGATTTTACTCACACACAATTGGAGCATAGGATCCCTGTGTTAGCACAGCAATAACCATCAATCTCATAGTGACAGAAATAGGGGCACATAAAAAAAAGACTGCATCCTCACACCTTTATTTATTTATAATACACCTTTCTTCCCATGAACCCTACTCTTTCCCACTTTGTCCTCAGAACAACAACCTTGTGAGGTAGGTAAGGCTGAGAGAGAGTGGGGGAGGGAGGGAAAATAATTGACTCAGGATCAACCAATAACTTCTATGGCTGAGTGGATACTTGAAACTAGATCTCACAAGAGCCCAATCCTCTTGTGTTTGCATTTGTATACATTTGTATAATCCATGCTTGTGGAGAGCCAAAATGTATTTCTTTATGCATAACACATACACAGCTCAGAAAAATAAGTTTTAAAATGTCCTGGTATGGAGAGAATTCTCAACTCTAGTACAGATGTACATGATGCTTTGGATTATTTTTAATTTTTATTTTAGAACATCTCCAACTCAACCCCCCCCCCGCAAAAAAACCTGGGAAACTGTTTTACTGAGAGATGGGCATCAGGAAAAGAGGCTATTAAATAAGGACACTTAACAGTGTAAATCACTGGGAGGTGTGTGTGTGTGTGTGTGTGTGTGTGAGAGAGAGAGAGAGAGAGAGATTTTTAAAAAGCAGGTCTGTACTCTTTAATTCCACATGCCTCTCTGTTTCTGTATAGATGCTGTGTGTGCCAATTCTCACAATGTTGGCTTCATTTTCTCTCTCTCTCTCACACACACACAAACATACACATACTCTTGTGGATGAACAACTGAAAGGAGGAGCAAGGAAATCCCATTGGTTTCAATGTAGGAGCTATGAGGAGACTAAAATTATCCAACTGAAACCAGTGGCTCCAAATTTCAGTGCTGCAATCTGAAACACGCTTCCTCAGGAGTGAGGCCATACTGAAATCAATCTGTGTTTTATGTCAAACTAAACACGGCACAGAATTGTGAAAATCCCTTCACTTGGGCTTGATTTCACTCATGGGGGCCAGTCTGGAACCTAGTGGGCCTCCTGCCAGCCAAACTGGACCGCCCCGTCAGTCAGCCTGTACTCCTTCCAGGGGATTAATTCAACGCCAGGAAAACAAGCCCTTGCAGCAGGCTGCGGTGCCAGAGATCATCCTTGGAACATATGAAATAAAACATAAGACAACAGTGCAACTGAGTGATCACAGAGTGCAATTCCCACAGCAGAATCAATATGCCTGTCAAGCATTAAGGAATGATCATCCAGATCATACACGGCATTTTGTGGTTGCTTGAGCTACAGCATTTTGAAAAACAGTAGTTGTCCGTGGAGTTCAGATGAGAAGAGCCCATCATGTCTTGAAGCTGTCTGTTCCACTGTCAAATGACTCTTACCGTGATGACATTTCTCTTAATGTTTCCCCAAAATTTCCTTTCCTACATATTCTGCCTATTGGTTCATGTTGACTTGCTCTCTGGAAAACAGAGCAGAACAGCCCTTCTGATATTTGGAGACTGCTGTCTCGCCCTCCCTTAATCTCCTTTCACTATGTTAAATCTACCCACCTATAGATAGACACGAAAGCCAGGCTGGTGTAGTGGTTTGAATGCTGGACTAGGAAACTACGAGACTAGGCTTTAAATCCCTGTTCAACCATGGAAACTTACTAGGTCACCTGGGGCAAGTCACACTCTCTCAGCTTCAGAGGAAATCGAAGGCAAAACCCCTCTGAACAAATTCTGCCAAGAAAACCCTGTGACAAATTCACCCAAGGGTTGCCATAAGTCAGAAATGACTTTTAGGCACACAACCATAGGCAGACACACAGAAAAATACTGAGACAACCCAAGATACTTTGCTGCCTGAGGTCTACCAGTAAAGGGTATGTCCAGCTCAAGGCACGCCATTATTTTTGGCCCTTGAGACAGAAAATTCCAGAAGTTTACCCTCCCTGACAGTTTTTAAAAAACAAAAAGAACACCCCAATAAATTGAATAAGTAACAATTTACTAACACTTTTGTCCCAGGCAGTTGCTTCATTCTGCCCAGGGCTGGTTTAAGGCACCAGCGGCACCAGCATCCGCAGAGGGGGGGCATCATTGTGGGGACCCCTGTAGTAATCCTCCTCCTGCAAAAACATTATTAGTAATAATCTGAATATCCTGTACTGTGAATAGCTTAGGTTGAGTTAGGTTACATTGACTGAGATAAACGTATGGGCCCCCCAAAATAAAGCATTGCAGGGCCCCCCAAAATTCCTTAAACCGGTTTCTGCCCAATGGTAGGACTGGCGTCTGGAAATCCTTTGCAGGCATTCAAAGAGGCAAAATGTCTGGTTCATGTCCTAGGGTCAGAAAGATTGACACACACCCTCAAATGTCCCACAAGCCATGTACCAAAAATGCCAAGCAGGTGCCCAGGAAACAGTGTCTGGCATTCTGCTTTTGCCAACTACTCTGATGAGGCAGCAGGTAGAGGAGCAGGTTGGTTTAGTGAAGACCAATTGTGGATGCAGGCTGGGAGCAGCAGTGCACAGAAACTTTGCAAAGCCCCGGGCCAGAGAGAGAGAGAGAGAGAGAGAGCAAAAGAGAGAAGTGATTATTTATAGTTGGCAGGAACGGGGAGAGGACAAGGGAGGGAGGGAGAGAAAGGGAGGGAGGGATGAAATGGTAAAGAGAATGTCAGAGGGAGGAAGAAATAGAGCGTGAGGAGGAAGCCAGCCCGCTTGCTGGTGCTGGGGGGCAAGAACTGGGGTGCCCCTGGTCTTTGTCAGGTGAGACCTTTGGAGAGATGTGTGTGTGAGAGAGAGTGAGAGTGAGGAGGGGTAGTTTTGGGGGGGAGAAAGGGGGAAGACTGGGAACAGTTGGAGCAAAGGTCAGCAGGGAGAAGTACTGTATTTTGGTGTTTACTGGGAGAGCTGCAGCCTTCCACAGAAGAGAAGGAGAGAGAAAATCCTGGGAGGTCAGGGGGGTCCAAGATTCCTGTACAGTCCCTTCATCCCCAAATCTGCAAAGATTTTTCTGTTTGAGCCACCAGAGCTGGGGACCAAGAACTGAGAAGAGGTGTGGGGGGTGTTGGTGTTGGTGGGGCTTTTTTTCGGGGGGGGGGGTCATCCAGGTTTAACTGGAGAGATGCTGCCAGTCCCCCGAAAGGATGCTGCTACTCACGGATCCCGCTGCCTCTTTTCTAGCTGAGCTTCAATCCTGGATCCCTTTGCGCTAAAGAGTAGCGAAGCCAAAGCACGTAGGTCCCAGTTCCCTCCTGCAGTTAAAAGACAAAACTCAAGAGCATCTCATAAGATGCTGCTGCTCTCCTTTAGATTGTGGGCTAAATTGTAAAACCCCAGGATGCTGCGCTTGCTGCTGTCCTTAGTGATAACCACTAGACCGTACTTCCCTTCCTTCATGCCATTTTGTTTCAAACTTGCTCAAAGGCAGAAAAGCTTATAGAGTGCCAACATCAGCTTGAAGAAAGGGTGATCTCATAGAATAATAGAATCATAGAATTGCAGAGTTGGAAGAGACCACGAGGGCCATCCAATCCAACCCCCTGCCACACAGGAAATCACGATCAAAGTATCCTTGATAGATGGCCATCCAGCCTCTGTTTAAAGACCTCCAAGGAAGGAGACCCCACCACGCTCCAAGGGAGTGTGTTCCACTGCCGAACAGCTTGATCAGTTGGAAACAGTTTGATCCACTAAAAACATGCACCCTTTTAATCGGTAGCAGATTTTTAAAAGGCATATTTATTTATTCATTTCAAAATGGATGATGTCAAACCCCAGGTTGGAAGAGGCATTCCCACCTGTGCAAGAGGTAGTAGAGGGAAGGCCTCTCTTGAAGTGATGCCAGTTATGACATGTGTGTATGACATATAAATACCGAGGAATTGTGCTATCTTTTGGGAGTGGATGGGTGGAATTGTTAATTTTTATCTTATTTAAATGCATTCAGATTTGATGGATTGATCTATGAAAGCTTTCACAATCTATCCACTTGGAGCACAGTCCTGTTCATGATGACTTGGAAGGAGATCTCACTATTTGGATGAAATCCACTGCTTTCTTGGAAGAGGTCTCATTCTTTTCAGACAGAGGCGTACTCCCTAATGAGGGTGTTTGCAATTGCTGTTGTCCTTGAATGATCACCACTGAAAATTTCTGTGCCAGGTTTGTGAGACTGGAACACTGACTTATAGAATGTGCCCCAAACAGGCATATTCCCTCCAAACTCCATTGCAGGAATATCAGGGCATTGTGTCAAGACGCCTTGTATTTAAAGCGCAGACCTGGTCACCAGGTGAAAGGTAGGATGGAGCACTCTTTCACATCCATCATAGAAAACAAACAGGTTACAAAGGGAGAGAAGCTCTCCCCTCCATGCCAGGCATAGAAAGGCATCCCTCTGTCCCTCTTCTGCCATCCCCTAGCAGGATTAATAAAACATTTTGCTAGCTAGGAATTTACAAGGTGGGTATCCACTCAGAGGAAGAAAGGTGAAGTTGGAAGAAGCAGAATCTTACATTTGTTGTGAATGAAGTGTAAGTAAAAGCCAATTCACATGACAGTTGTGTGGATATACATGGCCGATGAATTCTGGTACATGTAGTTACTTGGTTCTGTGCATCTGCAGGCAGAAAGCCACAGAAAAAACTTGACAAAACAATGGCTTTGGCTGATCTCTGCTTTGTCCTGAACAGTGGAAGCTGGTGGCTCTGAGATCAGAGGGAAGGTGAATCCAAGTTTTAATCAAAACCTTTAAAGGACCTATCCAAGGTGCTGAACCCATATCGGGCTAGGGTTCAGCACTTTGGGTAGCTCCTTTGAAGTTCAGACTAAAATCCAGACCAAGTTCACCATCCCATTGATAGTGGATGAGAGTGGATTGGGTTGGTGCACAGTTCAGGCTGGTGAGTCTACTTTGTGTGGTAGGATGTGTTGTAGAACCTTGAGAACTACTAACCAGAGCTTGATGCAGAAACCATAGGTTCAGAACTAAGAAAGGAATCCTGAGCTCATAAATCAGTATTGAGTACTGAAAGTGAACAGAGTTGTCTTTTCCATGGGGGTGGGGAGGGGATCTGCTCCTAATTTTCTCCCCAAATTGTCTTCATTTCAGCAGTATAATTTAGCACCAAAGTACAGGATGGAGTTCTTTTTGTTGCTCTTGTTAAATGTTTGGGAGTCAGAATTCATTAATGGTCACTCGATTGGGTAGATCTATCTATCCTGAACTGTCTCCTACCCAACTATGAAGCAGGCAATACTGTTGGTTGTTGATGTCATTATCTTCCTTCAAATCGTTTCCAAGTTATGACAGCCCTAAGGCAAACCTATGATGGGGTTTTGTTGACAATGTTCATTCAGAAAAATGGCCCAGAGTGAATATGAAAGTGACACGATATCACTTCTGGCTTGCCAAAAATGGGACAGCAGAGACTACCAGGTGTGTGGTGTTGAGCAAACATTGTCCAGTGCCCCAATGCAGTTACCCACCCGTGCTTTACCAACTTCTCTGTCCTTATTGTTGCATGTTTTCATGTCATTTCCAACATATGGCAACCGTGAGGGAAACCTATCACAGGGTTTTCTTGCTAAGATTTCTTCAGAGGAGGTTTGCCATGGCTTTCCTCTGAGGCTGTGAGAGTGTGACTTGCCCAAGCTCACCCAGTGGGTTTCCATGGCAGAGTAGCTACACTGTTATAGTGCTATTAGTCCACTTTAACAGCTATGGCTGCCTCCTGTTGAATTCTGGGGTTTGTAGTGTAGTGATGCCTAAGAGCTCTCTGGCTAAGAGTTCTAAATGCCTAAACTGCAAATCCCAGGATTCAACAGGAGGCAACTATAGCAGTTAAAGTGGAATAATAGCGCTAAACAGTGCAGTGTGATAATCTCCTTAGAGTCCTAGTCCAACACTTAAACCACTACACCACACTGGTTCCCTAGGCAATACTGTATTAGATGGGAAAACAGTCTTATAAATACAGTAAATTCCCTGTATCTGCAGGGCTTTGGTTCCCAGACTTATCATGGATGCTGGAAACCATGGATAACAGTGAATCCTACTAAAATAAAGGACTTCTGGTACAAACATGCCATAGAGTTGCATTGGAGGATCTAGCAGATGCCTAGAGAGGATGTCTCTCTAGGCATTTTCCAGTGCAACTCTATGGTATGTGTCTCTATTTCCCCCCACCCCCGGCCATGGATAACTGAAACTACAGGTATTGGTTCTGTGGATATGGGGGACCAACTGTATTGGACAGGGCTGGCCCTCTCATTAGGCAGAGTAAAGATGCCACCACAGGCTGCAAATTTTGGGTATCATGAAACAGCAGCAAATTCTTAGTTATTTAGTTTATTATTGTGTTTTTTCTGTCAGGGTGGGGGAGCTGTACCTGTGGGATATTAGACAGATAGACAGATAGAGGCCACTTGTGCTGGAATCATTTGGCTGGATTTTTATCTTTACCTTCGAACTGATTTGTTTCAAATGGTTTTAATTCTACAGATAGCTTAATTATAACTGCACAATTACTTTCTGTAACTCTTCTAGGAAGGGCGTAGGAAGGGATGGAAAGAATATTCATAATTGTTCATTCCCAGGTCAAAAATTGGGCTTCCTGACATTTGGGAAAACCCATTGAAAAGAATAACAGACCGAACAGACTTTCCCCCCTTTTTTTCCACAGTATGCAAACATCACAAAGTGTGATAGAAGAATTAATCTGTGAGGAACACATTGGGCTTTTTGGTGCACACACACCCCTGCCCACAACACCTGTTTTCTGCGTGGAAAATGGGTTTCCTGCCCAGAAAACACTGTTTCTTCAAAAACCATGTGTTCTCCCCCTCCCTCAGAATTAATTATTCCACATAGCTTAGGGATACTGAGGAGGAATGGTCATTTTCTCCTGCATTGGGAAGAAAACTATTTTCCTCACATGTGAGAATGAAATATTCAAGGATTTATGTCTCTAGGTGTGGGTGTGGGAATGGGAATGGTCAAAGAGCGGGAGCCCAGAGGGATAGATAGATGGAATGTTACAGAAAGAGGGGTGTGTCAGGAATGGATTGAAGGGCGTGCAATTACAGCTGTGCAGTTAATGGGTTTTTCTAGCTCTGGCTGGTATCCTATCATAGCACAACAGGCACATTCTGATAACAGTGGTGGTAGCATAGTTGCACATATGGCAACACTGGGCAGTGTGGTTGTACATTAGGCATTGTGGTTGCACATTACACAACATCATCCAGCCATTGAGATGTGTTGCACAATGTTGCTATTTTGCATGGGAGTTGCGTTGTGCTAGCATAGCATATCTCCACATGCGGATATTTATGCTATGATGAGAGGATGTTGAATTGCAGCTTCTCTCTCTCTCTCTCTCTCTCTCTCTCT
The DNA here is from genome assembly GCA_030847615.1 of Gambelia wislizenii. Taxonomy (NCBI): domain Eukaryota; kingdom Metazoa; phylum Chordata; class Lepidosauria; order Squamata; family Crotaphytidae; genus Gambelia; species Gambelia wislizenii. The sequence continues at coordinate 28,638,953 of JAUMIR010000010.1, read as the reverse complement.
CTCTCTCTCTCTCTCTCTCTCCATGCTGTTAGTTGGCTTTTTGCCATCTAGACTCTTTTTGGGTAGGGAAAACATCAGCCTCAGTACTTGTCTGTGAGCAAGTTACATAGAGGCTGACCATTACAAAATGATCTGCAAATTGTCAGCAACAGATGCTGAAATGGGATTTCACATGACTTTGCAATGTTTAGTGTTGAGAAATGGGGTCAATGCTACTCTTAGGCAGAGTAAGGCTATTCCCTCAGGCAGCAGATTTGGGGTGACATGAACACGCAGAAAAACAGAGCCTTCCAAATATGTAACATCCATCCCACCATGGCTCTTCTCCTCCCTTCTCTTAGACTCCCAACAATCCTGTGAAGTAGGTCAAATAGAAAATGATGGCAATTTGAATCTGGATCTCCCAGGTCCCAGCCCAATACCCCTAGCCCTTACACCATGATAGCTAAGCTGAATTGAATCCAGTTGTCAAGTCTTGAGGTATGCATTTTGAATTCACTTTTCAGAAACAATAGTTATGTACCAGGTATGCCTGGGCAAACTAAGCTAGCATTCAAATCTGTTTGACCAATTCCTTTATTCTTTAGCAGCTAGCGACAGGTGCAAAGTCAACAGGGGTGGCCACTAAGAGAGAGTTTTAGTGATGAGGAGCAGCACCTGTTGAATTACTGCCTGTTATACAGCTCTTAAGATGAGTGAAACCCTCTATGAGTGCATGGAGAGAAAAAGTGATATGGGGGTTCAAAGGGATTCCCAGCATGTTAAAGTTCTGAAGTATAGAATCTGGATTTATGCTGAAGGTATGTTTAGCTTGGAAACAAGACTGAGTGGTGACAGAATCATAGAATCATAGCGTTGGAAGAGACCTCAAGGGCCATCAGATCCAACCCCCTGCCATGCAGGAATACTCAATCAAAGCATCCCTGACAGATGGCCATCCAGCCTCTGTTTAAAAACCTCCAGAGAAGGAGACTCCACCACACTAGGGAGATTTTCTCAAGGGCTATATATCCCGTGGCAGGAACAGAAAAGGGTCAGAAAAGGTTTTCCCTTTCGATGACGTTGACCCTGTTCTGTTCCCTAATTGTCATCATTCTGTTTTCTCCCCATGATATAGTATTCACGGGAAGAAGTCGTTATTAAGCACCCGGTTCCATTTCTGTAATGGAACATGGGTGTGCGAATTGGATCCCGTCCCTGTTCTGGAATGACAGGCACAGGGAGGAGCTCCATGGTGAGCACTTCCTACAAAGATCGGGACATCCAGGTAAGTGCCACCCTTCCCACCCCCTCTCCAGGTTACTTGTATTTATTTATATTTTATTTTTATTCTTTTATTTGACAGCTGGGGGATTTTTAATTTGAATTTCCCTCCCGCTTGTTCTCTCGCAAGAACCCCGGCCGGTCGTAAAAGCAGCCTTACGACGTCTGCATTTACAGCCGGCTGGACAAGGAGGGAGGACACCCATTCCTGCAGCAGAATGGAGGTAAGTGTGCAAACATTTACCTCCATTATGTTGCAGGAACAGGAGAGGAGGTGGCAGGACAGAACCGGCGCTGTTTGCCCCGGTGTGAAAATCTCCTATGAGGCAGTGTATTCCTCTTCCAAACAGCCCTTACTGTCAGGAAGTTCTTCCTAATGTTTAGGTGGAATCTCTTTTCCTGTAGTTTGAACCCATTGTTCTGTGTCCTAGTCTCTGGAGCAGCAGAAAACAAGTTTGCTCCATCCTCCGTATGACATCCCTTCAAATATTTAAACATGATAGCCATCTTTATGGGAACTCATGTAAGATGGAGCAACCTTCTTTCTTGCTTCTCCAGAGACCAAAATGTGAAGCAGTAGATTCAAATTACAAGAAAAGAAATTCCATCTAAACATTAGAAATAACTATTTTACTGTTAGAGCTGTTCAGCAGAGGAATAGACTCTGGAAGGTGCTGGACTCTGCATCTTTGGAAGTCTTTAAACAGAGGTTGGGTGGCCTTTTTTTAGGGGTGCTTTAGTCATGTATTCCTGCATGGCAGAGGATTGGACTAGATGACCCTCATGGTCCATTCCAACTGTATGGTTTTATAATTTTATGTTTATGGTGATCCTGAGGCAAACCTATCATGGGAACTGAGTAGTAAAAAGGCTTGCTATTCACAAGCAAGGCAGAAAGCAGTAAATGTCTCTAGAGAGCCACATATCAAACGCCAAGAAAATGAGGGAAGAAAGAAATGAACAAATGAGCAGGGAGTGGATTAGAATTTTATCCTCCAAGCAAAAATCCCTTTGATTTTGTTCCCCACTCCTCCTGAGTGGATAAGTAAATGAACCGATCAAGAGCAATGTTGATCATTGGTAAGATTTAACCGAATTCAGCCTTAAACTATGTCAGGGTTGTTCAACCTGGGCCCTAGGGTTCTGTGAGAGGTCACTAGGAGCAGCACTAGAGATCACAATAGGAAAAGAAAGTACTGTATTTCTTTTTGAGCTCCAGAGATACAGTGGACCCTCAGTATCTGCTGGGATTTGGTTCTAGGACCCCCCGTGAATACCAAAATCCATGGATGCTCAATTCTCATTATATACCATGGTGTAATAAAATGGTGTCACTTATATATAATGGCAAACAGCAAGGTTTGCTTTTTAGATTCCCCCCCCCCCTGAATATTTTTGAGCCATGGTTGGTTGAATCCGTGGATGCAGAACCCATGGATACGGAGGGCCGGCTCTAATGATTTCTATGCAAGGATTCTCTGAGACCTGAAAATTATTTCAAGGTTTTCTCCAGGGTAAAAAGGCTTGAGAAAGGCTTCTTTATGGGGACTTTCAGCAAACTGGAACATGAGACAATTCATCCCAACGTGATCAAGAGTGTCTCTGAGAACGTCCAAAGTATTCCTCCCAAAGTACTACTTAACTTGCCATTTCCTATCCAGAGTGCCGATGAGCATATGACAGCACTGAAACCCATGCTGTTCAGTATAGGGAAGGTTCCATTGCTGCAGTTAACAGGGGCTCCCCTGACTTATGGAGATGCTATCCTAAAAATATATGAGTTTTTGTGTTGCATGAAGTGGTCTCTGTGTGGGAAGGGGGCAAACCTCAACATGTGCAGCATCTTTAATGAGTCATGACCAGTTCTCACACATTTCGGCAGGGGTTTCAGCTCAGAAGGCGTGACTTCCAGGCAGCCCTTTTTGTGTGCTCTTTTAAAAAAAAAGGAAAAAGAAATTAAGCACTGTTTAGCCAGCGGGGTGGGAGCCTGGATGAGTGACAGCGGCTTTAAATCATTGCGGACAGTGGCTTTGATTGCCCTGAGGTTATGTAGCTGTGTACATTGCTGGAGAACATTATGCATACTTGGTCGTTTGGGTGGTAGTGAACACTGCTGCTGTTACTGTTGCTGCTGCTGCTGACATACCCATGGCTCTCTGTGAGTTGATGACAACAAAACCAGTGAGAAAAGGGGGATGTGAGCATTGTTTGTAGATCAGATGTGGGGAAGGTGGGAACTGAGAGAGACAGAGATTTGGTGGGTTGGTTTTGTCCTGATGTGCCTGATGTGTGTTGTGGTGGTGGCGGCGGCAGCGAATTAGGGTGGGGGTTGCAGACCAGAGCAAGTGGTGGGCTGCTGCTGCAGGCGACAATTAACTCAGCAGTGTTAGAGGTGACCGGCCAGCGTTTGAGGTTCTGGTGTACAGTGCACATAGAGGCTGGAGCTCCGTTTTCTCTCTCTCTCCCTCTCTCTGTTTTGAGCCAGGCCTTGGCTGGCTTCCAGCACCTTGGGGAGGCCATGTGCTTGGCAGCTGGCTCACGCGCCGCAGGATGTGAGCCCTGCTGTGTTCCAACGAAAGCGAGTCGATGAACTCTAGTGAAAATCCTACTCTCAGGGAGCTGGCTTTGTGGGTGCTGGCCAAGGGATCATCTAAACGGTCAAAATAATCCCCATGGAATTTGCTGGGAATACGGCCTATCTTAATGGGAACCTGGACCGATGTGTCGTATTTGGAAGGGGGGCAGAAAAAAAAACTCCAAAAAATATGCCCAGAGTTGGAAGGGGGGCAGAAAAAAAACCTCCAAAAAATATGCCCAGAGACCCCTTGCAGTTTACCCCAGAGTTTTAAAAAATGTGCTCTCTGGAATATGCTCCGATGTGCCCTTTCTTTGTTGACTATTTCACATCTCCTAGTAGCGGAGCGTTTGGGACTGATGGCATGTGGTTTCAGGGAAACTCTGGCTGAGATTAACCCTTGTCTTAAATCTTTGGGGCAAGGGGTAATTGTGCTTTTTTAAAATAAAAAAATAGTACCCTCTTCCCTGTTCTGTGAATTTCTAGAAACTGAGAACCAGCATTGCAGGGAGAAGAAGTGGGGAAGATATTTATTGGCATCATGGGAGTTTGGACATGTCTTAATATTTTCATTGTGCATCATGTTTGCTGTTGCCTGCTTTCGTTTTCCACTGAAGAGTTAGCAACTGTTAGTTGGGGGGCAGGGAATGGGGGCAAGGTGGGGCAGACAGTATTCCAGACTCTTGCAGGAAGCCTTTTCTCCATTTTCATCAGACTAGAGAGACTGTTGCCTGCTGCCTGATCCTTGCCTTTTGACATATTCCTATTTAAGCAATAAAGTGAAAGGAGGGACCTCAATATGGTTTTGGATGGCAGGGCTCCTGCTGGGCTTACAACAGCCTTGACAAAGGCAGAAATCCAACCGGTGAAGATTTCTCCTTCTGGCTCTGGGTCCACATTGAGAAAAAAGCTGCCATTTGTGCACCATACCCTTCGGTATTTCATAGATGACAACTGGGTCATGTATGTGCAAAAAACATTGGAGTGTGGTCAAGATAGACATAGTTATTCACGACGAAGAACGCAAAAGCTGGGAGAGGCTGCAACAGTTTGCTTTTGCCCAAGCCTACTGGGAAGGACAAGATTCTGTCTCCTCCTCTCCTCTCCCCCCAGTGGAGCTAAATAAGCACAAAGTCCTTTTGTTCTTTGAACCAAGTTTGCACCAACTGAAGTAAGCTGAGGACAAAGGGAGGAAGTGAGAAGAGGAAAGAGTAACTGGGATATTTGAAAAGCAGCTGAAAAAGTGGGACGACAGAGGATTACTCAGGACCCTCCCTGCCAACCCAGGACATTTGGAAGGTGTGATCTGTTACTATATTTTTCTAGTGTGAAGAAGTCCCAGGTCCAGAGGTCCCAGCCTAACCTGCAAGCCTATTAGCATGAGAAGAAAATGAGGCTAAATTGTAGATCGTGCTTGAAGATATTTAGGGGAACGTGTTTTGTTGATCTATGTGCTATTCTCTGGATCTTGCATGATTTGCTGGAGTCGATCAGAAACTGTCAGCGCAAAACAACACATTCAAAGCAGTGAGTTGGTTGCCCTGGGCCTTTCTAGAATAGAAAGTGTTCAGACAGTTAAATTAATACGTAGTGTTTGAAAGGCAGACAGATTTGTGTTTCCTTGTATGAGGCACTCTCTCAATAATTATCAGTCATGATTTCCTTATAGATGTGCAGTAGAGCTTCAGGAAGTCACATTTCTGGACTGCATCTCCCAGAATCCCCTGTAATGCTAGTTGGGGGATTCTGGGAATCATAGTCCCCCAAAGGAACCTTCCCAAGCTCTGGCTAGACTATTGGGAAGGGCATGATCCTCCCCCCTTTCCCACGCTGAGTTAATTCAGTGCAAAGTGCTTTGGCAGTTTGAATTCAGTTTGCAGCAGCTGAAGAAAGCTGAGGACAGAGAAGGAAAGTAGGAGGAGGAGAGGGAAACTGGGGCATTTTAAAAGCAGCTGAAAAAGTGAGATGACAGAGGATTAAACAGGATTATCCCTGACAAATCTGGAAGGGATGGTGAACAGTCAATTGTTTCTGCCCTCAAATAGCTCAAGGAAGTAAGCCAAACCACATGGAGCTGGATAAAAAGCAACATCTCCAACCAAGGGTTTCTTTTTCATCCCAGCTATAGCTCCCCAGGATTGACTCTCCTAACATGTTTTGAGATACCATGATTTCTGAATATAATCTGTGAAAAATATAAGGGAGTGGTTATTCTTGAGAATGTACAGAGTGCATTGCCCTCAGCATTAGGCCAAAAAGTCAGGCAATGCATAGATTGAAACTTTCTTGGAGACTAGATCCATGTTAAGGACTAAATTTAAAAAACAAAAACGAACACCAACAGTATAAGCACCTTGATGTTTTTGCTCCTATGAGGTTTATGAGATTTAAATATAAAAGCAACCTAGGTCATTGCAATCTGTTTTCTCCTTCCCAATCCTCATGTAGATGATTGCAAAGGCATGGAATGATTTTTCAGGGGAGGAAAGGGAAAGATTTGCCAAGCCAAAATAAATGCTTGTTTTCTTAAGGGCAGAAGGAAAGCCCTAGTTAATCTGAACCAAAAGTCTGACATCCTGTTTCACCCAGTAACCAGGAGCTTCTATGGTAGCTAGAAATAGAATGTGAAAGCAACATCTTTCCCCCAGTGCTGGGCCCACTGCAACTGGTATCCGGAGACAGAAATGAGCTCTGAAAAAAAATGTTCCAGCAGGAAGGAGGAGTCTTGCTATTACAGTTGTCCCTTCATATTCGCTGGGGTTTGGTTCCAGGACCCCCCAACCGTGGATACCCAAATCCGTGAATACTCAAGTCCCATTATATGCAATGGCATTGCAAAGTTGTGCCCCCTTATATAAGATGGCAAAATCAAGGTTTGCTTTTTGGATTATTATTTTTTAAAGAATATTTTCAAACCATGAATACTTAAATTTGTGGATACCTAATCCGCGGATATGGAGGGACAACTGTATTACTGTCCCAGTCCTTTCAGTTCCCTCCCCCATATAAGTTACTGGACTTACCATGGAAATGTGAAACTGGAGATAATAGCAAACCCTATTGAATGAATGAATGAATGAATGAATGAATGAATGACTTCTGGCCTGATTTCTGGTGGAAGCTTACCATAGAATTGTGCTGAAGGCCCTAGAAAATGCCTAGAGAGGACATATGTTTTTGGACATGGGTAAGTGAAACCACGGATATGGGTCCAGAGGATATGGGGGTTGTATTGTATCTCCCTTCCTCCCGATCCCCACTGCAGTCTGGTAAGGCTTATAGTTCACATTCTCTCCTTGGAGTGCGGAGGGGAGGTGGAGGGAGAGGAGTTTTTCATATCAAGCACACGGAAATCAAGCAGCATTTTGATCTCCAGAAGATGATGCCACCAACACCGCCATCTGAGAAGTTGGAACGTGTCCAGAGGAGGGTGACCAAAAATGGTGGAAGGTCTGGAAGCCATGCCCTATGAGGAGTGGCTTAGGGATCTGGGTATGATTAGCCTGGAGAAGAGAAGGTTAAGTGGTGGCATGATAGCCATGTTTAAATATTTGACGGGATGTCATACTGAGGAAGGAGCAAGCTTGTTTTCTGCTGCTCCAGAGACTAGGACACGGAGCAATGGACTCAAAACTACAGGAAAAGAGATTCCACCTAAACATTAGGAAGAACTTCCTGACAGTAAGGGCTGTTCGGAAGAGGAATACACTGCCTCATAGTGTGGTGGAGTCTCCCTCTTTGGAAGTTTTTAAACAGAGGCTGGATGGCCATCTGTCAGGAGTGCTTTGATTGTGGATTCCTGCATGGCAGGGGGTTCAACCAGATGGCCCTTGTGGTCTCTTCCAATTCTATGATTCTATGATCTCTCGAAGATTATTTTCAGTGCTGGTGATGGCTGTTTAAGTTGGATGATCGCATTGCTCTTTGTATGGGAAGGAGGATCTGTTTTGTTTTGTTTTTTTGTTTTTTGTTTTGTTTTGTTTTGTTTTGCAATTTTGGCAAAATTTGGTAATTTAGTTACAAATGAAGGCTGCACTGCTTCTGTGTCAGCTTGTTTAGCTCATGAATGTCAACAACAGCCAGCCAGCAGTGTTTTGATTTCATACTGGAAGAGCAGAACATTGGAAGAAAAGGAAAATCCATTTAAGAAAATCTGTTTCTTCCTAAAAGTGGCTTGGACTGCAGTTCTCAACACTGACATTCAGAAGCAATACCCAATGAATTCATTAAAAGTTACTCTGAAGGGAAATACTGTATGTATACACTATTTGAAACACTCCTACATCCCCAAGTGACCCGGGCTGAGTTTGAGGGCTTTCTTTGGGTACCACCGGCTTCACAGGCACATTTGACAAGGAATCCAGTACGGTCTTCTTGGTGGCTACGCCCAGGTTGTGGTACTCCTTCCCTTGGGGAGCTAGCCTAGCCCCTTCTTTGTTCTCTTTCCACCAATAGGCAAATATCTTTTTTATTTAGACAAGCTTCTAGCTAATAACTGGTTTAGGGGAAAGGATCTTTTAAAGGGGAAGGGGGAGTGTATTTTTCTAATGACTCTAAACCATTTAAAATTGATGGTGTTTTTAATAGGATTTAATTGTCCTTGACTTTTTTATTATTGTTTTTTTAAGTTATATTTGTTTTGTTGGAGTTTTTGTGTTGAGACAGATGGTAATCATTCATATTTGGCCAAAGGCAGGGAGGGAGAGGAGGACAAAGTTTGAGTCCAAACTTTATTTCTTTGGGGCTTTGTTGTAGAGTGTGCATAGCAGTTTGCCTGGGGGTGAAATGAGGTATGTGTAACTTTCTGGGCTGTGCTTGGGAAACAGATAACCAGGCGTCTGCAATTCACGGTTCTAACATCATGGTTAGAGACTCTGGACAAATGATAATTTTCATTTTAAGGAATGCCTGTATCAGTGGATGATGGAGAACCAATAGCTATCCAGCCCACCAGATTTTGTTGATTTTAAAATGCTTTTAACTTAGAGAGTAACTGTTAGGCTTCAGTTCACCAACAACTTTGTATTGTATGCTTCCTTGATTTCTAGCAATACAGCTTTCTAATACAACCTGAAGCTTGTGCTCTTTAAGTTTGGGAACACTGGTACCTAACAGTATATTTAAAGCTCTCATCTCTTAGCAAATCCATTGGCTGTGCATATTTACATGCTAGCATTTCCAGTTGGCATTTCTCACATTTGTTAATTTCAAAATATTTCCATTTTCTTGTGCTGAGCTGTCGATTGCATGGAAGCTGGTTTGGCACCCAAAAAGAAAAAAGAATCACAGTCTGCTTTCAACCTTCTTGTGCCAGACTAGCCGCATTGTTGCAGTAATATATCTCATGCATGAATTACACACAATTGAGAAATGCTGAGACCCAATTTCTGTGACCTGTGAACTGCAACCAGGAGAGAATGCAGTCCCTGCTGCTTGGCTGCCTGTCTCTTCCCTCCCCACCCCTGACCATTGAATGGCCATAGCATCTCTCTCACACACACACCTCCCATAACAACTGCTTAGGATAGGTTTTGCACAAGGGGCTGGTGAATATCCCTTATGTGCCATTCAAAACAAGACATATGAGTGCATAACCCTGTGTCATGAGCATTTAACTTGCCAACTGTATTCCAGCCAAAGTATTATTGCTGCATGGCTTGAAGTTGTTTCCAGCTTATGGTGAATCTAATGGCTTGTCTATATGAAGCAGTAAAATGTGGATTGATGAACACTAATGCCAATTCGCAGCTGCTTTCATTTGTCTCCACAGTTTCCCCCCCCCCCCAAGATTGCTGGCATGCAAAGCCATATGCATTTGTTATTCAAATGGACATACCTGGGAATCAAGATGGTGGGGGTGCAAGTGAATTACTCACATTTATATTGTCACCAGGTGCTGCCACCAAACAGTATTTTTTAAAAAAAGCAAATCCAAGGTGTGGAAGTGTGATCTTCTGCTTAAATAAACAGAAAGAAAAGGGGGGAAGGCTGTTTTGTCACCTCAGTGCACAATTGCTACGATGAAAATGCCTTGCCAGCAAGCTTCACCCCCTGTGCATGTCCAACCAATCAACTTTCCACTTCTGCTCTTATTGGGAATGCGCAGCAAAGTGAATAGGTTGTCCCAATGAGCAGGAATGCACATTTCCTTTGGAGTTTTTTTTTTTTTTTTTAAGAAAGATACGGGAAAAGCTGCGAAGGCTTTTCCTGCAGAGTAGTTTGAGTTTTGGGGGGCCCTTCTTCCAAATATGGCAAAATGATGTGGGATCCCATTGGGACAAAATGTATTCTCCTCGAATTCTATGAGGAGTATTTTCGCCGTATAGATAAGTCCTAAGGCAAACCGATCACTGGATTTTCTAGGCAAGATTAGTTCAGAGGGTGGGGGTTGCCATTGCCTTCTCCTGAGGCTGAGAGAATGTGACTTGGCCAAGGATACCCAGTGGGTTTCCACAACCAAGTTTGGATTTGAACCCAGAGTCCTTGTCCAACATTCAAGCCACGGCTCTACACTGGCGCTAGCCAAACTATGTATGCAGTTTTAAAACTACAAATGCCATGATGCATTGCTACTGCAAGTCAAGTCCACATTGAAAATATCCAGAGTACAGTTGTCCCTTCATATTTGCTTGGGTTTTGTTCCAGGACCCCCGTGGATACCAAAATCCATGAATATTCAAGTTCTATTATATGCAATGGCATAGCAAAAAGGTTTCTCTTATATAAGATGGCAAAATCAAGGTTTGCTTTTTGGATTACTATTTTTTAAAGAATATTTTCAAACTGTGAATACATAAATCCGTGGATACCAAATCTGTGAATACGGAAGGACAACTGTATTTACTTTTAAAGTATATCTTACTGGAGGAAGTGCTGCTCAATCAGGAGTCAAACTGGCAACCAGATTTCCCACAGAATTCTGCTACTTAAGAGTAGTGGGATATGAAACGTTCCTTTATGCTAAGTTTATTATGCGTTTAGAGAGTTGATCTGACTGAATGCTCATCCATATATACAGCCCACTGGAGGGACTCCATCAAAAAGGACCAGAGTCTTTAAAGTCCCATATTTATAATTCATGACATGGTAATGGCAATGATTGTGCTGATGATATTGATATTTTATTTGATGTATTACTAGATGGTGGTGAGGGTGGCTGCGGTGATTGTGATGAACAGTTATAAAGCTCCTAAAACCTTCTGACCAGTATACAAAACCTGAATTATAAGACGGTCTCTATCTACAGAGATCATATTCTAATAGAGATGATATAAAAAGAAAAAGCAATGGGAAGGAAAGAGGAAAGATAGTGTCTTTCTAGACGGCTCAAGCTCTCTGGAATGGCTCTTTCTCTGGTTTATAGGTGCTGTCATGTTGGGCTCTCTTGCCATAAAGCTCTTCCAGGAGACATAATCTCCTTGGTCTCTTGGCTGATGGCAGAGTGTACCTCCCTTCTATTCTGTCGCCTCTGACATGCACGCAAGGTTGCCAAAGAACTGGGTGGAAATTCAAAACCTGGTCTGATCAGTTCTTTTGCCTTTAACAACAGGAATTGCAGAAATGAAGGACTACATGTATGTATGTCACCAACAGGAGTCCAACCAAAGTGTGCATGCCATTTTAAAACTACAAATCCCATGATGCAGTGTGACTATGAACCGTGTGTGATCGCTGGCTTATGTCTTCAGTTCACACCCCTGTTAAAGACTGGGGGGGGGGGGCTGTTTACACAACAAAATATGTAAAGATCCCTGGTAGTTCACACACATCACGGGCTATTAAGAAGGAGGGGTAGCAAAAAGCCCTGTTAATCCATGACTTCCCACCTCTCTATTTTTCAGGACTTTCTGGGGAAAGTCCGAGACAGCCTGTGGTATTGGTTGTCTGAACAACCAGGAACCATCCCAGGACATGGGTTCGTTTCTGATTGGTTGGACATTGGAGAGGGTGGACTTGCAAGGGAAGCCTTGCTGTGGCCATTTTTTTAGGGTCCCTCTCACGATCCTCCGCTGGCTCCAAAGCAGCCAGTTGAGTGCAAGGCAAGATCTCTCCCCTTCCCACGCCCTTGCCACCACATGGGGCAGGGGCGGGGGTTCTCTGTGACTCCCAGTCACTAAGAACATCCCTCCTGCCCAACGTAGCTTCCCCCCACCTGTGCAGCCACGCTGGGTGGCTGGGGGGATATTTTCCATGACTCTGAGTCATGGAGAAGACCCCTCCTGCCCAGCACGGCTTCCCCCCACCCGTGCAGCCCCACTGGGTGGGGAGGGATATTCTCCGTGACTCTGAGTCATGGAGAAGACCCCTCCCAATTCCAACTGGAAATTGGAAAGACAATATACTATAGTATACAGGTGTGGTATGATTGTAATAAGAAATAGAAGCAACAGAGAGAATAAACCAAGCAGAAAAAAGGGGAGAAAAGTAGGTAGTTAAGAGACCCAAGCAATATAAACAGGAAGGAAGGAACTGAAGGGGAAGAAAAAGTGCAAATAAACCGTTGGGTAAAGTATAACAAACAAAGGTAAAACTTCTATGCTACCTCCTAAAATTTGATGTAAGATGGAAAGTTACATATGAAATGAAACAAGATGTGAAAGAGATGTATTAATGACGAGACTTGTGTAACACAATATATATATATATTTATTTTATTTATTTTTTTAAAAAAAACCCTCCTGCCCAGCGCGGCTTCCCCCTCCCTGGCAGCCACGCTGGGCGGGGGGGATCTTCTCAGTCACTCTGGACGCTGGGTGTCCACGCTATCACGTCCATGACACACTGGGCAGGGGGGGGTAGCTGTCAGGGGTGGGGTGGGGGGTTGATCTGTGCCTGGCAGGGGTGGTTCTGACCATTCTCAAAATGGCAGATCCAGCCTTGCCAGGCTTCTGATGTAAGTCCATCCTGTCAAAAGACCGACCAATCAAAATACCGCTCTGCTGTGTAACCCTATCCTGGGATGGAAGCACTCAAGAAGAAGAACTTTTAAAAACCGAGTTATGCTACCATGACAAATCGTGTAAACAACAAAGGATGAACTCGGGATGAGGGAATCCCATTTCTCCCCATGATAACTAATCTCATGTAACTGGCACCTGGGGCATCTTTGAAAAGCCCAAGGGCTTCTGACACAATGCAGAAATAATGCAGTTTGACATTGCTTTTACTGTCATGGCTCAATGCTATGGAATTCTGGGATTTGTAGTTTTGTGAGATATTATAGCCTTCTCTGTCAGAGAGCTCTAGTGCCACAACAAACTACAAATCCCAGGATTTCATAGGATGGAGCCATGATCATTACTGCGGTGTGAAACTACATTGTTTCTGCCGTGTGTCAGCAACCCAGGTCTTCTATCTTTGCCATTAACCTCTGAGGGAAGGTTTAATGGATTTAAAGCTGATGCACACCCAGTGTCCCCCCCCCTTCCTTCTTGTGAATTTCATTTACATCTTCTTTTCCCAGCAGGTTTTCCATCAGCTAGTTGTGGATGAGGGAGAGGAAGAGGAGAAGGACCTCCCTTTCCCCCAAGCCCTGATACTCCTCAGGGTTACAATCCTCAAGGGATATCACATCATGAAACTGTCCAGCACATCTCTCTGGTTGGCATTTTTCCTCCGTGAGTTTCTTAAGTTCCTTCATTTAACATAGTGTGATCAGAAGAGTGGCTCTTAACCTTTTCTTTAAATATCTTTTGTTGCCATGGTCCCCCAAGACTTAACTCAAGATTTAAAATAACAATAACAATAATAATACAATTACACAATCCATTAAACCTTCCCTCAGAGGTGCTTGAAGGGCAGGGAAGACATTTCTCCTGCTTCTTCCTGCAGGTTTGTGGCGGGAGTGGATTCAGTGCACAGTACTGTGAAAAATTTCATCATGTTCATAATTCATAATGTAATATATTGTCTGTAAAATATTATTTGTCATCATTCTTAATGTAACATATTGTCTGCATTGTCTGTAAGATCATCATGGGTTTCTTGGGTCCCTTCCTCCTACATCTACCTGAGTAGAATAGGACCCTTAAAGGCCATCTGTACTAGCTGCCACCCATTGACTTTAATCCCCTTCAGTGTAACTCAATGGGAAGTTATGAGGTTCAACTTGTACTTACCACTCTGTCGCTGCAGGGCTTTTCCTCCTCCTCCCAACCACTGTGGGGAGTGAGACTTTGCAGGCACGTGATAGAGAGTGTAGAAGCAAGGAGAATTTTAAAGGAAGTTTATTCTAAGTCAGGTCGCAGCATAGCAAAGGGTATCTCTGTACTCCTTTGCTTGCTTAGGAAGTTACAAAGTTACAGATAATCTAAGGTTCTTAACCTTTTCTTTACCAGGCACCCCCTTTAAATATCTTTTGTTGCTGTGGACCCCAAGACTTGACGCAAGGTTTAGAACAACAGCAACAACAACAATATCTAATAATAATAATAATAATAATAATCCATCCATTAAACCTTCCCTCAGAGGCATTGGGGGGGACTTCTTTCCTGCTTCTTCCTGTAAGTTTGTGGCTGGAACAGATTGAATGGCAATGCACAGGCCAAGCCAGCCAGCCATCCTTTGCCTTGGCTCCTGTCACATGACCACTCCACTGCAGGGGGGAGGTGGGCCAAGCAGCCTTCAAGCCTCCATGGACCCCTTGTGAGGACATTGCGGACCCCTGGGGGTCCATGGACCCCAGGTTAAGGACCACTGGTCTAAGCTATTCAGCCAAGGTTACAGAAATAAACATAAGCCTGGTTCTAAATGTTCCATATCTATTTACAAGGAGCTGCACTCACTAGGAAATCTGCTTCTGGATTTCCATGGGGCTGGGAGCCAGGGTGTTGTAAGCCAGGTCTACCACCAGCATCCCCCCCCCCCCACAATTGTCTCTCTTTACTTTCTCTCTTGCCTTGTGTTGGAGGCATTATTTATAACTTGTTCACAGAGCATCACAAACTTTCTTTCTGCTGGTCAGTTTCATTGGTCAACTATCTTTGCTGTCCTGTGATGCCTTGGTGAGGCTGACCACCAGTAAATTGTAACTTAACCTGATACATCCTTAACCCTTCATTTAACTGGGGAGACATTCCACTCCTTGGCTGTTTTAGCCAGATAATCTGAGAGCCTGTTATAAACAAAGACATTGTTGTTGTTTTTCTTATTAATGGTCATGCTTTTAACTTCTTTTAATCCTATTAGTAGTTTTAATGACATTTTTAACTATTGCATGATGTGATTTTTTTAGCTGTATCTGTTTTTACTTTGGTAAGCCACCTTGAGCCCTGGATGGGAAATAAAGCAGAATATAAATACTGTAAATAAAAAATAGATAGATAGATAGATAGATAGATAGATAGATAGATAGATATTACATCCACGGCTGCATCTGCACTGCAAAAATAATCCAGTTTGACACTGCTTTAACTGCTATAGCTCAGTGTTATGGAATCCTGGGTTTTGGAGTTTGTTGTGGCACCAAAGATCTCTGACCGAGAAGCCTAAATATCTCACAAAACTACAGATCCCAGAAGTCCATAGCATAGAGCCATGGCAGTTAAAGCAGTGTCAAACTGGATTATTTCTGCAGTGCAGATACAGCCTACAACAGCAACCTGACCCGCATCCCAACATCTTAGCTCAAGTTGATATTTCTCTTTCTAACTACCCCACTTCCACCCTCTTCTTTTCTCCAGTTCTGTTTTACAGCCCCATCTCTGAGGCCTGGAGTTCCACTCTTCCAAGCACAATCCAAGCCCTCCGGGGCTCCTGTGTGGTTATTCCATGCTCATTCACCTATCCAGGTTCCCGGGATTCTTGGGATGGCAAATTTAGTGTGGCGTGGTACCAGTACCGCTCGCGAGGCTACCCCGAAATCTACAACAGCAAAAGCCCAGAGACTGTTCTGCCTGAGTACCAGGGGCGGACAGAGGTGTTGGGAGACTTGGAGATGGGCAACTGTACTCTCAGCATCAGCCCTGTACGGAGTGAGGACTCCATGAGCTACTATGTCTGGATCAACCCCGATTCAGTCAAGCACCGGTTCTATGACGTCACAGTCCGGGTGGAAGTAGCAGGTGAGCTGGATCCTCCTGCACAGTCAGTTTTTCCTCCCAAAGAAGGAAACCATTTAAACCCAAGAAAAGATAAGGAGACTTTGTCTGTCTGTCTGTCTTTCTATCTATCTACACTCAATAAGTGCCAGATTAAGATTCTGAGTTACCAGGGCTTGAATCTCCACTCAGCCATGGAAATCCACTGGTTGACCTTGGGCAAGCCACACTCTCTCAGCCATCAGAAATCCCTTCTGACTAAATCTTGCCAAGAAAATCCCATGATAGGGTTGATTTAGGGTCATCATAAGAAGGAAATTACTGGAAGGCACACAACAACAGCATCAACAACAAATCTATCTATCTATCTATCTATCTATCTATCTATCTGGTATCCTCCAAAACGGGGTCTCAGTGTGGCTCACCACAAGATTAAAAACAAGAAATTAAAAAGTCACAAAATATTATACTGTTAAAACCCACAGAGACAAATTTGGTTTGGGTCCAGCTGTTAGTCCAGTTATACAGGTTGAGTCTCCCTTATCCGAAATGCTTGGGACCAGAGGTATTTGGGATTTTGGAATATTTTTTTATTTTGGAATACAGTACTTGCATATACATTATGAAGCTATCTTGGAGATGGGACCCTAGTCTAAACACGAAATTTGTTTGTTTCATATATACCTTATACACATTGCCTGAAGGTAATTTTATACACATATGTTTTAATAATTTTGTGCATGCAACAAAGTTTGTGTATGTTGAACCATCAGAAAGCAGAGGAGTCACTATCTCAGCCACCCATGTGGGCAATTTTAGATTTTGGAGTATTTTGGATTTCAGAATTCCAGATAAGAGAGACTCTACCTGTAGTAGAATTTATGTTGAGTCAGTGAATTGTAACAGAAGTGTTGACTTAACAAGCTCCCATGGATTAAATTGTGTCTACTGTGCTTGAGAGTAAACTCAGTTTAGATCATTATTTAAAACACTACTGAAATCATCATCATCATCATCAGAAATGTAAAAACGCCATTTAGAATAAATGGTTTTCCTCTGCCACCCCCATTCATGGTCTTTTTCCTTTAAAAAAAGAAGAAAAATGCTGACATTAGTATGGAAACAGTGTATCTTTTCCAGTGTACAGTCTGTACTGGCAGTAAAAATAACAATACTGGTAATAGATTCTCTCTCTCTCTCTCTGGCTTTTCTTCGCAAACGTAATAGATTATGTCCTTAAAAAATGATGAATTCGTGACTTATTGGCTGAGATCCAAAAGTAATGTTGGCCTAAGAAAAAATGCAGGACTGGCATGGTCCAAAGGCAAGGCAAGGCCAGGTTAAGGTGACTGGTGCTCACCTCCAAAACCAGGAGCTAGAATAGAAATTAAATAAATGAATACACCATAAATAAAATACAAAATACTATTGAGAGCAACACAGAAATCTTAGGGTGCATCTACACTGTAGCAATAATGCAGTTTGACACCACTTTAACTGCCATGGCTTCATCCTACAGGATCCTGAGATTTGTAGTTTGGCGAGGCACTGGCACTTGTTGGCAGAGAAGGCTAAAGATCTTCTAAAACTAATAAATAAATAAATAAATAAATAAAGATTCCATAGGCCTTAAGTGCTACAGCACTTAAAGTGGTATCAAACTGCATTATTTCTACAGTGTAGATAAACCTTTTGTGTATGAATCTTTTTTCAGTCCTGCAACTTTGCAACTTTGGTGACAGTAACAATGCATTTTTATTCAGTCACTCAAGTGAGAGTAACAATGCATTTTTATTCAGTTACTCAAGTAAACACACACACTGTTAATAGAAACAGAAAATCAGGAGTTTGAGGAAATGATTGTTCAAGTTCCCTCCACCCACTCACTTTTTTTCTTACAATAGTGGGTCCCTAGCCAGTGAAGAGCATGAAGCAATTACACCAACTGAACCACTGATAATCTGGCCTTGACCAGGGGTTATTGTGGTGCAACTGTCATGCTCCAATTTGGGGGCATATTTTTGCTCCTTGAGACCCCTGGGTTGTTGCCACCTCCTTACAATGACTAATTGTTCATCAGGAAACCTGTCACACTGCTCCATTGTAGAACTATAATTCCACTTTAGCTGCCATGGCAACATCCTCTGGAATCCTGGGATTTGCAGTTTAGGGAGGAACATTTAGAATTCTCTGCCAGAAAGCTCCTCTTACGCATAACCAAACTACAAACCCCAGGAATCAATAGGATGGAACCCTGGCAGTTAAAGTGGAATCAGAGTGCTATAATTGTGTAGTATGGAAAGACTCTTTCTCCAAGAGTATGGACTTTTTCAGATGCGTAAAAAGTGCTGCGAAGGGCTCAGGAGAGGTACGCACCTGTTTTGTGGCAGGGGGGCATTTTCTGACGACGCCGTACCTCTCGCGTTACCCTCCGTGTTCCTTCTGTGTCGCATGGAAGAAAAGGCATCACTTTTTACTCATGGATGTTTTTCGTGAATAAAAAGTGGTGCCTTTTCCTTCCACGTGACACAGAAGGAACACGGAGGGTAACACAAGAGGGATGACGTTGCCAGAAACTGGCCCCCTGCCGTGAAACAGGTGCGTACCTCTCCTGAGCCCTCCACAGCACTTTTTACGCATCTGAAAAAGTCCTATGAGTGAGGTGGGAAAGGAGCCCTCAGGACTCAGAAGTTGGTAATTAAATGGGCAGGGATGACATCGACAAAGAGGGTGGCTCCTTCAGGATTTCTTGCCCAGGCTAACTCTTGCATGTAGCATCTTTGCCCAGTTGAACTTCAGGAGCAAAGGATAAAGCAGCAGAACTTGGAAAAGTGACTTTTTAGACTATAATTCTCTGGGGGAGTCTGGAAGTTGTAGTCCCTCAAAGGAACACATTGGACATTTTCCAAGCTCTGGGTTAAAAGCAGGAATAACATGCAAGCTATGTTTTTTAACAGTTGGGTGGAAATCACTTTTTGTATGCTCAGAAGCACTGTACTTCCATTTCACACACCCTTTGCCTGTAACCTGCTTTTCAAGGTATGTTACTTTGGAAAACTTCATTGAATTCTCTTTCAGAGTCTATCCTGGGCACCTTAACATGCTGAAGCCCTGTTCCCCCAAAAAGGAGTCTTGTATTTATAAAGGCTTCACGGCAGGCAGAAATTCAGCAGGATGTTTTTTCTACTCACTGTGTCTCCAACAGATTCATCCATCGGCTCCTATTCACTCCTCTTTCTTTTATTGATCCTCTGCTTGCAGACACTCCAAGCCAACTGGAGCTGAGTGACCCAGGCTTGCTGACAGAAGGTGATCGCACCATGGTTACCTGTTCAACCCTTCACACCTGTCCCTTAGCACCACCTGTCCTTACCTGGAATCTTGATGGAGCCAAGGCTGCTACAATCCAGGAGCGCTTGGCGGGGGGAGCCTGGAGGACAGAATCGGGATTTAGCTACATACCTTCCCACAAGGACCATGGCAAATATCTGCAATGCACAGCCACCTTCCCAAATCAGCAACAGTCTCGCAATGGGATCCGCCTGCAAGTTAAATGTGAGTGTCTGAACGGGGTACTCCCGGATAACAGGTAGAGAAAGGATTCAATACCAGGCATGTTCTCTTCAAAGCTACAGGTATAAAGTGCTCTGCCCGTAAAGGGTGGCACCCATTTAACATTTGAAAAGTGCATTCCTCTAGCTACCATGAGTTGTTGTTGTTGTTGTTGTTGTTGTTGTTGTTGTTGTGTGCCTTCAAGTCATTTCCATCTTATGATGATCCTAAGGTGAACCTATCACTGTGTTTTCTTGGCAACATTTGTTCTGAGTCAGTTTTCCATTGATTTCCTCTAAGGTTGAGAGCATGTGACTTTCCCAGGGCCATTCAGCGGCTATTCTTAAACTGAACTTGTCACTCTCTCACCACACCCACAATTTTTGCATTTCTATGGATATGCAACAGCGGGCTTATAAGGTCTGTTCCTAGGCACTAGTTCACTCCATGTATTTAAGGAAGTAGACCAAGTCTATGAAAGCTTATGCTACAATTTCTTTCTCTCAGGACTTTATCAGACTAGCGTCTAAAATCGCTATAATCCCACTATTGAGGAAAGCAGAAACATGGTGGCATTATTACATTAAGTATCACATGTTGCCATAATCGCTCAATAATACCACCATGGAATTATTGCACGACTAGAACTAGTACTTGAAGAATGGGATTTTACTTCTGTGATTTAGCATGGGTGAGATTTTGGCAGTTCTCACAAGAAGACATGAGTTCACTTAAAAAAACACACACAAAAAAACCCCCCTTAATTAACAAATTAATCAACACATAAACACTTAAACAAGCCTAAAAACATGCAAACAAAATGGGACAGTTCATTAAAAGAGTGTCCTGTAGATTGTTTCATGTTCCCACCCAGAAGTTTTCTTTCTGGGAATGGGGAGGGGGTGGGAGGACCACCCATTCACGCTGTATCCTCGTGATTACAGCGGGACATGGTTTTGTTCGCTCTTCAATACTGAGAAAACAGTGATATTACCAGCTATTGCCAGCTCATCCATCAATTTAAAGGGCCATGTTATTGATGGCTGGAGCACACAGTGACCACGGAAGGATGACGATGAAGAGGGATAGCAGAAACCTGTTCGTGCTATTGTGGTGTTGTAATTGCGCAGTTCTAGCCTCATCTGATAAAATCCTCAGTCTCAAAGGTGCTACAAGATCCCTTTGCATACTGATATTCCAGACTAACACAGTTATGCTCTTGTCTATACGAGGGGGGGTGGGAATACGAACATGTTCGGAAAGGCAGGCATTTGCAATGATGCAACCTGTCTACATAGCCAAAAGAGCCCCCTAAACTCTGCATTACCCCCTAGCCAGATGGCCACCACGAGTGATTTACTTGTGATTTTAAATCTGCCACTGCCAATTTTTATTTAAAAAAAAAAACAGTTTCCCAGGGTGTGCACAAGCAACATTTTGTATTTACAAATAAAGAAATAAAAAAAAGAGCATGAGATCACCATTTGATCAACTTACGGAACCCTCACTTAGCTGAAAATCCAACATGGTGGCCACAGCCGCTTTCCCTCTTTGCTAGCCCCAATCCCTGTGCTCATCCAGCCAATCAGATTGCACTGCCTGTTCGTATCTGTGCAAATGTAAGTTTTCAAACAGTCACATATTCGGCAGTTGTACTGAGCTTTTCAGAAAATCCATATGAAGCCCCGGACGCAGCGCACACTTTGCTTTGGATTTGGCTGCCCCCCTTCTGAATGACAGGTATTTGTGGTAATGGCCATTTGAATGGATCACCAATCTTTCACATCACATTTGTATTATTTTGACCATATAGACAGGAGCAATGTCTTTGAAGGTCACCCAGTAGACTTCCTTGGCCAAAGAGAGAGTCAAATCCTAGTCTTCCAGAGACCTAGTCCAAAACTCTACTGTCTCTGCTGTCTATTTACTAGCTCACATATCTTTAAAAACAAACAGACAAAATGAGTTTTCCATGGATTTTTTCTGGGCTATGAGGCTGTGTTCTGGCCTCACAGCCTGGGAAAAAAACCATGGAAAACCTATGGATGCTGGCTGTGAAAGCCTTTGACTTCACATAAAACAAAATGAAACTCCCTGCCCCCATTTTTCCCCTCAAAGGGGTTTGATGAAATGGGGAGCGTGGCCACCCAGAGTTTGTTTGGATGAAATGCCATCCTCCTTCATCACTGGCTGTACTAACTAAAGCTGATGGGAATTACAGTCTAACTCCATCTAGGTAGCCATAAATTGTATGAATAAGTACAAGTGAGGAAGGGGCTACGCTCCAGCAGGCTTGAGTTAGGCATCAATGTTTCTGTCCAGATTCCCAAAGAAAAGGCTAATCCTGTGTTTTATATATATCCCAAATTCCAGTTTAACACTCTAACCACTATACCACACTCTCTCTACCTCTGATTGTTTTTGTCAGATACTCCCAAAAATGCAGTTGTCTCTGTAGTGGGGAATCCAACCCTGAAAGAAGGAGACAGCGTCACCCTGCGTTGTAGCAGCCAAAGTAACCCGCCTCCCATCAGTTACCGCTGGTTCATTGGACCACGCAAAGCGCCGCTCCGGGCGGGAGGCACCGGACCAGAGGTGAAGGTGGCAGATATACGGAGGGACTCTGGGCCGTACCACTGCGTTGCGGAGAACGATGTGGGAATGGGGGAGGACTCCCCACCCACCTACCTCAATGTGGAGTGTAAGAGGATTATTTCATTGGATCAGTTTCACGGTTGCTTTGTTGATGGCAGGGATCACGTGTCATTTTTTATGACTGTCAACTTCCCCAAACATCCCCAACCTCCAACTCTCTTTTTGCCCAGAAATTGCACATGAAAGCCCGTATCTGCCTGAAATTTCAGCAGCTTTGCCCTCCACAGCCCCTTAACCCTCCCAGGAAAAAAAAAAGTGGGGGTGTGCAAAAAGTGAAACTGAAAGTGACGTGAAATATATTCCAGGATAGCCATGTCCCTCAGAAAGAACCTTCCTGCTGAATCTCTCCCTGGCAGGTGCAAGACATCTGAAAAATCCCAATGACATTGAATTCACGGTCAGCATAAGGGGGACAATTTTTTCCTGTCAGTTCTTGCTCTTCTGCCTTTAACAGGAGCAGGATTTAGCAGTGTAAAAGGCCCACAATTCTATCTATGAGAAGCTTCCTACATACCAAGCACAGGAGCAGGTAATTTTGTTTTATGCTGATTAGTTGGCAACTCTATCTAGGGCTTCAGCATAGGTAACAGGCTTGTACAGAACTGACATTGGGTTCATTTTTCTTCCTGATTGCTCTCATCCCTCAATCACTACTTGGTGGTTGTGGAAAGAGAAAGGGAACAAAACAATGGATTTCCCCAACAGGTACAGCAATGGCTCTTAAAACACACAGGAGCCTTTACCCATCGAGAAGCTGGCACCATGTGTGAAACAAAACTGTTTTGGAAAAGCAATAGGCATCAACAGGGATACTTTTCAGTGTTGTTTGGAGGAGGTGTTGGGGCAATAATTTTGGTCAGCCTTCTCCAACTAGGACCTGCCAAATATGTTGGACTACAATACCCATCATTCCCAGCTCAGGGAACCAGGAACATGATGGGGCTTGTAGTTGAATGCATTTGAAAGGGCCACGTTGAAAATTGCTCATTTAGATGGATCATGGAAACAACAAATGATGTATGATGTATCTGCACTACACAGTTATAGCAGTTTGATCCCACTTTAACCACCATGGTGCCACCCCACAGAATCCTGAGATTTGCACTTTCACGCAGTGCCAGAGAGCTCTAATCCTGTAGATGAAAGAAGGGGTGCAATAGAGAATTCTATGTAATTCACCTAACTACAAATCCTGGGATTCTATAGGACAGAGATGTGGCAGTTAAAGTGGGATCAAACCGCTTAATTGTGCAGTGTGGACCTATTTCAGGCTTAGTGTTTGGTTCCTTTTTAAAAATCCCTCTGGCCTCACTGCAGATAAGCCTGTGATCCTGCCACAAGGAAACTGCACTGTCTCAAGGACTGGAGAGACCATAACCTGTTACTGTGTGGCAGAGGGAAACCCCCTACCCAGCATCGAGTGGCGCCTCCCAAACCGTACAGTTCCTGGGGACTTCAACAGCTCTGATCTGCAGGCAGCCTCAGCCTCTTGGGGACAAGCCATCATCGGGGTGCTGAGAGGCTCTTCCTCCACATTGGCCAATGTCTCCTGCACAGCTACCAACCAACACGGGCCCAGCCAAATCACCCTGCCCACCATCCAGGCAGGTAAGGTGGGGGCAGATAAAGCAAGGAGGATCTGTGATGTATACTGCTATCTATCTATCTATCTATCTATTTATTTATACCCCGCTCTTCAGCCACAAGGCTATCAGAGCGGCTTACAAATTGTTTTTGTATCTGGCAGCCAAGGCATTTTTAAAGTAACTAGCTGTACCCAGAGTAACATAGGTCATTATAGTAGCTTTGAAAGGTTCACACGGTTCAGCTTGCATTGCTTTACATGTGGGTGGTGAGTGGCTGAGTGAGTGAGGGGGCTTTGTGAGAGTGTAGACGCAGATTGAGTGGTAGGAGCGGATTGTGAGGCGGTGAGGGAATTTGCATGTGGGTGGTGATTGGGAATGAGAGGAGGGTGGGCATTGGTTGGGTATGTTTCCTAAGCAGCCAATCAGCACACCAAGAAAGGAAACATACCCAAGCCTTTTATATATATAGAATATAGTTTTGTGTCCAAATAATCCCTCAGTCTTTTACAATCCCAGATCAGTGGTGTTTTTAAACCAATTTAAATGCTTTAAAGCAATTTTTCTAAGGACGTTATCACATGAGGCTGAAATTGCGTGATTGCAATGGGACGGTAGCACAAATGGGTTCCCGTTATTACATGACATCATCATCCTCCCATGATCCATCCATGCTCCACCCATGAATTATACATAACTTTTCACTGATGGGCAAAACCTGTGAATAGCCTTCAATATTGCTCTTTTTGCGGTATTGACGAGTGTGCAAAAAATCACATGCTGCTGTAATTGTGCAATTACAGCATGAATGGGTAGTCCTGTTCCCCCCCCCTTCCCCAATGAGAACACATAATTAGACTTCCAGGAGAGAACGTGAAGAGGACCTACAGAATGTTGTTTTCATGAACTATCACCTTTGCTTGGTACATACAGTTGTCCTTCCATATCCACGGATTTAAGTATTCCTGGCTTGAAACTATTCTTTGAAAAATAATAATCCAAAAAGCAAACCTTGATTTTGCCATCTTATATCAGGGACACTATTTTGCTATGCCACTGCATATAATGGGACTTGAGTATTCACGGATTTTGGTATCCACAGGGGGTCCTGGAACCAAACCCCAGCAAATATGAAGGGACAAATGTATTTATGTTTGTTTAACTGTGTATTTGTGGAGTTCTTTCATTATGTATTTGTTTTTGGTGCATTTAACTGAAGTTATGGTCTTCTCACAAGAATAGCCCAAATCTCAGCCATGCAAAATCACAGAAGAAAAATTTTTTCTTAAAGGTGCATGCGCAGGCCAGCATGAAGCATTAATATTTGGCAATGCAAAGAGAAGAATTACTATAGTGCAAGCTGAAATCCTGGTTTTAAACCACTAGAGGTAGTTGTATGATAATTCTGTGGTGCTAGCATTTCACAGTTACAACAATGTGTGATAATTACTGTGATCATGTTTCTATGTGTCTGTCCATTTTCCTCAATAGCAGAATTACAGCATTTTTAGACACTCGTCTAATAAAGTCCTACGTTTTTGTATGAGTTCTAGGGATTCAGGTATGTTCTAGTGGTGCAGGATAATAAAAATTGCTAGGATATTGATAGGCATAAATATAATTGCAGCTCTGTATTGATTTCCTCCTTTTAAAAAAATCTATCTATATATATAAAACCCTTGGGTATGTTGCCTTTCCCAGTGTGTTGATTGGCTGCTCAGGAAACATACCCAACCAATCACCACCCACATGCAAATTCCCTCTCCACCTCACAATCCACTCCTGCCACTCAATCTGTGGCCCAGATTGGGACCCAGGCAGTCAACCGGTGGCAGAGGCAGGCCACCTGCGACGGGACCCAGGCAGTCAACTGGTGATGGCAGGGCAACAGAGTGAGTCACCCTCAACAATTCTGGGGAAAGTGTGGAATGCTGGGGGTGGGATAAAGAATTTAAAAATGCACCAGCCTACCTTACAGGGTTGTTGTGAGGTCTACTGGGCATTTTGGGGGGGGGTTCATGGTGTATGTTATGCTGGGTACAGCTAGTAATAATAATAATAATAGCTTTCAACACAGGCTGCATTAATAGGAGTATAGTGTCTAGATCAAGGGAAGTAATAGTGCCACTGTATTCTGCTTTGGTCAGACATCACCTGGAATACTGTGTCCAGTTCTGGGCACCACAATTCAGGAAGGATATTGGCAAGCAAGAACGTGTCCAGAGGAGGGCGACCAGGATGGTGGGTGGTCTAGAAGCCATGCCCTATGAGGAGCGGCTTAGGGAGCTGGCCATGTTTAGTCTGGAGAAAGGAAGGTTGAGCGGGGACATGATAGCCATGTTTAAATATTTGAAAGGATGTCACACTGAGGATGGAGCAGGCTTGTTTTCTGCTGCTCCAGAGACTAGGACATAGAGCAATGGACTCAAACTACAGGAAAAGAGATTCCACCTAAACATTAGGAAGAACTGTTGGGCAGTGGAACGCACTGCCTCAGAGTGTGGTGGAGTCTCCTTCTTTGGGGTTTTTTAAACAGAGGCTGGATGGCCATCTGTCTGGAATGATTTGATTGTGTATTCCTGCATGGTGGGGAGTTGGACTGGATGGCCCTTGTGGTCTCTTCCAATTCTATGATTCTATGAGTCTGAATGTCAGGATACTATGTAGCAGAGAAGCTTCTACACATGAACCATTTCAGTGGGTGAATGGATACCAAGTAACAATTCCTTAGAAAAGCCCTGCAGGCAGGCAGAAGTAACTCGTTGTTTGAGGGGGTTCTGGGTAGAGTATCCTCTAGTGTTGGCCCCTTCCTCTGTCACTGGGCCTTAGTGGGTTTACCTGGTTGCACTGACACCACACTAGATAGCTGGTTTGAGCCATTCTTTTAATTGCCCATAATGCCTCGGAGCAACACTAAGTTGGGGGAATTGTGGGAACTTGAAAGAATGGTTAGATCTATCCCCCTGATGAAGCTCTGGGATAGGTAGAGAAATGAACATAGTTCAGTCCATGCTGGCAGGGGGATTCTGGGAAATGTAATCCACAGAAACGAACTTTCCTAAGCTCTGGGCAGAGGAACAAAGCAGGCCTTTGGTAAAGGATTCCAACTGCTGTTTATGTATGCCAAGCGCAGATGTCAGCCTGATAGGTGAGCATAATCAACAGCTGAAGGGGAAGCTTCATCCATTGAATTTATGTCTGTGCACTAGCTGTTAAAAGCATGCAGTGTCCAGTCTTCATGTCGTTGTCATCTTTAGAGACCATAGCTGCAAGGTTTCATTCTCTCTTTTCCCCCACCATAGTGGACATGACCCTTCTTCTCATGATATCAGGGGGAGCTGTTGGAGGTGTCCTGTTCCTTACCCTGATGGGGATTGTGGTTTACAAGATGGCGACCAGCAGGTGAGAAAGCCAAAGGATCACTTCCATGTCATGTCAGTCCTAACTAGATGTTGGTCTTGACTGACATTGGGAAAAAAAACAACAACAAAACCAAACAAAACAAAATAAAAAATCCACTTTGCACTCCCATCCTATTCCTCAAAAGACCAGCTCTTTTTCTGGGAAGGATTGTCAGCTTTGTTTACCAGCCCCAACTGCACACATGTCCTAACTTTGCAGGGACAGTCCTGATTAATCCTCTGTCATCCCATGTTTTCAGCTGCTTTTAAAATGTCCCAGTTTCTATAGATTTTCCTTAGTTTTTTTCCAGGCTGTGAGGCTGTGTTCTGGAAGAGTTTCTTTCTGATGTTTTGCCTGCATCTGTGGCTGGCATCTTCAGAGAATGATTGGGTAGGAGTGTGTGTGTGTGTGTGGGTTATATATTGTGAACCCCTGTTGGGGAGGATATGTAAATTTGTGTATTTGAATGGGTAGTTTCTGGGTGGAGATATGCAAGAAGGATTAGTGTCTGTTTGGCTAATGGTTGGTTAATGGTCCATTATCTGCTGGAAATCCCCCTATCATGTCAAAATGCACAGAGAAGCTGTTGAAATCCACAAACACCTGGACAACTTCAACAGGAAAGAAGAAACCCTAAAAGTAAACAAAATCTGGTTGCCAGTCCTGACAAGCACTAAAATCAAAACCCAACATTTGCAAATGAACTCCACCCAGGGACATATCCTCCCCAACATGGATTCACAGTATATAACCCCCCCCCCAACCCACACACTCCTACCCAACCATTCTCTGAAGATGCTAGCCACAGATGCAGGTGAAATGTCAGAAGTAAACTCTTCCAGGAAAATCTGTGGATGCCGGCCGTGAAAGCCTTCGACTTCACGTCCCAATTTCTCTTTCCTCCTCCCACTTTGAACTTTCTACTCAGCTTATTTGGATAGCTGCAAACTGAGTTCAAAGTGCAGATGTAATTGGCACTCCATTCATTCAGCAGTGGGAGGGGGAGAGGAGAGGAGCCTGTAGTATCTTGCCCTTCTCTATAGACAGGGGGCTTGTTTGTATGAGGCAATAAAATGTGGATTGATGCACACAAATCCAATTCACAGCAGCTTTCATTTGTCTCCACGGTTTTTCCCCCCAAGGATTTCAGGCAAGCAATGTCATACAGTTTTGTTGTTCACAAAAATGCCCCCTGAGGACTGCAATGTGACATGTAGGTCACACTTTGCCCCCCCCTCCCCACTTGCATTAATAGGTCAGGTGGTGGTGTTTTCTTTCACACCTGAAAAAGCTTCATTGGCCACTTTTTATGCAAGGAGTTGCAGCTAATGGTGCAGGTTATTCCTCAAGAGTAATTGCCGATCTATTCATTGCATCACATCACAGTGGATGTAAGAATGCTCTCCCTTCCCCCATTATTTCTGCCTTTTCTAGGAAAAAAGGGCAAAAGCAAGAGGAGGAAGAGGAGGAAGATCCCACACTGTATGTCACAGATGGAGCTCTGGAACAGAAGAAACCTGCGAAGAAAGAGAAACCTGTAAAAAAAGAAAAATCATCCAAAGCCAAGAAGGAAGAGCAATTCAACATGTACAGCAAGCCCAAAGCAGGGGGGTGTCCTGCTGGTGACAATGTAAGGAGCACCCCCAGGGCAGTAGGGTACTCTGTGGTTTCTCTAGGGCTGTTCTTTCAAACTTATTTAGACCAAGAGCCAGAGCTTTGGAGGAGTTCCTTTTTTGTATTACAACTCCCAGAATCCTCCATGCTGGCTGGGGTTGTAGTTAAAAATGTAAAGCTGGCTTCCTATTCAGTGTTTATGATGTTGTAAGCTAGAGCAATCATTCTTAACTTCTGGTCTGGGGACCCCGCGATGTCCACAATGTGGTTACAGTGGGTCCGCGAAGGTTTGAAGGCTGCTTGGCCCACCTCCTGCTTGCAATGGAGAGGCCATGTGGCAGGAGCCAAGGCAAGGGCTGGCGGGCTGGGCTGGCTTGGCCTGATCATTGCCATTCAATCTGCTCCAGCCACCAGCCTGCAGGAAGGTTGGTTCTGAAGGAAGGTTTACTGGATGATGTAATTAGTTTTTGTGTGGGTTTTTTCCCCGGGTTGTGAGGCCATGTGCACTGATGGTCCTGTTTTTACTATGTATAGATGGTATTCAGAAGATGATTTTTCTGAATGTGGGATTGAATGATTAAACTCTTTGAAACATTCATTTATACAGATCTCTTCCAAATTAAGCCCCATTTCTCTCAATGGGACTCAAATGCAGGATTGCACCCTTCAGCTACTGAAAGGGTACCATTTGAAAATCATGGTTTAAAAGAAAGTTTACAACCGGACTTGTTTATCTCGGATTGGCCTTTTTAGTCATCAGCGCGCTTGCAGAAAGCGCGGGATGAGTCCTTCCTGAATCTTCGTTTGCGAAGAAAAGCCAGAGAGTAATTAGTTGCCAGAGTGAAAACTGGAGACAGCTCCTGTACCTTCATGGTTGTGTAGAACTGGGTTTTTCAGCAGGTGTTGCTTATCATGCAACCCTGTTACAAGCATCATCTCCTAAAATTCTCTCTTCTGTACAACCATCTAAGGGAGAGTAGCCATCTCCTATTTTCACCCTGGCATCCCAAAGTTCTTCAAGACAGTACAAGAGTCCAAATGTTGAAATGTTGGCTATCTCTGCCTTAGGTCTTTTTATTATTGTTATGTACCTGGATTCAGGAGGTATTCCCTTAATCTGGTGCAAATAGGGCTGTGCATCGTGTGTCACTATTGCACCAGATTCAGGAAAATGGCCAGATGTTGTGAGAAATTATCAGGCCAGATTGGGGGGGATTTGGGGGTTTTCACTGTTATAGACAAGCCCTTATACACAAACCTGTCTTGTCTTTTCTTTCCGGCTCCCTCACCATTTTTTTTTAATTAGGATCTAAGCACTGAGGCCTACGAGACCATGGAGATAGCAGAAGATTATGAGAATTTATCAACGGGGGCATCTGCTGGACATTATGGGAACCTGGGCAATTGGCAGACCACCGCCGGCAGTGACCAAATCTATTCCAATGTGTGATCCAAGAAGGAAATGGACAAAGGAGCATGTTCAAAGCTCTTCTATTTAACAAGTGCTTGTATACCTAGAATTAACACTAGCTAGAGCAACAAGTGCAATCGGGCAGGAGAGACAGGGAAGTGCAGCATCAATTTAGGATACCTGAAAACATAAGCCTTTGGGGGTTCCTTGGCTGCAAGGGTTAGCTCCCAAAATGCCCAGGCGGGGCATTATTAGAATAAAACCCTGGCACATCCTGCTGCAGGAAGCAGTATTAATGTTAACTCCCAAGACTTGCTGCTGTCTGAGGGGGGGATATTTCATGGGTGTAGAATCCTGATTTCCACTGTATTGGGGGAAGATCTCTTGGCATTACCTCTAAAGGCTCTTTCCTTGTCAGGATATATTATTGATCAATACCCCCTGGGAAGTGTTGTTTGTAAAGGGATAAAGTGATGGTTGCCCCCCAGGACTGCCTGCTGAGGGAAATGAAGATGTGCTGTTTTAATCTCTTTCTTCTTTTCTAAGACCATGCTCTTTCCTGCTGTGCTGAGCCTATTGTGTCAGTGGATTTTTCTGTCAGACTTTCAAAGTATATGTCTCTATTTTTGTACTTTCAGCATGTCCCCCGTTGCTTTTATTACTATGATTAATTTGGAGTCAGGATAGAGGTGGGAAGGATACCATGGAGATCTCTCTCTGCCTATGACTGACTCCCATTAAACTGTTCAAGCACTTTTTTTAGATAGGGTCACCACATTTTCTTTCCTAACTGGGCTCCTCAGGCTCAAATGGCTGCATGAGAGCCTGCAACCTAGCAGGTGCAGAATCCTGGGGTTTGTAGTTGGGTGAAGCTGTCTCCTTGAGAAAGCTAAACTGCAAATCCCAGGATTCTGTTGGTGGTTGCCATGGCAGTTCAGGTGGAATCATAGTGCTGTAACGGTGAGGCGTGAACAGTGCCCTAGATTAGTACCTTTCTCAGGACAAGCTGGAACGTGTCCAGAGGAAGGCAACCAAAATGGTGGGAGGTCTGGAACCCATGCCCTATGAGGAGCAGCTTAGGGAGCTGGGTATGTTTAGCCTGGAGAACAGAAGGTGAAGTGGTGACCTGATAGCCGTTTTCATATTTGAAGGGATGTCTTACTGAGGATGGAGCAAGCTTGTTTACTGCTGCTCTAGAGACAAGGACACAGAGCAATGGACTCAAAGTACAGGAAAAGAGATTTCACCTAAACATTAGGAAGAACTTCCTGACAGTAAGAGCTGTTCGGCAGTGGAATGCTTTTCCTTAGAATGTGGTGGAGTCTCCTTCTTTTAAACAGAGGCTGGAAGGTCATCAGTCAGGAGTGCTTTGATTGAGTATTCCTGTATGGCAGAGGGTTGGACTAGATTGCCCTTGTGGTCCCTTCCAACTCTATCATGCTATGGGTGGGGCAGGGAGAAATAACCACCAATTCACAAGGAGGTAAACACTTTTAATTCCCAGTAACAAACACTGTACAAAGCAAACAGAGAAACAACCAAACAAAAAACCCAAAATTAATAAATACAAAAAACATGTCAGGGGAGGGGAGCAAGAGCCAGTATGAGGAGACTGGTGTGTGTATGTGGTGGTATAACAGGAGGCAGCAGTCAACTGTGGAGGCTTTTGCCCATTTTACGTCCGACAGCAGAATCCACAGCCCTTGTTCTTACAGCAGTTGCAGCAGTAGGTGCAGATGGAGATGGAGGTACTGTGGCGCTTGGGTCTCCATAAGAAAGCCTGTGGTGGGAAGTAAAAAAATGCTATTTGTTATTATTATTCTGCTTTGCCCCCAAATAAGAGAGCCAGTGTGTTGCAGTGGCTTGGGTGTTGGACTAGGACCCAAGAGACCAGGGTTCGAATCCCCACACAGACATGGAAACCAACTGTATGATCTTGGACAAGTCACATTTTCTCAGCCTCAGAGGAAAGCAGTGTCAAACCTCTTCTGAACAAATTCTCCCCCAGCCCCAAAAAAACATGATAGGTTCACCTTAGGGTTGTTATAATTTGGAACTCACGTGAAGGTACACAACAACATTTCCCCCAAATACTGTTCAAAACAGGGCTACCAGAGGTGTAGCTACTGGGGTGGAGAATGAGGCCATTTAGCCTCCAGATAAGAATCCACCGATCCCATCCATTACTTTATTTCTATCTCGCCTTTCTGCCAGGCTGGGATTCAAGGCAGCTTATAGCAACAACAACAAGGCAACGGATACAAATAAAACATAGTTAAAAACATACAAAATTAAGACTAAAACAGTATTAAGCAACAACAGAATTAAACCCAATTACAATCTTTGAAACAGATTAAAAACACTACAGTCCCTTTCTTGTTAAAATCAAAGGCTTGCTGGAAATGAAAGGCGTTAACCTGCTGCTGAAAGGAAAGCAAAGAAGGAGCTAGGACAGGCTCCCTTTGGAGGGAGTTCCAAAGTGTGTGGGAGCAGCTACACCGGAGAGCTACTCCCACATTCCCATCAACCATGCCAGTGAAGATGGTGGGTTAGAGAGACGGTGCCTCCCCTGTAGGTCTTCAAGCACAGGAAGGCTCATAGGGGGAAAATATGGTCCTTAGATAGCCTAGGCCTGAGCTCTATACAGTTTTATAGGTCAAAATCGGCATTTTGATTGTTCCTGGAAACAGACCGGCACCTAGTGGAGCTTTTGCAACAAAAGAGTTGTGCACTCCCTGTAACCAGCACCCATAAGCAATCTAGCTGCAATTCTTTGGACCACTTGAATTTTCTGAACATGCTTCAAAGGCACTTCTGCACAAAGTGCATCCACACTACACAAATACTCCAGTTTTAAACTGAATTATTTGCCATGGCTCCTTCCTATGGAATCCTGGGATTTGTAGTTCAATAAGATACCAGCACTCTTTGGTAGAGAAGGCTAAAGACCTTGTCAAACTACAAATCCATAACTACAAATTTCTAAAACTATAAAATTTGCAATTTTTCAAATTTAAAAATGTATAAATTACAATATTTTTTAAAACAAATTTGTAAAACTAAAAAATCCAGGATTTGACAGGAAGGAGCCATGGCAAACTGGATTATTTGGGTAGTGTGGATTTGGCCTGAGTGCATTATAGTAGCAATAAGGATGTAGCTAAGGCATGTGTCACCGTGGCCAAACCAGACATCTCAAGAAATGGGCACAGCTGGTGCACTAGCTTTAACAGTGCAAATGCACTTCTGGCCATAACAGAAACCTGAGCATCCTAGGTCAGGGTGGAATTCAGGAGTACACCCAAGCAGTAGACCTGTGTCTTCAGGGGGATGTAATCCAATCCAACACAGGCTAAATTCTGCCTCTCTGCGAAATTTTGCTTCAGTCCCCCAAATTTCTAGCATCACGGAGGAAGACAGAAACAATGAAAATTGTTCCAAACTCTTCTATTTGAGTGCTCATATTCCCTTGATAACTTTGCCTCCTCCTTTCCTTTGCATGCCTGAAGTGTATTTGACATGCTCAACTGAAGGTTCTAGCATTTAGAACTGTATTCATAGGTGGATGGTATGACCCGAAGAGGTGGGGGGTATACACAGGTGAAAAGATCCTGAAGTTACCCACCTCTTGCAGTATTCCATTTGAGCTATAATACTACTCCCAGCTAACAATAGATCATGTGTGGGCTCCCCATGGACCCCCCCCACCTCTTCGGGTAACAATGGCAGCTTCCTATTTTTTCAACTTAAAATCAATTTGTAGAAGAGAGCAGGTGTTACTTGTCACATGCAGCCAAGTGAGAAGGAATGCCTTTTCAAATCCCCTGTTCTATGCAAGCATTAAAGGTATTCACCCTGGCAGCCCTACTGTAAGGGATCCTAATAGGCTGCCTCTAGAAAGAGTTGTCACTGTTCCTGATCTCTTCAAAACTCCTGGTATTTCAAGCCAAGTGCCTCTGAGCATGCACAGAAGGCCTATCCTCAGAATGGAATGGAATGGCTTTTCCTTTTCTTTATAAAACATAAAAGGGTGCTCAACCAAAAGAAAGGGGCAGTAGAAGCCCCAGCTGCAAAATACCATGACACTCCAGGGAGTTCTGGGAGTTGGAGTCCAATATGGGGCAGGCGTAGTTGCCCACACTTGGCATACACAGACTCATTTGATACTGCAGTACTCTGAATGTTGCCAAGTTTTCAAAACCTTGTTGAAATTTATGACATCAAGGGTCAGCAATCGGGAAGCAGCTATTAATACATTTGTGTTCTACCTGAACATCGAATGGAAGTATTGATTTCAGTTAACCTAGCCATGTATTTCTCTGTAAAATTAGCATATTGTCCACATTCATAATGCACATGTCTCTGTCTTTATGAAGGGCCTCCTACCTCCCACCCCATCCTACCCCTCAGAATTACTAGATTTTTTGGCATCTCATTCAGACTATAAAAGAAAAAAGTATTCCAACCCTCAAACAGGGGACATCCCTTATAATAAGGGACACCTGGCAACTTACTAAAATTCATAGCTATAACCTGGTACACTAAATGAAAGCATAGCCTCCAGAGCAATACACATTTTGCAACACTGCCCTCTTGCTTTCACACTGGAATAATGCAAGCAACGATTGGAATACAGGTCTCACCTGCTGCAATCCGGAGGTTTCTGCTACAGGTTCTGCTAAGCTGGCCATGTTTTTCTGGACTTCTGTCTAAAGAGAGAAAGAAAAAAAAAAGCTTATTTATTTATTTATTTATTTATTTTAAAAACATGGGGGGAATCTTTTAAAAATTCACAGAAAAGAAAAGGTCCAGTCCATCTTCACTAAACCTGGCAATATCACAATGTCATTTTTCAGCTCTGGTTCCTCCAATGCATCTCTCCACCCGCAATCACTTTACTTTCTTCTTG
The DNA here is from genome assembly GCA_030847615.1 of Gambelia wislizenii. Taxonomy (NCBI): domain Eukaryota; kingdom Metazoa; phylum Chordata; class Lepidosauria; order Squamata; family Crotaphytidae; genus Gambelia; species Gambelia wislizenii. Next base: position 28,603,951 of record JAUMIR010000010.1, on the reverse strand, counting down.
AACCTGGGAAATTCTCCTTTGTCTTATAACTGCCATCGAAGCAAAGGTGGACCAGTTTTCTCCCCCTGGGACGTTCTAGGGCCTTATGAAGTTTCAGCATTGTCAAAAGCCCTCCAAGCCTGGAAGTCCAGTTCTGGCTATGGAAAATTGATATCCTTTGACACTAAACAATGCAACACAACTGCCACCCCACCCCAGATGGATGTCTCCAGAAAAGGCAATTTGGACTCTTGTTTTGGCCAGAAGAAGGGACATCTGGAGAATTCAAGGGTTGCAGAGACAGCTTTGGAGGGACTACGTGCAGGTATTAGAGGTTAAGAGTACAGTTCTGGGGGAGTGAGGGCATTGTGAAACCCCCTCAAAATAAGAATGATCTCCACTCTCCCATGAAATATTAGTTCAGTCACCATACCCCTTAAGTCTAGCACTGCAGTAACTTGAAACTTCAGTTTAGCATTTAGAAATACAGTTCAAGCATCTAAAGAAAAGGGGCAGGCAAAACACCCAAGGAAATGTGAACACAGCAAATGTGAGCATTCCAGGTGTGAACAATTTTCAGCATCTTACTCTCCACAATGCTAGCAATTTGAGGACTGAAGGAAAATATCCTTGGGTGAGGCAGCTTTCTTCAGGGGGGCAATGTCCATGACCATCATGTTGGCCTGTAGCTATACCCCAGCTGGTGGCAAAGGACAAGCTGACATGCCTTCTCCCCTGATTTCAAGTATAGAAGAGAACAGGACTGGCAGTTCCATTTAACTCCAGCACTGGTGACAAGACAATGTCCTCCTTTTCACCTGACAGCAGCAGACTATTTGTAGGACAGCAGGCAAGGTCTAGAACATGCTGAATGGTTGTCCAACAGGGCCGGGGGGATCAGCCTAAATACTCTAAAGGCTCCAGGTCCTGCCTGATTTCAAAAGCTAAGCAGGGATAGGCCTGGTGAGTACTTGGAAGGGAGATCAGCATGGAAGACCAGGTGCTGGCAGCTGTATTTCAGAAGAAGCCACCTCTGAGTATTCCCTGAAATAGGAAACCCCTATGAAATTTGTGGGGTTGCCATAAGTTGGCAGGCAACTTGAAGATATATGCACGCACACACACACACATGCATGCACACACACAGAGAGAGGGAGAGAGAGATCCCCAGCAGGTATCTGGCCTTGTTTTGCAGAGAGCGAGAGATGTCTAAATTCATTTCCATCTTGAATTCTTCTATTTGCTGTGTTCACATTCCCTTGGTCACTTTATTTGCCCCTCTCCCTTGGATGCCTAAACAGTATTTCTAAATGCTCAGCGGACTAAATTACTGCAAGGCAAGACATTTGAGGCAGGGAGGAAAAAGGAAACAGAATTCTTATTTCAAGGGGCTATGCCCTCATTTGCCCATGCTCCACCATAGCTACATCACTGCAGGTGGTAGCAAGCTCTGGGAAGAGAAAGCAGCACACCATAGCCAACATTCTGCTAGTGACATATGCAGGCATATGATGTGCTATGAATGTGGTGTGTGTGTTTTGTGGACAATGCACAATAATCATATCCAGCTGACAGTTGTGGAACCAGGGTTCTACATGCAGAGCCATTGAGCATGTGGTTGCACACTGATGTTCAGAGTATGCAAGTGCACATTGGTTAAACATTGCTTGGCACATGACATTAGCAACAGTACTAGCACTTCTATTTCTATACCACTTATCAGGGAGTTTACAATGTGTTATTTAATTGCCCCCAACAAGGTGGGTACTCATTTTACTGACCTGTGGAAGGATGGAAGGCTGAATCAAACTTAGAGGCCTCTGGGATTGAACTTACAATGTTGTGACTGCAGTACTGACATTCAACCACTGCGCCACCAGGTGGCATCATTACATGACGAGAACTATACGCATTGACTTCCAATGTGCATTCACCACACTATGTTGTTATCTGGTATAGTGATTGCAGAAGGAAGTGGAATGCAATCTGACTTGTGGCTATTACCAACACTGATGTAGGAGCTTAGGTCATGTGGCTTAGTCTGCACTCCCTAATTTATCCTGTTGCCTTCCGGTGGCATGGAAGACAAATCCAGTGTTTAAATACAAATTCATCTGCCAGCCAGATAAGTCTTTGTACACTGGAAGGAAACACAACCCCATCTTGTCCTTTGCCTCCAACAGCAAAGTGTTTGGGGTTACCTCTGGCCACAGATGCACAGCTACACTCTTGGCTGTCCTGTTCCCTCTCTCTTTCTCTGGGGGAGGAACAGGTAGTGTTATACCTGACCGAACAAGGGAAATGCCTTTATAGACCAGAGAGCCCCTCTTCATCTTCAAATCAGCCAGTCAGCAGTGCCCAACCAGGTATTATGGCAACCCACAGAAAATGGGATGGGGGTGGGGGAGAACCGAACCATTTGGTGCACAATACCAGCCCAATCAGGTATTATGGCAACCCACAGAAAATTGTGGGGACACCAAACCATTTTTGGCAGTTGGACCAGTGAGGGAAAATGCACCAAATACCTGCATTAGTTGCTACCATTTTCACTAGGGCTCACTTTCTACATGTCTTTTTCCTAGGACACACATGACACATGAGGGTCTAAATCTTCTTGTTGGGCTAAATTAGGGTAGATCCGTTTAATCAATGGCATTTAAGCTATGTGCTGACTCACCATTACAGCACTTGATTAAATAGATCTACTTAGTTAGGACTAACCAAAATCATGCCAGCCTCATGCCTTGAGTTTTTCCTAGACCATCCACAGCTGCTGGGCTTGTGGAAGGCTGACTGCCAGCCCTAGAGAGATTTTTCCCTCTAGAATCTGCACTGCTGCTGCCAAGAAGGCTCATGAGTCCTGATGCTAGCATTTCAAACTCCCTGCCTTGCTCCAAATGGTGTGATGGGTCCATCTGCATAGACTCTCCCCTCTCTTCTGGCTTTTTGTTTCACCAATATTTTGCAAGTACAATGCACATACAAATACCTAGCCCTGGGCAACAGAGACCTGGTACTAGCTGAAATTGGCTGAGGCTGGATGTCCAGACTTTAAAGCCAATTCACATGCAATTCACATTACAAAAATCATTTTCCCCCTTCTTCATTACTTGTCACCCCAGTACTGGGGATTTATTTCCCTTCCTGGAGACCTGGGGCCTTTCCACGTTACATAGTTATAGCACTATGATTCCACTTTAAATGTCATAGCTGCAGCCTATGGAATGCAGGGATTTATAGTTTGCTGAGGCACTAGAGCTTTCTGGCTGAGAATTCTAAATGTCCCTCCTTAAACTGCCAATCCCAGAATTTCACTGGATGGAACCATGGAAGTTAAAATGGAATCATAGCAGTATAATTGTGTGGTGCAAGCACGCCCCTGGAAAAACATAGCCATTCCCTGAGACTTCAGCCAGTGCCCTGAAACCTGAAAACCCTGCCAACATTCAAGACTATGAAGAGGTAAGAATATCATTTTACCTGAATTTTGAAGGCACAGAGGTTTTGGACAGCAGCACAGAGAAGAATGAAGACAATGCAGACCAGTTGCAGCTTCATTTTCCTTTCTTGTGATGGGAACAATTCCTTTCCCTTAAGACTGCTTTCTTTCCCTTTTTCAGGTTGTCCTGTTCACTCTCTTTTTCTCTGGGAGAGGCAAAGGTAGTGTTATACCCAACCGAACAAGGGAAATGCCTTTATAGATCAGAGAGGCCCTTCCCATCTTCAACCCAGCCAGTCAGCTGTGTTACAATGAAAAACACATTTGGAAAGAGACAAGCCCTGAGCAAACAGGTCAATAGGCTTATCACGTTTGATCAAAAACTTATATTCCACAAACAGAAAATGGGCCAAATTTCCCAACTGATGTAACTCGAAGTTGCCTGGTGACGCTTTGCATCCTCACGCCAGCATACAGGAGAGAACTCGATGTATCAGGTCCCAGGTTCAGCTGTAAGGATAAGGATTAACACACTTCTGTACACAACACATTTTTCCTAGGTTTTAAAAATCTTTCAATGTTCCTGGGGTTTCCCGCAACTGTTGCAGAAGAGTTACTGTAATTTACTAATCTGAGATTTTCCCCCCACCCCACCTCAAAGGAATAAGCTGAGGAAGTAAAAAATCCCCCCAACCTTTGCAACATTTCTTCCTGCTTGTAAACAGAATAAGTTTCACAAATTTGGAGAGAAATCCAGACACACTCTCGAAAGGGAGAGAAAAGCACATTTTCTGGGAAATGCTTGGAAAAGTAGTCACATTCAGAGCTTGGCAAGTTATAGAGCTGACAAGAGATTTATGAATGGATTTGAAGCTATGCTTGGAAAAATTCCTTTTTTGGACAGCAACTTGCAATATTCCACAACCAGCATCACCAATCTGGGAACCGAGCCCCTGCGGATATGGGGATCCTACTGTAATACTGAATTTGTGTGTGTATGTGCCTTCAAGTTGCCTGTGGACTTATGGCAACCAACTTATGGCAACCCCATTAATTTCATAAGGTTTTCTTGGGAAAGGAATATTCAGGGGTAGTTTAGCTCCTAACAAATTTGCTTTTCTAGCTACATATTTGTTTTTGGATTTGTTTTTGTTTTTTTAAAAAAACCAACACATACTCATTTACTCTTCTTTTGACTTAATGAAAATTTTCAGTAAACCATAAATTACAAGGATAGGAATCATATTGCCCTCCAGACATTCCTGAACTCTAACTCTCAACATTCCTCATCATTGACTGTGCTGGCTAAGGCTGCTGGGAATTGCAGTCCAACAACATCTGAAGGGGAACATGATTCCCACACTGACCTGACCATCTAATTGGAAGTAGCCAGTATTGTTTGAGAAACTAAAGGAAACTCTTTTGAAACAATCCCTAACAGGAAAGATAAAAACATACATATTAAAAGCTATCATTTATTTAGATAGATTTGTCTGAGTTCTTCTGACTGATTTTGACTAGAATATTGTAAACTGCAAATATTACTAAACTTGGAACCAACTTATTGCTCAGAATTCCAAGAATCATACACCAAAGTCTGCACAACCAAGTGGGCTTTTAATCTGAAATTGAGAATACCTTGTGATGCCTTATTACAATCCATTTTTGAAAAGGATATTAATTTTCAAAACAATTTTTGATAAAGCATTGAAGGGGGAATGTGATCCCCCCTTTTTTCTTTTTGCCTAAACCTTTCAGATTACTTAAAGTAGAAAGCTGGAACTCAGCATTATCAGTAGAGTGTTGTTGTTGTTGTTTGTTATTTGCCTTGTAGGAATATGTAAATTTAACTCAACTTGGTTAAAGAACCCAAGAGAACTAATAAACATAGCATTAATGTGAACAACATTTAGAATTTTTAGTTCATGAAGGTGAATTTTAAAAATGAGAATTTAATGAACTGAATATGCCTGCTGTTTATGAAGATGGGATCAAAGCTAGCATTGCCATGAAACATTGGGTCAGAAAGTGATAGATCTACCTAATTTGTGTGGGTTTTTGAAAAAAACTTTTATAATAGCCTCTTTTTCTTTTTTTAAAAATGAGAACATGCCTGTAGACAAGTTTATGAAATCTTGCAGTTCTGCTTACCTCTCAGTTCATTATTAGTTTTGCAAAGTAACCTAAAATTTGCAATGTTTTAAATAGTGGCGGTGGTGATGAAGAAAATGATGATGATGATATGCATTATTTGTTACTTCCTAACAGGCTCAGTTCACAGATCTTGAATCTTGTTCAGAATTCATTTTTGAAAAGGAACCTTTAATTAAGGTATGAGCGCTCATAAAGTTGGTAAGGTTAGCAGCTCTATAAAGCAGTTAGAAAGCTTGCCTATACATTTTAAATGTAGATCAAATGAGGTGTCCACTTACACAAGTCTGACAATACTTTTAGGGGGGACTATGGACTTGCGTGCTTTAATTATCAGATTGCTCATTGAATGTGCTTACTGGTTATTTAATACGTGCACTTGTATTTGTAAAAGTACTTATTTATTAGGAATTTCAAAACAAAATATTCCTATACTGAGCTATCGTGACATTAGTATTTTCTAAGAAGAAAAGAAAAGAAAGACAGGCAAGTCCTCCACATTTATGATAGATTTATAACTGATTTTGAAAAGCCAGAGAGAGAGAGAGAACTGATTTTTAAATAAAGTTTAAAACAATAAGAGGGAGATCATCCATGTGTATGTACAACAGTTACATCACCACAACAATGCCAAATTATTCTAAGATAAGGAGAACAAGAAAGACAAGAAAACTAAAAAACACACACAAATGAGAAGCAACAAGCAGCTGCAACAACCAGAATATCACTGTCTAAGAACTCTGATTTTTAGTGTTTTAATAAAACAATAATTAGACATTATCCTTTCTATAATTTAATTTGTGTTATCAGTGCTGAATACAAGACTTCTACATTAGTTTATTTAAAACGACTTCATATACCAAATTAAAACGATTACCACTCCTTGCAAAATTATTCAGCTCTCCTCATTTTCTGAATTAGATAGTATGAATTAGATGATATGAATTAGTTAGTATTTTCATCTTGAAGTAAAAACAAACCCTAGCCTTCATTCATTTGAAATATAGACAATTTGATTTCTAATCTTACATATATTAGGAATATTGATACTTTCAACAATTTCAGAAATGTCTTACTCAAAGCCACTCTTCGGCACTTTTTTCATTTATTTTTCTTCTCTTTTTCAGTGTTGAACACAGTTAAAAGATTTGTTGACTTTCTTCCCACGTCCAAAGTATCGGGACTTCTGAGAATAGGTCTCTCATTTTTTATCTCCGTTCAGTGGAGTAAAGTTGATAATGCTGACATGGTCTCAATCAATTGTGTTGTAAATGGTCAAAAAATGTTCAGCATTCACAATTCTCCTGTCTCTGGAGAAATTGGGATTAAAAGAATGGTCACTACAGAGTATCCAATCCAGGCAACATAGCTCCAATCTTCTGCTTTTAAAATCAGCAAAGAACCCTATTTTTCCTAAAATCCATTTATAAATTTAAACAAAGAAATAGGTCTACAGTTGTCCCTCCATATCCATGGACTTGTTATCCACGGATTTATGTATTCACGGCTTGAAAATATTCTTTAAAAAATAATAATCCAAAAAGCAAACCTTGATTTTGCCATCTTATATAAGGGACACCATTTTGTTATGCCATTGCATATAATGGGACTTGAGTATTCAGGAATTTTGATATCCACAGGGGATCCTGGAACCAAACCCCAGGGAATATGAAGGGACAACTGTACTGTAATACATAGATTTCTTAATTGATTTCTTCTTCTTCTTCTTCTTCTTCTTCTTCTTCTTCTTCTTCTTCTTTAAAGACACTTGTAGTACAATCCTCAGAGAGTTCCCAGCTTCGGTTGGACTCATCTTCTAAAAGTGTAACAAATGCAATTATCCTATTGTTTAGGATATGGGTATGCTTAGTAACATGATAGCCACGTTTAAATATTTGAAGGGATGTCATGTTGAGGATGGAGCAAGCTTGTTTTCTGCTGCTCCAGAGACTAGGACATGGAGCAATGGGTGCAAGCTCCAGGAACAGAGATTCCACCTCAACATTAGGAGGAACTTTTTGACAGTAAGAGCTGTTCAGCAATGGAATATGCTGCCTGGGAATGTGGTGAAATCTCCTCCTTTGAAGGTTTTTAAAGAGGCTGGATGGCCATCTGTCGGGAGTGCTTTGATTGTGTATTCCTGTATGGCAAGGGGTTGGCCTGGATGGCCCTTGTGGTCTCTTCCAACTCTATGATTTTATTACTTCTATGGGGAAAGCTATGTTTTTTGATGTTATGAAAAGAAGAGAATTCTATGATGTTAACTGCTTTATTGGAAGGTGACTTTTTAACGGATTGATAAGCCTACCTTATCTAGACACGTATTCCTCAGCTGGCAAACAGAAGTGGTGTCTGCAACAAAATGTTTCAGTAAAGCTTCACTGCTACCAGTTTTGCTTTCAAGCTGTGCATACTCTTTTCGAGCACACCAGAACTTCCAAAGAACAGAATCCATGGCATTTAATATCCCTGTGGTGACTAATTGGAGCTGCTGGGACAAAGGCTCCCTAGACATGGAGCCAAGAGATCACCAGAGGTGAAGCCAACTTCATACATTTGCTAGTCAGCCTCCCATCTTACAAGATCTAAATACACCTTGGGGGTGCTGCTGCTGGCTAGGAAGATTGTTTGATGCTAGATGGGCTGTGCTCAATCCTCCTTAAGCTGTTTTAACTGGAAAATCTTGCTATATTTGTTTTCAGCCGCAAGACTGATCCTGGCACAAAAATGGAAATCTAAGGAAATTCCAGCTATAAATGAATGGCTATTGAAATTAGTCAATATGATTGTGCTGGACAACTTAACAAAAATGATTCAGGCAAACTCCTCAAAGCAAAAAATATCTTTTTAGAACCAGCTTTAGATAACATATGGACTAAAATGTCAGAATATAGTAGAGACAGATTCAATTAAAGTTTTGATGATAAAATGAATTATAAATGGTAGAGCAAATGGGTGGGACATTTGGGTTTTTATCAGAAGATCATGTGACTTAAAGTTTTAAAATGCATGCTTTGTTTTATGGATAAACCTAAGGAAATCAATTTAAGAAGATATAGTAAATAGATTTGAAAATGTTTCGACTGTGATATAGAAAATGTAAAAAATGAGATAAGAAAAAGAGTGTATTTGTAATTTTCTAATCTATTTTTCTTTTTTATGCAATAAAAATATTTTTTAAAAAACAGTTGGTACAGGTTTTTATCACCTTGGGTTTTTCTTAATTATATTTATGCCAAACTTTGGGGTTCCCTCAAGCATGCTGATGCCTCCTTCTTACTCTCAGAAGCCCCCATTGTAAGGGTCCCTTCACACTTCACTATGATTCCACTTTAACAGTAATGCAACATCCTATGGTTTATTGGGATTTGTGATTTAAGGAGGGGTGCTTACAGTTTAGTCAGCAAAAGAAAAGGGCAGACAAAGGTACCAAGGGAAGGTGTAAGCAGCAAATAGAAACATTCTAGGTGTGAATGACTTTTGGTGCCTCACAGTCTGCAATGCTAGAAATTTGAAGGAAAAGTTCATGGGTGGGTCAGAACTTTTATTTGAGGGTATTAAACAATATTCCCCCTCCCCGTAGCTACACTCTTAGGACTTTATCAGGCCCAGCAAAAAATACCAGGATAACAATAGCACAAATGGGCCCCTTTACTACATGACATCATGGTTATCTCATTCCCTAGCCACGAAAAAACTTGCTTTTAATTGATGGATTAACCCATCAATAAATAATCAATAGCGCTGTTCTTGCAGTATTGAAAGCATATGAAACCACGTCCAATTGTAATTGCATGATTACAGCATGAATGGGTGGTTGTCAGTGAGAAAGCATCTGGGTGACAACCCGACAATGAATTATGCATTGCCCTGTTTTGCTGGCAAGTTCTTAGGTTTGTTCCAGTACTTGTGTGTTCATTTACTATTTAAATTGAGCTTTTTTTTTTTTTACTTGTAAGCGTGCTCTTGGCTTCTTACAAGAACTGCCAAGATCTCGCCTCTGTCAAATCATTGAAGTAAACTCTTGTTCTTAAAGCACTAGTGGTTGTTGTGCGATGATTCTGTGACAGTTCTTTTGTGTGAATATAACAATGTGCGAAGGTAAGTGTTATAATGCCACAATGTTTCTGCTATCCACATTTGTGGAATTATGACATTTTTGGGTGCTTGTTTGATAAAGTCCTTAGAATACTCCACTGAATTTAATGGGACTTACTTCTGATTATGTGTGAATCTATGATACTAGTACATGACTTTTTGGAGCTTATAACTGTCCAGGAAGGTACAATTTGGGTTAGGACCCCAGCATGGGGGTGTATCAAATCCTTCCCAGTCCTGTGATGTGGTTACAGTGCACACTCCCTCCAACTGATGTTTTGTTTGTTGTTAACTGCAGTCAAATTGACTTCAGTTTACGGCAACCGTATGAGTGAGAAATCTTCAAGTCACTCTGTCCACAACAGCCCTGCTCAGGTCTTGCAGACTCAGGGCTGTGGCTTCCTTGATTAAGTCTATCTGTAATGCAGTCTTCCTCTTTTCCTACTGCCTTCTACCTCCCCTAGCATTATTGGCTTGTCTAGTGAGTCATGTCTTCTCATGATATGGCCAAAGTACAGCAGTCTCAGTTTAGTCATCTTGGCTTCTAGGTAGAGTTCAGACTTGATTTGCTCTCGGACCCTTGTATTTGTCTTTTTAGCAGTCCATGGTATCTGTAGTAATCTTCTCCAGCACCACATTTCAAGGAAGTTGATTTTCTTATCAACTTTCATTGCTGATTTTTACATTGTAGCAAATCTCGCATTTTCACAAATGGAAGCTTTTCTTCTATACAAATTGAGGTTAGCTCCATCTCACATATGATCATACTGGGGAGATTTTCAGACGCAATTTCCGGCAGGATATATAGCAAAACAGCTCCGTTGCTGCCGTGTGGCAGGGGAGCCTCCGTGTCACTTCCGTGACAGAATGGAGGAAACCACGTCGTATTTCATTTACGAATGTTGCCCGTGAGTGAAATACGACGCGGTTTCCTCCATTCTGTCATGGAAGTGACATGGAGGGTTTCGGCAGAGGGACGGCGTCGTCCGAAACAGCTCCCCTGCCGCACGGCAGCAACAGAGCTGTTTTGCTATATATCCTGCCGAAAATCGCATCTGAAAATATCCTGGGAGACAGAGGGTTAAAGCTCTCATTCTACTCCCAGCTTCCTGCATCTGCTTTTACTTTAAAAATATATACATGCAGTTGTTGAGTGTATGAATATCTTGCCTACCTTAACCTTGTATGTTGAGACATAGAATCATAGAGTTGGAAGAGACCACAAGGGCTGTCCAGTCCAACCCCCTGCCATGCAGGAATACACAAGCAAATCATTCCCAACAGATGGCCATCCAGACTCTGCTTATAAACCTCTAAAGAAGGACTCTACCACACTCTGAGGCAGTGCATTCCACTGCCAAACAGCTCTTACTGTCAGGAAGTTCTTCCTTATGTTTAGGTGGAATCTCTTTTCCTGTAGTTTACGTCCATTGCTCTGTGTCCTAGTCTCTGGAGCAGCAGAAAACAAGCTTGCTCCATCCTCAGTATGACATCCCTTCCTGACATATGCTATGAGAAATTGGTTATTTATATGTAGGTATTTATTTCTATGTGTGGTCCTCCAGAGAGTGGAATTTATTCATCTCTAAATAAATCAGGTCTTGTCTCCCTCCAGAGAACTAACTGTCCCTCCTCCTCTGGATGTTCCATCCCATCATATTCCATTCCATCTTCTTCCTGATTTTCTTCTCCCTTCACCCTCAGAACAACAATCAGACAGCCTTCCATGCCTGACCATTATGGTCAGGCCTCACGGCATTTAATTTTATTTTTTGCCCATCTGCTTCCTCCCTCAGGGGGCTCTTTTAAAATAATTTTTGTGCTTCTGACAACCTTGGGATTCTCCAAAGCTTGCTTGAAGATATTTTCTTTGCGAATGTGGTGGGAGCCATTTTGGCTACCTGGAGAACCATGCTTGGAGAGTACAGTTCTACCTTGGAACAGTGGAGTCCAGCTCTTGGGAATGTTCCTTTGGGGGAGATTACTGGCTGGCTGGAGGATTCTGGGAGTTGTAATCCTCCCCAAAAGGAACTTTTCCAAGCTTAGTAATGGACCACGCAATATGTGGGGGAATGCATGTGTGTTACAGGAAAATCTCCACCTAGCCTCAGTCTGCTGAGTTCAGTGACAGATAATCCCCTTTCAGACAGACAGAGCACAGGGCTGCTACCTTGCCATAACAGAAGGATACCACCCTCTTGGGAGATGTGTTTGCTCAGATCCCAGAACTGATGGTTTGTTTGCCTTTTTGACGCTTGTGCTCATATCCCCGATGGGCTTTGGCTAGGCTCCAGCCAACCTGGCTCCTCTCGGTCGGCCAAGTACAGACCCAAAGGCGCCAGGCAGCACACCTTCCTTTCCCTGTACTCTGCCCAGGACTGGTGGGTGGCCTTGACAAGATCAGTTCCAAGAGGTCCTCTCTGCTGGCAACAAGGAAGAGGGCTACAGTCAGAAACCTGGGTGATGCCTGAGAGGGGGCAATAGAATATAATTTGGTTAAAAGCAAATAACAATCCCCTTAGTACACTATCCCTGAAATCCTGAGGAAATCTGGGATACAAATGTAATACATATCCTATATAGGTCCTCCATCTAATCTTGGAAGCCAAGCAGGGTCAGCTCTGGTTAGTACTTGGATGGGGGACCACCAATGAATACCAGGTCATTAGCAACTTGTTAGTAAAAAGCTTGATAAGTGATGTGCACTAGGAGCTGCTCTCCCAAGTTAATTTTGGGAAACAGAGTTCTTGTCCTAAAAGAGGTACATGTCGCCCCTCATTTACACAGAATCAGTACATGCAGTTTCACTTACCCACGATGGGGGGGGGGTCTCTGTAGGCATCTGGAGGACCATAGAGTCATGCTGGAGGTGGTCTCTCTAGGCACCCAGAGGTCCTCCAGCATGACTCTATGGTCAACTTTTGCTGGAAATTGACCATAGAATTGCACCAGATGCCTAGAGAAGTGTCCTCTCTAGGCATTTTCTAGGTCCTTTGGCATGATTCTATGGTATAATATGGTGGTTCATTAGTATACATGGTTTCACACATCTGTGGTAAGTCTGGGGATGTATCCCTCACATAAATGGGAGGTGACCTGTATAAACATTTGTTAAGTGCATCACCAGCAGGACAAAGCATGATGGGGAAACAAGGAGGAAAAGGGAAAATCATACCCTCCAAGTGTCCCAATTTGGCAGGATAGTCCCTATTAATCCTCTGCCATCTCACTTTTTCAGCTGCTTTTAAAATGTCCCAGTTTCTCTCTCCTCTCACTTTCCGCCTCAGGTTACTTAAATTGCTGCAAACTGAGTTCAAAGTGCAGATGTAGTTTGCCCTTCATTAACTCAGTGGAGGTGAAAGGAGAAGCAGAATCTCGCCCTTCCCTGTAGACTCAGCTTTCCCTGTAGCTTTCCAGATCAGAATGGGTCTGGTGCCTTTGGGGGTAATTAGGCATTGAACTGTTATCTGATAAAGACAGAACCCCATATCGTTTGGATGCATTTTTAGCTGCCATTGTAACTTATCACAGCATGCCAGAGTGATACAGTATCAGGGGTATTGTGGGAAGAGCTAAACTCAGTGGACCAACATGACAATTTCATCAAATTGTCACAGTTATGGGGAGGAGCTCAGGACAGCCATCAGCAATGAGCTTGATAGCAACACCACCTAATTTAGGGGACAGCAGCTCCCGAGGGTCAGAGGGCCACACCCCTCACATTTTGGGTCCTTCCAGATCCCTGCCGGTCACAGTCTGATTTTTCTGCAGAACATTTTTCAGGCACATCTGGTTTCTATTTTTGATGAGTGTTCTTTTGGAGTGGGCCTCCTTAAAACAGAAATAATAATAACAACAACAACAACAACAACATCAATAGATAGCCACCACCACCACCAAAACAGGCTACATTCCACCTCTGATCTTATATATATATAAGGCCTGTTCTTATTATAAGGCCTGTTCACACTACACAGTCATATCACTCTTGTTGTTGTGTGCCTTCAAGTCGTTTCTGACTTATGGTGACCCTAAGATGAACCTGTCACAGGGTTCCCTTGGCAGGATTTGTTCAGAGGGGGTTTGCCTTTGCCTTCCTCTGAGGCTGAGAGTGTGTGACTTGCCCATGATCCCCCAGATGGTTTCCATGACCAAGCAGGATTTGAACCCTGGTCCCCAGAGTCATAGCCCAACACTCAAATCACTATACTATGCTGGTAATCTTGTTTCCTCTTTGACTGCTATGGCAACATCCTGTGGAATACTGGGACTTGTAGTTTGAAGAGGTGCTAGAACTCTCTGGCTGGGAACACCTTCTAAAACACCTTCCCTGAACTGCAAATTGTAGTATTCCATTGGATGTTGCTATCATGGCAGTTAAAGTGGAATCATAGCTGTGCAATGGGAGAGGGCCTCTATAGGCCACAGTGCTCTTAAGAGGAGCCAAAACTGATAACTGCAACATTCTCTTTCCCTGCACGGCCTTTTCTGCCGTGACGCTAATTATTGAAACCTATAAGTTAACTGGTACCATTTTCTACTCACCCACCTTCATTTGTGGACAAAACCATACATGTCATTGCCAACAAGTACAGAAACATTTGGGTATGAAAATCATACAGAACTTGCAAAAGCACCCAAAGGCTCAGCATTTGTAGAATTAAGGTGAAGCGGCTTGCATCCATGCTGGGTCAAAAACTACTTTAGCTTTGGTCATTTTTAGATGACAAGAGGTAGACTGAATGTTAAGGACATCATTCAACTGGGGGTGGGGGCACAAAAACACAACTCTCTGTCCCCTTGAGGATCTCTCCTCTCCCGAGACCTAGGCCTCAAGCTATTTGCCAAAAGGGAGGTCAAGGGACACCTCTATGTGATGCTCAAACTGCAAACAAGGCAGAGAAGGTTGCAACATAACCCTCTTTGCCCTCTTCCTATGTGTCTCTCCTCTCTTCACACCACCCCCTCCCAAATCTGGGGCACAGACAGTGACAGCCAACATCACAGATTACGGATGGCGCCGGACACAGCAACGGACAGGCGACAGGCAGGCTAGCCAAGCCACTTGCGAGTTCCACCATTCCTCCGGGCACCCTGTCCTACTGTGCCCTTTGCTGGGTGGAGGGATGTCAGCGCATTTGTTTTCAAAGAAGCTCAAGGACGTTGCTACTACAGTTTGCAGAGTTGAGCATCCAGGAAGGAGGGGTGGTGCAAAGGAGGGTGGGGGGAATGCAGAGGGATTGGAGGGAAATGAAAGTTCACATCCATCTCCACTTCTGAAGGGAGCTCTTGGAAGGTGCAAATTAGGATAGGGGGATTTCATCTTTTACCCATACCCAGGGTAGCCCTGGAATAGCCAAGGAATACACTTCCATGCAAGTGGCCACAGAAAATGCTTGTATGGGGTTCTGTACTATGGTTAGCATACCCTCCTCCAGTTGTCTCAATTTGGCAGGGTCAGCCCTGATTAACCTTCTGTCATCTCACTTTCTCAGCTGCTTTTTCAACGCCCCCATTACTCCCTCATCCAACTTTCCTCCCTTTGTCCTCAACTTACTTCCATTGCTGCAAACTGAGTTCAAGGTGCAAACATTGCACTCAATTAATTTAAGAGGGGAGAGATTGGGGTAGAATCGTGCCCTTCCCAATAAGCTCAGGCAAAAACAAACTGATGTAGCCCCCTTGCTTGCATGTTCTTCTTCATTAATAATGTTTGCCATCCTGATCACACTCTGAAGTTGCTTGGCCACATGTCCCAGTTGAAATGAAATGGAGTGAATTTGCGCTGTATAATTTATTTAAAGAGGATCTAATTCACATATATAAAAAAACTTTACTATAGTCAAGAATAAGAAGGAAGTTATTTTGTTTTTTTAAGTGTTTTGTTTTTTTTCTTGTCTTGTAGGTTAGATATTTGTGTGTAGTAGATTAGTTTATTAGGTTGTGTACTGTTTACATGTTATTCGTGTTTTATGTTTAGAAATATGTTCATTTTGTATTGTTTATATTTTATACTAATAAAATGTATGTTTTAAAAAATGGAGGGTGTGAACTAGATGAGAACTGTATTTGACTTATTTGGATCAGAACTTACCAATACAGCCATCCCTGCACATTTGTGGGTTAAGCACTCACAGATTTGATGATTTGATTAATACATTCTCTCTAAGTATTTGTAGAGAGTGCCATTCAATGGTCCGCTAGAGGACTTAGAGATTCCTAAAGAATACCTTCTCTAAGCATTTGTATGTCCTCCAGCATAATTCTATGGTCAGCTTCCTAGAGATTCCTAGAGAAATGTTCTCTCAGGTTAAAAAATATAGCATTTGCAATTTTTATTTTTATCTGCAGTTTTTCCACTTTCGTGGGGGCTTTGTGCCCCTAACCCACACGAATCTGGAGGGCCGACTGTATTAGCAAATTTCTTCATAAACAGAATAGAAAGAACCTGATATTAGAAAAAAAGAAAGAATCAAATGCTGGAGAAAGCAGCATGGTCCATTCAGGCAGAGGACTGTCAAATGCCTTCCTCTTCAAACGTCCAGGTTTGGATTCCTGTAAATTTAACCAAACGGGTAAGTGTAATATGGTGGTTTGAGTGCTGAACTAGGACTTCAAGAGACCGCAATTCAAATCCTGACTTATCTGTGGAAACCCATTGGGTGATCCTGGGTAAGTGACACCCTCTTAGCCTCAGAGGAAGGCCATGGCAAACTCTCTTTGGACAAATCTTGCCAAGAAAACGCCGTAATAGGCTTGCCTCAGATTTGCCATCGAGTCAAAAAAAAAAACTTGAAGGCACACAGAAAGAATACAAATGTAGCCATGTTCATGGTGCAGAATTAGGGTAGGTAGCCACATCTTACTCCCTCTGACAGGTTCCATGTCTTAAGAGGTCCATGAGAGGCAGGTATAACATGGTCCTCTCTACTGTAGGAACAGCTGTACCTATTGAATCTCGCTAATGCAGATGGGTGAGAAGTTTATGCAGTTCATTTTTGAAAAGAACGTAGCAGTTTTGTTCATGAACAGGTTAGAACATGAGCTTTTTTAAATCAAAATATTGTGCAGGAGCAAGCAAACTCCACAAATACCCCTCTCTCTGCAACCCATACTATCTTACAGAGCATGGAGGAATTGCTCTTGGGGGGATGAGTAGTCAGTCCCCAAATCCCCCGGTCAGCATGGCCATATACAATTTTTTTACACTCTGGTCCCTTGGGGTCATTGTGGACCTGGATCATGACATCACATACCCTTTAAAGCTGGCGTGAATTTTGTCAGGAACACGTTTTCTGATAATTTCTGCAGAGAATTTTACTATGTGGGAGTGAACCGTTGGAAGAGTTTCAGTCCACAGTTCCTGGTCCGGAGAATAACAAAGTGCCCTTTCCAATTGCAAATAGGGTGAACAACATTGAATGCAACCGTTGGCTCAACCTGGTGTGTTTTCCTATTGTAGCCGGATGTCAAGGATATACTCCTTACAGCTTCTAATCCCGATAAAAGTAACTCACACAGCATAACATTAACCATTCAGTGTAACGGGAGCCAAAATGTCTCGGTACACAAGTTCTGGAGAAATATTGTTATACTTCTAGCTCAGGCATGGAAACCCACTGGGTGGATTTGTGCATGCAAAAGAATTGAGTGGGAAGGCTTCATTGCTAGTGACTCCAATTGATATCTGGCCTCTCCTTTGGCATACTTAGCAACACTTGAAATACCTAAACATCGAAGGGCCTTTACTCTTGCATGGTGTCATGCCCTCCCTTCAGCTGTCCTTGAAGGCCGATACAAGATTCCCTTCTCAGACAGACTGTGCCCCTGCAATTTGGGCCAAATAGAAACAACAGAGCATGTATTACTCCAGTGCTCATACTACAGGGACATACGTCTCAGCCTAATTTCACCCCTGTTGCATAAATATCAAGGGCACACTGGACAATTCTACATAAACTTGTTGCTTTGAGACATCAACCCAGGAACAACTTACAATGTTGCCAGATTCTGCGCAGCTGCGGTTAAAATTCGACAGACAATGTCCTCAACAGTAGAATAGTATCAACCTAGTCTTGTTATACTGGAGCTAATATTTTAAATATTGCTTTTAGCCTGTTTTTATCCTGTGTTTTTATCTTTATTCTGTATCCCCTTTTTACCTGTGCTGGTCTATGACCGTAATAAAGATTCTACTACAGAGTGGGAAGGCTTTTCCTGTGCTGGTCTGCATGAAATTAGCAGTTGCATTTTTGAATACAGGTTGACTCCAGAGTTGGTATCCACAGTTTCACTTATCCACATATGAAAAAAATGTTACTCTCTAGGCATTTCTAGGTCCTCCACTGCGATTCTATGGTCAACTTCTGGCATTCAGCTCATTGAAAGTAATAGCTTCCTATTATCCCCCGTTTCAGGTATCCACAGGAGTGCTGGTATCTTGAAACATCCCCCACAGATATTGGGGGGGGGGTCAACCTGTACTCATTTGCCGTGCCCTGAAAGGGCAGATCGAAACATCCTGCATACAGTAATGTAGCATGTCAGACTCCTGATATGCTGCATTTCTGTGTGTAGGAATTTAAACAGGGATGTCTGCTTTGTTGCAACTTAAGAATCTTTAGGGTAGGTTTTTCCAGTATGTTGTAACTTGAGAATCTTTAGGGTAGGTTTTTCCAATGTGCACACACCACACACATGAAGAAAAGGTAGCCACAATTCTGTTTTTAGTGTTTCTTTTCATCACTCTTATATCTTGACCTTCTTGTATTATGTACACCACCTCCACTCTCTGCCGCAGCCATCCACAAACTGTGCTGCTGAAACAAAGATGAAACACCCTATTGTTCCTTCTGGAGAGGAAAGAGAAGCTGTGTTCGGTTACACTGGTAGGACTCTATGGTACAGGACACTGGCACCCTCCTGTGTCATAGAGAGAGAGAGACCTCCTATCATTGCAGCCAGAGCATGGTAGCAGCGACTTTCCCATGGAGTGGCCCTCACCTGAACCCCCCAAATTGCCATCCCTGGCATAGTGAAGCTGAAAAGGGTCATATTGAATAAGGTCTCTCAGGAATATCTACAAATGGAACATAATAAACGAGTCTTGTGAAGAGCCCTGCAGGATTGGCTCCCAAATCCACATAGCCCAGTATTCTGTCCCCAGCAGTGGTCAGCTAGGTTTCCAAAGAAACCAGTGTGTAGGCAAAAATTTTTTTTAAGAGTTTGGGCATGTAAGCTCACTTTATCTAACTTTTTACAAAGGATATGCATAGGATCTTCACAGTGTGGATTTAAGTGAGACCAGAGTCCCTCAGATAACTCTATTACACGTCATGGCCAAGCCACCCAAAAGCCAGCCATCTGTAATACCTTGCCACCAAACAGCCCTGCCTAAGTAGGAAGATCATCCAACATCAGACCCCATTCTGAGCTCTGCAACTCAGATATTGATAGTTAAGCAAAGTTGGTTTTTTTCGATATCAACTCACAGTGGCCATACTAACAGCACTGTGACAGTTGCAGTCCCCAAAAGTTACTTTTCTGAGGATTTCTGAGGATTGTGGGTATAGTACAAGGCTCCTTTTTTTATATCCTCCAGAACATACGATTCACCACATGAGGTTTACTTGGTTTTTATTTATTCACCACCTCAAGAGCCCTTGGGGCTGGGAGTCAATACAGAAACTTTTAAATAAACAAATGTAATTGTGTATAAGATTGCATAAAGACTTTGTGCTCATGGTAGGACTTTGAAATTTGGTGGCACCATTACTGTGCCGAGTGAAATGCATGGCCCAAGATGGTGGTGAAAAAATAGTTTGGTCTCTGTGGGAGGAGACATCTGGCCCCCCAAGCACAGGAAGAACCCTTTGCTCACTGTTCCTAAGATGGCTAGTTGTGTGCTTTGTCATCAAATTGCTGTTCTCTCCTTTGCTAATCTCTATACTCCATTTTATGCCTTTCTCCATTTTAAGTTTATTTTAATATTTGTATTTTGTATTTAGAATTTGAATTAATTTATTACTGTATAGCTGTTTTATTGATGTTTATTTGTGCTGAATTGTTGTTTAATGTTTTATATGATGCTTGCCGCCCCGATCCTGATGGGAGAGGCAGGATATAAGTAATTTTTAAAATTATAATTATTTTATTAAATCATACTGAGTTTTGAAAATAATTTGCACAACAAATCCCAGAATCCCCCAGCCAGCATTTGTTGGGGGAGTGAGAAAATTGTAGTCTCCATAGGGAACTTTTCAAAAGCTCTGGTCAAATAGAACCCACTGCCCTCCAGATGTTGTTGAATTATAAGGCCCATGATGCTTCTCAACCAGAAGGTGTGCTTTTTCCATTTTAAATATGAGCAGTCTTAAAATAGCTACAGATGGGGATGCGGGTGAAATAGCCTTTTGGAAAACAATGGGAATTACCTTCTGGTCCAGAGGTTGAAATTGTGTGGATGTTTTCTCACTGAAAGACCCAAACAGCCCTAACCAGCATAACAAATGGTGAGGAATGCTGGGAACCATTCAATAACATCACAATTCTCACTCTTGTTCTGGGTCCCTTCTGTTTTTTTTTTTTTTAAGGAGCAGTTGTAGCCTATGAAGATACGGAAGTGGGCAGGGGGATGTAGAAAATGGCACAAACAGGGCCCCGATTTTCAGCAGCTGCCCACCCCACTTAGAAGGCCACAGGCTCCCTGTTGTTGTGAACTGCTGATTGTTAACAATTGCTGCTGTTGCTGTTTTCCATTTGTCTTCAATTTATGGTGACCCTACACAAGAGAGACCTCCACGAGTCTTGGTTATCAATAGCCCTCCTCAGGGCTTGCAATCTCAAGGCCGTGGCTTCCTTGACCGAATCAACCCACCTGTAGCGCAGTCTCCCTCTTTTCCTTCTCCTTCCACTTTACCAACCATGACTGTCTTTTCCACCAAGTCTTGCTGTCTCAAGATGCGTCCCAAGCACAACAGCCTCAGCTTAGCACTGGGGCTTTTAGGAAGAGTTCAGGCTTGGTCCACTTATCTTTTTGTCAGACCACAGCATCTGTAGAACTCCCCTCCAGCACATTTCAAATGAGTTGACTCTGTCAGCTTTCCTTGTTGTCCAGCTTTCCCAACTACACACAGAAAATAGAACTACGATGGCATGGATGACTCTCATTTTGGTATTCAGTGATCATTGCACTTGAGGATCCTACCTAGTTCCTTCATGGCTGCCCTTCCAAGTCTTAAATCTTCTTCTGATTTCTTGACTACACTCTCCACTTTGATTTATGACTCAGCCAAGGCACAGGACATCTTTGATTATTTTGATGTCTTCACCATCTGTTTTAAAGTTAAGTAAATCACCTGATGTCAATTATTTTTTTCCCCTTTAACATCCAATGGTAGCCTTGGTTCCCTAGTCCTAGTTAGGTGCCCTGGTTTAGATGAACTCCTAAAATGTTATGTCTATTCTTAGTCAAAACCAGAGGACACAGCTGGATTTCTTATGACAACAAAGCCTTAACATTGCAGATTGGCCACACTTGCCAACTACAGATTTGAATCTCTACCCCACTTGCGGATTGGGAGAGGAGTGAAAGGATACTGTAGCATAATTCATATCCTCTAACTGTCCTGATTTGGCATCGGCAGTCCCAATGAATCCTCCGTCACCTCACTTTTCAGCTGCTTTTAAAATGTCCCAGGGCCATCTATATGAGGGAGGGGGGAACAGAGTACCTCGTAGTAATGGCATTTCGCAACAGCAGCGGCTTGTCTTAATGGTGTTTTTGGCCCCATAAGCCTTGCACGCCAGATGGGAGTCCACAAGTGATTTACTTGCATTAATTCTTTGCCACCGCCTAAAAAAGGTCATCTAATGTACGCTGGATCGATACAGCAATTTTTTGAATTAAAAGGATGGCAGAACAAAAAGCCCCCACCTCAGTTATCACCTTAGCGATCGCTCACTAAGGTGAAAATCCAACATGGCGGCAGCAAGCACTTGCCCTGTTAGCAAGCCTCGCTTCCCGCGCTCACCCAGCCAATCAGCTTTGAGCTTCCTCTCATATGGGAAAGCAATTCAAAGCAAATTGCTTGTCCTAATGAGCAGGAATGCTCACCCTCCTCGCTGGTTTTTTTTTTTTTTTAAACTATAGGAAAAGTCATGAAGGCTTTTCCTGTGTTGTTTTGTTTCTGATTTGGGCCTCCCTCCTTCCAAATACTGTGGATTGGTGCAGGATCCCATTTAGATTTAGGATTCCCAGTGAATTCTATGAGGAGTATTTTGATCGTTTAGAGAATCCCCCAGTTTCCTCTTTGCACTTCCCCCTTTGTTTTCAGCT
This sequence comes from Gambelia wislizenii, assembly GCA_030847615.1. Lineage (NCBI taxonomy): Eukaryota > Metazoa > Chordata > Lepidosauria > Squamata > Crotaphytidae > Gambelia > Gambelia wislizenii. The sequence continues at coordinate 28,581,944 of JAUMIR010000010.1, read as the reverse complement.
TACTTAAATTGCTGCAAACTGAGTTCAATTATCTGCACTCAATTATCTCAGCAGAGGGGAGAGGTCAGGAGGGTCAGAATCTTGCCCTTCCCAGTAGACTCAGGCAAAAGCAAATCACTGTAGACTTTCCTTGCTTGTGTGTTCTTTTTCATGAATAACTTTTGTTGTCTTGACCAGACTCTCAGCTTGCTTGGTCACATGTCCTGGTTTTCATTTGTGAAATGTTGGAGAGTATAATTCATTCTATTCCCCACAACATAATTTCAAAGGCAAGCTGTCGAAGCACAAAATGATTTGAGACTATATTATTTCTGTGCAGGTATTTTTTTCTCCTTTTATATATAAACAGAATTGTTTCCTACTTTCCAACAATCAAACTCTGCAAGCCAACTCATTAATCTTCTTTTTTATATATATTTATATATATATATTTATATATACCATTTGCTTTTTCCCTTGATTCAACCTCTTCCCTCCTCCTCCTTACATTCAAAAGGGTTGGAGCAGGACTGAACAGTACAAATATCGATACAAATCCAGCTGCATTCCTGGATTATTTTTTTTCATGTTGGGGACTGGTATATATAGATATTTTTTTTTTAAAAAAAAATCAAACCTAAATGTACTTGCTATTACAATAATATTATTTATCATTTTAGCAACCATTTCTCTTATTTTCTTTTCTTAAAAAAAAAAATCTGTTTGTAAGTAGGGGTGGGAAAACCCAAAATATTGGAGACTACTTTTTAAAAAACGTATCTCCTGATTCTTTCATTTCAACCTGAAATCCTAAAACACTGCTGAAGTTTTAATTAAAAAATTACATAATATCAAAAAACACACAAAAAGCAACCCTGTTGTCAATTCAATCCACCACTAAAAACTTTCCTAACGGCCTGGGTTTCAGCTATCATACAAATACCGTACCTCTATACAAACGCACCTTGAAACTAATAAAATAAAGAATACTTACAAGGAGGGAAATAAAGGAAGAGAAGAATGAGATTGAAGTAGGCTTTCAGATTTGTTTTCCATTGTGCCTTTGGGGGAAAAAAAATACAAATTCCAATGTGGAAACAGAGAGAGGACAGACATAGCTAAGAGGCAAAAATGGAGCGGCAACCTTCCATGTTTGTGACATAAAATAGAAGCGAACAACAGGTCTTGTTGACACAACTCAAAATTAAGCCCCGACTAACTATTGCTGAATTTCACCAACGTGCAAAATGAATGCCACCTGTGCATGAGCACACACTGGATGTGCAAGTCAGAGCACACATAGGCTTTAATGCACAAGGTGCATTCGTTTCAGGACACTGTAAAGCAAGGGAAATTAAACCTTGCCGACTGCAATCCAGATCTTCTGGAAATCCTCTTCACAGCTGAGGGGGCCACAGGCAGAGAGAAAAGCCGAAGTGCTGGTTCCGTAGCCAAACCTGAGAGACCAAGTCCCTTCCCCTGCCTGTTCGTGGCCATGAACCAAAATGGACCAGTCCGTCTGCCCTTAGGTATCGAGATTCAAAACTTTTTTTTTTAAAAAAAAAGGTGTCCAAAGGAAGAGAAAACCGAGTCCAACAGATTTAAACAGCTGAGGTGGGAAATATTCCTTGACCCCCAAGATCAGAGAGCGGGGGGAGAAAAGAAAAAGAAAAAATTGGCTATCCTGTGTTAAAAATCTACTATAAAAATGCAGATTTTGTCTGTTTAATCTTGATACATCCTACGTAAAGGAAAGAAGGGAGGTGGGGCAGGGGAACAGGAGCAGGAAAGAGTATTTGGGTCAGGAGGGATTTGGAGAGCAGTAGTAAGGACTGGGGCTAACAGTCCACGTGAGCTGACTCCCTGCACCTCCCCAAATTTCCCCCTCTCCTTTATTTGACCCCCATGTGAGGGGGAATGTGACAAAGTTCATTTGGGGGGGGACTTTATACAAAAAGGAGCAGGAGAACTGGAGGCTGAAATCTCATACGAAGAGGCAATATGCAAAGAAGGACTGGGAGGATGTGTGTCACTGCCCTGGGGTGTCTCCCACGATCTCGATCCCGTGTTGCTGCAACTGTGCTCTCAAAAGGGCATTTTCGTTCTTCAGCTCCTCAATCTGTCATAGGGGGTGGGGTGGGGGTGGGTGGAAGGAGAGGGGAAAGAGAGAAAGAAAGTGTAAAAACAGATTCTCGAGTACATGGCTCTTTAAGGCAGCCTGTGTTAAACAGTCTACAGCAGTGGCTCTTAATCTTTTCTTTACCAGGGACCCCCTTTAAATATCTTTTGTTGCCATGGTCCCCCAAGACTTAACTCAAGATTTAAAACAACAATACCTAATAATAATGATGATGATAATAATAATAATAATAATGATGATAATGATACAATTACACCATCCATTAAACCTTCCCCCAGAGGCACTGGAGGGGGAAGGAAGACTTTTCTCCTACTTCTGCTTGCAAGTTTGTGGTTGGAATGGATTGAATGGCAATGCGTAGACCAAGCTTGCCACTTGGCTCCTGTCACACGACTGCTTCACTGCAGGGAAGAGGTGGGCTGAACAGCTGTCAAGCCTTCCCAGACCCCCTGTGAGGACATTGTGGCCCCCTGGGGGGAGTCCACGGACCACAGGTGAAGAGCCACTGGCCTATAGCAAGGTTGGGAAAGTGTGGCCTTCCAGATGTTGTTGCTAGAGGGAAACTCCCACCAGCTCTAGCCAGCATAGCCACTTTTGAGGGATGATGGGAGCTGAGGTCGAACAACTTCAATACAACCATACACTTCTCTGGCAGCCCTTTCACACTATACCATTATAGTGCTACAATTCCATTTTTACTTCCATGGCTCCAGCCTATGGAATCTTGGGATTTGAAGTTTAGCATTTAGAATTCACAGTCGGAGAGCTCTAGTGCCACTGCAAGCCACCAGGTTTCCACAGAATGCAGCATGAAAATTTGGTGCATTGGGAACAGGAAGCTGGAGAGAGACTCCTAATCACTCTGCAACCAGGAAAGTACTGCAGAGGTTATTTCTCCTAACTACAGGTTGAGTATCCCTTATCTGAAAGCTCCAGACCAGAAGTATTTTGGATTTCCTCTGAGTTTGAATTTTTTTGCATATACATAATGAGGTCTCTTGGCAATCGGACTCAAGTCAAAACATGACATTTATTTATGTTTCACGTACACCTTATACACATAGCCTGAAGGTAATTTTGTGCATGACACAAAGTCTGTGTACATTGAACCATCAGAAAGCAAAGGTGTTACTATCTCAGCCACCTGTGTGGACAATTTTGGATCTTGGGAGTATTTCCGGTTTCCAGATAATGGATACTCAACGCCAGCTGCAAAACCCTGCACCGAGGGTAACCAGAATTCAGCATAAGGAAAAGCTAGATTCTTCAGCCTGTATCCATTTTTACAAGTTTACATAGTTTTTCCTCCCACTCCTCCCTTCCTTCTCATTCCAGTTTTAGCCAAGGGGTTCATGCCTCTGTCCTTTTGTTTATTCTGAGATCTTAAACTGTTGTTAAAACTGAACTTCATCACAGCACTTTATCTCCATAAGAACTAGAAACTTCTTTTTAGTTGTCATGATAGTAATTGATTTCCAGCATCCATGTTCTGTTCTTGGTACCACGCAGGCTGTTTTGGTACTCCCACGAAATCACAGTCCTTTTTCTACGATACAGACTGTAGAAGGGTACAGGGTGGCCAAGGGCTCCGGCTACCTGTTGCCGTAACAATTCATTGTCCATCTGCAGCCTCTCAGCTTCTTTGAAGGTCTCTTGCATGCGCTGGTTCGTCTGGCGCAGCTCACGGATGTAATCACAGGCTTTGGATAGGATGCCTCCTTTGCTCTGTGAGATAATGCAAAACACAGATCCTTATTGCCACCTCACCTTTGGACTGGGCAGAAACCCAGGGTCTTCTGGTTGGGAAGGATCCAAGGAAAAGTTAAGCAGGCCAGACCTTCTATGGACAGAAGGAAGGGACATTTTTCATGAAAGATTTGCTGGAGAAAAGGAGCAGGACCGAGATCTGGACTTTGAGGTAACTAAACAAACCAAAACCAAAACCAAATAAAACCCTGAGAATAAAATTTGGCAGGCTCAACAAATGTGTGAACAATTTGCAAGGTAGTGTAATGTAATGCCCTAGCCAGAGAAGCTGACTGGGATTTGGAAGACCAGGTTCTAGCTACCTGGATCAATCTCACTAAGTGACCCTGGGACAGCCACTCTTCCTTAGCTGGACCTACTTCACAAGATAGTTGCAAGGATAAATTTGGGGGAGAGAGGGGAATCACGCATGGTGCCTTGAGCTTACCAAGAGGAGAAACAGGATGTAAGCATTAACAAATAAATAATCTGTGTGTCTTGTTTCCTCTATCATATTCTGTAGACATCTGGTCCACTCCACAATTCAACTATCAATTTCTTTGACAACAGAGTTGGGCAATATGTGGCCTTCCAGATGTTGCTGGGCTGCAACTCCCATCACCCCTCATTGTCAGCTATCTTGGCTAGGGCAGATGGGTGTGGTAGTCCAACATTATCTAGAAGGCCACTCTTTGTTTTACAATATTGTGTGTGAGTATGTGCGGTGTGTAGTGAAATATGGTACAAACTCCTATGCTTTCAGGGAAGAATAAACCAAGGCATTGACTAAGGATGTAAAGAATACACAGAAATTTGTTATTCTTGATGAGAAATGGTGGTGGTGGGGAAGAGGGCAGGAATACATCAAGATTTTTCATTTTTAAGGAATGCAGATTTTGTGAAGTCAAAGGCTTTCACGGCCAGTATCCATAAATTTTCCATGGTTTTTTTCCGGGCTGTGAGGCCGTGTTCTGGAATACCGTAGGTTCTTTCTGATGTTTCGCCTGCACCTGTGACTGCATCTTCAGAGAATGGTTGGGTAGAAGTGTGTCTGGGGTTTATATGCTGTGAACCCCTGTAGGGGAATATATGTAAATTTGTGTAACTGAATGGTTAGTTTCTGAGTATAGAAATGCAAAGCTTGTTAGTGGCTGTTTGCCTAATGGTAAATTTACATATACTCCCCTACAGGGGTTCACAGCATATAAATCCCTGACACACTCCTACCCAACCATTCTCTGAAGATGCCAGCCACAGATGCAGGCGAAACGTCAGAAAGAAACTATTCCAGAACATGGCCTCACAGCCTGGAAAAAAAAAAAAAAAACGAGGAAAATCAATGCAGATTTTTGCAGGATTTTTCTGCAATAAGCCTGTCTGGGGAAAAAAATGTTTTGAGGGAAAGGCAACATTTTTGTGCAGAACTACTGTATTTTTCAGATGAAAATATTTTTGCATAAAACCTTGAAGGATTGGGGGGGGAATGTTTGTGCAAAATACTAAGTTTTTTTTTTCTATAAATGGATTTTTCAAAACATGTCCCCAAATGCAAACATCATAGAAAAAGGTGTGAAAGATGTATTGCCTTAGCATCAGACTATAACTGATGCCAACACCTGCTCCCAAACATCCCCTCTCATCATTCATTTCTCTCCCCCGTTGCCCTCCTATTTCCACTCTACTGATAACTGTTCTTACCGCTCCTGTCTTGCTATTATCTGTATTGCAGTCTGGAATGATTTTTGATAGCTGGACGATCCAGTTGTTTATCTTGTCCCGCCTCCTCCGTTCAACTAGACAGAAGAGACAAATTGTTGGTCCCATGATGCAACATTCTGGCAAAGACTCTGCAGTGATTCACACCTTTGGTCCCAACTCTGGACCAAGTTAGCTGAAAGAGGGCCTTCTCCTATATCAACCTATTGGAGATTCAGAGACAGGGACCCTCTTGTCACTTGTACATTTATATGTGATGGTAACCAACAGCGGGGTCATTTGGGTCATGGCATCCCAACCTGGGAGTTCACTCCTTCCTGCAGCACAACATTGGTAGTGTTAAACTTGTCTGTTCTATGCTTATTTGCTTACCCAAGCAAATTTACTGATTTTACTACTTAGAGCTTAGTGAAATCTTTGACTTACTTTCAATTCATTGCTGTTTTAAGGAATCTTGTACATTCCATTTAAATTTGTTAAAGGTGAGTGGCATACAAATATTGGAAAATGAACAAATCATTTATCTATTAATTATAATTTTATCTGTAACATTTATGTATAATAGCTATAATTATTTATTTATCTATAAATAATTTATAAATAAAATACCCACACTTGGGTTCTGATTTTCAATAGGGATCTTGGGGCTTTGGGGACATATTTAGGGGTCCCAGGGATCTCAGACGTCCCTCATCTAGCTGAAAAGGGTGCAATTAAATAAGGGGAAGATATGTACTATTTGGTTCTTCTGCGCACCTTCATTGTGCTGAGCTCTTCGCCTCTCATCCCGTGGCGTCCGCGTCCCATCCATTTTCCTAGGTTTCAAAGGCAAAGATATGGGGAAATCACAAGAGGTCTCTCATGAAACCCACTCCTATCCCAAAACTAGGATGTAGTAGTACCCCATTTTGATGGTGATGGGTAACAATTCTAAATCTCAGCCTTCCCCCCACCTTAAAAAAAATCACAAGAATTGAGCCATGGAAACAGAACACCCTTTCTCTACTCTCCCTAAAATTGAGGAAAAGAGGTACCAAAGTTTGCTTGGGAAGGGGAAAGAGTCCTGTGAAACTATAGTTGTGTAATGCCAAGAACTACACCAAGGCAAGTTTAATCAAATAATGTACGTAGAAGGCTTTGGGGAACACTCAGAACACTCTGCTTATGCTATTTTCCTGAAACCTGCAAGACAAATCCTTCAGACCTAAAGGTAAATGTTCTGGCTTTCTGTGAGTCATCAGGACACTCATGGAACATGAGTTCTGAACAGCTGCAGAGACCATGGCCAAAATGTCCTGGAACTGGCCTAATCTCTTCTCTCATTTCTGCTGCTGCAGCACATATACCCAACGTCTCCCTTTGGGTCCCATCAATCTCCACATCCAGGTGAGCAGACGTTATTGCTCCCTGTTCCTATCACTCCTCACTTGCTTAGAAGGGACAGGAAAACAGCAGAGATGGCAGCTGCTATAAGATCAAGACTACTAGAGCAGGGGGCCTCTGGTGAGATGCGGGCCGCAGCAGGTGCTTGCAAAGCCAACTTCAACATTGGCCCTGGTCTCACAGCTTCTTCAGGAACCAAATTAGTGGCTTCCAATGCTCTCTGGAAATAGCAAATCGCTCCTAAAGGCTACTTCTTTTACTATAAAACTTGTTATCTGGAAGGTTCTTCTATGTAGGGATCACAAGTAAACCTTCATGGCTGACAAGCTCACAGGTTTGTACCTGTTTTGCACTGGTGTCTGTGTATGTCTTCTGGCGAAGATGCAACAGAAGGGCTGTGCAGTGTAACGTTAGGCTGGTGTAGCTACATTATACTTCCTGTATAGTGATTTGCATAGGGGTTGTCTATACAGTGAAAATACTCCTCATAGAATTGGAGGAGAATATGATATGTCTTAATGAGATCCCATATCCATCCATCATATTTGGAAGAAGGGAGGGGTAAAAAATGCCAAAAACTGTGCAGGAAAAGTGGCTTTCCCCATATTTTTAAAAAGCTCCACGGGAAATGCACATTCCCACTTATTGGGAAAACTGATTTGCTTTGATGCACATTTCCAATAAGAACGGAAGTGGAAAGCTGTTGGTTGGACGTGCACAGGGAGCGCAGCTTGCTAACAAGGCAAGCACTCAAAACCGCTATGTTGGATTTTCGCCATAGCGATTGTGCGCTCAGGTGACGAAACAGCCTTTTTTCTATTTATTTAAGCAGAATATCGCACTTCCGCACCATGGATACGCTTTAAAAAATACTGTTTGTTGGCAGCAACTGGAGACTATAAAAACGTGAGTAATTCACTTGCGCCCCCCATCCTGATTTGCAGGCATGCCCATTTGAACAACAAACACGGATAGCTCCGCATGCTTGCAATCTGACCCAAAAATCGTTAAGACAAATGAAAGCCGCTGCGAATTGGCATTAATCCGCATCAACCCACATTTTATAGCCTCATATAGACAAGCCCACAGTTGCACAGTGGAGCACATAAACTGAGTCACAGCAATGCACACTTCTGTTGCGCAATGGTTGATAGGCTCCCTGCTCATATTGTGCTACACACTTGCCTAACATCTTACAAACTGTAACCACTTCTGCAACCGTTATACCTACAGAACTCTGCTAGTGCAACCCTAAGTAGGGTCATGGTAATAACCCTAAGCAGCACAACTGATAAGGTGCATAGTGTATCACTATAAGAGCTTCTGTCTATATACAGGGAGGCCACAGCCAATCCAGGCTCCCAACCACATGCAAAGCAGCATGATGGGACTCTGCATTCAGTGTGGGTAACATGTGGTCCTCCAGGTGTTGTCTGAATGAAACTCTCAACACCTCTTCCCCCAACTGGCTATGATGGCTATGGCTTATGGGAGTTATTGTCCAACAACATCTGGAGAGGCACATGTTGCCTACCCTTGCTGGTGTGGATCAAGCCAGAGGAGAGGTCTCACTCCTTTGAAATGAGGGGGCACCACCGTGTTCAGTGCCCAAACTGCCCATTTCTGTTGTTGTTGTTATCTGATTTCAAATCAACTCTGATAGGGTTTTCTTAGCAAGGTTCATTTGGCCTCCCTCTTGGGCAGAGTGTGTGTGACTTGCCCAAGGTCACCCAATGGGTTTCCACGGCCAAGCAGGGATTCAAAGCCTGGCGTTTCAGGGTTTTAGTCCAACATTCAAGCAATATCATAGGGGCGCTCGGTCCAAACTGTCCATACCTTGTTCTCCACACATATTTCATGGCACAGCCTACATGACAGTGTCTTCATTTTGTCTGTCATTGGCTCCATCTTCTTCAGTTATGCCACTGCACTCCATAATCCACCTTCCTTCTGCCTGTATCACCTGTCTATGCCAAGAAACAACTGGCTTTCCCAGTTCAGCTTCCTGACTCCTAAGACTTTCTTGCCTGCTATCAACCCTCTGGGTGTAATTCTCCTAGCAAGATACATCTTGTTTCCAATACATTCCTAGAGCTGTACGTACGGGGAATAGGGGTGGGTACGAGGGGCGATGGTACGTTGTGTTCCTGTCTGCAACACGTCCTGTGGCGTCATCATCACATAGAACTGGCCTGTAGAGAGCAAGATGGAGAAGTAATCAGCCATTACAAGTGGGAGCCTGCAGAAAAAACATTCTGCTCTCTGCACAATGTTTATCTAGTAGAGGGGAGGGCAACTGTGGAAGGCGGGAGGAGCCTTCCCAGGAGACCTTGGGTGGGTGCACCTCCTACTGCAGCTACTACCAGAATGAATGAATGAATAAATAAAAAATAAATTTGCAGCCACACTGTACCCCTTTTAAAAAGATATCAAAATTTGTTCCCAAATGCCCTCTAAGGCTTATAGTGGGATTTTCACCATGTTTTTAGACCCCCTATGGGGATGGGGCTACTTTAGGCCTTGGGGAGCCTTTTTTTAGCAGCAGGAAGTGACTTCATGTTCACTTCCTGTTTTAGAAAAAGGCTTCTCCTGCTCTTAAAACGGTCTGGAGAGCAAAAATGCAGCCCCCACAGAAGACATGGGAAGATTGTTTTGATTTTTAAATGTTTGCTTCCATATCATTTTTAGCCACTGGGACCACAAATATTGCCAGGGGGGGCAGCACTCTGCCTTCTCCTAGTCTAGATCCATGGAGGATGTAGGAGGCAGCCACTCTGCAAAATTCCACACTAACCCGGCTGCTGATCTAGCAGCTAAAAGGACAGAGACAGAAGAACCTTTAGAGCAAGGATGAGCAACCAAGGTTCTGCAGATGTTGCTAGACTATCCCATCATCCCCTGTCACTGTCTATACTGTGTATGAGCCAATGGGAGCTGCAGGCCAACAAGATCTGCATGGCCAACTTCTGCCTACCCTGCTTCACCGGGTTCTGGCTTCCTTACCTCCAGCCTGTGTCAGCGACTGATCTGTCGTCTGTACCGACACTGCTGTAGCATCCCCCACCGTGGAGGCAGGGAAGTATGCAAACCGTGCCTCCCCGCTGACGGCATCTGTGGTCGGGCTCCCGCCATTGCTGAAGGGGTTCTGTATCACAGCCTATAAAGATAAGGGCATGAAAGAGCAACAAAAGACTTTAAGCATCCAATTCAATTCAGTTTATACACCATCTTTCTTCTCCCACTATGGGAGCCAAGGCGGCTTAAAACAAAATACATCAAAAAGTCTTAGCGATGCAGAAGTTTAAAACACACACATGCAATTATGTTAAAATTCCTTTTGAACAGTTCTTTTTTTAAATTTTATTTTTATAACTGTTTTCCATTTACAACTTATCAAAACACATCATATAAAATCATCTTTAAAAAGAAAAGTCTATTGTTACATAATTTGACTACCCCAGTAAATCCATCTCAAACGTTTTTTTTCCTTAATCATATTTCTTTTATGTTACTTCCTTTGTCATACCTTAAATTAAATACAGAAGTTTATCCCAAATCATATATTTGTCACATATTGCCATTGGTATATCCCCTTAACTCTCTCCTCTCTCTAGATAACCTTTTCTACGTTCCATCTAATTTTACAAATATTGAGCAGCGGGGACCACTCTTCTTTTACCTGTTTCGTGTTTTTCCTGTTCAGAATATGCGTTAACATGTTGTGAACAGTTCTAAACATTATTTAAAAAATTGTAAAAAAACCACAACAGCACGCCACATTAAAACACACTTCTGAGAGAGAGAGAGAGAGAAAGAGAGAGAGAGAGAGAGAGAGAGATCCCCTTAACAATAACCACTTTTCATCTTGTATCCAAATTTCACTCCTTATAATACTTCCTATCCTTATTATATCATCTCCTTAATTTAATTTAATTTTCCCCATTTTTAGATAACCTTTTCTACCTTCCATCTAATTTTACAAATATTGAGCAGCAGGGACCACTCTTCTTTTACCTGTTTCGTGTTTTTCCTGTTCAGAATATGCGTTAACATGTTGTGAACAGTTCTAAACATTATTTTAAAAATTGTAAAAAAAACACAACAGCATGCCACATTAAAACACACTTCTGCCACAAGTTAAGAATCCAAAGCCTACCTTAAAAAAAAAGGACTTTGCCTGCTGGTAGAAAGAGAGCAGAGAAGGGGACAACTGAACTTCCTGTGGGAGGGAGTTCCATAGGGTGGGAGCAGCCACTGAGAAAGCCACACGCCTTGGTGTTTTACCATTTTAAAAGAAACTTATTTGACACACTTCCACTCAGCCTTTCCTCCAATCTGATCCCAAATCTGTTTTCAGAACCATTGTCCAATTATAGATGTAAGCCCTGGAACATGTACAGCAATCCACAAAATGTCTGAGCATGTGAAGAATTCCCTGATCTCAACACTTAGCAAGAAGGAAAGGCAAAGGGCAGTGGGAATAGTTAATCTTCAACATTTAGGTTCTATTTTTCTAATGTAAACCTTACAGCACACTGTAACAATCCTGGAGTTCTACTAGACCCATACTATGGCTCTGTACATGACCAGATCCATTTGCTTTCACTAAAGGATGCGTAAAGCAAGGCAGGCAAAGTGTGGGTCCCAGGGCAAGACCCTCCAAATCCGTTTCAACAGCCTTTGATCCTTCTGCACTCCACAAAGGTGTGAACTGCCAGCCCTGGCAACCTTCACAAATGCCCACTGACCTTTGAAGAAAGCTGCAGGGTCCCTTTGCACTGTTTAATATCCTGTTCTTCAGAAATCAGAAGTGGGCTTCAGGCTACTTCTGGGTGTCCCCCCTGCAATCTTTGGATGTCTGTGTGAACCCTTGGAGACAGAAAACCGGGCCCTGGGAGCATCAGAGTTCCCACCCCTGGCATAAAAGTATTTAATTTCCACAATTGGTGAAAACACAGAAGGCCTTCTTGGTGGCTGCACCCAGGCTATGTACTGCTCTTCCAGAGTGGCTACACTGGTCCCTGCCATGCTGTCCTTCCAGCAGCAGGTGAAGGCTTTTAATAATATGCTCTATCATTTTTACTTGTTGCTTTTTAATAGCTATGTTTTCAAACAGCTTTTATTCTATTGTCTACTAAATTAAATTTCAACATTTTAAATATTTTTAGTGATTGTGAGCTTTTATTTAAGAGGTGACATGATAGCCATGTTTAAATATTTGAAGGGATGTCATACTGAGGATGGAGCAAGCTTGTTTTCTGTTGCTCCAGAGACTGGAACATGGACCAATGGACTCAAGCTACAGGAAAAGAGATTCCACCTAAACATTAGGAAGAACTTCCTGATGGTAAGAGCTGTGCAACAGTGGAATGAACCGCCCCTAGAGTGTGGTGGAGTCTCCTTCTTTGGAAGTTTTTAAACAGAGGCTGGATGGTCATCTGTTGGGGTGTATTCATGTATTCATGCATGGCAGGGGGTTGGACTAGATGGCCCTTGTGGTCTCTTCCAACTCTATGATTCTATTCAGAGAGCCGGTGTGGTGTAGTGGTTTGAGTGTTGGACTAGGGCTGCTGATACACTGCAGAAATAATGCAGTTTGACACTGCTTTAACTGCCATGGCAGAATGTTATGGAATTCTGGGCAGTTTTGTAAGCTATTTAGTTTTCTCTGTCAGAGAGCTCTAGTGCCACAACAAACTATAAATCCCAGAATTCCATAAGATGCAGCCATGATAGTTAAAGCTGACCTGACCTGAAGCCACCCATATAACAACTGAGTTTTTATTTGTTCCTGTTGTAACTTTTGTAATCCACCTTGAGTCCCAGGACCAGGAAAAATGTGGGACAGAAATAAAATCATAATGAAGATGATAATGATAACAATAGCATGCTGCCCTCTGGTGGATAAGAGAAGGAATTAGCTTTTAAAACATAAACACTGGCTTTAACTGAGCCATCTTGTGAACTATTTCTTGAGCTATTCTAGAAGGGGGAAGTGATAGTGTAAGAGTAGGGAGGAAAACACACTCTATCATGGGAAATGCTTGCTGACAGCTACAAGAAGCCACTCGCAGGTCTGAACTAGCCAATAACCACATCCTAGCGTGCCACTTCTTTGAAGCAGGTTGCTTCCTATTCAAGTTGGTTCAACTAAAAATAAGCTTTTTCTGCAGACAGCTGAAGAAGCGTCTAGGCTGCTTTCAGGGGAACAGAGAAGGCAAAATTAGCATGCTGTAAATCAGCGAATGCTAGACCTGCTCTATGACTGTACTGGGCCTCAATTTTTCAGGAAAAAAAAAGGCTTCAGGAAAAAATATGGACCCCCCCCCCGTTTTTTTTTTTCTGAATTTTTCTGTGCTTTTTTTCCTGGACCTTCACATCTCTAGATGTTTTGAAGGCCATGCAGCCTGTGGGTACACAACTCCCATCGCTGACTGAAAGCAAACAAAGAAAAAACCATTCCAACAGATATATTCTGGGGCTGACAAGACCATTCCTTACCTGAGCAACGGCCTGCTGGCCACTAGTGAACGCCGCTGTTGAGACCACACTAACTGCCCCCGTTGCATCTGTCTGTCCATCCAGCTGACTGTCTGTCACCTGAACTACTCTGTATGTCACCTGGGAGAGAAAGCAATAAATAAATAAATAAAAATAGCCACTCTTCTGGCAGGGGTGGGATTTGAGGTGAGGAGGGGAAAGGTATTAGTCTCAGCTCCAACGAGATGTCAAGCTATAGGGAACCAGTATGACGACCATTCTGGGAAGTGGTCTAAAAGGAGGGGTCTTCACACATCCAAATACAATCAGACCCCTGTATCCAAAGGGGGGTGGTTCCCAGACTTATCACGGATACCGAAAACTGCGGAAACCAGCAAACCCTATTAAAATATAGGACTTCCGGTAAAAACATACCATAGAGTTGTGTTGGAGGACCTAGAAGATGCCTAGAGAGGATGCCTCTCTAGGCATTTCCCAGAGCAACTCTATGGGATGTGTCTGTTTTGTGTACCATGGATAACTGAAACTGCAAATATTGGTTCTGCAGATATAAGGGTCTGACCGTATAAGCTAAAGATTAGCCATGATAGCAGCCCCATAGCCAGAAGCTCGTACAATCTTGATACCCCCACCCCACACCATTGACTCTTCCAGAGCTGGGGCTTTATGGGTAAAAGCCAAGTCAGCCGAAATGGACTGCTACCTGTCCTCCATTGTTCTCTGTGCGGAACTGATACTGGATATTATGGTCTGCAAAGGCAGCTTGCTGGACACTGGCGATGGCCACTGCTGTCTGTTCATCTCCATTAGTGCCATCTCCTGGGAAAGAAAGGAGTACTGGTTAGTACTGACAACAATTTACAGAACATCAGCTTCCACAATATAGGGTATGCTGCAGAGACGTGGAACAAAAACATTCAGGAGAAAAACGTTTCCCACCATCCCCATCTCTCCCCCCACCCCATGTTTCTTTTTCCTGGGGAAATGGGAACAACATAAGATTGCAGAATATTTTCCTTTAGAATGATCAATAAAATTTTTAAGACAAGTTGTTTGCACATTTATCCAAAACTAAGTGAGAGGAAGACTTATGTAAAACTTTGTACGGGATGAAATCATTCCAATTCCCAGTCTTACGTTTTCTTTTCTCAGTCCTTTTTATAGGAATGAGGGTGTTATGTTCAGGTGGACTCAATGGAGAACTGGTGGAGACAAAATAGTTCTCTCTCTCTCTCTTTTTTTTTTTACAAACGGTAATGGTTTCTAAGTTTATTCCTCCCCCTCTCCCCCCCCCCCAAATAAAACCCTGAAAAAAACAAAGAGATTTCTTATAGTTTATAAGTTCCTCAGAGTTTAGGATCTTGTAGCTCTGTTTGTAAAATAAAATAAAATAAAAGTACAAATATTCTGAATAAACTGTATTTTCAAATATCAAACATAATAATTTTATGCCAAACCAAATTATATACAGTAGGACCCCCATATACATTGGGGCTTGGTTCTAGTGGGGGGCATGGATACCAAAAATCTTGGATGATAGTGAATGACATTGAAAATAAGGGGACTTCCAGTATAAAATACCATAGAGTTGCCTTGGAGGACCTAGAAAATGGCTAGAGGATGCATTTTCTAGGAGGAGTCTATGGTAGGTGTGCTGTTTTGTGTCCTGTGGATAACTGAATCAGTGGATACAGGGGTACTACTGTATAATACATTTTGTTTCTAAAGCAACAAAATATCTTTCAATCTGTAAAAGGTGCTCATGCAGTCAGACCTTTGTATCTGCGGGGTTTTAGTTCCCAGACTTACTGTGGATACCGGAAACTGCGGATAACAGTGAACCCTATTAACATTAAGGACTTTTGGTAAAAGCATACCATAGAGTTGCATTGGAGGACCGAGAAGATTCCTAAAGAGGATGCCTCTCTAGACTTTTTTTCAGTGTGACTCTACAGTATGTGTCCCTATTTTGTGTTCCGCAGATAACTGAGATCGTGGATATTCGTTCTGCGGATACAGGGTTCCGACTGTATTGCACTTCCCAACCTTTTTCCAGAAATGTCCGTTCTTTCCAAAGAAAATGGGGGAAATGTTTTTCCCCCCATGGCTCCAAAATTTCCAAAATGTTTCCATTTCTAGCATGACAGGGTGTCCTGACAGATGGGAAAAAAAGGATTTGGGGAGTGAGTGTATGTTTGTGTGAGAGAGAACAAGGAAAGGTTCTTGAACTCATCACAGTGAGTAAGTCTCTTTAATTAGAGACTCAGCCGTTCCATACTTTAAAACCCTGAATTAGGTTTGACCTCCCATTTACTTACATCAGGGTGGGCAGACTACAGGCTTGTTGGATCTATTTGGTCCTTTTTACTAGACCCCTGAGATTCAACATTTTAACCCAGGAACAAAAAAGTGGCTCTGGTGGGTGAAGACATATGCTAAGAATTAAGAACCAGGCTGCCTGTGATGACCACATGCTAAGGCTAAGCATTTCTGAACAGAACGCCAGACCAAATCTCATGAGTTATGTCATATACAAATCCAGTTCTCTCTCCCAAATTTCCCTAGCAACTTAACACTCTCCCCCACTCTATTTTTACCTCTTATTATTGCTAGAAAATTGGGAGTCAGAGATCTTTGCTGATACTGTGAATCACCCAGGGATCTCCCAGTAGATTCCATTCTGCCTTCAGCTGAGCTCTGCCTTACATCAAGGTCCATCCACCTGGGCCCCTGGATGTGTAAGGGCCAGCCAGTCATATTCTCTCAGCTGCACCCACCTTGCAGGGTTCTTGTGACAATGAAATTTGGTGGCAAAATTGCTGCATAGTCCTCTGGCCTTGAAAAACGTGGTGGAAAGGTAGGATTATACACACAGAAGTGGGGAATCTGCAGACCTTCAGATGTCGCTGGGCTACAATGACCTTGATCCTCAACCACTGGTCATACTAGCTGGGGCTGCTGCGATTTCCACAATAAAACCTAAGGTAGAGATGGGAGAATGTGTGGCCTTCCAGATGTTGTTGGACTGTAACTCCCATCATCCCTTACTGCACCAGGGATACTGGCTGGACTGATGAGATGAGAGTTGCAGAACATCTGGAAAACCACATCCAGCTTTGAACAAGGACAGTGGGGTGCAACCATGGAGATTTCCAACCCTTGGGCCCCCACAGATTGCATTTACCCATTTTCATCCAGTTTTCTAAAAATGCTATGGGGGGGGTGGTGGTCTCTACACTGTAGAAATAATGCAGTCTGACATCACTTTAACTGCCATGGCTCCATCCTACAAAATCCGGAGATCTGTAGTTTCGTGAGGCACCAGTACTCTTGGCAGAGAAAGCTAAAGACCTTGTAAAACTAGAAATCCTAAAAATCCATAGGATGGAGTTATAGCACTTAAAAGTGGAGTCAAACAGCATTATTTCCACTGTGTAGATGCACCCATAGACAGGCAGGAATGACTAGCCTTTAAATGGAGAATAATGGCCCTTAGAGATGGCTATTCTCATTTACCACCTATAAATGTATATTTTTTGTGATGGAGGTTCGGAGGGGGGCACAGAGTCCTTCAGGGGCGATGTGTGGCTTGTGGGCTGCACAATTCCCACCCTCAACTTAGGGGGTAGTAGGTCTGTAACCTCTTTGGGACAAGCAATGGTCTTCCTTGCTAATGAAAATCCACTGAATGCCATCGTCACTGTGTTACTAATATGAGAAAAGGGTTCCCTCCCTCAAATTAAATTTCAGTGATAAATGGCAGTGGCTTGATGTGTCTATGTGTTCCCAATGTACAGTGTGTGTGTGTGTGTGTGTGTGTGTGTGAGCATGTGTGAGCAGTGGGATTTCAGACCTGAAAAAATCTGCCCAGTGGGATCCAGATGGGAGAAAGCTAAAATGACTCAGCTTTCATTCATGCACAGACACGTTGTACGCCTTACTTATTGGGCGGTGCCCTGGCTGCAGCAATCCCTCCCTGCGCAGGGGTTACCAGTTGCTCACGCAGGGCGGTTGGGCATTTCTGAGCCAGCCCGGGACCCCTCCTCACCTTCCTGCAGCTCGACTCCCTCTTCACCTTCTTGTCCTTTCTCGTGGCTGGAACAGAGAAAAAAGAGAGTCAAGTGTCACCAAGAAGTACACTAACAAAACTTATGGAGTAGGAGTGGCACAGCCACACCAAGTCCCTGACCCACCAAGGACAGCCAAGCTGGTGTCTTCCACAACAGCCTTTAGTATCCACGACCATCAGTCATCCTAGCTGGGGCTGATGGAAAATGTCACCCAAACATCTGCAGAGTGGTAGGTCCAATACAAATTCAATGTTTTTGTTTTGGAAGAGGGGTGCCCTGCCAGTCCATTTTGTGCAGCCCTCCCAAGGCCATTTTGCTGCCTTCAAGTCCCTACCCCCATTTTTTTGGGGGGGGGGAATGACTTCTGGGTCACTTCCTGTTGAAAAAAGGGACTCCCTTGGGTCTAAAATGGGAGAGAAATGGCTAAAAATGTGGCACAATTACCCCACATCCCAATTTGAAGTAACCTTTTAAAATAACAACAACAACACTACAATGGTAATGGGGCATGGTCCTCCAACTTTCCCAGGGGACTGTGTGATCCCCAGTCCCCAAATGTTGCCCACTCTTGTTTTAGCACAAAGCCATAGCAAATAAAAAAAGATGCTACAGTACAATAAAACACAATATGTCCCAAACTGCTTATCCTCACCCTAACCATTAGGTGAGAGGTGGGCAGCGGTGTGTGTGTGTTACCCCCACACTGTTTTTTCAGCCCCTGAGCTTCCGTGGGACATACACACCCATTTTTTTAAAAAAAGAAGCAGCAACTTAATAGGTATTTTCAATCTGGTGGGGGGGGGTGTACTTTAGAGTCCAAAACATGTCTAGCACCCCCTCCCCAAAATAACGTTAAAAAAGAGACTCCCCCCCACCCCGAGACATGATTCTCCATTTTGAGTCTTGATTTTATCTTTGTTAATGGGAGGACTCAAGGGGTGGGAGTCTGATTCACAATACCCATCTCTGTACTAGGACCTGCTGCTTCCGGAGCAACTCTGCCAATCCCGAAATATGCGATGGGCCATCAATGAGCATGAGGCAAGATCAGTGAGCTGGAGTTACATCCTTAGGTTCCATGAACCCATAGTGTGTCCAGTTTTGGGCTCCACAATTCAAGTAGGATACTGAGAAGCTGGAACGTGTCCAGAGGAGGGCGACCAAAATGGTTGGAGGTCAAGAAGCCATGCCCTATGAGCAGCGGCTTGTTTGTGCTTCCACATTCGCCCTGAAGCCCTGCACAGTATTTATTCTCTGCAGTGACATCAGATACTTGTTTTCACTATCCTTGTGGATTTTCAACTACCACTGCCACTGCAACCATTTTAAAGCTCAGGAGGCAAATTCCCGGATGAAGGGAGAGGTTTTCTCCCTTCCCCTGGCTTGGCAGTGCTGCTTCTGCCTGCTTTCCACTTGCCCGTCGCTTACTTCAAGCGGCTCCATCGTGTGCTACAAGGGCATCTTCCTTCCGTCTGCGCTCTGCCACTTCCTTCAAATGCCTCTTCCTGCGATGGGCGAGTAGGCAGCGGCAGCACTGCTGAGCCAGAGGAAGAGAGAAAACCCCTTCCTTCGGCTGGGAACTTGCTTCTGGAGCTTTAAAAATGTTGCTGCAGCAGTGGCAGACAGAAATGCAGAGAAAACCCTGAAGCATAAAAAGTCTGCCTCAAGGTAAAATCCCCCCAAATCTGGGCCATGTGTCGTGCAGCCTGATCGCCCCAAATTCAGGGAAAATGACATACGTTCTGTGGCCTGATTGCCACAGATTCGGGGAAATTTGCAGGAGGATTTGGGGTTTTAATAATGTAGACATTCCCACATCAGGCATTTTCCCTGTAAAGTCAGGAAGTCTCACTGAGTGTAAGGTAACTTTATCCAGGCTCATATCCTTCTTGAATTTATCTATATAATCCAGTATGTTTCTAGCCCTTATGGTCAGGAAGAAATGGCAGAAAGTAACAGCAGCAGCAACAACTGCAACAAAAACAATAATAATGGCTGTTCTCTCCAATACTGGGACTCAAGGCGGCTTAGGAAAAAAAAAATTAAAATCAATACAGATTAAATATATACAACACACACACACACTTAAAAAAAACAACTAGTAGATTAAACCAGAGAGCCAGTGTGGTGTAGTAATTTGAGCGACTATGACTCTGGGAAACAGGGCTTGAATCCCTGTTTGCCCATGGAAACCCACTGGGTGACCTTGGGTATGTCACATTCTCTTAGCCTCAGAGGAAGGCAAAGGTACCCCCCCCCCAAAAAAAAATCTTGCCCAGAAAACCCTGTGATGGGTTCACCTTAGGGTTGTCCTAAATCAGAAACAACCGGGAGGCACACAACAACAAGAGTTAAAAACCCTTTTAAAATTCATTCAGAAACTGACTATTGTACAACTCCCCTATGTGTGGAGCTGGTATCCACAATTTCACATTCCCGCATCTGAAAAAACAGGTTCTCTTTAGGCTTTTTCTAGGTCCTCCAGCAGGATTCTATGGTCAACGTCTGGCAAAAGTTGACCACAGAGTCACACTGGAGGAACTCTAAATGCCTAGAGAGGTGTCCTCTCTAGGCATCTGGAGGTCCTACAGTTTGACTCTATGGTTAATTTCCACTAGAAATATAGGGTTCGCTACTATCCACAATTTTTGTTATCCACAGGAAGTCCAGGAACATATTTCCTGCAGATACAAGGGCTGTAATTTTTTAAAATTTTTATTTGTTAAGTACAGCCCCTGTATCTCCTGAGGATACGTTCCCAGGCTTACTGTGTATAACAAAAATTGGATAACAAAACAGCACACCATTAAAAGTTCATCCCAGTCAATTCCTAAGAGCTTTAAGGAATAAGAAAGATGTCACTTGCAACCAGAAGGAGATCAAGGAGGGTTCCATCCTAGTGTTCTTAGGGAAGGAGTTCAAAGGTCTGGGAGCAGCCACTGAGAAGGCCTTCGTTCCCACCAAATGTGCCTGAAAAGGTAATTGGATAGAGAGAAGGGCCTGAAGATCATAGAGCTCAAACAGGCTCATATATACTTTTTTCCCCCCCAGAAGGACGGTATCCTTCAAATAGCCAAGACCTAAGCCTATCATGGCTAGCGTGTTCAAAGCCAGGGGGGCTGAAAATACTTTTCCATAATTAGTGTGATGCCGTAGTGTCCAGGATGAGTAAAAATCAGGTGAACACATGCACTTTTTAAAAAGTAAAAACAGCAGGGAACAGCATGTAAACCATGAAAAATGATTTAAAACCCCTAAGTCAATATTCTTTGTATAGGCTACTGAATTCTGTTCTTCTCAGTGCAGAATTTTGATCAAGGAACAGAATGGATCATTTACTGCTCCTACCGTCTCTCTTGCTAAAGTAACTCTCCTAGCGTCTCATTTTGTCCTGTCGTCTCCAAAATGTGCAGTAAGAAAGCCCCACTTTGTACTTTCTGCCTCTATAACCAAACCCAAACCTTCCTTGAAAGGAAGAGATTGCAGCGCTGATGTCTGCTACAAGGGTAATATCCTTTTGCTTTCATAGGGAGAAAGGGAATGTTTGCAGCCTCCTATGTACAGCCAATTCCAGAGCTGGAAGGCATTCAGTTACTTTAATCCTTTGCGCTGGCAGAGGGAGATAAGGCTGCTATCTTGACAGGATGTTGGCCCAGAGCGGAACAGCGCAGCAGAGATGAAACCACGGTGCAGGCGAAGAGAAAGTGCCTAACCCACAGAAAGATAGGCTGGGGGAAAGAACTTGGCAGCGGGCAATGACATTTAAAGCCCTAAACAGCTTGGCACCTTGATACTTGAAAGAGAACCTCTCCCTGCCTGAGGATTGATATCTGCCAGAGGGGTGATTTTCTGTGTCCCACCAGTGGGGGCAATATGACAGGGAGGGGGGAACATAACAGCCTTCTCAGCTGCGGTACCCCACTGAAAGAATGCCTTTCCCTTGGAGGCCCGACTGGTGCCAGCACTGGTTACTTTTTGATGCCAGATCGAGACGTTTTTTTTATGATGGCCTCTGGAGCCTAATTCACTTTTAAGCATATAGTTGTCCCTTCATATTCGCTGGGGTTTGGTTCCAGGACCCCTCGTGGATACCAAAATCCGTGAATACTCAAGTCCCATTATATGCAATGGCATAGCAAAATGGTGTCCCTGATATAAGATGACAAAATCAAGGTTTGCTTTTGGGATTATTATTTTTTAAAGAATAGTTTCAAGCCATGAATTCTTAAATCCATGGATATGGAGGGACATTTGTTGTTGTTGTTGTTGTTGTTGTTGTGTGCCTTCTAGGAATTTCCGACTTATGGATAACCTAAGGCGATCCTATTACAGGGTTTTCTTAGCAAGATTTGTTTGGTGGGGGTGCCTTTGTCTTTCTCTGCAGCTGAGAGATTGTGACCTGCCCAAGGTCACCCAGTGGGTTTCCATGGCCAAGCAGGGATTTGAACCCTGGTCTCTTGGGAGTCTTGGTCTAGAACTCAACCTATTATACCCACACTGCCTCTTTAGGTTTAATTTTTTTGCACTTTTAAAACTAAAATTTTAAACCCTCTTTTAGACTTTTAAATTTGTTTTAACTCACCTGAACTGAACTGCTTAACAAGTTTTTACTTTTCTTTAAGTTACTTATTGATTTTAATTTGGAATTGTTTGTATTGTTTTATTTGCTCCCCCCCCCTGCTCTGGGAGTTCCAAAAAAAAAAAAAAAAAGCACAGGATAAATATATTTTAATAAATAAGTAATTAAATAAACATACACAAGGGTTTGGAAGCTCCCTTCCCCCTCTCTCTAGGATAAGGGTGACCATCTTATACCCCCCCCCCGAGCTTGTTGGACTGCAACTCCCAGAATGCCTACTCAGCATGGCCAATGGTGAAGAATCATGGGACTTGCAGTCTAGCAATTTCAGGAGAGCCAAGTGACCCAATACCCCAGCCTATAGCTGCATGTGTGCAGGGATGTGGTGTATGGGTTAATCTCTTAGAGAAAGAAGCAAAGACAGAGCCCAAACTGGGCAGAGCCATCCCTGCTTCTCTCACTTTTTCTCTCTATCCCTCTGCTTTCCTCCATTTTTTTTCCTCACTATGCATGTGAAAGCAGGACAAGCTCTGTCATTTCCATAGGCCTGGCTCAAGAATTCCCTTGCCTTCCTCTAGCAGGATTGTATGTCTACCAGAGATGGGCTCCTAACAGTTGCTTAGGGGTCAGCAACTCCCCAGTTTACACCCAGGTCACAAACTTATTTCCCTTAGGTTACTCTTGGAGGAACACTTCAAAAAGGACATCTGCGCCACGCCAAAGACATCCCAGGTCAATAAGCCAGCATTCTCCTTGCAATGCCAGCAAGGGCCTGTTCGTTTATCTGAGGCATTACATTTTCAGCCCATGTTTTCTTCAAGGAGCTCAGAGCAATGGTTCTCCTGTGGATCCTCACAACAACCCTGCCAGGTGGGTTAGAGCAAAAGAGAGAGAGAGAGAGAGGAAAGAGGGAGCCCATTCGAACTGGAAGCATGAACTCAGAGCTGCCTGCTACTAGCTCCACACTCTAGCCCAGCTATTCTCAATCTTTTTACCCTGGAGGAAACCTTGAAATAATTTTTAGGTCTCAGGAACCCCTGCAGAAAAATCATTGTATCTATATCTTAAAAAGTCATGTGTACTTTTTTCAACTGCAATCTCTTGCAGAACCCCTAGCGACCTCTTGCAGAGCCCTAGGGTGCCAGGAACACTGGTGGCAAAAACCTGCTCTAGCCACTATATCAGAATACCTCCCTGGTATCCCATTTTCTACTAAAATAAAAGACTTTGGGTAAAAACATACCATAGAGTTGATTTGGAGGACCTAGAAGATGCCTAAAGAGGATGCCTCTCTAAGCATTTTCCAGCATGTCTCTATGGTATGTGTCCCTATTTTGTGTCCCATGGATAACTGAAACTGCAGATATTGGTTCCACAGAAAGGCTGGTCCAACTGTATTTATATACCACAGGGGACAAAAGTGATGGAGGAAGGGTGGTGCAGGGCAATTCAGCTTCTGCTGCTAAACTGCCACCCAGCTCCCAGTAGGATAGGGATATTTTGGGTGTGTGTGTGTGTATGTGTGTGCAGGTCAGTTAACTCTTGCAGGTGTATCTACAAAGTTGTGCTAAAGGATGTACCAATCAGTACTTGCCTATATCTAGGACTCTTCTATTTTTTTTAAAAACTCCATTTGCATTCTGCTTTTTTTCCAGTGAGCATAAAGAGGCATGCGTGGTTCTCCTACTCTCCACCTTTCTCTCCTGACAACAACCCTATGGGGCAGGTCAAGCTGTGTGTGTGAGAGACACTAGTCCAGTGGGGACTAGAACCTGGACTGCCTAGTCCAAACACTATGCCCAGTCTAACCACTATACCATGCTACTAAAATCACTCACCCCTCTTGCCAAGCAAGATTCTGACACCATTCCTGGGGCCCTTTCACACTGGACAATTATAGTGCTAAGATTTCGCTTTAACTGCCATGTTTTCATCCTATGGAATCCTGGGATTTGCAATTTACAGAGGACTATTTAGAATTCTCAGCCAGGAAGCTCCAGTGCTTCACTGTTGTGGTGGGCCTTCAAGTCATTTCCAACTTATGGCAACACTTGGCAAGGGTTTTCTTGGCAAGATTTGTTCAGAGGGGGTTTGCCATTGCCCTCCTCTGAGGCTGAGAGAGTGTGACTTACCCAAGTGGATTTTCATGGCCAAACAGGAAGTCGAACCTTGGTCTCCAGAGTCATAGTCCAAACTATAAACCCCAGAATTCCAGAGAATGTTGCCACGTGGAATATAACACTATAAGTGTGTAGTGTGAAACAGCCTCTGGCATAAAGTTCTGTTGGCCTTATGCTTGGGGTAGGGGTAGGGCGGGAC
Source organism: Gambelia wislizenii (assembly GCA_030847615.1). NCBI lineage: Eukaryota > Metazoa > Chordata > Lepidosauria > Squamata > Crotaphytidae > Gambelia > Gambelia wislizenii. The sequence goes on along the minus strand of JAUMIR010000010.1, from coordinate 28,557,511 downwards.
CCTCCAGATGCTGTTACATTGCAACTCCCATCAGGCCTAGGCTGAACAGACAATGGTGAGGAATGCTGGGAGCTGCAATCTAAGGACATTTGGAGGGCAATGCTTTGTTAATCCCTGTCCTATGCATTGCCTTCTCCCTACAAGCTCTTTCTCAGGAGCTTAAGTGAGTTACTCAGCTCCATTCTCCCCATTTTCTAACTTCATCAGCCATGGTGTGTTGCAGCTGCAAAACAGGCAAATGCAGTTTTAGGCTGCATTAAAAGAGCAATAATTTTTAGCTGAGAGGAAGATGTGTAACTCACCAGGCCTCATCAAGTGTGCTGTGTACACTTTGGAGCACATTTTACAAGATGGAGACACACCAGGATGATTCAAAAGAGGGCAATGAAGATGGTCAGGATGCCTTTCACAGGGCAAAATTAACCACCATGTTAAATTAAACAGAGCTTCACTTTCGGCCCCCTTCTAGGTACATGCATATTACAATGGGAAACAAGTAAGAGAGGAATATCTTTCTCATATGTGCACCCCAACTGTGGAGACCCTTGAATGCCCAACTGGCACCAACATTGGATTCATTCAGGGGCCATGTAAAAACATGATTATTTTAAAAAAATATTTGTAGCCTTTGGAGGGTGAAGTTTATTTATTCCAAAAGCTACATCTGCACATTTTAACATTGTTTCAACTTTTAAAAACCTGTTTCCTATGCTTAGGTTTGTTTACATTGTTTTCCTTTGTTCTAAATTTGAGATGGTTTTAAAATGCTTTGGTTGATTTTACTTGAAACAGGGCAGGATAGAAATATTTTAAGAAAATCAATCAGTCAATAAAATCAGCGTGTTCAGGAGCAGTGGTGCACGAGTGAGTGAGTGTGTCAGTTCTATGGCACGCAAGCTGATGGAGAGATTTTATAGCAGCCCCCATTCAGTGCAGAATTCACACAGAACTATACCGATAAGGTAGGACTTTGACAAAATTAGTACCTGAAGCACTGTAGGCAATGTGCCCAAATTTCCGCCACCTGCCATGTATAGTTAAAAAGGAAGGAAGGAAGGAAGGAAGGAAGGAAGAAGACAGAACAAAAATAGTAGTATTTGTAAGACATGGAAATTGCGTGGGTTACTTTTTTATTTTTAAAAGAGTGCTGACTGTGACTTAATGTTCCCTCTTATGGGAACATGAATTTTCCAGCTCTGGGTGTTTGGAGACCAAGGAATACCCTGGATTCTGGATCCACAGACATCCCTGTGGATGTAGGTCATTTTATACCACACAGTACACTAGAATTCTTATTGGGATCAGAAAATATCCCAGATTCAAATAATTCACTGCTCTGTTTTCTTTATTTTACAAATCTGCCTAGATGAGGGTGAAATATCACACATATTGGTCCAGATCCAAATCCCAACCTACACTTACTTGGAAGTTTGGGTTTGTTTGTTTTTAAAGGCAATGCTTCCCTACATGCTATGTATTTAACACAGCACTCGGTTTTCACTCTCACAACAGAGCAAACCTTTGTTCACTTTTATCCTCCAAAGCAGGACTACATGGAACAGGCTTCAATTCTGGGAGGGCAGATTGTGGTTGAACATTAGGGGGAACCTCAGAATAATCAGAGCAGTTTGACAATGCAAGCAATTACTTGGACGGGGGTCATGCATTGGCCTCTTACTTGCAAGAGGTCTGCAAGAAGGGGCTGGACAGCCACCAGTTGGGAACTGTAAGGGGGGATGGACTAGATGCCCTCCAAGACCCCCTTCCAACTCTGTGACTCTATTTTGCCACAGTGTCGTCATACAGCCTGATACAACCCTCTGCTCCAAGGGTGGGGAACCTTTTGGGTCTCCAGATGTTTTGGACTACAACTCCCACAACTCCATACTGTTTTCCATGCAGCTAGGCATGGCTACTGGGAGTTGTAGTCCCCAAACTCTGGAGAGACAAAAATGACACCCCCCCCCCAAGGTTCTTACTGTCTCCTCAGGACTCTCAGCTCTTCTCCTCACCACGCTCCACCCACTGGCCAGCCACTCCAAAAATATGTAGAAATAGGACAAACTATTTGAAAAACCCAACTGATTTGCCAAGAACTAGAACAGGGACAGAGTGGGAAGAAAGATCAACCTTTTATGAGCACCTGGGACACAGCAAGGTTCTAATTATTCATACAGCCACAGGGTAGAAAACTGAGAGAGGACGATATGAGATTTCTCCGGTTTATAATAGCAGAAAACAACTCTGGTACAGGTCGACTTGATAAGTCTGCAAAGGTACACTGTGGGAAATTTCAGCTGTAAGGCTGAAGATGAGACAAAAATCATGTATTTGTTACATTTTTATTGTTTCTCCTCCAATGAATTTATGGCGGTGTACATGATTCTTCCCCGCACCTGCTTTTGTCCTCAAAACAACCCAGGGAGGTAGGCCAAGCTGAAGAGGAATGACTCTCCCAGTGCCACCAGTGAGGTTCACAGCTGAGGAAGGACTTAAACCTGGATCCCCCTAATCTAAGGTGGGGTAACCTTGTCTCTGTCAAAAGTCCTGTTCGTTCCAGTAGAAGGGGCATTCGTCTTTTTCGCTATTTATGCCACCCCCTTTCCCTATCTGTGTGCCAGCCCTATATTTAGACCGAGTTAATTAGTTGCCTCAAATAAATCTGGGGCGGCACTGAAAGAAAGCAAATTCTTAACTTTTTGAACATGTATTTTTACTGCCTGAAATGTGGAGAGGTGAATGGGAGATTTCTGGCTGCATGGTATGCCAAAAATAACTGGACAGACATGGAGAACTATGCACCTTGGACTAGATGGAATGCATTTTGGTATTCTATCGCAGGCAGCAAAACCTGTGAGGGTCCTGCTCTTTCCTTTCTTGCTCCCCCCACTTTCTTACTCAAAAGAAGGGACAGACCACTCCAGGCAGAGGTGTGAATGGATCACTTGCAAGGTAGTTTTGCAACTACGCTGATGGGTGGAGGATGCCCAACCTTGATCTGGCCAAACTCACTAGAATGGGCTGACTACTTATTAATTCTGAAAGGAAACCTCCAGGGCCAGGAGTAATCTACCTCATTAATCCCACCTGCTGGAGGCAAAGAGAAAAGGAGCATTGTATAATACCCACAAACCTCTGATAAGTGACTTTCGGGGACTGCAACTCTCACAATGCTGGCAGCAGGCCTATCCAAATTATTTTAAATTGTTAATTTTAAACTGTGTACTGATTGTTTTAAAATATCTTAGTCTTACGTGGTTTTTTTTAATTGATAAGTTTTAAATTATATGTGTTTTAACTAATATTACATATGTTTATATGTTACTGTGTTGTTCCCCACCTTGATCCACAGAGAGAGGCGGGTAAGAAATAACAACAATAGCAACAATAGTTGCTGTTGAGAGTTGACATCCAAAAAACCTATTTTGCCTACACATTGGTTTCTTTGGAGACCTCTAGCTGGCCACTGTTGGAGAAAGGATAATGGGCTATATCAATTTGGGAGCCAATCCTGCAGGGCTCATCACAGGACAAGTTTATGATGTTCCATTGATACATATACCAGAGACCTTATCCAATACAAAACTTTTCAGTGTCACTAAGCCAGGGATGGCAATTTGGGGGGTTCAGATGAAGGACATTCCATGGGGAAGTTGCTGCTACTATGCTCTGGCAGCAGCGACATGAACACTCTATGACACAGGAAGGTGCCAGTGTCCTCCTGTACCATAGAGTCCTACCAATGTACAGAACACAGCTCCTCTTTCCCCTCCAGAAGGGAAGGAAAGAAACAATAGGGTGTTTTATCTTTGTTCCAGCAGTTTTCTGCTGCTGATTTTCAGGAGCACAGTTTGTGAGTAGCTATGGCAGGGAGTAAGGCGTGATACTTAAAATGAGAAGGCCAAGATACAAGAGCGATGGAAAGAAACAGTACAAACAGAATCCTGGCTACCTTTTCTCCATCCCTCTGTATGCTGTGTTCACAGTGGAGAAAACTATCTGAAGGTTCTCAACTCACAACAAAGCAAACATCCCAGCTTAAATCCCTGCACACAGAAACACAGCAAATCAGGGTTCTGACATGCTACATTTCTGCATGCAGGATGTTTCAATGAGTAAATGAGAAGTAGTATTCAAACATGCAACTTTCTAATTCCATGCAGACCAGTGCGGGAAAAGCCTTGCCACTCCATTCTCTTGCACGCATAACATGAGTCTGTAGCTATGGGGACAGTGAATGCGAGTGTATGTACAGTATATGTTCCACCTACCAAAGCACAGACATGGCTCATGGTAGAAGTTTAACAAAACCCAGTGGTGGAGTATATGCTTCCCACATACGAGATTTAGCACTTCCAGAGTATAACTCTGCTATTCATTTAAGGGTGGCTCTCCTGTGGCTCTCTAGATGTTCCTCCCCTGCAACTCCCCTCCCCTTGACCAGTAGCCAAGCAGACTGGAGCAGACCAGATCACTGCCTTTTACCCTCATTTATTTATTTCTTCAGGGCTAAACACCCTGAAGGCACCAGATCCCATCTGATCATGGAAGCTAAGCAGTGTTGGGCCTTGTTAGCAATTGGATGGGAAATTGCCAAGGAATACCAGCTGCTATAGTTCAGAGGAAGGCAATGGCAAATCACCTCTGAGTATTCCTTGCAAAAGAAGACTCTAGGAAATTCATGGCATTGCCCTAAGTCAACAGGTGACTTGAAGCCCCCCCCCTCACTCTCTCTCTCTCTCTCTCACACACACACACTTATAGAGGTTGTTAACACAACAGTAACTCACCTGCCCTAGAAGAGCAGCTCAGCTTGCTAATGCCACAAATTCACTGGCCCACAGCAGATTTAACTAGGCCAACTTTATAACTAAATGAGGGGGGAATCCCCCCTCTCATCTATATTATAAAATCTTCCCAGTCTGGTCACCCATAGCCAGTTTTGCTGACCACAGACCACCATGGAGGGAAAGTAAGACCTTCCAGAAGATGTTAGGCCTGGAACTCTCAGCATTCTCCATCAATGGTTGGCTATGCCAGCTAGGGTTGATGGGAGATGCAGTCCAACATTTTCCTCCCATGGCACAGATTAACACAGTGGGATTTCTCTTTTTCAGAGATGGGAAAATTGTGACCACTGGAGTGCAACTCCTCGAGAATCCCGGGAGTTGCATTTTGAGGAGGGGGCACACTTTGGTACATAGACACCCCTGATATCCATTCAAAGAACCATTAGATTTACCCAATATTTAATATATCACACAGCTGCAAAAATGGTTCTCTGCGTACAGAATATAGACAATATATATTTGGCCAATGGATTCTGGGAGGTGCAATTCATAAAGCAACTTCCCTAAGCTCTGTAGGTGTAAATTATCTTAGATGTGTACACACACTCCCTACCACAGCAACCTATGAAGAGACTCTTGCCTCCCAGCCCTAACCAGTTCCTAAGGTTGCCAGAGTGAAAACTGAGAAGGCCTCTTGTGCCCTTAATAGTTGTGTAGAAGGGGGAATTTCAACAGGTGTTGCTGGTTACCTAGTTGTGTCCAAGCAAACCTGCTGAAATTCCCTCTTCTACACAATGATTAAAGGTGCAGGTGTCCTCTCCAGTTTTCAGTCTGGCAACCGCGAACTCCTCCCACTTCAAGCTATCTATTCCTCCATTTCCTTTTCCTTCTTCTGGAATTCACTCTGATAGAGATATTGCATACATGTTTGTGCATGCCACACACTCACACACATACAGTATATATAAACATTTGTTTCATTTTAACCCCACTCTTCTCTGAAGAAACTCCGGCTGGAAGAAAGGGTGGCAAAACATCCAAGGACATTGTATTCTTTTTGTCATCAGAACAATCCTGTCAGGTAGGTTTGGGGCAGAAAACTGTTTCCCTGATGTCCACAGCAGCCAGAAAGGAGGTCTTCTTGACAAAGGTTCTAACGACAAGGCCAGCCTTTCTCAAGCTTTTTACTCTAGTGGAACCCTTGAAAGAATTTTCAGGTCACAGGCAACCCCTGCCTAAAAATTATGTTTATTTCTTCCCCCAATCTCAATATCTGGTGGAACCCCTATCAACCTCTGGGGGGAACCCTGGGGTTCCAGGGGAAACCCTGGTTGAGAAACCCTGGTCTAGACCAACCAGGGCTGTCAACCCAAGGTGTCCCATTTAATTTGCTTGAATGCCCCCCAACACCAATGTTATTACCTTCTATTCCTGCTCTACCACTCTTAAGACTTCTGTTGCACTACACTGTTATAGTGCTATTATTCCACTTAAACTGCTCTGGCTGTTTCCTATGGAATTCTGGGGTTTGTAGTTTAGTGAGACCTAAGAGCTCTTTGGCTGCAAGTTCTAAATGCCCCTCCCTAAACTGCAAATCCGAGGATTCCACAGGAGGCAGCCAGAACAGTTAAAGTGGAATAATAGCACTATAATCGTGTAGTGCTATTATTCGACTTTAACTGCAATGGCTGCCTCCGGTGGAATTCTGGGGTTTGTAGTTCAATGAGGCCTTAGAGCTCTCTGGCTGAGAGTTCTAAATGCTTCTCCTGAAACTGCAAATCCCAGGACTCCACAGGAAGCAACCATAGCAGTTAAAGTGGAATAATAGCACTATACCAGTATATTGTAATGTGATCATCTCTTTATATACTGTTCCCATCTGGCAATCACCCACCCTCTGGCTCCTTCACCCCTTTCTTTCTCTCTGTCAACCAGACTTGGCCTGGTCCTCTTTCACAACCACAACCACCAGTGTCATTCCACTCCACTCCTCACCACCAACAGCCCCCCATCCATACCCACAGATCAAGGCTTGCCTCCGATTCTCTCCAATTCCCCCCCACACACACAACCACGCCCCATCTTTTCTGACATTTTACAGTCTCAGTTGGGGGGGGGTGTCCCTTTCCTCCCCTCCCCTCCCCTGGTGTCTACCGGATCGCAGCATCTGACCCCAGATCCCTTTCCACCCCCCTCCAGATATGCACCCCCACACCTTCACCCCCCCTCCTCTCCCTCCCCCCACCCATTGAGAGCTGGTCTCCCAAGCCTCTGCCTTGTCCTCCATTTTGTGCTCTCTCTCCCCTTCTCGGTCCTGCTGCTGCCAGAAAAGGCGGATCGTAGCTGCTGCCTTCTCCCCTCCCCCCCCGGTAGGCCTGGGCACGACGGATCCCCTCCAGAAGAAAGGATCTCGGGGGGGGGGAGGTTGGGGTTGGGATCCCTTTCCTCTTACCTGGAAGTTCCGGAGGTGGTGGCTGTGTCCAGGCCGGGATCTAGCATGTCCATGGGGGGAGAGGGAGGGGGGAAGGGGGGAAGGGAGAGGGGGGGAGGGGAAGCAAAGACCCACCAGGGGAAAAGGGGTGGGGGTGGGGGAGGAAGCAGGAGAAAAGGGAGTTTTGGAAATCTCACGCCGGATGGAGGTAGAGGGGACGCGGAGGAGACACGGGAGCCGAGGCGTTGATCACGGGGACAAACACTCGGGTCATGTGAGGAGGGAAGAGCGAGCGAGCAAGCGAGCCCGTGATTCTCTTCTCTTCCCTTTCCCCTCCCTCCCTTTTTTTTTTTTTTTTTTTTTTTTTTGCCCAGCTGGGAGCCCCGGGACACGTGAGGAGGGTGGGGGTAGAAAGCGATGCGGACGGTGCGAGGCGAGGCCGGAACAAAAGCGCTCCGAGGGCCGCGCGGCCCTGCCTTCTGGTTTTTTTTGTTTTTTTTGCAACGTCGGCGAACAGCAGCAGCAGCAGCCGAGCAGCGAGCGGATGGAACGTTGCAACACTCAACACTCCAAGGCCCGGGAAAAAGGGGAGGGGATAGAACGTTGCGACGGTCCGGGGCGGGGGGATAAAAGAGGGAGGAGGAGGAGCGGGGGAGGGGATGGAACGTTGGCGGGGGTTCGATCGAACGTTGAGACAGCGCTTGCCTTGTGCGGGGGGGGCGGCAGGGAGGGAAGGCGAGGATACGCTTTGTCTTGTTTTTTTTCCCCGGGGAGGGGATGATGGTAGGGCAATCCAAACAAACAAAAAAAAAAGAGACAGAAGCGAACGAGGAAAGCTTGCAACGATCTCGAGCCGAATTAGGGGGGTATTCTAGGATGCTGAAGCAGGGACTGGGGCTCCCCGAGATTATTTATTTCTTCCCTTTCCTCCCCCCTTTTTTCTGGTCCTTCAAGGCGCATGCGCGTAGGCGAGTCTAGGCAGTGGGTTTGTTGTTGAAACGGAAGGGGGCGCTTCACCTCCCCCTTCTACTTTCATTTGGGACAGCCGGAGTCCCTAACGAGTTTATTCCGGGGTGGGGGTTGTTGAATTTATAGAATCATAGAGTTGGAAGAGACCTCAAAGGCCATCCAGTCCAACCTCCTGCCATGCAGGAAGAAACAATCAAATCATTTCCGACAGATGGCCATCCGGTTCTTCATCTTCTTAATACACATAGGCAGAGTGAACGTGTGCACTACACAATTATATGCCATTTTAACTGAGCTGTCTTGAGCCTAGGATTTGTAGTTTGGTGAGATACTTAACGCGTTAGGGGCCTTGCGAGTAAATAGGCTTGTTGTCTTCTATGGAAGATTGCTGAGCATGCTGGGTGGAGGAGGCGGCTGGTTGCAATCCTGCCCTGGTTGACCTGGGAATAAACTCCCACATCGAGATTATCACACTACATTGTTATAGCATTATTATTCCACTTTAACTGCCCTAGCTGCTTCCTGTAGAATCCTGGGATTTGCAGTTTAGGGAGGGACATTTAAAATGTTCAGCCAGAGAGCTCTTATGCATCACTAAACTACTAACCCCAGAATTCCACAGGAGGCAGCCATGGCAGTTAAACTGGAATAATAGCACTATAACAGTGTAGTGTGATAAAGTGTGCAGTGGTGGCCAAACTTTGGCCCTCTGGGCATTTTGGACTGCAGCTCCCAAAATTCCTGACTATTGGACCATCTGGCTCAGGCTTCTGGGAGTTGGAGTCCAAAATACCTGGAGGGCCAAAGATTGGGCACTGCTGCTCTATAGAGTTAGTGGCAGCAGCGTTTGTGGGCCCTCCTTGGAAGGGAGCACAGCTGGCTAGGAAGGGCTTAAGGCAGTGTTTCTCAACCAGGGTTCCCTGGAACCCTAGGGTTCCCCAAGTGGTTGCTAGGGGTTCCTCAAGAGATTGTGATTGTGGGGGGCAAGAAATAGCAGTGCAGTTGTCACTCCTTATCCATGGATTTGGTATCCACGGATTTAAATATTCACGGCTAGAAAATATTGAAAATATTTTTAAAAAAATAATAATCCAAAAAGCAAACCTTGATTTTGCCATCTTCTATAAGGGACACCATTTTGCTATGCCATTGCATATAATGTGACTTGATCATACACAGATTTTGGTATTCACAGGGGAGTCCTGGAACCTAACCCCAGCGAATATGAAGGGACAATTGTATATAGAATAATGTTTATGCAGGGGTTCCCTGAGACCTGAAAATTATTTCAAGGGTTCCTCCAGGATAAAAAGGTTGAGAAAGGCTGAGTTAAGGTCTGCTATAGGTTCACAGCCCTCTCTCTCCTGGAGGGATAATTTCCTTGAAAGCCAGGATTGGGGGGGGGGGATGGAGTGAGATTCCCCCTTCCTCTGAAAATAGAGTTAGATCTGCTTTGCACCAATCCATCCCCCTATTAGGTGATGCATCAAACAATACCGCCATGGTCTGAAACCTTTTGGTAATCAATTTCATTGGGTTATCTGGCCCATTGTCGGGTGTTTGGAGAGGGCTTCACAAGAACTATGTAATATCACAAGCCCTAGTGTGGACTTTGTAGTTTGGATGATATCCAGTAGCACACACAGAAGCCTTGGGCCCTGTTCTTGCTCTCTCGGAATCCATTTCCCCATCATCTGTGATCCAAATGCAGATAAGAGGTGTCTTATAAATACAGTTTTTAATAAACTGTATTATATATTCATTTTAATTTGTATTAATTTAATAATGTTTTAAGGGGGGGAGGGATTTTGAGCTGTTTTATACTGTGTATTATTTTATTGTTGTAAGCCTCCCCGATTGCTCGCAGAGGGGCAGGATATAAATAAATTTTATTTATTTATTATTATTATTATTATTATGTCTGTTTTTGGAGAAAAGAGGGCTAAATCTGCCTTGTTAGTTGGTATTTGGCAGCATGATTGGTGTAAAACAGGTGGGGGGCAACATCTGACTCTCTGGAGGTTGTTGAATGGCAACTCCCATCAACCTTGCCAGCAAGAGCCAAGGTTGAGGGATGCTGGGAGTTGCAGTCCTGTGACATCTGAAACTTCCCCTTCCCTATTCCTGCAGAACTTACACTGCAGTTGGTGGCAGTTGCTGATGAAATCTATTTTGGGACAAAATTTGGCACCTTTTCGAAGTTTGGATTAAAGCCCAGACCGGGTTTACTGTGTTTTATAGGGGTTTCCTTGTTCGTTGATAAAGCTAGCTCAGTTTCACTAAGATTGCAGCCCTCCTTCCATTTTCAGGCATGGGGAACTTGTATGTCTCCACTTGCTGGATTGCAACTCCTATCATCCTGTGTCAGCATAACTAGTACAAAGCAAGACCAAGGGGAACTGGAGGCTCACTTGTTTCTCCAGTCCTCTTTTAAAGGTTAAAGGTTAACTTCAAGCTAAAGAGCAGAAGGCAGAACCCGTTCTAAAGGAACATGTCTGTGTTTCTCACTCAGGACAAGGGGCAGCTCAAGGAATTCGGTCCTCTCCTCTCCTCTCAAATATGGGGAGTCTTATTCCCCAAACTATAGCATTTCTTTCAGACCCCTCTGAAGGAGATGGGGAGCTTTTGGCTCTCCAGATGGAATACAGTAGGACCCCCACCGCGGATAATGAAATCCATGGATAATAGCGAATGCCACCTACCACCACCCCGCCGTGGTGACACGAGATCCCTCCCCTTCCTTCCCCCTTTGCCCTCGTGATTGCCGCCACTGTGATAGGAGCCCTCCCAGGGGAAGGGATGGGGGAGGCGAGATCCTTCCCCTCGCCACTGCCAACCGTGGATAATTGAATCAATGGTTGGCGAATCAGCAGATACAGGGGTGCTGCTGTACAACTCCCATAATCCCTGGGGCAGCTGGGAGTTTAAGGTTCCTATAGAGCAGGGTTTCTCAACTAGGTTTCCCTGGAACCCTAGGGTTGCACACAAGGTTGTTAGGGATTCCGTGAGATATTGAGATTGGGGGAAAAAATTAAACATTTTATTTTGAGCTGTAGATATAATAATTTTTAGGCAGGGGTTCCCTGAGACCTGAAAATTGTTTCAAGGGTTCCACCAGAGTAAAAAGGTCGAGAAAGGCTGCTATAGAGAATCTACACCAGTGTTTCTCAGACTGCTGACCTGGTATGGGGGAACAACAATAGTTACTTTGCTGTTTCTTTCTTGCTTGCAAACTGACCAGGGACCGGCAGTTGTTGACTAAGAGACCAGAGTGGTCCATGGACCATCACTTGGCTGTTACAGCTGTGTTCCATATGCATTACCAGCCCACCTTATCTCTCATGGCTCTGTCCTGCAGAATTATGGGATTTCTAGTTGGATGGAGAGGTATTTAATATTCTGTGCTGGAAAGCTCTAGTGTTGTAGTTCAGGGAAGTAGAACTACAGTTCCCAAGAGTCCATAGGATAGAACTATGACATTTAAACTGGTATCAAACTGGTGTTTCTGTAAGTTGCATAAGATACACAACTAGAGGGATAGAGTTCCCCCAGTGTGTCTCTAAAGCCCAATTCAGCTAGGACAATTGTGTAGCTCATTGACATTTTTTTCTTTCCCTGATTCTCATAAATTGGCAAAACCCAAGAGCTCAGGTTGAGTATCCTATAACCAAAATGCTTGGGACCAGAAGTGTTGTGGATTTTGGATGTATTTTTTTTTTTTTAAATTTGGGAATATTTGTATATACGTAGTGAGATATCTTGAAGATGGGACACAAGTCTAAACATGAAATGCATTTATGTTTCATATACCTGTTATACACATAGCCTGAAGGTAATTTTATACACTATTTTTATTTTCATATTTTTTATTTAAATATTGTAATACTGGAGTATTTGGGATTTCTGGATTAGGGATACTCAACCTGTAGCTCCATTTCCAACAAAATTGGCAGGGGGATAGGAAAGATTTTTTTCATGGCTTCAAAATGCCTGGAAATGTTTAACCTCTGTTTCTAGAGAACAGAGGTGAGATTCAGGAGGTATAGGAGGTGAGGCGAGATACAGTTTGATCTGTTATTTTGTAAAAGCTAGATCTGGGGAAGTGCTTTTAACAGGCTTGATAGCCGGCGGGGGGTGCCCTGGAGCTTGGAAAAGTTACATTAGAGGCCCCAACTGGCATAACCAGTGGGCATGCTGGTTGGGGGATTTGGCGAGTTGTGGTTCCCAAAAAGTAACTTTTCTAAGCTCAGTTACAACTGGCACTGGACAACATCTTTTTAATTACTATCATTGTGTGTGTGTATGTCCCTTCAAGTTGCCTGTTGACTTACGGTGACCCCATGAACTTCATAGGGTTTTCTTAGGCAAGGAATACTCAAGAGGTGGTTTTACCAGTTACTTCCTCTAAAATATTGCCCACAGTACCTGGTATTCCTTGTTTGTCTCCCATCCTAGTCCTAACCAGAGCTGGCCCTGCTTAGCTTCCAAGATCAGATGGGATCTGGTGTCTTTGGGGTATTTAGGTAGCTAATTACTATCATTACCCCTTTTTAAATAACCCAGTAGAAGAGTACCAGTGGAGGCAGCAATATCTTAATTTCCCCAGAAAGCTGCTTTGTCCTTCCTAACATAGGGCCCAGAGGCATTCTGGAAAAAATTAAGATGGCAATGAGCTTCATCTAGTGGTGACTTGTGGCATCCATATCAGTATAGTGATGAATCCACTCTGGGCTTTAGTCCAGATCTTGAAGGGGCTCACCCAGTGGCTGAACCCCCCATTCCCAAAAATAGGTTGAACAACTTGGAGAGTTATCCTTTCAAGATCAGTGTAAAACCAGGAACAGATTAATCACCCCACTGACAAGAGAGTCACATATCTGTCTCCTCTCTAGGCATCTTCTAGATCCTCCTACACAACTCTATTGTACATTTTTTACTGGAAGTCCTTTATTTTAACAGGGTTTGCTGTTAATCTGTGGTTTTGGGTATCCACAATAAGTCTGGAAACCAAACCCCTGCAGATATGGGGGGTCTGACTACATGAGAAACAATCACAACAATAATAGTAATAAGCACTGGAGCTAATAAAATAAACCACCATTCCCGCACCAAGATGACCTAGTGGTTAAAATGCCATAACAGGACTTGGGACATCCAGGTTCATTTCTATGCCATGCCATCAAACTTGGGTCAGTCACTCTCTTGAGCCTGATGTACCTCACAGGATTGTTGTGGGAATACAGTGGAGAGGAGAAGAGCAATGTGCACAACTTGGAGGGGAAAGAATAATAAAAAATTAAAGCCCTGTACCAGTAATTGGTACAATATACCCCTTTAAGGATGGTAAAGGAGTTCATCCCTGGATCTGAGAGATTGTTGAGCAAGATGTGGGAGGAAGTGCTAGACTGTTCAGGCTTTTGAGCAATATCTTGACTTTGGTCTGGAAGCTCACTGGCAGCACGTGCAGCTGTGGCAAGGAGAGAGTGCTGAAGTTATTTTTGTGCCTCATCCTAGTCAACTGGGCCTCAAAAATTTAGCACCAGCTGCAGTTTTATCTATAAATAAATAACAGGAAGAACCAAGGCCACCACTGAATAGCATTTCTCCTCCCCCAAATGTCTCAACAACAAAATTTCACAGGGTAGAAAATAATTTTTATTATTGTTATTATTAACTTCCTCCTTAGATAACTGATTTTCAGATGGGCATCTGTTGCCAGCTGAAGAGTTTAGAAGTATGATTACTGGGCCTTGTCAAATGCCAGTGGTTGCCAGTGTTTGAAAAACTTGGATGGAGCCGTTGGATGCCAATGGGAAAGTCGTAACGGGGCACCATTCATGTCCTTAAAATAATGCTTTGAAAGTATGGTGAATATTCAGAACGTCCCAGAAGGACTAAAATTGCCCATGGTGGGTGGGGCTCATAAACTGAAGGTTGATTGGCTGTCTTGGGGCCACATTTGGGATAGCTGTAGGGGCAGGTTGGATATTCCGAGGGCCTTTGGCCTCCTGCAGGAGAAACGGCTCACTGGGCGTTGTAGTGGTAGCCACACATGGCATGGTAGTGATGACCATAATGTCCGGCCTCAAGGCAGTACTAGTCTCTTGAGGCGATGGAAGCCCTGGAGCGTTGGCCAGGGATGCTTTGGTGGCATAACTGAGAGCCAGCTGCTCCAGCCGTCTCTTCTTGAAGAAAGCCTGGGTGGTGGCATGCAGGGGTTGGAGGAGGCGAGGCACAGGCTGTCCCGGATGGAGGAAGAAGTCAAAGCCAGCACAGTCGGCGGGATCATAGGCTGGCTGCCGACCCATTTCCTCCTCGTTGGGCCAGGCAAAAGGGAACGGGAGGGTGAAGTCCTCCGTCAGCACCCGGATGGCAAAGTCATCCTCTTTGCCAAATTCTTTGTAGGCTCTCTGGATGCTGTGGAAGTGCTCTTCCCACTTTTTCATGTCTCCATCATAAATGTCGGGGAAGGATCCTGGAAGAGTCTGGACCAACCGTGGCGGTGAAGAGGAGGCTGGGGAGCCTGACAGACTGTAGACGACTCTGGTTGGGGTGGTGGGTGGAGCTGCCTGGTTGAAGATGGGTGGTGGCAGTGGTGGGATTGATGGTAAAGGTGGTGGAAGTAGGAAATCCTGGGAGTTGCTCACTACACCCATGGCAGTTTTAGAACCACTTCCTGCAACGGGAAGGGGCTTCCCCTGTTGTAGTGGGGTAGGAAGAGCCACGGTCCCTCCATCACCTGTGAGTGCACAGTCCAAACACAGTTACGGTTAGGAAAGGACAGAGGTGGGCAAAGAGCAGCCATGGGGCCACATGGGAGGCAGGCTTTTTTGCAGCCCTCAGCCTCTCCAGTCTTCCCAGACCACCCTTTTTCTGGCTAACGGAAGAGGATGAATGGTTTCTCCTGGAAACCTCCAGGTATGGCAGTTCCCCCATTAAATGAGTTGCAGGATCCTCTACACTGTTCATTAAAACATGCCTGTTTTCCAAAACTGGAAGACTACTGCTAGCAGTAATATTAAAAGTAGTAGAAGTAGTGGTGGAAGTCACCATGAGATGCTGCAGAATCCTTTGCTCTTCCCAAGTGCCCTGGCAAGAAGTTCCATTTTGAACAAGTGTCACACCTTCCTCAAACTTCTTTTACCTCTAGACTGATAATTTGTGGGTCAGCCCAGATTTGGCTCTACTGCTGCCAGTT
Source organism: Gambelia wislizenii (assembly GCA_030847615.1). Lineage (NCBI taxonomy): Eukaryota > Metazoa > Chordata > Lepidosauria > Squamata > Crotaphytidae > Gambelia > Gambelia wislizenii. Next base: position 28,542,123 of record JAUMIR010000010.1, on the reverse strand, counting down.
GCTGACCCCTTCCCTACACTATCTCTTTTGTCCATCCTAGAACTATTTGGGCCTCGTTTTTCCCCATCCCTCCTGCAACATTCTGCCTAGTTCCATCACCTGGAGGTTGAGGTGGGTTATCCAAAGTCTCCAGCACCAAGGAAGCCATTGTCCTGCATGAGTCGTTGGTACGGAAGGGGCGGAAGAATAATTGTTGACTGTAGTCACCTAGGAAACAACAATGGCTCTGTGATGACATCACAGGGCACAAAGAGGAAGAAAGGGGACGCCATAATGATGGTAACAATTGGTGTAGAATGTGGCAAATGGTTGTGTTAAATCATCTCACTGTAATATATTTTATATTCCTAAAGTAACAAAGTGGTTTTCAGTGTGCAAATAATACTAGATGAAAAATTCTGCAAGGCACCCTGCTCTATTGATCTGCCCCCTTTTCCCAGGCTGACTTTGCAGCTGCATCCTTATCTCTTACCAAACAAGTTGAAATGGTTACCACTGCTCCTCCACCACCCCAAATAGTTGGCAAAAACCACTCACTATCAAGCACTAAGGAGATTATCAGATGCTGCAAATGTGGCATGATGCCAAAATGATGCCAAAGGAATGCAAAAGGCTGCCAATGTCAGATGACATCCTCCTTTTGCATTCCGCTGGCATCACTATGCCATCTCTTTTCATTGATGGGTTGAGCCGTCAATAGATTCCCCCATTCCGTTTTGGCACCGGCATCTGAAACCTTGCACCATTGTCCCCCATAAATACAGTGTAAATGGTCGGTCCTGCCAGAACACTTCCGGGTGAGATTGCAAAAAACAGGCTCTGCTCTTTTTATGAACCTCCCCAAGTTACTTGTACTGTATAAAATGTGTTTCTGAGCTTGTGTATACTTTTTTTGTTTTTGTTTGTTTTTTAAAAATTGCCGTGCTCGTGTCTTCTTGTGAGAATTGGCAAGATTTCAAACCAGGAAGTGGGCAGAGCTCCATTAGAGCTCCCGTTCATGCCTGGGCTGCCTGTTGACACTACTCAAGGTAGGTCTGATAATTTTGGTTACTGTGCCAAGACCGGGACAGGGTTTTTGTTTGTTTGTTTGTTTGTTTGTTTTTTGGTAGTGGGACAGGAACATTTTTGTGTTCCTGTCTGATAATCTCCTAAGAGAAAAACACAGAGTCACGGTTAGAGGAAAATAACTGAAATTGGCAGGATCAGACACAGTCGGGCAATCTTGACAATTATAAATGCATTAGTGCAGTGGTTCTCAAACTTTGCTCCTCCAGGTGTTTTGGACTTTGGCTCCCCGAACTGGCCAAACTGTTCGGGCCTTCTTGTGAGTTGAAGTCCAAAACACTTGGAGGACCATCATTTGAGAACCACTGTATTAGTCTTTAAGGTGCCAGAGCACTTTATATGTCCATACACTTCAACCTTTCACAGATGAAAACTGGTTGTGTGTGGCCAAGCAACCTGAGAATCTGTAGCAGTTCGCTTTTGCCTATGCTTACTGAGAAAGGCAAGATTCCCCCACCCGCAGTCTTCTCTCTCCTGCTTAGGCAACTGAGTGCAAAGGACTTTTGTTCTATGAACTTAGTTTGTAGCAACTGAAGTAAGACTAGGACAAAGAGGGGAAGTAGGAGGAGGAGAAAGAAACTGGGATGTTTAAAAGCCTTGAGAAAGTGAGATGCTAGAAGATGAATCAGGACTGTGCCTGCCAAACTGGGGGCCTGTCTATTCAAGGCTATAAAATGTGGACTGATGAACACTAAAGCCAATTTGCAGCAGCTTTTATTTGTCTTAACGATTTTTTGGCAAAATCGTAGGCATGCAAAGCTATCCATGTTCATTGTCGAAATGGGCGTGCCTGCGAACCAAGATGGCGGGCATGAGTGAATTACTCACGCTTTTATTGTTGCCAGTTGCTGCCACCAAATAGTATGTTTTAAAAGCATACCCAAGGTGCAGAAATGTGATATTCCTCTTAAGTAAATGGGGAGGGGAGGCTATTTTGTTGCTTCAGTGCACCGTCACTACAGTGAAAATCCACCATGAAGATTTTGTGCATTTGCCTTGTTAGCAAGTTCTGTCACCTGTGCACATCCAACCAATCAGCTATCCACTTTCGCTCTTATTGGGAATGCATATCAAAGTGAATTGGTTGTCCCAATGAGTGGGCATGTATATTCCCACTGAGCTTTTTAAAAAATACGGGAAAAGCCACAAAGGCTTTTCCTGTAAAGCATTTAGTGTTTTTGGTCCCCTTCCTTCCAAATATGGCAGACTGATGCAAGATCTCATTGAGACAGATTGTATTCTCCTTGAATTCTGTGAGGAGATTTTCGTCATCTAGACAACCACCGGGACAGTTGTGTGGGTGGGTATGTATTTACTCTAGCAGACTAAGGCTGCTGCCACATTGCAGAAATAAAACAGTTTGACATTATTTTAACTGTCATGGCTCAATGCTATGGAATTCTGGGATTTGTAGTTTTGTGAGATATTTACCATTCTCTGTCAGAGAGCTCTGGTGCCACAACAAACTACAAATCCCAGGAATCCATAGGATGGAACCATGAGATTTCTTCCTCTGCATACAGGTATCTTCATATGTCGCCCTGCACTTTAGACTCTCTGCCTCTCTTTGTCTTTCTTTTCTTCTCTTTTGCCTCTCTGGCAATCAAACATAAAATAAAAATGGTGGTAACAATGATCCACCTTTGATGAAGCAGCAACAAACTTACCTGTCACATATTGCTTTGGTCAGAACTTAACTTGGAATACTGTGCCCAGTCCTGGGTACCACAATTCAGGAGGGATATTAATAAGCTAGAATGTGTCCAGAGGAGGGCGTCCAAGATGGTGAACGGTCTGGAAACCATGCCCTATGAGGAGCGGCTTAGAGGACTGAGTGTGTTTAGCCTGGAGAAGAGAAGGTGAAGAGGTGACATGATGGCCGTGTTTCAATATTTGAACAGATGTCATACGGAGGATGGAGCAAGCTTGTTTTCTGCTGCTACATAGATTAGGACATGGAGCAATTGATTCAGATTACAGGAAAAGAGATTCCACCTAAATATTAGGAAGAACTTCCTGATAGTAAGAGCTGTTACGGCAGTGGAATGCTTTGATTGTGTCATTCCTGCAGGGAAGGGGTTGGACTAGATGGCCTTTGACATCTTTTCCAATCCTATGATTCTATGAATCCCTTGGAGGAACTCTTATCAGTTCATTGCTAATGAAAATACTAATTTAAAAAGAAATCCCCATGTATAATAAGAATGAATGCAACAAGACACTCAGTTTTTCAGAGCTGAAACAAGAAACAGGGTGGGTTTTTTTGTGTGTGTTATATATCCTATGGCCATCTGCTGGGGGTGCTTTGATTGTGTGTTCCTGCAAGGCAGGGAGTTGGACTGGATGGCCCTCGTGGTTTCTTCCAACTCTATGATTCTATCCTTCTATCTATCCTTCTTTAAATAGCAGGTAGTGGTGAAGGCAGTGATCAAATGGAAATATCCCAACATGTCCACTAGATGGCAGTCAAAGACCTGTCTTTCGCTTCTGCTTCCAGACTCATAGGGTTGGTAAAATTACTCATTGCTTCTTTTGGGAAGAACATTTGGCAAAGAATTACCTCCCTCATGTCTCTCTCTCTCTGGCTTTTCTTCGCAAACGAAGATTCAGGAAGGACTCATCCTGCGCTTTCTGCAAGCGCGCTGATGACTAAAAAGGCCAATCCGAGATAAGCAAGTCCGGTTGCAAAAAGCACAGCAGAAGGTCTCCTTGGGTGATGTTTTTGGGTTGTGATTCTTTCTGCGTTGTCGTTTCTCTTCAAGACTTGTTCGTCGTGAGTTCTCAAATAAGGCTGCAGCATTGTGGATAGTGCGTCTCCATGCCTCCCGATGTGAGGCCAGGGCGGACCACTGTTGGTGATCAATTTGGCCAAGCCTGAGATGTTGTTTCAGGGAGTCTTTGTATCGCTTTTTTGGAGCGCCCCTCTTACGCTGACCCGTGGCGAGTTCACCGTAGAGTAGTATTTTTGGGAGGCGATGGTCCTCCATCCTAGAAACGTGCCCTGCCCAGCGCAGCTGTGTTCTCAATATCATGGCCTCAATGCTGGTGATCCCTGCTTGCTCAAGGACAGCAACATTCGTCACATAGTCAGTCCAGTGTATATTTAAGATTGTGCGTAGACAGCGCTGATGAAAGCGCTCGAGGAGTCGTAGGTGGTGGTGATAGGTGACCCATGTTTCAGATCCATAAAGGAGGATAGACAGTACGATGGCTCTATACACACTGATTTTTGTGCTTTGCCTCAGGTGTTTATTGCTCCAGACTCTTTTGTGAAGTCTTCCAAATGCACTATATGCCTTTGCTAATCTGTGATCGATCTCTTTGTCAATCTTGGCATCTGAGGAGATGATGCTTCCCAGGTAGGTGAACTGCTGAACGGACTTGAGCACTGATTTGCCGACGGCAATGTGGGGATGGTGGTGTTCGTCCTGTGGTGCAGGCTAGTAAAGAACTTCTGTTTTCTTCAGGTTGACTTCTAGCCCAAACAGCTCTGCAGCTGTTGCAAAGCAGGACGTTAGGCGCTGCAGAGCTGCTTCTGTGTGGGCAACAAGGGCAGCATCATCGGCGAAGAGCAGCTCACGGACTAGATAGTTTAGAGTCTTAGTGTGAGCCCTCAGACGGCTTAGGTTAAACAAGCTACCATCAGTACGGTAGCGTATATAGATGCCGTCGTCTTCTTCAAGCTCTGCCATAGCCCTTTGGAGCATCGTGCTAAAGAAGATTGTAAATAAAGTTGGTGCAAGAACACAACCTTGCTTCACTCCATTAGTTATTAGAAAGGGCTCTGAAAGAGCATCGCCATATCTGACTTGACCACGCTGTCCCTCGTGTAGCAAGATAATCATTTTAAGGAATTTGGGGGGACATCCTAGTCTTTCCAGGATCTGCCACAGACCTTTTCTACATACTGGCTAAAATAATTAGAAATGGGGCAATTGTTAGGTTTTGAGAAACTCAACCCCTTCTTTTTTTAAGATGGAAAATAGCTCCCAAGAGAGTGGAATAATGCAGAGTGACTCCAATATTGCAAAAGGTAAATGAACCCCTCCCCCCCACATTGCATGGTCAAAGAAATGTTCCACAAGCCAGAGGATATTAAATGAGAGCCACTGCTTACAAAATGGAAGCAAATGATATAAGGTCTTGAGGAATTAAAATCCCATTTAAGAGAGATCTGGGTTGGTTGATTGAGGGCCTTGATAGCACAACTTGCTATCCTAAGTGAAGCTGCTGTACGTGTACCTCATGCCATTATGGGTGAGAATTATGTGGTCTATAGGACTCCCTTCTGTCCATGGAACCCCTAAACACTCACAGTAGGGATGCAATTTTTTGCTAAATTTCTCCCCTCTTCCCTTAATCTCCTTTGACTAATTTTGTTCTTGAAGGAAGTAATGAGGAATTTTAGCAATTTGATTCTCATTTCAAGAAAGTCTCTGGAAACCATTAACTTTTCAAAGACAACCAGCTGGACCTGACATACCATACACTATTAAAAAAACCTCCCCAAATATGCCTGGTAGACCTCATGCCCAGCTTCCTGGGTGTTGTCGCAGCGGCAGTAGTGGTGTCCCACTGCTGCCTCCAGTTGACTGCCTGGATCCCGTCGCAGCAGCCGCAGTAACTGCTTCCCACCACTGCCAGTTGACTGCAGGGGTCCCATCGCAGCGGTTAGTAACTAGAGCCAATACTGTAGCACATTGTTTGGTCGCTCCCAGTATGCAGATATGGCTATGACTGGCAGGAGTGAATTGTGAGGTGTAGAGGGAATTTGCATGTGGGTGGTGATTGGCTGAGGGAGTGACAGGAGCAGCCAATGAGCACACTGAAAGAGGCGACATACCTAAATCCATTGTATATACCCAGGTGGAAACACACCTACATACCTAAGGCCATAGTGCATACCCAAGAGTTTTCTATATATAGGTTTGCAGTTCAGGACATGATTCTGCACAAAATTCGCATGTTGTATTTTTGCATAGACAAAACCATTTCTGTCCAGAAAATGCTGTTTTCTTCTTAGAAAACATAGAATGCAACCAATTAGGAGCTATTAAAAAAATGAGGTGAGGGTTGTCATGTCTCATTGCAATATACAAAAATCATATTATGTGAAGGGTCTTGGAATGGATCACTCACATAACACACAGGCCTACTGTACATTGTGGATTTGAGGAGTTATGACCTTCAAAAAGAAATCATGGAGAACAGCTGGAGAAAATTCTGCAAACCAGCTTGCTTTTCTGGGTGCGACTAACAAAATCTTTAAGAAAAATCCATTTTGCGAAAGAATAATATCTTTTGCAAAATCCCTGCTTTTAAGAAGACTACGACAGGAGTCTCTGTTGCAGCAAGCCTTGTAAGGGAAGAGGTCTTTCCACAAGGAGCACCCTTGTGTTGGATTAATCTTCTTGACCTTTTCTTCCTGATAAAGTAAATTTGGCAACTGTCTCAATGGAAGCTTTCAGTTTGGGCAGTGTAGCTTGTGAAAAGAAAGCAATAAATTGTCATTTCTGAACCACCAGTTCACACTCTGACTTGTTTCACCCCTGGGGGAAAGAAGGCCTGAACCAACGCAAAATGAAGCTCCCGTTCTTGATGGCCATTCTCATGGCCTCTGTTTTTTGCACCGATGCACAGGTGAGGTTGAAACTGACTTCTGGAAAAAAGACAGCATCAGTTTTGGATACTGGGGTGGTGGAGATGGTGCATGGAAAACCTATGGTAAATTAGACCTCATGGGATGGATTTAGAGCAAGTTGATTACCTTTGGGTCCCATTAAAACCAATGCCAAAAGCAGGGCATTGTAAATGGTGGAAATGAGGGCATTGCACCGAAAATAGGAATCCACAATGAAATGTTATTTCAGTCCCCAAATGTCTAGCCTCGCAGAAAGTGAGACAATGAAAATCATTCACACCTAGAACTCTTCTATTTGCTATGTTCATGTTCCTTTGGGAACTTCACCTTTCCCTTTTCTTTGGGTGTTTAAATTGTATTTCTGAATATGCAACAAGTTTAAAGTAACACCAAAGCTAGAAGCATTGAGAGAAGTAAGTAGTGTCTGTGATGAGCTTGCCTTGTCTTTTCTCCTGAAACGACTGCTTCATTAGTAGGGATGGGAACAATATTTGAAAATATGCCCCCCAAAGTAGACAAAAAAACATGGTGTGTGTGTTTGTTGAGAAACTCTGATGAGAATATTCCTGGACTGATATGAATCTACCCAATTTGGGACTTATTCTGCACAAAATTTGCACAAGGTTTTTTTGTGTGCAAAAAACAGCCTCTTCTATGTAGAAAAGGATATTACAGTATAAGCAGCAATATTGTTTTCTGTGCAGAAGAAGCGGTTTCTGGTGCAGAAATGCTGTAAGTAGGGACTTATTCTGTACAAAACTCACATATGGTTTACTTGCACAGAAAATTGCATTTTCTGCATATACAAGATAGTTTTTCCTGCACAGAGAATACTGTTTTGTATACAGAAAATGTTGTTATATGCACCAAACAATAACATGCAAATGTTGTGTGAGTAAGTCCTGCACATTGTGAATAGGCTTTGAAAACTGTGTGGTTTTCAGAGACTTCGTCTCAGTAGAAAAAAAATGGCTAAAATTACTCATTTTTTCCCTTGAAAATAATTTTTTTATAAATAATTATCTCCCTATATATTTGCTGGTTGCCACATGATGACAGTAAAGGCCTCTGTGATTGAACTGGAACTCTGTGGCCATAATCTGAATACGTCAAGCCTAAATATCCTGCTATCATGTACTGGCTTCTTCAGACTCAGTGACCAACAATTTCAGGTTTAAACAGAAAACTTTATTGGTACAGTAATCCAAAGAGCTCTCCCTACAATATCATTGCTTAGAATGAAACTTATTTTTTTTACAAAGCAGTACATTAAAAATTATTTACAATCTATAAAATCTGGAGGGCTGCACAGTCAAAGGCCAGGACCAAACATTAATCAAAAAGTTGCAGACATACAGACATACCCTCCCTTCTTCCAGTTAGGCTACAGGCTCATCAGCAAGTACAAAGGAATGCAAATACAGCCACAAAGTGATAGAACAGAGCTGGAATTGGCAGGAGAAGGTCATGTCCGGGACCGATCCTGACACCTGCCAGCACCAGATCCTGCCTGATCTTGGAAGCTAAGCAGGGTCAGGCCTGGTTAGTACATGGAAGGGAAACCATTGGAGAAAACCAGGTGCTGTAGGCAATTTTTTCAGAGAAAGGCAATGGCAAATCTCCTCTGAGTATTCCTTGTCTAAAAAAACAAACAAACCATAAATTCATGGGGCTGACATAAGTTAGCTGGTGATTTGAAGGCACATATATACCCATGCAGGACTGATGTAATCTGTTAGCTGTTGTTATCTTCTCTTGTATGAAGAACAAAGCTTCAGATAGTTCCTATTATTAATTTGTTTTTGCTGTTGTTAACTTCAATCGAGTTGACTTCAACTTATGGCAACCCTGTAAATGAGATGCCTTCAAGGCCCCCTGTCTTCAATGCCTCTGTTCAAATCCCGTAGCTTCAGGGTCATAACCTTGATTGAATCTTAGCATTCTGGTATGCAGCCTTTCTCTCTTTCTACTGCCCTTCACCTTTCCTAGTATTATAGTCTTTTCAAGTGACTCATGCCTTCTCATGATGTGGCAAAAGTACAACAGTCTCAATTTAGTCATCTTGGCTTCCAGGGCGAGCTCAGGCTTGATTTATTCTAGGACCCAATTATTGGTCTTTGGTATCCATAGAACTCTTCTTCAGCACCACATCTCAAATTCGTTGATTTTCTTTCATTCATCTTTCTTCACTGTCCAACTATCACTTGTGTACATGATGATTGGAAATATGGCTTGGACAATCCTAACTGTAGTATTCACTTTTATATCTTTGCACTTCAGGATCTTGTCTAGTTCTTTCATAGCTGCCCTTCCCAGTCCTAGACTTCTTCTGGTTTCTTGACTGCAATCTCTGTTCTGATCAATGATTGATCCAAGGTCTGGGAAATCTTTAACTCTTTCAATTTCTTTGTCATCTAGATTGATTTAATGTAGATCCTCCATGGTCATTAGTTTTGTTTTCTTAATGTTCGGTAAGCCCGCCTTAGCACTTTATTCTTTGACTATCTTTAGTAATTGCTCCAAGTCTTTTTTCTTTCCTCCTAGTGGTATGGTATCATCTGCATATCTTAGATTGTTGATACTCCTTCCTCCGATCTTCACTTTTCCTTCCTCTGAGTTTAAACCTGCTTTATGTATGATATTTTCTGCATACAAGTTGAACAAATAGGGTGACAGAATGCAAAAATACACAGCAGCACACCTCAGTTATGAAGAATATTCATGTGCATTCAGTTAAATGCCCCAAATCGTAAATTGGGGGGGGGGACATTAAAATGTGTGCAGATTTCAATGTGGGAAAATAAGAGTCTCACAACCCAATACAGAACCAAGATGGGACAAAAATGCAAGTGGGATTGGGAGCAACTCAACAGACTTGAGACTGGAAGATTTTCACATCCCTGTGCTCTACCAATGAGTTACATCTCTTCTTGACTCCCATTCCACATTCTTTTTCTTGGTTTGCTCTAACTGTAGTTTAAAAACTGCATTGGGACATAAAGTTAGAGTTCACTAGGATCTTTTGAAATTATAGCCTAGATCCACACCTCAAACCATGGTTTAAAATGATGATTTTGAACAACTCTGGTTAACTGTAGCCATAGTTACAGTTTTTTACTTTCAGACATTGTAGGTTAATTTAATTATTGATAATGGCTGCTTTTAAAATTTACTTATAGTTGATCTTGTGCCTTTATTGTGATGATACACTGGGCAAGAAGTAAGATTAACTTGTTTATTTTTTCTAGCGTTATTTTCTTCCACCCCCAGTGAGTATGAGGATTATTATTATTATTATTATTATTATTTAGTTTTCTTGATGTGGGGTGTCAGACGATATGTCTCAGTTCAGATAACATACCCACCATGGTTTTGCGATAAATACAGTGAAGTACCCACACCATGGTTCAGCTTTCGGTGTACAACAGGCAAAGCATGGTTCACAATGGCTTGTCTACTTCTGCTTCCCTTCTGCTCAGCATACAGCTTCATATTCATGGAGCAAAGGAGTACTCCTCACCAGGGCCCCAATTCATCTCAGCCTTCCCATGCTGGCTATTTCTGAAAGAGAAACCTTACCTTGAAGGTTCCACATGTAGTTTACTTTAGGATTAGGTAAACTGGTAGATTCCTCCAGGTAGTTTCAATTACAATCAATATCAGCCCCAGTTAGTATGGCCAGTGCTTGGGGTTATGAGAGGCAGTGCAGTAGGGTGGTTTGAGCATTGGACTATGACTCTGGAGACCAGTGTTTGAATTTCTGCTCAGTCATGGAAATTCACTGGGACTCTCCTGGTGCACCCTCGTAGGCAATCAAATGTTGTTTGGAGACAGGGGATGGAGTTTCATCTAGGTGCCATCCGGCAGCCATTACACAACCGGAGAAAAATCATGGCAGAAGGAGGTACTGGAGACCTCCTGGAACAACGTTAGAAAAAGCATTTACAGCAGCATCACTCCCTATGACGTGAGTGTACGTCACCAAGACTATAATTTCTGGACTACATCTCCCACAGTCCCTTCCCATTGGCCATTCTGGATGGGGCAGGTGGGAATTGCAGGACAAAGGACTAGAAAGGCCAAAGATTGTCTGGACCTGCTATAGGGAAGCCCCTCCAATGAGCATACACATGTAGAAACAAGCAGGATCAGTGACTGCCTCTTTAATATCTGTAGGAGGGTCCAGGCTATGGTGGCTACAGTGATCTAGGGTACCCTAATCCTCCACAGTATCCTCCTCCTGGGTACCCTGCTCCTCCAGTGAGTATGACCATTTTCTTTACTTCTTTGTGTTGTGGCTCTTTTTTGAACAGGCAGCTAGTTCTCACTCTGACTCAAGCAGGATTTCTAGGGGCTTGTCTATTATGAGGCCAAAACCATGGAAGCATTGTTCAAAGGAGGAAAACCATTTTCCATTCCATAACATTTCTGGGTGAATTTGTTAGGTTACCAAACCAAGGCCAGCAAGCAGTTGCTAAAAATTTATAAGTTGCAAGTTGAGTTGAGTCAGTTTGTCATTTACTGTCGAGTCGAGTCCAAGTTGAGTCATTAAAGCGACTTGAGTCCAACTTGAGTCTGAGTCAATCGACTCAGGTCCACATCACTGCAACACAGGCAAAAGCCTTGCAATTGAGTTCTGCACCAGCACATAATTGGATGCATGGAACTTTTGGGACAGTGCATATGCATTAAATTTAACACATAATTTGTTGGACTGTTGCGAAAAAGACACCAGAAGTTATATTGTGATTGTGTTTGCAATGTTCAATTATAATTGGCCCCACAGAACCCAGAAAGAAGTACATCGATAGAATTACATTTTCATTTGCATGTTGGCTTTTCCCAGTTTAAAAATACTTCTAATAGAGTACTGCTGTGTTGTCACGGGTATACTTGTATTTGCTTTTGGTGGATTTGGTCAAGTAATACAGCGTATAGATATTTAAATATTATCTGAAATGAAACAAACACATTTTTTTCTTTCCACTGAAGGCCCCTGGCTATGGGGAAAGATTTCCTCCTTTTCCTCCTCCTCCTCCTCCTCCTCCTCCACCACCACCACCACCTCCTGGGTTCCCTGCTTCTGAATTCCCACCGCCCAACTACCCACACCCTGGCGACCCTCACATGGTGAGTATGAAAAATATGATTTCCCTCCTTTCATTTTATCCTGATTTTTTTTGGAAACAAAACTATGTTGAATTTCCTAGACCCTGTGTGTGGGTCAGGATCTTGAACTGTTCTCTCTACTGCATGAACATGTGGTGGAGTCTACTTCTTTGGAGGTTTTTAAAGAGAGACTGGATGGCCATCTGTCAGGAGTGCTTTGATTGGGTATTCCTGCATGGCAGGGGGTTGGACTAGATGGCCCTTGGGGTCTCTTCCAACTCTATGGTACCCTTCAACTGCCCCGATTTGGCTGGGACTGTCCCAATTAATCCTCTGTGGCCCCACATTTTCTGCTGCATTTAAAATGGCCCAGTTTCTCTTTCCTCCTCTCACTTGGTTCTCAGCTTACTTACCACCTTCCCAGGCTTGTTTGGTGGGAACAAGGGAGAGGGCCTTCTTGGGGGCTACTCCCAGACTTTGGAACTCCCTGTCTAGGGAGGCCAGGATTGCCCCATCCTTGATCTCTTTCCTTCAGTGGGTCAAAAGATTTTTATGCCATCAGGCTTTTAAAAGTTGACTGGAGTGGGGTTTTAATGCTGTGCAGTCCTGTTTTTAAGGTTTGTATGAGGTCTGTCTATTAAATAACGAGGCCAATAAATAACCCATCTTTATTTATATGTATTACCATTCTAATGCTTGACCCCTTCAATATACGCCCTGTTCACACTCACACACTGATGCAGTCTTGTTTTCCACTAGTTGAAGGCATGGAGCAGATCAGTTTCTGTCAGCTGTTTCAACACATCCACTGTTTGTCAGGGAAAATAGTTTTTGAGATCAGGAGTTTGTCTCCCCCTCCCTGAATAATTTTTTAGCCAGACATGCCTGGCGCCATCTTTGGCTATTAGAGGGTAATAAATCTGTCTGTTCTGTTATTCTGTTCTTTAGGTTTGTATGTGAGAAACGAAACTTAAGATTACTTTCGGTTCTCCCAAGGACTAAGTATTATGGTCTATATAATTGGGAGGGGTTATATTGTTTTGTTCCTGAGATGAAAAGAGCTTCAAGCTTGTGTGTACCTCTCTTGCTTAGAGAGAACCTAGAAAACATGGTTAAATGCTTTCTGTTATTGTTTTCCTTTTTATTTAATTGTTATTAATAAAAGCCTAAAAGAATTTTGGCATGGACTTACTTTTGCACCAAAGGAGTATTTGTTTGCTCACAAAGCACACGTTTTCGTTGCTTATCCCCTGTTCGGATGAACAGGGAGTGACTGCGCTCTGCACAGATCTGTGACAGGTTATGGGATGCCCAGGATTGCTGGCTCAAGAGTTTATGAGCCGTGAAGCTCTTATGCTGCAAATTGTTTAAGCCTGAGCTGAGAGGGGCTTTGAACAAGCGGCAAGTTGGGCAACTTGTCCCTTTGGTGTGAAGTCTTTTTCCTTTGAAGCTGTTGGAGCTTGCTTTTGTTTACGCCTGGCAAGAGCTTACAACCCCAGCAAGGAGGGGACTGGAAGGTGAGAAAGCCTGCTGTGAGGACTGCTGAGACCGAACCATTTACAACGCCCTGCTGGTAAGCAACCCCTGTGTGAGGGAAGCAGATAATCAGTTGAGAGGGGCTAAAGAGTTTATGGACAATGGCTCAGAGTATGGCAGTTTTTCCCTTCCAAAAGTTAAATGATAAGAATTATCATTTGTGGGCTGTGAAGATGGAGGCTTATTTGCATCAACAATTGATACACGCTCCCATTTTAGCCCCCCCTGCCCAAGGTGCTTCTGTATTGCAACAGCAGTCTGAGGAACGCGCTCGAGCGTCTCTCATTTTGGCAATTGAGGACAGTCAGTTGATGTATGTGCGAGGCTGTGCCACGGCCAGGGACATTTGGCAAGCACTGCGGCAGGTTTATGTCCATGCTGGGACTGGTTCACAGCTTATGTTAACAAGGAAGCTGTATAGACTAAAGCTGCAGCCAGATGGCGATGTGGCCACACACATTTCAACTATCCGGCAATATTTCCATCAGTTGCAGGAGATTAATGTCCATTTTACTGAACAAGAAAAAGTCCATATCATTTTATCAAGTTTACCAGAAAAATTCGATGCCTTAATATTCTCCTTCGAAAATATGGCAGCAGCAAATATGACCATTAATTTTATTACTGGTCGTTTGTTGGAAGAAGAGGCTAAATGGTTGGAGAGAAAAAATTCTGCTCAAAAGGCTGTACAGGCGAAGACCCGCAATTCTACAAATGATCCAGTAGATGGCTCTAAAGACTCCAGTAAGGGTATGGTCCCCGCTTTTGCTGTGAAATCTAAGCTTTGCTGGAACTGTGGCAAAGATGGACATTTTGCAAAACAGTGCAAAGCAAAAAAGAGCAAAGAAAGCAAGAAAAAGCCTGCTTCATCTAGTATGACTGTTTCTGCAGTTGTTTTGCAAGCTGTGAAGGAGCAAAATAGAGATTTATCTCAATGGTGTTTGGATAGCGGCTGCAATGCTTTTATCTCCAATAATAAAGAACTCTTTAAGGACTTTAAAGAGACTAGCCCCTCAAGTGTGAGTTTGGCTGATGGATCCAAGTCAAAATGTTTGGGTAAAGGTACATGTTTTGTACAATGTTTGAACATGGATGTAAAAAATGTTCAGTATGTTCCTGATTTAAAAATGTGTTTACTCTCTGTTGTTAAATTGACACAGGAGGGCTATGAAGTACAATTTAAAGGGAACAAATGTTATATTTTAAAGGATGGTACTGTTATGGCTGAAGGGGTTTTTCATGACCAACTGTATTATATGTATAATAGTGTACAGGAGCCTCAAACCAGTACTATAATGGCAAACTCTCCTTTGCATGATAATTGTGTACATCTGTTGCATAGGAGATTTGGCCATGCTAGCTTTAAGGTCCTCAGGCAGATGCCTGACATGGTGGATGGGTTAAATTTGAGGGCTTGTCAGAAGTACCTGGATTGTAAAATTTGTAAAAAATCGAAATCCAAGGTCCATCCTTTTCCCAAGCATAGTGAGAGAAAGTCAAAAAGAATTCTAGAATTGGTTCATATGGACCTGTCTGGCCCCTATCCACCTTCCCTGGGAGGAGCCAAGTACATCCTCGTCTTGGTTGATGATTTCAGTCGTTTTTGTTTCCTATTCTTACTCAAGAGTAAGGATGAGACATTTCAGACTTTTAAAAATTGGGTGGCTTATGTTGAGAGACATTTTCCCCAGAAGGTGTCATCTCTCCAGTCAGATAGGGGAGGGGAATTCATGTCAAATGAGTTCCAAAATTGGCTAAAACAAAAAGGAATTTTCCACAGACTCACAACCCCTTATAGTCCTGATGAGAATGGAATTTCTGAGCGAAAAATTGGTGTTTTGCAAACAATTAAAGATAGCCTGATGTTTGATGCAAACATTGAGCAGAAGTACTGGGGAGAAGCTATGTTAACAGCTGCTTATTTAAGTAACCGTGTACCCAGTTCTGTGGTTTCAAATACACCCTTTTTCATGTTTTATGGCAAAAAGCCATCTGTGAGGCACATTAGGACCTTTGGGTCCTATGCATGGGTGAATATCCCTAAGGCAAACAGAAAAAAGGGGGAACCCAAGGCTAGGAGGCTCAGATTTGTCGGGTACGACCAATCATCAAAGGGCTGGCGGTTCGCGTTTGGGGATGGGAGAGTTTTGATTTCCAGGAATGCTGAATTTGAGGAGCAGGCCAACTGGTCTCATGTCCATGCTAATTTAGATGTGGTTTTGCCTTCATTTGTTGGTGGAAATCAACCTGAACAACAGCAGCAGCAACAGGCTGCTGAGTCAGGCACTGGTATTTCCCCAGACTTGAGAGGAGAGGGTTCCAAGCATGAATCCTTTGATGTGGAAAGTGATTCAAATGCAGATTCTGACAATGATCAGGCTCAGCCTGTTGTCCCCCGTCGCTCTAACAGAGAGACAAAGGGAGTGCCTCCTTTAAGATTCACAGCACAGAATGTAAAAGTTTGCCAGGTGACTTTTGAACCTGATAATTATACTGATGTTTTAAAGTTGCCAAAAGAAGAACAACAAAAGTGGCAAGAGGCAATGGAAAATGAAATGGAGTCCATCAAAGGCCATGATGTTTTCCGTATTGTGGCATTGCCACAGGGAGAAAAGGCTGTAGGTTGCCGTTGGGTATATAAGAGAAAGCAATTGCAGGATGGGGGTGTCAAATACAAAGCACGTTTGGTTGCAAAGGGGTATTCACAGATACAGTATCAAAATTATGATCAGGTTTTTGCACCCACTGTTAAAGTACAAAGTGTAAAGATTGCTTTATCTATTGCAAGTTTAAATCAACTTAAAGTCAATCACTTTGATGTAGAGACTGCATATTTAAATGCTCCATTGGATGAGTGCATCTATATGGAGCAAGCTCCTGGGTTTCACAGTGGGGGAGCAGACCAGGTTTATTGCCTCAATAAAGCCTTGTATGGTCTCAAGCAAAGTGGCCGATGTTGGTACCTTTGTTTGGATGAACAGCTGAAGAATGTTGGTTTTCAGAACAGCATTGCTGATCCATGTTTGTATACAAGGGGTGTTAATCAGAATTATGAAATCGTCGTCGCTTTTGTGGATGATTTCTGCCTGATTACACAAACTGATGTTCAGGTGCAAAGATTTAAACAGGAATTGGGTTCAAAATTCAAATTGAAGGACCTTGGTCAAATTAGAAACTATTTGGGAGTAGATTTTCAAAGGTTTGAAAATGGTGATTTTAAAATGAGTCAAGTTCAAAAGATTGAAAGAGTTTTGGATCTTTGTAACATGTCTCAATGTAAACCTGCTCGAACTCCTATGTGTTGTGATTTCATAAATGTCACAGATTCTAGGCCATTTGAACATCCTGAACTTTTTCATTCTGTAATTGGAAGTTTATTGTATATTGCAAGATGGTCACGTCCAGATATACAATATGCTGTAAATGTTTTGTCTAGAAAAGTGTCAAAACCAACTCAACATGATTGGCAAGGTTTGAAACGCATATTAAGATATTTGCGTGGAACTTTGGATTATGGCGTGAAAATAAGTTCACAAGGTTTTCATGAGTTGGAAGCTTTTTGCGATGCCAGTTTTGCCAGCGAAATCCAAAATAGATATTCTGATTCAGGGATGATAATTTTTTATGCTGGCACTGCCATACACTGGGGGTCAAAAAAGCAATCCACTATTGCTTTAAGCTCGGCAGAGGCAGAATTTGCCGCGTTGTCAAGCGTGGTAAATGAGCTGATTTATCTAAAACAAATTTTTAGTGATTTAGGTATGCCAATTTCAGAAGCTGTTAAAGTTTTTGAAGACTCTCAAGCATGTATAGCGATGGCTACAGCACAAGGTGTTAAAAATAGAACAAAACATGTGGCTGTAAAATTTCAGAATGTTAGGGAAGCTGTTCAAAATGGTTTAATTGATTTGGTGTATTGTCCCAGTGAAGAAAATATAGCAGATTTATTTACTAAAGCGTTGGGAAATATTAAGCATGATTTTTTGTGTGACAGACTGGGTATGATATGTCAATGTCTGGATGAAAAATTAGAGGGGTGTCAGGGAAAATAGTTTTTGAGATCAGGAGTTTGTCTCCCCCTCCCTGAATAATTTTTTAGCCAGACATGCCTGGCGCCATCTTTGGCTATTAGAGGGTAATAAATCTGTCTGTTCTGTTATTCTGTTCTTTAGGTTTGTATGTGAGAAACGAAACTTAAGATTACTTTCGGTTCTCCCAAGGACTAAGTATTATGGTCTATATAATTGGGAGGGGTTATATTGTTTTGTTCCTGAGATGAAAAGAGCTTCAAGCTTGTGTGTACCTCTCTTGCTTAGAGAGAACCTAGAAAACATGGTTAAATGCTTTCTGTTATTGTTTTCTTTTTTATTTAATTGTTATTAATAAAAGCCTAAAAGAATTTTGGCATGGACTTACTTTTGCACCAAAGGAGTATTTGTTTGCTCACAAAGCACACGTTTTCGTTGCTTATCCCCTGTTCGGATGAACAGGGAGTGACTGCGCTCTGCACAGATCTGTGACACTGTTTTCTTCTTTACTACATCAATTGACTCAAAACATGTTCCTTTAAGCACCAATTTCACTTTAGGGAAAAGAAAAAAGTTGCATGGTGCCAAATCTGGCAAATCTGGAGGGTGTTCAAGTTTAGTAATGTGTTTATCAGCCAAAAACTGCTTCAGAGAAAGTGCTGTGTGAGCAGGCACAAGTCTTGATGGAGAATGAAACATTTTTTTCCACACTTCTGGCATTTTTTTCTGACTCTTTCTCTGAGCTTTGTCAAAACTTCCTTTTAATAATGCTGGTTCACTGTTCTGCCTTCTGGAACTCATTTGGCCAAAATTACGCCCTTAATGTAAAAACAAACAAACAAATGAGCATGGCTTTGAATGTGGACTTGCTTTGACATCCTTTTTTTCATTCTTGGTGATTTTAGTGTTTTCCATTGCATTGGCTGTTGTTTTGTCTCAGGATGATACTGGAAGATCCAGGTTTCATCACAAGTGATGATTTTTTGAAAAGGGTTTGGGTCCACCTCAAGTTGCTGCAGAATGCCACGTTGCTCGATTTTTAAACTTAGCATTTTTCCGGCACACAACAGACAACACAACTGTTTTAAAACAACAACTGACAATTAAAGGAATGGCAAAGAGTGTTGATGTTTGTCATACAGGTTCTGGCATGTTCAAGGCCACCACTCAGGCATTCACAATCAGCTCTCTCTGATTTGTCTGAAAGGTAAAAACACAGTCTCATTATTTAACAGACAGTCCTCATATATGGTCTTTTAAAGAATGTTAACGTCTTAATGTTTACTGTTGTGATATTATAAATTGTTTAATCACTTTTGAAATAACTCCTATTTATACTTTTATTAATTAATTTTTAAATAGTTTTAATCTGTATTGCTTTTAAACATGTTGCTAGCTGCTTTGAGTCCTGCTATTGGGAGCAAGGCAGGATATACATGAATTAGATAAATAAATAAATAACTTCGGTAGCTGCAAAATGAGAGCAAAAGTAGTTTGCATGGAATTAATTCAGTAGGAAGGAGAGAGAGGCAGAATCTTTCTCTTCCCTGTAGGCTCAGGCTAAAGAAAATTGCTGCAGCATCATCTAACAGCTGGAAGAGACCACAACAGCCATTGTGTGCATGTGTTTCCCCTTGTTTGTTAGACTTGGTGTTATATATCTGAACAGTGTACTCTGTACAGCTATGACTGAAACTGAATGTGTCATGCATGATGACATCAGAAGGGTCTGCCCCTTGTGGCATCACAAGCTCTCATTCCAAGGTCTCAGGATTTGGCCCTGAAATCTCAGGATCTGGGACAATCCTGACCTGGCAACCCTAATTGTGGGAGTTGAAGTCCAACAATATCTAGAGAGCCAAATGTTCCCTACTTGGAATGAAATACTTTCCCTATTCTCTCCCCTACCAGTGCTGCTCAGTTTTACCAGGGCTGTTGCCAATTCAATAACAAAAATGTGCATCCACTGCATTAATGTAAAATTAGTGGGATTTCTGTATTTTAAGACCACAGATACTTTGCCCTTCTCTGTGTTAGAACGCAGGCATATACTGATTGGCAGATATGCAATTATGAGCCTACAATTCTGTATAGTTTTGTTTCTCATGTTGAATCCAATATGAAGAATTCATTTTTGTCTGTTTAATTTCTGTAGTATGGTCCTGGTGGTAGAAGACCAGTGAGTATGACCAGCTTTTTATCTGACTGTGATATTTTCTCATTTTTCTCGTGTTGGTAAATCCATTTGCCTAAACACTACTAAAATTAGGTCCCAGTAGAATCTAAAACAAGAGGATGTGATGCAAGCCATTCTATCTGCATACCCTTTCATTCCCCAGAATGTAATTTTTAAAGTAATTTGTTTCTCTGTTATTTTTAAAAGGTGGAGCAGTGCAAGAAACAAATGCAGAAATACATATGGGCTGCTTTCAGATGAACTATAAATTTGTGTGAGAAGCTAGCAGTCTCCAAAGGTTTTTCATCTGCACCTTGCCCAAGGCCTTTCCTAAAACCAGATTCATTTCATTATGGTTTCTTATGCTGTCTAAATACAACCACTGTAATTATTTAGGGCTTACTACACTCCCAAGCAAAGCGGCACTGCTGTAGTCAGTTTCTATCTTCCTTACTTCATGATGTCATCATTATTTTGTTCCGGTCCTGTAGGAGACCAAGGTAAAACCATGCCTTTTTGCTAACTGGAAAAATACGTTAGCACAAAGATGCAGCTTTACCTCAGTCGCCCATGGGACCAGAACACCAGAAGAATGACAATGTCATGCAGTAAGGCAGTACAGAAGATGGAACCTTCCTGCTGCACTGCCGTTTTGCTTTGGAGTACAGTAAGCCTCTTAGATATATAGGTCATCTCCTGTATCTGCAGAACCAATATCTGCAATTTGAGTTATCCACGTCTGGAAAAAAAAAATAGAGACACATACCATATAGTTGCACCGGAAAATGCCTAGAGAGGTGTTGTCTCTAGGAATCACTAGGTCCTCCAATGCAACTCTATGGTATTTTTTGTGCCAGGAGTCCTTTATTTTAATAGGGATTGCTATTTGAGGTTTCACTTATAAACGGTAAGTCCAGGAACATATCCCTCGCAGATCAGCAGGGGAATGACCTGTAGTATTTATATATAGTATTTGTATGCAGCTTATTATGTATAGGTTGTATAAGTGCAAGTGTGCCACAAATTCTGGGTTTACTTCCCTCCCTTTAAAAGCCTGAACTCACTATTCTGGAAGGAGAAAGAGCACATAGAAGGGAAATATGCATAGATTATATCATGCCTATGAGAAACTTATACCTGAAGTGAAACTACAAGGAATGAGAGGATTGGCATACTGGATGCAGCCCACCCCATATGCTGATTCTAAACTGATTTACTTGGAAATGATGTCAGGTTGGTATCAGCGGAAATGGCTTCTCAGTATGCTTAAAGGGTAGGGCATCTCTGTGGAAGTTCATTTCTCATATAGAATAAAAGGAGAACAAATAAAATTGTTCTATTTCTGTTTTTGTAGGGTGGCCCTGGCAGAAGAAGCTCATGGGTAAAGTAAATTTTATTTACCTGATAGTGGTATTTCTCCTGTTGCTGGATACACAGATTGTCCCCTTGATTAAAGTGTTCACTTCTACTGACACATCTTTAAAGCCCTTTGCATTGCTACATGTGGCTTGTCTATACGAGGGGAAAAGAAGCAGATTGCTCCACAGTAATGACAATTCACAGCAGCTGCAATTTGTCTTGATGGGTTTTTTTTTGCAGGCATAAGCTTCACATACCTGTGGATCCAGATGGCAGCCGCAAGTGAATTACTCATATTTTTACTTCACACAATTTGCTGCCACTGAACATTTAAAATAAAAACTATCCCCAAAATGCAATAGAGTGATATTTTGCCTTCATGAAAACAACAACACCCCGTTTTATCACCTTAGTGCTCATTAGTGCTGTTTTCTTCATAGGCTAGTTTCTTCGATTGGCTTCCACTGCCAGTAAGTATACAAAAGCTTTCTTCCACATGTAATGGTGGTGAACATATCTCTGCTATTTTAGTGAACATGATGAAGATATGCCCTCAAACCTAGGGGATAGGAGGGGCAATTTTGACCTGGCTTTTCACTTCTCCTCTTACCTGTATTAGGCCTGAGGCTTTTTTCAAGCCTGGAAGCGACCAGAAATCATTTCCACTCTTTGAGGCTAAAACAGGTGGAGGAACAGAGAAAAATGTCCTGGTTAGTGTGCAGCTTGGACCTCAAAGACCATTCAGTAAAAACCACCTTGTCTTTTAATTAAAGTGGTGCTGGAAGCAGTAACACCTTATTCCAAATTTCCCAATGACCTCAGTCAGTGTTTACATGTCAGTGTTTTAAAGAAGAAGAAAGCAAGATAGAACCCTGCCAGGTCTTGGAAAATACATTCAGGGGGGTGGCTGTGTTGGATATGCAGCAAAACAAAATCCAGACCCCACAAAAAAAGGTGATACCTTTATTGGCCAACCAAAATGCAAAACACACGATGCAAACTTTTGAAGTTCTACTTTCAAAGCTAGTAGAGCTTTGAAAGCTGCATCATGTGTTTTGCATTTTGGTTGGCCAATGAAAGTATTGCTTTTTTGTGGATTCTGGATTTTGTTTAGATCCTGGAAAATTTTGGAGACTCTAGGGTTGGCTATATGGAGCCAAAAGAAACTGATTGCTCCGCAGTAATAGTAAATCTCAGCAGCTGTGACTTGTCTTAATGGTTTTACAGCCCCCACAAACTTTGCATTCCCTCTAGCCAAGATGGCAGCCGTGAGTAAATTACTCGCATTTTTAAATCTGCTCCCACTGAACTTCTTTAAAAAACAAACAAACAAACCTATTGCACAAAAGTGATAGTTCACTTATTTTACAAAAAAAGAGAGAAAAGAGATGAAACAAAACCCCATTTAATCGCCTTAACAATCGCTCTCTAAGGCAAAAATCCAACATGGCAGCAGCAGGCGCTTGCCCTGTTAGCAAGCCCCACCCAGCTGTGCTTGTCCAGCCAATCAGGTTTGTACTTCCTCTCATACAGGAAAGTGATTCATATCAAATTGCTTGTCCCAGTGAGTGGTAATGCACATTCCCCTTGCTGCTTTTTAAAAGAAACTCTGGGAAAAGTCACAAAGGCTTTTCCTATGGAGTTTTTGCCAGTCCACCCACCCCTTTCACAATACGGCAAAACAACACAGATTGCCATTAGGACAGGTCGTCTTCTCACATTCTGTGAGGAGGATTTTTGTTGTTTAGACAACCCCTCTAACATAGAATTCCCCATTCACCATTCCGACTGAGGAATTCTGAGAGCTATCATTCAAAAAAAGAAACTTTTCCAAGCTCTTAACCTTGTAACATAAACATATATCTTTGAGCATGTCTTTCAGTGCCACCTTCTGGAAATCACTATGAAAGCAGGAATGGAAATACAGTGTAGGGATGACAACAAATATTCATAAATATTTGAAAAATGGGTTTCTTTGGGGTTGAAAATCCTTTGCAGTTTGGGACATATTCTGTGTGAAAGCACACAGAGATTTTTGTGCAGAAAACAAGATTTTCTGGAAAGAAAACAATTTTTCTGCACAAAAAACAGCAAATAACATTTTTGCACAGGAAATGCTGTGTTCTGTACAAAATAATAATCTTATACAGTAATCTTTATTTCGAAAAGTAAGAATAACCACATTCACACACGCATTCAGACATAAAGCATTCATGCAAGACTAGTGAAATAAAGTGGGAGAGATGGAGACAGAGGAATAGAGAAGGAAGTTTCTAATGGGTGATATGACACTTTTTCCTGAAGAGATGAGGTTGCGGAGGAAGCCAGCAGGGTGGGAGTCCCAATCTGGAACAGCTCACAGTATGGCATGGAGTAGGTAGGAAGGTGAACTGAGAGCACTTGAGTGGAGTTTCCAAGGGGTTTTTATAGTAAATGTTTGCTTTCTGGGCATGCAATTTTGAGTGAAAGACAATGCATTGAGCTGTTGCTCAGAGAGCGACAAAGGCTTTTTGGATATGTTAATAGCATCTTGATGGTTTAATACTTGGCGAATGAAAGAGAGGACACAACTTCCATTGTTTAGGATGAGGGAAACTAATGAGGGTAGTTTGCAGGTTTTGGGTTGCCAGGCAGGGCAAATGGGATTACCCATGTGTTAGGTGTCTTCCGTTGCTTTGCAAATTAGCATTTCTTTTCGAATTTAGATGGCTTATCCTTAAGTGCATTCCTGGCTAAGTAAACCTTGTCTTTGGGTTTTTCCCAGTTTATGTTAATGGCATTACTTTGTGGAAGATCACATTTGACCTAATGATTAAATATTGCCAATTTATTAATACAGATATGGGGCTGAGGGTGCCAGGAT
This sequence comes from Gambelia wislizenii, assembly GCA_030847615.1. NCBI lineage: Eukaryota > Metazoa > Chordata > Lepidosauria > Squamata > Crotaphytidae > Gambelia > Gambelia wislizenii. Next base: position 28,518,346 of record JAUMIR010000010.1, on the reverse strand, counting down.
AGGTAGCAGTAACTTTACAAAGATTTATATCTTTGGTAGAGTGCCATCAGTCCCCAGCCTATCCACAGTGAAAGATATCAAAAATTGTCAAGAGATCTGGAATAATGCATTGTTTGCTACTACCAAATGGTATTTTGGAAGCAGCCCAGGAAAGAGAGAATCTACCAATCTGGATAACCTGTGTCTTTCTTCTTGTAGTCTGGTTTCAGCAGCTGGTTGTCAGTAAGTATATGGAAGAGGTTTTCTTGTCTGTCTGAGTTGTATGATCCCAGAGTTGAACATTGAACATGAGGTTTGACTGAATGGGGAAAAAAGATTTTAGCCTCTGGAGAAGCAGATTGCTTGGTTGTAATGGCCATTTGCAGCAGCTACCTTTTGTCTTAATGACTTTTTTTGCATAAGCGTAGCATGTCTGCAGATCCAGATGGCGAATGCGAGTGAATTACGTGTGCTTTTAAATCACCTCAATTTGCCACCACCGAACATTTTTTTTAAAACCTGTTTCATATGTCTGATAGAGTGATATTTCACCTTTATAAAAAAGAAAAAAACAACCACACCCCATTTTATCGCTTTAGCACTTGCTATGGTGAAAATCCAACATGGTGGCTCCAGGTGCTTGCCTTGTTAGCAAACTCTGCCCCGATGCTCATCCAGCCAATCAGCTTTATGCTTCCACTCGTATGGGAAAGCAAATCAATTCAGTCACTTGACCCAACAAGCAGGAATGCACATTCCCCTACTGCTTTTAAAAAACTCCAGGAAAAGCCACAAAAAAAAAAAAAAAAGCTTTTCCTTCAAGGTTTTTTTGGTGTTTTTGGCCCCCCTCCTTCTGAATATGACAAAATGATGTGAAATGCCATTACGACAGTTCATATTCACCTCGTGTTCCGTGAGGAATATTTTCGCCATTTAGACAACCCCACTATGTTTTAGTAATAGACTGGCAAACACAGGGTAAGGGAACCCAGATTCAAACATGTCATTAACAATGACATTTTCTACAGGTCTGCCCCCATCCCTGACTAGACCAATGGTTCCCAGATTCAAACCCTCCAACTGTTCCTATTTGATAGGGAGAATCCTGATTATTCCTGTCCTCCTGAATTTTCATCTGCTTTTAAAATGCCTCAGCTTCTCTCTTATTCTCCCACTTATTTTCTCTTATTCTCCCCTTTGTGCTCAGCTTACTTCAATTGCTGCAAACTGTGTTCAAAGTGCAAGTGTAGCTGGCACTCCACTATCTAAGCAGAGGAGAGAGAAGTTAGAATCTTGTCCTTCCCAGTGGGCTTAGGCAAAAGCAAACTGCTGAAGCCTCTCCTAGCTTGTTTGTTCATTCCTATTAATACTAATAACACACTCTGGTCCTGTCTATACGAGGAGGGAAAATATGAACACGTTTGAAAAAACAGGCCATTCACAAGGACACAACCTGTCTTCGTGGTTAAAAGAGCTCCCCTAAACTCTGCATGGCCCCCTAGCCAAGATAGCAGCTGCAAGTGATTTACTCCTGATTTTAAATCTGCTGCTGCCTATTCTTTTTTTTTTTTTTAAACAGTTTCCCATGGTGTGCACATGCAATAGTTTGTATTTATAAAAAGAAAAAGAAAAAAAAGAGTATAAGCTCGCCATTTGATCGACTTACTGGACCCTCGCTTAGCTGAAAATCTAACATGGGTGGCAGCATCTGCTTTCTCTGTTTGCTAGCCCCACCTCCATGCTCATCCAGCCAATCAGATTGCACTGCCACTCTACAATTCTATGATTCTATGATTCTATGAAACGCGACTGGCCAAATGATCGCACATCCGCATGTCCTACAAAGATTTTATAAGATCTGGATGAAGCCCTGGATGCTACTCACACAGACTTTGTGGTGGATTTGGCTGCTCCCCTTCCTAGTGACACGTATTTGTGCAAATGTCCGTATGAACAGATTGCCTTACGTTCTCATCCCATTCATATTATTTTCACCATTTAGACAGGCCATCTAATGTTGCTTGTCCATGTGTGTTCCAGGTTTCATCTGTGAAATGTTGGAGGGTATGCAACCTTGGCTATCCCAGATGTTGCTAGACTCTAACTCCTAGAAGGTCCAGTATGGCCAATGTGAGATATTCTATGATCTGTAGTCCAACAACATCTGGGGAAACCACTGGCTGAAAACCACAGATTTAAAGAAACAGAGTGGGGATGGATCTGCCTCAGTCTTCTGGGAAAAGGAGCAAGATAAATATAATAACTTCTTATGCTTCAGGACCAACATCTACATTCAACCAAATGAAGTAGGACTGTAAACATGGGTGATGTTTGTTAACAGAAAGTATCTAAAATCCCAAAGAAGTACTCTTGAGAGCACGGACTGTTGCCTGACTTTCCCTCTTTATTTTTTTTTAAAGAGCCTTTTCAGCCAGAGAGATCAACACCGACCAGTAAGTAATGTCGGCATGTGTGTGTGTGTGTGTGATAGTCACACAGCTTTTGTCTGTTTTCAGGGCAAAAAAAGGTTGGGCTAGACATGAAGGGCTCTCTGCTGAGGAAGGTGCTAGCTTGCTTGATTTAGCACAGGGCTGGGAATGATATGACCCTGCAGATATAGTTGGACTACCATGTACAGCATTTCTCACCCTGGCCATGCTGGCTTGGGCTAGTGGGAGTTGCAACCCAACAACATCTGGAGGGCCACATGGTTCCCACCCTGGATAAAGAACAATATTTTGGATACAGAGAAATGAAGACAGATGAAGCTTGTCTGCAAATGATTGCCCATCTAACAGGATAAAAAACAAAAGACCCTCACAGAAATCTAAAGACTTGTATGCATCAGCTTCCATGAGGTTTTTTTTTTTTTTTAATTGATGGTGTTTGTAGAAACAAACAAGTTCAACAACTGTATTTCCTCCTTCCTTTTCTGTAGGGTGGGCCTGGCTACTACCCTCCTCCTCTTCCTCCCAGATTTCCTGGCTCTGGGTATCCTGACCTAGTGAGTATGACATCTGACTCCTTTGCTTGTGTCTTATCTCACTTTTGGATAGATATCAGGTGAACAACTGGACCCTAGATCTTTGAAGGTGACAGAGTACATATGTATCACATTCAAAGACAATGAAAAACCCTCCCTTTCTCTAATTCCTCCCCTTCCTCCTGCCTTTCTCCCAGTTTGAGACAAACACAGGGTGCATCTACACTATAGAAATAATGCCGGTTGACACCACTTTAACTGCCATGGCTCCATCCTACAGAATCCTGGGATTTGTAGTTTCGTGAGGCACCACTATGCTTTGGCAGAGAAGGCTAAAGACCTGGTAAAACTACAAATTCCAGGACTCCATAGGATGGAGCTACAGCACTTAACGTGGTGTCAAACGGCATTATTTCTACAGTGCAGATGCACCCACAATTAGAAAATTCACAGCATACGGATGGCACTGAACCCCTAAATTCCAGAAAACCACCCCCGGTGGTGTCATGTATATGTTAAATAGCATGGCGGGGGGAGAATTGAGCCCTGAAAGCCCCCACAGGCAGTTTGACAGGGTCAAACAGGAGTCTCACAGCATCTTCTGGGTTCAACCCTTCAGGAAAAAATGAAGCCACCATAATGCAGTGCCTCCAAGTCTCAGCCCATGGTCAATAGTATTGAAAGCTACTGAGAAGTCTGGCTGAACCAACAGGGAAATGCTCCATCTGTCCCCCCATATATTTACACAAGGGACCACTTTTTATTAGAGCTATTCACTGTTATTCCTTCCTCTACAAAAAAATGGGTTTCCCAATGCTTGGAAAGTCTAGTAAAGAAGAATAGCACAGAGGTGGGATTTTGCAGTTTTCACCCACACATCCAGAAGTGTTTTGGAAAATTATGCTGTTTAGATATATATACTGTGGCTTTTTTTTTCTGTGTTCAAGAATTGTGTTTTTGTTTTTAAAAAGCATTATGTACAAAAATGCTTCAGAACACAGGTGTGTGGGTGGCTAGTGCAAAAACCAGCTTTTCTGTGTAAAAAAACATTTTCCACAATAAATTCCATGCATGTTTCTGGAAAGCTGGGGGATTTTTTTGAAAAATTTTTTGCACAGAAGTTGTGTTCTGCTTTGGGAAAGGAAGTGCTCTAACTAACCAAGAAGAGCTGTCCTAGCAGTTTCCTTTCTGCTTCCAATGTCTGCCCTGAGCACAGTTAGACTGCAAAACTCAACTAATTTTAAAATTATTGCCTATATAGTAAATACATCCATGAGGTGGTGTTAGTTGACTTTGACTTATGGTCATCCTGTCCTAGGGTTTTTTTGGCAAGATTTATCCTGAGAAAGTTTGTCATTGCCTTCCCTTGTGGTTGAGGGAATGTGACTTGCCCAAGGTCACCCAGTGGGTTTACATGGTTGAGATTCATACCCTGTTCTCCCATAGTCCTAGTCCAACACTCAAGCCAGGACATCACCCTCACTCTCACATTTATGGGTAGATATTGTAAACTGACCGAGTAAATGTCAAGATGGAAAAGGGAGCAAAAGGTAAGGGAGCACACCCCAGATTTTGGGGGGCAGGGATTCTTTTGTTTTTCTGTTTCTGTAAAGTACATTGGGGATGAAGGTCTGGCTTCATTGGTGCTTTACCTTTTTAATGGAAACCAACAGGATCAATGTTTTTTTTTTCTTTTCTGTAGGTTGATCCTGGCTTTTCTCCCAGCTTTGGCCCTGGTGGCTTCAATGGCCCAGTGAGTATAATGAATTTAATTTGTATGCTGGTACCATCTTGTATTTCTCTACTTATGGACAGCTAAGAGAACAACCATTGTGTTAAAAAAAAAACTTAAAAGGTGAAAAAGTGTGTTTTTGTAAAAAATAAATAAATTACAAGGTAACTCAAAAAGAACATATCACTAATGCATTGCTGGCAAAAGAGCAAGTAGAGGCCGATGTGTTACTTGGAACAAATAGTGAGCAGTGCCCAATGCGTTCCTTTTAAAATCCATGTTCTGATAGTACCCATGATCTCCTCAGCAATGAAGTAAGAACCTAGGGGGAGAGTCCTACTGGACCAGACTCATGGATTATCAGCCGACCATCTTCTTCCCATAGATGCCAACCAGATAGCTTTGAGAAGTCCATGAGTATAACATTAAGGCAATGAATGTCATTGCTGTCCATTGACTGGTATTCACTTGTCAGACACTGGTCAGAATCCTGTATCAGCTATACTCAGATCTAATGGAAATATCATTCACCCATGCTTCAGTTGCTGGCAGAATGGGCCACCTTCTCCCCATGCAGAGGATGCTGGGTAAAGTAGATTTGAGAGGGAGTTACAATAGTGGCAATACGGGTTGCTCCCCATTTATGTGGAATTGGTACTTCCGGTTTCACTTAGAGGAAAAGGTCTCTCTAGGCATCTGAAGGACCATAGAGTCATGCTGGAGGTGGTCTCTCTAGGCATCAGGAGGTCAGTCCTCCAGGATGACTTTATAAAGGTGTTTTCTCTAGGCATTTTCTAGGTCCTCTAGTGTGATTCTATGGTGGTTCACTATTATACACAGTTTCACATATGAGAGGTAAGTCTGGGAATGTATCCACCACCTAAATTGGGGGGAACCTGTAATGGCAAAATCATAACTAAGTAGTGATCATGAATATGAAACAGTTACAAATGAGTAAATCTAGGTAACTTTTTCATATTCACAATCACTATGTAGTCATGATTGGGACCCTATTGCCATAATCATACACACACACCCTGCAGTAATCCACTTTACTGGACATCAGCTGCAAGGGAAGAAGGAGCTCCAACACTGCCAGTGATCAAAACATGGTTGAATGGTGTTTCCATCAGATTTGGGGAGGTTGGGCTAGGTGAGGTTACTTAGGACTTTTTCGGATGAGGTTTTATAACACTAGCAGCCTCGTCCCCGTTGCGAGGCTGCTGCGCTGCAGGGCGTCCCTTTCGGATGATGCTCTGCCCTGCTGATCCTCTGCCAATACTGTTACATAACCGCAGGGACGCTGCAGCATTATATTTAGCGATTTTCTAATCACGATCAACTTTCATGATTAGAAAACTGCCAAATATAACGCTGCAGCATCCCTGTGGTTATGCAACAGTATCGGCAGAGGATCAGCAGGGCAGAGCGCCATCCGAAAGGGACGCCCTGCAACGCAGCAGCCTCACAACAGGGACGAGACTGCTAGTGTTATAAAACCTCATCCGAAAAAGTCCTTAGTTAAATATATTTAACTAATATATAAGCATAATATAACTAATATATATAATATATAATATAATATAACTAATATAAGCAGTATATTTAACTAAGTAGCTGATACAAGATTTCAGCCAGCCTCTGTTCCATATAACCTTTCAAGTGACAACCATTGCTAAACATGTCTTCCAGTAATGTCCAATGTCTCTCTTTTAACTTCTTTAGGGAAAACCGGAAGGTGAACCCTTGAAAGAGGGTTTACATCTTTTCATGCTTTATTTTATTTGTTATTCACCCCCAAAAGGGAACTCAGCAGTGGGATTTTGAATTTAGTTGTAGTGCAAACATTGCTCTCTCTGTTAGCTTCCACAGGAAAGCTTAGAACTGATCCTCAGAAGCTGAGGGTTTGCTTCTTCTGTATTAGGCTGAACATATAAGTAATTCTACCTTTTCTCTACTAATCCCCTATGAGTATTCATATCCTGCAAGCACAACTTGCATCTCTTGTATCATTTTGAAATATGAACATTGGTTCTGTTTTGGTTTTAGCTTCTTCCAGAATTTCCTGAACATGTGAGTATGCATTTCTACCCAAAGCACTAACCTCTTTTATATAATTCCAAAATATTAATATTTCCTGCTGTTGAGTATGAATATTTCTTGTTAATCTCTTTGATAATATCCAGAATATATCACTATTGATTTCCTACAAAAATATTTCCATCTTTTGCATAATTTTGAGAGAGGAGCATTTCTTGTTTCTTTTATAGGCTTTTCCAGCATATCCCAAACCTGTGAGTAGTGATTTCCTTCAACAAAATTTGCCTCTTCTTTCTTGTCTTGAAGGGCCATTCCTGCCTTTTCTCTTTTAGCTTTCTTTAGCATTTATTTCCTAGAAATAAAAGTTTGTATTTTCTGGAGCCCTATTTGTATGTTGTTCTTCAGAGTAGAATCAACATAGAAGGGGAGACAGGGTGTGGTAGTTGCTCCTCACCTGTCATTGTCTCTGTTGCCTTCCATGACTTGGAGGGATGACTTCTGAACCAGGAAGCCTTCTCCACTCAGATAGGCACCTGACATGAAACCCTTAGAAATATTCCTCACAGCCAATGTATCGCTCCAATTCATGACAGGCAAAGAGAATGGCATGTTCATCTTCACTCTGTTATACGAATTACTGGTTTCCATGGAAAGTCCATGCAAGATCTTACTTTCAATGGGGAATTTGAAGCAACTCAAAATGGCATAGCAAGAGGTTGTGCAACATACGGGATCTTTAAACCCTGTTTAACTGGGTGTAGCGAAGGAAATACACAGGAGTCAGGTGTACAAACACTGGATGGAACTTTATTGAACTGAAGCATTCACACACCACACACATTCATTTTATCAAGAAAACAAGACTATCAGAGTAAGGCAAAAAATAGTTAGAAGGGAATAGTTAAGGCTACAGGGTATACTGCACCTGATTCTTGAAGCTAGGTTCTCCTTATGAGAAGCAGTGTAACTCTTGAGCAACAGCAATGAAGGCATCAGGAAGTGGGGTGGGCGGAACGTAAGGAGGCGATGTTAGGATCAGGGAACCAGGAATGGAGCACTTAGCTCAGCAGAGAAGCCAAATAAGAGTCCAGGGCATGTTAGCAAGGGTAGGAGGAGAAGCAGGGTAGGGAGGTAAGGAAAGGAGCAGCGTGGATTTAGTTAGAAGGTGGGACTGAACCAAAGAACTTAAATTTTCCTGGGGTTTTTATAAGAAAATACCCCTTTGAAGATGTGCCTTGAACAAAAGAAACATTTGATTTCCGATAATTCTCAAGTGTTTTACAAAGGGATTTCGGACTGCCACGATCTAGGAGATTGGGGCAATCTGATATTTTAGTGATTGACAGGCGACTCTCTTTAGTCTGTCTGATGCAGGTCTGTCAGTTTCATCTACATAGCAATGAAGTTTCCTCTGTATGTTTGATGCCTGTAGGATACCTGTCTCTTCTGGAGACATGGTGCTTCCATTTCAGAGAAGATGCAAGATGTTTGTATCCAGGTGTGAATTTGTGGAGAATTTATGGGGCCTCTCCCAGGCATTTCCATGCTTGCCCTCAGCTTAACTTCAGACTTGATTTCCTGGTAGCCCTTGCAGGGCCGGTTTAAGGAATTTTGGGGCCCCCTGCAATGCTTTACTTTGGGGCCCCCATATGACTTGAAGGCACATGGGCAAGAAAGAAAGAAAGAAAGAAAGAAGCCCTTTCTGAGGGAGACAACCCTCAAATTCCCTGTCTCTCTCTCTCACAAACACACTCACCCTCTCCGATGTGCCTCTCCCTCCAGTTTTTGCCACGGAGGGCTGCTGTTTCTTTCTCTTTCTCTTTCTCTTTCTCTTTCTCTTTAGTTTTGGAGAGGCTGTTTTGTTTGTTTTTTAAAAAAAAGCCAGCAGGAGGTTTTTGGAGAAAGAGGGTAAGAGGGGGCTCCTCCCGGCTGTCTCCTGGCTGTTCCTTCGTCAGATTAAGGAGGCCAACACGGGGCCCTCTATTGACCTTGGGGGCCCCTCTTGACCTCGGGGCCCCCTGCCAATGCTGATTTGGCAGACAGGTTAAACCAGCCCTGAGCCCTTGGAGGGCCCATAAAGCCAGACTTGATATCAAAACCCTGTTTCCACTGTGGAGGATTATGGCCTTTGCAGTGGGGATGCTGGGATGTCTCATTACAACTCTTCCCACAGCCCTTTCATGGTACATAATTATAGTACTATGATTCCACTTTAACTGTCATGGTGGTATCCTGTGGAATCCTGGCGTATGTAGTTTGATGAGCAACTAAAGCTCTCTGGTTGAAACCTCTAAATATCCCTCCTTGAACTACAATTCCCAGGTTTCCATTGGATGCTGTCCAGACAGTTAAAGTGAATCAAAGCACTATAATTGTGTAGTGTGAAAAGGCACCCAGTTAGTGTTGATTCTGCACTGAATAAAGATGCCTGAATAAGTATTTGTATTATTCTTACATGGAAGTAAGTGCTTCCTTTTCTTTTGTAACTTCTGAAAGAATATCCCCAGGTGAACGTCAATTTTTTTTCCTCAAAAGCTTGGCAAATCCTACATTGCCTTGAAATAAGATTGATCCGTGCCTTCTGTTGTTTAGATTTTTCCAGGATATCCAGGAAAAGAATTTACGGTGAGTATTTCTTTCACCCCCAAAGACTAGTATGTTCTGTATTATCCTGAGATATTATACTGAGGTATAAGCGATTCTTTATTTTTCTCCTGTAGTCACCTCAGGAACATCCAGGAGATGCATTCCCAATGAGTATTCCTTTCACGCAAACAGACTTGCATGTTCCATACTGTCCTGTGAGAGGAATAATTCCTTGTTTGTTCTCTTGTAGCCTCCTCAGGAAAAACCAGGAAATGAATCCCCAGTGAGTATTTGTTTCACACAAACAGACTTGTGCGTTTCATACGGTGGTGAGCTGGGCTTCTGCCATTAGACAGCTGGGGTTTGGAGTCATTGTTATCAACATGCCCAAAAGTTAACAGGTGTCCAGTGTAGAGGAAGAGTTCATTTGTATTACTGGCTTTGTTTGCATTAGCATGGTAGTTTGAGGCTGCAAAAATGTACGAAGTCTGGGGGAGTGAATTTCCCTTTGTTGCTAACATGATTGCTGGGGGTGGGGGAGAGATGCATCCCACTTGTGCAATTTGATTTTCTTTGCTTCTGGACTGTATAACCCTTGGGAGTCTACCTCTGATCAGCCTTGGCTTAGGGTGGGGAGTGCACCCCAACCCAGGCTCCACATATGTCCAAGGATGGGGAATTCAATTGCTGGCCAAGGGATAATCTAGGTTGAATTTGGTCAGGGGCCCTGTTTTATAATTGGCTATGAGTGGATGCTGGCCCCCATCAGCCAAAGGGCTGGATATGCTTCTCTGTTGTATACCATCTCATGTCTCATTGACCACCAATAATGCTTCTGCTATAGCACTATGTATGGTTGTGAAAGCTGGACAATGAAAAAGGTGATAGGAAGAAAATCAACTCATTTGAAATGTGGTGCTGGAGAAAAGTTCTATGGACACTGGGGACTGCTAAAAAAAAAACCAGTCAATGGGTCCTAGAGCAAATCAAGCCTGAACTCTCCTTACAAGCCAAGATGACTAAACTGAGGCCCTCGTGCTTTGGCCATATCATGAGAAGACATGACTCCCTAGAAAAGAAAATAATGCTTGTTAAGGTAGAAGGCAGTCAGAAAAGATGAAGGGTGCATTCCACATGGATAAGACATTATCATATGAGGCACATATTTTGGAATTACAGCAAGATAGTAGCAAATGTGGCCCTTACTTATTGCACAGCGTTGGCTCTATCATGTTGCTATCTTTCTGTTCATCTGCTTCTGTAGCGCATCTTATCATTGATGGGGAAAATCTGTCAAGAGCTCCCAATATCATTGCTATGGCAGCATCCCCCTCTGTCTGATAAGGTACTTCCATGACAGTAGCAATATTAAGGAAGTCACATGGCATGAGGGAGCCATGTGACTTCCTCTCCCCCCCTCCCTCTTGGTATTCCAAGCCAGCAAAAATTGCTTTTTCTCTGTGCCTTTCTTTTTTTTCTTTTTTGCTGTGCTTGCGTAATTACCGGGAAATGATAAAATATTTTTTTCAAGTATTTCCCTGTAATTACTGAATCATGGTGGGGGGAAGAAAAAAAAAGGAAGGTACACATGCATGGAGTAGCGTGGTTACAGAGCCGGTGCGATAGGATGGAAATTGCCAAAGGAGAAAAATGGCAGTGCACTCGCGCAAGTGAAGAGGAGGTGAACTAGTTTTGGCTTCAGTACCAATACTTTCTCTTGTTTGCTTCACTAATGCGATTGCTGCAAGAAAGGAGGCTTGTACGATAATGTCCATAGACTCAATCAAGGATGCCACAGCCCAGAGTCTGCAAGACATGAGCAGGACTGGTGACTTGGAGGTCTCTCATTCATGGGGTTGCCACAAGTCAAAGTCAACTTGGCAGCAGTTAACTACAACAACAATAGCAGTAATGTATGTCACTGTTTGGTATTGAAATAACTCTTTGGGGATGCCTGGAATTACACCCAGTTCTGGCAGAGAACACATACTATGACAGGAATAATTCCTTGTTTGTTCTCTTGTAGCCTCCTTTGGAAAAACCAGGAAATGAATCCCCAGTGAGTATTCCTTTCAGACAAACAGACTTGCAGACTTCATAGTATCCTGTGATAGAATAATTCCTTGTTTATTCTCTTGTAGCCTCTTCAAGAAAATCCAGGAAATGAACCTACAGTGAGTGCTCCTTTCACACAAAGAGACTTGCATTTTTTGTACTATGCTATGATAGGAATCACTCCTTGCTTTTTTTTTTTTTTTTTGTAGCCTTCTCAGATAGGTCAAGAACTAGAACCTGAACCTCAGGAAGTAAGTATTCCTTCTGAGAAAATGTGTATCTTTTGATTATGTTAATTACTACCCCTTTACCTTCTTCTGGCACTGCCAGAGAATTTAAAGGTAGATATTACAAAGCCCCTTTGCTTATGGGGTCTTTTATGGGATGTTGATCCAGAAGTAACTTTTGGTCCCCCCCCCCGCCACCTTATAGGCTTCCCAAGATCAACCAGAAGAGGTGAGTATTAAAGTGTTGAATGTGAATTCGAAGGCTTTCACAGCCTTCACAGCATCCATAGATTTTCCTTGGTTTTTTTCCGGGCTGTGAGGCCATGTTCTGGAATAGTTTCTTTCTGATGTTTCGCCTGCATCTGTGGCTGGCATCTTCAGAGAATGGTTGGGTAGGAGTGTATGTGGAGTTTATATACTGTGAACCCCTGTTGGGGAGTATATGTAAATTTGTGTAATTGAATGGTTAGTTTCTGGGTATAGAAATGCAAGGCTCGTTAGTGTCTGTTTGGCTAATGGTTGGTTGATGGACCATTATCTGCTGGGAATCCCCCTGTCCCTGGGTGGAATTCCTTTGTAAGTGTTGAGTTTTTATTCTATTGTTCTTCAAAACTGGGAGCCAGATTTTGTTTACTTTTAAGGTTTCTTCTTTCCCGTTGAAGTTGTCCAGGTGTTTGTGGATTTCAATAGCTTCTCTATGCCTTCTGACATTATAGTTGTTGGCCTGGTCCAGAATACATTTAAAAACACAGAATGATTAATTCTTAATTATTAATTTTATTCCTTATGCAGTTATTAATTTTATTCCTTATGCAGTGCAATTGTTTCTGTTACTTTTTTAGTTGTTGGGTGTGTGTAGCCAATTCAGTATGTTTTGTACTGCAGAGCAATGGCTTATAGCATTCTGATATTTTGAAAAGTAACTATAACCAACTACTTAATTATATTTGAGTAATGAGAGTTAATTTTTAAAATGCAATTATAATGGTAACTAGTTAGCCCTTTGGACCTTGTAACTGTAACTAATTACTTTTCAAAACTAAGTTTCCAAATCCTCCCTTATTCTTTAAGTCTTAAAAAAAAAGACTAAAGACTCTGCCCCCACTTTTCAGCAATTTTCAGTGCAGCCAAACTAGTTGTGAGAGTACCAACTAAAAAGTGATTCTGTGCAATCTGGATTTAGTCTATGCAGCAGGGTTGGGTTTGTGCTTTAGGGACGGGTATTTAGAATGCTTAGCCAGAGTGCTCTAGTGTCTCACTAAACTACAAATTCCAGGATTCCATAAGATGCAGCCATGGCAGTTAAAGTGGAATCATAGTGCTATAGAGGAACTTTTTGACAGTAAGAGCTGTTCGGCAGTGGAACACACTCCCTTGGAGCGTGGTGGGGTCTCCTTCCTTGGAGGTCTTTAAACGGAGGCTGGATTGCCATCTGTCGGGGATGCTTTGATCAAGATTTCCTGCGTGGCAGGGGGGTTGGACTGGATGGCCCTTGTGGTCTCTTCCAACTCTGCAATTCTGATTCTATGATTCTATAATTGCTTAGTGTGAAAGGGCCCTATGTTATTACACTCCCACCTTGCTGATACAATCATATCAGGATCCATTCTGGATGTTTAGAGAGCCAGAGTGGTATAGTGGTTTGAGTGTTGGACTGAGACACTGGAAGACCAGGGTTTGAATCTGTGCTTGACCATGGAAACCCACTTGAGAACGTCACCCTCTCTCAGGCTCTGAGGAAGCCTCCTCTGAACAAATCTTGCCAAGAAAACCCCATGATAGGGTTGCCATAAGTTAGAAATGACTTGAAGGCATACAGCAACAACTGGATGCTTTAAGTCAATCATTTCACATGCTCTATTGCAAAATGGTAGATTAATTATTTACCTCCCACCCTTTTTAGCAATTACATGCTGAACTTTTTCACTTGGCTTCAAGAGCCTCAAACTTCACCTTGTTTTGCACTTTCTCTGAGCTGGTTGCCTGCCTTTTGTTTTCCCAGGCATCACAAAACTGATGGTCTCATCCAGGAATATACTCAGGTGAGTGCAGAAAGAGGTTGCTCCCTTTGCATCAGCTGGGAATGCACACGTCTGTCAATGTCACCTTCTCACACTTTCAGTATTTTTAAAGAACATTTAGTTTCTTTCCATCTCCAATATGAAGAAATGTACAATTTCCTGCAAAGGTTTCTAAAAGGAATGGAACCAACATTCCCATTTCTCTGACATAGGACTTTATCAGACAATCCCCCTCTAAACATTCTTTTGCTGGCATAAAAAAATCCATTTTTATGCCAGCAAAGGAATGTTCCCCCAACTGTACATACCTTGCTTTCCTGGCAAAGGCTTCTCGTTATTTAATAGACAGACCTCTTCTGGCAATTTTGCCAGTATGCTTTTCTTGAAAACAGATAGCTGTGCTTTCCTCATTTCATTAGGATAATGGCCAGATACAAAAGAGGACCTTTGGTAGTTATGCTAAAGAGAGAACTTTAGCAGGTCAAATTTGTCATGTGAGCTACACTTGCTGAATTTTCTTCTTTGGCACAACTGTTAAAGGTTTGATCCCCATCCTGTTTTCCATCTGGCCACCTTACATGTCATAGTTTTATGCATCTTAAGACACATATCCCTATGTATTTAAATATGTAGAAATGTGAACTTGGGAAAGATAAACAAACCTTTTTTGAGAGAGAGAGACAGAATTCTCTTGTTGCAATGGTGTCACGGGCTGCTGGTCTGTTCCTGAGTGCAACTCAAAGTGCTGGTTATGACCCATAAAGCCCTATCTGGCTCAGATCCAGGGTATCTGAAGGATCCTGCTTTTCTATTTGAGCCTGCCCATGTTTTGAGATCTTCTAGGGAAGCCCTTCCCTCTGTCCCACCACCCTCACAGGTACATCTGGTAGGGAGATGGAAGAGGGCCTTCTTGGTGGCTGCTCTCAGGATCTTGAACTCCCTTCCTAGAAAGGTTAGACTGTCACCCTCGTTGCTGTCCTTCCACAGGAAGGTGAAGACTTCTTTGTTTTGGCAGATCTTGGAAGAATGAGTGCTAGGGGTAAGGGCCTTGCATTCTGTGTTGTATTGTCTATTTCCTGTTTTCTCTTTAATGGCAATATTTTAACTGGTTTTAATTTTATTGATACTTTAATTACACTTTTAACTTTTGTACGATGTGAATATTTTGCTGTATTTGTTTTCAGTTTTGTGAGCCACTTTCAGTCCAGAACTGGGGGGAAAGTAAGATGTAAATAAAAATAAAACTTCAAACCAGATAGAATAATTCTATGCATATTTACTCAGAAGGAAGTCACACTGTGTTCAGTGAGACTAGAGCCTTATCTACATGAGCTAAATACCCTGGCTTTCCCCCATCTCAGAGCCCTGTGTGGATGCAGGGCTCTTGTCCCATTCTGTACCAAGGCAGTCCTCGCCACCTCCAAGGTAGATCCGGGACTCAGACAGCAGCAAGCTGGCGTAAGGCCTGATAAGCCATTATAAGAAAATACCTAGTTTAATCCATTACTGGTAGCCAAAAACAGATCGGGCACCGTGTATCTGCAGGAGCCCATGCTGACCCTCGCTGCTGCTATCTCCTGGGCTTTCCTGGAAGCCAGGCAGGGGTCTTGCATCATATGACCAAGGATGGTCACATGCAGGGGGCCTTGGTAACATGTTGTGGTCCCCCTTCATGCCTTCCAAGACAGCAGAGAAAATGGTGGCAGCAGCTGCAGGGACAGGCTGGCATTCCTGTGTGGACTTTGGTCTGTTTCGTTGAGGTACCAGGAGGGATGGGTTAGCACCACAACCAGGATATGCCAGTGGGGAGCCAGCATATGCTGGCCGATGTAGATAAGCCATTACTCTCTAATAAAATGTATGTATGAAGGACTCAAGCAGTTTATCTTTTCCATAAGATCCAAGTGTGTGATACAGCTGTCTCTCTTGATATAGAAGTGGGGAAATCACTTGGTGTGGTCTTCTTTTGCAATCATCATTAATCAGCCAATGTGCCGAAAGGTAGAGCTAATGAAAAAATATCTTCTATATTTTCACACATTTTCATTTTTCTAGATCTGCAAGCTGAAGATGCTGAGAAACAGATGATGCCAGCTGCTATGATTTCCATCTACACACATCACATCTTTTTTAGGAATCATGTTCTAAACACCTGGGTGACTGTTGTTCTGATGTAGTTCTTCTTGATTTGGGGTACCTTTGCTGAAACCAACAGCAGAGGGGGATGCAGATTGCTTTACAAAAATAATAATAAAAAATATATGCCACAAAACATTATCTCTTTAATTGTTCTTTAGATGTAATTTCTTTCCATCTGGCACTGAGGCATGGTGCTGGTCTTTTGGTGTTTTTTTCCCATCAGGTTCCAAGTTGACCACATTTAATTTATTCTTACTGTATTTTTACTGCTGGGCAGGAGAAGGTACTGCTGGGATATTTTGACTCATGAACCAAATATAATGACTGACTTTGCATACTATGCACCTTGTAGGGCAGGGGAGAGTGTCATTTGCTGCTTCATCTTAGGCAGCAAAATGTCTTGGGCTGGGCTTGATATGAGTGATATATTTCTGGAACTGTAAGGTAAAGATACAGGCCTAAATATCTGGAAAACAACAGATACCATCTGATCTCAGAGGCTAAGCAGGGGCAGAACTGGTTAGACCACCAAGAAATACCAGGTGCTATAGGCTATAGTTCAAAGGAAGGCAAGATAAAGCTATACACACTAGAAGCAGTAAGACAGAATCACACAGTCGGACACACAGCAAACAGGGTTAGCCCTAAAGTGAAGTATGTACAGTGGGCCTTTTCAGGCTCCTGATCTGGTTTCAGCCACCATCATTGCACCCCATACTTAAAACACATCCATGCACATGTCACTGCTATTTAATAATATGAGGTGGAACCACCTGCATTTTTTTTTTTTTGCCATCCGCAGGGGTCCCAGAACTGACCCCCCACAGATCCGGAGGGCCCATTGTACCTTCAAGTTGCCTCAAATCCAGAAGACATATCTAGGGGTAGCCATGTTGGCCATACAGCAAAATACGACAACATCCAAAATCCTCCAAACAGCAATACCTTTATTGGCCAAAAAGGCACAAAACAAACCATGCAAGCTTTTGAAGCTCCACTGCATTGTCTCTCTCGTTTCCTAGTTCCTCCAGGTCCAATGTTGTAGGTTCTCCTTCCCTAGTTCCAAGCAAAGTTTAGAATATATATACATGGTTTGGAAATGTTTATTTTGTTGGCAACTACCATGTGTTCAATTCAGTACTAGGAGAAGTGTTTAACGACAGAGCTGAAAATTTGGTGGTTTCCCCCACTTCAACAAACAGCTTCAGAAACTTTTGTTGTTGTTGGATTACAGCTTCTCTCATCACCACCACCATCACCTATATCATCATGCCATCTATATCATCATTATCCTGCTTTTTCCCCAGTCTGGGACTCAAGGCAGTCTATAAAGATTAAAAGAGATATAGCTTAAATGATGGCATCATACAGAAATTAAAAACATATTAATTTAACAGTAGAATTAATTAAAAGCAGTTAAAAGCATGGTCATTAAACAGAAAAATGACAAAAATGCAGCACATTCTGAAACACATAGTCCCTTTGAGCAGTTTGTTCTCAAAGTGCAGTGTAGATGTGTAAATAGCTATTGCTTAAAAACAATTTGTAAGCCGCTCTGATAGCCTTGTGGCTGAAGAGCGGGGTATAAATACCTAAATAAATAAATAAATAAATAAAGGGTCAGATTGGTCTTGGGTACAAGCCAGATTGGTCTTGGGTACATCTAGAAGAAACCTTATAACACTGATCTTAAGATCACTTCACTGGCTGCCCATTAGTTTCTGGGCCCAGTACAAGGTGTTGGTTATCACATTTAAAGACCTAAATGGCTTGGGTCCTACCTATCTTTGGGACCGCTTCCTTCCATATACTCCTCCCCATGCGCTCAGGTCCTCTGGGAGGAATCTGCTGCAACTTTTAAAAACTAGGCTCTCGTCGACCTCCCAGATGACCTTTTCAGCTATTACTCCCAGATTATGGAATGGCCTGCCGGATGAGATCCGTCACATTACCACCTTACATAGCTTTAAAAAAGCTCTTAAGATGGATCTCTTCTGGCAGGCTTTTCCTGAATAGATACCCGGCCATCTTAATTAGTCCGATCCCATCCAGCTTTTTATTGTGTTGTTTTTAATATTTTTAGTATTTATTGTGTTTTAAATGTTTAATAATTTAATTGCACTTTAAAGGGTGGGTGGGACGGAGGGGTTGTATGTAGATTTTAATGATGTAAGCTGCCCTGATTTTGCATTTTGTAGAGGGGCGGGATATAAATAAATTTTATTACTATTATTATTATTAAAGGCCTCCCAAAACAAGAACTTCACCAGCCTAAAGAAGGCTCCCCAGAACAGTGCCAGTCTAAACTTGGTGGGAAGGTTGCTCCAGGGCTTGGGAGCAGCCACTGCAAAGGTCCTCTCCCATGTTTCCACCAGATGTGGTGGGATAGAGAGAAGAGCCTCCCCAGCAGATTTCAGAAAGAAAGCAGGCTCATATGGAAGAATGTGGTCCTTCAGATAATCTGGACCTGAACTGTAGAAGGCTTTTTAGGTAGTAACCAGTATTTTGAATTCTTCTCCCAAATGGAGTTGAAGTCAGTTGTGGTGTAACAACAAAGAAGTTTTGTGTGTTCTCTGTAGCTAGCTCCAGTTAACAATCTGGCTACAGCCCTTTTGACCAGCTGAAGTTTCCAAACGCTCTTCAAAGGCAGACCCATGAAGAGTGCTTCACAGTAATCCAAACTGGGTGTAATTAAGGCATGTGTCACCATGCCCAGGTCTTATGTCTCCAGGAATGGGCACAGCTGGTACACAAACCTTAACTGTGCAAATGTACTCCTAGTCACCACCAAAACATGAGCTTCCAAGGTTAAATTGAGGAACATACCCAAGCTTTGGATCTGCATTTTCAGGAGTTTAACACCTTCCAGTACAGGCTGAATCCCTATTCCCTGATCTGCCTTTTGACTGACCAGGAGCACATCTATCATGTATGGATTAAATACCATTTCCCTGTACCTGCACCCAGTCCTTTACTGAGTTTAGAATTGAGACAGCTTCTTTGGATTGAGGTGGAAAGGAATAATCAGTGTTATCCATGTACTGCTGGCACCAGACCCTAAAACTTTGAATGACTTTTCCCAGCAGTTTCATGTATGTGTTAAATAGCACAGGGGACAAAACTGAACCATGAGGGACCTCACAGGCCAACAGTTGAGCAGGAGACCCCAAACACGACCTTCTGGGTTTGCCTTTCTGGGAAGGAATGGAGCCACTGTACAATAGTGCCTCCAAGTTGTATCTCAGCAAGGCAGCCCAGAAAATTACCATGGTTGATGGTACTGGAAACCACTGAGAGTTCCAGCAGAACCAACAGGGACATAGTCCTTCTGTTCAGTTCCTAGTGTAGATAATTCACCAAGGTCACTAAAGCTGTCTGTCCAACAGCTAGGCTTGAAACCAGACTAAGATGGATGTAGATAATACGTCTCATCCAGAAACCCTGGACTGGATGGCTACCAAATGCTCCAGTACTTTGCCCAAAAAAGAAATGTTGGAAACTGGCTGGTAGTTGTCCTGTATAGTGGGATCTAGAGAAGGCCTTTTCAATGATGGTCTTATAACTGCCTCCTTTAGGCATGACTAAGGACTTTATCAGACCACCCCGCTAAACCCCATTCTTTTTCTGTCATAACTTTGCTGTTTTTATGCTGGCAAAAGAACTGCCCATACCACACTCTCCTCCTATCCATGAAAAGGCTTCCCTGGCAATGAACGAGGCGTGAACAGAGCTCCATTCACTTTCTTGTTTGAAATCCCGTGTATTCTCATAAGAATACATAGTGTGGGAAATTCAAAAATAAAACCAAAAATAACAAAGTTAAAGTTACACAAAGTACCTAAACACACTAAAAAAAGTTCAAAGTAAACTGGGGAGGTTCATAAAAAGTGTGCCACCTACCTGGATGTCACAATCTCACCCAGAAGTGTACTCATCAGGCTGTTCATTGATGCTGCATTCACATGAATACAATGGCACAAAGTTTCAAATACCGGCAATGCCAGCACAAAAGTGCTATGGGGATCAATTGATGGCTTGAGCAGTAAATAAGAAAGTATATTTTTTGAACAGGACATTATTGTGAAAGGGCAACTTCATGTGGTATGCATGCCCTTTTGCGATCATTAGG
The DNA here is from genome assembly GCA_030847615.1 of Gambelia wislizenii. Classification (NCBI taxonomy): domain Eukaryota; kingdom Metazoa; phylum Chordata; class Lepidosauria; order Squamata; family Crotaphytidae; genus Gambelia; species Gambelia wislizenii. The sequence continues at coordinate 28,498,455 of JAUMIR010000010.1, read as the reverse complement.
CATCCTTACTACACCTTATTTGCCTTGTCTGATAACATCCTATGTGAGGCTACTAGTCAAAATGGATATTTGATGATGATGATGATGATGATGATGATTTTTATATCCTGCCTTTCTCCCAATAATGGGACTTGAGGCAGCTAACTACAAACATATCGGTTGGGCTCATGTTAAAGGGATGGTGAATCTGCTCTGAGTTTTAGACCAGACTTTAAAGTATATGAATGTCTTTTTAGAGACAGAGTTCAGCACATTTCAACCTCCTTGAAGGGATCTGAAGTCCTTTTTTGGGAGGGGGGGGATAGGGTTCAGAACCTTGGATAACTCCTTTAGAGTTCTTTCAAACTCCTTTAAAACCCAGAATGAATCTACTGCCAGAATGACATGGAAGACACCAGCTGCCACTAGTTGCTGGGGGAATACAGGTCTGGTTTCATTGTGCTGTTGCAGTGAGATCATTCTTGTGGAGTTCCCATAAGCCACTGGGTGGAAAAACAATGTGTGTCAAGCCAAACAGTGTGTGAATATGTGAAGTCAAAGGCTTTCATGGCCAGCATCCATAGATTTTCCTTGGTTTTTTTCCAGGTTGTGAGGCCGTGTTATGGAAGAGTTTTTTTCCTGATGTTTCACCCGCATCTGTGGCTGGCATCTTCAGGAATGGTGGTGTAGGGGTATCCTCCTACCCTAGAAACTAGACATTCAAATATACAAATTTACATATCCTCTCCAACAGGGACTCACAGTATATAAACCCCACACACCCCTATACCACCATTCTCTGAAGATGCTAGCCACAGATGCAGATGAAACATCAGGAAAAAACTCTTCCAGAACATGGCCTCACAGCCCAGGCAAAATCCACACACAAAAAAAAGTGTGAATAAATAGAATGGTGGCATGGAGAGGCCTTTGCTCTGCTCCAGCTGGGCCCTTCTTATGCTCAGAAAATTGCTTGAGTACCAAGTACAAAGAAGAAAGACTGCTCTAGGTATGCTTTAGGAAGCAAAGGCCAAGAGGAAGCAAAAATGAGACATATGAGATAAGATAATGAAGTAGAACAAAGACCTGGATCTGTGTGGCAGAGTTACATAAATCACTTGTGTAAGAAGTGACACATTATCTTAAATAAATGATTATCTGTAGCCAAAGTGGAAAGATAAGCCAAAAAGGAAAAAAAAAATGAAATATATAAGCCAGCACAAAGTTACTTGTTTAGTTTTAACAGTGTTTGGCATATCGAAATCTAACACCCATGTCAAACTGATTGCATCTGGGTAACAAGAGTGCACATTGTCTTTTTAAAAAAGTGACCTTGAAGGTGATTGTCAAAGTCATACCCCACTACATAGTATGCATTAGATCACTTTAAGGGCAATGCTAATAACTCTGAAAGTAATTGCCTAATCTTGACTTATTTGATCAAAATTAAGCTTAGGAGCTAACAAATGTATTACTTACAAGTACAATGGAATGTCATTGTCTTATGGGCGATTGCTATACAGACTGGAAGCCACTGGAAATTATTGAGAAAGTATGGAGAAAATGGGGTGCTGGACAATGCTCAACTGAAGTTTCAAGTTACTGCAATGACTAGAAATTGGAGGGCCAAAGGAAAATTTAATGGGGGAGATTCTTAATTGGGGGGACAATGTTCTTTCCTCCCACAATAGCTCCAATTTTCTGGCTCTGGATGAATCAGTTTCACTTTCTTTCACAACTAATCTTTCTTTCTTTTTCTTTTTTAAAATCAATTTCTCCCCATTATGTTTATTTAAAAAAATATTAATTTTGGATAGTTCTTAGACCTTCCCTCCAAAATTTCCACTCATCTCTACTTTTGACCACAGCATTTGGAAGCTCATAAAAGCCTAACCCAATTGTTTGTTCCAACTAGAGTAGATCCAGTATATCATTGGGCTTATCTAGATAGGCAATTGACCCCAGCTCCCCTCAATCTTGGAGCCCTACTCTTGCCCCATTTTGTGACATGCAACAGCAGCTGATACAGGCTGGCATGTGCATGGAGACTTCTGACTGTTTCATCGTGGTAATGGGGGGGGGGTCTGGGTTAGCACCAGGGTTAGAATACAGCAGCTGAAAGGTGGCATATTCTGGCCAGTGTAGTCAAGTGCAGAGAGAATGTGTCTGCAGTGGTTCGACAGCTAATTTTAGAGTGTGGCCATTCTTCATAACCCTCTCCATAGCCACACATCCAAGCAGAATAAAAAATGAATAAAGGCAGTTCTACTGATCCATATCAACCCAAATAGTTGTAGCAGTTTTCATCTCCACCATGAGCTGGTCTTTGTAAAGCTAACGAGTCTTAAGGTGCAGCTACACTGTAGAAATAATTCAGTCTGACATCACTTTAACTGCCATGGCTCCATCCTACAGAATCCTGGGATTTGTAGCACTCTTTGGCAGAGAAGGCTAAAGACTTTGTAAAACTCAGAATGTGGTGGACTCTCCTTCTTTGGAGGTTTTTAAGCAGAGGCTGGATGGACATCTGTTTGGAATGCTTTGATTGTTTATTCCTGCATGGCAGAGGGTTGGACTGGATGGCCCTTGTGCTCTCTTCCAACTCTATGATTCTATGAACTACAAACCCCAGGATTCCATAGGATGGAGCTACAGCACTCAAAGTGGTGCCAAACTGCATCATTTCTACAGTGTAGATGCACCCTTAATTATCCATTCAATACCAAACTGTCCAGCAGATTTTTTTTTTCATTAATAAAATATAGCTCATAACAATGCACTACTGGGCAAATCTTTTCCTTTCCCCCACTAGTGGTTTCCATGTCAGTGGGGTGGTGACTTTGATTTGTGTTTTAGCTGAAATCTTGAAGGAGCTATCCAAATTGCCAAACTCATTTTGAGGCTAGGGTTCAATACCTTGTATATCTCATTTAAAGTTCAGACTAAAACCCAGAGCAGACTTACTAGCCCACTGATGTGGATGCCACCATTGCCTCCTGCCCCCGTGATGATTGCAGAAGCTATGTTCATAGGGTGGAAGGAAACCTGTGGTGGGGGGCAGGTGACCCTGCTAATCAAAGTGCTGACATTCCAGCCCCTTGTGAGCCCTGGCCCCACTACATCATTGTGTGTCTCTGCACTCAGAGTTGGCTTAAGTTCATCCTTATTAGTTCACAAGAAGCTAGCCTGCAGATCTTATTTCAAGATAAATCTCCTTGTTTGTAATCCGATATAATTGAGGGACCATCTATATTGGGGAGGGAAATGGATTGCTCTGCAGGTGTAGCAATTTTCTGGACACTTGTTTGTTTTTGGCTATGGATGGAAACAACAAGTGAAAACATCCCATTTCCCAGTGGAGCCAGTAAGAACCAGTACCTAGAACAAGTGGAAAATGTGTGGCCTTCCATATGTTGTTGAACTACCACTCCCAGTAGCCTTGGCCAGGATAGGCTATGGTGAAGAATGCTGGGACTAGCAGTTAAACAATAATGGGAAAGACAAACAATTCTTACCCTGGCTGGTCATGGGACCCTGACTGAAATGGATCAAAGAATGGGCTGTCTTCAGGAAATGGCAGACCATAGAGAAAAGCAAACATTCTAGGATTTTAGAATGTTCAAAATAAAAAAGAATAGAAAGAGTATGCACACACACGCACGCACGCACACACACACACACAAATGGATATTTGAGTAGAGCATTGGAGAACATCCAATTTCATAAATGTACCTGTTTGGTATGTGACATGGTGGTCATGCAAAAATCAGCTGAGCAAGTCTAAACATAGGGAGGAAAAATCTAGCAGTAGCTGTGTACCTTTAAGTCACTTCTGACTTAGGGCAACCCTAAAGCAAACTATCACGGAGTTTTCTTGGCAGGATTTGTTCAGACAGGGTTCACTATTGCCTTCTTTGACAGTAAGAGCTGTTCGGCAGTGGAACACACTCCCTCGGAGCGTGGTGGGGTCTCCTTCCTTGGAGGTCTTTAAACAGAGGTTGGATTGCCATGTGTTGGGGATGCTTTGATCGTGATTTCCTGTGTGGCAGGGGGTTGGACCGGATGGCCCTCGTGGTCTCTTCCAACTATACAATTCTATGATTCTATGATTCTTCTGAGGCTGAGAGTGTGTGACTTGCCCAAGACCACCCAGTTAAATGGAATAATTTGAAACTCCATGTAGGTCGAATTAATAGTTCTAACAGGTAGAAAGGAAATTGTACCTTTCCTTTCTTAAACAATTTACAATATACAGGTAGCCCTCCCCCCTCATTCCTGGACTTACCACAGCTACGTGAAACCATGTATGCAAACCACAATATTATACCATAGAATTGCACTGGATGATCTAGAAAATGCTGGGAGAGAATGCCTCACTAGGTAACTAGCATGACTCTATGGTCAACTTCCAGTGGACTTTGACCATAGAGTCGTGTTGGAGGACTTCCTGATGCCTAGAGAGACCTTTCCCCCTCATCATGCATAAGTGAAACCATGTATAATTATCTCATGTAAAGGGTGGGGGGCAACCTGTATTCTTCTGTTTTCTTTTGCTTAGAGGGGGAAAAAAATCACAAAAGAAATATGACAGAATCCTGGTTGGACAGAATGAGAATCAAAGCTCTGGAAAGTTACATTTTTAGGGCTACAATTCCTAAGGGCTATGGGCGTCTTGGAATTGTAGTCCAAAAAAAAGTTGCTTTTCCAGGCTCTGATTAGAATGGAATGATAGATACAAATGTTCCTACTGGTGTTTTATGGAGGGATTTAAAAACACAGGAAGTTGCCTTCAACAAGTCAGAAGGACATAAGCCTTTCTAGCCCAGTATTATCCACACTAGCCTTCTCCAAGATGGAGCATCCAAATATTTTGCATGGCATATTCTAACACCTGATGGAAGCTATAGTCCAACACACCTGGGAGATACCAGCACACTACACTGACAATGAGTGATCCACAGTTTCAGACCATCTTTCCCATCCCTGTTTGGAAATCCTTTGGACAGACCTGAAGCCTTTGGTGTGCACAGACTGTGCTCTGCTACTGATGTGGTCCTTCCATACTTTCAGCATGTGAGTTGAGTGATGAAGACATTGGCTGAAACCCTGCATCATCAGCCAGAGCTATGACAACAGAGCTATGTTATTGTAGACATTTCTGCTGATGCCACCCCCCAGAACTCTACCTCTTAACCAAGGCAGTGCCCCAACTGAAGGGTTTCTAAGCCACTGCAGAATGGGCCACTGGGAAATGATTACTGCAGTGCTCTCCCCATTGGAGTGTGCATTGAGATAGGCAGCTGGAGATGCCTCTTGGGGTCCTGCCGCAGCTGCTTGTCTCAATGGGCCTGGCAACTGACAAGAGCTCTGTCATCATCATTTCCCAGTGCCCCAATCTGCACCACCAAACTCTTTGGTTGGGGCTCTGTCTGGCTTTAATGGTAGACTTTCTGGGTCACCATTGGTCATTAACAACCATAAACCTGAATCCCAAAAGTTACGAGATTGTAAGTCTGGTTTACAATCTTATAAATATTTAACAACATGCCAGCCAACGTAGCTCCTTTGAGAAGCTCTTTCCATTCATGTAGCCAGTTCAATAAACAATCTCAAAAGCAGTGACATCAGGACCATTTTTAATGCATTACCTTCTTAGTGACAAACATTGTTTTTTGGTAACTTACGTTGACAGCATGTCCTGACCTTAAGAACCAGGTGTGTGATGTTCATTGGATGGATAAGTAATTTGTTCCTGTTTACAGAAAAAGGAAAGATAACATTTGCCAGGGTCAGGGAGATCGATCAAAGGCCTATTATCAGTTTGGAATCAACATAAACCCAACTATTGCCAGAGTAGAACAAGGAGATCCATTGAGTTGCTAACTTTCTGGAAAGATAGCTCCAGCACAGGGAAGCTAAGATGATCCAGGTAATGGACAGTGTCCAAACTCTTCACCTACTCTGCTTTGTTGGCAGTGTCATGTGAACTGATGAAGACAGGTCAATAGAGGACAAGCATGGTGAATAGCTTGTAGGTTACAAGTTCATGACGAGGGTAAGAAGATGCCCCCAATGCCCCCCCCCGCTCATTTTGGCACCTCCCGTCTCATTGTGACCCCATACTATTAGGGTAAGTAGTGACCAGAAATGAAATTTAAGATTGAGAAAGAGAGAATATGCCTCAAAGTTGCCTGTTGACTTATGTTGACTCCATGAATTTTGTAGGGTTTTCTTAGGCAAGGAATATTCAAGATGTGGTTTGCCATTGCCTTCCTCTGAACTATAATCTACAGCATCTGGTATTCCTTCAAGGGCCCTCTACCAATACTGATCAGGCCTGGCTCTGCTTAGCTTTCAAGATCAGATGGGATCTGGTAGCTTCAGAGTATTCATTCAGTGCATTCATTCAAAAGTGCAATGATTTTCATGCTTGTGCAGTGTTGGAGCATACAATTCATTGCATAAACAATGGTGCTTCCTCAGAGGTCATGTAAGTGTTGTTGCTTGTGCAAACACAGCCTCTTTCTCACTATTTAACTGTTGACTAATGGATGAGATGAAGGCCTTGATGCCTGTTATGCAATTGGTTGCACAGCTATGGGGTTCACCATAACTACACTGACATACAGCTGGAATCCTGTTGGTTAGCTCCAAGTAGAGTAAACCCACTAAAACAACGTTGCATGGTGAGTCAAGACATAGGGAAATCCAACTGACTTAATGGCTCTACCATAGTCAGGACTGAAATAGGATTTAGGCTGTTTATTTGAAACTGGATTATTTCCTTCCTGTTGAATCTTGGGATTTATAGTTTTACAAGGTCTTTAGCCTTCCTTGCCAAAGAGTGCTGCTGCCTCACCAAACAACAAATCCCAGGATTCCATAGGAAGAAGCCATGGCAAGTAATCCAGTTTGTGTAGTGTGGACGTGGCTATAGTAAGAGCCACACAGCTGAATGCCCAGCTCTGAATGACTGCACAGAAGACCTCAGAAACATGTGGCACCACCAGGAAGACCTCTTCAGATGAACAGGTCTGGAATGGGGAAGATGGTCCTTCAAGTAATGAGGTCCCAATTTAAGGTGCTTGAAGCATGCCCCTAAAATATACAGTGCAAATCTGTCCAACTTGCAAATATACGTATCATGCAGATACATCCAACAAAGAACACTTCCTTGTCTAGAGTAGACTTTGTGTCAAAACCAGATTTGTAGCCATGTGTGAATTGGTCTTAATGCTTCATAGATCAGTCGCAATGCCTAACATACAACCAAAGTAAATCAGGGCAATTCAAACTCGAAATTCAGCACCTGGCATGTGGGATTTGAATTTAACTTTTCAAATTTCAGACATTTTACATTTTGTGTATTTACAACTGTTTTGGGGTATACTTAAAAAAAAAAAAGTCTTGTTGACATGTCTGAAGGCAATAATCTCTATGTATCTATTTTCTTTATTATCCTTTTAGATCTTTATTCATTTAGTTTTCTTGAAAGAATTCCCTTTTCCCAAATTTCTTTCCTGCTCTAGAAAACAACCCTCAGTTGTATGGAAAAGCAGAAGTGGTCATGTTGCCCAGATGCTCTGGCACATATCTCTTGGAACTTGGCACCGATGGTGCCACATGCAATTTAGGGAGAAAAATGTCCCGTATGATTTGGCACCTTGGTGGTTCTTGGCTTTGGGTGTTGATGATTACTTCCCATATGATGATGGTTATGATAAGTTGACCTTTCCTCATTGAAAACTAAGTGACTGGTCCTCTTGCCTTAACAAAGGAGGCATTACATGTGGTCAATGAAGCTTGAAAATCCAAGATAGAGATACCGTATAAATACAGCAACTGCACTCCTCAATCTTCACCTTAGTTCAGTGACTTCACTCCTGAAAGCCACTGAAAAAGAGCCAAGATGAAGCTCCAGGTCATAGCCACGGTTCTTCTCGTCTTTCTCATTTGCCCAAAGGAAAGCATTTCGGTAAGTCCAATTTCATTCTTATGAGAGCCATAGAGCATCTTTCCTAAATACTTAGCAAGCAGTTCATGAGTTTCAGGAACAGAACTGTGTGTTTTTATGACACACAAAACTTTCCTTGGGGCAAGATAAATCCTCTGTGATTTAGTGATTATTTTATGTAAGAGCAACAAGAAATTTGCAGTCACTTGAACTATGTATGGTTTTAATTCAGACCAAAAGGAAGACATCTGCTTACTATATTTTCTCCTGTTATGGTGAAAAAGATGGTGTAGACAAACAAACTTGGGCAAATGTGGTCAAAACAGCAGCCCAGTTCTATTTAAGTTCCCTGAGAAGCAATTCCAATTAAGTTCAAAGAGACTAACTCTTGAATGCATAGGATTGCAGAAAGAGCAGCATAGTGGCATTTTTCAAAAGGTGGAAGGCAGTAGAAAGAGAAGAAAACCATATACCAGATAGATAGACTTAGTGAAGGTGGCCATAAAAAGAGCATCCCCTACCTGGCTGTCGTGATCTCACCAGGAAGTGTTCTGCCCATTGACGCTGCAATTATGTCAGCACAATGGTGTGAGGTTTCAAATGCTGGCTACTGGCAAAAAAAGTGCCATGGGAGATCTATTGAGGGCTTGGCCCATCAATAAAAAAGAACAGCTTTTTGACCACACAAAATTGCGAAAGGATGTCATCGTCTGATATGCACGTCCTTTCACATTCATTAGGCATCATTATGACGCCATACTTGCCACATCTGATAAAGTGCTATGACAATCTGAACCTTTGTGAGCAGATCTATAAATTCTTAGCTTCTGCTAATAAAGTTGTTCTTTGCTTGTCCTGACAATGATTGATTGAGTCTGTTTAAGGCTAAGGAACCTCTTTGGCCAAAGATAGCAGATGCCTTTCTACAGAGATTCAGAATCCAAGGACTGCTGTTTTGCCCATAGACTCTGAGTCTGGTGAATGGAACTGATATCTCAATTCTCTCCCCACTGCTAACATCCGTAGTGTCCCATTGAAAGGGGAAAGGGGAGAATTTGGGTACTGGGTTAGGGCTGAAAAATTCGCAAGCATTAAGAAATAACTGCTGCCTTTTTGTTCTCCAATTTAGGCTCCCTTGTTGGTGAGTATTTACAGCTCTTCTGTTTGTTGAGAAAATCTTTAATGTATCTGTTTTTCCCCACCCCCAAGTCTAAACAATATGTTTGCTGGTGCTGACAGGTGACCCAAAGAGCTAGGAGGCTTGAAAATTATTGAGTCCAGTGTGAAAGTTCTTCTAGAGTAGGGACTTTTTCAGACGAACTTTAAATCCAGAAGGAGCTGTCGGGAGAGGAACACAGCTGCTCCGCGGCAGGGGGCAGTTTCTAATGACGCCATCCCTCTTGCGTTCCCCTCCTTGTTCCTTCTGTGTCGCATGGAAGGAAAAGGCGCCAGTTTTTATTCACAAAGAACTTCTGTGAGTAAAAAGTGATGCCTTTTCCTTCCATGCGACGCGGAAGGAACATGAAGGGTAACACAAGAGGGACAGTGTCGTCAGAAACTGCCCCCTACTGCGGAGCAACTGTGTTCCTCTCCTGACTGCTCCTTCCGGATTTAAGTTTCATCTGAAAAAGTCCTAGGAATGAGCAACTATTGGCAGCTCTTCATTACCTCCCGAAGAAACCTTTGAAAAAGGACTTGTCCTTCCATTGCCCATCACCCTTCTCAATCCCACCACCGTTACAAACATGGTTGGTGGGGACACAAAAACCTTGGTGTCTGCCCCTAGTCTCTGGAACTCCCTTCTCAGGGAGGCTAGAACAGCCCCTTCCCCAAGGTCCTTCCATGGGCAGGTAAAGAGCTTTTTATTCTGACAGGCTTCTAAAAACAAAACATTTTAAAGGAACAGGCTGAGGGAGCTGTTTTAACAGTTTTTATGTTTAAAACAGAATTGCTTTAATAACTTTATATCTTTTAATGGCTTCTTATTTTTTAAAATGTAGTTTTGAATCATTTTAATATTGTGAATAGTTTAATTCTGTTTTAATGTGATAGTTTTTCTTCCTCCTGAGGTTACTTCTTAGAATCTTTCCCAGATATTTTTGGGATACTTGAAGGGCTTATCTACACTAGCCAGGATATGCTGGTTCCCCACCAGTGTATCCTGGCTGTAGAGGTGGCCTGTCCCCCCCGCCCCCGTTTACCAGCAGAAAATGGTCTGTAGTCCAAACAAGAGGCCGGCCCCTTGCTGAAGCTGCAGCCACCATTTTATTGCTAACATGGAAGCCAGGAAGGGCCCGCGCAACATGTAACTGCAGCCCCCTGCTTGTGACCAGCCTTGGTCACATGCTGAGGGACCCCTGCCTGGCTTCCAGGAGAGGCAGGGACCTGGTGCTTGCAGTGAGGAGTGGTTTTCTGGGGTGGGCTGCCGCGGACATGTGAGGCACGATCCAGTGGAAATGGAGTAAACCGCATATTTTCTTAAAACACAGTAAAGGGCCTATCTGGACTTGCCCCTGTTCCAGCCCTATATCTGCCCCGGGGTCATCTGGACTGCCCAGGGGCAGATCAGGGTAAATGCCCTGTGTCATTTGTACTACAGGGTTCTGGAATGGGGGCAGCGTATTTGGCCAGTGTATTTGGCCAGTGTAGACAAACCCAGGATTTCTTTGGTTGTCCTAATTATTTAGCATCACAACTGAAAAGGTCTGGGATTTACTATTGTAATGGCTTCCAATGTTGCTGTATTGGATATTATGGGAAGTGGGTTTAAAATAAATCCATACAGTACTTCTAGAGCTTCTGTCAGTTGCAGAACAGGGTAGAGGTTCTTGCATACCTGTGTTCAACAAAGTTCGGTCTTCAATATGTTTCAAACATCATTAGAAAATAACGGCTTACTTTTTTTTTTTAACATTTAGGATCTTGGAGGTTTGACTGTGAGTACTGGGATTGCATTATGTATTTCCTGAATTATCTCCCCCAGAATCTGGTAGTTAGTGTGTAACAGTTTCAAAGTCTCTCCAGCATCTGGAATTCAGACACATAATGCCTCTTGATTTGCAAATGTCACTTTGGATAGTACAGTTGTCCCTCCATATTCACAGATTTGACATTCATGGATTTAAGTATTCACAGCTTTAAAATATTCTTAAAAAAACAATAATTCAAAAAGCAAACCTTGATTTTGCCATCTTATATAAGAAACACCATTTTACTATGTCCTTGCATATAATGGGACTTGAGTATTCACAGATTTGGGTATTCACGGGGGGTCCTGGAACCAAACCCCAGCGAATGTGAAGGGACAACTGTACTTAGCTTGAGAAATATGGGGGGGGGGGGAGGAATGGGAATGTTTCTTTTTAAGCTGGAGGAAATAGGTTGACATTGCTATTCGTGATAACAAGGAACTGCCCAGAAAAAGCTTTGGATTCCTTATCAGTCAAAATGAAACAGTTTGAGTGTCTGGAGCCTACAGTGTTAAAAGCTGTTTCTAATGGATCTAAGCTTTAATTCTCTCATGCAGTCTAGTATTTAGCATAATACACAGGAGAAAACAATAGTTGATTTGGTGATATGTGTTCCTGAAACCCTTTCTTTAGAAAACGTTGTGAGCAGGAGATGTCAGGCATATTGGATGGAACCAAGTTCTTTCCTGAACAATAAATAAAGATAGCTATTTGTAATACATCTATTTCCTATGCATGGCCTTGCACAGAAAAAAACTAGAGACACTTTTCAGCAGAAAACCTGTATGTCAGAGCCATCTCTACCTTTCCAAATGCTAGCAGTTTTTTTTTTAATAGCCAGCATGCTATTGATGGCATATGCAGGCATAATTTGTGCTTTGTGTCTGTGTGTAATTTTCTGATTGCTGCTGCTGATGGCTGCCCCTAGATTCTGGAATTTCCTTCTCAGGGAGCCTGGAACAGCATCTTCCCCCATATTCTTCCATAGGAAGGCAAAGAGCTTTTTATTCTGACAGGCCTTTAAAATGGAAAGTTTTAAAATAATGGGCTGGGGGAGCTATTTTAATAGCTTTTAATGTTTAAATTGAATTGTGTTTTAACTGATTTTTATCTTTTTAAGTGTAGTTTTGAATCATTTTAATACTGTGAATAGTTTAATTCTAGTTTAATGTTTATTTTTGGTATGTTTTTAGCTGTATTGTTCCTTTTTAAATTTTGGGAGAAAGGAGGGATATTAAAAATGATCATCGTCATTATTTTTCAAAATGATTTGCTTCTGCATGCAACAATGAAATAATCAATGGTTTATATTCCTACATAACAAAATGATTTCTTGCTTTCTGTTTCAGAGTGGCGTACCTATTGTTGGTGTAAGTATTGTAAATCAGTTCTGTTTGGAAAATTCTGAATTTAGCATCTTATATTGAATACTGGCAGTTTGTGGTCCATGCAGTGGCAGCACCTTCCCCAATATTTTCAGATGGGACCCCCACTTTGCTGTGGCACATTCACACTACATAATTATAGCACTACTATTCCACTGAAACTACAAAGGTTCAGTCCTATGGAATCCTGGGACTGTCTGGTTAGGGGGGCATTTAGAATTCTCAGCCAGAGCACTCCAGTGCTGCCATAATAATAATAATAATAATAATAATAATAATAATAATAATAATATTTCTATAGTACCATCAATGTACATGGTGCTTTACAAGAAAAATAACAACAAAAGAGTTCCCTGCCCTCAAGCTTACAATCTAATGAAGACATGAGACAAAAGGAAAGGGGATGGCAGTAGGGAAAGGGGTGAAATCTAGCATTTTCTTCTCTCCCCTTTTGGCCAGGGCAATGGCTGCTGGATGGAGGGAGGTCCATTCTGCTTCTGGGCTGAGGCAAGATCCAGTTGTGCCTGACTTTCCTTCTCTCCCTCTGCAAACTACAAACCCCAGGATTCCATAGGATGAAAATACAACCATTTAAGTGGAATAATAGCACTATCATTCTGTAGTGTGGATGGGCCTCTGCTCCTGAGCAACTTGTGGTATCCACTATGAAGTCTCCTTGCATCTGGTATTCAGGAATGGAATGCCCTCAGATATTTACATTTTATATAGGTGGATAGAATTTCAACTGATTTTCTGGGTGTGTGTGTGTGTAAATATGCTCATGGAAGGTGTAGTCATGTCATACTTCAGTGGGTGCTTCCATCGTGAATGGAACACAGCACAAAGGGTTAATCCCAAGTTCCTGTGCAAGGCAGGGCCAGGAATCCCAGTCACTTATAACATATACCAACATATTCTAAATATGACCACAACTTTTGTGTAATATATAGTTGTGCAGCATAGCAGGCACCAGAAGCAGCTGACAATAGCTGTAAAGGCAAGTTGCAGTCATTTCTTATAAAGCTGGTGAATTAAACATTAAAGAAAATAGGTTTAAATCTGAAATATGTGGGAGCTCTCAGCAATAGAATAGAGAGCAAACATATGTACCCCATGGTTAAATAATGAAAATAATGTTCACTTGGTTCAGAAAGTGTGATGGAATAAACAACAACAACAATAATAATCTTCTTCTTCTTCTTCTTCTTCTTCTTCAAAATTTAGCCTCTTCTAGGAGGATTGTTAGGAGGAGGAGGAGGAGGAGGAGTGAGTATTACTAATCCATGCTACCAAAATGGTTTATTACTCCTTGTATTTGTTATTAGAGTCATAGGTATTGTTGGTACTTAATTTAATAATAACCAGATATAATGGGTCTATTGAGCAGTCACCAGGTACCCCTTTTGATTTGGGTGGCAACTTCTTCACTCCATCTTGGCCCTTCCAAGAGCCAGATCCATTCACTGAGGATCTCAGTGAAAAAAAGAATGTGCACATGGGAGGGTTAACCCATGCCATTTTTCTGTCTGAGACTTGGTTTCTAATGGGTCTAAGGCTTTCATTCTCTCATGCAATGTACTATTTAGCATAATACACAGGAGAAAATAATAGTTGATTTGGTGATGGATGGTCCTGAAACCATTTAGAAAACTTTGTGAGCAGGAGATGATAGACATTTTGGATGGAATCAAGTTCTTTCCTGAACAATAAATAAAGATGGCTACTTGCAATAAAACTATTTCCTATGAATGGCCTTGCACTGAAAATACTAGAAAGATGTTTTTCTGCAGAAGACCTGTATGTTAGAAGCATCTGTGCTTTTCCAAAAATTAGCATTTTTTTTTTTAAAAAAGTAGCTAGAATGCTATTGATGGCATAGACAGACATAACTTGCTGGTATGTGTCTCTTTGTGTAATTTTTTGGTTGTTGCAAATGGTGGCTACCCCTAGATTCTGGAACTCCCTTCCCAGGGAGGGCAGAACAGCCCCATCCCTGAGAGGCAAAGAGCTTTTTATTTTGACAGATTTTTAAAACAGAAAGTTTTAAAAGAATGGGCTGAGGGAGCTGTTTTAACAGCTTCTTATGTTTAAAACTGTTTTAATTGCTTTTTATCTTTTAAAATGTAGTTTGGAATCATTTTAATATTGTGAATAGTTCTGTTCTGAAGGGGCAAGCCCCCCCCCAATGTGCTCTGAAAGCTTGTTCCAGAGGGTTTTGCTAGATGCTGGACTGGGAAGGGTGCCTATTATGCTGAACGTGAGTGAAGCAGGTGGCTGGTGTGTAGCAGCTGTCAGGTAGTCAATCCAGTCCAGGTCAGTCACAAGTTGTCTGAGCAAGATAAAGGAGAAAGCACAAAGGTAGTCGACAGCCGGTCCAGAAGTTGTATCAACAGTTCAAAAATCCAGATATATGAGCCAGCAAGGAGTAAACAGTAGTCCAAAACATGGCCAGTCCAAGGTCATGAAAAAAAAAAAAGAAACATGAGAGAGTACTGCCAGTCAACCAGAGAAGACAGTTATCCTACTGAGAGAAACCTGCCAGGATATTTATGGGCAGATCCTTCAAGGCCACAGGTGCCTAATTATTGCCTAAGTAGGTCAGTATCTTTTACTTAACTGATGCTGGGCTTGGCATTTCTTCCTCTTTCACTCAACGAAGGATGGGAACATGTCATCTCCAGTGTCTGCAGCCTCTGCCAGCTCTTGCTGGTAAGCAAGGCTCCGTAATGCTCCAGCCCCCATCTCCTTGGACACAGAGAGAGTTCCACTGTCAGGAAGTGCATCTTCCTGGCAACCTGCCTCCTCCTCTTCCTCCAAGACATGCAGTGGGTGAATCATGACACCTATTTCAGTAGAAAAGGTGCAGCCCAGGAAAAGTATCCAGTTGGATCCTGGTCAGGTTAGATCATATTATATAATTTGCTGTCAGTCAAGCCAGATCTCATTCAGCATAGTTCTTTACTGATATAATCCATGTTCATAGTGTGTAGCTCCATTCTTCCATCCAGGTCAAGTTTGTTAGAATTTTCTGGACTAAATATTGAAAGTACACCCCAGATTTTATAACTGTTGTCTGGAAAGTTTAAGAGAGTCAGTCTGCGATCTAGGACATGGAATAGATTATCATAAATCTGCATACTTTAAGTAGGGCTGAGTCTAGATTCCTACTTTAAAGTCCAGGTTCTAAACACAATGGGTAGGAAATGGAGACTTATTGATGGTTCAGCCACAACTCACCTGTGAATATCTTCTGAAGTAAAGTTATGCACAGGACCTAACAAACCAAGAGTCCTTATCCTCTGCCCCAAACGTGCCACTAAACTGAACACGTGCTGTTTCCCCTCACTTGCACCTTCCTTGCCTAACAGCTCCCACCCTGTATTCCTACACTTATACTATGAAACACAAATAATTCATCATCAAACCCTATTGATAAAATCTTTCTCCCTCTCTTTCGTAAAAATTGTAAAAAGGGCTCCCACTCTTCCAGAAATGTCTCCACTGATTAGCTAGGTCGAACATCTTCACAATCCAACCTTCTACCAATTGGATATCAGCATTTTCCCGCCATTTAGCATAAAGCAATCTTGCTACAGTAATCATGTATTGCAATATCCTGTTGTGTTGTTTCGTTGCATGAACATCTGTCAACCTTAATAACAAAAGCTCTGGCTTAAAGCAAATTTTTTATCTTAAGAAACTCTTGAATCACCACATGGATCTATTTCTAATATTTTTGGCCTTTTTACATGTGCTAACAGAATCCTATTTGGAGGATGCTATGGCTGCATCCTACAGAATTGTGGGTTTTGTTATTTGGAAAATCAGGGTGCTCTATGGGTAAAATGTACAAGTACCTCACCAAATTACAAATCCCATAGGATACAGCCACAACACTTACAGTGACTGTATTTAAACTCATTTATGTCCTTCTTGAATTAAGCATGGCTTTGTCGAGCCAGTGTAGTATTGAGAGCATGAACTAGAGGCCTGTACAAAATGGAGTTTTGCTGCCATTTCCTATAAGAGAGATGGCCACGTTGACAGAAAGACAACTCACTGAAAAGCCCTTCCCAATGGATTCCAGAAGCCATTTTATGAAATAGCCACACACACACACACACACACACACACTAAAGATCACTTGCCAAGAAGCCCTTTCCTTTAACCCTCCATCTAGATATTCTTTTTACAGAGATACTGACAGTCTTTCTGCCAAATCAAGCTGACCTGAGAGGACGCCTGCCTAAAGGGAGTCACCCTGTAGCTATCTAGATGTTCTGATTAGAGTTGCCAAAAAAATCAGGAAACTGTTGCATTTCATGCATGCTTTGATGTTTTTCATGTAGGTATGCTTTGCTTTTGCTGCCAAAAAGGACTAATTAGGAATTGGCAAAGGTAGTGAGTGATATGTCATCTAGAGAAACAAATGATATCCCGAAAAGTATAAAGCCTGTTTGAACACTTAGCTCTCTGCCCCTTCTTAGAAGGCACCCATACACATACATCATCATCATCATCATCATTATTTGAAGCTGCTTCTTATTTGTTGAGGCCTCGCCTCTCTGAATTTTTAAGATTTCCTGTTTGCAATAAATCTCTCCGATACAAGGAACGCTGCTGTCTATTTGCCTGTGTCTGTGAGTCTGAAGCTGTCCTCTGTTTGAAGAGCGTAGGTGACAGTATAATGGCTTGAGTGTCGGACTATGAATCTGGAGACCAGGGTTCTAATCCCTGATCGGCCATGAAAACCCATTGGGTGACATTGGGCAAGACACACTCTCTCAGCACTCAGAAAACACCATGACAGGTTCACCCTAGTCGTCATAGGTAGGAAGCAACTTGAAGGAACACAATAACATTTGGTTCAAATCCTGAAGGAGTGCTATATTGAACATCTTCACCTTCACTATTCTCAAGCCTTCATTGAGCTAAGTCTTCCATGAATGTCACTCTAGGGAAGATGAAAGCTGTATTTTGACATGTCAAGATGTAAAAAAAAAATCACAAGAAAATAATGTTTTTCTTTTTTAAATTTAGGGTGGCCTTGGAGGTCTTACTGGCAGTGTGCCTGTGAGTATTGAAAATTGACATTACGTATTTCCTACATTAGCTTCCCTAGCGTTTAGGAGTGAGCCAAAGTGGTATATTGGTTTCAGTGTTGGACTGAGTCACTGGGAGGCAAGAGTTTAAATCTTCCCTCAGCCATGGAAACCCACTGGATGACCTCAGGAAAGTGACACACTCTCAGCCTCAGAGGAAGATAAAGACAAACCTTTCTGAATACATCTTGCCACAAAAAAACCATGATAGGCTTGCCTTAAGCCTATCATGGTTATTACAAGTCAGAATTGACATGATGGCACCCAACAAAGATTTCAACAATATTCTAAAGACAAAAGCAATCAAAGCTTGAAATTGGTAGAGTAGGAAGGATTTTTAAAATCCACTACTTCTCCATGTCATCTGATCTATTCTTGTTGGGTATACTGATACACTGGAATCCCAGGACCCTGGGATGTGTCTTCAGACAATTTTCTTCCTCTCCTTCAAGAAGGTGAATAATGGCTCTTTTTTCCTGTGCTCTCTTCTAGCTTGCTGGTGATGTTTTAAGCACAGTGAGTATTGTGAATGGATTGATAAGACAAAGATGATGTTTGTTTTCAAAAAGGACCAATATTGATTTAAAACATAGGAGGACTTGTTGGATGTGGAGTAAAACTACAATGGTATAGGTATAGACAATGGTATAGGTATAGGTATAGACAACCAAGAGTGAGAATTTTGACAGATAAAAAGACTGTTTCCCAGAAAAATTAGGACCCACCTCCCTTTAGAGCTCATGCCAGCCCTCTTCTTCCTCTAGTCAACTCTTTTTGGCCTACCAACTCCTGACCTTGCATTGCAGATAGCAAAACCTTAGGCTGTTTTCACAGTACAAACCCATAAGAGTTTGATACACCTTTACCGGCTATGCCTCCATCCTGGGGAATCTTGGGATTTCTACTTCCACGAGGCATTTAGAATTTTCTGCCAGAGACCTTTAGTGCCTCTTCAACTTAAGTAGGATAGACCTCTGGCAGTTACAGCGGCATCAAACTGCTATAATGGAGCAGTAGGGAAGAGGCCTGTATGTCCACTGTTGCTTTTTCAACTAGGAAGTAATGGCCCATTTCTGCATTTCAGGCTACTGGCCTTGTACCTGGTGCTTTGGTGAGTATTGCAAATACAAATGGGTAGAAGACTTTTTTTATGGAAGTTCTCTTTATGGTTCACATTTATTTCCTTTCATTTTGTTTATCTATTTAACTTTTCTATGAGATTTCTATGAGGTGTGGAGTCACAAAAATCTGAAGTGTAGAAAGAGTGTGATGGTCTTTCATGCAATAATAGAAGAGCATTGGGCAACAGTTTTTGTGGATTTTACAGAATCATAGAATCATAGAGTTGGAAGAGACCACAAGGGCCATCCAAACACAAGGGCCATCCAGTCCAGCCCCCTGCCATGCAGGAATACACAATCAAATCATTTTGGTGCCAGACTTAGAAATACATAGGGTAGACTTGTTACTATTAATGGTGCTAAAGTTAGCAATGACCAAGTTTCAGCCTGCTGGATTTAATCACTCTTTTGTCCATTATTTTAATCAATGAAGGTTAAATCGGTCATTACAAGGATAGTACCATTAATGTCAATGGCTCCATTTTGAATATGGCTAATTTGGTCCCACCTCCAGAGAGTGCTATGGGGAACTCCTTAACCTTCACTGTATAGATCAATCTACTCTCATTTGAATTGTGCAGTGCCATCAATAGAATGATAGTGGAGCTGGAGTGTGACAGATTTTGACTGCTGCAACACCTCCACACTATACATATAGCACATTGATGCAACTTTGGTAGCCACACCTGTATCCTAACAAATTGTGGTTTTTGTTATTTGGAAAATCAGGGTGCTCACTGGGAAAAAAGTAGAAGAATCTCACTAAATTACAAATCCCATAGGATATAGTCACAACACTTAAAGTTGTACCAAAGTGCTGTAACTGTGTAGTGGAGAAAAGACTTGAGCTGGAGATAGTTGATGCTAGAGGTGCAAAGGAAATACAGTGGGCCCTCCATATCTGCTGGGGTTTTGTTCCAGGACCCTGCGTGGATACCAAAATCCATGGATGCTCAAGTCCCATTACATACAATGGTGTAGTGAAATGGTGTCCTTTATATAACATGGTAAAATGAAGGTATGCTTTTTGAAACTTACTCCCAAACTATTATCAAGCCATGGATGGTGGAATCTGTGGATGCAGAGTTTGTGGATACGGAGGGTTGACTGTAATAGTAAGTAGAATATGGAAGAGAGAAGTGGTTGAGGCCATAGCATCATTTAAGGATTGGAAACTGCATGTGCCTCTTTCTTCCTTGAATTAGGACTAGGAACACTGGTATGGGAGAACTGCAATGGGTTTGGGTTTTTTTCCCATTTAAACCTGTGCAGAAGACTTTCTTATGGAACTGCTTTTGTAGGTTTCCACTAGAAGTCCTTTCTTTTTTTAAAAAATCATGGATTTTCTTTTACTTTATGTAACCATCTTGTTATGTTGACTGTATTTAAACTACTTTATCTGCTTCCTGAATTATCTATGGCTTCGTGGAGCCAGCATGTCATGGTGGTTTGAGTGCTGGACTATGATTCTGGAGACCAGGGTTCTAATCCCTGCTCCGCCATGAAAACCCACTGGGTGACATTAGGCAAGTCACACACTCTCAGTCCTCAGAAAACCCTGTGACAAGTTAGCCCTATAGTCACCATAAATCAGAAATGACTTGAAGGCATGCAACAACAACAACAACAATACATTTGGTTCAAACTCTGAAGGAGTGCTATAGTGAACTTCTTCACTTTCACTGTTCTCAAGCCTTCATTGAGCTAGGTCTTCCATGAATGCCAGTCTTGGGATGATGGAAGCCATATTCTGACATGTTGGGGTGTATAAAAAAATCAGCAGAAAATAATGGTTTTCCTTTTAAAATTTAGGAAAGTGTTGGAGGTGTTGCCGGTAGTGTGCCTGTGAGTATTGAAAATTGATTATGTATTTCCTATATTAGTTTCGCTAACGCTTAGGAATAAGCTAATGTGGTGTAGTGGTTTCAGTGTTGGACTGGGACACTGGGCGGCTACAGTTCAAATCCCCACTCAGGCATGGGAACCCATTGGTCAAGTGGCACACTCTCAGCCCTCAGAAAACCCTGTGACAGGTTAGCCCTACAGTCAACAACAACAACAACACATTTGGTTCAAACTCTGAGGAAGTACTATAGTAAATTTCTTCACCTTCACTGTTCTCAAGCTTTCATTGAGCTAGGTCTTCCATGAATTCCAGTCTAGAGGTAATGGAAGCTATATTTTGACAGGTCATGTGCACACAAAAAAGTCACAAGAAAATAATGTTTTTCCTTTTTAAATTTAGGGTGCTGTTGGTGGTCTTACCAGTGGTGTGCCCATGAGTATTGAAAACTGATTATGTATTTCCTATAGTAGTTTTGCTAGTGCTTAGGAATGAGCCAACATGGTGTAGTGGTTTCCGTGTTGGAGTGGGAAACAGGGAGGCCAGAGTTTAAATCTTCCCTCAGCCATGGGAGCCGACTGGATGACCTTGGGCAAGTGACACACTCTCAGCCTCAGAGGAAGACAAAGACAAACCCTTTCTGAATACATCTTGCCAAGAAAAGCCCATGATAGGTTCCTCTTACGTTTGCTTAGGTTGGAATTGATATGATTGCACCTGACAACTACCAGCCAATGACAGATAAGACTTCCATCCTTTCGTAGGTTGGTAAAATGAGTACCCGGCTTGTGGGGGCAATTAGCTAACACACATTGGAAACTGCTTAATGCAGTGTAGATGTGTAAATTGCTATTGCTTAAAACAAATTATAAGCTGATGTGATAGCCTTTATGGCTGAAGAGCGGGGTATAAATACCTAATTTAAAAAAAAAAACTTCCAAGAGTACACAAGAGCAATCAAGGCTAGGAACTAGAAGGGTAGGAAGGATTTTTAAAATCCACATCTTCCCCATGTCATCTGATCCATTCCTGATAGGTATACTGGTACCTGTGTTCCATTCTTGGTGTTAAGGACCAAGAACGGAACAAGCTTTCTGGCAAGGAAATCAAGGGAGCAAACAATGATAGGAGCAAACAATGATAGGAGCTGATCACAAGGGGTACTTTATTATGTCTCTTCTTAAAAAAAAATCCACCTTGCTTGAAGAAATTGGTGATGTAACTTTATTTCTTTATTTTATTTAATGTGAACCCACTGTTCTCCCAACAATGCAGCCGGAGACAGTTCACAGTAAGAATGAATATAAGTACAATTAAAATGAGGGAGAATTCCTTATCTGAAAATGATTAAACCAGAAATATAACTTTAACCTGCACCAATTAAAAAAAGAATATAAAATTAGATTAATTTGCTGATGATGGGAATTTGTCTCAGATGCAAGTGAAGACATGGGTGTCAACCCAGGACTGGGAATAACAGATAAGAAGAGCAGATACACTACAGCCACAGTATGCTGGCAACATATGGCAGGGTTGCTTTGTTGGCCATGCAGCGAAATACAACAAAACCCAAAGCCTACCAATCAGTAATACCTTTATTTGGCCAACTCAAAAGCATAAAATACGTTAGGAGTGCTTTTAAAACTTCATTGTTTTCTTCATCATGCAAAAATGTTAAAAATCATAGAGGAGAAAAAGGTGGGGATGTTAGAGTAATAGGCTTACATTCTGTCTCAGATATTACTCTGTTGTCAGTTAAGATGGAATTGAGGGATATCATTGCAGTCAGAGGCCACTCCACTTCATGGCCATGTGAGGACTAGGGACAAAGGTCAATCAAAGACAGGTAATAAAATGTCAACTCCATTAGCAACCAAAAAGTAACTACCTTAGAGATCCAGCTGTCCTTGTCCTCTGTGAAGCTAACTCATGCTTTCTTAGGTGATTTGTGGTCTGATGAAAGAGTTTTACCTTTGCTGGTGGTAGAAAACCTCTAATCAGCAATCACAAGGGTTGTGTTATTCTATTTCTTGTTTTAAAAGCAAACCTTAATGAAACAAAACACTGGCATCATTTCTTTCTTTCTTTATATACTTGGATTTATCTTGCACCTTTTCCCCAAGAATGGGACTGAAGACAGCTTATAGTGAGATGGTTGAACATTTTAATTATGGCAGAGAATAAGTTCACATCTTAAAAGGCTTGAGTGGTTGATAGTGTAAACCACTCTCAGGTGCAGGCGAGGAAGTGGGCATCAAACTTGGATTGAGAATAGCATGAAAGTATGTGTGGCAGTGGGGGGAGGATACACTGGAATCCCAGGATCCTGGGATGTGTCTACAGACAATTTTCTTCCTCTCCTTCAAGAAGGTGGATAATGGCTCTTTTTTCCTGTGCTTTCTTCTAGCTTGCTGGTGATGCTTTAAGCACAGTGAGTATTGTGAATGGATTGATAAGAAAAACATGATGCTAGTTTTTGAAAAGGACTAATATTGATTTAAAACACAGGAGGAAATGTTGGATATTGGAGTAAAACTACAATGGTATAGGTACAGACAACCGAGAGAGAGATTTTCAACAGATAAAAAGAAATAATAACATCCTTCACTGTATCCCGCTGCTCCCACAAGAATCAGGAACCCCTCCCTTTAGAGCTCCTCCCAGCACTTTTCTTCTACTTGTCATCTCTTTTTGGCCTACCAACTCCTGACCCCACATTGCAGATAGCAAAACCTTAGGCTGCTTTCACAGTACAAAGCCATAGGAGTTTAATATTCCTTTGACCACTATGCCTCCATTGTATGGAATCTTGCGATTTCTGCTTCCATGAGGCATTTAGAATTTTCTGCCAAAGACCTCTAGTGCCTCTTCAACTTCTGTAGGATAGACCTCTGGCAGTTACAGTGGCATCAAATTGCTATAATGGAGCAGTGTGGAAGAGACCTGTATGTCCACGGTTGCCTTTTGAACTAGGAAGTAATGGACCATTTCTATATTTCAGGCTACCGGCCTTGTACCTGGTGCTTTGGTGAGTATTGCAAATACAAATGGCTAGAAGACTTTCATATGAAAGTTCTCTTTATGGTTCACTTATTTATTTCATTTCATTTTGTTTATCTATTTAAAATGTATGGTTTCTATGAGATGTGGAGTCCCAAAAACCTGAAGTGTAGAAAGAGTGTGATGGTCTTTGATGCAATAATAAAAGAGCATTGAGCAACAGTTTTTGTGGATTTCAGGTTGGTTCCAGACTTAGAAATGCATAGGGTAGACTTGTTAATATTAATGGTGCTAAAGTTAGCAATGACCAAGTTTCAGCCTGCTGGATTTAAACAGTCTTTTGTCCAATCATTTAACCAATGAAGGTTAAATTGGTCATTACAAAGAAAGTACCATTAATGTCAATGGCTCCATTTTGAATATGGCTAGTTTGGTCCCACCTCCAGGGAGTGCTATTGGGAACTCCTTAACCTTCATGGTGTAGATCAGTCTACTCTCATTTGAATTGTGCAGTGCTATCAATGGAATGATAGTGGAGCTGGAGTGTGACAGATTTTGACTGGCCCAAGGTCACTTTCACACTACACATACAGCATGTTGATGTGACTTTGGCAGCCATGGCTGCATCCTAACAAATTATGGGTTTTGTTATTTGGAAAATCAGGGTGCTCACTGGGAAAAAAGTAGAAGAACCTCACCAAATTACAAATCCCATAGGATATAGCCTCAACACTTAAAGTTGTAAGAAAAGTGCTGTAACTATGTAGTGGGGAAAAGACTTGAGCTGGAGATAATTGGTGCAACAGGTGCAAAGTTAATACAGTGGGCTTTCGGTATCTACTGGGGTTTTGTTCCAGGACCCTGTGTGGATACTAAAATCCATGGATGCTCAAGTCCCATTACATACAATGGCATAGTGAAATGGTGTCCCTTATATAACATAGCTAAATGAAGGCATGCTTTTTGAAACTTTCCCCAAAAATATTATCAAGCCATGGACAGTGGAATCCATGGATGCAGAGTTTGTGGATACAGAGGGCCGACTATAATAGTAAGTAGAATATAGAAGAGAGAAGTGGTTGAGTCCGTAGCATCACATAATGTTCGGATACTATGTGTGCCTGTTTCTTGTTTGAATTGGGATTGGGAACACTGGGATTAGAAAACTTCAGTGGGTTTGGGTTTTTTCACCCTTAAATTTATGCAGAAGACTTTCTTATGAAGTCCTTTTATGGACTTTCATTGGAATTTATTTCCTTTCTTTCACTGACTTGAGATGGTGACTGTAGTAAACTCATTTATGTACTTCATGAATTATCTGTGACTTCATGGAGCCAACATGGTATAGTGGCTTGAGTGTTGGACTACAACTGTGGAAACCAGTGTTCTAATCTCTGCTCGGCCATGAAAACCCACTAGTGACCTTGAGCAAGTCACACTCTCTGGGCCCTCAGAAAACCCTGTGATAGGATCACTCTGGGGTCGCCATAAGTCAGAAATGATTTGAAGGCACACAACAACAACACATTTGGTTCAAACTCTGAGGGAGTGCTATGGTGATCTGTTCTCAAGCCATCATTGAGCTAGGTCTTCCACAAATGCCAGTCTAGGCAAGATGGAAGCTGTATTTTGACATGTTGAAATGTATTAAAAAATCACAAGAAAATAATGGTTTTCCTTTTTTTTTTAATTTAGGGAACTGTTGGAGGTGTTGCTGGTGGTCTGCCCGTGAGTATTGAAAATTGATTATGTATTTCCTATATTAGCTTCCCTAGATTTAGGAATGAGCGAATGTGGTATAGTGGTTTCAGTGTTGGATTGGGACAGTAGGAAGCCAGAGTTTGAATCCCCACTCAGCCATGGGAACCCATTGGTCAAGTGACACACTCTCAGCCTCAGAAGAGGACAAAGACAAACCCCTTCTTAACACATCTTTCCAAGAAAACCCCATGATAGTTTTGCCTTAAGGTTACTGTAAGTCAGAAGTCTTACAACAATCAGCCAGTGAGAGAGAATATTTCAAGAGTACTCTAAATACAAGAGCAGTCAAAGCTTGGAATTGGTAGAGTAGGAAGGATTTTTAAAATCCTCTCCTTCCCCATGTCATCTGACCTGTTCCTAGTGGGTCTCCTCATACCTGCTTTCCTCCCCTGGTGGAAGGACAAAAATAAAGGGAGCAAACATGCAATGAAAAAGGATATAATAGAAGCCAATCACAAAGTGCAGTTTATTCTGTTTTTTTAAATCACCTTACTTAGAAAAATTGGTGATGTAACTTTATTTCTTTATTTTATTGAATCTGAACCCGCTTTTCTCCCAGCGATGCAGCCTGAGACAGTTCAGAATAAGAATGAATATAAGTACAATTAAAATAAGGGTGAAGTCCTCATCTTAAGACAAATAAACCAGAAACACAATTTAACCTGCACCAATTAAAAAAGCAGAATATAAAATTAAAATTTATTTGCTAATGATGAGAATCTGCCTCAGATGCAAGGGAAGAGTTGGAGGTCATCCCAGGACTGGCAATGACCAGTAAGAAGAGCAAATACACTGGTCACAGGGTGCTGGGAACATATGGCAGGGTTGCCCTGTTGGCCATGCAGCAAAAGACAACAAAATCCAAAATCCACAAATCAGCAATACCTTTATTTGGCCAACTCCAAAGCATACGATATATTAGGTGAACTATCAAAGCTTGACAGCCTTCTTCATTAGGCAAAGATGTTTTAAAAAATCATACAGGAGAAAAAAAGGTGAGAATGTTAGAGTCACAGACCCACATTCTGTGTCATATTTTGCTCTGTGGTCAGTTGATATGGTATTGAGGGATTTCAATGCTGACAGAGGCCACTCCCCTTCTTGGCCATGTGAGGACTAGGGACAAAGGCCAATCAAAGACAGGTAATAAAATGTCAGCTCCATCAGCAACCAAAAGGTAACTTCCTTAGAGAACCAGCTGTCCCTTTCCTGTGCGAACCTAACAGCTCCTTTCTTAGGCAGAAAACACTGAATTTCTTAAGGATGTACTGTTACATCTGGAAAAGACCTTTGGTGCTATATAGGTAAAACTTTTCAATTGTAGTCCAATGAAAGAGTTTTAAGCCTGTTGGAAGTAGAAAACCTCTAATCAGCAAGCACAGGGGTCATTTTACTTTATTTCTTTTTTCTTTTTAAAAAACACACACCCTAAAGGAACCAATAACTTTGAATCATTTCTTTCTTTCTGTACATACCTGGATTTATCTTGCACTTTTACCTCAACAGTGGGATGGAGGTCATAGTGAGATTGTAGAAAGGTTTAATTAAGGCAGAGAATAAGTTCACATATTAAAAACGTTAAAACACAACCTAATAATTATAAAATATAAAATGAAATGAAATTATCTGTCTGGCAATGAAAGCCATTTTCAGGTGCAACTCTGGGATTCAGTGTGCATCTTGGACTGAGAATATAATGTTTTTTGAGGGGGGGGGGGCAAACACACTGGAACCTTAGGATTTTGGATGTGTCTTCAGTTAAATTTTCTTTTTCACCTATAAAGAGGTGGATAATGGCTTGTTTTTCTGTGCTCTCTTCTAGCTTGTTGGTGGGCTTGCAGGCGGAGTGAGTATTGTGAATGGGTTGATAAGAAAAACTTGCTGTTAATTTTCAAAAAGGACCAATATAGATTTAAAACAGAGGAACAATTAATGGATATTGGAGTAAAATTACAGTGGTATTGGTATAGAGAACTGAGGGAGAGATTTTTGACAAATAAAAATATATTTGACTTTGAAGAACAGAAAACAGAATTTGAAGTAAAGCTTTGAACAGATGATGATCAATTCATAGTGAAAATATAAATAGTTGTTCAAATTAGAAGAAGATTCAGAATAAGTTAAGGAATGTAAATTTAGTGAGGTGTTTTTTGAGTTTGTTTGAAGTTTAATAACAACAACAAGAATAGCAATACAGATGTCCCTTCATATTCACTGGGATTTGGTTCCAGGACACCCCATGGATACCAAAATCCATGAATACTCAAGTCCATTATATGCAGTGGCATAGCAAAATGGTGTCCCTTATATAAGATGGCAAAATCAAGGTTTGCTTTTTGTATTATTATTTTTTAAAGAATATTTCCAAGCCATGAATACTTAAATCCGTGAATAACAAATCTGTGGATATGGAGGGACAACTGTATCTTGAAGTTGTGGAGAACCAAGAAGAGAAAAGGTGTTCCCTTGGTGGTCTGTTCCTCTTGTCTGCCTCTCCTTGGAATCAAACATTTTCTTTCCTTGCGCCCGCCCCCAGTTAGAATTGTGGTGGGAATGACGGGGATTAGGAAATGAAAGAAAAGAAATAACTGCACATTTCTGTCTATTAGACTTTAGATACTGTTGGAGGAATGGTGCCAGTGAGTATTTTTTAATTTACTATCCTTCCTGACTCCCAACACAGGATTGAAGAAGGCTTACAACCCGTTAAAAGAAAGTAGAAGCAAAAGCTATTAATACAGAAGTTAAAAAATTAAATTGCAAGCCTGTTAAAAACATGAGCTAAAAAAGGTATAAAAAAGCTTATCTAGCACATAATAAAATACAAACATAACAGAAACAGCCCCTTAAAAGCTCCGCCTGCAGCAACAAGTTAAAAACCCGAAGGCCTGCCTAAATAAAAAGGCTGTTGCCTTCTGGTAGAAAGACAGCAGAGAGAGGTCCAACTGAACCTGCCATGGAAGGGAGTTCCACATCTTGGGAGCAGCTACTGAGAAGTCTCTCTCCCATGTCCTCACCAAACAGCCTCGTGATAGTGGTGGGACTGAGATAAAGCCCTCCCCCGCAAATCTTAGAAATTGTACTGACTCATATAAGGATATGAGGTTCTTTCAGATAGTTTGGTAGCAATGGCTTGAACAAGTGTGAATATCCTTTTGCTTTCGATTGCCAACAGCCAAGTAGTCCACAATCCAATTGGTTCTGCCAGAAGGGGAAACACCCTCCTTCCATGCTCTGAAAGCTGGTTCCAGAAGGTTTTCCTTGATGCTAGAATGGGAAAGGTGCCTATTTCAGTAGAAATAGTGCAGTCTAGTGGAAGTATCCAGTTGGACCCTGGTCAGAGTATTTGTCTGACTGAATGCTTTCCTCAATCTCTCTTTCTCCACTTCCTTCCTCTTAGCTCTCCCATACAAGCTGAAAGACTTAAAATTGCTCATTTCTCTGTTTAGAGATGCTAAAGCTCTTTCATGCACAGTGTCCATAGCTACTTAATATGATATGAGAGTGTTCATGTCCCTCATTTCTCCTCTCTCCCAGCCACTCAGAAAGTGCTATTTCCCTGTTTTACCCATGCCTGCCTCAGTTCTACGAGGGAGAAAAAGCTGAAATGTTCAGTAGCCTTGTACTTCTCACCTTCCACATGTCCAAAAAACCAAACCAAACCAAAAAACCGTTGACAGTTTTTTCCCCTGTTGGCCCGGCATTGAATGGTGTTTCTTATTGGGCTGGCTTTTCTCTCTTAGTTAACACTTGAAATGGGGAGTCTATTTTAATCCAAGTGCAGGGGAATCCAATGACAGAATTAAATAAACGTGGCTCTGTTCTTTAATTTCTTTTAATCTTTCTGATTTCACACACATACTGAACAAAAATAAATGTGTAACAATTGTTCTGAATTCTTTTCTCTCATAGCTACAACGAAAGAAGAGATCTCCAGTAAGTGCACAGTCTTCTTGATGACCTTTCATTCCATTCTTAATATTCAGTAGTATTTGGATAATGCCTTTCAGTAACCTCTTGGAGAGCAAGATATACACCTGGTAGATCTTTTGATGGGTCTACATTCATAATATGATTCAACACACCATTTTAAGGAGCTGATGCTTCAGGCCTAAAGCCCCTAACTTACTTTTTAAAGGAAAAGATTATGGAACTGGCATACCATTGATAGACCATCCTTTCACATAACCTGAAAAAGGGCATGTGATTCAATGCACCATTTTCCACCCTGTGCTTCTCTATTGGATCTTTAGCATTGTGAGTCGGCCTGTGTAAGGTTGCCAGGATAGCACCATCCCAGGACTATAGATTTCAAGAACAAAACCTGAGAATGGATGGCCCTGGTGAAGTCCCAGTGGACTGACCCTGTCAATGCCATTAAGCATGTGGCATTAAGGGGGTGTTATTCAAATTTTTTAAAAGCATAAAACCCAAACTCTACCAAAGAGAATACAAACATTCTCTCACACTCATACATTTTAAGACAGTGCTCTTGGCCTGAGATACTGCAAATACCTGCCTCTTCCAGCCTCCATGCACTCCAAAAGTCTCCTGTACAGGGTTTCTCAGCTGCAGTTGGGAGGGAGGAGGGAGTTAATGCAGAGGCAATGTTACTACCCGGGCTCCCAGCTTTCAGATCTTGTATGTTCACCTGAGGAAACCTTCTCTGCCCTTCCCAACTTGTAAAGTACCCTTACCCACTTCTGTTTTTCAGATTCTTGGTAGTCTTCCTCTTGTCGGAGTAAGTATTACTGTCCATTCAGAAACAGAAGTTTTTAATTATAAAATGAGATGGATATTTGTTTGATTGGGTGACCTTCCCTAGCTTCCATTTTGATGTCCCCTTTCCTTGTGATCTTAGAATCATAAAATCCCTGCTAAAATGTTTTCTGTGCAACATGAGCTACAATCTTTTCCCCACTTTTGGCTTGCCTCATTCAGGGAAGTTGACAGGAAGGGCGCTTTCACGTTACTCAGTTATAACACTTTAATTTCACTTTTAACTGCCTTGGCAACAACCTGTGGAATCCTGGGGTTTATAGTTTGTTGAGGAAGTGGACTGCTCTGGCTGACAGTTCCAAATGCCTGTACCTCAACTGCAAATTCCAGCATTCCTTAGGATGGCACCATGGCAGTTAAAGTGGAGTCATAGTGCTATATTTGTGTAGTGTAACCCCCCTTGTTTTTGCTTGAAAAATGTCATCCCAATATGTTGACTTTGGTGGAAACAAAATAGCACCCCAGATCCCCAAACCCAATAGATTTCTCAGTGGTTTCTCCCCATTTCCCCCCTTTCCACTCCTCCCATTTGGCTATCAAAATGGTTTGGGATTTCACTCCCAGAAGCCTCCTAGGATGGAACCAGAGCACGTAAAGTGGAATCATGGTGCTATAATGTTGGGGTGTGAAAAGGCCTGAGATCCCAAGAATGTTGTCTTCAGTTGGCAGCCCTCCCATGTTTACCCATTGTTTCTTTCACTATTTTTCTTCTCAGCCAAGAAGAGAAAGGGAAGGGAAGGGACTAAATAGATGCATCATGCTTTTTAATAATCAACCAACTGTCTGGAAACATGTTACATCTAGAATGGAAAAACTCCTTTTGAGGAGTGGTATAAAGAGGCAGAGAGGACTTGCCTTCCAGTTTTGCCTACGAGCACACTGAGGATTCCCCAACCTCTGTAAGGAATGGTGATGAGAATGGATTGTCTGACTACCCATCAGGTTGAAGGATAAACAGGCACTTCCTTTCCATTAAATGAATATCACTTCTCCTCCTTCTAGTTTAGGCTTTTGTGATAGGTATGGAACAATATGCCAGCAGGTACAGGTCGACCTCTGTATCCATGGATTCGGTATCCATGGTTTCCCTTATCCACATTTGAAAAACTATGTTCTCTCTAGGCATTTCTACATCCTCCAGTGTGATTCTTGTCAGGAATTAGATACTGAATCCTGAGTTTTAAAATGGCCAAACAACTGCAGAACTGCCAGTCATGCTAATCATGCTACTGCTGCATGAGAAGGATTGCATCAGAAGAGGGTTACTACAGTACAAAGCCATGAAGGTAGAAATCTGATGCAATGCAACCATGTGCTTGGGTAAGCCAATGCTGTACTGGTGTGTATAAAAGCAAGACAGAACAGAGATCATTCTCTTCCTATGATCCTGAGATGCCTGGCGTAGCACTTTGAAACTACTGAAGATTAAAAGCACCTCCTGTTTTCTGGATGCCAAACACTCTGTGTGTGAGTATTCTTGGGAAAGGGTTGCTACCAAGTCTGCTGAGACAGTGTTTTGGCTTCAACTGTGGATTGATTGTCTCATCATCCCCTGACAATGGTTATGGGCCCAGTAGATTGATCTCAGATTAGATAAGGCGCACCCTGAAAAGTTCCCAGAAACTCTTTTGTTTTGAGTGTTTTTGGCTAGGTGGCTGAGAAACAGTTAAGTTATTTTTAACTGGCTCTGTTTTCAGCCAGGGTTGCTTTATCAGTAGTTG
This sequence comes from Gambelia wislizenii, assembly GCA_030847615.1. Lineage (NCBI taxonomy): Eukaryota > Metazoa > Chordata > Lepidosauria > Squamata > Crotaphytidae > Gambelia > Gambelia wislizenii. The sequence continues at coordinate 28,466,841 of JAUMIR010000010.1, read as the reverse complement.
ACCTTGGAGTATTGCCAGCTGCCACTGTTTGAGTTTCACAGTTGGTGTAATTTTTTTTTTTTTGAGACAGCACCATGTTTAAGGTTGTAGGTAGTCTGGCAGGAAGTTCTTCTATGAGTATTACTAATTCCTTGCTATGGAAAGCCTTTAGATCAATACTGTGAATATGCCAATAGGGGCCTTGATCCAATTTGATGCCTCCGCTTGCTCTCGCTACTTCTAGAAGGTGTGATGAAGATAACAGCTTGCCATTGCTGAATGCAAAGGGAGAGCATCGGGGATGATAGCAGATACATATGTCTCCTGCTTCTTTTTGTAGCCCAATTTTATGGTGTCTGTATAGATGATTGTGGATGTCTCCAGCCATAGAGACACACAACTTCAAGAGAGGCTTGAAAGCTAGAGAGATAAACACTGGAACAGGGAGGAGCACAAAAGAGTATTTTTAATTTTAAAGAAAAATCACTCTTTCTCATCATCTGACTTGGGGCCTGATGTGTCCCACCAGAATTTTTTTTTACTATGGCCTTAGAATGGACAATGAGTGAGCAGATGTGGAGAACAACCATAACATTATATTCAAAACTGAGCGGCTTCACTGACCACAAGTGAGATTTTATCCCATTAAACAAAAAAAGATGAGCCGTGTAACATTTGTTTTATTGGGTCATATTTATTTGCTATATTGGGTCAAGGGTGGGAGTCAAGTTGGCTCATAGTAAGACTATAGAAATTACTATTCAAAGGCAAAACAAATCTACATATTAAATCACCTTGAAAAAAGGAAAAATAAAAAATTGGACAAAGTGGATCTGCTGACTGTGAAAGTGTGACTATGAAAGTTTGCAGGAGTGAAATGGCTGCTCACCTTCAACTAAAATGGTTTGTCAGATGGTCAGATATATTGGAGTGTCTGAGTCATTAAGAAGGGGAATAACTGTTCATGCATCTGTATCAGACTATGATATGCAGGAGGTTCATACGACAGCAGTGAAAAAGCCTTTTCTGTTATATCACAAAAAAACAAAATAGACCCAGGATATTTTCTTGGTTGCATGCTTCCCTCCTCAGCCCACCCTTTCATTCACTCAGACCATCGATGCACCAATTCCCTCTTTCCCTGTTCTAACAACAGCCTTCCCAGCTCCAGTCAGTATCCAAGGGAAGGGAAAGCTGAAGTGTTCAGTCACATTTCTTTCCTTCCACACCTTGGCCTGAAAACCCAGCTGACAACAAATCCTTTCTGGGCTTCCTGACTGGGCTGGCTTTCTTTCTCTCAAGAAACAAACTAAGTGAGGCAGCAACTGTAATCGAAGTGAAACAGCCAAGTCACTTGTACCTGCTGTCCCAGGGAATCTTGCCACCTACTTATTTGAAAGGGCCATACTTCAGAGAATAAGGTAACTAACTAGACTCGGAGCTGCTGGTCTCCCAAGAGGCTATGATGATTCACTCCCTGTGAGTGAGTAGTGAAACTAAGCTAAATAGGAGTTGACTAATTTTCTGTTTCATGTTGACGTTATTGCTTCTTGTTTGCCAACAAGCCATGATAATCATTTTAAAGAGGCAATATTTCAGAAAATGACAACAACAACAACAACAACAACAACAATAGCAGCTCAATATTGCTGAAATGCTTTTGGTTAGACCTACCAAGTTATTGGGATTTACCTCCATGTTGACTCACCAGTCAGCTGTTGATTCAGTGGATCTACTCCAGTTAGGCCTAACAAACAGGGTAGAGGCCTTGGAAAGCCACTGTGAGGTTCAAGGGAGGCAATGGATGTTCACTATGGGCTGAGTAGAAGATGGAGATAATACCCTGGAGATACTGAGTCATCAAGAGAAGGAATAACTGATCATTTCTCTTTTTTAGGGTGGTGGTGGTGGTCTTCTTGGTGGCGTTTTGGAACCAGTGAGTATTGCTAATTACCTGGTACCAAGAACCTTTTGTCTTATACCTTTAATATCCATGTCTTTCTTTGGCTGCATCTTCTTCATTTCTCCACTCTCTAGCAGTTTGCTTTTTCCCTGTTCTACTCAGCACTGCCCCTGTTTTACTATGGTGGGTTTCTCTCCCCATGACCAGGTGAGGGTTGACCTTCCGGTCCAGGCTGGCTTTCTCTCTCTTGGACAACATTTGAAGTAGAGCAACTACTTTGCTTCAGTCTGAGAAAAACAGCCAGCAGCAACCGACACTTGCTGCATTGGGGTGGGTGAGTGGTACTGCTAGTTCTATATTTAGAAAGGGCAAGAGATTATTATATACTGCAGCCTACTGGATGGTTAGTCTTCTTACTCTATTATGTGTCTCACTGACAGTTTGGTCCCCATCCACCTCAATGAATGACTGATGAATCAAAGATAAGGAGTAATTGCCCACTTTTGTCTTTCAGGTTAAAGGTGTGGTTGGTGGCTTACCTGTGAGTATCACTAATCATTTTGAAAGGGCCTTATTTCAGTTCACAGTGAGAGGACACTCATGTGCCCCATGATCCTCACCAGTTTTAGTGCTGAATGGCAGCATTTGCTTGTGATTTTGTACCCTCAATGCAGTATGAAGGAGTGGAGTTCTCCACTTCTCATTGACACTGAGCTTTGAACTTTAAGCTCAGACATCCGTAATTTGCATTTAGCAATCTGTTCTAGAAAGTGAACAGTGATTTTAAGGAGAGGTGAAAGAAATCTCAAGGATTTCTTGCTGTCCATTGTTGGACACACACACACACGAACATACAAGCACACCTTGCTTTCAATCCACTGTCACCACTGGAGAAACTCAGGCATTTGAAAATGGACCAATGCCTGCTAAATGTGTTGTCACTAGAAAAAGTATGCCACATGAGCCACAAACTCTTTTTCTCCAAATCATCCAACTCCTTAAAAAATGGTTTTCTCTGCCCATCCTAAGGTGTGACATTTTTCCACTGTGGAATGCAAAGAGAGAACAGCAGGGATGCTGACATAGATGTCCACTGCTTCCTTTTGCAAAGAAAATTTTGTGGAAATCGGACTCCGTGTGAGTCTTCAGGCCAGTGATGAATGGCTGTGGGTGACTAGACATGGAATGAAAAATAAGGCTTAACACAATGCTTTAAAATAAAGGAATATTGAAGCTATGAAATGGAAGCATGTTGTTGTTAGTGTTGTGTGCTTTCAGCTTGTTTCCAACTTATGACACCCCTAAGGTGAATTTATCACTTTTTTTCTGAGGCTGAAAGTGACTTGTGACATGCCCAAGGTCAACCAGTGACTTTTAATGCCAAAACGGGGTTTTGAGTCCCGGGTGCCAGTTACACGACAGGATAAAGTTCATGAAATTCCAGATTACTGTTCTTTGGCATCAGCAGTGCATAATTCACATGAATCCTTGCTTATTTGGAAGATGCGGTCAGTTTCGGTTTTCATAGTTTACACAGGCAAAAGTGGGGAGGCATGGCCTCCAGATGATTAAAGCCAGGCAGGAGGCGGGGAGGGAGCAAGGAGGGGGTCACCCAGGAGGGAAGAAAAGCACAAACAAACAAAAGAACAATGGAGCGGTCTGTCGTTGCAGCACGCTCAGACACAGACTCACATACCACCCATCTTCCTGATTGTCTTCCCAGCTCCCAAAGCCTTAAAAAAAGACAAAGGTATGAAGGAAAGCACAAACAAACAAAAGAATGATGGAGCAATCTGTCGGTTGCAGCACACTCACACACACACTCACCTACCACCCAAGTTCCTGATTGTCTTCCCTGCTCCCAAAGCCTTAAATAAAGACAAAGGTGTGAAGGAAAGCACAAACAAACAAAAGAACGATGGAGCTATTGGCTGGTTACAGCACGGACACACACATACACCACCCAAGCGGGGGCTAGCCCCATTCCTGATTGTCTTCCCTGCCCCCAAAGCCTTCTTTTGAAACAAAAAGGAAGGGCTCAGAGCAGATTTCCCAAAGTGGGCTGCAAGCAGAAGAAGGGGCAAATGGCAGGCTTGGTGGATTGCTCTCTCCAACCCCTCCGTCTATTCGGAGAAGGCACAATGGTCACTCCAACCAATCAGGATTCAGCTCTGCTCACGCTAATTCGAAAAGGTCACTGCAAGTTCACACAGACATTTGCGAATAGTAAGTTCACACGACCAATTGTGTGCATTTTCATGAACTTTATCAAAAAAGTCAGGAAAACTAGCGAAAGCTGATACTGCGCAACTTATGTTTTTTTTGCTCCCCCTCCTTCTGAAAAGGGCGCTGTGGCTTTGAAATGCGTGGGAACTATCAGGCTTCTTGTCGCATTCTTTGAGGATTCATTGTGCCATGTAAACCGCCCCCTAGTCTCCCAAGTCATAGTCCAACACTCTGCCACATTAGCTCCATAAATGGAAGCATACTAAAGATACACACACACACACATTTGGGGATGGGACATTTTTGATGGGTGTTGTGATAACTGAGTTTGTATCCTAGCTTTGGATTGATCTAGGAGTGAGCAAATGCACAGAAAACACCAAAACCAATGACAAGGATTATTTTATTCTCCTGCACCTTTTCCCCAACAATGGGACTCAAGGCAGCTTATAGTGAGATTGCAGAAAAGTTTAATTAAGTCAATCTGCATATTGAAAGCATTAAAACACAACTTAGTAGTCACCAATAAACAACATAAAATGTAAAATAAAATGAATTTAACTCTCTGGCAATGAAAGCCATTCTCAGGTGCAACCATGGAAATGGGTGTCCATCTTGCACTGAGAATAGTTAATACCATTGGGGTGGAGCAATTACATGAGCCCACAGGTTTCTGGGATGTGTTTTCAGTCAATTTTCTTCCTCTCCTTTGAAAAGGTGGATAATGAGTCATTTTTTGTGCTCTCTTTTAGGTTGCTGGTCCAGCTGTAGGCGGAGTGAGTATTGTGAATTGATTGATAAGAAAAATTGCTGTTAATTTTGAAAAAGGACCAATATAGCTTTAAAACAGAGGAAGAATTAATGGATATTGGTGTAAAAAAAGAATGGTATTTGTATAGAGAACTGAGGGAGAGATTTTAGAGAGATAAAAAGATGTTTGGCTTTCAAAAAGAGAAAACAGAATTTGAAGTAAAGCTTTGCATGGATGATGATCAATTAATAGTGAAATTATAAATAGTTGTTGAAATTAGAAATGGAATCAGAACACGTTAAGGAAAGGATGGTGAAGTGGGCCCAAAATAATGGATAGATCATTGAAATAGAGAAATGGGAGCGGATCTAGACCAAAGGATTCAAAGAAATATTATCTTATGATCTTAAAGACTATTTCTACAAAATGATGTACATATGGTACTTATCCCAAGCAAAATTACCTAAAATATATTAAGGATCCAAAACTTTATGTTGGAAATGTGAAACACATGGGGGAACTTTCTGCCTTATGTGGTGGACCCACAATAGGGTCGAGAAATAATGGAGATACATAGAAAAATTAATACAGAAAATATTAAGTATTAAAGTACAAATGAAACCACAGTTATTTTATTATGAATGATTGATGAACATATGAATAATTTTAATTATAATATGCTATATCATATGCTTCTGGCTGCCAGAAGAGAATGATATATCCACAAGAGTGGGAAAATGTAGAGCTATCCACTAAAGAGGATTAGATATAGAAAGTATTTGAAATGGCTGAACTGGATAAATTTTCTAAATTTAAATTTAAATCTAAATTTTAAATTTTCTAAAGAAGAAAGAAGGGAAGATATCTCTTCTGAAATTTCATTTCTAAACTTTTGCATATGCTTAATATCTAGAGGGTTAAATTATGTTAAGTAGAAACATGGAAGGGAATGTTACTTTATATTTGTGTCTTTAGCTTGGAGGATGAGAAGTCATAATGTTAAGAATGTATTGTATTGTATTTCTATTGTAAAGTGTTTGTAATGTTGGTAATGTGTAATGTGGTTGTAATTTAGTGCGGTGTGTTTTTGAGTTTCTTTGAAGTTGAGTAACAACAACAAGAACAATATCTTGATGTTGTGAAAAGCCAGGAAGAGAAAGGGTGTTCCCTTGGTGGTCTGTTCCTCCGGTCAGCCTATTCTTGGATTCAGAAATTTTCATTCCCTGCCCTAGTTAGAATTGTGGTAGGAATGACTGGGGTTAGGAAATAAAAGAAGAAGAGAAATAACTGCACATTTCTCTCTTTTAGGTTCTAGACACTGTTTCAGGAGTTTTGCCAGTGAGTATTTATTTATTTATCTAAAATACTACCTGTTTCCCAGCACAGGACTGAAGAAGGTTTACAACCCTCTAAAACAAAGTATAATGGAAAATTATTAATACAGATGCTAAAAGGCAAACTGCAAGCTTGTTTAAAAAACATGAGCTAAAAAAATTATTTAAAAGCACATCTAGCACATAATAAAATACAAACAGGACAGATAACCCCCCTTAAAAGCTCTGCCTGCAGCAACAAGTTAAAAACCTGAAGGCCTACCTAAATACAAAGGCTGTTGCCTTCTGGTGGAAAGGCAGCAGAGAGAGGTCCAACTGAACCTTCTGTGGAAGGGAGTTCTACATCTTGGGAGCAGCTACTGAGAAGTCTCTCTCCCATGTTCTCTGCAAACATCCCTGTGATGGTCTTGGAACTGAGAGAAAGCCCTCTCCCACAAATTTTAGAAATTGGTCATGCTCATATAATAGATGAGGCTTTTCAGATAGTTTGGTAGCAATGGCTTGAACATATGTGGATATCCTTTTGCTTTCTATTACCAACAGCCAAGTAGTCCACAATCCAATTGGTTCTGCCAGAAGGGGAAACACCCTCCTTCCATGCTCTGAAAGCTGGTCCCAGAAGGTTTTCCTTGATGCTAGAATGGGAAAGGTGCCTATTTCAGTAGAAATAGTGTAGTCTAGTGGAAGTATCCAGTTGGACCCTGATCAGGGTATTTGTCTGACTGAATGCTTTCCCCAATCTCGCTTTCTTCACCTCCTTCCTCTCAGCTCTCCAGTACAACTTGAAAGACATAAAATTGCTCATTTCTCTGTTTAGAGATGCTAAGGCTCTTTCAGGCACAAAGTCTATAGCTACTTAATTGATCTGAGCGGTTTCATGCCCCTCAACTCTCCTCTCTCCCAGCCACTGAGAGAGTGATATTTCCCTGTTTTACCTATGCCAGTTGCATGAGGGAGAAAAAATGCTCAGTAGCCTTGTCCTTCTTACCTTCCACATGTTGTACTAAAAAACAAATCAAAACAAATACAGTTGAGAATTTTCTTTCTTTTGGTCAGGTGTTGAATGGTGTTTCTGACCAGGCTGGCTTTTTCTCTCTTAGATAAGAAATGAAATGGGGAGTCTACTTTAATCTGGGGGTGGGGGTGGGAAGTCCAGTGGCAGAATTAAATAAACATGGCTCTGTTTATTTTCTTTAATTTCTTTTGATCTTTCTGGTTTCATGCACACCAGAAAAAAAATCAATGTGTAATAATTGTTCTGAATTCTTTTCTCCCATAGGTAAAACGGAAGAAGAGATCTCCAGTAAGTGCACAGTCTTCTTGCCAGCCTTTCAATCCTTTCTGAACATGGAGTGATATTTGGATTAAGCCTGTTCCCTGTCCTCTGGAAAGCAAGATCCACCAGTGGTAGATCTCTTGATGGGGCTACATTCATAATGGGGTCCGACATACCATTTTGGGGTACTGATGCTTCAGGCCTTGAGGCCCCAGACTATTTTTTTAAAAGGAAATGTTATGGAACTGGTATACCACTGATAGACCCTGCTTTCATATAACCTGAAGAAGGACATCTTATTCAATGCATGACTTTTCACCCTGCGCTTCTCCATTGGGTTTTTAGCCTTGTGAGTTGACCCGTGTAAGGTTGCCAGGATAGCGCCATCCCAGGACCATAGATTTTAAGAAAAAAAAAACATGAGTATGGATGTCCCTGGTGATGTCCCAATAGGATTGGCCCTGAAGTTGTCATTAACCATGAGGCATTAAGAGTGTGTTACTCAAATTTTAAAAACAAACAACGCAAAGTCTACCAAAGAGAATACAAACATTCTCTCACACTCATACTTTTTAAGACAGTTCTCTTGGCCTGAGATACTGCAAATACCTGCCTCCTCCAGCCTCCATGCACTCCAAAGGCTTGCTTTATAGGGTTTCTCAGCTGCAGTTGGGACAGAGGAGGGAGTTCATGCAGAGGCAATGTTACTACCTGGGCTCCCAGCTTCCAGATCTTGTATGTCCACCCGAGGAAACCTTCTCTGCCCTTCCTTGTAAAGTAATCCTTACCCACTTCTGTGTTTCAGATTCTTAGTGGTCTTCCTGTTGTGGGAGTAAGTATTACTGTCCATTCATAAATGTTTGTTGCGGAAGTGGAATTTTCTGGCTGACAATTCCAAATGCTTGTCCCTCAACTGCAAATTCCAGCATTCCTTAGGATGGCACCGTGGCAGTTAAAGTGGAATCTTAGTGCTATATTTGTGTAGTGTGAATTTGTTTTTGCTTGAAAAATGTCATCTCAATATGTTGACTTTGGTGAAAACAAAATAGTACCCCAGATGCCCAAACCCAATAGATTTCTCAATGGTTTCTCCCCATTTCCCCCTCTTTCACCCCCTCCTATTTGGCTATCCAAATGGTTTGGGATTTCACTCCCAGAAGCCTCCTAGGATGGAACCAGAGTGCGTAAAGTGGAATCATAGTGCTATAATGTTGGGGTGTGAAAGGGCCTGAGATCTTAAGAATGTTGTCTTCAGTTGGCAGCCCTCCCATGTTTACCCATTGTTTCTTTCACTATTTTTCTAATTCGAGAAGACAAATGAAAGAGAAGGGACTAAAGAGATGCATCATGCTTTTTAATTCTCAATCCACTGTCTGGAAACACCTTACATCTAGAGTGGAAAAAACTCATTTTGAGGAGTGACATAAACGGGTGGAGGGGGTCCTTGTCTTCCAGTTTTGCCTATGAGCACATTAAGGAGCAGGAGATTATTTTGTGAAAAGCAACTTGTGCACAGCTGCATGGTATGCGGTAAATTCCTACGGCTGTGAGAGGGTCTCTTTTGTCCTTTGCTGAGCGTAGCATTTCTTCAATTTTCCTGGTTGGTCTGTAGATTGTTTTTAGGTTGTGTTTCCTCATCAGTTTCCCAATTCTGTCTGTGACTCTTTTGATGTGTGGTAAAAATACCTTCCCTTTGGGTGGCTGTTTTTCTTCATTCCTGTGGTTTTTTTCTGGGTTTGGCTGCTCCTGTGATGTCTGATCTGGACAAGTTTATATAGGGACCACTAAATGCAGTGTGCAAACATGAATCAAGGAACATGAGAGACACTGCAGACTGGGCTAGCCAGAAAAATCAGCAGTAGAAGAAAATGTTATAAACCAACCTGGACACAAAATGCTATTCGAAAACACTGAAATTCTGGACCAGGCTAACAACTATCATGTCAGAATGCATAGGGAAGCTATTGAAATCCACAAACACCTGGACAATTTCAACAGGAAAGAGGAAATCCTAAAAGTAAACAAAATTTGACTACCAGTCCTGAAAAACACCAAAACCAAAACTCAACACATGGAAATGAATTTCACCCAGGGACAGGAGGATTTCCAGCAGACAATGGATCATTAGCCAACCAGACACTAATCCTCCTTTCATATCTCCACCCAGGAACTAACCATTCAAATACACAAATTTACGTATCCTCTCTAACAGGGACTCACAGTATATAAACCCCAAATGCCCCTACCCAACCATTCTCTGAAGATGCCAGACACAGTTGCAGGCGAAACCTCAGGACTAAACTCTTCCAGAACACGGCCTCACAGCCCCAGAAAAAACCCTCAAAAAATCTAATAGGGTCCACTATTATCCATGGTTTCAGGTATCCATAGGGGTTCTTGGAACTATTCCCCTGCAAATATGGGGATCAACCTGTATTGCTAATTAATTAATATGGAGAGCTTTTGGCTTTCTTGTTATGTGAAATACAAAGAGTATTGGTTTGCCTGAATGTTCCATATTGTACATGGATTTAGAATTAGAGTTTCTCTAAGGGTAAAGAGCCAAACCATAGTTTTCAGGAGGGCAGAAAAGGGGATGACAAGAGCTCTTGCTTTCCATCATATACAACAGAAAGAGATATCTATAATATCAGTCCAGCCTATGGGTAAACAGGGATTTCTAGCAACCTGGGAGTTACTGGCAGGAAAACTATTTAGTTTCTGTCTTTCAAGAATAACTGCTCATTTTTCTATTCCAGGGTTTAGCAGGAGGTTTGCCAGTGAGTATTGCTAATTGCTAATTTATTATTATGGAAAGCCTTTTGCATGATATTGTGAACATCTAATAGTCAAAATGGTACTGCTCTGATTGGATCCCTCTGCTGGATTCCAGTGCATCTGTAGGAGTCTACAACAATCACCCTGGACCCTCCTACACCCCAAAGTCCTGGGTTTCCTAACTGCAGTAGGTGTGGGATGAGAATGCCCTTTCTCTCAGAAGTAGTGCAATCCAATGGGAATGTCAGTTACCATCTTCCCTGGGAGGTAGCTTCATGAGAATTAACTGCCTGCCTGTCTGCCTGTCAAGATGGGAAGAATTGTTGTTTTAGCCTGACAATCTACACAAGCTGCCAATGAAAATGACAGAGGCAACTCTGTGAATTCTATCATCCATAGGACATATCATAAGTAGAACAACTTACTTGCTTATCCTTAAGAAGAGGAATAACTGTGCATTTCTTTATTCCTCTATTTCAGGTTGTAGGTGGTCTGACAGGAGGTTCTTCCGTGAGTATTACTAATTCCTTGCTATGGAAAGCCTTTAGATCAATACTGTGAACATGCCAATAGACAAAGTGGCCTTGATCCAATTTGATGCCTCTGCTGGCTCTTGTTGCTTCTAGAAAGATCTGCAGCTCCCTCCCTGACACAGCATGTCTGTACTACTGCCTCATGCTATAATGGGTTTTCCAGCTACAGTGGCTGAGAGGTGGGTGGTGGGATGTCTCTTCTGGTGGATTAATGCAATATCTAAGGCTAAAGAGCAGAAGATATTTATTTATTTATTTGGAGAGCAGAAAGTGGGCTGGAAGAGTTTCCATGGCACATAGACATTGGTACATCCCATGGTACTTTCCATGGGAGAAACTGATTTCTTTATTTCCACTGTTACTGCATGGCTTGTGCAGGCTTTTTTTTACCATGACCTTAGAATGGACAATGTGTGAACAGATGTGGAGAACAACCAAAAGATTATATTTAAAAAAATGAGAATACTCATTGACCACAAGTGAGATTTTATCCCATTAAAAAATGATGAGTTGTTTAACATGTGTTTTATTGGGTCACATTTATTTGCTATATTGGTTCAATATGCCCCATTTCTCCCAAGGGTGGGAGTCAAATTGACTCATAGTAAGACTATATGAATTACTGTTAAAATACTGAACAAATCTACATATTAAAACACTCTTTAAAAAGGAAGAATAAAAAATTGGACAAAGTGGTTCTGCTGACTATGAATGTGTCTATGAACAGCAAACTAACAGCACCAGAGTCTCTGTAACACTAAGCTAAAACAATGATTGAGGCAGTGACTTTAATCCAAGAGAAACAGCCAGAAGCCTCCTGTACTTGCTGCCCCAAAGAATCTTGCCACCTACTTATTTGAAAGGGTCATATTTCAGAGAATAAGGTAACCAACTAGACTTGGAGCTGTTGGACTCCCAAGGGCCTATGGAGATTTTCTCATGGGAACAAAAATTTTTCCCATCTCACAATCTCCTCTCCCACCCATCTCCGATTTCTGTCCCAGTATGAGAATGAAAACTTTCTCACTCACCTTTCCCATGGTTGCCCGGCAGCCCAGCAGTGAATGGAGCTTGAACAGAGGTCCATTCTCTTCCTGATTTGAAATCCCGGCTGTTCTCACGAGAGGATAAGCGGTCGGGAAATTCAAAATTAAAAAGGAAAAAAATGTAAAGAAAGTGACAGCAAGCACAAAAACAAACTGAAAACATAAGAAGTAACCTAGGGAGGTTAATAAAAAGTGTGTCACTTACCTTGATATTCTGATCTCATCCAGAAGTGTTTTAGCACAGACCTCCCATTGCGGCTGGCATCACACTCTGGAAACGGGCACCTTTTCATTTGCAGGACATTCCATTACAGAACCGGAATTGGGGATCAATTCACAGCTTAGGCCATGAATAAAAAGAAGTGCCAGTGTAATGACAGCCAAACAGGAGCATGACGACATGGGGATTATGTCATCTGAAAGGGAAGCCCTTTAGCGATCTCCTAGCATCAGTATCACACCATATTTAGCCTGTTTGATAATCCCCTATGATGATTCACTCCCTGTGAGGGAGTAATTAAGCTAAGCTAAATAGGATTTGGCTGATTTTCTGTTTCATGGTGAAGTTATTCCTTCTAGTTTACCAATGAGTCTTGGCAATTATTTTAAAGAGGCAATATTTCAGTGTAAAATAAGAAAAAAATAGCTCAGTAATGCTGAAATCCTTTTGGTTAGACCTACCAAGTTATTGGGATTTACCTCCATGTTGACTCACCATTCAGCTGTTGATTCAGTGGATCTACTCCAGTTAGGCCTAACAAACAGGATAGAAGCCTTGGAAAGCCACTGTGAGGTTCAAGGGAGGCAATGGATATCTACTATGGGCTGAGTAGAAGATGTATGATGGACAAATACCCTGGAAATATTGAGTCATCAAGAGAAGAAATAACTGATCATTTCTCTTTTATAGGGTGGTGGTGGTCTTCTTGGTGGTGTTTTGGAACCAGTGAGTATTGCTAATTACCTGGTACCAAAAACCTTTTGTCTTATACCTTTAATACCCATCTCTTTCTTTGGCTGCATCTTCTTCATTTCTCCACTCTCTAGCAGTTTGCTATTTCCCTATTCTACTCAGCACTGCCCCTGCTTTACTATGGTTGGTTTCTCTCCCCATGACCAGGTGAGGGTTGACCTTCCTGTCCAGGCTGGCTTTCTCTCTCTTAGACAAGATTTGAAGTAGAGCAACTACTTTGCTTCAGTCTGAGAAAAACAGCCAGCAGCAACCGACACTTGCTGCACCGGGGTGGGTGAGTGGTACTGCTAGTTCTATATTTAGAAAGGGCAAGAGATTATTATATACTGCAGCCTACTGGATGGTTAGTCTTCTTAGTCTACTATGTGTCTCACTGACCATTTGGTCCCTATCCATCTCAGTGACTGACTGATGAAGCAAAAATAAGGAGTAATTGCCCACTTTTGTCTTTCAGGTTAAAGGCGTGGTTGGTGGCTTACCCGTGAGTATCACTAATCGTTTTGAAAGGGCTTTATTTCAGTTCACAATGAGAGGACACTTATGTGCCCCATGATCCTCACCATTTTTTGTGGTGAATGACAGCATTTGCTTGTGATTTTGTACCCTCAATGCAGTATGAAGGAGTGGAGTCCTCCACTTCTCTTTAGGAATGAGCTTTAAACTTTAAGCTCAGACATTCGTAATTTGCATTTAGCAATCTATTCTAGAAAGTGAACAGTGATTTTAAGGAGAGGTGGAAGAAATCTCAAGGATTTCTTGCTGTCCATTGGTGGATACACACACACACACACACACACAAACACAGAAGCACACCTTGCTTTCAATTCACTGTCACCACTGGAGAATCTCAGGCTTTTGAAAATGGACCAATGCCTGCTAAATGTGTTGTCACTGGAAAAAGTATGCCACATGAGCCACAATCTCTTTTTCTCCAAATCTTCCAACTCCTTAAAAAATGGTTTTCTCTGCCCATCCTAAGGTGTGACATTTTTCCACTGTGGAATGCAAAGAGAGAACAGCAGGAATGCTGACATAGAATTCCACTGCTTCCTTTTGCAAAGAAAGTTTTGTGGAAATCGGACTCCGTGTGAGTCTTCAGCCCAGTGATGAATGGCTGTGGGTGACTAGACATGGAAAGAAAAATAAGGCTTAACACAGTGCTTTAAAATAAAGGAATATCAAAGCTATGAAATGGAAGCATGTTGTTAGTGTTGTGTGCCTTCAGCTTGTTTCCAACTTATGACACCCCTAAGGTGAATTTATCACTTTTTTTCTGAGGCTGAAAGTGACTTGTGACATGCCCAAGGTCAACCAGTGAGTTTTAATGCCAAAACGGGGTTTTGAATCCAGGGTGCCAGTTACACGACAGGATGAAGTTCGAGAAATTCTGGATTACTGTTCTTTGGCATCAGCAGTGCATAATTCACATGAATTCTTGCTTATTTGGAAGATGCTGTCAGTTTCGATTTTCATAGTTTACACAGGCAAAGGGGGGGGCATGGCCTCCAGATGATTAAAGCCAGGCAGGAGGCGGGGAGGGAGCAAGGAGGGGGTCACCCAGGAGGGAAGAAAAGCACAAACAAGCAAAAGAACTATGGAGCGGTCTGTCGTTGCAGCACGCTCAGACAGAGACTCACATATCACCCATCTTCCCGATTGTCTTCCCAGCTCCCAAAGCCTTAAAAAAAGACAAAGGTATGAAGGAAAGCACAAACAAACAAAAGAATGATGGAGCAATCTGTCGGTTGCAGCACACTCACACACACATACTCACCTACCATCCAAGTTCCCGATTGTCTTACCTGCCCCCAAAGCCTTAAATAAAGGCAAAGGAGTGAAGGAAAGCACAAACAAACAAAAGAATGATGGAGCCATCGTCCGGTTACAGCACGCACACACACACACACACACACACACACACCACCCAAGCGGGGGCTAGCCCCATTCCTGATTGTCTTCCCTGCCCCCAAAGCCTTCTTTTGAAACAAAAAGGAAGGGCTCAGAGCAGATTTCCCAAAGTGGGCTGCAAGCAGAAGAAGGGGCAAAGGGCAGGCTTGGTGGATTTCTCTCTCCAACCCCTCCGTCTATTCGGAGAAGGCACAATGGTCACTCCAACCAATCAGGATTCTGCTCTGCTCACACTAATTCAAAAAGGTCGCTGCAAGTTCACACAGACATTTGCGAATGGTAAGTTCACATGACCAATTGTGCACATTTTTGTGAACTTTATCAAAAAAGTCAGAAAACTAGCGAAAGCTGATACTGAGCAACTTATGGGTTTTTTGCTCCCCCTCCTTTTGAAAAGGGTGCTGTGGCTTCAAAATGCATGGGAACTATCAGGCTTCTTGTCGCATTCTTTGAGGATTCATTGTGCCATGTAAACCGCCCCCTAGTCTCCCGAATCATAGACCAACACTCACACCACTATGCCACACTGGCTCCATAAATGGAAGCATACTAAAGATACACACACACACACACACATATGGGGATGGGACATTTTTGATGGGTGTTGTGATATCTGAGTTTGTATCCTAGCTTTGGATTGAACTAGGAGTGAGCAAATGCACAGAAAACACCAAAACCAATGACAAGGATTATTTTATTCTCCTGCACCTTTTCCCCAACAATGGGACTCAAGGCAGCTTATAGTGAGATTGCAGAAAAGTTTAATTAAGTCAGAGAATAAGTCTGCATATTAAAAGCCTTAAAACACTACTTAGTAGCCACCAATAAACAACATAAAATGTAAAATAAAATGAATTTAACTCTCTGGCAATGAAAGCCATTCTCAGGTGCAACCATGGAAATGGGTGTCCATCTTGCACTGAGAATAGTTAATACCATTGGGGTGGAGCAATTACATGAGCCCACAGGTTTCTGGGATGTGTCTTCAGTCAATTTTCTTCCTCTCCTTTGAAAAGGTGGATAATGAGTCATTTTTTGTGCTCTCTTCTAGGTTGCTGGTCCAGCTGTAGGCGGAGTGAGTATTGTGAATGGATTGATAAGAAAAAATAGCTGTTAATTTTGAAAAAGGACCAATATAGCTTGAAAACAGAGGAAGAATTAATGGATATTGGTGTAAAAAAAATGGTATTTGTATAGAGAACTGAGGGAGAGATTTTAGAGAGATAAAAAGATGTTATTTTATTTTCAGAAATTTCGCAATCATACATTAAATTTAATGATTTAATGTATGATTGCGAAATTTCTGAAAATAAAATAATAAAAAAAAGAAAAAGAAAAAGAGAAAACAGAATATGAAGTAAAGCTTTGCATGGATGATGATCAATTAATAGTGAAAATATAAATAGTTGTTGAAATTAGAAATGGAATCAGAACACGTTAAGGAAAGGATGGTGAAGTGGGCCCAAAATAATGGGTAGATCATTGAAATAGAGAAATGGGAGCGGATCTAGACCAAAGGATTCAAAGAAATATTATCTTATGATCTTAAAGACAATTTCTACCAAATGACGTACATCTATAAATACATTTCTTATATACAGGTTTTGTGCATATTTTGCATATACATACATATGCAATTCATGATACCCGTTATATTCTTCCTTATGTACATTCCTTTCAATAAATTTCACGAGATTACATATCTTTTCCTCCTTAATCTTTAATAAAGTAAAAATATGTAAAAAAGGAAAGTTACATGAAATACACAATAAAAATAAAAATTTAAAAAATAATTAAAAAATGATGTACATATGGTACGTAACCCAAGCAAAATTAGCTAAAATATATTAAGGATCCAAAACTTTATGTTGGAAATGTGAAACACATGGAGGAACTTTCTACCTCATGTGGTGGACCCACAATAGGGTCGAGTAATATTGGAGATACATAGAAAAATGAATACAGAAAATATTTAGTATTAAAGTACTAATGAAACCACAGTTATTTTATTATGAATGATTGATGAACATATGAATAATTTTAATTATAATATGCTATATCATATGCTTCTGGTTGCCAGAAGAGAATGATATATCCACAAGAGTGGGAAAATGTAGAGCTATCCACTAAAGAGGATTAGATATAGAAAGTATTTGAAATGGCTGAACTGGATAAATTTTCTAAATTTAAATTTAAATCTAAATTTTAAATTTTCTCAAGAAGAAAGAAGGGAAGATATCTCTTCTGGAATTTCATTTCTAAACTTTTGCATATGCTTAATATCTAGAGGGTTAAATTATGTTAAGTAGAAACATGGAAGGGAATGTTACTTTATATTTGTGTCTTTAGCTTGGAGGATGAGAAGTCATAATGTTAAGAATGTATTGTATTGTATTTCTATTGTAAAGTGTTTGTAATGTTAGTAATGTGTAATGTGGTTGTAATTTAGTGTGGTGTGTTTTTGAGTTTGTTTGAAGTTTAATAACAACAACAAGAACAATATCTTGATGTTGTGAAAAGCCAGGAAGAGAAAGGGTGTTCCCTTGGTGGTCTGTTCCTCCGGTCAGCCTATTCTTGGATTCAGAAATTTTCATTCCCTGCCCTAGTTAGAATTGTGGTAGGAATGACTGGGGTTAGGAAATAAAAGAAGAAAAGGAATAACTGCACATTTTTCTCTTTTAGGTTCTAGACACTGTTTCAGGAGTTTTGCCAGTGAGTATTTATTTATTTATCTAAAATACTACCTGTTTCCCAGCACAGGACTGAAGAAGGTTTACAACCCTTTAAAACAAAGTATAATGGAAAATTATTAATACAGATGCTAAAAGACAAACTGCAAGCTTGTTTAAAAATCATGAGCTAAAAAAATTATTTAAAAGCACATCTAGCACATAATAAAATACAAACAGGACAGACAACCCCCCTTAAAAGCTCTGCCTGAAGCAACAAGATAAAAACCTGAAGGCCTACCTAAATACAAAGGCTGTTGCCTTCTGGTGGAAAGACAGCAGAGAGAGGTCCAACTGAACCTTCCGTGGAAGGGAGTTCTACATCTTGGAAGCAGCCACCAAGAAGTCTCTCTCCCATGTCCTCTCCAAACATCCCTGTGATGGTGTTGGGACTGAGAGAAAGCCCTCTCCCACAAATCTTAGAAATTGTACTGACTCACATAAGGATATGAGGTTCTTTCAGATAGTTTGGTAGCAATGGCTTGAACATATGTGGATATCCTTTTGCTTTCTATTGCCAACAGCCAAGTAGTCCACAATCCAATTGGTTCTGCCAGAAGGGGAAACAGCCTCCTTCCATGCTCTGAAAGCTGGTTCCAGAAGGTTTTCCTTGATGCTAGAATGGGAAAGGTGCCTATTTCAGTAGAAATAGTGCAGTCCAGTGGAAGTATCCAGTTGGATCCTGGTCAGGGTATTTGTCTGATTGAATGCTTTCCCCAATCTCTCTTTCTTCATGCCTTCCTCTCAGCTCTCCAATACAACTTGAAAGACATAAAATTGCTCATTTCTCTGTTTAGAGATGCTAAGGCTCTTTCAGGCACAAAGTCTATAGCTACTTAATTGATCTGAGGGGTTTCATGCCCCTCAACTCTCCTCTCTCCCAGCCACTGAGAGAGTGATATTTCCCTGTTTTACCTATGCCAGTTGCATGAGGGAGAAAAAATGCTCAGTAGCCTTGTCCTTCTTACCTTCCACATGTTGTACTAAAAAACAAATCAAAACAAATACAGTTGAGAATTTTCTTTCTTTTGGTCAGGTGTTGAATGGTGTTTCTGACCAGGCTGGCTTTTTCTCTCTTAGATAAGAAATGAAATGGAGAGTCTACTTTAATCTGGGGGTGGTGGTGGGAAGTCCAGTGGCAGAATTAAATAAACATGGCTCTGTTTATTTTCTTTAATTTCTTTTGATCTTTCTGGTTTCATGCACACCAGAAAAAAAATCAATGTGTAATAATTGTTCTGAATTCTTTTCTCCCATAGGTAAAACGGAAGAAGAGATCTCCAGTAAGTGCACAGTCTTCTTGCCAGCCTTTCAATCCTTTCTGAACATGGAGTGATATTTGGATTAAGCCTGTTCCCTGTCCTCTGGAAAGCAAGATCCACCAGTGGTAGATCTCTTGATGGGGCTACATTCATAATGGGGTCCGACATACCATTTTGGGGTACTGATGCTTCAGGCCTTGAGGCCCCAGACTATTTTTTTAAAAGGAAATGTTATGGAACTGGTATACCACTGATAGACCCTGCTTTCATATAACCTGAAGAAGGACATCTTATTCAATGCATGACTTTTCACCCTGCGCTTCTCCATTGGGTTTTTAGCCTTGTGAGTTGACCCGTGTAAGGTTGCTAGGATAGCGCCATCCCAGGACCATAGATTTTAAGAAAAAAAAACATGAGTATGGATGTCCCTGGTGATGTCCCAATAGGATTGGCCCTGAAGTTGTCATTAACCATGAGGCATTAAGAGTGTGTTACTCAAATTTTAAAAACAAACAACGCAAAGTCTACCAAAGAGAATACAAACATTCTCTCACACTCATACTTTTTAAGACAGTTCTCTTGGCCTGAGATACTGCAAATACCTGCCTCCTCCAGCCTCCATGCACTCCAAAGGCTTGCTTTATAGGGTTTCTCAGCTGCAGTTGGGACAGAGGAGGGAGTTCATGCAGAGGCAATGTTACTACCTGGGCTCCCAGCTTCCAGATCTTGTATGTCCACCCGAGGAAACCTTCTCTGCCCTTCCTTGTAAAGTAATCCTTACCCACTTCTGTGTTTCAGATTCTTAGTGGTCTTCCTGTTGTGGGAGTAAGTATTACTGTCCATTCATAAATGTTTGTTGCGGAAGTAGAATTTTCTGGCTGACAATTCCAAATGCTTGTCCCTCAACTGCAAATTCCTGCATTCCTTAGGATGGCTCCGTGGCAGTTAAAGTGGAATCTTAGTGCTATATTTGTGTAGTGTGAATTTGTTTTTGCTTGAAAAATGTCATCTCAATATGTTGACTTTGGTGAAAACAAAATAGTACCCCAGATGCCCAAACCCAATAGATTTCTCAATGGTTTCTCCCCATTTCCCCCTCTTTCACCCCCTCCTATTTGGCTATCCAAATGGTTTTGGATTTCACTCCCAGAAGCCTCCTAGGATGGAACCAGAGTGCGTAAAGTGGAATCATAGTGCTATAATGTTGGGGTGTGAAAGGGCCTGAGATCTTAAGAATGTTGTCTTCAGTTGGCAGCCCTCCCATGTTTACCCATTGTTTCTTTCACTATTTTTCTAATTCGAGAAGACAAATGAAAGAGAAGGGACTAAAGAGATGCATCATGCTTTTTAATTCTCAATCCACTGTCTGGAAACACCTTACATCTAGAGTGGACAAAACTCATTTTGAGGAGTGACATAAACGGGTGGAGGGGGTCCTTGTCTTCCAGTTTTGCCTATGAGCACATTAAGGAGCAGGGGATTATTTTGTGAAAAGCAACTTGTGCACAGCTGCATGGTATGCGGTAAATTCCTACGGCTGTGAGAGGGTCTCTTTTGTCCTTTGCTGAGCGTAGCATTTCTTCGATTTTCCTGGTTGGTCTGTAGATTGTTTTTAGGTTGTGTTTCCTCATCAGTTTCCCAATTCTGTCTGTGACTCTTTTGATGTGTGGTAAAAATACCTTCCCTTTGGGTGGCTGTTTTTCTTCATTCCTGTGGTTTTTTTCTGGGTTTGGCTGCTCTTGTGATGTCTGATCTGGACAAGTTTATATAGGGACCACTAAATGCAGTGTGCAAACATGAATCAAGGAACATGAGAGACACTGCAGACTGGGCTAGCCAGAAAAATCAGCAGTAGAAGAAAATGTTATAAACCAACCTGGACACAAAATGCTATTCGAAAACACTGAAATTCTGGACCAGGCTAACAACTATCATGTCAGAATGCATAGGGAAGCTATTGAAATCCACAAACACCTGGACAATTTCAACAGGAAAGAGGAAATCCTAAAAGTAAACAAAATTTGACTACCAGTCCTGAAAAACACCAAAACCAAAACTCAACACATGGAAATGAATTTCACCCAGGGACAGGAGGATTTCCAGCAGACAATGGATCATTAGCCAACCAGACACTAATCCTCCTTTCATATCTCCACCCAGGAAATAACCATTCAAATACACAAATTTACGTATCCTCTCTAACAGGGACTCACAGTATATAAACCCCAAATGCCCCTACCCAACCATTCTCTGAGGATGCCAGACACAGTTGCAGGCGAAACATCAGGACTAAACTCTTCCAGAACACGGCCTCACAGCCCCAGAAAAAACCCTCAAAAAATCTAATAGGGTCCACTATTATCCATGGTTTCAGGTATCCATAGGGGTTCTTGGAACTATTCCCCTGCAAATATGGGGATCAACCTGTATTGCTAATTAATTAATATGGAGAGCTTTTGGCTTTCTTGTTATGTGAAATACAAAGAGTATTGGTTTGCCTGAATGTTCCATATTGTACATGAATTTAGAATTAGAGTTTCTCTAAGGGTAAAGAGCCAAACCATAGTTTTCAGGAGGGCAGAAAAGGGGATGACAAGAGCTCTTGCTTTCCATCATATACAACAGAAAGAAATATCTATAATATCAGTCCAGCCTATGGGTAAACAGGGATTTCTAGCAACCTGGGAGTTACTGGCAGGAAAACTATTTAGTTTCTGTCTTTCAAGAATAACTGCTCATTTTTCTATTCCAGGGTTTAGCAGGAGGTTTGCCAGTGAGTATTGCTAATTGCTAATTTATTATTATGGAAAGCCTTTTGCATGATATTGTGAACATCTAATAGTCAAAATGGTACTGCTCTGATTGGATCCCTCTGCTGGATTCCAGTGCATCTGTAGGAGTCTACAACAATCACCCTGGACCCTCCTACACCCCAAAGTCCTGGGTTTCCTAGCTGCAGTAGGTGTGTGGTGAGAATGCCCTTTCTCTCAGAAGTAGTGAAATCCAATGGGAACGTCAGTTACCATCTTCCCTGGGAGGTAGCTTCATGAGAATTAACTGCCTGCCTGCCTGCCTGTCAAGATGGAAAGAATTGTTGTTTTAGCCTGACAATCTACACAAGCTGCCAATGAAAATGCAGAGGCAACTCTGTGAATTCTAGCATCCATAGGACATATCATAAGTAGAACAACTTACTTGCTTATCCTTAAGAAGAGGAATAACTGTGCATTTCTTTATTCCTCTATTTCAGGTTGTAGGTGGTCTGACAGGAGGTTCTTCCGTGAGTATTACTAATTCCTTGCTATGGAAAGCCTTTAGATCAATACTGTGAACATACCAATAGACAAAGTGGCCTTGATCCAATTTGATGCCTCTGCTGGCTCTTGTTGCTTCTAGAAAGATCTGCAGCTCCCTCCCTGACACAGCATGTCTGTACTACTGCCTCATGCTATAATGGGTTTTCCAGCTACAGTGGCTGAGAGGTGGGTGGTGGGATGTCTCTTCTGGTGGATTAATGCAATATCTAAGGCTAAAGAGCAGAATTTATTTATTTATTTATTTATTTGGAGAGCAGAAAGTGGGCTGGAAGAGTTTCCATGTCACATAGACATTGGTAGATCCCATGGTACTTCCCATGGGAGAAACTGAATTCTTTATTTCCACTGTTACTGCATGGCTTGTGCAGGCTTTTGGAAACTGACAAATATCTTTGGAATGTGTTAACATTGCAGAAAATGGGGTGATCTTTCACAGTATGAGCAATAACACTTCTTTCCAATGGCTCCCAACTTTCTGGAGAAAGATTTTCTTTTGCCTGATGAAGATAACAGCTTGGCATTGCTGAATGCAAAGGCAGAATGTCAGGGATGCTGGCAGATCAATATGTCGCCTGCTTCATCTTGCAACCCAATTTTTATGGGGTTCATCCTCTGTCTCAACAATCAGTGTCCCTATAAACAATTGTCTATGTCTCCAGCCATAGAGAGACTTGGCTTCAAGAGTGGCTTCAAGAGTGGCTAGAGAGATAAACACTGGAACAGGGACAAGCACAATAGGAGTATTTTTAATTTTAAAGAAAAATCACTCTTTGCTCATCATCTGACCTGGGGCCTGATGGGTTTCGTGAAGATGGGACCTGTTGGGTCCCACCTGAATTTTTTTACCATGACCTTAGAATGGACAATGTGTGAACAGATGTGGAGAACAACCAAAAGATTATATTTAAAAAAATGAGAATACTCACTGACCACAAGTGAGATTTTATCCCATTAAAAAATGATGAGTTGTTTAACATGTGTTTTATTGGGTCACATTTATTTGCTATATTGGTTCAATATGCCCCATTTCTCCCAAGGGTGGGAGTCAAATTGACTCATAGTAAGACTATATGAATTACTGTTAAAATACTGAACAAATCTACATATTAAAACACTCTTTAAAAAGGAAGAATAAAAAATTGGACAAAGTGGTTCTGCTGACTATGAATGTGTCTATGAACAGCAAACTAACAGCACCAGAGTCTCTGTAACACTAAGCTAAAACAATGATTGAGACAGTAACTTTAATCCAAGAGAAACAGCCAGAAGCCTCCTGTACTTGCTGCCCCAAAGAATCTTTCCACCTACTTATTTGAAAGGGCCATATTTCAGAGAATAAGGTAACCAACTAGACTTGGAGCTGTTGGACTCCCAAGGGCCTATGGAGATTTTCTCATGGGAACAAAATTTTTTCCCATCTCACAATCTCCTCTCCCACCCGTCTCCGATTTCTGTCCCAGTATGAGAATGAAAACTTTCTCACTTACCTTTCCCATGGTTGCCCGGCAGCCCAGCAGTGAATGGAGCTTGAACAGAGGTCCATTCTCTTCCTGATTTGAAATCCCGGCTGTTCTCACGAGAGGATAAGCGGTCGGGAAATTCAAAATTAAAAAGGAAAAAAATGTAAAGAAAGTGACAGCAAGCACAAAAACAAACTGAAAACATAAAAAGTAACCTAGGGAGGTTAATAAAAAGTGTGTCACTTACCTTGATATTCTGATCTCATCCAGAAGTGTTTTAGCACAGACCTCCCATTGCGGCTGGCATCACACTCTGGAAACGGGCACCTTTTCATTTGCAGGACATTCCATTACAGAAACGGAATTGGGGATCAATTCACAGCTTAGGCCATGAATAAAAAGAAGTGCAAGTGTAATGACAGCCAAACAGGAGCACAACAACATGGGGATGACATCGTCTGAAAAGGGAAGCTCTTTAGCGATCTCTCTCCTAGCATCAGTATCACACCATATTTAGCCTGTTTGATAATCCCTTATTATGATTCACTCCCTGTGAGGGAGTAATTAAGCTAAGCTAAATAGGATTTGGCTGATTTTCTGTTTCATGGTGAAGTTATTCCTTCTAGTTTACCAATGAGTCTTGGCAATTATTTTAAAGAGGCAATACTTCAGTGTAAAATAAGAAAAAAATAGCTCAGTAATGCTGAAATCCTTTTGGTTAGACCTACCAAGTTATTGGGATTTACCTCCATGTTGACTCACCATTCAGCTGTTGATTCAGTGGATCTACTCCAGTTAGGCCTAACAAACAGGATAGAAGCCTTGGAAAGCCACTGTGAGGTTCAAGGGAGGCAATGGATATCTACTATGGGCTGAGTAGAAGATGTATGATGGACAAATACCCTGGAGATATTGAGTCATCAAGAGAAGAAATAACTGATCATTTCTCTTTTATAGGGTGGTGGTGGTCTTCTTGGTGGTGTTTTGGAACCAGTGAGTATTGCTAATTACCTGGTACCAAAAACCTTTTGTCTTATACCTTTAATACCCATGTCTTTCTTTGGCTGCATCTTCTTCATTTCTCCACTCTCTAGCAGTTTGCTATTTCCCTATTCTACTCAGCACTGCCCCTGCTTTACTATGGTTGGTTTCTCTCCCCATGACCAGGTGAGGGTTGACCTTCCTGTCCAGGCTGGCTTTCTCTCTCTTAGACAAGATTTGAAGTAGAGCAACTACTTTGCTTCAGTCTGAGAAAAACAGCCAGCAGCAACCGACACTTGCTGCACCGGGGTGGGTGAGTGGTACTGCTAGTTCTATATTTAGAAAGGGCAAGAGATTATTATATACTGCAGCCTACTGGATGGTTAGTCTTCTTAGTCTACTATGTGTCTCACTGACCATTTGGTCCCTATCCATCTCAGTGACTGACTGATGAAGCAAAAATAAGGAGTAATTGCCCACTTTTGTCTTTCAGGTTAAAGGCGTGGTTGGTGGCTTACCCGTGAGTATCACTAATCGTTTTGAAAGGGCTTTATTTCAGTTCACAATGAGAGGACACTCATGTGCCCCATGATCCTCACCATTTTTTGTGGTGAATGACAGCATTTGCTTGTGATTTTGTACCCTCAATGCAGTATGAAGGAGTGGAGTCCTCCACTTCTCTTTAGGAATGAGCTTTAAACTTTAAGCTCAGACATTCGTAATTTGCATTTAGCAATCTGTTCTAGAAAGTGAACAGTGATTTTAAGGAGAGGTGGAAGAAATCTCAAGGAT
Source organism: Gambelia wislizenii (assembly GCA_030847615.1). NCBI lineage: Eukaryota > Metazoa > Chordata > Lepidosauria > Squamata > Crotaphytidae > Gambelia > Gambelia wislizenii. The sequence goes on along the minus strand of JAUMIR010000010.1, from coordinate 28,441,593 downwards.
TTCTTGCTGTCCATTGGTGGATACACACACACACACACACACACACACACACAAACACAGAAGCACACCTTGCTTTCAATTCACTGTCACCACTGGAGAATCTCAGGCTTTTGAAAATGGACCAATGCCTCCTAAATGTGTTGTCACTGGAAAAAGTATGCCACATGAGCCACAATCTCTTTTTCTCCAAATCTTCCAACTCCTTAAAAAATGGTTTTCTCTGCCCATCCTAAGGTGTGACATTTTCCCACTGTGGAATGCAAAGAGAGAACAACAGGGATGCTGACATAGATGTCCACTGCTTCCTTTTGCAAAGAAAGTTTTGTGGAAATTGGACTCTGTGTGAGTCTTCAGCCCAGTGATGAATGGTTGTGGGTGACTAGACATGGGAAGAAAAATAAGGCTTAACACAGTGCTTTAAATTAAAGGAATATCAAAGCTATGAAATGGAAGCATGTTGTTGTTAGTGTTGTGTGCCTTCAGCTTGTTTCCAACTTATGGCACCCCTAAGGTGAATTTATCACTTTTTTTTCTGAGGCTGAAAGTGACTTGTGACATGCCCAAGGTCAACCAGTGACTTTTAATGGCAAAACGGAGTTTTGAATCCTGGTCTCCAGAGTCATAGTCCAACACTCAAAACACTATGCCACACTGGCTCCATAAATGGAAGCATACTGAAGATACACACATGCACACATTTGGCGATGGGGTATTTTTGATGGGTGTCATGATAACTGAGTTTCTATCCTAGCTTTAGATTGAACTAGGAGTGAGCAAATGCACAGAAAACACCAAAACCAATGACAAGGATTATTTTATTCTTTTTAAAAACACAGCTTAAAGAAACAAATAACTTTGTATGATTTGTTTGTTTCTTTATATACCTGGATTTATCCTGCACCTTTTCCCCAACAATGGGACTCAAGGCTGCTTATAGTGAGACTGTAGAAAAGTTTAATTAAGTCAGAGAATAAGTCTGCATATTAAAAGCCTTAAAACACAACTTAGTAGCCACCAGTAAACAACATAAAATGTAAAATAAAATGAATTTAACTCTCTGGCAATGAAAGTCATTCTCAGGTGCAACCATGGAAATGGGTGTCCATCTTGCACTGAGAATAGTTAATACCATTGGGGTGGAGCAATTACACAAGCCCACAGTTTTCTGGGATGTGTCTTCAGTCAATTTTCTTCCTCTCCTTTGAAAAGGTGGATAATGAGTCATTTTTTGTGCTCTCTTCTAGGTTGCTGGTCCAGCTGTAGGCGGAGTGAGTATTGTGAATGGATTGATAAGAAAAAATTGCTGTTAATTTTCAAAAAGGACCAATATAGCTTTAAAACAGAGGAAGAATTAATGGATATTGGTGTAAAAATACAATGGTATTTGTATAGAGAACTGAGGGAGAGATTTTAGAGAGATAAAAAGATGTTTGGCTTTGAAAAAGAGAAAACAGAATTTGAAGTAAAGCTTTGCAGGGATGATGATCAATTAATAGTGAAAATATAAATTGTTGAAATTAGAAATGGATTCAGAACATGTTAAGGGAAGTATGGTGAAGTGGGCACAAAATAATGGATATGTCATTGGAATAGAGAAATGGGAGCGGTTCTGGGCCAAAGGATTGGAAAAAAAAAATTATCTTATGATCTTAAAGACAATTTCTACAAAATGATGGAAGAAGGTACTTAACCCAAGCAAAATTAGCTAAAATGTATTAAGGATCAGAACTTTATGTTGGAAATGTGAAACACATGGAGGAACTTGGAACTTTCTACCTCATATAGGGTCCAGAAATATTGGAGATACATAGAAAAGTTAATACAGAAAATATTTAGTATTAAAGTACAAATGAAACCAGAGTTATTTTTATGATGAATGATTGATGAACATATGAATAATTTTAATTAGAATGTGCTATATCATATGATTCTGGCTGCTAGAATGATATATTTACAAAAGTGGGAAAATGTAGAGCTACCCACTAAAGAGGATTAGATATAGAATGTATTTGAAATGGCTGAACTGGAGAAATGATTGAGAATGAACAGAGAGGGGTCTTGAGGTGGATTTTTAAATGACTGGGAACTGTTTTTAAATGTTCTAAAGAAGAAAGAAGGGAAGATATATCTTCTGGGATTTCAGTTCTAAACGTTTGTATATCATTAATATCTAGAGGGTTGAATAATACTAAGTAGACACATGGAAGGGAATGTTACTTTATATTTGTGTCTTTAGCTTGGAGGGTGGGAACTCATAATGTTAAGAATGTATTGTATTGTATTTGTAGTGTAAAGTGTTTGTAATGTTAGTAATGTATAATATGGTTGTAATTTAGTGTGGTGTGTTTTTGAGTTTCTTTGAAGTTTAATACCAACAACAAGAACAATATCTTGATGTTGTGAAAAGCCAGGAAGAGAAAGGGTGTTCCCTTGGTCGTCTGCTCCTCTTGTCTGCCTATCCTTGGATTCAGAAATTTTCTTTCCCTGTCCCAGCTAGAATTGTGGTAGGAATGATTGGGCTTAGGAAATAAAAGAAGAAGAGGAATAACTGCACATTTCTCTCTTTTAGGTTCTAGACACTGTTTCAGGAGTTTTGCCAGTGAGTATTTATTTATTTATCTAAAATACTAAAATACCTGTTTCCCAGCACAGGACTGAAGAAGGCTTACAACCCTTTAAAACAAAGTATAATGGAAAATTATTAATACAGATGCTAAAAGACAAACTGCAAGCTTGTTTAAAAAACATGAGCTAAAAAAATTATTTAAAAGCACATCTAGCACATAATAAAATACAAACAGGACAGACAACCCCCCTTAAAAGCTCTGCCTGCAGCAACAAGTTAAAAACCTGAAGGCCTACCTAAATAAAAAGGCTGTTGCCTTCTGGTGGAAAGACAGCAGAGAGAGGTCCAACTGAACCTTCCGTGGAAGGGAGTTCTACATCTTGGAAGCAGCCACCAAGATGTCTCTCTCCCATGTCCTCTCCAAACATCCCTGTAATGTTGCTGGGACTGACCACAAATCTTAGAAATTGTACTGACTCATATAAGGATATGAGGTTCTTTCAGATAGTTTGGTAGTGATGGCTTGAACAAGTGTGAATATCCTTTTGCTTTCTATTACCAACAGCCAAGTAGTCCATAATCCAATTGGTTCTGCCAGAAGGGGAAACAGCCTCCTTCCATGCTCTGAAAGCTGGTTCCAGAAGGTTTTCCTTGATGCTAGAATGGGAAAGGTGCCTATTTCAGTAGAAATAGTGCAGTCTAGTGGAAGTATCCAGTTGGACCCTGGTCAGAGTATTTGTCTGACTGAATGCTTTCCCCAATCTTTCTTTCCCCACTTCTTTCCTCTTAGCTCTCCCATACAACCTGAAAGAGTTAAAATTGCTCATTTCTCTGTTCAGAGATGCTAAAGCTCTTTCATGCACAGTGTCCATAGCTACTTAATATGATATGAGAGTGTTCATGTCCCTCATTTCTCCTCTCTCCCAGCCACTCAGAAAGTGCTATTTCCCTGTTCTACCCATACCTGCCCCAGTTCTACAAGGGAGTAAAAGCTGAAGTGCTCAGTAGCCTTGTCCTTCTTGCCTTCCACATGTTGTCCTAAAAAAAATTGAATACAAATACAGTTGACAATTTTCTTTCTTTTGGCCTGGTGATAGATAGGGTTTCTGACTGGGCTGGCTTTTTCTCTCTTAGATAAGAAATGAAATGGGGAGTCTACTTTAGTCCAGGGGTGGGGTGTGAATCCATTGGCAGAATTAAATAAAATAAGGCTCTGTTCTTTAATTTATTTTAGTCTTTCTGGTCTCACACATAAACCAGACAAAAATCAATATGTAACAATTGTTCTGAATTCTTTTCTCCCATAGGTAAAACGGAAGAGAGCTACAGTAAGTGCACAGTCTTCTCGGCAGCCTTTCAATCCTTTCTTAACATGGAGAGATATTTAGATTAATCCTGTTCTCTGTCCTCTGGGAAAGCAAGATCCACCAGTGGTAGAGCTCTTGATGGGTCTACATTCATAATGGGGTCCAACTTACCATTTTGGGGGATCTGATGCTTCAAGCCTGAAGCCCCACAGTGTTTTTAAAGGAAAGATTATGGAACTGGCATACCATTTCTATAGAATCATTTCATATAACCTGAAAAAGGGCATCTGATTCAATGCACCATTTTCCACCATGTGCTTCTCCATTGGACCTTTAGCCTTGTGGGTCAGCCCATGTAAGGTTGCCAGGAGAGGACCATCCCAGGACCATAGATTTTAAGAAAAAAACATGAGAATGGATGTTCCTGGTGACGTCCCAATTGGATTGGCCCTGAAGTTGTCATTAAGCATGAGGCATTAACAGTGGTTATTCAAATAGTATAAAACAAAACAAGTCTAACAAAGGAAGTCTAACAAAGGAGAATACGCTCTCTCTCACTCACACACACATGTACTTGTCAAGCCAGTGCTCTTGGCTTGAAATACTGAAAACACCTGCCTCCTCTAGCCTTCCTGCACTCCAAAAGCTTGCTTTATAGTGTTTCTCAGCTGCAGATGGGAGGGAGGACAGGGTTAATGCAGAAAAAATATTACTGCCTGGGCTCCCAGCTTCCATATCTTGTATTTCCCCCTAATGAAACCTCTTTTCTTCCTTGTAATGTAATTCTTGCCTACTTCTGTGTTTCAGTTGGTTGCCCCTCTTCCTGTTGAGGAAGTAAGTATTACTATTCATTTGGAAACAGAAACATTTAACTGTATAATGAGATGGACATTTGATCGATTCAGTGGGGTCTATTCCAGTTGGCCCTAATCAATAGGAATCAGCCCTAGGAGAACCATTTTTAAGTTCAAGGGAGGAAATGGGTTGAGTATGATATATATGATGGGCAAATAAATTAGAGTTGTTGAATCTTCAAAAGGGGAAATAACATCTCCTTTCTCTGTTTTAGGGTGCTGTCAGTGGTCTTTTAAATCCAATGAATATTACTAATTAACTAACATGAAGAACCTTTAAAAATAATACCTCAAGAAACCAAGTAGACAAAGGGTTGCAGGTTCTTTATGTCTTCATTCTGCCACAGTTAGATATTTCCCTGTTCCACCCACCTCTTCCCTAATGTGAGCATGTTGTGGGGATCAAAGGCTGAATTGTTCAATAGCCTTGTATTCTTGCCTTCCACACCTTGGCCTTCCTGAAACCAGTTGAGAGATCTTTCTCTCTGCTGGCCAGGTGATGGGTGACCTTCTGATTGGGCTGGCTTTCTTACTCTTAGATAACCTTTGAAATGAAGCAGCTACTTCACTTCACACTTCTTTCTGAAATATGGAGTATTGCTAGCTATATATTTTGAAAGGGTAAGAGTTTATTGTCTCCTGAAATCCATTGGATGGCTTGTTTTTCATGATGAGTTGGGCTCTGTCCACCTCTGTGGCTGACTAGTGAAGCAAAGATAAGTAGCAATCACACCCCTTTGTCTTTCAGAATACAGTAGGACCCCTGTATCCACAGGGGATTGGTTCCAGGGACCCCTGTTGATACCAAAAACTGTGGATAACAGTGAATACCATTGAAAACAATGGGACTTCCAGTTTAAAATGCCACAGAGTTGCCTTGGAGGACCTAGAAAATGTCTAGAGAGGGTGCCTCTCTAGGCATTTTCTAGGAAGATTCTATGGTAGGTGTACTGTTTTGTGTCCCACAAATAACTGAATCAGTGGATAATGCATCAGCAGATATGGGGGCCCTACTGTACTGGCTGTTGCTTCTAGTTTACCCATGAGTATTGCTAATCATTTAGAAAAGGCAACATTTCAGCATATAATTGGAAGATACTTGTTTGACTGGATGATCTTTACTGGCTTCCATGGTTTAATGATACATTTCAGAATCTCTCTCTTCTGAGTTCGTGGGCAAACCCAGGTGTTCAAAAATTGACAAATGCCTGCCAAACATGTTTCACATAACACAAAAGTGCACAACATTTCCCCCTCAGAATTCCAATTCCCTTTTTAAAAAAATGATTTTCACTGTTGGAGTTTTATAATCTAAATTCTGAACCTGGAAGTCCATCTATCTAAGGGAGTGTTTAATGTTTACATGAATGTGAAACAATTATTGTTTAGGTAACTGTTTTGTAGTCACAATTGCTAGCTAGTTGTGATTTTGGCACTATTGTCCCGATCGTAACTCACCTGCTGGATCTACTTTACATGCAAGGGGGAAAGGAAGTCCATTCTGCCAGTGATCACAGCATGGTTTAATGATGTTTCTGTCAGCTTTGTCAGGGTTGGGCCATGAGGAGTTACTTTCTTAAGTATACAGTTGTCCCTTCATATTCGCTGGGGTTTGGTTCCAGGACCCCTTGTGTATACCAAAATCCGTGAATACTCAAGTCCCATTATATGCAATGGCATAACAAAATGATGTCCATTATATAAGATGGCAAAATCAAGGTTTGCTTTTTGGATTATTATTTTTTAAAGAATATTTTCAAGCCGTGAAGTGGTTAAATGCCAGTACTGCAAGCCACCACATTGCAAGTTTGATTCCAGCAGGCTCCAAGGTTCACTCAGCCTTCCATCCTTTCATAGGTCGGTAAATTGAGTACCCAGCTTGTGGGGGGCAATTAGCTAACACACATTGGAAACTGTTTAATGCAGTGTAGATGTGTAAATAGCTATTACTTAAAACAATTTGTAAGCCGCTCTGATAATCTTGTGGCTGAAGAGCAGGGTATAAGTAACTAACTAAATAAAAATAAAAATAAAATCCGTGGATACCAAATCCATGGATACGGAGGGACAACTGTACACTGATACATGATTCCTGTCAAAGATTGTGCAAAAACAGGCAGAGGATCTAAAATTAATTGTCTGCTTCTCCTTCAAGAAGGGGAATAATGTCTTATTTCTCTATTCTGTGTTCTAGGCTGGTGAGACTGGAGATAGCGTGAGTATTGCAAATTAATCCATATGAACATTCTTTGGGTTGATATTATGAAAAACCAAGCAGAGAAAGGTTGTTCCTTGGGTGTTCTGTTCCTTTTCTCTGCCTACTCTCAGAGTCAAAAATTTTATTTCCTTGTTCCAGCCCCTGTCCCATCTAAAATTAGGGCAAGGGTTGCTGAGATAAAGAAATAGAGTAAGAAGAGAAATAATGTCTCATTTCTCTATTTTAGCTTGTAGAAACAGTTGAAGGAGTCGTGTCCACGGTGAGTATTGTAAATATGGGATGCGGAACGCATTTTGCTTTCTATTCTGAACAGCCAAATAGACAAATCAATTGTGCCAGAATTGGCAACAACCCGCCCTCCCATACACATACACACTTTGGCAGCCCTCTCATATGTGCTGAAAGCTTGCAACAGAGGTTTTGACAGTTTCAGAAATAGAAGGGGTGTCTATTCCTGTTGAAGTGTTGCCATCCAGTAGAAGTATTCCGTTGGGTTGTGGCCAGAGTATTTGTATGACTGGATGCTTCCCTCATTCTTTCTCTCAGCTCTTCCATGCTGTTTGAGAAAATGAGAAAAAAAAATACATAAGATTCTCAGACTACCAGTTTCTCTAAGGTCACAGGCTAAGGATAAAGCAACCTTAAGTTAAGTAGAAGAGGTGAACAATTGCATGAAAGGGTAGAGGGCCAGGGATGCTGGCATACATGCCTGCTGGTTCCTTATGCAGCCAAAAATTTAAGACGTTCTGACTCTCTTGGAGCATTCAATGCATGTGTGGGTGATTGTGGATGAATTCTTAGATAATGAAAGATAATGCTTCAGGAGTACTTAAAAGCAAGAGAGATCAACATTGGAAAACAAAACAACAATGAACTTAAAGAAAACTCTGATTTACTTGTAGACTATAAAAGTTTGCCTCAGGAACAAGTTAGGGAATGGGTATCCATCTTAAACTGAGAATAGTACATAAAATAAGCAAATACATAGGAGCCTTGGAGTCTCAATATCCTTTTGAGGTGTCTGAAATTAATTGACTGCCTCTCCTTCAAGAAGGGGAATAATGGCTTGTATTTTTATTCTCTATTCTAGGTTGGTGAGACTGCAGACAATGTGAGTACTATGAATTAATCAATATGAACAATGTTTGGCTTGATATTATGACTAACCAAGTAGAGAAGGGCTGTTTGTTGGGTGGGCTGCTTCTTTTGTCCTATTCTAGGAGTGAGAAAGCTTCTTTCCTTGATCCATCTATCTCACCCCACCCAGCTAGAATTAGGACAGGAGCTGATGAGATTAGGAAACAGAATAAGAAGAGAAATAACTGCTTATTTCTCTATTTTAGCTTCTAGACACTGTTGGAGACGTTCTGCATGCTGTGAGTATCATATTTATGGGATGTGGAACATTTTTTGCTTTCTATCATGAACAGTCAAATAGAGACAGGGGCCATGATCCAATTAATTGTTTAAGAATTAGCACCGCTCTTCCACCTTCACATGCACACACATCCCTGTATGCACTGAAAGAAGGTTTAGCAGCTGCTGGAATGGGAAGATGTCTGTTTTGGTTGAAGTTTGGCATTCACTGGAAGTATTCATTTGGATCCTGGCCAGAGTAAATGCCTGATTGGATGCTTCCTTCATTCTTCCTCTCTCCTCTTTCTTTCTCTCAGACCTCCCATGTTGTCTTAGAAAAATACATTCCATCTCAACTTTCAGTTTCTTTAAGGCTTAAGCCTAAAGATAAAGCAGCCTAAATTTAAGTAGGTCTGAGAAGAGCTAAAAAGTGGGCTGAAGGAATTCTTAATTTTTAAAGCATAAACACACATTTCTTCAGTCCCACTGTCATTTCAGGATAAACTCAGGATTTTGAGACATGACACACCTTTGCGAAACATGTCATTTATCACTTAAGATGAGTGAAGAGTCACAGCAGGAGACATGTTCTCTTATTCAAAAGGTTCCAAACTTGCCTGAAAAAAAATGTTTTTCTGTCTTTGGCCAAGACAAAGGCTGCTGACAAACTGCAGAAATAATGCAGTTTGGCACCGATTTAACTATCATGGCTCCATCCTATAGAATCCTGGGATTTGTCATTTGTTGTGGCACCAGAGCTCTCTGATAGAGAAGGCTAAGTATCTCACAAAACTACAAATACCAGAATTCCATAACATTGAGCCATGGTAGTTAAAATGGTGTCAAACAGTATTATTTCTGCAGTGTGACAGCAGCCATAATTTCCCACTGTTGAATGAAAGACCAGGGGGCTAGGGATGTTGCATACATACCCACTGCTTCCTTTTGCAACCAAAATTCTAAGCTGCTCCAGTTCTGTCTGAATATTCAGTGCATGCATGGATGATTGTGGACTTCTCAGGTGCTGAAAGATAATCCTTCATGAGTACCTTAAAAGCAAGAAAGCTCAAAGCTGGAAAACAGAAGAGTATTAGTAAACACATAGAAATCTGCACACATAAATGCATGTGTGTACACACACACACACATTAGCCATTGTGTCTTATATTCCTGAAGGATTTTACACCAATTTGACATTTCAGTGATGACTGTAACAGATTACAAATTAATTAAGGCATTTAAAATGCAAGAAGGATTTCATCTAGCCAATCAGAAGGGCTTTTAAAATATTTTCTTAATAGCAACCACAAAAACAGCTTAACAAAATCTCTGATTTTACTTGCTGATTATGAAAATCTGCCTCAGAAACAAGTGAAGGAATGAGTGTCCACCTTGGACTGAAAATGGCATTAGGAAGGGCAAAGATACTGGAGTTCTGGGATATTCTGTGGTATCTTCAGTGAATTGTCTGCTTATTTTGCAAGAAAGGGAATAAGTGCCCATTCCTCTATTTTAGGCTCCAAGCGCTGGTGTAGAAGCTGTGCCTCTTGTGAGTATCATAATTATGGGATGTGGGAAGCATTTTGATTTCTGTTGTGAACAGATAAGTAGACAAAGGGGCCATGATCCAATTGATTCTGCCAAAATTGGCAACACTCCCTTATATGTGCTGAAAGCTTGTGTCAAAGGGTTTACCAGCTGCAGGAAAGGGAGGGATGTCTATGAAGTGTTGTTATTCAGTGGAAGTATTCAGTTGGATCCTGGCCAAAGTATTTATCTGAATGGAAGATTCTCTTCTTCTTCTGTTCTCTTCCTCTCACCCCTCTCATGTTGTCTGAGAAAATTAGAAATACATTCCATCAGTTTCTCCAAGGTTAAAAGCTAACGAAAAATGCAGTCCAAGGCTAAGGAACAAACAGTAGTTTTGAGAAGAGAACATTAGTCTGAAGCAATTCTTAATTTTTATGGCATGCATGCATACAATTTTCTTTAGCCGCACCATCACTTCTGCACAAACTCAGGCTCTTGCAACATAGGACACCTTTTCTAAGCCTGTTCGCTGCCACTAAGAGTGGGATGTGCATTCAGAGCATGAGCCATACTATCTCATTAGAAAAGGTCCCAGCTCTGTGAAAAATAATTTTCTGTCTTTGGCCTTCTATGTGATCAAGACACAATTTCTCACAGCTGAATGAAAGGGTAGAGGGTCAGGGATGCTGGCATACATGCTGGGTGCATCCTTTTGCAACCAAAATTCTAAGGTGTTCTGAGTCTCTTTTGAGTATTCAGTGCATTGTAGATGAATTCTCAGAAGATGAAAGATAATGTTTCAGGAGTACCTTAAAAGCAAGAGAGATCAAAGCTGGAAAACAGAAGAGCATTAGTAAGCATTTTATATACACATGGCCATTGTCTGATATATTTCTGATGGGCTATTAATACTTGAAATTTTGATCATGGCCTTAACAGATAAGAATTGTGCCAAGGTGTTAAAACTGCATGAAGGGCTTTGTCTGGGCCAGTCATGAGGATATTTTAAATATTTTCTTAACAACAGCAGCAGTGAACTTAAATCTTGGGTTTATCTTGCTGGCTATAAAAGTCTGCCTCAGGATCAAGTGAGGGAATGGGTTTCCCTCTTGAATTGAGAACAGTACATAAAATGGGTGAATATAGAGGAGCCCTGGAGTTCCAGGATCCCGGGAGGTGTCTGAAATTAATTGTCTGCCTCTCCTTCAAGAAGGGGAATAATGGCTTGTATTTTTCTTCTCTGTTCTAGGTTGGTAGTGTTGTAGAGACAGTGAGTATTGTAAATTGATCAATATAAAAACTCTTTGGCTTGATATTATGAAGAACCAAGTAGAGAAGGGCTATTCCTTGGGTGGAATGCTTCTTTTGTTTGCTTATTCTCAGAGTGAGATACCTTAAAAGCAAGATAGATCAAAGTTGAAAACGGAAGAGTATTAGTCTCATATTGTTCTTTGGGTATTGTAGTTCCCAGGAGGACCCAGTAAATACTGTAATTATTGACAGAACTGAGGAATCACTGCCTCTGTACATGCCTAGACAGCTAACCATCCACCTTCATTTACTTAAGCTCCAATTCAGTGACACAGAAATGAGAATAGAAACAATAGAAGTCACCTTAGATCCCATAGTGGGAGACAGGAGCGATAAAATTAGTCAATTAAGAAAAATATAAAATAAAGAGAAGCAAGTATAAATAAAAATATCTACCTCTGACTCTATTCTGTAATTTATTTTAATATTTGGCACCACCCACTCACACACACACCCCACACACAATCACATGCACATACAACATATGTTGCAAACAAAAAGGAACTAAATAACAGTTGTTCTGAATCTTTCCTCCACTAGCCCTCACGAAAGAAGAGAACTCCAGTAAGTATACATTATTATTTTTTTCTGGCTTTTCATTCCCTTTTCATGCATTCAGTAGGGTTGGGATTCTTTCTGTTTAATCCTGTAGTTCCCAAACTTTGGTCTTCTGGATGATTTGGACTTCATCTCCTCAAATTCCTGACTGTTGGGAATTGGATCATTGTGAACTAGACTAGGTTTTAATTGTATCCAACACACATTTAGGAAATACAGAGATTACAGTAGATCTAGTCTAATTATTACTAAACCTGGATCCAACCCTTAAGGAAATGTGTGAGAAACTTTAGTGATTGGACTGTCAGACTCATGAGGCCTCTTAATTGGACCCATGGATAAAACAGTGACTCAGACGGGTGGATATAAACTAAGAGTTAAGGAACACAGTGGCTCTGAGCAGATGGCCAGCTAGGAATTTATAATTCATATAATGAATCAAGTGTACGTTTTTACAAACACACAATTCCTGACAATAATTAACTTAGAAACACAACTTGAAATGCATCAATCAAATGTAAGCAATGGTCGATTAAATAAAATTAACTTGCTGACTGTGGAAGTCTACCTCTGATGCACAATGGGTGAATACATGTTCAACCTGAATAAGAATGGCATGAAAGAAGGCCAAATACATTGAAGTCCTGAGATGCTGGGAAATGCATCAAATTAATTACCTGCCTATCCTTCAAGAAGGGAATTAACTGCTCATTTCTTTCTTTTAGGGTGTTGCTGATGCTGTAAAGAAAGTAAGTATTGTTAATTAGTTGATATGAAAAGATTTTTCTTTATTCTGTGAAGAGCTATGTAGACAAAGGACCTTTGCTCAGCTGCAAGCTCTGTCTACTCTTGTATTCATCAGGACACTACTGTGTCAGATCAGTATGTCACAGTCTCATCCATCCCCAACCAAGCGCTAACATTCTATGGGAAGAGAGGGTGAACTGTTAAGTAACCTTGTATCTTTTACCTTCCATGTGTTGCCACCCCCCGCAAACAGTCGACAGGTTCCTCTCCACTGGCCAAGTGTGGGATGGCATTCTGCTTGGTTTGGCTTTCATAGGCCCTGTCTATATGAGGGGTGGGGAACAATCTTCTCCAAAGAAACAGCAGCTTGCAGCACTGCGACCTGTCTCAATGGTTAATAGACCCTCCTAAACTTAGCATGACCCCTAGCCAAGATGGTGGCCGCAAGTGAATTATTTGTCATTAAAAAAAAAACATTTACCATGGTGCACGCAAGTGATATTTATGAAAGAAAGAAAAGAATAAGAGAGAGAGAGAGAGAGAGAGAGATTGCCATTGTATCACCTTACTGATCTCTCGCTTAGCTGAAAAATCAACATGGCGGCAGTGGGTGCTTTTCCAGTTTGAAGCCCCACCCCTCATGCTCATCTGACCCATCAGCTTGTGCTGCCTCATTGCAGCTTAACTGCAACTGTTTTAACTATAGGACATTCTCATGCCCTACAAAGCTTTTTTTTTTTAAAACTCCAGGAAATCTCTGAAGGCTTCCCTTTGGAGTTTTACAGTGAATTTGGCTGCGTCCCTTCTGAATAAGATGCGTCCATGTGAATGTCTGTTTTGACAGATCACCTTCCATTCGAATTCCATTAGGATTATTTTCACCATTTAGACAGGCCCTTAGATAACAAGTGAAATGGGGCAATCACTTCACATTAAGGGGGGGGGGACCAGAATCTGTCCATAGCTGATGTACCATGTGGTATTGCTAGCTACTTCTTTTGAGTGGATAATATTTCAGCATTTAACACAACCTGTTGAAGCTTCCTTAGCCTCCTTATGTGTATTAATGATAATTTGGTCCCTGGCCACTACCATGAACAAATGATGAAACTAGGTAGGCAACTGCATACATTTTCATGTTGCATTCATGGTGTTGTTGCCAGTGTGCCAATGAGTATAGATAATCATTTTGAAAAGGCAATATCTTAGACATAATGCAAGTACACGTATTTTATTGGATGAGCCTTATTGGTTTCCATAGATAACTGTGGAGTTTGCTTGTGATTTAATGCCATAAATGAATTACAGAACAACCCCTGTATCTGAAGGACCAGTACTCGCACTTTCACTTACCCATGTCCGAAAACAATTTTTCATGCCTCCAGCCAAATGTGTGATGAAGACACTGTTTCCTCTTTATTGAATCTGGAGGGAGAACATTAGGGGTGCTGACCTTTACAGCCATGGTTGCCTTTTGTAACCTATATTCTGACAAACTTCTGCCTCCATCTGAGCATTCAGTGCATTTATGGATGATTATGGCATATTCCAGCCATTAGGAGGAAAGGCTTCAAATGGTACTTAAAGTCAAGAGACATCAAAGCTGGAAATAATAGGATGCTGAGGATATTGTTAAAAAGTAATTTTGGCCACTATTTGATATTTACCTGATGGGTCTCATGATGCTTGATTTTTGATCCCTAGCCTTAGAAAGATCCATGAGTGAGCAAATATAGAGAAAAAAAAACAAAAACAAACAAAAAAGATAACACTGTAAACCTATGCTTAGCATAATTCCATTTATTTAAAGAAATGACACCTGAAGATCACTGAATTAATTTTCTTCAATATATTTTGTTTGTTTCTCCCAACTGTGGGACTCAAGGCAGGTCACAGTAAAATTGTTGGGGGAGGATATGATTAAGATACAGAACAAGTTCACATATTAAAACAACTAAGTTAGAAATTTAAATTAAAGTGCATCATATATATGTATATGTATAATTAAAAACAGTGGACTGCCACAGATTCAAGAGAGGGGATGGCTGTCCATCTTGGACTGAGAATGGTACATAAGGTGGAGTCCCAGAAATGTAGGAAGTGTCTTAAATTAGTTGTCTGCCTGTCTTTTGGGAACAGGAATAATGACTCATTTTTCCATTTTTTAAAATTGTAGGTTGGTGGTGAACTTCTTCATACGGTGAGCATTGCTGATTTGTTTGATATGAAATGTCAAACCTGGAGTCCTGGTGATGCAGTGGTTAAATGCTGGTACTGCAGCCACAAAGGTTGTGAGTTCAATACTACAGGGCTCCAAGGTTGACTCAGCCTTCCATCCTTTGTAGGTCGGAAAAATGAATACCCAGCTTGTTGGGGGCAATTAGCTAAAAATACACTGTAAACCACTTAGGAAGTGCTTTGCACTGATAAGCAGTATAGAAATATAAATGCTATTGCTATTTTGTTATGTATTATAAAAGCCAGGTAAAGAAAGGATATTTCCTTGGCTTCATACTCCTCTTGTCTGCAGTCTCCCAGGCACTGCTGTACAAGACTGTTTTTTCCCTGTCCCAAACATCAGTGTCCCAACTGTAGTTTGAAACAGGGGTTTAAGTCTGAAGGGTTTAAGAAACCTCTTCTACACTGCTGCTCTGCCTTGTCCAAGAAAATCAGATGTCCGTTTGCTCCCTTGTGGCCAAATATGACATGCCTGTCTGGGATGGGATTCTTTCTCTTGGATAAGAGCTGAAAAAGATCATGACCCATTGCATTTTGCAAGTTACTGGATGGCTAACCTCCTTAGCCTATTTGTTTTAATGATAGTTGCTTCCCCTTTCACCTCTGTGAATAATTGGTGAAGCTAAAATCAGTATAGGTTGCGTCTTCCTTACCCAAAATGCTTGGGACCAGAGGTATTTTGGATTTTGGAATATTTTGGATTTTGGAATATTTGCATATACATCATGAGATATCTTGAAGATGGGATCCAAGCCTAAACAAAGAATTCGTTTATGTATCACATGCACCCTATATACATCACCTGAAAGTAATTTTATGCACAAAAATATTAAATAATTTTGTGCATGAAACAACATTTGTGTACACTGAACCATCAGAAAGCAAAGGTGTCACTATCTCAGCTACCCATCTGGACAATTTTGGAATATTTCAGATTTTAGAATTCTGGATAAGGGAGACTCAGCCTGTAGTACTTGGAAATCTTTGTATTTTAGGTTGAAGGTGTTGCATCGATTTTGCCAGCTGACATTGCTACTTATTTGAAAAGAACAATATTTCACTGTACAGTGTGGGATATTTCTCTTACTAGATGATCCAGACCAGTTTCAGTGGGGAAGAGCAGAGTTTGCCTGTGATTTAACATCATCAGTGCAGTGTGAATAGGTGGAATCCTACACTTTCCCCAGGGGTTCAGATTTCAACTTTGAGTTCATACATAGATAATTGGCATTTTCCAATCTGTTCTAGAAAAATGAACAGTACATTTAGGAGACCTGATAGTGAGTTCTTGCAGTCCATGGTGCGTGCGCGCGCGTGCGCGCGCACACACACTTAATTCCACTGTTTTTGAAAAATGCTTTTGAAAAAAAAAGACAAATACCTCTAGACTTGTCAGTAGGAAAAGTAGGATGAGTGTTCACAATGTGAGCCCAAGCTTTTATCCTCAAAGACTTTCTGGGGAAAAAAAAGAATCACTTTCTGTCTCTACCCTAACATGCTATACAAATTTATTTACTTAGATTTACATCACACATTCTTTTCTTCCTTCAAGTAATGGAACTCAAGACTCATCATAGTAAAATCCAAATAAAACAAAGAACAAGATTACAGTACATACTAAACAATTATATTAGAAACCCAACTTAAAATGCACCAGTGCTACAATGTGAAAGCCTGTGTCAGATACAAGTGAGAGAATGGGTGTCGTCCTTCAACCAAGAATGGCATGTCAGGTTAAATTCTCTATAGTCTCAGGTTTATGGAAGGTGTCTTTATTTGTGTGACTAGCCATCAAGAAAGAGAATAATGGCTTAATTTTTGACTCTCTATTTCAGGCTGCTGAATCAGCTGTCGGCAAGGTGAGTATTGCTTAAGATTGATACAAAAAGCTCTTTTGGTTAAATTGTAAAAAGCCAAGTAGACAAAGGGTATTTCTTTGGCCCCATATTCATCTGGACAGTCTCCTCTTGCAATCCCTCATGTGCTGCTGCACAGGACTATATGGGAAATGTCTTAAAATAATTGTCTGCCTATCCTTCAAGAAGTGTAATAATGGCTTATTTCTCTAATCCTTATTCTAGGTTGCAGAAGAGGCTGCAGAAA
Organism: Gambelia wislizenii; assembly: GCA_030847615.1. Classification (NCBI taxonomy): domain Eukaryota; kingdom Metazoa; phylum Chordata; class Lepidosauria; order Squamata; family Crotaphytidae; genus Gambelia; species Gambelia wislizenii. The sequence continues at coordinate 28,424,805 of JAUMIR010000010.1, read as the reverse complement.
AGGTGAGTAAGGCTAATGAGCTGATACCAAAGGCCCTTTGTTTTATATTGTAATAAGCAAAGTAGAAGAAGGGTATTTCTTGACTACATGCTCCTCTCATCTGTCTTTGCTTGCTGTCACTCATGCACTAGTGTGGACGATTTCTTTTTCCCTGTCCCAGATACCAACTGTTCCAACTCTAGTTTGAAATAGGGGGAAGGTCTGTGAAAGGTTAAGCAGCCACTTCTCTGCTGCCTGCTCTGCCTAGCCCAAAAAAACCAGGTGCCAGTTTGCTCTCTTCTGGCCAAGTATGGCATGCCTGACTAGGGCTGGCATTATTTTTGTCTTGAGTAAGAACTGAACTGGATCATTGTGCATTGCATATTGCAACTATTGGATGATCCACTGCTTTAGCCTATGTACCTTAATGATGTTTTAATCCCTGTTCACCACTGTGAATGATCAGTGAAGCTATGATCAGTAACCATTGCACATCTTTGTGTTTCAAGCTGAAGACATTGCTTCTGTTTTGGCAGCTAGTATTGCTAATCCTTTGTAAAGGGAAAGATTTCACTCTATAATGAAAGGACAATTGTTTGACCAGATGGTCTTCACCAGCTTCCATGGTTTGTCTGGGCTTTGTTTGTGCTTTGGCACTATCAGTGCAGCGTGAATAAGTGGAGCCCTATATTTTCACCAGGTGTTCAATGTTCAACTTTAAGCTCATACACAGATGATTTGTGTTTTCCAATTTTTCTAGTAATAATAATAATAATAATAATAATAATAATAATATTGCTGCATTTTTGTGATGTGCCTTCAAGTTGACTCCAACTGATGACAATCCTATCCTAGGGGTTTCTTGTCAAGAGTTCTTTACCTTGCTATTGCTTTGCTCTGAGACCGAGAGAGTGTGACTGGCCCAAGATCACCCTATGGGTTCAACTGTCAACTTTAAGCTCATATATAGATCATCTGCATTTTCCAGCTCCCACCACCACCAAAAAGAGATTGTTGTATTTTTGCTATGTGCCTTCAAGTAAATTCCTAACTTATGGCAACCCTATCATAGGGTTTTCTTGATTTTTTTTTTTAAAAAAAAACCTAAGGAGAAAGTTAGCCTTCTCCTTCCTCTTAGTCAGAGAGTGTATGAGTAGTCCAAGGTCACCCTGTGTGTTCTGTGGTAAGTGGGGATTCAAATCCTGATCTTCTGGAGTCTTAGAGTAGTTCTCAGAATGGCTGTACCATACTGGCTCTCAATTTCTATTCCTTGTGGTTGAGGAATCCCTGCTTGCCATTGAGTCATTGACACTTAATGAAACAGAGATATAACTTGAGTCTCTTTCTTCTATCTCATTGGAAAGGTGTCCGATGCAGTCAGTAAAAGATCTGTGAGTATGAATGCTTTAATGTTGGTTTATTATGAAATATTCATTATATTTTATGTCCAAATTTAATCACATTTTTTTTGAAAAATGTGTCTAAGACAACAATCAAATCAACTGTTCAAGAGCAACATAGAGAAAGGGAGGTACAAACATGTACATTTTCTGAAATATTCATAAAAATGAAGACTTTAAAAAAATTGCACACCAATGGCAATAGTGCCCACTTTGACAGGAGCCTGATAGGTGGGTGGGTGTGCACATGCATGCACACACATATTCATGTGCACACACATTGGCTATAGTAAAGAATGATATTGGGGAAGGGAAAAGCCATGAAATGTAGTAGGCACGTTTTCTTTGCAAAATCCCACTGTATTCAAATTAACATACCAAAATGGCGAACTCCAAGCATAGCCAATGGTAGAAGGGGACAATAGTTTAGGTAAAAGCAAAAAGTAGATAATTACTTCTGTAATGAGATATTGTAGATATACAGTGGACCCTTGGTATCTGTTGGGGTTTGATTCAAGCATCCCCCATGGATGCCAAAATCTATGGATGCTCTCAAGTCCCATTATGTACAATGGTGTAGTAAAATGACATCTGTTATATAAGATTGTTAAACAGCAAGGTTTGCTTTTTGGATTCCCCTCCCCCAAAATATTTATGAGCTGTGGTTGGTTGAATCCGTTCATAAAGAACCCATGGATACAGAGGGCAGACTGTATATTCAAATACACTTGAATCCAAACTTTGAGGATTTATAATGCTGATGAATCCAGTCAGACTTGCATCTTTACAACTATTAATTCTTTCTTTTCTTTTTCTTTTTCCTTTTGCAGGTTGAACATGCTGAACTTGTAAGTATTCAAACTCCTTCAGTTGTACTTTAGACATCTGTTTGTGTTTTCCACTTATTACATGTTATGTCATTGATGGAACAATGCCACTGAGAGTGAAAGTTATAAAGCTATGCTTTTTTAAAAAAAACCATCAGAATTTGGGGAGATAAGAGCAAATAAAGAAAGGTGATATGAGATGATGAAATCCCTGTGGATAATGGGACAGATTGGGGGTGGGGAAAGGAAATCTCTCAATCAATCAATCAATGTGAAAGGGTGTGTTTTTTAAAGGCTGGAACCATTGTTCTTCCAGAGCATTTTATAAATTGTGTAATTGTCCTCCCTTATTTGCAAAATTTTACAGGGAGCCCAGACAACAGCATCTTCCAGTCATTCCAAGCCAGTCATTCTGCTCACTCCTTCCATTTCTACTTTTTAAAAAATGAAATAAACATTACTTACTCTACATTTTGTGTTTACTGAGCATGCTCAGTCCTCATATGGCTAGCCGAGGGATAATGGCCTCCTTTGTTATTTAAAGAACTTTACAGTATTGGGATTCCCGTAGTAACACTGCTTTTGCTACTATCCTGTCTGCACTCACCACTTCAGTAAACTTTTTAAAAAGAGTAGCGCTTTATTCCCTTTTAAAACTTTCTTTTTAGCAGACCTAGCGAGTCCTTTCTTTCTCTTGGTATCCTGACTGAGTGTGCATAGCTGACATAGAGAAAGGGGTAGTATATAAAATGTCTTTTTTGTCAAGGTTAGGTAGTCTGATTAATTTTGGCTGGAACCCTCTATGACACTTACAAATGTGTAACCTAGAGTTACATGCTTGTGAAAGTTCTATATTCACAGTCCCTATGTAGCCCTTACTTTAAGAGCTATGTAGGAACTGTGAAAGTCTCCCTTGTCCCCACTTACCAGGAAGCGGGGGTCTATTTCCCTGTCAATCGGGAAACAGCTGGCGGATGCTCCCTTCCACAAGCAATCTCCAGCGCATGGAGGAATTGTAAGAGGGGTCCTTCTTCTGCCTATTGCACTGGAAATCACTCTCAGGGGGGCAGCAACAGGGTAACAGATCCCCATCAGTCACAGTGGCTGCTTCCCTGGAAGTGGGGATTGGTCTGGGATTCACTGTGTAGCAATGTAACTTCTGTACTTACAGACCTGTAAACCCCATACAGGATTCTGGCTTTTGTAAGTGAAAGTTGCTCTCTAGCTCATCAAGAGGTGCTTAAGATGAAAGAAGGAATGAATGGAGATAACTAAGTGTCATCTTTCTCTCCCCCACACAGCATCACCTTCACCACCACCACCACCACGTTTAGGTAAGGTGATATTTTCTTCATTGTAGAAAAAAATTCCATATCTCATAACACATTATCCAGGATTTGATTATGCAAGGAGTCTGTTTTCAAGTCTGAGACTCACTAGGCTTGTCTCACTCTCCATTTCCTGGGCAGACACAATTTGCACTCCAGAATCCTAATACTAGCAGGCACCTATATATGTGTTAGGACAAAATCCACATATTTGAAAAGTGCATGTAGAAAAGTTTGTACATTTCAAAGATAGAATTTGTTTAACACATGCTTTAGTCAGGGGAAAATTGTAGAATCATAGAATCTTAGAGTTGGGAGGAACTGCGAGGATCATCTATTCCAATCCCCTGCCATGTAGGAACACACAGTTACAGCATTCCTGAAAAATGCCCATCCAACCTCTGTTTCAAGACCTCCAAAGAAGGACAGTACACCCCCCACTTCCATAAGGCAGTCTATTCCACTGTCAAACACTTTTTATACAGACTGAAATGCTTGGGACCTTATCTGAAAGGCTTGGGACCAAAGGCATTTTGGATTTTGGAATATTTTGGATTGTGGAATACTTGCATTTACACAATGAGACACCTTGGAGATGGGACCCAAGTCTAAACATGAAATTCATTTATGTTTCATATACAGCTTATACACATAGCCTGAAGATAATTTTATATACAATATTTTTTAATAATTTTGTGCATGAAACAAATTTTGTGTACATTAAACTATCAGAAAGCAACAGGATCACTATCTCAGCCACTCATGTGGACAAATTTGGATTTTGGAGTATTTCAGATTTCAGAATTCTGGATAAGGGAGACTCAACTTGCAGTAAAAAAATTCTTCCTGACATTCAGGTGGAATCTCTTTTGTGGTAATTTGAATCCACTGGTTTGCGTTCTAGTCTCTGGTGCAGCAAAAAACAAGTTCATCTTCTACATGACATTCCTTCAGCTATTTAAAGATGGCTATCATGTCACCTCTTGGACTTCTGTTTCCCAAGATTAACACATGCAGCTTCCTAAACCAATCCTCATAAGGCTTGGTTTCCATCTTGGTTGCCCTTCAGAAAAGCATACAGTTTAAAATGTGCACACAAATCTGTGTACAGTTAAAAAATTATGTACAGATAGCAGTAGGCTTCCTCCACCTTATAGAAAAATGGCAGATCTGGGCATGGAATGGACATGGAAGGAGAGTAAGGAAGATGTTTGCAAATGCTGACTGCACACTTCTGTACATCACTAATAAAGTGTGACCTGGATTGCATGCACTCCAGACAGTTAAGGAACTAATAAAATTAGATGTGTTTGTAAAAAATGACGGGGAAGCAAGAAACCTCAAATTAGCTTTGGGGCATGATCAAGCAATTCCACATTCCTGTTAAGCTTAAGAAGCAGAATGAAGCCCCATTTCACTTGGTGCCCTTTGGAAACTATAGCTCTGTGGTTGGTTGGCAACTGGTATTCAGACTCATGATACCCCTAATCCTGAAGATAGTAGGTAGCTGTGGGGTCCTGTTGCAACTGCTCATTGTATGATGTCTCACTGGTGGGAGGCAACTGGATGCATGATCCTTCCTTACCTAGCTTGCCAGTGCCATAGAACTCCTTCAGTTGGTGCAGCTGCCTGGCTTTTAAGGCAGGTTTTAGGGGACATTTGCAAATTGTGGCAATGGTGCCATGATTGTAAACCTGAAAAGCAAAATTTATGAGGTTGCAAGTCTAGCTTATGACATTATAGATACTTAATGAGATTCCAGCAATTGTTTTTGTGCAGAAAACAGTTATATGCACAACTGCATATACTCATTTTTTTTGCACAGATGCAACTGTTACCAGAAAAAAGTCCCGAAAATCACTTGCAAATCTTTTCTGAATAAATCAAGAAAATCTTATGATAGAGTCACCTTAAATTGGAGTTGACATGAAATCACATAATGACAACAATAAAGTTAAAAACAAATATTGAATTAAGTTGGACTTAGATCTGTTTAGCTTTTGTGGGATCCTGCAACAAACAGATCTCTTCAGATTTAAGGTCTTGACCCCTAGTTCCTTGGAGATATTTCTGCTAATTGTTATTTATTTTCTTCTTCCTAGTATCAGTAAGAGTTGGACATGGACCACGTTGACAGATTCTTCTTACTCTTCTGCTTCCACACTGCCTCCCTAAGCCAATCAAATGAAAACAGAGAATCACAAACCACAGTAGTATAGTATAGAAAAATTATGTTAGACTAATTGATTTTGTTCTCTTTTGTAACGGGGGGGCTGAAAGCAATAAGAACTCCATTGTTGCTATCATGGAGGATGGCAGAAGCTTTGCAAAAAATAAAAGAAACTGGCTCTAATGATGTTTCCTTGTTTGTTTGCTTTTGAAAGTCACTAATTGAGTTCATCATTATTGTTGGAATCAGATCCACTTACATGTAAGAGAAGTGACAACACATTCCTGTTTCTGTAGTGAATGCAGCTCAAATAGCATATCAGCATAGTCACTGAGTGTGCCCTAAAAACATGAAATTAGCTGATGCTTCATTCATATATCTTCATTTAGATAAATGGCCCATCTCAACTTTGGGGTATTGCCTTCATGTAAGTTTATCTTTTCAGGGTACAGAATGAATTCAGCCCACAGTTTGAAGCTCTAATCACAGAAAAAATGGTGACATGCGCAACAGAGTACAGCTGATACTTGTGGTGATGCTAAGTCCTTTCAAGGTACAGGATTAGAGCACTATGGTTCCACTTTAACTGACCTGGTAACATCCTGTGGAATTCTGGGATATGTAATTTGGCAAGACACCAGAGTACGTACTCTGGCTGAGAATCCTAAATACCTCTCCCTAAATGGCTAATCCCAGGTTTCCATAAGATGGCGCTGTGACAGTTAAAATTAATTATGTAGTGTGAAAGAGCCTTAGGAGATTTTCACACGCCGAAAATATTCCCTCCAGAAACCGGGACAGAAATATTTCTGTCCCGGAAGCAGCGCCGCGGTTCGCACGCTCACCTCCCTCTTCCGTTTTTCCGTCGTCCTCGCTTTGGGTTTTTTCCTCTCTCTTCCGGAATATTTTATTAACGGCAAACTCCCGTTAGTAAAATATTCCAGAAGAGGGAGGAAAAAACCCAAAGCGAGGACGACGGAAAAACGGAAGAGGGAGGTGAGCGTGCGAACCGCGGCGCTGCTTCCGGGACAGAAATATTTCTGTCCCGGTTTCTGGAGGGAATATTTTCGGCGTGTGAAAATCTCCTTAGGCTGTACAACTGAAGTTAAATTTATGAGGACTAATGAACTGAATAACTTTGCAGTGGGGAAAAAATGTAAAATATGGAGTTATTTAAGGAATTATGTAACAGAGCTTTCACAGACTGAGGTCTAAAATGAAGGAGAGGGCATTCTACCCAAGACTGCTAGTTGAGCAAAAGACTCAGAGTAGAACATGCGGCGTGTACTTCATGCAACATGAAATTATACAGACATTTCTTAAGGACAGATAAAACTGCCAAGTTTCAGCCACACTGAAGGTCCGATTTTTCCACTGCCAAGCTCATTCCATCCTAGTTCCCAGTGAATCACTCACCCCTGCTCAAAGAAATCTGTATGCATTTTTGTATGCATGAACAAGTGATGTGCATAAGGGAGAGATTTAAAGGAAGTTTATTCCAAGGAGAAATTGCATAGCAAGTAAAGGCATCTCTTCTTTCCAGGTACACTTAGAAGTTATAAGTTACAGATAAGTCTAGTTATTCAGCCAAGTTTATAAAATAAACATAAGTCTAACATGATTAAACTAGACAGTTCCTTAGTCTACTTACAATGGTGCATTCCAAATGTGCTGAATGTTCATTGGATTGGGAGTCTAGGTCTTTCTGCTCAGCCTCTACCAAGTGTTCCCCATGGCTGGTATGAGAGTCCCCCTGCCTCAGGCCTCTCTTTGTTATTTTCTTTGTTCTTCTCTCTGCCTCATGGTCCAGTGGCAGTATTTGCCACCTCTTTTCAGAAGCATCTCAAAGATTGCATCTGACAGACATCTTCACTGGTCAGCTATCCCTCATGATCTGTGACTCTTCCATGATGCTGACTCCCAATAAATTGTAACTTTATGACACCTAAACTGGGCCCTACAGGCTAATGGTTACTCCAGATAAGATATCACAAGAACAGCCAGACCCAGAAAAAAACAGGAATGAAGAAAAACAGCCACCCAAAGGGAAGGTATTTTTACTATACATCAAATGAGTAACAGACAGAATAGGGAAACTAATGAGGAAACACAACCTCCAAATGATCTACAGACCAACCAAAAAAATCTAATAAATGCTACGCTCAGTGAAGGACAAGAGATGCTCTCAGAGCTGCAGGAGTTTACCGCATACCATGCATCTGTGGACAAGCGGACCACTAAACGCAGTGTGCAAACACAAATCAAGGAACATGAGAGATACTGCAGACTGGGCCAGCCAGAAAAATCAGCAGTAGTAGAACATGTTATAAACCAACCTGGACACAAAATGTTATTTAAAAACACAGACATTCTGGACCAGACCAACAACTATCATGTCAGAATGCACATAGAAGCTATTGAAATCCACAAACATCTGGACAACTTCAACAGGAAAGAAGAAACCCTAAAAGTAAACAAAAATCTGGCTTCCAGTTTTGAAAAATGATAGAATCAAAACTCAACTCTTACAAAGGAATTCCACCCAGGGACAGGGAGATTCCCAGGAGATAACGGGCCATCAACCAACCATTAGCCAAACAGACACTAATCCGCCTTGCATTTCTATACCCAGAAACTAACCATTCAATTACACAAATTTACCCATCCTCCCCAACAGGGGTTCACAGTATATAAACTCCACACACACTCCTACCCAACCATTCTGTGAAGATGCCAGCCACAGATGCAGGCGAAACATCAGGAATAAACTCTTCCAGAACACAACCTGGAAAGAAAAAACAAGGAAAATCTACGTAACTTTATTCTCAACACCTAGTTAACCCTTTGTTTACCTGGTTGGCTGTGCTGCTCAGATAATGGGAGAGCCCATTATTACATGCTCCCTCCCCTCTGTTACCCAAAATGTTCCTTGGAAAATTCCAAGAAAATGTTGAGTTTCTAATATGTTGAGGAAATTAGCACCAACTCAACTTTAGCTATGCAAAAGGAGGTAACCAGGGAATCTTTTCAACTTTGTATACCAGTAATAGTCTGGATGGAATGCACACATGTAAAATTAAGTATGGTTTTTATTAAAGAGTTCAAAAATAACACCAAACACATACACTGTCGAGAAGCCAACTTAAATAGCTGATAAGACTGCCCGGCTCAGCAACAACTCAGTTGAAAAGCACAGTACCTGGTGTTGTCAGTAGCAGTCCTATAGGGTCAGAAGTACACACACAGAGAGAGAGAGAGAGCGAGCGAAAAAGGAAGAGGCAGTCCGAGGTCAAAAGGATTCTGGCAGGTGGGTCAATGAAGGCAGTCCATGGTCAAGATATCCAAAGTCTCAAAAAGCAAGGTTCCAAGAGGCAGGAGAGTCACAGGCAGAGACTTCCTCCAGGAAACGCAGACTGCCTGAAACAAGGAACTCAGCATCCCCCAGCTGCTTATGTTGGCCCAGCTCTCACTCCCAGCTGCGGGGTGATTGATGAGCTTCTCTCTCTTAATCTCCGGGAACGACGCAGCCAGGCCCTCTCTGCTCTCCTTTGGCTAAAGGTAGGTTCCTGCTCTTCTTGCTCTTGCTTTACTATGTCTCCCAGGCTTTGACCCTGTGCTGGGGGAGGGCTAGGCTGCTGAGCCCTGGGCTCTTCAGGGCTAGACTCAGACTCAGACTCAGCCAGCTCTTCTGCTACTGGCTCAGCCTCCTTGCCTTCTGAGTCCTCAGAGTCCTGGGTGACCATGACACACACATTCACCCAGAAAAAGCATTCACACAAGGCTATAGAAAGAAACAGTAGGAAAGCTTGGGATAGAGGGTTGCAAGAGGTTTTTGCTGGGGTAATACAACCTGTCCTGTAGTCAGTCTGGCAGAGTGGATGGAGGAAACTGGGTGGCCACACAGAGGGATATGGGGTCCCCTAGAAATGGAACTGTGCACAAATGAGGCATATTTTGGGGGTGATATTTATACCTCCAAATACACCTGAGGGGATTGGTTGCTTCATGGGTGGAAAGAATAGATTTCCTGAGCCTTCATGGATTGCACAATGAGTTTCCTGGCCTTAACAAAAGGTGTAGAAAATGCTAAATGTGTTTCTTACTCCAGTGATTGGATTTAACAACTTTGAGCAACTTCTTTAAGGTTGGGAGTTGAGGAGAGGAAATTTCACAATCAGCAAATACAAAAGGGTTTCGCCCATTTATTATCTCCCCTTTCATGTGGAATGTGTCTTTCTTGGGCCCTTCAGTCCCAGGCCTTCCTTGGGTAAGACAGGGCACTCAAATGACCTTTTGAGACTATCCTGTCTTTTACCCTTGTAAAAGGCCACATTAATGAACCAAAATTCTGCCAGTTTCTGAGGCCTTTAAAAATTGGGTGTAGGCCAGTGCCAAAATTCCAGAAGTGGGGTACAAGCACAAGCTTACACCTCTAGCAAAATTTTATTTACTGTTTAGATGGAGTCTTACATGTTCAGTGTTCATGACATTGAGTCAGTGATCTTTACTGGTAGGGCTCTAGATTGTCACATAGCTGTGCTTCACTCCACCTATATTCAGTGGGGTAGTGGCAATGTGTCAGAGGGCTATCTGCTTCTCCCTCAAAGAAGAACCCCAACATCGTAGGCATATGTTTTGATCCATGTCAACAATCAGTTCTAGTAGTTTAATTATCCACCAGGAGAAGGCCATTTGTAAACGTAATGGTTTTAAATTGCCCATTCCAGACAAGGCTACCTCCAATACTTTGCAATATAACAGGAGTCATTCACAATAGTATACTGTTCAGAAAATGCAGCCCCTCCAGATGCATAACAACTGTGAGCATGAAAGCTCAGCTCAGACCAGGGAAGTCATCCTTACTAACAAAAAATTATAGCACTCTTATTTGGTGAGGCCTGTTGCTGTGTGTGCTTTCAAATCATTTCCAATTTATGGTGACCTTAAGGCAAACTTTTCATGGTTTTCTCAGCAAAATTTGTTCAGAGTGGGCTTTGGATGCTTTACAATATTGTCCACATTCCAGGGAGAAGGCAATCTCACCTTTATCCTGAAATTACCTCTGCTTACAATACCCCAAACACAATGCAGGGTCTTTGCCTTTGTGTCTCTGTATCTTAAAGCAGAAGTGAGAGTCATGAACCTCTCCGGTTGTTGTTGGGCTACAACTCCTAGCATTCCTCACTACTGGCTAGGCTAACTATGGCTGTTGGAATGTGCAGTCCAACAGTATTTGGAGGGCTGTCTGATTTCCACTTGTTTTTGAGTGAAGATATTAAAACTAAATTGCCAGTAAGTCATCCTAATGATCTTTCAGAGGTAATTTCTTAATCTATACCAAGAACCCATTCCTTTCTACTGGTTGTGTGGTCCTTGGACACCATTTACATTATTTTCTAGATAGTTGAACATGACGTGTTGAAAGATAAGCTGGGAAAAGGTGTGGTACAAAGTGGGTAAAGGGTGTGGTGTTGACATTTTATGGCCACTTGAGATGCTCCTAATGGATGTGAGTAGATCAAAATTATTAGTGTGGCTACCAAATGGAGCATGGGTATACAAATGTGGAGGAAATGCAACAATGGCTTGGTCTTCTGGTCTGTGGACTTCCTATTTTATAAAAGGAACACTTGGGGAGTATTTGATTTCTAGCGAGTGCTCGATCCCAAGTTGAGGACACCCTCTTCAAAATTCCATCCTATGCCCCTAATGCTGGGGTGCTGTTGGAGAAGAACATTGGGCAGAGGGTCACAGTCTCACTTAGCAGAACAAGTGATTTACGTTCAGAAGGCATTTGCACTGGCAATTGAATCCAACTTCAGTGTTTGTGACAAGACAGTCTTTCCCCATACTGAAGAGTAGCAGGTTATCTCAGAGATTGCAAGGCAGGTCATTTGGCACACACTACTATACTCTTTTAATACCTCCCAGCATTCCAGTCTCAATCATTTTCTGCTGCCTGGATTGACAATGGTCTTATCTATAAGGCTATTTACCCCGTCTTGCCCCCATCTTGGAGCCTTGCAGTCCTAATGACAGAGGGTTTTTGCCCTGCTTTGCCCTCGGGCAGTCCTCACAATACCTGGGGCAAAGACTGGGGGAAGATGGGGTAAAGCCTGCTAAAACATTTTAGCAAAACATCCAGGAAAAACCATCTCAGTCTGGAAAAAACAGATTGGACTCTGTGTGGCCACATGAGCCCATATTGGAATGTCAGTCCATCACTGCAGCTGCCATCCACATCACTCTCTCTCTCTCTGCAGTCAGGAAGGCCACAAGAAGGGGGTTGTGAATATGTGCTTTGGGTTGGCTTCCTGGCATCAGATAGTATGCTGAGGATGGCATCAGCAGTAGTAGCAGACATGGGCTGGCCTGCCCATCCAGACTCTGTCCCATTTTGTTGAGGTAATGGGGGAGGAATGAGCCAGATCTTGGCCAGAATATGCCAGCAGAAAGCTGGTGTATTCTGGCCAGTGTAGACAAGGCTGAGATTACTCTGCCCAAAGCAATACCTGATTCAATGAATTTCCTCTCACTGATGTTCTTGGGATGAAGGAGTTTCCATTGCCCAGAAACACTCTGCTGCAGACAAATGCCAGAATGCAGACCTGTCTCAAGATGTTTTTGTCCCTTCAGGCAAAGGGCAAAATGGTGCTCTCTGTTCCAAGTCTAGACTTCAGAAAGTATCAGAGCTCCTTTTACATCAACACAAGCAATTGGGTAACACCTGAAGACAGAAAGCATGTTTTAGCGGTGCCAAACAAGCCAGGTAGCCTCTCTGGCACCCAGCTCCATCCTCTGAGACAAGTTCAAGTTCAAGTTTATTGTGTTTTAACAACCATTGTACACAAATACAGAAAACAAAAAGGGAAAGGAAAAGAAATTAAACAATTTAAATTTCTATTAATTAACATTTAAGAGTTAAATCATTTTCCATAGCCCCTTTAAACTTTATAGCACATATTTGTAGAGCCTTCACAAAAAATATAGATGTTCTAAAAGATATATATTTCTTTACATCAGACAACAAAAAAACAAGAGATGAGCTTCCCTTCATTGATCTTAACAATGGATAAATGTAGCTGTTTCTAAGGTCATTGTAAAAGGAGCATTTGAGCAGTACATGAATTATATCTTCTATTGACACAGAATTACAACCACATACTCTGTCCTTATTAAGAATCCCCTTATGACGACTCATCCAATCTGCCAATGGGAGAACATTTAATCTTGCCTTCATGAAAGCTGCCCTCATTTTAATATTTGATAAACTTGCCAGGTATTTTGGAAAAGATAAATACAATGGAATAAAGGAGGGTCCAAGACAAGTGAATAGCTGCCCTCAACATCTCTTAGCTAAGATGAGTGCTTCAGTCTGGCCCTATGAGCATGAACTTCCCCTCCCGGTTGCATTCCTGAGGTATTTACATAATTATGTATTTATACAAAGACTAATATCCTACCATTCCAGTGTTTATACATTATGCAAGGTGATTAAGAACAATTAAAACCAGAAGTAAAGCATAATACTTTTAAGTCTAAAGCACTACACTCAGGACAACTAATTGCCATTAAAACTGATCATCAAAACAATAAAATTCTAAAACAGCAACAATACATTCCCAGAATGGAAAGACAGGAGGACCAGAAAGCAATGACAAGGCTTAAGTCATTCCCAGAAGTGGCATGGAAATGATACCATTTGTGAGTATTTCCTCTTCCATACTATTTTTTTTTTGCCACACTTGAAATTGGAGTTCAATACATGTAGGCATAGGACTTTTTCAGATGCATGAAATATAACGCAAGCAGCCTCGTCATGTTGCGAGGCTGCTGCGCTGCAGAGTGTCAGTTTCGGATGACGCTCGCCCCTGCCGGTACTGTTGCGGTACCGCAGGGAGAGTTGAGCGTCATATTTCGTTGATTTTTAAGCACGAAAGTTGATCATGATTAAAAATCGATGAAATATGATGCTCAACTCTCCCTGTGGTACCGCAACAGTACCGGCAGGGGTGAGTGTCATGCGAAACCAATGCTCTGCAGCGCAGCAGCCTCGCAATGCGACGAGGCTGCTTGCGTTATATTTCATGCATCCGAAAAAGTCCATAATGTAGGCACAATGGCTAGAATTCTCTATTGTGGTCTGTCTACTTTATCAAACTTTACCTATAGTTAGATCTTTTCTAGACAGGCTATTTATCCTGTAATGGCCCCATCTTGGGGCCCTGCAGTCCTAACCACCCAGGGCTTTTGCCCCATTTTGCCCCCAGGCAGTCCTTACATCACCCGGGGCAAAGACAGGGCTAAGACGGGATAAACTGTTATACTAAAATTCCTGGAAAAAAGTTTCTCTTTGGAAGAAGCAGATTGGGTCCCATGGGACTGCAGGACTGCCCTACTGCCACACCAGCCTGTTGCTGCAGCTGCTGTCTACATCGTACTCTCTGGATCCAGGAAACAGGGCCACAGCATGTGACTGGGCTGATCATATACAGGGGGCCTTGCTATCGTGCTGTTTGCTGGCTTCCTGGCTTTGGAGACTGGGATGTAGGCAGCAGCAGCAGCTTCGGGGATGGGCCAGTGTGGCAGTCTGGTCCCCATCCCATTTTGTGCCCGTAATGGGGGGTGAACAGTCCAGATTTGCAGCCAGAACCTGCAGTGTAGACAAGGCCTCAGCTAGGTAACAGAGGTGCTAAGAAACCCTGTTATTGAACTGCAAAGATGCATTACAGGAAGAGTGGCAGTAAAATGAAGGGTAGATTTGCTGCCTCTGGGGAAATGAATCCACCAGCTGCCCCCTGCATTGTGCTAGTTATTATATAAGACAAAAAGCAGCTTGTGTCTTTCAGGAAATGAAATGTTTTGCCGAATACAATGCCCCCCCCCCCAAGAATATTCATTTGACAGTTTATTTTCTTGACAGCGATAACATTTACAAATTCCAAACACAATTCTCGTACTGTTAGTACTCCATGGTTATATCACACAATGGCTTGCCACATAATACTGTATACTCTTTAAATATGTTCAGCCCTTCTCAGCAACAGTTTTAACCAAGCGTGAACTAAAAGTTTTCACTGATTTCTTGGAATGTTTTAGGTGCAGTAGTACATTCTGACCTTTTCATTACCTTAACTCACTGTTCTTGGCACAAAATGCATTCCTTTTACAAAGCAATGGGGTCCCTTTGCATACTGCCCTTGCTTGCTTGTGATAACAGTTCCTATTTTAATAATTTAAAAATATCAACGCATGGGTGGACAATGTATATTCTCTTTAACTCCTTGGAAGAAAGTGTAAAGTCAATAATAGATAACCTCAATTGACTGTGCTTCCATATGCATGTCTACTCAGTCTTAAGTTTCATTGATTCCAGTGGGTCTTACTCCCAGGTAAGTAAGCATAGGTTTGGAGACCAAGGACCTGTCTACACTGCAGAAATATAGAAGTCTGACACCACTATATCCACCATAGTTCTATTCTATGGAAACCTGGTATTTGTAGTTTGGTGAGGCACCAGAATTCTCTGATAGAAAAGGCTAAATACCTCACAGAACTACAAATACCAGGACTCCATAGGATAGAAATATGGTGGATAAAGCGGTGTCAAACTGCTGTATTTCTGCAGTGTAGACAGGCCTTGAGGCCCTTTCATACTATACAATTATAGCACTGTGATTACAGTTTAAGTGGCATGACAGCCTGCTATAGAATCCTAGGATTTGGAGTTTAAAGAGGGGTATTTAAATTCTCAACCAGAGAACTCTAGTGCCTCTCCAAACTACAAACCCCAGGATTCCACAGGCTGCAGCCATGGCAGTTAAAGTGGAATCCCAATGGTATAATTATGTAGTATGAAAGGGCCCCTGATAGAACACATAGGTTGAGATCCGACATCACAGATATAGTTACGAATGCGTAACTATATATCATCTCCTGAATTGGCTCCCCAGACCTACCTTAACAACCAGCAACTGCACTGACTAGCAAAGGGGCATTCTGCTGGTGACTGGGCTGCAGCAAGATGACATTCTCAACCCCATCTCACCAGTGATCTGTGAGGCAATGAGGAATTGCAACAGAGGTCCTCCTTCTGATGGTTGTAGACGTACTCTCTGGCAGAAGGGAGCTGGAAATGTCATCCTGCAGTGACCCAATTGCCAGAGGAACAGATGTCTATTGCTCAGTGTGGCTGCTGGCTGTTATGGTAGGTTTGGGGGGAGCATTTGTGATTGTGGCAATAATGGCATGATTATAAACATGTGGACAAGCAATATCAGAGTGTGCTCAAGATTATTAATTAGGAACAACACACATGCTAGGAGAGATTGCAGCAGTTTGCTTTTGCCTGAGTCTACTCTTCTCCCCTTGTTAATTGAGCTCAAACTCCTTTTGCACTTTCAACTTAGTTTGCAGCAACTGAAATAAGGTAAGGAAAAAAAAAGGAAAAGTGAGTGAAGGAGAGAGAAACTGGAGCATTTGAAAAGAAGTTGAAAAAGTGGAATGTCAGAGGATTACAGGCAACTGTCCCTACCAAATTGGGACAGTTGAATCATAAATAGATCCCATGTGAAATACTCTGTTGTCAGCTTGTTACCCAAAATGCTTCTTGGAAAATTCCAAGAAAATATTGAGTTTCTAATATGTTGGGGAAATTGGCAGCAACTCGGATGTGATAGGGGGTAACAAGGGAATCTTGAAACCTCTGTATACAAGTACTAGCCTGGATGGTGTACACACACATGTGAAATTAAGTAAGGTTTTTATTAAAGAGTTCAAAAATAAAAACCAAACACACACAATCACATAGAAAGCATTCACATAAGGCTATAGAAAGGCAGTAGGAAAAACTTGGATAGAGGAAAGCAAGAGGATTTGATGGGGGTGATACAACCTGTCCTGTAGTCTGGAATTAATTGGTCAATCTGGCAGAGTAGATGGAAGAATCTGGAATGGCTACACAGAGGGTCTCCTAGAACTGAAGTCTGTGCACAATTAAGCAGATTTTTAGGGTCACATTTATATCTCCAAATACACCTGAGGGGAGTGGATGCTTCATGGGTTGGAACAATAAATTCCATGAGCTTCCATGGACTGCACAATGAGTTTCCTGGTCTTGACAACAGGTGTGGAAGATGTTAATGTGTTTCAAACTATCCTTAATGTCCAGTGATTGGATTTTAAAAGCTTGAGCAACCTCTGTCTTAAGGTTGGGGATTAAGGAGAGGAAATGTCAAAATCAGCATCCACAAAGGATTCATCCATCCATTATCTCCCTTTCCACTGGGAAATGTGTCCTTTTGACTTTTAGCCTTACTTTTCTCTAGGGTAAAGCATGGCACTCAGACTCAGACCATCATGCCCTTTCCCTTATGGAAGGCCACATTAATGAAACAAATTATTAATATGTCAATTTATTAATACACCAATTTTATTATATGTCAATTTCTGATGTCTCTGGCAATGCAGTGTACTAACAAATTAAGTACGAGGAATGAGATTTCCAAAACTCACCAAAAAGAGCCAGAACCACATGAGTGGTTAGACAGGAAAAACAATTTTAAAAAGAAACCAGAAGGGAAAGAAACTTTAAAAAGGAAGTGGTAGTAGCCATGTCTCTGCTTTGATTTGCCCTCTTGAATGTTTAATACAGAAAAAATGATGCAGGCCTGACTGATGCTTTGCAGAAACACTCCACAGTGCTGCACCTATTTGGGGAATATTCTGGATAGAAATTTTAAAGTTCAGAACAAAACCACAAGTAGATTCATTCCCCCAATGACACAGGAGACCCAAGCCTGCAGTATTTCCACAGCTCAGCTTCCTAGTTTTTTTGCAGTAGAAAGGCAAGTGTGTTAGCTGTCCCCACAACCCCTCTGGTCTATCACTTTCCCATCTACCTGGGAAAAAGTCAAGTTGGTCTACTTGGAAACCACATGGAGACAGAACAATGTGTTTTATTCTTCAGCACCCAGTTGGTCCTGTCCCATGGAGTAAACAATAGTTTTTTGACATAATGAGAGTGGTGATAAGCATACCTCATTGACAACTGATCCCCTGGACAACTGGCCTGAAATTTCTGGCTATGTGCATGCCATAAATACAGAAGCACAAAGCTCCTAGTCTTCACACCAGTGCCTTGAATTGTGCGAAGGGGAAGTCAAGATGATTCTCCAGGCTGTGACCACTCTACTGCTCATCTCTTTCTTTGGTCCAAAGGAAAGCAGATCGGTAAGGACTCTTCTTTTCCTTTTCCTTCTTGTTTTGAAAGGGGACACGTGACATCTTTCTAGAACATTTAGCAAGAGCACAACCAGCAAGCAAATATGCATACTATCTTGGATGTAAATCTCATTGTCAGACTAGATGTGGAAATGAGTTGGATCCAGGATTTGCCTTCTATGGTCAGAAATGTTTCCTTTTATGGAGCTGCCTGATTTTAAAAATATTCTTTGGAAGGCTTTCTCTTTGTTCTGCCACCATCACAGGTATGTTTGGTGAGGACAAGGGGGGGGAGCCTTATCAGTGGCTACTCCCAACTTGTGGAATTCCCTCCCATGGGAGGCTCATGATGCATCTGCACTGCAGAAATAATCCAGTTTGACATTGCTTTAACTGGCATGGCTCTGTAGTTGTGGCTCCAGAACTTTCTGACAGAGAAGGCTAAATATCTCATAAAACTACAAATCCCAGAATTCCATAGCATTGAGCCATGACAGTTAAAGCGGTGCCAAACAGCATTATTTCTGCAGTGCAGATGTAGCCTCAGTTGGACCAGCCACCCAGATTTTGTTGGGTGACAATTTCCAATTTTCTTGCTTCCTTTGGGGTGTTGTAGAAGACAGTGTTCCATCATTATTCCTAAAGAAAGATTCAACTGCCAAATCAATCCATCTGTATATGGAATAATGATGATGATGATGCCATTTTGCTCTTTGCCTCAGGCAAGAAAACAAGAGATCCTATATATAGATCACTGTAGGTGGAAAGCTGGGATCTACAGTCGTCCCTCTGTATCCACAGATTTAGTATCCACAGATTCTACCATCCACAGCTTAAAAATATCTCCCCCAAAAAATAAATTCTAAGAAGCCAAACTTGATTTTACCATTTTATATAAGGAACATCATTTTACTATGCCACTGTATATAATGGGACATGAGCCCACTGTATATTGAAATACTGTAGATTCAAAGTATGAATCCTCTCTCTCTCTCTCTCTCTCTCTCTTTCCTTTAACACAGGCTCCGACTGCTGATTTGACTGATCGGAAACAACTCGTGAGTATTGCAAATTTTCTGTGCACTAGGAGAACAGTGTTAGTTCCATATTCTTTCATAATGCTCTGAAAGTGCTTGGTCCTGTGTTCTTTCCTAGTTTTAAAGATAACGGTGCTTGACCAGCAAAAGGAGGAGTATTTCATATTAGACTTGTGTGGAAATGTGCTTCCTCCCCCTTGAGTATATAATCCAATAGGGAAATCCACAAGCTGGACACAAAGTAGCAACTCTCCACTATGATTTGTACTCTTGCATTGGGTACTGTTGCATTTCAATCTGCTTTGTTCAGCTTGAAAGTAGTGTGACCTTGCTAGTGTTCGCTGGACATCTCCATGGATTGCAGTATCATTGTGGATCTAGACCATACAATCCCCTGCTCCCCTCCCAAAGAATATATGCACACATCTGTTGAGTAACAAAATGTATTGATACATATTCAGAAACATTGG
The DNA here is from genome assembly GCA_030847615.1 of Gambelia wislizenii. NCBI lineage: Eukaryota > Metazoa > Chordata > Lepidosauria > Squamata > Crotaphytidae > Gambelia > Gambelia wislizenii. The sequence goes on along the minus strand of JAUMIR010000010.1, from coordinate 28,405,372 downwards.
TTAAGTAAAGGTTAGTAGATAACATGTTGGCAATAAAATGGCCACAACTTGCAGGTTGCTATTAAATGGTTGGCAATGAGGCATGGGTTATGATCCCATCTTTGACCCCTCCCTTGGGGGTCAATGGCTGCTCGTCAGACACTTCCGACTCTCTTGGAGGAGAGAGTTGATGGCCAATCCAATCCACCTGACACTCTCTCCTCCCCTGCAAACAAGGTCACCATTAATTACTGGGAGGGTGTTCTCTATGAACTTGAAGCTGAACTTGAACTTGATGGAGACCTCCCCTCCCCTATGCCCAGATCATGACCCATGCCATTCACCCTACAAATTGTGACAAGGTAAGAATGAACCCAAAGGAGGGTGGGCGGGTCTTCGGCTCTGCCAAGAACCAATAGCAGAGGGGCTGTGATGGAGCCGCCTATTTATCAGCTCTGTCGCAGGCCCTCTGATGTCATCCGGCAGCTCCTGGAGCGCAACCTGATGGCCCTCCCTTCTGTGCTGGGTGGCCAATCAGGGCCGGGCAAACCTGCCCCGATTGGCTCCCGTTCGTCCCTCCCTTTCCCACCACAATGACGGCTGGGAAGAAGATGGGGAGAAGTTGGTGGCCCCCTTGTGATCTACCATGTGGCGCTCCTCATGGTGGGGGGGCGCTCTGGGATGTTCGCCCCAGGGGTGATAGCTGGGCCGCAAAAAGGCCCGCCGGCAAGTGGGAAGACCCCTTGGTCTTGCAATCCTTTGGGAGTGGCTGTCTGGGATGGTCATTGAAGGAACTATGCTCCTTATGTTTGGACTCATATGGCCTTTTTCTGAGGGTAGTGCTGTAAAACTACTTTCTGGTGTTGTATTGTTATATTCAAGGCTGCTAGGTTTTGCATACCATTGTGATGAAGCCAATATTCCTATCAGATAAGGTACCAAGAAGCATAAATGATTAATGTTTTGCTTTTATATTTAGGGTTCTGGCACTGGGTGTAGGATCATGAATGTGAGTACCTGCTCTGCTTTTTGATTCATATCAGTTACTAGATCACTTCTTTTCACTTTTAAAAGTAGCTGAGGCTCCAGGAATGATGTTACAGCTCACCTATTTCTCAAGTCCTAAATTGTTTCCTTCTCTGTATATACTTTCCTCTGCCCGCCCCCCCCCCGCCAAAAAACTATTTGTTTTTGTTTAGTATAGCTATGTTATCCTGTTCAGCATAGCCTATAATGGCAATTTACAGAACAGGTGGACAAATCTTTGCTTCTGAGGTCCAAATCCTATGATGGGTGAGTGTCTTAGAGGTGTCATGTCAGCAAGTGAGTTGGCTCCAGGGTTAGATAGGTTTCAACAGCTGGACTAATTCTCTCCTATGCTCTGCTCCCTAAATACATACATATTCACTATGCTGGCTAGCACTATGTTGGCTAGGAGGTGTCAATGGCAGGAGTAAAATGGTCACAGGGTATAGCAGTGCCCTGGGCAGAGGCAGAGAAAGCTGTCATTGTCAGGGCAGAAAACTGTCCTCCATATCCTAAACATGAGTCAGCATGTGCCCGAGGAAGCAGGTGTTGGATAGTCAGTCCAGTCTGGGTCAGTCATGAGTTTTCTGAGTGAGATGAAGTGAAAAGCATGATGGTAGTCAATAGCTGGTAAAGAAGTCATATCAGCAGGTCAGAAGTCCAGATACATAAGCCAGCAAGGAGTAAACAGTGTAGTTCAAAATGGAGCCAGGCCAAGGTCATGAAAAGAAGGAATGCGAGAGAGTATTGCCAGTCAACCACATAAGACAATTGTCAGCATTATGACAGGGAGAGAACTGCTGGGATATTTATGGGCAGCTTCTTGAAGGCTACAGGTGTCCAATTAGTACCTAATTAGGTTGGCATCTATTACTTAACCCATGCTGGGCTTGTTGTTTTTCCCTCTGTCACTTAATGGAGAACAGGGGAATTGCAATCTTCAGTGTCTATAGCCTCTGCTGAGTCCTGCTGGGGATCTGGGTTCTTTGCTGTCCCAGCCCCCATCTCTTCAGACTCAGAGATCGTGCTACTGTCAGAAGCTGCAGCTTCCTGGCAATTTGTCTCCACCTCCTTATCTGAGTCATCTGTGGGTGAGTAATGACACTCCACCTCGCATGCTTTCTTTCCCAATGACAATGGCTGTTACCTGAATTGTGTGTGGAGGAATCCACAAGGATCCCACTGGTGTCTAAATATTAATATGGGGAATATTTAATTAGCTCAAAATGGTAGTGAGAGGGTAGGTAATAGTAGGATCTTTTGACCTATGTATACTGGCAATCGCTGAGGAGACTCCAAGCCAGAACGTACAATTACGTAAATGATCTTTATTAGAAATTAATAGAAACAGCATTCATGCAAACACTCTGGCTTTAATCAATCATACAAAGCTATCAAAGATAGTAGGAAGTACTGTATTTGGATAGAGGAATAGAATAAGGCAATAGTGGATTATACTATACCAATCCTGTAGAGCTGAGATTGTGAAATAAACTGGCAGAGAGGAGGTCTAGAAGGCAGAATGGTGACATGAACTGATGTGAAGTTGGAAAGCAGGAGGTCTGTGCACATTTCAGTGCTGTTTTAAGGGGCCATTTATATGTGATAATTCCTCTGAAGGGAATGGGATTCAGAATGAAATACAATGTTTCTTGGAGTTTCCCAGGACTTAGACAAAGGGTGCCCTGGAAGAGTTAATGATTATTAATGAGTGGTGTATTTGGAATTGAATAGGAGCAGGCAAGGGCTATTGTTGGAAGGGAAGGGGAGAAGAAGAACCCATTTTGCATGTATCAAGGACTCTGCTATCTTTGAGTGGATTGATGGATGACTCATCTCCAGGTGTTAACTCTGACTTGAGTATTACTGTTTGGGGAATTTCCAAAGGGCCCTCCCTTGGTTATACGTGACTCCATCTGGGGGTCCCTGGTTTACCTGCTAACCATGTGGAATGCCACATCCAGCCAAATTATTAAATATTGCCAGTTATGTGAGCTTCCAAAATGGAGGCTATCAGTTGTAGGTAATATGTTTTTCTCTGCCTTCTTCCCACCACTGTTGTACATCCTTGTGGAAAGTGCCTTATGCCAGTGTAAGAGGTCATTATGCTGGCATAACTCCCCCAACAGGATTCCAGCCTGAGCCTCCTCATTCATCTTCTGTCCCATTAAAGTTCTTTGCTCAGTTAGGTGGGCGGGGAAGAAGGTGATGCACCTAGGAAACAAGGCACATGGGGTAAGTGTCAACTGAATGCAATATGATGGCAGCTTGGAATTGGGGGTGGAGAAGTTTGTATCATGTAACACTCAATTTCTATAACAGTAGTGGTCGTGAAGGAAACATTAATGTCTTGGTTTCTATTTCAGATTATTAGTAACATGATGGTACCTGCAGAAGTGAGTACTGTATGGGAGTCTTTTACCTTACCTTAGCTTACCATACCATACCTTAGGAGTTATGTAATGCAAAGGGTGCAGATATGTGAATGACTGTTGAGCAGACTGCAAATGACATTATAGTCATGTCATCCACAAGATCCCTAGGCCAGCCAATCTGAAATTAAGCAAATTGTGTTAGTTGTGGGTTTGAAAACAAAGCAAAGAGGTATCATAGAATCATAGAATCATAGAATTGTAGAGTTGGAAGAGACCATGAGGGCCATCCAGTCCAACCTCCTGCCATGCAGGAATACACAGTCAAAGCATCCCTGACAGATGGCCATCCAGCCTCTGTTTTAAGACCTCCAAGGAAGGAGACCCCACCACGCTCCGAGGGAGTGTGTTCCACTGACGAATAGCTCTTACTGTCAAAAAGTTCCTCCTAATGTTGAGGTGGAATCTCTGTTCCTGGAGCTTGCACCCATTGCTCCGTGTTTTAAGATCTGCAAGGAAGGAGACCCCACCATGCTCCAAGGGAGTGTGTTCCACTGCTGAACAGCTCTGATTGTCAGGAAGGAAGTGTAGAAAAAAATATGTTTCATTCTTCTTGGGCCCTTTCACACTACACATTTGTCACACTATGATTCTACTTTAATTTTTTGGGATATATAGTTTGATGAGGCATTAGAGCTCTCTGGCTAAAAAATCTAAATATCCTTCCCTACACTGCAAATCCCAGGATTCCATAGGATGGAACCATGGTAGTTAAAATGGAGTCATATTAGTGCTATAATTGTGTAGTTTGAAAGCCCCCTTGTTTTGTTTGGGGAAAAAAAACTTTTGGCTATCAAAATGCTTTAGCTTTTGACAGCCTGAAGTCCAAACCAGCATAACCAATGGAGAAGGGCTGTGGAAGTTGTAGTGAGAAATACTTGGAAGGCTGAATGTTTCCCACTTCTGTTCTAGGAAGGCTAGATTATAAATCCATTCTTTGTAAACTCTACAGTGAAAACTGCACCTAGGGGCATAATGTACCAGATGTTTTTGACAGAAGGTTAAAGAATGGCTTTTAGGTGATTGGAGTACAGTTGAACATAAGTTCAAATACCATTAGCTGGACCAATCATCAGATTAATAACAGGCAACTTCCTAAAGGGTACAGAAGATGGAATTTCACATGCTAATGTAGGCCACACACTGAGATGTACCACTGAAGAAGTCTTTGTTTGAATGAATCAGGGTTATCCCAAGGCGTCTTGCTGCCTGAGCATAGTCCAAGATGATCAAAATATTGTTAGCTTAGAGATTCTGAGTAATGGAGTCCAAATGGAAGATTTATCAAAACAGAACTTTGAGCAGCTATGAAAGCTCTTAGAAATATGACAATATATAGGGCACATAGAGGGACACACCTACATAACTACAGGAAGATAATTTAACTTATTCATCCAAGAAGGGGGAAAAATTAAGAACATCTTCTAGGCTCCATTTAGTTGCTAGGTAATATCTTCCAGTGCTTGTACCTAGGCCTAGAATCATAGAATCATAGAATTGCAGAGTTGGAAGAGACCACGAGGGCCATCCAGTCCAACCCCCCTGCCACGCAGGAAATCACAATCAAAGCATCCCAGACAGATGGCCATCCAGCCTCTGTTTAAAGACCTCCAAGGAAGGAGACCCCACCACGCTCCGAGGGAGTGTGTTCCACTGACGAATAGCTCTTACTGTCAAAAAGTTCCTCCTAATGTTGAGGTGGAATCTCTGTTCCTGGAGCTTGCACCCATTGCTCCGTGTTCCAGTCTCTGGAGCAGCAGAAAACAAGTCTGCTCCATCCTCAGCGTGACATCCCTTCAAATACTTAAACAGGGCTATCATATCGCCTCTTAACCATCTTTTTTCCAGGCTAAACATACCCAGCTCCCTAAGTCTCTCCTCATAAGGCATCGTTTCCAGACCTTTCACCATTTTAGTTGCCCTTCTCTGGACACGCTCCAATTTGTCAATATCCTTTCTGAATTGTGGTGCCCAGAACTGGACACAGTATTCTAAGTGAGGTCTGACCAAGGCAGAATAGAGTGGCACTATTACTTCCCTTGATCTAGACACTATACTTCTATTGATACAGCCCAAAATCGCATTGGCCTTTTTAGCTGCCGCGTCACACTGTTGGCTCATGTTCAACTTGTGGTCTACTAGGACTCCTAGATCCCTTTCGTACGTAGTCTCATTCAGCCAGGTCTCTCCCATCCTATATTTATGCATTTCATTTTTCCGCCCTAAATGCAGTACTTTACATTTCTCTGTATTGAATTTCATTTTGTTAGCTTTGGCCCAGCTCTCCAGTCTATCCAGGTCATTCTGAATTTTGATCCTGTTCTCTAGGGTATTAGCTACTCCTCCCAATTTGGTGTCATCTGCAAATTTGATAAATATGCCCCTAATTCCCTCATCCAAGTCTGTACACTGAATGACCTCAGCTAGTACAAGGGCCAAATATTGCCAAACTATAGGAGAAAAATTACTCATTCAGAGTTACCTTTTTTCCTAGCACATGGTCTGAATAGTCTAAAAGTTTATGAACAAAATTAACCATCCAGACTCACCAGTTCTGATGTGGTCTGCAGCTATAGCTATTCCAAGAAAAAGTAGCTGAATCTTACCTCGATAATGGTGATGGAACAGTATATTTTAACATACTTGAGAGGGTATGTGTGAAGCCTTATCTACATGGACTATTTACCCCATTCTGCCCCTGTCTGAGAGCCCCCCAGTCCAAATGACACAGGGCATTTGTCCCATTCTACCCTTGGGCAATCCTTACAATCCCCACGGCAGAAATGGGGCTCAGATGGGGGCAAGCTGGGCTGATGCAATACATCAATTTTTTAAAAGATCAGGTTTAGTCTGTTTCCACTGGGAGGATACAGATCAGGCCCTGCATGTCCATGGAAACCCATCTCTGCAGACCAGCCCATTGCTCTAGCTGCCGGTTGCCCTTATTCTTCCGGGTCCAGGCAGTAGGCCTGCAGCATGTGACCAAGGTTGGTCACCTGCAGAGGGCCTTGTCACATGGTGTGGTCTGGCCTCCTGGACCCAACAAAGGAAGGAAAATGGCAGCATCTGCAGGGACAGGCTGCCATGCCTGTTTGGACTCCAGCCCATTCTGCACAGGTAAGGGGGGAACAATGGGCTAGATCCTCAGCTGGGACACACTGGAGGGAACCAGTATGTCCTGGCTCATGTAGATGAGACCTGTATAGACGAATACCCACATTTTACAAAATTGTTGTTGTGTGCTTTCACTTCATTTCCAATTTATGGCGATCCTAAGGCAAACCTATCACAGGGTTTTCTTAGAAAGATGTGTTCAGAGGAAGTTTGTTTTTGCCCTCCTCTTAGGATGAAAGAATGAGACTTGCCCAAAATCACCCGGTGGGTTTCCACGGCTGAGCGAGGATTCAAAACTTGGTCTCCAGAGTCAAAATCCAACACTCAAACCACTATGCTGTGCTGGCTCTCCTTTTTACCAAATGCTTCATCTAAAAGACACAGTACATCAGAATGATAATGCAGTCTCTGCCTGTCTTTTTGAATATTGTGTAGTTTTGTTTTGTTTTAAAAAGAACTCTAAGTACTTGCATGCTTCTACTGTACATTTCAGGGTGGATTCTTTCCTGATTGTATTCAACCACTGAGTACTGCCAATAATTCTACCTTGGCATTTCTTTCCTCTGTATTGAGAATCCTTTAGTTTCCTGCTTGCAATAAAAAATATAAGAGCATTAAATAACAGCACATTTCTGTGTTTCAGGGTGGAATCCCTGTTGATAATTTTCTGGTAAGTGTTGCTGAGAATTCTAAATAGAAATTTTAGTGGCATCTACCCTTTTATATTGAGCATCCTCTAATTTAATGTATGAATTTAAAAATTATGAGTATGAGATAACTGTGTACTACTACCCTTTTCAGGAGCCTTCTTCCCAGTGGGCCAATGCCTATTGCTAATAATTTTTCCTGGTCAAATTATATGTTGCCTTTTTGTTGAGAATTCATCATGTTTGGGGTGTGGGTTTATTAATACAAACAGAACAAGAAAAGGTAACAGTGCAATTCTGCACTTCAGAGTGGACTCCTTCTAGGGAGTATTGCTGTAAATTTATAGCATGGTAATTTGTCCCAGTTTAGCTTCTTATCTGAGTTGAACATGTACGAACATGCTCAGGAAGCCCATGGATATAGGAAGGAACAGATAGGCCAAGCTTCTGCATCTGGGTTGTGGAGCATAGGCTTTCACGTGTGGAGTTTTGCAATTATTGCCCTAACAACCCTTGAGTTGAATGGTAATGCTGGGCAACCCAGTGCACATCGAAATGTAACAACAAATGTATTTGTTTTATTTTATTTATTATTTATTTATTATTTATTTATTTATTTATTTATTTTAGTTATATACCAGAACAATGGATGTGAAGATGATCTGCATGCAATGTTTGTCACCCCTCTGATTTCACAGTCAATTTGTCTGAGGTAGCTGGCTAGGCAGGTGTCCACTACCTTCCTCACTGCTCCATGTGCATCCCTCCCAAAGCTGCATGTTTAGTGGAAAAGGATAGCCATCCCAGCTAGAAGGAATATACTGTTCTTTGGTCCAAGGTGTATGATAGCTATGCTCCTCTACTAGAACCTCTAAACAAGCTCAAGTGCTCTGTCTTAGCAGCCAGCCAGGGAAGAGAGTTCAGCAGAGTCATATTAGCTGTCTTACCAGAGCTTCCAACCAAGCATTTTAGAATTCTCAGTAACAAAAGCAGTCCAAGACAACAGGAGAGCACAATTAGTCAAGGCATCACATCCAAAGAGGTGTCAGTAGCAATGTCAATCCACATAGTAGGGTTTAAGTCTTGGAACCACATGAGCTGAGAATCCAGAGAAAGCAAACCTTTCAGGAAAGGCTGGTTGTCAGCAACAACCTACCAAGGGTGGGGCTGGGCTATTTATGGTCTAGAATCCTTCCTCAGCTGTTGCCCAATTAATGTGTGTTTTCTATAAATATGCTCTGACCGACTCAGACCCTCCCTTTCTTGTCTATGTTCAATTACATTAGGTATTGTCTGGTTTATGTCTATGCCTTGTAGCTGCTTGAGAATATACCGGTTTGTCTCCTGCATGGGCACATCCTTCTTCCCTTCCATATCTGCCTCTAGGTCCTGAGAGCTAAGCCTAACACCCTCCCTGTCTGCTTTGCGGTCTGTGTGGTAATCCAGACCAGGGAGGGAAGCATGAACCTTGGTCCATTTGTAGGAGAATGAAGGCTAGCCAAGTGGCAAACAAATCAGTATCCACATGCATATGACACCAATGGGATCCTAGCCATAACTTTCCTTACATGGTCAGTCCTGTGGGTGGTAGGGCTGCATCATCTGCTGCCTGGGAATATAGCCTCACTGCAAGCCATTGGCAGACTTTTCTTGTCTTTATTTTAGGTTCCTGTGAAAGATTTAATTGGTAAAGGCTTGTCACAGGTGAGTATGACTAAGTCTCTTCCTTCGTTCCTTCCTTCCTTCCTTCCTTCCTTCTGCAGTGTGAGGGACCCACCTCAAGCAGCAAATTCTGGCCACAATAGAAGAGCCACAAACTGTTTGTTACATGCCATGTTATTACAGGCTGAGTCTCCCTTATCCAAATGACCTAATTAAGCCCTGCCTGATGCCAGTGCCATAGTATACCCTGGCATGGCATTTGGCTGATAGTTTCAGGAGGGCAAAATCACTGCTGCCATAATGCCAGGGGAATTTACTTGGTTTTTCTCTTTTGGGGGGTGGGGAGAGGAGGAGACACTGTGTAAATTGATCACTTTATTGTGCCATATTAATATTCTTAGGAGAAGGGGTGCCCCTTCCTTCCAGCTGGAGACAGAAATCAGACTGTCCTTTCCATCAATATTGTATTGACTATTTTGTTTTGATCTTTCCTAAATAGAAACTTCGAAGAAAGAGAGAACTTCTAGTATGTATATGATCTTCTTTGTGGAATTCTTCACTTTTGATTTTTATATTCAGATTGAACCTTGCTTTTTTTCCTCTGGAAAAATGAGTCTGAGTAGATACATCATATTGTATTTATCCCATGTTTCTAAGTTTACCTCAAAATCCATGTTGACCTTTTCTCCAAAGCAAAAAGTTGATTTGCAACATATTATGGTCTCTCTTATTTTTGTTGTTGGGAGAGGAGGTTGTGACCCTGTGCCTACCCCCATTGCCCACCCCTGGTGCAGATGAAATATCATCACACCAGTTCTTGAGAAATTAAGTTGCATCCTTTTATCTCAAGCCTAATTCAAGATGCTGGTTATCTCCTTTAGTACTTTATTTAGCTTGGCCCCAAATATATATATAGATTCTTCCCAGATCGTCCTAATTATGTATTAAAAATGTCACAGGAGATCCTTCTCTGAGTTCCACCAATGGGATAAATATATTAGGCATTTATAAAAGAATGAGAGAAACTTATTTGGATGAATAAGAGGTGACAATGTTATAGGGTTCTTGGGACCAATTTCTCATTGCCAGATCTGCCACAGGCTTCACATTGCCAAAGTATAACTGGATGTGTTACACAGGCAACGTGTAGCCGGCTGGCCACATGTGGAGCAGCTGCTGAGGACATATATTGTTTCTCAAAAAGCAACCACAATTGGTCTCTCACCATCCTTCCTCCTTAAGTTGAGTTATGACATAGCCTTAAAAACTGTTAAACAAAGACTTCAGGACATTGCTTTTTGCAATTTACAGGCCACCCTTTCTGTCATGTTCATGTAGTGCACTGCATATACAATACTTAAGTTTGTTTTCTCTGCCTGATTACAAAAAGAAGTTGACAGTGCCAATCTATCTCATATGACTTATGAAGGCCAAATGTAACATTTTCCCTTCAGCAATGCTGTATGGCAGATATGCAGGGCTGCCTTTTGTGTCAAGGATCTATCCATGTGGGTCACAGGAGGTGGAAACCATGTCTCATGTTCTAGTATCCTGCATTCTTCATTCTCAGGACTTTATCAGACCACCCTCCTTTTCTGTTCTTTTGCCAGCATAATTTGTGATGTTTTTATGCTGGCAAAAGAACTCCCTTTACCACACTTATCTTCCATCCCATCCAAAGGTAGCCCTGGCAATGATGGAGGAGTGAATGGAGCTCTGTTCACTTCCTGGAATGAAATATTGTGGATTCTCATGAGAAGGCGCGAGCATGGGAAATTCAAAAATAAAAGCAAAAATAAAACACATAAAGTTCAGAAAAGCACAGAAACACACTTTAAAAGTCCCAGGTAAACAGGGGAGGCTCATAAAAGGAGTATCACCTACCTGTTGTGATCTCACACAGAAGTATTCTGGCTGGACCAGCCATTAACACTGTATTCACGGGGGGCGGCACAAGTTTCAAATTCTGGCAAAAAAGCACTACAGCCAATCTATTGATGGCTTGTCCCGTCAATAAAATAGAATGGCTTTTGAACAAGACATAAACACAAAAGGATAACATTGTCTGGTATGTGTGCCCTTTCACGTTTATGTGGTGTCATTATGATGCCATATTTGATGTGTCTGATGAAGTCCTCAGTCATAAACAACTGATCTTTCCTTTGTTAAGCCATCTTCCTGGCTGTTCAGAGATGTTCTGTGTAAATTCTTATTAGAGGACAGATATCCTAATGTTACCTTGTCAGTTGTTAAGTTCTTTTCTGTGGTCATTAAGACAAGTGAGAGGAAAATTAAAAGATAAAAAGCTGTCCTGAGCACCAGCAAGTCTACCAATAGGCATCCTAATTTTATTATTTTTTGTGTATATGGATGCCAACCTGGTTTTATGTAATAATGTATGATTGATGTTTGTTGGGTCTCTAGACTGCATGAACAAACTTGTTGTTGTTGTATATATCGTTTCTTGGGGTAGTCTTTCTTTTCTTGGGAGAGAGGCATTCTACATGGCAGCACCCTGATTTTGGAATGTCTTCCCAAAGGAGATATGAAAACTACCAACCTAGATTTTTTTCTGTTTTCCAGACCACTGACATTTAAAGGCTATTTTAAAAATGGATTCATTTATTTTGCCTGAATGTCTCCTGTCTTGCAGTTTTATTGTTACTAAATGGTATTTATCTTCCTGTCATTTTAGTATACTGTATTACTCTTCTTTGTAATATATTTTTAAAACTAGTGGGTGGGTGGAGAGAGAAAGAGAAAGAGAGAGAACAGTAACTATAACTTAATTATCATTACGCATCTGTCCATACTGGTGATTATTTTGTGACATAAAAACCTGATCAAGAAAGTAACTGTACAATTCTTCATTTCAGGTTGGAGGCGTAAAGGAAGTGAGTATTGTTCCTAACTTTGAATGGAGAATCTTTACATTACTCCTGAGTGATCTAGTACAGAGGACTGTACTGATTATAGCCCACAGGCTTCCTTAGTGATCCAAATGTGATCTAAATGCAACATTTGTTAAGTAGCCTTGTATAATCCTATGCACCATATAAATTTGTCCTTAAAAATCAGCTCACTTTTAGTGAACTATAAACTTATGTTCATATATCAGAATAGGCAAAGAGAAACTTTTTAAAAAAAGAAAATGATCAGTTTTCAGTTAGGATCTGCAGCAGGCCAATTTTTCAGATGCATGGTAAGAAGCTCTCACGTGCAACCCATACATGGGTTGAACTGGTGTAAGAAATGTCTCACTGAGTAAATGGGCATTTTTTAGTTAATCAAGCCGGGTTCTAACAATATTATTAATAATGAAACTTCTCCAGAAGTTCCAACTAGGTTGTGCAAGATTTGTTCATGCTGTAAAGATAAAGCTCTTCTGTTTTGGCAAACTATTCCTTTGTAATGTGGGGCAACAGCTTGCTTGGCCTCTAAAGATGTCAGCACTTTCCAAAAAGTATTTTAAAGATGAGAAGAAAGTCAAATCAGCAGCCTGGTCCTGGGGAGGCTGCTTTTAGCCATAAAACAGTTAGTGTCTTCATTGTGCAGATCCCAATGAACAGCTGTGACAAAGGCCATCTTCAATCAGCTGGAGGGACATTGCTGCATCCATTTTATATATCTCTGTAATCTCCATTTTTTATTTTTATTTTTTGCATCTGGAGCTCTGTCATGTTTTGGCAGATCCTTGCCCCTCTGGGGACTGTTACAGGGCCCTAGATGGGCACACAAATGGGAAAAGACAGAGGATGTGAGCCAATGTCAACCACAAAGACCATGGCATAAGCTAACCAGAAATCAAAGGAATTAGTTAATGGCTCTAATGCACACTACACAAATAATCCGCCTTGAAATTGGATTATTTGCCATGTCTCAATCCTATGGAATCCTGGGATTTGTAGTTTGGTAAGGCACCAGAACTCTGGCAGAGGAGGCTAAAGACCTGGGGAAACTACAAATCCCAGGATTCAATAGGAAGAATCCATGGCAAATAACTCAGTTTCAAACTGGATTGTTTGTGTAGTGTGGATTTGGCCTCAGTTTCTGATATGTAGAGCAGAGTGTCACAGATACAGATGAGGGAACTGATGTGTCCTTGGCCTTCAAACAGACCGTAGATGGGGAAATCTGGACGAGTCTCCCAATCCCTGTGAAGCTTTTACATGATAAAAACAACCTTTGTCGCTCTTTCTGAACAAAGGAGTTATTTTCATTTTTTAAAAGAACAAGCAATAATAGTACACTTTTGTATTTTTAGGGTGTCGGTGACCTTGTTGGGGTGAGTAGATATCCTTACAAGTGATAATTTTTACTTAATGAATATGGAATGGCTGGCTATTTTATACTGAGAAAAATCACATATAGGAAGGGCATTACTTTGGATGAAACAAGAAACCACTGTTTATATGTTCTGCCTTCTCTGATAATTCAGCATTTGCTTATTTTGTACTCTTACTGAATAAATGTCCTCTGATTTTTCTTGGGTACAAGAACTACATGTTTGCTTTTGTACTTGCATCTGGGTGGTAGTGAGTGTTTGCCTCACATGGAAAAGAACACTAAATAGATAATGGGTTTAACATTCCTCCTTAAATCCAAGTAGAGGTTGTTTGTTATTTAGGGATATGCAACCTTCTCATTTCCATTTCTTTTTAACTACTACTGCCTCCATTTGGTATGAAGTCTGTGTGCAGAATTTTTTTAAAAGCAAGAACACCTGTATGCGCTTCGTGTGCATTTTTCAAATAATGGATACATGCCTGCATTGAATGAAAGATGTTCATAGACATTTAAAAATATCTGGTGGGGAGGTGCAAAGTTTTTGAAAGTGTGCATTCCAAAGAATGAAGAGGTGTGTGTGAAATCATATGAAATATGAGTAAATCAGCCATTTTTCTTCATGGTTGAGACGTGCCATTCCATTGCTGTCCAACACCCTGGGGCTCCTTTACATGACAGTTTTTATCCCGAGGAGAAGCAAGATATCTTCATCCTGAGTTGTCTCTTATTGTTTACACAATTTGTCACAGGTAGCATAAATCTCTCTCTCTCTCTCTCTTTTTTTTTTTTTGGATTTGTTGTTCTGAGTACCTCTATCCCGGGAGAGGGGCACACAGCAGAGCAGTATTTTGATTGGTCGGACTTTGGAGGGGATGGGCTTGCAAGGGAAGCCTGGCAATTCTGGATCCGCCATTTTTGGAATGGTCAGTGTTGGAGAACCACCCCACCCCTGGCAGCCACAGCTACTTTCGCCACTAAAGAGAACCCCCATCCCCTGCGCCCACTTCTTTCCCTTCCTATAGAAAGCAATGCTTTAAGTTCTGTCTGTCCCCCACTCTTCCCCCTCACTTCTTTTCCTTCCAATAGAAAGCAATGCTTTAAGTTCTGTCTGTTCCCCCACTCTTCCCCCTCACTTCTTTTCCTTCCAATAGAAAGCAATGCTTTAAGTTCTGTCTGTTCCCCCACTCCTCCCCCACTTCTTTCCCTTCCAATAGAAATCAATGCTTTAAGTTGTCTGCCTCCCCACTCTTCCCCCCACTTCTTTTCCTTCCAATAGAAAGCAGTGCTTTAAATTCTGTCTGTCCCCCACTCTTCCCCCTTGGTTCTTTTCCTTCCAATAGAAAGCAATGCTTTAAATTCTGTCTATCTTCCCACTCTTCCCCCTCACTTCTTTTCCTTCCAATAGAAAGCAATGCTTTAAATTCTGTCTGTCCCCCACTCCTCCTCCACTTCTTTTCCTTCTAATAGAAAGCAATGTTTTAAGTGTGTTCTGTCCCACCCCACTCTTCGCGCCCCTTCTTTTCCTTTCAATAGAAAGTAATGCTTTAAGCGAGGCTAAGCCATAGCCCAGAGGAGGAGGGAGGGAGGGGTCAGTGGCTCTCAGCTGGCTGCAGCTTCTGCCAGCCGGGCATCCAAGAATTGCAGGGCTTCCCTTGCAAGCCCTCCCCCTCCAAAGTCTGACCAATCAATATTCACCTCATGCCCTGGGATGGTTCCTGATTGTTCAGACAACCAATAGCATGGGTTGTCTCGGACTTCCCTAAAAAGGTCCTGAAAAATAGAGGGGTGGAAAATCATGAATTAACTGGGCTTTTTGCTACCCCTTCATCGTAAATAGCCCATGATGTATGTGAACTACTAGGGATTGACACACATTCTTCTTAGGCTTTCTTTTTTTGTCATGTAAACATTCCCCTGGTTTCATTTGCATGGCTCCCCACCATCACAATAATCAAAGAAAAAGAAATGACTGGATCCTAGACTTTGAGAAATAGAATGCCTCAGACATGGATGAGGGAACTGGTGTCCCTGTAGTTTAGAATAGATAGTATATGTGAAAATCTGAGGGGCTTTCTAGCTGTTGAAAATACTCCTCATAGAACTCACAGAGAATATGATCTGTCCCAAAGAGATCCGAATAAGATTTGTGATTTTCGGAAGGAGAGTGGACAAAAACTCTGCAAACTGTGTACTAAAAGGATTTGTGGTTTCCACCAAAGTTTTCTGGAAAATGTGCATGGGTGCACATTTTTGGACATGTGGACATCAAAATCCATTGCCCTGTATGAGCATGTGTGGGCAAATAGTTCAAATGCATGTGAATGGATGTGAATGTGTGCAGAACTGTGAAGACAAAATAATTTTGCTGTGAATGAGTGAAAATGTGCACCTACTCACAATAAACCATCGTGTCTAAACAAGCCCTGAGAGAACCTGAACCTCAATCTCTGTGAGGTTTCTTACTGATGAAAACAACCTTCACCTACTTTTCTGAATGAGTGATTGATTAAAAAAAAAATTAAGAGCAAGCAATAACAGTTCTCTTCTGTATTTTAGAGTGCTGTTGGTATGGTTTCTGGGGTGAGTATATATCACTGCAAGTGATTACTTTGACCCTACAGTTGTCATGGGCTACTGGTTCTACTCACATGGAAGGCAAAATACCAGCAGTGGATCGCTGCCCCCACAGTAATTAACTTGCCACAGAAGGGTATGAGGTGACTGGAGCAATGTATGCAAGCTCCAGGAACAGAGATTCCACCTCAACATTAGGAGAAACTTTTTGACAGTAAGAGCTGTTTGGCAGTGGAACACACTCCCTCGGAGCGTGGTGGGGTCTCCTTCCTTGGAGGTCTTTAAACAGAGGCTGGATGGCCATTTGTCAGGGATGCTTTGATCGTGATTTCCTGCGTGGCAGGGGGTTGGACTGGATGGCCCTCGTGGTCTCTTCCGACTCTACAATTCTATGATTCTATGATTCTATGATTCCATTGTCATGGCTCAGATGTGTCACTCCATTGCCATCCAACCTCTAGTTTCAATTTCAATTTCAACTAATTTATAGGGGAATGGCTCTTATTGTATACTGTGAAAAAAAATAATATACAGACACAAGCAGTTTTTTTGCAGAGGGAGGGGGGGATAGGGGAACAACAAAAACCATGTAGATAAATCAGAAGTACTGTACCATTCTTTTGCTGTCTAAGCCCATGTTTCCATCTTCATGTCATCCAGCCCAATCATTAAAAAAAAAATCAATTACTGATTCTTAGTTCACAAGACATAGAGGAATTCTTTAGATACAGATGAGGGAAATGGCACCTCCTTAGTCTTGAACAGAGTGTGGATGAGAAAATCTGGAGGGACCTTATAATCCCTATGAGACCTCTTAATAATAAAAATGACCTTTGTTCGCTTTCCATAATGTAGGGCTTATTTTCATGTCTAAAGACCAAGAAATAACTGTTCACTTCTGTTTTTTTAGGGCATTGCTAGTGGCATTACTGAAGTGAGTGTGTACCAGAATCAGTGATTATTTCTAATCATTTAATTAGTAAAAGGCTGTGGTTCTGTGAAAAAAAAATCATATGTAGAAAGGACATTTGTTTGGATGAAAAATAAAACACAGTATGCCTGTCCTATTTGCTTCTCTGGTAATTCCAGCCCTCTGGTTTGACTTCTTTGGCTTCCCACCACTCCAATCATCAACAAATAAATTATTGGTCACCAGATTGTGAGTGATAGAGAAATGCCTTGGATCCAGATAAGGAAATGATCTCTGTAGCTTAGAATCAAGACAATCTGAGTTTTCCAATCCTTGTAAGGTTTCTTATTTATAAAAACAACCTTCATCCATTTTTCTGAATGAGTGATTACATTTCATTTTTTTTAAGGAATAAGAAATAATTGTTCAATCTTCTATCCTTAGGGTGCTGTGGAAGGACTAGGGGAGGTGAGTACTGAGTATTTCCAAAGAATTGATGTGGAACTCACTGCTATTATATATTGTGGGGTGGAGGGGATCATATATAGTAAGGGCATATCTTTGGAGGAAAAAGTAAACCATGTTCTGTTCACCCTCCTTCTCTGATAATTTGCCCATGTTTCTAAATAAACCTGTTGTGGTTCTTCTTAGGACATTTTCAGACGATCCTTGCCACACAAGGATCGCCCAGGAGAGGTTTGTTGCAGCAGCGCGGCAGAGAGTCGATTTTGGACAACGCCGTCCCTGCTGCGAGATTGTCCATCCCTCTTGCATTTAGGCTTGGAGCCTGCCACACTATATTCGGCAAGATTTTATTAACGGAGGTTGTCCGTGTATAAAATCTTGCGGAATATAGCGCGGCAGACTCCAAGCCTAAGCGCAAGAGGGATGGACGATCTCACAGCAGGGACGGCGTTGTCCGAAATCGACCCTCTGCCACGCTGCTGCAACAAATCTCTCCTGGGTGAACCTTGCGCGGCAAGGATCATCTGAAAATATCCTTAGTTACAAGGAATGTATGCTCATTTCCAGACTTTTAGGTCACAGCTGCTGTAGGAGCTGCTTGGTGGTGCTTTACATTGAAATCAACCACATGCTCAAAGATACTAAAGAGACAATAGGTGCAACCTGCCTTCTCAGTCTAAGGAAGAGTACTCTTGTGGCTAAGAAATAAATGGATCTATCATTTCCACTTTGTTGTTCCTACCTATGGAACTAGAAGGTTGAAGGACTTCTGCTTCTTGCCTTTGAATAAATAGCAGATGGAAAAATCTCAAAGAAGCTCACAATCCCAGTCAGGCTTCTTAATGATAAAATCAGCTTTGTTCACCTTTTTGAATGAAGAATAGATTTTGTGTTTGTTTTGGGATGCGTGTATGTGATGTTTTTTAAGAAAGAAAGAAAAAAGGACAAGAAACGACTGTTTATTTCTATATGTTTAGGCTGTTGGTGGCATCATCGATGGGGTGAGTATATACCACTGCCAGTGAGAATTTCTTTATAATTGATGTGGGAAAAGATGTTGTTTTATACTATGGAATGCAGTAAATAAAGGGCTGAAAATGAAATCCAGAGTCTGTCTGTCCCTCCTCCCTGTCTGACATTTCAACACTTGTCCTTTTGTTTCCAAACAAGTGAGTTGTGTTTCTTGCTTGGTATAAGAAATACATTCCTGTTTGTATTGAAATCCACAAACACCTGGACAACTTTGACGGGAAAGAAGAAACCCTAAAAGTAAACAAAATCTGGCTACCAGTCCGGAAAAAACACTAAAATCAAAACGCAACACATGCAAATGAACTCCACCCAGGGACAGGGGGATTTTCAGCAGATAATGGACCATTAGCCAACCATTAGCCAAACAGACACTAATCCTCCTTGCATATCTCCACCCAGAAACTAGCCATTCAAATACACAGATTTATATATCCTCTCCAACAGGGGCTTACAGTATATAAACCCCCCCACACACTCCTACCCAATCATTCTCTGAAGATGCCAGCCACAGATGCAGGCAAAATGTCAGAAACAAATTCTTCCAGAACAAGGCCTCATAGCCCAGGAAAAACACACACCCCTCTCTTTGACTTGCCACATTTGCATTCCCTTTATAACTCTGCTTGCTCTTTTTTCTTTGGGTCCTGAAACTGTATTCCTAAATGCTCAACTGAAGTTTTAAATTTAGGGATTGAGGGAAAATTTCACTGGGGGAGAGAATTCTTATGGGGGGTGACAATGCCCTCATTTTGCACCCCTTCAATAGGTACACCCTGGCTCAGGAGTGGGGATGCAGCGGAAATCCCCAGATTGATGTTGTTAATAGCTGCCAAGTGAGCTTCAACCCATGGTGACCCAATGAAAGAGAGACCTTCAAGACCTTGTCAGCAACAAGACTGCTGAGGTCCTGCAGACTCAGGGCTGTGGCTTCCTTAATGGACTCTCTCCTCCTGTAATGTGGCCTTCCTCTTTTCCTAATTGCCTCCCACTTTACGAGTCATGTCATCTCATGATGTCCCCAAAGTACAACAGCCTCATTATATTTTATTTATTTATTTATTTATTTATACCCCGCTCTTCAGCCTCAAGGCTATCAGAGCGGCTTACAAATTGTTTTTTTTAAGCAATAGCTATTTACACATCTACACTGCATTAAGCAGTTTCCAATGTGTGTTAGCTAATTGCCCCCCACAAGCTGGGTACTCATTTTACCGACCTACGAAAGGATGGAAGGCTGAGTGAACCTTGGAGCCCGCTGGAATCGAACTTGCAACGTGGTGACTTGCAGTATTGGCATTTAACCACTGCGCCACCAGGGCTCCCTGGTTATAGTTATTGTTTTATAGGCAGAATTCAGGCTTGATTTGCTTTAGGACTCGTTTCTTTGCTTTTTTTAGAAGTCCACAGGACCCGTAGAACTCTTTTACTATACCACATTTCAAACATTGATTTATCTTCCTATCAACTTTCTTCACTGTTCAGCTTTCACAATCATACATAGAAACTGGAAATACTATATGAGAAACATAAAGGAAATTGGTGTCTCCCTTTGAATACAGAACATGTGGAAAAAATCAGGAAGTTTATAATAGAGCTTATGGGAACCAAGCAGAAAAGGATTTAATAACAAATTTATTAATAGCAGAAAGATTAATTATAGCAAGATATTGGAAAATGCAAATAAATGTACAAGTGGAGGAGTGGTATAAAGAAGTTTGGAAAATGGCAATAAATGATAAGTTAACATGTAGAATTAAAGTAAGAAGAGGAAGTTGGAAAGAAAGTGATTTTGATAAAATTTGGAAGGTATTTGTTAAAAAAAAGTATTACAGACAAAAGATGGGAGGTTACCTCCACAAGAAGAAATGAGATTCTGGGAAGATTAGGTAAGGGATAATGGCTCCGGTGAAGGGGAGCACTGAGGTGGGAGGGGGGGTAGGGGAATTAATATTCTTGAAAAGAATCATAGTAAATAATTTATGTTAACTTTTGAAATTAGTTAATAGAAAAACTGTGATGTTTATGGTAATATTATGTGCTTTACTAAATAAGCATTGATTGCATATTATAATGTATGATTCTCTCTCTGGCTTTTCTTTGCAAATGAAGATTCAGGAAGGACTCATCCCGCGCTTTCTGCAAGCACGCTGATGACTAAAAAGGCCAATCCGAGATAAACAAGTCCGGTTGCAGAAAGTACAGCAGAAGATCTCCTTGGGTGATGTTTCTGGGTTGTGATTCTTTCTGCGTTGTCGTTTCTCTTCAAAACTTGTTTGGCGTGAGTTCTCAAATAAGGCTGCGGCATTGTGGATAGTGTGTCTCCATGCGTCCCGATGTGAGGCCAGGGCGGACCATTGTTGGTGATCAATTTGGCTGAGCCTGAGATGTTGCTTCAGGGAGTCCTTGTATCGCTTTTTTAGAGCTCCCCTCTTATGCTGTCCCGTGGCAAGTTCACTGGAGAGTACTATTTTTGGGAGCCAATGGTCCTCCATCCTAGAAATGTGCCCTGCCCAGCACAGCTGTGTTCTCAATATCATGACCTCAATGCTGGTGATCCCTGCTTGCTCAAGGACAGCAACATTCATCACATAGTCAGTCCAGTGTATATTTAGGATTGTGCATATACAGCACTGATGAAAGCGTTCGAGGAGTCATAAGTGGTGGCAATAGGTGACCCATGTTTCAGACCGATAAAGGAGAATAGACAGTACAATGGCTCTGTATACACTGATTTTTGTGCTTTGCCTCAGGTGTTTATTACTCCAGACTCTTTTGTAAAGTCTTCCAAATGCGCTATATGCCTTTGCTAATCTGTGATCGATCTCTTTGTCAATCTTGGCATCTGAGGAGATGATGCTTCCCAGGTAGGTGAACTGCTGAACGGAGTTAAACACAGATTTGCCGATGGCAATGTGGGGATGATCGTGTTCATCCTGTGGTGCAGGCTGGTAAAGAACTTCCATTTTCTTCAGCTTGATTTCCAGCCTAAACATCTATGCAGCTGTTGCAAAGCAGAATGTTAGGTGCTGCAGAACTGCTTCTGTGTAGGCAACAAGGGGAGCATCATCAGCAAAAAGCAGCTCATGAACTAGATAGTTTAGAGTCTTAGTGCGAGCCCTCATATGGCTTAAGTTAAATAAGCAATATATGATTATAAAATTAATAAAATTAGAAGAGTGAAACACACACACACACACACACACAAAGGAAAAAATCAGGAAGAGTCTAACAATCCCCACAAAACTTCTTAATGATAGCAACCGACCTTTGTTTGCCTTTATGGAAGATGGATAGTTTGTATTTTGAGTTTAAAAACAAAAACAGAGAGAATAAGAAATAGTTGTTCACTCTTGCATTTCTAGGTTGGTGGTACAGTCCTTGGTGGGGTAAGTATGTATCACTGCTACTGAGCATTTCCATAGAATTGGAAGGGGAAAGGCCTTTATTTTATACAATCCAATGCCAGTATCCACGGGACCCATAGCTATGGTATGACTTACCCCCATCTGAAAAAACATGTTCTCTCTAGGCACTCATTTTGTCCCCCCTCGCATAATCCCTGTAATAGTGTCTGGTGGTGGTGGTGTAATTTATAATAAAACATGTGCTCAATGAATGTTAAAAGAAAAGGGCATGGTGGGAATTGACCAGGATAAGAATTGTGCCTCACCCCGGATGTTGTCAAACTAGGGGGACACACAACTACCACTTCTGTTCTCCACTCTAGGAGTGGCACTCTTTGGCATGCAGGGTAGAATCATAGAATCATAGAATTGCAGAGTTGGAAGAGACCACGATGGCCATCCAGTCCAACCCTGTGCCATGCAGGAAATCACGATCAAAGCATCCCCGACAGATGGCCATCCAGCCTCTGTTTAAAGACCTCCAAGGAAGGAGACCCCACCATGCTCAAAGGGAGTGCGTTCCACTGCCGAACAGCTCTTACTGTCAAAAAGTTCCTCCTAATGTTGAGGTGGAATCTCTGTTCCTGGAGCTTGCATCCATTGCTCCATGTTCCAATCTCTGGAGCAGCAGAAAACAAGCTTGCTCCCTCCTCAATGTGACACCCCTTCAAATACTTAAACAGGGCTATCATATTGCCTCTCAACTGTCGTTTTTTCCAGGCTAAACATACCCAGCTCCCTAAGCCTCTCCTCATAAGGCATGGTTTCCAGACCTTTCACCATTTTAGTCGCCCTCCTCTGTGTAGATCTACCAAGTCCAGGAAGGGCAGAGCAGGTGGGCAAATGTAGAAGGAAAAATCAATACCTTGAAAATTTTGAGGCTTTCTTTATATTGTTGCACAAAATCTAAGTCCTGAGTTCTGTTTTCATGGCTCTTTCACCAATCCACTTATCAAAGAAATCAATTCCTTTTGTCTTTTAGTTCATGATATAAAAAAAAAGTCCAACCTTATATAGGTTTACCAGTCTGGTAAATATATAGGTTTACCAGACTGAACACTGGAGAGGACCCTTGTACCTTGTACCCTTGTACCACATTTTAAAGCTCCCATTTCTACTCTGGCAATCCTATTCCCACCTTTCTGAATGGAGGTGTGTGTGTGTTTCTTTTTTAAGAACAAGAAATAACTATTCACTTCTGTAATTTTAGGGCAATGGTGGTGGCCTGCTTGGGGTGAGTATAGACTGATTTGAATTGAATGGCAGAGTGGCCCATTTCGCACCACAGTTATATCAATTTGACCTGACTTTTAACTGCCGTGGCTGTATCCTTAGGAATCTTGGAATTTGTAGTTTGGTGAGGCACTAGAGCTCTGAGGCAGAGAGTTCTAAATACCTCTCCCTACTAAAAATCACATAATTTCACAGCATAGAGCAGAGCAACGGCAATGAAAGTGGTATCAAACAGCAATAATTATGTAGTGTAGAGGGGGCCAAAGAGAAAAATCTGTAGCATTTTTTATAGTCTTCCAGAAAATCCACCCTCCTAGTTCTCTTTTCATTGCTCTTGCATCTGCATCCCTACCTCCATCAAAGAAGTCTGTTCATTATGGTAATTATTAATCAACATTTATTAATCCATATTTGTATCCTTCTGTCTTTTTAGGGTAGTAGCAGTGGACTGGTTGAGGTGAGTGTATGCCAGTACTCCTGAGCATGTTGAATTCATTGATATATTTTATACCATGTTGGCAGTTTGTGGCTTCCACATTAGTGGGGAAGTAGATTTGTTCTAAATTTTAATCTTAACTGTAAACCATTGTGCTGAACCATATTCTGCATATAGCTTCAACACATTCGGTGGCCTTTTAAAAGTTTGGACTAAAATCTGGGTGTTGTACACTGCCCCACAACCATGGAAAACTTCTGGCAAAGAAGTCAAAGAACTGAATGACTGGCTGCTTGTTTTTGAGCTATTGATTAATGTCTTATATTGATGTTGTGTGTCTTCAAGTCGTTTCTGTATTATGGCATCAGTAGGGTGAACCTATCATATGTTTTTCTTGCAAGATTTGTCCGGAAGTGATTTTCTTTTTGCCTTCCTCTAAGGCTGAGACAGTGTGGCTTGTTCCAAGGCCACCCAGTGGGTTCCTGTGGCTGAGTGAGCACTCAAACCCTGTTTTCCAGAGTCATACCCAATGCTCAGACCACTACTCATTGCTGGCTCTCAGCATCATTCTTACATATGAGGAAACTGCTGCCTGCTATGGCCTATAGATCTGAAAATGCAACAGAAACTCATAATCATTTTGAGAATTCTATTAATAAAAACAAGCTTATTCCACCTTCTGAATGAGGGTTTTGTTAAATTTCAGTTTTGTTTTCTTTTGAAAAGGAATTTACATTCACTTCTTTTCTTTTTTTCAGAGCGCTACTCACCTACTTGACGTGAGTATATACTATTGCTAAGGAGTACTTCCAATTAATCCAAATATGCTAGCCAAGGTGCTGAAACCCTACCATCCAACATGCACAGCACCTTGGACAGCACCTTTGAATTTTAGACATACTTTAGCTGCTAAACATTCCAGTTTTTACCTAGGAGGGTTATCTCTCTTCTCCCCATTGATAGTGCCATTTTGGCTCCATGAAGAACAACACTTGGAGAACCACGATTCTTATTAGCATACATCTGGGCTTGTAATGATGCCACTCTCCAGATACGGTTGGACTGCAAGTCCAGCTCTCCTAGCCAGCATAACAAATAGTGAGGAATACAGTTAAACTGCCAACCCAAGCTTTCCTCAACATTGGTCATACTGGCTGTTGCACTACAATAACATGTAGGGGAGCAGATAATTTTTGTCTCTGGTATATATGATGATTTCATAACTCTGGGCCCCAAAAGAAAGGGTTTTAAATTCACCTCTCCCAATTGATTTGCATGGCTGAATTCCTCCCACAGAAATGTAAGTGGAAAGGACTTTATTTTATCGATGGCCCATATATGCAGTTTCACTTACACATACAGTCATCCCTTCACATTCTCGGAGGTTAGGGGCAGACAACCCCGTGAATGGGAAAAAAACCATGAATAAAAATTGAGCCTGCGGGTGAGTGGTTTTCCACCCCAGTCCCTTCCGAAGGCAGTGATGAGCTTCCTGAGAAGCCCCTCGCTGCCTTGGAAAGGGAGTGGGGTGGAGAGCGAGCGCGCCAGCTGCTTCCCACCCCGCCTTCCCAGGGCAGTGACGGGCTAAGGTCTTCGCTGCCTTGGGAAGGGACGGGGTGTTGAGCAGTGTGGGGGGGGGGACAGGCAGCTTTCCACAAATAATCAAAACCGCAAATGTGAAAGTCGCGAATCTGGAGGGGCAACTGTATTTGGAAAAAACATGTCCTCTCTAGGCAACTTCTAGGTCCTCCAATGCAATTCTATGGTATGCCAAAAATAGAGTAAGGCTGAAGACCTCAAAGATGCCTAATGAGGTGTCCTCTCTAGGAATCATGAGGTCCTCCAGCACAACTCTATGGTATCCTCAGGTTTGATGTCATTCCTTTCAACAGGGTTCACTATTATCCAAGGTTATGGGTGGGTATCCATGGTAAATCGGTAAACATATCCCCCATGGATACAGGGTCGTACTGTAGTGTGAAAGGGCATTTGTTTGTCTGAAAAAAGGAACCCTCAATTAGTTTGTCTGCTTCTCTCTCTGATAATTCAGCCTTTCCCCTACCTTTCTGAATGCTTGAGCGGTGGTTTTTCTAAGGTAGAAAGAATACACATCTTTTAGGCCACAGCTGCTCTAAGTAGGGTTGTATCTTTTTTGTGAGGTATTGATTAGCATCTTACATTGTTGTTGATGTTGTTGCTGTGTACCTTCCTTCAATTTGTTTTTGACTTAGGGTGACCAAAAGGCAATTTTAACACAGTTTTTTTTTTCAAAATTTGTTCAGGGGGGGAGGGGTTTGGGTTTTTGACTTTGTCTTAGACTCAGAAAGGTTTTTTATGTTCAAAAAACTTAATTTTTTACTTAGGGTTATGCATTTGATTATGCTTTGAGAGCTTAGATTCTTTTTTTATTGTTTTTTTATTTTAAACAAAAAGTTGGTTATTTACCACATCAGAAAAAGACTTTTTACAGCTTTTTCATTTCCCATTCAGCTGATTTTAACATTGTTGATATCTTGTTTCACAATGCAAAAACTATATGAATCAATTGAATAAATAAATGTATAAATAATAAATCCATGTATCAATAAAATATATTTTCACTTGTTTCGACTTCCTGTCTACTTTGTCCAGTTTTCCAAAGAATTATACAATTAATATTAAATTGACTTTGTTTCCAATGATTTAACAGTGCATATCATTTCTCATATTATAACCATGTATAACATTTTAGCAATACATATTACTTCACCTATTTCAAAATTTCAAAATTTGTCTTCTAATGTATATGTATGTTCCTTATCCCTTAATATTAATCTTCCCTCATTAGTTCTCCTTTGTTGTCTCATGGGGCCACAATGCTTCACCCTTACAGTTTCTTTATCTATTTTTGTGTTATTGCATTTATCTTTCTTCCCTAATTAATTTAGCATGTCTCTTTTCTCTACTTATCTCCATTTTTCTCCCTTCTTCACCTTCCCTTTCCTTTCCCTTACTCTACATCTCTTTTTATTTGAACTCCTTTTCTCCCTTTCCTCCCTTTTTCTACCTCTCCCTCTAGTACACTACTATGCAACTCCAACTGTCATCTATAACTAATAAGAATTCTTATGCACTATTAGTCTTACATAACTGTTCCTCCCTTTCCTCCTCTAAACTCATTTACGTCTTTCTCCTAGACATTTTCCTTTTACTGTTCCCTCTCCTCTCCTCTTATTCACACTTCTCCCTTCACATTTCACTTTCTCCTTTCTGCTTATCATCTTCAAACTTTCTCTTACCTTCTCTCATACTTCAGTCTTCTTTTCTCAATCCTTGTTTCCTCTTATCTTTATTCCCTGTAGTTCTTTTCTTCTTTTTCTTTTTTTATATTTTATAAATATGCTTTTCTTCAAACTGTAAGAAGAAACCTTTATCCATTAGAGAACTCCATCAGTTCCCACTTCTTACAATATTCTCACACTAGACTCAGAAAGTTTGAGTTACCCAAGGTCACCCGTTGGGGCTTTCATGGCCAAGTGGGCATTTGAACCCTGTTCACTAGAGTCATAGTCCAACTCTGAAACCACTACATGACACTGGCTCTCAGCATCTTCCATACAGAGTAGAAAAGTGCTCTCTCCTCTGGCCATTAGATATGAAAATCAAGAAGGGTCTGAAAGTTATAAGAATAAATCAAGTCTTTTCTACAATCTGAATGTTTTGTTAAATTTCCATTTTGTTTCATTTTAAAAAGCAATTAACATTTACTTCTTTATTTTTAGGGTGTTACTGGTACACTTGGAGTAAGTATATACTACTGCTAATGAGTATTTCATATTAATTGAAAGAAGCTAGCCAAGGTGCTAAAAGCCAACCAACCAACATGTTCAGCACCTCGGATAGATCCTTTGAAGTTCAGAAATCTTTTGACAACTATGCATTCCAGACTTTGCTGAGAAGGGTCCTCTCTTCTCCTCAGAAGAGGATTGTTTCTGAATTATGGCAAGTGTAAGCTGAACCTATTATGGGGCCTTCTTGGCAAGATTTGTTCATAGAGGGTTTGCATTTTGCTTTTCTCTGTGACTGAGAGAGTGTGACTTGTCCAAGGTCACCTGGTGGGTTTTCTTGGCTAAGCAGGCATTTAACCTTTGTTCTCCAGGGTCATAGTCCAATACTCAAAGCAGTATACAATGCTGCCTCTCAGCATCATACATACATATGAGGAAACTGCTGCCTCCTATGGCCTTTAGATATGAAAACCTAGAAGAAGCTCATAATCCCTTTCAGAATTCTTTTAGCTAAATCAAGCACATTCCACCTTCTGAATAGGGGATTTGTTAAATATCTGTTTTGTTTTCTTTTGAAAAGGAATTAATATTTATGTTTTCTTCTTTTTAGAGTGCCACTGGCCTAGTTGATGTGAGTATATACTGCTGCTAATAAGTACTTCATATTAATCGAAAAATGCTAGCCAAGGTCCTGAAAACCTACCACCTAACAGGCTCAGCACTTTGGACAGCACTTTTGAATTTTTGGCATTCTTTCATGGTGGAGGTGGGATTCTTATTCAAAAGGCAATGCCCTCATTTTGTCCCTCCTCCCATAACTCCTGCTGTAGTGTATGCTAGTGGTAATGTACAGTATTTTAAAATCAAACATATAATCAAGGATGGCTAAAGGGGAAAGGCACAAGCTGCCTTCTTGACCAAGGTGGGAATTTTGTGCCCCTCCAGATGGTGTCAAACTACACGGATACACAGCTTCCATTTCTGTTCTCCACTCAAGGAGTGACATGCTCATGCATGCAGCATAGTACTATAAAGTCCAGGAAGGGCTGAACAGGTGGGCAAACTCAAAATAAAAAGTCAGTAGTTAGAAAAGTTGGAGGCTTTCTTTATATGGTTGCACAAAATCCAACTCCTGAGTTCTGTTTTCATGGCTCTTCTGCTAATCCACTTATCAAAGAAATCTATTTATTTTGCTATCTAGTTTAAGAAAAAATAAAGAACCCAAGCATATATAGGTTGGCCAGACTAAAAATGGGACAGAACGCTTGTACCGGAGCACCAGCTTCTACTCTGGCATCTCTAGTCCCATCTTTTTGAATGGATGTTTGTATGTGTTTATTCCTTTCTATGATAAGAAGAAGAAATAACTATTCTCTTTTGTAATTTTTGGGCACTGGTGGTGGCCTACTTGGGGTGAGTATAGAGTTATTTGAATTGAAAGGCAGAGTGGCCCATTTTATAACAAATTTTTATCAGTTTGACCTGACTTTCAACTGCCGTGGCTGCATCCTTAGGAATCTTGGGGTTTGTAGTTTGGTGAGGCTCTAGAGCTCTGTGACAGAGAATTCTAAAAACCTCTCCGTAAACTGAAAATCACAGAATTCTACAGCATAGAGCTATGACAGTTAAACTGGTATTAAATTTTAATAATTACGTAGTATAGAGGGCTTCTAACCAAAATATATTTCTCTCTCTCTCTCTCTCTCTGGCTTTTCTTCGCAAATGAAGATTCAGGAAGGACTCATCCCACGTTTTCTGCAAGCGCACTGATGACTAAAAAGGCCAATCCGAGATAGACAAGTCCGGTTGCAGAAAGCACAGCAGAAGGTTTCCTTGGGTGATGTTACCGGGTTGTGATTCTTTCTGCGTTGCCATTTCTCTTCAAGACTTGTTCAGCGTGAGTTCTCAAATAAGGCTGCAGCATTGTGGATAGTGCCTCTCCATGCCTCCCAATGTGAGGCCAGGGCAGACCACTGTTGGTGATCAATTTGGCCGAGCCTGAGATGTTGTTTCAGGGAGAAATATATTTATAGTCTTCCAAAAAATCCACCCTCCTGGTTCTATTTTCATGGCTCCAGCATCCCCAACCCCTATCTCCATGAAAGAAATCCCATTCATTATGATAATTATTAATCAACATTTATTAATTCATATTTGTACTCTTCTGTATTTTTAGGGTAGTAATGGTGGGCTGCCTGAGGTGAGTGTATGCCAGTACTCCTGAGCATGTTTAATTCATTGACATGGGACAGGCTATTTTATACTGCAGTGGCAGTATGTGGTTTCCACATCAGTGAGGAAGTAGGTTCGCTATAACTTTAGTCTGAAATGTAAACTATTTTTCTGAACCCTTTCCTTCATATAGCTTCAACACCCTGGGTGGCCTTTTTAAAGTTTGGACAAATATCCAGAGTTTTTACACTTCCCCACAACAATGGAAAACTGCTGTCAAAGATATCAAAAAACTGAATGACTGGATCTTTATTTGCGAGCTATTGATTAGCATGTTAGATTGTTATTGCATGTCTCCAAGTCATTTCTGTATTATGGCATTCATAGAGTGAACCTATCATGGGGTTTTTTTGTAAGATTTGTTCAGAAGGGATTTTCTTTTTGCCTTCCTCTAAGGCTGAGAGAATGTGACTTCTCCAAGGCCACCCAGTGGGTTCCTATGGCTGAGTGGGCATTCAACCCCTGTTCCTCAGAGCTCAACACTCAAACCACTACACAATGCTGACTATCAGCATCATACTTACATATGAGGAAACTGCTGCCTCCTCTAGCTTTCAGATATGAAAACCTAGAAGAAGCTCATAATCCCTTTCATAATTCCATTAGGAAAATCAAGCACATTCCACCTTCTGAATAGGGGATTTGTTAAATATCTGTTTTGTTTTCTTTTGAAAAAGGAATTAATATTCTTTTTTCTTCTTTTTTAGATTGCTACTGGCCTAGTTGATGTGAGTATATACTGCTGCTAATGAGTCTCTCTCTCACACTCTCTGGCTTTTCTTCGCAAACGAAAATTCAGGAAGGACTCATTCCGCACTTTCTGCAAGCGCGCTGATGATTAAAAAGGCCAATCCGAGATAAACAAGTCCGCTTGCAGAAAGCACAGCAGAAGATCTCCTTGGGTGATGTTTCCGGGTTGTGATTCTTCCTGCGTTATTGTTTCTCTTCAAGACTTGTTCAGCGTGAGTTCTCAAATAAAGCTGCAGCATTGTGGATAGTGCGTCTCCATGCCTCCCGATGAGAAGCCATGGCGGACCATTGTTGGTTATCAATTTGGCCAAGCCTGAGATGTTGCTTCAGGGGGTCCTTGTATCACTTTTCTGGAGCACCACTCTTCTGCTGGCTCATGGCGAGTTCACCATAGAGTACTATTTTTGGGAGGCGATGGTTCTCCATCCTAGAAAAGTGTCCTGCCCAGCACAGCTGTGTTCTCAATGCTGGTGATCCCTGCTTGCTCAAGGACAGCAACATTCATCACATAGTCAGTCCAGTGTATATTTAGGATTGTGTGTATACATTGCTGCTAATAAGTACATAATATTAATTGAAAAATGCTAGCCAAGGTGCTGAAACCCTACCACCTAACAGGCTCAGCACTTTGGACAGCACTTTTGAATTTTTGGCATGCTTTCATGGTGGAAGTAGGATTCGTATTCAAAAGGCAATGCCCTCGTTTTGTCCTCCCTCCCATAATTCCTGTCATAGTGATTGCTAGTGGTAATGTATTTTAAAATCAAAAATATGCTCAAGGACTCAAACCACTACACAAAGCTGGCTCTTAGCATTGTACATACAGATGAGGAAACTGCTTCCTCCTATAGCCTTCATATATGAAAACCTAGAAGCTCATAATCCCTTTGACAATTCTGTTAATAAAATCAAGCATGTTCCACCTTTTGAATGAGTGTTTTGTTAAACTTCTGTTTTGTTTTATTTTGAAAATTAATTAATATTCTTTTATCTTCTACTTCTTCTTTCTTCTTCTTCTCTGGCTTCAATGTCATTTCTGAATGGGGGATTTATTAAATTTCTGTTTTGTTTTCTTTTGAAAAGGAATTAACGTTCAATTTTTTTCCTTTTTTTCCCCTTAGAGTGCTACTGGCCTAGTTGGTGTGAGTATATAATGCTGCTAATGAGTTCTTCCAATTAATCAAAAGACTCTAGCGGGTTGTGATGCTTTCTGCGTTGCCGTTTCTCTTCAAGACTTGTTCACCGTGAGTTCTCAAATAAGGCTGCAGCATAGTGCCTCTCCATGCCTCCCAATGTTAGGCCAGGGCAGACCACTGTTGGTGATCAATTTGGCCAAGCCTGAGATGTTGTTTCAGGGAGAAATATATTTATAGTCTTCCAAAAAATCCACCCTCCTGGTACTATTTTCATGGCTCCAGCATCCCCAACCCCTATCTCCATGAAAGAAATCCCATTCATTATGATAATTATTAATCAACATTTATTAATTCATATTTGTACTCTTCTGTATTTTTAGGGTAGTAATGGTGGGCTGCCTGAGGTGAGTGTATGCCAGTACTCCTGAGCATGTTTAATTCATTGACATGGGACAGGCTATTTTATACTGCAGTGGCAGTATGTGGCTTCCACATCAGTGAGGAAGTAGGTTCGCTATAATTTTAGTCTGAAATGTAAACTATTTTTCTGAACCCTTTCCTTCATATAGCTTCAACACCCTGGGTGGCCTTCTTAAAGTTTGGACAAATATCCAGAGTTTTTACACTTCCCCACAACAATGGAAAACTGCTGTCAAAGATATCAAAAAACTGAATGACTGGATCTTTATTTGCGAGCTATTGATTAGCATCTTAGATTGTTATTGCATGTCTCCAAGTCATTTCCGTATTATGGCATTCATAGAGTGAACCTATCATGGGGTTTTCTTGTAAGATTTGTTCGGAAGTGATTTTCTTTTTGCCTTCCTCTAAGGCTGAGAGAACGTGACTTCTCCAAGCCCACCCAGTGGGTTCCTATGGCTGAGTGGGCATTCAACCCCTGTTCCCCAGAGCTCAACACTCAAACCACTACACAATGCTGACTATCAGCATCATACTTACGTATGAGGAAACTGCTGCCTCCTCTAGCCTGCAGATATGAAAACCTAGAAGAAGCTCATAATCCCTTTCATAATTCCATTAGGAAAATCAAGCACATTCCACCTTCTGAATAGGGGATTTGTTAAATATCTGTTTTGTTTTCTTTTGAAAAAGGAATTAATATTCTTTTTTCTTCTTTTTTAGATTGCTACTGGCCTAGTTGATGTGAGTATATACTACTGCTAATGAGTCTCTCTCTCACACTCTCTGGCTTTTCTTCGCAAATGAAAATTCAGGAAGGACTCATTCTGCACTTTCTGCAAGCGCGCTGATGATTAAAAAGGCCAATCCGAGATAAACAAGTCCGCTTGCAGAAAGCACAGCAGAAGATCTCCTTGGGTGATGTTTCTGGGTTGTGATTCTTCCTGCGTTATTGTTTCTCTTCAAGACTTGTTCAGCGTGAGTTCTCAAATAAAGCTGCAGCATTGTGGATAGTGTGTCTCCATGCCTCCCGATGAGAAGCCATGGCGGACCATTGTTGGTTATCAATTTGGCCAAGCCTGAGATGTTGCTTCAGGGGGTCCTTGTATCACTTTTCTGGAGCACCACTCTTCTGCTGGCCCATGGCGAGTTCACCATAGAGTACTATTTTTGGGAGGCGATGGTTCTCCATCCTAGAAAAGTGCCCTGCCCAGCACAGCTGTGTTCTCAATGCTGGTGATCCCTGCTTACTCAAGGACAGCAACATTCGTCACATAGTCAGTCCAGTGTATATTTAGGATTGTGTGTATACATCGCTGCTAATAAGTACATAATATTAATTGAAAAATGCTAGCCAAGGTGCTGAAACCCTACCACCTAACAGGCTCAGCACTTTGGACAACACTTTTGAATTTTTGGCATGCTTTCATGGTGCAAGTAGGATTCGCATTCAAAAGGCAATGCCCTCGTTTTGTCCCCCCTCCCATAATTCCTGTCATAGTGTATGCTAGTGGTAATGTATGTTAAAATCAAAATATGCTCAAGGACTCAAACCACTACACAAAGCTGGCTCTCAGCATTGTACATACGGATGAGGAAACTGCTTCCTCCTATAGCCTTCATATATGAAAACCTAGAAGAACCTCATAATCCCTTTGAGAATTCTGTTAATAAAATCAAGCATGTTCCACCTTTTGAATGAGTGTCTCGTTAAACTTCTGTTTTGTTTTATTTTGAAAATTAATTAATATTCTTTTCTCTTCTTCTTCTTCTTTCTTCTTCTTCTCTGGCTTCAGTGCCATTTCTGAATGGGGGATTTATTAAATTTCTGTTTAGTTTTCTTTTGAAAAGGAATTAACGTTCAATTCTTTCCCTTTTTTCCCTTAGAGTGCTACTGGCCTAGTTGGTGTGAGTATATAATGCTGCTAATGAGTTCTTCCAATTAATCAAAAGACTCTAGCCAAGGTGCTGAAACCCTACCACCCAACAGGCTCAGCACCTTGGACAGCAACTTTGAATTTCAAACATTCTTTCACCACTAAACATTCCAGTCTACTGAGAAGGGTCATCTCTCTTCTCTGCACTGATAGTGCCATTTTGGCTCTATGAAGACCAACACTTGGAGAAACACAATAATTATAAGCATACATCTGGAGTAGTAATCATGGCACCCTCCAGATATGGTTGGACTGCATGTCCAGCTGTACTAGTCAGCACAGCTAATGGTGGTGAATACTGTTAGATTTCCACTCCCAGAGTTCCTCTACACTGGCTACACTAGCTGTTGCAGTCCAACAATATGTGGGAAATGTCAGTATCTGTAAAAGCTGGAGGCTTTCTTTTATATGGTTTCACAAAATGCAAGTCCTGAGTTCTGTTTTCATGGCTCTTCTTCTAATCCACTTATCAAAGAAATCAATTTATTTTGCCATCTTGTTTAAGAAAAAATAAAGAACCCAAGCATATATAGGTTGGCCAGACTAAAAATGGGACAGAATCCTTGTACTGCACTACCAGCTTCTACTCTGGCATCTCTATTCCCATCTTTCTGAATGGATGTTTGTATATTTACATTCCTTTTGATTATAAGAAGAAGAAATAACTATTCTCTTTTATAATTTTAGGGTAATGGTGGTGGCCTGCTTGGGGTGAGTATAGACTTATTTGAATTGAAAGGTAGAGGGGCCCATTTTGCAACACAGTTTTATCAGTTTGACCTGACTTTCAACTACCATGGCTGCATCCTTAGGAATCTTGGGATTTGTAATTTAGTGAGACACTAGAGCTCTGTAGTAGAGAATTGTAAATACCTCTCCCTAAACAGCAAATCACAGAATTCCACAGCATAGCATAGCTATGGCGAAGAAAGTGGTATCAAACAGCAATAATTATGTAGTGTAGAGGGGCCCAAAGAGAAATATCTGTGGTATTCTATATAGTCTTCTAGAAAATCCAACCCCCTGTTTCTCTTTTCATTGCTCTTGCATTCCCACTCCTACCTCCATCAAAGAGGTCCATTTATTATGGCAATTATTATTCAACATTTATTAATCCACATTTGTACCCTTCTGTATTTTTAGGGTAGTATTGGTGGACTGCTTCAGGTGAGTATATGCCAGTACTTCTGAGCATGTTGCATTCAATGATATGGGACAGGCTATTTTATATTGCACTGGAAATTTTTGGCTTCCACTTCTGTGGAGAAGTAGATTCGTTCTAAATTTTAGTCTGAACTGTAAACCATTGTCCTGAACCCTATTCTACATATAGCTTCAACACATTTGGTGGTCTTTTAAAAGTTTGCCCTACAATCTGGAGTGTGTATGCTTCCCCATAACCATGGAAAACTGCTGCCAAAGAAGTAAAAAAAACCTGAATGACTAACTCCTTGTTTGAGAACTCTTGATCAGAATCTTACATTGTTGATGTATGTCAAGTCTTTTCTGAATTATGGTGACCGTAGGGTAAACATATCATGGGGTTTTCTTGCAAGATTTGTTCAGAGGATGGTTTGCTTTTTGCCTTCCTCTAAGGCTGAGTGACATGTCTAAGCTCATTCCCTAGGTTTCTATGGATGGGTAGGCATTCAGCCCCTGTTCTTCAGAGTCATAGTCCAATGCTCAAATTACTATACAACACTTGCTCTCGGCATCTTACATGCAGGTTGAGGAAACTGCTGTCTCCTCTGGCCTTTTGATATGAAAACCTTGATGAATCTCATAATCCCTCTGAGACTTCCAATAATAAAATCAAGCCTTTTCTAACATTTGAATCAGTCATTTGTTAAATTTCTCTTTTGTTAAGTTTTTTTAATGCGATTAACATTCGCTTCTTTATTTTTCGGCTACTACTGGCTTAATTGGTGTGAGTATATACTATTGCTAATGACTACTTCCTGTTATTTGAAATAAGCTAGTCAAGGTGCTGCAACCCTACCAGCTGACATGTTCAGGACCTTGGATAACACCATTGGATTTTAGACATTCTTTGGCCAGTAAACATTCCACTCTTTACTGAGCATCTCTTTTTTCCTGTTGACAGTACCATTTTGGCTTCAGAAAGAACCACAACTGATATTAGCATACATCAGGGGTGCTAATCATGCCACTCTCCAAATATGTTTGGATTGCAAGTCCAGCTCTCCTAGCCTGCATACCTAATAGTGAGGAATAGTGTTATACTGCGACTCCCAGTGTTCCACAACATGGGTTACAATGGCTGTTGCAGTCCAACAATATGTGGAGGGCCAGATAATTTTTATCTCTTGTATACATGATGATTTCATAGTTCTAGTCCACAAAAGAAAGGGTTCTAAAATCACTTGTGTATTCCTGCATGGCAGGGGTTGGACTGGATGGCCCTTGTGGTCTCTTCCAACTCTATGATTCTACCTTCACTCCTAATTTATTTGTATGGCTGATTTGCCCCTATACAATTGAAAGGGGGAAAAGGTCTTTGTTTTATACAGCATGACCCCCCTTTTTTTCAGGAGCCATATACATGGTTTCAGTCTGAATAATGTCTGAAATTATATAAATTCATAATGTCTGAAAAACTATGTCCATTCTAGTCAACTTCTAGGTCCCTCAGGGCAATTCTATCGTAAGCTGACTACAGAGTCAAGCTGGAGAACATAGAAGATACCTAGAGAGGTGTTCTCTCTAGGAATTGCTAGGTACTCCAGCATGACTCTATGGTATGATTGGACTTGAAATCATTCTTTTTAATAGGGTTTGCTGTTATCTGAGATTTCCAGTATCCATGGTTAGTCTGAGAATGTATCCTCCGCAGATACGGAGGTCATATTGTAATTTGAAATGGGCCTTTGTCTGAAAAAATAGAGAGGAAAAAGTAAAGTTAACATTCACTTCTTTATTTTAGGGTGCTACTGGCACACTTGGGGTAAGTATAAATTACTGCTGAGTACTTATTAATCTAAAGAAGCTAACCAATGGGCAGAAACCCTACCAGCCAACACATTCAGCACCTTGGATAGCACCCTTGAAGTTCAGACATCTCTGGGCCACTAAACATTTTAGTCTTTACTGAGCAGGGTCTCTGTCTTCTCCCCATTGATAGTGCCATTTTGGCTACAGAAAGGTCACCATTTAGAGAACCACAATTCTCATTAGCATACCTCAGGCATGCTAATTATGCCACCCTCCAGATATGATTGGTGACTGTAAGTCCAGACATCCTAGGCAGAATAGATAACATTGAGGAACACTGTTATACTGCAACTCCCAGCATTCCTCTGTTTGGGCTTGAAGTCCTTCCTTTTAATAGGGTTTCCTATTATCCAAGGTTACTAGCATTCACAATAACTTTGGGGACGTATCCCCTGTGGATATGGGTGACATATTGTACTGTGAAATGGGAACTTGTTTGTCTAAAATAATAATTCTCAGTGACTGTGTCTGCTTCCCTATGTGATAATTCAACATTTCCTCACCTTTCTAAATCTGTAAGCTGTGTTTTTTCTTAGGTAGAAGGAATACAAGTTGATTTCCCATTTTTTAGGCCACAGCTGTTATAGATAGGGCTGTACCTTCTTTGTGAAATACTTATTAGCATGTTACACTGTTCTTGTTGTTGTTGTTGTTGTGTGCAATCAAGTCATTTTCGAATTATGGAGACCCCAAGGTGAATCTGTTGTGGGGTTTTCTTGGCAAGATGTGTTCAGAGAGAGTTAAACTTTTGTCTTCCACTGAGAGTGAGAGAATTTGGGTTGCCCAAGGTTACCCAGTTGATTTCCATGGCTGAGTGGGTATTCAAACCCTGTTATCCAGAGTCATAGTCCAACAGTCAAACTACACAATGCTTGCTCTAAGCAGCTTACGTACAGGATGAGGAAACTGCTGTCTCCTCTGGCCTTTTGATATTAAACCTAGAAGAGTCTCCTAATCCCTCTGGAACTTCTGATAATAACATTAAGTTTTTTCCATCTTTTGAATGAGTTATTTGTTAAATTTCTCTTTTGTTAAGTTTTTAAAAGAATTAAGTTTCACTTCTTTATTTTTAGGGTGCTACTGGACTACTTGGTGTGAGTATACACTACTGTTAATGAGTACTTCAAATTAATCAAAGGAAACTAGTCAAGGTGCTGAAACCCTACCAGCCAATATGTTCAGTACCTTGTATAACACCTTTAAATTTTAGACACTCTTTGGCCAGTAAACATTCCAGTCTCTGCTGAGGAGTGTCATCTCTCTTTTTCCAACTGATAGTACCATTTTTGGCTACATAAAGACCAACATTTGGAGAATGACAATTGTTATTAGCATACATCAGGGATGCTAATCATGTCACTCTCCAAATGTGGTTGGACCATAAGTCTAGCTCTACTAGCCAGCATAGTTAATGGTAAGGAATACAGTTAGACTGCCAATCCCAGATTTCTTCAACACTGGCCACACTGGATCCTGCAGTCCAAAAATATCTAGAGGGCCAGATTTTTTTTTGTCTCTAGTATACATGATGTTTTGATAGTTCTGGTCCCCAAAAGAAAGGGTTCTAAAATCACTCCTCCCAATTGATTGCAGGACCCATATCCACGGTTTCAGTTACCCATGTCTGAAAAAAAATGTCCTGTCTAGACAACATCTATGCCCTCCAAGGCCATTCTATCATATGCTGACCACAGAGCCACACTGGAGTACATAGAAGATGCCTAGAGAAATCTCTCTAGGAATTGCTAGGTTCTCCTGTGTGACTCTGTGGAATGCTTGGGCTGGACATGATTCATTTTAACAGGGTTCATTATTATCTGAGATTTCCAGTATCCACAGTAAGTCTGGGAATGTATCTCCCATGGATATAGGGGGTTGCACTGTACTGTGAAATGGGCATTTGTTTGAAAAAAGAACCTTCAGTGTATCAGTGCTTCCCTCACTGATAATTCAACATTTCCCCACCTTTCTAAATCAGTGAGCTATGTTTTTTCTTTGGTAGAAGGAATGCAGTTTCATTTTCCATCATTAGGCCACAGCTTCTCTAAGCATTATACCTTCAATGAAGGGATTTCAGGGCTTTCTCCCTCCAAAAAGAACACTGCCCCCACTTCCAAAAAAAAAATTCCCTTCCGTGTCTCAAATTCTAGCTTTCACACAAGCACTTTTATATTTGCTGTGTTCACATTTCCTTGTTAACTTTGCCTGCCCATTTTTTTTGGATGCCTAAATTGTATTTCTAAACACTCAACTAAAATATTAAATTACTGCAATGCTTGACAAGTGGGTACTGTGGGAATATCTCATTGTGTGGGGGGAGGATTCTTATTTGAAAGGCAATGCCCTCATTCCCCCACCCACCGACTGCCATAACCCCTGTTATAGTGTATGCTGGTGGTAATGTATTTTAAAATCCAACACGGGTTCAAGGAATGCTTAAAGAGGAAAGGTGCATCCTGCCTTCTTGACAAGGGTGGGCGTTGTGTGTTCCTCCAGATGTTGTTGAACAAGAGGTGCACACAACTTCCACTTCTGTTGGAGTGACATACTCTTGCATGCAGAGTAGATCTACCAAGCCCAAGGAGAGCAGAGCAGGTGGACAAATTCAAAAGGAAAAGTCAATAGCTAGAACAGCTTGCGGCTTTCTTTATATTGTTGCACAAAATCCAAGTGCTGAGTTCTGTTTTCATGGTTCTTCTACCAGTCCACATTTCAAAAGAACTCAATTACTCTTGCCTTCTAGTTCATGAAAGAAACCCCAACCTTATATAGGTTTACTAAACTAAAAACTGGAGAGTGCTCTTGTACCACACTACCATTAAAGCTTCAGTTTCTACTATGGCAATCCTATTCCCACCTTTCTGAATGGACGTGTTTTGTTTTTTTCCATTCCTTTCCTTTTTAAGAATAAGAAATAACTATTCACTTCTGTAATTTTAGGGCAATGATGGTGGCCTTCTTGGGGTGAGTATAGACTGATTTGAATTGAATGGCAGAGTGGCCCATTTAACATCAAAGTTATATCAGTTTGACCTGGCTTTTAACTGTTGTGGCTGCATCCTTAGGAATCCTGGGATTTGTAGTTTGGTAAGGCACTAGAGCTCTGTGGCAGAAAGTTCTAAATACCTGTTCCTAAAATGAAAATCATAGAATTCCACAGCATAGAGCAATGGCAATGAAAGTGGTAACAAACACCAATAATTATGTAGGGAAGAGTGGCTCAAGTGAAAAAGTTTGAGGTGTTTTTAATAGTACTGCACAAAATTCACCCTCCTGGTTCTGCTTTCATGGCTTTTGCATCCCCACCCCTACCTTAATCAAAGAAACAATTCATTATGATAACTATCAATCAACACTTATTAATCCATATTTGTAAATGTGTGTATTTTTAGGGTAGTAGTGGTGGGCTTCTACATATGAATACATGCGAGTACTCCTGAACATTTTTAATTCATTGATATGGATCAGGCTATTTTATACTGCAGTGGCAGTTTGTGCCTTCCACATCAGTGGGGAAGTGAGTTTGCTCTAAGTTCTAGGCTGAAATGTAAAGAACTGACCCTATCATCCATATAGCTTCAACACCTTGGGTGGCCCCTTTAAAGTTTGGAGTAAAAACTGGCATGCGTATGCAGCCCCAGAAACATGGAAAACAGCTGCCAAAGAATTCAAAGAAACAGTCTCCTTGTTTGTGAGCAATTAATTAGCATCTTACATTGTTGTTCATGATGTTGTGTGTCTTCAGTTTTTTTCTGAATTATGGTGATCCTAAGGCAAACCTATCACAGGGTTTGTTCAGAGGAGATTTGCTTTTTGCCTTGCTCTAAGGCTGAGAGAGCGTGACTTGTCCAAGGCCACCCAGTGGGTTCCTATGGCTGAGTGGGCATTCAGCCCCTGTTCCCCAGAGCCATAGTCCAACACTCAAAACCACTACACAATGCTGCCTCTCAGCATCATACATACATATGAGGAAACTGCTGCCTCCTCTGGCCTTCAGATATGAAAACCTAGAAGAAGCTCATAATCCCTTTCAGAATTCTATTAGTAAAATCAATTCCATCTTCTGAAGGAGGGATTGGTTAAATATCTGTTTTATTTTCTTTTGAAAAGGAATTAATATTCATTTCTTCTTCTTCTGTTTTAGAGTGCTACTAGCCTAGTTGGTGTGAGTATATACTGCTGCTAATAATTACTTCATATTAATTGAAAGATACAAGCCAAGGTGCTGAAACCCTACCACCCAACAGGCTCAGCACCCTGGACAGCAGCTTTAAATTTTAGACTTGCATTGGCTGCTAAACATTCCAGTCTTTACCAAGGAGGATCCGCTCTCCTCTCTCCATTGATAGTGCCATTTTGGCTACATGAAGGCCAGTACATGGAGAACCATAATTGTTATTAGCATATATTGTCGGTGTTATCATGCCACCCTCCTGATATTTTTGGACTGCAAATCCAGCTGTCCTAGGCAGTATAGGTAATGGTGAGAAATATTGTTAGACTGCAACTCCCAGCATTCCTCAACACTGGATAACCTGGCTCTTGCAGCCCAACAGTATCTGTAGAGCCAGATAATTGTTGTCTCTTGTATACATGATGATTTCATAGTTCGGTCCTGCAAAAGAAAAGGTTCTAAAGTCACCCCTCTCAAATATTAAAACCTTTGAAATATTTTGTAAATCGTCATAGGTAACACCACGTGACAACATTACGTGTAATACAAATGACAGTATAAGTGTACAGTTTTGTTCTGGTATAATAAAAAAGTAAACTTTTTTTTTAAAGTCACCCCTCCCAATTGATTTCCATAGCTGAAATACCTCTGTAGAATTCAAAGGGGAAAGGCCTTTATTTTCTCTTCCAAATACCAAATATAGAAAAGCAACATCTCTTCTGAGCTGTTTAAATCAACACCTCCCTTCAGGTGCTGGAGAAGAGAGGGTGGTGAATTTCAAGAGTCCATTTCAACAGAGTTTTAACTGCAATTCGCAGGGACATTAAAAAGTAAAGTTAACTTTGGTCTCTGCTCCCTAATATCTCAACCTCTTCTTTCTAATCCTTTTTTATATGTTCATTCTTCAGACAGTAATTTTCTAAAACTCATCCTGAATGTGGTATTAAGGGGCTGGCCAGTTGTGGCTGGAACACCATCCATAGAACTACCTAGGAGATTCCTGCATTTCCATCTGGGCTAACCCATGGCTATCTTGGCTCACAGAGGACTGGAACTGCACCCAATCTCATGTAAACTTTCTCTGGAGTATGTGGAAAAAAAGAACCACTCACACATGGGAGTATTAGATTCTTACTTGTGTGAGCTTTAAAAACATAACATGGTTGCAGAAGCATAGTCCTACTATGAGATCCTAACCTCAGATTGCAATCTGTTGTCTGTTCACTTGGGATGTGCACTTGCAGCCCTATCGATACATATTCCAAGATAAGGCCCATTGAGTTCAATGGGACTTACTCCCAGTTATGTGGATATAAGATAGCAGTCTAATGGCCCCCCTCCACACCTTGAATAAACGGGTATAACATTTAGTAGTTAAGGGTGTAAAGTGTAAGGATTTTAAATGTGTGACTGATCACAGGAAGGCTTTTTATTGGTGGGATATGCCTTCTTTTTAACTTGTCTATGTCTTTTAAATCATTTTATATTGTTTTAATGCAATGACTTTTAATTGTTTTTTTTTAAAAAAAATCAGGATTAGCTTTTATTGATTCTTATTGTGAGCCCCTTGGGTCCCATTTGGGTAGAAAGATGGTGTATAAATGAAATAAATACATAAATACATAAATTTTACTCAAAGACTGGAATAGTGACTTTTTTTGTAATCTAACTCCCAGAAGTGGAAAATTCTGAGAGTCATAGTCCCAAAAGGTCATTATTTCAAGGTATTGTTCCATGGAATTATTATAAAGCCTGTAATTCTGTCTGTCTGTCTTTCCTTCTTTCTTTTTTTCCCTATTGAATTTATACCCTGCCTTTATCCTGGGATGGGACCCAGGGCAGCTTATTTTTTCTTTTTGGATACAGCACCTTGAATTGGTGCATTCTGGTAGTTGTAGTCCAAAAAAATCACATCCTTGAACTCTGATTTTAAGTCCTTTGATTAACCTACCCATCGTCTGCAGTACAGTAACTAATCTCAATAAATGAGCCACTCTCTACATCTACGGATTAAACACTTTCAGACCTGGGTCACTGAGAAGATTTCTGCTCCCTTATTATTTCCTTTCTTATTTCTAGGGTGGTTAATAAGACAGCATCCTGACAATCCTGTATCATGCTGGTGAAGACTTCCTGACCTAATGCTTTTTTTTTTTTTTTTGCACTGCTATCTATGACACCAGTGAAATGACAACAGGAAAAGAAAACATAGCATCTCCACCTATGGGCTTTTCTATAACACTAACTGGTTTTGTTTGTAATGGAGCACTGGGACCAGGAGCACAGGGTTCCATTTCTACTCCAGTGGTTGCCAAAAAAAAAAGTCTTTGCAAATAAAATACAAATTGTTTTTCCACCAACATTGTGTATTTTTGTTAGCAGTCTAAGACAGGCATTGGATTAAATTCAGTTGCTAGTCTCAAACAGAATAGAGTAATTGAATCAACAGCATTTCCAGAAGTCTTGTCACGGGGTGGCCAGGAATTTTCAAGGGAGTAGAGCCACAGGAATAGGCTAGTTGCTTTTTCAGTTTGGATCGTAACTAATATTTCTGGTGGGAACCCTGAGTCTGTTCACTGAAATCGCCAAATGAAAATGGCACACCACGGGGGGGCGGGGACAACAGTGTTAAAAACCAACTTGTCCTTCAACCATTGACTGGAGTGATCAACGAAAGTTTCCTGATCCTTAAATAAAACAAAATGGAATATTAGCAGCCCACTCAATGGTGTACAGGAACTAGGACTCACTGGGTCAAAGCCCTTTCACCTTTTTATTAACAGGGTTTGTGACATCATTTGCTGCACACCTTCACTCCTCAATTCCTTCTGATGTTAACCCCAATCTCCATAGCATCTGGAGAGGTAACAGATGTCCCCAGCGACAATGCAATGTTATAAACCATTCTTGTTATAATCCAAAGCATGTTACAATAGGATCTTTTGTCACATGAAATACGTGGCATATGGCATGAGCTTTCATAAACATAAGTATACTTCCTCAGTTGCATGGAGTGAACTAATGCTTAGAAACAGACTTTGTAAGCAGGCTGTATGAATAGCAATAGTAACGTGTGAGTATGGTGAAGAGGTAACAAGTTCAGTTTTAACAATGGTTGTTGGAGGACAACGGCAGAAGGAAGATTGTTGCCTAAGACCAAGGTGGGTGGGTGATGATATGAATGGTGGAGGGAGTTTTGGAACATAGTTTGTTGCTTGCTGGGAATCAAAAAGGATATATAATAAACTGGACAAGAGCACCCTCAGGAGGTTGGAGCATAACAACTGTTATAGTACCTATGGCTTATAGGACTTCTAACGACCAATACTTGAAGTCTAGAGTTGCCCACCCCAGATGGCAGCTTCTATGATTATCAACGCAGTCAAGGATTATATCAGCGTCAAACCTCATGCAAATGAACAAGCATGCTTGTGCTTTCAATCAGAGTTATTTTTATTTTTATTTATTTTCATGAAACATTTTCCTGGATGAAAAGGCAGCAGAATGTTCCAATAAGGAAACCAAATTAAAATTGAGTCATTCTTCTGCCATCA
The DNA here is from genome assembly GCA_030847615.1 of Gambelia wislizenii. Classification (NCBI taxonomy): domain Eukaryota; kingdom Metazoa; phylum Chordata; class Lepidosauria; order Squamata; family Crotaphytidae; genus Gambelia; species Gambelia wislizenii. Next base: position 28,361,189 of record JAUMIR010000010.1, on the reverse strand, counting down.
ATGCAAACTTTGCTTATGTTTTACCCTCTATTGCCCTCAAGTAGAACAGTCACTGTTAATTTTGCAAACTTGTCTTTTTAGCCAAAAGAATAAGGATGCAGATGTTGTTGGCTCAAGCAGACACTTTAGTTTCCAAATCTATTGCTTGCTTCAGACAGGTATGTGGATCCAGAAATTCTAGGAAAGATGGAAGAGGGTGGAGAGACAGAAGAGAAATATTGATTATTATTTTTTAAAATAAAGATGCATGCTTGGGGTGAGCAACAGAAGATCATTAGATTAAACCTGCTCCCACCCCATAAGTTTCCTGGACCTGCCATTAGCAATTTCAGAGGTAAATAAATGTGAAAAAGAGACATTGCCATCTGCAATAGCTGCATTTGCTGAGTCATCACTTTTAAAGGATGTAGGAAAGTGGGCTTCACTTATACATCTCTTTTCCCTCCGAAAGTGGTCCTCCAAGAAAACTAGAACTTGCTCTTCTCAAGAACTTGCTCTTAGAGATGCCCTAATTAACTTTGTAAGTATTCAGCAGTGGTTCAGAAGGGGAAAAACATTGGAAATTTTATTTTTAAATCAAAGGCTAAAGCTCTTTAAGAAAGAATTCTCAGTGTCCTCATGAAACCACAATTCCTACCATTCTTTACAGGAAGTTAGTATGGTTCAACTGGCTGGAAACAGGTTGGAAATTATAGTGCACATTTGCTGACAGAGTACTTACCGTATGTACACTCTTTACTCCTCATCTTCATCCTGCGAGAAAAATTACAAATGAGATTACTTTTGTTTCTTATCCCCTTTATTAAAATGAAGGTATATTTATTTGCTGAACTGAAAGAAGACCTAGGGGCTGTCTATACTGCAAAAATGGAGCAGTTTGAAAACACTTTAGCCACCATAGTTCTAGCCAATGGAATCCTGGTATTTGTAGTTTTGAGAAGCAGTTAGCCTTTTCTTTCAGAGAACTCTGGTGCTTCAACAAACTACAAATACCAGGATTCCATTGGCTAGAATTATGGTGGATAAAGTGGTGTCAAACTGCTTTATTTCTGCAGTGTAGACAGGCTCTGTATGAAATATTTAGAAGGCAGATTCGCTCAATGCAGTTTGAAGTGTTGCTGCTAGCAACGTCATGGGAAATTCTGAAGACAGACATCACATGCATGTCTTCAAGGAACAAGTGATGAACCCCACCAGCAAATCCAGTTGTATCAATTTTCCTCTTTGTTAGCAGCAGGTGTTTTTAAAACCTAACAGATTTTGATTGCCCATTGAAGACTAAGGGGGCATCCACACTAGAGAAATAATCCAGGTTGAAACAGGATTATTTGCATGGTTCCTTCCTATGGAATCCTGGAATTTGCAATTTGGTGAGGCATCAGCACTCTTCGTCAGAGAAGGCTAAAGACCTTGTCAAACTTCAGATCCCAGGATTCCATAGGAAGGAGCCATGACAAATAATCCAGTTTCAAACTGGATTATTTGTGTTGTGTGGATTTCCCATAAACTACTCTGAACTACTTTGCATTACAATAGGAATAGCTCACAACAATAGATTGGCTGCAATCCTGTGTGGTTCTTTCTGGCATAGTAATTCTGCACATGGAATACAATACAGCTAGCCATTAACTGACAGCTAGACCTACCACAGTTTCTGCATCACCCCCACCCCACCATTCCATGCCTGGGGAAAGCGGTGAAGGATTGTGAAAGCATCTAGCTGTGTCCCCATATCCAGGTACAAAATGATAACATCTTCTGCTGAGGTCTGCTGGGGACCATTTCAGTGGATAATGTAATCATTTCATGTATGGCTACGGGGACATAGCCAGATGCTTCTCTGATCCCCAACTGGGCATGGAATGGCCATGGCAAGGGGCTACAGCAATTCTATTATAGGTCTTATAAGCTTCCAAGATCAGATGGGGTCTGGTGCCTTCAGGGTGTTTAGGCTCTCTGCATAACTTACCGGCAGGATGCCACCCCAATGTCTCCATCGCAAGAGCTTAAGCTCCACTATACCCTTGATTGTGGAGTATATTACAGCTACCCTGGTTGGTGACTAAGTCCTTAAAGAAATTGATAACAGATATTGGATAACTAGAGGCCTAAAAGACATTGCTCACTTGGTTTCTGGAGAGAGGACAAGAGACAATGTCATCATAAATGCATTTGATACTTGCCTCTTCTTTCTTTGGCTTCTGCTTCTTTCCCTGCAATGGAATATCAAAAATTTAAGAAGTCATAATAACGTCTGGAGATAAAATAATAAGAGTGCATGAGGTTTCACCTGCAATTCTGTCACACTCCCCTCACCTGAACTCAGGTGTGTGTGTGGGGGGGAGAAATAGCCATTTCAAAACAGTGGTGATGGAATAGTTTTCTCACTCTAGTTTTTACACATTGAGGCCAAGGTAAGTCAGAGATCCTACATTGTACTTGATTAGTGTAAAGCTACGCTCAAGTGGTTACACAACTGCTGTGTTACACCTCTCTCTCCGGCTTTTCTTCACAAAGATTCAGGAAGGACTCATCCCACACTTTCTGCAAGCATGCTGATGACTGAAAAGGCCAATCCGAGATAAACAAGTCCGGTTGCAGAAAGCACAGCAGAAGGTCTCCTTGAGTGATGTTTTTGGGTTGTGATTCTTTCTGCATTGTCATTTCTCTTCAAGACTTGTTCGGCGTGAGTTCTCAAATAAGGCTGCAGCATTGTGGCTAGTGCATCTCCATGCCTCCTGATGTGAGGCCAGGGCAGACCATTGTTGGTGATCAATTTGGCCAAGCCTAGAGATGTTTCAGGGAGTCTTTGTATCACTTTTTTGGAGTGCCCCTCTTACGCTGACCAGTGGTGAGTTCACCGTAGAGTACTATTTTTGGGAGGCGATGGTCCTCCATCCTAGAAACATGCCCTGCCCAGCGCAGCTGTGTTCTCAATATCATGGCCTCAATGCTGGTGATCCCTGCTTGCTGAAGGACAGCAACATTCATCACATAGTCAGTCCAGTGTATATTTAGGATTGTGCCTATATAGCACTGATGAAAGTGTTCGAGGAGTCATAAGTGTTGATGATAGGTGACCCATGTTTCAGATCCATAAAGGAGAATAGACAGTACAATGGCTCTATACACACTGATTTTTGTGCTTCGCCTCAGGTGTTTATTACTCCAGCCTCCTGTGTTACACCACCCTTCTGATGAACACTGACATTGTGTGACTGGCTGTGTGTCTGCCAGTGGGCCTGCTTTATTGTCCCATTGTGCAATAAGGAGGGTAGAATGGCTATTTTGGCAAACCCAGTGAAGAAAATGGTACACTGAAGGCATGGATGTAATAGCTGCATGCCATCCAATAAGGCACAGATCCATGGCTAGAATTCTGTTGGTTAGGCCCAACTAGAGTAGACCCATTCATTCAATTCTTGAACAGTGATTCAATGCATATGTACATCCAATTGATTCTACTCTTCATTGTTGTTGTGTGCCTTCAGGTCATTTCCAACTTGTGGTGACCCTAAGGCAAATCTATCACAGGGTTTTCTGAGACTGAGAGTGTGTGATTTGCCCAAGGCCACCTAGTGGGTTTTCATTGTTGAACAGGGATTCGACAGCATTTCAGTCCATATCTGGGACTGGATCTCCTATATGTATTTTTCTGTAACTGTATGCATACATCTAAATATAAATATATGTAAGGACTGTTTCCCCACAGAGCAAGCAACAACTACATTGCAGGAAGTTAAGAATGGGGGAAATGGCCACAGGATGTGTGGCGTGCTAACTGTGGCTCCAATGTCCAATGTCATTGGAATGTTGAAGCTGCTCTGACTTTCAAGGTAGACTTTTAAGAACCTGTGCAAGATGCTGAACTCTAATCCCTGAATAGATTCAGCACCTTGGACATCTCCCAAGGTCAGACTAATCCAATCAGAGCCATACTGGCTGTGAGATTCTGGGAGTTGTAGTCCAACAAAGTAAATTTTAGAAGCTGTGAGTATGAATCAAAGCCATTCATGATGTAGATTGCACTAATTTGTTTGATAACATATTTTAAATTACAGCCGTCCCTCCATATCCATGGATTTAAGTATTCACGGCTTGAAAATATTCTTAAAAAAATAATAATCCAAAAAACCAACCTTGATTTTGCCATCTTATATAAGGGGCACCATTTTGCTCTGCCATTGCATATAATGGGATTTGAGTATTCACAGATTTTGATAACCACGGGGGGTCCTGGAACCAAACCCCAGCGAATATGAAGGGACAACTGTATTATTCTTTTAAATAAAAAGTTTGACCGGGAAATACAGGGTCTGTGATTCTTGTGACATTTCCTTTTCTTCCTTACATTTGCATTTCTTAAGACAAAACAAAGTATTTCCCTTTACCAAAGAAGTAGCTTGCTTGTGACACACAAAACATCTTTTAAAGATGGAAGACTCCATAAAAAGTAGAATAGGCAGTCATTCCCATTTAAACACAACTGGTATGTCTCTTATTTAATAGTCACAACAGCCTGTCTCAAAAACATGTGTGTAGGGTTATCATATTGGGAATGGATAGTGGGACAACACCACTGACACTGATCTTAAATGTGCACTGCCTTGGGTCCTACCTCACTGCTATTCCTGTATTCAGTGTGGATTTCTACAAAGGGGCATTTAAGTGTGAGAAGCTGCCCAGGTATGGCTGTAATTCTCATTCAAGATTCTCAATTGCATGGATCTCTCAACTGTATGGAGTGGGTGTGAAGTGAATGGGGGTAGAGATAGTGTGGACACACTATCAGGGACTGACAGTAGTACTGTACATAACTTCTTGGTGACATAGGCAGAGATAACCTGAGGTTATGCTTGCATATTTCCTTTTGGAGGATTGCAGCAGAAAGTCTTCACTCCTTCCTTGTACAGCATCCCTCCACCATCCAGCCCAAAGCAGCTTTCAACAGCCATTGTACATTGCCATGGCTGCTTACTGGCTGGGTAGAAAGGAAGAAGGGAGGCACCCAGGCAGCACCCAGATGTCCGGGAGGACAACCATAGCTTTCTCCTGTGGCAACAAAGTGCAGCCAGGTGCCATCTGGTCATGTATTCCTTCTCCCCACAACTAAAAAATGACCATGGGAGCAGCCTCTAGCTCTGCAAAGCTGTTGGAGTGGGGGAACACTGTGCAAGAAGGTAGTGAATGCTTCCTCTGCAACATCCAAAGTAGGCCATGAAGCAAACTATGGGTCTTTACAGCTGCCACCCAGGGGTTTGAGAGATACAGAACTGTATGGACAGAGCATTACACTCTGCCTGCACAATGTAAGATCATGGCCACTATATCAGAGTTGGGAATTGTGCAGTTCCCCAGATGTCATTTTACTATATCATCCAGTAGACCTAGCTAGCATAGCTAGTGACATTGCTGGGAATGCAATCCAACATATAAAGGGCTGCATGAGTCCCACCCCTAACCTATGTATCAATAATGACTAAAAAGGTCCAGTCACGTTCCCTGAGGCAGTTATGGAAGAACTTGTATTCTTCTCTTATGATTCATCTTTACCTTTCTCTTATGTTTCCGATGTTTTCTACCCTTAAAGAGAAAGAAAACAACCAAACATGATTCCTTGGTTTTTTTTGCTGATTCCTGAAAATATTGGAAACAGTGACCTAGGTCCCTTGGTAGGGTATGAAAAATATTCACACAGTTCCTCCTTCTTGACAACAGAGGCTGTTATGACAGGCCAAAACAGCTTGCTGAACAATCACGAGAGGGTTGTCTCCTCCAGTGTCAGAGTGAGACAAGAAGAACATTGCTTTTCATTGAGGTTTGTGTGATACTTGCCAACATGTCTTGGAACAAAACACCTACCTGTTTCCTTTGTGAAGCACTTGTAATCAGGTGGAGGATTGATGTGTTTGTCACATGACAACAAGTGCCTCAGTTTTAGATAGCCATTGCCACTTTGTGCCATGGCAAGTTCATAGAAAAATACGCCTCACAAACATGAGAACTCTGGCCAAAGAGGGCAAGAAATATCTGACTGTTTCACAAGTGAGGAGGGAGAAAAAAAGATTTGGTGTCTGGTTCTGTGAAGGTGTAAAGGTTTGTTTTCTGTTGTCAGATGTAGAGAAGTATATATCTTTTAGAACATCTAAATTTCTTGTTAAGGCTCTACAAATACATGCTATAAAGTTTAAAGGGGGTACAGAAAATGATTTAACCCTTAAAGGTTAACTAGCATAAGTTTAAATTGTTTAGTCTTCTCTCCCCGCCCTCTTTTTTTGTATTTGTGTGCAATGACTGTTGTTCATTAAAACACAATAAACTTGATCTTGAACTTGATTCTGTGAAGGAGAAAGTGAAGGTTTACATCCCTAATCCTATCATTCAGGAAAACTGATTTTTCCCAGAGCTGTCTCGTTTTTTGCTAGCCCTTCTGTGAATTGACACAATCAGAAACATCCCAGTCACATGCTGAGGAAATACACACTACACAAATCATCCAGTTTGAAACTGGATTATTTGCCATGGTTCCTTCCTATTGAATCCTGAGATCTGTAGTTTGGGGAGGCACCAGCACTCTTTGGCAGAGAAGGCTAAAGACCTTGTCAAACTACAGCTCCAAGGATTCTATAGAAAGGAGCCATGGCAAATAATGTGTGTAGTGTAGATTTGGCCTTTGTCTCTTTCAAGGTCCTGAGGGGTGGGGAGCATTCTCAGATCCATTCCTCTTCTTCTCTTCTTGTGCTCTCATTTCTTTCTTTGGACTCCTAAAGACACTTGACATCTCACATCTAAGATGACAGTATGAAATTAAGAGGAATCACCCTTGAAAACATACCTTGCCTTTTCTCTTTTTTCCACCCTATAAAGAGAAGATGGAGGAGAAAAGAAACATTAGCCAGGCATGGGTTCTTCATTTTAGATAACATGCCTGAAGCAACGTGCCCTCTACTGGACCTTGGTGAGGCTCCTAGGTTATGTGGAAGGAATTATATCACTGAGGTGTAACTACAGGTTTTTTTGGGGGGGGAATAAAGCACCCCCTCATAAGAATCAGACATATAAATGAATAGGGGCAAAGTGACCAAGGGAATGTGAACACAGTAAATGTTTACAGGTTGACCCCTGTATCCTCAGATTCAGTATCCATAGTTTCACTTGTCCACATGAGAAAAAAATGTTCTCTCTGGGCATTTCTAGGTCCTCCAATGTGATTCTATGGTCAACTTGTGTTTGTCTCATTGTGTTTGTCTCATTGGAAATAACAGGATGCCCTATTATCCATGGTTTCAGGTATCCACGGGTGGTCATGGAATGTATCTCCCACAGATATGGGGGTCAACCTATAGTCATTCTAGGTGTGAACAATCTTTGGTGATTCATGCTCTGCAATGGTAGAAATTTGGGGATTGGAGGAAAATTTCATTTGAGGGGAGCAGAATGCTTATTGGGCATCATGGTCTCATTTTAAAACCCCCTCCCATAGCAACACTTCTGAATAGCCACCAGCCTCAGAGGAATTGAATGGCTAAGGCTTGCTGCAACCATTTCCCACAATGACACAATGACTACTACAACAGGGGTATTGTGGGAAATTAAAAAAGCTGCTCTACTCTGCCACATGGTATAATGCAGAGAAGCTGTGGAGTGGTGAACTGAAGGGTAGAAGTATAAGGATGGAAAACTTCAACTCTTTCAGCCTCTCATATCAGGACAAATAGCTGCAATACTTTTCTCCCTGTTGTGGGAGAAAAATAGTATTCCTCCACATTATTCTTCCCATGTTTGAAGTGCTACAGTACTTTGCATAGAAAAACACAAAGAGTTGTTTTTGTTTGTTTTTACAAAAAATTGTCTGCACAAAGCAGGTGCATATAACAGGGTTTTTTTTACACACACACACACACACACAAAACATATTTTTCTGCAACAGTTCAGGATATTCAATTGTTGTTGTTGGGTGCCTTCAAATCATTTCTGACTTATGGCAGACCCTATCATAATGCTTTCTACATCAGATTTGTTCAGAGAATGTGTCCCATTTCCTTCCTCTGAAGCTGAGAGTATGTGACTTGCTCAAGGTCATCCAGCGGGTTACTGGGAGAATATTGCACAAGATTGTCACTCATGTATTAGTTTTCCCAACTGGGTTTTTGTTGGATCCCCCCCCCCTTTTGACCTGTGAATGAATAATAATGAGTATTTTCTCCAACTGTCATCAGCAGGAAGCCCTGCCAGATGTTGGAGCTCTAGCAGCTACTGAAAGATGCCAGGTGGGTTTCCAGGATTGAGTGGGGATTTGAACCCTTGTCCAACACTCAAACCACTAAACCATGCTGGCTGTTTTGTCCTAGAGGCTGCCTGAATAAATCATTTGCCTGAAAACTGTTCACATTCCTGTAAATCTGGACTGGCTTTATAACCCTTGCTACCAAATGTCTTATATGAGCTTATGGATTTTAGCCACCTTTGTTGATGGCTACACCTGACTCCAATTTGTGTGAAGCTATGATCCCATCTCTGGAGGGGGGGACACAATCTCCTCCAAAGAAACAGCAATTTGCAGTACTGCAACCTATCTAAATGGTCAATAGAGCCCCCCAAAAAACTTCACATGCCCCCTAGCCAAGGTGGCAGCTTCGAGTGAATTACTCACTTTTAAATCTGCTACCACCATTAAAAAAAAACCAAAACATTTACCATGATGCACAAATGCAATACTTCATATTTACAAAAGAAAGAAAAGAATAAAAGAGAGTAAAAGATTGCCACTTTATCGACTTAGCAATCTTTTGCTTAGCAAAAAATCTAACATGGCGGCAACAGGTACTTTCCCTGTTTGCTAACCAACACAAATGCGACTGTCCTAGTGATTGCACATTCACATCCTTTATGGAGCTTTTTAAAATCTCTGAAAGAACTCTGAAGGCTTCCCTTCAGAGCTTTACAGTGGATTTGGCTGCCCCTGCTTCTAAAAGAGATGTATTGATGTGAATGTCCATTTGGACAGATCACCTTACATGCAATTTCCATTTGGATTATTTTCACCATTTGGACAGGACATGACTCCGTATGTGGACCCAAGGGTTTACATGCAGTGGACAGCCTTATGTAGAAATGGCATCTGTATAAACCAGCACTTCTATCTGCATAAATATAGATAACCATATTTTTAGGTAGCTGTGCCTGCCAAAATCAGGTAGCTGTGACTTTGCTAGTTGTCCCAAATAGGGTGTCAGTATGGAAGCAGCCCTTAAAGTTTCAAACCAGCTCTGTTATTTAGCATTCACCAACAGCCTTTCAGTTTGCATCTATCCTATCCTGTATTATGGTATCTCTTGCCACCATGTTGGGTCCTTTCTTACTACACAGTTAAGTTGAGGGAGCAGGAGTTAGAATTCTCAGTCAGAGAGCTCTATTCCTCACCAAACTACAGATTGCAGGATTCTATAGGACGAAGCCATGCCAGTTAAAGGAGAATCAAAGTGCTCCAACTGTGTAGTGTGACAGGGCCCTTTGATACACAGGCGGGCCCAGGAAAGAAATTTACTGCCCAATAAAGAATACTGCTTTACAAGAAGAACACAGAAGCAGCATGAAACAGGTAGAAAGTAGACCAAGGAGAACATCTTACCTGTTGCATCTCTTTACCAACGAAACTTCCTAGTGTCTACAAGGGGGAAAAAAGGTCATAATCATTTGCATGAAGCCAGTACTTAAGTAGCTAATGTGGTACTACCCATAAAGATGATGGAAGTAGCAGCGGACTTGGGAGAACTCAAAAGTTGCAGTAGTGAAAATAAATCCATTTTTTCCTTATGTGGCAGTGTCCACCAACTGGATGTAAGGGAACAATTGACCATCCTCATTCCTCATGTCCTTTTGTTGTTTCATTACAAGTTCTATCAGGCTTCTGCCAAAAATATTTTTAGGCTCTCATAGTTTCTTCAGGAATAACTATTCTCTTGGGATTCAAGCAGAGCCATTGAATCAATGGAATTTACCTACATGTTGACTCACCATTCTACTGTTGATTCAATGGGTTTACTTTAGTTGGGGTTAACAAATGGGATTCTAGCTTATGGTTGTCTTGTCCCACTCTGCTCAAAGCCCACATTTCCTGCTTTCAGACATTTTAGATCCTGGAGGTGTGACCTAGAGAAACATGATTTGTAAGTCAGCCACGTTACACTTTTTTTTTTTTAGCCTCACAAAGGAAAACAAAAATCTGGTTTTGCTACAGTGAGGGAAACCTTCTGATCAATGTACTCAAAAACCTACTAAAATAAAAGTGGGTGAAGTCTGCCATTTTGGGAGTGACATGAAACTACTGAAATGCACATAGCTAGGCCTTATTCCGTGCAAACATATGTTTGCGTCACTGCCTTCCCTGCAATCATGGGATGTGTTTAAAAGTCCCAATTCATTCATACTATATCAAAAATGGAAAATAGTTAAAGGAAGTTCAGTTTAGTGAGAATAGATAGGTAGATAGCTGCTAAACTGAATTCTCAACCAGTGTGTTCTAGTGCCTTAGAAAACTACAAGCCCCAGGAGTCCTTAGAATGCAGCCAAAGCAGTTAAAGTACAATGTAATGCTAAAATTGTGTAGTGTGAAAGGGGCCATACTGATAAGGATTCCAGTTACAACACCAACAGGTTGCAAGGAACAACCTTGACATGCATAGTTTGGAAATAGTGCTTGTTTGTTATTGGTTACTTAATATTACTGCCATAGACTTTATATTGGTGAATTGCTGCTGCCGTATAATTTGGCAAGAATTCCAGATAAGATTGGTTTATCTCTTGTTCTCTGGGACACTCATGATTCGCACACCAAACTCTGCCTAGAGCAGTACCCTTCTAAATAAGCCTTTGGTCCTCTGAGCCTCCACTTTTTGAACTCTTAAGAGACGATTTCCCCCAGCATCACACATTTCGCATAACCACAGCATACAAACAAGCACAGAGAGAAATCCATTCCAGGAATAATATGAAGGAAATTTGCATTTTCCAGCAACAAGATAAAGTGATAGTTGATTAGAAAAACGTGTTCATCTGATACTGAATGCACCAGGGTATGTTTTCCCATTGCCTTCATGCAGACAGAAAGGGAGAGCAGATGGGGGGAAATGTTAGGTCAGATCAGGGATAGAGAACTCGAGGACCTTCATATGTTCATGGACAGCAGCTATTGTCAGTCCTAGCCAAAGAAGGGGAACTGCAGTCTAATGACTTATGAAGAACTACATATTCCCACCACCCCCACTGCAAGTGGGATTACCTGAATCTGCACAACCAAAGTATTGTTTTTAAAGGGATTTGTAACAGAAAGCTTCTTACCGACATAAGGTCTCCTCCTCCACCTCCACCTCCTAACATAGCTAATGCACTCTATAAAGAAAGGGGGGGGGGGAAAGACAGTTAGCCTTCTTTAACATATAAGTCAAGGCCTCCAGCTTGAAAGTGCCCTCTATGATTTCCTTTATTATGATGGAATCTGATGAGCTACATTAGGATTGAATTTCCCCCAGGAACTATTACTATGTTCAGAACTTGGCCAAACCCAGAGACTGACCACTGCTGGTTCAGGTGCATACTGAGGAAAGCCCAAAGTGTCTAAGGTGGCGCAGTCATTAAATGCCAGTACTGCAAGTCACCACATTGCAAGTTTGATTCCAGAGGGCTCCAAGGTTCACTCAGCCTTCCATCTTTTTGTAGGTTGGTAAAATGAGTACCCAACTTGTGGGGGCAATTAGCTTACACATATTGGAAACTGCTTAATGCAGTGTAGATGTGTAAATTGCTATTGCTTAAAACAATTTGTAAGCCAATAGCCTTGTGGCTGAAGAGCAGGGTATAAATAAATAAATAAAAATAAAATAAAATAAATAAGGTAGATGACCTAGTCAAAGACAAACAAGGAACCAGGTTTTAGCTCAGACAAATGAAGACTGAGGGACAGATGTGGTCAGATACCAGAAGGATGAGAATGGGTGTCTGCTCAGTACCATATGTTTCCTTAGACTTAAAAGCCAAGACTGAAGAGAAAGTTAGATAAAACCAAATAGGTCCGTATTGGCTTCTCAGGTCTGGCCAAGTCTGGCCAAGTTAACGAGCTGCAGTACAGATCACCTTCTCTATGCATGGGACCAGTACCCATGGTTTCAATTATCCATCCTCTGAAAAATATGGTCTCCCTAGGCATTTCCTAGGTCCTCCAGCATGACTCTATTGTAACTTCCACTGGAAGTTACTATAGAGTCATGCTGGAGCTGACTAGAGAGGCATCCTCTGTAGGCGTTTCCTAAGTCCTCCAGTGTGACTCTATAGTAACTTCTTCCAGAAATTACCATAGACTCTAACTTCCAGAAGTTACCATAGAGTCACACCGGAGATGCCTAGAGAGGCAGCCTCTCTAGACATTTTCTAGGTCCTTTCCATTATCCATCATCTGAAAAATATGGTCTTCCTAGGCATTTCCTTGGTCCTCCAGTGTGACACTATGGTAACTTCCACTAGAACTTACCATACAGTCACACTAGAGGTACCGAGAGAGGCAGCCTCTCTAGACTTTCCTAGGTCCTCCAGTGTAATTCTATGGGGATCACTATTGTCCACAGTTTCAAGTATTCATGGTAAGTCTGGGAACGTATCCCTCATGGATATAGCAGGCAACCTGTACTTTCTTTGGCCATTATACAGGCGGTGGTACTTTAGCAGGGCAAGAATGGCCAAACAAATAAGCCCTTCAACCTGTCATTCTTTTCTGGTGCAGAGAGCAAGACACCCTGATTTGCATCCTCCAGAATCTTACACGTGTTGTAACACTTCCCATGATTCTTTCAATGACAAAACAACAATACATAGGTACGACAATTTTCCCCTCCTTCCCCCCCCCAACAAGACATGAGTTAATGTAATATTTTCTAAACTGTGATGAAGTTAACAAGAATAATAGCTAATGGTAGAGGTCCTTTCCATGGATGAAAAACTGACCACAACTGTTCTACAACTCTTCCCAGAATACTTTGCAGTATACTGAAATTCATGGGGTCTCCATAGGTTGACAAGCAGCTTGAAGCCACATACCCATACACATACAGAGGTTTCTAAGCTCAATGGGTCCTCTGGTGTAGGGAGGGGAAATCCCCAAAAATCTGGTTTCATGCATGTAAGTGACTGCCAGCTCTGAGTAGGAAAGACTGACAACAGTGTTTGTGAAAACCTAGATTGCACTAAGTATAAGCAGTCCCATAACATTACCCCAAAATGTGCATTATTTTAACAGTTATTTGAAACAAGTTCTGTTTTATATTCTGAGGAAACACTTTCTGTACTACTGTTTCAGATTTAGAGGACCCTCATAATCTAAGGTCCTGGGCTGTATCTTAATCAGCTTGTACATAAATCCAGCCCTGGGTGCTCATCTATATCAAAACAGTGCTTCGGTTTGTTGGGACTTTAGAATATATTTGGATTTAACTAGGAAATGTTACAAGCCACTTGTTAATGATGTCAAGGATGTTTCAATATTTCTCCTCTCTTTATTTTTTTTAAAAAATAGCACTGAAAGTGTGAAATGGATGGTTCCTTACCAGTGGATTGCCACCCTTCTCCTCATCACCACCACCGCCTGATGCAAGCGCAGGCACTAAGGCCTAGAAAGGGGAAACAAACTGTCATCTTCTCTAGTGGACATGCTTAGACCTCCACCTTTCATGTGTCTACAACTACTTGCATCATTATGGGGTAAAGAAATCAGTCCTCTGCTCTCATTTTCCCTACCTAGGCTGCCATATTTTAACAATCTCCATGGCTGGGATGCAAACTCTTGACTCTTTTCTCTTTGCATGTCAGGATGAATAATCACAGTAGCTTTCATTTCACTATGGGAGAAAACAAATATTCTTTCACAGTATTCTCCCCATAATTGAATGTTCTGAAGTGTTGTAGAGGAATGATTCTGTAGAGAAAAACATATGGGGCTTTTTGTCTGCAAAACAAACAAAACTGTTTTCTGTGTAGGAAAACCATGTTTGCTGCACAGGAAAGTCATTTTCTGCATGCTGGTGCATCCTGGCCATGAATCAGGCCCCTTGTTCCCCTGTTTCCTCCAAGGAGCCAGAGGAAACCCTGAAATCCATGCTGGTCTGTCACAGCCACTGCCGCTATTTCCCTTGCTATCTCGGAAGGTAGGAAGGGGGACCATAACATGTGACCAAGGCCCCCTGCATGCAAACAGCCTTGGTCACATGCTGTGGGACTCCTTCCTGCCTTCTGGGAGAGTGAAATAGACCATCATCTTCAGTGAGGGCTGGCCTGCTAGGATGGGCTCCTGAGGTCTTGCAGGGCCCTATCCATTTCCTCCTGGTGGAAATGGATTTAAACAGTTATTATTCTTAAACATTGTATCGGGCCGTACCCCACCTTTCCATGTCTCAGCCCTGTGTCTCTCCCAAGTGAGAGGTAGTGAAGACTGCCCAGTGGCAGAACAGGGCAAATGCCCTGCATCCTCATGACTGCTGGACTCTGAGATGGTGGAAAGACGGGTATATTGTTTAAGTATTTGAAGGGATGTCACGCTGAGGATGGAGCAGGCTTGTTTTCTGCTGCTCCAGAGACTGGAACACGGAGCAATGGGTTCAAGCTCCAGGAACAGAGATTCCACCTCAACATGAGGAGGAACTTTTTGACAGTAAGAGCTGTTCAGCAGTGGAACACACTCCCTCGGAGCGTGATGGGGTCTCCTTCCTTGGAGGTCTTTAAACAGAGGCTGGATTGCCATCTGTCGGGGATGCTTTGATCAAGATTTCCTGCGTGGCAGGGGGGTTGGACTGGATGGCCCTCGTGGTCTCTTCCAACTCTGCAATTCTATGATTCTATGATTCTATGATATTGTCTATCTAGATACGCCCAGGCTTCCTTAGTACCTCTGCTGTGTAGCTAAGTATGCATAAAGTTACACAATGTAGGATTCCAGTCATTCTTGCTACCCCTATTCCACAGAACTTTTAATTTCAAAATGGCAGCTGAGGCCACTTTTCCCTTTCTTTTCACAAGAGAAGCATCTCTGTTTTTATGAAACTGTATTTGGATGTATATCCCATGGGTACTGCTCCAGTTCAATATGGTTCAATGCGAAGGGGGAGCATTGTCCATTCAGCTACTCAAACATAGGGCCCCTGTTACAGACACCTTCATTAGACATATAATTGTTAGTAAAGCAGGGCCTAGGAAGTTTCTCCATAAAATGAAGCTGATGACCCCATTCCAGTTCTCCTTGTCTGCACTACTGCCTTACGTCTCAGTAACATATGAACAGAGTTTGTAAGAAGTAGGGCTTTTGGGCTTTTCGGGGAATACAGTGACCATTCCTAGGAAAATCCTGAAAGGCCTACAAGAATTTGAGAATGACAACAGCCCTGGGACTATAATGGATAGTTTCTTACCGAAAGACCTTTTAGATTCTCAGCCATGCCCTGTGAAAGAGGGAGGGAAATGTGTTCATTGTCCTTTTCTGTGATATTTATTTCAAAACATTTATCTATCACCTCTCAACCCACCTTTCAATCCAAGACAATGTACCATGGGAAAAAATTAAAACATTAAACACACACATAAGAACATTTTAAAAAAGAAAGAATAATGCTATTCTTTAGGCTAGATGTCACAAAATGAAATTTCACCCTAATGTGATAATATTGCAGAACTTTAATTTCGTTTTAATAAGTGTATTCATTTTAGTAAGAATGTGTGTTAATGTTATGTCTGTGCTGCTGCTGCTGCTGCGTTTATATTAATAATTTCCATAATAGCTGGGAACCCACATTGCCTTTTTTAGTTATGAATACATAACTAAATAGCATCCCATGGCTTGACCCACCAAACCTAATCTAATCTCTAGCAGCTGCACTGAGCAATGGAGGTCTGCTGTGCTAGCAATTTCCAGCGCCTTCCCGCTAACCAGCATAACATCTTCTAGGTCCTCCAATGCAACTCTGTGGTGTGTTTTTACCAGAAGTCCTTCATTTTAATAAGGTTCGCTGTTATCCATGGTTTCTGGTATCCACAGTCAGTCAAGGAATCAATCCCCCATGGATATAGGGGTCCAACTGTATGTATTGGAATGATGTTCAAACTGTGTCTGGGGAATCTTAGGATTCATCAGATATCCTTGAGAAGATTAGTAAGTGAAGGTAAATTCATGTTGCTGTTTTACATGCTATCCAGAATCCTTTGAATATGAAGGGACTTTTAGAAGGGTTGTCCAGGAATTCTCATCTAAGTAGGCAAACGGAAGGTATCTCTCAAGCTTGAAATCCTGAACACCATTGGTGTAGTATTTTATTACTGACAGTTCATTCTGGGAGGGGCTCCTGCTCTTTTATGTGCATGGAGTTCCTAGTTTGCTGTGTGCTCTGAATATGGGTGGGGAGCTCTTGGGCAAGAATTGTCTTGATGATTTACACCAAGATTTGTACAATACCCCCCCCCATCCTGAGCAACAGCAGCTGGACAGAACTGGGTGTAGCTCAACACCTTCTCAAACTCAAATGACCACTGGTTGGCTAAAGGGTGTCAGAAGAACTCTGTAGTACCATCACCCTTCCTTCACCATCTTTGGGCATATTTCAGGATGAAATATGCCCAAAGATGTTGGGCATATTTCAGGATGAAAAACAGACTGGTTTCATGCCAGAAACAATGCAGAGACAGCAGTTAACTGCACTTACATACTACATTTGCAGGATATGGGTAATCATCCTTCCTAACCATTGCTGGGATGGCAGGCAAATATTCACATGGTTAGTATGTTTGATGAGGTAGCAATGGGTCTACCACTGAATGAAAACCTATAAAAACCAAATGGGAGGCCGCATGCTCCTTGGAATGAGACCATACCATCATATCACCTCATTCCATGGGACATTCTGCCCATTATTTTCAGACAGCTTTTCTGCTGGGCTCCCTCATGCTAGGCAAGATGCTGCTCAGAGTACCAGATGGACTTTGTAAAAAGAGAAAAACCTATCAACTTTTAGCAACTTCATTAAAATAAGCAAACACCATATAGACATTTACCAACCACTAACTTCACAAAATAATGAAAAAGAGTAGACCAAATGTTTCAAATGCTAGGGTGTGGCCTTAGTTCCTTACCAAAATACCAGTCATTCCACCTCCTCCAAGCATCTCCAATGGGTTCTGTGAGGAAAGGAAAAGACCATCACATGTACACATCCCATGCCTCCACCTTGAATGTCTTTCACATAACTTCCTTTGTTGACGGGCAAAGAAATCTGCCCTTCCCACCAATGACAGGAGTTCATTTGCCCCAAACAATGCTACCACACACTATCCGTTGCTTGTATACCATAGAGACCTCCCTGAAGAAGTCCTGATTAAATTTTTATATGTAGGCTACTGCACTTGGTCAGTAAAATGAAATGCACAGATATAGGATGGGTGACACATGGCTTGATAGCAGTGCATGCAAAAGGGATCTAGGTGTCTTAGTGGACCACAAGCTGAACATGAGTCAGCAGTATGATGTGGCAGCTAAAAAAGCAAATCTGATTCTAGGTTGCATCAATAGGAATATAGTGTCTAGATCAAGGGAAGTAATAGTGCCACTCTATTCTGCTTTGGTCAGACCTCACCTGGAATACTGTGTCCAGTTCTGGGCACCACAATTCAAGAAGGACATTGACAAGCTGGAGTTTCCCCAGAAGAGGGCAACCAAAATGGTGGGAGGTCTGGAAGCCATGCCCTATGAGGAGTGGATTAGGGAGCTGGGTATGTTTAGCCAGGGGAAGAGGACATTAAGAGGGGACATGATAGCCATGTTTAAATATTTGAAGGTATGTCATACTGAGGATGGAGAAAGTTTTTTTCTGTTGCTCCAGAGATTAGGACGTGGAGCAATAGACTCAAACTAAGGAAAAGAGATTCCACCTAAACATTAGGAAGAACTTCCTGGCAATAAGAGATGTTCGGCAGTAGAATGCATTGACTTAAAATGTGGTGGAGTCTCCTTTGGAAGTTTTTTATTAATTATATTTAATTCCTTTGGAAGTTTTTAAACAGAGGGTGCATGGCCATCTGTTGGGAATGCTTTGATTGGCTATTTCTGCATGGCAAGGGGTTGGACTAGATGGCCCTTGTGGTCTACTTCAACTCTATGATTTCTATGTTTCATTCCTGGTCTTTCA
This sequence comes from Gambelia wislizenii, assembly GCA_030847615.1. NCBI lineage: Eukaryota > Metazoa > Chordata > Lepidosauria > Squamata > Crotaphytidae > Gambelia > Gambelia wislizenii. The sequence continues at coordinate 28,342,977 of JAUMIR010000010.1, read as the reverse complement.
AACTCTTTATCATTTTCTGTTGCATATTCAGGGGCAGCTGGTGGCTCCAATGGACCTCACTTCAAGGCTTCTCCAATGTCCTTTCTCCCTCCAGCTGGCTCTTGGCTCCTGTCCTGTGCATGGCTCTCTGCAAGACGTCCATCTCATGGTTTTTCTCTTGACTTCTTTCCTCCATCTTAGCTTTCTTATTGTTACTACCTCTGTCCTGTTCTTTGCCTGTTTCACCCCTTGTCTTTTTTCAACTGCCTTCCTACTCATCCTCTTCTTCTTCTTCTTCCTCCCTCTAGCTGTGTCCCCTCTAATCTCTTCCTTCTCTTTAAGTCTCCCATATTAGTCATTCACCCTCCATCTCTGCCCTCTCTGCTGCAGCTGTAGATACTCTGATCCCTTCACAGATGCTGGAGGTGTACAGTTTCCGTGGATGTCCTCATTTCTAGTTGCTGCCAAATATCAGAACCAGAGGCCATTCTCTATACTTAGGAGGAGGCAAACTGCACTGCTGTGGCTACCTCAGTGCTCAACCACACCCTGAAAGGAAACTGGATGGTTCCTTACCATGCCACCACCATCATCAGCACCATCATCAGCGGCATCACCATCACCTCCACCACCCATTACTCCTGCTAGCAGAGGTAGCATGGCCTAAAAGTGGAAAACAAGGTGGCATTTTCTTTAATGTTAATGTTTAGGCCTCCATCTTGGACATGTACTACATCAGTGTTACTCAGACTGCAGAGTTTCCAGGAAACTATGCTGATATGATAACAATATGGCACAAATATGGATACTTATCCCTATCACATTGGGGGAAAATGGCTTTGCACCAAACCCCAGAACTTCAGAAGGACTGCCCTACATGACTTGGTTCATTATATGTTGAGGAAATTTGCCTATTGCATTCATTGCTTATATTTTTGGCCTCCAGACACGTTGCTATATTGTGAAGCTCCATAATTTTTTATTTTATTTTTTTCATTTCAAGGTGGCAAGACTTCTACTTTGGACAGCTTTTCTTTTATTGTTTGCTTTCACAACAGAAAACAAAATGTATGTGTTGCCATCTGATTCTCTAGCTTTGAAAATGAATTAGTGCATTCTTCATAGACTTTTCAAAAGTTTTTCTCCAAAGCTTTTGAAATCACTAGGTCTCATTTCACATGACTCTATTCCCCAGTCTCCACTGCAACATTTGGGGGCTTCATAGTAGTCATATAAGGATTTCTCAGCTCTATAGGTAGGCTGATGGGGAATGAGATCCCTCAAGGTTACAAGCTTGAATGGGATAGTATTTGCTGTGGCTGTGAACATGATTGACAGGTCTTCCTGGAACAGACTGCTCCTTTCTAATGTTTGGCCTGCATGTAGGTTGCTCTGACAGGATACTGTAGAATGTCCCATAATGATTTAGGATGATTTAGGATTTCTCTGAGGATGTAAAGAATACTATGAAACTTTCTTAGTGGGACAGGGCAATTTACCCCAGCTTGCCTCTGTCTGAGAGCGCTGCAGTCCATACAGCATAGGGCATTTGCCTTGATCTGCCCTCGGACAGTCCTTACAACCCACGGGGTAGAAATTGGGCTCAGACAGGAGCAGCTGGAGTAGGGTCTAATACATCGTTCTAAAATAATCACTGCCACCAGGAAATTTGGGTCCACACAGGCAGTGCAGCTGTGCTGCTCGGGATCACTTTTGATGACCACATGCACCTCAGTGTGGGGAGCTGGGGTGGAGTTGATGCCTATCTAGGGCAACACTGCCCCAACCCTCCCTTTTTCTTCATCACTTAACCCACTCACCTGCTGCTGAATCAGTGTGATATACTTGGTCACTTCAGGGCCAGGTAGGAATTTTTGCCCTTTTACCTGGGGTCTTTTCATCTACCCCACACTGTGGATGTGGACCTGACAATTGACTTATGTTGGTGTCTTGAATAGGCAGTCACTTAGCAGGGAAAAGGGGAGATTTGGCAGATTGGTGAGCACCTTGGCACCTCCTTTTGGGGGGTGAAAGGGGGATATGGAACTAGACTATGATGGAGACTTTCTTCCTGAAAAGCTTTAAGATTCCTCATTGTGTATTTTAAGGAAAAGAAAAAGACATTCAGCCTTCTGGTTTCACCAGGCTATGACATGGAATGACATTTTTTCCACATTTGACATCACTGCAAAACTCCTGTCAACTTTTGGGATGTTTGAACCTTTTCAGCTTTTGCTTTGAAATTCTGTTTGTGTAGAACACTTTGATTATTTTACATATTAGATCTTTCTGAGGAATTTTAAGGCCAGAACACTGCATGGAAGGTTGACATGTTAAATAGCCTTTTACCTTATATTCCAGAAGTGTCAGCTAGTAACATTGAATGCTGGAGGAAACAGAAGAAGAACATAAGAGTACAGGAGGAAACGGAAGGAAAAGATGCCAATTATCTTACCATAAGACCACCTCCACCACCTCCACCACCTCCAAACAGAGAGCCTAGATCCTAAATGAAAAAGAAAAGGTGTCAATCACTCTCTGTGGTCCTTGTTGTATTGTCTTGTTGTTGTCCTTGTTGTCATGTGCCTTCTAGCTGTTTCTGATCTATGACAACCCTAAGGTGAACCTATCATAGGGTTTTCTTGGCAAATATTAATCAGAGGAGATTGGTCATTGCCTTCCTCTAAGGCTGAAAGAGTGTGACTTGCCCAAGGTCATCCAGTGGGTTTCCACAGCTGAGCAGGGATTCAAATCTTCATATCCCTGGCTCCTAGTCTAACACCCAAACCACTACACCACACTGACTTTCTACAGCTGTACTGTATGTAGGGTCATACATATAATTACTGCCACCCACTCTTAGGCTATTGGGAAATATGAGAAATTGTAGTGGATCTTTCAAGCAGAGTATATGATGTGCTAAGCAGAAATTTGAACAGTTTACCAGCCCCCTCCACCCTACATACAATATCTAGCAGAGAAATAAATCAAACATAGGGCTTGTCTACACTGGCCAAATACCCCATCTTGCTCTGTCTCAGAGCCCTGCAATCCATACAATGCAGGAGATTTGCTCTGTTCTGCCCTTGGGAATCCTCACCACCCCTGGGATAGATATGGAGCTGAGATGGGGGGAAGGTGGGATAGGGCCCCATACAATATTTTTAACACACACACAGTTTACTCCGTTACCACCGGCAAAAAACAAATTGGGCCCCATGTGCCTTCCAGAAGCCAGGAAGGACTCCCTCAAGTGTCTGAGGCTGGTCACATGCAGGGGGGCCTTCAGTCACAGGTCATGGAGACCCTTCCAGTCTTCCAAGTCAGCAAAGAAAATGGTGGCAGCTGCAGGGATGGGCTGATGTGCCTGTTGGACCCCATCCCATTCTGTTCAGGTAATGGGGGAAGAATGGTCCAGATGTGCAGCCACAATACTGGATGATTCTGATCAAGTCACTCTATGGTCTTTTCAAGATTGGTCCAAAAAAGTGCAAACTCTCGCAACAACTTGGCTGCTTAGGTTTTCCCAGTTGATGTTGCCTCTGCATCCACTCATTTCATTCTTTGGGGAATGTTCATAGCAATTTCTTGGATCTACATTGGAGTTATTCCAATGTATTTAAAAAAAAAAAACCAAAGGCATAGTTTGCTGAGCTGTTCCTATGATCTGAAAGGCAAACTTTCTATTCTGGGAGAGATCATCCGCAGACATGGGGCGCGGGGTTATCAGTACGCTGATGACACCCAAATTATTTTCTCTATGCCTGCGGCTGTTTCAGTGACCAAGGATGGCATCTCCCCCCTTGTGGCTTGCCTGGAGTCGGTAATGGACTGGATGAGGAAAAACAGACTCAGCCTGAATCCAGGGAAAACGGAAGTACTGGTGATAGGTTCGCCTGGCCCAGGGAAGGTGGTGACTCCTCCGGTCTTGAATGGGATTACCCTCCCCGTGAAAGACTCGGCTCGGTGCTCCTTGACTCGTCGCTCCAGCTTACACAACAGATGGATGCGACAGTCAGGAGCGCCTGTTATCAGCTTCGGCTGATTCGCCAGCTGCGTCCCTACCTGAGCCGGAAGGACCTTGAAACCGTGGTACATGCCCTGGTAACTTCTCAGTTAGACTTCTGCAATGCGCTTTACATGGGGCAACCCTTATACCAAACTCGGAAACTGCAATTGGTGCAGAATATGGCAGCCAGACTGGTCACTGGGACGTCCAGGACCAGCCATATAACACCGGTCTTAAAAGACCTCCACTGGCTGCCTATCCGTTTCCGAGCACAGTATAAGGTGTTGGTTATTACCTATAAAGCCCTAAATGGCTTGGGCCCAGGACACCTGAAGGACCGTCTCTCCCTGTACAATCCGCCCCGCACTCTCAGATCATCTGGGAGCTTTTTGCTAGATGTTCCAGAGACGAGACTTGCTACTACATCGCACAGGGCATTTTCCACCCAGGCCCCCCGTCTCTGGAACTCTCTCCCGTTTGAGCTCCGCTCCACCCCAACATTGAACCAATTTAAAAAAGATCTCAAAACCTGGGCATTCCGGCAGGCATACCCTTAACCTCACCCTTTAGCCTGCATATCTCGCCCCTCACCAGCATTGGGCATTGGCTTTTTTGTTATTGTTGTACTCTTGTATTTTAATGCAATTTTAATGTAATTTGTATTATGTTGTGATTTTTGTTATGTTGGAAACCGCCTCGTTATAAGAGAGGCGGTATAGAAATAAAATTTTATTATTATTATTATTATTACTCTTTGATTTTTTAAATCCCCCCTCCAAGTTATAGTACTGTAGTGAAAAAGTGTATTTTCACTGGTGCACTATAGCACTATGAGTCTTTAAATTTAAATTTAAAAGATAGGAAGAGAAGAGGATACATTTTTGTTCCAATATGTCTTAGAATTAAAAAGAAACCCACTTATTGGTGGGAATAACATGTTGCAGCTGATGCCAAGAATTGTCAGAAAAAACAACAGAAATGTACAAAGAAACACAAGAGCAATAGCAACAAATATCACTATCTCCTGATATATTTCTCTGTCTGGAGGAGCCCTCTCTTACCTCCAACTGCTTCAATTGATTATTAGGGAAATTAAAGTGAGGGGAATACCCTACGTAGGCTTCCCTAAATGCCTTAGAACAGTGTTTCCTAACTCCATATCCCTAAATGTTGTTGGACTACAACTCCCAGAATTTTCTGGGGTTTCTGAGAGTTGAAGTCCAACAACACCTGGGGACTCAAGATAGAGAACTCCTGGTTTAGAAGAAAAACAGGATACATGTGTGAGAAATCATTATTTTGGGAGCAGGGGAACTGAGGGAGGATGGCAATATTTTCTATGACTCTCTTGTATTATGGTGCTTAGGAATTTTGGAATGAAACCATAGTATCTGGAATTATTTAACTTACTGACACTTCATCCTCTTCCTCTTCCTCTCCAGCTCCAGTTTCCTGTAAAACAAATGCTCCATTATTTTCACTGATCAGATGGCTGGTTTAAACTAGATATAGGGAACAACCCTACGGCAGGTGTGTGTGTGTGTGTGTGTGTGTGTGTGTGTAGGCTGGTTATATTCAATTGTGGCTTCTCATCTGGTCCACCCAAGGGCATAAGCAGGGTGTTTGGGAGGGTGCAGGCCACACCTGGGTGACAGCAGAACTGGGGTGACACCACAACCACTACCCTAGTGAAGCCACTGCCCTGAACCCCAGCCGAATCCCTGCTGTTCCTTTCAATGCACGTCTGTGCCACCCACCCCTCCACAGGTCTTCTGCCCTCTCTTTAGACAGATCTTCCCTCTCACTGTGCAGTAGGAAGAATCTAAACATCAGAAGGACTCCCCCACAGTTGTACAGACAAGCACCAAACATGGATGTCACTTTGTCTATACTTCTTCTAAAAATTCTGGGAAATAGACATTAACTACCCTTGAAATACCATATTGCTGGGACCTTTATATTGGTCAGTATCAATTTGAAATGTTCAGCCAAGCAGTTGTCAGTAAAAGCTATACATGCAATGTTTGGGGTTTGTGAACCCATCATTTGGGGATGCATATTCAAAAGTGGGGTGGGCAATTGCAGAGAAGGTGGGGGTCACCCACACACAGACACCGTGTTCTGCACCACTGAGGACAAAATATGGCAAATAATGCAGGATTGGACATGAGAGGTTAGTTGGGGGGGGAAAGGACCCCAACCACCATGTTTTGTGCCTGTTTGAGTGGTTTTTATGTGGTTTGAGCCAAATTTGCTGCAATTAAAATAAAAAACTTTGGGGTGGTCTGGACTATTTGAGGGCCTCTTTGGGAGGGGTGAGTACCCAAACAATGGGGCCCCAAGGGCCTCAGGTATTCTAAAGAGTATGTCATTTATCTGCATGCAAATCTCCACAATTAAATATCTTTTTGACTTTTCATTTCAGGTGCAAAATGGCAGAACTGTAACTATGGTACAAGTATGCATGCAGGTTTCAAATCTATCACTGGTATGTGTGCGTGTGCGTGTGTGTTTAAACAATCCAAAGTATAATGAAATCACAAAAATTTCTAATCTCAATCTTGCTTGTTTAGGAATCATCCCATTAAAATATACATAACTAGAATTATTCTATTGCCACCAGTGGGAAGTAGACACCATCTAGCAGTATCCCTTCTCAGCTAAGGCTCTTGTGGACACAAAATATGTGCATTTATCTATCGATTATATATGTGTTAAACCCAAGTCAAAACAGAGATGTCACATTAAAGGGTAAAATATTTCTGTTTGAGGCAATTTGAAATTCCCCCCTCCCCTCCTTACAGATGAATCTGTAGGTAATCCTTTGACTATAATCTCCATTAACATTAGTTAAGGTCAACAGGAAATGGAGAAAATAGCCTTAGGCAGCAGACCTAGCTCAGGAAGACACTGCAATCAATGCAGCTGCCGTTCTCTCTCTCTTTCTCTCACACACACTTTCTTTCTTTCTTTCTTTCTTTCTTTCTTTCTTTCTTTCTTTGATGACCATTTCTGCATTTGGATATGCATTTTCACAGGAAGTGCCCAGTAAGGTCTACCACCAGTGCCTGTAGACTTTATTAGACACACTAAATACAGCATCATAACAATACCACATAAATGCGAAAGGGTGCGTAGATCAGACGACATTGCCCTTTTGTGTTTATGTCAGAATCCAGTACCTTTTTATTGATGGCTGATCCCCTATGGTGTTTTAGTGCCAGCATTGCCAGTGTGCAAAACCTTGGGCCATTTAAAGCGAACACTTCCAGGTGAGATCGGGACATCCAGGCAAGTTTCACTCTTTTTATGACCCTCCCCAGGTTACTTGGGATTTCTAAAGTGTGTTTTTAAACTTTTAATGTGTTAGTTTTGTTTTTATATTTGAATTTCCCACAAAACAAAGTCTCCCGGAATTTCAAATAAGGAACTGAACAGGGCTCCATTTACTTCTTCTTTATTGCCGGGGCTGCCTTTACTGGGAGAGGAAGGTAAGTGCTGGGGGGAGGTGTTCTTTTGCTGGCATAAAAATTAGTTTTTTATGCCAGCAAAAGAATGTTTGAAGGGGGATTGTCTAATAAACTCCTGTGTCTCCTTTTATTCCTAAAAAAAGGTGAGGAGATACCATTGAAATTGCTAACAGTGCCCCAGAGTAATGCTACATCATGAACGCTATAGGAAATCAATGGAACAAGGAAACCAATGCTGCATCTGTACTGCAGAAATAATCCAGTTTGATACCACTCACAACAAACTACAAATGCCAGGATTCTGTAACATGGCAGTTAAAGTGGCATCAAACTGGATTAGTTCTGCAGTGCAGATGTGGCCCAAGCTACCCACCCCTGTTGAGAGCCCTGCTGCAGCTTCCCATTGCTACTACCGGTTAATCCCACCAATGTCCACTGAAGTAAGAGAGGGCAACCGCTTCATTGATGGCCTCATCAAAGCTAGAACTGCTCCTGTCACCAACCACTGTCTCAGGTTGTATGTCTGTTGATGTTTCCAGTGAAATCTAGGTCAGGTTCATAGCTTAAAATGCTGAATTGGGCTGGTCGGAGTATAGTGAAGAGGGCCAGCAAAGTTAAATAATAAAAACAAATGAGGCAGTAACCTTAGAAATACTTGCAAATACATTAGCAGGAACACAAGGGCAGCACTTTGAGATCAGTTACTAGTCTGCCCTGCTTTATGACAATAGACCACAAAGATCTGGAGATTGGCTTCCAGATCTCCCCTCTCCTGTGGGTGTATTTCCATACCCTCAAATATTTCACAGATGGAAACTGGGACACATATGGCCAAGCAATATCAGAGTGTGGTCAAGATGGCAAAAAGTTATTAATGAAGAAGAGCAAAGAAGCTAGGAGAGACTGCAATGTTTGCTTTTGCCTAAGCCTACTGGGAAGGGCAACATTCTACTGCCTCTTCTTCCCCCTCCCAAGTTAGCTGAGTTAATTGATTACTTTTGCACTTTGAACTCAGTTGCAGCAACTGAAGTAAGCTGAGGACAAAGGGGGAAATTGGAGGAGGAGAGAAAAATGAGAGCATTATTAAAATGCCTGAAAAAGAGGGGTGACAGAGGATTAAATCAGAGCTGGCCCTGCCAAATCCGGATAGCTGGTGGGTGTGCATTCCTGATCTGGACTGAGAACCAGATAGAATCATAGAATTGTAGAGTTGGAAGAGCCTACAAGGGCCATCTAGTTCCACCCCCTGCCATGTAGGAATAGCCAATCAAAGCATTCCCAACAACTGATGGAATTGATAACTCAAAAGTTTAAAAGTTAAGCCAGTTAAGAAATATAAATTAAGAATATCCAGAATTTGTGGGGCTGCAGATAACACCACCACCACCACTACCACCACCTGGGATCTAGGTCTTTCAGGCACACCAACTGAAATGCTGTTCCAGCCCATAGGATCCATTCCCTCTTACCCAAGATTGCACAGAGGCCACAGAAAGAAAAGCAGCCACAAAAAGGAACCACATCTTCTTCATCACTGCTGGACTCTTCTAGACAACTGAAATTCTTGGACTAGGGCTATGCCCTGTGCGGCCACATTTTATACCTCATTTGGCAGGCTTGACTGATCAAACCTAATGCTACCATTGTCCAAAGCTATCTGTTCTCTTCCTCTATGAGGAAATGATGAGGATAGCTTTGCATTATGCTCACAAGCTAAAAGGGAAAAAAAATAACAAAGGGTAAATTATGTTATTGCTCATTACTCTGGAGGTCTCAAACTATGACCTAAATCTTATTGGTTAGTCCCAACTAGGGATCTAACCCATTGAATCACCAGTCAACACAGAGGTAAACCCATTGATTCAATGGGTTCACTCTAGCAGAGGCTAATCTTTTCTTTTAAAAATAATAAAATTGTATATAATGCTTACTCAAACCTGGCTCTTTTATAGCACATAGAAATATTTCCTTTGCACAGATCGATACGTCACTCTCTTTAACCAACATAACAATCAGTGTGATGTGCTTGTCGGAGTGCTAAACAAAGACCAAAAAGACTACAAAGCTATTAGTATGTAGACTGGTCATCTCTCGGGTTCACCTACTTAGTAGGGTTGTTGTGAAGTAGAGACAGTGCGTGCATGCTGCTGAAAGGTTCTTGTAGGAAGGATAAAACTGTAACAAAAACAGACCAGGTATAGTATGCTTTGCCAGCCTTTGTTTATGAATAATTTGTTTTTGTTATTTTCTGTCGAGTCAACTTTGAGTTTTGACAACACTATAAATGAGAGACGTCCACGAGCTCTGGTCATGAAGAGACTATTCAGGTCTTGCAAGCTCAGGGCTGTGGCTTTCTTTATTGAGACAATCCAGCTGTGATGTGGTCTTCTCTTTTCCATGGCAGTTAAAGTGGTGTCAAGCTGGATTATTTCTACAGTGCAGATGCAGCCATGGTGCGTCCAAAGTATAATAGTCTCAGTTGACTCATTTTGAATTCTAGTGAGAGTTCAGGTTTGATTCCCTCTTGGACCCATTCATTTATCTTTTTCCCCTGGTATCTGTAGAACTCTCCTCTGGCATCACACTTCAAAAGATTTGATCTCTTCCCTGTCAGCTTTCTTCACTGTCCAACTTTCAAAACCATACATAGAAATTGGAAATACTATGACAAGGATGATCCTGCCTTTGGTAGTCAATGATATGAATATGGTTCATTATTTTCAAAATGGTAGCTAGACTTCCTAGTTCCTTTCTGCATCTGCTTTTCAGGATATAGTATTAGTTTCTTTGACCCTATATTGGCTGCTGTTTTTCTTTGGGATTTAGCATACACTATCCTACCTGGTATGACTATTTCCCTGTGTTGTGGGATGATTGTTTCTACAGTGGGTCAATAAATGCAATATTGTCTTGAACTGAATGTCATACTACTTCTATCAGAACATTTTTCTGTAGCATTTGTAGTCATGGACTAGATTAAGATCTGGACATACAGTGCAATGCTTACTCAGCCAAATCAAGCACCCCCTTATATGGCCACCAACCTAGCCTGTACCAGGGTGGTGAAAGTGTGTCCTGGGGGATACAAATCCCAGAAGCACCCCCAAACCCACAGAACAAAATAGTTATTCTTTTTTTTTTTTTTACCCAAACACCAAAAACAGCTTAAAACTGTCATAAAATGCAACCTCACAACCCCTCAAGACCCATAGGTCCCTTTAAAAGATGAGCTGAAAAATCAGCAGAAAACAAAACTGAAAGTTTCATTTCCTGTCATGTCACATGTGTTGGCTTCACTTCCTGTCATGATTTCACTTCCTGTCATGTCAGGTCTGCTGGTACAGCCTATAGGGGAAAGTGCAGGGGTGAAAATGCCCCCCATTCCCTCCATGCTGTCGAACCCCATTTTAGATGACAGAACTTTCAGGGCCTAGAAGATGACACTCCAACACTCCAGGGCAGTGTTCCCCACTTCTCAGAAAGGGATGAGTCCCCAAACATCTTTCTCAAACTTCCAGGATCTTTAGATATAGGACCCACTCACACTGCACCATTATAGTGTTGCATTCCATTTTAACTGTCATGGCCATGTCCCATGGAAGCCTGGGACTCGCAGTTTAGAAAGGGCATTTAGCCAGAGAGTTCTATCGCCTCACCAAACAACAAGCTCAGGATTCTGTAGGATACTGTCATAGCAGTTGAAGTAGGATGGTGCAATATAATTGTGTAGTCTGACTGGGCCCATAGTTTTTACAAGTCCCATGGCCTGATCTGCTCCAGGATGCTTTCTGTCCCAGAAAGGTCCAGATCAACTACTAGAGAGGATACCTCATATGTGCACATGATAGATGCAATGAGATGCTTTACTAGATAGACCATTGCTATGTTTCATTCGAGTTCTTCTGCACTTGCAGGAAGTTTTCTTTAATCAAAGATAGCATTCAGTAATATAAGCCTCACACCTGCAATCTCATGCCAAGCCCTGATGGTTTTGGCTCATCTGTCTGATCCATAACATGACTGCCAAGTGCTTTTATCTATGCATGATGCTCTTTCAACTAGATGCTGATAAGGTTCATTTCCTCAACTTCCCTTATCAGTGATTAGCCTCATTTTACAAATAACATTGTCCAAGAGTAGCAAAGTCACTTGATTCAGTTAAAGCCCTTAAATGACAGGGTGACTATATTGCTTGGAGCCAACGGAAAGAGGCAACAAATTTGGACTTCTACGGCCACTTAGCCAAATCTGATTGCCTCTGCGTGTCCAGTCATATCCACTACCAGCTTCCTGGTTGGTTATATAGGTCCATCATAGTGTCATACACATGACCTAATCATTGATTGAGTGAGATCACAGTTATGAAGCAGCACTTTTAAGTAAAAGGAATGGGCCTGAAGGAATAGCATATGAGAGGAAAGCAGTTGCAAACACATGTGAGAAAATGGAAAAGCAGGATGTGAGGTTTCAAACACTGATTTACACAATGAAATTTAAATAGCAAAAAAATAAAAAAAATCCTCACAGCACAACTGTAAAGTGCCTTATCCACTATGTTTTTGGTAGCCAAGAATCATTCTGGCTCCCACATTTTTCTGTGACACCATTTCCATCAGATGCTTTAGTTCATTATAAGATTGAACTAAGATTTGTGTTGGAATTAAGAAAAAACCAGGTCCTTTGACATTTCCAATGTGTTCCTTAGACATACAAGGGCATGATGTGGCTAAAACTGGTAGAAGTCTGTTGGTGAGACTTGTAGGTTGTGATGCATCCCCCTCCTATAATCTGAGCACCAGATCTGTGTCATCAAACAAAGCTAATCATAATATTCCTGGGGGGGGTAATTATTTGTCAACTAGAGATGGGGTAGAATTTAGTTTGGTTTGCATTTTCAAGCAAATGGACTGATTTGCACTTCCCTGACAGATATGTTGATTCAAATAAGTTATCCTTCAGATTTTGTACTTCTCTGAATTTTGTGATTCAGATCTTGGCCCAGAAATTATTTTTAAAATGCAAATATTAGGGGAAATTATACATGTTTATTATGGCTGGGACAACTACATGCAGGAGCAGAATGTATACATTGGTGGCAACTGTGTTTGAAATTAGGTATTATTTCTCTCTCTGTGTATGTGTGTGTATATGTTTGTGTTTTAATTTTTAGGTTCATGCAAATGTTGGACAGAAGATATTTATGACAGAATATAAGCAAAACTTATCCAGACCTTACATAATTTGAAATGTCCAGATTAGTTAACAAAATAGCAACAAATGTGAATTTTATCATCTGCAAAACTTAGGAAGAGAGGCTTATAATGTTGCCACTGCTAGATGACTGAAATCTTCAGGCGAACCGTTCACAATCTTGTCTCTCAAGAAAGATTTGTAGAAAGTAGGGCAGCTGATATTGGGATGTGTGCATTTGGCTTCACAAAGATACAGCAGGAAATCATAGTAGCCACAGGTGTGATTGACCCTTTGGGTGTTTTCCCAAGGATTAAAGAAGTAGGACATAAAGTGTAGATTGTCCATTCCTGCAGGTGAAGTGCCAACAATCATGCCATGCCATGCCATGCCTAGTTGCCCTTTTTATCCTCCTTTCAATTGGATGCAATGATGTTATTCTTATGATTGTCAGGTTGATGCAATCTGTCCTTTGACCTTTCCTTATTGATAATGCTATAATCTGGTTTATCCCCTTTAGACAATAGAGTCACTGGTTCAGGCCCACTGAGGCTTGCAGAGTGATGTATAAATGCCACAGACTGGACTAGCTAGTACCACAAGGAGAAGTTCAATCTCTGAAAGAGTAAAGAGAAGACAAAAGACAAGATGATGCTCTTCCCATTGCTGGCTGCTCTTTTCCTGGTGGTATCTGCCCAACATGGGGTAAGTGTTCAGAGTATGGACTTTTATTAGTTATTAATTTGCAAAGTTAGAAATCAATTAGGGATATCCATCTAAAGATTTCTATATCAGATCAATATATGAACCTCAGCTATCTACTTTTGTGGCTACGTGAACCTCTCCTTTCTGTCTATATTCTCTTCCAGCTTTCCTGTACTCTTTTCTGACTCCACCCTCTGGCTTTCTTTGTATCAATTTTGTTCACCATAATCAATCCCTAATATCATGTTTGTAATGGTTGAATGATTACTAGACCTGTCTCTACAAAATCCTAGTTCCAAGGTTTCCCTAAAAGGAGTGTTCACTTGCTTCTCCCAAGTTAATGAGTCCACTCCAAGTTTTATCCCAGAATTTTAAGAGTTATCCAAGGTGCTGAAGCTGTTATGGGGCTAGAGTCCAGCACCAGGTGGCACAGTGGTTAAATGCTGGTACTGTAGCTACAACATTGTGAGTTTGTTCCTACAGGGCTCCAGGTTGACACAGTCTTCCATCCTTCTGTAGGTTGGTAAAATGAGTACCCAGCTTGTTTGGGGCAATCAGCTAACACATTGTAAAATGCTTAGAGAGTGCTTAGCACTATAAAGTGGTGTAGAAATGTAAGTGCTATTGCTATTAAATAGAGCCATTGTCCTCTCTCTAAGGGTGCAGTGTGCAAATCCTGCACACCTCTTATAAAAGTTGATTAGAAACACACTTTGCAAAACAACAACAAAAAACTCTAAGTTTTTAAATTAAAAGACCCCTGCTCTCTTGGCAGATTGCCATACCCTTTACTACACCCGAGCAGCTAAAATTACATAGATCTAAGGTTGATATGGAATCAGTTACATTTCTTCCAGAAAGCTTCAAAACTAATTTGCACATAGGGCAAAAAAGGATTTCAGTCTCACATTTAGCATTACTCACGAAGCTACTCGGCATGAAGGGCTGTAATCTTATACTAATTTACCTAGGATGCCAATTGGACCTCCTTACCGGTAGACAAGTATAGAATTGCACCACTGATGTTTAATGCAATGCAGTCAGCTTTTAACCTGCAGTGACCTTCCTACTCTATTTCTGTGTTTGTTTGTACCTTTGGTTCTGCCTTTCCTCCTTATTATTTTTCCTGTGGGTGGAGTGTAGTTTGTAAGATTTTGCAGATGCCAACCAGTATTCTCTTCCTCCTTCCTTCTCTTTCCCCCTCTATTGCTCCCCTACCTCCTTCTCTTCCCCCCTGCATAACTCTGTTGGGCACTATGTAGATTGACACTAACTTCTTCTTCCAGCATAAGCATGAATGCGAAAATCATGGTGAGCATGGTGTAGGACATCATTTTGAGCAAGACACTTCACGCGAAAATACGGCGGTATGTTTGATGGGTTTCCAGTATTTATGCTCCATATTGACCACGGTGTGCCAGTGGTTCTCTCTCACACACTAAACGAAGAACCACAGATATATTTTAAACTAACAAGGAGATGACTCATCCGTATGATAAAATGCAGTCTCTAACATTTTATCACTAATAAAATAGAATCCAGGGTGAGTCTAGGCCTATCTATCTGGCTAGAAATAGGCTGAAGATCTATGCAGAGTTGAATAGTCTTGTCTTCTAATCCTAGGTTCATCACCAGGGCTAGGAGTCAGAAGCCTAAATCCAATAAATAATCCTATGGTAGACCCATTGAATCAATTGGATTTGCATACAAGTTGACTTAGCAATTGAGTCATTGGATTTACTTTGCTTGGAACTACCAATTGCCGGAGGTTAACAATTGGATTTAGGACAGATTTTCTCCTGATGCCAATCTTCTGCATTATCTTGCACCTATTGAAAAGCTGTTGTTCACTGCTATATTGGGAAATAAACAATGAAAGGATGGTGTTGTGTTAGAGGGAAGAAGCTACACACCAGGTCTGACACTGAGTGCTCCGGTTTTGTGATTGCCCCAGCATCTGAGCTTCAGAACTTGTGGATTTGGGGCACAACCAACTACTTTAGGGGTGCCCATCATCAGGGACATCAAATAAGTAGCAAAGAAAATCTATATATATAATTATCTTGGGTATGTTGCCTTTCCCAGCATGCTGATTGGCTGCTTAGGAAACACACCCAACCAATCCCCACCCAAATGCAAATTCCCGCTCCACATCACAATCCACTCAATCTGCATCACTGCAGCACAAGGGCCCCTCTCTCCTCTCCCTCCCTCAGCCACTTAACAGGCACAGGCTGTGATGAGATCCAGGCAGTCAACTGGTGGCAGTAGCAGACTACTGCTGCTGCTGCCCCTGGGACAGAGCCGGGCAGTCAACTGGTGGTGGCTGCAGCAGGGTAACAGAGCAAGTCGACTTCAGCAATTCCAGGAAAAGTGTAGAACAACAATGATATATTACTGTTGTACTTTGATTGCCAAGGATGGGGAAAGAAAATACTTGTGGGATTTTCAGCCTTGTGCACCAAAACAATGTGGCTTGCTTTGAGGTTGAGGTTGCACACATTTGCCACATTGCTGAATGCACCAAAATACCCTAGGTGTGGTCTAACATTTGAAGAAATTCATATACCAAAATTGGATATAGTTACATCCAAAAACCATATTGTGGTGGTAGCTTAACAGGCCAACCAAAAGGTGCAAGATGCATCATGCTAGCATTCTAGACTCATAGACTTCTTGATCATGCAAAGATGGTAAAAAAGGGCAGACAAGAAAAGTGATGATATAAGAGAGTGCATACATATTAGCTTTAGGATGTTATTAGGGTTGCCACGTCAGGACCATCCCAGGCCCTGAGAAATTAGTGTCAAAACCTGAAACTTCAGAATGACCTCTTGTCATGCTACATGAGGCAGATCCTGGTGATGTTACAAGGATGATATACAAGTGATAACCTCTGGTGATGACATTAAACATAGCACATCAGACTCATTTGCACCAAATTTGCCATTGGCTTAAAAACACCACCAAGTCAAAGAAAATATATATATATATATATATATATATGCACACTAGACCAAGCTACACTAAAGAAAATAATTCAGTTTTTTAGAGGTGTAAAAATGGAAGGGTAATCATGTTCCAGGTTGCATGTAGTGATCCCTGGTGGTGCAGTGGTTAAATAACAGTACTGCAAGCCATGATATGAGTTCGATCCCAGAGGGCTCCAAGGCTGACTCAGCCTTCCATAGGTTGGTAAAATGAGTACCCAGCTTATTGGGGGGCAATTAGCTAAAACACTGTAAACTGCTTAGGGAGTGCTTTGCACTGATAAGCGGTATAGAAATATAAATGCTATTGCTATTGCTATTGCATGTTCATTTGGGATTTGAAAATGGCTGGTTCTTATGAAAGAGAGAGAGAGAGAGAGAGAGAGACTCCATCCCTTTCCCCACGAGAGATTTCCCCTTCCCCCTAGTAACTCCAGTTTTATCTCTCTTTTTTTCCTGCAGGATGAAGATGTGGAGAAAAGATCTGTTCAGGGTGTAAGTAGCAGTGTGGCATGTTGACCAGTATGAGACATACAGATACACCATTCCTCTTTAAGCAGAATCTCTAGTCTGGGGCCCACGAGGCAGCTGGGCTCAATGTGGCTCTGCATAGACCCCAGGCTTACTCCCTGGGCTTCTCCAGATAGCCACACTCCATTCCCATAACATGAGAAAGGTGGTTACTCCCAAGCTTTTGTATGGTTTTTACCCCCCCCCCAAAAAAACCTACCAATAAACTGAGAGGCCTTTCTGAAAGGAAGTCATGGATTTAATTCTAAAATATGCCTGTGGTTTCTCTCTCTCTCCTTCCACATCACTTATGAAGCCCTGAGAACCTTCCTAAAATTGAGTTTGGCCTCAGGTATAAAAGAGCTTCCTCACCCTTGCTCTAACTGAGGTGTAGACAACCCCAAGTGTATCTACACTGCACACTTACATCAGTTTCATATCATTTTAATTGCTATGGCTCTATCCATAACAGAATCTGGGGATGTGTAGTTCTATGAGCTACATAGAATCCTGAGCTGAGAGGTTGGAGTTCACTATAAACTATAGCACTAGGGCTCTTTGCCAGGGAATTTGCAGTACCTCAGCAAATAGCAAATCCCATAATTTGTTAAAATGGCACCAAGGTGGTTTAAGTGGCATCAAACTGCTCTATGTGTGCAATACACAAGTATGTTGGGGCCCAACAACACTACATGGTTATTGTGCTACATTCAACTTTAACTGCTGTGGTGATACCCTATGGAATCCTGGGAGTGGCAGTTTAGGAAGAATTCTCAGCCAAAAAGCCCTTGTACCTCACCGAAGTACAAAGCCTAGGATTCCATAGGATGGAACCATGGCAGTTAAAATGAAATAATCATGTTTCAATTGTGTGCTGTGAATGGGCCCCTGTTAGCCTCCAAATGTTCTTGAATACAGCTCACAGGAGTTCCAGCCAGCAAAGACAATGATCAGAAAAGAACTAAGTCTTTGTCCAGAATATTTAGAGATGACAAGTTTGCCTAGCCCTGCCCCGCTCTAAAACTTAACCGAAAAATGTATACCAACATCTGTTCTCCCTCTTTTCTTTCTGCAGTTTGTTCCTCCACCTGAAGAGGTGAGTGCAATAAAATGATACAAAACTGCAATGAGGCAATACCTACTTGACTATGGAGATTATCAGACACAAGATGCAAGATGCATTCTTGATCATGCAAATATGGTTTTAAAAAAAGGGCAGAGAAGAAAAATGATGATATAAGAGTCACAGTGCCTATGTACTTGCTTTATGATGTTATTAGAGTTGCCAAGTCAGGACCATCTCAGGCCCTGTGAATTTAGTGTCAAAGCCTGAAACTTCAGAATAACCTCTTGTCATGCCACATGAGGCAGATCCTGGTGATGTTACAAGGATGATATTACAAGTCAAAACCCCTGGTGATGACATTAAACATAGCACATCAGACACATTTACACCAAATTTGCCACTAGCTTAAAAACACCACCGAGTCTAAAAAAAAATAAAAGAAAGAAAGAAAAGAAATATATAAATGCACACACTTTTCTGGGCAGCATTCTTGCCCTGAGATTCCCTGCACCCAGCCTGAGGAACAGAGAAGATGGTTCAGATCCTGAGATTGATGCACAAGCCCTGAGAGTTGGAACCCATAAGTGTTGTATAGGAAGTACTATATCTTTGTAGATCAGGGAGGGCAACCTTTAGAGGGCAAGGTGACACATTAGACCCCCCAGGAGACTTTCAAGTGCCACACACTCTGCCACACCTCCTTCACAAAAAGAAGTTTAAAAATTCCCCAATATATCTCCAAATGCTGTGAGGGAGAGTCTGGGGGCATTTTCATCACATTTCCCCATGGGCTATGCCAGACCCAGGAGAGCTGGATGTTTTTGGCAAGAGGAAGTTACCCAAAGGCTACTTCCAGTTCACATCCTCTTTCCATGGCTAAACAGGAATTTGAACCCTGGTCTCACAGAGTCTTGGTGCAGCACTCAAATCACGACACCATGCTGGAATCATAAAACACATCATTTTTGAGAAGTGTAAAAATGGAAGGATAATTATGTTCCAAGTTCCATCTTCATTTGGGATGTACAAAATTAGTTGGTTCATATTTAAAAAAGCAAAATCTATCTCTCCCCCATCCCTACCCCCAAGACTTTGCCCATGGTCCTGGAGATGAAAAAGCAGGATCTAGTAACTGCAGTTTTTTTTCTTTCTTTTTTCTCCTTACAGTTAAAGGTTGTGGAGAAAAGATCTGTTCACAGTGTAAGTAGTAGTGTGCCATGTTTACCACTATGAGATGCACTATTCCTTCGTAGGCAGAACTTCTAGTCTAAGAGTGGGGAACATCAGGTACTGGGCAATCTGTTAAAGTAGCCAATGGAGGCACAGTTCCAGGAAGCCAAAAAGGGTTATAAGGGATGGGAGGACGGTCATGATTGCCCAATATTAAATTTAAAAATAAATTCAACTCTCTGAATAGACTTTTCAAAAACAACAATATCCTCATGTTCACACAGGTACTGAGAATTTGTTGTTAGTAGTCCCTAGAGCTCTCTTTGTCCACAAGCCTCAGTACCAAGATTTCCTTAAAAAGAATAGTGGCTCCCATATTAATGAGTCCATCTCAATTTTCATCTCAGAATTTAAAGGAATTATCCAAGGTGCTGAACCTATTTTGAAGCTAAAGTTCTACACTTTGGATAGAGCCATTGTCCTCCAATTATGGGTCCCATGAGCAAATCTTGTACACACGTCTTATACCAGTTGCTTAGAAACCTGTATTGCCAACATCTGCCTTTTTACATTAAAATGCCCTAGTTCTCTTGGAAGATTGGCATGCCCTTCACTAAACCTGAGCTGCTAAAACAACTTAGGTCTAGGGTCTGACATGGAATTAATAGCGTTTTCTCCAGAAATCTTAGAAGCTGAAGTTGTACCCCAACATCCACAAGGTTTCAGTTCCCATAATTACCGCAGATCCAAGAAACCACAGATAACAACAAATGCCATTGAATGTAATGGGACTTGTGGTTACACACACCACACCATAGAGTTCTAGGCCTTGCAAGGCCTAGAAAATGTCTAGAGAGGTAGCCTCTCTAGTCATTTTCTAAGAAGACTCTACGGTATGTGTTTCTCTTTTTGTGTCCTGTGAATAACTGAAACTGTGGATATTGGTTCCCTGGTTATGAGGATCCAAATGTAATTTGCAAATGGATCAGATTAATAAGGATTTCAGCCTCACATCCAACAGTGGGCAGAAAACACTACAGCACATGTGGGCTACAAACCTATGCCCTCTTATCTAGGATGTCAATGGGACTTCCTTCTGAGTAGACAAGAATAGAATTGTACTGTTAATATCTAATGCAATCAGTTCCTCCCCTACTCCATTTCTGTGTTCCTTGTTTGTATCTTTGTCAATCCCTTTCTTCCTTATTGTCTTCCCTGTGGTTGGAAGTATAGTTTGTAAACTCTTATGCAGGGCAGGTGGGAGGACAGAGCAACCAACTTTCTTTCCCCACTTTTTCTTTTTTTCTATTGCTCCCACTAGCTTCTTTTCTCTCCTACCTCTTCCTATCTAACTCTGTTGCACACCATGTAGATTGACACTAACTTCTTCTTTCCGCACAAGCATGAGCATCACAGTGAACACGGTGTAGGACATCACAGTGAGCATGGTCATCCACATGAACATCTGAAGGTATGTTTGGTGGGCTTCCTATATTTGTGATATGCATTGACCATGATGTGCCAATTTGCCCTTTCACCTAGTAGGTTTCCATGGCTGAGCAAAAACTTGAGCCCTGGTTTCCCAAAGTCCTACATAGTGCAACACTCAAATCACTAAACCAAGCTACACTACAGAAAATAATTCAGTTTTTAAGAGGTGTAAAAATGGAAGGGTAATCATGTTCCAGGTTGCATGTAGGGAGCCCTGGTGGTGCAATGCTTAAATGCCAGTACTGCAAGCCACAATGTTGTGAGTTCGATCCCAGGGGGTTCCAAGGTTGACTCAGCCTTCCATCCTTCCATAGGTTGGTAAAATGAGTACCCAGCTTGTTGGGGGGCAATTAGCTAACACACATTGTAAACTGCTTAGGGAGTATACTATTTAGCACTAGGGAGTAAATTCCCTAGGTTGGAAAAATGAGTACCCAGCTTGTTGGGGGGCAATGCCAGTACTGCAAGCCACGATGTTATGAGTTTGATCCCAGAGGGCTCCAAGGCTGACTCAGCCTTCCATAGGTTGGTAAAATGAGTACCCAGCTTGTTGGGGGGCAATTAGCTAACACATTGTAAACTGCTTAGGGAGTGCTTTGCACTGATAAGCGGTATAGAAATATAAATGCTATTGCATGTTTATTTGGGATTTGAAAATGGCTGGTTCTTATGAAAGAGAGAGAGAAAGAGAGAGAGAGAGACTCCATCCCTTTCCCCAAGAGAGATTTCCCCTTCCCCCTAATAACTCCAGTTTTATCTCTCTTTTTTTCCTGCAGCATGAAGATGTGGAGAAAAGATCTGTTCATGGTGTAAGTAGCAGTGTGGCATGTTGACCAGTATGAGACATACAGATACGCCATTCCTCTTTAAGCAGAATCTCTAGTCTGGGGCCCACGAGGCAGCTGGGCTCAATGTGGCTCTGCATAGACCCCAGGCCTACTCCCTGGGCTTCTCCAGATAGCCACACTCCATTCCCATAACATGAGAAAGGTGGTTGCTCCCAAGCTTTTGTATGGTTTTTACCCCCTCCCCTCAAAAAAACTACCAAAAAACTGAGAGGCCTTTCTGAAAGGAAGTCATGGGTTTAATTCTAAAATATGCCTGTGGTTTCTCTCTCTTTCCTTCCGCATCACTTATGAAGCCCTGAGAACCTTCCTAAAATTGAGTTTGGCCTCAGGTATAAAAGAAGTTCCCCACCCTTGCTCTAACTGAGGTGTAGGCAACCCCAAGTGTATCTACACTGCACACTTACATCAGTTTCATATCATTTTAATTGCTATGGCTCTATCCATAACAGAATCTGGGGATGTGTAGTTCTATGAGCTACATAGAATCCTGAGCTGAGAGGTTGGAGTTCACTATAAACTATAGCACTAGGGCTCTTTACCAGGGAATTTGCAGTACCTCAGCAAATAGCAAATCCCATAATTTGTTAAAATGGCACCAAGGTGGTTTAAGTGGCATCAAACTGCTCTATGTGTGCAATACACAAGTATATTGGTGCCCAACAACACTACATGGTTATTGTGCTACATTCCACTTAACTGCTGTTGTGATATCCTATGGAATACTGGGAGAGGCAGTTTAGGAAGAATTCTCAGCCAAAGAGCCCTTGCACCTCACCAAAGTACAAAGCCTAGGATTCCATAGGATGGAACCATGGCAGTTAAAGTGAAATCATAATGCTTCAATTGTGTAGTGTGAATGGGTCCCTGGTGGCCTCCAGATGTTCTCAGCTGCAGCTCACAGATGTTCCAGCCAGCATAGACAGTGGTCAGGAAAGAAAGAAGTCTTTGTCCAAAATATCTAGAGAAGACAAGTTTGCCTAGCCCTGCCCCACTCTAAAACTTAACCGAAAAATGTATACCAACATCTGTTCTCCCTCTTTTCTTTCTGCAGCATGTTTCTCTGCCTGAAGAGGTGAGTGTAACAAAAATGATACAAAACTGTAACCAGGCAACACCTAAGTGACTATGTCAAGGTTTCTCAGCATAGCAGTGGTTTAAGAGAACTGTTTTTTCTTCCTTCCTCCTCTCACCATCCATACTATAGGAATGATGCTCAACAGCCTCACAAAAGTATTAAAAGCATTTCTAAAAGGTCCAAGCTGAAATAAGGAAGCTCCTCTTTGCAAAAGGTCCCAACCTTCTGTGAAAAGAGGCCAAATGTTTCAGTGATATTGAAGAGTTTAGGCACACTAACAAGTAGAGATGGTGGTTAGTCCCCTGTCAGTGGTTCATCCTGGGTTTTCCTATGAACTTGAAAGGGGCTACCCATAGTAGCGAACCAGACCCCTAAATGAATTCAGCACCAGGATTAGATCCTTCACAGTTCAGGCTAAAACCCAGAGCTGATTCAACACCACACTGAATATACAAATGAAGGCCCTCATGTTCTACTAGTAAGCTTTCCAAAGGCTACTGGCTGGTCAGCATGTATAAATAGAACGTAGGACTAGATAGTCTATTGGTCTGATCCAGCCTGGCTGTTTTGATTTTCTTATGATCTGGGCCTCACCCATGTGATATTCCTCTTGGTGAGGTCACCTTCACATAACTATAATGGCAACATTAAGTTGCAGGCATCATACAATTTAGTAATGTGATGGTTATTGGGAACAGAAATTAATTTCTTGTACCTGATAGGAATACTACAACCAAAATGTTCCTTAGCAAGAAGGTCTTTCAACCAGGCCTGAAGTTGGCAATGGACACCACTGGGAAAGCACAAGGGTCCCACCTTCCAGGCAGATCTCTTATCCTCCCAACACTGACACTTGTTGGCACTTGTCCTGATGTCTAGCAGTGTATCCACACTGTAGAATTATTGCACCTTGACACCATTTTAACTGCCATGGCTCCATTCTAAAAAATCCTGGATTTTGTAGTTTGGTGAGGCACCAGAACTCTTTGGCAGAGAAGGCTAAAGACTTTGTAAAACTACACATCCCAGGATTCCATAGGATGGAGAAGCAGCACTTAAAGTAGTGTCAAACTGCCAAAACTCTGCAGTGTGGATATACCCTAGATATGTTCCCAGACATTTTCTCACAATGTGCTTGGTGTAGTGTGGCTTCAAGGAAGAAAATCAGTTTGTGGAATATACTACTACTACTAATATTTTATTTCTATCCCGTCCCTCTGCAACACAATCGGGGCAGCTTACAAGATAAAAGCTCCATAATCACAATACCCTAGCCCACCCACCCCTTAAAATAATATTAAATTATGAAGGATTAAAAACATACAATAATTAAAAATATATAAGAAGAAAAAAATTAAAACATACAATCACAGCCAGAAAGGACAGCCGAGTCTTGGGCCGTGATAATTATTCAGGAAAGGCCTGCCGGAAAAGATCCGTCTTGACAGCTTTTTTAAAGCTGTCTAAGGTGGTAATAAGATGGATCTCGTCTGGCAGGCCATTCCATAATCTGGGAGCAGCAGCAGAGAAGGCCCTCTGGGAGGTCACCGACAGCCTTGTTTTCATAGGCTGTAACAGATTCCTCCCAGAGGACCGAAGTGCATGGGGAGGATCATACAGAAGGAGGCGGTCCCGGAGGTAAGTTGGACCCAAGCCATGTAGGGCTTTAAAGGTCATAACCAACACCTTGTACTGTGCCCGGAAACTAATAGGCAGCCAGTGGAGAGCTTTTAGCACAGGTGTTATATGCTCTCTTCTGGAAACGCCAGAAATCAACCTGGCTGCCATGTTCTGGACTAGTTGAAGTTTCCGAGTCAAGCACAAGGGTAGCCCCATGTAAAGCGCATTACAAAAATCCAGACGGGAGGTTACCAGTGCATGTACCACCATTTTGAGGTCCCTAGTTTCCAGGAAAGGGTGCAGCTGGCATATCAGCCTAAGTTGATAACAGGCACTCCTGACCGTTGCATTAACCTGATTAGTCATCTGGAGCGACAGGTCCAGGAGCACCCCCAGACTGTGAACACAATCCTTGGAGGAGAGTGTAGTTCCATCCAGGATTGGAAGTTGTATTCCCAGACCTGGTTTCGGGCCTGTAACTGGTAGTACCTCCGTTTTGTCTGGATTCAGTCTCAATTTGTTTTTCTTCATCCAGTCCATTACTGCTTATAACAACACTTATAGGATTGTCTGATGTCCTCAGTATTGCTGCCAGATGAACCCATTAATGCAGAAAGAATCTCACTCAATCATACTTTTCCTCTTCAAATCTGGCCCTGATCTGAAAATGTTTCAATAGCACAGTGACTAAGATACCAAAGAGTCTCAGGACAGGATTTTTAAATTCATCCAACTCTGCTGAATATGAGCAATTGTCAAATTATATGAATCAGATCCAGGCTTTCTGAAGGACTGTCTCATCCAATGTGAGGCTGCTCAGGCAGTCTAGTCTTCAGGGGAGACCCTTCTCTCAGTCTCATCTCCTTCCCAGGTATAGTTGCTGGGATTGCCGGGGCTTTTGACAGTGCACCGTTTTGCTGATTTTGATGGATCTCAAGGTTTTTAATGAATTCCTTTTAACTAGGTTCCATTTCTACGGATACTTAAATTGCATTTTAATAATAAATTTGTGTATGTTTTTTCTATATGACTTTGCATGTGTTTTTACTACGTTTCCCAATATTGGTAAAAAGGCAGGTATATAAATGAATTATTATTCTAAAAACACATGAACAAGTAAATTTTTCCCTATTCTCATGTATGGGATGGAAAACCAGAAATCAGTAGCTCTTATTTTTCTCCCCTCTCAGGTGCATCCTGGTCCTAAACTTCCAGTTGTTAAAAGAGCTGCTGTGAGTATGCACTAATGACACACAGGCATTACATAAATGCATTACATAAATGCATATGCACATACATCAATACATTCCATCACTCCTCAAGTGTAAAGAGCAGTCACACACACACACACACACTTTACTAGTTCAGCAATTAGAAATTGAAACGGATAGCAGGAGCATATAAACTTCTCTTTTGTCTCCTTCAATTTGTGGTGTCGGATGTCATCAGACTGGAACCGATAACACCTCAGGGAAGGACTCAAGTATGTGGGGTGGGAGTACAGTAGAATTACACAATCTAACTCATGTCAGACCTGAGCATTGCTCATGCTGGTTTGGCTGACAGGAGGTAGAGCCCCTCCCCAAAAAATCTAGTGAACATTAAGGAAGGGTAAGTGGTGCACTGGTAAATTTTGAACTGTAGCCACACATTATGACATTCTACATAGGGTGACCCTCCCAAGGAGAGTTCAAAATGCATAAAACTGTATTTATCCATATGAACAAACCAGTTTTAGCAGATTTCATTTCCCCAGGAGGACATTTTTGTAAGCTAATTTTTAATCTAATAAGTCTTGAGAGAGCCAACATGGTATAATGGTTTGAGCATCGTACTACGACTCTGAAGACCAGGAGGCTTATTTCACAAGGAAGTAAAGCTGAAGTGCAGCTGGCTCATTTCATCTTCTGTTCTGCCTTACTGCATGACATTGTCATTCTTCAGTAGTTCTTCAGTTCTGATCGCATGGGAGGCAGTTGTAAAAGCGAGTCTTTATTCCTAATGGATTTTTCCAATTGGAAAAAAGACTCACTTTTGCAACTGTCTCCCATGGAACCAGAACTGAAAAACTATAACGGCATGTGGTAAGGCAGAATGGAAGGCAAAACAATCCGGCTGCACTTCCATTCTACTTCCATGGGCAATAAGCCTCCAGGATTTGAATCCCTCCTGAGCCATGGAAACCCATTGGGTGACCATGGGCAAGCCACATTCTTTCAGCCTCAGAGGAAGATAAAGGCAACCCCTCCCCCTTTGAACAAATCTTGCCAAGAAACCCATGTGATAGGTTCACCTTAGGGTCACCATTAGTTGGCAGTGACTTGAAGCCACACAACAACGAGTCTTGATTGCCTGTTCAAGACCATATAACTGCAAAGTGTTTTGGATTATAACAGGGATCACTCAAAACAGTATTTTGTTCCTTTGAAATCCTACCCCCTCCCCATACAATTAGTGTTGTGAATTGCAGCTAAACTCACAGGGGACACAGAAGCCTGAAGCTGCTGAGAGATGATAACATCGTCCTGCTAATGCATAAGCCCAAATACTTTGACCCTGAGAATCCTGACTCCACTGTACCATTGCTAGTGGAGAGGTGGTGAAAGAGAGAGAATCATATTCCATAGGTCCTGGGAAGTCCCACCACAACTACCAACCTATAGGGTGATTTGATGACTCCTATGATGGCTAGGGATGATGGGCTCTATAGTTAAACATTTCTGGAGGACCACAACATGAGAGATTGCTGAAAGTTCATTTAGACCAACTCGATATCTCATGACCATAGGAGAGTAATAGCTCTTTTATCTTTTTTTCAGGGTGGACCTGGAGGCGTAGGAAAAGAAAAAGGGAAGGGTCATGGCAAGGGGAAAGGAAAAGGAAAAGGGAAAGGAAAAGGAAAAGGAAAAGGAAAGGGTAACAAACCAGAAGAAGAACCTGAGGTGAGAAATAAGGATTAGTTCCCAAAGATCATGCAAAACTTGAATTCTGGCTTGGGTTCTATGTTGGCTATCAAATTCAACCTACCTGTTACATAAAGTAACCATTGAAAAAAAGATCCCAATTTCTTACACATGGGCTGGCATCCTGTTGGTGGCCTATGCATGCTTTATACCAGGGGAAGGCAAACGTGGAGGAATTGAGCACCATTTTCCCCCTTGTGTCCACCTGGTCGGCTGCACCAACAGACCATGCTGGCATGTTTTGTGAATGCTAGAAGTCATGCAATATCATTCCTGGCTGTCATTTTTGCTAGGAGTGGTGGTGGCCATTTTTGGAAGTTGGGTCAATAGGAGGGGGCATTCTGGGGGGTTGGGAGATGCAAACTGCTGCATTTGTGGGTGGTTTGGGGAATTTTGGGCCAGTTTTCAGCTGAAAAATCTCCCAAAATATTAAATTGGGGGGGGTCTGAAGGGGGTTGAGGGTTAATTGGGGGACTTCAAGAGTCTCACATATGGGTTCCATGAGTTGTATGTGACCCATGATCTGTAGCTTGCTCAGTTTTGACTTAGTTACACACATATCCTTTGATAATTGTTGCACAAGAAGCAATCTGGCAGCTCCTTGTACAATACCAGCCCAAACCTGCTGCAAAGGGCATGGTGGAGCTCACACAGACATTCAGGGGTCAGGGAAATGTGTGGGGTACATGAGAGCCATATGGGAGAAAAGAGCATCTGTCTCCTTCTCAGATCTCCAGTGTACTCCCTGGAGATCCAGGAGAGCTACTATTTGCTCCCAACTGCAGCTGAACCAGGGACTTCACACCCCCTCCCCATGGGCACTAAATGGAACTGGTGCCCTCTTTGTTATCCTTCCACAGGCAAGTGAAAACTCTTGTGTTCTCAGCAAGAAAGGAGCAGAAGAGATTTTGTGTTACTTCTATTTGGGGGGTGTACAGAAAAGCAAGGGGAGAGTATGTGGTCTGCAGCTGAGTCTGGGGGTTAAAAATTGGCTCCTGGATTCACCAGATTTGTCCAGTCTTTGGGCATTATCAGACTAGCATCTTAAAACACTGAAATAACGTGAGTAAGGAAGGCAGAAACATTGTGGCACCATAACTGAAATTATCAAACAACCAACACTTGTGTTTTAAGAACGGGATTAAAGGTCCTGTGACAATAACACTTGTCTTTGCATTACCTTTCATTAACAACACATTAACACTTTTAACTGGCCTGTGCATGTTCCTTGAAGAGAAACGTCCACTTACTTCCATGTTAGCCAGGGTGCAAGATCTCTGCAGTTCTTGCAAGAAGACACGAGTCCGCATAAAAACCAAATTAAATACAGATTGATATTGACGAGCTACTCACGGCTTAGCCCATGAATAAAAAGTGACACCTTATTCGCAGCTGGTGCACACACTGGCCATGGGAGAAGGACAATGTTGTCTGATAATTGTAGCCCTTTATGTTATTATCAGGCTGTAATGAAGTGATGTTTGCCTTGTCTGATAAAGTCCTTTGTGTAAAGTGTATAGATGTGAAGAAAATACATGAATATAAATGTGCTGATGGTCTCACAAGGGAGACTAATCACCTGTGGAGAAAAAGGGTGTAAATCTTTGGACATTTTGCTCCTGTAGGCAAGAATGAATAATATTATAGGTTGAGTATCCCTTATCCAAAATGCTTGGGACAAGAAGTGTTCTATATTATGGATTATTCAATATTTTAGAATGCTATTGAAGATTATGAGGCAAGCCTCTAAAGTTTTTTCAGTCCCACCATATTTTAAAGCATAATGTTCCCAGCACAAAACCCCCTTTTTTTCAGACATTGCCATAATAAAAAGAGCAGCTCCGCAATTATGGGAGCGCAACTGCCAGTGTTGATTACTTCCATGCTCACTGGTGAGCATGAGCCTGACAGTTCTTGCAAGAAGATGCCAGTGTGCTTCAAAGTCTGAAAGTAGCTAAATTAACAAACAAAATAAAGACATGAGCACTGAAACACACTTGACAGCAAAATGGACAGGTTTTTAAAAAAGAGTGTCCCACACCTAGTTTTCGCACTCCCACCCAGAAATGTTCTGGTGGGGACCACCCATTGACACTGTATTCACAGGGCATGCTTTCAGATTCTCACAGTTCTGGAACAAAAACACCATGCCAGATCTATTGACAGCTTTGGACTGTCAATAAAATAGAATGCCACGTAAACGATTGTATAATGCCAAAGCATGATGTCGTGCGATATTGGTGCCGTTTCTTGTTCCTGTGGCATTGTTACAATTCCGTATTTGCTATGTCTGATAATCTCCATTGTTAGGGCTATTGATGTTCTTAAATTTCAAGTAAAGCTGGCCATAGATAAAGACCAGGATATACTAAATCCCACGTTCTTTCTAGGAGGAAGTTTGGGAAGAAGAGGAAGAGTAAGCAATAAGGACCATACCACTGGTAAGTTCTCTCTTCCCTCTTATTTTTCAGATGTACATTCCTTAATACTACTAATCAGATGCCCTTGAGCTTTTGAACATCTGCAAATGTGCTGTGCTCTTGACCCCATTTTTTTCAATGAACACCCATCTTTGGAATGCATGTACATTTGTATATGTTTGCATGTCTCCCAACTGATCACCTTCTTTTATTTTTTACAGCACTCATCTAAATTCCATGGGATCAAGAACTGATACCTAGACTAGATACCTTATTCAGATCATTGTGTAGTGAAATAAAGTAGAGCTTATAAATTGGTGAGGGCAGTGTTGATGGTTGATTTCATTGGATTCTCTTCCATTGTCTTGCAGAACATATCATTGATTAGGGAAGCTTGGTGACAATAAAAAATAAAACATCTTCCAAAGCAATATTCTTGTCACATCCAGTTTCTAAGAAGTGCTTTCTTAAAACCACAGGCTTGCAAAGTCAGTCAAAAGTTACTAAGCCTCAACAAAAAATAATTACCAGCTTTACTACTGACAGAAACTGGAAACAAAAAGGGAAGAATTAAACCATCTTTTTTCCAGTTTTCCTAAAGTTTCCTTTCCTCACTCAGCAAAAGCCACTGAGTATCTATTTACAGCTCTGGGTTTAGCATTAAGGAAGGGGAACACCCCATAACATTTTGCTTCTTAATTGCAGATGGTATTGTAGATACATAAGCAGACTTTGGAAAATTACTGCTCAGAAAAACCTATGTTGTATTATAATTCCAAAATCCATATAGTAGTTACTGCTATAGGTGCGATATTTAAAAGTAACTCTAGTCTTTGCAGTCTAGTCACTTAAATAAATTCTGAATGCTACAAACTGCTGGCCTGCATGCCCCCCACCCTGAACTATACCAGCAGAGCTCTCTAGCTGAGAATTCCAAGTACCTCACCAAACTACAGATCCCAAGATTCCATAGGAAGGAGCTATGATGGTTAAAGCGCTATCAGATTGTTATATCTATAATGTCGATATGCACATATGACAGAATCCTGTTAGTAGCAAACATGCATGTTACTCAAGGTTATGTCCACATGTCTCTTGTTTCAGACAAGGAGCAAGTGGCTATTCACTAGCCCCTTGTGCTCCATCCAAAACCTTCCTCCTAGCAGCTATCAGTCCTCCAGGGATGCTCTTATAGCAGTTAAAAGGCTGGGGATGGTGGGGTGATTGAAGAGTGGAAACTGCCTTCTATTAATAAATAAATAAATCCTACTTTAGTTCTCCAGAGAGAGGGGAAGAGAAACAACCATGCCACAGCTGCACCCGCAAGTCTTCTCAGCTCCAGCTGTTGGGGTGAGGCAAGTGTGGACCTCTACAGATTACAAGTGTTACACTTCATATTCAAGGTCTGTCTCTATCACCCAATCCCAAATGTCCACTTTGAGTACAGTAGAACCCCTGTATCCACCGATTCATTATCAACTGTTTCAATTATCCATGGGACACAAAACAGCACACCTACCATAGAGTCTTTCTAGAAAATGTGTCCACTCTAACCATTTTCTAGGTCTTCCAAGGCAACTCTATGGTATTTTAAACTGGAAGTTCCATTATTTCCAATGGTGTTTGCTATTATCCATGGTTTTCGGTATCCACGCCCCCTCCAAACCAATCCCTAGTGGATAGGGGGATCCTACTGTAGATAGTTGCAGCTCAAAGCAGATCTCTCTCTTGCTTTGTCCTCCTGCCCAAACTCTCAAGACAGTGTTGTGTAGTGGTTATAGTGTTGGACTAAGAAACTGGGAGACCAGGGTTCAAATCCTCACTTGGCCATGGAAACCGACTGGGTGACCTTGGACAAGTCACACTCTCATCCTCAGAAAGCAATGGGAAACCCCCTCTGAGAAAACTCCAATATGGCTTTGTATTAGGGTCACCCTAAGTAAAAAAATGACTTGAAATCACACATAAACCATGTTCTCTTCGCTCAGCCCACCCCCATGCTTGATTTTGGCAGGACCAGACCACCTAGCTGTGGTTTATTCTTTGACAACAACAAGGATCATCTTTCTCCTGTCACTGTTCCCACTGCCCATATGAAGAAGTATAACCAAAAACTCAGGCCCCAGAGACAGAGGAAGGGGAGTAATGAATTACACCCATCCAAATGTCTCTGCTATCAGCCACTTCCTTCCAGCCTTATTAGCATGAGATGTAACTAACTGAAGGTAATTCATTAAAAAGTAACACATTCCTCTGCAAGCTCCAGCTTGGAGCATCTTTTGTAAACAGCTAGACCATAAAGCAGAGCTAGGTAAAGTGGAAATCAGTGGCAATATGTAACCCCTGAAAGACCATTTCTATGGCTCTTGGCCCCTGAGACACTCCTCACACACCAAAGTGTTTATTTGCACACACACCAAAAAAAGGGATAATAACCTTTCTCTGAAGATGCCAGCCACAGATGCAGGTGAAACATCAGGAATAAACTCTTCCAGAACACAGTCCCATAGCCCAGAAAAAAACCACAGAAAACCTAAAGCTAATAACTGCTCCCAGAGAGGCCTGGGGAGCTGTGTTCCACCTTTTTTTATAGGCAATAGTTTCCTCCTATCTTTTAACCCCAAACATACCACTTTCCAAAAAACATCACACCTGCAAGCTGATTTCCAGTCATTTCTGGCTTCATTTTTTGGGCATTTTTCAAAGTCCTTGTGACTATCAAGAGGTCTAAGGAGCCAAAAATTAGCCCCTAGGCCCAACACAATTCCTTAGTCTGGCCTTAAAGTGACAAACATTAGCAGAGACTGGCAAAGAAAGAGGCTGTTCATATATTTTGGAAGATAGGTTTATTTATTTGTAGAGAGGATTGGGGGAAATTTGCAGTGCTGAAAGGCTAAGCTCCTTCAAAAGACATCCAAAAGGAAGTGATGGAAAAGTGCTCAACAGCATCTGCTAGGAGAGACATCTGTGAGGGTGGACTTTTTACTGTAAAAGAAGAAAAGAAACATCAATAAGAATTCAAACCCAGAGAGAGACCGAATACAGCATCCAAGGGGGAAGGAGGAAGAAAGCACTTAAATCTTTCATAGAGATGCAAAGAACATTTTCCTCCTTGTGCAAACTATAGTCTTCTGTGAAAAAATACAGTTTTCTGAAAAATCCAAATTTCATTTTAGAAAAAAAACCCTGTGTTTTTGGCACAAATATTTTCTTTTGCACAAAACCAGCACCAAGGTGTGAAAAATCACTGGAAAAAGTACAAAAGCTCTCATAATCTTGCCCTGCAGGGGAAAAAACATTTGACATTCTTGCAGGCAGGAATAAAATAAGTGAAACCTCCCCAGCAACTCTCAAAATGGTGACAGGAAGGCTGTCACCATTTTGAGAGTAGTGGCAGAAGAAAATGGAGGTATTTGGGTTGGTACTGGTTTCTGGGGTGATTGTGGGGTTATTTTTGCATGTTTTCATGCATTTGGAGGTTGTTTTTTTAAAATGTGATTTTAGGTTAAAAATTTGCCTGATAATTGCACCAATGGGGGAGGGGGCTTCAGGGTCTATAAAAGTGTGGCCCAGATGCTGCATACGGCAGGAACTACACTTTACTCACTCCAGTGTAGGATCATGGTCATAATCTCCTTTGTGATGGCAAGAACTAAGTGCCATCCCATTTATGCAAAATGCAACTGATAATGCTATGACTGCAGATAACTTACATTAGGGAAATGCTTCCAGCACAGCATCATTTTGTCACTAAACATTACAGCTAATCAAAGCTTTCAAATAAAGAACTACTAATACTTATATAGGAGCAGCATGGTATAGTGGTTTGAGCATTGGATGATGACTCTGGAGACCAGGGTTCAAGCCACGCTCTGGCATAGAAACCCATTGGGTGACCTTGGACAAGCCACACTCTCTCAGCCTCAGAGGAAGACAAAGGCAAGCCCCTCTCTAAACAAATCTTGCCCCAAACCCTCTCATAGGGTTCACCTTAGGGCTGCCGTAGGTCAAAAATAATTTGAAGAAGGCACACAAACAACAACAACGCTACTTGCATAGTATATGACAGGTGGGCCAAGGTCATTTGTATTCTGTAAGCAAAAAAGAAATGAAGCCAAAGGATTTTACTCTTGCATTGAGAAACATGTGTGCTTTGTTCAGTCAGATTTATGATTTCCAAATAGCACAGCATGGGATGGGGAAGTGGGGTGGAAAGCTTGCTGAAAAGTTTCTGGGAGCTGTAGTTCTAAACAGACAGTTTCCCAAGCTTTGCTCTTGATTTGGGGAAAGTTACAAAAACTGTCCAAGAAAAATTGCTCACTCTATGTGGAATGAAATGGTAAGGCTCCCTGGACAAAACACATCAAGACATCACAACTGAGCTGTGCTTCATAAGGACTCAGGAATAATTTGATTTGTTTGCCATTGTGATAATAGGTGCTCCCATTATCTGGGCAGTACAGCCAAGTGGGTAAACAAAGGGTTAGTGAGGTGTGAGTTTAATTAATACAAAACAAGTTAATTTGTAGTTCCTAAACTAATATGTGAACTGGAAAGGGATGATCTTTGGTTTTTACACTTCTCTAATATTTACATTAGAATTTGTTTGTTTGTTTTTTAAAAAATTAAGATGAGTCTTATTGCCAGAAGCTATGAGATAGCTTTAGGCCTTATATGCAAATCCAAGCAGTCCGAGCAGTTAAAGAGGTCTTTCCTTCAATTACAAGTTTGCTTGGCTTATTTCAGAATGGCAGTGATGATTTTAGTATTGTAGTAATGATCTAATAAGCCAACCAATAGCTTTGGTCAATGTACTTTAGCACTGCAATAAAGAGCTCTTTCCTTCCAGTGGCTCAATTATAAGTTTGGTTGGCTTATTTTAGCACTTTCCCCTCATATCTTGTGAGCGTGCACACATAGAAGCCCCTTCACAAAATTTTCACATAATTTCCATGAAATTTTGTGCAAAACTAAATGACCAAGAACCTGCATCATACCTGTGTAGTGTAAATCTACACTTACATGGTTACATGGGGTGGTTGGGCTATGACACCCTTCAGCTCAATACTGGCAGATATATACCATCAGTAGCACAAGATGTCTGCTTACTGTCCCATTGTGCAATGGGAAATTCACAATGGCTGTTTCTGCAATCCCAGTGAATCAAATGGTACTTTGAAAGCACTGATGGATAATTACATATCATGAAAGAATGCACACATGCATAGCTAGAATCTTGTTGGTTTCACCCATTGACTCTCATGTTAAATGATGAATCAATACCTAGGTAAATTCAATTGATTCAGTCATTCTTCTTTAGTCACGCCTAATACTAAGATTTAACCTAAATTGTTACATTTGGGGAACTCCACATACTCAAACATGAACTGGATATATTGGTTGCACAACAGCAAAAAAGGTACAACTGTGGTGTTTTCTACACTGGCCAACCCCCTCCCCCAGCTTGCCCCCATTCCAGAACCCTGCAGGCAAGATGATGCAGGGTATTTGTCCCTTCGGCCCCTGGGCAATCCTCACTACCCCTGGGGCAGATACGGAGCTGGGGCTGGCATGGGGGCAAGCTGGGATAGGGCCCTCTACCACAATACAAGAAAAATCCTCTTTGCTCTATTTCTGTTGGATTGGGCCCCGCATATCCACAGAAGCCCATCTGGCACACCACTCCTCCATGCTGCTACCAGTTCCTTGGCTCTTCTGGAAGCCAGGCAGGTGTCCTGCAGCATGTGACCAAGGCTGATTTCATGCAGGGGGCCTACAGTCCCATGTTGTGGGTCCCCTGCGTGGCTTCCATATTAAGCAAGAAAATGGTGGCAGCAGCTTCAGCAATGGACTGGCATCCTGTTTGGACTAATCTTTTGTAGGTAACAGGTAGAAATGGGCCACCTCCACAGCCAGAATATGCTGGCATGGAACTAGTGTATCCTTGCTAGTATAGATAAGACCCATATGTGTAAGGCAGCTTGCTTGTGTGTATGATACCAACAGGATTTTAGTCAATGTTTTTTGTCCTCCCCACCCCCCAAAAAATCCTTTGTAAAATATGAAACATCACCAAAAAAATCTTTTGCCCATAATCTCATCCAACAAAGGGGGGTGGGTGATGTTTCATTCTTGTACGTGAGAGAATGAAATAACTGAACATTTCCATCCTTAGTGCAGAGAGTGGGGTACATTGGACATATGTAGAAGGAAAGCTGGGATTGGCTGAGAGTTGGAATATATGGTGGCAGACTCATCTAATGAGCAAACAAATAGACAGTAGATTAGCTGATGGATAAACAGGAAAAGAGCAATTTGTGGATTTCCAGTATTTACCCCATTGTTGTTAAAGCTGTTGTCACCAGCTGAGTTGCCATCGAAGCTGTCGCTATTCTATTAAAAAAAAATACATAAAATGATATGTTAGTATTTTGTGACTCCCTACGACTCTTGAGCCATTCCAGATAGCTTTTTACATGGTCTGTTTCCTGTGTGTTGAAAGATTTATTGTAAACATGTAGCATGCCTATAAGTGTCATAGTTAGCATTCTGAGGGGAACTGCAAATTCCCAGCTTCATTGCACACTTCATGCTGTCTCCTTATTTCACCACAATAACATGTTCCCAAATGGATACCTGACCAGCAGATTTGGTTGAATGTGTTTAAAACATTTAGACTGCTTTTGAAGCTCAAAAGCGATGTGTAGTGTTTTCCTTTTTATGATCCCTTGTATTGAACAATATCGTAGGGATCTCTAGTAATGGTTATCCAAAGCACAAATGAAAATTGTCCTTTGGAAATATATTAATGCAGTGCTAGACACTGTGGGTCATGAGTTCATACTTACTCCTGGACCTGCTGCAAAGCTGTTCTGTCTCTCCTCTCTCTGGCTTTTCTTTGCAAACGAAGATTCAGGAAGGACTCATCCCGCACTTTCTGCAAGTGCACTGATGACTAAAAAGGCCAATCCGAGATAAACAAGTCCGGTTGCAGAAAGCACAGCAGAAGGTCTCCTTGGGTGATGTTTTTGGGTTGTGATTCTTTCTGCGTTGTCATTTCTCTTCAAGACTTGTTCGGCGTGAGTTCTCAAATAAGGCTGCAGCATTGTGGATAGTGCGTCTCCATGCCTCCCAATGTGAGGCCAGGGCGGACCACTGTTGGTGATCAGTTTGGCCGAGCCTGAGATGTTGTTTCAGGGAGTCTTTGTATCGCTTTTTTGGAGCGCCCCTCTTACGCTGACCCATGGCGAGTTCACCGTAGAGTAGTATTTTTGGGAGGTGATGGTCCTCCATCCTAGAAACATGCCCTGCCCAGCGCAGCTGTGTTCTCAATATCATGGCCTCAATACTGGTGATCCCTGCTTGCTCAAGGATAGCAACATTTGTCACATAGCTGTTCTGTAGCTGTTCTGTAATGAAGAAGAAAAAAGAGTTGGAAGAGAAACAGACATGAAGCATAGCTCCAAACATGCAAGCATTAATCAAACTTTTATCAGTGGAATAGATACTATTTTCAGGAACAGCTGCCTATTTGGTGGCTTCAGGGATGTTCAATAGGTACTGCTAAAGTAATTCCTTAGAACCAGGAAGAATTATGAAAGAGACCACGGTCGTTGTGTTTAGATGCCATAGAGCAGGGCTGGGCAACTGCACATGGGCCAGGGGCCAATTTCCCTCCAGTTCAGCTACACACAGGCTACACCCCTGCTACCCCAAGTCCAAATACTTCTGTTTTCATCTGCAGCCACTCAAAATGGTGACAGGAAGACATACGCCTTCACTTCTGGTTGCCCTTCTGAAAGAAGCTGCCGAGGAAACCTTTGCAGTACCTCTCAAAATGGTGAAAGTGAGTGGAGGTGCATCTTTTCCTGTTAGCATTCTGAAAGCATCTGCAGAAGAAAAATAAGTGTTTGGGTTATTGTAGGGTGCTGGGTTGTTTGTGTGGGTGGGGATATTTTTTTCATGTTTTCATGCACAGGGAGAGTTCTGCATGATTTTAGGGCAAAAAAATGCCTTAAAATTGTGCCAATTCTTTTTTTAAAAAACAAATGGTGGGTTGGAGGGTTTGGTGGAAGCTGAAGGGGTCACAATTGTTGGGCCCAAAGGCTGCTTGTGGACAAGGGGCATACTTTGCCCACCCTTGCTCTAGAGTTTTCACCAGAAGGGTCTAAAATGAGAAACTTACCATAAAACCAGCTGTCAGAGGAAAAACAAATATGACCCCTTAATCTGATGGACAACTGAGATTGGGCAATTGACTGATCTCCTGTACTTACCCCCATTGTTGTTGAAGCTGTTATCACCAGCCACATTGCCATCAAAACTACCTTGATTCTATTTTAAAAGGGCATAAGATGATGTGTTAGTATTTTGTGGCCCTTCAGGTCTCTGAGCAGTTCCAGAAAGCTTTTTGCAGGGTCAGTTTCCTATACATTGGGAAATATAGTTGGTAGTCCCAACCAGAGTAGACCTATTGAATCAACTGTTGTCAACACTTATGTAAATCCAAGAGATGGAATGGGTCTACTGTAATACTAGTAAGGTGTGTGTGGGTCACCATCTAAACACAAAGCATTCTGACTATAAAACTCAGATTTCTACTCACTGCAACCTTCATCCTTTCTTCCTACCTGACCTCAACCAAATATGGAACCCAAACCAGCAGATCAGATATCTTCTCCAACTTCTGTTGACTTTAAAATGTTTAGTCCATTTTCCCTACAAAAACAGATGCTCAAATGCATCCCTCTATATGGAGGCTTGGTTTTTCTTGAACAACACTTGGGGGGATTTTTAAAATGGCTATTCAGATTCCAAAAGAAAGTAATGCTTTTGAAATACATTAACACAATTATAGGTTCAATAAGTCATTTATATTGTGGATACTTACTCCTGGAGCAGCTATAAAGCTGTTCTGCAATTAAAAAAAGGGAAGAAGTTAAGTATGTCTCCAAACATGCAAGCATTTATCGAGCTTTTATCCTCTTCATTTGTTTGCAGCATAGAAGAAAAAATCTTATCTTCTAAAGCAAAGGTCTACTACAATATGTCTAAGAAGAAGAAGAAGAAGAGGAGGAGGAGGAGGAGGAGGAGGAGGAAGAAGTCCAGTATGTGCCGTGTGGGGCGTGATGGAAAGAATATTTAAACAAT
Source organism: Gambelia wislizenii (assembly GCA_030847615.1). NCBI lineage: Eukaryota > Metazoa > Chordata > Lepidosauria > Squamata > Crotaphytidae > Gambelia > Gambelia wislizenii. Next base: position 28,304,321 of record JAUMIR010000010.1, on the reverse strand, counting down.
TGAGATATGTTTAAAAAAAGAAAAGAAAAGAAAGATGTGTTTCTTGTGTTCCAGGAAACCCCGATAAAGAGAATCCTGGATTGAAAAGAATCTTTTGCAGTTTGGGACTTCTGCACCATATTTGCTCTTGGGTTCATTGTGCCCTTTTCTGTTTAGGAAACAGCAGAGAATATAACATTTTGGCATGGAAAATTTATATGAAAAGTGCAACGGGTTCATGTTTTTTTGAAACCATGTGTTTTGATATATTTACACAATGTGTTTAGACTGACTTTGGTACCTTCTTGTCATCTATGTATTGTCACCTTGGCTATCTTGCATGCTATTTTTTCATATTGTACAGTGGGCCCTCTGGATCTGTAGGGGCTTGGTTCCAGGACCCCCTGTGGATGGCAAAAAATGTGGAAGGTTGTGCCCATATTATTAATTAGTGGTAACATGCATGTGTTGCATTAGTGCACCTATGTGCATGTCACCGCCATTTTAGGTATGGAACGTGACCGTCCATGGGTGGTGAAACCACAGATCAGGAGGGCCCACTGCAAGTATGGAATTCTGTTTAACTATGTATATATTTCCATTTCTCAGTTTTTCATAATTGTTAGAAATATATTTATCGGTTGTATGTCTTGTTGATGTGACAATCTTGTGTGTCCTTTGTATTGTGGTTGAGACCCTGCCCTTTTGTTGTTGATTGCCATCCCTGCCATAACCTTTCTCTTTCTCTAGAGGAGAAACAACTCTATAGAATTTTCTCCTTAGAGTTTTGAATTCTAAAACCATTACTGAGCTTGTAATAAACATAGAAAAAATAATCTGATTAGCTGATAAATGGGTCAATTTACACCTCTCCAGTACTTACACCATTGTTGTTGAAGCTGTTATCACCAACCAAGTTGCCATCAAAGCTGCGGCTGTTCTATTCCCCCCCCCCAAAGAAAACACAAAAGGTTTTATCAGGTTTTTGTAGCTCCTCATCTCTCTGAGCTGTAGGAAAAGCCTTTTACAGTGTCAGGCTCCAGGCAGATATATTGTACACTTGTGGCACTTCTGTCTACTCACTGCATACTTAACACTGTGTGGAGAACCAATAAGCTCAGGTGTTAATTTCCCCTGCAGACTGTCTAAATTTCTACCTCACACCTATCACCTTTTCCCAAAAGACTTTAATAAAAATATACATTTTGGCTTGGCACTGGGAAGAAATCAGTGTTGGCTCCAGTTAGAACTCTAAGGGGTGAGTATTTTACGACTGGGGTGCCAAAACCAAGAAGGCCCTCTCCCATGTCCTCTCAACATTGTATTGCCCCCAATGATGAGATAGAAAAGAGGCTTAGTGCTCCCTGGAGAACTACAAAGCTCAGATTTCCATCTCCTGTAGACAGTCTTCTAACTTTGCCCTCCAGGATATGTACATTTTCAAGCAGAGAATGTTGATACTGAATATACTAAAGTGATACTATGCTGAATGGAATGTATATGTCTGTGTGTTGATACTTACTCCTGGAGCAGCTGTAAAGTTGTTCTGCAAAATAAAATAAAAAATAGGAGAACTATAAGAACCATAGGAATTAGGCATGTACCCAAATGTGGTGATCATTGATTAATGGAGGAAATATCTTGCTGTGTTCTCATTTTTCCCCTGTGTGTCAATAAATACAAATCCTACCTCCCACAGCAAATATTTTCCCTCCCTATTGAGCTGACCCAATCAGGGGCTGAGATCCAGGATCTCATGTGCAGTGTGTAACACTCTGCATATGCAGCTCCACACCTCTCTTCCTTTCTTGCAAGTGTCAAGCATCAGGGGCTGGTGCTGCAGCCATTAAACAGCCAGGGGAGAAGGAAGGCAACCAAGCAGAGGCTGCCTCCTGTTCCCCTTACAGTTCTCCAGAGAGAAAGGAGGTCACAGAATTCCCTCTTCCCTCTATGCAGAGGACCACAACAGAAACAGGACACTATCTCTGCTACTCGATCACCCCCTTCCATCCCCCTTCCCCAGCCATTTAATGGCTATAACAGATCCCCCACACACACACCGGGGTTGGCAGCTACCTGGAGGGTGCTATGGATAGAGCACAACGGGCTAATGAATAAGGCCTTTGTGCCCTGTCGAAATCAAAATGTGCGTTTGTCTAACCTTGAGCTACACACATGTATATCATAACCCAGATTCCATTGTGAGTTTCCTACTTCTTCAATTGACTAGCCATTCTCCATTACAGTTCGATAGCACCTTCCTTCCTAGTACCTGGGATGGAAAAACCTATCACTCTCAGTTTTGACTTTTTCTAACACCGAGTTTGCTTCACTCCATCATGGAGTTTGGATGTTTCCAGAGTCCTCATGAAAGTATTTATTTATTTATTTAGTATCCCACCTTTCTTCCAACTCAAGGCAGCTAAGTATGTACATATTTGTGTGTGCATGTTTTTCAAAATGTACACACTGTGCTCACACATTATCAATCATGCATAATTTTTTGCAAGTGAATTTTCCCCTTACGAAATAAATTATTTTGTTCACTTTTGTGCGCATTGGTTTCCTAATATTTTTCACTTGAAAACTGCATCACAAATTCAGAATGTGTGAATATCAGTGTATAAAATGATCCCTATTTTAGGTGTAGGTTCAGAAAGTGCACGTTTGTATGTGTTGAAAGTGTATGGAATTATTTCTCCTTCCCCCATCTGTTTATGGCCCCTACATATTTATGTTGCTATACAGCAGCTGGCATTGTGCTTTGGATATATGTCTTCATATACGGCCTTGCACGTGTGCAAAATTGAATTGAGTCATTTCATGATGTCCACATTCACCTGGGGCTGCCATGACACTTGAATGTATAGGCATCTCATTTCCTTCTTACAGGTACTCATAACAGTAACATGGACATAATTCTTCACTAATTTCATCTGCTCTGAAAATACTCTTTCCATCCTCACTTATTCATGCTCTGTACCAAATTAGCATTGCTTCAGTCAAAGAGAAGGAATCAAAATCCACTGAAAGGTCTGCTACAACTTTAAGGAGAAACCATTTTCCACCAATGGTGACCAATGGTCTGTCTAAATGGTGAAAATAATCCTCATAGAATTCGCTTAGAATCCTACCTGTCCTAATGGGATCACACATAATTCCACTGTATTCAGAAGGAGGGAGTACAAATCTACCATAAACCCTGAGGGAACAATACCATTCCCTTAGTCTGTTCATGGATCAGACCTGTCCCTCCCCTGTTGCCACTGAAAGGTCTGATACAACTTTAAGGAGAAACCATTTTCCACCAAGGAAAAGGCAATGCTGATTAGCACATAACAATTAGCAATATTTTGACATGGGTTTTGCCACATCTGATAATCTTCAGGTCAAATGCATTCCATTTTACCTACTAGTCAAGGATGTGAGAATCCAGTTTGCCTAAAAATGAATGCCAAACAGAATTCTTCCCCCAGCCGTGACTGACAGCTTGGTAACCCCCCCCCCTTTGTTTTGCATCCACAATATCCTGCATCATGTTCCCCACACCCACCCCACCCCACCCTGCCATTGGGGAATTGTTGGGTGGGAGAATATTTGGGTTAAATTTTGCACAGCGGTCAGAGAGTGGCAAACAGGGACAAAAATTTCTCTCAGAAAAGAGTCATCATATAAGTGAAGCTAACTGGTGGAGTAAATTAGTATATTAAGACAATGCTAGCGCCAAGATCATGAATGATTGCTGATACTTACTCCTGAGGCAGGCTGGAAATTGTTCTGCAATTTAAAAGGGGAGAGGGGAGAGAGAAAAGGAATTAAAAGTGTCCTTAAATGTGAAAAACTTTATCAGAAAAATCAGGAAAAACAAGAATCAAATCCACAAGAGCAAATGTAAACCAGAATTTTTCTGGTGTACTACTGTATTGGTTGCACTTTGCCCAGGGTCACCCACACCAGTGGTGTGGACAGACAAGTAAAATTTGCTAGCTCCAAGCATCCTATTTATCCAGTGCTTCATTTCCCTCATAGCTGCAACAACTGTGCCTTTTTCCTTCCTCCCTCCACACCCTATACTGATGGTAAGGTTGCCCCATCTCAGGGCCTGTCTCTGAGTTGTCCCTCTTTTCCAGCCCTCAGAGTGAGGGGTCACAGCTTGGTTTCAGGTTTTGGTCCTGAAATCTCAGGACCTGGGATAATCCTGACCTGGCAATGCAAACTGGTATAGTTACCTCAGTGTAGTACACTAAAAAGATCCTGGTTATAGTGTGCCTTGTCAATCTCACTTATGACAAAAACAAATGTGTCTTGCCCCGTAAATGACTCTACCCTTTCTCCTCTTCTGCCATTATTCCCAGAACTACATCCTCCAACAGGTTATTTGCCATAACCCTGAACCATCACCTACTGAAAAACCTGAGCCCATTATATGTACAGCTCACCCCCTGTATCCACAGAACCAATATCCACAGTTTCAGTTATCCAACACAAAATAGGGGACACATACCATAGAGCTTTGCTGGAAAACACCTACAGAAGTGTCACTAGGTCCTCCAGCACTATGGCATGTTTGCATAAGAAGTTCTTTATTTTAATAGAATTTGCTGTTATCTGCAATTTCACTTATAATGGTAAGTCCAGGAATGTCTCCACCACAGATATGGGGCTGTGATCTGTATAGTGAAACTGAATGCATATTTTTGTCATTCACTCCTATGCTTCTCATTTTGCCTCTCCGGTGCTGAATTTTAAGACAGCAGATAGCAATAAAACACTCTGCATGTTGATACAGTTGTCCCTCAGTATCCACAGATTTGCTATCCACGGATTTAAGTATTCATGGCTTGAAAATATTCTTTAAAAAAATAATAATCCAAAAAGCAAACCTTGATTTTGCCATCTTATATAAGGGACACCATTTCGCTATGCCATTGCATATAATGGGACTTGAGTATTCACAGATTTTGGTATCCATGCACAGGGCCAACTTAACCATACCACCAAATCAGCATCTGCACGGGGGGGGGGCTCACACAGCTAGGCCCCCCGTCCTCTTCCTTTAAAAAAAACTATCTCCCAAACTAGAAAGAGAAAGAGAAAGAAGGAGCAGCCTTCTGTGTCGCTGAAGCTGGAAGGAGCTTGCTACTTCCTCGCCACCTCTTCCCAGGATTGTCAAAAGGCAAGCCAGCCAGGCGTGTGTCGGAAAGGGGTGAAGTGTGTGTGAGAGAGAGGGGGAGAGGGAAGTGTGAGGGTCATCTCTTTCATCCTTCTCTTTCTCCCCTGCTTTCTCTTCAGAAAGGGCTTCTTTCTTTCTTTCTTTCTTTCTTTCTTTCTTTCTTTCACATAGATCCCCTCCAGCCCATCTTTCCAGCTGCTCTTAACATGTCTTGGTTTCTCTCCCCTCCCTCCCTTTCCCCCTTTCTCCTCAGCTTCCTCCCCTTGCTGCCAACTGAGTTCAACATGCAAAAGGAATTTGTGTGTGTTTGCCTATGTATCCTTCAAGTCATTTCTGGCTAAAGAGGAGGTGGGCCAAGAAGCCTTCAAGCCTTTGAGGAACTCCTGTGAGGACATTGCAGACCCCAGGTTAAGAATCACTGGGCTAGAGAATGCTGGAAAAGGAACAATGCAACCAGACCTTGAGAAGGGTGCTGGCAGGGGGATTCTGAGAGGTGTAATCCAAAAGTAACTTTCACAGGCTCTGAATACAGCCTAGAATCATAGGGCTGGAAGGGACCCCAACAGCCATCTCATCTGATTGGCTTCTGCCCTGCAGGAACACACAATCAAAGCCCTCACGACAGATGGCCATCCAGCCTCTGCTTAAAAACCTCCAAAGAAGGAGACTCCATCACACTCCGAGGCAGTGCATTCCACTGCCAAACAGCTCTTACTGTCAGGAAGTTCTTCCTAATGTTTAGGTGGAATCTCTTTTCCTGTAGCTTGAACCCATTGCTTCTTCTCCTAGTCTCTGGAGCAGCAGATAACAAGCTTACTCCATCCTCAGTATGACATTCCTTCAAACATTTAAACATGGCTATCATGTCACCTCTCAGCCTTCTCTTCGCCAGGCTAAACATACACAGCTCCCCAAGCCACTCCTCATAGGGCATGGCTTCCAGACCTCACACCATTTTGGTTACCCTCCTCTGGACACATTCCAGTTTGTCCATATCCTTCTTGAATTGTTGTGCCCAGAATTGGAAACAGTATTCCAGGTAAGGTCTGAGCAAAGCAGAATGGAGTGGTACAATTACTTTCCTTGATCTAGATACTATACTCCTATTGATATAGCCTAGAATTGCATTGGCTTTTTTTGCTGCTGCATCACACTGCTAACTCATGTTCAGCGTTCAGTTTGTAGTCCACTCTTTCTTTGAGGAAATCTAAACCATTATGTTAATTGCTAAACTAAATTATTGGTGGCAAATTATGTAATACAGTAGTCCCCCTTATCCACTGGGGATTGGTTCAGGGGAGCTGGATACTGAAAACTGTGGATAATAGTGAACACCATTGAAAATAATGGGACTTCTGGTTTAAAATACCATAGAGTTGCATTGGAGGACCCAGAAAATGGCTAGAGAGGACACATTTTCTAGGAAGACTCTATGGTATGTGTGCTGTTTTGTGTCCCATGGATAATGAATCCATGGATACAGGGGTCCTACTATAATCTGAACATCCTGTACTGTGAATAGGTTAGGTTACCTTGACCTGAGATAAACATATGAGGCCCCCAAAATAAAGCATTGCAGGGGGGGGCAAAATTCCTTAAACTGGTCCTATCCATGTGGGTTCTGGAACCAAACCCCAGACAATATGAAGGGACAACAGTACTGCTAAGTACCAGCTAGAAGAAAAGAGAATCTTCTGAAAGTTTTTCTACAGCTCAAAAGACAGACTATTTTTGTACTTCAACTGAAGAAACAAAGGTATTCTTAATAATTACTGTTAATTCAGGGCTGCCACCATCACCAATACTAATGGTGTCTCCATTCTGCAAAGGAACCAAAAACTATTAAGTATAACTGTATTTCAATCAGAGTATTAGACCAGAAAGTATGAGTTCAGTTTGCTTAAAAATGCAGACCAATATAAAAATTCTCCCCATTACTAATTGGCATTCTGGCCACCATTTTGTATTCCCACATTAAATAAAATAGGGGACAAGATTTCTGCTACCACACTGGGCGGAGGATGCCTGTCTTTCCCCCAAACGGGAGTAATACTGAGGGAAAGGTGAGAAAAAAGAAAAAAAATATTGTGAGAAATGTCAGCTCAGCTCTACCAATAACGTTCACCCAGTAGTATGTGTATCACCAATGGGATAGGAAAGTAGGTCCAGGTGTGTTTTTTATACAAAACAGTAAAAAAAAGGTATTCCCAATAATAATACTGCAATTTTTATTGTACTCTTTGTATTATACAATTATGGTGGTAGCAAAATTCACCCTCAAACCACATTACTATAATTTCCCAGTAGTAATGGAGTTATAATTTTTGCTTGTGTTTACTCCCAAACAATGCTATTGAATTATTAAAAAGACCTTAAAATTTACTGTAAATGACAAATATAATAGTAGATCTCCAGTAAACACATAAATGTCTTCCTAGGGGGAAAATAACTAGGCTTTTAGATCTACTATGGCTGAACCAAGTTTTTATTATTATTATTATTATTAAAAAATAGAGTGATTTGTATCTTAAGTTCTACCAAGTTTGAAAACCACCACTCTATACCCCCTTTTAATCCAAAAGATGTACAAGATGTTTTTGCTCTTGCTAATGTTGGCCCTCTTTTGAACAACCTGTTGGGTATTTACTTTTTTCCAGGTCTATTTGAACCTAGGTAGTGAGCATTAATATTAAATACATCAATACAGTGTTAGGCATGATAGATCATGTGTGACTCCTGATACTCCTGGAGCAGCTGCAAAATTGTTCTGAAATTTAAAAGAAAAGGGAGGGATAGAAGTTAAGATATCTCAAATATCTATTGTGTGTTCCAGGTACCCCTGCTGCGCAAGATCACCGTCCCTCTCCCGAAAGCTCCTCCCGCCCTAGGCACTCTAAAACACGGTCTGAAAATCTCCTAAGAAAACTTCAGGAGGTAAGAAATCTAATGTGACCATGACTCTAAAGTGACTGTGTGCCTGATAAACAGAGGACATTTCAAAAAGGTTTGTCCTCTGACAGGTGTTCAAGGGGCAATCCTTCTTTTGAAATGTTCTCTGTTTGAAGTCCAAGTCCTTTGTAAAACTAAACAATATGAGGGAAAGAGAACTTCTCGTGGAGTTGTTCATTGACAGCAAAAACCTGATTAGGCACCACTATGTCCCCTTGGTCACAGTCTTTCCAATATGGTAAAATATATTGCATTTCTATTCAAATGGCAGTCATTATTTCTAAATGAGCATATATCTCCTTCTATACATATACTTTAAATATACTACATATATTAAACATATCACTATATTTTACTTTAATAGTAAATAGATCTATTAATCTATGCATGTTGAATATATAGCTATTTATATAGACATATATGATATAAATGTTTATTTATTTGCTTTATTCTGTACACATATACATCAGCAAGTGCCAGTTTTCTTCAAATCTGTGTTCCCCTTTGTCATCTTTTTGTAGTGATGTCTAAGTGGCCACCCTAGCTGTGTTTTAGCAAGTTGATCATCACGGAGATCTCTGGGTAAACACAGGGCTACCATGTTTAGATAAACAAGTGAGACAAGGGAGACAAGCAAAAAAATTATTACAGCAAGAGGAATGTTTCTGTTTAGCAAACCAGCTTGCCACCTTCACACCATTGCATTCTCTTCACACCATTGCATTCTTAATGCTGTCTGTTTTTAATTCTTCCCTTCCCAACACTCAGCCTGTATTCCAGGAAACAAAATAAATGTGATAAAAATTTACAATAAAATTTCCAAGAACCATTTTTGGCATGTCCAAGAAAATTTTATAGCATTTCTTTTACTGACTTTGTTGAGCATACTGGAAAGAAAGTCAGTAAAATAAATGCAATAAATTTCCTATTTTAAAAAAATCCAAAGAATTTTACTGTATGTCTTTACTGCTTTTGTTCCCAGAAAAACCCCTGTTCTAGCCATCACTGAGTGTTTCCATCTTTTCCCCAAAACAATAGAGGTACCAAAAGTACACTGGTGTGACTTCTTGTTTTGCCAGTGTTATCTTGACTATGGTTTGGATTTATGCAAAACTGGAGGTAACTTTCCTCATGCCTTCCTCTTATCCATAGTCAGTATAATTTTCATTGAGGCCATGATATTGATAACACAGCTACGCTGGGCAGGGCATGTGTCTAGGATGGAGGACCATCGCCTCCCAAAAATACTACTCTACGGTGAACTCGCCATGGGTCAGCGTAAGAGGGGCGCTCCAAAAATGTGATACAAGGACTCCCTGAAACAACATCTCAGGCTTGGCCAAATTGATCACCAACAATGGTCCGCCCTGGCCTCACACTGGGAGGCATGGAGACACACTATCCACAATGCTGCAGCCTTATTTGAGAACTCACACCGAAGAAATCTTGAAAAGAAATGGCAACGCAGAAAGAATCACAACCTAGTAACATCACCCGAGGAAACCTTCTGCTGTGCTTTCCGCAACCGGACTTGTCTATCTCGGATTGGCCTTTTTAGTCATCAGCGCACTTGCAGAAAACGCGGGTTGAGTCCTTCCTGAATCTTTGTTTGCGAAGAAAAGCCAGAGAGAGAGAGACTGTATTCAGAGAATGATCTCACTATTGGTATCTCTAAGCCTGAATCCTTTTGGTTAGTCCCAGCCTGAATAGAGCCACAGTTAAGTAGGGAGCTGGCACATGATGAAATCTAATTGATTTAATGGGACTACTCTAGTTAGGATAAGCAATAGCAGCCCCCAACTGGCACTGCTAATGGTAAGAAATGCTGGAAGCTGCAGTACAATAATATCTGGAGGGTCAGGCAATTCCCACCCCTAACTTCCTTTAGATATCACTGTACCCAGAAGCTGAATTACTGGAAGCCCCTGCCTTTCAATGGTTCATTATCTGACAACTCACTCTTTTGATGCTTTCAAATTAAGGACAAGTTCCATTCATTTGATGAGGAACCTACTCTTTTGGCAGTTCTTGCCTATGGGGATGTGCTTGGGACAGACTGTGCATGGGCGCACTGCTTGCACAGTGAGCTGAGAGAGGGGGAGTCACCAAGACAACTGAAATGCTTTGCAAACACCACGTGGGAGAGTGGGCACATGAGCCCATGGGCATGTGCAGGCAGTGCCAAGCAAGCCATCATAATCCCCTCATGTTCCCTACATGGGTTCTGGTTTTCGACCAGTTCTGGTTTCTGACACTTCTGCAGTTCCTAACCTGTTGGATAAGCTGGGTTTTTTTGTATAGAGAACAAAAAAATAAAAAAAATTTAAAAAAATTGAAAAGTGCTAAATAAATAAACTATAGGTTTTTGGGGGGGGGGCTGGGTTGTGAGGCCGTGTTTTAGAAGAGTTTATTTCTGATGCCAGCCTCAGATGCAGGCAAAATATCAAGAATAAACTCTTCTAGAATACGGCCTCACAACCCAGAAAAAAACACACAAAAAACCAATGGATGCTGGCTGTGAAAGCCTTCGACTTCACAAATAAATAAACTACCAACATTGATTTCTGAAATTGCACCATATTTTCAGATGCATGTGAAACTAAGGCCAAATCCACACGACACACACATAAAAATCCAGTTTGAAACTGGATTTTTGCCATGGCTCCTTCCTATGGAATCCTGGGATTTGTAGTTTGGTGAGGCACCAGCACTCTTTGCCAGAAAAGGCTAATGACTTTGTAAAACTGCAAATCCCAGGATTCCATAGGAAGGGCCCATGGCAAATAATCCAGTTTCAAACTGGATTATTTGTGCAGTGTGGATCTGGCCTAAACTTCAGCTTTAAGCAGCACATCTTCTGGTCTCTCATCATAATGCAGTAAACCACGTTCTTCCTTACCGCAGGTGCAGTCCTGGTGCTCTCTGGTGAGAGCAGGCAGGCAACAAGGAAGGCAGCCACAACCCAGGTCCTCATCTTTCTCCCTTTCTGGCTTGAGTTAGGTGGGAATGACAGCAAACTGGAGGACTCTATTTATGTAGGTTGCTATCAAGGAGAGTGTCAAAATCTAAAGGCCAAGCCTAATGGCTCACCTTTGGAAGGACTCAAGGCCTTCTTTGCCTAGTCCCGCCCTCCTACCTTTGCTGAGATACTTTTATGTACCATGTCTAACTCTTTTGCTTTTTTCCCTTTTCTTCTTCCTTATATATTTTCTGCAATCGCATATCTGCTCTGGTAGTACATTATAATCCTTGCCTTCCTAGTGAAAGAAAGTGCTGTTGTTGCAATCCTTTTCCTAGTATCCCCATGGAATATGTAATCAATTAATTAATTAATTAATTGCCTCCCTTTGTTGTAGCATCATAGGGCAACATATAGTGTAACCCCCCTAATGTCTCCATTATATTTGGGGGATCTGATGGGACATTGGGAGACACAAATATAGCATTGTGGACTATATTTGGTCCCATTACCAATACAATCTCTTATCTATCTCCAACTGCCTTGACTTGGCAGGGATGGCCCCAGCACATCCTTGCTGTCCAACATTCTCAGTGGCTTTAAAAATGTCCCAGTTTCTCTCATCTCGTCCTACTTTTCCCCTTACTTTAACTGCTGCAAACCAAGTTCCAAGTGCAAAAACAGTTCGCTCTCAGTTAACTCAGCAGGAGGAAGAGGAGAGGAGATGATGCCCACCCCAGGGCTTGTCTACACTAGTGGGAAACCCCAAAACTCGTAGACAGCATGGATGTTTTTGATCCACAGCAACCCTGTAAACACTACACTCACCGCAGCTTGTCCAGTGGGAGATCAGAGTATCCCACCACACTATAATCATAAGTGAATTCACACCAGTGTAAAAGGGCAGTCCTAGGCTGGTCACATTTTCTATATGTCACATCATTTCAGTCCACATGGCCAGGGCTGCTTTGGTGTTTTGTTTTGTTTTTCCCTTTTAAAGCATGCATGTGAATATAGATTGCCCCAGAGTACTGTATTACTAGATAAACAGAGATATCCTTATACAGATATGCACACAATTACAGAGGGGGAGAATGTCTTCATACTGCCAGAATGGAGTCCTGTCCACCAGAAGCCCCTATCCCCAGCTTTGCACAGAAGCCAATCTCCAGCCACCACACAGCCAATGATCCAAGGTTTCCCCTGAAATGTGGAGCAAACCACGAATCTTTTAGACCCCATTTTTTTTGTGCAAAACACCCAATGAAGCTGCAAATAGCCAAAAACATCATGTGGCAACTGCAGAGAGAATACGAGGTGTGTTCAGGGCTTTTTGCCAGTTTAGACAAACCCCCAGTGGGCTCTTTTTTGTGTTTTCCTCCCCCAGACTTTCCAAAATTCAGTAATACATTGCAGGGTTTCTCTGCTTAAAATAGTTTTATGCATTCTTCCTCATTAAGAACTTTTGCCCTCAGCCTTTTGACAACACTCCAATATTGTTTGGCCACATGTGTCCTAGGTTTTATCTGTGAAATGTTGGCAGCTATGCTATTCATTAAAAGGGTTAGATAAATACGTGAACATAAAGATTGACCAGTTTTGTCTTTAACCATTGCTATCAGACAAAAGTGATTTGAAAGACAATCTTATATGATGTCCAGGTGACCTTAATGTACAGGTTCTGATTGGTGACTCTTTGTTTTATTCCATATTTGTTTTGGAATGGCTGAATAGCTATATGCCAAACCCGCTTTCTGATTTGCTGGCTTGCTTGCTACTCTGTTGCTCTGATCAATCAACCATCTTGCTTTCTTGTTTGCTCATGTTTCTGTTATTTCCTTAAGGTGGGTGATTTGCATAAACTAGGACAAGGCTGGCCCACTGGCGGTTCAAGGAACTCAAGTTGAAGATAAGATGTTGGGGAGGTTCAAGGAATTCACTAATAAGGTGGGATTTGTTTGGATGTTGATACGACATAATGCCAACATGATTAATTAGAAATTAAAGTGCTGGAAAGAAACTATGATGTACAGCCCTTCCATCCTTCACTCAGTTTTTCAAAACAGTGCATGAGAAGATCAGAGAAAAATTTCTCCCATTTCCAGAGGCTTGAAAAAGTGTGGCCATTAAATGGAGAACTCTTTGAGAGCAATGCCCAAGTGGTTTGCAAAGTCAGCAACTGTGTTTCATTGTTTACCAGAAAACATTGTTAATCTTCTTCACTCTTCTCTGCTTCTCCAACCCAAAGCATTCCCCAAGTAATTGATGCCTTGGCAAAGGCTGGGGCCTGGCATTTGGTAAGATCAGAACTGGTCATGACAAGTGGTCCATTGCCTGTTACTTTGAGAGGACCAGTATTTTGAAAATTGCCTATCTTTAGCCTGTGAAGTCTGAAAACAGGACTGATTTTCAGACTTTCATCTTCCGTGTATTCTTGACTTTGGAGATTTATCAGACAGGAATGCAAAAAGCATTCCTGTCCCACAATCTCCAATCCCGCCCCTGTCCAGGCACAATAACCCTCCCCATCACACTTTCCTTCTTTCCCATCAACAGGCAGCCCAGGAATTCACAGAGCTCCATTCACTTCCTGGACTGAAATCCCACCAGTTCTCGAGAGAAGATGTGCGTGCGGAAATTCAAAAATAAAAAGTAAAATAACACACAAAAAGTTACACCAAGCACAGAAACATACTCTTTAAAACTTACAAGTAACCCATGGAGGGGTTGTACCACTTAAGTGTGTAACTGGCAATTTTCGTAATTCTAATTCTAATTTTAACATATTTTGTATCATCGAATTTTGTTATATTTTACTTAAGTCAGGTCAGGTTTAATTAATTAACTTTATACTATATTATATTTTAATATATCTTTTATCTATCTTTCTTCTTATATAATATTTGATGTTAAATGTTAATTGTTTTAATTGATGTTAATTGTTTTGATATGGTCAATTGACTAATCAAATAAACCATAACTAACTAACTAACTTAAGTGTGCATCACTTAAGTGGATGTTGTGATTTCACCCGGAAGTGTTCTGGCAGGACTTCCATCGATGCTGCATTCACATGAGTTAAATGGCCTGAGGTTTCACATGCCGGCACCAAAACTGGATGGGTGATCTATTGACAGCTCAGCCATCAATAAAAAGAAATGCCATAATGATGCCAGCAGAATGCAAAAGGATGTTGTCATCTGATATTGGTGTCCTTTTGTATTCCTCTGGCATTATTAGGGCACCACATTAGCTGCGTCTGATAATCTCCTTTAATTCTCAGAGTCCCTAAGCATTGGTCATGCTGGTGAAGACTTCTGGGAGATGTGATTCCAGTTCAAAAATGTTACGTTCTTGAAGAGACCAGTGTCTCTTAACACTTTGAGAGGCACAGTCAAGAAATCAGCAACACTTACAAGATTTCTGTCCTCCTTTATGAGTGTGACAAGGTTTTATTTTCCCCCAAGGGGTCTGAAATTTGCACAAACGACGTGAGAACTTACATCAGGATTGCATAGCAGAAATTTCCACATGCAGAGGTACATGTTGATTGTGCCTTGAAGATGTAAAGGCCTGGCAAGGGGTGGGGGGGATGAATAAACTGGGGATTTTTTTTCTCCAAAGAAAAATTGGGGGGAAATGGAACATGGAATATTTTATTTTAGCATGATGAATAAAATTTTTAAGAGAAAGTGTTCACATATTTACTGCTTCAAAATAATTTCTTAAAATGATGTAAGAGGAAGACTTTTATGTAAGACCATGTACAGTCACAAACCACTACATTTCCTGGTCTTGGTTTTCTTTTCTCAGTCCTTTTTATGGGAATGACTGTATTATATCTGCTTGACACAATGGAGAACTAGTGGAGACAACATGACCTTCTCTGTTTTACTAATGTTTATGGCTCTCTCTCACCGTTCAACCCCATTTTTATTGAGAGTTTTGTTCCTTATAGCATAAAAAGGAGGAACGGAGATGGGGGGGAAGAATGTAGTAGGACCTTTACATCTGGGAAATGGCTGTGCCAAGCATGACATAGGCTGTGTATATGGACACTCCCCTGTTGTGGTAACAGAACTCACCATTTAGAACTGGGGCAAATGGTGAGTGTTTTTCCACATGTCTGCTCTGTTTTAAGGGGTATTTGCCCCAGGTTCTCATCGGAACTGCCTGAATGTCATCTAGCCAGTTCTGACTAGGACTGAGGCAAAATCCTTGCATCGTCTGCATCATCTGGTCTGCTGGGCATGAGAACGGGGGAAGCCACTTCATTTTGCCTGTGTAGACAAAGCCCTCCTGGTGCATTGGAGAAAGAGAGAATAGAACAGTTACAACCATACTCTCAACAGCCTTTCTCAATTATTAATGAGGTATTCACATTTTTTTCCACTTCTCTAGGAGGGATGACCTTCCTTCTTCTCACTTATAACCAGAAAATACCTTTCTTTCTTTTCCTTTTTTTTTTTAAACTATGGAGCTCAAAGAATAACATCACTGTACCACCAACGGGTCCCAATATTGCATGCTCCGTTCTCCTGGCATGCTTGCTCCGTTCTCCCTGTGTGTTGAAATTATGAAAAGGCACTGCTTTTCATTAGCAGAAGTTTCCACTAGGTGTTTTTATTCACTCATTATGCAATTGCTCAGATTAATTTTGGCTTCTGGAAACATGGTAGATTTGCAAAATATTTTTAAAAGAAAACTTTAGTACTTCTCTTTACTCTCAAAGCTAAACATCCAGATTCTAAGCCCAAAGATCAAGTGCTCTTGCTTTCTTTGCAGCTTTTGATGAAAAGGCTGAAAATTCTAATCACTAAATAAATTGGAGAAAAGGAACTACTTCAGAGGCTTTGAAGGGAAACAAAAGTGGGAGTGATGTGCAGCAATGTAGATTGTTTCAGGAGAAATGTGAAGAGGAGAAATGGTCAGACCTAACTGAGCATGTTAGCAATATAACCAAGGACCTACAAACAATCAAGTCCTTCCTTTCTGAATGTAACACCTTAATAACGGTTATTGCTGAATCCCTGGTAAAGTTGGATTCTGGGTCTGAAGCCAAGCCACTAGCCCAGGACATGAATTTATTACACCCCAGTAAAAGGGAAACATCCATTAGGGAACAAATTTCATGTCAAGAAAAGCCTAAGGTGGCAAAGAAAAGTAAAAGTACTACAAAGCCAAGAACAGAATGGAGAGTATTATTAAAGCATTAAAAAAAAAGGAACTCTTTGAAACTGGCCAACCCAACAAATGATAAAGTAATCTGTTCAATTTCAGGAAATGAATGGTGAAGTGGTAATACACTCTGATTACGAACAGAGACCTCCTTCTTTATGTTCTACTTGTGGGTTTGCTTGAATTAGTCAGCTGGTCCCTATCAGAAACAAGATGCTATGAGGAGATGGCCACTTGGTACCTCCCAGATATTGTTGGATCCTGAATCCCATTAGGCTCAGCCAGCATGATCAATGGACAGGGATAATTTGAATAAAACCAAAACAATATGGGTGGGGTGGGGAGTCACAGCTTTCATCCTCCATGATTTAAAGGATCTAGGAGGGAATTCTTGACTAAGGGTGCATCAGTGATGTATTCATTTCTTTAACTCTCAAGTCAAGTCTCAAGTCCCTACCTTCAAATCTCAAGTTGAGTCTCAAGTCCCTGCAAGAGACTTTCCAGTCAAGTCTCAAGTCTGGGAGCCAATTTTAACAGAAAAAAAAGAGGTGGTGGTGGGGTGTGGGAGGACGGAGTTTCAATAACTTAGAAAATCAAGAAGACATGCACAAGGTAGATAAAACAAATTAAATTATCAGCAAATGTGTTAGGCAATGGACTTGAGGGAGGGCTCGAGGTCTGCTTGGCAGTCTCTTTGCTGCACATCAGTGGATCCTTCCACCTCAAGCCTGTTTCCTAACACATTTTCTATTACTGCTTCCATCACATGACTGGTAGGCAAAAAAACAGTGAGATCATGGAAGCGTTGTTCAAAGGAGGGAAACCATTTTCTGCTCCATGACATTTCTGGAATAATGTGTTATGTTACTGAACCAAGCCCAGCAAGTCAGTTGCTAAATATATACAAGTTGCAAAACGAGTCAGTGCACCATTTATTATCGAGTTGAGTCCAAGTCGAGTCATGGAATCAACTTGAGTCCAAGTTAGTTGACTTGAGTCGACATCACTGCACATCTGTATGACCACCTACAGGATTCCAGCCCTTATGTTCTTTTAACAATCAGTTTGCATCAGAGGTAAGGAAGAGAAGCAGAGCTGAACCACTCTTATCAGTGTGAAGTCAAAGGCTTTCATGGCTGTTCTTTCTGATGTTTTGCCTGCATCTGTGGCTGGCATCTTCAGAGAAGATGCCTGAAGATGCCAGCCACAGATGCAGGCAAAATGTCAGAAAGAAACTATTCCAGAACATGGCCTCACAGCCCAGAAAAAAACCAAGGAAAATCACTCTTATCAGCTCTGCTGGGAAGCCATCACCTTCCTCCCACATTTACATTTCCAGTTAATCATGTTAGCATTATCTCTTATCAGCTTTCCAACAAATCTTGCTGACAACCAAAAGAAGTCAATTCTTCCTTCTATGAACCAACACCTAGCAGCAGCCATTATATCAGCTTGCATGGGTTCTCTTTTGGTTCTGTTTACAGATCAGCACCTTTTCCACTTTATTTCTTTTTGTTGGCACTCCGGCAGGTAACCATAAGACTTTTTAATGGAGGCCTAAAGCCAGAGTCTGGTGTTTTTATCTCTTCTGCCCTCCCAATCCCTTTTTCCTTTTATGCTATGTTCTTTGAATTGCAAGTGCTCACCTTACTATTGAGCTTTATCATTTATTCTGTAAGCCTTTTTAAAAAAAATGCCAAGCAAGTTTTAAAAGACACAATGAATGACACCACAAAGGGTTGGTTAGTTCTTTTGGGATAACTGCACTCAGGCATATTTATTGATCTGAGAAGTCATTGGTGAATTTCAAGAAGGTACTTCTTTGCAGAAGGGACTTGTGGGAGTGGGAGCAGCAGCAGCCAGAACAAAGCTCAATGGCTTTAACAAGAGAGAATCACCCAAGAGAAAATAACAGAAGGGTGGTCTTCAATGGCAGGGGGGGAGCCAGGGCAGAGGCATCTGGCCAGCTTTTGTGATGACTTTCTGGTTCTGGATGCCTAATACTGTAAAAGAAAATTTAAAAAAGAATACTCTGTTAAAGAAAAACATCAGATATCAAGAGAGTTAAAGCAAGGCAAATAATAATAATAATAATAATAATAATAATAATAATACAGCTACCCCTCTCCACATTCACTGGAGTTAGGGGTGCAAGTCCCCTTTAAAATTTTATTTATTTATTTATTTATACCCAGCTCCCAGAATCCCAGACTATTGGCTATGTGGATTGGGGACCATGGGAGTTGCAGTTTAAAGCAGGGCTGCACCAGCAGATCCACTGAAAGCCCATCTCCATAAAGGTTCCTCCCTAAGCAGACATTCTAGCTGGCTGCAACAGAGGATGCTGGGTAAGGATGTAATTATTCACTAACTTCATACTCAAAGGAAGCAACAAGTAATTTTAGCAATTCTCTTTCCCACTGCAAGAAAATCTTCAAAAACTGTGCAGTTTTCAAAGACAGTTGGCAGTTTGGGACTTATTCTGTGGAAAATTTGCACACGATATTTTTGTGCAGAAAACAACATTTTCTGCACAGGAAACAGCTTTTTATCCCCCTGCTCTATGCAGAAATAGTATTTTCAGTGCAGAAATGGATGTTTCTTTGCTGTAGACAAGGACTTCTGTACAAAATGCACAAATGGTATTTTTGTGCAGAAAACAGCATCTTCTGCACAGGAAACAGAATATTCTGCTTCGAAGATACTATTTCCCGAGAGATTTTTTTCTTAAAAAAATACTTTTTTCTGCACCAAAAAAATGAATTTTGTACAGAATAAGTCTTGAACTGTGAAGATTCTTTCAGTCCAGCTTTCTTCTTGTCAGTGTTTCCCAGCATTCAAAAAACATTTTTTTGACCAATTTTCAAATATTTTAAAATATTCTTTCCATCCCTAATGTTGATGGGAAGCCAGACCCTCCCAACCGCACATAATATTATGTGCTTCCTTTTGTGTCATGCCTTTTTTCAGATTATAAACTCGAGGGCTGCAATTCTCTTATTTTTATCGATTCTGGGAACCTTTTGTGTTGACAAGCAGAATAAAAAATGTTGTGAATGAAGGATAAACAAATGAAAAACCACCAGCAGCTGGTTTTCCATGACCTGCTGGTCAATGTGAACAATTTTCCGGCAATGCCAATACTGGGGACGAATTGCAAGGTGTGGCTCTTGGCTCCATACTCTATTTGTGAACTTCTTACCCATTCCCACTGGAAATAGGATAATAAACTAGATGGACCTTTCCCAAGGCCACTCTTGGATTCTTCTCATATAATCCTGCTGTGATGGGTAGATGTTGGTGACTCTAAAATTGGTGGATAATGGAATCTACCATATCTCTAATCCATACTTTAAAGGATGTGTTGACGCTACTTGGACCTTTTATTTGGGAAGGGGGTGGAGTTTAGCATCTTGTATAGCTTCTTTAATGTTTGGACTAAAACCCAGAGCAGATTCACCACTCCACTCACATCAGAGCCAACAACCCCAATTGACTGTGATGGCAAGATGTGATTATCCCAAGTATGTAGAAGAAAACCAGTATTCTGTCATGGGTGGTATGGTAGAAGAAGATAACTTGTTGTGACACACCCCTTCCTTTGTGCTATTCAACCCTGTTCAAAAAGGTTTAGAATTATGAATACTCACCCAGACAATAGGGCCATTGTTGGTATTCTGCAAAGCAAGGACAATAGTAAGGACACATTATTTGTGCTCTCATCTGTCTGGGCAAAGCCAGCCCGGTTCTTTCATTTCCATATGGTAGTACAGAACCATCCAAGAATGCTCAAGTATCAAGAGATTTGTAACAAAAATCCTGTGATGTAACAACCCTATTTCTAGCCCTTGTCTATAAAGAAAGAAAGAGACTACAGTTTGAAGTTGAAGGCTTTCATGGCTGGCATCCATAGGTTTCCTTGGGGTTTTTTGGGCTGTGAGGATGTGTTCTGGAAGAGTGTATTTATTTCTGACATTTCACCTGCATCTGTGGCTGGCATCTTTAGAGAATTGTTGGGTAGGAGTGTGCGTGTTTGGGGGGGGGTATATACTGTGAGCCCCTGTTGGAGAGGATATGTAAATTTGTGTATTTGAATGGGTAGTTCCTGGGGAAGACATGCAAGGTGGATTAGGGTCTGTTTGGCTAATGGTCCATTGTCTGCTGGAAATCCCCGTCCCTAGGTGGAGTTCATTATTATTATTATTATTATTTGCATGTATTGAGTTTGGATATCCTCTCCAACATGGGCCCACATTATATAACTCCACCCCACACACACACACTTCTACCCAACCATTCTCTGAAGATGCCAACCACAGATGCAGGCAAAATGTCAGAAATACACTTTTCCAGAACATGGCCTCACAGCCTGGAAAAAAACCAAAGAAAACCTAGAGACTACAATTCTTTCACACTACAATAGTATAGCACCATGATCCCATCAGAAGTCCCATGGATCCATCCAATAGAATCCTGAAATCTGTACAGTGAACCCTCCGTATCCATGGGTTCAATATCTGTGGATTCAAGTATCCACGAATCATTGCTACATATCTAAAATGGCACCACCCATACCTAAAATGGTGCCACTACATACCTAAAATGGTGGTGCCCATAACTAAAATTGCACTGCTCCTACAGTGCTCCAAGTTTCATTCAGCCTTCCATCCTTTTGTAGGTCCGTAAAATGAGTACCAGGCTTGTGGGGGAAATTAGCTAACACATTGTAAACCACTAAGAGAGTGCTTAGTGCACTATGAAGTGGTGTAGATGTGTAAGTGCTATTGCTAAACAATTTGTAAGCTGCTCTGAGAGCCTTTGTGGCTGAAGAATAGGGCATAAATACTCTAATAAAATTGATAAATAAATACTGCTCATACCTAATATGGCACCAACACATACCTAAAATGGCAGCATCCATATTTAAAATGGTGGTGACCATACCTAAAATGGGGGGGGCATCCATAACTAAAATGTTGGCCCATTGGTTAATATGGGACTCAACCATCCACAGGTTTGGCTGTCCATGGGAGGGAGTCCAGAACCAAATACCCACGGTTACAGAGGGCCCAGTGTAGTTTGGTGAGGCACTACAGCTGCCTGGCAGAACATTTATAATACAGTATCACAAAATACAGTTCCAGGATTCCATGGGATGGAGCCATAGCAGTTACTGTGAGATTAAAGTGCTATAATTGTGCAGTGTGAAAGAGACCTATCTCAGAAGATGGTGGACTCTGCTTCACTGAATGTTCTTAAGCAAAGGCTTGAAGGTCATATCTTAGGAATGTTCTAGCTGTTGATTCCTCCACCATCAGAGGAATGGAATAGATATCTTCCAACTTTCTGATTCAATAATTCTATGATCTTCCCTTCCAAGATTCTTTGAAGCATGACGGCAGTACCATAAAGAGAAGCCTTCTATTTATGCTTCACAGTTTTAATCTGAATGGTGCATGTGACCACAGTAAAGTTTCTAAGCAAACTTACACAGAAAAGATTAGTTGTACAAAAACAATGAATAGGAATAGAAGGTGATAGGGATTATTTGGAGTAGAAAGCATTTGGAGCAGAAAGAGAGTGTTTGGAGACTACATTGCCTAGAATACAAGGCAAGTACTTGTGGTTCGAAAGTTATCCAAGCAGAAAAGAGAGAAAGATCTCTAGATGACCCATGGAGAGCTGTGGTTGCTATGCTTTAGGGTAGAGTTCAGGACTCTTGGAAGCAGTAGGCAGAAGGGCTATATATTAAAACTGCATTCCTTTTGTAAGAGGTTACATGGAGTTAGCAAAATGCCAAGCTGATCTATCTGGAAGTGTTTGGAAGAATATCCTAAACTACAAGGGAAGATGTGTGAATTGTTATGGAATCTTTAGTACAGCAAAGCGTCCAGGGGTGCAACTGGCCATTTGGGACCATTTCCAGGGTGCCCGTAGACAGATTTTAGGCCTTGAGAGCTCCCTTCCCCCCCAAAAAAAGTATCTGGAAGTTTAATAGAACATTTAGTAGTAAAGCGATTTGTGGCCCATCACTGCACAATCAGAACTACTGCTCTGAATCTTGTTGTTCTCTCAGTATGCTTGGAAATATCTGTTGGACATTTATGCTGCCCATGTTTTAGAAAGAAATTTTTAGCAGGCCACCTCTGTGGAATATTTTGTTGAGGGCCAAGGTCTTGTACAGAGGGCAGATTTTGGGGTCTGGAGCCTTCACCTCTGCCTTGGAAATGGCCCTAGAGCAACAGTGAAGAACATGTGACCTTACAGATGTGTTTGGATGGCAGCTCCCTTAATCCTTCACAACTGGATATGCTGGCTACAGCTAATAGGAAGGCTGCAGTCCATCAACACCTTGAGGATCACAGTTGCCCATCCCAGATGTGGAATATTCACTGTAGAGTTTTGAAATATGAGTTGGTTCTCAACTTTGGCAATGAGCCAGTTGCCAGACTGAGGGATGAAATGGCGAGATAAACTGGCGAACCAACAATACTATGTCATTTGCAGTTCTCTGACACTTACTCCATTGTTGTTGAAGCTGTTGTCACCTGCTGTGTTGTCATCAAAGCTTCCGCCATTCTAGAAATAGAACACAAGCAGATATTTGAGTGATTTAGAATTCTTCTCTAAATAGCAGTGAAAGAAGTTAATGTGGTGTAATGGTTTGAGTGTTGGACTAGGACTTTGGGAGCTCAGGGTTCAAATCCCCAATCAGCCTACTGGTTGACCTTGGGCAAGTCACCCTAAGTCACCCTAGGAGCAAAGCAATGGCAAACCTCCTCTGAATAAATCTTGCCAATAAAACCCCATGATAGGCTTGCTTTAGGGTTGCCATAAATTGGAAATGATGTGAAGGTAATCAAGGCACACCCAAGTGGCAAGAAGCTTACAGGGTCACTGTGGACCTATGAAATTTTGTAGTACCCACTAATTTACAAAGATGAATGTCCATCAGGGAGGTGCAGGTATGAACACCTGGCCTCAGCATCCATGGGTGGCTGGTACACTGCACATACTCAGCAGGACCCATTTCTGGCTCTATGCTCCCTGCCTGCCATGTTACAGTTGGAAGCTGGGTTTGAGAGCTGCCCACCTTGTTAAATATCCTACCAGCACAGGAGCACCAAGATAGCATCACCCTGGGCTTATCTGCATGGGCTAAATACCCAGCTTGCCCCTGTTCCAGAGCCCTGCAGGCCATATGACACAGGGCTTTTGCCCCGATGTGCCCATGGGAAGTCCTCACCACCCTGGAGCAGATACAGGGCTAGAAAAGGGCCAAACCAAGATAAGGTCCTTTACAGAGTTGTAAAATAATACTCGGTTTACCCTGTTACTGCCAGGATGGAACGAATTGGGTCCCATATGTCAACATGAACCTGCTCCAGAATGCCATCCCTCACTGCCACCACCAACTCCCTGGCTCTACTGGAAGCCAGGTAGGGGTCCCTCAACATGTGACCAAGGCTAGTCACATGCATGGGGGCTTCAATCACAGGTTGCAGACCCCCTTCCTGTCTTCCAATTCAGCAAAGAAAATGGCAATGGAAGCAGCAGTGAGGGACCAGTGTTCTGTTAGGACTCTGGACTGTTCCCTGCAGGTAACAGAGGCAGAATGGGCCAGATCTGGAGCCAGGATATACCAGCAGGGCTAGTGTAGAGAAGTCCTTTGTGACATTATTGGAAATTTAAAATGGCATCCAAGGATCACCAGAGTAGAAATGGGGAACCTTGCTGAGGGTTCCTCAAAACTAAATTCTAGCCCTATTAGAATGCATATATAGGCAGTCAATACTAGTCCTTAAAGCCACATCAGCTTCTGCAATAACACACAGGCTTGCTACTTCCTAGACAGCTGTGAAGGTCAAGAATTATGGCTTCATTCCCCACTTGCTAAACTATTTTTCTTGAGGGGAAAAAAAAAGTAAATGAGGCATAGTTAGAAGTCGCTCCTTCTCAACAGTCATTGAAGTAAGCATCTTCATTGGGATCAATTTTAGTTGGCTTAGGCTGCACCCTACTCTACCCAGATTGAGATGAAAATATTTTTGTTATGAACTAACCACCAGAGGGCAGCAAAGCATATATGCTAATCTATGAATTAGGATTGCCCTGTCCAATCTTACATGGAGCTAGAGGTGTTGTGTCTTGAAATAGTTTCCTTAAACGGATTGTTCCAGCACTGCTCAAGTTGACACAACTGTGATAGAAGCTGCTGTTGAAATTCCCCATGTGAAGCATAAAAAATGGGACCAGCCCAGCTGTGGCACTAGGGGGACACAGAAAGGCTGGACCACACCAGGATGGCACCATCGAGAGTGGGTGGGTGAGACCAGCCTTAGTGATGCCACAGGACCAGCCCTACCATGAGGCACATTGACATAGCTGCTTCAGGTGATGGATACTTGGAAGTGGCAGCAAGATGTCAAAGAAGACGGCTACATGCTAATCAACGTATGCTGTGCCCTTTAAAGTAGGTTATGTGCTCTGATGATGGATGTAGTCTTGCTGCCAATGTTGAAGTAACTCTCAACTGCCAGTCCAGGTAGCTTTTTGGCATGGAAAGAAACAGGATGCTATCATGTTCTCCACCTCAGGAAGCAAAATATCTTAGTTTGCCCCTGTATCACTTTATGGACTTTTTCGGATGGCAATTTGTAACGCATGAAGGCTCGCCCCTCTTGTGAGGCTGCTGCACGGCAGCAGGGGCGTTTCGTATGACACCGTCCCCCTGCCGATTCTGTTCCAGAAGAGCTGGGAGGCTGCAGTGCCATATTTGGCCATTTCCTAATCACGGAAGTTGACCATGATTAGGAAATGGCCAAATATGGCGCTGCAGCCTCCCAGCTCTTCCAGAACAGAATTGGCAGGGGGACGGCATCATCCGAAACAGCCCCCCTGCCACGCATCAGCCTTGCAAGAGGGACAAGCCTTCTTGCATTACAAATCGCCGTCCGAAAACGTCCTGAATCTGGCAACCCAACATGTAATACTTATGGTAGCAGTCAAGACACTTGGATTTTATGCTAACAGTATCAGAGGGTCACCCAAGGCAATTCAGTACATGTCAATCCTCTCTTATCTCATTCTCATGAGGGAGAAAGGAAAATTTCAGAATGTTTCTTCTGATTTAAAAAAAGTGGAAGGATTTTCTGCTTTTGTGGAGGATTTTATGTTCTCTCTCTTTTTTTTTCTGTTCAAAAGACCTGCAAATAACACAGGTGTGTTTCTGTGAAGAATAATTTCTCAAAACACTTCTGAATGTGTGAATGTTGGACAAAAACTATATACTGTAGATTTTTCACTTTCTGTTATTTTTCATAAACAGGTTTTTTGAGCATTGGAAAACCCATATTTTGGCCAGGAAACAAATCAACACAAATATTTTTTTTCCATGGGAGTCAATTTTTCAACAGGTACAGGATACCCCCCCCCATATCCATAGGGATATATACATTCCTGAACTTTGTATAAGTGAAACAGCAGATAATAGCAAACCCTATTAAATTAAAGGACTTCCTTTATTTTATACAACCATACCATAGAGTTATGTTGGAGGAACTGGTGATTCCTAGAGAGGACAACTCTCTAGGCATTTTCCAGTGTGACTCTATGGTATGTGCCCCTGTATTTTCAGCCATGGATAACTGAAACGTGGATACTGGTTCCATGGATACAGGGGGGTGACCTATTTCTTATCAAGACAAGACACCCTCTCACACTGAGAGATAAAAATGGTGAATATTCCTTACACTCTTTTGACCAGCTTCTACCAACTAAAGCATTCAACTCCAACAAATCCATCCACCACCTCCCATGATTCCAGGAAGACTTACTCTTTTCTTCTACCCCAACTTTCACTGGTGCTATAAATCCAACAGGTTGGAGACCCACCAGCACTTATCAAAATTTGGATTGATTTATGATTTCTTGATGTTTTTTCTTTCCCAAAAATTACACTCAAGGAAGCTAATTCTGGACTTATCATAAAAATACTCTTTAGAGCACTGTGCATTTTCAGAATCCCAGGAGATCTTGTGACATAGTACAGTATAGTTAAATAAGAGAGTAATTTTGATTGTGTATATACTTGTTGATACTTACAACTGCAAAACCATAAGAATTCTGCAATATAAAAAAAAGAAATTAAGAATATCCCCAAATACCTAATCTATAATCATCATAGCACAGTAGTTCCCAGTTTGAAAGTTACATGTCCATCATTAGATAAGAATGATTATACAAAGTTGGGCTAATCTCCTATTGCACTATGGCTGGACCAGCAGCAGGGGTGCAACTATTGCAAGCAATAAAATAAGAGCATTGCCCTCCTAAAAATTAATTCTGATTCCCCGCCCCCCCCCAATTCTAATATTGTAGAGAATGAAAATCATTCTCACCTAGAACTCTTCTATTTGCTGCGTTTACGTTCCCTTGGTTGCTCTTTTCCTTGGTTGCCCAAAAGGTATTTCTAAATGCCCAATTTAAGTTTTAAGTGGCTACAATGCTAGACATTGGGAGACTGAAGGAAAAGGGGGTGGGTAGGAGAATTTGTATCTGGAAAAATGCACAATGTCCTCATCACATCGCCCTTGTAGCTACATCCCTGATTAACAGAGAACTAAACTATGGAGGAACTGAACCTTTTCATTCAAAAAGGCATCTTTATGGTTTAATACATACATCAACAGACTTTTTCAGATAGTACTTACCATGCTAGAAGCTTGCAAGAGAGGTATGGTGCTGTCGCGCAGCAGGGGGTTCATTTCAGATGCCACTGTCCCTCTCGCGAAATCGTTGGTGTCACTTCTGTGTACGATTGGAGGCAGAAGCGCCATATTTTACTCACAGGCAACTTCCGTGAATAAAATAGGGAATGGCTACCTCCAATCGTACATGGAAGTGACACCAACGATTTCGTGAGAGGGACAGCATCATCAGAAATGGACCCCCTGCCGTGCGACAGTGCCATACCTCTCTCGGAAGCTTCTAGCGCGGTAAGAACTGTCTGAAAAAGTCCTATATCTGTCTGCCTATTCATTTATCTATAGGGTATCACAGACATGGAAGCACAATCAGCTGGAAGTTAGCTATAATGTTATAGATATAACATGTTACTATATACCATGGAAGAGGCCAGGGGGACGCAGTAGTTTGAGTGTTGGACTACAACTCTGGAGACCAGGGTGCAAATCTGTGCTCAGTCATGAAAGCCCAGTGGGTAACCTTGGGCAAGTCACACACTCTCAGCCTCAGAAAACCCCATGAATGGTTCACCCTTGGTTCACAATAAGTCATAACTTAATTGAAGGCACACAGCAGCAACAACAACAACATATACCATAGAAGAGCACTACTGATCAGCTCAAAACCAAAAGGAATTCTGGATACTCACTCCATTGTCATTCATGCTGTTACTTCCTACATTATTGCCATCAAAGCTGCCTGAGTTCTGCAAAGAAACAGAAAAATCACCCTGTTAGGTCAAACTGGACCTAACTGGAAAGAGCAAAAATATTTGTTACACTCTTCTGACCTGCTTCCACCAACTGAAGCATTCAACTCCAACAAATCCACCCACCATCTCCCATGATTCCAGGAAAACTTGTTCTCTTCTTTTACCCCAAATTTCACTTATGCTCTGAATCCAGCAGGTTGGGGACACACCAGGACTTACAGTATTCAAATTTGGATTGATTTATGATTTGTCGATGATGTTTCTTTCCCAAAAGTTACACTCAACGAAGCTAATCCTGGACTTATCATAAAAATACTCTTTCGAGCACTGTGCATTTTAAGAATCCCAGGAGATCTTGTGACATAGTACAGTATAGTTAAATAAAAGAGTAATTTTATTGTGTATATACTTGTTGATACTTAGCTAACACACATTGGAAACTGTTTAATGCAGTGTAGATGTGTAAACAGCTATTGCTTAAAACAATTTGTAAGCTGCTCTGATAGCCTTGTGGCTGAAGAGCGGGGTATAAATAAATAAATAAATAAATAAATAAATATAAAATACTTACAACTGCAAAACCATAAGAATTCTGCAATATATATAAAAAAAGGAATTAAGACTATCCCCAAATACCTGATCTATAATTAGAATAGCACAGTAGTTCCCACTTTGAAAGTTACGTGTCCATCATTAGATAAGAATGATTACAGAAAGTTGGGATAATCTCCTATTGCACTATGGCTGGACTAACAACAGGGGGTGCTACTACTGGAGAGAACAAAATAAGGCCATTGCCCTCCCAAATATTAATTCTGATTTGTCCCAAAAAATTTCTAGCATTGCAGAGAGTAAGAGAATGAAAATCATTCACACCTAGAATGATTCTATCTGCTGTGTTCACATTCCCTTGGTCGCCCTGTCTGTTTCTCTTCTTTGGTTGCCTCAAAGGTATTTCTAAATGCCCAATTTAAGTTTTAAGTGATTACAATGCTAGAAATTTGGAGACTGAAGGAAAAGTTAAGTGGGAGAGAATTAGAATTTGGGAGAATGTCCAATGCTCTCATCACATTCCCCTTGTAGCTACATCCCTGACTAACAGAGAATTAAGCTGTGGAAGAATTTAACCTTTTACTTCAGAAAGATATCCTTATGGGTTAATCCATACATGTATACAGTATATACATACATCTATACCTGTCTGTCTATTCACTTATCTATGGGGTATCAAAAAGAAGGAAGGAAAATCAGCTGGAAACTTAGCTAAAACATTACAGAAATAAAATGTTACTATATACCATAGAAGGAGTGACTCTGGAGACCAGGGTGCAAATCCCTGTTCAGTTATGAAAACCCAGTGGGCAACCTTGGACAAGTCACACACTCTCAGCCTCAGAAAACCCTGTGAAAGGTTTCACCCTTGGGTTACCATAAGTTAGAAATGGCTTGAAGGCACACACCACCACGAACAACCACAACCACAACCACAATAACAACATATACTATAGAAGAGCACTACTGATCAGCTCAAAACCTAAAGGAATTCTGGATACTCACTCCATTGTCATTCATGCTTCCACTTCCTACATTATTGCCATCAAAGCTGCCTGAGTTCTGCAAAGGAACAGAAAAATCACCCTGTTAGGTCAACAACTGGAAAGAGCAAAAATATTCTTTACACTCTTCTGACCTGCTTCCACCAACTGAAGCATTCAACTCCAACAAATCCATTCAGCATCTCCCATGATTCCAGGAAGACTTGTTCTTTTCTTCTACCCGAGCTTTCACTTATGCTATAAATCCAGCAGGTTGCGGATACACCAGGACTTATCCAAATTTGGATTGATTTATGATTTGTCGAATATTTTTCTTTCCCAAAATTTATACTCAAGGAAGCTAATCCTGGATTTATCATAAAAATACTCTTTAGAGCAGTGTGCATTTTCAGAATCCCAGGAGATTTTGTGACATAGTACAGTACAGTATAGTTAAATAAGAGAGTAATTTTGATTGTGTATATACTTGTTGATACTTACAACTGCAAAACCGTAAGAATTCTGCAATACAAAAAAAAAAAAGGAATTAAGAATATCCCCAAATACCTAATCTATAATTAGCATAGCACAGCAGTTGCCAGTTTGAAACTTACATGTCCATCATTAGATACGAACGGTTATAGAAAGTTGAGATCATCTCCTATTGCGCTATGGCTGGACTAGCAGCAAGGGTGTAATTACTGGAGGGAACAAAATAAGGCCATTGCCTTCCCAAATATTAATTCTGATTTGTCCCAAAAAGTTTCTAGCATTACAGAGAATGAAAGAATGAAAATCATTCATACGTAGAACTAATCTATTTGCTGTGTTTAGGTTCCCTTGGTCACTCTGTCTGTTTCTCTTCTTTGGTTGCCTCAAAGGTATTTCTGAATGCCAAATTTAAGTTTTAAGTGAGTACAATGCTAGACATTTGGAGACTGAAGGATAAGTTAAGTGGGAGAGAATTAGTATTTGGGGGAATGCACGTTGCCCTCATCATGTTCCCCTTGTATCTACATCCCTGACAAACAGAGAATTAAGCTGTGGAAGAATTTAACTTTTTATTTTAAAAAGGCATCCTTATGAGTTAATCCATACATGTATACAGTATATATATATACATCTATACTTGTCTGTCTATTCACTTATCTATGGGGTATCAAAAAGAAGGAAGGAAAATCAGCTGGAAACTTAGCTATAACATTACAGAAATAAAATGTTAATGTTTACCATAGAAGGAGGCAGTGTGTCATAGTGGTTTGAGTATTAGATATGACTCTGGAGACCAGGGTGCAAATCCCTGCTCAGTCATGAAAACCCAGTGGGCAACCATGGGCATGTCACACACTCTTAGCCTCAGAAAACCCTGTGAAAGGTTTGTTCTTGGGTTGCCATAAGTCAGAAATAGCCTGAAGGCACACAACAACAACATATACCATAGAACAGCACTACTGATCAGCTCAAAACCTAAAGGAATTCTGGATACTCACTCCATTGTCATTCATGCTGTCACTTCCTACATTATTGCCATCAAAGCTGCCTGAGTTCTGCAAAGGACCAGAAAAATCACCCTGTTAGATCAACAACCGGAAAGAGCAAAAATATTCTTTACACTCTTCTGACCTGCTTCCACCAACTGAAGCATTCAACTCCAACAAATCCATTCACAATCTCCACATTCAACTCCAACAAATCCATCTACCATGTCCCATGATTCCAGGAAGACTTACTCTTTTCTTCTACCCCAACTTTCACTGGCACTATAAATCCAGCAGTTTGGAGACCCACCAGCATTTATCAAAATTTGGATTGATTTATGATTTCTTGATGTTTTTTCTTTCCCAAAAGTTACACTCAAGGAAGCTAATCCTGGACTTATCATAAAAATACTCTTTAGAGCAGTGTCCATTTTCAGAATCCCAGGAAATCTTGTGACATAGTACAGTATAGTTAAATAAAAGAGTAATTTTATTGTGTATATACTTGTTGATACTTACAACTGCAAAACCATAAGAATTCTGCAATATAAAAAAAAGGAATTAAGACTATCTGCAAATACCTGATCAATAATTAGAATAGCACAGTAGTTCCCACTTTGAAAGTTACATGTCCATCATTAGATAAAAACGATTATAGAAAGTTGGGATAATCTCCTATTGCACTATGGCTGGACTAACAACAGGGGGTGCTACTACTGGAGAGAACAAAATAAGGCCATTGCCCTCCCAAATATTAATTCTGATTTGTCCCAAAAAGTTTCTAACATTGCAGAGAGTAAGAGAATGAAAATCATTCACACCTAGAATGATTCTATCTGCTGTGTTCACATTCCCTTGGTCGCCCTGTTTCTCTTCTTTGGTTGCCTCAAAGGTATTTCTAAATGCTCAATTTAAGTTTTAAGTGACTACAATGCTAGAAATTTGGAGACTGAAGGAAAAGTTAAGTGGGAGAGAATTAGTATTTGGGAGAATGTCCAATGCTCTCATCACATTCCCCTTGTAGCTACATCCCTGACTAACAGAGAATTAAGCTGTGGAAGAATTTAACCTTTTACTTCAAAAAGGCATCCTTATGGGTTAATCCATACATGTATATAGTATATACATACATCTATACTGTACCTGTCTGTCTATTCACTTATCTATGGGGTATCAAAAAGAAGGAAGGAAAATCAGCTGGAAACTTAGCTATAACATTACAGAAATAAAATGTTACTATATACCATAGAAGGAGTGACTCTGGAGACCAGGGTGCAAATCCCTGCTTAGTCATGAAAACCCAGTAGGCCACCTTGGGCATGTCACACACTTAGCCTCAGAAAACCCTGTGAAAGGTTTGCTCTTGGGTTGCCATAAGTCAGAAATGCCCTGAAGGCACACAACAACAACAATAACGTATACCATAGAACAGCACTACTGATCAGCTCAAAACCTAAAGGAATTCTGGATACTCACTCCATTGTCATTCATGCTTCCACTTCCTACATTATTGCCATCAAAGCTGCCTGAGTTCTGCAAAGGAACAGAAAAATCACCCTGTTAGGTCAACAACTGGAAAGAGCAAGAAGAACTCCATGTTATGTAGTCATCTTGCAGACTCCAGTGACACCACACAGATCAGGATCTGGAATGTATCTCTGGAAAGAATCTGGATGGGAAGGAGTAAGAAAAGTCTAAAACAAGCACCTGACAGAAAGGTAGGGTTGCCAACTTTATTCCTTGCAGGACTCCTATGTCTTCAGCAGCCATCTACCAAATATGCAGAAATTTAACAAGTGAAGCTTCCTCCATTAAATGTCCACCTGCTATTATAATTAAAGGCTTATGAACCAAGCCAGAAAAAAGTTGGCAACTGTAGGAAAGGCAAGGGCTAGGCAAAACCAACGAACAAAACCAGCCCATTCAGGAGGACAGCTCATTTAGGATGAACTCTACCAAGAATGTTTATTCCTCATCTTTCCCATCTAATGTTTATTCTTTCTCTTTCCTGAACTAGTTTATGACTACAAAGAAAGCAAACATTTTGATGCATTATTGTGTGCATTGCTGAAGATGTTTTCAGATGTTTTGCACATTTCCCCAATAATACATACATTTTTGTGCACACCTTTCAGTTACATAATTCTTGCATTTAAGATCAATAACTGTTAGAATAGAGATCGGGAACACTGACTTAGTCCAAATGTTGTTGGAATACAACTCACATCACCACTCTGCACTGGCTATGTTGGATGGGGCTGATGGGAATTGCACTCCAACAACACATTCTTTGCTTTTTAAGTGAAAAACAGGCAGGTTAAGATAGAACAGATAAAAGAGTACAGAAATAGCACCCAGAAACAGTTCTTGCTATCCTATTTGACTTCAAATTGCAGGGTTTCTCAGTACTCAAGAAACACCATTTTTTGACCATTTGCGGGGAATATTTTTTTACATTCTTCCCATTCCTCTTCTTGTGGCCTTGGACAACAGCTTGCTCTGCAGGCCTTTGCAAGTGGTGATGCTGTTTTCTGTGCCATGAAATATGCCTCATTCACCAATTGCTGTCAATGAATGAGAAAGATCAAGAACTCTAGAACGTAAAATTTGGGGTTGAGGAGAAAAGGTATCTTTGAATTCTCACCACACACCAACTCACACTCACACATATCCCCTGGCTGCTCTTTATTCTGCCCATAAACCGTGTTTAGTCTTACCCTGGGTGCAGCTCTGGTGCCCTCCAGAGAGAGCAGGCAGATGACAAGAAATGTGGCTACTACTTGGAGTTTCATCTTTGTGTTGCTTCTTTCCCTCTTGAGGTTAGTTTGGGAATTATGGCAAATAGGAGGGTTCTCTTTATATTGAACGTTATCATGGGTGGTGTCAACCTCTACATGCCCAGCCCTGTGACTCCACCTTAGAAAGACACAAGGCCTGCTTCTCCCTCTCCACTATGTCTGTTATCTTGGGTCCACAAATTTCTGACATTCCCAGGCTGCCTATTCTCTTTTGTTCATTTTCCTCATAGTCTCTCTCTCTCTCTCTGTTCTGGAATCAGTCACCTCTCTGCTTTCCATCTGGGAGAACACAGTAGGAAATCTAACCCGATCTGGCCCATTGAGTGAGCAACTCGGATTGGCTACGTGGGTTTATCACACAGCCAAAACAGAGTGAGGGTCATGCTTCCTACTTTCCTTTACTCTCTTGTCTTCTAGATAGCAACACATACCGAATATTCCGGGGTATAAGATGACTTTTGAGCACTCAAAAATACCCTCCAAAATTGAGGGTCATCTTATATACCAGATATACTTTGCTTCACCCGCCTACCAATCTCCTGCCTCTTCGCAACCTTCGCAAATGGAGCGAAGAGGCAGGAGATGTGGCAGGGGGCTGAGGCAAAGTGTTTAGCAGTTCATTCTCCCCCCTCCTCTGCCTTCTCGCCCTTTGGGGAGCAACCGAAGACAGGAGGGGGTGAACATTGCAGTATGCTGCGGCCACTGCTCGATCACCTGTGTGTTCAGTGGCTGAGGCAAACCGGACATTTTCGCCCCTTTTCCCCACCTTCAAGGAAGGTGGGGGAAAGGGGAGAATCTAGCGGTTTGCCGCAGACGCCCCCACTTCCCCCGCCTTGGTCCCATTTGGAAGAGAGCCAAGACAGAGGGAGGGGGCGTGGCTGAGGCAAACTGGGCATTTTCAAGGAAGGTGGGGGAAAGGGGTAAAAATGCCCAGTTTGCCTTGGCGGTCCTGTTCCCTCCGTCTTGGCTGTCTTCCGAAGGGGGCCAAGGCGGGGGAAGCAGGGCCACCAAAGCAAACCGCTAGATTCGCCCCTTTCCCCCACCTTCAAGGAAGGGGCGAAAATGCCCAGTTTGCCTTGGAGGTCCCATTCCCTCTGTCTTGGCTCTCTTCCAAAGGGGGCTAAGGTGGGGGAAGCGGGACCACCGAGGAAAACCGCTAGATTCACCCCTTTCCCCCACCTTCAAGGAAATGCCCAAGGAAGGTGGGGGAAAGGGGCGAATCTAGCAGTTTGCTGCGGCGGCCCTACTTCCCCCGCCTTGGCCTCCTTTGGAAGAAAGCCAAGGCGGAGGGAACCGGGCTGCCGGGGCAAACTGGGCATTTTTGCCCCTTTCCCCCCCTTCCTTGAAGGTGGGGGAAAGGGGCGAATCTAGCGGTTTGCCTCGGCGGCCCCGCTTCCCCCGCCTTGGCCACCTTCCGAAGAGAGCCAAGATGGAGGGAATGGGGCCGCTGAGGCAAACAGGGCATATACACTTATGGAGACTGTGGGCTGCAGTTTTTGCACCTCTGATCTTACAACAAGATCTCACCCTACTGGTATCTAAAGCTTTTGGATGTAGGCTATCATAATCCTTCACATTTGCCAATGTTAGCAGGGGCTGACTGGAGTCATAGGCCAGAACATCTGAAAGGTCAAAGGTTGGGAACAGTTCCTTAAAAAATCCCTATAAGAAAAATCGCCATTACTATAATCCATTTTGAGGATAGGGAAATTGCGGGCTTATCTATACTGTGAAAATACTCCTCATAGAATTCGAGGAGAATACATTTTGTCTAAATGGGATCCCATATCATTTCTCCATATTCAGAAGGAAGGGGGAGAAAAAACTCCAAATACACCACAGGAAAAGCCTTCACAGCTTTTCCTGACTTTTAAAAAAACAACTTCAAATGGAATGTGCATTCCTGCTTGTTGGGACAACTGATTCACTTTGATGTGTTTTCCTAATAAGAGCAGAAGTGGAAAGCTGATTGGTTGGACATGCACAGGGAGCAGAGCTTGCTGGCAAGGCAAGCACCTGGAACCACCATGTTGGATTTTCGCCATAGCAATCATCCACTGAGGCTAAGAAACAGCCTTCCCCTTTTTTTCTGTTTTTTTAAGCAGAAGATCACACTTCCACACCTTGGATTTTATTTTATTTTTTAAATGTGTTTCACTGGTGACAAGAAAAACATGAGTAATTCACTCGTGCCTGCCATCTTGTTTTGCAGGCATACCCATTTGAACAACAAACATGTATTGTGATCTTGAAAAATAAACATGGAGACAAATGAAAACTGCTGTGAATTGGCACTACTGCACATCAATCCACATTTTATTGCCTCATATAGATGAGCCCTGAGGCAGAGGAAGGGAGGCTTTGCTGACAGTTCATGGCAGAGATGGGATTCACACCCGGAACATTCTGATTTGATAGTGCAGCCTCTCAACCTCTCTGTTACACCAGCTCTTTGTTCTACTCAATGTTTGCACTTCTTTGAATAATACCTTCCCTTGAATTTCTAAGAGCAAAATTACAAACAGGAGCCCCTGGCAAAACATAATTGATCCCTGATGGTTTTGTTTGTTTGTTTCCTTTCCCCCAAATGGTACCAGACATCTGATTGACTTTTGCTTTACATCCTGGATTCGAAAGGCCTTTCACCAACTTTAATGTCAGCCCATTGCTTACCACACTCCAAAGTAGAGAGCAGAGCAGCAGAAAGGTTCCATCTTCTGTACTTCCTTACTGCATGATGTTTTTGTTCTTCTGGTGTTATCATTCTCATCCCATGGAAGACTGAGGTAAAATCATGTCTTTTTGCTAATGTGTTTTTCCAGTTAGCAAAAAGACATGGTTTTACCTCAGTCTCCTGTGGGAATGGAACAAAAGAACAACATCATGCAGTAAGGTAGCATGGAAGATGTAACCTTCCTGCTGCACTGCTGTTTTAATTCAGAGTGCAGTAAGCCCCTAAAACAGTTGGGTATTGGACTGCCAAATGAAAGCTTCTATTGCCTCTTATACTTTTAATAGCTGTGTAGAAGAAAGTATTTCAGCAGGTGTTGCTTGTCACATAACCACGTAACAAGCAACATCTGTTCAATTTTGCCTGTTCTGTGCAGCCATTAAAGGTACAGGAACATCTCTAGTTTTCATTCTGGCAACCCTCATTGGGGGAGCATGAGGGAATTGCAACCATAAGCCCTAGAGAGTGAGGTGGAGATATTTTGAATTTTAACTTAAAAATAAAATAAAATGGGGCAGTGTGTACACAGCAAAGGGGAGTTCAGCCCTCCAAGCTCTCATGGCTCATCAATCAAGGTTGACTTCTCTCTGATGTGTACAAAGATACAAGCACACAACATGCACCAAGTTCAGCAAACTATATTCAACGTTGTGCTCCCAACATGGCTGAAACTCTTATTTGCTGAAGGTGGATGTAAGGTCAAGTTTGCAAATTGTGGGATAGACCCACTAAGAATTCAAGGTACTCAGTGCAAAAATAATAAAATCTTATGGGCAGGTCAGGGAAAGAACTTGGGAGGGAGATAAGAAACACCTTGATAAGGTGGGGGTTTGGTTTAGAGGTTTTTTGATATGACTTTGCCAACAAGATTCAATTGAGATAGAAACCAGAGGAGAGGAGGAAGTGTTGCATTCCAGGTCCACATTAAGGATGCCTCAGGGCTCATTGGCACTAGCCAGATGGCTGCAGAGGTGGCCCATTCTGTCCCCGTTAACTGAAGAAAATGGGCCAGAGTCCACACAGGAATGCCAGCCCATTGCTTCAGCCACTGCTGCCACCATTTTACCTGCTCTGCTGGATCCAGGTAGCTGGTCACAATTGTTTTGGACAAGCCTTGGTCATGCTGCAGGGTGGCTGGCAGTAGCAGTGAGAGCTACACTGCTGGGATGGACTTTCATGGATACATAGGGCCTGATCTGTCCTGTCCCAGCAGGAAGCCATTAAACTGGGTATTTTAAAAAAAAACATGGCAAAGGGCCCTATCCTGATTTGCCCCTGTTCTAGTCCAGCATCTGCTTTGGGGGTTATGAGGACTGCCTGGGGGCAGAACGGGTCAAAATCCCAAATCATGTGGACTGCAGGGCTCTGGGATGGGGGCAATCTATGGTATTTGGCTAGGTAACATCCGTTTATTGGAATGTCAGATGACTCTTCCAGCTCTTATTGTTACTCTGGAGGAGGAAGATGTTGCACTGACACTTGTGGGAACCAGATTCAAGTCCCCTCTCAGCCTGATCTACCTCACAAGGTTGTTGTAAGGGTACAGGAGGAGAGTCATGCCTGCTGCTTTGAGCTCAGTGGAGGAAAATTAAAAAAAAACTTGATACTTCATCATTACTTTTTGTTACTACTTTGGGGGGAGGGAATCCTTATTTTTACTAACAAAATGGGATAAAATGGGATCTGTCTTGCAATTAAAATGCCTTTAAAAGTATCTTGAGGTAGCAAACAGGAAACTGACTGGCATTCTGTTCAGCAATTATGGGAATGCAAACTGGACTGACAATCTCGAAATTGCTAGAGATGTCTGTTTATGGTCATGAAGAATTGGATGTGATCCCTGAAACCTACTTTTGCATCTGACAGAACCCCAAATAAAGAATTTCTGAGCCATTACAGATTGTGGGGAGGGGTGCTGAGGAATGATGCCTATAGTGCCCTCCCGATCATGGGCTGCATTGAAATAAGCAGTTCTGGCAGGACATTGTGGGGTCTCTCCAGTTGCCTGTTCTCAATGTGGGAGATGTCTCATGAATGGGAGAGTGCTAGAGACATCATTTCCCAGTGTCCCAATATGTAGTGCCCCAGAAATGCTTTGACTGGGGATCTGTCGGGTTGCAAAGGTAGGGGTTTGGAGGGGGGCATCATCAGACATAACTCCAGGGTTTTGAGCTCCTTTGTCACCGTTACATTGACAATCCAGGATCCCAGCGGCTATTCATTATGTATCAAAAAGTATAGCAGTTTTCCCTCTTGTTTTATTTTTCACTTGTGATTTTGTTGCAGCCACATGACAAAAAGCAGTGACTCATGATGATGTTGTTTGGAACTCACTACGTGCATATTCAGCTCCCCACACCTCAGCGCTTCCTTGTGTTTCTGATGGTGGTTGAGCACTTCAGAGAATGCTCTCTGTGGCTATTCTATCTCTGACCAGATCTAGGCCATGTCTGAGGGGATTCAATTTAGTCTGGGGCCTTGGTTGTATCATGCGGCTGCTGTACTAACCACGAAAAATCTAGGTTAGGACAACAGACTGGCCACGCAGCAGCCTCGCCAAATACCAAAGCAGCAGTCAATAAGTGGTGGGTCTCTTTCTTCTGATTTGTGGCACAACCCAAAAGATACAACAGTAGCCAGCAGAAATGCACCAAGTGTCCTAGATAGCTTGTCCTAGAGCAAATTGGGTGAACAAAACATGCTTCTGAACACTGAACATGAGGAACAAACAACATGGGTTCCCCCTGTGTGGCTAACAAGCGGGGTTGCCAGGCGAAATAAGAGACCAGAGCTCTTTTAAAAAAATAAACAATTGTTTTCTAATCTAAAAACCATATATAAGGGAAATTCAAACACAATACATATACAAAACACAAACCAACATAGACCCCATACCCCACCATACTAGTGCCCCCCTCCCTAACTAAACCGATCCTAGAGGTTGTCTAAATAGCAAAAATACTCCTCATGGAATGCCAGGAGAAGACAACCTGTCCTAATAGCAAACCGAGTTGCTTCATCATATTGTGAAGGAAGGGGACAAAAGTTGGCCAAAACTCCACAGGAAAAGCTTTTGAGGCTTTTCCCGGAGTTTTTAAAAACAGCGAGGGGAATGTACATTCCCGCTCATTGGGACAAGCAATTCGATATGAATCACTTTCCCACAGGAGAGGAAGTGCAAATCTGATTGGCTGAAGGAGCATGGGGCAACGGGCGTGCTAACAGGGCAAGTGCGCACTGCCCACTGCCACCATATTGGATTTTCATGTTAGTGATCGATGGCTAAGGTGATAAAATGAGGTGTTGTTTTTCTCTCCCCCCCCCCTTTTTTTGTGTAAAGACAAAATATTGCTTATGTGCACCATGGAAACAGAGGATTTTTTTAAAAAAAAACCTTTGGCAGCAGCAAATTTTAAAATGTGAGTAATTCACTCATGGCCACCATCTTGAATAGAGCACATATGAAGTTTATGGGGGCTGTAAGACCATTAAGACAAGTCACAGCTGCTGTGACTTGTCTTTACTGTGGATTGCTCCATGGGGCGGGGGCAAGCTGAGCCAGCTGACAAGCACATGCTAACAAAGGACTAACATAGGGGCAGTTTGATTCCAATCTACCAGCTCAAAGGGTATAGGACTCTTACTTTTAGAACTCTCTAATATGTTGACCAAATCAAAACTTAATGTTATATATTGTCACTCTTATCTGTGTCTTCTAGATCATATCCACTATTAGTCTATTACACATTTACTTAAACCTGCTAAGATCTTTCAAAATGTTTTAAAATTAAGTTATGATTTCATCATAATGGATGGGTAACTTCATGGCCTGTTCCAGGGTGTCTCTATTTGTTTTGTTTTAATGTTTAAATGCTCTGGACAGTATTTTGAATTGAGACAGGGCGGTCCTCTGATACCACTTCAAACAGACAGTTGTCCTTTGAAAAGTACAACATTTAGCCACCCTTACTGCACACCAGAGGTAGAACTGCAGTGGGTTTAAAACAGCATCAAAAATAATTTAGTTGGAGAGAAAACGTTCTGTGAGATGCTGAAGTCCTTGCTATCTAGTAAGTATAAAACTGCCATCCATTCCATTTAACTAAAGGATTAATCCATGTTATGATTCCAGAATTACTCCAAAATACCCAAGGTAGAGCGTAGGCTTCATATAGTTAAAAAAAAAAAAGTTCATTATAACAGTGAGATGCTTCTGATTTTGCAGAACTATACTGATGTACCCAAGGAAGAAAGAATTGCAAAGGAAGTTTGAGCAAAAGTTTTTGGCCTAAATCATCAGGATGTTGGCTTTAGCAATGTTCTTTTGCAACTGGCTGCAAGTTGGGCTGGACAGATCAGATTCACTCTTGTCCTTGCACATTTCATATGCATTCATTCCCAAAGTCTGTTCCATCCTGTTATGAGAATGGCAAAAGAAACAGCAACCGAACCAGGGGGTTCTGCAATCCATAGTGAACCCCCCTCCTCAAATTGTGCTAGCCTTTGAGATTAGATACCTGGGGCCAGTTTGCACTA
The DNA here is from genome assembly GCA_030847615.1 of Gambelia wislizenii. Classification (NCBI taxonomy): domain Eukaryota; kingdom Metazoa; phylum Chordata; class Lepidosauria; order Squamata; family Crotaphytidae; genus Gambelia; species Gambelia wislizenii. The sequence goes on along the minus strand of JAUMIR010000010.1, from coordinate 28,263,547 downwards.
TACAATTATAACACTATTATTCCACTTTAACTGTCATGGCCCTGTTCTATGGAATCCTGGGATTTGCAGTTCAGGGAGGGTTACTTAGGATTCACAGGCAGAAATTTTTGTTGCTTCACCAAACTGTACACCCCAGGATGGAACAATGGCTAGTTAAAGTGGCATAATAGTGCTTTAGTTGGATACTGTAAATGGGCCATTGCACTGGTACAGAGATCCACAGATCAGTTGTTTACAGAGAAAATATTGGATATACTTCCTATCTGTTATTCATTTAATCAAGCATCCTGACAACCTGCTAAGAATTAGAGTTGATAACTGATAAAAGTGTCATAGTGGGTTATTGTCCTATTGGCCTCTCCTAGGCCTGGCAAATAATTAAGGCCAAATGTTCAGCATCCCCACCCTGTTAGAATTTTTTAAGGGAGGAGGCTAAAAAGGGCATGGTGATATGGTCTATTTGGGCATTAACCCCACCCAAGATAAAACTATTCACTCTGCAGAAGTTGATTTCAGAGCACATTGCTAAGAATGATGTGTGTATGTGCCTTCAAGTCATCTGTTAACTTATGGTGACTCCATGAATTTCGTAGGGTTTTCTTAAGCAAAGAATACTTGGAGGTGGATTTTCCAGGTCCTTCCTCTGAAACTACTGAGGGACATAAATAAAAAGGGCATGATGCATTGAAGGCAAATGTGTAGGTAGAGTGATCTGTAGGGAGTTCCCCATGGCATGAGATAACACTTAGACACTCCAAGAAGAAGAGAGAGATTTACACAAAACTGACAACATTTGCAAATTTAGAATAATTATTATCATTTTAAAAAGGAATACAACATACCTGGACCAGGAGCAGTTATTCTTACAGCTAACTAGGAAAACCTTCCCTAAAATACCCCCACCTTGACTTGGAGGAAAAGAAATTAGAGTAACATAACTGAGATTCCTGTAAGCCTAGTATTGTTTTTCCACATAGTTTTTGGTGGTTTTGCCTCCACCTTCTGAATAGAGCAAATCACTGTGAGATCTCATTGGGACAAAAGGTATTCTCCTCAGATTCTATGAGGAATTATTTCACCATCTGGATGACCCCAAAGAGTTGCAAAATCTTGGACCTTGAAAATAACTCAAATGTTCTTGGCTAGGGCTCCCAGTTCTCAGAGTCATGCAACATCTGCTGAAATTTCCCCTTCTTCACAACCATTAAAGGTACAGGAGCCCTCTCCAGATTTCACTCTGGCAATGCTATGTGTAACATCACAAGGGGTCATTCCTATGTTCTGGGATAGGCATGACAACCCCAGTCTGGGGTAGGCACCTTGACTTAGGGAGACAGGGATCATTAGTTGTTATGCCTCAAACAGCAACAAGTCTTGGGTAAGCCTTGTTAGGAGGGACAGTTGAGTTTCCCCTCATGTGATTTTGTAGTCTCTTTCACTTTTGTGGCGGGAACCTCGGTCCTTTCTGAACAGCCAAGCCAAGCCAGCTGAAAGGATGAGGATGATACAGGTGTGCATCCTGCTGGAAGCTTCTGTCCTTCTCTGCATTCCAAGTCCTTCCATAGGTGAGTAGGGAGGGATAGGTGAGAAGGCCATTTCCATTCATTTCTAACCAGGATTTAGCAAAATCTGAAGCTGGGAGAAAGAAAAAACTAACAGACTTTGCTTGTCCTTACAGCCAGCTCCTACAGAAGATGGTAAAAATCTTAAACTTGCTCCTTTTCAGGATTCCAGACCTACCATTTGATCCCTTTCCTGATCAATACATAAGACTAATATAAAAATAAAATAATAAATCAGTTAAGGCCCTTATTCCAAACTACATAGTGAGGACTGACGTTAAGGAGAAAATGCAAAGAGGAGAATCTCATATTTCTTCTCAGCAGTGTGATCTTAAGGTGGCAGGGCTGGCTCTGCTATGATGTAAAGTGAGAGAGCTGACTGATTTCAGCTACAAATAATTGATTATTTAATTGGTTGTTCTCTTACTGTTATCTCTATGTTCCCTTACAACAGTTTATTTGAATACTTTGGGTTCTTAGCATACAATGTCAGTCCTCTATGGTCTACTTTTGTGTATCAGTGTTGGAAAGGCATTTTTTTTCTTGACCTGCAGTACTTATTTCTAAGAATTGTTTATAGTTCTGCAGACCTTCAAACTTTCCCAAGACTCCTGATGCTAGGGATTTCTAAGAAACTCAGTTTATTTTTATTTTTTTAAATTACAGTTTGTAACTCTCAGAATGAACACAGATATCAATGCAATATTGTTACATGGAAATTCATACAATTTATGTACCCAGGGCTCTAATGCTTGTGATTGTTGTTGCTGTGTGCCTTCAAGTTGTTTCTGACTTATGGCGACCTTAAGGCAAACCTATCAGGGGGTTTTCTAGGCAAGATTTATTCAGAGGGGGGTTGCCTTTGCCTTCCTCTGAGGCTGAGAGTGCATGACCTGCCATGCATCCCTCTCAATGTGGAAATTTCTGAACTTCTGCTCTATCTCAAAAAGAATGAATGAATCTTTATTGCTAAAAGCTATAAGCCATCACAATACAATTACTTTAAATAAGTTAAAACACACACACACAAATGATTACAAAGCCATACAATTTAGCACATATGAAAATAATAAAATCATGCATATCTGATATATAAAAGTATGAGGAATTAAATTATTGTTGTAGAAAGCAGTTCTCATAACAGCACAGTAAAATTCTTATTGATATTTTTGATGTCTGGTTCTTATCTTATTAACAGCCAGAGCAAATTTTGCTACCATATCAGTGCTACATGCATTGTTGCCAGCTGGTAGGACACAAATTTGCTCAAGAGGAGAACGATTCACCAGGGAATGAAGAATGTAACATAAAAACTTTTGTCTTGGGAGTAAAAGGAGAGACAAAGCACCAAAAATATGCACATATATGGAAAAAGAGTCAAGAAACACTTTATGTATTTCTAAAATGTTCACAAAAATGCTTTACTCGGTGTGCCATTTGGACCCATTAATACATCTATTTGCAAAGGCACAGCAAAGTACTTACAGGGTTTGCTTTTTCCGTTAAAAAATCTACACATAACCATTCAGGTTTGGGAAAATCTGGACTAAGGGTGGAAGAAGGAGGAAGTCTAAGGAATCAGTGCTGCCCCTCCCTAGCTGATTTGCCTTTCCCCCTTTCCCATTGTAACCACGGTAATATAGGAACCCCCACTTTTCTGATGGGTTAGGATCAGAGGACTGTTAGAAAGTTGAATCAGTTGAAAAGTGGAACACGGGGGGGGGGGTAGCTTGCAAATACATTTTGGCTACTGAAACATGTAAATACCATGCTATATAACGCTTCTGAATGTGTGAAAAAACTAGATTTACACACTATACACATACAAAACTTCATGTGAGCAGTCCCAAGTGAGCCTTGTAGGCAAGAAGAACTGATGACTTTCTAGCTAGTCTTACTGGACCACAAGCTGAATGGAGAAAAGACAGTTAAGAGGCGATATGATAGCCCTGTTTAAGTATTTGAAGGGATGTCACGTTGAGGATGGAGCAGACTTGTTTTCTGCTGCTCCAGAGACTAGAACACGGAGCAGTGGATGCAAGCTCCAGGAACAGAGATTCCACCTCAACATGAGGAGGAACTTTCTGACAATCAGAGCTGTTCGGCAGTGGAACACACTCCCTCGGAGTGTGGTGGGGTCTCCTTCCTTGGAGGTCTTTAGACAGAGGCTGGATGGCCATTTGTCAGGGATGCTTTGATTGTGTATTCCTGCGTGGCAGGGGGTTGGACTGGGTGGCCCTCGTGGTCTCTTCCAACTCTACAGTTCTATGACTCTATGATTCTATAAGAGTGGAACCCTGTCAAAATAATGAAACTTGTAAGGTCCAGGTCTACACAGGCTTTCCTGTGCCTACAGCCCAGACCCCTGGCATTGCTCAAGACTGTATGCCCTCCAACATTTCACAAATGAAAACCAGGACATGTGTAACCAAACAACTTCAGAACAAAGTCAAGATAAAAAATAATTTTTATTATTATTATATTATAAGTTGGCAAAAGTTATTAATCAGGGAGAACACGCACTCCAGGAGTGGCTGCAGGAGGTTGCTTTTGCCTTAGCCTCCTGGGAAGGGCAAGAATCTACCCTCTTCTTCCCTTTCCAGACTGCTGAGTTAATATAGAGAACACACCACTTTTCCAGTTTGAACTCAGTTTGCAGAAACTGAAGTAAGCTAAGGACAAAGGGGGAAAGTAGGAGGAAAAGAGAGAAACTGGAACATTTTAAAGGCAGGTAGAAAAGTGGGATGACAGATGATTAATCAGGTCTGTGTCTGCCAATACAGTTGGGGGGAGGGCTATGGGATTGGGGTGAGCATCACAGCCATTTTGACAGACTCTGTTTCCACATTTGTTGCCACCAAAACAACATAACCAAAATTGGCAGTGCTGCTACAGCTGCCCATGCTGATGAAAATTCCTGAGTTTGCTACCACCAGTTTGGGGGTTTGGAGCCTTTCCTTCCTGATGAGAAGGATATTCTCTACCCTGCTGACTAGCAGGGTTCTTTGGTGGAAGAAGACACTCTGTTGCTCTCTCCAACACCATACGAGAGTCACTACAGTTACCATACAAAGTGAGTGGAAAACACACACCCCAGCAGTAGCTGATGCATTTTTTCAGCAGCCAGAATCCCCCTGGTGTAATGGGGGAGGGGGAATCTAATGTGACCCCCTACCTGGAGAGTTACCAACCTATAGTCTAGATAAGACTTCCTCAACATTTTTATCCCAGAGGAACCCTTGAAATAATTTTCAGGTCTCAGGGAACTCATGCACAAACCTTATTCTATATGCATCTATTGCTTCCCCACCACACACAATCACAATCTTTTGAGGAACCCCTAGCAACCCCTTGGGGAACCCTGGTTGAGAAACACTGTGCATAAGACTTAAAGCTGATAAGCAAAACAGATGTTTCCTCCCTTAAAAATTGTGGTTGTTATTGTTGCGCGCATTCCAACTTATGGCAGCCCTAAGGTGAACCTATCACAGAGTTTCCTGAGGGCTGAGAGTGTGTGACTTGTCCAAGGTCAACTAGTAGGTTTTCATGGCTGAGCAGGGATTTGAACCCTGGTCCCCAGAGTTGTAGCCCAGCTCTCAAACCACTATGCCATGCTGGCTCCATCCCCACCCTCCCAAAAATATTACCTATATTTTGAGAGGACTTCAATTTGCAGTTGAGGAAACTTGTTGTGTGACCAGATTTATTAAAAAAATCATGCAGCCTCTAGCTTAGTTGCTTTCATTTTGCTTCTCCCCAGCCCTCAGTGCCAACTTCTCTGTGGTGCAGTTTCCATCAGAGATCGTTGCCATCACAGGAGACAATGTCACACTGAAGTGTGCCTTCTCCATCCAGACCAGGCAGGTGACTTCAGCCAAAGGGGGCATTTCCTGGTTCAAAGGGCCCCAGAGGGTAGAATCCACAGTGGAGCGAGGATACCGCTACAACTTCTCCTCTCCAGACCCATTCCTCAGCCCAGGAGAGGGATCACTGGTCATCACCAACGTTTCCTTAGAGGATGCTGGGAGCTACACCTGTGAAGTGATGGTCTGGGGTGAAGGCGAGAGACGCGGAAATGGAACAAACCTCCATGTTTACGGTATGTAGGACCAGTTACAGATAGGCTCTTTGGGAAGATGGGTATGTCTGGGTGGCCCGGTGGTTTGTTTTATGTTGTTGCTGCTGCTGTTGTTAATGGCTGGCATCCTGTTTAGCAGTTATGAATGTTACATGTGTTGCACAACATGTGTAACATGTTACACAGCATTCATACATTCACTATTCATGTTTACAATCACGGCACTATTGCCATGATGGCAAATAACCTCCTCCAACCTACCTTAACAACCAGTGGCTTCACAGTATGATGGAAGTCTGTTCTGCTGGTCATCAGGGCACTACAGGATGATGATTCTAGCCTCATCCCACTAAAGATCTAAAGTGTAGCACTCTGAAACAGGACCCCAGACACAATTTCTCATCACACTGCAGACCACTGGTGGGAGGGGCTGGAAACATCATCCGAATGTCCCCTTATCCCCAGCAATATAGACCTCCATTGCTTGGTGTAGCTGCTGGCTATTAAGGTAGGTTTGGGGAGTCAGGTTAGAAGATGATATATAGTTATGCATTGTAAGTATTGCAATGATGCAGACTCCTAGCCAACATTTATATCCTCTTGCTAGGGGTGGCTTCCCAATCAGAGGGACACTGAATCTGCTCAAGGTTTTAATCCATGCTATAAATGAGCCTGAGAATAGGGTTCAGCACCCTGGATAGCTTCTTTAACATCTGCAATAAAGCCTGGAGCAGATTTTCAACCTCCCTGACCAGCTACTGTTGCCTGCTGCAAAAGGCAACAGTAGCAAATTTCTCATGATACGCCAAAAGTACGACAATCTCAGGCAGTGGGGATCAAACTGCAAACATACACTGGATAATGGAGTGCACTAAAGAATTTCAAAAGAAAATCAACCTGTGCTTTCTAGACTATAGCAAAGCCTTTGATTGTATAGATTATGAAAAGCTATGGATCACTCTTAAAGTGTGCCACAACATTTGATTGTCATGATGTGTAACTTGTACTCAGGTCAAGAAGATACTGTTAGGACAGAATACTGTACAGAGAAACGGGATGGTTTCCAATAGGCAAAAGGTCAGGCAAGGCTGCATTTTATCACCCCATCTTTTTAACTACTATGCTGAAAATATCATATGTAAAGCAGAATTAGGTTTGTAGGAAGCAGGCATGAAAACTGAAGGAACATCAACAGTTTAAGATATGCAGATGACACCATACTACTAGCAGAAAACAGCAAGCATTTGCAACCATTACTGAAGAAAGTCAAGGAAGAAAGTGCAAAGGCAGGTTTATAGTGGGGGGGAAAATAATGACCACAGATGATTTATATAACTTTAAAGTAGATGATGAAGACATTGATATAGTTCAAGATTTTGCATACCTTGGCTCAATCTTTAATCAGAGTAGACAATACAGTCAAGAAATCAGAAGAAGATTGGGACTTGGAAGGGCAGTTATGAAAGAGCTAGACAAGATCCTGAAGTCGAAAGATATATCACTGAATACTAAAGTTAGGATGGTCCATGCAGTCATATTTCCCATTACTAGATATGGTTGTGAAAGCTGGACAGTGAAGAAAGTTGATAGGAAGAAAATTAACTCATTTGAGATGTGCTGGAGAAAAATTCTGCAGATACTGTGGACTGCTAGAAAGACAAATCAATGGGTCCTAGAGCATTCATATGCATTTTTATACACTTTTCCCCCAAAGTGTGTATTTCCCATATTTTTTTCCTGTCAACTACCCCATAAAGTGTGTTTGTATAAATTTTCAGTTCAATGCATTTTTGATCATTCACATTTTTAAAAAAATGTACGCATAGTTTTGTACATATTTTTTTCTCTGAAATTCAACTCAAGGCTTATAAATGTGTGAAATTCCAAGGCAAGGTATGCTTAATATTTTTATGGGGGAAAAAATGAACTCCAATAAATTCTTCTCACTTAGACCCAAAAAATTAAAATAAATAAAATGGCTATCCAAGGTCAGCTAAGAAAAAGAAAGTTACTGAATCTTGGGGCAGAGAATAAAGAGCGTTATGCCTTTTTGCTTTTTGCCTTGCTGAGAAAATAAAAACAAATTTGGAAATCGTTTTGTGGGCAGGAGAACTCTACAGGCATCTATTTGTGCTGTCTCTCTGCTGCCCCCTGCTGGAAAAGTGGAGAACCATGTATATGTGTGTATGTGCCTTCAAGTCACTTGAAGAGTGGCCTTGCTTCCTTTCTCGTTTCTCTTTAGCTAGAAATTTCATGGTCCACCAGTGTATTTTAACTGTCTCAAACAGGAGTGAGAAGGTTTGGTGCAGGTAAGGGTCAGTTTTGGTCTCCTGGGACCTCCCAGAAGCCACGTGGTCTGTTGAAAATTACAAAAGAAAGAAAAGAAAAGAAAAGAAAAGAAAAGAAAAGAAAAGAAAAGAAAAGAAAAGAAAGTGGTGGCCAGAGGCGGAGGGTGACCAAAAATGGCTGGAAGTCTACTTCTGATTTTGAAGAATGACAGTTTTTGGTGTTAAATGGACCTGCAACATATTTCAAAGAGTGGATCGTAGCTTCAGGAGGCTCACCAGAGCAGCATTTCACCTTTATTAGTCTAGGAGATTCTAGGGGTTTGAGGGCCGTATAAATGGCTTGGGGGTGTACCTAGTCCCTGGGCAATACTTTGCCCAGCCCAGTCTTAAACAGGCAACAGTTCTCAAGATCTCTTAGCTGTTAAGGCATAGCTATCTTCTATTAAATAATTCTAAGAGTGCACTTTGCAGTCAAAAGTCCACTCTTTGCCCAGCTTGAAATGCCAGTTGTCCAACAACACCATGAGAAATGTTTTCATTTTAAATCTGTGCACACACACGCACACACACAAAACATATACCTTGAAGGACACACATGGAAATATATACAATCATTTGTGTGGGGAAACTCTCAGATCTTTGTCTGAATGAGCTTGGAGGTGGGCACCAGAGAACCTCAAGGAGCTTGAGCTTATATGGTTCACACATCCCTAATCAGAATATTAGATGAAAATCTGGCTGCAACATTGTTGAAACTGAAGAAGCATCAACACTTGTTTACAGTAGTTGGGGACAGAGGGAAAGTCTAAAGTTGCATGCCTATCCCTTTGTCTGTTCTCTGTGGGTCATTGATCTGTATTTTCAAGGTTTTACTTCCTACTTGCGTGCAGACATCACTCCCCCCACCTTGCTTCAAGAAGTTTTAGTGTTTTACAACTCTTTGTCCTAGAAGACAGAAGCTAGAAACCAGCAGACATGAGGCAGCTCAGCCTCAATATGCCTTACATACACTCATGAGAGTCAGTCTTGGGGACTCTCGTATCCAAGTTAGATAAATACCTTCTACCTACCTATCTTCCTATCTCAGATGTATTCTCTGCCACAATAAATCTAAGTTTTGCTTTTTAACCTTACTGGAGCATCCTGCATATTTCGATCCTGTTTTATACTGGAAACTCATATTACACTGTGGCTATGCTGCACTCTGCTTAGTATAAATACCAATATTTTCCTGCAAGCACATCTGGGTAGGGTTGCCAACTAGAGGAGTTGGGGTTGCCTGGAAAAATCCTGTCCTTGCCACAAAAGCGGAATCTGGCCATGTGATTGGTAACTAATTTTCCCCCTTCCACAGCTCGTCCCATCCATCCAATCATTTTCTTGCGGCTCCAAACTGAACCCAAGCCAAGCTGGACCCTTGTTTGCAGAACACATGGCTTCTACCCAGCTCCGGTGCAGCTTGCATGGTATCTTTCTGGACTCAAGTTAACTTCATCCCAGCAGAATTGGACAGACTCCACTGGGTACCACCAGGCCTCCAGTCTCCTAGACCTGCCCAATCCCCATCAGAGAGCAATCTACACCTGCAATGTGGAGCACCCATCCTTGACTGAACCATTAAGTGTTCAGTATTGCTATGGTGAGTAGATGAACCTGAATTATTTAAAGCACTTCTGCCTCCTAGTGGTGGTATATGAAGTTCAGAGCTCACCCACAGAAGTGACATTGGTAGGATGACAGAGGCATCATCATCACAGTCACCCTCACTTATCCACCACCTTTTCCCCAAAGCTGGAATTTAAGGCACCTTACAAATACAATATAGTTAAAAATACAAAAGGTTGACATTAAGAGAGAATTAAATGATTGGCACACTAAAAACAATTTAAGCCATACAATTAGAATGTGAAAAGGCAGTTTTTAAAAACAGTACAATTGAAACAGTATGGCACTTTCTTAAAAGCCTTTCCTTTAAAAATATTCAGTTCTCAAAAGTCAGTTGGAATTTTTAAAAAAGTTTTTTACAGCTGACAGAAGGAGAACAAGTAGGGAGGGACCATTCTAGCCTTCCTAGGAAAAAGGTGTAGGGACAGGCATTGAGACGGCCCTATCATGTGTATCCACAAATAATTTTTGTGAAGGTGGTGGACTGAAAGAAGGGATTCTCCCGAGGATCTCAGGGTCAGGGCAGGCTCATATAGGGAGATATAATCTGTTGGATAGCCTGGACCTTGATAATCAAAGTTCTCAGGCAGTTCCATCTACTCCTAATTAGGTTTCATAAATTCCCATTCATGTTCTCTGAGGTTAAGCCCCTCCATCTACATGGGAATGTTTCTGTTCTACCCATTTACCTATAGATTTGACTCATTCAACAATTGATTTAATGATTCTACTCTAGTTAGGATTAATTGGTAGGATCCAGGCCTTGCAGGAGAACCCCCAGAATGCTCCATCTAGATTCTGCGTTTTGCAAAGGATTCTGGGATTTGTTTCTGTTCAACATTCCCATCTCTGAAGATTGCATTTATTGGCAAGCTGCAACCAAGATAACTGGTGTCAACTTCATCAAGACATGAATGGAAATATTTGCTTAAATGTTTAAGGGCAGAGTATGCAAAGAAGCAAGAGTAATAATCACATTTGCAGCTTACTTTTCTTTGAGCTCAAAGAAGCAGGAAAAGTCAAATAAAAACACAGCCTGTTGTTTTTAGAGTTAAACATCAAGCAGCATTGTAACTCTTAATGCTCAACTCTTGTGAGCATAGATTATCACAGGTGTGTGTGTTTAGAATCATAGACTTGGAAGAGACCACAAAGGCCATCCAGTCCAACCCCCTGTCCTACAGGAATACACAATCAAAACATTGATTTTGACTGTATATAACTCATGTATATAACTCTGCAAATACATACACTTCTAACAATATTCCCTAGCTTTACTGTGAACCTGTCCTCATGGGGAGAAGGAGGACACTTTTAAACTATTAAATTTTGATTTGTTTTGTTTTGTTTAATATGTGGTTTGTTTTGCAAGTAATTTTTTTTAATTTGAAAGGCAGCATTAAAAAAAATGTTGACCAGAATCTCACTGGTGACTTAAACATGCATAAATTCCCATGTTGGTGTGGTTGGACATTGTTGTCCAATGTGGAACATCAACATTCAGTTTTACTTGGCAGAAGCAAAATTATCGATGTGGTACTGTTTCACATCATGTTGCTTATTGGGTTATGCATTGAGTCAGGCAATTTGTTGTATATTTGTGTGCACAACACTGCTATTTAACACAATGGTTGTCTAGCACAATCAGCATGCAACTTCTCATGCACTTCTATACTATGCAACCCAGGTGTAGGGTCTCCGCCATTGTTTTTAAAGTATCCCTCAAAACTGACTTACAATTCATACCTAACTCAAAGATGTGTCAGCTGTAGGGGACAGAAGCCTCCTGTGTGGGTTGAATTGCACATAGGAGATCTCAAAGATCAGCCAACAGAGGGATCTCCTGGCACAACTGCTCTGTTGCCTGAGATCAACTGGCAGAAGAGCCAGAGCGAGAGAGAAGGGGTACAGCCAAGTGACACCATATTCAAACCTCCTCCTAGCCTAGGGACACAGCCACTAGGACAGCACAAAGTTAGGGCCTGGATGTTTGTGTATTTGCCTTCAATTCACGTGCTGACTTAGAGTGACCCCATGAATTTCATAGGGTTTTCTTAGTCAAGAAATCCACAGGGATGATTCTGCCAGTTCCTTCCTCTGAAATATAGTCTACAGCTCCTGGTATCCATTGGTGGTCTCCCATGCAAGTACTAACCAAAGATGACCCTGCTTAGTTTCCAAGGTCAGATGGTATCTTGTGCCTTAAATCATTTATAATACTCATGGGCTGAAGGAGTTTGGATTCAGCACAGGTTTAGCTAGCTTGGCGTTGGCTCAGTTGGCCCTTGGTCACCTTAATCAGGACTGCACTCTTCAGTGTGGACCTAACAACTCTGAATCTGGGCAGTTCTTTTCCCTTGTTTTTAATTCCCAGCACCTAATGGTTACATATGCATTCTGCAGCCAAAATGTTGCTGGTGTACAATTGTTCTGTTCAAGCGTCTTCATTCTGACGCCCCTTCCACACAGTTTTCCATCAGCCCCACAACTGGGCAGCATTCTGTGGGCAATGTGTATGCTCCATCTTCAGTGGAACATGTTGGGGTCACCTTCCTACGGAGATTTTATTTCCCCTAAAAATAATGCACTCCTGCAAATCTCAGGATTTCTGCAAGCTTGCTGAGACTTCCCTCTTGTGTGTGGGTGATGCCGTTTTGGCAACATCAAGTGACCATACTCAAGAGAACACAGATTCCCATTGGCACATAGATGATGGTTAGGTTCCCACCTTGATCCTAGCAAATGTGGCCAAGATCATGTTTGCTGGTTGCACAGCATAAAATTATGCAGGCATAGCTACCCTGCAGTACTGGATTATACAGCTGCACAACCAACTGTAGTCACGCACTCTCCTCTTGTGCAACAGTTGCTCCAATGTGACACCCCTTACTAAGGATCACTCTGGTCAAGCTTCTTATGCAGCACATTGAGGTTTGTGCAATGGTTTACACTGTGACATAGGGCTTGCTCAACTCTGTCACCCTTGTAAAACCTCTGAGAAAGTCCTGCTACTTTCATAACAGCATTTTACACTAGCATAAAGCCACAACAGAATTTCAGCATCTTTCAAGATGTGGTTGTTCAACAGGTTTAAACCTTTTACTAGCACACAGATGCAGTGATGAGAAAAGCCTGTTATACTGATCCTGACATTAGAGGCAGAGGAGTCCTGCTGCAAAAAAATATTGGTGACCTTTGAAGAAACTAGATCCGTTTCCTGTGCTAATAAACAATGGACTCTCCTTCTTCCAGAACCCCTGCTCCAGACCTACTTAACCCCTTCAGTGGTTGAGGTTCTGAATCTGCTCAAGATCGGGACAATCTTTAGCATCGCCATGGGCTTTCTGGTACCAGGTATGGAAAAATCTCCCGGCCCATACTGTATCTCTTCTAGGATATAATTCAAAGACCTAGCTGTGTTAGTCTGGATCAGTATGCAAAGGGATCTTGTAGCAGTTGTAGAAGATCCCTCTTCTAGGATATATTCTTCTTGGAGAGATCAAGACAACCTGGGCTACTTTTTAGGTTGAGCTGTCAGGCAGATCTGAGCAATGGATGGGATGGATTTCTTTCGTTCTTGAATGGTATGATTAATTCCTTCTTTCCATACTGCTTATTCTTTGCTCTGAAGTCATTGTTCCCGACTGCTTTTATTCCTTCTGTGTTTAGTCACAGGGGTCAGAACACTCACCCAAGCAGGCATCACACCCAGTAAATGGGTGAGATGCTGACATCACCAGGGCAAGTGAAGGCAATTGAGAAGTGAGGGCAGTAGCAGCAACTTACTAGGAGTTTCCATAGTGGAATGATGAATCTGCTATGCGTTTTAGCTCAAACTTTAAAGAACCTATCCACAGTGCTGGATCAGTCTTGGAGATAGAGTCCAACACCTTGGATAGGTCCTTTATAATCTGGTCTAAAACCCGGAGTTAATTTTGCACCCCACTAACCTGCAAGCCATCAGTTGCCAATACATGGGAGCCATCAGCCACATTCTAATTAACAAGAAAATGTTTTTAAATTAGGCAGGCTTTTCCAGAATAGCTAACCCCGGCCTCAGGAACGTCCTCTGGAGGTTGCTTCTGGACCTCCAAACTGATGCTGCTTGCTCAAAAGGTTTTTTAATAAATTGTATTATATATTGATTTTAATTTGTATTAATTTAACAATGTTTTAAGGGGGGGAAGGGATTTTGAGTTGTTTTATACTGTGTACTATTTTATTGTTGTAAGCCGCCCCAATTGCTCGCAGAGGGGCGGGATATAAATGAATTTTATTATTGTTGTTATTGTTATTATTATTATTATTTATTACTATTATTATTAATTGGCAGGAAGTGGGGATGGAAAGAATATTTTAAAATATTCAGAAAACAGTTTTAGGAGTTTTTTGAGTGTTGGGAAAACCTGAAAAGAAGAATCCCAGTGTGATGAGAATCTTTGCAGTTTGGGATTTATTCTGCGCAAAATTCGCATGTGGTTGTTTTGTGCAGAAAACAGCATATCCTGCCCAGGAAATAGCATTTCTTGGTGTGGAAAATAGTATTTCCATGCAAAAATATTAATTCTTGTGCAGGAATTAATATTTCTTTGTGGAAATATTATTTTCCATGGAGAAAATGCTATCAGAGCGGCTTACAAATTGTTTTAAGCAATAGCTTTTTACACATCTACACTGCATTAAACAGTTTCCAATGTGTGTTACCTAATTGCCCCCACAAGCTGGGTACTCAGTTTACTGACCTACGAAAGGATGGAAGGCTGAGTGAACCTTGGAGCCCGCTGGAATCGAACTTGCAACGTGGTGACTTGCAGTACTGGCATTTAACCACTGCGCCACCAGGGTGTAGATGTGTAAATTGCTGTTGCTTAAAATAATTTGTAAGCCGCACTGATAGCCTTCTGGCTGAAGAGCGGGGTATAAATAAATAAATAAATAAATAAATAAAATATGTGATGAATGTTGCTGTCCTTGAGCAAGCAGGGATCACCAGCATCGAGGCCATGATATTGAGAACACAGCTGCGCTGGGCAGGGCACATTTCTAAGATGGAGGACCATCGCCTCCCAAAAATAGTACTCTACAGTGAACTTGCCATGGGTCAGCGTAAGAGGGGCTCTCCAAAAAAGTGATACAAGGACTCCCTGAAACAACATCTCAGGCTCGGCCAAATTGATCACCAACAATGGTCTGCCCTGGCCTCACATTGGGAGGCATAGAGATACACTATCCACAATGCTGCAGCCTCATTTGAGAACTCACGCCGAACAAGTCTCAAACAGAAACAACAACGCAGAAAGAATCACAACCCGGAAACATCACCCAAGGAGACCTTCTGCTGTACTTTCTGCAACCAGCCTTGTTTATCTCAGATTGGCCTTTTTAGTCATCAGTGCACTTGCAGAAAGCGCAGGATGAGTCCTTCCTGAATCTTCGTTTGCGAAGAAAAGCCAGAGAGAGAGAGAGAAATCTCACTGACATATATGGGATTATTCAAATGATTTTAAGAGATTATCAGAAACAGAAAATATAGTGTGATAATGATATCAGGATACCATGAATGGGCTCCCCTACCACACGATGTCATTCATCCTCCTTGTGTTCTGCTGCTGTCAAAAAAAGTACTCTTTTTTATTAGCAGGCCGAGCCACTAACTGATATCTCATGGCATTTTTTTCATGGTATTGTTTGTGTGCAAAAATGATTTCAGCATCAATAGGCAGTCACCCCTCCAAGAACACCTCTGGGTGAGAACGCGAAAACTAGGTATAGGACGCTCTTTTTATGAACATCCCCATTTTGCTGGCGAGTTTTTAAGTGTGTTCAGTGCTTGTGTGTTCAGGGAGTTTTTTGTTGTTAATTTGGGTGATTTTGGACTTTTAAGTGCACTTGCATCTTCTCCCAAGAACTGCTGAAGTCTTGCCCATGCAAAAACATGGATGTAAACAGTGTAAGCTATTGTGCTGCTGAAATTCTGGGGCGGCACTTATTCATTATTATAGCAATATGTGATAAGTGTTATTATACCATGATACTTACACTTTAAAATATAGTGGGATAAAAAGGGTTTTAGAAGCCCATCTGATAATCTCCTTAGTCAGATGTAGGATTGCAGTCTATATTTTTGAAGACATAACAACTAATCGGTTGAGCTTGACGTAGGATTATATCAGAGGGAAAGAATGGCTTGCCTTACTCCTATGCCTTGAGCAATCACCAAAGATTCTTTTTCACAGTACTGTACAGAAATCGACAGAACTGATTGCTGAGGTCTGCCAGTTGAATGGCTGTGAATGGTACAGCTACTGTGGATGGTTAAAAACATCCCTGGCAAATGTAGGTACAAGGCAAGCTAAATAAGTATTTTCACTCATTTTTTTATCCCAGTGAAAGAGATAGGGTGTGTCTACACTATACAGTATAGCAGTCTGATGCCAGTTAAACTACCATGGCTATGTCCTATAGAATTCTGGGATTTGTAGTTAGTGAAATATTAAGCATTCTCTAGTTTGCTTCCTCGAACTACAGCACTGGAACTCTCTGTAGCAGAGAATTCTAATTATCTCACAAAACCACAAATCCTAGCATTCCATAGCACAGAGGAGTGGGAATTAAAGTGTTATTCATGTGTTATAATTCTGTAGTGTGGATATACCCATACAGTGACGGCAAAGGTTTTATTTGATTCTTCTACATTCTCCACCACCACTGCCACCATTAAACAGCTGCTAAATGTATACAGGAGCATTGCCAGGGAGGGAAAGTTGGCAATACTATCTAAGACAGGGAGATCATATGGCCACCTGCACTCTTGACCACATGTCTTCTTTGATTTTCCTTCCACAGTGTCTGTAAGTTTCTGCAAAAAATATCCAAGAAGATTCCCAGTTGGTCATGCTACAGGATCTCAGCAGGTCAAGATAAATGACTTTCATGTTTA
The DNA here is from genome assembly GCA_030847615.1 of Gambelia wislizenii. Taxonomy (NCBI): domain Eukaryota; kingdom Metazoa; phylum Chordata; class Lepidosauria; order Squamata; family Crotaphytidae; genus Gambelia; species Gambelia wislizenii. The sequence continues at coordinate 28,247,014 of JAUMIR010000010.1, read as the reverse complement.
GGCTTGGGTCCTATCTCCAAGATATCTCATTATGTATATGCAAGTATTTCAAAATCCAAAATATTCCAAAATCTGAAATACATCTGGTCCCAAGCATTTCAGACTCAACCTGTACAGTCCCCAAAGAAGATGCAAATCGCCAGGACATTTTTTCAATACAAAAACCTTTTGAAAATGCCCAAGAATGGGAAGTACCTCATTGTGTCATGTCACTTCATGGATAATTGTAGGGGGGGGGTAAATGGCTGCCTCCGCCCCATATACCAGTGGAATTGGCCGTCTTTTTTTCTCCACATTAGTATCATTGGCAGCCAGGGGAACCTGGACATCTTTCATATGTTTACAACAGAATCATGCAGCCCTCCAGACATTGTTGGACTGCAACTTCCAGCATTCCTCCTCATTGACTATGCTGGCTAAGGCTGCTGAGATTTGCAGTCCAATAACATCTGGAGGTGACATAATTCCCAGACATGGTTGAAAACATCTTTTCTTGCTATATGCTTCCAAAGTCAGGGAAGGAAATACATTCCTGGGACTTTTCACATTCTCTGCTTTCTTTCTCCCTGTCCCATAACTTTTTATCAGGGCTGTCGTTCATTCAGCTGTTAAGCCCTATTCATTGGTGCTTAAAAAAGGCCTCCTTATCTTGCCTGGAGTACTGCTGCTTAACATCTCTCCTGACAGCTTTTGGGAATGCAGCCAAGAGTAGATGCCACCAGGCTGCCTAACTGGGATTCCTCCATCCTGCTTCCTCATTCATGCTAAGCCTTTTCTCTTTTTCCCAAATCTACAAAGAATTTTCAGGGTCATTGCCCTCCAGTGGAGACCCTGATTAGAGCCAACATGTTGCACATGAAAAACTGAGGCTCTGAGTTCAGGATGGGCATGAGATTTCAAGTGATGTCACCAAAGTTCACATTCCTTGGCTCGGAAATAAATGAGTCTCAGCAGCTCATAATGTTTGCCTAATCTCAAGCATTGACAGTTGCAAGATGGATGTCTAGGACAAAATAATGATGCTGGTGAGGATGGAGGACAAGGAGAAGAAATAGGAGAAATAATCTTAACCCAGTGTAACAAAATCCAACCAATTTTGCCAGCCTGTTTAGGACCATCAGTAGGGACAAATTAAGACTACCTCTAATTATCATTAATTATACTAATATTTAACCCATTTCTGAATCAACTTGAGGAGCATTTGCTCATTACCAAGACTTTTGTAATGTGTAACAAGCAACCTGACATCTTCCAAATGTTTTGGACTACAACCTCCACAAATCCCAGCTGTTACAGCCAAAAATCAAGGATGATGGGGATTGCGGACCAAAAATATGTCAAAGGCACTAGGTTGCTTCCTTCTGGTATAGTGGTGTTTTCAATTCCCATCTCACCACACACCTCATAATATAACCTTTGGCCAGTCAATGGAGATTATCAGACAGGAACAAAAAAAGCATTTGTGTTCCACAATCTCCTTTCTCACCCCTCTCCCATCCCTGTTCCGGCACAAGAACAAAACTTTTCAGACCTACCTTACTATCATCCAGATGGCAGCCATGGAGTGAATGGAGCTCTAACAGAGCTCCTTTCACTTCCTGGATTAAAATCCCAGCTGTTCTCATGAGAAGACAAGAGCAGTGCAGGAAATTCAAAAATAAAAACCCCAATACAGTAAAAAAATAAATAAATAATAATAAAAAAAAGTTACACTAAACAAAAAAAACACACTTAAAACATTACAAGTAACCCGGGGAGGGTACAGAAAGGTGTGTCACTTACCTGGATGTCCTGGTCTCACCAGGAAGTGTTCTGGCATGGACCTCCCAACACTGTGACCTGTCTTAATGGTCAAAAGAGCCCCCCCCTAAATTTTGCATGACCCCTAGCCAATATGGTGGCTGCGAGTGAATTAACTGCGCTTTTAAATCTGCTGCCACCAATTTATTTATTTTTTTAAAAAAAACAGTTTACCATGGTGCGCACATGAAATATTTTGTATTTACAAAAATAATAAAAAAGAGAGAGTATAAGATTGCTGTTTTATTGGCTGACCGGACCCCCGCTTAGTTGAAAATCCAACTTGGTGCTTTCCTTGTTTGCTATCCCTGCCCCCATGTTCATCCAACCAATCAGATTACACTCCCTGGTCGCACCAACATGAATGCAAGTGTCCAAATGATTGAACATTCACATACCATATGGAGCTTTTTGAAAAATCCAGAAGCAGCCCTGGAGACTACCCACACAGAGTTTGCAGTGGATTTGGCTGTCCCCTTTTGGAATGACCTGTGTTTATACAAATGTCTATTTCTACAGGTCACTTTCCATTTGCATCCTGTTACAATTATTTTCACCATTTAGACAAGCCCAAAGTCTGAGTCAGACAGAGGCAGAGGAAGGCACAGAGAATCAAGTTTGGACTTTGAAAGCATCTGCAGGGCCTGGCTGCCACTCTCTAGAGACTGCAGTTTTCATCATCATTGGCTATTCTGAGTAGGGCTGATGGGAGTTGCAGTCTGACAACATTGGAAGGGCTGCAGTTTCCTCAGCCCTGCTCTAGACATCTGCCATGGAAGCAGAAGACTTTGGCTGCCTTTTTAAGGTGTGTGTCCCAACCTCTGCATAAATTGCCATTGTATAAAGTTTACAATGAGTATTGTAGCTAAAGGCAAATACAGATTGCCCACTGTTTAGGCAGGATCAGTACCCATGGTTTCACTTACCTGCAGTCAGGGGGAAGGTCTCTCTAGCCATCTGGAGGACCATGGGGTCATACTGGAGGTGGTCTCTCTAGGCACTGGGAGATCCTCCAGCACAACCCTATGGTCAACTTTCACTGGAGGATCATTGAGTCACACTGGAGGTGGTCTCTCTAGGCACCAGGAGATCCTTCAGCACAACTCTATGGTCAACTTCCACTGGAGGACCATAGAGTCATGCTGGAGGTGGTCTCTCTAGTGATTTTCTGGGTCCTCCAGCACAATGCTATGCTATTATATGGTATTCTATGGCTGTTTCCTATTAATATGCAGTTTCACATATCTGGGGTAAGTCTGGGAACATATCCCGTTTATACAGGGGTTCTGTGATCTCCTTCAAAAGAAAGTTTAGACTTATTCCTTAGAATTTTTCACTTTCAAAAATGGGGTGAGGCTAATATTCCATTATCTATCCTGCCATCCTTTTCACTCCCATTCATTGGATGTCACCCTTTGGATTCCTATTTTAGCCTAGAGCACAGGGTCCTAGTATATTTTTCTAAAGTGTTAAACCCACATTGAAGGCATTAAATAAGGAACTAGACAAGATCCTGATGTGTGAAGATCATTGAATACTAAAGAAAGAATTGTCCATGCCATTGTATTTCCTGTTACTATGTATGGTTGTGAAAGCTGGACAATGAAGAAAGCTGATGGGAAGTGAATCAACACTTTTGAAATGTGGTACTGGAGAAGAGTTCTACAGATACCATAAACTTCTAAAAAGAAAAATAAATGGGTCTGAAAGCAAATCAAGCCTGAACTCTCCTGAAAAGCCAAGATGACTAAAATTGAGACTCTTGTACTTTGGCCATATCATGAGAAAACACAACTCACTAGAAAAGATAATAATGCTTGATAAAGTGCAGGAAAAGAAGAAGGCCGCATTCCACATGGATAGACTTAGGACATTTTCAGATGCCCCTTACCGCGCAAGCACCCTCCAGAGCAGTAACGAGGCTGCTGCGTGGCAAGGGGTCCATTTTGGACGACGCTGTCCCTCTCTCGGCATCGTCTGTGACTGTTCCAGCTAGCATTGAAGGCAGCCGCGCTATTTTTCACTCACAGAAGTTGTACGTGAGTAAAAACTAGCGCGGCTGCCTTCAATGCTAGCCGGAACAGTCATGGACGACACCAAGAGAGGGATGGTGTCATCCAAAATGGACCCCTTGCCACGCAGCAGCCTCGTTACTGCTCCGGAGACTGCTTGCATGGTAAGGAGCATCTGAAAATGCCCTTAGTCGTGGAAGACATGGAATTGAATCTGCAAGACCTGAGCAGGGCTGTTGATGATAGGGTGACTTGGAGGTCTCTCATTCATGGGGTCACCATAATTTGAAATCAGCTTGATGGCACTTAACAACAACATGTTGGTCAGAGGATTCTGGGAGCTGTAGCCCAAAGAGAAACTTTTCCATGTTCTTGGGGAGATTAATGTCAAATTTGCTTTCACCCACATTTGGATATATGTTAATTGTTTTTTAAAAATCTCAAGCATTTTCTGCTGCAATTATGTACACATTCTGATAAGTTCCTATAAAAACATGAACTAAATGAAATTTTCAGCCATCTGCTCTTGCCACATTGAATATGCAGGGTTTTTTTTTAAAAAAAAAAGAATGAAGTCTATATTGCATCTGTCTACAAGATAACCATTAGATAACAGCAGTCTGTCAGAAATAACGAGAAACCTGTATATAACAATACTACACAATCATAGAAGTCTGATCCCACTTTAACTGTCATGGCTTAATCCTATTGAGTCCTGGGATTTGTAGTTCTCTGTAGAATTCTCTGCTAGAGAGCACTAGCACTGTAATTCAAAGGAGTGCCCCAGAGATCTCTAGCAGAGACTAAGTACCTTATCAAACTACAAATCTGAGGCATTCATAAGATGGAGCCATAACAGCTGAAAAGGTATCAAACTATTCTGTGTAGTGTAGGTCATTCATTCTCAAACACTGGTCCCCCAGGTGTTTTGGACTCCAGTTCCCAGAAGCCCCAGTCAGCTTGGCCAAAAGCAAGGGTTTTGGAAAATGAAGTCCAAAAACATCTAGAGGACCAAAGACTGAGAATCACTGGTGTTGATAAACTCACAAGCAAATACACAGGGCTTCAAAAACTAATCCAATGAAATCTTCACCCGTTCCCAAGAGCAGTACTCATCCTATGAACCTGCTGGTTGTGCTCAGTGGTTCCTGCTCACATCCATTGCTGCTGCAGAGAATATTCATGACTGATTTGCACTCTATCCTGGGGTACTAATACCTTTTATTTATTTTACCACAGGAGATAACCGTGCAGACTTTATCACATTATGATCTCATCGTGGAACATCAAGTGCTTTGCAAACATTAGCTAATTGTGTTTTCTTAAGCTCCCCGGGTGCTTACTATATCCAAATTGCTTTATTGTGTACAATGTTTGGCACCTAGGAGACAGGGGACATGAGAGATTAAGTGAAGCCATGAACCCAGAAACCTTGCCAGGTGTCTCCTCACCCAACCTCATTTATTCAGCAGATGATGATCCAACTGGGTTTGAGCAGCCAAGAGAGTGAAGCTCTTTTGGTTGAAGACATACAGCTGGCATTCAGTTAGATATTTACATCCTTGTCAACTGATTCACAATCTCATAAAGGTGAACTGTGATGTTGCGCAACACTTACATGATCAGGAGGGGAGCAGAGACACTGCTACATCTCTGAAACCATTGCACAAACAGTGCCAGCAGTATGGCCAATGTGCAAGAGGCACAATGGGACATGTTGCACATCAGGATACCATGGCAGTCCACATGGTGCAACAGGCCATCTTGCATGATGCCCCTTTGTGCATTGCAGCAATTCACTGGCATGGTTGTGTATCATGTCAGCAGCGTAGCTCCGTCATTGTAAACTTGTACACATTGTAGCTTCTGATGCAGATTCCTGATCATACATTTGATAAACATCATTCTCTCAACAGTAGGTCAACCACAGATCAAAATGCCTCACTGACCTTTCAATCCTTTGCACCCAAATCCAAACCCACATCTTCTCCCTGATACCTCTTGCTTCCACTAGAAGGGGAAAGCTCCTATTAGTGTGAATGGGAGCTTTTCCTTCAATGTGAATCACAGGTGTGGGTAGGAGAAGGATATGGGTCAAAACTAGAAAAGGGGACAGAGTGTTAAACCACCCTGCTCTGGGCTCTAAATTTAGAACTACACACCCTTACCTCCTATACATTTATTTTAATATTTCAGCTGTAACTCATCAATTCAGCTTCCAGAAACAGTGCAGCTGCACAGCCAACCTACTGTACATTTTTTCATAGGAGTGCCTAATTTATATAATCCAGGGGAAATACACAAATATACATTAAAACATGCAATTATACACCTGTACAGTCACATTTAGCCAACTGAGCATAATATAACTCATAGTAATTCAAACCAATTGTATGAAAGCACTGGGTTTTTGTTTTTTTCATGACAGCACCATATTTATTCCATCTGTGAAATAGCACATCACAGGCATTTTCAGATATTGAGATGTGTGGTTATATCCTTACAAATCTAGTCTGGAGCCCTGTGCCTCCTGTTATTTTTTTTCCCCCAAAACTATTTATGTCAGTTTCAGGAATACTGTTGGATCTAGTTTGGTTCTCAGAGGTTCAGCTTCATGGCACCCTTGGGATGGAATTAAATTCTAGAAAATCCTCCCCTGATCCAGCATCTTCCAGACATGTTGGTCTATAATTCCCATCCTCTCTAGTCAAGATGACCATTGGTTGGGAATGACCATAGTGTCAGGATCAGTCCAGGACATGACCTTTTCCTACCAGATTCAGTTTTGCTGTATCATCTCACAGCTAGTGATGTTTGCATTTTTCCTCTCTCATTAATGACTATGTAGCCTGACCGTAAAAAGGGAGCATGTGCTCTGTGTATAAGATGGTTTAATAAGCACTGTATCTGGGTCTCAGCTCTGAGAGAAAAGGAGGCTGAGCCCTAGTACTGTGGCAACTGGGAATGGGGACAATGGATAGCCAGTGACTATGTAGCCCACCAGACTGGGCAAATTTGAATATGCTTTTAATGTACTGTTTGTCAGTTACATTTTATTCTAAGCAATGAACCTGTAGGGTTAGCTTTCTAGATTACTGTACCAATAAGATTTTCTACTTTTAACTCTGAAACTGCTGGTTACTGTGTCTGAAAATGCCAGTGCATGACACATAGCAACCACTTTCCAGATGATGGGGCACATAGCATGCACCAATTCAGCATGGTAGTCCTAGCTGGGGATTGCAGCTGTTGTTGTCCAGTATGTCTAGAAGACATATGGCTGGGTAAGGCTGCTCACTCAGGGACCCTATTTCTAACACTGAGGGCAACAGTAAAATGGTAGCGTGAATTCCTACTGGGCTTCCTGCTTCTACCTCTGGATCATCCCCTTGTGTAAGGGTGGGCAGGTGCCAACTTCCACCCCTGTGATCCTCTTGTGGGCCACACCTTTGTGTTCTGGAATGCTAGAAGTCATGTCTGGTCAACATTTTCAGATAATTTTGGACTTTTTTTGGCATGAGCTGGGTTGGTGGCATTCTGGGAAGTGGGAGGAATAATTTGCTAATGGTTTTAGGGGCATTGGGGGGGGGACATTTTTCTGCAGCAAATTAGCCTGAAAATCAGCTCTCAATTTTTGGGAGGGATTTGCAGTTCTCAGAGTGCCAGCATGGTATAGTGGTTTCTATACTGGACTACAACTCTGAAGACCAGGCTTTGAAACCCTGTTTGGCCATGGAAATCCACTGGGTTACATTGGGCAGCTCTCTTAGCCTCAGAGGAAAGCAAAGGGAACCCCCCTCTGAACAAATTCTGCCAAGAAAGCCCTGTGATAAGTTCACCTTACAATTCGCATAAGTCACAACTTGAAGGCATACAACAACAAGAAGAAGGGGCCTTCAGAGCTGTGGGGTACAGACATTTCATGCTCCTGCTGCCATAGCAATTTATCAAATCCATTTGAGTGGCCCCATAGGGCAAAATTTCACCCAAGAGATGCTTAGACTGGGAGCTGGACCTGCTCTTTGATAACTTAACCTTTCTATGAAACCCCGTAGTCAAGACACCCCAGAATTTTCAAGTTCTATGATTTCTCATAATTCCCATAACATTAATTTTAGAATCCTTCATACTTTTCTCCCTGCAACCCCTCACATGAAGTGGGTGGCAGCATCCAGTGCAAAACATGCCCTTGTGGCATTTCACACATAATGGAAAGTCATATTACATACTCTAATGAGTGTATTTTTAAAATATATTAAAACTAGGAAAGGAGACACAGATGTAAACAAGAAAAATCAACATTCTTAGTGCAAACATAAAGAATTCAAGACCTTGGTTCCACATAAATCACAACCCTCTGCCTTCACAAGCATCTCCTTTGTCCTCTGCTTGCTCTTTCTCAATTTCTGTTTATTTTTCTCCCCTTCTGAATTTCATTTTCCTCTTTACTTTATCTTCCTGTGCTGGTTTAACATTATTAATGGCCCTATTTCCCCACATCTTCCTTAGCATCTCCTCCTTCTGTCACCAGAGGCTATTCCAGAGGTCCCTGCAATCCATAATTACTGTGGTCAGTACTAAGTCCTGCCCAGATGTCTTGGAGGATAATGTTAACAATTCAAATAGAAGCAGTCACCCTATTTCTCTCAGATCTTCCAGTGACAAGGAAGTTCCATGATAGCAGAGCTGACCCTACCATAAAGAAGAGTGAGACAACTGCCTTGGATGGCAGATGGGTCAAAGCTGGCATTGAAGGTGCTGGGAAGCACAGTTTCATCCCAGGCTATTCCTCTTGAGTGCCACTTCCCCATGGCTGTTTCTCTGTGCTGTGCTGAAGAACAGGTCTGTGTGTGCCACACAGTCTGTCTTGCTTCCCTATCTTCTTATCTTATCTTTTGTCTCAGGTAGCAAATGCAAGACAGGAACCAATGAGTTGCACTTCCTGTTCCTTAGGTACTATGCCAAGGGGGAACTGTGCACATCACTTATCCTTTCCCATTGGAGAAATAGGTGCCCTCCTTCTGCTCATCAGAATTTGTGAAGTTACACTTGACAAATTAGTTTCCTCCCTACATCCCAAGAAAATCTCCTTTCCAAATCTGGATGGAGGAGAGCAGAATTCCCTTTTCATTACAGTATTTCTAGGTTTCAAGGAAAAAAAAATAGTGAGAAGGCTGGCTATAGTTTGTCAAGCCAGTGAGGGAAAAGCTTTGTGTAGATGCTCAGGGGTGATCTCTTCTCTAGAACAAAAGTTTCAGTGCTAATGCCATCCATGACTTGAGAGTTTCCATCCTGCAGGAAAGTATTCCTATCTTCATTGTCCATTTAGACCACCCACATTGAATTAGGACATCCCCCTAGAGATGGGAGGTCATAGTTTGGAAGAGCAAACTGACACCTGAGGGCTTGGTCTCCTCAGGCTTTGAGTCCCTCTGCAGAACAGCTTACGGATCAAAGAAGGCCAAGTAAAGACCCTTTTCAATTGGGTCAGAAAGTTCCAACATGACCGTTGTACAGCAGAAGAAGAGAAGTAGAAGATGATGGGGTCCAAGCTGGCATTGAAGGTGCTGGGAAGCAAGGCATCATCCCTCCAGGTTGGACTTTCCCACTGGATGAATCCAACCACATGGGAGATGTTGTAGGGTGTGAAGCAGATAATGAAAACTGCTAGAGTGGCTGCCACCAATCCCACAGCTCGTTGTTTTTTGCTCCTGTGGATATGAGCTGAGGAAATCACAATCCTCATAAAGCTAAAATAGCAGAAGCAGGTGATGAAGGAGGGCACCAGGAAGAGGACAATGCCCAGCTCTAGGCGGAAGGGAAGCAGGACGGTAAGCTGTCCTTCTGAGAATTCCTTATAACAGATGCCGTGGGAGGCATTGTTTGGTAGAGACTCCTTGGCTGGGTGAAACTCAGTGATGTACACAATGCTGCAGTGCCCAAAACAACATGCCCAGAGGCCAAGGCTGGCCACAACCACATAGACTAAATGATGCCTCAGCCTGTAGTGGATGGGATAGGCTACACCCAGGTATCGCTCCACACTCACAGCTGTGAGGAAGAGGGTACTGGTGTAGATGGTGCTGAAGTAGAGGAGGCCACTGAGGGGGCACAAAAAGGGAGGAAGATCCCAGCGGACCACAAACTGCTCATATATCTTGAAGGGCAAGAACGCCAGGAAGATAAGATCCGAAAGGGTGAGGTTGAAGAGAAGAATACTGTTCGGGGTGGCTTTGGTCTTCAGCTTCTTAATGAGGGCATGCAAGGCCAGCAAGTTGGTGGGAAAGCCAGTTAGGATGGCAAGTACATAAATGGAAAGGTAGAAGCTCCGGCCTTCATAGCTGGAAGGCATGCTGGAAGCTTTTCACCCTGTTGAGAGAGGAGGCATATCAGAGACAACTTGTGGTTTAAGGAAGACAAAATAATATATTCCATGTATTCTGCTCATATGTTCTGTCCATAAATATAGAAAAAAGAATTACTGGACCATCTGACATGTACAACATGTGGCATATAATGCAGGGCTTCCCTCACCCCTCCCTCAAGGAGGATGTGAGTTCTAGATAGTCTAGTAAGAGTTGTTCAACAGTGGATTGTACTGCCTTGGAGTGGGGTCCTCCATTAGAGGTTTTTAAACAGAGGCTGGATGGCCATCTGTCGGGAATGATTTGATTGTGTATTCCTGCATGGCCCTTGTGGCCTCTTCCATCTCCATGATTCTATGATTCTAATCTATGCATTCAAATTCATGTTTTATACAGTTTTAATTCTACAGTTTAATATTATTATTTTAATCTTTGAATGGTTTTAGCTCTATGTGATTTTACTTGTATCACTTGTTATTCTGCAAGCCACCTTGAGCCCCACTTTTTGCGGGGAAGGCAGGATAAAAGTGTCTTTTCTATAGCAGACACTAGGGAAGAATTCTAAGCCATGTACCTGCCTCTCCTCTCTTGTTTTGCCTTAGTGGCTCTTTTCTAGTTTGGACTGGTATTTCTGGCCAAAAACCTGTGGGATTCTAGAAAAGCTTTACACAGACAGAGAAAGGTGATGGCAGCAGTGTGTGTGTGTGTGTGTGTGTGTGTGTGTAGTAGTAATAGTAGAATCATAAAATCATAGAGTTGGAAGAGACCACAAGGGCCATCCAGTCCAACCCCCTGCCATGCAGGAATACACAATGAAAGCACTCCCGATAGACAGCCATAGTAGTAGTAGCCTCCCTGCCATTTCAGAGACAATTTGGGGTAAGTTCCAGTGGCTGCTCCAATTGTGGGCTGGGCACAGAACTGGGATCATACATCATTGTGCAATGGGGAAATGGCTTGCAAAAGTGGTTATTAGGTAGCTCTTTACACAAATGTTTAAACCAGGGGCAAGGAATGACTCTGATTCCTACATTTGTGCCCTTCAAAAATCCCCAGTGATCGCACAAAGTCCCAAATCTCCCCTCATGGCATCATTGCAAATGTGTAGCACCCACTAGCAATATCATGTTGATTTGACCACCATGATTACACTAGTCCTGAATGGCCCTATTAAATCAGGTGGATTTACCTATGTGTTGAGTCACCATTCAATAATGGATTCAATGGGCCTTCTGTCAATGGGACTAACAAAAAGGATTCTAGCCATGCAGTTGTGCATTCTTGGATGGTGCATAACTATGCATTGGGAACTTCAGTGTAGCATTTGATTCATTAAGATTGCAGAAACAGCTACTATGCATTTGTCATAGCGCAATGAGATAATAAAGCAGGCATACCAGCATATACACAATTGGTTGTACAATGTTGGTATTGAGCAGAAGAGTGGTATAGCGCAACTAGGGATGCCATTATTCACTAATTTTCTTCTCAAGGGAAGCAATTAATAATTGCAGCAATGTTCTTCCCACCATGATTAAATCTTTGAAAACCACCCAGTTTTCGAAGTCTATTCACAATTAAGGACGTATACTGTGCAAAATTCAGACATAATAATTTTGCATAGAAGACATTATTTTCTGCACAGAAAAAGCTGTTTGCAATGTACATCAACCATGTGCAAATTTTTCACATAGTAAGTTGCCAATTACAGCATATTCTGCCCAGGAAACAGCCTTTTATATGAAGAAAATGTTGTTTCCTGCACAGAAAATGCTGTTTTCTCTGCAGGACAACCATATACAATTTTTGCACAGAATAAGTCCCAAACTGTGAAGATTCTCATCAGTTCAGGTTTCTTCTCATCAGGGTTTCTCAATTTTTGAATATTAATTCTGTCCCTCAGTACAATCAATTATGTGAGCAGATTTCTACTAAGCAGGCTTGCTGTAGGATCTTGGCCATTCACTGAGATGAAATTCTTCATAGACAAATAGATAGATAGATAGATAGATAGATAGATAGATAGATAGAATATATGTATCTCAGCAGCTATGGCAAAGACTTTCTCCTTTTAAAAAGAAAACACCATCACCACCACCACTGCTAGGACAAGCTCCTAAACATACGTCAGTGTAGTTATGCTGGGAACCACAGTGGCATAGTGATTTGAGTGTTGGACTACAACTCTGGAGACCAGAGTTTTAATCCCCACACAGCCATGAAAATCTTGGGCAAGTCACACAGTCTCAGCTTCAGAAAACCCCGTGATATGGCGACCCTAAGGTGAACCCAAGCTGAAATGACTTGAAGGCACACAACAAGTTATGCTGGATTCCCCTAATTGCAAAGTGGGTGTCACAGCCTTGAGCTCACCTGTTGTACAATGGCAAATTAGCTCCCTACCCACTAAGGCAAAGGAAAAGAGTGGGCTGTGTGACTGGCTCCTCTAGGGATCGTGATTATTGGGCCGCTGAGAAAGTGCAACTGTTTGTACACCTGTCATGCAGCCTTTTGGCCACTCTATTAACAGTGCTCCTCCCAATAGCTCTGTGGCCTTGTCTCCCCATCAAAAGCTTCCTGGGTGGGACTATCTTCAGATGTTGTGCCTCTCCAGGTAGTTTGTTGGGTAGGCAAAGGGAATAGCAGTCTGTTTGGCTGCCTTATTTTCCTTCACCACAACCATGCTCCCCAGAACAACACTTATGCCACACAATAATGCTGTTCAAGAGAGGAACTGTGGCTAAAAGGGAGACCATGTGTTTGCAAGGAAAAGTAAAATACTGTATAACCCAGGGATTTGGTTGACTGCATGCTTTGAAGGTCACAGTTGATACTTTGAATCTGAAAATCAAAACCTCTGTCTTTGGCTTCATCTGGGTATTTCTTGCTATGGGCTTCAAGTCATCTCCAGTTTATGGCAACCCAATCATAGTGTTTTCCTGGAAAGATTTATTTAGAGGAAGTTTGCCATTGCCTTCCTCTAAGGCTGAGAGACTGTAACTTCACTAAGATCACCCAGTCCATTTCCATGGTTGAGCAGGGGTTCAGAGTCTTGAGAGTCCTAGTCCAACTCTCAAATCACTAAGTCATGCTTGCTCACCTATTGTGTGTGTGCGCGCGCATGCACGCACCTTTAAATCACCTGTTGACTTATGGTGACCCTACGAGTTTTATATGGTTTTCTTAGGCAAGGAATACTCAGAAGTGGTTTGCCATTGCCTTCCTCTGAAATTGCCTACAGCACCTGGTGTTAGACCTTGAAAAATCTACTGTCCAAAACACACACCAGCATTTGTGTCAACAACACTGAACTAAACAGATTAAGGGTCTGACTAATATAAGACACTTTTCTGTCTTCTTCTTTTGTTCCCATGTTAAGTGTACCTGGCTTAGCTCACCTGGTGGGTTCAGCACATGAAATGGCAGGTGATCACATGGAATCCCATCAAATCCACTCAGAGGAGCAGTACTCTTAAGTGCCAGGGCTTGTTCTTGACATATCCAGTCTTGTTTGTGAGTTTTAGGTTGGCCTTGAATCACTTCTTTCAAGGTTTATGAGGACATGCTCCTCTCTCAGAGCTCCTCATAAAATAATGGCGTCATGAAAAAGAGAGCATGCCATGGTTGGCTGGGTAACTCTAGAAAACAGAACACCAAGGAAAGACTGAAATATGGACTGAAGAGGGACGACTATGCAGGGCATTGCCATCCCAATAAGTATGTGTTGAGACTTGAAGTATGGGGCATTACCCTTCCCATCTCACCACCTCGGACTGTCAGATATAGTTATTGTTCATACCCATTATGGGCAGGAGGGCAGCACATCATGCCTCAAAGGAATTAATGCCACCCTTTCCCCTTTATGAGCCGCATACTACGGTAGGTTAATTCCTACAAGCACAGGCTAATTAAATCAATTGCTGGATGTGAATCATCACAAAGGTAAATAGCATTCATTCAACAGGTCTACTCTAGCCGGAAATACAAATCAGGTCTAGATAAACACCTTGGCATTACTAAGGCCGGTGTTACCCCTCCCTCTGGCAGTATCACCTGGTGCAGTTTGGCCTCTCCACACACCTCTAGTGCCACCACCGGTCAAACAATAGCAGAGTGTGGTCAAGATGGCAGAGGCAGTTAATGAGGAAGAACACACAAGCTAGGATAGGATGCCACAGTTTAGGATGCCTGAGATTACTGGAAACAGTAAAACTCCCCTCTCCTCTCTTTCCCCCCTCATCTCCCCCTCTCCTTCCCCCCAAAAAACTGAGTGCAAACTACCTTTAGCACTCTGAATTCAGTTTGCAGCAATTAAAGTAAGCTAAGAACAAAGGGGGGGGGAGGAGAAGGAGGAGAGAAAAACAAAAATATTTTTAGAAAATAGCTGAAAAGGATGGCAGAGGATTAATCCAAACTGTCTATGCCAAATTGGAACAAGCTGAGTGCATGAGTATGCAGATCTTCCATTATTTCATTCTCATTTCATTTCATACAGGAATGAAGAATTTCAAATGCTTTCATAGGATACTAGAGTTGAAATGGACCTCATGGGACATCAAGTCCAACCCCCTGCTCAATGGAGAATATCCAGCTAAAGCATCACCAGCAGTTACCTGTCCAACCTCTTTTTGAAGAGGTCCAGAGAAGAAGACCTCACTACATCTCTAGGCACTTGATTCTAATGCCAAGCCCCTCTTAGTATCAAGAAGTTCCTTCTAATGTTTAGTCAAAACCTACTCTCCTGTGACTTCAAACCATTAGACCTAGTCCTACCATCTGGGGCAGCAGAGAACAGGCCTGCCCCTTCCTCTCTGTGATGGCCCTTGAGGTATTTAAAGATGGCAATCATGTTCACTCCTCACGTTTCTTCACCAAGCTGAAAAAGCCAAGCTCCTACAACCTTTCCTCATATGTATTCTGCTCCATCCTTTTTATCATCCTTTTTGCCCTTTCATTTCTTTGGATGAGATTATGAAATTGTTTGTGTATTTTGACAACTTTTTGCAAAACTCTTGTTTATGCAAAAACATTTTTCTGTACTTTACACAAAACACCATTTCTTGTACAAAATAATCTGCTTTATGCAAAAAATAAAAATGGGGGTTTATGCAAGGAAAAAAAAATCACACCAAGTCTTGAAAGGTGAAAAAAAATCATATCAGATGACCATTTTTTTTTCCAGTGGGGGTGTGTGTCCCAATGTGTGAATGAACTCTTTCTTCAGAACAGAATAGAAGTGGGAATTATGTGGGCCTCCAGATGTGGTCAAGCTGTAAGTCCTAGCTGCCCTGGACAGCATAGCCAATGTTAAGGAATTCTGAGAATCATACCCAACAATTTCTGGAAGGCTACATTATTCCATCCCATCATACAAGATAAAAAAAATCTGCAAGCTCTCTTTATATGCCTACTACACACCTGCCCAAATGTCATCTGAATTAAACTGGCCTTAACTTGAACCCTAAGTTTAGCTTCACCCTTGGAGAAGTTCAATGACATGCTTCCCCCACTTTCTCTACCCATAAAGAAGGTGGAAAATGTTGCTATGACAGAGGCATACAGCTCTTTGTAAAATGGGTGGCAACAATGCCTTGAAGAGATCAGTTGTGATTATTTCACACTGAACCCCATTCCCTACTCTCTCTAGCTGGCAAGGCGCTTTCCCCTCCTCTCTTCCACTGTGATAATAAGATCATCCCAGGGTTAGCTTTGATCTACAACATTTTCTTCCTCCTTGGCAGCAGCCCCAGAAAAGGTCAAGAGGGGACTGCAGTTTTACAAATCATCCAGCAAAACAGCTGTGTGTTTGGATAAAGCAATTTGGCCACATGCCCTGCACCAGCAAACTGGCATAAAGCATTCTGGCCCACTTGGCATTCAGTCCTGGGAAACCCTTGCCTTCTTTCTTTTCTCTTTCACCCCTGTGCTTCCTGTTTGTCTGGGCTGATGGGTGCTTTGCTCTTAAGAAAATTACAGTTGCAGGAACAGATAAGTGGGTGAAAGGGAAAAAGCAGCATCTCCAGGTGGTAGTGAACTAATCTTGCAAATATATCCATAGTTACTAGTCCTTATTAATTCCTCATCTACTCAGTCACATATATACCATTTACCCTAAGGAAAATGTATTGTCATACATTATTCCTACATGGCAGGGGGTTGGACTGGATGGCCCTTGTGGTCTCTTCCAGTTCTATGATTCTATGTATACCATCTCATGCAACACTTGTAGTTGTTATTTGCTGTCAAATCTTGAGTTATGACAACCCTATTAATGAGAAACCTCCAAGATCCCTGCACATTAACTTCCCTGCTCAGGTCTTGCAAACTCAGAGCTGTAGCTTCCTTGATTGAATCAATCCACTACAGTACAGTCTCCTTTTCCATTAAGACTCCGGATTGTTTCCTGTGCCTGCAGTTCCCATTCCAACCAGCCACTTTGGTGGCACCAGAGAGCAGCAGCTGACTAGAGCCATCTCCAGCTAGTGAATGGGACCAGAAAAGCAAATTAACAAAGAAAACAAAAGATGGTTAAAGGTTAAAACCCTTTTGTGACTGTGAAAAGGAGAACCATTTCCTATGACAAATAGGAACAGTGACAGGTAGCCTGCTTAGAGAACTCCAGAGAAAGCTGCTTCATCTCAAATATTATTGTTTACTTTAGAAATGGGTATTTTGCATCTTGCTGATTTGCGTGTGTTACTTCTCCCAGCCTTTATCTGTTTACACTGTGATAGCAGCCTGGAGATTTGTAAGTGCTGCTCTGAGGAACAGAAAGAAACTCCTGCATCCAAGGAGCCAACCTGCTCTTGGTACAGAGGGGCCCAAGAGACACACAATAACAACATGCATTCCAACTCTGTCTTCTCATAACATTGACATCAACTGCTCTATAATGTAACAGTAGCACAATGCTTTCACGGGATTCTGTGGTAGAATATTGGAAAGAATATTTGTAAGTATTCAATCTCAGGATTTTTTTAAAAAAATGGTTTCCCCAAAAGTCGGACAACCTGCCAGGAAGAAAAATCGACCACTGAGAATTCTGTGCAGTTTTCTCCTGCTGTTTGAACATATGTTTTTTTCTCTGCAGAATAATTCTGCAACAATCTGGGATGTTTGAACACTGGGAGAATACTGTGGACAAATATCCATTTTTATCCCACTGTGGGGAGAAACTATTGTAACCTTTGTCCTCTCATCTGAGGATCAAATAGTCAAAGATTTGCATTTCTGTCTATGCATTTGACTGATCACCTCATTACTCAAAGACAGAGCAAAGATTGTACTATCAGTGTTGGGGAATGCTGATTTATTTTTCCTTCTTAATTTCCACACCCACACACTTATTAAGCTTTTGTTCTTTTAGTTCCCTACCCTCCCCCCTGCAACTTTTGTGAATCCAGCAAAACGTAGTGCCTGGTTGTTACCTCCTTGTAAAGATCACTCCAATAAAACCAGTTTGCTTGGATCCTGATGGGTAGGTTGTACCCAGTTTATGGGCCAGAGCGGGGGGGAAAAGGTCCCATATGTTGACATTAGATATCAAATGCTGTTAATAGTCTTGCAGCGAGCTATGCCCATCCCAACAAAAATAATTACAGGCTATCATAACCTACCATTGCTCAACAGCTTGATTAAGACCAACCGACATGTCATATAATGTTATTATATGAAGCTAATGAAACGCACCACATGGATGTTGATTGGAGATAAAACACTACGAGTAGTGTTTAGCTCTGAGCACACAGGTCAGCTCAGAATCATAATGATCCTCAGCCAGAGCTTAGGAAAATTATTTTGAGGAATATAACTCCCAGAATCCCTGAGCTAGCATGGCCACTGGGCTTGCTGAATGGAAAATTCTGGGCATTGTCAGCCTTTAAGGTATCTCAAGAGGCTCTGCTGTTTTTGCTGCAAATTAAATACTTACATAAATTTAACATCACATCCCCAAAGGCAAAAATGTGTACAAAACAGGAAGGTTTAAGATAACCAGAGTGATATAGTAGAATGAGACTAGACCCGATGAGTCATGAAACATATTGGGTGGCCTTGGGCCTCAAGATGGGAGGGGGGGGTTCAATTCCTCCTAAGACTAGGCTGAGGGGTGCTGAGACACCGCCCCACCTCAAAATGATTTGGCAAAATTAGACCACCAAGTCACCTATGTAGTACAGTGTCCTCAGGCATTATTCATCACATACCCTCCAAGTGTCTAGATTTGGCAGGGACAATTGCAATTAATCCTCAGTCCTCCCCCTTTTTCGGCTACTTTTAAAATGTCCCAGTTTCTCTCTCCTCTTTTCACTTTCTTTCCTTCTCCTCAGCTTTCTTCAACTGCTGCAAACTGAGTTCAAAGTGCGCAAATAGTTTATACTCAACTCAGCAGGGGAGAAAGGAGGGGAAGGGGTAGCATCTTGCCTTTCTCACTAGGCTCAGGCAAAAGCAAACTGCTGCACCCTCTCCTAGCTCATATGTTCTTCCGTATTTTATTTTTGCCATCTTGACAATACTCCAATGTTACTTGGCCACACATGTTCTGGTTTTCTTCTGTTAAATGTTGGAGAGTATGCAATCAGAAGGGTACTAAATGAACAAACGTTAAGAAATAGTAATACACCAGTTGTCACTGAGCCTGCCCAGGAATACTCAATGCTGTCTGCAACCTATCCTATGCACATTTACTTGGGAGTAAGCTACACTAAAAACACAGAGGGTCCTTGGAAATACACACTGTGCTTTTAAGAGTCTTCATATTTAAGGACGTTTGAATGATAATGGATGTGGAAAGTAATTTGCCCTCCCTTCCCTCGAAAGTAGATAAAATTATAACAAACTAGCTGCACCCGGCATAATATACACCATTTAAAAACTCCCCCGAAATGCCCAGTAAACCTCATGACAATCCTGTAAGGTAGGCTGGTGGGTTTTTAGATTCCTCCTCCCCTTGTCAGCATTTCACCCTTTACCCAGAATTGCTGAGGGTGACTCGCTCTGTCGCTCTGCTTCTGCTCCTGCTGCCGTTGCTGCCTCCACTGCTGCCACCACCACCAGTTGACTGTCTGGGTTCTGTTGCAGCAACAGCAGTGTCCTGCCACCACCACTGCTGCCAGTTGACTGCTTGGGTCCTGTCACAGGCAGCCCACTGCCACCAGTTGACTGTCTGGGCCCCAATCTGAGCCACAGATTGAGTGGCAGGAGTGGATTGTGAGGTGGAGACGGAGTTTGCATGAGGGTGGTGATTGACTGGATATGTTTCCTGAGCAGCCAGTCAGCACACTGGAAAGGCAAGATGCCCAAGAGTTTTACATACATACATATATATATATATATATATATATATATTGCATGTCAAAGTTGAGGCTCACTACCTTAAAATCAGTTCTGGGGTCCCTTTCTTGAGAGAGACACACACTCTCTTCCCCCCCCCCTCTCTCAGCCTACCTTAAATCACAGGGTTGTTGTGTGAATAAAATGGGGAGAAGAAGAGCCACATATACTGCCTTGAACTTCCTGGAGTCAGGGTAGAAAGGTAACTAATTCATTTATTTACTAAGAACAGGTAAAGCCACAAAATAGGGACTGGTAGTGATAACAGAGGGAGCATATGGCTTTCTGATGGGTACAAGTTGTCCAGTAGGTAAGGTTAATTGCATTCCTCTCTCTTCTTTCCCTAGACATGGCAAAACAGCTAGCTGGAGTCTGTGCATAGCCATAGCACTCCCCCCACACACACAGACCCTCGGAGTAACAGCACCCATGTGGATGGCCACAGAATGGCTGATGCAGGGCATCGTCTCCTGATAGGCATGGAAATAATGTTCAATGTTGTTTCTTGGCTGAAATAAGGGCTTCTTGAAACTTGGGAAACCCCACCAGAAAATACAATGGGCCCTTGGTATCCACTGGAGTTTGGTTCCAGGACTCCCCATGGGTATCTAAAGCTATACATGCTCAAGTCCCATTATATACAATAGCATAGGAAAATGGTGCCCCTTATATAAAATGGTAAACAGCAAGGATTGCTTTTTGTATTATATATTTATTTATTTGAATATTTTCAAGCTGTGGTTGGTTGAATCTGTTGATAATAAATCTGTGGATATGGAAAGACAACTGTATAACACAGAAATAGGATTTTGTTGCAGTTTTTTCCTCATATTCACACTTTTTGAAGTCTTCTGGAAGATTACTCTGTGCAGAAATACACATGGTGTTTTCTGCAGGAACACTTGGGTTTTATGCACAAAGCACATTCTTGGTCTTCATTGCAAAGAAGATGGAGCTTTGCACAGAAAAACCATGTGTATTTTTGCATAGAATAATTCTCTCTGGGATGTGGCAGTGCAAGGAAAACACTGCACAGGAAATATTTATTTTCTGCCATAGCAGGGAGAAAACTAGGGAAATGATTTATTCTTGTAGGCAAGGATGAGATAGTCAAGGATTTCCCTACTTCCTGAAAAATCACTTCCCTGGACACAGCCTCACATTGCCAGATGGAAAAGTCTCTGTCAAACAGCTCTGTTTCTAGACACAATCTATATGAGACCAGCAAAGCAGTTGATGGAAGGAGATGAGACCATAAGGTGACAGAGATGAGATTTGTCCAGAACAGATGGCAAATTGCTATTAGTCGTAGTGATTGCCCTGTGCTCTTGTTAGTGCAGGAAAGGAAATTGCCATGGATCTAACTCTATTATCTTTGTGTCCTGATAAGGTGAATGAGGCATTTCCAGATGGATCAGCAACAAAACAGAGCTGAATTGCTTCTGGGAAGGTATTGCACACCCTGGTTCTGATGCAATTATGGCAGACAATATATATAATTCATTTCGACAACCTCAGGATCCCTTCTAACTTTTGAGATCAAAGAAAGGGAGCATATGGTCCTCCAGATGTTGTTGGACTGCAATTCCCAGTATCTGGATTCTGGCTTGGTCTGATGGGAACTCCAGTCCCAAAACACTAGTTCCCAGGGCATGATCTGAAGGCATGTGTAGCCTCACATGGCTATAGATAACCAGATTTGTGTTTGGATGGGAGACATCTACCCCAAGGACCTGTAGCTATTCTGTCGTACATGGAATTGGAGCTTTGTTAAAATTGGGACTCACACTGGGATCTTAACCCTGGAATTTATTCTAGCAGCCAGAGGTGTGATTGCCTTTGAGAACGATGTCCCCAAAATGCAACATCTAAAAAAAAGTAGTTATATCCTGATTATGCCAGGATAAATCACCAAGAGAATTCCTGCTGATGAACAGATTTATCATAGAATGAGATGATTGAATTTGGTGGGGATGCATACAGATTGGACTTCCAATCACTAATAACTTTTGCCATCTTTCTGGCTAGCTACACCAAGACCTGTCCTGTTTTTCCACTGTGAAAAGTTAGAGAGCATGCCGTTGCACAAAGTACACCATTTAAATAAAAACCACCATGCCTAGCAAATGAGGAATCACACACACACAACTTTTCAAGGCAGTGCTCTTACCCTGAGATTCCTACTACTTTTTCAGGGGACTGGAGGAGAGTGTTCATGTCCTGAGATCTGCGAACCCTAAGCCTGAAATATTTCACTGCCCAAGCCAAAACAAAGCAAGAAAAGCTAGTGTCCCTACCCTTTCCACCTTTCCATGTACGAGAATACAGCTGGATTATCAAGTGGATTTTTTTTCAACACTGATGCTGGGACAGCATCTTCCACAACCCCTGAAGGCACCTAGCTGCCATCTCCTAGTGTCAATAATTTAAAGCATTCATCTCACTCTGCCTAATGGAAGTCCCAGCCCTGGTTCTAATGTCTACAGCTTAACTTTTCCTGTGTATTAAAAAAACAAACAAACTAGCATTATCAGACTATGATAAAAGTAGACATTTTAGCAGTGAGGGAATAAGGGATGGCAGATTTAAAGTCCCTTAGGAACTATTATATTCTGATGTGTGCCCGCCTCTGTGGAGCCAGGCTGAGCTCCATCTGACATCATCCAAAAAGGCAGGGTGAGACTTTTTGACTGACAACATGTTCCCCTAGTTTGATCAACACCTAAATAGGCAATGACCATGAATTGCTTTTGACCCCATTTCCCACTTGAATGGAGACAGTGCTCATAAGGTCCAAAGGAAAAGATCTAAAGTTCTTGACATGGGGGCTGGGATCATAACTATAACTTCATGCCATCATTTGATGTTTCCATATCATCAAACAACTGCTGCCATTTAAACCAGGGCTTAAGAAAATAGCTCAGGGGATTTGTAATCTACAAAAGTGGATTTCCCAAGCTCTGGTTGAAAGGCTGATTCTGAAAGCAAAAAAAGGGAGTCTTGGGTCTCCATACAGAGACCAAACTCAAATGTTGAGGGTCAGACAAGCTTCTGTTCCATCCTTCTTCCACCAAATTGGTTTAGGTTGAAACAGAAGAGGAGGTTCAACTTGAATCAAAGTGCCTCATCTGGTTCTCTCCCTGCTCTCAATATTTTGAGCTTTTCTCAGGAGCCTTGTTATACCCAAATCCCTTATTACAACAGCTCCACAGGTCTCTTTCTGAGCAAAATTCAGAGTATTGGTTATGACCTATACAGCCTTATATACCCATACCCTCCAATATTTTACACATGAAACCCAGGACACATGTGACCAAGCAACATCAGAGTGTGGTCAAGATGGCAAAAGTTATTAATGAGGAAGAACACCCAAGCTAGGAGAGGGTGCAGCAGTTTGCTTTGACTTGAGCCTACCAGGAAGGGTAAGATTCTTCCCTGCTCCTCTATCTCTGTCCTACTAAATGAGAGCACACTATTTGTGCACTTTGAACTCCACTTGCAGCAATTGAAGTAAGCTGAGGGCAATGGGGGCATGTTGGAGGAGGGGAGAGAAACTGGGACATTTTAAAAGGAGCTGGAAAAGTAGGGTGAATGAGGATTAATCCAGACTGTCCCTGCCAAATCCAAACACTTGGAGGATGTGTGATTGATAATGCCCGAGGATGCTTTACTACACAGAATTCTCGGTGGTCCACTTTGGGTAGATCATTGTGAAGTTTGGTGGGGCGGGGGAGGGGGTCTCAGCAGCTGGAAATGGGGGATGGCAGAGACAATCAAGACTGTCCCTGCCAAAGTGCACATCTTGGGTGCTGGATGCCTAAACAACTATATTTTCCCAAATAACCCTGCCTAGGGTTTCGGATCTTTGGGAAAGGTCTTTTCTCCTGGGCCTGCCAGGGTGTTTCTGTGGGAAATGTAGCATTCTTCTTGCACCCCTGCTTAGTAAGTTTAGGAAATTCCTTGCATGCTTAAGTTCCTATCCCCCCGCCTTCTAATCTCAGGCTATCTTAGCCATTTGGAGCTATGGGGTGACCATTGAGTCATTCATCACATGGCCTCCTAATTTAAATACTTTATGATACTTTGTGTCCCTTTTGGGGGGTGTTGCAGCTTCTCCATGAGGCTGCTTCTCTTCCCTTCCCTTCCCCCCACTCCTATCATGCATCTGACTTACAAACAAGAAGAAGATAGATGAGCTCTCGCTTACTTACAAACACCTCTATTTCTGAGGAAATATGGATATTACTGCCGTAATACTTAGAAGCTTCTCATTTGATTATCCTAACCTGAAATTCCCAAAATTGGGTGAGTTTTCTACTCTGAACTGCAATCCTTAGTTAAAGGACTTAGACTTGTTTTGAATATGTAGATTAAGATTGCTATACCTTCAGTAAACTTTCGATATGCATTGTTAAGCAAACGTCTTTATTGTTTTAATTTTGTCTGCTTGACTTTAATGTTGGGTGATTTAGAACACATACAAATGCAGATTGAACTGTGTCAGTCTTCCCTATGTTAACTCTGCCTACTTTTAAAAGAAACTTTTCTTAAGAAGATATTCCTAAAGGGGTTGACTCCTGGAATCGTTAATATATATATATTAATTTTTAAACTCATACACCCCAACAGTTTCTTCCACAGGCACATCTGGTGGACACATAGGAGAGGTACTGCTCCTAAGCTATTAAGCTCCCTTCCTGGGGAAAACCTGGACAGATGTGGCCAAGTAAAATTAGAGCATGGCCAAGGTAGCAAAAGTTATTCAAAAAGGAAGGACAAGCTAGGAGAGGCTGCAGCAGTTTCCTTTTGCCTCAGCCTATTGGGAAGGGCAAGATTCCACCCTCTCCTCTCCTTATGCTGAATTAACTCAGTGCAAACCATTTTTTCACTTTGAACTCAGTTTGTAGCAACTGAAATAAGCAGTGGACAAAGGAAGAAAGGTGGTGGAGGAGAGAGAAACTGAGGCCTAATCCACACTATACAAATAATCCAGTTTGAAACTGGAATGGTTTCCATGGCTCCTTCCTATTGAATGCTGGAATTTGCAGTTTTACACAGTTTTAGCCTTCTCTGCCAAAGAGTGCTGGTGCCTCACCAAACTACAAATCCCAAGATGCCATAGGAAGGAGCCATGGCAAATAATCCAGTTCCAAACTGGGTTATTTGGATAGTGTGGATGCACCCTGAGACATTTTAAAAGCAGCAAAAAAGTGGAAAGAGAGAGAACTAATCAGGACTGTCCCTGCCAAGCCAGGACAGTTGGATGATATGGAAGCTTCCCAACTGTTCCTCCAAAGTCCCTTGATCCACATTCTTCAATTGTAAGACACAGCTATACGCAGCACATGGCCTGTTATGCAACAGTTGTCTGTCTGCACTGGAGAACAATCTTTCTTCCAGTGCTGAAGTAAGATCCAAAAGTCAGTCCACTTTACTTTTGTATACAGAATGGGGGTACGTGGCATCTTATCCTTCACTTCAGGCAGCAAAATGTCTTGGGCTAACCCTGACAGTATATACTAATGACAAACTCATTCATTAGGCAGTAGAACAGCCTTGAGCACTCCAAAAGGAGTAGCAATCTGCATCATTTCCACCATTGTGGCTGACTGGAATGATGGAAGCTGTAGTTCCAGATATCCAGAGAATACCAGACTGGGGAAAGATGCCCTAGACCAGGAGATAATTTTCTAGCCTTATTGCACACAACTGTTATAGCACCATTATTCCACTTTAACTGCTATGGCTGCCTCCTGTGGAATGTCTGGGGTTTGTAGTTTACTGAAACCTAAAAACTTTCTGGCTGAGAATTCTAAATGCCCCTCCCTAAACTGCAAATCCCAGGGTTCCACAGGAAGCAGCCATAGCAGTTAAAGTGGAATAATAGTGCTATAACAATGTAAAAGATTAACAGACAGGGACAAAAATAGTGTCTCCATTTCGCTATCTCCTCTCCCGCCGTCCCAGCACAATAACTAACTGTTTTACACTTACCTTAACAAAGCTTGCTTCCCAACCCCTTGGCAGCCACAGAGTGAATGCAGATCACACAGAGCTGCATTCACTTCCTAGTTGAAATCCCAGGCTGTTCTCGTGAGAGGACAAGCACATGGGAAATTCAAAAAGAAAAAGAAAGTTCAGAAAGTGATAGCAAGCACAAAAACAGACTTCAAAAATACAAAGTAACCCAGGGAGGGTACAAAAAAGGGTATCACTTACCTCGATGTCCCAATTGCACCCGGAAGTATTTTGGAACAGCTTTCCCACTGCGGCTGCCATCGCACTATGGGAACGGGCATCTTTTCACTTAGAATCATAGAATTGTAGGGTTGGAAGAGACCACAAGGGCCATCCAGTCCAACCCCCTGCCACGCAGGAAATCACAAATAAAGCATTCCTGACAGATGGCCATCCAGCCTCTATTTAAAGATCTCCAAGGAAGGAGACCCCACCACACTGCGAGGGAGTGTGTTCCACTGTCTAACAGCTCTTACTGTCAGAAAGTTCCTCCTAATGTTGAGGTGGAATCTCTGTTCCTGGAGCTTGCATCCATTGCTCCGTGTCCTAGTCTCTGGAGCAGCAGAAAACAAGCTTGCTCCATCCTTAATGTGAGACTCCTTCAGATACTTAAACTTGCCTGTCATTCTGTCATAGGAATGGAACAGGCAATCTGTTCACTGCTTAAGCTGTGAATAAGAAGAAATGAGGGCAAAATGGGACCAACACAGGAGCATAACAGGACAAGGATGACATCATCTGAAAGGGAAGCCCTTTGGCAATCTCCTGGCATTCCTATAACACCATATTAAGGGTGTCTGATAATCTCCATAGTGTCATAACACTTCCAAATCAAGGTGCCTTCTGTAGCCTGTCATGACAACTCACTCCTGGTCTTTGTGTTTCTCTGATCTCATTTAACATTGTTGGATCATCACCCTCACCAGGCCACAAGCTAAATTGTTCTTTAATTGCCTGTCACATCTTGGTCACTCCATGAAACAGGCAACAAGAAGAAACATTACCGCTAATGGCTCAGAGGGGATCTCATTTCCTGACTTACGTATTTTTAATTGAACACTAAGACCACGTGCTACAATTCACAGGAATGGTAAAGTGGGCCTATTATGAAAAATAAACTAAAATGGTGGTTGCAGGGAGGGACAGGAAAGTATAATGAATGATCTTGAACTGACTGATAGTGAATACAGACTGGATACTGACTGAGTGAATACAGAGGCCCTCTCCTCCCTACCTACCCACAATACACTTCTTAAAATAGAGTCACAATTTACTTCAAAGCTCTTCTACACAAGCCCTGCTAGAACTGAATAAAGCCTACCCAAGAACACCACTGTTGTATGAGATAGCACCCCCTCTCTTTCAGCTTTGGGGGGGGGTTGTCTTAATGATCAAAATAATCCTCATAGAATTTGCTTGGAATCCTACCTGTCCTAATGGCATTCTGCATCAGACCACAGTATTCAGAAGGAGTGGGGGCAAATCCACCATAAACTCCATCAGGAAAGCCTTCACAACTTTTCCTTTTTTTTTTTTTTTAAAGCTCCATAGAGAATGTGCCTTGTCACTCATTTGGACAATTGGGTTAGCATTCATTTGCATTTGTGAATGAGCAGAAATGGAAAGCTGATTGGTTGGATGTGGGAAAGGTCAAAACCACCTTCAAGTGTTCCTTGCCTAAGAAAACCCTTGAAATTTATGGGGTGGTCATAAGTCGACAGGTAACTTGAAGGCATGTGCACACACATGCACACATACATCAGCTTTGCTCAAATTTGGTTCCTCAAATGTTTTTAGCAACAAATCTTATCCCGGGCAAGGGATGATAAGAGTTGGTAACCCAACTTTTAGGGGAAGCATGGTTGAGAATTGCTGGACTCAGCATTCCTGAGCCAGAACTCACATTGTGGCACACACAAAGCGATAGTCTGCCTAGCAGGTTGACAACTTGTGGCTGTCTAGGTGAGATTGAATCACAATTCCCATCATCCCTTACCATTGCTCATGCAAAGAATGATGGAAATTGCAGTCCACCAGGATCTGGAAGGCCACAATTTACCTACAAGGGAGGTTGGCTATGAGTATCCATCTATCCATGTCCTGAGTACAAAATCTGGGGCACAGGAGGAACAATGCTGCCCAAGTTCAAGAGTTAGCTGAAAGTGAGTTATTGTTCAATGCACTACAGCACTTCTGTGAAAACAGAAATCAATAAAACGAATGCAAGATATACAGGTTGAGTCTCCTTTGTCCGAAATACTTGGAACCAGAGGTATTTTGGAATATTTCAAATTTTGGAATACTTGCATATACATAATGAGATATCTTGGAGATGGGACCCAAGTCTAAACACAAATTCATTTATGTTTCATATACACCTTATGCACATGGACCTGAAGGTAATTTTACACACAACATTTTAAATAATTTTGTGCATGAAACAAAGATGGTGTACCATCAGAAAGTACAGGTGTCACTGTCTCAGCCATCTATGTGGACAATTCTGGAATTTAGAGTATTATTGGATTTGGTAATTGTGGATAATGGTGACTCAACTTGTAATCAGTGTGGTTTTGTAAATTAATACACACAGCAAGTTCTAAGGAAAATTACAACCTCTAAAGGAGTAGTTATTCCCAGGAATTATGTACACTCTGCAACAGCAATTGTGCATGTGAATTCCTGTTTGGTGGATTCACTTTAGAGCAGCATTTGTCAGGCTATCTGATGGGGAGAGGGACAGAATCCCCCCGCCCTTATGTATTAGGGACTATACATTGTTACTTTCTTTCCTGGAAACTCACAACTTCTAGTACCATACTTTGTAGCACTGCTTTAGAGCACACGGACAGACAAGCACACACACAATGCCACATGGAAAGAATGTGGTAAGAGATACACAGGGTTGCCTAGGCTGGCCCCAAGGCACCAGATGGCTCCCAGAATGCAACAGAAAGGGTACCATGTGACGCATTGGATGGTGCACACAGAAGCCCTGCACATGAGGAGAGATCCTACCCCAGACAGCATGCGTGTGGAACCCCTTCCAGAGCTTGAGGAAATTGTGAAGTCAAAGGCTTTCACAGCTGGCATCCATAGATTTCCCTTGGGGTTTTTTTCCAGGCTGTGAGGCCATGTTCTGGAATAGTTTCTTTCGGACATTTTGCCTGCATCTATGGCTAGCATCCTCAGAGAATGGTTGTGTAGGTGTGTGCGTGGAATTTATATGCTGTGAACCCCTGTTGGGGAGTATATGAACATTTGTGCAATTGAATGGTTAGTTTCTGGGTATAGAAATGCAAGGCTCATTAGTGTCTGTTTGACTAATGGTTGTTGATGGGCCATTGTCTGCTGGGAAATTGGGGAAATTATCTTTTTGGATCACAACTCCTAGCATTCAACACAACTCAGATTCTAGTCGTCCCAAAAAACAACCCTTGTCCAAGCTTTGCTCTGAATGTGTGATTCAAGGGAAGCCAGGGCACAAGGCCTGTTGGCAGCCAGAGGAGGAGCGTGGTTTATGCAACCTCCCAATCTCTCTCAATATTTAACAATTACATGCCAATATTGGACTCTAGACTTTGTAGCCACTTTGAAACCCAAATTTCTTGGACCATTTCTTCATTGCTTCCTTTTCTATCTTGCCTTCCCTCCAAATAACACATCAACTTCCTGCCCATTTTTGTACTCACAACAACCCTGTGAGGCAGACTAGGCTGAGACAGAGGGAGGGAGGGAGGGAAAGAGGGAGACTGAGGACTTTATCTAATAAGTCTCTAAAAACATTTCTGTTCCACCATATTTTAAAATGTAAGTGTCCCAGCAGAGTAAGCCATTTTATCAAATGTTACTGTAATAGTGAGAAAAAGAGCAGCCATGGAATTATGGGATCATAACAGCTAGAACTGTTTACTTCGATGTTCATGGGTGCAAGTGATCTCAACAGTTCTCGTGAGAAGACGTGAGCATGCTTAAAAGTCTAAAAACAGCTAAATTTAAAAATAAAATGAACACATCAGTACTGAAACACACTTTAAAACTTGCCTGCAAAATGGGGAGGTTCATAAAATAGTGTCCTGTACCTAGTTTCTCACCAGAACCAGAAGTGTTCTGGTGGGGATTGCCTATTGATGCTGTAATCATGCCATCAGAACAGGGTACGATTTCAGGTGCTAGCAATTTCACGGCAAAAATGCCATGGCAGATCAATGGACAGCTTGGCCCATTAGTAAAAAAGAATGCCTTATTAACTAACAAGGTACCCATTCACATTACAGAATTATAGCACTATTATTCCACTTTAACTGCCATGATTTTATGCCATGTAATCCTCAGATTGGCAGTTTAGAGAAGGGCATTTGGAATTCTCAGCCAGAGAGCTCCTCTTATGCCTCCCCAAAATACTAACCTCAGGATCCCTTAGGATGCAGCCTCAGCAGTTTAAGGGGAATAACAGCACTATAATTGTGAAGTGTGAATGGAAACCCACCCATCACCTAGTGAAGTTCATGGCCCAGTGGGGACTTGAACCCAGGTCTTCCCAATCCTATTCCAATGCTCAGACCATTGCAATGCACTATAGCAGTGCTTCCAGACGAACCATAGACTCAGAGCTTGGACAACTTATTTTTCTGGACTACAGATGCCAAATTCCCCCAGCTATCATGGCTGGTGAATCTAAAACAGTAACTTTGTTCCAGTAACTGTAACTTTGCCAAGTTCTGAGACAGGATCTCCTTTCACTGAATGGCCATACTGACTGGGTGATACTAGGAACTGTTGTTCAAAACTAGCAACCCTTCCAAGCATATCTGCACAGGATGCTTTGGGAGACATGCTTAGATGACATCTTTCTGATTCAGCAAGTGGTGATTCATATTGGACAACAGTTCTGGAGAATCATACAGCTGATTGCACAACCCTGAACGGATCTTTAGCATGTGGAGGAGGAAGAGGAGAGGTTAGACAGAAGGGAGACTTAGATTCAAATCTCCGCTCAGTCATAAAGCTCACTCCCTTGGGAAAATCACTCTCTCAGCCTAAACCTACCTCACTGGGCTGTTGTGAAGCAAATCTACTCAACCAGATATGCTATCTCTGAGCTTCAGGGAGGGGAGAGAGTGTTACAAGCTGATAAATAAATGGATTTTTTTTAAAAAGTCTCACAGAAGAACATGGCCTCACAGCCTGAAAAAACCCACAAAAAGACTATGGATACTGGCCATGAAAGCCTTCAACTTCACATTGAACCTTTCTATGGGGAAAAACTGTTCCAAGACAAACCCCACATACCCCCTATGCCACCATTCTCTGAAGATGCCAGCCACAGATGCAGGCGAAACATCAGGAATAAACTCTTCCAGAACATGGCCTCACAGCCCAGAAAAAAAGGCCACAAAAAACCTATGGATACCAGCTGTGAAAGCCTTCAACTTCACGCTATTGGGATTATTATTATTATCTCATTATCACTGACTGGAATTTTTGACTCATCAGTGGTTAGGGTCCTGTCGAAAAACCCAGCAGGAAAAAGCAAGACAGCAACCAATAGCATTATTACTATTACTACGTAAATTGGATTGGGGAGGGAGCTCTAGCATTATTACTATTACTACGTGGTTGGATTGGGGAGGGAGCTCTAGCATTATTACTATTACTATGTGAGTTGGATTGGGGAGGGAGCTCTAGCATTATTACTGTTACTACGTGGTTGGATTGGGGAGGGAGCTCTAGCATTATTACTATTACTACTGGAGTTGGATTGGGGAGGGAGCTCTAGTGTTATTACTATTACTACTGGAGTTGGATTGGGGAGAGAGCTCTAGCATTATTATTCTGCCCTTGATTTGGAGAGAAAGAGCAACAGGGTGTGTAGCAGGATTTCAGAAACTGCAAGCCAGCTGCTCACCAGAAAAATTTTACATTTTCTCTGTCCAAGCTCCTCTACAGAAATAATCCAATTTGAAACTGGATTACTTGCCCATGGCTCCTTCCTAGGGAATCCTTGGGATTTGTAGTTTGGTGATGAGGCACCAGCACTCTTGCAGAGAGAAAGCTACAAGACCTTGTCAAACTACAAACCCAGGACTCCATAGGAAGGAACCATGGCAAACATAATCCAGTTTCAAACTGGATTGTTTGTATAGTGTGGATTTGACCATCTCTCTCACACACACACAGACACAGACTACTTAGGATCATAGAGTTGCAAGAGACCCCAGGGATCATCCAGTCCAACCCCCTGCCATGCTTCAGACTTACCTTCCTGAGTACCTTGCCAGGTGTGCGGGGAAGGCGCTACTGCATCGCTACTGCCCACCTTTCCTCTCAAGATATCTTCTACTATAACTTCGTTCTCCTCTGCCCTGTAACTACAGAGGGAAGGTGGGTCGCTTCCTTGCCTGTGCGTGGATCCTCCGCGATTCCTCAACCCGCAACACAGAAGTCTAGCAAGCGCCTTCCAGCTTCATAGCTAGCCCAAGGGGCGGGGATATGCAAAGAGAGGGGCGGGGTTATGCATATAGGGGAGGGGCTTCGAGAGACACCGCCCCCGAGTGGGAGATTGAATGGCTTTTCCTCCTGGCTGGGGGGCGTCCGGGATCATGGGCTTTCACGATCCCAGCCAGACACGTGTTCGTGGAAGGGACTCCCTATAGACTCCAGCAAGGCTTACTCCCAGGATAGCACCTGGAGTTAAGGATGCAGTTTTCCTGCCCTGCATGGCATGATCGAGGCAACTCTATGAACAGGTAGGTAGTCCATTTGGAGAAGGAGGCAGGACTTACCTCCGAGTAAACCCGCAAAGGGCCGGATCCCAGGCTTGTCGGGATGGAAAGAGAAGGGTTGCGCATAGGGTTAGGGGCAGAGAGAGAATGGTGGGAGAAGTGATGGGAGAAGTAGGATATTAGCAGTCATGATTTTGTTTTTGTGATGCTACTATATGAGTAGGATACTACTACTACTACTACTATACGAGTACCCAGCTTGTTGGGGGCAATTAGTTAACACATTGGAAACCGCTGGGAGAGTGCCTAGCGCGCTATAAAAGCGGTGCAGATGTGCAGGTGCTATTGCTTAACGATTTGTAAGCTGCTCTGAACACCTGAAAAATAAAAAATAAATTTAAAAGTGTGTGTATGTGTGTGTGCCTTCAAAGAGCCAAAATACCCTAATGGCACAAGATCCCGTCTCATGTTGGAAGCTAAGCAGCGTCAGCCCTGGTTAGTACTTGGATGGAAAACCACCATGGAATAGCAGGTGCTGTAGGCTATATTTCAGAGTATTCCTTGCCAAAGCAAAATGGTGTCGTCATAATTTGACAGGTGACTTGTAGGCACACACACACGTGCCTTCAAGTCCCCTGTCGACTTATGGCCACACCATGAATTTCACAGGGTTTTCTTAGTCAAGGAATCCTCCTCAGAGGTGGTTTTGCTATTTCCTTCCTCTGGAATATAGCCTACAAGCCCCTGCTATTCCATGGTGGTCTCCCATCCAAGTACTAACCAGAGCTGACCCTGCTTAGCTTCCAAGATCAGACAGGATTTGGTGCCTTTAGGGTATTTAGTCTATACAGTACTACTAGGATACTACACTATACTAATTATTATACAGGGGTAGCTATTCTGTATACCTCTACCTCTGTATTCTCCCAAGGAGCAGGGAGCAATCAAAAATGCCTAACTAGTATTGGCAGGGCTTGAGGGTGGAAGCTGCACAGGTACAGCTTTCCCCAGGCATGGGTTTGTAGCCATGGTAGAAAAAAACCTGTTGGACTTCTGTCTGTCATGCAGTTGATATAATGGTTATTGATGGGGGTGCTAATAAGTACTGTTCAGGCACTGGAGTGACAAAGCCCTAGAAAAGTCAGTGGCAGCTGGTAGCTCCCATGTCTTTGGGTAGTGAATCCTCATCAGGCTTTGACTAGCTTTAAAGACACTCTCCAAGGTGCTGAAGGTTTTTTCTAAATAGCTTCAGCACCTTGGAGACCACCTTTAACACCAAGATTAAAACATAGAGTGGATTCACTGTTCCACTCACCTGAGAGCCACCAGCCACCGCTGGTGCAAATGCTGTCGTGGGTAAGGATTGCACCTTCAGATTGTAACCTCACAGCTGCATTGCTTCTGGTCCTGTAACCAGAGGCGATGCGGTGCTGCCCACCAGAATCACAGGAGTGATTCCCACTCTGCTCAGATGACAAGTGGATTCTGCAGACATTCAAAGTGAGTACAATGATCATAGAATCATAGAGTCGGAAGAGACCTCAAGGGCCATCTAATCCAACCCCCTGCCCTGCAGGAATACACAATCAAATCATTCCTGACAGATGGCCATCCAGCCTCTGTTTAAATACCTCCAAAGACGGAGGCTCCACCACATTACGAGGCAGTGCATTCCACTTCTGAACAGCTCTTACTGTCAAGAATTTCTTCCTGATGTTTAGGTGGAATCTCGTTTCCTGTAGTTTGAACCCATTGCTCCGTGTCCTAGACCCTGGAGCAGCAGAAAACAAGCCTGTTCCATCCTCAGTATGACATCCCTTCAATTATTTAAACATTGCAATCATGTCCCTTCTCAACTTTCTCTTCTCCACACTAAACATGCCCAGTTCCCTAAGCCGCTCCTCATAGGGCATGGCTTCCAGACCACCCACCATCCTGGTCGCCCTCCCCTGGACAAGTTCCAGATCATCTTACAGTGGGTCCATCAGGGGCAAGGCTTTTACATTTATTTTATTCATTTATATCTCACCTTTCTCATATAGACCCAAGGTGTCTATATGACTGAATCTGTGCTCGACTTGAAGACCTAAGGGATTCTGATTCATTTATTCAGCCCCCTAGCAACTCAGGGAATTCCTTCCCAAGCCAATTTCATGCCCCAGCACCTGCTCCCGTACCATGTTTGTGTACCATTTTCTTTTATACCCTTCCTGTTATGTTAAAACAGTTTCCCCAATAAATAATCTTTTAAAACATACATCCTTCTTCTCTGGCTCCAGCAGCAACCTGGCAGAGCTGAATAGCTGGCTTTATCTCTGTCCTTTCCTCCTTTTTTTTTTTTTTATCAGCTTGTTCCTTATATTATTAATAATGTCTCTCCAATGAACAGGAAATGTGGGTAGGGGAGAGAAGAAACACAGAAACTGGGGTTCTCGAAATGGCATTGCCCTGGCTTTATTACCCACAATGCATCAGCTCCAGGAAGTAGTTTGGGTTGGAGTGGGACTGCTAATGATCCTTTCTTTAAAGATTCATCAGGAGCAACATCAACATCTGAAAAAGCCAAGAAGGTTCAGAGTGGCCCAACAGAACTTTTCCCACTACACTGGCCACCCATCTCCAAACTGGTATTTCATAACATGTGACAGACCACATCTCCTATCATCAACTCCGAGCCCAGCTTGGCTGTTGGACATGTTGGCTGAGGGTGATGGGATTTGTAGGCCAACCCCTCAGGAGAGCACCAGGTTAGGAAAGGCTGATGTAGGCTATGCTAGTATAAACCAATGGACAAGGCTGACCCAAGACATTTTGCTGCCTGAGGCAGATGGTGTCTCCTCCTGTGTTTTTCTTTTAACTTGTCGAATGTATGTATATACAAGCTTTATCTCAGCAAATAGATCTGGGGAAACTCACAAGATTAAACAGAATGCAATTAAAACACAGAACAATTCAAATATTATAATACACTTAGACCAGAAACATAGCTGTAAACAATTTAAAACACATCAGTGAGGGAAAATAAAGCCGCCATAGGATAAGAAGCACCTGTCTCAGCAGAGAGTCAGTTGTCCAAAGCTCACCTGACTAAAAACGTGTTCACCTCAGCAAAAGGACAGTGGGGATAGGTCCAGCCTTGTAAACAGAGGCAGCTGGTGGTTCCATTACTTCAGAATGGTGAGTCTACCCTCCATTTTATGGGAACTACTCCACATTTTATAGGAGCTATCCAAAGTGCTGAACCTATTTGGGGAATAAAGCTTCAGCACCTTGGATAACTCCCATAAAATGCTCCTGTAAAACCTGGAGCAGCTTTTATGGGAGTGTTTTATGGGAACTATCCAAGGTGTAGAACCTTAATCCCTAAATTGGTTCAGCACCTTTAATAGCTCCGGTAAAATCTGGAGTAGCTCCCATAAAACTGAGCTGGAGAGCCCTCTGCCACATCTGCTTGGATGTCCATTGCACAGCCTGTGTGCAGCCCCTAGGGTATGCTTCAAATGGGTTTCTTCCTAACAATTCTTATTTTGTATACAAAGTCATCTGGACAGACAATTCTTTATTCAGCATTGGTGTTACCAAAAATTTTCCCCAGCAGCACTTGAAAATAACAGGCTAACCTAGAGCATCCAGGGCAGGCTCCCCAACACACAGCTCTCTTTTCAAATGCTTCCCTGCCACCTCACAGCATTTGCCACCTGAGGCAGCTTCCTCATTCTGCCTAACTCTAGGGCTGCCCACGACCTCAGAGTAATCTAACACTATGAGACCAAAATGTGCTGCCTTGGAGTGTGGTTGAATCTCCTTCTTTAGAGGTTTTTAAACAGAAGCTGGATAGCCATCTGTCAGGAGTGTTTTGATTGTGTATTCTTGCAGGGCAGGGGGTTGGACTATATGGCCCTTGTGGTCTCTTCCAGCTCTATGATGCTATGATTCACTTGGGCCTTTTTTAAGGTACTGTATTTTGTTTTCCCTTTATTGTTCACTCTGTCTAGCATGTACAGTTTTTTTTCTTTGATAGTGTCAGAAGACCTTTTGCAACAAATGAAAAAAAAATCTTCTAGTTTCTTCTTGGAGCCTTCTCTCCCCCACGCCCATATACGAAGAGGTGGCCAAATCATGAACTCGACACACACACACACACACACAGGTTTTTTTTTTGCCTAGAGGTGGTACTTTGGCGCCTCCTTGTGTCTTCCTCATACATAGCAGATACAAGGTGCTCCTATCTGTCCAGGGAAGCTAAATTGTACATCTGGATCTGTCCTAAAATCTCTGGGTTATTTGCAGGACATTGGAAAGGATTCCTTACTTCCAGCTGTTTACCAATAAGGATACTACCCTGGTTTACATTATATAATTGAAATTAAGAAATCTTTACAGTGGATTTTCATGTGGAAGGACTCTGATCTTTATTCAGTCATAGGTAGAGGTGGCTGATGGCTCCAATGTCAGTGAAGTGGGGAATCTGTTCTGGGTTTTAGTGTGAACTTCAAAGGAAAGTCAGACTCTGAGCTTATTTTGGGATGACATGGAAGCTACTGATCACCAGTGGTTCTCGGGCTCAGAACAAATTCCTGGGTTCAGAAGTTTGAACATTGTTTTAATTCTTGTTCACAGGGCTGTGATAGGTGACAGGTTGTGGAGTTGTTCTAGTTAAAAAAGGAATCCCACAACTTCATCTTACCATTGCCATAGAATTTGGTTGCTTCCAGATGAAGACTGAGAGTGAAATCACCATGGTGTGTTCACTTACATTTTATGACTAGTCCACAGTGCATGACATTTTCAGATGAAATCCTTTCATGTTCTCCCAGGATGTTTTCCTTCCTTTTTTTTTCTTTTTACCAAAGAAAGTTTATCATATGTAAGAGTTACAACATCTCTTCTGCTCTATTAGTGCAGGGGAGAGCAAAATGCAGGCTTAGGGCCACACCAAATCCCCATGCTGTTTCTGTGACCCTCCTCTATATACCCCCAAACTGCCCTTTTGGGGATCCAAGGAGGGGAATTGCCACTTCTGAGAGCCTCTTGTAATCCGAATTCTCCTTTTAAAATAGCTTGCAGGCCCCCTTCCCCATGGGTGTGTGTCTGTGTCTACAAGTCACCTGTTGACTTATGGTGACCCCATGAATTTCATAGGATTTTCTTAGGCAAGGAATACTCAAAGGTGGTTTTGCCTGGCCCTTCCTCTGGGATATTACCTACAGCACCTGGAATTCATTGGTGGTCCCCATCCAAGTACTAACCAGGACTGACCTTGCTTAGCTTTCAAGATCAGACAGGATCTAGTGCCTTTATAGTATCTAAACATAGAATCATAGAATTGCAGAGTTGGAAGAGACTTAGGGCCATCCAGTCCAACCCCCCAGCCACGCAGGAAATCTTGATCAAAGCATCCCCGACAGATGGCCATCCAGCCTCTGTTTAAAGACCTCCAAGTAAGGAGACCCCACCACACTCCGAGGGAGTGTGTTCCACTGCCGAACAGCTCTTACTGTCAAAAAGTTCCTCCTCATGTTGAGGTGGAATCTCTGTTCCTGGAGCTTGCATCCATTGCTCCGTGTTCCAGTCTCTGGAGCAGCAGAAAACAAGCCTGCTCCATCCTCAGTGTGACATCCCCTCAAATACTTAAACAGGGCTATCATATCGCCTCTTAACCGTCTTTTTTCCAGGCTAAACATACCCAGCTCCCTAAGTCTCTCCTCATAAGGCATCGTTTCCAGACCTTTCACCATTTTAGTTGCCCTTCTCTGGACACGCTCCAATTTGTCAATATCTTTTTTTAATTGTGGTGCCCAGAACTGGACACAGTATTCTAGGTGAGGTCTGACCAAGGCAGAATAGAGCGGCACTATTACTTCCCTTGATCTAGACACTATACTTCTATTGATACAGCCCAAAATCGCATTGGCCTTTTTAGCTGCCGCATCACACTGTTGGCTCATACTGAACTTGAAAAAATACCAGTTTTTCGGAAACAGAGTCCTGGCCACAACTGATGATGATGATGGTGATGGTTTGGTATTTTGGAAGGCATTTTGTCAGCCCATGCAACCCCTGGAGTGTCCCAGGGCAGCGAATTGGTCCCCGCCCCTGTCTTAATACTTCTCTTTCAGCTTTTATTTGAAGTATGGTTGGGTCAAAGGCTGTGCTATATTGGGCAGGTGAAGGTATCATATCTCAGCACACGTGGGCTCCTTCCACTTAATCTCTTTCATTGCTAATGTCCTAAATGGCTATAAGGTATACTGACCCTAAACATGGAAGTTCCATAGAGCTAGCATTGTTGATTGCCAATGCATTGACTGTTTAGTCTGTGAATGTTCCGTGCATTCAAAAGCCATGATGTGAATACCAGCAGATATCACCGCATCTGCAGCTGTAAGTTCCAAAAATGTACTTATGCACTGGCTGAAAAAAGGGAGAGCTTGGATAGTACGTTTTTAGACTTTAACCCTGAGAATTCTTTTATGGTGAATACTACTTTTACCATCCATATGAGATTATTTTCAATCTGTCCTTGAAGTACTTCTGAAGCACTTCTTCATTTATTTATTTTTAAATCAGCATTCCAAAATAGAGAACTAACACTTAACTGGAAGAATTTTAGAGCACCACAATGCAAACCTGGGGAAAGTTTTTTTTGGACTACAACTCCCAGAATTCCTCAGCTTCCATTTCCTCTGGCTAGGGGATTTTAGAAGCTGCAGTCCAAAAAAGTACCTTGTCCAAGCTGTGGAGCATGATGGTGTCTGCACGCACCAGTGTGAGAGCACGTTGTTGTTCACATGGGCCAACACTGCATCACCCATCTTTGCCGAGCATGTGGCATGGCACCCTCTGCTTACCTCACCAGCAGTAACAAGAGATGCCAGACTCTTGGACAGAAATGCTGGGCCAGTGGGCAAGTTAGCAGCAGTGGCAGCAATGAGGGCAATGGGCCAGCAGGGCCAATGCACTGGGTGGGTGGCCATGCGGACAGCTGGATCCCTCCAGCTCTGGCCTGATCCAGCTATCCACACATCAACAGATCAAAGAGCCACTCCAGGTTTTCTGGCAAACACCAGGCTGTTCCCTGACTCAGTGCAGAACAAAGTCAGGTTAGGGCCAGAAAGTGTGGGTTCTCCCCTGGAGGTAGCTGTACATCATCCTGCGTGGCAGGGGGGTTGGACTGGATGGCCCTCGTGGTCTCTTCCAACTCTGCAATTCTATGATTCTATGATCTGGGCTGCCAGTGCCAGAGTATGGCCAGACAAGGCCCGGCACTACAGAATTCCTTTGGTCAATACAGTTATCTGGCTTTTAAGGTAGAATTTGGGAGTGAGATCAGGAGACAGAGCATAGATACAAGATTATAGCTATGTGCACCATGCAGGATCTCAGCCACTCTTTTATCATAGAGAATAAGGAAAACTGCATTACTAGTTCCAACCAGGTAATAAATGGAACTTAAATGCTTAGAGCCAGCATGGCATGGTGGTTTGAGTGTTGGACTAGGACTTTTGGGAACTGGCATTTGAATTCCCATTCAGCCATTGAAACCTACTTGGTGACCTTGGGCAAGTCATCCTTTCCCAGCTTTAGAGGAAAGTAAACCTCCACTGAATAAAATCTCGTCAAGGATAGGGTTGCCATAGGTAAGAGGTGAATTGAAGGAAACACCAATACATAAATGCTGACTTTCCAAGTTGTCATTGATTCAGTGAATCTACTTTACAGGCATGCCTCAGTTAACAAAGCCTAAAGGAACATTGATGGCTGATGGCTATTAAGTGCTGGAAACACATTGCCATCCAAGGCCAAGGTTAGAAGAAAACACTTTGGTATTTGGGATGTAGCCAGGAAAATACAGAATTTTGAATTTTGTAGCTGGTGAACAAGAAAATTTGGGGAGAGCTCTAAGGGCACACTAATTGTTTTTTCGGAAGAACTGAGGTTGCATTTAAATATAGCATTGTTCATCTGGATTCATCACATACGCACACAATGTACACATGTATATGCTTAATTTGTGCATTTGTAAACAAACAGATATCAAAACACCATTAAATCATCTCATTTCTTTCCTCTCCATAATGAAATAAACATGGGGAAAGTCTGAACCGGGACTTCCTAAGGCATGAATGAAGCCATGAGTCCCAAAAATGCTATGATCAAACTGTGGATACCCCCATTTCACCCTAGATTTGAGGTTGTGTTTGTAGACTAAATTGTTCCCTCCTGCCCAGAGCCCCCAGTGTCATCTGACTGAGCAAACATCTCTTTTTGTACATGTTGCACTTGAAGTTAGGAATGGAGCAAAAACATATATGAAGCTGTTGCTGCCACGTACCCAGGCTCACTCCCTTGACCCTATTCAAAGCTTGGAAAAGTTCATCCCTCTTCCCCTTTAGGGCAGAACACCCAGAATCATGATGGCTGGGTAATTCTGGAAGTTGTTTTAAAAAGTACCCTGCCCAAACTTGACAATATAATAGGCCCATGACACTTAGCCCAATGACCGGACTGATGAAGTGCTGGCCAAATCTCTGGACAATGATGTTGCCCTGCCTAAAATTATTATTCCAGTTGCAAGCAGTGAGAAGTCCCAGAGATAGGACTGTACAAGTTTGGCTTCCTTTCAATGAGAAAGCACAACAAGGGATTATGGCATTTTTGTAGGATGAGCCTCCTTTAGAAATATGCAAGCAAGGCATAAGTAAATAGCAAGCTGTTTTAAAGGGCAGCAGATTTGTTCTTGGTGTTGGATCCCCAATGAGAAGCTCTTTGCTTCAGACTTCAAAATCCCTCCCTCAAACACACACACATACAGAGGCCAGTAATCATAACATCAGACTTTAGTATGACCCAGAGCCTAGAAAAGTTATTTTTGGACTAAAACTTCCCCAAAGCTACAAATCAGCATGGGAACTGGTTGAGTACATGAGGGCAGCAGCTGGCCATGCAAGCTGGGAGATTCTGCAAATTGCTGTCCAGAA
The DNA here is from genome assembly GCA_030847615.1 of Gambelia wislizenii. NCBI lineage: Eukaryota > Metazoa > Chordata > Lepidosauria > Squamata > Crotaphytidae > Gambelia > Gambelia wislizenii. The sequence continues at coordinate 28,205,783 of JAUMIR010000010.1, read as the reverse complement.
AAAGTAACTTTTTTCCTCTAATCCCTCCAACATATAAGGTGAATGAAGCTGTTGTTTTCCTTTTGAACCTGACTTCTCCATGTGCAAACAGGTACTGTCTGACTTTTGTTATTCATTAACTCCCTGTTTCCCTGCTGAGTGAGTGTGTATGTCTGTGTCTGTAAGGCTTAGCTATCATCCCCCCCTCCTCTGAAGTTAATTAAAATGATAATCCAGCTTGCTGGAATTGGTGTCATTGACCCAGTTTTTCCTTTCAAAACAGGAAATGCAGAATTCAGAGCAACGTCTGCCCCAAGAAGATCACAGGTAGCTCTTATACACAAATCCTTCAAGCAGGCTTGGCAACCATCTCATGGAGGAGATCTGGTTCTCCATGCCCTGCATGAAGCTGAAGTAGGAGTGCAGCAGTGTTTCCCAAACTTGGCCTCCAGACTAGCCTGATAGCCTCCCTCAAATGTTGTTGGACTTCCAACACCCAGAAGCCCTGACCATTGTCCATGTTGGCTGGGGCTTCTGGGCATTGAAGTCTAACAATAGTTGGGGGGACCCCACCTTGGATTGCAGGACTAGAGGATTTCCTATGGAAAGCTCTACGGTTCTACTTATGGAGATCCACAGGATTTGACACTATGGGCATGGTTTGAGTTGAGACCATTTCAATTCCCCCACTCCAACACCCTTGTTGGGATTTTACTTTGGAGTCCCTTCCAACTCTGCATGACAACAAAAATAAAAGAATTGTATTGGGATAATAAATAAGTGACTTTATTCACATACCCATTGGACCTGTTGTTCCATGCACTCCACAGCAGGCAAGTCATTTCAGGACAAGAGGGGGCATATCTGCCTCTCTCTTGGAGATCTCACCATTTCCAGAACTTCTGACCTTTTAACAAAGTGATTTATGAACCCTCAAGCCATTCAACACAAAATAATGCTGAGTCAGACACTGCATGTGCTTATTCCTGAGAAAGCCCCACTGTGTTTAGTAACTGCTGATCTGTCAGTATAGAAAAGATAAAAGCCTAAGAGCTTATGGTCACCACAGTATGGTTAAAGGTCTATCATCCTAGTCATATTGTTTGAATATTTTTTTAAAATTAAATGCAACGTTGCAGGGGGGGGCACTAGCGTATGCCAGGCAAATTACTATTATAGACTAACAGTTTGGAGAGGGGTAGCATTCCCAGACCAACCCTTTCTGCTTCATCTAGAAGATGCTGGGTGTGTTGGGCTCTACTGCCCACTACAGTCTTTAAACCACAGGTGGGAAATGGGTGGGTGGCCCTCTAGCCTCTCGAGGGTGTGGAGACCATTGCCAGCACATTTGGTGCTCCCTGAGCCTGCTAAATGTAAAAAAAAAATGCCCCCAAATGCTCTCTAGGGTTTGTGGGGGGCATTTTCCTCACTACATTTTGAAAAGTTCCTGGGCCAGGAGAGGTCTCTTTTGAAACAGGAAGTGAACAGAAAGTAACTTCTTCTCACTTCCAGTTGTTAAAAAAGGCCTCTCCTAGTCCTAAAATGCCACCCAAACATGGTGAAAATGCCCTTCATGATGGTGTTTGTGGGCACTTGGGGGCAAAATGATATTTTTTTCAGGATCAGGTATGGTGGAGAGGTACAGCTCTCCAAGGTCTCCCTCTAGTCTTCCACAGTTGCCCATCCCTGCTCTAGAGGCAGTTGCACTACAACACCTATCATCTTTCTCTATTGACAATGCTGACCAGGGCTGATAGGAGTTGCATTCCAACAATGTATGGAGGGCCACCGGTTCACTCATCTCACTTTAAGGCAATGAGGTGCCCAATGGATTTTGGGAAAGTGCTCAGACTGCCAATCATGTGCAGTTGGCCACTGCCCATTTTCAAAGGTGAGCAGCTGTGCAACACCAAATATTTTTGGATGATAGCTCCCATCAGCCACTTGTAGGGATTATGAGACTTGTACTCCAGAACACCTGGAAGGCTATGCCCGTCATCCCCTGGTCTAGAATCATAAAGTTGGAAGAGACCACAAGGGCCATCTAGTCCAACCCCCTGTCCTGCAATAATACCCAGTCAAAGAATTACTGACAAATGGCCATCCAGTCTGTTTCTATTGAAAAGAAGGAGACTCCACCACACTACAAGGCAGTGCATTCCACTGCCAAACAGCTCTTACTGTCAGGAAATTCTTCCTAATGTTTAGGTGGAATTTCTTTTCATGTTTCTTTTCATGTTTAGGTGGAATTTCTGGAGCTGCAGAAAACAAGCTTGCTCCATTCTCCATATGACATCCCTTCAAATATTTAAACATGGCTATCATGTCCCCTCTTCACCTTCTCTTCCCCAGGCTAAATATACCCAGCTTCCTAAGCCGCTCCTCATAGGGCATAGCTTATAGACCTCCCACCATCCTGGCTGCTGTCCTCTGGACTGGTTCCAGCTTCTCAATGTCCTTCTTGAATTGTGGTGCCCAGAACTGGACACAGTATTCCAGCTGAGGTCTAAGCAAAGCAGAATAGAGTGACAATATTACTTCCCTTGATCTAGACGCTATACTCCTATTTTGATGCCTACGTTGATGTTTCTTGAAGAAATAATTGTGCCTTTCCCTATAGTAAAAAAAAATGAAGAAACTCCATAATAGAAGCACTCTTGCTGTTGTGGACAGAGTTTGGTAAATACATTGAGTCCACAAAAGTTATTAAGAACAGGTGGCTACCTTACTCCCTCCTGCAGGTTGGCAATTCATCTAGCAATTAATCAAATTGTGAGGCAGGAGAGATAGAATCCCCTATAAATCTTTTCTGAGTAAGAGTGAACAACCTAAGGTCATAAAAAAAAAGTTAATCACATGTTTGTTAATTCTCTACAATAAAAGTTCCTTCTGTATTAATACTACCAGCAAGATTCCCTTCCCAAAATACTCAATACCAATGTGCTGTGTTTTGTTTTTTTGATTTGCTTTTAAAAACTAACAGTCCAGAGAGCTTGTGTAATCTGTATAAATGATAACACTCCTCCTATTTAAGTATACTAAATGGTAAGGTTTTAGCTGGAACAGGAAGTCTGATTTCTGAATTTCCTGGAATACACTCATAGCCAAATAGCCTTCAAGAGTGGAAAGAAAGAAAGAAAGAAAATTTTTCCTTCGGTGCAAGCAGCAGACCATGCCAGTGGTCCAGGGTTCAAATCCTGAGATAGTTCACACCAGGTCTTAGCAGTGTCACCATGACACCATAAGCAGATGAAGGTCAAACTGTGAGGCATCAGCTATGAAATGAGGATCAGTTTTCCATTTGAAATAAATGGGCTAGTTGGAAATGGAAAAAGGTAGTTCCAATGAGGCAGCTTCCCAGCTCAGATCCTTCTCTGGATCTTGGAGGACTGAGTGTTTCATGGACCACACAGAGTGGATTCTTGCGAGAGCAAACCAATTCACTATATTGAGTGCTTAGATGAAACTCATCACTTAGGCCAGCCATAAGGAGAGTCACAATAGCTGTGGAGAAGACTCCGTGCAGACCTTTCTTAGGAGGTAGTCTGATGGTAGAGTCATTAGGGAGAAATTATTCTGTTAGTCCACACAGACAAACTCTTTCACCCCAGAACCTGAAGCATGCTCAGACAAGACTCTTCAAGGACTACCTCCCTCTCCCCAGCCTTTCTGGTGGCAGCTCCCTCAAATTAGAAAGAGAGGACCTGTCAGCTCCCTCTCTCTCAGCCTCGCAGCAGGGCAAACAAAGCTGGTAACATGAGGGCATCAAGGCCTGGAGCTTGCAGCCCACGCCAGCAAAGCAATCTGAAAAGGTCCTTTGGATGGCAGTGGAGGAGAAGTAGAAGATTGCTGGGTCTAAGGAAGCATTGAGGGTGCTGAGGAGCAAAGCATAGACTCTCCAGGTGGGGCTCTTGTTCTGAATGAAACCCACAATGTGGGAGATGTTGTAGGGAGCGAAGCAGATGGCAAAATTCAGCAATGTCACCACTGCCAGACCCACAGCTCGTTGCTTCCTGCGGGCTTGGATGTTGGGTAAGGAGGTCAGGATGCGGACCAGGTTGACATAGCAGAAGAGGGAGACAAAGAAAGGGAGCAAAAAGAGGGTGATACAGAGTTCCAGCCGGACAGGCAGGAGGATTTCAAGTTGGTTGGGAGAGAATCTTTCATAGCATTTGGAAACATTGGTTGGGACAGGATCAGTCTTGTTGAGTTCCGGCATCTGGTACTGGACAATGTAGACAATGCTGCAGTGGGAACAGGCAAGCAACCAAAAGATAAAGCTGGCCACTATTGCATAGGCTGGCCTACGATTCAACTTGTACTTGATAGGATAGGCGACTCCTAAATAGCGCTCCACGCTGATTGCTGTGAGGAAGAGGGTGCTGATGTAGATGCTGCTGTAGTAGCAGAAACCAGTGAGGGGGCAGAGGTAGGCAGGCAAAGGCCACGTCATGCCTGAGGCTGCCTCCACCATCTTGAAGGGCAGGAAGAGCAGGAGGATAACATCGGATACGGTCAAGTTAAACAAGAGGATGTCTATGGGGGCTGGCTTCTTGCGCACTTTCACCAGGAATGTGTAGAAGGCCAGGAGGTTGGCAGGGAGTCCAGCCAAGAAGGCGAAGAGGTAGACTGCAAGGACAAGAGCGTCATGTGGTGACATAGCCATCCTTTTGGTTTCTGCAAAGAGAAATGACAAATTGGTATATGTGGAAAACACAGGTTATGCAGCTGGCTTCCTAGTTATTCATATTGGCTTCCCAGGTCTCCACATTCTCCTATTCTCCTGCTCCAAACCCAAATATCTTTCTTTTCTTAAATGCATGACAGTGCCCACCAGCAAATGTTGTTTTTCTGTTTAAATCTAAATCTCATTTCTACCCTGCCCCTCCCCTTGCTCTATATAAGTTAACAAATATTGACTTATCTTACTAGGTTGTTTTAAGGTTAGATAATATGTATGAGAGCCAGCGTGGTCTAGTGGGTTGAGCTTTGAACTATGACTCTGAAGACCAGGGTTTGAACCCCACTGGGTGATCTTGGGCAAGTCACACTCAATCTTAGAGGAAGGCAAAAGCACCCCACCTCCTGAACAAATTCAGCCAGGAAAGTCCTGTGATAGGTTCACCTTAGGGTCACAGTAAGTTGGAAATGACTTGAAGGCACACACACAACAAGATGTATCTAGAGCTGACTGAAATCTGCTGCCTAATAGGAGGCCCCTTGAAAACATGATACAAATGTTAAGTTATGATCATGTGAGGGCTGAGTATTTTTTAAAAAAATCTTACTGCAGTCTATACACTATAGTTTAGTATTAGCTCAAGGGAGACTATTATCTGTTCCGTCTCCTTTATCTTAACAGGAAAAGCAAGAGTGTAGGTGAGATGTGGGCAGTATTTTACAATGTATTATTTCCTGTTTTGTGGTTTTCTAATCCTGGTTCTAATTTGCATGCAGTCAAACTTGGAGGAACTCTGTTATTCAAACATGATTCCAGAAATGGATACTCTCTCTTAGGCCTAAAGGCATCTTTGCTTCTAAACTGCACGTAGACAAGCAGGAATACGATTCTGTTTATTTCAAAGATAAATTTTCATTGATTCATTGTTATTGTTGTTCTTGCTGTTTCCACTACTCCCACTCTGCATATTGTTGGAAGCAATTTCAGTTGAAATCCAAACTCCAAATTGCTTGAAGCAGACCTGCTGAAGTTGCAACCAATTTGCCCCATTAATTTTGATGGGCCTACTCAAAGCAGGAATAAATCTGGACTCAACAGAAAGAGTGTTCACCAATGGCTCCTCTTCCTCCTGGAGAGAAGTGACTAGTGGGGTGTCACAGGGTTCTGTCCTGGGCCCAGTGCTATTGAACATCTTTATCCATAATGGTGGAATAGAGGGCATGCTTATCAAATGTTCAGATGACACCAAATTAGGAGGAGTAGTGAATACCCCAGAGGACAGGATCAGAATTCAAAATGCCCTTAACACATTGGAGAGCTGGGCCAAAACTAACAAAATGGATTTCAACTGAGAGAAATCTAAGGTACTACATTTAGGCAGAAAAAAATGAAATGCACAGATATAGGATGGGTGACATGTGGCTTGACATCAATCCATGTGAAAGGGATCTAGGAGTCTTAGTAGACCACAAGCTGAACATGAGTGTGATGTGGCAGCTAAAAAAGCCAATGTGATTCTTGGCTGCATCAATAGGTATATAATGTCTAGATCGAGGGAAATAATAGTGCCACTTTATTCTGCTTTGGTCAGACCTCACCTGGAATACTGGACACTGCAATTCAAGAAGGATATTGACAAGCTGGAATGTGTCCAGAGGAGGGTGACCAAAATGGTGAAAGGTCTGGAAGCCATTCCCTATGAGGAGCAGCTTAGGGAGCTGGGTATGTTTAGCCTGGAGAAGAGAAGGTGAAGAGGTGACATGATAGCCATGTTTAAATGATAGCAAACACAGATAGCTAGACCAGCTCCCAGAGAGTCAGGCTAGCCACTTACAGTCTTACATAAATACAAGTAGTCATACATGTTTAGATGCTTCAAGACTCCATTGCTTCTGCAATATATCTATCATAAAGTTGCCTCTGTTAAGATAATAACTGAGAGGCATGGCCTTCATTTTGCTTTAATGAGCCTGTTATCTTCTGTCATCTAAGCCAATGGGAATCACCTGAGGTACATCCTTTCTCTTACTCAAGATGGGTAAGCACAGTAACTGCTGGGCACCAGCTGCTTTTTACTGGGTTCGAGGAGGCCCAAGAAGGGAAATAAAATCAATATTTGGATGCGACAAAGCTAGGATAAAGTAGTTTGTTGCCTGAGAAAAATGTGAAAATGGCATTCCTTCAAGGTGGTGCCATATATGTGTGTAAGCAGAGATGTAAATCTTTCTGAATTTCAGCCTCACAGGAAAGAACAATTTTTTTTACCATTTTTTGTCCTCACTGTGTGGTAGGCTTGTCTATATGAAGTAATAAAATGTGGACTGATGCACGCTAATGCCAGTTTGCAGCAGCTTTCATTAGTCTCCACGATTTTTTGGCAAGATCGCAGGCATGCAAAGCCATACATGTTTGTTGTTCAAATAGGCATGTCTTCAAATCAAGATGGCAGGAGTGAGTGAATTACTTGCATTTTTATTGTCACCAGTTGCTGTTGCTAAACAATATTTTTTTAAAGTGTATTCAGGTTGCAGAAGTGTGATCTTCTGCTTAAAGAAATAGGAAAAGGCTGTCTTGTCACCCCAGCGCGCAATTGCTACGGCAAAAATCCAACATGGTGGTTCTGGGCACTTGCTTTGCCAGCAAGCTCCACCCACTGTGCACATCTAACCTGTCAGCTTTTTACTTCCACTCTTATCTGGAATGTGCCGCAAAGCAAATTGGTTGTCCCAACAAGCAGGAATGCACATTTCCTTTGGATTTTTTTTTAAATACAGGAAAAGCCGCAAAGGCTTTTCCCGTGGAATAATTGGAATTTCTGCCCCCACTCCTCCAAAAACAATGAAAGGATGTGGGATCCCATTGGGACAAGAGGTATTCTCATCAAATTCTATGAGGAGTATTTTCCACATATTGACAAGCCCAAAGCAGTTGAAAACTGCAATTTTTGAAGACTATTTGCTGCTCAGGACTTTTTCTGCACACGGATGCCAAAATAATAATAATAATAATAATAATAATGCATGTAGGTCTTTTTGCAGAGAAAACATTATTTTCTGGTCAGAAACAGTTTCCTTTGCAAAAAAAAAAAAACAATTTTCTGTGCAGAAACCTATTTTCTCTTCAGAACAATTATTTTCTGCACAGTAAGCAAGAATGATCAAGTAGAATGAGGAGGAGCCCCACATTTTAAGTCTGATCGGTGGCCCAATATTTATTTATTTATTTTGTTGATTTATATCCTACCTTTCCCTTCATAATGGGACTCAAGGCAGCTTACAACATACTAAAAACAATACTGATTAAAACTATACAAAAACATTAAAAGTATAAATATAAAAGTTGCTTAAAAGACAATTAAACAACTTTTAAAGTTAAAGCCATTAAAATTCATTAAAAGACAAACCACAAAAAAAAAAAATCACACCACACTGTTAAAAGCCATATCCAGTCAGTTTCTAAAAGCCTCTCTCTCCATAAGAATGTTTTGAATTTCTAGTAGAAAGTCAGCAAGGAAGTGAACTATCCTAGCTTCCCTAGTCTGAGAGCAGCCACCAAGAAAGCCCTCTCGAGCTCCCACCAAAGGGGCTGATAAAGGGCTCATACAGTTCTTCAAATATCTTGGTTAAGTGGTTAAGGGCTTTATATGTCATCACCAGCACTTATGTCCTAGAGCAGATCAGCTGCCAGTGGAACTGTTGTAACAAGGGCTTGTCTATACAAGGCAATTCCCCCCCCCCTCGGAGTGCCTCACAGTAATGGCATTTCACAGCAGTTGCAACTTGTCTTAATGGGGGTTTTGCTCCCATAAGCTTCACATGCAAGACAGTGGCTGTGAGTGATTTACTCGCATTGGTACTTACTGCAATTTGCTGCTGCCAAACTTTTTTTAAAAAAACCCAATGTCCAAGGTGCAATAGAGCATTTTTTCAATTTAACAGGAACAAAAACAAAAACAAAAAAAACCCCAAAACACCCTGCTTTCTCACCTTAGCAATTGCTTGCCAAGGCGAAAATCCAACATGGTGGCAATAGGCACTTGCCTTGTTAGCAAGCCCCCACCCACTTGCCTAGACAATCAGCTTTGTGCTTCCTCTCCTATGGGAAAGTAATTCATATCAAATTGCTTGTCCCAATAAGCAGGAATGTACATTCCCCATGCTGTTTTTTTTAAACTCCGGGAAAGGCTTTTCCTGCAGTTTTGATGTTTTGGGCCCCCATCCTTCCCAATACAGCAAAATGATGTGGAATGTCATTAGGACAAGTAGGATTCTCCTCACATTTGGGGAGGAGTATTTTCACTGTTTAGACAATCCCAACCACTCCCTGTAGGCTAGCCCAGTTAATAATCTGAATGCAGCTCTTTGGACCTGCTGAAGGGCTTATCTACATGAGTCAGGATACGTCAGCTTCCAGCAGGTGTATCCTGGCTGTGGAGCTGGCCAGTGCTTCCCCCGTTACCATCACCAAATGGGTTGGAATCCAAACAGGAACACCGGTCCATCGCTGCAGAGAGCTCTGGTGGCACATCAAACTACAAATCCCAGGATTCTATAGGATGGAGCCACGATAGTTAATGTGTTAAACTGTGTTATTTCTTCAGTGTGGCAGCAACTAACATTATACTATTGCATTTATTATTTTATTATTTTGACATTCATTTTGTGGTAGTCACATTGTTGTTGTTGTTGTTGTTGTTGTTATCATTAATTGTATTTTGTATTCTTGTTGTTGTTGGGTACCTAACAGAAGATTTTCATGGCAGAATTTGTTCAGAGGGAGTTTGCCCATCCCTTCCTCTGAGGCTGAGAGAGTGTGACTTGCCCAAGATCATCCAGTGGGTTTCCATGGCTGAGCAGGGATTCGAACCCTATTCTCCAGAGTCATAGTCCAACACTCAAAACACTACACCATGCTGACTCTCTTGTTTTCTTTTTGTGTATGTTTTTGCATTTTTGTATTTTGACTTTTTTTTGTAAAAACATAGATGCAAGTATGCAAAATTCATAATGACCAGCTTGCCAGTCCCGAGCTTTCCCTACCTTAAAAATAGTTCTGGGGTCCCGGAGTCTGGGGTCAGGGTAATAGTTCCTTCTCTTTCTCTGGGTGGCAAAGGATAGCTGAAGATTCCCCAAAACAGCTCCAGCTATGGCCACTCTTTAGCCGTCAGCATCTGCCTGAAGCCACCTGGCAGTCCAAGGGATCCAAAGAAGTAATGGCCACTCCCAGACAAGGATAAAAACTGCTTCTTCAGTCCCAGTTTGAAAGGGGAGCTGGAGGCATTCGCACAACAGTCAGGAAGACAGAGCTTCACCTGGGATCCACTAACTCCCCTTGCAGAGCCAGAGCAAAAGTGGTGTTTTGCAAAAGAGATACAGGATACCTTCTCCCACAACAGCCTTAAAATTATTTACTTTGGCCTAAAGTGGGGAGTATAGTAGGACCCCCGTATCCATGGGGGATTGGTTCCAGGGGGCCACGTGGATAATGAAATCTGTGGATAACAGAGAACACCCCTGTCACCATTCCCACCATGGGAGCAATCCCAGGGGGGTGATCTTGGGGGGCAAAGGGAGCAGGGAGGCAAGATCTACTCCTCCCCTCCCTTCACCCATGCATCGCCATTCTCACCATGGGAGTGATCCTAGGGGGTGGTCCCAGGAGCAAAGGGAGAAGGGAGGCAGATCTACTAGTACTCCCCTTCCTCCCCCATCCACCCCCCCCCCACTGTTGCCATCCACAGATATGTAAATCAGCAGATGGCATATTAGTGGATGCGGGGGTGCTACTGTATGTACATGATCTTAAGCTACCTAGAACAGTCCTTCATAAGCTATCTGATGTGGAAGAACAATAGACTCCCCCCCCCCACCTGTGTGCCAGGGACTGGCACTATCTATGCTCATTGGCTCCCAGACTGGTACAAGTTCACAAGCCACTACTTTCAGTGTCACTGATTCCAGCCCCAAACTTGGATAACTTGTCCAAGTGCTGATTTTACCCTTACCCTGTGTTTCCAGCATTCTGTGTGCCTCTCTTCTCCCTCCTGCGCAACTCACACATGCATTTCTCTGGCAGCAACTTGCTTGTCTCCATTCTAAATAGTGTGTGGGCGAAAAAGACAGGGCTACCACCCAAGTGGGGAGATGATTTATCCATTAGTGTCTTGGAAGGATAAATCATAGGCTGAGAACTTAATACATCCCCCAGGGAAGGTGAAAAAGCAGGAGCTTGAATGTAAACAGACTGGTAATAGCACTCTCTTCTCCGATCTCTTGGCTTGAATTTCACTTGTAAAAATTGTTCACGGGTACATGGCCTCTTGCTGTTTTTAGATCCTTGGCAAAGAGAGATTGGTCTTTTAACTGCCTGTCACCATTTTTACCTGCTGGAGAAGAGGGGAGCATACCATCCCACTATCATTATAGGCCAGGGGTGGAAAATCTGTCTCTTTGGCTAGAGGAACTTACAGATATGTAAAATGCCAATAGGACATGGTTGAATACCCAGGGATGCAAGCCCAAACTTTTTAGAGTTAAGCATTCAAAGCATCTGCTAGGTTGAGATAGACAAAACTGTCAGTTTTGGTTTTAATCTCAAATTCTTTCTCTCCCAACTGTGAAAAAATTTGTAATGGTTCTGGTAAATGGGCATCAAAATGAAGCAGGAATGGATTCTGAGCCATCTGTACCAGTGGCATTTCTGGTTGCTGTTTCTGGTACCATAAATCATTGTTCCTGATTTTTGCCTTTTTCTGGATGTCTTATTAAAAATGTGTTAGCGTGAGTTGCTAAAGATGTCATTCCCCAGAGAACTCTACCATGTTTCAAGAAGTTAAATCCCTGCATGGAAGGTGGACAGATCCCAACTGTAAAGCGATATGTGCATCTAACACTGATGAATGAACCAGTGTTGATGTCATAGGGGCTTACATATACATAAACATGTGTAGGAATGCCCTGTAAATGAAGGAATGAAGTGAACAAGGGATTTACTGTGTGCTGTGGTAGCTCAGCTGTCACATAACTGTCAAATGTTGGTTGCAAAGTGCATGGCCCTCTTAAACTATGACTGCTACTGATAAATAACTGGACAGTAAATATTTGGATTAAATAGCAGATATTTGCTCACTGGAGACCCATCTGGGGAAAAAAATAGTATCAAAATGTGCAAGAGAGGCAGAACCCCTTCTCACATCCAGCTATAATCATTTGCAGGTAGCTGGTATATATAAAGTAGCCCTGTGTCTCACCAGCCTCATTGGGGGCTAGAAACCTGGCAGTACCCTTTGCTTGGGGTCAGGGGTCAGCACTTTCAGGTGCCTGCCAAGGTCTGCATCCCAGCAGAGGGGCCTGCTGCTGATCATCTCAGCCCTCCAACCCAGCTTCTCCTCTTTGTCCTTGCTAAGGCTTCCTATTCACCTGAGCTGCTGCAACACTGCAGAAATAATGCAGTTTGACACTACTTTAACTATCATGGCTCCATCCTATGGAATTCTGGGATTTGTAGTTTGTTGTGGCACCAGAGGTCTCTGACAGAGAAGGCTAAATATCCTGCAAAACTACAAATCCCAGAATTCCATAGCATTGAGCCATGGCAGTTAAAATGGTGTCAAACTGCTTTATTTCTGCAGTGTGGCAGCAGCCGTGCTTTCTTGAAGAGCGCAGGCAGCCAAGCTCAGAAATTATTATTACTATTATTATTTGGATTACAGTATGCAGAATCTCCCAGTCATAGAATCATAGAGTTGGAAGAGACCACAAGGTCCACCCAGTCCAACCCTCTGACTTGCAAGAATACATAATCAAAACACTCTCAACAGATGGCCATCCAGCCTCTGTTTAAAAACCTCCAAAGAAGGAGATTCCACCACACTCCAAGGCAGCACATTCCACTGTTGAACAGCTCTTACTATCAGGAAGTGCCTCCTAATGTTTATGTGGAATCTCTGCCTGATCAACATGGCTAGTGGTGTAGTATAAAAAGTTGCTCTCCCAAATTCTGGCAAGCAGAAGGAGACAGAGTAGTAGCCCGTGCTTGGCTTGCCCTCTCCTTCTGGACTGGAGTAAGCAAGTAAATTGACAGTGGTGATAATGATAAGGAAATGAAAGCCACTGTGGAAAGGGTCCCACTCAGGGAAACTTGTCTAGGGCCTCCCCAAAATCTTAAGTGAACAGTAAGCAGGCATGAATGCTGAATCTGCAAGTCTATGCTTGTTGTTCTAGGAGCAATGTTTATGGAAGCCAAGGGGACTTCATCCATAGGATTGCACTGCATGGTGACTCTCAGCACGCAGCTAGCCTCTTTCAGGCAGTTCTATTCACTCGTGATTGGTAGCTGTCCTATCAGTGAGCCTCATTCAACACTATGGACTTTATCAGACCAGAGAATAAGGGGTCATAACGCTGCCACATAACCATAAAAGGGCGCACATACCACATGGTGTCACCCTTTTGCAGTTAAAATCCCATACTTTTTAATTGACAGCTTAAGCCATCAATTGATCCCACCTGCCTTTTTTTGCCGGCAAAGCCAGTGTGTGAAACCTCAAATCTTTTTTTTTTACCGTACTTACCCCATCAATGGCCAGTCCAGCATAAATACTTTGGGTGAGATCACAACATCCAGGTAGGTCAGTGATGCACTTTTTATGACCTTCCCCAGGTTACTTGTAAGTTTTAAAGTGTGTTTTTGTGCTTTTAAAAATTTTTATTATTATTTTTGGGTTTTTTTAAACTTCCTGGGCAATATAGGAAAAAGAGACACAAAATTTCATTCCTATATATGAAATTAGAAAATTAAAATAAAGATTTTTTAAAATACATAAATAAAATTTTCCCGCGCAATGAAGTCTTCCAATATTCCATGGGATTTCAAAGGAGGAAGTGAACGGAGCTCCATTCACTTCTTCTTTCATTGCTGGAGCTGCCTTTGCCAGGATTAGAGGTAAGTGCAGAGGGAGCATTCTTTTGCTGGCATAAAAATGGATATATTTTTGCCAGCAAAAGAGTGCTTTAAAGGGATAGTCTGATAAATTCCTATGCAATTATAATACTATGATTCCACTTTAACTTCACATGGTTCTCCCCTGTGAAATCTTGGGATCTGGAGTACAGAGGGAGGCATTTAAAATTCTCAGCCAGAGAGCTCTAGTGCTTCACCAAACTACAAACCACTTGATTCCATAGAATTTAGCCATGGCAATTAAAGTGGGACTATTATGGTGTAGTGTGAATCCACCCCTGGTTCCAGCCTATGTAATTCTGCAATTTACAGTTTATGAAGGGCTTTAGAGTTCTGAGCAGAAAGCCTTAGGGCCTCACCAGACTGCAAACCCCCGGATCCCATAGCCATGGCAATTCAAACAGAATCATAGCACTGTGACTGTTTGAATGTGAAAGAGTCCCCCGGTGAATCTAGGTGTTATTAAATAAGCTATACAAGGAGCTGAACAGGTTTGGGGAATATGGTTGCAGAGCTTCTTTAAAGACTGGAATAAAACCACAGCCGATTCGCTAACCACTGACATCAGAGCCACTTGTCACCACTGCTGATGCTGCTGAAGTATATTGGGATTTGTCAGTAATATTGTATGATATGAAAAGAAATATGCAAGGAAACTTACAACATGTGTATGACACCAACAGAAATATATATATGGTATGTTGCCTTTCCCAATGTGCTGTTTGGCCGCTTAGGAAACATTGCCCCTCCCTCCTCTTACTCCCTCAGCCAGTCACTATCCACATGTAAATTCCCTCTCAACCTCACAATCCACTCCTGCCATTCATTCTGCATCTACACCCCAGCCTCCCAAGGGCCCTCTTGCCGGCCACTCACCTGAACGCACAATGGCAAAGTGAAGGAGCTGCCAGTGCGGCACATGAGCAGGCCTGGCAGGGGGCAGCGAGGGCAGCCAACCCAGAAGTCATGGCAAGGACTCCAGGAGCCTAAACAGAGCCACCCGCCTCCACCCCCACCATATGCCTCTTCAAATCTACTATAACGGCATATGTTACATTGGGTGCAACTAGTTCTGGTCTATTTGTCTACCTGGCCTAGTAGTGTCTAGTCTCCTTTTACTAGTGATGGTTTTCCAGGATGTTAGCAGAAGTCTTTGTTATCATTTATAATCTGATTTGATCTATTCAAATGCCAGGAACTGAACCAGGGACCAGGAGACATGCAAAGCTGGTGCTCAGTGACTTGAACAGCAGCCTCTTCCCTATAGCCTAAGACAGAGAAAATAAGCAAATGGAGCTTCCCCCTCATCCCCAACACCTTTAGCTTCCTGCTAGTAAATGCTTTACCTGTTGAATGTCTGCATGTCAGACTGCTGTTAAAGATAATGGGACATGGCCAGGAAAAACAAGTTGTAGCGACAGCTGGTTTTCAGGTCAGTGGGATGGTCAATCCAGTCTAGGTTCTAGTCTGAACTTGAAAGGAGCTATCCAAGCTATTTGAGAGGGAAGGATCATCAACTCAAGTAGCTCCTTTATAATTCAACTAAAAACATGGAGCTGATTCACTAACATAGAAGCTACCAGTCTTCAGGGCAAGGAGGAAATGTGGGGGGGGGGAGTGGGGCAGTAAAAGATGTTACACAAAGATATAACAAATACCATCAGATAAGTATCTTTAAAAGTTGGATACAGTTCATCAGTGCTTTGCTAAAGAAAACTTGTGAATTTTATAGGTGCCACCAGACCCTTTGTTGTTTTTGTGTGATAACATGGTGTGCCTGATTTGAATATTTAGATGCTGGGTTTGGAAAAGATGTAAATAATGTTGCCTTAACTGAATGAGGTCCTTTAATACGTGACAGTCCTCTCTTCATTTTCTTTTGTTGCAAACAAGCCACCCTACCCAGAAGACAACATACGTATTGATACTGTTGACCCGGAACATGCAAAATAATTTTCACTGCATCCTAAAGTTAATGCCATCCATCAACTTTGCCTAAGTGCTCCTTTCATCGTAGGGAAGTGTTGAAGTTGACATGGAACCAGCCATAACAGCTGAAACAAAGGGCAGGTATAGGAGTACGCAGGACCCTTTGCACTCTGTCAGTTTGTTCAGATGCCATTGGCATGGTTTGATGCTCTCCCATCCGCTGTACTTGAAGGAAGATATAAGAAATCCCCATTTCATGAGTGCATATGCCCTTGCAATAATGGGGCAATAGAATCTCTCAATCATGTACTGTTATATTGCCCTTTCTACCAAGGAATACATCTTGCACTAATTACACCAATTATTGAGAGAATTCCTGGCAGATCAGAACTATTTTATAGTGCCTACCTGCTTGCAGACCAGGAAAAACACATTACAAATAAAGTTGCTAAATTCCTTGCATCTGCCATTGAGACCCATAGGCAGATGACAAGCAAGCAGGAGCACAAGACAGCACAGACTTAACTAGCCAAGGGAGCCAAAACAAAGTAGGGTTAATATATGGATTTAGATAACGTGCTAGCTCATATGTAGAATTATTATGACTAGTTTTAGCATTATCATCATTATGACTAACTTTTAATATTTTTAATATTTTAATATTTTAATAATCTAACATTTTATAAATAGAGTATGAATTGGAAAATATATTTTTAATAAATTTACTAAGAAAGGCATTGGATCCCTTTTTGAAGACTATTTTAGAGATATGGGTGAAATATAAAGAAAAGTTATTACCTATCATTTCTCCACTAACTCCAGTGGTGGTTATGGAAAAATTTCCAGCAAATTTAAAAAGAAAATTGGAAAAGGGTTTAAGAGAAAAGGAAATAATAAAAATAGAAGAATGGATAAAAAAGATGAATAGAAGAGAACAAATAAAAGAGATATTACATGGGTTAAAGATTTCCTCGCTCAATTGCATACAATTAGAACAGTGGACAATGGAATAGAAAAGGGTAAATAAGGAATGTCGAAAATATACCAGATTTGAAGAATTGATCATACAAAGAGAAAATAAGGAACAGAATGAAATAATAAAGGGTATCATTAGTGAATTATATACATTATTGTTGAAAATTGAAGAACAAAATGATTATTTAAAAATAATATGGGAGGATGATCTAAGGAAATCAATAAGCAATCAGAGTTGGGGGGGGGAAATTGGGATGTGGGTATTTTGAAAAATATGTCAGTAAGAATAAAAGAAAATTATTATAAATTGATATGGAGATGGTACTTGATACCAGTAAGAATAAGTCAAATAGATCAAAATTATTCAATGTTATGTTGGAGGGGATGTCAAGAAAAAGGCACTTATGTTTATATGTGGTAGAGTTGTAAATATGTACAGAAATGTTGGCAAATGGTATTTAAAGAAATAAGAGAGATAACAGAACAAGATTTAGAAATGTATCTAGATATTGCATTATTATCAATTTATGATAAGGTGAATTGTACCCAAGTTATGAAAGATCTGATTACAAATGTATTAACAGTGGCAAGATTAATGATACCCAGAAAATGGAAGATACAAGGAGATTATCATTTAGAGGAATGGTATAGAGAAGTATGGGACATTGTTATTAATGATAAATTAACATGTAGATTGAAAGTTAAAAAAGGATTATGGAAAAGTTGTAAATTTGATGAAATATGGAAACCATTTACAGATTATGTGTTTTTAAGAAAAAGGGGTATACACCCCCAAGGGAATCAGTGTAATTTTGGAAAATGGAATAAAAAATTGGTATAGATGGTCCTGGGGGTGGGGAGCACTTGTAGGGTATTAAAGAATTAAATCAATGTTAATAATTAAAATGAAAGCAATGCATTTATGTTAAAGAAAGAAGTATTGTTTAGAAGTGTAATATGGTAGATGCATGGATTTAAGAATTTAAAATAAAAAAAATTCTAACATTTTAATATATTTTAATGTTTTAATATTTTAACATCTTAAATGCTAAAGTATCCTAATTACTCAAACTTTTAAATACAGTACCCGTTTTGCTTCATAATAATTTGTAGCACTTTTCCTATTGTACTCATATTTAGTGTATTTAATGGTGAAACCTGTTTTTATTATCGCTCTGGTCAATGACTGTAATAAAGATTGAATTGAGTGCCTGGGAATTGTCTGTATCATGACTACTCCCTTGATAATTAACTCCAAGAAATAGAGAAGTTACTAAGTCTGGTCAGTTTTGCTTTCTCCTACATTTAATAAATAAAAAAAAAAAGTTCAAGTTCTTTCCATTAAAATTTTTGGGAGGGGAAGAAAAAAGGAAAAGTAGGTAAATTCTTACCAAAAAAAAGAGAACAAAATTCTAACCCATACACACCAGCCAAAGTTAAGAAATACAATTGGACACACACACACTCCACCGTATCCAAGGGCATTTGGTTCCCAGACTTACCATGGGTACAGTAAACCATGGATAACAGTGGACCCTATTAAAATAATTGGACTTCTGATTAAAAATACCATAGAGTTGTATTGGAGGACCTAGAAGATGACTAGTGAGGATGTCTCTCTAGGCATTTTCTAGGAAGACTATGGTATGCCTGTTTTCTGTCCTGTGGATAACTGAAGCAACGGATATTGGTTCCGCAGATATGGAGGTCCAACTGTACAGCTATTCCCAGCATGGAAAAAACCAAGTTTGAGTCCCAAATTGGGGGGGGGGAGGGAATGAGGATAGAAATAACAACAACAACAACAAGCAGTAGTAGCAGTAGTTGCCCCAGCCTGCCATAGAACAAGGTTTAGCCGAACACATATGAGCAGTAAGACTTTGGTTGAAAAACCCTCCACAAACTCCACCATACTGGGTAAATTTTGCAGCAGATCTCCAATATCCCATGCTTAGGCAAGAGCATGCTTGCTGGATAAAATGGATTGTCTAAATCCATTTCAATCTGGCTTCTGGCTTCAGGCTTACTGACAAGTGGCCCCAGTGGCTGATGGGAGAGTTTTGAACATTGCACCAAGGACTACAGAATTCACTTTGCATTTTGTCCAAAACCAGACTTATGCATGTGTAAGCCATACTTACATGACAATATGTCATTATTGGGGTTCTTGCCATAATCTAAAAATATCTGGAAGGCTGCTTGATGTCCAACCTTGTATTCAGTCCTGACAGCTGCTGATCAATAACTGGATAGAATAATGGTGCAAGCTTCGAAAGCTTGCATCACGTGTTTTGCATTTTCATTGGGCAATCAAAAGTATCACTTTTCTGTGGATTTTGGATTTTGTTTTGCTGCATGGGCAACACAGCTAATCCAAATGTGTTTTCTGGATTTGAAGAGACTTCATTTTGCCACACTAAGGGGAATCCTAAATAAGAGGGAAATATGGACTAGAACTAACCTCTCTGAGGTTTCTACCTCCTACAAAGGTAAAACTTCTCTTTTGGACTATAATTGGATAGTTTTACTTAAACAGCACCTAAAAGTTGTTTCCAGATACAGCAGTGCAGAGACTTCTTGAAAAATCCAATTATCTCTGACTAACAAAGGAGCTCTTTGCTTCACAAAGGAACAGAGACATCCTGGATACCAAGAGAGGTTGCCTTACTGCTGCAAAAGAATTTAAATTTTACTGTCCTTTGTCTCAGCTCCACATGGCCAAGAAATAGGAGTGGCCTCTGCCTGCTTGAGACACCTCACCTGAACAGCAACACAAGTAACATCTGAAACAGCATGTGGGCCTGTGATTCCAACATCATCTTATTTATTTATTTATTTATTTAAACATCTTATGCCTAGTGAAGAAGCCAGTCAAGCTCTGAAAACTTGTATCGTGTGTTTGCATTTTGGTTGGCCAATAAAGGTATCACTTTTTGTGGCTTTTGGATAGAATACAACTAGTTTAAATAGCAGGTGTTTGCAGAAAATACACCCATCCAGAAAGCCCTTGATGTCAATATTTACAGAACAGAATTGGTGGGAAAGGGTTGCCTCTCTTCAGCTCTTCCTGCTGCCATAGCAGTCAAGAAGAGCTGAACCTGCATCTGTAAATTAACCCTCAACTAACTCTCTAACCTGCCTCTAAGAGAGATAGAAACTCAGTCTTGGCCTCTGCTTATATAATGAACAACATTATATAAGAGAGAGAGGTAGTTCCCTCTCTAGAAACATCCACAAATGAGGTTGCCAGGTTTTCCTGGCAGAGACAAGCACTCTCTGGACATAGCCTGCTCTCAAATGCAAGACTGGCCCTACCGCTATGTAAAGTGAGGTGGCTGTCCCAGCGGGTAGGTGCTAAAGGGCAGAGAGAAATAGGTATGAATGACTGAATTTCACATTCTATGTGGTTGCCTCAACACCTTCTAACTAACCTGGTGTAGTCAGATGCTGTGGAAGAGATTCCCTCATTAAGTGGAATTGCATGAGATTCAACTGACAATCTGCTCAGCTTCTGCAAGTGGAATGTGAGGTGAGGATTTTGTCATCTTTGGCACAGGCTGATGCATCTCCTAAACCAGCTGTGCTTGGATGACCATCACAAAGTGGGAGACGCGTCTTCCAGGTCCTTTTCCACTCATCACAGGGAACTGGAGTTAAGGGGTGGGTGGGGGAAGATATCTGTATGAGATATCTGAACCTAATTCCTGTAATCCAGGTAAGTCCAATGTATTTTCTCCAAAACACAATGGCTGAGATCTTGAACCATTGTCACACTACACTGTTATAGCACTATTATGCCACTTTAATTGCTCTTGCTTCTTTCTGTGGAATCCTGGGATTTGCAGTTTAGGGAGGGGTATCAAAAGTGTTTCCCAGGAGTGCCCCCCATTTCTCTTCCCCTTGCAGCTGACACCACCTACTTCTTCACTGTTGGAGTCATCATTCTCTCCTCTGCTAGTAAACAACAGTATCATTGGCCCCTTGGGACTTGGTAACTGCTTTCAATAGAAGTCTTTGGAGAGGGAATAGCTCCTTGCACTGCATTCAAAAGAATACACACACACACATAAACAAGGGTTACATGTGCATATGTCACCAACCAAACATATTGCATTTTGTGCAAAATAACCATCACGAAATTTTTGCAAAGAAGTTCCAAAATGTGAAATAAAGCACAATAAAATAAAATAAAATAACACACACTAAAGCTTCTGTAATCTTGCACAGAGAGAGAGATTGCTTGAAATATTGAGAAGAACAGGAGGCATAGCTCCGTTGTTCCTAGTCCCATCAGCTGGGGAAGGACCTCCCTCCATCCCACTACCATTGCTCTGGCCTCTGAAGGAAACAAGAGCAGCCAGCATCTGCTGGACTTGATCCCTTCCCCTACTGCTGTCCTTTTTTCCTTGTGTGTCATGTCAGGACACTGTCAAATTAACAATTGTAAACTGCTCATGTAACGCGCTATGTACACTGATGGTGCTATATGAATAAATGGCTGTTGTTTTTGCTGTTTTTATTTACATCCCTAATGAGAATGCACCCAATGTAGAGACAAACAGTTTGCTAAGTAACAAAACATAGGGACCTAGGAAGCTGTCTTCTACCAAGTTAGAGCATTGATCCATCTACTCCTATATTGATGACTCTAGTTGGCAGCAACTCTCCAGTTTCCAGACAGGGGTTTCTCCCAGGCCTGCCTACCTGGGTAGGTATTTCTGGGAACTTGGAAACTTCTACATGCAAACATGGCCTCTACCACTGAGCAATGGTCCTTTGTTCCTATGGTGGTTGGTGGCTTCTCTGTCATTGGGGTGGGGAATCTGCTCTGTGTTTTAGTCTGAACTTGAAAAGAGCTACCATCTGACTAGCTTGGAAGCCACCAGTCACCACTGCTTCTTATAGTGAGCCTCAAAAATTACATTACTCGGTCAAAGGCCCATAGTCAGAAGTAGGGTTCATTATTGGCCAGATCTGTGAGATCCATATATATCTCTAGACCTACAAAGCACCTACAAGACTCCTTTAAGTTTGGGGGGAAATATTGTAATTCCACCTTTACAGTCAAGAGACATTGCCAAATTGTCCAATGTAAACTATACACTTATTATAAAATATATCACATCTATCCATTGAAGCACAATCCAAGTGCAATAGTCACAGACTAGGCATTGCTTTAATGAGATGGTGAGTTTTATGGCATTGTACAACAATAAAGAAAGAGCATTCTATTTTTTCTCACTAGTGGGAGATGGGGAGTCATATGCTAGTACTGTATTGCAAAACACAGAGGAGCATCCAGGATACTCTGAACTGTGGCACCAGGAAGGACACATGGAATCAGATGGAAGGACACATGGAAATTTGTAGTGCCTTCTCTTTTACAACACAGTAAAAATCTGCTTGCCACTTCAGGTACATGTAACAGGGAGTCCTGGTCAAGTTCATCTCCATGATACAGGCAGGTTTGACATTGCTGAGGCTCAAGATGGAATACTTCGGGGAATATGCCTACAACTGTGGGGAGGAGGCATTTCTTTTCAACTCTCATTGCTGGAGTAGTCAGTGGCTGGCAACCTATTAGTGGCATATGCACTATGTCTCTTTTAGGTCAATACAGAGGTTGTCATTCCCTTTCTCCCTCCCTCCACCCTGACCCAAGCCTCCCTGGACTTATTGTAAACACACACACCATGATCATTCTGTGTCTGGTGAGAGCCATAAGGAATCAGGGAAGTGTCTGACTATGTCCCTTTAGCCAAGTGCAAAACAATTACATCATCCACTGAAACTTCCAGACCCCTGCATAACTCAGAATAGGATTTAATCATTTCACACCTTGCTACCAGATTGCAGCCAGATGTTTCTGCAATCTCCACCACTGTCATCAGGCATAGAATGGCTATGGTGAGGCTGCAGAGACTCTAGAGTAGGTCCAGGGGTTGGTGAATGGTCAGGTGTAGCATAGTTCCCTATGCGGAACAACTGTGCTATGCTGGACCATGCAGGATGGCAGCCAACAAGTGTTTGACATAGATGTGAAAATGAACCCTCTGACAATACTGTAACCAAACTCCATGAGCAGAGTAGATGAAGTGCAGTGTGGAAGCTGCATGTGACTCACCAAGACTTTGTGCCCCCTTGCCACATCCAGAGTCCCCAAAATGCCCCTCTTCTGCCCTCCAAAGCTGCATCTTCTCTTTTGGAAACCTCCAGAACCAATCTATTTAATATCCAGCACCTCACACTGTTTATCATTAAAAATATATATCCCACCCCCATTCAAAATCAGAAGTGGGTTTCAAGTCACTTTGTTTTTTTGTTGTATTTTGGCAGTCCTTACAGCCCCACCCCTGGTAGGGTCCCAAGAAGAGAAAATTGCCCTGAAAACCCTCCACAGTTCTCCAGTCCTGTTCCAAAGTGATATACTAAGTTGACAACATCCTCTGTTTGTTGTTAAGGGTCAGGGTTATGATTATATTGTACATATGAAGAACTGTAGCAAAAATTCTTGTTCTCAGTGGGTTAAATGGCTTTGACACAGCAAGAAGCATGGAAATATATTGCTAGGCCCTGCAAGAATTCTTGCTTATAGGGTGAACAGGAAACAAAGAGGGATTTCTTTGTTGCAATTTGCAGAAAACATTTCTGCACCAAATGTATACTCCCCCTTCATGATGTGAAGCATGTGTGCACAGTAAGCACAAAAGGACTGGTTGATTAATCAAAAAGATGCAAAAAAAAAAAACCTCACCCAAAAAACTACCATTTGATGCTTCTGGTTTTTGAAATCCCGGGCATCAAGGATAGCACTATCATAGCTTTGTGCAATTATGCAACACGAAGGTAGACAGCATGGCCCCAAATCCTACTTTTGCTTCTGTAAAGTAAAGCAGCATGGTGAAGTGGTTTGAGCACTGGCCTACGACTCTGGAAACCAGGGTTAGAATCCCTGCTCCGCCATGGAAACCCACTGGGTGACCTTAGACAAGTAACACTCTCTCAGACTTAGGACATTTTCAGATGTGTAAAATTACCTTCTTGCCACGCAAGCAGCCTCCGGAACAGTATCAAGGCTGCTGCGCAGCAAGGGTCCATTTGGGACGACACCGTTTCTCTCTCGGCATCATCCGTGACTGTTGCGGCCAGCATTGGAGGTGGCCACACTGTTTTTTACTCATGGACAACTTTCATGAGTAAAAAATAGCACAGCCGCCTCCATTGCTGGTCGCGACAGTCACGGACGATGCCGAGAGAGAAATGGCGTCGTCCAAAATGGACCCTTGCCACGCAGCAGCCTCAATACTGTTCCGGAGGCTACTTGCGCGGCAAGAAGGTAATTTTACGCGTCTGAAAATGTCCTTAGATGAAGGTAATGGCAACATTGCCCTCTGAACAAATCTTGCCAACAAAACCCCAAGATAGGGTGGTATTAGGTGTGCCATAAATTGGAAATTACTTGAAGGCAGGCACACAACAACAAAGATGTAGTTACATGATGGTTGTGCTACCTTACCCTTCTTCTTGGTATTGACATTGGGCAATCAACCGCACAACTGCCAATGTGCCTGCATATTGTCACACAGTACAGTGGGCAATACACAGGGACTCCTTCTGCAATCCCAGTGGATGAAGTGGTACATTGAAGGTACTGGCAAATAGTTATACAGTCCTCCCTCCACATTCACGGCCTCCACATTCGCAGTTCCTCATATTCGCGGTTTGCCACTCTGGGGAGGGGAGGAAGTACCGATGGGGCCTCTGAAGGCCCAGTTGCCACTTTTGGGAGGGCGGGGGGTGAGGGGGAAATGGCAAGGGGGTCTCTAAAGGCCTGGTCACCACTTTCGGGAGGGCAGGGGGGCTGTTATTATTTGCGGATTTTTCACATTCACGGGGGTCTTCTGAACCTAACCCCCATGAATGTGAAAGGATGACTGTACACTATCTTAAAATGTGCAACTGCTTGGCTGGAATCCTGTTGTTTAGTCCCAGCTAGAGCAGACCTAGAGTAGACCTATTAAATCAATTGTAGAATAGTAAGTCGATATGTAAGTATAATTGGTCCTCAACTTTCACAGAGGTTGGGGTGGAGGACAACAGCAAAAGTGGGAAAACCATGAACATAGGCCCACTATTGTTGTTTTTTTACCTGAGAGGAGTCTTCTCTAAGCAATTGTAGGCCGGACATTGATCATAGAGTCATGCTGCAAGACATACAAATGGTTAGAGAAATGTTCTCTCTAGGAAGCTCTAGGTCCTCCAGTGCTACTCTATGGTCAACGTCCAGCAGAAGCATACCATAGAATCAGGTTGGAGGATGTAGAAAATGCCTAGAGAGAACATATTTTGTAATCCACGAATAATCAACTCCACAAATATTTAATTCACACATGTGATGGGATGACTATAATGTCAATTGGTTCAATAACTTTTCTCTAGGCAGGACTAACAATAGGATTTAGGCCCGTATGAAATGGGTACACTTGTTGAACTCCACTCATGCAACCATGTCCACTGCACTGTGAACAAAAAAAGTACAACCAGCATCCTTCTTGTCCTGGTGTCCTCCAGACTAGGGCCTGGGATGAACGATATCAGACAAGAGAGTTTGGGACTACAATTGTCTTTTGCCTCACCCAGCAATGCCACTGGTCAGGAGTTATAGAAGGTGGAATCAAACAAGTGTAGATAACTGAAATTTAATCACTCCCCTCAAAAAAATTGCTTTGGGATGGGGTGATTTTTTTGGGATGGGGTACTATGTAGCTATGAGAAACAGGGATGCAATTCTTCACTAATTTCCTCTTTTGACCATTTCCTTTCCTTTCTTTTGTTTTATTCACAATTCAGGATTTACCCCATTCATATTTTGCATGTGGTTGTTTTCAATTGAAAATAGCATTTTCTGAGCATTAATCAACCTTTTCTGCATAGAAAATAATAATATGCAGGTTTTGAAAGACTTTCTCACAGCAGGAAGAAAATTACAAAAATTACTCATTGCTCTTTTCCAAGAACCAAATTATTGAGGAATTACATTGCTAATCTAACATTATCTAACTGCATTACAGCTTCTAACACACTTTCCCACTGAAGAAAATGACCATCCTAAAATGTATGCATTCTATGTACTCTTGTCCCCTCTATTCCTTGGAATATTCGTTCATGTTCACTGCCTTACACTCTTTGGATGAAAAATAAAATTAGCAAAAACAAGTGTGTGGCATTATATCTAAGAGGACATGCTGGAGATTCTGTAAGTCAAATCTTGTCATGACCAAAAACCTTCTACGTCCATGGGAACCCCTCTCTCCTCTTTCCACTTCAATATCTCTTTTCCCATCTGTGATATGGGTATAATCATGCTGACTTACATTTGCAGAGTTGTCCTACGAAGGACCAAAGATATAGCTTATTCCAAAGACATGGGCAAGTTGGGTGATACATCAAATGCCACAAACAGTCTTGTGACATCTGGGAAAAGACCAAAAGATTTCTTGTGGCAGAACGTTTCCATAGATTTAGAGATTGCTCCACAAAATGTTTTCAAGAGTTGGCAGGTACTACTGTGTTATTTTATATGTACCTGGGTGTAATGAGAAATGTAAAGCATAGGGTCCTAAAACAAAGATGACGTGGAAGAAGTTATATCACAGACTTTTGGAGTCCACACCTTGCACATCATGTTTTCTTATCTCATTTCTCCAAAGAGCTTTCATCCCCACAACAACAACCCCCCTGAGGTAGATTTCACTCAGGGATGGAGACTAGCCCAAGGTTACCCAGTGAGCTACATAATAGTATAAGGATTACAGCCTGCCTTTTGCCTGTCTGGGTCAGGCACTTTAGTCGTTATATCATAATAAATGTTTACATTTTACACCTCTTAACTCCTGTGCACATCCATAAATGTGTGTATGTGTATATATGGATAGATCTGCAGCAACCATATGCAGATCATGCCAACTGCGGATAGGATTTTCATGCATCTGATAGACTGGTGCCAATGACATCTTTCATTCTGGAGCAAGCAGGAGATTTTCATTTGGCTCATGGCATGTGGGAAAGAGATTTAGCATTCCCACTCCCTATACACCAGTGGGGTAAAGTCCAGCCTTGGACCGCCTGTCATCTCCAAGATTATCATTATGTCCCTCAGTTTTTGCACACTCCTTGGAATGTTCTTTTTTGGCCAAAAAAAGAGGGGAGGTTGACCTTCCACTCCTGGAAGCTTTTAAAAATAGTTTCTATCTAGCATCACAAAAGTTCCTTTTAAAAAAAAACAACAACAACTAAAAGTGGTCTTCTGCACGCTTCCCTTCCCACCCACCCCCCAGTTTTGGGTTTTGGCATTTTAGCTGTCTGTGTGCTCCCTCTCCCAGATCCCAACACTGGCCTCTGGACCTGCTGCAGTTGTCTGCCCTACCATTCAGTCATGGTCCCAACACCATTGACACTCCCTCCTCTCACTCACACACACACTTTTTCTGCCTTTTAAATAAGAGTTGATAAACTTAGCATATCTGTGCACTTAAAATATTCCCTCACATGGCAGAGTGCCAACCACAGAGCACATTTGGGGGGAACTGAAGAATTGGACTCCATCCTAGGACAGCTTTTTCCACCATAAATCCACAAGCCGTGAAGGGCCCATCACATTTGTCTGCCACATTAAAGGATGGCATATGCAAAGGGAGTTTTCTGACTCCTCCAAAAACTCTTTATCACATCTCCCAAGCCAGCCCCAAGGAAAAGTTGGGTTTTTTTTTCTCACCTCCCTCCTGATGTCAGCCTTGGCTCTGAGTCTGACACCCTCTCCACAAAGGGAGGGACTCCTTCCCCTGGATGGATCCAGCAGGGTCTTGTCTTTCTAGAAGTCCAGAGGCTTCACTTGGCTCCCACGCCCTGAAGGAGAACTGAAGACAGTCCGTCTAGCACAGTTGAAGTGGCTGTGATTGCTTGTCAGTGTGCCTTGATAGGGGAAAGAACACACAAGCAGCAGGAAACTGGCTGGTCTCCTCTTGTAGCATGAGAGGAGGGTTTTTTTCTTCAAACAGGGAAACAAACTCTGGGATGTGGGATGTGAGAAGAGGCGGAGGAGGCATCTGATTTCAGTGTCAATCTCAGGGTGCCACCCACAAAGTGTCTAATCTTCTTTTTTAAAGTCTTTTTTGCTGTACTGCTGTTAAATGGATGCACAAATATGCTGAATATTGGTTACCCCCCCCCCGTGCTCAGCAATCCCCCTCTCAAAATTCTCCACTTTCATTATTTATACAGAACTTGTGAAGACCATTTCATTGACTTTCTATAGGAGGAGGAGAAGTTTTACAGCTGTTTCTCACAACAGGGCTTCTCCATTTTCAGTGGCAGGAGCACCAGCGTCTTTCACACATATATGCTGCCTCCACCATACCCTATTTTGCTCCTTTCTTGTGCTGTGGAGGTGACCCCCTCCGGGACTTAGGCACCCACATTCTGGTAGGTTCTACCACATTGGTAAGGCTTTGAGTACATCCTTAATGGAAGACTGCATGTCTGGCAACCAACAACCAGCCTAGATAAATGATGGAAGGCTGCTTATCAGAGCATTGGCCACCAAATGAGAAATTGGTCATATTAACTGTGAAGTATCAGTATGAAGTAGTTGTGATTGGCATCAATAGAAGAACTGGACTACCCTCACCAATAAAATGACACATCTTCAGATTACATATTTGCTGCTGCTGCAAGTTGCTATTATTTTGGTTCATTACAACTGTTTTCTTTAAAAAGGAGTGAAGGGGGAGACCCAAGACCTCTTATAATTTTTAAATGTACAGACGGTATACCATTTGACATCCTCCACAACTTCCCAGAGCTTACATTGTCAGGACATGGCTGGTGGTGGGGGTGGTATGATTAACACAAATGAATGGTGGAGGGGACATTTAGATATAGTTCTTCAAAGTGGTTTTCTGGGGGGCATGAAAAAAAAAACCTTCTGAAAAAATATAAGCTGTAAGATGAACTAGTATATATATAAAAAGGGGAATGGCCCTATTCAGGCATACAGAATCTGGGCACAGTAAACACACAAGCCAACTCACTTTGTTATGCATTTCTATGACTCTCCTCCCACAGAGAACAACTTTATGAAGATATACTACACTTAGGCAGAAAAAAGGAAATGCACAGATTTAGGATGGGTGACACCTGGCTTGATGGCAGTGCATGCAAAACGGATCTAGGAGTGAAGTCGAAGGCTTTCACTGCTGGCATCCACAGGTTTTCCATGGTTTTTTTTCCAGAGAAGATGCCAGCCACAGATGCAAGTGAAACGTCAGAAATAAACTCTTCCAGAACACACCTCACAGCCTGAAAAAAAACCATGGAAAACGTTTGGATCTACGAGTCTTAGTGGACCACAACCTGAACATGAGTCAGCAGTGTGATGTAGCAGCCAGAAAAGCCAATGTGATTCTAGGCTGCATCAATAGGAGCGTAGTGTTTAGATCAAGGGAAGTAACAGTGCCACTCTATTCTGCTTTGGTCTGGCCTCACCTTGAATACTGTGTCCAGTTTTGGACGCCACAATTCAAGAAGGATGTTCACAAGCTGTAGGGTGACCAAAATGGTTAAAGGTCTAGAAACCACGCCCTATGAGGAGCGGCTTAGGATACTGGGCATGTTCACTGGGCATGTTCCTGGAGAAGAGGAGGTGAAGAGGGGACATGATAGCCATGTTTAAATATTTGAAGGGATGTCATATTGAGCAAGCTTGTTTTCTGCAGCTCCAGAGATTAGGACATGGAACAATGGGTTCAAACTACAGAAAAGGAGATGCCATCTAAACATTAGAAAGAATTTACTGACAGTAAGAGCTATTTGGCAATGGAAGTGCTGCCTGGGAGTGTGGTGGAGTCTTCTTCTTTGGGGGTTTTTAAACAGAGGCTGTATGACCGTCTGTCAGGCATACTTTGATTGTGTGTTTCTGCAAGGCAGGGGGTTGGACTAGATGGCCTTTGCGGTCTCTTCCAACTCTATGATTCTATGTGTGCCTCTTCTGTCTATGAAGCCTCCTCATACAATTCAGAACATTGATTCTCCAGTGTTCTGAACCATGTGGAGATGCTAGACAAATAGAGAAAGTTCTCTTCAAAAAGTTACCTGCCAAGCTTACAGGGTGAAAGAAATAAAGGAGCAGGGGGGAGGGGAGTTAACATACTGTCCCTGGTCTCATGTATAATCTGCCTGGATCCTGAATAGAGCTACTCTGTACCAATGTACACTGATGCTCGCTCCCCCCACCCCAGGGAATCCTGGGAATTGGTGAGAGTTGGGGATCTCTAACACAGACTGTTCTGACTTATTGCCCTGCCAATACTTCCCAAGATTCATGGGATGAAACAACAGCAATCCACATTTTTCTTTCAAGCCATCGTCAACATATCCCATGGCACTTTTTAGAATGACAGGTCTCTGTCCCTGAAGAGATTACAGTAGAATGAGGATCACTGATTGTCAAGGCAAACCAACCACAGGTCTTCTGTGGGCCACCCCCCCCCGGGCTATGAGACCATGTTCTGGAAGAGTTTATTCCTGATGTTTTACCTGCATCTGTGGCAGGCAACTTCAAGATGCCAGCCACAGATGCAGGCAAACCGTCAGGAATAAACTCTTCCAGAACACGGCCTCACAGCCCAGGAAAAACAAACAAACAAACAAACAAACACAGAAAACCTATGTATGCAAGTCATGAAAGCCTTCAACCACAGGTCTTTTCTCACATTACAGCATCTGTTGAAAGATAATATCTCATTCCAGCACTTAGCTGCCTTGTCCTTTGCTAGGGCGAGAAAGGTTTTCACCAACACCCATCTGCATCAGATTGTATACATTCTGTGGAATGATAGTGTCAGTTTTATATTCTTTTTATAATTGCTGTGGAAGCTTAGTAGCTGAGAAACCGAGGCCTTGTCTAGATGGATGCTTTACTCATGTAAATTACCCATCTAGACTGTCTTTGAGCCCTGCGATCCTAAGGATGCAAGGCTTTTGTCCCATTTTGCTACTGTCCTTACAATTCCTGGGGCAAAGACAGGACTAAGACAGGGCAAAGCTTATATTAAACTATCTGGGGGGGGGGGAACATTTGTCTTTGGAAGAAATGGATAGGGCCCTGCAGGACTGCAGGAGGCCCTACTGCCACAAGCTGGTCACATGCAGGGGGCCTTGCTCACATGCTGTGGGTTAGCTTGCTGGGTTCAGAGAATGGGACATGGGCAGCGGTGGTGCAGGGACAGGTCAGTGTGGTGATCTGGACTCCATCCTGTTTCATGCCAGTAACAAGAGAGGAGTGAGCCTGCTCTGCAGCCAGAGTATGCTAGTGGGAAGCCAGCATATTCTGGCCCATGTAGATGACACATGAGAAGCCTCAAGTCAGATTCTTGTTTCTGTTATAAACTCACTAGTAGTCTTTTTCAGATGGCGATTTGTAATGCAAGAAGGCTCGTCCCTCTTGCGAGGCTGCTGCGCAGCAGGGGGGCCGTTTTGGATGACGCCGTCCCCCTGCCGATTCTGTTCAGGGAGAGCTGGGAGGCTGCAGCACCATATTTGGCCATTTCCTAATCACGGTCAACTTCCATGATTAGGAAATGGCCAAATATGATGCTGCAGCCTCCCAGATCTTCTGGAACAGATTCGGCAGGGGGACAGCGTCATCCGAAACGGCCCCCCTGCTGCGCAGCAGCCTCGCAAGAGGGACAAGCCTTCTTGCGTACAAATCGCTATCCAAAAAAGTCCTTAGCCAATGTCCACCCTAACCAGAGTCTCAGATCTCCCACCTGCAGCATGAGGAATAATATTACTAATTTACCTTACAGCAGGGGTAACAAACATCTGGCCCATGTGTTGGATATGGTCTATGATTATTCCCCCTCTGGCCCACAAACTTCTTTCCCAGGCCTTTCCCCTGCCTCAGTGCTGTAAGGAGAGGGGAGAATGTTGCTACCAGTCAGAGCAGATTGGGGATTATGCCTTTCCCCCTCTCAGTGCTGGGGACAAGTGAAAGGGCTTATCCCTCATCTTGTGAATACTGGGGATGTGCCTCTTTCCCTGTTCAGCACTTGGCAAAGGTGCTGAATGAAGAGCAGAGGTAATGTCTTCTACCATGTGGTCTATATGGATCAATTAAGGTGGTAGAAGTGGGCCTGGGAAGTAGAGTTCTTAGATCTCAGGGCCTGGACCTGACTCTCAGGGTTTGGCCCCTCTTCTCCAGTCTTCAGAATGGAGAGGAATATCAAGGCAAGAGCACTGCATGTATTCCTCATATGTTAGTCTTGGTGTTTTTACTAGAATGGCATACTTTGTGCAACTATGGTTGATGCTTGATGCATCATGCCTCATGGCATCACTAGGTCTTACCTCCTGTGCCATCCCATCGGGCTGTCACTAAATCTCACATTCTGGTTGTGAATTCACAGGGCCTGGGATAGTCCCAACCTGATAACCATACACAGAGAGAAAGAGTGAGGAAGCAAGCAAGCAGTGGTTCTGACCACTTTGGGACAGTCACCCTTCCCACTGCTGGCATATCACTGCCAATATCTTGGTCCTGTGACATTCCTCCTTCAGACCAAAAATGCCCCCATACATTTGTCATGCTTTGTCTTGTCAACATGGTTGAATCCAGGCCTCTGGGGATTCCCCACATGGGTACACACCTTTCTCCAGAACATTGTTTAGTGGTTTTCCAGCCCCAATCTGTTTATTTCCTCCTCCATTCTAAAAGCTGAAATGCCCCCTTTTAAACTTAATTCCTAGCAGTAAGAGGTTCCTGCCTGAATACTCTGGTATTTTTGGTCCTGCCCTTTGATGTTTGGCTCCACCCACTGCTGGAATGCGACCTCAGAGAACTTCTCTGAAATTAAATCTGTCCTTCAGACTGGAGGAGCTCCCCTGACTTTGGTGTAAGGAGTACCGCTAGATAATACCTGTGAAGCAATTCAAACATTTGAAAATACTGTGCAAATGCCATACTATCACTGACTGCAGCCTCAGTCTAATTGTTGCTCCCAAAGAGAAGAGCAATGTTTAGAAGGGGATGTTTAGAAGGGCTACAGAGCACAGAAGCAGACAAGAGTAGGGGCTACTGATGAAAAACGCAGAGATACTCACACTTGCTTGGGATTTTCATTGGCAAGGCACATCTCTGCCTGACCACTCTGCCAATTTTCAGCTGAAGTTTCTTTTTGTTTCATTTCATGTTGGAGGGCTTCATTGACTGAGTGGGACACAATGGCCTAAATTCTGTTGTTAGTCCTGATTAAAGTAGACCCGTTGAATTAATTGGATTTACCTGTGTTGACTCACTATTCAACAACTGATTGAATGGTGTACTCTACTTGGGCATAACCAACAGGCTGCTTTATGCAGGCCACAGACCTGACTTTGGCCACCCCTTAATAGAGGCCTATCCTGTAAAGTAAGCCACATGGCCACCTGAAGCCAGCTGCCCACCCCCTGGCCTGTTGCATTCTAAGTGAGTAAACAAATGACAAGTGTGAGGAGAAGGAAGAGCTTTGCCCACACCTCCTGAACATTGGCACAGATTTGGCCTAGAAGAACAGCGCAAAGCCATGGATACTAGCAACAGTGTTGAGGAGGTAGAGAAGATTTTCCCTAAGGGCATTTTGCCCACTTACCCTCCCACTAGTACTTCACACCCCACTGTGTCCCTTTCCCTGAGCTCATTGACCTGGAAATCAGAGTCCCCACATCATAAGGGCTTTCATCTCTGGCTCAACACATAAACAATGTTTACATAGTTCATGGCCTTCAATGGAACGGTTGGCTTCTTCCCCAAGAGTAAAATTTCCAAAGCAAAAACAGATGCAATCTTTCCTTAGAGAGCTATGATGAGGGAGTTTGGATTTTCCAGGCTGCAAGGCACTGCATGTATATGTGTGTACTGTACCAGTTGGATTTCTGTCTGACATATGTTTCATAAGGCTTCCCTTCTATTTCAAGGAGGCCCACTCTTCACACAAGCTAGACATATCTACTCAGAATTAAGTACCATTAAGTATTTTGTATTTATACTTCCGTTTATATTCCATCTTTTCTCCAATGATCTCAAGTCAGAATATAAGGTAACCTTCCTCCCTTTATCCTCCCAGCAGCCCTCTAAGGTAGACCAGAGTGAAACTGAGAATGATTTATTCTCTGTTCACCCAAAGAATTTTCATAGCTTAGGGAAATCATGTCACATGGACTCTCACAGAAAAGTGTCTATTGGATTGCTTTTAAAATTCCATAGATCTACTAGTCCTTGTACCTGGATCTATAAAGGAAATAAACCTATAAACTCAAAATATCCAGGTCCATTCAGGCACACAGTTTAAAATGTCAAAAGTCAGAAAGACTGGATGCCATTTTCATTACTGTGGCTTGAAAAGTAGAAATATTTCTGTGTGCCATGCTCTGTTTGTAAAGTCTGGGCTTAACTGAGATGCAGCTGAAGTCTTGCAAATCTTCCATTGCTCAGAAGTAGAGCTCAATTCCATGGAATGCTGAAGCAAGAACTGGGGTACTGATACCTGACTGAGTACAGCTGTGCATGCTCACTGAAAGAAATGAGAGTCCCAGCTCTTTGGGGTGCTTTTCTTTCAAGTCTATCCATCCATCACTTTATTTATGGTATATCCCTCCTTTCCCCTAGACTAGACTCAAGGCAGGTTACAAATGGCAGAAAATTACAAGTAAAGCACATATAGTTAAAAACATACCAAAGTAGAGACTAAAACAGTATTAAATGAATAGCAGAATTAAAACCATTACAAATATTACAGGTTGCTTACTGTAGCCACAGGCGATACGTTCCCAGACTTACTATGAATGCTTGAAAGCATGGGTAATAGGGAACCCCATAGAACACACTGGAGGACCTAGGAAATGCCTAGATAGACCACATTTTTCAGATGATGGATAATTGAAAGCATGGGTATTGGAACCACACATATGGTAAAGAGGGGGAGGGACCTGTACTTTAAAACAATGTTCAAAAACAGCACCGCACCATAAAAACCCTTCTCTTGTTAGCAATCCATTCCAAAGCCTTGCTGGAATAGAAAGGCCTTTTCCTACTGCCTAAAAGACAGCAAGGAAGGATCCATCCTATGTTCCCTGGAAAAGGAATTCCAAAGTGTGGGAGCAGCCACAAAGAAGGCCTTCTCTTTCATTCCCACCAAACATACCTGTGAAGGTGGTGGGATTGAAAGAAGTGCCTGCCCTGAGGAACTTAGGCTTGTATGGGGAGATATGTTCCTTCAGATTGGCTGGACCTCAGCCATATAGGGCTTTATAGGGAAAAACCAGCAATTTGAATTATGCCCAGCAAGGTCCTCATCATCAGACATTTGCTCTGATCTAGAACTGACTTTGGGCATAAAGTGCAATGCCTTCAATAGCTCCTTTAAAGTTTGAACTAAAGCCCTGCAGAAGCACCAGCCTACTGGTTTTGGAGTCACCAGACAATATCTGCAAGCTGGGACTAAGGCCTTTAGGAGCCAACCCACTTAAATTCAGAGCTATTCACCCTTCTTGAACTTCACTCATGTACGTTTGACCATTTTTGTGGTTCCTGTAGGGGTGTATGAGTATAAAAATTAAAAATTTATTAAAGATCCCAGGGAGCAAGCCCTTTGGGTATATCTTCTTGAGAAAAGTTTCAGTTTACTAAGCAGAGTTAGCAGAGACAAAAAAAAAAAAAAACAGACCAGACTCAATTAGCATTTGTTAATACTCTGAATCACCCAGTCATTAAAGCCACTCAAACAAATAAAGACAAAAGGACATTTGTTTAAAAATACATATCAAAAAAGTTTACTAACAGGTTTGCAATCTGCATACTCAAAGCATGGCTAGGTCTTTAACTAACTAAAGGGATTTCAGGGTAGTAAACTCACCCAATTCTGGGAGTTTCAGTTCAAGATAGGATAAACAAATCAGGAGTTTCTAAGTATTACAGCAGTAACATCCATATTTCTTTATTCTTCAGAAAAAGGGTGAATGTGGATAAGGGAGAGCTCATCTCCCTTCTTCATGCATGGGGGTCAGATGAGAGGAAGTAAGGGGGGGAAGGGGAAGCCTCGTGGTGCAGCTTCACTTAAACAAAGAACTATAAAACATTTAAATCAGGAGGTCTGTGATGAATGACTAAACGGTCACCCTATAGCTACAAATGGCTAAGATGGTTTGAGGAGAAGGGGGTAGGGACTTAAGCATGCGAGGAGTTTCCTTAAACTTACTAAGTGGGGGGGTGCATGAAGAATACTACATTTCCCACAGTTCTGAATTAGGATTGCCAGTCTCTTTGGCGTAGGATGCTACAAACATACAGAAGGCAACTACAAATACGGCATAAGAACCAAGAGGTGAACGTTTCATTCAGGGTTTGTTTGTTTTTTCAAATCAAACTTTATTTTACAGTCCATAGACCCAACATATCAAACATCAAGCTTGTACAATATTAGATATAAGAAAATGCCCCAACTGGGAATAAAATATAAGTGCATGAAATACTGTATATTGAAATTGTATAAAATCTAAAATATTAAATAAAATGTAATTTAGTGTTCATTAAACTCCCTCCTGTAAACACAGTGTAATTTAATTGATCTTATGGTACGTTACCAATGCCCTGGAACATTTTGGATGCTACACACTCTCTGGTCTTAATGGCTGAAGACAGAAATTTGGTGACTGACAGGGTAACGTTCAGACAAATATCCTCCAAAACAATTTTAACATAAAACCTTTCTGAATGGCCTGGCAAATGGCTCAATAGGGGAGAGATAAAATGATTATGGTTCTGACTGTGAAGAACACAAGACAAGAGAATGTGTGATGAAGGAGAGTATCAGACAAAGCAAAAAGTACAAGAGCAGAATGCCAGGACATTTCTGTCCTGCGAACGGGACCCAGTTTCAGATGATGACATTCTCATTGTGTTCTGCTCCTGTGCTACAGCTGTTAGTAAGGTATCACTTTTCATTGATAGGACACCCCCCCTTGTCAATGAAAAGTGATGCCTTACTAACAGCTGCAGCACACAAGCAGAACTCAACGAGGAAGAGGACGTCTGAAACCGGGTCCCATTCATGGGACAGAAACATCATCCTGGTGTTCTGCTCTTATACTTTTTGGATGCGTCTGATAATCTCCATTGTTTCAACATCTTGTAACCCACAGAGGCAAAGTCTTGCAGAAGGGGGAAACCCAGCATATCTACCAAAAAGTAGTTCTGAAGGAAAGGCATTACACTTGGTCTTAGTAAATAATATGCAGTAGTTTGGCACAGTTATATTATTTAAATAGGTAGCCTGTCGGAAGGGTATTTAAAGCACTGGGTGAACAAGGTGGGGTGGAATTAGTCCAAAGATTACAGGAGGCAATATCCCATAGTAATTGCTTAATAGATTTTTGTGCCATCTCATGACCTAAGTTAGTGAGCAAGGATGCAGAGAGCTTGTTTTGAAGGAGATCACCAAAATCCACAAATCTTTCACAAACACCATGGAAAACATCTTCTTTATTTTAAAAAGAAATGAATGGGGGAAACACAAAACAGGTAATTTTTTCAATCCTTGGTTTTGAAATAGATTTGCCTGGGGGGTCTGCCTGTCATTGCTTACAATGAAACTGCGTGGGAAGGAAGAGAATAACTAGTGAATTAAATAGAATTAAAAACATAGCAGAGAAGTAAACCAGTCCTTCCTCTTTGAAGTAGGGCAGCCAGCTTTGAGAGGAACAGGTGAATGAGCCAATTGTTGTATTGTATATTATCAGCACAGGAGCAAGAGGTGACGAGAAATGAAGTCACCATGAAAGCAGGGGGAAGTGGAAGGCAAATTTTCAGTCAAGGCTGTGAAACACACACAACTTTCTCCAGAAGTCCTACCTTTTTGAACCCTATCAACATACTCTATAAGGCTCTGACTTGGGATGCTTTCTTGTTGCAATGCAGATAACAATTTGGTCTTTACCTACGTGAGGAAGTAAGTAAAAAATAACAAATTGCTTCTGTGATTGTGCACAGCATGGTGGCTGTGGGACCTGCTTTATTTCTATATTTGGCACTAGAGAAATATTGCCATTTTGAGGTACCATGCCGAGGCAACTGCATACAAAGGGTGACTGATTTGATGAGGAAGAGAGAAATTCATTGAAAGAAAAGTTCTATGTGGTTGCCTTTAGCCCTCTTCTGATTTCTTGACTACAGGCTCCATTTTGATTAATGAGTGAGCCAAAAACATGGGAAATAGTCTAAGTAGGTGTTCATTGAAACATGATATGTGAAAAGCTACTTCTTTGAATGTAGCAGATTCCTCCTGGGCAGAAGAACCTCACAAAAGCTTCTCAACATTAAACTACCATCTCTTTTGTGCATGAAAAGACTTTTGTAACAGACATGTAATGATACACCAAGTTACGATTTAATACATTTTGAAATGTTACAAGTAAGAAAGAGGCTCGGATGTGCCTATAGCATTACATGCAAAAATATCCAGAGGTTTGCATAAAGCAGAATGGTTTTGTATCTTCAGTTGCCTCTGTACTGCTCAGCTATTCATCCCTTTCTCTGAGTAGCTTAGTAAAGCTGAAATGTGAAATTCAATCAGTGCCACCAATATACTGATGATACTCAATTCTATTTCTCCTTTCCTTCTGGACCCTAAGAAGCAGTTTTACTTTAGTGTCGGGAATCAGCAATGGGCTGGATCAGAGCAAACAAAGTGAAGCTTAATCCAGACAAGACAGAAGTGCTGGTCATCTGAAAGACAGATCAAGGAAGTGGGATTCAGCCTCTGCTGGATGAGGTCAAATTACCCTTAAAGACGTAAGTTCATCTATTACCTACCCTGATACCCCCCCCCACACACACTCTTTCCATAATTCACTAATTGGCTATACAGTTGTCCCTTCATATTCGCTGGGGTTTGGTGCCAGGACCCCCCCCCCCCGTGGATACCAAAATCCGTGAATACTCAAGTCCCATTATATGCAATGGGATAGAAAAATGGTGTCCCTCATGTAAGATGGCAAAATCAAGGTTTGCTTTTTAGATTCTTATTTTTTAAAGAATATTTTCAAGCCATGAATACTTAAATCTGTGGATACCAAATCCGTGGATATGGAGGGACAACTGTATTTCATAAATCCGTTTATTATTGACACTCTGTGTTTGGTGGGAAACCAGGGGCTCCCAAGTACAATGAATCAAGGTTTGCTCAGAAAACCTAAGGAAGTAGCCAGCCCAAATTACTAAAAGACACAGCCAGGTAGTAATTAAGCAAACCCCCCTTGAACCCCCCTTGAGTTAGGGAGGAAATGGGCTAATTCTCCTGGATGTACATAGAAATGAGTCATTTACTAATGCAATCAAGGTAGCTGGACACTCATTGACTTGCAAAACATTTTTTCTCTCTCACCTGTCCTAAAACAATAGAGAGTTGCCTGACACCCACCAGTTTTAATGTTTCAGCCATTAGTGATCATTAACACATCCGGAGGATCCATTGTTTAATCCTGGGAAACTCCGGCAGACATTGTATTTCACTCAAAACACCCCTTCAGGGGGAATATTGGGTATAAATATCACCCCAAAACACTACCACAGTGTGCACAGCTTCCCTTCCTCACATCACTTTGTCAGTCTGTGTCACCACAGGTAGCAGCTTATACATGAACTCCTGCTCATCGGACAGGTGTAGTATAACCTATCATCCTGTCCCTATTCCTCTTTCCTAATGTTTTCTACTTTCTTTGATAGCTTTGTGTGAGTGCTTGAAGATTGAGTGCATGTATACGTGTGTTTCCCTGATTATTTTTCAATAAAAACGTTTATTTTATTTCCTGGCTGTGGATGTCATCAGTGAGTACCAGTATACAGAGGTCAAAAGATCCTGCCGTTACCTGGCCCCTCACTGACACATTTGATCTAATCAAAATTCCCCATAGAAATATAGATTTTTGGTAGACACGTGTAGAATTTCCGCAGACCTCAGTAATTCTAGTAACACACCATTTCAGTATATAGCCAGATTCAATCATGATTCTGCATTCCCAGTTTCCACAATTACCAGGATGGATTTGTATAATTAAAACTATTGTACTAGCTGCATCCATTCCTTAATTTCATCCCATTTGATTTTCTGTAAAGCACTCTACATGCTTTTAAGAGTGTTCAGAAAATTCAGTTTGTTGAAAATACTGTGGCCAGATTGTTGACCAGGGTTTCATTCTTTTTTTTAATAAATTTTATTTTAAACTTAAAAACATACAACAAACATAATTCATTCTTTCATTTATATTAAATGACACATAATTTTCATCTTAATTATTAATATAAATTAATTACTCTCCACCGCACTACAAAGTGCTCCCCACCCCCAGGACCATCGATACCATTAATTTAGTACATTTCCCAAAACTGCAACACTTCTTTTGGAGGTGTAGTGGTGTAGTGGGCCTTTGTAGTGGCGGGCCCTTGGGAAGGCACAGAGGTGTGGCAAGCTTTCATTTCAGAAGAAGCCAAAAAAGTTTTTATTCAAGCAGGCCTTGGTATATAATTGTGGCCATGAAGCTTTTATTGGGGTGTGTTTTATGTTGTTTTTATTTGTTTCTATTTTTTTAAACTTTGCATGCTTTTTTATAATTATTATTATTTTATTGTTGCATATACATAGAAAGCTCGAAATCAAGAAAAGACAAACAAGATTTTGTACATACTTCTGTCATCACATTGGTTTTAATTTTAATTTTAATTGTTTTGTGGTCTGCCTTGGGTCCTGCTTTGGGAGAAAAGCAGCATGTCAATTGCATAAATAAAACAAAAATAGTTCTGCTTTGAATTGGTGTTATGAAAATTGCTGAGGTCTGGATCTTAATTTGGTGGATTTTAAATTAGCTCAAATTGGCTTGTGAGAGGTTGCGTAACTGCAGCGGTCTTTTGACCTGTGTATACCAGTACTAGCTGAACAGACCACGAGCCAAGGAAACAAATAAACTAGAAAACTTTATTGGAAATGATCTTTAACTGCATTCACACCACATGGTACTCTTCTAGAAAACACACAAAACTATTGAAGAAAATAAGAAGCCTTCAGATAGAGGGTTTAGATTGTGGATTGAAGATAATACTCTTATTGATCTGAAGAGTAGAGACTCCTCACGAGTAGCAAAGTGAAGGTAAACTTCTCAAGAGTAGTGCTATAAAGAGCAAGCGAATGGTCATGGAGAAAGACGGACGTTACAGATGAGGAGTCAATGTTACAGAGGTGGAAGGAAGGAAACCTTTTGCTTGGCAATGAGCCAGATGAAAGAGAGAGAGAGAGAGAAGGTTAAGAAGTGGGAGAAGATGAGGTGTTAGCATGAAAAGGTAGGAAGGGAGGGAAAATTTATCAGACAATCCCCTTAAAATGTTTTTTTGCTGGCATAAAAAAATCCATTTTTATGCAAGCAAAAGAATGCCCCCCACACTTATTATCTCTCCCGCAAAGGCTTCCCCAGCAATGAAGGAGGAACAAAGCCCCATTCATTCCTCGTTTGAAATCCCATGAGACTTTATCACATGGGAAATTCAAACATAAAACAAAAAATAAAACACAAAAAGTTACACAAAGCACAAAAACACACTTAAAAACTTCCAAGTAAACCAGAAAATTTTTTTTTAAAAAAGTGTGTCACCTACCTGGATGTGGTGATCTTACCTGGAAGTGTTTTGGCCAGTCTGGCCATTCACGAGGTAAGTACATGGAAAAAAAGAGGTGAGGTTACACATGCCAGGTGTGCTGGCAAAAAAACTCACAGCTTTGATCTATTGATGGCTTGGGCCATCAATAAAATAGATCAGCTTACGGACAAGACATAAGCAGGAAAGGGCAACAACGTCTGATATGCGCGCCCTTTCACGTTTATGTGGTGTCGCTATGACACTGTATTTAGTGCATCTGATAAAGTCCTTAGTACAGACTAATGTAGAGACATGAGGAAAGAGGGTCCAAGTGCACTGAGATGAGGTTTTGGGTCATATTTATAGTCAAAATCTGCCCTGAAGGGGTGATTTAGAGAGGAAGACAATTGTTTACCAAAGATTCTCAAAGTTATAACTAAGGGTCTCTGGATGAGTTAGTGTCATGGGGAAAGGAATAGCTTTCAAAACTGATGAATGACAGACAGCCTTCTTTTGAGTTATAGATGTGGAGATAAGGAAAACACACCTGGCAAGGCAATGAGATTTCCAGTGAAAGCTTATTTCTGGAGATGCTCAGGAAGGTCATAATGCAAAGTTCAAAAGAATTCGGTTTCACTTTCACCTGAGGTGTGAATCTTTTTGAGGAATTTGAGAAGGCCTCTCCTTAGACTTATATGTGCCTGCCAGCATGACTCTAGCCCTAGCTTAATTCCTGTCAGCCTTGTGGAAGGCCACATAAGCCAAGTTGTTAAAATATAGCTGATTATAATTGTATCAAAAGGCAATGGTTGTTGGGTCTCATTGCAATTGGACTCTCCACCCAACAGAGTCACCCCTGATATTAGATAGAGTGAGGCAGTTGGTGGTATGACCTGACCTGGTTCCTGTAAACCAGGAATGGGTAAAGTGCTGTCCATGGGTTGTATGCACCCCCCAGGATCATTTATGTGTCCCCCATGGCCCCCTAGGGATCAAACAAATACTTGATAACCTGAATCCAGCCTTACCCACCTTTTAAGAAGACAGGCACCAAAAGGAGGATGGAAGAAGGTCACTGCATATTTATGAGAAATGCCAAGCTATCAAGGGACAGGTGTGTAGACACTTAGGAGGTATAAATCGGGGACATCTGCTCTGCCAACTTGTGGGAGATTATCTGACTACTTCAGTGGGAAACCTCTGCTTCTGAAGACTCTTGTTGCCTTTCTTGGACCTTGACCTCTGGACTGGACTGGACACCCTGCTAAACGTGATTTTTGGACTGGCAAAATGGACTACTCTTTTGCCTTGTGGACTGGTTTTGCTGCCTAGATATTCTACCCTGCCCTGGTTGTTTCTGTGTAGCTGGAAGTTCTTAGCAAACTGTCACTCACCTATCTGTGGGCTGCACTTCGCCTTGGATGATTTCCCGGACAGGGAAAGAGGTCCGTTCTTCTATCAATCAGGGCACAACATATTGATATTTCTAACCCCTCCACACGCACACATCTTCTGCCAGCTATCTCTGCTGTAAGGAGGAATTGGAGCAGGGATCCCGCTTCTGATTGTAACACCAGACATATGCCAGAGGGAGGTGGGTGGAAGTCAGTCTGCTGCACTCCAACTGACAGGACAACAGACTTTGTTGCTCACAACAGCTGATGCCTTGTAAAGAAGAATTGGGAAGGGAGGGCAGGAGACAGAGAACAGCTGATCCAGGATCTCAGCCACAATTTTTTTCTCCTGGAAAACTCCAGGTGCAGCACTTTTGCCTTTCATCCCAGCCCAAATCCTTATAAAAACCTCCAGATCAAACCCAAACGTGAACATTCACTCACTGTTTTTGATTTTTGATTTTTGAATTATTTGGGGGGCCTAGAGGGTCTTGGGGAAAACTGGCCTCGAGACCTTCCAAAACTCTTGCTATACTTCATCCAAGATCCTTCATGGAGAGACAGAGCATAAAGTTCTGCTTAGGCGGAACTGCAGTCCATCTCTTTCTTTCCCTCCCACCAGACTCATCTTCCTCCAGCAGGGGCACCTCCCCAACACAACCATGTAGTGGCTGGGGAAGGTCAGGGATAACCGAGAAGTATCCAGCAATGTCCTTATAGCTGATCCACAACCACATAGGCACCCTCAAGACCTCGCAACTGTTCCACATTGTTTTGACCAGAGCTTGGAACAACTATCTTTTCATTTTACAACTCATAGAAGTACCCAACAGCATGGCCAATTGTAATACAAACATTGTGGCCATCTGTTTGAGCTTATGTGAACTCCTATACCTTCCTTTTTCTCTTGGACCAATGATCTGAAATTATCATGGACAGCAAAGGTGGTCCATGGTCTTTGATTCAGAGAAACTGAAGTTAGTCTCCATGAAACTATCT
Source organism: Gambelia wislizenii (assembly GCA_030847615.1). Classification (NCBI taxonomy): domain Eukaryota; kingdom Metazoa; phylum Chordata; class Lepidosauria; order Squamata; family Crotaphytidae; genus Gambelia; species Gambelia wislizenii. Next base: position 28,162,150 of record JAUMIR010000010.1, on the reverse strand, counting down.
AGAAAATAGAACTGACCACTCTAGCACTAGGACCAGACTTGGTTCCCCAAGCTTACTGTACATTTCTAAGAAAGCTTCTCATAGCTTTCTTAGAAAATGATATCCTTTAAGATACTTCTCCTTTTGAACTAAACTTTGATCCACTATGATTCATCAGAATTCAGTGCAATTTTCTATTTTGGGGCTTGCAGTGAATTTCTGAGTGGTCAAGATTACCTTGTGTAAACACAATAGCCAAGATCCTGGATGGGAGAACTGTAGCACCAAGTACCACCAAGGCAGAATAATGCTCATCTCCTCATCCTTCTCCTACAGGACTCATATTTCTCCTGTGTCCCACTCTTAGGCTTGCCAGAGTGAAAACTGGAGAGAGCTCCTGACCCTTTAATGGTGCAGAAAAGGGAATTTCAGCAGGTGTTACTTAGTTGCATGACAAGTAACACATACCCAACTCCCCTTTTCTACACAACCATTAAAGACACAGAGGCCTTCTCCAGTTTTCAGTCGGGTAAGTCTACACCACTTTCCTCCATGGTTACCTAGCACTTTCCCTTCAATTTTGCACTTTGCCCACTCCTCCTATAGACCGTCAGAAGTGTTGGGATTCATGTTGCAACAGCAGGTGCCAGTTTCAGGTACACTCCTATCTACACCTGCACTATCTCCTGGAACATGTACAGTACAGTATATGGTCCACAATTGGGGGCAAGCCATACCCTATGTATATTCACTCAACATTTGGATGCTTCAGCCACATTTTTGTGGTGGGGGTTAGGCTGAGACACTTAGGAGATTTTCACACGGGGCCAAAATGCCCCGTTACTGCCCCGCTACCTCCTCTCCCGTTCCTGCCATGGAATAACATAAATCTTTCACACACTCACCTTAATTCTGCAGCAGGAATGGGCTCCCCCTCCCCTTGCTGGCTGGCCGTAAATGCAGCCATGGTAAGGCTGCTTTTACAACCGGCTGTCTGAAACGTTATCACGTTATCACGTGATAACGCCGGACAGTAAATTTAAAAAATAAAACTCCCCCAAACATAAAATCAGTTCACCAAGCACAAAAACACTCTTTAAATCACATAATCAAAACAGGGAGGGTAAAATAAAGGGTGCCACTTACCTGGATGTCCAGATCGTACCAGGAAGTGCTTGGAACAGACCTCCCCTCCACAGCTGTCATTTCGGAACAGGAACGGTGCTTGCATGTTCGTGATTGCATGATAGTGACGGAACAGGAGGTCTATTCATGATGAAAAATCGTGATTACATTGTTCTGGAACAGTCACGGGAGTAGGATGGATGCAGGACAGAACGGGGTCAACGTCGTCTGAAAGGGAAAACCTTTCCCGACCCTGTTCTGTTCCTGCCACGGGATATATAGCCCATGTGAAAATCTCCTAAGTCTTCTCCCAGTGACCTGTCCAGGGTCCTGAAAGACCTACTTCTGCAAGACCTACCAAACTACCAGTGATGCTTAACTGGTTGCTCTGTGAATCTCTCTCTCTCTCTTTTTTTAATGAGTATCAGGCTTAGGGGTCTGGTCAAAATTGGAACCCTGGTGTGATAGATGAACCTTTATGATGAACTGACTGTTATGAGAGCAGTTCCTTTTTTAACCTTAACAATTGTGAAAAGGGCAAATTAATTTGAATGGGAATGGCAACTATTATAATGTAACATTGAATTCCTGTCAGTTGGTTTCTTGTAACTGGAAACTACAATTCTCACCCCCAATAAAGTGACTTTAACATCCAGGAAGGAACATGAAAACTAATCATACTGTCATCTCTCTCTCTCACATACCAATAAAAAATAAAATGAGAATAAAAATCCCTTTTTATTCTTATTTGTTATCATCATTATATAGACAATGTGTTTTTGATTTTCAAGGGAACATTTGCCATTAAAGTTTATTTTTTTATTTTGGACCATTCTATAAGTACATATATCAAATTCACATGCCAGTATGATCAGTTTTCACATTCCTTCCTTCCTTCTCTTGTGGAACTAGCAGTCTATTGAATTTGCTATATTTAAAGTCACCAAACAAATAAACAAACAAATAAATAAATAACCTAGATTGTGTAGAGAGGTGTACAAGCCCCAAGCATAAAATGTGGACAGTGATGATGAAATCTTTGTGTTACAATCTTATCAGATCAGCATGAGACTGCAGCTGATTTTGTAAAAACCAAGACAAGAAACCTTTGTTTTTCAAACCCAAGGATCAAATTCATTTCCAGATATGATTTTGTGGACCACATTCTAGTAGTGGTGGGCAAGTCTGAAACTGAAGGGGTGAGACAGAAAACATCAGCATATTTTAGCCTGAGGTTCTTCCTTCTTGTAACTCATGCTCAGAAGAGGCATTTCACCCATTGGGGAGTGAGGGGGTTGGAGGGCATGAAAACCCATATAAAAATTGGCAAACTGCAAAAGGAAGTGGTTGATATCCCGCACTGTCATCACTTAGATTTGCTTTCTTTTGTGCCATAAATGGTTTGCAGCTACATTGATGACTCCTGATTGTGGGTCTTGGTTTTGGGTGTTCTTGTTTTTTTCTATTTTAAGGAATATATTGATTTCCTGCACAGCACAGATGTTTCTGTTTTCTTACAGTGCAAGTGAACACACATATTTGCATGCTTTTAAAAGGTTAGCTTCATACTGACTACCGTGTCCTCTCAGAACAGTCCTAGTTCTCCTCATCTTTGGGCTTCAGGAAGAGTGGTGCTTCAGCTAGAACACAAGTAAGATTTTTTTAAAAAAAACACTACCAAAATTGATATTCTTTTTTGTGAGGGGTGGGAAACAGGTTAACATTATACTAAAGAGTTACATTAATTAAGATAGCCCTAATAGATATTACAGAGGAATCTTGTGGGGCTGGAGAGGGAAGGAGCAATGGTAGATGTCTCACCAGATCCAAAGCCCTACTGGGTTCATACCGGCAGGACAAAACTTGTGGTGAGGCAAATGATGGAGTATGGCGAAGGAGTGTAGCTATCTGGGGCAAAATGATACCATGGTCCCCAAATAGGAATGCCACTCCCTAAAGAAATTTTCCTTCATTCCCCAAATTTCTACCATTACAGAGAGTGGAAATTGTTTAACCCTAGAAGTCATCTATTTGCTATGGCCACATTCACTTGGTCACTTTGGGTCTCTCATGCTTTTTCTAAATGCTCAGCTGAAGTTTTAAGCTACTGCAATACTAGAAGTTTGGGGGATGCAGGCAAATTTCATGGAGGGGGAGAGAAAAATAATTATTTTGAGGGGGAGGACGCACCCAAACCCATGGGCCTTGGGATACCATTATAAGGGGCACATGACTAAATCTTTATTCCTGGGAACAGGAAAAGTCTTTGGAAAATCCATAGGTATTGAAGAGCAGATGGTCCTCTTTCTGAAAGATCGTGGCTGGAATCCTGTTTGTGACACACATAAGCGTAGCTCGAAGTTACATATACATGTGCTCCATCTGAAACCTCACAGTAGCTGTCAAGCCCCAGTTGTGGGCCACTGCTACAACCATTACATGGCCATGGAGGGAGGTGGGAGAGAAGGAGGTAACTGAGCAGCGAGGGGATTGCTTCCTATCCCTACTGCAGTTCTGTAGGGAGAAAGGGAAGAGGCTGTTATCATTCTTCTTCTCTGTTTTGAGAACTGCAGTGATTATAGGAGGAAATCCTCATTCATCAGCTACCTCAACATCTTTTTCTTCATGACTATAGCAGCACCCCTGGAGTCTTGGCAGCTGCTGAAAGGAGAGAGATGCAGAGCTGTGGGAACAATGCATTGTGCTTTCAGCCTGTGTTGCAGGATCTCAGTCTATGACAATCATGCACACATTTGCATAAATATACTGATTCCTTCCTGGCATCCTGTTAGTGATTTAGACACCTGTATGTTCCCTTACACATGTGGTTGTACTTTGGGGGGCATGGCTTAACATCTGTATTCATTTGAAGGTTGTGGAAGCAGAGTTGAACATGTGGTGTCATTGTGCATGCTCTGCCATTGTGCATTGCACGTGGAGATCCATATTGGGCATTGAACCTGCAGAGGTGTACTGTGCATTGCAATTGTGTCTTTCACACTTATTAGTGCATTTAGCTGTGCAGTGTTGCAGTTCACTACTGCCTAATCATCGCAGAACTCCATGAGAGTAAAGTTCCACTCTGGCACAACAGCAGAGGGTAAAATATCCGCATTGAAACCCACACTTGCTGTGCCATATACTCTTCGCCTGCCTTACTGTAAAGAAAGCCCCTGAAGCAGCCCCACGCAGCCATTCCATGCTTTGCAAAAAGCAGGCAGGATCAGATAAGTGTCTAGCTACCTCCCCATAATCTGATGCAGAATGATGACATCAGCATTCACACACACACACACACACACACACACACACACACACACACGTACTCCCACAGAGCACAGCACTGAGGTCTGACACTTCTCTGATCCTGCCTTCTCACTGTGAAACACAGAATGACCAAGCAGGGTGTCTTCAAGGGCTTTACAGTAAAGGGGGCTTTGAGGGTTAGGGAGGGAGGGAATACCCTACCCCACAGCACCAAAAAAAAGATATCCACATATGTAATGAATAGTTACAGTTGGGTATGTCCTTAATAAAAGTCTGGCCAATATCTCCTTGATTTAGGATCTGAGACATCCTTTAGCAGGGGGAATACAAGAAGCAATATTTGCACAAAATGCATGGCTTCCTGGACAAAATATTGCTTTTTTTGCAATACACTGAGAGCATTCACAAAGGGTGACAATCTGTCCTCCTCCGCTCCCCCCCCCAAAAAAAAAGCCATTGGTGTTGAACTGAATGTCGGAACATGCTTACATAATTTTTCATTTGGACCCTTAACTAGGATACAGTCATATCCAATGACATCTTTAATATACTATTGTGTCTCTCTTCCTTTCCAGAAGCAAAAAAAGATGGCCTTGAAATCTGTTATCCTTCCTGCCTATACCCTTATCTTCTTGATTGGCCTTCCATCCAACCTCCTAGCCTGCTATGCTTTTTTGAGGAAAGTGTATCAGAAACCTTCCTCCATAGACATTTTCTTACTCAACTTGACTGTTTCTGACCTGATACTTCTACTTTTCCTGCCTTTCAAAATGGTGGAGGCTGCCTCAGACATGATGTGGATTCTCCCAGCTTTCCTTTGCCCACTGACTAACTTCTGTTTCTACAGCAGCATTTACCTCAGCATCCTTTTCCTCACAGCAGTCAGTGTGGCACGCTACATCTCTGTGGCTTATCCTTTCATGTACAAGATGACTCAAAGGGCAGTCTACCCAGCAGTGGTCAGTTTCATCTTCTGGTTGCTAGCCTACTCTCACTGCAGCATCATCTACATAATTGAGTACCACAACACCACTGCACTGAAACTTGACAATGCCACATGTTATGAGAACTTCTCCCCTGCCCAACTCCACATCATCCTCCCTTTCCGACTGGAGCTTGCCATTGTCTTCTTCTGCCTCCCTTTTGCCATCACCATGTTCTCCTATGTCAACGTTATCCGCATCCTGACCTCTATGCCCAATGTCCAACCCCAGAGGAAGCAACGTGCCATAGGATTGGCTGTAGCCACTTTGCTCAATTTTGCCATCTCCTTTGGACCCTTCAATGTCTCCCACATCATGGGCTTCGCTCAGAACTTGAGCCCTTCCTGGAGAGTCTATGCTTTTCTCTTCAGCTCCTTCAACACCACTTTGGATCCTGCCATCTTCTACTTTTCTTCTGCCACCATCCGACAAACCTTTACTGACTGCTGGGTGGGCATAAGCAGCAGATTCTCAGTGTCCCAGTGCTGTTTGCTGTGCTGTAAAGCACAGAGCAACAATGGCAATGAAGCAGAAACCAGCAAGTCTTCAGGATCCATTCTCCAAGGAGGACTGACAGCACCTTGCACTCCTGCCATTGCTGATGGGAAACCTTCTTTGACTGCAAAGGTTTTGGATTTCCAGTATGTGAACACTATTGACATTGCACATTGCCAGCAGCAGCAAGATCATGCAATACATGGACTCTGAAACTCAGCTGAAAGGGATTGTGAAACTGAAATGGTGAGAGTGAAATTATTGTGCTTTCACGTTGCTGGCATCTTTCAATCATTGCCATAGGCATTTGAGATGAGATTGTGCAAACTGTTGGAGCGGGGATGTGAGGAAGTTTTCTTGGCTCCATTTAAGACATTTCCTAAACCAATTCGCCAGGGAAGGAGAAACTTCTTTGGACCAAGGACTTATTTCCTTTTAGACAAGCACACTGGGGGCTTCTTGCCAGCCGTGAATGGGACCATACCACTGCTAGTGTGCAATCCCTAATGTGATGATGCAACCTACCTCTGACGCATTCTCTCTTTCTCAGTAGCGGGCTTGGGGTCCTGATCACTCAGACTTCACTCCAGAATTTAATGAATGTGCATAGTGCAGGGTGTGACATTACAGCACATGCATTCTCTCCCACCATCTACATTCTATAGTATGAATGGAAACTTGCATTTAGGCACTCTTGGGTGAAGAGGCTACTCTGTCCATATGCCTTGTCCAGCATCCTGAAAGAACAGCAATTGAGAGCCAAGCTATATGTGACAATAAACAATTCAGGGACAGTTCTGTGGATTTATATATTTATTACTCTTTACATAGCCAGTGCAGGAGTATGCTATTAATATTATGGGTCTATTATGCATTGACATGTGGGAGTATTCTTCATCATATTATGCATTGACATGTGGGAGTATTCTTCATCATAGTCTTGAGTAGCAATCCCTGCTCTCTATAGTCAAGCTGCTGTTGGTTCCAAGAAGAAAGCTTTCATTGGTACCTGAAACACTAAGTAGCAGCAATAGTGAGGGCAGCAGTTTAAAATTCCTTCCCTGCATGCCAATAATCAAGACTGGGTGGCTGAGATCCTATTTAACACTTATGACATCCAGGAGGGTCACAGCTCCAAGTTGGTTGGTTGAGTGAAGGAGCTTCACAGCATAACCTCACACAACCCTGTAGCAAGTTAATAGCTGTCTGAGTTGGGGTGGAGATGTGGTGGAGCACCATCTGTCTGCCTTAGCACAGGCTGAGGAAAAGAGTTGTATAAGGAGGTCATGGGTACTTCTTGCACGATGTTCGAGAAAGTTCTTATGGTGACCTAACCTCTGGTTGCATCAATATGTCACCAAAAGGATCCTGGGCCCATATCTGATACCTAACAAGCTAAGATCCTATATCAGGGTTACACAGCATAAATCTCCACATCTGGATTTGCATGTTGCTAATGCTACACAACATTTGCACAAAATGGCAACATCATAAACCAAATACATAAATCAGATGCCCAATGGAATGTGCATCAGAATGCATGATGGGATACACATCAGCATATCCAGTGGCACTACATGTTCTGTTCTGCTTCTGTGCCCTTGAACTGAATTTGGATGTTGCACACTGCACAAAAATGTCCAACCACTTCTGTAGGGGATCATACACACATCCCTACTGTAAGACACCAACAGGACTCCATCCACACTTTTTGGGTTGTTGTTTTTTTTTTTTAAAAAAAAATGTCTCTGGAAGTTTCAGTGACATGTTTAATATCCCCTATAGGATTATCTCCCATAGGGAAACTTGATCTTTGGGTCTGGTTTCTGAACAAATTACCAGCTGAGCTTTTGCCAGCTGAGCTTTTGAAGGATCTTAGAATCACTGAATCATAGAATTGGAAGAGACCACAAGGGCCATCTAGTTGAACTTCCTGCCTTGCAGGAATACCCAATCAAGTCATTCCCGACAGATGGCTATCCAGCCTCTGTTTAAAAACCTCCAAAGAAGGAGACTCCACCACACTCCAAGGCAGTGCATTCTACTGCCTAACAGCTCTTACTGTCAGGAAGCTATTCCTAATGTTTAGGTGGAAACTCTTTTCCTGTAGATTGAGTGCATTGCCCTGTGTCCTAGGAGATTTCCAGATAAGATTTTCGGGGCTATATATTCCAAAACAGCTCCGTTGCTGCCGCACGGCAGGGGAGCAGTTTTGGACGACGACGTTCCTCTGACAAACCCCTCCGTGTCACTTTCGTGACAGAATGGAGGAACAATCATGGGCAACAATCATGAGTGAAATATGATGCAGCTTCCTCCATTCTATCACAGAAGTGACACAGAGGGGTTCATCAGAGGAACAGCATCGTCCAAAACTGCTCCCCTTCCGCGCGGCAGCAACGGAGCTGTTTTGGAATATATAGACCCGAAAATCGCATCTGAAAATCTCCTAGCTCTTGATCTTGAATTGGACTCTGTATACAGAGCCAATTCCTGATTTCTCTGTGAACTGTAGGTTGCTTAATATAACTGCTTCCTCTCCTTCTTGTCCACAATCTCTGCCCCATCAGGAGCAGACAGAGAGAACTTTGGGTTTTTGCCGTACCCCTGTGGGTTGTTCTCTACTTTAAAGGGGGAAACATATGAAAACAAAGCTGTTTTCACACTTAACTCAGCACATCATGTGTAGCTAGGATATTATTGTCTTTTCTTTCCTTCATTTCTCCACGTCAGAATGAGTCTTACTAGTATGAAATACCCCGCACCAAGTCCTCATTAAAAATTCTCTCTTCCTCCTTTGATGATACGCAGATGCCAGGTGTCAAGAACTAGAGATCCATACAGTGGCCTGATGTGGTGATGCAGAAAATACATTTCCTCTTTAAAAAAAAATAAAAGCATTCTCTTAGCACTATTTTTAATGTTGGCTTTAATTTTGGGAATGACTAATTACCAAACTCACCACAGCAGAAGCTGAAAGAAATTGGAAAGTGAACAGGCTGGGGTGTCGATTGAATCTGGTTTCTGAAAAATTTGACAAGACTGTATTTTTGCAATGTCTGGAAAACTTTACTTTTTTTCTCTTCCTGCAAGTGGTTCCCAGGCAACTGATGATGATAGTGGCTAGCAAAGTTATTTTATGATTCTGTTTTGATGAACAGGTTGGTTTGCCCATTTCCTCCAAAATTCAATGGTACTTAACAACATGCTTCATTTTTTCTCACACTGTAAATGCATATGCTTGTTTTGGGATGACTGTTTTCAATTGGCTGATGGATCTTTCTATGTAGGGTCTGATGTGTTCCCCCTCTGAGGTGAGTCTATTTATTTTGAGATAAGGTTCCCCAAAAAGAACACAAGGAAGATTTATTTATTTTTTTGAAAAACATTCATGGCCTTTATTTCTTTTTTTAAAAAAAATGCATACAGTGAAGGGCCACAAATTCATTAATGAAACCTAATAGGAATTAATGGGTATTTCTAGCAGCAGAGAAAGGGCTAAACAACTTGCACAGAATAAATACACAAACAAAAAAGGGGGCATAATGTATCACTTTTCCCTGAAAGATGATGTCAACAAAATTAAGAGCATAGAATAAGGGACACAATCCTATATAGTCCAGTGTAATGTAGTATTTCTGTGTGCAGAACCATACTACATCTGGGGATCCACAGACACATACCCCATCCTTCCTCAGAGTCAGTTCAGTCCCCAATACCCAATGGCTATTCTCTGCCTGGTGGAGAGCAATGGCAAATTGGAAAAGCATCTGGTTATGTCTCCATAGCCAGACACAGAATGTTTACATCCTCTGCTGAGATCCTCTGGGGTCCTCCAGAAAGTCTCAGTGGATGAGGTGATCATTTTGCATCTGGCTGCAAGGACACAGCCAGGTGCTTCTCCAATCTCCCATCACAGTCCACCAGGTATGGTGTAGCCATAGTGTGGGGCTGCAGTCTTGGATGGTCATTAGCTGAAGAAGGGAACGCTAACCTCTGTGTCAACCAAAAAGAGATGCACACATGTGTAAGGTTGACTTACACTTGTGTATGCCACTAACAGACACTAACATGTCTGAAATATGTAGAACCACTGAATCAGTGGGGATTTGAAAAGTCAACATGTACCTTCCATTAATGCAATGAATCTTCCATTAATGCAATAGGCCTAGCCTAGATGGGGCTATCATTGGATTTAAGTATAGAAACACAGCAAGGCTTGGCTGGCATCCTGTTAGTGGCATACACAAGTGTAAGTCATAGAATCATAGAATCTAGGCTAGGCCTATTGCATTAATGGAAGATTCATTGCATTAATGGAAGGTACATGTTGACTTTCCAAATCCCCACTGAGTCAGTGGTTCTACTCTAGTTGACAGTAACAACTGGATTTAGGCACGAGTATTTCTCATGCTTAATACCTCAAGGTAAAAGTATGCTTTCCTAGTAAAGCAAGACGAAAGGGGACTCCACATGACACAAATAATCCAGTTTGGAAACTGGGTTATTTGCATGGCTCCTTCCTATGGAATGCTGGGATATGTAGTTTTACAAGGTCTTTAGTCTTCTCTGACAAAGCGTGTTGGTGCCTTACCAAACTAAAAATCTGAGGATTCCATAAGAAAGAGCCATGCAAACAATTCAGTTTCAACCTAGAATATTTCTCTAGTATGGATGTCCCCTCAGTTTTCTCCATTTGGCTTTTTAAAAAAATCTGGAACAAACCAAGTTCAAACTAGAAACCAATGGGCATGTAGGAAGGAACACACTAGAGAAATTGGCTGCTTGAAGCTGGTGGAGTTTGTCTGCCTCCCTTCACCATTACTGTATGACCGTGAAGAAGTGAATCCACCAGCGCAGTTTCCCAACTGGATTCTAACCCAGGTGTCCATGGGTGGGCTGCTGGTAGTAACCTATGCAAAATTATGTCTCCTTTAAGACAAAGTACAGGAGATAATTCTCTAGTCCTCTGTACTCCATCTAACCCACCCATCCCCCAGCAAAGATTAAACTCATCTGAGCTCTGAAGAGAAGGGAAGTGAGAGAGCATTCCATTTGTAAGTGCACCCTCATTTCTTCCCCTCTCCAAGCTGAGAGCAGCTGTTTCTTCATCACTTAAACTGCCCTCCCTCTACCTCCCTTCACCATTGGTAAGCAGCAGCCCTCCTTGGGCCTTGATAGTTGCCAGGACAGGGAGAGGACACAGAACTATGTGACTAGAGCATTACACTCTGTTTGTTCAACATAGTATCTCAGTCAGTGAGACCAATATTATTTGCACTCATGGAATGATACTGTTGGATGCTGTATTATCTTAGAAGAACTGAAAATAAAAGTCCAAGATATTACGAATTTATGTGGAAATAGGTTGGGGGGGAACCCCAATAAATATTTCATCATTTTACTGTTTATCTAAACTCCTGTGTTTCATGTTCAAACACTAAATGTATAATATAAGCTCAGTCTTTAAGTGGCATCCTACCAATAAACATTATGTCAACAGGATTTACTACCTAAGACTTCTTTTCAAAAAGGAAGGGTTGGGGCTGGAAAAGTGGACTCCAAGATATTCTGTGGGGTTGTCTACATGGGCAATATGCCCCCATCTTAGAGCCCTGCAGTCCTGATGATGCAGGGCTTTTGTCCCATACTGCCCTCAGATAGTACTCACCACCCCTGGGGCAAAAATGGGGCTAAGATAGGGGAAGATGAGATAGGGTCCTTTACCACAGTTTTTAAAAATACCCTCTTTAATCTGTTCCCTCTGGGAAAGAACAGGTTGAGCCCAGCATGACCACAGGAGCCTGTGCCAACAGGCTGGCCCATAGCTGCAGCTGCTGGTCTCCCTTGCTCTCTCCAGAGCAGGACTGCAACATGTGACCAAGGCTGGACACATGAAGGGGGCTTTGGTCACATGTTGTGTGCTGGGTTCCTGCCTTCAGAGAGAGCAAGGGAGATGCCGGAGGTGGCAGCTGCAGAGATGGGCTGGCATGCCGGTCTAGACTCCCCTCCCCATTTCATGGACGGAACAGGGGAGGAATGGGCCTGATCCATGGCCAGGATATGCCAGCAGGGACCCAGCATATCCTGGCTCATGCAAATGAGCCCTTTGTCCTGAAGGTTGGCCAAGAATTTGCACCAACCCTGGTCTTGACCCTGTGGGTGCTATGTGGTCTCCTTAAGCCTTACATATAAACTTAATATAATTACACCACTGTTTCCACCCAGTGAAAATGGGAACAGACTGATTTCTGCAAATGAAGCAGCTGATTTTCAAACTGGATCTCTGTCATTGTGGTTGGTGGCTCTGAGGCCTCTGGGGCCTGCTCCAGCTTTTAGTCTGAACTTTAAAAGAGATGGCCAAGGTGCTGACCCTATTTCAGAGCTAGGGTCCAGCACCTTAGATAGCATATTTAGCGTTCAGACAAAAGCCTGTAGTACATTCACCACCTGGCTGACCTCAGACTCACCAGCCTTCACTATTTATGCTCAGCTGGTCTGTCAATTCACCAAGCCTTTTGTGGGCAGAGAAACTGGAAACTATTTCACTCCATTTTTCAAAGAAAAAACACATTTCTATAAATTTGCAACAGCAATCACATATCCCTTGGATGTTTTCCCCTTCCCCTTAAGTTTATTGTTATTGCAAGTGACAACAAGAGCAACACTGACAAAAGCCTAGCTTCCATTTTGCATTTTCTACAATAGTATGGCCATTCTGGGACATGAAACATGGGTGGTGGTGGAGAGCTGGTAGCAAAAAGGAGAAGATTCAGATGAAATTAGTTTTCTGAGAGTGGTTTGTGAAAGACAACTCTGAGGAGTTTTTTCTCAGAAAGGGAGGGAAAAAAACACACTTCCCTGAAAATTGTTGTCTCAGTTCTAGTTAAACACACAAGAGCAGTCTAGCAGTCTGGGCATTCTTAATACATGGGATGATTGGAAATGGTCTGGGGGGGGCATGGGTTATGTAGTCATTGGCCTACCGTTGCTGAGTGGTGAGGAAGCTCTAATATGGTTCTCAGGAAACCCCAAGGTTCTCTAGACTGTGGTTCACTAGACCACACTTTCACATGCTTTCACTGCTTGGTCCATGCCATACCAGACAGATGCTTTAGTCTTCTTGCTTTGTGAATGTGAATGATCTTATCGTCTTGATTTTGGAAGGCACACTTCAGAGCAGTGATTCAGCCATCTCTGGAAAGTTGTGATTCTTCTCTCCTTCAAAATCACACTGGGTGTGATTCATCAGCTATAGTAAAGGTAAGATTCTTTTAAAGTTGAGGGAGGGGGGACACCTAGGAAAAAAAAGTCAGAGCTTGGAAAAGTTATTATCTGGGCTACGACTCCCAGAATCCTTCAGCTAGCATGGCTTTGCTGGCTGTAATATCCTAGGAACTGTAGTCTAAAAAGTGTAACTCTCCCTTTCTGCTAAAGAGTCACAAAGAAGTTCATTAATGAAGCCAATTAGGAGTGAACTGTTTTCCTAACAGCATGAAGGATCTTTAAAAATCACAGGGGGTGGGAATGCTGAACAATGCTGGTCACATATTAAGGTGTCAGGGAGCAGAAATGTTCAACAGTAGAGTGAATCTGATGGAAGAAGTATTTTCAGGTTCCTGCAAGATGGGCTAGAATCCTATTCTGACATGAGCACATGTAAATGAACTCCACATGGACATGTATGTTTACTTTTGGACAGGACATAAGGATCTTTTCACTAGCCCCTTGTGCACCATCCCCCCCCCAAAAAAAACACCTCCTCAACATCTGTCAAACCCCAGGAACTACTAATGTTGCCACTTACTGGCCTGGGATGGAAAGAGGTGAAGAAGCAAATGGTTTTGTCTGTGAGGGGGAAAGAAACATGGGTGTACAGTTGTCCCTTCACATTTGCTGGGGTTTGGTTCCAGGACTGCCCGTGAATACCCAAATATGTGAATACTCAAGTCCCATTATATGCAATAGCATAGCAAAATGGTGTCCCTTATATAAAATGGCAAAATCAAGGTTTTCTTTTTGGATTATTATTTTTTTAAGAATATTTTCAAGCCGTGAATACTTAAATCAGTGAATGCCAAATCCGTGAATATGGAGGGACAACTGTACTCCTTCTGGAGACTCTTCATCTGGGGAGACACTCATTTTTCCTCCTCTTGCAGCCACTTTTGTATCACATCTGTCACTTCTTTCTCCCTTCCCCATGTTCAGTAAATGGCAGAAGCAATACTTGACTACTGCTGCAGGGATGGAGAGCATTACACCCCATGTGTCTACAGAGCATTACACTCCATACTTACAATGAATGATTTTGTCTTTTATTTAGTATAGTTACGGGGTGGAAAAAAACAGGTGCTGGAACTAGAGTTTCTGGGTATGGCTCTACCAAGGGGCAGGTGAAAGGAAAAAATGAGACAAGTTGATACCTGTGGAAAACAGAGGGGGAGAGAGAGAACTGTAGATGCCAGCCAATCTCTCTCTAGATGCTAGAGAGTAGCAGAACAACAACAAAAAGTGTGGAGACCATAAAGTGTGGCAAACCGTGATGAACTGAGTCAGTAGTGTTCAATTACTTGTGCATTTATTTAAAGCATTCCCCCATCTTCTCAGTCAAATGACTCCCAAAATAGTTGATGCATACCATCAATAAATGCTTACCAATAGAATGCTGACAACTGGAAAAGAAACAACACAAAATGAAAAAAGTGTTGGGAAGAAAAGAGTGGGGAAATTAAGTATACCTTCAGCAGGGTTGGCAGGAATGAAGTAGCCCTGCTTTCTATAATCCTTGGCTTCTGTTACAGCATGCTAGAATGGTTGCTGAGGGCACATTCTGATGCAGAGAATGTCCCACTAGCAATAAATCCTTGAACTTACTCATTTATACTGATGGCATGGTCAACATTTTGTCTTCTCTCCCTTCATTTAAAGACCCTGAGAAGATGGCCCCCAAAAGTGTGGTCCTTGGTGTTTACATCTTTGCCTTTGTGATTGGACTCCCTTCCAACCTCCTGGCCTGCTACTCATTCCTGAGGAAAGTGCGAGAGAAGCCGGTCCCTATAGACATCCTCTTGCTCAATTTGACCATATCTGACCTCTTCCTTCTGCTCTTCTTACCCTTCAAGATGGTGGAGGCTGCCTTAGACAACTCATGGCCTCTCCCTTACTTCCTTTGCCCTCTGGCCAACTTCTTCTTCTACAGCAGCATCTACCTCAGCACCCTCTTCCTCATGGGGATCAGCATGGAGCGCTATCTGTGTGTCACCCACCCTGTCAAGCACAAGTTAAACCACAGGCCAACATATGCCAAAGTGACCAGCTTCTTCTTCTGGTTTCTGGCCTGTTCCCACTGCTTCAGCATTATTTATGTGGTAGAATACTATGAAGGGACTGAGAGGAAACCTGACAACAACTGCACGTGTTACAAGAACTTCACTGCCAGCCAGCTCCCCATTGTCCTTCCTTTTCGCCTGGAGATCTGCATTGTCCTCTTCTTCATCCCTTTCATCACTACCCTTTTCTGCTACATCAGTGTTATTCGCATCTTGGCCTCCATGCCCAACATCAAGCCCCAGAAAAAGCAACGGGCCATGGCCCTAGCCTTTGTGACTGTGCTCAATTTTTCCCTGGCCTTTGCTCCCTACAACATCTCCCATATTGTGGGTTTTATTCAGAATAAGAATCCTTTCTGGAGAGTGGAGACATTATTTCTCACCTCCCTCAACACCACCCTGGACCCTGTGATCTTCTTCTTCTCTTCTGCCACCATCCGTCAAGTCTTTACTGAGTGTTGGCTTGGGACATGCTCTTATCTCCAGGCCTTCATGCCAGAGTGTCTTTTTCCTTGTTGTTGGGTTCCTGATGACAAGGATGAGGAAGAAGACAGGAGATCCATTTCCAATCTTGAGATACAATCAGGAGAGGATGCTGTATCTTCTGTTATAACTGCACAACAGAGACCTAGAACATCAGAACAGAGATGACTCTGCAAGGATCTTCATGTTTTGAGCTTTCTACAGATTTCTTGAAGTGAGGATGATGATCTATTTCATTTCCACACAGAAAAATAAAGATTTTTCAAAAGTTTTCTCCACACTGAATGAGATTTCAAATGGTTTGTGGGTTTTTCAATGGGTTGTAAGACCTTGGGTGGGGCAGGGACACTATTGTGAAAGAAACAATGGAAAATTAATCCAATTATCAGTACAAAGTAGAATAAACCCATGAAATGATGGTTTACCTATGTGTTGTGTCAGCATTCAATAATTGATTGAATGGGTCTAACTCTATTTGCAACCAGCTGCTGTTTTCTATGCAAAAAAAAAAAAAAAAAAGCACCAAAAACATTTTTGCATAGATACTTTTTTTTTAAGCAAAAGGCTCTGAAATGCAACAACAGCAACAATCTCATTGTTTGATAATTTTTTAAAAAAAAAATAGTCTCAGTGTGTTTTAGAAAGAAATCTAAAAGGGACCTAGGCTGGAGGTTCATTACAATTATGTCCAGAGGTGATGAAAACAACAACAACAACACCCTAACTACACTGGGTGGAAATAAAGACAAGGTGATTCCTGCAAATCAAGCTGTTAAAAACACAACAGTTGGTCAGTTTTTGTTTTGGTCAGTTTTGTTGTTTGCACTGGGCAAGGCCACTTGGCAACCATCACAACACTCCCCTATGGTTCTCTTCTGCAGGGAACAATTGGCAGTGCTGGACATGACAGGTTCTGCAGAGGCTTGTCCTCTGAGGGCTTCCCAGAAACCGCTAGTGTTCACTAGACCATAGTTTCATCTTATTTTGATTACTTGGTCAATATGGTTGTGATCAGAATTGGGATGAAACCCCCATAAGGACCAAAGAGGAAGGATGCTTTCCCCATCTTTGGTTAGATTCCATATATCTTAGGACTTTACCACACTACACTATTATAGCACTATTATTCCACTTTAACTGCTATGGCTGCCTCCTGTGGAATCCTTTGATTTGCAGTTTAGGGAGCGGCATTTAGCATTCTCAGCCAGAGAGCTCTTAGGCCTCACTAAACTACAAACCCCAGAATTCCACAGGAGGGAGCCATAGCAGTTAAAGTGGAATAACAGCACTATAACAGTATAGTGCGATTATGGAGATTATCAGATGCAGCTAATGTGGTGCCAAAACAACACCAGAAGAATACAAAAGGATGCCAATATCACACATCATCATCCTTTTGGGTTCCACTGTTGTTCTTGTGGCATTTCTTTTTATTGATGGTCTGGAGCTGTAAATGGATTGCCTGTCCCATTTTGGTGCCGGCATTGCCAGCATCTGAAACCTCGCATCATTTTTGACTCATGAATACAGTGTCAATGGCAGAACACTTCCAGGTGGGATCATGAGAGCCAGGTAGGCTACCCTCTCTTTTGTCCTGAGTTACTTGTTAGTTTTTTAGTGTGTGTATGTGCTTTTGTGAACTTTTTTGTGTGTTTTTTTTCTTTTTCTTTTTGAATTTCCCACGCTTGTGGCTTCTCACAAGAACGGGAGGATTTCAGTCCAGGAAGTGAATAGAGCTCCGTTAGAGATCTGTTCATGCCTGGGCTGCCTTTGGACGCAAGAGAAGGTAAGTCTGATGGTGAGGGTTATTGTGCCAGGACAGGGACAGGTCTGGAGATTGTGGGACAGGAATGCTTTTTGTATTTCTGTCTGATAATCTCGAAAGATCCTAGTCACCCACCTCAGACTCCTGAGTGTTGGTTCTTCAAAGAATGGCAGGTTTTCTAACCATTTCTCTGCAAGGTACTCAGAAGAAGCACATTCTCCTACTTCTTACAATGAAGCTACAAGAAGCCCCTGCCTTCTGATTGCTTGTTATCTGACCACTCACTCTTTCGACACTTGCAAGTTAAGGACAAGTTACGTTAATTCGATGAGGTATCCACTCTTTTGACAGTTCTTGCCTGTGGAGAATTGCTTGGGACTGACCCAACACATGTGCACTGCTTGAAAAGTGAGCTGAAGGTGGGGGGCTGAGAGACTTTGCAATCAGTGTGTGGGCAGGTGGATACAGGCACACGCAGGCAGTCCCAAGTGAGCCACCACAATTCCCTCATGTTCCCTATATGGGTTCTGCTTTTCAACCAATTCCAGCTTCTGAAACTGCTGCAGTCCCTAGCCTGTCGGATAAGTGGAAACTTCCTATACTTATTGTTGTGGTCAAATTCTCAAATAAGAAGTAAAAATGATTTGTCAACATCTGATTTGTTGCTGATGTGCATTTCCTTTTTTTAAAAAAAAAATTATTAACACACACACATTTTTCTTTCTATCTAAAACACACACATTACAAAAAAGAAAGAAAAACAAACAATATACTATAGAAAAATTACAAAAATACACATAATGGAAAAGAAAAGGAATAATAACGCTACGCAAACTAAACATCAGTCTATCGACAGATGACTTCCTACCCACCCCCGCGGCCAAACTGGAAACTTTTTAAAACCAACATCTACTATACTTCTTCATTATTCAAAAAGAAAATTTAATATCTTTGCTACTTAAATACCATATATTTCTTAATTGATCTATTCTAGTTTTAACTTTCTAAGCCAACAACAAAAAATGATCCCCAGTGCATTTGTATATAAGTGATTAACATTTCCCAATCTTTCTTAAAAGTTTCTAAACATTTTTCTTTAATCAACATTGTTAACGTGTCCATCTCTAAAAGTTCGTACGTCTTTATGAGCCAATCTTATTTCTCATGGAAAGACACTCAGAAATGCACATCATCCCAACAGTGAAAAACTGGCTTTATAGGCCACAACCAGAACTTTGACTTGGGCTTGGAAACAAACCTTCAGTCATTGGAGCTGTTTCAACAGGGGAATTATACGTTCCCTGTAGCAATTCCCTGTTAACAATACGGCTGCAACTCTTTCAATACTGGAAAAAGAAAGAAAACCCACCAATCAAGCAATGGCATTTAAAAATATTGAATATGTTAGAAATAGATAAATTAATTGTTTAAGTGAGAGGTGGATCATTAAAAAGATACTATCATGACTGGAATAAGGCACTACAATACTGAAAAGAAAATGGTGCTCAATGGAAGATATAAGGTATAAATACATAGATGATATAAGGTAGAATACAATACTGATGGATGCAATATAAATATTATAATTAAGTAGTATAGTATAGTAAGTAGTATAGCATGAAAGTACTGCAACTCCCACACATCATGCTCTGAGCACTCCATAATAGTGATCAACAGCTGTGCTCATAGCCCTCTCTACTGGACCCTACTAGCCATTGCTTGTTTTTTTGTAAAATTTCCACACACGATTTCTACAGTCCCTGAGAAGCATCCCCACTTCCCTCCCCACTCCATTGTGTTGGGTGTGAGGAGTGATATGGGGGTGAATTCTTCACCAGTGCCTCTAATTCCCATATACTTTCCACCATCCCACTGGCCATGCTGAGTGGCCATTTTGCATGTGGGTGGGCAAGCACCATCTCTGATGGCCATTCCCAGATACATAATCTGATATTCCCTATAATCTTCCATGGATTTTTCTAGCCTTTCTGTCATAATTTTGAAGTGTCTTCCCCACCCCCACTATCCGTCACTGCTCAAAGGTGACACACTGGTGTTTTCTCCCTACAGGGTGCTCCAGAGTGTAAGGAAGGGGAATGCTCTATGCACTGCAGAAACAGATTCTTGGCTAGGCACCCAGCAAGATATCATGCAAGCATGTGCACTCTTTTTCACTTGTGGCTATTACTTACTTCTGGACACAGGCTGCAGCTAACTGGAAGGCTATCAGGGCCAACCTAACCCCATATTTTTTTTTACCTGCAGTCGGACGAACGTAGGGCATCTGAGCAAGCTATCAGGCAGCTGTGTGGTTTTCTTTGCTATAATCATATGTTTCCCTCCTCAGTTTTAGGCTGCTGTTGCTGTTACAGCCCATACAGGCACAAGAGGAAGTGTGAACAGCATACACCACACAATAGGTCATGGAGCACTTTCACATCATGTCTGGCCCTAACAAATGTTGCATGATTTGTTGACAAGCTCTAGAAAAACTGGCACAATTGACTGAAACAATGGAAATTGGAAATCTACCCCATTGGCTGGCTTGGACCACATGAGACCACGTGGCTCCACGTGAAACCAGTTCCTATTGGTTAGGGGTGATGAGGCATGCTCCTAGAGGTGTTACATGACCCCACTGGGGTAAATCGGGGCTTAAATCTACTGGTGTGCCTTAGAGGAAAGGGGAACAATCCATGTGAGGTGGGAATTACCATATGGTGGGAAGCATACTGCAACATGTTATGAAATACAGTGCTTTATGCTATGCTTGGTTGCCCTGGTATGGGAGAATCTTGCCCTTCGTTTTTGGGCTTGGCACAACTGTTGTGCTATTGGGAACAACAGTAGTTTTGCACAATTTCTAGGCAAAAACTACATTGGTGTAAAGGGAAGACTCGGGGTGGTATGGCTAGAATAAAACCTACCAGATGCCCTTTGTGTTGTACGTGGCACTGAGGCCTCAACTCCACATTGCCTTCGGTGTCTACCTTCATGAACATACCAAGGCTACTCTCAGAAAGCAAGATCTCCATGTTCACTCTCAGCCCTTAATCAAAATTGAGACTGTAGTAAAGAAATCAAAAGACTAAGATTTGGAAGGGCTATTTTTGTGGTTTAAGGGATTTGGAAATGTTACTGGGGGGGGGGAAGGAACACTGCATTTACTACCTGTTTAAGCCAGTTTTCTCAGTTTTCAAGTAACAAACCCCCCGAAAATCAGAGCAGAAAGAAGAGCTGGGGCTCTGGGGTCTTCTGGGGCCTTTAGGGAATCAAAACTGGATCTTTCTCTCTCTCTCTCTCTCTCTGGCTTTTCTTCACAAACGAAGATTCAGGAAGGACTCATCCCGCGCTTTCTGCAAGTGTGCTGATGACTAAAAAGGCCAATCCAAGATAAACAAGTCCGGTTGCAGAAAGCACAGCAGAAGGTCTCCTTGGGTGATGTTTCTGGTTTGTGAGTGTTTCTGCGTTGTCGTTTCTCTTCAAGACTTGTTCGGCGGGAGTTCTCAAATAAGGCTGCAGCATTGTGGATAGTGCATCTCCATGCCTCCCGATGTGAGGCGGACCATTGTTGGTGATCAATTTGGCCGAGCCTGAGATATTGTTTCAGGGAGTCTTTGTATCACTTTTTTGGAGTGCCTCTCTTATGCTGACCCGTGGCGAGTTCACCGTAGAGTACTATTTTTGAGAATGATGGTCCTCCATCCTAGAAATGTGCCCTGCCCAGTGCAGCTGTGTTCTCAGGATCATGGCCTCAATGCTGATGATCCCTGCTTGCTCAAGGACAGCAACATTAATCACATAGTCAGTATGAGGGCATGATCCAATCTGTCTCTTTCATGTGGGAATGCAACTTCATAAATTTAGATTACATCTGCACTGCAGAAATAATCCAGTTTGACATTGCTTTAACTGCCATGGCTTAATGCGATGAAATTCTGGGATCTGTAGTTTTGTGAGATATTTAGCCTTACCTGTTAGAGAGCTCTGGTGCCACCACAAACTACAAATCCCAGGAGGTTTTGTGGGAGGAGTGAGAAATTGGGATATTTTAAAAGTAGCTGAAAAACTGGGATAATGGAGGATTAATTTGGACTGCCCCTGCCAAATAGGGACAGTTCATAGAATCATAGAATCATAAAGTTGGAAGAGACCATAAGGGCCATCTAGTCCAACCCCCTGCCATGCAGGAACACACAATCAATGCACACCCAACAGATGGCCATCCAGCTTCTGTTTTAAAATCTCCAAAGAAGGAGAGTTGGAAGGTATGCTGTTTATACAATAAGATATCACTACAGGCCAACACTGAGAATGGCATCTAGGGCCTGTCTACACTTCATAAATACAGTAGTTTGACACTACTTTATTCACCATAGTTATGTCCTATGGAATCTTGGTATTTGTAGTTTGGTGGGGGTATTTAGCCTTTTCTATCAGAGAACTCTGGTGCCTCTGCAAACATCAAATACCAGGATTCCATAGGATAGTACTATGGTGTCAAACTGCTGCAGTGTGGACAGGCCCAAGGTTTAGACAACTCATCTTCTTTGTAGTCCACTGCCAAGGCCTTAAGAAAATTTTCGAATAAACAATAGAGGGAAATGCTAAGCAAGTACAGCAAGAGCTACATATGACTTCAGAAGAGGAAACTTCTCAAGAATGATAGATTTGCATAAAAAGGAAGTTGAAAGGGAGAGGCAAGGGGTCAAATATTTCCAAATTTCAGGGGAGCTAGTGAAAACCACAACAGAAGAACACGTAGCATGGAAAGATATCAAATCCAAAAGCTCACCAGCCTGGTCAACAAGCATGGTCAAGGAGGCTGTGTGTGAGAGAGAGAGAAAGAGAGAGAGGTTTCCTTTAGGAAGAGGAAGATGTGACCAAGCCAGAACAAAAAGGAATGCAAACTTGCACCAGTTGTAAGAGGGGTTCACACAGAATTTTGAAGTGCATATTGCTAATAACATCAAAACTAAAGATAAAAAAAAAATACAGAAAATAGATCAGTAGCAGGAAGCCAAGTAGGGAAGCACCAAAAGTAGACTGGATGAGTGCAAGGAGCAGGACTAGGTTACAGGGGAAGCGCCTGCTGCCACCAGGATTTTCGCTTTAGCGAGTGATTGCTAAGGCAATGAAACGGGGGTTTATGCTATCTTTTTTCCTCTTTCTTTTTGGGGAAAGATGAAATATCACTTGTACGCATCATAGAAATAGGATTTTTTTAAAAAAAGGTCAGTGATGGCAAATTTAAAAATGCAAGTAATCCATTTCTTTTTCTTTTGTGTAGACATGGAGCAGGTCTGTCCCTGCTGCTATGAAGCCCAAAGGCCCTATTTTGGCAGAGTTCATCACTGACTTTTAGAGTTTGGTTAATGGCTAGATGTGGAATGTAACAGCTTTATTCCTCCATTAGGGGGTGCTGGTTCCCAAGGTAGAGACAGGTTTGCTTTTGAAGGTGTGGAAGAGGAAGATTTAAACTTCTCAATCCCATCTGTGGTTTGGCTAAACACTCCTAGCAGTAAAAAGCAGTCTAAAGTCACTAAGTGCAAAAGTCCATTTCCTCAGAATAAGCTCAGAAGAGCACTGTATAAACATCCTCCCACAATTTGCTTAATTGAAGCTGGTGACAGAACTATTCGCAAGACAGCCTGTCAACAATGTGGAGAGACCATAGAATCATAGAATCAAAAAATTGCAGAGTTGGAAGAGACCATGAGGGCCATCCAGTCCAATCCCTTGCCACACAGGAAATCACGATCAAAGCATCCCTGACAGATGGCCATCCAACCTCTGTTTGAAGACTTCCAAGGACGGAGACCCCACCACGCTCCGAGGGAGTGTGTTTCACTGCTGAACAGCTCTTACTGTCAAAAAGTTCCTCCTCATGTTGAGGTGGAATCTCTGTTCCTGGAGCTTGCATCCATTGCTCTGTGTTCCAGTCTCCGGAGCAGCAGAAAACAAGTCTGCTCCATCCTCAATGTGACACCCCTTCAAATACTTAAACAGGGCTATCATATCACCTCTTAACCATCTTTTTTCCAGGATAAACATACCCAGCTCCCTAAGTCTCTCCTCATAAGGCATAGTTTCCAGACCTTTTACCATTTTAGTCGCCTTCTCTGGACACACAATTTTTCAATATCCTTTTTGAATTGTGGTGCCCAGAACTGGACACAGTATTCCAGGTGAGGTCTGACCAAGGCAGAATAGAGCGGCACTATTACTTCCCTTGATCTAGACACTATACTTCTATTGATGCAACCCAAAATCACATTGGCCTTTTTAGCTGCCGCATCACACTGTTGACTCATGTTCAACTTGTGGTCTACTAGGACTCCTAGATCCCTTTCGCACATAGTCTCATTTAGCCAGGTCTCCCCCATCCTATATCTATGTATTTCATTTGTTCGCCCTAAGTGCAGTACCTTACATTTCTCCGTATTGAATTTCATTTTGTTAGCTTTGGCCCAGCTCTCCAGTCTATCCAGGTCATTTTGAATTTTGATCCTGTCCTCTAGGGTATTAGCTACTCCTCCTAATTTGGTGTCATCTGCAAATTTGGTAAGTATGCCCCTAATTCCGTCATCCAAGTCATTGATAAAGATGTTGAATAGCACTGGGCCCAGGACAGAACCCTGTGGCACCCCACTGGTCACATATTTCCAAGACGAAGAGGAGCCACTGCTGAGCACCCTTTGGGTTCGACCGGTCAACCAATTACAAATCCATTGAACAGTTAACTTGTCTAGCCCACATTTTACAAGCTTGTTTGCAAGAATGTCATGGGGAGCCTTGTCAAAGGCCTTACTAAAATCAAGTTATGTGATATCCACAGCATTCCCTTCATCTACCAAGCTGGTAATTTTATCAAAAAAGAGGTCAGATTAGTTTGGCATGACTTGTTTCTCTGAAACCCATGTTGACTTTTTGTGATTATGATATTGCCTTCTAAATGTTCACAGACTCTCTGTTTAATGATCTGCTCTAGAATCTTCCCTGGTATTGATGTCAGAATAACTGGACGATAATTGTTGGGATCCTCCTTTTTCCCCTCTTTGAAAATGGGGACAAAGTTTGCCCTCCTCCAGTCTGCTGAGACTTCTCCTGTTCTCCAAGAGTTCTCAAAGATTATTGCCAATGGCTCTGAGATTACATTTGCCAGCTCTTTTAATACTCTTGGATGTAGTTCATCTTAGATGCGAAGTCTGTCTTTGAAAGTGGTCAGATAATTTTACAAAGCTCTTTGCAAGAACAGGAATTCACAGTTCCATTGTAGAGAGGGGTAGATCTGTCAAACTGATTTCCATACATTTATTCCTTTTGCCATAATCCAAGTTTCCTGCAGTTTTTTTTTAAATGTGGTTTTGTGTGTACTTTTCAAATGAAGAAACTATTAGGTGCAAGCCTCTCAGAAATCTCTGTGCACATTTTTAAAATGTTGTTGGGTGCATACTTTTACTTCCACTGAATGTATTGTAAATCCAGAAAAGAATAGATTTATAGCCACAAATTGTGTCTTTCTGTGTTTGGTCTTGGGGTGTTAAAAAAAAAACTAAGGTAGGATTGTTTATGCAGGAGATTTGAAATTTGAAATAACACCCTCAATGAAAGAGTGGTCTATCAAATTAACATAAATGATATATTTAGACAACCTAACACAAATTATGGAAAAAAATGGTTTAAATACTATTGCAGAAGATTGGAAGATATTAAAAGATAATTTTAGAAAAGTCTGGGACAATGGGCCTCATTAGATTTCTCGACTAATTTATAGATATAAGTGGTGAATAGGTCTGTTACAAGAAACATAAGATACGTTGTTGTAAAAATGAAGTTAGTACAAAAAAAGTAGGTCAAATAGATGAATATATTTTGATTGAACTACAAATCTTAATGGGAAGTAATACATGAAGAAAGATGATTGAAGAATGAAAGAAAGAAAGAAAGAAAGAAAGAAAGAAAGAAAGAAAGAAAGAAAGTTTAATATAAAACAGAATGAAACATGAAAAAGAATAATAAGGATGTATGTTATTATAATTTAATGTGCTGGATGTAAGTATTGTATGCATGTATTTTTTAATATAAAATGCTTTGTCTTTTTTATTTTTTATATTTGAATTAAAAATGAATTTTAAAAAACTAAGCAGAGTGAAGTTAATCTCCCACATCTACCTATTTCTTGGAGAAATAAAGATTAGTGGGAATATGTGTCCTGAGTTCTAATTCTGACAGCTAGTATACCCAAAATGAATTTGAACAGATGGGGTTAAATTAGTTAAATGTGTTGCAGTTCAAAGATGCACACTAATGATGTACAAATGGAGCCTGCTGTTAAAAAGAACCTTATTAGCCCACAATATAGAGGCACAAAGAGCTAGTGTCCTGTAATGGTTTGAGTACTCGACTAAGCCTCCGAGAGACCAGGATCTGAATCCCTGCTCAGCCTTGGAAACCCTCTCGGTGACCCTAAGCAAGTCGCATTCTCTCATCTTAAGAGGAAGGCAATGAGAAACCTCCTCTGAAGAAATCTTGGCAAGAAAACCCTAGAATAAGGTCACTGTTTACTACAGTCCACTTGAAGGCACATAACAACATAAAGGCACAAAAAAATCTGTGCAAGCTTTCAGAACCCAGGTTTTTTTCCATTGGATAAAGATGTTCAGAAAAACAATAACATGTGGTTCTCCATGTGAAATCCAAATTGGCTTTATTGACTTGCTTTGCCTGGCCCAGCACTGAAATTCAACTCCAGCTCTAACAGTATGAAGGTGTTACCTGCCCTGATACCCCCTCCTTTCCAATAATTCATCAATTGGCCATATTTCATATTGGCTTTCCACATGGTTGGCAGTAGACCAGGGCTTCCCAAATGCAAGGACTCAAGTTGTGCTCAGAAAACCTAAGGAAGAGGTCATCCCAAATTCCCAAAAGACATGTCTGGGTAGTAATTATGCAGACCACCCTTGGACTGTTAGTGTCCACTCACTGTTGGCCCACTGAGAGACACCCGGCACAGCCTGGGGACGAACTAACCCAGGTGCAGCCAAACAGCAGTACTGTGCAGCAGAATGAGCAAAAAGAGTAACTTGGGAACAAATGCTTCAGCTAGCAGGTGTTTCAATGCTCTGGCCCACTTTCACACACAAGAAAAAGACTTACAGACTGTGAGGTTCATCCAAAGATATTTGGAGGCCTTTATCTTCAGTTGCAATATAAACAATGTATATACACATAAACCTCATCATCTTAACAGCAATATCTCCAGCATACACCAATGCACACACTGTGCAACTTGTGGTTTAACTATATAGGAGTGATTATATATTAGCCCTCTGTTTAGCCACAGCTGTGACCAAATCCACTTCACCTGTGCTAGTATGTGGTCTCTTGCTTCAATATTTTCCTTTGTCCTTAAAGCAATAGTACCCTGACAGGTAGTTAGGGTGGAAAGTTACTAATTCTGGATGTACCTGGAAGTGAGTCAATCATGTATTTGGACATTCTTTGATCTGCAAAACCAGTTTTCCTCCCCACCTCTCCTAGAACAATAGAAGGTTGCCTGATGCCCATTAGTCTTAATGTCTCTGTCATTAGCAATCATTAACATAGCTGGAGCTTACATTGTCCAACTGTGGGAAACTCCAATAAACATTGCATTCCACTCATAACAACCCTTCAGGGGGAGTATCGAATATAAATATCACCCCAAAATACAGACAATGTGTGCTCAGTTTCCCAGAGGTCGTCACTCTGTTGGTTCACCTGGCACGCATAGCCACCCTACCCCAAATTGGGAATCCACTTGTTAACACACTGGTTTGAATTTTTTCACATTTTTTTTATTTCTGTTACCTACCCTGAAAGCCCCCATCTTGAAATATCAAATAATTGGCTATATTTAATGATTTGGCTCAGTGTGGCCATCCATCTGGTTACAGGCAAACCAGGATCCCCTAATACTAAGGTGGGATTCATGCAAGACCAAGGGAGGGGCTTCCTTTGGCAATTCCCCAAAAACCAAATACTCAGATCAGAACTTAACAGTTGGACATGAGTCAATCACTATTCCACTCAATTATAGCAGATAATGCTTGTAAAACAGGTCCTTCCTCTCCTGCTCCCCTCCAACAAAAGACCTTGCCTGTTCCTATGCAATTCTAAAAGCATCAACCATTAATGATCATTAACTCTTCCAGAGTACCCTTTGTTTTGGCCTGGGAACCTCCGAGTACCATTGTATTTCACTCAAATTCCTATCCCTTTAGGGGGATTGTATCATATAAATATCACCCTAAAACACCACCCATATTGTGCACAGTTCATCTTCCTCTCGACTCCACATCAGTCAGCATAGCCATACGGTTTCCCAGACCCCTTTGCTTTCAGATTACTTCACAATCTCAGCTCTGCAGGATCAGTACAGTATAACCTACTATAACCCTTACTATATTCCTGTATCCAAATACTTCCTACTATTTTCAATAGCCTTGTGTGAGTGTTGGAAGCCTGAGTGTTTGCATGAGTATTGTTGATATTATTTTCCAATAAAGATCATTTAATTGTACATTCTGGCTTAGTCTCCTCCATTATTACCAGTTAATAGGTTAAATGGTCCCACTGCTGCCCGATCTCTTGCATACCAAGTTGAGTAGCTAAATTTCCCAAGTTAATATTAAGACACCAGAAGGTCCCCATGTCCCCCTATGCAATTTGAATAATATTTCTGACCCAGGTGTGGCCTAAAGTGGATCAGGGGTAGGGCAAAAATAGGCTTTCAAATCATTGTACATTGAGCAGTTGGACATTGTCCTTTCTTTCTTTAGTCAGTAGAGATTGCCCGTGAATAAAATATGGTGCTGCGGCTTCCGAAGCTTCACGGAAGTGTCACGGATGATTTCGTGAGAGGGAAGGCAGCGTCCAAAAACGACCCCCTGCCGTGCAAGAGTGCCGTCCCTCTCCCGGAAGCTCCTCCCACAGTAGTCACAAAAAAATGCTGTCTGAAAATGTCCTAGGACTTGGAAGGGCAGGTGAATTTTCTGCATGGTTCGTTGGAACAACAGGTATTCTCCATGAATTCTATGAGGGGTATTTTAACTTTCTAGAGAACCCCTGCTGCAGTTTCAATCTGTGATATTCTGATGGCTGAAGTGGTTTAGGAGATTATCAGATGCAAAAAACAAAAATCCTAGGAAGGTTGGGAGGAGGACGCCACTGTACCGCTGCAGGCTGGTGATACTGCACAACGCCATCCTCCTCTCATCCTTCATTTGTTCCCTCTGTGCTGGAGGGATGAAAAAGACACCATTTTTTATTGACGGAAACTTCTGTCAATGAAAAGCGGTGCCTTTTTCGTCCCTCCAGCACAGAGGAAGCATGGAGGAAGGATGAGAGGAGGACGGGATGTGAGGTATTGACCACCAGAAGCGAGACAGTGGTAGCGTTCTCCTGACCTCCCTGTGGTTTTTTTAAGAGCATCTGATAAAGTCCTTAGCCTCCATCTCCTGTTGCTCAGGTTCTATGAGGAATGGTATATGTTCTGATGTATGGTTTATGTTCTGCTCCCAGGGCAGGGTTGCCAGCTTCCTCTGGTTCTGACTGGAGTCTATTATAGTGAATCTCCTCTTCCCTTTCCTTATCTGAGGAGGCTTCTTCCAAGTAGGACAGAACATATCTGCACACCATAGGCAAGTGCAGGAATCCAGCTGACAGGTGGTCCAAGCGATAAGTTAAGATGGTTTATATCTTTTAGGGCTTATTTCATTAAGTGTCTTGTTTTCCTTCTTTTCCATTTCTATATGGGTCACCCACCCACACACACACACACACACAGGGGGGAATCTGAGTATTTTGTGTGCATTTTTGTCAATTGTATTAAATTTTGGATAGATGCACCATTAACTAAAGCAGACCTGCACAACTTGGCAATAGGTAGATGCCAAAATTAAAATAAGCTAAACATCTAAGGGTCACACATAGGTTTTTAGTGGCTCACTTTCCAAGTAAAGGTAAGAATTAGATAGTGTTGTTAATGCTTCCTTAGAGGCATGGTTGCCAGCTTTTCAATAAGCTCTGCAAACTGTGTCTATAATGTTGGTTGGCTTTATGTACAGAAGAGCAGCAAGAGATAATGTTTCCCTGCTCCCTACCAGAGAAAGCTGTACCTCATGTGCCAGCCAGCCCATGGAGGGTCTTAAAGGCAACCATAAGACTAGCCCAGCAGTTATTTTTTCCTCCTTCTCAGTTAGCAATCCCATAAAGTGGCAACCCAAGATTCTGTGTGGACAAGCCACCACGGGAACATCTTACTCTATTTCAAAACTATACTTGAAACTAGAACAGGAGCAGCACAAGCCAGAAATATAAGCAACAGCAGATGCCAGGGAAAGTTGAGCAAATGAGACCCATTCCACATAGCAGCCTGCGATAATAGCCTCAGCACTCAGGACAAGCCCAGAGAATCATTCACCACAGACGCTCCCCTCTTCCCAGGCCTTTGATTCCCAGCCTCAATGCCACAGCCTCCAGCAGCAAAGCAACTTGCCGCCCGGATAGAAAGTAAGGGAAAGCAAATGGATTTCTTTCCTGCACCCTCCAGGCAAATCTTTCCAAAAGAACACTGCCCCCGACCCCGACCCTGGCACCAGACTACATCAAGACTGACCACCTGCTACAAATTCGTCAGGCCATTACAGGAGGAAAGTGGAGCGCGCACAGCGGAAAGTGGAGGGGTGTGCAGAGGAAACCAACGCCTTTTTCCTGGGTACCTTTACCCGCCATCGGGTGACAGATTGATCAGGACACTACAGGAGGGAAGTGGAGCATGCACAGAAGTGGGTGGAGGCTGTGCAGAGGAAACCTACACCTTCCCTTCCCCGGGTCCCTTTACCTGCCATAGGGCAATAAATTGATCAGGCCACTGCAGGAGGGAAGTGAAGTACATGCAGTGTTGGGTGGAGGGGTGTGCAGAGGAAACCTGCACCTTTTCCCCCAGGTCCCTTTACCTGCCATTGGGTGACAAATTGATCAGGCCTCTGCAGAAGGGAAGAGGAGTTGGCCAAGCAGCTTCCTATTGCCTCGAGGGAAGGGGTTCTTTCCCAGTAGACTCACACGTAGAGCAAATGGTATGAAGACCTGAAGCCAGCACCTCCAACATCTCAACCTGGCCGCACTTTCTCACCCACCAGTGTGGGGCACGAGCAGGTGAATCCAGGTGAACCACTCTGAGTTTGCGCTGGTGCTGCCTTTTTTAATTGGTTGTTTTGGGGTTGTTGTTTTCAATAGTAAGATTGATGGCCACCATCCACCAATCAGAACCTAATTGCTGGCAGCAGAAGAGGTGGAATGATTCTTCCCCTTTGTCCAGAAAGCAACTAGGTACCAGCAAAGTATAAACAGCACTAATCTGGGAAGGGAGCTAACTGTTAATTAGCTTACAGGAATGCAAGCACAGTCAAAGATTTAGTCCAGTAACACAGTCCAAAAGGTCAGAGGCCTACAGCAGTCAGTCAGCATGGGTCCAGAATGGTCCGTGGGTCAACAGGAGCAGGCAGCAGAGTAATCAGGGACAGTCCAAGGTCTAAGCACAAGTCAAGGTAACAGAAGTCAGGATAACTGGAATCCAGGCACCAAAGTCAGCAGGAAGCTTTCACCAGGAAGATCAGCTGATCTCTGACAAAGCCTCCATCACCTCTCCCAGCATATATAAAGCAATTAAGGCTTTGTCAGGGGTTTCTTAACGAGCAGGTTTTTCTCATAAAGTCTCAGAGATCTCCTTTGAGCTTCCTTTTGAGCCCGCTGCTAGGCATACGATGGTAGAGGTAAGTCCCTCTCTTCTTCGTCCTTATCTGAATGGGCAGTACTCTCTGCTGGGACTGACGCCAACCCACTTGGACCAGGCTCTTCCTCTGCTTGAGTCTCTAGGTTGGCAGGGTTCCCTACTGGCACAGGTGAAGATAAACCTAGGACCATTCCCTGCCATGTCCTCCTCCTCCTCTGACTCTATAGCCTCATCAGGCTCATGGGGCATGACACCCACCCCCACACACCAGCCTTCACCTTGTGAACCAGGGGGAAGGGCGGAGAAGAGTGATTAGTTGTGAGCGAGAAAATCAGAATGTGCCTATTTATATCCTCTCTTCGTAAGCTGCACTGAATCCTTTGCTGGGCCACATGCAGCCCATGGGCTATATATTGTGCAGGTCTGAACTAAAGCACCTTTGTGTGCATTTGTAAAATGTGTGCATTTTTCTTTGTACCTTTTAAAAATGCATGCATTGCCAAGTGCATCTTTGTGTGTGTGTTCTGCAGAATTCTGAAGCTGAA
Organism: Gambelia wislizenii; assembly: GCA_030847615.1. Taxonomy (NCBI): domain Eukaryota; kingdom Metazoa; phylum Chordata; class Lepidosauria; order Squamata; family Crotaphytidae; genus Gambelia; species Gambelia wislizenii. Next base: position 28,130,396 of record JAUMIR010000010.1, on the reverse strand, counting down.
TGTTTTGGGTTTTTTCTGAAGACTTAGAAATGAATAGATGTCACACTGTAAATTAAGTCCTGGGATTGTGCACCATCCATGCACGATTCCAGGAGGTGCATACCGGTAAGTGTGTGCGTGGGTGGGGAGACTTCAGCCAGAGTGAATTTGTCACACTTCCCTAGTGACGAACAAGAGTTAATTTCCTCTTTGAATATTACTAGGAACACTCTATTGATTGTACTTTTAAGAATGACTATGGGAATAAAGATTCCATGCTGTTATGAGGAGCCAGGGAAAAAGACATGGAAAATGTTAGTGACTTAAGAAGGGGTTGGGCTTGGCTTTTGTGGTAAGTTTGCAAAATATTGGAGTACCGCAGCATCACTGACTTCCTCCCACTTCCCGAAATCATTTCCCAGGTGAAACTGTTACCACTGGTAATGAGTTCCTTTTTCAGCTGATGACCTCACTTCCTCCAAAATGTAACGTAAAGGACTATCTCTTTCATGTAAGCAGTCAGCATTTCAGACAGCTCACACAGTCTCCAACTGCATGTTGTAGGAGGACAACATTCAGAGTTGTCACAAGATCATCTCTGGACATTTTTGAATTGAACCCTCTGCGGAGATTGAACAAAGTGATCACTCTGCTAGAACACAAGTAAGATTAGAAAATGCTGCAGTAATTGATATTTTGAGATAAAAATATGTTGAGAAAATATTTCTGGTAAAATAGTCACAACTGAATTCACCTGATTACCTGATATTCCTCATGGCAAGAAAAATGGGTGAGAGCCTAGGAACAATTGCTTAAAACTTTGGGAAGAAGATTGTCTTTTCTGAATGACTCTTTCAAAGGATTTCTTTTGTACCATGCCAAGGAAAGCTCAAATGACATGGCAGATAAAATTACAATTGGATAATATTTCAGAATCAAAACTCAAAGCCTGTAGAATATCAGGGGGAGTTTCCTCCCAAATTTTACATTTGAAATTCATCTGTGGGAGATGATTTAAAAGAAAAGAATGGGTTGTTGCTGTGATCTTGATGACAGTCTTGAGCAAGGTATTTCATCTAAAGTGTTGAACTGGCTTCCCAGTGTAAAGCAGTTGATGGAGTTTGAGTGAATCAGTTATTGATGGCCAGTTTGTATATATACAGGCGGGGGACAGCTGTTGGCCTCCATGCCAGTGGGGTGGGGAATCCACTACTAAGTTTAGTCCAACCTTAAATGAGCTTTCCAATGTGCTGAATCAATTTTAGGGATAGCGTTCAGCACCTTGGCTCATTCCTTTAGTTGGATTAAACCTCAGAGCAGGTCCTTTTAAATTACATTTCTGGGATGTGGCATTTAACTGAGGGTTGACTTTGTTTGATCCTCCATGCTTTTTACGGTTTTTCTGTTTATTCCATGGTTGGAAAGATAAACTGTCCACGTACATTGTTCAATGGTCAGAAGGTCTTACTGCTTTAGCTGTGCATTAACATATATTTTATAGATGTCAGGTTCAAGGAAATGTATTTTTGGAAACATGTATTTTTGGTCAGCTTGTGCATACTAATGCATATGCATAGCCCTGTTTTTCAAAAAGAGTAGTGACATAGTAATGACACAGAAGCTACAAGTCAGTGATTGGTACAGATATTAGCACTGGACACTGTTGTATTGTTATGGTGCATATCACTGGGTGTAAACCTGTATTCCAGAGAAACACAGACTAACTTCTCAGGGGTCCCTTGATGAGAAGTCCCTGAAGGCTGGGTTGCCCATAAGGATCCACCTTCACCTGAAGCACTCAGGTACTAGGGGTTTTTTGAGTGTGTCGCAGGTTGCAACCTCAGCTCATCTCGAACTTAAAGCATTCATGCAGATATCATGATAATTGAGTGGTTCCCAATATTGGGCTCTCAGTCATGGGTGCCTACATTTCATGCTCCAGCTTCCATCATTCTCAACTAGTGTTTGGGGATGAGAACACTTGAAGACATCCCTGACCATGTATTCTCCAGAAATATTCTACTATGACAAATATCATCATCCTAATCAACATGTCCATTGGTTAATTGGGCTACAAATTGTCTGGAGCAGTGGTTCTTAACCTTTTCTTTATCAGGAACCCCCTTTAAATTTCTTTTGTTGCCACAGACTCCCAAGACTTTAAGATTTAAAATAATAATAATAACAATAATACCTGATAATAATACCTAATAATAATAATAATAATAATAATAATAATAATACAATTACACCATCCATTAAAATAGCTCCTTGGCTCCTGTCACATCGCCACCACTGCAGGGAGGAGGTGGACCAAGCAACTTTCAAGCTTTCATGGACCCCCATGAGGAAATCTTGGACCCTGGGGGTCCCGGACCCCAGGCTAAGAACTACTGGTCTATAGAATATCCTGTCTGAGAAAGTGATACAAGAAGAACTGTAACAATATCCTTCTGTTCAATGTTTTCTTGAGGAAAGAGAAGCAACAATCATGATGTTCTGTTTTCTAACAACACCTGCTTTCATTTACAGGGCCTAAGAGGATGGCTGATAAAGGTGTGGTCCTTGCTGTTTACATCTTTGCCTTTGTGACTGGACTCCCTTCCAACCTCCTGGCCTGCTACTCATTCCTGAGGAAAGTGCGAGAGAAGCCAGTACCCATAGACATCCTCTTGCTCAACCTAACCATATCTGACCTCTTTCTTCTACTCATTTTGCCCGCCAAGATGGTGGAGGTTGGCTTAGATAACACTTGGCCTCTTCCTTACTTTCTTTGTCCTCTGGCCAACTTCATCTTCTACAGCAGCATCTACCTCAGCACCCTCTTCCTCATGGGGGTCAGCATGGAGCGCTATCTGTGTGTCGCCCACCCTGTCAAACACAAGTTAAACCGCCGGCCAACCTATGCCAAAGTGACCAGCCTCTTCTTCTGGTTTCTGGCCTGTTCCCACTGCTTCAGTATTGTCTACGTGGTAGAATACTATGAAGGGACTGAGAAGAAACCTGATGACAACTCCACGTGTTATGAGAACTTCACTCCCAGCCAGCTCAGCGTTGTCCTCCCTTTCCGACTGGAACTCTGCATTGTCCTCTTCTTCATCCCTTTCATTATCACCCTTTTCTGCTACATCAGTGTCATCCGCATCCTGGCCTCCATGCCCAATATCAAGCCCCAGAAGAAGCAAAGGGCAATGGCCCTAGCCTTGGCCACTGTGCTCAATTTTTCCCTGGCCTTTGCTCCTTACAACATCTCCCACATTGTGGGTTTTATTCAGAATAAGAACCCTTCCTGGAGAGTGGAGACATTCTTCCTCACCTCCCTCAACACCACCCTGGACCCTGTGATCTTCTTCTTCTCTTCTGCCACCATCCGCCGATCCTTTACTGACTGCTGGCTCCACATTTGCTCGACTGTTGCATCACCATGCTGTCTGGTTTGCTGCAAGGCTTCAAAAGCAAATGCTAAAGAAGAAGGAGCTGGCCAGGTATCTGTTTCAAATATGTTGGCTGGGTCCAGCACACCTACTCCTTTTACAAGATCTGGGATATCTGAGAACTGATCCTGCTGCAAGAAGTGTCTTGTATGGTTCAGGATATCTGGACTCCAAAGCAGGTTTAAGACTTGTGGGATCTACTTTGTGGTTTGTTACTAGAACCCTGGGATCCACTATCCAGAGCCTGACTGCTGCCAAAGAGAGTCTCTTAATATTAAAAAATTCTTCAGCCAGGATTTTGTTTTGAATATCAAAACTGAGCAGCACCCCCAGTTTTTCCATACAAGGATCTACTGCCTTTGAATTTCTGTGATACAATGGGAATGTAGGGGTTTCATGTTATGGCTGATATTTTTGAACTGTTGTATGTCAGAAATATTTTCCACTCTACTGTAATTCAGCAATGGATATGCCAATACATCTACCCCATCTACCTTCTGCTCACCTCTGCTCTAGAGCACACCTGAAACAAACAGTCAAATTAATATTCAAATCCTAGATATGTCAAATGTTCTAATTACACTATGCAAGTGTTACATCTGGAATCAGGTGTTCAGACTTTCAAATTTGCCTTTTGAATGAGAAATAATTCTTCGTCTCCAACATTTATAAAACTGGCTGCTGTTGACTTTAATGCCTGCCCATTCTCTTGATTGTATGTACAGTCAACAAACAGAAGATAGTTTCTGTCAGGGGGGTTTCTTCCTTCAAAGAACTCATACCTTGTCAGGCTGTTTGCCAAGGATGCCTTGCAAACTAGAAGACCTTGTGGTGGTGTGTTATGATGTTGAGCACAGAATTTATTCATGTGAATCACTCGCCAGGTGTAACTGGGCTTCAACAATGCCCTATATAAACTGAGCGTGTGTGTCATAGAACATAACATGATGTTAGAGATTTCTCTTTTTACAGGTCACTTCTCCATCTTCTTCCACATCTTTTAAATATCATTAAGAAGTGATCATGTAGCTCTCCAGTCTCGGAAAAACTTTACCAGCTGATTTCTGTAGAACAAGCTGCTGTGTTCTGAACAGAAGAGCAAATTAGATCAATGTGTTTGTGTCGGCTGGGAAAGTTGTCATTTTGAAAAGATTTTTTGGCCATTACTGATCTTCTCTTCAAGGGACCTCTGATCAGCCACAGGGTTTCTTAGATGAAATCCCACATTATTATTTATGTCCTCTGACCTAACAGAGCAAACCTAGATCCATTGGCTGGAGGGGGTTGGATGTGGCAGAGACACTATTCCATTGCTGGAGAAGAACTTCCATGGAACAGGAGATATAAGCCCAAAAGGTTAGGTTAGATGCATGGAAAAATTTCCAGCCATAGATTGATCACTGACAGTGTTTGGGCTAGTGGTAATCCCAGAATTGGGGTGTTCTTGGGTGGATAATAGGCTGCCTTCCAGTCTTCTGGATTCCAAAGCCTGCCATTCCCATTAGAGGTCTCAAGACTCGAACATTTAGCTAGCTTAACCTGGAACTGGTATTGTTAATTCACTCCATTGCTGTCAATGGGATGAGGTAATTCCAAAAATGCTTTCCTCACTTCCCACCCTGGGTGATTTGAACCTTTTCTTATCAGAGCTGGGCTTGAATATTATATATAGTACAGTGGTTTTGTATTGTGAACTTGATTGTAGTCTTTTTAATAGTGCTTTACTATAACTTGAATTGTTACAATATGTTTTATATATTTTATTAATTTTATAAGCTGATGGTCATTTGTTTTGTAAAGAAAAATTCTCTCTCTCTCACTCTGTGTGTGTGTGTGTGTGTATGTGTGTGTGATTACATACCATATAGAAGGTGACAGTGATTAAAGTGAGCAATGAAGCTCGTTGGGTGATTTTAGGCCAACTCTCTTAGCCTGACCTACTTCACAGGGATGGTGTGTGGTTAAAATACATGTCTGTAAGGGAGAGAGAACCATAGATGTTCCTTCAGATCCCTGGAGGGAGGAGATGTAATAAATATATTAATAAAGAATTAAACAAAAAGGATAAACAGTAGGATTGTTAGTTTTTAGCCATATCTGGTGTTCAGCTGAAGCAGCTTTCCACAACTTGGGACATTATTAGACTATCATCTAAAAATGCTGTAATTCTGCAAATGAAGATAACAAGCACATTGTGGCATTACAACACTTATTATTGCATGTAGCTGTAATCATGAGAAAGAAATGCCACAGAATTATCACACGACGACCACTTGTGCTTCAAGAATGGGATTTTGATTCCACAATTTGGAATTGGCAATGGCGGGGTCGGTGGGAGGGAGGGGGAAGGACGGGGTGAGCCCATGGGGGGTTGCGGCATGGCGGGCAGGGAGGGAGGGGGGAGGCGATCTCACCTCCCCCTCCCTTCTCTGTGGTGGGGGGTTCCAGTGTGGTGGATGGGTGAACGGAGGGTTTGGGCGGGCAGGAAGAGGGTTCCGGTATGGCGGGCAAGCAGGGGAGGGAGGGAGGAGGCGCAGTGGTGGTGGTGTTTGTTATTATCCACGGATTTCACCATCCACAGTGGGACCCAGAACCAATCCCCCAAGGATGCAAAGGCCCTACTGTACTTGTATTTATTTATTTTATTTATTTATTGGATTTATCGCCTGCCTTTCTCCCAAGATGGGATTCAAGGCAGCTTACAATAATTAAAAAAATACAACTAAAACCTCACAAGTTACGAAAGTTTTTTAAAAAAGAATTAAATTAATCAACATTATTAAAATATATTTAAAAACACAACATGAATTAAAAACATAAAATCAATAAAACTACAACATTAAAAGTAGCACATCAATTAAAATTTATGTTTCAAAGTCCTGCCTAAATAAAAACATCTTCAACTGCCAATGAAAAGAGAGCAGGGAGGGGGCCAACCGGACCTCCCATGGAAGGGAGTTCCACAGTCTGGGAGCAGCCGCAGAGAAGGCTCTCTCCTGAGTTTTCACCAACTGCATCTGTGAAGGGGGTGGGACTGCTCCCCTGACGATCTTAACACTCAAGCCAGCTTGTATAGGAAGATATGGTCTTTTAGATACTCTGGACCCAAGCAGTATAGGGCTTTAAAGGTCAGAACCAGCACTTTGAATTCTGACCAGAAATGGACTGGTAGCCAATGCAGCTGTTTCAACCGGGGGTGGGGGTCAGAGCTTAAAACTATCACAAAATGCTTTTGTCCCCACAAACTCACATTCCTCCCCTCACCAAGACCTCCAAACATTATGGAAGAGAAAAATGTCCAAAAATCATCTGAAAAACAAAACTAGGGGGCAATGGTGCAGCCCACAAAGGAGTCTCCAGGAGGAATGTGTCCTACCACAATATAAAAAGTCTCAGATCCAATATTCATCTGCCGCCTGTCTTAAAATCTTTTCTGCCATTGCCAGTCCAACAAATGGTTGAGCAGTTAAAGATTCTCATCCTGGGACTCTTTCACAGTACAGAATTCTAGCGTCATATTCCACTCCAAATGCCATGGCTGCATCCTATGGAATCCTGGGGTTTATAGTTTGGGGAGGCAGTAGAGGCTTCTTGCTGAGAGTGCTAAATACAATACGTCTCCCTAAACTGCAAAACCTAGGATCCCCTAGGATGTTGTCCTAGCAATTAAAGGGAACTCATAGTGCAATAATTGTGTCCTGTGAATGGGCCTCACCCTCATTCAGCCCTTGACCTGGTATCAAGAGGCCTCTGCTAGTGAATGGTTTCAGTCTCTTTCCCTGCTGCCTGCTAGTTGAGGAGAAAGAGTGAGAATCATAGAATCATAGAATCACAGAATTGTAGAGTTGGAAGAGACCACAAGGGCCATCCAGTCCAACCCCCTGCCATGCAGGAAATCACGATCACAGCATCCCTGACAGATGGCCATCCAGCCTCTGCTTAAAGACCTCCAAGGAAGGAGACCCCACCACGCTCTGAGGGAGTGCGTTCCACTGTCGAACAGCTCTTGCTGTCAGAAAGTTCCTCCTAATGTTGAGGTGGAATCTGTTTCTGGAGCTTGCATCCATTGCTCTGTGTTCTGTTCTCTGGAGCAGCAGAAAACAAGCTTGCTCCATCCTTAATGTGACACCCCTTCAGATACTCAAACAGGACTATCATATCACCCCTTAACTGTCTTTTTTCCAGGCTAAACATACCTACCTCTCTTTTTCCTCATAAGGCATGGTTTCCAGACCTTTCACCATTTTAGTCGCCCTCCTCTGGACATGTTTCAACTTGTCAATATCCTTTTTGAGAATAAGAACTTTATCAGACCAGACAAATATGGCATCATAAGAATGCCTAATGATCACAAAATGGTGCACATATGTCATCCTTTCAGGATCATGTATTATGAAAAACCTGTTTCTTTTTATTGATGGGCCAAGCCATCAATTGATCTCCCATGGCAATTTGTTGCTGGCATTGCCGGCATTTGAATCTTCATGCCATTATACTCATGTGAATGCAGCATCAATGGGCGAACACTTCTGGGTGAGATTGTGACAGCCAGGTAGGGGGTGCTCTTTTTATGACCCCCCCCCAACATACTTGGGACTTTTAAAGTGTGTTTTTGTGCTTGTGTGAACTCTTTATGTGTTTTTTTTATTATTATTATTTCCTGTGCTAGCATCTTCTTGTGAGAATAGGTGAGATTGCAACCCTGGAAGCTCTGTTTGTGCTCCATTACAGCCGGGGAAACCTCATTGATGCTGGAAAAGGTAGGTGGGGGGGGGGTCTTTTGCCTGCATAAAAATGACACAATTTATGCTGGCAAAAGAACATTAAGGGTGGTGATCTGATAAAGTCCTAAGAGAGTAGGAGGTGTCAGGGAGAGAGAGAAGGGGTCAGCTCACTTAGGGACCTTTTACTTGACCCAGTTATAGCACTATGATTCCACTTTAACTGCCTTGGCTGCATCTTAGGAAATCCTGGGGTTTGTCATTTGGGGAGGTACTAGACTCTGGAGATTACCAGACGTGGCAAATATGGTGTGATGATTACAAAGTCAGGATACCGCAAAAGGGCTCCCTACCACACAACGTCATCCTTTCTCATTCTCCGGCAGTGAAAAAGGTGTTCTTTTTAATTAGTGGGCCAAAGCCACCAATTGATCTCCCATGGCATTTTTTTCTCAGTATTGCTTGTGTGTGAAATCGCATCCTGTTCTGCTGGTGTGATTTCAGCATCAATGGGCAGTCTTCGCCAGAACACTTCTGGGTGAGAATGCGAAAACTAGGTATAGGACACAATTTGTATGAACCGCCCCATTTTATTAGCAAGTTTTTAAGTGTGTTTCAGCCCCTCTGTGTTCATTTTGTTTGTTAATTTAGGTGTTTTTAGACTTTTAAGTATGCTCGCATCTTCGCATGAGAACTCCCATGCGAAAATATAGAAGTAAGCAGCACGAGCAGTCATGTTCCCAAAATTCTAGGCCAGCTCTTTCTCGTGATTATGGCAGTGCGGTGTAAGAAATGTTATTATGCCAGGATACTTACACTTTAAAATATGGCAGGAGGACATTTTTAGAAGCTTATCTGATAATCTCCTCTGTGGCTTTGAGTTCTAACTAACCCTCCATAAACTCCAAATCCCAGGATTCCATAGGATGGAACCATGGCAGTTAAAGTGGAACCATAGGACTATAATCAGGTACTGCAAAAGAATCTTTACCTGTGACTCTCACTCTTTCCCCTGCCTGTTTCATCCACATTCATCAATGAAAAATATTACATTACATTTGGGGTAATGTCACCCCCAATTAGAATTTACCAAAATTACTTTTTGGATTATAATTCCCAGAATACCCAGACCATTCTGACTGGGGGATTCTGGAAGTTGGAGCCCAAACAAGTCGATTTCCAAGCTCTGCCCTAAGCAGAATATAGGGTTGCCCACACTGTGGAACTAGAGGGGGCCACCCTCTTTTGATTCAAAAACTAAATTCTTGCCATGGCAAGATAGGGCCATAAGTTGCTTTTGCAATTACTGTTCTCCATCTTGGGAAATGCTTTCCAACCAATAAGCCAAGAAACGGTGCTGAAGTCTGCTGAATCATTTCACATCACTTGAGGTTTAGCCCAAATGAGGAAGCAGATTTACAATAACTGAAATGGTCATATTTTGAAAGGGGGGGGAAAGCACTAGGTCTTGGTGTCAGGCATGTACTGTTTAGACACTGTAGGTTGGTCACCCTTTCATCCTGTCTGGGGATGACAGGGCTTGAAGTCCAGCATATCAGGAGAGCACCAGTAGGAATGGAATTGGGGTTTGCAAGGGAAAATATGTTTTCCCTTGTTCTGTAGAATGGCATTTCTGTTTTTTGCAGGTTCACTAGATTTTCAGACAACACTGTTATAGTGTTGCTATTCCACTTTATTTGCTATGGCTGCCTCCTGTTGAATCCTGGGATTTGCAGTTTAGGGAGGGGCATTTACAACTCTCAGCCAGAGAGCTCTTAGGCCTCACTAAACTATAAACCCCAGAATTCCACAGCAGGAAGCCAGAGCAGTTAAAGTGGAATAGTAACACTATAACAGTGTAGTCTGAAAATCTCCTCAGTTTAAGTAACTGTATGTTCATATAAGGAGTCAATGTAGTGTAGTGATTTGAGTGTTGAATTGTGACTCGAAAAAACTGGGGGTTTTATCTCCACTTTACCATGGGAACCCATTGAGTAATCATGGACAAATCACACATTCTCAACCTAACAGGAAGGCAACGACAATTCTTTCTTCTGAATAAATCTTGCCAAGAAAACCCCAATGATGACTTCCAGCTGAAGTCAACTGGAAGGTACATAACAACCAACAACCATCTATATATATAAAAGACTTGGGTATGTGCAATAGGTTTGGTATGTTTCCTCTCCCAGTGTGCTGATTGGCTGCTCAGTAAACACACCCAACCAATCACCATTCACATGAAAATTCCCTGTCCACCTCACAATCCATGCCTACCACTCAATCTGTATCTACACCCCCAGCCTCAAAAGGGGCCCTCCTTCCTCTCACTCCCTCAGCTACTCACCAGTCACAGGCTTCAGCAGGACCCAGATAGTCAACTGGTGATGGTGATGGTACAGACTGCTGCTGCCGCCACCACAACAGAACCCAGCCAGTCAACTGGTGACAGTGGCAAGGCAACAGAGCGAGTCACCCTCAACAATTCTGGGAGAACAGCTTATGGTACGCCGGGTCCAGCTAGTATGCTTATAAACAGATATCCACCCTTCCCACATCTGTTTGTTGACTGACCACTTTCCCATCGTTCAAAATCTAAGATTCACTGTATGAACTTTGGGTTCATATTTTCCCTCACTGCCAAAGGCACATTAGAGAGCAGATCAAATCCCAGCTTTCCCATAACATAACATCCTAATGTCATCTTGAGCCTGTCAGACTAATCGATTTTACAGTTAGGATATAAGTGGGGTGGAGAAAATTAATGTGTAATATTTTAACACATGTTGCTGTCACTTTGTCAAAAATATCAAACACAAGTTTCACCTTTGGCTGGCTGCATAATCTAGCCAAACCTGTTTCCTCCTCTGTCTCTGTATGCTCTCCACTGCATTTATAATTCTGGGGTGTGTGGGGGGGAGTTCTTTTTTTGTATAGTAAAGGAAAAATATTGCTTATGTGCACCATGGAAGTAGGGTTTTTTTAAAAAAAAAGTTCAGTGGTGGCAGATTTAAAAATGCAAGTAATTCACTCATGAATAGAGGGCATGCAAAGTTTATGGGGGCCATAAGACCATTAAGACAAGTCACAAGTGCTATTAATTGTCTTTACTGTGGATCACTCGGGGAGTTTTGGCTTGAATAGATGACCGTTGAGAGATACATACAGAGATGTTTTCATTAAGACAGTGCATGCAAGGGTATGAATGAGTTGAATGTGTATTTTTCCCTCAAAATTACAGTTAAATTCATGACATTCCATGTCAATATCTAAGGGAGAGAATGGCTACATAGGAGGAACAGCTGTCACCTGCTTACTAATGGATTGCTCAGAGGAAAAGTGAAGCAAGGACATTCATATATTTCTAGGCAATTAGCTGTACCCAGCGTAACATATGCTGTTATAGGAGATTCTGAAGTTTGCACCCAATAGTATAACTTTACCACCAAAATCTATACAACCACTGAGTGACCACCTAACCGGCTGGTTCTCCCACCCTGGACCTGCGGGCCTTTGCGATGCAGCAGCTACTCCTCTTATGCTCCCACAGCAAGGTGTATAGTGTAGGTAGAGATGGGCCCCATTTAGGCTCCTGGAGTCCTTGCCATGGTTTCACAGGCAGTACTGGCTCCTCCTCTTCACCACTGAGTGCTCAGGTGAATGGCTGGCAACAGGGCCCTTGTGAGGTTGGGGGTGTAGATGCAGATTGAGTGGCAGAAGTACATTGTGAGGTGGATAGGGAATGTGCAAGTGGGTGGTGATTGGCTAAGGGAGGGAATGGAGGGAGGGGCGATGGTTCCTAAGTGGCCAATCAGCACACTTGGAAAGGAAGCATACCAAAGAGTTTTATAGAGAGAGATGGGGTGTAGGACTGAGTCTATCCTCCAGACTCAGTCCAGAAGCTGGGTTCTCCTATGTTAATGGGGTAGTGAATCCATTTTGGGTTTTACTTTGACCTTTCATCTCCAACAAATAAATTTCAAGGAGTTATTTAAGGTGCAGAACCCCAATCCCCAAATAGGTTCTGTACCTTAAATAACTCCTTAAAAGTTCAGACTACAACCCAGAATAGATTTACCACCCCACTGTCATAAGAGCTACCACTAGCGCTGCTGTTTATGGGAAGCATACAGAAATCAACACATCTACTTCCTCCTCCTCTTGCCATATGTCAGGTTGGAGAAGTCTGCAATCTTATTTCACAGGTTGTGTATTTTTAGATACTCCTGTTCCATGCTAGCCAGAGGAGACAGACTGAAGGCTGACATCATCATATGACACATTTCCCCTTAACAAGAATTATAATAAGGGAAGGAAGTAAACATAAGGCTGCAATACATAGCCGAAAACACTCTTTTAAAGCAGGTATGTTGAACCTGTAGTTCTCCAGATGTTGTTGAACTGCAGCTCCCATCATTTCTTACCAGTGACTGTTTAGGCCAGGGCTGATGGGAGCTGTAGTTAAGCAACATTTAGAGGGCTGAACAGTCCTCATCCCTGTTTTAAATCAACATTTGTTTTAGTTCTAAGATTTTGAATTTGTAGAGATCCAGATGTTCTTATTTTTAAGGTCACAGTTGTATCAATGTGATTCCTTAATTTCCTTGGTCCTATGGAACCCTGGAGTTTGTATTTTGGTGAGATGATAAAGGCAGCAAAAGGTAATGGTCTGAGTATTGGGCTAGGACTGTGGGAAAATACACTTCCAAGTGGCCATGTAAACCCACTGGATGGACTTGAGCAAATCACATCATCTCAGCCTCAGAGGAAGACAATGGCAAATTGCCTTCTGAACAAATCTTGCCAAGAAAATCCCATGATAGGGTTTCTTTAGGGTCACCATAAGTCAAAAATGATTTGAAAGCATGCAAGAACAAAAGCAGCAAAGTACATTACTATAGCTCTCTTGCTGAGTATTTTCAATATACCTTCCTAAACTGCAAATCCCAAGATTTTGTAGGATATCGCCATGGCAGTTAAAATGGAATCATACTGCTATAATTGTGTAGTATGAGATTATCATTGTCCCCTGCCTCCAAATTAAATTAACTCAGATTAATTTGGCCCTTGGGCTGAAAGAGGTTCTCCACTCTTAGTTTACATGTTAGTTTATTCTAATCTGTGACACTGAACATGAGTAGAAGAACCTTTGGCCCTGCAGATATTTTGGACTATAGCTTCCTTATTATGTCTATGTTTTGGGGGGCTCTGGGAGCTGCAGTCCAACACATCTGGAGCACCAAAGGTTCTTCACCTTGTTGACATGTACGTAAAGTCTTGAGAGCCTTCCTTCAAGTTGGATCCTTCTTCAAATGCCTCCTTTATCAGAGACGCAATATAGACCAACATGAGAAAGGTGCAGAAACCCATCCCTACTATATGCCCAGTACTTTGGATCACTCGTTTGAAGTTCAGACTAAAACTCAGAATGAATTCACTTCCCCATGGATGTGGGAGCTACCAGCCACCACCGGAAAGAGGTGTAGGCCTCTGAGGAAGCCCAGAGATCTGCACTAGAACCCCACAGCTGCCATATTCAGCTCCACAGTGTGAAATTTCCATCCTTCTGCTACATTTTTGCTAATGTCAGCTGCTTTGGTTTATTTTAAGTGACTGCCAGTGGAGCTGGCCATTCCTTCCCATAATGCCCTGGTGTAATTTCATGTCAGGGCCTTATAGGAATCAAAGCTTGGGAGCAACAGTAAAAAGCCAGAAGACCTGGATAGACTGGAGAGCTGGGCCAAAGCTAACAAAATGAAATTCAATACGGAGAAATGTAAAGTACTGCATTTAGGGCGGAAAAATGAAATGCATAGATATAGGATGGGAGAGACCTGGCTGAACGAGACTACGTGCGAAAGGGATCTAGGAGTCCTAGTAGACCACAAGTTGAACATGAGTCAACAATGTGATGCGGCAGCTAAAAAGGCCAATGCGATTTTGGGCTGCATCAATAGAAGTATAGTGTCTAGATCAAGGGAAATAATAGTGCCGCTCTATTCTGCCTTGGTCAGACCTCACTTAGAATACTGTGTCCAGTTCTGGGCACCACAATTCAAAAAGGATATTGACAAATTGGTGCGTGTCCAGAGAAGGGCAACTATAATGGTGAAAGGTCTGGAAACGATGCCTTATGAGGAGAGACTTAGGGAGATGGGTATGTTTAGCCTGGAAAAAAGACGGTTAAGAGGCGATATGATAGCCCTGTTTAAGTATTTGAAGGGATGTCACGCTGAGGATGGAGCAGGCTTGTTTTCCGCTGCTCCAGAGACTGGAACACGGAGCAATGGATGCAAGCTCCAGGAACAGAGATTCCACCTCAACATTAGGAGGAACTTTTTGACAGTAAGAGCTGTTTGGCAGTGGAACACACTCCCTCGGAGCATGGTGGGGTCTCCTTCCTTGGAGGTCTTTAAACAGAGGCTGGATTGCCATCTGTCAGGGATGCTTTGATCAAGATTTCCTGCGTGGCAGGGGATTGGACTGGATGGTCCTCGTGGTCTCTTCCAACTCTGCAATTCTATGATTCTAAGTGCTGGGAAGTTTCCTGTACCCTTCATTAAAATCTTGCCCAATGTGCTGAAAATAATCAAAACACACAAAAAATTTCATAGTCACTGAACTGGCAAAAACAACAACACAGGGGATATTTTCCCCAGCCTAACCAAATGAATGGTCTTACTGTTACCTACCTTGACACCCCCTGCCCCATATCTATAATAAATTGGTAATGTTTAATAATTAGGTCAAATGTGGCCCTCCATGTAGTGTGGCCATTAAAGCTAGGAAATTCCACAACCAGGAATTGCAAAGACAAACACTGCTCAGTCAGGTAAGCACTTAAGGAAGGGCTGCCCAAATTTTTAAAAAAATACAATTTGCAAGGCAACTATGTGCCAGAACACCTGGCTAATCCTATCAGCCTAGGCTCAGATCCTCATCTCTGAACAGGACCTTTACCCATACCCAAACAAAGAAGGTTGCTTCCTCTGTTCAATCACAAAGTATCAGCCCATTAGGAACTATTAGCATATCCGGAGTGTTCATTGTCTTTCCCTGAGCAACTCCATGAAACATTGTCTTTCACTCTAAATCCCATCCCCTGACAGTTCACCTTCCTACAGACCCCACATCAGATTGTGTCACCATTCCAGCTTTGGAACCCCCATTCTGCTGTTTCTTCCACAACTTAATCTCCTCAGATTGGTACAGTATCACCCAAAATCAACCTCCCTCCTCTATAGCTCTATCCCAATTCTTCCTACTTTATTTGCTAGCCTTGCATGAATGCTTGAAGTATGAGTGTGTGTGTGAATGTTATTATTATTTCCTTAATAAAGATCAATTATTGTACTATCTACATTACCGTCTCCTCCTGATTACCAGTATACATAGGTTAAAAGACCTCGCTATCTGTTACCCCCCTTCACATAGCCAAGCTGAATATATTAATTCCCCAAATTAATATTGATATTGAGGGTCCTTAAGACCCCCAAACATTTAAGGTGCAGTCAGTATCTTTGCAACATAAGATGCAACAGGAGACCTGACCTGCAGTGAACATTTTAGGTTCTATCATAGCACACATAAAAATATCAGTAACAATGCCTCAGAAATCTTAACTTCTCCATATTGAAAACATTGTTGTCAGCTTGCAAACTGACAACATATATAAGAAATAAATAAATAAGAAAAAGTTTATAAGGAATAAACTCCTCTTTATTCCTTATTTTTTAAAACTACACATGGATCAATTTAAATGATCAGATTGTAGGATACATATTTGTTAAAACAGAGAAGTTGGAAAACTGTATTTCAAAGAAGTGGGCCATTTTCTCAGCTGGAAATCCTTTGGAGAGCTGAGTAACACAACTGGCAAAACCATGGGATGCTGCTCTTGCTGTATTGTAGCAAATGAAAAGAACCAATCCCAAAGGCATCCCACTGACATGTTATTTCTCTATGTGCAGGAAGTTTTGGATGAGACTTTGACATGCGATCCTCCAACAATTGCAGCTTGAAAGGCTACTTTGGTCTTCACTAAAGCTGCAGTCTGCTCCATGCAATCCTATTATGTACGTATAGTATAGTAAAGTATTTTTCTTCAACCAAAACAGTTCCCAGAGTGGCTTAAAAATAGTTAATTTGACAGTGTAGCTCAATGTTGTCCCTGAATAGCTGAATCAGCAGTTGCCCAACTAGATGAAGAAGATAAGTTGACTGAGTTTCTTTATGGGCAAGTGGATGTTTAGAACAATCCGTGCACATAACACTAATGAAGGAATCCACAATGGCATAGTAAAATGGCATCCCTTATATAAAATGGCAAACAGCAAGGGTTGCTTTCTGGATTTTTTTTTCCCAAATATATTCGAGCCATGGATGTTTGAATCTGAGGATACAGACCCCATGGATATGGAGGGCCAACTATGCATGCGTCTGAATTGAACAAATCTGGACATGAAATTAGAATGGTATAATTGTCCATCATCTCCTCAAGGAATCCTAGGAAATGTAATTTCAGAGACAAGAACAATTATTCTTTCCATTTCTGACTTGTCAGTGTGTCACTGCTTATTTCAAACTTTCACCCACCACCCACCCACTTGAAAAACCAAGGTTTGCAAACTACTCTTTTTTAAAAAGAAAAAACCTAAAGGAAGGTAAATGAATACTGAACATACTTATCTACAGAACATTAAGGACAATAGAGAAGGACAAAGATGAATAACTGGCACAGTTAACAGGACTGCTCTGTGTTGCAATACTTTGGACCTCTAGTAGCATTTCTCAGCACCTCCACTAAACCCCAACTTCCAAGATTCTTTGGGGGAAAGACATTATATTTTCTTCTAGGCTCCAGTGTCTCATCCTCCCTTCCCCGTCTGAGCAGAAGGTGCAGAGGAATGGGATACTCACTTTCTTAATGCGTCCCTTCCCCATTCTGACAGGGAGAGCTTAGCACACTGGCCACATGCTTTCACTATCTGTCTCTGCCTTGGAATCATTGTAGGAGGGAGAAAAGGGTGGGGGGGGTGACAGAAAGGAAGCAGGAAAGAAAGGAAGGAGCAAAGGAGGGAGGTAAGAGTTTTAAGAAAAGAGGGGTGGAAAAGAGGTGGTCCTCCCTTCATCATTGCAGGCTCTGGAAGATTACACCTAAACAGTAGTGGTCGATGTCTCCTATGTCAGTGGGGAGGTAAATATCCTTCCAGGTTCCAATCCAGGCTTTAAAGAAGCCCTACAATGTGCTGATCACTACTTCAAAATAGTTTCAGCACCTTGGAGAGCTCTTTCAAAGCTAGCAACAGCAGGGGTGGATTCACTGCCCCAGTGCTATGGGAGCTACCACTGCACCTCAGAGAACAAAGCCCTCCATCGCTGCCCCACACAGACATGACAGATTCTTCCATTCCATAAAGATACTGTTAAAATAAATGAAATGAGTGAAATGAAATGAAACAAAGAATCTTCCTCTATAGGAGATATCTCCATGTTTAGATCAAACATGCACAAACACACATACACTTAACATGTAGTTGATCACATAATGATCATGGTCATCTTAGCCCTTGATTATAGGAGTCCTGAAGTAATATCTGCTTTTTCTGTTTAGTTCCAGAAGTAGGTGTATTTTGTTGTATGTGCTCAGGTCCCTTTATGGGTTTTCTTCTTTACCTTTTTCTCTTTATAATGCTTCAGTTCCTGTATGGTATGTATCTATCCATCCATCCATCCTTCCTTCCTTCCTTCCTTCCTTCAGATCCAACAACAGATATCCTACAAAATGTGACATTTGGCCCCAATTAATAAACTCATGTGTGATCCAGGATTAGTTTTCCTTCATGAATCCATGATCAGCACATGTAACATTTCTGAAAATTAGCAAACAATTCCTTTTTCCTACCAAAATTTCAATTTAGTCTTCTGATGCCATGCACTGTGTCCAAGAAAAGCTACAGGTCTAAGACTGCATTTTAATTATTATTTTTTGGCCTGGATCCCCAACTCATACAATTCTTGAGATGATGACCTTGAAACAAGCTACATCCATGTTAATCCCAGCTCATAATTGTTCCACTCGATGGAGTCTGAGACAGCTAACCTTCCTAATCTCTTTTCCAAAACAGTAACAATATAAATACATATTGTCCCATGTGAAATTTTTCACCTAAGAATGTGAATTCCACAAGAGTGTGAAAGCATTGTAGAAAAGGATACATTTCAATCACTCAGGCAATGCTCAAGGTTTTCTGCTGGCTCCCTTGTTTTCCATGGGCTGAGGCAATCTTCATCCTGATGGAGCTACATTTTTCCCTCAGGGATTGCCACACTTGGATGATCCCGTCATCCACAGCATTGGAGAGAAAGTAGAATACAAGAGGGTCCAGGAAAGCATTGCATGCACTTGCAAGGAGAGCCATGCTACGCCACCAGACATCTTCTTTGTAGATGAAGCCCACCACATGGGATATGTTGTAAGGACCAAAGCAGAGGACAAAGACAGAGAGAGTGGCCATTGCCACCCGCACCGCATGACGCTTCTTCTGCATGTGGAGATGTGATCCAACCAGGACCCGGATGCAGGCAGCATAGCAGAAGGAAGTGATGGCCAAGGGAAGGAAGAACAGCATTATGGACACCTCTAGCCGTATAGGAACCAACAAGGCCAGCTGTTCTTTGCTAAAGTTGCTGTAGCAAGTAAAGGTGTTGTCACCAAAGAGTCTGGGACTGACATCCCTGGTGTTCTCCAGGACAAAGAGGAGAATCCCATGGAATCCCACTATGCTCCAGATCCCCACAGAAACCAGGCATGAGTAACAAGGCTTCTTATAAATCTGATACTGGATGGGATAAACTGCTCCCAAAAAGCGTCCCACACTGACAGCAGTCAGAAAACCAACACTGGTATAGATTGTGCCAAAGTGGATCACATTGTAAAGAACACAGAGGAAGCCTGGCATGGACCAGTCCACTTTCCCCACTGCTAGCATCTTGAGGGGTAGGAAGAGAACAAAGACCAGGTCAGAGAGGCACAGGTTGATCATGTAGATGAGGTTGGGTGTCACACGTACCTTGGCACGGCAATAGAAGACATAGAGAGCCAGGGCATTGGAAGGCAGCCCCAGAAAGATGGTGGCCCCATAGACAACCAAAGAGACAATCTCACAGGCTCCCATCACAGCAGAATCAAAGGGAGAGTTGAGCCCAAGGCATTTGTTTTCATTTGCCTCTCTCCTACCAGTTTCCATCATCGCTTCTGCAGCACCTTGCAGTGTTGAGGATGTCTCAGGTTTAGTGCAAAATAGCTGTGTGAGAGAGTGAGCAATCAATGGAACAAGCATGGAGCAAGCAGCAATTAAGGTGAAATGGACTGTGAAAGATTGTTTAGTAAGGATGGCCATGTACCAAGGCAATAAAGTCATAAACTCCCAAACTCCCGGAAAGCCCTGCGAAGGCAGGCATTGTTAATGGCCCATTGGGCTTCTGAATACACCTGGATTGATGAGGGGGACAGGAAAGAGGAATAAGTGACTGGAAAACAGGATCAGGTCGCCTTGACATTTTGTAGCTGAATTACATTTAGAGAAAAAAACTGGGGGCATAGGTCAGAGGTTGGAAAGGTTAGTAAACAGATTTCTTACTGTTTGCCCAGGGTCCTGTTGGTGATATACACAAGCCTAAGGTTTGCTACACATGCAGAATGTCTTTTTGGACAATACAGAAGGGATGCATCCAGCTTTTGCTAGCCGGAGTGGAGATCCACATAGAGAACTGTTTCAGATGTGCAATGATGTAGCCAGAATAGAGTATCAATGTGCATTGCACATTGCATAGTGCCATTGTGCAATCGGTGACAGCCTTTAGCATTTCTCATACAAGGTCCATCTATTAAATAGCGACACTGTGTTTTTACCTTTCAGACAAATCAGGGAGAACTGATTGTGAATGCTTGAGTGAGGACCTTGAACATGTCTGAACCTGCATAACAAACATCAAAACTCTCAGCCATTCAGTTAACTGTCAGTCATTTAAAGCAGCTGAGTTGTCTGCTGTGTCCTGGAAAAATGCTAAGTTTAAAAGTCGAGCAACATCACATTCTACAGCAACTTGAGGTGGACGCAAACCTTTTTCAAAAAATCATCCCTTGTGATGAAACCTGGCTCTTCCAGTATGATCCTGAGATAAAATGACAGTCAATGCTCTAGAATCATCACCAAGAATGAAAAAAGCATATCAAAGCAAGTCCATATTCAAAGCCATCCTCATTGTTTCTTTGTTTGTTTTACATCAAGGGCATAATTTTGGCAGAAGGTGTTCCAGAAGGCAGAACAGTGAACCAGTGTTATTATAAGGAAGTTTTGACAAAGCTGAAAGAGTAAGGGAAAAAAATAGTTTCATTCTTCATCATGACAATGTGTCTGCTCAAACAGCACTTTCTGTGAAGCAGTTTTTGGCCAGTAAATGCATTACTACACTTGAACATCCTTCATATTTGCCAGATGGGTACCATGTGACTTTTTTCTTTTCCCTAAAGAGAATTCAGTGTTTAAAGGAACACATTTTGAGTCAATTGATGCCATAAAGAAGAAAGTGGCAGATGTGTTGACACAGCTGACAGAAACTGATCTGCTCCATGCCTTTGATCAGTGGAAAACAAGACTGCATTGATGTGTGAGTGTGAACAGGGTTTATATTGAAGGGGACACACATTAGAATTGTAATACAGTAGAACCCCCATATCCACTGGGCATTGGTTCCGGGGGGGCGGCGTGAATACCAAAAACCACAGATAATAACTAATGCCATTGAAAATAAATGGAGTTCTGATATAAAATACCATAGAGTTGCCTTGGAGGACCTAGAAAATGGCTAGAGCAGGTGCATTTTCTAGGAAGACTCTATAATAGGTGTGCTGTTTTGGGTCCTGCAGATAACTGAATCAGTGGATAATGAATCAGTGGATATGGGGGTCCTACTATACATATAAATAAAGATGGATTATTGTACCAGTCTCGTTTATTTAATAGACAGACCTCATATACTGTTCTACACTGGTATTCAGTAATAATAATAATAATAATAATAATAATATTTCATAGAATCATAGAATCATAGAATTGCAGAGTTGGAAGAGACCACGAGGGCCATCCAGTCCAACCCCCTGCCACGCAGGAAATCACAATCAAAGCATCCCCGACAGATGGCCATCCAGCCTCTGTTTAAAGACCTCCAAGGAAGGAGACCCCACCACGCTCCGAGGGAGTGTGTTCCACTGCCGAACAGCTCTGACTGTCAAAAAGTTCTTCCTCATGTTGAGGTGGAATCTCTGTTCCTGGAGCTTGCACCCATTGCTCCGTGTTCCAGTCTCTGTCAAAACAATCGGGGCGGCTTACAAAAATTAAAATACAATACAGATAAAATCCCCAAACACCCCCCACCCTCCCCCATAAAAAAATATTAAACAATTATAAATTAAAACCAACTGATCTAAAATCACATTTAAAAACAATAAATACAATAAAATACAATAAATGGCCAGCGGACTAAAAGAGGCCAGGATCCCCTGAGGCCGTGATCTAATTAGGAAAGGCCTGCAGTACAAGGACTGCATAGTGCCAGCACAGTGTAACTCCACAAGCAGATATTTACACTATGCTGAGGCAATGCAAGATCTCAGCCTCTATCCAGAGAGTATCTGCTAATCACTTAAATTGAATTCCTAGCTACTACGACCTTGGGACAAAAAATCCACCCAATTGAATTTTAGGGTTTTTTTCTGGAATCTTCCAGGTGAAACCCCAATGAGCTTGCTGTTGGGCGTGTTACAAAATAGTATAGCAGAGTTGTGGAGTTAAAAAATAGAGCTTTACTCAGCTGAGTGTAAGACATGCAAAACCAAAGAATATAGCATCATGGCTAGGCACAAAAACAGTACAGCATAACTTCCTGCATACCTGCAGTACTATATCTTCATAGCAAGGATAAAACCTTACTTCCTAGCAACAGGCTTCTAACCAGCATAGAGAGTAATACACTCTCTATACCCCAAGCAGACTCCCAATGCAGTTATACACTACTAAGTGGCTATCAGGTCCACCTGGCCTAATTGGCTGACTGAATCTTTAATTACTGGAGCTGGCTTATTATCATGGACTCCACCTGCCACTTTGCTATACCTTCATCCAGTCACAACTTAGTATGCAAACTGGCATACCCTGACACATGCTCTGCAGATTCAAAATCACTTTGCCACACTACATTTAACCAGGTCCACAGATCTCCAGCAACAAAATACCTTCTTACATCAATTAACATGTTTACAGCAGGTGAGACTGGCATGCTGTCCAGTTGAGTGGCCCCAAGGCAAACATGCTCACCTTATTCGATAAAGTACCTGAAAGGTCAGGATTGCTTCAAGGGGAGGAGGGCCTCTTAATGAAGCTTCTGACTCATGGGCAGGCAATGAAACTGGCATATATTGATGGGATTGGTTTTCACACCTCTCCTGCCTACAGCTGTTGTTTGTGTTCCCTGTAAGTGGCAGATAAAGTACTACACCAGCCTCATTTGCAGTCTTTGTTGATTTTCCTCACATTTGCTGCAGTTAATAGCCTGTAAAACCCTTCCATTGATTGGAAGTGGGGGATATGTTTTCCCATGTGGGAAGAATATGTGAATTAGTCCCAAATGCACTGAATCTGCACACCAAACGCATAACTCACTATGGGGTTATTGGGCTAATTTGGGATTTTTGAATTGATTAATAACACAACATCTTCTTGATGTGTCTGCTTCACCTTAGAATATGAAACTTTTGTTAGCGTTACAACTAATTCATTAATTTACATTAGGACAGTTAAAATTGTACAAATATCTCCTTGTGTTATAGCTTAAAGGGAAGTATAGAAAGTGGCATGAATGTAAGTAGGAAAATACAGAGTATTGTTAATTAACAATACTTCTTTAAAAAAAATCTAAAGATGAGTAAGATTTACTGTGAAAATGTTCTATTTTATATTTCATAATCTGTTTAGTGTATTTGGTTTGATAGTTTGATAGTAATAATTTATTGCATGTTTGTTATATATATATATATATATATATATATATATATGAGAATGAATGAGAGAGAGAAGATCTCACAATGCAGTCAGGCTTATATGGGAAAATACAGTCTTTCAGATAAATTGAAACCAAGCCAAGCATTTTATAGGTCATAACTAGCCACCATTTTGATCTGAACCTCCAGCCAATGACGGCTTCCTGCTGCTGCTGCTGCCTCCCCCACCCCAAGTCCCTGCACTGACAGACAAAATGGCGGCTGTAGCCCTCTGGGAGAGGAGATGTACTTGTCACTCCTGGGGGCCCTGAACAACACCCAACCCACTCAAGTAGCTACTGGGCTGCACACTTACACCTGTCAATGGGGCCTCCATGTTGGGTGACTGGGTCTGACAACCACCATCCTATTTCCCATAAGGCCCCCAGATCAATGCTGTGCCAGGGGAATTGTGGGAAATTGTTCTGGTGGTTGTCAATATTGATAGTCTTATAGTTATCATAGTCGTGACTGTCACTCAGTACTGACCAATGCCAGAAGCCAGAGCAGAGCTTGGAAATGGTATTTTTTAACTTCAGTTCGTACCTCTCCATTGACGCCCCCTTGTCGTGGGAGAGAGGCTTGCGTACCCTAATGATGTTTTGAGCTATGCTGGTGGTGGCATAAAGCCACTGGTAGGGTCTCCCATGCCAGACAGGTCAAAACTGAAGGGTCTGACAAAGCGCGTCAAAGGGCAGGATGGGCTCTCTAGCCTTATGGCAACCATCCTAGGAGAAGGAAAACTCTAATCCCAAACCCGGGCAGATGGTGCTCGTCCAACCCTGTAAGGTCAACCATCTAAGAGAAGGAAACTCTAATCAAGCCTACGACCCAAGGACCTCACTGCTACGTCCATGCTTGCAAGGCCATGGCAGATGAACGTTTTGTTTAAAGGGTGAGGCCAGTTCTGTGCACGCTGCGCTCCACCAGAAAAATCCATTGCACAGGCTCAAAGGACAAATCCAGTTCCAAAAAAGCCCTGTAGCGATAGGTGAGGGACAAAACGGCAGGTGTAAAGATGCACTGGAAGCCACAGACCAAACCCTACTTGCAGGCGGTTCAGGACATTGGTCGCTCGAGGCTGACCCGGGAGATGACAGTCTTGTTCGGCAGCATCCTGAATGACCAAGTAGCATTTTTAAAGGAGAGCACTGCTTGCTCCATATGGAGAGGGGCCTAGAAAAGGTGGCCTAATGAAAGCTCATCCCCAACTACCTGGTTGGCTAGCCGTGGCCAACGGGCATCTTCTGATGTGGTCAAAACAAGGCAAAGAAACAAAGGCACACACCAGCCTCCAAAGGTGTAAATAAACTGACACTTGCATGCTGGAACATCAGAACCATGAGAGACTCTGCAGATAGTGGATGGCCTGAGCATCGTTCTGCTCTAGTAGCCCATGAACTATCACAACTTAATATTGACATCGCTGCTCTTAGTGAAGTTCGTCTCCATGAGGAAGGCAGCCTTAAAGAACATGGTGCCGGCTACACACTTTACTGGTCTGGCAAACCCAAAACCGAAAAACATCTTTCAGGAGTAGGATTCATGATTAAAATCTCCATTGCCTCCAAACTCGAAACCTTGCCAACAGGACACTCTCATCGCATTATTTCCTTACGCCTCCCACATGTTGTTCTCTTTCGTATATATGCCCCAATTATGCAAGCCGATCCTGTAGAGAAAGACAAATTCTACACAGACCTACGCCAACTCTTGATTTGGCAAAAATATTGAGGCTTAGGGGTGTTATTGGGCATGGGAGGAATTTGGGGGGGGGGAATGGAGGGGGTGAGGAGACTTGAGGGGAGCATAAATGATCTGGGCATACCTCCATGTAGAACATCTAAGATTGTCAACAATAAATCAAAAGAAAAACACCAAAATCAAAACTCAACACATGCAAATGAACTCCACCCAGGGACAGGGTGATTTCCAGCAGATAATGGGCCATTAGCCAAACAGACACTGCTCCTCCTTGCATATCTCCCCCCAGGAACTAGCCATTCAATTACACAAATTTACATATCCTCCCCAACAGGGGTTCACAGTATATAAAGCCCACACACCCCTACCCAACTATTCTCTGAAGATGCCAGCCACAGATGCAGGTGAAACATCAGAAATAAACTCTTCCAGAACATGTCCTCACAGCCCGGGGGGGGGGGGGAGAAACACAGAAAACCTAACAAAGCAAGTCCTTTGCATTTTGGTTACATGTTCCTTTCTTTGTCAATCCTGGCACTTCCTAGAACTCAGAAAGCATGCATGTCACTTTGGGACATCATGAATTCCTCTTTATTTTTCTTTTTAAAATCGTTACACAACCTCTCACTTTCAAAACTCGGAACCGTTGAAGAGCTTCAAAATGGGGACTAGTCAGGAACATTGTGAAAGGTGTCCATTGCCTAAGCATGATAGACACATGCTGTTGTGAAAACAAAATAGATGGGGCAGGAGAAGTTCTTGGAAGTGAAGAGAAATTTAAGCTGCCCCCCTACAATAACAATAACAACCACAACAACAACAACAACAACATGCACAAAGTATGGCATAATATCTTTGGCAATAAATTAAATAATTTTCATAAAGCTGCTGTATATTGGAGTTTGATTTTTTCTTTGTCCATCCCACTCTAGTAGTTTGCTCTGACTGGCAGGGATATCATTATGGGGTATTGTAGGAAGGAAACGGATGCTACAGCCTCATATAATGGCAGGAATATTCAATGACAATTCTGCAAAGTAACCCATCAGAGAAATTCTGATTCATCTCTCCCCAAAATATTCCTGTGTAATCTATAAAGTATATATAAAAAAGGTTTACAGCATATATCCTCAGGATCTGACTCCCTGACCGTTATTTTTACCTGGTTTTTTTAATTAATCATTTTTATTGATATTTTTCTCACATAAAACAGACAAAACAAAACTAATCACAAACATGTTGTATACAATATACAGACAATAAAACAGCAACAATAATAACAAACTATATAACTATTGACTTCCACTCCCAAAGCTGATGCTTCATACCTATTTTTGTATCTCATTTCTGTATCTTATATAAGTTAATGTACTGTTATACTAACTCTTTTTCCCTTCTACCAAAGTTCATTATTATTCCATAAGTTTAAAACATTGCTGCTTTTAAATAATCTTTCCATTTTCCTGTTCCGGTTGGCAATGGCGTCGCGACAGGACGAGCAGCGGTGAAGCGCTGTGAGGTCTGGCTGTGTGGGGTTGAATGACCGTTCTGGTGAGTCCAGAAACGATCGAATCTCTCCCTAAACTTGAGGGGGGTCGGAGGGGGCTCGCGAAAACCCGTTGCCTGGCTCTCCTGGAAGATTTGCCGAAGGGTGAACTGACAAGGGGGTTGCAGAGGGGGTTGAGAGCCGCAAACCACCGCCGCACTCGGCAGCTGGGAAGCTTTCCCAGCAAGTGACGCCGCCAATTTTAATAAAATCCGTCAGGGAATAACTTTGGAACAGTATCGCTGGTGAGCCTTTAAAAGCGATTTGAGACATCTGAGACAGAGCTTCTATTTAAAACAGCGATTTAAGGGGGGATTTCCCCCTTCGAAAGAAGTAAACTTTTATGTCTGAGCTGTATTCAGTGCTTATGATCCCAGGAAACAGAGGGATCTAGACAGGAAGATATTGGAGCTTTGGATGTCTGATGGTGTACAAGAAGTGGCAAGAATATTACGAATCATTGTGACAGAGTATTTGACTTATACAGTGTTTCAAGAAGCAACTTATAAGTAACAAGTTGGCTGCAACAATACAACAGGGTAGCTGTTGGGGAATGTAACGAGTTAACCTTACCGGAGAGTGGAAAACAGACGGGGTAGAGTGAAGTCACTCCAGGGGAAAATCGTGTTTGGAGAAGGAACTCCTGGAACCGGCCTCCCGCTTATGGGACTGAGCAGCCATTAGGTTATCCACGTGGCTTGGCAGCCCCGCTAGCACCATCCGGGTTGGGAGCAGCGTCCATTGGAAGGACTTAGATTTCTGAACTAACTGTCATCCCGTGAACTTTGCTCTTTTTTTTGGGAGGAGGCAGAGGAGAGAATGAGAAGGTGAAGGCGAAAGCAGATGGTCCGAGTGCAGCTAAGCGACGTGTGTCCCGTATCCCCTCCTGCTCCATTTGTTTTGTCTTGGCTGTCTTATCTTGTCTGTCTTGTCTCGCCACTCTCCTCCCGCCCTCCGTTGTGTATGCCGTGTTGATTTCGCTTTATACGTGGTGATGTGTGTTGTGTTCAATGTACTTTTATTTATTATTTTGATTAATTATTTTAGTTTATTCTGTTAGTTTGTTTTGTTTGTTCTTCTTTTTCCAATATTTTATGATTGACATAGGTTGGTCCAATCAGAGATGATTTGGTAGTTCAGTAGCGGAAGAGGTGGGACATCATAGTTGGATCATCGCAGAGAGCTGAGTGACGAGACAAGACGAGAAGAGAGCAGAGTGAAATCAACAGTATTAAACCAGAGAAGAGTGGTGCAGGAGTCAAGAGAGCAACGGAGGGAGAAGATATTAAGACATTAGAGGACAGCGAGGACATTAAGAGTTTAAGTGGGATTGGAAAGGGGTGAGATAGGAACTGTATAATTGGGATTGAATGGACATAAATTGATCAACGTGAGAGGTTTTTTTTTTTAGTGCAAAATTGTGAATTGAAAGGACCGTTTGGGGTAACATTTAAAGGGGAAGTACTTCATCTATTATATATTTACATTATATTGAGTTCATCTACATTTTTTTTTTGTTTACATTTGTATTGAGTTTATTGGAAAAAAAATCTGGGGGTGAGGTTCAAATCTATAGAGGGACATAATACATAAATTCATTCAATCTTACTTTTGGTGATACTTATAGGTGATATTATTGGTGATATATGGTGATATGTGAATATATTATAATATGCTATATTAATGTTATATTAAGAAAAATTGATAGAGTTAATGGTATGTCAGTGGGAACATAGTGGTTGACTTATATAATAGAGATACTCCCTGGTTAGACAAGTTTGTTTATCCCTGGGTGAATTAAGTGAGTATATAACAATGAGAAAGACAACACAAACAACGTTACAGACAACTAGGAGACCCTCGTTGGATACTAGTCAAGCTAGTCAGAACTCAATTTTGGATGAGATAAGATTAATGAGAGAAGAGCTACGAGAAATGAAAACTGATTTAAAACAGGAGATGAAAAGGGAATTGAAAAATATTAGAGAAGCTATAGATAAAGTCTCGGATGAATCTAAAAAAGTGAAAGAGAAAGTAAATTTGATTGAGAAGAAAGTGGAGGTGTTAGAGGAGAAAACATTAAGTTTTGAAGAAAGTAGAGAAAAAGAGCTGGATGAATCAGCGATTTTGGAACTGAAATGGAGGGACAATTGTATAAAAATTAGAGGCTTAAAGGAACAGCAGAATGAAGACTTATATAAATTTCTGGTACCGAAAATTGCTAAATTTATGGGGAAGTCTAAATCCCAATTTGATTGGGAGATAGATAAAATTTATAGACTGCCATCGAGGATTGCTAAGTTGAGAAATTTGCCGAGAGACATTGTGGTTTATTTTGTAAGGAAGAGAACTAGAGACCTCTTCTTGCAAAAAAATTTTGAACAAAAATTTGCAATTGAAGGAAGTGATATCTTCATATTTAAAGACGTCCCCTTGAGGATTTTGAAAAAAAGGAAGAGCTATAGAGGATTGACAGATTTGTTGAGATTGAATGGGATCCGGTATAAATGGGAAAAATTAGAAGGAGTTTCCTTCAGGCTTAATCAGAGAAATTTCAAAATAACATCTCCTCAAAAAATCGAAGAATTTTTGGGGAAGTACGGTAAAGATTTAAAAACTGAAGAAAAGAAAACGCAGGCAGAAAAATCACAAGTGGAAGGAGCTGAAGGAGGAGAGTTGGTAGCTGAAGAAGAAGAAGAAGGAGAGGTAGAGGAAGAAGAAATAGAGGATCTACAGAAAGAGGAAGAAGAAGAGCAAGGGGAAGAAGAAGATCTTTCAGGAAGATAAAGTAAAGGGGAAAAATCAGTTAAGGGAAAACATAAAACGGAAGGATGACTACGAAGATATTGACCTGGAACATCAAAGGTCTCAACTCCCCAGAGAAAAGAAAGAAAATATTTCATATGCTAAATAGGAAAAAATGTGACATAATCTGTCTTCAAGAAACGCATATTAAAACTGGCGATGAATATCTGTTAAAAAATAAAAAACTTGGAAAAGACTGTTTCAGCAACAAAGAATTAAAAAAAAGGAGTAGTGATTTATATCAGTCACAGAATACAATCTCGAGAACTGTATAGTGACCCAGAAGGCCAATTTTTGATCGTGGAAGTTATCATACAAAATAAAAAAATATTAATCCTGGGTTTATATGGTCCCTTAGATGGGAAAAGCAGTTTCTATCATAAATTGTTAAACCATTTGATGCAGTATGATCATAGTAATCTTATTCTCTGTGGGGACTGGAACGGTGTAATCTCGCCTGTGCTGGATAGGCAATCAACAAAGAAAATTTCGGAAAACCAAGGCAAACTACCCAAGAGCTTTGAAAGATTGGTGGAAAACCTCTCCTTGGTGGATGCGTGGCGATTTAAATATAATGAGGCTAAAGACTTCACTTTCTACTCTGAAAGACACCACTCGTTTTCTAGAATAGATTTTTTTATGCTTTCTCACAGCATATGTAACTCCATCCATAAAATCAACATCTTACCCAGAACTTGTTCCGACCATAACCCGGTGATGCTTGATTTGAAGTTTGGAAAGCAGACAGAGTTTAATTGGAGACTTAATGACAACCTGCTTCAGAGGGAAGATATGTTACAAAAAGTGAAGCAAGAAATAAAATGGTTTTTTGAGGAAAACCTTAACAAAGGTACAGATATTGCAACAGTCTGGGACTCTTTTAAGGCAGTCATGAGAGGGTTCTTTATTCAACAAAATAGTATTCTGAAGAAGAAGAAAAAAGAAAAAATAGAAAAAATACAAGAAGAAATTAGAATAAGAGAGAAAAAACTGCACTTAAACCCATATGATGAATCAACACGTAGAGAATTAAAAATCCTCCGAGAACAAGTAGAGCAGGATGCGATGGATGAAATCAGAAGAAAACTCCAATATTTGAAACAAAAGAACTTTGAATTTTCCAATAAACCGGGAAAATGGTTGGCATATCAGCTAAGAAAAACCAGAGAAAGGAATACTATAAGTAAAGTCAAGCAAGGAGACCGCATATATACAGATCAAATAAAAATAAAGCAGATATTTAAGAATTACTATGATTTGCTTTACCAGAAAAGAGGCAAAAATGGAAGGAGTTTAGAAGCTTTTTTCAATGACCAACTTAAAAATTACCACATCCCAGAGTTTACTGAGCAACAAAGAGATAAGCTAAATCAACCAATAAGAGCCGCGGAGATTATAGAAAAGATTCAAAAATTAAAATCTGGAAAAGCCCCCGGCCCGGATGGATTCACTCCTAAATTTTATAAGACTTTAGGAGATCAATTCTTAACTCCTTTTAAACAGACTATGGATGCGATAATCAAAGGTTCCTACCCAATGTCTTGGGGAGAAGCACACATTACTTTGATCCATAAAGAAGGTAGAGACCCTCAAGATCCTAAGAATTATCACCCAATATCTCTCCTAAATGTGGACTATAAAATTTTTGCTTCAATTTTGGCTGACAGACTGAAAAAAGTATTAAGCGAGTGGATAGGTGAAGATCAGCGAGGTTTTTTACCGGATAGACTTTTGAAAGATAATATCAGGCATATTATAAATTTGATTGAATATCATGAAATGTACAAGGATAAGAAATTGGCACTAATATTTCTTGATATAGAGAAGGCATTTGACAACGTTGATTGGACCACAATGATTGGAATTTTAAATCAGATAAAAGTAGGGGAGAGCTTTATCAAATGGATTAAAGCCATATATCAAAACCAGACTGCTAAATTGTTAATAAATGGGGAGAAAACAGACAAGTTTCCAATTCAGAAAGGGACACGACAAGGATGTCCTCTTTCGCCTTTCTTGTTCATAATAATTATGGAAATGCTGAGTATAAGAATAAATCAAGGGGAAGAAATAAAAGGAGTTAAAATACAAAAGATAAGATACAAGATAAGGATGTTTGCAGATGACCTAGTAATCTCCTTAAGTGACCCTCGAGAAGAGATATTGGAGTTGATCAACATCTTGAAGGATTTTGAAGATTTAACAGGACTGAAGACAAATAAAGAGAAAACAATGATGCTAACTAAAAACCTCAGTAAGAAGGAAGAAAGTGATTTGGCAGAACATTCAGGTTTTAAGATAGCCAAAGTAGTAAAGTATCTGGGTGTAAACATCACGAGTAACAACCAAGAACTTTTCAATAACAATTATAAAAAATTATGGGTGCAAATTAGAAGAGATCTTAACAATTGGCAGAACATCACAACGTCATGGCTAGGTAAAATAAGTATAATCAAAATGAATGTGCTCCCTAAGATGATCTTCCTTTTTCAAACTATCCCGATAGAAATTGGGCAGAGAACATTTAAAGAATGGCAAACGGATGTAGCCAGATTTATCTGGGCTGGTAAGAAACCGAGGGTAAAAATGAAATCATTGCAGGATGCTAAAGAAAGGGGAGGACTTAATGTGCCAAATCTTGAATTATACTACAAAGCGTGTTGTTTAACTTGGATAAATGAGTGGGTCATATTAAAGAATGAGAAGCTACTAGTGATCGAAGGAGTGGGGAATCATTTCGGATGGCATGCTTATCTCTTTTATGACAAGGATGTAATCAACAGAGATTTTTATAACCATTGTATAAGAAGATCATTGATTAAGTGTTGGAAAAGAGTGAAAATGAGATTCTTCCACCAACTACCTTTATGCTTATCACCTCACGAAGCTTTTTATAATAGAGAAGGCATACCGTCGAACCAATGGTTAAAATATAAAGATGTCCTTAAATTATGTGGTGATGACTATTTAATGAAATCCCAGGAGGAAATTAAAAGAGAAGGTTTGGATTGCCATTGGTATCTACACACACAGATAAAGGAAAGATTTAAAATGGATAAAAGACTAAGTGGTATTATGATAAAAAAATCACAATGGGAAAACATTACTGAAGTAGGCAATAAAAACATGATTACAAGGTTTTACAAATTATTACTGCAATGGGATATGGAAGATGAAACTGTCAAATCAAATATGATTGCCTGGGCGCGTAATTTTGGTCACACAATTGGTTTTGATAAATGGGAACATCTGTGGATAAATCAAATAAAAAGGACACTAAGTCAAGATTTACGAGAGAATGTGTATAAGATGTATTACAGGTGGTATTTATCACCTAATAAGTTGTCGAAAATGTATAAAGGTTCCCAGAATATATGTTGGAAATGTGGAGAGAAAAATGCGACCTTCTTTCATTTATGGTGGCAATGTAAGGCAGCAAAAGAATATTGGTTACAGATCAAACAAACAATAGCCCACATACTGAATATTTCTTTTCAATGGAAACCTGAGATTTTCCTTTTAGGGATGATAGAGAGATCACAGGAGACAGAGTATGGAAAAATAATTTTTTACATGATTGTAACAGCCAGAATAGTCTATGCGAAAATGTGGAAGAATAAGAATTCTCCTACCATAGATCAATGGTTGGAGAAACTTTTTGAATCTTATTTCTTGGACAGACTAACCTTGAAATTAAAAGGTGAATTGGAAGGGAAACATCAAAAAGACTGGATAATGATTGTTACATATTTAACGGGCAGGTGGGGCAATAAGATAATCATCTCTTAAGTTTCCTTTCCTTATTCTTTATATTGTAGTATCATCAGAGATCTATTACAAAATGAAATTAATAAGAATGTACGGAAGTATAGAAGCTAACTAAATGAAGGACATTTCTCCCACTATGGGGGAAAGATGATGATGTTCATTATAATACGAGGGATTTTGAAGGCATCCAGTTAGGAAGTCATTAAGATATATACTCATAAGACAATAATTTAGTAAGATGTAAATAGTATTCTTAGTTTAATTATTTTAACTAAAATAGGCTAACGAAGCGCATCTTATCATTGTATTATTTATTTTTTATTTTTTTTTATATTGTGATGTACAAAATGGTAAAGAAGGAATGTATAAAGGTATAGTAGCTATGTGTATATAATAAAAGTTGTATGTACATATATACGTATGCCAATAAAAATAATAAAAAAAATAATAAATAATCTTTCCATTTTCCCAATCTCTTTTGAAGCTTTGAGTGGTGTTACCCTTCAACCAGCTAGTTAACATGTCCATTTCAATTATGTTTTCGACTTTCAGTATCCATTCTTCACACGCTGCTATTTTCTTTTCTTTCCGATGCTGTGCATACACAATTCTGTAATCACAGATAAAATTATTTTTTTCCATTTTGTTTTACCTGATTTTGTTGGACTGCAACTCAAAACATTCCTCACCATTGGCTGTGCTGGCTGGAGCTGATAGGAGTTGCTATCCAAAAAATCTGGCGGGATGTATGATTTCTCACACCTAAATCCAATTCTTAGTACCAACTAGAGTAGACCCATTTAACCACTAGGACTTCTATAAATATTGACACTGGTTTAATGCATGAGCTCTGGTTGGGATCAACAATTAGATTTAGGTTCAAGTCATTTGGGCAGGGGTGGTAATCATGTGGCTTCTCACCTGTTGGACTACAACTTCCAGAATTCTTCACCATTAGCTATGCTAGCTACAGCTGCTAAGAGTTGCTGTCTAACAACATGATGTGGAGAATCACATGATTCCCATTCCTCCATTAATGGTTTGAACAAATAATTCACTTCTCTTCAATTACCCTTGGCTCTTTCCACTGCTGCCCGCCCCCCACTGTGTCATGTCAACATTTTGCTAGAGTGTGAACATTTACGAGTTCTTCTTAAGGTTCTGTTAGGAGTGTGTGTGGCTTTTTAAACTCTTTATCGAAAAGAATTACAAATGTATATACTTCTTCATGTATGGGAAGTTTCCCCAAGTATTGAAAAAAAATGGATTCCTTTATTTTGGGGTACCTCACTTTGTACTTGAATTTATCAGCACTCAACCATGAATGAGAATTATTGGATAACCGAAGATAAGTTTTTATCACACTAGACTGTTATAGTGCTATTATTCCACTTTAACTGCTATGGCTGCCTCCTGTGGAATTCTGGGGTTTGTAGTTTAGTGAGACCTAAGAGCTCTTTGGCTGAGAGTTCTAAATGCCCCTCCCTAAACTGCAAATCCCAGGATTCCACAGGAGGCAGCCATAGCAGTTAAAGTGGAATAATAGCACTATAACTACGTAGTGTGATAATCTCCAAGAGCTCAGTATACGTTTTGATGCTGAAGTACATATGTGTGTGTGCACATGCGCACACACACACATACATACAAACACGTGATTAACAAACAGAACTTAATCAATTATCAAAATGTTTCGGATTCTACCTGTTTCAGCTGCTAAAAACAAAAATGAGCTGGCAGTTTAGAGCACTCTATTGCCAATATTCATAAACGGATGATGGAGATATGTATTATTCTCTAGTTTGAGACTACGAGGTGTTCAAGTCTTAAGTCTGTGGATCCAAAAATTCTCTCTTACATGCAAAGTACTTGAAAGAGATAATACTTCCATTCCAAACAGAGACAAATCAGAAAGTCTGTGTGTTCTGAGTTAGTTAAAATGGCTAGCCACTTAGGAATCCAGAACCAATTTTGTTAGAAGTGTAGCTTGTTTTTCAATCATATGCATATTCTTTGTGTATATACATATGAGAGGCAGGAATATAACTTTAATTTATCATAATGACGTTTTGAACTGATGCAGCATTATGTTTGTTTGTTCTATGAATCTTTATTTTACTTGAAAAGGTTAAGTTTTTTCCTTCCATGTTTGGACAGTTATTTGTATGTAATTGAGCTTTTCAAACTCTCAATGCAAGTTTCTGGATGTATGACTTATAAGCTCAATAAAATTATTTTTAGAAAATGGCAATGGGATATATTACCCCAAAGAGGTTCTTTATGATGACAGATATGAATGCTGTGATACATTGCCCCCACAGCCTTTATTGTGGGGTGGGATGACGACGACGATGATGATGATGATGGCCAACCTTACAGGGTTGTTCTGAGGATTAAAACAAGATTGAAAATTCAGTATGATATTAGATGTTAGAAAGTTGGACTTGGATGATCTTGTCTAGATGATGAAAAACTCCTCACGGAATATGAGGGGATTACCTTCTGTCCCAATGGGATCCCATAGTGATTCAATGTATTGGGAAGGAGGGTGACAGAAAGTACCAAATACTACACAAGGAAAGCCTTCGCAGCTTTTCCCAAACCCTTTTTTTTTTTAAATGAACAGGAAATGCATATATCTGCCTGGTGGAACAATTGTGCAATTTGTCCCACTGTGAGTGTGTGGAGAGTGTGGAGCTGACTGCCCACCTGGGTGTGCAAAGGTGCAGGCTTCCCATCAAGTGCCCAGAAATGCTAGAGATTGTGTGCTTTTTCCTTTTTTAAAATAGATATTAAAGAAGTCAGTACCTGGAGACAACATGGAGGGCGGCCACAGTGAGGAGGAGAGAGCCACCAGCCCTTCACCCATCCTGGCAGTGGTGCTGACAGTCTCCAGTTCCAGCTGCAAAGGAACAGGAGGAGCCACCTGGCCAGCTGCTGGAAGAAGGAAGAGGAGGGTGGCTCTTTGCCGCTTCATTGTCCTCTTGCCTTCCCAGGCTGGGCTGCTCCTTCTCCCATGTCTGTCTGCCACCAGAATGGGTGAAGGGCTGGCAGCTCTCTCCTCCTCTTATAGAATCATAGAATTGCAGAGTTGGAAGAGACCACGAGGGCCATCCAGTCCAACCCCCTGCCATGCAGGAAATCACGATCAAAGCATCCCCGACAGATGGCCATCCAGCCTCTGTTTAAAGACCTCCAAGGAAGGAGACCCCACCACGCTCCGAGGGAGTGCGTTCCACTGCTGAATAACTCTTACTGTCAAAAAGTTCCTCCTAATGTTGAGGTGGAATCTCTGTTCCTGGAGCTTGCATCCATTGCTCCGTGTTCCAATCTCTGGAGCAGCAGAAAACAAGCCTGCTCCATCCTCAACGTGACACCCCTTCAAATACTTAAACAGGGCTATCATATCGCCTCTTAACCACTCTTCCTTGCCATTGACACCCTCCACGTTGTCTCTGAGTGCTTCCAGATACTCACCTTTCAGTGAGTGTCTCCCCTGGCCACCCTGATCTCCCCCCCACCATGCAAAAACTGACATGGCCACCATCTTGATTTGCAGCCATGTGAAGGTTGAAAACATCACGGGCACAAATCGATGCTGTTGCAAATTTGGAATAGAGTGCAGGTAAGAGGATGATTTCTTCTCGTATAGATGACCCCCCCCCCCCCGATTCTAATCCTCACTGAGACTTGGGCCAGTCACTCTCTTTCATCCTGGTCTACCTCACAAGGTTGTCATTGTAAGGAAAAATAAGAAGTTGTACATACACTGCTTTGAACTGCATTGGAGGAATGGTGGGATATAAATGTAAGTAATAATAAGTAAAGAAGCCCCTGTTTACTACACATGTCACATGGAAGATAATTGATATTTACACATATGGCAGACCTGTCTTTCAAATCATTACATTTCTGCTAAATGATAGAAAGAATATGCCTCTGATTACCATGAAGATTGCTGCTGCTAAGGGAATGTTTTGCAAAACATGGGATATTACTGTTTGTTCAATCAATAGCTGGAACTGAAAGCAAACTCCATGATGGTTGTGATATCAGAACTGTCACATTGTAGTACAGAGAAGAGACAAAATCTAATATGGATGTGGCTCAGTAACAGAGCACATGCTTTGCATCCCAGGAAGACCTAGGCTGCTGCCACACTGCAGAAATAATGCCGTTTGACACCACTTTAACTCCCATGGCTCAGTACTATGGGATTCTGGGATCTGTAGTTTTGTAAGCTATTTAGCCTTCTCTGTCAGAGAGCTCTGGTGCCACAACAAACTACAAATCCCAGGATTCCATACGATGGAGCCATGATAGTTAAAGAGGTGTCAAAATGCATTATTTCTGCAGTGTGGCAGCAGCCAAAGTTTCACTCCCTATAATCACCTGATGAGGTGAAAAAAATTCTTCCTGAAACTAGGTGTGGGCAAAGTTAGGGCTCCCAGGGGTATTTTTGTAGCTGCCCCCCTACTGGTCACCCTTTTTCTGGCAAATTATGAAGAAAGGCCTTTACTAGAGGTCTCCAAGAGTTATAATTTCCTTGTTAATATGTTTCAGGGTTTCCCTGCCTTGCTTGACACATACACACTCCCCATTTTTCAAAAGCTGAAGTAGACTTCCAGCCACTTCCAGTGTGGTGTGAATAGGAGTCACTTTGGCAGTTCCTCTGGCCACTGGAAGATCGCAAGGAGAACTAATAAACCCACACACTTTGCAAAGTTGCACACCCCTGTTACAAACAAATACTGAACTAGCTTGGTATAAACCAAGTGTCTGTGTTTATACAAAGGGACAACACATCCTTATGGCAAAAGGCCTCCTTGCTCTGAGCAACATAGAGAGATACTGTGTCTTAGATGGTGCCTTAACTTCTCCAGGCATATCAGGCACGGTCTAGGAGTGGCTGAGCTGAAAGCATTTGTAAGCTGTGGAAATCACACATAAACACAGCAGGAAGAAGGTCCCAGTCCCAGCCTATGGCTTGTTCAGTTCATCGTATCTTGGCAAAGACCTTTGGCCTGAAGAGTTCTAGCTGGTCAACATAAATCATACTGGTCTAAATGAACAAGCAGTCTGATGAATACAGCAGTTAGTTTCCAATGTTCCTACAGTATAGATTAGCTTGTTGGGAAAGATGAAGCCAACAACTGATCTTCCCCATTGGATCAGGCAGGAAGATCAGGCTTACGGATGCTCAGACATCAGCAAATTGTAGCAAGCTGGGCATTCCCATGACCCACATCTCCACTGTCCATGATGGACAGTCGGTATCTTAGGTCCAGTCTTGTTTGTCTCTTGATACAATCATACCATCTCTCCTTTATCCTCAAGATCTATATCTGAGCTGCAAAATGGAAAGTGTAATATAGGCTCTACCCTACATACAGTCCTTGTTGTGGCTGGAACACATCTGCGAGTAGTAACTTTCAAGAAGAGCAGTGCTTCAGTGCTGCATACTGGATGATATCCTCTGATTCAGAGTCAGTCGAATCTACATAGGTGGGGCCAGGTCGTGGAGCCAAGTTCACCAAGGAAGAATAGTGCAGCTCCTCTTCCATCTGGTTCACATTTTCATAGTCAGGCTTGGTGTCTCTCTAAATACATTTAGAGGAAAGATAGTAGCTTAGAGGGAAGGATGGGAAATTCTGTCAGTTTCACAGCCTCCCTCATTAGAATTCAGTTCAAAGAAACCTCAAACATATTCCATTCCAGAGGAGCAATTTCTGAATCTGATATCTTATCAAAACATACCATCAAACTGAAACAAAATCCCACCTCATTGCCCTAGCCAAATTCAATACATACAAAAAATATACAACACGTAGCTTCAGGACACTAAATGGCTTCTTTAAAGTTCAGAATAAAACCCAGAGCAAACTCACAATCCAGTGGCATGGAAGCCCCCAGCTCTCATCCATCACCACCATAGAAATAGATGGTAGAGATACTAAAATGTGAATCTCCAAAGGCACATTGGGTCTAAAAGTGGATCCTGGATCTTTAAAAGAAAACCAAAGGATTACTAATGAAGACCAAAGATGGACCACTTGTCCATAGCTTCTTATTAATCCTGTTTGAAAACATCCCTTACCCATTTTCCCGTTCTCTATAAAGTTGAAGGGACACAAATTCACCCTAGCATAGTGTTTCGGTAACTGCCGTCTTTCAAGATTTGCATTTTCAGGGAATTTTGGCTTGAAAAGAATAAATTTATTTATATCTATGCTTCAGATTCTGATATTTACATATTCTGAATGGATTGATAACTGAATGAATGAAGCAAATATAAACTGTAGAGTGTTTTCATTGCAAGTGAGAATGATGTTGTCATATACTGACCCCTGCTGCTTGTCAGATATCAAACCCTGTCAAATGTTGGCGGCTGCTATATCACAAACACAAAAAATGTAGCAGTCTAGACTATAACTCCTATAAATCTTATAACTGGCTAGGGCTGATGGGAGCTATAGTCTAACATCTGAAGAGCCACATATTTTCAATTTCTATGCTACCCAATGGTCCTCAAATCTTACAAAAAGTTGTATGTTACATGCTATATTCAATCAAAGTTGGGCCGATACTGCATTGTCAAAATTTTACAATGAAAAATTGCCAGGGTTGGGGGGTTGTTTTAGATGTCTATGATAAAATTAGCAGATACCCCCTACACATTTTGCAGGACTTTCTTTGCAAACATGAGGACCAACATTTTGCTGGTTTAACAAAAGTAGAAGTAATTTTTCGTGTTTCTGTAGCTGTTACTTTCCAGAAAGATAGCAATTTTTCTTTTGAAAAAGATAAAAGCTTTCATATTTAAATGTATGAAGACTACTTAATATAGCCATTTGTTATTATTTTCAGTTTTGTTTTTTGCTATCTTGCCAAGGTTGTTTAGTTCTTCAACTTAACATGTTTATACTATAGATACGAAACATTAGGAGGAACTTTTTGACAGTAAGAGCTGTTCAGCAGTGGAACACACTCCCTCGGAGCGTAGTGGGGTCTCCTTCCTTGGAGGTCTTTAAACAGAGGCTGGATGGCCATCTGTCAGAGATGCTTTGATTGTGATTTCCTGCGTGGCAGGGGGTTGGACTGGATGGCCCTCGTGGTCTCTTCCAACTCTGCAATTCTATGATTCTATGATTCTATGAAACAAGAAATAGCAAGTATGGTGTAGTGGTTTGAGAGTTGACACTCTCAGAGACCAGGATTTGAATCCCTGCTCAGTCATGGAAACCCACCAGGTGGCCGTGGGCAAGTCATACTCTCTCAGCCTCAGAGGAAGGCAATGGTAAACCTGCTCTGAATAAATCTTTCCATGAAAAGCCTTGGCTAGAGTCACCATTAGTCAGAATTGACTTGAAAGCCCATAACAATAGCAAACTGAACAGCAGTTCTAGAGATGCACCCCTGCTCCTGCACATCTAGCCAGGGTGAGAAAATCTTTACCTATCCAAAAAATAAATAAATTCTCATGCATTTGATAAAAGCACAGGAGCCATACAAAAATTAAAGATGACAAATGTAGAATGAGAGGGTGTGAATGACAAAGGCTCATGGGACCCTGTTACGCTCTACAGAGATTCTATCTGGGCAATGAAAAGGAAGCACATGTTTATCCTTTTTAGACAAATGATTTTATTTATAGGGTGCAGTTTCTTGTAATTTGCACTTGCAAAAAGCATCAAAAAGAGGAAATTGATTCAGTGCAGCATAGCTTATGTATTAGCTTGCCTGTTTGAGTCTCTCAGAAGAAATTAAATACCGAACCAAGTGACACCTGCTCAGTTCAATATTAATTTGTTAAACTATGAATGCAAGGAATAACAAAATAGATAGGAATGGGAACCATTTTCAGCATCTCGTTCATAGTTTATACCATTGTCATTCATTCAAAGTATGGAGATTGATTTAAGTCTGGTGGCAATCGTCCCAGTGAACTAGTGTGGTGTTGTGGTTTGAGCATTGGAATATGCCTCTGGAGACAAGGGTTCAAATCACCTCTCACTTATGGAAACCACAGGGTGACCTGGGGCAAGTCACATTCCCTCAGAGGCAGAGGCAGACAAAGGCAAACCTCCTCTCAACAAATCTTGTCAAGAAAACCCTGTGATAGGTTCAATTTAGGATTACCACAAGTTGGAAATGACATGAAGGCACACAAGGGTAACAAATGGTTCCAGTGCAGCTGATTTATATGCCCATTCCTCACTTGCACCATTTTATTTTCCTAGAATGGCTTTATATTGCAATATGGGTGGGAATGCAGTTGACATGGAAGGAGTAGATTTTTTTTACAGGATTTGCCATTCCCCATCCTCAGTGGTCCAGAATAATGGCATTCTAAGAGAACAAAATGGCAGCTGTCAGGAGCACCATTAAAGTTAATGCACTATTGCCAACTTGCTATCCTGGGTTAAATCTAAAGGGAGAGTGTTTTGTGGAGGGGGTTGAGGTATGGTGGTTCTGTTTCTCAAATACTGACTCAAAGTACAGAAAGTTTAGCAGGACCCAGGGGCTCTTAAAAGAACCTCTCTTCATTGAAGTGGACTTTTATGAGTCACAGGAGTTCATGCTTGAACTAACTCCTACCACACTCCTACATAACATTAATCCAGAAAAAAGAATACACAGGCAGAAAGAGCAGAGTGGGAATAGAATCCAAATAACAGCAGCAACAACTAAAATAAGCCATAGGTTGCAATAAGGGATTAGTTGCATGACTTAAGGACTTTATCAGACTACTACCACCACCACCCATTAATGTTCTTTTGCCGGCATAAATTGTGGTGTTTTTATGCCAGCAAAAGAATCCCCCACCAGATCTACCTTTAGGAGCATCAGTGAGGCATACTTGGCATAAACAGAGCACAAATGGAGCTCCATTTACTTCTGGGGTTGAGATTTCACTGATCCTCGCGAGAAGACACTAGCGCAGGAAATTCAAAGATTAAGGTCAAATAAAGACATAAAATGTAGGCACAAGCACAGGAACACACTTTAAAAGTCCCAAGTACACGGGGGGGGGGGTGTTAATAAAAAGAGCATCCCCTACCTGGCTGTCACAATCTCAAGCAGAAGTGTTTGCCCACTGACACTTGCATTCAGGTGAGCATAATGGTGTAAGGATTCAAAGGCCGGTAATGCCATCAACAAGCAATGCTTGGCCCATCAATA
Source organism: Gambelia wislizenii (assembly GCA_030847615.1). Classification (NCBI taxonomy): domain Eukaryota; kingdom Metazoa; phylum Chordata; class Lepidosauria; order Squamata; family Crotaphytidae; genus Gambelia; species Gambelia wislizenii. The sequence goes on along the minus strand of JAUMIR010000010.1, from coordinate 28,088,156 downwards.
AAAAAAGTATGCCTTATTCCCTACACACAATCACAAAAGGACAATGTCATCTGGTACGCATGCCCTTTTGCGATCATTAGGCGTCCTTATGATGCCATATTTGCCTGGTCTGATAAAGTCCTAAGTCAGGGACTGAGCAGAAAGTATTTCTGCCCACAAAAATACTTGGTTGCCAACCCACCACCCACCTCCACTCCAGAAAACCAGAGACTAGGGATATTGGACAAGATTATACATCATGTGGGCAGAACATAATGCTCATTTGATGCAGTTCAGTCTCTACACACATATACACATCAGCTTTCACGACTGATGTGCTGCCATTTGCTAGCTAGGGGAGAACTTGAACAGCATCCCAACAGCATCTGGCTGTGGTTCTGGAGCTGGGAGAAGATTAGTGGCATTGCCCTCATAGAACTCCAGCAAAAAGTACAGGGTAGTAAATGGCTGCAGCAGGATGCTCTGGGGAAAGTTCCCTACTGGAAGTACAAGGAGGTACTAAGTACTTCTTTCTGCAACACCTAAGAAAGGAGGTATGATCATATGTTACCAGCAAGATTTCTACCATTCAGTGATGTCCATTAAGGATTTCCATACTAGTTCTATGCGACACACTTTAAAAAACTGGAGAAAGGACGGTTCTGTTGGCAAGGCTGCCAGACCGAAATTGAGACAATCCTCCTGGACCACTCACAACTCCAAAGGAGGCTTCTGCTACCCCATTGTCCTGATCCCCCCATTCCACTGCAAACCACAACATTAAAAACTAGATGATAGTGAGACACAGACTGAACCTCCAGTGCTAATTGAAAGTTAGTTTGCTGTGTTCTCTGCAGGTACAAATATATAGCTCTACCTTTGCATCTCCTCAAGATGTGAGCCAGCTTTTCCCAGCCCAAAGCCAGAAAGGCAGGACTACAACTCCCTTCATCACCACCCACCTGCCTGTTGACTGGAGATAATGAGAGTTGAATGTCTAGAGGGTGGTGGGTTAGGGAAGGCTGTCCACTAGTTCATGTATAACTGGTGCTGCCAATTTGAGAGATAACCAAACATCATGTAAAATCAAGTGTCGGTCAGGACTGACTTGGGACCAGATCCCTTTGTAGATGATCCTCTCCTTCTCAGCTTTATGGGCCACCCATCCACTTCATCTCTTTTGCAGAGCATTGGAGGCAGGAGGCTACAGGATTGCACAACCCAGAGAATTCTAGTACAAACTGAGGATGTACCTTTGTGGGGAGTCCAGGTTTCTTTACCACGCTGTAGATCTCACTTTCATCTGAGGGATCAACAGCCAAGGTTGGTGGTTTGATGCTACAAGGAATTAGAAAATTCTGATGAGAAAAATATTAGAGGGTGTGCAGAAATATATATTGATAACCCCACGGGGATGCAACAGATTATTTGTCTGGATCAATATTTTATCATGTGTAAATTGCTTCATGGAGACTGTAACAGTAATGTTTTGCCTTTTAGAGCCATGCATTTTTTTAAAAAGAGATTAAAATAACCACCAGATGCAAAGAGTTACTCCTATGTCTCTAGTAAACATGCACTAGAACTTGGAAAAGTTGGTGCATCATCATCATCATCATCATCATCATCATCTTTAGATGTGTATGCACCTTCAAGTCTATATGTACACTTCACTTTTCCCCAAAAAACTTCAAGGTGCTGTAGTTTTTTACAACTCTCAGAATACAACAACCAACATGAGGGATTCCAAGTTCCAAATATGTAGTACAGACATTTTCAAGAGGTGACACAGCACAACACTCAGTGGAATCCACACTTCCATACCACTCTTAAAATCAAACGAGTTTGGCTGTCCTCCCTTGCACCTCATCTAAATAGCACACCAATAACATACACAGTTGGACCCCCTTATCTGCAGGAACTATATCCGTGGTTTCAGTTACCCAAGGGACATAAAATATAGGCACATACCACAGAGTTGCACTGGAAAATGTCTAGAGAAGCATCCTCTCTAGGCGTCTGCTAGGTCCTCCAACACAACTCTGGTATGTTTTTACCTAAAGTCCTTTATTTTAATAGGCTTCGCTGTTATCTGCAGTTTCCAATATCCATGTTATGTACGGGAACCAACCTCCCCATGGATACAGGGATCCAACTGTATTGGGTTCCTGATTGTATGTATTGGAGGGTGACCCTGCTATGTCTGATAAGCTTATGACTACATGAAGAGAGGCAAGAATTCTTTGTGCCTTTGATACCAGTATGCATGTAATTTTGGCAGCTTCAGCTTGGCATGCAAGAATGAGAGGAAACTAATTAATTTTTTCCACTTTAATTGTATCCTATCCAGTTTTTGTCCTCTCAGTATCATTCCATTCTTTGATCCGGTCCACCCAGGATTGGGCACAGAAGTCAGCATCATGGGGCCTCTGCAGAAGCCAGTTTCACAATATGCAGATGCCCACTCCTAATTTGTACACCAGGGATGGGCCACTGCACCAATTTCCTTCTAACTCTCCCCTTGCACTGACCACTAGAGAAAGAGAGAAGGAGGAAGGGAAGGATCAGCCAAAACACATCCAGAGTCCATTTCAAAATGGCAAAATGGCCCTTGTGGTCTCTTCGGTGCTATGATCCTGTGATTCTATGATTCTATGTATGATCACATATTTTCTCATCTTTAACATGAAAGATGTCTAGACACATTGAGACATTCTGTCAGGAAAATGATCAACTACCATGTCATTTTTACTTATTTATTGGCATTTGGGGACTTCATTCTGGCAAAAATACTTGTCTTTCTGCACCCCTGCCCCATTGTTTGTGAAGAGACTTTTTTTTCTTTTTTTTTCTTTTTGCCCACAGTGCAGTGCATTCTAAAGTTAGTACATTGTTTTCCTTACGCAAATTGTGTTCTTTACACAACAAAATAATGCAAACAAAAAAAGAAGAAAAAAACCAAAAAAGGTCCCAAAGTGAGAGAAAACAATTGGAAACATGCCCTAAAACTCTCCTAATCTCACTTAGGAGGGAGAAAACTTTTTAAAGGATTTGTTCTTGTGTGCAGGAACAAAAGAAGTAAAGATTTACATACCAACATACTTACTTTCTTACATACATTTCCTTAATATCCTGCCCACTATACCTGGAATAAACCACACGTTCATCAGAAAAGCTGGGAGGGAACTTGACAGTTGCATAAGTAATTGTATCTTCTGGAGCCTGGTTCAGGAATCCAACAGAGCCATCTGTACCTTCTTCATTCTCTCTGTTGTTATTACACAGTTTTTCTCCCTTGGCCTATGGAACAAAATGACATTTACTCTCCTGCTTGGAGGAGGGGTGTAATTTTCTCTACACAGAGATCATTTATTTATCATTAACCAACTTGAACTCTTATGAGGAAGGGCTAAGTACAAATTTTAAAAATATGTATTTATTACAATTTTATTCCAACTTTCCACCAAAAAAGCATTCCGTTTGTAGCATGGGGGCATAAGAATACAAGGTGACAAAGTTCTTACATTAAAATATAAAATCTTACCACATTCCCATTTTTACCAGTCCAGATCTCTTTTAGCATAGGGGGCTCGCAACTTTCTGACTATGGAAAAAAAGTGACAAACTCTTGATTCCAAGTAATATTTATAGCAGGGGTGGGTAACATGGCCCCGGTGGTCTGAAAGTGTGGCCCTCGGAGGCTTCCTGAAGGTCTCCAGATGCTTCAATTTTTAAAAAATGTCCAAATGATTTTTCACCTCAAAAAAGCCCCCCACAAAAAACCCCTCACAACAGCTCACAACTAGTCTAAATTGGTAATACAGATCACTCCCCATTTATGCAGGATTGATACCTGTGGTTTCACTTACCCATGATTGGGGGAAAGGTCTCTCTAGGCTTATGGAGGTCCTCCAGAGCAACTCTATGGTCAACATAATGACAGAAATTGACCATTGAATCATGCCAGATGCCTAGGCATTTTTATGGTATTCATGGCAGTTCACTAATATACATGGTTTCACCTATCAGCAGTAAGTCCAGGAACATATTTCTCACATAAACCGGGCCTGGGGGCATGACCTGTATACACGAGTATAGTTAATGCATCTATTTTTGTCAGACATCTTGTGAGTTTTTCCCTGAAAAGCCTGGTGCAACTCTTATCAAATAAATTACAGGCTCCATATAGGAGAGTTAATAGCAGGAACCATGTTATGCAGGAATGGAGGCATTCCCCCTCTCACCATCATAAGAACATTCTTGCTCCATCCTTGACAAACTCTGGTCAGTTTGCTTTTTTGCTAATTATCATGAAAAAGGTTCCATGTCACCAACACTGTCAGAGCTAAAATTGGGTTGTTTTTTCTTCTGGTCAGAGAAGCATGCACGCGACCTGTTATCTCAGAGATGGGAATCCAGCAGCCCTCCAGATACTGTTGGACTGCAAATCCCAGTATACTTCACCATAGACCAGACTGGTTAGCCCCACTGGGAGTTGTAGTCCAAGAACATCTAGAGGACAGCATGATCCCCAGTCTGTGTGATCAGCTTAACTCACGGCTCTCCTCTCCCAATATATACTAAAGTCAGTTGAGCCAATAGAATACTTAACCTTCTTCACAAAAAATGAACTTGATCTCTGTGTCCCACCAGTTTCTGAAGCAATATTTTTCTTCCTGTAGTGAAAGAAAAAGGACATATGATATTCCAGCTATGCAGTTTATGAAGCAATTCACTGGAGGGCTGCCAGGAGTCCCTTTGTGATAACCCACTGTGTAACTGGTACATTTTGAAATGCAAGAATTCATTTTGAGAATCACCCTAGTCACAAAGTCCAGCGTAGTTCAAAATGGCAGGTAGCAATGTTGGTCCACTGGTTTGTCTGTTTTCATTTCTACCAGGAGTAGGACTTTTGTAAAGCAAATGCTTTACAATTCAGAACTGCATTACAGAACCACATGTGGAAATGCAACATCCCATAATATCTTGCATTACAACAGGGATAGCTCACAATAAACAGTGGGTCTTCCACATCTGCGGGTTATATGGGACAGGTTTTTTTTGCCAGCCACAGGTCTTGCCGGACACTAGGACAACTGGATTGGTTGGAGCTGTTTACATAGGGGCTTGTCTACATTGTAGAAATAATGCAGTTTGACACCACTTTAACTGCCATGGCTCCATCCTATAGGATTTCTAGTTTTGTGAGGCACCAGCACTCTTTGGTAGAGAAGGCTAAAGAACTTGTAAAACTACAAATCCCAGGATTCCATAGGATGGAGCTATAGCTCTTAAAGTGGTGTCAAACTGCATTGTTCCTACAGTGTAGATGCACCCACAGTCATACTAACCAAGTAGTAGGCTAGTTCCGAGGAAGGCAATGAGATCTACTTTGGTGAACACATCTGGGGCACATTTTGGTGAAGGGTTTTGTTTGTTTGTTTGTTTGTTTGTTTGTTTGTTTGTTTGTTTAACAGACTAGCCTCTAAGGTTTCTTGGGACTGAGAAGGAATCAGTTACATATTAGAATTGGCCCTTAACATTGCTCTCTTAAAATCTTGGCACTTGGAATGTCTGGGAAGCAGGGAAGGTCCCTCCAGGAAGAAAGCTGGACAATGACCTGTCAAGCAGGGGTGGACAACCATGAGAGATCCATCAACCAATTTTCCACCTCTGGGATTCAGGAACTGCACAGACCACCAAAAGTGCCAGAAAGGAGTGAGGAAGGGAAAGCAAAACTGGAAGTGGACAGAAATCTCTTTCTAGTTTTGAAAAACTGGTGGGGGGTGGTATGTTAAACAGTGCCAACGGGGCCTGCAATCTAGTTAAATGGTGACTCACTGCTTGTGGGAGCCAGAGGAAAAGACAGTCTGGAGAGCTCAAGGGTAGCAAGACCTAATTTGAAACACAGAGGCAGCCTCAAGGCCATACTTGGCCCTTTCCTACTGTAGACAAATATCTCAGCATTGGGACTGAGGTGACTTGCTCATTATTAGCACTGAGAAAGACAGGAAAGACAGGAATTCCATATTATGTGATTCCCCACTTGAGGGTTAGATTTTACCTAGCTTAAATGAAGTGTGGCTCGAATCAGCTCTCTCTTATCTCTTCATTCCTAATGGGTGCACCATCACTTACCATCTCCTCACTTACCACGTCCATCAGACCATCACTTACCATTTCCACAGACTACGGACCACCAATCCCAGCAGTATAATCAGGGCAAGAGCAACACCCAAGCCAATCAAAGCATGTTTCAGCACTGTGGTTCTGCTGTCTATACAATACAAAAGGAAAACAGGGCACAGTTGGCTGGTGCTGGAACTAACAATGAAAAGCTTTGTTCCTGATGCTAAGGAAATTTGTACAGGTTTGTGTTGGTTCAATGCCTTGTTAGCAAGCCCCGACCCTATGCTCACCTGGCCAGTCAGCTTTGAACTTCCGTTCGTATGGGAAAGGAATTCAAAGTGAATTGCTTGTCCCAATGAGCAGGAATGTGCATTCCCCTTGTTGTATTTTTTAAAAATACTTTGGGAAAAGCCTTTTTCTTTGGAGTTTTTGATGTTTTGCCCCCCCCCTTCCAAATATGGTATAACAATATGGGATCCTGTTAAGATAGGTCATCTTCTCCTAGAATTCCACGAGGAACATTTTCACCATTTAGACAACCTCCACGTTTCTTTAGTGTCAGAAAGCTTTGATGAGGAGAATTCTGAACTCACAAAAATCTTCACAGTTCAGAACTTATTCTGTACAAAATTTACATGTGGTATTTGTGTGCAGAAAATAACATTTTCCATAGAGGAAATAGAAATTTCTGCACAGATATAGCATTTTCTGCACTGAAAAATGCTTTTTTTTCCTGCACTAAAAGTGTTGTTTTCTCAGCAAAACACCACATACCAATTTAATACAGAATAAATTCCAACCTGCAAATAATCTCTGAAGACTGCAGCTTTTGAAGACTTTCTCACAGCAGGAGAGGGACCCCAAGATTGTTAAAAGTATTCCTTGCTTCCTTCAAAAATAAAATTACCCGAGGATTACATCTCAAGATGGAGCCCCTGTCTTATTGCCAAAGTTGAAGTTGGGTTTAATTCTACTTTCCCATCGGCTTCTGTGTATAAAAAGAAAAGGGCACAATTTTGTCTTTTGCAAGACAGCTTTGGTCACCCCTGCAACTCTTGCAGAAATATCTACTGATTGAGCTTCTACAGCAATAAGCAGGCAATTTTAACAAAGGATGTTCAGCCACAAGCTAAGTACCAGTTAAGGCAGAATTCTGAAGGATCTATCTGAACCACCAAATCTTCCTGTTAGAGCTCTAAAATCTTCAGGAGAGGCCCTTCTTTCTGTTCCACTACCTTCTCAGGTTCATCAGGTGGAAATAAGAGAGAGGACTTTCTCAGTGGCTTTTCCCAGACTTTGGAACTCCTTCCCTAGGGAGGCTAGGATGGCTCCCGCCTTGCTTTCCTTCTGCAAGCAAGTAAAATCATTCTTATTCAATCAAGCTTTCAGAAATTGACTGTGATGGGCTTTTAATGGTATGAAGTGCTATTTTGTTGATTTTTATATGCTTCTAAAGTGAATCTTAATGGGTTTTTTTCTTTACAGAATGTGTAACTGTTTTTAAAAGAACCTGTATATTTATACTTTTTTACTGATGGTTTTGTATAGTTTTTAATTTGCACAGTTTTTAACAAGTTGTAAGCTACCTTATGACTTACAGATGTTAAATACCATTTTTGGGGGGAAAGGCAGGATATAAATGAATAAAATAAACAAAATAAATAGCTCTGGACCTTTTGCTACTCACAGAATACAATGAGGGGCACAGGCAGTGATTCCCTCTCCGCAATTTCATTTGACACTTTGCAAAAATAGACTCCTGACTGCCCAACCTGGACCTTTCGGAGTTCAAGGACTTGGGTAGTCTTCTGAGCAATCTCTTCTCCATTCCAGTACCACTTGTAAATATTTGCTGAAGGTTTTGCATCATTTTCACATTTCAAGACAACATCCTTTCCCTCAATGATGGCTTCCTGGATATTTAGGGACACATTGATGTATCGGGGCCCATCTGTCAGAAAGAAAAGAAAGAGCCATTCAACTAAGCAATTGTCATAGAATCATAGAAACATAGAATCATAGAATTGTAGAGTTGGAAGAGACCACGAGGGCCATCCAGTCCAACCCCCTGCCATGCAGGAAATCTTGATCAAAGCATCCCCGACAGATGGCAATCCAGCCTCTGTTTGAAGACCTCCAAGGAAGGAGACCCCACCACGCTCCAAGGGAGTGTGTTCCACTGCCGAACAGCTCTTACTGTCAAAAAGTTCCTCCTAATGTTGAGGTGGAATCTCTGTTCCTGGAGCTTGCATCCATTGCTCCGTGTTCCAATCTCTGGAGCAGCAGAAAACAAGCCTGCTCCATCCTCAGTGTGACACCCCTTCAAATACTTAAACAGAGCTATCATATCGCATTAATTGTCTTTCAGGTTCTCCACAACAACAGTCCAGATTGAGTTCAAACAACCCAAGCCAGCAATAGTTACTCAAGGGCTGGTATCCTATTGGTTAGTCCCAACTAGAGTAGTACTACACAAATAAGCTGTTGAATGGTGAGTCAAGACATAGGTAGATCCCATTGATTGAATGGACCTACTTTAATCAGAACTAATCATAGGATTTAGGTCAAGGTAAGTTAGAGCTAGCATGGTATGGGGCTTGAGTGTTATGACTCTGGAGACCAAGGTTCAAATCACCACTCAGCCATGGAAACCCTCTGAGCGATCTTGGGCAGGTCACATTCTCTCAGCCTCAGAGGCAGGCAATGGCAAAAACCCCTCTGAACAAATCTTGCCCAGAAAAGCCCATGATAGGTTTGTCTTAGGAGCACCATAAATTAGAAATTACTTGAAGACACATAATAAATAAACAAATAAACAAAACATCTCAGTTTTCTTCCATATTCTTCCCAAAATACAAATGGGGAGTAATGTGGCTTCTGGTTGCCTTTGGGGTGTGTGTGTGTCTGGGATATAGCTAGAAAGATAATTATTTGGGTTTGAGGAGATTAGGGGTTTGGGTTCGAGTCATGGTGTGTTTTGCTTCATTTTGAGGGAATGCATACCCTGAAATTGTCCTGGTTTGGCAGGGAGTTGTCCAATTAATCCTCCGCCTTCACACTTTCTACAGTCTTCCTAAAACTATTAACAAAAGTGTGTATCTGTCTTTGGTTTTTCTATAATCAGCAAGAAATCCCAAGCATTCTGTTCTTTTTCTTCCCCTTTTTCAGACTGTACACAAGCAAATATGCACAATAAAAATGTCCATATTTAAAAAATGCATGCAATTATGCATTAGTTGGGGAAATATTTAAATATAAAAATGTTCAAACTACACCAAAATACAGCAAAATTTCCATGCAAGGAAGGGGAAAAAAGTCTTGAAATCCTTTACAGAAGTTAGAATTATAGTATCATAGAGTTGGAAGAGGCCACAAGGGCCATCTAGTCCAACCTCCTGCCTTCAGGAATACACAATCAAAGCACTCCTGAACAGGTAGCCATCCAGCCTCTGTTTAAAAACCTCCAAAGAAGGAGACTCCACCACACACCGAGGCAGTGTATTCCACTGCCAAACAGCGCTTACTGTCATGAAGTTCTTCCTAATGTTTAGGTAGAATCTCTTTTCCTGTAGTTTGAGTCCATTGTTCCATGTTCTGGTCTCTGGAGCAGCAGAAAACAAGCTTGATCCATCCTCAGTATGACATCCCTTCAAATATTTAAACATGGCTATTATGTCCCTTCTTAACCTTCTATTCTCCATACTAAACATACCCAGCTCCCTAAGCTGCTCCTCAAAGGGCATGACTTCAAAAGATGAGAATGCTGGTGTGATTTTGAGAACTGCAACAAAAATGAAAGTGATAGATTTCTACAACAAAGAATCAAATCAAGTTCCCTGGGTTTTATTGTTAGCCAATTTGCAGATAGGACTTAAATATCCTAAAGGCACCACCAGATGCCATCTGATCTTGGAAGCTAAGCACTGTCATCCCTGGTTAGTACTTGGATGGGAGACCACCAACAAATACCAGATGCTACAGGCTATACTTCAGAGGAAGGAACTGGCAAAACCACCTGTGAGTATTCTTTCCCTAAGCCAAAGAAAACCCTATGAAATTCATGGGGTCTCCATAAACCAACAGGCAACTTGAATGCACATACACACACACACATCTGCAGGACTCTCTTATTCTGTTACTCACAATGGACATCCAGCATAATCTCTGAGGAGTGTGATGTGCCCACGCTGTTTTTGGCTTCACAGTGGTAACGGCCAGACTTTGTTGCAGTCACTTTCTGGATGGTTAGTATGGCAGTTGCAGAAACTACCTGGCGTATATTATTGTACCATATATAGGTGAGATCCCTGGGATTTGCCGTTTTCACTTTACAAATCAGCTTCACATTGGAGCCTTCATTAATTGGCCCTGGCGGCTGTTGCTCAGCTGTTACCTCCTTGGGAGCGACTGTGGGAAGGAAAAAACAAAGCATCACAGAGAGACACTCAATTGTCCTGAGCCTTGAATCCCACAAACAATAGCACTTAGCGATTGACTGCATGATGATTCCACTATGGTAAAACCAATGGAAGAAATGTTTCACACAGGGTTTAAAAAAAAAAAAAAAAAAAAGTCTATTGTGCTGATCATCCTAAATCATTTTGCCTTCATAGGTCTGCATTGTGCGAGTGGTAACTGCTAATGGTCCACAGTTTTGCTAGGCAGCATCCAAAGATTTTTTGAAATACAATATTATTAAAGCACTTGAAGACCATCAGGTGCAATCTTGTATAGCTCAACATAGCATAGTAGTTGTGCATTCAGACCTATATTAGGTGGAGCCATATAGAACCATCATCAAACTAACCATAAAGCCTTTGAAGCCCTGCTCCTGTATAGCAATTCCATGCATTGTGCAGAGTGGGCAGGATTAGAGAAGTATCTGGCTATGTCCCTGTAGCCAAACGTGAAATGATTACCCCAGTGCTGGCTCTGTGGAGATCCACCAGGGTATTCACATGTATCTGTGCTGCTGTAATTATTCTGCATCTAGCTATGGGGGCATAGCAAGATGCTTCTTCAGTCCTACCCACTAAAGGCAAGAAATGGTCATGTGGGTGGGTTTCAGAGCCTGGGAGGGGGCTTTGAGTTCTGCAGAAGGAGGAGGTGAATACCAGTCTCACAGTTCCCAAAAAAGGACATATGCATGTTAAGGGAAAACCATGCATATGCCACTAGCAGGATGCCAGGCATAGTGTTTCATCCTCCCCACCCCCACAAGTGGGCTGATAATGCAAAAGGATCTGTCTCCATAAACCCAGCCATCCCCTGACTTAACAATGCCAGCTGTTCTGTGTTTCCCTGAACTTTCTGTGTAAAGAGACAGAGAAACTATGTAGCCTGGACACCAGAATAATGTACAGGTGCTGAATAGATGCACCTGTCCTCCCATAACCTTCCCATTTCCCTATTAACTTCTTGTATTTCTAAGTGATGGAATTGGGAAGTCAAATAGAATTACTCACAGTATACATTCACAGTGACTGCTGGAGATGGAGTACAAGCAATAACATTGCATACTTCACATTTGTAAGAAGTGGTAGGTTCAGGTTCTGCACGGAAGGTTATTAGGTTTGAAACACTCTTTGAACTCACAACCACATTATTTTTTAATAACGTGTACTCATTCTTTCTGGGGTTACTGCTACCCACAGAGCAGTTAAGTGTGATAGTATCTCCTTCCTTTATGGGCAAGCGATTTAAAATGGCAAGCTGGACATCCTTGGGTCCATCTGGAAAAAAAAATCAGATTGGTACATTTCTTTGTGTTATAATATTACAGTAAATGTATATTTCACTTGAGATGAAAGGGAAGGATTCTTTACAATATGGGGACAGACAACATGATGCCTTCCAGATCTTTCTGCTATGGGTAAACATGGATGCCTTTATTTGTTTATTTATTTATTTGTTTGTTTGTTTGTTTGTTTTACATAGGAGGTGAGAATATTATTGTTCCTTCTAAAAATGTAAGAGCTGCTTCAAAAATTCAGTTCACACTTTGAAATCCTTGATTGGAAATAGTTAACATCTTTAAAGAACACTCAGAGCAGAGAGTCTTGTTAGTGGTGTGTATGTGTGTGTTAAGTGTGGCTTACACAAGTGTATGTCTATTTTTTTGGATAGGGCACAGGGGCTATTCTCTTATCCTTTCTGCCCCATCCAAAACTTTGTCCTTCCACAGCTGTTGAGTCCAGGAGGGGGTGCCAGTGGAGAAAGGAATTAATGGGAAGCAATGAAGGAGGAGGGGGGGGGAGTCTTAGTCCTAAGGAGAATGAAAATGGCAGTGTATTCCACCTGGGAATGCACTCTCATTCCTTCTCCCCTATGCACCTGGACCTGCTGCATCTTCCTCCTCTGAATGGCTTCCTCCTACTTCCCTATTAGAAAGCAGCAGCCGCAGTGGCTTGAGAGACAACAGGGTGATTGGGAGGACACAAAACTGCATGGGTGGAGCATTATACTATGTCTGCTTGATGTAGGATCTTGATCAGAGGGTCCCCATTGCCTTGACACTTGCGAAAGTTGAGGCTATCTCCTCTACTTATAGGGCACATGGGTACAGAGGCCACATTGGCAACAAACAGATCATATCTTCAGTGGTGAGGAATATGTTCAGAAGCCCCCATGGTCATGGCTAACAAGCAGAGTTTAAAAACACAAGTAGCTATGTTGATCCATATCAACATGCCAGTTCCAGTGGTTTTCATCTCCCCCAGTACCAGCTTTATTATACAATTAATGGATTTTAGGTGTCAGTTCAAGGCCTCACATATACTTTGCATTACTACAGCAATAGTTCCCAACACTATATGGCTGCTGAGAAAAAACACCAGCCAACATGGCCACTAGTCAAAAATGATGGAAGTTGTTGTCAAAAACCATCTGTAAGGCCGCAGGTCCTGCATGATGCCTACAAACTCCCCACTTCCAGGTTCTGTGCTTACTTACACTGAACATTCAGGGTGACAGGTAGAGATATTGAATTGCCAATCCTGTTATAGACTCTGCAAGAGTAAGTGCCAGAATTGCTGCGCTGGATTGGGTCAAAATGCAGCTCCTTACGGGTGCTGATTACAGATGACTCATTTTGTTTGTACCATTCATAACGGTTGATGCGGGGATTGCCTTTGGAAAAACACCCCAAAAGCACTTGGTCCTTTTCCTTGATGAATCCACATGCTGGGCATATAACTTTGGTCTCTTTGGGTGGATCTGGGGAATAAAAGGCAAGCTGAAATTTGGACTCCAGTTTCAAGTTTTGGGGTCAATTTTATATTAAAAAAAAATCTCCTTATTATAGACAAAGTTATATGATAGCATATTCTATTGTATTTTGGCACATAAGTTAAAATTAATGAATTTAAAGTCAAGATCTTTTGCACCACAGTGGAGTATAAATATTCTGCATCACCTACTTAGCAACAAATGTCGAACTAAGCAACTGTCTCAAGGCCCACCCCACCCCTAAAACTACTTTACCAGGCAGCAGCTATACCAAAAGTTGGAAGTCTGTTCTGCTAGTGATCAGGGTGCACCCACTGAACAAAGTTAAGACAAGGAACTGTGACCAGTATCCTGTATCTGATTACCACAGCCTCGCTCACTGTTGGAGTTTATGTGAAAACATCATTCTCCTGCACCCTGATTACCACCTGAACAAACCTCCACCTCTCAGTGTGGTGGCTACCTGGTGAAGGAGGTATGGTAGGGCATTTATAATCATAGCAATAGTGCCATGATTGTGATTATAGACTTTATCAGACTAGTGTCTAAAAATGCTGTAATTCCACAATTGAGGAAAATAGAAACATAGTGGCATGATCACAGTCATCATCACACACTGCTGTAATCACGTGATACTATTGCCATGGAATTATCACACAACCACCACAACTGGTTTAAAAATAGGATTTCACTCATGGTATAGTAACACTTTTCTTCATATTGCCTTCTAATGGCATAGTATTAATGCTTTCTGTTGCCCCACACATGCACTTTTTTTAAAAAAATCCTCTTACTTCCATGATTTTGCATGATTTTGAGATTTGTGAGAGGACATGACTTCAGTTAAAAATGCCAAAAGCAAATACATAACAAAAGAACTTCACAAATAAACACTTACACATAAAAACATACAAAATAAAGGCGACAATTCATTAAAACAGTGTCCTGTTGGTCTTCTTCACATTCTCCCCTGGAAGTTTAATTATGTGTTGTTTTGGGGGAAGGGGAGGGGGAAAAGAGGACCACCTATTCATGCTGTAATCACGCGATTACAGCGGGATGTGATTTCACACACTCATCAATATTGTGAAAGAAGCAATATTGAGAGCTATTGACAGGGTTTGCCTGTCAATGAAAAGTTAGGCATAATTAATGGATGGAGTACACATGGGCCATGGGAGGATGATGATGTCATGCAATAACGGGAACCATTTATGCTACTATCTTGTCGTAATCACATGATTCACCCTTGTGTGATAAAGTTAGTGAACATGGAACAATTGCAGATAGAAGGCAGTAGGAAAAGAGGAAGGCCACATACTAGATAGATAGACTCCTTCAAAGAGACCACAGCCCTGAGCCAGCAGGACCTGAGCAGGGCAGTTGAGGACAGAGGGTCCTGGAAAAGTCTCATTCCTAGGGTCAGCATGAGTCAAGATCAGCTCGAGGACAGTTAACAACAACAACTCTCATTTATGAATATATGATGACAATACAGAATGGGACTTAGAATCATAGAGTTGGAAGAGACCGCAAGGGCCATCTAGTCCAACCCCCTGCCATGCACTGCATTCCTGACAGATGGCCATCCAGCCTCTTCCATCCAAAGGTTTTGAGGACCATGTGTGGTAGGCAGTAGGCCTTGTGGGAACTGAAACTGGTGCTGTAGATAACAAAGTTCTGCAGGGGATATTTCATAAGACTCCTGGGTTGTTTCTGACTCCTCCACCACTGTCTCACCCCCCCCCCACTTCCCCTCTGTGTCCCTGGCCTATGAGAAAGCTGAGAGTGACATCATGCACCTGAAGCCACGCAACCCATGACGGGACCGTCTGGTCAATGAAGCACTGGCTGACTATTCCTACTTCCAGACTGGTGTGTATTATTACAACTGAAAAAAATGCCAGTCATTATTTTCTGCTTTCTGCCCTATGTGAATTAGAGTACGGTAGGTAATGTGTTGCTTAAATGAAAAGGCATTGTTTTCTGGTGTCTATGGAAGAGCCCCCAGGAGAACTGGAAAATGGAAGAGGCAGAAGTCAGAGATCTTAGCAAATACAACCTATGGGTCAAGAGACATCATTCAACAGCCCAGTGAATCAACTCACATTGAACATCTATAGTCAGCTCTTCTGAGTAAACGGATCTAAGTTCATTTGTAACTCCACATTTATAACGGCCAGAATTCTGCTCTTGTACAGGATCAAATTCCATTTTGTCCTCATGCACACCCTCATATGTCCTGTGATTATTCTTATTCCATTGGTACTCAGAGACAGCTGGGTAGCTGCTGTTGACCATGCACTTGAGCAACAGTCTCTTTCCCTCCAGAACTGTGGTGCCCGGAGTAGCAATCAACTGAACTCCCTTGGGAGCATCTGAAATAAGACAAATTTCAGAAAAGAAAGCAAAAGGAAAAGTCAGATACATTGTACAAAAATCAGAAAAGCAAGCGGGTGTAAGGTCCTTGAATTTAAACAGGGTCATCCAAAAGTCCATTCAATAGGATGGCAGATTTTCTAAAAAATAATAATAAAAATAAATAGTAAGTATTTGCAAGACAGTTATGTACCAAGGCTTCATAAAAGAGGCATTCCCCCTCTCACCAAACAGAGGAAGTGTTTCTTCTCACACACTAGTTGCACATGGGGCATCATCAAAAAACAAAGAATTTTTTTATATATAACTATGGCTTTATGCATACCCCCCTGTATAGTTAATTGGCTAAAACTATGTAAAATTTATTTCAGGTGAGCCTCACGGCTACAACACTGTACACATTTAGCTGAGAGAAATCTCACTGAAAATAACAGAGTGGATTCCGACCTTTTCCTCCACCAAAACGACCCATTAAAAGCAATAACAATAGCGCTTCTATTCCTATACTGCTTATCAGTGCCAAAGCACTGCCTAAGCAGTTTACAATGTGTTGGCTAATCACCCCCAACAAGCTGGGTAATCATGGATCTATGGAAGGATGCAAGGCTGAGTCATTCTTGGAGTCCTGTACTTACAAAATTGTGGCTGAAGTACTGGCACTTAACCACTGCACACCAGGACTCCCAAATCAATAAGACTCAATACATTTATGATCAGCTTAAGTTCCATTGATGACCTCAGTGGGCCTCTTCTAAGCAGGACTAAGGTTTTGCCTCCACTGGCCAGAGTATTTGGGCCCCAAAGCTGTCCTAGATTTCCCCCATCCCATAAGCTTGTGTTCTGTGGTGGGAATGGGCATGAGCATCTGTCTGCACATGTGCGCTGTGTGCTATCAGTGGGCACCTCTGCCGCTGCCATTGGTGTCATGCATCACACCCTCTGAGGCTGGAAATGAAGCACCCAGGCTTGGTCTATGCTGGGGGTCTTGTTGTGACCTGAGAGAGTGCTACACATGACACCAGCAGCAGAGGTGCCTGCCAATACAATACAGCATGCATATGCAGATAGCTACCCATTCCCACCATGGAATGCTCACGTTTTCCCACAGGACTGGGTTTTCCCAGCTATTTTTAAAGCCATTTTAAGTGGAGCTTGCCCTGGTTTCTAGTCAGAACTGCCTGGATGTCATCCAGATAGTTCAAATTAGAATTGTTTCCGAAGCCCAGCATCATCTGAACAGTTGGGCATGGGAACAGGTGGAGGCCATTTCATTCAGCCTGTGGAGACAAGGCCTAAGTCTGGATCCAACTCAGTGGGCATGTAAAGTGTTACTGTTAAAGACTGTTAAATATCTTCTTTTCATACTCATTGCAACAACATACTAGAAGCCAGTGTGGTATTGTTGTTTCTGCATTGGACTAGGACTCTGGGAGATTAGGGACTTTATCAGCTGTGGCAAATATAGGATGATAATGATGCCCAATGAACGCAAAAGGGTACCCATTTCACATGACATTGTGCTTTTGCATTCTCATGCTGTAAAAAAGATGTGGGGGAGGGTATTGACAGACCAAGCCATCAATTGATCTGCCATGGAGATTATTTTTTTTTTGCATAATTGCAAGCATCTGAAATCATGCCCCATTCTGCTGATGTGATTTCAGCATCAATGAGCCATCCCCACCAGAACACTTCTGGGTGAGAATGTGAAAACTAGGTATGGGACACTCTTTTTATGAACCTCCTCATGTTGCAGGCAAGTTTTTAAGTGTGTTTCAGTGCTTGTGTGTTCATTTTGTTTTTTTTAATTTAGCTGTTTTTAGACTTTTAAGTGTGCTTGTGTCTTCTCGCAAGAACTGTCGAGATCACGTGCACCCGCCATTGTGGAAGTACAGGGCTGCTTTTTCATGCTATTACAGCAATGTTTGATATAAAGAGTTATTTTGCCAGCACACTTATGGTTGAAAATATGGAGGGAAAGAAATATTTTTAGAGGCTCATCTGATAAAGTCCTTGGTTTCAAATGTCTCACTCAACCATGTAAACCATGAATTCATATGTTCTCATCCTAAAAGGAAGGCAACGGAAAAACTCAGAATAAATCTTGACAATAAAACCCTATTATAAGGTAACCATAAGTCAGAGTTGACTTGGTAGGTACAGAGCAGAAACAAGCAATATACATTATTCCAGGAAGCTACCTTTGAAATGCATTGAGTAAGGCTTCACAATTCATAGTGTGATAGACTTTCAGTGTTCCTTTATCTTGTCCAGGAAGAAAGCTCTTTTAAAGAACTTCACAAGTCCCACTACCTCTATCCCCACTAGACACTCACGTTTCACATTCAGTTCCACAATACTCTGGGATATTTCTATCCCATTATGGCTTTTTAGCACACATATCAGCTGTTTCCGGTGGTCCTCCCAAGTTGGTTCAAAACTCATCACTGTCTTGGACACTCTATCCACATCAGTTGTTTTTACGGTAGATGCTCGCTCCTCATCCAAGCCACGGAGAATCACCACTACTGGCTCATCAGGACAATGGTAAGAAACAGAGCATGACACCCAAGTCCTGATCTTTTCTTGGATTTGCCTGGAGTCGAATATTATTTTGGGTTTGGGAGGTGACCCTGCAAATGGAAGATAAAGGGGGAAAGCTGGGTGACATTTTTTAAAATACCTTTTGAGAGAAAAAATAAAGTAACGTATCTCAAGAACAATTGAAAGAAAAATAGCATATAAAAACTGAACATAGAAAAAGTTATAGATAGATACATTGTGTATGTCAATTGTTTGTGTTCTGTTTCCTCATTCTAGCTCCATAGTATTTGAGATGAGAGTGAACATCCACGTTCAAATGTGAGCAAAGTCAATGCTTGCAGCTACAATGCTTGTAACTTAGAATCATAGAATCATAGAGCTGGAAGAGACCATGAGGGCCATCAAGTCCAACCTCTGCCATGGAGGAATACCCAATCAAAGCATTTACAACAGATGGCCATCCAGAGTCTGTTTAAAAACCTCCAAGGAAGGAGACTCCATCACACGCTGAGGCAGTGCATTCCACTACTGAACAGCTCTTACTGTCAGGAATTTATTCCTAATGTTTAGGTGGAATCTCTTTTCCTGTAGCCTGAGTCCTTTGCTCCATATCCTAGTCTCTAGAGCAGCAGAAAACAAGCTTGCTTGTATCAGAGGGTTAGCGGAAGGTAAAGGATCAAAACTCCATTAGTTGTCCCAGTGGTCTAAAGGAAGATCTATCTATCTATCTATCTATCTATCTATCTATCAATCATAAAACAGAGGTGAGAAAGGTGTGACCCATGGATCCCACTTTTGTGACCCTGAAGCTCCCCAACA
This sequence comes from Gambelia wislizenii, assembly GCA_030847615.1. Taxonomy (NCBI): domain Eukaryota; kingdom Metazoa; phylum Chordata; class Lepidosauria; order Squamata; family Crotaphytidae; genus Gambelia; species Gambelia wislizenii. The sequence continues at coordinate 28,069,079 of JAUMIR010000010.1, read as the reverse complement.
ATCTCCCAAAGTCCTCAACCACTCAAAAAATTAAAATGAAGCATGATTTGCAGACTATTTTTTGCCCCCAAACCATGCAGGAAGCATCCCAAAATGCATAACACATGCAAAGATAACCCTATCCCACTCCTGAATCCCCTACTAACTCCAAGTACCTCCACTTTCCTCTGCAGTCCTTCTTAAAATGGTGACATCATGTCCTGCTACCATTTTGAGAGTGACTGCATAAGGAAAATTGAGATATTTGGGCTTGCTGTGGTGATGGTATACCCTGTGGGGTGGGTCTGGAGGGGAAATTGGCCCCTGCCCTCCACGCTGTTGTCCACTCCTTTTCTAGAAGCAACTTTCTAATACATTTCAGCCTGTTCTACTTGTTCTCAGAGGTGACATGTTACTAAATAAACTACTGGAGTTATAGCTGCTTCTGGGTTTTCTGCATAATTCCTACATTTATTCTGTCCTCATGACTGAGGACCAATGATACATAAGAGGCACATTATGTTAAATAAATAACTTTATTTATTTATTTATTTATTTATTTATTTAGACCCTCTGTCATCTGAGTAGCTGGGCACATGAATGGGGTGGGTAGGACATTTCATTTGGCCCATGCAGACAAGACCACAGAAAGTGAAAAAAATCCAAAAGTTGTCTCACTACAGAGTGAGGTTATGAGGTGTGTGTGTGTGTGTGTGTGTGTGTGTGTGTTTTGCATCTTTTTCAGGTAGGGTTGCCAATTCAGGGTCATCCCAGGCTCTGGACTTTCCAGGTTAAAACCTGAGACCTACAGACAGCCCATACTGATGCCATTAAATATTATGGATTAAATGTCTTCCTTTTATGCTCATTACAACAACACACTAAGGGGGAGTGTGGTGTAGTAGTTTTAGGACTTTATCAGATGTGGCAAATATGGCCTCATGAAGACACCTAATGATCACGAAAGGGCATGTATAACAGACGATGCCGTACTTTTGCGATCATGTAAAGTCTAAAAGCCATTCTGTTTTATTGATGGGCCAAGCCATCAATTGATCTCCTGTGACACTTTTTTGCCAGCATTACCAACGTTTCAATCCTCACGCCATTGTGCTCATGTGAATACAGCGTCAATAGGCAAACACTTCTGGTTGACATCATGACAGCCAGGTAGGAGACACTCTTTTTATGTGTACTTGGGACTTTTAAAGTGTGTTTCTGTGCTTGTGTCTATGTTTTGTTGGGGAGTGCTATAAATTTTAAATTTCCCGCCCTAGTATCTTCTCAAGAGAATCAGTGAGATCTCAACCCTGAAAGTAAACGGAGCTCTGTTCATGCTCCATTACTGCCAGGGAAGCCTCTTTTACACTGCTCAAGGTAAGTCTGGTGTGTGGGGGGGGTCTTTTGCTGGCATAAAAATATATCAAAATATGCCAGCAAAAGAACTTTTATGGAGGGTGGTCTGATTAAGTCCTTAGTAAGGAAGGCCAGGGCTCTAATACTCATTTAACCATGGAAACCCACTGGATGACTTTGGGCAAGTCGCATTCTCTCAGTTTTCAAGGAAGACAATTGGAAACTTCCTTTGAATGAATCTTGCCAAGAAACCCTATGATAGGGTCACCGTAAATTGGACTCACCTTGAAGACACATGACAAAAGCAATTAGTCCAGTATGGAAAGTCTCCAGTTCAAACTTTATGGTGAACACTTTAAAAAAAAGTTGTGTTCTTCTCAACTAAATGACCACTGTGAGTTGGTGTGAGATGCCAAGAAGAAAATATCCAAAAGGTTCTTACCAGAAACATAAATAGAAGCACTGAGAAACCACTTCTGTATTTCAGGTTTATGTTCAACAATGCCAAAAAGTCTTGCTCCAAAGGTACCATTATCACTTTCCTGGACTTGAGAAATCTTCAAGCTACAGTTTCTGTTGTGTAAATCACCAGCGAACCTCACCCGATCTTGAAAGATGGGGCTTGCTGGAGTCATAGGGTTTTCTGAGGTTATAGAGCCATTGTACAACATGATACCAGTATACTTTTTCAGGTCAGCATCCCAAGTAGGCTGAAAATACCAAATCAGGGAGAGGTTGCTGAGTTTAAGGGCTTCATATGTTGTCTGGATCTGGCATGGAATCAACACACAGGATCCTTTCCAGGCAGTCAGGTAATTGGGCTTGATGATCAGTACATTTTGAGCAAACAGGACACCTGAAATTGCAAAGCTCATGAGACATTTTCACCAGGTCATACCATCTTCCCAAAAAACAAGGAATGGGGGTGGGGTTGCTGTATAGATCTCCACAATGTTCTCTCACCCATAGGACAATGAACCTAGTAATTTTGTCCCTAGAATGTTCCACCCAGATCTGTGGAACACAGACATCCAGAAAATGGAACTAATTCCTCTCAATGAAGTTACCTTAACAAACTTGCCTTCAACACTATAGTTCCACTTTGCTAACTGTAGTCCCACTTTTTAATGGCCAAAGAGGGCAGTAAGCCTAGAACAGCTAAATCAGAAACCCAAATGACTTTTGCTGACACAAATAAATTATGTGGTGCATGAATTACCCTCAAAGAAGAACAGCCAAAGGAAGTGCCACATTGTACTTTCATACAAGAGCCAAACCTGGGAAAAGAAAAATGGGTTATTTTTGATTAAAGCCATCAACTCCTTTATGTCATTATTCATTGTATAAGAGATGATCACCTAGTTGTGGCCATGTGCATAGACTAGGGCTGCCAGGCCAGCAGATTTCAGGACTAAAACCTGAGATAAGGGGTGTGGGTCACAAGTGTAGGGCAGGCAGGGGTTGGTAGGTAAGCAAAAACTTCTGGATCAACTGAGCTTAGCTAAGAGAATGAAGGCAATCTGGATGAGTGGGCCCAGTATTTGGGTATGATGTAGGGTTGCCAAATTGGATCTGGGAGAGGGCTCCTGTTTCAAGCTACAGAGATAGAATCTGTTCAAACCAGCTGTACCCAGCATAACATATGTCATTAAAAAAACTCCCCAAAATATGCACAGTAGAGCTCATGACAACACCATAAGGTAGGCTGGTGAATTTTTAAAATCCTCCTCCCCCTTCTCAGAATTTCATACTTTTCCTGGAATTGCTGAGGGTGACTTGCACTGTTGCCCTGCTGCTGCTGCTGCTGCGGCCTCTGCCAGTTGACTGTCTGGGTCTTGTCACAGCAGCAGCAGCAGTGGTCCACTGCCGCTGACAGTTGTCTGTCTGGGTTGCATCATAGCAGCAACAATGGCATTCCACCACCACCAGTTGATTGCCTGGGTCCTGTCACAGTGGCAGCAGCAGCATCCCATCACCACCACCAGTTGACTGTCTTGGTCCCAATCTGGGCCACAGATTGAGTGGCAGGGGTGGATTGTGAGGTAGAATGAGAATTTGCATGTGGGTGGTGATTGGTTGGGTGTGTTTCCTGAGCAGCCAGTCAGCACTCTGGGAAAAACAACATACCCAAGAGTTTTATATATATAGATTCTCAGTGAAATCTTACCAACAAATATGGGAAACAAAACAATGGCCCTCAGATAAGAAACATTCTATAAACACCAGAGATTATAGTAACCATGGGACCGTTTTATTAATCTCCCATGAGAACAAAGTGACGCTCAAAATTTTACAAGTAGTTTTTTACTTCATAGGAGCAGAAAATGCCAGATGTTCAAGCTGGGTTCATAAAAGAAAGAGCCAATAAGCATCATACTGCAAACATGTGTTGAATAATGGAACACACCAAAGAATTCCAGAACAAAATCAGCCTGTACTTGATAGATTATAGCAAAGATTTTGATTGTGTAGATCATGGAAACCTATGGATCACCCTAAAAGAAATTGAGGTGCCACCACATTTGATTATCCTGATGTGTAATTTGTAGTCAGAACAAGAGACCACTGTAAGAACACAATCTGGAGAAACAAAATAGTTTTTTAATTGGCAAGGGGGACCAGGGAGGCTGCATTTCTATTAACCCATCTCTTTAATGTATACACAGAAATATCATACAGTAAACTAGCTTAGACTCAGAGGAAAGAGGTGTGAAAACCAGGGGAAGGAAAGTCAACAATGTAAGATATGAAGATGATACCATACTACTAGCAGAAAATAGCAAAGACTTGAAACAACTATTGAGGATAGTTAAGAAAGAAAATGCAAAATCAGTGTTACAACTCAATACTGAGGAAACGAAATAATGACCGCAGATTATTTACTCAGTTTTAAAGTGAATGACGAAGGCACCAAAAGAGCCAAAGACTTCATATGCCTTGGTTGAGCCATAAATCAAAATGAAGTCTGTAGTCAAGAAATCAGAAGACTTAGACATGGAAGGGCAGCTATGAAAGAACTAGATAAGATCCTCAAATGTAAGATGTAACAATGAACAAATGCCAAAATTAGGATTGTACATTCTGTTGTATTTCCAATTTCTATGTATGGTTGTGAAAGCTGGACTTTGAAGAAAGCTGACAGGAAAAGAATCAACTATTTTGAAATGTGGTGATGGAGGAGAGTTCTACAGATACCAAAAAGACAAATACATGGGTCCTAGAGCAATTCAAGCTAAATTCCTAGAAACCAGAATGACCAAACTGAGGCTATCATGCTTTGGCCACATCATGCAACAACATGACCCATTAGAAAAGTCAATAATGGTTAGTAAAGTAGGAGGCATCAGGAAAAGAGGAAGACTGCATTACAGGTGGATAGACTCAATCAGGAAAGCCACAGCCCCAAGTTTGCAGGATGTAAGAATGGCTGTTGATGACAGGGTGTCCTGAAGGTCTCTCATTCATAGGGTTACCATAAGTTGAAGCCAACATGACAGCAATTAACACCATAGTACCCTCAGAGTACTGTGTTGCCAAACTTTATATGCTGATGTGGAGGTGGGGAATAAAACATTATGGTTGTTTTTGAAGCAAAAATTAGACATAGCGAGCACAAAAAATCCCAGGACGTAGCTGCCTGAAAATTTGTCACAATTAATTTCCTCTGAGGGCACTATCACATTTCCAAAATCCATGTATTTATATGTGCTGGTGTGGGGGGAAATGTTATGGCCATTTTTGTTTTCCACTACAAATGACTGGGAGATATGAAGATTAGATTTCTACATTTTGATATGGTGTCAAATCAGGACTGAATCACCAAATCAGGCAGGATGTGGTGTTTCCACAGCCCATACATAATGTGATGCTTCCACAGCCCTTACACAAACTAGTAGGTCAGGAAAAATGCTCACAAAATTGTGACCACATTGTCATGCAGACTTTGTTGCCATAAGAGGGCAGCAAATGGTTAGCTATTTAATTTATTACTTAAAAAAAAAAGACAAGGGTGGGGAGTACTTGTAGGAGTTTCTGCCTTATGTGCCAAAATGACTTGCTTTCATACACCTTGATGTGGTTAGGTGGAGACTTGCATTTGCTGCCATGCCTCAGGCAGCAAAATACTATTGGGCGGCCCTATGAAATGAGTGAGCTATTCTGTTTGTAACAGCAGAAGAAGCAGGCAGTTGAAGATGTGATAGACTTTTCAGTCCCCTTTAGCTTTCTTCCCAGAACCCTTTCTTCCCAAGTGCTTCTCTTTCCATCTCAGCTCCTTATGTGACTTCAGAGTAGTGAAAAGCACATGAGTGGAAGAGGTTACATTGGAATATTCTAATTCAGTGGCTCTTAACCTTTTCTTTACCAGAAACACCTTTTAAATATATTTTGTTGCCATGGTCCCCCAAGACTTAAATCAAGGTTTAAGATGATGATGATGATGATGATGATGATACACCATTCATTAAACGTTCCCTCAGAGGCACTGGAGGGGGTGGGAAGATTTTTCTCCTGCTTCTTCATATAAGTTTGTGGCTGGAGTAGATTGAACAGCAATGTGCAGGCCAAGCTAGCCAGCTTTTGCTTTAGTTCCTGCCACATGGGTTGAGCAGCCTTCAAGCCTTTGCAGACCCCCTGTGAGAACATTGTGGGCCCCGGCGGTTTGCAGACCACAGGTTAAGAGCCACTGTTCTTATTCTTCTTATCCTCATTATTCATGTGTGTGTCCCGATTTTTCACCGAGGAAAAACCCTCACTGTTGCCACATGCCTTCAAACCATTTCTGATTTAGGAAGACTCTAAGGCAAACCTATGAGAGGATTTTCTTGGGAAGATTTGCTTCACAGCAGGTTTGCCATTGCCTTCTGCTGAGGCTGAGAGAGTGTGACTTGCCTAAGGTCATCCAGCAGGTTTCTATGTCTGAGTGAGGATTCAAACCCTGGTCTTCTAGAGTCCTAGTCCAACACTCAGACCACTACACCACACTGCCTCTCCCAAGAAACACTAGGCAATCTTTTAATCCTCCATTTTATCCTCATAATAGCACCATGACAGAGGTTAGAGAGAAATGTCTATCCAAAAGTCTCTCAAATATTGACTGTAATACATCCACCTTCAAACCCTGTTAAAACAGTATTTTAACTTTATTAAACTTTATTACTTTATTAGACTTGATTAGACAAGCCAAATCTCGCCCCCCAAAAAGTGTCATTTAGAATGTGACAATAGCACAAAAAGCAAAACTATCAGAAATCTTTGATGCTTACCCATTCCTGCTGTGTCACACTGGCGTAAATGAGGCATCAGTTTCAATAAAAAGTGACCAGGGTGCCAGTTACACGACAAAAATTGTCGCGGTGCTTACCGTGACTTTGTGATCACGAATCCATCCCTCGCTGTTTATACGATTTATGTCACTGATTTGGATATCCCGGGTGGTCCCGTGACTGATATTTACACGTCCAAAGTTCTGGGGGGGGGGTTAGGGTTTTTTTTTTTTTGGCTGTCAATCAAGGATGCGATTACATGTGTTTTCACAACCTCGGTGACACACTTCCTTTAGAGTTCCGCGCCACGAGTGATGCTATTGGCTGGCTGGGGGGGGAGAGGGGGGGCAGAGGTTTGGTATTCCCCTTGCTTCTTTAAAATGTTAACCCTTTAAGAAGAGGCAGAAAGCATTTTGAAAGATCCAGACTGAGATCTTTCGCTCAGATGCAGGAACGAATGAGTGCTTTCCATTTGAAATCAAGCCGCTTGGGTTTCCCCTTGCCTCTTTAAAATATTAACCCTTACAGCAGAGATTTAGCTGCAGAGTTCAGGTTTCAAGCCAGCTACAGACAGGCGTTTTGAAAGACACAGACACAGAGAGGGGGAATTAAAGGGTGTTCATTCGCTCAGAGGCTGGAATATTTTACTGTGCCCGTTCAGACCCGGGGAGGTGACCAAGGCAGGGGATGAATGGGCGACCCTCTGCCCACCATGATCTCTCTGTAACATGCAGTAGAGGAAAAGGTAAAGCTGAAGGGTTTGCAGTGTAGAAATCCATTTAAAAAGGTGACTGAGTACACGCGCGCGCACACACACATCAACCTTCGTGCAGCTGGAAGCGATGCCTTTGTTTTCGGCTGGTGAGGCTGGATCTGTTGAACGGGTAACTGACCCCTCCTTTTCTGGTCGCTGATCTCTAAGCCCACCCCCAGTCACCATTTCCGGTCATCCCCTACTACTGAGATATTTTGTCCCAGGCTGTTTACATTTCCGATTTTCCGAATCCTCCAATGACTTTTTTAAAAACCGGCAAAACCCGCGGGACTGGAAGTCCCGCAGGTTGAGGGATAAAAGGTGGCTCCCCTTCAGAAAAACACGTACCCAACCTGATGTACGTGTAAACTGCCAGGGATCGACACAAATTCTTCCCACTACATTTTCATCATGTAAACGGCACCCTGCTTCCTGCTGCAGAAGAGTGATGGCAGAGGGCAACTGAAGCAACTGCCCAGGATGCTGGGATGGGCTCCTGCAGTCATGTGGCTGGAATGCATTTTATTTTGGCTGGAATGCATTTTATTGGGTATTTTTCAAAAAATATGTCATTGAGCCCTACCCCATACACCCCCCATCTTAGCCCTGTCTTTGCTGTTGTTAGGACTGCCCGGGGGCAGAACAGGGCAAATGCCCTGCATTGTCAGGATTGCAGGGCTCCAAGACGGGGGGGGGGGTGAGATGGAGTAAATTGCCCATGTAGCTAAGCCCTAGGAATGTGAGGAAACATCACTAATGTCTTTAAGACAGGCTGTCCTGACACAACAAAACAGCCTGTTGAAGTTTCCTTAGCCCACCACACCATCACAAGAATGTGGCACCAAGCAGTTTATTTTGTCATGTTCGCACAATTTTTTAAAAAAATGTCTGTGGCATCTCTTTCCTTTGCGAAGCTCAGAACATACACAATGCAACCCAAAAAGGACAGGTTGTTTGCTCACAGAGATGTAAACAAGCCATCCGCTGTTTCTGCTTGTTAATACTCCCTGAAACAACATCTCAGGCTCGGCCAAATTGATCACCAACAATGGTCCGCCCTGGCCTCACATTGGGAGGCATGGAGACGCACTATCCACAATGCTGCAGCCTTATTTGAGAACTCACGCTGAACAAGTTGAAGAGAAAGGACAACACAGAAAGAATCACAACCCAGAAACCTCACCCAAGGAGACCTTCTGCTGTGCTTTCTGCAACCGGACTTATTTATCTCAGATTGGCCTTTTTAGTCATCAGCGCGCTTGCAGAAAGCGCAGGATGAGTTCTTCCTAAATCTTCGTTTGTGAAGAAAAGCCAGAGAGAGAGAGAGAGAGAGACTCCATGCAAAAAGCCAACAGGTTTTTTTTTTTAATGCACATTCACAGAAACACACAAAAACTGGTCTTGCAATGATGCAAATAATTTCCAAGACAGAAAAATAAATCCACACCGCCTCATTATAAGAGCATTTGGGGGTGCATATATTTTTGTTTAGTGCTTGTCCCATGCTGCTACACTTTTGTTTTATTGTCCATGAAACAACCCAATTGTTGTGCATTTATGTACATATATTTTTAATTCTGTTTATTTTATTTTTTTAACTTTATGTGTTTTCATTGTGAGGTTTTTAATTATTTTAAATTGTATTCTGTGTAATTTTGTGAGCTGTCTTGGATCCCTTCTGGGAGAAAGGTGGCATATAAATTAATAATAACAATAATAACAATAACAACATGCACAAAAATCAGCCTTGAAAGTGTGAAATGTCTCATCAGGATAGATGAAAACATCCTCGCTGCTTCTTGATGAGGAAATTAGTGTGTGAGGACCAAACCAAGTTTCCATCTCACTATAAATGTCCAGAACATTCAACTTTCATGTATCGATTGATCCCAAGACATGACAGCAGGGGCACAACAAAGTGGTAAAGCTAAAGACAACAGCATCATACCAGTTTGCAAATCATTGATGGAATCTCCTGACAAAAATCAAAGCCCTCCTGAACAAATGCATATGTCTTTCTAGGAATGTAAGCTATTTGTTTTCTTACCTGTGCAAAACTGGAGCTGTAGCTGGAGGTTAGCTTGAGGAGCTAACCATATACTGGTACTACCCTTTCCGGGTGGAGTGCAAACCCTTGTTGGCAAATTCTGTGGAAGGCTACAAGCTGTGAAAGTCAGAAAATTAGCAGCCCAAAGGCCCTGCATCTGTCATAGGAACTTCCCTTTCACTGTCCTGTACAGGCACCAGAGGATCTCAAGAGCACATCTGCTTCTGCAGTGTCAAGCCTGGCTGAGTCGCTGTGGTTCAGGCTGAGGTATTTCTGGTAAAGTTGATGCCCACCCAAAAGGATGTGGGTAAGATTGCAGAGGAACTGCTCTCTTATGCCAGCAGGAACTTTTGCCAGTAGAAGCACCAGGCAGTGTTTCATTGAATGCCTAATGCAAAGTTAGATAGAATTCAGGGTGGTACACAAAACAGTGAGGCTGCCCACTCCATCATCTTTACATATCCAACTCCATTACTGGACACAAGAATGCCCTCTCTTCTCCTAGCTTGCCATGGTTTAACATTCAAAAGTAACAGAACAGAAAGTATTGGCGTTGCCCACTTCATCATCCTTATATATCAAACTCCATCACAGAATGCAGGAATGTCCAGTCTTCTCCTAGCTTATGGTTGGTTCACATTTTAAAATAATAATAATAATAGCAGAACGCTTATTGAACCAAGGGGGATTTATTTCTCAGGGGACACACATAGTGTTGTGCTGCTGGAAGACTCGGGACTTTATCAGACATGGCAAAAACCATGTCATTTAGGATGCAACAATAGCACAAAGGACTGAAATAATCAGACAACATCACTGTTTACCCGTTCCCACTGTGCTGCGCTGGCGTGAATGAGGCATCACTTTACATAATGCTTCATTCGCGTCAGCGCAACACAACAGGAACAGGTGAACAATGAGGATGTCTGATAAATTTGCCCTTTGTGCTATCGTTGCATCCTAAATGACACTTTTTTGGCAATATTTGCCTCGGCTGATAAAGTCCTCAGTCTTCTCTGGCACAATAAAAACTGGTACTCGGTTTTCTACTTTTTCTGTTTGTGAACCAACAGGCAGTTGTCTTCCTTGTGACTGGTTTTAAGTAAGTCAAAATCTCTCAATATATGCATTGTGAAGTTGGAATGCTGATACTTCTATGTGGAATATTGGCCTCTGCAAACAAGGTTGGTTTCTAGCTGGTTCTTGTTGTTAATTGCCATTAGTCAACTCTGACTTATGGAGCCTCTGACCTTGTCTATACTGGCCAGAATAATCCACGTTCTGACCAGAGTATTCCAGCCCTGGGCCTGCAGCATCTCCCCCACCATTACCTGTCCTTCTGTTGCTGCAATGGAGGGGTGTCCTCACACCCACAATCTGTGCGCAAACTGGTACTTCTCTTCCCTGTGCTGGTAGCATCTTCTGAAGCCATGAACGAGGTGCCCAGTTGTGGACCCATGGCTGGGTGCCTCATGGTGATCTCAACAGATGTGACGCATGCGACCTGGCCAGGAACTGGCTGCACCAGACACCACATGAGCCATGCATGTGGACACACCCACACAAATACCCACTGTGGTAACAGAACTTCTCCAGAAGAACCAGAGCAAATGGGGAGGTTTTTTAACATGTGTCTGTGCCATTTTAAGGGGTATTTGCCCTGGATTCTCATCAGAACTGCCCGGACATCAGGAAAAACCCTGCATCATCTGGACTGTTGGGCATGGGAAAGGAGCGAGGCTGGTTCATTTGGAGTGTGTAAACAAGACCCTGCAGACTCAGGGCCATGGCTTCCTTAAATGAGTCAATCCACTGTAATGAAGCCTTCCTCTTTTCCTACTGCCTTCTACCTTATCAAGCATTATCATACTTTCTCATGAGTCATACTGTCTCATGATATTTCCAAAGGGTGAAAATCCCCAGTTTGGTCTTTTTGGCGCTGGGGAGAATTCAGGTTCAATTTGCTCTTGGATGCATTTATTTGTCTTTTTGGCAGTCCATGGTATCCACAGAATTTGTTTTTTTACCTCAACTGCACAGATTTTGCTTTTTGATTAAAACAAAGAAAGTTGTTAGATTTTTCAGAAACCAAGTTGCATGTCAACACCCTTGCCTATACACTTTCAAAGGATTCCCTTCCTATAACAATGAGGACTAGAAACTAAACTTCTCTCCTGATAACTAGGTGTCCAGGAGGGTGTTTCCATGGGAGAATAAATTTCTACACTTAACAGCAATATGGCAATCTTAAAAGCAAGCTGTTTATGTTGCCATTGCTTCTGAAGATATGCAACAGAATTCAGAATGGGAAAGCCAGCCAGAACATAGCAGATAAAGACTGTCTTACCTACAAATGCCAAAATTCAGGAAACCGTTTTTGCTGTCAATTTGGATATGAAGAAATGTGCCATTTGATGTCCCACCTACAGAGAATGAAAGAGAGAGTATCAACAGAGCAGTTGTTCCCTTTTTTCAGTTCAAAATATTTGAACAGGAACAGGAAGGTGGAGTGATTACTAGCACTGAAATCATTTGCATGGTTTACAATCTGCATATTTCAGGGGCTGCCTTTTTGGTGATCACAAACATCTCAGCATCTTGGGGTTTTGTTTGTTTGTGTGTGTGTGTGTGTATTTAGCAAGTAGTTTCTTTTGATAGTGGCAAAATGCTGGTCAATATGATGAATGCTGGAGGCATGGTGGGGAAAGATCAGGTATATTGTGAGCATTGCATCTCTGTAACCTGAAGACATGTTTCCTACCCTCCAGAGAAGCCTCTTTAGGCAGAGGCTAGAATTCTAAATAAGGATGGGGAAACACTGAACTGAATTAATCAGTCACAAAGTTGCTAGGGTGAGTTTTTATGGAGGAAGGAGTTGGTCTCAGATTTGGGCTTTGTTTTGTTTTTTGCTTACCCCTTGAAACTCATTGTAGAAGAAATGCACTTCACCTGGATTATTTCAACATTTGCAAAGCTGACAGGGTGTTCCAGAAACACAAAGGCTGAATTCCTGCATAAGGAGATGTATGTCTGGCACATAGCTACAGCTCCATGGTTATGTAGTCTTGTGCTACCCACCTCCATGCACCTTTTAAGTGAGGAGAGGGCACAGGGCAGCCCTGTAACTGTGCCTTACACCCCCACTCTGTAATATTTCATAATTTGGCAATATCGGATGTTTTGTGAGTTCTGGGTAAACCAGGGCCAACTGAAAGCAGGGTCAAGTGGAGGTTGCCATGATCTAAAGAAAGTGTCCCACAAATTAACAACAGACCCACCCAGATGCACCCCCTTTTGTAAATCAGGGTGAAATGTGATAATCCCTTCCTCTTGGAAGTTCCTAGCAGTGAGTTACTCCCCATATCAAATGGTGCCTGGATCATCTATCACACACACACCCCAAAATTCTCACTTGCATCTCTTCCTCTTCCCTTCCTCTTTAACAGGAAGGAAGCCTCATAAGCCCATCAACTTCAACATCTCAGCCTTTAGCAACAATAAAGGAAGTCTAGTTTCCTTTGATCCATGGTGGGAAACCCTTTCAAACATTATTTTACATTCAAACTGGGCAAGTGAGTAAGGAAACTGGGATTGGGATTATTGTGTAGGGATCGGAGGAGACCTGTCCCTAACCAAAATCCCCACACTAGTTTCCTGCCACCACCATCTCCTTCCATATTGCAATTCACTGTGGAAAGCACTGCAGCAGAGATGGGCAAAATGTGGCCCATGGCATGACCACACAGGACTGTTTTTATGCTCCCCTAGAGCCTTTCAGGGGTCATTTTCCACCCACAATGCCTTCTAACGGACTTGGGTAAAATATTGTCACATTGGGGGTGGGGGCTTAGGCCATTTTGGGCCCAGGGGAGGCCTTTTCTAAAACTGGAAATAAACTGTAAGTGACGTCAGATCATTTCCTGTTTTTAAAAAAGGTCTCCCCTGGGCCTAAAATTGCCAGGTGGGGGGTGCTAAAACATCTTTTAAAAGTCCATAAACCCTCTAGAGGGCATTGGGGGACAATTTTTTTAAAAAAAAATAGTGGAATGTGCATTGGGATTGCAGCCCTCCAAGATCTTCTGGAGGAACTACTACAGTCCCCTAGCTACCTACTTCTGGCTTAACTTTTCAAAGTCTGACTCTGAACCTTTGTGTATTCACCTCTGTTTGTGGTGCTGAATTGGGTGTGCAACCTCTTTCTAATGGGTTCCTTATTCTTTAATATCTATGTGGTCTGTCTAATAAATAACAGGACTGTGTTTCTACCTTTCAGACAAATCTGGGATAATGTATTCTGAACCCTTGAGATTGTGAACCTTGAACATATCTGAATCTGCATGACAAACATCAACACTCTCGGCCATTCAGTTAATTGTCAGCCATAATTTAAAGCAGCTGAGTTGTCTGTTGTGTGCTAGAAAAATGCTAAGTTTAAACGTTGAGCAATGACATTCTGCAGCGACTTGAGGTGGACCCAAACCTTTTTCAAAAAATCATAACTTGTGATAAAACCTGGATCTTCCAGTATGATCCTGAGACAAAACAGTCAATGCACTGGAAAACACCATCATCACCAAGAATGAAACAAGCACGTCAAAGCAAGTCCACATTCAAAGCCATGTTCATTGTTTGTTTGTATGTTTGTTTGTTTGTTTTTACATCAAGGACATAATTTTGGCAGAATAGGTTCCAGAAGGCAGAACAGTGAACCAGCATTATTATAAGGAAGTGTTGAGTCAATTGATGCAGTAAAGAAGAAAACTGCAGATGTGTTGACACAGGTGACGGAAACTGATCTGCTTCACACCTTTGACTAATGGAAAACAAGACTGCATTGGTTTGTGAGTGTGAACAGGGAGTATATTGAAGGGGACAAACATTAGAATTATAATACATATAAATAAAGATGAGTTATTGTATCAGTCTCGTTGTTTAATAGACAGACCTCATATAAAACAGGGGCTACAACATGGTTCTTTCAAGGCTCAGAATACCTGACTGTTTGGAATGTTGTTTGCTTCATATTGATGAGAACTTACCTCAATAAATACATTTCTCCATAAACAGGATGAAAGAACTTGAGAATAATCAGTACTCAAATAGGGGAGAAAGAGATACTAGTAAATTTGTCCTTCCCTATGTCATTGTTGTCAATAACAACAGAAAAAATATGTAGGTGGGCAGGAGCACATGAAACAGTGGTAAGTGACCTGAATGCTGTTCACATAATTGTTTTTCCCTTTCCACAATTTAATATTTTTTTGAAGAAAAATGAACCATTGCCAACAATCATGTCAGACCTTGTTTGTTTTTTAAAACAACACACACTTTCATGGCAATTGAGGAAGTTAGATTTATTTTTTGAAAATAAACAATGCAAACACAAGGTGTCTGAAATAAAATGGAAAGCAAGGAAGAAGAATCAAATGTGATGCAAAAGGACTTTCAATTCTCCTTCCTCTTCCTCTTGGGCTTCTTCTGACTCCTCCCATTACATCCAAAATCTGCTTGGGGTCCTGATCCATAGTTTTCTTCTATGGGATGAGCCTGCCAACAGTATAGATACGTTCTTTGATGTCTCCAAGGTCCAGATTTTCTCAGAAAGGGGGGAAGAAAGAAGCTTTGTAAGTATCCAGCACTGGCCATAGCATTAGGCAAGCACTAGGGAAGGGGAGGGCAAAGTGTTACCCTATGAGGTCCCCAAAGGCCCTCTTGAGTGAACTTGATTCCTCCAACTTATCTGAATTGCCCTGGCCCTACAAAGAAGTAAATTTTTCTCTCCTGGAAGCTTCCAGGAGAGGCAATTTACCTTTTAAATAGGTTGCAAGCCTCCTTTTAATGTTTAAACTTCATTCAATACTGATTTTTAAAAAAACACAAAACATACATGTCTGGACACTTGTTTTAGATTCTTGAGTTTGTAGCATTTATTTTCGCAATCCATGCATTCCGAGAGTGTCCTAGGCTGCCGACACACTGCAGAAATAATCCAGTTTGACACCGCTGTAACTGCCATGGCTCAATGCTATGGGATTCTGCGATTTGTGGTTTTGTGAGATATTTAGCCTTCTCCATCAGAGGGCTCTGGTGCCACAATGAACTACAAATCCCAGAATCCCATAGGATGAAACCTATGATAGTTAAAGCCATGACAAACTGCATTGATTCTGCAGTGTGTCAGTAGCCTCAGAGGCATAAATTTAGCCCCTGGCATCACCATACTTGCCCACCCCTGCACTAAGGCAAGGCAACCCCTCTCAGATGGCATATGTTGGGAAAACCATTAGGGCAGTAGTAGGCAAAGTGTGGTCATGGGGTTGCATGTGACTCCCAAAGTTGTTTGGTGGACCCTTGACCTAAATGCTCTGGACTTCTCGTTTCCTGACCATGAAAGAAATTAGTTGCCTCTTCTGGAAACATCCAACCGTTTTGGTTCTACCCTGGTCTACATATTTATTTATTTATTAAAAATTCAGTTTTTCAAAAGCAGAAGTGGAGTTCCACTTATGATTTCATTTCATTGATGTTTGAGACAGTCTATATCACTTTGAATGAGATCCCAGGGACTGAAAATTGGCTCCTGGATGGCCCACATTAGGGAAACAAATTGCCAGTTATTTTCATCATTGTCATTATTATTGTTGTTGTTGTTGTTATCTTCTACAACTGTTACTTGGCAGTGGGAGGAAGCCTTATTTAGCACCTCTGTTCCTGGCATCACAGTGTCACATGTTATATCTACGTATTTTTGGAGGGAAAGTGCTCAGGGCCAAAGGGCATGTTGTGTAGAATTGCCTGGTCAGGAGCACACCAGTTCCTGAAATTTGGGGAGACAACCTCTGACAGTGATATGAACTAAATCTTTTACAACCTCTACTTTATGCACACATGCATGCACACACACACACAAATGTCCTTAGCTAGAGTTTAGTGGACAGAGTAGAATAGAATGAAATGGGGAACTTGTAATATAGGAAGGCAATTTAGTTTTGTATCGCCTGATGTATTACAAATGTGGTATAGTCCACACACACAAATATCAGAAGCTTCCAAGTCCATCCATCCATCTCTTTATTTATATCCTGCCTTTCTCCCAGACTGGGACCCAAGGTAGCTCACAAAAGGCAAGTGCTTGGAGCAGGCTGCCATGGAGTTCTGGGGGAACAATATCAACCATTTTCTCCTGGCTTCAGAAATGAAGTTGAGTGCTGCTTCCTATTCTGACCCCTGGCCAGTAAATGGTCATGGCAGTGTGCTCTGGTCATTTGGAAGCAGCCTTTCAGGAGCAGGAAGGACATGGAACTGTGTTACACTCCACTCACACCATGTAAGATGAAAACCCAAAGCTTCAATACATCCAGGCTAGCTCTTCCCACTTACCACTAGGGGCTATTTGCTCCAGACTTTAATGTAGCAGTCATTTGGTAATGATGGGCTAGGAAGAAGAAAATGACACTGTCATTTTGGCCTACTAGTGCACAACAGGATGAGAATAAAGCTTGTAAGTATTATCGTTTGGGGTGTCTTCTCATTTTCTTACCCACAGAAATGAGTCAACTCAATCTCTGAGGATCTTGACGTGCCCACCCTGTTTCTTGCATCACAATAGTATCTGCCACTATGAATTTTGCTCACGTTCGCTATGGTCAGCAAGATACCTCCCAGACCCAGGGACAGCTGTTGCTCATTTTGATACCATACATAACTGAGCTCCAGGGGGTTTGCCTTTCCAACTTCACATCTCAGTAGAAGGGAACGGCCAACTTGGACCACTTTTTTTCCAGGCAGAATTCTTACTTCCCTGGGAGCAACTGTAGATAAGAGGAATGGGGAAAAGAATAAAGCAAAAGAAACATTGTCCAAAGATGCAGAACTTTCTGAAACATGTGAACCCAAACAAGCCACCCCCAGCCACACACAATGTAACTATCTCTGAGCCAAATCAGATGCAACATTTGCAAGCACCATTGAGGTTGTAAATGCTTACTAATTTGATTCTCGCACATTAAAAAAATAATCAAAAGTTTTCTCCTTGATGGGTAACATTACAAGAATTGTCTGCATTTTGTGATTTAATTTTATGTTTGCTCATTTTTTTATTTTTTTATTTTTTTTTTTTTTTGTTTGTTTCATTTTACGTTTGGGAACTTTCTGTGAAAATATTTGGTGGGGAAATTTTGCACAGAAAAACAATTGAAACAGAAACAAAACAGTGAGAGAAAGATGCCGGTATTTTTACTCTTGCTTGGGGTGAAACCCCCATGAAAGTGGACAGTCTTTTAGAATGGGTGCCATGGTGTGCTGAGTCACTCTTTTCTGTCAAGAATGTAAATGTTTGTGAATATTCCTTACATCCCTAATCAACATGCAGATTTTGGGTCAGGAAGTCCTATCACCAATGAAAGCCTCTCTTGAAATGCATATACAGGAAACTCCCACTTTTCAATGACTCGTTAACTGATGACTTGCTCTTTTCATGCTTGCAAATTAAGGCCAAGTTCCATTCAATCAATGAAGAATCCATTCTTTCGGCAGTTCTTGTCTATGGAGGCTTGCTTGCAACTGACCACACATGAATACACTGCTTGAAAGTGGGCTGGGGGGGGGGAGTCACCAAGCCAACTTAGCAACTTCCCAAGCAGTGCTCGTAGGCACCTGCAGGTGTGTGCAGGTAGTCCCAAGCAAGCCTCCATATTTCCCTCTGTTCCATACATGGGTTCTGCTTTCCAAACAATTACAGTTTCTGACACTGCTGCAGTCCCTAAACTGTTGGATAATCAGGGGCTCCCTGTACTGTGCTTAATAACAAACAAACAAAAAAAACCAACAGTATGTGTTTGGTAAGTCTTATGTTAGGGTTAATGTAAGGGTTATGGTTATTATAAATTATCAGTTGATATTATTGCCATGCAAGACCATTTGGGTAAGGGGTAGGGTTAAGTTCTTAAAGCAGTGTTTGGACCTACTTATCAGGTCCAAAGTTCCTTATACAGTACAGATGGTCAAACATTAATTACTGATAAAACCTCCATCCTGAATCGATGGGCTGAACATTTTCAAAGTCTCTTTAGCGCCAACCGAGTAGTCCAAGGCTCAGCTATCCAACATATGATACAAAAACTGATGAAAAATGAAATGGACATAGCTCCCACTTTGGAAGAGACCCTTAAGGACATACAGCAGATGAAAAACGGCAAGGCAGATGGGATTTATGGAATCCCACCTGAAGTTTGGAAACACGGACGTCATGCACTCCACGATAAATTTCACGAACTCCTTGTGAATTGCTAGGAAAAAGGGGAACTGCTATTAGATCTCCGAGATGCAGTCATCATCACCCTGTACAAGAAAAAAGGAGCAAAATCTGATTGCTCAAACTATCGAGGCTTAACATTGCTCTCTATTGCTGGAAAAATCCTTGCAAGGATACTCCTGAACAGATTAGTTCCTGCTATTGCAGAAGAACTTCTCCCTGAAAGCCAATGTGGCTTCAGAGCCAATAGGAGTACTACAGATATGGTATTTGCCCTTAGACAACTGCAAGAAAAATGTAGGGAGCAGAACAAGGGTCTCTATGTAACATTTGTCGACCTCACCAAAGACTTTGACACTTTGAGTAGAAAATGTCTGTGGCAGATCCTGGAAAGACTAGGATGTCCCCCCAAATTCCTTAAAATGATTACCTTGCTACACGAGGGCCAGCGCGGTCAAGTGAGATCTGGCGATGCTCTTTCAGAGCCCTTTCTAATAACTAATGGAGTGAAGCAAGGTTGTGTTCTTGCAGCAACTTTATTTACAATCTTCTTCAGCATGATGCTTCAAAGGGCTATGGCAGAGCATGAAGAAGATGACGGCATCTATATACGTTACCATACTGATGGTAGCTTGTTTAACTTAAGCCGTCTGAGGGCTCACACTAAGACTCTAAACTATCTAGTCCGCAAGCTGCTCTTCGCTGATGCTGCTGCCCTTGTTGCCCACACAGAAGCAGCTCTGCAGCACCTAACATCCTGCTTTGCAACAGCTGCAGAGCTGTTTGGGCTGGAAGTCAACCTGAAGAAAACAGACGTTCTTTACCAGCCTGCACCACAGGACGAACACCACCATCCCCACATTGCTGTCGGCAAATCTGTGCTCAAGCCTGTCCAGCAGTTCACCTACCTGAGAAGCATCATCTCCTCAGATGCCAAGATTGACAAAGAGATCGATCACGGATTAGCAAAGGCATATAGCACATTTGGAAGACTCTACAAAAGAGTCTGGAGCAATAAACACCTGAGGCAAAGCACAAAAATCAGTGTGTATAGAGCCATTGTACTGTCTATTCTCCTTTATGGATATGAAACATGGGTCACCTATTGCCACCACTTAAAACTCCTCGAACGCTTTCATCAGTGCTGTCTACACACAATCCTAAATATACACTGGACTGACTATGTCATGAATGTTGCTATCCTTGAGCAAGCAGGGATCACCAGCATTGAGGCCATGATATTGAAAACACAGCTGCGCTGGGCAGGGCATGTTTCTAGGATGGAGGACCATCGCCTCCCAAAAATACTACTCTACAGTGAACTCGCCATGGGTCAGCATAAGAGTGGCACTCCAAAAAAGCAATCCAAAGACTCCCTGAAACAACATCTCAGGCTCGGCTAAATTGATCACCAACAGTGGTCCGCCATGGCCTAACATTGGGAGGCATGGAGACGCACTATCCACAATGCTGCAGCCTTATTTGAGAACTCACGCCGAACAAGTCTTGAAGAGAAATGACAATGCAGAAAGAATCACAACCCGAAAACATCACCCAAGGAGACCTTTTGCTGTGCTTTCTGCAACCGGACTTGTTTATCTCGGATTGGCCTTTTTAGTCATCAGCACACTTGCAGGAAGTGCAGGATGAGTCCTTCCTGAATCTTTGTTTGCGAAGAAAAGCCAGAGAGAGAGGGTTAAGGTAAGGATTATTATCAATTATCAATTGATATTACTGATAATTGATAATAACCTTAACCTTAACCCTAACCCTTACCAAATTTAATTGCTTAAAACCATAGGTCATCACAATATGAAGCAGAGAGGTTATACAAGTATTGTGTAACAAAATTAAAATTAAAGTATACTATAAGATATAAAATTTCCAAATTTCCAACTCATTTTGTAGTATTACTAATATTACTGGTATAAATTAATGTAAAAGATAATACCATAGACACGTTAAAATTTCAAACTTTTTGGGAATGCAAGTTATAATAACTTGCATGAGCTTTAGCTAATGCCATTAAAAACTGTGGCTCTTCTATCAATAATTAATATTAATCTTTATTAAAAAGCAAAAATTCTATTTTCTGGCAGATGGACCCTTACCTTAACCCTAACCCAAATGGTTTTGCAAGACAATCCCAACCAAACAGAAATGGTTTTGATTGCATTTTCTTGACAAAATTATCATATATCAATTGATGTGCAAGCAGAAATGCCCCATGCTGAAAAAGTCACATTGAACTGGCTGTGCTGAACTGGCTCCACTGAATTGGCCATGCTGAATTGTCCTATTCTGTGGTCTCAGTGCCCATCCCTACAACTAATGTGCCTAGTTCAGGCATGGCCAACTTATGACCCTCCAAATATCATTGGACTGAAACTCCCAGCAACCGTAGCCACCATAGATCATGATGAAAAATTATGGGAGTTACAGCCCAACAATATGTGGAGGCTCATAAAGTACTCACCCCTGGATGGGCTCCTTCCCCACTGTTCACTTACATTGCACGTCTAACTTCATCATACTTGTAGATCTCTGTGACCCAACCTCGCTCCTTAGAAGGCATCTCAGCACTTTCTCATGGTCCTCAAAACTGGGTACAAACTTCAGTACAGTGTTGATCACTCCATTATCAATGGTTGTGTCTTGTGAAGACAAACGATCCTCCTCTAAGCCACTGAGAGTCAATGTTATATTCTCCTCTGGACAATGGTATGGTGCTGAACAGATGAGTTTAGTTGTCCTCTGTTCTTGAATTTTCACAGGGACAGTTTCCATCTTGGGTTCTGGAGGTGACTCTGCATCCAGAAAAATGAAACATACCATCCAATGTTTGGGGGGAGAGGATGGGGAAAAGTTATCTAATTCACGAAGGCTTGTCCTTGATTCTGTCCACATTCAAAAGTGTTAACCACAAATTCAGAATTTTAGCGATAATATCTAGCCTTGTCTTTTAGCATGTTCTGATATCTTAGGGTGGCCAGTACAGATGCTATGGTTTAGGGAGAGAACTCTTAGGAAAGAAGCAATATTTATTTTGTTCATTTATTTTGAACATTTACACGCTTACATGCCAGAAAGTCTGTGGCTCTTCATAAAGATTCAGAAGAGAACAGAGAAATATTTTTAGCCACTCCTTTTGCATTCCAAATAAAATGTGCTGACCAAACCTTGAAGAAACTGACTCCTTTGTTTAGGGTAGGAAAGAAGATTATGTGGCATGCAGAATACATGCAGCCCTTTGCAAGGCAGTATAGTCTTTTGGACCTCTGAACACCCAGAAGGCACTGGGAGCACTACCCTATTTTTTTCCCAAAAACACCAAACAGACTTGAAACACCCCTTGTGGGACTGTATAATGCTGTTTGGGGGGAGGTTCCCCACCCTGTTATAGCCACCAAAAAGGAGTCCCAGAATAGGTTGAAAGGTGATGGAAAGTGTTACCAGCCCTGACAGCCCCCAGCCCCCTTTCCATATAATAATTGGCAATATTTAATAATCTGGCTGACTGTGGCCTTCCACAAGAGTGTCAAGTGAACCAGGGACCCCAGAAACCAGGGACTCCCAAGGACTAGCACTGAGACTAGGTCACATACACCCTAGGAAGGAGCCCTGGTGGCGCAGTGGTTAAATGCCAGTACTGCAAGTCACCACGTTGCAAGTTCGATTCCAGTGGGCTCCAAGGTTCACTCAGCCTTCCATCCTTTCATAGGTCGGTAAAATGAGTACCCAGCTTGTGGGGGGCAATTAGCTAACACACATTGGAAACTGCTTAACACAGTGTAGATGTGTAAATAGCTATTGCTTAAAAACTGTTTGTAAGCCGCTCTGATAGCCTTGTGGCTGAAGAGTGGGGTATAAATAAATAAATAATAGGAAGAAGCCATTCCAAATTTCCCTAAATAGGTAACCTGAAGGGCAACTTCTTGCCTGAATGTCTGGCTAATCCAATCAAGCATAGCTAAAGTACTTAAGGTTTGTGAAGGAGTTATTTCCCTTCTCCTCCACCTCAAACAAAGAAGGTTCTTTGCTTCATTCACCCCAAATGGTTATTACATTAATGATCATTAGCATTTCTGGAGCATCCATTGTTTTCGCCTGGGAGACTCCAAGAAGCATTGTGCTTGACTCTAAATCTCATTCCCTGAAGGGAAATATCAGGTATAAAAAAACCCTTCAAAACTCCACTCAAGTGCACAAAGTTCATCTTTCTCTTCACTCCATGTCAGACTGTGTAGCCATTCCTGCTTCCAGACCCACACTCTGTTGGTTTTCACCACAATTGCAACTCCTCTGATTGGTACAATATCACCCAACGAATTCCCTTCACTCTATTCCTCTATCCAAATATTCACTCTATTCCTCTATCCAAATGCTTGAAGCCTGAATGTGTGTGTGGATGTTATTATTGTTATTTCCTTAATAAAGATAATTTAGTTGAACTATCTAGCTTAAAGTCTCCTCCTTAGTACTGGTATACACAGGTCTACAATATCCTGCTCGTTACCCCCTCTCACATTGCCAAGTTGAGAATATTAATTTCCCATCTTAATATTAGACATTATAGGGTCCCAATGGACCCTGAGCACTTTGAGTAACAAAAGTGACACATTATCATTTCAGGTCACCCAAAATGGCAGCTGTGATGACACACTGTGGCCATCCAGAGCTTCAGAGAATCCAAAAATGAACCAGTGGAGGCCCCCTTGGTCTGAAGCATGCCCATCCTAGGTTTAGGATATTAAAAGGGACAAGCTGGGTGCTAGTAGGCCTTTGTGACACCACTTTCCATGTTAAGGTTATTGATTAGGGAATTACTCACACACACAAACACACACACACATCTCTTGCGATTTCTTCAGATCTGTTCCATTTGTTTATGGATAGTGTGCTTTTCGCAACCTAGAGATGGACTCTTACCTCTAAACGCCAAAGTTCAAGGAAATAATTCACCGATAGCAATAACACAGTTCTGGGCTGAAAATTGCCAATTCCATGCTTAGGGGTGAAACTGTGAAAGGGAAAATCCTGGGGTCATAACTAAAGAGCAACTTTTATATGGAATGTGGAAGAAATCAAAACTGTCCTTCAAAGTTCTTACCTGTAACATTTACTGTAGCACTAATAAACCTTTTGAGTGGCCAAGGGTAGTCTGTAATCGAAACAAGAACTCTTGCCCTGTATGTGCCACTGTCCTTTGTCTGGAGTTGGGTAATCATCAAGCTGCAGTCAGCATTGCTAAGATCTCCTACAAAGTTTACCCTCCCCTGAAAGTCAGGAGACGTTAGGTTCACCTGGTCCATTGGTGTTTTGGAGCTGTCATACAACAGGTGATCAGGAGCATCATACCAAATGTCAGGATCAAAATACCACAATACAGAAATGGAAAGGACAGTATGAGGAGCTTCACTGATATAGCATGGAATCAACACACAGGATCCTTTCCAAGAAGCCAGAGAACTGAGGCTTATGCTCAATGGAGTTTTGTAACACTGGTAACCTGAAATAAAGAAGTGAATGGTCAGTTCCCATTGCCCATCTAGAAGCAAGTAGACTGCCTTCCACACCTCCACAGTCTATACACTAAACTCCTGTGTGACTCCCAGAATTCAGAAATGAACAATGAAATTCCGTATCTTATCATCTCTTTGACCATTCATCAAATAGACAGATCAACAATTAAATATTGTAACAATATAAATTATGCTAGGTATATCATACAAAGAGAGAGAGAGAGATGAAATCCCAGAACCAGGCTAATTTTCTGATTTTCTTTGTCACAGAACTCTATGGATTTCCATTCATTGGACAGCCATCGCACAGTTGCCACCTGATGAGTTATTTTGAAATCTGGGAGCAGTAAGTAGTTTGTTTTAAGACCTGAAAAGATTATATTCTGTTCACCACAGAAAAAGGCCACCATTCCTGATATGTGCATTTGAATCCTTCTTCAGACTAGAGGTCACTCTATCTTATATTTCTTAGAAGTCCTACCTCTTGATATAGAGTTTTGTCTGTTGGGTTGGAAGCAGGCAACCACTTAGCTGCATGGTAGACACTTTAAAGCTCACTGTGGAGGAAGCTGTAATCTGTTAGCATGCCTTATGAGGAGAGACTTAGGGAGCTGGGTATGTTTAGCCTGGAAAAAAGACGGTTAAGAGGCGATATGATAGCCCTGTTTAAGTATTTGAAGGGGTGTCACGCTGAGGATGGAGCGGGCTTGTTTTCTGCTGCTCCAGAGACTGGAACACAGAGCAATGGGTGCAAGCTCCAGGAACAGAGATTCCACCTCAACATTAGGAGGAACTTTTTGACAGTAAGAGCTGTTCGGCAGTGGAACGCACTCCCTCGGAGCGTGGTGGGGTCTCCTTCCTTGGAGGTCTTTAAACAGAGGCTGGATGGCCATCTGTCAGGGATGCTTTGATCAAGATTTCCTGCGTGGCAGGGAGTTGGACTGGATGGCCCTCATGGTCTCTTCCAACTCTACAATTCTATGAGTCTATGATTCTATGGTTTCTTGCTTTCTTCCCAGTCAGTCTTAGATTCTTAGTAAGAATGTGATCCACCTTTAAACAAATCCTGAAACTAGGATCTGTCCAGGCTGAATTTGATAGATTTAGATGATGTCTAAATTGAATCAAAACTCTTCCATAGCTGACTGAGGACTTTTTCAGACACTGATTTACTGAGGAAGAAGGCTGTAACACTCGTGAGGCTGCTGTGCAGCAGGGGGCCTGTTTCATACGACGCCATCCCCTTGCCGAAATCAACTGTTTCAGTTCCAGGAGAGATCGGAGGCAGCCACGCTATATTTGGCCATTTTTTATTCATGGGCAACTTCCGTGAGTAAAAGATGGCCAAATATGGCATGGCTGCCTCCAATCTCTCACAGCAGGGGGATGGCTTTGTATGAAACAGGCCCCCTGCCGCACAACAGCCTTGCAAGTGTTACGAGCCTTCCTCCGCAGTAAATTGACATCTGAAAAAGTCCTAAATCTGAAACTAGATATCCCTGATAAGGTGGTGCCAGTTTGAATTTGGAGGAACACAAATACTGACAGTGGTGCTAGTGGTTTCTGAGTTATGTGTGTGCCTTCAAGTCATCTGTTGACTTATGGTGACTCCATGAATGTCATATGGTTTTCTTAAGCAAGAAATAGTCAGGGATAGTTTTGCCATATCCTTCCTCTAAAATATAGCCTGCAGAACCTGATATTCATTGGCAATCTTCCATCCAAGTGTTGACCAGGGCTGACCCTGCTTAGCTTTCAAGATCAGATGGGATCTGGTGCCTTTAGGTTATTATTGGACAGTAAATTTGCTCTAGATTTTTTTAAAAAATGTAAGTGAGCTATCCAAGGTGCTGTAGTGATTCCCTGGCTCTGCCCCCCCCCCCCAAGTACTCCTCACAATTTTCAAAACATGAAAAATGACTGTCTTTTAGCTAAAATGCAGAAGTGATGATACATCACTTCTGGTTATGCTAGGAGTAACAGTGCAGCCCATAGGGAATCAGTGAGGGATAATCCCCACTCCCTTCTTAGTTGCCCTTCCTGGGTTAGAGCAAAATCAGGATCTTATGTTTTCTTATCTTATGTCCATTCCAGCAACTCTCTCATTCTCTGACTCACAAATGACTTGAAGCAGGACTCTAGGTGAGATCATAGTGCCCACACTGTTGCTGACTTCACACCAATAGTTGCCAGACTGTGCAAAAACAATTTCTGGGAAGATGAGCATTTCCTTGGTCTCATTCAGCTGTTGCCCATCATGATACCACATATAGGTAAAGTTACGTGGGTTTGCCATTCCCACTTGACATCCCAGCCGTACAATACTGCCTTCCTCAATATACTTGGGCGCTCCTTTCCAAATGTTTACCTCCTTGGGAGCAACTGCAGGAAGATGGATCAAAAAACAAAACATCAAAATGAGATTGTTTTATACCAAAGCAACTAAATGAAAAAGAGGCATATGATTAAGGGCTATGCTGTATTTTGATTTAATCACTGTAATGCAACTCTATGGTATGTTTGTACATGAAGTCCTTTATTTTAATAAGGTGTGCTATTATTCACAGTTTCACTTACACATGGTAATTTGGTAATTTCAGGAAAGTATCACCCACAGATTGGGGGGGGCGACCTGTATATAGGCTGCACATTGCCAGCACACAGCTTGAGTGGCCCACATATGTAGAATGACTACACCTGTCCCCATATAACCTCTCCCTCTGCCTGTTAACATGTTTTAGCTGCTAATAGTGGACTTCCAGATAGTATGTTAAATTGCATTACTCACAATGGACATCCACAGTGACTGCTTGAGATGAAGTGCATCCAACCCAGTTACATGCTTCACATTTATAAGAAGTTGCTGGTCCAGGTGTTGCAGGGAAGGTCAGTACTTTCGGACCACTGTACCTAAGTTCAACCGTATGGGAATCTGTCTTGGCCCAGTTGTACCAGTTGTCATCAGGTAAACTTCTGGTCACAGAGCAGTTCAGTCTGACAGTATCTCCTTCCTTTATGGGCAGATCATTTAAAAGAACAAGCTGGACACCCAAAGGACTATCTGGAAAATCGGATCAATGCATGTCTTTGTGGAGAATGGAGATCATAACGATATTACAGTGAATGTACGTATGTCATCAAGAGAACAAGAAAATATACTTCAGAACCAGTAGATAAAATAGAGAAGAAATGTATGCAAGTGCATTAGTTTAAATACTTTACCTCAGCCTTCATCTCATGTTACCACTGTGGTCTAAGTATCCCTATCCAGGAATTATCATAGCTGGCAAACCAGAAGCTAATAAAAGGAACTTAGGTCTACAAAGCCCTTAAGTTACAAGACTGGATCAGGGACTAATACATATGTTTTCTTTCAGGGGAGTGCAACTCCATGTAGGACTGTCAACTGAGAAGGGAAAAAACTAACACAGAGAGAAAAAATGTAGCATAAGCTTTTGTAGTCTTGATCTACTTTCTCAGATGCATGGAGTGAACTAGTGCCTGGGAACAGACCTTATAAGCAGGCCATTGAATAGCCATAGAAATGCAAAAGAAATGTGGTGATAAGGTGACAAATTCAGTTTAGAGATGGCTGCAGAGAGACAAAGACAGAAGGTAAGATATTGCCTAAGGCCAGGGTGTGTGGAGGGCATTTTTGGAATGTAGTGTAATGCAGGTTGGGAACCAAAAAGGAGGTATGATAAACTATCCAAGAGTGCCCTCATGAGACTAGAGTGTTAACTAGTGTGAAGATATGTGTTGTGTGCCAGAAAACCATTGTCTCTGTTCAACCCACTGTTGATGGACTGGAATTTGTGGATATATTCCAATTCTCTTTAAATTCCATGTAGGACTGTGCTTACTTCTTGGTCATAAGAACCACCTACCTATGGGGCCTCCATTTTTTGTTTTTTGTTTTTCATTTCCTAGTCAGCTTCTTGACTCTCATCCAGTTCATCATGAAATCCAAACACTGGCTCAGAACAGCCTGACCTGACTGAGATCATACTACAGTATATAGTACTGTTAGCACATATTTTACAGAGATGATCTCTCCGGCCTCTGTTTCTCATAGTATAGTTTTCCCCTTACCTATCTATCTTACATTTAGTGTGCTTGGTTTTGTGAATGGAAACATGGGCTTAAGTTGCAAGTCTGGTTGTTAATTAGTGAGACATACCTCTCTGAGGAAACCCCACTGGGGAAGGGATTTCCCCCCCCCCCTTAAAATCTATTTTGAACCTCGGGTGACATGGAAAAATAGAGCTGAGTGTCAACAAAATAAGAGTGACACCTCATCCAGATCCTCTGATTACCTCACCCATAAGCTTCACATAACATCTCTTTAAAATGTTAAAATTCAAGGGGGGCAGGGAGAAGAACAAACCTTAGAGGACCCCCTCCCAGCATAATCCCATTGTGATCCAGTAGAAATCCTCCAATTCCACTTTCTGAATGAAACTCAAAGAGGTAGAACATATCCCTGTGCCTCCTACTCCCCCACCCCCTGACCACAGAATTTGTCCAGCCAAATATACCATGGCTGATGGTAGCAAAATCCACAGAGATGTCAAGGTGGGATAATAGTTCTTTCTGTCTCACCCAAACGAAAACATACATGTGTATAACCCAGAGTTATGTGCATGTACAGCAGCCATTATCTTCTTTTCAGCCAACCCCACTCATTGTGCCTCACTCCTCCCCTGCCTCACACTCACGTTTCACATCCAGCTGTAGTGTACTCTTGGATCTCTGTGATGCATCCTTACTAGTCAGCAAACATGTCACCTTTTTCCTCTCTTCCTCCCACGTCGGTTCAAAACTCACTATGGTCTGGATTATCCTATTTCTAATGATCCTTCTTTGTGGATACTTCTCTAAGCCACGAAGAGTCAACATCACTGGCTCATTGGGGCAAGGGTAAGATGCTGAACAGACCACCTTCATTGTCCACCATTCTTGAGTTCCCACACGCATAGTTTCCATCTTGGGTTCTGGGGGTCTTTCTGCATCCAGAAGATAAAAGGGAGGACACTAGTACATGTTTTAGGGGAAGTGCTAAAATCAGACATTTGGTAAGTTTGGGCCTGTTCTACTTGACTTCTTATGAACCAGAAGCATGGCCTCAATCCAGAATGCTTGAATGACCTCAGTAGTCCTACCTACCTTTTAATACATTGATTCAAATCCTCCACTGAGGTTGTGTAATGTACCGTAATTTTCCACTCGTGGAGTAATGCATTGATTGTGCTACGCAACTTGTGTGTTGAATGGCCTCATTGCACAACTGAACATGTGATCCAGTGTGCCACAGCACCACATGCACAATTCTGCTTCCACAAACTTGAAGCAAGTGCAGATGTTCTACTGATGGAGGGGACTTTATGCATGCATAAGAAAAACACAAGATTCCAGCCATAATCATGCATGATACTGGTCAGCACAGAGTTTCCCATTCCAGATTTTGAAAGAGGGCTTCAAAGAGCAAAATCCTCAGGCCAGCAGGAAAGGCTCCATTCAAAGTGCTGGTTATGGCCTATAAAACCCTATACAGCTTAGGCCCACTCTATCTGAAAGACTGTGGCAGCAATATAACATCCCCTCAGTAAATATTCACATGCAGAGATACGCTATGCCAGCACTACACAACCCCAAGGCAGAATAGTAACATTGCACAGCATATGCCCATGGCATGGCTCACTGGATGCCATTGCACAATGTGAAACACTAAACTGAAATGCAAAATTGCAATGTGAAATTGCAACAATATACAATTGCAATATGCTATATACAACTGCCATATCCAATATTTCTATATATGCAACTCCACTTCTGCCACTGTCAACAGAATGCCTGTCTGTTGCATCGTGGTGAATAACTCTAGAGCAACTTATGCATAATGCACATACATGTCACTAACAGGATGCTGGCCCATAGCTCTCCATAGGAACCAACCCAAATGTTAAGATCTTTGGGAAAGGCCTTTCTTTCCATCCTGTGATCATCCCAGCTCTGTTTGGTGGGGATACCAGAGAAAGTCTTCTCAGTGGCTGTGAAGTGTCTTTCCTGGGAAGCCATGCTGGCTCCTCCCTTCTGCCAGTAAAGACTCTTTTATTTTAAAAGGTATTTGATGGTTAAGTAGTTGTAGGTAGTCTTTTCTATAGGGTGTGTCTGCTGTGTGAATTGTGAAAATGTGTATCAGGGCAAGAATGTCCCAACATGCTTTGCACTCTACTGCTGTGCGTCAGCACTCCCTAGCTAGTGTCCCAATGCACATCTGTCCACTGCCGTCTCCCCTACATAATAACATCCCCAGCAGTCTCTTGTTGTATATGGATGTTGTGAAATCTCTCAATTCTATTTCATGCAGATGTGAGTCTGCTTACATAAACATAAGTACCATACTGCATTCCTGCCAATGTCATTTTGTGATGCTTTATGACTTGTATTTTATTGTTTTTATTGCTTTTGGTGTTTGTTTGGCTTTAAAAAAAACAAGAAGTCTAGTGACAGCATTTATTAAGACTAACATTTATATTACCATCAGCTTTGTGCACTGTGGTTGTGCATGTTATAATTTGCATTGCAGTTGTGCATCATGTGTTGCACATTGCACAATGGTACCTGGTCACTGATATGTGTTGTGCAATGTTGCTATTCTGTGCAGGTATTGAGTAACACTGACATAGTGTATCTCTGCATGCAGATATTTATGCTGTGCTGAGGAGGGGTTGGACTGCAGTGGTTGAACATGGTTCATTGCCCTATTATACTTTGGTGAAGTATCTAAAGTCTCTCTAGATCAGCCTTTCTCAACCTTTTTGTCCTGGAGGAGCCCTTGAAATAATTTTCAGGTCTCAGGGAGCCCCTGCATAAACATTATTCTATATACTGCTATTGCTCCCCCCACCCCGACAATCACAATCTCTTGAGGAACCTCTGGCAACCTCTTGGGAAACCCTAGAGTTCCAGGGAACCCTGGTTGAAAAACACTGCTCTAGATCAAGACAGCCAACATGGTATAGTGGTTTGAGTGTTGGACTACAACTGTGGACACCGTGATCTGAATCACTGCTTGGCCATGGAAACCAACTAGGTGATCTTGGGCATGCCACATTCTCTCATCCACAAAAAATTAAAAGAATAAAAATTAAAAATAAAAAAAAATTAAAAAGGCAACCCCCCTCTGAACAAATCTTGCCAAGAAAACTCCATGATAGATTCACCTTAGAGCTTCCATAACTTGGAAATGACTTGAGGGGATACAACAGCAAACCTAAAGGCACCAGATCCCATCTGATCTTGGAAGCTAAGCAAGGTCAGCCCTGGTTAGCACTTGGATAGGAGACTACCAATGAATATTGGGTGCTGTAGGCTATATTTCAAAGGAAGGACCAGGCAAAAACCACCTCTAAGTATTCCTTTCCTTAAAAAAAAAAAACTGTATGGAATTCATGGGGTTGTTATAAGTCAACAGGTGATTTAAAGCACGTACATACACATGTCATAAACATCCAAATAAATAAATAAGCATACATAATATTCACTTACTCTAGGCTTCCCTCTGAAATCAGGGTCACATCCTCACTGCTGTTGCCTTGATTCATTTGCTTATCTATCTGGTCCCATTTGTCACTACACACTCTAGGCAAGTGGCTCCACTATTAATGGGGTAAGGAATACTCTCTTGGGTTTTGTCCAGATTTTAAAGACACTGCCTAAGGCACTCCACACTGGGATATTCCTAGTAATCTACATGTAATAACACGTCATTTCCCATTTTATCTTCGGCCCCAAATCAGCTTTTTTTCAGGGGCAGCTGCAAGATTGGGGGGAGATTAATGGGGATGCATGCAAGCAAACCATCATATTGGGTGCATCTACATTATAAAAATAATGGGGCCTGATACCACTTTAAGTGCTGTAGTTCCATCCAATGGAATCCTGTGGTTTGTAGTTTTACAAGGTCTTTTGCTTTCTCTGCCAAAGAGTGCTGGTGCCTCACAAAACTACAAACCCCAGTATTCTGCAGGATGGAGCCATGGCAGTTAAAGTGGTGTCAAACTGCATTATTTCCAGAGTGTAGATACATCCATTGTTTTAAGATGTTTTGTGTCAGTTTGGGTTATTTGGGCCATTCCCCCCACCAACACCCCTTGGTATTTCTGATTTCTGTGTGTGGTTGGGAAAACTGGACAGTGACAAAAGCAGCCAGGAAGAAAATCAATTCACCTGAAAACTGATGCTGGTGAAGAGTTCTACAAATACCATGACTAAAAAGACAAACAAATGGGTCCAAGAACCAATCAAGGCTGAACTTTCTCTAGAAGCGAAGAAGACTAAACTGATACTGCCATACTTTGGACATATCATGAGCTGTTGTGACTCATTGGAAAAGATGTAGTGCTTAGTAAAGTGGAAATCAGTAGGAAAAGTGCGAGACTGCCCTACAGTAGATTGACTCAATCAAGGAAACTCAAGATCTGAGCAAGGCAGTTGATGACCAAAGCTATTGGAATCTGTCATTCATAGGGTCACCGTAAATTGAAGTTGATTTAGCAGCAGATAACAACAACAACCCCCAAACTGATAATGTTGTGAAGGTCTAGGGCTGGGGAGATCCTGGAGGGCAGAAAGGGGGTTGGGATGGGTCAGATTTCCCTACCTATGTTATGTAGGATGGTGAAAAAAATAAAAACCACTTGTGAAGTTTTTACCTCTGACATGAATTTTTGCACTCTGGAGCCATGCATGTTGCCCATCTTGGTTTTCACCCAAAGTGTCTACTGTTGCACTGTATGTGCCACTGTCATTGGTGCGGAGTTCGGTAATCATCAGACTGCAGTCTCTTTTGGCTAGATCTCCTACAAACCTCACCCGGCCCTGAAAGTTGGGACTTGTTAGGTTTACATGGTCCTCCAAAGTTTTGGAGCTGTCATATAGTGGGTGGTCATGGTAGTTAAGCAAAGTATAGGCTGAAGAAGGTCGAAAATGCCAAACCACTCTAGCAAGGGTGAGATTAGCAAAATTAAGGGTTTCGTTGATCTGGCAAGGAATCAACACACAAGATCCTTTCCAGGTCACCAGACTTTCAGGGCTTATGTTCAATAGCTTCCCATGACACAGGACACCTGAAATGGAGAAACACAAGGAAGATGTTGGTCAGATCCTTCCGTCTGCCCAAACCCATAGCAATTTGTTTTCATCTTTCTGTTTGATGCCTTCTATCTCCCAAACCTAAGGAACAAAACAAAATAAAAACTGAACTATTATGACAGTAGGGTCCAGCTGGTTCTCCAGATGCATTGGTCTAATGTTCCCATAATGCCTCCTCATGGCGGCTGGTGTTGATGGCCTACATAGGAAAGAAGGGGGACTTTGAGGACACTAGATAATGTATTGCATAGGTTGACAATAGCTTGACTAGCATCTCAGTCTTCTTTTATTTATTTGATTGAGTGATGATTAAATGATTGAAACCCTGCCTTTCTGTCACAGATGGGATTCAAGACAGCTTAGAACTGTATTGAACAAAAACAATTAAACCCTAAAATGACAAGCATAAAAAAACATGGTTTAAAAGCACAATAAAATCCAAACTATGCATTATAGTGGTACTTCTATTAGGCCAACCAAAAGGCACAGGATACATTACACAAGCTTTCAAAGTTCACAGGCTTCTTCATCAGGCATAGATGTTAAAAAATCATTTTAGGGTGAAATGTTATGATGGAGTGTCACAGAGCTAGAGCTTTCTTGAGATGTTAGAAGTGATGTTTTAGGATGCTCTTGGAGAGAGGGTTGATACAGGTAGAGGCTACACCTCTTGCTGGCCAAAGACCCCCATGCTGCCCATGATGAAACTCGGGGGGGTGAGAGAAAATCTGGGGAAAATACCATTAGTGTTGCAATGCAACGACCCTAGTCCCAAACAACTGGATATCACTTCTAGGTCCTGAAAATGTCAGCAATTGAGCCCACACAGGATCAAGGGTTGGAAACTATCTTTACAGGAGTTTTTGGATAGTTTTACAAGTGCTTTACATGGTGCTGAATCTATTTGGGGGATATGGGGTAGCATCTTTGACAATTCCTTTTGAAGTCTGATCTAAAACCTGTACTGGATTTATTGCTCCACTGATTTGAAAGCCAATAGTTATATGTGAGTGATGCAAAAAAAGAAGAAGCAAAAACTTGGATTCATTCAAACCTTGGGATTTCCTTTTGGCTAGATACCAGCCTATATGTGGGGTTTTGTCTCTTTCCCCCCTGAATTGAGCATTCTTCCTTGTGCTTTTCCTGATTATATTCTCACTTTCTTTGGTTGCAGCGCTATCAACTCTTCTTTGGAAGTAAGTCTCACTTCTTCCCATTTAGGATTGCCAAGTTTAAACCTGTAGGGTTAATATTTAGCAAATCCTGGGTCAGGAAAGCATACCACAAAGTTCTGTCAGGCAGAACTATGATTATAGATTTTCCTTGGGTTTTTTGTTCTGGGCTGTGAGGCCATGTTCTGGAATAGTTTCTTTCTGCATCTGCAGAAAGAAATTTCACCTGCATCTGTGGCTGGCATCTTCTCATCTAAACATTAGGAGGAACTTCCTGACAGTAAGAGCTCTGTTTGGTGGTGGAATAAACTGCCTCAGAGTGTGATGGAGTCTCCTTCTTTGGAGGTTTTTAAAGAGAGGCTGGATGGACATCTGTCAGGAATACTTTTATTGTGTATTTCTGCAGGGCAGGGGATTGGACTTGTGGTCTCTTCCAAGTGTATGATTCTGCACCTCAGACAGCTCCTTTAATGTTCAGACTAGATCCCAAAGCAGATCCATTACCTCAGAGATGAGACCACCAGCCTTGGTTGGGAAGCCCACTCCTCTAGTCTCTTTGCCCATGAGTGGGTTGATAAATTTTGAGAGGTCACTTCTGCACAGATCTAGGACCTTTCACTTCACACAATTACACCTCTCTGATGCCACTTTAACCGATGTGGTAATGTCCTATGGTATCCTGGGTCTTACAGTTTAGGGAGGGGCATTTAGAATTTATTTTATATTTATTTATTTATTTATTTAGGTATTTATATCCCACTCTTCAGCCACAAAGGCTCCCAGAGTGGCTTACAAATTGTTTAAGCAATAGCAATTTACACATCTACACAGCATTAAGCGGTTTCCAAGGTGTGTTAGCTAATTGCCTCCACAAGCCGGGTACTAATTTTACTGACCTATGAAAGGATGGAAAGCTGAGTGAACCTTGGAGCCCTCTGGGATCGAACTTGCAATGTGGTGGCTTGCAGTACTGGCATTTAACCACTGCGCCACCAGGACTCCATCAGCCAGAGAACTCTAGTGCCTCACCAAACTCCGAACTCCAGGATTACATAGGACAGAACCATGGCAGTTAAACTGGAATAATAGTGCTTAATTGTGTAGTGTGAATGGGTCACTAGTTTTGTATTATCTGACAGTGATTAACATACAGGTTGTGGGTTCTTATTCCTTGTAATGCAGAACAGGGATAGGCAAACTGTTGTCCTGCAAATGTTTTAGACTATAGCTACTGTCATTTTTTACTATTGCCAGTGTTGGCTGGGATTTATGAAAGGTGTAGCCCAAATCGATCCAGAGGACACCAGGGAATCTATCTTTGACATACAGCATGAACTTGGCTCCTCCTCCCCATGTTTTTCCAGAGATCAAAAGGAGGAGTAATAACTACAAATCAAATCTGTGCTATGCATACATTACCATGAACGAAAAACAGCACCAAGAAAGGCTTCATTGTGGCTCCATGCAATTGCCAAGCCTGGGTAAGGAAAACCACAAATACACTATGCTCAAAGCTCTTCACAGAAGAGGTTGGTTGCATACAATAAAATAATTACAATCCATCACAATGCAGCCTTTATGATTTGCGAAGTGCTGTCATTTTTGAAACAAGCAAAGCAGAGGTAATTTTTTAAAGTGCAGGTGTTCATTTAAACAATCCCCATAGATACAACCCCAAGGAGAATCCAAAAATGCAAGCAACCATATTGATCTATATGAGCAAACCAAGCCTAACAGTTTTCATCTCCACTGGGATCAGGTCTTCTGTAATGCCAATAGATCTTAATTGCTCATTCAAGACAAGTCCTTCTCTCCCCCACCCCATGCTTTGCATTATAACTATAGAGTTAGCTCACTAATGCTCCATATATTCTTGTAGGGCTGTGTGGATTTCTTTCAACTAGGCTCAGAAGTTATAGGGAAGATTGCTGCTAGGCTATGGTAAATGATGCTGTTATCACTGCTAATCCAAATAACCTGGAATTTTAATGCTGTAAGATCTGGTACTGGCTAATCTAATATTACCTGTCCATCAGTTCCAAGTAAGGCTTGCCAACTGACCAGAAAATCACAGTTTATCCTGCTCCTGTACCTTGAAGCATCACTTGCTGTCTAGAAAAAAGATAAGATTTTCATAGTATGGAGACAAACATATTCCCCTATAAATATTTTCAGATCAAGCTGCTGATAAAGGTACAGGAGCAGAGCAAATAAAATAAGCTGGCAATCATAGAATCATACAGTTGGAAGAGACCCCAAAGGACATCCAGTCCAATCTCCTGCCATGCAGGAATACACAATCACATCATTTCTGACAGATGGCCATCCAGCCTCTGTTTAAAAACCTCCAAAGAAGGAGACTCCACCACACTCCGAGGCAGTGTATTCCACTTCTGAACAGCTCTTACTGTCAAGAAGTTCTTCCTAATGTCTAGGTGGAATCTCTTTTCCTGTAGTTTGAACCCATTGCTCTGTGTCTTAGTGTCTGGAGCAGCAGAAAACAAGCTTGCTCCATCCTCAGTATGACATCCCTTCAAATATTTAAACATGGCTATCAGGTCCCCTCTCAACCTTATCTTCTCCAGATGAAACATTCCCAACACCCTAAGCTGCTCCTCATAGGGCATGGCTTCCAGACCTCCCACCATCTTGGTTGCCCTCCTCTGGACACATTCCAGCTTCTCAGTATCCTTCCTGAATAGCAAAGCCTATGATCCAGAGGTTAACTTGCCAGTATTAAAAACCAAGTGTTAGTTTTACCATTACTGTTCCCTTGCTGGCAATACAAAATGGATGAGACAGGAGGAAAGACCGCTATTTAGAACAAATTAAAAGGCACACTCACCTGTCAATGTGGAAGGTCAGATCTGACAGAGTTTCTTTGCTGGGATTGAAGTAGTTCAGACAGAAGAAACATTTGTTTGTTCCTTTGCTGTGTTTTTCACCCAGATGAAATGTTTGTGTATGTGGGAAGAAAGAACTGGCACAGGAACAAGTCAAGGACGATTGTTGGCATCTAAACCTTTTGCATGGATTGCACAGTCAAACCTCTCTCTCTCACACACACACACACACACACACACCTTTCTGAAGCAAGCTGCTCCTACCACTGGGGGAACAGGCTTGGCTTGTCAGGTACTACATAGGACTAGAGAACCAAAGGATGCCAATTCTGTCAAATGTTTGGAGTTTCTGGCTAGCTGGAGCAAGAATTCTTCTGACCTGTGCCTGTGGGCTTGTCTATATGAGGCAATAAAATGTGGATTGATGTGCAGTAATGCCAATTCACATCAGCTTTCATTTGTCTCCACAATATATATATATATATATATATATATATATATTTGCAAGATCACAGGCATGTGAAGCAATACGTGTTTGATGTTCAATAGCCATGCCTGTGAATCAAGATGGTGGCTGCAAGTGAATTACTCATGTTTATATTCTCACCAGTTGCTGCCACCAAACAAATTTTTTAAAAAAAGCAAATCCAAGGTGCAGAAGTGCGATCTTCTGCTTAAATAAATGGGGCGGGGGAGAATGTTCCATCACCTCAGAGCATGATCTCTACAGTGAAAATCCAATATGGCGGTTATGGGTGCTGCCTTCCCAGCAAACTCTGCTCCCTGCACATGTGTGACCAATCAGCTTTCTACTCTTATCTACTCTATCAGCTCTTATCGGGAAAGTGCAGCAAAGCAAACTTGTTGTCCCAATGAGCAGGAATGTGCATTTTCTTCAGTGTTTTTTTAAGAAGTTGGGGAAAGCCACAAAGACTTTTCCTGCAGAGTATTTGGAGTTTTTGCTGCCTCCTTCCAAATACTTTGAATCAATGGGGGATCTCGTTGGGATGAAAAGTATTCTCCTCAAATTATTTGAGGAGTATTTTCACCATCTCGACAACCCCTAAATCTATTTATTAGGAGCCATTGGAAAGCCTTCAACTCTCTATGGAACTGCCCAGGTGTGCTGCTGTTCTAGCACAGGTGCAGTTTGAAATCTCTTTCCAACAACGTAGTATTCTCATTGGACTATCTCTGCATATTCGACTTGTCATTGGGGATTCTTGGACAGGATGTAGTAGAAAAGACTTCCTGTTTGGGCTAGGACTTTACCTGATCAGCGTGGTCTTCTTGACTCTGGTTCACTAGCTCAACTCCTGGTTCCTCTCTGACACTCAGCCCCAACAATGTGGCAGCTTTGAAGAGGATAGTTTCCATGTGGTTTAGCCCTTGGCGTTCTTGTACCCACCTCTGTGCCCTCTTGTTCCCTTTTAGTTTTTGTGCCCACCTTTGGTCAAACTCTGTCCCTCCTGGAATTTCACGTCGCTTCTTCCCACTTGTTCTGCAACCCTTCCTCTCTTTGTACAACTCTCCTTGGAATCCTGACAAAGCAAACGCTGAACTTATCATTAACAGAACACAGAATCAGATGGGGCAACATTTGTCCTCAGTTGGCTAGCATAGGTGCCAATGTTTGGTTGTTGCTGATGGTGGTTTGGGTCTGACTGGGTAGGTATATTCATAGAGTGACCTTGGAAACCTGGAGGTTAGGAATTAATCTGTGCACAAGATACATAGTGTGAGAAGGTTACTCTTTTAGTCCACAACTTCCAGAAGCCTTCATCTAATGTGGTCAGTGGGAGATACTAGTGATTGTGGTTTTGCCCTCAAAAAAACATTTCCAAGCTGTGAGTCAAGGCATTATGGAGAGTGATAGAGAATATAAGAGCTAGGTGATTCTAGGCAAAGGGGTTGACATCAGTGATAAGAAGGTGAGTTTGGCCCATCTAATGGACTTGCTTCAGTCTTTGACATCTTCAGATGAGGGATCAGAGAGGAGATGAGAAAAGTGTAGCCTTCCAGATACCATGGACTGCAATTCTTCACCACTAGTATCCTGGCTAGTACTACCTCCTGGAGTTGCCCCCAGACCACTGAGGTCTGACCAGGAAGCACTTCTTTGTGCCCCACCAGTAGATAAATACATTATGTGGAGAGGAATGAGTAAGGGCTTTTCTGCTGTGATGTCCTGATTGTAGAATGCCCAGCCCTGGGAGGCCTGTATGACTGGCACTGATGCTGGCCTCCTTTTGGCATCAAGTTGAAGTTTGGCTTTATTAATGTCTTGGGGAGTTAGGAATCTGGGTCAACCAAGTTATAATTCAGGGATAGGAATCATGTGTAGAGCTGATGTGATATCATGATTTGAACCTTGGACTAGAACTCTGAGAGACCAGGGTTCCAATGACCACTTGGCCAAGGAAACCCACTGGGTAACCTTGGGCATGTCACACCCTCTCAGCCTCAGAGGAAGGCAATGGCAAACCTTCTCTGCAGAAATTTTGCCAAGAAAACCACATGATAGGGTCGCCATAAGCCGAAAAGCCACATAATAACAGTGACAACAAATCACGTGGCCGTCCAGGTGCTATTGGACTACAACATCTTGCTTTCCTGCTGGGAGGCACAGTCCTACCACATCTGAAGAGCTGAAGGCTTTCCACCTCAGTTGTGTTGCCTCAATATAGTTTACGCAGCATTGGTGTCTTTATTGTTAAGTCAGGTTCAGCACAGGTGACTCAATGATTGAGAGATTTTCCAAGGGCCCCAATCCTCACCTGTCCCATTCAGGTCTTGCAGACTTAGGGCTGTGATTTGCTTGATTTAATCAATCCATCTGTAATGTGGTCTTCCTCTTTCACTGCTGCCTTTGACCTTAACTAGCTTTATCATCTTTTCCAGAGAGTCGCGCCATCTCATGATATGTCCAAAGTATGAGAGCTTCAGATTAGTCTTTATTGGCTTCTAGGGAGAGTTCAGGCTTGATTTGCTCTAAGACCCATTCACTTGTCTTTTTAACAGCCCATAGTATCCATAGAACTCTTCCCCAGCACCAGATTTTGAATGAGTTCATTC
The DNA here is from genome assembly GCA_030847615.1 of Gambelia wislizenii. Taxonomy (NCBI): domain Eukaryota; kingdom Metazoa; phylum Chordata; class Lepidosauria; order Squamata; family Crotaphytidae; genus Gambelia; species Gambelia wislizenii. The sequence goes on along the minus strand of JAUMIR010000010.1, from coordinate 28,028,658 downwards.
ATACCTCACATAGAACTATTCCACAGACCTAATGTGGAATGTTCTTTATGTGTAGATGCTTGGGCAAAAATGTACGGTAGTTGAGACACAAATCTCACCTGGCTGCTGCCTCCTTCTGTTGCACAGTAGGTGGTGCTATATTCCAACACCACCTTAGAAGCCATAACTTTTCAGTGCTATAGGATGCAGGTGAGAGAGAGCAACATGATATAATTTTTTAGCCCCCCAGAACACATGGTCAGGCATCTTCCTTGTAATGATCAAACAGTGTTGTGCTCGCAGATTTTGTAAACTTAGGAAATAGAATCTGGAGTCAGGCTAAGATTAACAGATGCAAGACTTCAGATTATAGTCCTTTTTTGCACCCCACCCCCAATCCCTCTTGTTGTCTCACTTTCCTGCAAATCCTAGGGTGGACCCCTTTTTGGATTATATGAGAGCATTCTCAAAACCTGGCCGAGTTCAAAGAATGGCTCAGCTGAAGATATTTCAACAGTCTTTTTCTACTTGGTGTCTGCCTGACATTTGGACTACTGTGCCAGATGCATCAAATGGGACTTCTATGTGGTAGGCCCTGGACATTGTGGTTGTCAAGGTGCAGCCATCTTGGATGCCCCCTTATAATAATTGCTTCAGATCAGGCTGGGCACTAGCAGGAAAGGTGCCGTTCAGCAATCACCATGCAACACGTGTTTGACCCTGTTTCAGCATGCTGTTGGGACACAGCCATTGTACACCTTTGGGAGTGATTTCAGGCCTTCCTCATCACACCCAGCCTCATTTCGTTTCTGGACACTGCCCTATATGGAGCACACCTGGGCCACATGCAGGTTGCATGTCCCCTATATGGGCACTTTCTGCATTGGGAATGGCACCTCAGTGCAGAGCGCAGCTGGGCCTGATGTGCAACCCATGCCCCCATTACCCAAAGTGTGTGTTTGCTCTTCTGATGGTCCTGCCTGAACCTTCCCTGTTGGATGGTGTCCTGTCCCTAGGGTGAACTGCTTGGGGTGTCTGGGTGCATATGATGAACAACTCTATGAATATGCAACACTTGGATGGGAGTGTTGTGGGTGGCCGGTCCAGATGGCCTTGGGCCCATTTGTGGTGGCACTGTCATGGTGGTGGTTTCATGAGGCCCTATGTATGCAGATGTGTCCTGCGCTATGTATGGAGATGTGTCCATGTGTTGCTCCCCTTACAGCCAGCTTCCAACTTCCTGTGGGCAAGCAGCAATCCACACAGGATGGAGCAGGGGCAGTGGAGAAGACATACACAACAAAGGAGGCAGTGCTATCACCAGTGGCCACTGGTGGTGTTCAGAGTGGTTGTTTCCCAGCTGCAATTATCTGGTGACCTGTATCAGTGGCGGCAGCAGGATTTGGGCCCATTGCCACTGGGCGCAGGTCCAATCAGGCAGTCAGTGAGGAGGTTGGCAGCAACTCCCTTGAGCCACCTTGGCACAGCTGGGTCCACTAGGATAATTTCTTTTGTAATGCCAATGGATCTTAATTGCTCATTCAAGACAAGCCCACTCCATGCTTTGCATTATAACAATAGAGTTAACTCACTAAAGCTCCATATTTTATTGCAGGGGGAAGCAATTTCTTTCCTTCATGCTTCTTCCCTCCCATTTACTGTGCATTGCTTTCAACTAGGCTCAGAAGTTACTAGGAAGATTGTCACTAGGCTCTGGTAGATGATGCTGTTATGGCTGCTAATCCAAATAACCTGGAACTTTGATGCTATGAGTTCTGGTACAGGTTAGTCTAGCATTACCTGTCCATCAGTCCCAGGTAAGGATTGCCAACTGACCAGAAAAGCACAGTCCAGCTTGTTCCTGTAGCAGTCACCTGTCTCCATTCTGCTGGATTTGCAGGAGTCCCTGAGCACTGTATAGGCCTCAGGCCAGTATATGTGGTCTTCACTATCTCTGTCTGTTCTGGCTGGTGGTCTAGCCATCTGATTGCCTATGTGTCATTTAAATAGGGGTAGTGGGTGATGTCTGGTGTGCTGCCATTGTTTGTGCCAGCCTTCCCTTGTCTCATTCAGCACCCTGTGTCTTGTGTCTCCTCTGCAGGTTCTTTGGATGTCCAGTGCCTCTTCCACAAACCCAGGGGAATGTCCTGGGAGCTCATCCTAGAGTAAGCTCTGTGCCTCCAGGAGAATGACATGTAGCCTCCAGGAGAATGGCCTCTCCAGAGGTCAGACGGGGGGGGGGCGTTTTTGTCTTATCATATTTTCTGCCTTCCTTCTGCAACAAATAGTGATCACTGAATCAACTCCAGGGAGATTTCCCCTTTCTTGATGTTTCCTGGAAGTATTATTATCACTGCTCCCATCAGCATCATAATGTTCACTATTACTACTTTTCAGACCGTGGATGCTTTCCTATCCATATAATATAATCACTGTATTATGGGTTTTGTAGTTTTTCCATACAAGATTTGAAACTTTCATGTGCATGTAAAATCATGGATCCATATGGGAGAATAGTAGGATATAAATTAACTGAATAAATGATGCATTTTATTCACAGCATGGCCATGCTGCACCATGTCTTTTTTCAGACTACTATGCAGTATGACTCTGAGTGAAATGTATGTAAGTTTGAAAACACTGGAGACCTCATTACAAAACCCATGATACAGCACAACTGCAATGAGAGTATATGCCCAGGCCCTTCTTTATAATAAAGACAGGAGCAAAGCTGATGCAAACAAAGCCATCTGCAACCTACAGAAAGAATCTAGATATTCTCTTCTCATGTTCAGCCCATGATTCTGTTTCTGCAGAATGGTTTATTTCAAGATGAATTTTCAGAAGGGATTTGGTAACATCCCCAAACTATTGATGGTGTGTGTGTGTGTTCCCGGTCATTGTGGATAGTCCACCATTTCATGAAACACTTGTTCAACCCATATTTCTCTTTATTGCTAAATCATTTCAATTGCTCCATATTTCTGTATTATTAGATTGTTTTGAGAGTCATTTCATTTATAATTTTACAGACCACCCCTCTTCCCTGGGCCACATTATGATCAGAAGAATGGATACAATAAGATCCATGGTGTTCCTCCATATAGACCACAGGTTGGAAAGATGATGGACCAACAAAAAATTTGTAAGGTATCCTTATTGCCACGTGAATTAAATCTTGGAATCCTATGCACACTTAGCTCAAGATCCAATAAGCATGCTGGCAGAGTGCAAATCTCCATCAGTATATTTTATTTGTTTGTCTGAGGAGCAGAGGCTGTTGGATGTTTCCTCTTTCCCATTGCCTCCCTGCTTGGACAACAGCAGCTAGAGATTTCACATGCACCCCTCTGTTCTCTGGGATACTGATCAGCTGCAGGGAAATGCATTGGCATGTTCCAGCTTCATCCCCACATTAGGTTATTCCTTCTTCCCTGTGCACACAGGAGCAGCCAGAGCATACCCTGGTACATTCCCACAACCAGCTGGTAGCCAAGAGGATATAGCTGCACCCACAATCAAGCCAGCTGCTGTTGCATACTGCACTTAGGAGCCATTACACAAGGAGGTACGGAATACCTTCTTGCATAATGTCCATATGCAAACACACACACTGGGGATTACACCTACATATGTCACCAACAAGATTCTAGCCATTAAACTACCACATTAAGGTTTATGCTTAAAAAGCAATACTATTGAAGCAGGGAGGACCTAAGGATGAGATAATGAACTCTTTTGATATCTCAAATACTGTGGTTGTAGAGAATGATGGAAATTAGTCTGCCATGGATTGATTCTACCTGATATTGGTTCTAATGGAGGAGAACCTGTAAGTGATCATAAGTAAGGATGGTGGGTGTGAAAGACCACATGGCAAAGGAGAAGCTTTCGGTTTCTTTGCCCATCGACCAGTAATACAGACTTCATGACACAACCCCATTATTTCATAATCCAAGGTACCCATTAGGCCTCCATGCCAGAAACATTCACCACGGTGCTCTTTCCAGACTTTGAAAGCATTTTCCTGTAGCAAGAAGGAAATCAACATGAAATAAAGAAAGGTTGATCAAAGGGTACTTCAACCAGTTTCTTTTTGTGGGGGATTACATTTGCCATTCAAAATCTTGAAGGGGTGTGGGACAAATCAATAAGACTGAGTTTAAGAATTCCATCACCACCACTGGCATGAAACCACCCTCCCTCCCGCAAACCTAAAATATTGGGTTGAATCTAGACTTAGTCATGCATAGAGCAGCTCCACTCTGATCAATGAGAATTGGGATTGTCCTTACAAGTAAGCCCCTTTGATTTAAGTATGACTTAGGGCTTGTAAGTGGGCAATTTACCCTGGCTTTCCCCCAGCTTGGAGCCTTGCAGTCCAAACAACACAGGGCTCTTGCCCCAGTTCACTTTAGGACAGTCCTGGTGATATCTGAGGCAAAGCTGGAGGAAATCCAGGGGAAGCTCTTTTAAAATGTTTTAAAATAACCCCTGGGAAAACCTGAGTTATGTGGGAAAACCTGGATGGGTCTGGCATGGGAATGCAGGATCCGTACCGGCACACTAGTCCATATTGCCAGCCCTGCCACCACCACTGGAGTCACTCTGCAGCTGGGAAGGAGGCTCCCAGCATGTGATCATGGCCCCCTGCATATGACCAGCCTTGATCATAGACTGAGGGACTCCTTCCTGGCTTCAGAGGGTGCAATGCGTGACAGCAGAGGAGCTGCCCACGAACACCAGCTGGCATGTGCATGCGGCAGCTGGCATATGCGTGCAGACTTCTGCCCATTTTGTCATGGTAATGAGGGGGTATCTGGACCAGCTCCAAGGCCAGAATATGCCTGCTGGAAGGTGGCATATTCTGGCAGATGTAGACAAGACCCTCGTGACCTATTAAATACTCACTTAATGAATCCAGCCCATTGTGTCTGCATTAATTCCACATTGATGGGAGGGGAGTCTTTGTATGATCACAGACACTTTATTCAGAGGAGCACAAACACATTAGTCAAGCTAGCTTGACACTCATATTCAAATACCTGTGTTTGTATCGGTATACAAAGGGATTTTGTAGTGCCTTTGAGACTCAAGAGAACAAATCTGTAGCATAAACTTTCATAGATTCATAGTGCTACTATTCCACTGTAACTGCTCTGGCTGCCTCCTGTGGCAACCTGGGATTTGCAGTTTAGGGAGGTGTATTTAGAACTTTCAGTCAGAGAGCTCTTAGGCCTCACTAAACTACAAACCCCAGAATTCTGCAGGAGGCAGCCATACCAGTTAAAGTGGAATAATAGCACTATAACAGTATAGTGCGATAAAGTCCTCCTCAGTCTACTTGCATCTGATGAAGTAGATTTAATCTACAAAAGCTTATGCTACAAACCTTTCTCTCAGGATGCTGCCACACTGCAGAAATAATGCAGTTTGATGCTGCTTTAATTGCCATGACTCAATGCTATGGAATTCTAGGATTTGTGAGAGATTTCGCCTTCTCTGTCAGAGAGCTCCTGTGCTATACCAAATTACAAATCCTAGGATTCCATAGGATGGAACTATGATACCAGTAGTTAATGTGGTGGCAGCAGCCTCAGTCTCAAAGGTGCTGTGTAGGTTGATAGTGTGATTCTAGTTTTAGCCTCAGAGGATGAAATGATACATTTTGTAAAAGACTCATGATCAGACCTCCTCCTTTTCATAATATCCCACAGGACTCACCAGAGGCTCTGACTCTGACCTGTGAAAAGCCACTACTACCACCCGAATCAGATTTATGTGGGATCTTGTAGATGACAAAATAAACATGTTAGATAGAAGCAGTAGAGGAGAGAGAGAGAGATAGGGAGGAGGTCACCTTTGTAGTGTTGCCAGGTTTTCACAATAACATTAAAAGACAGTCAAAATTCACTACATGCAGGGCTGGCAATCAGGAATTAGTTATTAACAAGTTTATGCTGTCTATAAATAACAGACAAAAGTATTGATTTCAATTAATTTAGCTATGTATTTCTCTGTAAAATTAACATATTGACCACATAAATTACACGAAGCACACATTTTTATCTTTATGAGGGGGTCCACATCCAAAAATATATGATTTCTTAGCATTTTGTTTAATCTATATAAAAGGCAAAGTTTTCCTAACCCTCAAAGGGATGCCAGCCAGTCCTAGAGGGACAGACTTTCCAGCCCTCAAATAAGGAACATCCCTATAATAAGGACACCCGGCAATCCTATACAGTAGCAAAGAAGGACAAGATGGGATCGCCAGTCATTGCCATTTCTACCCTTGTCTTCCATTTTCTGTTGTGCCTGTCCTTATTTCCTCCACACTAACTTACCCATTGTTTTCAACATTTGTCCTGGGTGATTTTTTGTCCAGGACATTGGTTCTGCAGTACATCAGCAAACCACGCCGGCGTTTGTAATAGCAACATGCATCCACCACCAACAAGACCACCAGGAGGATCGCCAACACAATTGCCAAGATGCCACCTATGCCCAAACCTTTGTCTGGAGTATCTGGAACAAGAGAAGAACCTCTGTTTGCAAACACAAATGAGCAGAATGTCAGCTCTGCACAGAACCAGAACCTTAGAATTAATGCTTTGGACTATCTTCTGTGGATATATTTCATCAGACAAGCCATCCGCCGCCCCCTGTTTACCCTCAGTTTCACCTATCCACGGTTGAAGAAAGAGGTCTCTCTAGGCATCTGGAGGACCATAGAGTTGCGCTGGAGTTGGTCTTTCTAGGCATCTGGCACCAGAGGTTGACCACAAAGTCGCACCAGATGCCTAGAGAGCTGTCTTCTCTAGGCATTTTCTAGGTCCTCAAGCACGCACCTATGACCATTCACTACTATCCGCAGTTTCAGGTAACCATAGTAAGTTCCAGAATGTATCTCTCATGGATAACAGGGGGCAACTTCATAGCATACATGTTTGTTTTTTCTACTAGAATTTTAAATCTTCACTTACTTCATTCCCACATGTGAGAATGAAAAATCTAAAGAGTTCTCCCCCTGCTGTTTTTTGTTTGTTTGTTTGTTTGTTTGTTTGTTTGTTTGTTTTTGTTTTTGGTTTTGGTTTTGGGTTTGGGTTTTTTTGCTGCTTTTTCAATGATTTTTTGTATTTGGGGATTTTTTTGCAAAAGGTTTATGAAAGGAGGATCCCCCCCTCCAAAAATGATTGGTTTCTTTGTTCACTTGTTGGCTTGTTTTTTTAAACTACTGGTGATGAAGAGAGGCCCTTTCACAATACACAGTTATTGGGGTTTTAGTCCACATTAACTGCCACGGTTTCATACTATGATGTTGTCTATATGGTGAAAATACCCCTCACAGAATTCACCTGGAAGAAGAGCTGTCTTAATGGCATCCCACATTGTCTCATCATATTGTGAAAGAGGGGGGTCAAAAACAGGAAAAACTACATGAGAAAAGCCTTTGCAGTTTTTCTTGTCTTTTTTAAAAAAGCTCCTGTTATATGTGCATTTTCACTCGTTAAGACAAGTGATTTGACATGAATCACTTCCCCATATAAGACAAAGCACAAACTGGATTGGCTGGATTTGCTCAGGGATTGGTCACAGGGCGAGCCACCATGTTGGATTTTTGCCTTACTGGGTGATCACTAAGGCAATGAAACAGGGATTTCTGCTTCTTTTTATCTCTCTTTTTTGGAAAGGTGGACTATCTCTTGTGCACACAATAGAAATAGGTTTTTTTTAAAAAAAAAAGTTCGGTGGCAGCAGATTTAAAAATGCGAGTAATTCACTCATGGCTGCCATCTTGGCTACAGGCATGCAAAGTTTATGGGGGCTGTAAAACCATTAAGACAGGTTGCAGCTGTTGCGACTTGCTATTACTGTGGAGCAGTCCAGGGTGTTTTTTGTTTTTTCTTTCGTGCAGACAAACCCTATGAAATCCTGGGATTTGTAGTTTGGGAGGTACTTGAGTGCTTTGGCTGAGAATTCTTAATGCCTGTCCCTCAACTGCCAATCCCAGGATCCCATAGCATGGAACCATTGCAGTTAAAGTGAAATAATAGTGCTTATAATTCTGTAGTGTGAATGGGCCCTTGGTCGTTTCACTTCCCCACAAAATCATGGGGTGGCAGATAGTTCTTTAGACAGGGTGTCAAAAATACCCTTTCTCTCACCAAGGACAAGAAAATTTGTGAATATTCTTGATTCTGGTACCTTTGCTTATGGGCAAAAGGGATCTTTTCTATCCTGTTGCCAAAATTCCCTGCCCTCTTCCCTGGCAATTTAGGAAGAGAGGGAGGCATTGATGCCAAATATACTTCCCTTAGATTTGCCAACAGTTTCTGTAGCGGAGATGACCACTACCAGTTCCAATACAATTTTCTTCTTTCTGCTGAGTGCTTGCTTTTATATTTACTGGTTTGTTGCCACCATAGCTCCTGCACTGGTTTTCTGGCTATGCGTGTATGCACATCTCCCTTCAAGTTGCCTGTACATTTCTGGTGACCTCATGAATTTCATTGGGGTTTTCTTAGGCAAGGAATACTCAGAGGTGAATTTGCCAGTTCCTTCTTCTGAAATATCATCACAACACCTGGTATTCCTTGGTGGCCCCCATCCAAGTACTAACCACACCTGACCCTGCTTAGCTTCCAAGATCAGACAGGATCTGGTGCCTTCAGGGTATGAGGCTAGTTGTCTGACTAAACTCCATAACATCACAAACATAGTATTCTTCCAATGGTAAGGACTGCTGGGACTTGTAGTCCAACAACATACAGAGAACCACACTATTGTGCCCCTGTTAAATTGATACAGTATCAATTTAACTATTATGGTTTTCCTAAAGTATCCCAGGAATTGCAGTGGGAAGGGTCATTGCTTAATAATCTCTGGAGATTCATAGGCACCCCCCCCCCCGAGAACTGTAGTTCCCAAGGGGTAGAGAATAATGTTTAAATTAACTTTAAACCAGGAGTGGGCAAGTTGTGATCCACCCAGATGTTGTTGGACTGCAACTCCCATCAGACCTGGCCAAGAAAGCTAATGAAAAAGAGATGATGGGAGGTGCAGTCCAGTAACAGGTAAAGATGCCTTTTTGTTGTGGCAGGCCTTTGAAGGCTGGCTGTTGTGTGTGGCATGGTGGTGCCCTTTTATGTGCTGCGTTGTTTGATTTTGTTGGTCTTCTTTCTAATGGTTATGCTTTTAACTGTTTCTAATGCTATTGATAGTTTAATCATATTTTTAACTTTGGTGTGATGTGAATTTTAAGCTGTATTTGTTTTTAGCTTTTGTAGGACTTTTTCGGACTTTTTACTCGCTGATCGTGAGTAAAATATGACGCTGGGCAGGGAAAATATCACGCTCAAATGTCCCAGCGGTACTGCAACAGTACCGCTGGGAGGAGCATCATCCGAAACGGACGCCCTCTTGCGCTGCAGCGTCACAACCTGGCGACGCTGCTACCATTACTTTTCTTCCATCCAAAAAAGTCCGTAATCTGCCTTGAGACTGGAAAAAGGCATGATGATGATGATGATGATGATGATGATAGAGGAGGAGGAGGAGGAGGCAACAACAGCAACATCTAGGAGGTATGAGTTGCCCACTCCTTGTTTAAATTTTAAAGTAAAATATCCAGAGTCCTACGCAATAGTTAAAGATAGGATGCTTATAGCTCACCTTCTTGGAGAGCAACTGTCTTCTCAGTGCTGCCCAGTTCATTGGCAGCTGATATGAAGAGCTCTGAGATGTCTTCTTGTGATGCCGGAGTGAACTGAAACCAAAACAATAAAAATAAAACTAATAACCTTTCCTGATACAACATCTTGTACTATTGTGAGAAAAGCACATGGCAAGAGAAAATAAGAATTTGGGGGTTTGGCAGAAGTAATAGCTTTCACCCTCAATCAGCCTTAATAACCTGATATTGCTTGTTTTGATGGAGATTATCATGCAAGGCTAGAAAAGTAGAATTGAAGCAGGATAGTAGTGTCTATGGCTGAACCTTATCACATGATGTCATGACTGTCATGTACGTGGTGTGTATTCAAACCATTGCTGTGGCGTAAAAGCTCATCAATAGCTCATAATGTCGCTATTGTTCCACTGCCGGCCCTGGTGCCATAGCTTCCTTCTCTTCAATTCCAGCATTCCAGCAGTCAGTGCCATAAGATGCCTGATTCTCCTCCTCTCTCCCCTCTCACTTGTTATTCCAATGCAGGCTAACTCTGTGCCTGTCATTAAAAAAATTAAATAAATATTTCCTTTGTTTGTGTAATTATGGCAAAAGCAATTAAAAATTGTTTTTTATTTCAGCTTTTTGCTCCAAGTACACAAACACGGCAAAGATTAAAAAATATTAAAAACTCAACAGGCATGGAGTTAGCCTGTTTGGGTATAGTGAGTGAGAAGAGGAGATAATTCAACCCACCAACCCCCATGGACTGACTGCTATAGTGTTGGACCTGTAGCAGAGACTTCTCACACTAGGTGTTTTGTTTTTTTTCAAAACAATGCAATCACACAAAAGAAGAGAGCTGTGATAAGAAATGTTTTCAAAGTGGTATGTTCCTGGTTCCTTTCATAAGGTGATTGCCCCAAGACACTAGCCTCATATGATAATCCGCAATGTCTGTTGATAACTTTTGGTGGCTGGTGGCTAGTAGCTGCAAAGCACATTCATAAGATGAGTGTCAGCAAAGCTTTAATAATGGGCTTGTATACAGTGGAATCAACTGGCTGATCAAGAACAGTCTTCAGGTGGAAGGGTTGCTACACACAATATGTATAATTGAGGGAACAGGGATATATAAATAACCAAACGAATGGGAGTATCATGTGAACATGAATATTTCAAGGAGAGTAGGAATTCTAAATGAGTTTAAAAGTATTAACAAAGACAAAAAGGATGACAAAAGTGGGCATGTTGTGCTTAGAGAAAATGCTATTGCAGATTTTTTTCTCTCTAAATTGCTATAAAGGGAAATAGCTGTTTGCCATTAAGCCCAAGAAGGAAGGAACAGTCCCATCCATAACAGGATGTGTGTACAGCCATGTGGAGCGGGCATCCAGCCATCAGGCCAGATGAGAAAGCAGACATTTCGAAAGACTCCCAGCCAAATCTATATGCATGGGATAATAGCAGAACGTAAGGGAAAACAAGAGATCAGTGGAAGGCTAAATATGTGGATCATTAGCCAAGGCCGGAGCTCAGGAAAAAAAAAATTGGACTACAGCTTCCACAATCCCCCAGCAAATATGGATTATTTACACATTAATGAAAGGGGAAGAAGAAAAAACTTGAAAGTAGGACAAAGCAAAAATGACAGCTCCCCTAATTGTGACTGAGACTAGTCCATCTCTCCAGAGGCTGGTCCAATCCTAAATTAAAACCAATTTGCATTGTGGTGGAAGATAGTTAGTAGGTGTCTCTGGCTGAGATCCTGCATCAAAGAGTTCAGAGCATACCACTCTGCAGTTGCAATCCTGCATTGCTTAGCATAGCATAATCATTCCGTATACGCTACACTAAGCCTTTTTCCACTCCCTGAACCTTAGCAATAAATAAATAAATAAATCCCAGTGAATGCTGTGTCTCACCTCAAAGGAGTACATATATTTATCTTGGCTCTCTTCCACCTTCTTGATATCAGCATCTTCAAAAACCTTCCCCTTCCAAGAGATGGAGACAATAGGGGAGGGGTTGGCTAGGATAGTGAAGTTGAATTGAGTAGGATTCCCAATCTGGGTGGCAAATGATTCACCTGTGGGGAGGTCTATCCTTGGAGTGACTGAAAAAAAGCAAACTAAATTAGCATTTAGCATTACTTACTCAAATAAATTCACACCTTGTGCTGTCTGTCCTCTATATCTGCAGCTTGTGTTGTCTTTTCCTACCCCCTCCAGGATCATATATGTCCTTTAAATAGGAAACACATAGTATTATGAAGAAACAGTACTAAATATTGTTACCAAAAATCATTATTAAGGTGTCTTCCAGTCCTGAGGCTCTTCAAATGTTGGAGGGAAACATGATATTTGAGAGTGGAGCATCAGTACTCAGATGGATTTTTCAGGTACATTTTTCAGGACCTTTGTCATATTTTGAGGAATAGAGTATGGGGAGTCAGTGTGATGTAGTGGTTTGAGCCATGGACTGTGAATCTGGAGACCAGGGTCTGAATCCCCACTCAGCCATGGAAACTCACAGGGCAAATCACACTCTCTCAGCCTCAGAGGAAGGCAATAGCAAACATCTTCTGAAAAAATCTTGCCCATGATAGGTTTGCTTTGGGGTCACCAAAAGTCCAAAACAACTTGAAGGCACATAACAATACCAACAATAGGGTAAAGGGTGGAGGAGAAAGACTTGATTGTCCCTCCAGTTCTTACTGTTTCCTCTTGTTTCAGAAAGGAGGTATTTTTGTTCACTGTCACATCAAACAATAGAACCCTGATGAACCCAAAGCAAATTGCAGGACCTTCATCTAGTTTAAGTTCTGCATGTGGTTATCTGTACAACTTCAGGCAGCAGATGATAGGGTGGTTTGAGAGTATATCTGAATATCCCACATGCAAACTATAAACCACTGTTTACAGTATGGTACTTTTCCATGTCTCTCAGGGGGAGATTTCGGCTAAACCATGAGGTGCTAATTTTCACTATGTAAGAGGTTTGCTTTCCCAGATACAATCCAGGGAAACCTGCACTACTCCTGATGCATAGATTACCAAATTTGCTCTACTGTATGCCATGGTTATGATCAACCTCTTTGGACAGATGTGGAGGTAGACTGTAGATATTCCATGCAAAAAGTATGCCTTTTAGGACCTCCCATAATCTATTCTTTTTCCAAACTGGTGTGCTGCAAATGTGCTGGATTATCATTCCCATAATTATGCTGAATGTGGCTGATGGGATTTGCAGTCAAGCACATCTTAAATGACACAAGGCTAGGATAGACTGCTGTAACAGAGTTGTATGGATACCAACTTCCACTGTATCAGGATGAAAAATATTTGCCCCTCTAAATCTTTGGCACTATAACTCCCATCAGCCTCATCCAGCATGGGGAACCATAGGAGTTGTAGTCCAAAACACCTAGAGGGCCATCTGTGTCCTCTATCATGTCAATAGAAATAAGATATCCAATTGGTATCCCAGCTGGTCACCTGAAATACCAACACCCATCACTATTCTCTATCAGATCAATAGAAGCATTCATTCCATGCTTTCCAAACTTTGCTGTTTCATTCATCCCCCTGCCGCACTCAAAATCAGATGTAAAACCCTGACTTGCCAGCACAGACCAATGCTCTGCAATTGGTACGACACTAAGAGATACCAAAACAGATCTTACATTTAACATTGAGGGAGACATTTACAGAAGCCACTTCATTCCGCTCTTCAATCCTGGCTTCACAAGTGTAGACACCAGCGTCTGCAGGCCTGGTTTCCTTTATTACCAGTGTTCCACGTTCAACAGAGATTCGTCCTGCCAACCAGAATGGAGAAGGCTCACTTTTTGTATGTTTTTGGCTGTATTGTTCTTTTTAAAAGATGAAGATGATGACAAAGGAGGAGGAGGAGGAATTGACAACATGTGAGGGCAGGCAAAGATGGGTAATATGTGGCTTGTGGACTCCATGTAGCTCCTTCTCTGGCCATTTTTGTGGCTTCATTTGTCACCATTTTTGACAAACTGCTGCCAAACACTGTCAGCACCACAGGAAAAAAAACCTGCTTCCTTTTTCTCCCTTTCTGGAAGGCAAGGAGCCAACCTGCCCAATTGTTACCATGCCTTGCACCCCCTCCCTTTAAGATCAAGTCATATTTTATAATTTGATATTAAACAGGACATATTTGAAAGCGTCTCAGAGATCAAGGCCAAAAGTTCAACGGAAAAGCCACCAGATGTTGGGAACGTATCTGGCAGCCCAAAACTTGCAAAACAACTTCTGGCAGTAAATGAATCCATTAAGTTAATCTAATTCTTGCACCTCGAGCAACCTTAAACCATGAGCCATCCAGCACAAACAGTGAATGGAATTCCCCACTATCCATACCACATCACTCCTCACACCTACTCCTATCCAACAATATAAGGTTGTTGTAAGCCCATCTATGTAAATTGCCCAACCATCGAAGACAATCAGCGGAGTCTCGCACTCCTTTGCACCCCTCGTGGGAGAGTCATTTAACCATTGTTGTAACCAAAATCATGCCTTCAAGGCACATTTCCATATACCCCCTTAATTAACAACACCATGTGTGCAGTTAGACTGACCCACTCTGTCGGTTTGCACTGAGGCACCCTCAGGGTTTTCAGCCTGATTCTTCATCACTTCCCAGACCTCTGCACTACAGGACACGTAAATATAGCCCAGAACTCCCTAATCTATCTCAGCTATCTACCTTTCTGCCAAACCTTCGTTAGCTCTGTATGATTGCCTTGCATGTGTTTTGCATGTGTGTGTTTGCTTTTTATTTTATTTTTCAATTAAAAACCATTATTATTTCACTTCATACTCATAGTCTCAGCAGTGAGTACTGGTATACATAGGTGTAAAGATCACCACAGATCCCAGTAATTTGGGAAACACTATCGAGTGATTGGACTCTGTGATTCAACTTGGCTGTATGATTCAGCAAGGCTCTTTGATACCCTCCTGTACCATAGACTGGTACTGCTATTGTAGTCAAACTTTGGTGGCATTAGCAACAGCAAATAACTGACACACAATGGTTGAGGAGGGTGCAAGTAGCTACCAACCCCAAGCAGCTTCTCCAACCCCAGTAAGTTCCCCACTCCAGATCAATGGGTATCCCTACCCAAAATGTCCTACTTACCATCCTCAGAAGCACTGAGGTCTTGATTTCCAAATATCCATCTGACTCTCGGTGGTGGGATCCCAGCAGCCTGGCAATTGAAATTGACACTGGTGCCTTCAAGAGCATCCTTCATGGGCTCTATTTTGGTCACAAATGTGGGTTTTTCTATTGATCATAATGAGAGATAAAACTCAGAATTAGGAGCATCATTGTATGAAACCGCTGTTACAAGAGGGGAAAGAGAGAAGCCCTGGGGACAAATCTATCTTTCTGGAATTCCCCAGATGGTCACCCTCCTTCATCTATGGGTGATTTCCCAGCTTCAATAAGAGTTTCCCTCCCCCCACAATCTTGTTAAAATTATTTTTAAAAAAAATTAAAGAAAAATTTAAAATGGGAATAAGGAGGCCTAGACCACACCTGATTTAAACTTTGCCCATCCATCTTTTTGCTTCCTTCTCCACTATATGGTTCATACAGGGCTATTCTGATCATGAACTCCAGTCCACACTAGGTGTTATTACACAGAGAAAGTCCATGTTTCATTGAGATCTACATTATCCAATGGGACATCGCTGTCACTTACGGATCACGCGGATTCTGATCTGGGCGGTAGCAGTCCCACCAGATTCAAACTCTCCCTTGCATGTGAAGACCCCTCCTTTTCGGGGGTCTGACAGAGTCATCTCCAGCCCTTTGGAGAGTTCATCCACAGGCATCTCTTTGTATAGCTCTGAATTCTCATCAATCTCAGTCTCTTCAGGGTCACTCCACGTCAAGGTAGCCTCCCCGCCTTTTCTCACTGTCAAGTTGAGGAAGGTTTTTAAAAAGAAAAGAATTAGAATGGCAAATTGCCCAGTCTGGGTTGGAAATGAGAAGGAATGGTAGAGAAATAATCCATCAAGTAAACAGGCTGGTTGATAATGGCCAGGTTGTCTTTCATCAAACCAAACCATGACATATGATGGATGGCTAGATTGACAGATAGACAGACAGATAGATAGACAGATAGGTAGAAAGACAGATTGTTATATGTTTTCAAGTTGACTCAGGGTGTAACTATGGGGAGGGCCAAAATGAAGGTATTGTCCCCTATTAAGAATTCTGCTGCCAAAAATGAAATATTCCTTCAGTCTAAATTTCTTTAGACTGAATTTTTAATTTTGCAGTAATTTAAAATGTAAGTTGAATGGTTAGAAATACAGTTTTTGGACAGAAAGGGGACAGGAAAAGCTACCAAGAGAATGTCAACACAGCAAATATAAGAGTTCTAGGTGTGAGTGATTTTCAGTGTCTCACTCTCTGCAATACTGTAAATTTGGGAAATGAAGGAAAATTTTATTTGGAAGAGGAAGAATTCTTATGGGGGCAAAGCCTTCATTTCTCCCCCTCCCCATAGTTACACCCCTGAATTAAGTCTAACTTGTGGTGACCCTCTCATAAGGTTTCCTCAGAAAGTTGTATTCTGAGGCTGAGAGAGTGGGACTTGCCCAAGGTCATCCAGTGGGTTTCCATGGCTGAATGGGCATTTGAATGATCTCCTGGAGCCCTAGCAACCAGGATGGTGGGTGGTCTCGAAGCCATGCCCTATGAGGAGCAACTTAGGGAACTGGATGTGTTTAGTCTGGAGAAGAGAAGGTTGAGAGGGGACATGATAGCCATGTTTAAATATTTGAAGGGATGTCACACTGAGGATGGAGCAAGCTTGTTTTCTGCTGCTCCAGAGACTAAGACACAGAGCAATGGGTTCAAACTACAGGAAAAGAGATTCCACTTAGACATTAGGAAGAACTTCCTGACAGTAAGAGCTGTTCAGAAGTGGAATACACTGCCTCGGAATGTGGTGGAGTCTCCTTTGGAGGTTTTTAAACAGAGGCTGGATGGCCATATGTGGGGAACAATTTGATTGTGTATTCCTGCATGGCAGGGGATTGGACTGGATGTCCTTTGGGGTCTCTTCCAACTCTATGATTCTATGATTCTATACTCAAACCAAATACACCACACTAATTCAATAGATGATTGATCAAGAGAGAGAGAGAGAGAGAGAGAGAGATGCACAGTTTCTTACATGGATAGATAAAAAGATGGTTGAATGTTTTGAGGGAAAACCAGTAGCCAACCTGGTGACCTCCAAATGTTTGTAGACAACATCTTCCATAACCCCTGACCATTGACCATGCTGGTTGGGCTATATGGGAGCTGGAGTCCAAAATATCTAGAGGGAACTAGTTTGCCTACCCTGTCCAGACCACAGGTGGCCCATGGTTCATGTATCATGTGGAGGACACACACATCTATTCTTGGACCATGAGCTTCCAGTCCTTTACAAACATACATAAAAACAGGAGCCACTCTGCTCTCAAGATTACACTCACCACATTACTGTGTACAATTAGAGTGCAGGGGAAAGCAATTTCTGCTGATCTGAAACAAAAACAGACTGTGCAGAATGCTGACTGGGTGAGACCTTGTGATACCACAAGGCACCATTCTCCGTTTCCCAAAATAGCTCATAATTTTAAAACAAACATGTTGATGGACTCTGACTCCCATCAGCCCCAAGCAGCCTAGTCAATGGTGAGTGATGATGGAACCCATAGTCCAACAACATCTGGAAAGGGATAGATTCCCTAATCATAGTTTAAACAGACAACAATTTGAAAGATAGTTTGAAGTCTTTTTCCATGTAAAGGCAGAGCACCCACCCAAAAGCATAATGGTGAGAAAGCAAGGTAATTGGATAGCATTGTAGGAAACTGCTTTATATTGAGTCAGAGCACTGGTCCATCAGCTTTGTTAACTTTGAAGCCAAAATTTGCAATCCTCTCCAAACGTGTGCCAAAATTTTGCAATTGCTTTACAACATTTTGCAGTGAAAAACCCATGTTTTGTAAACACTCCAAAATCCAACATTTGCCCAATGCATTTCAAATCTGTGCCAAAGCTTTGCCATTGCTTTGCCTCATTTTGCAAGGAAAAGCCTGCATTTTTCAACACTGCCCAAAATGGAAAGATCTCTACATTTCCTACAGATGCCTGGGGGAAGAGGGCTTTGTTTGACACTTATTGTGAACCCACCAAATTCACACATTCAGAATTAACATATGAACCAAAAGGCACATGCATACTTTAGAAATGCTTATGTTATCTTTCAGAATTCTAATTTCTCTCAGTGTTGTTCTTCTGCTCTCCGTCACACATCAACTGGCAAATTTAAAGGAATAATCTGAGCAAAAATTGGTATACATCTCCCTGCACATTTCTCCAAATACGGTATATGCATCTTTGTATCCAATTTTGCCTGACGTATACACTTTTTGCAAACTTTGCTTTTGACATATACATATTTATTTATTTTTTGCAAAGTATATTTGACCAAAAAAATAAGTATGTATGAGTCCCCCCCCCTTTACATGGGGAATATGTTCCTGGACTTATCACAAATATATGAAACCATGTATAATAGTGAACCATCATAGAATCATGCTGGAAGACTTAGAAAATGCCTTGAGAGACCACTTCCAGTGTGGCTTTATGGTCCTCCAGATGCCTAGAGAGACTCCCCCCCCCCAGTTGCAGGTAAGTGAAACCACAGGTATTAATCCCACGTAAATGGTGGGGAGCGGTCTGTACTAGTTAAATGTGAGTACAAAGATGCATCAGTTTGGAGAATTGTGAATAAAGATGCATATGAATTTTCATGCAGATTGGTTTTTATAAAAGTGTTAAATTGATGCCAAAAGATGAAATATAAAATAGAAATAGAAATGGAAATAGAAATGGAAAAATGAGAAACCACCAAAAAGAAAAAGAAATATTGAAATTTACAGATCTATCCCTAGGCTGAATGTGGTGACTTCTACATGAAAATTTTTACCCTGCCTCTGAGTTCATCCCACAAGGACAAAAAATATCCCACTGGCTCCTGTTTTTATGCATGTCTGAACATACCCTTAGTAGTTATTAGTTTTCACCTTTGCATAAGAAATACACCTTCTTGCCCAACTCCACATCCCCATTGTTTGGGATAATCTCCAAAGCCTCTCTTGAACAATGGACACTGCCTAGAAGAGAAGAGAAATGTGTAACATAAATGTTTGGCTCCCATAAGGTTCTTTTATCCAGTGCATCTTAGACTAAATGATGTGGGGAACTAGCAATTTTATTTTCAGTGTGACAGGGATCATTACTATGTTTGCATCTATTAGCTTCAATTGTTTCTTTCTTTCCTGGAAACTAACCAAGGACTGGCAGCCAGTGGTCCAGAGACTGCCACCAGTCCAGAGACCACTATTTTGAGTAGCACTGTGTTTATCCACAAGCATCCTGACATGTCTAATCCAAAAGCATGATCAACTGCCCTAAACCATGAAAGGTCAGCAAACACGTAAAACAAAATAAAAATGCAGCCACACAACACAGTCAAATAGCCATTTAAAACAGCTGACCTGCATACAAAAAAAAGATGTAGACTGTTAGAATCAGACCA
Source organism: Gambelia wislizenii (assembly GCA_030847615.1). Classification (NCBI taxonomy): domain Eukaryota; kingdom Metazoa; phylum Chordata; class Lepidosauria; order Squamata; family Crotaphytidae; genus Gambelia; species Gambelia wislizenii. Next base: position 28,009,360 of record JAUMIR010000010.1, on the reverse strand, counting down.
TCTAAACTACTGCTCACCCAGCTCCTGCTAGCGCAGACAGCAGAGGCAAATTAACCCTGTCCAAAGGAGTACACCATGCTGAAAACTTGTTGCAGGTCCTACTTGCTTCCTTAAATCCTCCTCCTCCAATACAGTGCCCTCCCGATGTTGTACACTATAATCTCTCAGCCAGCAGGACCATTGCATGGAAAGGAGAAAGGTTATCACCAAAAACATATGGAAGGCATCACATTGAGGAAATTAATCAATAGGACCAAAATAAACCCAGGGGCAGATTAACTGACTGGGAGGCTATAACCTTAACAGAGCTAAAACCCTTTGAGCCATTCATCTTACCTGCAGCAAAAATCAAAATGAGAAATCTCCCTGGTCCCATCATATAAGGTGGGATGGATGTATTGGGTGTCCTTGTCTCTCAGCACCAGCGGCTGGGAACAGGTCCTCCTGTGTTATTTATAAAGCATCTCTCCCACCCACCTACCCAGCTTATTTCTTCTTTCCTCTTCCCAGATCTGTACCCCATGGCAGGAAATAAGTGGGGGAAAGAAGAGGATTGAAGCAGGAAGCTAGACTGGGTGGGGAGAAGGCAAGGAAGGGAAAACATCAATATAAACTGAGAAAAGGAGGGGACACAATGTGTGGGCGTACCTGGACATTTATGTATGAACATTTGTATAGACTTTTTTTCTATATATTTTTGGTCATCAATGATTTTGCATTTTGGAGTCTGTCGTATAAGCTTTTCTCTATAGGAAATCTACAAGTGGGGACTGCAACAAAATCCTGCAGTATGGAGCACTCTTCTTTAGATCCAAACAGCCCGCCATGTTCTCCAGCAGAATATTCCATTCCATCCACATCTGATTTTTTGTTCCCCACTGAGTAGCATACACAGTCCTAATTTGGTTGCTTTTGTGGGTTCTCCCTACACCCTATCAGATTTTGAACAAAGATTTTTTGTGCATGTCGCTGCAATGCAACCCTACATTGAAGATTATAGTAGGACCCCCCGTATCTGCTGATTCATTATCCACTGGTTCAGTTATCCGCAGGACACAAAACAGCACACCTACCATAGAATATTCCTGGAAATTGCCTAGAGAGGCATCGTCTCTACATGTTTTCTAGGTCCTCCAAGGTAACTCTATGGTATTTTAAACCAGAAATCCCATTATTTTCAATGGCATTCTCTGTTATCCATGGTTTTCAGTATCGATGGGGGGGGGCAGAACCAATCCCTCATGGATATGGGGTTCCTACTGTACTCTGTACCTGCTGAAGCATCTCTCATGTGCATAGATGATTCTGGTTTAGGTATCTAAGCAATGACACTCCCAAGATGAACATCACAAACAAAGGGACTGGCTGTAGTGGGGTTCACATGGCTTCTTTACAGATAGTCTCTCTCTCTCTCTCTCTCTCTCTCACACACACACACACACACACACACAGTTCCTATGTCTTTAACCAGTCATCGCTGGGACTCTCAGTTCAGTGTGGTGGTGACTCTGCTCCTGGTTTTAGTCTGAACTTTAAAAGTGATATCCAAAGTGCTGAAACATATCCCTCAAAACTAGGTTCAGAACCTTGGAGAGCTCCTTTTTAAAAAGCAGATTCACTGCCCCACTGTCATGGGAGTTACCAGCCGCTATTGTTTTCCTCAGCAGGCAGGAACATAGAATTTTAGCCCTCTGGGCCCTTATTTATCATCACACAAAATGCTCATTCTCCTAAATTTCCCAGCAACACAGTGATGTTATAGTGCAAACAGGGGCAGTAGGAATAAACACAGCACCAAAGACATGGCACCTCTTTCTTGCACACGTAATGATAAAAGGAATACAGTACGACCCCCGTATCCACAGGACTGGTAATATGGTTTTACTTATCCATGCCTAAAAATGGTCTGGTGAAAAAATGGAATGGTATTTCATGAAAATGAAGTTGAAATTGAAGTAAGAATTTCTGAACTGAGAAATTTATTTTCTACAACCATACTGCAACTGAAAAGGTGACTTTGTTCACGTTCATGTATTAGTCCAGAATTGCAAATTAGTTGCTTTCCTTAAAAATGAAAATCTCCCCAGACTCTAGGCTCATCTAGGGCAAAAGTGAGCCTTTTGTTTGGATATTTTGGTCTTGTAGTTTTTTAGGGATCCAGTACACCTTAGCCTCACTTGGTGGAGGCTGCTGAGAATAGGGAAGTAAACTTTTGTTATCTCATTCTCAGATGTAAGAACTAAAAATAAACTAAGTTTTCTTCCTAAGTTTCTTCTCAAACAAAGTAATGAGTAATTTCATCTATTTTCTTCCCAATACAAGAAAGTCTTCAAAAAAACAACAACATGGTTTTCTAAGCCTACTCACAATTCAGGACTGATTCTGCACAAAATTCACACATGTTTCACACACACAGCATTTTTGCGCAGGAAACAGGAATTATTTTGCACAGAAAATAATATTCCTGTGTAGAAATATTATTTTCTTGTCCTCAGCGAGTAAGGAAATTATCATACGGGGCTCATATTCCAGAATTATAGCAAGGCAGTAGCAGATGTGGCAGTAGCAGAAAATGCAATTCTCTATGCAAACCACCCATGTGAAATGTTGCACAGAATAAGTCTTTCTGTACAGGAGACAGCATTTTCTGCACAAAACACTGTTTTCTGTGCAACCTATAGTGTAATCTATGTGATGTGGCATGGTGTAGCAAATAGTATAACATGCAAAGTTCCATTCAACATGCAATGCAGTGGCCAATGTCTTTTGCACAAACATTTTTTTTATATAAAAGGTTCCCAAAAGGAAGAAAAACTCACAGAGGTTCAGCATTTTTTCACCTGGGTGTCTTGATTTGTCAAAATACAAGGACATTATCATGCCAGCCTTCTTTCTCACAGCAATCATGATAGTGAAGCAAGTGGGAATCTACTGGTATTGAAGCCAAAACTATCACATCTCTTTGCTTATGCTAGTGTGCCATGATTGTGCAGGTTTGGTAATTTCCATCCTACCTCACTAGTTCCATAACCCCTCCACTCCACACACGTGTGCCTTTCCTTCTTTTTTTTCCAGCCATGATTGCATAATTTGGGGGAAATTATTTTTAAAATGTATTTTATTGTTTCTCCATAAGTACACAAGCATGGCAAAGGGCAGGGTGGAAGGCATAGAGAAAAAACAATTTTTGCTGGCCTGGAATAGTGAGGAGGAGGGGGAGAGAGGAGGAGGAAGTCATGTGACCCCCCTCATGCCATGTAACTTCCTTCGTATCTCTACTGCCACGGAAGTATCTTATTGCACAGAGGGGAATGCTGCCATAGCAGCAATATTGGAGCTATTGACAGGTTTCCCCCATCAATGATAACATGCACTACAGAAGCAGATGAACAGCAAAACAGCAATAGGATAGACATGACATTGTGCAATAAGTAAGGGCCAAATCTGCTACTGTCTTGCTGTAATTCTGGAATACGAGCCCCATATGATAATGTCCTTACTCACTGGGGCCAAGAAAACTTGTATCATTGATATTCCTAGCCGAAAATAGTTCAGCTGTGTTGATATCATGTTGACATGATGACCTGTCCATCTGCTCTATAAAAGACTAACACAGATCCACCCTTCAAATGTTCCAGGCTGTACAGTGTCCTGTCATCTCTGCTCAATGCAGTGCAGCTTGCTGGTGGGAGCGGGCTGGATGTCTTATTCTTCAGTGCTTTGCTTGCTGCTACCACAGGACTACTTTGGTTGGTGTGGCTGCATGGCTTTTAAGGTGGATTTTAGGGTGCATTTGCAATCATGGAATGGTGCCACAGTTTTAAATATGAATGTCCACATTTACAAGGTCATAACTCTAGCATCATAACTACTGAACAGTATACCATCCATTAGAAACAGCTTTGGGACACTTTAAATTGCTGTTTTCCTGACTACATTGCCCTGAAACATCAGGAACACAATAAAAGGTCTGAAAAGCAACCAGCCATCAATCAAATTCAGCTGGCATGACATTCCAGCCTCTGGAGTATGCCCAGCTCTCATCTAAGCCCTCAGAGGGGGAGAGCTGCTCTCTTTTATGCACATTGAGATGTTTTCCTGAAGCCATGTGACTGCAGACTAATATGATATTGGATTTCTTTCATGAGATTGTCAGACTGGATGCTAAATGCTCAAAATTGGAAAAGTGCAGTGGGATTTTCATTAGTAGGATGAAAAACAAATAATAGAATGTAACGAAAAACATTAACTAACCAAAGTAAAATATGTTAGGAATAATGGAGACCATGAAGCAACATGACCATGAAACCACATGGCTTCCCATTATTTCTGAGGTCAATACAAACTGACGTCCATTTGTTCCACCAGTTTCTCATGTAGGTTCATGGAATGATGAGTTATCACATGATGCTTGATTTTCTTTTGTACAGATTTGATTAATTCAGCTGTGTGGCCGATTTTGATCTTCAGATGACTCAGATGATATTGTTCATTTTCTTTCCTATTTCCTGCTTATTTTGAAGCCAATAAAAATTATAGGACCAAAAACCCCTCCCAGTTGTCGAACTGGCAAGGTTATGTTGTAATGGCATAATTGTATTGTGTATATTGGCTCATGTAACACTATTGTGTTTAAAGTGTGTGTTTTCTGCTCCCAACTGAGCGTAGCAAGTTAGGGGCCATCCTTACAGTGGCCCCATTGAAATCAATAAGAGCAGTTAGTCATAATTAAATGAAGTCCCATTGATTCCAATGGGTCCACTCTTAGGTATTCGTAGATCTGGAGCCAACCTATATCAAGGTTGTCGCCCATATCTGCAGGAGATATGTTCTTGGACTTACCACAGATACATGAAACTGTGTATAATAGCAAACCACAATAGACTACCATAGAATTATGCTGGAGGACCTAGGAAATGCCTAGAGAAGGCACCTCTCTAGGCATCTGGCATGCCCTCATGCTCAACTTCTGGCAGAAGTTGATCATCAAGTCATGCTGGAGGGCCTCCCAGTGCCTAGAGAGACCACCTCCAGCACATCTCTATGATCCTGCAGATGCCTAGAGAGTCCTTTCCCCTCCAGCCACAGATAAGTGAAACTGTGGGTACTGATCCCACATAAATGGGGGGGGGGTTGACCTGTAGTATTTGTGGGAAATGCCATATGTAAAAGAACTCACTATGACTGTGTCTCTGGGTGACTCCAAGGCTCACGTACAAACTTTCTCCACCCATCACAATGATGAGCATTTGGGTAGTTATGTATAAAAGAACTAGATCCTTATCTCCAAAGGATTAACAATCTCAGGGAAATGGGATGTTTGTGCAAATAAAGGGGAGAGCAGGAAAGACAGGGCTGGGAGATGGAACTACCTTTCATAAAGATATTTTATTCCCCCTGATCACTATCAAATTTCTGACAGAACACTACCATTCCAACCCTTGTACCCCCATCTCATGTTTCCAGGCAATGCCCCACCTTACCAGCTTGTGATGGCATACATGCATGCTAGAGATGCTAAAAGGCCAGTCAGTGTAGCTGCACTCTGAACATCAGAAAGGGGAGTAAACACCAGCACCATCATTCATCACAAAGTCAAGTCTGACTCAGCAGCAGGAAAGGAAAAGCCCAGAAATCTGTTCAGCTACAAAGCAAGTAGTAAGAAAAGCTTTTCTTCCTTTCTCATAATACAAGAACCAAGATCATCCACTGAAGCTGAATGCTAGAAGACTCAGGACAAATAAAAGGAAGTCACTGTGGATGATGATGAAACTGTGGAATTTGCTACTGACCAAAATCCCCTACAGGTATCAGATCCCATCTGATCTTGGAAACTAAGCAGGTTCAACCCTGGTTAGTACTTGGATGGGAGACTGCCAATGAATACCAGGAGCTGTAGCCTATATTTCAGAGGAAGGAACTGGCAAAACCACCTCAGAGTATTCTTTGCCTGAGAAAACCCTATGGAATTCATGGGGTCACTATAAGTTAACAGGTGACTTGAAGGCACATACACACACAGTGATAGCAGTCAAGATGGATGGCTTTGAAAGAGGATTAGATAAATCCAATTACCCTAGTACCATCAGTGGTGGCTACTACTCCAGATGGCCATATAGCCCCTTGAGTAACAGAAGCAGTATGCCACTCATATATCAATTGCTGGGGGATGGAGGAATGCAAATTGCTGGCTGAATGGGATGTGCAATGGCACTCATGTCCTATTAATGGCTTCCTATAAGCTACTGCTCATAGGAATACTGCTCATTATACAAAAAGGTGGAGCAAGTAGGTCTTCAATCCGATCCAGCATGGCTCTTCTTGTCTTCTTACTGGCCTGATGGGGGCTGGCAAAGTTGAAATGAAGAACTCTGCCCATTCCCACAGCATGGATGGTAGAGGAGGCCTGCCTTTCTTTTCCAGCTTGTTTGGTTTCTCTCCTAGGGACTGAAAGAATACTCCTTGTTGTTTATTACACTGAAAAATAATGGGTTTCCCGATGCCTGAGAACCCACTGTAGGAAGAATAGAACAGTGACAAAGATTGTAGGCATTTTGCAGTGTGAAGGATCCTTGAAATAATTATTCTAACCATGTGGCTTTTTTTTTTTCCTGTGCAGAAACATTGTTGTTGTTGTTTTTCACAGAAGACTTGCCTTTTGCACAAAAACGATGTTTCTCATGCAGCAGACAGTGGCTGGAATCCTGTTAGTGTCATAACACATGAAGAAGTTGCTCCACAATTTGGACATAGTTGTCTGATGCAGAATGCTTTCATTCAATTCAAGGTTGCAGAAGTGGAGTTGTGTGTGTGGTGCTGTTGCAGATGGGGATGAGTATTAGATTGTGGGTTTGGTTGTTCATTCAGTTGTGCAACATTGCCATTCAACACAAGGGAGGTATAGCAGATTCTATGTGTAACTGCACACAGAGATTTGCAGTATGGGGCACCAACATGGTATCTTGGCCACTGTGGTTTGCCCAAAAGACAATGCTTCCAGCACACACACACACACATATTTGGGGGAAAGAAAGTCTTATTATTTTGTGCAGAATAATAAAACATCTCAAAATGTGAATATCAGGAGAATACTGTACAAAGATTTTTATATTCACTTACAGCGAGGAGAATACTGTGGAAACAATTTGTCCTTGCATGGAAAGGTATTTGTCTTTGCATGGCAAAGATCTACATCCTTAGCCATAGAGGATATTACATCACTCCTTTGCTCAGCCCAGAAATGCATGGTTAGATACAATGAGACATAACCTAAACTCATGATGGAAACCAAGCATTATGAAGAATGACTTTGAGAGCTAAATATGTTTAGCCTGGAGAAGAAAAAGACTGAGTGGTGACATGATAGGTATCTTTAAATATGTGAAGAGATGTCAAGCAGAAGATGGAGCCAGCTGGTTTTCTGCTGCTCCAGAGACTAGAAGACAAAGCAATGGACTCACATTGCAAGAAAAGAGATCCCGCCTAAACATTAGGAAGAACTTCTTGACAGTAAGAGCTGTTCAACAGTGGAACAGACTGCCTCCAAGAGTGGAAGACTCTCCATCTTTGAAGGTCTTTAACCAGACGTTGGATGGGCATCTTTCAGAAGTGCTTTGGTTGTATATTCCTGCAGGGCAGCAGCCTAGAGTAGATGGCCATTGTGGTCCCTTTCAAAGCTAAGATTTTATGATTCTATGATTTTGTAGCATCCAGGCCGACAAACATAAGCCAAGATCATATGGGTCACTGAAACTACAGCAGCAGAAGAGAAGGCAGCAGAAAAAAGGCCATGGATGCTGCTTGGACAGTTTTATCTCCTAACAGGGACATTTATCTTATTTTACTGCTGTTCCCTAAACACAGCAGGCCTGGCTCATCCCATTTTGAAATATGAGAAGGGTTGTAAGACATTACCATCTTTAAAAAGACCAAACTTGTCTAAAGGAGAAGATATCATGTGGATTGCTGCTCATTAATACAAATTGACAGCAGCGTTCATTTGTCTCCATGCGTGGTTTTGTTGTTCTTGTTGTTGTTGCAAAATCTCATGGTATGCGAAGTGGAGCTATGCCTGCAAATCAAAATGGTGGCCAGGAGTGAATTATTTATGTTATTATGCTCCACAAGTTGTCATTGCTGCACAATATGTTTTTTTTTAACTGTAAATCTAAGGTGTGCAAGTGTGACCTTCTGTTGTTGTTTTTTAAAACTGTTTGGTCACCTCAGCACAGTGAAAAAGTGCATGATCAATGTCCCAAAACTCCAAAATGATGTTTCCAGCCACTTTGTGGCCAGCAAACCCACCCCTACCCACCCCCGTGTGCATGTCTGACCAATCAGGTTTCCACTTCCACTCTTATCCAGGAATGTGCTGTGATGCGATTTGGTTGTCCTAACAAGTGGCAATGTGCATTTCCCCCACATTTAAAAAAAAAAATCCAGAGAAGCCACAAAGGCTTCCCCCATGTAGTTTTTGGAGTTTTTGAATACAGCAAATCACTCCTTCTGAATACAGTAAATCACTGTGGGATCTTGTTAGGACAGAAAGTATTCTCCTCAAATTCTATGAGGAGCTTTTTCACCATCTAGACAACCCCTTAGAATTGCTTGACTGCATCACAGAAGAATTAGGGGGGCTGAGATGCAAAGATGCAAAGTGTAGAGCATCACTGAGAGGTTCGGGAGTGCTTTGAACTCTAAAATTTGCTTCTAAATATAGGAGAGGAAATAGGTCCAGAGTATGGGGCCTTGACTTCTTTCCAGTCCTGAATATTTGGTGCCAAATTTATTTACAAGGGCGGTGTTTTTCCTTGCGTCACTGAGCTCCCTATTACATTGTCCCCTTGCAACTGGGTGTGACTGCAGGGATAGGACAATAAGAGCAAGATTACTGAGTGAAGGAGGGGGGGAAAACAAGACAGGATGTTTCTGTCTCTTGACAAAGACCATTGTATGGTAGATGCTTTATTTATCATTACTGTCCCCTGTTCCATGTTTACCATCCACAGAGAAGAAGATAATGGTTTTCCAACCTGTTTCTGCATCCAAGCTTCCAAGAGGCTCCTCATCACCTGGGAGGGATGAGACCAGATGCTCGCATCATAATAATCTCCCCATTGTTTTCTGAGCCTTTGGTCCAAATAACATCAATTCCCAAAGGATCCCATTTGGAATAAGCCTACGTGTATTCTAGTGGGTAGAACTGGAGAGGGTTGTGGGGGGGGGTATCCTTGATGTCAAACCACCCTCTAAGTTGAGCACACAACCCACACTTGTAGGCTGATTAAACAGTAAAAGCGGTGAAAAACAAAACAGCAAGCAATTCCTATGATTAGTACTTAAGAGGGATTAGTGCCTAGCACAGTAAAGAGCAGCAAGTGGAAGGATCAGGCATAAGATAATGGCATTCTTGCTGCTTTGGCCACATTACTTCAGTTCATCCTTCCTCAAGGCCCAAATAAATCAGACTGTCCAACAAGTGAACACAAAGACAGAGCTTCCTCGGTGGAGACACCATAGCCCTGTAATAGCCTTTCATTAGAATTCTACTAGTCTCCCTCTCAGAAATTGTTTTGTCAGAAGTTGGAGACACTGATCTGAATCCAATGTGGGCTAGACAATGCTACTGTTAGGTGGATTTGTAATTGGTTGACCAGCCAAGCCAAAGGATACTCACCAATGGCTTCTCTTCATCCTGGAGAGAAGTGACTAGTGGGGTGCCACAGGGTTCTGTCCTGAGCCCAGTGCTGTTCAATAGCTTTATAAATGACTTAGATGATGGAATAAAGGGCACAGTTATCAAATTTACAGATGACACCAAATTAGGTGGGGTAGTGAATACCCCAGAGGACACGATTAGAATTCAAAATGATTTTAACAGGTTAGAGAGCTGGGTCAATATTAGCAAAATGGATTTCATCAAGGAGAAATGTAAGGTACTCCACTCAGGCAGAAAGAATGAAATGCACAGATATAGGATGGGTGACACCTGGCTTGACAACAGAACATGTGAAAGGGATTTAGGAGTCTAAGTAAATCACAAGCTGAACATGAGCTAACAGTGTGATGCAGCAGCTTAAAAAGCCAATGTGATTCTAGGCTGCATCAATAGGAGTATAGTGTCTATATTGAGTACCACTCTCTTCTGCTTTGGTCAGACCTCACCTGGAATACTGTTTCCTGTTCTGCGCATTTGCGCATTAACGCAAATTCATAGCAGCATTCTGTTGTCTCCACAGTCCTTTGGCAAAATCACTAGTATGCTAAGCTAACTGTGTTTGAAGCTCACACACAGCCATGTCTGTGAATCAACATGGTGGCTGGGAGTGAATTACTCACATTATTATTCTCAACAAGTTGTTGCTGCTACAGAGCATTTTTAAAAAACTGTAAATCTAAGGTGCGCAAGTGCAACCTTCCATTTTTAAAGCTGTTTGGTCACTTGAGCACAGCAAGAAATCACATGATTGGCAAAGTGAAACTCCAAAATGCCACTTCCGGCCACTTCATTGCTGACCAGCCTGCCTCCCATACACTTCCAACTAATCAGCTTTCCACTTCTGCTTTTATCCGGGAATGTACTGCGATGCAAACTCACTTTGTACCACAAGTTAATGTCTTGTAGTATCTACTTTTTGGAAAAGAAATATAGTAAAAGTAGCCATTTATAGCTATGTTTAAGAAACAAGAAAGAGTTAATTCTAAATGTAACTCTAATGGTACTAAGTAATTTAGGGGGGCTTAGAAGTAATTACTTAAAACTAATTACTTTTGTAATTTGTAACTAATTACTATCTTTGTAATATTTAATAATTTCAAAATGCCTTAAAATATCTCAAACAAAATAAAGATCTTACAGAAGTATTGACTGATTGTTACCTTGTTTACATTTAGGGCAACCAAACCGTTTATATACACACTTTATTGTAAAATATATTGTATTTTTTAACTAATGCAGTCACCTCACTTATGACTGGGTGCTGATATTTTTAATTTACTGTAAATTGTAATTAAAAGGAAAAGAAATTATTTTGCTACTGATTAAAATTATGTCTAAGTTAAAAAGAAGAAGAAGAACGAATTACTTTTGAAAGTAACTCCCTATGCACTGGACAGTTTCCCCACCTATCTGTCTTAAAGGAAACCTCCTTGCCTTTTATAGTTTCCTTTACTCTGTTTGTGAACAACACTAGCTTCCTTTTTTCCCCTTTGTACTTTCCTAATCTGGGGTTATACAGTTTATCTGTTTCTGTTACCATGGCTTTAAATAGTTTCCACACATCCTGAAGAGATCAGACCATCCTGTCTCCCCCTTTTAACAAAGATGTTCCTCTGATGTAATCATCTTATTCTTTCTTGGCAGCTTTGCACTTAGACCTGTGAGACCCGAGATTCAGGGCTTACCTATATGGGCCATTTACCTTGGCTTGCCCACGTTCCAGAGCCCTGCAGTCCAAGCAATGCAGGGCATTTACTCCAATCTACTCTAGGGCAGTCCAAACGAACCCTGGGGCAGATATGGGGCTGGAACAGGGGCAAGCTGGGATAGGGCCCAATAAACCTTTCTAATATCATACCTGGTTTGCCCAGAAAAAACTGGATTGGGCCCTGAATGTCCACGGGAGTCCATCCGGCATGCCACTTCTCACTGCTGCCACCAGCTCCCTGCCTCTCCCGGAAGCCAGGCAGGGGTCCCTCAGCATGTGACTGAGGCTGGTCACATGTGGGGGGGGGGGTTTGCAGTCGCATGTTGCAGAACCCCTGTCCGGCTGCTGCATTAGCGGGGAAAGGTAGCAGCAGCAGCTTCAGGGGTGGGCTGGCATTTTGTTTGGACTCCAGCCCGTTTTCTCCAGGTAATGGTGGGGGGACTCCATGTAATGGGGGACAGCTCCACCACCAGGATACACTTTCAGGGAGCCAGCATATCCTAGCTAGTGTCGATGAGCCCTCAACTATAAGCAGGCCCCAAAGATTTTGATGGGTCAGGACAAGATGGTGCTCCTTCCACTGTCCATGTACAGAACCTGACTGAGCTGCAATGGAACCTTGCCCATTAGGTCAAAGTGGACTCTTCCCCCATATTAGGGTTGCCATAATTCTCTGCCACAAAATGGGGACAGAGTACCCATGGGGGAGGAAGAGGTGGGAGCCCTTTTCTCTCTCCCCCATCCCCATGAGGAGGGCACCCAGAGCACCCATGGGGGAAGGAGGAGGGAGCCCTCTTCTCTCCCCCCATCCCCATGAGGAGGGCACCCAAAGACTCACCGCAACTCCACGTGGAAATCAAGTTTGTTGTGGCAGCAGCACTCTCTGACTGAGAAGGCTAAATACCTCACAAAACTACAGATCCCAGAATTCCATCGCATTAAGCCATGGCAGTTAAAGCAGTGTCAAACTGGATTATTTCTGCAGTGCAGATGCAGCCTCAATGTTTTCCATAACAATGACGTTCTAGTCTCATCCTTTTAAAAATTTGTTTTATTGTATTTGTTTGTATTTGTACTTTTGTTGTTATAATAAACTTTTTAAAAAAAAACCACAATGGAGATAGAGTAGGTATATCTGAAATTAATTTGTTCATTGACAAGCTGTATCGTGTCCAGAGGAGGGCGACCAGGATGGTGGGTGGTCTGGAAGCCATGCCCTATGAGGAGCAGCTTAGGAAGCTGGGTATGTTTAGTCTGGAGAAGAGAAGGTTGAGAGGGGACATGATAGCCATGTTTAAATATTTGAAGGGATGTCATACTGAGGATGGAATAGGCTTGTTTTCTGCTTCTCCAAAGACTAGGACATGGAGCAATAGGTTCAAACTACAGGAAAAGAGATTCCACCTGAACATTAGGAAGAACTTCCTGACAGCAAGAGCTGTTCGGAAGTGGAATGCACTGCCTGGGAGTATGGTGGAGTCTCCTTCTTTGGAGGTTTTTAAACAGAGGCTGTATGACCATCTGTCGGGAATGATTTGATTGTGTATTCCTGCATGGCAGGGGGTTTGTCTGGATGGCCCTTTAGGTCTCTTCCAACTCTATGATTCTATGATTCTATGATCTCCTTCATACCCTCTAGGTTGGGCACCTTTTCATTTCTTGATAGAAGCAGAAGTACCACTGGTACAGCTTGTCCCATGCTGAATTCCAAGAAGATCACCCTACATCAACACTCTGGCCCGTCCTTGTCTGGCTTCTTCCATCCTAAATATTTGTATTTGTGAGGTACTTGGTTCTGACATCCCCTTCTACCATTGTATTCAGCCTTGCAGCTAAAAATAACATTTCTGGAAACATAGCCATTTCCTATTCAGCTGCATTCACTTTCCCCAGCTCCTTCCAAACCTGTGTGGATGAGAGATATCCTATGGGGCGGGTGGAGTCTGGGAAAGAGTCAACGTGAGTCCAAGATGAGGTAAATTATTTAGCTTTGGTGTCTCTTTTTGAGGGAGACAAGGGGACTCCTAAACCCGGATCTAGCAGTAGGCAACGTGGGGATAGATAAGGGAAAAGTTATGGGGGGAAGGGAGTTGGCTCCAAATACTAGTGGTGGAAGAGAGAATGGCATCTAGAGGTTAAAAAAGGAGAGCAAGGAGACAGGAAGGCACCTGAGTCTTATTCTGGGCTCAGACACCCTGCAAAAATGTCATCATGGCTGCCGTCAACTGGCATTCGGCCCTGACAAATGGATTATTGTTCCTGTGGCTTTGAGCCAGCTTTGCATTCTACCCAAGAGCTGTGCTCAGCCGAAAGACAGCATCCTGTAAGCAGCTCCTCCGCTTCCAAGAACCAGCTGCTAATACGGCAGTCTTTTCTGAGTTGGTTTTGCTACTGCCAGCACTGCTGCCCTCAGCCAATAGCTTTGTACTGCCATGCCTTGGATTCAGTGGCAATGTAGAAGGGGAAATGAAATCTCTTGCTGATAACCCAAGCCTTCCTTCCTCAATGCTTTAAGAATGTGGGGGAAGAATGGGTCATTAATATAACCCACAAACTTTTCTCATTACCTTCCCTCAGTTTTATCTCAAATGTGCCTTTTGTTGCCTTTTGAAGCATTCAAGTCATTGATGTAGCATCTTCGGGCAAGCATCCTCTTGTGACTTTATTCAAACATAGAATCATAGAGCAGGAAGAGACCATAGGGGCCATCTAGTCCAACCCCCTGCCCAGCAGGAATACACATAACCAGGGATCATGCTACCTCAGGCATGGGGAAAGTCCAGCTCATGGACTGCATGTAGCCCCTGAACCCCATTTCTGCAGTTCTCCCTCCCCCCACAAAAAAACCTGACTATTCCACAATGTCCCCTGAGTCCTGCATTTAATTTTCAGACCATTCTTCAGAGAATTGTTCGCCTCAACATAGCCCATTATTAAAGAAAGCCTGTCACCATCAGAACCCAGAACCTTTCTGAAATAACCTTTTTCTGTGTCAAACACTGGCCCAAAATAGCAACCAGGAGTGATGTGACGCTACTTCGAATGTGCCAGGAAGTACGGGTGCAACACACACAGGAAAATTGCCACCTGCACAGCTGCCCACTCCCATGCTAGCTTAACTACTTCTAACAACACTGTTCAAAGAGGTATCCCATACTGCCTTAAAATAGGATGGTTATTTTTTATTTTACTCTCTTATAAAATTGAAAAATCACTCTATCGCTCCAGCGCACCTTGGACAACTTTAAAAAAATCATAGGTGCCGAAGAACTAACACAAGTAAATCACTCACAGCCACCATCTGGCAAATGAGGCTTATGGGGGCTCCCAGAGCCAGAAAAACCGTTTAGACATGTTGCTGCTGCTGCAAGATGCCAACACTACAAGGTATTACATGTTTTTTCCTCCTTGTGTAGATGAGCCCCGGGAGCTGGGGAAACAAGTGCCTTGTTTAATAGATAAATTGTGCTACCAAAAAAAAAAAAACAAACTCTGAGAATGCCTTGCTTTAGGACAAAAACACTTTTTTTTTTTTTTTTTTTTTTTTTTTTTTTTTGTAAAGCCACTGTGTTTTATTCCCCTAAAATTCATTGGCATGTCACCAACTTCATGGATGGTGGCAGGGACTGGAAAAAATAGTGGGAGGCTGCAATTGTTCCACTGGCTCCACAAAATCACAGAGTTGGAAGAGGTCTCAAGGGCCATCTAGTCCCAACCCCCTGCCACACAGGAACACAGAACTACAGCACTCCTGAAAAAATGGCTATCCAACCTCTGTTTAAGGACCTCCAATGAAGGTGATTCCACCACCCTCTGAGAAAGTCTGTTCTAAGGTCAAACAGCTCTAACAGTCAAGAAGTTCCTCCTAATGTTTAAGTGGATTAGCTAACACATTGTAAAACCCCTTAGAGAGTGCTTGCACTATAAAGTGGAATAGAAATGTAAATGTTATTGCTAACAATTTGTAAGCTGCTTTGAGAGCCTTGGTGGCAGGAGAGTGGGGTATAAATTCTCTCTAAATAAACAAATAGGTGGAATCTCTTTTCTTGGCTATTTGAATCCATTGGTTTATGTCCTAGGACTTTACCAGATGCTGCCCTTAAAATGTTCTTTTACCAGCATTAAAAAAAAACAAAAAAACACTATGCCGGCAAAAGAATGCTCCCCGCCGCACTTACCTCCTCCCCAGCAATAAAGGGGAAGTGAGCAGAGCCCCATTTACTTCCTCGTTTGAAATCCCATGAGATATCATCATGTGGGAAATTAAAAAACAAAAACAAAAATAAGCCGTAAAAAGTTACACAAGGCACCCACACACACTTTAAAAGTCCCAAGTAACCACGGCAGGGTCATAAAAAGAGTGAAACTTACTGGATGTCCCGATCTCACCCAGGCGTGTTCATGCAGGACCGGCTGTTCTCACTACAGTGATGAGATATAAATGGCCAAAGGTTTTGCACGCCAGCAATGTCAGCACCAAAATGGAACAGGGGATCTTTTGGCAGCTTAAGCCATCAATTAAAAGGTACAGGTTTGGGCCAGGACATAACCGCAAAAGGGCGATATCATCTGATCTGCGCGCCCTTTCGTGGTTATTTGGCGTCATTGTGATGCCCTATTTTGTCTGTCTGATAAAGTCCCTAGTCTCTGGAACACCAGAAAAAACCTTACTCTCTCTTCTATATGACATTCCCGCAAATATTTAAAGATGTTATGACGTCACCTCTCAATCCTCTCTTCTTCAAGCTGAACGTACCAGCTCCCTAAGCTGTTTCTCATAAGGCTTGCAATCTAAAAGACACAACACAAAAGGGAATGAAGAGAGAAGACAATTGAAGAGAAGAGGAATGGGAAGTAAACTGCAGAACCAATTTTTAAAATTAAATAGTAGTTCTTCATAGGAGCACCTGGGGGCAAGTAAGGAGAAGAGGAGTTTGGCAAAGCTGGTCTTTCAGCAGAATAGATGAAATTTCCTGTCTCCTATCTCCCTCTGCTGTAACTGGAGAGAATAGCTGCTGCTGCTGCTGCTGCTGCTGCTGCTGCTCAGAGAAAGTTAAAGGAGGATTTCAATGGAGGTGTGTAGCAATTGATTCAGAACAGATGAACGTAAATACTGCTTCATATAGCCCATCATTTGTTTCTTGAATTTATAGCCAAACAATGATGCCCTGGGTGGTTAACTAAGGAGATTATCAGACGAGCTTCTAAAAATGTTCTTTTCCCACTATATTTTAAAGCATAAGTATCGTGGCATAATAACACTTCTTATCACACGCTGCTATAATAATGAGAAAGCACCACCCCAGAATTAACAGAGCATGATCACCAGCACTGTTTACTTCCGAGTTCACCAGGGCATGTGATCTCAGCGGTTCTCACAAGAAGATATGAGCATGCTTAAAAGTCTAAAAACACTTAAATAAACAAACCAAATGAACACACAAACACTGAAACACACTTAAAAACTTACCAGAAAAATGGGGAGGTTCATAAAAAGAGCATCCCATACATAGTTTCCAAGTTCTCAAACAGAAATGTTCTGGCAAGGACTACCCATTGACTCTGAAATCATGCCAACAGAATGGGACATGGTTTCACACACAAGCAGTACCATGATAAAAAGTCATGGGAGATCAATTAGCAGCTTTTGCCCACATATAGGAGCCCTGGTGGTGCAGTGGTTAAATGCCCGTAGTGCAAGTCACCACGTTGCAAGTTCGATTCCAGAGGGCTCCAAGGTTTACTCAGCTTTCCATCCTTTTGTAGGTTAGTAAAATGAGTACCAGGCTTGTAGGAGCAATTACAGTAGCTAATACACATTGGAAACTGCTTAATGCAGTGTAGATGTGTAAATTGCTATTGCTTAACAATTTGTAAGCCACTCTGATAGCCTTTGTGGCACTGGCCATCCTCACTGTAGGATTCTGGGAGCTGAGGTCTTAAAAAGGAACTTTTCCAAACTAAATGATGGCTACATGCTGCCTCCAAGAGCAAAGATAGCATACTTCTGAATATCTTGGGAACACAAGTGGGAGAGAATTATAGTCTTGTATGTGGGCTTCCCCTTTGATTGAAAAAAAATAGGATGCTGAATTACATAAATCTTTGGTCTGGTGCAGTAGAATTCTATTAGATTCTTTCACTGTTTGGAAGAGAGGGATATTTTTAATATAATATCTGGATTTTCCAGGTAACATCTGGACATAATGCACAAGTTTATATATTTTAGTCCAAACTCTAAGGGAACTAACTATCCAGAGCGGTTCAATGCCTGGCATGGTTTCTTCAAATTTCAAATTAAAATACAAGAGTGGATTTGCTGGCCCACTGACATCAGATCCACCAGCCCTTGCTGCTTCCAGCCTATGGATCACCCCAGAGAGAAGCTCTCAAGAAGGCCTAAATTAGGGTTACCATATTTTGAAAAGCAAATTAGAGGACATTTTTTACCAACTCACTAAAGGTTCCCCCTCACCCCCCCAAGCATGGGACTGCTACCCGCGGTTTCAATTATCCATCATTCAAAAATTGTGGTCTCTCCAGGCATTTCCTAGGTCCTCCAGTGTGATGCAACCTCTCTAAGCATTTCCTAGGTCCACCAGCATGATTCTATGGGTTTTGCTATTAACGGTGGTTTCATGTATTTGTGGTAAGTCTGGGAATATGTCTCAAGTGGATATGGCAGGCAACCTGTACTTCAAACCATTGATTGCTAAAACAACCCTGCCTTTAAATACCCTGTAAGCGCCAGGATAAGTGTCAGGGTTTGAATGCTGGACTAGGAGGACACTGAGACGAGGGTTCAAATCCCTGCTTGGCCATGGAAATCTACTGGGTTACCTCTGGGCAAGTCACACTCTTTCAGCCTCAGAGGAAGGCAAAGGCAAACCCCCTCTGAACAAATTTCAACAAGAAAACCCAATGATAGGGTCCCCTTAGGATCACCATAAGCCAGGAATGACTTTAAGGCACACAACAACAACAACAACAACAACAACAACAACAATGCTCCCTAAAGCCACCAGATCCTGTCTGATCTTGGAAGCTAAGGAGGGTTAGCCTTGGTTAGTACTTGGATGGGAGGCTGCCAATGAACACCAGGTGGTGTAGGTTATGTATCAGAGAAAGGAACTGACAAAACCACCTCTGAGTATCCCTTGCCTAAGGAAACCCTGTGAAATTTGTGGGGTCACCACAAGTCAACAGGCAACTTGAAGGCATGTACATGCAAGCTCTAGGCAGTTGTAAGAGGAGCCATTGCTCCTCTGTTGGGTCAGTTGAGCAGCCAAACTGCTTTCCTTGCAGCTGGGCAACATCCTGGTGATGGCAACAGGGTGTTATTCTCCTCTCCACAGTCTTCCTCCATGATGGGCCATTCCCTCAGGTTGGAGGAGGATGGCGGCCCTGGCAACTACTATGGCAGCAATTGCTGCAACCCAGCTGGAAGCAAGCAAATTATTAAGTTACCCCCTTGGGGCTGAGGCTGGCTTCCTTCACCCTGCTTTAACCTGGCATTGCTCCCTTACTTCTCCTCATAGTTTCACTACCTGATCACCCACTTCTTCCAGTACAGCAGGGCTGGTTTAAGGCACCAGCAGTGTCAGCATCTGCAGGGGGCACCATCATTGTGGGGGGCCCTGTAGTAACCCTCCTTCTGCAAAAACATTATTAGTAATAATCTAAATATCCTGTACTATGAATAGCTTAGGTTGAGTTAGGTTACATTGACCTGAGAGAAACATATGGCCCCCCCAAAATAAAGCATTGCAGGGGGGCCCAAAATTCCTTAAACCGGTCCTGCAGTACAGATCTTGTAAGAAAACATGGACATTTTAAAAATCCACCTGGGCATAAATTATAGCTGTGAAAGAGTACATGTTCTGGAAATTCAGAGGATGAGAATTTTACCTCTGAAAGCGAGGACATGACCTGGGAAAGAAGGATGTATGGCATCCCTACCTAAATTAGCCAGCCCTGCTGTAGAAAGTTTTGACTGAAAACAGCCAGCTAAAAAAGACTAAAGCTTTGCTTAATATTTAAAATATAGATAATGAAAAGGACAACAATGAAACTGAGACTGTCAGCTTCTATGACAACAACCAATCTGACTAGCACCTACCAGAAATTGGTAGGTGAAACTATAATATAATTACCAAATATAATTACCTATAAAAGAAACTACTTGTAAAAGGCACAGTAGAAGGGCTGGTTCACAAGCTGGCAATCAGGAACCACATTCTGCCAATCTGTGCTTGTGAACTTTGGGGAAATGGTTTTCAGGTCACTTGCTAGGATTTCTGAGTAGGATTTGGCCTCCAGCGTGGCCTGTGTGAAAAAGGTTTATATTACTTACTTCCTCCTAGACTTTGACATACATTAAAAGCCACATATCTTTGACTGACATTTCCTGCTATACTTATGACTGCATAAAAGAAGCAGAGCTGCCAAGCCATGGAAAAGAGGGTTAGACAGTTCCATTTCTCTAAACTTCTTCACCCCTCCCCTCCCCTCCTCAAATTGGCAGCATTGCTAATCCTTACAAGGTTACATCTTTGTGATTTACAAGCCAGAAGCAGCCTTAGAACTGTGAACAGCCCACATTCTGACTGCTGTCTAAAACAAAATGTAAACCACAAGCTTACTTGTGTATCTTTTGACATCATGGGCCACCAACACCTTTGGCAAGATGGTTTTTAAAAATGTGAGTTTCACAAAGGGTGTGAAAAGAAAGTTCAGCAGCAGCAGCAAACATGTGGCTTTTACTGACATTGTATCCCACCCTTCCTCCAGATTTCTCAGTGTGTCTGTGAAACAGACAAGAGTGAGAGATAGAACCTAAACCAGGACCAAAACTTTGAAAAGTTACATTTTGGACATGCTGGCTGGGTGTGTGTGTGCTTTTGGGTGGCAGTCTAAAAAGTAACTTTCCCAAAATCTGCTTATTGTGTTTCCCCATGGGTGGTAACTGAGATAATTTGAACATTTATCTCCCTGGTCCCAATGTTGACTCTCATTGACTGTGAAACTGAAACAGTTGGGATGCATAGATTAATATGAGAATGTAAGGAGAACAGGAAGTAACTCATTCGAGGGCAATAATGGGGCAATGAAAGCAACATTCAACAGGAAGTAATAAAAAGGCCGGAAGGCACAAAAAGAAGGTACAAACTCCTGCTAATGTTACAGGAGATCTTCATGAAATTAGACTTACTTCTTTCTTTTGTTTAATGAGACTTACTTCTGAGTAAATATTATGGAAGGATTTGGGGGGTAGGGCAAGAGAATGGACACAGGTAGAAAATATAATGCTTCATAACTGCTGGTTTTTATTTTATGTTTTATTAAAGAAAGTATCCATCTTCACTTGGATCGGGAGTTCACTTGGAGTCATCTGCAAATTTGATTAGGGGCATGCTTATCAAATTTGCAGATGACACCAAATTAGGAAGAGCAGCTAATACCCTAGAGGACAGGATCAAAATTCAAAATGACCTGGATAGACTGGAGAGCTGGGCCAAAGCTAACAAAATGAAATTCAATACGGAGAAATGTAAGGTACTGCACTTAGGGCAAAAAAATGAAAGGCATAGATATAGGATGGGGGAGACCTGGCTGAATGAGACTACGTGCGAAAGGGATCTAGGAGTCCTAGTAGACCACAAGTTGAACATGAGTCAACAGTGTGATGCGACAGCTAAAAAGACCAATACAATTTTGGGTTGCATCAATAGAAGTATAGTGTCTAGATCAAGGGAAGCAATAATGCCACTCTATTCTGCCTTGGTCAAGCCTCACCTAGAATACTGTGTCCAGTTTTGGGCACCAAAATTCAAAAAGGATATTGACAAATTGGAGCGTGTCCAGAGAAGGGTGACTAAAATGGTGAAAGGTCTGGAAACCATGTCTTATGAGGAAAGGCTTAGGGAACTGGATATGTTTAGCCTGGAAAAGAGATGGTTGATGGGTGATATGATAGCCCTCTTTAAGTATTTGAAGGGATGTCACGTTGAGGATGGAGCAAGCTTGTTTTCTGCTGCTCCAGAGACTAGAACACGGAGCAATGGATGCAAGCTCTAGGAACAGAGATTCCACCTCGACAATAGGTGGAACTTTTTGACAGTAAGAGCTGTTTGGCAGTGGAACACACTCCCTCGGAGCGTGGTGGAGTCTCCTTCCTTGGAGGTCTTTAAACAGAGGCTGGATGGCCATCTGTCAGGGGATGCTTTGATTGTGTATTCATGCATGGCAGGGGGTTGGATTGGATGGCCCTCATGGTCTCTTCCAACTCTACAATTCTATGATTCTATGATTCTAGGAATAGCTGTTAGCTTTATATCAGTCTAAGCAAGGTTGTGCAGCTATCAGTGTAGGAAATACTGTGCCCACCTCTGCCCACTGTGCCCACCCATAGGCATGGCACTTGCCATGGTGCATGGCTATGTCTCTTGATCTAGGGGACTCTTGGATGTGCCTACAAAATTACTGACCCACCAAACCAAATGCATCATACAAGCAGCTGCATTTGGTTTGATGGGTTACAAGTAGCACAAACGTGCCCTAACCCATATAATGAACCTGCAGAGGGACAACTTGCAAAAAAACCAGAAGCATATGCATCCCTCATCAGTTTCATACTTCAAAGACCATGCTTTGTGCATACTGCCTCAGCTAAAATGCAATAAATATTATTTATTTAGTTATTTAGAGTATTTGTACCCTGCTCTTCAGCCCCCAAGGCTCTCAGAGCAGCTTACATATTGTTAGCAATAGCACTTACATTTCTATACTGCTTTATAGCACAAGCACTCCCTAAGCAGTTTTACAATGTGTTAGCTAATTGCCGCCAACAAGCTGGGTGCTCATTTTACCAACCTGCAAAAAGATGGAAGGCTGGGTGAACTTTGGAGCCCTGCACAATCGAACTCACAACATTGTGGCTGCAGCACTGGCATTTAACCACTGTGCCACCAGGGCTCCCAAATATTTACAAATATTCAAACACTGCTGCATCTTTGCTAGTTTTACCATTCACATTTTGGATATGAAATTGTTTGTTTTGAAGTCAAATTTGTATTTTAAATATTTGTGCTAGAATCCACTTGGTGACATGGTAGCTGGGAGTCACACCAACATAAGCACTTTTTCAGACATTACACAAGGAGATATTCAGTACTTCCTTGCACAATGCTTTCCCCCAAGCTGTGCCACAGCTGCTCCACCACATCTCCCAACCAATTATCACTGGTTGACGTTAAGGAGTGCTGGGACCTGCAACCCCAATATCACTTGCTTAGCCACCATCACCCTCCTGATCCCATTGCATGTCAGTCAATGAAACACTCTCCAATCTTTGGAAAAGGAAATGTCTTAGAAACATTTCACATCAAAATGTGCAGAGAAGGATCCTAGGGGAGTATATTGCGCTAGCCTTGAGATTTTAGCTAAGATGAGCTTCCCTCATGTCAAACCACAGACTCTCAATGTCAGGAAATGTAGTAAACATTTCCAGGAAACTTTTAAAACAACAAAAAAAGTTGGGGGGGGACAGAAAGATATGGGAGGAAATGCAATCTTATTCAGGAAGCATTTAGAAGATCTAGCATGCTTTGAAAACAGTTGAAAATTTCTAAAACATTCTCATAAAGCAAAGTTTCGCACACTCTAAGGACTTTATTAGATGAGCCCTTTTAGAATGTTCTTTTGCCAGCATAGAAAAACCCATTTCTATGCCAGCAAAAGAAGCCTCCGCCCCACCACCACCACACTTACCTTCTTCTCCTGGCAAAGGCTCTCCAGCAATAAAGTAAAAGTGATCAGAGCCCTGTTCACTTCCTTGTTTGAAATCCCACAAGACTTCGTTGCACGGGAAATTTAAAAAGAAAAAGAAAATGAACACATAAAAAGTTACACTAAGCACCTATGCACACTTTAAAAGTCCCAAATAGCCTGGAGAGAGTCATAAAAAGAGTGAAACCTATATAGATATCCCAATCTCACCTGGAAGTATTTGTGCCAGACTGGTCACTCTCGCTGCAGTGACGAGAGTTAAATGGCCCGAGGTTTCACATGCCAGCAATGCCAGCACAAAGCAGTAGTGGGATGTATTGATGGCTTAAGTCATCAGTTAAAAGGTACGGGATTCTGACAAGACACAACCGTGAAAGGGCAAGGTTGTCTGATCTGCACGCCCTTTCGCGGATATGTGGCATTGTTTTATGACACCATATTTTGTCCATCTGATAAAGTTGTAACTGTCCCAGTTTAGCAGAGACAGTCCCAATTAATCCTCTGTCATCCCCGTTTTTCAGATGCTTTTAAAATATCCTGTTTTCTCTCTCCTCCTCCCTTGTTCCACTTTTGTCCTCAGCTTATTTCAGTTGCTGCAAACTGAGTAGTTTATCAGACACACTAAATACGGCATCATAACGATGCCACATAAACGCAAAAGGGCACATGTACCACACAACATCACCCTTTCATATTTATGTCCCTGCCAACACCTGAAGCTGTCAATTTATCCCCCGTGTCGCTTTAGTGCCAGCATGTGAAACCTCGTGCCATTGCACTCACATTAATGCAGTGAGAATGGCCACTCTGGCACAAACACTTCTGGGTGAGATTGTGACATCCAGGTAAGTGATACACTTTGTCTGACCTTCCCCAGGTTACTTGGGACTTTTAAAGTGTGTATATATGTGCTTTGTGTAACTTTTTGTGTGTTGTTCTGGGTTTTTTGAATTTCCCACGTGATGAAGTCTCGCAAGTCTGCGGGATTTTGAACGAGGAAGTGAACAGAGCTCCATTCACTTCCTCTTTCACTACCAGGGAAGCCTTTGCCAGGAAAGCAAGGTAAGTACAGTGGGGGGCATTCTTTTGCTGGCATAAAAATTGATATATTTTTTTTTAATGCCAGCAAAAGAACATTTTAAGGGGCTCATCTGATAAAGTCCTGAGTTTAAAGTGCAAAAGCAGTTTGCACTCAATGAACTCTTCAAGAGGGAGAGCAGAGGAAGGGACAGAGTTTTGCCTTTCCTAAACTCAAGATATCAATTCCAGGGTATCTGTTTAAAATAGTAGTTTTGTGTGTTCTTCTTCATTAATAACTTTTGCCCTCGCATTGCCTGGCAACACCCTTTTGACTGTACTCTGATGTGGCTCACCACAAGAGTCCCTTTCACCTGTGAAATGTCAGAGGGTATGGCATTTATACAATTACATTTCCATGATTGATACAGCAGGCATCATTGCCTTATGGCCATGAGTGAAGTTCTGCTGGTCTCTTCAGGAACCATTCAAATCAATGAAAGTGTCTTGACAATTTTGGATAAGGAAGTGATCTCTGAAATTCTGAGCTCTTTTTCATTCTTGATAACAGCACTTTTACATTTCAAGGCCTCCCTGTATAGAAAGGAGCCCACGTCACAAAGGAAACAATGAATCACCTAGCCTTTCCCAAATCCTTTGCATTCAGATGTTCATTTACACAGCAGGGCTAAGAACATTAATTACAAGATTGAGCAAGGATTCTCCCAAAAGCAATAAAATGGGACTTTGTTTAGATATTGCAACACCGTTTGGTTTGTGTCATGCGTTCCTAACATGTGGAGAAGAACTCCTATGCCAAAACCTTGAAAAATGAACTTTATACCCAGGAGTCATTTACTTTTTAGGATGATATTTGGGATAACCAACAGATAGAGAGAGAGAGACAGGCAGACAGACAGACAGAGACATATATATAGAGAGAGAGCTGTCTGAAATACAGGAAGCTAACTAACATAGTGTAGTGGCTAGAGCATCTTTCCTCAAACTGACACCATCCAGATGTGCTGGACTGGTTCTTCCATCATCCCCTGTTAGCTGGAGATTATGGAATTTGTAAACCAGCACATTTGGACAGAATCAGGTTGGAGAAGGCTCAGTGTTGGATGAGGACTGGAGAGAACAGGGTTGGGTACCCACACAGTCATGAAGCTTATGTAGGAGTAGCTTTGGGTTAGTTACTACCACTCAGTCTAACCTACTTCACAGTTATTTTCATGATAAAAGGGGAAGAGACCCATGTATGCTGCCTTGAGAAGCTAGTGTGTATGTTCAACAGCTGTTTCATCTATAAAAGAACTGGTAACCCATACCCTCCAATTTGGTCAGGACAGCCCCGATTAGTCACCTGCTGTCACACTTTTTCATGTGCTTTTAAAATGCCCCAGTTTCTCTCTCCTAGTCCCACTTTTCTCCTCTGTTCTCACCTTAACTCAATTCCTGCAAACTGAATCCAAAGTTTGTACTCAGTTCAGTAGGATGAATAAAGAGGAGGGGACAGAACCCTGTCCTTTCCAGTAGGCTCAGGCAAAAGCACACTGCTACAACCTCATCCTAGCTTGTGTGATCTACTTCATTCAGAACATTGGCTATCTTGACCACACTCTAATGTTGCTTGGCTACAAATGCCCTGGTTTTCATCTGTCAGATGTTGGAAGGTCTGGGGCAGCCATTTTTTCAGCTGCAAGTGGACATGTTTACTGAACTGTTTCATATACCTTCTTCTCTTTGTGTAAGTGTGTCCTCTTCGTTTTCCAAAAAAGGACTAATGACATTATTCTAAGCTCCTACTGTTTGTTTAATGCTACATATGGTAAATGATACACCAGAAACAAGCATAATAAAATGTCTTTGACAGCTTCTGTGTGTTAAGCCAAAGCCTCTTATTCAAAACAAAGGGACAAGGGTTGCATTTTAATGGAACTTTGTGTTTTGGGTAATAAATGTTCCTGTTCTTACCCAGACCACATTTCTCTCTCATGCAACATATATCCTGTTTTTCCTAGTTTTTACTAGTTCTCTTCATGTTTTGCTAATTTCTCACAGTCCTTGTGGATCAAACTGTCTTCAGTCTGTCAACATTCAATTTTGGGCCAAATCTCCTAGCTGCAAGCCACTGGCCCTCAGTACATTGCCTATGCCTAAGGAACCCACTTGGACTTTACATCCAGCATTCATACAGATTGAGTGGGGGAACACGTGCTCATAAAGGGCAACTGAACAAAAATGCACAGCAATGTTAATTCAGACAGCCACACATCTTAAAAAATGCACATCTGCACACGTTTTCCAGAAAGCTTCGGGGAAAACCACAAATCCTTTTGGCTGATCATGTGGCTTGATGTTGTGGCTATTCTACCTTGGTATCCTGTTCTTTATACCCCCAATGCTACAATTGTGTGTGTGTGTGTGTGTGTCTGTATCAGTCTGTAAAATACAGTAGTGTGACAGGTTTACATTATTTTACTTCTTAGTAGTTGGGCTGTAGACCCAGTGTGAGGTAATGGTTTGTGTATTGGCCTAGGACTCCAGGAAACCAAGATTCAAATCCCCGCTTGGCTATTAAAACCCACTGGGTGACCTTGGGTAAGTCACACTCTCTCAGTCTCAGAGGAAGGCTATGGCAAACCTGAATAAATCTGGTCAAGAAAACCCCATGAGAAGTTCGCCTTAGGGTCTCCATAAGTTGGAAACAACTTGAAGGAACACAACAACAATATTTGGGCTTAATCAGTGCTGGCCTCTGAAAACTTTCATTGTATCCCACCTTTCCTCCAAGGAACTCAAGGAACTATACTTGATTTCCTTCCCCCCACAGCATGTTTTACCCTCACAACCGCCCTGTAAGGTGGGTTGAAGCAGGCAAAACTGATTTTCCAAACATTACTCAGCAAACTGCATGGCTGAGTGGGGATTTGAATATGCATCCTTCCAGTCTCAGTCTTCTTCTAATCACTGTCACTTGCTCGTGGTCTTTTCCTTGCATCACCAGAGGTTACAAGCCTTAAAAATTATTTATTTACTTCAAGAGAAAGATGTACATTGAGGGAAGGGGTTCAAAAGGCCAGTAAGACTCCAAAGACTTTCTTTGGCTATGATCTTGAACCTACTGACCAATTTTATCTTGCTTGGAAAAGTTACTTTTGGGACTATAACTACCCAACTCCTCACACCAGGCCAGCTGTCACTGGTAACTTGGAGAGTTCCAATGCCAGAGGAATTGCCTTATCCCAAGACAAATAAATGGGTCTTAGATCAAATCAAGCCTGAACTCTCAATAGAAACCAAAATGTTTAAACTGAGGTTGTCATACTTTGGATATATCGTGAAAGGACATGACTCACTGGAAAAGATAATATTGCTAGGTAAAGTGGGGTGCAGTAAGAAAAGAGGAAGACCACAACATAGGTGGATTGATTCATTCAAGAAAGCCATGAACCTGAGCTTGCAAGGTCTTAGCAGAGCTGTTAGTAACTTTGGTAGGAATTAGTTAAGTACAGTTGGACCCCCTTATCTGTGTGGGTTTGGTTCCTGGACTTACCATTGGTGCCAGAAACTGCAGATAACAGTGAACCCTATTAACATAAAGGACTTCCAGTATGAATATACCATAAAATTGTGTTGGAGTACCTAGAAGATGCCTAGAGAGGATGCCCCTCTAGCCATTTTCCAACATGACTCTATGGTATGTGCCCCTATTTTTTCAGCCATGGATGACTGAAACTGAGGCACATTGGGGGAATGGATCTATGCTCCCCCCCACTACTCCCAATCTGCCATTCCCACATATTTCCTTTTTCCATCTACCGACCCTGAAGCTCCCTAGTGGTTGGGAAATTACAAGCTCAGATCTCTTCCTATATCACATGGCACTGTTATAGTGCTATTATTCCACTTTAACATCTATGGCTGCCTCCTGTGGAATCCCAGGACTTGCAGTTTAGGGAGGGACATTTAGCATTCTCAGCCAGAGAGCTCTTTGGCCTCACTAAACTATAAACCCCAGAATTCCACAGGAGGCAGCCAGAGTAGTTAAAGTGGCTATAGGAGTGTTGTGTGATATTGTCCGAACTAACCAGGGAAGGTAGGAGGAAGTTTGAACACACCCTTTTTTCCATGAAACATCCTTCTAGTGCCTGTAGGACTGCAGATTTCATCAGTTCATTTCCTAAAGGAGAATCTCGTCCCATAAGCACTTCCTCAAACATGAAGATTTTCTTTGAAAGCCATTTTCTGGTTGCCCCTGTCCAATGTGGGGAGTCAGATGTCTAACAAGTGAGAGGGCCATTTCTTTAGTAGCACCCCATTTATGGAATGCCTGTCTCACAGAAGATCGCCTGACACCTAGCAGTCCTGTCTTGTGAGCACCAGGTGATTATGGCTGGCAGCTTGTTAGGTTTTTCTGTCACTGTAAACTGACCTACAAGCACATAAAGTTGACCTGTGACAATGTATAACATCTGTATTATTGGGAAGGGAAGGGAGACATAGCAATGTCTTTGGGAGCATTGTGGAAGCAGAACCAGGAGGCTGTCCATTGTGCAACGGGTCCTGTTGCCATTCCCACATATCTCCTTGCACAACTGGATACTCTGCAAGGTGCCCCAATACTCAGTGGTGCAATTCACTAGAAGGGCTGTGTATCATGTCAGGGACACAGCTACGTCATTATAAAGTTACATGTCGTAGTCTCTGAGGCAGAATCTCAGCTGACTTTTTTTATTTTCCACAGGTAGTTTGGATTTATTTTACTTTATTTTATTTTTTTTTACAATTTTTAATTTTAAAATCACTGTAGTAATCGCTAGGCCTGGTGCTGTTTCTAGAATAAAGTTTAGAAAAGTTGTTTTTGGAGGCTATGGACTGAATCCTATGGGTAATCTCGAGCAGACAACTGGATCCAACTAGAGTAGACCTTATGAAGATCCCATTGATTCAATGGGCCCAAATTAGTTGGGATTACCAGGAGAATTCAGGCCTACATCTCCCAGAATCCCTCAACTGCAATCATGTTTGCTGGGGAATACAGGGTGTTGTCGCTCCCCAAGTTTAACTTTTCCAAACTTGGCTTCAGAGTTTACAATTTGTGGATTTCCTGGGGCTGCCACCAAGTTTATTATATTTACAGTGGGCCTTCCATATCCACAAGTTCACTATCTGTGGATTCCAGCATCCACGGATTGTTGCCTCATACTTAAAATGGCAGTACTCATACTTAAAAAGGTGGGGGGGCATTGTTTATATAGAACTTAACTATCCATGGTTTTTGCTATCCACAGGGGATTCCAGAGAAACAGATATGGAGGGACCACTGTATTTACTCATCTGTGGCAAGATTTTCCACTGCATTTAAATTTTATGGTCTCATTTTAATTATTCAGTCCATTTCTTGTAAACAGCCCAAGACCATTTCAAGTGAGGAGCACAGACATATCTTTAAACAAGTAAAAACACATGCATAAATTGAAAATCAGTACGTGTTCCAGGGGTGCCTATTTCTCAACAAACCCTGTTTTGATGCATCCTCCATAACTCATTGTCTCAATGTTTACTTACGGGGTTAATCTTTTGTTTGTATGAGTTGCTAGAGCTGGTTAATCTTTTGTTTGTATGAGTTGCTAGAGCTGGCATTCTTCAGAGCTCTGCTTCTCCTTTCAGGGTCAAATGATGCTATCCATGCTATTTTGAAAGTGTATTTAAAGTGACCACTTTTTCTTTGAAGGGAAAACAGTAGCGATGGAGAGAAATGGCATTCTGTTCTCTTTTTAATATGATAATTTACATTTCCCATACCAGAACATACCTTCCAACATTTCACATATAACAACTGGGATGCATGTGGCCAAGCAACATCAGAGTACGGTCAAGATGGCAAAAGTTGTTACTGAGGAAGAACACACAAGCTAGGAGAGGCTGCAGCAGTTTGCTTTTGCCTCAGCCTACTGGGGGAAAAGATTCTGTCCCTTTCTTTTCTCTCCCCACTGCTAAGTTAACTGAATACAAACTACTTTTGCACTTTGAACTCAGTTTGCAGCAACTTAAGTAAAAGGAATACAAAGGGGTAAACTGGACAGTGAAGAGAGATACTGAGATATTGTAAAAGTGGCTGAAAAAGTGGGATAACAGAGGATTAATTGGGACTGTCCCTCCTAAATCGAAATAGTTGGAGACCATGCCAATGCACAAACTGAAATGCATTTGTACGTTTTTGTTTATAATTTTCTGAAATGCATACATCTTTCCTTGCAGTCTTTTATCATTATTTATAACTGCAAAGTGATGTAGAAACAGAACAAAATAAACTTAATTCTCAGTAGTTCTCAACGTAGCTGAGTTAGTCTCTTGCAGCATAAAAAGGAGGAGGGGAGGGGGAAATGGAATGTAGCAGCACCTTTAAGACAGACTGGTTTTTATTTTTGCATGAGCTTTCATGGATATAAACCCACTTCGTCAGATGCTAATGTTTTCCATCTCAGTGGCAGGAGAATGGGATGAATCCGCTCTGGATTTTAGACCAAACTAAAATGCTAGACCTTTGGGAGAGGGAATTGCATTCAGCACCTCGGATAGCTCCTTTAGCTCGATTAAAATTGTCTAGATGGGAAAATATAATGCTGATCGTTGTGCATTAACACAAATTCACAGCAGTTTGTCTGTGATATTTGTCTCCATGGGTCTCCATGGGTTTGGGGGTTTTTTGGGTTTGGTTTCATTTGTCTCCATGGGTTTGGGTTTTTGGGGGGTGGGTGTTTTGTTTTGCAAACCTGAATCACATGTACATATCTCACTTAACAGGGCTTCGGACACAGGCCAAGATCTTACTTCACACAGTATATCATAAAAGTTCCATGGGTAGAACTATAGTACCAGGCACCTCTCACCACCTCCAAGATTCTCACTTTTGCTGTGATAGCCCTCTGGAACAGCCATTCAGTGGCTAGAGGAGAATGGGGGTGAAGGTGGTTGGAGAAGTATCCGGCTATGTTCTCATAGCTATACACAGAATGATGACATCTGTCATGCTCTGCTTCCAGAACTTGGAAATGCTCTGACTCAGAGACTGAAGAAGTGGATGTGCCAGGACCTGCTGAACCAGAGCAGGAGAAAGTTCCAGAACCACAGGCCTCAGACACAGACAATAGTGCAATACCAGCTCTAGCAGAGAGTCCTGCCCCTATGGAAGTTGACCATAGAGATGTGGTGGAGAACCTCCAGAGGCCTAGAGAGACCGTTTTTACCCTGACTCCAGTTAAAGGAAACTGCAGTTACCAATACAGTGGGAGACCTGTATTGAAAACTGAAACAAGCATAGATCTCATGTTATGGAGACTTGGGGCCCGTTTGCACAGTAAAATAAGTCCGTGAAGGATTCGCTAAGATTCCTAATAGTTCACACACATCGTGCCACGATATCACCTCATTCAAAAAGGGGGGAGCTCAAAAACTCAAAAGTAGCGTAATAAGGGCTTTCGCTACTTTTCCCGACTTTTTTGAAAAGTAGTGCGACTTAGTGCACTGTCGATTGTGTGAACTACCATTTTGCAAAAGTCTATGTGAATTACCAGCAATCTTCCCTTAAACAACAACAGCAGAGCTGAACCGTGATTGGTTAGACTGACCATGGAGGGGGTGGACTTGTAGGAGATGGAGGAGCCTCAAATGAAAAGATCCAGCCACTGTTGTTTCCAGCCACAGAAAAGATCCAGCCAGTGCTACCCCCATCCCCATCCCAGTCGCCCACTGTCTGTCTCCTGGCTTGCTTGGCTGCTGGGGCTGAGGAATCCCCAGTTAGCCTGTACCACTGTGTGTGTGTGTGTGTGTGTGTGTGTGTGAGAGAGAGAGAGAGAGAGAGAGAGAGAGAGAGAGAGAAGTGATCTGCTCCTCCAGCTATTTGCTCACTCACATCCTGTGATCACATTTGTGTGTGAGAGAGAGGGGGGAGGGGGGAGGGGAAGGGGGACTTGATGGGGGGATGGCTCCTCAGAGCTGAAAGGCTGCCTCCTTCCTCCCACCCTTCTCTCTTTGGGAAGAAGAGGGAGCACTCCCTGCTAAGGGATGAAAACTAGCAGGCATTCCTCTGGTAATCAGAGGAGAGAAAGGTGCCAGCACTTTCTCTCTCTTTCTTTTTCCCTCCCTCCCTTTCATCTTCCCAGCATTTGCCCCCAGATATGCATGGGAGGCCATGTCCCCCACCTTTGTCCATGTGAACTACAAAGCAGAAAACTAAACAGATCAACCGATTTCACACTAAATCATGTAAATTATGCAGCACTGGTGTGAAAATGTGCTAAAGCGCAAACTATCACGATAAAAACCGCCGTGTAACTGAGCCGCCAGACATTTTGCATTGCCGTAACAGAAAAGCCATTTCAAAGTTATGCCTAGGACTGCTTTCCTTTATTTTGCAGCTCAGAAGATGGTCCTACCCACTCTGGACTCTGGTCCTGCCTAGTATAGCTCCAACTCCAAATCCTTTTGTTTCAGACCACATCTCTGCCTCGATGTGACCCTTCCTAGTTAAGATGATACTTAATGTGGCCCTCAAACTCCTCAAGGGCCCTAGTGTGTCAGGGCTGCTATATCAAATTCAGAAGCACCATGTGGATGACAGGGGAGCAAAAGTCCCACCCCTTGCATTTTGTTACAGACTCTCTTTGATGTTCTCCCAAAGTTATCTGGAGGCATTATCTTGCCTAAAATGGGGGGGGGGTCAAAGAATGAGTCTTTTCAAAATAATTAATCTCAGCCCCCCCCCTCAGCCAGACCGCCCACCCACCCCAGTTTTAACACTGCCTAGGAACACTCAGAGCCTGGAAAAGTTACATTTTGGACTGCAGTTCCCAGAATCCCCAAGCCAGCATGGATGCTTACCATCTTGACTGAGAAAATCATAGATTTGTAAACCCAAAGAGAAAAAAAATAATCCAAGCTCCAGAAATTGC
The DNA here is from genome assembly GCA_030847615.1 of Gambelia wislizenii. Taxonomy (NCBI): domain Eukaryota; kingdom Metazoa; phylum Chordata; class Lepidosauria; order Squamata; family Crotaphytidae; genus Gambelia; species Gambelia wislizenii. Next base: position 27,976,170 of record JAUMIR010000010.1, on the reverse strand, counting down.
AATTGGCCCATATGTGTCGTGTCAGTATCCTTGATAGACTGGAATTTTGACCCTTTTGGGGGATCAAACAGAGATAATTGTGTAAGCTGGAACAAGAAAGGTTAATTGTTAACTGAACAAAAAGAACATTATGAGCCAAATCCCACTGGCAGCTCCCGACTAGAATAGACCCATCAAGTCAATTGTTGAATGGGGAGTCAATACGTCGGTAAATCCCACTGATTTGATTGGTCTACTCTTTTTGCAGCTGAAAATAGAATTCCGGCCATGTGACCAAATCTACATGATTTTGGAAGGGACCATTATAACTTTGCAACAATGTCACTGGAATAGTATTTAATGGTCTAACACACACACATACACACGTTCCACAGTCCCTTGATAACTATTCTTTCCTATTCCACTCTTTCAGTGTTTCAGACTACAAACTTTCAGCAACCAAGGAGCAAGCATGAGATAATGGGACACTGATCAGCAAGACCCCCCCCCCAAAAAAACCCCAACCCCTCCCCTTCAACATAATATGGCAATGGGTCTACCACAACCTTTCCTCATCTGGCAGCCTCCAGACATGTTGGCCTATAATTCCCATCAGCCCCAGCACAGGTACATTGCAGTCCAGAGGATAAGGTGTTCCAAACTTGGAAAGGTTGATTTGATACCTTCTAAGCTTCATGCAGAGAGGTGTCCATGGGCCCCAGGACAGAGGGGTAAGGAGGTTCAAGCCCCCTCTAACTAGGAATTGAAACCCACCCCGCTTGAAATGATCTGACAGAACAGCACCACAAAGACTCCTATATAATTATCAGTGAGAAGTACTATACTAAATGATCTCACACTTAAGAAATACGAAAACAGCAATTGTCGTTGAGCCATCCCAGGAATAATAAAGACTACGTGACTTCTATCCCATGTACATTTACTTGGGAGTAAATTAAACTAAATTAAACACATTGAGGCCACTTTTAGGTACACATTGTACTAGTAAAAGTGTTTATGTTTAAGGATGTTTCAGTGATAATGGATAGGGAAAGTAATTTGCCCTACCTCTGCAAGTCTCTGCAAGAAGGTAAAATTAACAACAACCTTCCTGCCAATGTCACTGGAGTCATTGGAGTTGCCAACTGCTTTATTGGCTTTGGCCATGTGTCCTTGGCAGCAACCAGGCATTCATAAATGAAGCAACAAAACCAACTGCTCCCTTGTTTCTTTGAAGGGGATTGCCATAACCAATTCATTGGCCTAGTTTATTTGCTTTAAAAAAAAATACAGGTTGAATCTCCCTTATCCGAAATGCTTGGGACCAGAGGTATTTTGGATTTTGGAATATTTCAGATTTTGGAATACTTGCCTGTGTATAATGAGATATCTTGGAGATGGGACCCGTTTCTAAACACAAAATTGATTTATGTTTCATATAAACCTTATATACATAGCCTAAAGGTAATTTTATACACGATGTTTTCAATAATGTTGTGAGTGAAACCACATTTGTGCACACAGAACCATCAGAAAGCAAAGCTGTCACTATCTCAACCACCCATGTGGAGTATTTTGGATTTTGGAATGCCAGATAAGGGAAACGCAGCCTGTATTCCATCGGTGGGTCCATAAAGCTTCATGCTGACACTATCTTGAAAGGGGGAAACCCACTGGAGCACGGACGTTCCAGGAAGTTAACATTTATAAAGATTAGATCCATAAGCTATCCCCAGTACCAACAGGAAGTTCATCTCTTTGACATAAGACTTACCAAACACATACTGTTTATTTTTTTTAAAAAATTAAGCACTGTAGAGTAAATATGCAGAAAAACAGGAGCTACTCCCTTTTTCCTATCCACTTTCCTTCACATCCTTCTATGGCCAGGGCTGGTGAGTGGTTGGAAAAAAGATCTAAGACCCACTAGGAAAAGGGGTAGAGTAGAAGAGTCAGTAACATAGTGTGCAAAAGAGGACAGTGGACAAAATCTCATTTTAAACCTGATTTGAGCAGACTCAATTAAATGTACAGTTTGTTGCTGTTGTCATAATTGTGTACCTTTGAGTCAGTTCCAACTTATGGTGACCCTAAAGCAACCCTATCATGGGAGGTTTTTTGTTGCAAGATTTGTTCAGAGTGAGTGCACTGTTGCCTTCCTCAGAGGCTGAGAGCGTATGACTTGTCCAAGGTCACCTATTGAGTTTTCATGGTCGAGCAGGGATTCAAATCCTGGTCTCCCAGAGTCCTAGCCCAACACTCAAACCACTATCCCTTGCTGACTCTCCAGGGCTTGTTAATCACAAAGTGTATAAATCCCATTGATTTCAGTGGGTCTGCTCAAGATAAGACCAAAATGGGAATTCAGCCAGAGTGGAGAAAATGTGGCCCTTCAAAGAGTTGTTGTACTGCAACTCCTCGCATTCCTCACTATTGACTAATTCTGGCTAGAGTGGATGGGAGCTGCCAAGAAAACACTGATAGGTTCACCTTAGGGTCACCATAGGTAGGAAACAACTTGAATATAAACAAACAACAACAATAACAACAACAACAACATATTTGGTAGACAATCTCTTTCTCTATCTTTCTCTCCCTCTCTCAATCCCTTTCTTTCTTTTCTCCCATCCAGAGGAAACTAAAATCCCTTGGTGTCTCATTTCTCTAGGAACTGGAGAATACACAACAATACTGCTATGGACTCTAAATAAGGTTACTGGAGATATACAGTTTATGTATTTATATGTATGGGCTGAGGACAAGTGGAAGCTCACAGCATTAATATCCCGTTAGATATTGTTCCTTCCTATTAGGTTGTAATGGGACCATTAATATCATACAATTCCTGCAGAGACCAACTCCATGTATCTCTTCCAGTTCCATTCTGAAAGTGGAGGCTTCCATGCCTTTCTATTCAAAGTATGACCCTCAAGATAAAAGGGCAAGGTGGCAAAACATTCAATTTTGTATAAAGCTCCCCATTGCTGAAGCAGATAGCAGATGAAAATCTAGGGCAGTTATCTCCAGGAGACAAAGGTTAATCCCAGCCCTATTTTCTGAAAGCTTTTAACAGTGTTCAGGAATTGAACCTAATTCCTATAACTCTGCCATTGAGCAAAAGGATCTTTGCATCTACTTTGTGACTAGGATATGTGAAGACTTTTTTTCCTAAGTCAACATGTTTGCTAAGGTGGGTGGTTTGAGGAGAGGGACAGAGCCTTACTTATAGCCAACGGCTCAGAAGCTTGGCCAAGTTACCTCAAGATCCTGGAAAAGATTATAAAACCACTAACAGTAGAATGATTAACAAGGGTGTGTTTTTTTCAAAAATCCTGCCAGACAACTTTTTATCTCTTTTGATGAGGTTATTAGCTTAGTGGATGGTGGGTAGACTGTGGATATCCTTTAACTTTATTTCATCAATGCACTGGACAAACTCCTGAATGTTACGTTTGCATGGGAAACTCATTAAAGATTGATCATAATACCATCTGATGGATTCATGACTGGTTGGAAAACTATACTGCATGCTCACAAGTAGCTCAATCAAAATGGAAGGAGATTTCAAGGGGGCACCTGCAGGACTCTGGCTTGCTTAAAGAATGTGATTGCAATGAATAAAACTATTGGCCTTGCAAAATTCATTCATACGCTCTCCTGTTTCATTTCTTGATTCAAGGACAAATTTTCCTACTATCTTTTATTCTCCTCTGTTTCTTACTTGGCATTTCAATCACCTATGATTAACAAGAAGTCCTGTTTTGATGTATGATCAGTTTCCTCCTAGACTACAGTGTAGGCTCTTTCCATTTCTTCTTCTGCCTCTGTAGTTGGAGCATAAATTTGGAATGGGTAGGTTTTCCCTGAGATCTTATTGATATTATTTGGTCAAATTTTGCATTACATCCCTTGACTGCTTTTGCTACATCTCTCCCCCCTGTTAATGCCATCCCATTCTTCTCAGACTTTCATTCCTTAAGTAAAACACTGTATAATTATATGACTCAAAATGTCCCATTCCTATCCACTTTAGCTCACTCACCCCAAGTAACCCAAGATTCCCAGACTTTGGTCTTGCAGGTATTTTGACTCCAAAGCCCAGAAGCCTCACCTGGCTTGGTCAACAGTCAGGAATTTCATCTGACATTCACAACATCTGGAGGACCAAAGTTTGGAAAGCTCTGCACTAAAGCATCATAGAATGATGCTGCAGACTGCCATTTTGCACACTGCAGCTGCTGAGGCATAGCCTTGAACAAGTAGTAATGTGAAATAACAATTCTTCATCCTAATATGTGCTTAAACTTGTGGACAACTTGTGGCCCTCCAGATGTTGTTGGACCGTGACTCTCTTCAGCCCTAGTTAGCATAGCCAATGAAGAGGGAGGATGGGAGTTTCAGTTCAACAGCATCTAGAGGGCCACAAGTAGATCTCTCTGACCTTAAATGATCCACTGTCCATCCCTCCAGCACTTTTCCATCAGGAGATGACAGGGTTATTGCAGAGTCTATAAATAGCACATGAAGAGCTTCCATCAATATGCACTAGTAGAAGGAAAAGGCTTGCAAAGTACAAGCATAGCTCAGTTGATGAAGCCTCTGACAGCAAAGCTTCTTCATTTTTTTTACAAAGGCTTTGGGACAAACATTGCTACTGGCCAGCCCCAGGAGAATTGATTCTTTAGGTTGTTTAAAAAAGGTTTACTAAAACATACATAGTTAACCACATAGAGCTGATAAACTCTGCCAGTGAAAAGAGTGAGAGACAGGCAGAAACAGGATGTGGGTGCAGGGAATTCCCAGAGTCCTCGTCCAGCCCAGTAGGGTATATGTTAACCTTTTGTGTTCAGGTTCTGAGGGACTCCACCCAAGTCTTTCAACAGAAGCCTCCAAAAACTGTGCTCATTTAGATTGCTATAGTGAAATATCAAGTTATTTTTTTAAAAGGCAAGGCAAACATTCCTGCATTTTGGAAGCAGTCTTGAAATGGTCTCTAGAAGGTTCCAAAATATTTTTGTTTACTTATGCAAGGGTTATCTGAACTGGTGGGCATCCACATTGTAGAAATAATGCAGTTGGACACCACTTTACATGCTTTAGCTCCATCCGATGGAATCCTGGGATTTGTAGTTTCATGAGGGCTTTAGCCTTCTCTGCTGAAAGAGTGCTGGTCCCTCACAAAACTACAAATCCCAGGATTCTGTAGGATGCAGACATGGCAGTTAAAAGTGGTATCAAATGGCATTATTTCTCCAGTGGAGATGCTCCCTTGGTTATTTCATTGTTAGTTTTGAAGACAAAGTTTGTGGAAACATGCTGAACTACTACTACTACTCTCCTCCTCCTTTTTGCAGTGTAGGAACCTATCCCTATTCTTTCCATGTTACTTCTGTCTCTGGGGCCATGTTTTCTGTTAAAGAACTAATGCCCCGGAACACATCTACTTTGTTAACAGAGGTAAGACCTATAACCATTTCTGTGAGCATCCCACCCCCCCGTGGAAGCATATCCCTGCTCTCAGTTGTGAAATGGTGGAGGGCATGGGGAAAGTACCATAGAGATGAGTGATTGAGTGAGTTTGCCCATTCCTACAGGAAGGATTAGAACCAGCAGAGTGTAGTTGTTTGGGCATTGGACTATGACTCCGGAGGCCAGGGTCTGAATTGTCCCTCAGCCATGGAAACCTCAGAGGGAGACAAAGGCAACCCCCACTCCTCTGAACAAATCTTGCAAAGAAAACCCTGTGATAGGTTTGCTTTAGGATTGCCATAAGTCGGAAACAACTTGAAGGCACACAACAACAATAGTAAAGATTACAAAAGTGAGATAATAGCTCTTGGCTCCTCAGAAATCTCTTTCCCCCTTATCTGGTTTGCCACCCAACATCAGTCTGCTTGCCTTGGTTAGTCATTGCCTCATTCTTCATCCTGGCCACCCATTCTTCTGGGCTGCGAATGACAAAGAAGTCACTCAGTCAGTCAGTCCTAGAGCCACTTTGAGGCTGTGAATGACAGAGAAGTCCACCTTTCCAAGAGCCAGAACAATTCTTACGTGTAGAAGAGCTGCCTGTCTTTGCAGGCAAAAGAAAGTTTGGAGTGGTTGGCAGAGTACTGCAGGAGAAGGCAGGCAAAAGGCAAGCAAAAGACTGGACCTACAACCCAGAGAGAGAGAAATCCGGACACCTGGTAGTTTAGCAGGCCAGGAAAGAGGAACGTGGACAACTGAGAAAGGAGGAGAGACTACACTTAGACAATTGCAAAGGAAAGGAGAGACAACTCAGACTATGGATCCACCTCCCAGATATGAAAGAAGGCTCTTCACAATGCCTGATTCACTGCAACCTACAGCTGGACCAGCACCCACCATGCTCTATGGAGCACCTCCTCCCATGCCACCCCAGTACCAGCCTTACTATATCCCACCTGATGCAGGATTCATCCCAGGCCCATCTGTACAACCTTCACAGCCTATCATCCCAGATGGCCAGCCCACCGAGGCACCTGACTTCCTGGCCTACTCCATATTTACCAGCATCTGCTGTTGTATACCCCTGGGTATTACTGCCTTGTATTACTCTGTACAGGTGAGCCTCTCTGTGAGAGTGTGGGGTGCTGGGCTGTAAGTCTGAGAGGAAGTCCAAGAATGAAGCATTTAGGGACACCCTTAAACAAACAGACAAGCAAGTAAGGCAACCAAGCAAGGGGGGCAAAGTAATCATCATTTTATTTCATATGTTATTTCCTGTATTATTTCATGGAGTTGAGACAAGAGCACAGTAATGGTGCTGTGTACCCAAGGTGAAATTCCAGTGGTCAGGACATTCTGTAGAGGGCTATCATGTACAACAGGGTGGGGAATTTGTGGCACAATACAACCCTCAAACCTCATTTCTGCAACCTCCCAAAGTCCCTTGGCTGCCCACCCCCAAAAAAGCCCGTTGATTTTTTGTGTGCCAATTTTGAAGTCCTTTTCATGCCCAAATGGCCCCAAATGCCAGAAAATTGTCTGAAAATGCAGCAGTTTAGCTTTTTGACTGCCTCCAAACTCCAACACTCTTCAACACCTATTTTGGGCTTTAAAAATTGAGATAGTGTAATTTCACTTCCTGATCACCACAACACACTGGTATGGCCTATGGGGGGTAAAAATTGGCACCTGCCCCCTCCCTTTGCAATTTCCCATATTAATAGAGAAAAATACAGGCCAGGAACTGAATTTTATGGGTGCTAGTTCTGTATAAATGTACAATTCTTGTACCTCTGCCACAGTAGAGACACTTTGAGTGACTGCAATAAGCCTCCACAAGAACCCTAGAAGAGAGCCAAGCTTGAAAAGAGGATGTAAAGGGGGGGGGAGTTTAAAAAGGGTTCCAGGGTTCTTCCAAGTTGTCTAAAGAAGCATGAGTTCTCACAATATAGCTCTTTAAGTTTTAATTGGTTTTTCTGGCTATGGTCTAATCCATACCTTCTTGTTTCATTCTTGGGGAGGGACTGCTTGTAGTGATTTCTTGCATCTGTACAAGGGCTCTTCTAGGTTTTATAAAATTGAGGCATGCCTTGCCCTAGTAGACCTATAGTCTGAAGGGCAGATTTTCTCCTCTCTGTTTTTTTAAAAAGATATATAGTGTAAAAGCACCATTTCATCGGCACACTGTAATATTATATTTCAAAAGGAAAGAAGAGAAGGGAACAGATAGTTGTGAAATGTGTCAGTATTAAAAGGAAATCCCCTTGAGGATGGGCATAATATTCACTGACACACTGTTTAGTGGTTCTAGATGCTTTGTCACTCCTGTTTTAATGTAAGGCAGATAGTCACTTTGGGCTACTGCAAGGAAGGGCAGGCTACCAAAAAGGAGGACAGATAAAAGCTTCCATTGTTGTGGTGGTGGACTTTTTCAGGTTTTAAAAGTGTAATGCTTTCCAAAGTTTGAGATTTAGCCAGAGCATATCGCTCAATACCCAAGTTTTGCTATATTTTGTTGAATTCTCATGGTCAGCCAGTGATAGGTGGTTGAAATGTTGAGGCAAAGGGGATTATTTTATTATTTTTAATTGTTTTGGCTAGCCAACAAAAACATGGTTGTTTCACAGCTCCTTGGGACCACCCACATCTTCATGCCAAATATGTTCCTTGCTTGCATTTGTTTCATGAACCCATTCTTTATTTCTCTTTCTCTACAGACCCGAAGATCCAACCACATTGGAGACTTCACAGCCGCTCAGAAAAACTCAATCCTGGCACGCAACTTGGCACACACAGCACTGGGAGTGGGGCTTTTTGTCATTGTTTTGTGTATCATTATAGTGGTGGTGGTTTTTAACTTAGTTTTCACTGCCTCATCATTTGAGCCCTGAGATTCCTCTGCTGAAAGTCCTCCCAGCTGATCAACAAAATAAAGAAGCCCTGGACCAAGGTCTTCCTCTTTGAACCTTCTCATAAAGGGATGTGCTATGGACTGGTTCACGTGTTTTCTTGACCAGAAATGGAACATGTGAACTGCAGAGTGTGTAATCTGAAGCTACATCTGGGGATCTGAAAGTTCTATCTAGTGATAGATTTGCAGTATAGGTCAACTGGTGAACAATGTGTGTGAATCAGCTCTGTGATACCCTAAACCAAAACAATAGAACTGGGACAGGTAAATTGGGAAACACTACCTCATTTGACAGTTGGGCCAAAGTCCATAATAATTGTACTATACTGCTAAATATCATGATCCATCATGCTCTTTCCATGATACTTTCCTCTCTGTCTATTCTCTTGCTTACTGCCCCTTACTATTCTGCTTTTCTTCCTCTAGGCTTGCAACAAATCACAACAAGCAGGTGGTCAAGGGCAACTTCAAAGCGCCAGCCCCACTTGACTTCAGGGTTCAGCCTGGCCACCTCTTTACCCTCTGTTCCTCCCACCTCAACACCTGTGGTTCCCTTAGTTCCACTTTCGAACTAGAGTTATCACTTTTAATCAAATGTGTGGAGTGTGTATTTAGTTTTGTAGCTTGCCCTTTAATTTTATCCACTGGATAGGAATGGACAGAGTCTGTGTTTTGTATTAACAGAAGGATAACTTTATTTGTGAGAAATAGATGTAACATTTACTTAGGAGATCTTTACTTAGGAGATCTGGTATTCAGAACTTTCACTGGACTGGCAGCCTGTCAGGTACCCACGTTTGATGGCAAACTATTGCACTTCCTTCTAATATCTTCCCTATAGCTCATTCACTCTTTGTCCATTCACTAGCCACATCATGGCTCTCAACCTCACTCATGTAGCTTACACACACAGAGCCTTCTGCTCCAGTACCCTGTCATCAACCCCTTCCATTCTTAACTCAACCTTAACTGATTCTCTCCAACTGTCAAGCAACCTTCAGAACCACAGAAGCCCCTTCCATTTCCACTTCCTGCCATAAGATTGGCTACTAGAACATACTTCTCCCATTCCCTCATCCAGCCATCCATCACAGTCATCATTCTTTCATTCCAGTCCCATGAGAGACTGAGATAGAACCACATCTTTTTGCTAACCAGAAAAAAAGTTAGCGAAAAGACACAGATTTACCTTGTTCTCCCATGGGACTGAATGGCAGAAAACTGGAAGAAAGACAATGTCATCAGGAAGCATGAAAGATGCAACCTTCCTGTTACACTGCTGCTTTACTTCAGAGTGTGGTAAGCCCCTTTATCTCTCTTTCCACTGGACCACACCTTTTTCTGAACCCTTTTGCTTCAAGGGTTTCCTTGATTGGTGTTGACCCAATGCTGAAAACATTGTCTGTCAGTCCATAGTCTTGATGGGGGACCACATCGCTGCCTTAGAACAGGAATGGACAACTTGTGGCTCTCCAGATGTTGTGGGACAGCAGCTCCTATCAGCCCCAACCAGCATAGCCAAGGGCAAGGGATACTGGGAGTTGCAGTCCAGCAAAATCAAGAGAGCCATACATTAATGATGGAAAGAATATTTTCCGTAACATGTTTCCCAGTCAGAAAATGGGAGTAATAGAGCAGCAGAACTTCTGTACAATTTTCTCCTGGTATAGCAATATCCCTCATTGTTCTGGAGGATTTTTCTATGCAGAGAAACATGTGGCTTTTTGTTCAAACCTTCTCCTGCTCCACCCCCATTTTCTGCATTAAAAATGTGTTTACTTCAGAGGAAAGGTGTTCTTAGTGTAAAACACGTGTTTTTCTGCACAGAAAAACCCTCCAGAGCACTTTGAGATGTTCAAATACAAGGAGAATACAATGCAAATAAAGTGGTAGTTCTTTATCCTTGCATACAAGGATGAAATAATCAAGAATTTACATCTCTAACATAAGTTGACCTCTTGAAGTTTTGGACTTCAGGCTCCTATAGCTGGGGCCTCTGGTTAGAGATTTGGAGAGCTGAAATCCAAAACTTTAGAAGAACCAAAGTTTCCCCTCACCTTCAGACCCATCCTCCCCCATTCTATCTCAGGCTGTGACTTCAGCATCGAAGTCATAGAATCATAGAGTTGGAAGGGGCCCTATGGGCCATCAGGTCCAATCATCTGCTCAATACAGGATCACTAGCTAGATTCTCCCCAGCAGGTAGCTGTCCAGACTCTTTTGGAAGGAGTCCAGAGAAGGAGAATTCACCACCTCTCTAGGCCATTGGTTCCATTGCTGATGTCCACAATTTTCCCACATGTCTTCCCCCCACAACATGATTTTTGTAACATTTTCCCTGTTTGGGAAAATATAAAATACCTGTGTTGGTATATGCAAGGTATCTCCTGTGAATTCTGAATTCTGTGCCTGGTTGAAATTCATTATATCTTGCATCTTTTGTTGCTGTCTTCTTTCACTGGCAACAACCAAGGAGGACTTTCAGGCTATTCATCCCCATTGCTCAGCCTCTGAGAACCAAGGTAGGTTCTCTTGCCTGCCAACTGCCAGCAAGGAGAGACATACTTCCATCACATTGTTTGGGAAAGTTATTCTTTTTTTTTTTAACTACAATTCTCAACTGACCATACTAGCTGTGGATTCTGGGACTTGTTGTCAGAAATAGTATTTCCTTCCTCCAAGCTCTGTGTCACCAGCATGTGGTAACCATCTTCTCAGGCTCATTTTTTCCTCTTGAGGGTCTTCAGTGGGCTTCATGTCCTGGTGGGGTGTGTCTTTGGATCCAGCACTCCCCTCTTCTCCAAACATCCATTCTTTTAATGGTGTATTCTTACAACAGCACAGAGCTTCACTTTTTGGACTACAGCTTTCAGAATCCCTGTAGTCCAAAAATATGAAAAGTAATCTTTTCTAAGTTCTGCAAGCACATAAAAATAATATATTCAAAAGGAGGTGGAGAAGCTGTGCCATCTAGATGTTGGTGGATTACTATTCTCATCATCCCTCACCACCAACCACACTGATGGGAACTGGAGTCAAATAACATCCATTTTTTAAGAGGCCTATTCAAACAACACGTCTTTCCCTAAATGATGAATAATGTTGCAGATGGCACAAAAGCAAAAGGCCAAGTCAAGGGAAAATAATACCACCTAACGTAGCTCCCAAAGTAGCAAGCTTGTCAATATTTGAGGAAATAGAGGAGGAAAGTCACTAATGTTGCCAGGTCAGGATTCCATAGGATGGAGCTGTGACAGTTAAAGTGGTGTCAAACTGCAGCCTTAGCTTCCAGTGGCAGGAAATTCCACAGTCTGGGAGTAGCTATTGAGAAGGCTCTCTCCTGTGTCCTCAACTAACATGTCTGTGATAATGGTGGAAACAAAAGAGAAAGTCCTTCCCTCCAAATCTTAAAACTGAGGCAGGGACATATTGGGAGATACAGTATGGCCTTTGCAAGCATGTTTGGTGAGAACATAGAAGAGGGGCCTTCTCTGCGCCTGCTCTTGCTCTCTGGAACTCCCTTCCTGGGGAGACTAGGGAGATTTTCAGACAGGCAAAAATCGCCCCTTGCCGCGCGAGCAGCCTCCCGAAACTGCTGCGCGGCAAGGGTCTTTTTCGGACGACGCTGTGCCTCTAGCGAAGCCGTCCGTGTCACTTCCGTGAAGCTTGGGACGGCTCCGCGCCATATTTCAAGCACGGAGGCTGCCCGTGATTGAAATATGACGCGGAGCCGTCCCAAGCTTCACGGAAGTGACACGGACGGCTTCGCTAGAGGCACAGCGTCGTCCGAAAAAGACCCTTGCCGCGCAGCAGTTTCGGGAGGCTGCTCGCGCGGCAAGGGGCGATTTTTGCCTGTCTGAAAATCTCCTAGGATGGTTTCTTATTGAGTGCCTTTTCAGTGGCAAGTGAAGACATTTTTATTCCAGTAGGTTTTGGAAAGTGATTGATTTACAAGAAAAGTATGTGTGTACTGCTTTATTCTTTGTTTTAAATTACGGTTTAAAATGGCGTTAATTTTGTTGTTACCTTAAATACTGTTTCAGGACTTTTTCAGACCTGTCAAAAATAACACAAGCAGCCTTGTCGCATTGCGAGGCTGCTGTGCTGCAGAGTGTCGGTTTCGGATGACGCTCTCCCCTGCCGGTACTGTTGCGGTACCGCGGGGAGATATGAGCATCATATTTCGTTGGTTTTTAATCACGATCAACTTTCGTGCTTAAAAATCGACGAAATATGATGCTCAAATCTCCCCGCGGTACCGCAACAGTACCGGCAGGAGAGAGCGTCATCCAAAACCGATGCTCTGCAGTGCAGCAGCTTCGCAACGCAACAAGGCTGCTTGCATTATTTTTGACGCGTCCGAAAAAGTCCTACATCACAACTTTCTGTATATCTTTCTGCCAGACGTTGACTAGAGAGTTATACTGGAGGATCTCCAAATGCCTAGAGAAGTCCTCCATTGCAATACTGTGGTCAACCTCTGGCAGAAGATGGCTAGCCAGTCCAGGAGTGCAGAAGACAGGGTAAGAAAGCATTATACTTTCAGGTATTTCATAGTCTTCATTTCAGAAGGTCACTTATTCATGACAATCAGCCAATCTCCCTAACAAAAGGAGTTCATTTGGAAAATTTACCATAACTATTAAGGCACTTCAGAGTTCTACATCTAGATACATTGACCTCACCAAACTTCCATTCGTACAGCAGCTAAATACAAGATATTAGAAATGTGATCCTTTTTCAGTGGTGAAATTTTACGTATTTTATTTTGTTGTTGTGTGATTCCACGTTGTCTCCAACTTATGGCAAATCTATCATGGGGTTTTCTTGGCAAGATTTGTTCAGAGGGGTTTGCTATTACCTTCCTCTGAGGCTGAAAGAGCATGAGTTGCCTAAAGTCAGCCAATGGGTTTCAGTGACAAAGCAAAGATTTGAACCCTGGTCTCTCAGAGTCCTAATGCCAACACTCAAACCATTACATTATGCTGGCGTTTGTATTTATTTTACTACTGGAATGTCTTCCAATAAGCTCAAGACAGTGTTCATGGCTCTTCCCTCCACTTTATCATTACAACAACCATGTGAGGTAGGTGACGTTGGGAGAAAGAGAGAGACTGGCCCAAGCCAGTAAGCTCCACAGTGAGACTCCAGAATCTCCAGATCTCAGTCCAACCATCATTTCCTTGCAGAGATACATCCAGTATTGATTTATTCATCTGAGGGTTTCATTGCTGAATTCCTTATTCCACCTGAGTCATTCTTCCGGGCTTTGAGGCACAGTGATATCATCATGTCCAAAATCAAGAGCAATGAATAATAGTCTCTCCAGTACAGAATAAGACAGGAACAACCTGCATTGCAAAGCAAGCATTTAGACAAAAAGCAGATTCAGCACAGAGGGGAATTCACCAGGGAAGGAGAAAGGCACCAAAGGGTGGGGAAAGGAGAGAGAGAACAGAACATCCCAGCAGCTAATTGGGTTTATTGATTGCCTGCTTCCAAATTCTACCCAGTCATGTTTCTCTGATGTAATGCACAGTAGTTCTGTCCATGAGCCAAAGCGAAGCTTAACTCTGTCTCTTCTGCAGAGAAGAAGAACAGAGCAGCCTGGTTAGGAAGGAAAGCTCTGAATCCAATGAGTGATCCTCCAGGCAGCCCAGGAGAAGGAAAGCAAAGGTGGGGGGAAGGACTGAAAGAGTGCAAAAAAAAAGGGGGGGAGGGAGAAAGAGCCAGGCACCCAAAGCTAATCTGGCCGGCCAAAAAGGAGAGCATGAATAAGTAAGAAAGGTGAAGAACCCTGCACTTGCAGAACTGCGGAGAGAGAGAAAAAGACTGGAGGACAACAGACCTACATGATGAGTCACCCGAACAACGATAAGCCTGAAGAAAGCCCACCTCCCTACTCTGAATACCAGCTCTATGAAGAACCTGACCCCCTGAAACCACCTCCGGGGCCAGTGCCCCCTATGGGCTATGGGGCAGTCCCCCCTCTGCCAAGCCAGTACCAACCTTATTACAGTTCACCAGGAGTAGTAGGACCCGATCAGGGTGCAGTCTTTCATCCTCCACAGGCCGTCTTCATCACACCTGTCCAGCCCATCTTTGTGCCTGATTATCTGGCCTACTCCATCTTTACCACGTTTTGCTGTTGCCTTCCCCTGGGCATTGCTGCTGTTGTTTTCTCTCTGCTGGTAAGTGCGTGCGTGCGTGTGTGTGTTTGTGTGTGTGAGAGTGAGAGAGAGAGAGAGAGAGATGCAGTGCCAGTGTAAACAGAGAAGGAAAATTCCCTCTTGCCTTTTGTGATTAGATAGATAGATAGATAGATAGATAGATAGATAGATAGAGCTGTAGGGCCTTTATTAGCATCAGCCACAAGCCATTGCAATAGAACCTACTGGTGAGAACCTACTTTTTTCCAGCTTTGGGGAGAATATGGGTCAGGCAGCGATTCAGTTAAAATCGTGGTGGAGGTAGTCAGGAATTTTTTATTTCTTTAGTGCCCTTCTCCCTCCTTGCCTTATAATAATTCTGGACTTGTGTGATGTGGAGAAGGCAGAGGATTGCTGCAGGAAATGGTCCATTTGTATAGAAAGAACAAGATAGCAGAAACTGTGTGGGTACTGCAGAAAAAGTAGGGCATGGCTCTGGGAAAGCCATCTGCAGGGTGAACTGTGAATCTGTTGGAGCAAAGACAAGCAAGAGTTTCACATCATCTTAAAAGTGTTTACCGTAAACACTGGGGACACCCAATGGATTTCTGATGCCGGGAGGGGGGCTTGATGTGAAATTGAGGGGCATAATAGGTAATTCCTTGTTGGTTTGCTATGCTTTGCTTAGAAAGTGATTCTTGCATATTCACAGCTTGTATTTATGTGCAATGACTTGGCTGTTATGGGAAAGCTGTAAAGCACATACAGTTAGGTCCAGAAATAATTGGACACTGACACAAGTTTTGTTATTTTGGCTATTTACCAAAATTTACCAAAAAATCAAATTACAGTTAAATGATGAATCTGGGCTTAATGCGTAGTCTCTCAGCTTTAAATTGAGGGTATTCACATCTAAATTGGAGGAAGGGTTTAGGAATTGCAGTTCTTTAATGTGTACACCCCCTCTTTTTCAAGAGAACAAAAGTAATTGGACAATTGACTCAAAAGCTGTTTCATGGGGAGGCGTGGGCTATTTCTTCATTATTAGTTCATCAATTAAACAGGTAAACGGTCTGGAATTGATTCCAGGTGTGGCATTTGCATTTGGAAGCTGTTGCTGTGACCCCACAACATGCAGTCAAAGGAGCTTTCAATGCAAGTGAAACAGGCCATCCTTAGGCTGCAGGGGGGGGGGGATTCCATCATAGAGATAGCAGGAACATCAGGAGTGGCCAAATCAACAATTTGGTACATTCTGAGGGAAAAAAGAATGCACTGTTGTGCTCTGCAACACAAAAAGGCCTGGATGTCCACGGAAGGCAACAGTGGTGGAAGATTGTAGAATGCCTACCTCTTGGAGAGTGTTCAGTTGGCTGGGTGTTGTGAAGTGGTTTTTCTTTACTATGGAAAGAATGCTATGATCATCCACCACTGTTGTCTTCCGTGGACGTCCAGGCTTTTTGGTGTTGCAGAGCAGTCTGTAGGGATGCGGTCCCTACCTGCCATATAAGTGTTAACTTTAAGGAGCCTCTCAGAAAAAAAATAAAAGAGATGAAACCATAATGAAACTCTAAGTGGCTGTTCTGTGATGGAGAGTACAGCAGATGGAGTAGCTGGCATTGGGCCTCCTGGCATTGGACCCAGCTAGCCCTACAGGACAGTGCCAAGTGGGGGAGAGATCTCATGAGAGAGGTGGTAACACCCCAGCCCTTACAAGCAGGCAGCCTTAGAGATGGATGGAAAAGAAGTAGCAACTTTAATTTGGCACAAACATGGTTCAATACACAGGGCTTCAAACCCAGACTAAAATCCTGGGCTTGGGTGAATGAATCTGGCTGTTTCAAAACCTTCTTGCCCTCACTCCTTTTAAAACAGTGTAAAGAATACACATTACAATTGAGGAGGGGAAACTACAACAAAAAGGGTTTTGAAAGTTATGATGTCTTCCATGGACAATATCTAATTCTACAGCCCCCCCCCAAAAAAAAATGTAGTGGCCTGTAGTAATAGCAAGTTGCAGCAGCTGCCGCTTGTCTTAATGATGTTTTTGCCCATGGAAACCCCCATGAGCTTCACATCCAAGATGGCAGCCACCATCCTCCCTTCCTTCCAGTGGCAGTGGCACAAGAGGGAGGGGGACCAGGAAGGAGGAAGAGGAGAGAGAGCCCTCCGCCCTTCCCCGGTCTCTGAGGGTGGGGAAAAATGGTATCTGCAGGCACTTGCCCCGCACTTGTCCAGCCAATGAGGGTCACACTTCCTTTACTATCGGACAAGAATTCCTATTGAATCACTTCCTAATGAGGAGGAATGTGCACCCCCCTAGCTGTTTTTCAAAAACTTCAGGAAAAGTTGCAAAGTTGTAGTTTTTGCCATTTTGGGCCCCCTCCTTCCAAATACGGCATAATGATGCTGAATCCCATTAAGACAGGTAGGCTTCTCCTTGAATTCAACTAGGGGTATTTTCACCATTTAGACAATTCCTACATCTGGGGTAAATGATAGAATCATGTGACAATTCTGGATGGACAAATCTCAACAATTATCCAATCTGTGTCTGTAAAAACCCAAGAACTGTTGCAGTTTTTGCTCAGGCAGTGTATACAGTTCAATGTTCAAGTCACTATTTGAGTCTTAGACTGAATCTACACAGGCTAAATAATGTGTCTGTACAGTAGGATCCCTGTATCCACTGGGGAATTGGTTCTGGGGGGTGGATACTGAAACCCATGGATAATAGAGAATGCCACTGAAAATAATGGGACATCTGGTTTAAAATATCATAGAGTTGCCTTGGAGGACCTAAAATGGCTAGAGAAGACACATTTTCTAAGAAGACTCTATGGTAGGTGTGCTGTTTTGTGTCCTGTAGATTATTGAATCAGTGAATAATGAATCAGTGGATATGGGGGTTCTACTGTACCTCGATCCCAGTCCTGTAGGAACACACAATGTTCCTCTTGTTTCAATGTGAAAATGCTTCTTTTTGAGGAATGAGGGGGCAGCAGGAGGTCAGTTTGATGGGCGCTCACCTAGGTCAGGAGGTCACCTAGGTTACCTGATCACTCCTGCCATGGAAGAGTAGATCCCTCATTTGTATTGTTATCTACAAAGGGTGGTGTCACTTGGGGGGGGGCGGGTGTTTGTGTGTGAATCTCTGCACACATACCTTTGCACACATTTGCAGGTCGGCATTTCACCTCCCCCTGCTCTGCCAGCAACACTTTATAGAAGCATAGGTAGGCAATCAGAACAATGGGAAAACAAAGGCTTTTTGATTAAGCAAATATGCAAACTTGTGCACATGTGATGAGAAACCCTCTCAAAAACCTGCAGCTGTTGCAGTCCTGCAACCAGACATAAACCAATATGGCGGAACACATGCATCCCTTAGAAACACCCCCTTGCACCCATGTGGCTACATAATGGGGTTCCTGTGTGGCTTTCCAAACTTATTTCAGTTTAGATTAAAACAGGTGTGTGTGGTAGTAAAGGGGTCAAAATGGAGCAGAGATACTACCTAGCGGAGCTGGGATACAGCCCTCGCGTAGATTCAGCCTAAGGAGATTATCAGACAGGAATGCAAATAGTGTTTCTGTCCCTCAATCTCCAATCCCACCCCTGTCCAGGCACAATAACCCTCCCCACCACACTTACCTTCTCTCCCGTCAACAGGCAGCCCAGGAATGGACAGAGTTCTAATGGAGCTCTGTACACTTCTTGGACTGAAATCCCGCCCATTCTTGCGAGAAGACATGAATTCGGAAAATTCAAAAATAAAAACAAAAATACACACAAAAAAGTTTTTAAATGCACATACCCACACTTTAAAACTTCCAAGTAAACCAGGGAAGTTCTTAAAAAGTGTGTCACTTACCTCGATGTCGCGATCTCACCCAGAAGTGTTCTGGCAGGACCACCCATTGACAAGAATTAGATGGCCTGAGATTTCATGTGTTGACAATGCTGGCACCAAAATGGGATGGGCGATCTATTGATGGCTCAGACTGTCAATAAAAAGAAATGCCATAATGACACCAGTGGAACGCAAAAGGACGGCAACGTCTTTTGCGTTCCGCTGGCAACATTATGGTGACACATTCGCCACATCTGGTAGTCTCCAAAGATTATGGCTTTATTGGTAAATGCCTGATAAATCTGAGACAAAAATGACAAAATCCTATTAGTCCTGACTAAAGCAAAACAACAGAATGAATTGTTGTGCTGTGAATCAACATGTAGGCAAATCCAATGGATTTAATGGACATACTCCAGTCAAAACAATAGGATTTAGGCTTTGATTAGTCAACACAAGGGACCCCATCTTCTGCATGCCAGAGGTGGTCTCCAGTTCCTGATTTTTATTAATCCATCATGTTTCTCTTCCTTTCCAGACCCGTGCTGCCAACTATGCTGGAGACAGCACGACTGCACAAAGAAACTCCAGGCAGGCACTCCTGTGTGCCAACTCAGCACTGGTGTTGGGGATCACAGCTTTGATTGTGTATAGCCTCTTGAAAATGCATGCTTTTAGACAGACAAGCTACCAGCTACCACATAACCCCTGAGGATGTGCTACTTAACATTCATATCCAAAAGATCTCTCTCCACCAATGCACAAGTCAGAAGAATGCTGGTTTGACATCATGCTCTTGGAACTGTTCAATAAGGGGACATGTAGTGGGCTGTTCCACACATGTTATATGAAGCAGGAGGCTTAAGGACTGGAAACAGGACATGTTGTACTTGGCATCACGTAGGATGATCTGAAAATTCCTAGTGACAAATTTGTAATGGCCTGTCTATGTCAAGTGATGAGCACTAGAGGTCTTATATATGTATATTGTATATCTCAGACCAAAAGAATACAAACAGGCACAGGGCAAATTGATTGGTGCCAAGAGGCAAGTGAGAAACACTGGCATGTGAGTAAACAGCACAGCTATTAATTTTCTTAGTGTTGCCAATGAAATGATATTATGATCCCTTTGCTTAAAATTACAAAGCTCAATAATGTTCTTTTTGGACTACAACTCCCACAGTCCAGCACCTTTGGGGCCTCTTTGCAATCCAAAAGAACTATTCCAGACTATGGGAAATCATGAGATATGGTTAGATCAGCCCCTGCTAGGTGCATCTTTTCTCTCTGCCCATTCTCTTCTCTCTCTCCAGAGATCCTTCCTATTCTAGAACCCTTCTGCCAGTCATCTCCTCTTCTTCTTGTTCCTTTGGACTGCTACCTTCTCTGACCTTCCTACCTAAGTTTCCAGACTTCCTTTTGTCTGCCCCCATATTCAGCAATATGTCATGCCTGAAGCCCTCTTTATTCCCTAATTATTTTCCTTCCCTCTTTCTCCCGCTCTCCTGGCTAGACATCCTTTCACTTTCTCTCTCCTCCCCATCCTATAACTCCAAGTAAAATTTTCTCTTTCTGTGCTTTCTCTCTCTCTTTAGTTGCAGTCATCTTCTCCTTTTCTCCTTCCTCCACCACCTCTCTGTCTTCCTCATCTTTTTTTTCTTCCTCTTCCTCCACTTCTCCTACCTACATTCATCATCTTCCATCTCCTTTTCTTCCTTGTCTAACTCTCCAACCATCCATCCTTTCCCACCTGCATCCCAGGAGAAAACCTTGAAGATATCATTGGGATATGTTAATTCCCTACATTTTATAGTTGTAAGCCCCATTAAATTTAATTGGGCTTGCTTCTGAATAGGAATGCATAAATAGCATTCCTTTTGTTGTCTTTATTTAGGCTTATCATCTAGGCCTATCATCATTGTCATCATCATTTCTGGAGCAACACATTAAAAGCAGAGATTGAAAACTTTTGCCTGGAAAAGTTTTCTTTTTATTTTCTTTTTATTTATGTGTTAAAATTAGCACTTTGGAGTGTGTTACAAATAAAGCTTGAATAAGTTTGTTTTTTGTTTGTTTGTTTTTCTGTTCAAAGCTGAGCTTGGAAAACTTTCCTTGTTTAAATACAACTTCCATGTTTTCTTAAAAGCAATGCTTGGGGAAAGTGTTAAGAACAGAACTGAGAAATTTTGGGGTTTATCTGTTCAAAGCAGAAAACTTCCCTTTGGGGGTCACAGTTCCAATGTCGTCTTCGAGAAGTGCTTTCAAAGGTGTTAAAAACAGAGTTGGAAAAAAGTTTGGCTTTTTCTATTTAGTGCAGAGCTTAGAAAACTTACTTTTTACCAGAGAAATATTAACTCAGTAGTTAGGCTTTGTTTTTATTTCAGTGGCATACTCTGAGGAACTGTTATTGACATTTGATGCATTGCACTTAATAACATCAAAGGGCCTACCCATTGTGACATCACCAGGGGTCATCCCAAATTCTTGGGGTTTGGCCTGGGAAGGTCCTGACTTGCCATATCTGGGGGTGGGGGAAGTTCCTTTTTGACAAATCCACATTTGTCATATGGTAGCTTCACTTCTCCACCTTTATTCCAGAGCATTATGATTGGTAAATAAAATTTTAAAAAATACAAGTAGCATCAGTCTTTGACCCTGAATTGCGTAAAAACATGTTTTGTAACAGCTATGATAAGGGCAGACCTTTGGCATCATGGCAGAGGGCTTCCCAGACCAGAATTTCCTTTCCAAACATTTCCAGTAAGAAACTTCCAGAGGTTTACAAGCAGGTTAGGAACTACTGCCTGGAATTCTCCTCAAAACAGCACTCAGTCCGAAACTCATGGGCAAGGAGATAATGGAAGTAGTTCATCATTGCCCTGACTGCAACTGATCTTTTGTGTGGTATGCTGCCTGTAAAACAGGAAGGATGCATTTTGCCATTGCAGTTGCATTTGGTAGACTCCAGGAAAACATTGCAGTTACATTTGGTAGACTCACGAAATCAGGAACAATTCCTTCCCCAATTCCTTCTGAAACACAAGCCTTGTCCCATTCCTTCAGGATACCAACGCTATTTGAGAGTCCAGAGAGAGACACCCTTCTAGCCTAGTGTAGCTTATCTTTGGGCTTGTTTACATTGGCCAAATACTCCAGCTTTCCCCCGTTTCAGAGCCTGTAGCCCAAACGATGCAGGGCATTTACCCTGATCTGCACCCCAGGCAGTCCAAATGACCCCCAGGGTAGATCCAGGGATGGAACAGGGGAAGCCAGGATATGGCCTTTTACTGTATTTTTTAAAAAATACCTGATTTACTCAATTTCAGCCAGATTGGGCCCTGCATGTCTGCTGAAGCCCATCCTAAAGCCACCAGCTCCTTGGCTCTCCCGGAAGCCAGGCAGGAGTCCTGAAGCATGTGAGCAAGGCTGGTTGCATGCAGGGGGCCTGCATTCACATGTTGCGGGACCCCTGCCTGGCTTCCATGTTAGCGGGAAAATGGCGGCAGCTTCAGCAATGAGCCAATGTCCTATTTGGACTCCGACCTGTTTTCTGTAGGTGGGTGAGGGGAAATGGGCCACCTCCACAGCCATGATATGCCAGCAGGGAACTGGTGTATCCTGGCTAGTGAAGATAAGCCCTTTGTTTTTCACATAAAGTTTTCAATGCTCTGATTACTTCCTGTCAGGATTATTGCAGTGCTCTCTAGATAGGGCTTCCCTTCAAGATGGTCCAGAGAGTGCAGCTAGTACAGACTGCATGTGTTGCAGGAGGTTGAAATCTCTGCATTAGCTGCTATTCAGCTACCAAGCCCAATTCAAGGTCTTAGTACAAGCATACAAAGCCCCTAATGGTTGAGCCTGAACTGTCACCATGGTGGACAGTATGTACCAAAAGACCCCATTGAGACTACCATTAGCTGCTTTCAGCTGCAGAAAGAATAGTACAGTATGACCCCATATCTGAGGGGGATTGGTTCCAGGGGGGCCCCATGGAGAATGAAATCTGCAGATAATAGCAAATGCCTGCCCCCGCCCCCATGACCACTGCCACCACCAGAGCCATCCTAAGGGGTGAAGGGAGAAGAGAGGTGAGATCTCCTCCTCTCCTCTCCTTCCTTCACCCCTCCATTGCCACTGCTGCCACCAGAGCCATCCCAGAGGAGAAGGGAAGCGAGATCTCCTCCTCCGCTCCCTCCCCCCACCCACCCCCTTCCGCTGTTGCAACCAAGGAATGGCGAATCAGCAGATACGGGTATGCTACTGTACTTGGATCTCTTCTTGCATTTCCCAGAACTATTGTCATCTTTGAATCTCTGTTACACTCAACTCGTGATGCAGTACACTGGGACAAAGGAGCAAGGTCTTGTATAGTCAGAGTGCTGAGACTTACCAGAGACATTGATGTCATTATCTGCTATCTCCCTCAAGATTTTCTGACTCCTTTCTATTTAGCTGCAATCCTCACAGGAGTACTATGAGTAACAGAAGCCAATTTGAGAGGCTTTGAAGGGAAAGCCAGTTAATAGCCAGAGTCTAATCCATCAAGTTCAAAGCAAGAAATGAGCAGGGAGATTCCAAAGGGTAAAGTTGAACAAGTCTCAGGGTCAGACAATGATACATCAGTCACAACTAGGTTTGAAGATACACAGATTGGCAAACAGGGCCAGAAACTCAAGCATTGTGTCCAGTCCTGAATGATTTCATTCCCCAGTACTGACCCATTAGGAATTACCAATCAGTTAGGGAGGCTCTGTATTTAGTACCCTTGATGCGTGTAACCTGTAGGGGAAACCAACTATGTCAGGGCCTTTTCAGTAGTGGTACACTGGCCATGGAGCTATTTCCCAGTAAAGATCCAGAACCCCCCTTCCCCATACAATTTAAGCTCCCATGGGAGACACATTCATCTGTATGAACCTTTTGAGATAGGCAATGGCTATGTTAATTGATTTGTGGGTCTTTGTGGATGGTTTTGTTGTATTTTATAATGACCCTGTAAACTCAGAATTATGATTTTATTGTGTATTAACTGTGGGTTAGCCACTGTGGGATCTGTGCAAGGAAGGGTGAGATAATAAACAAAAAAGATATAAATAATGGCCAGAATCCTGTTAGTAACATAATTCAAGTTTATGTGAATGTCTTGCTTTGGACAGGATGCAAGGGGCTAATTGCAACCCAATTGAACTCCACTCAAAACCTCCCTTCCCAGGCAGCTGTCAGGCCTTGGTAGGGGGCTTGCTATGACTGTGAAATGGTCTGGGGAGGATGAACAGAGTGCAGGATGTGACCCAGCAGCAAGGACTCCCTGCTGTTCCAGCTACAGTTCTCCAGGGAGAGAGAAAGGGACTTAGGAGACTGTGGACTTTATCAGACAAGCCTCTAAAAACGTTCTTTTGGCACCATATTTTACACTATCTTTCTGCCAGCAAAAGAACCCAAAATATCAAACGTTGCCATGATATCATGAAAAAGCAGCCTTGTACTTCCATGTTTGCTGCTGAGTGTGATCTCGGCAGTTCTCGTGAGAAGACGCGAGTGTGCTTAAAAGTCTAAAACCAGCTAAATTAAAAAACAAAACATACACACAAGCACTGAAACACTTAAAAACTTGCATGAAACACAGGGAGGTTCATTAAAAGAGTGTCTCATGGCTAATTTTCATGTTCCCACCTGGAAGTGTTCTGGTGGGGATCGCCCATCGAGGCTGGAATCGTGCCAGCAGAATGGCAGCCCACAGCCACTGGGAAAAAAAATCACGGTTGATCTATTGACAGCTTGGCCCAACAATAAAAAAGAAAGACTTATTGACCACACAAATCATGAAAGCATGACATCTGGACATCTGGTACTGGTGCCCTTTCATGTTCATTAGGCATCATTATGATGGAGTATTTGCTGCATCTGATAAAGTCTTGTGTAATGCTTTTTTTCCTGACATGATCCCAACCACAGTTAAAGGCATAGCAGTCAAAGCTAATGGACAAGTTGGCAGCCCTGCATAGCGGTAGCAGTTGATTCTGCAGAAGTGTTTAATAATAAAAACAGAGAGTGAAAATAAGGACATTGAAAGTACACATTACCACTATTTTATTTTCTATTTCCCCCTTTGAAATGAGTAGGGCCCAGTACAGTACAACATCCACTGCTTAACAGGGTAATCCTTGTTTTTTGTTTTTTTTAACATTCTGCCCCTAACAAATCCTGACCTCTTTTTCTCTCTCATGTTTGCTTTTTCAGGGGGGTGTGCCACTTTAAACAAGTTGCTAGGATGTGTTATTGTTTTTCCTCTGGGCTCACTTTTCAATTTCTTCCCTGAGGTCTCAAGAAGTTCTGTCTTGTGGTCTTGTGGTCTCTTCCAACCCTTTGATTGTACGATTCTATCCTTGGTAAGAATTCAGTATTACATTTTCATTTTCACCTGTGATGTGGTGGAAGGTGAGTGTTAGTGCAAGAAACCCTTATAGACATTCCCCCACCCAGTACAAATTTGTTGATCAGAGTTATTCATTGCCCAATTTCTCATTCTACCCTCCTCACTCCTCTGGGCTGCAAGGCACAGTGTTGTCATTCTGTCCACAAGCCACAGCTATCATTCAGAGTCCCTTAAGCTCTGAGGCAGAGCAGCCTGTATTGCAAAGAAGAGCTGGTAAGAAGAGCTGAGCAGGTTGGTACTTGGGTTTCACCAAAGAAAGAAGGTAAAGAAGGCACTGTAGTTGAGACCAAGAACAGAAATCAGGTCACCCCTATAGTGAACTAAAGAGATCAGAGAGGGTTGTGGAGAACTCAGAAAGGAGAGAAGTCTGCATTTGGTGAAGTGAGAACAAACAAGGAGAAGAGGAGACCTGCACTATGAGCCACCCAAAGTACATGAAGATTGAAGACGACACTCCTGATGCTTTGAATCCACCTCCCTACTCTAATCTTCCTCATGGGCCAGCACTTCCTATGGGCTATGGAGAAACTCCCTCTATGCCATCCCAGTATCAACCATATTATAATCCGCCTGGTGCAGGAATCAACAATGGACCAGTCTTTCAAACTTCACAGACCATTGTCATCTCAGGTGTTCAACACACCAATGAACCTGATTACATGGCTTACTCCATCTTCACCATGATTTGTTGCTGCCTTCCTCTGGGTATTGCTGCCTTGGTCTACTCTATACAGGTAATTGTATCTATCTGCCTGTTTGTGATAGACAGAGTGTGTGTGAGTATACCCATTACCATTTCTGATAGTGTAGTAGGGACTGATTTTATTAGACTACTGGAAGAAGTCTGGCCTAGAGATGTAAAATTTCCAGAAATTTTGAAGCCATGGGGGGGAAACTGACTTTTTTCTGTGTACTTTTTCAGAAAAAAAAAATGGAAATTTTCAGAAAAATTGAAAAAATGCAACGTTAGCACTTTTTACAGATTGAAAGTCACTCTGTTACTTTAGAAACATAAAATATGACTATACAATTTGATTTGGCATAAAATTATCACAGCTGGTATATTCCATAATCAATTTTCTTCCCCCTTTTTTCCTTCATTTTTTTTTTGGGGGGGGGAAGGCTTCAGGGGAAAATATGGGGGAAACCCAGGTTTTTTTCTGAATTTTTCCAGTTTTTTTTCCTGGGACTTCACAACTCTAGTCTGGCTCAAAACACTGGTGTGGATGAGTGCTGCACAGAGTTTGTGGTTATAGAAGTAGAGTTCCACAAGTGTAACCCTTTCACACTGGCCTAAATCCTATTGTTATTCCCAACATAAAACATTGAATAAACTGGATTTGCCTATTCATTGACTCACCATTCAACAATTCATCCAATGAGTTACTCTAGTTGGGACCAACAAACAGGATTCTAATTGTGCAGCTATGAGTTTTTCAATGGTGCAAAACTATTCATTCGTTCCTTCAACATACCACTTTATTCACTCAGATTGCAGAAACAGCCACAGTGTGCATTCCCCATTGCACAACAGGATGATAAGCAGCAACACTGGCAAATTCACAATCAATAGCACAATGGTGGTGTTTTGCAGAAAGGCGTTGGATTGAAACCTCTTTGAACACTCCATATATATATATATATATATATATATATACACTCCTTATAGGAGTATAGAATTACATTATGCAAGCATGACGTAGACTGTCAGCCACAGTCTATTTTGAAACCAATTTGGAACTACAGTAACACCCCATATCTGCTGATTCGCCAACACTGATTCAATTATCGATGATTGGTGACAGTGGGGGGGGTGGATGGGGGAGGGAGAGGAGGAGGCTTCCCAATGGTTCTGGTGGCTGCAATGGCAAGAGGGAGGGCAAAAAGAGGGGAGGGGAGGTCTTGCTTACCTTCTCCCTCGCCCTCCAGGATGGCTCCCATTGACGTCAATGATGGAAGGGCAGAGTTCTCATCTCCCTTCTCCCTTGGCCCCTGCCCCCAGGATGGCTTCCATTGAGGGCAATGGTGAGGGGGGTGGAGTTCTCACCTCCCTTCTTCCTTCACCCCCCAGGCTGGCTCCCATTGATGGCAATTGTGACAGCGGGGCAAAGGGAGGGGAGGAGAGTTCTCACCACCCTTCTCCCTTCACCCCCCCATGGGATGGCTCCCATTGACAGCAATGGTAATGGGAGGAGAGACAAAGGGAGGGAAGGAGAGTTCTCGCCTCCCTTCTCCCTTCACCCCCCCCCCATGGCTTCTGTGGCAGCAATGGCAACAGGGGCATTTGCTATTAACTGTGGAATTCATTATCTGCGGGGGGGGGGGGCTGGAACCAATCCCCCGTAGATATGGGAGTACTACTGGATACCAAACTGTCCCTACAACAGTTATGCTGTAAACAATCCTTTAAAATTAGCAGTAAAGAAGTTGTAAAACATCAATAAAATAAAACCCATAGTGTGGGTCTCCCGAAGTGAAGCACATCAAGGAAGAGAAAAGGGACCAGCCTGCATGATATTATTCCCCAGTCCGCCTCACCGTATGACGAGAAGTGCCTGCACTGCCCTGAAAGAAATGAGGTTATGTCAGGCAGCCTCTAAAAGCCATGTGTCACCACATGCAGATGTAACATTTCAATCTATCTTAAATGCAGAAAATCTTGTAAGACTAGAGACTTTATCAGACACATAAAATATGGCATCATAATGATGGCACATAACCGTGAAAGGGTGTGCATATAGATGATGTTGCCCTTTCATGCCCTTTCCCTGCCAAAACCCATCATTTTTTATTGAGGGCTGAAGCTGTCAATAGATTCCCCATGGCACTTTTGTGCTGGCATTGCTGGCTTCTGAAACCTCATGCCATTGTACTCACGTCAATGCAGCATCAATGACTGGTCCAGTGCAAAGCTTAGACCAGTGGCCCTTAATCTTTTCTTTACCAGGGACCCCCTTTAAATATCTTTTGTTGCCAGGGGCACCCAAGACTTAATTTTAAACAAATTGTCCAAATGCATAGGTTGAAGGTTAGATTGCAAACTATGAAAAACATGCAGCTACGTATCCTTTCAAAAAGATCAATCTAGAGTAAGCATACGTGGCTCTGAACCAGACTAGTACAAGTGTGCATGGTGGATGAAGTTTAATGATCCCCTCCACTGATTTTATACAAAACAAAACAAAAATCTCCACTTTCCCATGCCTTGAAAGCAAGTTCCACAGCCTGGGAATAACTAGCAGCCTAAGACAGTAGTTCCAGTCTAAGCCAATTGGATTGCTGGTAATAAATGCCATATGGCCCAATACAAAAGGAGTCATTGTTGACCAATGCAAGGGGCCGCCCACCTCTACATGCCAGAGATGTTGTTCAGTTGCTTTTCCCCACCTAATCCACTGCCTCTCTTTCTTTATCCCTAGACTCAAGAAGCCAACCGTGTTGGAAATAGCATGCTTGCTCGGAAGAATTCGAGGCTGGCACGCATCCTGGCTAACACAGCACTAGGGATTGGCCTTGGGTTCCTGGTTCTGAATATCATCATTTTTGTGATCATTTCTACCCACTCAACAAACTGAGCCACTAAACTTAGGGTATACCCCACACTAACAGGGTGTTCCTGTGCTAAAACCCTCCACCTAATGCCACCCTCCCCTCCACCCCATGAACATCAGCACTACACCAGTCAGAGAAGTCATGGCTTTCAGTTATGCTCTCTGAACCCTTCTCTCCAGAAAGGGACTTGCTATGAGCTGGTACACACATGCATGGTCATCATTTGACTTCCCTACACTTGACTGGATGACCAAGCAGGCAATGTGTGAATGGCAAAGCATTCCCCTGTTCACAGTTGCTCTGATGCAGCTTCAAATGCAATTTTCTGATGGTATGAAACACTGACATTCATCATCTCTGTCAGATGATGAACATGTATGATCCACCTTCAAAATGAAACACAGATAATGTAAACTCACATCATAGAATGGGGGCAGAAAACTGTCTGGCACTAAAGATCACATGAAAAATGTCACCTCAATTGATGATGGGACAACACCCATGTTCATGACTGCATAGTTGCCAGTGATAAAAGGTAGTGAACCTTGTTGGTATCCTCAACCAATGTAAACCCATTAAATTGAGTATGGAATGGTGGGTCAAAACTTATGTAAATCCCATTGGTTGAAACAGACCAACATATATAATAATCCATGCCTTTAAATCTCTGAAGAAGAGATCATCTCCTGCCCAGTGCAGCTATCCCTTCTGTCCATTCTCTTGACCAACTGACCTTCCAAATCCAATTTCTTCCTCCAGTTGTTCCCATCCCTCAGACTTCCTCTGAATTGCTCCTACCTGCTTAGGCTCTTCAGCTCTCTTTGGTCTGCAATCTCTGCATCCCAACATTTCACAGATGAAAACAAAAGCAGGCCTCTTGTACCTATTTGCATTAACTCTAGTTGCTACCCAGACTGCTTGCTTCCATTCCTCTTTGGATCTATTACACATCTCTCTTTTCTTTGAGGCTTAGTAGATGAGAGAAGGGAAAGGAAGCAACACTACAGCCCAATAATAGCATCATTCATTTTGCCTTATCACATAACGTAAGCATTCAACAGCTGTTCTTCCATTCCATTTTCATGGGAGATGGTGGTAAATGTGAGTCTCTTTTTTAACAGTCATAGTGTGATAAGGCAAAGTAGGTTATGCTATTATCAGGTTGTACTTCCCTCATGTGATAAGCCTCTTTGAAAAAAGTTTTAGTATGAATTAGAGGCATGTGATTGTTGTTTGTTGCAAAATAAGAGAACAAATGTTAGTTTCCAATACTTCACACAATTAATTTGCAATGTACAACTACAAAAACCTTTCTCTAAGGACTTTATAACACTACACTGTTATAGTACTATTGTTCTACTGCCTCCAGTGGAATTCTGGGGTTTGTAGTTTAGTGAGGCCTAAGAGGTCTCTGCCTGAGAATTCTAAATGCCCCTCCCTAAACTGCAAATCCTAGGATTCCATAGGAGGCAGCCAGAGCAGTTAAAGTGGAATAATAGCACTATAATAGTGTAGTGTGATAAAGTCCTAACAAGCAATGTCAAATGAACAAACTAAGAAATAAATGCCTAGTCTATAAACACATGCGACAAGATGATCCCTCTAGCACCCAACTGGATGTTGTGGGTTTAATGGATTGTGTCTATTTCGGCTGATGCAGAGAATGGTTTTCCAATGTTATTTAGCCAAGAGAAGCTATCAGATTTATTAAAGAGCTTTGAAACACCTACTTTTTGTTATCTCATTTATCTTCATGTACCAAACACCTGTCATTGTGATAGGTGAGGTGTGTCCACCTGTTCTAGAACCTTGGGGAGGTGGAGCAAAGTTGCATGTAGAAACAGTTCAAGAAAGCATCTCCACTGGGTCTTAAACTAGGGAGGGGATGCCTTTTCCAGCATGCATTTTGATGCAAACCTAACAAATTCTCATTTTGAAAACCAATGTGCAAAACCAAAAAAGAGTTCTATATTGTCACCTATCTAGATTTTTGTTTGTGTGGGACTTCTTAAAAAAAAACTTCATCCAAAAATATGTATATTAACAAAAAAGTGTGCACAAAATAATGTATATTGGGGTAGGGTGCACAAAACGTGACAACCAACTCCCCCCCCCCCAAAAAAAGCATTGCATGTCCAAAGGAGATGCCAGACCCAGGTAAATACAGTAGGACCACCATATCTGCTGGGGATTGATTCTGGGAGCCCCCATGAATACAGAAAACTGTGGATAATAGTGAACGCCACTGAAAGTAATGGGTCCTCTGGTTTAAAACACCATAGAGTAGTCTTGGAGGACCTAGAAAATGGCTAGAGAGGACACATTTTCTAGGAAGACCCAATGGTAGATGTGCTGTTTTGTGTCCCGTGTATAATTGAATTAGTGGATAATCAATCAGGAAACAAAGTGGATTTTGCTTAGTTTCTACAGTACAAGCATACCCCAACTAACAAAGCCTCTGAAAAAGACGGTTCTTTTTACAAAGTCTTTTGTAAATGGAAATTATTAGAAAAGTGGACTGGTGAAAGGGGAAAAAAATCATCCCTGGTTGCTTGTTGGAGTAAGCCTTGAAGTGTTCTTTAGAAGATTTCAAAGGTTTTTCTTTACTCATTTAATGCTTACCTGAACTGGTTGTTTCATTTTACATGTGTTTATATCCATGAAAGCTCCTGTGAAAATGAAAAGAAAAACCAGTTAATCTTGCATTCATATCCATAAAAGCTCATGCAAAAAGAAAAGCCAGTTAAAGCTTAAAGATGCTGCTATATTTCTTTCTCTCTTTTTTTTCTCATTTTTTCCCTCCTCCCTCCTTCCTTCTTTTGTTTTGTTTGTCTCAGTTATTGATTTCATTCTTCCATATTGTGTCCGCTCCTTTTTCTCAGCAGTAATGCATGGCGGTTTTGTCCAAGAGCCAGCACAATACTTAAGAGTCCCTTATAGACAGAAGCAGAACAGAGTGCCTTGTTCTGTAAGTCGAGCATTAAGCTCTCTCTCACACACACAAAGATGCAGTAGGATCCATTAAGTACCACAGTAGAAGGAAAGCAAAAGCCAGGAAAAGGACAGATGGTACAGCACAGGAGAAAGATCAGGACACCCCACAGCTGATCAGGGAAGCCAAAAGAAGGAACCTGGAAAACTAAAGAAAGCAAACTTGTACTTGGAGGACAGCAAAGGAGAGGAGAGCAGGCCTGCATGATGATCAATGCACACTATGAGAAAATTGAAGGCAATGCCTCCATCCCTCTGAATCCGCCCCCCTACTCTGAAGAAGAGCCTTATCCACTGGGACCTTCTGCTGGGACACTGCCCACGCTGGGCTATGAAGTCATTCCCCCTGTGCCATCTGAATACCAACCTTATTACAGTTTACCCAGAGAAGGATGCAACCCCAGGGCAGCCCTGTATCCTTCTCAGGCCATCTTCATCACGACTGTCCTGCCTCCCAGCGTGCCTGATTACATGGGCTACTCCATCTTTACCATGGTTTGTTGTTTTCCACCCCTGGGTATTGCTGCCTTCATTTGCTCTCTAAAGGTAAGTTGGAGGGAGAGAAAGAGAGAAATGTAGAGTGAGTTAGTTCTAGAATAATGCACAGGTGGGGTGGGTATTTTGTCTCTCTCATCTTTTGCGATGGCCTTAGTGATGGTTCTTAGAAGAATATGGGGCAATGACTTGTCTAATATTGGGGAGAATCAGGACTTCTGGATTCCATTAAAAGTGTGTTTCTCTCCATCACTCAAGCACTTGTGGTGTGAGGTTTACGCTACTACAGGGAAGAGATTCAACAAAATGGAAAGAATGATAAAGCACAAAGTGAGTACTGTTTGCAGAGAGAGGATGATATGAATCTTGTTCAGGCTCATGTGCATTCCAGGATATTCCAGAAAGTCAGTTCTGTTAGTCTGGTGCAGCAAAAAGAAGCAATTTTTTACCAGCAGGTTTATTGTGACATCCCCCCAACCCGTGGGCTACAGCAGTGTTTTACGTCAACCACGACATGCCACTTGTAAACTCATGAATCCAAGGGTTGTTTTGGAAGTTATTTTAATCTGGGATTGGCTAATATTCCTAGAACTGGATGGATCAGACGATCCTTCAGTGAGGAGCAATTTCTCACAGCTGCTGTGCATGTTGCCACTCAGCAAGATGACTTCCTAAAATATCCTGCCCAGCTTTTCAAATCAGGAGCTGGTTCACTACTTGGTAAAAAGTTCAAGATGACCACCTTGCCACATTCAGGCTGTGGTAAGTGGTCAGTTGCCTTTTTATACTCAGATGTTGTTGCTGTTGTTGCTAGCCATAAATCCTGTTATGTCTTTGTAAGTGGACTTGCATCTGTGAGAATTAGAACTGAACAGTTGCGTAATGTCTGTATCCAGTAGAGGGCTGCTGTTACGTCACTATGTAGCAGAGCCAGCAAAGTGTCTGATGCACAATAGAACCAATGCACAACTGGATCAATGTGCATCTGTCCTGATGCACAGCACATCAGCCCTGATGTACATTGTGCACCAATGCACATTGGGAACTCTTGTTGGTGTCCCATTAAGCATTTTTTGCAATTCAGGTAAAGCGTTTCTTAGCACCCCTGCTATGTAGCTTGGTATATGTAAAGTTATATACCGTAGCAAGTTATATAGGAGTCTAGCAATCATTATCATTATTGTCCCACCTTTTCTCAATATTGGGACGCAAGGCAACTTACCATATGCATGCCATACACCAGGCACATCAGAGGTCCAATTGGGCTATTCCTATCCCTATTCTGGACCGTCAAGTGAGGGTCCCCTCTAACATCCCGGTGCATGTGCCATGCATTCGATGGCACTGAAGGGTGACCCTCCTTTTGAATATGGGCTACATGCATGAGAAAGTACTATAAGCAAGAACTTGGACTTTTAAAAAGAACTGAATATCTAATGTAATTGTATTATGATTTCTGTTCTAGCATATTTTTAATGGCTTTACACATCAGTAATGAACTTTTCAGATTTTTGCCATATGATTAACATAGATTACTATTAGCACACATACAACACAGTGTCTAAGGATTTTATCAGACACGGCAAATATGGCATCATAACAACACCCAATGAATGGGAAAGCGCACCCATTTCACATGACATCGTGCTATGGCATTCTGCTGCTGTAAAAACAGTGTTCAGGGCTCTGATAGTGCAGAAAAGTGGGAATGTTCAGGCTACTGATGGGCATCATGGGGGACACATTTTAATAATAATAATAATAATAATAATAATAATTTATTTATTTATACCCCGCCCCTCTGTTAAAACAATCGGGGCGGCTTACAAAATTTAAAATACAATACAAATAAAATCCCTAAACACCCCCCACCCCCACCCTCCCCCATAAAAAATATTAAACAGATATAAATTAAAAGCAATGGATCTAAAACCACATTTAAAAACAATAAAATACAATAAATGGCCAGCGGGCTAAAAGAGGCCAGGATCCCCTGAGGCCGGGATCTAATTAGGAAAGGCCTGCCGAAAGAGATCCGTCTTTAGTGCTTTTTTAAAGCTACTCAGGCTTGTCATCTGACGGATCTCATTTGAGTAAAAGGGAAATGTAACCTGCACTCTGGGATGCATGGGCTCAAGTGTAAGGAAAGGAAGGACCTTTGGGGCTGATCTGGACCTGGCTCCCCCACCCTCAAATTCTATGTCACAGGGCTCGGGGGAAGTAGCAGCCTGGGAGGGTCTCCCTGGTCAAAGTGACTAGCCAGAATTAGACCATAGGATTAGGGGAGGGTATCAAAGCCTGGGTGCCCACACATTTACAGTTCAGGTGATGGATGGGAAGGACCCCTGGCCTCAGCGGATTTCCACTCTATCTAGGCCTCACTGCAGAATGTGGATAATAAGTTTAATAAATGTGCCCCCTAATTTACCCCCTTACTGATGCCCACCTCTCTCTCTCTCCTCCCTGAACTATCCATCTTATCTTTCTTTTTGTGTCAACCCTTCACACCTTCCTCTTCCTTTTGCTCTCTTTTCTCACTTTCTTGTTTTCTTTCCCTCTTCTCCCCATCTCTGCCCTTACTCATTCTAAGGTCAATAATTCTTATGACAGTAAGGAGATTTTCAGATGGGGTCAATATTCCGTGGCAGGCACGGAACAGGGTCAAGAAAGGGGCTCCCTTTCAGACTATGTCAACCCGTTCTATCCTGCTCCCATCCTGCCCCCGTGCTTCTCCCAGAGTATTCTATTCACGATGAAACACCCGTTCCATGTCTGTCACGGAATTAGGGGTGTGCAAACAGGAGCCCTGTTCCTGTTCTGAGATAACAGCCACGGGGGAGGAGGTCCATTCCCAGCACTTCCAGGCATGATCGGGACATCCAGGTAAGTGGCACCCTTTTTTCCCCCTCCCCAGGTTACTTGTAATTTTTTTCTGTGTTTTTGTGCTTTGTTTTTACTTTTGACAGTTGGGGGGGTTAAAAGTTTTAAATTTGCTGCACACTCGTATTCTCGCAAGAACGGGCACAATTTCATTTGCTGGTCATAAATGCAGCCTTACAATGGCTGCATTTACAACCGGCCAGTGAGGGGAGGGGAAGAACATTCCTGCCGCGGAATGAAGGTAAGTGTATGAACATTTTTTTTTATTCCATGGCAGGAATGGGAATGGAGGTAGCAGGGCAGGAATAGGGTATTTGGCCCCATCTGAAAATGTCCTAAATGAGGAGAGGTGACAATCCCCCCAGAGGCTAAAATTGTTACTTTCTGAGACTATGGGCTCATCCATACAATGATAATATTCTGCATAGAATTCATAGAGAGTGTCCGATGTGTCCAAATGTGATCCGTAAGAGATTCACAGTATTCAGAAGGAGTGGGGGGCTAAAACTCCACAAACCACGTGGTAAAAGGATTCACGGTTTTCCCCAAAGTTTCCCAGAAAATGCGTGTAGATGCACATTTTCACACATGTGGCTGCAGGTGTGGCATTTTTGCTCTATTGCCCTTTATCAGAGTGTGTGGCTGCTCCATTTGAATAAATATGAATGGATGTGAATAGGCAAAAAAAGGTATAGGCAAAACAACGTCTCTGTGAATGGATGAAAATGTGCACCCACTCACAGTATACTATTGTGTCTAGACAAGCCCTACAGCTCCTAGAGTATTCCAGCTAGTAAGGCCAGTGTTCATGGTGTTTCACAGATTCTGGAAGTAGTAGACAAAATTATTTTTTTTCAAGCCCTGCTTTTCCCCATTTTGCCTGCCTTCATAGACCAGAGAATAATACACAAACAGTTAAATAGCAGTGGAGGTGGGGAGAGGTGTCACCAACGATCATATCTATGTCTGCAAAACTTCCAATGTGATGTTACTTAGAGTATAGCATCCAATACCCAAGTCTGACTGTTACTGTTATTTCCTATGTTCCATTAGCAAACCACTGGGGTTTCTAGTCTCAGGAACTGACTCTATGAGACAAAGGGTTCTTTGTTAGCCAAAACAATACAGCTTTGTTCTCACCACCAGTTGAGAAGATAAGCCATGTTTTCCCACTGCCTTTTCTTTTTCCTGATTCATGACTCATCTCCCTTTCTCCCCAGACCCGAGAAGCCAACCACAGCAGCGATGGCACAGCTGCTCAGCGAAACTCCAGGCTGGCACTCATTCTGGCCAACACAGCATTCGGTGTGGGGCTGGCACTCTGGATTGTATCTATCACAATCGTTCTGTGGTGATCCTTGCTAACCAGGCAATCAGCCTTCAAGAACAAAATAACCTCCGCTATGCATTCATGATGTTCCAATCCTAAGCAATCTCCCCATGCCTTACCTTAACATCCTGCCCTTTGGATCACACCATGAAGGGATGTGCTATGTGGTGGTTCCCACCGGTATCAACACTTTGCGATTAACATCCATTTGACGGTGACAACCAACAATGGAATGGGTGGACCGCAAAGCATTTTCATTTGAGACAGCATCAAATAATTGGATGAAATTCCTAACAAATGACAGATTTGCAATACTGTAATCCGTCCACACCCACGATCGAACTTCAGATATTTTCTACCTCTACAATAAGCAAACAGGAGGAAGCATGTAAATTGATCAGTGCTAGTGTGGTTTATTTTGGCCAAGCCTGGCCTCACATCGGGAGGCATGGAGACGCACTATCCACAATGCTGCAGCCTTATTTGAGAACTCACGACGAACAAGTCTTGAAGAGAAACGACAACGCAGAAAGAATCACAACCCAAAAACATCACCCAAGGAGACCTTCTGCTGTGCTTTTTGCAACCGGACTTGTTTATCTCGGATTGGCCTTTTTAGTCATCAGCGCGCTTGCAGAAAGTGCGGGATGAGTCCTTCCTGAATCTTCGTTTGCGAAGAAAAGCCAGAGAGAGAGAGAGAGAGTGGTTTAGTAGTTAGAACTAGGACTGGGCCTCACTAAATCCAGATTGTAATCCCTGTTGAGCCATGAAGCTTGAGCCAGTCATCCCACTTTCAATTTAACCTACCTCACAGTGTTGTTGTGAAGATAAAAGTGGGGACTGTGTATTCCTTGGAGGAAATGTGAGGAATTTCCTCCAAGACAACAAATGGACAACAAATCCATCACAATGATGATGATAATCAGAAACATTGGATGGTTGGACAATGTCCACATGAATTCCATTAGTATTAATAATGAAATACCATGAGATGAGTTTGCATCACCTCCTTCAAAGTGCACCTACCCATTCTCTCACCCAGATGTCCTTTTGCTTTTAGATTCTTCCTCAGCTTTTTCACCTGGCTCTTGTTCTCTGCACCCATCCTTTGTTTGACCTCCTAAGATATTTCCTTGGTGTGCTACCCATTCAGGACAACCTGTCATTGATAAAGACAGGGAAAGGAAACACTCTAGTTCTTACAGCTCAAACGACTTCCTACATTCTGCCCCATCCTCCTAGAGGTTGCTGGACTTCTGGAATGGCAAATATGTGGCCCTTCAGATGCCTTTGGACTGAAATTTCCAGCAGCCCTAGCCAGCATAGCCAATGTTGAGGAATCATTAGAGTTAAAATCCAAAAAGCATTGCATGGCCACATGTTACCTATCCCTGGTGTACTTTGTGTGCTGTGTCCATTTTGCCCTGTGGCGTCACTAAGGCTGGTGTCACCACTTCCCCTGATGGTGTCAACTGGTGTGGCTCGGCCTCTCCACACACCCCTAGCACCACCATGGATTTCATCTACAGTTGTCTGTCCTGTGTGATTTCATCTCCTCTTTGAGCAAAGCCAATAAAAATTCTGTTCTTTATGATTATATACACTGTATGTGTGTTTATTGTGAACTGCTTTGGATTTCCATCCAGTACTTTATAAGATGAGGCTGTAATCGCAGAATTACAGCATGACAGTACTGCAAATGGGGGTTCCCATTATCACACAATGTTGTTGTCCTCCCATGAACAATGTATGCTCCATCCATTAATTGCTCATCACTTTTCATTGATGGGAAAATCTATAGATAGCCCTCAATATTGTTCTTTTTGCAGTGTTGACAAGCATGTGAAATCACGTCCAGCTATAATCACAATTACAGCATGAATGGGTGGTCCTTTTCCCCCCTCCCCTTTCCCAATGAGAACACAAGATGCACAGGACACTCTTTTAATGAACTGTCATTTTTTCTTTCTATGTTTTTATGTTTGTTTAAGTGTTTATTTGTTCATTTCTTTCATTATTTATGTGCTTTTGGTGTGTTTAAACAAAGTCATGTCTTCTTGCGAGAACAGCTGAAATCTTGCTCATACAAAATCATGGCTGTTAAATCCCATTCTTAAACTGCTAATGGTGGCCGTGTGATGATGCTGTGGCAGTAATATCCTACAATTATGGCATAGTATCGTGCAATTACAGTGATATGCAATAATTACTGTAATCATGCTGCTATGTTTCTGCTTTCCTCAGTAGTGGAATTACAGTGTTTTTAGACGCTAGTCTGATAAAGTCCCTTGTCAAGAGGATTTGGGGGCATTTCAAAAAGAAATACAGTGGGCCCTTCGTATCCACTGGGGTTTGGTTCCAGGACACCCTGTGGATACCAAAATCCATGGATGCTCAAGTCCCATTAGATACAATGGCATAGTAAAATGGTATCCCTTATATAAAATAGCAAAATCAGTGTTTGCTTTTGGGTTGTTGTTTTTTTAAATATTTTCAAACTATAGTTGGTTGAATCATGGATGCAGAATCCGTGGATATGAAGGGCCAGCTATATCAACCAGATACATGCTGAGATCCAGTGTGGTTTAGTGGTTCAAGCAATGGATTAGGTCGGACTCTGGAGAACAGGATTTGAATCCCCACTCAGCCATAGAAACCCACTGGATGATCTTGGGCAAGTCAGACACTCTCAGCCTTAGAGGAAGGCAATGGCAAACCTGCGCTAAACAAATAATGCCAAAAAAACTCCCTAATTGGGTTGCCTTAGGGTCGCCATAAACCAGGAACTACTTGAACACAACAACATAAAAAAAATAATGGAGCAAGCCTTCTTCTACACAGAGTGACTGATTCAGCTTCCTTAAATCTTAAACTTATTCTCATGGCAAACAATAGTAAAACATCAAAATCCCTCATTGTTTCCTGGGCCAGCCTCTAGCACATAAATAAATCCTGCTGGGGGATGATATAATTCCTCCTCCTCTTACCATTGTGTGCAGTCATGCACGCTCATAGACACACACACTTTACTTGTTGTCCAGGGATGGGCAGACTTCAAGCATATAAAAATCTATTATTTTTAAGAACATAACCCCCAAGATCTACCAAGTGAAAGCTGATGCAAAAGAGATGCTCTTCAGATTCATTAATGCCCGTTCATACTACAGAATTATAGTGCTATTATGCCACTTTAACTGACGTGGGTCCAACTGCCAAAGAATCCTGTGGCAGGTAGTCTGGTGAAGTGCTAGAGCTCTCGGATTAAGAATTCTAAATGCTCCCCAAAAAACCTGCAATTCCCAGGATTCCATATGATGGAACCACAGCAGTTCATAAGGAATAATAGTGCTATAATTCTGTAGTTTGGATGGGCTCTAGGATTTTTTGCTCTGAGCAGAGTTCAAATCCAAGCTGTCTTCAGTTCAACAGCATCATTTAAGCAGGGAGGATTCATTTTATTGCCTTTGGAAGTCAAAAATCCCTTTCAATCCACTGCAAATTACCTAAAGTCCACTAGTACTACCTTCTGCCTATCTGTGGACCATATACATTATGGGGGCTTTCCACTTAATCCTAACTTGGGCTTTTCCACCATTATATTTCTAGACACATCTCAGGTCATGACCTCCAAGTGCCCTCGAGTCTGCCTAAACCAATGTGACCCCAAAAAGTGTCTAATATGTCCAGTTATGGAATCTCATGGGGAAGGGGTAGTAGAGCATGCTAACATGACTGGATTCTCACCTGAGAGATTTGACCCTGAAGCAAAGAGCATTTGTTAAGTAATGAATTCATGCTTAATTGTATATATGTGCAGACAGACCACACCAAAATCCTATAAGCTCCACTGATCTCATTCCAAGGCGTTCTCACTGCTCAAAGAACTGAGGCACATATAATTATGTTAAAAGGTAAGGTTGCCAAATTATCAACAGGCCCTTGAAACTGTACCTTTCACAGCAGGCTGATCTGCAGTAATTCAGGTAGATAACGCCTCTCTTCCTCTTGTGATCACAGCCACAGATAAAAGTACAGAAGTACATGTGGGCTAAGAACGTAGTGCTTCTACACAGAGTATGTAGAAGAATTTCCAGCAGTTCATGGAAGCAGTTAAAAATTTATAAAGGGGGACGGAAAAGAAAAAAAAATGGAGGGGTAGTATGGATCCCCCCCCCTTTATCCCCTCTATTTTCCTTTCCCTAATTTTTGGATGGGAATTGTTGGGAGTTTAGGGTATCTTTAGTGAGGGGAACATCCTATGAAATACAGGTATAACCCCACACACACCCGTATCTGCAGAGGATACGTTCCAAGACCCCCTGTGGATACCTGAAACCTTGGATAATAGGAAACCCAATTATTTTCAACCACACAAACACCAGTAGTTGACCATAGAATCACATTGGAAGACCTAGAAATGCCTAGAGAAAACTTTTTTTTCCTAGACATAGATAAGTGAAATGGTGGATCTGTGGATACAGAGGTCAGCCTACATGTCCACTTTTTGAATGAGTGAACTGCTTGTTAGACATGATACTTCTCATTTGAACATGGTTGAACAAAGACCGTCTTACATAAAAATCAGCAGCATTAGACAATGATGATGTGGGTGTATAACATTCTAGGATGGAGGACCATCGCCTCCCAAAAATACTACTCTACGGTGAACTCGCCACGGGTCAGCGTAAGAGGGGCGCTCCAAAAAAGCGATACAAAGACTCCCTGAAACAACATCTCAGGCTCAGCCAAATTGATCACCAACAGTGATCCGCCCTGGCCTCACATCGGGAGGCATGGAGATGCACTATCCACAATGCTGCAGCCTTATTTGAGAACTCACGACGAACAAGTCTTGAAGAGAAACGACAACGCAGAAAGAATCACAACCCAAAAACATCACCCAAGGAGACCTTCTGCTGTGCTTTTTGCAACCGGACTTGTTTATCTCGGATTGGCCTTTTTAGTCATCAGCGCGCTTGCAGAAAGAGCGGAATGAGTCCTTCCTGAATCTTCGTTTGCGAAGAAAAGCCAGAGAGAGAGATAACAGTGCCATAAATAACAAGATACACCTGCTCATAACGTGGAAGAGTTACTTTCTTGGAGTGAAACTCCTACAATCCACCAGTCAGTATGGACAGTGGCCAGAGGATTCTGGCTAGAGGATTCTGGGAATTATAGTTCCCCAAAAGTAACACACCCAAGTTCTGCAAGTTATATCTCAGATGTTGTAACCTCCAACTTTTCAAAGATGACAATTAGGATATGCATGGCCAAACAACGTCAGAGCATGTTCAAGTTGGGGGGGGGTGTAAATACTGATGAGGAA
Organism: Gambelia wislizenii; assembly: GCA_030847615.1. Classification (NCBI taxonomy): domain Eukaryota; kingdom Metazoa; phylum Chordata; class Lepidosauria; order Squamata; family Crotaphytidae; genus Gambelia; species Gambelia wislizenii. The sequence goes on along the minus strand of JAUMIR010000010.1, from coordinate 27,934,799 downwards.
GAACACATAAGCTAGGTGAGGCCAGATCAGTTTGTTTCTGCCTGAGCCTACTGGAAAAGGGAAGACTCTGCCCCCTCATCTCCTCTCCCTCTTGCTGAATTCATTGAATGCAGCCTATTTTTATATGTGTGCAGCAATTGAAATGAGCCGAGGACAAAGGGGGGAAGTGGTAGAAGAAGAAAGAAACTGGGACATTTTAAAAGCAACTGGAAAATGGGATGACAGTGGATTAATCAGGACTCTCTCTGCCAAATCAAGACAGTTGGAAGTTATGAGATTTAATGGAGGCAGCATGACGTGCAACTGAGGGGTAGTGGGGTGGTGCTAGTGTTCGGTTATGGCCTACATGTAGGCTTCCCTGTGGGATGAGTTTGGCCACTGTGGGAATGAAATGCTGGACTAGATGACCTTCTGGTCCAGCAAGGTTCTTGTGAAATAAGACACCTAAGCAACCCTGAGGCTGTTAGAGCTTGAAGAGTCATTTAACCAAGACAATGATAAGGCTGTAACTTTCCAATGACTTGCACCTTGCCTTCTCCTTTCCCCACAGCAAAGTGTGGGGGGGGTGAGTAAAGAAGAGGAGCCCCCTGCCACTAAGAAAGATCTTCATCCTTGCTGGAAGTTGCTACACTCAATACAAACTTTCTTACTTCCTCATTCCTTATCCCACCCACTTGTTAAACTGGTCTGGAAAAGGCACCCTGACTGAAGTCATTCTGTGCAAGAGCCAAAGCAATACACAACCCTCCCGGATGCAAAGCAGAACAGCGTGACCCTCCTTGGCGGAGCCAGGCATCCAATCCCAAAGAAAAGTTAGTCCAGCAGCAGAAAGCACTACAAGGGAGAGGAAGACAAAGGCTGAAGAAAAATTATCAGAGAGGCAGCTGCAGAAAGAGAGAACCCAAAAGCCAGCAGCTATCTCAGGTGGTGAAGCAGAAGGAACCAAGAGAGGAGAAGAGATTGATTTTCCAAGGCTGCAAAACAGGGGAGAAAGAGAACCAACTCACACCATGAGCAACCCCAACTACGAGAAGGTCCAAGGTGTTGTTCTTGATATGCAGGATCCACCTGCCTACTCTGAAAAGCAACCCTACAAAGAGCCTGATCCACTGCAACCTCCTCAAGGGCCAGTACCCCCCATGGGCTATCAAGCAGGTCCCCCTATGCCACCCCAGTACCAGCCCTATCCTGGCCCCCCTGGTGCAGGGCCCAACCAAGGTCCAGTGCTTCAACCCATGCAAGCCGTCTACATCACTGCTGCCCAGCCCACCAATGAACCTGATTACCTGGGCTACTCCATCTTCACTATGCTCTGCTGTTGCCTACCCCTGGGTATTGCTGCCTTGGTTTACTCTATACAGGTAAGTCTGGGTATAGTTATGAATACCTAAATGGGAGGAAGAATGGAGGAGGGTACAAGGCAGGGTCCAGATAATGTTCCTGGGAAGAATATTCATTGTTATTGATTCCCAGGTAGAAAAACCAGTTTCTCAAGAGTCTGCAATTAAAAAAAAAAAAAAAACATGGGGGGGGCATGTGTACAGAAAACTTTTTTCTACTCAGAAAGCAGGGTTTTGTACAAAAATCACACTTGTTTTTCTATGGAGAATAATTCCTCAGCAGGAATTTCAGGATGTTCAAATACAGACAGAATCCTGCAGAGGAATATTCATTTTCTCCAACAGCAGAAAGTTAATGTAATGATAAATCCCCATGCACAAGGACAAAATAGTCAAGGATTGGTCTCCCTATAAGATAATTGGGGAGAGGCAAAAGGATCAGACAACTCCTTAGGAGCTATTTTTAATACATTTATGTGGAAGGCATTAATTTCGGTTGACATTGGGTTTCTTAAGAGCCCTCTCCTGCATAATTCAATGGGATGTGTTAAAGCTGGGGGGGGGGGTGTACAGCTACAGGGATAAACAACAGTTATCAAATGATAAAATCTTAGAGCTGACCAGAACCACAGGAGCCATCTAGTCCAACTCTCTGCCATGTAGGAACACGGAACTAACACACCCCTGAAAGGTGTCCATCCAGCCTCTGTTTAAAGACCTCCAAAGGTGGAAACTCCACCTGCCTTGGGCAGTCTATTCTACTGCTGAACAATCCTTACATAAAGAAGTGATTCCCAATATCTAGGTAGAATCTCTGTTCTTGTAATTTGAATCCATTGGGTTGTATTCTAGTCTGTGGAACAGCAGGAAAAATTCTCACTCTGTCTCCAATATGTGTCTGTCATGTCACTTCTAGGTCTTCTCTTCTCCGAGCCCTATAAGCAAACACAAAGTCATAGTAATGGTTGCTGAGAAAGCAGGGACTGGGGACTGCTTGATCAGACCCAAAGACCACCTGGTCAGCATTCTGTTCAACCAGTAACTGATGGAATTGGCCAACCAGTAACTGATGGAAAGCCTGCTAGCAGGACATGAATATCATTAGACACCCTCTTGTTCATGGCTCCCCACAACTGGCACTGAAAGTGATAACAGTACCTATTACTGGAAGAAAATCAGAGCTTCAGAATAAAATTAGGTATGGTTAACGAGTTGTTGCTAATTAGTCACCCTGTCAGCTCCACAAGGCTTTTGCAGGGGTAGGCAAGTGTGGAAGGCTGGGTGGAGCTGCATTAGATCTTGGAGGGCAGCAGTCTCTCCACTGCAGCCCCACAAAAAAACATTAAAAATTGCCTCCCCAAACGGAAGTGTGGGTGCAATTTCACTCCTTAGTCACTCCCTCATTCAAAAAAGGGGGGCTTTCCTGGGTCTAAACTAGCTCTGGGTAGGGACAAAAACATGGTAAAATTGCCCCCACACCTCTTAGAGGGTATTTGGGGCAAAAAAAAACCTGCAACATTTTGTAACAAATTAATGTCTGCTCTTCCAATGTTAATGACAACAAAGGAATCCCCCTTTAAAATTCACTTGTAAACCTCATGTTCCCAGCTCATGAGTATCATCACCAATCTCCCTATCCTTCATGAATTTTTAAAATCCCTTTCTAAAGCCATCAAAGTTGGCAGCCACCATAGGAATGTGTACTTTTAATCAATAAGGAGAGCTGATGTGGTCTCTTGTAACGAGAACAAGAGAAAGCTTTGTTTAAACAGAAATGCAAAGCAGTTTATTGGTTTATTGCTGCCCTCAATTCTGTTTTATCACAGCTACAAGGGCATCTGGGTTTTGCTGACATAATATTTTGAATATACATCTCCCGGGCTTTAGATAGTGAATGTAAGTTGGGCTTAAATAATTCCTAGAGTTTAGGAAAATACTTTGGTTTTAACTACAGCTCCTAAAATAACTAGCACACATTGGAAACAGCTTAATGTGGTGTAGATGTATAAAGTGCTGTTGCTTAACAGTTTGTAAGCCATCTGAGAGTCTTTGTGGCTGAAGAGTAGGGTATAAATACCTAAAAAAATAAAAAAATAAAAATACATAAAATGCCCCAACCAATGCTGGCAAGTGGATTTTGGGAGCTGTAGTCCAATGATCCAAGCTGTGGGTCTATCAGTATTCTTATGATAGCTATATTGACTTAGCCCAAGTATAGGAAGCAGCTTGTGGGCCAACTGTGGCCCTCCAAGGCCATTGTTGAGGCTGCCAGGGTCTCACAGCACCCCCTCTTCAAAATATCTTTTGCTAAAAAAAAACCCTCCACACTCCATAAAGCTTATTTTCATGCTTTAGTTTCTGGTCTTCAAGAAAGGACTCTCCAGCCCCAGAGGGATATAAATGTGGGCCAGGAAAGGGGTGGGAATTTAATGAACAGAATTGTAGAATTGGAAAGAAATTCAAGGGCCATCTAGTCCATCCAGAGCAAGAAGGTACAGGCAAAGTGGCACTTGGAGGTGGGGGGTCCATATCTCCTATAAAAGCCTGCCAAGTTTGAGGCTTCTCAAGGGAGGGCTTTTTCTCAGTCCCACCACTGTAGAAGGCACTTCTCATGAGGACCCAGAAGGGGATCTTTTCAGTGGTTGCTCCCAGATATGACAGAACTCCACCACCACCACCCCACAGGACCTAGGTTGGCCCCTTCTTTGCTCTCTTTCCACCAGCAGGCATAGATCTCTTTATTTTAGACAGGTCTAAATAAATATTAACTGTTGCAAAAAAAGGGGGGGTCTCTTGATTGTAGAGCTTTGTTTTCATCTTCATTCTTTTTTTAAAAAAAATGCTTTTCAGTATTTTAAATTGGTGTTTTTAAATGGATGCCTCAATTAATCCTCCCCCCCAACTTTTGTTGTACAAATAGTTTTACCGGTACTTTGTTTTAACCTATGCTGTAAGCCACTTTGGAAGAAAGGCAGGATAGTAAATAAATAAATAAATAAATTTAGGAAGGGGACAATTCTGCAAAAAAAAAAAAAAAATCAAGTTTCAAAGCTTTTTTGGGGGGGGGGAGTCACTGCAAGGGAGTGTGGCTTTTCAGTGTCCTAGGATGCACCCCAGGAAAGGGGTGCATTTCCCCCCCCCAACTCTGCCAATTGCCCACATCTTTTGTATCTCTTATGGGATTTTAATTGTATTGAGAGAAGCTGGTCTGAGGACACACTCTGTGCTGTCTTTAGTTTAAGTGCACTCCGTTTGATTAAAACATGTTACTGTATAATTTTATCTAGGGATCAGTTGCACTCTGTGGATCTACACCCACTCAGCTTTACTTTAGCTGGAGCTTGGAAATTTGCTTTTTTAAAAAAGTAGACTTGCTTGCTATTCTGAGTCCAGATTCCTTGAATTCCGCAGGGAGAGTTATGACAAACACAATAATACAGGACAGGAGCACTCAGTGTTTGGAACCAGGGAATCTGTACCACCCAGCATTATGTGTGCATAAATCACTAACAAGATTCTGGCCTCCATCACCTGCTATCATGCTCATACATATGTTGGGGCACACGTGGAATTGCCCAACAGTCAGCTCTTCAAAAATGTGGAGTACATTTTTATTGCAATAAAATATTGCAGGCTGGAGGCCTCCATCCAGATTGCCTTCTTCCATATAATTCGCCACATACACTGGGTCCTCTGGGGGACATTTACTTCAGTCTGCCAAAAACTAGGCTGTCAACTGTTACCCAGAAGATACTTTCTTCAGCTGACCCTAGATTGTGGAATGACCTGCCAGAGAAGATTTATTATCTGGATATGTTGTCTAAGTTTAAAACAGAAGTAAAGATCTGTAAAGGCAGGCCTATCCAGATGATTTTGAAATTATGTATTGTGAAGTATAGGTCATCCCCTGTTTATGTGGATGATACATTCCTGGACTTGCCACAAATAGGAGAAATTGTGTATATTAGTGAACTGCCTTAGAATCACACTGGGGGATCTACATAATCCCTACAGAGGATGCCTCTCTAGGCGTCTGGTTCAACTCTGTAGTCAACTTCCAGGAGAATTTGATCATAGATTCTTGCTGGAGGACCTCCTGATGCCTAAAGAGACCACCTCCAGTGTGACTCTATGGTCCTCCAGATGCCTAGAGAGAGCTTTCCCCCAATCATGAATAAATGAAACTATGGGCACTGAACCCCCATAAATGGGGGGGGGGGTGACCAGGGTTTAATCTGTTGTTGCTTCCCACCTCAGTTCATAGGGAGAGGTGAGTAAGAAATAAATATAATTGTACAGTTGTCCCTCCGTATCCACAGATTTAAGTATTCATGGCTTGAAAATATTCTTTTAAAAAATAATCCAAAAAGCAAACCTTGATTTTGCCATTTTATATAAGGGACACCATTTTGCTATGCCACTGTATATAATGGGACTTGAGTATTCACAGATTTTGGTATCCATGGGGGGGTCCTGGAGCCAAACCCCAGTGAATATGAAGGGACAGCTGTAATTAGTTTAAACTGTACTGGGGGAGGTGCTGCAACCTATTTAAAAAACTAAATTGCCTGTCCCAGAGGCTTTCAGGAGGTAAAATGCACCCCTTTGGGAAGAATCAGGAGAAGGAAAATTCAAGATGTCTGGAAGAGTCATGTGCCACACAATAGCCTTTGGGGGCTGTGAGTGGCCCAAGGACCACACTTTCCTCACTCCTGATTTAGGACCACCCATTCTAGTTGTACTTTTTCACTAACCCATTGCTTCTCTCTCTTCCTCTCCAGACTCGAGAAGCCAATCATATGGGAAACCTCGCCTCAGCACAGAGAAACTCCCGGCTGGCACGCATCTTGGCCCATTCAGCACTGGGGGTGGGGATTTGTATCGCAATTATTTATGGCATCTTTGTTGGGATTGTTGTGGCAGGAAGCTAAGCGGCAGCCTCCAAGTCACCAAGGAGTCCCTGAGAACACACTTCTTGATGTTTACATTTGTGATGGCTCAGCCACCTTGAGTAATACACATTCCATGGTGTACACCATAGGAAGCACAACTCTCTTTAATCAAAATATCCAAAAAGAAACAAATGGACTGGCATGGGGTGGCTGAAGAACAGTTGTATGATTGGCTAGGCTGACCAAATTGTACTTCTCTTGCCAATAGTAACATAAAATGATCCACTCCTTTCAGTTCATGAGGAAGAGTTAGATTACCTCCTTCCTGTTGCACCTCTCCCCACTGCCTGTTGTCTTGCCCAGCTGCCTTTCCTATTCTTGATTTCTCACTCTGGCTTTCTTCACTTCCTTGGCCTCCTCTTGACTGCTTCTTCTTTTGATGTTCCTGCCTACACTCCCAATTTCACTTGGTTTGCTGCCCAGGCTCTCCAAAATTTCACAGAAGAAAACTGAACTACATTGGCACATCAAAAATTAATTCACACTCCTGTTTTTCCTGCCCCCCTTCCCATTGCCCTATACCATGGATAATGAATGTGTTGTTAAGTGGATACTCCCATCATCCCTCACCATTAGCTAACGGTTTCCATGTCAGTGGGGCGGTGACTCTCCTCTAGTTTTACTCCAGAGATTAAAGGTGATATCCAAGGTGCTGATTCCTATCCAAACAAAAAATTCAGCACCTTGGATAGTTACTTTATACCAGAGGTGGGTAAAGTGCAGCCTGTGAGCTGCATGTGGTTCCCGTGGATGCTTTTGTGGCCCCTAAGTCTCTCCAGGGGTCAAAAATTCTTGTAAATACATGCCAGGGGAAAAGGTTCTCCCCACCAGGCCATTTTAGGCCCAGGAGAAGCCTTTGTACAAAACAGGAAGTGACCAGAAAGTGACTTCCGGTCACTTCCTGTTGTTTAAAAAGGCTTCTCCTGGCCCTAAAATGGCCTGGGAGGTGGGGGAACATGACAGATTCCCCCAGAGGGTGTTTGGGAGCAAAAGACATTTCAGAAGGTGTCATGGGGATTTAACCTTCAAAGGTCTTCTGGGAGGTTAATGTGCTCCCCTAGCCTCCCATTGTTGCCCACCCCTGCTTTATTGTTTGGGCTAAAACCTGGAGGTGATCAACTAGCCAACTGACATGGAAGCCACCACCCAGCAATAGTGTCTGTCCAAATAGATTTCCTGTTCAACTAGAGGTCAAGGCACAGCATGAGCCATTCATGTTTTTTTAAAAAAAAAAAATAATAATAATCAAGTAATTTCAAAGAAGAAAAAGCAAGGGCACTGGTTTGTCATGGACTCAGATACTAGCTCTGTCCCTGGTTGACAGGAGCCTTTGGAACATCATGCCCTTTCTCAGGCATCTATCATCCCCTTCCTCAGGCCCATCCACCTGTCCTATAGCATCTCCTCTCTTCAACTGATAGCCTATCCCATCCCTCTGTGATCACTGGTGTACCTCAGCCAACTGCTGATACTAGTTTCATTTCCACAGCAAAATTCTTAGATACATTTTAATACAGTACAGATGAATCATATGAATTGTATGAATCATATCATGTTGTCTTCTTATATATTCTTTAATGTTGCTATGTTATACTGTATATTCCTTAAAGTGAATTTAAGATTTGATTTAATTCCTTGTTTTTAGAAGCAAACACAATATGGTCCTGTCTCTGAATTTGCACTAAGGATAACTGGAGGTTATCACTGGAACGTTGTTGGCTTCATGACTAACATAAAATTAGTGTGTACTTTGGATTTTCACCGGAGCTGTTTTGTATTGTTTGGTGACACTGTTGTAAATTAGGAAGGGACAGTTTTCAGACCACAGAATCAATTTCATTGCCAGTGCAAGTCCAAGGTCTAATAAACAGGACTAGATGCAAAATAGTGACACAGGGATGCAGATATATAGTAGTCTGCCTAATACTATTGTGAGTACCAACTAGCATTGAACCAGTGGTAACTTGGTAAATCAACAATTCCATCAGTCTCATTGATTCAGTGGGTCTACTGTATTTGAGATTAACAATTGGATGCAGGTCATAGCATGCAGCTCTGTCTGTCAGTGGCATAAATTATGGGAGACTTTTGAGTGGCTCCAGCAGTTCACAGTCCCCCTTCACACACACACACACACACACACACACACACACACACGGAAACTCATGGACTTAATAGACATATTTAAATATCTGAAGGGATATAATATAGAAGATAGAGCAAGCTTGTTTTCTGCTGCTCCAGAGATTAGGACATGAACCAACAGATTCACATTAGGAGGAATTTCCTGATGGTAAGAGTTCTTTGACAGTGGATTGGTTGGCCTTAGAGGGTGGTGGATTCTCCTTCATTGGAGGTCTTTAAACAGTGGTTATACAGCTGTCTCTCAGGACTGCTCTTCCTTCATGGCAGAGGGTTGGACTAGATGGCTCTTGCAGTCCCTTCCAACTCTGTGTGCCTCCAAAGGCCTCCTAACTGCAATTCTCCATTCGTTACATTTGGAAGACTTTACAAAAGAGTCTGGAGTAATAAACACCTGAGGAAAAACACAAAAATCAGTGTGTATAGAGCCATTGTACTGTCTATTCTCCTTTATGGATCTCAAACATGGGTCACCTATTGCCACCACTTACGACTCCTCGAACGCTTCCATCAGCGCTGTTTACACACAATCCTAAATATACACTGGACTGACTATGTGACGAATGTTGCTGTCCTTGAGCAAGCAGGGATCACCAGCATTGAGGCCATGATATTGAGAACACAGCTGCGCTGGGCAGGGCATGTTTCTAGGATGAAGGACCATCGCCTCCCCGAAATACTACTCTATGGTGAACTCGCCACGGGTCAGCGTAAGAGGGGCGCTCCAAAAAAGCGATACAAGGACTTCCTGAAACAACATCTCAGGCTCAGCCAAATTGATCACCAACTATGGTCTGCCCTGGCCTCACATTGGGAGGCATAGAGATGCACTATCCACAATGCTGCAGCCTTATTAGAGAACTCACGCCGAACAAGTCTTGAAGAGAAACGACAACACAGAAAGAATCACAACCCAGAAACATCACCCAAGGAGACCTTCTACTGTGCCTTCTGCAACCGGACTTGTCTATCTCGGATTGGCCTTTTTAGTCATCAGCGCGCTTGCAGAAAACACAGGATGAGTCCTTCCTGAATCTTTGTTTGCAAAGAAAAGCTAGAGAGAGAGACTGTTTGGACTCATCCACCTATTGTACACACTTTCCAACATTTCACAGATGAAAATCAAGACATGTGTGACCAATCATCATCTGAGTGTGGCCAAGATGGACAAAGTTAATGATAAGGAAGCAGTTTGCTTTTGCATGAGCCTCCTGGGAAAGGCAAGATTTTCCCTCTCTTCTCCTCCCTGCTGAGTTAACTGAGTGCAAACTACATTTGCACTTTAAACTCAGTTTGCAACATCTGAAGTAATCTGAGCACAAATGGAGAAAATGGGAGAGAAGAAAAAAAGTGGGACATTTTAAAGGCAGCTGAAAAACTGAGATGGCAGAGGATTGATTGGTATTATCCCTGCCAAATCAGAACAGTCAGAGAGTAGAGTATGCCCATACACATGAAGGCCTAATCCTATTTTAGTCCTGATTAGAATGAAGCCATTGAATCAGTTGGATTTGTCTACATATTGACGTACCATTCAACATTTATTCAAGGTGTCGACCCTACCTAGAACTAACCAATAAGATTCCGGCTATATATTTTTTAAAGCAGTAAACAGCATATTTACTTAAGTTCCATAAAAAGAAAAGGGTGTTGCCCAAGGAAGTCTGGAGGAATTGAAAACAAGGCAGGATGACTCCAAGACAGTCTACACATGCCCATCTCTATTCTAGGATAAGCCTGTGCAGCAATTCCTTATTCCCTTGCACTCCATCCAAAACTTTCCCATGCTGACAGCTACCAAGCCTCATGGGACACAGCTGCCACTGTTAAATGGCTGGGGGGGGGGGTCCCTACTGCAGTTCTCCAAGGAGAGAGGAAGGTGAAACTAGGGCTGCTGCCACACTGCAGAAATAATGCAGTTTGACACTGATTTAACTGCCATGGCTTGATTCTATGGAATTCTGGGATTTGTAGTTTTGTGAGATATTTAGCCTTCTCTGTCAGAGATCTCTGGTCTCTGGTGTCACAAAAAAAAAAAAAAAAAAAAACAGGATTCCATAGGAGGGAGCCATGATCATTAAAGTGGTGTCAACCTGCATTATTTCTACAGTGTGGCAGCAACCCTATTGTTTCTATCCCCCACACACATACTGGAGAACCATAATGGGGAACAGAGGCAGCCCCCACTGATTGGTCATCTCCCTTCCTCCCCCATTGCCATGTAATGGCCATAGCAGTGCCCTACTTTGCCACAGGCTTTGCAGTTGCCAGGCTGAGAGAGATGCAGAGCATTATGCTCTATATTGCACCCACAATGTAAGATCTCTGCCAAAGTGCTTAATGTGACATGTAAGAAATTAAAGGAAAACGGTATCTCAAAGTACATGCTTAGCTGAGGGGAAGGGGGCTATGCCTGCTACCCAGATGGAGCACCCAGTCTCATAATTCAAAACTCCACATAGATCTGCCCACAATATGTGCAACCTATCTGCGTGATCCTACCTGCACCTACAAGAAAGCAGACCTTGGAAAGTTACTGTGAAGAAGAAAGAGTATAATGACATGCTAAACCTATCCATAACCAAGCACAGTTTCAGTGAGTAAATATGCAGAGGATTGCAGTGTTATGAAGGGGCGGTGGGTGCCTTTAACAGTTGCATTCATTCTTGTTTAAAATGTGAGGCTGAAGGCTTTGGCTGTCTGCTGCTATCCACCTATTCTGTCCACTCTATTATAAACAAATTGAATGTTCTGGTTTCACCATTGTTTAGTGGTGTGCTGTTGTTGGTTACTGCAAAACAGGGAAACAAATGTTATCTATGCAATACAGGAAACAAAGTAAAGTGAGAAAGGCAACCAGTGTCTGCCAGAGGTTTTGGACTACAACCCTGATCAGCCCCAGTCTATGATTAGAGATTGTGAGAAATGTCAAAATGTCTAACATTAAAGTATAAAAACTGCAACATAATGGATAGTGTCAAATGTCAAGTGAATAACAGAATGATCTAATAATAATCAGCAAAGATGGACTCCCAAGCTGTTAACCCATCATCATCATTACAAAAGACGGTCCCTCCCCCAAAGCTGTGAATTTAATGAAGGGTGTATATATTGCTTGATACAAGGAATCAAAATGGAAAAGATTATTTAGCCAAGAGAAAATGTCAGCTTCATTAAAGTTCTTTGCAATACCTTGTGCTGCAAAATACGATTGTGTTTATCTTTGAGCTACTAAAATGCCTACCATTGTGTTAGGTGAGGTGTGTCTACATAGTGCAGGGAGCTGGGGAGTTGGGGTGGAGTTGCATAACATCTATATAGCTGGAGAAAGAAATGTGACTCCCACTGGGCAAGCTATGGTCGAGGGAGGGGAGAAACTTCAATTCATCACTGCAGTATGAGCGCCTTGCTCTCAAGCTTGGACTATGGGGTGCTGCTGATGATGCTGACTTCAAATGATTCAATTTTAGTACATGAGCAGTGCTAAATGGTCACCAACTTCATTTCCCTACAATGTAGTGCCATGAGGGCCCATCACCAATAGGAACCTGTTGGTACCTGGCCCTTGCTCTAGGGCAGAGGTGAGGAAATGCAGCCTATAGCCCACATATAGACCACAAACCCTACTTTTGAAGCCCCATGAGCCTCCTAACAGTCCCCCAAACTTGCCAGGGTTCCCCGGGAAGCAGGATTCCATGTAATCTTTAAGGGTATTTTTTGCCTGAAGACTGCCTCAAGTCACTAAAACATACACACATACAGCAGTTACTCTTTTCCCATTCCCCAGAATGTGTGTGTGCCTTTAGGTCACCTGTTGTCTTATGGTGACCCCATCAATTTCACAGGGGTTTCTTAGGCAAGGAATACTCAGAGGTGGTTTGCCATTGCCTTTCTCTGACATGTAGCCTACAGCAGCACCTGGTGTTCGTTAGCAGTCTCCCATCCAAGTATTAACCCAGACTGACCCTGCTTAGCTTCCAAGATCAGATGGGATCTGGTGCCTTATGGGTATTTAGGATGTGTGCCCTCCAACATTTTACAGATGAAAACCGGACTCATATGGACAAGCAACATCAGTGTGATCAAGATGGCAAAAGTTAATGAGGAAGAACCTACAAGCTAGGAGAGGCTTCAGAGGTTTCCTTTTACCTGAGCCTCTTGTGAAGGAAAAGATTTTTTCCCCTCCTGTCTTCTCCCCCAGTTCAATTGATTGAAAGCAAACTACTTTGGCACTTCAGGCTTGGTCCGCAGCAACTGAAGAAAGCTGATGACAAAGGGGAAAAGCAGGATGAGGAGACAGAAAGTGGGATATTTTAAAAGCAGCTGAAAAAATGGGATGGCAGAGGATTTATCAAGACTGTCCCTGACAAATCAGGACAGTTGTGGGGGTATGAGAATGCCTTTTAAAAAAACCTGATACCCTTCTTTTCAGTTATGAATTAACTGAAAATGATTTGACATCACTTCCAGGGTACCTGTGCTGGTTTATGACCGTAATAAAGATTCTGTTCTGTTCTGGCCTATTCTATTCTATTGTGAGATAAGTATCTGAACATTAAACATATCATAAACTCATAAAGATAAGTAAAATATCGAAGTAATAAGTAATCAGGTAATGCATCTGTATGCACAAAGTCTGAATTACAGTCATCAAATGCTCTATGTCTATTAAGTTATAAAGAAAAAGGTATACATTTAAAAAGGGGGGAAAGAATTATTAAATAAACCAATGAATTATTGAGTGAATTATTGTATATTGATATTTATTAAAACAAATCATCATATAATATATATTCCCATGCATAAAGTAGCATACAAACAATTTTATGCAAGTCTCTGTTCTTTTGTGTGATCTTTTTTGGTGATGCATGTCGGGGGGGCTGAGGCATAAGAAGCACCCCCTTGAGAATCCACGAAGGCTTTTCCCTCATAGTTTTTTTGTGTTTTGGCCCCCCCTCCTTCACAATATGGTGGAATGATGCAGAATGCCATTAAGACAGGTAGGATTCTCCTCGTATTCTATGAGGAGTATTTTTGCCATTTAGACAACCCCATAATATCATCATTCCACTTTAACAGCCATGGTTGCATCCTGTGGTATTCTGGGATTTGCAGTTTTAGAGAGGGGCAATTTGAATTCTCAGACAGAGAGCTCTAGAGCCTCACGATACTACAAACCCCAAGATTGTACAGGGTGCAGCCATGGAAGTTAAAGTGGAATCATAGTGCTATGCTTGGGTAGCATGAAAGGGGTCCCAGTCTCATGATCTGAATTATTCATTTTCTTCCCATGATTCAAGGGGAAATTAAGATGTCAGAAAACACAGCACACTCACCACGCCCTGTCCTTCCCCGCAGATCTAGGAATGCCTCTTCTCAGGTGTTCTTCCCAACTCCTGCACATATACCACGATTCTATCTCATGTGGACAGTATCAGGATCTACAAAAAAAAAAAAGTCTGTCTGAATTCTAAAATTACACCATGGCTTATTACCCTTAAGTGTAAGTGTGTGTGTGTAACAAAAAACACTTCTAACAAGTTTGTCCTGGATCCCAGGAAAATGCCGTTAATCACTAGTAGCACACATTTCTTAGCATAATTAACAGAACTTTATAAATGAATTAACAGAACGTTTCAGCTTCTGCCCCAATTTCTCCCTCTTCCCCAGTGCTTATTGCTGCTTTCCCCACACACACACACACACACAAAAGTGATATCCAGCCTAATGAACTTGTTGACTATTTGGTTCCTTAAAAGAAAGAAAACAAGTATGTAAGTAGCTGCAAACAAAATGGATCCATTCACTTTAAACAGGGTTTTTCCTGGCCTTTTTTTCACTTGAGAAATCGTGAATATACTTTATAAAGTCCTTTTCTCTTACAATTTCACACCAGGTAGACCAAATAGTTAAGTGGCTCTGTTTGAACATGTGTGTGCACAAAATATTTACTCTAGGTGTGTTTAGGGCTCGTAAATCCTCCCAGTGGCACTGAGTCCCACTGCCTCTGGGATCAAAGTCCCAATGTTTATAGTTCAACATCCCTCCAACCACCTGTCCTGCTTCCAGCCCAGATCTTGAACAAGTCACTTTTTTTGCACTGCACCTCCCTAGCCTGCCTTCCAAACAACCCAACCAGCATAACCACTCTGAGCTGTAATCCAAAGAAGATTCTGAGAACTATTGTCTCAAAAAAAAATTGTACAACAACAACAAAATGTACAAAAAAATTGTGCATGGACATCTAGGACTTGTAATTCTTCAGAGAGCAATGTCACCTAGAGGAAGGACATGTCTCTCTGGACGTTATCAGATGAGCATCTAATAAGGTTTTTGTCCCATTATTTTTAAAAGCATAAGTATCCTGGCATAATTATGCTTTTTATCACAGCTTGCTGTTATCAAGAGAAAGAAAAAACCACTAGCACTGTTTATTTCCATGTTTTTGCATGGGTGAGACTTCAGCAGTTCTCGCGAGAAGACATGACCACAATTAAAATTCTAAAAACACCTAAATTTACAAAGAAAAGTAACACACAAACACTGAAACAAACTCAAAAACTTGAAAGCAAAATAGAAAGGTTCATAAAAAGAGTGTCTCTTACTTAGTTTTCATGTTCTCTGGCAACCACCCATTGATGCTGTTATCATGTGAGCAGAAAGGGATGCAGTTTCACATGCAAGCAATACCATGAAAAAATGCTATGGGAGATCAATTCACAGCTTGGCCCATTAATGCCTTTCCACTGAAGTGGAATGCTTGAGAGCACAAGGACGATGACATCATGTGATAAGGGGACCCATTCGTGGTATCATGTTGCTGTTATCACATGATTTTTGCTGTGTTTGATCATGTCCTCTGTGTGTGTGTGTGTGTGTGTGTGTCCCAAACTACAAACTTTCCAGAAAATTCTCTGTTCTAGAGAAGGTACAAGGCTAGCAAATCTCATGCCTACCACCTATCCCAGTTTACCAAGGACAGTCCTGGTTAATCCTCCATTGTCCCACTTTCTCAGCTGCTTTTAGAAGTAGCCAGTTTTCACTTTCCTCCTTCATCCTCAGCTTATTTCCATTGCTGCAAACTGAGTTCAAAGTGAAAAAGCAGTTTCCACTCAGTGAACTCGCCCAGAGGAAAAGGAGAGGATGAAGTCTTGCCCTTCCCAGTAGGCTCATTTGGGTTGATTTCTTTTCTTTCAGGCTTTCTTCAATGCATAAATTCTGGGATTTTTCTGTTAAAACTAGCTATACCCACTGTAACATATGCCATTATAGTAGATCTGAAAGGTTCACATGGTTCAGCTACACTCTATTATTTCAGGGGGGAAATGGTTTATTGTTTTACATGTGGGTGGTGACTGACTGAGAGAGTGAGAGGAGGGAGGGGCCCTTGTGAGGCTGGGGGTGTAGATTCAGATTGAGTGGCAGGAGTGGATTGTGAGGTGGAGAGGGAATTTGCATGTGGATGGTGATTGGTTGGGTATGTTTCCTAAGCGGCCAATCGGCACACTGGGAAAGGAAACATAGCCAAGAGTTTTATAGAGAGAGAGAGTGAGAGTCATTTAATGTCTTCTTCCTTATTAATAACTTTTTGTTGTTGTTGTTGCCTGAGACCACCATTTTGACCACACTCCAATGTTGCTCAGCCATGCATGTCCTGGTTTGCATCTATGAAATGTTGCAGGGTATGAAATCCCTCTTCATAATGTGTCTTGTTAAGGACTAATTCTGCTTCTGTGTTATGCAAAACCCTTGTGCCCATGGAAAAGTTCCATGCATGTACAATGGGGAATTATAGCAATTCAAATGGCAGTACAAGAGGCTGTGTAACATACAAGATTTTAAGCCCTGTGTATACCAGTGGAGATGAGGAGAAACATGGAGACAGGGATCAAAAATAACCAAAGAAATTTATTGAACTGTTTCAATCACATTCGCACACACAAGCATTCCTCTAGTGTGCGCACAAGACTATCAAACTAATACAATAAATGGTTAGAAGGGGATTAGACTGGGGCTTCACAGTTATGCTGTGCCTGATCCTGAAGGGGAGGATTCCTTGGGAGTAACAGCAAGCTGATGCACCAAAAAGTGGGGCAGGCAGAACTAAAGTGGGTAGTTAAGGTTATGGGATGCAGGGATAAAGTGTCTGTTTGGCAGAATGTTGGCCAGGGATCGGGGAGCATTAGCGGGATTTGGAGAGAGAGGGGGAGGGAGGGAGGGAGGGGGGAAGGCAATTCAGACTGGCGTGGGGGATAGAGGTGGGGAGTCTGAGCACAACAAACTGTATTTTCCAAGGGGGGGTTATAGGAAAAATCACTTTGAAGCTGCAGTCTAGGGACTTTTTCAGATGTACCTTAAATCCAGAAGGAGCCATCGGGAGAGGAACGCAGCTGCTCTGCGGTAGGGGGCAGTTTCTGATGATGCCATCCCTCTCGCATTACCCTCTGTGTTCCTTCCATGTTGCACGGAAGGAAAAGGCGCCACTTTTTATTCACAAAGAACTTATGTGAGTAAAAAGGGGCGCCTTTTCCTTCCATGTGACATGGAAGGAATATGGAGGGTAACGCAAGAGGGATGCCGTCGTCAGAAACTGCCCCCTGCCGCAGAGCAGCTGCATTCCTCTCCCGACGGCTCCTTATGGATTTAAGGTATGTCTGAAAAAGTCCTGGATGAAAGAAATGTTTGTCTTCAGATGGTTCCCAATGATTAAAACAAAGGAATTCCACACTAGCCAGGAACTAGGAAATGGGAGGGTACCTTTGGATCAGGTGATTGACAGACCACCTTCCTTTGAACTGGGGATATGTAGATGAGGAACAGGTTTAGCATGGCAATGAAAGCTCCTAACTGTATAGATGAATGTCTGCCTTTTCAGACATAAGACAGGAAGAACCTTTTCTACAGCAAAAGAGATGTTGACTAGTTGTGTCAAGGTGTGAATGTCTGGGGAATTTGAGGGGCCTCTTCCTGGCTTAGTACATGCTTATTCCAGCATTCCTGTTTCCTGTCAGCCCATGAAAGGTCCAGGTTTGGCCAAATTAATATTTGCCAATTGTAAGTGAATCAAGATGGGGTGATGGGTTTTGCAGTTGGGGTGATGGGTATTGTTACATCTGATTGCCACCAGAAACAGCATTGTGATGAATTCTGAAGTGCAGCCCCTTCTCTGTAGACATGTCCTTCAAGAAGAACCCACAGATACATGCAGCTATAGCAACCTGTGTCAACAAACCATCTTAGCACTTCCTACCAACATCAACCAGGAGCAGATCTTCTGTGAAGCTAATGGGTTGTAATCACCCAGTGAAGGTCAAGTCACCTCAAATACTGTACACTATAAAAGGGACAGCGCAATACAAAGTTTTTACAAAATAAATGTGTTACAATGACCCAATCTTTGTTGTTAATTTTTACATTGTCTATGTATTGTCTATGTAAAATTAACAGCAAAGATTGGGTTATTGTAACACATTTATTTTGTAAAAACTTCTGTAAAAACATTTGTTATTAATACATACATAGATGTATAATGTTTACATTGTTACCATTCTCTATATGAGTGGATTGGAATTATTTTGGAAACCAGTCCTAGATTTGTAAATGGATTAGTAAATATGTCAGCACTTAAATAGTTAAGTATACATTGTAATACTTATCCAGTCTTTCCCCTGTTTTGTAGCTAATTGGTTAGACACCCTCTTGCAGTGTTATTTCATGTTTACAGGACTTTATCAAACCATCCTCCCCAAAAAGTTCTTTTGCTGGCATAAATTGTGGCACTTTTATTCCAGTAAAAGAACTCCCCCCACCAGACCTTACCTTGTTCATGTTAAAGAGGCAGCCCAGACACTAAGGGAGTGTGAATGGAGCTCCGTTCACTTCCCGGGTTTCAAATCTCACTGATTCTCATGAGAAGATGCTAGTGTGGGAAATTTAAAAATAAAAGCCCAAAAACACACACACACACACAAAGTATAGCAAAACACAGAAACACACTTTAAAAGTCCCAAGTAAAGGGGGGGTAATAAAAAGAGCATACCCCACCTGGTTGTCCCAGTCTCACCCAGAAGTGTTTGCCCATTGATGCTGCATTCATGTGAATACAATGGCACACGGATTCAAACATCAGCAATGCCAGCAACAAATTGCTGCAGCAGATCAATTGATGGCTTGGGCTGTCAGTAAAAAAGTACAACTTTTTAACAATACATGGTCACGAAAGGGCAACATCATCTGGTATGCACCCTTTCACAATCATTAGGCATTGTTATGATGCTGTATTTGCCTGATCTGATAAAGGCCACAATCCCTGATAGTCAAAATGCCACAGAGCTTTGATTCAGTGAACTCTGGTTCCATTACACCTCTGTTGACAGAGATACAGAAACAAGGAAATACATTTTCATAAATACCCTATGCTCATTTCAACTCTTTTTTCCCCATGAGAAGAAAATTCTTTTAAATTCTTCAGCTGCAAGCCTGGATCATGAGACATAGCAATGAGATGTAGCTATAATATTCTCCCATCCAGCCCCTCATAACCCACCTTTTCTCAGCTGCATTCCCCCTAAACCCACCCATTTCATGGTCTGTGTGTAGGGAGAGGAGAAGTAGACAAATGTCCAGCTATTTTCCTACAGCTGATATACAGTGACTGGTGTCCATAAGGACCTCCAGGGGTCCTCCAGATGATTAAATTGTTCCACATTCAGCTATAGGAAAATAACTAGATACTTGTCTAGTGATACTCCCACCCTCCATTCATAAGAAAATGGCCAGATATGAGGGGACTACAACTTGGGGGGGGGGAGGATTCTGGTTGCTGCATTGTTGGTAGAGAATTCCGACCTCTACAACAACCAAAATGTGAGTTGTGATGGTGTAGGTCTGATTTGCTTTGTGGTAATATACCAACAGGATGCTGGTTTCCTTTTTCCCTCATGGTAACAGAGTTGCAGAGAGCCAGTGTGGTGTTGTGGTTTGAGTGTTGGACTAGGGCTGCTGCCACACTGCCGAAATAATCCAGTTTGACACCACTTTAACTATCATGGCTCCATCCTATGGAATCCTGGGATTTGTATTTTTGTTGTGGCCAGAGCTCTTGGACAGAGAAGGCTAAATATCTCGCAAAACTAAAAATCCCAGAATTCCATAGCATTGAGCCACGCTGGTTAAAATGCATCAAACTGCATTATTTCTGCAGTGTGGCAGCAGCCTAGGACTCCGGGAGACCAGGGTTTGAACCCCCACTTGGCTATGGAAACTTGCTGTGTGGCCTTGAGTAATTCCCACTCTCTCAGCCTCAGAGGAAGGCACTGGCAAATCCTTCTGAACAAATCTTGCCAAGAAAACCCCATGGTAGAGGGACACCTTATAGTTGCCGTAAGGCAGAAATGACTTGAAGGCACACAACAATGACAACAGGGTTGCAGCTTGGTGAGCTCTGGTCAGATCTTCAGCCCTTAGTAAACTTTTCTGTGCCTTCTCCCACGTTTGGGCCCTGCCCCCAACACTTTATGATTTGAAGAGTGGGGAGGGGAAAGTAGGGGAAAATGCTGCTTTATTTTTACTGGAAGAGTGTTCCGGGTTCTTTCCAATGTTATGATTCACATTTTTTAAAAAAACCTTGAATTCTTAGATGTCTGAAAACAGGAGACAGCAAAGGAGTGCCTGTGCGTGAGAAGGAGAGAGGGAGAGAGGCTTCCAACTATCTGCGTCAGTGCTGAACAGCCTTCATTTCATTATCCTCATTCCCTGTAAAATTACTGTGTTTGTGTCTTTTGTGGATGTCATTTCCAAATCATTTAGGACTTTATCACACAGTAGGTTTGTTGCATGATTGCACTGGCTTAGTTCCATGTTTGATCTTTTCTTATCACGTGACATTGTGACTCTCCCATTATTGCACTGCATTTCCCCTATTATTAGATCTTTTCATTGATAGGAAAAAACTATTAATGGCTCCAATATTGCTGCTGTTCACTCATTGTTTCTGGTGCTATCATTACCTTCTGCTGCAGTTCCAGTATTCCATCAACCATGTGATGTGACAGTGCATGGTTTTCCTCCCCATCCCCATCTCCAGGCAGGGGAAAGTCATTCCATTTCCAGTGTCCAGTCAAAGAGGACATCACAGGAACAACGTTGTTTTTACCCTGTTCCCTGGGCAGGCAGGGTGTTTATTTCTTTTGCCGTAATTGTGCAATCGCACTGCCATGGCAGGTCACCAGCATACCACAATAATGCAGTCATAGCAGGATCCTCATAACATATATTAAAAACAAAACAAGGCAAACCCAAACAACTTCATTTCTCTACTCCTGTACAACTCAGATAGGAAAGCAAAGAGAAAAAATAAGTTAACAATCGTGCTGCCATGACACCAGTATGTTACGATTACAGTTCTGTCCTCCATTTGTGTGAAGCGCTGAAACTGCACAATTGTGGCATTTTTTAAAAAAGGAAAATAATTAAACAGCACACATGAACTATGTAGGGTGGACACAGATACAGAGATCAGATCAAGTGAGGTAATGTGGAAAACTGATTGTGGGAACATTCATCACCAAAGTGGCACCACAGTGCTGTTGGAGAGAAGGGGCAATGATGATTGTTGCCATATTGGTATGTTTCCATTTAGTTAAACAGTGTGATTGCTGCAATACAACAGGCTGGTGCTTCCCATTCCCATTTGGTTAACAAACTGGTCATAGATTTTCCTTGGGGTTTTTCCGGGCTGTGAGGCCATGTTCTGGAATAGTTTCTTTCTGATATTTCCCCTGAATATGTGGCTGGCATCTTCAGAGAAGATGCCAGCCACAGATGCAAGCGAAATGTCTGTACAATGTCCAGATCGTACCAGGAAGTGCTCAAAATGGACCTCCCCTCTGCGGCTGTTATTTCGGAACAGGAATGGGGCTCCTGTTCGCACATCCATGATTTCGTGACAGACACGGAACAGGTGGTCTATTCATGATGAAAAGTCATGAATACATTATTCCAGAACAGGCATGGGAGCAGGACAGAATGGGGTCAACGTCATCTGAAAGGGAAAACCTTTCTCAACCCTGTTCTGTTCCTGCCACGGGATATATAGCCATATGAAAATCTCCTTAGAGATGTCACCTCTCAGTTGTCTCTTCTCCAAGCTAAACCTATTTCCCTACTTACGCTGGCATAACCAGTGTAATTCTCATCCTATGAGTGCTGCTTAATGCCTCATCAGGCATATTTGTAAATTTACCAGCATTGTTAAGGCAGTGGTATTCCAGGAGTACTTGAGCGATCTTCCCTTCAGACACTGAATGCCTGTCAGAAGTGTGTTCCTGTTGTCAGCTGGGACATGAGGCAAGAGAGATTGTGATCTGCAGGTGTGTGTGTCTTTCTCTCCATCCCATGGTAAGGATGAGGGAAATAAAAACATTGCCATTGTACCAGAATCAACATGACTGCCTGGGTTATTCATTGTCTAACACTACATTTACTGGCAGAGGGACATTGCTGTCTTTGACAGGCAGAGGGATATGTGAGTCCTATGAGCAGAGAAGGAGAGCAGCTGGGATTATAAGGAAAGCATCTAGAAAAATCAAAGATAAAAATCCACAGGAGGAAAGTAAAGGGTAGAGAGGAAAACAGGAGCTACAACCAAGAACAGAAAGACACCCAGAGGTTCATCAAAGGAGCCATAAAGAAGGAATACGGAGAACCTTGGATAGGAGGAGAGACTACACTTTCAACACTGTAAAGAAGAAGAGCAAGCCAGCACCATGAGCAGCCCTAAATATGAGAAGCTTGAAGACGATGAGCCTGTCATTCAGAATCCTCCCACCTCTTCTGAAAAAGAGCCCTACAAAGAGACTGAGCCACTGAAATGTCATGCTGGGCCACAAGCCCCTCCGGGCTATGGGGCAACTTCTCCAAAGCCATCTGAGCACTGGTCTAATTATGGCACATCTGGAACAGGATCCTACCAAACTCCAGGCCATCAACCTCCACCTGGTGTCACCGTCAGACCCATCCAGATGACTGAAGAACCTGACTACCTGTGTTACTCCATCTTCACCATGCTTTGCTGTTGCCTTCCCTTAGGAATTGCTGCCTTGATTTTCTCCCTACAGGTAAGTATTTGTGTGAAGCCAAGGGAGGGAGTGTATGACACAGGATCAGGCAACACAGAGGGGTCCTGATCCATTTACCTTTTCTGAAGGCTTACTTATAGTGACTGGTTTTGGGAGACTACAAGGCTGGTGCTGATTTGGATTTAACCTCCAGAAATGTTCAAAAACAATATGGAATGGTGGGTGCCTATTGCATCCAAATTGTTTACAGATATAAACAACCCAGGGGATGTATTTTTAGGCTGGTTCTCTAACACAATAGTGACCATTTATTTTTAAAAAATTAAAAAGGGAATAGAAATGACCCATGTAATAATAGACCAATAAGCCTCCTGCATATGGCATCAAAGCTATATATACATGATCTTCTCTATAAAATGGAAAACTGGAAAGAATCTTAAAAAATCATAAATGAAGAGCAGGCAGACTTTCATAAGGGCCATTCAGCATTGGCACAGTGCTTTATTTTATACCATGTTGTTGGGGGAAAAAACCCAAAACAACAACAAAAAGGCTGTTTGCAGCTTCCAGACAATCCACTAGCAGATTTTGATTTAGTCACTCAACAGCTGCTTTGAGATAAACTTTGTAACATCAACATCTGTTAGCAACGTCTTTGGTGAATGGAGAACCTACATGACCAAAAGAGCATGCCTATTAGACCCTGGGTGCAATGGAGCCCTAACAAAAGAGGTCTGCATTTAGGGTGGTGTTAAACAAGAGTTGATATTGTCCAGCTTTTTTAAAAGACAACTTTCCATGTACCAATTGAAGACAGAAAAATAGTGGTATTCCTGAATGCTGGTAACGTAGTGCCTCTTCAAACTTTCCTGGCTTGAACAACATAGCAAGGGGTCATGTTCTTACCCTTTATCATCATTTGTATTTCCTTACACTGATTAAATTTATCTGACTGGTTTTATTGTACACTGCCCTGAGATCTCTGGGGAGAGGGTGGGATATACAAATTTAAATAAATAAATAAATAAATCTCACAAATGCCTGAATATGGGCTGAAACCTTAGATACTGATCAGCTTAGGGGTTGTCTAAAGGTGAAAATACTATGCAGAGAGTATGAGCAGTCTTAATGGCATCCCACATTGTTTTGCCATATTCAGAAGGCTCAAAACCAAAAACTCTGAAGAAAAAGCCTTCATGGCTTTTCCCAGAACTTAAAAAAAAAAAAACAGCAGGAAGAAAAGAGCATTTCTGCTCATTGGGACACTCAATTTGATTTGATTTGCTTTTCCATACAAGCAGAAGCACAAAGCTGATTGGCCAGGCAAGCAAGAGGGGCAGGGCTTCTTAACAAGGCAAGCACCTGGAGCTGCCATGTTGGATGTTCACCTTAGCAAACAAATGCAAAGGTGATAAAATGGGGTGGGGTTTTTGTGAAGGCAAAATATCACTCTATCACACCTTAGGGAAAAAAATTAAAAGTTCAGCAGTAGAAAATTGCAGTATATAAAAACGCGAGTAATGCAGTCACAGCTGCCATCTGGATCTGCAGGCATGTGAAGCCTATGCCTGCAAAAAAAAAAAAAAATCAAGACAAATCACAGCTGCTGTGAATTGCCATTACTGTGGAGCAATCCGCTTCTTTTTCCCTCGTATAGACAGCTTGTCAATATCCTTCCTGAACTGTGGAGCCCAGAACTGAACACAGTATTCCAGGTGAGGTCTGACCAAAGCAGCATGGAATGGCAGCATTACTTCCATCTACCTAGACACTATACTCCTATTGATACAGCCCAGAATTGCATTTGCCTTTTTAGCTGCTGCATCACACTGCTGACTCATGTTCAGCTTGTGGTCCACTAAGACTCCTAGATCCTTTTCGCATACACTGCCATCAAGCCAGGTGTCACCCATCCTATATCTGTGCTTTTTATTTTTATTGTCCACATGTAGCATCCTACATTTCTCCCTATTGAAATTAATTGTGTTTGTTTTGGCCCAGCTTTCTAATCTGTTAAGGTCATTTTTAATTCGGAACCTGTCTCTGGGGTATTCGCTACCCCTCCTAATTTGATGTCATTTGAAAACTTGATAAGAATGCCCTCTATTTCATCATCCAAGTCATTGATAAAAATGTTGAATAGCACTGGGCCCAGGACAGAACCCTGTGGCACCCCACTAGTCACTTCTCTCCAGGATAAAGAGGAGCCATTGGTGATTACCCTTTGGGTTAAGTCCACGTGCACACATATCCAAGTCTTGGTAGAGATGGTGTACAAATACTGGATATAAATAAAAGAAGAAAGAAGAAAAGAAAAAAAAGAGAAAAGAAAAGGAAATGGTATGTCTGTCTATCCTTCACAGTGTGTAGAGGAGGAAAGTGAAAGCATTAATGAACTTTCCACCCTTGTCAAACTAACCATGCAAGTTTTCCATTGCTCACTTCCTCGTACTCACCCTTTTTTTTCCTGGGCTGTGAAACACAAAAAAAGTTTTTCTTCCCATGAGTCAAAGCAAGAGGTTAAAGTTGTGTGAGCAAACAAGTACAGAGGTCTGCTTTATGAAACCTAAGGATCAGCAAAAGAAAATTCAGAGTGGTCAGCTGAGTATCACAGGAGAAAGAAGGCAAGGCAAGGCCCTAAGAAGTGCTACTAAGGACAGAAAACAGGACACCTAGCAGAGCTGTTTAACGTGGAGAAGTGAGAAAGGAGAGGAAATTATATTTGCAGAACTTCAGTCAGAGCTGAGAAAAAAGAGGAGAGCTACACGATGAGCAACTTAAAGTACCAAAAGCTTGAAGACAATATGCCTGCTGGTGAGAAGCCACCCAACTATGAAGAGTCAGCACCACTAAAACCTCCTGTTGGGCCAGCAGTCCCCATGGGTTATGGGGCTACTTCCCCTATGCCACCACAGTACCAAAATCCTCATAGCCCATATGGATCAGGATACAACCAGGGTCCAACCCTTCAGCTTCCACAGACGGTCATCATCAGACATGTCCAACCCAGCAATGAACCTGATTACCTGGGCTACTCTATTTTTACCATGCTTTGTTGTTGCCTCCCTCTGGGTATTGCTGCCTTGGTTTTCTCTATACAGGTACGTCTGTGGGTGAGAGGGAAGGAGGAGTGAGTTTGATGCAGTGGTCGGGTAACCGAGGGCAGAGAGCTGGTCTGTTTACCTGTTCTAAATGCCCACTTAGCAATTATTTGCCTTTCCTGATTAGATCCCGGCCTCAGGAGCTGCATCTCCTGACCATTTTTTTTTAGTCTTGTTTATATTTTTTTTAATGTGATTTTAGGTGGTTTTAATTTTATATTGTTTAATGTCTTTTTATGGGAGAGGGTGGGGGTGGGTGGTACTTTTAGTCGGCATTGTAGCATTTTAATTGTTGGAAGCCACCCTGATTGTTTTTAGCCGGGGGGCGGGGTATAAATAAATATTATTATTATTATTATTATTATTCAGCAGTATAGGGAATGGCAATAATTTGTCTGGAGTAGGGAAGAAAGAGGATGCTCAAATATTAATTCACACACATACACTCCCAATAATTCAAGCTAACTGTGATATACTGTAAGCGTGGAGAGGATTGCACAGGTATTGGGGCAATAAAACAGAAAGAGTGATAGACCACAAAGTGGCCAGTAGGAGGTGGTGAGACAACACCACACCTTCCAACTGCCCCAGTTTGGCAGAGACACTCCTGATTAATCCTCTATCCTCCCACTTTTCCAACTGTTTTTGAATTGTCCCATATTTTTTCTCATTTCCCCCTCTGTCCTCAGCATACTTCAATTGCTGCAAACTGGCTCCAAAGTCCAAAAGTCACTTGTGCTCTATTAATTCAGCAGAAGGGAGCAGAAACAAGGGGCTGAAGGATATCCTTCCCAGTAGGCTCAGGCAAAAGCAAACCACTGCAGCATCTCCTAGTTTGAGTGAGTCTCCTCATTAATAACTTTTGTCTTCTTGACCACACTCTGATGTTGCCAGGCCCCACATGCTGTGACATGTGTTGGAACAAACTTTTACCTAGATAAATCTTGTGGGATCTATTGTCATAGTGTCATAAGGTATTGTGTGGCAGAGCATTTGAACTCTTTAATTCTTCTATTGATTCTTGATTTCTTTTTCTTTTTTTATTTCTGGTGTGACTTACCTCTCCATTGTATATTTCTGAATAGGCCATTTAAAAAAAAATTAGAGAGAAGAAAGAGGTATTTGTTCTTAACAAGTGATTTCCAGTCTGGCTGGCATGTTAGCCTGTTGCAGCAAAAACAAGAGAGAATCTCATGACACTTTAACGGTGAACAGATATACAGTAATGTGGTATCCACCTAAATGGACCAGAGCCCTCTGCAGGGTTTTCGCCTGAACTACAGCATGCTTCTTCTGGACTCTGGGATTCCAAAGTTGCTGTTTTGCTTATTCCTCTTCTCTTGGTTTTGCTGATGAAATCATTTACTGTAACTGGGAGTGTGGATGAATCCCATAATCACATTCCTTAGAGGGGGTATCTTCCTAAAAGAAGCTGTGCATGTTAACCCTTGGTAAGATAATCAGCTGGAGTTGTGTCAAGCAGAAAGGAAAGCTGTACCCCTTTCTCGCATGTCTGGATCAGGGCATAGGCTCTCCATTTGCAGCAACATTACAGATTATCTATTTTACCACATGTTGATCACAGAAAGTTTTTGCTTACTGCATGGATGGCTGCATTGCCCCTATGTCATGTATGTAAAACCTTCATTGGAGTTTTTTAAACAGAGGCTAGATAACCATCTGTCAGGAGTGCTTTGATTGTGTGTTCCTTCATGGCAGGGGGTTGGACTAGATGGCCATTGTGGTCTCTTCCAACTCTATGGTTCTATGATCAAGGTAGAAAGAATCATAAAATTATGAAGCTTTAAGAAACTTCAAGAGCTATATCATCCAACCTCTGCCTTGTAGGAATCAACAGCTAAAGCACACACACCCCCAAGAGATGACAACCACCCTCTAATGAAAGAAACCCCATAGAATCATAGAGTTAGAAGAGACTACAAGGGCCATCCAGTCCAACCCCCTGCCATGCAGGAATACCC
Source organism: Gambelia wislizenii (assembly GCA_030847615.1). NCBI lineage: Eukaryota > Metazoa > Chordata > Lepidosauria > Squamata > Crotaphytidae > Gambelia > Gambelia wislizenii. The sequence goes on along the minus strand of JAUMIR010000010.1, from coordinate 27,907,204 downwards.
AATCAAAGCACTCCTGACAGATGGCCATCCAGCCTCTGCTTAAAAACCTCTAAAGAAGGAGACTCCATTACACTCCGAGGCAGTGTATGCCACTTCTGAACAGTTCTGACTGTCAGAAAGTTCTTCCTAATGTTTAGAAGGAACATGGATGCCTGTAGTTTGAGTCCATTGCTCTGTTTCCTAGTCTCTGGGGCAGCAGCAAACAAGCTTGCTCCTTCTTCAGTATGACATCCCTTCAAATATTTAAACATGGCTACTATGTCATCTCTTAACCTTCTCTTCTCCAGGCTAAACATACCCAGTTCCATTCAACTACCTGCTGGAAAAGTTTGTTCCACTGTTGAATAATTCTTACTGCAGGGAGGCTCTTCCTAATGTTCTTCCTAAAGAAGGGTGCAGATCATACAATGCTTCTCCCCCAATCCATTCCAGCCCATCATAAAGAGGAACAAAGAGCATGCCTTCCCTACCCCACTACACTTTCCATGCTAAAGATAGCCCTGCTCTTCCACACAACGATGTAATGTTTGTGTATGTGGTATGCATGCAAAAGAGCATCATCTGAAGAGCATGAACGAAAGTCATACATTAATTGCCTCAAACAATGTCTTGGAATCAGCTGTATGATTTGAGCCTAAGTACACAGGGATTTGCATGCATCTGTCATGATCTGGGTCATAGGTGGCAAGGTATTGGAGCAGAGATGCCAGGCCAAGGACAGGCAGGGAGGCAGAGAGCCAGAAGGCTCAGAGGCAAGGTAGGTCCAGAAAGCAGGTGCTGGGTCAGGAACACAGAAGACAGAGTTCCAAGTCCAGCTAGGGTCATAGACAAGCCAAAAGTCCAAAAACAAGCCAAGGTCAAACACATATCAGGGCCATAGGCAGGTCCAGGAAAGAAGTGTCAAATCAGGAACATGGGAGACAAAGTCCAAGAGTGCCAGGTCAGGAACATGGGAAGCAGAGTCCAAAGAAACCAAAGTCCAAAGACAAGCCAAAGTCAGAACACATACTAGGAATCCAGGGGGCAGAGTCAAAGACAGGTCCAAGAAGCAAGCAAGCAAGCGTTCAAACACAATGAAGCAGTAGCAGGTCCAGCTATAGACAACACAGAAGACCATATTCCTGTGGCAAACACTGAGGAGAGAATGCTGAGCTTAAATAGCAGTTCTCCTGGCTGCTCCAGGTGTGCTGCTTCAGTGCAGCCAGATGTGCCTGACAACTTGGCCCTGGTCCCTTCAAGGCTTCCACAACCAGGCCTAGTCCTGCACAGAGAAGCAGAGCCAGTGTTAGCAGCCAGGGGACCAGTCCTGCAGGAAGAGGTCAACCCTGACTGCATCAACTGCACTTCAATGTTACCAATCTCCATGGGGGTAGAGGGAGGTATGGCAAGTGCATCAGCTGGGTGAGAAAGGCAAAGCACATCTTGCTCCCCTCTTGCACTCTGTGAGGTTCCAGCTGCAGTGTGCCAATGGAAGTGCCTGACAGCCCCAAACCCAAGGGTCCCTTATTAGCCAACACAAGGGCAGCCAATAGCAGGTCATGGCTTCCATGTCAAGTGAGCAAGGAATCTACTCTGGGTTTTAGTCTGAAGTTCAATGGACCTATGTAAAGAGATGAGCCCTATCCCCCAAATATGTTCAGAAATATGTATAATTCCTTTACAGTTCAGACTAAACTCCAGTGTGGATTCATTCTTCCACTGACATGGGAGCCACCAGTAATTAAGAGGAGGCTGTTTCACAACCACTTAGAACTTCCTACTTCTTCAAACCAATATTCTCCAGTTTCATTACACACAGAGAGAGAGAGTTAATCCATCGCCTATTTCTCTCTTTCTCTACAGACCCGAGAAGCCAACTGCCAAGGAGACATTGCTGCTGCTCGACGAAACTCCAGGCTTGCACGCATCTTGGCCAACACAGCCCTTGGGGTGGGGCTTGTGTTCCTAATTGTGTACATCGTCTTAGTAGTGAACATGGCTATTAAGATACATCATCAGCAACCACCTACCGGCCAATGAAGGATGGACTACAAGATCAGAACCTGAGATACCCCCAACTCTCCCAGATCCCCTGCAACCCCCAGAGAAGTCCCACTTTGTTGTCATGCTCTTTAAATCCTCCCGTAATAGAATGTGCTGCAGGGCTGGCGCATGAGTGGTTACAAGCCATGTGAATATTTGACTTGACCAGCAAGGGAATGTGTGAATTACAAAGGGTTGCATTTGAGACAACATCTCATGATCCGAATTCTCTACTTAGAAAGAAAAAGATATGCAATGGCTCATCCATGTCAAATGAGGAACCTCCTATGTGATCCAGCCCTACAATACAGAAATATCCCAAACTGAACTGAGTAAAAACTGCCATAATGACTGGTGCTAAAGGTCATACAGGAAGCACTAGATGAATAATGTCCCTGTTACTTATCTTAATGTAGCCAGTGACCAAATGTCAGAATTTATCTCCTGCTAATCATGAGAGTGGTTTAGAGTTCCCTCCTTAAGCTGCACTTTCTCCATCTCTTCACCCAAATGTCTCTCTTAGCCTACATTTGTCTATTTCCCCTTGTTCCTCTAGATGATCCCTTATGCTCCCCAGTTCCTTTGGTGGGCTGCCCATACTTTAGAACAGTGACTGTTAACCTTTTCTTTACCCCCTTTAAATGTCTTTTGTTGCTGTGGACTCCCAAGACTTAACTCAAGATTAATAATAATAATAATAATAATAATAATAATAATACCTGATAATAATACAATTACTTCAGCCATTACATCTTCCCTCAGAGGCTTTGGAGGGGAAGGGAAGACTTTTCTCCTGCTTCTTCCTGCAAGCTGGAGTGGATTGAATGTCAATATGCAGCCCAAATCAGCCAGCCTTTGCCTTGGCTCCTATCATGTGGCTATTCCACTGTGGGGAGGAGATAGGCCGAGCAGCCTTCAAGCCTTCGTGGACCCCTTGTGAGGACATCACAGCACCCTGGGTCCCTGGACCATAGGTTAAAAACCACTGCTTTAGAATATTTCACAAACAAAAAGAGAAACACATTTCCATCCATGGAATGCTGATTGTCTTCCCTCCTCATCACGCATGGCTCAGTTGTGTCTTCTGTATTCCTTTCATCTACAAAACCCAGCCCTGTACCTTTCAAAAATCAAGAAGGTATCTGCAAGCCACTGTGACAGCTTATTGGATCAATATAAGTGAATAAATAAACACGGGTCATGCTGATTTTAATGTATATTAGTATGTGTTTTTTGTGAACTGCATTGGAACAGGAAATCTAGTGCATGTTTTTTTTAGAAAGCAAATAGTAAAATAAATCCAGCAAGCCCTATGGTAGAGGTGACTTGCTGGCTACCAAGAACCATTGACCAAATTCAGTGGCAATCTACCAGTTCAAACTCTATGCAATGGTCTTTGGACTAAGCAATAAACATTTTCATATTTCGCCAGTTCAGACTTGTTCAGACAGATACAGGCTGGAAGCCTGTTGGTGACATATGCACATGGATTTCAAAGTTATGCAGGTGTGTGTCTTGTTTTGGATGGGACACAAGGGGCTATCCACTAGTTCCTTGAGCCCATCCAAAGCCTTCACCCACAGCCTCTATCAAGCCCCACGGGGCCACTGCTACAGCTGTTAAATGGCCGGAGGAGGAGAGGAAGGTGATCAAGTAGCAGGTAGTGTGTTCCAGTTGACTTTTTTAGAGAGGGGAAGAAAAACAAAGGTTGTGACCAACTTTCTTTGTCCTTCTCAGTTCTTTGTCCATTTAATGGCTCTAGCAGTGGTCCCACGGGTCTTGACAGCTGCTGGGTGAAAGACACAGAATTGCATACAATGGAACATCCCATTCTGCACATTTATCTCAGCCAATGACTCCCCAAAATCTTGATCTTTGTTTTTATTATTATTTTGGTGTGATCTGAATCATTAGTCCATATGGCAAAGTGAGGCCCCTGCTATAACCCTAGAGCTGCAGGTAGCCTTGGATCTAATTCTCAAAGCCTGTGCAAGGGAGCGCTTCATATCCCAGCCTGTGGGTGGGGAGAAAAGGGAGAAAGACAAGGGGTCGGACGAAGGACCTTATCAGACGAGCATCTAAAAATGCTGTAATTCTACAAATGAGGATAGCAGAAACATTGTGGCATTATTACACTTAGGAGATTTTCAGACGGGAGGGGGAAAAAACCCGCGGAGATCAGGAGAGAAACGGGGCTGTTCTGCTTCCAATGCTCCATTTCACACTCCCGTCCTCCTCCCAACCTCCATTAGTTCTCCCTCCATCCTACTTTCATTTTCATTCTGCTGTTTTTTATTGAGGGAAACTTCCATTAGTAAAAAAAAAAAATAGGAGAATGAAAATAAAGCAGGAGAGAGGGAGAACAAACAGGGGTCAGGAGGAGGACAGGGGCATGTGAAACAGAGCACTGGAAGTAGACCAGCCCAATTTCTTTCCCAACCTCCATGGGGTTTTTTCCCCCATCTGAAAATCTCCTTACTATTGCACATCACTGTAATCACATAAAAGAACCACCATGGAATTATCACATGACACTTTTTTGACACTTGAGTAACATGTCAATATATTTTTCAATTTTTTTTCAAATATTTTCCAAATATCTTACCCATTCCTAGTGGGCTCATTTATTTTGGACTCTGATGCCATCCATCCATGCAGTCCTACCCATTATTAGGGCCTCGTCTATACGAGGCAAAAAAGCATATTGCTCCACAGTAATGGCAATTTGCAGCAGCTGCTATTTGTCTAAATGGCTTTTTAGGCAGATCGCAGGCATGGGGAGGATCTTTGCTGTGCAAATCGGCATGCCTGAGAATCAAGATGGTGGCTGCAAGTGAATTACTTGTGTTTTTATTTACAATTTACTGCCACCAAATAGTTTTTTTAAAAAAATTATACCAAAGGTGCAATAGAGTAATACTTCTCCTTAACAAAACAAAACAAAAACCTATTTTATTGCCTTAGCGGTTGCTTGCTAAGGCACAAATCCAACATGGTGGTTCCAGGCACTTACCTTGTTAGCAAGCCCTGCCCCCTGCATTCATCCAGCCAATCAGCTTTCAGCTTCTGCTCAAATGGGAAAGTGAATCAATTTGCATCACTTGTACCAACCAGCAGGAATGAATATTCCCCCTGCTGTTTTTAAAACACTCCAGGGAAAGCTGCAAAGGTTTTCCTGTGGATTATATGGGAATTTTGCCCCCCCTCTTCCGAATATGGTGAAACAATGCAGGATCCCATTTAGACACATTGTGTTCTCCTTGCATTCTGTGAGGAGTATTTTCACCATTTAGACAACCCCTAGAATGCATCCCCAAACACCTGAACCCAGAAGGTTGCTCATCCCTGATTATCCCTGCTGTAAGGGATCTCTGAAAGGTTACTTAGAGTACTGCTACTCAAAGTGGTGATCCATGGACCAGTGCCAGGCTGCAGGCTATAGGCTGAGGTCCCTGGAGAGTTTCCAGAAAAGAAAGAAACAGTTGTTGTCAACAGGCACAATATGGCGCTGGTCCCAGGCACACTGGGTGGAAATCCTCTTCTTGAACCCCATATCAGATGTTTAAAAAGTGCTGACTTAGAGCAATTCCTTTCCTATAACAATTCAGCAGTTGGGCCAGCTGAACCAAACAGAGCTAATAGCTTTGTCAGCATTATTCAGATGGACTACAACAATGCTCCAGTATCCATCCCTCTCCTTTCCAAAGAACCAAACATTCTGAACAGTTTGCATATTGTTATTAACTGCTGGCATAGTGACTTCAAGTTATGATGACTCTACAAGAGTGACAGACCTCCAAGTCACCCTATCATCAATAGCCCTGGTCTTGCAGACTCAGGGTCGTGGCTTCCTTGATTGAGTCTATCCACCTATAATGTGGATTTTTTTCTTTTTCCTACTGCCTTCTACTTTACCAAGCATTATTGCCTTTTTCTAGAGAGTCATGTCTTCTCATAATATGTTCAAAATACAACAGTGTCAGTTTAGTCATCTTGGCTTCACATTCAGGCTTGATTTGGTCTAGGACACATTTATTTGTCTTTTTAGCAGTCCATGGTATCCACAAAACTCTTCTCCAGTACCACATTTCAAAGGAGTTGATTTTCTTCCAGGTAACAAGCAACACCTATTGAAATTCCCTCTTCTCTGGCTTTTCTTCGCAAATGAAGATTCAGGAAGGACTCATCCTATGCTTTCTGCAAGTGCACTGATGACTAAAAAGGCCAATCCGAGATAAACAAGTCTGGTTGCAGAAAGCACAGCAGAAGGTCTCCTTGGGTGATGCTTCCAGGTTGTGATTCTTTCTGCGTTGTCGTTTCTCTTCAAGACTTGTTCGGCGTGAGTTCTCAAATAGGTCTGCAGCATTGTGGATAGTGCGTCTCCATGCCTCCCGATATGAGGCCATGGCAGAACATTGTTGGTGATCAATTTGGCCAAGCCTGAGGTGTTGTTTCAGGGAGTCATTGTATCGCTTTTTTGGAGTGCCCCTCTTACACTGACCCGTGGTGAGTTCACCGTAGAGTACTATTTTGGGGAGGCGATGATCCTCCATCCTAGAAACGTGCCCTGCCCAGCATAGCTGTGTTCTCAATATCATGGCCTTGAATTCCCTCTTCTACATAACCATGAAATGTACAGAAGCCCTCTCCTGTTTTCACTCTGACAACCCTAGCTGATGATGTGCATGTGTGCTTATCTGGGTGTTAGCGTGCAGTGTGTGACCACAACCGAGAGAGAAAAACCAAAATTATAGTTGCTAGGAAATGACTTTCCCCTTAGCTCAGTTTCTGTTCCTAGATCAAGTCTCTTTTGGTTATTTGCTGTCTCTTTTCTTCTTCTACCTCCCCATTCTCCTGTGCTATGAGATGCTGAAAACCCACTCTGCCCAAGCTCTGGAGCAATCCATTAGAATCCCTTGAGAAAAGAAGCACCACAAAGCAGCCTGCAGCATAAAGCAAGCATCCAGACAAAAGATTTGGTCCATAGGAAGACAAAGGGAGAGAGCAAGGAAAGGACAGAAGGTGTAAACAAGGATTGAGAGAGGAGAGCAAGACCACAAGCAGATAATCAGAGCAGCCAAACAGGAGGAACCTATTCAGATAGGAGGAAAATGCACTTTAAAAACTGCGAAGAGGGAAATGAGGAGGAGAACCAGAAGCACACTATGAACAATCCAAACTATGAGAAGATTGAAGGCAATGGTCCTTTCATGCAGAATCCTCCCCACATCTCCAAAAAGCAGCTCGGTGAAGACTCTGAGGACTTGACACCACTTGCTGGGTCAGCACTACCCACAGGCTATGAGACACCTTCTCCTTTGGCACAACAATATCAGCTTTATTGTGACTCATCCCATGCCAGACTCACTCAAGATCTGGTCCTTCAACCACAGCAGGGTGTGTTCCTCACACCGCTCCAGCCCACCAATGAACCAGATCACCTGGGCTTCTCCATCTTCACCATGCTATGTTGTTGCCTACCTATTGGTATGGCTGCATTGGTTTACTCCATAAAGGTGAGAGAAAGAGAGATTTTGTGATGGCCCCCATCATTACCAATTCTAGAGAGATCATGGGATGGGTATAGATATATATTTAACAACCCTTGGGTGTGAATTGTGACAAAGAACTTGATATGACTAATTAATTCCTTCCCCCCTTAAAAGTTAGAGTTAAGTTGCACTACAATTATAACTCAGTGAGGAATAATATTCCTTTTGAGGTGTAATTATAACATTTTAGTCACTGTTATAGTTATGGGTGGCTGTGGACTCAATAAATGGTGGAGAAGTCATTTCACTTGCTACATACTGTGCTTTATGCGACAGAAGAATGTGTTTTATATCACAGAACCATAGCTTGTAGCTTTTAGAAATGTTTAAGTAAGAGTAACGAACAGTATTTTTTAACAGTGGGGAAAGTAGACTGTTGCAACTGAATAAATGTACCTGTAAGGGTACCCAACCACTCTTGGTTGCTTGGAACAATTTATTTATTTATTTGAGTTATATGCCACCTTTCTCCCAGAATGGGACTTACAACACATAAAAACAATGAAAAAGTAGTCCAAGTAGTGATTTTTAAAGTAACCTATCAAACTCTGGATTTTATTTTTATTTTTAATTATGAATAGAATATTTCTTTCAAGGATGGCATCTTATTACTATAAACATAAAAAAAACTTAACATAGAAAACAAATAATTTGAATGAGCTAAACTCAATTGTTAGTTCCATATGAGGCAAACCAATTGAATCAATGGGATTTTGACAAATCAATACTTCTCTAAGTTCAATTGAGTCAATGGGTCTATTATAGGTGGAACTAACAATTGGATTTTGCCCACTATGTGCATGTTTGCCATAGAGTTAAACACAATCAATGCCTTGTATCAGTTGCAATGACCCAATTCAGATATCAAGCTAAACCATCATTTCATAGCCATACTCTGGTTTCTACAGCCACTCAGTTCTCCTGCTGTGCAACCTTGTAGAGATAATTTTTCCATTTTTTCTAGACCACAGCTCCTCATAACATCTGAACAATTACCAAATGTGGACACAATAATACTGATTTCTACTAAACAAGCCAACTTCACACAATGAGATAGGAAGCTGAAATTCCTAAACACAATTTTGATGAAACACAGTGTTGGCTTTAGGTGACACATTTAAGTATACATAGACATAGCTGTGTTAGTTTTTTCAGCATTTGTTGTTGTGTACCTTCAGTTGTTTCCTACATATGGTGACCCTAGGGCAAACCTATCACAGGGATTCCTTGGCAAGATTTCTTCAGAGGAGGTTTGCAACTGCCTTCCTCTGAAAGTTAAGGGAATGTGACTTGCCCAAAGGAATCCTATAGCACCTCTGAGACTAAGGGGTTGTCTAGAAGGTGAAAATACTGCTCGTAGAACAGAGAATACGTCTGTCCCAACAAAATGAGAATGAGATTTGTGGTATTTGGGATGAGGCCAAATACTCCACAAACTGCCCAGTTAAAGGATTTGCATTTTTTTCTGAAGTTTCCTGAAAAATGCACATAGATGCACATTTTCGGACATGTGAGCATCAAAATTCATATTCCTGTGCATTTTTGCTCCTTTGCCCTTTATGAGTGCATGTGAACAATCAATTTGAATGGATGTGAATGAATAGGTTTTCTGTGGGTTTTTTCCGGGCTGTGAGGTCATGTTCTGGAAGAGTTTATTCCTGACGTTTCACCTGCATCCGCGGCTGGCATCTTCAGGAATAAACTCTTTCAGAACATGGCCTCACAGCCTGGAAAAAAACCACAGAAAACCTATGGATGCCAGCAGTGAAAGCCTTCAACTTCACAATGTGAATGAATGCAAATATGCACACAACCATTTATGTGTCTTTAGACAAAACAACTTCACTGCAAATGGGTGAAAATGCGCACCCACTTGCAGTAAACCATTACAACAAGACAGGCCCTAAGTTAGAGAAAGAAAGAAATACCTAGCTAAGTTTTGGTGGACTCCAGAAAGTCTGAATATATTTGAAACTGGGTAATTGCAAAACCCATAGAATCATGCTGGGGGTATAAGAAATGCCTAGAGAGGACACCAGCACAACTCTATGGTAACTTCCGGCAGAAGGACGATGGAGAATTGGAACCATGGGTACCAGACCCCATATGTGGGGGGAGAGCTGTATATCTAATTGAAATTAAAAGCAATATCTTCTGATCATCCTCAGAGAAGTATACCAAAAGCAGGAACAGGAGCTTATTAAGTAAGACAAATTGAATATGTATATTGATGTAAACTATGGAATTACAATTTTTGTTTTTTAATCTAAGAAAACTTTTAAAAATAAAATTTTAAAAAACCTATTAAAAACAGTGCAGGTTAAAAACCATACAAAAACACAATGCAAAAGTACAAACATAAGCATTATTTTAAACACAAGCAAATAATCTGTAAAGTGAAAATGGTTAAAATGCATTTAAAGGCTGTGTAAAAAGCAACAAAGCAGCACAGCACACTATTAAAGGCCTATCACAGTCCATTTCTAAAAGCCTGATGGAATGAGAATGCATTTGATGGAGCCATCCTAGCCTTCCTAAGTCTAGGAGCAGCTACCAAGAAGGCCTTCTCTCTTGTTCCCACCAAATGAGTGTGACAAGGTAGTGGGACAGAAAGAAAGGCCTTCATGGAAACCAACAATCCCCACTGAAGAAAAGCAACAATCCATGCAAGGCAAGCAGCATGGGAAGTATACAGGTCGACCTCCATATCCATGGGGGATATGTTCCACAACACACACACACACATGTAGATACCGTAGATAATAGGGAACCCTATTATTTTCAATGAGATGAATGCTGAAAGTTGACCATAGAATCACATTGGAGGACCTAGAAATATCTAGAGAGAGCATATTTTTTTCAGATGCGGATAAATGAAACCATGGATACCAAATCCAGCCATAGGGGGTCAACCTGTATTTCCTAACACTAGAAGAAGCAATGACAATAAATTACAAGTCCCCCTACCCTGTATTTGTGGGGAATACATTCCCTGACTTACCGTATATAAACGAAACCACGGATAATAGTGGGCCTTATTAAAATAAAGGACTTTCTGTACAAACATACCATAGAGTTGCATTGGAGGACCTGGCAATTCCTAAAGAGGATACCTTTTTAGGTATTTTCTAGTGTGATTCTATGGTATGCCTCCCTATTTTTTCAGCTGTAGATAACTGAATCCATGGATACTGGTTCCACAGATACCGGGTCGGGGGAGGTGGGGACCTGTATTTTTCAAATGCTGTAACAATAGAAATGAATCATTTTTAAAAAGTAATTTTCCAAGCCTGAGACTTGCACCATTGTTTGGGACCAATATAAAGTGGTGTCAGTCAGAAAGATAATTCTAATCAGTTTATTAATATCTGACCCCTTTTTTTTTCCTTACTGGATTAAGTCACAGCTGCTCAAGACCAATCAATGCAGCATGTAAGAGGATGCATTTTTCCCCACCCCTTAATTCTTTCTTCCCAGACCAGAGAGGCCAACCGCATCGGGAATGGCACAGCTGCTCAGAAATTCTCCAAACGAGCCCACAGCTTGGCCCGTACAGCGTTCAAGGTGGGCATTGTCATCTTGATTGGCAATTTCATACTTGTGTGTATTTATGAGCTAAAGCACCTTGCTGCTACCATGAAGAGCTTACGTCAGAAAGCCATGGACCCCTAATGAGAATGAAACATTCCAGTTCAAAAGGACTTTGCTTTGGTGCACAAATCTAACAATCCTGCTTTGATGCTATTCTCTTTTGGTCGTCCTATTCCAGGAAGTAGATTCTAATCCATGAAAAGTCAAGCTAGAGTAAACCAAATTAGTTTTAAATATTGTTTGATCCTGTATGTTCTTATGGTTGTTAAAAGATGCCTACTCCCAGATTGGAAAGAGCAACATTCATCATCTGTTCTTCAATGGTCCGAAGATCTTACTGCTATAGTGACTCATGAACATGTATTTTATATAGGTCAAGCTGTTACACAAATTGCTGAGGTCAGAATCTTAATTTGGGGGATTTTAATTAGTTCAAATTTGTGGAAAAAGTGGAGGAGTTAGTACAGGCTAGTGTAGAAACATGGGGAAAGAAGGTCCAAGCACACTGGGATGAAGTTTTGGGTCATATTTATAGTCAAAATCTGCCCCAAATGGGTGATTTAGAGAGGAAGATAATTGTTTACCAAAGATTCCCAAAGTCTCCAGATGAGTTAGTGTCATGGGAAAGAAATAGCTTTTAGAGCTGATGAATGACAGAAAACCTTCTTTTCAGTTTTAGATTTGGAGATAAGGAAAACAGAGCTGGCAAGGCAATGATATTTCTACCTACCTTTGAAATGATCCAGTGAAAGCTTCTTTCTGGAGATAGGAAGGACATAGCACTATTTTTGCAAGCTTCAAAAGAATTCTGTTTTGCTTTCACCTGAAGTATGAATCTTTTTGAGGAATTTGAGAAGGCCTCTCCTTAGGCTTATACATGCCTGTGAGCATGATTCTAGCGCTGCCTGAGAGCATGACTCTATCACTAGCTTGATTTCCCAGCAGCCTCATGGATAGCCACATAGCCAAATTATTAATGTACCCAATTATAAGCGTATCAAAAGGCAGGGCCTGTGGGGGGTCTCATTACAAAGTTCAAGAAAATACATTTTTTGAAATTTGGCCAGTTTATATGTCTCGCCCTCATTCATATTTTATGCACTCCCCACCTTCACCTTTTTCTTTTCCTTTTTTTCACGTCTCTTGCTTTTTCTTTCTTTCTTTGTAATCATACTTTGAAAAATCCAATAAAAAATCAAAAATCTAATCAAATGTGGACTTCTTCCTTTCCTCCATTCCATTTTATACTCTCACAGATTAAGACGGTTATCTCTTTGAAATTTCTATACAGAGGGCTCATCCAGACGCAGGGAAAGTCTCTGGAAGTATCAAGAGTTTCCAGTTCTTTTTCATGACATCCCTTCAAATATTTAAACATGGCTATCATTTGGGTTGTGGGGCTTGGAAAAGATTCCTCCTTCCCTTTCTGAAGCCTCTTTTCATTTGGCCACTGGCCTGTCATCCAAGGTGGGGGGGCCTAGGAGGCCAAAGACTAATCACACGCATACAAGTAATTTACTCTGAATCTGCTGTTGGTCTTCTTTCCTCTTACTTTCCTTCACTCTCTCTGCTGCTTGCTCTGCACTCTCCCGACTCCCACCTAGACTGCACTCTCCTACCATGTGACCCCAGAGCCTGCAAACTGTGAGCCTGGAGTTGGATCTGCTGCTTGAAGCAGCCCAGCCAGACAGGACAACTTTCTGTCCCTTTAGTCCAGGATTTTCCCAGTTTTCCAGGACTTATGGCAACCCTATACCAGAGTAGCACTGGCAAAATAAAGGACTTGGCTATATGAGGAAAAAAATCTGGCTTGTTCCACAGTAATGGCAATTCTCAGCAACTGCTATTTGTCTTAACAGGTTTTTTAGCAGAGCACAGGCATATGAAGCTATCCGCATTTGCTGTGCAAATGGGCATGCCTGCAAATCAAGATGGCAGCCATGAGCGAATTACACATGTTTTTACTTACCTCAATTTGCCACCGCTGGACACTATTTTTTTAAAAAAATAACAACAACAACAACAACAACAACAACAACAACATATCCAAGGTGCAAAAGTGCAAACTTTTGCTTTAACAAAAAGCAAACCAAAAAATACATTTTATCACCTTAGCGCTCACCCGCTAAGGTGAAAATTCAACATGGCACCTGCAGGTGCTTGCCTCGTTAGCAAGCCCTGCCCCCCCCATTCACGTCTGACCAATCAGCTTTCAACTTCCGCTCATATAGGGAAAGCAAATCAAATGGAATTGCTTGTCCCAACAAGCAGGAATGCACATTCCCCCTGCTGTTTATTAAAAACTTTGGGGAAAGCAGCAGTATATGGTGTTTTGGTGGCCCCTCCTTCCCAATATGTCAAACTGTTGCAGAATCCCATTGAGACAGATCATATTTTCCTTGCATTCTGTGAAGAGTATCTTCGCCATTTAGACAACCCCAAAGTGTGGGAAACAGGAAGATACCAGGGGAGTTAACCCCCTTCTCCTTTTTAGAATTCAAGCCACAATGACCTGTGCTGCCTCCAAAAGGGGGCAGAAGACCCAACAAATGGCAAGAGAGGGTGACTGAGTTCTGTGGAGAAAAGTGGGTAGGGGATAGCTGAAAAAACTGATTGGTAGCTAGATAAAACACATGGGTAACAAGGAGCAGTGAGAAACAGAAGGGGATGCCAGCAAGCCTAAAGACAATGGTCAGAAAACTAAGGCACAACCACAGACAACAAACAAAAGATCACTGCCAGTAATGGGAGGGGAAATGAAAACCACATTCAGGCAGCATTTTGTGAGCTTCCTCCTACTGTTCTGACCTCTCTCCCTCTTGTTCTTATTTCTTGTCTATCAAGGTTCACATGACTCAAAACAAGAATGGCAGAGGAGGGTGAAACAGTGGGTGAAACAGCATAGCAAATGGGGAAAGAAATCCTCCATATTCTTTTCAGGGAAATGCCATAAAATTAGACTGAATTGCCTTTAAAAAAAACATCACTTTATGTTTGGACTTAATATCTTTTTTAAAATTAATGAACATAATTAATATCCACAAAATTAGTTCCTGTTTCTGGGCTGGACAACATCTTCAGCATGTATTTAGAAGAGGTGCTCCCATAAATGGTAGAAGACATCTCCTTGTCATAGCACATGTTTGTCCTCAACTGTCTATCTTGTATTTTAAGCACTTTTTTTAATGAGGTTGGCCATCAAAACATCTACTTCATTTGCAAGTGTGATTTGATAAAGCATATGTCTCTAGAGGAAACCCAGTGGTGAGAGAAGGAAAATGTGTTAATTGCAGGGAATAGTATGTTCCTGCATATAAGACTACTTTTTAACACTTGAAAATCTGCTCAAAAGTGGGGGGGTTATCTTATACGCCCAACAGATCTTTTCCTCTGCTGTGAGAATGACTGCCTTGTCTTTGAAGTGTTAAATTGCCCTCCATTTAGCTCAGAAGAGAAGAAAAGCAGTCCTAAAATGATGTTTCTTTTCAGCACAAGTTAGCCTAAAATTAGAATTTCTGGATTCAAACTTATCATTTTGCATCACATTTTGTCTATGGTGAAATTCTCTTATTTGAATAAAAGCTTCTGGCAGAGTCAAATCATTCTTTAATTGCAAGGTATTTATTATGGGATTGTATTTTGGTAAACTTGCCAGAAAGATTCCCATTTGCATAGCTTTGGGGATTTCCTCTCCAGGAGTTTGCAAGTCTGCAAATGTGGCTCTAAAATCATTAATGTGCTCATTCAAAAATTTGGGATTTGATAGCTTCATATTAACCAACTTCATTATTAATGCAACCTTACTTTCCAAAGATTGAACACCACAGAGATTTTTCAAAGTATCCCATGCTTTATTAGCTGTTCTCAGTCCTTTAGTTTCACAGACTATTCCATCATCTACAGCCACTGAGCTGGCTGGTTGGTGGGGGACAGGCTTTCCAGCTGGGTGGCTGGCTGGACGGGGGGGGGGCAAACTCCATATTTTAACTTTAAAATTTGGGGGGGGTCGTTTTATATGCCCAGTCATTTTATATGCTGGAATATACAGTATCCCTCTTACCATATATTCCAACTTTCTGTCTCTCCATTTTTCTAATCCATGCTCTCCACCATTCTCTCCTCATTTCCCTGACTCCTTTTCTGACTTATAATATGAACCTAAGTTTTTACAGACCCCACATTACATCACAGTAGGCAACTGTGCCTCTTGTGATGTAACATAAGATGTGATGTAACATAGCATAGGTCTGTATCACTGCAAAATGAATTTACATGGTAAATAGATGCACTCCTGCATCTGGAGTGATTGACAAGTGTGAAATTATTGACAGAGCCTTTGGATTAGTATGTGGGTAAGGACTGACTGAGAGAATGAGAGAGGGAGGTATGATTTGGAATACTATGCCATGAGAGACAGTGAAAGAGACAGAGAAGAACTGGAAGCTTGGAGATGACATCAAGAAAAGAATACTAAGGGCCTGTCTACACTGCAGGAATACAGCAATTTGACATCAGTTTAACCAGCATAGTTCTATCCTATGGAATCCTGGTATTTGTAGTTTGGTGAGGCACCAGAGTTCTCTGATTGAAGAGGCTAAATACCAAACTACAAATACCAGGATTCCATAAGATAGAACTATGGTGGATAAAGCGATGTCAAACCATTGTATTCCTGCAGTGTAGACAGGTTGTAAGGAGATTATCAGATGCGTTAAAAGTGGTGTTATATGAACGGCAGGAGATCGCAAAAGGGCTCCCTTTTCTGACGATGTTGTTCCCCTCTTCTTATGTACCTGTTCTGCTGCCGTTCTGCCAGTGCTGCTTTTTATTAATGGGAGAAGCCGCCAATAGATCCCCCATTCCATTCCGTTCCTGTCATGGATCATCCTGTGAGTGAAAAGGTGCCCCATTATGCTGGCAAGATCCCAGCATCAATGGGAGGTCCCTGCCAGAAAACTACTGGGTGAGATTGGGACATCCAGGTAAGTGACACACATTTGATTACCCTCCCTGGGTTACTTGTAGTGTTTTTAGTGTGTTTAGGTGCTTGCTGTAACTTTTTCTTGTGTATTTCTCTTTTTATTTTTGAATTTCCCATGCTCGCATCTTCTTGCAAGAATCCATGGGATTTTGATCAAGGAAGTGAATGGGATTTTGATCAAGGAAGGAATTCTAGCAGCCCAGGAGTGAACGGAGCTCTAACGGAGCCGTTAGAGCTCCATTCACTCCTGGACTGCCAGAAGGATGAGAGACGAGGTAAGTGCAGTGGGGAGGGTGATTGTGGTGGTTCAGGGACAGGACAGAGGCAGGAGTGGAGATTGTGGGACAGGAATGCTTTTTTCATTCCTGTCTGATAATCTCCCAAGAAAAATTGCATTATGAGCTGAGGTAAAAGCCTATTTAACAATTGTATAATTAAATGTAAGGGATCATGCTCATATCAAGCCAGAATGGTGTAGTGGATTGAGCGTTGGACTAGGATTCTAGGAAAGGAGGGTTCAACTCCCCACTTGGACATGGAAACCTGCTGGGTGACCTTAGGCAAGTCACACTCTCTCAGCCTCAGCAGAAGACAATGGCAAACCTACTGTGAAACAAATCTTGCTAAGAAAACTCCATGGTAGGATTGCCTCAGAGTCTCCATAAGCTGAAAACAATTAAAGGCACCCAACAGCACAATATTTTATCTATTTATTTATTTATACCCCCGCTCTTCAGCCACAAGGCTATCAGAGAGGCTTACAAATTGTTTTAAGCAATAGCAATTTACACATCTACACTGCATTAAGCAGTTTCCAATGTGTGTTAGCTAATTGCCCCCACAAGCCAGGTACTCATTTTACCAACCTACGAAAGGATGGAAGGCTGAGTGAACCTTGGAGCCCTCAGGAATCAAACTTGCAACGTGGATTCTGTGGAGATTATCAGACAAGAATGCAAAAAGTGTTACAGTCCCACAATCTCCATTCCTGCCCCTGTCCTGCCACAATCACCCTCCCAACCACACTTACCTTCTTTTCTGGTGACAGGGCAGCCCAGGAATGAATGGAGCTCTAACGGAGCTCCATTCACTTCCTGGAATGAAATCCCACGGATTCTCATGAGAAGATGTGAGCGTGGGAAATTCAAAAATAAAAACCAAAATGCACCAAAAAAAAAGTTCCAAATTCACATGTGCACACTTTAAAACTTCCAAGTAAGCCAAGGAAGTTTTTAAAAAGTGTGTCACTTACCTGGATATCCCAATTTCACCCAGAGGTGTTCTGGCAGGGACCGTCCATTGATGCTGGGATGTCGCCAGCAAAATGGGGCACCTTATCACACATACAGAAATCCAGGACAGAAACGAAATGGGGAATCTATTGATGGCTTCTCCCATCAATAAAAAGCATCACCGGTGTAACAGCAGCAGAACAGGTACATAATGATGGGAGAAAAATGCCGTGTGGTAATGGAGCCCTTTTGTGATCTTCTGACATTCCTGTAATGCCACTTTTGATGCATCTGATAATTTCCTTAGATATATTTATTTTGTCTGTAGTCATACTAAACTACTATAGATATAAGATGTGCATTTTGTATATAGATCTGTAGTAGAATATTGTTGACCTGGTATAACCTGTAATAATACAGACAAGTTGGAGGTTAGTCAGGTACAATTGTCTAACATCCTGAGAAGGAAATAATAAAGTTATCGTTGTTTCCTTTGACTAACCACATCTACCATTTTGCCATTACCAAGGGAATATATGAGCAGAACATCATAGTCAATGGTCCAACAACAATATTTTACACACCCTCAATACTAAGAGCTGGGTCTGTGTAAAGCTCTCAGTGGCAGAATAAAGCCAGACAGAAATAAGCAGAAGAGTGTTTGCTTATAGTGGTGAACCGAAACTCAGAAGCCAAGGGGGTTCTGCAAATGATACTAACAACTAGAATAGGGCAAAGAAACACCAAACTCTCCAGATGTTGTTGAGCTACAACTCCCAGCAGTCCTGGGCAGCATAACCTATGCTGAGGGTTCATGGGAGCTGTGCTCTGGGAATGTCTGGAGACCCACAGTTGGCTACCCCTGCAATACTCCCTTACAGAACAGTAAGTGCCATTGCAATCAATGGAAACTACATCCAAGTAGGACTGCCTAGGATTGCATTGTTAGAGGCTTATTACATGCTGAAATAAAGCGGCAAGGCAGCCAGAAGGTTCCACTTTCTGTGCTGCCTTGCTGCACAACATCATTGTTCTTCCATTCCAGTCCCATGGGAGACTGAGATAAAACTGCATCTTTTTGCTAACTGGAATAATCTGTTAGCAAAAATATGCAGTTTTACCTCAGTCTCCTATGGGACTGGAATGACAGAACACTGGAAGAACAAGGACGGCATGTGGTAAGGCAGCACAGAAAGCAGAACCTTCCAGCTGCTCTGCAGCTTTACTTTGAAGTGTGATAAGCCTCTTAGAACATTTTCAGATGGGGCCAAATACCCCGTTCCTACCCCGCCACCTCCATTCCCATTCCTGCCACAGAATAGAAGAAAAATGTTTGCACGCTTACCTTCATTCTGCAGCAGGAACAACCTCCCCCTCCCCTCACTGGCCAATCGTAAATGCAGCCATCATAAGGCTACATTTATGACCGGCAAATGAAATCCCGCCCGTTCTTGTGAAAGAACGGGTGCGTAGCAAATTTAAATTTTTTTTAAAAAATGTCAAAACTGAAAACAAAGCACAAAAACACACAAAAAATTACAAGTAACCCGGGGAGGGGGGGGAATGGTGCCACTCACCTGGATGTCCCAATCATGCCCAGAAGTGCTGGGAACGGATCTCTGCCACTGCCACCACCCCACCCCCCCGCGTGGCGGCTGTCATCTCGCAACAGGAATGGGGCTCCTCTTCCCACACCCCTGATTCCATGACAGACACGGAACAGGTGGCCTGTTCACAATGTTTCATTGAGAATAGAATATTCTGGGAGCAGCACTGGGGCAGGACAGAAGCAGGACAGAACGGGTCGACATCGTCCAAAAGGGAGACCCTTTCTCGACCCTGTTCCACAGAATATTCAGCCCATCTGAAAATCTCCTTAGACTATAAGCTTGTCTGATTATGTTCTCAGTGCTACCTACCCAGTTTCTCCCTCATCCCTTACCCTTAAGTTTAATAAGTCTTCTGAAATTCAGACCCTAGCATTTGTACTTCCGAGACACCACTTATCACCCATGAGCATTCATTCATGCTACATTCTTAAACAAACAAGAGGGAATGGGTATGCCGAATTCAGCCATCAATGTGGATTTAACTGCTAGTTGTCCTCTCCTCAGGCAAAAAGTAAACATATTGATGGTAGAGTTCTCCTGTCTCAAAAACTAGAATGAACTGAAGTGTGGTGGTAGCAATCAGGAGGGGACAAAATGATATCAGCCAACCTTCTCTGCAGAGCAGTTGTGTGGGAGAAGGGTCTATGGTCAGAGTTTTCCATCTGCAGATTCCCATTGTAGGGGCCCCATTCACACTACACAATTATAGAGCTATCATTCCACTTTTAAGTGCCATGGCTGCATCCTATAGAGCTCTCAGAATTCTAGATACCTCTCCTGCATCAACAAATTTGAGGATTCCATAGGATGATGCCATGACTTTATCACACTATACTTGTTCTAGCACTATCATTCCACTTTAACTGCTCTGGCTACCTCCTGTGGAATTCTGGGGTTTGTAGTTTAGTGAAGCCTAAGAGCTCTCTGGCTGAGAGTTCTAAATGCCCTTCTCTAAACTGCAAATCCCAGGATTCCACAGGAGGCAACCATATCAGTTAAAGAGGAATAATAGCATGATAACAGTATACAGTTGTCCCTCCATATCCATGGATTAGGTATCCATGGATTTAAGTATTCGCAGCTTGAAAATATTTTAAAAAAAATATTAATCCCAAAAGCAAACCTTGATTTTGCCATCTTATATAAGGGACATCATTTTGCTATGCCATTGCATATAATGGGACTTGAGTGTTCATGGATTTTGGTATCCATAGGGGGTCCTGGAACCAAACCCCAGCAAATATGAAGGGACAACTGTAGTGTGATAATCTCCTTAAAGTGGAATCACAGTGCTATAATCACGGTGTCAAGGGGCCCCAGAGTCAATGAATACAGCAAGTGATGAAAAGTCCTCAACTGAGGCTTGTATAAAAACTAGTCTTTTTGCTGCAGAAATGTCAGAGAGTGGGCCTGAGAGTGTGGGGGTGTTTGTGTGAGACCACAACTGCAGGGTGAGTGAAATTACAGCATTCTCTGCTGGGAACCAATCTTTCTCTTGCCTCATAGGCAGTGTTTCATACCAATCTGTTTCTTTAGTTGTACGTTGCTGCATTTCTGCTTCCACCTTCTTGTTTCCCCAGCTCTTTGAGGCAGTGAACTTTCTCTGTTCAAACACCAGAGCAATACTTAAGGAGACAAGCAACACAGAACAGTGTGTCTCCTAAAAGAAACATCTGGCCAAAAAAACTCCAAGATTTCTCCAACGGAGGATAAAGGTAAAGGGTAATGAACTGACTGAAGATGTAAAGAAAGGGTTCAGAAAAGAGAAAGGCACCAAGGCACCTAGTTGATAGTCAGAGCAGCCATAGGGGAGAAATTTACAGAGAACAAAGGAGAGGGATTGGAGCTGAAACATCGTGAAGAAGGAAAGGAGGAGGAGAAGGAGACCTGCATACGAGCAACGCAAACCACGGGAATTTTGAAGACAAGACTTCTGCCATGCAGAAGCCTCCCCCTTACTCTGAAAAGTCTGTCAAAGCATCTGAGCCACTGGCACTGCCTGCTAGACCAGCACTCCCAAGAGGCTATGGCGTACCTGCCCCTGTTCCACAACAGTACCAGCCTTATTATGGCCCACCTGGTGCAGGATTCAGCCAAGGTCCAATCCTTCATCCTCCACAGACCATCTTCATCACCTCTATCCCATATGTAAATGAACCTGACTACCTGGCCTACTCCATCTTTACCATGTTTTGCTGTTGCCTGCCTATTGGCATTGCTGCTGTGATTTACTCCATAAAGGTGAGTGCCTTTTTCAGAGCCATCCATTGGCAGCAAGAAATAGCAGACAAAATCTGCTAGCTCTGAGTAGCCTGTTAATCAGGACTTTATCAGACGAGCCTCTAAAAACCTTTCTTTCCCACCATATTTTAAGCCGTTAGTGTGCTGGCAAAATAACCCTTTATATCAAATGTTGCCGTAATAGTGTGAAAAAGAAGCCCCATACTTCAACATTGGCGGGTGCAAATGATCTCGGCGGTTCTCTCGAGAAGACATGGGCATGCTTAAAAGTCTAAAAACTGCTGAATTAAAACAAAACGAAAGCACAAGCATTGAAACACACTTAAAAACATGCCTGCAAAACAGGGAGGTTCATAAAATGAGTATTCCATATCTAGTTTTCACATTCTCAAAGTATTCTGGCTGGGACCTCCCATTGACGCTGAAATCATGCCAGCAGAACAGGGTGCAGTTTCAGATGCTCGTAATCATGCTAAAAAATGTCATGGCCAATCAATTGACAGCTTGGCCTGTCAATAAAAAAGAATGCCTTATTGACAACACGAAAGCATGATGTTGTGTCACATGGGTGCCTTTTTGCGTTCATTGGGCATTGTTATGACACCACATTTGCTGCGTCTGATAAAGTCCTTAGTTTTAGGGTTGTCTGGTGGTTGTCAAACCAAAAATTCCTCTTCTACGCAACTATTAAAGGTACAGGAGCCTTGTTCTTATTTCATGGGGCAACCTTACATACTTAGTTCATGGCCCATGTGCTCACATCATTTTTTTTTCTTTTGCTACCACCACTAACAGTGGCATAGTTATACTGGCATAGTGTACCAACAGGTTCCTGACTAGCATGTGTACTTGGGACACAGCCTTTGCTATTATTTATAGAAAATGAAGGGGTGGGCAGTGATCTGACTACAGTTGTCCCTTCATATTCGCTGGGGTTTAGTTCCAGGACCCCCTGTGGATACCAAAATCCATGAATACTCTAGTCCCATTATATGCAATGGCATAGAAAAATGGTGTCCCTTATATAAAATAGCAAAATCAAGGTTTGCTTTTTGGATTATTATTTTTTAAAGAATATTTTCAAGCCATGAATACTTAAATCTGTGGATACCAAATCCGTGGATACGGAGGGACAACTGTAATTTGGGGAGACCCCAGGCTTCTGCATTTCATTATGAGCCCCCCCTCACTCTCAGTCTCCTCCCCCCCCCCCATAGTTCACAAACTAGTGTGATGTGAAACTGAAAGAGGAGCCAGGAAAAATAGTTACAAGACCTGACTCAATAAATGCCTAACCTGAAAAGTCAGGAATAGATCATCAAAACTACTTTTTAAAAAGTATATAAGGTAGAAAATATAGATAAGTATCAAATAAATCTGCACAAATTCAATCCAAAAATTAAATGGCATTCATTATAATTCCAGAATATATAAGATACTTTGTAGGTGTATGAGGAACATGAAATCACCTACGCAAGTGAAGATCACCAGACATAAAGGGGTTGTCTAAATGGCTAAAATACTCCTCACAGAATGCAAGGAGAAAAGACCTGTCCTAATGGCAATCTGTGTTGTTTTATCATATTGTAAAGGAGGGATAAGAGTTACTGTCCAACAGGGAAAACTCCAAAGGAAAAGCCTTGGTGGCTTTTTCAGGAGTTTTTAAAAAAAACTGGAAGGGAAATGTGCATTCCCACTCGTTGGGACAAGCAATTCAATATGAATCACTTTCCCATATGGGACGAAACGCAAACCTGATTGGCCAGGAAAGTGTAGGGGGCGGGTCTTGCTAGCAGGGCAAATGCCTGCTACTGGCATGTTGGATTTTCACCTTAGCAAGTGATCGCTAAGGTGATAAAACTGAGTGGTTTTTAATATTTTTTTATCTTTTTTTGTAAAGGTAAAATATCACTTATGTGCACTGTGGAAATAGGGTTTTTTTAAAAAAATGTTTGACAGCAGCAGATTTAAAAACAGGAGTAATTCACTCACATCTTGACTAGAGGGAATGCAAAGTTTATGGGGGCTGTAAAACCATTAAGACAAGCCGCAGCTGCTGCGATGCGCTATTACTGTGGATTGCACTTTCGGCCTCATAGACAACCCCAAAGCTTAATCATAGTAATAGGAACCCAATAAGAAACACTATAAATCAAGTCAGTGAGATGTGTCTACATCAGTATCTCTGGTATAGGCTCTATTTCAGAGGAAGGGACTGGCAAAATCATCTCTGAGTATTCCTTGACTAAGAAAACCCAATGAATTAATGGAGTCACGATAAGTCAACAGGCAATGTGAAGGCGCGCACGCACAAACACACATCAATATCTCTATCTGTAGCTACTACATACATACATCATATCTTTTCTCACACACTATTCATACATCATGATAACTTAAGGTGTGGTTTGTTGCAAACTGGCTTATTGTAACATGCAACCCCATCTCTGCTAACAAATGTTGGTTTGTTTTTTAACTGCCACAGTCTGTGGTGGACTTACAAACATTGGTAACTTGGGTTTGTTTAAAACATGCCTGTCTCTAGGTGGCGCTACGGAAAACAATTTTAACATCCATTGGAGATGTGTAATGTGATCTGGCCACAGATAGCATGAAGGCTGTAGCTGTAACTTGCCTGTTTGTAGACATGGGTTATCACAATTAGTACATAGAAGCAAAAGACAGCCATACAGCTTTAGTATCTTGTCAAACTACATGCCCCAGGATTCCATGGCAGTTAAAGTGGAATCATAGTGTTATATAGTAGCATCCCTGTATCTGCTGATTCATCAACCATGGATCCAGTTCCAGGCATCAATATCCTATGTTCTCACACGTACAATCCCAAATTATTATGGCTGCTGGTTTTTTTTTTTTTAAAGATGACCTATTTGGCAGGGATGAGAAATGTGTGGCTCTCCAAAGGTTGTTGGACCATAACTCTTATCAATCCACATTTTATGGTGAGGCATAATGGTCCCTTCAGTCCAACCACTTCTGAGAACCCAAACATTCTCCATCCTTCCTCTGTTTTATAGACATTCCAGTGTATGCAAAACACATACATTGGAACAAATGCACACAAGACTTGGTTAAGTATGAAACAACAGCATGCAATAAGCAACAATTGAATCTTTTTACATATTGAAATGTGTCAGGAGTGAGATTTGCACCATGGTTTCACCAATATATGGACAGAAAAATTATTTTAAATCACTGTCTTTGGATTTCTTTTCTTGACAACAAGTAACAAGTGCTTAGGACCAATCACTTCTACATGAAGGAGGTATTCTCTGGATGCCTTTTTTCTAAAATAATCCATCTCTTTTCCGTCTTTCTCTCTAGACCAGAAATGCCAACAAAACTGGAAATGGCACAGCTGCTCAGCAATACTCCCAGATGGCACGTTCCTTGGCCCATACAGCACTTGCGGTGGGGCTCGTGATAACAATACTTGGGATCATCTTGAGAATAGTGCTTGGTAATACTGCAAGGCGTCGGTACAATCAGCACAATCCCTAGTAAAAGTGTGATAGGCACTCTTCACCCCAAAGCACAAGTTAGAGAAAACCTGTTCTGACTTCATTCTCCTTCAATCACTACAAAAAGAGAAGGACTGTGGGCTGAGTTTTGCATATGTGATTTTAATACATGTCCTGAGGATAATATATGTGCATTAAATAGTGTGACATTTGACTTGACATCACTGCAGTATGAAAGTTCTGTCTAGGATTTATGTAGAGTCTGGAAAAGTTACTTTTTGGATGACAGTTCCTAGAATCCCACAAATTAGCACAGCCGCTGTGGCCTTTCTGGTTAGAGAGATTCTAATTGTAGTCTTAGGCCAGAATCTTCTGGGTGGTTTATGCTAGTGTAACTGAGAGCAAAACCTCCTTAAGTACTCTTTCAGGAATTGCATAAGGAGGTATCCTATACCTCTTGGCACAACACCTTTTACCCAGCTGTCAGCATAAGAGGGGCGCTCCAAAAAAGCAATAAAAGGACTCCCTAAAACATCTCAGGCTCGGCCAAATTGATCACCAACAGTGGTCCACCCTGGCCTCACATCAAGAGGCATGGAGACACACTATCCACAATCCTACAGCCTTATTTGAGAACTCACCGCAGAACAAGTCTTGAAGAGAAACGACAACGCAGAAAGAATCACAACCCAGAAACATCACCCAAAGAGACCTTCTGCTGTGCTTTCTGCAACCGGACTTGTTTATCTCGGATTGGCCTTTTTAGTCATCAGCGCGCTTGCACAAAGCACGGGATGAGTCCTTCCTGAATCTTCGTTTGCAAAGAAAAGCCAGAGAGATAACAGCATCCAGATAGGCACAACCCAATAGCCAATCAGCACCTGGGGGTGGGGGCAAAGGTATACTCCAGTGCTATCCAGGTACTGTTGCTCAGCCAGGAGGAAAAGGAACAGCAGGTCTGGAAGGGCAAAAGCTGTTCTTCCTTCCCCAACTGTGTAATGGCAGCTGGACATTATTAGGGCATTGCTCTGATCCCCTGGCCACTGACTGGCCCTGAAGGTGCACCAAGGTGCCATCTGATTGTCATTTGCCTAGTCAGGGATGACAGAACATCCTTTGCCTTCCCAGAACTCCAGTGTAAGTAATCTGGCAAAACTTCACACTCTACCAGCATCAAATAATATCTTGGCCCAAACAAGTAATTTCTCCAAGCTCTGGATTTGCCATGTCATCAAGCTATGAGTGCCACTTGTGATCCAGCCTTATGATACACAAATGTTTCAAACCAAAATAATAACATGGAGATAGACATGGGTAATATAAAGCAATTTCAACTTAAAGGTGAAACAGTACCTAGTTAATTGCTCTAGCATTGCCAAGGGTTACAATGAGATCTATTGCCTTAAAACTATGAGATGAGTTTGGATCATCTCTTTTCAGGTGTGCATCGCCTCTCTTATTCTCCTGCCTTGTTCCACCACTGCCACCATTCTAGATTTCTTCCTCCAGGTTTCTCTCCTCTGGTTCACATTCCTTCAGACTGCTCCCTTTTCCAACAAGGGAGCTGAAACAATCCCCAGCTTCTCTTGAAGCTTCACACAAACACACACACACACTTCTCTTGACCTTCTTTCCATATTCTTGTTCATCTTCACCATTTCTGAGATGGTAATATGGAGAAATGCCTTTTTTCATACCATAAATTGTTATCTAGCCCTTGCCCTCACCCATTTACCTTTCTCTACATTTTATCATCCATTTAGTCTGTGATAGCCTGCCCTGCATGTTTAAAATGCAAGGAGGCTAGTTCTGTGAGCTGTTATGCTAGAAGAACATAATTTCTCCTGACAGGTTATAATCAAACATTTAAAACTTCATTAAAGGCTGCCTTATACCAAATCAATCCATTGCACTCTCCAACTCTGTATTATCTGCATCTGCTTGAGAACCTGTGTCCTTCCAATGTTGTGGGACTATGACTGCCACCATTCTTGCAGCCATGGACCATGTGGCTAAGGCTGTCCTGAACTGGGGTCAAGCCACATCTGGAGGGCCACATATTTCCATTAATTGGTATATATTGCTTGACAGCCACACTCCAGGGTTTGGGGCAGGAAGCTTTTCTAGCCCTATCTGGAAATGTCACAAATACTGTCAATAAAAAGCAGCTCCCTCTGTGCTGCAGGTGCTGCTTTTTATTGACAGTGTTTTCCATCAATAAAAGTGGCATGTTTTTCACGCCTGCAGCACAGAGGAAGCACAGGGGAAGGTCGAGAGGAGGACAGCATCATCTGAAATGGGGTGCTATAAGCGGAACAGTGCCATTCTTCTCCCGACCTCCTCGGGGGGGGGGGGTGTTCCCCATTTGAAAAAGTCCTCTATATGCACACAGGAGCATAAACTCCACAGCACCTCCTGAACTGGATCCCTGTAATTTGTAACTTTTATAACAATCTTTTAGCACCCAGGATGATCCCGGGTGATATTTAATAGGACAGAATTAAACATGTATGTTGCCTCCTCAAGTGTCTTCATTCTTTTTTTCCCCTTCATCTTTCTGTCTGCCCTACATGAGAACAACTGAGCCAATGGTCTCTCTCATTCCTCTGTGGCAACTGTAAGACTATTTTTGGCTGGCATCCTATTATATTAGTCAGTTATTGTGTCCTTTGTATTCTCTTTTGCAATTGCGGTACTATTGCAATGACCACAAATGACCCTCAAACCCACCTTAAAAGCCAATCAGCCATCCTGAGTGACAGAGGTCTGTGCTGCTGGTGAGTGGGGCACTGCAGGATCACAACTCCAGCCCTGCCAGGAAGTGATGCTGTGGGGAGCAGGAGCAGGACACTCATTTAGGGGGCTTTTGGGCTGCATGAAAGGACCTCATTAAAAGTAAGATGTAATCCCCAGGGACATCTCACCAATGACATTGTCACTGAGAAGGGTGTCAAGCAAGGCTGCATTCTAGCTCCACTCCTGTTTAACTTCTACATCAATGATTTGGTGGATCACCTCAACAACACTAACTTCCATCCCCCAAAATTAGAGGGAAGGCATATGTCAACGCTGCTTTATGCAGATGATGCAGCAATACTTTCAAGGTCTCCCATTGGACTAAAAAGAGCCCTAAGAGCACTAACACAATATTGTAGAGTGGAACAGCTAGAACTCAACTATCAAAAAACTAAAATCATGGCATTTGCTAAAAGGCCTAAGAACTACAGCTGGAATATAGATGGCCACAAGATTGAGCAGGTCTCTTGCTTCAAATACCTGGGGCCACTGGTAGTAGGAAAGTGCATGGGGAGTATGCTGCTTGCAATGTGCAGAGGAGTACAACAGCCATTCTCAAATTTCTTAAGACAAGAGGAGGCCACTATTTACCTGCAGCGCTCAAACTCTTTGAAGCCAAACCAGTAGCACAACTGCTTTATGGATCCCAATTGGGACCCTTCCCCAACCCTGCTCCATTAGAACTTGTCCAATCCAAATTTTTAAGATCAGCTTTCCAAACTCCAAAATGTGTCTCTAACGTAGCTCTGAGACTGGAGTCAGGATTTATGAAAGTGGAGGCCAGAGTGTGGGTGACCATACTCAGCTACTGGCTCAGACTATCCCTCTTTCCCACTGGCCTTGCTCCACTGACCTTAAGTGATGATTTCCAATCCAGCTGGAAACAGACAGTGATGACTAAAATTTCAATGCTGGGCCTTTCTCCAGATCTTCTGCTTAGCCTAGGATATGATAGGGCGAAAGCTACTATCAAACAACGGGTAGCAGATATAGAGCAACAACTGGATCTAGCCAGCACTCCAACCTTCATTGCTAGTGACTCCAATAGATATCTGGCCTCTCCTTTGGCATACTTAGCAACACTTGAAATACCTAAACATCGAAGGGCCTTTACTCTTGCACGGTGTCGTGCCCTCCCTTCAGCTGTCCTTGAAGGCCGATACAAGAAGATCCCCTTCTCAGACAGACTGTGCCCCTGCAACTCAGGCCAAATAGAAACAACAGAGCATGTTTACTCCAGTGCTCATACTACAGGGACATACGTCTCAAATTTATTTCACTCCTGTTGCATAAATATCAAGGGCACACTGGACAATTCTACATAAACTTGTTGTTTTCAGACACCAACCCAGGAACAACTTATAATGTTGCCAGATTCTGCGCAGCTGCGGTTAAAATTTGACAGACAATGTCCTCAACAGTAGAATAGTATCAACTTAGTCTTGTTATACTGGAGCTAACATTTTAAATATTGCTTTTAGCCTGTTTTTATCCTGTGTTTTTACCTCTATTCTGTATCCCTTTTACCTGTGCTGTTCTATGACCGTAATAAAGGGGGCTTTTGGTGGAATTTTAGATGAAAGTTGGCCAAATATTGAGCCCAAAAATATAGACTGGGGGGGGGGTCTTTGGTGGGCTGAGAGGGAGCTTCAAAGCCCAAAGAAGTGTTCCCAGGAACCACATGTGGGCCACAGGATGCATTTGCTCTACCCCTGCTGTACAATGACCTACCAGTTGGGTCTACTTCTATATGGATCACACAAGAAAAACATGCCTCCAAGGAAGTAAAACATCTTATTGCAGTGCATGAGGGTTAACTTTATGAGGTGGCTCATGCTTCTTCTTTTACCTGAGAATTATTTTTACTTCATCTTTCCTCTAGAGGTGTAAGGTTTTCCTTACAGCTCCCCACATCACACACTTCCTGGGATATCCCAAGCTCAGAAAAGTTTCTTTTTTAGTCTAAAGTTCCCAGGATCCCCCAGGCAGCATGGGGAGATGCTGGCTGGGAGACTTATGGAGTCACTGTTCAAAAAAAAAAAAAACTTTTACAAGCAAAAGTAATGAGGGAATTTATTCAAGAGGAATGAAATGGGAGAATATTAATGGGCCACAAGGGAAAGCAAAATAGCCATTTCTTTAATTGCATGGCTAGTGCCCTTGTCTACTTGAGTTTTGTTTAAATAACAGACATAATGGAGTATACAGTCTGGACCATTTAACCCTTCCCACCCCAGTCCTCTTCCCAATGAAAATACTCTCCTCTGTCATAACCAGATTTAGCAGAGAGGGGAAAGGATCCCATTCATATAGATGGGAGGTTTTCTTCTAATGCTAATTGGAGCCACTGTAGACAGGGAGCGATTTTGTCAGAATTTTTATGTGCATTAAACTTCCCTTCCCCACATGGTATCAGCCAGGCCCAAACTGTGGCCTGGTTTTTTTTAAAAAAAACAACAACACAGACATGGCTCCAAGCCAATCAATTAGAATAATGTATACTTTGGCCAAAGGGACATGTTGATGCAAGTCATCGTAATTCACTCCAATACATTCCAGATTCTGCGTCACCTCAAATTTCTGTCTGAGCGAAGAACTGCATGGTAGGATCAGCTCTAATTCCCTGGCTTGGACATTGTCACCTCCTCCAATTTGATCTCAGGGACAAGTTCTTCAGCAATTTCCCAAGGTCGGGTAGAGCCAGCCCAAGACATTCTGCTACCTGAGCCAAAGGATTAGCTAGCACCCCCTCCCAGCTCACCTATAAAACCCGACTGAGCTGGCAGTCAAATTTTCTTACATTCCAGGCATTAAAATGGTGCGTTCCAACACACCTGATACAGCAGACTAGTTTAGGGGCATACATAGCTCCAACAAAAAGGAGCAGCTAGAAAGTTCAGTAAATACATTCAGGAGACTACCACCATTTCCTCCAGCATCTCCTAGCTCAGGCAAGACCCCACTCTACCTAATGTTAGGGCTGGCCCTGAAACCAAGGGCTGGTTTACACAGCAGATTTATTGCGGCAACTTGCGCTTTAATCCTTTTCTGCAGCTGTGCCAGTCAGGGTTTTTTTTCTAATTATGCCACTTTTTCATTCAGACTTGAAAAAGTGTGGGGTGTGTGGCCTCCCAAGCAGACAAAGGCTGCATGGGGAAGGGCATAGACCCTCCTTTGAAGCCTTGCATTTCCGAGCAAAAGACTCACAGACTGCCAAAATAGCAGGGGAGAAGATCAAAGAAGTGGCTCTGTCTCTGTGTCTCTGTAAATCTGCCTGTAAATGAACCCACTCCCTGAAGCAGAGGGAAAGACCTTGCTGCCATGCTGTGGATCCTAAGGTGAACCTATCACAAGTTTTTCCAGCATGATTTGTTTATTCAGGGTTCACAGACTTGCAAAATAGCAGAGGATTTTTTACTCTCCATCCCTCAGTCCACCCCTCTCCCCCTCTCTCTCTCCCTCCCTCCCTCCCCCAAGCAGAGCTGACAGATGGGAACTTTATGACTGAAAGGTCTTGGGAATCCTTTTTCTTGGCAGACCTTCTGCAAAATAGCAGAGAGGATTTTTCAAAGTTTCCTGATCGCCCTCTCTTTTAAGCCCACCCCTTACATCATAGCAACCAATCACAGTAAAGATCTGCGGAAGCCCTTAACGGAATGGTAGTTTACACTGCCAATAAAGCGGTACATTGCAAATATACCGGCAAAAGTAGCGACATCCCCTGGCACGCTATATTTGGGTGTTTTACCTTCCCCCCTTCTGAATGAGGCAATACTGTGCTGTGATCCGTGGGAACTATGAGCTATCTTAGCAGTATATTTAGAGGAATATTTGCCCATGTAAACGACCCCCAAGACAGACAGAACTGCTACTAACAAGAATGAGAGAGAAGAGCAGCCACTGGCTCCATTGCTTGTACGAATCCACACTGGGATTTACAGGAGCTATTTTTACAGGAGCTATCCAAGGTTCTGAACCTGAAAACTAGGAGTAGTTTGATGTAACATAACTACTGCATGCATGTGGTGGAGAAAAACCCCTTTTAGTTCTAGCTATTTTAAATGCTCCAACTGATGCCATTTTTGACACCATGCACTGTCATGATGGAGTGCCTATGACTCCCATCATGGAGCAAGAACTATACACACTGAGGAATTTCACCATCATGAGAATACTAAGGAGAAGAAAGAGAGATGCCCTGTAATCTCCAATTTACTAGCAGGATTCTAGCTAATGACCTCTTGGATAGTCCCAGCTAGAGGAGACCCATTGAACCAATTGTTGAGTGGTAAAACAACAGCTAAGTAAATCCCATCAATTCAATAGGTTTACTCTAGTTGGGACTAACCATAGGATTCAAGTCATTAGCTAGGATTCTATTGGTGACACATGCAGGTGTTATTCTTGCAAATTTGATTTAGGTCAGTGCACAAGGAGGCATTCAATCCTTCCTTCTGCAAAGATACTCCCACCCAATGCAACCAATCGTTTCACACCAAAGCGCAACCCCATGGCCTATTAGTGGCTGAGGAAGAGTGAGAACTAGGAGAAGATGTCATCCTTTCAGATCCCCAGCATATTCACATGTAACAAAGGGAAAGCTGGATGGAAAGTTAGCAAATGCAGGTCAACAGAGACAATTGCAAAGTCATCCGTGGGAGGGGGGCAAAAATAATAATCAAATGTGCATGAGTCAGCAGTATACAGCAAAAAATAAGGAGTAATGTGATTATTGGTTGCCACAACAGAATTCCAAAACACTCAAAGTAATACTTCTAATTTATTCTGCACTCTCATTAGACCTACTTAACACGGTGCCAGCATCCAGTACCAGTCCGTCTCAATGTCTGGATGTCAGGGCTCTTCATTGACGTATTTCTCTTTCCACCCACACCTTCCTCTGCACTGCAAGACACAGTTCAGTCTTTCAGTCCAAGATCCAGAACAATCTATGAGAGTCCCTTAATCAAATAAGCTGAGAGACAGAGCAACCAGGATTATAAGGCAAGCATCTCTAGCCAAAAGAAGATTCAGAGTGTTTGACTGAGGACAACTGAAGGAGGAAGGCAAGAAGTGGAGAACAGGCAGGGAGCAGAATACACAACAGCTAACTGTGGTCAAACAAGAGAAAGTGTGAAAAATAAGAAAACAGAGGAGATAGCCCTTGAAGATTTGGGGGAAAGAGAGAGAGAGAGAGAAGGAGGACAACAGACCTGCATGATGAGCAATCTAAACTATGAGGACATCAAAGACAATGCTTCTACAACAGACAATCCAACCCCTTACTCAGAAGCACAGTCCTACCAAGAGTCTGACCCACTGAAGCTTCCTTTTAGACCACCACCACCTATGGGCTATGGGGTAGCACCACCCACTGCACCCCCAACATACCAATCTTCGTATGGGCCACCTGATGCTCAATTCAGCCAAGGGCAAGCATTCCAGTCTCAACAGGCCATCTTCATCACACCTGTCCAGCCCACCAAGGAACCAGATAACCTGATCTACTCTATCTTTACCCTGATTTGCTGTTTCTTACCCCTGGGTATTGCTGCCTTAATTTTCTCAATAAAGGTAAGCCTATATGGTTGTGGGAAGGGAAGTAACAGACAATGTTATAAGAACAGGGGATCTAATGCCCCCTTATTAAGATGGGACATTTCATAGATGATGGGAAGATCTAAGGCTGGAGAGACTTGGGACTTAAAGATTTCATTAAGCTATCTTAGTGAAGGAAGGTGTCTCATGACACTTTAAACAACAACAGGTTCATAGTGATAGCCGTCTGAAGTGCCCGAACATGCCAAGTATCCTTGTTATACTGTAGTTATCATTTCTGTCTTCATTTTTATGGTCCCAAGTGATTTATTGCAACTGGGAGGACAGATGTATCAAACAACATTTCACAGAAGAGTAGCATGCCAAAGTAGTTGTGTGTCTTACTACTTGGCTAGATGATTGTTTGTATCCTCCTGTCAAGCAGGGAGGAGAATTGTCCTTTCCCTTTACATCTTTGGATAAGGGGATGGTTTTCCACTTGATACAAAGTTACAGCTAACCAGTTCACTACCCAGGGACTGTGGTTAGTTACCAGTCAATAAACAAATCTTTGCATTCATGCCAGATGTGTACAGATGACTATGCTCCTGTACACTGGGGGGGAGTGTAAGGAGGGTTGTGGGCTTGCAGAGCCTAAAATCATTGTAAATGTTGCAGTCCATTGCTAATCCTTGTTGTAGCCTCACTTGCTAGTGGGAGGGGTGGAAAATCATTCTCCAGTGCTCCGACTGTCAGCTGAACAGAACGGCATCTCTTGGTGTGGTTTCTGCCTGGTGAATCAGGGCTTCTTTGGGGGTGGGGGGTTAGAGTAGAAGACGTTACTTACATTACTTACACATACATAACTAAGTAGACAATGTAGAATATAGGCCATTATGACAAACTGAACAGTCATTTAATCATTCAATGGCTAAGAACAGCCAAGGTAAACAAGTAAGTCAAACACCCATGATCTTCAGTGCAAGGCTGGTGTATCGCAGAGGTGAGGCCATTTCAGGGGATTCTAGTAACTTTTTTTTTTTACAGTGATCCATCACTTCTTTCTTTCTTCCTCTGCAGACCCAAGAAGCCAACCGTAATGGAAATGTCACATCTGCTCAAAAAAATGCCAGGCTTTCACGCATAATGGCCCATACAGCCCTCGGATTCGGGATCGTTTTCTGGATTTTGTATATCATCATACTGACAGTATGATGCAACACTTATAATCCAAAAAGACATCGCCTCCCCAACAGACCAATCAAAGAAATCCTGCTTTGATGTTATCCTCTTTGTGCATTGTTCACATGTGCATGCAGCCCATAAACACCCCCCCCCATCAAACTTGCCTTCGCACCTGGCCATGGAATAGGTACAGTGCAAAGCACTGCATTTGCAAGCTACCCAAAAGCTCTGCTTAGTGGTGGTCCATCTGTATCAAGCGATCAATATCAGGTGTGACCTAGCGCTGATGGTACAAAAGTTTCCCAGGCCATGTCCACAGAACAAAGAAGCCCAAGGATTACATATGAAACATAGTCCATACAATGACTGGACAATGCCCATATTTTCAACTGGGTTGACCTCACTGTCTTAATGTTGCCAATAATAACATTCCATCATACAGTCCATGAAATTTTCAGGCTTAAAAGTATGAGATAGGAATAGATTGATTCTTTCCAGGGGTAGCCCTCCTGTCTCATTCTCCTGCCCAGTTATTCTTCCTATTGTTGACCCCTTCCTGCAGTCTTCTCCTCTTCTCAAGAGCTGTACTCTCTTCTGACCCATCAGCCTATGCACCCTGCCTTCCATTGGCCCCATACTTGCCAATATTTCACAGATGTCAACATACGCCAGAGTCCTGTTATTTTCTTAAACCTGTGTAAATACCCCTGTGGAAGTGGTTGGAAAATGCAGCATAGCAGTCTTCAGTTCAAGGTTGCAGAAGCAGAGTTGTACCTACCCTGCTGCTACACACCAATGCTCATTCTGCATAGGGAGCACATTGTGCATTGCACATGGATCCACATGCATTTTGGTTGTGTATTTAATTGCAATTTGGTGTCTTGGTTCAGTTGCTGTTGAACACAAGGGTTGTGTGGCACAATCAGCGTACAGCTTCTGCATGTGGAGCTGTACATTGCAAAATCCCAATATATGATCTCAGCCACTTACATGTTTATAACATCCCTATCTTCATGGCACAAATGGTTGGCCAAGCCTTACCCCACCTCAACCAATGAGACGTTGCTCAATTTATTCTTGGGATCACTTGTCCTGCAAGAAACTGTTTTGAATGGCTGAGATGGTGGTTGCTCTTTTGATGGAAAGATCTGTGAAGGAAACATCATTGTTCTTCAACCCATGGCCAGCAGTTAAATATGACACTCACTTGCAGCATGTGTAATGGCAGCTGCCTGCTACAGGGCAGGGTCACTTAAAGTTGACACCTGTGCATTTTGTTCCTGATCCTCTCTCTCCTTGAATGTGAGTGGAGGTGTGACCACCCTTCATAACCTTTGTAATGTGAATAAGATCCTCTGGGAGCTAAACAAATAAATATTTTATTGCTACCACATGTTTGTGTATATTTTATGGGCAATAATATGCATTTTATTTTCTGCATGGTTCCTGCTCACTCCTTTAGCTGCCTGCATTGGGAATGGAAAAGAGGATAAATGTGGACCATTAACCAACCATTAGCGAAATAGACACTAACCATCCTTGCATATCTCCACCCAGAAACTAACCATTCAAATACACAAATTTACACATCCTCCCCAACAGGGGTTCACAGTATATAAACCCCACACACATTCCTACCCAACCATTCTCTGAAGATGCCAGACACAGATGCAGGTGAAACGTCAGAAATAAACTCTTCCAGAACATGGCCTCACAGCCCGGGAAAAAAAACAAGGAAAATCTATGGATGGCAGCCGTGAAAGCCTTCGACTTCGCAGCTAAATGGATCTCCTTCACCTGATCTGGCTGCTGGCTCTTAAGGTGTGCTAGGGGTATGACTACATAGTTTTGCTGATAACAGAACAGTTATGGATCCATAATGTGAAATGTGAAAGCAACAAATCTCATACCCCTCACCTATCCTGATTTGGCAGGGACAGTCCCAATTAATTCTCTGTCATCCCACTTTTTCAGCTGCTTTTAAAATGTCCCGGTTTCTCTCTCCACCTCCCACCTTCTACCTTTGTCCTCACCTTACTTTAATTGTTGCAAACTGATTTGAAAATGCAAAAGTAGTTTGCACTCAACTCAGTGAGAGGAGAGGGCAGAAATTTGCTCAGGCAAAAGCAAACTCCTGCCACCTTTCCTAGCTTGTGTGTTCTTCCTCATTAAGAACTTTTGCCATCTTGACCATGTTGCTTGGCCACAAATGTTCCAGTTGTCATCTGTGAAATGTTCCAGGGTCTTTTTTTATTATCCTGCTACATGAGAGGTAATGAGAGAACCTTTTTAAAAAAATAGATGTGCCTTTCTGCACTTTTGCACAATGGGGTGGGAAGCAGCTTGCAGTGAATTCCAGAAAGAAGGGGAAATTGGTCCCTAGATGTACCAAAATTTCCACTGCTGAGGTAGGTGTTTCAGTCCCAACTAAAACTGTGGCCTGATATTATTATTAAAAAAAAAAAACAGACAGAGCTGCTAGCCAAACAATTAGAGTAATGTTCACTTTGGACTGAAGGTACATGTTGATACAAGCAAGTCATTTTAATTCACTTCAGTAAATTCTTAATTCTGCACCACATCAAATTTCTGTCTGAGGGATCTTGGGCCAGACATTGTTGCCTGCTCCACTTCTTAATCTGATGGGGGATGGTGTTTCAGAGAAGAGGTTGCTTTTTGTTGTTGTCAAGCAAAGTCTCATTTTGCTGACATCATGCCTTCAGTGCCAACAATGGAATAGTGGATAAGGAAGCAGACTAGTTTAGGAGCCCCAGGGAGAGAGTGGGAAACACAACTCTGTCCTCCAAGAAGAGAGAGAAACAACTGGAGAGTCTATGAAGAACAACTAGGGGGGTATTGCCATAGCTTCCCAACTTCTGCTACATGAGGCAATTCACCCACTTTGCCCAATGTTAGGGCTGGCCTAACATTGTCAAGTCACGTTAGGTGGAACTTCCATTGGCATTAACAAGGAAAGTGGGCATCTCCATCACGTCCTCTCCTATGTCAACTGCCATTGGATGAGCTGTCTCAGAGAAGAACTGATTAGTGAGAGCAATCAGCTGCCATTTTAGGCCTGCATTTGGTCATGGGTATAGGTGGTTTCAACATCTACAGACATGTGCTATGTCTAGAGATGGCTCTGAAATCAATACTCCTTCCCACTCATATCACCCTTCTCCTCTTCACTCTTCTGGACACATTCCTTGTTCTAACACATGAATATGTATACCATGCACCCAGGTGTGTAGCTTCTAAAATACATTATCTCGGAATTTTAAAACACTACAATTTTCTTCTCAGCTCTATTTCTGTCAAGCCATTTGCTTTGCACATACCTGTTCTGTATACACCCATTTCTTTCTGATTGTGTTGTGACATCCTTTTGGGTGCTTTCAGATGCAGGGCTCTTAGCACTACCAACAGAAAGACATTGTGCCACTAGTCCATTGTAGCCTTCACTCCACCTGTGGATTTTCCATGAAAAGCCAAGAAATGGAGGAAGAAGAGAGAAGCTGGAAGTTACAATAGAGTTGCATTGGAGATGCCAGAGAGGCAGCCTCTCTAGGCATTTTCTAGGTCCTCCAGCACAATTCTATGAGGTTTGCTATTATATTGTTTCAAGTATTCGCAGTAAGTCTGGGAACCTATCCCCTGCGGATATAGTGGGCAACCTATAATTTACATTAACAGTGAATTACATAACTACTGTCTCATTCGAATAACCTAATTCGTAATTGTTGTTGTTGTTGCATGCCTTCAAGTCATTGCTGACTTATGGGAACCCTAAGGTGAACCTATCACAGACTTTTCTTGACAGGATTTGTTTAGAGGGGTTTGCTCTTGCCTTCCTCTGAGGCAGAGAGAGTGTGACAAGGTCACTCAGGAGTTTCCGGTGGCCAAGCAATGATTTGAACCCTGGTCTCCCAGTGTCTTAATCCAACACTCAGACCACTACACCATGCTGGTAACAGTCCTTATATTAAATTTTCCACAAAGTATTATGCCTAAGGTAGCCAAAAAAAAAAAAAAAGGCTCATGCCAAAAAGTCCTGTGGGCCTTGATCCAGGAGATTATCACACTACACTGTTATAGTGCTATTATTCCACTTTAACTGATCTGGCTGCCTCCTGTGGCATCCTGGGATTTGTAGTTTATGGAGGGATATTTAGAACTCTCAACCAGAGAGCTCTTAGGCCTCACTAAACTACAAACCCCAGAATTCCACAGGAGGCAACAGTAGCAGTTAAAGTGGAATAATAGCACAATAACAGTGTAGTGTGATAAAGTCCCCATTCTTAAGTCCAAAACTTGGGATGTTAATGGATTCCAAATTTTCACTTGTACTATTTCTCCCTCTGCCACTCAAGCTTCTATTGTAATTTTTTTTTCAGTTAGAGCAGCATAAGAAGGCCTTTGCCAATATATAGCACTCTGCTAAATTGAAATGGCTATCTTCTTGCTGCATCACCCGCACCCTGTGCCAGTCCGTAACTCCACTGGCCTGATCATTTCCTTGGCTGATTCCTCATTCCGCCTATTCATTCCTATGGGCTAGATGACCTTCTTCCTTTCAAGAACCAGCACAATCAATGAGAATCCCTTCATCAAATAAGCACTGTGGCAAGAACTATCCACATTATAAGGCAAGCAACTCAAGCCAAAAGAAGATTCAGAGCGGTTGGCTGAGTACGACTAAAGGAGGAACATGAAAGGCAGGGAATAGAGAGGGGACAGGATGCTCAGCCACTCACTGTCTAACCTGGAAAGCTGAGGAAGAAGGGGAGAAAACCTTTACAGAACTGTAGAGAGGGAGATAAAAGAAGAAAAGACCTGCAATATGAGCAACCATAACTATGAGGAGAGGAAAGCCAATGCTGCTGCTACAGACAATCCAACCCCTCACTCGGAAACACATCCCTACCAAGAGTCTGACCCACTGAAGCTTCCTGTTAGACCACCACCACCCATGGACTATGGGGTAGCTCCACCCCCTATGCCTCCACCATACCAAACTTCTTACGGGCCACCTGAGGCCCAATTCAGCCAAGGGCCAGACTTCCAGTCTCAGCAAGTCATCTTCATCACCCCTGTCCAGCCCACCAAGGAACCAGATAACCTGATCTACTCTATCTTTACCCTGATGTGCTGTTTCCTTCCCCTGGGCATTGCTGCCTTAATTTTCTCAATAAAGGTAAGCCAATATATTTACAGGAATTGAAGTAATGTAGCAATGTTACAAGTAGCAGTGATAGAGGGGAGCTGTACAACTTACCTTTTCCAATATCCCCCTTAGCAACTGTAATTTTTTTTTAAGATGACAGCAAGGGCTAAACCTGGTGGATGGAAGTAGTCAGTGTTTCAGGGTTTCATTAAGAGAGCTTCCCTTCCCAATTCAAGCAACGCAGGTGGAGAGGGGGCACTGCACTGTGGAGAAGGAACAATGAAGAGGAGAAAGAAAAAGCACAAACTGGAGGACGGATTAAAGGGACCACATGAGCTTTGGTGGTGCAGTGGTTAAATGCCCATACTGCAGCCACAAAGGTTGTGAGTTCAATACTACAGGGCTCCAAGGTTAACTCAGCCTTCCATCCTTCCATAAACTGCTTAGGGAGTGCTTTGGCACTGATAAGTGATATAGAAATATAAATGCTATTGCTATTGCAGTTGATATGATCTCTGAGTTGCTGGGATGGGTGTTTATGTCAAGGCATGCGCACAAGTCCCTCCTGGTCATGTGCAGAGGGCCAAGTTGCACTATAGATGTAGGTACATGTGACCTGCATAAGACTGCTAATAAAGCACTTACACACAGCATGTGTCTAAACTACAAGTCTTTACTAGGGATCTATACATGCATACATGATGCATGCCACAGGGTTCTGTCCTGGGCCCAGTACTATTCAAGTTCTTTATCAATGACTTGGATGAGGGAATAGAAGGCATGCTCATCAAATTTGGAGATGAAACCAAATTAGGAGGGATAGCTAATACCCCAGGGAATATGATTAGAATTCTAAATGACTTTAACAGATTAGAAAGTTGGGCCAAAACTAACAAAATGAATTTCAATGGGGAGAAATGTAGGATACTACACTTGGGCAGTAAAAATGAAATGCACAGATATAGAATGGGTGACACCTGACTTGATGGCAGTACATGCGAAAGGGGTGTAGGAGTCTTAGTGGACCACAAGCTGAACATGAGTCAGCAGTGTGACGCAGCAGCTAAAAAAGCCAATGCAATTCTAGGCTGCATCATAGGAGCATAGTGGCTAGATCAAGGGAAGTCATAGTGCCACTCTCTTCTGCTTTGGTCAGACCTCACCTTGAATACTGTGTCCAGTTCTGGGCACCACAATTCAAGGATATTGACAAGCTGGAGCATGTCCAGAGGAGGGTGACCAAAATGGTGGGAGATTTGGAAGCCATGCCCTATGAAGAGCAACTTAAGGAGTTCGTTTTGTTTAGCCTGGAAAAGAGAAGGTTAAGAGGTGATATGATAGCCATGTTTAAATATTTGAAAGGATGTCATTCTGAGGATAGAGCAAGCTTGTTTTCTGCTAATATAGTGCTGGCCCTACTCTTAGGCCAATAAATCAGCTGCCCTACACCACTGATTTAGGGTGTCATGAAAGGACAGGTTGTTAGGTATGTAATTATTGTGTTTGGGATGTTGTTGTTTTTTTACTCCTTGCTTGAGGTGCTTGGGTTTTCTGTTTCAAGTAGCCAGAGGTAGGCAGTATGCAGTCTGACCTGAGGAGTGATAGGATGGGGTGCCATTTACTATCCAGCCTTGGGCAGCAAAATATCTTGGGCTGTCCCAGGTCCCCAAATACACAATTCCTGAGATCAGCCAGCAGGTGGAAGAGCTCTAGGCGTGGACTTATTTCTTCTTTTAAACTATTTACATACCACTTCCCATTTTAAAAGAAAATTCCAAAGCTGTTTACAACAAATGATAAACAATAAAATCCTATAAAAATACAAGAATTTTACCAATTACATTATTCTGTTGAACAAGGTTGAAAACAACTAATGACTGGAAAAAGCCAGGGCAAATGAGTAAGCCTCTAATAAATGTCAAAAGCACATGATTTGTGTGTGTGACCTACCATAGAAGGGAGGACCATTACAGTATGTTCCAGCTGCAATTTTTCAAACCTTCTTTCTTCCTTTCTCCTCAGACACAAGAAGACAATCGTAATGGAAATGCCACAGCTGCTCAAAAACATTCCAGACTGTCACGCATGATGGCCCATATAGGATTTGGGTTTGGGCTTCTGATCTGGACTTCGTATATCACCATCCTGACAATCCGTACTAAGAAACAGAATTAGACAATAGACCACATTCAGTTCAACTTATCAACAAACAACTCATGAGGATGCCATATGTGATGCTCACATCCCAAAAAACCTTTCACTGTCCTGTGATGCTCAAGTGAGAGAATTACTATTTAGATGCCATACTCGTTGAACCAGCGTGCTTTTGAACCAGCGCGCTTGCAAAAAGCGCAGGATGAGTCCTTCCTGAATCTTCGTTTGCGAAGAAAAGCCAGAGAAATACTCGTTGAACCAGTTGTTTAAGGAACATGCTATGGGGTTGGTTCAGATTAACATGTGCATCACTTGATTTCTTTGCACACAGATCTGATGACTGTGGTAGCTGGCGGCTTGCATGTTAATTATATGATAAAATTACTCCAGGCTTTAGTTGAAGCTTTAAAAGCCATTATAGAAGGTGCAGGATCCTATCCCCAAAATAAGTTCAGCACACTGGATAGCTCCTTTCAGTTCAAGCTAAAAGCCAGAATGGATTCACGACCTCACTGACACGGAAGATATCAACCACCATTGCTTGTTGATCCAACAACAGAATGTGTGAAGTACAAAGCACTGTGTTTGCAAGAGATCTTTTCTACAGGCAATGTCCCATCCAGATCAAGTGATGAACATATGATATGATCCTGCATAAAAAATATCCCTAACTAAGAAACAAAATAGAGGACAGGGATGCTTTGGCACCAAGGTTCACATAGAAAATACTAGCCCATATGACGAATAAGACCAACACATATTATGAACTGGGTTGACGTAACTGTCTTAGCATGGCAATAATATCACCATGATGCACTCTGTTAAATTTTAGGGCTTAAAAGTATAAGATACATGGATATCATCTCCTTCCAAGTGTACCTCTCCTCTTTCCTCTTTCTTCTTTTCTTGATGACTCTATCCTAGTTTCTTTTTTTCAGATTCCTCCATCTCTTGAACTCTGTCTCTTGTCCCTCTTCTGACTGCTTGCCTTTCCTCTCCATCTTTCTTTGGCCTGCTGCCCATTCTCTCCAATATTTCAGAGCTGGAAACAAAGGCATGTTTAAAATGCCCCTCTTCTTGTAGTGCAAAGTGCTGCACAAACCTTGCACAGAGCTTGGAAATATTGCATGTTTGGATTATGATTTCCCCAGTCCCCCTGCCAGCATGTAGTTCTAATCCAAAAAAGCCACCTTTCCAAAGTACAAGGGATTATCTAAATGGTGAAAATAACCCTCATGGAATTTGGTGGGGATACGACCTGTCTTAATGTGATCCCGCATCAATCCACTGTATTTGGAAGGAGTGGGGGGCTGAAATGGAAAAAACACCACAGGAAAAGACTTTTTTAAAAAGTGAGGGGGTGCACATTCATGCTTGTTGGGACAAGCAATTCAATATGAGATAGAGCTCCTATAGAATCCTGGGGTTTGTACTTTTACAGGGTCTTTAGCCTTCTCTGCCAGAATGTAGGTGCCTCACCAAACTACAAATCCCAGGCTTCCATAGGGGGTTTGGGGACTTTTTAGCATGCTCGCGTCTTCTTGCAAGATGCGCCAAAATCTCGTTCATGGAGAAACGTGGAAGTGGCACGAGCACTTGTATTGCTGGATTCTTGGGGCGATTCTGTATCATTATCATGGCAGCATGCAAAAACATGTGTCATCATGCCAGAGCATGAATGTTGTAAAATATAGAGCCATTATAATGTTTTTAGGCACTCGTCTGATCATCTCCCTGATTATATAAAGCCCTCCCCTGGGCTGAAAGTAGCCTGGCAAGACAAAAAAAAAAAAAAAGACAAAATTGGGGGATAAAAATGAAAAACATAAACAGTAAAAACACTCCTAGGGTGAGCCAGTGTTATCTTTAGATGCCTCAGAAGTAAAACTCTAGGCTCTTCAACATGCAGTCTTTATTGTTGCACTTGTTCTAGCCCTCCCAAAAGCATAATAGAAAACCTGAGGAGGACATTCTAACAAACCCAGACTGGATCAAGGAATGCAAACATTACAAGTGGCACTGTGGGAGATTTGGATGTGGTCCTCCCAACTCACGGAGGGGGCCAATGCAGCTTACCCACCTTTGGCAGTTGTCCATTCCTGTGTTAGATCCTGGACTGCTTCTGGACTCTACCTTTGTTCTAGAGGGATACCTGCTTCCTGGCCTAGGGTTGTAGACTGGCTGGACTAACCAACTGGCTTCCAGCCATGCAGTTTCACATGCTTGGATGGTGCCTCGGTAGTTGTCAGTGCCTTCATTGTACCACTTTATTCACTAGGGTTGCAGAAATAGTCATTGTGGAGCCATTGCACAAGGGGACAATCAGCAGGCACATTGGCAGATACACAACTGGTGGCACAATGTCAGTATTCAGCAGAAGGTTGGTGTAGTGTAACCATCATGTAAGTACATCAGAGTAGGTTTACACTACGCAAGCACAATATAACATCTCAGTCAGTGTTTTTTAATACAGCACCGTGAGCTTCATGGCCAAAGCATAACTTGAAATGGAATTAAGGCCCTCCTATTCCAAGACACATATGCTGTCCACTGTGCCACATTTTCTCCACACATGTGCTTTCTACTCCTTTCAGTACATATTTTTATTATCCTCAAATTCTGAACTGTATGTCCTTTCCATGATCTGTTTGCATTTAGTAGTTACCTCAGCCCCAAACATGATGATTCAAGAACATTCCCTGTGCTGCATCACTTCCTATCAGCTCCATTGACGCAAAATAGGAGCATATACACCAATGTTTTACAATCAAATGTGTGTGACGCTGATATTCTTTCCTTTTTTAAAGTGGTCATGTTCTTCAAGTG
Source organism: Gambelia wislizenii (assembly GCA_030847615.1). Classification (NCBI taxonomy): domain Eukaryota; kingdom Metazoa; phylum Chordata; class Lepidosauria; order Squamata; family Crotaphytidae; genus Gambelia; species Gambelia wislizenii. The sequence continues at coordinate 27,862,830 of JAUMIR010000010.1, read as the reverse complement.
TAAAGTGCAGGCTGATTGGTCTGCCTTATCGAAGCCACTGATTGCACATTTAACCACACAGATTTCCTTCTACACCTTTCTTATGTCCCTGTACACCCATGTGTCGAACTATCTGTACATACCTACCTGTGTATACGTTAGTAGGTACGGTATTTTGCTATTCTGTGAATTATGACTACATGGCCTTATTTCCAAGGTTATATGCAACTCCCTGGCGTGGCTCCAAACCTGCAATATATGACGGCTGTAGAATTCCAGTGGATGGGTGAAACATTCTGACTGACAGCCCAGAAAGCGAATTAGCATGTGGCCTCTGTTTTGCTGTTTGCAATTGGTCCTAGAATGTGTTAATCCTTTTGCTTCTCTATCTCTCCTTCCTTTGTATAAGGTCAACAGTTGATAAGCATGGGGGGAAGGTATACATTTGGCAGAAATTCCTGGCTCCAGTACCATGTGACCATGCTCAAAGGAGCTACAGACTCAGTGCTGGACCATTTTAGTTCAAGGTCCTATCAAGGTCCTAGTAAGGAAGGGAAGTAATGAAAAGCCAGTGTTGTTTAGTGGTTAGAGTACTGGACTGAGATTTGGGAGGTTCAAGTTCTAGTCCCCACTGACCTGTAGGCCACACACTCTTTTTCAACCTGGCCTACCTCACAGGATTGTTGTGAGTAAATTAAGGCACATGTACATTCATTACAGAAAAGTCATGAAATATACAAGTTTACCCCCATATCCATGGATTCAAGATCCATGGTTTCATTTATCCATGTCCAAAAAAATCCATTCTCTCTAGTCATTTCTAGGTCCTCCAAAATGTGATTCTATAGTGAATTTTCACTATTCATCTCAATGAAAATAATAGGGTTCCCTATTATCCACAGTTTCAGGTGTCCACAGGGCTCTTGGAACATATCCCTTGCAGATACAGGGATTAACTTGTATGGAATGAATAAGAAGGGAGAGGTTATTACCCATTGAAAATTAATGAAAAAAGCAGGGCAGAGCCAGTTTCTCCTTCTCTTTCTCTCCAGATGCTGAAGAAAGTTGGGTAGGATGCTTGCCTTTTTCAGTGATATTCCATTAAAACAAATAAGGGAATAAATGTTATTCATTCACCACAAACATACACAGGAGAGCCTCCTTCATGGCAAAACTATTGAAAAGTGAACATACAGTCTGACTCACTATAGGCTTATACCTCCTTCTGCTCAGTGCGGTTTTGAATGCTGGAATACAAGCTTTCCTGAACAACGCTTCCTCAGCACTGCTTCTTCTTAGGGCTTGTCTACACTATCAAAAACCCTGAATCCCCCTGCAAATGCAGCCAAATTTGTGGTGATCAGGCCACAGGTGTCATGGCCTTTTCCCCAAATCTGGGGCAATCTAGCCACACATTGCATGGCCCAGATTTGAGCATTTGGGGGTATCTTACCTAGATGTGCAGTATGTGGGACGTGGGGTTTATTCCATATTTTCATCCACCCCTGCAGCTTCCACCGCCGCCGCCAACACCGTGACCAGTTTTAAAGCTTCAGAGGCAGTCCCTTGCTGAAGGAGAGGTTTTCTCCCTTCCCCTGGCTTGGCAGCACTGACTCCACCCACTCTCCACTCACCCATCACTTCCTTTAAGTGCTTCCATCACTTTCTTCAGGTGCCTCTTCCTGTGACGGGTGAGCAGGAGAGTGGGCACAGGCAGCTCTGCCAAGCCAGGGGAAGGGAGAAAACCTCTCCCTTTGGCTGGGAACTGCCTCAAGAGCTTTAAATTATGGTCAAGGCAGTGGTGGTGGTGGCAGCAGCAGACAAAAGTCCACAGGGCCAATGAAAACAAGGTGCTCCATGTCCCTGCAAAAAATAATAATGGGCAGGGCTTGGAGGAAAATGCGGGGGCATGTGGGCAGAACTCTATTCAGAGTTTTTGCCCCACATGTAGACATGCCCTCAGTGCCATTTTAGCTCTTGTAGCTATTGGTGTAACAGCCTTTCCCACTCTTGCTGGGTATGAGCAAGAGTATGCAACAAAACACAGAAACCACAAAATGTTCTCACTGAGGAAGTATGGTTTGTCTTCTAAAAGTGCTTCCACGATATACTAGAATTTTGTTGGTGGCATATCATGTGTAACTCAGTGTGATATGCATATGTCTTGGGGAGAGGGGTTGCAACATTTTTCAAGGAGGAATGCACTACCTCCTCATGCCACAGCCAGTCCTCCTCCCACCAAGGCAGGTGTCAAGCCTTTTTTTGCAGCCAGGGGAAGAGGAAGGAGGTAGCGCTCCCAGATCCTAATTGGTTAGGAACTCATCTTGTACAGCAGCCAAAGCCAGGTCTTCTCCCACTCCCTCCTTTCCCAGCCACTAAATAGTCATGACAGCACCCCTTAATCACTCAGCAATGTCCTCAGGGTTAAAGATATGTATTTTACAAGCAGGGCATAATAAAAATTGTCAGGACTTACTATAAAGGATGAGGCATTCTAAAAATGTCATTTCCTTTTGTGGGGGAAATACACTTTAATAATATGTAGTAGTATCATCACCATTCTGCCCCAAATCCATGCAGGGTGGGTTTTAGCCCCTGGAAAAGAACTGTACATATTTTCCTGTTCATTTTTTAATTAAAACCATTTATCCATTTTCTAAGGGTGCATTTACACCAGCACAAATACTCTGGGAGCAGACCAGAGTATTTTGCCCTGGAGATGCCTCAGTCCAGTCTGTTAGTGCCACATGTACTGGTGCCATCTGCCTGTACACACATCGCCCCAGGCCCAAGCTGAATCGGCACAACTATGTTAGTGCCCCTAATAAGCCCCACCCTCAGAAACCCTCAAAACTGGCTTATTAATAATTTGGCATATGTATATAGTCTGGGGAAGAGCAGTAAAATATCAGGGACTTGCTGTAAGGATCCCAAAAGGCACGTACTAAGCCATGTATCACCCAAAGGAAGTCCTAACCTTTTTTTAAAATGGTGATACTTGCCACCCACCCGAATCCAGCCTGATCCAGGTGTCCACACACCAGAAACTCTGGATTTTCCTGGAAAATCTGGAGCAACCTGTCACTTTTTAAAATCTGTTTTAAAGCCCAAAAGATACCATTTTGCAACAGGAATGGATGTATGTTGCATGGCCAGATCGAGGTGGCTGTGGGATGAGTTCCGTTTGTTGTGTTGTTGGGGTTTTTGTGTGTGTGTGTTTGTTTTTTACCAGTGTAGACAAGCCCAGAGTCATGGGTGGATAATTCAACTGGTCTAGGAGCCAGTTTTGATACCCCATCAATGGAAGAGATGCCTGCAAGATGGGCAGAAGAGGCCTCCATAAGTGTCATGCAGGGTCATGGGCAGCATCCGCCTGCAGTTTTTTGTCCTTTTTTGTTTTATATATCTTTGCACATTACATTAATGTGCATACTTTTTACAATTAGTGCCAATGTCCAGCATACTCCAGTGAATACGCTGGAGATCCAAGGAAGAAATATCTGTTTTTTCTCCTGGCTGTAAAACTGCTGTTAGCCACTGCCCAGGTTCCCCATGTCCTCCCCTGGCAACTAAATTGAAGGTTACCCCCTGACATGGCTGTGGGGGTACACACGGGTGCTGTGAAGCTGCTGCACACAGAGGGAGAACATTATACAAGGAGGCACCAAATACCTATTTGCACAATGGTCTTCAGAGCACATATACTCAGATAACCTCTAGGTTTTATGGCAACGTTTGGGTGGCCAAATGTTCCCCAACCAAGAAATAGATCAATGGTTCTCAATTCTTTCTGCCTACCAGATGTTTTGGATTTCATTTCCCAGAAGCCTTGACTAACATGGCCATCTATGGGGACTCTGGGCAGTGAAGTCCAAAACACCTGGGGAGCCAAAGGTTGAGAACTACTACACTAGAATTTCCAATAGATTGTCCTCTATTTAATAGGATGCACAGCCATCTTAGGGAGGGTATGACCTTCAAACCTTGGCTACCTAGAGGTATCTGATTTGTCATTGTAGAACTGAGCCAGAAGTTGGAGCAAATAAAGCTATGCTTTGATCAGCAGGGCTGTTCTGATGTTATTGGGCTTGTCTACATTGGCCAGAGCTAGCCCGGGTGCCCCCCTCCCCCATTACTGTGACAAAACAGCCAGAAGTCCACATGCACATGCCAGCAGGCATTGGCAGGTGCCTCCCCCACTGTTGGTCATCACACTCTCTGAAGCCAGGAAGAGGCTCTCAGCATGGGATCAAGGTTGGTCACATACAGGGGCCCTTTATCATGTGCTAGGGCCCTCCTTCCCATCTGCAGAATGAAACCAGTGGCAACTAGCAATGCAGCACAGCATCCAGGTACAGACCCTTCATTCCCGCGCCAGACCCATGCAAGTTTCCCCACATAACATGGGTTTTCCCATGTTTTTTTTAAAAAAATGTTTTAAATGGGTTTACAATAATAGCTTAAATACCTGGTACAATAAATAAGAATTAAAAAGAAATTGTCAAGACTGCCACAGGCAAAACGGGACAAGAGCCACGCATCGTTTGGACTGGGGGGCTCGAAGATGGGGAAAAGACTGGGTAAATTACCCATCTAGACAAGCCCCCAATGACTCCCAGTCCACTTCTCTAGAGCCAGTATCGAATGGCTAGAAATTGGAAATGCTACTTTTTGGGACTAGGACCAAATCCACACTACACAAATATTCAGTTTGAAACTGGATTATTTGCCATGGCTCCTTCCTATCGAATCCTGGGGTTTGCAGTTTTACAAGGTCTTTAGCCTCCTCTGCCAATGAAGGCAGGTGTCTCACCAAACTACAAATCCAAGGATTCCATAGGAAGAAGCCATTGCAAATAATCCAATTTCAAACTGGATTATTTGTGTAGTGTGGATTTGGCCTCGGGTTCCCAAAAGATACACATGCTGTTTGGAGAATCCTAGAAGTTGTCGTCCAAAAAATACACTTTTCCTAGCTCTGTGAATAGTATTATCTGTGTCCTTGTATATTAAGTGTTCCTCAAGGTCTTTGGGTTGGGTTTCTGGGTGAGTTTGCTCCAGAGAGAGATAGCATGGAAGGGACATTCCAAGGTGAGAGGGCTTTTTTTTTCCCCTGGGTGTTTATTTTCTCTTTTCCTGGCTTGTCACTGCCTGGTATGTGACTACAGAAAGGACCCAACTAGGTGGCACTTGGAACCACCCCTCACTCCAGGGGAGAAGTGGCACTCATGGGAAATTATAAAAGGAGGGCACCTAAGAAGGGTCACCTTTTACCCTGCTGTGCTGTGTAGCACTTACAGCAGTCTCAGATACCCAAGACCCATCTGGGTCACTCTTCTTGGGCTCAGAAAGGACCAGGGCCAAGGAAACAAAATGGGAAAGGCGGTAAGGATCTTTCTTTTTCCATCTACGTATCCCAATTAAAGGGAAGAATTAGGCTTTCCATCACTGACTAAAGATCCCCTTGACAAAGTGGTTTGATCTGCAAGGTAGTCGTTGCTTTTGTGTGTCTTCAAGTCACTTCTGACTTATGCAGGCCCTGAGGTGAACATATCACTGGGTTTTCTTTGCAAGATTTGTTTATAGAGGTGGTTTACCATTGCTTTCCTCTAAGGCTGAGAGAGTGTGATTTGCCCAAGGTCACCCAGTGGGTTTCTGAGGCTAAACAGGGATTTGAACCCTGGTCTCCCAGGGTCCTAATCCAACATTCACACCCCTATCCCACTCTGGCAAGATCTTGCAAGGTTGTCTGTTTTGCCCCAGTTGTGAAAATCTTGATTGCTTTACTTCTGCATTTCTATTTCTGTTGAAGGCACAGGGGCTGGTCAGAACTCTGGGGTATTTTTGTTGATCAGTCTTGGTGAAAACCCTAAGAGGAAGCTACAGAATCAATGTAAAAATCATTTCCAGGCATGACATATTGAACAGTTCATATGGGATTGATCTAATGTGTGGGGAAACCATGAAAGAGATCTAGAATAGACATTCTGATCTAGCCATGATGGTTTGATTTTTGCATGATACGCATATTTCAATTAAAAGTGACTCACCTCTCTGCTGTGAACAGCAAGAGTCTTCTCATCTGCTTTTATGGAAAGATAGAGAAGATTTTTTATTATTTATTTAGGATATTTTTATCCTGCTATTAATGTCTCCCAAACTAGGTCACAACAATTTTTTTTTAAAATGGCCCCATCTTCATGCTCCAAACTGCAACAAGGAAAGAGGAGGAAAGGGAGAATAGTTCTTTAAACAAGTATGCATTTATACTGTAGAAGTTTGACACAGCTTTACCTGCCATGGCTCCATCCTACAGGATCCTGGGATTTGTAGTTTTGTGAGACAAGAGCACTCTTTGGCCGAGAAAACTAAAAACCTTGTAAAACTACAAATCCCAGAATTCCATAGGATGGAGCTACAGCACTTAAAGTGGTGTCAAAGTGCATTATTTCTACAGTATAGATGCACCCCAAGACTGTGAGCTGTTAACTGGTATTTAAAATGCACTTCTGTCAGAGCTTCCAAAAGAGATTTTTTTTTTCCAGACTACAGTTGTCACTCTGTATCCATGGATTTGGTATCCACGGGTTTAAATATTCACAGCTTGAAAATATGCTTTAAAAAATAATAATCCAAAAAGCAAAACTTGATTTTGCCATCTTATATAAGGGACGCCATTTTGCTATGCCATTGCATATAATGGGACTTGGGTATTTGTGGATTTTGGTATCCACGGGGGGGTCCTGGAACCAAACCCCAGCGAATGCGAAGGGACAACTGTACAGCTTTCAGAATCCTCCAAACCAGCATCATCACTGGGGGATTCTGGGATGTGTAGTCTAAAAAAGTACTTTTTATTGAACTCTGGCTTAGTCAAGCTGTCCTTCCTGCACACACACACACACACACGTGGTCTTGTTTGAACAACCAAACTGGAAAGTCAAGAATAGATAAATGAAGCTACTTTAAAAGTGTATATAATGTATAAATATAGGCATCAGATATATGTACGCAAACTCAATCAAAAATGAATAGGATTTGTTATAAATACATAATAATATGATACTTTGAGGATAAACAGAGATGTAGCATGAAACCGATAAAATCTTAGGCAAGTGAATGCCGCTGCAGATAAATCTTAATAATAACTGAAGTCTGATAACAAGTACTATAAATCAAGTCATATACATTTTTAAAAACCACTTGCTTGTATAAGGATTGGCTTAATTATTAATATTTTAATACTAATATTAATATTAATGCCATGTGCCTTCAAGTTGATCACAACTTATGACAACCCTCGGGTGAATCTATCATGGGGTTTTCTTGGCAAGATTTCTTCAGGGGAGGTTTACTATTGCTTTTCTCTGAGCCTGAGAGAGTGTGACTTGCCCAATGTGCTTATCATATCATCAATGAACAAGCACCACCTAATGAACTTCCTTCTTCTATACAACCTTTAAAGATACAGGAGCCCTCTCCAGTTTTCAGTTTGACAACCCAAACAGAGACTTCTAGGAGGGACCTGTATATCTTCCTACTTCCTTTCTTCCATAATTGGGCATGAAACAGAATTTAGGAAATGCAACTTTTTGGACTACCCTTTCTAGAAACCCTCAGTCAACATGGACGTGCGGGATCTGGGAGTCCAAAAAGTAACTTTTGCACATTCCACTTTGTTTTGTTTTGACCCCCAACTACAAAGCTGAAGGAGAGAGTCTTGCATGAATTAGGAAAAAAAGAATGCTGGGGTATAAATGTATTTTTGTTGATTGGGGGCTGCTAGTGCATACAATGTGACTCCTCCCACTTTTGGAGTTGACCCCACCCATTTTGGCTCAGGCCACACCCTCTGCTGAAATACAGACAACCCTTCCCCACAGGTTTTGATGGAAGTAATGTAAAATTCAATAGTTTCCCACCCTTCTCTATCCATTTATCTGGGAGTAAATTCCATTTATCTCCATGCTAAGCATTGAGCTCTAAATTAGGTCAAATCCACACTACACAAATGATCCAGTTTGAAACTGGATTATTTGCCATGGCTCCATCCTATTGAATCCTGGAATCTGTAGTTGACCAGGTATGTAGCCTTCTCTGCCAAAGAGTGCTGGTGCCTGGCCAAACTACAGATCCCAACATTCCAAAGGAAGGAGCAATGGCAAATAATCCAGTTTCAAACTGGATTATTTTTGTAGTGTGGATTTGGCCTTAGTTAAAATGAAATTGTTACTACTAGTTCAACTCCATGATTTTGACAGGGCCAACATTTGTCAAGCTTATGGCAGAATCCAATATTTGCTTACTCAGAAGTAAGTCTTGCTGTGTCCAACAGAATTACACCTGGTCAGCTGCATATAATATGGCAGCTTCAGTTTGGATGCAAATTGCTAGTTCCAGATGGCGAAGCCCCCTTGAATCAATGGAACTTACGTTAAGTGTTGATTTACCAATTTCCCATTGATTTGGTGGGTCAGCTGGGACTAGCAACTGGAGTTACATGACCTACAACATTTCACAGATGAAAACCAGGACATATGTTGCCAGCATCATCAGAGCATGGTCAAGATGGCAAACATTATTAATGAGGAAGAATATGCAATGCAGCAGTTTACTTTGCCTGAGTCTACTGGAAAGGTCAAGATTACGCACCCTCCTCTCCTCTCCCCTTGCAAAGTTAATTGACTCAGTTTGCAGCAACTGAAGTAAGCTGAGGACAAAGGGGGAAGTGTGAGGAAGAAAGAGAAACATTTGCCTCTGGTGTCATTTAATTTTAGTAACTGAGTAGCAAAATTACCCAACTTTGCTTGGGCCACTGTATCATGGCCACCCCAAAATGGATTTCATGTACATCACATAGCCTGTATCACTAACATATCCTCCAAATCTTCTACAAGTCCATCCAGTTATTAATGAGGAAATTAGGGGGTTGCCCCACCAGGATTCCCACAAAAGTGGATTTTGTATATACCACATAGACTGGGTTTTATGTCAGACCACTCCAAACATACTCTCAAATTTGGTGCAAATCCATCTAGCTGATGTGACAACATCCAAACAGACAGACATTTAATTTTATTTGTAATCAATTTCATTTTGGTTCTTCATATTTTTTTTTTGTTTTTAGTTTTAACTGGCTGCAAATATTTATATTTGCATGAAATATCAATCACAAAGCTTATCGTGCTTATGTTTTTATATGCTGCAAGCCATTTGGAGCATCTCCTGAAGAAAAGGGAAAAAAAGGAGCCATTTCTTAAAAGAAAGAAATGGCCACACTGTTGAGTCTGCTGAAATTCTCAGACATGTTTTCTTGGTTGTTCTTGCTTCAGGACAAGTATGAGATGTATTCTGTAGAAATGGAAAAAGACTCCGGTGGGGAGATGGATGTGAAAATCAAGAAGAAGAAGACCAAAGGAGCAAAGAAGAAGGAGAAGCTGGAGAATATGAAGAAAGAGATGGATGTGGTGAGTTGCAGGCTGACAGTTGTGCTGATTCAGATACTCTCAAAAGGTGATGTAACAATGACTAAGGAAATGAAATCTTCTCAGGGCTTGTCTAAATGGGCGAAATGAAATGGCCTCCCCTTGTTCCTGTGTCCAGTAGACCAAAAGATGCCAGGTTTTTGTCCCATTGCTAGTCCAAACTGTCCAGACAACATCCGAGCAGTGGTGTGTTTTTTTCACTATAAGCTTCGCATGCAAGATGGTGACCACAAATGATTTACTCATTTGTACTTACCTCAATTTGCTGCTGCCAAACTTTTTCTTAAAAAAAAGATATCCAAGGTGTGATAGAGAGATTTTTTGATTGAACAGATAAGCAAAAAAAAAATCCACCACCCAATTTTCTTGTCTTAGCGCTAGCTCGCTAAGGTGAAAATCCAACATGGCAGCAACAGGCACTTGCCTTGTTAGCAAGCCCTGTCCCCCACGCTCACTTGGCCAATCAGCTTCCTCTCCTACGGGAAAGTGATTCATATCAAATTGCTTATCCCAATAAGCAGGAATGTGTAATCCCCTCACTGTTTTTCAAAAAACTCCGTGGAAAGCTATGAAGGCTTTTCCTGCAGAGTTTTTTATGTTTCGGGCCCCTCCTTAACAATACGGTGTTGTGGAATGCCATTAAGACAGGTAGGATTCTCCTCACATTTTGTGAGGAGTATTTTCATCGTTTAGACAACCCCAGTGAGTTCTGTTACTGCAACAGGGAGTGTCTGCACTCATGGCCCACACAGTGCCCAGCACAGCTATTTCTTGGCTGGGTCATGCACATTGTGTCTGCTGAGGTCACTGCAAGGCACCAAGTCATGCGACCATGACCAGGCACCTTGTCCTGGTCTCAGAAGATACGGACAGCATGGAGAAGAGAAGTGCTGGTTTGTGCGCAGGCTGCAGGTGTGCGGACACCCCTCCATTGCCACAATGGAAGGAAGAGGGGGAGGAGAAACACTACAGGCCCAGGGTTGGAATACACTGGCCGGACTATGGGGTATTCTGTCAAGTGTAGACAAGCCCTCCATTCCATTTACAGTATATTCATTGATCTGATTTTTTCATCATCTCTTCCATCATGTGCCAAGCCAGTTGTCTGAGTTGTCTAAATCATTTAGCTAACTTTTCAAGCATTCTACAGGTTTATCTGCTTAAATATTTGACAGAAGTCTAATTGTTTATTGTTTCAAATCCTTTGGATGGGGATGTTATAATTAAAAGAAGGAAGGTCTCTCTTCTTTCAAATGATTCTCTCTTTATCTTGTTCATGTTCTGCCTTTCAGGATGATCATCAGTTGTCTGTGGAGGACCTGGAGCTGAAGTATAGAACCAGCGTCACCAAGGTGATGTTCTCACTTATAAAGAGGGGTTATTTTTTAAACAAACAGGGATGGATGGGGTTGTGAAAATTTATTACAGTGGGTCCTCGGCATCTGCTGGGGTATGGTTCTAGGACCCCCCCCCATGGTAACCAAAATCCAAGGATACTCAAGTCCCATTATATAAAATGGCATAATAATATGGTGTCCTTTATATAAAATGGCAAAATCAAGGTTTGCTTTTTGGATTTTTTTTTGGAGGGGGTGGTATTTTCAAGCCATGGATGGTTGAATCTGTGGATGTTGAATCCGTGAATACAGAGGGCCCAATGTATTAGGGATGGGGCATTCTAAACATGGCATTTTCTTTTGTGGGGCACTACATTATGATAATACATGTCACCCCCCCCATATCCATAGGGATATGTTCCTGGATTTACTATTTATAAATGAAACCATGGGTAATAGTGAACCCTATTAAAATAAAGGATTTCCGGTACAAACATACCATAGAGTTGTGTTGGAGGACCTAGCGATTCCTAGAGGACACACCTCTTGGCATTATCCAGCATGACTCTATGATATGTGTCCCAATTTTTTTCAGCCATGGATAACTGAAACCATGGATATTGGTTCTGTGGATATGGGGGTGGGGGAACCTTGTATGCTCATCTTGCCCCAGATCCATACAAGGTTCCCCCCACCCCCATATCCACGGAACCAATATCCATGGTTTCAGTTACCCATTGGCTAAATCAAGGCTGGGCAGTTTCAACAGTCCAAGGGTCAGTTCTGACATACACACATATCCAGGGCTCATTGTGGGCTGCATCCCCCTTCCCATATATCTGTTTGAGGAATGTCAAAAACTGGAAGTGACCTTACTCTCATTTTCAATTTTTTAAAAAAACTAGAAAGTGCTTTTTTTTTTTTTTAATGAACCAAAGACGTGTACTTTGGTTTAGAAGAAAACTGTCAGCCTTAAACGCCTCTAGGAATGTGATTCTGCTTATCCTTACTGGTAAAAAAAATAATCTAGCAGGATATTCTATGGGCCACAAAAACAGATAAGGGCTCATAGGCAATTTGTGGTCCATGTTTTGCCTCTCCTAGCCTAAACTATGCTTTATGAGCATTTTAAGAAGAGGATTTTCTGATGGTCCTGTCTGCAATCCTCTCTGCTTCCAGGGCTTGAACAGCACAGTAGCAGGGGAGATCTTTCTTCGTGATGGTCCCAATGAGCTGAAGCCCCCCAAAGGGACTCCAGAGTATGTGAAGTTTGCCCGTCAGCTGGCTGGAGGGCTGCAGTGTCTTATGTGGGTGGCAGCAGCCATCTGTCTCATTGCCTTTGGCATTCAGTGTGGGCAAGGGGATCTTACCAGTGCAGACAACGTAAGTAACCAGAAAAGGATCCTGAAAGAAACAAACAGTGGCAAGGGATAACTCTTATTATTAGTTAAATTTATATCTTACCTGTCAGATGAAAACTGTGGATCTCCTTCACCACTTTTACATCACAACACCCCTGTGAATCAGGTCAGGCAAGGAGAGGAGTAATAGATCCAAGGTCACTAAGTGACTCCTAAGGGAGATTAGACTATGGATCTCCCAGGCCCTAGGCCTTGGAGAAAACAAAAAAAACATTTTTTAAAAAACACCCCAAAACAGTGGTTTTGGGATACTTTGCTGCTAACAATCAGCAAAAAGGGCCAAAAATAGACAAACAGCCAATTGGCCAAAAATGCAAACAGAAAGTGACTTCCACCCACTGCTGGATCATGGAGAAGAGAAAGTTAAGAGATGGCATGATAGATGTTTAAATATTGGGAGGGATGTTATACTGAGGATGGAGCAAGCTTGTTTTCTGCTGCTCCAGAGACTAGGACACAGAGCAATGGACTCAAACTACAGCAAAAGAGATTCCATTAAACATTAGGAAGAACTTCCTGACAGTAAGAGCTGTTCGGCCACGCAACATGCTTGCCTGGAAGTGTGGTGGAGTCTCCTTCTTTGGAGGCTTTTAAAAAGAGTCTGGATGGCCGTCTGTTGGGAATGCTTTGATTAGGTATTCCTGCAGGGCGGAAGGTTGGACTAGATGGCTCTTGTGGTCTCTTCCTATGCTATGATACTATGATTACAAACATCTCAAGCGTAGTCTGCCAGGAGGGCACAGAAACCAAAACTGGCCTCTGCCACCATTAACATTTATACCAGCCTGGCATTAAAGCCAGTTTGGATTCCCCAACAGCACAGAATGGCTGTGAGGTCCCAAGAATTTTTTGGGTATTTGGAAATAGACACTGAAAGCATGTAGCTGGGTCAGCATGGAAATACAGTACAGGTGATTGGCAGTAACCTTTTGCTTCCTCCCTCACTTTCCCTAATTTATGTAGCTCTACTTGGCTATTGCCCTCATTGCTGTGGTGGTTGTGACGGGCTGCTTTGGGTACTACCAAGAATTCAAAAGCACCAACATCATTGCAAGCTTCAAGAATCTAGTGCCACAGGTAAAGAAAAAAAAAATCCTGGGTATCCACACAGCTTCAAACGTGGCTGAATGAAGGGAAGGGTTTAGAAATGGGGGGTAGGGGTTGGATCCATCTATTTTACTTGTAGTTAAGGACAGTAGTGCCAACCTTAACATTTTACACATGCACACCTAGGCATGTATTTTCAAACTAATGTTAATTTTTGAAATTATTTTGTAATGCTAAAACCAAGAGTAGAGACATCTGCTGAATCTATTCACATACTGGTTGCTTTTCTGCTCAGATTCTACTCCCCAGCACCAAAGGTTGCCTGTACCTTTTCCCCATACAAGTGCAATCCTGTTTTTCTGGTGGGAATAATAATCAGAATGGAACCACTTTGGGTGAGGCAATGCCTGACATAGAAAAGACTATGCATCATCTTCCCCCTGCTCTCTTTCCTATTCTGTTCTTCCTACAAAGAGCATGTACCATAACTTTGGATCTTTCTCACACACACCTGCCAGCTAATGCCTTATTTCTGCCAAATATTTGTACTGGGGGTGGAACTGAGGCATAATGTGGGCATTGGGGAATGCAGATCTTAGTCACTCTTGCACAAGCTGCCTTCTTTCTTTCTGGAACATTTTTTTAAAAATAATGGACAGTCCATACAACACATTGTTAGAAATAGAACAATGCTCAGCACTGAAGAGTCAAGAATGCCTGAGAGCGGGCAGTAGTATTAGGGTTAGATAGTTTGAGTGATCCACAACCCTCCCTGCTTGTTCTATCTATCCTGCTCCCTCTGTGATGTAAACTGATGCTCTTAGGGATGTTTCCACCTCTTCTCCTACCCAGAACTCTCTCAGCCCTCCTTAGAGATGTAACGAGCTTAAGACAGAACCCTTAGTAACTTTCCTATCTGAAGACTTTATCAGATGAACCACCCAAAATGTCTCTTTAGTGCCACATTTTGCAGCATTCTTTTCCTGACATAATAACCCTTTTTATCAAACTGACCTGTAATTGCAAGAAAAGGCAGTCCCAGCATTACCAGAGCACAAACGCTGGTTCTGTTTACTTCCGTGTTTGTGATCTCAGCGATTCTCGCAGGAAAACATGAATGCAGTAAACATTTAAAATACAGCAAAAGAAACACACAAAAAGTACACACAAGCACAGAAACACACTTTAAAAGTTCAAAGTAAACCAGGGAGGTTCATAAAAACAGCATCGCCTACCTGGCTTTCACATTCTCAACCAGAAGTGTTCTGCCCATTGTATTCACGAGATAAAAAATAATGCAAAGTTTCAAACACTGGCAATACTGGGAGCAAATGCCATGGCAGATCTATTGATGGCTTGGCCCATCAATAAAAAAGTACAGTACACCTTATGAACAGCAGCAGAACAGTAAAGGACAACATTGTTTGGTATGCGCGCCCTTTCACATTCATTAGGCATCATTATGACACCATATTTGGAGAGTCTGATAAAGTCCTTAGAATAGAGTTCCTACAATAAGCCTTAGTTTGTTTCTCTGAAGCCATTAGTATCCTTGCCCCTTAAGACAGAATCTCTAATTGACTGCTGCATGCACGCATTATCTATCACATATGAGTATTTGATCAAGCATTCTGTCTCACATCTGATCCTGATGAGTGGTAAAATCCTCATGACTTGGCAGATCCCAGCCTTGTAAGACCTGAGAGACAGAGAGTATATCTGTCTTTTTAACTTTATTTTAGATTTCATTTTAAAATTCTGTTTTAATTTGCTTATTTAAAATATCCTCCATATCCCAGCCAAAATAGCAACCAGAAGTCAGTCATACCACTTCCAGTTGCCATATGGGCTGGGATGCAAAGGAAAAAGAAAGAAAATGGAGTCTGGATGTCTTGTTTGTGTGAGTTCGGGGACTTCAAATGAAATTTTCAGGAGTTTTTCACCTGAAAACTGCACTGTTGTTTGTTTGTTTTTAAACTGAGGGGTTCAGAAAGCTTTTGGGGATGGTTGGCAAGGTCTTGGGAACACCTGTGGTCCATGGACCACCCTTTCTTGACACCGGCTCTAAAGGGAACTGTTATGCTCTCATTATCACCTAAAATAATGTTTTACAGCTGACATTAGTATTTGTAATGTGTTACTTCCACGTTCAGTCCTGGAATGAGAAAATAGTGTACGCATCTGTAGGGCAGAAAGTCTGAGTTCCAGTGGGCTGAAAAGTAGGTGGCACATGAGACTTGTAAAAACACTGCATAGGCTCAACATCCTCCACACAATGAAATAAATATGTGCACAGAGCAAATACAACATTCATGATCATTGGCCAGTCTGTTCCTGCTGTGGAAGTATGGCCTGCTGTGGGAGTGTGGTGTTTGAGGGATGTGGCTGAATCTCTGTGACCCTGCCACCAATACACTGCTGCAGGGTTTCTGAGACTGAGAGAATATACATACATTGGGAAGTGGGATCATGGTTTCCACTCTGGAATCTGCTGTTGCTTCATAATACCAGCCCGGTATGTAGGAATGAGAAAATCAACACCATTGTGTTGGATCCCTCTCCTATTTTGCAGCTGATCACTGTGCCCTGACCCCTTGTGTGGCTCTTATCCAGGAATAGTGGTACCTTACTGTTATCAGAGTTGAGGGGTAAAACTATAGAACTGAGGAAGAGTGGATGTTTTCCATGCAGAACAATCCCTAGATTGACCTTTGGCACGCCCAAGTGCTGGAAAACACCTGATGCCCTAATAACCCATTGCCATTCAAAGTAAACAATACTGTTTTAGATGGAGACATATGTAGAAGGCCTGTGTCCCAAACCTCAGGTGACAGTCTATGTTACTAGGTTTTTCTTCTTCCTTCCAACCACAGCAAGCCACAGTGATTCGAGACGGAGACAAGTTCCAGATCAATGCCAACCAGCTGGTGGTAGGTGACCTGGTGGAGATCAAAGGGGGAGACCGGGTCCCAGCAGACATCAGGATCATCACTGCCCAAGGGTGCAAGGTAGACAAGACCTGTATAGGAATAAAGGATGTTCATAAATGTCATTGTGTCATATGCCACTGCCCTCTGCTGGAAGAAACTCTCCTTGTGAAAGGGGTGAAGACATTCTTTAGGAAAGGAATTCATATGTTACTTGGCTATTCTGTGCACAAAAATCTAGAACACTATTTCTTCTTCTTTCTGGTTGGGCTCATGTATCTATGGTAAAAATGGTGCAGGAGAGCCAGCTTGCTTTTTTATTACAGTATTAGTATTAGTATTAGTATTATTGGAAGCACAGGGGCAATTTCTCCTCTGGAAATGTCTTCTTTTTGTGCTGTCTTGAGAACAAAAAGAGGCAACTGCTTTATTGCTGTTTGTGGGCTCTTCATGGACATGTAGTTGGGTATGAACAGGATACTGGACTAATATAAATACCAATAATTTCCTTTGACCTTTGATCCAGTAGTGCTTTTGGGTTTTTATTACACAAGCTGGGTATATAATGTGTAGTTTCATCCTAAATATTGATAGTATGTGCATAGCTAGCTAACTGGCAATTTAAATGTAAATATTGATAGTATGTGCATAGCTAGGTAGATATAGCTAGCTTTGCACTCACTATATTCATATAAGAAATATAGAAATGTATGAGGTAGACATCTAACTAGCAAGTTCTCTCTGTATATCATGTAATTCTACAATCACTATATGGCCATATATTATTGCATAATATACAATAGTGGTGGGGAACAAACCGTCTTCCAGGTGTCATTGGACTACAACTTCCATCGGCCAGCATAGTCAGTGGTAAGGTATGATGAAAACTGTAGTCCAACAACATCTAGATGGCCACAGGTTCCCCAGTCATAATATATTGTATATATCAAGCTGGATCTTGGCCTAATCATACTTAGAACAGACCCATTTTAATCAATGGGGCTTGAATCTGTTATTACAAATTTAAGATTCATTACGTTACAGGCTCAGAAATATAAAAATTGAACCAAACTGGGATAAATTTCTACTTAAAAGAATTTGAGGAGAAAGAAAAACGTTTCTTGTTGCCCCCACTTTTTGAAAAAAGAAAAACAGGATGGGGAAAGAAAATTTATATTTGCAACGCTGAGTCACTGAAGCTGAAAAAGAAATGGCCCAAGCCACATGGGGAGCTCTTCTATATGAAGAGCTGTGTGCATGCAACTCTATGAGTCACACATGTTACACAGTGAGTGAACGAAACTTGTTTTTTTAATGTACATTTTCCCTGTTTCTTTTTCTTTCCTCAGGTGGATAATTCCTCTTTGACAGGGGAATCAGAACCCCAAACAAGAGCCCCAGAATGCACCCATGAGAGTCCCCTGGAAACCAGGAATATTGCCTTTTTCTCCACCATGTGCTTAGAAGGTAGGAAGGGGTGGTTTGTAAGCAGAGAAGGTTGGCTTGATATGGAAAGCTGCTTCATGAACACCACCCGCTCCCTGTGGATCCACATAGCTGATGGATCCTCAGAAAGTGGGGGACATGCAGTCCCACAGTGCAAAGAATGGGGGGGGGTACTCTCTTTTTCCTTGGCATGGTGTCCTCTGTGTTTCTTTGAGGAGATGAAGAGTAATCAACATTCTTCACATCCCTAAGATGAATGTTCACTTGGTTCACTTGTGGACCAAGCTGCAGTTCACACCCATTTCTTCTTCTGAACACCAGGGGTCAGAAACCTCAGGCCCTCAAGCTGACTTTGGTCCTCTGGAATGCCACAGATTATTGTTTGGTAGTTTCCTAGTTTTCCCAGATATTCACCCCATGTTGTAAAAAGCTGAAATCCCTCCCTTAAACATTTAAATTACTAGAAGTAAGAGCTTTAAAAGCCAAAATATGCTGGTACTTTTGGTCTATCCTTTGGCCCCTCTTATCACTGGAATGTGGCTCCCAAGAAAATCTTGAATTCAATTTTGTCCTCAGGCTACAAGAGGTTCCATACCTTTGAAGTACACTCTGCCTAATGGAGATGAAGAAACGGGCTGTTCTTTAGGGGCTGGGGCACTACCAGTTGAAAAAACAAGGCATCTCTGACAAAGGATCCAACCGCTGCTCCCTTGGGTGCATCTACATTGTAGAAATAATGCAGTTTGACATCACTTTAACTGCTATGGCTCCATCCTACAGAATCCTTGGATATGTAATTTTTTGAAGCACCAGCACTCTTTGGCAGAAAAGGCTAAAGCCCTTGTAAAACTACAAACCCCAAGATTCCATAGAATGTATTTACAATACTTAAAGTGGTGTCAAACTGCATTATTTTGACAGTGTAGATGCACCCTCCCCAGCCTGCCTTTAGATCAGGCATGAGCAGGAAATAGATTGCAAACTCAGATTAAATTTACCTTTATAGTCTCATGCTGTACAGACATCTAAATCCTGTCCCCATTACATTTCTCAGAATCCCACTGACATTCTCATTCCATGGTAGGTTGAGAGCAACATTAGAAATAACAACTTACACCTAAAATGGTTAACCATAACTAGTTACCTTTTTAGCAATGAGGCTGCAAAAAAGCTACATTTCAAATTTCAGTTTATATCTAGTAACTAGTTACTTTTTAGTAATGAGTATGGAACAAAATTACATTTCAAAATAATGTAACAAGAGTGCAGTTACTCTTTAGGGACTATTTAGAGACATTCTTTTTTTTTTTAAGTTTCATGACATTTTCTTAAAAGTCATAAGGTTTTCTTTCTTACAAAAAAAGGTCACAGAAAATAATACTAAATTAACAATGAGGGCAACAACACAATGAGTTGCTTTCTCAGCATTGTAACAAGTAAAGAAAACTACTCACTATTCAAACACTGGGACACAGGGGTGGGTAAGGTGTCGCCCACAGGCTGCATGTACCCCCCAGGACCATTTTTGTGGCTCCCAGGGCCCCCAAGGGGTCAAAAATACCATTTAAAAAAAAGTTGCACCAAAATGCCTTCTAAGGGGGTCTTTTTACTATGTTTGAAGGCTCCCTGGATCCCCCAGAGGTCAAACAAAATGTTTCCAAAATATTTTGGCCCCAAATGCTCTGGGGGGGGGGTTTCCACCATGTTTCCGGTCCACTTAATTTGGGTCCAAGGGAGGCGTTTGTTGAAAGAGGAAATGAATAGGAAATTACTTCCACTCACTTCCGTTTGTTTAAAAAAAAAGGATTCTCTTTGGGTCAAGGAAACCCAAAAATATGATCAAAATGCCCCCGCCCCCTATATCAAAATTTTAAAAAGTTTTTTTTTACAGGAGTTGGTGTGGGGAGGGGTCCTGGGAGGCTAATGAGGCCCCCTGCCCTTCCACATTTGCCCACCTCACTGTAAGAGGTAATAGTAATGTGTGTGTGTGTGTGTGCGTGCGCTTTTAAAGGAACTTCCCATGCTCTGGTAGTCAGTGCATTTTTTTTTCCACGTGGAACTATATGCCTTTTTGTTTGTTTTTAGGTTCTTTTATAATTATTTTTATTATAAAATATTATAAATATTTACTATTTATTTTTGTGAAGCACATTTGATACATTTTTTTCCTTTGACTAAAGCACGTTTGTGTGCATGTTTCAACTATATCCCGCCTTAGCTGTGTTTTCTTTGAAACTTGTCCCAAGTATACAGATTCGCAAAGCATAATGTGCACAGTTCTACTGCAATTCTCAGGGGATGCACCATTTATTTATTTGTTGGTTTGTTTGTTTTTTTATTAAAATATTCATATCCTGCCCTTTATCCGAAGATTTCAGGGTGACTTACAATCAAATCAACTTAAAACAATAAATAATTAGAAAAGTTTATAATATTAAAAGTATATTATATAGTTTTTCAATTTAAAAACAGATAAGGGCTGTTTTGGGGCAGAAATGGGAAACTAACCTCCTCTTTTCCACCCCTTTAAATGCCCCTTCTAGGCACAGCCACTGGCATTATCATTAACACCGGGGACCGCACCATCATTGGACGTATTGCTAGCTTGGCTTCAGGTGTGGAGAATGAGAAAACGCCCATCGCCATTGAAATAGAGCACTTTGTCGACATTATTGCTGGCTTGGCCATCTTTTTTGGCGCCACTTTCTTTGTGGTCGCTATGGTGATTGGCTACCCCTTCCTCAAAGCCATGGTCTTCTTCATGGCCATCGTGGTAGCTTATGTCCCTGAGGGTCTTCTGGCAACTGTCACAGTAAGTATCACTCTCTGCCAGTTGGGGGTCCCTCCCAGCTGGGAAAAAAAATCCTCTCCCATAACATGATGTTCCAACAGGTCCTTCCTTTAGGCCATAGCTCAGTGGTAGAGCAACTGCTTTTAACGCAGAAGGACTTATGGTCAATCCCTGGGGTTGTCAAAATGGCAAAAATACTCCTCACAGAACGCGAGGAGAAGATGATCTGTCCTAATGGCAATCTGCATTGTTTTGCCGTATTGTGAAGGCACTGCCGCGCGACAGTGCCGTGCCTCTCTTGAGACCTCCTATCGTGGTAAGTATTGTTTTAAAAAGCCCCTGGTTTCATACACTAGATCAGTTTCATCAGTATAGTTCCATACAGTTTCTATACCATCTGATATGTTCATCTTAAGTCTTACCCCCACCTCCATTTTCCTTCAAAAAAATGGCTTTTCCCAGAGTTTTTAAAAAACAGCAAGGGGAATGCGTATTCCCTCTCTTTGGGACAATTAGACATGAATCACTTTCCCACACGAGAGGAAGCACAAACCTGATTGGCCAGATGAGCATGGGGAGCAGGGCTTGCTAACAGAGCAAGCTCCCGCTGCCACCATGTTGGATTTTCGCCTTAGCGAGTGATTGCTAAGGCAATAAAATGGGGTTTTGTTTTATCTGTTTTTTCTCTCTTTTTTTGGTAAAGGTGAAATATCGCTTATGCACACAATGAAAATAGGTCTTTTTAAAAACAATTCAGTGTCAGCAGATTTAAAAATAAGAGTAATTCACTTGTGGCTGCCATCTTGGCTAGAGGGCATGGGAAGTTTATGGGGGTTCTAAAACCATTGAGACAAGTAGCAGCTGCTGCGACTTGCTATTACTGTAGAGCAATCCATTTCTTTTGGCCTCATATAGATGTCCCCCCTGTTTAAAGAATCAAAGAAAGGAGGACATTTGCTTCAGGCCTTGAAGAACTGCCACCTACTGGAGAGGACAATACTGAGCAACTAGATGGACAAATGATCTAGAACTTTTTCAGACGATACTTACCATGCTAGGAGGTCTTGGGAGAGGCACGGCGCTGTCGCGTGGCAGGGGGTCCTTTTCGGATGCCACCATCCTTCTTCCAAAATCATTGGTGTCACTTCCGTGAAGGATTGGAAGTGGCCGCACCATATTTTAATCACGGAAGTTGCCCATGATTAAAATCTGGCAAAATGTGGCACGGCCGCTTCCAGTCCTTCACAGTAGTGACACCAATGATTTCGGAAGAGGGACGGCAGCATTCAAAAAGGACACCCTGCCACGCGACAGTGCCATGCCTCTCGTGAGACCTCCTATCGTGGTAAGTATTGTCTTAAAAAGCCCCTAGTTTCATACACTAGATCAGTTTCATCAGTATAGTTCCATATACTTTCTATACCATCTGATATGTTCATCTTAAGTCTTACCCCCACCTCCATTTTCCTTCGGCAGGTATGTCTTTCCCTCACAGCCAAGCGTCTGGCCAGAAAGAACTGCGTGGTAAAGAACTTGGAGGCTGTCGAGACACTGGGCTCAACATCCGTCATCTGCTCTGACAAAACTGGAACCCTTACACAGAACCGTATGACAGTCTCCCATCTTTGGTTTGACAACCAAATCCATACAGCAGACACAACAGAAGACCAGTCAGGTACGGAGTTATATTTCTCAGAGAGAGTCGTGGCACAAAGACAAGTAGACAGGGCTAGCTGTTGAGGTAGGGTGAATATATGTAAATTGGAAGTGGAGACCTTTGTTTATATAGCCTAAATCTGGGCACCAGATCCCATCTGATCTTGGAAGTTAAGCAGGGTCAACTCTGGTCAGTACTTGGATGGGAGACTGTCAATGACTACTAGGTGCTGTAGGCTACATTTGAAGGGAAGGAGCTGGCAAAACCACCTCTGAGTGTCCCTTGCCTAAGAAAACCCAATGAAATTCATGGGGTCACAGAACCATAGATCTGGAAGAGACCACAAGGATCATCCAATCCAACCCCCTGCCATAAGCTGACAGGTGACTTGAAGGTACACACATACATACTTTGTTTATTCAGGGTCTAATTCCCTGAGGTACATATAATTTCAGGGCTCACATGCTGGCTGCAAGTGGAGCAAAACTAGTGATCAGCTGAGCCACCCGTTTCTCTCACATTTTTTGACATCCGCAATCTCTCTCTCTCTCTCTCTCTTTCTCACTCACTCGCTCTCTTGCCCCCAGCCCCGCAAACACACTGTTCATTCTTCCTTGCCAAAACTTGGGGGAAGCATCTTGCTATGTTTCTTGCTATCCTGCTGTCTATAAGGATTTGGGATATTTTGATTTTCAGAGGTTGGGAGAGTTGCTTTTCAGACTACATCTCCCAAAATTCCCTAGCTCTCAGCCATTCTGGCTGGAGATTCTGGGGGCTATAATCCAAACATGTAACTTTTCCAAGAAGTGATGCTTTCACAGTAGCTACCCAAGCAGTATAAGTTCTGTGAATACCCAGAATTGGTCAAAGCTAGGATACAGCAAGCTCCAGGACAAAACTGTGACAAGAATCATGTGGCTCTCCAGATGTAGCTTGATTAGAGTACTTGGCATTCCCAACCACTGACTATACTTGGCAGGGCTAGTTGGAGTTGCTATTCAAAAGATCTGGAGGGCTGCCTGATTCCAACCTCTTGCTTACAACATTGGTAGATGTTACTACCCTCCACACACACACACACACACCTCTTTCTTTCTTTCAGGGCAGAGTTTTGACCAGTCATCAGAGACATGGAGAGCTCTTTGCAAAGTGGTGAGCCTTTGCAACCGTGCCTTTTTCAAATCAGGCCAGGATGATGTACCCATTCCAAAGGTAAGGCTTATCCAAGGGAAAGCCTGAGATCTATTGGTGTTATTCCTCTTCAGACAATGCTCTTAAGTAATTCCCTGTTTTGCTGAAGCCATGTAGATCTGGATTTAGTCAACATCTGTCTGGGAAACCAAGACACAGAGCTTGGACTTCAACTGCTGTCTGGAGGACTCCAAGAGTTGCAGGCCCGCAAAAGGAACTCTTCCTAGTTTTGCCACAAAACCAATCGTACACTGCCTTGAACTTCCTAAAGACATAATAAAAATAACATTTATTGAAGCTAGCTTGATCACGAATATTTTATGCATTTCTGTATTTGTCAAAAGAAAATATTAAAAAAACCACTGTCCGGAAATCACAAGAGATGCCGTGAAAATTGATATTGCAATGAGCCAAGGAATTTTTTTTAAAGCAAAATGAGAACAGATACTAGCACTCAACAGGGCTGATCCAAGCAGCTTTCTGCTGCTGGAAACAGAGCAACAAATGTGCCCTTCATCCACCCCCAAGTCAAGGAGAATAATACCCTAAACTAGTCAAGTTATTTTTGTACCTGAAGCACAAAATTCCACAAGCATTTCTCACTTTCTGTGGCAGTAACAATACAGTAATAGCAAAGCATTTGTTGCCTTTTCATGATTCCCAAAATCTACAGTCTTACTGTGTCTAATGGCAGAGCCACCCCAGTCATACAATGATGCCACTAAGACATTTGGAGTACTCTGGCAGGCTTCATCTGGCTCAAATGATTTTAAACAATGTGGCTCAGTGTTCAAAGTGAGTTTTGACCTGGATTCAATCCCCATTTGTCTGGGAAGCACAGTGGATGACTTTGGGCTAGTCACTGCCTCCCAGCCTAACCAGTCTCTCAAGGAAGTTGTGAGATTAAAATTACAGGAGCTACCATGCTCCATGTTGGAAGACATCCCTCTTCTAAGGCTAAGACAGTATGACTTGCACAAGGTCATCCAGTGGGTTTCCTGGCTGACTGGGGATTTGAACCCTGGTTTCCATAAGTCCTAGTCCAACTCTCAAACCACTATGACATGCTGGCTTGAATTCTGTAAATCTAGGGAGTCTTAATTGCCAATCCATTTTAAAATACCTTCCATCACAACTGGGATAGCTCACAATCAGGTACTGATGCTCAGAAAGCCCAGTTCCTAACCAGCTACTATGAAGATGACAGCTAAGCTTAGTGGGAACAGGAGAGGCTAGTCAGGATGACAAATGACATTATCATTTGTAGGTAAGGCCTGCTGATAAAGAAGTCCTGGTGCTTAAACCCTGTAAGCCCAGACTTAAATACCAACACTGCATGACAAGAGGCTATATTGTGCCTGCCAATTCTGGAAATATTTAGTCAGCAGGATGGCAAGACACTCTTCCTATGCCCAGAGGCAAAGCTTTCTCCAGCCAATATGTGGCATAGAATTCCCAGATACTTTCTTGGAGGTAGGGATGGAATTAAGACATCCTGGGGCCTAAATTATGCCAGGTTTAAGATGCCTCACATTGGCTGCTGCCACACTGCAGAATTAATGCAGTTTGACACTGCTTTATCATGGGTACATCCTATGGAATCCAGGGATTTGTAGTTTGCTGTGGCCCCAGAGTTCTCTGACAGAGAAGACTAAATAGCTTGCAAAACTACAAATCCCTGTGCATTGAGCCATGGCAGTTTAAGCGGTGCCAAGCTGCATTATTTCTGCAGTGTGGCAGCAGCCATTATTACTACATAGTTCTAATAGATTTTGGGGTGATTTAGAGGCCCCTCATGAACAGAGAAAAAGTACTTTGCATAAATCCAGTACTACTTGGAGGCAATGTCTATAAATCATGAGGAACAACCCTGCTGTGTTTTCCCCATTAATGGGTCTGCAGCTCAGCACTGCAAGAGTATTCACCATGTTGCTGTCACCTTCCAACCCGCAGCGGATCGTGATTGGAGATGCCTCAGAGACTGCCCTCCTGAAATTTTCCGAGATCACACTTGGCAACGTGATGGAGTACCGGGAACGCTACAAAAAAGTCTGTGAGATCCCCTTCAATTCCACCAATAAGTTTCAGGTCAGCTGCCTTCACTACGGGGTATCTGGTTTGGGGCCTTGAGGTCTGCGGCATGGCATGTCTGCTGATTGCTCACTGACGTGGGGGTGGGCACCCCTTCCCACCTTCATTTCGGTGGGCAGGAGGGCTGTGTTGTGGATCTGGCGGCTTCAGGACATTTTGTGGTTGGGGGGGTCTGGATTGGTGGCAGGGTATTCTGCCAAGGCCAGGGCACAGAGTTTGATGGTGTGGGGGGTTGGTTCACTGTATTTGATATTCATTAAAATCGATGTCTATTTATTCACAAAAAAAACTGTATGGTGGAAGAGAATAACTTGAAGGAAGCGGGAGGGAGAGAAGAAATCAATTAAGAAGAGTTTTTGCTCTTTTATTAATTTGCTCCTTCCTTTGTCCTTCTAAGGTTTGGAAAGGAAGGTTAATTTATAAATTATTGGTAGCTGTTGCTTTGACATATGGGAAATGAAATATTATGTCTAGTGAACAAAATGGATTGTCTTTATATTGTATGTTATATGTTAAGGGAATGGGGAGGGATACCTAGGGAAGGGAGCGAAGGGACGGGGGTAGGAATTATGTGTTGTATAGTATTTTGTATTGTATGTAATACCAGCATTATTGTCTTTCTGTTATGTCTGTATGGATGGAGAGATATGTGTGAAACTTTAATAAAAATATTAGAAAAAAAGTTTCAGGTCAGCAGCTGTCTTCCCTGGGTTCCAGGAGCTGAACCAGCCACTGAGACCAATGGAAACCCCTTTTCACAGTAGCTTATTGGAGATTATAAGATGAATGCCTAAAAATGTGATTATGGCACTATATTTTACAGCGTTCAATGTTCTGGCACAGTGATACTCATTTTCGCACGTTGCCATGATAATAATACAGAATCGCCCCAAGAATCCAGCAATATGAGCGTTTGTGCCGCTTACTTCCATATTTCTCTGTGAATGTGATTTCGGCGCATCCCATGCTAAAAAGCCCCAAAACACCAAAATTAAAAAAGAAAACATTCAGAAAAGCACAGGTACATGTTTAGAAACTTGCAAGCAAGCTGGGGAGGTTCATAAAAAGAGTGTATGGTACCTAGTTTTCCCGTTCGCACCTGGAAGTGTTCTGGTGGAATTGCCCATTGATGCTGGAATCGTGCCAGCAGAACAGGGCAACTTCTCGCACACATGGAAATCTGGAACACAAATGCTATAGGAGATCAATTGTCGACTTCTCTCCAACAATAAAAAAGAACTCCCTTGTAACTGCAGCAGAATGCTTGAAGAATGCTAGAGCACAACGTTGTCTGATAAGGAAGCTGATTTGCGATCTCATGGTGTCATTACAACACCGTTTTTGATGCATCTGATAATCTCCATCATTAACTGGAAAGGCATAGAAAGGGTGACCTGGGTCTTTTGAACCAGCTACATCCATCCCCACTGGCCAGGATGCTTGATGAATTCAAGTCTGATGAATTCTCATGTAAGCAAACCCCATTCCACAGCTTACCAACTAAGGTCCTGGATAGAATGCAAGGCCTGGCTCCTATTGCTAGTCCCAGCTTGAGTAAACCCACTGAATCAATCAAATTTACATTAGCATGGACTCAGCATTCAACAGCTGGTTAGTGGATCTAGTCTGGCTGGGAGAACTACCAGTAAGATTCAAATGGAATTATGCTTTGGATTTCATGGTTTTTGGAATTTCTTAGAGCTACACTAAAAAAAAGTACTGAAATACATTTTAATATGTATTTTAGGATTTTAAAAACAGATAGAAATGTATACTCTGAGATAAAATATGTTTATGGATGCATGTTTTTGTAAGAAAGCGTGCCCAACGCTTATTTATTTAATAACAATTAAATTGATAGCTAATCTCTCTCTGGCTTTTCTTCGCAAACGAAGATTTAGGAAGGACTCATCCCGCGCTTTCTGCAAGCGCACTGATGACTGAAAAGGCCAATCTGAGATAAACAAGTCCAGTTGCAGAAAGCACAGCAGAAGATAGCTAATAGTAATTAAACAATCATATTTAAATACATGATTTTGATGTGTGGATTTTTTTAAAAAAAATGGGATTGAAGGGACATGAATGAACATATGCACAACTGACATGGAGCAGAAACAGACTGATGGTGTTGCTTTGGATTGTCAATGCAAGGTCATATATTTGAACACTCTTACTCAGTATTTTTAAAAAGAATAACTCCCAGTAAATGGAAATTTAGCATAGCAAGGAAAAGGCTTTCTCCCTCATTGTGGTTTTTAACTGGCTGCAAGTTTTGGATTTTTTTTGCTTTAAAATGAGTGAGGGTCCAAAAAATGTCATTCCACAGTGAAGCAGTACAGTCCTTCTACCACTTCAGGATTCTGTGAGTGTGCACATGCGTGCATGTGCCTTCAAGCTGCCTGTTGACCTATGGCGATCCCATGAATTTCATAGAGCTTTTCTTAGGCAAGGAATATGCAGGGGTGGTTTTGCCAGTTCCTTCCTCTGAAATATAGATTATAGCAATCTAGTATTCCTTGGCAGTCTCCCATCCAAATACCAACCAGGCTTGACCCTGCTTAGCTTCCAAGATCAGAAGGGATCTGGTGCCTTTAGAGTATTTAGGCCAATCAGGATTCTATCCGCTCCCCTATATGTAGACCAAACCTCAGTTTTGCACCTATTTTTCAAATGAATTCTCATGCACTCCCATGCTCTCCCTCCATTACAGCTGTCCGTCCATGAGTTAGAGGACCCTCGAGACCAGCGCCACCTTTTGGTGATGAAAGGTGCTCCTGAACGCATCCTGGAACGCTGTTCCACCATCATGATCAATGGTCAAGAGTTGCCCCTCGATGAGCAATGGAAGGAAGCTTTCCAAACAGCTTACATGGACCTTGGTGGGCTGGGCGAGCGTGTGCTTGGTAAGCAGGGGTAGGATGCCATGGCAGGGATTGAACTGGAAACTCCACAAAGGCTGGCTCTAGATTTGAGAGAGCTCTTGGTAAAGTGCCATTTGGTGGGATCCCTCCTTGACTGGGACCCCGTTGGGGCCTATCTGGCAACAGCAATGGCCTCATGAGTAGCACTGAGGCAACTTTTTAAAATGCCCCATAATTCTCTGGAGTGAGGCTAACATCAGTAGCACTGCAGGATATTTTAAGTGACAGCCACAAGCTGCCTGGCCCTTATCCTTAAGGGTAGTCTAGGTTTCCCCCACCACCACCAGGTATTTGCAGAGATTCAGTTCCCAGACTTACCATGGATACTGGAAATTGCAGATAATAGTGAAACCTATTAAAATAATGAACTTCCGGCACAAATATACCATAGAGTTGCATTGGAGGCCCTAGTGATTCCTAGAGAAAACACCTCTCTAGGCATCTTCCAGCATGACTCTGTTATGTGTCCTTTTTTTTTTTAAGCCGTGCATAACTAAAACCATGGATATTGGTTCCATGGATACCGGGGGGGGGGGGGCAACCTGTACTATAAACAGTCCTGGCAACCAGGGAATCAGCCCCTGGGATCAAGGCTACCCCCAGGCCCTGAGATTTCAGAGCTAAAACCTGAAATTTAAAGACTTATGGAGGTGCAGGGGGCGAGCAATGATGATGATATTACAAGGTTGATGTTATAAGGAGCAGCCCCTGGCAATGTTATTAAGCATCCGCCATGGTTGCTTATAGTATGCCATTCAAATACAAAACACCATGTATAATAACTGCGGAAAATATGCACATGCACGCACACTCCACACACACACTTCTCATGGTACAGTCAGCCCTCCATATCCATGGCTTGAAAATATTCCAAAGGGGAAAAAAATCCAAAAGGCAAACCTTGATTTTGTCATTTTATGTAAGGGACACCATTTTACTATGCCACTGTATATAATGGGACTTGAGCATCCACGGATTTTGGTATTCATGGCAGGTCCTAGAACCAAACCCCAGTGGATATCAAGGCCCCACTGTAGTTCTGTTGGCCTGAGATTCCTTCCTCTTTCCCATGGACTGGAGAAAGGAGACAGATCCTGAAACTCAGGTCCAGATCCTGAGATCTGGCAACCCTAACAAGGACAGCTGTGAACCCAGGGAGCTTGAAATGTAAGGATACATGCAGATGACAACAAGAAACACAAGCTCAATGGTATAGTATAGCAGCAACTTTCAACAGTAGTAGAAGAGGCTGGTGGGATAGGCCAAGTTGTAGGTTTTCACCCTACTCTCTCTTGTCCGCAGGATTCTGTCACTTATACCTTCCCCAGAGCGAGTTCCCACGTGGCTACAACTTTGACAGTGATGAAATGAACTTCCCCACCAGCGGGCTCTGCTTCGCAGGGCTCATCTCCATGATCGATCCACCCAGAGCCACTGTGCCTGACGCTGTCATGAAATGCCGCACTGCAGGGATCCGGGTAGGTAGTTGGCGGTTCTGGGAAGCTTAAATTCCTCAGCAGGAAACTAATTAACAACCACCACCATAAAGGTCATGCCTGGAAACATCTGAGCCATAAAAGTCCTTAGAGAGTTGTTCCTTAATATTTGAAAATTGAGGGCAAGGGATATGATTTGCATCTTTCTGGATCCTATGACATTCTATCCCACCAAATGTACTAAAGGACTGAAATATCTTTTCAAAAAGGAAAGATGAGAGGCTTGCTCTTTGTATGCTGTATATCTGTGAGGTTGGCTTTGTTTTCATTTTCCTGGGACAACAAGGTTAACATATGGGAAACTTTGGCTAGAAATGTTGTAAACACTTTCACCTTCTGCCTGGCAGGAGGTACAACTACTTCTGATATCATAACTACTTGTTTGCATGGATTTCCTGAAGAGAAGCCTCAAATGGCTAAATACACGGCAGTTAAAAGACACCGGCCATTTATTTAAGGCCTTAGACTGATTTCAGTTTAGACACAAGGGAGTTTTCCTAGGGCTTGTCTAGGCAAGAGGATATAATGCTGATTGCTGTGCTTTATTGCAAATTTGCAGCAGCTTTCATTTGTTTCCATGGTCTTTTGGCAAGATCAATAGTATGCAAAACTATCCACATTTGAAGTGTACACACTTGTGAATCAAAATGGTGACCACGTAAAGTAGTGTGTTGTTTTTCTCCACATGTTGTCGCCACTGCACAATTTTTTTTAACTTTAAAGCAAAGGTGCGTGAGTGTGACCTTCTGCTTTTAAAAAAGGTAATTGTGCACATTTTTGCTGCTCTAAGGCAACCAGCAACGCGAAAATCCAAAATGGCACTTCCAGCCACTTCCTTGCCAGCAAGCCAACCCCCCGTGCATATCCAACCAAACTACTGTCCACTTCCACCCTCTCCAAGAATGTGCAGCGTCCCAAATCAATTGTCCAAATGAGCCGTGATGCACATTCCCAAGCATTATTTTAAAAACTTTGGGGAAAGCCACAAAAGCCTTTCCTACATAGTTTTAGGAGATTCGGTCTGGCAGCCCTAAGTCCACTTCATTCTCCTAAGTGTTGCAGATACCACATGCATGTGTTGGGCCTATGAGCTTCTATATAAGCCTAGCTCTGGCTGACTGAACTCATTTTAGAACTCATTTCATTCCCAGGGGAACCAAGTGAGTTCTCCTATTAAATTTTAGAGAAAACCATGCCCTCACATTTGCTGCTAAGTGGCCACTTTTCTTAAAATTAAAAAAAAAAAAAGAGGAAAACAATATCTGAAAAAAGAAGGTGCAGATTCTTGTAATATGACTCAGGATTATACCAGTAATAGGGATTTGTACCCAGGGCTCTAGTTTTCTCAGAGCTCTTTCACACTACATGATTATAGCACTACCATTCCATTTTAACTCCCACCCTACAGAATTCTAGGATTTACAGTTTAGGGAGGGATATTAAGAATTCTCAACCAGAGAAGTCTGGTGAGGTACAAACCCCCAGGATTCCATAGAATGCAGCCAGGTCAGTTAAAGTGGAATCATAGCACTATAATTCTAGTGTGAAAGACCACTCAGTCATGGGCCAACATTCTGATTAGTAGACTATATTGAATCTCTAATCAGGCTTATTACAGATGTGCAGATGAAATGACAATACAAATAACATCCTGCCTACCATTAAGAAACCTTAAGCTCCTCTATCTGTGTCCTACCATTTCCAGGTCATCATGGTGACAGGAGACCACCCCATCACTGCCAAGGCCATTGCTGCCAGTGTGGGCATCATCTCAGAGGGCAGTGAAACAGTTGAAGATATTGCTACCCGACTGCGCATCCCTGTGGAGCAAGTCAACAAGCGGTGAGCATCTAAATGTGTAGCCATCACAGTTTTAATAAGGTATGCAATAGTACAGTTGTCCCTCCATATCCACAGATTTGGTATCCACTGATTTAAGTATTCACAGCTTGAAAATATTCTTTAAAAAATAATAATCCAAAAAGCAAACCTTAATTTTGTCCTCTTATATAAGGGACACCATTTTGCTATGCCATTGCATATAATGGGACTTAAGTATTCATGGATTTTGGTATCCATGGGGGGTCCTGGAACCAAACCCCAGTGAATATGAAGGGACAGCTGTCATTAGAGTCAAAGTACCAGGACTTTTTTTTAATGAGCAAGGATGACATGCCCTCTAACTTCTCCTATTTGGCAGAGACTATCCCAATTAATCTTCTGACATCTCACTTTTTCAGCGGCATTCCAGTTTCTCTCCCCTTCTTCCACTTTTCTCCTTTGTCCTCAGCTTACTTCAAATGCTGCAGACTGAAGTCATGTGGAAAAGTAGTTTGGACTCAGTTAACTCACCAGGGGGGTAGAGGAGAGCAGGGGGCAAAATCTTGTCCTTCCCAGTAGACTCAGGCTAAAGCAAACTGCTGCAACCTCTCCTAGCTTGTCTGTTCTTCCTCATGAATAACGTTTGCCATCTTGACCACATTCTGATGTGGATGATTACTTTACTTCCCTCCCTGCCAAGCATCCCTGTGAGAGGGAAGAGCTTCACTGCAACCCTCACAGTAGCTAGGGTGGAAATTTTCTCCAGAATTGTCATCTTTGTAAAAGCTACCCCTGATGTAACGCAAAGTATTTGGCAATAGCTTCCTGCTGAATAGGCAAACAGCTTACAAAGACGCATTCTCAGTGGAGATGAAACCTTGGCTTGTTAATATGGCTGACTTGTATTTTTGGACTTTCCTTGAGAGTATGGCTATGGGTCCTTTCATAATGTGCACTTGCACATCTAAATTTACCACTGTCTTGCACGGGCCTCATATATTTGGGACTATGCCCTAATAATCCACTTCCACAATTCCATAATCCACTTATTGGCCATAGTGGCTGTGACTTCCAGGAACTGAAGCCCAAAAATATCTGAAGGGACAAAGTTTCTTTACCCTGGTGCTATCAACTACCTTCCCTGATTGTTCATAACCCTAGAATATGTTGCCAGAGAACATGGTACAATCAAGGGGAAGAAGAATGGCACAACGAAGATTATCAGACAGGAACACGAAAAGGGTTCCTGTCCCACAATCTCTAATCCCACCCCTGTCCTGGCACAATAACCCTCTCCCCTGCACTTACCTTCTCTCCCATGGACAAGCAGCCCAGGAATGAACAGAGCTCTAACGGAGCTCCATTCACTTCCCAGACTGAAATCCCATGGGTTCTTGTGAGAAGACGCAAGCATGGAAAATTCAAAAATAAAAACAAAAATACACCAAAAAAAAGTTACAAAAAGCACATACACACACTTTAAAACTTCCAAGTAAACCAGGGAACTTTTTAAAAAGTGTGTCATTTACCTGGATGTCCCAGTCTCATCTGATGCTGCATTCTCAAGAATTAAATGGCCTGAGGTTTCACACGCCGGCACCAAAGTGCGACAGAGGATCTATTGATGGTTTGGCCTGTCAATAAAAAGAAATGCCATAATGATGACAGCAGAATGCAAAAAGACAACATTGTTGGATATTGGCGTCCTTTTGCGTTCCTCTGATGTCATTATGGCACCATATTAAGCCATATCTGATAATCTCCTATGTGGGTTAGTGTCATTTCTATTTAATATATGAGCCTGAGGTCCTCCCTTTCTCTGCTTCCACATCTAGGGATGCCCGGGCATGTGTGGTCAATGGGGGTCAGCTGAAAGACATGGAGACTGAGGAACTGGTAGAGATTCTGAAGATGCACCCAGAGATGGTCTTTGCTCGCACCTCTCCTCAACAGAAGCTCATCATTGTTGAAAGCTGTCAGAAACTGGTAAAACTGGAGGGAGAGCTGCAGAAACAAAAGAACTCAAATAACCAATTCATATGTTATTTTTTAAATCCTTTTTCCATATTTGTTTTAATCCCTTGATTCATCCAAAGATATTAAAATGCATGGTCCACAGTTTTATGCTTACAACAGCCCTGTGACACATCATTCCATGCACCAGAGGGAGATAGCAGCAGAATCCTGATTCAGGACTTCAAAAATGTTTAGAAAAACTAAATGATAACGAGGAGGATGGATGGATGGTTGGATGGAATGGGCCCAAAACTTTCCAATAAGAACTGAGCATCTTTAATGGGCATGGAATGCTAATTGACTTTACTGAAGAAAAATGGCAGGGGAAATAGAGCATCTTGGAAGAGTATACAGATTGCTACCAGGCACCCTGAATAAAGCTATACCCCAGATAATGAAGTAGATGTGTAGAATAGATTCCTCCAGCACAAAAAGATGAGCAGTTTAATAAGTTCCAGCAGACTTTTTATCCAAAACTAACAATACACACATGTGAAATGAACCAACCAGATCAAGTAAGCCTTGCATAAGTAAACAAAAAACATTTTTCAGCTTTCTAGAGAGCGCTTGAAAGCTTCTTCCAAAATGTGTCCAAGGACAATTTTTTTTCCTTCACCAGCCTACACCTTTCTTATGAGTTCCATCTTAGTGGCCAAATGTACAGATCTATGCTCTTTGGGAAAAAAATACTGGGAGGCGCTGGTAAAGCAGGCTTATCTGTTGTCCCCTTTGTGCATTTCATGCATACTCAGAAAGGGATTCTGGAGGGAGCTGCTGTTTACCTCACCTGTAGCAGTGGCTAGAGTAAAATCCAACTTTTTCCCACCTTAAGCTTCATTGCATTGTTTGCTGCAGACATGCTGCTGCAACCTAACACTAAAAATCTGAGTTTATCGAGCCCTCCTTCACCATGCTCCCAATGCTGATGCTGCTAAAAACCTTCCAGCTACACAGAGGATGAGGGGAAAGGGGGCTGGGCAGGCATAAAAAGACATTGTAAAAATGAGCTTTTTGTCATAGACTTTGTTAACTACTGTATGTCTGTAGTCCACCCTACAATACTTTCTTCTAGGGCCAAATCAACATTACACAAATAATCCAGTTTGAAACTGAATTATTTGCCATGGCTCCTGCCTATGGAATCCTGGGATTTGTAGTTTTACAAGGTCCTTAGCCTTCTCTGCCAAAGAATGCTGGTGCCTCACCAAATGACAAATCCCAGGATTCCATAGGAAGGAGCCATGGCAAATATTCCCATTTCAAACTGGATTATTTGTGTAGTGTGGATTTGGCCAACGTCTCACTGTGTAGATCACTAAATGCTTGTCTCTTCTTCTCCTTCTTTGTAGGGTGCCATCGTGGCCGTAACAGGAGATGGGGTCAATGATTCCCCAGCATTGAAGAAAGCTGATATTGGTGTGGCAATGGGCATTGCCGGCTCTGATGCAGCCAAGAACGCAGCGGACATGATCTTGCTGGATGACAATTTTGCCTCTATCGTCACTGGTGTTGAACAGGGTCTGTTCTTGTGAGGCTGTAATACAAGGGGGCAAGAGAATCAAGTGGGAGTATTTTGTGTGTGCTGTTGGACACAAAATGTATAATTGGAAAAAAAAGTGCAGTTGGGTAACTGATAATGTGCAGTTGAAGGAATGGGAGGAAATGAGTGTATGACGTATGTATTAGGCACTGAAATAATGGGGGTTGTCTAAATGGCAAAAAAAATGCCTCGTGGAATGTGAGAGAACCCTACTGGTTTAAATTGCAAGCCACTTTGTTACACCATATTGTGAAGAAGGGGGACCCAAAACATCAAAAACTACATGGGAAAAGCCTTCATGGCATTTCTCAGTTTTTAAAAAATGGTGTAGGGAATGTACACACACCCCTCGTTGGAACAAGTGATTCGATATGAATCACTTTTCCATAGGAGAGGAAGCACAAAGCTGATTGGCTGGATGAGTGTGGGGGCGGGGCTTGATAACAGGGCAAGCGCCCGACATCGCCATGTTGATTTTTTGCCTTAGTGAATGAGCACTAAGGCAAGAAAACACTGTGTTGGTTCTTCCCATTTGGGGAGGGGAGGCAAAATATCGCTCCAATGGACAGTTGAAATGTTTTTTTAAAAAAATAAAAAAAGTTTGGTGGCAGCAGATTACAGTAGGTGAAAACGCGAGTAATTCACCCGTGGCTGCCATCTTGACTAGTGGGGATGCAAAGCTTTTGGGGGCAAAAAAACCATTAAGGTAAGTTGCAGCTGCTGTGAAATGCCATTACTGCAGAGCACTCCATTTGGGGGGATCTCATATAGACGAGCCCCTGGTAAAAACAGGAGAAGCCCTGTTTTAGCAATACAATTTGGGTGAGGCTGCAAAAATGGCTCTTGCACTCATGTGCAAGAGGACTGAACTGGGATCTACACTGGTACCTGAGCCACTGGATTATCTTGTTAATTGTTAATGAACTAAAGCAGATCGATAAATGAATTCTTGCTGTATAGTAAATAAGAGCTACTAATTCCTGTGAAGAAACTGCCACTGATACAGCACACAAGCAAAGCATAGTTTGTCTAAGTAACCAAAGCTGTCACCTAAACCCCTTCTGGGGATTTTCCCCTCTTTCTTTCTTTTTAGGGCGCCTCATCTTTGACAATCTCAAGAAATCCATTGCCTACACCCTGACCAAGAACATCCCAGAACTGACACCCTACCTGATCTACATCACTGTCAGTGTACCCCTTCCTCTTGGATGCATCACCATCCTCTTTATTGAACTGTGCACAGATATTGTGAGTGAAAATTTCATAGCCTTGGAACCTACAGGAAGCAAGATAGGGAAATATATCCCATGATCCTTGGGGTAGAACCAAAATATGTTTTTGAACTGAATGTTTCAGAGCATTCCTCTCTCTTTGGGCTCATGTAACACTTCCAGTTTCTGCTTCATGTTGACACAAATAGTGAAAAATGGTAGACATTTGTGAAACTATGCAGAGGGTGAAGGAAGGAAGGAAGTTTTTTCTTCCAAGAATTTGGAGTCTGTTTAATCAAATAGATGGGCAGAAAATTAAAGACAACAAGTTGATAAGCTTTCTTCATCCAGCAATGCACAATTAATTTAAAAAATTTACTGCCACAATAGGCTGGTGGGGGAGCATTAGTTAAATATAATTTAAGAAAGGGGTGGGGGCGTTTAGTTAGTCTAAGGGGAGATAAACAATGGGCAGGTAGAGAATGTGTCTATGTTCCTTATAGGTTTGTAATAAAAATAATGGAGAATAGATCTTTCTTTCTTTCTTTAAAAAAATGGTGGGACAATCAGAATTATAACCACAGTCAACATTTCCCCACATACAGATTCACCCTCACCTTCCCATACACAAAAACATTAAGCCCCTGTTATGGGTCATGTAGCAACTGTGACTGGGTATGTTCATTAAGGTAGCACTACAGGGGTAATGACAGCTGTTTCAAGCAAAAAATGTTGATCACCTCCTTTAAGGTTTCACCACTGATAGTACTTTTATCCATGGAACTTAGAATCATAGAGTTGGAAGAGACCACAAGGGCCATCTAGTCCAACCCCCTGCCATGCACAGCATTCCCAACAGATGGCCATCCAGCCTCTTCCATCCAAAGGTTTTGAGGACCATTTGTGGTAGGCAGTAGGCCTTGTGGGAACTGAAACTGGTGCAGTAGATAACAAAGTCCTGCAGGGGCTCTTTCATAAGACTCCTGAGTTGTTTCTGACTCCTTCACCACTGTCTCACCCCCCAGTTCCCCTCTGTGTCCCTGGCCTATGAGAAAGCT
Source organism: Gambelia wislizenii (assembly GCA_030847615.1). Classification (NCBI taxonomy): domain Eukaryota; kingdom Metazoa; phylum Chordata; class Lepidosauria; order Squamata; family Crotaphytidae; genus Gambelia; species Gambelia wislizenii. The sequence goes on along the minus strand of JAUMIR010000010.1, from coordinate 27,825,395 downwards.
GAGAGTGACATCATGCACCTGAAGCCACGCAACCCACGACGGGACCGTCTGGTCAATGAAGCACTGGCTGTCTATTCCTACTTCCAGATTGGTGTGTATTATTACAGCTGGAAAATAGAGGCTGGTGCTTAGAGGAAAGGGAGGGAGGATACATTTGCTGGGATTTGCTCTCAAAACTGATAGAAAAGGCAATGAGGCAGCTTCAGTTGGTTCTTCATTCAGCATCAAGGCAGGAATTTCGCTAGTCATCATGGTGATGCTTGCCTTATATCAGGAGTGAGCAACAGCAGCCCACCAGATTTGGTTGGACTATAACACTCATTACCTCACATTTGCATACCACAATGGTGTAACGTTATTGTAGTCACAGTGCAACATCTGGAACCACAATGTAGGATGCCTACCCCTGCCTTAGATGTTTGTTCCTGCCCCATCATCAATCATTCACCAAAGGCAGTGGTGCTATTTGGGCAAGACTTTGAGGCAGAACTCCTGGGCCCCCTTTTAACAAAATGAGCAGCAGAACAAGTTTCCTCAAACACTGCAGCAATAGCTTACCACATTTTGACTAGGTGAAGTAACGCACATGGCCACTTTTTTTTGTTTTAAAAATCCCCTACTTCACTGGGGATTGGATAAACCCTGATCCAAATCTACCTGTGCTTCCACACCAACCAGGAGCCATCCAGTCATTTGCAGGCTTCACCGACTACTTCACCGCCATGGCCCAAGAGGGCTGGTACCCACTGAAGTGTGTGGGCCTACGGGCTGACTGGGAGAACGATCATCTTCAGGACCTTGAAGACAGCTATGGGCAGCAGTGGGTAAGTGATGTATAATAATAATAATAATAATAATAATAATAATAATAATATTTATTTCTATCCCACCCCTCTGCAACACAATCGGTGCAGCTTACAATATAAAAACTCCATAATTACAGTATCCTAGCCTGCCCACCCCTTAAAATAATATTAAATTATAAAGGATTAAAAACATACAATAATTAAAAATATATTAAATTAGAAAAAAATTAAAACATACAATAATTTTTTAAAAATCCAATTGCAGCTCAGAGGGAAAGGACAGCCGAGTCTTGGGCCGGGATAGTTATTCAGGAAAGGCCACTTCTGACCTCCAGACCTGTGGTTCCCTGAGAAGGGAACAAGAAGCGTGGCCTGGTGTCCCTAGATATGGTTGGTGCAGGGAGAAAGGGCAGAACAAATTGAGAAAGGGCCACCAAATTCACTGGCTATTCTTCCCACTTTCAGACGTTTGGGCAGCGCTTGTACCAGGAGTATACATGCTACACTGTCTTCTTCATTAGTATTGAGATGTGCCAGATTGCTGATGTACTCATCCGTAAGACACGGCGTCTCTCTGTCTTCCAGCAAGGATTCTTCCGGTAGGTGGGAGTATCATAGACCTTCTGTCAGGATCCTAGTTGCCTCAAATGCTCACACAGATTTTACAATTTCATATTATATTAACTGATTTTTTTTTCTTTTACAGAGTGGAAGTCTCTAGATCTAAGCCATATGTGACATACTAGCTTGAGGGACTCCAGGAGTCCTGGCTCATAAAATAACTTTTCTAAACTCTGACAGAACATAATCTCTTTATTCCATATGCTAATAGCATCAAGATTATTGTTAAGTATTGGAAATTTGAATAAGCACCCAAGATAAGAAAATACCAGCTGTGGGATTTTGCAATATATTACCAAATAAAAAATTAGCATCTTTGCATTAAAGAAAAAGAAATGAAGGATTAATGTAATCCTGTAGCCATTTAAAAAGCTATAAATCCCACTGAGTAGACATGTATAAGACTGTGCTGTTCATAACCTAACAATCTGATTCTATACAGGTCTACTCAGAATTAAGCTCAGTTGAGTTCAGTTAAGTAGATACAAGGTGGCAACCTTGATGAGGACTGAAGAAGTTCTAGGGGATATTGAAACTCTAAACAAGATATTAGTAGGGAAAAAAGCCTTTTCATTACAGTATTAGATTAAACAGAATGATGGTGATGTTGTTGAGGTTTACATTATCCTATTTATTATGAATATATATTTTCAAAAACTATTTAATATTATCAATTTGTATTGACTAAGTTATTCCTTCCTCTGAGGCTGAGACAATGTGACTTGCCCAAGGTCACTCAGTGGATTTCCATGGCCGAGCGGGGATTTGAACTCTGATTTCCCAGAGTCCTAGTCAACATTCAAACCACTACGCCACGCTAGCTCTCCTAATACTTTACCAAAGATAAATCCATCATGTTACTAGGCTTGCATTGGTAACATCACCGTCCGTCGCCAGACTGCTCATATGTTTTAACTCCCAGTACAATCCTGTTTGTAGAACTGATGGCCAAACTTGAGTTGGGCTAAGCAAATCAAGCTAATTCCCCACAAAATTTGGAAAATAGCTTCTACGTTTCCCAAATCAATTCCCAAATCTGAATGATCCTGATGACATGGTTTAAAGTATGATGAAGACTAGGTGTCTTCCTCCCTCCCAACAACGTGCCTTCCTTTTTCACTTACAATTAAATGATGACAAATACTACCATGCTCCAGTTCAGCTACCTGTCACATGGAAATCTACATCAAACAAATGTTGTTTCTGAGTCCTAGGTTCCTAAGTCCCGTGTATCCCTTTGCTATTTCAGAAACAAAATCCTGGTGATTGCTATTGTGTTCCAACTTTGTTTGGGCTGCTTCCTCTGCTACTGCCCTGGGATGCCCAATATCTTCAACTTTATGCCCATACGGTAAGAGCTCACCTACATCGAGATTGCACTGGAAAAGACCCAGGGATACTTTCAAACCTCTAATCTACATCACCCCGCAGAAAAGAGCAGGGTTGATGGATCTCGAATATTCAATTACTTCCTCTTGTATTGGCTCTCCCCCAAAGCCTTTAAATGGTTCTCTGTGACTGTGGTTCTCAATCTCTCATCCTCCAGGTTATCTGGACTCTTTCCCTGAAACATTAGCTGCACTAACTGGGGTTTCTGGGAGTTGAAGTCCAAAACATTTAGTGAGCCAAATATTCTGAACCACTGGTCTATGAAATGCTAACACACAACACAATCTGTTTTCTCTCAAACACTTATTTTGATTAGCTACATTTAGGCTCCTCCCTTTCTCCATGAGCTCAAAGCAGCATATATGACTCTCCTCTTCAGTTTAAGCCTCAGAACAACCTTGTAAAGGTCAGTCTCAAAGAACGTCACTGGCCCAAGATTGCCTAATTAGTTTCACAGCTTAGTCAAGACTTGAATTCGGATCTTCTGCATCCCAGTCAAACATTCTAACCACTACACACTGGTGCTCACTTTTCTTTACCCTTGCTTCCCTTCTCATCTTTTTGTTGCCATAGTCTTACCCATTACCTTCATTCCTCCAACTCCACCATCCTCTGTTGTCAAATAATTTCCTTCTCCTTTAAATGGTTCTGCCTTTACATACAGTCTTATTTCTTCCTGTTTCATTACCTTCAAATCCTTCTACAAATTCTACCTTTTCTGTAAAATCTTTGGCAGAAAACTCCTTAGTTTCCATATCATGCTATGACACTGGCTAAAGTGTTTGCAACTGAAATAAGCACAAATAATTCCTCTCATCTAACCTTATTACAATATTCCACCTCCTGTTTTGTTGTTATCTCATCAAATTTTAGATTCCAAGCATTTTGAAGCAGGGATTTGGTCTCAGGCTTTGCAAAACACCACACACTTGACCATAAAATAATTATTATATTGTTTGGAGTTTGCATTTACCATGCTACCGCTTAACTCTCCCTGTCCCTGTCTAGTATACCTTCCTAATTTTACAGCCTAGCCTGCATATGGATGCATACTTCGTGGTCTTCTAGATGTTGTTGGGCTGCAATTCCCATCATCCCTTGCAGTGCTAGCTGTGTTTGATGAGAGATGCAGTCCAGCACCTTCTCTGAGAGCCATAAATTGCTGTTAGGTGAAAAAAAACTACTGAAGAAAGCATTTTCTCATTCAGCACCATGGACAGCAGTCATAACTGCCTGGTGATAAAAAGCCAGGAAGAACACATTGGGCTGTTTGGGGTGTACAGCATCCTAGACCACAATTTAAGATGAAAGGGTAGTTAAGAAAACATTTGTATTAATTAATAATGCTCAGCCACTTTCCATCTTCAGCTAACACAAAACAGTGACAACTGAGCTCACCCAACTGCTTTTAGCAATGTGCATCAAGCTAATTTTTTTTCTTTCCCATTCCCTGGACATTTCTAGGTTCCAGTGGTGGCTAGTGCCACTGCCCTATGGCATCCTCATCTTTGTCTATGATGAAATACGAAAGTTGGGAGTCCGGAGACATCCTGGAAGTAAGTTTTTTGTGGGAGGAAGAGGAAGAATCCCAATGTAGACATAATGTATGTTGATTCAGGCAACCAATACTGCAGTGGCACCCAGTTTAGGCCTCTACAGGTTGTTGGGTATATCTCCCACCATCTCTGCCCATTGGCCAGGCTGGATGGGGATGATGGGAGTTGGAGAACAAGATCCAGGGTCCCCAAAGTGGGGAAAACTGCTCTACCTTACTTCTGTGGCTATCACCTACAGATCAACTTTTCACTCCAATGGACATCAGCCAGTATACTTGGCATGTAGAACTGGTTTCTTGCCATTGGGATAACCATTTTTGAAAACAATAGTGCAGTTACATAAATATAGGCTGAGGAAACATCCTCATGGTCTTCAAACATTATTAAATTCTATTCTCCCATTATTCCCAGTCAGTGGTCTGGGCTGATAAGGATTATAGCCCAACATCTGGAGAACCACAAGTTCACCACCTCAGTTTTGACCTTAAGCTGGATGGCCTTAATAGAGCTGGGCCACTTTGCAAGGACAGGGAACCAAAGGTTTGGCCATCAAAGCCTCCTCCATGGGCTGCACCAGGTCCCCCAAATGTCAAAGTATTTTCAAAATAGAAAATCAACAGAACTGGAAATAACCAGATATGTACAGGGGATCAGGGGTGCAAGCTTGGGGAGCAAGTCCTGATGAAACACCAGATATCTCTTCCTGGAGGCCTTTGGCAGCAACAAAATGCCATATTGCCTCCTCCACCCATAATTTTGGTTTGGCGGAGGAGGCATGGAGGGGGCTCTAGGATACAAAAGAGGTTGTAAGGCCCAGAGGCTACGCATTGCCCACCTCAGTCGCCTGGATCCCCACACACACTTTTAGAGGGTAACTTAAGATTTTACTTACTTCGAGATGTGCTAAGCAAGCCCTGCTGCATTTGATGACCCACCTGCTCTTTCTACTAAGTGGGGTTTTATTTTATTTCGTTCTTCCTATCAACCAATATTTCGTTCTTCCTATCAACCATAGGAATTTGCATAACAAGAACAAGCTTGCTTTGTGGTTCATGAAAAGCGGGAACAAAATACTTGTCCTCCTATTTCCTTTGGGAAAGGGGGGACATGATATTCTGGGTTTTTTAGCTCTAAAGGGAGCAGGTTACAAGCAATTTGTTACTTTGCAATGTGTTACTTACAAGCTTCAGATAGGGCTCTTGATTTATACTCCAAAGTCCTACCCAGAAGGGAACATTTCTATTTTCAACAAAACAGACATCAACATGAACCCTATTACCCTATTACTCCAGATAGAGTAGACCCATTGAATCCACTGTTTCTAATGAGCAATATCCAGATTCCTTCTAATCTCAGAAGCTAAGCAAGGTCAGGCCTGGTTAGTACTAGGATGGGAGACAACCAAGGAATACCAGGTGCTGTAGGTGGTATTTCAGAGGAAAGAACTGGCAAAATCACCTGAGTACTCCTTGCCTAAGAAAACACTCTGAAAGTAACGGAGTCACCATAAGTCAACAGGTGACTTGAAAGCACATACACACACAACATGTAGTTAAATCCCATTGATTCAGTGTCCTCCACTCTAGTTGGTACTAACAATAGGATTTAGGCTATCACATCCTGCTTGGCCTCTGGCAACCTTTGACCATCCCATGTAGCACCACCATGGCATACTTCTTCCTAACAAATCCTGGCTGTTTCTTGCTAGAAAGATGAGCACCTTGGGAGGGAGCTTGCTTCTCGACAGGTGACACAGTAGTGACACTGCAGCAGAGGGGCACAAGGTCCAATAGACTCTACAAACACCAAATGCCTCCTCTGACCTTGTACAAGACCCTTGGTTTCCCCCAGCTACAGCATCCGAGAACCTGTTAGGTGCATTGGTCTCTTCTGTTGTGGAAACGGCTGTAATTTCAGGCCTGCCCAAGACTTTGCTTGATGCCAAACACTAACACACATTACTGCTATATGGTAACCTTTATTAGTGGTAAATGATCCAGCAGATGTTAGCACACAGCAGAGAAGCATTCAAGCCCTTTTGCTTATAGAGTCCAACATTGCCTCACTGGACCACCAAACAATTTAATTCTACTCAGACTATTACTGACTAGCTATTCATTTCACTGCAGGCGGCTTTGGGGCCACTGGGGTAGAGTACACATGTGCACACGCGCACGCACACACACATAAAAGACCCATGGATGATGGGACTCTCAAGGGTCATATCATGCAGAAGCAAACAAAGAAAATCAAAATACACCAGTGTGACCCAAACTATGAGAACTGCACAAGCGAGTTAGTAACAGAGGGAAATTAATTCCTCCAGTGGCTGCCCAGCTAATGCAGAAATGTATCTAATGAAGTCACTGATACAAATTAATCCTTTCTCCGTCACTGGATAGATGCAAATGGTGGCAGGGGCCCAACTCACTACACAGTCCTTCATCACTATCCATGGCTCTGAACTTACCCCATTTATTCTGTCTTCTTCCAGGCTGGTGGGACAAAGAACTTTACTACTAATTTTTTTATGGACAGTGCATTTCTCCCTGCTGTTGGCATTTCCCCACCCCCAGGGCAAGGGGCAAGAAACTACAAAGACAAGGAATCAAAGATACAGTTCTATTATTGACTTTCAATGGTGTCAAGATTGCTGAATCCTTCACGCCTCTTTCAGAGAAAGCTTTCTACTCCACTAGCCCTTAATCAAGAAACTGTTTTGAGATTCCGGTGTACAAAAGAAGAAAGAAAATGAACCGGGTTCTGTGTATGTTGAAGTTGGTCGTGGGCACAGAATTCTGCATTATGAGAATGTGTGTGTCTTTTTTAAAAAAATAAATATTAAATATCAAGTTTGTAGCTCTGAACATTTCAAAGCCAAACCTGAAAGTAATAAAAATCCAGCAAAATGGATGGGAGGGTGAGCAAGACTGAGGCTTGCATAATTGTGTTCCTTCCTAGGAAGAGAAGCATTGAAAATAAAATCACATGAAATAAATGTATGCCAATTAGCCTCCTTTATACACACTTTTGAATCAGAATTATTTTACTTTATTAAGCATGTAATTTTCACAGATGCGGTGCTATCCATGAAGTTGACCAACTGAGTGAAAATGGGTCCATAAAGAGCCAGTGGCTGGTCACCCACAGCAAGTCAGGCTTGATGCAAGGTGACCAAACAATGAAGCCAATTCCACCCACCCACCCTCGCTTCCTTTTCAAAGTTACAATGAACAGACAGGCTACTAGACATATTAATGGCTTAGTTACATTTGTGGTCCCATTCATGATTATCTACAATTAGATCTTGAGGATGGGGTATAAGGCACATACTTCCTCCTTTGTGGTAATGGTTTCCCCCACCATCATCTTCCGCATGCAACAGTTCATATAGTCTGTTTTCCAGCAGCAGACAGTGTCTTCTGAATCCTCAGTGGGAAAACATGCAACAAGGACCACCTATGATGAATGAATCACCTGTCATATCCACATTGAGCAGGGAGTTAAGCATTATACTGCCCTGTGTATCAGGTTATAAATAAGGTTAAAGGGACCTTGAAAATAAGCCTCTGAAGTTACTAGCCTGGGGAAAAAGAATCAGCCTGCTAAGAAACAGGCTACTGGGAGGAAAAAAAAAAACCTGACTTCTATCACACAGGCTGATGGAAGAAAGATAGATTATCCCATCCCGATCTGTAGTCCAATGGACTTCCATTCTGGCCATGGGGAATGATACAATTTTTCCTCCAGAAGAGAAACTAAGCAGCTAGGTGGAGGAGGAATCCAGTCAACCATTCACCTGCATGGAAATTACTGGTCACCTATGGCAACCAGTTGCATAATTAAATACTGTAGAAGACTGGTGTTTAAATGTTCCTACTGTCACATACATTTTGAAAACTACTCTCGGGGGGGGGGGGGCATTCCAAGAGACCCACTTAATTCCTTTCAATCACAAAGAACCCCACCTCTTCCATCTGCACCCTTTGGCTAATGGCTTAGCCCTCACCCCCACCTGACAACTACACCTGATAAAATCTGTCCACTGTGCCACTCTCTTTTGGCTCCCGGTTTAAGGACTGGACATGACTTGGAGCAGGGACTACACCTTCTTATTTCTATCACTTTGTGGAATAGGGATGATGATACTTGAAGTCAATTTTTCCAAAATTCCTGGAAGAAAGTCTATTTTGGAGAGGGCTGAATCCATAAAGTGTGACAACATGATTTCCTCTTGATACAAGGCAGCACTGACCTCTACTGATTGTGCCTGCTTCAAGAAGAGAAATCAATGCCCAGTTTCATGCCCTTTCCAGGGAGGTGTAATGGGCATGTTAAAGAACAACAGCCAAAGGAATTTTACATCTGCGAACCATTAAAAAATGAAAACTGTTTTTATTGTTGTTATTATTCCTGTTGCTTGAGAATAAAAGCACTGTTGGAACTGATCTCACAGAAGGCAGGAAGAAGCCATGTGTCATCTTGCAACAAGGACTTGGCTCTGTAGCCCCAGGATGCAGAGGCAATGGAAAGACAAAAGATTGAACCTCAGTTACTGTGCACCAGGGTAACAAAGAGAGTCAGGGAGCTGAGGGAAAGGAGACCAGTAATCACAGCTTTAACCAGGAGGGCTGTCCAGCTGCCCAGGAGAAAGACATGGACAAAAGATCTGTAAAAAAAGGAGAGGACAGGCTGATACAGAAGTGTCAGGCTGGTGGGAGAACAAGAATAAGGTGAAAATGGAGCTGGAACACCACCCCATGTAAATTCTCTGCACCAAGCCAGAAAGGCTGTCCAAGGTCTTTACGACTGGTCACCTACATTTTCAGTGTAGAAGATCTCCCAAAAGTCACAACCAATGGTGAGGGATTATGGGAGTTGTTATTCCAAACATCTGGAGAATCACCCTGCTTTAATGGGAGATGCAGGGATCTGAACTTAGGCTTTTTCACATGCAGATGGCCATTGTGTAGATCTTGCAGTGTGGAGTGCCCCATTCCAGATTCCAGCCACCCACACCTTGTTCTAAGATACTCCACTGCAATCCCAGTTTTCCAACCCAAACATCCCAAAAAGTCCAGCAGCATTTTAGACACCCTGAACGCATGCTCATTCCTAAACAGAGGCAGTTAAGTCCAATAATCCCTTGAACACCAAGAAGTTTGGGGAAGTCTGGGTACTATAGTCCAAAACCTGACTTTTGCAAGCTCTGGTTTTGAATGGGATTTTTCCTCTCCATATCCCTCAAGAAGCCTCAAGTTTACCCCTAAAGCAGCATGAAAACCACAATACTTGTCTAAGTCACATGTTTTTCACATTTTAGTGGGCAATTCCCTTCAACTGACAAAAGCCACAGCCTATCCTCCCTTGCTCAAGAGCACCCAGTCACTCACTCCATGAAGAACGCCTTGTAGACACTGATTCCCAAGAGGAAAGTGAGAGGCAGTCGGTAGTGTTTGGGCAAATCATAGCGGGTAAACATCCACACCAGGGAAGCCATAGCTATATAGTGGACCTGGAGGCAGATAAAGAACAGGAAGAAAGGGTAGAAGGGGGTAAACAGAAAATAATGATCTATACACTTTTTGTGGCATTTCTAGGCAGCAATGTATTTTAGACTCAACTCGCAAGAAATCCCCTAACAAAGAAACATATAAAGTGGAGCGTTCCTGTTCAGGGCTCCAGCTGCCCAGCCAACCATACCCGTTCTTAAGATACTCCAATCAATTTTCCATCTTCTCTGGCTTTCCCTCCCCATCTGCACGTCTACCACCAGTCTGTGTTGAACAATCATATTCAGCCTTTAGTAGCCTCACTGTGGACTTTTCTCCCTGTAATAGCACACCTTTCCACTTATTCCTCCTTTCCTCTTGTACATGGTAATGCTATTTGTGGTCACACAAGGATTTACACTCAGGGAACAAAATCACTCTTAGTATATGGGATTACAATTTTCAGGTTCTTTCAAAACCCTCTCAGATGGAGAAGGTAAAAAAAAACTCACTTTAATTTTTTTGATGTAACTAACTGAAATAGTTAAGTTTAACTAGTTAAGATTGTTTTAAGAAACATGATTTAAAATGCAGTTTGCATTTTTATTTAGTTTATTTATATCCCAGCTTTCTCCCACAACAGGACTCAAGGCAACACATCATAATTCCTTTTGAACTGTAATTTTCAAGTTATGCAGATTTAGTAAATTAATCGACAAATATATTTTAATCAGACAATAGCCAGAAGATACAGGAACACATAAAGTATCTTGACTCCATTACTCCTAACACTGTCTTGCTGTATGAGGGAAGGGGAGCACGTGAAATGAGGGAGACCAAAAAAGAAATAAGACACAAGCTTTCAGTCACTTTTCCCCATCAGCTATGACCCCACTTTAGGGAAGCTCACAGGAGACAATCGGAGTTAGCACTTACCAGACTGATATTGGAATCGATGCTCATCTGAATGTATTTCCAGTCAAACTCAATGCCACGAGCTCCCACCCACAGGGGGATGCACCTACCAGAAACACAGAGGCTGTCAAGAACAGATGTGGTCAGACAACCAAACCCCTCCTCCCTACACCCCAAAAAGCATCCAAGAATCCTTTCCCCAACCAGGAACTGTATACTAGACATAAAAATCTCCTCCAATGCAAAATGAAACTTAAGACCATTAATCACAAGGGCTCACTAAAATCTAGCATTAGCCATCAATTTCTAATGTACAAGGTATCGCACAACCTCCATTTCCATGAGGGACACATTCGTCGACTTACCATGGAAACGCAAAATCACAGGTAATAGTGAACCCTATTGAAATGAATGAATTCTGGCCCAAGCAAATCAGAGAGTTATACTGGAGGACCTAGAGATTCCTAGAGAAAACACCTCTCTAGACATCTGTAGGTCTTCTAGCACAACTCTATAGTCAACTTCTGGTGAAAGCATACCACAGAATTGTGCTGGAGGACCTAGAAAATGCCTAGAGAGAACATATTTTTTTGGACACAGGTAAGTAAAATTGAAGGTACCGGTCCTGCATATATGGGGGATTGTACTGTAGAGCCTGCAACCTTGCAATCTAGTGAAGTGCCCCTGCCTATCTGCACAGTTATCTTTCCCTCAATAGTAACTAACTATAAGCCAAGATACGTGGCATTCTGTTAAGAACTTGCTCTTCCATGATAGGCCTGAATTCCAGCATCTCCCATTTTAAAAACCAACCACCAGTTCATGAATTCTTATTTATTGCAGTCTTGAAACCAAATGTGGGTGGCCTGTAGTCCTCCAGATATTGTTGGACAGCAACCTCCATCTGCCCTAGCCAGTATAGTCCATGGTAAGGGATGATGGCGTTTGCAGTCCAACAACTTCTGGACAGCCACATGTCACCCACCCCAGCTGTAAGCTCCCAGCTGAACTTAAGAGTCATTGCTGGGGTGAGGAGAGAAGATATTTATGTTTCCGTTTTACACATAATCAGACAAGTGGAGAAATTTTACAGACCATCAGACTCTGCAAGAATTGTGTTGAAGAAAAAAGGTGGTGAAATGAAATGAAATTTAAAGAGTATACATATGACAAAGTGTCGGTTGGCTCTGCCCACAAAAACAACAACCTGTCTCTGACTCTCCCCACCCCTTCTGCCACAAACCCAACTCACCGGGACATAATGAGCTCCGCCGTGGCCCATCCCATGGCTGCCACCATGATCTTATACTCTCCTTTGCCTGCATTCCGTGACATCACCAGATGCAACCCCACCAGATCAGCCAAATCCACAGTGGCCTTCATGAATTCCTGGCATAGAGAAAAGGGTCAGAGCAGCAGCCAGAAAACCCTCCCTTACTCACCCATCCTTTACAAAATGATCTCTCTGGGCATCTTCTAGACCCTCCAGCACAACTCTAAGGTATGCTTCTGCCAGAAGCTAACCACAGAGTCACACTGGAGGACCTAGAAAATGCCTAGAAAGATGTTCTCTCTAAGCATCTTCTAAGTTCTCTAGTGCAACTCTATAGTATGCTTGGACCAGAAGTCATTCATTTTAATAGGGTTCACTATTATCTATGGTTCCTGGTAACCATGGTAAATCTGGAAACATATCCCCCATAGATACGGGGGTTGTACTGTATGTTTTTCATACATTCTGAAAGGCTACAATACATGCCCTAAGGCTTAGTAGAGAGCCAGTATGGTGTAATGGTCTGAACGTTGGATTATGATTCTGGAGATCAGGGTTCGATCCCCACTCAGCCATGAAAACCCACAGGGTGACCTTGGGCAAGTCAGACTCTCTCAGCCTCAGAGGAAAACCAAGGAAAACCCTCTCTGAACAAATCTTGCCAAGAAAACCCCGTAATAGGTTCGCCTTGGGTTGTAAACGACTTCCATTTCCATACCTTGGAAATGACTTGAAGGCACACAACAACAAGGCTTGGTTACTAGAAGTAAGAGCTTCACATTAAAATATGCTAGGGGCAGGATTGTCTCTACATTTTTGCTTTTGGTCCCACCCAGCACTGGAATATAGCCCCCAAGAAATTAAATTGGTCCCTTATGGTGGAAGAGTAGCTCTGTGTTTGTTAGACAGCCAAAAGGGGAGGTGACCATACCAAAATAAATCAAAGCCCCAGACTTTTACAACCTTGGTCATACAGAAGGTGTGAACAAATGATTATAATTTTGCAGACAAATGAAATATCAGCTGTAGACCCTCCCCTTCTTAAGCAGAGTTGAACTTACTCCAACGAAGTCATAAGCACCTGCACCACCCTCCCAGGTTGGAAAGAAGGTTGCTAAAAACAGCATCTGTAAAAGAGAGACAGCTATTTAAAAGCCTGTCAGGCAATAGTTTTTCCACACTACTTCCAGGACTACATCACATTCCACACAAAGAGAATATGATAATGAATCTTCATACATAAGCAAGGTGTTTATCATTGAGAATAGAGCTTTCATTAGCAACATACTATTAAATTTTTTTTATATAATTGCAGTTTTATCTGAAGAAACATTTTGCGAAATGGTGGAAATCCTGCAGACTTGCCGTCATGTTTTTGATAAACAACAACTGGATGTTTACACTGGAGCATATGTTTCGATAAATAACAATAAGCTGAATGTCAACACTGGAGTATTTTGAAAATCTGTATAAGAACTTCCAAACGTTTGTATTGGAGTATTTTGAAAACTACAGTTGAACATCAAAACTAGAATTTGTAAATAACAATATAATGTAATAGCCACAGAAAACTCTGTTGAAAGTACAGTCGTCCCTTCACATTCGCGGGGGTTCCGTTCCGCGGACCCCCGCGAATGTGAAAAATCCGCGAATAACAAACACCCCTCCCCCTCCCTCCCCAGGCCTTCGCGGGGCCTTGCTAGGCCCCGCAGAGGTCTCCCCGGCCCTCCCTCCCTCCCTGCCCAGGCCTTCACGGGGCCTTCCTAGGCCCCGCGGAGGCGTCTCCGGCCCTCCCTCCCTCCCTGCCCAGGCCTTCACGGGGCCTTCCTAGGCCCCGCCGGAGGCCTCCCCGGCCCTCCCTCCCTCCCTGCCCAGGCCTTCGCGGGGCCTTCCTAGGCCCCGCGGAGGTCTCCCCGGCCCTCCCTCCCTCCCTGCCCAGGCCTTCGCGGGGCCTTCCTAGGCCCCGCGGAGGCCTCCCCGGCCCTCCCTCCCTCCCTGCCCAGGCTTTCGCGGGGCCTTCCTAGGCCCCGCGGAGGCCTCTCCGGCCCTCCCTCCCTCCCTGCCCAGGCCTTCGCGGGGCCTTCCTAGGCCCCGCCGGAGGCCTCCCCGGCCCTCCCTCCCTCCCTGCCTAGGCCCCACGGAGGCCTCCCCGGCCCTCCCTCCCTCCCTGCCCAGGCCTTCGCGGGGCCTTGCTAGGCCCCGCGGAGGTCTCCCCGGCCCTCCCTCCCTCCCTGCCCAGGCCTTCGCGGGGCCTTGCTAGGCCCCGCGGAGGTCTCCCCGGCCCTCCCTCCGTCCCTCCCCAGGCCTTTGCGGGGCCTCCGGAGGGCCTCCGGGGGTCCCGCAAAGGCCTCCCCACCCCTCCCCAGGCCTTTGCGGGGCCTCCGGAGGGCCTCCGGGGGTCCCGCGAAGGCCTCCCCACCCCTCCCCAGGCCTTTGCGGGGCCTCCGGAGGGCCTCCGGGGGTCCCGCGAAGGCCTTCGCACCGCTCCCCAGGCCTTTGCGGGGCCTCCGGAGGGCCTCCGGGGGTCCCGCGAAGGCCTTCGCACCGCTCCCCAGGCCTTCGTGGGGCCTCCGGAGGGCCTCCGGGGGTCCCGCGAAGGCCTCCCCACCCCTCCCCAGGTCTTTCACGGGGCCTCTGGAGGCCCCGTGTCGCGGTTTTGGGGGGGGCCGGGGGGGCCTCCCAAAACCGCGAATAACCGAAACCGTGAATGTCAAGTTCGCGAATGTGGAGGGACAACTGTAATCAAAGCCTATTTAAAACTGTCAGAGAAATCATCTCTTCAGCAAAAAGGGTCTAGAAAGCTGGGCCAAAGCTAACAAAATGAAATTCAGTATGGAGAAATGTAAGGGACTGCACTTAGGGTGGAAAAATGAAATGCACAGATACAGGATGGGGGAGACCTGGCTGAACTAGACTACGTGCGAAAGGGATCTAGGAATCCTAGTAGACATAAGTTGAACATGAGTCAACAGTGTGATGTGGCAGCTAAAAAGGCCAATGCGATTTTGGGCTGCATCAATAGAAGTCTAGTGTCTAGATCAACGGAAGTAATAGTGCCACTCTATTCTGCCTTGGTCAGGCCTCACCTAGAATACTGTGTCCAGTTCTGGGCACCACAATTCAAAAAGGATATTGACAAATTGAAGCGTGTCCAGAGGAGGGCGACAAAAATGGTGAAAGGTCTGGAAACCATGCCTTATGAGGAAAGACTTAGGGAGCTGGGTATGTTTAGCCTGGAAAAGAGATGGTTAAGGGGCGATATGATAGCCCTGTTTAAGTATTTGAAGGAGTGTCATATTGAGGATGAAGCAAGCTTGTTTTCTGCTGCTCCAGAGACTAGAACAGGGAACAATGGATGCAAGCTCCAGGAACAGAGATTCCACATCAATATTAGGAGGAACTTTTTGACAGTAAGAGCTGTTTGGCAGTGGAACACACCCCCTCGGAGCATGGTGGGGTCTCCTTCCTTGGAGGTATTTAAACAGAGGCTGGATGGCCATCTGTCAGGGATGCTTTGATCATGATTTCCTGTGTGGCAAGGGGTTGGACTGGATGGCCCTTGTGGTCTCTTCCAACTCTACAATTCTATGATTCTATGATTTGAGAGACATTGGTGAAAGAACCACATATTGCAGCATGTTTAATTCTACTTACTAGTCTGTTGGAATGTATTGAGAAGTTCATCTTTCATTGCTTGTATCTTTGAACAGTGTTCATGAAATAAGTTTTTATACATTGTACATTGAAGTGTTTGTTATATATACTACTGCAGGTTTTGAAATTTTCCTTAAGTAACTACAGTGGTATAGTGGAGTACTTGGCATATCATCATATTATTTCTATCAGCTGATATGTATGACTTGCTGTATATATGGGTTGTCTGATGCAATTGAATTGAATTAAAGTATATGATATGTCATTATATGTGAGTTTAGAACACTCCTGCTCAACAGTTTCACACTGCATCACAGAGTGTTTACAGGACCTAGTCCTAGTTTTTCCATAGTACTGTACAACCAATCAGAAAAAAATCAAAAGCACTAAGGTTATTAACATAACAAATCACAACCCTTTCTTTATAACCTGAAAGAACAGTAGTGGTTTGACCTTACAGAAGAGCTAGAACGAGTAGACTTATTCAGTTTGCTGATGCTGACAAGACTAGATAGGTCTGAGTACTAAAAAAACAAGCACATATTCCCCCCCAAAAACCCAAAGACATGCTTAAGGCAAGGGCGGGGGTACTTTTGTAGCTCAGGTATAGTTGGGCTCCAACTCCCATAACTTCCAACCAACACAGCCCACAGCCAAGGATGATAGGAGGTGGAGTCCAACAACATCTGGAGAGAACCCAGGTTCACCACTCTTGGCTTAAGGAAACATGGGAGACAGTTTTAATGACCAAACAGAGTTATTTTATATGGTATATTTATTTCTTACTCACGACGTTTAGATCCCAACTTTGTTCCTCAAGTAAATTCAAAGTAATGTATACAGTTTTCCTTCTCCTCATTTTTCAAACTAAGCACATACAGACAGTCTTTGGACCAAATTTCATGGCAATATGCAAACGGGTTTATTTAATTTTTTTGCTATTTTAACAATTACTGTTATATATCAACTTTTTGATCAGTTAAGATTTCCAATAGCTTTTCAACCACTCGGGGTTTTTTCCTCCTCTTTTTGTTTCCATTTTCATCTTAATACATACTTTTGTTGTATACAGGTAAAACCTCAGTTAACAAAGTAGATGTGTGCTTGGACATTACTTCTTTAACAGAACATTTGGTACCAATGACAGAAATAACATGGAAAAAATAGGGTTAGGTTCCTTCACTACAAAAAAGAAGAGCAGTTCAGCATGTTTCAGCAAACCTTTTATTTCAGCAAACCTTTAACAACTAACAATGTGTCCATGTGAAATGAAACAACCCAGTCAGGTAAGTGTTGCATAAGTAAAGGAACACGTTTTGAACCTTTGAGAAAACATTTGAAGGCTTCAGCCAAAATGTATCCAGGGACGAGTTTTTCTTTTACTAGCTTCCATTTTTCTTATGATTTCCATTTTGGTGGCCACATTTTAAGATCTATACTTTTTTTAACATGCTGGGTGTAGCTGGGAAGACAGTCTTATATCTGTTCTCCCCTTATCTCCTGGTTCTGTTGTTCACATACAGTCAATAATGTATTCTGGAAGCAACTGCTGTTTATCTTGCCTGCTGCAGACAGGCACACGTAGCCACAGTAGAATTGGCTAAGGCAGAACCCTATTCTTTCCCAGCTCAAATGTTATGTAGTGTTTACTGCAATACACTGCTGCAACCCACAGCACTCAAAGCCTGTGTTTTTCTAGCCCTTCTGTACCATTCTTCCAGTGCCAATGCTGCTAAAAGCTTCCAGCTAGACAGAGGATGAGGAAGAACAGGGAGCTGGGCAGCTGTAAAAAAAACTTTGTAAAAAGGAGCATTTTTTTCTCAGAGGCTTTGTTAACTGAGGTGTAACTATATTCTCCTTCATTTTAAATAATAAAATTCATTTTAAAAAAATATTCACCAGGACAAGGACACTTGAGAGAGAACTTTACTAGCAAGTGCACAGTTATTCACAATCGCTCTCACACTCCTGACATCTCAATTCTCATTTGCTAGTTCATTCCTGTCAATCTTCCAAAGGCAGAAAATGAGCCAATACCTTACAAAGCTGGACGAATAGGTAAGTGGCTCCAGCTTGTACACATCTCCAGAAAGCATTATATTCTGACCTGAAAGAGGTAGAAATCCAGAGATGTATATGTCAGAGACTCTATACGTTTAAAAGTGCTAGACAAAAAAATAGAAGAATGGTATGACGAGGTATGGAATATAGCAATAAATGAGAAATTAACAAATATGGTTAAGGAAAAAAAAGGAGGGTTAAATAAGAATGTTTTTGGTGAAAAATGGAGTAAATTTTTAGAATTTGTATTAATAAAGGGGAGAGGAAGCAAACCTGAGATGGAAACAATGAAATTTTGGAAAGAGGGATGAATATAAAGGGAAGTCCCTCGGTGGAGGGAATCACTGTTATATATGTTTGTTAGTTTTATGTAGTAATTGTATGTTTGTTTTTTTTAATTTTAAAAAAAATAAAAATTATTATTAAAAAAAAGTGCTAGACAAAATTTCCCTTTTCTCAGAGGCCAGGAAGCTCTGTGTCTCCAGATTTTGTCGGACTCCAACTCCCATCAATCACACCGAGCAAGACCATGGGTCAGGGATGACAGGGGTGGTGGCCTATCATCATCTGGATGGTCATGGGCTCCCCATTCTGGCTTTATTTACTCCCCCACCCTCACTTTCCTTGCATTCTTATCAGCCGCTCATTTTGCTGTTTACATTGACATTTTGATCAGTGTAGTGCTCATAACATCTACAATTAGCAAATGCAGGAGAAGGCTGCATGACAAAGCTTGCAACAAATTAATTTATCTAATAAACACCTTTAAACAGTGTAGGCATCACCACTGGGACCCATCAATCCCGGAGGTGGAACTGCAAGATCAGCCTGTGTGGGTTTAACTCTTTGCCTTGCCAATGTGTTTGGATACACCTTACCACCCACACAGTTTATCCCAGCAATTCACATCAGTCCACCCCTGCATGCTCCCAACTCTCTAAACCTCATTAGCCCATGGCTCCATCGTCACTTGGTCTCCCCCTTCGCTCTACGCTTTATATTAAGCATACTTCCCTTACGGCTTTAAGCGGTTTCTCCAGAAATCATGCATCAAGTTTAAAGAAGGCCAGCCCTAGCATTTGGTTGACTGAGGCAACTGCCTCAGGCAGCAGATGCAGAGTGTAGCAATAGCCTATGGTAATCTGCAAAGATCCCAGATGTTTTCCTCTGTTGGACAACAGAGCTGCATATGCTAGATGGGTAGTGGCCCCCCTGAATCTGTTACTTAGGTAGGGTGGAAAATACTATCCTACTAGTGGCACTGAAGTAAGCTAACAGTCAATCCACCACCAGTCCAGTACATGGAATGGGAGAGGGACCATCATGTTGTTCTTCACCTCAGACAGCAAAATGGTGAAGCCAAGCCCAGCCTAGCCAAGTCAGAACCTCCTTCTATCACAGCACCACAACCACATAAGCACTCCCAACTATCCACAGACACACCCAGAAAACTCACAGGCCGCTGCATTTGTAGGTGATGAAATAAGGGAAATAAGCCAGGGCAAAGCAATTCCCAAAGTGGAAGAGGGTCATCTTGGTGCCAGTCTGATGGATCAAGGCTCAGGACCAGGAGACGGGGTTAGTGGTGGTGGTTGCGTCTTTCTTCCCACCTTGCAGTGCCAGGATTTCCTGGAGAAATGGGAGAAACAGAAGTTAGTGGGAGAAAAAAGGAATAACAAAGGGCTATGCGTACCAAGTCCACCACAGATTCAAACTTTTCTGGGGATTCACATACCAGCAAGAGAAGGAATCTTGACTCCCAATTCAATACATAACTCTCTACAACCATACCTTTCAAACCTCTTAGTTACAATGCTATATATCCTTACTTAAGGGTAGGTCCCACTAAAAGTGGGGTTCATTTCTAAGTAGGTGCATATAAGACTCTGCTGTCAGTTTCCCTTCAATTCTCCCTTTAAATCATTGCAACTCCTGACATAGTCTGGATAGCCAGCAGTGAGGGATAATGGGAGTTGCAGTACAAGAGAGAAAGAGAGAGAGAGACTCAGCATGGTGTACTGGTTTGAGGGCTGGACTATGACTCTGGAGACTAGGGTTCAAGTCCTCACTCAGCCATGGAAACCCACTGAGTGACCTTGGGAAATTCACACACTCTTAGCCTCAGAAGAAGCAAAGACAACCCCCCTTCAGAACAAATCTTGCCAAGAAAACCCCATGATAAGTTCTCCTTAGGGTCACCATAAGTTACAAACAACTTGAAGGCTCACAACAACAACCACACAGACATCCAGACATCTGGAGAGCCACACGTATGTGCCTATGGGCTTTGGACCACAACTCCAATTACTCCTCACATGGGTTATTATTACTACAGCTGCCGAACAAATCTGTACTGCTACAGTTGGTCAGCATTGGTTTAGACCAGTGGTTCTTAGCCTGGGGTCCGGGGACCCCCAGCAGGCGGCAATATCCTCACAGGGGGTCCATGAGGGCTTGAAAGCTGCTTGGCTCACCTCCTCCCTGCACTGGAGCAGCCACGTGACAGGAACCAAGGCAAAGGCTCAATGGCTGGCTTGGTCTGTGCATTGCCATTCAATCCACTCCAGCCACAAACTTGCAGGAAGGAGCAGAAGAAAAGTCTTCCCTCCCCCTCCAGTGCCTCTGAAGGAATGTTTAATAGGCAACAAAAGATATTTAAAGGGGGTCCCTGGTTTAAAAAAAAAAAAAAAAGTGAGGAGCCACTGCTTATTATTGTTGTTGTTGTTGTTTTAAATCTTGAGTGAAGCCTTGGGGGTCTGCAGCAATGAAAGACTCATAAAGGGGGTCCCTAGTAAATAAAAGGTGAAGAGCCACTGCTTATTATTATTACTATTATTATTATTAGGGTTGTAAATCTTGAGTGAAGCCTTAGGGGTCTGCAGCAACAAAAGATATTTAAAGGGGGTCCCTGGTTAAAAAAAAAAAGGTGAAGAGCCACTGCTGCTTGTTATTATTATTATTATTATTAGGGTTTTAAATCTTGAGTGAAGCCTTGGGGGGTCTGCAGCAACAAAAGATATTTAAAGGGGGTCCCTGGTAAAGAAAAGGTGAAGAGTCACTGCTTATTATTATTATTATGGTTTTAAATACTGAGTTAAACCTTGGGGGCCTGCAGCAAGAAAAGATATTTAAAGGAGGTCCCTGGTAAAGAAAAGGTGAAGAGCCACTGGTTTAGACTGTAAGCACATAAGGGCAGGGATCCATTCCTTACTTATATGACTCTGAAAACATCATGTACATTAACTATAATAGTAAAATCCAGCATCCATCTAAATACCACCACCTCCCCTTCTTCATTACTCCCTCTACCCACTCAAAGCACAATCCCGCCATCCTCCTCCT
This sequence comes from Gambelia wislizenii, assembly GCA_030847615.1. Classification (NCBI taxonomy): domain Eukaryota; kingdom Metazoa; phylum Chordata; class Lepidosauria; order Squamata; family Crotaphytidae; genus Gambelia; species Gambelia wislizenii. Next base: position 27,804,286 of record JAUMIR010000010.1, on the reverse strand, counting down.
CCTCCTCCTCCTCCTCCTCCTCCTGCCATAACCCCAGAGTCCTTTCCCTTCCTCGCCATTTCTCCCTGATACTCACTGGACACACGCTTCTGTTCCTACCACTTCCACGCATGCGCCTAGCGACGCGCCGCCGGCCATTTTAAACCTTGATCCTAATTTGATTCTGGGGATTGTAGTTCTGTTCTTCGAACTCCCCTCTCCGCTTCCCTTGAGCAAGGGTGAGCCAAGTCCTACAACCCCCGTCGTGCATCGCGGCAGCCAGCTCCATTACCCGACGGAGCCGTCGTTCTTTCGTTTCAATAAACTCGGCCTTGGCGTTCCTCCCGCTGATTGAGAAGGAGGAGGCGGGGTCTTATAAGAGCGGTGCACTCTGGGAACTGTCATGTAGCCTGAAGGGAGGGAATGAATGCCACACGTTCTAGCGTTGCATGTTGGGAAATGTAGTTTTTTTCAAATTTTTATTTAATGTTATTAAACAATATTAACAAATCACAAAACGTAAACCTATAACAATAACAATAAAGAAATAACAAACAAAACCTGGACAACATATATTAAAAAATCTTCCCGCCTATTCTCTTCCTGCCCTATACTTTCTTGTGTCATTGCATCTCCTCCAAAAAATACTTTTGATCACATTTAATTCCAAGCTAACATAACTAATACTAATATTTTTTTCATTATCAAATCGCTCCATATCCATTGTACCAAACTTCTATCTATCTACAGGTCCATCACTATCTCTTTAATTGCATTTTCAAACCATAGCATCACATGCTATTCAAATATCTACTTATTAGTTACTAAAAAAATGTTTTACAATGGATATCCATTACAAAGAAAAAAAGAAATGTACATAATTACCTCCAATTACTTAACTACTAAACCCAATTATACTAACATCTCCTTCCTTTTGTTTCATATATTCTATAAATGGTTCCCATATTTTTAAATAGTAGTTTTTCACCCAGCTCTCTTTTGGACTCTGTGTGTGTGTTCCTTCAAATTCCTAATACTTGTTGCTCACATTTCTTATAGTGTGTTTAGATTAAGAGGGAAAATGTATTAGTGTTAGATAGTTTTATTTTTGTATTAGTAAGAAAAGAGGAAAACAATTTTTTTGCATTATTGTTATGGCCTTTTGCGGTCGGGTGTATTTTTCAGTAGAATGGTCTTATTTCAATTAAAAAAAATTCCTAATTCCCCCCCCCCAAAAAAAAATCCTAATCCCATGGCACAGTAAAGGTGCCTGATCTTGGAAGCTAAGCAGGGGTAGCCCTGATTAGTACTTGGATGGGAGATCGCCAATGAATACCAGGTGCTGTAGGTTACATTTCAGAGGAAGGAACTGTCAAAACCACCTTTGAATATTCCTTGCCTAAAAAAACCCTATGAAATGCATGGGGTCACCATAAGTCGACAGGCAATTTGAAGGAACACACACACAGAGTCCAAAAGAGAGCTAGGTGAAAAACTATAATTGTATTGTTGTTGTTGTTGTTATTTTAAATCTTGAGTTAAGTGTTGGGGGTCCATGGCAACAAAAGATATTTAAAGGGGGTCCCTGCTAAAGAAAATGTTAAGAGCCACTGACTTGCAATACAGTTGTCCCTTCACATTTGCTGGGGTTTGGTTCCAGGACCCCCGTGAATACCCAAATCCGTGAATACTCAAGTCCGGTTATATGCAATGGCACAGCAAAATTGTGTCCCTTATATAAAATGGCAAAACCAAGGTTTGCTTTTTGGATTATTATTTTTAAGAATATCTTCAAGCCGTGAATACATAAAACCGTGAATGCCAGATCCGTGAATGTGGAGGGACAACTGTACTTCAAATGTGAGCAACAAGCCCTGTTGTGTTGGGGATCCACTTGTTCATTCTGCTATATGGGATTTCTGGATCACTGCCCCCCCCAAGCCCTGCCCTGACCAGCTCCGCTGATCTAACATTTTAATGGCATGAACCAATCATGTAGCATCTCTACCTTCTGTTTGCAATCAGCCTTTCCAAAGCTAAAGACAGCTAAATCCAGCCCAGCATGGCCAGATGTTCCCTGCTGATGCCACTACGACCTGTACAGGATTCTCTCTATCTCTCTTCCTTGTGCCTAATCCCGTTATGTAATGGGAGATTATCTCTGACCCTTTTATTAAGGCGGAGGTGGAAGGATCGAAGGGATGGGGTACAAATCGGTGCAAAGGCTGAGCCTTCTCATCTTTCTGCTTTTTTCCCAGCTACCCTCCATGCCCGAAGCCCCAGGCCCTTCCACTTGGAAAACTGGTTGTTTTAAGCAATGATTTCCTTCCAGCATCAACTGCCAGCCATGTGACAGACTAGCCCTTTTGACATCCAAACAGGTGCTTTGTTTACAGAGCCTATGAATAAAGAGTTGGTTCAACTTTAATCCTGAACTGTAATTCAGTTGATTCAACAGATGGTGAGGAGGAGCATCCCTTACTACATGTGTGAGGAATGTGTAGCCCTCCAGATGTTGGCTGGTGTGGTAGTCTGATAACATCTGGAGGGCCACACGTTGCCTATCCCTACATTACTGACTGCCTCTAACACAGGTGGGTAAAGTGTAGATCTCCTGACCTTCACTGACACCCAGACCCTCGCTCTGGTTTTCCTTCGCAAACGAAGATTCAGGAAGGACTCATCCTGCGCCTTCTGCAAGTGCGCTGATGACTAAAAAGGCCAATCCGAGATAAACAAGTCCGGTTGCAGAAAGCACAGCAGAAGGTCTCCTTGGGTGATGTTTCTGGGTTGTGATTCTTTCTGCGTTGTCATTTCTCTTCAAGACTTGTTCAGCGTGAGTTCTCAAATAAGGCTGCAGCATTGTGGATAGTGCATCTCCATGACTCCCGATGTGAGGCCAGGGCGGACCATTGTTGGAGATCAATTTGGCCAAGCCTGAGATGTTGTTTCAGGGAGTCCTTGTATCGCTTTTTTGGAGTGCCCCTCTTACGCTGACCCATAGCGAGTTCACAGTAGAATACTATTTTGGGGAGGCGATGGTCCTCCATCCTAGAAACGTGCCCTGCCCAGCGCCCAGACCAACATACTGAGAACTAGGAGGGACATCTCATAGGGATCGCTTGTCTCCTCCATATTGAAGCCAGACATGCACATACAGGGGCCTGAGATATATTCTTAAACTGCTGGTAAACCTGTACTGCCAGTCTTCTGCAAACCCATCACCCTCCAACTGTGTACAGATCATCCCCTGAGGTGGCTGGGTGATAAGTGTTGTAAACTGAGGGGTCGTCTACACAGTAAAAAAAATATGTACATGTTTGGAAGATCAATCATGTGTATACACGACCGTTCAGATGCATACGTGTCTTTCGGAAGGGGGGCTAGCACATCCCCTGTAAACTACGTGGATTCAGTGTTCGGGAGGATTAGCGAATCTCGAGCTAAAATCTATACAGCCGTTCATATTGTCGACGGTCTGTACACCCTGTTCACACACATACGAACAGGCAGTGTAATCTGATTGGCTGGCTGAGCACAGGGGGCGGGGCTAGCAAAGAGGGGATTTGGGAGTGACCACCATATTGGATTTCCAGCTAAGCGAGAGTCTGGTAAGTCCATGAAATGGAGATTTTTACATATATTTATTTTTATTTTACATTGTAAATAGGGAAAACCGACTGTCCGCAAAACAGCACCTTTTAAAATTAAAAAAAGTGGCGGGAGATTTAAAACCGCCGCTTAGATCGCTTGCTCCAGCCAGCTGGGCAAGGGGGGTCATACGGAGTTTTGGGGGGTAAAAAATCGTGTAGGCAGATCGTATGCATATGAGCGGCTGCCTTTTTGGATTTTTTACCCCCAAACTGATTTTTTTTCCCATCGTGTATACGGGACCTCTGATAGGGATCACTGCAGGGCACCAGTTTGGGGAAAGCTGCTGTAGAATATATAATGAGAGAAATAGAAATGGGAGGGGGTATCCAATGGAATCCACAAAAGAAACTAAGAGGCACATCTCAAGATGCTCAAAAGATGTTAATTTTTATTGCTAATAAAACAAATGTCTTATTACTAATAAAATAAACATCTTTTGATCACCTTGAGACATGCTTCTTGTAGAATAAGAATGGGCAGCTTCCTCTTCCAATATTCTAAAATAGGGATGGGTAACCTTTGTTCCACCAGGTGTCATTGGATTGCATTTCCTATCATCTTCAGCATTGATTATACTAGGTAGCCTGATGGGAGCTGCAGGCAAGCAACATCTGGAGGGCTACATGTTCCCCATCCCTACTCTCAAAGAACAAATACCCCTTTTGCTTTTAAATTACTGCAGGATCCATTTACAGCAGGTGGCAGTGGTGAGGTTTCTGAAACAATATCCCTGATAGAAGAATAGCAGGGTTACAAGGAAGGATATCCTTGAATTGTTGGCTCTGGTAAATATACTTTCACTATGTGGCTACCCTAAGTGATCTCCACCTTCACAATGCCTTGCTTATGAACAGGACAGAAGAATAAAGTTTAATTAGGATAATAATCCCATAATCTGCCTCATGAGCCAAACAGGATACACAGCTTGGTCAGCCGAAGATGCCTGTGTCTGGTGACTTGCTTTGGTTGGGATGATCATACGCAGATCGTGAGCATATTCTGCTTGTCAAATCAGCTGCTCCAGTTTCATGCTTTTATCTCCCTGCTAAAGGATCCTGACCTCCTGCTGACGTGATCTCCTAAGTGGATCAAGTACTACCGCCACCACACTCCTTTAGAACACTAGAGCAACTTGCACAGTGACCTTGAGGAGTTAGATAGATTGATCTGTATGCGATGACAATGCCTGTCTCTAGGTGGCACTATGGAAAACAATTTTAACATACTACATTGGAGATGTGTAATGTGATCTGGCCACAGATGGCATGAAGGCTGCTGTAACTTGCCTTTTTGTAGCCATGGGTTATCACAATTAGTACATAGAAGCAAAATACCTGTACAGATATGTACAGTTGTCCCTCCATATCCACAGATTTGGTATCCACAGATTTAAGTATTCACAGCTTGAAAATATTCTTTAAAAAATAATAATCCAAAAAGCAAAGCTTGATTTTGCCATCTTCTATGAGGGACACCATTTTGCTATACCATTGCTTATAATGGGACTTGAGTATTCATGGATTTTGGCATCCACGGGGTGTCCTGGAACCAAACCCCAGCGAATATGAAGGTACATTTGCTAGGAGAAGAGATATTTTAAATTTTAAAAAAAGAGAGAACTGGTATAAGTTTGCAGTGTATCCATCTGCCATTCCCAACGTTGCCCAGCTATCTTTCTACTTCATTTTTAACAACACAAAACAAAGATGGAGTTAGCAGTTTGACTCCCTTAAGTCAGAACGTGATCTACTGGTGGATCCCAATCAATAAAGCCTTTTCCAATTTGGTTCTCTCCAGACCTTGGAGAAGTCGCTTTTTGAACTGCAGCTCCCAGAATTCTACAGCTAGCATAGCCTGTTATTTTGGAGAGGTAATCCCAAAAAGAGATCAAACTCTCCTCCAGAGCTTTTCACTTACAGTTTCCATAACGTCCACCCAGTGCAACCAACTGAGAGTGATAGGCCAAAGCATCTGGTAGGACTCAGGTTGGGAAAAGCGAGCTGCACATGACTGATTTATTAAATCTTCATTTCCTCTAAGACAAATATGGAATTATGTAGCATTCCAGGTATTGCAGCATTCCAGTTTCATCAACCCTAGCCTCATCTGTTGTTGAGGGATACTGGGAATTGCAATCCAACAACATCTGAAGGACTGTGTGATTCCAATGCATGCTCTAAATACCTACTGTGGTCCCTGAATGGCCTCACATCCCACCACTGATGATGATCAGACCATCATAACTCTAGCATAGTGATTCTCAACCCTTGGTCCTCAAGATGTTTTGGACTTCATCTTCTAGAAATCCAAGCTAGCTAGATCTTCTAATAGTTGAAATCCAACATACCTGAAGGACCAAAGTTTGAGAACTGCTTTTCTAGCAAACCGTATTTGCAAAGATGTAGCCCACATGGAGTTTTGTCATTCAAATGTCTCCTTTTCCCATCTTACAAAGACCAACCCTGCTTAGATGTCAGAAATTGAGAACTTGTGGCCCTTCAGATGTTGCTGAATTACAGCTCCCAACATATCTTGCTTTCACTTAGGCTGGCTAGCTCTGATGGGTGTTGTGGTCCAACAACATCTGGAAAGTCACATGGCCCCCACATCTACTCTGATAATAGCTCACCAGAGCTTATGCAAACTGATAACAGCTTCTCAAGAGTTTCAGAGAGGGAACTTTCCCGGTCCTATCTGAATTATCAGGGTTTGAATCAGGGACTTGCTGTATGCAAAGAATATCTGCCACGGAGTCATAGAATCTCATAGATATATATGGCTCTCCCCAGAGTCAATTATCAACTTCATACTATTATCTGCATTTTGTACTGCATGTTATATACATTCTATTCATATACAGTTGTCCCTTCATATTCACAGGGGGTTGGTTCCAGGACTCCCCATGGATACCAAAATCAGTGAATACTCATGTCCCATTACAGTATATGCAATCGCGTAGCAAAATGGTGTCCCTTATATAAGATGGCAAAATCAAAGTTTGCTTTTTGGATTATTATTTTTTAAAGAATATTTTCAAGCCGTGAATACTTAAATCTGTGGATACCAAATCCGTCAATACAGAGGGACAACTGTACTATACTATATTATATTAACTGCATATTGTACTACTGTATTATATAGTATGCATATTATATATATTATATATCATATTGCATATTATCAACTGCATACTGTTGGAAGGGGAAAGTACTCAAAGGCCTGCAGCTGAGATACAAACAGAGAACAGCTGTACCAGAGGAAAACTGGATCAAGGGCAACCTCCCCTGCCCCTCCTCTGCCTCATCTGACCTGGTTGGATAATTCCTTCCTTGCTCTCATTTAAGCAGACTCGCATTTGAGCTTATCCTTCTTGGACATGAGAATCTAGAGTCTCTCACTCTTGCCTTGGCTCACCTTATTCCTATTTCTTCAGCAGATTTTTTTTAAAGAAAAAACATATAGTGTAACAGATGAGATGTAAGGCTGCTATACCAGTTCAGGAAGGTAGATGGGATTCCAGACCTCTCAGCTGCTTTGTTCCTTTTATGCCGACCCACCTTGGATTTTTTTAGTATTAACAATACCCGTCTCTTTGAATAACAGCTCCAGCTGTGTGTGTGCTAGTGTTTGTTTGCAGTCCAGGAAATCTGGGCTATGAAGATAACAAACAACTGTAGCACAGCAATGTCACCCCTGCTAGGAACTGTGGACCATTAGCATTTGGAATGTTATTTATTGCAAGCAAAGCAACTGGGATTTTTCTCAACTCCTATTAAAATGCATACCTTGAAAAAGTTCTGTTTGGGATTACAACTCCCAGAATCCTCAAGCACCATGCCCAGTGGCCATACTGGCTCGGGGCATAGTGGGTGGTGTAGGCCAAAAAGAAAGTTATCCATGCTGTGTTACAATATAGCAGGATTCATGCAGCTTTCCAGACTTGTTGGACTGCAACTCACAGCATCCTTCACCATTGGCAATGCTAGCTAAGATTGTTGAGAGTTGCAATCCAAAATCATCTGGAGGGCTACCTGTTTCTCACCCCTGGCACGTAGCCATAAATCAGAGTTTGATCTGGGCAGAGGAATCTGTTTACCAAGTTGATTAGCAAACTTACAGTAGGCTATAAAAATTATCCCAATAAGACACCTCTCTTAGATAATGATGATGATGATCAATAACAACAACAATAATAATACACCCCTCTTGAGTTATTGCTCAAAATGATCTTAAATGATAGCTTCTCTGCTTATATGGAGTTACTTTATAGGGTTTACAAGTGAGACTTGAAGTAAGTGTTGAGTGCTTCTGTTTAGGGTGCCGGTAGCCAACCATACACTCAGGGATACTCCATTTCCACACCAACAGTGTCAATATTCTGTTCCTACCAAATGCACAGCCAAAGCTTGGGGAAGTGGATAGTTGTAGGTGTAACTCCACTGCAGCCATTTTGTTCTTCATTCCATGCAACTGAATGGAATCTTCAAACCCTGATGGCTATATCAAAGCCCCCGGGCTGAGACAGTTGTATATCTTGTATTAAATCAGACCACTGGTCCATCTAGCTTTGGATCGTCTACACTAAATGGAAATGGCTTTCTAATGTTTTAGACAGGGTCTTTCCCAGTCTTAACTAGAAGTGCCAAGAACTGAACCTGGAACTATGTCCATGCAACACATGTGGTTTACCACTAAGCTACAGTCCTTATTCTAAGCAAAGCACTAATGAACAAGCCTTGGTCTGAATTTCCACAGTTTGGTACTACTCCGAAGAGCGTCTCTTTTATACGCTTGCCTCTGAATGCTAGAAGACAAACAGCAAGAGGACTTAGTATTATCCTCAAGACCTTCCGGTAAGCTTGCAGAAGCAACCTAGCAACCAGCTGCAACACCTTTAAGGTACTGTACTTTCTTTTTCCAAGTACTTTATCCTTTCTCTTCCTCTGATTTTATTCCCATCTTTCCCTCAAACATTCCTGAAGAACATGTTTGATATCTAGAGAAAGGGCCCACAACCAATTCCAGCCTTTTCACCTCATGTTTTGGTTTGCATCTGGCGTTAGCATACAACTTCAGTCTATCTGCTGAAGATCATGGGCACTCTATTGTTCATGCTGCTGCAGCCATATTTGTGCTAGACTATGCAAGCAGTCTCATTGTATTAAGATTCAAGTTTCCAGAGAGCTTAGGAGGAGCGAGCATTCCACCCCATGTTAGAGGCAAGGAACATTTGCCAAAAGCACCAACTCCTGAAGTGATAGACGAGCTAAACAATGGACTCTGTTGAGAAAGTTACAAAAAGCAAATGGTTCCTGCCAAACCAAGAACTGAGAGCCTCTGTGGTTGAAATGACTTGGCATTTTCAGATAAGCCCCTTTCTGAATACTGAATAGCTCCATTTAGAAAGTAGATCCAAGGAAGTTAGGACAGTTTAATGTGAAACCACTAAAAAAATAGGAAGGAGGCACATTCTAGCAGATTCATGATAGGTTACAAGACTGCACATCAGTATTTGGCATAAGTTGTACATCAGGGTAGGGAAAGTGTGGGGGGTGTGGCCCTTGGCACCTCATTTTGTGCCTCAAAATCCCCCAGAGTCAAATTTGGCCCCCAAATGACGTAAATGTCTTAATCTACATCTATTTGGTCCTTGTGGGTCCCACTACTCATCCACCCAAGAAACTCCTTTAAATCAGCTGGGTTTGGGTTGAATATCAGTGACAATGCATCCGGGGGGGATGACCCCCACTCCCTTTGCAGTTATGCAGCACACTTGTACATGAAGATGCACATGTAACAGATACCATGATTACTGCCTGCATGGAAACAACTCAGGCAGCTGAAACTCAATTTTTGCCAATTCCTTCTACTATTGCTATCCTCAATGCTATTTTCCATTCTGTTTAAAGATCCCCGAAACTTAGAGTAGCAGTTTTTCAGAAGGTATGGAGGACAGCAATGGATCAGCAAAGATCAAGTCTGTCTCCATACTCAAGCATTATGTGCTTACTGTTTGCAAAAAGAAGCAGTTGGATACAACCCATTTCAGCAAACAGGAAGCCTTTGGGGAAGTGGGGTTAAAGGCAGAGCATGAGGACTGTCATCCTATTAACCCATGTCTAATTGCTATCATTTAGTATTCAAAGGGAGCACCACCTCTGCAGATGGAAATTCCATGTTTCTGCTGTCTCATGGCCACTCATTGAAGGAAACACTTTTTTCATGCATTGTCACACCCATAATCTAGTTAGCTAAATTAGTGGTTCCCAAACTTTGGTCCTCCAAGTGTCCAAGTACCAGAAGCCCCAGCCAGCTAGGCCAACAGTCAGGAATTCTGGGAGCTGAAACCCAAAACATCTGGAGGGCCAAAGTTTGGGAATCACTGGGCTAGACCAAGGTAGGGAACCAGTCCATGATAATGAAGTACAATTTCCAACATCCTGAGATGCTGTGAAATACTTTGAACAATCAAGTACTTTGAATCACATGCCATAGTCTTCTGGGTGACAATGGATGAACCACTGCCACTAACGAAATCACCTAAAATCATACTGCCACATAAAACATTCAGTTATTATGACCATACACAGGACTGTGTAACTGAGGCTGAGGTATGACAGACTCCTTAAAGAAGGAAGTATCCAGACATGCTGTTAGATCAGTTTACAGCAAGGCCCTAAGCCCTTTTCCCATCCTCGCCAACTATTCAGATTTTTTAAAATGTCATTATAGTTTGTATCCAAAATTCAGCAGGAAAGCACTACTCTCATTATAGTAGTTGGAACAGTCAACATCACTGTTTGAAACTAGATGTACTATAGTCAATGGGATAATCAGCATCATATTAAAGTCAGTTTAAGTACACCTAAGGTCCACAATGTCCAGCAGCTGAGGAAAGGCCCTCTTCTCCATTCCAATTGCCACCACTATGTCCTCTGAGGGAAAGAGCAGCAGCCAGGCACAGCACCATCATACCTTGATTCCAGCAACCAATGAAAGGCCCTCCCCTTCCATACTTCAACTGCTATTTCTTTGGCTCCAGAGAGAGAACAAAAAAGCAGCATTGCTGGACTTAATCCCCTCCTCCGCTATGCTCCTCTTTTCCCTTGTGTTTCATGTCTCTTTAGATTGTAAGTCTGAGGGCAGGAATTGTCAACTTAACAATTGTAAACTGCTCATGTAAAGTGCAGTGTACACTGATGGCAATATATAAATAAATTATAATAATAATCAAAGTAATCTTGCCAAAAATTTTAAAAAGTATGGGTTGGTAGGGATTAATAATGACATTTAAATACATGGGGAAATGGTCTACTTTTAACTATTTTATGAACTTCAGAATAAAGGAGTCCACTAACTCCTGCTCTTTCCCCTTACAGTGTGCAGTCTTCAAACATCTGACCTACCTGAGAAGTAGCCCCCAGCCCTGCAGAAGTTGCCCACATGTAAACCAGAAATTTGAACAGCACTGCCTGTGGCAAGTGCTCTAACATTTTGCTCTATAACCATGAGGATTAAGAACTTATTTCCTGCACAGACAATATTAAAGCACGTCTGTAGCTGAATGGCAGTGCATATATTTTACAGGAAGAGGGCTAGCTCAGTCTCTGACACGACTATGTAGGGCTGGAAAGACTCCTGCTGAAATCCTGGGAAGTCACTGCCAATCAATGTATAGCAATAATGCAGAGTTAAATAGATCAATGATTTGGCTCAGCATAAGCAGCTTCTAGTCTTCTAGAACAGTTCCTCGGTTCCTATGGCAGGCGACAGATTTTACTTAGTGCTCTTGGGTTTTGACCTTCCTTTACCCATAAGATGGAACATTGTGATTCAAAATCTGCTAGGGTAACAGCGTTTTGCAAGGCATATGACACTGTCAGAAAGCTGTCAACACAGACTAGTCACATAAACAGACATATTTGGTGTAAGTAAAATCTGAATTTCTGGACTTTCAGCAAGTTAAGAGACTCAGAGTACATTTCTTGTTCACATAACTTCAGTGGTTTTATTTGAACACTTAGAAGATCCCAGGACACTACAGCCACACAAACCAATGTGCAACCCCAGAGGATAAACTTTCTCTCTCTCCAGGGGAAATTTTGTGTAATTTGTCTTCACTACAAATTGTTAAGCTCATACAAGCTGTTGTGGAAAGCAGGATTCACGCTCACGTGTACACGCACAAAGCTTTACAGTGACACACAAGGTGCAGCGTTCAGGTTTCTGAGGTTGAAGCAAAGAACGGGCCAGGAGATCAAACCTATTGACTAAAGGGGTGAGGCCACTCTGTTTGTTAGCCTGGAATGTGAAGTGAGGGCAGTGTTCAGTTGTTCTCCCGGCTGTACATGTGCTTCAGGAGATCTGCTACTCGGCAGCTGTAGCCATATTCATTATCATACCTATAGAACAAAAAGAAAATGATAAGCATTCTCATATCATCACAATCTTCTTATTCATACAATCAAAAAGTCCCTAGCAGCCTTCCACAGAATGTACTTCGTAGGTTACGAGAAAATTGAGATTCAAATCCTAAATGATGGCAAATTCACTGATTAATGTATCTATCTCCTCTAGCCACACTGTTTCTGATCATTTTAATAATGTTTTAGGCAATCAAATTACTCAGCTATTTGACCAAAAAGAATGCTAGGTTATCTTTTACTAGAAGTAACAATGCTACTCAAGGAAGGCAATTGTATGGCTACCCAAATCTCCTCTAGGGAAAGAATTCTCAGGCAACATGTCAACAACGTCTGTGTTGAAGAAGTGAGACAAAGGAAAGATCCCAGTTCATTCTTACCAGGAGATGAGCTTCACAAAGTTATCATTCAGGGAGATCCCTGCTCCAGCATCAAAGATGGAAGAACGATTGTCACCAATGAAATCAGTAGAAACAACCTGAAAGAAAGCCGATGGGATTTTGTTGCATACAGAATGCAACAAATACAAAGGGAAATGGACTCTGCAGTGAGTCTCAAGTCACCACTCTAATTCCTGGGTCAAGAATTTGCCAGAATTCCACATGGCACAAAAGGTAACCCACAATGATATACCAAAGGTGTTCAGTGGTTTAAATAGAACCTGTAGACATCTGGTGTCAAACGCACCAAGTCATTGCTAAGAACACAATTCGACTTAAGGCAAGAAATAATGTTCCTCGGAAATGAAAAATGAAAGGTTGCATCCCTTTCTTTCTGATAAAACTGCAACACGTTGGTTGAGCTCTATCTACAGCAAGTTCACTGACGTACTTTGGGTGTTTCCCACTTGAGCCATCATGTCCATCTGAGAATATTATCCACTTACCTCATCTTCTGTATATCCCAGGATTCCTGCCATTGGTCCTTTAGATGCCTTCTTGACAGCTTCTTTGATCTGAGCATAGGAGGCTGGCCTGGAGAGGCGGCATGTCAGGTCAACAACTGAGACATCACACACTGGTACACGGAATGCCATGCCAGTGAGCTTCCTGTTGAAGAGAAATTCAGTTCTTAAGATAATTGGGCCTGAATATTAAACTCTCCCCTTAGCACACCTGAACACTATGCACTACATTTCTTCAGAAAACTTAGACATCATGCCAGAAGTGCTGAAAACTGTCCTACCAAGGCCTACTAAATGCATTTTTATGCCAGACAACAAAACAAACTAGCATCAGCTCTCCCAAGTATTTGGCTCTTATCAGAAAGGTGATGCAGGAGAGATAGAGGAAGTGCTCTGGGTATTTAATGTAAAGATTTCAAGAATTCCTAGGATTAGAATGCTTGGCAATAACACACTTCCCACTCTTCTTCATGGGAACATGAAAGCACTATTACTGATAACTTGAAGATTATAAAGGTATTTCCTAGATAGCAAACAACTAGAATGCCTTCAAAGACCATGGCAGAAAGCCTCTTTGGTCATAACTAAGGTTGCATACCCATTAAGCTCAGGGATGACCTTGCCCACAGCTTTGGCAGCACCAGTAGAAGCTGGAATGATGTTCTGGTGGGCACCTCTCCCATCACGCCAAGCCTTGGAAGAGGGTCCATCTACAGTCTTCTGAGTGGCAGTATAAGCATGAACAGTGGTCTGCAACACAAGAAGCCAGTTTGTACAGAAACAGGCACAGAAGACATTTTGCAGAAGCATTGTTTTTGGTCTAACTAGCCACATCTCATGTTTCTCTGGAAAACTTCCTTTACATATAAAGCAGGAGTTTACACACAACAGTTAACAGATTCTGTTTAACTTTAGCCATATCTTGACTGATATGAAACCTGAAGATTGACTTGCATGTTAAAGTACTAAAGGTACCTGTTTTGTCTCTTTTGGTAATCAGTACACAAAATGCAGAAGCAATTTACAAAAGCTTTCCCATGCTGGTGCCCTCTAGATGCTCTGGACATCTAGACAACAACATCCAGACAACAACAGCCAATATGTAGTAACATGTACAGTGAGCCCTCATTATCTGCTGGGGTTTGGCTCCAGGATCCCCCATGGATACCAAACTCCGTGGATGGTCAAGTCCCATTATGTACTATGGCATACTAAAATGCCACCCCTTATATAAAACAGCGAACATCAAGGTTTGCTTCTTGGAATTTTTTCTTCCAAATATTTTAGAGCCATGGTTGGTTGAATCTGTGGAGACAGAGGGCCAACTATAGTTACATAACAGGACTTAATTTCCTAATATTTTTATTTGGAAGATTGGCATTTAAGGACTGAAGGACAGTTTTAACAATATTGTTCTGAAGTGTTCAACCATCATTTGTTTCTACATTGGGTTACTGAAAAGTGAGGATATGCCCCATTGCCCAAGAAATCCAACTTCTTCCTAATTAAAGGCAAACCCAGGAGTGAGAGCACTCAGGGTGTTGTCAGGAGAAAGTCCTGCTCTTGGATGCAAACTCCACTCCCATAGGAAATCTCAGGTTGCTCTTACCATAAGGCCCTCCACAATGCCAAAGTTGTCATGAATGACTTTGGCTAAAGGTGCCAGGCAGTTGGTGGTGCAGGAAGCATTGCTGAAAGACAATTAATACACATTATAATTTCAATTCTTGGATATTCTTTTATAAAGTGGCATATGCAATACAGCCCATTCATAAGAATGCCAGCTAGCCAACATGATGATTGAAACTTTGGTTGTATGCTTATACACGTACACAGAAATATCAACGAAACTTGCCCCACATAGATCTGCTTATCACTGCAACCCAAACCTCAAGTATTAACAAAACTTCCATGGACCATACCATCCTATCAGTGTTCTATTACATGAACAACTTGGGTATAAAATTCATACTCTGGGCTTCAACTGTTAGTGTCTGATTTGAAGATTTTTTTTAGAATCCAGTGTGCTTTCAAATTCCTAAGTAATCAAGATTTCCCTAAGCCTTTGTGGGTGTGTGGGGAATCTGCTATATATTCAGCACAAACACACACCAGCAATGTGTTTTGTAAAAACAAGAACAGTTTGTGGGGGAAGTAAGACTTTGCTCCTCATGGAATGACTTTTCCCACTATCTATCATCTGCTATGTTTCAAACAAGTTGAGATGCCCTGCATATATGTTGTGGTGCATAACTTATTTTCAAGTGAGCAGGATCCCCAGGAGTCTGGTCCTAAAGTGATATTATTGTAAAACACTTCTTCACCCCAGCCAATGTCTTACCTCACAATATTCATGGTGGATGGATCATACTTCTCATGATTGACTCCCATAACAAACATAGGAGCATCAGGGGATGGGGCACTCACCACTACTCGCCTGGCTCCACCATGCAGATGAGCCTATAGAAGAAGGAAGGTTTTAAGTCAGTCAAGTTCTGAAGATTCAATGCTACAAAAAGGCATTGAAATAAGATTGAAATATATCAGATAGTCAGAGAGCCAATAATAGACTGCATGCTCCAACACAGCAGGCATTAGGCCAGTTCATTTAAAACCAAGTATCTATTGGGATAACCCAGTATACCTTCATGAGTGATCCCTAGCACTACTTCTCTTTGCTCAGCAAGCTACATTTGTGAAACCTCCAAATACTTACTGAAGCTTTTTCAACACTGAGGAAGACTCCAGTAGACTCCACTACATACAGAGCTCCTGCATCTCCCCAAGGGATCTCATTTGGCTTCATGCTGTGAAATACAAGATTGTAGCACTTTTATCAGGAGCTGTCTAACTGACGTGTGCTGAAGCAAATTTATTGTGTGGAGGCACAACGAAAACTCCCAGAAACAATTAGCAATCAAAGTAGACATGCTTCTATAAACATCTAGTACAATTTAACCAGTGACTTAACATCCAAATACATTTCCTTATTCACATGCACACACACACCAAGTCCAGAAAAAGCAAGAACCTGGTATGCTCTGCTAAGACATTACGGGAGGGAGGAGCTGGCCTCCCCCACCCCATCCCACCCCACCCCAAACACCTGTGTGTTGTTGCTCAAAAGCAAGGTGTTGTACAGTAACCAAGTCTTATATCAATGAGGGGATTGATGTATCCAGAAAACAAACTGGTGTTTTCATACACACAGTGAGAACAAAATGCTAACACCTCAGCTTAACTATCTCTGGTACATCAGCAAGCTAAATAACGAATCAGACGTAAGACAGATTCACAATTACCATTGATTTACTTCTATGACAACAAGGAGTCTATTCACTGTGGGGGGATTTTATCCAGTCCTTCCTCCAAAGATAACAGGTCAATTTGTCTTTTCTCATAATTGTCCTGTTAGGTATACAAGACTGAAAGACAGTGACTCAGTGAACACCAGTAAATTGCATGGCAAACCAGGAATTTCAATCTAGGTTTCTCTAGTCTACACTGACCATTCTACCTTTGTAGTTCACATTTATAACTTCAATGCTTTCTTGTGGCCAGTTTTAGGGTTAGCACCAAAGAACTAGTCAAAAGTCTCAGGAGCTTTCTACAGGTCTCTAACCAAGAGCTGACTCAGCCTCAGAACACTGTCCCTTTTATATCCGTCCCCACTTACCATTGGAACACAGAGATTTTTGAGCCATTCACAACTAGTTTGCCACCATCAGCCTTCACCTCTCCTTTGAAACGTCCATGAGTGGAATCATACTTGAACATGTAGACCTAAGTAGAAACATAGGCATCATAGAAAAACATATTAGACTAGATTTTCTATTTTATTTATTTGATTTATATACCTCTCTTCCTTTCAAAAGGGCAACATGACATCTTATGTTTTTAACAAGAAACAAGAGGCCTATGAAGATAGTACTGGGACTGTAACCATTACTCTACTACACTGTGAGTCTGATATCCATGCACTGGCATCATATTTCCATAGGGCCTTATACATATTGAGTCCAATTTGTACCCTCTGATATTATCAATCTGATTTCATATGCTTCACACTAGGGGTGGGAAACCACTTCAGGCCTTGGGGCTGCACATGCCATTTGCTTGGTCATGGGAGGACCACACCTCTTCCCCAATTCCCCCCAAATTATTCATTACTTGAAAATCACACACACCACCAAAGGTTCATGAGAGATAATTTTGTCATGTTTTAAGGCTCTCTGAACTTGTATTGATCCAAATGAGGCCTTTTTTTCCCTCAAGCAGGAAGTGCTTCCAGTTTGGGAGGGAAAGCCCTCTCCTTGTCCTAGAATAGCCTGGGAGGCAAAAACATGGCAAAATTATCCCCCATGGCACCTAGAAGGTTTGTGGGAGCTTTTGCAGCCCAAAAATGGGAGAGGAGCTGGGGTACAGCACTCACTGCTGCTTCACACCTATATGCATTGCATAAGCCCCTTTGCAAATGTGATATCCATGTCCAGGTATAAGACGCACCAAAAGATGTGTGTAAAGTGGAAGAGAGACAGCTGATGCAGTTCTGGTTCTCCACCACTATAATACAGACAACAAGGAACAGACTATACTCTCTAAGGCTCAGTTTAAACGGTATAAAAAAACCGTGAAGAATTCGCTAAGAGTTCTAATTGTTTACATGTTTTGCGACTCTAAATCGCCTCTTTCAGAAGGAGGGGTGGGAAAAAACCCATCTGTAGCGTATTTTAGGACTTCGTATTTTTTCCCGTCTTTTTTAAAAAGAACCGAAAAGTATCGCTTAACCGATGATGTGAACTACCTTTGCGTTTTTAAATCGATTCCTTAAAAAGTACTGGAACCGCAGAGCTTTGCCATGATTGGTTGAACTCACCAGGGAGGGGTTTGGACAAGGAGGGGATGGAGGAAAGATCCATCCACTGTTGTTTCCAGCCACGGAAAAGACTGTGAGAGCTGTGTGTGTGTGTGTGTCTTTCCTCCCTCACTCCTTGGTCTCTTCGAGCTTGTCTGCAGCCAGCTGAAGAATTCCTTTCGTCTCTGTGTGAATGTTCTTCATCTCCCCTTCCTCCCTCCTCCCTCTCTCTCCCTGTATGCTCCACCAGCTGATCTATCGACAGATCGTTGTTTTGTGTGTGCATGTTTGAGCACGCTCGCTCACAGTACTGGCATGAGAGAGGGAGAAAAAACAGTCTACTGACATTGGAGAAATGCACAGCAGAGAATTCTTTTCCTACCATCCTCTGTCATTAATCCTTCCCACTTCCTGGTCTCCCTGCTTTTTAGTTGCTTTCTGGTTTTCTCGCTGAGATCAAACTGTGAAACGTGATACTTTGCTTTGTATACAAATCCCTTCTGAGGAACGCCTGCAATTAAAGCCCTTTCAGAGGAACTATTCCCCCCAACAAGCCCCTCCTGCTTCAACTGTGTGTGTTTTCAGTGAGTGGCTTTAAGAGGCAGGCAGGCACGCCCCCTGCACCTTTGCCATCTGAACTGAGAAGCGAAAAAATAAACAACACAACAGATCCCCTATAACTCATATGAACTATCCGTCACTGCTGCGAAAAAGCGCTAAACCGCAAATTGCCGCATTAAAAACTGTCGTTTAACTGACCCCCTAGGAGTGGTTTTTATAACCTGCAGATCTACTGCTGTTGTCAAACTTTATTTCACCTATGAAGCAAAGACTATTCACTGTGGGTGGACAGAAGGTAGATTAGCATTTACCAGTAGATCACTGGGTGATTTGCAATAGATCCCCAAGGATTTTACCATGAGACCCCAAGTTTAACTGAAACAACAAAGGAGATCTGCAGCCCCTTCTAAATTAAGGTGCAGAAATAAAAGAATACCAAGAGGGACAGGCAGAAGTGGATCAGAGTGGATTCTTAACTGACTGGGCTCTAAGTTGAGTCCTGGTACTTTAAATAAATTCCTTGGTTGGCTGTGAGTTCAGTCCCTTTTTCCTTAATTCTAAGAGTATAATCCCCTGCCCTTCCAAATCCACTATTTAGCACCTGTCTCTGATTGCTGCCTTGGAATTCTAGCAAAAAAAAACAAAGTAAATTTCATAGGTCTGAAGTCTACCTACCCCTGGCCTAATTAGTGCTCATTGCAATCAGTTCCTACCCTTTTTTCATCTCCCAGTGGTTCATAAACACCTGATCTCTATGTCTTGATGCAGTTTTGTGTAAGATAGTTTGGTTTGTTTGTACAAGAGCAGACTAGCAGAAGATAGGCAGTAACAACTGGGCAGTTTAGTATTGCGCACCCACAGGTAAAGTAGAAAGTACTTTATTGTCAGATCAATTCAGTCTCTAGAAACACATTTGCCCCATGAACTAGATTATATAATTCTATGACTCTACAGCTGCTCACTTTAGTTCAGCTGTCTGCATAAAAGCCCCCGATCCTCGTCTATCAGGAAAACACTACAGGCTAAGCACTGCTAGAATTCTGGGCATTACCATGTAGTTGAGGTCAATGAAAGGATCATTGATAGCCACAACTTTGATCCCCTTCTCGACGCAGGCTCGGAGGACCAAGCGCCCAATACGTCCAAATCTGCAGAAACAAAGAAGTCAACTTATTAGAATAGCAAATGTCCCCACCAAACCCCTTCTACATAATTTTGTAAAACAGAAGAGATTATTTGCACACACAAATTTAACATAGAAACAATAAATAACACATATCAAATCCAAAGAATACAATTAAAGATAGAAATAAGATGATAATATATTAATAATAGATACAAAGCAAATTGCATTCCTAGGATTTTAAATTAAATTGTTAAAACCTATTTTAAAAGAAAAAAACATACTAAAGGAGACCAAAATATGTATTTTACTTTTAGATCACAAGCAGATGATTACTAATATGTTTGAACAGTTGCATACCACAAAAAGGGAAAGAAATTATAGTATAGTAGGTCTTATCCAGGAAATTATGAAGTCTCCCTCAGGATTAAAAGGGCTATTTCTCAGTGAAACCAACAACTTTCCTCAAGTCATACTAAGTTCAAGCCTTTGCTAGATGCCTGCAGGCAATTGCCTCCACTGAAGTTTAGATCAACAGGCATTCAAAGCCAAGACATATCAGGCTCTTTGTTTTTACACTATTAGCCTCCTAGTTAACCGATCTGGAAAATAACAGGAACAGAAGTACAATCAGAGAACTGTTCCAAAAGCTACATGAACTGCATCATGGCAACAGTGTTCAAGACACAGTTTTAACAGTGCGTGTTCAGAGCAGAGGTTTCTAAACTGTGTTCCATGAAACACCGGAGTTCATAAGAACCAGTTATCCTAATAAGTAAGTTAAGAAAATAATTAATTTTTTGTTACAGCACTTTGTTATGGTTCCACCTTTTCCACTGTTGACATTTATTATAGCAGAAGATAACTCTGTATCTATTGGTAGAGCACAGGATGATAGAGTAGTTACAGTTCCCAAGGTGTTTAATTGTAGCAACATAGGACTTTTTCAGACAACCTTAAATCTGTCAGGAGACGTCGGGAGAGGTATGCGGCTATCTCGCGGCAAGGGTCCTTTTCGGACGCTGCCATCCCTCTCCCAGCATCGTCCATGTCAGTTCCGTGTCCGATCTATTGCAACCGCGCCATTTTTTACTCACAGAAGTTGTCCGTGAATAAAAAATGGCAATAGATCGGACATGGAACTGACATGGACGATGCCAGGAGAGGGATGACAGCATCCAAAAAGGACCCCCTGCCACGGGATAGCCGCGTACCTCTCCTGACGTCTTCTGCCAGATTTAAGGTTGTCTGGAAAAGTCCATAATCTCCCCTCCCACACTGGCCTCAAATGAGAATTTCTCATCTGCAGCAATACAAATATAGGTTTATGTTCGTATATCTAGGTTATCCTAGAGTGTTGTTCATGAGGTGGATGAGGAAATTGGCTATACCTCCAATCCACTAATAATCAGCTTCAGGATCCTCCATTCCATGTGTGGGCAACTGTTGTCCTCCAAAGGTTGCTGGACTGCAACTATATTTTGCCACTAGCTATCTTCACTAATGCTGAGGGGAGTTGCAGCCCAACAACATCTAAAAGATCCCAAGTTGCCCACCATTGCATGGGTTCCACTGCAGGCTTGAGGCAGGGTGAGTGGCTCTTCAAGCCAAAAAGATAGTATGAAAAAAGCTCCTTGATGGTTGAAGGTTTAGAAGGCAGTATTTAGCAAGAATGTGTCATCCCTCTCCATTTACAACCTGCCAGCTTAGCACGGGTGCTCATATGATTCAAATTGCAAGCTTCTGGTTGCAAAAGCTCTTCTGATTTAAGCCAGCAAGCTGTATTCCGACCACGGGCTTTTGAGAACAGGTTCCATTCCTTCCTATACAACTCTGTTACAAATTATAAACAGTAAGAAAGCAGTTCCTTTCACAGTGAGCCCTCCAGATCTGCAGTCTCTGGATCCATGAATTCAGCCAACCATGGATCACCATGCGGGTTCCGGTTGCCGCCATTTAATAACATGGGGCACAAAGTCTAGGAACCAAAGCCCCGCGGACCTGAAGGGCCCACTATATTTTGATCAGTGAAGTGACATTTTCAGTGAGAAGCCAAAGGAGTTATTTCAGTTGACCATTTGATGACCAAGAATCATATCATTAAAAAAAAAAAAAAATACAAATCCAGACCAAGCAGGAGAGGGGGAAAAATCTTACCCATTGATTCCAACAGCAAATTCAGCCATACGTTTCTGAGGTGGCGGAGGTGGTGGAGGAGGTGGTGGTGGCGGAGGAGGAGCTTCTGGTTCTGGCTCTGGGGTAGGTGGCTCTGGGGTAGGTGGCTCTGGCTCTGGGGTTGGTGGTGCAGGCTCAGGAGAGATTTTTGGAGGAGACCCTTCACTGATTTCAAGCCTGCAAGAAGTCTGAAAATAAGCATACTGGCATGGACAGATACAGGCACAGAGCCTATCTATACACTATTTTTAAATGGGTGCAACTCATTCCTTCTTCCCAGGAATTTTAGGCAACTCAAGTGCTAGAAGGTACTTGGGACCTCTTAATTCTCAGCATCTCCCCTTTACTGTTCTCAATGTCTTTTGTGGCAGGTGGAGAAAGTATAATTAAAATGATATAAGTATCATACAGGCTATTCCATATATGATCTTATCCATGCTTTTCTCAAGCATTCCCAATTTTTCACCAGTAACACAATTGCTGAAGTAGCCAGACAGCCACATTTTGTATTCTCAGGGTTTCTATAACAAGTTTGGACTTAATTTTATCTATCCAAGGTGTGTTTATTTCTCTTCCCAAGCAATGTTGATATACAAGATTCTTGACTGTTATTTGGAACACCACAACAAAATAAGAGAGACATCATACTTCTTTTGCCTTACTTTTTTTTAAAATTTAGTTATTTATACCCCGCTCTTCAGCCACAAGGCTATCAGAGCGGCTTACAAATTGTTTTAAGCAATAGCTATTTACACATCTACACTGCATTAAGCAGTTTCCAATGTGTGTTAGCTAATTGCCCCCCACAAGCTGGGTACTCAATTTACCGACCTTCGAAAGGATGGAAGGCTGAGTGAACCTTGGAGCCCGCTGGAATCGAACTTGCAACATGGTGGCTTGCAGTACTGGCATTTAACCACTTGCGCCACTCAAGAGAACAGTCACCAGATGCAAACTGTGGGGTTCTTTGGTTAATAGATAGAGTGGGATAATGAAACAAAAAGCTACATGCTTGACATAATGTTATTTGCTGAATTGTTTTTTAACATTTGTATTATTATTTTACTGTATTTTGTTTGAATTCATGCTGTAACCCACCTTGGGTCTGGCATTATGACAAAAAGGAAGATATAAACTAAATTAAATTCAAATAAGTAAGCCAGTCTGGAAGCATATTCTCAATAGTGTGTTAAACTGATTTGCTGTCATGGTTTATACAAATTCAAATCAAAGGCTGGATTGTGCACCACAGTGAGTGGATGGCAACTGTGGCCTCTTTTCATTCTCCAAGCCAGACTTGCAGAACTTTGAATTGATTTTTGCTTGGTGTTGGACTACTCCTAATACTTTTAGAAGTCAGAACTTGAAGCACTAAAAGAAGGACCAGACAGTTGACTGACTCAGCATTCACATCACTGTGTCTGTGTCTTATTATGATCACAGGAAAAAGCTGGGCTCACTTTCTGAACTAAAAAAAAAATTAAAAATTCAGCCTCTCCTGTTTTTATGTTGTACAGTATTTTGTTCACAGCCAAACTTTTCAGATCCAAATGTTTTACATCTGACAAGTTTAGTTCCTTACATGTAAAAATTACAGTGAAAATATTATTACTGCGACAACATCATTACCGTTAGTCATTATTTTTGGTGAGCCACGCACAGAGGAACCAGACTGATGTGAACACAGTGACAGTTGCCAATGTGTTGTGTCTTGTTATGTGGTTTTCCTTGTACCAGGCAACAATATTCCAGTTAACAATTCAGAAGATGTTTGGTTGTACATTTCAGCATAAGTACATTGTAACCATCACAGTACCTAGTAAAGTGGTGTTCCTATTACTGGTAAAATGTATAAATTACTGCTGAAAATGGAAACAGAGGCAGACCAAATTAAAGAATGCATGATCAAATGTATTCAGAATGTTGGCCATAATATACAAATGGTTCAATGAGAGAAAATGTGGTCAAAGGGTTGAAAGTTACAATCTTTAAAAGAAAAATACTATTAGATGATGTGTTGTTGGTATTTAACTCCAGAGAGATTATAAAAAATGGATTCAGATTCATAGTTTAATCTATGACATTCTGAAGATTAAAAACTCAACTGAAGCCAGAACTCTTTTTTATTGGGACTGTTGGAGGAAAAAATCAAGAAAAAACATGGAAGAATTATACAATATATGATTACAACAGGTAGGCTGTTATACATGCAGAAATCGAAAGTTACGACTGTTCAGACACAGGAGGTCTGGTTGATGAAATTGTTTGACCTTGTTGAAATGGGTAAGTTAACTACTTTAATTAGAGAAAAATCAGTAAGTAGTTTTAAGAAAGACTGGGAACCAGTAATTAGTTGGTGTTTTTTTTTCAGGATCAACGGGAAACTGTCTACAGTGGGATTTGATGATTAATAGGTTCAAATAAGTTGCAGAAATTTAATATAAGATGCTTAGTCACAGAGGAAGTAAAAATATTGTCTCACATATAGCCATCGGTTGTAAGTTACTATAGCATTTTTCAATAGCTTTGGTGGAGATCCTTACACAGTTGTATTACTTAATAAAATATTTATTGTTGTTATGTGACATCAAGTTGGCTTTGATTCATGGCAAACCTATGGATGAAAGGCCTCCAAGTGATCCTGTTCTTAATAGCCCTGTTCAGGTCTCACAAACTCAGGGCTATGACTTCCTGGATTGAGTCAGTATTTATATCCCACCCCTTAACAAAAGATCTGGAAAATCAAAAGAACCCAGTCAGGCCATGATGCCTAATCTTCAAAAGGCTTAATAAAAAGCCCCATTTTAACCTGGTGTCAAAATGAAGCCTATCTCAGCACAAATCAAACCTCCACGGAGATCACCATAGTGGATCATCCTAGAAAAAAAGTTCAATTTCCTGCCCCAACATGCATTCTTAATTTACTGTAGAGAATGAATAAGAGCCTTTTATAGCACTACATTGTGAATATGCTGGCCTAATATTATGTTTTTATAATATATAAATCAAAAGATCTTACCACCACTTGCATTAACTGCACTGACTCAAAAAGAAGATAGATACACGTAAATTCCATCAGAAGCCCTTTTGAGAGATTTGCTTACCTGAAAACTTTGACACTAACTGATGTGCTACCCTGCTCCATTGTTGGAGAGCTACTGCGTGAGTTCATTTTGCTGGCTGACCTATCTACCGTTTCTCTACCTAGAAATACTGAAATAGGATTTCAAGAAACTTGTTAACTCATATTCAAGACATTTGCTAACCTCTATTCAACTAAGCTTACTGTAACCATTTTCATACACCTTTTTTCTGCATCATTTTTTTTTATGCCTTTCAAAGCTGGTCCTCACATTTACCCGATTAAAGGCAATGTGATCAAGAACATCTTCTAAATCTTAGATAGTCAAACATTTTGTAAGTATATTACTGGGCTGAACATATGAGAGTGCAGATTACTTTCAAGACTATAAATAAAAACCAGTTTCCAGTAACACCAGTAAATAAACCTTTGGAATGGGACTGGAATTCAAAATGAATTGGCAGATCTCACCAGTTACCTTCAATTGGACTATAATCTAATTCTATTCTGAGCAGATGAGGGCAGCTTTGTTAAAAGCATCTCTGTGGGGATTAGAAATATCAACAGTGTAATATCTTCTTGCCTACTTGAAGATCATGAAATAGCTGTTAATTGTATTATTTTACAGTACTTGCCTGCAGTAGCGGTATCTGACACAGAAGTTACCACATTAGCTGCCATATCCCCATATTTTCAACTTTGTGCTATGTCTATTTTGTACTTCAATAGCCTACACATGTACCTGAAATTGTGGTATTTTTGCACTGTGGGATGTGGCAAAGTGCTCGACAAGTCAATACACAGTGCTTCTGCTCAGACTCAAAAGCAAATGTTGAGGTCACACATTGAGAGAGCAGAACATCACTTTTTCAATATAGTTACATAATGATGACCCTCTTCCTTTTGTGTTTCTAAACCCTATCTGCACTTACCAGAACTCTGCAACTATACTTTATGTATTACTGGTTCCATCTGTATTGAGTCTAAGCTACATGATTTAATAATAGAAAATATGTGGTCTCTCACAGACAGGTATTTTACAAGATGATGGGCAAAATGAGGCCCTCCAGGCATTATAACACTATAACTTCCAGCAAAAGGTTAACTATAAATTATTGTACAATACCAGAGCAAGATTCTTGTAACACGCTTGAGGTGGGGGTTCAAGAGTTTCAAAATTTGCTGCTCTGGATTCTCGTTTGCCACCAGATTATGAGCTACATCAACAGCCCAGGATGTGGTTGACATGTCCCACTTAAGTGGCAAATTCCTAATTCACCCCAGGTTTCTGTTACGAGAAGTCCAATTGCTAAACTTATTGGTTTATGTACAGACAGGCAGTAGGAAATAACCAAGAAATATGAATAAGTAGGGGAGAGATCACTATAAAAACAGCTTAAGATTTTTCATATCTCTGCCTGAAACAAGATAGTTTGGTAAATGTTGGCATCAGATATCTGCCCTCCATCATAATCATAGCTCACTACTTTGACCTTGAACAAGATCACCTTGCTGTCATAGATTAGCTGACATTTGGTTATTTAGAAGAGTGTGCAACTCCAAATTTTCTAGGTTTCATACTGCTCTGCTACAGCATCCTGACTGTCAGCTATCTAGCTTTCTACCCATAAACTACAGTAAGTTAGTGAGTGAGGCTCCTAGCTCTAGTAATTCTGCAAAGAACCAGCATACCAAACTATGCTATAGTTGTGGTCATGTTGTCCCAAGCAAAGATACGGTATATTAAAATGAGTCAAGTCAAGTTAACTAGTTTTTAAACAAAAAACATTTTTCACGGACTTAGTCAAGAGGTTCTTCCTTGGTGATAAAACACTTATTTTCCTCTAACACAGCATATCATAAAAAATCTGGGCAGCCACTACCGGATGAAGCAGAAGCCATTTTATTTTGATGCAGGCAGCTCACCTTCACAGTTCCACAGAAATATTTCTCGCCTACTCTATTCTAACACTATTTTAAGATCCTTGACACCCAACATAGTTCTGGAACTTAGTTTACAGATGTGGTTATGCCATCTCACAACAATCTACAGTGAAATAATATAATTTGTACCCTTACAAAAGGGTACAACCTCCTCTTGCAACAATGTTTGCACTTCACAAAACATCTACAAAAAATATGTTGATATACATAAGAAAAAATAGGATTTTTCTCCTGTTTTCCTTACAGATCTAGATCTGCAGGTTTATGAAGCATTCATGATTGTAACAAATATGTGAAACTGCTTGGAAGTGTATGATAGCCACAGCAGATTGGCAAAACTAGCATTAGTTCTAGCCTGGCTAGCTAACTGTTGCTTCATCATCATCCTGACTGTGCAAAGATGTAATGGATCAGGGTAGAAAAAATTATCTATTACCAACAAGAATATGTCCTCATTGTACTGCAGGCATCCATTTGCTGCAGTGACACTTAGCGGCCAGGAGCAGAGCGCCATATCTACCAAGAGCGCATTAAGCGGACACCACAGCCCAATGTAGCCTCAGCACGTACTCACAGCCTCTGAGCATTTTACAACCATCACATCCTAGCTGCAGTGGCTGTGACCTTGAAAGAGTCAGTGGCTTGTTCTAGTCCTTTCAGTTAGTTGCATCTAAGCTCACTGAAATCAATAGGTTTATACACATCTCGTGCTAGCTACTTATGTTCCAATGGTAAATTTCTCAGTATCTGCCTGCTATAACCATGGTAACAGTCAGCATCCAGATTTTCAGTAACAGAACAGGTTCCCATCTCTCTACTATCACTAAGAAAACCAATACCATACATTTTACTTCCGACTTCCCACAAACCCAAACAAGAAGTCTATTCAATTTATGCTTTAGCTCAAGTTGCATATTTTCCTGCTTGTTGCTTGTGGGAGTTGAGCGCAAAGTAACAACTGTCTGCTCACAGTAGCAGTGAAGGACAAAATCCAATTTTAGTCCCACCTAGAACAGACCTATTGAAATCAATGGAACTTACTGAGGCATAACTAATATTGTAATCATTCCAATGGCTCTACCTTTAATTGGGACTAAAACTGGATAAAGGTATTACAGTTTTAACCAGACATTCTATACACAAAGATCTATTCTGTGTATGGTCTGCTTTGCTAGATGGAGAGGAGATCATTCTTATAATGGTGCAATATACAGGCTCATTCTCAGAACAAATGCACAGTCATGCAGCTTGGTTCCAATGGTGGGGAGGGGAGGTTATTCTCCCTCCCCATTATGGTATTTGTGAGGAAGTGGCTTTTCTATTCCTGAAATCCCTGCGGAGGCATCTTGGCCATCTTTCAGCTGCTGCTCTTTGGAGCGTGCCTGCCTGCACGCAGAACATCACTGCTTCCTAATCTCACCGATGAGACAGTCACATGAACATGACAGATCCATATTATTGCCAGTTAATCTGAAAGCAAGCAACCCGCTCATAGGCTTGCTTCTCTGTCCTCATAAAAATCCCAAAGCATTAAAATAAGTTGTCCAGCCAAGGTGGAGGCAATGTATGTAAATACCAATAGCTCCTTCTCTCACCTGAAATTAATACTGCAAGGCAGAGCCCTTTTACTATCGAGCTGTAGTTTATTTTGATTTTTGTAACTTATCTATGGGAAAATATGTGTATTTTCACCCAGCCTTTTCCCTCAAAACCTCCGAGTTAAAAAGAATGAGAAATAGGGGGGAAATTTGGCAATCTGGGCTTAGATCTGCTGTAGAATGGAGAGGAAGGAAAAACTACTAGTATCTGCTTTCTTTAAATTCCTGTAAGAAATGACAAAGAAGGATGCTTCCTCCCTTGTGTAAGAGAAGGATGAGGACAGAAACCAAGCATCCAACACTCGTATAAAATGGAGATGTTCAGGCCCAGCTCTCCCGTTTTTTGACGCAGTTGCATTTCTAGAGAGATCCATGATACAGAAAAAGGAGATAAATCAGATAATTGAGCACCATCATCTCCCACTTTCAGGCCTTCTCTACCAGTAACAGCTCACTGTTTCTCCTCATCAAAAGAGAAATATTCAATGCGCAGCTTCCTTCCAACTATAAACACTCTTAAGATTTTCCTAACAGTGTCCTTGCTATTACAGATATGGTTTTCTCCCCCTTCTTTACTAGACTCCCAATCAGCCACCGGATCCCAAATCAACCCAAACTAGGATTCCACAATCCTTACACAGCATCCCACACCCCGCCCTCCAGATCGTCACAACAAAGTCATCACAACACTCTCCCCCCCCCGCCCCATACATGTTCTACCAAGCCCCCTAGACACTTTCCAAACTCCAGTCTGCAAATCTACTTACAATATGCCCTAGAAATCTGTCCCTGTCTAGAGGTCCACACCCCAGGACCCTATCAGCCTCCAGGGGAGCTTTCCGCAATAACACTGCAAAGGAAAAGTGTCCTTCTACTGTGTGGATGACTCATTCCTCTTGACCTGTTAAATCCTCCAGCCTTTTGTTGCGAAAAGCATTGCAAAAAAATTGCATGCCCTCTCACTAAGAGCATCACCACTCCCTGACATGTAGCCCTCTCCTCCACTTTGCCCTATGCCTACCTTGCCCCCCTCCACATATGTTTGTAAAACTCGCTAGACACCATCAGTCAAGGGTTTTCTTAAGCAATTAGCAAAGGATATAATCCCTTATTCTGAAATACACTGGTGCCTCCTCTCACTACTATTCTCTCCCTGCCCCATTTGTGTCACCAGCCTCATTACACTTCAGGCATCTGGTAGAGCAGTGGTTCTTAACCTGTGGTCCACAGACCCCCCCCCCAGGACATTCTCACAGGGGGTCCATGAAGGCTTAAAGGCTCTTCAGCCTACATGACAGCCTACATACAAGGCAAAGACTGACTTGGCTTGACTTGCGCATTGCTGTTCAATCTGCTCCAGCCACATATTTGCAGGAAGAAGCAGGAGAAAAGTCTTCCTTACCCTCCAGTGCCTCTGAAGAAAGGGTTAATTAATGGTGTAATATTATTATATATTACTCTGCCTGCAGTAGAGTGGCCACATGACAGGAGCCAAAGCAAAGGCTGGCTGGCTTGACCTGCGCATTGCCATTCAATCCACTGCAACTTCCAGGAAGAAGCAGGAGAAAAGTCTTCCCCTCCAACGCCTCTGAGGGGAGGGTTAATGAGTGGTGTAATTGTATTATTATTATCAGGTAGTGTTGTTGTTGTTGTTGTTGTTAGGGGTTTAAATCTTGAGTTAAACCTTGGGGGTCTGCAGCAACAAAAGATATTTAAAGGGGTCCCTGGTAAAGAAAAGGTGAAGAGCCACTGCTTCTTATTATTATTATTATCATTATTATTATTAGAGTTTTCAATCTTGAGTAAAGCTCTGGGGATCCCGAGCAACAACAAACATATTTAAAAGGGATCTGCAGCAACAGAATATATTTACAGGGGATCCCTGTTAAAGAAAAGGTGAAGAGCTACTGATTGTTATTATTATTAGAGCTTTAAATCTTGAGTTAAGCTTTGGGGGGGGGCGAGCAACAACAAAAATATTTAAAAGGGGTCTGCAGCAACATAATATATTTAAAGGGGGTCCCTGTTAAAGAAAAGGTGAAGAGCTACTGATTATTATTATTACTATTAGGGTTTTAAATCTTGAGTTGAGTCCTGGGGGGCCCCAGTAACAACAAAAATATTTAAAGGGGGTCCCTGGTAAAGAAAAGGTTAAGAGCCACTGTTCTAAAGGCACCAGATTCCCATCTGATCTTGAAAGCTAAGCAGGGTCAGCCCTGGTTAGTAGTTGGATGGGAGACGACCACCCCTTACTGTCCCCACACAGACGGCCGACCCTCCTCTTTTCTTCAAGCTCCCGAGCCTCCATCTTCCCTAAATACGTTCCCTTCTTCCCTAACCCTAAGTTTAGAGCCGGCTCCATCCTCCCCACCCACCTTTCAGCAGCTCACCTATTAGCGTCTTCCAAACGAGAACCCGCGTAGCGTAGAACAAGCCGAGCAACGGCCGGACCGCCGCTTATATACCCACCGTTCCGTTGCCAGGCAACGCCTTCCTCCCCCTCCCACCTCCATCCCCAGCTGTTATCTCTGAATAGCCACGCCCCCGCTTCTCTTCAAGCGTGCGCTTGCAGCAGCTCCGCGCGCGCGTCACCTTCCTCTGGCTTAGCCGGAACGCGCGTGCGCAGCACACCAAACGCTCCGCCGCAGCCGCTATCAAGGTTATTATCTTCGCCGGCTGCCTTCGACGACGCAGCGCGTGACCAGGCGCAGACGGGGCTGGGGGGGGGGGAGTGGTACCCAACCGGCTCAACAACGGCCACAGGGGGGCGCGCGCGCCTTTTCTCTCTTCCACACATGCGCAGTTGTCGCATGGGAGCAGCTTCTGGCTGAATGCACCTGCTGTTGCTCAAAAAAGAGGCGAGACAAAGGGGAGTGGTGGAAAGACACATTACGCAAGTGCTTCTGGGAGTTATAGTTTTCTGGGAGTTATAGTTTTCCTTTTTATTATTATATTTTTTCCACCGTTACAATCACAACTGCTGATGCTCAAAGAGGAGGTGAAACAAAGGGGAAGGGGGGGAAGCACAGTGTGCAAGTGCTTCTGGGAGTTATAGTTTTCTATGCATTATAGTTTTCCTTTATTATTATTATATTTTTCCACCGTTACAATCACAACTGCTGATGCTCAAAGAGGAGGCGAAACAAAGGGGAAAGAGGGAGGGAAGCACAGTGCGCAAGTGCTACTGGGAGTTATTTTTTCCACCATTACAGTCACAAACATTTATTGACAGTATCTTGCATATAATATAATATGAATGCACATGCTGATGCTCAAAGAGGAGGCGAGACAAAAGGGAAGGGGGGAAAGACATAGTGTGCAAGTGCTTCTGGGCATTATAGTTTTCTGGACGTTATAGTTTTCAGTGCCATTCTTCCATGGTGTATCATCAGGACATCTTTGCACCTAAGAAATCCTGTGCATGTAAGGAAATCAAGTGTACTGTGTTACAGGTAGAATCATAGAGACCACAAAGGTCATCTAGTCCACAGATGGCCATACAGCCTCTTGTTTAAAAACCTCCAAAGAATTCATCTGATCCTGGAAGCTAAGCAAGGCCTGCCCTGGTTCATACATGGATGGGAGACCAACAATGAACACCAGGTGCTGTAGGCTACAGAGGAAAGCAATGGCAAACCATCTCTGAGTATTCCTTGCCTAAGAAAAACCTATGAAATTTGTGTGGTCGCTGTAAGTCAACAGGTGACTTAAAGGCACACAGTCTAGAGAAATCCATGGTCCAGAAAAAGGAGATAAATCAGATCACTGAGCACCATCATCTCCCCCTTTCACACATGACCAGAAAGAGGTAGAAGCAAGAGGAGACCAAAAAAATGCAAAAAAACATGAGGTAGGTTAAGTGGAACAGAGAGATGTACATTTGTCCCTTCATATTTGCTGGGGTTTGGTTCCAGGACCCCCCGTGGATACCAAAATCCGTGAATACTCAAGTCCCATTATATGCAATGGCATAGCAAAATGGTGTCCCTTATATAAGATGGCAAAATCAAGGTTTGCTTTTTGGATTATTATTTTTTTAAAGAATATTGTCAAGCCATGAATACTTAAATCCGTGGATATCAAATCTGTGGATATGGAGGGACATCTCTCTGGCTTTTCTTCGCAAACGAAGATTCAGGAAGGACTCATCCCGCGCTTTCTGCAAGCGTGCTGATGACTAAAAAGGCCAATCCGAGATAAAAGTCCGGTTGCAGAAAGCAAGAGGGTCTCCTTGGGTGATATTTCTGGGTTGTGATTCTTTCTCCATTGTCGTTTCTCTTCAAGACTTGTTTGGCGGGAGTTCTCAAATAAGGCTGCAGCATTGTGGATAGTGCATCTCCATGCCTCCTGATGTGAGGCCAGGGCGGACCATTGTTGTAGTCTGGAAAAATTCTCTTTTGGAAGCTCTGATAGAAGTGCATTTTAATACCAGTTTACAGCACACAGTCTTGGGGTGCATCTATACTGTAGAAATAATGCACTTTGACACCACTTTAAATGCTGTAGTTCCATCCATGGACACCAAATCCGTGGATATGGAGGGACAACTGTAGTGGGATTTTTTAAACCTAGGATAAAATACAAAGGATAAACCCAGGATGTTAGGTAGAGCAAGAAGCAGATGGGTATTGTGGGATTCTTTCCAGGGGGGTTTGCTTCTATATTTACTTTGCTTTCTTCCATCCCTTATCTACAAAAGGCGAAACGGGGGCAGAGACTGCTAGCAGCACGATGCTACTGATGTCAAGATGAGCCAGCACAATTGAGCCATTAATAATTGAGAAGACAGGAGCCAAGAGAGTAGGAGGGGAAGCTGCTGAAGCAGCCGCTCTGGTACATGTCTTTGAGAAGGCCAAGGTCTGTAGGAGAAACTCGTTCCTATGGTGAATGCATCCAGTATGGAAGACTATACCCTCCAACATTTCACATGTGAAAACTGGGACACATGTTGCAGAGCATAATCAGAGTGTGGTCAAGATGACCAAAACTGTTAACGAGGAAGAAAAGACAAGCTAGGAGAGGTTGCAGCAGTTTGCTTTTGCCTGCGTTATTTAATTGGGACTTGCTGTGTGCCTTCAAGTCATTTCCGACTTATGGCAACCCTAAGGTGAACCTATCACAGGGTTTTCTTGGCAAGTTTTGTTCAGAGGGAGTTTGCCTTTGCTTTCCTTTAAGACTGAGAGCATGTGACTTGCCCAAGGTCATCCATGGATTTCCATGGCAGACCAGGGATTCGAACCCTGGTCTCTAGAGTCATACTCCAGTACTCAAACCACTATACCTTGCCAGGTCTTAGTCATAGCCTTACTATGGCAAAATGTATTTCTGCTGAAATTACAGTGATTCTTTTTAAATGTGCATCTATACATACAAATTAACACATGCACTTTATATAAATCTGTGTCTTTTTTTATGGCAATGTGTACGTAAGTTGCCACCTAGCCATGACCTGAAACAGTTCTTCAGGGCTTCCGACAGGAGCCTTTCACAATCCTGCTTGTAGGTGTGATGGACTGAACTTGGGATCTTTAGCATGCAATTTATTTTATTTGTATTTATTTATTTCATTTATATGCCACCTTCCTCCCAAAGCGGGATCCAAGGTGGCTTCCAGAAGTAGTAATTAAAAACAATGACAATAAAATTTAAAATAGTTAAAATCACCAGATAAAACATTTTAATATTATTTCAGCAATACACAAAAGTTTAAAAAGATAAATAAAACATCCAAATAACCTCCACTCCCCATCCTGCTTATACATTAAAAACAGAGCTGTGATATCTCCCTGTTGTGGTCCCAATTCATTTGAGACAGGTTCTGCTTGATCTTTCTAGGCCTACCTGCTGTTTTATTGTTTTCTATTCTGCATATTTTTATTTTTGTGTTACACTTTTAAATGGCAACTGCTACAAATATGTTAGTGGAGTGTAAGTACAACAAACAAAAGTCAGTTGAAAGTCAGTGAATTGCTTGTGCTTCATACTAAAGAACTAGGAAAGGTGCAAAATACAGAAATAAAAATGGTCAAGGGACTGGAGCAACCCTTGGGGAATAATTGCCTTATTCAGAGTTCTTAGCTGGGGAGGGGGGGGGGAAACATAATGATATAGATCGGTGGCTCTTCACCTTTTCTTTACCAGGGACCCCCTTTAAATATCTTTTGTTGCCTCGTACCCTGCAAGACTTAGCTCAAGATTTAAAATCATCATCATCATCATACCTGATAATAATACACCAGCCATTAAACCTTCCCTCAGAGGCACTGGAGGGTGAGGGAAGACTTTTCTCCTGCTTCTTCCTGCAAGTTTGTGGCTGGAGCGGATTGAATGGCAATGCGCAGGCCAAGCCAGCCAGGCTTTGCCTTGATTCCTGTTATGTGGCCACTCCACTGCAGGGAGGAGGTGGGATGAGCAGCCTTCAAGTCTTTGCAGCCCCCCTGTGAGGATGTTGTGGCCCCCTGGGGGTCCACGGACCACAGGTTAAGAACCACTGATATAGATACATAAAGTTATGTGTGGCAGTGTAAAATTGTTCAGGAAAGGTTTGTCTCCATTCATAATTCTAGAACATAAGGGTCATCCAACAAAACTGAACAAGGAGGAAGAAATACATAGGTTTCATCTATACAAGGGGGGGGGATATGAATGCATCTGAAAAAGCAGCCATTCGCAGCACTGCAACCTGTCTTAATAGTCAAAAGAGCCCCCCTAAACTTCACATGACCCCCTAGCCAATTTAAAAAAAAAACAGTTTACCATGGTGCGCACATGCAATATTTCGCATTTACATAAAGGGGCGGGGGGAAGAGAGCAAAAGATTGCTGTTTTATCAACTAATCAGACCCTTGCTTAGCCAAAAATCCAACATGGCAGCAGCAGACGCTTTCCCTGTTTGCTAGCCCCCCCCCCCATTCTCATCCAGCTAATCAGATTATGCTGCCTGTTCACAGCAATGCGACAATCCTAATTATCGTACATTTGCATGCCATATGGAGCTTTTTAAAAAGTCTGGCTTCCTACATGAAGTTTAAGGTTGATTTGGCTGCCCCCCTTCTGAATGACACGTATTTATGTGAATGCCCCTTTGTACAGATCGCCTTCCATGCGATTGCCATTTGGATTATTTTCACCATATATCGCCTTCCATACGATTGCCATTTGGATTATTTTCACCATATAGACAAGCCCATAGAAACAAGGGACCACAAGAGCCATCTAGTCCAACCCTCTGCCATGCAGAAATACACTCCTAAAGCATTCCTGGAAAATGGCCATCCAACCTCTGTTCAAAGAACTCCAAAGGAGAGTCAACCACCCACTGAGGCTGTTTATTCCACTGTTAAAACAGCTCTTCCAATCAAGAAATTCTTCCCGATGTTTAAGTGGAATCTCTTTTCTTGCAATTTCTATCCATTGGTTCATGTTCTAATCTCTCTAGCACCAGAAAACAAGCTCACCACATATTGCACATGGCATCCCTTCAGATATTTAAACGTGGCCACCATATCTTCTTTCCATCTTCTCTTCTCCAAGCTCTGCCTCACGGGGCTTTTTGTTTCCAGACCTTTTATCATCTTGGTTGCTTTCCTCGGAACACATACACAGCTTGTCAGGCTTATCAATATCCTTCTTGAACTGTGGTGCCCCAAAACTGGCCACAAAATTTCAGGCGAGGTCTGACCAAAGCAGAAGACTCTAAAGCAAGGTGAGCAACTGTCAAGCAGGAGGGAGCCATGTTTTACCTTGAGATCTCTACAGAGGCTGCATAGGCCTGTCCAAAAAGATTGGTGCATGGCATCACTTCCACTTTCATTTTTTTTGGTCAATTTTTGGTTGGTTGTATGCCAGGTTTGGGAGGGTTCCATATATGGGGAGTGAGGGGGGCAAGCTCATTTATTTTGCAGTATTTTTAGGCCATTTGGAAGTTGGGAGAAAAATTGTGTGTGTTCCTCCCACCAGATATTGTTGTCTATGGACTTTGGAAAGCCTATGGGCCACACTTTCCCCACACTCGTCACCCTTTTGCACTACATGATTATAGCACTATAACTCCACTTTAACTGCCATGGCAACATCCTATGGAATGCTGTGATTTGTAGTATGGTGATGCACTGGAGCTCTCTGGCTGAGAATTCTAAGCACCTCTCCCTAAACTGTCAATACCAGGATTCCACAGGATGCAGCTGTGGCAGTTAAAGTGGAATCATACTGCTATAACTGTGTACTGCAAAAGGGCCCCTGATCTAAGGGAAATAATCATTGACACTAAACATAGTTGTCCATATTAGGGAATTTCCTACAAGATGTAGCTGCTTGGATGGCTTCAAAAGCCATATAACTATAGATTGAGTCTCTATAGATTGAGTCTCCCTGATCCGGAATTCTGAAATATTCCAAAATCCAAAATTGTCCACATGGGTTGCTGAGATAGTGACACCTGTGCTTTTTGATGGTTCAGTGTCCACCAACTTTGTTTCAGGCACAAAATTATTTAAAATATTATGAATAAAATTAACTTCAAGCTATGTGTATAAGATGTATATGAAACAAATGAATTTCATGTTTAGACTTGGATGCCATCTCCAAGATATCTCATTATGTATATGCAAGTATTCCAAAATCCAAAATGCCTCTCATCTGAAGCATTATGGATAAGGAAGACTCAACCTATGGAGGATCAGCCTCTAAGTGGCTACTCGTTATGATGACTATATAGTATCTTTATTTTCAAAGGCAGTATGATTCTGTATATCAGTTGCTGAGGAACACGATCAGGAGGTGGCTATTTGTTGAAATAAGAACAAGATCTGGAACTTCAGTCATTATAGGGTTAATGGAGAGTTACTGAGATCAAAATTGGCTTTCAGCTGTATGTGTTATCTAAATCAGCTGTGGAGCCTCTATAAGGCTAGCTCTTACTACACTGAGTTCAGCTGCTTTCTCTTTTGCATTGTTACTGACTCCATCACACTACACTGTTATAGTGCTATTATTCCACTTTAACTGATCTGGCTGCCTCCTGTG
Source organism: Gambelia wislizenii (assembly GCA_030847615.1). NCBI lineage: Eukaryota > Metazoa > Chordata > Lepidosauria > Squamata > Crotaphytidae > Gambelia > Gambelia wislizenii. Next base: position 27,766,964 of record JAUMIR010000010.1, on the reverse strand, counting down.
GAATTCTGGGGTTTGTAGTTTAGTGAGGCCTAAGAGCTCTCTGGCAGAGAGTTCTAAATGGCCCTCCCTAAACTGCAAATCCCAGGATTCCACAGGAGGCAGCCATAGCAGTTAAAGTGGAATAATAGCACTATAACACTTTTCAGTGTGACTTTTTTTTTTTACTGTTTGGTATATTTGCTGTTTTGTTTTAATTGCTTGCCTCATTGCTCTTGTTCATTTTGATACCTTTTGACTGTGTTTGTTCTGGAGGTTGCTTTGATATAGATATACAGTTGTCCCTCCACATTCACAGATTTGGTATCCACGGATTTAAGTATTCATGGCTTGAAAATATTCTTTTAAAAATAATAATCCAAAAAGAAAACCTTGATTTTGCCATCTTATATAAGGGACACCATTTTGCTATGCCATTGCATATAATAGGACTTGAATATTCATGGATTTGGGTATTCACGGGGGTCCTGGAACCAAACCGCAGCGAATATGAAGGGACAACTGTATTGCTTGTTGCCGTTTTATAGAATAAAGATTATTTTCAGTATTGGTTTTGTCTTCTGAATCCTATTTTCCAACACTATTTTGACGGTGTCTTGCTTGTGAGCTTCCATTGGACATGTGGTCGGCTACTGGGAGAATAGAATCCTGGGCTAGATGGATTGTCAGTGTGATCCATGGTGGTTCTTCTTATCTTCTTATGGCTAACAAGGGTTTTAGACCTTAATCACATTCATCCAAGAAGGGTCAACATAGCATATCAGGCTTTCCCTCTGAGAGTACCAACACTTTCCTCCTCCAGCAGATGAAAGGGAACACAAAGGCAACAGCACCAGAATCCATGAGCATCAATAATGCAGCCACAGGGGCCCACATGACAAGGCCACCATCTCCCCAAAAGGAAGTGTCATTCAGTTGTCCAATTCCCTCCCACCTTTGTTAATTTGTTTCAAGAGTGTTCTCTTTGGAAACACCCTTCACCCACCTCTCTGATCTTCCTAGCCACACAACACAGTCAGGGATGAAGCGGGTTCAGCTGGAGTTTCTAGATGCGTTTTGACTCTGCAGCATTTTACTGCAGATTGGTCAGGAGGCCTGGGGCAGTGGTTGAATCGAGACTAAAAATAACTCATCAGCATCTCCAGTGGAGTGTGCAAGAGAGGCAAACAGGCAATGGAAAAAGATGGAATCACAAGAGAAAGAAAGCAGGGGAAGAAGTGAAGGCAGGAAAAAAAAACCCAACAGTGGGAGATGCTCAGGATTATTGGGGTAAACAGACATTCTGATATATAAAGAATTAAATAGAACAGAGCTAGTACTTCTGTGGATGCTACTGAAATAGGGATTCTACACTAGGAGGATCTTAATACAGTATACCAAAAAACACACAACTAGTTTGCAGCTCAAAAACCCATTTTCCAAATCACTCAAAATGTATACAATGGGCTTTTGGTATCTGCTGGGGTTTGGTTCCAGGACACTCCGTGGATACCAAAATCCATGGATGGTCAAGTCCCATTATTATACAATAACATAGTAAAATGGTGCCCCTTATATAAAATGGCAAAATCAGGCTTTGCTTTTTGGAATATTTGTGTTTTTTGGGGAGGGGGAATATTTTCAAGTCATGGATGGTGGAATCCATGGATGCAGACTCCATGGATCCAGAGGGCCAACTGTGTGTGCTTATTTTGATCGACATGTCAAACTCATAAGGTTTTATTCTTCAAATTGTAGTTTAAGCAGGGTAGCTGGTGGATCGCCCACTGCAGAGAATGGTGACTCCACTCTGGATTTTACTACCACTCCTCCTGTGGCTGCTCTTGAGTAGTATGGGGAGGTCTGCTGGTGTTGAACTAGGCTCAGGTAACAGGAGAGCTCCTATTCAACTCAGAGCAGCTGAAGAAAGAATGGCAGTAAAATCAGGACCACCTGATGCCCTTTAATTTAAGACTGGTGTACAGTATTTACTCACAGGAAGCAGTTTGAGTTCTGACTGAAACATTATTTTATCAAGCTTTTGGACAGGGTGGTTTCACTCTCAACAGAATTCTTTATATATCGTTAAGGCACTATTCCATGCATGCTGCTCCATGTTTGCATTAAGGGATGGGGTGGCAGAATACCAATGAATACCCAAAAAGCACTAGATCCCATTTGATCTTGGAGGCTAAGCAGAGTCAGCTCTGGTTAGTACTTGGATGGGAGACCACCAATGAATACCAGATTATGTAGGTTGTATTTCAGAGAAAGGAACTGGCAAAACCACCTGAGTATTGCTTGCGTTAAAAAACCCTATGAAATTCATGGCATCGCCATAAGTTGACAGGCACCTTGAAGGCGCGCGCGCGCACACACACACACTAACAACCCACCCTCCTTCAAATGCAATTTGGTAGATGTCCTGGTGGCGCAGTGGTTAAATGCCAGTACTGCAAGCCACCATGTTGCAAGTTCGATTCCAGTGGGCTCCAAGGTTCACTCAGCCTTCCCTCCTTTCGTAGGTCGGTAAATTGAGTACCCAGCTTGTAGGGGCAATTAGCTAACACACATTGGAAACTGTTTAATGCAGTGTAGATGTGTAAATAGCTATTGCTTAAAACAATTTGTAAGCCGCTCTGATAGCCTTGTGGCTGAAGAGCGGGGTATAAATAACTAAATAAATAAAAAAAAGATGTGTGGCCAAATAACATCAGAGTTTGGTCAAAATTGCAGAAGTTATTAACGAGGAAGAACACACAAGCTAGGAAAGGCTGTAGCTGTTTGCTTTTGCCTGAGCCTACAGGGGATGGTAAGATTTAACCCCCTCCTCTCCTTTCCCCTCTGCTGAGTGCAAACTGCTTTTGCAATCTGAATGCAATTTGCAAAGGGGAAAAGCAAAGGGAGGAGAAGAAACTGGGACATTTGTAAAGCAGCTGAAAAAGTGAGATGACAAGAGGGTTAATTGGTACTGTCCCTGGCAAACCAGGAGACTTGGAGGGTATGTAGTTGTCCTTTGTCATCAGTTGGATGAGCTTCTCTAACATCACAGAAAGAAAAGAAAAGCAGATGCCTTTCTGATTGCCACTGGCTCAGCTAATTAGTATACTGGAGTGAGGAAAGTATGGCTGGTGGTCCATGTGCACCACGACCCTATTTTAGAGCCTCAAAGTTCCCCAAACTCAAAATTTTAATATTTTTGGCATAAATTTCTGGTGATTTTTAGCCAAATGCCACACCCAAAGACCCCCAAATTAATGGAAATACAATCCCACACAGCCCCAATCCCTCTTTAAATGCCTGCTTTCAGCCATATATTGACCAAAATGGCAACTAGAAGCAATGTCACATCACTTCCTGTCACCATTTTGGCCAGTATACAGACAAAAATGGATGCATTTGGGATCAATGGTATGTGGGTGTGTAAGGAGGGGATTGGCCCCCAGCCCCCACACAGTTGCTAACCCTGGTCTTTGGGAGGCAAGGCTGACAGAAAGGATACTGTTAAGTAACAAGTTTCTAGCATGCAAGTGCACTAGGGCCTATAAGAAAAGTTACATGAGGCTGACAGTTACAAGGATCAAAAGCTGAAGTTCCCATAATGATTTGAAATTGCCAAGTCAAACTGCAGGCCTCTAGTTTTCTGTCTGGAAAGCTCAGGGGGAGTGAACACAATAAATAGAAAAGGGAGGAAATTTTTTTATGGTTTTGCATGAACAGACAACATGTACTGGAAACCTGAAGGTATCTACAGTAAGCATAGCTTAATCACAAACTTAAAATAGTTCTGAAGTACTTTAGTGACTTTGGCTTTCCCCAGCAGGAGTCTTCAGAATGTTTTTGTGTGAGTGCTAATGCGGAGTATATGAGTCTATACCCTACTCAGAAGAAAGAAGTTCTCTTGACACCCTCCTCATAATCTTTTCACAAACATGACAAGACCTTTCGGATTCCAGCTCTTTAGGATGTATACTACAAGGGACCCTTGGGATCCACTGGGATTTGGTTCCAGGGACCCCCAGGGATACAAAAATCCGTGGATGCTCAAGTCCTATTATATACAATGGCATTGAAAATTGCAAATTCAAGGTTTGCTTCTTGGAATTTATTTATTTTTTTAAAAAAATATATTTTCAATGGTGGAATCCATGGATACAGAGGGCCTACTGTATTTATACATGCTTTGGCTACACCATGCACCACGAGCCTAGTATTGTAATTTAGTAAACTACCTCTGAAGACTGTAAATTTCAAAAGTGGTATGTACATGTTGAAATCAGGTAACTATAAGTCCTGAAAGTATGGATTTGGAATAAAGAAATCATAGCACAAAACATTTCCCAGCAATAGTTATAGAGCAGCAGTATTCCAGATTTTGAACTGCAACTCTCATGATCCCTCATCATAGGCTGTGCTGACTAGGATTGATGGGACCAGTAGTCCAACAACTGCTGAAGGGCCCAGGCTCGCTCTAGAGTAAGAGATGCTGGATTAATGCAATGTCTCTATGACTTTTCTCTTGCAAATTTTTGCAGCAAACAGGTTGCACTGATTATCTGCAACGTTCTGGTTTTTGCCCATCTCTTTATTGACCTGAATTGTAGTGACTCAGCATTTTAAATAATTCAGCATGACACTCACAAGGCATACAACGATTTGAGGAAAGAGCTTGGAGGTTTGTGCTGATTTGATCTAGAAAGGCCAGACTAAAATAGGAACACTCCATTGGGATTAAGTGCAGCTGGATCTGGTGGCATTTCCAGGTCTTTGATTTTCAACCCAAAATAATAGTAGCTTCCACCAGTCATTACTCCATTACCTAGGACTGGCTTGTAAATGCCATGAAAGGAGAGACACAGAGTTCTTTTTCTTCAGGAATTGTTCTAACATTTGGTAGAGGGAGACAGCTGCCTCAGGCAGCAGATACTGGGAAGCACAGCATGAGAGTGCTGTATATTACGTGCCTTGTTCAGCTCCCCGCAAGTTAGTCTGCTACCTTCATTGGGAGGTGGACACTGTCCAATCATCACTGTTAGATTCATCTGCCAGTCTAGCCAGCTTTTGTACATTGAATCCTGTTCTTTGCCTCAGGCAGAAAAAAGCATCTTCATAACATCAGAGTTGGAAAAGACCACAAGGGTCATCTAGTCCAACCCCCTGCCTTGCAGGAATACACAATCAAAGCACTCCAGACAGATGGCCATCCAGCCTTTGTTTAAAAGCCTCCGAAGAAGGAGACTCCACCACACTTGAAGTCATCACATTCCACTACTGAACAGCTCTTACCGTCAGGAAGTTCTTCCTAATGTTTAGGTTGAATTTCTTTTCCTGTAGTTTAAGTCCATTGCTCTGTGTCGTAGTCTCTGGAGCCACAGAAAACAAGCCTGCTCCATCCTCAGTATAACACCCCTTCAAATATTTAAACATGGCTATCATGTCCCCTCTTAACCTTCTCTTCTCCAGGCTAAATATATCCAGCACCCTAAGTCGCTCCTCATCGGTCATGGCTTCCAGACTTGTCACCATTTTGGTTACCTTTCCTCTGGACACATTCCAGCTTGTCAATATCCTTCTTGAATTGTGGTGCCCAGAACTGGACACAGTATTCCAAGTGAGGTCTAACCAAGGCAGAATAGAGTGGCACTATTACTTCCCTTGATCTATACACTATGCTCCTATTGATGCAGGCTAGAATCGCATTGGCTTTAGCTGCCGCATCACACTGTTGACTCATGTTCAGCTTGTGGTCCACTAAGACTCCTAGATCCCTTTTGGCAGGGGGTTGGACTGGATGGCCCTTGTGGTCTCTTCCAACTCTACAATTCTATGATTCTATGCATGTACTGCCATCAAGCCAGGTGCCCAGTCATCACTGTTGAAGATTCATCTCCCAGTCTAGCCAGCTTTTGTACACTGAATCCTGTTCTTTGCCTCAGACAGAAAAAAAAAAAATCTTGGGCAAGGCCAGCTTTACCCTGCTTTTGATTGCACCTCAGTGGTGGTAGCCACTAAGCACATGCTTCTGTCTGGCCCTTGCTCAGTAGCAATGCCAGGAAACTGACCAATACCTCCACTACTAATATTTGAAATTCCCTTGTGTTAACTGCTCTTGCAACATGGTCAATGAACCAGAATACTGTGTATTTTCCCCTACATTCAAGCGGCATTGTGACAGAAGCAGCTCTTTCTGCCAAAAATCCCATTTGTACAATTTGTATCAAAAAGGTGCAAGGGCTTTCCCTTTTCTACATGTTGTCATCCTAGCTGTAATAGAATGGAGATCAGGCACAGCACCTGCCCTAATACATCTGCAAGATAGAAGGCAGTGAATGCATCTGGAATCTACATGCAAAGCCAAAGGCACTTTCAATTCATTGAGGGCTAGATCAGACAAAGGTGGACATAAGAGATACATTCCTAAATTTTCATAGAGTTCAGGGCTTAGCCCATAGCTTGATCTGGCCTCTTAATGCTCCTGATCACGTTGGTATTCTCACACACAGACAAGAACTGTGTTGAAATGTGCAGGTTCAAGGTCCATGTAACCTACTCCTCTATGGAAGCATCTCCATGGGACCAAATCCTGAGCCTGCTGTCCAAAAATATCTGATTCTGCACAGAACTGAACACATCTTATTAGCAAGAGACCTGTCTTACTTTTCAACACGAGTGTTTTAAAGTGCAATCCTAGCCACATCTCCTCAGAAGAAAGCCCCATGGAAAGTAGAAAGAACTGCATCCAGGTAAGCTTATGTAACAACCTTTCCCAACCTGCCCCCCCTTACATTTGATTACAAGACCCCCAGCTAGCCTGGCCAATTACCATGCCAGCTGGGGATGCTGGGTGGTGTATATCAACACATCTGGAGAGGACCTGGTGGGGAAGACTGCTGTTTAGGGCTGTAAAACATACTTCCTAAAACATACTGTTGGGTACCAGCTATCAAATACCACCAACTGCTGGCTACTTACTAGCTACTGAATAGAATAATAGAATAATAGAATTGCAGAGTTGGAAGAGACCATGAGGGCCATCCAGTCCAACCCCCTGCCACGCAGGAAATCATGATCAAAGCATCCCCGACAGGTGGCCATCCAGCCTGTTTAAAGACCTCCAAGGAAGGAGACCCCACCATGCTCCGAGGGAGTGTGTTCCACTGCCGAACAGCTCTTACTGTCAAAAAGTTCCTCCTCATGTTGAGGTGGAATCTCTGTTCCTGGAGCTTGCATCCATTACTCTGTGTTCCAATCTCTGGAGCAGCAGAAAACAAGCTTGCTCCATCCTCAATGTGACACCCCTTCAAATACTTAAACAGGGCTATCATATTGCCTCTTAACCGTCTTTTTTCCAGGCTAAACATACCCAGCTCCATAAGTCTCTCCTCATAGGGCATCGTTTCCAGAACTTTCACTATTTTAGTAGCCCTTCTCTGGCATAGTTTGATTACATTTCACCTGTGATTACCCAATACATTGAGATGAAAGCACAACTGTATGCCCAGTATTCACCATGGCATTTAAGCTGTACTTAATTGTCAGCTATTCGCTGCACTTTCCCATGTATGAAGGTTTCTTACATCAAAATAGGCTTGCCTGCCTATATAGAGATACATGCAAGTTGTGTGCTTTTCTTGGTTAATACTGCTAACCATTTATATGCCAGAATTTAAGACTCTTCCTTTTCATTCAGAAACATTTGTTATCTTCAGATTGAAGGGGCCTTCGTGGCCTGTGTCCTCTGTTGCCTCTAGGTACACAGGCTTTTCTAGTCTTTTTTTTTTTTTTTTTGCAGTCACTTGGTCGTGCAGCAAGACACGTGAACAGCCTAGCCCCAAATCATCCCTCTTGTGGCCAGCCTGTAAACAGCATGCTTCAGCATTTCATGCAACCATTCAAGTAAACACTCTGGCAATGCAAATAAGCCCAGCAGCTACTACAGTTGCTTTGCCACCTGGTGGGCAGCTTGAAAATTTCATGTTACTTTCATTTATTTGCATGACACTGCACCTAGCCATGGAAACCCACTGGGTGACCTTGGGCAAGTCACACTCTTTCAGCCTCAGAGGAAGGCAAAGGCAAACCCCCATGGCCTTTTGCAGTCGGGTGTATTTTTTAGTAGAATGGTCTTACTCCAATAAAAAATTCCCTATCAAAATTCCCAAATCTTGCCAAGAAAACTCTGTGTCACGTTCACCTTAGGGTCGCCATAAGTTGGAAATGATGTGAAGGCACACAACAAACAAAACATCTAGGGCCTGTCTATATGAGGGGGGAAATGTGGGTTGATGCACACTAATGCAAAGTCGAAGCAGCTTCTATTTGTTTTAATGGTTTTCTGGCAAAATCGCAGGCATGAAAAGCTATTCGCTTTTGCTGTTCCTGCAAATCAAGATGGCAGGTATGAGTGAATTACTCGCATTTTTATTGTCTCCAGTTGCCACCACCACACAGTGTATGTGTGTGTGTGTGTTTAAAAGCATATCTAAGGTGCAAAAGTGTGAGAGTCTGCCTAAATAAATTTTAAAAAGAAAAGAAAAGGGCTGTTTTGTCGGCTGAGCTTATGACTGCTAAAGCAAAAATCCAAGATGACCGTTCCAGGCACTTGCCTTGTTAGCAAGTTCCACCCCTGCCCACATCCAACCAATCAGCTTCCACTCTTTTGCAAATTTGAATGGATGTGAATCTGATTGTCCAAACGAGCAACAATGTGTATTCTCTACGGAGCTTTTTTTAAAATACAAGGTATACCACGAAGGCTTTCCTGGTGGTGTTTACGGTGGATTTGGCCCCACTCCTTCTGAATACTGCAATCCAATTAGGAGAGGTAAGATTTCAAGTGAATTCTATGAGGATTATTTTGACCGTTAAGACAACCCCCTAGACTTTATATGGCCAATGCCCTAGCCCAGTATGGCCAATGGTGAGGACTGCTGTGAGCTGCAGCCCAACATCTGGAGGTTACCACGATTCTCACCCTGACATAGTGGCACAGAACCTCCTAATAATAAATCCTCAAGCATTATGACATTGAGCCAATGTAGTGTAGTGGTCTGAGTGTTGGTCTAGGACTCCAGGAGACATTCAAATCCCCACTCAGCCATGGAAACCCATAGGATAACCTTCAGCACATCACACCCTCTCAGCCTCAAAGGAAGGCAATGGCAAACCACCTCTGAACAAATCTTGCCAAAAAAGCCCCCGGGTGATAGGTTCATCTTAGGGCCACTGTAAGTTGGAAACAACTTGGAAGGCACACAAGAACAGCAACGTTACATCTCTACATTGTTTAGAGCCACAGGCCAATCCAAATCAGTTCCAAACTAGTGCAAATTTTTAAGGTGTCCTTAATGTCTTCTGCTGAAAAATACAGAAAATACAATTCATTTCTTTGTAGAATTGTAGACCACTGCCTCAGAATAATAAAAAGTGAAGTGGGAGAATATAGGATGCACTTCTAACGTAGCAATCCAGACAAAATGACTACCAGTTTAAATATCATTATGTCTTGTAGTTATGCTTCTGACAGCTAGTTATCAACAATTCTCAATACAGTAGCACCCCTGTATCCACTGATTTGCCATCAACTGATTCAATTATCCATGGTTGGTGATGGGGGAAGGGGAGGAGGAGAGTTCGAGCCCCCTGGGATGGCCTCTGTGGCGGCAATGGGGGAGCGAAGGGAGAGGAGGAGAGTTCTCACCTCCCTTCTTCCCCCCCCCCTGGCCTTCATGGCAGCAATGGCGATGGGGGGGTGAAGGGAGGGGAGGAGAGGAGAGTTCTCACCTCCCTTCTCCCTTTGCCCCCTGGGATGGCCTCCGGGGCGGCAATGGTGATGGGGGCAATCACTATTATCCACATATTTCATTATCCGTGGGAGGCCCTGAAACCAATCCCCTGTGGATTTGGTGGTCCTACTGTATTACTAAATTTTAACAAGGCTATAATAGCTATATATGCTGGTGGGTGTTGGGCAGTGCAGGTGAAATCTGCTCAGTGCAATACTACAACTAAACACTTGCTGTATGTTTGGACTTCAACTGCTGGCAGGCTTATTTGCATTAAGTGTGAGCATTAATGCATAGAAATGTCCAGAGTTGAGCCTTTACTCTACTGTCAAATGCTATACACTTGATAAAATTACAAACTTATAAAACAAGACATCTGACAAGACAGCAAACATAAAGTATAAGAAATATAAATCCCATTGTAATTGACAAGAAATAATTTTATCAGAAGCAAGAGGAGGTGGATATGAAGAAAGCCTAATCTTGGGCATTGGGACAGTGGGGAATGAACAGGTAGTAGAAACCATACAACAACAAAAATATGTAGCATGGCCTTCAATATAAGGTTATTAAAAAAAGTCATTTTCAACCTACCATTTGTGTGTGTGTGTGTGTGTGTCTTAGCCTAGTCAAAATATCCAGTCTAGCAAGTTTATTTTTATTTCTATACAATGGTAACTGCAGAAAATTTACACAAATTAAAACATGGCTGCTTATCACTTCAATGTATTTACAGCACCAGTCATTCTATATTTAGCATGTGGATTTTTTTATATAAAAAAGAGCAAAAAAAAGTCTCTCACACACAAAGCAACACAATGTAAGTATGAAATATATTTAAAGCCAGCCAGCCAACCAACCAACCAACCAACCAAAAAAAAAAAAAAAAAAAAGACTATTATTTCTGTTTCCAGTATTGGTGGGTCACATTTCAAGTGTTCTCCTACCGGAACACTACTTAAAAAAAAAAAAAAAAAAAAAAGATCTAGACCTGAAATTTAAAAGGAACATTTTATAAAAAGAGTTTTACAAGTTCTCCCGTAGCACAAACTAGGTTTCCAGAATCTCAGCCTGTACATGACAGGAGTTAAAATAAGGCTCAAAGAGGTCCGTTCCTCAAAGGTCATCCATGTGCCCTGTCCCATTGTCATCCATGATGCTTTAAGGAACTCTGCTTGCTCTGCTTTAGGAGCCATCTTGAATAAAATGGATGCCAACCAACCAACCAACCAAGATAGTTGCTGCAGGTATCCAGGGCTAAGGCAGAGCTTCTGTCATCCAACCAAAGGCAAGGCAAGATGTGGAATGAGTTAAACCACTAAACTTTCCCTACTAACAGCATGATTCTGCAGGGGAAACAGAAAGTTGAGATTAATAGTGCCATATCAGACATTTCTATCCCATTTATAAATTTAAAACCCTAGGCTCTTAACACATAAAGTATGAAAATACAAACACAATCAGAAGGAACACACAGCACCATCTAACAGACCTTAAGATCCAAATACAGCACTGAAATACTTTCAGGAAATTTTCTAGTCTTCAAAAGCAGATAGCATTGAATTACCATGGTGAAGGCATTCTAAAATCCTGGAGCCACTCACAGAAAAGCCCTCGCTCAATACTTCTCAGGTTGTAGCCCCTCTTAAAGGACCTTATCGATAATTTTAGAAGATCCTAGTTAGCTTCAGTGTGTTACACTCATCTTCATAAAGGAAAACATCTACCAGCCTGATCACTTTATTAGCTTTTTTTAGCAGTTTTTTTCCCAATGCTGGGCTTGGATTTGGGGCAACCCTCTAATAACTCACCCCTTTTCACCCCCCCTCACAATTTGGATTTTCTTAAAAGACAGAAAATCCACAATGACAGCCCTCCTTGAAGTCCTCATTTCTCCTCCACTTCCCACCACAAGTCATTTCTGCTGAGAACAGATTTAAATCGAAAAACCTTCAGAAGGTCACATTTTATCTCAACCTACAAGTACCATCATGCACAATGCTGACAAGGCACTTCCCCATCCTGCCCATTCTCTCACCTTCCGAAGCTTGCGGTCATTCTTGCCACGGGAGGATACAGACTCAGTCTCTGTGTATGGAGGTGGTGGCGGCGGCGGAGGAAAGCCACTGCTGTCGTCCTCTCGTCTTTTCCTGTTACCAGGTTTCCCACTTGAGGCGCTTGAATGATCCAGATCCTCACGGCTGCCCGCCCTCTGCTTCCTCCGCAGCGCTTCCTCCAGGAGGCGGTCATCATAGTGGGTGCGCTCCAGATCTCGTAGGTCATCCCTGCTTCGGCTCCGGCGCCCACCATAGCGTACATAATCATTGCGGGAGTCTGGAGAATAGTCACGGTGATGCCACTCTTCATCTGAACCCCGGCGGCCTCGGCTTCTGGGCCGAGCAGGGTAAGGGTCCTGGTCCAAATCATCTAGAGCATCCATCGAACGGGAACGTGGACGTCGACCATAGCCCCGCAGTGGGGCGTCTTCATGGTAGTCGCGTCGAGCAGGTGGTAGCAGGCGCCGGTTATCACCGCTCCGCAGGCTCTCCTCCTCCACATCACTGATAGGAGACATGGCCTGGCCTCGCAGCCGCCCCAACCCCTGACGCAGTTCATAGCGCCTATCATCTTCATGCAGAGAGCTCAGCTCACTCATCACAGAGGCTAGAAAACAAAGCCAAGAGAAGGTCAACAGCTCCTGTCCCAGTAACTGAGAGCACTATTCTAAAGCAAATAGGGTAGACTACTGGCTAAGCACGCTCTCCTCAAAAGCATCTGTCACCATGGGCTACTTGGAGGGAGCCCACAGGCTTGTTTATGCATGTAAAAGTAGAGGGACCCAACCCAAGTACCTTTCTCAAGCCTCCCATTAGGCTGGCCTGGGCGGGTGGGGTCAAAGTTGGCCAGCTCCTTCTCCATGTAGTAGAGCACCCGCATGGAGTCATCCTGTTGGTTGGCTTGAATGCGGTAGCCACTGCGCACAGCTGGAGGAGAGACATCAGGAGGAGGCTTTAAGACAGAGGGCCTACTTTCCCTTTCACAGTGATGGGGAACCTGCTTCTCTTCAAATGCTTTGGACCAGAACTCCCGTAATCCCTTAACATTGGCCAGCTGGGAGGGGCTGATGGGAATCACCATTCAAAATGTCGGGAGAACGAAAAAGTCTCCACCCTATGTTCAAAGCATGTGTGCATGTACAATACACCTCCTTGCATACTAAGAGAAAAGGTCCTAAGTACCGCAGCCTGCAACATACCAGGCGTTTCTCTCAAAGAGGTCATTTCCTCCTCTTATTCTCTCAAATGCTTGAAGAAACTCAAATGTTATAGTGGTTTCCAAATCTCTGGAGCATTGAAATAGCAACCTATGCCGGGACAAGGGCCCAGCAGAACTGCATTTAGGATACAGTGGACCCTCCAGATACATGGATTTGACCAAACACAAATCGTCATGCGCCATACCTAAAGAGTGGTGACATGGACATGGATGCACTGAGGCATCCACACACATGTTGCCACCATTTAATAATATGGAGTATGACCATGGCATCCACAAGGGGTTCCAGAACTGAACCCCCATGGATCCGGAGGGCCCACTGTACACAGCTTATTGGGTAAAGAGAAAGTGCAGCAAAAGTATGAACCTCTCTGCCCCAGGATATTTGTCAGGTGCTCTTTTAAATGTTCTTTTCCCACCTCCATCATGACACATCTGATCTGGCAAGTGTTTTCAAATCTGGTTAGCTTTATATGCTGGTTTATCTGTCACACTGTCTACTTTGGCTTGCTCCTCACTGATGCTGATTAGGTTTCCTTTCCAACTCTTCCAATGTTATTTATTTTAGACCACTTATATGCCTTGTGTATTCTCAAGACAGAAAAGTAGGATAAAATTCACTAAAATAAGCACCTGCTCATATGATGGTGTCTGGATCAGTCTTTCCATTTTGAGCATTACAGTTCTATAAAAGCTTGCTCACCTAATAAAATTTGTCAGAAGTTATCAGATTTTTCAGTCTGGGGGACAGGACTCTCCTCAGCTAAGATAAATGTAGGCCTAACCTCCAGCCATGGCATCCATGCTGCTACAGTGCTCACCCTATCCAGCTCAGAAGGATTAAACCTTCTACTTTCAGAATCATCCAGGTGCACGTACCTGGTATAAATGGGACAGATACACCAGAGCCTTATAGAGCATGCTCTCATACTACTGTAGAAAGGCATATTGATACATTCTGGAGCAAAGGCTCTGCTGTTCCCTGAGAAACCACTAGAGGGCAGGGGCGGGCAAACCCTTGGGGATGCGCGTGGCCCCTAAGGTTGTTTCCACTGATTTCTTTTCATGGAAGCCTTCAAGAACAACAATTCACCTTTTAAACAGGCCACAGGGAGTCCTGCACCATTTAATAATTATTATAAAATGTACATTTTTTTTTTCAAAACTGGAAGTGCCTCCCCTTTTTCCATTTTGGCGGCCCAAGTGGCCCCTATGGAGAGTCCCAGGGCAGAAAGTTGGTCTCTGGGTCTGCCAAATCTGGCCACCCTGCTATAATGGTGATTGCCTAAATACCCTAAATACACCAGAACCTGTATGATCTTGGAAGCTAAGCAGAGTCAGCTCTGGTAAGTACTTGGATGGGAGGCCACCAACAAATATCAGGTGCTGTAGCTATATTTCAGAGGAAGGAATGGGAAAAGTCACCTCTGAGTATTCCTTCCCTAAGAAAACCCTACGAAATTCATGGGGCCACTGTAAATCAACAGGTGACTTGAAGACACACACACACACACAAACTATAGAGGCAGTCCCTGCTCTAAATTGAGAAAGTAAATAAGAAAGCAATTCTGTTTCTGTCCAGTAGGGGGAAGCAACACTCTTCGACTTCCTCCCCTCTCAAAGCATCAACCTCAGTTCCTTGCTAATTGTATACGGCTGGTTCAACCAAAAGCCAAGTAATGTGATCAGTTAATGTAATGCAATGCAATCAGCTAATGTAACTGCATGACCTGTTCACATGTGACTTCTTCCAGTAACCCCAAAGATGAATAATCGAGATAAACAGCTTCCTCACAGCCAAGCATGTCAAATCAGCCAAAGTGGCAACAGTCACCTCACAGATTGTTTAGCAAACACATGCAGAGTTGCATACATGTGTTTCTTACCAGGACTATCTGTATCCCTCAGCAGGGGCACCTGTGAGCTGTTTCCACCAACTGCAAGGCAATAAAGAGATAGCAATGACTGTTAAAGGGGTGGCATTATGCTATGATTGAGAGACAAACAGTGATTACAGATTTATATTGGATCTTGGCATTCCCAGTTCAAGTTGCCAGTGAGCCATTAACCTTGGGCTAGTCAGTCTCTCTGAGCCTGGTCTATTTCACAGGGATGTTGTGATTGATAAAGGTGGAGGAGGAAAAAGAACTATATATGCCACCTGAAGCTTACCAGATAAAAGGCAACACTAAAAAAGTATGGCCCAGCCCTGCACTCCTGATCCTGAAAACTCACCAGCACCTTCATGATGTGCTTGCAGCTCTGAGGCCTGGAGTTCTACATTGAAAGACCACCCCTTTTCTAAGCTTGTTATAGCAGTTGGAGGAGGTCTTATAGGCCATCAAGTACAAACTCCTGTTCAATGCAGGAAATCCTGAGGCAGGGCATTCCCAGCAGATGGCTGCACAGCCTCCATTTGAAGATATCCAATGTCCACCTCATACATCCCTTCAGTCACTGATTTCACCAGTCAGTTATCAAATGTGCTTCTCACTGTGCTCAGCAAGACAGCAGGTGTTCAAAGCATTAAAGGAGATTCAATGGGGACAATTAGCTCTATTACAAGGCAGAGAGACACCCCAATAAGAGCTCAAATGGCTTGGCTAGCATGAAAAGTCTTTTAGAGCTGTCAATTCAAACTAGTAGGGAATTAGTTCTAGAACAGCCTGAACTTAGTCAGGGAGGCCACTTACCTGAGCTGGCCCTGTCATAATCCACTCCATAACCATTGTACATGGGAGACATTGGGCCCATGGGGATCATAGTGGCCGGAGGGGCTGGCTTCAACTGGTTGCTGGATGCATAGATGCTGGGTGCATAAACACTGGGGACACCAGCTGTCGCAGCTTTTCCTGCAACATAGACTGGGGAGGGAGGGAGAGCTGTGTTAGGGAAGAATAGATATTAAGATGACAAAACAAGAATTCTCAAGCAGATGCTCAATGTGCTCTTAGACTAACTTTCAAAAAAATGAGAAGCAACTTAAACAATTGTTTCACTCTTGTGAAAAAGTGCACATGCAAAGATGGCATCAGTCCCTTTCTATAGGGATATATATCAGCACACTTTTTTACAGATGATGATCAAGAATCCTGGTGGTCTTTTTCACACGTGCATTTAGAAAGGTGAAACTCCCTGCACAACCCAAGTTGTATGAAGATCTCTTTGGAGTTTAACATGTTCTGAATGGCTCAGAGCCAGGCTCTCCTAAGGAACGCATCTTCCCCTAATAAGCCTTCCTGAACTCTGAGATCTTTGGTTTGTGGGGAGGGGGGGCTTCTCTCAATCCCACCACTTTCACAGGCACATTTGGTGAGAACGTGAAAGAGGGACTTTTCTATGGCTGCTCCTTCCTAGGGATGCTAGGCAGATTCCTTCCTGGCTCTCTTTTTGCCATCAAGTGAAGACTTCTCTATTCCAGCAGGCATTTGGGAACTGCTTGTTTTATATGTTGGGTTTCTGTTTTAATGCTATGTTGTTTTTAATCTATGGTTTTCAATGAATGTTTTACACGGTTACAGTTAAATATTGCTTTAACCTTGACTTTTTAATGTTTTTAGCTATATGTTTTAGCCATCCATTTTTACCTATATAGTTTTACTTGAATCTCTTTTTATTCTGTAATCTGCCTTGAGTTCCACTATTGGGAAAAAGGTGGGATATAAATATAGTGATTAATTGATCAGCATTTCTTTAAGCATTGAGAAATCCATGGTTAAACATCTAATGAGAACATGGACCCTACATTTGAACTTGCTCTCAGACTAATCTGTCCTTTAACAGGGCCAAGAAAAAAATTACTTGACACTTGTTACCTCACGAACTCCACCACACTGTCCACAGAATAAGCGTGGGTCAAGGAATAAATCAGATGGGTTTGCCCATTTTAAACAGGTTTTTTAAAATGCTATATATGTCCACATTAATTTAGAGCCAAATGAAGGGACTGCATCTGTTGTGCATATGAGAATGTGAGTGTAAAACAAAGAAAATGTGTGTGTGGGGGGGTGTGAGAGAGAGATTGGCTTTGTCTGGCCACTTTAATTTTAACTATGGCAGACAGCTAGCATACATTTTCAACATACAATATTTACTCACTAGTGTTTCTTCATTATACTGTACACTGTAACTACTCTGATATTTGCACAAAAAGGCCTGAATTGTACTGTTAGGTCTTACTAGAGTAGACCCCCTGAATCAGTGGGATTTACCTACATGTTGATTCACCATTTAACTGTTTGAAGAGGTCTGCTCTAGTCAGAACTAACCAACAGGATGCCAGACAAAGTATCAAAAATAATTCGCTGGCTAGCTTCCTGTTAATAATGATATATGCTTGCATAAGTCATGCTACACATATGGGAAGAATTATTTGCCATGGCACAACAGACAAAGGTGGAAGCAGAGTTGCACATATAACAATGTTGTGCACGGCAGTTGCATACTACTGTTGCACACTGTGCATTTCATGAGGGTTGCTAGTGCTGGTGCACCTTTCTATACTCCCTATATATTTATGGTATGCTGAGGGGATGTTGGGTTGTAGCCTTGATCTTCATTAAGTGATCTAGAGAGCCTCTCTAAACTTGATCATAAATGGAGGCATCAAAACAGAAACACCATGACCTTTTGCACACACCCTTCAGGAAACCAGATACTGAACTTAGTTCTACCTTTCATCACAACCCTAAATCGCCAGATTATCATCCAGATAGTCCATTCTTTTCCCAGCAGCAACATGCTGTTGCCATATAATACAGGTGAGTATCCAAACTTTTAAATTAATATCAAGGTGCTTGCCAAAGATGGGCAACTGCTTAGGCCTAAGAGCTCCAAATGTTTTGACTGAACAAAGCATAACTTTGTGAGCAGATAGAAAGAACAGGACAAAACTAAAACCTACTACCTCCCTTTTTGTCATTCAGGAGGAAAAATAACCTGGTTGGCTCCAAGAGCAAGACTTACGTGCTTCAGGGCAGCAGCACTTCTCCGGGCAGCAGGGGCATCGAACGTAGCAGCAGCAAGTGTGAGGGCAGCACTGGCACCAGCAGATCCCGAAAAGCAGCAAGACCAGAAAGAACCCTAGTACCACCAAGACGACAAAGAGCCAGTCTGGGAGGAAAGAGGGGGAGGCAACAGACCCTTTGAGACAAAGACAACAACTCAAGTTCCATCTAGATTAAAAAGGGCTGTTGTAGTATCACAGGCCCTAAACATGGAGGGGGAGACAATTCAGGCAGGCTTGGGGGCCACTTCAATGCTCTAGGGCACTCCAGGGGTGGGGGCTATATGGACTACTGAATAATAAAACAAAAAAGAAAAGTCAAAGTAGCTGGAAATATACTTCTGGTGCTCAGAACTTTTTTTTTAATCTTAGAACAGAGATTGCAACCTATTTAAAAGGTAAATTGTTGCACGTTGAGGCTTCCAGGAGCAGCAATTAAGTCTCTCTTTGGCCAGAAAAAAAGGCCACTCTGGGGATTCTGGGGGTGCTGAAGGTCACAAAAGCATCCTTGGGGCCCTGTGTGGCCCCAGGGTCACAGTTTGCTTACCCATGCCCAAAACACTGCAATTAAAGGAAACTGATGTGAAGGCATTTGGACATTCTGGGCAAACTGATGATGCCAGCCTTCTCCCCACCCAGCTCCTGCTGGCCCAAGACCTGGTATGTCAGTGCCAGCAGATCCTGGCATATGCTCAGTATCAACAGAAGCTTTCCAACCCTTGGAACCCAAAGGGTTTCTAAAGAATACATTCTTATTGAATCCACTGGTTGTTCCCTATGCTATCTACGGCAATAGGGCATCAAGCCTGCACCTTGCTCTAGTTCCTTGCACTGTACCAAGATGACTCTGGGGAGGCAAAGTCCCTTCCTGAAAGTCCTGTGTCAATACTAAACTAAACCTAAAGAAAACAAGCCAGCTATGAAATCAAGAGCTTTCTGCATGCCACAAACAGGTTCACATACAAGCTGATGCTGACCTATTCTCAGGCTGCATTTCTCCATGATGGATGAGGCTACATAGCTGTAGTCAGCTGAAGTCCTCAGCTTCGAAATTATTTTTCAGAGGCCAATTAATTGCAACAAAATGCAGGTTTGCCTTTTTTAAAAAAATTCTAGCATGCCTGTGTGTGTGTGTGGGGGGATAATTTTAAAAGCAGAAGGGATGACAGGGGATGCCAGAAAACCCAAATGTACGTGTACTTGGTGTTCTCCACAGCCTGTACCCAGTGTCATTTTGCTCCATGTCTCCCACGAGGCTGCATTATCAGCTGGGAGACAAAGAACCACAAGGGAGAGTCTGTATGAAAGAAAGTATAGGGAGGGCTTGGGTACTCCTCAGTAATGCACCCCTTATGTTCTTCATACCGGTTTCTCTTACGTTCAAGCTTTTATATTTCACTGAGGGTCAACTTGCATTTAAAGAGATGAGTCTCACACTGTGAAAGCCATACAGCTATGGCAGGAGAGAGGAGCCTTATTCTAGATTGGTAGACCAGCTTCCATATAGTACTGTACTGGAATCAGTATGAGGGGCAAAGGATTCAGAAACAGCAGTATGGTCTGCTCTTGTGACCTACGCAAGAGCCTTCGGTAACCCATTGTCTTTCGTATGAGTTAGACTACACCTCCCATTTTCTTCAAAAATCATGGTCAATAACCATTGTGGAAGTGTGCCATAAAGAATGCACACACTATTTATTATTCAAACACAGATACAGTCTCATAGCATAAACCAATCCATCTAAGGGCCAATTTAGACAAGGGAATAAAACATTGATTGGTGTGAACCTATGCCAATTCGCAGGAGCTTTCATCTGTCTTAACAATCTTTTTGCGAGGTCACTGGTGTTCGAAGATATCCGTGTTTGCTGTTCACACAGAGGCACACCAGCAAATCAAGATGGTGGGCACGAGAGCATTACTTGTGTTTTTATTCTCCCCAACTTGCCCCCGCCAAACAGTTAAAAAAAAAAACAACAACTAAATCCAAGGTGTGGAAGAGCAATCTTCCACTTAAATAGTAAAAAAAAAAAAAAGAAGGCTGTTTTGTCGCCTCAGCACACAACTGCTACGGCGACAATCCAATATGGTGGTTCCAGAGGCTGCTTTCTTAGCAAGCTCTGCCCCCTGCACACATCTGATCAATCAGCTATCCTCTTCAGGAATGCAATGTGATTTGGTTGTCCTAACAAGTGGGAGTGCGTATTTCCCCCCCCCTCAAGTTTTTTAAAAACTTGGGAAAAGCCCCAAAGGCTTTCCCCTTGTAGTTTTCCAGAATGTTGCTCCCCCTCCCTCTGAAAATGATGGAACACTGTGGGATCCCATTAGGAGACATGGGATCCCCCGGATTCTATGAGGGTTTATTTCATTGTCTGGACCGGCCCTTAGCGTGTCTATGAAAGACACTCTTTTAAGTACAGTTGTCCCTTCATATTCGCTGGGGTTTGGTTCCAGGACACCCTGTGGATACCAAAATCTGTGAATACTCAAGTCCCATTATATGTAATGGCATAGCAAAATGGTGCCCTTATAGAAGATGGGAAAATCAAGGTTTGCTTTTTGGATTATTATTTTTTTAAGAATATTTTCAAGCAGTGAATACTTAAATCTATGGATACGGAGGCACAACTGTACTTGCATCTATCATGCATGCTTTGAGGTCAAGTGTTACTGTCTTTGTTATCTAAAGACAGTCTGACTGCTGGGACAAAATTCTACATTCAGTTCTCTATAGCAAGGATGGGTAGAAGTTACATTTTGGTCTACTACTAGGTCGGCAAGAATTCCTGAATCCTAATTGTTTAACAACAGAGGCAAGAACTTCCCTCCAGAATTAAGAATGCTGAAATAGAGAAAGCCTGGAGTACCAAAAGACAAGAGAAAAGGGTCCCACAGGCAAGGAAAAAGAAAAGGAAAAAAGACAATTTCTTTCTGATTCTCTATCTCCCCTTGATGAAGTTTGTTTCTTTATTAGCCTGGCATGTTTTCTTGCAAGAAGCCCATGTTGTTTGAGCACATGGATTGTAAGAAAACTATCCTTCTCAACAACGGATGTTTATCATCACACTGAAGAAGGCACAAAACAATTATATAAGCTAGAATAAAAATATATGATTTTTTTGCTACAAAATCGCTTATTATCATATAAGCATCATTTTGTCATGTATGTACAGCTGAACTGTGGCAGCAGACTTCTCTCTTTACAAGATTGTTTATAATCATACATTCTTGTATTTCTGGATTCCCTGTTTATATTTCTACAATATCAGTTTCATGTGTGTCTACATTTTAGTGGGCTTCTCTCTATGGCAGTCAGGTTGTTTGTTTGGCGATTTTTCAGTATCAGACTGTTTGTAATTATATACTTTGTGATTATCCATCTGTTTCCCATAAAATACACAAACTCTTTCATACATCTGTTTCCTAATAGTATTGTTCTACTCCTGTATGTTTGATTTTCTTAAATATATCACTGAGATTCATGTATTACTTGCAGAAAAGTTTATTTGCTTAACTATTTCTCGTTATTTGCTTTTTAAGTATTTGCTTGGGGAAACAGAACTGCTTTTGTAGGTGGACTGAGAAATGCATTCAATTTTGTTAGCCAGGATGAGTATCTGGACTCAGAATTCTTAAATTCTGAATGTAGATCTTTTGTACAAGGGTCTGACTGGCGGTCCTCAGATTTCTACTAAAAAAATCCCACAACCAGCCACAGGGCTCCAGAGCAGTACTTTGATGAGTATAGCTCACAACTTCTACAGGGGTATTTTTAAGGGGTTGCTGCTGTCTCTGTTTCTCATGGTTTTATATCCTGTGTTGGATATAGCCTGTTCCAAAGTGGTTTACCCTTTGTCCCCATTAGCTTGTCTTGGGAGCACCCACATTGTGCCATTATGAAAATAGCAGAGATCCTGACTAGATATTTATTGCACAGCAAGGTGGAGCACTTCCACCCCTTTGGAGACTGAAAGGGCTTTATTTATTTATTACATTTATACCTTGCTTTTCGTCCCCTGCCCCTTTTATTCTTGTAACAACCATGGAAAGTAAGCCAGGCTGAGAGACAGCCCAAGCCCAAGCTCACCCAGCAATCTCATTTGGGGGAGGGGGAGGGATTCAGTCTGGATTTCCTAGTCCAGCACTCTAACCACTAGACCAAATCAGCTCTTTGGACAGGAAAAAAATGTCTCTAAAACAGGCCCTGACAAACAAAGCCTAGGGACCCTTCCTCTTCAAGCCATACTATCAAGTGAGACAGCATCAGTACAGTATTTCATTAGCACAACCTTTTTCTTTTAGCTATAGAACAAGAATATATGATGATCACCAGTGCAGGACTCAACTGCAGCACATACATATACCAATATATATTTATACAGCATGTAGTCTACTATGCAATGTACATTCAGGAGTGACCCGCAGCCCAAGCGCAGCTTCCCAACCTATGTATCTGTGTGACACGCTGGCTGGCCACTTTTGTTTTGTAAGTGCATCCCCTAGAACAGTGACTCTTAACCTTTTCTTTACCAGGGACCCCCTTTAAATATATTTTGTTGCCATGGACCCCCAAGACTTAGCTTAAAATTTAAAACAACAACAACAACAATAATAATACAATTGCACCATCCATTAAACCTTCCCTCACAGGCACTGGAGGGGAGGGTAGACTTTTCTCCTGCTTCTTCCTGCAAATTTGTGGCTGGAGCAGATTGAATGGCAATGTGCAGGCCAACCAGCCTTTGTCTTGGCTCCTGCTATGTGGCATTCCACTGCAGGGAGGAGGTGGGCCAAGCAGCCTTCAAGCCTTCATGGACCCCCTGTGTAGACATTGTGGCCCCCTGGGGGTTTCCGGAGCACAGGTTAAGAACCACTGCCCTAGAAATATGATGTGCATAGGAAAACCACAAATTCTGTTACCAATTTAGCCAGAGGCTGTTCAGCACCCTGAATCACACAGTTACTGTGCGTAAAGCCCAACAGGAACAAAGCGCTCTTTCTTACATTTTACAGAGGTGCTGTTTGAAGTGGGGGTAAGATTTGGGGGGGAGGGGCAGATCTGGAAAGGTTAGAGTCTGTTGCAATGACAGCAAAATAACAGTAGAAGTTCTCAAAAGAGGGAGATGGAGAGAAGAAAGGCATTTTGGAATCATTTCCAAACCAAAACACTCCTACTTCTGTCCTTGAGAGATGCAAAGATAGAAGTATGGAACCACAAAAGTAATCCCCCCTCCTCCCAGCTCCCCTCCCCCGGAAAGAGAGGATGGAAGAAGAACCAATGCCAATACCTTCCATATGCCCTATCTGAAAGCCTGGCAAAAGCTCTGAGACACTGGAGGATTTGCCTACAGAACAGAAAGGGGAAAAAACACAGGAAAAAAAGTTACTAAATACAGCTGGCTGCCCTTGGGGTAGGCACTTCTGGGCCAGGCACATAGGTCAGTGGGGGTTATGGTGTCAATCAATTTAGTGGTGTCCCAGTAAAGGCAGAAGCTGCCTCAGTGAACCCGATGCAGCAAGTGAAGACCTTAAAGCAACTAGGCAGGATGCCTTATGAAAGCAGGTTCTTTCTGCTTCTGAGTAACAATGCATGCAGAATCCCACTTTCTGTGCTGCTTGGCTTTCACATCTATGTCTTCCTCTTCTTTTATTTCTCCATCTGCACAACATTTGAGGTTTTCTTTAACTCCTTTTCTCTACTTAGCTGGGTTTTGTTGCTATTGTTTTTGCAGACCCCCAACTCTCTTCACCATTTACCACTTGGGGTTACTTTGTTATCTGTTTGTCATCTCTCATCAGTGAAGATCTAACTTTTTTTTTTAAAGATGGGGTGCTAACAGAGGTACATGCAGTCAGACTAACAATACTGCAGGCTAGTAACTCTTAAGGACTTTTGCAAGTCTGCTTAACAAATCTCAGTATTGACCCTTTGCAGTTCTTGCCCAGTTTTTTGCCCTCGGGCAGTCCTCATGACCCCAGGGCAAAGACGAGGCTAAGATGGGATAGGGGTGGATAACACATTTAAAGAACATACCTGCTTAAATCTGTTCTGGCCACAATAAAACAGATAGGGCCCTGAGTGACTGCAGAAGCCCATTCTGGCACATTGTTTTAGCTGCTGGCTGCCTCGCTCTCCCAGATCCAGGAAGGGACCCTGCAGCATGTCACCAGGCTGGTGTGCTGCAGGCCTCCTGCCTAGATCCAGAAAGTGAGATGCAGGCAGCAGCGCTGGTTGCAGGGATGGGCTGGCATGCTCGTCTGGACTCCGTGCCTGTTTCATCCAGGCAATGGGAGAAGAATGGGCCTGATCTACAGGCAGGATATGCCAGCAGGGAGCCAGTATATCCTGGCCTGTGTAGATGAGCCCTCCGTCTCAATTCCAGTTTCTCAGCCTTCTCATCAACACTGAAATCTCTTATGAATGAGCATAAATAATATAGCACCTACAGCCTCAATTCTGAACATTCCCAAGGCCTCTGCAAATAGCTGGGGTGGGAGTGGAGGTGGGGAGAAAATCTTGCAACCTCTGCAGTGGTTGTTGAACTGCAACTTTCAGGATGCCTCACCACTGGGTCCAGCAACATTGGGACAATTCTTACCCAACTTTAAGAAAGAAAGCCCTCTCAGCAATCAGATGACTTAATCCCTACTATACAGTACAATTCTCCTACAGTCTCTCAGCCTGCCAGCCTTCATGACCCATCACTGTAGTATCCAACCATAATTTTTACACAATCTCTCTCTCCATTTTAGGCCTGATTTGTACATGCATATTCAGCATGAACTGGCTGAACAGAAAACCACCACACTGAAAGAGACTCACAGCAACATCAGAAGTTCTGCTGGCATCAATTAATCTGTGCGAGGCTTTTCAGATACACACAAGCCGTAATGTCTACAACCAAGAAGTGAGGAAAATGCATGTGTTAACTTGCCCTATCTTAAGCCAAGTTAAGCTGGCAGAGAAGACACAGAGATAAGGAGCAACATTCCTTAAGTCTGTCAGAGTGTGCCGTTGATTGAGTGCCTGACACACATACAAATACATGTACGTGCATCCTATGGAGCTGAATGTTTGTAAGAATATTTCCTTCCCCAAAAGCAGCTGACATTTTTCAGAACAATTAGTCCTGGCACAACCAGGCACATCATTCGCTGCAGTCCCCGGCACAGAGGGGGGCATCTAGTTTCTGGCAGAAAAAGAGAAAAGGAAAGAAAGGGGGGGGGGACAGAGAACAGGAACTAGCAGAAAACAGATATGGGTTCCATGGAGATCTTGCTATCTGGAAGGGAAATTGGTTTCCAGCTCTAGACAAACAGACTGCATAAAAAGTATGGCCTTGCTGTCTGCATCAGGGCTGCCTTAAGATAGCTATGTGCCTGCCTTTTCTGCACCCTCTAGTGGCAGGAACTCCCAGAATCCTCTAGAGGAATGTTGATCTCAACAACATAACAGCATGCGGAAGGAATCAGGCCAAAGGTTTGAAAGCTAATTACTTGCAGGTCAGGAAACACCAGCCAGTGGGTTTGGGAGCCCTATAGGATCAGATCAGGAGTCTACTTAGCCCAGGGGTGGGAAGTATACAGCCCAGGGGTGGGAAGTATACAGCCCATGGGCCACATGTGGCCCAGCAAGGGACCCATTGCAGCCCCCTTAGCATCCCCAAAATCAGCCCTAAAATGGAGACTCATTCTCTATAAGTCTCCATGGTGCAGTTCTCCATTTTAAGGTTATTTTTGCCTCTACACATTTTTGCTCCCCAAATAGCCTACATCAGGTAGGATTCCCCAAGGCAGCCCAAAATCCTACTTCCAATATCACAGTCAGTTTGTATATCAATTAGTGATTAATGTGATTGAGGTGGGGAAGTCACTTTTGTACTCATGTTCTGCTTGTGTGCTTCCCACAAGCAACTGGTTGGCCACTCTGTGAAAAGAATTCTAGACTGGCCTTTGGTCTAACCCAATGGCTCTTAAGCTCACAAACAAGGTGTGAATTCAGTAGTACTCCACTGTTTTTTGTCTTTAACATACAGTAGATAAAGTTATATTGCCTTTGAACATGGAGGTTAGTTAACAGCCATGGACAGACCTCCTCCTCCATTAAACAGTCTAGTCGTTTTTTTAAAAAAGCCAATTCCACATTCCATTTTAGCAACTCAAAATCTGTGAGGTACCTACTTGTACCTACCAAAAACAACAAATGAAATGCACAGGCTGGATTCTCAACTGTAATGAACTACAACACCTGAGATTCCTTTTTCTTCATTTCCCAAATGGCAGAAACTGAA
This sequence comes from Gambelia wislizenii, assembly GCA_030847615.1. NCBI lineage: Eukaryota > Metazoa > Chordata > Lepidosauria > Squamata > Crotaphytidae > Gambelia > Gambelia wislizenii. The sequence continues at coordinate 27,740,631 of JAUMIR010000010.1, read as the reverse complement.
AGAGAGAAACTTCTCAATTTCTTCCCACAACACATGGTTCTAGGTTGCATGTCCAGTGAAAGCAGAGAAATGGTGTTCTAGGTACAACATTCAATATTCTGAGAATCCCAACTTCCTTTTTTGAAAAGTAAAATTTTTATGTATGCAAACAACAACAACACACCTTGTAAAGTGTGCTAAGAATGCCTCATGGGATGAACCCAACTGTAGTGGATTTAGAAGGTGACAGGAGAAAGATGCTGAACAACAAATGAAGCTGCTTCATAGCAGCGGACCAACCATCTACCAGGCCCAGCATTAACAGACAACATGTTTTCAAGATCTCAGGAAAGAAGGGTCACTCTTCAGCTTTGCTACCTAGGAGAATCCAAACTGAAGATACAAAGACTTAATCTGGACCTTAAGCATGAGGCTTTGCTTGCTGGCAGACAGAATTCATAATTTGCAGGCTGTAGACCTGCAGAAGGGTTCGGGTTGTTAATACCTTATGTCTCCAACAATAACATTTCCAACATGTACCAAACAGAAGCTGGAGAAATTACTATGCAAGCCTTGTATATTCTCAGTTTGGAAAAGTTACTTTTGGACTACAGCTCTCAGCATTTTCACTTGCCATGCTGTCTGGGAGGATTCTGGGAATTGTAGTCCAAAAATAACTCTTCCAAGCTCTGAAGCGTGCAATGTTCAGGTGCCCTGCATAGCTCTTTGCTTTTGCTAATCATGCAGAAAGGACACCAAACTCTACAAAAACAAATGATATGCACAGTTGCTGAAGTCACAACATGCAAGAAAAAGATTTTTCAAAAACAGAACAGAAGACCCAATTCCTATAACCAAGAATAATATTTTAGAATGAGGCATCTAACATTGCCCCTAAAACGAGGGAAACTTCACAATACCATTCTTTCCACCCCCACTCAGAACTGGTTCTGCCACTGCAACATTAACAGTGCAAACACAAACACGCATGCGCACACACACATGAACAAAGACTGCAAAGAAAGATCCCTGTGTACACAGCAAACAAAGCTCAAACCTGCAGCTGGCTCCAATCCAAAGAGCCTTGCTTTATCCACCAAACAGAAACATGGTGGTAGTACTCTGAATTTCTAAAACAGGAGCACTGGAAGGCACCTGGAAATGGCATATTTACATATACCTTGGAGTGAGTGGATTTGAATAAACCCAGCGTGAAGCAAAGGTGGATAGAGTCATAAAAACCTGGGTGGGGTGTGGCTGGCAACCAAGCAGTAGAAATAATCTGTGTGCATCCAGCCGTCGGTAAATGGGCAACGCAGTGCTGAGGTCTCAGCAATGATACATATGCCTCTCAGGATAAATCTATCTACTATGTATAGAATGAGATAGTGGAGTCTTAAGGCAGGAGAGGGCAATGGATTTGCAAGAGGCTTCAACTCCTTTTCATTTAACAACAGTAATATCAAAAAAAGTGCCCTGATCCTGTCAAATTAGTTTAGGTGAAAACTGCGAGTGGATTTGTATCAGATAAGGCTGCAAGCCCAGTTCTGGTACTAAAACAAATTTCTGGGCTGAACATGGGCTGAGAAATACCCTATTTCTTAATTCTGTGTGTATATGGCTCACCCTGAACCACGATTTCACATTTGGCAGAATTCAAGACAACAAAAAAGCAAGTGCATCTAACAAGCCTAAAGTCTCACCATCCCTGACCAGGGTAACAGAATGGCTGGACCAGTTCTAACCAAAAGTGGCAGGAAATTACAATTCTGAATGCTCACTCATTCAACCAACACTAAATTCACACAACAAATCCTGCAGACAGGAAATGCATAGACCATGGAGAAATAATCTAGCCCAGCCTACGTCCTGCTATACAGCTGTCACTTCATATTCACTGGGGTTTGGTTCAAGGACCCCCCCATGGATACAAAAATCCGTGAATATTCAAATCCCATTTATATGCAATGGCATAGCAAAATGCCATTATGCCCTTATATAAGATGACAAAATCAAGGTTTGCTTTTTGGATTATTATTTTTTAAAGAATGTTTTCAAGCCGTGAATACTTAAATCCATGGATACTAAATCCGTGGATACGGAGGGACAACTGTACTAGCTCCCCCCCCCCCCAGTGCTTTCCTTTTAATCTAGCAAAGTTAGGTGAGCCATCGAAAAAGTTTTCCCTCACCTACAATATGAAGAGTACTCTACCACCTCATCCCATTCTGGTTAAATCAAAACTCACTTGTTCCCTGAGTGGTTGGAACTTGGGAAGCAATCATAAACAGCACTAGTTTTTCAGGGCAAATTGACTTTGACAGGCAGCCTGGATTTCTTCACTTTCAGGTTGGCATTTCAGAGCCAACCTGATAGGCCCTGCAAAACTTGTATGAGAGCATCCTCTCCTATAAAGTCTTCACAAGCATGCAAGTAGTGGAGGTGGGGGTGGATTGTAGTTCCTGTCAAAAATGATAGGTGGCTTTTTAATGACCTGTCAAAATGACTGATGACCGGTTGAGAATAATTGACCTGTCGTGAATGACTGATTGATGACCAGTTGCATATGATTGACTCCTGTCAAAATGATTGATGCCTGCCAACCCCTGGAAGTACTTCAGTGGATCCAGAATGGGTCATGTGACACCTCCCAGAAATTGCCCCCCCCAGCCTCGGCCAATAGGAACTGGCTTCCCAGCCCTCAGACCCACATTTTATTTATTTATTTATTAGATATACATCCCGCCTTTCTCTCAATATGGGATCCAAGATGGCTTACGATTATTAAAAAATATAGCTAAAAACAGCATAAGTACATAAGTTAAAAAAGAATTAAATTATGATGGTTAAAATATAATTAAAACACATGAATTAAAAGCATAAAATCATAAAAATACAACAATAAAAGCAGCACACCAATTAAAACTTACATTTCAAATGCCTGTCTAAATAAAAATGTCTTCAACTACCGACGAAGAGAGAGCAGGGAGGTGGCCAACCAGACCTCCAGTGGAAGGGAGTTCCACAGTCTGGGATCAGCTGCGGAGAAAGCTTTCTTCCGAGTCCTCACATGGTTCAGACCATGCGCTTGGGCGTAACTAATATTTGGGCATATGTCAAAGCCCAGGCATATTTAGACAGAACATCTATTACTGTTAAAATGTACTTGTACCTATTGTTATACTTAGAAAATTGCTATATCAACTTGCCATTGAGAATCCACTTTAGATACAACAATCTCGTTTCTTTTAAAATTAGTTTTGGCTGGCCTATGTAATGTGTAAGTGTCTTGACCAGAAAGCCATTGGGATAGCTCCCCTCTCTTAAGCCTTTTGCTCTGTTATTTTGCTTCCTGATGTAGGGAATTCACTTCCCCAAACCTCCCAGCTGCCCCTGATGAATAATATATATCACTCAGGATTTTTCATGCCCTATCATTTTTCCAGCAAATGTAAGTATGAACACAGAAATGCAAAACATACAACTTTTTATTGGCAGAAAGACTAGAAACATATCTACATTTCAGGAATGGGTGAATCATTTAACAGGCAGTTAACTCTTGACAGCTTGTTTCTCAGCATCCTCAGCATGCCAATCTCCTCCTGTGTGGAAAAAGGATTAAGAAACACATTTTTATTTTAGAAAATGACACACTCATCTTTCTTCCTCTCACCTAACCCACCCACCAACTTTTTTTTAATTAACAAAATAAAACTCTTACCAGTGAGCTCTGGTAGCCTGAATCAGTTTCCATGCTTTTATTCAAATAGTCTGCCACAAAATCATCAAGAGTAGGTCGAGGCAGGTTAGGATCTCCCTTTTCCATTGCTTCTTCAATCTGAGTAATAGGGTTGAAAAGGCCAGTGCCATCCACAACACTTGTGGCATTCAAAGATGCCTCTGGTTGGAAACTTCCATCTTCTCTACCTTCTGGAGAACTGCTTTTAAATTATAGGCACAATCACACTTGATAGCTGAGTCCTCATCAATGGAAGCCATACTTTGGCCTGCTGGCCATGCACTTTCAGGGTCATTATCCAGCAGTTCCAAACATGCAGGAGGAATAGAAAAGCCTATAGCACCATCATATTTTGGCCAAGGCGACCTCTTTCTGGGTTTTATTTTTCTGAGTGTGGAAAATCCTTCAAAACTCTGAGGGGTGCTCAGCATCTCCACATTGTCTCCACAGAACATGTCTAGGCATGCAAAAAGGTGCTGCTTCTCTCTTGGCAATATATCTTGCTTTAGGCTGTCTTCCTATTGGAAGGTTTGGACCACGTGGTTCCATGACCAGCTCTTTTTTGGTTGGGGGTGGCGGGATGTGTTCTTAGAGGGGTCACATGACCCCACTGGGACCAATAGGAAATTTACCCTCGAGCACACAGTTTAAACCATGTGGGTCTGAGGGGTCTGAAACCAGTTCCTATTGATGAGGATGGTGGGGCCATTTCCAGGAGTCACATGACTGATTCCAGATGCCCTGCCCTAGTGCTTCCAGGGGTTGGCGAGCATCAAACATTTTGACAAGTGTCAATCATGTGACAGGTCATCAATCAATCATTCTTGACAGGTCATCAAACATTCTTGACAAGTCATTAAAAAGATCATTCTTAACAGGTCATTAAAAAGCTATCAATCATTGTTGGCAGGACTACAGCCCCCTACTACTTATGCAATTAAATTCCTCCAGCCTCAGCTCTAAGATGTATGTATGCAGTAGAAATCTTGTGGCTTACCCAATACAATGAGTTCAGCGTAGGCTTCATTGTTGCCTTGTAAATCTTGAGAGGAGGTCACTGTGCAGTAGTACACCCCACTGTCTCCCCAAGCTGTCTGTTCTATGCTGAGGTCAGCATCTATTGGAGGATGGAAGGGAAGGCAAAAAGAAAGGTCTCAACTTAGATGTGGAAAATTTATAAATCATTATATGCATGTGCTGAATCTGTCACACATAGTCCCCCACATCCTTCCTTGAATTTACAGTTCTGCAAGGAAACGTATCATTCTTAGCAAAAGACACCTTGATATTCTTCTTGCCAAAATATGATTCTTCCCCAAGTTGTTATAGAAAGGGTATTAAACCTAGAGCTTTCTAAATTGTGCTGGACTCCCAGTGCCCATCTGCACATCCAACATGGCCATAAATCATGGAAAATGTGAGTTGTAGTCTCCAACAACATCTGGAGGGCCACAGGTTTCTCACCGATGTATTGTAGTTTAGTCTTCCCTAAGCTGATGCTTCACCAAGTGCAGCTCCCCATGTTACAACTCCCCTAACATAGTGCTGCTATCTTGCCTCTGCCTTGGATTATAAGACACTCTAGAGTGCTATTCATAGTATAAAGAGATACCATTTGGACTGCCAACCAGTTGTTAGTTACCTATTTTTAATCAATGAAGTATAGGTGTCCCCCCCCCCGTTTACGTGGGATCGGTACCCATGGTTTCACTTACCCAGGGGTGGGTGGGAAGTCTCTCTAGGCAACTGGAGGACCATACAGTCATGCTAGAGGCAATCTCTCTAAGCATCAGGAGGTCCTCCAGCATGACTCTATGGTCAACTTCTGGCAGAAGTTGACCACAAAGTCACAGCAGATGCCTAGAGAGGCATCCTTTCTAGGCATTTTCTAGGTCCTCCAGTACGATTCTATGGTATTCATGGCAGTTCACTATTATACACAGTTTCAGGTACCTGCAGTAAGCTCTGGTACGTATGCCCCATGGATATGGGGTGGGGGAAGCTGTATCTGCTTTTTTTCAATACGTATACACACTGAACACAGATGCTTTTTGAGATCTTGAAGGTCATAGGAGTGATGTGCAATTTAATTAAAGATACCATGCATTGTAACATGGAAAGGTTGTCTTCTGTGTTTTCCTTTTCCCATTAAAGGGACACACCAGAACCAATACAGGCTCACAAACAAGACTGCTATTTACTCATAGCCCCTCATCAGTTAAGAATTGCTCCTGACAATAACATTGATCCCCACAATTAATCCATTGACAAAGACTGTAATCCTATTAACACTTACAGGGAAAGAAGGCTCATTGAACTCAGGGAGAGATTATTTCCAAATAAATATGCACTACATTGAGATACAGACCTCCCAGTTGTAGCATGGGGCCAGGGGAGAGATTATGTGGCCCTCCAGATGTTGCTGGGCTGTATGTCCATGCATTTCTCACAACTGGCCATGCTGGCCAGGGCTGTTGGAACTTATAGTCCAACATCATCCAGAGGGCCATGTGATCATCTCCCTTGCCCCCAAGTTAAAGCCTATAGACCCAGCTATGAGAGGGGCCAGTGCAGGAAGGAGCTTTTGTGGGGATAAACAGAAGTTTGTGCAGAATAATATTTACATTGAGACTCAGAGCACAGAGTCCACAGTATCCAGGCAAGCTTTTCCCTCCTATGCCCACTTCCTCACATGTGGTCTTTTATGACATACAAGTAGTTTACATCCCTGGCCTGTAGCATGAAGGCTGCTCTGACACCAAGTACCACCATCACTCAGCTCCTTGGCTACTCAAACCAAAACAGAGTATTAAGATTCAGAACAGCCCCAATAACCTCTGCAATGAGGGATTAAAAGCTTCTAACCCTCAGGGATATAAAAATAAATCTGAAATTATCATGGCAGTTATGCCTGAAGACATTAGAAACCAGTAGAACACTAGGTAGAACAGCCAAACAATTAACTACAGCAGTGGTTCTTAACCTGTGGTCCAGGGACCCCCAGGGGTCCATGATGTCCTCACAGGGGGTCCGCAAAGACTTGAAGGCTTATCGGCACACCTCATCCCTGCAGTGAAGTGGCCACATGACAGGAGCCAAGGGAAAGGCTGGCTGGCTGGCTTGGCCTGGACATTGCCATTCAATCTACTCCAGCCACAAAGTTACAGGAAGAAGCAGGAGAGAAATCTTCCCTCCCCCTCCAGTTCCTCTTAGGGAAGTTTTAATGGATGGCATAATTCTATCATCATCATCAGGTGTTGTTATTATTGTTTTAAATCTTGTGTTAAGTCTTGGGGGTCTGCGGCAACAAAAGATATTTTAAGGGGGTTCCTGCTAAATAAAAGATTAAGAGCTACTGAACTACAGTATTACATTTCCTCATCTGTCAGCCTCATGCAAATTCCACCCTTCTGACAACCAAGTAAAATAAAATGGGGAAGTCCTACCTTCTCTTTGTGGCTTTTGAGAAAAAGGTTAGGGAGAAGCCATGCCCCAATTTTAACCTGAATGGTCTTTATAATTCTTACTGTTTATAATGATAAAGAGCAAGCTACTGTGCAAATTTCAATTGGAGGAAGGCCCATTGTTTGAGAGAAATACAAGAAGAAAAACCAAAACTCCTGCAGAAGCACACCACCACATCCTTCTCCAAGGGGATTTAAGCTGGAAACTGACAAAGCCACCTAACCGGGCACCACATTCCAAGCTCACCAGCAGTTGCCACCTTAAATAGGAGATGATTTGGGGGCTGATACCTCTTCCTTCATTGAGAATAGAGGCAATGTGAGAAGACTGCCACCCCCCTTGAGCTTGGCAGTGGACAGGAATCCAAGCAAATAAAGGACTGTGCAGAAAAGTGTGTTTGCTATTTAGTAAGAAGAGTCAATGTTATATAGGTGGGTGAACTAAAACAGTGGGAACTGACTTGTCCTGCCTGCTACCTCCAGAGATGTTTGACTACATCTCTCATCAATGCCAACCAGCCATGCAACAGCAGAAGCTTTGGGATAAAAGTATGTGTCAAGGCACATTAGCAACTGACTTTTTCCTCTCTGAACAACATCAGGATGTTGTAGAGATTATGAGGAAAGGGGTTGAACATGATTTAGAGCAGGTCTGAGCAACTTGCAGCCTACCTTATATTTTGAACTACAGCTCCCATGATTTGTTAATATTGGTCACAGCAACTGGGGCTTCTGGAAGCTGAACTCAATACAGCTAAAAAGGCAAAGGCCCTATCTATAGGGGAAAAATACGACCTGCTCCTAAGAACAGACACACACCCCAGATTTGAAGAATGGTAGATCCAGGGGAGGTGTTTTAATGATGGGCAGGGAGATGAGCACAGGGGTTGGCCAGGGCATAGACATGCCCTGGCTAGGAGGAGGCAGGGGCGGGGTTCTGGCAGGGCCTATTTTACCCTTGCCTCCCCTGGCTTCCTCCTTTTTTTCCACTTGATTGAACCCGTCCATCCGCCTCTGCCAAAGTATGAGATTTCTGGTCGCGTCATGGGCCGGGTAGGAATTTTTACCTACTCTTTTATGAGGGGGGGGAGTGTTTCGCCTACCCCATACTGTTGCTTGGGACTTGGAAAATTGGCTTAGGGTGTGGTTCTTTAAATAGGCGGTCACTTGCAGGGAGTGGGGAGACAAGGATATGGCGTTCACCTATGGCAACCTCAAATTGAGTGGAAGGATGGACCTTACTGAACTGCACCGGCATCTTAACGGATGAGGTGCAGCAAGGTGGGCTATCCTTGGGGCCAGGATCGGGTGGAGATCCTCCACAGAAGCTACACGGCTTGAGGATTTGCTACTTTGTGCCTGGCCTTCCAGCAGATGGCACCTGAAGGGGATCCCAGGTACCAGGATCCCCTTCAGGGCTCAGGTGAGTTGCCCAGGGAAGCTGGGGGATAGGTCACACATGACCATCTGCTCCAGCTGCCCCTGCATTGGGTCTCCCCCTATTTGGTTTGCATACCCTAAGAAATAAACAAATAAATAGGTAAAATTACAATAAAGTGGCCCGTATTTCAACCCAATCTTCTCTCTTGTCTCGTTATTCCATGCATCAATCATTAAATAGCAATTTGCAGTGCTGGGACCTGTCTTAATGGTTAATAGAGTCCCCATAAACTTCACATGCCCCCTAGCCGAGATGATGGCCTCGAGTGAATTACTTGCGCTTTTAAATCTGCCGCTGTAGAATTCTAAAATAAATAAATAAAATATTTACTATGGTGTGCACAAGTAATACTTCATATTTACAAAAGAAAAAAAGAATAAAATAGAGGAAAAGATCACCGTTTTATCGCCTTACTGATCTCTCACTTAGCCAAAAATCCAGCATGGCAGTAGCAGGTGCTCTCCCTGTTTGCAAGCCCTGCCCCATGCTCATCTGGTCAATCAGCTTGTGCTGCCTCAGCGCAGCAACGCGAATGTGACTGTCTTAACAATTGGCCATTCGCCTCCCCTACGGAGCTTTTAAAAAACTCTGGGGAAAGCTCGGAAGGCTTTCCTTTGGAGCTTTACAGTGGATTTGGCTCCTCCCCTTCTGAATAAGACGTGTCAATGTGAATGTCCATTTAAAAATATTGCCTTCCACACAATTTCTATGAGGATTATTTTCACTGTTTCAACAGGATCTAAGTTCCCCTTCTCTGATCAAATGCAATACATGTAAGAGCCAGAGGAAATACTGAACCCACCAAGGACTTCCGCACTAGCTTGTACGATTCTTCAGTGTACTCATGGGCTGGTCATTCTCCTCTGTGCCTTTCTAGAAACAGCCCCCTGATCCTTGTTAATAGGTAGAATACACATCTTTCCACAACAGAAAAAAGATGGAAGTGTGAAGTGAGCAGGAAAAAGCTAAGCAAGACATGAACGAATGCAAGGGAAGAGTTATTTAGTGATTTCTCCAAATGGGTTTGGACGTCCTATGTTTTTGCCCTAAGGCTTCAAGGTGGATCAGGTAAAACAACAATTATGTGGCTACCTCAAGCCATTAAATACCATAAGATCACAATAAAATGCTATTCTGTCATCTGCTTACACAGCCCAAGATGAGCTATAATTAGTCTAGAGGAGCTAACTCAGCCCATTTTTGACCAAATGTAAATGTTGGCTTTCCTAATTTAACTTTTTTTCAGCTTAACAACAACATGTAAGCAGTTATGGGTGAAGTAGAAGGAACTGAGTCATGTAAATTTGCTAGCATAGCATCTGCTGCAATGTAACAATGATGCTGAAGCAACAGGTACTAGTGACCATAGCTGATAATATAAATGGTGTCTCTGATCTCTTGCAGCAATGAGAAATGGTTTTTTTTCTGGGAAAGGAGCTGCACTTCTAATAATGGGGTTCCCGGCTGACTTAATGTTTACTCTCTATCTCAAAGGCCGAAAATTTGCCTACTGCAAGCTACTGTTGCATCAGAAGTGGGCAATCTGTGGCCCTTCGGATACTGTTAGACTGTACCTCACACTGTCCCTTCACTACTGGCTATGCTGAATAAGGATGATGGAAGCTGCAGTCCAACATTTCGATAGCCACACACTGCCTCTCTCTGTTTTATGTGAATACAAGACATGCCAGGAATAACATTGCAAGAGTTAATGCAGCCAGATTCATCACAAGTGCTAAATCAGTTGACACTCAAAGACACAGCAGAGATCAGAAGAACTAGTGCCCTTCCAGATGTGGAGTCCAACTCCCACCAGGACTAGCCTGTTAGGGAATACAGTAGGACCCCCGTATCCACTGATTCATTATCCACTGATTCAATTATCCATGGGACACAAAACAGCACACCTACCAGAGTATTCCTAGAAAATGTGTCCTCTCTAGCCATTTCCCAGGTCCTCCAAGGCAACTCTATAGTATTTTAAACCAGAAGTCCCATTATTTTCAATGGTGTTCGCTATTATCCACGGTTTTCAGTATCCATGCCCCCTCCCCTGAACCAATCCCCAGCAGATACGGGGGGCCTACTGTATGGGAGTTTTCATACAACAATATCTTGAAAGCCATAGTTTCCCCATCCGTGATAGAGAGCAAGAGAAATTTGCTAACTGCAGTCAGTGTTACAGAACTGCACACAAACTCACACTAAGGGTCCAAGAAATGAAGTCTGGGCTACTTTCATTTAAACATTAAACACGTTAGGCCAATTGAATCATAATTGTATGTTTGAAAATTCTACAGCAAAAAAAAAAAAAGTGTGTGTGAGGGGGGCAGGAATCAATTATTAAAGTCTGGATTCATTCATAGAGCTCCAGAATCAACTATTGTTACTCATTTCGAAACATGTTATCACAGGCCTTCAGGTTTTGCCCTGGACTTTTGACCTGACAGAACAGCATATGTTGTTTGTTCTCGTTTTGGTTCTTCTCTCAAATCCTTGCTGTTGTCCAGCTCTTTTTAAAAGACACACAAATAAAGCAAGGGCAACTCGCAGCTTTTAGTGGGGGTGGGGGTCGGAAGGCAGGGATGGATTTTATTACTTTACTTGGAAGCAAGTCCCATCATGACTGGCTGGACTCACTTCTGACCAAATGTGTTTACCTCCCCAGCATTCAGCATGATCTGCTTCATTAAAAAAAATACCTTGATTAATCAGTAAGTGGGTGCAGTTTTTAAACAGTTATTTTGAATGTAAATACTAATAAATATTGCAAGTGTCACCTTAAGAGCCATTCTATTCTGTGCAATAAAATTCGAAGAGGATGCCTACTGCAAAGATACACAAGCTTAGAAACACAAGATAAATATGTTCTCCATTTTGTTAGAACTATTTTTCATTAACGCAAATGCATAAAATTTCTACAAGTGGGCAAAACCCTAGTGGAAACACAAGCAAGAGTGTGCTATTGCCCTTCTGTGTTCAGGCATCTGGTTGGCAAATAAAATGCTGGCCCAGGCTTCATCTGCACTGCAGAAATAATCCAGATCGATACAGCTTTAACTGCCATAGCTCAATGCTATGGAATCCAGGGATTTGTAGTTTGTTGTGGCAGCAGAGCTCTCTGGCAGAGAAGGCTAAATATCTCACAAAACTACAAACCCCAGAATTCCATAGCATTGAGCCATGGCAGTTAAAGCGGTGTCAAACTGGATTATTTCTGCAGTGCAGATGCAGGCCTAGACAGGCCTCTGATACAGCAGAGTTATATGCTAAGAAATCTATTCAATCATCATTTAGCTTTCAGAAATCAAAGTACCAGTCCTGTGATCCGTCATGTTTCACTGGGTAAGCAACATCTGCCAATATCCTCAGAAAAACAATAAGCACAGAGTTGTTGGGATCAGGAACTAGAATACCTGGATTCAAAAGCCAGAAATTCCAAGAAAAGTAACTTATTTACAGTGGTTCTGGAACAGCTCACTCAGTGTCTGCAAGAGTACATTAAATAAGAGCAACAAGTAGAAACAAACAACACAGTAGCAACAACTAAAGAGAATAAACATGGAAGTTCGGGGGATAGAAGAATGTAACAAGTGTTCTGCAGTTTTACTGACTTCTAACAAATGGGAACAAATGGTTTTAGCTTTAAAAGCCTAAGCAGAAGGCGGGGGACTTCTTTCCATGTCATCTTAAATGAATTACAAATAGCTTTCTGGCCCTTCAGATCAAGCACTTCTCAGCAGTCTTAACCACTCTACAGCTCACTAAAATAATTAGTGCTATGGAGCTTTCAAAATATTTCCAAGTGGCAGCCGAGAGTCTGTGGTCTGGATCCACCAGACCAGACATGATTAGGCACTTTTCTTGGCAGCCTGTGATTAGTCAAGCAACTAGATTACCAAAACACAGATATGTGTGGACACACACACATTTCCCCAGAATTTGGAAAATAACTTTTAAAGTCATTCTTGTTACTTGTCATCACAGTTGTAAAGTAGCCTATTGCCATTACTTGTTACAGGCCTGGAAAAGTAGCTTGCCCACATTATGTTGTGCACTGCTTGTTCCTTTTACAGTTATTTTTCTATTGTGGTGTTTGCCATGTGCCTTCATGTTGTTTCCAACAAGGCAAATCTTTTGGAGGCAAACCTTCTGGAGAAAACTTTGCCAAACCTTTGGGAGAAAACTTTGGGACTGGTAAGAGAATGGCATGAAACTTTAAAAATCTGTTAAATTGCCTTTCAAATCACCTTGAACGTTGAAACGTAATTATAAAAAACATTTCATCACTCTTGGTATCATTTTGCATTTTGGACATTGTTTAAAGCTCAATACTGCTGCCCCTGCATTTTTTCAAATTGAAGATACAGTTGGACCCTTATATCAATGGAACCAATACCTGTGGTTTCAGTTATCTGCAAGACACAAAATATGGACAAATATCAGAGACCCACTGGAAAACGCCTAGAGATGAGTCCACTCTAGGCATCTTCTAGGTCCTCCAATGCAACTCTTATGGTATATTTTTATCAGAAGTCCTTTATTTTAATAGGGTTCACTATTATCAGTGGTTTCCGCTATCTGGGGTAAGTCTGGGAACCAAATACCCACTGATGTGGGGTCTGACTGTACATAACTCATTTGCAAAGCATGGAAATCGTAACCTGAATAGAGTAAACTGTCAACTTATACAGAGATTTGATTCTCAAGAACAAGGTAAAGTGATCTAAATTGCCTTCATTGGCACTCTTGCTTGTTACAATACCTGCATTTTAATCCAGACCTAATAGCATGGAATCCTCTTGAAGGTTCATTGAACTCTTCCAACATTGGGCTGTAAGCTTCGTACAGAACAGGAACAGACCATATATCAGAGGAAGAGACTTCAATGCAGAACTGACATTTTATTGTCTTATTTTACTGCCTTTACTTTTGTTACTTTGGGGGGGGGGGTTGAACTTTTTGGCTGCTTAAACACTCTAACATTGTAAACAAACAAGATGCAGGTACACTACCTACAGACTCTAACAACATCAACTTCTTCCCCAGCATGATTAATTTATTATCTTCACCTGAAAAAAAGCCAGTTAGTAGTGGGTTTTTTTTTTTTGCACCTTTCAGTTGGGCTAATGAAGTTATCACCAATGTGTATTTTATTTAATCACCAACATGGTTTTGTTACAGTTTCACTATCACTCCACCCCCAAAAAGGAAATTACAGTAGTTACAATTTATTATTTTACTTGCAAGTCATTATTTCCAATCTCTGCATTCTCCACTACAACAGGCTCCTAAAGCACACAAAATGGGAATGGTACCATAACCCAGCTCAATCTTCCTCTTTAGAAGTTCAGTAGTAGAACAAATCTTTTGCCTGTACAGTTCCATGCTTGATCCTTGGTACATACACATTAAACACCATATACATAGGTTAGGAGAGACTTCTGACTCAAATGTTAAAAGGTAGGCAGGGTGATAACTAGTACTATTTAAAGTTGACAAAACTAGACTCTAGTTCAGAGCTGGGGAACAGCTGGACTTTCAGATGTTTCTAGACCAAAACCCCCACCATGTTTCACTGCTGTTTATTGTTAAGGGCAGGCTGATGGGAGTTATAATCAATCAATCATCTGGAGGGCCATATGATCCTCAGACCTACTGTAGACTACTTTGGTTAGTGCACCTCTTTGACCCAACTAAGGATTATTCTTCTGCTTTGGACAACAATTGGGATTGCATGCACTAAGAGCAAATGCAAATAGATCTCTCTTTAATAGCAATTACAGAGCTAAGCTCAAAAGAACATTTCAGCCAGGAGCCTGCCCTGCCATCAAATACAGCTTTTACAATCCATCTGAATAAGGATTTCTTTCCAAATGCCTTTAGCAATAGCAATAGCAACTGCATTTCTATACCGCTTTATAGTGCTAAGCACTCTCTAGGCTGTTTACAGTCTGTTAAGCTGGGTACTCGGTTTACCAACCTATGAAAGGATGGAAGGCTGAGTCAACCTGGAGCCCTGCAGGATCAAACTCACAACGTTGTGGCTGCCGTACCGGCATTTAACCACTGTGCAACCTTATGCTTATGCTTTCTTGGAGAACTGAAATGCTCTGAATGTTTAGTGCTTGCAAATTAGGTTAGGGGAGGAGAACATTCCATCACATATAACTTAGTTGTTTGTTGTTGTGTGCCTTCAAGTCCTTTCCACTTATGGCAACTCTAAGGCAAACCTATCACTGGGTTTTCTTGGCAAGATTTGTTCAGGGTGGGGAGGATTGCCTTTGCCTTCCCCTGAAGCTGAAAGAGTGTGACTTGCCCAAGGGTCACCCAGTGGATTTCCATGGCTGAGCAGGAATTTGAATCCTTGTCTCCAGAGTTATAGTCCAGCGCTCAAAAGACAATGCCACACTGGCCTATCATTCTCTAAACAATAGAGAAACTGAGGACACAAAGAGGTGGTGAAATCTCAAGTCACATCCAACTGCTCAAAGAGGAACTGATGGATTCTTGAGTTTGCCTTTCTTATCCTCTGTGCTGTAGTCCCTATTTATTTAAGTCCCTAAATAAAGGACAAACTCAAAACAGAAAACCTGTGGAAGGAATGTATTACTTAGCCTGTAGGGACAGCTTTACCAGTGTTCAAAGCATTTCATATAATACTACACAGAGATCTTAAAACAACCCTGTAGATTTGAGAGCATCATCATTTCTACTTTATAGAGGGAAAAGTGGAAGGAGAGGGAAGGGTGTGGGGACTAAGTGAACAGCAACTGTTTAAAAAAATATTTTCAAAAGATGCATACCCCATTGCTCTCACCTGAACAGTGGTTGACAAACATTAGCACCAAGGATCATAAAATGTAACAGCCAGCAATAATGGAACAGACATTGTAAGAACTGGGCACTAAAAATCCAGACACATGGCAGAGTAAGAACAGGAAGCATCACTAAGGAATAAAATTGTAGCTGAGAAAAGTCTTTGATCCAGGAGATGCCTAGCTTGTTCGGTTGCTAGAACAAGCCTGCTCTAAACAAACCATTTGTCAAAGAAAGCATCATAGAACATTGTAACTAACAACCTCAAACATAGTCAGATTTTGGGGGCGGGGACCACAATGCAGCAACATTAGTAGCAATACTTGACTGAACACACATAAATCATTAGGCAGTGCCTTTATAGCATCTTGACAATTTTATCACCTATTTTAGTTTTAATGCCTTGTAAGCAGAACTTTTTAAAAAGTTAAATGCAAGTATTTGTGCATCCTAAAAGAGGCATTCTTCCTTATATCATACCGAAAGGCAGGACTGGTTTAAAGGATTTGGGGGGCCCCTGCAACACTTTTATTTTGGGGGGCCCATATGTTTTTCTCAGGTCAATGTATCCTAACCCAACCTAAGCTATTCACAGTACAGGATATTCAGATTATTACTAATAATGGTTTTGCAGGAGGAGGAGGGTTACTACGAGCCCCCCACAATGATGGCCCCCCCTGCGGATGCTGACACCACCAGTGTCTTAAACCGGGCCCTGCTGAAAGGCACACTTCTTTCAATATTTGTCCCTGCAGTGATGCATATGTGCATCATCTAAAAACAAAAAACATGTTTTTCCTTCAGCATAATCATCTCATTCATAAACAAATTATACACATCCAATCAATTAATACTTATTCAATTAACCAACCAAAACTGCTTTAATGCAGCAACAGCCTAAACAGTGCTCCATTGTGTAGGACACAAATCCAGTCAAATTATTCACTCACAGGTCTCTTTCACACTCAACAATTCTTGCACTTTGATCCCACTTCAAATGCAAACCCTGGGATTTGCAGTTTCATGAGGTATTTAGAATTCTGTGCCAGAGAGCTCTAGTGCCTCACCAAACTACAAATTCAAGATACCAAAGGACAAGGCATGGCAGTTAAAGTGATATCATAGTGTTATATTAGTGTAGTACAGAAGAGACCATACTTTCTGTGAACCAGAATAATCTTTCATAGCATTCAGTGTTGGGCCCACACAGCATGGCCTTAGTTTCAGTTCGGATTAGCAAATGATTTAGATCAGTGGCACTTAACCTTTTCTTTACCAGAGACCCCCTATAAAGTATCTTTTATTCCCAGGGACCCTCAAGACTTAACTCAAGATTTTTTATTATTATTAATAATAATAATACAATTATACCACCCATTAAATCTTTCCTCAGAGGCATTGGAGGGGGAAGACTTTTCCCCTGCTTCTTCCTGTAAGTTTGTGGCTGGAGCAGACTGAATGGCAATGTGCAGGCCAAGCCAGCCAGCCTTCACCTTGACCTTGGCTCCTGTCACACAGCTGCTTCACTGCCTTCGCAGACCCCCTGTGAGCATATCGAGGACTCATGGGGGGTCCGCAGACCACAGGTTAAGAACCACTGCTTTAAATCAGTCTTACAAACAAGCCCACATAAGCCCATAAAATCTATTAACCAGTTCACTTGACCACTGACACCAGATCTAATCATCTTTGGCTAATGAAAAAGTGCCAGTGGTTCTAAAACTCCCCTCTCTGTTGCACTAGAGATGATACTTTATCTTGCCCTTAGCTACTGTGCCAGTGGATGCTTACAGATCTGCTTGAGATTTCAGATGAACCAGCCACTGGCAGCTCACACTTACTATTGGTTATGGTGATGCGTCGACCCTGGTAGAAGTCCCCAAGAGTCACTGTGTTGCCTTGTTTGGTAGCCACCACACGCACAGTCCGGGTACTGTCCTGGCACTCCACGTAGGGATTGTACCCAGGGTTGTTCTGCTGCAGCTGGTTGTTGATCTGGGTCTCCTGACCACTGGGATTAAAAGCGTCTGCCAGGCGGCTTCGACAATAAGATCTGTACTTCCACAAGACGATAGGTGGCTGGAGAGATGTGGTCTGATAGTTACACTGCAGAGTGACCGGCTGAAACAGGATGACCACATTGAAGGGATTCTGGACTGTGACTTGCATTGTGGAGGCAGGATCTAAAGATGGGAATGTACAGTCAAAGAGGGTAGAGATACTGAGTCAGAAAGCCAAACCTGAATGCCATCTATCTCCATCTAGAATACTCCTCCATCTTATTCATTCACTGGCAATGGCTGTATATTAGAATAAGCCATGTTGTGTCACTTAAGCATAGCAGCCAACAAATACATCATAGGGGTAGTCTAGACAGTCAAAATAATCCTAATGGAGTTTGCTGGGAAGACAATCAGTCTTAATGGGAACCCAAATCACGTGCATTCGGAAAGGGGGGCAGCAAAAAAACTTCCAAAAACAATGCCAGGAAAGCCTTTGTGGCTTTTTCTGGAGTTTTTAAAAAACTCAGTGGGAAATTTGCATTCTCACTCATTGTGACAAGTGTTTGCCCATATGAGAGGAACGATCATCTACAAATCACAGCTTTATCCCATGATTTATTGTGGGCTTTTAAACTCTGGCTTGTTTTATGTTTGCAACGTGTTGACAAGACATAATTTTTCCAGTTTAGCAGAGCACTTATACCTGGTCAGTTCAAGATTTTTATCACTATGTCTACTCCCTTGTTTGTCTGTTTACAAGCCTACCAGAATAGATCTTCTCTTCCTCCCAGCCAACATTCAAATACAGTACTAACAGTCTGAATTTCCAAGGCGGCCAAAAACAGAAACTTCTAGCCTCGTGGCATACTAGTTTTTAAATGGAGGGAAATGGGAATAATGAGCCATCCCTCTTCTGCATTCACATGCTTGCAGGGAAAGGGGCTTTCTTCCTTTATGTCTAACAAAAAACCAAACTGGTTGTTGAAGGAGGGACAGAGTAATGTGCCATTCTTCCACCATCCCCATATTCACCTGTACAGAACTCCTCACCTTCCATAGCTGACAGGGAAATAGCTAAAAACAAGGATGTGTAAACTGTCCACAGCCCCTATGAGCTTTGATTGTTTCATGGACTGACCACTGTTCAGGATCAACACAGGAGGTAGGCCAGGGGTAGACAAAGTGCAGCCCTTGGGAGCCCTAAATGTAGCCCATAAGACCCCCAGAAAGCCCTACAAAGCCACCCTCAATTTTTAAAATTGTTTTTTGGACTGATTTTGGAGTGGAGTTTTTTGTACCCAAACCACCCAAAATCTCCCCAAACCACCAAACAGTTTGCTCCCCTGAACATTCCCACCTCCCCAAAACAGAAAAAAAGGGGGGGAATGGCCAAAATGGTGGGTGGAAATGGCATCACATTAGGCAGACTGAAACACGCTGCTGCAGCCCGTTAGGCAAGGTGCAGGAAGAAAAAATGCCTCCTGCTATGGTTGCAGCTGCCCACCCAATGTAGGCAAATTAAAAAAAAAACTCAGACTCCAATAGTGTTCCCCACCTTTCTGCATAAGTGCTTAAGATGGCATAAACAATAAACATAAACAATTTAATATAATTTCCTTAAAACACAAACAGAAAAACACACATACACACATTTTAAATTGTGTATTAATTGTTTTAAAATGTCTTGGTCTTATTTGTTTTCTTAAATTGGTATATGTTTTTAATTGGTATGTGTTTTTAACCAACATTACGTTTATATGTTAATTTGTTGTTCCCTTCCTCGATTCATAGGGAGAGGGGGGTAAGAAATAAATAAATACCAATACATCTATTATTATTGTTATTGTTATTATTATTATAAATCAACATCACAAAAGATGAGCAGCAGCAATATCTACAAGCCAACAATATCCAGAAGCAAAGCCTAAGAGATTTCCCACACACACACACTGCACTGAAAAGGTAAGAAATACTGCTGCTCACACCTCTCCAAGAAGGGTATTTCAGAAGTGTGGTGCCACTGCTGAAAGGACTCTTTAGTTATTGACAGCCTCCTAATTTTTGAATGCAGGAACTTATAGAACAGAACCTTTTTCACTTTTCAAAGATAATATGCAATGTTATTTTGAAATCCAGTGCTCTGCACATTGGAAAATAGTTTATTTAATGCAATAAGGAACTCTTTTGATTTCTATACTTTACATGTTCTATGAGATGAGTTAACAGGAAAAGAATTTTCAAGCAAACTTTTATCCTTACTAATACAAAACAAGCCCCTTATTCACTGTTTGCATCAACATTCTTCCTGACTCCTTTTATTTTTGTTCCTGTGGTTTCACTCCAGCTTGTAAAGGGGCTGATACTGAGATCAGTTTCCTCCCACAAAGGACAGGGAGTTTCGGCAGACGTGTGTGTCACAGCCAGAATCAGACATCACCCTTCCGGGAGAAAAGATCATTAAATTCCCCACCATCACACACACCTAGAGCTTGGGCTTTGAGCACACACACAAGGAAGTGTGCCCCATACAGGGTCCCAGCACCGCACCATTTGCTGTGGAAAAACCAGCCTTCCCACAGCTCATGAAACCGGGATTGGAGGAAAAGGTTAGGGATAAAGTAACAACCATTCTCATTCCCTTTGTGGGCTGTGTGTTTACTTTGGAGGAGAACTGCAACATACAAAGAACACTCCCTGTCACACATTCTACCAAGACACCACCTGGCCAATACTGTCAAAGGCAGTATAATAGCGGATATAAACTTAACACCAACTGAATGTTATCTTTGGGTCCCAATGATCAACCCCAATCTTCAAATCCTGAAACAACTTAAGAGTGATTGCTGGCAAATTCCTACTGATCCCATGAGACTTACATAGATTCCTAGATGCTGGGTGATGCATATTAGTTGTTTCTGTGGTCTCTAGTTGAAGATTACAGTAGGACCCCCATATCTACTGGGGAATGGTTTTGGGGGGCATGGATACCGAAAAATGCAGATAACAGCGAACACCATTGAAAATAATGGGACGTCCAGTTTAAAATACCACTGGCTGGGGACAATGGGAGTTGTAGTATAATAACTGGAGGACATACGGTTGGGGGAAAGCTGCTTTAGAACCAACAGGCCTTTTACCACATGTAGATGCAACTGCTTAAGTACCAACCTAAAGATCTATAGATTTTCCCTGATTTTTGTTTTGTTTTGTTTTGTTTTTGTGGGCTGTGAGGCCGTGTTCTGGAAGAGTTTATTTCTGATGTTTTGCCTGCCTCTGTGGCTAGCATCTTCAGAGAATGGTTGGGTAGGAGTGGTGGTGGGGGGAGTTATATACTGTGAACCCTTGTTGGGGAGGATATGTAAATTTGTGTGTTGAATGGCTATTTCTGGGTGGAGATATGCAAGGAGGATTAGTGTCTGTTTGGCTAATGGTTGGTTAACGGTCCATTATCTCCACCCAGAAACTAGCCATTCAACACACAAATTTACATATCCTCCCCAACAAGGGTTCACAGTATATAAAACCCACACACACTCCTATCCAACCATTCTCTGAAGATGCCAGCCACAGATGCAGGCAAAATGTCAGGGATAAACTCTTCCAGAACACAGCCTCACAGCCTGAAAAAATCCAGGGAAAATCTATGGATGCCAGCCGTGAAAGCCTTCAACTTCACATCAAACCTAAAGATCATCCCTAGAGACTGAAATCATTCAGCTCCAGAGATTTCTCCCAAGCGTCCTCTCCTTTCTCCATCAAGGAACTATTTGCACCAACTTGGGCAGGAGACAGAAAGAATCTGCAGCCGCCATGTTTCCTGACATAGTAGAGGATTCAAAAATTACAGGGGAGATCTTTGGGCTGTGTCCAGGAAATTGTGCACACACACAAAAGAGACAAAGACTTAAACTGAAATAGGATGCCTCACTGGTGGGAAGGGAGCCAATCTAGATCTTAAGCCCAAGAAGATGGGCCCAGGAGGGATGGGGTGGGGGAGAGTTTATATATACCAGAGAGTGTATATACACCTCTTCTGCTCCAGAGGGGAAAAAGTAATGAAAGGCTCAGTGACCAGCCATGAAGCGTAGGAGCAGACCTGATGATGCGGTCATTCTTTGGCCTTCCATAGCATTACCTGGTGAAAAGATGTGGCTAGACAAGCAAGGACAGCTGAAGAGGAAGTAAGGGATTTCAAACTTATCTGTGGCAATGCAATTGCTTCCCAACTACAATGCAGCACATTATTCAATAAAACTAACTGGAAAGAAAGATTAGGGAATCACGGCGTGAATGAGAAGGCAGGGAAATGCCAATAGTGGAGGACTGAGGATCAGATCAAGCCACACAGCAGGAGAAATAAGACACTGCAGAATCCTGCCCAAAATAATCAGAAAACATGCTCTGGATATACAGGTCGACCACCGTATCCACAGTTTCACTTACTCATGTCTAAAAAAGTATGTTCTCTCTAGGCATTTCTAGGTCCTCTGATGTGATTCTATAGTCAACCTCCAGCATTTGTCTCATTGAAAATAACAGAGTTCCTTATTATCTACAGTTTCAGGTATCCACAGGGGTCTGAAAAAATATGTTCTCTCTAGGCATTTCTAGGTCCTCCAATGTGATGCTATGACCAACTTCTGGCATCTGTCTCATTGAAAATAACAGGGTTCCATATTATCCACAGTTTCAGGTATCCACAGGGGTCTTGGAAAGCATCTCCTGTGGATACAGGGCTCAACCAGTATTTGTATAATGGCTCAGAGCAACTCCAAAGAGCTGGAAGAACAACAGAAGCTACCCTACGAAACTCCAGTTAGAGAAACCTTACAACAGCCTTAGCCAAACAAGTGCCCTCCAGGCATACCGGAGTGCAACTCCCCTCATGGTGATATTATGGGAGTTGTAATCAGAAGACAATGGCCAAGCAGCAGCATGTCAAAGGCTGCATTATCCCTCTTGTCCCATCTCAGGTCAGGGTCAGCAGCCTCTCTCACAGGCAGCTCTTGTCCCTTTATGAAGAGCTACGGTAGGCAGAAAGCAGAAACAGGAGTTGGGGGAAAATGTGAGCAAAAGGCTGCACCTGTTGAACTCCTGCCTGCCACAGGGCTGCTTGAAAGCCTATGGAGCACTTCTGAGAAAAGGAAAGGGTGGCCCACTCCTCACCAAGAAACCACACCTTCAGAACAGTTGGGTTTCCCAAGACACACCAACTCTAGTAAGGCCAAGACAGCACTACACAAATAATCCAGTTTGAAACTGGATTATTTGCCATGGGCCTCTTCCTATGAGATCCTGGGATTTGTAATTTTACAAGGTCTTTCGCCTCCTCTGCCAAAGAGTGCTGGTGCATGGCCAAACTACAAATCCCAGGAGTCCATAGGAAGGAGCCACAGCAAATAATAATCCACTGTGAAACTGAAATATACAGGTTGGCCTTTCATATTCTCTGGGGTTTGGTTCCAGGACCCCCTGTGGATACCAATATTTGTGAATAGTCAAGTCCCATTATATGCAATGGCATAGCAAAATGGTGTCTCTTCTTATATAAGATGGCAAAATCAAGGCTTGCTTTTTGGATTATTATTTTTTAAAGAATATGTTCAAGCCGGAGGGACAACTGTATTTGTGTAGTGTGGATTTGGCCCTAATGGGATTTTAAAAAAATTCCTATGGGAAAACCAGACCGCTTTGGGGGTTGCCCTAACAATAAATAAATAAATAAAATACAGTTGTCCCTTCATATTTGCTGGGGTTTGGCTCCAGGACACCCCACCCCCGTGGATACCAAAATCCGTGAAGACTCAAGTCCCATTATATGCAATGGCATAGCAAAATGGTGTCCCTGATATAAGACGGCAAAAATCAAGGTTCGCTTTTTGGATTGTTATTTTTTTAAAGACTATTTTCAAGCCGTGGATAATGAAATCCGTGGATACCAAATCCGTGGATACGGGGGACAACTGTAAAATCCTTGGCGCGGGAAAGGAGCGCGAGCCTGTGGACCAATCAGCTCCCGAGACTTCTTTCTTAGCCCCCCCCCCCATTCTTTGCCCCCTAAAATGAGACCCCGGAGAAGTTTTGCCTCAGAGGAGGGTGGCGGGGCCAAAGGGGTAGGGGGTATACGTCGCCCGCTCTTCGTAGAGGAGGAAAAAAAGGGGTTTAAAAAACTTTTTACCTAATATCCAAGCGTTAATTAACAGCCCCAGCCAGGACAGCATGGCCGGCCGACGACGAAGTGTCCGAGTCTCCATTTCGACACCCTTGGCGCACTGGACTTGAAGAGTTGGTGCTTAAGCCACAAGGGAGGTGGGAAAGAAAAGGCGGGAGAGACTTGTTAGTGCTCGGTTTCGGACCCCTTTCCACTTCTGGGTGAGCTTTCCAAGGGGTTCCCCTCACTCCAAGCCGAGCCGAAAGCCAAAAAGAGTCCCCAAAACTTCGACGCCCCCGTTCCCGACTCCGCTCTTGGCGCCTCAGGTGCAGCAGCTCCAACAAGTGGTGCCTCGCCCCAGGAATGGAAACCACCAACTCCGACCGAAATGGGGTGTCGGTACGAAAAGCCGACTTCTGAGGCAATGCTTTATCATAGGAAGGCTTTCTGTGGAAACCCAAACATTATTTTTTTTTGCTCTTTTTCACAACGAGGTGGCTTCTTTTTTTATTTAAAAGGGAGGGAGAAAACTTCACCTGCCCGGCCTCTCCCTATTTTGAAGATGGTTTAAGCCTCCAACCTGCTTGGAATGTAGTGGGAATGCGCCAAGTTACTTGGGGAAAAGGGGGGGGGGGAGAATGAACTTTGTGAAGAATGCCTCTAAGTCCCCCTTCTTCCTGAAAGTGGACTCGCCCAGGTGCTTTCATTGGATTAAAGGCAAGGGTTATTTGTTTAAATGCAAAGAAAGGAAAGGGATTGGTTTTGACTTGGTCATAGCTACTGCCCATGAACAAAGGCTACAGCTTGGACTGAACAAGGGTGTTATATTTTGTTGTTGGTTGTAGGGTTTTCTTGGCAAGATCTGTTCAGAGGGGGTTTGCCTTTGCCTCCTGCTGAGGCTGAGAGAGTGTGACTTGCCCAAGGTCACCCAGTGGGTTTACATGGCGGAGTGGGGATTCGAACCCAGGTTTTCAGAGTCCTATTCCAACATTTAAACCACTACACTATGCTCTCTCTCAGGTGATATATTACCTGTCTGTTGTTGTTGTTGTTATTACTTTAAGGAGGAATATCACACAATCTCTCTGGCTTGTGGGTGCAATTAGCTAACACACATTGGAAACTGTTTAATGCAGTGTAGATGTGTAAATAACTATTGCTTAAAACAATTTGTAAGCCACTCTGATAGCCTTGTGGCTGAAGAGCAGGGTATAACTAACTAAATAAATAAATAAATAAACATTCTTTACAAATGAAGATTCAGGAAGGACACATCCCGTGCTTTCTGTAAGCTCACTGATGACTAAAAAGGCCAATCTGGGATAAACAAGTCCCGTTGCAGAAAGCACAGCAGAAGGTTTCCTTGGGTGATGTTTCCAGGTTGTGATTCTTTCTGCGTTGTCGTTTCTCTTCAAGACTTGTTCGGCGTGAGTTCTCAAATAAGGTTGCAGCATTGTGGATAGTGTGTCTCCATGCCTCCCGATGTGAGACCAGGGAAGATCATTGTTGGTGATCAATTTGGCCGAGCCTGAGATGTTGTTTCAGGGAGTCCTTGTATCGCTTTTTTGGAGCGCCCCTCTTATGCTGATCCGTGGCGAGTTCACCATAAAATAATAAGCAATACAGCCACAACTTAAGAGTGTTATACAGTCAAATGTCCTTCAGCATGAAAGCTGCAAATCCCAAAGACACTTAACTGAGACTAAGGTCTCGTCTATACAAGTGTCTGAAAAGGCAGGCGTTCGCAAGGATGTGATCTGCCTACACAGCCAAAACTCCCCCCTAAACCTAGCCAGTTGGCCACCATAAGTGATTTACTCACAATTTTAAATCTGCTACTGGCAATGAAATGAACCAGCTACCAAGGTAGCATATCTTCTCCAGGGGCTTTTTTGGTAGGGAGGTAGTTAAGCCATTTATTTCATCAGCAGTTACTGGCTCCCATACAGGGCAACATGAATTGCTGTCATGCTAAGACTATTGCTTTAATTCAGTATGGCCCTGGGTGCATACTGATTAAAAAGGGCCAACCATTGTATAGGGATAATTTAGTTTTCAGTAGTGCCATGTACCTTTCTCGTCCCCTTTTCTATCAAGGCCCAAAATCTAGTTGGGTCCCTGTCCACAAGAGCCTGGCCTAGCTCCATCCAGGTCAGGCAGATTGTATTCTGCCCTATTCCTTCTAAGTAAATTCTTGTACCCTCTACAAAGGGTTATATAAAACCTGTAATTTTCTGGTGAGTCTTCCAAACTTACATTTTTATAGCCCTTGCTAACCTGAACTTTCCCATGACCTATTTATTGTTTGTCCAGCCAACCATTGGTAGGTTGTTTAGGTGGATATTATTATTATTATTATTATTATTTTAGTGGTAACCAGAAAAGGCCAAATTTCTTGGACTAACTTATCAAAGCATTCCAGAGGGTACACAAAAGATAGGATTTGATCTCTTAATCGCAGAATATTGTGAATTTATAGAATCTTGGACCTTTTTTTTTTAAATTTACTTAGGTATTTATACCCCACTCTTCAACCACAAAGGCTATCAGAGTGGCTTACAATTTGTTTTTAAGCAATAGCAATTTACACATCTACACTTCATTAAGCAGTTTCCAATGTGTATTAGCTAATTGCCCTCACTGTGCCACCAGGGCTCCTTCTTACTTGGATGTTTTTGTCACTATAAGATGGACTCTTTTCAAGGGGAGTGGGGGGGGGTTTGAGGGTTTTTTTGAAGAAGGTATTGAACTGTGTATACAATCCCAAGGAAGGCAACATAGGCTTATACCAATAACAACCCCACAATCATCTTTAGGTGGGAGTGGCCTAAACCATACAATAAAAAAGTAGCCAAGCATCATTACTAAGAATTTTGCTGACCACTATGACCTCATCCTTTTGCCCACCTCAGTTATGATGTCACATTAGGTCTGCTAGAACTTGCCTTTCCAGTCCATGTAGTAGGTCAGTGCCCGGCTGGCCATGTCCTCTCGGGCATCCTTTGTGGCTCTCTTCCTGAGTCTGACTTTGGCTCTCACTGGAGGTAATTTGTATAAGGGCAACTCCCTGGGATCACCCTGTTTTCCAGGCTACCCTTGTATGCTAGCTTTTATCTCTGACAACCCAGTTATCCTACGCTGTCCTCATGTGTACTTCAATGCTCATGTCTCTTGGCAATATCTCGATCCAAATTGGGTAGATGAGCAGCCTGTGACCTTTTGGGATTCTGGAAACAACTCCTGGCCCTTGCCTAGCCATGCCAAGTTGCGGAGGTTACGGTTCAAATCTCAACAGGTTGGCGGCAACCTGTATATCCCAAGCCCCAGTGTAGAGGACTCTGGATTGTACACCTGTCGTGCAGGGGATGCCACCATTGCTTATTATGATGTGGATTTCCAGGATGCTGAGCACATCCACGTCTCACATGCTAGCCTTGGGGAGACCACTCAGGGCAATGCCACAGTAGAGCTAGAAAATGGAACACAGGCTGAGCTGTTCACTTCATGGAGTCCTTGGCAGGCTTGTGATCGCTGTGGCCATCCTGGAGAGATGAAGCGGGTAGGGTTTTGTTATGCCCAGATGACAAGCAAGGACAACCAGGAAGAAAAGCCGCTGCCATGTGGGATAATCAGGAGGAAGAACCCACTGTTGCCACAACGGGGACCAGAACTGAGAGTGGAAGCCTGCCAAGTTCCTTGTGACTCATCATTCCTGCATGCCTCCGATGAATTCGACGCTGTGCCACTTCAGGTCTTTACCACGTACCACCCCCAACTCAAGGCTATTGCTCACCTGCGCTGCCCAATGTCTTCCATCTACAGGTACAGTTCTTAAATTAGGAGCAGTCTTATCTAGCCCTTGTGCAGAACAATGTACCCTTCTACAATACCACCAGACATTCTCTGAGAGGCCCAAGTAAGAAAACCAGATTTTAAAAAAAAGAAAAGAAAAGAAAGGAAGGAAAGGGCAGGGTTGTTGCAGATGTAACAGTTTTGCAGAAAAGGCTATTTTAGCAGGAACAGGTCTTCTGAACAATAGATGGACATTATTCAACTGCTGAAATTCCCTCTTCTATGCAATTTAAGGTAGAAAATCATCCAGTCATCATAGGTCTTGGCCTCTTTTGCTTGTCAAAGTCAGACCTATAATATTTATCGCTCCCTCTATTATAAAGGACTTGAGTGGTTGGGAACTTGTTAGCAAAATGGAGGCACAGAAAAATAAATTAGTGTTTTTGGTTTCAATATACACAAGGGACTTTCCAGGTACACAGGGCTTGACTACATGGGGGCAGGGATTAAAAATCTAGATGAGATTCGGACTCCTTTGGCCCAGAGCTGCAGCTCATGAAATTCAGAAAGTACCACATCTGCCAAAGCCTGAATCTGCATTGGGTTTTTATTTTTACTCCTGTTACTCTTGACTCTGAGCTCCAAGAAAAGCAAAGCCCCAGCAGTAGTTGCCCTCTCTGAAGCAGAACGGGCGGCTTCCTCATGAAGGCGAGGCAGGTGCTCATTCTGCCTTCAGATAGGGCGATTACTGCAGGAGCTTTGTTTTTCCTGGGGAATTGTGCGCTGGAAAATCAAAGTCCCAGTGGTAGTTGCCTCCTCTGAAGCCAGATTGGGTGGCTACCCCTGCAATGGCAGGACTCGCCAGGCATTCTGACCTCAGAGAGAGTGACTACCACTGGTGTTCTGCCTTTGGACTGAGAAGTGATGCCAAAGAGGGGGGAAAATTGCAGTGCCTCAGGCAGTGCATCTTTTCTCTCCTCTCCTTTCCACCCCCGAATCCAGTGCAGATGGATTGTTCACATGGCAGTTTTCTCCAAAGTTTCCAGCAAGCTCTGGAGAAAACGGTGGGCTCAGCTAGTTGGGAGAATTAATTGTGAAAAATAGTGTATTACCTCACTATCGCAGCAGAATTCATACATTTGTCTCCAGAAATCATTTGTAAGATTGCTGGAAGGAAAAGTCTTATCCGAGTTTGCAGTTCACACAGAGCATGTCCACGAGAAATGATGGTGGCTGAGAATGAATTACCTGCCTTCTATCTCCCCAAAAGCTCCCTCCATGCCCCCTTTTTGCTGTTAAATGACATATGCGGAAGAGTGATCTTCTGCTTACAAACTTTTTTTTTTTTGCTCTGCTGCTTGAAAATAGCGCTCACTCATACGCTCGCTCATGTCCCTGAAAACAGTAATGGCGGCTCCAGCCACTTCATTGCTGGCAAGCCCACCCCCACACACATCCCACCAACCATGTTTTGACTTTCTGGATGTGCTCCAATTCAGATTGGTTGTTCAGACAGCCTGTTATGCACATTTTTGTGTACTTTTTAAAAAAAAAATTGCAAGAAACAGTAAAAGTTGTCATCACAAACTACTTGGAGTCTTCAGCCATCTCCTTCCCAATATGGTGAATCCCAGCAGGAGCTCATCTGAACAAAAGTTATTCTGCCCACATTCTTTGTGGATTATTTTCATTGTTTAAACAACCCCTGTGAGTTTTCTAAAATCCAGATTAAGGGGGCATTTTCCTGAGTCTGGGGTGAATAGGGCAGTACATCGTGTGTCACTATCGCACCAGATTCCGGGGAAAGGCCACACATCATGTTGCATTATCAGGCTGGATTCGTGGTTTACGACTGATGTAGACAAGCCCAGAAACAAGTAGTTTGAGATGGGGGCTATGTGTGAAGCACACACAGTTAGAATTAAGGAACTGTGTCCTTCTGAATGCATGTACAAACCAAGAATTTGTTTTGGTTTTTTTTTCTTGCTGTTCCCCCCCCCACACACACACACAGAGAAAGCTGGGTGGAACCCACTTTTTTGTTGTTGCTACTGTTAGACAAGTGGGAGTCAGAACCACTTTCCAGTCTACTAAGAGTCAACCACAGATCTTTCAAAATATCCTGCCCCCTTATGCTATAGCCAGCTAAACACCTAAAGACCTAATATTCAAGCTTACTTAGGAGTAAGGCCCACTGAGTCCACACATTCTCCCAAACAAGTATATACCAGACTGGAAACTTAAACATCCAAATAAATTGTTTGTTCCACGTATTCTGTCACCAACAGCTACCAAAGGCTGTTCTGACCATCGGGGGATGGAAAGCAGCTATTTCAGGCAGCAAAGTGGGTGTTGTGAAAGAGTAGAAAATTCTTGGTTATTTATTTTATTACAGTATTATATTTTCCACAACGTGTTGGGAAAGGTGTTTATGGGATTTTCTGCCTCATGTGCCAATGTAACATGGATAGTTTGGGGTAACTGCACTTTGATTTGGGTGAGCATTGGTGCCATTTTCTGATCTGCCTCAGGCAGCTAAATGTCCTGGAAAGGCTCTGATCCCAGCCCCAACCCAGGCTTTTATTTCCCCCAGCAAGGTTCCATGTGAAAGAAGCAGTCTTACTTATTTGCCCACTGATTTCCTTTAAGCATTTAGGATCCACCTATATGTGCTATCAGAAGCCTAAGCCAGTTAATGATTGATAAGGTAAATGAAACTTTAGCCTCTGGATCTCAGGCACAGATCCAGTTCTGCCACTTTTAAAGCTAGCCTATCAAAAATAAATAAATAAATAAAACCCCCAACAAATTGAAGCAATATCTGTGGTGAAACCGGAAATGGTCGAAAGAGCTAGATGTTGTATTGGAATAAAGACAGAGGTGACTGGGAGAAGTTACTAATGTTACTTTCACAGTAAGATCACCTGCCTGCTATGTTTACTATGTTAGAAACCCAGTTATCCAAGTCAGGCCCTACAGAACATAGGAAAATTGCTCTTTGCACTATAAACTGGCCTTGCTGACTGGTGGATTCTGAGATCGCTGGAAAGTGGTTCTTACTGCTGAGATTACTTCAAAAAGTAATTTTTCCAATGGGATGGCCATCTCAGGTGGTGATTCTGAGGAAGGGAGACATAGCAGCAAGGTCTTGGAGGAAAGAAAGGAGATATTCTATAGCCTGTCCCTCACTCCATAAATTATCTTGCTATTTTCAGATATGTGGTCAATGCTACATTGGAACAGCATTGACCACATATCTGAAAATAGCAAGATAATTTTTTGAAGGAGAATTCATCTGTCACTCAAGGTGGCTCTGGGCCTGGAAAGACAGTGGGACACCATCTTGTCTTTCACCTCAAATGGCAAAACGCCGTAAGCCAGCTCTGCAATTGTGAGCAGATCTGACTTACACTCATTACTTTCCTGTTATTTCTGGTATCCTGTTAAATATCCCTGACCAATGGCCATGCTACCTTGAGTTGCAAAAGCTTCATTTGATACCGGTCTGTTTCTGAGCGCAATTCAAAGTTCTGGTTACAACATATAAAGCCTTACACAGCATAGGTCCAGAAGACTATGGACTTTATCAGACCACCCTCCAGGAACATTCTTTTGCTGGAATATTTTGAAAATGAAAACTAGAGAGGATGCATTTTCTAGGAAGACTCCATGGTAGGTGTCCTGTTTTGTGTCCTGTGGATAATTGAATCAATGGATAATGAATCAGTGGATGGGGAGGTCCTATTGTAATTAGCTGAAACACATGCTATGAACTGATTGAGATTCCTTTAACTGGGCAACAGCTTTCATTTTCCTCTGAAAATGTCAGGGGAATCTACCTGCCTATATCCATATATAATACAGATTGCCTTTTCCCCTTCACTTCTTCAGACCCGTCTATTGGCAAGAAGGCAATGCATCACTGACCCGCCTTGAACTTCTCCAGAAGAACAGCTCCCAGAGTCTGGACAATGCCACAGGTGGTGGGATCCTACGCCTCTCTTTCCAGAATGACACCCACAGTGCTTTTTACCAGTGTTATGTCAACAGGCACCTAGTAGGCAAGTTTTTTGTTGCCTCCCCTGGAGCCATGCCATCTCCCAGGGAGCTGGACCACAAATACTCTGTTGCTGAAGCACTGGTAATAGGAGTTTCACTGTTTCTTATCTTCGTGACATTCCTCAGCATAATCCAGCCTTGCAGAAAGAAGCCAGGAACCACTATGGTCTAAGAAAAGCACATGATGCTGTGATAAACTTTGTGGATCTCCCAAGGAACAGCACATGGTTTCCTGGCTAATAAAGATATTAACTGTTAGTACATTCAGAGTCAGTCTGGGCCTTGCAACCGAGTGAAAAAAGGGATGGGCTTGCCTTCAAGTCAATGCCAACTATACCATTTCTCTGTGGGGATGCACATAATCAGGAGACCAAATTCCACATCACATTAATTAGTTTTTAAAGAAGCATGCTTAATTCTGCTAAATTTGTAAGAAAGGGCCACCGTGTGGTTCCCCATCTGTCATCAATCTTGGTGGCAGCCCTGAGCCAAATTTCCAGCAGAACCCCCACCCCAAGCAACTGTTAATTGAGCCTTCATCTATGCAGACAGAACATTTAAGTACAAATTGTTGCAGGGCAATTTCCAGCAAGAATAGTAGTGCTGGCCTGAACTGGATATACAGTCATCCCTTCACATTTGCGGGGGTTCCGTTCCACGGACCCCCGCGAATGTGAAAAATCCGCGAATAAGGACTCCCCTCCCCCTCCCTCCCCAGGCCTTCGCGGGGCCTTCCTAGGCCCCGCGGAGGTCTCCCCGGCCCTCCCTCCCCCCCTCCCCAGGCCTTCGCGGAGCCTCCGGAGGGCCTCCGGGGGTCCCTTGAAGACCTCCCCACCCCTCCCCAAGCCTTCGCGGGGCCTCCGGAGGGCCTCCGGGGGACCCACGAAGGCCTCCCCACCCCTCCTCAGGCCTTCGCGGGGCCTCCGGAGGGCCTCCGGGCATCCCGCGAAGGCCTCCCCACCCCTCCCCAAGCCTTTGCGGGGCCTCCGGAGGGCCTCCGGGGGACCCGCGAAGGCCTCCCCACCCCTCCCCAGGCCTTCATGGGGCCTACGGAGCGCCTCCGGGGGCCCCGTGGAGGCCTCCCCGGGCCTCCCCGCTCCCTCCAGGTCTTTTCACGGGGCCTCTGGAGGCCCCGTTTCGTGGTTTTGGGGGGGCCCAGGGGGCCCTCCCAAAACCGCGAATAACCAAAACCGCGAATGTCAAGTTCGCGAATGTGGAGGGACAACTGTATAACATAGTGATATACTGGGGGGTTGTCTAAATGGCGAAAATACTCCTCATGGAATGCCAGGAGAATCCTACCTGTCTTAATGGGATCCCACATCGTTTCACTGTATTGGGATGGAGGGGAGCCCAAAAAGCAAAAACTTAGCAGGAAAAGTCTTTGTGGCTTTCCCCAGAGGTTTTAAAAACAATGAGGGGAGGGTGTACTTCTGCTTATTGGGGCAAGGAATTTGATATGAATTGCTTTCCCATAGGAGAGGAAGCACAAAGCTGATTGGGCAGGTGAACACAGGGGTGGGGCTTGCTAACAATGCAAATGCTCACTGCCGCCATGTTGGATTTTCACCTTAGCGAGTGACCACTAAGGTGATAAAACGGTGTTTGTTGGGTGTTTTTTGTTTGTTTGTTTTTTGCTTTCCTGTTAAATCAAAAAATCGCTCTATCACACCTTGAACATTGGGGTTTCTTTTTAAAAAAAGTTCAGGGGTGGCAAATGGAGGTAAGTACAAACACGAATAAATCATTTGCGGTCACCATCTTGCATGCAAAGTTTATGGGGCAAAAACATAGTTAAGAAAAGTTGCAGCTGCTGTGAAATGCCATTACTGCAGGACACTCCATTTTTGGGGGGCTCATATAGTTTCCCCTCAAAACTAGCAATGGGCTCTTTCAGATTGGTATATGTAAGTATGACTTCTCATGGCACATCTTGAGATTTGTCAGCTGTTGTTGCCTCCACATCCACCCATTCTATTCTTTTAAAGGGCTGTTTATGGCAATTTTTTAAGATCTGCAGCAGGGCTGTTTCAATAATAATAATAATAATAATAATAATAATAATAGATGTAGTTTGCTGAAGTGGTCTTATGGTTTGAAGGGCAAGTTATCCCTTTGTTAATTTTTGTAAAGTTGAAATTACAGGGCTGTAGTACAAAAGTACTATTTCATAGATCCACTGATGCACTAGTATAACTCCGTTAAAAAACAAGAAATGAGCAAAATGTCTATTTTCCTCTCTGATACATCTTTGAATTAAAAAAGAAAAGAAACTTACTCAACAGTGGGAATAAAAATTGCAATTGGTACTGGGAATTGCCAGAAAATAGTCTTGGACAAGAGAAATTGTGTTCAGATATTTTATTTTATTTTATTTTTAAATATTTTATTTTCCAATGGTATCAACATTTACAAAGTCACTTTAAAATCGTACGTTTTCCATTTCATCTTTCCATTTCATCTTTCTCTAAATCAAAGTCAGAATCAGGGAACAAGTCCCTTTTCAGTTTTTGTTTTACATTTTCATTATGCATCCCACTCATTTCATCTCTCCGTCCTTGTCCACCCTACCCATTCTTTCTTCTTCCATTCTTTCTTTCTTTCTCTCTTCTATCCCCCTACTTTCTCATATTTTCTCTTTCACACACCTTCCATCCTCCCCTACAAAGCAATAAGAAAGAAGGAAGAAATAGGCAACAGAAAGAGATCTGAGAGAATTGAAATAAGAAACCAAGGGATTATGGTTTAAGGGAGGATAAGTTGAAGAGGCGAGGTTAAAATACTCCATACAGGTTATAGAATAAAGTGTTCAGATACTTTAAACAACATCGAGAACTACCAAACAAATACTGCAACTTCCTGATGCATTTGTGTTGTCTGGAAGAGCCCAATAACACAAAGTGTACTTTTGAAAAAGTGGGACTATAACATGAAGAATCATACTGACCAGCATGGCACTAGAGGGCACTGTGGCATAAGACAACTACAGTACTACAGTTTTGTGTGTGAAGTAGCAGAATGATCGCTATAAGAGGGGATCTTATGTGCAGTACATATATTCTTTTATCAGCAGTAACCCTCCTTTAAATATGGGACATTATCAGACTAGTGTCTAAAAACACTGTAATTCTGCAAATGAAGATAGTGGGAACATTGCAGCATTATAACACTTATTACCGCACATAGCTGCAATCACACAAAAGAAATGCCACAGAATTATCATAAAATGACCACTAGTGTTTTAAAAACAGGAGTTTACTTCTGCGATTTGGCATGGGTAAGATTTTGGTGGTTCTCGAGAGAAGATGCAAGTGCACTTAAAACTCCCAAACCCCCTTAATTAACAAAGTAAATGAACACACAAGCACTGAAACAAACATGAAAACATGCAAACTAAAGGGGCATTAAAAGGGTGTCCTGTGCTTTGTTTTCACATTCTCAGCTGGACGTTTTCTCACTGGAAATGGTGAAGGGAAAGAGGACTGCCCATTCACGATGTAATCTTGCTATTACCACAGGACATGGTTTCGCACACCATCAATAGCACGAAAAAACTCTATTGACGATATTTTGATGGCTTGTCCTATGAATTGAAAATAACACCTTTTTTTGTGGCTGGAGAATGGTGTAAGAATGCGAAGACGATGAGATCGTGTGATAGTGGGGCCCTTTTGCACTACCCTGACATTGTAGTCCCACAATTTTTGCTACATGTGATAATGTCTGTAGTCAGGGCTTAACCTGAGAACTTGTTTCCAACTCTCCTTCTGCTCTTATGAGTATAGTAGTGAACCAGAGTTTTAAAATCTGGAGTTCCACACATTCTTCCACCCACCCTAGAATACACCCAACATTTTCTACCAGATACACATAGGAAAGACAGATTTACTGGCCAAGTGTGACCTACTAAGTTTCAGAGGTACCTTTGGGTTTCTCCAAAGCCTCTGAGCATCAACCCAGGAACAAGTGCTCAGTTAATACTGAGAGGTGCAAACATGTAGTTGTCACATGTAGAATATTAAGAGCTGGAAAGGAAGACTTTGGAGTTCACCTAGTCCAACTCCCTGCTTTATGCAGGATGCAGCTTCAGTGTCCCTGATGGAAAGCCTTCCAGTCACTTAAATACCTTCAGTGAAGCAGAACCCAAGACTCTTGAGTCAAATTGCATCACTAGTGAACAGATTGTATTGGGAAATTTTCTCACATGTTTATCTGAAATTTGCTTCCTTGCAATTTCCAGACATTGGGTCTAGTGCAATGCAGAACAGACCTGAGCTGAAAGCAGCTCTCATGCCTCCCCTCTTCTGACTAAACATATGCAGCTGTTTCTTCATTGTACTTAGTTTCCATATCTTACAGTGGCCCTTGTTATCTGCTGAGGTTTGATTCCAGGAACCCCATGGATATCAAACTCCATGGATGCTCAAGCCCCATTATATACAATGGCATAGTAAAATGGCAAAATAAAGGTTTGCTTCTTGGAATTTCTGAAATATTTTCAAGCCATATATGGTTGAATCTGTGGATACAGGATCCGTGGATACTCCTTTCCTCCTTCAATTCAAATGGATTAATTATGTTCAAAGACATATGCTAATGTCACCACCAGTGTTAAAAGGCACAGTTGAAAGAAACAACACTAATGTTGCCCTACTCTTTGGAAGTTAAGTCCTACTGAAACCATGAGATTTCCTTCAAAGTAAAGACAGTTATGGTTAGGTTTCAAAGGAACTAATTCAGTGTTATTAGGGATTCATCATGAGCCAGCTGGAAGCCCTTGAGAGTATTCTGCATTTTGTTTATTTAATGAATTTCTTAGCTCAATCCGTCCTTTATTGTATAGTCACAGACCCAACAGCGAGATAATAATAGAACAAACATACCAAAAGCAACACAAAGACATACAAATTGGATTTAAATAGTTTACAAACATATACAAATTAAAATATTTTAAAAGGATATATGGCATAATAATGTAAAATATTAAAAGTACCTGTACATTTAAATAACAGATGGAAAACTATAGTGCATAACAACAACAGAGTAGCAAGTTGGGATTGTATATGAGAGAGAATTCCTTTCTGTCTTTGTAGCCGGAAAAGGTATCAGCCCACTGTCTCCACTATTGTTGTATTCATAACCACCAATTAATAGGCTAAATGCCTTAGGGAGTTAACAATCTCATTTGGTCGTCTTTATAAAAATGGCAAACAGAAAGCAAAACATAAGTGGAAAATTCTTTCCCCACCCCTCCATGAGGACAAAAACATTTGCTCCAAACAATACCTGTAAGGCAGGAGTAGGCAACTGTTGAAGGGTAGAGGGCCCCATTAACCCCCTAGGAAATCTTGGGGAACTACAACCTCTTCCACATGTGCTGGGGGGAAAATAATTTTTGGCCCCCAAACATGCTGTAGGGGATGTGGGGGCATTTTAATCACTTTTTGGGCTCCCTGGATCATTTAGCCTCCCCCCCCTTTTTTTTTGCAATGGGAAGTGACCCGGGGTTTCTTCCTATCCATGTTTTCTTTTTTAAAGCTTCTCTTTGACTTAAAATGGCTACCTTTCAGACAAATCAGGGAGAACTGATTGTGAACACTTGAGTTGTGACCTTGAACATGTCTGAATCTCCATGACAAACATCAACACTCTTGGCCATTCAGTTAATTGTCAGTCATTGTTTAAAGCAGCTGTGTTGTCTGTTGTGTACCGGAAAAATGCTAAGTTTAAAAGTCAAGCAACGTGACATTCTGCAGCAACTTGAGGTGGACCCAAACCTTTTTCAAAAAAATCATCACTTGTGATGAAACTTGGATATTCCAGTATCTCTGGCTTCCCTTTTCAAACAAAGATTCAGGAAGGACTCATCCCGTGCTTTCTGCAAGCACGCTGATGACTAAAAAGGCCAATCCGAGATAGACAAGTCCGGTTGCAGAAAGCACAGCAGAAGGTTTCCTTGGGTGATGTTTCCGGGTTGTAATTCTTTCTGCATTGTCGTTTCTCTTCAAGATTTGTTTGGCGTGAGTTCTCAAATAAGGCTGCAGCATTGTGGATAGTGTGTCTCCATGCCTCCTGATATGAGGTCAGGGCAGACCATTGTTGGTGATCAATTTGGCTGAGCCTGAGATGTTGTTTCAGGGAGTCCTTGTATCGCTTTTTTGGAGCGCCCCTCTTATGCTGACCCATGGCAAGTTCACCGTAGAGTACTATTTTGGGGAGGCGATGGTCCTCCATCCTAGAAACGTGCCCTGCCGAGCGCAGCTGTGTTCTCAATATCATGGCCTCAGTGCTGGTGATCCTTGCTTGCTCAAGGACAGCAACATTCGTCACATAGTCAGTCCAGTGTATATTTAGGATTGTGCATAAACAGCACTGATGGAAGTGTTCGAGGAGTCGTAAGTGGTGGCGATTGGTGACCCATGTTTCAGACCCATAAAGGAGAATAGACAGTACAATGGCTCTATACACACTGATTTTTGTGTTTTGCCTCAGGTGTTTATTACTCCAGACTCTTTTGTAAAGTTTTCCAAATGCGCTATATGTCTTTGCTAATCTATGATCAATCTCTTTGTCAATCTTGGCATCTGAGGAGATGATGCTTCCCAGGTAGGTGAACTGCCGAACAGATTTAAGCACAGAGTTGCTGATGGCAATGTGGGGATGCTGGTGTTCGTCCTGTGGTGCAGGCTGGTAAAGAACTTCTGTTTTCTTCAGGTTGACTTCCAGCCCAAACAGCTCTGCAGCTGTTGCGAAGCAGGATGTTGGGTGCTGCAGAGCTGCTTCTGTGTGGGTGACAAGGGCAGCATCATCAGCAAAGAGCAGCTCACGGACTAAATAATTTACAGTCTTAGTGCGAGCCCTCAGACGGCTTAAGTTAAACAAGCTACCATCAGTACGGTAACGTATATAGATGCCGTCGTCTTCTTCGAGCTCTTCTGTAGCCCTTTGGAGCATCATGCTGAAGAAGATTGTAAATAAAGTTGGTGCAAGAACACAACCTTGCTTCACTCCATTAGTTATTAGAAAGGGCTCTGAAAGAGCATCGCGCTGGCCCTCGTGTAGCAAGATAATCATTTTAAGGAATTTGGGGGGACATCCTAGTCTTTCCAGGATCTGCCACAGACCTTTCCTACTCACGGTGTCAAAGGCTTTGGTGAGGTCAACAAATGTTACATAGAGACCCTTGTTCTGCTCTCTACATTTCTCTTGCAGTTGTCTAAGGGCAAAAACCATATCTGTAGTACTCCTATTGGCTCTGAAGCCACATTGGCTTTCAGGAAGAAGTTCTTCTGCAATGGCAGGAACTAATCTGTTCAGGAGTATCCTTGCAAGGATTTTTCCAGCAATAGAGAGCAGTGTTATGCCTCGATATTGAGCAATCGGATTTTGCTCCTTTTTTCTTGTATAGGGTGATGATGACCGCATCTCGGAGATCTGATGGCAGTTTCCCTTTTCCCCAGCAATTCACAAGGAGTTCATGGAATTTATCATGGAGCACATGACCTCCGTGTTTCCAAACTTCAGGTGGGATTCCATCAATCCCAGCTGCCTTGCCATTTTTAAACTGCTGTATGGCCTTAAGGGTCTCTTCCAAAGTGGGAGCTATGTCCAATTCATTTTTCATCGGTTTTGTATCATATGTTGGATAACTGAGCCTTGGATGACTCGGTTGGCACTAAAGAGATTTTGAAAGTGTTCAGCCCATCGATTCAGGATGGAGGCTTTACCAGTAATTAATGTTTGACCATCTGTACTGTATAAGGAGCTTTGGACCTCATATGTAGGTCCAAACACTGCCTTAAGAGCTTCATAAAATCCTCTAGAATCCTCCAGATCTGCACAGCATTGTGTCTTTTCTGCTATATTGATCCACCACTTGTTCTGCATGTCTCGGAGTTTTTATTGAAGTTTACTACATGTGAGACGGAAAGCTGATTTTCTTACATGGAAAGTTGGCTGGGCAAGGTATGCCTGGTGAGCAGTTCCCTTCTTTGCCAACAGCTCCTGGATCTCTTGGTTGTTTTCATCTAAAACACAATGAATGATTTTTCTTGTGGGAGAACCCGAGGGATTCTTCCGCAGACTGGAGGATACTGTTTTTGATATGTTGCCAAAGCACTGTAGGAGAAGGATCTGTAGGATGGTCTTCAAGTTTTGTTTGCAGGTTTGCCTGGAAGTTGTCTCTCATGGTAGCTTGTTAAAGATTGTTGACTTGGAGTCTCTTCTTTAAGATACCACCCCTCTTAGGTTTGAACTTGAGATGAAGATTTAGTTTACATCTGATGAGGCGATGATCTGTCTGGCATTCTGCACTGGGCATCACTCGAGTATGACGGACATCGCGAATGTTTCTCTGGCAGACTAGAACATAGTCAATGAGGTGCCAATGTTTGGATCGGGGATGCATCCATGTTGTCTTCAAGCTGTCTTTCTGCTGAAAGATAGTGTTTGTAATAGTCAGCTGTTGTTCTGCACAGAACTCTCTCAGGAGGCGTCATTGCAATTTCCAACACCACGCTTGCCTAAGACACCTTTCCAGGCTTCGGAGTTCTTTCCTACTCTGTCATTTTATCTTCTACAGGGACTTTTTGTATGAGTTGGCGTAGGTCTGTGTAGAATTTGTCTTTCTCTACAGGGTCGGCTTGCATAGTTGGGGCATATATACTGAAGAGAACAACATGGGAGGCATAAGGAAATAATGCGATCAGAGTGTCCTGTTGGCAAGGTTTCGAGTTTGGAGGCAATGGAGTTTTTAATCATGAAGCCTACTCCTGAAAGATGTTTTTCGGTTTTGGGTTTGCCAGACCAGTAAAGTGTGTAGCCGGCGCCATGTTCTTTAAGGCTGCCTTCCTCATGGAGACGAACTTCACTAAGAGCAGCGATGTCAATATTAAGCCGTGATAGTTCATGGGCTATTAGAGCAGAATGACGCTCAGGCCATCCACTATCTTCAGAGTCTCGCATGGTTCTGATGTTCCAGCATGCAAGCATCATTTTATTTACACCTTTGGAGGCCGGTGTGCACCTTTGTTTCTTTGCCTTGGTTTGCCCACATCAGAAGATTCCCGTTGGCTGCGGCTAGCCAACCAGGTAGTTGGGGATGAGTTTTTGTTAGGCCACTTTTTCTAGGCCCCTCTCCATATGGAGCAAGCAGTGCTCTCCTTAAAATAGGCTGCTTGGTCATTCAGGATGCTGCCGAACAAGACTGTCATCTCCCAGGTCAGCCTCGAGCGACCAAAGTCCTGAACCGCCTGCATGCAGGGTTGGGTCTGTGGCTAACAGTGCATCTTTACACCTGTCATTTCATCCCTTGCCTATCGCTACAGGGCTTTTTTTTTTCTTTTTCTTTTTGGAATTGGATTTGTCCTTCGAGCCTGTGCAATGGATTTTTCTGGTGGAGTGCAGCGTGCACAGAACTGGCCTCACCCTTTAAACCAAAGGTTCATCTGCTGGCCTTGCAAGCATGGACGGTAGCAGCAAGGTCCTCGGGCCATAGGTTTGATTAGAGTTTCCTTCTCTTAGATGGTTGACCTTACAGGGTTGGACGAGCACCATCTGCCCGGGTTTGGGATTAGAGTTTTCCTTCTCCTAGGACGATTGCCATAAGGCTAGAGAGCCCATCCTGCCCTTTGACGCTCTTTGTCAGACTCTTCAGTTTTGACCTGTCTGGCATGGGAGACCCTACCGGTGGCTATTGTGCCACCGCCAGCATAGCTCAAAACATCATTAGGGTATGCAAGCCTCTCTCCCACGACAAGGGGGCGTCAATGGAGAGGTATGATTCTTCCAGTATGATTCTGAGACAAAACAACAGTCAATGCAGTGAAAACACCATCATCACCAAGAATGAAAAAAGCACGTCAAAGCAAGTCCACATTCAAAGCCATGTTCATTGGGGAATTTTTGACATCAAGGGCATAATTTTGGCAGAATGGGTTCCAGAAGGCAGACAGTGAACCAGCATTATTATAAGGAAATTTTGACGAAGCTGAGAGAAAGAGTCAGAAAAAAAAAAGGTTAGCACTGTGGGGAAATGGTTTGATTCTTCATTAAAACAATGCTCCTGCTCACACAGCACTTTCTCTGAAGCAGTTTTTGGCTGATATTAATGCATTACTACACTTGAACATCCTCCATATTTGTCAGATTTGGCACCATGCAACTTTTTTCTTTTCCCTAAAATGAAACTGGTGCTTAAAATAACATGTTTTGAGTCAATTGATGCAGTACAAAGAAAATGGCAGATGTGTTGAAACAGCTGACAGAAACTGATCTGTTCCATGCCTTCGACCAGTAGAAAACAAGACTGCATTGGTGTGTGAGTGTAAACAGGGAGTATATTGAAGGGGATGAGCATTAGAATTGTAATACATATAAATAAAGATGGGTTATTGTTTCCAGTCTCATTATTTAATAGACAGACCTCATAAACCTGTGAGCAGGGACAGTCTCTCATCTCATATTTATAAACTGCTCTGGGATCCTCTTGGGGTGAAGTGGTCTAAAACACAATGAATGAATGAATGTCTGAAAGGTATGAACAAACATTTTCAATTTTGTCCTGGCTCTACCCATGATGCATATCACCCAAGGGAGCAAGCATTTCTCAAATGAAATGCTGGAGATCTTCATTCCAATCTATATCACTACCACTTGTTTACAAATAAGGGGGGAGAGGAAGAGCATGGATGCAGTGATGATCCAAGCAGCTGAGTGATGTGGTAGTTCAAACCAGAATGCTCTGGGCCCAATACAAGGGTCAGCCCCAGCGCAACAGAAATGGAGACAATAAGCTAATTCTTTGCTCCCATCTGTAACAACTCAGTAGCCAGGGCCACCATTCCCTGCAGCCTTTGTCTCTGCAATGAATCACCCACCCGGTGCACACGGTTGCAGTCGACTGACTCATGCCTGCTTACAACCACAGCCTTTGTGTACAGCTCCTAGGATGGCACAGCGGGGGACTGACACAGCTCTCTCACCCTGTGCCAGGAGCAGCAAATTGAGCAAAGAGGGTACTTCATCTTTTCCAGTAAAAGGGAAACAAACTCCTTGCCTGCTTTTCCTTAGGAGAAACCAGGTGCTTTGTCAGAGCTGAGGAGCTCTCATTGAACATCCCACATTGTTTGGATTGAGAAAAGTGAGCCAACGATTTCAGCATAAGGCTGTGTCTGCTCCAAAGCTTTCTTGATTTGGCTCCTGGCCAACACCAATGATCCTAAAACACAAGTTTGAACCAGATCAGATGGGGATTCAGCTTTCTGAAACCATGCTTGATATGCCATGAGAACTCAGGCTCTGGATATGTATGTAGGACCAGTCAAGTAGTGAGGTGCTTGGTACAAGATCTGGCCTTGGCTTTCTCTGTTGATTCTTCATTTGAACCACACCTATTTTTGAACTGTCTTACTATGCTTGAACTCAGCTTCCACTTCAAACCCTCTGGGTTGTTTCTGGGTTGATGTGCTGTTCACTTGTGATCAGGACTAAGAGCTGTTTGACAGTGGAATGTGCTGCCTCATAATGTGGTGGAGTCTCCTTCTTTGGAGGTTTTTAAACAGAGGCTGGATGGCCATCTGTCTGGCATGCTTTGATTGTGTGTTCCTGCATGGCAGGGGGTTGGACTGGATGGCCCTTGTGGTCTCTTCTGACTCTATGATTCTATGACTCTTGGGGTCTTGTTCCATGAGGACTTGTTGTCACTGAATGGTTGCCAAGAAGATGCTAGGCCTCATCTCCCTGAGAGTGGGTGTCGGCTCATAGAATGGCACATGCTTATTAGCATATCCATGTGGCATATTTAAATAGTGAGTAGGTACACAAAGACAGAGAAATAAATTTCTTCAGTACCACCTGTCCCAAGCTTATATCAAATAATTTGCTCTGAGGTAAATTAGGACCACTAGCAAAACAGACACTAATCCTCCTTGCATATCTCCCCCCAGGAACTAGCCATTCACAAATCCTCTCCAACATTCACAAATTTACATATCCTCTCCAACAGGGGCTCACAGTATATAAACCCCACACTCACTCCTACCCAACCATTCTCTGAAGATGTCAGCCACAGATGCAGGTGAAACTTCAGAAATAAACTCTTCCAGAACACAGCCTTATAGCCCCACCGAAAACCCATTTATATTTGTTGTCTATTTTTATATGATATACTGGCTGATTTAATTTTAATCAGATTAGGACAATAATCAGTAGATGAACTATTAATACACTATATGAGGATGTAGAGGTTAATTTATGTATAATTATCATCAGATTCTTGAATTTAAATTTCAGGAAGTAACAAGCAAGGTTACTTTATATGACAGAATAAGTCTTTGTTTATGATTTCATCATTATGTATTTATTTTCACTTTGTCATTTTGTATAGATATATATTGCTAATTGTGTTTTTCTTGTGATTTTATATTCTAATAAAAATATTAAGTAAAAAAAAAATAACCCACTCGAATTACTCATTAAATGATTGACAAAAGTTAACTTGTTCTGTTACTTGTTGCACTGCTCATTGTTTTCCGTTACTTTCTATTATTTTTTGAGGAGCAGGTCCTTAGGATTGGTAAAAGAACAACATAAAACTTGAAAACTACCTGTTATAATGTCTCTTTAGAGGCCTTTCAAAATAACATTTGAAAATAACTAGAATCTGTTACTTGTTACACCAGTGAAGTAAATTTGCTCTTACTTGTTATATAGTATTGGT
The DNA here is from genome assembly GCA_030847615.1 of Gambelia wislizenii. Taxonomy (NCBI): domain Eukaryota; kingdom Metazoa; phylum Chordata; class Lepidosauria; order Squamata; family Crotaphytidae; genus Gambelia; species Gambelia wislizenii. The sequence goes on along the minus strand of JAUMIR010000010.1, from coordinate 27,696,466 downwards.
TTTAAAATGTAACCTTGTTACACAAAAATTAGCTAGTTGCAGCTAACAACATTACTTATAACTTGCTACTTCTGAGCACTACATCACAGTCATGCACACTTTCATTTGTGTATGTGAAAGGATCTTGCTTTATGGACAAATGGTGGGCCTGCTTGCTCAGGCTGTTTCCTACAAGTTTTTTTTATGTGTGTGTGTGTGTGTGCGCGCGCGCCCATAAAATATTTACATACAAAATGACAGGATATCAGCAGACAGAATCTCAGTGAGGTGAGCATCCTAACCAAAGCCCCATATAGACCAGATCTTGGAAATATTACTTTTTTGGACTATAATTCCAGAAATCTTCCATGCTGGCTGTCAGATATTTTAGAGTTGTAGTCCAAAAATGTATCATTTTCAGGCTCTCATTTAGACATACCCTCATGCAGACTCCATGTGGGCAGTGTCAAACCCATGTGGGCTTAACTCATAGAAGTGGCACCCTCCCAGAGGTGTGTGCCACTGCTATGGATTCTCAGCCTGTACATATGCCATCATGTGGTCCGGACCCCTGCAAGCACACATATGAATTACTGGCATGATTCAAGTACCCTTGAATGTGGAAAACTAAGTTTTTCACATTAAGATAAGCAGTCTGCAATTGCCTGGATGCCTTACCCAATCAATCCAATTGTTGATCTCTATTCCTCATACCATATTAAAGTTGGAGGACCTCTCACCATGAAAGCACTGCAACCCCATCCTAAATAGACCCCCATTTACATTCATAATGCATTCCTTTTCTGTCCCCCCCCCCAGTTCCTTCACTCCCTATCCTTTTCCTCCTCCCCTCGCTTCATCGATACTTAAGTCTGGCCACCACGTCAGGCACATCTGTGCATCACTTCATCCTGACATCTCTTGCCACTGCTGCTCCTTACACTGAAGGCTACACAGGAGCTCCATTGTTCTGGGATTGTCTTTTACTTGCTGCGGACTGATCTGCCTTGGCTTTAGCCAGCCCTTGAGGCTGGCATTTCCTGGTACCCTTGGCTGAGTATGAGTTCTCATCTGGTTTTCTGGGACAATATTTGCTGGAGGAAGAAGCAAAGATTCCACACTGGATTCTAGGTGAGTTCTCATTTTGCTGTTTAATTAGCTTCTAGAACAGCCTTTCTCAACCTTTTTATTCTGGAGGCACCCTTGTCATAATTTTCAGGTCTCAGGGAACCCCTGCATAAGTATTATTCTATATACTGCTATTGCTTCCCCCCGACAATCACAATCTCTTGAGGAACCCCTAGCAACCTCCTGGGGAAATCCTAGGATTCCAGAGAACCCTGGTTGAGAAATACTGTTCTAGAAGGAGATTTAGAGCTTGGGAAAGTGATTTTTGAGGCACTGTCATTCCCAGAATCCTCCTGTGGCCCTGCTGGCTGGAGGATGTTGGGAGTTGTTTCCAAAAAAAAGTGGGGTTTTTTTTCTGCATCTGAGGGAAAGCCCACAGCAAAGTGGGAAAAGATGTGTTTCTCAAGTGTGTATATCAGAGTTTGGAGCTGTTTCCCCATCGAAGTTAAGGAAGGAATAAATCTTGATAAAGTGACTGAGAAATTAAGTTCCTAGGATACTTCCCTGTCTTTGGAAGAAAGCTGATGGGAGTTGTTTAGAGCATAGCTGGCTAACTGGTAGTCCATTGCAACTTGGAAAAGTTACTTTGGGGAACTACTTTTTAAAATGTGTTTACTTTTTGATGGAACTTGTAGTCCAATTTTTAATTTTTAATTTTTTTTTTACTTTTCTCTGTTTTATTATCAATGAGCATTATATTGCCAATGACACAGTTTCTATAACAGTGACCAGACCCCGTCATTTAATTAGACTGAGTGAAGTAGTAGCTTCAGGTAGCAGCTTCAAGGTGTCATGAAAGGGAAAATAGTTTTAAATTTGTCTTGACTGTATTTTTACTGTGAGGGAGGAAGAGTGGTTGTCTGCAGTTTTCTGCATCATGTGCCCAATAATTCACGCTAACTTTAGGTACTATGTGTGTGTATGCACATGGCATCATTGCCTGAGCTGGCAAAATGTTTTGGACCAGCCCAGCAGGTGACTATAGCAAATTTTAATCAAACTCTTGAGGAAAAAAAGACTAACCATTGCTTCATTCCTAAGGGACAAAGATAAAATGTTTGCATTGTGTGTGTGTGTGTGTGTGCGCACGCGCATATGGGAAGGGAAGAGAGAGTGAGGTCACCTGAGGTAAGGGGATTGTATAGCACTTCAGACTGCAGGTGTGTGTTAAGGTGGTGGGAGATTTACATTTTCAAATGCTCTGCAGTGAAGGAAAAGGAATCTCCTGCAAGTACAAAATTAACACACTTTGGAATGACTGGAACTGTCTTTTCTTGAATCCCGATGTACTAAGGTTTTTTTCTCCCCTAAATTATTGAAAGAATATTAGCTTGAGAAAACCTTCAAAAATGGAACCCTTCACCTGGAGTTTGCTCTAAAGCCCACCCTGTCTAATTGTGTTGCAAACAAGACAGACTTGGAGAGAATGGATTTTCACATTTTAATTATTTTCTAAGGGATAGCCACATTGGTCTTTATCGATATAAAAAGAAGAGGAAGAGGCAGAGAATGTAAAAGTTATTTTTTGGACTACAACACCCAGTATCTCTCAGGCATGTACACCACCCCCCAAGGTTTGAATATTGTGCTCCAGCACTGCATCTAAAGACTGTAATTCACAAAAACTCATACTAAAAATAAATCCATATTTTCCTCCCCATCCTTTTACACATTTTTGGTAAAACCTTTCTTTGGATTGTGTATCCCAAGATGCAGCTGGCTCTCTCTGGTTGAGAGCAAGTTTTGGCAAGAGATATAGGATAACTGACCAGGTGTTGTAGGGTATATTCACAGGGGGGGTTACAGCAAACCACTTCTGAATATTCCTTGCCTAAGAACACCCTATGAAAACCATGGGGTTGCCATGAATTGACAGGCAGCTTGAAGGCACTATTGCTACTACTATTATGGGATAACTGCTGAAACCAGAATGGAAATTTGAAAGAAGTTCAACTCTTTGGAATTTAAATGTACAACATGAAATTTGGAAATGCCATAAAATTTGACATTGGGAGACAACTTTGTTATTAATATTTGTTGACAAGCTATAAGGCAATGATGGGTAACTTCTGGACTTCCAGAGGTTGATTGATGGCAAATCCCATTATTGTTTTTTAAAAAAATATTTACAATACATTTACAAAGAGCACATAATAAGCAAGCAGATGTTGATCAATGGGAATTGCAGTCAATATTTGGAAGGCCGCAAATTGCAAATTCTTTTCAGCATTCACGGCACGTTTTGTGCCTTTTGAGTTACTTATGTATTAAAATATCTATATGCTAAATAGTATCAATATCAAAAATGATGCAGAGCTTTAAAAAGCAGCATAAAACATAGAACAACCTGAAGTCAACATGGTCAAAAAAACAATTTGAACTAAAATGCATCCAAAATGGTAGAGAACCAACAAACAGCACATGGAATATACATTTATAGTCACAGTGTTAGCATGGAATCACACAACTTAGTGGTATAGCAGTACAGTATGTTCAGCAGATTGAAGGTCCCAGGTTAAATCTCTGGCATCTCTACTTACAGGATCTTGGATCTTTTAGTGATGTCAGTAAGTGTCAACTTCCTACGTTCCATATGTTTTGCAAGGGATTTTTTTTTAAAGGTTCAGTCTTTATCATTGCCAGTTAAACAGATCTCAGAAATAAGATGGTGTTAAATCCCCTTTTTCAGAGGACAGTCAGTCCTCTGTCCGAGGGGCTATCAAAGTACAGTTCTCAGTGTGAAGGCAGGCTCCAGTATTCAGTTCAATCTGAACAAGGCCATTCTGTTTAATCGAGTTGACAGATAAAAATAGCATAAACAAGAGTACATGGGCCTTGAAATTATTTATCAGCCATTACCACCTGGACACTGGCAGACACAGACTAAGCAGGGACATAGGTCATGCAGTCTGGGGATGATAGATATTGTTGAAAGCACATCTGGGGATCTTAGGCTTAGGGAAGCCCATATAGTGGTAAGTTTTTCTCCTTTGACAAGGCTCTTGTCCCAACAGCATGCCAAAGCTTGTAGAAATTCAATAGGTGACAGCTTGCCCTCTGCATCCAGCACAATTCCTCTAGGGTAGGAAAGACATAACGTTTTCAGTTTTTTCTTAGCCTGTACCTGCTAAAGGCACAAGATATCTCAGGAAGGCTGGCTTTTGATATGATTTAAGTTTGATTTTATCCACCAGATGGCAGCAGGAACACATGACCTAAAAGGCACCTTTGCAAAAGCACCTTTGAACAAGCCACATTTTCTAGATAACATTCACAGAGAGTGCAAGGAGAAAGTTTTCGCAGCAGATGGAACACAGAATTGCTCTTTCACACCAAGTCACAGCCACCAGCTTGGCAATATGTATTTATATTCTTGCTCTGTGGGTTGTTGGTTGCTTCTTCTTCTTCTTCTTCTTCTTCTTCTTCTTCTTCTTCTTCTTCTTCTTCTTTTTGCTAACTTATGCTAAATTAGTCAGAGTAAAAAATTTGTAGCACTTATATAGCGCGTTTCCCAAGTACCTATTCAAGGAAAGGCGAAGGCTTTCACGGCCAGCATCATAGATTTTCCTTGGCTTTTTTCTGGGCTGTGAGGCCATGTTCTGGAAGAATAAACTCTCGCAGAACACAGCCTCACAGCCCAGAAAAAAACCAAGGAAAATCTATTCAAGGAAAGAGCGTGCAATATTGGCCATGCTGTATAATAGCAGTCAATTTCCTATATTAAGGGTTGAACCAGATAAGTCCTTTGCTACTCTACACAGTAATTGACCACATCAGATGAAGAACTTTAGTCCCAGGGCAATTCTGCGCCTCCTGTGCTCTCAGTCTGGCTCTTTAGGATTGCCCAGGGGACTGCCACCACCTCACCATAATATTCCCAGTGCTTTTAAAATGTCCTAGTTTTCTTCTCCTTCTCGCACTTCCCCCTTTGCACTCGGCTTACTTCAATTGCTTCATAGAATCACATGGAATATATTGCTTCATAGAATCATAGAGTGGGAAGAGACCACAAAGGCCATTTAGTCCAACCCCCTGCCATGCAGGAATACACAATCAAATCATTCCCGACCATCTAGCCTCTGTTTAAAAACCTCCAAAAACAGAGACTCTACCCACACTCCAAGGCAGTGTATTCCACTTCTGAACAGCTCTTCAAACTGTTCAGAATGCAAAACCAGTTTGCACTGAATTAATTCAGTAGGGAGGAGAGGCGTGGGAGGTCTTCTCAGTAGGTTCAGGCAAAAGCAAACTGCTGCAGCCTCTCGTAGCTTGAGTGTTCTCCTTCCTTCATAACTTCTAGCATCTTGGTCACATCCTGATGTTGCTTTGCCCACGTGTCCAAATTTTCATCTGTGAAATGTTGGAAGGACTGTATGCTTTCCTAGTTTTTGTATTACCCCCCTCCCCATTCTAAAGACTGAAATGTGTCTCCTAAGGCTTAATTACTAACAGCAAGTGCTTAAAGGTTAAATATGCTAATATTTTCATCCCACTCCTTTCCCCCTTCCTTGAATGCCAGAATAGGGTACAAGGGAGGCTTAAGCCTGCCAAGCCTAATCTTGCAGGGCCAAGCCCCTACTCCTGATATGATCTAGCAAAATTGGACCACCAAGACTCCTATGTAGTTGAGCCTCCTCCGGTATTATCTATCAGAAGTGCAGTAAATGATCAAGCACTAAGAAATATTAAGACAGCTTTTGTCATTGAGCCCTCTCAGGAGTAGTCAAGGCTATCTGCTGTCTTATACACATTTATTTGGGAGTCAGTTCATATTTTCTAACATTTCACAGATGAAAACCAGGACACATGTGGCTGAGCAACTTCAGAGTGTGGTCAAGATAGCAAAAGGAAACAGAAAGAACACACAAGCTTCCTTAAACAGGAAGAACACACAAGCTAGGAGAGGCAACATCAGTTCGCTTTTGCCTTAGCCTACTGGGAAGGGCAAGAGTCCAGCCCTCTGCCCCCTGTTTAGTTGAGTACAAACTACTTTTGCACTTTGAACTCAGTTTGCAGCAACTCAAGTAAGTTGAAGACAAAGTGGAAAATTGGGAGAGGAGAATGAAATTGGGGCATTTTAAAAGCATCTGGAGGAAAAAACCCAGCCAATATAGGATTAAACAGGACTGACCCTGCCAAATCAGGACAGTTGGAGCATATGAAAGCTACACTGAACACATGGAAGACCCTTCTAAGTACACATTGTGCTTGTAAGAAACTCCATGTTTAATGATGGTTCAAGGTTAATTTGCCTTCTCCCTGTAAGGAGGCAACATGAATTGGCTGCCAATTTTCAGCCTCCCTACACCTTAAAAACAATTCTAATGTTCCTAGTGCCTCTCAACACCACTGCCTGAGCACCTCTCTGAAATTCAGTTCTGCTCTCAGATTGAAAGAGTTTTCCCACTCTTGTTCTACATTCTGATTGGCCATATTGCTAGTGGAGTATGTTAATACTGGACTGAACTCCTTTGGTACCATACAGTGAATTAGGGAATTCCAGAAATTGCTGGGTGGGAGCTTGTGATAACTGTTTTTATTTCTTTAATTTAATTCCCACCTTTTGTCCAACGAGATGCTTAAGTGATTTATTATAGATAGACAGACAGACAGATCCATCTCTCCTGGGAAAGGCTTCAGGACTGTAACCAACTGTAATCTCTAAGAGATGGGCTATAGTGTTCTGCATAGTAAAAGACCAAAGTAAATCCTATAAAGCTAAAGTCTACATGCCCTGGTACAAATTATGATTATGTATATTTTTAATGTCACCCTTCCTTCAAGGAACTTTGGGTAGTATACATAGTTCTCCTCACAATAATCCTAAAATAGGCTGAGATGATAACATGAGTGTGGAAAGTTTTTTTACCAGATGCTGGCTGGGGGATTCTGGGAGATGCTGTCCAAAAACATAACTTTTCTGAGCCTTGATAATGATTGTTCCAATGCCACCTTGTGACTTTTCTGACTGAATTACTTAATCCTTCACTGTAACCACTTCACTACACTGTGGACGTTGTCAGACGAGCATCTAATAATGTTTTTGTCCCACTATTTTTAAAAGCGCAAGTGTCCTGGCATAATAACACTTCTTATCACGTTGCTGTAATCATAAGAAAGAAACGCCTCTGAATTATTACACCACAACCACTAGCACTGTTTACTTCTGTGTTTTCACATGGGTGAGACTTCAGCAGTTCTCGCAAAAAGACATGAGAGTGATTAAAGCTTTTAAAATACCTAAATTTAGAAAGAAAATTAACATACAAGCAATGAAACAAAACCAAAAACTTGCCAGGAAAATGGAGAGGTTCATAAAAAAAGCATCCCTTACTTAATTTTTATGTTTTTATGTTTCCTAAAATAGGAAACATGTTTTTATGTTTCCTAAAATTCCTAAAATAGGTTTTCTGGCAGGGACTGCCCATTGATGCTGTAATCACATAAGGAAAATGGGACGGAGTTTCGCATGCAAGCAATACCACAAACACACACACACACACACACACCCCATGGGAGATCAATTCATGGCTTGGTTAATTAGAAAGAATGTGATTTCCATGGCAGTGGGATGCTTGAGGAATGTGAGCACCATGTTGTCATGTGATATGGCCCCTGTTTGCACTATCCTGTTGTGATTATCATACAATTTTTACCGCATCTGATAATATCCTGTATCTCTGTGTATAATGCGTTTGTAAGCTATGAAAAATCATAGTAATTGGTACCTTAGTACCAACTAGTCCAATGCCCCACTGAATGCCAGATAGAAATACAGCATCCCTGATACCTGACCATCCAGCTGCTGTTTAAATGTTTCCAGCAAAGGAGAACCCACCACCTTCTGGGGGATTTTGTTCCACTTTAATTGCCATGGTTCTATCCTATGAAATCTTTGCAGTTTAGAGAGGTACATTTAGACTTCTCATCCAGAGAACTCCAGTGACTGACAAAACTACAAACCCCAGGATTCCAGAGGATGAAGCCATGGCAATTAAAATGGGATGATAGTACTATAATTGAATAGTGGGAAAGGCCCTCTGATACTGAACCAAAATGGACTTCCCCTTTGAATTTTCCCTGCTAGAACAACAGAGACCAAGTCTCCTTAATCTTCTGCATGACAGGCTTTCAGATATTTGATGGTCACTTTCATGTCTCTCTTTAATCTTTTCTGCTCTAGGCTAAATTACACCCATCCTTTTCACTTGTTCCTCATCGGACTTGATCTCCACCACCTTTGCTGCCCGTAAGCTCTATACTGCTCATTCAAAGTATGCACTTTATGTTCTCTAAATGCAGGCATCTCCTTCCACCCTCCCTACCCCACGGAACTATCTCTAATTAACATAATGCATCTCAAAAGCTCCCTTGAACCTAGTTATTTCTTAGGTATCCCAAGTAGTGATAGTACTGACAGCTGTCTGCTCCTTTTCAGTTGTGTTGCTTGGCAAAATCAAGACAAAGTGCGCATCCAAGTGCTCTGAGATCTACTTAAAAACCTCAAAATATCCCTTTAAAGTTCTCCATAGAGAAATACCACAGTATAACAATGTGAAAAACATAACAAACCATCTTGCTATATGATAGTTCTGTAAAACCCAGCAAGCTGAGAGCTATTTGAATACAAATGCATCAGCCTTCTATTTACTTCAGCCTGTCTGTAATGACAGTGTGATATTTTTAACATGAGTGTTGTTTTTCAATCTTTTCTTTACAGAGGCTCTAGCTAGAGAGACTTTCTTTTCCCAATTCTACTGGCGGCTAATGTATTTTTTTTTTTTAAAAAAAACTTCTTTACTCAATCAGAAAGTTTCCCAGAAAATTAAGATCTCAATTTCCTTTAAGTATTCTTTGCTTTATATTCTTTGCTCATTTTCAAAACTTTGTTTTGTATTTCATTATAAAATAACAGTAGGACCCACGTATCCATGGGGGATAGGTTCCAGGGCCCCCCATGGATACTGAAAACCATGGATAGCAGCAAACACCATTGAAAATAATGGGACTTCTGGTTTAAAATACCATAGAGTTGCCTTGGAGGACTTGAAAAAGTCTAGAAAGAATGCCTCTCTAGGCATTTTCTAGGAAGACTCTATGGTAGGCATGCTGTTTTGTGTCCCACTGATAACTGAAACTGCAGATATTGCTTCCATAGATATGAGGGTCCGACTGTAATAAAAATATTGTTATTTAATATTATTTAAGAATAAAGACTGAAAAGGCTAGAAGTGGGAACACAAGAAATTTAACAAATTATTTTATGATCAGCTAAAATAAATGTGTGATTCACTGTTCAAAAAAGAAAGGTGAATACGGTAGTTTTCATAATGACCAATGGCAGGCATCATCTTAGAGGAGGAAGCTTCGCTTTCGGTACAAGGGGGGATTTTTTTTTCTCCCTTCAAGATTATGGTTATTTCTGCAGATTTGCAGTATAATTCTATATATCTCTACTCAGAAGTAGGTCTCATTCATTTCAATGAAGCTTACACTTAGGTAAGTGGGTTCAGGAGTGCAGCCTTAAGTAATGAACTCATTAATACCCATTTAGTTAACTGAGCAAGATTTATTTAATCAGATGTGTGGAGGGGATCTGGACAGAATTCTAACAGCAGAGTTGAAATGTTGAGATGAGGCCCACTTGGTGCTGCTTGGGAATTTCAGCTTGAAAAGGGAACAAACCCAGAGCCTCTTACTTGCATGCAAACCAGAACTTGGAAAAGTTCACTTTATAATACTTCAGTCCAACAGCTCCTTCTGGCATGGCCACAAACCTAGCCACATTAGATGCGGGATTCTGGGAGTAGTAGTACCAAAAAGGAACTTTTCCCCAAGCTGAACGGCAGCATAGCCACTGTGTGAGGGGCTCGGCTCTGCAAAGAACAGCCTGAGTCTTCCTTGGGACAAACAGCTTTGTTTTGTGACCTTTGCTGGGGTGGCACTGCCAGGCGGTGCCATTCCATAGCTGCAAGCTTCCCGGTGCTGCACTGAGCACAATCCACTTTTAACTACACAAGCCATTGTCATCAAGCAGAGAGGAGGAGGAGGGCAAGGGAAGAACCTTTGTGGAACCAAACTCAACTTTCATGAAATGAGTAAGTCCGGTGATGGGGATGGCATTGGGGATGGATGAGAATTTTAAGAATTTTTTTTTTAAAAAAAAATAAACATAAGTTTACCAAAATTTGCCATTTTTTCCATATTTCGGATGGAAAGAACATGAAATTAAAACCATTCAAATTTGGGAGAAGCCAAACTAGAAAGATCCCTGTTCAAGGGATCTGAGTGCTTAACTCTTAAAAGACTGGCTTTGAATCCCTTCGTGTGTTCAGCCATGTTTGTACCACTGAATTAAGCATTTCACCTCTTTTTTTTTAAAAAAAGAAAGGCTCCTCATCTCAACACTTCTATGACACACAGGTTCAACATGGTCCTCTCCATGCCAGGAATGAACTGTACCTGTTGAATTTGCATGTTCAAGTAAGGGAGAAAATTGGACTTCAGTTCATTTTTTAAGTTCTGTTCAAATTTGGGGCAGGAAGAACTTGAGGTTTAAAGCACTGAAATGCACAAAAAAGTGAAACTGATAGATTTTCCCATTTGAAGAGGACACACATGTGTGAAAATACAATCTTGCTTGCACCAACTGTTAGTTAGGTTGTCTACATATTAGATCAGTCTACCTGGCCCCTTACAAACCCACCACTACCTCATAGGAGAACAGTTCAAGAGACTGAAGAAGTTAATTTGGACTCCCAAAATCTAACCATGCTGGTTATATACCCTCCAACTCTCCTAATTTGGCTGGAATAGTCCCAATTAATCCCCTGTTATCCCATTTTCCCAGCTGCTTTTAAAATGTCCCAGTTTCTCTCCCATTTTCCACATTTGTCCTCCACTTTCTTCAGTTGTTGCAAACTGAGTTCAAAGTGCAAAAGTAAATTACACTCATTTTATTACTCATTCATTCATTTCACTTCATTTATGTGTGGCCTTTCTCCAAGAGTAGAACTCAGGCACTCAATCAACAGCAAGGGGGAGAAGAGAGAAAGGGTCAGAATCTTGCCCTTTTCTGTAGACAAACTGTGGCAGTCTCTCCTACCTTGTGTGCTCTTCCTCAATCATTTTGCCATCTTGGCCACACTCTAGTGTCACTTGGCCACACATGTCTCAGTTTTCATCTGTGAAATGTTGGAGGGTATGTGGTTGGAGGATTCTCTGTATTGCACTCTCCAAAGTAACTTCTCCTAGGTCTAATCCAGGAAACAAAAGAAGCTACATTCCATAGAGAGATACAGAGAAAGAAGATGCCCCTTCATACCCAAGATCCTATACTCTTTTAGTATAAATCTATGCTTGTGTATATAGACTTTCTGGTCTTGACTCAATTGTGCAACAGTCAAAAAGCTTCCTACCAGTTCTCAAAAATATGAGAGAGGGCTGGTGTGAGTTTGCAGGAGGATAAGCTTCACTAGGGATCAGGCTTATGCAGCCTTGGAGGAAGCCAATGGTCATGCTAGCTGGGGATTCTGTGAACTGTAGTCCAAAACCTAATATTTCCACACTCTGAGCAGCGCCACAAAAACCAAAGCCGGCACAGAACTTCGCATTCTCCATTTTTGTCTGCACCTGGTCATTTGGGAATGGAGGACACCAGCAAACTCTTTAATTTTCTGTTTGCAGGCATATGTGAAATCTTTTTTGCTAGTCATCAGTCACATTACCATCAAATGCTCCTCCTCCTCCTCCTCCTCCTCCTCCTCCTCCTCCTTCAAGCTGCTCCCTGGAGAAGTCAGCCTGGGTCCTTACTCCACTGGAGGTGCTGTATGAGCAGGCTCCAGGCCTCTTGCCAAGGGTAGGCCGGCACAGCTGCTGCCTGTAGGTGGGAAGTTAACATTAACACCAACAGTGGAGGCAGAGGCAAGGGAGTATCAGCCAGAATTGATACCTAAGTGCAGGCACGAGTCTTCTCGAATATGCAAACACACTCTCAGGCACACACATAGCCTGTGCATCTGTATCCAGAGTTCTACTGCATTCACTTTGGAGCTTGAGCTATACAGCAATCTTCACAGGCTCATAGGGCTTGTTCATTTCCCCTGCATTCTGTTTGGACATTATCAGACCAGACAAATATGGCATCATAACAATGCCTATGATCGCAAAATGGTGCACATACCAGACAACGTCGTCCTTTCGTGATCATATATTGCCCCAAACCCAGTCTAATTTATTGACAGGCCAAGCCATCAATTGCCCTCCCGTGGCACTTTTTTGCCAGCATTGCCAGCATTTGAAACTGCACCGTTGTGCTCAGTGAATACAGTGTCAACTGACACAACACTTCTGGGTAAAATTGTGACAGCCAAGTAGGGAGTGCTCTTTTTATGAAAACACCCCCACTGGTTCTCTTGGGATTTCTAAAGTGTGTTTTTGTGCTTTGTTTCATTTTTAAAATTTGCTGTGCTTGCATATTCTTGCAAGAATTGGTGAGCTCTCAGCCCCACAAGTAAATGGAGCGCCATTCGTACTCTGTTACTGCCAGAACTGCCTCAATGTCACTGCTCAAGGTGGGTCGGGTGGGGGGGTTGCCAGCATAAAAAAGCTGCAAAATATGTTGGCAAAAGAACATTAATGGGGGATAGTCTGATACTGTCCTTAGTGTGTTTGCCAGTCACTCACAGCATCTTGCTATCATACAACAGTGTTGAGACACCCTGCAATCGATTAATTTTTTGTCTCTTTGGGAGGCTTTTTGCTTCTGGGAGTTTTTGTCTCTTGGCTCAATTTCTTAGTACTGGGGGTGGGGGAAGTTTCCGAAAGGACAAAACTCAGGTATTCTTCATAGTTATTAGAGCTGGATAACAGCTTTACTAGATAGGGTTACCCGGTCAGGACTATCCCAGGCTTTGGGATTTCTGGGCCAAACCTTGAGCCCTAAAACAACTCCTTGTGATGTCACAGGAGATGGTCCCTGGTGGTGTTAACAAGCATAAACCATAGTTGCACAGAGTATGCCATTCAAATAAAAAATAGCAAGTATAACAAAGGAGGAAATGTGCAGTGTGCACATACACACATTTTCAAGGCAATGCTCTTAGCCTGAGATTCCTTCCCCTTGCCCTAAGGACTGGAAAGGAGGGACAGGCTCAGACATCTGGTAGTACGTTCCATTCATTCCATGAGGAATCTACTCTTTCGGCAGTTCTTGACTATGGAGGCTTGCTTGGGACTGACCACACTAATGTGCGCTTTTTGCAAAGTGAGCTGAGATGCAGGGGAGGGAATCACCAAGCTGACTGAGAGACTTTTCAAGAAGTGTGTATGGGCAGTCCCAAGTGAGCTACTATAATTTCCTCATGTTACCTACGTGGGTTCTGCTTTTTTATCAATTCCGATTAATTTGATCAATTTTGATGCTGCTGCAGTCCCTAACCTGTCAGATAAGTGGGGGCTTCCTATACTACTGAACTAGTCTGATGTAGTAATAGTTTGAGTGTTGGACTAGGGCCCTGGGAAACAAGGGGCTTGTCTAGACACAATGGTATACTGCAAGTGGTTGTGCATTTTCGCTCATTCGCAGCAATGCTGTTTTGTCTCCACCATTTATTGCTTATTTGCATCCATTTGCATCTATTTGAATGGAGCAACCACATGCTCTGATAAAGGGCAATAGAGTAGAAATGCACCACGATAAGAATTTGGACATCCACACATGCAAAAATGCACATTTATGTGCATTTTCTGGGAAACTTCAGGGGAAACCAGGATTCCTTTTACTGTGCAGTTCTGTGCAGTTCCCTCCTTCTGAATACTGCGAATCTCATTCAGAACGTGTTGAGACACATTGTATTCTCTGCAAATTCTATGAGAAGTATTTTCATTGTTTGGACAACCCCCAGGGTTTAAATCCCCTCTTCAGCCCTGGAAATCCACTGGGTGACCTTGGGCTAATCACATTCTCTCAGCCTCAGAGGAAAGCAACTTCGTATCTCCTTTGGATACATCTTTCCAAGAAAGCTCTAGGAGAGGGTCACCTTGAGTCAACAGGAAGACACATTAACAAGAACAATAGTTTTACCAGGACCAAAGCTTGGAAAAGTTACTTTTTGGACTACAACACTCAAAAGGCTGAGGGTTCTTGGAGTTGCAGTCTACAAAGTAACGTTTCCGAACTTTGGACACAAAAATGTTACAGAACTGGCCATTTTCAGGCTGTTTTAGTGGTCCTAATAAAGTTATTATCCAATTCTGATTCTTGTGTTTACTCATGGTTGACAGGACTGCCCTTGTCCATAGGAACCAGAAAGTCACTGTAGTTTGTTGTTGTGTGCTTTCTAGTTGTTTTTGACTTATGGCAATCCCAAGCTGAACATAGCATGGGGTTTTCTTGGCAGTTCAGAGGGGGTTTGACTTTGTTTTCTCTGAGGCTGAGAAGGTATGACTTGCTCAAGGTCACCCAGTGGGTTTCTGAAGCAGAGCAGGGATTTGAACCCTGGTCTCCAGAGTCATGGTCCAATGTTCAAACCACTATGCCAGGCTGGCTCTCTAGTCACTGTGGTAGTCAAGGTCAATTTGAGACATGCTGAAGCCCCATAGCATTACTCTCCACCTTGACGTATATGTACAGTCAGGCCCCCGTATCTGTAATGGGAACTCCCATTATTTCAGTGGCGTTATCTATGGTTTCCAATATTCATGTTAAGTCCAGGAACCAAACCCCCATGAATACAGGGGTCCGACTGTATATTTTTCCAATGGGGAAGGTGAGCAATTTTAAATGTGTTTTTTTTAAAAAAATTAAGAGGCCTCTCATACATCTATTTTCAGTGCTTTTGTCCTTTCTGTAAAAACCTTCTTTTCTAAAAGCCTGTTGGAATAAAAATGTATTTGCTTACCAACAGAAGGACATGAAGAAGAAGGCTATTCTAGCTTCCCTGGGAAGGGTATACCAGAGCCTAGGGGCAGCCACAGAGAAGTCCCTATCTTGTACCCCCCATCAACCATGCCTGTGAATGTGGTGATACGGAGAGGAGGACCTCTCTTGAGGCTCTCAATCTCATACGGGGAGATATGTTCTGTCAGATAGCAGGACATAAGCTATATGGGGGTTTATAGGTCATAAGCAGCACTTTGAATTGTGTCCAGAAATAGACAGACAGGCAGGCCAGCACAAATGTTGGAGTAGGGGAGTTGTATAAGCCATGCAACCAGACACACTTAACACTCTGGCTACAGTACTTTTTAACAACTGAGCATATTACAATAATCCAAACAGGATGTTACTAAGGCATGGGTCACTGTAGCCAGACCAGGCATCTCCAGAAACAGACACAGTTAGTCCACTAGTTTTAAGTGTGCAAAAGCACTCTTGGTCACCACAGAGGATGACATTTTCTGATTTGCTCCCATCACAGGAAGCCACGATAGGGCTGGGCTCAAATACAGGAGAGAACAAAGATTTTTGAGGTGCATTTAGGGTTAATAGCCTTGGTGAAGAGAAGAGGGAAGATTAGATGAATCAATCTTCCTTTCTTTCAACCAAATCACAAGTTTGGTTCCCTTGGATACAGATTCAGATTATTCCCCTCTGTGAAGGATCTAGATAAAGGACCAAAGAATCAAAATCTTCCCACTCTCAAAGCCTGGTGGGATTGACATGAATTTTGCAATTTTGATTAGGAAACACAATTCTTAAGTCTGAAATCTGGGCAGAGGTTAAGAGCAACAAGTAGAAATCAGAAGGGCCACAGCCAGGTACATAGTCGAGGCCAGACTTCAAAAGGCAGCATGTTAACACTGGATATCTACAGCAGCTATTCCATCTGAGGTCTTGCTCCCCCATCATCATCATCATCATCATCATCATCATTTCCTCCTCCTCCTCTTCCTCCTCTTCCTCCTCCTCCATTTCTGCTGTCCCCTGAGAAGCCACATCTATAATCCAAGCTCTCTTTTTCTCAACCACCATTACTTCTGGCATATGATGTCCTAATAGTTAGTCAATTGAAATCTTAAAGTCCCATGGAACTTTTATGTCACCATTTTTGACAACTGTTTTATGTTCCCAACAGTTCCTTGTGGATAGCATATTTTTTTGCATAGTTTTCAATTGATTGAGACCTACAAACTGAGATTCAGCACCTCTGCAAAAAGAAAATAACTGTAGTTCCAGTGTTGATGGGTGCTTTGGCAGCAATTCCCAATGGGCTGACAAAACATGTGAATGAAACTACCATAGACAGTACCACAAAAGCAAAATTACAAAAAGCAACACTACTTGGAATGTGCCATGTTATCTGACAATGCTTCACTGATTCCTAGATTCTCAGGTAGAATCCAAATCATTGATGGTCCAAAACTCCAGGAAGTAACGTCTGGTAGATGGTGAAACCAACAACAACACATCAATTTAAAAGAATAATAGTATGTTCAATATAGGTTAATTAGTAGCAATGCCACTCTCTGGCCACTTTCTGGGTGGTGGTGGAGGTGGTTGTGTGCTTTCAAGTTGTGACTTATGGTGACCCTGAGGTGAACCTATCACAGGTTTTTTTGGCAAGATTTGTTCAGAGGGGGGTTTGCCATTGTCCTTCTCTGAGGCTGAGAGAGTGTGACTTGCCCAAGGTCACCCAGTGGGTTTCATGGCTGAGCAGGGATTCAAACCCTGATCTTCAGAGTCATAGTCCAACACTCAAACCACTACACTACACTGGTTCATGCTGTAGAGCAACTAAGTCCAGGCTTGTTCCACACTCAATTGCCTGAGAGATGTTCCTGAAACCTAGAGCTTAAACCAGCTGTTCCCAACCCTGCTTCCTCCAGATACGTTGAACTAGACCTTCTATCATCACAACCAATCATATATTGGCCATCATGACCAATGCAGACAACTGCCTGGGTTATGTCAAGAGTTTCTGGTCTTCTCCAGGAAGGTCCTCAAAAGCATGAAGGATTTCCCTATTGTTGTTGTGTGCCTTCAGGTAATTTCTCACTTATGGCGACCCTAAGGCTAAACTATCATGGGGTTTTCTGAAGCCAAGAGTATGTTTTCATGGCTGGGTGGGGATTCAAACCCTGGTCTTCAGAGTTGTAGTCCAACACTCAAACCACTACACCCCTCTGGCTCTCTGTTCCCCATATAACAACAGGTCATGTATTATCTGCTGTACCCCCACAGTTTTTCTTGTTGGAAACCTTTGCTTTTATTTATGCAAGAAGGTTGCATTTTTTTAAAAAACTGGCACAGGAAACTATGTCTACCATGCTCTGTTTAGAGTAGGATATGGAACAATCCATTGTTTCCTAGCAATGTCAGTTACCAAGCCCTGCCAACCAATTTAAGTCTCATAGTGGTGTCTAGTGGTTTAGAACTCATCTCCTCTCTAGGATGTGGTGTATTTTTATTAATTAGAGTAGTGCTTTTTAGGCTATCTGATGAGGGCAACCAGCGTTTTTTTCCACAATGTGCCAAGAATCAGTCCCATATTTGTGCCCATTGGCTACAATAGTTTCTTTCTTTCCCAGAAACTCTCCACAGGCTGGCAGCCAATGGCTCATGGAACAGCACCAGTCCACAGACCACCATTTTGGGTAACACTGAACTAAACTTCAGTTTAGGGTGTCAGATTATGAGGGGTCCCTAAATATGGGGCAAACAATATACAAAACTTAGAAAAATACACATGTTTTGGTAATGCATGTGAACTCTTTATATAGTTGAGGGGGCTCACCCTACTTTAATCTGTCCCTGGTTGTCTCTTTAGGGCAGTGATGGGCAACCTGAGTAGTCTTGGGGGCCAAAAACTGTAAGTGACCAGAAATCGACTTCTAGATGGTGGTGGCAGTTGTTTTTACAAATACTGGCTGAGATCCTTCATCATCAGACATACCTACGATGACAGAGTTATGTAGCTCCATGTGAAGATGCTGCTGCCACTCCCCAAATTTTATCTTTTCTGCCTGGCAGCACCTCAAAAACCCTTTGGTTGAGATGCTGCAAATGGGGGCACTGAGAAATGTCATGTGCACCATTCTCCCAGCCACAGAGTGTTTTGAGAACAGGCAGCTGGAAAGACCCCCTCAGGGTCCTGCTTCTATCACTTGGCTCAGTGTGCCCCACAACTGAGAGAGCATTGTGGATGTAACTTCCCAGTGCCTCAATCTGCAGTGCCTTAGAAACCCCTTGGCTGGGTGATGTTGGTCATGTTTGGTCATTAATGACAGTAAACATGAATCACCAGCAGTTTTTGAGATTGTAAATCCAGATTTCGTAACTACTGAATAGGATGCAAGCTACCATTTTCCTTTTTAAAGGGTGCAGGGATAATTTTGGAAGTGCTTAGAGGATAAATGGTGTTTTCTTGAGGCTTTTGGAGGCATCCTTGCCCATTTTTTTTCTGTAGAAGAATGGGGCTTCAAAAATGGATGGAAAGCCCCTTGCTATAAGGACATTGACAGAAGCAAATTAGGCAACTGAGACAATCTTTGAAGATCCTGGGTGAGTAATGATCTGACGCAGGGATTCATCCTGGTGGGTGTATTGACTGCTCAGTATCCTGCCAAGTCTTCCTGAAGAGAGGAACAACAACAGCAGTCCCTGGCTGTCTCACTTAAGAAGCTTGATGGGGTCTCCGGTCCTCAGAATCTACAGCACACACAGTTATTGCAGCTTCACTGATCTTGCTTCTCTCAGAAACAAGACCAAGAATTCAGAGACACACCGCCTTCTGTGTAACCAGAGTCATACCAGTGATGCTTAGGGTAGAACCAGGCAGACTGCAGATCCCATGAGCTCCAGCTAGCATTACTAATGATAAAGGATTCTGGAGACATGCTAGTCTAAAACCTTGGACAGTACCAGCCTGCCTCCTCTTCACTGTGTACCACTGGGTGGAGGAACCTGGAGACAATCCAGATCTCCTGGGCTCTCCATCTAACCCTTTGGAGTTTCCAAGAGGGAACCACAGTCCCTTCCTGATTACACTATCATTTGGGGGCTTTTCAGCTTTGGTAAGGGTTTTTGCCCTGTCAAATGATTGGAATAATAGAGTTGGAAGAGACCACAAGGGCCACCTAGTCCAACCCCCTGCCCTGCAGGAATACCCAATCAAAGCATTCCTGAAATGCCTCTCCTAAGGCTGAGTTACTGACAGTAAGGACTTTGAGCTAAAATAGGCAGGTGACTTTGACCTGCCTACCACTGGTGTGTGGCTTCCAAGAACTCTTCTGAAATTCAAGTCAGCCTTTGGCTGAAAGAAGTTCCCCACCCCTGGCACATCTATTTTTTTTTCCTTCCTTGCACCTTAAACAGCTACACAGCAAGCTATGAAATTTCATAAGCTGAGCCATTTCTCAGCAGGATGAAAAAGGGATAAAGAAAAGGTTTAACTGCTGGATTTTGCCTCCTTTGGTTATCCTTCTCCCACAGAGTAATTACCTCTAATATTCCACTTACAGTGCAATCCATACTAATTTTCTTCTCCCTCATCTGCATGCCGTAATTACCCCAGAGAATTATAGCCTTTTCTTACTAGTTTTGCTAGAGCCCTCCTGCTGAGTTTCTTCCTGCCCTGGCCTCTCAAAAGTAGTTTTCTGAGCTGATTTAGTACAGAGCTGCAAGCAGCAGGGGCTCTCTACCTGACCTGTCAGAACTTAGAAATTCAGCAAGAGCAGTAGCATGTGGGGCGTAAAGTCCTCACCACCACCACCCAGGAACTATCTAATTGACTATCCAATTGGTGGCTGAAACACACAGTACAGGTATACCTCAGTTAACAAAATAGATGTGTCCCTAGGGATTTCTTCTTTAACAGCAAATTTAGTTCCAGAAGAAATACTGTGGAAAGAAGAAGGCTAGAATGCTACACCACAAAAAAGAAGAGCAAACTTTTCAGCAAAAGTTTCAGCAAACTTTTTATTCAAGACTAAGAATATGCACATGTGAAATGAAACAACCAAATTAATTCTTGGTCATCCCACTTTTTTCAGCTGCTCTTAGACTCATAGAGTTGGAAGAGCCTACAAGGGCCATCTAGTCCAACCCCCTGCCATGCAGGAATACACAATCAAAGCACCCCCAACAGATGGCCACCCAGCCTCTGTTTAAAAACCTCCAAAGAAGGAGATTCCACCACACTACGAGGCAGTGCATTCCACTGCCAAACAGCTCTTATTGTCAGCAAGTTCTTTCTAATGTTTAGGTGGAATCTCTTTTCCTGTAGTTTGAGTCCAATATATTTGTTGCAATATATTTCAGAATTTTTAAAACTCTAGGTAGGAACAGTCTGGTTTCTTTGCATGGTTGTGAAAGCTGGAAGAGAAGAAATCTGCTAGAAGGAAAATAAATTCATTTAAATATGGTGCTGGAGAAGAGTTCTGGCAAATATCATGAACTGCCAAAAAGACAAATGAATGGGTCTTAGAACAAATCAAACCTGAACTCTTAATAGAATAAAAAGATAACTAAAATGAGGTTTTCATACTTTGGACGTATCATGAGCCGACGTGACTCTTTGGAAAAGGTGATCATGCTTGGTAAAGTGGGAGGCAGTAGGAAAAGATGGAGACTACACTACAGGTGGATTGACTCAACCAAGGAAACCATAACTCTGATTTAGCAAGACCTAGCAATGCTGTTGATGATGGGGGCTTTTGGATGTCAATCAAAATGTTGCCAAAAATTGAAGCTGATGTGACAGCAAATAAGAAAAACAGTGTGTAGGGGGGAGAGTTGCAGCTGGTGCCGGGAATTGCCAGTAAATAGCCCCAGGATAGCAAAAATGTTGTCTGGCTAGAAGAGGAAGAGAAAGAACTAAGAACTAGCACTACATATACTGCAACCTCCAGCACCATTTGCTCCTTTTGAAGGAACCCCATGGTAGGGTTGAATTATGGTTGCCTCTCCAACACCTACCAAAACCAAAGTAGAGGTGTCTTTTTAGGCAGATAAGTCAGTAGAAGAACCAGATTTCAGCAGTGACCAGGAGTGCATTTGCACAGTTAAAGCTCTAGTGCACCAACTGCACCCATTCCTGGAGAAGTCAGATCTGGCCAGGGTAACACATGCTTTGGTTACATGTTGCTTGGATTACTGTAATGTACTCTACATGGGGCTGCCTTTGAAAAATGCTCAGAAACTTTAGTTGGTCCAAAGAGTTGCAGCCAGATTGCTAACTGGGGCTGGCCAGAGGGAGTATACAACTCCCTTATTGCAAGAGTTCCACTGGCTGCTGGTCTATTTCTGGGCACAATTCAAAGGTTTTGTCCTATAAAGCCCTATATGGCTTGGGGCCAGGCTATTTGAAGGACTGTAACTCCCTCTATGAGCCCATTAGAGCTCTAAGATTGTCTGGAGATGCCCTTCTCTCTGTCCCAATCCCTTTTCAGGCTTATTTGGTGGAAACAAGGGAGAGGGCCTTCCTGGTGGCTGCTCTCAGATTTTAGAACTCCCTCCCTAGTAAGGTCAGGAAGGCTCCCTCCTCCTGTCAGAAACTGAAAACATTCTTGTGCCCAGCAGGCTTTTAGAAACTGAATGGGATGGGCTTTTAATGATGTACTGTGCTATTTTATGGTTTGCTTATTCTTCTATTTAATTTTAATGCTTTTAATGTTTTAACTTTAAATTGTTGAATTGTTTTTAAAATAACTTATATTTATACTTTTATCAAAGTTTTGTATAGTTTTGAATCTGTATTGTTTTTAAATATGTTGTTAGCCACCTTGAGTCCTATTATTGGGAGAAAGGCAGGATATAAATGAGTATAACAACAACAACAACACCCTCCTGAGGCTCTTCATCTTTAATGCCTATAGATTAGGCAGGTGCAA
Organism: Gambelia wislizenii; assembly: GCA_030847615.1. Taxonomy (NCBI): domain Eukaryota; kingdom Metazoa; phylum Chordata; class Lepidosauria; order Squamata; family Crotaphytidae; genus Gambelia; species Gambelia wislizenii. The sequence goes on along the minus strand of JAUMIR010000010.1, from coordinate 27,674,527 downwards.
TATAGCAGTGGCTCTTACACCTTTTCTTTACCAGGGACCCCCTTTAAATATCTTTTGTTGTTGTGGACCCCCAAAACTTAACTCAAGATTTAAAACAACAACACAGTTACACCTTCCATTAAACCTTCCCTCAGAGGCACTGGAGGAGGAGGGAAGAATGTTCTCCTACTTCTTCCTGCAAGTTTGTGGCTGGAATGGATTGAATGGCAATGCGCAGGCCCAGCCAGACAGCCTTGTGGTCATTCCACTGCAAGGATGAGGTGGGGTAAGCAGCTTTTAAGCCTTCGTGGATCCCCTGTGAGGACTTTGTGGACCTTGGGGGTCCCTGGACCCCAGGTTAAGAACCACTGCAATATAGTCTTCTTCAAGCTGGGAACAGCTCTGTCTGTCAAAGTTAGCCAGTACCCATTTAAGTTCATTTTGAAGAATTCACTGAACTTCACACATCTCTGCATATATTAGGAATGGAAAGAACTTAAGGTTTAAAAAAAGAACACTGGATGCACGAGAAAGCCAAAGGGAGAGATTTCCCCACCCCCAAGTTGCCAAGTGCTCCAGGTTTGAAATGTCTCAACTTCCAAAGGTTCTGTTTCCACTGCATCTCTGTCGTCATCTTCTTTTTGAGAGTTGAGTCTGTTTCCTCCAAATCCCCAGATCTATCTCTCCACATCTCTCCAAGCTTGAGTGAGCATCAAAAGGAAACAGGCCCAAGCGTGTGGCTGTTTACTCAGCTATGAAATCTACATGATCAAATTCACCATGGCAATGCAGCATGGGTGCACGAGCAAACCGGAGATGCCGCTCAGAGGAAGTTGATGCTTGTTTCACCATATGCTCTGCAGGCTGATAAAGATTCGCAGTAATAATTAGGGGTGGATCTTGCTTCCTTTTTTCTCACCAGAGGATCTCAACAGGGGGGCTGCAGGTGGGAGGGGGTAGAAATGGGAGTCTGGATCTGTGCCAGTGACTCAGAGTTCAGTACAAAGAAGCTGTGCAATTAAAACAGACTCTTTTCGCTGAATGCGGCTATCTCTGAGAAGTTGAGGGGGACAGCTGGGCCACAGCTACACTAATTCTCTGTGAAGATTGTTCAGCTTAAAGCTGAGTTGCAGCTACTGCTGTGGCAGCATGAAACACTAACAGTTATGCGCAGAGGCAAAGCCCAACATTTAGGATAAGCAAAAAATCAACACTGAAGTTGGTTTAAGGTCATAGGACTTTAGACATAAACCTCAGAGAAGGTTTAATTCAGGCATAAACTCTGGAGGGCAACAAAGGAACTTGATATTTCAGCATCAGTACCTTAGTCTAAGCATGCCATCAAATATGTGTCTCTGGGGTTGTCTAAACGGTGAAAATAACCCATGAAAATAATTCGCTGAGAAGACAACCCATCTAAATCGGATCCTGCATCAATCCACTGTATTTGGAAGGAGGGGAACCCAAAACAGCAAAAACACCACAGGAAAAGCCTTTGCGGCTGTTAAAAAAAACAACAGCAAGGAGTGTGTGCATTTCTGCTCATTGGGACAAGCAATTTGATGTGAATTGCTTTCCCATAGGAGAGGAAGGGCAAAGCTGATTGGCCAGGTGAGCTTATGTGGGGGAGTTGCTAACAGGGCAAGCACCCGCTACTGCCATGTTGGATTTTCGTCTTAGTGAACGATTGCTAAGGTGATAAAATGGGATTATTATTATTTTGCTTGTTAAATCAAAAAATCGCTCTAGCACACCTTAGACATCACTGTTTTGTTTTGTTTTTAAGTTCAGTTGTAGCTAGTTAAGGTAGGTACAAATGTGAGTAAATAATTTATGGCTGCCATCTTGCATGCAAAGCTTATGGGGGCAAAAACACTGTTAAGACAAGTTGTTGCTGCTGTGAAATGCCTTTACTTTGAGGCACTCCAGCGAGTGTTTGCCTCATATAGACAGGCCCTCTATTTATCTGTATATCAGAGCTTTCAAGTGTTCCTTTTCCACTGGCCATTATGACTGGAGGATTCTGAGAGCCATAATTTTTAAAAAGTAACTTTTCTAAACTCTGCTATCTATGTGTGTGCACACGCCTTCATGTTGCCTGTTGATTTATGGTGACCCCATTCATTTCATAAGGATTTCTTAGGCAAGGAATACTCAGAGGTGGTTTTGCCAGCTCCTTCCTCTGAAATATAGTCCAGATTAAGGTAGCTTCTGTATTCTGGTTTTAGGACAATTACTTAATCCCATTTATTGGCAAGTTTCAGTGTGTGTTTGTTCAGTAACATTTGTTGTTGCTGTGTGCCTTCTGTTTGTTTCTGACTTATGGAAACCCTAAGGTGAGCCTATCACAGGGTTTTCTGAGGCTAAGAGTGTGTGATTTGCCCAAGGTCACCTTGTGGGTTTTCATGGCTGAGCAGGGATTCAAATCCTGGTCTCAAGAGTCGTAGTCTAACACTCAAACCACTACACCACACTGGATCCCAACTTAGTGACATTACTGAAGTTAAATAAGTCCAGCCTGTAGTGGTAGGTGGCTTCTGTTTTATTGGGGAGGTTTTAGACTGAACTTTAAAAGAGTGATTAAAGCTGCTGAACTTTATCTGCCAAATAAGGTGAGCATCTTCGATAGCTCCTTTAAAATTCAGACTGAAACCCAGAGTGGATTCACCACTCCACTGTCATGGGAACTGCCAACCATCACTGGCCCTGGTTCAGGCATTATGGATGGGCATCTGCTTTGGAACTTTCTGTCCGCCAGCTTAGTAGAAAGGCGGGATATAAATAAAATGAGAGCACTTTGCATATGTCTGCTGAGATGCTGTGAACATCTCCCACAAACTGGGTTGCTTTGATTTCAGACTCTGTGCTAGATAATTGCATGTTGCTGCTGCTGTAGAGCTATTCAGATTGCTGCTGAGCTCCACCCCAGACATGGCTGCACTCCACTGCCAAGGGAGCCATTTTGATGGAATGGAGGGGGAAATCTATGCATTCCAGGGCAAGGATAGGAATAGTGCAAGGCTGGGAAGTTGACTCTCTGGAGAGAGGAGAACCCTGCTCAAAAGTGAGGGACAATCATATGAACCATTTGCATATGGATCCAAGAAAACTGTTATGCCTGTTGCTAATGAGTGGGATTCTGCTGTGTAGATTCCCAGGCTATGTGTGTTATACTGGCTTTCAAGTGTGTGTGGTGGGATGAAGGGGCAATAAACAGGGAGCTTTTGTGGCTCCCTGTGTTTTCCGCAGGGGATGTTGGGAGGTGTGCCTGCCCACTGGAGTGGGGGAGGGGAAGAACGTGCAAAGAATGTGTCTCTAGGCATGCCAGGAATTCCTCCCAGTAAGAAAAGCTCCATCAGAGGGAACCCAGCTGAAGAGGACATGGTTTCACTGCACATGAGGCCAACACAAGCCCATTCCTGTCCAATACGACTTGGAAATGCTGGAATTGTTCCAGTTCCAAAGGAGTCTAACTGCTAGACCCCTCCTGCCCATGGCTAGGGTGATTAGTTATCTATCATCAAAAGAAAAGAGGGCAGAGGTTGGCATAAAATGTGCAGGTGCTCATTTAGATGGAAAGATCCACTCTAGGAAAGAATCGCTACCATTCCAAAAAGAAGTACAATGCATCTCGCCATAGGGGCAGCTGGTGACCAGGTGAGCTAAAGCTATGTTCCCGCTGTCCAGTGCTGAATGTGGAGGGGCATCTTCAAGACCCCTGCTGCTCTCCAAAGCTTCTTATGGGTCTTTGCCTTTAAACCAAACTTGAACTAGAGAGCCCTTCAAATAATTTCTATAATGCCAACAGAGATCCACTCCATCTCATGACAGTTGAGAAGACTGTGATCAGGTGGCCTGTTTTGCTAGCTTCCTAGTACAGAGGCAACTTCAAGGCTCCTTCCCTTCTGCGTATTTAAACTGGACTTGGATGGGACCCAGACCTTCCAATAGAGGACTCCCCTCTATAAAGTAAGACACATGGCCACCCTAGCAATAGCAACGGTAGTGATTTCTGATTGGCCTCAGGTGTTGTGGAGGACACTCTCTCATTTCCAGCATTGAAGAAAGATGTAATTCCCAAACCAGTTGGTTTTTGCACATGGGATCAAAGTTTAGAGGGAAAAAATACTTTTTGGGGACTACACCCCCCTGCATCCTCTAGTCTGCATGGCCAGTCATGCATGCCAGGACTTGCAGGTTGCCATGTTGCCTCAGACTGCAAAATGTCTTGGACTGGCTGGAGTTTGGTCTCTTTTTCCAGGAGCCTATCAAACTGAGGACTCTTCTCTGTAAAATAAGATACATGGCCACCCTATCACTGACTTCTGAGCAGCCTCTCAAGACCACAGAGTCCTGTGTGGGATGACATCAGAGGTCCCTCTACAACAGGAGTGAGGAAAGGACCTCCTCCGCACCAAATGTTGTCCATCTACAGCTCCCATCATCCTTCTCCATTAGCTATGCTGATTGGGAATGATGGGAGAGGCAATCCATCTTCATGGGGGAGGACCCCATGTTCCCATCCTGCAGCACCCATCATCCCTGGAGCCCTGGTGGTGCAGTGGTTAAATGCTGGTACTGCAGCCACAACGTTGTAAATTGGATTGTGCAGGGCTCCAAGGTTGACATCCATCCTTTTCTAGGTCAGTAAAATGAGTACCCGCTCATGGGGGCAATTAGCTAATACACTGTAAACCAGTTAGAGAGTGCATAGCACCATAAAAGTGGTGTAGATGTGTAAATTCTATTGCTAAACAATTTGTAAGCTGATCTGAGAGTTTTTGTTGCTGAAGAACAGGATATAAATACTCTAATAAATAGAATAAATTAAAACCCCTACACCATTCTGGCTGGGAATGATGGGAGAGGCAGTCCATTTACATGGGGGAAAAACACATGTTCCCATCCCTGCTCTAGTCCAACACCTTACCTCCCACTGTGGTCACCGAGATGCATTGCTGGAAAGCCAGTAAGCAGACTATGAGATCAATACCTCTCTCCTGTCTTGCTGCCCAGCCCAGTGCCTTGGAATGTGGAGGTTCCACTTAGCCACTGTGCCATATCATAATCATATATACTAGAGGTGGGAATTGTGTGGCCCTCCATACGTTACAGAACTGCAACTCCCAACATTCCTTGCCATTGGCTATGCAGGCTAGATCTCCCAGTTCAAGAGATATGCTGCAAGAATTTGTTGCATTGTGGAGTACTTTTTGCCTCTTTTTCCAGTGTTCAGATTCTGAGTGCCATTGCTTATGTCACTCTTATGGCACCACACACACACACGAGGGGGGTGTTGGCAGGTTTGAGGGAAATCTCTATGTCTGTAGAAGTAAAAAAGAGAGAGAAATGTTATGGGAAAGTCACTATTAGAGAGGGGTCCCTGAAATGGCCAACATAAACTGGATATTCTCAGTGGCCACAGAGAGGCTGACTGAGAACAGGTACTGGGATGGGAAAGAAACAGGATTGCCAGAAAGCCGAAAGAGGGCATAGCCCCATGCTGCAACATTCTGTTGCTGTTCTTGTCTGTTCTAACTAAGTGTCGTTGACTGTTGTTCTGCTTCTGAAAATAGAGCACTATCCCTTCTGATATTTTGCAGACAAAAAAACCAAACAAACAGGGATACACTCAGGCATGTATGGAACATCACCATTTATCCCCAAAGGAGCACTGCCTGCATGCAGGGTGCACAGGCAATACGTGGTGATACATAGATGAAAGCTCTGTCTTTGCCCCCTTTCAAGATGCTGTGCTCATTGGCTCTGTAACAGATTATCTTGTCCTGGTTTCTGAAGCTTGTTTCCCTAAGGATGTTAATTGGATCTGGATATACTCATGATGGAAGGACTGTGGCAAACACAACCAGCACAGCCTATCTCAATAGGTGGTTATGAGCAGGGCGGGGGAGGTTGAAACAGAAATGGACCACTGGCATTTGTATCTGCAGTTGTGCATACAAGTACTAGACCAGAGCTGGGCAACCATGGAGTTTCCAGGTGTCAATTTCCTGCCCCCACCCCCCCGCCAGGCCACAGGGATGCCAAAAAGGCAATACGAAACAAAACCCAACAACTCACAACACCCCTGAGCCAAAGTGGCCAGAAGCCTACACTGGTTTAGAAAATGGATATTTTTCTGTTTAATGGGGGGAGGGGATAGTTCACATTTGGGGGTACTAGAAAAGGGTCACTCCAGGTAGCCTGGAGGGATTGAGGGTTACGAAAACACCCCCTTGTACATCGCATATGGGCTCAGGACAAACCTTTTCCCATGCTTGCACTAGTTTCTAGTTCACATGTATACAAATGCACATAGACAGGTCCCTTTCATATTATATAACTATAGCACTATGATACCACTTTAAGCGCCAGGCTACATCATGTGGAATCCTGAGATTGGCAGTTTAAGAAGAGGTTTTTTTTTTTTTAATCCTTCGCACCTCCCCAAACTACAAACCCCAGGATTCCATAGGGTGCAGCCAAAACAGTTGAAGTGGAATCACAGCACTGTAATTGTGTAGTATGAAAGGGCCCATAGGTGCAAAAACTTGTATGTCACTTCTGTTTCACCATGCTTTCTCCAGTGACTTGAACTCTGCAGTTCTATGATTCTATGATTCTATGAATCAAGATGAACACTCCCAGATTGCCCATAGAGAGGGATGGAACTTCAAGGAGGGGATTTTTTGTTCATCAGCCTTGTAAATATGGTCACAATCACAAATGTTACTAGTCTGCAAAATGTTGCTACTTTGCTGGGGACAGGAAGAGGAGGGATGGAGAGCTTCACCTTCTTCCATGGCCTCTCCTTCAAGCAGCCCTCTATATTTTTATGGTGAGTGTGAAGAATGTGTCACCTGTCTCTTGTTAGCCCCCTTGTTGTCTATATAGAGAAAGCACCTGAATCTCTGCTTCCAGCTCACTTACTCACCTGCATGCAATTGCTTGTCACCTATGGCGACCAGGTGAGTGCTTGAACAAAAGTCAGTTGCTTCAGCTGCCTTTTGAAGAAGCACCTATAGTATCTTTGCTGAAGGAAAGCATAAAGACAGCCAAATGAAGGCAGCTTAGTATGGATGGAGCACCAGGAGAATTAAAAAAAACTTTTTGGACTACATACTTTATCAGACGTTGCAAAAATGGCATCATAAGGATGCCAAATTAACTGGAAAGGGCACGCATGCCAGATGACGTTGAGCTTTCGCATTTTCATCTGGTCTAAAAGGTGTTCTTTTTTATTGGTGGGCCAAGGAATTCCTCCCAGTAATTCTGCTGAAACTGTTTTTTTGCCAGTATTGCGAGCATTTGAAAACGCGCGCCATTGTCCTCTTGTGATTACATCATCAATGGGCGGTCCCACCAGCAGGCTTTTGGGTGAGAATGTAAAAGCCAGGTAGGGGACACTCTTTTTATGAACCTCCCCAGTTTATTTTGAAGTTTTTAAGTGTGCTAAGTAAAGAGAACTAGCATTCGTGCTCCAGTAAAGCTGGGGCTGCTTTTTCTCACTATTAAAGGTAGGTTTGATGAAAAGGGTTATTGTGCTGGGACAAGTACGCTGTAAACTATGGTGGGACAGAAACGTTTATGGAGGTTCATCTGATAAAATCCTGCAACTCCAAACAATGTAGCAATACTGGCTGGGGGGATTCTGGGAGCTGTAAGGCAGAGGGGAGGGGGAGAATAACTCTTCCAAGCTCTGGCAAGGGACCAGAGCTCAGTGGTAGAGTACCTGTTTTGCAGAAGTTTCCTGGGTTCAATATAACAGGCCTTTCATCTTTGCTAGAAATTGTTATAGGAGAAGACACTGCTGGTGGGTGAGAATTAAGGATCTCCTTCTTCTAGGAGAACACACAACAGGGCCTGTCCTCAGTCACATCCACCCACGAGAGAGGAAGAGAGATGTGCTGTATGAAAAGCAACCAATGTACAAAGCAAGGCATACCCCCCACTCCCAAAGCAGCAGCAGCTTGTCTTCTCTTTCTCTCTCTCTCTCTGTCTTGTACACACACATATTCTCTGCACCCTCCCACCCCCCAATGCGCACACACAGCCGGTGGAATTTGTGTGTGGGCTTTGCTTGCAGAAATGCAGAGCTAACATAGTCGGGCACCCACTAATGCTCGCGTGCCTGAAAATCCTTGCCTGCTCTGCCCAGATTCCAGCTACGAATGTTGAGATCTCTTGGAAGGTCACCCAAACAGTTGTCCCAGGACAAGACCCAAATGGAAGTGTAACATCAGATCACTTACCTAGACTTGGACATCCCTTACTGCTGCATCTGTCAAGCCCAAGTCTCCTGCCTTATCTGTAGCCAGCAGTGGAAGCTTTGGCACCAAAGGGAGGCTCTGTATCCAGCTGTTGCTTTCAAGGTGGACAGTTTGCCCTCCTGCCTGGAAGATGTATTGGATCTGATTCAACTTGCTTTTGTTGTTGTTGTTCCAGATTCCCCCTTTCCCCCCAAACACAGTTTGGCAAACTCGATGCTGGAACCGTCATCAGACAAGATCGCCAGTAAGACGCTCCTGAAAGGTAAGGTCAGTTGTAGTGGCAGAAATGGATCTGTGGAGTTCGAACAGGACTCTTCTTGGGTTTCTAGTGTGAGAGTTTATACAAAGCTGAAGCCAAAAGCTCTGCTCACAGATAGGTTTTCCAGCCTTTGCTGTTTCCTCCCTGCTGATCAAAGCATCTTTCTAATTCTGCTGAAATTTCAGTATCAGGCTGGTGGCAATGCTTGTAAATAGTTTCTTTGGGACCATCTGCCCACTTTGTGAAAGGTCAACCTGTCTTCCACCTGGCATGTTTGCCAATTACCATGGGCCAACCCAACCTTATTCACAGGATGGTTGCCTAGGACAGTAGAATGCTGGGGCTTCCAGGATGCTTCTGATATCTCCAAAAGCAAAACATCTCCACTACCCTTAGGAAAATGGGATCTTAGTGGGACCTGGGGTAATTGCATTGGTTATTGAGGATATTTCCTGATTGTGGCCCCCTCTGCTCCATGCAGGTGGATGGCGTGTGCACAGGCCCATTCACTCAGAACACAGAGAAACGCCTGTAATAGGGAATGTCCTGAGTGGTTGAATGTGGTTTGTCTTCATCCAAGAGAGCAAAATAGGTAGCTTGAGCTGAGGTCAGCCAGTTCCCTTTCCTCAGGTCTCTTTCTCCTTAGAAGGAACATAGCTCAGGAACAGAGTAAAGGCTTTGCATGCAGCAAGACCCAGGTTCAGACTCTGGCATCATGAGTTAAAAGGATCGGCTCGGGTAGCAAGTGGTATGAAAGATCTCTGCACAGAGACACTCTAGAGATCTCCTGCCAGTCAGAGCAGACAATACTGAGCAAGATGGGCAAATAGCCTGTATTTAGGATGAGGCAGCTTCCTGTGCTATGGCCCAGTTAGAGCAGAGGTGAAGAACCTGCAATTCTTCCAGATGTGATTGGACTACAATTCCATCATCTCATTATTTTGGCTGTGCTGGCTAAGGCCAATGGGTACTGGAGTCCTGCAGATTTCCTACTCCAAGTCTACATGACAATTAATTCCTTCTAGTACTTACATGGGAGACTGCCAAGGAATACCAGGTGTTGTAGGCTATATTTGAGGGGAAGACAACAAGAAACCCACTCTGAGTATCCCTTTCCTAAGAAAACCCTATGGAATTCATGGGGTTACCATAAATTGACTGGTGAGTTGAAGGCAAAGTCACACACACACACAGTGCTGGTTTAAGGGCCCTGCAGCACCTGCAGCTTCAGGGGGGGGGGCTGTCATTGTGGGGGGGCATCATAACCCTCCTCCTGCAAAAACATTATTAGTAATAATCTGAATATCCTGTACTGTGAATAGGTTAGGTTAGGCTAGGTTACACTGACCTGAGATAAACATATGGGGCCTCCACAATAAAGTGTTGCTTGGCCCCTTAAATTCCTTAAAAATTTGTGATACACACACACACACACACACACACGGGTGAAGTTAGGTACCAGCTGTAAAAGTTCAGTACTAAGAATCCTAGTTATAAATGACCTGTGTCTCCTTGTGATACTTTGTTTTGATATAAGAGCATCTGCATTTTTGCATTGCAGTGGGGACAAGCAGCTCATTTATTATCAGCCTTAATCCCTTCTGGGGGGAAAAGGAGGTCTAATACCACCCCCATGGACATCAAAGAGACCCCATCTCCTCCTGTTTCTCACTCATCAGCAAGGGAGTGGTGTTGTTGTGTCCCTTGACACAGGCTGTGATGAGCCAGCCTCTTCCCCAGGGACAGAAAAGCATTTCTAATGACAGTTATTTTGATGGGATTGGGCAGGAATGCCATCCACAGGCTGCTGGATAAATGCAGAAATCTGTGGCATGAGAAGTGATGGACAGCAATTATAACAGGATGGAGGGGCTGAAAGTGGAGCATTGTGAAACCTAAGGGGTCAACATAATTGTCTGTTGCTTTATGGTGTGGGTGTCTATGCATATATGTATGTATGTATCAGAGCATCACTTTGGATTCCTGTGGAAAGGGAGAAAGATTTATCCATTTTGCTTAGGATTTAAAGTGCATATATGTACAGCCTAAATACCCTAAAGGCACCAGATCCAAACTGATCTTGGAAACTAAGCAGGGTCAGCCCTGATTAGTCCTTGGATGGGAGACTACCAATGAAGACCAGGTGCTATAGGCTACATTTTAGAGGAAGGAACTGGCAAAACCACCTCTGAGTATTCCCTCCCTAAGAAAACCCTATGAAATTAATGGGGTCACCATAAGTCAACAGGCAACTTGAAGGCAGGCAGGCAGGCACATACACACACACACGTATGTACATACATGCACGTGTGTGTGTGTATGTGTACAAAAATAACTCAAGGTCAGTACATTCTCAGCCCCAGCCACACCCTGTCAGCCAAATTGGTGATGCTGCTGGCAAGCTAGAAATCTCCCCTGTTCTGTTTCTACTCCCTGTACATGCATACATATATACTTTTTAAAATACATACCAAGTTCACATTGCAATCCCATCCACAGGGCTGGCTTTACATTAAGAAAAGTAAAGCAACTGCCTCAGGCAGCAAATGGTGGGGGGGCAGTGGTAGCAGCTTCCTGAGAGTCCATCCCTCTTGAGCCTCCAAACTATCCATCATTGGAGGACAGAGGTGTGGCCACACAGAGTGTTATGGGCCTCCTTAACTCACCTGGTGCCATCAAGCAGTGTGGAGGATGAGGATGCTTATCCCATCAGCCCTTGAAGGAAGATTCAGCTCCCAATCTAGTTGTTTTCTGTACAAGGAATATCAGGGAACAGGGCACATCTTCCTTTGCCTCAGGCAGCAAAATGTCAGGGACCAACCCTTCCTATGCATGCTTATTCCAAGCAGGGCCGGTTTAACCAGTCTGCCAAATCAGCATTGGCAGGGGGCCCCAAGGTCAAGGGGGGCCCCTGCTGACCTCCTTATCTGACAAAGGTTTTCTAGGAAGACTCTATGGTAGTTGTGCTGTTTTGTGTCCCATGGATAATGAATCCATGGATACGGGGGTCCTACTGTAATCTGAGCATCTTGTATTGTGAATAGGTTAGATTACATTGACCTGAGATAAACATATGGGGGCCCCAAAATAAAGCATTGCAGGGGGCCCCAAAATTCCTTAAACCGGCCCTGATTCCAAGGTCAGTCCTGCTGTGTTCAGTTGTGCTCATTCTCTCTGCCAGAGTGGGTAATTGTGGGCCCTCCAGATGGCTTTGGACTGCAAGTCCCATCATTCCTCACCATGGGCTACACTGACTTGGGAAGTTGGGAGCTGTAGGCCAAAAAAGATCCAAAGGGCCACAGTGGCCCACCCCACCCTAATGAATACATTTCTCACACAGCCTCAGTTGTGCAAAGCTCCATTTAAAAAAAATGTTGTGTTGGTAGTTTTAAAACTTCCCAGTGACTATAACATAGCCATTTTTTTTACCAACTCTGAGCAAACCATAAACTGAAGAGAAAAACAAAAACTAATGAAGATGCGTCCTTGATATGCAGATCTAGGACACAGGCCTCTTTAATTGATTATAACAAACAGTGCAGTCATCAATGTGGAAAAGCAGCATGCTGAACAGGAATATAGGTCCTCTTGAGAAATAATTGCATGAAGTTTGAAACATGATGAGAAGAAGGGCTTGAAATGCCTTTGCAAGCCCTTCCTTTAAAAAGAAAAACACACCCCAGATTATCTGGGTCCAGGGAGTAGAAACAGAATGGGGAAAATTTGTAGCCTGCCAGCAACATAACCGATTTGGCTGAGAGGGTGTGGTCGAAGTTGAGCTCGGGGTCAGCGAGACAGGAGAATTAATTGTGGAAAATAGTGCATTAACTCACCATTGCAGCAGCATTCGTTTGTCTCCACAATACATTCATAAGATCGCTGGCATGGGAAGCTATCCATGTTTGAAGTTCATACGGAGCATGCCTGCGAGTAAATATGGTGGCCTTGAGTAAATGATGTGCATTATTATCCCCCAAGAGCTCCCTTTGTTTCCCTTTGTTTTTCCCTTTGTTATATCAGAGACATGGAAGAGCGATCCCCTGCTTAAATTTATTTATTTATTTATTGCTCTGCCCCTCAAAAATAGTGCATGATCGCTGCTGTGAAAATCTACAATGATGACTCCAGCCACTTCGTCCCCAGAAAGCCCACCCCTATGCATGTCCCACCAATCACATTTTGACTTCCAGGATGTGCCCCAATTCAAAATGGTTGTTTGAATGGGCTGGAATGTGCATTTCTGTGTATTTTTTTAAAAAAAACTTCACGAGAAACAGCAAAAGCTGTTATTGCAGAGTAGTTGGAGTTTTCAGCCACCCTCCTTTCGAATAAGGCGGATCGCTGTGGGAGCTCATCTGGACAAGAGGTATTCCCCTTACATTCTGAGGGGATTTTTTTCACCATCTAGATAACTTATTTTTGGACTGCAGCTCCCATCAGCTCTCATTGATGGAAATGCAATCCAAAGATCACCCGGAGGGCCACACTTTCTCCGTTCCTGATGTATGATAACACCAAGAGAGGAGAAAGCTCTGCATAAATCCTGGCTATGTAGGACACTGCAAATTTTCAGGAATATATTTCCTTCTTACCAAAAATAAAGCTTCAACAGGCTTCTTCATGGGGGTGGGGGAGAGTTTTGAATTATTGCTGCAATAAAGCTCAAGAGATTGAGCCTCCAGCCTGTTTTTGAACGAGAAGGACCCTTTCTCCTCTCAGCATGGATAGAAAGTCATCTAAGCATCAGTGCTTCTAATCCCCTTTTCCCAACTAATCCAGCCATTTTAAGTAGCTTCCTTTGTTAACCCACTAACCCTATCAGCTCTCTCTTGGCATTTCACAGAAACATAGAACATAGAGTTGGAAGAGACCACAAGGGCCATCCAGTCCAACCGCCTGCTATGCAGGAATACACAATCAAAGCATTCCAGACAGATGGTCATCCAGCCTCTGTTTAAAAACCTCCAAAGAAGGAGACTCCACCACACTCCCAGGCAGTGTATTCTGCTTCCAAACAGCTCTTACTGTCAGGAAGTTCTTCCCAATGTTTACGTGGAATTTCTTTTCCTATAGTTTGAACCCATTGCTCTGTGTCCTAGTCTCTGGAGCTTGCATGGCTTTTGTATACACACACACACACAGCCTCCCAGCGACCTGCCCCTTGCTGGCCCTCAGTTCCATTCCCATCCTGTGGGCACCCTTGTGATAAGATCTCCCTGTGTACGTAACCTGAGCAGATGCTGGGTGCCCGCAAGGGGAGGGTAGGAGCTCAAAGAGACGTGTGTGCCCACAGTTTAGCAGCCTTGCCTAGGCCAAAGCCTTCCTGGCACATACTGAAGGGGAAATAGGACTCAAAACATCATGGCTCCAGCATAACCAAAAAAAAAAAAAAAAAAAAGGTTTCATAGCAAATAAATATTTGTAAATCCAAAGTCTCATAGTCTTGTGACCTACTATTTTCAGGTTTTGAAACTTTTGCTGATTTCTGCTTTTCAATTTGGCTCTCGATAGATCAGGTGTCATGTGATTTCATGTGTTATAGATTACTGAAAAGCTATTTTGGTAATGTGCAGTTGATGTCTTAGCTGTTTTTGTAAGCATATAAGGGTCACAGGAGAACTCCAAAGAGGCTCCCGTTTTCTGCTGACTACCTGTCTTAGGAAAGTTGATTTTCAATTCACCTATGGCCTCTGTGTAAATTACGAGATTGTGGGGATATTTTCCTTTCAGTACAAATTGGCAGCAACTGCCTGGAGTTTAGAGCCATGCCAGCAGGTGGTATTGTTTGCCAGATCAGGTAGGGGCATGAATTAGAAACTGGTCAGTGCTAGAAGCTGTCCTTGTTTTTAAGACAAGCAGACAGGCTGCCGAAAGCAAAGAACAAGACAGTGTCTGGTTAGGCCAGTTTAAGGAATCAGCCCAGGCCATATGGCATGCACGGCTTTGTCTTCCAGCAGAAGAGAATGACTTGGGTTAATGGAGAAATAATCAGACAGCTGCTTATTACTGCTGCTATCATTGCCCACCACCCAGCACCTGCCACCTGAGGTGGCTGCCTCCCTCTGCCTTGTGACAGAGCTGGCACTGATAATACTGGCGCATCTAAACAAGAAGACTTGAGTGCACAACAGGGGTCCCAGACATCTTTACTGAGAAAAAAGCCCCCACTACAGTCAAGACAGCCTAAGCTAGGCTGTCTATGTCATGTAATATAGGGCACACACTGGGTACCTAAATAGGTTCCAGGCAGCAAAAAATAAACAGCAGAGTATTGTTCCTTCAGGCATCAGAATAAAGGCACAGACACAGGCTTGTGTCTAAAATAAACTTCTCTTACTTGAGCATAATGAAGATTATTTACAGATATATACAGGATTTAAAAGAAAAACATCTTCCCTCTGTGAAATCCAACACAGAACTAAAAAGCAACTCAGCTCTGCACAACCCAGCTCTTAAATCCTGTATATATCTGTAAATAATCTTGGGCTCTGAGCCCAGCAAAATTGATACATTTACCAAGTTAGCTTCTGCAAATTGCTGCCAGCTAACTCTGCAGCTCTGCAGACTGTTTGCTACATCCCAGCTCTTTACAGAATAAATCTACTGTATGTCCCAATATCCTGACAGTCTAAACAGTGAAAACACTCCTCACGGAATGCGAGGGAAACCATACCTGTCTTAATGGGATCCCACATCATTAGGCTGTATTCAGAAGGGGGGGGCAAAAACATCAAAAATTCTGAAGGAAAAGCCTTAGCAGCTTTTCCTGGAGTTTTTAAAAAACAGCAAGGGGAATGTGCATTCCTGCTCATTGGGACAAGTGATTCACTTTGAATCGCTTTCCCATATGAATAGAAGTGCAAAGCTGATTGGCCAGGTGAGCGTGGAGGGCAGGGCTTGCTAACAAGACAAGCGCCTGGAGCTGCCATGTTGGATTTTTGCCTTAGCGAACGAACGCTAAAGTGATGAAACAGGGTGTGTTTTTTTTCTTCTTAGTAAAGGTGAAATATCACTCTATCACACATAGGAAATTTAATTTTTTAAAAAGTTCAGCAAAGGCCAGTTCAAGTAAGTTGAAATGCAAGTAATTCACTCATGACTGCCATTGTGACTGGTGGGCATGCAAAACTTTTGGGAGCCAAAGAACCATTAAGACAAATCACAATCCAGGTTTGTTTGTTTTTTGCCTCATATAGACGAGCCCAAATAAGAGTTCCTAGGACACTGTGGGTTTGCCTCTGGACTACAAACAGACACACATGGAGGTCAACATATGAAATGTCCTTTATCAACAATGGCTGGCATTTGACTCATACAAAGGCACTAGGGATGTACACATATTTTCTTTTAATCTATGTGGGGAGCCACCTTGGATCTCATATTGGGAGAAAGTCAGGGTATAAAGAAAATAAAATGATAAAGAAATAGATATATATTCAGGCCTATATGCATTTGTTGCTGGCTCGATGGTGGCTCTGTTCTTGTAAGACGCAGCTGTGGGTGGTAATGGTACAGCTCACATTTCCCATCCCTCTGCTACGCTTTTCCCCACCTGCTTCTCTTTGTGTCATTCAGGGATGGCCTTTGGCCTCAAACAGTCATGATGCACATGCTTGATGGAAATGGATGGAACTGAATTTGCATGCATCACAAATTTTTGATCTCTACCTTTCTTTGTTGTCTGTAAATTAAATTATACTTTGAATATAATAGTTTGAATAAAACCTTATCAAACAGCCCTCTGAGGAGCTTTCCTCCTACTTCAATGGACCCATATGGCATACTCTCCAACTGTCCTGATTTGGCAGAGGCAGTTCGGATTAATCCTCTGTCATCCAACTTTTTGAACTGCTTTTAGAATGGCCCAGTTTCTCTCTTCTACTTCCACTTTCCCCCTTGTTTTCAGCTTATTCCAATTGCTTCAAAATCAGTTTGAAGTGCAAAAGTTGTTTGTACCCAGTGACTCAGCAGAGGGGAGAGAAGGGGATGGGCTGAAATCTTGCCTTTCCCGGTAGGCTCAGGCAAAAGCAAACTGCTGCAGTCTCTCCTTGTGCGTTCTTCTTCATTGTTCATTTTTGCCATCTTGATAATCTTAGATGTTGTTTGGCTACATGTGTCCTGGTTTTCATGTTGGGAGGATATAGAATCATAGAATCATAGAGTTGGAAGAGACCACGAGGGCCATCCAGTCCAACCCCTGCCACGCAGGAAATCTTGATATGTTATGGCCTTACCAGATAGTGATGGTAGGCAGATAGATAGCTCTTTCATCCGGTGCTGGGGGTCTGTGGTTAGTCTCATAATTTCTCACAGTGCCTCAGTGCAACACAGCATTGGCTGAACTGTATGGAAAATTAAAACATCAGCTCCTAAACATTTAATGAAAGGACGTGCAAGACAGGCATGAACCATAAGTCATGATATGGTTCTGAGGTCTTGGAGATTGCCCAAACATACATTTACAGACACTGGGCGTATACAGATTACACAGAGATCTCACACACACACCATTTTGCCATTGTGACAAGGAGGTTTGATCATTGGGCTAGGACTTGGGAGATGCAGGTTTTTGTCACCACTGAGCCAAGAAATTCTCTGGCAGACCTTGAACCCATTATATTCTCTCTCAGCCTGGCCTATCTTGCAGGATTGTTGTGAAGATAAAATAGGGGGAAAGAGAACCATCTGTGCTACCTTAAGCTCACTGGAAGAAAGCCAGGATATAAATATAATGAATACATAATCATGTGTCATCTTCATTGCCCTCACTTCTGTTTAATTTCTGAGGCAAGCAGATTTAGCCATACAGGAATAAAATTCCTTCTTCTACACGAGTCTTAAAGATACAGCAGCTGCCTCTTCTCGCTCCCTTGTGCATCTAGTCACAGTGTTGGTTCACAAAATGAAGATTTTCATGGCTCAGATAGTTCAGACCAAATAAGATCTTTGGATCTGGAAACATTTCTCCAGCCTGAACTCTGGTGGAAACTTGTTTTCTATAGGTTGAGATAACAGTGGTTCAGAGAGAGCTGCCTGCACATCCTCAGAGGCACTCTTTTTTCCCTTTGTTATTACGTCCTGTGTTCCAGAAGCCAGCCCTGCCAAACTCATTTGCTCTGAACTATCTGAGGATTAAGTTTTACTGGCAAGTGTCAGTGTCTCTGATTAAGTATCAGCTACATCTGAGCTGCAGTGGAAGGCAAACTAACATATGAATTAGCCCCGAGGACAAGCAAAATGAAGGAGTTATTTTGCTTGCAGCTCTGTGGACTATTCTGAAGCTGTGGATTTCTGACAGGAAAAGGGTTTCCTTCAAAAAGAAAGAAGGACTGTCTCTCAATCTCACAACCAAAGAGGTCAGGCATGGTGTGTGTATTTGTGTGTATATATGTGTGTGTGTGTGTGTGTGTGTGTATATGTGTATCTCTGAGGGTATTGTGAGGGTCTAGAAGTTTCTGCAGGGATATGAAGAAGGGACACAAAGGGGCCGACAGGGGGAAGGGAGCAGTTGCAAAGGGACAAGAAGTGGATTGATATAAATGCCCGTGTTGCTTTTGTTGTGCGTGTGACGTGGGTCGGTTTGGTTGCTTCCCCCTCAACCCCCCCCCCCAACAAGGCCAGGATCAAACCAGCTCTTGTGCCTCAGTTTGTGAGGCAGGCAAGTGGGTGTCACAACCGTCAGCCGGTCAACAAAAGGAGCCTGTGTTCCCTTTGCTGCTGCTGCATTCATTTTTATCCCCACTGCCTGTTCCTTTACAGCTGGACTTCCCCCGGTTGCTGAGAACCAAACGCTGGTATTGCGCTCCTGGCACAGGCAAGAGACGTGTTCAAAAGGGCTGGAGGTAACACTTTATGAAACTCCACTCCCTACGCTTTCGTGAAATGCCCTTTTCCTTGTTCTTCTTTCTTTTGGCCCATTTCTCAAGGAAAGGGTATATGTATGTGAACCATGATGGTCCTACTTGACCTTTACCCATCAGTTGCCATGATTTGGGATGTTCCTAGCCTCTGAGCAGCAGGCAGCTGTGGTCCTCCAGGTGTTGTTGGGTTGTGGCTCCCATCAGCACTAGTCAACAGAGCCAGTGGTGAAAGAGGATGGGGTTTATAGTCCAACAGGCCCTGAAGGGTCACACACTTTCTACCCTTTGATCAAAACTGTGAGCCAACAGTCCTGTAGGGACTGCAACCATTCCAGAAAAAAATAATTATGAGAAGTGGCTAACCTGGCATAATCTATTGCTCTGTGGAGGGCCATGTCTTCTCTGTCTGTACCTTTGAGAGTACTAGACCTTTGCTTCTTTCTTTGAAGGATGTTGCTTTATCTTGAGTCAGACCATTGATTCATCTAGTTCAGTAGTGTCTATGACAGAGTGGGGAACCTCAGACCCTGGAATTAAGTCCAGCCCTCCTGGAGTTCCTCCATCTGACCACTCTCCATGACCCATTCTCCATGACACTGTCATTAGTCACTTCCCAGCTTTTACAGGGACTTTTTGTCCTTCCTAGAAAGCTGATATGGTTCTCCTAAGATTTAAGTTACAGGCAGTAAGAGCTTTCAGCTAAAATATGCCAAGTCCCACTCTTTTGCCTTTGGAACTTCCCATCACTGGAATGTGAACTCCAAGAACTCCTCTAAAAATGAATCTAGCCCTTGGAATGAAAGAAGTTCCCTGCCCTTGTTCTACACTTTCGGGCAGCAGCTCTCCAAGGTTTCAGATGGGGGTCTGACCCAGTCCTGCCTGGCAATGCTATGGCTCAAACCAGGTGCCTTTAGAATGCAAAGCTCATGCTCTGTGCAGATGAACAAAACCACTTTCCCGTCAGTTAACTGGATACAAAGCCTCCATATTAAACCTACAGATAGAAACGAGTGGGGCTGACAATTCATTGTTACAGTGGAAGGTGTACCTCTGTCAGCAGTGTGTTGTTGTTTTTTAGTACCCCAGCCAGCCTCTAGGAGAATATAAACTAGTCTTCTCCGACCTGGTGACTGCAATTCCCATCATCCCCAACCAGCATGACCTTCAGACATTCTGACTAGGGAGAATGGATATTATAATCCAATACATTTGGAAAACATCAGGTTGGGCAAGGCTGATATAAACTGTCAGGGGAACAAGCCTCCCTCAATTTTTTTGTTACCCTTATTCTTTGTCCCCCAAGTTCTCCATTATTCTTATTGCACTTAACTATTTCATGACTTCTGGAAATCACTGATCATGCCACTTCCGGAGACCATTGATCCCCAATGGTTCTTTCAGGATGGGGAAATTTTGCTCCCTTTTAAAAAAAAGTTTTTCTAATTTTGCAGGTGTGGATCTTTCATACTGTATACAAAATCACCCCCTTTGTATATTCTGTATAAGGTATTTTTATGTAAAGAAAAATAAGAGCAGCACTCTATGCATATTGTAATACATATTGCAGATCAATCGTGTACCAGTGAGAAATAGTCTAATTGCCTACAAGCAGTTTCTTTTCTTAGCCACAAGTAACTAAGCAAGCAGATAATTATAAGCTTGTTTTCTCTGTTTTTGACATGATGGTTGCCTTTTTTCTTGTATCTCTTCTCTTCTTTGAAATAACACTTTTATTTTAAATGGAGCAGTGTTTTACTTGTGCCTTCAAAGGGCTTCATCTTCCACCCATCCAGGAACCAATGAGTGAGACCATCAGCCTAATCTTTCTCTGCTGGCTCATAGCGTTTGCCCAACTCATACATTAGGAGTTGTGCAAAGGGCTTCCAAGTCATGGTAGAATTCAAGTTAGTGCAACGTAGAGAACCTGTGTCCTTCCACATGGTTGGGGCTACAACTCCCATAACTTTTGGTCATGCTGGCTGGAACACCTGGAATCTGAGGTATACACCATCTGGAGGCCAAAGGTTACCCACCCTCAGATTAGTACAATTATGGAGCTGTAAAGCTTGAGATGAATTAAAGACAGTAGGAGAACCTCATGTCTGTGATGCAGTCTACCATTACCAATGTTTCATTGTTCTCTTCCTGTCTCCAGCCTATTCCATGCATAGAAGCCAACTAGATTTTTAAAAAATAGAAGATCTTCCACTCCACTTGAGGCAGGTGGTTGGTTTAGAGTCTCTAAGAAATGGCATGTGGCATATGCAGTGCTGCCCTCCAACAATTGGTTATGGCTTGAGGGATGCTAGAGAAACAGCTGGAGGGTAGGAGACTGCAATTGCTACTTTGAGCATTTGCCTCAGTTTGCCTACCAGCCAGCTGGCCCTGTATTGGATGGTGTGCAGAACTGGTATGACCTAGCAGCAGCAGTTGCTACAGACCTAGGCAGTGGTACTTTCTCCTAATCATAGAATTATAGCGTTTGAAAAGACCACAAAGGCCATCTAGTCCAACCCTCTGTCATGCAGGAATACCCAATCAAAGCATTCCCAACAGATGGTCATCCAGCCTCTGTTTAAAAGCCTCCAAAGAAGGAGACTCCGCCACACTCAGAGGCAGTGTTGAACAGCTCTTACTGTCAGTAAGGTCCTCCTAATGTTTAGGTGGAATCTCTTTTCCTATAGTTTGAGTCCATTGGTCAGTGTCCTAGCCTCTGGAGCAGCAGAAAACAAGCTTGCTCCATTCTCAGTATGACATCCCTTCAAATATTTAAACATGGCTATCATGTCACCTCTTAACCTTCTCTTCTCTGGGCTAAACAAACCCAGCTCCCTAAGCCACTCCTCCTTGAGCTTAATAAGTGTAAGGAAGGGAAATCATATCAGGCTACTAATCTCTTTTGCAAATCTTTCTCTTGGTTTTTTTTTGGGGGGGGATTATTCGTTTGTGTTTTTTTTTTGCTTCTGTGTGTCATGTAGCTTAGGAAGCCCTTCATTATCAGGGGTTTTACAACTGCAGGCTGGTTGGACCTGATTGTCATGCATTTGTGAATCTTTGAACTAGGAACACTGA
The DNA here is from genome assembly GCA_030847615.1 of Gambelia wislizenii. Lineage (NCBI taxonomy): Eukaryota > Metazoa > Chordata > Lepidosauria > Squamata > Crotaphytidae > Gambelia > Gambelia wislizenii. The sequence goes on along the minus strand of JAUMIR010000010.1, from coordinate 27,653,087 downwards.
GAAGTCCAGGAGGCCTATGCAGTAGTATCTTATGTCTCAGAGTGATTATGGCATCCAGTGTCAAATTGCATTCAATCTAGCAGGGCACTGAAGGTGAAAGATTCCCCTGTGATCCATTCACAGCAGTGCTCTGACTTTACTTCAGCCAATCTGTACTTCTAAAGTGTCATCAGGTCAGCCTTCCTTGGCTAAAAGTGTTGGACTACAGCCCCCATCATCCCTGAGCCAGCATGAACACACTGGCTAGGAATGAAGCTGTAGCCTAATACACCTAGATCTCTATCCTATTGTTCATTCTGACTAGAGTAGACCCATTGAATCAATGGGATCTACCTATGTGTTGACTCAGCATTCAGCAATTGATTGAATGGGTCTACGCTAGTTGGGACTAACCACCCAGATGCCAGGAATAGAGGGTCATCAGGCTACAGAAAGTTGGTTTAGATAGCGATCACACACAAAATCACTTATGGGGCTTTATGGCTACAAGGATGTGAATCAGTACATTGATTGCTCTTATTATCATAAACATGCATTTTGTATCATCTCACTGTTCATTTGAGGAGATGCAGGTATACAGAGCTGTCCCTTTTCTTCTTTTGACAACTCTGTGGGAAAGGTTAGGCCAAAAGGCAGCCCCAGTGAGGTTGTTGTGAATGTGTGAGCTTCACACATTCTCCTCTTTTTAGGATTAAGGCTTGCAGAGTCCATCCAGGTAGGGCATTCTGAGAAAGAATTCAGGACCCTGGATAGTTCCCAGCTAGTGTTGCTACTTAAAGCTCTTGGTCAACCGAGATCCCAAGTTAAGCCTTACAAAAGGAGACAACTCTCTTTCTTAAGGGGCTTTTGCCTAATTCAGAATAATTCTTTTATTTCTTCTGTGTCTCAATTGTTGGTCCTCCCAATGCTTTGGACATTAGCTCCCAGAATCCCTGACCATTGGCCTAGCTGGCTGGGGCTTGTGAGAGCTGAGGTCCAAAACACTAGAGGACCAAAGTAAGAACAGGGATAGGCAAGTCTGGAAGCTTAGGGGGAGCACATTAGCCCCCCATGGATAACTTGGGGGGCAGCACTCCCATTCCAAGCCCCTGCAACCCCCTCCCATGTGTTTGCCCTCAAATGCCCCCAAAGTGGGACTCACTTCCTGTTTGTTTGTTGTTGTTGTTTTAAAAAAAATCCTGGACCTAACATGTCATCAGATCAGCCTTCCTTGGCCAGAAGTGTTGGACTACATCCCCCATCATCCCCAAGCCAGCATGAACACACTGGCTAGGAATGATGGAAGCTGTAGCCTAATATACCTAGGTCTATATCTTCTGACTAGACTAGACCCATTGAATCAATGGGATTTACCTATGGGTTGACTCAGCATTCAGCAATTAATTGAATGGGTCTATGGTTGGGACTAACCAACTGGATGCCAGGCATTGGGGCGGGGGCATGATGGACGTGTGACCCACATCTTGCAGAGGGCAAAAAAATGCAATGGGGGGATGTCAAAATAAGTTTAATCCTTGGGGGCACTAGGGGCCACAGTCAGCCCACAAACAACACTTTGCCCGCTCCTGGTCTTAGAGATGGACTTGCTTCTGGGGATTTGTCCTCTGAGTCTGATGGTAGAAGAGGCCTCAGCCTGCACCTTAGGAGGGACCAGGCAAAGTACTGAAGGTTCTCCTTTGAGGAAAGTGCCTTGGAACCTGTCCTCGTATTCACAACATTCTGTGACTCCAGAGTATGAAGGCCCATGAAATTTTGGGTGTAAATGTGGAATTTGAACCCTGGCCATGAAATCCTTAGCCTGCTGGTTAGTAATATCAGAAGAGCCCTTAACTCCACATTGACAGTAACTTTTCCTAAGCCAAATAAGGCACCTGGCACCTTCCAGTGCTTTGGATTGCAGTCCCATAATCCCTGCCCATTAGCTCTGCTGATGAGAGCTTGGAGTCCAAAATATCTGGAGAGCAGTCAATTGCTGGTAATGAGATGGGGGCATTTGAGAAGGTTATTCAAATTTTAGTAACAGGAATATAAGGCATCTTATTAAAATAATATGCTGCATGACATTTTAGTTGCACAGAAACAATGAAGCCCTATTAATACAGCAATGTTTCTTTGTTCAAGGAGGAACTCCCTGGAAACACAGAAGCACCGTTCTGAAATTCTTCCACTTTGGCTCCCAGCTCCACCCCAGTTCATCTGAATCTTCTTGGGTGAATCAAAGGCTCTCCCTGGGTGTACATTTTACTTTTTTGCTTTTTGTCACTACAGCGGGGAGGGAGGGTTAGGAAGCAATTTCATCTGGGATCAGTTTTTGAATGCCCTACTATTTGTGATTTAATGGTTTACATTTCATCTTTTGGGTTTGTGCTATTTGCTTGCAAACTGATGCACTTTCTCACAACTTGAGCCGATAACTCCATCTTATGCTATGTCTGGCCTTGTTGAGGAGGGCTTGCAAACCACATTTTAAAACTTAAGTATATTTTTATCTGTTCATTCTATATCTGTTGTTTTATATTTACAATGTTAAATTGTAAAAAAAATGAATATTAAATTGTATTTATATTAAATTGTAAAAAAATACAAATTAACATTGCAGATATTTTATGATATAAAGCATCAGGTATTTTGCAATAAAGGCATAGAGATATTTTACGAAACAGGACAATAAGGTCTAGGAACTTGTTCTTTCAAAATCTATGAAACAGGCATGGTCTCTGCATGGTGCTGGAGTATGCTTGCAGTTGTGTCAAAAAAGCAACTTGCCAGCAGACACTACAGCACAAAGAACAAGAAGTCACATTTTCAGATGACAGCCACACTCCTTGAGTTTCTGATGGTAACTGGAACTTACTAGATTTCAAGTATAGTATTTTAGTCTCTATTCACTGGGGGCCTTTTTAGGAACTTTTTCCCCTATGGAGGGAAGTTCTCAGCCCTAGAAGTTTAAAGCCAGCTTGCTGCTCCCAACATTTAATAATACAGTAGCTCTGTACAAGGCCCTAAAGGCACCAGATCCAGTCTGATCTTGGAAGCTAAGCAGGGTCAGCCCTGCTTAGTACTTGGATGAGCGACTGCCAACAAATAACAAGTGCTGTAGCCTATATTTCAGGGGAGGGGACTGACAAAACCACCTCTGAGTATTCCTTGCCCAGGAAAACGCTACCAAGGTACATATGAGCTCTATACAACTAGATTGCTGGTGCCCTCTGCTGGCAGTATGGAGCCAAGCAATCAGAGGGTTTTAATTTTTGGTTTATATTTTAGGCATCCTGGGTAGGTACAAGGAAGACCTTTTCTCGGGTAAAAATAAAAATGCAACAATACATCAGAAATACTTAAATATATATACCATAAAACAACAAATCTAAAATAGTATGTTGCAGAGCAACTTTAAAAACCCAGCCGTCAGACGCAGCTCACTCTGTTTGTTCTCCTTGGAATCATGTTCCTTCCTCCTTCTCCTCCTACCTAATATTGTCCATACAGCTACATTCTGCTGACACAACTGCTTATGGTAACTATATGCACAGAAAACAACAGCTGGAAGACACTTGAGAATATCAGCATGGATCCCTGATTGGTTGGTTCATATCAGCAAAATGTACCCATTTATCTGCTACTAATGGCTTTATCCTGCACATACCTGCCAAGACATGAAATCATTAGACAGAGCACTGGGGCCTAGCAGGTGCATTCTTCCTTTGGAGAGATGTTACCCTGGCCACCTCTTGCGGGCTACCGTTATATTGAGTGCTTTTCTACTCCAGATAATCTAAAGGGTGGGGAACCTTTGGCCTTCTAGATGTTTTGGACTACAATTCCCATAATTCCACACCACTGGCCATGCTAGCTATGATTTGTGGGAGTTGAAGTCTAAAACATCTAGAAAGCCAAAAGTTCCCCACCCCACAATTGTCCCACTACCTGCTGTTTAAACCTGTTTGTCATTCTTTTTTCCTTAGGTCAACCTTCTCTAGTCTTCACAAATCAACAATATGACATACTTCTACAAGATTCTTGCAATCTTCTGGGTCCTAATCGGAGGTATATATATATATATATATATGTTTGATAACTTGATGCAATTTTTCTCGATGACGTTCTCCCAGCTGGCAAAGTTGCAGCCACTGAAGTCCAACACAGCAACACAGACAAGAAGCATGGTGGTTCTAAAGAAGCACTGAACTCTTGCAGTGTTCTGTCACCTTTAGGGCATAGCAATATAATACAGAGCTGATATGCTCATTGAGCAGGGTGGATAATAGTAGGTTGTGTTAGCTTTTTCTAGATGGCTGTATGCCAAACACTGCCCCCCTACTTTTGTTACATTCTTCCCTCCCTGCAGAAGGTCAGAGCTTTGCAACATTACCTTTTTGGGGACTACGGTTTTGGGGAGATGATGGGGCATTCCACTAAGGTTAGTGAGGACTGAAGAATAGAAGAAATGGACCCTCCATAGCTGCCCCACCAGTGCAGTAGAATGACAAAACCCATTTCCACTAAATAAATAAATAAAAATCGGTTAGCCACAGCTCTGTCTGCTACACAAATGGCCACAGGACAGCAACAGAGAGTGCATCCTTTGTCCGCTAAGGGTCCTGGCTTCATCCTCTGACTTCTCAAGGTAGAGCAAGGAAAAGCCTCTGTATGAAACCCAGGAAGGCCTCTTTCCCCAAGCTGGTGCCTCCAGATGTTTTGAACTATGAACTCTATAATCCCCAGCCAGATTGCACTAGTTTGGGTAAGACTTGTGGTAGACCCTACTGAGCCAGATGTGCCAATGGTCCAGCTCAGCGTGAAACAACTTCCTAGGCTGCTGCCACACTGCAGAAATAATCCAGTTCAACACCACTTTAACTAATGTGGCTCCATCCCATGGAATCCTGGGGGTTGTCCACATGGTGAAAATACCCCTCACAGAATTTGCTCAGTCCTGCATTATCTCATCGTATTGTGAAGGAGGGGGGTCAAAAAGAGGAAAAACTACATGAGAAAAGCCTTTGCAGCATTTCCCGACTTTTAAAAAACCTCCAGAGATATGTGCATTTTTACTTGTTAAGACAGGCGATTCGACAGGAGTTGCTTCCCCATGTAGGACACAGTGCAAACCTCATTGGCTGGATGAGCGCAGGGGGTGGGAGTGAGTTACAGGGCAAGCGCCCACTGCCGCCATGTTGGATTTTCACTTTAGCTAGTGATAACTAAGGCGATAAAACGGAGGCTTGTGCTACCTTTTCTTTTTGGGGAAAGGTGAAATGTCACTTGTACGCACTATAGTGTTTGTTTGTTTTAAGTTGGGGAGGGCAGCAGATTTTAAAAACACACAGCCACAGTCTCAGCTACAGGCATGCAGAGTATATGGGGGCTGTAAAACCATTAAAACAGGCTGCAGCTGCTGTGACTTGCTATTCTCTCTCTCCCTGGCTTTTCTTTGCAAAGGAAGATTCAGGAAGGACTCATCCCACGCTTTCTGCAAGCACGCTCATGACTGAAAAGGCCAATCCGAGATAAACATGTCTGGTTGCAGAAAGCACAGCAGAAGGTCTTCTTAGCCTGAGATGTTGTTTCAGGGAGTCCTTGTATCACTTTTTTTGGAACGCCCCTCTTGCGCTGACCCGTGGCAAGTTCACCGTAGAGTACTATTTTTGGGAGGCGATGGTCCTCCATCCTAGAAACGTGCCCTGGCCAATGCAGCTGTATTCTCAATATCATGGCCTCAATGCTGGTGATCCCTGCTTGTCCTTGTCCTTGACTTGCTATTACTGTGGAGCAACCCCTTGTTTTTTTCTCTTTATGTAGACAAGGCCCTGGTATTTGTAGTTTGCTGTGGCACCAGAGCACTCTGACAGAGAAGGCTAAATATCTCACAGAACTGCAAATCCCAGAATTCCATAGTGTTGAGCCATGGCAGTTATAAAGCCGTGTCAAACTGGATTATTTCTGCAGTGTGGCAGCAGCCCTAGTCAATGTACAATAGTACTTAAATAGTAGATGCAAAACTGATGAATGGATGGCTAGATAACCCAGACCCGAGCTATATCAGTTTATTTTATTTGTGGTTTTTAATTGATTTTAATCTTTTGATAGTTTACTTACTTTTTAAACTTTCATATACTGGTGAATTTTTATTTACAGTACAACCCCGTATCCGCTGGTTCATTATCCACTGATTCAGTTATCCGCGGGACACAAAACAGCACACTTACCATAGTGTCTTCCTAGAAAATGCCTAGAGAGGCATCCTCTCTAGACATTTTCTAGGTCCTCCAAGGTAGCTATATGGTATTTTAAACCGGAAGTCCCATTATTTTCAATGGTGTTTGCTGTTATCTGCAGTTTCCAGTATCTACGGGGGGCGGGATGTCCCGTAGATACAGGGGTCCTACTGTATATATTTGGTTTTTAACTATTGTAAGCCTTGAGGAGCCGGTGTGGCGTAGTGGTTTGAGTGTTGGACTATGACTCTGGAGACCAGAGTTCAAATCCCCACTTGGCCATGAAAACTCACTGGGTGACCTTCAGCAAGTCACATACTCTTAGCCTCAGGAACCCCATGATAGGTTCAGCTTAGAGTTGCCATGAGGTGGAAGTGACTTTAAGGAACAGAACAACAAAAAAGCAGTCTTGAGTCCCAAAATGGGGAAAAGATAGAATGATGATGATGATCATTTCTGTTATTATTGTTATTGTTATTATTAATAGATCGATGGCTAAATTTTTATTGGTCTAAAGAGCCATTATTTGACCTTGGAAAGAGAAGACCGGATATGGCCCCACCATGGTATTAAGCATGTGGAGAGAGAGCTAATCTGTCCGTCCTACCCCACTCATTGCAGTTTCCCATCCTCTCTCTGCCTCTCTTGCCAAGGGGTCCTGGCAGGACCGTGGAGTGCCTGGATGCCCGAACACATCAGCGCCTTTGAGGGCACCTGCGTCGTCATCCCATGCCGCTTCAGCTACCCTGATGAGCTACGTCCCTCCGCTGTGCATGGCATCTGGTATTTCAACAGCCCTTATCCCAAGAACTATCCCCCAGTGGTCTACAAATCCCGTACCAACATTGTCCATGAGAGCTATGTCGGGCGTAGCCGTTTGCTGGGGGAGCTGAACTTCCGCAATTGTACCCTGCAGCTCTCCCGTCTCAGTCCTGAACTCACAGGCAAATACTACTTTCGTGGGGACCTGGGCGGCTACAATCAGTACACCTATCCTGAACATTGCAACCTTGAGATTATCAGTGAGTACAAGGCAATGCCATCTGGGATGCCAGGTTCTAGTTCCTTTTTACTGAGTATTGATGATCACACCAAAGGACAGGGGGCGGGGATTTTATTCAGTTTGCAAACTGATCAGAAATTGCTAAGACTGTACTGCTCTAAACCAGTATGCAAACCATGATACAGTTGTCCTTCAATATTTGTACTTTTCAGATTTTATAGGTACAGTTCTTTGAAGTGATAAATTGATTAGATTAAGAGAAATTGCTTGCAAAACTACATAGATCTAAGCAAAAGTTCAACCAAAAATACTTATAAAGTTATTATTATTATACAGGTTGACTCTCCCTTATCCGGAATTCTGAAATCCAAAATATTCCATAATCCAAAATAATCCACACGGGTGGCAGAGATTGTGACACCTTTGCTTTCTGATGGTTCAGTGTACACAAACTTTGTTTCATGTACAAAATTATTAAAAATATTGTACATAAAATTACCTGTAGGTTATGTGTATTAGGTGTATATGAAACAAGTGAATTTCATGTTTCGACTCGGGTCCCATCTCCATGGTATCTCAATATATACATGCTTGTATTCTAAAATCCAAAATATTCTAAAATCCAAAATACCTCTGGTCCCAAGCATTTCAGATAAGGGTGACTCAACCTGTATTGTGGGGGTGGTATACAAAATCCCTACATATTTCTGTGCTGACTTTCTTTAAAAATGGCAAATTGCTGCAGAAACTGGGCAAAATGAATGGAAGTCTGAGTCACAAAACTGTCAGATTCATCCATTCATCCCCTTCTCATGGGACACAGGTCCTTTTGTTTGGCATTGGGAGGGTGCAGGGGTTTAAGTGGGCTTTAGGTGACCCAGTAGGGTTTGGGGGGTCAGAAATCCCCTTGGGGAGCACATATGTCCCATAGCCTGCAGTTTTACCACCCCTGGGTTAGACCTTCTGCCTTAGGGATAAGAAAATCTGGAAGCTTTGAGGACCAATTCAGCTCCGACTCCAGTTCTGTTTTCAATGCCCTTACCCCTTTCTCACTAGTTATTTTAAAGTGCTAGGGGCCATGCAACTTGATGGAAAAATCAGCCGCATTTCCTGAATGCTTCCAGGAGCAAGTTTCTTCATTTTTTTATGCTAAAAAAAGCAGGGGGACTCTATGGGTTCTAGAGGCCACAAAAATGAGTAGTGGGTCGACATGTGGCCCGCTGCTGCTCTAAGGGCCCACCTACATGAGGGGGGACAAACAAAGTACCTACCTTGCAGTAATGACATTTCACAGCAGCAGTGATATGTCTTAACAGCATTTTTGGCCTAAGAAGCCCTCCTAAGCCTCACATTCCAGATGGTGGCCATGAGTGATTTGCTTCTGTTAGTTCTTCGCTGCTGCCAAACTTTTTTTAAAAGTCATCTAAGGTACACTGGAACAATATAGTGATTTTTTGATTTAACAGGAAAGTAAATTTTTAAAAAACCACCCCGTTTTATTGCCTTAGCGATAACTTAGTGCTCACTAAGGCGAAAAATCCAACATGGCAGCAGCAGGTGCTTGCCCTGTTAGTAGGCTGTACCCCTGTGCTCACCCGGCCAATCAGCTTTGCACTTCCTTTCAAATCACTTGTCCTAATGAGCAGGAGTGCGCACCCCCTCACTGTTTTTTAAAAAAACTATGGGGAAAACCATAAAGGCTTTTCCTGTATTGTTTTTGCCATTTGGGCCCCCCTTCCTACTGGATTGGTGCAGGATCCCATTTGGACAGGTAAGATTCCCAGCAAATTCTATGAGGGTCATTTTGACCATTTAGACAACCCCTAAATGAAGCCTAGAGAAGCTCCAATTTCTGCATCATCTCTGGTTCTTTTCAATGCCCATAGACAAACCCACCATTGTGAGCCCCCCAGAAGTGGTGGAAGGAACAGAGGTGGAGCTGCGCTGTGTGGTGCCAGATAACTGCCCGGACATGAAACCTATTATCACATGGATGAACCATGAGGGACTGGCTGAGCATTCTGTCTACGCACAAGTGGAAGAAGAGGGCAGCACCTGGTCTCTCATCTCCCTGCTCAAGTTCATGCCGTCGCGTGAGAACCATGAGCGTCAGTTGGGCTGCAAAGTCACCTATGCCAACACCACTTTTGAGTTTGACGGCTTCACCACCCTGGATGTAAAATGTGAGTAGTGTTGCTAAATGGCAGATTCTGGGGCAACCTACCTTGGTACTTGGAGAACGTTTGGAGCCTGGGTTGCTTGCTCACCGATTATTATGCCTCCAGACAAAAGTTTCTTTGCCTCCACACTTAAATGCTGGTGGGACATTGCTTTTTAGCAACCAGTTAGAAGCAGAATTAAAACAGTGGTACCATCCAGAACATAATTCCACACTATAGTGGCTAGCACTATAGTGCCTAGTTCATATCCATGGCCAAGGTATTTCTACAGTATTTATTAATTGAAAAAGAAATCCTCATGACTGCAAAGATCCCCTACAATATTAATTAGAAGCTTCTACCTTATGGCTTCTGCCCTTGAATGTTATCAGACAGGGCAAATAAGGTGTCATAAGCATGCCTAATGATTGCAAAAGCATGTACGTACCACATGATGTCACCCTTTCACGATCATGTCCTATTAACAAAATGGACATTTTTATTGACGGCTCAAGCCATCAATTGATCCCCGTGATACTTTTGTGCCGGCATTGCTGGTGTTTGAAACTTTACGCCATTGTACTCATGTGAATGTAGTGTTACTGGCCAGTCCAGTGAGAACACGTCCGGATGCGATCACGACATCCACATAGGTGACACACTTTTTATGACCCTCCCCAGTTTATTTGGGACTTTTTTAGTGTGTTTAGGTGCTTTTTGTAACTTTTACTGTCTTATTTTTGTATTTCCCGTGCTATGTATTCTTGCGAGAATACGTGGGATTTCAAATGAGGAAGTGAATGGAGCTCCATTCACTCTTCGTTCATTGCTGGGAAGCCTTTTGCTGAGATTAGAGGTAAGTGTGGCATGGGGAGTTCTTTTGCCAGCATAAAAACAGCAAAGTTTATGCCAGCAAAAGAATGGTGTTTAGTCAGGTGGTCTGATAAAGTCCCCTGTAATTGCTTCCTGCTTAGTGTAATAACAGAAGATTAATGACTAATTTCCAATTGTGCCACATTTGATTGATTCCTGTTCTCTTCAAAGGGGAGGCTTTAATTACAAGTTTCCTCTTGGTTTTTTCCCCCAAAGAAATCTGTTTTGTTACTTAAATTTACCTGCTTCACAAACCAACCAACCAACCAACCAACCCTCTTTTATACTCCCAAATACATGCACCAGCACACTATAATTGGAGACATAAAAATATATGCTAATAGTCCAAACTAGACATTATAAAGCATTTGTAACATGCGTACCAGTCTCCCAAGAGGTTTTGTCTTTTTTAATGTAAACAAACAGTAGGAGGCAGCAAATATGACAAGGATAATAGAAAAGGGGGAAGAAAATGTTTTTGCATCATTGACTATCCCCAGTCATCTGTCAATATAACCTTCTTACCCACAGGAGAAAAAGCAATTTGGCATGTAGCATTTTAAGTGGAAAAAACAGCAGGAGAGTATTATGTAACTTCTTGTCGCCTGTCATTCTCACATTTATATCTGAAAGCTTTCTGAGTCTGTTTTTATTTTATTTAAAAAAAAAAAACAATCAAGGAAATGTTTCCCAAAACCATGTTTATTAAAACAGAATATGGATTTTTAATATTTTTTTGTTATATAGATATTTGAATCCAACCCTTAGCTCAGTGGCTCTTAACTTTTTTCTTTACCAGGGACCCCCTTTAAATATCTTTTGTTGCCATGGCCCCCCAAGATTTAACTCAAGATTTAAAAACCTAACAATAAAAATACCCGATGATGATGATGATGATGATGATACAATTACACCATCCTTTAACTCTTCCCTCGGAGGCACTGGAGGGAAGACTTTTCTCTTGCTTTTTACTGCAAATTTGTAGATGGAGCAGATTGAAGAGCAATGCGCAGGCCAAGCCAGCCAGGCTTTGCCTTGGCTCTTGCCACATGGACTGAGCAGCCTACAAGCCTTTGTGGACCCCCTGTGAGGTCATCGCAGCCCCCTGGGGGTCCGTGGACCACAGGTTAAGAACCGTGACATTAGATTAATTGTGCATCTAATGCAGAATCTAGCAGTACCTTAAGAAATGTTTGTGTTTTTAAAAAGCAAGTTACTAGTCCTGATTGTTGCAGAGAGGTACCTGAATATTTACCCAAAGCTGATGTCTTTGGCTTTCCTTCACAGTCCCACCCCGTATCGTGCAGGCAAACTCTTCCACAGAGGTCATTCATGGCTCAGATGTGGTGCTGATGTGCTCTGTGGACAGCAGCCCTATGGCTCTGATCACATGGCTCAGAGAAGATGAAGTTCTACATGAGGATGTGGCTGGGAACCTCACACTGCATCTAGACAATGTCACCCACCTACAGGATGGCATCTACACTTGTGTGGCGGAGAACATGTATGGCAAGGACAACCATTCCCTGGCTTTGGCTGTGCTGTGTGAGTGCCTAACTTCTGAAACCTGGGAGGCAGATCTCCCATTCTTGTGGGAGGTCTACAATGGTGATTGCGGTTGAGACAAGGAATCAGGATGCTGTTTTTCAAGCATCTGGACCTTTAATTGTTTAAACCCCATCCAATCAAATCTAAACATCCAGGTTCATTTGATTTTGGCCTTGTAGGTATCATTGTTGGATATTTATGGTGGGTTTTTTGTTGTTGTTTAAATTAAAGTTTTAACTGCAAGTACAAAAATAAGAGAAAAGTAGGGGAAGGAGAGAAAGAGACAGAAAGAGAAAAAAGTGAGGGTGATGAACATTATTGTCAGCTAGGTTTAAACCTTAAAAGAAGCAAACCCAGCTAATACAGTAGACCAATTGCATTAATTATTGAATGGTGAGTCAACACATAGGTACCTCTCATTGATTAAATCGGTTTGGTCTAATTGGGACTAAACACAGGATTCAGGCCCATGTGTCTCCCCATTTTACACTAGACACACTATGATTCCACTATCACTACTATGGCAACATCTTGTGGAATCCTGGGATTTGGAATTAAAGAAGGAGTCCAGGGGGCCCTCAGTATCTGCTAGTGTATAGTTCCAGGATCTCCCATGGGTACCAAAATCCATGGTTGCTCAAGTCCCATTATATACAATGTAGTAAAATGGCATCCCTTATATAAAATGGCAAAACTCAAGGTTTGCTTTTTGGAATTTTTTAAAAAATATATATTTCAAACCATGGTTATTTGAATCCATGGATGCAGAATCTGTGGATACAGAGGGCCGATTGTATTTAGAATTCTTAGCCAGAGACTCTAGTGTTTCACCATGCAAAGCCTAAGATTCTATAGGTTGCAGCTGTGACAGCTAAAGTGGAATCATAGTGCTATAACCCCTCCCCACACAGAAATGATCCCCAAAGGAAATATTACCCTCAACAGAAGAAACGTTGTTTTTTTTTTTACACTTGGACTAGATGGTCATTTTCTCACCTAGCAGCTTCTCATATTAATCCACTGGGTTGCAATGGATCCCAGATCCATTCTAAACACTTTTTTCCCTCCCAAGGATCTTTGTATTTTGGGCCCAGAGTCCTGTTGGGGTGGAATCCCTTCCAGCCCCCAACTATCCTATCTCAGGCTTCTGAGAATAGATAGAACAGAGTTCTGCCAACAGTATTTATATGTGCGATAGCCTTTTCTGTCTGGCACTTTAACTGAAGATGTAGAATCCTCTTTGTTTTGTCCCCCGCCCCTTCACAGATGCCCCTTGGAAACCGGTCGTGAACACGTCCGTGGTGGCAGTTGAGGGAGACCCTGTAACCATCCTGTGCAGCTCACAGAGCAACCCTGAGCCCATGATCACCATCTTCAAGGACAAGAAGCCGATGGCCATGGGAGTCTACCAGAACCAGGTGGCCTTGGAGTTTGAGGCAGTGTCTCACCAGGACGACGGGGAATACTGGTGCACAGCAGAGAACCAGTTCGGTCAGCGCAGCACAGCCTTCAACCTCACCATCGAATGTGAGTGCTGGACCCTGATCCCTGATCTTCAGCACTGGGGCTTGAGGGGGGGGGGGCTGTTGCTCATGCTCCCAGGAAGTAATAATACAGGGAAGTGTGGGCATCAGAGCACATGCAAAGTGCCTCTTCCACCAGTGCTGATGATGAAAAATGGCATTTGTGGGGCAACATTTTGCTCCTTCCACTGGCAATTTCGTAGTGTGGAGGCAGCAGGGATCTCAGAGGCAGAGGGCCTGAAAGCCAATCTGAGATATTTGGGTGCCCAAACAAGATGCCACTTGCAGATGTGGGTCTCTTCCACATTGGTTTAAAGAAGTGTTTGTTCTCATGATGTAGCTCTTTGGGTTTTGCCATTTGTTGTCACCTCCATGAACACTTCTTCCGTTCTTTTAAGAGACTTTCTAATGAATTCTTGGATCTGTTCTAGGGCTGTTCCAAACGTTTTTTTAAAACTGTGGTGGGCCAATAGTTTGAAGGGGAAACCATCTCATCTCTCAGGTTATGTATGGACCCCAGAAGAGGGTGGGTGAGCCCCCTAAGACTAGGCAGGGGCACTGAGCCCTTGTGAAATGGTCTGACAAAATTGGATCATCAAGATCCCTATGTAGATGAGCCTCCTTAGTAATTATCAATCAGAAAGTACTAAATGAGCAAACACTAAGAAATATTAAGTCAGCTGTTGTCACTGAGCTCTCCCAAAAGGCTGTTTGCAATCCATCCTATGTACACTTACTTGTGAATAAGTGACAATGAACACATGGAGGGCCCTTCTAAGAACATGTTGTGCTGTTAAGAGTCTTCATATTTGAGGATGTTTCAGTGATAATGGAGGGGGAAAGTAATTTGTAATCTTTCTCATTCTCTGATTATCATCATTTCTCATCATTTGTTTATTTGTTTGTTTATTTATTATGATCCATAGATCTGTCAGAAAAAGAACTCAAGCATAAAACAAAAATAGACAGAATATTTAAGAAAGAAAAATCTAAATGGTGAGACAATTACAATCGTTTTTTACCAGATACATAATGAGCTATAATCCTGGATGCCTCTGTAAAAAAATTTAACAGCAGGGTCACTTTTGTGGTCTTGTCTTCCAGCAAGACCCTGATATAAAATTGATCTGAACTTGCAGGATATTTGCTCAATAATGGAGTAATTATAAAATAATGAACCTGATTATAGAGGCTACAAGACAAAATAATATGCTTCATTGACTCAGGTTCCATATTACTGCAACGGTACCATCTTTCCAAATACAGGACACCAGCAAATCTTCCTCAAAGTAATGCAATAGAAGAAACGTTACATCTGGCCTTGGGGAAAAAAATCTGTGATAATTTACCACCAACAGGTTCTTTAAATAGTCGGCAATTTGAAAAGTCCCAACATAATGAATATTCATTGCATTAAGGGAGCAGGATACATATGAGCAGGAGTGCAGATCACAAAAAGCTATGTCCCACAGTCTTAACAGATTTGAGGGCAATATTCAAACCCAGATTGGAGAGGAAGGAGGGAGAGAGACCAATTGAAGTTACTTTTTTGTTCTCTGATTATCTCTGTCTCTTCCTTTCTTTCTCTCTGTCCAGTTGCTCCCCTTATCCTTCCAGATTCCAAGTGCACAGCTGCTCGGGACACAGTGAAGTGCATATGTGCAGCCAAATCCAACCCAGAAGCCGTGATCACCTTTGAGTTGCCCACGCGCAATGTGACGGTGAACGAGACTGACCGGGAGTTTGTGTACTCACAGAAAACGGGCTACATTGTCACAAGCATCCTGACCGTTCAGAGGGAGGTAGACTCCCAACTGTTCATCGTCTGCTCAGCCAGGAACCATTACGGCACCAGGAATCAACAACTGCAGTTCCACCACTCCAGTGAGAATCTCTCTGCAGGCAGTTGCTCCTCTTGATCCATACAGGCTGTTTCCCAGCAAGATGGATGTGCAGACTGAGATCAGCACTGACATCCAGGGCTCATGCCATGAGCTGGCCTTTATCAGTCCTCTGCCAAAGCCCGCAGGGAACTTAGTCCTGATCCCTATAACTCTTCAGTCTTTCTGCTTTTTCTCCTTGTTGGTGCTGCAGGCAAGCAAGAACTGGCAGGAGGAAAAGCAGAAACCTTTGCTCATCTGTCCAATTTGGTAGGGACAGTCCTGATTAATCCTCTCTCCTCCCACTTTCAGCTGGTTTTTAAATGTCCCAGTTTCTTTCTCTGCCTCTCAATTTCCTCACTTTGTCCTCAGCTTACTTTAGTCCCTGCAAACTAAGTTCAAAGCACAAAAGCAGCTTGTGTTCAATGCAGCAGGAGGGAGAGGAGAGGGGAGAGGAATCTTGCTCTTCCCAGTAGGCTCAGCCAAAAGCAAGCTGCTACAGCCTCCTCCAGCTTGTGTGTTCTTCTTCATTTATAACTTTTGCCATTTGGACCACACTTTGATGTTGCTTAGCCACATGTGTCCTAGTTTTCATCTATGACATGTGGAGGGTATTTAAATTTGGCCCAGAAAAATGAGGAAAGAAAGAAAGAAAGAAAGAAGCTGCAACATGTCTAGAGGAGGACAACCAAAATGGTGGGAAGTCTGGAAGCCATGCCTTATGAGGAACGGTTTAAGGAGCTGGGTATGTTTAGCCTGGAGAAGAGAAGGTTGAGAGGTGACATGATAGCCGTGTTTAAATACTTGAAGTGATGCCATACTGAGGATGAAGCAAGCTTGTTTTCTTCTGCTCCAGAGACTAGGACACGGAGCAATGAATTCAAACTAGAGGAAAAGAGATTCCACCTAAACATTAGGAAGAATTTCCTGACAGTAAGAGCTGTTTAGCAGTGGAATGCACTGCCTTGGGTGTGGTGGAGTCTCCTTCTTTGGAGGTTTTTAAACAGAGGCTGGATGGCCGTCTGTCAGGAGTGCTTTGATTGTGTATTCCTGCATGGCAGGGGGTTGGACTAGATCACCCTTGTGGTCTCTTCCAATTCTATGATTCTATAAAAGAAAGAGGAATGATTGAAGTGGTTCTGGATGTTTAGCCTAGCAAGGAGATAATTAAGAGGCAGTATGATCGGCACAGTCATATATCTGAAGGGCTATTACAGAAGTGAAGGAGCACATTTTGTGTTTCTCCACATCAGAGTAGAAAAACAATTAAGCATTAAAAGGTAGGGTATTATTCCCTGAAGCTTCCAGAAGCAGAGGGGGATTTTGCATTGGGAGCACAGACTCACCCAAGCCCTTCCTCCCCTCCAAAAATCAAAACAAGAAGTGGACATATGATCACCTCTAGTCTTGATTTTTTTTTCTTTTTGTGATAGATAGATAGACAGACAGACAGATAGAGCAGGACTGTCCCTGTCATTTTGGGTCAGGTGCAGGGCTGCAACACAGACTGAGGGTGGAAATTTGGCCCCAGTTTTCCCAAAGCAAACCATTCCTGCTGCAGAGGATAAGCTCCAATCTCAGAGGGAATTCAAACAGCAAGGAAAATATTTAGATGAAATTAGGGAAGAACTTCCAGACAGCATTCACTGGTTGACAGTGGAATAGAGAGTGATGAATTCTCCTTCATTGGAAGCTTAGATGGCCACATGTCTTGGATGCTGTAGGGTTGAATGTCCTGTGTCAGTAGGGAGTAGGGTTGGATTACTTTGGTGGTCCCATCAAATGCTTATGATTCTATGGAATATATTTTCAAAGCACTGTGCCTTCTCTGCCTTAGCAGAGGTCAGCTCCGTGTTTTCAGAACACCTATTGCTGCTCCCTGTTCAGGCAGGGAGACATTTGGAAAACATGAATCTGGCTGGATCTTCCCTTTCAAAGCATGTACTCTTTCTGCGCAAATGGACAGAAGGAATGGAGCAGCCACAGTCACTATGGGTTCCCCATGTGGTTTTATTGATACTTGAGTTGGCAGCAACATTATTGTCCCTTTGCCAATCCTGTGCCTGTGGCTTGTTTTTTTTTCCCCCTTGTTTTTAACAGACAGCCTGATGTGGGCAAAAGTGGGACCTGTTGGAGCAGTGGTAGCATTTGCCATCCTCATAGCTGTGGTGTGTTATGTCAGCCAGACCAGGAAAAAGTAAGTTGTTGTTATTATCTTCATTTATATCCCATATTTTCCCCAGGACTGGGACTCAAGGCAGCTTACAAATTAGAATGCTTTTACCCAGATTGTGTGTGGGGCCACAAGGATCCCACTAGTGTCCGAAATTAATATGGGGAATATTTAATTAGCTCAAAAATGGCAGCGAGAGGATGGGTAATAGCAGGATCTTTTGACCTATGCATACCGGTAGCAATAGATGAGACTTTAAGCCAAAATGTACAATTACATTATCTTTATTGGAAATTAATATCAACAGCATTCATGCAAATGCTCAGACTTCAGGCAATCACACAAGGCTATCCAAGATAGTAGGAAATATTTGGATAGAGGAATAGAGTAAGAGGATGATCGGTGATACAATACCTATCAGATCACATGGTGTTAAACCGGAGGCAGAAATTATGCAGCCTTCTAAATCTTATTGGCCTGCAAGTCCCAGCAGCTGTAGGCAGCATAGCCAGTGGTAAGGAATGCTGGGAGTTGCAGTCCAACTAACTCTGGAAGGCCACATGGTTCACACCCGTACATTGCTTAATACATAACATATTGCCTGATACCTAAACTGAAGATACTAGTTGGACATGTGGGCAGAGTTCACCATAATAAATCCTTGTCACTTTGTTTTCTTTCTTCTTCTTTCTTTCTTTCTTATTTCTCAGGAAAAACACAAACGAAGGTTCAAGCTTTATGCAAACAGAAAACCCCCCTGTCGTCTTCAGTGGAGACTACAGGGGTCCAGGCAATCTGGAGAAATCAGAGGTACTGATGTAATGGAAGATGAAATAGGTAGAAGCAATGCCATTTCTAGGTTCTGGAGGTCCCTGAGCAAGATATTTTAAGAATGCCCATATTCCTCCTACTGTTGCTACAACCCATTCACTTGCTTCTCCCCATAGGCCCAATCTATACCGACATCTACAGCATGAGCAGGCATCTTGTGGCCCTCCTTAAGGTTTTTTGGACTTCAGCTCCCATGATCTCTCCCCATTGCCAATGCTGACTAGGGCTGATGGGAGTTGCAATCCAACATCTGAAGAGCCTTACATCCCCTAGCCCTAAAACTTCTGCCTCTTTTGCTCTCACCACTTGCTTACTCAGAAAGAAGCAAATGAATAGTGAGCAAGGGGAAGCACAGGGTCAGTATGCTTCTTGTTTCAGAAGTGATCCCCCTGGCATGCCCAATGGTGCTACCACGTTGACCAGAGAGGGGCCTGACTCCATATGAGCCACAAAGACACAGATGCCAGATCCAGAGTTATAGATGCTGTACACATGCCAGATGAACCAATCTCAAATCCACACACACACACATTCAGTCAAGTTTTGGGGAGTCAGGCTCCAGCCTGACTTTGAGAAGGAGTCAAGACCATTCTTGAATGCTTGGGCTTCACATGTGGCCCATAACCATGGTGCTTGCAAAAAAAAAAAAATCACAATTTGAGTCAGAGGAAGGAGATCTGGGTAACAAGACTCAAGAAAAAGTGCTAGATAGTGAGTAGACAACCAAGCTCTTGTTCAATAGAACAGTTTCATGAATGGAGTAGCAGGAAGAAGGCTGGTAGACGCAATGGCTGTGCTCCTGCATGGCAGAGCATAGTGTAATACTTCCACATACAGAAGTATGTTACAGTGGCCCATTCAACATCCCCTGGACCTGTGGTTGACCCACTGCAGACCCCCTCCCTCATGGCTATTCAGTGGCTGGCAGGGAGCGAGGAAGCATCTGGCTATGTTCCTGTAGCCCAGACACAGAATGGTTACATCATCCACTGAGAATCACTACGGTCCTTCAGAGGTCTCAGCGGATGATGTAATCATTTTGTGTCTGGCTACAGGAACCTAGCCAGACACTTCTCCAATCCCTCTCCTTGCTCTCAAGCAACCATGGAATAGCCATGGGGGGCTGCAGTGGCTGAACAGTACATCCGGAGATGGGGCTTTGGTCATTGCAGAAGGTAGAGGGGAATACCCATCTCCGTACCACAACACAAAATATGTAGGTGTAAGGTGGCCTTACTCCTGCATATGCCACTAACAGGATGCCAGCCAATGTGTCCATCTTGATGGCTCAATTTGGGATGCAACCAATGGCAGCTGATAGCTCTGATGTCAGTGATGAATCACCTCTAGGTTTTAGTATGACTTTCAAAGGATCTCTCCAAGGTGCTGGACCTATTTGGTTTATGAAGTTCAGTACCTAGGATAGCTCCCTCCCTCAAAGTTCATTCTAAGGCCTGGAGCAAATTCACTGCCTCCACTAACACTCAAGACAGTAGCTGCCGTTGGGTACAGTTTCAATATGGCCAGTGGCACAGAGGTCAATTTTGAACTTGCAAGTACTTATTATGACAATTTCCATAGCCATACTCCCAAGGGGAGTAAAAAAATGAATGCAGTTGGGTTGATCCATATCAACAGTACCGATGGAAAGAATATTCTCTGTTATTCATTTTCTGGTTAAAAAAATAATCAGCTTCCCAACAGTTTGGAAACCCTGCCGGGAAGAATAACAGAGCAATGAGACATTTCCTGCAGTTTTCTCCCTGTATTTCACAGTCCTGAAGTGTTCTAGAGGATTTTTCTGTGCAAAAAGACGTATGAGATATATTTTTTTCAGAAAAATATGTTTTCTTTGCAGAAAATGTGTTTACTGCACAGTGGGGAGAAAACTACAGTAATTATTCATCTCTGCATGTGAGGATTCAATAGTTGAGAATTTACATCCCTAATCAACAGATCAGTTTTAGCAGAAATGGATTTTCCTGGCAATAATATGTTCTCGTGAACCATTCCTTGTTAAAGTACATGTATTTGGGAGTTGCTTGATCTTGGAGAAACAATTAAGAACCATCAGCTTTATACAAGACCTGCTCCTGGTAGAGTTGAAAAATTGCTGGAACTGGTTTTTTGATATGGATCAACACAGATGCCTGTATGTTGGGATGCTTTTTGGGGACTGTCAGGATGAGTGACTTAATTTAAAAATTCACCTCTACCCCACCATTTCTGGCTTCTGCCAGAAGGGGTGTCCTTCCCACTCAGGTCACTAGTGACTGCTCTTCCTTTTCTAATAGTCTAAGGAGATCTGTTCTCTGGAGAGCCACTGACCCAGACAGGTAAGTATGGACTCCCCTGTCCATGTGTCACATTGTGCTCCCTCCGCTTTTTTTCTGTATGGCATTTGGGCTGTAGAAATCAGAACTCTCCCACTTAATGCTTCCTCCTACCTTCTCCACATATTGAGAAATCTGTAGCTGCTTTTACTGGATTGTGTTTTCCCTAAGGGGCACCAAGGACTTATGATATCTTTGTAACAGACACAAATAGGTTCACGCAGGCATCACAAGGGCAGAGAAGCAAAGGCAGGGGTGCTATTCTTGGGAGAAATTAAACCACACTCAAATTGGGGCGGGGGAGATATCTTCCTGACTAATACCAGTCAAAAGACCATATAAAATAAATGCATATTTAAAAAACAATGAATACATTTTTTAAAAATTGTTGAAAAATCCGCTGGGTAGGTCTGCCAGAAGAGAACTGGTCTTTCCTACTGTTTTAAACTCAGAAAGTGTATCCAACTGATGAATCTCCTCCAGCAGGTCACTTGACAGTCTGGAGGCCAATGAAGAAAATGTCCTCCGGGTAACAGTTGTCAGCCTAGTTTTAGCTGCACATAGATCCTATTTCTGTGCCTGGCTCCTGGCATGCTGTCTCCAGACTCAGACAAAAATTACTTGCATTGCCTCCCCAGCGAGTAATTTGTGACTTCCATTCTGGATGCCAACTGCCCATTAAAGCATCCGTTGTCTTTTATCAGCAAGCAGGTCATACTTGTCCTGATGGGAAGGCTTTTTTCAGAAAAAGACAACACAGTGTGGCTCACAATGGAAACTATAATAAGCAGCCCCATTCAAGTACTTAGAAAACAGCTGGTTAATTCAGGATGGAAGCATCCCATACTTCCTTGCACTTCATTGCTGTAGTACACAAAATGGCAGTAGTGTAGTGGTAAATTTTGAAACTGAGATGCTCACTATGACATTCTTTATAGCCAGTCCCCCTAGGATAACTCAGAAATTCAGCCTACTGTAATGATGCCAACAAACCAGTTTTAATCTCCATCAAGAGCAGGGCTTTTGTAAAGCCAATAGGTCTTAATGGCTCCTTTAAGACCAAGCCAACCCCCCCCCCCAAAAAAAACCCTCTGCAGTGCAGCAGGCATACTCACAATAAGATATTGTTGTTGGAAAATTAGCTGAATTCAGAAGGAACAGGGGAGTCTGAGGGGGATGGCGGGTGATAACATCACCCCTGCTAAATCAGTCCTGGATCTTCAACCCTATAAACCCTGGTTCCACTACACCACTGCAGAATGAGCCATGCAAAACTGTCCTGGAGGGGAAAGTAAATGTTTCTTCCCCTAAGACATCCTTTGCTGTGAATGCAGAAAACCAGCCGTGGGGAATTGATGGAGAATCAACAATGGCTGGACATCCCATCTAGGCTGCATCCAATCATCCAATCAGGATGGAAACCTTGTTCCAATTTTTGCAAAAATAAAAGAGGAGTCTTCAAAAAATGATGGGAGACTTTTGTCTCCAATTCAAATACTAATACAGTAGGACCCCCGTATCTGCGGGGGATTGGTTCCAGGGAGCCCCGTGGATAACGAAATCCATGGATGCCCCTGTCGCCATTCCCACCATGGAAGCGATCCTGGGAAGTGATCCCGGGGGAGAGAAGGGAGAGTTGATCTACTCCTCCCCTCCCTTTGGCCCCACATCACCATTTCCGCCATGGGAGCGATCCCGAGTGATCTGGGGGGGGCAAAGGGAGAAGAGAGGTGAGATGTCTCCTCCTCCCCTCCCTCCCCCATCCCCCCCCCGTCGCTATCTACAGATAATCAAATCAGCAGATGGAGAATCAGCGGGTGTGGGGGTGCTATTGTAATATCTAGTATTTACATATCCACATGTCAGTGGAGCAAAGTGATTCTCAGTCAATGTTACAACAGCCCTATAAAGTAGACCAGCATTGTAGGGAGTAAAAATTGTAATGTTGGGGGAGGGGGTAAAGGGACTGATGTCAGTTCTGGTGTCCATTCTGAGTGGGGGAGTTTTTAATGAGCAATGCTTACTATTGTTGCTTTTGGTGTTTTGGCATTTCTCATGACCCTAACCTGAAAACAACTGCCAATACTAGTACATTTAATCTGACAATGGCTCTCTTGCACGATTTCCCCTGCATTAAAAACATTCGGGCACTCCCACAAATCCCAGCAGAGAAAGTAGCCTAGAAGTTGCTTTTAGTGTCATGTAAAATGCCCTAGATTATTTGTCCAAGCCTTGTCTCTCTGAATGGCCTCATGTCTCTGCCATGTGGAGTCAGTCTTTGTCTCTGTGTATGTCCTTCCTAGGGAGCATGACTTCATTTCCTCGTCCTTGTTTTGCATCTTTATCATGTAAAAACGTGAGGCTCTTATCCATTATTGAGATCTGGTTTTCTTGCCAGGATTCAGTCCCGGAATATCTGATGAAAGAAGATTAATTTCTGTAATTTTTAATGTGTTCTAAAACTTTCAGTAAAAATATTCCAACAACAAAAACAAAAGGAATGGGAATCTCAACCTTGTTGAGACTGCAGTTCCTGCCATTCCCCAACATTCCCTATGCAGGCTAGGGCTGTTGGAATTAATCCTCTGTCACCCCACCTTTTGAGCTGTTTTTAAAATGTCCCAGTTCCTTTCTCCTCCTACTGCCTTCCCCCTTTGTGCTCAGCTTTGTGCTGCAAATTGAGTTGAAAATGCAAAAGTAGTTTGCATTCAGTTAATGGAGGGGAGAGGAGAGGACAGAATCTTGCTCTTCCCAGTAGGCTCAGGCAAAATCAAATTGCTGCAGCCTCTCCTAGCTTGCCTTTTCTTCCTCATTCATAACTTTTGTCATCTGGGCCACACTCAGGTGTTGCTTGGCCACACATGTCCTGGTTTTCATCTGTGAAATGTTGGAGGTTATGCTGGGGCTTGCAGTCTAGTAACATCTGGAGGGATGCATGGCCCCTATGGCTGCTGTGAATTAAAGGTCTGATCCAGACCTGGGTTAACTTACTCTTTTTCTTCTCTCTCCTCCCTGCTACAGTATGGGCGCTGTGACAAACGACTCCTGGCCAAGCGTGAGGACCTGGGCATTGACTACGCCAACATAGACTTCACCAAACTGTCCACCAAGGACAGCTACACCCTGACGGAGGAGCTGGCTGAATATGCTGAGATCCGAGTCAAGTGAGGCCTTTCCCCAGCACTAACTTGGCAGCTCCCACGGATCTTCCCCCATTGGAACTATTCTAGTCTAATGAAACCTTTAGCTGTGCATATTGGCCTGGCGACCCAGTCAGCCATTCTGTGAGGACTCAGAGCCACCAACTGGGCTTGAGATCCTGATGCTCACACTTTTAAATTCTATGTGTTAATTTCCTCCCCCACCCCTCCCCAGACTACATCCTGAAGATGCAGAATAGTTTATCTGTATTAATTGCAAAACATTCTTTGGGCCACCCAATCAGGTTGGCAATGACATGGTAAATGAGGTGACTGTATTCCGCATTTGCAATGGCAAACTGAATTTATCTAAAGTGTGCCAACTGCATGCTGTTTGTGATGTATGCAGCTGGGAAAGGACTCTAGATTATCTCCACAACAGGGAATAACCAATCCAGAATACAATTGAGTGGTCTTAGGTATGTAAAGTTCCTAAGTTCCATGAAGGGATCACCTTTGTGTGTGCACGTGTGAATGAATCAGATCCCTATTTGCACTTATGAATCTCATCAGAGCTTGGACAAGTTAACTTTTTTGGACTACAACTCCCAGAATCCCCCAGTCAGCGTTCCCCAGCTCAGGAACAACTGATTATAATTAATACAAGTTGTGGATATGAATTGTCTGTTCCATGCTTCAGATCTAGCTTTTAGAAAGAACTAAGCCCTCACAACCTGATTCTATCCAAGATACCAATGTCTTTAATTATTATTTTTTTAAAAAAAGCTGGAAGATGCTTAGAGGTAGCATGTTACTTATTTTACCCACATACAGAGCAAGAGTTCATCTGCACCATAGACTTCTCCAACAGCATGTAAATCTAGAAATGCCAGATCACATAGAGATAAGTGGCGAGGAGGGAACTGCTGTTGTTAAACACGGTTGTGCCACCCTCAAGCTGTTCTGATCAGTGATGCTTAAACTGGTTTTAATATTCCCCACTTCTGTAAAGTGGATGACCAACTTAACATTGCCTTAGAATGCACATTCCAGTTTGGAAAGGGGGCTGCATTGCTTTCCAAACTGCACCAAAGACTTTCACAAGAGACATATTCCAGACATCCCAAGCGTCACTTGCCAAAACATGTTAGGTTGCTCTGGAAGGACATGCAACTGAATGTGTACTATAGATCTGCCCAGTTCTGCTGCTACTTACTTGCTTTTTAACCTAGTGGCACTGAAGCATGCCCTGTTCAGAAGGTAGATTCATGGAGCAAAGAGCCTTCTTTTCCCATGGCGTCTTTAGCCTTAACAAAACAGGACACTGATCTTGAAGGTGTTAACACTAAGAAGTCTTCTCCCCTCTCCACCAGGATGGCATTTTCAACCAATCAGCAATACCAGCTTTCTATCATGACCTCTTGGAACTATGTGACTGGGTAAAAAAAGACGTAGACTGGATGACTGGGTGAAAGAGACCTTAAGAACCCTCACCATTATTTAGTACATTTCCTCGTGGGTTGAAGAAGAGGCAAACATTTTAGGTATCTATGACTGTCCCTAAAAAATACAGAAGCCAAACTTCATTCGATAATTAGGTAATGACTTTATTAGGAGCAATCAAAACATAACAAAGTCACAAGAAAATTTTTGAGCTCTGTGATCAGCTGGATAACTCCATTCTGGAGAACTCTATAAAGCTTGCTTATGACTTTGTTACATTTTGGTTCATCTTAACAAAAAGTACCATGCTGTGGTATTAGAAGTAGGGTTTCTAAAAAAACAGAATAAAAAGAATCCAGCAAATATTATTTCCTTTTCTTTCCACCCCCTTTTTTCCTTCCTTCCTTTCTTTCTTTCTTTCTTCCTTTTTTTTTTTTTTTTTGGAAAGACAACCCATGATTTACAGATTAGTTTCATGGTAGGTGAGGATGTGATTAGTTCCTTTCTTTCTTTCTTTCTTTCTTTCTTTCTTTCTTTCTTTCTTTCTTTCTTTTTGAGGGATGATCACAGCACTTCAAAGCCAAATGTGTCCATGCAATATTATCCCATGCAGAATTAAGTAGGTGTACTCCCAGTGATAGCCTTGTTTTTATGGAATTTCAGTTTTGACAACTGGCTTTGTGTCATGCTTGCCCTGTGTGTCTTCCAGAGCAGGGCCTTAGTTCTGCTATATCCAATAGCTAATGACTTAGTAACATCCCATCCAGACTTGGCAGGCAGGGTGAGGAATGGGACAGAAGTGAGAACTTGTTGGAAAAGAGCAGTCCCTGCTCTTGGGTATACAAAAGCAACCACCTAACTGGATTGCCTACCCTCTTCACTGCCCCTGCTTTAATGCTTTAGCAAAAGCCTGCCATGAAGAAGGTATGTCTGGAACAGGGGTGTTCTTGGACCCTAGTGCCCATTGGTCCAGTCAGAATGGACCATGGTCAGGGATGATGGGCATTTGAGTCCAATAACACCTGCAAGGTAACAGCTTTCCCACCAAAGATACTGGGGTAGTGGCTTTTTTGCAACTTTTTTTCCATGTTGGGGGGCTGGAAAGAGCCTCAGCTGCTGGGTTGATACCCTTCCCTCTTGCCACAGGAACTAGAAGCATTTATAACATCAGGCTTCTGCTTTGTTGTAGTTTTTAAAATGGAGGCTCTTTCCCATCCTATCTTCAGCACATGCATCTGTTGTGTTTGTACTGTATGGAAAAATATTGTACCGGTATGTTGCTGATCATGCAATTTGCAAATCACACACACACACACACAAGAAAATGCTGTTTCTTAAGCTGGAATTCATCAAACACACCTCAGAAGGAGTTCTCTCTTGCCCTCCCATCTAGCAAGATGGATTTCCATGAGGGCAAACCAGTGTTTGCCAAGAGCAACTGAATTGCTCTGATTCCCCATTGGCAGCACTACAGAAAATATCTAGTGTAACTCTAAAGCAAAACCGAGGTTAGCCAGAGATATACTCAAAAGAAACCAATTAACTCCATGTTTTTTAACCAAGCTAACTCCTCTCATCAGGTCCCCATTTCCTAACAGTTAATATTCTGGACAAAGTTATGGTATGTTCTATTTATTCTAAAGGTACTTTTTTTTTTTAAATGATGCTTTGTATTTGAAGTAAGGAGCAAGTAGAAAGGCTCATATCTAATAACACAAAGTCTCTCCTGGGCCTGAAATACGCCATATATTTCAAATGGGAGAATCTGGCAGCAAAAATGTTTATTTATTTTTTAATAAATAAATCAAAAATTCTTCAACCCATGGGGGAGACACAAAACTAGTCCTGAGAACCACATGCAAGTCTATAGGCCACACTTTGACCACTCCCAATCTAATACCATGTTTTCTCCAGAAAGTCAATATTGTTGAGCAGAGCTCAAAGGAAGTTACTCCTATTACACATTGTCATGCTAGCCTGGTTGTGGGGGGGGGGTCTGCTTTGGACTGCAACCTTCATGAAGCATCCAACAAATGAGGGACAAGGAATCTGTGTTCTTGGACTGAAACTGCCATCAGCCCTAGCCAGCATAGCCAATAGTGAGGTACTATGGGAGTTACAGTCCTGCACCATTGTTGCTGGGTAAACATTTGCAATCACTGCAATAAATGTACAGACCATAGGGTACCAAAAGCTGAATTTGAGCAGCATCACCAAGAATGATACCAGGACAATGTTGTTAAGAAACTTACAGTAATGCTGTGGACATGCAGGCCAACATAGAAGACTTTGCATTACAGCTTCCTAACCCCTCCCTTGCAAGGGAAATCTCTCTGTTTCAGGAATAATTTTGGATTGGGTTATTTAATACAATTTTGATCTAAAATGATTTGTGGGCAGTGGTAAGTGGCATTTCTCTCTCTCTCTCTCTCTCTCTCTCTGTTTTACAATTATATGTATGTGCATATGGATTTTGGAAAATCATGCATTATTGCAAGTCAGATCCATCTAGCATGGTTCTGTGTCTTCTCTGGCTCGCAACCACATTCCAAATCCTCAAGAAATAGTTTTCCATAGCCCTATCATCAGAGCCTTTAATTTGGAAGGGTCCTAGAACAAACTTGAGACTTTGTGTGCATACAATACATTGCTCTACCATTGAGCTTGGATACAGCAGTGCTTCAAGTTCTGTGTCACTTTTCAAGGTAGAGTTCAGCTTTTTGAGAGCCTGTATTTCCCTGCCCACATTTTGAGACCAAAACATGAACTTCGGCCTCAGAATTTACTTTTGAAGACCAAATCTCTCAACACAGAAATACCAAATATTTCCCCATAGCAAATGTAATTCTTGCATATTATTGTACGTTTCTTCCTCTTGAGAATGAGAACAACTGCAATGATACAGAGATGGCGGTAGTCTTTTATGCACCTTTCTGGAATAAGTACCACCGAACTCTTTTGAACAGACATCTCAAGGTACTCCACTATTCTATGATGCAGAAAAAGCAGATGGCCTACTCTGCCTAGGAATACATCAGTTCAGATTGCAGAAAGGAGAGTCAAGTATTCAGATACACCCCCAACATAATAAAATCTTACATACAGAAAAGTAGCTATGAAAAGGAAGAGAGCTTATTGCCTGCAAATAGCTTTTTTTAAAAAAAAAATGTGAAAAACAATTTAAAAATGTAGTCTCACATCTGACTCATTTTCCCTTCCACATCTGAACTGGTTCAGTCAGAATGCGTATTTTAAATCAATTCCTAGGCGAAATTCTTACCTTTTGCATTCCAAGCATATCATCACAAGCTTTATGCTCATTCTGTGTGTCTGTGTGTTTGCAGTCTCTCTCTCACTCTCTCTGGACAAAGATGAGTAACAGAACGGGAGGTGTCATTCAGGTCACTATTTATTTGTATGTTAGTTATTTGTCAGGGTCTCCTAAATGAACCATTTTTTGCTTGACTGTAAATAGGGGTCAGATGCATATGTTAATTTGTCAAAACACACAATTTGCTCTCTAACATCTTTATGTACCTTCTTCCTTATGTATGTGTGTGCATGGCGGGAGGGGGGGAAGTTCCTATGTGTGAATGAGTATCAGGAAGATATAAATATCTATGGTGATCTCTATGGGCAGTCTGGCCAAGCTGATAAAGTAAAGACTAGCCCACCTATCAGGTTGGCAATATTAATCTAGCAAAGATGCTGGGCTTTTTGTACATCTCTGGTCCCACCATACAGCAAATGTTTAATGACTTTAACCCATCTGACTTTGTATTCTGAAAGAAATAAACAGTCTTTTACAAATTCACACCGTGTTTTGGCTCCTTTCAGTTGCACCTTCAGAATCCATGTTTCAACATTTGACAGATGAAAATGGGGATGTCTGTGGCCAAGCAATATGAGAGGTAGCTAAGACAGCATGGGAGAGGCAGAAGCAGTTTGCTTTTGCCTGATCCTTATTGAGAAGGGAAAGATTCGGCCTGTCCTTCTCCTCTCCCCGTTGCTAAGTTAATTGAGTCCAAACTGCTCTTGAACTTTGAGCTCATTTTGCAGGAACTGGAGTAAGCTGAAAACAAAGGTGCAAATGGAAGGAAAGAGAAACATTTTAAAAGCAACTGGGGAAAAAAAAAACATGGCAGAGGTTAATTGGAACTGTCCATGCCAAGCTGGGACAGTTAGAGAGTATGAAGTTTTACATCTCTGCTATAGCCAGATATCATTAGGGTAAAAATCAGGTGCAACATTTTAAACTTGAAAACCACAACAATTGTAGTGGCACCTCGAAGAATGATAAGTTCAAAAGCTTTCATGGACTGTACTCTATTACATCAGATGCATGAGATGCTGCCTTTTCTGCCAGATTTTTTTTTACACATACTGGGGTAGGTTGTTGCGTCGGTGCAGGACTGTATTAGTGGAAGGTCTGAGAAATTTAAAATACCAGGTTAGGCAGGCCTCTGTGCAGCTAATGCAAATGACTTGCAGCAGGTTACAAAAGCTTAAGACAAATAAAACTTAGTTGTTAAGCTCTACCCTACGCCGACGGGTGCAGGTAGCCCGTTGAACTTCATTTGTGTTGGGAACTGGGGATTGCAATTACTCCCCATGAGAGAGGGATTCCCAGTACAGTAAGTGTGGGACATAAGCTCGCATTGATTAGGTCCCTGCTCTTTGTACACACCACCCGTCACTGCTACTACCAATTGGATGGTTTAGGGAGGTCCTTGGATCAGCCCCGCCAGGGTCAGCCACAGTCCTAGCGAAGCACCGAGAAGATGGTCGAAGTTGACTATCTAGAGAAGTTGTTAAGGTGCTACAGGATTCTTGGTTGTTTTTGCTGCAGCAAACAAACACAGCTGGCCCCTCCTTGAATTTTCAAAGTAGCCAAGGTGATTCAATAGTGTCAATTGCTGTCTTCCAAACATACACCCCCTGCCCTAGCCCAGTTTTAGCTAGTTTTACCACGGAGCAGAAAGAGAAAGAGCATAACTGTTTTAGCAGTTTTCAATGCATGCTTTGTTAGTGAAGTACATCGGGTCTCCCCATTAATCATCCCTCTTATTGGAAATCCAGCATCCTCGAAATAGAAGCAAATCCATCATTCTCATGATACCTTGCTAAAGTGGCCACATTAAAAAAAAAAAAACAGAGTGAGGTTTCTACACCTTTAAAAGGAAATAGAATTTCAGCTGGTGTTGCTTGTTGTGCAAGTTCACCTGCTGAAATTCCTCTTCCAACCCACTATTAAAAGTACAGGAGCCCTATTCTCTTTTTCACACAGCCAACCTAAGCCAGGGATCAATCAGACACATTTAGCCTGTTGGTTGCTACATCATAAGACATGAAAACACCCTGGGATTCTCCCGGACTGTCTTATCAAACCATTGCTTCATCTCGCCCAGCTTTCCCTACCTGGCTGGCACCCTCCAGATAACACTTTTCATCAACTTCAATAAGCAGATGGGAATTACAGTTCAACACACCCAAAGGGCTCCAGGAAGGGCTGATCCAGCCCAGCACTGCTGATTCTAATTGATAATGGTTTCACCTAAGGAATTAAACTCAGGGCTAGGTCCACATCATGCAGCAGAAGTTAATAGGAGGAATTACAATTCTCAGCATTTAAATTCTAAAAGGGGATAAGGGGGTAATGAACTATTGGAATAGAGTGGTGTGTGTCTCATATGGCCCGCACAGTGCCCTCTAGGGTTGCCATACTGAAAACTGGAGAGGGCTCCCATACCTTTAAAGGTTGTGTAGAAGCAGGAATTTCAGCAGGAGTTGCTTGTCACACAGCCAGATAGCAAGCAATACCTGCTGAAATGTCCTCTTCTACACAACCATTAAAGGTACAGACACTCTCTCCAGTTTTCTTATTCTGGCAACCCTTGTGCCCCCCCCCAAGCTAAACTACACATCTCATGTGTTTGAAGTAAGATTCATCTGTCAGCCCAGTAGCCTTCAGTCCATGAACAATATGGGACGGGGACTTGAAACACTCTTTTGCCTCAGGCAGCAGATTGTATTGACCCATCCCTGGTTAAAGATCAAAGCAAGCTGGTGACACAGTTGTCCATTTTAAAGTGCAAGGGCTCATCAGGACAGTTACTATCACCACACTCCCAAACAGAATTTTAAAAAGCAAGCAATTGTATTGTTCCACTGCTCAATGGCCATGGCTCAATGCCGTGGAATTCTGGGACTGGTAGTTTTGTGAGATATTTAGCCTTCTCTTTCAGAGAGTTCTGATGCCATAACAAACTACAAATCCCAGGATCCCATAGCAGTGAGCCATGGCAGTTAAAGCAGTGTCCAACTGGATTGTTTTTGCAGTGCAGATGCAACCCAAGACAATAAACCAATGCTTTGTTTAATGTGAAGTCGAAGGCTTTCACGACCGGCATCCATACATTTTCCTTGGGTTCTTTTCCGGGCTGTGAGCTTTGTTTGCTAAGGCACCAAAAACAACAGCATCAAAAGTGACAAACCTCAGGGTTTCATTGGTGTGTCTCTTCAACCAGTTTTTCAATGTTTTAACCTCACCTCCATCCCAAGTACAGGACCCGGCAGGCTTTGTGAACTGGAGTGGTCCTCTCATCTCCCAGCATGCAACTACCAGGATTCAACAATTCAATAACCAATAATAGTTAATATCTCTCTCTCTGGCTTTTCTTCGCAAACGAAGATTCAGGAAGGACTCATCCCGCGCTTTCTGCAAGCGCGCTGATGACTAAAAAGGCCAATCCGAGATAAACAAGTCCGGTTGCAAAAAGCACAGCAGAAGGTCTCCTTGGGTGATGTTTTTGGGTTGTGATTCTTTCTGCGTTGTCGTTTCTCTTCAAGACTTGTTCGGCGTGAGTTCTCAAATAAGGCTGCAGCATTGTGGATAGTGCGTCTCCATGCCTCCCGATGTGAGGCCAGGGCGGACCACTGTTGGTGATCAATTTGGCCAAGCCTGAGATGTTGTTTCAGGGAGTCTTTGTATCGCTTTTTTGGAGCGCCCCTCTTACGCTGACCCGTGGCGAGTTCACCGTAGAGTAGTATTTTTGGGAGGCGATGGTCCTCCATCCTAGAAACATGCCCTGCCCAGCGCAGCTGTGTTCTCAATATCATGGCCTCAATGCTGGCGATCCCTGCTTGCTCAAGGACAGCAACATTCGTCACATAGTCAGTCCAGTGTATATTTAGGATTGTGCGTAGACAGCGCTGATGAAAGCGCTCGAGGAGTCGTAGGTGGTGGCGATAGGTGACCCATGTTTCAGATCCATAAAGGAGGATAGACAGTACGATGTGCTTTGCCTCAGGTGTATAATCAATAATAATTAATCAATAATCAATAATTCAAATAATCCTGTTTCAAACTGTGTAGTAGTGTGGATTTGTCCCTAGGTTCAAAAACCAACTAGATATTGCAAAACTGGCTGGAGAGACACATCAATGAAACCCTGAGGTTTGTCATTTTTCTTGCTGCTGCTGCTGCTGCTGGATTTTTTTTTCTTTAAAACCTCCCCTCCATCCCAAGCAAACTGTAGGACTCAGAGGGCTATGCAAACTGGAGTGACCCTCTCCTCTCCCAGCATGCAACTGCCAGGATTCAACAATTCAATAACCAAAAATCGTTGATCAATAATCAGTAATAGTTGATCAATAATCAATAACGATTAATCAATAATCAATAGTTCAAATAATCCAGTTTCAAACTGTGTAGTAGTGTGCATTTGTCCCTAGGTTCAAAAACCAACTAGACATTGCAAAACTGGCTGGAGAGACACACCAATATGAAACCCTGAGGTTTCTCAGTTTGGATGCTGTGGTTGGGTTTGGTTTTTTTAAAAACCTCCCCTCCATCCCAAGCAAACTACAAGACCCAGAAGGCTTTGCGAACCGGAGCGGCCCTCCCGCCTCCCAGCATGCCTTGCGCCACGGAGAGAGACCACATTTCCCAGCGTGCCGTGCGCAAAGGCCTCGCGAGAGTGGGTGGGTGGTGTCCGCCCACGCCCAAAAAGGGCGCCGGCGTTCGAGTTTGGGCTCGGTTAGGCGGCGGCGGCGGCGGCGGTCGGGAGGAAAGCATGGAGCGGGGCGGGCTGCCGTTGGCGCAGGAGCTCCGGCGTTGGGCGGCTGAGGAGATGAAGCTCCCGCCGGGCAAGATGCCCTCCGAGAGCGCTGCCCGCCGGTGAGTCCCCTCTTGCCCAGCCAGCCAGCTCACTTGGGGAGAATAGACATGTCAAGAGTGCCTCTGAGCATTCGTTGACTGCTAGCACCACTTTTCAGATGTTGGGATACAAGTGGTCCCTTCATATTTGCTGGAGTTTGGTTCCAGGAACACCCCCCCGTGGATACCAAAATCCGTGGATACTCAAGTCCTGTTCTATGCAATGGCATAGCAAAATGATCTCCCTTATACAGCTTTCCCTTCATATTCGCTGGGGTTGGTTCCAGGCCCCCGTGGATACTAAAATCCGTGGATGCTCAGGTCCCATGATATGCAATGTACCCAGCTTGTGGGGGCAATTAGCTAACACACATTGGAAGCTGTTTAATGCACTGTAGATGTGTAAATTGCTATTGCTTAAAACAATTTGTAAGCCGCCCTGATAGCCTTGTGGCTGAAGAGCGGGGTATAAATAAAAATAAATAAATAAAATAAATAAATAAACAATGGCATAGCAAAATGGTTCCCTTATACAGTTGTCCCTTCATATTCGCTGGGGTTTGGTTCCAGGACCCCACCCCCCCATGGATACCAAAATCCGTGGATACTCAAGTCCCTTGATATCCAATGGCAGAGCAAAATGGGAGGCATTCCTACCTGAAACCTTTCTATTGCCTAGAAAGAAGCCTTTCAAATATGAAGACTCTCTGGATGTTTGTCCCAGCTGAGCTAAATTCCACCGTGAAATCACTTTAAAATCATCCAGATAAACCACTATATATTTTATGAATTTAACATGTTGCTTTTTTTATATGACAGCATTTTATTGACGGCTGCATGTCATGACCCTCTTTGAAGTGGACTGTGGCATAACATGCTGCAATACTTGCTGAATTGAACACTATTTGTGTCTTAATAGTTGCACTAAAATGTGCGATACAAGGCCAGAAAGTTATTTTTGTTCTTTACAATATATTCTGTCTACTTGATCTTTATGAAACAAATGGCAAAATCAAGGTTTGCTTTTTTGGATTACAGTTGTCCCTCCGTATCCACGGTTTTGGTATCCACGGATTTAAGTATTCACAGCTTGAAAATATTCTTTAAAAAAATAATCATTCCAAAAGCAAATCTTGATTTTGCCATCTTATATAAAGTATACCATTTTGCTATGCCATTGCATATCATGGGACTTGAGTATTCACAGATTTTGGTATCCACGGGGGTCCTGGAACCAATCCCCAGCCTATATGAAAGGAAAACTGTATTATCTTTTAAAGAATATTTTCAAGCCGTGAATACATAAATCCGTGGATACCAAATCTGTGGATACAGAGGAACAACTGTACTTCCATATACATAATGAGCTATCTTGGAAATGGGACCCAAGTCTAATCACAGAATTCATTTATGTTTCATATGCATCTTATACACATAGCCTGAAGGTCATTTTAGAATCATAGAATCACAGAGTTCGAAGAGACCACAAGGGTCATCTAGTCCAACCCCTTGCCGTCTAGGAATATACAATCAAAGCATTCCCGACAGATGGCCATCCAACCTCTGTTTAAAAACTTCCAAAGAAGGAGACTCCACCACACTCTGAGGCAGTGCATTCCTCTTACAGTAGGCAGTGCATTCCTCTTACAGTTGTCCCTCCGTATCCATGGATTTAAGTATTCACGGCTTGAAAATATTCTTTAAAGAATAATAATCCAAAAAAACCAAACCTTGGATTTTGCCATCTTATATAAGGGACACCATTTTGCTATGCTATTGTATATCAGGGGACTTGAATATTCATGGATTTTGGTATCCATGGGGGGGGGGTCCTGGAACCAAACCCCAGCCTATATGAAGGGACAACTGTACTGTCAGGAAATTCTTCCTACTGTTTAGGTGGAATCTCTTTTCCTGTGGTTTGAACCCATTGCTCCGTGTCCTAGTCTCTGGAGCAGCAGAAAACAAGCCTGCTCCATCCTCAGTATGACATCCCTTCAAATATTTAAACATGGCTGTCATATCACCTCTTAGCCTTCTCTTCTCCAGGCTAAACATACCCAGCTCCCTAAGCCGCTCCTCATAGAGCATGGCTTCCAGATCTCCCACCATTTTGGTTGCCTTCCTCTGGACACATTCCAGCTTCTCAATATCCTTCCTGAATTGTGGTGCCCAGAACTGGACACTGTATTTTATACACAATATTTTTAATAATTTTGTGCATAAAACAAAGTTTGTGTGCACAGAACCATCAGAAAGCAAAGGTGTCACTATCTCAGCCACCCATGTGGCCTATTTTGGACTAGTTTGGATTTTAATTCCTATGGAATCCTGGGGTTTGTAGTTTGGTGAGGCACCAGCACTCTGACAGAGAAAGCTAAAGACCTTGTAAAACTACAGATCCCAGGATTTAGCAGGAAGGAACCATGGGAAATAATCCAGTTTCAGACTGGATTATTTGTGTAGTGTATAGATTCCTCATATCCTTGAAAGATCAAACTGTCCTAATCCTTCCAATGCACAATAGAAAACCTGGGGAGGACTATGCATGTGTTGTCCAGGACCTTCTGACAGATCTTGCCTGGATTAGGGGAGAGAAGGATTAGAATGGTGTGGTAAGAATTGTGACATGCAGCATGCAATATTTTGTCTTACTTGATGGGCAGTTAATATTCATTCTTTTTGGTTGCTTGCTGCTACTGTTGTGGATTTGTTTGTTGCTTCCTTTCCCAAGTTCCCCTTTTGAGTGCCTTTCTGGAAAGCACTTGAGAAGAAGTTTGCTCTCTTTAGTCTGACAGATAGATGCTTCCTTTCTCTCCAGGATGTGCTCAGGTCAATGTGCCGAGATCTGGAAATATGTCATCCGCCACGTGCGTCACCAGAGGTAAGAATCTGAAGGGTGATGGTCAAGGGAAGATCTTGGATTGGGTTTTAGTTTATCAGTCTCAGCCTCTCACTCCCATTTGGCTTATCATCCTCCTTTTCCCCTTTCTTATGTTGCAGAAACGTAAAGAAGATCAGAGGGAACTTGTTGTGGTATCCTTTTCAATGGGCGGCATTGTCCTTTGAAGAATTCCAGACCTTTCACTACTAAAAGTTGCCTTCTCTCCCCTCCCAACAATGGTGTGACATGCAAAAGCTCAATAAGGAAAATTTCCTTCAATGTTACTTTTTTGCTGTTGCTTCTTCTTATTGAATGGACTTCAAAAAACATTCTTGAAGGATGTATACACAAGAAAAATGGTTCAGATTACTACAGTTAGTTTCCTGGAGCAAGCTAAAACAGCTCCATGTTAAAAATGGGAGACAATTTTAATATGATAAAAATTCTTGGTGAATAAAAAAAAAACTATTTTAGATTTAAGGAGAGGAGCTAGTAGGGAAAGGAGATCACAGATCTGGGTGACACAGTATAAAAGTACTTGCCATTTCCCCATCCAGTCATGTTTCTGAAAGTAGTGGCACACATAGCGAAGCTGTGGTTGCTAAACACCATGGGAGGAGAAGACCAGATGGGACGAGAGAGTCCTTCAGATATCCTGGTCCCAACCTGTGGCAGCTCCATGCGGGGGACAGTTGTGGAATTTCAATTTCTGAATGTATTTACTTTTGTGACCTGTCCTTCCTCTAGAGAGCTTGTGATGTGTATAGATGGTATTTTCACCACCATTTTATCCCTCCCCCAGCAACACTGAGGCCCGCCTTGCTGGTCCAAGATTTCTGGAGGGAACCAGGTTATGGTAGGCTCAT
This sequence comes from Gambelia wislizenii, assembly GCA_030847615.1. Taxonomy (NCBI): domain Eukaryota; kingdom Metazoa; phylum Chordata; class Lepidosauria; order Squamata; family Crotaphytidae; genus Gambelia; species Gambelia wislizenii. The sequence goes on along the minus strand of JAUMIR010000010.1, from coordinate 27,616,055 downwards.
GCAGTCACTAAAATGAAGATGAGAAATTGTTTCCTTAACCAGAGCTTTACTCGTTTAGGTATCGACAGATGGAGGAGGCTGAGGTGAGAGAGGGGAAAATGCACTACCATTCTGGGATAAGGGATGGGGTGGAGAACATGTGGCCCTCCAGCTGTTTTTGGAGCCTGGCTGTCTTCATCCCTGACCATTAGCTGTGCTAGACAGGGATGATACAAGTTGGAGTCCAATCGTCCCTGCAAGACCACATGTTCCTGACCACTGAATTTAGGACAGTGATACTTAATCTAGAATGGGCCTGTTTTATGAGAGGCTGGAGGAAAGAACTGACTGGAAAGCCCTGCTAGGCGGTGCAGGCCAGGAATTGAAATTGTGGTCCTTCAGGTGTTGTTGGACTGCAAGTCTCCATGGTCCTAGACAGCAAAGTCAATGGTGAAGAATGGTGCTTGGACACTGTGTGTTTCCTATATTCCACATGTCCCAGGTCTTTCTAGACATTAGCTAGAATCCCATTAGCATCCTTTCTTCTTGTTACTGGTTGCTGTCAAGCTGGGAACCCTATGTCTTAGAGACCTCAGTGAGCCTCTATCAATAATAGTCTTGCTCCGGTCTTGCAAACTTAGGGCTGTGGTTTCCTTTATCCACCTTTAGTTCACTCTTCTTTTCTTCCTTTCCCCCTATTGCCTTCACTTTACTTAGCATTATTATATTTTCCAACGAGTTGTGTCCAAAGTATGATATAGCCATCATACTATAGCCTCTGTTTAGTAATTTTGATTTCTTGTGAGAGTTCATGCTTGATTTGCTCTCAGGCCCATTTATTTCTATCTTTGGTGGTCTGTGGTATCCACTAAACTCTCCTCTGGCACCACATTTCAGATGAGTGGCTCATTCTGTCAGCATTCTTCACTGCTCAGCTTTCATAACCATGCATAGGAATTGAAAATAAATGTAACGATTTATCAGCATGTGTGTGTATAACTCAAGGTTATCTGTGCGTATGTTTTGTTTTGGATGGGTCTCAAGGGGCTATTAATTTGCACCTTGTGCTCCATCTGCTCCCCAGCAGTTGCCAAGCCCCTTGGGGTGCTGCTGTGGCTGTTAAATAACCAAGAAAAGAAGGGAGGCTACCAAGCAGTGGGGACTGCCTCCCTTCTTGGCTGCGCTTTTCCATGTCATTGTTCCTTTTTCTCTGTTTCTAGAAAACTGCAGTGGGAACATGAGGCAGTTCCTGTTCCTCCATCACCTCCATCCCTTCCCATTTAATGGCTTTTCCCCACAGGGCTTGACATCTGAAGGGAGGAATGGAACTGGACATGTATAGCACTGTACTCTGCATGTGTGATATAGCATCTTACGTGTCAACAACTCGTCAAGAATGCTAAAAGTTGCCAGGTGGAGTTCTGTCTTACCACGCCCAGTATTTATCTCTCTAGGGCAAGCCTAGTGGCTTAGAGTCAGAGAAGGAGCGTCGCAAGCAGCTGGTTCAGGGCATTGCCCGCCTCCGTGAGGAGCTGCAGAAAATTGACCTGCAGATCGAAGCGGCACAGCGGGAGCTTGTGGCTGATGGTGAGTGTCTTCATATAGAAGCAGGTAATACTATACAGGTTGAGTCTCCCTTTTGGATTTTGGAATATGTTGGATTTTGGTATACTTCCATATACATAATGAGATAGCTTGGAGATAGGACCCATATACACCTTATACACATAGCCTGAAGGTAATTTTGTACACCATGTTTTAAATAATTTTGTGCATGAAACAAAGCTAGTGTGCATTGAACCATCAGAAAGCAAAGCTGTCACTATCTCAGCCACCCATGTGGACGTTTTGGATTTTTTTGGAGTCCGGAATTCCAGAGAAGGGAGACTCAACCTGTATCATCTACATATGAGATGTTCTTGATAATCTCTTCATTGGCAATGATATTCTCATTTCAGTTAGCAAGTACTTCTCTCTCTCTCTCTCTCTGTCTCTCTGTATATATTTAAATTGGCCTTCTTTCATTGTATACCAAGTGCTTCTTTAAAGATGTTTAAAGAAGGTTGATTGGTGCCAAAGCTGTTGCCATTCTGGAGCCAAGTAAAAACATGACTTTTAGATCTTTGGGGCCTAGTTGATTTCTTCCTGATCTGCTTATATAGAGGCGTTAAATGGTTGTAACTGCTTTTGAACTGTCTTGCTTTATTTGCTGAATTATTTAATGTGTCTGTTTAATGTGCTTCTAGTCTAAATTATTCTTACTGTTCTATTTTTTATTTTATTTATTGGTCATCTGATCTTGACTTTCACTGCAGCTTTTTGCTGCCAATACAAAAAGCCCATTATATGAATATCTTTTGAATCAGCACCTTTATAGATCAACAACTCTAGCCATTTGACATGTTGTACTTCAGTAAAGGAATACACATACATGTTCATGTCACTGCATCTCTGCAGTGCCTTGCTGTACCAACTCCGGCCTCTTGTAAGCTATAAACAGATTATGGTCACTTCAGAAATTTGACTAGGCACTGCTGTGCTTTTTTAATCAATATTTTTCCTCAGTACTCATAGGGACTAGATCTTTGCTGTTGGGAAAAGGGAGGGAAAGCAAACATCTAATAACAGGTCAGACACTTTTGTGGTGGTCCCAGAGCTGCAAAGTAAACAGCTCAATTTGTGATGCACGCTGGTTTCTTTCCTCTCGTCTCTCAGAGGTCACTTTGGAGACAACCCAGGAGAAGATCCGTGATGCCAAGCGCCGCACCTTGCTTTTGAAGGCATACTCAGCCCGGGTCATGGCAGAGCGCCAGCAGTTGCACGGAAAAGCCAAGCAAATGAGGGGACGTCTGGAGCAACTGGAGGAGATGGAAAGGTACAGGCCCAGTTTCCTGGCTCTTCTTCCTTGTGGGCAAGAGACAGAAGAATTTTTGGGTGGGAGAAATATGTATTTGATGAAAAGGAGACTCACTTGAAGTGAATGGCTTCACTTACTGTGCCACTCCACTTGAGGAAGGAAGAGACAGTAGCTCTCTAGGAAGCCACCCCCAGAGCCTCTGGCTCTCTTTGGAGATAGGCATTAAATACTCTGCTCTGGGAAGCAGAGATCTTGACCCTTCATCTCTAATGAAGTCTTAATTTTTTCTTGGCAGGAAGGCCCGGACAGCAGTGGTCTTGGGGAAGACTCCAAGGTCTGGGTTCCCCAGTTTGGAGCCAGAAGTTCTGGTGAGAGTTGGTTGGTTGCTCACAGGGGAGAGGGCAAAATACATTTACAGGTTGAGTTTCCCTTATCTGGAATTTCAAAGTCTCTGTTTAGTGGGTTGATAGTGGTCAGCACTACTAGTTTAAATACGCAAGATACGCTACTACAGGTTGAGTATCCCTTATCCAGGAATCCAAAATCCAGAATACTCTAGAAGTGTCCACATAGGTGGCTGAGATAGTGACACCTTTGCTTTCTGATGGTTCAGTGTACACAAACTTTGTTTCATACACAAAATTATTAAAAATATTGTATATAAGGTTATATGTAAAAGATGTATGTGAAACCTAAATGAATGTTGTGATTAGACTTGGGTCCCATCTCCAAGATGGCTCATTATGTATATGCAAGTATTCCAAAATCTGAAAAACAAACAAACCTGAACACTTCTGGTCCCAAGTAATTTGGATAAGGGAGACTAACCTGTATTAAGTACATTTGTTTGCTGCCTTTCATTCAGTGAGCTCAAGGTGGCACACATGATTCTCCTCCTCCCCATTTTATTCTCACAGCAATCCTGTGAAGTAGGTCAGACTGTGAGAATGAGTGGTCTAAGTCACCTAGTGAGTTTCAGGGCTCATTGGAGACTAAAACTATCGTCTCCTAGGTCCCTGTCCAACATTTTAGTCCAGGGGTTGGCAGTTGGAGCCCTCCAGATGTTCCTGGAGTAGAGCTCCCATAATCCTTTGCCATTGGCTATGTTGGCTGGGTCTGATGGGAACTGTAGGCCACAAACACCTGGAGGGCTAAAGATGTGCACTATTGCTCTAATTACTACATCACACTGGCTTTGAAAGTGGCTTCTGGCAATTGTATATTCATGAGTATGTACTTTATTCATGAGTAGCTGACTCATAGCCCCCAAATACTTAAAACTACTGTACAGTCCCTCCTTATCCATGGATTCAACTAACCACGACTTGAAAATATTTTTTTGAAAAATATTTCAAAAAAGCAAACCTTGCTGTATACCATTTTATGTAAGTGACGCCACTTTACTGTGCCATTGTATATAATGGGACTTGAGCATCCACAGATTTTGGTATCCACGGGGAGGTGGGGGGGCTGGAACCCAAACCCCAGTGGGTAACAAGGGCCCACTGTATTTGTTATTACATGCATTTGCAGCCCGCCCTTCAACGCTAAAAGGCATTCAGAGCAGATAGCAATCAAAGCCTGTAGTAGGTGTATCCAAATGATAACAGAACTCTACAGGAGCGTTTTATTTTTTTGAGGCAAATTGTGTAGAATTCTGTTTTTGAGATGTAGATCTTTAAAAAAAAATAACATTTTTGTCAGGACAGGATTGGGGCTGGCCTGGGGTGTCCTGACAGAATGGAGTGGGAGGAGGTAATCCTTTGTTTGGCACATTTTATCTACCCTTACAATATCCAGCTGCTAGAGGAGGTTGGGTACCTTTTCCCCTGATATAGTGCAGTGACTGGCTGGTGCTGCTCGTGAATGTAGTGTGTAGCTTGAATGTGCCCCAGAATCCTCAGCAGCACACCATGGTTTTGCACAACATGATCAGCGCCCCCCCCCCACATCAATATAGAAAGGGTTAAAGCAGATAAGGGTAATGTATGATCCTCTATATGTTGTTAGATTGCAACTTCCATGATCTCTCATTATTTGGTTATGTTGCTGGGAGATGCATTCCAGTAGTGTCTTTGCTATCAACGTTCCTCGTCCCTGTGTTAAAGGTATGAACATCTGAGCAACATGCCCTAAGCAAAGTTTTGTTTTCTGTTTCTCTCCAGCGTGATGTTCAAGAAGCCTGTCAGCTTCGCTTCGAGTTCCTAAAGACCCTCTTTGAGCGCAGCATATCTGGGAACTTTGTGTAAGGCCCCCTTCCCGTCTTTGTAGAACATCAAAAAGTTTTCTTTCATATCCTTGCAGCATGGCTTTCTCACAGAGCCTGGGAAAACTGCTTGTTATGAACTATAACGCTTTAGAATCCCTCAACCAGAATAGTCATGCTGGGAGCTGTAATTTTTTTTACAAAAGAACTTTCCTAGACTCTGCTTTCTCCCACCTGTTGTTGTGAGTTGGTGAAATCCATGTGCCTAGTTTCTCATATACTACACTTTACAAAATTCTGTGTTGGCTGCCTAGAAATTTGGAACCAGAAGCAATCTTGAAACTGTTGCACTGTTTAACTGAGCACTGGCAAAGCTGCCTGGCAGTGGCTTTCCCAAATTCTCAGACAGTGGTCACTTTCCCAGACCTTTTGATGGGACAGGGCAGGGATCAAATTTGGGGTTTTCTGTGTCTGTGAGTGAAGATCATATATATTCTAATCATGCTGAAACTGTGGCCAAAGTTGGGAGGAATAGCAGATTCAAACCATGGCTGGAAACACTTCTGTCAGGACAAAAGGTTATACTGCAACGTTTTGTTGCAGGTCTCACTGGTAGAATCATAATAATTCCCATCTGTATTCCACTCTTTCTTCAAGGAATGTGGGGGGAAACACCATGTGTGCAATACAGCTGCATTTTATCTTTCACAACAGCCCTATGATGTAGCTGGAGGGCTGGCCCAGGATGAGAGTTGCAGTACAATCACACATTTGGACAGCCCCATGTTCATCCTATTCTGCTTTTGCTGACAGTTAAAGCTGCCTTATATTTCAAAGTCTTAGTCTGGTCACCTTAGGCAAGAAGATACTCTAACTTAAGAGTGCTGTCAAAGGATGAAGGCTACATTCTTCATTCCCAGCCAAAAAAAAATTCAGTGGGTTTCATACAGGCGGAGGTGAAGTTCTTTGCCCTGCTGTTCCAACGCCAGGTAATATTGTAAAGCCAGAGCTTGGAAACATTACCTTTTTGAACTACAGTTCCCAGAATCCTCCACCCAGTATGACCATTGGCCATGCTGAATGTGGGAGGGTGGTCTGGGTGCTATATACCAAAAAGTCATACAGTTGTCTCTCCATATCCACGGATTTTGGTATCCATGGATTTAAGTATTCATGGCTTGAAAACATTCTTTAAAAAATAATAATCCAAAAAGCAAACCTTGATCTTGCCATCTTATATAAGGGACACCATTTTGCTATGCCATTGCATATAATGGGACTTGAGTATTCACAGATTTTGGTATCCACGGGGGGTCCTGGAACCAAACCCCAGCAAATATGAAGGGACAACTATATTTCAAAGTTCTGCTGGTACTGTTCATTTTCTAAATTTCAGGCAGAAGGATGGACAATAGGAAACAGGATGGGAGAACAATAACCATGCAAGATTAAAAACAACCTAACCCAATATTCTTATTTTTATATGTTTGTCTCTGGAGATTTTCAGACTACACTGTTATAGTGTTACTATTCCACTTTAACTGCTCTGCCTTCCTCCTGTGGAATTCTGGGGTTTGTAGATTAGTGAGGCTTAAGAGCTCTCTGGCTGAGAGTTGTAAATGCTCCTCCCTAAACTACAAATCCCAGGAGTCCACAGGATGCAGCCATAGCAAATAAAGTGGAATAGTAACACTATAACAGTGTAGTCTGAAAATCTCCTCTGTCCATTTTGCAGCCTTTCTTTTTCTCAAGCTTGTGCTTTTCATGTTTTTTTTTTTAAAAGGTTGATCATTACACTCAGCTACTCCATTTTGGAGTATCTATTCACATTCTTTCTCTGTCTCTCTTATAGTAGAGGGATGAGTGAGGAGCAGCTGAATAGTTCCTACCAGCACTGGCTCAGCATTGTGGAGGTAAGGAGGATGGCGCTTTGTAAGGCTTGGGATAGGGGACCATAGTGATTCCACCTTAGACCTTCCCTTGCCCCACGCAGAGGTACAAACAAAGGCCTTTCCACATGCCTTTCAGGGCACTGCTGCCACTAGCATCTTTAGAAGAGCCACCTTAGTCTCATTAGTATGTAACATGCAATCTCGAGATGTTGGACTGCAGGTCCCATCAGCCCTCACCATCTTAGCCAGTGGTGAGAAATACTGGGAGTTGCAGTCCAACAGCACCTGGAGGGCTCTATGATGCCCCCATTCTGGTGTTTGTTACTATTAGGGTTCTCACCTTATCTTTGGAAGAAGTGACCAGTGGGCATGATTACAATTAACAACAAAGATATTTTTTTCAAATTACAACCTATGAAGTTATTCACCTCCAGCATGTTCATGTTCTTCTTCCATGAGTATTATGATACCAAATTAGAAGCACATAAATACAGTTTTCCCTCTTATGTTCACAGGTTCTTACCTTACAATTCTTGTGTATCTGTCCCAAACAGATACCCACAGTCTTCTCTCTGTTTAATGGTCATCTTCAAAACCTCTGTCCTCCTCCGTCACTCCTCTCTTTCCAAAAAAGGCACCCCTCCCTCTCATCCATTCTGGAAATATGCTCTGCACCAAACATTCCACACCTTTCAATCACTCACCCTGTGCTTTGTTGAGCATATTACATTACTGTACAGCAAGGATGGGGAAAATGCAGCCTGGCCCCCTATTTTGCAGTTCCCCAAGACACCCTCACAGATAATGTTTGGGTTTCTAAACCACACCACATGCTTAAAAGCTGCCTAAAAGCATGGCCGTTTATATAGAATTAATCCCTAAAATCCCTCCAGAAAAGGCTGAAAATCATCCTAAACATCAAACAAAAGTAATAGCAGGCAACAAGCCAGTGTGGCCCATCTGAAGGGCATGGGGTAAAAATTGGTTCCCACCCCAGCTCAGTGTACTCCACCTCTGTCTTGTGCTTCATAGAGGCACTAATGGGCTTACAAATTGTGTAATGTTGCACAAACCTTTGTCCTTCTTGATGTTTCCATCTGCACGCTCTTAGAATTTCTGCAGTTAGTTGTGCTGGCCAGAACTTTTGGGGGTTGTAGCCCAAAAAGTCTGGAGGGCCAAAGGTTCCACCACCTCTGCTGTAAACAGGATCCTTTCCTTGGGCCTGTTCCTGCTACTGTTCTGTCTCTCCCTGCAGAAAGTTGCTGGCTCCCACCCACCTGCCCACATCCTTTCAGTCTTGGAGCACCTGGCCCTTCGGAGCGCTCAGCAGTTGCAGGAGCTTACCAACAGCCTCAACATCCCCCGTGACGTGGAAGCACTCAAGTAGGTCCTGTCCCAAGGCCAAGAGGGTGATGTTGGTTCTTTACCTTCCCACGAGAAAGGTCTCCAGGGCTGATGAGAATGCCCAGCGTCCTCAGGCATTTGCCAGCATCACAGCACAGCTTGGGGCTCCCACTGCTGCCTGCTGCCCTGGTCCTCCCTTCCAGCACTCCAATAAACACTGGGTGACTTGGGGTCAGCTATTTAAATTTCCCACAATGCCCTAGAGTACACCTAAAGTAGGATCACTCCAGTGCATTCTGGGAAACTTTTAACTGGCTCCAAGCAACCTATCCTTTATGAATGCACCACTCCTGTCCAGCACAGGTAAGCTCACCAGTACTCATAGTTGGTGGTGATTGCTGTTTGCCATCAAATCAACACTGACTTATGGCAACTGTATGAATAAGAGACCTCCAGGAGGTCATCAACAGCTTGAAAGAGCTGTAACTTCCTTTATTGCACTGGCTTCCTTTATCGAATCAGGGCCGTGTTTCTTTATTTGAATCACTAAATCTGTAATGTAGTCTTCCTCTTTTCCTACTACTAATGTCAGAGGCTGGAACAATCTTGGGAGTACTGGGGGGAATTTGAATGTTAATTCAATAGTTTGACAACTTTGGGCAGCTATAAGGAAAGCCAGTAAAAAGAAAAAGGAAAGAAGTGGGGGTACAGGGAATTTGAGCAAGGGGTGGTTAAAAAAAAAAGCTTTGAAAATTTCTTTCTTTTTATAAAGCATTTGATTGATACTGAGTGGGAAGGAAATAACTTGCATATAGTTAACATTCGAAAAGTAGCATAAATAATTATTATGTTTTTTAGATATTGTTGAATGAATTATCAAGCTGGAAATTATGCATCAATTGAAACAGATTATTGAAAGATGAACTTAATTTAAGTATAAGTACAGTTGCCCCTCCACATTCGCAAACTCGGCATTCGCGGTTTTGATTATTTGCGGTTTTGGGAGGGCCCCCACCCTCCCAAAACCGCAACACGGAGCCTCCGGAGGCCCCGTGAAGGCCCTGAGAGGGTGCGGGGAGGGCCGGGGAGGCCTCCACGGGGCCTTTGGAGACCCTCCGGAGGCACCGTGAAGGCCCTGGGAGGGAGGGGGGGAAGGCTGCGGAGGCCTCCACGGGACCTTGGAAGGGAGGGGGGAGGACCAGGGAGGCCTCCGTGGGGCCCTACAAGGGCCTTGGGAGGGAGGGGGGAAGGACGGGGAGGCCTCCGCGGGGCCTTGCAAGGCCCCATGAAGCCTTGGGAGGGAGGGGGAGGACCGGGGAGGCGACCACGGGGCCTCCGGAGACTCTCTGGAGGCTCGTTGAGGGCTTGGGCGGGAGGGGGAGGGCTGGGGAGGCATCCACAGGGTCTTGGGAGGGTCTCCGGAGGCCACGGGAAGGCCTAGGAAGGGAGTGTGGAGTCGGGGGAAAGCAACTATGGGGCCTCCAGAGGCCCCATAGTCGCTTTGGCAGGGGAGGGGGGGCAATCAATATTCACGGATTTTTCACATTTGCGGGGGTCTGTGGAACCTAACCCCCACGAATGTGAAGGGAGGACTGTATATTTAAGTGATTAATAAGAATATAACTGTTGTTAATTATTGACCATCACTGTGAATAAACATACAGAGCGTTTATTGTGAAAGTGAAAGGGGGGTTGGGGGGAACTACAGTGGCTAAGCGTTGATGTAAGTAAACCTGGAACAATCTTGGTCTTACCGGAGGCATGTTAGAGGGGAGCAGTCAACATTTCTTGCCATTCTGCCCTTCACTTAGGTTTCGCTACAACAGTGGTCATTTAGAAGATGTCTCAGACCCAGCAGATGACCTGCCTTCTGTCAGAGGCCTCATGCAGGTGAGGAATTTTGGCACTGCCTAGTTGCCAAATGTAATAAGGGGTGGGAGCGAAGGCTAGTTTATAAATGCATGTTCATCTGTCACTGCCAAGAATCATTCATTTAGTGATGGTTTCGATAAATGGATGCTCTTGGAACTTAAATATCCAGGAGACCTAAATACAGGAGCTGAGCACCTCTTGGATGCATTGGACCTGAGGCATTTTGACAACATGGCAGTGACAGCAGCCCATCCAACCCCTTTCAATTTCCCTTGAAAGCAAGGCATTCAAAGAGAGTAAATGTCTTGAGTGCTCAGGATTATCTGTGTGCCTTGTTTTCAAAGTAAATTCTGGAGGGATTGCATCAGCTGTGCAGCCAAAATTAAGCAGTGCAGTGGGAAACTCAGTGGGGGTTGCACAAATATCCCCTACCCAAATTACTAGTTGCCTACAACTGTCCAAAGGTAATCTTGGGGAAACCCATCCAGAACACCTCATACTTCAGTCTGAAAACCTAATTCTTAGATCTGTACTGGAAGTGGTTCCCTCTAATTTTTGGTGCCAGAGGACATCATAGTCCCTCTTTCCCTTCTTTTTTTTCTGGGGGCAGGAGGGCTGGAGCAAATGTGAGATGCTCTGCGTGGAGCAGATCCCTCTGCGTGCCCAGGAGGGGAAGCTGTTGGCACAGTTGGAAGCTGTTGTCCAAGAGATGCATCGCCTGCTATCTGATGGCTCAGAGCACTCCATCCTAGCCAGGTAAGATTGCTCCAGCTGGATAGATGACAGGCAAGGGGAAAAGCATGGGACACTTTAAAACAAGCACCCCCATGCCATAAGTCAGAACGGACTTCAGAGCACTTAACAACAACAAAGCACTTTTAAAACATTTTTCCCTGCACACTTTAAGGCTAAAAAATTCATTTTAGTATGAGCTTTCATGGATTACAATCCACTTCCTCTGATTCATTGCGTATAATCTTAAAGCTTCACGTATATACCCATAGTGTACATGGTAGGGAATGGGATCCAAGCAAAATTGGAATCAGAAATGTATTTATTTCATTGGCTGGCTTTCTCCAGGAGTGGGAGCCAAGGCAGAAAATGAGTTACCTCATTAGCACTGGCCATAAACACAAACAGTTAGTGCAAACATTTGTATTTATTGTTGCGTGCCTTCAAGTTGTTTCCAACTTATGGTGACCCTAATGCAAACTTATCATGGGGATTTGTTCAGAGGGGTTTTGCCTTGCCTTCCTCTGAGGCAGAAAGAGTGTGATTTGCCTAAGGTTACCCAGCGGGTTTCCATGGCCAAGCAGGGATTCGAACCCTGGTCCCCAGAGTCATAGCCCAACGCTCAAATCACTATACCTTGCTGGCTGTTCAAGTGCAAACATCCTGGGTATAAATAAGGCAGTTCACACAATAAGGATATTTCTTCTGTTGTCCTGAAACGAGGGTATTTCATAATGTCTTGTAGACTTATTGACACTTAACAATATACAAAGTTGTCATGAAAAACCTAATACTGTATATTTAGCATGCCAAGAAGTCATTATCTGCATTCAGATCTTTGGTGCTAAGCTGGAATGTGTGAATATATTCCAACGTAGATTCTCCTGCTTGAATCTTCCATTTGATTTTGTTGTTGTTGTTCTGCAGTTGCTCTTTTGAGAGCACTAAGAAGAGTAGCCTGGTAGGGATTCTTTTCTTTCCTTCCTCCTACCCACCCCCACTATGCTAACTCGGTTCCTCCCCCCTCAATGCAGAGCTGTGTTTGAGTTGGAGCTCCGGGCTGTCAGACTCCGGGGATATAGGGATGGCCTGCTACATGGCTGCCGAGAGTTGGAAGAGGTGGTGAGGACCCGACATGAAGAGCTCCAGGGTTTGCAGACAAAACGCCAGCGCATCTTGGACTTCCGCCACCTGGTGGTAAATGCTTGGACAGAGGTGCAGGGACTGGGTTTCATTTGGGATCCAGTGAAACCTGATGATGGGATCAAAGTGTGTATATCAGGAAATTGAAATCTTGGTTTAATCTCAGATTTTCTGGGTAGTCCAAAGAAAGTACTGCTTCTAAGTGTGTGATTAGGACCGTAAAAACATTGTGATCATGTTGATCCATAAAAGTAAAATGGAGTCCAGAATCTGCAGGCAGGCAATACCTTTATTAGGGTCAACTTCACTGCAAGGCAAAGTGGTGAAACATAGGGAGGGAAAAAAGAGGCTTGGAAGTCCAAAAAAACTGGCTGGCTATTTGAAGTCAGTACCTATACATTTTTGGTCCTCCAGTTCTCTTGGCCTTGAGGTCCCAGAATTCCTTACAGTAGGCCACACTGACCAGGGATTTTGAGTATTGAATGCCAAAGCATCTTGATGACAAAAAAAAAAGGTTAAGAATTGGTGTTTACAAGCCATTGAGGTCCATAGTTAGGCTCAGTCCTACAAGGGAACTTGCAGGCTGGATTAATCACTGAGAGGAATGTAGATATTCCATGACAATAGACTAAAACTTGCTGGGATTAAGACAATATGGTAATTCCCTTTCTCTGTAAATATAAAGTTGGTAGACACTCAGACTTCTGCCCCTAGCTTTAAGCAAAAATAAATAAATAAAATAAAAATGGATTTCTTGGGTGGCATACAGCAGAAGGATAAAGAAATATCCTTCTAGAAGCAAAGCTGAACCTAAATCCAGGTATAAGCTTCAACTAGAAGAGATCCTATTGAATCAGTGGGGTTTACATAAATGTTGATTCAGTAGGCCTACTCAAATTGGGTTTAGCAATTGGATTTAGGCTGTGAGATTCAATTTTAGCTGTTGCACTGGGTAACAGTCACTTAGGGTACAATAGGCAGTATTACCTAGTATTATAGTCCTCTGTGCAGTCCCGCTTTAGGTTGTAGAAAATCTTTCTCTAGCGATAGACACTGCCCTGCAGTAAGTACAGTAAGTTCTATAGCACATCTTGTAGAAGTGTGTTATAGAAACTGGTTTATTTGAAGGTATTGGGGGGTATTTAAACAGAGAGTGGGTGGCTATCTGTCAGGAATACTGTGGGTGCAAGAACCTTAAACTGCACAGGAGATTAGAGTAGATGGCTTCCAGGTAGACCCTTCCAGTTGTGTGATTCTGTTTTGCTGCTTTCCCTCTCACAGAATGAGAAACAGCAACACATTCAGCTGCTCATCAAGGGCACCTCGTACATTAAATCCCAGCTTCGGAAGGACCAGGCTGAGGTGAGATGCCCCACTTTGCTCCGTGTGTGTATTTATTGGATAGGATGGTGGTGGACCCAAGTCTGTTCCTTGAAGAGGAGGAGGTATGTGTCTGTTAAAAGGAGAGAAGAAAGGGGCTCAGGCTAAGTGGGGCTATAGGAGAGTTTTAGATGAGTGAATGTAGAGCTGAAAATCAAGGAGTGTGAGTGTGGTGTTGTGGTTAGTTTGTTGGGCTGGTGCTTGGGACATCCAGGTTCCAGTCCTTGCTGACCCATGACACTTGCCATCCTTGGACTAATTGCTTTCCTCCAGCTTGATGGCTGCTACAGATGATGATGATGATGATTAATGTTATTTATACCCCAACTTTTTCTCAGGATTGGGATTCATGGTGGCTTAAAAATTAAAACAAATGAAATATAGTTTAATTCTATTTTGACATTGATCTTCTGTATTTTTTAAACTACGTATTAAGAATAGTAAAAAAGTTTAAAACATACAGTCGGTTCTCTCTCTCCACAGATTCCACCATCCACGGCTTGAAAATATTCTTTTTTTAAAAAAAATTCCAAGAAGCAAACCTTGCTGTTTGCTATTTTATATAAGAGATACCAATTCACTATGCCATATATAGAACTCTTGGGTATGTTGGCTTTCCCAGTGTGCTGATTGGCTGCTCAGGAGACACACCCAGCCAATCAGCACCCACATGCAAATTCCCTCTCCACCTCACAGTCCAGTCCTGCCACTCAGTCTCCATCTACACTCCTGGCCTCACAAGGGCAATTCTGGGGAAAATGTGGAATGCTGAGAAGGGGGAGGAGGAATTTAAAAATCCACCAGCCTATCTCATAAGGTTGTTGTGAGGTCTACCACGCATTTTGGGGGAAGTTTTTTAATGGTGTATTATTATGCCAGGTAGAGCTAGCTGTATATAATGACATTTGAGCATCCACAGATTTTGGTGTCCACAAGGGCTCCTGGATACCTCAGCGGACACCAAGGGCCCACTGTATACAGTTGTCCCTTCACATTCGCGGGGGTTAGGTTCCACAGACCCCCGCGAATGTCAAAAAACCGCGAATACTGATTGCCCTCCGCTCCTCCGCTAAAGCGACCATGGGGCCACCGGAGGCCCCATACTTGCTTTTCCCGGGCTCCCCACTCCCAAGGCCTTCACGGGGCCTCCGGAGACTCTCCCGAGGCCCCGTGGAGGCCTCCGCGGCCTCTCCCCACCTTCACCAGCGCCTCCCCCCACCCTCCCTGGGGCCTCCCCCCACCCTCCCCAGCACCTCCCCCCACCCTCCCCGGGGCCCCCCAACCCTCCCCAGCGCCTCCCCCCACACTCCCCGGGGCCTTCACGGAGCCTTCCAAGGCTCCGTGAAGGCCTCCACGGCCCCCCCAACCCTCCCCAGCGCCTCCCCCAACCTCCCCGGGGCCTTCACGGATCCTTGGAGGCCTCCATAAAGGCCTCCGCGGCCTCCCCCCCACACTCCCAGCGCCTCCCCCCCACACTCCCCGGGGCCTTCACGGAGCCTTCCAAGGATCCGTGAAGGCCTCCGCGGCCCCCCCAACCCTCCCCAGCACCTCCCCCCACCCTCCCCGGGGCCTTCACGGAGCCTTGGAGGGCTCCGTAAAGGCCTCCGCAGCCTCCCCACACCCTCCCCAGCGCCTCCCCCCACCCTCCCCGGGGCCTTCACGGGGCCTCCGGAGGGTCTCCGAGGGCCCCGTGAAGGCCTCCCTGGCCCTCTTCGCTCCCTCCAAGGGCTTTTACGGGGCCTCCAGAGGCCCCATCTTGTGGTTTGGGGAGGCCCGGGGGGGCCCCCCAAAACCGCGAATAACCGAAACCGCGAATGTCGAGTTCGCGAATGTGGAGGGAAAACTGTACTTAAAAAGAATACAAAGCATTTGAAAATAGTACAGCAACCTCGTGAAAGCCTTTCCTTAAAATCTTCAATTCTAAAAGCCTGTTGGAATTTATAAAAAATAAAATAAAAAATTATTTGCTTGCTGATGGACAGAACTGAGGGGACCACCCTAGGCTCCCTAGCGAGGGAGTTCCAAGCCCTAGGTACATCCATTAAGAAGGACCTATCTTATTTCCCCACCACTAGCTGTACCTGTGAAGGTGGCGGGAGTGAAAGAAGGTTCTGTTCTGAGGATCTCAGGGTACAGGCAGGCTTATATGGGAAGATATGATTTGTCGGACTTTCCTCACTTGGCTGTTATAAGGATAAAGGTGTGGAGCAATGGAGCTGTTAATAGCATCTTGAGCACCGTGGGAGCACCGTAACTAATAAACCGACGAATAAGGGTGCTAATGTGGTATTTTGCTCTGTTCCAGTCTGGTTATCCTAAAGAAGCCAATAAGTCCATGTCAGGTGGGGTGGGGGGTGCCCCAAAGGATACACATGAATGAAGGAAGCTTAGTTGACTTGTCCATCCAACTCTGTTGACAGGCAGCAGCTCTCCAGGTTCTCTGGCCTTTTCCATCGCTTGCTCCATGAGCCTTTTTTATGAAACGGGATATGCCAAAGTTTAGAATCCAGGGCTTCTGCATGCTTTAGGTCTCTTTAAGTCCTTCTCGGGTATGCTTAGGCTGATTGTGTTTGACCACACAGGTGATAACGCAACAAATGGACGAGCCACAGGGAAACCCACAATGCCCCAGCATTTGTGTCTGTTGCTTTTGAAGCTGTGTTATAACACTAGCATGTGTTATGTTGACATAATTCATATTTCCTTGATTGTGGCTTTAAAGCAGGGATGAGCAAATTGTGGCCCTCTAGTGATGTTAGACTGCAGTTACCAGCATTCTTCATTACTGGCTATGCTGGCTATGGCTGGTGGAGTTTAAAAACACCTGGAGGGCCACACTATGCTCATCTTTGCTTCCAAAGGTAATTTGGACAGGCTGTGGGATGTCTCGGCACAAAGATTAAGGTACCACTGGAAATGAAGCAGCGAGAAAGTGATAATTAATAACTTAGCAGAAGACAATAAAGAAGCTTCACCCTTATCTAATGAACTATACTTCCAGAATTTTTCCTTACACAAAAAGAAAATTCTGCAACATAGGAACTAGGAAACATTTTAGTCTTTTCAAAGTGACAATATTGGGATCACCACTTCCTACCATTGGGAGTACAGCAGGACCCCTATATCCATGGAACCAATATCCACAATTTCAGTTATCTGTATGACACAAAACAGGGACACATACCATAGAGTCTTTGTAGAAAATGCTTACAGAAGCATCTCTCTAATCATTTTCAAGGTCCTCCAAGGCAACTCTAAAGTATTTTAAACTGGAAGTCCCATTATTTTCAATGGGGTTCGCTGTTATCCATGGTTTCCAGTATCCGCAATAAGTCCAGGAACCAAACCCCCAGGGATACGAGGGTCCTACTGTAGATTCCATGCTTCTTTTTTCCCTTTAGGATCATGTTGACTTGAGTATGTCTCTCCCTCAGATCCAGGACTTCATAGAGAAGAAACTTCTGCCTCAGGCACATCAGGTGGAGTTGGAAACACAGAAATTGCGCAACAGGGTGGATCGTGAGGTCCAGCAGTTTGGGGCCGTTGCCCTGCCTTGCCTGTTGCGCCGCAAACTACCTGGGTAGGTACTTCCTAAGCAACTCCCTGTATGTGTGAGTGATGTTAGGGACTCAGGAAACCCAGGGTTATGTAGGCTAGTGTTTCTCAGACTGTCTGGTATGGGAGATAATTATTTTTCCCCGCTATGCCAGGGACTGGCGCTAAATTTATGTCCATGGGGTGCAATTGTTTCTTTCTTTCCTGGAAACTCACCAGGACCAGCACCAGTCCTGGGACCACCACTCTGAGTAGCACTGGTATAGGTGACAGTAAATTTCCAAAGCTTCTCATCTTTTAAAAAGCAAGCTATGTTTGATAGTGCGGAACTTGTTAATGTGTTTTGAACTCTCAGAAAAGAGAGACCAAAATAACAGTTAGTGTGCAGGGGGATCGGTTTAGTGTCCTGCCATGAGTAAAACCAGAAGAAATGGGAAAAGCTCATGGTAGTAGTAGAACAGTGTACTAATGTGATCAGTTTGCATAATTGATGCCAGTCTCAGAACTCAGCTTTTCTTGCTGCATAATTTGGATTGTCTGGATACTGAGCTGTTTATTTTTACATTTACAAATCTGAGAGCCCTTCTTTGTTCCCATATCTTTCAGTTCTAAGTGCATTCCTGCCCATGAGCTTTCTATCCACCGCTTGAGCCGTACGGCGCCAGCTGAGTACCGAGCCTTTCTCAATGTGTATAGTGGAGCTGCCTTCCCCCTTTACAAGGTGCGTATCTCCCTCCTGTGGGACACATCCTAAAAAATCAGATGTAGCAAATGGAAGTGGGTCATTTTGGAGTGTTTGCATGCCCACCTCCCCTGCCTCACCACTCAGTAGTGGAGCAATACTGAGTGTTAGAGTATGTGAGGGAGGTTGCAAGTTGACACCCAATCAGTTCCACTTAAAGTTAGAAATAGCCAGTGATACAGGAAGATCCTTCTCTGCAAGGGACCCTGAAGTGCTGCTGACAATTAGCTGACAATTAGCAGCAGAAAATAAAGTGAGCAACATCCTCCAGATGTTGGACTGCAACTCCCATCAGCCCTAGCCATTAGTGGGGGATGATGAGAGCCACAGTCAAACAGCCTCTGCAGAGGCATAAGTTGCATCCCACTGCAGTAAAGAATACTGGACTGGAGGAGGGATGAGCAAAGCATGACCCATAAGCTGCACACATCTCACAAAGATATTTTTGAAGGGGTGAGTATTGTGAGTGGGAGGAAATCAAGGCTGATTTTGCAGTGCGAGAGCCTCCCTGCAGTGTTTAGATTTTGTTCAAAAACACTGAGAATCCTCCAGAAGCAGTGATTCTAGAGCAAGATGTGCCCTTCTTCCAGTCTTGTTACAGCAAAATAATAATTCCACCCCTCTCCCCAACAAATGGAATTGGTTTTTTCAAGTTCAACATCTTTATCAATGACATGGATGAGGGAATTAGGGGTATACTTATCAAATTTGCAGATGACACCAAATTAGGAGGAGTAGTTACTACCCTGGAGGACAGGATCAAAATTCAGAATGACCTGGATAGACTGGAGAGCTGGGCCAAAGCTAACAAAATGAAATTCAATACGGAGAAATGTAAAGTACTGCATTTAGGGCGGAAAAATGAAATGCATAGATATAGGATGGGAGAGACCTGGCTGAACAAGACTACGTGCGAAAGGGATCTAGGAGTCCTAGTAGACCACAAGTTGAACATGAGTCAACAGTGTGATGCGGCAGCTAAAAAGGCCAATGCGATTTTGGGCTGCATCAATAGAAGTATAGTGTCTAGATCAAAGGAAGTAATAGTGCCGCTCTATTCTGCCTTGGTCAGACCTCACCTAGAATACTGTGTCCAGTTCTGGGCACCACAATTCAAAAAGGATATTGACAAATTGGAGCGTGTCCAGAGAAGGGCAACTAAAATGGTGAAAGGTCTGGAAACGATGCCTTATGAGGAGAGACTTAGGGAGCTGGGTATGCTTAGCCTGGAATAAAGACGGTTTAGAGGCAATATGATAGCCCTGTTTAAGTATTTGAAGGGGTGTCATGCTGAGGATGGAGCAGGCTTGTTTTCTGCTGCTCCAGAGACTGGAACACAGAGCAATGGATGCAAGCTCCAGGAACAGAGATTCCACCTCAACATTAGGAGGAACTTTTTGACAGTCAGAGCTGTTCGGCAGTGGAACACACTCCCTCGGAGCGTGGTGGGGTCTCCTTCCTTGGAGGTCTTTAAACAGAGGCTGGATGGCCATCTGTCGGGGATGCTTTGATTGTGTATTCCTGATGGCAGGGGGTTGGACTGGATGGCCCTCGTGGTCTCTTCCAACTCTGCAATTCTATGATTCTATAAGTTGGAAGTGAGCTTTTGGACATTTCTGGGTTTACAGAGAGTTGTTGTCTTGGCACTTGCCCACCCTGATGCAGATCAAGGGCAGGGAACACTAGGCCCTCCAGATGTTTTGGGCTACACCGCCCACATTTCCATGCTGGCTGGAGCTGGTGGGAGTTGTCAGTCAAAAGATCAGGAGGGCCAAAAGTGTCCCCCATTCAGGTGCAGAAGTGAGCTGTGCTCTTTCTCCTACCCAGCCTCTGCCTTCTCTTCCCTTCTCCAGGCCTCCGAACAGCTGCTTCTCCACATGGCGGACCTGAAGAAGATGCTCCTTGCCCTGCGCACTCAACTGAATTCCAAGCAGAGAGCCTTGGGAAGCCTGCAGCACCAGCTGGATGAGGCTCCGGAGCCCAACGTGCAAGGTCAGTTGACTCTCCTGTCTCAGCTTTGTCCCGTTTGTCCCATCCTTCACAGAACCAGCAAATTCCGGTGATGTGAGACAGGAAATTTCCAGTGCTTCATGCAAGATTTTCCATTCCTTTAACAAACAAACCACTGTTTCATAAAATCCATAAGTAACAATGAATGGATCCCAATATAGTATTTGGCAAGTTTGTTCGGCCTCTATCTAATATTGAACTAGGCAGTATAAATTATTTTGCAGAGAGTGTCACTGACATCAGTAGAAGAGAGTTTGCTACTCTTGGGAGATAGATGTTTGGGCAACCACTGCATATTGTGAAGTCTGGTGGGTGTGCTAAAATTGGTATGTTAACATTTTTCAGTGCCTTTTCCTCTTAAATTTAAAGAAAGAATGTAAAGGAAGTACAGAGTGCCCTCAGTGTCAGCTGGGGTTTGATTCATGGACTCTCCGTGGATACCAAAATCCATGGATGCTTAAATCCTATTACAGTATATACAATGGCATAGTAAAATGGCAAACAGTAAGGCTTGCTTTTTGGAATCCCCCACCCCCCGAATATTTTCAAGCTGTGGTTGATTGAACCTGTGGATGCAGAACCTGTGGATATGGAGGGCAGACTATAAATGTTTCTGTAAAGATGTAAAGATAAATAGGCTGATTAAAATTAATTTGCACATAAAGATTTGAATTTGGAAATATAATATTTAATCCATATCAAGGATTCTGTATGTTTTTTTCGAATCAGCTAATAGCTGATACTTATGGCCTGTTGGGACAATAAAAAGCTTTGTTTAGTTAATATAAGTCAAATTTGCCAAATCAGGTCATGTTCTATTTAGGTAATTGGAAATGTTTCCAGAATTTTTTTCTATAAAACCCACATCCATGGCAAACCCACAAGAGTACACTTTCCTCCTTGCTCTTTTTGCTTATGGATGGAAACTGGAAGTAAGTTTCAGGTTTACAAAATTCTCTTCCCCCTATTCCTTCTGAGAACAGAGAAAGGTATGCAAGGTCAGCCACAAAATCTAAAGCCCAAAGTGGAAGATTTTTTTTAAAAAAAATGTTAATGCATCCACTCTCTATTTATTACTTACTAGGAATTTACCCAGCGTTGCCCAAGTTGATGTGGATGACTTTGCTTATGATTTCAATGAAACAAAAGTTTGGCTGGTAGCACTCACGGTCCGTAGAATTTCTTTTCATGCTAAGCTCTATGGACCAAACACAGCCATTTTCCAAAACAGCCAAAGTTTGCGGATTGGAAAATTTTGGGGATGTCAACCTAAGTGTAAAATAATCAAGTTTGGCCAAATCAGTTCCTACATCTGCATTCCAGTCCATGTGAATTAATAAAATGACCCTTCTTCCCCCAACCTGCCCCCAGCTCTAGTGCAAGAAGTGCAGACCCACGATCAGGAGCAGGCCCGTGACCTCCTGCCTCGGATCCAGCGAGTGACAGAACAGTGCAGGTGCCGTATTGAGCGCTGGCAGGAGGTACAGGCTATCGTGGACGCCTGGTAAGTAAAGGGCATAGAGCCAGGACAAGAAGCAGTGTGGTGTGGTGGTTTGAGTGTCCAGAAAGAGTGGAGAGACCCCAGTTTAGTTCTCTGCTGAGCCATAAATTTGAGTCGATTTCTGTCAGTCATCCTAATCTACTTCACAAGGTTGTTAGGACACTTAAGAAACTGGCAAAGAACTGGGTGTTTTTCTTTGAGCGTGCTTAGAGGAAAGTCAATATACAGTGGGCCCTCGGTATCCTCTGGGGTTTGATTCCAGAATCCCCTGTAGACACCAAAACCCATGGATGCTGAAGTCCCATTATATACGATGGTATAGTAAAAATGGTGTCCCTTATATAAAACGGTGAACAGCAAGGTTTTTCAACAAACATTTTTGAGCCTTGGTTGATTGAATCTGTGGATGCAGAGGGCCGACTATATATAAATGGAATAAAGTTAGGGCTGGGAGAAGAGCAGTTTGATCTTGTGAAACAAGCCACTAGAGCTATTGGTGTTAGTGGCTTATCCTCCAAGTGGGGAACTTCACCAGGGGGTGCCATTGGTGCCACACCATGTCATCTACTGCCCAAGCCAGTTATCTGACTCTTATTTAATAGTAGGGCCAGCACTGGTGCGAGGGTGACTCACAAGTAATTGGCAAGCTTCCATGTGCCTGCAACTCATACTTGCAATGTGTCTCTCTGGCTTTTCTTCGCAAACGAAGATTCAGGAAGGACTCATCCCGCGCTTTCTGCAA
Organism: Gambelia wislizenii; assembly: GCA_030847615.1. NCBI lineage: Eukaryota > Metazoa > Chordata > Lepidosauria > Squamata > Crotaphytidae > Gambelia > Gambelia wislizenii. Next base: position 27,594,100 of record JAUMIR010000010.1, on the reverse strand, counting down.
GCGCGCTGATGACTAAAAAGGCCAATCCGAGATAAACAAGTCCGGTTGCAAAAAGCACAGCAGAAGGTCTCCTTGAGTGTAGGCCATCTATATATATATAATTCTCTTGGGTATGTTGCCTTTCCCAGGAAACACACCCAACCAATCACCAGTAGTAATAGCACTTCTATTTCTATACTGCTTATCAGTGTCAAAGCACTCCCTAAGCAGTTTACAACATGTTAGCTAATTGCCCCCTACAAGCTGGGTACTCATTTTCCCGATCTACGGAAGGATGGAAGGCTGAGTCAACCTTGGAGCCCTCTAGGATTGAAGTTGCAACGTTGTGGCTGCAGTACCAGCATTTAACCACTGTGCCGCCAGGGCATCACCCACATGCAAATTCCCTCTCCACCTCACAATCCACTCCTGCCACTCAGTCTGTGGCCCAGATTAGGACCCAGGCAGTTAACTGGTGGTGGTGGTGGTGGCGGTAGGACGCAGCTGCTGCTGCTGCAACAGAACCCAGACAGTCAACTGGCTGCGGCATCAGGCTGCTTGCGACAGAACCCAGGCAGTCAAGTGGTGGCGGTGGCAGCAGGGCAACAAGGTGAGTCACCCTCAGCAATTCTGGGAAAAGTGTGGAACACTGCGAAGGGGGAGGAGGAATTTAAAAATCCACCAGCCTACCTTACAGGGTTGTTGTGAGGTCTACCAGGCATTTTGGGGGGAGTTTTTTGACGGTGTATGGTATGCTGGGTACAGCTAGTAGTAGTGAAATATTTTTATTTTTTAATTATTATACTTATATACCACTTAATATAATAAGAGCCAGTGTGGTGCAGTGGTTTGAGCCTTAGGGTTGGGGTGGATGGAGGCTCCGGGAAGAAGGGTCTTGCTACACCTCAGAAGCATTTTGTGCAAAGGCTCCCCTTGCTGGCTGCTCATTCCTGTCTTTACTTTCCAGGTGGGAACAACCGGGACAGTTTGTGCTGCCCAGTGAGCGTCGTCATGGCTTCACATTGCAGCAGTGGCTGGAGCGCTGGACCCTGGCCTCCAAGACCTTGCAGCAGCGGAAGCAACACAGCTGGGTCTAAAAGCAGCACAAGAGTAGGCCCACGAGGCAAGGTTGTTCTAGGGCTAGTTGTGCAAATTGCTCAAAAGAAGCAGGCTGTTGGGTCAGTTATATACTTAAGTCTCACCATTTAGCAATCTCATAACAAGCACCATTTTAGCATTCACTGGGGCTTAAGGTGAGAGTTGGTTTTCTTTCCCCCTCTGGGGGCAGTAGCATTGTAAGTATTCACAAGCAAGTAGTGTATTTTCATATTTTCTGATTCTATTCGAATAAATCCAGAGCCTTATTTTCGGGGGCTGGTGTTTGAAAATCTGGTGCAATAATTACATTTCATATCAAATTCTAATTCTTGCAGAGGCCAATGGCAAAATGTGCAGAGGCCCTGTTCTACTATTGGGAGCAATTGCATTAATAGTATCTGACTTGTGGACCTACAGACTTTTTATTGGTTACTCCTCACTCCACTCCATAGCTGCAGATGTTAGCCTTCACAAAAAAGGTGGGCCCTCCCCTCTTACTTGAGAAATGAGGATCATCTTCAGGCCAGTGTGGGTTTGACACTCTTCATGAACCAAGAAAGGGAAAGGCTATCAGACAAAAAGATAAGCACTTTCTAGCAATTCAGATCTCTTCTGCATTGTTGGATACCTGCTATGGCTCACACCCCAGTACAGGACCCACTTCCAGTTCCTGGTTCTGTTCAGAGCTTTGAAAAGTTACTACTTTAGATTGATCCCCCAACCAGTGTCACTGTTATCTAACTTACCCAAGTTTTGGTCCTGTGTTCCTTCCTGTCGCTTAAGATAGATTGATGGAAAATACAGACTTGGATAAGATAAACAGGGTGTGTGTGTGTGTGTGTAACCTTTTAGTTTTTTAAAAATAATAATATGGGGTTGAAAATCTCCATAAACATGGAGTGTATTAAAAAACCAAAATCCTAGCCCTACTATCTTACAGTGAAGTGAAGACCTTCTATATTTTGGAGACTAAATTGAACACACAGAGTGGGGTAGGGAATTATGGTCCTATTTGGACATCATGACAAATTGGAATTCTCAAGTTCCTGCTTACTGCGATCAAGGCGGTGTGTTGGTGCATACAGGCTAATTGTGTCTTCCAGCCCCAACAAGGAGGTGGCTGGCTGGCTTATCTCTGCTGTAAAAATCTAAAAAGGCAGCTCCTGCTGTGTTCACATATCACAGTAAACAAACCACAGGCTGCCAACAAGTGGGTTGTTTGGCCACTCTCCCTGTAAGCAGGAGCAGCAGCATGCAGGAGTGCACTGTTTATACACAGTTGTTCAGGATTCCGTGGAGCTCTGAGCCATGACTCAATCATGGGATTACACTCACACAACTTCCAGTTGTGTGAGTGGTTGGGCCTTTCCAACTTTCTGCAAGAAGGTATCCAGCTGCCCTCTTCTCCCTGCCAGTTGGGCTCAGCTGTGGCCCCTGTAAGCTGAGACAGCCATTGATTAGCCCAAAAGATTTGGGTTTTCCCCCCAATAGCAACCTATGGATGTTGCTAAAAATTGGACAAAGTTTTCAAGCTCTACAGTTTTAGCTGGTTGTAATCTCACAGTCAGGGACAAAATTATGACAGTATAATCCTATAAATTTTTATTCAGAAGTGATTCACACTAAGTTCAGTGGGGATTGATTCAAAGTAAGTGGGGATAGAATTGTTGTGTGAGAAATTGACCCATTAGAGCACCACTGTAATCTTCAGATGGATGGAAGTCCTTAAGCACACTCACAACAATGCTTTAGCTCATAGCACCTAGCACCTAAAAACCTACCACGCTTTCTTTCAAAAAGGGCGTATATAGAGTCAGGCAAGAGTACCAACCTGTTGAACTCACTATTAAACATTCTACCCTTTTGGTAATAGTATTATTAAGCACATCCATGTACTTGGTTCTTTGCAACTTACTTGGGATCCATGTGTCACTGTTCAAAGCAGATTTTCCTGCTTTACATATCATAAACTTTACGCCAAAATCTAAACAATACTTTAAACTGAACGAGCATGAAACAATTCCCAATCAGACTAGTAAAAGTATATCACAATTTAAAACTGCAGTGACAGCTGAAAAATCCATCTTTTTTAAAATCAAAAGTACTGTAGTTATGATTTGGGGGAGGGCAGTTTTTAGGGTCTGCTTAAAAGCAAACAAGAAAGGAGCCAAACAGACCTTTGGTTGGGAGTTCCACAGATATGTGGCCACTCTTGAAAAGACCTTGGCCTAAATCAAGCTGTTACTCCCAACTAGAGTGGGCCCACTGAATCATGGGAATTAAGTGTTGAGTTAACAATTGATACGATGGATCCAGTCTAATTGAAACTATCAACTGATTTTAGGCCTCTTTCTGTTATGAGAGTACAGATCCCTGCCCCAAATGGATTGTAATCTAGAAATCAACACAAGAGGCACACATGGGTGAAGAGAAGGGAAACTGAGTCAAAGATAAAGAGGGAAGAATGTCATCCAAGTGTTAAAATGCTCAGCAAATGACTGATAGATTTTTGTCTTTTTAAAAAATCCATCCATCCATAAAAATTATGCTTAACCAAAACAGCATTCAGCTGTTCTGTTTTTGACAAGTTACTACCAGGTAATCAGACCTCTTATTCCCTGCACATAAGAGTGGGAAGAGATCTAATTGCCACTCTACTGCATGGTGGAACCTGCTATGGTTGGCAAGTATCTTCAAACAGCACATTTGCTTGTCTTGTCTCTGGTATTCCTGTAACGAATAGCAACCCTTATGCCAGTCTTGTTGCTAGCTTTGCTCTTAAGCAAAGCATAAAAAATCTGGAGAGGGCCACAGGAAAGCTTCATTTACTATCTCTTCTGGCATTCCAGTGGTTTTTGGAGGTATATAGGGTTGGAGTCCTTCTCACATGATATTTGTCTTCTCTAGCTCTGAATCTTTTCAGCCAGTTCATCCTGAATGTCACGGACAAAACGATACACGTAACGCTGGCCGCTGGTCTTGTGAATGATATTCTTATGATAATAATAGCGCAACCCCCGGCTCAGTTTCTCATAAGTCATGCGAGGCTTGTTCTTCCGTTTACCCCAGAGCCTTGCCACCTAGTAAGGGTTGAGAGGAAGGAGAGAAAAGTTACAGGTTCTGAAGGCAGCCCCAGCACACCTTACAGGATTGGATAACGAGAAGCCCATTTTATTCCACTTTGCTGCAGATGGTGTACTAGGCAGGGGAGGTAATCTCTTGTACTAATGTTATACTTATTTGCAAACACATGTTGGTCATAGTCACATTACAATTCCAAGGTTATACTTCTCACAACTGTAAGCAAAGTGCCCATAAAGGTTAGCTGGAACTTCTGTGCAGTTCTTTCAGCTTATTTGTTTGGCAATAAACTATTATTTGAACACTGGAGCCCTGCAGGATCAGACCAAATGTTTGGGCCAACATCCTGTCACCCACAGTGAGAAGCCCACACTAGCAGGGCAGGAAAACACCAGCTTCTGGCCATTCTGTCTCCCATCTGCTATTCAGAGGTAGGTAGGAATGGATATATTAGTATATTTCAGTCCATGTTGATTTCACATGTGCTTCTGTGTAGTGCCTTTGTTTCCGCATCATTTTTTTTAAAAAAATCTGCTGTCAAACTTGTTTAAAATATGTATTTTAACTTATATTTCACAAAAATATGCATTTCTAAACATACGTTCTTACAAATCACGTGTTTCTAAATACTCTGTCCTAAAGTACCCATCCTTACAAGGTTGCTAATACAGGGGTTGTCTAAATAGTGAAAATACTTATAGAATTGGAGGAGAATATGATTTGTCTAAGTGTCATCCCACATCAATCTGCAGTATTCGGAAGGAGGGGGGCCAAAAGCTCCAAAGGAAAAGCCTTCATTGCTTTTCCTGGAGTATTTTTAAAAGCTCCACAGGGAATGTGCATTCCTGCTCTGTCGAACAATCTGATTTGCATTCATTCTCATTCCCGATAAGAGCAGAAGTGGAAAGCTGATTGGACAGATGTGCACAGGGTGTGAAATCTGCTAACAAGGCAACTGCCTGGAACCATCATGTTGGATTTTCACCTTAGCGATCATGTGCTAAGGTGACAAAACAGCCTTTTAAAAAAGTTATTGAAGCAGAATATTGTATTTTCACACCTTACATATGCTTTTTAAAAAATACTGTTTGGCGGCGGTAATAATGTAAGTAATTCACTTGTGCCCGCCATCTTGATTTTCAGGCATGCCTGTTGGGACAGCAAAAGCAGATAGTTTCGCATGCCTGCAATTTTGCCAAAAAAAGTTAAGACAAATCGCATTCGTTTGCATGAATCACATTTTTCCACCTTGTATAGACAACACCAATTTTTTTTAGCAAAAAGCTGCACTGCAAAATCCAAAAGACAATTTGTTTCTGCTGTGCTTGGAGATACAGCTGTGGTTAGTTTGGTTCAAAGTATTGGCCAGACTTTTTATATGTGAAAGAGCAACACTCCTGGGAATAATGAGCCAGTATAACAGCATGGGTGCATAAACAAGGTGATGGGACCTCACCTCATGAGGATCACGCAATTTAAATTCCCAGCCATTCCCTGTCCAGCAGATAAAGGCTTGGCATGAGCCATCCTGTAGGAGTTCTAGCAGAAAACGCCACAGCTGAATAGGTCCCGAACCTGCACAGGAAGACATGACAATAAAGGTCAGGGTAAGAGCTTAAATGTAACTTGAACTTTGGGAGCTGTCGGAATACCAGGCTACAGCTCTGGAACATGCAAAAACAGCAGTGCTTCTGAACCCTGTTCAGAGTGGCTTCTTTCACATAAATTCCCAGGCAGCTCCAACATATCAGAAGGGTAAGATGGGAAGGGCACATTGCACACCCTCGTGGTCTACTTTTTATTATTCCTATACCTCTTTTTTCCAAACCATTATTCAATGTCGTTAAATGAAAGCGAAAACCAAGTGCATCTTCAAAATATGATTAAAACACAAAATTTAAACAGAGCTTGTACATTTTTATGATCACATGGAAAAATCTTGTTTCAAAAGACACCTGAAAAGTCAAAAAAAGAGGAATCGAAGATTTTCAAAAGCAAGATGGTCTTAAACTTTCTAGTGGAATCACCACTAGAAAGGCCCTGCCTTGTAGCTGTAAACTAAATACCAGTAATGACAAGAGCAGATTGCAGGGTCTCTGAAACTGATCCTAATTTCTGAGTAGCTTTACATTTGGGAGTAGGTAATTGTTAAGAGAACCTGGTTCCAGACTATTTTGGATTTTAAAAGCCAGCGCCAGCATTTGAAATGTATCCTGCATCCTCCTAGTCTATCCCATATTCCTTACTCAATATTACCTGTCCGATCCCTTTGAGATGTGTTGGTAAGATCAGCTTCTGTCCAAACCCTTAACTCTCTTTTTCTCCGGATCTTTTTGGGTGGCTCGCAGTGACATGAATCACAGTCCACAGTCCTGTGTTGCCTGAAGATGGCTGACTCAGGTGTCTCCCCCCAGTAATGGGATGGCATGGCCCTTGAGAAGACTTGTTCTGGAAGGAACAATGGTGCATGAACATGATTTCTGAAAGTAGGAGCACAGAGCTTGGGGTCTGAGAAGAAAATGAATCTTCAATGCCCTGTATCCTTTTTAGGAGAGAGGATGTAGCTCAAAGGCAGAGCACAAGCTAGATCTCTTTCTTTTGTTTATCTTCTACTAGAATACCAACCAGACCTAGGTGTGTGTCCTTTGAACCTGGAACTAAAGAACAGGATGCTCTCATAATTTGCGTCCTGTACCACAACAGTCATTTCATGGAAAAAGTCCATGTTTAGTTACTCTGAGCTTTCTTCACTCCTGCGGGGTTATATTGGTGGGGAAAGTGATTTGTCATGATGATGATGATGATGATGATGATGATGATTTTTGCTGTTACTATTGTGGAAAAGAGAGTTAAAGGCTCTTGTGACTTCAAATTGCCCTAAGATCTACTTGTACAACTTGAATTATCTTTGGCCCACTTCATGGTCTAGTTGCTGCTGCTCAGGGATCTTTTCTCCTGAGGTTTGATGTCATAATAGTCCATTATACTGAAATGGGATTGCTTCTCACAGTCCCACCAGCACCATGCTGATGAATCAAGGATCCAACTTTATTTAGACTCCTACTTAGATAGCTCAGGACATCACATCAGGGGATACTGAGTTATGCAGAGCAGCTGACATAGCCCTTTCCCCACTTATTTTTTCTTTAGGAGGAAGGTCTGTACCGCAATGAAAGAACACATTTTTCCCATGGGGGGCGGACCCAGGTTCAGTCCCTAGCATCTCCAGATTGATCTTGCGAAGGGAAAAACATGCCTGAAAACTTGGAGAACTGATGCAGTCCAATGGAAAAGGGGCAGCTAAATGTGTCATTTTATTTTTTAAAAAATTGCATTTTATAACACAAACACAAAATGCAAACTAAAGCAGCAGAAGGTGCAACAGATGAGTATATATCACTTTTAAAGCTGAAATTTATGTGATCGACTTTGGTTTTTGGTTTTACTAGAGCCCTGAAATCAACCAACATGAACCAGGGGCAGGGGGGTGGGGGCAGAATCACTCAGGAAACTGGCACATGGTGAACATTAAAGATCATGGTCAACCTAACGATTTGTGTTCGGTTTTACAGCCAAGCTCTCAAATCCTTCCACACACAAATCCACTCCTCATTTCATCCTAAGCATTTCTTCCTCAGCAACCTAATTCAGAGAAGGAAACACTTTTCAGATAATGGGACTGTCATGATGGAATTTCCATCATCCTGCCTTGAGGTTGATTGCAACTTCTATCATTCTGCCAGAGAACTACATTTCCCATTATTTGCACACTACTGCCTTGCCAACATGGCATCAGGTAAGGAAAGGGTTAACTGGAAGGGAGGGTCTAAAACACCACCTCCATCCTTGCTGATCTACTGCATGTTAGCCATAAGAGGAGTGAAGAAGATGTCACTCTCCAATTACTTTGGATTGCAAGTTCCATAATCCCTTTCCACTGGCTGTGCTTGTTGGGGCTCCTGGAAACTGAAGTCCAACCCATCTGGTCATGAAAGTTTCCCCACCCTTGCAATAGGTCTTGGTTTAGTTTCTGCTCACCCCTGAAGTAGGGGCTGCAGTGTTAGATGGGCCAGTGATTTGACTCTTCATGAGGTGGTCTCCTATGTTCGTACCTTTCTCTTGCTCTGCCTGTTGAGCTCCAAGCAGAGGCTGGGGTGGGGAGAGCTGTTCTTCAGGAGAAGAAGGGCACTGTGGAGAAGGTGACGGCTGAGGAGCAGCAGGGGCACGATAGCTGATGCCCTCCATGTGTTTGGGGACACTCTCTTCCTGAAGGGCTGGCCTAGAAGCTGAGGATAGAAAAGGCCCACAAAAAAAGTCAACAGGAAGCTCATCCAACTACTCCCCTACCACTTTATCCATTGGGTTGTCTATGCGGCGAAAATACTTCCCATAGAATTTGGGGAGAATACAATTTGTCTTAATGAGATCCTGCCTCAACCTGCCTATTTGGAAGGATGGGGGCCAAAAATGCCAAAAACTTTGCAGAAAAAGCCTTTGCTGCTTTTCTTATATTTTTTAAAAATCTCCATTCCTGCTCATTGGGACAATCTATTCGCTTGAGTGCACATTCCCAATAAGAGCAGAAGAGGAAAGCTGATTGGTCGGACGTGCGCAGGAGACAGAGCTTGCTAACAAGGCAAGCGCCCAAACCCGCCATGGTGGATTTTCTCCATAACAATTGTGTACTCAGGCAACGAAACAGCCTCCCCTCCCTTCCCCCCCCCCCATTTATTTAAGCGGAATATTGCACTTCCACACCTTGGATATGCTTTTTTTTTAAAGAATACTGTTTGGCATGGCAACTGGTGACAATAAAAACACGAGTAATTCACTCGTGCCCGCCATCTTGATTCATGGCATGCCCATTTGAACAACAAATGTGGATAGCTTCGCATGCCTGCGATCTTGCCAAAAAAATTGTTAAGACAAATGAAAGCTGCTGCGAATTGGCATTAGTGTGTATCAATCCATAATTTATTGCCTTGTATAGACAAGCCCAAAGTTACCTACGTGCAGATCAATCTAGATACATGCTTGGAAATCCTGACCACATCCCCCAGCCTTGCTAGCACATGGCTGGAGCTTGGAAACAAACAACTTGTTACAAATATTTGGAATTATTATTATTATTATTATTTACAAGAAGTAAGGCATAAGTAAGCTACATTACAGTTGCAGAGTAACAAGGGATACATTGACTCCTTTTGCAGTATAAAGGTTACTTTTTAATGACTTATACAGGCAATGGGTGAATGACTTCACTGTATAGGTGTGTTTTGTAATCAAGGGCCATCTGCTTAAAGCATTCTACGGTATGTTTTAAGAACCAAAAAGTAACTTTAGTTTTCTCTCTCTCTCTGGCTTTTCTTCGCAAACGAAGATTCAGGAAGGACTCATCCTGCGCTTTCTGCAAGCACACTGATGACTAAAAAGGCCAATCTGAGATAAACAAGTCCGGTTGCAAACAGCACAGCAGAAGGTCTCCTTGGGTGATGTTTCCAGGTTGTGATTCTTTCTGCGTTGTCGTTTCTAGTTACTTTTGAATAACAAAACCATTTCAAAATGTAGGCATAAGTATTTCTGGGCCCCCAAAACTGTCACTTTCTACTTTTGAGTAATTTTCCAAATACTGTGCATGGAGCAGAATTGAGATGATAAAAGAGAATTTCTTGCATGGGCTACAATTGCAGGGAACCCCCTCCCCAAAGAGAAGCGTCAGACAGATGTTTGAGGGCTCAGCTACATGGGAGAATTAATTGTGGGAAATAGCGCACTAACTCACTATTGCAGCACTGTTCATTTCTCCCCATGATGCATTCTCAAGATCACTGGCACGGTAAGCTATCTGAGTTTGAAGTTCACACAGAGCGTGCCCGTGAGAAAAGATGGTGGCCATGAATGAATTACTTGCATTATTATTCCCCAAAAGCTCCCTCCACCCCCCCCTTTTTGCCTTGTTAAATAAGAGATGCAGAAGAGTGATCTTATGCTTTAAATTTATTTATTTATTTATTGCTCTGCTACTTGAAAATAACACACGGTCACTTCTGTGAAAGACAACAATGCCGGGTTTGGCCATTTTGCTGCTAGCAAGCCCGCCCCAGTGCACTTCCAACCAATCATGTTTTTTACTTCCGGGATGTGCCCAAATTCGAATTGGTTGTTCAAACAGGCTGTAATGTGCATTTTCACATTTTAAAAAAAAGATTGTAAGAAACAGCAAAAGCTATTATCATGAAATACTTGGAGTTTTCAGCCCCTTTCCTTCCAAATATGGCAAATCCCAGCAGAAACTTGTCTAGACAAAAGGTATTCCCCTCACATTCCTTGAGGACTTTTTTCACCATCTAGACAACACCCAAATCTTCTTTTTTCAAACTAGCCTTTAATACAGCCTTCCTGGATGTGTCTTCTAGGTGTGTTGTGCTACATCTGCCACCATCCACTGCTACTATGGTCACAGACAATCTAACACTTAGCAAATGTTTTATATATTACTGCCTTTTGTGGTTTAACACAGTCGTCGTTAATTGTAAAGTAATATTTATAGTGCTGTTACCTTGTTTCAGAGCTTACTGTTGGCTAGTTTGATTATTTCTCTGTAACAGAAAAGGCAGGTACAAATTTTTAAAATAAAGTAATTTTTAAAAATTGCATTGTACAGATTTATTTAAGCACATTTATGTCCCTGCCTTCTTCCATCATGGAACTCAAGGGGACATACAAGGGTTTTCCCAGCATTCTCCTATCCAGCCATTGGCCAGATTGTAGTATGTGGGGAAATAATCATTGTAATGTAAAAGCAATCTTGTGTACCTCATTCACATCCTAAGATAAGTCTAGGGGTTTTTTCCCTGCATGCCTTTTGTTCTCCCAAGTTCCCTTTCTCTTATTTCACTGGGCACTTCCAGCCAACTGGAGTGCTGGGTCATTCCACACCTGACCTAATTTAAATTTTATTGCTCTGTGTAAGTTCTCCTTTAAGTTTGAGTCTCTATGAGGCTGTAGCCATCTTCATCTTAATCTTTGACCAGCTTAAGCCTTCCTGAGACCATGCCATGATGCATCGCAAGCCAGCCTCTTACCACTGTAGGCTGAGTGAGTTTTTTCTTACCCTAAATACCATTAGTTAGTTAGGAACCTCTTTTTAAAGTTTGTTTTAGTATGTAGATTGAGATTGATATACCTTCAGTAAACTTTGATTTGCATTTTAAACTGACTCCTTTGTTTTGTAATGAGTCTAATTTAACTGGGTGATCCCAGACCTCTGAACACACTTTTCTTTTAAATGTTAATTGAGCTTAAGTCAGCATTCTTAAGTGCACTCTGCATGAAGTTAAAAGTAAATGAATGATTTTTAACTTTCTTTTTAAAAGGAGATAATTCTTGTTGCTTTTTAAAAGGACTAGATCCTGGAATTTTTAATACAATTTTATTTTTTAGACTCATTACTCCTACACAGATCCATACCTGCTTAGCATTTACAAGATGGCAGCCTCCTATTTGTAGGGATAGCAAACATGTAGTCCTCCAGTTGTTATGGAATCCAGCTCCCATTATCTTTTACCATTGGCCACGCTTGATGGGGCTGATAGGGAATTGAAGTCCAAAACTTTTAGAAGACAAAAGGTACCCTACTCCTGTTTCGATCCATGTGTGCAGTGTGGACCAACCTGGGCTTGTTGGTCTGCATTTTTTTGGGGGGGGGCAGGTACATTTGTAGAATTTGCTCCTTCCCGCTTGTGCCCATCTCCAAAAAGATTATTCATCACACGGTGCAGTGAATGCTCTAATGTGCCAGAGAGTTCCTAAATCTACCACCAAACCACCTCTCTTTCCTTTTACATGTCAATCCAAGCTCACCTCTGTTATACGGTTCCCTGTAATCCAGGCAGGAGGAGGCTTGAGTCAATTCCACTATGGTGTTGGTGTACTCAGGGAAGCCTGGAAAGGAAAATGAGAATGTCATTCCATCAAGGGTTGGTTTTCTAATGCAACTGTGGGCTGCCTTAAGTGGTCCAAAAACAGTATAAGGGATTCCTACAGCACATTTAACCTGAAGTTAATCACTTAAAGTCTGAGGGGGAAATGCAAACAAATTGCATTTTGGAGGGGAATAGCTTAGAGTGGGTCCTTGGCAGATAGCATTAATCCCAGGACCTGCAGGCATTGCCCACCCTGACCTAGTGCCTCTGAGGGGTGGTTGGGGCTCTCTATTCATTATTTAAACACAGGCTTCTACAGGAAACAAAGCAGTCCCTGCATGCAGCCTTACAAACTATATGCTTAGGGGGGAAGCGTATGAGAAGGTTTGAGATGATCTAATCATCCCTGTTAATGAAAAAGTCCAGGTATTCTGATCCTGCAAGCCCTGGCTCGACTATACCACTGGACTTGACCCCAAAGGAAAAATGGTGGAGAAGAAGCAAACCTCAAGCACTTGCTTTTTCATGTTCAATAGGTCTTTGTACTAACCAGCTTGAAAATACGGTAAGTCTTTCAGCTGATGCTGTGCTGATGGAATGGGCTTGTGAAAAGTTACGTTTTTTAACTACAGCTCCTCAAATTCCCCAGCCAGCATGGCTAGGGCCTGTGAAATTCAGGCAGCTGTAGTTCCAAAATCATTCCTTCAAGTTACAGCAAAGGGAGATGAGAGGGAATAGTCTTTTAAACTATTCACAACTGTTTTTTCTTTAAATGTTCATTTTCCAACCTTCCCCCCTGAGCTACAATTCGATGAATGATCACACTGCAGCCCCCAATGTCACCCAGGGCCAGGGTTGTCGGGTTTTCTAATTTAATTTTTTTTTTTAACCTTTCAAGCCAGATGTGTGATGGAATGGCATTTCCTTCTCAAACTCTTCAAGCTCAGCTAGATAACTTCCACCAGTCCAACCTGGCAGTTGTTGATCCATCTCATTTTCTGACAGAAACCAGGAATCGACTGTGCTGAAATCTTCCTCTTGAAAAATCTTCCTGTAATCTTCCATGAAACCTTGGTGGGGGAAAAGTGAGAACAAATAGCAAGGGAATGATTTTTTTTTTAATTCTTTTGGAGGGGAAAACATCCACTAAGCCTTCCATAATGTTGGTGGCAGCCTGGGAGGGACCTATGCCTTCGGTTATACTTGTCCCACTATGGTGCCTAGTAAAATGGGTTTTCAAATTGATTTAGCAGAGGCTGGATGGCCATCTGTCGGGAATGATTTGATTGTGTATGCCTGCATGTCAGGGGGTTGGACTGGATGGCCCTTGTGGTCTCTTCCAACTCTATGATTCTATGATTTATTTAGAGACCTTAGTGCAGGTACAGACAGTACAGCAACTTAATTATAAAACAATTCAACTGGATAAAGCAATGTACCAAACTTCATAATTCAGTAGGCTAGAGTAAAGCCATAGGCAGTGGATCCCAAAGCTTGTGTGAAAAGCTAAATTTTAACTTGATGCTTAAATGACGCCAGAATCTATATCAGTCAATCATGCAGCCCATCAGATAATGTTGGGTTGACCTAGACAGCACAGCCAATGGTGAGAAATACTGGGAGCTACATTGCAACACATCTGGTATGATTCCTACCTATCATCCTAAGAACCTCTTGGAGATGTCACAGTAGGCCAAAACAAAGGAGTTGTCTATACAGTGAAAATACTCCTCACAGAATGTGAGATCCTACATCATTTCGCCATATTCAAAAACATCAAAAACTCCAGAGGAAAAGCCTGGAGTTTTTTTAAAAAACAGCAAGGGGAATGCACATTCCTGCTTTTTGGGACAAGTAATTAGCTTTGGATCACTTTCCCATATGAGCAAAAGTGCAAAGCTGATTGGCTGGATGAGGGCAGGGGTGGGACTTGCTAACAAGGCAAACACCCACAGCCACCATGTTGTATTTTCGCCTTAGCGAGCAAGCACTAAGGTGATAATAGATCAGGGTATTATTTTTTTCCTTTTAAGTAAAGGCAAAATATTGCTCCAGTGAGACAGCATCAAAAGTTGACCATAGAATTGCATTGGAGGACCTAGAAATGCCTCAAAAGAACATATTTTTTTTCACACGTGGATAAGTGAAACCATGGATACTGAATCTGTGGATACCCAAGTCAACCTGTATTGTTTCCCCCTGTAGTTAAAGAATAAAGGAAGCCCGCCTTACCTGTTATTCCAGTCTCTGCTCCAGTTGGTACCATTTGTAGGGGTGGCTCCATCCAACACTGCCGCCAAGTCTCCATGCCTGTAGTCATAGGGGGAAAACAGGGGTAATAGGAAGCTCAGGTCACACATGAGAGAATACCATACAATTACAGTTGTCCCTCTGTATCCACAGATTTGGTATCTACAGATTTAAGTATTCATGGCTTGAAAATATCCTTTAAAAAATAATAATCCAAAAAGCAAACCTTGATTTTGCCATCTTATATAAGGGACACTATTTTGCTATGCCATTGCATATAATGGGACTTGAGTGTCCACAGGGGGTCCCGGAACCAAACCCCAGTGAATATGAAGGAACAACTGTACAGTGCTCTGATTTCTCTTTAACTGCTCTGGCTGCCTCCTACGGGATTCTGGGGTTTGTAGTTTAGTGACGCCTAAGAGCTCTAAATGCCCCTACCTAAACTGCAAATCCCTGGATTGCACTAGTTCAAACTACAGCAGTTACAGTGGAACCGTAGTGCTGTAACTGTGTAGTGTGAAAAGACCTAGATCTGTGGAGTGGCAAGAATGGGCATTTGCCAGGGCTCCTTGGCCAGCAGAGGGCCACTACTTTAACAGTGCTACCATACCAGCTTTGCACACATTTATCCAAGAAGACAAGAGATGCATAGCCAGAGGAACATTCAGAGCTTGGAAAAGTTATCTTTTGGACTAAACTCCCAGAATCCCATAGCTAGCATCGTCAATAGTCATGCCGGATGCAGGATTCTGGAAACCATAACTCCAAAATATTACTTTTCTAAACTCTGAAAACGAGTCAATTTGGCTGCCTGAACTCTTCCCGGTGTCTGTGTGCAGGGGTTTATGAGGGTTCACAAAATACTGAGCCTGCTTAAATAACCTAAAGGTATCAGATCTCATCTGATGGTGGAAGCTAAGTAGGATCAGCTTTGGATAGTACTTGAATGGGAGACCCCCCCAATGAATAACATGTGCTGTAGTGGCTCTTAACCTTTTCTTTACCAGGGACCCCCTTTAAATATCTTTTGTTGCCATGGACTTCCAAGACTTAACACAAGATTTAAAACCCTAATAATAATATTTATTTGTAGTAATTATTATTTGTAATAATAATTATTTGTAATAATAATAGCAATAATTGATGATGATGATGATACAATTACACCATACACGAAAGCTTCCCTCAGAGGCACTGGAGGGGGAGAGAAGCCTTTTCTCCTGCTTCTTCCTACAAATTTGTGGCTGGAGCGGATTGAATGGCAATGTGCAGGCCAAGCCAGCAAGTCTTTGCCTTGGCTCATGTCACATGGCCAATCCACTGCAGGGAGGAGGTGGGCCAAGCAGCCTTTAAGCCTTCATGGACCCTCTGTGAGGACATCGTGGACTCCTGGGGGTCCCCAGACCACAGGTTAAGAACCACTGCCCTAAAGGTAGCAGATCCCATCTGATCTTGGAAGCTAAGCAGGATAAGCTCTGGATAGTACTTGGATGGGAGACCCCCAATGAACACCATGTGCTGTAACCACTTCTGCATATTCCTTGCCTAAGAAAACCCTATGAAATTCATTATTGCCATAAGTCAGCAGGTGATTTGAAGGTATACACACAGACAGGCACACGCACAAACATACTGGCACCACCATTGTGGCGAACCCTACTATTTTGTAGAACTCAAATGATAATGTGTGTATCAGCATCAGGTCCAGCCCTATCATTGGGAAGAGAGAATTGGCTGGCTTGGGCAACTATTTTTGTGTGTCAGCAGAGTTTCAGAAATATGCATTTGGGAACACCCCCTCTTTTCTATACTATACCCACCCCAACACAAACAATGTAAGGAAACTGTTTAAGAGTAATCTGTTTCACTGTAATACTTTCCTATGAGAGAGAGTCTGTGATGCTATAACAAGGTGAGCAAAGTATAGTCCTTTAGATGTTGGTAGACTGCAACTCCCATCAGCCCCAGCCAAAATAACAAATGGTGAGGGATGCTGAGAACTGCAGTCCAGCAACCTCTAGAGATTCAGCAAATCAGTCCTGAATTCTCACTAGAAGCCAAGATGACCAAACTGAGGCTGTCAGTCTTTATATATACCATAAGATGACATGACTCATTGAAGAAAATGACAACACTCCACTAAATGAAAGGAAGTAGGAAAAGAGGAAGACTGAACTATAGGTGGATTGATTCAATCACGGAAGCCACAGTATTGAGTTTACAAGACCTGAACAGGGCAGATGATGACTGGGCAGGTCTCCCATTAATTTTTTTAAATAGCTTTTTTTCTTTTAAATTGCATTTTATCTTTTTAAGTGTAGGTTTGAATTGTGTTAATGCTGTGAATAGTTTAATTCCAACTTAATGTGCTCTTTTTGTAAGTTTTTAGCTGCATTGTTCTTTTTTAAATTGTAAGTCACCTTGCATCCTAATTTGAGAACAAAGGTAGGATACTACTACTACCACCACCACCACCACTACTATATTATTAGTATTAGTATTACTACTACTATATTATTATTATTAGTAGAGTATTAACATTAGCATTAGCACTAGTACTATTATATTACTAGTATTACTATTACTATAGTATTAGTATTAGTAACTACTACTACTACTATATTAGTATTAGTATTAGTAACTACTACTATAGTATTAGTATTAGCATTTACTACTACTACTACTACAGTGGGCCATTGGTGCCTATTGGAGTTTGGTTCCAGGACCCTCCCTGGATACCAAAATCCATGGATGCTCAAGCCCCATTATATACAACAGCATAGTAAAATTATAGAAAATGGTCCTGAAGGTTTGCTTCTTGGAATTTTTTAAAAAAATATTTTCAAGCTGTGGATAGTAAAATCTGTGGGTGCCAAATCCATGGATACAGAGGGCTGGCTGTACTACTACTATTACTACTACTATTCATAGGGTTGCCATAAGTCAAAGTCAACATGACATTAAATAACATCTTTGCCTATCTATAAGGTAGACTAGACCTTAATAACCTGTTTTACTTGTCCATGTTTTATGATTTAAAGTTTTAAAATGAGATGCATAAGTAAAGTAAAAAAGAAAAGGCATAGAAGGTGCAGATCTTGAACATTTTTTTAAAAAAGAAAGTATTAAAACTAGTTAAAGGAAGACAGGTATTATAATCAAAAGTTGCAAAAAGTATGTACATCCCACAAACAAGCCCGAGCCCCAGTTTTGACATTTCTGTTTATACAATTTAATTCATATCCTGCCTTTCACCCAATGTGGGAGGCAATATGGGACCTCGAGGCCAATTCCAATGTCCCTCTTGCTTTCTCACTTGTTTTGGTCTATTGACATCATAAAGGTTGGTCTGCACTTGCCATGATGTGCCATGTTCAAAACAAGGCTGGGGAATGGGTGCTCCACCTGCAGTGTTTTGGACTAGAGTTCCCATGATCCCTTACCATTGGCTATCATGGCTAAGACTTCTGGGACCTGAGGTCCAGAACATCTGGAGGTCCAAAATTTCTCCAGTCCTCTTTTGAGGGGTCACAGGACTCACTATGAAAGGTTTTACCATATAATAGATCAACTCATGCAATAGGCCTATGTCAGCCTCCAGAAACTGCAATTGACCTTAAATACCTTATAAGAGGCCCCTGTATTGTTTAACACCAAAAATACCCATTCTTCAAAAACAGAAGTGAACTTCAATTCCCACCCCCCCCACCAGCATTTTTTTTTTAGTTTGTGCAGAAAAAAATATTTTTCCAAGGCCCCAAGATCCCTGTCCTATGATTCTATGTTTCAAGATTCCTAGATTATGGGGAGTATAGTCCAAGACTGGACAGAGGGCTGGACTAGATGACCTACAAGGTCCTATCCATTAAATGGCAGTGGCTCTCGAGGATTTTGGACAGAGGTGGTTTTCCAAGGCCCTGAGGTCCCTGTTGTATGATTCTATGTTGCAAGATTCTTGCACTAAGCATGGGGTTGGACTAGATAACCTCTAAGGTACATGTCCATATTATGTTTATATTATGCTTAAATGTTAATGTGTTGTTCCCCACCTTAATCCACAGGGAGAGGCAGGTAAGAAGAAGAAGAAGAAGAAGAAGAAGAAGAAGAAGAAGAAGTCGTCTGACCATAAAACTGCATGGCTCTGTCCTCTTATTGCAGATACCAAGCATTAAACATGGAACCTGCTACATGAAAAATGGTGTGTTTTAGCAATGAACTGCTTTACACATGGATCTAGACTTTGGAGACATTACCTTTTGGATGACAGCTCCCAGAATGCTCCAAGCAGCATGGAGGATTCTGGGAGTTTTAATTAGTCTCCAAAAGGAACATTTCCAAGCTCTTCATCCAATTGTAAGCAAGATGCCATCGTTCAGTGAGCATCATTTGCACCCAACTGGGCATCATTCCCCCTATCATACATGCCGTCTCCCTCATACTTGTCAGTTCTACTCACCTTTTTTGCAATGCTGAAATTTCTGATCCAGTGGCACCTGGGAGAATGTCCTTTGGGCAGTCAAGTCCCAGGGATCCTGTTGCATATGTCCTATCCGTGTGCTGCAACAAACTGGGAAGGGCAGATGTGTCTCTTTGGCTGGTGAGATCTTGCTCTTTTCCTTGTGAAAATGTTGCTGGACACTCTCCCATTGGCAGGGGATTCAGCTCCTACTGTTGTCTCTGCCCCTTTCTGCCTCTATTCATACCCCCCATTTCCCCTGCATGCCCATTGGCTGGTTGGATTAGTAGGGTTCGTGACTTTTTCTCAGTTTTTTTCATAACAACCCTGTGTGTGTGTGTGTGTGTGTGGTGTTGTTTTCTGTGTCTGGGTCTCTCTGTGTCACGACTCTGACATCCCAGAGAGTGGAGTCCAGGTGGCAGGATTTCAGAGTTGGAAGGAGGGTCGTGAGAGGAAATGGGGCTGGATGGTTTATCTCTAGGGAACACGCACAACAGAGTGAGCAAAATCTCCTAAGCAGGCAAACCACCCCTAACCCTAATAAATCTTGAAATGAGACACCACAACTTCCTCCTCCTCTGAGGCCTGTCTTGGGCAAAGCCGGCAAAAACAAAGAAACTGAAGAAACCATCCCTCACCCCACACCCCACCCCAAACCAAGGGTGCTCTGTGCCTAAAACTGTCTTCTCGCTTGAGGGCCAACGTCTGCCCAGGATGTTTTGCAGAGAAAATCGAATGTCCCTCTTACACATACAAAGTTAAAAGATGAAAAGAAAAAGTTCAAAAGCCATACCTTTTTAAACACTGGCTGAAAGGTCGCAAGCTTTCAGGTTGTCCAGAACTCTTCATCAGGCAAGATGCCAAACAAAGCAAAAAATAAAATAAAATGAAGTGGTAAGGAAGCTGCTGATAGTCAAGACATGGTGCCATATTGAGAATCTGGTTACAATCTTGAGGGAAAGGCTGCAGCTATTCATACTAACATCTGCCAAATACTGAGGTGAATTCAGAGTGTACCTGGGACCTTTCCAAGGTTTACTGGGAAAAGGAAACAAGCAACCAAACCATGGTTGATTCCCCATTCTTGAAAATATAGTCTGATCTTGGAAGCTAAGCAGGGTTGGCCCTGGTTAGTACTTGGATTGGAGACCACCAATGAAGACCGGGTGTTCTAGGCTATATTTCAGAGGAAGGAACTGGCAAAACCACCTCTGAGTATTCCTTAAAAAAAAAAACCCTATGAAATTCATGGAGTTGCCACAAGCCAACATGTGACTTGAAGGCATGTACACACACATTATTCAGAACCATCTCCATCTTTAGGCTAAACTGACAGGTTCCTTGATGGTGGAAGACAGAAGTAAGGAAAAACAAAACAGAATTTAAAAAAAAATAATTAATCAATTAAAATTAATGCTAATGATTCAGTCAATTGCAGGATAGTGAGTTGAAGGATAGGATGGCTGAGAATGCTGTCGTGTTGAGAGGGAGATATGGATCAGGGCCAAAGCATGAGGGAGAGGAGAGAAGAAGAGAGGATGCACAAAAGAGAGAGTAATGGGATGGCCTTGCTCACTACCAGAAAGCAGCCTCCCAATAAACTAACATGGGTATCATGTCCCCTCTTAACCTTCTCTTTTCCAGGCTGGGTATGTTTAGCCTGGAGAAGAGAAGATTAAGAGGGGACATGAGAGCCATATTTGAAGGGATGTCATACTGAGGATGGAGCAAGCTTGTTTTCTGCTGCTCCAGAGACTAGGACACGGAGCAATGGACTCAAACTACAGGAAAAGAGATTCCACCTAAACATTAAGAAGAACTTCCTTGACAGTAAACACTGTTCAGCAGTGGAATACACTGCCTCAGAGTGTGGTGGAGTTTCTTTCTTTGGAGGTTTTTAAACAGAGGCTGGATGGCCATCTGTTGGGAATGCATTGATTGTGTATTCCTGCAGGGCAGGGGGTTGGACTAGATGGCCCTTGTGGCCTCTTACAAATCTATGATTCTATGTTTCTACCCTCTCAATAGAAAAAAAGGTTCCCTATGCTTAGTTCAGTGCAACTTCCCAATGGTGTTAGACTGCAATTCCCAGCATTCCTCATAGCATCCCCATTCCCAGCATTCCTCATCTTTGGCTGTGCTGTCCAGTACTGTTGGTAG
Source organism: Gambelia wislizenii (assembly GCA_030847615.1). Lineage (NCBI taxonomy): Eukaryota > Metazoa > Chordata > Lepidosauria > Squamata > Crotaphytidae > Gambelia > Gambelia wislizenii. The sequence goes on along the minus strand of JAUMIR010000010.1, from coordinate 27,573,148 downwards.
TCGCAATTCCAACAATATCTAGAGGGCTGAAGGACTCCAAGTTGAGATGATGCAGGGGGAGCTGAGAAAGGTTACTTTGGGGGATTGTAATTCCCAGAATTCCCTAGCCAGCAAGGCCATAACCAGGCTGGCTGGGGTTATGAGAATTGTAGCCCCCAAAGTAACTTTTCTCAGCTTGGACAGGAGGCATCCTCATAATGCTCTGGTGGTTAACACCCAAGAAAGATGTCAAGTTCCCTCTGAGAAAACCTCACCTACTGACCTTAGGCCATTAATACATCCTCTCCCTGTTAAAGAATGGCAAACAACAACAACAACCCATAAATAGAACAAGAAATAGCAAAACAGTGATTAAAAATTAGGGTGTTTTGCATACCCTCCAACTGTCCTGATTTTGCAGGGCGAGACCTGATTAATTCCCTGTCATCCCACTTTTCAGTTGCCTTTAAAATGTCCTAGTTTCTTTCTCCTCTGACTTCTCCCTTTATCCTCAGCTTCTGTTGCCTCAAATTGAGTTCAAAGTGTAAAGTAGTCTGCATTCAACTCATCAGCAGGGAAGAGAGGAGGGCATGGAATCTTGCCCTTCCCAGTAGACTCAGGCAAAAGCAAACTGCTGCAACATCTCTTAGATTGTGTGTTCTTCTTCATCCATAACCTTTCCCCCCTTGACCCAACTCTGATGTCGCTGGGCCACAGGTCTATGGCCATCTGTGAAACCTTGGAGGGTATGGTTTTGTTGCTTTTCTGTGCAGCCAACCAAGTCAGCTTTCTACGTTGATCCTAACCATGTGTCTTCATAGACGCACACCAGTTATCTCCAGCCTGTCTTTTTCTGTGGAACTGAGAGGGTAACCATAGCATGGTCTGTTTCCCAATCCACAAAGAAAGACCCAACCCCCTTGGACTTAAACAGCCCTAAACCACAAACCCACAGATTGTGTAACAGCTTGAGTTGGGTAAGGGAGAACAATGTCCCACCCAGCCATGCCATTGCAACTGGAACCCAATAACACAAATCATCCTAGGTGGACGCGTGGACCCTGCCTCCAAACCTTTCATCAAATCTGAAATCCTAAAATCTGGAGATACACCCTTTCCAACTCACCTCTCACCCCCAGCATTTTTCTCTAAATGTTACTGTTGATGAGCAAGAAGTTCTGGGCAGAGTGCCTAGTTTTGGACTACAGCTCTAAGAATCCTCCAACCAGCTGGTTGGTGGGGGATTCTGGGAGCTGGCTGGTGAGTGGATTCTGGGAGTTGTGGTCCAAAATGTCCTCCCCCCGCCTCCTTTTGCATGGGAAGAGCAGAAGCTCTATGGGACAGCTCGAGTCAGAAAAGGGAGGGCGGAGACCATCCTATAATCCCTTCTTCCTTTCCATTCCCAGCCCCTTTCCTACAAAGGGGACATGCGGGTGGGTGGGTGGGTGCTTCAGACCAAAAGTACGATGTGAGATTGTGCAACGGCCCCAGCGCTGAGGCAAGGAGTGCACAACATAGACCGGAAACCACAGGGCCCCACTCCTCCCCGCAAAGCCTGAACCAGGTGCAACAGAGCTTGGAGTGAAAAGAAAAAGAGAGCAAGAGAAGGACTCTGAATGGCAAGGTGGCAACTCTTTTTTTTTTCCTTTTTGAGCTGAGCAATGTTCCCCTAGGAGAGCCAGCATGGTATAGCGGCTTGAGTTTTGGACTAAGATACTGGGAGACCTGGGGTTCAAATCCTCGCTTGGCCATAGAACCCTGCTGGGTGACTTTGGGCAAGTCACATTCTCTCAGCCTCAGAGGAAGGCAAGGGCAAACCCCCTCTGAACAAATTCTGTCAAGAAAACCCAGTGATAGATTCGTCTTAGGATCACTAGTGACTTTATAACACTACACTGTTGTAGTGTTATTATTCGACTGTAACTGCAATGGCTGCCTCCTGGGGAATTCTGGGGTTTGTACTTTAGTGAGGTCTAAGAGCTCTGGCTGAGAGTTCTAAATGCCCCTCCTTAAACTGCAAATCCCAGGATTCCATGGAGGCAGCCAGAGCAGTTAAAGTGGAATAATAGCACTATAACAGTATAGTGTGATAATCTCCTATAAGTCAGAAATGACTTGAAGGCCCACAACAACAACAATGTTCCCTTGGTCTTTGACCTCTGGTGAAAAAGGCCTTCTTACTTCAGCATCAGTACTGGCATTATGGGCTTAGTTATGTTTAAAAAAAAACCCACACAAGTACACAAATCTATCTATCTATCTATCTATCGCATTTGTATGCCACCTTTCTCTCAGAACAAGACCCAAGGCAGCTCCCAGAGATGATCAGTCTAAAAAGACCCCAATATTCTCAAAAAAATTAAATACAGTAAAACCATACAAAGCAGTATAAAAACATTTTAAAAACAAACACAAGTGTAAAAAAATAGATGATGCATCTCCACCCTGCAAAAAAAAGCTCCCATGCTTAGATGTTGAAAGCCTGCTTGAATAAAAGAAGGGAGTATTGAATAGAAGAAGGGAGTTCCAAGGGGTGGGAGCAGCGACCGAGAAGGCTACCTCTCTGTGTCCTCACCAAGTGAGCCTGTGAGGATGATGAGACCAAGAGAAAGCCTTCCCTTGATGATCTTAAATTCTGGCAGGTTCATATCGGGAGAGACGGTCTTTCTAATAGTCTGGACCCAAGCTGCACAGAGCTTTGCAGGTTATAACCAGTACTGTGAACTGTGTCTGGAAAAGAAATGGTTGCCAGTGAAGCCATTTTAACAAGGAAGATATATGCTTCTTATAACTGGCCCCGGTCAGCAAAAATACACAGATTTACCCACACTAAAATAAGTAAGAGACAAGCCCAAAGCATCCTGTGCTCCTTACATATACCTATATATTGTAGCCATGGTAGTTTCTCTCTATGTACTATACAGCAAACATCTGTGCTTTCACTTGAATGTCATCTTTCCACTGTTTTCAACCAATGAGTTTGGAGTTCTTTTATATCCACTTCCACTTTATTTATTTATTTTAATAATTTTAAGCTATAGATGGTTGAATCCATGGAAACAGAATCTGTGGATAGGGAGGGCTGACCGTAATTGATTGGCTGATGTTACATCAATCATAGGGGAAGTCAGAGCGTGAATCTGCACTGTAGAAATAATGCAGTTTGGCACCACTTTTAACTACCACAGTTCCATCCAGCTTTCAGCTTCTGCTCATATGGGAAGTAAATCAAATTGAATTGCTTGTCCCAACAAGCAGGAATGCACATTATCCCCAATTTTTTAAAAAAAACTCCATGAAGACTTTTCCTTTTGAGATTTTGATGTTTTTGGCCCCCTTCCTTCCAAATATGGTGATACGATGCAGGATGCCATTAAGACAGCTTGTATTCTCCTTGCATACTGTGAAGAGTATTTTTGCAGTTTAGACAACCCCTTTCTTTCAGAATTCAGACCTATTTACAGGATTACATACACCCCAACTGTCCCAATTTGGCAGGGACAGTCCCTATGTCACCTCACTTTCTGGCTGTTTTTAAAATATCCCCATTTCTCTTTTCCCCTCCAACTAAACCTTGGAGATTTTCAGACAACACTGTTATAGTGTTACTATTCCACTTTATTTGCTATGGCTGCCTCCTCTTGAATCCTGGGATTTGCAGTCTAGGGAGGGGCATTTACAACTCTCAGCCAGAGAGATATTAGGTCTCACTAAACTACAAACCCCAGAATTCCACAGGAGGAAGCCAGAGCAGTTAAAGTGGAATAGTAACACTGTAACAGTGTAGTCTGAAAATCTCCTTTATCCCCTTATCCTCAGTTTACATCAGTTTCTGCAAACTGAGATCAAAATGCAAAAGCTGTTTGCACTAAGTTAACTCAGCAGAGGGGAGAGGAAAGGATGGGTAGAATCTTGCCCTTCCCAGTAGACTCAGGCAAAACCAGACTGCTGCAGCCTCTCCTAGCTTCTGTGTGCTTCTTCACTACTAACTGTTGCCTGCTTGGGCACACATGTCCCAGTTTTCATCTGTGCAATGTTGGAGGTCATGGGGGAAAGGATATTCTGTTTGATCATTCCAATTAATAAGCTCCATTTCCAAAGATTATTGCTTGAGTTAAAAAAAAAAATCACACAGCCACATTCAGAAGTGTGTGGGGCGAGGTTTGAGTGTTTCCAAAAAGAAAACCACAACAGTATTTTTAAAGTGAGTTCATGCATGTGCAGTCACTGCTGTTGATCTGCAGATGTGATAGAGTTGTTACAAGTCAAACATTTCTTTCACACTCACTTCACAGCTCTGCTTTCCAAAGAAGGCTGCTCACATATTCATCTGCAAGTCATCATGAAGTAATAATAAATGATGTACACACAGCTTCTTGTGAAAATGTCCAAAGAAAGATTGAAAACAATTTTTGCTTGTTGTTTTTCTTTACTAAATTCAGTTGCTAGTCCCATCTGCTGCTGTTGTTAACTGCTCTCGAATTGGCTTCGACTCACGGCGACCCCATGGATGAGACATCTCCAAGACACCCTGTTCTCAGTTGCTCTACTTAGGTCCTGCAGGTTCAGACCTGTGTCTTCTTTGAGTGAGTCTATACACCTAGTGTGCCTGCCATCTTCCAGTAGACCAAGTACAAATAAAAGGACAATGGAAACACTACACTGAAGAACTATATAAAAGAGATGTAAGGATGACAGATTCAGTCAAAGAAGAACCATTTGAAGATGAACTTAAGTTTTAGAAAGTGAAGTGGAAGCTGTACTCAGAGCACTTGGGAGAAATAAATCACCAGAAACAGATGGCCTATCAATAGAGCTGATTCAAGCCACAGAGACAGAATCAACTCTAGTTCTAACTAAAATCTGTCAACAAATATGGAAAACAAAACAATGATCCACAGACGGGAAACACTCAATATTCTTTCCAATCCCCAAGAAAGGGGATGCCAGGGATTGCAGTAACCACAAGTCCATTGCATTAATTTCCCATGCAAGCAAAGTGATGCTCAAAATTCTACAGCAAAGACTTTTACCATATACTGTATGGAGTAAGAAATGTTAGATGTCCAAGCTGCGTTCAGGAAAGGAAGAAGCACTAGGGCTCATATTGCAATCATACATTGGATAATAGAGCACACTAAAGAATTTCAAAAGAAAACCAGCCTGTGTTTTCCGCACTTAGGGTAGAAAAACGAAATGCATAGATACAGGATGGGGGAGACCTGGCTGAATGAGACTATGTGCGAAAGGGATCTAGGAGTCCTAGTAGACCACATGTTGAACATGAGTCAACAGTGTGATGCGGCAGCTAAAAAGGCCAATGCGATTTTGGGCTGCATCAATAGAAGTATAGTGTCTAGATCAAGGGAAGTAATAGTGCCACTCTATTCTGCCTTGGTCAGGCCTCACCTAGAATACTGTGTCCAGTTCTGGGAACCACAATTCAAAAAGGATATTGACAAATTGGAGTGTGTCCAGAGGAGGGCGACTAAAATGGTGAAAGGTCTGGAAACCATGCCTTATGAGGAAAGATTTAGGGAGCTGGGTATGTTTAGCCTGGAAAAAAGATGATTAGGGGGTGGTATGATAGCCCTGTTTAAGTATTTGAAGGGGTGTCACATTGAGGATGGAGCAAGCTTCTTTTCTGCTTCTCCAGAGACTAGAGAACACGGAGCAATGGATGCAAGCTCCAGGAACAGAGATTCCACCTCAACATTAGGAGGAACTTTCTGACAGTAAGAGCTGTTTGGCAGTGGAACACATTCCCTTGGAGCATGGTGGGGTCTCCTTCCTTGGAGGTTTTTAAACAGAGGCTGAATGGCTATCTGTCAGGGATGCTTTGATTGTGATTTCCGTGGCAGGGGGTTGGACTGGATGGCCCTTGTGGTCTCTTCCAACTCTACAATTCTATGATTCTATAATCCAGATTATAGAAAAGCCTTTGATTGTGTAAATCATGATAAACCATGGCTCACTCTTAAAGAAATGGGTGTGCCACAACATTTGATTGTCCTGATGCATAACCTGTACTCAAGTTGAGAGGCTACAATCAGGATAGAATATAGAGAAATGGAATGGGAAACTAGAGGAGAGCAAAACTGGGAAATTTTAAAAGCAGCTGGAAAAGTGGAATGGGAGAGAACTGATCGAGACTGTCCCTGACAAATCAAGACAGTTGTAAGGTATGTGGTATAGCAGAATACTGTGTATTGGAATAATATTTTACAGCACTAAATTTATGTTGAGAGCCAAGCAAGCTAATAAGTCAGGAGATGCTCTTCAAAATGCATACATTTTACAGCTCATTTCATCATAAAGAGCAGTGCTTCTCAAACTATTTATTGTGGGGGGGGGTCCATTAGTTTTCTTTCTTTCTTTCTTTCTTTCTTTCTTTCTTTCTTTCTTTCCTTCCTTCCTTCCTTCCTTCCTGGAAACTTGCCAGGGAACATAATCCAATGGCTCAGGGACTGGCAATGGTTCAGGGACCACTACTTTGAGTAGCACTGATATAGAGTCATCTAGTCCGTGAGCTGCTCTTCGCCGATGATGCTGCCCTTGTTGCCCACACAGAAGCAGCTCTGCAGCGCCTAACATCCTGCTTTGCAACAGCTGCAGAGCTGTTTGGGCTAGAAGTCAACCTGAAGAAAACAGAAGTTCTTTACCAGCCTGCACCACAGGACGAACACCACCATCCCCACATTGCCGTCGGCAAATCAGTGCTCAAGTCCGTTCAGCAGTTCACCTACCTGGGAAGCATCATCTCCTCAGATGCCAAGATTGACAAAGAGATCGATCACAGATTAGCAAAGGCATATAGTGCATTTGGAAGACTTCACAAAAGAGTCTGGAGCAATAAACATCTGAGGCAAAGCACAAAAATCAGTGTGTGTAGAGCCATCGTACTGTCTATCCTCCTTTATGGATCTGAAACATGGGTCACCTATCGCCACCACCTACGACTCCTCGAGCGCTTTCATCAGCGCTGTCTACGCACAATCCTAAATATACACTGGACTGACTATGTGACGAATGTTGCTGTCCTTGAGCAAGCAGGGATCACCAGCATTGAGGCCATGATATTGAGAACACAGCTGCGCTGGGCAGGGCACGTTTCTAGGATGGAGGACCATCGCCTCCCAAAAATACTACTCTACGGTGAACTCACCATGGGTCAGCGTAAGAGGGGCGCTCCAAAAAAGCGATACAAAGACTCCCTGAAACAACATCTCAGGCTTGGCCAAATTGATCACCAACAGTGGTCCGCCCTGGCCTCACATCGGGAGGCATGGAGACGCACTATCCACAATGCTGCAGCCTTATTTGAGAACTCACAACGAACAAGTCTTGAAGAGAAACGACAACGCAGAAAGAATCACAACCCAAAAACATCACCCAAGGAGACCTTCTGCTGTGCTTTTTGCAACCGGACTTGTTTATCTCAGATTGGCCTTTTTAGTCATCAGCGCGCTTGCAGAAAGCGCGGGATGAGTCCTTCCTGAATCTTCGTTTGCGAAGAAAAGCCAGAGAGAGAGACATGTGTGGGGTTGCTTGTTTTCAACCAGATTATACCCAAATGAGCTTGCATTGCACCCAGAGCTTGGGAAAGTTAACTTTTCCAATCGTTTGACATATCATCTGTGGCACTCTCAGGGTGACTCTGAATATGTAAACTGCCTTCCTGATCCAAGTATTCAACCCAAGTATGAGCTCTTGAATTTCTGTTTTCAGAGTTCAATACCTGGGTTTCCCTTGCTTTGAGTGGAGATGATCAGGAAGACTATCCTTCTTGCTTCTACTCCTTGTGAAATAGATTGATAAAATAATGTTTTTTTTTAAAAAAAAGGCTCTTCAAGAATAATAAAATCCTATTTTTCCTATGTGACTCTATAACCCGTGCCCCGCAACCATCTCTCTGCCATGTGTCCCTTTTTCTTTCCTCTAAACAGCTCCTGATTTCTTTGCCTTCTTTGCAATTTGAAGAAGCAGAGGAAGGGAAAAATGCTTGCAACCCAGCAATGCTATTAAAAAAAAAAAAGTTTCAGCGCCTGCAAGCTTGGTCACACCAATAGGAAACCAGCCCCGGCGGTTTGTGTGACTTCACTTCCCAAAATTAGACACACACATACACACACACAAGCCCTGTTCATCCGGCCCCCCGTGCATGAACAGCCCCTGCCCCTGCAATTCAGCTGAGTGCCCATGGAGGTCTAGGCGGGAAACAACAGGTACAGGCGTGCCATGGATTGCACCATCAAGGTAAGTTCTAGAGATGTTCCTTCAACTTTGTTTGATCAATGGATTCCCTCATTCCGTCTCTGTCTCAGGCTTGCACTGTGCTGGTCTACGGTTCAGTTCCTCTCTCTCATACACACCCAGCTCCAGAAACAGGGCCCCCCTCCGCTCTTTCCTTCTGGTACAAAAAAATTTCCTCTTCCTTCCCTTTCGTGGCGGTTGATGTCTCTGAGCTTAAAAAACCCAAACCAAACCACCACAAGAGACGCCTTCAGATCTGTGAGTGGAGAGCCCCTTCCACTGCAGAGTCTGACCGATCGAAGGACAGCAGAGGAAGGAGGAATTGGGGTCCTCATTACCTTGGCATGTGTGGAACTCTCTCCTCCAGATTGTTAGGGTGGATACAGGGGGACAAATGCATCTATATGGGCTTGCCAAACCCTAGAATTCCAAGGATGGACACAAAAGAATGGGGGCACTTCAGCCCTCCCTCAAGCTGGAGATATCTCCCATCATAAGAGGTTAGTCCTTTTTTTCTTTTAGAGTTCAGATATGATTGTTTTCTTTAGCTTTTGCTCTCCCCACCCATTTTTCTGACTCAACATTTTCATCATTACTATTTTAACAATTATTTTTATCCCCCCCCCCGTGCTCCATTTATCATATATTTCTGGTCAGCCTTGCTGCCTAGTCGCTGAAGTACCCAGGTACCCAGGGTTTTATGGATTAGTCTGCTAAATATCCAGTTTAATTGAAATGTCTGTGGCTTGATTTCTTCCCTATGGGTGTGTACATTCTCAGAGAAATGGATGGAGCTTTGATTTTGGATTTTATTTTGTATTCTATGCCTTGGTGGTGGTCGTGGATGCATCTTTGTCACTGGGCGCATCAACAAGGTAGAAAAAATGCCATTTAACACCACGTAAAGTGCTGCAACTCCATCCTGGGATTTGTAGTTTTTCAAGGCCTTAAGCCTTCTCTGCCAAAGAGGGCTGGTGCCTCACAAGAATACAAATCCCAGGATTCTGTAGGTTGGAGCCATGGCAGTTAAAGTGATGTCAAACAGCATTATTTCTACAGTGTAGATGCATCCATTATGTGTAATCAATTGGGTTTTTGCATTGTTTTATCCACAGAGAAGGGAAGAATTCTTTGTTTAGACTGGAATGAATACTAGTTTTGGTCCAATCTAGTGTTTAAAAAAAGAAGGACCACAGAACCATTCTTGGTAGATTAGATGTTGGTTCTGGCAGGAGGCAGGTAAAAGCAAACATTGCCGTAGGCCTAGAAAGTGTCTTGGAGGTCCTGAATTCTAATCAGAAAAATGCTGCCAAATCTTCCTTTAGCCTCCTTGACTATTCTTATTTGGTGCAATGGTTTGAGTGAATTTTCAGTTCACTATACTCCGCCTCTTCCACGTTAAAGAGGCAATTGATCTGGTACCTTGCTGAAGGCTTCTCTCTCCCCACCCTGGCAAATCCAGGCTTGACATTGGCCCGTGCTATGGTGAACTCTGGAATGGCCACCGTCTGAAATATAAAGTTAATGTACATATCCATTTTGCCTTCTTTCCTGAAACAATGCTGTCTCATTCTACTTCTATGGAAAATTTTATGCCAATGTTTGATAAGGCATCTCAAGCAAGTGTCTGTCTATCTGTGAGGACAGAAATAGATTTTAAAGGGTTGGGTTTTTTTAGAATTCTCAGTAGGATTGCCAACTTACCAGAGAAATAACTCTATTTTCTGCTCCTGAGTCTTTTAATAGCAACTTATTGTGCAGAGGTAAGCAGGGGAAAAGTTTTTATGATAAAGAAATTGCTAAACACAATCCCCTTCTAATGCAACCTTTCCCAGACTGGTGCCTGCAAATCTGTCAAGCTGTTACTCATATTCCCACTCATGATAGGAGTTGTAGTCCAAGAGGTCTGGAAAGTTGCAGGACGGGAAATACTGTCCCTACGTCCAAAGGCATAAAAGCCCAGGAAAAGGTTGACAATTCTGTCTCTAGTGGTAATTCAATCTGGTGAATTCCTTTCAAACTGATAAGTGGGGGAAAATAATACACCAGCTGTAGCAGCACTTTCTTTCCACCAGTTGAGGTGGAAAGATAAAGATGTTGCACATATTAGGGTTGTAGTAAAAAGCAGGAGCTATGAGTCAAGCTGCCAATATTTTTTTCAGGTTTTGTTTCTGTGCCTTTGGTACAATCTTGACTACAGGGAACGCAGGAATGCAAAACAAAGAAGCATCATTCAAAGGTCTAATTTTTAAGCTGCTGTTGATACATAAATTAGCATCAGAGCCACTAGAAATCAGACAACTTTACAGCTCTCACTCACAAAATCACTATTCAAATTTCAGCAATATCCTGAGGCTATTTGTGTGTGCGTGTGCATGTGTGTGTGCACCTTTTAGTCAGCTGTCGACTTATGGCAACCCTATGAATTTTATAGTGTTTTCGTAAGCAAGGAATACTCAGAGGTGGTTTGCTATTGCCTTCCTCTAAAATGTAGCCTACAGCACCTGGTGTTTATTGGCAGTGTCCCATCCAAGTATTAACCAGGGCCAACCCTTCTTAGCTTCCAAGATCAGATTGGATCTGGTGCCTTTAGAGTATTTAGGCCTTTGGGGCTATTTGACAATTTTTATATATTCATTTTACTTTTTCCCCATCATGTAAAACAGGGTGGTCAATTGTTACCCTCCAAATGTTTTTTGGACTGCAGTTCCCACAATCTCTTTCCAAGTGGCTATGCAACAGACTTGGGCTGTTAGGAGTTATACTCTAATGACACCTGGAAGGCCAGATGTTGCCCATCTCTGATCTATAATATTGGACAAGTAATACTAACTTAATATGAATGTAAGAATCCTGCTGGTTTGCCCAAAGAAGTATCTGGACTAGGCCACCATCTTGGTTTCCCTACAGTGGCCACCTTGATGCTTTTAGGAAGACTACCGGCAATGAATAGAGGAAATTCTTTCCTTGGCTTCTACCCCCAGCAGTGTGTATTTAGAGATATGCTGCCCTTCAGCATGGAAGCTCTACTATTCTGGCAAATACTTGTTGATACATCTAGCCTCTATGAATGTTTCTAATAATTCCCATTTAAAGTTTTTGCAGTGAGTGGCCATCTTGTGGCAGTTAATTCTGTATAGTGTGTGTGTTAGGCCTCTTTTTGTGTGCTCTGCCTTAGAGTTATAAGTACAGTTGTCAGAGTGAAACTGAAGAGCAACATCTGCTGAAATTCCATCTTCTACACAACCCTAAAAGTACAGGAAGGTCCTCCAGTTTTCAATCTGGCAACTATAGTTATAAGGGCAGAGGTGGTATCTCCAAATGTTTTTGATTTCAACTCCTGTCAATCCCACCCAGTTTAGCTAATGCAAAGGATTATTAAAGTTATAATCCAAACCATCCAAAGGGCAAAGAGTTCCCCAACTCTCTCTTAAGGTTAACTGAAACTATATGCCTTTAACACTTGTGTGATGTGCAGAAGCCTAACGGGAGAAGTTGTGTGGTGAGCCAGTGGTAGCTTCATATTTGTCAAATGACAGACCTATTGTACTGTTGTTTAAAAGTCTCAGAGGTCTTTCAAAAAATTATAAAGTCCTCATCTAGTTATCCTAGGGGTTGTCTATATGGTGAAAATACCCCTCACAGAATTTGCGTGGAATACTAGTAGCATTTCTTGTTGTATTGTGAAGGAGGGGGGTCAAAAAGAGGAAAACTATGCAAGAAACGCCTTTGTGGCTTTTCTCAACTTTTAAAAAGGCTTCTGTGATATACGTAGTTTCACTTGTCAAGACAAGCAACTTGACATGAATCACTACCCTGTACAAGACAAAGTGCAAACCTGATTGGCTGGATTGGCAGGTTTGCACTTTGTCTTGTATGGCAATTCATGTCGAATTGCTTGTCTTAACAAGTGAAAATGTGCATAATCACTGGAGCTTTTTCACTGTGTGGACAACCCCTAGGATGGGCCTAAAATCTTGGCAAGTACTGTAAATGCTCCTCTAAGCATTTAAAAATGTACTGCTCTTTACATGGTAATAATTGTAAGAACATTGAGAAAAGCCTGTGTTCTGATCTAGCCAATCAATGCCGTTCTTTTCCCAACGCCCCATCACTGCATCCAGTGGTAGTGAATTACATAAGTCTTGTCTATACGGTGAAAATACTCTTCATAGAATTCGAGGAGAATACAATTTGTCCCGATGGGATCCCGCATCATTTCTCCATATTTGGAAGGCAGGGGAAGCTCTAAATACTCCACAGAAAAAGCTGTGAAAGCTTTTCCTGACTTAAAAAAAAAAACTCCGAAGGATATGTGCACTCCCACTTGTTGGGACAACCAATTCGCTTTGCTGTGCATTCCCAATAAGAGCAGAAGTGGAAAGCTGATTGGTCAAACATGCGCAAGGGGCAGAGCTTGCTAGCAAGGCAAGCATCCGGAACCACCATGTTGGATTTTCACCATAGTGATTGTGCACTGAAGCAACGAAAAAGACTCCCTCCTCACCATTTATTTAAGCAGAAGATAGCACTTCCACACCTTGGATTTGTTTTTGTTTTTTAAGTACAGTTTGGCAGCAGCAACTGGTGACAATAAAAATGTGAATAATTCACTCATGGCCACCATCTTGGTTCGCAGGCATGCCCGTTTGAACAACAAATGTGTATGGCTTCTCATGCCTTCAGTCTTGGAAAAAAAAATGGAGACAAATGAAAGCTGCTGCAAATTGGCAGTAGTGCACATCAATCCACATTTTATTGCCTCATATCAACAAGCCCATAGTCTGATTATGTGCTGTGTGAAGAAGTAGTTCTTTCCCCTGGCCTAAATCTCATTCCAGTTCTTGCCATGACCTCCACTTCTAGTACTGAGTGGGGGAAGACATCTCTTTGTCCATTTTCTGCACATGATGCGTAATTTTATACACTTTTATCACATTTTCCTTTCATTTCCTTTTTTCCCCTCCTTAAGCGAAACAGCTCTGATCTTTTGTAATCTTTCACAGAGGGGTTATGTCCTTTGATCATTTTAGCTGCCATTTTCAGAACCTTTTCAAGCTGAACAAGACAGCTGGACAGTAAGAGCTGTTCAGAAGTGGAATACACTGCCTGGGAGTGTGGTGGAGTCTCTTTCTTTGGAGGTTTTTAAACAGAGGCTGGATGGCCATCTGTCGGGAATGATTTGATCATGTATTCCTGCATGGCAGGGGGTTGGATTGGATGACCCTTGTGGTCTCTTCCAAATCTATGATTCTAAGAGGGGGAGCAAAGTACAGCCCTGTTTTGGGGGTCCTTGGGCCCTCCAGACAGATCTTTTTATGGCCAAAAAGCAAAACCAAAGGGATAATCAATTGCCTCTCCTACAAATCTCCAGGAAAAGCAGTTCATCCTTCAAATCAACTTTTAAGTAAGTTGCCCCCCACCTACCCAGCTTCACATTTTAAAATACATTTGTTTTTCAAAATCAGAAGTGGACTACTACTGGCCATGTCCAGTGAGAATGGGGGTATTTGGGACAGTCTGTGCATCCCCTGCATGGTCCAGCACATCTGCTCCAATTCCCTTCCTCCTGCTCTATAATATCCTTCCTGGTATGGCAATGAGAGTTGTTCACAGTATACCAACTGCTGCCGCACCATTGAAAGGCATTGCAGACTTTTTGAAATGCTTGACTCCTTTCCTAATGCTCCCCAATGTGGAATTTGCTGTTATAACAACAGCTACCTACTGGGTCAACATTTTCATTGAAGTGCAGACCCAACCCCATGCTCCATTTCCTGGTCAGTGCCTGCCAGCTCAGACTTCATCTACAAATATGGGAAGAAGAGATTTTTGTTTTCCCTCAAACTTTGGTTCAGTTCCAAGGGGCACTTCAGACTTCTTTGCATTGACTCCTATTTTGCATTTTAATACTCCCCCCCAAAAAAAAACACTGGAGAGATCCTTTTAAAGATTCCTGCTGCCTTTTTTCTATTTCAGACCCATCCCTCTTCAAAAAATAATTTGGTGTCTTAGCCATGGAGTGTGTGTGTGTACATTTACTAGATAAAAAGGGAAATAATAGCTGGAGCAAGGAGATCTGGCATTGACTGATACTCCACCACCACCACAATGCACAGGATTTCAGTAACCAAACAGGAAATAGTGTCCCCATTCCTCACTGCCAGCCCCTTCAGTACTTTCCCCCTCCCTTGCTGCCCTTTATTATAGAAGATGGGTTTGCTATTTAAAGTCCCCTAGTGAACAGGGCAGCTTCGAGCCTCATTAGGCAGCCCTTATCAGTTAACAACAGAGGCTTCCGGCTTTGTGGCCTCAGACTTCCTGCCTCAGCTTCCTGTGTTTAGCTGTCCCACCAGCACCTCTTTGAGCTGCAACAATTGCCACCTCCTCCTGCCCCCATCCCACCATCAGCACAACATCAACTGGCTGGCCTCATGTTCAAGCAACACAACACCGCTCCTTCTCAATCCCTGAGCTCCAGCCCTGGCAAAAAAATGGCTTATGGGTATTTCTACACCTTGAGGAGTGGGGCATTCCTCACAATTTTACTACATTGACATAGGGGGCAATGTACACACAAGTCTCCACACTAACTCTGGTTCCAGATTCAGGTTCAAGGGAGCCACCTTGGGCAAAAGGCTCACTGGCCCCTCTGTACACCTGTTAGCAGAGAGCAGAGAGCTGAGATATCAGCCCCATTTGCCAGACCGCCGGGCCAAATCCACACTACACAAATAATCCAGTTTAAAACCAAATTATTTGCCACAGCTCCTTCCTATGGAATCCTGGGATTTGTAGTTTTACAAGGTCTTTAGCCATCTCTGACAAAGAGTGCTGGTGCCTCACCAGAGTTACACGTTCCAGGATTCCATAGGAAGGAGTCATGGCAAATAATCCAGCTTCAAACTGGATTATTTGTGTATTGTAGATGCAGATTTGGGGCTCACCTACATGAGGTGGTCGGGAAATGGAGTACCTTGTAGTACTGGCATCTCGCAGCAGCAGCGACATGTCTTAATGCTTTTTCTGGCCTCAGGAGCTCCCATAAGCCTTGCATTCCAAATGGCGGTCATGAGTGATTTACTTGTGTTAGTTCTTTGCCGCCACCATTATAGTCTACCTTCCCCAGTGCTTCTAATATTTTATAGCTTTAGTATACTCAGGAATTGAACTTTTGTCTCTTTTGTAGGAAGTTTATACTTTTTTGTGCATTCTCTAATTACAATTTTTGTAATTGTAATTGCCACCTGGTGCACTGGAGTGATAGAACAATTTTTTTTTAATTTTATATGAGTAAAACAAAAAATTACCATCCTGTTTTATCACCTTAGTGAGCGATCGCTAAAGTGAAAATCCAACATGGCAACAGCGAGCACTTGCGCTGATATCAAGCCCCTCCCCTGCTCTCACCCAGCCAATCAGCTTTGTGCTTCCCTTTGAATTTCCTGTCATTCAATAGTCCAAACAAGCAGGAAGGCGCATCCCCCTAGCGTTTGTTTTTTTTAAAGCACAGGGAAAGCCATGGAGACTTTTACCACATTGGTTTTGCCATTTGGAGCCGCCCTCCTTCCGAATAGTGTGGATTGGTGCAGGAACCCATTTAGACAGGTAGGATTCCCAGCAAATATGAGGGGTATTTTCACCATCTAGAAACACACACACACACACACACCAGAGTCTGTGGGTGAAACAGCAGCCCTTGCATCCTGAATCCCTGTAGAAAGGTATCTGCTATCTTTGGCCAAAGAGGTTCCTTACCCTTGAACAGAGATCCACACTATCAATGTCAGGACAAGCAAAGAACAACTTTATTAGTGAATGCTAAGAATTGATAAACCTGCTCACAGAAACATGTGTTAAAGGGAAATGGTCTCATGCAGTAAAAGTATCAGACTGTAGCTGACACAAACAGTTAGACAATGGATTATTCACTTTGCCAGCACTGACTAACTCCTGTTGCACAAATGTTGCAGAAAGGGAAACGTTTTATGCTGGAAGCAGTTTCATAGCTGCTACAATATTTCTGATTGTCCTTCTGTTCTCAAGGTTGCTCTAAATTACAGTTGTCCCTCTGTATCCACGGATTTAGTATCCACAGATTTAAGTATTCACGGCTTGGAAATATTCTTAATAATAATAATAATAATAATCCAAACCGCAAACCTTGATTTTGCCATTTTGCTATGCCATTGCATATAATGGGACTTGAGTATTCATGGATTTTGGTATCCACGGGGGGTCTTGGAACCAAACTCCAGTGAATATGAAGGGACAACTGTATTGTATTATTGCTTTGGCATGTATCACCAATCATGGCCACTCTCTTGACTTTGACAGCCATGTAGAAGAGAATACAATCAGAGATCCTGACCTACCTACTGTCAAGATGGAATTACTAGCATGGAAAGGGGGCTTGCATTTCTTCTTTCAATCCTACCACTTCTTTGTCAATATTCTCCCCCCAATCCTTTTTGGGCCCAATCCACACCATCTCTCAGGAAAGGGGATAGGAGCCCTACAGACATTACTGCTCCTTCTGCTGGCTCCTCACTGTGCCTGCTTGTTTGTTTACAGAGGGCAGATGAATAGACAACATCTCAATTATTTACGCAACTTTAAAAAAAAATGCAAAAAATAGTGAAAGGGTTTGTTGTGCTTTTCTTGGGGATTTCTCCCTCACTCCTTCCGAATATCACAAATCTTGCCCTGGCTCCATGAGGACCAATGGCATTCTCCTCGAATTGTTTGAGAATTTTTTTCACCTTGTAGATAAGCCCCTGGACAAAAAGACTTAAGGGACATTAGACTATGGCAGAAACCTGCCAATACCATTTAGTCTTTGAACCCTTTCACACTACAGCACAATACTATGATTCCACATTACCTGCCATGGCAACATCCTGTGGAATCCTGGGATATGTAGTTTGGTGGGGCACTAGACCTCTTTGGCTGAGATTTTGAAATTGTTGGTCGTGTGCCTTCAAGTCATTCCCCACTTATGGTGACCCTAAGGCAAACTTATCATGGGGTTTGCTGAGGCTGAGAGTGTGTGACTTGTTAGCCTTCCCTAAAATGCAAAATCCAGGATTCCAAAGAATATTGCCATGGTAGTTAAAGTGGCATATAGTGCCATAACCTTGTAGTTATGAAAAGGAAGACTGGCAATTACACAGACCTATATTACACACACACACACACACACACACACACACACCAATTAAAACAGCAGCAGGCAGGTGGGTTTGGCTGCCTTATTGGTTTCCCAGAATGCTCTAGACCTAGCAGGACACTGAAACGTTCTGGAAAATTAAAATGGCTGCTAGCTGCCCAGCATTGCTTGTAAAGCTGCTTGGCTTGTGGCTTCCCACTACTGTCATAGGGTTGCCAGAGTGAAAACTGGAGATGGCTTCTGTACCTTTGAATGCTTTCAGCAGGTTTGCTTGTTACCTGGTTCCATGACAAGAAACACCTAATGAAATTCCCTTTTCTTTACAACCATTGAAGGTACAGGAGCTCTCGCTAGTTCTCAATCTGACAACTCGATCAAGAAAGCTCAAGAGGGCCCCACTGACAGAGGAGGGGCTGCCACAGCATACCCTCCAACATTTCACAGATGAAAGCCGGGACAGGTGTGGCAACATCAGAGTGTGGTCAAGATGGCAGAAGTGACTAATGAGGAACAACACACATGTTAGGAGAGGCTGCAGCAGTTTGCTTTTACCTTGGCCTACTGAGAAGGGCTAGATTCCAACTCCTCCTCCTCTCCTCTTTCCTCCCACTTCTGAATTAACTGACATCATTACTGCATTCCCCCCCCCCCAAAAAAAAAAACAGCAAGGGAGCAGGTACATTCTGTTTTCCGTGCTGCCTTACGGCATGATGTTGTCGTTCTTCCAGCATTTTTTTCATTCTGGTCCTGTGGGGACTGAGGTAAAACCACATCTTTTTGCTAAAGGCACTGAGTACAAACTACTTTCACACTTTGAACTCAGTTCAAAGAATTAATCAGGACTGTCTTTGCCAAATTGGTTACTTCGCCAAGGACTGCCTCACATATGGGAGCGGTGCAGCCAACCCCTGTGTCAATACAACCTCTCAAGTCATTTCCAGTTCTGACATAATTGTTAATTAGAACCACTTTGAGCCAACTCCAGCAGAAATGAGGTAGGGTTTTTATTTCAGGTGTGGGTACAATGGGAAATGGGCAAGTAACGTTGTGTAAAAATGAAGTTTAGTTGCTTAAAATGCAGACGTTAAGTTTCTCATTTGGAAATCATTGCAGCCAGCCCCAACTCCAAGGCATGAGCTGGAAATATAACTGAAACACACACATCAATATATTACAGTAGCTGTTTTAAGGGAGAGGGTAAATGGCATGGCTGTCGAAAGTCCCTCTTCTATGCAATCACAACCTGGCTTCCTCCTTTCCTGAATCAAGAAACAGGAAAAATGCTAAAGCATTGTTGTGGCAACAGAACGGCCAGATGGGATGGTATCCTTTGCAAAGAGCTTGGAAAAGCAGGATTTTTGGACTGCGACTCCCATTCTAGCTGGGAGATTCTGTGGGCTCATCTATACAAGGCAATACAGTGTGAATTGGTGTGCAGTAATGCCAATTTGCAGTAGCTTTCATTTGTCTCCATTTTTTTTCATGACTACAGGCAGGCAAAGCCATATGTGTTTGTTGTTCAAATAGGCATGCCTGCAAATCAAGATGGCGGGATTTGCTTTTTTTTTTTAACAGTTCAGTGGTGGCAACTGGCAACAATGAAAACATGAGTAATTCACTCACACCCACCATCTTGATTTGCAGGCATGCCCATTTGAACAACAAATGTGCATGGCTACACGTGCCTGCAATCTTGACAAAAACCCATGGAGACAAATGAAAGCTACTGCAAATTGGTGTTAGTACACATCAATCCACTTTTTTAAAAGCCTCATATAGACAAGCCCCGGCTGCTTGAAACAGGCTTCTCTTTAGGCCTAGTGATAGATCCAGCCTTATAAGAGATAGCTACAGAGACATGCTCAAAAATTCATAACTGAAATTTTGGCAACCACCATCTCCTCCTTGCATATCTCCACCCAGAAACTAACCATTCAAATACACAAATTTACATATCCTCCCCAGCAGGGGCTCACAATATATAAACTCCACACACACTCCTACCCAACCATTCTCTGAAGATGCCAGCCACAGATGCAGGTGAAACGACAGAAAGAAATTCTTCCAGACCACAGCCTCACAGCCTGGAAAAAAAACAAGCAAAATCTATGGATGCCATCCGTGAACGCCTTCGACTTCACAACCACCACCTCTGCCTCTACACCAAGTGGGGGCAATTTGTGACTCTCCAGTTGTTGGGTTGTAACTCCAAACATCCTTCACCATTGATTGTGCTACCTGGGGCTGAAGGAAGCTGCAGTCCAATAACATTTGGGGCCTTTTCACACTACACAACAATGGCCCTGTGATTCCACTTTAATTGCCATGGCTGCATCCTATGGAACCCTAGGATTGGCAGTTTAGGGAGGGGTACTTCGAATTTTCAACCAGAGGGCTCTAGTGCCTCACCAGGCTACAAACTCTAGCCATGGGTGGAACAATAGTGCTGTACTGTAGTGTGAGAGGGTCCATGGAGCAGCTAAATTGCCCACATTTGTTTTACATACTCAACACAGCTTCTTTTGACTTGGTCCTCAACCTCAACATTAGGAGGAACTTTCTGACAGTAAGAGCTCTTCGGCAGTGGAACACACTCCCTCAGAGCGTGGTGGGGTCTCCTTCCTTGTAGGTCTTTAAACAGAGGCTGGATGGCCATCTGTCAGGAATGCTTTGATCATGATTTCCTGCGTGGCAGGGGGTTGGACTGGATGGCCCTCGTAGTCTCTTCCAACTCTGCAATTCTATGATTCTATGATTCTAGGATTCTAGGATTGAACATTTAGAAACCCATGAAGTTGACACCTACTTATATTTAACATTTTCCCATGTTTGTTTTGCAAAATAAATATGAAATCCATGTACAGCTTGGAAGGTTTTTAAAAAATTATTCTTCATATTATAATCTGTATTTAGTCTCTTTTCCATAGTCTGCGGAAAGCTTTGGCTCATGTTGTTGGAAATATTTCTGGTTTGTGTATACAACCAATCATCTTTTGCTGAAACCAGATACATTAGTTACCTTTAACAAATTTCAGTTGATCTGTCAATTTTTGGCCATGGTATTTTGCCCACACCTCTACATATTAATAATTTAATCTTAATCCATTCAATAATGTCCATTCATACATTGACTTTCTCAGTAAGCCTTATGAAATTACCCTACCTCCCAGGGCATTTTTAAAGAAATTGCTACAGGTTCATAAACAGAGGCTTCTGCACTCAATACAATCCTGATGTTTAGATGGTGTTGAAATGATTTCTTTAAAAGAGGAAGTCAATACAGAGCTGCAAATACATTTGCACACATGAATATCCAAGAATATTTTTTATTATCCTGCTCATCATCAGAAAATATCTGAATTAAAAAGAAGAAAAATCTCTAAAACTGTTAGCAAAGCTTAGAAAAAATTGGTTTAAAAATAACACAACTGACCTGGGATTGCAAAAGATATATATTTGGTGACTGTTTCTATTTTTGGTTTGCAGTAGGCAATGAAATGGGGGTGGGAAACACACAGTTCTCTGATTAAATTGTATGTGTCCATTTGCCCCCATTTGGTGTCCAAATGCCACAACTGGGGGCTTGTCTAGACAGGCAAGTTACCCCATCTCCCCCACCACCACCATCTTGGAGCCCTGTGGTCCAAACAATGCAGGTGTTTTGCCCCATTTCACCTTTGGGCAGTCTTGATGATGCCAGGGGGAAGCCTGCGGTAAAGCCTTTTAAAATGTTTTAAATTATCACCCAAGAAAACTCACATTATGTGGAAAAACCCAGATGGGCCCATTGTGGGACTGCAGGCTCCGTACCTGTTGGCCTGCATAGCCTGATGCTGCTGAAGTCACTCTGCAACCAGGAAGGATCACATGCTGACAGCCTCCTTCCTGGCTTCAGAGAGTGTGATGTGCAACAGTGGGTGAAGTGCCCACCAATATTGGCTATCATGTGCATGTGGCAGCTAGTGTGTGCATGCAGACTCCTGCCTGTTTCATCTCAGTAATGGGGCAGAAATGGGTGAAGTCTGGGGTCAGAATATGATAGCTAGAATGTGGCATATTCTGGCCAGTCTAGAAAAACCCTGGGTGTCCATTTGGACACACAACTATTACTTTTAAGTGCCTTGCTTTCTTCCATCCACATGCTTTCCCTCTGGAGAGTCCAGATCAGTGTTTGCAAATTCTATGGGAAGTCAGAGGAGCCGAGGAAGAAGGTTCAGGGAAAGAGTGACCAATAGGTGAAGAGTTAAACGCTTCTCTTCTGTCCTCTTCTCAAATGCAAAATTATTTACATATTTAATTTGTGACTATAAAAACCACAGGACGAACACTACCATCCCCACATTGCCGTCGGCAAATCTGTGCTCAAGTCCGTTCAGCAGTTCACCTACCTGGGAAGCATCATCTCCTCAGATGCCAAGATTGACAAAGAGATCGATCACAGATTAGCAAAGGCATATAGTGCATTTGGAAGACTTCACAAAAGAGTCTGGAGCAATAAACACCTGAGGCAAAGCACAAAAATCAGTGTGTATAGAGCCATCGTACTGTCTATCCTCCTTTATGGATCTGAAACATGGGTCACCTATCGCCACCACCTACGACTCCTCGAGCGCTTTCATCAGCGCTGTCTACGCACAATCCTAAATATACACTGGACTGACTATGTGACGAATGTTGCTGTCCTTGAGCAAGCAGGGATCACCAGCATTGAGGCCATGATATTGAGAACACAGCTGCGCTGGGCAGGGCATGTTTCTAGGAGGGAGGACCATCGCCTCCCAAAAATACTACTCTACGGTGAACTCACCACGGGTCAGCGTAAAAGGGGCGCTCCAAAAAAGCGATACAAGGACTCCCTGAAACAACATCTCAGGCTTGGCCAAATTGATCACCAACAGTGGTCCGCCCTGGCCTCACATCGGGAGGCATGGAGACGCACTATCCACAATGCTGCAGCCTTATTTGAGAACTCACGACGAACAAGTCTTGAAGAGAAACGACAACGCAGAAAGAATCACAACCCAAAAACATCACCCAAGGAGACCTTCTGCTGTGCTTATTGCAACCGGACTTGTTTATCTCGGATTGGCCTTTTTAGTCATCAGCGCGCTTGCAGAAAGCGCAGGATGAGTCCTTCCTGAATCTTCGTTTGTGAAGAAAAGCCAGAGAGAGAGATAAAAAGCTCAGATCTGAAGGTTTCAAAGTGGTCATGAAATATACACAATACACAAAAACAATATACATGATACAATACACACAATGTGCAAAATTCAAATAAAATAATATTTACATTGCCCGCAAAACAGATGACAGTGCTACTCAAAGGCCCTGTCTATATGGGGGGGGGGGGAGAGTACCTCGCAGCAATGGTAATTTGCAGCAGCAGTGACTTGTCTTAACAGTGGTTTTGCCCTCTTAAGCCCCCATAAGCTTTGCATGCTAGATGGCGACTGTGAGTGATTTTCCTTGGTTTTTTTTTTCCAGGCTGTGAGGCCATGTACTGGAATAGTTTCTTTCTGATGTTTTGCCTGCATCTGTGGCTGGCATCTTCAGAGAAAGTAAATCACATGAGTGATTTACTTGCATTTGTACTTTACTGCCACCGAACTTTTTTTCAAACACAATGTCCAAGGTGTAATAGAACAATTTTTAGTTTAAAAAGGACAGCCAAAAACCCCAATCTGTTTTATTGCCTTAGTGATTACTCGCTAAGGTAAAAATCCAACATGGTGGCAGTGGGTGCCTGCCCTGTTAGCAAGCCCTGACCCCATGCTTGCCCAGCCAATCAGCTTTGCAGTTCCTCTCCTATGGGAAAGTGATTCAAAGTGAATTGCTTGTCCCAATGAGCAGGAATGCCCCCCATCACTGTTTTAAAAAAATGGAAAAAGCCGTAAAGGCTTTTCCTGCGTTGTTTTTGCTGTTTTGCCCTCCACTCCTTCCGAATACTGTGGATTGATGTGGGATTCCATTTAGACACATCATATTGACAGCGGATCCCATGAAGGGTATTTTCACTGTTTAGACACCCCCCCCCCAAAGTGGTGGTCCGCAGACTGGTGGCTGCCTGCCAGCCAATGGCTGCCAGGCCATGGAGAGTTTCTAGGAAAGAAAGAAACCATTGTAACCAATGGACATAAATACAGTACTGGTCCCTGGCACATTGGGAAGGGAAAATTTCTAGTCCCCACATCAGATAACTTGAGATCACTGGGCTAGACTACACAGGAAAAGCTTGCAAAATAACTGGAACACACAACAATCAGATGATTTACCACTTGATAGAGCTGCCACACTTTTTTTAAAAAAATTATGACATTAAATACAAAGACACAAACAGTGGTTTTGCAGAAGGGAAGTGTATCGACTTCCCAATGCAGTAGCCTTCAGGTGTTTTTCACTATATCACCTGTAATTCTTAAAGTTAGCCATGCTGACTGGGGCTTCTGGGAACTATAGTCCTTTGGAGGATACCAGGTGGTGGGGTGATTGTAATAATGTGTAGTTGTTTGGTCCATGGTCTTGCTTTCTTTTCCACCTTGTCACTGTCAAAACAGTGAAAATACTCCTCACGGAATGTGAGGTGAATCCTACCTGTCACAATGGGATCCCACATCATTTCACCATATTCGGAAGGAGGGGGGGCTAAAACGTCAAAAACTCCAAAGGAAAAGCCTTCACAGCTTTTCCTGGAGTTTGTTAAAAACATTGAGGGGAATGCGCATTCCTGCTCATTGGGACAAACAATTCGCTTTGGATCGCTTTCCTATAGGAAAGGAAGGCTGGATGAGCGCAGGAGTGGGGCTTGTTAACAGGGAAAGTGCCCAGCACCACCATGTTGGGTTTTTGCCTTAGTGAGTGATCGCTAAGGCAATTAAACATGGTGTTGCGGGGTTTTCTTCTTTTTCTACAGGCAAAATATCACTCAAGTGCACAATGGAAAATAGTTTGTTGTTTTTTAAAAAAGTTTGGTGGTGGCAAATTAAGGCAAGTAAAAACATGAGTAAATCACTTGTGGCTGCCATCTTGACCAGCAGGCATGCAAATCTTTTGGGGGCCAAAACACCATTAAGAGAAACCACACCTGCTGCAATTTGCTATTATTGGGGAGCAATCTGGTTTTTTTTGTCTTGTATAGATGAGGCCCTTGTACTTTTTCTCCTCGTATCCATACTGTGACCCAGGTCAAGGCCAAAACATTTTGCTGCCTGAGGCAAAAGAGCAAATGGCACCCCACTTCCAAAATGTCAACGTATGTGGCACCTAAAGCATGTGGGTACCATGGTGAATAGCCTCCGATTCCCACAAAAAACTCTCCTCATTGCCAGCAATAAAAATAAGAATTATAGTTGTCCCTCCATATACACGGGTTTAAGTATTCACAGCTTGAAAATATTATTAAAAAAATAATAATCCAAAAAGCAAACTTGATTTTGCCATCTTATATAATGAACATCATTTTGCTATGCCATTGCATATAATGGGACTTGAGTATTGATGGATTTTGGTGTCCATGGGGGGGGTCCTGGCACCAAACTCCAGTGAATATAAAGGGACAACTGTAATTGATAACAGTAAATTACATATATAACAATATGCTTCCTTTCTATCATACCTCAAATCTACTGTCTGAGGGGACTGTTTCATCATGCCCCATGAAAGAGCCAGCACTGCTATGAGCTCTCCCAGGTAGTCCAGATGGTGAAAAAAAAACCCTCTCAGAATCTGCAGGGAATCCCATGTGTCCAAATGGGATCCCGTAGATTTCTTTCCTTTTCGTGGGGAAAAGGAGCAAAAGTTGGGGAAAGCTGAGTTTTTTAAAAACCCAGACAGAAATTCGCACCCTCTCCTGTTAGGACAACTGAATTGCATTGCATTGCTGAACAGGACAACTGATTGGTTGGATGTGCACAGGGGGCGGAGCTTGGTAAGACAGCGAATCATGGAACCACCATGTTGGATTGTTACCATAGTGATCATGAGCTGAGGTGATGAAACATGTTTTCTTTCCTTGTTTTTTTTATTTTTTAAGCAGAAGATCGCTCTTCCACACCTTGGAGTTAGGTTTTTTTATTATTATTATTTGGTGGGGGCAAGTTGTGGAGTACAAAACTGTGAATAATTCACTCACGGCCACCATCTTGATTCACTGGCATGCCTCCGTGTGGACAGGAAACACAGAGAGCTTTGCACATCAGCGATCTTGCCAAAAAGTCATTGAGACAGATGACTGTTGCTACAAATTGGCATTTCTGTGCCCTCATTCACATTTTATTCCCTCATCTAGACCCGCCCTTAGATGAAGGCCTCTTACCCAGAGCTTCAGGAAGGGCTGTTATGTTGCCCCTGCACAAATACACACCTTTGGGAAAGTTGCTGTTATTTATTTAATTTCTACCCTACCTTTCTCCCAAGATGGGACCCAAAGCAGCTTACAATGTAAATAGAATACCTAAAATATGTAGTACAACCAATCCAATTAAAACATTAGTTTTTTAAAAATTAAAACACATTCCAGGTATATTGTATATTAAATCATACAGCACATGTTGCTCATGCTTCTGCCTCTACCAGTTAAAGCCTGAAAGCCTGTATAAATAAGGTTTCCACATGCTGTTAGAACGAGAGCAGAGAGGGGGCCAGCCGAGTCTCCCTTGGGAGGGAATCCGACCGCCTAGGAGCAGCCACTGAGAAGGCTCTCACCTGTGTCCTTATACCAGATGAGACTGTGAGGGTGGTGGGACAGAGAGAAAGCCCTTCCCCAAAGATTGTAAGATTAAGAGCCTTACCACACTCCAAAGAAAAGCAGCAGTGCAGCAGAAAGGTTCTGTCTTCCATGCTGCCATACTGCACACTGTTGTCGTCCTTCCAGTGTTCTGCCGTTCCAGTCCCATGGGGAACCAAGGTAAAACTGTGTCTTTTCATTAAGGGGTTTTTACAGTTAGCAAAAAGTGTTGGCTCTCTTGTGCATCCTGCAAAACATGCAGTGACAAAAGCAGAAACTAGGCCTACAGAGATACCAACTAACAGCACTGTCTGAGATGCTTGTCCCCAACAGTAGCTAATAATAGCAGAGTACAGAAGCACAGAACCCTCTAGTAGTATCTGGCAATCTGGCACTGACCAACCTTGAAAAGAAGCACAGACACTGTTGGATTCTTCCAAAGTCCCTGGAGGTTTTTTATCTTGTTGTTGCAGGATATATAGAAGATATACAAACACTCCTTCCACATTCTCCAACAGTAAATAGTAACTAACCTCGGTAAACATACACAATCCACTATTACAACTCACCATGTACAGCCCACACAAACTCTGGGTCTCAGCAGACTGATATACAGTGGTGATTATGCTGGGTTAGCACCTGGTACTCCATGCCCTTCATAGCCATACACACTATTTTTCTACTTTGCTTTAAAGGCACAGTGTTCCAACAATCCCCTCCAAAATAATTTGTTATGGCTATTTACATATATTTACAGAACATTTTACATAAGCTTCTGTATATGTGCCTTAAACTCTTGGCTCAACATTTCACTTGTTTCATCCAGGACAAACATTTTGCTTTAGCCACACACACACACACACACACACACACACACTGGACTTTTTCGGACAAGTAAAATGCAACGGAAGCAGCCTCGCCACGTTGCGAGACTGCTGCGCTGCAGGGCGTCCCTTTTGGATGACGCTCGTCCCTGCCGGTACTGTTGCAGTACTGCAGGGACATTTGAGTGTAATATTTTGGCAATTTTTACTCACGAAAGTTGATCATGAGTAAAAATCGCCAAAATATTACACTCAAATGTCCCTGCGGTACCGCAACAGTACCGGCAGGGACAGGCGTCATCCGAAAGGGACGCCCTGCAGTGCAGCAGTCTCGCAACGTGGCAAGGCTGCTTCTATTGCATTTTACTTGTCCGAAAAAGTCCTAACACTTTAAACACAATCTTGGCATTTACATATATATAGGATATTGTTCCAACAAAAAGATGCAGTTTTACCTCAGTCTCTCACAGGACCGGAACGAAAGAATGACGACGTTGTGCAGTAAGGCAGCACAGAAGACAGAACCTTCCTACCGCACTGCCGCTTTTCTTTGGAATGAGGGCAGGACCGGTTTAAGGAATTTTGGGGCCCCCTGCAATGCTTTACTTTGGGGCCCCCATATGTTTATCTCAGATCAATGTAACCTAACCTATTCACCATACAGGATGTTCAGATTATAGTAGGACCCCCGTATCCCTGGATTCATTATCCATGGGACACAAAACAGCACACCTACCATAGAGTCTTCCTAGAAAATGTGTCTTCCCTAGCCCTTTTCTAGGCCTTCCAAGGCAACTCTATGGTATTTTAAACCAGAAATCCCATTATTTTCATATTAAGGAGGCCAACACGGGGCCCTCTCTTGACCTCGGGGCCCCCTCTTGACCTCGGGGCCCCCTGCCAATGCTGATTTGGCAGACAGGTTAAACCGGCCCTGAATGAGGGAAGACCTTCAGGCAGGTTCATATGGGAAGATATGGTCTTTCAAATAGTCTGGATCTAAGCCTCATATGCTTTTATAAATCATAACCTGCACTTTGAATTCTGCCTGGTATCGATCATTTTTGGGCTACAACTACAGTGTGAGAGATTTCTGGGAACTGATGTCCAATAGAGGATCTTTTCCCATTTGTACACACACACACATCCCTGAAAATCATTTTGTACCCACTGAAACTTGAGTCTTCAACAACCTGCTAAAATTGCTGGTTGTTCTTTTCTCACCCAGTTTTTTTTTTTTTTTTTTTTTTTGGTAAGCTCATTCACTTTTTTCTTTACTGTCTAATCTTACAGAACATCAGTTTTTCAGAGTTAGGCTCCTTATCTTGTGTTTGGTATCTTTTTAAGAAGCAACAGGCTAATTGATAGCAATCTACTGGAAGAAGCAGTTGTAGAATTAGATTTATGGTAGATTTTTTTTTTAATCTCACAAGTTAAAACTCACACATTGACAACCCATCATGGATAACAGGCATTGGTGGAAGGAGAGTGATTCCCTTCTGGTTTGGTCCTTCCCTCATAACACAATCCCAGTCCCGCTCCACACACCATTTCCTATAACGACTATTAGTTTTGATAAATCAGCCACACAGAGCCAGAATATGTGACAAATGCCACATCTTGTTTGGGCATCGATGCTGCTTCTCAGCTCTCCCATTGCTGTTATAGATCTTATAGGGATAGGAATATGCAGCAATGTGCCACCAGGCATTTCCCCCAAAAACCCCACACCAATTTTTTTAAAAAAAAAAAATATGGGTGTTTTCACTCTAAACAGGATCAACTGCTGCTCTTTGAGGCCTCCGGGAAAGGCAGGTTGTGTTTAATCCACTCATATCCCCTGAAAACTGACCCCTCAATTAGGAGGTTTTTGCTGATTTTTGGCTGATTTTTTTTACAGCTGCCCACATCTGTGCTACCAAGTCCATAGAAGGACAAAGAGATGAGCTACAGGTTTGCCCTGATTGAAAAGGAGTCCACTAGGTAGCCAGTTATTGGCAAAGGGCTTGTCGATACAAGGCAAAAAAAAGTGGATTGCTCCAAAGTAAAGGCAACTCACAGTAGCTGGGATTTGGGGGGTGGGGTTTTTGGAGGGGGGTTAGGTAGATTGCAGGCATGTGAAGCTATCTGCATTATCTATGTAAACAAGCATGTCTGCAAATCAAGACGGGGGCTGCAAGTGAATTACATTTTTACCTACCAATTTGTGGCCTCTGAACAGTAATGTTAAAAAAAAAAAGATTCTCAAGGTGAGATAGAGCGATATTCACTTTCACAGAAAAGCAAAAAAAACAAAAAACAAAAACAAAAACCCAAACCTCAGTTTTATTGCATTAGTGCTTGCTTGCTAAGGCAAAAAACAAACATGGCGGTTGTTAGCAAGCCCTATCCGCCAAGCTTGTCTGGCCAATCAGCTTGCAGCTTCTGCTCATATGAGAAAGTGAATCAATTCACATCACTTGTCCCAATGAGCAGGAATGCACTGTTATTTCAAAACTCCGGGGAAAGCTGCAAAGGTTTTTCCTGCAGCATATATGGTGCATTTAGCCCGCCTCCTTCCAAATATGGTGATGTGATGCAGGATGTCATTAAGGCACATTTTGTGAGTATTTTCACCATTTAGACAACCCCAAAGTTACTTTAAGGGGAAACAATTCCAAAATTCCCTAGACAGCATGGTCATTGGCATTTCTTTTGTGAATGAAAGATTCAACTGCCAGTCTAGTCAGCTTTTGTGCAAAGAAATGGGAGCGGGTGCCATCTTGATCTTCAGTGCAAGTAGCAAAATGTCTTGATGTGGCTCTGGGATTGTGGGGGCATCTCAAATTCCCTTGGAGCTGGGTGGGGCTCTATAATGGAAGTTAGGTCTTCTCCAAAGACTGCTTACAACCATCATCAAGGTCATTCTGGGATTCTCAATTCGTGTTGGAACAGCTCTTAGAATTTCTTAGAATATTTCTTAAGAAATATTGGCTATGGCAGATAGGGGATTCTGAGAATTACACTTATATTCCTCCCCCAACCTTTTAGGAAAAGCATGTTTTAACTCTCTCTGGCTTTTCTTCGCAAACGAAGATTCAGGAAGGACTCATCCCACGTTTTCTGCAAGCGCACTGATGACTAAAAAGGCCAATCCGAGATAAACAAGTCCGGTTGCAAAAAGCACAGCAGAAGGTCTCCTTGGGTGATGTTTTTGGGTTGTGATTCTTTCTGCATTGTCGTTTTTCTTCAAGACTTGTTCGTCGTGAGTTCTCAAATAAGGCTGCAGCATTATGGATAGTGCGTCTCCATACCTCCCGATGTGAGGCCAGGGCGGACCACTGTTGGTGATCAATTTGGCCGAGCCTGAGATGTTGTTTCAGGGAGTCTTTGTATCGCTTTTTTGGAGCACCCGTCTTACGCTGACCCGTGGTGAGTTCACCGTAGAGTAGTATTTTTGGGAGGCGATGGTCCTCCATCCTAGAAATGGGGCCTGCCCAGGGCAGCTGTGTTCTCAATGTTTTAACTAAGGAAACCCTTAACAATGAGGTTTGCACAGGAATGATAGCAGCTTCTTTCCTTATCTGAGTACAGACAGAAACCTAGCAAGGGAATCTTTTCCTGATATGAAGACCAAATGATGGGAGGTGAAATACCTGCTTAATCTCTGCCTGACAGTCTGTTGTTAGAGGGATGGGATCTACCCTGATTTCACAGCAGAGAGAGAGTTTTGAATGTTTGCTTTTCATGGGTGCACGGAACTCCTTTACTTTCAGCTGGCTTTTGTGTTGTCATCTAGGCCAGGCATGTTGCCAACTACTTGGAACAATACTGGCCTAGCCTGTTTCTGTGCTCTATAACAGAAATTTAGCATGTTTGGGAGATCAGGTAAACACTTTCCATGTCATGGAAATAAATGGGATCTGTTGGCCTGTTGAGAGCATATTGTTTAATGATCCTATCCTAAGTGTTTGCAACATTGCAAGTTTGATCCCAAGGGCTCCAAGGCTGACTCAACCTGCCATCCTTTCATAGGTCTGTAAAATGAGTACCCAGTTTGTGGGGGCAATTATTTAACATATATTGGAAACCACTTGGAGAGTGCCTAGCGCACTATAAATATGGTGTAGATGTGTAGGTACTATTGCTTAATAATTTGTAAGCTGCTCTAGGAGCCTTTGTGGCTGAAGGGTGGGGTATAAATACCTAAAAATAAAATAAATAAAAAATAAATAAGTTTTCTTGGCAATATTGATTCAGAAGTGGGTGGCGGGTGTTGCCATTGCCTTCTTCTGAGGCTGAGAAGGAAAATGACTTGCTCAAAGTCACCCAGTGGGGTTTCCATAGCTGAGTGCTGATTTGAACCCTGGTCTCCTAAAATCATAGTGTGACAATCAAACACTGTACCAGCAGTGGATGTTGCCTATACCTATATTATAAAATAATGTTCTTCACAAGAAGGACCTGCAATAGTATGCTACAATGTGGAATGGTTCTACTCGGATATTCCATTCCATTCCCTTCTCCTTCAAGGATAGCCATTCCCTCCTGCCCTCAACCGCTAATAAATGTTCTGTACTCCCTGCTGTGACATTACTAAGGCCGGTGTCACCCCTCCCTCCAACAGCGTCACTGCTGCGGTTCTGCCTCTCCCCACCTCCCTAGTGCCACCACTGACTCACTCTGCATGCTCATTCCTTATTTCATTCTTTGGGAGTTATCCATCTTGTTAGGGTTCCTGGTCCCCTAAAGCTCTCATAGGATCATAGAATCATAGAGTTGGAAGAGACCACAAAGGCCATCTAGTCCAATCCCCTGCCCTGCAGGAATACCCAATCAAAGCATGCCTGGCAGATGGACATCCAGCCTCCGTTTAAAAACCTCCAAAGAAGGAGACTCCACCACTCTCCGAGGCAGTGCATTCCACTGCCAAACAGCTCTTACTGTCAGGAAGTACTTCCTAATGTTTAGGTGGAATCTCTTTTCCTGGAGTTTGAGTCCATTGCTCTGTGTCCTAGTCTCCAGAGCAGCAGAAAACAAGCTTGCTCCATCCTCAGTATGACAACCCTTCAAATATTTAAACATGGCTATCGTGTTGCCTCTTAACCTTCTCTTCACCAGGCTAAACATACCTAGCTCCTTAAGTCACTCCTCATAGGATATGGCTTCTAGACCTTTTGCTATTTTGGTCACCCTCTCCTGTTGTCTCAGTATATGTTTGCATGTGTGCATGTGCATGCATACGCGTGCATTTCTGGCAACCTAAACCTGCTGATATCTCGCTCTTGAGAAGGGTGGATTGTCTTCTTTTGACTAGGCAAGCAGCATCACTCACCTCTGAACCCTGGGAATACAAGAGTTAACTGAGTAGGTTTTCTAATTCCAGTCCTTCATTGTTTCTCTGGCTAGTTCTTCATTTTTTAATAGGGAGAATCTAACAGTTCTGTAACTAACACTAAAACTGAAGTGTGCAGTTTTTAACCTCCGATTCTCGTTCTTTCATTCACTTGCCACTGTTTTCACTTCCGGTATCACCAGTGTGTGCAGGCATGTTGTTGACAGAACACTGCAAAAGAGGAAGGCAAAGTTTTGATAGATTTTATCAAGATTTTTTCTGTGGTGTTTTACTGACATGCACGTATAGGGGAAAGGGAGAAACACCATACCAGATTACTCTTGATGCGCAGTTGCATCAAGTTTGTTTTTCTCCTGTGTTTCATCGGTATGCCTATGCCTGTTAATAAAGCTCGGCATCGAAAGAACATTGATGGATACAGACATTTATCAAGGGCCACAAAAGTGCATTGTAGGCCTGGATGATGATGCAACAGTGGAAAAGGAAAAAACAGACTGAAGGCCTGGCAAATGGTCTGTCTACCATGATGTACACTGCTCTCAGAGCTTGGAAGCCTCATTTCTAAAAATCAATTTGTTCATTATCCATACTTTTTGTGAAAAGTATTTCACTGGTGCCTTGTCAAGTTACATGGCTTTGAAACTTAACCCGGCGGATCCATAGGAGAAACTTGTGGTTCCAAGTAATTCAGAACTAAAATATTCAGGGAGCAATTTGGACCAGGGGAGCAATTTTGGAAGCAACTCTAATTAAGAGAATCCTGAGGCCTGAATCCTACAGAGGTAGAGTTGACCCATTGAATCACTGGGATTTGCATCAGTGTTGATTCAGCATTCATTTAATTCAAGTGGCCTGCCAATAGGAATCAGGTTTGAGAAGACATGCAGTCTGGTCACCTGGCCACAGTCTTTCTCACTGTGGGTTTATGGGATGGGTTGTCTTTCTATTTTAATTATGGCAATTCTTTCTAAATTTGTACCTGTAGTAGGGGTAGCTGCTGCAGTTCTATACTAAGAACAATAGCAACAGAGCAGGGGCCAATTTTCACACCTATTGCAACAGGCTGCAGTATTTTTTTGGACAAAAATCAACCTAGAAGTGATCAGAAGTCAACTTCTGGTTTCTGCTTCCAGGTTTTGTGGCTGATTTATTTTTATTTTTATTTTTTCCTGATGTGGAATATGGGCATGTGTGTGTGAAAGGATTGATTTCAGCATTCAGTTAATTCATTTTTTAAAAAAATAAAGGCAATGTGGGGGATGCAGATTGGGGGAGACACACACGAAAAAAGGGGGGTTGAGGCCAGATGTGGGCCACACCTCACACCTTCCCCACCCTAAACTATACATGTCAATTAGGGCATTCAGAATCCATCCGTGTCCTCTTTGGACCCAGTTTTTTTTGGGGGGGGGGTGACACATTTCCTCCTTTTTAGGTGGTACATAAGTAGCCAACCTAGGGAAGTCCTTGAATTCCCCAGAAGTTCATCAGGGGCTCTGGAAGAAAAAATATTGCACAGTAACAACAGATAAACCTCCTTGAGAATATCTGGCCTCTCACACTACTAGTTTCCCCTCTAAATGCATATTCCTGGGAAAGTGCACATCCCTGGTGATAAAGTTAAGGGGAGAAAACAACAAGATCAGAAGGGTCCCAGCCAGTGCTCAGCAAACAAACAAAACATTTGAGAATAAGAAATAGCACTCACCCCTCAAATTGCCAAAAAGCGTATAATGGTTATATTAGAACCACTTGCTTACCCTCCAAATGTCCTGATTTGGCAGAAGTGATCTTGATTAATCCCATGCCATCCCATGTTTTCAGCTGCTTGTAAAATGTCCCAGTTTCTCTTTCCTACTCTTAGTCTCCCCCTTTTGTCCTCAGCTAACCTCAGTTGC
Source organism: Gambelia wislizenii (assembly GCA_030847615.1). NCBI lineage: Eukaryota > Metazoa > Chordata > Lepidosauria > Squamata > Crotaphytidae > Gambelia > Gambelia wislizenii. The sequence continues at coordinate 27,538,968 of JAUMIR010000010.1, read as the reverse complement.
TGCAGAATGAGGTCAAAGTCCCAAAGTAATTTTTACTCACTTAACACAGCAAGGGGAAGAGGAGAGAAGGGAATGAAATCTTGCTCTTCCCTGAAGGCTTGGGCAAAAGGAAACTGCTGCAGCATCGCCTAGCTTATCTGTGCTCATTGATAACTTTTGGCATCTTGACCACACTCTGATTTTGCTTGGCCGTATGTGTCCCGGTTTTCATCTGTGGAAATATTGGAGGGTATGCACTTGGCTTTAATGATATACTAGAGGCTATTGAGCAATCAAAACCTCCACAAAATCCATAGGTTATTGAAACCATATTGAAAATAACCTGAAATCTTAGAGGATTACCACACTCCGAAGAAAAGCAGCAAGGCAGCAGGAATGTTTCATCTTCCCTGCTGCCTTACTGCATGGCGTTGCCATTCTTCCAGCATTATTTCATTCCAGTCCTGTGGGGGACTGAGCTCAAACTGCATCTTGGTCCCTCACACAATCGGAACAAAAAAAAAATGATGCCATGCAGTAAGGCAGCAGGAAAGATGAAGTGTTCCTGCTGCCTTGCCACTTTTCTTTGGAGTGTGGTAAGCCCCTAAATCTCTAGAATAGAGGTGGGAATTATGTGGTCTTCCAGATGTTTTTAGACTGCAAATTGCAGGGTTCTTCACCATTGGCTATGCTGGCTAGGGCTGCTGGAAGCTGCAGTTCAACCACCTCTGAGGGGTGCTCAAGTCCCACCTGTGCTATAGAAGACAAAACAGGAGCTCCTGCTAGAACTCTCATGAGTTTTAATAAATAGGACAGAGCAAGATTTTTTTATTCTCAGATGTTCAGCAATAGTAAAAACAAAAAAGTGACCCCCTCTCCTTCAATGAGACTGCTGAAAAATTCTGTTAGCTAGGAACTAGATTTTTATATGAAAAGACTGTGAGCTCAGTTGGTTCTTTAAACCATCCTTGTGCTTTCATCATCTCTCAGAGGCATCAAACAGAGCTTGGAGAAATTATTTTTTGGACTATAATTTCACAAAGCTCCCAGCCAGTTTGAGGATTCTGGTAGTCCAAAAATTATATTTTTCAAGTGCACATGTATTGCAAGTGAGCTCCAGTTGTTGACTTTGGGGGTTTTAATTGTAGACAAAGGAGAGCCTTCAAGTCTGCCCTTTGTTGCTGTAGCTAGATATCAGAATGAATCTCTTGCATCCACACAACACAAATAATCCAGTTTGAAATTGGTTTATTTGCCATGGCTCCTTCCTAAGGAATTCTGGGATTTTTAGTTTGGTGAGGCACCAGCATGCTTTGGCAGAGAAGGCTAAAGACCTTGTGAAAGAACAAATCCCAGGATTCAATAGGAAGGAGCCATGGCAAATTGGTGTAGTGTGGACTAGGCCTTGGTGTTTGGTATTACAGTTGTCCCTTCATATTCACTGGGGTTTGGTTCCAGGACCCCCTGTGGATACCAAAATCCATGAATACTCAAGTCCTATTATATGCAATGGCATAGCAAAATGGTGTCCCTTATCTCTCTCTCTCTCTCTGGCTTTTCTTCGCAAACGAAGATTCAGGAAGGACTCATCCTGCGCTTTCTGCGAGCTCGCTGATGACTGAAAAGGCCAATTCGAGATAAACAAGTCCGGTTGCAGAAAGCACAGGAGAAGGTATCCTTGGGTGATGTTTCCGGGTTGTGATTCTTTCTGCGTTGTCATTTCTCTTCAAGACTTGTTCGGCGTGAGTTCTCAAATAAGGCTGCAGCATTGTGGATAGTGCGTCTCCATGCCTCCCAATGTTAGGCCATGGCGGACCACTGTTGGTGATCAATTTAGCCGAGCCTGAGATGTTGTTTCAGGGAGTCTTTGTATTGCTTTTTTGGAGCGCCCCTCTTATGCTGACCCATGGCGAGTTCACTGTAGAGTAGTATTTTTGGGAGGCGATGGTCCTCCATCCTAGAAACATGCCCTGCCCAGAGCAGCTGTGTTTTCAATATCATGGCCTCAATGCTGGTGATCCCTGCTTGCTCAAGGATAGCAACATTCGTCACATAGTCAGTCCAGTGTATATTTAGGATTGTGTGTAGACAGCACTGATGAAAGCGTTCGAGGAGTTTTAAGTGGTGGCAATAGGTGACCCATGTTTCATATCCATAAAGGAGAATAGACAGTACAATGGCTCTATACACACTGATTTTTGTGCTTTGCCTCAGGTGTTTATTGCTCCAGACTCTTGTGAAATCTTCCAAATGCGCTATATGCCTTTGATTGTGAGTAAAAATCAACGAAATATGATGCTCAGCTCTCCCTGCAGTACCGCAACAGTACCGGCAGGGGCGAGCATCATACGAAAGGGGCGCTTTGCAGCGCAGCAGCCTCGCAAGCTGAAGAGGCTGCTTGCGTTATTTTTCTTCGTCTGAAAAAGTCCTTGGCATCTGAGGAGATGATGCTTCCCAGGTAGGTGTCCCTTATATAAGATGGCAAAATCAAGGTTTGCTTTTTAGATTATTATTATTTTTAAGAATATTTTCAAGCCGTGAATATTTAAATCCATGGATACCAAATCCATGGATACAGAGGGACAACTGTGTTTACTATATAAAACCAAGGATGGGAAGACACTTTGCCTCTGGATGTTAATGGACTTTTCCTCCCATTATGCATCACTATTGACTAGGGCTGATGGGAACTGGAGTTCAGCCACAGTTGGAAGTCCACAGGCTCCCCAGCCCCAGTATAAAATAAAATATTATTGAGATAAACTCTCTGTCTCAAATGTTAATCGTATCTGTTCAGTCCCGATTTATCAACCCAAGTCCCTGCTGCTAATGGAATATATTCCATTTTATAGTCCATGGTGTACATCACCTTGTTTAGTGCATCAATACCTATTTGTAACTGATTTTATTCATAATTGGAAATACACTGTGAGCCAAAGTGTGTGAGAGCTCAGCTATATTAGGAATCTAGTTTGCAAATTCCTTTCACTTTCTGTTCCTTGTCACAAACTGCACAGTACCTCTTTTTTACACTTCCCCAATCTTGTTCAAAATTTCTGCCTCCACCTTGTCTGAGGCTATCAGTCCACTCTCCAACACACACACACACACACACACACACACCACTGTTTTTATAATTACCGTAATTTTTTGTGACACCGGGCATCCATTGACAAGGAAATTTCCATTTATATTTGCTTTGCAGAATTGTAAAGTGCAGGGTTAAAGGTGCTTGAGCCAATTAAAATGAACGGTCTACATCTGCTTACCTTAGATTGTGTTCTTTTCTCCGTGTAAAATCTTTCATTTTAAACTGCAGGAGTCCTTCACTGGGAATGTTTGGATGAGGTTTAAATGAGGAGAATGTGAGTGGCATTTGCTGCAAAATAGTGCAACATGGAATACCTGTAAATGGGTTTAATTTAGGAATCCTTGTCTCAGTTGAACCCATTTCGACTGACACGTCAAATCACAGAGAAGGTTGCCAGATTTTGGCCCTCTGCCCTTATTACTCGTAGACAAATTTTACATGTTTAAATAAATATAGAAATTTTTAAATTTTAGATTTGGATTGCTTAAATGCTTATTTAAGAAATTTTAATTATGTTTACCACTTAATCCCTGCAAATTAGTAATAATTGTATTAATCATAATTCTGATATATGTATATATGTATTATGCATTTTATTGGTAATGTGTGTGTGCGTGCATGTGTGTGTGTGTGTGTGTGTGTGTATTATATCTTGGTTTATACTTTGCTCTATGACCATAAATAAAATGAGGATGAGGATGATGGCTGACACTTAATATGACTGTGTAAGAGTTACCACAGGGATAGCAGTCATGCAGCTCTCTGGATGTTTAAGTTACAACACCCATAAATCCTTTCTACCACAGCTGATAAGAGCATGGCTCCCACATCTTGAAGTGGGCCCCCAGGCCAGGACCTTTGGTGGGGGCCCTACCTACTGCTAAGGTTAAGGCCAGCGAGATGCTCTACAGGATTTTGAATAAAAATTAAAATAAGTCAGTTTAAATGATGACACCAAAGTATTATTCATATTTATTTATTTTAAAAACCTAAATGGGTTTACATTATCAAAACTTACAATAATATCATGCTTGGGCCCCCTCCTAATCTTCGGCCCTCAGGCCTCCAGGCTAAAGCCCTGTCAGCCCACCCCCCTTTTGGGGGTCATGGCTAGGAGTTGCATTTCAACATCTGGAAGACTGCATAACCCCCACCCCCAAGTTACAGTGTAGTTGTATGCATGTTTGCTTAGAAATAAGTTCCCCTGATTAAGACAATGGCAGGCAATGTATGGTCCTCTGTATAGCCTAACTCCCATCAGCCACAACCAGAAGTGAATGGTGAGAGATGATGGGAGTTATAGTCCAGCAACATCTGGAGAGCCGTGCACTCCCTGTTTCTGTCAGTGGTTAAGTACATTTGCACCAGTGTCTATTGTTTCACTTGGACATCAGATTTTGGAATTCCACAAAATTTTATTCCATCCTCTAGTATTCCTCCTTAAATGCCATATTCCAAGAACAATTATTTGAAAATATCTGAGATTTTTAAAAAGTCAAAGCTGAAAGTCTGTTTTGGTTTTTCTTGGGAGGGCAGATTCTGTATCTGTTTAAATACAGAAGTTATGATTCTAATCCTCAGCATGTGGTATACTACATAGGAACATGCATGTTTCATTCCTATCCAGGCATATGACCATATTTGCCTCAAATCCCTCTACTTCTTTTACATGGACTGTTTTCTCCTAGCAAACATTGTAATATTTGGTGATACATCCATTCGGTGATACAAAGTTTCATAGGGAGAATTGTTGCCTAACTTTTCTCATCACAGTTTAAATTCCCTGGATGATTCCAGTTTTCAGAGGGCATGTTTCTCCCTCCACAGTTTAATGATATTGTTTTAAAAATAGCCATCATATCCAGTCCATTTCCATGCTCTAGTTCAGTGATGGCGAACCTATGACACACATGTCAGCACTGACACGCGTAGCCATTTCTGATGACACGCGGCCACTGAGGCGGCCGCATGCCAAGAAGGATGTTGTAATCCAAAGGATTTTGAGTTGATTTGATCTTGACCCATCCATCCTACAAAAGACCTGTTCCTGGTGGAAATGAAAACATCTAATCTTTTAAAACTATATCTATCAATACACCTGCTTGCTTTTTGGACTATCCATGCATGTTCCACTATAGAAACTGTCCTGGTGGTGGCCTGCACTTTAGAAATGACCACTATACCTCTGCTAAACACCAGCCAACTGTCCCTAATTGGCAGGGACAGTCCCAATAATCTTTTGTTATTCCAGCCTTTGAGCTGCTTTCAAAATGTCCCAGGAGATTTTATCAGACACTTAAAAACAAAGCAAAACCAAGGAGCTTGCAAGAACAGAGTCGCTGTACTGCCAAAGGTCCCAATACTGCACGCACGGACCTCCTCAGATAAGGGCCCTTGTGACAGATGCTTTCCTATACAAAAATTTTTGTGGGGAAATAACCCTGCATATAATCCAGAATCCACAAAAAGTGATATTTTTATTGGCCAGCCAAAATGCAAAGCACATGATGCGAGCTTTCAAAGTTCTACTGGCTTCTTCATCAGGCAAAAGATGTTTAAAAAATAAAGAAAAGTGACAGTGTTGGAGTCACAGGCCTACATGTTGTGACTCCAACATCATCACTTTTCTTTATTTCTTAACATCTTTTGCTTGATGAAGAAGCCAGTAGAACTTCGAAAGCTTACATCATATGTTTTGCATTTTGGTTGGCCCATAAAGGTATTGATTGTTTTTTTGTGGATTCTGGATTTTGTTTTGCTGCATGGCCAACACAGCTACTCCTGAATGTGTTTCCTGCATATAAAGTATCAGGTCCAGGCTGTCAAAACATGCCCATGGACTCTCTACTGATGCCAAAGTTACAATGTCAGAGAGTCAAGAGCCAAGGAAGTTTCCATGGCAGCTGAGAGGAGGTTGGGAGGAAATTTGTAAGTCAAATCTCCCCTCCAAAATCAAACCTCTTTCTCCATTTCCTCAGAAGGGGAGACCTTCCCAGTGACTAGGGGATTGTCTAAACGGTGAAAATACTCCTCATAGAATTTGAGGAGAATACGATTTGCACCACAATTCAAAAAGTATATTGTCAAATTGGAGCATGTCCAGAGAAGGGCAACTAAAATGGTGAAAGGTCTGGAAACCATGCCTTATGAGGAGAGACTTAGGGAGCTGGGTATGTTTAGCCTGGAAAAAAGATGGTTAAGGGGTGATATGATAGCCCTGTTTAAGTATTTGAAGGGGTGTCACGTTGAGGATGGAGCAGGCTTGTCTTCTGCTGCTCCAGAGACTGGAACACGGAGCAATGGATGCAAGCTCCAGGAACAGAGATTCCACCTCAACATGAGGAGGAACTTTTTGACAGTAAGAGCTGTTCGGCAGTGGAACACACTCCCTCGGAGCGTGGTGGGGTCTCCTTCCTTGGAGGTCTTTAAACAGAGGCTGGCCATCTGTCAGAGATGCTTTGATCGTGATTCCTGCGTGGCAGGGGGTTGGACTGGATGGCCCTCGTGGTCTCTTCCAACTCTACAATTCTATGATTCTATGACTCTATGAAATGGCATCCTGCATCAATCCGCTGTATTTGGAAGGAAGGGTGGCCAAAACCACCAAAAATTCCACAGGAAAAGCCTTTGTGGCTTTTCCCGTATTCTTTTTAAAAGCTTCACAGGGAATGAGGATTCCTGCTCGTTGGGACAACTGATTCGCTTTGCTGTGCTTTCCTGATAAGAGCAGAAGTGGAAAACTGATTGGTTGGATGCACACAGGGGGCAGAGCTTGCTAACAAAGCAAGCACCCAGAACTGCCATATTGGTTTTTTGCCATAGCGATCATGTGCTGAGGCAATGAAACAGCCTTTCCCCCCCCTATTTATTTAGGCAGAATATCACCCTTTTGCATCTTAGACATGCTTTTTTAAAAAAAAAAAATACTGTTCGTTGGCAGCAACTGGTGACAATAAAAATGTGTCCACCATCTTGATTTGCAGGCATGCCCATTGGAACAGTGAAAGAAGATAGCTTCGCATGCCTGCAATCTTGACAAAAAAACCCATTAAGACAAATAGAAGCTGCTGTGAATTGGCATTTGTGAGCATCAATCCACATTACTTTTCCTTGTATAGACAAGCCCTAGATCATTGCAAGCTAAAGGGCTGTTAAATGCACAGCCAAAGGTGTTACTCTCACACCAACCTGACATCTCCCTGTTCTAAAAATATAATCTGATCTCTCCTCTTTTTGCTGCCTGTCCAAAGAGGAAAGCTGCCATCAATCAAAGAAAAAAAGTTGGGTCTACCTGCATAGGGAAAAGGGGTCTAAGGCAATGCTAAATCACTGTGGTTGCTAACCTTTCCCTGCCAGGCCTCCAAAAGTGACATTTTTGAGCAACACCCTTCCCCCCCATAATCCCCCCAGCCAGCATAATCAGAAAAGTAACATTTCCAAACTCAGTTGACAATGGTGATTTTAAAATCCACAAATGCAACTTGTAATCATCTCTCTCTCTCTCTCTCTCGTCAAGCCTCTAATGTGAGCTTGGCTTTAGTCAGTAGATCCTGGGATTGTCTAGACAATGAAAATACTCCTCATATAATTTTCAGAGAATACCTTTTATCCCAACAAGATCCCATGGTGATTTGCCTTATTCAGAAGGAGCGGGCCCAAAAACTCCAAAAAACTCCTCTGCTCTTCCCAAGATTTCTTAAATAATATGTAGAAATCCACATTCCCGCTTGTTTGGATAACCAATTTGCAGCATGGTGCATTCTCAGCAAGGATGGAAGTGGAAAGCTGATTGGTTGGACATGCACAGGGGGAGAGTTTGCCAGCAATGAAGTGGCTGGAAGCACCATTTTGGAGTTTTGTGTTGCCGATTGTGCACTTTTTTTAAGGTGCTGAGATGACCAACCAGCTTTTTAAAGTGTGCAGTTGCACATCTTTGATTTGCAGTTTAAAAAATATATATTGTGCAGCGGCGACAACTTGTGGAGATTGCCAGTGATTCACTCTTGGTCACAATCTTAATTCGTAGGCATGGCTGCATGTGAACTTCCAACATGGATAGTTCTGCGTACCAGCTATTTTGCCAAAGGACCATGGAAACAAATTAATGCTGCTGAGATTTTGTGTTAATGTGCAGCAATCAGCATTACATCTTTTTGCCTAGACAAGCCCCTTGAAGTTTTAAGTGAAAAACAAAATGGAGTATACAGATCTGAACTCTGCCTATTCTTCCTGTTACATATCCTGACTCCAGATTTCTGTGCTGCCTGGTTTGGCCACTTGGACTCCGTCTCAGCTCCTCCTCTGTAAAATGGCCTTTAAAACAAGCAGACGCGCTGGATTATTGTGAGAACTGCATATCAGGGAGATTCAAAGAATTTTCAAGCCTGAACCTCATCTATGTTTACTCAGAAACTTCACAGATTCATTAGAACTTATTTCCAAGTAAGAGCTGGGGATAATATGGCCCTCCAGATGCTGTTAGACTGCAGTTCCCATCCCCCTGACCAACACTGCTAATGGTGAGGAATGCTAAGAGTTGCAGTCCAACAGGGCTGAATGATTCATGCTCTTGGTTTAGAACCCCCATGGAGGTAATATTAACAGGAGGGGAAAAAACAATGAAGGTATGGAATGTTGGGTGACTTTTTTCAGGGAAGGGAACAGAAAACAGATGGTCATGGAGTGGAACACAAGGGGTGGGCATGGCTGGCTGAGCAAAAGCACTCCACACTGCTGTATCCTATTGCCAATCCCCCGTCTATACATGTTTTGACCTTCCAGGCCCTGACAGCTCTGCTAGGAAAGCAGAGTAATATGCAGATGGGGGCTGAACAGAAATAAACCACAATGCTCTTCTCTCTTCTGTGGGAGATTTTGCTTCGGGTGATAGCAGCTCCTACCAGCCTGCTGAAATGCCTGCTCAGCACCCCAGCAGCTTCTGCTTTCAGTGCAAGAAAGAGTTTGCAGCACTCTAGCACTGTGTGTTGGGAGAAACATGCCAGATACACTCTCTCTCATACAACAGTATTTGAACATAAAACACCCTTTCTCTATCTCTTTCTTTACATCCATAACTGAGTGCCATACATGCCAACATTTTACAGATGAAACTCAGGAAATGTGTAGTCAAGATGGCAAGCATTATTAATGATGGAAAACACACAAGCTAGGAGAGGCTGCAGGACTTTGCTTTTGCCTGCACCTACTGAGTGTCAGAATATTAGGACGTGCAGTTTAATAGATTTATGCTGTAAAGAGCTGAGGTGTAACATAATAGCCTACAGGGTGCAGCAGTGAGAGCTAACAGCAGCTTGCTGCAGCTAGCCTGTATAACAAGATTAATAGCCTGAGAGCATGGCCTTGGAAGTTTGGAGCCTAGGAAGGATTGCTATCTCTGTTAGAGAGAATGTTATCTTTATAAGAACAAGGTTGTTGTGAACTGTGTAATCAGCTATCCTGTGTAACTGTGTTTCAGTTCTGTTCTGGGCTTTGCACTATGAAGATGTTTTTCTGTTGAATGCTTAATATATAGTTCTCAGAGAGAATTCTATGTAACATTGTAAATATCTTTATTATGCTATAGTAAAGAGAAGTACAGTAGTTTGTAGAAACAAGCCTGTGTCTGTGTGTTTATTCTCTTGCCTGGAGGATGAAAACTCTGCTATAACTTTTTTGCTGCCTGACCCTCTTGACATGGTCAGAGACTATCAGTGTGCTAATGTGACACTGAGAAGGGCAAAATTCTTCCCCTCCTCTCCCTCCCCCCATTGAATGCAAACTATTTTTGCACTTTGAACTCAGTTTGCAGCAAGGGCAGTAATCTTAGGACAAAGAGGAATTGAGAGGAGAGAGAAGCTGGGCTATTTTAAAAACAGTTGAAACAGTGGGATGGCAAAGGATTAATTGGGACTGTTCCTGCCAAATTGGGACAGTTGGACGGTATGCAATGCCTGAAGGTTCACAGAAGTTTGGTTTTGTTTATTTGATGTATATCCCACTTTCCTTCCAAAACTGGAGCTCATGGGCTTGTCTATAGAGGCAATAAAATGTAGATTAGTGTGCAGTAACAGCAATTCACAGGACCTTTACTTTGTCTCCATTTGTTTTGTTTTTTGCAAGATCGCAGGTGTGCAAAGCTATCCAAGTTTTCTGTTCAAATGGCATATCTGGAAATCAAGATGGTGGGCATGAGTGAATTACTCACGTTTGTATTCTACCCAAGTTGCCACTGCCGAACAGTATTAAAAAAAAAAAAAAAACTAAATCCAAGGTGCAGAAGTGCAATCTTCCACTTAAATAAATAAAAAGAGAGAGAGAGAGAGGCTGTTTTGTTGCCCCAGCACATGATTGCTATGGTGAAAATCAAACATGGCGGTTCTAGGCACTGTCTTGCCAGCAAGCTCTCTTTCCGTGCACATCCAACTAATCAGCTATCCACTTTGGGAATGCGCAGCGATGCAATTTGATTGTCCTAACAAGCAGGAGTGCACGTTTCCCCCACAGTCTTTAAAAAACTCGGAGAAAGTCCCAAAGTCTTTTGCAGCATAGTTTTTGTGGCTTTTGGCCCCCCTCCTTCCAAATACCATGATTCAACATGGGATTTCATTAGGACAAATAGAATTCTCCTCGAATTCCATGAAGAGTATTTTCACCCTTTAGACAAACCCCAAGACATGGAATTTCAACCAGTGTAGCTTTCCATGCCAACCCAATTTCTGGGGTCATTTCTGGGGCCATTTCTGGGGCCATCTTTACTTTCAAAGCTTGAGGGCTAAAGGGTGTGCAGTATTGGAACAGGCCCCTGTCACTGTGCCTTGTTTGCCTAGCAGCAATGAGGAGGTGATTGTGTTATAATTTAGCTCCTCTTATTAAAATATTCACCTGCTGTTTTTGGCAGAACAGGCTTTTTAAAAAAAATAAAAGACAGGAGGAAGCTAGGGTGAGCTGGTTGGTTACTCGAGCTGGATAATGTGGCCCTGCCTGACTCCAAAATTGCAAGAGAGAGGGGGCTGGGTACCTTTCGTGACTGGGCGTTCCAGCTCTAGCACTGATGGTGAACAGCCTCCTCCTCCTCCTGTTTCCTCAACCCAAGTGGTGCGTCACTGCCCAGGAATGCCATTGTCGAGGAAGGCAGGGATGTGGAAACCCCAACCATCAATTTCTCCTACTTGCTGCCTTCTCCAAATAAGTCTCTAGAATGACTCTGGAGTGATGGTGCACCCGCTATTCAAAGAAATGTCCTTTGGGACTTCATAGGATGTTTTGGTTCCTACGTTCTTTCCTCTCTTTTTTTCATGTGCTGCTTTGGCTTGGCTTGGCCACAGCCCCACATTTCCCAGCTCTCTGCGCTCCTGTGTTGTTACTGTTTTTTTTTTCCTTCTAGGGCTGGCCATACTTAAAAGGCATGGTGAAGTTTGCAGGCTCAGGAGTTGAACTGTACACTACAGTTAAACAGCAATGAGCTTGCCCATCTTATAGGCTATTATTGTACTTTTAACCACTAGGGGCAGCGTTTTGATTTCTCTGCCTCTGGTACCAAGGTTTCTTCATTTCCTAGAAAGATGAGTAATTCCAAATTCACTGGAAACCTAAAAGAGTTGGAAGGACTTCTTCTAAGGGGGCAGAGGCTAGTGCCAAATCATCTCATTCTTTGATTTCAGGCATGTTCTCTGTAGGGGCTTGCAATTTACTGTAATGGTTTTGTTTTCTTTATGGGTTGTATTGTATCGAATCCTCATCCAGCCATGGAAACCCACTGGGTGTCCTTGGGCAAGTCACACTCTCTCAGCCTCAAAGGAAGGCAAAGGCAAACCCCCTCTGAACAGATCGTGCCAAGATCCTGCCAGGAGCCCTGGTGGCGCAGTGGTTAAATGCCAGTACTGCAAGTCACCATGTTGCAAGTTCAATTCCAGAGGGCTCCAAGGTTCACTCAGCCTTCCATCCTTTCGCAGGTCGCTAAAATGAGTACCCAGCTTGTGGGGGCAATTAGCTAACACACATTGGAAACTGTTTAATGCAGTGTAGATGTGTAAATAGCTATTGCTTAAAACAATTTGTAAGCCGCTCTGATAGCCTTGTGGCTGAAGAGTGGGGTATAAATAAATAAATAAATAAATAAAACCACTCAATAGGTTCACCTTAGGGTCTTTCAAAGAGTAGAAACTATACTACTCTTAAGTCAGAAGCGACTTGAAGGCACACAGCAACAACAACAATTGCATGGGATTTGTTTCTCTCTTCATTCTTTGCCTTGCGCTTGTGGATTTTTAGCTTCTTTAAGGAGATTATTGGACATGGGGGAACATGGCAAAAAACCTGTTCCGAACCATGTCAGAAGATTGCGAGGAGAACTGAAAGGGTGACATTATCAGATGCCAGCATCCTCAGCCATTCTCAGGGCATAGTGATGCCATGGATGAGGCTTCCCTTTTTCATTGACGGGGACAAGCTGCCAATACAAAGGGATGCCTACTAATGGCCATGCTACACCCCTGGGATGCTGAAGGACGACGTCATCTGATAATCTTGCCCCTTCCTGTTCTCATCACAATCTTCTGACGTGGTTTTTGCCATGTCTGGTAATCTCCTAAGTGTTTCTTTTAATGTTGTAAATTACAGTGGTGTTCTGGCATTAGTGTTATTAATATAGTTACTACTCTTTGAAAGACCCCATCTTTCTTCCAAAGAGGACAAGATGGCGTATATGGCTTTCCCCAGCCCCGTTTGAGCCACATAACAACCTTACAAGGTAGGTGAGGCCAACAGTATGTGACTGGCCCATGAGCTTCAGGGCTGAGTGAAGATTAGAGTTCCCGGATTATATCATCCCAGGCTCTGAGATTACAGAGCCAAAATCCAAGCCCTAGGGATGGCCATATCTTTGGTTCCATGAGGAAATATTCACATACCCTCCAACATTTTACAGATGAAAAGCAAAATGTGTGTCCAGGCAATATCAGAATGTGGTCAAGAGGGCAAACTTTATTGATAAGGAAGAAGAGACAAGTGAGGAGAGGCACTATTATTCTACTTTAACTGCTCTGGTTGCCTCCTGTGGAATTCTAGGATTTGTAGTTTAGTGAAACCTAAGAGCTCTCTGGCATAGACTTCTAAATGCCCCTGCCTAAACTGCAAATCCCAGGATTCTACAAGAGGCAGCCATAGCAGTTAAAGTGGAATAATAGGGCTATAACAGTGTAGTGTGAAGCCAGCTGGTCTCTGCTTATTTTCTAACCTTTGGTTTACAGGGCAACCCCAATCACCTCTTGCCTTTCCTTCCTCCCCTTCCCCACCTGTAGGAGGCGCTGTCAGTTGTGAGTGAGGACCAGTCTATATTTGACCCATCGTTCAACACTCCGCACCTCTTGAAGACTGAGCTGCCCTCGGTGGATGACTATGGCAGCAAGGAAGGCATTGGTTTGGAGGAACCCCAGTGGCCAACCCAGGCCAACAACAGAGTCCACGTGGTGAAGCAGGAGAATGAGCAAGTCAACTGCTCCAGCAGGTCAGCCATTTGGGGTCTGGGTGGCCATGTGTGTGGAAAAACAAGTGTTGGAACGGGCAGCCTATGGCCCTTTGCAAATCTGCTCACCTTTTGGCTCTGGCCCCATCTGGAAGAGAGAGGTGCAGTGCAGACCTTAAGCTGGAAATGGTTCTCAGCCTTCTTCTAAAGCCAGGAGATTTTCAGACCGCGTTTCAGCGTGTCTAGCATGGGAGGAACTTTTGGGAGAGGGACGGCGGTCTTGCGCGGCAGGGGGGCGTTTTCGGACGCCATTGTCCCTCTCCCGAAACCATCCGTGTCACTTCCGTGAAGCTTCGGAAGCCGCAGAGCCATATTTTAATCACGGAGGTTGCCCGTGATTAAAATATGGCGCTGAGACTTCTGAAGCTTCATGGAAGTGACACGGATGGTTTCGGGAGAGGGACAACGGTGTCCAAAAACGCCCCCCTGCCGCGCAAGACTGCCGTCCCTCTCCCGAAAGTTCCTCCCATGCTAGGCACGCTGAAACACGGTCTGAAAATCTCCCCAGGCTGGGCAACAGAGGGAGGCAAAAACCAGCCATTGTTTTTGCCTCAAAATACCTTCTAGGGGTGGGTTGGGCATTTCACCATGTTTTAAGGGGGGAGGCTCTGACCATTTGGGCATTATGGGGAGACATTTTCTGGAGAACATTGAAAAAACATGTGGTTTTTTTAGTACAGAAATGGAAATCTAAGGAAATCTTGTCTACAATTGACTGGCTAATGAAATCAGTCGAAAATAAGATTCAAGCAAATCCCTCAAACCAATCAGAAAAAGACTGGTTACCAGTAACTAGTTCTTGGAAAGAAACATGGGATGTTCATGAAATATCTTTTTGGATTTAGATAGCATATGGTTAGACCTTTAGAATATAGCTGAGACAGCATCAGTTAAAGATCTTATGAAAAAAAATGAATTGTAATAGGTGGAGCAAACTTGTTGAACAAATGGGTTTAATCGGAAGCTGACAAGATTGATAGATTAATATTTCATGTTGTTTTATGGGTAAACAGTAGATGTATAAATTGCTATTGCTTAAAACAATTTGTAAGCCGCTCTGATAGCCTTGCAGCTGAAGAGCGGGGTATAAATAAATAAATAAAAGGAAGTCAACTTAAGATTCAATCATCACAACAAAAATGTAATTGAATGTGATATAGGAAATGTAAAAATTGGGGGGAAAGAGACTGTAATGAAATAATTGGTTATTCTTTTTTATAATTCAACTTTTTCTCTTTTTAATAAAAATATTTTTTAAAAAAGAAAAAAAATGTGAAAATATTGAAGAAACATTTGAAGGAATATGTGAAAGAGGGGGAGGAATTGACCCCAAGGGGCCACACAAACAGCCCGGGGGGGGGTCTGCATGTGGCCCATGGGATGCACTTTTCCCATCCTTGTTCTAAAGCATGGGTGGGCAATTGTGGGAGGCGACGGGGCTGCATGATCCCCCCATCCCCAGTAGATATTGGAGGGCTGCATCCCCCAACTTACCTGCTTCTGTTTAAAAAAAAAAAAGGAGGGTGCAAAAAAGGCCTCAAACGCCCTCTAGTGGACATCATTCTCACCATGTTTGGGGGCCTTCCTGGGACCCTAGAAGGCATTTGGGGGGGATTTTGGAACTTTTTTGGGGGGGAGGGAGAAAATCTTTTTGACCTGGAGGGAAAACGAAAATGGCTGTTGAGGAGGGTGCTGTACTTTGCCCACCCATGTTCTAAAGGCTGCACTGTTGAAAACCATTTTTCCAGCATTGCTCTGATACCCAGGGGACCGGAAGGCCCAAGAGTAGGGAGTCTGGGTCTCAACTGATGTTGCTGGATTTCAACTCCTATAATCTCTGATGACTGGAAGCCTTGGCCAGTGCTGATGGGAGCTAGAGTCCAACTACATCTGGAGAGCCACAGCTTCCCCTGCCTCTGATTTAGCTCTGTATTTTCTTCCCAGAGTTTCTGGCACATGTTTTTTTCCCCATCACTGGGGGGGATCTTTTTTGTACTGAAAAAGATGGGAACACAACCTGAGTCCTTTCATGTGCCAAATGCATATATATATTCTATCACTCAGCTGTAGTCTGTCTCCAAGGAGGAAAGGATAGGATTAGCAGGAATTGCACTGGTTGAATTATACCTTTAACCTTATTTCATTTCATTTATTTGCTGCCTTTTTTCTGAAATGGGACCCAAGGTGGCTTCCATAAAACAACAGATTAAAAATACAATCTATACAATTAAAATGTATAAAATCAGTTTAAAACATATAAAATCTAAAACATACCAGATAAAAACAAGCCCTGCTGCTTATATGTTAAAAGCCTGCTTGAAAAGAAAAGTTTTTGCCTGCTGGTGAAAAGAAATCAGGGAGGGGGCCAGCCTAGCCTCCCGTGGAAGGGTGTTGACTTGATTTGATGATCCAAAATTCAGTAGGGCAGGCTTGTTTTCACAATATGTAGATAGAGCAGGGATGGAGAAATGGGTGTTCCTCCAGTTCAGATGTCGCTGGACCTCAGCTCCTGGAGAGCAACAGTGTGGTGTAGTGGTTTGAGCATTGGACTATGACTCTGAAGACTAGGTTCGAATTCCCACTCAGCCATGGTAACCCACCGGGAAAGCTTGGGCAAGTCATATTCTCTCAGCCTCAGAGGAAGGCAAAGGTAAATACAACCCTCCTCTGAACAAATCTTACCAAGAAAACCCCACAATAGAGTCACCTTAGGGTTACCATAAGTTGGAAATGACTTGAATGCACACCAAGGGATTGTCTATATGAAGCAATAAAATGTGAATTGGTGTGCAGTAATGCCAATTTGCAGCAACTTTTATTTTATCTCAATGTGGTTTTTTTGAAGATCGTAGGCATGCAAAGCTATCTGCTTTCGCTGTTCTAATAGGTATGCCTGAAAATCAAGATGGCAGGCGTAAGTGAATTGCTTGCGTTTTTATTTACCTTGATTTGCTACTGCTGAGCAGTTTTTAAAAACCATATTCAAGGTGTGAAAGTATGACTTTTCTCTTTAACAAAGAAGCAACCAAAAAAAGACTATTTTCTCACCGTAGCACATGATTGCTACTGAAAAAAAACCCAAAATGGCGGTTCCAGGTGCTTGCCTTGCTGGCAAGCTCCACCCCATCCTCCATGCATGTCTGATCAATTATCTTCCCACTTCCACTTGTATTGGGAAAGTGCATCAATTCACGTTGCTTGTCCCAAAGATCAGGAATGCACATTTCACACTGTTTTTTAAAAGCTTCGGGGAAAGCCGCAAACACTTTCCCTGTGGAATATATGGCATTTTTGCCCCACCCCCTTTACAATATGGCAAAATGATGTGGGATCCCATTGGGATAAAAGGTATTCTCCTCAGATTCTACAAGGAGTATTTTCACCATTTAGACAATCCCCAACAAAACTTCTGAGATAATAAGAATCAAGTGGGGTGGGTGGGAAGGTGAGCTTCAACTGCTCCATTTCTTGACTTTGGGCAGCAGAGAAAGGGACAGCACACACACACACACACACACACACACAAAGAAAAAGTGAAGCTCCATTTTGTATGCTCTGGAGTCCTTTGTGGTTTATTTTCCTGCGAGTTGAGTAGCAGGAATGGGAACCGACAGTATCACTTGGTTCTCTGATAGTGAAATGGAACTGTGATTAACCCTTGGATTATTGTCATTCAACCCTTTTCTTCACTCCCACCAAAATTTTCCCTAGACACTGAAATCACAAAGCAGAGCATCTCTTGCATTTGGGAAATCTTGCGAGGTGCTCTGTGCCATGTCCTCTAAAGTTCAGGAGGACATCCTGTACAATCCAGCACCATAGAGAGTTTTTGCAATGGCAGCCAAGTTTGAGTAGCAACTGTGGTGGCAACTGCCAAATTTCTGTGGTGATATGGCCTTCCCAACACATCCCAGAAGGTCCACCCACAGGAGGCTACTGCAATACATGATCACAGCAGCAACACTGTTATATGCACAAAGATGGAAGAATTCAGATTTAGTGACTGTAGAGGAGTGGTCGGTGAAATTGACTGATTTAGTAGAAACTGATCAGTTGTCATGCTTGATTAGATAAAGGCCATTAGTGGGAACCCCTAATGGACTTTTTTCGTACAAAAGAAAATGACTTGTTGATTTTGTTGATTAGAAAGGATTGATTATGGAAAGATGAGAACTGGTGCTAATTTTATAGAGAGGTATGAATAATTACATATGTAATAAACTGTAATAAATCCTGGGATTTTTAGTATGTTGTAGCACCAGAGCTCTCTGAAACAGAAGGCTAAATATCTTACAAAACTACAAATCCCAGAATTCCATAACATTAAGCCATGGCAGTTAAAGCAATGTGAAACTGGACTATTTCTGCAGTGCAGATGCAGCCTTAATGTGATTTTTTTTTATTCCTTTTGTTCAATGATATGATAGTGATTATGATGATGATGGTGGTGATGATGGTGATGCATCAATAGGAGTATAGTGCCACTCCATTCTGCTTTGATCAGACCTCACTTTGAATACTGTGTCCAGTTCTGGGCACCACAATTCCTAAAGGATATGGACAAGCTGGAATGTGTCCAGAGGAGGGCAACCAAAATGGCTAAAGGTCTGGAAGCCATGCCCTATGAGGAGCGGCTTAGGGAGCTGGGCATGTTTAGCCTCGAGTAGAAAAGGTTAAGAGGGGACATGATAACCATGTTTAAACATTTGAAGGGATGTCATATTGAGGATGGAGCAAGCTTGCTTTCTGGTGCGCCAGAGACTAGGTCACGGAGCAATGGACTCCAACTACAGGAAAAGAGATTCCATCTAAACATTAGGAAGAACTTCCTGACAGTAAGAGCTGTTCAGTAGTAGAACATGCTGAGTGTGGTGGAGTCTCCCTCTTTGGAGGTTTTTAAACAGAGGCTGGATGGCCATCTATCAGGCGTGCTTTGATTGTGTGTTCCTGCATGGCAGGGGGTTGGACTGGATGGCCCTTCTGGTCTCTTCCAACTCTGTGATTCTATGATGATGATGGCCAGAATCCTGTAAGAGCTTATACTTAACTAAGTAATTTCTCCAGGCCTGAACTCCAAAAATCTGACAGTAACATCATTCAACTGTTACCTAACCATAACCATTTTGCATTCATAATTACTACATAGGAGATTTTCCGACGCCTCTTTCAGTGTCTTGCCACGCAAGCAGCCTCCGGAGCAGTAACGTGGCTGCTGTGCGGCAAGGGGTCCATTTTGGATGATGCCGTTTCTCTCTCGGCGGCATCCGTGACTCTTGCGGCTAGCATTGGAGGTGGCCGCGCTGTTTTTTACTCACGGACAACTTCCGTGAGTGAAAAACAACGCGGCCGCCTCCAATGCTAGCTGCAAGAGCCACGGACGACGCCGAGAGAGAAACGGTGTCGTCCAAAATGGACCCCTTGCCGCACAGCAGCCTCGTTACTGCTCCGGAGGCTGCTTGCGTGGCAAGACGCTGAAAGAGGCATCTGAAAATCTCCTTAGTCATGATTTTGACGCTATTGCCATAATCATAACTCCAACCTACTTTACTGGGCATCAGCTGCATGAGAAGGGGAGTTATTCTGGCAATGATCAGAGCATGGTTGAATTATGTTTTTGTCAGGTTGGGGGGGGGGCAGGCCAGGAGACTTTACTTAGTTAAGTATAACCTGATACAGAACTCTGGCCTGGGCCTAAACTGTATAGGGCTTTATAGGTCATAACCAACAGTTTGACTTTTACTGTGAAAGCTGATAGGATGAAAATCAACTCCTTTGAAATGTGGTACTGGGAGAGAGTTCTACAGATACTGTGGGCTGCTAAAACAAAAGAAATCAATGGGACCGAAAGCAAATCAAGTCTGAACTCTCCCTAGAGGCCCATGAAGACTAAACTGAGACTGTTGTACTTTGTCCATATTATGAGAAGGCATGATTCCCTAGAAAAGACAAGAATGCTTGGTAAGCTAGATGGAAGTAGGAAAAGAGGAAGACCACATTCCAGATGGATAGCACTCCATCAAGGAAGCCACAGCCCTGAGTCTGCAAGAGTTGAGCAGGGCTGTTGATGACAGGATGACTTGGAGGTCTCTCATTCATAGGAGAGATTATCAGACGCAGGAAATACAGCATTATAATGTTGAAATGAGACCACAAAAGGAGTTCCTTATCACACAACATCATGCCCCAGCCTTCTGCAAGTGTTCTGCCACTGGTAGGAGGGCATTCTTTTTTATTGGCAGAGAGATGCCACCAATTGATCTACCATAGCATCCCCCCTCCGGGATTTGCCTGTGTGCGAAAATGTGCCCCATTCTGCTGGCATGATTACATTGTCAATGAGCAGTCCCCACCAGAACACTTCCTGGTGAAATCAGGAAAACTAGGTGATGTATGCTCTTTTTATGAACTTCCCCATCTTGCTTGCAAGTTTACAAGTGTGTTTCAGTGCTTGTGTGTTCATTTTGTTTGGTAATGTTGGTGTTTTTGGAGTTTTAAGCATGCTCGCAACTTCTCACAAGAATCACCAAAATCTCGTCCATGGAAAAATGTGGAAGTGAGCAGTGCGAGTGCTCGTATTGCCGGATTTCAGGGGCATATTTGTCTCATGATTACAGCAGCGTGCGAAAATAAGTGTTATTATGCCAGGATACTAACGCTGTAAAATATAGTGCCAAAAGAATGTTTTTTAGACCCTCGTCTGATAATCTTCAAGGTCTCCATAAGTCAAAACTGACTTGATGACAGTTAACAACAAACAAACTGGCAGCCCTTCCCTGGCTCTGCTCTAGGGCCTCTGAGGGTGGCCTTGAAGAAGTATGCCCCCTTCTTGCCTTCTCACCCTAGCCATATAAGTAGCTGCTGAACATATCTTCTACTAAAGTTTGTGGCTGCTCTCACAAAGCCACAGGAAACAGCTCACTTCCCCTTAGCCAAATAGCTTGTATTAGTATCCTGGCATCAAGAAGGGGGATCTGATGCAAAGAGGTCAGAGTAATTCAGAGCAAGGCTTCTTTAGTGTAGGGAGTTGGCCCTGCTGGCTAGGACTGATGGCAACTGTAGTTTGTATCTGGAGACCCCCATGCCAGGGAGGACAGATTGTTAAAACCTTCAGAAAGGCAAACTGAGGATAGGGAGAAGGAAAACGGAATTTGGAAAAGTTATTTAAAATTGACTTTGTTTTTTATTACTCATTGTATTATCTGGGAAGTAATTAACTGCTGTTATTTGCTATATTGTTTTCAAAGTGCCCTGTTGCATTGTTCTTGTCATTGTGTGCCTTCAAGTCATTTTCTGACTTGTGGCCACCCTATCACAGGTTTTTCTCGGCAAGATTTGTTCAGAGGGGGCTTGCTTTTGCCTTGCTCTGAGGCCAAGAGAGTGGGACTTGTCTAAGGTCTTGTCTAAGGTGGGTTGTCTAAGGTGGGTTTCCATGGTCAAGTGGAGATTTGAACCCTGTTCTCCAGAATCTTAGGACTTTATCAGATGTGCAAATGTAGTGTCATAACAACACCCAATGAATGTGAAAGGGTGCCTGTTTTGCACAATGTCATGCTTTTGCGATTTTGTGTAGTCAATAAGGAGTTCTTTTTTGTTGCTGGGCCAAGCCATCAATTGATCAGCCATGGCATTTTTTTCACATAATAGCAAGCATGTGAAACTGTGCCCTGTTCTGCTGGCACAATTCCAGTGTCAATGGGTAGTCTCCGCCAGAACACTTCCGGGTGAGAATGCAAAAACTAGCTATGGGACACTCTTTTTATGAACCTCCCTATTTTGCAGGCAAGTTTTTAAGTGTGTTTCAATGCTTGTGTGTTTTTGTTTTTTAATTTAGCTGTTTTTTTACTTTTAAATGCTCTCGTGTCTTCTCGTGAAAACTGATGAGATCCCATGCACCCAGCAACACAGAAGAATGGGGCTGTTTTGGGGCTGGGTGTTATCAGTACGCTGATGACACCCAGATCTATTTCTCCTTGTCCCGATCATCGGCCTCGAATTCTGATGGTGTCTCTCCTCTTAATGACTGTTTTAAAGCAGTAATGGGCTGGATGAGGAAAAACAGATTGAGATTAAATCCGGACAAAATGGAGGTGCTCACGGTAGCGGCCCTGAAACCAGGAGTTGGGTTGCAACCTCCAGTCCTGAACGGGGTCACACTCTCCATTAAGAATGTGTTCACAGTCTGGGGGTCCTCCTTGATTCATCGCTTCAGATGACTAGTCAGGTGAATGCGATGGTCAGGAGCGCTTGTTATCAGCTTCGGCTGATACGCCAGCTGCACCCTTTCCTGGAAGTAAGGGACCTCGAGATTGTGGTGCATGCACTGATAACCTCTTGTCTAGATTTCTGCAATGCGCTCTACATAGGGTTACCCTCATGCTTGGTCCGGAAACTTCAGTTGGTACAAAATATGGCAGCCAGAGTGGTGTCGGGAAAATCTCAGAGAGACCATATAATTCCAGTATTGAAATCTCTCCACTGGCTGCCTATCCGTTTCTGGGCCCAGTATAAGGTGTCAGTTATTACTTTTAAAGCCCTAAATGGCTTGGGTCCAACGTATCTTCAGAACCGCCTCCTCCCATACAATCCTCCCCGTGCACTCCAGTCCTCTAGGAGGAATTTGCTTCAGCCACAAAAATCTAGGCTGTCTGCAACCTCCTAGAGGGCCTTTTCGGTAATTGTCCCTAATTTATGGAATGGCCTGCCGAACGAGATCCATCAGATGATGAGCTTGAGTAGCTTTAAAAAAGCACTAAAGATGGATCTCTTTTGGCAGGCCTTTCCTGATTAGATCCTGGCCTCAGGAGCTTGCATCTCCTGGCTTTTTAAAATCACGTATATATATATTTTTAATGTGATTTTAGTTAGATGGTTTTAATTTTATATTGTTTAATGTCTTTTTATGGGGGAGAGTGGGGGTGGGTAGTGCTTTTAGTCATTATTATAATGTTTTAATTGTTGGAAGCTGCCCCGATTGTTTTTAGCAGAGGGGCAGGGTATAAATAAATATTATTATTATTATTATTATTATTATTATTACTTTTTCACGCTATTACAGCAATGTTTGATAAAAAGGGTTATTTTGCCAGCACACTAATGGTTTAGAATATGGGGGCAAAGAAACATTTTTAGAGGGTCATCTGATAAAGTCTATAGTCCAATACTCAAACCACTATATCATGCTGGCTCTCTCCTTTTGCATTACCCATTACCTTTTTGGTTACTTTTTGTTACATAAAGAAAAGATAGTACCGTACCTAAGAACTGATAAGAAGGTGGGATCAAAGTTCCAAAAAAGTTATGTTAAAAAGATCCTAAAAATATGATCAACGGTTTGTCTAGAAGGGCTCTTTACCCCATCGTGTATCCACCTTAGAGCCCTAAAGTCCATATGATGCAGAGCTTTTGCCCCATTTTGCTCCTGGACAGTCCTCACGACACCTGGGGCAAAGATGGAGGGAAGGTGGGGTAAAGCCCATTAAATCGGTACACCAAAATACCTGGGGAAAACCCATCTCATTTTTTAAAAAATGATCAGGCCCTGTAGGACTGCAGGAATCCATACTGGCACACCTCTGCCATCCATGTTGCACAACCCAAAGCCAGACAGGAGGCCCGCAGCATGTGACCAAGGCTGGTCACATGCAGGGAGGCTTGATCATATGGTGCATGCCCCCTTCCTGGCTGCGGAGAGTGCGACACGGAAGGCAGTGGAAGCTGCAGAGATGGGCTGGTGTGTCCGTGGTGTGTCCATCCCTTTTCATGCAGGTAATGGAGAGGCAATGGGCTTGATCCTGGGCCAGAATATGCCAGTGGGAAGCAGGATGAAGCCAAAGAGCCTTACCACACTCCAAAGAAAAGCAGCAAAGCATCAAGAATGTTCCGTCTTCCCTGCTGCTTTATCACGTGGTATCAGCATTCTTCCAGCATTCTTTTGTTCTCATCCTATGGGGAACAAAGGTAAAACTGCATCTTTTTGCAAACAGATTTTTCTGGTTAGCAAAAGGACACAGTTTTACCTCGTTCCCTGCTGCTTTGCTGCTTTTTTTCAGAGTGAGGTAAGGCTCAAAGTGTAATTTAGAATCATAGCCTTTGAAACTTTTAAAAAAGCAACTAGAAAACATTAATTGTTATATCAAAAATAACTTTGTTTCCACTTGTTACATAACTTTTAAAATATGAATTCATTGTGCACTCATTCCCACCCACTCCAGTAACTCATCATTACATTACTTGTAATTTCTAAGGTCTGGAGAAAAATACAACTGTTGTGGGTCTGAGTTAGTGAATGTTAAGAGATGAAGAAATCAGTATGTGTGTATGTGTGTGTGTGGGGGGGATAATATTTATGGATGCATTTCAATTTACAGGACACATATATCCTGCTTTTCAACTCAGGGCAGTTTTCAGAGGAGAAGTACAGTAATACAGAGTAGTAAACCTAGTAGTGGTTATAGCAGTAATCTCTCAAATTACAAGTAACCATATAAAAACAATAGCTACAACAACAGTAAATAGTAGATAGTGTCAGCATTCAGCTATCGTGATAAACTATGTCTTATCACAACAGAACAAGCCTAATCCCTGCCCTTACACAACATACACACTGTTTCAGGAGTGTTTCCATATTTGATTCACCAGGGCTTCCATTTTTGTTTCCGCTTCCATTTTTTTTATTCACCAGGGCTTGTTATGTCATCTGAATCTGAGGAATTATATTTGATCTTCAGTACATTGTTAGCTGTTTCCATTATTATTGGACTGTTCTTGTACTGTCAGGGAGGGAAAGAGATGCTCATGGGCCAAAATAACTGAGATGGCTTTGGATAAGGTACATCAGGGTTTGGGTGGGTGTTGCTCCACTTCAGGCAACAAGGCCATGTGATCCTGTCGAATAAAGAAAACATGTCTCACAGATGTCTTCTTATTGTCACTGGTGAAATGCTGGAATAATATGTAGTTTGAACAGAGCAAACTTCCAGTCCTCAAGGATAACTTCTAACTAGTTGACCAATGGAACTCCTGTCTCATCCCCATCAGCAGACAATCTCCCGTGGACTGTAGTGTGACCCGGAGGAGCAAGGCAGGAGGTGCAGTCGATCCATCCCAGATTTCCTATCCAGGTGGATACAACAACCAGCGTAGCAGCCCTCCTGTCAACCCTCCCAGTGAGGAGAAGAGAGTCATCGTCCCAGCAGGTTGGTACAAGATGATTCTAGGCTGCATTAATAGGAGTACAGTGTCTAGATCAAGGGAAGTAATAGTACCACTGTATTCTGCTTTGGTCAGACCTCATCTGGAATACTATGTACAGTTCAGGGCATCACAGTTCAGGAAGGATACCGAGAAGCTGGAATGTGTCCAGAGGATGGTGACCAGTATGGTGGGAGGTCTGGAAACCATGCCCTATGAGGAGCGGCTTAGGGAGCTGGGCATGTTTAGTCTGGAGAAGAGAAAGTTGAGAGGTGACATGATAGCCATGTTTAAATATTTGAAGGGGTGTGTCATACTGAGGATGGAGCAAGCTTGTTTTCTGCTGCTCCAGAGACTAGAACATGGAGCAATGGGTTCAAACTACAGGAAAAGAGATTCCACCTAAACATTAGGAAGAACTTCCTGACAGTAAGAGCTGTTCAGAAGTAGAATACACTGCCTCGGAGTGTGGTGGAGTCTTCTTCTTTAGAGGTTTTTAAACAGAGGCTGGATGGCCATCTGTCAGGAATGATTTGATTGTGTATCCCTGCATGGCAGGGGGTTGGACTGGATGGCCCTTGTGGTCTCTTCCAACTCTATGATTCTATGATTCTTCCTTTTTTTTACTCTTGCTGGGTGTTAGCCCAGAGGTTAATACATTTGAGTGGAGTACTTGTGGCTCTCTAGATGTTGTTGGCCAAACTACAGCCAAATATAGAGGTACTCTTGGTCCCAGATAAGGGAGTGCATCCTACAGAGAGGTCATATGGTAAAAATTAGTCCCTGTCCTCTACACAACTGTTCACTTGTAGAGTCCAATCCACAGTCTTAAGGCTTTGACCAATAAAAACTTTATGGCTTTAAAAAGCCAACACAACTCTTGCTCTCCTCATTTTCTGCATAACATACACTTCTTAAAGGGTTCTGGAGAAATCAAAAGCTTCCCCTGTCCTACTGTAGAGTTTGAAATTTCTGAAACCTTACCTCTTATTACAGTAGCTATATAGAATCAGACCCCCATATCTGTGGAACCAGTATCTGCTGTTTCATTTATCCACAGGACACACAAACAAGGAACACATACCATAGAGTCTTCCTAGAAAATGCTTAGAGGGGCATCCTCTCTAGACATTTTTAGGTCCTCCAGGGCAACTCTATGTAACCAGAAGTTTCATTATTTTCAATGACACTCGCTGTTATCTGCAGTTTCTGGTATCTGCAGTAAGTCTGGGAACCGAACCTGCACGGATACTGGGGTTGAATGTATCTCCAAATCCCTTGATACCAGAATGTCTTTCATTTTAACAACTTTGTAATTTACATAGCAACATCCTTGTGTTGTTTGGTCCTTACCCCAATACTTGTATCTTTCCAACAGACCCCAGCGTGTGGACTCATGATCATGTCCGTCAGTGGCTGGACTGGGCAGTGAAGGAGTATGGCCTCCTGGACATTGAAACAAGCCTCTTCCAGCATGTGGATGGCAAGGAACTGTGCAAACTTGGCAAGGAAGGCTTCCTACGTCTCACCACACCTTACAATGCAGACGTGTTGCTGTCTCACCTCTCTTACCTGCGCCAGAGTAAGATCCAAGGCAGGATTGTGGTTGGACCAAAATTCCATCCTTGGACACTAGGATTGGGGTCAGGGAGACACAGGGTGCCCAGTTATTTTATTTTTTTACTTGCTATCTGATACCCATAAACTCATGGAAATGGCCATTTTAGCTAAGCTAACATGACTGAATTTCATCACTGCAAATGAAGTATTTCCTCCATCCGGACTTGTTTTTGTTTTGTTTTTTTAAGTTCCCTCCATATGATATAAAACACTAGCCTGCAGACAGTGTGGTATAGTGGCTTGAATCTTGGACTAGGACTCTGAGAGACCAGGGTTCAAACCCAACTCAGGCATGAAACCCCACTGGCTGTCCTTGGACAAGTGCCAGTCTCTCACCCTCAGAGGAAGGCAAAGGCAAACTTCCTCTGAATAAATTATGCCCACAAAGCCTGATGATAAGTTCACCTTAAGTCTTTTGATTTGAAGGCACACAACAACAATATCCATTTACTGCTGGTCACATTTATGTCTCATCTTTCCTCCACTGAGCTCATGGCAGTATAATACAGCTCCCCTGCAGGCCACTTTATCTTTATAACAACCTTGAGAGATCATGACTGGTCCAAGATCATTCAGGGGTTTCATGATTCACTGAAGACTAGAACTTGGATCGCTTAAATCCCTACCCTCTAACCACTATATCACACAGTATCTCATCATCTTGCTCACACTGGCTCATCAGATCAGCTTCAGATCTAATGTGCTTCCTAACCTGGAGGAGAATGCAAAGGAAGGCACTCTTTGCAATGAGGCAGCTAAGAGCCATTATGGTGTCATTTGAGTATTGTTGGTGTAGAGACTAGGGTTCGAATCCCTGCTCATTCATAGATATGCCTTGGACAAGTCACACACTCTCAGTCTCAGAAGAAAGCAACGGCAAATGTTCCCAGAATAAATCTTGCTAGGACAAGACCATAATGGGGTCATCTTAGGGTGGCCATAAGTCGGAAACAACTTGAAGGCACATGACACAAGCAAAGCACTAGCACATCAGGAAACCCTGTCTTACTATCCCGACCTGGTTTTCTCCCAGTGTTGGGAGAATCACAACACCTGCCCTCTATGGACCAAATTTGGGGGTCACTGCATTGAAGCAAAAGCTATTCACACCTGCAGTCTAGCAAGAGTGGTGCCACATGACATATGAAGCAGCTGCCTTTTCGTACAGATGAGTCAGGTGACAGATTCATCTAGTTTAGAATTGTCTCCTCTGGGCTACAAAGTCTATCCAGGGTCTCAAGCACAGGTGGATTTTCTTAGCTTTAATTTCTAAGATTGCATCTCAGAGGTAGACCACCTGCTTTGCATGTAGAAGGTCCTAGGTTCAATCCCAAGCACTGTTACCCAAATTGTGTGGGGTCTGTGAGGATCCCACTAGTGTCCAAATATTAATATGGGGAATATTTAATTGGCTCAAATATGGCAGCGAGAGGATGGGTAATGACAGGATATTTTTGACCTATGTGTACCAGTAGTAACAGAGGAGACTCTAAGCCAAAACGTACAATTAAATGGTCTTTATTGGAAATTAATAGTAACAGCATTCACGCAAACACTCAGGCTTCAGACACTCACACAAGGCTATTGAAGATAGTGGGAAGTATTTGGATAGAGGAACAGAGTAAGGGGATTGTGGGTTATACTATACTGGTCCTGTAGAGCTGAGATCACAAAGTAAACTGTCAGAAAGGATGTCTGAAAGGCAGAGTGGTGACATGAACTGTTGTGAAGTTGAAAGGCAAGGGATTCATGCATACTTGGGTGGTGGTTTAAGGTGATATTTATATGTGATAATTCCCCTGAAGGGATGGGATTTTGAGTGGAATGCAATGTTTCTTGGAGTTTCCCAACTAGGACTAGACAAACGGTGCTCCGGAAGAGCTAACCATTGTTAATGGTCGATGTGCTTAGAACTGAATAGGAGCAGGCAAGATCTATTAATGGAGTGGAAGGGCAGAGGAAGAACTCATTTTACAAGCATCAAGGACTCTGCTATCGTTGAGTGGATTAGTGAATGACTCACCTCCAGGTGTTAACTCTGACATGACTATTTGTTTGGGGAATTTCCAAAAGTTATAACTAATTTCACTTGGTTATATATGACTCCAGCCTTGGTATCTGGAGGTCCCTGGCATACCTGCTAAACATGTAGAAGGCCACATCAAGCCAAATTATTAAATATTGCCAATTATGTGATATTCCAAGACGGGGGGCTATCAGGATAGGTAACAGCACTTACCAATTAAAGTTATCAGGTAGCAGCCATGTAATGGGAAAGAACCTTCACATTCAAAATAGGCAATATTAGGAAGTCTGAGTAAATACTCTTTTTTGGCATAAGGCTGCTTCTTATATCCCCCAACCAACCTGAAAAGCCATGTGGAAATGGAGTGGGGGTGGGGAGCTGTTGCCACAAAACCACCACCTCTGGACCCTGGATTTGCAAACGAAACCACCGTCCATGACTGACCAATGACTAACGTATCCCCTTATTCACCAAAGCCTGCCCTAACAATAGACAAAGTGAAGCAGCCACCTCAAGTGGCAAATACAGGGTGGGGGGTAGAGGAATACTGATGATTTATTGGAAGACAGAGCTGTGTGTGGGTCATCCCGAACTTCCAATTCAAAACTGCTGCCCTCAGAGTCAGGCCTGGTTTAAGGAATTTTGGGCCCCCCTGCAATGCTTTATTTTGGGGGCCCCATATGTTTATCTCAGGTCAATGTAACCTAACTCAACCGAAGTTATTCACAGTACAGGATATTCAGATTATTACTAATAATGTTTTTGTAGGAGGAGGATTACTACGGGGGGGGGACCCACAGTGATGGGGCCCCCTGTGGATGCTGATGCCACTGGCGCCTTAAACTGGCCCTGCTCGGAGTGGAAGAAGTTGTCCTATTGCCAGCACTGGAATGTCAATTTCCAGTCATGTTGGCTTCTGTAGAGGTGAAAATGTCATATTGTCACCTGCTTTAATTAGTGGTATTCTGCATCTTTACTATTTTGTAAAAACATACATGGAAATATGCAAAATTCAGCTCTTACTGTCTTACTGGAACAATGGTCTGAATCGGTGTAAGGTCGCTTCTCATGTTCCTGTCCCCATACCCTACTCCGGTTCCCTTCCTCTCCTTTCTGGTACAATATTGTATGGTATGAACTACTCATACACTTAGCCACTAGTCTTTGGGTTTGTTTGCACCAATGGGGAAAACGTACATCCACAATGCATTTTTCTGGTCCACACGACTCCTTTAATGCCACACTCACCATAGCAGTATTGGAGTTTTCCACCACACATGTCCCTCAGGTAAACTAGCACTGGGATAAAAGGGTGGACCTACAATGATCACATGTGCTATACTTTGAAGTAATTTTCAGCCAAACGACCATGAATTGAAGCAGGTGACAATATGACACTAGGAAGAACTTCCTGATGGTAGAGCTGTTGAACAGTGGAATGCACTGCTTGGGGGTGTGGTGGGGTCTCCTTCTTTGGAGGTTTTTAAACAGAGGCTGGATGGCCATCTGTAGAGCATGCTTTGATTGTGTGTTCCTGCAGGGCAGGGGGTTGGACTAGATGGTCCTTGGGGTCTCTTCCAACTCTATGATTCTATGATACTTCCAAGAGGGTGCCATCTTTTCCTTTGCCCCAGGAAGCAAAATGTCTTGGTCCAGCCTTGCTAATCACTTCTCTGTTTTTTCTGTCCCCACAACAGACAGCCCCACCTTCACATATCCATCTGCACCAGTCATTACACAGCAACCTCCCCCACCTCCCCCGAGGGCCCAAGTCAAAACGGGTGAGTTAACACTGCAAAGCTGTTGCCTCTAGCAAAAACGTAGGGGCATTGTGTAGGATTTGAATGTTTTTAGGCCAGTAGTTGCCCTGAACCATCCTGAAGGTCTTATTGATTACATTCTTTGCTGTCCCATATACTGTGATCCTCAAAAGTGTTTGTTGTTAATGCCCTTAACTGAGAATTCCTCCAAGTCCCTTAGATGTGGGGGTTACCTATACGAGCCCCCTAAAAATGGAGTGCTCTGCAGTAATGGCATTTTGCAGCTGCTGCAACCTTTCTTAACTGTGTTTTGGCCCACAAAAGCTTTGCATGCCTGCCAGTCAAGATGTTGGCAATGAGTGAATTATTCGTGTTTTTACCTACCGGTACTGTAATCTGCTGCCATGAACATGTTTATTCTCTCTCTCTCTCTCTCTCTCTGCATGCCTTTCTCTACTTGCTTCTTCTTCCCATTCTTGTTGCTGCTGTACTTCACACTGTTCACAGCTGCCATTGTCTACAGTTGAATGAAAAGCTCTAGCTAGGATGGTGGTGGTGGGAGACATCAAAAGAAAGAAACAACAACCCTGTCCCATATTGGTTTAAAACACCAGTTTACAAAGCACTATTGTGTCTTTAGTTAAAAGCTTTCTCTTCTGTTAAAAGCTGCTTCTGCCTCAAATTGCTTCCTGTTCAACATGGTGCAGCTATCATGCTGAATTTCTTCTGAATTCGTTTCTCTTCCCTACATTGGTTGGAGAAGCATTTTTCTTCTGTAATTACACAGCTTAACCAAACTAATCATAGTAAATGTTACATGCCCTCAAATATACAATCCTCTCCGCCATCCCTTTGTTTTCCAAGACTGGGCTTTTGAACCTTGCTGTGGACATTGCATTTTACCCATGAAATGGCACCTTTGCCTAAATTGGACAACTTTTCCTCTCTTTTGGCACAGAATCTCCCTATGAGGAAATCCGGCGAAGCAGTTGGGGCAGTGGCCCTATCAGCACAACCTCCAAAGGTACCATGCATTCCCCAGAAGGGATATTGAGAAGGGTCCAGTTTTAATTTCTCTCCTTGGGTTGAGTTGACATCAGGCTTGTAATGGAAAAATAATTCAAATAGACATTTTTTTATTAGGAGGTACAATGACATCATCTGCCACTACCTCAGGTTTCCTGTCAATTCTAAATTTAACTGCAATCCTTATAATAGCTGGGAGGGGATGGATGATCTCTGGGACTATATATTATTGTGATTTAACCCAGTTGCAATCCAAAGTTGGCTTGATTTTGAATGAGTACAGTTGTCCCTTCACATTCGCTGGGGTTTGGTTCCATGACCCCGCGTGGATACCAAAATCCATGAATACTCAGTCCCATTGAGTATAGCAAAATAGTGTCCCTTATATAAGATGGCAAAATCAAGGTTTGCTTTTTGGATTTTTTTAAAATAATATTTTAAAGACGTGAATACTTAAATCCGTGGATACCAAATCCGTGGATACAGAGGGACAACTGAAATTGAGCCCTGTGAGTTTGACAAAGACCTGCTGTTTGTGGAGAGGACACTTTGTAGAGCTGGTTTATTGATGTGCATCAGTAAAGGTCCTAAACCTTTTGGACTGTCCTTGAGTGTATTGCTATGGGGCTTGTTAATACAGGTGCCTGTGCTTCAAAAGTAATCACTGCTCCTTGAGTTCATTTAAGTCATGAACAGAATGTCTATGGGTGCTGTTCCAGAAGAAAAAGTGTTCTGTTGTTATTTTCTTATACTCTATAGCTATATACAAACAGAGGAGTGGAGGTGTTTCTGTCAAGGAATACCTATCACAATGGCTTATATGCTACCTCCAGGATGAGAGGTAGTTTATCCCTCAGTACCAATTCCTGAGGACTGACACTGAGACAGAATTAATTTCTTTGACCCTGCTGGTAGGCTTCCACTTGGCCAATATGGGAATGTCATGAACGGTCTTCTTTAAACTCCCCAAGCAAACAGCTTCAGATTTAAAACAGTAAGCTTTATTACTAGATAGAGTTCCTGCAGAGTTCCTAGTTCAACGTTGTTGCTTAGAATGAGGAACAAAAGGAAATACAGAAATATAAAAGTATTTACAAACAGTCAAGCATGCCATGGCTTCCATCCATTGGTCAGTTTAAACCTTTTATATTCCTTTTCTCACCTGTTACCCCCCCACACACACACCTTTGTTATTTTGAATTCTTTACCATTTGGCCTGTTTCCAGCCATGCCAGTTGTTCACTCCATTATTGATTTAAGTTGATAGAATCATAGAATCACAGAGCTGGAAGAGACCACAAGGGTCATCCAGTCCAACCCCCTGCCATGCAAGAATACACACTCAAATCATTCCTGAGAGATGACCATCAGCCTCTGTTTAAAAACCTCCAAAGGAGACTACACCACACTCCGAGGCAGTGCATTCCACTTCCAAACAGCTCTTACTGTCAGGAAGTTCTCCCTAATGTTTAGGTGTAATCTCTTTTCCTGGAGTCTGAACCCATTGCTCCTTTACCATTACAAAGGGGGGCAATTCATGGAAGCAATGCAACTTTCACACAGGCAGAGGCAAAGCAATGCTACCTTGCATGTATCAAATGGTGGGGTGAATGGCAGGAATGACCTATTCCTGGCAGGGAAACAGTATGCCAGACTAGATTCGGGCATTTGCTGCCAGAAGCAAACAAGAAGATGGCAACCCCTTCCATTTCATGTACTAAAACTGCTCATTTTGGCGACTGAATCTTCCTCAGCACTAGTACTAGGAGATCATAGAATCATAAAATCATAGAATTGTAGAGTTGGAAGAGACCACGAGGGCCATCCAGTCCAACTCCCTGCCACGCAGGAGAAAAAAAAAAAAGCACCTGGTATTCCCAGGCGGTCTCCCATCCAAGTACTAACCAGGCCCGACCCTGCTTAGCTTCTGAGATCAGACGAGATCGGGCGTGTTCAGGGTGGTGTGGCCGTAGACACATCCTCTATCGTACCTGAAAGCAGCAGAGTAGGTGGTATAGACCAAGCACATATAGCACATGGCTTTCTCCTTCAGGGCCTTGGTGCTGCCTCTGTGCATCTGCCACCTGAGGCAGCTGCCTCACTTTACCTAATGATAGAGCTCACCTTGACCAGTTAGGTTTTTAGTCTATGCCAGCCAGACTCTTCTTATGACTTCTGCCAGAGGGGGAAACGGGGCAGATGGTTAAATTAAGCAATTTTAGCATAGAAACATTTGCTGCTCTCGTAATGCTTAATTTTCTTCTACCTTTAAGGTTCCCCACCACAGATCCAGAGTGTGGGTCGAACTCCTGATTCAACACGTGTTGCACCAGGTACATTTCCCCACAAAAGAATTTCCACCATTTCCTTCCTAGGGATTGCCAGCTTTTTTTTTTAAGCCCCTGCTCCTGTGCCTTTAACAGCATCATGATCTGTAAACATTGGTGGCTGCTTCTGTATATCACATTTCCATGCTCAGAACAACTTCACCCACTACATGGGAGGGAAACAAGTGTTTCTCCCATTGTTGAATTATTGTTCTCATCATCCCTCATTACTGGCCAGACTGGCTAAGGCTGATGGGAACTTGAGTCCAACAATGTGTGTAGAGGAAAACGTTCCTCAGCTTTGACATTCTGCTTTCTGTAGATCAAAGTGTTAAAGAAACAAGAGCAAACTGAGCTGGTTTGTTTTCCTGGTCAGATGACAAGTTGGTCTTTTTTAATGGTACTGCAGGCTTTGTGGAATAGGGGTGCAGTGATGGTGGTAAAGTATTCTTAGAATGGCCTCAAAGTAGTATCTTTTGCTCTTGTAGATGGTTGAAAAAGGAAAGGCTAGGGTGGCCACTTCCACATCACTAAGCAGAGGACAAAAGACACAGATTTGCATAAAATGTGTGTGTGCTAATGTATATGTACAGAGGCACGCTAAGAAAGAATTACAGGTTGTCCACCATATCCATGGAGGATACATTCCTAGACTTACCATTTATAAGTGAACCCACAGATAATAGCAAACCCTGTTAAAATAAAGGACATCTGGTACAAACATACCATAGAGATGTGTTGGAGGACCTAGCAATTCCTAGAGAAGGCACCTCTCTAGGCATTTTCCAGCATGACTCTCTAGTATGTGTCCCTATTTTTTCAGCCATGGATAATCAAAACCATGGATTTCGTTCCGCGGATACTGGGAGTGACCTATACTAAACAGAAAGACAATATGTCTCCTCATAATGGGGAAACTATTAACTCAGTGGATTTTGTACCTGCTCCATCCACTGTCCGGGTTTTGCTAACTGTGGAGGGGCAACATCAACGCTATTGCTCATCCTTGTTCAAGTTCTTTATATTTAAAGGAGGCAGGAAAAAACAAAAGAATCTTTTAAATAGAAGATGACTTCCATTAAGGAACTGTCCTCTGCGAAGTAAGACTTGTGGCCAACCTGGGTAGGCCAGGAGTAGGGTTGCCAGAGAGAAAACTGAAGAAGGCTCCTGCACCTTTAATGGTTGCATAGAAGAGGGAATTTCAGCCAGTGGTGCTTATCATGCAAGCAACACCTGCTGATATTTCCTCTCCTACACAACCATTAAAAGGACAGGAGCAGCGTCCATTATTTTACCTGTCAACTCAATGTCAATTTTACCTGTCAACTGAAGGATTTGTCTGTCTACCTGTGCTTCTGTCATGCTGCTTTTATATATGCATAGACTTTTTCTGTCTAAAGATACATTCAGTCATGTGAGACCAGCTTGTATTCTGAAGTAGTGCAAGGGTGTACCACCTCCATCAGAGGGATGCTCAGACTCTAAGTAAGGCATCCCATGTATTGAGAAGAGCAGTAAGGCATTCCAGGTGTTGGGAAGAGGCAGAACTGTAGATGGGAAGAGGATCTTTGAGTGCATTCGACTCTAGTCCCTCTCTGATTCCCTTCTCATTCTCACCAGATCCATACCAGGTCCTGGGACCCACCAGCAGCCGCTTAGCAAACCCAGGTGGGTCCAAATGTCTCTTATTTTGGGAAGGGATGGGGGGTACATGTAGAAGAGCTTAGGAAGACTACTTCTTTTCCATGCAGAGAGGGATGGGGATAAGCCCTACCTGTTGAATTTTTGCCTGTCATGCTGCTGCTTAAGATCAGGAGGTGATGGGGTCAGTAGCAAATATACATGCAGAGGCAATAAGTCCAGCCATCCTAGCCAAGCCATCTTTTATACACCAAGCACAAGCAAAAGGGGAAGAATGGAGGGGGGGAGTTACATGCAAGCCTAGTTACATTGATCTGCAGTGATCTTCTCCAGCTTCCTGCCCTCTACATGTGTTGGACTACCAATCCAGAATCCCTCAAGCAAACTGAAAGATGTAGCCCAACACATCTAGAAGGCACTCATTAGGGGAATGTTGATGGTTCTCAAACTTGGGGTCCCCAGATGTTGTTGGACTTGAGCTCCAGCCAGCATGGCCAGTGGTTAGGGATTCTAGAAGTTGTCATTCAAAATGTGCAAGTAATCCAAGGTTCAGGATCACTAGCCTTTTTTCCTTATCCACTCTGACCAGTCCAGTGGTTGATCCGTGTCACATATGTTCCTCTCTCTATCCGCTGGCAGTAGTAAGGCTTAAGCAGATGTGAATTCATTTGCCCTGCCCTGCTACAAACGGATGATAACTCAAGTTCTTGTCTCCCTGGCAGGCAGTGGACAGATCCAGCTGTGGCAGTTCCTCCTGGAGCTGCTGTCAGACAGCAGCAATGCCAACTGCATCACTTGGGAAGGGACAAACGGCGAGTTCAAAATGACGGATCCTGATGAGGTGGCACGGCGATGGGGCGAGCGCAAGAGCAAGCCCAACATGAACTATGACAAGCTGAGCCGGGCACTGCGCTATTACTATGACAAGAGCATCATGACCAAAGTTCATGGCAAACGCTATGCCTACAAGTTCGACTTCCAGGGCATCAACCAGGCTCAGCAGGGGCAACCTGGAGAACCTGCCCTGTACAAGTATCACCACACGGACTTACCCTATCTTCCTTCTTACCACCAGCAGAAGGTGGGCTTCAGCTTGGGCCACACCAACCAGATGCCCACCTCCTCCACCGGCTTCTTTGGGGCACCTTCCTCCTATTGGAATTCCAGCAGTGGAAATATCTACCAAAGCCCTGCTATGCCACGGCAGTCTGGCAGCCATTTGAGTTCCTTCTTCTAGTCAACAAGGGTTCCCAGAGATACCTGAACTTCTGCTAGCTGGCAAATCTCATCACTGAAACATCAGCCAGTTCCTAGAACTGTGAGGTATCATCATAAATAAAGAGGGCTGGTGAGTGACCTACCAGCAAAGAGGTGGGGGGAATGGGTGCCCCACTTTCCTCTCCTTCTGCTCTTCTGTACAGCCACCTGTTTTTCTCTTACCACTGGATACAGCTGGAACCCCTAAATGGCTGGATCTTCTATTATCAGCAGTCTTAAATTTGCACACATGGTATGGGAGGAACTAGGTGTTGCAAGAGACAAGGAGCTGCTTCATATCTCTAGGCATCTGTATCCCTTAGTATGAAGGAGTGCTTGCTTAGTGTCTGTTGCACACTGCCTAAAATAAGGCAAAAGATAACATGGTCTCCTGCTCCCAGTTTCATATATAGAAGCCAACCAGACTGGCACTTCAATCTTATTTCAAAATGAGTGATGCAACAGTGTCCTCCATAGCACCAGAGGAAAACAGGCTAGCTTAGGGGACATAGCACAAACCATCTCATTCCCTGGTCTGTCTGTCAGGACCTCACTAGCATCTCCTCACCTGAGGCATATACAGTGGGCCCTTGGTATCCACTGGGATTGGTTCCAGGACCCCCCATGGATACCAAAAACTGTGGCTGCTCAAGTCCCATTATATACAATGGCATAGTGAAATGGTATCCCTTATATAAAAGGTCAAAATCAAGGATTTTTTAAAAAAAATCTTCAAGCTGTGGATGGTTGAATCCATGGATATGGAGGGTACAGCCTACCTTATGGTAGGGCTGGCCCTAACATTTTCCCTTTACATTTAGTAAATTGTAATGCACTCAGAGTGGTGGAAGTGAGCTGCACATTTCTCTACTACTATCAACAGTGGTTTGAAGTTGAGGTGACGTACACAGCCAGTGCCATCACTTTAAGGATTGCATCATTGGTAGTCTTTAGCTTTTTTTAGCAATAGGCCCCATGTTGGGCTCAAATGTACTTTGGTGGGCCCACATCTATTTTTTTTAATCACATGTACAGCGGTAGGTCACTGGTATGACCCATCTTAGATCAAGCCCAGATGTAATGCAGTAATAGCTCCTGACCATTCCCCCAGCAGACAAGACCTGTGGTAGACTGGAAGTTACTAGGGAGAGAGATTTACAAAACAACAGATGCTCTGATTTCTCTTGTAACATCAAATTCCACCCTATAGTTAAAAACCTTTGGTGTAATGGTGGATATAAATGTGATGGAAATGGTTCAAAATGGCCGTTTATTGGCATTGTTTTATCCTGTAAGGATCATCTGGAGTCTATTTGGGGAAAGAACTGCTTGCGCTAAGTACCTCTTGGGTATCATCACCAGTACTGCTTCTGCCCCCTTAAAACCAATTCTCTTTTTGTAATGTTTTATTTTCATGATTTCTGTTTTTTGGAATAAGATGAAATGTGGTTATAGATGCCTGTAAATACATATGTGCCGTTCTGAAATAAATTTTAAGGGGAAATTGGCCTGTATTAACCATCATGAAATTGAGAATTCTGTTTAGAACAGGTGTGGGAAAACTGTGGCCCTCCAGATGTTTCAGACTACAACACCCATAATCCTTTGCTGTTGGCTATGCTAACTAGGACTGGTGGAAATTTTAGTTCCAAAACATCTGGGAGCCTAGCTTCTCACCCTTGTCTTATATCTAATGTAAACACTTTGCACTTTCCAGGTGTTTTGGAATTAAATTCCCAGAAGCCCCAGCCAGCATGATGACTAAAAGCAAAGAATTGTGGGAGCTGGAAGTTCACTACATCTGGATGGCTCTCTACCCCTGTTTTACAGCCTTCTTCTCCCTTCACCGAACTATAATTCCCAGAGCTGATTCATTCCATGAAGGGAGAATGATTTAAAACTGATTTAGTCTATAGTTTAAATACTGAGGTAAGCAGTCTGCAGCAGGCAATAGAGCAGACTGTACCACGCAAAGAACTTGATTCTGTTTTTCATGCTGTCCCATACAAGAGCTCTCAACAAAACTCTGCAGGAGCACATGTCACCCACTCCTCTTTTAAGACTTTAGGGAGATAGACAAAGTGGGAAACCCAGCCAATAGCGTAATTTGGAGTTTAATTCAGCTAACCAAGTGTAGATGCTAACACAACATATTGAATGTATAAAGCCTGAAGTACTCTGGATCTGTAGACTAGAACCAAAGGAAAGTCAGCTTCCAGATGTCTGGTTTGTTATTGTGGCACCTCAATTCCATTCTATGTTCACATAATTTTAGAGTGGGACTTAGGGCTGGTCTATACAAGCCTCCCAAAAACAGAGTGCCCTGCAGTAATAGCATTTTGCAGCAGCTGTGACTTCTCCTAACGTTTTCTTTTTTGCCCCGAAAAGCTTCACATGCTTGCCAGTCAAGATGGCAGCTGTGAGTGAATTACTTGCATTTTCACCTTCTGTAATCTGCCACCACCGAACTTTTAAAAATAAACTATTTTCACTGTGTGCTAGAATATTTTGCCTGTGCAACAAAAGGTTTAAAAAAAACCCACCTTGTTTTCTTGCCTTAGTGCTCATTCGCTAAGGCAAAAATCAAACATGGTGGCACTGGGCGCTTGCCCTGTTAGTACGACCCGCACCTCACACTCATCTGGCCAATCAGCTTGACGCTTCCTCTCTTATGGGACAGCATTTCATATTGAATCGCTTGTCCCAACAAGGAGGAATGTGCATTCCCTACACTGTTTTTTTTTTTTAAAAAAAAACTCTGTGAAAAACCATGAAGGCTTTTTCTCTGTAGTTTTTTGCCATTTTGCCCCCCTCCCCCCAATACGGCAGAATGACACAGCTTGCCATTTGTACAGGTAGGGTTCTCCTCACATTCTGTGGTTTTTTACACCTCTCTTCTAGTTGACCACCATGCTTCAGTACAGGTAGGGATGGCTGAAAAATTGATGATTCTTACTGTAGGAGTGTTAATTACAGAAAATAGCCAGTTGCTGCAATAAGCTACAATTTGTGACTTCCACCCTGCATTTTATTCATTCACTCTTGCATAACATTAAGTTTCTAGCCCTCCTGTGATCAGATCTCACATGTCAACACAGGCTGTTCAAAGCTTATTCGTTCTGCTGAGCTCCTTGTCTCCATGGGAGTAGAAACAGAGTAATTTGCAACATGGATAAGTAAATGTAAATTCTTCCATATGCATCATTTGAAGTCAAACAACAGAGAGTATACGTAGATATGGATATGGAATACACAGTGCCCCCCCTAGTATGACTAATGATGGTAAGCAGAGACTGTAGGGGGGGGGGAACCAGAAAAAAATGGTTTGAACATTCTTCTCTGCAATAATTCTGCTTCCTAGCTAGAGACTGGACCTAGCAGCAATTTTTTTCAGATCTCTCTCTCCCTCCCATATCCAACTATCACCTCTCCCTAACATCAGTGACCATAATTAAGCATCAGAATGTACCTTAGAGAAGGAAAAACTTCTAGAGAGGTTTAACTGTGCAGTGCTACAATCACAGTTTGGGCACACTAGTACACCTGCTGGTCCTGTCGAATCTATCCAGTGGCAGCAACAACCTTGATCCCTGGTATCCCCCCCCCCGCCCGCTGAAACTGGTGCTCTCGTTCAAAGTGCCTGAAGGCAACAAAACCTATGCCTGGAAGCTTAAGATGCACCGAATATGTAGCACATGAATGCTTGTGAATACACCTCCCGCCACAACACACACCCTTGTTTTGTAGAATGCAATTGTTTTGTACTGTACTAGTCTTTTA
The DNA here is from genome assembly GCA_030847615.1 of Gambelia wislizenii. Lineage (NCBI taxonomy): Eukaryota > Metazoa > Chordata > Lepidosauria > Squamata > Crotaphytidae > Gambelia > Gambelia wislizenii. The sequence goes on along the minus strand of JAUMIR010000010.1, from coordinate 27,498,749 downwards.
TGTATTAAAACTTGTGCTGTACTGTAGTAAAAGATCATCTCTGGATTTGATGGGAGGGGGAGTCTCCAGCTCCAAGACACTTGTCTGAGTTGGTGAAACAATCAAGAGAAGAAAATGAATGTTAGCTGCAGAAGAGACTGTGCTGTTACAGAATAGCCACAAGGGATCATGGGGCAAGGGAGCCCCATCCCTTCCCCTTAGTTTTCCAAACTTTTTGTTGGGACTTTGTGACTTTTATACCAGCTTTCCCCAGCATGGCACCCTCCATGTGTGTTAGACTGAAATTTCCACCATCCTCCACATGACCAACAGCAGGAGATAAGCACAGGGGAGGGGTGGAGAAGCAAAGTATCAATAGAATAACAGCTGGAGAGCACAAAGTTGGGGATTGCTGTTCTATGCAGGATTGCGGGGGGAGAACACACAGTTCATGGAAATCCCTGGGTAGGCCTGGCACAACTTGCCAAATACTGACCTGCATCTACATAGGATAGGATTCCAACAGTGATACAAGCTGTGTTTCAAGGAAGCTTATCTGATGCTACTGATTTTTTTTTCGTTGGGGAGCTTCTGATAAGCTTCTAAGAAGCATAAAGAGACACAGGATGTTGCCTTTTGCCAAGCAATCGAATTGGGCCATCAAGCTCAGTATTGCCTTCAGGAAAACTGAGGACAATATCAGCCCATCCCTGCATTATACTGACCACCAGCAGCCCCCCAGGATAGTATCATGGAATATTTTCTAGACCTGCTCTAGGACATTGCTGGTTGGAGCCACCTTCAAAGTGTGTACTCTACCACTGAGCTACATCCCTTCTCCATAAGAAATTGTCTTATGAAGGCCAGAATTCTCTTAGCAACACACACACGTGCAAGTATCTCTTGTGTGTACAGATGTCCTTTTTCAGATGCTGCAGGGGTTGGCAGTCCCTTCCTCCCTCACAAGTGCCCAAAGCCTCCTCCTCTCAACTTACTGAAAAGTCCTTGAAGCTGCCTCACATGGCCATTCAGTGCTTTCTTAGGATCAGAGAAGCATCTGGCTACATCACAATCGCTAGACACACAATGGTGATACCAGTGCTGAGCTCTGTGGAGGTCCTCTGAGGGTCTCAGCATTTCCGTAATCATTGTGTCTGGCTACAGGGACACTGCCAGACACACCTCTGATCCTGCCTTCTCATCACAAAGCATGGAATGGTCATGTGGGGCAGATTCTAGGACTTTACAGTGTGTTGAGGGATGGAATATGGCTCAGCAAAGCATAGCACACAGAGATATTTATGCTATGTTGATGGGATGTAGGCCAGTGAGTCACAGTGTTGGTCACGTTAGCTCAATGTTGCCTACACAAAGGGTGGCCAAATGTGGCTTCCCAGGTGCTGTTGGACTACAGTTCTCATAACCCTCGCCACTGGATATACTAACTTAGGCTAATGGAAGTTATAGGTCAAAAACGTCTGCCTGGCCAATGGTCTACACTGACAACAGCAGCTGTTCAGGTTTGCATACGGCAGTCTCCCAGCTCCTACCTGATAATAGAGACTGAAGCGAAAGCTTTCCCAGTGGTAAAATTTTAAAGTGTAGCCATGACATCACAACCCTGCCCCTTCCTGTTCAATAGTATTTAATCAGCCTTCTGCAAGCACTGTCTCCAGCCAGAATGGCCACAAAGACACCAATTTCAGGATGCAGTTCAGCCAACTACATTGCAGCTTCTCCCCCTCAATTCAAGAGTTCCCTAGAAGAGAACTGCAAAACCAGCTCCCTAAAGATGCACCACACCCAAATAGAATTTACAAACAGAGGCCTGTTTCTTTTAAAATCACCTCCACCATTACCTTCTATGACTCCAGCTCTCTTATTTATTTAGCCAAGGATGCAGTGCTGCTCCTTGATCCCCAGAGCAGCTGATGTTTGCCCCCTACAACCACCTCCCCTGCTGGGGTCAAAGCTCCCACCTTCTCCTGCCTTCGCCCATCTGCTTCCTGCTCTTGTGTCCTAAGCCGTAGCTGTGTTTCCTGTTTGTCCAGCCAAGACAATGAAGACAGTTTGTCTAAGTCAGGCACAGCAGAGAGACAGAACAATGATGGCTACAAAGCAGATAGGTCAGACAGTAAAAGCCTGGTGTGTGTGTGTGTGCGTGAGAGAGAGAGAGAGAGCGCACTACTTTCCTTCTCTGACTCAGTGTTGCTCCCCTCCCTTGTCAAAAAAGCCCCCTTTCCCCCATTCGGGATGGCAAACGCATGCGGTCTGATAGAAACACCACTTCAATTAGAGAGCAAAGGAAGGGGACTGAGAGCCAATGAAGGACAATTGGTGCCCCTTACTCAGACCCCACTGTTGCTGCTGGTCTCTCCTCTTTGTGTCTATGTCCAAAGTCAAACGTCTTAAATGGCTGTTACTCATGAAGGCCAGTTCTCATAAGAAGTTCTGTAATGGTCAGAAAAACTACCATGGATGCATGGCTGATGGAACTGGCATCTGATCAGCCATGACAGGTAGAAGATTGGACTTGGGAACAGGTCAGACAGTGTTCTTGTATAGCCCAGTATAATCAGTTCTGATTGGGAACAAATTGCCAGGGTCCTATGCAGATGTCTTTCGGATTGCGCTGGACCCATTCAACTAGAAATGACAATGTTTGATCCTGGGATCTTTTGCATACAGATTATATTGTACCCTGCCCCCTCACTATTTTCACAGAAGCAGCAGCTTCCCAGAAAGCCCAGGGGTTCTTAGAACCTTTCAAAGAACAACTCCCTACAATTAAAGAGGTATTGCCAGTCAGAGGCTGGTTTGCTCTAGTGACCTATTGGTGCTTAAGTCCCTTTATGGGTGGGGTACAGTTATTCTCTTGCCCTTGTGCTACATCCAAAAACCTCCCACAGACAGCAGCTATCAAGCCCCAAGAGGGGCTGCTGCTGCTTCTTACCAGAGGTAAGGTGAGGGAATCATAGAATGATACGAATTGGAAGAGACCACAAGGGCCACCTAGTCCAACCCCCTGCTATGCTGGAATACCCAATCAAAGCATTCCTGACAGATGGCCATCCAGCCTCTGTTTAAAAACCTCTAAAGGAGACCACAACACTACAAAACAGTGCATTCCACTGCTGAACAGCACTTACTGTCAGGAAGTTCCAGTGTTTAGGTGGAATTTCTTTTCCTGTAGTTTGAACCCATTGCTCCGTGTCCTAGTCTCTGGAGCAGCAGAAAACAAGCTTGCTCCATCCTCAGTATGACATCCCTTCAAATATTTAAACATGGTTATCATGTCCACTCTTAACCTTAAGCCGCTCCTCATAGGGCGTGGCTTCCAGACCTTCCACCATTTTGGTCGCTCTCCCCTGGACACGTTCCAGCTTGTCAATATCCTTCTTGAATTGTGGTGCCCAGAACTGGACACAGTATTCCAGGTGAGGTCTGACTAAAGCAGAATACAGTGGCACTATTACTTCCCCTGATCTAGACACTATACTCCTATTGATGCAGCCTAGAATTGCATTGCCGCATCACACTGCTGACTCATATTCAGCTTGTGATCCACTAAGAGGGATATGATTCATATTAAGAAGACGCAGCTGCTCTGGGCTCTTGGGGAAACGAAAAGATAGGTGCTATCCATTTGAGAGTACACCCTGATTCTTCCTCCCCAAATGAGCAAAGACTAGCTGCTTCTCCATGGACTGAATTATCTCCCCACTCTCCAGTGGTATGAGACAGCAGCCGGAGCCAGTTCTGAGGCTTGGCAGCTGCACGTCGGTAGGAGGACATGGAACTGCACATGTGGAGCTACATACGCTTGTAGGATCTTGGTCCCAGTACACAATACTGAACTAGATAGACAAATAGGCCCACTTGGTACATGAAAGCTCTGGGGCTCTGAAGAGGGGGCTGCCTGAAGGACAGAAGGTAGTTTTAGAAAGTGGATGCTATAGGGCATGTGTGGCAATCATGTGTCCCTCTACATACTGTTAAACTGCAACTCCCAGCAGTCCTAGTCAGCAGATCCAGCAGCGAGGAATTCTGGGAGCTGCAGTCCATCTCTCTCTCTCTCTCTGGCTTTTCTTTGCAAGCAAAGATTTAGGAAGGACTCATCCCGCGCTTTCTGCAAGTGCGCTGATGACTAAAAAGGCCAATCCAAGATAAACAAGTCTGGTTGCAGAAAGCACAGTCCAACAAGATGTGAAGTAGAAAGCTAGGCACTTCCCTATAGAGGGCCATCTGATGCCTACCCACCCCATGTTACAGGAGAAGGGCAGGGTTAGCTAAAGGGGTGGGTTATTTCTTAAGATTTTGTTTTTAGAGTACCCTGGACCTATTTCGATAAAAAAAAAAATCCCACATTCAGTAACAACAGAAGTCCTTTTTTATATGCTCACCTCAAATACAGCAATTCTGGTTCACACACAGCACCTACGCATGTGGTCACACTGGCTGCAAACAACAATGGGTGCCAATTCAACAGCTGTCTTGTAGAAACAGATTCTGTCCTTCCTGAATGAGCTTTTTCAAATGATTATGAAAGTCTGAAGGCATCAAATCACTTTAGGAAAGCAAAGCATTCCTTGCAAGGCTACGAGCCATTACAGAAAATGGAGCTTTTTAGAGCTGAGAAGATGATAGAAAACTAGTTGATCTAAATGAGGAACCTTCCATAACCTCTGACCAGTATCATACTGACCGATGGGTCCACCATCATCTGGAGGATCACTAATTTCCCACCCTTGGCTAAAAATTAAGAACATAGCACATATATTGTTAATCTATTATGAAGATTAGTCCCTGTGAATTTTGACCATGTTAAACACAATTTAAAAATAATTTACAGCAGATAGTATTATTCACAAACTTACATGCTACTGTGTAGCAAGAGTCCAGCTGGGTCAGACCAAAGGCCTCTCTGCACCAACATCCTGTTTCTCACACTAGCCAATGAAATGTCTCCAGGAAGCCCACAATCAGGGCAAGAAGCCAGTATGTTTGGGCTGCCATAGCAATGATTAACACCTCTGAATTTACAGGTTGTGTAAGCAAACACTGGCCTAACTCCAGCTGTTAGTCCCAACCAGCACATATCCACTGAATCATTTGGGGAATGGTAAGTAAACCCATTGATTCAATGGATCTACTCTAGTTGGGGCTAGCCATTGGGTTTAGCCCACTAGCATCAAAAACTCTCTCTTCCTCCACATACATACACATACACACTTACTTTAAAGAAAAGGAAAATAATAATAATAATAAAAAAACAGCCCACAACAAACCAGGAGCCTTTAGGCAGAGGAGAAATAATTGAAAAGAATCTAAGAGAACACAAGCTGAGCTAACAAAATAAGTAAAAAGTCACACACAAATTTAATGACTCAGAGAACTGTTGCCTGCAGATATTGTTGATGACTGGGAAATATTCCCAGCAGTAACTACTGGTTGTTCAGCTCCTTCACAATGAGCCGTGAAAGCCACTATTAAGTCTACAGAAATCTTGGCAGACTGTGTGAGCAGGTTTCCATACACAGGAAGCTTCAGTCTGGAAGGCGGAGGAGTTTCAGAGCGCCTCTAATCCCCAGCTGGCAGAGTATCCCTGCAAAGTCCACCTTTTCCAGCAGAGGGCAAGACTGAACAACTCCAGAGATGCCAGATTCCTTGAAATTATTGGGGTGGAGAAGGGGAAGAAGAGCACTCCACCATCCTTGCCTGGTTACCTCAGTCCCAGCTTTTTCTTCTCCTTCTGTTTCTTGCGCACTATATCAATGTTTCGATCCTTCCACATACTTTTGCGTAGTTTGATAGGCCGGCTTCCAACATACTTTCCTGCCACAGCATGGGGACAAAAGAAAAGGAAGGAAGCTTCAGTGAGAAAGTCCTTTTGAAGCCTGCTCTCCTTGAGTGACCACTCCAAGCTATTTCTCAAACTGCCTTTCAGTAAATCACTGATAAACCTCCTCAGTGTCAACTTGCAGAATGTTTTACCTGTACAAACACCAGCTGTTTAGAGCATCAAAGTGACAACTAAGTGCTCATGGACATCAGTAACAGGAATTCCCAGAAATGGAACAGCTGAAAAATAGCTCAAATAAATTTGTGATGGTGAGGAGGCAAGAGAGGGTGTTCTCAGTGGCTGCCCCTAGACTCTGAAACTTCCTTCCCAGGGTGGCCAGAATGGCCCCCTCCTTGTTCTTCCGTCAGCAGGCTAAAATGTTTTTATTCACAGGATTTTAAAACAGAAAGTTTTAAAATAATGGGCGACAAGGGGGTGCTCTAATGCTTTAACTGAACTGTTTTTAAGAGCTTTTTAATCTTTTTTATATTTCATTTTATTCTCTTAATATAGTCTGAATTGTTTTAGTACTGTAAATAGTTTAATTCTATTATAATGCTCATTTTTATGTTTAATTATATATTTTTAAAAATGTAAGCTGCTTCAAGTTCCAATTTTAGGGGGGGAAATGGGATATAAATAAACATCATCATCATCATTGTGTTCATGCCAATTTTTCTGGCTATGGTATCTAGGCAAAGTTTGAGAGTCCTACTGCACTCCGAAGAAAAGCGGCAAAGCAGCAGGAAGATTCCATCTTTCCTGCTGCCTTATCACATGATGTCAGCGTTCTTTCATTCTAGTCCAGTAGGGGACTGAGGTAAAACTGCATCTTTTTGCTAAACATAAAAATCCATTTGCAAAAAGACACGGTTTTACCTCGGTCCCCATGGGACCGGAAGAAAAGAACACCAGAAGAACACCGACGCCATGCAGTAAGGCAGAAGGAAAGACGGAAATGTTCCTGCTGCTTTGCCACTCTTCTTTGGGGTGTGGTAAGGCTCTGAGACTGCAACCAACCCTGCCCGACCCCGAGAGGGAAGGGAAAGATCTGCCTGTGATGTTACAATGACCTTTATGGCTCCATGTATGGCCCAGTAGCCTTCTTTTCTGCTCCAAGCTGGTGAGTATGGAGCTGGGCAGTTCTCTGTGGTATTGCAAAAGGCTTTTTTTTAAAAAAGCCCCAAAGTATCTTACAGCCCTAAATACATGATGGAGCATGAATCTGATTAAATCTATTGGTCCATCTAGCCCAGTACTAGCAATACTGATTGGCAGCAGCTTTACAGCACCTACTGTCTATCCTGTTACATGCTGCTTTAGGACATCTGCATGCAAAGCAGGCCTTCTGCCACTGAGCTTGGGTCCTTTCTCATTCCCAGCATATTGTAGGTAGGCTCTCCACTGAGACTGAGATGGGTAATTTCAGGCCTTGTGCATCTCTGCCTGCCTGCAACACCCCCTGGATTAGATGAAGCTCAGGTTGCATCTCACCGTTCATTTCACGCATGGCACGGACGTAGTCATTTGGATCTTTAAAGCTGACAAAACCATAACCTTTGGTCTTGCCGGTGCGTTTGTCCCGGATAACCTTGGCTTTCAGAAAGGATGGGTAGCGGCTGAAGGCACGTGCAAGGATGTCATCATTCACTTCGTTACCCAAGTCTCCACAGAAGATCCGGAAATCATCTGAGGGTAGGAGAGAAAAGAAGGGCAGAAACCCTGAACAGAAACCATCTGGGCTTTTTTGAGCTTTTACATTCTACAACAAGTTTCTAACACTCAAGACGGCAGGCAGCCTTTAAAATGTATGAACTAAAAGCAAGCTGAGCATGATTATTGCATTTTGTGTTAGGTATGTTATACAAGACACAGTATGCTTTCCTATCATTAAAGTTAAAAAAGGTTAGATTGGTTCTTTTATGCACAACAGAATGACAGTACTACACAGTTGGAGGACAAAGGAAAATTGTGTGTGCTGGTGCCCTCAAGTCACATGTTGACTTATGGCAATATCATAAAATTTCATAGGAGTTTCTTAAGCAAGGAATACTCAAGAGGTAGTTTTGCCAGTTCCTTCCTTTGAAATATAGCCTGCAATACCTGGTATTCGTTGATGGTCTCCCATCCAGTACTAAACAGGTCTCACCATGCTTAGCTCCCCAGATCACATGAGATCTGGTGCCCTTAGGGTATTTACTACTCTGAGAAACAATATATCTAGCTGTTTACCATTAGATATGTATTCAGAACATAAAAATCAGTACCAGTAGCAAAATTAGGGGAAATATCAATATATACAGTATGCATTCAATGTGAGGCGTAAAAAAATCAAAGGGTCTGTCTATACGAGGGGAAAAAATGTGGATTAATGCACACTAACACCAATTCGCAGCAGCTTCTATTTGCCTTAATGGTTTTCTGGCAAAATCACAGGCATGCGAACCTATCTACTTTTGCTGCCCCAATAGGCATGCAAGCAAATCAAGATAGCGGGCACTAGTGGACTACTCACATGTTCATTGTTGCTAGTTGCCACCATTGAACATTAAAAAAAAAAAAGCATATCTAAGATGCAAAAGTGCAATATTCTGCCTAAATAAATGTTAAAAAGAAAAGGAAAAGGCTGTTTTGTCGCCTGAGCACTTACTCGCTAAAGTGAAAATCGAAGATGGCTGTTCCAGGTGCTTGCCTTGTTAGCAAGCTCCGCCCCCCTGCCCACATCCAACCAATCAGCTTCCACTTCTGCTTTTATCGCAAATGTGAATGTCCAAGCGAGCGAAAATGTGTATCCTCTATGGAGCTTTTCAAAAATATGGGATAGGCTGCGAAGGCTTTCCCAGGGTAGTTTACGGTGGATTTTGCCCCCTCCTTCTGAATACTGTGATCTGATGCGGAATGCCATTAGGACAGGTAGGATTCCAAGGAGGATTATTTTGACCATTAAGACAACCCCAAAGTCTTTTACCCCAAACATCTATGCCAACCAACACCAAGCTTGAGAAAACAGTCTCTTGTCTCCTGCAATGAGGGTGCCCACCAGCACGTTCCACTATCTGATTACTGCCCATTCTCTATACCAGCTGGACACATACCAGGGTCCCATTCAAGTAGGCTGGGATCTTCCCAGCAAGTACCAGCAGCTGTGCGAATGCAGCGTTTCAGCTTCTCTTGTTTCGTTTTCTTCTTGTCTTCTGGTGTATTCTCTATTACAGGCTGCAGAAAAGAAGAAAATGCTGATTAGGTAATATAACACTATCAAGAACTCTTTTCACAATGAAGTCTTGCTATTAGGCTGGTGAATTATGAGCACCTAATAACAATCAAAAGGGAATTTCTTTCCAAACAATGGAGTTTCTCCTTTCCCCTCATTCACTGAAGCCTATCTTGACAATACATGTTCCAATCTCTTTGCTCATTTATGCACATTATAGTTGGCCCTCCACCTTCACTGGCATTTGGGGTGCAGGACCCCTGCAAAGTGAAAAAGAGTGAATATCTCCAGGTTCCCTGAACCATATTTAACACACAAAAAGAGGACAATCCGCAGATTCAACCCACTGCAGATGCCTTTGAGGCAGCGGGGTTCCTTCGCAAAGGAGAAGAGGGCAGCTGGCAGGGCTTGCCTCTGCCGCCTCTCCTGCCCTATGCCATTGTTATTAGTGACTTACGAACAACACCATGCATTTGCAGTCTCTCTCAGTCTCATGAGTTTTGCAGTCCCTATTGAAAATGGCATAGGGCAGCAGTGGAGGCAGCAGCAAATAATCTGCAAATAATGAAATCTGCAAAAATTAAACCCACCAATGTGGACGGCTGACTGTACTGATTTATGGAACTCACTGCCACAAGCATGATTAGAGCAAGTAGCAGAAGGGTTAGACCAGCTTCCTAAGTCTCATCATTCCCAGCCAGCATGGGAACCCTAGTCAAGCATATCAGGATGATGATACCAAGCTGGAGAAGGCTATGTTAGACCAATGCAGGAAATGTAGGGTGACAAGATGACAAGGCTACTGTACCATTAAAATTTTGACAGAAGTTCAGCAGCCTTTGGCTTACACAACATTTTAGCTTACACTTGCTGAAGTTGCTTCTACTAGCAAAAAAGTGCAAGAGCCCTGTCTTCTTTTTCATCTGACCTCTAATGGAGGATAAACGTATTAGTAGCCACTAGCCATGCTTGCTACATCAACATCCAGGTTAGTGGTAACATGTCTCCATGTACCTGTTGCTGGGAAAACAATGGCAGAAAACTGTTGCCTTTGCAATCTACCAAGGAGCTATTCAGGGGCACCTGCATGGCCACTCTGAAAAAGAGGAAACTGGACCTGAGGACAATGGCTCTGATCCAGCAAGGCTGATCTTGTGTTCTCTCATACGTCTCCTCCATCTTTAACTTACTGATTAGTGATGTGTCTTGAATGCATTAAGGTCTACAGTTCAAACCCTGGCAACTTTAAAGAGGTACTACCCCTTGCTGGATATGCTGACAGGGAGCAATGGAACTTATGATCCAACACATCTGAAGGGCACCAGTTTGGAGAAAATTGCTACAGAAATTCTCCAACCATTGAACATTTACTCTCTTACTGCTGGCTCTCTCTTCTCTACACATGCACAACTTCCAGAGGTTCTGTGAAGGACATCCTGGCAGTGACATATGCAAACATAGTTACGCCTAATGCCTGTGTATGCATTTGCCACTGTGGAAGTTGGCATTCCCTTCCACTTTCTGCAACAACCAAAGACACATGCTCCTGACTTGCTGTGTCATTACAATAGCCAGCCCCACAGCCATGCCATTGCTGGTAAAGAGTGGAAGGAATGGGAGAAGTTTCTGGCTATGCCCTCGTAGCCAGATGCAAACCAATGATATCATCTGGTGATATGTCCGGAAGACCCCAGTGAAAGATGTCTGCATCTGGCAATAGGAATGCCTCTCCAATCCCCACCTCCTCCTTCCACCAGCCATGGAATGGCTGGGGGGTGGAGCTATTGTAGAGGCACAGTGAGTCCTGGAGCTGGTGACGGGACAGCCATAGTTCAACTCTTACGCTATATAAGATCTTAGCCATTGGCAGATCAGACACATAAGGTTCATCACATCAATCATACAACTTATTCCCACCCTCCAGTCCAAAGTAACTGCCACTCATTACCTCAACGGGTACAAATCCAGTATCAGTTCCTCGGGGCCGCTTCCCTCGTGCAGGCCCCAGGTCATGCCCACGTAGAGAGGGAAGGCCCCGCGTATCTGCCATTGGGACTGGCTCCACTTCTGGCATGCTTGGACCAATCACTGGTTCCTCCGGCCCAATGGGCTCCTTCTCCTCCACCACAGGTGCTGGAGGCTCTCGGCGTTCTTCCTGCAGACAGGGGAGGAAAAGACCACAACACCTTGGCTAAAACGCATTGCTGGTTTTTTTTAGATGCTTCTCCAAGAACCATCTGGTATGAGAATCTCACGAAGGTGGTCCTTCACCCTCCTCCCACATCCCTGGGTGGTGGAAAAGATCCACCTAACAGACACCAGTGCAGATTAAACTCCATACTGCAGTATCACTGGGACGCTCACTGACCTCTTGCTTCTTCACTGGTGGGGCAGAATATACAGTAGGAGCAGCTTGTATGACAGTGGGGTTCACTTTTGGAGGGGCCACCACAGGTCGAGGAACAGGCACCAAAGGAGCCATAGGGCCAACAGGAATCCCTGGTCCAACCTAATCCAGAAGGAGATAGCAATCAATATTGCATTTCACAAGTACATCATTGCTTCCTGACCTTAGCAGGTTGCAAATCTCCACCCCGCTCTGAAGACAGACAGTCTATAAAACTTTTCCCTTGCAAATCCTTCTCATGGTTTAATCCACAAGTCCAAAGAAGTAGGTTACTTGGGTTCTGGGCACAGTCAGCTGGAATGAATAGTGCCAAACACACATGTAGTTCCCATAATGTTGCATGACAAGAAATGACGACCTCCAAGAATTAAGAGGAAACAACCCCTGGGAAGGAGCAACCAGGATCAACTGGAGAAGATACCCTTTTTAGTATTCACATGTTCTGTTGTTCTCCTCTCTTCCTTCTGGCTATAAATTAATCACCTATAACTAGGACCCTAAATAACTAAGCTACCACACAATTCTCACAAGTACAGACTGCCACACTCTAGAAATCGTCTTTACAAAGTGTGCATACAATGAATTCAGACTGAAAATTAAAGGTTATTAGCTGAGTAGTGTAGGAGTGCAAACACATACAGACCTTAAACCAATGTTAATCCTAATGACAGAAGACCCATGGAATCAGTGGAACTTAAGTCAGGACTTTCAATTGCCACTAAGTCAATGGGTCTACTCTAGTAAGGAATAACAACTGAGTTGAATTCATAGTTTTCATTTCTGTCTCTGTGTTGAAGGGATTGCAGGGACAACCAGCCTGTAACGCTTGGGCTAATTTTACACAGGTGAAAGGAAGCTGGGCGGCGGGGGTGGGGGCAGCCAAAATCCCAAAAGGTTGAAGCAATGAAGGAGGGGATGAGTCTTCTGGAAGAGATGAGTTATAAACTCTAGCATGAAAACAACGAACAGGGGAGAATGACAGAAACCTTATACAAGCAATTACTTTAGACTTCTGGCAAAGGCACTCTGCCCTTTTCCCAGCATCCAACTGGGGGAAATAAACACTAAGAAAGAAAAAGTGGTGCCCCCATTACTAGCCTGTGACCCCTGATTAAAACAAACAACCCCCAAGGGAATATGACCTGGAACAGCAAAAAGACTGCCCACCCTGTAGTGAAAGGATGATGCTCGAGAAGACAGGTGTTTTAACACTTCCCGTTCACACCATGGGTTTCCCCATACATCTCTAAAATTGCAAAAGTAGATCCCATATCAGCACAGAATTGCCAAGGGCAATACAGACTCCCTCCTTGAATGGAAGCACACTGTTAGGCATTCCAGTGCTCATCTCTAGTCAACTGCCCTTATGAATCATATCATCTTCCTTGGCTGGAGTTTTCTTTTAAGCCTCTAGGATCAATAGCTGTTAAGAGAATGACTCACTATTGCCCGTTTCCCAATAGCACCTGTGTGTCCCCCTAGTACATGCTGGCAAGTTCAAAACTAGTCTGCTTCAACCTAACGCTAAGTCTTATACAGGAGGAGTAAGCAGCCTCAACATGCCAGGAAAGCTCAGCCCAACAAGATAATCATCTCATGTTACTTTACCCTGTCACCTATTCCCCCAAAGGTACTCACAGGAGGACCAGGTCTCATAGGTCCTATGGCCCCTAAGGGTGGGCCAGGTGCTCTCTGCATTGGTGGCCCCATCAGCATCGGTGGGCCTTGAGGACCTGGCATGGGAGGCCCTACCATGGACTGGTGATGAGGAGGACGCATTGTCAGGGGCCGAGGACCACCTGGAAGAAAGAATAATTAAAAGAAAACATTACCCAACAAATATTACATTACTGAGTAAGATATATCTTAAAATACTGGAAATGGGCAGGGGGGTTGCTGTAGTTACCTCTAAATGTAATTAAAGAGCTTTCTATAGAGAAGAAGTGCTTTCTGCTGGTTGACTGACTGACTGATGCACTGTATGGCAGCTCATAGCTGCACAGAACTATTAGAGAAGCAATAGTTTACTCTCTCCAAACTTGAATTGAAGCCTTTAAGGACTGCTTAAAACTCAGAATCCCAGAAGTAATCAAAGGTTAAAGTAAAATCCTTCCAAGCCTCTCCTTACTTCCATGGAAGTACCAAGAGCACAAAGGCTCTTGGTACTTCAGTTTGGGGGTAACACCAAGCCATGGTTAAGGAAACATAACTATGGTTTGAATGGAAAAGCTGGAATTAGAATCCATAGTTTGAAGCAGGTTTTCTAGTTATAAGCTTATTTTAATTATGGTGTGTGGGTGTAAGCAAATGAGTTGGACTGTAAGTATAAGACAAAAGAAGGGGGCATAGGTAGCCGCTGGATTTGGACTGGCAGGATAGGGAGAAGAGGAGGCTAGAGAATTCATACAAGTCCCTGAATATGTTGACTGGATTTGAAAAACATAAGATTTTAAGTTCCAATGCTCAAACCTGGGTTCAGTTTCATCCTTCATTCTATTCCAAGTCTGCAATGAATTTGCCATACAACCATACGTTTCTACTATCCCCAGCATTATCAGGGCTTTAACCACAGTTGCTCCAGGGCTCTGGAATGATCTTTCAAAGCATTGCAAGATATCTTTATTCCCATAGGCTCTGAAGGCTAACATGGCAGACAGCTGTTTTGAGTTTTATTTTTGTAGCTGCAAAAACACTGCTGGTAACAGAGATTGTCCATTTTAAATTTAGTGATGGCTTTGCTTTATCGCATTCATAAGCCACTAAGATCTTTGGAATATTCTGAGTGTGCATTTCACCTAAATAAATACACATATATCTGTTACACAACCACCAAGAGAACTGCACAAGTTCCTTTATTGTCAATGAGACAAATGTTCCAGAAGGCAAAATAACCCAACCATGCCCAAGCAGAATCCCTCCAGAGTCTGGAAAGAGGGGTAGGGAAAGTGTAGCCTATGGGCTACATGCATCCCCCAGGGTTTTCTGGCCTTCTAGGTCTCCCAGGGGCTTTTGATCTGAAGAAAACATTTTTGTACCTAATTGACTCCAAAAGCCTTCTAGGCAGTATGGGGTGATTTCTCCACATTCTGTCCTCTGCTCTTTTAAGCCTAGGGGAGGGCTTTTCCCCCCAACAGGAAGTGACTCAGAAGTTGACTGCTGGGTCACTTCTTGTTGGAGAAAAGCCTCTCTTCTCCTAAAGAGGTCCAGACAGCCACCGCCACACCGTTAGGGATCATCTTTGGGGAAATGTGAGGGGAATTAAAAAACAATTTTTGAGAAGATGAAACAGGGGTTGCAACCCTTCATGGTCCCCTGGGAGTCCTATGCCACACTCAATACCTGACAGTTGCCCACTCCTGCTGTAGACTAAAACTCACAGCAGTACCGTCTAGCACGGCCAAGAATGATGGGAGCTGTAGGCCAACACATCTAATAGGGTCCAGATTGGCAAAAGCTGATGCAGATGGGAGAAACCTAGAGGGATGCTTACTGGGAAGAATAAGGGGGAAGAGGACGAGACTATATATGAAGCTGCTTTCCACTGAATTCTTAGTTTAAGAATGACTATCAGCAGATCCCTGAGAAGACAGCATGCCACTTAAAATCTTTTTAAAAGAATGAAACTGAACCTCAGACTTTGTGTAAATCAAGTGCTCTCCATACTTGAGTTATGACCCCATCTCTGTGAACAGCTGTCTCCAAAAATCAAGGCTTCCACATCAAGCTCATGAACTACAGCAAACACGAACAAACAAAGGGGTCTTACCCGATCTCTGCAGGACATGAGGCACAAAGGTCGGCCGGAGGATGGGAGGCCGTTGCGGGGGAACAGCTGAAAGGAACAAGACCAAATTCAAAATCTCATTGGAACATCTTGCACCCACTATCCTATGCAGAGAAGCCTTATAAATATGACCACAAAAAGTTTCAAGTCTGATGGAGGCTGAAAGAACACAGATGGACAACTCTTTGACAGTCAATCACACATTTCTATGCTGGCCATGGAAAAGCGGGCATCCCCTCCTCTGGCAGACTGTTTGGTTTCTATGTTGGGCAGAAAGGAGAGACAGAGCACTCTGTCACTGCTCACTCACCTGCACACATTTCTTTGCCACCTGTAGCTACCAGACTAGTGTTTAACTATAAGGCTGATTAAGAGTGGTGGCATGATAGAAGCAAAATAAAAAGGTGATTTCCCAGGGTAGAATGATCACACACTTCAAACAGAGAACACATTCTATGACTTCACCCATGGAGGATGCAACTGGCTCTCTGGTATCAGCTTTGCAGGCTCAATTTACAGTGCTCATTAACACTCTAAACGATTTGGAACTTGTTTATTTCAGAGGTCTGCCTTCTCCTTGCCTGTCCACTGGGGTCACCTGGAGAGGTCCTTTTTGCATTTCTTGCTTCCAGCTAAGATGTGGTTGATGGAAAGGCATCAAAGGGCCTTTTTCACTGCAAGGCCACAAAGGAATCTGGATGACATGCACCCCTGCCACCGATTTGTGCCCCAAAGAAAGCTGCAAAGTTTTTACATTGGCAGGCCTACACCCATTCAGTTAATATTTCTAGTTCTTTCAGTTAAGCTGATCTTATGCTGTTTATGTATTTATTTCATGTGTTCAATTATTTTTAATTTTGTTACTTGCTAACAACCTTGGATGAGATACAGAATTTTCTTTTTTAAAAAACCTCCTGAACAAATGGGACTATTATAGCATGGGTGGAGAATGTGTGACATTCCAAATGTTGTTGGGTTACAACTCATAGCATCCTCAGAAGACATCTAGAATGTCAAACATTCCTCAGCTCTTAAGTATAAGTTCCACGGATCTATTACCATAAGCAATCACATCAACTTCAGCTTCCAAACAGATCCACATATACATTTTTAGGATCTTCCCTTGCATCCAAAGGCAGGGTTACTATACCTCAGGCTACTAAACTACCCTTTTCACCCCCAAACACAATTGTGAAGTTAGTAATTATGGGCACAAGAAAAACAAAAACATATTACTTGGCCAGGTGCGGAATTTGGCTATAAAAGCATGGGGTCAGAGAGTCATTGGCCATACCTGGGCCCACAAAGGGCACTGGAGGAGCCATGATTGGGGCCACTACTGTGGCTGCAGCTGCGGCTCGAGCTTCCAGACTTTGCTGGACCTGGAAGGCAAGAAAAAAAAATTGACAATAATGAATATTATCCAAGTAAGAATGACAGATGTTTCTTCACACACTCATTTCTTTATGCTTTCATACTCCCCATTCCTGCATATAACAGGCTCATTGGCCCCATCTCCTGCTATTCAAATAGAGAAGGGTGTCATGTACTTGCATTCCCAGACTCACTGCACACCAGTTTCAGAGTTCGTCAGAAAATTTTACTGTCAGAAATCCAAGAAGGATACCATACAAGGTTGTTGCTGAGAACTGAAACTTAAGGGCTAAACACTATATTAAAAGCATATCACAATCTATAACATTTGGCAAGCTCTAACACAATTGGCTAACTGTATTCCCTGACAGGACATTCCCTTACATCATCAACTCTCCATGTCCCAGGCTAACTTTGCAGCTGCATTTTTATCTTTCCCCAAGTCAGTCGAAACTGTTACCCTCACTCAACCGCTCATATTAGAACACTCATTAGAAAGTACCAAAATCCAAAACACAATGAGTATCAAAGTTACAGAAAAATAACTGAAAATGGCAGGACTAGGCACCATCAAGGGCCAATCCTGACAAGGGGACCCCCAAATACTACCTGGCAACCACCACCATTTCACCCCATGTGATTCAGTAACCTATTGAGGGTTACTGAGGGGTTTAACTTGCATTTTTCCCACCTCTGATTCTATAGATGACACCTCCCCCCCCCGGGGAGATTAGAATCCTACACACATGCACATACATTGAGCAAAGGCACATGAAGAGAGAGTGAAAAGAGTAGATCTTTAAAGGAAAACTTTTATTCTAAGCAAGCAATCTTGCATTAGCAAAAGAGGAAGGCCCCTTTCTTCAGGAGTTACTTAGGAGTAGGTAACAAGTTACAAAAACAGGCTAAGTCATATTCAGCTAAGGTTAGAATAAACACGAGCCCTAACATGACTAGTTGAACATTCTTATTCTACTCACAAGACAGAGAGTGTTCTGGGTTTTGGACATTCATGGGAAGCTAGGAGTGTGAACTGTCTACACCAATCTTCCCTAGGGAAGGTGAGAAAGGCAGCACCTCCCCAGTTCTCACTTGAAAGCATCTCGAACCTTGCAAACCTCTCCCCAAGCTGGCCAGCCTCACTGTGCAATTGTCTCTCCTGATCTCTGTGGTGCTGACCCTCAATAAATGTAACTTAAAACCCACAAACTCTTAACCCTTTGTCTACCTGGAGAAGAGACCATACCCCTCAACTGTGTGCCCCAGAAAATGGGAGAGCCCATTATCACATTGCACCATAAGACCCAAAGGACAATCCAGTTAGATCAAGGCAAAAGCTCTTTTAATCCAGAATCCTGTTTCCTGCAGCCTCCAAACAGATGCTTCATCTATGTTAGGTTTCAAGGATTCCACTGAAAGCAAGCCAGAACTGTCCACCAAGAGTCCTGGACTGAAAAAAACAAACCTCAAGCATACTCACCTGTTGGTAGGTGTTGGTGGCAATGATGGGACGGATGACAGGGACAGGGGGCACTGCAGACACAGCTGGTACTGCCAAAGCAACTGGGACAGCTTCTACCACAGGAGCAACTGGAGGCAAAGAGACTGGTGCTCCCAGCACCTCCTGCTCAAACCTGTGAGTAGTAATATTTAGCATTTATATTATGTGTTTCAACATTGTTGTAGTTTTGTGATATATTTAAGCCTTCTCAAGTAAGTAAATATGTTTATTGTTTAGTCCAAAGACCATTGTAAAGAATAAAAGTAAAATAAAATAGCACAAAACATCCAAGTTTTCATACAATTATGAGATCGTAATTAAAATTAACTAAACAAAATATATGCCTAAACTTTAAGTAAACAGCATGTGTTATAAAACAAGTCACATTAGAGTAAGAAAGAAAGAGTAACATTTAACCTTTAGTGTCATACATAAGCATTTTATACTTTCAAATCTTCCGGTTCCTCTGACAATTAGCCAAAATGGACTCCAAGAATTTTTCTCTGCATCTGGCAGCCTTTGTCACAAATTTACCGACCCTCCAAATCACATGTTGATTTCTTGATTATAACATAAAATTTAATTTTCTCTTTTACACACCCCAGTATTTCATTTTCTTTTTCTAATGTCAGTATATATCTGACACGCGAGTACATCATGAGCCAAATCTTCCAGAGTCTTTTCTGTCAGAGAGCTCTAGTGTCACAACAAAGTACAAGTCCCAGCATTCCATAGCTTGGAGCCATGGCAGTTAAAACGATGTCAAAGTGTATTATTTCTACAGTGCAGATGCACCTCTGACTTCCCCTGTGAATGATATGACATCAGCCAATCAATTACAGTCTGCCTTTTCTATCCACGGAGTCTGTATCCATGGATTCAACCATCCACAGCTTGAAAATAATTTTTAAAAAATCCAAAAAGCAAACCTTGATTTTGCTGTTTTAAGGGGCACCATTTTATTACACCACTGTATATAATGGGACTTGAGCATCCACAGATTTTTGTATCCATGGGGGGTTCTGGAACCAAACCCCAGAGGAGACCAAGGGCCCACTGTAGCTTATTCTTTGCAGTCTACTTGATTGTAGAGAAGCCTTACAACTAAGACCTTTTTAAAAAGTGGAAGTAGGTAAAAAACTGGATTATTTCTGCAGTGCAGATGCGGCCTTTGAGTACAGAAGAGTACTAGAACTGAGAGAGAGGAGATTTTCACACTACACTGTTATAGTGTTACTATTCCACTTTAACTGCTCTGGCTTCCTCCTGTGGAATTCTGGGGTTTGTAGTTTAGTGAGGCCTAAGAGCTCTCTGAATGAGAGTTCTAAATGCCTCCCCTAAACTGCAAATCCCAGGATTCCACAGGAGGCAGCCATAGCAAATAAAGTGGAATAGTAACACTATAGCAGTGTAGTGTGAAAATCTCCAGAGAGAGAGAGGGCAAGAGATGTGATGGCTTTGACAAACAGTCTTGCTTTCAAAGCCCAGTTCCCCAGGACACCCCTTCACACCCGGTCACCACAGACCAGTAGTTCTTATAACCTGTGCTCCAAGGAAACCCCAGGGGGGGGTGCAATGTTCTCATGGGGTGTCTGCAAAAGCTTGAAGGCTACTCAGCCCAAATCATCCCTGCAGTAGAGCAGCCACATGACAAGTGCCAAGGCAAAGGCTGGCTGGCTGGCTTGGCTTGCACATTGCCGTTCAATCCACTGCAGCCACAAACTTGCAGGAAGAATCAGGAGAAAAGTCTTCCCTCCCCCTCTCCAGTGCTTCGGAGAGAAGGTTTAATTGATGGTCTAATTTTTTATTTTTATTACTATTATTAGGGTTTTAAATCTGGGGAGTTTTAGGAGTCCAGAGCAACAAAAGATATTTAAAGGGGGTCCCTGGTAAAGAAAAGGTTAAGAGCCACTGGTCTAGACCAGTACTTCTTAACCTGTGGTCTGTGGACCCACAGGAGCCTATGATGTCCTCACAGTGGGGTACACAAAGGCTTGAAGGCTGCTCAGCCCACGTGACAGGAGACAAGGCAAAGGCTGGCTGGCTTGGCTTGTGCATTGCCATTCAATCCGCTCCAGTCACAAACTTGCAGCGAGAAGCAGGAGAAAAGCCTTCCCTCCCACTCCAGAGTCTCTGAGAGAAGGTTTAATAGATGGCATAATTGTATTATCATCATCATCATTGTTATTTTTAAAATATTTTATTGCATAATTGATAACAATTCTGTACGACATTTACATTTAACAACACAGAAGTATACTGTAAATATTCAAATGAAACAAACTATTTAACTAGCATTACACATTCAGCTATCAAGCCTAACAAAAAAAATATTAACAGACCATTACCTAACATAACTTAGCATACTCTTATATGATACATACTACATACTATACATGCATACTACTACAGGAGACACAGTAATATAATGCATTATTATATAATGTACTATTAATTATTATTAATATGGTTTAAAATCTTGAGTGAAGTCTTGGAGATCCGTGGCAACAAAAGATATTTAAAGGGGGTCCCTGCTAAAGAAAAAGTGAAGAGCCACTGCTTATTATTATTATTATTATTAGGATTTAAACCTTAAGTTAAGTCTTGGGGGGCCATGGCAACAAGACATTTAAAGGGGGTCCCTGCTAAAGAAAAAGTGAAGAGCCACTGCTTATTATTATTATTCTTATTATTAGGATTTAAACCTTAAGTTAAGTCTTGGGGGGCCATGGCAACAAAAGACATTTAAGAGTGACTTACTATTATTATTATTATTATTAGGATTTAAACCTTGAGTTGAGTCGGGGGGGACATGGTAACAAAAGATATTTAAAGGGGGTTCCTGCTAAAGAAAAAGTGAAGAGCCACTGCTTATTATTATTAGGATTTAAACCTTGAGTTAAGTCTTGGGGGGCGATGGCAACAAAAGATATTTAAGAGCCACTTATTATTATTAAGATTTAAATCTTGAGTTAAGTCTTGGGACAACAAAAGATATTTAAAGGGGGTCCCTGGCAAAGGAAGGCTGAAGAGCCACTGCCACAGACCATCTCCTTCCCCCCCCTCTCCCTCTGCGCCCGGCTATACTCACAGCGCCATCTCGGCTTCCATTTCCTTCAGCCTCTCTTCCCCGCTTTTCCCGCCGCCGCCGCCGCCGCCGCCCGCCACCCCCGGCCCGGGGCCCCCTCCAGGAACCCCCGGGGGCCCTCCTGGAGGAGGCGGAGGAGGAGGAGGAATGGCCGGAGCCGCCATGGCTCAAACTCGGCAGATTCTGGAAACCACCGAGATCCAACTGAGCCTCTTTCCCGGCGCAGACATACTACGTCACCGCACTTCCGGCGCGCTCCCTTCCCCCACTATTTATAGAGATAGGTCAAGGGTAGAGTGGACTTCCGGTGGTTATAGACTTTATTGTTTAATTTTTTAAGAATAAAAAATAGTTCATACCATAAGATAAAAGAACAAAGAGTTCTTTTGCTGTACCCAGAGAGATATTGAGAACTGTCAATATTAATATACGTACAAACATATTATACTGGCTGTGAATTTTCTTTGTGTTTATACAATTGTACTTACTTGTTGTTTAAGTTCATACCATAAAAGAACAGAGTTCTTTTGCTGTTCACAGAGATATTGAGAACGAGATATTGAGAACTGTCAATATTAATAAATCTACAAACATATTATATTGGTTGTGGATGTTGTGTGTTTATACAATTATACTTACTTGTTGTTTAAGTTCATACCATAAAAGAACAGAGTTCTTTTGCTGTTCACAGATATTGAGAACTGTCAATATTAATAAATGTACAAGCATATTATATTGGTTGTGAATTTTCTTTGTGTGTTTATACAATTATAGTTACTTGTTGTTTAAGTTTATACCATAAAAGAACAGTTCTTTTGTTGTACACAGAGATATTGAGAACTGTCAATACAGTTGTCCTCCATATTCACGGATTTGGCATTCAGATTTAAGTATTCACAGCTTGAAAATATTCTTAAAAAAAATAATAATCCAAAAAGCAAACCTTGATTTTGCCATTTTATATAAGGGACACCCTTTTGCTATGCCATTGCATATAATGGGACTTGAGTTTTCATGGATTTTCATATCCACGGGGGCCCTGGAACCCAACCCCAGCGAATGTGAATGTGAAGTATTAATAAACGAACAAACATATTATCTTTGTTGTGATTTTCCTTTGTGTTTATACAATTATACTTACACTAGAACCCCCGTATCCACTGGGGATTGGTTCAGGGGGGTGAATACTAAAAACCGTGGATAACAGCAAACACCATGGAAAATAATGGGACCTCTGGTTTAAAGTACCATAGAATTTGCCTTGGAGGACCTAGAAAATGGCTAGTTTTGTCATACTTTCTTCTGAGTTCTCCAACAGCAGCCTCCTTCACATGAGCAAAGAATTTGCTGGCTCGAAGAAAATGCAGAGCAAAATATAGAAATGCTTTGAAAATATTAAAATGGTTATACTGAATACTTTTAAGCCTAAACACCTTAAAGGTACCAGATCCCATATGATCTTGGAAGCTAAGTAGGGTCAGCACGTTAGTAGTTGGATGGGAGACCACCAACAAAGACCAGGTGCTGTAGGCTACATTTCAGATAAAAGCACTGGCAAAACCACCTCCGAGTACAGTATTCCTAGTAGCTGTGTGGACGTATTGACGGAGGGGGGGGGGGCATAAATGAAACTATGGTTGAAGTCTTCCCTTACAAAATTCGTGTTTCAATGGACAGTGGTGTATGCAACCAGTATGTCTCACAGCAGAACATTTGATGCTAGGAAGGAATGCTGTCCTTATACCTCTTACTAACAATAGCGAACACAACATTTAAAGCTGCAGTCTTATAAAGCTGTAGTTTCTGGGACAGGATGGGCCTTCAAATCCTGTTGACTTATGGCAGCCACATGGATTTTTCATTGGGTTTTCTTAGGCCAAGAACACAACACCCATGGATTCCCCTTTTCTTGAGGATCTGGATAACTTACATCGTGTTTTATAAAGGAAAACCTTTTCCCCTGGGTTTAAAAGTGCCACCTTTAGTGTTATTGATTCAACAGTGAAATAATAATTCTTATCATGCTGTTTGAGAATACCTCCCCTTCTCTTAAAAACACCTAATGTTACCTGGAACTGGAGTTCAGTCGGTTACATGTTTCTGTTAAAGCTGTAAAAACAGTTCGCACAGAATCAATTCTGTTGCAAAGTATTACCTGCTTAATAATACAAGCAATTGCAACAACGTATCTAAGAAGTTCTCAGGACTCTCCTTTGCATGTGGGAACCGATCAGCTGCAAGTGATGGCTGACCCTGAGATACTCAGTTCTGCTTCCAACCCAACAAGCACCCAGCGAGTTCCTCATGAAAAGTTTGTCTAAAGATGTTTACCCCGTGGAAATCAAGGCTTATGTCAAGTGCAGGAACTGCGAGTGGGGAGGGGCGCTGCAGAAAAGTAGTAAAGCTACACACATCACCCTTAAGGACTAACACCGCACACAGAAAAAGGCCCAATGATACAGTTAATGAACTGATCCCAACATGACAGACACAGTTACGGTTTTATGCCTTTATTAGAATTTGCCACATCCAAAACTGTACTATCGAATGATGCTGGATACTCAAGTGGACAAGACCCAGAGACAAGAGATACTTCAGTTGATCCTTCAGAGTCACCACATAGAGGGGACTCAGCAGCAAAACAGTGTCCTGAGGAGGGGAGCAATTAGCAGACACAAGACAATCAGATCTTGCCTGGAAACGTCCCCTCTTCCATGCGTTCATCCCAAGAAGTGACCTGCAAAAGATCGAGAGATTTCTTTGATCATCAGTCCTATTGTCAGGAACAGTACAGTAACAAAGTGACTAGGACTGCAGATCCCATGCAGAATTTTACAACTTTCATTTTAAAAACAATGAAGCTAAATGTCTGGTCCTCTTGCTGACAGAAGCATTTTTTAAAATTGTCAATCAATCTTAATTAAGGTCTATGACCAGCATTATAAAAAAGGCACACAAGTTTAAAACAGCTTACACCTTCAAGAAGGAGAGGGTGACGGCTTCAACACAGGCTTGAATAGTATACCGCTGCACAAAATTTAGTGATACTAAAAGTAATTGAAGCATTTTCATCAGCGAGAAAGTAAACATAAAAAGAATGTGAATGTCAAGGCAATTTAATTAAGGAAAATTAAATAAAGGTTTTCCTACTATCACAACAGAAAAGGCGATAAACATGGGTCATCGATTCAAATTCCCTTGAGCCACAAAGGCACATATGTTCACAAAGGATTTTCCAAAATCTTCCTTCCAGCAAAGCTGGAAGGAGAGAATTGAATTGTGCTAATGTGAAGGCCCTTCAGTGATTATGAACTGCTAGTGCCAAAATATAGTTTGTTGATCTGTACACAGGAAGTGTTCTGTTAATAAGTATGGAACTAGTAATCTGACCAAGATAGTGTTGATATTCAGCTTCTAGGACATGTTGCTTAAGTGCTGCTCTGGCTGTCTCAAAATCCAATGAGATAAGACATCCAGAGGGGGAAACGGTATTGCTGGAGCTTCTGGAAAATTTAGAGTCCACACTGATTTAAAATCATCCTGTAGAATAAAGGGAGTTAAACCTAGAGGAAAAAAGAGAAACTTTGGCCAAAGTTCAATAAGGGTTGACCCCCGTATCCATAGATTCGGTATCCATGGTTTCACTTATCCACATCAGAAAATATATGTTCTCTCTAGGCATTTCTAGGTCCCCCAATCTGATTCTGTGGTCATCTTCTGGTGTTTATCTCATTGAAACTTTTCCTATTATCCACGGTTTCAGGTACCCATGGTAGGTTTTGGAACATATCCCCCGTGGATACAGAAGTCGACCTGTATAGCCAGACTCTTGTTTCTACCTCCTGCAGGCTGACTTTTAAATGCAGGATAGTATTTGAAGGGTGTTCGTTTAGACTGGCAACTTCTGAATTAGAAAAATCAGAATGAGGCCCAATTGTGCATCATATAGAAGCTGATTTAATGGTTTGGCCTCAAACAGCATAATTGCTGCTGACACATTACCACCTCTAGTGCAAAAATAGTTTAATATGGTAAGAGGCACTCATGAGCAGGTTGGCTAGCATACTCAGCATATGCCTTCCGGCCATCACTGGCTTGAAAGACAACACAGAAATATTTTTAAAATGATACTTGTTCGATCTTATGGCCATTTATAGACCATCTATATGGCTTTGGCCTTCTCACATAGACTATAACCTTAGTTTTCTGGTAATTAAATTTGTATGTGTTCATTATGGCATTACTGGCACAATTAAAAATGTGTCTTGTTTTGCTTGTTAAGTACAGATCGCAGAGGATCCCATTTTTCACAAGATGGCACTTCTGTTCCTTGCCTGGTTACCTGGCCTACTGTCATATTTAAGATTTCAGCCCACCTTTGGCTCATATAAAGGCCCCCAGATTCATTAATGAATATATGTCCTTGCTCCTTTGCCCCACACAATTCAAATAATGAAAAAAGAATCCAGCACATGATACTCTGAGAAAACTGAATAAATTAATGCAAAAAAAAAAAAAGAAAGAAAAGAAAAGAAAAAGAGGGGTAGATACATCTGCCTATTTTTAATCACCTTTATTTCTGTGGCAACTCTCAAAGAGCTTGCAGGGTACCTGAACACTGGTCCCCTTTTGCTGAAGATAAAGTCAGAACACCACTGGCTGGAAGTAGCAGCAGGTAGACCCTTAAGAATTTTCCAGTCCCTCCCCCTCCCAAAAACAAATTAAGGAAAATAATATAAATAACCCATTACTTCTGTTTTGCAGGTATGTAATACAACTTGTAGTACTGGAGAAGAACTATTTTCTATCTTCCAATAACGTAGCATAACAAAGCAGGCTGATCTTGCCGTCTGCTATAATGTTAAACATACAGGACTCCAACCCCCCATGGGGAAGTCTTATATCAAAAGGGAGCATAACATTGGTTATAAACCTATTGTATTCTAAGTGTCATAAGATGCTCTGAGTAATGCAAATGGCATTGGGATGGAGCCCACATAGTCTCCTCTCCAGCTAAAAACATACACAGAAATATGCAAAGCGCCAAACACATCCCCTCCTTTGCCCCTTATCTCTCTCACACACACACACAAATTCCTTATCGCAGTTTAGTTCCACTTCCTTACCCAAGAAATAGGGCAAAGGGACTTGTACACCCTTTTGTACCACTGGCAGACATAAGGATCTTGACCCTTGGCATTCATGGCTTTCTCACAGCGATGGAAATCTATGGAGAGATGTATTTCAATTTTTAAAAAATAGATTAAAAACAGACATGCTTTAAATGAAAATCATACCACTATTTAAAAAAAAAAATAACAGCAAGCCACAGTGGCCAACCTCTTGATATGGTCCTTTATTGGAGTGGGGTAAGTCCCCTTTTCACTGTTTAACCGTCTAGTTGTATGAAGAGAGATTTTTCGCCAACTCCAGAACTGTCTGCTGTTGATATACTAAATGTGTAGCTCCTGAAGAATGCCATTCAATGCAATATAAAGGTTACAATGTGTTGGGCTTTTTACGAAATAGGATATTCATCAAGGCTTTTTAAAGAATAAAATATAGACCCACCAATAAGCACGTGGAGATTTGTCTCTTCCTTTGCCTGTGGATCATAATACATGCTTTCCAGGAATTTGTGTTCATGGTTTTGTTCCTGAACAAACCAATGTCACTACTGGTCTACTAGTACGAACATTAGGATCTGTCACTATGTTGCATTTTTTCTACTGTACTCACTTCACTGTTTCATTTTAGGTGTAAATTCTTGAACTGTCCCAGCCCCAACATTTTAAGCAGGCATGCACAGGGCAATATGAACCTTGCATATAATAATGAAAACACAATTGTTTCAAAATCCAGACTTGTTAACAGAAAAATGTCAAAAGGACTATCATCTTCATATGACACTGGCTTCTGGCAAACCAAGACATCGGAACAGTTTACATTCTCTCACTCCTAACATAAGGATGCAAATATTTGCAAACATTAACTATACGAACCAAGATAGTTTTGCCAGCAGTTCCGTGTTTGGTTTTGATTGGGGAACCTGCTATCAAAAGGAGCTGTCTTGTAGTTCTCCAGCTTGGTCCTGATATCTTCAGCCATGATTCCTTCTCTGAAAGCACACATAAAACCAGTAAAATGAAACTACTAGAGTTTTACACCATTGTCCAGCAGAACGCATGGAACTTTTTCTATTTAAATGTCAAATTGTTTTTGCTTTGAGGATTTGTTTTCTGCTCCAAGGACCATGGATACAGGAAAGATTAGAAATATTTTAATTAATAAATACATACACAAAAATACTCCCTGTGAACGAATCACATTCCCTAACGGTATTTATATCCTGAAGCAGCATTCCAGCAACTGATGGCAGCACTCGTATTACAGGAAGCAGGGCACCGCTTACAAACCATTAGCTATCTGATACATACATACTATTAATCAAGGCACTAAAGAAATACATTAATACAACATGACCTGCACTGCTTGCAACATTAAAACCCTATCCTCAAACCAGAATGAGGATTTCCATGGTATGGGATATTTCACAGGTAATATGGGAATGGGATCTAGTCCACATCAGAAGCATTATCCTCTCACAGCTTTCTCATAAATGACACCATGTTCCTGATAAGGAATTAAGGTTGCAACTACACTTCTCTTCCAACTCTGCAATTCTATGATTCTATAATCTTTGTCAGGGATCAAAACAGCATCTGGTCTGCTGTTCTGAGATAGGAATCTTCCCCATGGTCCACCCAGTATCCCTCCTTAAGCCCTTACAAATGTGTCTAATGATGGACAAGTGAGAATGAGAAGAATTCAAACAGCAAGCATGGACTGTACTTTAGAATACATATATTATATAGATCAATGCTATTTGAAGCAGTGGTCTATGGGCCAGGGCCGGTTTGTGGCAAGTTTCCAAGAACGGGGGGCGGGGGGGGGGGAAGAAAGAAAAGAAATAGTTGCAGCCAATGAGGAAAAATATGATACTAGTCCCTCATACCAGTCCCATTGGAAAGATTGCTGGTCCCCACATCAGATAGCCTGAGCAGCATGGATGAAGAATGTATTACATCAAACATAGGTCAGACAATGTAATATATTGAATAGTATACTAATCAAACACAGGGCAAATATACCAAGACCACCTTTCAACTCCTACCGTCCCAGGCCAGCATGGCCAATGGGGAGGGGGGGATGAGAGCACTTGTAATTGAACACAATTTAGAGGGCAACAAGTTTGCCAACCCTGGTCTAAATTCCTGTTTACTTCATAGCAGTTGCAGCATTCAAACCCAGGACTTTATACATATGAGTGAAAATTATATTTCAGTCCTTTGCATCTGTGGCTGGTATCTTCAGAGAATGATTGAGTAGGAGTGTGTGTGTGTGGGGGGGGGGTTATATGCTATGAACCGATGTTGGAGAGATATGTAAATCTGTGTATTTGAATGGGTAGTTCCTGGGGGAAGATTTGAATGAACTAACCATTGAAATATACAAATTTACATATACTCCCCAACAGGGGTTCACAGCATATAAACTCCACACACATTCGTACCCAACCATTCTCTGAAGATGCCAGCCACAGATGCAGGCAAAATGTCAGAAAGAAATAGATTTTCCTTGTGTGTGTGTTTTTTTCCAGGCTGTGAGGCCGTGTTCTGGAAAAGAGTTTCTTTCTGATGTTTCACATCTGTGGCTGGCATCTTCAGAGAATGGCTGGGTACGAGTGTGGGGGGGGTTTATATACAGTTGTCCCTCCATATTCACGGATTTGGTATCCACGGATTTAAGTATCCACGGTTTGAAAATATTCTTTAAAAAATAATAATCCAAAAAACAAACCTTGATTTTGCCATTTTATATAAGGGACACCATTTTGCTAAGCCACTGCATATAATGGGACTTGAGTATTTACGGATTTGGGTATTCACAGGGAGTCCTGGACCCAAATCCAAGCAAATGTGAAGAGACAACTGTATTGTGAACCCCTGTAGGGGAGCATATGCAAATTTGTGTATTTGAATGGTTACTTTCGGGATGTAGAAATGCAAGGAGGATTAGTGTCTGTTTGGCTAATGGTTGGTTGATGGCCCATTATCTGCTGGAAATCCCCCTGTCCCTGGATGGAGTTCATTTGCAAGCGCTGAGCTTTGATTTTAGTGTTTTTTAGGACTGGATGCCAGATTTTGTTTACTTTTAGGGCTTCTTTTTTCCTGTTGAAGTTGTCCAGGTGTTTGTGGAAGTCAGAAAGAAAGTCTTCCAGAACACGACCTCACAGCCCGGTAAAAAAACCAAGGAAAATCTATGTACAGTTGTCCCTCCGTATCCACGGATTTGGTATCCACTGATTTCACGGCTTGAAAATATTCTACAAAAAATAATAATCCAAAAAACAAACAATGACTTTGCCATCTTCTATAAGGGACACCATTTTGCTGTGCCATTACATATAATGGGACTTGAGTATTCACGGATTTTGGTATCCACGGGGGGTCCTGGAACCAAACGCCAGTGAATATGGAAGGACAACTGTACTGGACTTTCCTAATATGAATTTGAAGTTTATCTCAGAGCCCAACAGGGTTGCTTTTGCCCTTTCTGTTTCCACTTTCTTGGGATTTCTAGTCCTCCTTGCTCACCACGGACCCGTCGCCCATCTTCTTGAGCTCCCACCACCCGCTTGTCTGAGGGGCCGAAGACCGCCAGGGATACTTCCGAAGACCTTCCAGGCCTGAGGAAAGCAAGGCCTGGAGAGGAGGAGGAGGTGGAGAAGCCCGGTCCGGCCGCAGCCACCGGAGGGAACCGGCTCTCCATGAAGAAGCGAGGGGGAAAGTGGCGCTTGGCCTTCGGGGCCTCGCCTCAGGCCTCTCTCGCTCGCTCCTTCCCCGCCTGAGGAGGCTCATTCCTTCCCCACTTACCTCAATGGCAGCCCCGGTCAAGCGCCTGCCTCAAAGTGACTTTCACCTCAGAGCCGGCCGCTCACTCGCTCCCTCACAGGCAAAAAATATATAACCCGGAACCAAAGAGAAGTAAGAGCTAGAACGGTGCCGGAAAGGGCGGGGCAAATCATGTGATTGACAGAGTGGCTCTGAAAGGACTTCTTACCGGCGAATCAGCTGCCACAGGCCGAAAGAAAATGGCGGAATCCAAAGAGAGAAGGGGATAGGACGGTGCCGGAATAGGGGTGGGGCAAATCATGTGATTGACAGAGTGGCTCTGAAAGGGATTTCTTACCTACAGATCAGCCGCAGGCCCAGAGAAAATGGCGGAACCCAATGAGAGTAGGGGATAGGACGGTGCAGGAAAAAAGGGCGGGGAAAATGATGTGATTGACAGAGTAGCTCTGAAAGGGATTTCTTACCTACAGATCAGCCGCAGGCCCAGAGAAAATGGCGGAACCCAATGAGAGTAGGGGATAGGACGGTGCAGGGAAAAAAGGGCGGGGCAAATGATGTGATTGACAGAATAGCTCTGAAAGGACCTCTTGCGGATCAGACACAAGCATAAAGAAAGGGGGTGGGGGGAAATGGCGGAACCAAAGAGAGTAGGAGATAGAACGGTACCGGAAAGGGTGGGCAAATGATGTGATTGACAGAGTAGCTCTGAAAGGGATTTCTTACCCGCCAGAAAGAAAGAAGATGGCGGAGTCAACGAGAGTGTGGGCTAGAGCGGCACCGGAAAGGAAAGGGCGGGCACAGTGCGTGATAGACAGGGCTGCCTGGCCATTAATTAGAGTCAGTTGTTGGTGTGGGAAATGGCCAGTCTAGTGTTTAAGTCAGCTGTCAGTTTATGGTGGCCTCATGAATTTCATAGGGTTTTCTTAGGCAAGGAATCCTCAGAGGTAGTTTTGCCAGTTCTTTCCTCTGAAATATATAGCCTACAGCACCTGGACTTCCTTGGCGGTGTCCCATCCAAGTACTAACCAGGGTTGACCCTGCTTAGCATTCTAAGATCAGATGGGATCTGGTGCCTTTAGGGTCTTGTGTACTTAGGAGTAAATCCACCTAGGTCAATGGGGATTTATTTATTTATTTTTAATTTATTTGATCTTAGAACAGTGGCTCTTGACCTTTTATTTATCAGGGACCCCCCCTTAAATATCTTTTGTTGTCGTGGTCCCCCAAGACTTAACTCAAGATTTAAAACTCTAATAATAGTAACAATAATACTTAATAATGATAACAATAAACCTGATTATGATTATGATAATAATAGTAATAACAACAACAATAATAATAGTAATAATACAATTACACCATCCATTAAACCTTCCCTCAGAGGCACTGGAGGGGGAGGAAAGACTTTTCTCCAGCTTCTTCCTGCAAGTGAATGGCTGGAGCAGATTGAATGGCAATACGCAAGCCAAGCTAGCCAGCTTTTGCCTTGGCTTCCTGTCACGTGGCCACTCCACTACAGGGGGGAGGTTGGCCGAGCAGCCTTCAAGCCTTCGTGGACCTCCTGTGAGGACATTGTGGTCCTTTGGGGTCTCCGGACCACAGGTTAAGAACCACTGGCCTACAGCACCTGGTATTTGTTGGTAGTCTCCCATCCAGGTACTAACCAGGGCTGACCCTGCTTAGCTTCCAAGATCAGGTGCGATCTGGTGCCTATAGGGTCTTGTGTACTTGGGAGTAAATCCACCTAGGTCAATGGGGATTTGATCTTAGAACATACTCTTTTCTGTTTAATTTTGCGTTTATACTTCCTTCAAGGGAGCAAAGTGTTTTTAGATGGCTGTGATAACCTTTAAAGGGGAAGAGGGAGCATGAGAGCCTATGCTGTGCAGCGTAAGGTGATTATTGCCATCAAATCAACTTTGACATCTGGTGACCCTGTGAATGTGAGACTTCCAAGTCACCTTGTTATTGACTACCTCGCTCAGGTCTTGCAGACTTGGGACCATGGCCTCCTCGATTGAATCAATCCACTTGTATTGTGGTCTTTTTCTTTTCCTACAGTCTTCCCTTTGACCATGCATAATTGGCTTTTCCTAATGAATCACATTATCTCATAATATATCCAAAGTAGAATAGCCTTGGTTTAGTCATCTTGGTTTCTGGCGAAAGTTTGGGCCTGTTCTGCTCTAGAAGCCATTCGTTTTAGCAAACTTTTGTGTATGTAGCTCTCTCTTTTCCAGCAATGAGTTTCAAATGAGTTTTCTTCCTGTTAGCATTCTTCACTGTACAGCTTTCACAGCCATTCATAGAAATTAAAAAATACTATGGCATGGACGGTTCTAACTTTAGTATTCAATTATACTGTATATATTTACACTTGAGGATCTCATATAGTTCCTTCATAGGTGTGGTTTAAAGACTGGAAAACAAGATGCCTGAACTGAATGTTACTTTGACAGAATAAGTGTTGGCCAATACAGTGACTTGCCTGTAAGAAAGGATTCTATTACTTGAAATAAAACTCCCTGCTAAATATGTTTCTGAATGCCTAGGAAGTTCCAATGCTTATCACTTGTGTTTGGAGCTTTACTTGCCACAGTTTATATTTTTGTTAAACAACATCTCAGGCTTGGCCAAATTGATCACTAACAGTGGTTCGCCCTGGCCTTACATCGGGAGGCATGGAGATGTACTATCCACAATGTTGCAGCCTTATTTGAGAACTCACGCCAAACAAGTCTTGAAGAGAAACGACAATGCAGTAAGAATCACAACCCAAAAACATCACCCAAGGAGACCTTCTGTGCTTTCTGCAACCAGACTTGTTTATTTCGGATTGGCCTTTTTAGTCACAAGCGTGCTTGCAGAAAGTGCGGGGTGCACTCCATCAAAAAACTCCTTTGCTTGTTTCCCCTTTCTCCAACCCTGTTGTCCTGTGGTCTTCATCATCATCATCATCATCATCTCATTTATTTATATAGCCTCATCATTGTACATAGCACTTTACAAGTAAAAGAACAACAAAACAGTTCCCTGCCCTCAAGCTTACAATCTAATCACTTATATATCTTTATCCTCCCCCTTTATTTGGCTTACTCGTTGCTTCACTCTGATTCCAGCAAAAGTTACAGGTTTAAAAGCTGCAAAATGCAGTTTCATGGAACAGATGAGACAAAGGAGCATTTGGTAGCAAAGAAAATTATATTCATTTCAGACTGCCCTTATTTCTTCACTTAAAATCTTTGAAGCTTGGAATTAACTAAATAAGCATGATTAAATCCCCACCCATCTCCTAGTGGGTGTGGTGGACATTTTGGTAAAAACATTCAAGATGTGAGAGGCACAGTGGGGTGCATAGCCTTCAAAGTTCTGGGAGAAAGTGTAGCCCCACAGCCCTTGGCGGCATGATTGAGGATTGCCAATAAGATTCAGCTGCCAGTCCACTAATGTCCTATACATGGAATGAGTATAAACCATTATTCACTTCTTTCTCTGAGGCAGCAAAATTTGGGCTACCGTGTATGTAGTACAGTTTTCCCTCCGTATCCACAGATTTGGTATTCACAGCTTGAAAATATTCTTTAAAAAATAATAATCCAAAAAGCAAAGCTTGATTTTGCCATCTTATATAGGAACACCATTTTGCTATGCCATTGCATATAATGGGACTTGAGTATTCACAGATTTTGGTATCCACGGGGGGTCCTGGAACCAAACCCCAGCGAATATGAAGGGACAACTGTACGACACAAAATATGGGATTGGATAGTAAGATAAGCCCCATCTACACAGGCTGTGGTCAATGAAGTGGGATGACAGAAAACCCAAAACATAATGGAATAGCATAATGCTTTTCCTCATGAAATATTAGAGGAGATAAGGGATGTTGAGATGCTACTTTTGCTAACTACTGTGTGTAATTTGAACTTACAGATTTGAATCAATGGTACAATAATAGTGGTAGGACTTGGGGACAGAGGTCCTGGACCCTTCTTAATTGAATATACAAGAGATGCAGCATGACTACCTTCCTACAGACTGAAGTATTTTGAAATAATATAAGTGCCGTCTAAAAAGCTTTCTCCAGAATATTATCGATTCTAAAATTACCTAACTGCACTTCTGGTTACAGTAGAACCCCTGTATCCATGGGGGATTGGTTCCAGGGGCCCCCATGGATAATGAAATCCATGGATAATAGCAAACACCCCCGTTGCCATTCCCGCCACGGGAGCAATCCTGGGGAGGCAGATCTACTCCTCCCCTCCCTTCACCCTGCGTCACCATTCTTCTCACGGGAGCTATCCGGGGGGGGGCGATCCTGGGGGAGAAGAAAGGCAGATCTACTCCTCCTCCCCTCCCTTCACCTTTCACTCCCCCAGCTGTCACCATCCACAGATAATTGAATCAGCGGGTGGTGCATCAGTGGATGCGGGGGTGCTATTGTATTAATCATCTTTCCTGCTTTCAGATTCAACATGCTAGCAGTTGATTCACATAGCTCCTCTGAAAGATCCTGCCTTTTGGATGTTTAATGCAAAATCAGCCAGTTTCACATGTTCATCCTCATCCTTCTCTTATGTATCTATATCCTAGCTTTTTGTTAGTCCTGGGACTCAAGACAACTTACAAAGTTAAAAAAAAAACAGACAAAATTCTGCATCATTAAGACATACAAAAGATAAAATATAATTAAACTATCAATGGAATTAAACGAAATTTAGAAACATGCCCACTACAAACAGCACTAGCACCACAGAAAATATAGCACCTTCCTAAAAAAACCCTTTCCAATCAGCATTTAGTTCTCAAAGGCCTGTTGAAACTATGAAGTCTTTGTGTCTGAAAGTACACCATAGAGGATGCCAGTCCATCCTCTCTAGAGAAGGAGTTTGAACCCAGGATCAACTAGACCTATAGCCTTTATGTGAGACATCCATTAACATTTATTTATCTGTGGAAACATTTCCGGGTTATATGTGCTTTCTGGTTCTTGTCCGGATAGAGTAGAATAATATAACATTTTGGAAAAAAGATGCAACCAAGTAATCCAGCACCGGAAGCCAAAATGGAGAAGATCTCCACAGCCACCATATATTTCCCCTTAGTGCTGAGGTAGGTTGGGATGAAGACTACCCAGACACTGCAGAAAACCAGCATGCTAAAAGTAATGAACTTGGCTTCATTGAAGCTGTCTGGTAACTTCCGAGCAAGGAAAGCAAGAGTAAAGCTCACCAAAGCCAATATACCCATATAGCCCAGAATGGAGTAGAATGCAGTGGGTGAGCCTTCATTGCACTCCAGGATGATGTGACCAGGCTCTGAGCACAAATCAGCATCTGGGAATGGAGGAGAGGTTACCAACCAGACCATGCAAAGCCCAGCCTGAATGAGAGAGCAGACCAGCACAAAGAAGTATGAAACTCTAGGTCTCAACCACTTCCGTACGCCGCTCCCCGGCTTTATGGTTTTGAAAGCAAGAACCACAGTGATGGTTTTGGCCAAGATTGTAGCAAGAGAAACAGAGAAAATGATACCAAAGGCTGTATGTCGGAGAAGGCAGGTCAGCTTCCTTGGCTGGCCAATGAAGAGCAAAGAGCAGAGGAAACAGAGGACAAGGGAAGAGAGGAGGATATAGCTGAGATGTTGGTTGTTGGCTTTAACGATGGAAGATTCTCTGCACCTGATAAAGTATCCTAGCACCAAAGCAGAAATGAATGAGAAAAATACTGCAGTGGAAGCTAAAGCAATTCCCAAAGGTTCCATGTAGGATAGGAAGATGGTATTTTTGGGGATGCACTGATTTCTTGCTCTGTTTGGATATTGGTCCTTTTTGCAATCCACACAGTAATCCATATCTACAAAAGACAAATCAGATGACACTCTTATCTATTTGCCTTTGTGCATTTCTCTTGGCTAACACATTGGTAGTATGTCACAAGTGTATGTGCAGGACAGTTTAATATTCTCTGGCATATTAGGTTATATGGAGACATAGCTCTCTAGCTGTGCCTACCTGTTTTGTTGGATATTTTTCCTTTAGGGCATTCAGTGCACTGGAAGCAACATTTGGGTTTCTCCTTCAAAGATATCTTCTGGAATCCAGGTGAACATTTATGGCTGCACACAGAATGAGGTGGCTATGCAGATTCAGAGAGAAGAATTTAAAGTATAAAGCAGTCCTTTTTGTATTTTAAATTAAACCTACTCCCATACCAACCTATCCATGTACAAAGTCTTCTGAAAGCTTTTGTTAAGACAAATGCATTATGAAGGCATAAAGGGAGATGACCTTTTCTTGGGCATTCTGAATCTGAAATTCCCTCCTCAAGGATAATTGAGGGTCACTGTTGTATACTTTTCAGATGTCAGATTAAAATGTTTCATTTGCAAGGGAATGTTGGTTGTTTTTTAACATTGTATTGTAGTTGTTGATGGTTCGTGAGTTATTATTTTTTATTACACTCATATTTGTGGGAAAACGTATTATTATATTTTGGGTTGTTTTAATAATTTGGTCATTGTGTTCCACCCAAAACCCACTTTTCTTGGTGAGGGGCAGCATAGTAATTTTAAAATAAACCAAATAAGACTAACATCTAATGGAGAATTCTTGGGACATGGCTTACCTGGACAAATTTGTTATTCCACAAAGTTATCTCTTTATGAATGACAACACTGTGATTTGTTGTAGAGTAAAGGTTCACTTCCCCAACTTTCACACTGGCTAGGAAGTCATTGGGGAGCAGAATCCAATTTAAAATATCATAGGTTGCCAAGTCTCCAATCCCATCAAAAAAGGCATCTTCCAAAGTAGTGTTGTTGAATAGTATTTTCTTAAGGAACCCGTGCATCTGAATATAATAGAGAATTTAAGTGTGTATTGTAGTTATGAAGTGTCCAAAACCTGTTGTTTCAAAGGTGCCTTCTTGGCTGAATTGAAAATGTATGTTCCTAAATCACAGAATAATCACACAACAATAAGGATTAGTATCAGGTTTGCTTGTCTGCCTCTTGTTTTCTCATCCCATTTTCATTCTGTGCAAGGCCTTTTAGATGGTAAATCTGGGGGCAAGGACCATCTTGTTTATTAGTGATATTATCCAAATTACTCTGGAAACCTTTTTATGGAGAAGGGGAATAAAGATGCTTCAAAATAAAAATATAAAATCGCCTTTCTGCCAAGCAGACCACTATAGTCTTCTTCAACACACACGTTACAACACTGTACAGGCTCTCCATGGCCTCAGGGAAAACAGTTTTTCCTTTCTTGGGAAAATCTGCACTACACAAATAATCCACTTTGAATCTGGATTATTTGCAATGGCTCTTTCCTATTGGATTATTTACAATGGCCCTTTCCTATTGAATAAATCTGCGCTGTCAAAAGTTGCGCCACTTATGGGTTTTTTTCACCCCCTCCTTCTGAAAAGGGCGATACTGCGTCGAAACACGTGGGAACTATCAGGAGTCTTGGCGAATTATTACACGACTTATTTTGCCGTGTAAACGGGGCCCTGGGGTCTGTAGCTTTACAAGGTCTTTAGCCTTATTTGCCAAAGTGTGCTGGTGCCTCGCCAAACTATGAATCCCAGGATTCCACAGGAAGGAGCAGTTTCAAATTGGATTATTTGTGAACTGTGGATGCATCCTCTGTTTCACAGTGTTGTTGTCAAAGGGAATAGACTCACCTCCCAGAGAGGGATGTTCCCAGCTTTCAGCCCATTTGTCCTTTTTTTCTGCTTTGACCTGTCTACAGATAGCTTGTGGAGTGCTTTGGCCACTCCAAAGACGGCTCTGCAAATACTGTAACTCAGAGGACTCATGTTCATCTCAAACTGGGATACATATGGACCATCCAGCTTCTCCTGCCCAGTACATGACCTGATTCCGAGCACTGTTGGCTTTGAACGAGGTGGAGGCAAGTTGCAATTAAATTCCTGGCTCCAGAAACTCTTAATAAAAACATCATCAGGATATTTGTTTGGAGTCACCGACTGGAGAAAAAAACGGAACCCTGGAATCTCTTTTTGATGAGACCTGAAGGACAAAGCACCAGGGAATGGTCTTGCACTTTTATACAGACCAGTGTCCCACTTTGCTGTGGTCAGCCACACTTTCTTTACCAATATGTGGTTTATGTGTAAGAATATGGTTGAGAGGAAGTTGCTATCATCGCCATAAGCAAGCACTACTTTGCATGAGGATCTCCTCAACTCCTCTTTTCTATGATCCAGCTCATTGACAAATGCTAAAACGTTTTGGAACAAAATTACAAATTCATGACAGATCCCATTCTCCTGCATCCCCCCTTTTAGTTTATGGACAAGGTTCCCGCTTCTGCCGTATGCAGCAACAACGAGTCCA
Source organism: Gambelia wislizenii (assembly GCA_030847615.1). Lineage (NCBI taxonomy): Eukaryota > Metazoa > Chordata > Lepidosauria > Squamata > Crotaphytidae > Gambelia > Gambelia wislizenii. The sequence goes on along the minus strand of JAUMIR010000010.1, from coordinate 27,460,278 downwards.
ATCCACGTCCAACCAAAGTGAAGAAGCAACTGGATGATACCCACAAGGTGAAGTTCATCACTTGAATATAATTGATACAAGGAGGGAAATTCAATTTGATTGCCTAAGATAGGGTCAGAGGAACCATAACTGATCTGTGGATGCAAAGGTTTGATAAGCTGGTACAGCAAGAGTTCAGCATGACATCTATTGTAGTGGCTAGAGCTTATCACATGAAGGAAGGGAAGCAGAAGTGAAGCCTGAGAGTAGCACATGCCACCTTGCCTTATCACACAACATCAGCATGTTTCAGCTATTCCCCTATTCCAGTCCCATGGGAGATGGCGGCAAACATGTGTTTTTTGCTAACTGGAAAAAACCATTAGCAAAAAAACCCTGCCTTTACCACTGTCTCCCATGGGACCAGAATGGACGAACAGTTGGAACATGCCAATGTTGTGTGATAAGACAAGGCGGGCGGCACTATTATCAGGGTCCACTGCCACTTCCTTGTGTCATACAATAAGCCCTTTAGACTGGGCCTTGGAAAATCTAGCTTGTAACCCCCACTGAGTCATGAAATACATTGAGCAAACTTGGGTTAGTCACTATTATGATCTACCTCATAATATAAGGATAATGTTCAATCAAAAAGAAACATAGATGCCACATCAGGGAAAAGATGGGGTATAAATGTAAATAATAAAAACAATTAGAGAAACTCTAAATCACAAGAGTTTGTTCCAATGACCTATGTTTTTGCAAGCAACAACAATATTTTTGAGGACTATACTGTACCTTTTTTTCTTCTTAAGGCAGTAGTGGTAAGACCTTGTGAAATAGAGACAACCTAAATGTGTGTAATGTAACCTAATATGTTGAAAGATGTAATTGTATTTTGTATTATTCAAATAATGTTTAAATTTCTCAACATTCTGTTACATTCATATGCCACTGTTCATTTATGGAGCTCAAAAAGGTAAAATTTCCTAACTAACCACTCCAGTTTGATATTCACAACACTGTGAGGCATTTATTTAACTATTAAGTTTATAGCTTGCCTTTTCACTATAAATAGTACTCAACATAACAAACAAAAATACAATACAAAATAAAACACAATAAATAAGTATGTTCAAAACACAGAAATATAAATAACCAAATAATAAGCGTCTACCAGCTAAACCTGCTTCAGCAAACAATTTAGTTTAAAAGCCAAAAGTTTCATTTAATAAAAATATATGTGTCTGCTAGTGCAAAGAATAAGATGGAGTCCAATTTATTTTTCTCAGCAGGAAATCCAGAGCCCAGGAGTGACCAATAAGAAGCTCTCCTCCTTTATTCCTAATGTGCCTCCAATGGACTGGGAGACAACCTTCTAACAAGGATCTTAAAACTTAAACTGACCCATGTGACAGAATGGCATACAGTCAGCCTTCTGTAGCCACAGATTCAAACACCCAAAGCTTAAAAATACTCCCCCCCCCCGCCCAATTTCTAATAAATGAACTTGATTTTGCCATCTTATATAAGGGACACCATTTTACTATGCCATTGTATATAATGGGATTTGAGCATCTGTGGATTTTGGTATCCATGAGGGGTCCTAGAACCAAGCCCCAGCAGATAGCAAGGGTCCACTGTATTTCCAATGCCTTGATTGTAAGCCACAAAGGACTTTGTTGGTCATAATCACATGACTTGACCCCAGAAATGGAAAAGAAAAAGAAAAAGAAAAAGCAGTCCTGCAATTTTGTACTGGGCTGGGTGTGGGTCACTCTTTAGGTGTGGGTCCTGCAACATCTGAGCAGGTAAAATATTATTGGATAGCTGTATTCTGCTCTTCTTTGCAAAGATGTGCAGAAACCCAGTTTGGCAACAGTATCTCCCCAAGGAGTTTCCATTGTCAGATGATGCAGTGAAGATGGAAAAGATCCAAAAACTCAAGTAGACCCATGTAAGAGAATGCAGTATTTGAAATACCCTGGTCATAAACTACAGAGGGCTTTATAGATCATTACCAGGTGGATTATACCCAGAAATGGAATGGGACTTCTGGGATTTTGTGCCTTAACTAACTAATTTTCAGTCCTACACATGATGACTTGAGTGGATGTGAGTCACTATCTTCTGCTTTGCCTTAGGCAACAAAATGGGCAGACCTGTTTTGCTCTTCTCCAAAAGGATGTGTAAAGCCTCCATTAGCAGCCATATCTCTACTAGGAGCTTTCTCTGTTAAATGATGCTGAGAGTGAAGATGGAAGAAAGCAAGCAGAAATGTCCTTAGCCCTTACCTGTGGTATCTTGTAGATCCCCAGCATGCTGGCCACCTGCACAGATGACTCTGATGTCAGCCCCCCAATGATAGCCACCATTTTATTTTGCCTTTGGCAATTGTAGTTGGGGAATATCTTGACCTTCTTTGTCTTCATCATGTTATAAGATGGTCGACCGTATGCATAGTAGGGTCTATATTTATAAAAAGGTAGGTAAATTGGAGTGAGCTTGTCTCTCTCAGACAATAGGCTGATGACATTCTCATAGGTTTGGCTTCCACTGTAATAATTGTCATAGAGGCGGAATCCCAGAGAGATGTTGGGTAAGAAAGTAGGGTCCTTGTTGATTTTTTCCACAGCAAACACAAATGCCAGGACATGCTGGTAGCTCTTTGACATTGGGCTGTGTGGAGAGAGGAAGAACAGCAGAACATTTCATATACAACACATAGAGTCTGGCATCCTGTTGGTTAGTCCCAGCCACGGTAGACCTATTCAATTAATTGTTGAATGGTTAATAAATGCATAAGTAAATCCCATTGAATGAGTCTACTCTAGACAGAACTAACAATAGGATTTAGGCTATAGAATGCAAGTGCTTTAATCAGGGCTGACACAACATATTGTACTATCAGAGGTAAAGCAGGGACAGTCCTGTTAATAAGAGCTTCTGAACAACTGATTCCAAACTGAGGGCTTGACAACACAGAACTTGATTGCCTATGAAGACACAGACCAGATCCACACTACACAAATAATCCACTTTGAAACATTTGCCATGCCCCTTTCCTATGGAATCCTGGGAGTTGTAGTTTTACGAGGTCTTTAGCTTTCTCTGCCAATGAGTGCTGGTCCCTCACCAAACTATACATCCAAGGGTTCCATACGAAGGAGCCATGGCAAATAACCCAGTTTCAGACTGCATTATTTGTGTAGTGTGGATTTGGTCATAGAACATGCAAAGAAACACAGCTGTATGGCACAAAAGGATTAGAAATCTTTTCGTTTACACAGGAGGTCAAAGTTAGAGGGACCCTTCTAGGCCTCGTATAGTTGCTAGGCAGCCAACAGCTGTAACTAGGGCTGTTCTTTAGTCACCCATAGGCTGGATTTTTTAAACTTTAAGAACAAAATTAATCTACAGTTGTCCCTCTATATCCATGGATTTGGTATCGATGGATTTAAGTATTCACGGCTTGAAAATATTCTTTAAAAAAAAATCCAAAAAGCAAATCTTGATTTTGCCATCTTATATAAGGGACACCATTTTGCTATGCCATTGCATATAATGGGACTTGAGTATTCACGGATTTTGGTATCCACAGGAGGTCCTGGAACCAAACCCCAGCAAATATGAAGGGACAGCTGTATTATATCCACCTTTTCTTGGTTTGAACTACCTGCTATCAGCAACCGTAAATTGGCACTATCCCATCTATCCTTAGTCCCTACATTTTAAATATGCAAACTGGTGATTGTATCTTACCTAACAGTGGCAACAAAACAGCATCCTTCCCTGCATCTAATGGCAGCTGATTAGCACAAAGGCTGTGGGGCTAAGTAGCATATAAAACTCCATCTTGTTCATAAGTATGTATATCATTTTATTTGACTCTCAGTTTCTATTTGAGGAAGGTCAACATTTCTTTCTGCCTGCTCATGCACTCTTATGTGCCTGCTCAGTCAGCTATCTAGGGCTGAATTCCCTTGATTAGAAATTTCATCACCTCTGTTCCCCTTTGATAGGATGATATCTTTAAACTTCAGATGGACTCAAACAGAAGGCATTTTTAAAAAGATAGCTGTCTTCAATGGTGACCCAGTATTGTACATGGAAATGTTAAAGTTCTCTCACTGCCAGACCAGACTACAAGACAATGTTGCACAGGGATAGGTGTCTTTTGATTTCATTGTAGTGATAAGCTGACCACTTTCCGTCTTTGGGGAGAATTGACAACAGGTATGCCAATACAACAATCCAGAAGGTACACAATAGATTCTAAGGGTATCCTACAGAATCTGCAGCTATAGAATCTGGTCCGGCTAGCATGGCCAAGACTCAGAGATATAATGGTACAGGAGGCAAGGTGGCAAAAGTTGGCTGCCTGAGACCCAGGTTCAATATTGCCCTTAGTGCCTTTAGAACAGTATTTCCCAAACTTTGGTTCTCCAGCTGTTTGGGACTTTAACTCCCAGAAGCCCCAGGCAGCTTGGCCAACAGTCAGGAATTCTGGGAGCTGAAGTCCAAAACATCTGGAAGACTGAAGTTTGAGGAACACTATTTTAGGTTAATTATCCCATTCAGCTAATAAGAGACTGAAGGCTTACATTGGTTGAACATCATATGGAGAAATCTCCTCAGGAGGAACTTTAAAATTTCTGCTTGGGATACTTAGCTGAGACAAAGATAACACTCCACCAAGAATAAGATCCCCATCTTTGTAATAGCCCTCTGCATAGGATCTGTCCAGATCACACAGTGTCTTTGCCACCTTGCCTGCCACACGGGGCAGAAGTAACAGGATGAAGATCAGAGAAACCATGGCAGGACACCTCCAAATGATGACTGCTCAGATGTCATCTCCTCGTGAAATGGATTATCATTTTCAAAAGTGCTGCTACACTAGATGTTAGAAGAAAGCAATTGAACTAGTTAATAGCAAAACAAGACTTATCTAAATTCTCTGCAACAGTTCACCACATCTCTTCAGTGGAAATCAGTTCTGAATGAAATAGGGGTATTTCATATAATCTCAGTCCTAACTGGAGAAGTATTTTTTCTTGCATCTTTTTAAAGTGCCTGCAGAATGTTATTCCAAGCGCATGAACAAAACATGATCATAGTCATTTCAGTGTTCCCCAGGTATATGATAATCCCAACCCTCTCATTCTGTGCTGCTCCCTGCCTGGGATTATTGACATGATGGATCAATATGTTGGTGCTGCTCACTTTTCCCACCAGGTAGATCTAACTGCATGTCAGGTTGTTTCTGAATATGTGTATATCCACAGTACCAAGGGGTTGTCCACATGGTGGAAATACCCCTCACAGAATTTGCTCGGAAAACAAGCTGTCTTAATGGATCCTGCATTGCCTCTTTGTTTAGTGAAGGAGGGGGCCAAAAAGAGCAAAAACTACATGAGAAAAGCCTTCATGGCTTTTCCCAACTTTTTAAAAAAAGCTCCAGAAATATGTGCATTTTCGCACATTAAGACAGGAAATTCGACACGAATCGCTTCCCCATGCAGGACACAGTACAAACCTGATTGGTTGAATGAGCATAGGGGGTAGGGCTGGCTTACAGGGTAAGCACCCGCTGCTGCCATGTTGGATTTGCGTTTTAGCAAGTGATTGCTAAGGTGATAAAACAGAGGTCTGTGCTATCTTTTTTCCTCTGTTTCTTTTTGGGAAACGTGGAATATCGGTTGTGCACACCATATAAATAGTTGTGTTTGTTTTTTTAAGTTCGGTGGCTGCAGATTTAAAAACGCAAGCAATCCACTTGTGGCCACCATCTCAGCTACAGGCTTGTAAAGTTTATGGATTTGCAAATCATCAGGGGTTAGATAGAAGTATATATGGAGCCAGCGTGACATAGTGGTTTGAGTCCAGGGTTCGAATCCCTGCTTGGCCATGAAAACCCACTGGGTGACCTTGGACAAGTCACACACTCTCAGCAAACCCCATGATAGGTTTGCCTTAGGGTCGACATAAGTTAGAAATAACTTGAAGGCACACAACAAGATAAGAAGTTAAGGAGTGCTCTACCAAATCAGTCCCAAAGCCTAGCTTTGGGATCATTCTGTTTTCAAAAGCAGTGAATGAGATGTCTATGGGCATCTCACAGGGTTTGGCAAAACAAATGAAACTATAGGGTTTGCTGGAGGCTTCAGTGGCCATAATAATGGCCTTAGGCTCATATGTGGTACACAGGTTGCATGTTTCCCACACCTGCAATTCTTGATAAAATCATACTTTCTACTACTTTACCCCGCATGTCCTTTAAACTTTGAAAGGTGTTTTTTTTAATGGTGTAACCTTATCCACTTTTAATTATTGTGTCGAAATAAGTAAACAGTTGATATTACACAATTTGAGTGGAATGGCAAATCACCTAGCCACAATCAGTTTGAACTTTTTCTGAATGAAGCCACAGGAACATAAAAAAGGTGGAAATGAATGTTGTGGCATTTTAAGCTTTTTGGACAGAATGTTTAAAATGGATACTTATATTTGGAAGGGAAAAAAATCAGGTCCCAATCCAGAATGACCCAGATCAATACTAGTATCCTACTAGAAACCACTCCTCCTGGCTGCTCTAAAGGTACTATTTATTGCCAGTAGAGACACCCACCAATGGCACTACCTTTCCATGGTGATGAGATTGTGTGCATTATGTGAGGCAAGAGGCTACGCTGACAGCATCTCCCATGTCAGACAGGCTTTTGCTGAGGAGCCAGACTTAAATGTACCAAACAGCTACTGGGCAGCAGCAATCGTGGAGAGAGGGTTGACCCTTGCAGAGGATCTCTCAGCAAAATGGCAGTGGCACTGTAGCTAAAACTTGTTATAACTACACAGAGGAAGGCACTGATAAACCTCCTTTTGAAGATCTTCTACCAGGCAAACCCTATGATGAGACAATCCAAAATGAAACAAGAGGTAGTGGAAGAAGGTAAAACTCCCAGGTCGGATGACACTCAAGGAGCTACTAGGGCAGAGGACAACTATGGGTAGCGCTGTGGATAATGACACACTTTGTCCTATTTAGTCCTATCCAACCAGCCAGGATGGAGACCAGTCATCGTTCTTTACCCTATGAGACCAAAAGGTTGAGCTGGTCCAGCTGTTTATATAGCAGGGGAAAAGTACAAGCTTATTTTTTTTCTCACTTAAAGACACAGAGAAGATCTTGCTGCAGAAAGCTTAGCTGCAAATCTGGAGTCATTTTAGGGGGGTTAGAAGTCCTAGGAGCCTAGCAGGAGATCACAGTCTGTTGGAAGTGTTAATCTGTTTCTGCCAGAGAGCTCCAGTGGCCACAACAAACTACAGATCCCAGGATTCCATTGCATTGAGCCATGACAGTTAAAGTGGTGTCAAACTGGATTATTTCTGCAGTGCAGATGCAGCCCAAGACTCTCCTGCCTCCCACCAATTCTGCAGAATTGCCAATGAAATTCTGGGCTGCATCAACAGGAATATAGTGTCCAAATCATGAGAAGTAATAGTGCCATTGTATTCTGCTTTGGTCAGACCTCACCTGGAATACCATGTCCCGTTCTGGGCACCACAGTTCAAAAAGGATATTGACAAGCTAGAAAGTGAGAGAGCAGCACGGTGAGGGCAGGAGAAACAAGATTGGGCCAGCAAATCAGAGCAGCAAAAAGAAAATGTAAAAAATGGAAGGCATTGCTGGCTGGCTTGATGGCAGCATGGGGAGGGGAGAAGAGAGGGGAAGAGGAGGAGTGTCCCACTCCCTCGTGCCACATGACAGCTGTCTCTTCTGTTTCTGAAACAGAAGAGTTTACTGCACAAGGGGGACTTCCAGAATAGCAGTATTATTGGGAGTCATTGATAGGTTTTCCCAGTCAATGATAAGGTATCCTTCAGAAACTACCGAAGCATACACCACCAATAAGATAAAGATGACACGGTTCAGTAAGTACTCCCCCAATAATACTACTGTCCTGCTCTAGTCCCACACCAGAAGCCTTGTGTGATAAAGTCCTAGAACGCAAATCAGTGGATTCAAATTACAAGAAAAGAGATTCCACCTACACATTAGAAATAACTTTTTTAAAAAAATTGTAAGAGCTATTCGACAGTGGAATAGATTGCCTCAAAAGGTGGTGGACTCTCTGTCTTTTGAGATCTTTAAACAAACATTAGATGAGCATCTTTTAGGATTGCTTTAGTTGCATATTCCTGCATGGCAGGGAGTTGGACAATACGGCTTTTGTGGTGCCTTTGAACTCCATGATTCCTCTGAGGATACGTGTTTGTGGAATGCTTCAACAGGGGTATACATGTAGCAGTCAATAAAGTGGGGCTGGGGAGAACATTTCCCCATTAAACTTTAAGGGATAAAGGGATATAGGGATGACACTTTTGGCAACTAGCATCTGTATCTGAAATGAATGACTTTTCAGTCGATTGTACCATTGTAGAAGGAGATCTATGGTCTAATTCAATTCAATGTGCAAGAGAGTGCAGCAGGGCTATCACACCACATTTTTTTAAAGATGGCTCATTGTCACCAAACAGTTTATGGTCTGCAAATCTATCTATCTATATAATTCTCTTGGGTATGTTGCCATTCCTGCTGTGCTGATTAGCTGCTTAGGAAACTTTCCAACCAATCAAAGCTCTCTGTTGGCCAGCCAATCAGCACACTGGAGATGGAAAAATGTGGAAAGCTTCAAGTCCTTTCTAAACATGGTGGTGGCTGAGGGGCTATTGCATTGTGGTGCATGTGGGGGGGGTGTAGTGTGGTGTTGTACATACACACAGTTGAATGGCAGGGGCAGAGGGGCTCTCGCATCCTGGCACACATGGTGTGTGTGTGTATGTGTGTGTGTGTGTGTAGCATAGGGCATTTCTGTGTGTAGCATGGGGTGTGTTATATTTAATTTGAAAGGCTATATATTAATGCATCAAATGATCACACTTTTGACATGTTTCCTAAGCAGCCAATCAGCAGAGTGGGAACAGAAACCTATCAAATAGATAGATAGATAGATAGATAGATAGATAACAGTGTATGTTACACCGGGTATAGCTAGTTTATTAAAAGCATAAAACACATATACAAAAAAACCACACTTAACCAAATTAACTAACAAAACAAACAAATACAAACTCAACTAAAACTAACTACTGACTCTCCTCCTTGATTAATGATTATAACCCACTAGTAAAATTCTTCCTTTAAAGTGATATTACAATCAAGCTTCTACATTAAGTCGAAACAAAACTATTTTTTTAAAAAAATAAAACCCAAAGTTGATACATGCCCCTTATTCTGTTGCAAAAAAAGTAATAAATCCCAATCTTTCTTGAAATTAATCAATGATTTCTCCTTAACCAACATTGTCAATTTGTCCATTTCAGCCAATTCAAATGTATTCATCAGCCAGTCTTTTTGTGATGGAATCGATGTGTCTTTCCATTTCTGGGCATACAATAGTCATGTTGAAGAATGTGAAATAATATAGAGCACCATCTAAATTCTAAACCTTCCCCGCCCCCATACAGAGTTTGAAGCAGGGGTGGGCAAAATGCAGCCTGTTGGTCACATGCATCTTGTGGGACCCCAAGTGTGATCCTTGCAATCCCCTAGAATCCCCCCCCCCAAAGCTCCCCATACTTATAAAATTAAAACAAAATTGAGGCTAATTTTCAGGTGAATTTTTTGCCCCCAAACCATCCAAAATCATCCAAAACCTCCTATAAATGCAACAGTTTGATTCCCCTAACCCCCAAAAGCCCACCAAACCTCTTTAAAGCACCCCCAAAGGGGGGAAATTGCCCCCAAATCAGTCCAAATGTCAGCCAGAAGAGATGTCATGTCACTTTGGTTGCCCCAAAATGCACCAGTGCAGCCTGCCAGGTGAGCACAGGATGGGGGGCAAAGCACCTAACCCTGTTTAAGGTAACCTGAATACGGATTTGCACACCTTCTCTGCTTTGAACTTTCCTACTAAATCAGAGAGTTTCAGATCCACTTCTTATTCTTATCTGTGGAAATACTTGCTGTTTATTTGCACTTTTTGCTTCTGATCTAGATGGAATAGAATGACATAACACTTAGGAAGAAAGATACAGCCAAGTAACCCAGCACTAGAAGCCAAAATAGAGAAGATCTCCACAGCCACCATATATTTCCCCTTGGCACTGAGGTAGGTTGGCATGAAAGATACCCAGACACTGCAAAAAACCAGCATGCTGAAAGTGATGAACTTGGCTTCATTGAAGCTGTCAGGCAGCTTCCTGGCAAGGAAAGCGACGATGAAGCTCACCAAAGCCAACAAACCCATGTAGCCCAGAATGGAGTAGAATGCTATGGGTGAGCCTTTGTTGCACTCCAGGATGATGTGCCCAGGCTCTGCGTACAAATCAGCATCTGGAAAGGGAGGAGAGGTTCCCAACCAGACTATACAGATCACACATGGGATGAGAGTACAGATCACTACAAGGGAGTTTGAAGCTCTGGGTCTCAGCCATTTCTGTGCACTACTCCCTGGCTTTGTGGCTTTGAAGGCCAGAACCACAGTGATGGTTTTGGCCAAGACTGTAGCTAGAGCAGCAGAGAAAATTATTCCAAAGGCTGTCTGCTGAAGAAGGCAGGTCATTTTCTTTGGTCGGCCAATGAAGAGCAAGGAAGAGAGGAAACAGAGTATGAGAGAGGACAAGAGAATATAGCTGAGATGTCGATTGTTGGCTTTGACTATGGGGGAACTTTTGTGCTTAATAAAGGTTCCTAGCACCAGGGCAGCAAACACTGAGAATGAAAAAGATGTGGAAGCTGAAGCAATTCCCAAAGGTTCCTTATGGGACAGGTAGATGATGTTTTTGGGGATGCATGCATTTCTTGCTTCATTTGGATAGTAGTCTTCTTCACACACCATACAGTGGTCCATATCTAAAAGACAGAAATCTGTTCTCAATATTACCTATCAGCTTTTATGGGTTTACCTTGCCTAAAATATTCTCACTATGCATATATATGGTGGGGCTGGAAAACAACGTGGACCTTTCTAGTCATGCCTACCTGTCTGGTTGGAGATTTCTCCTGTAGGACATTCCATGCAATGGAAGCAACAATTGGGCTTGTCCTTAAGAGGAACCTTTCGTAATCCAGGGGAGCAGTTTTGGCTGCACATAGAAGGAGGTGGCTATGAGGATGCAAAGGGGGGGGGGTTAAAGTTAATACTAAAATAAAATTTGTTTTTAATCATTAAACACCTTTATCATCAACCTGGCCATGCATAAAGAACATTGGCTAAGGACTTCCTCTGAATATCTTCAGTAGTTCTTCTCTGAGTCGTCTTTTATATGGTGCAATCTTGACACTGGAATATTCTCTTGATGGGTATTTACCTGACACCAATATTGTATTCATTTAGGTTGCAGGATAATATCAGTTCAGTTCAGGTCAGGTCAATTCAGTTCTAACAAATTAATATGTTTTATGCTGGTGCATTTTATGTGCTTTTTCACATTACTACATGGTTTTCACATTATGTTATTGTTTGGGCAGTGTTTTATCCCACTCATTTTTATTGAAGGCTCTGTTATTTAGTGTTGGCATATAACTTTATCATTGTATAAAACCACAGAATCATTCTTTGTAAGTGGTATGCAGTAGATTAGTTTTAAATCATTAAAATAAAATAAACTCCTTCTGGTATATGCCTCACCTGGGCAAATTTTACATTCCATAGAGTCATCTCTTCCTGAATGGCGACACTATGGTTTGCTGTGTCATGAAGGTTCATCTCCCCAACTCTTATGCTAACCAGGGAATGATTGGGGAGCCAAATCCAATTTAAAATCTCATAAGTAGTCATGTCTCCAATCCCATCAAAAAAGGCTTCCTTCACAGTATTCTTATTGAAAAGCATTTCCTTAAGATAGTGGTGCAACTGCACAAAGAGAGTACATTTTAGTGACTAAGTATCTAACAGTTGTCATTTCAAATAATGATGATGATGATGAAAACTACTCACGTCAAATAGAAAGAATAAAATCACAGATTAAAAACACCCTGGGTGCGTTTACACGGGCAAATATTCCTCTAAATATACCGCAAAGATAGCACATTGTTCCCACGGATCACACTACAGCATCGCCTCATTCAGAAGGGGGGAAGGTAAAACACCCAAATATAGTGTGGCAAGGGATGTCGCTACTTTTGCCAGTATATTTACAAAGTAGCGCATTATTGGTAGTGTAAACAACCATTCTGCTAAGGGCTGCAGCAGAGCTGCACTGTGATTGGTTGCTATGATGAAGAGGTGGGCTTAAAAGAGGGGGAGTGAGGGAGGGAGAGTCAGTAGCGATCAGGAAACTTTGAAAAATCCTCTCTGCTATTTTGCAAGCCAGTTTGCAAACAAAAAGGATTCCCAACAATTTTCAGTCAGGGAGCATTCCTTCTCCTCCTCTCTGCTATTTTGCAAGTATGTAAAACTCCGTCTGCTCTCGTCAGCTGTGATCCTGTGCTTGGGGGAGGGAGAGAAACCATTTCACTAAGGGTTGCAGCAGAGCTGCACTGCTATTTTGACAGTCTGTTTATTTGGCTAGAAAATGCTGTTAAGCAAGGAGAAAAAACCTTCTGTTTAGAGTTTTATTTGTGGGCAGGGAGCTGGAGGGGGGAAGAGGCAAAGGGTGACTGCCTCTAAGCTGTTAAGCACACAGAGTTGGGGCCAGGGCAGACATTCCTATGGAATTGTCTCCTCTCCAATGCTTGGCCATGCCCCCACCACATTTGGCTGTGTGAATCTCAAAGCGGAAAAAATCAAAGAGCCACAAAATATAGCTGTGTAAACATATACCATGTAAACTACCTGCCACTTGTGCGGGAAAGCGCTAAAGCGCAACTTAACGCAATAAAACCTGCTGTGTAAACGAGCCCCCTGAAATATTTTAAAAAGGCAAGAGAAAGAGTTCAGTGAACTTCTAGAGCTGCTAAACCTTTTCCCACTTAATATCACATTGTCAGCTTTGCTAAGTTTAGCTCTTCCTTACTCTGAATTAGTTCCATTCCAGCTGGTCATTACTTAAAAACTACTTTACAATCCATACAATAATACAGAAAATGCTAAACATTCAATTCCCAATGGACCCAAAGTTATACTTATTGAACATCACCTCAGTTTTAGCAAAAGAATCGGAAAGAAGACATTGGAGAATTTTGCTTTATTTATGTACAACTCCAAGGATGCACATAGTGTCAAAATGTAAGAGCAAGGAACAACTACTGAAAAATACTGGTTTCATAAAGTAATAGAAATGAGAGACAATGATAAATTAACACGTATTTTGTATAGAATATACACAAATAAAGTAGATCTAGAGTGGCCACCATTGTTTGAATTCTGTAAAAATAGGTGGAATGTGGTAAATGTTAATTAAAAGAACAAGAGTATAAGGTAAATACTACAAGGATAGTGATCTAGATTATAAGGGGTAAAATGACTGTAAAGATGGACTGTGTTTAATATCAATAGCAAATATTAAGAAGATAGTAAATTATAAAAATTTCTTTTTATTAATGTAACAGAAATATCAAATTATCATGAATGTATATATAAAAAATCTTGGAACAGAATTAGGGGGAAGTCAAGAATATTAAACACAAAAGTAGTACTGTAATAAATATACATATAAAATGTATAAATATGTATGTAACATTGTAATACTATAAAGTTTAAAAAATATAAATTAAAAAAATACTTTACAAATCCTTTTGTTGTGGTGGTGGTGGTGATGATTTTTGTTTCCTGTTCTATCTTTTAGACTGTAAACTCATAGGCCAGGACTGTTTTCTTTGTTAATGATCTTATATAAACCATTCTGTCAGGTTTGAGTTCAAGAACAGGGTAAACTTGCCTATAAGTGAACTGTTATGCCACAACACCAAACTGGCTTTCAGTGACCTCAAAAGATAACAGTCCTTTCTTTCCAATTCACAAGTGCTGCTGTCAAGGAAAATTGAATTACCTGGCAGAAAGGGTTATTTCCAACCCCAAGATTGTTTTTCTTTTGTTTCTGCTCCACCTTGTCAAGAGTTAGTTTGTGCAGTGCTTTGGCCACCACAAAAACTGCTTTGCAGATACTATAACTCAGGGGACTCATGTTCATCTCAAAGTGGGATACATACGGTCCATCCAGCTTTTCCTGCCCAGTACATGACCTGATTCCAAGCAATGTTGGCTTCGAACGGGGAGGGGGCAAGTTGCAATTAAATTCTCGGCTCCAGAAATTCTTAATGAAAATGTCATTGGGATATTTGTCCAGAGTTAGAGACTGGAGAAAAAATCGGAATCCTGGAATCTCTTCCTGACGAGAGCCAAAGGACAAAGCGCCAGAGAATGGTTTTACATTTATATGTGGATTAGCATTCCATTTTGCTGTAGTCAACCACACTTTCCCTGCCAATATCTCACTAGTGTGTAGGAATATAACAGAAAGGAATTTGGCATCACCATAGGCAAATACTACCTTGCTGGAGGACCTCCACAACTCTTCTCTTCTTTGTTGCAGTTCATTGAAAAATTTAAGAGTGGGCTGGAACAATAACATGAATTCAGAACAAATCCCATTCTTCTGCATTTCATCTAGTAGCTTACAGAGGACGTCCTCACTAGTGCCATACTTGGGAGCAACAAGGCCAACCCACAACCAGCCAAGGTGAAGTAGTAACTGGACAATGGCCACATGCTGAAGATCACCACTTGGAAGTATTTGATACAAGCCAGGGAACTCCATTTCATTGCCCAAGACAGGATCAGAGGAGCCATAAATAATCTGTGGAAACACATTTCTCAGACTATGTTTTTACATAGTCAATACAGCAAGAATTAAACAATTGAGCCAATGTGATTTAGTGTTTAAAATACTGGATTGGGATTTGGAAAATCCAGGTTCTAGTCCCCACAACCCTTTGCATCAGTTATATTCTCTCAGGATAATCTACCTCACAGAGTTGACAAAATGGTGGGGGAACAAGGCATGAATGCCACACTTGAGCTTCTCAGAGGGAAGGCAGGATATAAATCTAATTAAGATGTAAATACATCCAGAATAATTCTGGCCTATAGGGTGTTCAGAATTTGCCCCAATAACTCAAGCTTTTCCATCTCAAGAAACAAATCATTTGATGCTCATCACCAGATATTTTATGATGTTACTGGTCAGGACATTACAGAACAGAGAGGAAGTGAATAGGGATAGCCTAACATGCTTCAAGTTATTTGACTATATTCCTTGTTAATCAAATAATATTTAAATTTCTCAACATTTTGCTATCTTAATGTCCCATCACATTTCCAAGGGGTTCAAGGAGGCATGCATAGATTTCTTTTTACCAACCAGCCACCACCATTTTACCCTCACAACTCAGTGATAGATTCATTCACTCATTCAATTTATATTTCATCTCTCCACTAGAAGTAGTGTTCAAGTCTGCAGACAATAATGCAATGCAAGATAAAATGTAATTTTTTTAAAAAAAATATAAGAACAAATAAGCCAAAAGCAATCAAGAAAGTAACAAAGTCAAATAAATAAATAAATTTGTAAAGCTAAAATTGTTGTCAGAATAAAAATGTCTAATATTCTTGGTGGAAGGACATAAAATATGGAGCTAACCTGCTTCCTTTGAAGGAGAGTTTCAATGTCTGGGAGCAGCCAGGAAGATGTTGTCTCAAATTGCCATTTAATGAACTTCCAGTGGTGATGGGGGAGAGAGTGAGACCACTCTCTAATATCTTAAACTCAAACAGATTGTTACAAGAGAATGTGATATCTCAGATTGCTGGCCCTATGTTATGTAAGGCCTATAGGCTACTACCAGGGATAGGCTACTACCAGGGATGGTTGTGGTCAGAACAGGAGGCACCTTGTCCTGAAATAGCAGGGTGAGGCACCCCCTCAGAGACAAATTGTACCTGGTTCTTCTATATATTTTTTCCCTCCTGTGTGATGCCACATGTATTTCTGAGTATTAGGGTACCAGGCCCCTTTGGCTTGGGTGAGTAGGGGTTACCATTTCCTCCTCTACCTCAAGTAGCAAAATGGCTTGGATTAAACCTTCTCAAGAACATAGAGCAGAGGTGAACCTTGCAGATGTTCGACTGCAACTTCCACCTTCTGTCACCACTGCCTATCACAACTAGGGCTGGAGGGAGCTTCAATTCAACAGTATCTGTGGAGGCCTAAAGGTTGTCCATCTTTGATGTACAGAGATTCCCTTAACAGTTTCTCCATGAAAGCTCACATGGAAAGGCTTTAGCAGGAATACATGTTTACTTAGCCCTTACCTGTGGTATCTTGTAAATCCCCAGCAAGTTGGCCAACTGCATTGACGATTCTGAGGTCAGCCCTCCAATGACAGCCACCATCTTCTTTTGGCTTTGGCAATTGTAATTAGGAAATATTTTGACCTTCTTTGTATCCACTATGTCCATCATGCTATAAGATGGCTGCCCATAAGCATAGTAGAGCCCATATCCATGGAGAGGTGGAGGGATCGGAGTGAGCTTGTCCCTCTCAGACAACAGGCTAATGACATTCTCATAGGTTTGGCCTCCATTGTAATAGTTGTCATAGAGTCGGAATCCCAAAGAGATGTTGGGTAAGAAAGTAGGGTCCTTGTTGATTTTTTCCACAGCAAATACAAATGCCAGAACATGCTGGTAACTCTTTGACATTGGGCTGTGTGAAGAGGAAAACAACAGAGGAAACATTTCCTATGCAGTGGTAAACTACCTAGTAAGGGGCTGTAGAAGGCATACAGAATTGCTAGAGCATAGGTTGGTGGACTGGCCCCAGATGAGTTTTAGCCCCAAGATAATCTGCTGCCTGAGGCCAAAGGCAAAATAGCACTGTTAGCAAGAGCTTTTGAATGACTGAGTTTAAATGGAAGGACTGACAGTAAGGAACTTTACTTAACTATGAAGAGAGAGAGCATGCATCTTCATGGCACAGCTATGTGGCACTGATGAAACAATAGTCATATAGTTATCATTACTTTACACAGGTTGCCTAAGTTAAAGAGAAACAGCTAGGCCCCACATTGTTGCTAGACACCCTGTGTTTGTTGCCAGGGCTGTGAATTGTCAGGATATGCTAATAGGTCTTTCACATGGAGCTGTATGAAAATGCAAAGAAAAGGGATATACAGTTGTCCCTCCATATCCACGGATTTGGTATCCATGGATTTAAGTATTCGTGGCTTGAAAATGTTCTTTAAAAAATAATAATCCAAAAAGCAAACCTTGATTTTGCCATCTTATATAAGGGACACGATTTTGCTATGCCATTGCATATAATGGGACTTGAGTATTCACAGATTTTGGTATCCACGGGGGTTCCTGGAACCAAACCCCAGCGAATATGAAGGGACAACTGTACTTTGTATGTCATGGTAAACTATTTGGAATGGGATGTACAAGTCATGTAGACTAGATCTAACAGGTGCTTATAGCAGGACTAGCCCAATACAATTCGAGTAACAGAGAAGATCTAACTCTCCCATTCACTCTACTGTCATATTCTGTGAACAAAAACCAAAGGACTAGGGTTTGGCTTAGATCTTACTTCAGCAATTCCAATAGGACAGCATCCTCCACAACACCATGATGCTAACTAAGTATTAAAGAAGTTATGGAACCTGTTCAATCCATGGGGAGGGGGGGAGAAATTATTATTATTATCATTATTATTATTATTATTATTATTGCTAATATTTGTACTATAAGTCATGATTACAATATGTAAAACTGGTACGTAAAGGACTGAGTGACGCATACAGATCTCCAACCTGTCCATGACTATGGCTCCTTCCTTTGGGCATTAAGTCCTGTTTCAGGAAGACTGTCACCTGGTGAATTATTTACCTGCTCCAGGTACCAATCTCTCAGTTGGCAGCTTCTTAACTCATACAGATAACTCAACACAGTTATCCTTAAACTGGCTTTGAACTAAACAGCTTTTCAACTTCAGGAGACCCTCAAACAGAGGCCTGCCCTCTACCTGGTGCATCTAAAGTTCCACATAGTGTTCTTAATTTGCTCCAGCTACCAGAAAGGACAAGAAGAAAGGGTTTTATAGGGCCTGGTGCTTCCATGTTTGGTTAGCTGAAACCCAAAACAAAGGGGAGGCAGAAAAGAACTAGCGAAAAGCCAATCTCAAAAAGGTATTTCTAACATGCAGAGTACCACTGCATTAAACTTCTTTCCTTGGGAGGTACTCATTTGTTAGGGCACAGCCTTGCCCTAGAGACCATGGCCTGGCTGGTCGAACACACCGAGAGCTGGTGGCAAAAAAGCTAAACCACCAAAGGCTGGACATTGGAAATCAGTTGGCACCCTTCAGAAGGTTTCTCTTCCTAACCAGCTGATAAGAAATGGAAGGCTTACGTTAATTCATAGTTATATGGGGAAATCTCCTTAGGGCGAGCTTTGTAATTTCTGCTAGGAATCCTCTGCTGAGTCAAAGATAACACTCCACCAAGAATAAGATCCCCATCTTGGTAGTAGCCCTCTGTGTAGGTTCTGTCCAAATCACACATTGTCTTTGCTATCCTGCCAGCATCACGAGGGAGAAGTAACATGATTAAGATTAGAGAGAACATGGCAGAAGTATCTTCAGATGATAACAATACAGATCTCAACTCCTGGATTGTCTTCTTCAGAGGCTCTGCTCTTCTGGAAATTAGACATAAGACAGTGGCCCACAGTAAGGATACAATGAGACTTATCTTGTTCTCTGTAGTCATCCCAAGCATCTTTTGCATGGAACTCTGTTCTAATGACAGAGACGTGCTTATAGCAAGTCTGCAGAACATCTCAACCACAACTGTTGCTAGTTTTTTCAGTGTGTGTTTGAGAGGGTGGCCTCAGGAGGGTGTTCAAACTGTGATTATAGTCATTGCCCTAATCCCTAGCCAGGTATTGATCTCCACCCCTGTAGTTCTGTGCTGCTCTCCACTTGGGGTTATTGACATCATGCAAAGATGACAAATATTTTTGTGCTGCTCTTTTCACCCAGCTGCAAGCACTGGTTGGGTGTTGTGCTTTTCCTTGAGCACATTCATCTCCAAGGCACCACCCTATGGTTTGCCCTTCAGGTAGGACTTCTTAAATCCTCTTTGATGTTTCATTATGATTAAATTCCAAAAATTTAAATAAGCTGCTTTTCTTCTCTTCTTCGCATGTACCAACACAGAGAGTGGATTTGCAAACTGTGAAGGACTACACTTAACAATCATCCTTTTGGATCAGACCAAGGGCCAATCTAGGGCAGCATCCAACATGTTTTAAGCAGTGACCAATGAGTTCCATAGCAGAGTTGACAGAACATGGAGCCCTCTCCCACTGTGGTTCCTCAGTGATGAGTATTCAGAGGCATGATGCTTCTGATCCCAGAGGCGGTGTATTTATCATCTGCCAGAATTCTATATCAGCTACTTACTTGAGTAGTAATTGGAAATACAAAATAGTTACCTAATTTTAGTCAACCATAACTGTTTTGTACAATTGGACCACCATATCCACAGGAGTTTGGTTCCAACACTTAGCACTTTATCAGACGAGCCTCTAAAAACATTCTTTTACCGGCATAATTAAAGCCATTTTTATGTCAACAAAATAATGCCTCCCACCAGACTTACCTTTGTCTCCTGGCAAAGGTTTCCCCGGCAATGAAGAAGAAGTGAACGGAGCCCTGTTCACTTCCTCAGTCAAAATCCTGAAGATTCTTGTGAGATTTCATCATGCGGGAAATTAAAAAATAAATACAACAAATAAATAAATAATAAAATAAAAAATAACACATAAAAAGTGACAGAAAGCACACGTACACACTTAAAAACTTACAAGAACACTGGGGACGGTCATAAAAAGTGTGTTGCCTACTGGGATGTCGTGATCTCACCAGGAAGTGTTCTGGCCAGTCAAGCCATTGATGGAGTAAGTACGTCGGGGGGGGGGGGCGGAAGCGCTAGGTTTCATACACTGGCAATGCTGGCAAAAAAACAGCACAGCCGATCTATTGATGGTTTGTCCCATCAATAAAATAGATTGGCTTATTGGCAGGACATAAATGAGAAAGGGCAGTGTCGTGTGGTACGTGCGCCCTTTCGTGTTTATGTTGCATTGTTATGATGCCGTATTTAGTGCGTCTGATAAAGTCCTTACCACAGATACCAGAAACCGCAGATAATAGCAATCCCTATTAAATAAAGACTTCCAGTACAAACATACCATAAAGTTATGTTGGAGGACCTAGAAGATACCTAGAGAGGACACCTCTTAATAGGCATTTTCCAGAATGATTCTATGGTATGTGACCCTGTTTTATCAGCCGTGGATAACTGGAACTGCAGATATTGTTTCCATGGATACAGGAGTTTGACTTTATTTATGATCACTACTTAGGAGATTTTCAGACAGGCAAAAATCGCTCTTTGCCACGCGAGCAGCCTCCCGAAACTGCTGCGCGGCAAGGGTCTTCTTCGGACGACGCTGTGCCTCTGGCGAAACCGTCCGTGTCACTTCCGTGAAGCTTGGGACGGCTCCGCGTCATATTTCAAGCACGGGCAGCCTCCGTGCTTGAAATATGACGCGGAGCCGTCCCAAGCGTCACGGAAGTGACACGGACGGTTTCGCCAGAGGCACAGCGTCGTCCGAAGAAGACCCTTGCCGCGCAGCAGTTTTGGGAGGCTGCTCGCACGGCAAAGAGCGATTTTTGCCTGTCTGAAAATCTCCAAAGTCACAATTTAGACCCTATTGCCACAATTGTGACTCCCCACCACCACCTACTTTACCGGGCATCAGCTGCTGACAATCACAGGGTGGTTGAATAACAATTCCATTAGGTTTGGGGTGTGGGCAGAGCAAGCCAAGAGACGTTACTTAATTAAGTATGCTGGCTGGAATTCTTTTATTAGCTACTTAGTTAAGTATATTTGCTTAATTCTGTCTTAGCTACTTAGTTAAATACTCAGCTAAGTAGCTAATACAGAATTCCGGCCATCATGACTGGTAGCCATTCACAACGTGATAAATTTCTCTAATTCCCTGTTAAATTCATTTGTTCAGGAGACTTTGTCAAAACCTTGTTGATGCTGCAAGTACACTTACACTCAAAGAATTCTAGAAAGATAAAAACTTACTTTTAAAGAAACCATCTTTATTCTTCTTCAGCAACATTTGGCCCTCTAGATCAGCTTGATAAGTTTGTATTTAAAATTCTATATGCATGTATATCAATGCATATATATTTCAATATATCAATGACTTAGATGAGGGAATTAGGGGCATACTTATCAAATTTGCAGATGACACCAAATTGGGAGGAGTAGCTAATACCCTAGAGGACAGGATCAAAATTCAGAATGACCTGGATAGACTGGAGAGCTGGGCCAAAGCTAACAAAATGAAATTCAATACGGAGAAATGTAAAGTACTGCATTTAGGGCGGAAAAATGAAATGCATAAATATAGGATGGGAGAGACCTGGCTGAATGAGACTACTTGCGAAAGGGATCTAAGAGTCCTAGTAGACCACAAGTTGAACATGAGCCAACAGTGTGATGCGGCAGCTAAAAAGGCCAATGCGATTTTGGGCTGTATCGATAGAAGTATAGTGTCTAGATCAAGGGAAGTAATAGTGCCACTCTATTCTGCCTTGGTCAGACCTCACTTAGAATACTGTGTCCAGTTCTGGGCACCACAATTCAAAAAGGATATTGACAAATTGGAGCGTGTCCAGAGAAGGGCAACTAAAATGGTGAAAGGTCTGGAAACGATGCCTTATGAGGAGAGACTTAGGGAGCTGGGTATGTTTAGCCTGGAAAAAAGACGGTTAAGAGGCGATATGATAGCCCTGTTTAAGAATTTGAAGGGATGTCACGCTGAGGATGGAGCAGGCTTGTTTTCTGCTGCTCCAGAGGCTGGAACACGGAGCAATGGGTGCAAGCTCCAGGAACAGAGATTCCACCTCAACATGAGGAGGAACTTTTTGACAGTAAGAGCTGTTAGGCAGTGGAACGCACTCCCTCGGAGCGTGGTGGGGTCTCCTTCCTTGGAGGTCTTTAAACAGAGGCTGGATGGCCATCTGTCAGGGATGCTTTGATCAAGATTTCCTGCGTGGCAGGGGGGTTGGACTGGATGGCCCTCGTGGTCTCTTCCAACTCTGCAATTCTATGATTCTATGATTCTATGTTAATTTTACTTGTGAAAATCAAGAATAGTTTCCAACAATTAAACCCAAACAGATTTGGAGATAACTGGCCTATAACTTCACCCATCCTGCATCCCTTTTTGAAAGTAGAAGTTACATCAACAATTTTTTACTTTTTACTTTACTTCTGGAAATCTAGTGCAGTGACCAGTTAACCAGCCATTATAAATTCAAAGGTCTTCTGGCAGAGGATGCACACAAGTCAGAAAACAAAATACCTAATGTATCTCCAAAGCTGAACCCACACAAGGGCTATATCCCAGCTCTGGTGTGCAGCATCTTGCCCCCGTTTGACCCCTGTTAAGTCACACATGACAGTTGTAATCCAAGCTCAATTTGGCATTGACAGCTACACAGTTCTCCCTCCCTGAAGTCACCTTGGTATAAAAGGGCATTTCTGGCATGTGCATATGTTCACTGTATCCTTCTTTTCCTGTCAATATCACCACCCATGTGCACTCCCAATGAATGGCTCACTCACCTTGCTTTCCTTCCCTCTCTAACCCCATGAGGACCTCTTTGTCTAGTTTGTGTGTATAAATGTGTGTGTGTGTGTGTGAGAGAGAGAGATTTAGTTTAGGCCACAACACCTAAAGTTCACTCACTCATGCATTCACCTGGGGGGGAAGGGTGGGGGGGAAAGAGTTGTGGAGGGGGTTGTAGAAGGAGGGAGGGTGAGTAGTATGCAGGTCTCTGGGGTAGACAGTGGGAGTAGGATGTGGGGAGGGGATGAGGAGCATTCTGGGACAGGCAGCACTTAACAAATCACAATCTAACTCAGTAAGAATGCTGGGTACCATATTTATTTATTTATTTATTTATTGCCTGAAAGTCATCCTAACCTAAGGGCAGAAGGAGCAAAAAATAATGTCTGGATTCTAAACCAAGTATCTAAATCATTAGAGGAGTCAGGGACAGAGGAGGGGGAAGCAAAATTCATCACTCCAGATGGAAAACCACACTAAAGTGCCCATGATGCACACATCATCTTCACCATCATCAGTAGTGGCAATTGTGCTTTTCTTTTACATGAACCCGCTTGTGTCTTTTGTATAATATATGGAAGCCAGGATGCCACACTATCGACACGCTGCTGAATAAACTTGTATCTAGGTTGACTTTAGCTCAGCTTTCCTTCTAGAACTTGGGTCTAGAGAATTTCTGGGATCAGATACCTTACTGATAATCAATAATCATTTAAAATATTAGAGAGGTGCTATTTCCTACACTTTAAATATTGCTAGTGTTCAAAGGCACAGTGTTCAGCTTTTCAGTTCCCAAACATACTTTAACTTCTTTGACTCCATTTCCATTTCTTAATTAAATAGCCATTCTATTGTAGCAGAAGCAGACTAATACAGTCAGACCTGAATATATTTGTGGTTTCAGTTATGCGTGGGACACAAAAAAAGGAACAGATACCATCGAGTCTTCCTAGAAAATACCTAGAGAGGCATCCTCTCTAGACATTTTCTAGGTCCTCCAAGGCAACTCTATGCTATTTTAAACCAGAAGTCCCATTGTTTTCAATAGTGTTGACTGTTATCGATGGTTTCAATTACTGTACTGACAATATGTCTGGGAACCAAACCCCTGCAGATACAGGGGTCTGACTGTATAAGAGTAAGGGTTAGGAATACAGCTGAGTAACCCAGCACCCAATGTAAGAATGGAGATAATCTCCATGGCCATCATAAATTTCCTCTTTATGTTCATGTACTGTAACTTGCAATGAAGGCTATCCAGGTACAGCAGAACACCAGCGTGCTGAAGGCGATTAACTTGGCTTCATTGAAGCTGCCAGGCAGATTCTTGAACAACAGCAAAGCTCACCAAAGCAAACACACACGTGCATCCCAGGATCCAGTAGAAGGCAGGGGCTGAGTCCTTATTGCAGTCCTAGATGATGAATCCAGCTTTCAAAGGCAAATTGCAATCTAGGGGCAGAGAGGGATCTGCCTGGGGTGACAGTTCCTGGGAAAGAGTGACAGCAAGGTACTGGAAGGCAGATCTCTGTGTGCCATGTACTCCTAAACCCTCAAGTGTGTAGGGGATGCCATCTTGCTACTCTTGTTGAAGTAAGTGTCAATGTCAGTCTGTTTTCAGAATCCGAGACCCTGGAGTCATCCAATGAAGCTGAACAGTGGGAGAGTTAGGACATACAAAAGGAAGGGCTTCTTCACACAAGTGCCAAGTTAAACTATGGAAATTAACTTCACTATGTAAATTAATATTTCAGTTAAGATGTAATAATAGCTACCAATTTAGACTACAACTACAACACAATAGATAACAATTCTCCAGCCTAATGGATAGATCCATATACAGTTGTCCCTCCACATGCATGGATTTGGCATTCGCGGTTTTAAGTATTCACGGCTTGAAAATATTCTTTTAAAAAATCATAATCCAAAAAGCAAACCTTGATTTTGCCATCTTATATAAGGGACACCATTTTGCTATGCCATGGCATATAATGGGACTTGAGTATTCACGGATTTGGGTATTCACGGGAGGTCCTGGAACCAAACCCCAGCGAATGTGAAGGGACAACTGTATTGCCTTGGGAGGATGCAGCCTGATATTATAGTTGATGGACATCGAAGTAACCTCATAGCCAGCCTTCCTTGTTAGGTGGGATATTGGAGGAGAAATGTTTGTAGGTGAAAGCATATCTAGGTGGGACATTTGTGGGGAGGAGGGGCACATAGGAGATTATCAGACAGGGACAAATATAGCATCCCTGTCTCGCAATCTCCTCTCCCGCCCCACTCCCGTCCTTGTAACTTTTTTTAAAAAAAATCAGATCTATCTTAATCATGCTTTAAAAAATGCTCCCCTCCCCTCTGACAGTCCAGGAGTGAATGGAGCTCTCACGGAGCCCCATTCATTTCCTGGAAAGGAAATCTTGGCCATTCTCATGAGAGGACAATTGCGCAGGAAATTCAAAATAAAAATAAAAGGTAAAAAATTACACCAAGCACAAAAACACATTTAAAAAACTCCAAGTAACCCGGGGAGGGGAAAAAAGTGTGTCACTCACCTCAATGTCCCGATCTTGACCGGAAGTGTTCGGCACGGACCTCCCTGTGATGCTGGCATTGTGCGAGCATAACAGGGCACTGTTTCAGAAGCCCACTATTCCATTACAGAAATGGAACGGGCAATCTATTGACAGCTTAAGCTGTCAATAAAAAGCAACGTGGGCAGAACAGAGGGGGCACGGGAGCAGAACAAGACAGAGACAACATTGTCTGAAAGAGAAACCCTTTCGCGATCTCCTATCATCCCTGTGGTGGGATATTAAGGTCATCTGATAATCACCATAGTGCCAGTCTGTCTCCTTTCCCCAGACTGGTGGAAAGGATGTGAAATCCAGGCTAGGGAATGGAAAAGGTGGTGAAGTTCTCTTCACCCCTCCTGTATGGTGACAGTGTATTAACTTCCATAATGTGCTATTGAAATGTCATCCTAACAGCACCTTTTGTATTAACACCAAGAAATGACTGACCTTTGTTTGTTTGTTTGTTTGTTTCTTAAGAAAAAAAGGAGTCATATACAGTATATCGTGAACAAGGAGATAGAAAACAAGCATAGTTTATGCTATAATTAAAACATTAAAAATTATTGTGGAGCATGTTTTCTTAAGAACTCAGATTTGTCTCATGATAACACTAATACAAAAACCCAGGTTTAGACACAGAATAGAATAGAATAATGTTTGTTTCATTAGTCCCTGGCCCAAAACAAGTTCAAATCAGAGAACAAGATTTACATAAAAATGTAGCTGTCAATGTTCAGTATTAATTAAATATTACAATTAGTTAAATGAAATAGTGGATAATAAATGCACACCTATTACTTATAAAACACACAACATTACTAATGGCTGGGAAATAACTTTGAAAATTTACATCTGAGTGCATTCCTCATTATTTATAGATCTCCTTGGCAATTTACGAAATTGAGTCAAATTTTCCTGCATTTGGGAATCCTTTGCTGGAAAAAATTTCAACCCTCCAGTTATTACATACTGGTGGTTAGTTGCTTGCAGCAAAAAGCTCAATTTCATATAGACATCCCAGTTTTCGTTTTCTTTAGAAAGAGATCTAAATAGTGTTAACTAATGCTAATATACAACTGATACTGAAGGATGTAATGTGCTAGATCCTCCAGAACTGGTTTCTGAAACACACAGTCTTTCTTGGACTTGAATGTTATGAAAGCTACCAAATTTGATAATTGAATCTATTTGTTCAAAGTGCAGGTGTGTGAAAAACTTATGATATTCCATTGTCGTGGGGAACAGAAGAAGCCCTTCACATTTGTCATTTGATGCCTGCTACCCACCTTTATACTCTAGATATACAATAACAGCACATTACAATGGAACCATAACCAAATATTTAGGGAATGCAGTACTGAGAACAGAATGCATAGGATACATGGCTGTCTTGCAGTCTTTGCAGCAGCCAGAAATTGATATGCAACTGCAAAAGCAACTTTTGCTGGTAAATGTACTGTTGAAAAGTATTTAGGCTGCTCTGCTTTTTCTTCCTCAGTCACAGAAATCTCTCCTTTTGTTCGGACCGTGATTCCTAGGAAGCTAAGTGGATTTGTCTTGTTGCTACTGTATCCCTTCAAGTTGTTTCCAACTTATGGTGACCCTATCATGAGGTTTTCTTTGTAAGATTTGTTCAGAGGGAGTTTGCCATGTCCTTTCCTGAGAGAATGTGACTTGCCCAAGGTCACCCAGTCAGTTTCCATGGCCAGGGGGGATTTGAACCTGGTCTCCTGTCCTACTCCAGGATTCAAACCTCTGCACCACACTGGTTCTTAACATGTTGGTGTTGCTTTGTGCATTCAAGTCAACCCCAATTGATGGTGACCCTATCATAGCATTTTCTTGGTAACATTTATTCAGAGGAGGTTTGCTTTCCTCTGGGAATGAGAGTGTGTGACTGGTGGACTGACTTGCTCAAAATTCATGTCATCAACAGATTTTTAAAATCATTCACTTTGATACATATTGTATCCACGATTTCAAAACATCTTCTAACTTGTTCACTCTGTCTTATACCTTTTTCACCTGTTGTTTCTGTTAAAATGTATTCTTTATAGGTGATGCTTTTTTCTTAAGTCTTAAGCTGGTGCGTTGTACACCAAGGGAACCTTACAAATGTTCTTCAAGGGCAAACCCAGGAATGGAGACACCATTAGTCATACTGTTTGGTTGCAAAACCACAAACCACCCTATTTTCTTCCTTTAGTAGATACTAGCTCCGCTTCTGTTTACATTCAAGTCCAGCCCTGTTCTCGCTTTGCATGGCTTCATGTCCACCCCTGTTTTCTCTCTCTGCATGGCAACCTGATTAAACTGGGTGTGGAATGGTGAGAACTTGGCACCTAAAGGACACCTGCGGTCTGACCTTGGGGTGAAAATAAAACAGGATTCAGGGGCTGAGCCAAAAAAATTGGACTACATTTTCTTAATCTCTGGACTTGCCTGACACTTCAAAAGTACACACGGACACCTCACCAGGCAGCCCTGCCACCATGGAAGTTGCCAAATGGTTGGCTACCTTTCTTTTGCTGCAGCTGTCTTTTGGTAAGAACCTCCAGTTTCATGGCAGTGATACTATTAACCTGGAAAGGGTGAATGTGCATGAGGAATCTGTATGTGTTGTCTCTTTTTCTTCTACACAAGAACATTGTGTAGCAGTTTGTGGGTAAGTGGCCCTCCAATTTCTCTTAAGGGCTGAATCTCTTTCCACCCAAGGGCCAAAATTCAATTTCAGAAAGCTGTATTTAGTAATGGCAAAAACATAGGTGCAAAAATACCAGTATAGTTTTGCTTACTGAAAATAACTAAGCATTTGGAGAAGGATTCCACCTTTTTATAAGTTGGGGGGACAGTATATGACCATGGCAGCAAGACTGTTGCATGTGCAAAGATGGAAGAAATCAATATAACCTACCATGGAGGAGTGGCTGGCGAAACTGATAGATTTTTTAAACTAATTTTTATTGATTTTTAAAACAACTTACATGTTACATTCTCTTCACCTCATGATATATATTTACATGATCTGTTCCTGAGGTTTCCTTTAGTATTCCCTTAGACTAAGGAGATTTTCAGTCGTGATTTTCGGCAGGATATATTCCAAAACAGCTCCGTTGCTGCCGCGCGGCAGGGGAGCAGTTTCGGACGACGCCGTCCCTCTGCCGAACCCCTCCGTGTCACTTCCGTGACAGAATGGAGGAAACAGCGTCGTATTTCACTCACGGGCAACAATCGTGAATGAAATATGATGCGGTTTCCTCCATTCTGTCACGGAAGTGACACGGAGGGGTTTGGCAGAGGGACGGCGTCATCCGAAACTGCTTCCCTGCCGCGCGGCAACAACGGAGCTGTTTTGGAATATATCCTGCTGAAAATCGCGTCTGAAAATCTCCTAAGTTTCTGCTTCACAACAAAATACACAACTGTTTTCAGTTTTAACATAACAAAAAGAAACAAGTATGATAAAGTTATACACACACACACACACACACACACATCTATTTCTTTGGAAATTGATAGATTTAGCAGAAATTGACAAATTGTCTTGCTTGTTTAGAGAAATGTCAAGAAAGGAAACTTTTGGTTTTGATTATTAGAAGGAACTGATTGGGTGGGGGAAGAGAAGCTGCATTAATGTTAAAGGTATGAATAGTTATGTATTATGTATAACTACTGAAAGGACGAGTGGAAGTCATTCTTTTGTTTTTGCTTTCTTTCCTTTCTCTTTCTCTTTCTCTTTCTCTTTTTCTTTTTCTTTCTTTTTTCTTTTCTTTTCTTTTCTTTTTTCCCTAATATCTTTTAGTGTAATGTTACAAGCTTTAATTAAAAAAATAAGTTGGGTTGGGGGGACAAAGCCTGGGGAATCATCAGGTGATAGTATAATGGTGAAGGAGACATGGCCATCTTGAGAATCCCACGAGGGCAGGATTTGGCCACATAGCCAGAGTTTTCCCACCCCTGCATTACATTCTGACATTCCTTCTGACCTGCATATCATCTGGGTACAAGCAGACCTTCCTGAATGATGTATAGTAAGCTGATGTGTAAATGTGTAGTGCTGAAACTACAGTAATTGCAAATTTCTGAAATCTCAGCACTGACTTAAGGCATTTTTTTTCCTGAAGCAAAGGCCAAATAGCATGCACAGAGAGAGAGAGAGAGACACTCACTCACACACACACACACTGTGTATACAAACTAGGTCCAGCACTTTAGAACATCTTTCTCTCATCTGGTGCTATCCAGATGTGTTGAGTTTCAAAAATCCCACAGTCAGCTGGCTGTGACATTATGAAGACTGAAGTTATGTCTGTAGGACTCTATGTTGGGGAAGGCTACTTTGAAAAGACTTGCTCCTACATTCAGGCACCAATTCTTCTCCTCCTTCTCTTCTTCATTATTATAAATTTGATAAGTACAATAAAATCTCTACAAACTAAAGAACAAAAAAAAATCTAACACAAAGAAAATAGAGTAAAGAAGAAAAGAGGAAAAAATGATTTCTGTTCTTACTTACAGCAGTTGTAGCTACATACAATTATTCATTGCTTCTCCCTCTGCATCTATAGCAGTTCACTTCTTCTGATAACCTATTCTGCTTAAGTGATAAAATCACATATCTCCAATACATTGTTTTCCCCACAAACACTCCTTGGTTGCATCTGCACTGCAGAAATAATTCAATTTGACACCACTTTAACTGCTGTGGCTCAAAGCTATGGAATTCTGGGATTTGTAGTTTTGTGGGATATTTCGACTTCTCTGTCAGCTCTAGTGGCACTACAAATCCCAGGATTCCATTGCATTAAGCCATAGCAGTTAAAGCGGTGTCAAACTGGATTATTTCTGAAGTACAGAGGTAGCACCAGAGTAATCCCATCACACAGTATATCCATTTTTCTTAAATGTATCACCTCCTACTTCTATTATCTTAATTAATACTAATATCTCATCTTTTTTTAAAAAAAAAAATAAGACATCTGTATAAGTATTCCCCATAAACATTTACATTTCATTTATATGTTCTAAGAAATTTCCCAGATTCTTATAACAATAATACCTTAACATCATCTTAATTGTAGCCTGATCCAAAACTCTATCTAACCACATATAATTCCATTGCCTATCTGTATATTTTGATTAAAACATTCTATAGAAACTATACCTCCTTTTATAAAAATGCATATTCTAAAACTTATCTTTAAATCATAACATAATCCCCATAATCTCTTTACTCATCCATTTCCTTCTTGATCCACCAGTACCTTATGACCAAAATTCTTATCTCATTTTTACCTTTGTTCTTCAGTTCCATCCATATGCTTACTACATTCCATAATCACTATACCTTATTTTATAAGATTCATTATAAACATTTTCTTTATAACCCAAAAGTAATACAACTCTCAATCTCTTTAAACATACATTTTCCCCATTAAGCCACCAGTACATCATAACCAGAGCTTTTAATCCATTTTAACCCTTACTCTTTAATTTTCACCTTCCTTTTATACTTAACTCTCAGTTTCTTCTCATAGCTAACATACCTGGAAGCTTCTCCTTGCAATTTTGCAAGTAATACCTCAGATCTCATTACAGAAATTGTCAGGTCCAAAAGCCTCACTCTAAACCCAG
Source organism: Gambelia wislizenii (assembly GCA_030847615.1). Taxonomy (NCBI): domain Eukaryota; kingdom Metazoa; phylum Chordata; class Lepidosauria; order Squamata; family Crotaphytidae; genus Gambelia; species Gambelia wislizenii. The sequence goes on along the minus strand of JAUMIR010000010.1, from coordinate 27,429,356 downwards.
CATTCCAATCTAACCCAGTGCATCTCTCTTTCAGTTCCATAAGTGGCTTCTGCCACAGGAATGGATGAAGAAATCTCTCTTTCAGTTCCAATCCATGCCCCAGCATAATTGTTTTGAAACAACATAATATCCACATTCATCTTGACATCATTCATATAAACTTTTTTCTTAAGCTGGTCTTCTCTCTCCATTTTCATTCCTCTATTCTTCAGTGCCAAACTGGCTACATCTTTTTTCCTCCTCTTCACTTTATTCCAGATTTTCTGCTTTATCATCCAAATGCCTTACCTTCTCAGTCATAGAATCATAGAATCATAGAATCATAGAATTGCAGAGTTGGAAGAGACCACGAGGGCCATCCAGTCCAACCCCCTGCCATGCAGGAAATCACGATCAAAGCATCCCCGACAGATGGCCATCCAGCCTCTGTTTAAAGACCTCCAAGGAAGGAGACCCCACCACACTCCGAGGGAGTGCGTTCCACTGCCGAACAGCTCTTACTGTCAAAAAGTTCCTCCTAATGTTGAGGTGGAATCTCTGTTCCTGGAGCTTGCACCCATTGCTCCGTGTTCCAGTCTCTGGAGCAGCAGATAACAAGCCTGCTCCATCCTCAGCGTGACATCCCTTCAAATACTTAAACAGGGCTATCATATCGCCTCTTAACCGTCTTTTTTCCAGGCTAAACATACCCAGCTCCCTAAGTCTCTCCTCATAAGGCATCGTTTCCAGACCTTTCACCATTTTAGTTGCTCTTCTCTGGACACGCTCCAATTTGTCAATATCCTTTTTTAATTGTCAGTTGGTTCAACACTTTTTGAAGACCATTACACTCTACTTTCACAACCTTCTTAAGGCCATGTTTCCAATCCTTATGTTTATCTTTTATCTGTTTCCACTCTTCCCACAATATTTATAAAATTTCTGGAGAAGGTTCCATCTTCCATAAATCTGACAACTGCAGGTTTAAGATCAAAAGGCAAGTCTCTGGAAATTTACAATATCATAATGTCTTCATAGCACCATCATTGTCTGCTTCTCATTGTTATCTTTCTTTAGCTAAAAAAAACCCCAAAATCCAATCCATTTTCTCATTCTTCTCTATGTAGGAATAAACTCTTTAGAAAATTATGTTTAGTTTTCTCAAAAAGAAATATTTCCATGACAAAATAAAAAGCCTTATCTCTTTTAGAACTACTGTCCCTTCCAGATCTTGCTTTTTAAACTTAAATCTTATAGATAGATTTCCTCTTTGTTTGCTTTTCTCAGACCTTATTTACAGAAAGGAGTACTTACCAAAGCTGTATTTTTACCACCAGAAGTAAGAACTCTTAGGTTGCAAATTAAATCATTCAAAATGTTTAAGAAAGTGGAAGGTTCACAGGTTCAGTCTCCCTTTTTAAGGTGTGCATAAACAGTTCGGGCAGCCTGTTTTCCCAGGGCTCCTCGCTGTCACCACTCACTTTTTAATGCTGCCAATGCCATGTTAGCAACTCATTAGCTGACAGGTATGCTGTTTAGCTTCCTCTGCCTCAGAGCTACACGATTGAAAAAAAAATCTGTTTGGGGGGTAAAAAATATGAAAAGGCAGTCATATGAATGTGTATGATCTGCCTACCTGATTTTTTACCCACCCCTAGACTCCGTATGACCCCCCTTGCCTAGCTGGCTGGAGCGAGTGAGCCAAGCAGCATTTTTGAATCTCCCACTGCTTTTCTTTTATTTAAAAAGGTGCCTGTTATGTGGACAGTCAGTTTTCCATATTTACAATATAAAATAAAAATGAATAAATGTAAAAAATCTCCATTTCATGGCCTTACCGGATTGTTGCTTAACCGGGAATCCAACATGGCGGCCATTCCCAATTCCCCTCTTTGCTAGCCCCGCCCCCTCTGCTCAGCCAGCCAATCAGATTACACCCCCTATGCAAACAGGGGGCACAGATGATCAACAATTTGAACAGCTGTATGGATTTTAGGTCGAGATCCACTAATCCTCCTGAATGCCGAATCCACGGAGTTTATGTGGGATTCACTAGCCCCCCTTCCAAAAGACACATATGCATCTGAATGGCCGTGTGTACACATGATCGATCTTTTGAATGCCGTACATATTTTTTTTTCATCATGTAAACACCCCGCTAATTTGCCATATGCTCTGTCCAGAAGTCCTCAGGTACCAATTCTTTCTTTCCTCTTTCTCTGCCCCCAACCCCGCCCATCACAATCATGGTGCCTGCTCAGACACCTTTCTTCATCCTTTTCAGTGGTGCAGTTACGTATTTCTAGACTATGAACTTTGAAAATATGTTTGTCTTCATTTACTTCCAATGGTCTTAGGAAGGAGCAGGAGTAGATCCTTTAGATGGTAATACGTGTTTCTTCATTGACTTCAAAATGTGGTGAGCCAGCTTGCCATCTTTTAGGGCCTTCCTGTCCATGCTGCAGATTGGGAATGTGGACATCTGCTCTGAAGTCCTGTGTTGATGTTACCATTGGACCTGCTCAAGGCAGGCATGGGCTTGCTTCCACTGGAATTTCAAATGGGATACTTGAGTTCACACATTTATGATGTTGTTGCTGGGCAAACTTATATGTGTCAGTGCTTCGATTTCCTCCAAAAGGTTCAGCCTCCACAGAGTTATTTTTTTAAAATGCAGGAATTGTATTGATCTATTTTCCTTCAAGGCCAAATATTCACAGAAAAATCATGTACAAAATACCTAGGTTCCCTTCATCTTGAATAGTAAGGAGATTTTCAGACCGCATTTCAGCGTGCCTAGAGCGGAAGGAGCTTACAGGAGAGGGATGGCGGTCTTGCGCGGCAGGGGGTTGGTTTCGGACGCCACCGTCCCTCTCCCGAAACCATCTGTGTCACTTCCGTGAAGCATCGGAAGCCTCAGCGCCATATTTTAATCACGGGCAACCTCCATGATTAAAATATGGCTCTGCGGCTTCCGAAGCTTCACGGAAGTGACACGGATGGTTTCGGGAGAGGGACAGCGGCGTCCGAAACCAACCCCCTGCCGCGCAAGACCGCCATCCCTCTCCCGTAAGCTCCTCCCGCGCTAGGCACGCTGAAACGCGGTCTGAAAATCTCCTTAGTGTGTGTGTGTGGGTATGTGCCTTCAAGTTGCCTGTTGACTTATGGTGACCTCATGAATTCCATAGGGTTTTCTTAGGCAAGGATAACTTAAAGGTGGTTTTCCAATTCCTTCCTCTGAAATACAGCCTGCTACAGAGAGATAATCTAGTTTAGTTTAGAGAGAGATTTTGCAGTGTATTGAAGAGTTTTGGTTTGTGTTTCATAGTGAGTCTTCTTGTGTTGCAGCATCACCATTTGATAACTGGATCATTGGAGGCCAGATATGTGGTGAGACTGATCATCCTTGGCTCGTGTTGCTCTCTGACTCCCAAGGGCCCTACTGCTCAGGAATATTGCTCAATCATGACTGGGTGGTCACTGCTGCCCACTGTTATGTAAGGTGAGAATCATTTGGGTGGTAACAAAGCTATTGAGAAATCAGTTTGAGACGTTCAACAGTGCTTTAGTCAGCTTTGATGCAGAGCCTAGAAAAGCTACTTATTGGGATTAAGGACATTATCACAGCAGCCTCGTGTCTCGCGGCTATCATGTTACTAAAGGAAACTGGCAATCATGTTATTAAAGGAAACTGGGACATACTGGTTGGAAAACATTTATTATCACACCTCTTTTCATTCACTGTGACTGTGCTCCTTTGGCAACCCCCTGGTGCAATAGGTCCCTTCACTTCAGTTCTAAGATCACTGCAGCAACACGGCACAAGAGGGCCTGATTCTCTTCCTCTCCCTCTCTTTCCCCTCCCTCCACCTTGCTGTTCCAAGGCAGTCTGAGGACATTTTCAGACGGGGCCATTTGCCCCATTCCTCCCTCACTATCCCCAGTCCCATTCCTGCCACGGAATCAAGGAAAATGTTTCAGACACTTACCTTGATCCAACAGCAGGAACGTCCTCCCCATCCCCTCGCTGGCCAGGAGTAAATGCAGCCGTCATAAGGCTGCATTTATGACCTGGAAATGAAATCCCGCTTGTTCTTGCAAGAGAACGGTGGTGTGGGAAATTAAAAAAAAAAAAACTAAAAACACATAACATCAAAATAAAAAACCAAGCCCCCAAACAATTTTTAAAAAAAACAAGTAACCTGGGTTGGGGGGGGGAAAGGGTGCCACTTACCTCCTTGTTGTGATCTCCACAGGAAGTGTTCTGAATGGACCTTCCCCCCGCGGCTGGCATTGCGGGACAGGAACGGGTCTCCTTTTCCCACACCCGTGATTCCGTGACAGACACGGAATGGGTGTTCTTTTCACAATGTTTCATCATGAATACTATATTCCAGGAGTAGAACGGGGACAACACGGGAGCAGGACAGACAGGGTCGATGTCATCTGAAATGGAGACCCTTTTTCGACCCTGTTCTGTGCCTGCCACGGAATATAGAGCCCATTTGAAAATCTCCTATGACCAAGCTGCTTTGGAATAGCAAAGTGGAGGTGGAGAGAGAGGGAGAGGAGGTGAATCAGGCCCCCACATGCCACATGACTGTAGCATCTCGGAACTGAAACAAAGGGACCTATTGCACCGGAGCAGCAGTGGAACATTAGTGATGATGGATGGTACTGATGGGGTTTTCCTGTCAATTGAAAGGGATGCAACAGTAACAACTAGAATGAGAAGCACCAACAGGATAAGCTGCAACATCATCTGATAAGTTCTAGCCAAATTCATTACTATCCTGATGAAATGCCACTTTATCAGATGCATGTGATAAAGTTCTAAGACTCCCAGAATCCTCTGGCCTGCAGAGCCACTAGCCATGTTGGTAGGAGGATTCTGGGAGTCATAGTCCAAACAAGTAACATTTCCAAGCTCTGCTATTATATCAATCATATGTAGAAAGTATGCTTCATTTAACATGTGAGGAAAATGCATTATGTAACTTTTCCAAGGAAAAACCTGGAGAAGGGCACAACAGAAATGCAAAGGCTTTTGCTAATAGTCTGTCTTAGAAAAGGTACACGGGTAACAATTCCGATGTCCCTTTTTACAGAAATGTACTCATGATGGGATCACTACAAAAAGCCACATCTTGGGCAATAAATATTATATAGCCTAATTTTATGCCGGCCTGGTCAACAACTAAGTACTTTATCGCACTACACTGTTAGAGAGCTATTATTCTTCTTTAACTGCTGTGGCTGCCTCCTGTGGCATTCTGGGGTTTGTAGTTGAGTGAGGCCTCAGAGCTCTCTGGCAGAGTTCTAAATGCCCTCCCCTAAACTGCAAATCCCAGGGTGCCAGTTACACGACAGAAATTGTCGCGTTGCCTACCGGGACAAAGTGATCACGAATCCGCCCCTCGCTGTTTATACGATTTATGTCTCTGATATGGATATCCCGTGTGGTCCCATGACTGATATTTACACGTCCATAGTTCCGGTTTTGTTTAGGTTTTAATTTTATTTATTTATTTATTTATTTTTTTGGCTGTCAATCAAAGATGCGATTACTCATGTTTTCACAACCTCGGTGACGCACTTCCTTTAGAGTTCCGTGCCACGAGTGATGCTATTGGCTGGCTGGGAGGGTGTGGAGAGAGGGGGGCAGAGGTTTGTTATTCCCCCTTGCTTCTTGAACATTTTAACCCCTTCAGAAGAGGCAGAAAGCATTTTGAAAGATCCTGATAGATCTTTCGCTCAGATGCAGAGCTTTCCTTTTGAAATCAAGCTGAGTGCTTTGAAAACAAGCAGAGTGCTTGCCTTTTTAAAATATTAACCCCTACAGCTGGCTGCAGAGATGGCTATAGGCAGGCGTTTTGAAAGACACAAACACAGAGAGGGGAAATTAAAGGGTGCTAATTCGCTCAGAGGCTTGAATATTTTAATGTGCCAGGGAGGTGACCAAGCTACTACGATCTCTCTGTAACAGGCAGTTGAGGAAAAGGTAAAGCTGAAGGGTTTGCAGTGTAGAAATCCATTTAAAAAGGTAATTGAGTACACGCGCGCGCACACACACACATCAACCTTCGTGCAGCTGGAAGGGATGCCTTTGTTTTCGGCTGGTGAGGCTGGATCTGTTGAACGGGTGACTGACCCCTCCTTTTCTGGTCCCTGAGCTCTAAGCCCGCCCCCAGTCACCATTTCCGGTCATCCCGGTACCGAGACTTTTTGTCCCACACTGTTTACATTTCCAATTTTCCGAATCCTCCAGTGACTTTTTTAAAAACCGGCACAACCTGCGGGACTGGAAGTCCCGCAGGTTGAGGGATAAAAGATGGCCCTCCTTCCAAAAATCACGTACCCGACCCAATGTACGTGTAAACTGCCAGGGATCGACACGAATTCTTCCCAGGACATTTTCATCGTGTAAACGGCCCCCAGGATTCCACAGGAGGCAGCCATAGCAGTTAAAGTGGAATAATAGCACTATAACAGTGTAGTGTGATAATCTCCTTAAGTCTCATGACGCTACCTACAACAGGGCTGAGAACATCCCTAATGCTTGGTCGACATCTGCCATAACCTCTTACCAATGGCCATGCTGGGGTAGGGAGTTGTAAATCAAAGCATCCAGAGGCCCAGAGTTTCCCAAGTCCTAACCTACAGGACAGTGAGCAGGCCAAATATGCATCCTGGACAATGGCATGTGGTCTAATGGTTTCTAGCTAGGGTTGCCAGGTTGGATTATCCCAGGCCCTGAACTTTCATCTCCAAAATCTGAGGCTTTGGGATTATCTCTTGTGATGTCACAAGGGTGATATCATTCAGCAGGATACTTGAAGCATCAAACACAAGTGCACAGAGTATGTTGTTCAAATACAGAACACCTTGTCTAACAAATTAGGAAATCCTCATAGACAGATACTTTTCAAAGTTGCCGTCTTACCCTGAGATTCCTTTCCCTCACCCTTAGAACCAGAGAAGAATATCTTGGCCCTGAGACTCAGAGAGAGACAGTGAGATTTGGGAACCCCATTCCCACCTGTGGATCCACCAACCCTGTTGGACTACAACTCCCAAAATTGGCCATACTGGTTGGGGCTAGGAAGAAGTAATCTTCAACCTGCCCATGTGTGGCTAGTTTGAAGAACTCTGTAAAGTCTTTGCTCTCTTCTTGTAGCTCTGGAATGCAGCTGAGGTTTGGCGTGCACAACAGAGACGTGCCAAGAGTGGGTGAGCAGTTAAGAAGCTCTGCAAAGGCCAAATGCTATCCAGATGCTGCCAGCACCAACACCACCAGCTGTACCAGTTCCTCTGGCACTAACGACTCCTCCAGCTGCACAGACGACATCATGCTGATCAAACTGAATGCCTCTGTTGAATACAATGAAAATGTTTCTCCTCTTAGCCTACCCACTGGCACAGCCTCCATGGGAACAGCATGCGACATTTTGGGGTGGGGCTCCATCACTCCTTCTGAAAGTAAGAACCACAGCCCTGCAAACAGGTTTTACACTGTCAGGCATTTGCCCGAATCTAGACCTGGTCTTAGCTTCTCACTATGAGCTCTTTCACATTACACAGTTATAGTTCTTAGATACTGCTTTAACTGCTTAGATACTGCTCCATCCTGTAGAATCCTGGGATTTGTAGTTTTGTAAGGTATGTACAGTTCTCTGACAGAGTGCTCTAGAACCACAGTAAATTACAAATTCCAAGATTTTATTGGATGGAGCCAATGGAATCCTAGTGAAATAATTGTGCAGTGTGAAAGAAACCTATGGCTGGTGCTACAATGGAGTATCTAAGGCAGCCTTTCTCAACCTTTTTATCCTGGAGAAACCTTTGAAATAATTTTCAGGTCTCAGGGAGCCCCTGCATAAGCATTATTGTACTGCTATTGCTTTCCCCACAGAATCACAATCTCTTGAGGAACCCCTAGCAACCTCTTGGGTTCCTCCTGAGGAACCCCTAGCAACCTCTTGGGGAACACTAGGGTTCCAGGGAACCCTGGTTGAGAAACACTGATCTAAGGGATTGCTTCACCCACTAAACCAGGATGGATACCTTATGGTCTTTCACATCTAGAAATACAGTAGGACCCCCGTATCCTCTTGGGATTGGTTCCGGGGAGTCCATGGATATTGAAAACCATGGATAACAGTGAACACCATTGAAAATAATGGGACTTTGGTTTAAAGTACCATAGAGTTGCCTTGGAGGACCTAAAAATGGCTAGAGGATGCATTTTCTAGGAAGACTGTATGGTAGGTGTGCTGTTTTGTGTCCTGTGGATAACTGATTCGAATCAGCAGATGCAGGGGTCCTACTATAATGGCCAATATCCTAGTGGCCTACATAACTATGCTGGTGGTGGTGGAGGAGGAGGAGGAGGCAGAAGAGACAAGATGGAGGGGTCAGGAAGTAAAGCTGCTGCCATGTTGCAAGTAGGGGGACAGTGTAAGTTGTCTGAGAGCTGGCAAAGCAGCTCTGTCTCTTGGTAGACATGGTTTTGTCTCCTTCTCCCTAGTATTGCTATGCCCTGGTTAAAAAAAATGACTTACACCAGTGTACCTCACCAGCAGGATTCCGGCCAAAAGTTAGAAAAAGTAATGTAGTTATCTCTAATGAATTACTCTTGCCTCCCCGCCACCTCTTGGTAATAAGTATGTAATAAAGTAACATGTCCATTTTAAAAGCTTTTTATCTTTTTATTGCATTTTATTCTTTTAACTTGAGGGATGAACTGTTTTAACACTGTAAATAATTTGATTCTATGTTAATGTTCACTTTTTGTATGTTTCTAATGGTACAGTCAGCCCTCTGTATCCACAGATTCTGCATCCACAGATTCCACCACCCATGGCTTGAAAATATCCCCCCCCCAAAAAAAATTCAAAAGACAAAACCTGATTTTGCCATTTTATATAAGGGACACCCATGTGCCATTGTATATCATGGGACTTGAGCATCCACAGAATTTGGTATCCATGGGGGCTCCTGGAACCAAATCACAGCAGATACAGGGCCCAGTATAATGTGTGGGATTTTTAATAGTGTGCCACTTCTCATCCCAGTTTTTTGGGGAAAGCGGGATATAAATAAATTTTATTATTATTTATGGCACAGGATTAAAATATTAAACCATTTCAAGTCAGCTCCAAGTGACTTCATCACACCCTCAGTGAAGCAGCATCTCATTGGCTTTCTTGGCAGCAGCTACCCTAGTTAGGGAAACCAGAAATAGATGAGGACAGGGCTCTTCAACCTTTAATACAGGAATGAAGAGTTGTCAGGGTTTGGGACCCTGCATGCCTCTCGTGGGATCTTGGAGAGCCACAGCCCCACCACACCCACCTATTAAAAATGTTTTAATTTTTAAAACATTTTAAAGGAGACATGGGAAGGGGATTTCACCATGTGCTCAGTCCTCCTTCAGCTGTTCCAGGCCCATTGGGTGCCTTTTTCTCCCCCAGTTAGGAAGTAAACTGGATGTCAGCTTCCCTTGGAGGCATCTGGGCCATTTTTCCCTTTTGGTGGTGCTGCTGTATATGGCCCATACACTGTGCTTTTCCCACCCACACTTTAATAGATGTGCAGAAGAGGGAATTCCAAAAGGTGTTGCTGTCACTGCACAATTTTCTCTTATTTAGAAATCAATAGTTAGGAGTCCTGGATCATAAGAAAAGGTTTCTTTTATTGTCAGTTGCGCAAGTGGGAGAGCTCCTCTGTGCCAATGGCACAGGTAGAGGAGCTACTCGAAGATACTTCCTTTGTACAACCACTTATATACCCCTTTGTACAACCATTTCCTTTGTACAACCACTTATATACCCTGCTTAGAAGCAAAAATGCTGGTTATTGGCTAGTCCTGTTTCCCTTCTGATTGGTTACATGAAATTATGACATACATACATTATGTCATCCTTAAACACTGCTCATGCTCCGGAAGGTGGCCCCTCATTATAATATTCAGGCCAACTCTGGATGTGCAAATTAATGTGAAGTCAAAGACTTTCACGGCCGGCATCCATAGATTTTCCTTGGGTTTTTTTTCCCGGGCTGTGAGGCCATGTTCTGGAACAGTTTACTTCTGATGTTTCACCTGCATCTGTGGCTGGCATCTTCAGAGAATCATTTATCTGAAGATGCCAGCCACAGATGCAGGTAAAATGTCAGAAACAAACTCTTTCAGAACACGGCCTCACAGCCCGGAAAAAAAACCAAGAAAAATCTGTGTAAATTAATATTATAATCAAGCTTAATGGAGCAAAAAGTCACTCAAAGCTCAAGCTTATCGTTTAAAAAAGTTCATACTCCTAGTTTTCCTGCTCCCATCATTCTGGTCAAAAATTAGTTCTACATTATGTCATCTCTTCCAGACTACTGGAGATCATTATTGTCTGATCCAAATTCTATTTTCTCTTACTCTGGACAATTGCTCCCCTGTTCCTACTGCAGATGGCCCACAGTTAGCTACCTGTTATCTCTTTGTTCCTATCTGCTTGCCCTTTGGCAATTGTCCATTTCCCCTTAATATCTTCACCTACTCAGTTTCCTCACTAGCTACTGTATGAGCTCACTGCCAGTTAATATACAGATGAACTTTTAAACATTTGTATGTCTTTCTATTCTCCTAAGCCTCTCTCTCTCTCTCTCTATCTCTATCTGGCTTTTTCTTCGCAAACGAAGATTCAGGAAGGACTCATCCCGCGCTTTCTGCAAGCGCGCTGATGACTAAAAAGGCCAATCCGAGATAAACAAGTCCGGTTGCAAAAAGCACAGCAGAAGGTCTCCTTGGGTGATGTTTTTGGGTTGTGATTCTTTCTGCGTTGTCGTTTCTCTTCAAGACTTGTTCGTCGTCAGCGTAAGAGGGGCGCTCCAAAAAAGCGATACAAAGACTCCTTGAAACAACATCTCAGGCTTGGCCAAATTGATCACCAACAGTGGTCCGCCCTGGCCTCACATCGGGAGGTATGGAGACGCACTATCCACAATGCTGCAGCCTTATTTGAGAACTCACGACGAACAAGTCCTAAGCCTAGCTCTCTAGCATATTACTTGTTAGAAACACATACGTTTTTTAACTATCTTTCTAAGCTCCTACTAATATGAATCTACCTGTTTGCTAATATATAGACATATATTGTTTTCCAGGAAATCCTTGTCCCCTATGAGTCCACACTGCTAGTCATGTAAGCTGCACTTGGGGAAAGGAGGGACATTTTTGCATATCTATTAAAGCTGCTGTTTTCCTTCACATCTGGCTACCCTAACTGGCAGTGTAACATTTGAACTGGGATGCAATCTTGCCATTGAAGGGTAGGATCAACCACAATGCTTCTGGTGATGCGGCTGATTCTGATCCTGTTGCTCTCAGATGCTCCATACAGAATCCACATACAAGCTGTGACAGGTGCATATTGGTTGCACATCATTTGCAAATCCTATGCAGTCAGATGTGGAAACAACATCAAGGCTGCACTGTCCTCTTCTTTTACAAAAGACCCTGTCATTTTTTGTTTTAAATGGTTGGTTCCTTGGAGCCTGCCTAGAGGCCTATGCCTTTGGTCAATGCAACATCAAATACATTTCCCAGAACACCCAAACCAGCAAAAGCCCCACGTCTCAAACAAGGCACTTTGTACAAGGTGCCTGAACAGGGGAAAATAGGGGAAAAGAAAACCCCAGAGCTTGGGTGGAAATGGACAGCGTTCCAGGTGTCGTTGGACTGCAACTCCCAGCATTCCTCACCACTGGCTATGTGAGGAGGCCTACTGGGAGTTGCAATCCAACAAGATTGGGAGAACTGCACAACTAGAAAATTTTTCAATGTCTACATCTTTGTTCTTGCAGGTGAAGCATGATCACTGAACATGATTTGCTCGAAGGCCTCCCAAATCCTGGAAGTGGGAATTTTACATGGTTAGGTTTTGAGAAATACAAATATCTCCATCCACTACAAAATGGAGCCCTTGCAAGTTTCTTACTGCACCATATTTCTTTTGTTTTGCTTTTTAGAGATATATCCCACAGTTCCTTACTGTGTTTCCATTGAAATACTCAACAATCAAGTGTGTCAAGCTGCTTATCCCTGGTGCGACATGAATGACAACATGATTTGTGCCGGAGTCCTGGAAGGAGGCAAAGATTCATGCCAGGTAAGGATCTCTCCTTTGAAGGTAGAGTTCCTGAGGAAGGTAGGTTTATTTCCCAAGACACAAAAGCACAGGCTAAGATGTCCAATTTATGACTCCTCCAACAACCCTGGAATCAGCATTTAGAAAATGTACTGTTTCTGATTACATCTCCCAGAGCCCCCAACCCAACCCAGCATTAGAAGAGATGGAGTCCAAACATTTATTTTCTTATGTTCTACCCAACATTTCAATTGGCCTCCTGTGGCACTGGAATCCTCTTGCTAGAAGATATATTCACAAAGAGAAATAGACAAACTTATAAGCATTAAAGTGGCAAGAAAGGAACTGTGTGTATGTGCAGACTCTAAATAGGATGTAGAAATAGGATTTAGGATTTAGAAAATAGCTGGATTGATTACATTGGACTTTATCAGATGTGAGGAAGGGCAGCAAACAAAATGCGTCCCAAACTGCATCAAAAGAATGCGATGATAACAGAGGGGCGACATTATCAGATGCCTGTATCCTCAGCCATTCCCAGGATGTAGTGCTGGTGCAGATGAGGGTTCACTTTTTTATTGACAAGGACGAGCCACCAATAAAAAGGGACACCTTAATCACACCTGTGCTGGGGCCCCGGAATGCTGAAGGATGACATTATCTGATAGTGTTGCCCATTTCTACTATTGTTGCATTCTTCTGATGTGTTTTTTGCTGTGTCTGATAATTTCCATTGATTTGTTGGTGGGGAGAAGAAGAGGGGGTAATTATCAGGGATTTTTCAAGTGACAACACGGTATAGTGGTTTGAGTGTTGGGCTAGGACTTTGAGAGATCAGAGTTCAAATCCCTCCTCAGCTTTAGACTTTGGGCAAGTCTGAGAGCCTTATTGCACAAGGGAAGGGAAATGGCAGTAAAGCCCAAGAATAACACATCTCACCTTGCCTTAGCGCATAACGTCTGTGTGTTTCAGCTGTTCTCCCAATCTGATCCTATGGGAGACAGTGGTAAAAGTGAGTCTTTTTGCTAACTGGAAAAGTCCATTAGCCAAAAGACTTGTCTTTACCACCATCTTCCAGAGATCTGGAATGGGAGAACAGCTGAACATGCCAACATCATGCAATAAGGCAAGACAGTATGTGCTACTCTTTGACTTTACACCAGAAGTCTAAGTCAACTTGAAGTCACATAACAACAAAAAGATTTCAACTAACACCAAGTAATTTAGAAATTCACAGGGAAAACCATCCTGTTGCAAGGATGGCTATATAGCTGTCTTGTGGGGTAGGGGATATGTTGATGGATCAAAGAAAAGGTCTATGTAGACCTGTAGTTGTGAAGAGAGGAGCAATAGGGCATTTTGTGCTGCTGTGATAAATTAATTCTGGGATTGGGTGCCATGGGTGTGGCCCGAGCACTGCAGTAGCCCAGGATGCCTGGGAACAGGACATGAGGACAATAATCCTTTTCCAATCTTATTCCTCATCTAATAGTCTTCAGAAGAATGGTTCCACTTTAGTCGCCATGATTTCTTCCTGTGGCATCCTAGGGTTTGTAGCCCGGCAGCAGTGAGGCATGACAGCTCTGTGGCTTGTGAGTTCTAAATGTTGTGCTATGTGTCTTTTATGGTGACCCTTGGCAAGATTTGTTCAGAGGGGGTTTGCTTTTGCCTCCTCTGAAACTAAGAGAATGTGACTTGCCCAAGGTCACCCAGTGGGTTTCCATGGCCAAATGGGGATTCAAACCCTGGTTTCCAGAAGCATAGTTCAATGCTCAAACCACTACACCAGTGGCTCTTAACTTTTTCTTTATCAGGGATCCCCTTTAAATATCTTTTGTTGCTGTGGACCCCCAGGATTAGCTCAAGATTTAAGATGATGATAATGATGATGACGAAGACGACGATGACAACAGAATTACACCATCCATTAACTCTCCCTCTGAGGCACTGAGGCTTTTTCCTACAAATCTGTGGCTAGAGCAGATTGAACAGCAATGTGCAGGCCTAGCCAGCCAGCTTTGCCTTCGCTCCTGTCACATGGGCTGAGCAGCCTTCAAGCCTCCGCAGGCCCCCTGTGAGGACAGCACAGCCCCCTTGGGGTCTGCAGACCATAGGTCAAGAACCAATGCACTACACTGTACTGGCTCTCTAGAATTTAGAGAATTCTAAATTCCCCTCCTTAAAATGTAAATCCCAGGTTTCTGTATGGTGCAGCCATGACACTTCAAGTGGAATCATAATGCTGTAGAGCGAGCATAGTGTATTGGTTTGAGTGTTGGACTATGGAGACCAGGGCTTGAATCCCCGCTCAGCCATAAAAACCCACTGGGTGATCTTGGGCAAGTCACACTCTCTCAGCCTCAAAGGTAGGCAAAATGGCAAACCCTCTCTGAAGAACTCTTCCCAAGAAAACTCCATGATAGGCTTTCCTTAGAGTCACCATAAGTCAGAAGTAACTTGAAGGCACACAACAACATGCTCTGTAAGTGTGTAGTATCAAAGGGCTTTTTAAAATGTCCCTTAAATTCAATCATATTTAATGTTATTGTAAATTTAAATGTGTTTTTAATCTTATTGAGAGCTGCCTCGAGCCTCATGTCTGGGAGGAAATTAGGGAAAAGATCAAACATGTATTCGTATGTATGTATGTATATGCATATACATGTGCGTATATGTGTTTTATTCTCTCCGTAGGGTGACTCTGGAGGACCCCTGATTTGTGCTGGTGAATTCCAAGGCATTGTATCTTTTGGGGGCTCTCCTTGTGCCATGCCACTTGAGCCTGGAGTTTATACCAAGGTCTACAGTTACCTTAATTGGATCCAGAGTATTATTGAGTAAAGTACATCAGAAATCTTTTGAGTCACATCAATAGGGGAAGAAACCTTACCCACTAATGTCTCCCTGCTCTTAGTCTGAAAACCTATATGCACATCATCCTGGGAGTAGTACTCATTTGAAAACACTGGGACTTACTTCAAAGCAACCATGCATAGGATGGTATGACATGACAAAATAGCATAAGCATATCTCTTCCCAGGTTGTATGGTTGCTCAGGAGAGAGTTTCAGTCTATTGAATGAGAAACCTTTCCCAGGTAAGTGAGCAAAGGTCTGAAACTCCACTGCTCTGTTAACACGAATCTGTCTCCCCTTCACCCCCAGCACTAGAATCTTGAATCTTTCTGTGACACAGGATTTGAATCTTAATGTGAACTTCTCGTTGTGAAAGCCATCAACTGAAATAAAAGTAAGAAGCTTCATCATCTCTAAAATTTCATAATTTTAAGGTCTACAATTTGTTTTCTGATCCTGTGAGGTTGACAGTACACTTGGGGAAACAACATATAAGGCATCTTTTTTTTTTCAAGGGTGCCAGCCCCCATGGGAATTGCTTTTATGCTTGAGAACAGAAACCTGAACTTTTTTTCACTTATTATGTTTACTATTGGCCTTCCCTCCAGTGAATTCATGTTCAGTGTATATAGCTCACTTCCTCCCCACATATCCTCACAACACCCTGTGAGAACGGTCAGGCTGAAATAGAGTGACTGGTTCAAGCGTACACAATGGGTTTTGTGGCTCAATGACCACTAAAACCTAGATCTCACAGTCCAACTCTAACCACTACACTGATTACGAGTCTTATGTACAACAGAGGACCAGGATAAGAGAGTCTTTTCATATGGGATGTTGTGTCATGACAGGAGCAACTTAATTCATATGCAGAAGACATCTAGGCATGCATCTTTGGAACTAGGTTCAGTGGTGCTGGTTACTTATGGCCACATGTCAGTAAAACTGCTCTAGCTGCCTTCTCCTTCATCAAAGGTAGGGAACCTCTGAGACTCCTTTGCCATTGGCCATGCTGAATGTGGATGATGAGAATTTCCCCCCAAAACAGGTTCCTTCCTACATCTGTTTTTCATCTACAATAGGAGTGGAAATTGTACAGTCTTCCACATATTTTTGGACTATAAATACAAGCAACCCTAGCTAAGAAAGGCAATGAAGAAGAATGCTAGTAATGGCAGTCCAACCATATCAGGGAGGCCACAGAGTTCTCATCCCTGATCTAGCATGCAGTGGAAGATCGTTTTCTCTTTTTCTTTCTAATAATCATGTGTAACTCCAAACTTGATCATGACCAGCCCACATGTAGAGGCTTAAACTTTGGCCCAGCCAGTTTCTGTTTCCTACAGGGATTTTAAAAAGGAAATATTCCACTAGCTATAGTCCTATCCCATCAAACTGGGAGTAACCTTACTTAGTACAGAAAAAGTAGAATTTCCTCCTCACAGCAAAACCATTATTTTTAAAAAATTGAATTTGCAAGATCACTGTGGAATTATTTGCTCCTTCAATAGCGCAATGTAGCACATATTAAAAAACAAAAAAAACAAATCCCAGATGTCAGTGAAAAGTACACTGTTTTTGGCTTGCAATTAGAAACCACAGGAAAAAACAATTTCTCAAGTGGCAACAGGTGAAGAGACATGAAGACTACACTATGATTAAACAAACTTTTCCAAACCATAAACACTTGCTGTAAGTTAAGATCCCCAAAGATTTTCTTCATAATTAAATCATAACTAAGACTTTAATTGTACTTTACTTTCAGCTGTGGTTCAGTCCATTTGCCACTAGTACTGTGTCAGCGAACAGCTATTTTCTATCTCTTTGGCTCTTCTTACCATGTCTCACAGAGTTGGCCTGATACTACTTGCTTTTTAAAAAAACATGCTGAAGTGGAAGTTACTGGTTATGCTGTTCCAAAGTTTAAAATGTTTGTATAAGAATGAAATCTTGAAATAAGATATTTTGCAGAAGGCTCAGATGGAGGCATGACATTACCCAACCTTTGCTAATTGTGATGACAACCCACCCAAAAGGAAAAGGTACAGGAATTCCTTACAAGCATGAGGCCTTCTCTTGCATTCCTATCTAATGTGCCTCCAATGTATTAGGGAAATGGGAAGAGAGCCTTCTCAGAATGATCCAAAAACTCAAGTCATCAATGGCTCCTCTTCATCCTGCAGAGAAGTGACTAGTAGGGTGCCACAGGGTTCTATCCTGGGCCCAGTGCTATTCAACATCATTATCAAGGACTTGGATGAGGGAATAGAGGACATTCTTAGCAAGTTTGCAGATGACACCAAATTAGGAGGGGTAGCTAATACCCCAGAGGACAGATACAGAATTCAAAAATGATCTTAACAGATTAGAAAACTAACAAAATGAATTTCAACAAGGAGAAATGTAGGATACTACACTTGGGCAGTAAAAATGAAATGCACAGATATAGGATGGGTGCCACCTGGCTTGATGGCTATACATGCAAAAGGGATTTTGGAGTCTTAGGACTTTTTCAAAAGGTTGAAAAAACCCACGAGGAGGTCAGGAGAAGACTGGGGCTGCTCACAGCGCTTTTTATTCATGGAGGTTTTCCGTCAGTAAAAAGTGGCTCGAGCAACACGGGGGAAGGTCAGGAGGAGGTCGGGAGAAGTACGGAGGAGGACTGCATCATCTGAAACAGGGCTGTGTAAGCACAACAGCCCCGTTCTCCTCCCAACCTTCTCGTGGTTTTTTCCAACCATTTGAAAAAGTCCTTAGTGGACCACAAGCTGAACATGAGTCAGAAGTGTGATGCGGCAACCAGAAAAGCCAATGTGATTCTGAGCTGCATCAATAGGAGTATAGTGTCTAGATAGATGGAAGTAATAGTGCCACTCTATTCTGGTCAGACCTCACCTTGAATACTGTGTCCAGTTCTGGGCACCACAATTCAAGAAGGAGATGGACAAGCTGGAACGTGTCCAAAGGAGGTTGACCAAAATGGTAAAAGATCTACAAACCATGCCCTATGAGGAACAACTTAGGAAGCTAGGTATGTTTAGCCTGGAGAGAGAGGATTAAGAGGGATCATGATAGCTATGTTTAAATATTTGAAGGATGCCATATTGAGGATGGAGCAAGCTTGTTTTCTGTGGCTCCAGAGACTAGGATACAGAACAATGGCTTCAAACTACAGGAAAAGAGATTCTATCTAAACATTAGGAAGAACTTCCTGACAGTAAGAGCTGTTCAGCAGTAAATGCACTGCCTCGGAGTCTCCTTCTTTGGAGGTTTTTAAATAGAGGCTGGATGGTCATCTGTTGGAAATGCTTTGATTGTTTATTCCTGCATGGCAGGGGAGTGAACTAGATCGCCCTTGTGGTCTCTTGCTACTCTGTTGGCATCTTACTCCCCTAAAAGGTAACAACTCATAGCTCAGAACAGGTAGGTAATATAGCCCCCAGCTTTCTTAGTTCAGGAGTTTTATTAGAAAAATAGAAAAATAGGCCATTTACAGAATAAACAAAGAATCTCATTACAAAGTTAAATAAAAAGTCAATTGCAAAATAGTCAAAGTAGCCAATTACAAATTTGATAAAGCCAATTATAAAATAGATTTAAGTCTAAAGGCTAAGTACAAGCATGCTTGGGTTTTAGAATAGAGAGATACAGATCTCTCTATTCTAGGTGTCCTCCATGATAGAAGCAGAGCTTTAGTGCCCTTCATGGAAGAGACAAGGAATAGTTCTCAGACTAGGTTCTTATATACCCTTATTCTTGGCTAGCATGCAAGATGTGTCTCTCAACGTACAGCAAAGAAATACATAGAAATCATGGAGCGTAACAACCAGACTACATGCAATAGGAGGTCACAAACATGTCTGTCAACATACTTCAAAGGAAATACTTTCAAGTTACCTAGTGAAACGACCAGCCATGCAAGAGTGCCTCTGAGGCATGACTTCTTAGTGGGGCATAGTGACCTACTTACTTTGGACATGTTATTAATTGTTTTGTTGAGAGATGTTTCCCTCTTGACCTTGCAGCTGTATAGCTACAAGGGTGGAACGTCTTTTCAGTGAGGGCTTTCTTTCAGTGAGAATCTTATAATACAAAATGGATGCTGGAAGCCATGTTAGATAGGCAGACAGATTCCATTTTGTATCGGCCCAATGCTTGCTCTCACTATGGGGATTTTCACACGCCGAAAATATTGCCTCCAGAAACCGGGACAGAAATATTTCTGTCCCGGAAGCAGCGCCGCGGTTCGCACGCTCACCTCCCTCTTCCGTTGTTCCGTCGTCCTCGCTTTGGGTTTTTTCCTCTCTCTTCCAGAATATTTTATTAACGGCAAACTCCCGTTAGTAAAATATTCCAGAAGAGGGAGGGAAAAACCCAAAGCGAGGACGACGGAACAACGGAAGAGGGAGGTGAGCGTGCGAACCGCGGCGCTGCTTCCGGGACAGAAATATTTCTGTCCCGGTTTCTGGAGGCAATATTTTCAGCGTGTGAAAATCTCCTATGATTCTAAGTAGACCCGTGTAAGAGAACACAGTATTTCAAATACCCTGTTCATAAGTGACAGAGGGCTTTATAGATCATAATCAGGTGAACTGTACCCAGAAAAGGAGTGGGACGTCTGAGATTTTGTGCCTCACTTATCAGTATATCTTACCTAATTTTCACTCCCACACGTGCTGACTCGAGTGGATGTGAGTCACCATTTTTTGCTCTGCCTTAGGCAGCAAAATGTGCTGACCTGTTTTGCTCTTCTCCACAAGGATGTGTAGAGCCTCCATTAGCAACTGTATCTCTACTAGGAGCTTTCTCTGTTAGATGATGCTGAGAGTGAAGATGGAAGAATGTAGGCAGAAATGTCCCTAGCCCTTACCTGTGGTATCTTTTAGAGAAATACAGCAGCATAGCATACCCTCCAGCATTTCTCAGATGAAAACCAAGACACAAGAGGCCTCAGTTTCCCTACCACCACTGATTGGCAGCAGTTCAGTTCAAGTTTATTGTGTTTTAACAAACAGTCATTATACAAAATTACAGAAAACAAAACAAAACAAAAATTAAATTTCTACTTAACTAGTTAAATTTCTAGTTACAGTAAATCATTTTCTATACCCCCTTGAAACTTTATGGTATGTATTTGTAGAGCCTTAACAAGAAATTTAGATGTTCTAAAAGATATATACCTTTCTACATCTGAGAACAGGAAACAAACTTTTACAATAGATGATCTGCCGTTCATTGGTCTTAACAAAGGACTTTTTCAGACAATGCTTACCGCGCTAGAAGCTTGTGAGAGAGGTACGGCGCTGTTGCGCAGCAGGGGGTCCATTTCGGATGCTGCCGTCCCTCTCGCGGAATCGTCCGTGTCACTTCTGTGTATGATTGAAGGCAGCCACGCCATAGTTTACTCACGAACAACTTCCGTGAGTAAAATATGGTGCAGCTGCCTTCAATCGTACACGGAAGTGACACGGATGATTCCACGAGAGGGACAGCGGCATCTGAAACGGACCCCCTGCCGTGCGACAGCGCCGTACCTCTCTCACAAGCTTCTAGCACGGTAAGCATTGTCTGAAAAAGTCCAATGGATAAATGTAGTTGTTTCTAAGATGGTTGTAAAAGGAGCATTAAAGCAGTACATGAGTTATATTTTCTATTGACACAGAGGAGATTTTCAGACGCCTCTTGCCGCCTCTTGCTGCGCAAGCAGCCTCCGGAGCAGTAACGAGGCTGCTGTGCGGCAAGGGGTCCATTTTGGATGACGCCGTTTCTCTCTCGGCATTGTCCATGACTGTTGCGGCTAGCATTGAAGGCGGCCACGCTGTTTTTTACTCACGGACAACTTCCGTGAGTGAAAAACAGCGCAGCCACCTCCAATGCTAGCCGCAACAGTCACGGATGCCACCGAGAGAGAAACGTCGTCGTCCAAAATGGACCCCTTGCCGCACAGCAGCCTCGTTACTGCTCCGGAGGCTGCTTGCGCAGCAAGAGGCGTCTGAAAATCTCCAGAATTACAACCACATATTCTGTCCTTCTTAGGAACCCCCTTATGCTGACCCATCTGATCTACCAATGGGAGAACATTTAGTCTTGCCTGAATGAAATCTACCTTCATTTTAATATTTGGTAGACCACCAGGTATTTTGGGAAAGATAAATAAATGGAATAAAGGAAGCATAATACTTATTGGATTAGCAGGACCTGATCTCAGTCACCTGTGATTGCATCTCAGTATCTTTACTGTATTACTTTACATGTATCACTTATAAAACACACATTATTAATGGTCAGGAAATAACTTTAAAAATTGACATCTGGGTGCATTCCTCATTATTTATAGATCTCCTTGGCAATTTACAGAAATTGAGTCACACATTTCCCTGCATTTTGGCAGCCTTTGCTGGAAAAAATTTCAACCCTCCAGTTACTACATACTGGTGGTTAGTTGCTTGCAGCAAAAAGCCCAATTTCATACAGACATCCCAGTTTTCATTATCTTTAGAAAGAGATCTAAATAGTGTTAACTAATGCAAAGATACAAGTGATACTGAAGGATGTAATGTGCTAGATCCTCCAGAACTGATTTCTGACAGAAACAGTCTTTCTTGAACTTGAATGTTATGAGAGCTACCAAATGTGATCATTGAATCTATTTCTCCAAAGTGCAGGTGTGTGAAAACTTTATGATATTCCATTGTTGTGGGGAACAGAAGAAGCCCTTCACATTAATGTTGTCATTTAATGCCTGCTACCCACATTTACACTCTAGGTATACAATAACATCACATTACAATGGAACCATAAGCAAATATTTAGGGAATGCAGTGCTGAGAACAAAATGCATAGGATACATGGCTGTCTTGCAGTCTTTGCAGCAGCCAGAAATTGATATGCAACTGCAAAAGCCACTTTTGCTGGTAAATATCTTGTTGAAACATATTTAGGCTGCTCTGCTTTTTCCTCCTCAGTCACAGAAATCTCTCCTTTTGTTCGGACCGTGATTCCTAGGAAGCTAAGTGGATTTGTCTTGTTATTGTATGCCTTCAAGTTGTTTCCAACTATCATGAGGTTTTCTTTGTAAGATTTGTTCAGAGGGAGTTTGCCATGTCCTTTCCTGAGAGAATGTGACTTGCCCAAGGTCACCCAGTTAGTTTCCATGGCCAGGGGGGATTTGAACCTGGTCTCCTGTCCCACTCCAGCATTCAGACCTCTGCGCCACACTGGTTCTTAACATGTTGGTGTTGCTTTGTGCATTCAAGTCAACTCCAATTGATGGTGACCCTATCATACCATTTTCTTGGTAACATTTATTCAGAGGAGGTTTGCTTTCCTCTGAAAATGAAAGAGTGTGACTAGTGGATTGACTTGCTCAAAATTCATGTCATCACCAGATTTTAAAAATCGTTCACTTTGATACATATTGTATCAATGATTTCAAAACATCTTCTTCCAACTTGCTCACTCTGTCTTATACCTTTTTTCACCTGTTGTTTCTGTTAAAATGTACTCTAAGGGTGATTCTTTTTTCTTTAGTCTTGCAGCCTTGCATTGTACACCAAGGGAACTTTACAGATGTTCTTCAAGGCCAGACCCAGGAATTCTGACACCATTAATCACACTGTTTGGTTGCAAAACCGCAAACACCCTATTTTCTTTTTCTAGAAGATACTGGCTCTGCTTCTAATTACATTTGGATACAACCATTTCCTCGCTCTATGTGGCTTCATGTCCACCCCTGTTTTCTCTCTCCGCATGGCTACCTGGTTAAACCAGGTGTGGAATAGTGAGAACTTGGCCCCTACAAGACACCTGTGCTCTGACCTTGGGGTGAAAATAAAACAGGATTCAGGGGGATGAGCCAAAAAAATTGGACTACGTTTTCTTAATCACTGGGCTTGCCTGCCACTTCAAAAGTACGCACGGACACCTCACCAGGCAGCCCTGCCACCATGGAAGTTGCCAAATGGTTGGCTACCTTTCTTTTGCTGCAGCTGTCTTTTGGTAAGAACCTCCAATTCCATGGCAGTGATATGGTGAACCTGGGAGGGGTACATGTGTGTGAGGAGTCTGTATGCGTTGTCTCTTTTTCTTCCACCTGCAGTTCCACATCTGTATAGCAGCTTGTGTGTAAGTGGCTCATATATTTCTCCTAAGAGCTGAATCTCTTTCTGCCCAAGAACAAAATTCAATTTCAGAAAGCTGTATTTAGTGGTGAATAAGACTAAAGGCAAAAGCATGGTGCAAAAATTCCAACATAGTCTTGCTTATTGCTCTTACTGAAAATAACTAAGCATTTGGAGAGGCATTCTACCTTTTTAGAAGTTGAGGGGGAGGACACAAAAGCTGGGGTACCATGAAGTGATAGTATAATGGTTAAAGGGACATGGTCATTTTAATGGCAGCTAAAAAAGTCAATGCAATTCTAGGCTGCATAATGCTACTCTATTCTTCTTTGGCCAGTTCTGGGCACCACAATTCAAGAAGGATATTGACAAACTGGAATGCATCCAGAGGAGGGCAACCAAAATGGTGGGAGGTCTGGAAACTGTGTCCTATGAGAAGTGGCTTAGGGAGCTGGTTATGTTTAGCCTGGGGAAGAGAAGGTTGAGAGGTGATATGATAGCCATGTTTAAATAAATAAGTGTGGGGTGTGTGTGGGGATGGGGTGTACAGTTGGCCCTCTGTATCCATGGATTTGGCATCCATGGATTCTACCATCCACAGCTTGATATATTTTTTTTAATTCTAAGAAGCAAACCTTGATTTTGCCATTTTATATAAGGGACACCATTTTACTATGCCATTGTATATAATGGGACTTGAGCATCCATGGATTTTGGTATCGATGTGGTGGGGTCCTGGAACCAAACCCCAGCCAATACTGATGGCCCACTGTATGTGCCGTATGGTGACCCCATCAATTTCATAGGGTTTTCTTAGGCGAGGATTACTCAGAGATAGTTTTGCTAGTCTGTTCTTTGAAAATATAGCCTGCTACAGAGAGATAATCCAGTTTAGTTGGGAGACAGACTTTGGGCTTATCTACACCACTGGCTCCCACTGGCTTATCCTGGCTGTGGAGATGGCCTGTTCTTCCCCCATTTCCTCCATGGAATGGACTAAAGTCTACACAGGAGTTCTGGTCTGTCCCTGCAACTGCTGCTGCCATTTTCACTGCTAACTGGAAGCCAGGAGAGAGGTCCACAACATGTAACTGCAGGCTCCCTGCCTGGTTTCCAGAAGACCACGGCTGCGTTTACACAAGCAAATATTCCCCTAAATATACCGCTAAGATTACTCATTATTCCCACGGATTGAGCCACAGTATCACCTCATTCAGAAGGGGGGAAGTCAAAATACCCAAATGTAGCATGACAAGGGCTGTCACTACTTTTGCCGGTTTTGAAAAGTAGAGCGACTTAGCGCATTATTGCTAGTGTGAACGGCAAGTCCATGTGAATTACCAGCAATCTTCCCGATACAGTTGCAGCAGAGCTGCACTGTGACTGGTTCTTATGATGAAGGGGTGGGCTGGCTAGATGTGGAGCCAGGAGGGAGACTCAGAAAATCTTAAAATCCTTCGTGTGTCTACTGCTTGCTTTAAACATCCAGCCAACCGACTTGCTTTTAGCATGGGAAAAGCACTGCAGAGCAAAGGAATCCTAGCCAGCTGCTTGTGTGTGTGTGTGTGTGTCTGCTTTCCTTCCCACTTAATTATTCATCTCCTCCATGGTCTCCCTCCTTTTTTGCAGACAAAGGTACCCTCCTCTCCTCTTCTGCCTCGCTTTAATGATAATGATAGAGCTGCCTGGCCATCCCCCCCCACCTTTGTCTGCTGACACTCATCCAAATTAGCCATATATCTTAAGAACTATTCACCCCTGTTCCGAAAGGACGGAAATCTGGAATTTCGCTCACTTTATTCTGTCCTGTACCTGGTCCCTTTGTCAATCAGCTGTTAAGCAAGAAAAAAACCTTCCGTTTGGAGTTTGATTTGTGGGCACGGAGCTGGGGGGAAAGAGGCAAAGGGTGACATTCTTTGCTTCTAAGCTGTTAAGCACACGGAGTTGGGGCCAGGGCAGACATTCCTATGGCATTCCTTTGTCTCCTCTCCAATGCTTGGCCACGCCCCCACCACATTTGGCTGTGTGAATCACAAAGCAGAAAAAATCAAAGAGCAACAAAATATAGCTCTTTCCTCCATATACTGTGTAAACTACCCACCACTGATGTGAAAAAGCGCTAAAGCGCAATTTATCGTAATAAAATCTGCCGTGTAAATGCAGCCCAGGAAGCTGGCAGTGGCAGCGTGGGCTGGCATGCCGGATGGGCTCCTGTGGACACATGTGGCCCAATCCAAGTGTTGGCCACCGGTACCAGATTAAACTGGATATTTTGCTATAACAGTTTATTGGGCCCTATCTTGCCCCCGTATGAGCCCCTGGGGGGGATGAGGCCTGGGGTAGGAACAGGGCAAATGCCCTACGTCCTTTGGACAGCAGTGCTCTGAGACAGGGGGCAACCCAGCGTATTTAACCCACGTAGATAAGCCCTTTGCAATGTATTGAAGAGTTCTGGTTTGTGTTTCATAGTGAGTCTTCTTGGTCTGTATTGCAGCATCACCATTTCGTAACCGGATCATTGGAGGCCAGATATGTAGTGAAACGGATCATCCTTGGCTTGTGTGGATTTATGACTCCCAAGGGCTTTACTGCTCAGGAATATTGCTCAATCACAATTGGGTGGTCACTGCTGCCCACTGCTATGTAAGGTGAGAATTGTTAGACTGGTAACAGAGCTATTGAGAAACCAGGTTGAGATGTTCAGCAGTGCTTTAGTCAGCTTTGACATAGAGTCTAGAAAAGCTACTTGCTTAGATTAAGACTCCCATAAGCCTCTAGCCTGCAGGGCCACTAGCCATGTTGGCAGGAGGATTCTGGGAGTCATAGTCCAAACAAGTAACATTTCCCAAGCTCTGCTCTTACGTAACCTTTTAGCAATCATATATGGGACGGATGCTTTATCTAGCATGTGAAGAAAATGCATTATGTAACTTTTCAAGTTAAAATCTGGGGGAAGTACACAACAGAAATCCAAAGTCTTGCTAATAGAGTCTTTCTTAGAAAAGGTATGTGGATAACAATGCTGATGTGCTTTTTTCTACAGAAATGTACTCATGGTGAAGTCACTGCAAAAAGCTGTATTTTGGGCAATAGATGTTATGTTGCAATTTTTAAAAAGAACTCACCTATCTATCCAAATGCTGTCAGAGTGGGGAAATAGCTGATGACATGAATTTCAATGGCTAATGTAGTTTGTTAATCAGTTAAATATATAGCCCAATTTTCTGACTGTGTATGGGCAGGCTAACGGCCTGGCCAGCAACTTCAACTGCTGCCACACTGCAGAAATAATGCAGTTTGACACCGCTTTAATTGCCACAGCTCAGTGCTATGGAATTCTGGGATTTGTAGTTTTGTGAAGTATTTAGCCTTCTCTGTCAGAGACCTCTGGTGCTGCAACAACCTACAAATCCCAGGATTCCATAGGATGGTGCCATGGTAGTTACAGTGGTGTCAAACTGCATTATTTCTGTAGTGTGGCAGCAGCCTTAGTCTCATGACATTGCCTACAACAGGGCTGAGAGAGCTTGAACATCCCTAATCTTTTGAGCTACAACTCCCATTACCTCTTACCAATGGCCATGCTGGGGTAGGGAGTTGCAAGCCAAAGCATCCAAAGACCCGACATTTCCCCAGTCCTAATTTACAGGACAGTGAGCAGGCCAAATATGCAACCTGAACGATGACATGTGGGCTAATAGTTTCTACCTAGGGTTGCCAGGTTGGATTATCCCAGGCCCTGAGCTTTCAGTACCAAAATCTGAGACTTTGGGATGATCTCTTGTGATGTCAAAGGAGTAGGTCCTGACGTCATTCAGCAGGATACTCAAAGCAGTTGCACAGCGCACACCATTCAAATACAAAACACTTTGTCTAATGAACGAGGAAATCATATAGAAACAATTTTCAAAATGGCCCTCTTACCCTGAGATTCCTTTCCCTCACCCTGAGAACCAGAGGAGATTATCTAGGTCCTGAGACTGAGAGAGAGACCCTGAGATTTGGGAACCCCATTCCTAACCTGTGGGTTCCTCAACATTGTTGGACTACAACTCCCAAAATTGGCCATGCTGGTTGGGGCGTCTAGAAGCTGAAATCCAAACATATGGAAGGTTTCTAGGAAGAACAAATGTAGCCAACCTGCCCACATGTGCCTTGCTTGAAGAGCTCTGTAAAATCTTTGCTCTCTTCTTGTAGCTCTGGAATGCAGCTGAGGCTTGGTGTGCACAACAGGAACGTGTCAAGAGTGGGTGAGCAGTTAAGAAGCTGCGGAAAGGCCGTATGCTATCAGGATGCTGACTCCGCCTGCACAAACGCCGCCTGCTGTTCAGATGCCAGCTTCAAAAATGATATCATGCTCATCAAACTGAACGCCTCTGTTGACTACAATGAAAATGTTTCCCCTTTTAGCCTGCCCACTGCCGTGGCCCCCGTGGGAACACAGTGTAAAGTTTTGGGCTGGGGCTCCATCACTACTCCTGATGGTAAGAGCCACAGCATTGCACATGGTTCTCTATGTGGGGCCTGTCTATACTATCAAATACCCTGAATCCCCATGCGAATGCCCCCAAATCTGCTGCGATCAGGCCACATGTGGCATAGCCTTTTTCCCGAATCTGGGGCTATCTGGCCACATATGGCATGGCCCAGATTTGCAACATTTCAGAGTATATAACAAGGATGCACATTATGTGGGATTCAGGGTTCTCCATTGTCAAAGCTGTTGCCGCCACCGCCACTGCAACCAATGTTAAGGCTCCGTAGGCAGTTCCCGGCTGAAGGGAGAGGTTTCCTCCCTTCCCCAGCTCAGCAGTGCTGCCTCCTCCACCCACTTTCTTCCTTGCCCATTGCTCTGCACCCTGTGTGTGATGGAAGCACTCAGGAAGTGATGGGGTCAGCCTTCCATCCTTTTGAAGGTCGGTAAAATGAGTTCCCAGCTTGTGGGGGCAATTTGCTAACACACATTGGAAACCACTTAATGCAGTGTAGATGTGTAAAGTGCTATTGCTTAACAATTTGTAAGCCACTCTGAGAGCCTTTGTGGCTGAAGAGTGGGGTACAAATACCTAAATAAATAAATAAATAATAAACACTTAAAACGTAAAAACGTGCAAACAAAATGGGACAGTTCATGAAAAGAGCATCTTGTAGATTGTTTTTACATTCTCACCTGGACGTTTTCTCACTGGGAACCGGGAGGGGGGAAAGAGGACTGCCCATTCATGCTGTAATCTTGCAATTACAACAGTACGTGGTTTCGCACACTCCTCAATACCGTGAAAACAGCAATATTGAGAGCTACTGATGGCTTGTCCCACCAATTCAAAGGGACACATTATTGGCAGCTGGAGCACACAGTAACTACAGGAGGACAACAATGTTGTGCGATGGCGGGAACCCGTTTGCACTACCATGATGTCATAATCGTGCAATTATAGCCTGCTCTGATAAAGTCCCATGTGTTGAGTCCTCCTTCTGCTGTTCCAGGCCCATCAGATGCCTCCCCCCGCTAAAAAAAAACAGGAAGTAAACTGGAAGTCAACTTTCCTTGGAGGCATGGGGGCATTTTCCCCTTTTGGTGATGCTGCTGCATACAGCATACTTTCTCCACGCATGATTTAATAGAGGTGCAGAATTCTAGCAGGTGTTGCTAGTATTGTAAGCTGCACTTGGGAAAGGGGGTGGGACCCTTCTGTACATCTATTAAAGCTGCTATTCTCTTTCACATCTGGTTGCCTTAACTAGCAGTGTAACATTTGGACTTGGATACAGCCTTGCCATTGGAGAGTAGGATCAACCACAATGCTTCCACACTGCACAACTCCCACCCCTGCATTAGAGAATTTTCCAACTTGTACATCTTTACTCTGGCAGATGAAGCATGAGCATTGAACTTGATTTATTTGAAGACCACCACCCCCCCAAAAAAATCCTTGAATTGGGCATTTTACATGGCTAGGTTTTGAAAAATAAAGATATCTCCATTCACTACAAAACTGAGCCCTTGCAAGGTTCTTACTGCACCATGTTTCTTTCCTTTTGCTTTTTAGAGACATATCCCACCGTTCCTTACTGTGTTTCCATTGAAATACTCGACAATCAGGTGTGTCAAGTTGCTTATACCTGGGCCGACATGGATGACAACATGCTTTGTGCTGGAGTCCTGGAAGGAGGCAAAGATTCATGTTGGGTAAGGATCTTTCCTTTGAAGGTAGAGTTTCTGAGGAAGGTAGGCTTGTTTCCTAAGAAACAAAAGCACAGGCTAAGATGTCCAATTTGTGACTCCTCCAACAACCCCAGAATCAGCATTTTAAAAAGGTACTGTTTCTGATTATAACTCCCAGAGCCCCTAACCCCAACCCAGCATTTTGAGAGATGCAGTCCAAACATTTATTTTCTTATGTTCTGCCCAACATTTCAAATGAACTCCTGTGGCAGTGGTATTCTCTTGCTATAAGATATATTCACAAACAGAAATAGACAAGCTTACAAGCATTGAAGTAGCAAGAAAGGAACTGTATGTAGGTAGAGACTCTTAAGTAGAATTTAGAAACAGGATTTAAGATATAGAAAATGGCTGGATTGATTACATTGGTTTGTTGGTGGGGAGAGGAAGAAGGGGTAATTATCAGGGGATTTTTCAAGCAACAGCGTGGCGTAGTGGTTTGAGTGTTGGACTTTGAAAGATCAGAGTTCAAATCCCTGCTCAGCTTTAGACCTTGGGCAAGTCTGAGACCCTTACTGCAGAAGGGAAGGGAAATGGCAGTAAAGCCGGAGAATAGTGCATCCCACCTGAAGGCAAACAACAACAATGCTCTGTAAGTGTGTAGTATCAAAGGGTTTTTTAAAATGTCCCTTAAATTCAATCATGTTTAATGTTATTGTAAATTTAAATTTGTTTTTAATCTTATTGAGAGCTGCCTTGAGCCTCATGTCTGGGAGGAAATTGGGAAAAAGATCAAACATGTATTCGTATGTATGTGTGTTTTATTCTCTCCATAGGGTGACTCTGGAGGACCCCTGATTTGTGCTGGTGAATTCCAAGGCATTGTATCTTTTGGGGGCTCTCCTTGTGCCATGCCACTTGAGCCTGGAGTTTATACCAAGGTCTACAGTTACCTTAATTGGATCCAGAGTATTATTGAGTAAAGTACATCAGAAACCTCTTGAGTTACATCAATGGGAGAAGAAACCCTACCCGCTAGTGTCTCCATATCCTTAGTCAGAAAACCTGTATGCACATCTTCATGGGAGTAATTCTCATTGAACACACTGGGACTTACTTCAAAGCAACCATGCATAGGATGGTATGACATGACAAAATAGCATAAGCATATCTCTTCCCAGGTTGCATGGTTGCTCAGGAGAGAGTTTCAGTCTATTGAATGAGAAACCTTTCCCAGGTAAGTGAGCAAAGGTCTGAAACTCCACTGCTCTGTTAACAAGAATCTGTCTCCCCTTCACCCCCAGCACTAGAATCTTGAATCTTTCTGTGACACAGGATTTGAATCTTAATGTGAACTTCTAGTTCTGAAAGCCATCAACTGAAATAAAATTAAGAAGCTTCAACATCTCTAAAATTTCATAATTTAAAGGTCTACAACTTGTTTTCTGATCTTGTGGGGTTGATAGTACACATGGGGAAACAACATATAAGGCATCTTTTATTTTATTTTAAGGGATTGCTTTTATGCTTGAAGCTTCAGAGATTTATTCACTTATTATATTTACCACTGGCCTTCCCTCCAATGAATTCATGTCAGTGTATATAGCTCACTTCCTTCCCACATATCCTCACAACACCCTGTGGGAAAGGTGAGACTGAAATGGAGTGACTGGTTCAAGCTCACACCAAAACCTAGCTCTCACGGTCCAGCTCTAACCACTACACTGATTAATCATCTTATGTACAACAGAGAACCAGGATAAGAAAGCCTTTTCTTAATGGGATGTTGTGTCATGAAGGGAACAACTCAATTCATCTAGACATGCCTCTTTGGAACTAAGTTCAGCGGCACTAGTTCCTCAATAAATCTTCATAGCAATGCTTGAATAATTCTCAAGCAGTAGAGTTTTTCAAAGTGGGTTACTTTTTAAAATTAGGCCACTATTTAACTTCCATTTAAAGTTTAACATTAACCATAAAATGCTTGGTTAATTGTTCCTTGAATAACAGAGAATTGCAATGCAATCCTGTGCACGTCAACTTAAGAGGCAAGTCCTGCCAGGATTAATAGACCATATGGTCACATGTCAGTAAAAGTGCTCTAGCTACCTTCTCCTTCATCAAAGGTAGGGAACCTTTGAGACTCCTTTGCCACTGGACATACTGAATATGGATGATGAGAATTCTTCCCCAAAACGTGTTTTTGCCTACATCTATTTTTCATCTACAACAAGAGTGGGAATTGTACAGCCTTCCACATATTTTCGGGCTACAAATCCAAGCAACCCTAGCCAGGAAAGCTGGTAGTTGCAGTCCAACCGTATCAGGAGGGCTGCACAGCTCTCATCCCTGATCTAGCCCACAGTGGAAGATCTTTTTCTCTTTTACTTTCTAATAATCATGTATAATTCCAAACTATGTGTAACTCCAAATCACGACCAGCACACATGTAGAGAGGCTTAAACTTTGACCCAGCAGGTTTTTGTTCTACCACAAACCCATGGGGGGTTAAAAAAAATGAAATATTCCACTAGCTATAGTCCTATCACATCAAACTGGGAGTAAGCTTCCTTAATACATCAAAAGTAGAATTTCCTCCATGTGCCAAAATATTTTTTTAAAAGAATTGAATTTTGCCAGATCACTGTGGAATTATTTGCTCCTCCAATAACGCTATATAGCAAATGTTCAAAAAAATACCAAATCCCAGATGTCAGTGAAAAGTACACAGTTTCTGGCTTGCAATTAGAAACCACAGGAAAAAACATTTTCTCACGTGGCAACAGCCGAAGAGAGAAACAAGTAGTCTCAAGCCAATTCTGTGAGACAGGTTAAGAAGAGTAAAATAAGGAGAAAATAGCTGCTTGCTGACACAGTTCTAGTGTCAAGGGACTGAAACACAGCTGGAAAATAAGGTACAACAAAAAATTAGTTATGATTTAATTATGAAGAAAATCTTTGGAGATCTTAACTTACAGTAAGAGTTCATGGGTTGGAAAAGTTTGTTTAATCATAGTGTAGTCTTTTTAAATGCTGGAGTAGAAGTTACGGGTTATGCTATTCTAAAGAATGAAATCTAGAATTAGGATATTTTGCAGAAGGCTTAGATACCTTTGCTAATTGTGATGACATCCTGTCTGAAGGGAAGAGATACAGGAATTCTTTACAACATGAATACAATTTGTTTGTTATTTTTGCTTGTCAGGAATCCTTCAACTCCAACTTATGATGACCCTAGCATAAGGTTTTCCTTTCAAGATCTATGTAGAGGCTTGCCATTGCTGTCTTCCTAGGCTGAGAGAGTGTAATTTGTCCAAGGTCGTCTGAGGCCGAGCAGGGATTTGAACCCTGGTCTCTCTGAGTCCAGTCCAACACACAGATCACTGCACCATGTAAGTGTAACCTGTAAGTGTCATTAGGAGATTCAAATACAGACATATAAGAGTGCAAGCTCCAGCCAGTATTAAGCATGCCCACTTTCTTGAAAGGGACCCCACTGAATTCAATAGGACTTATTTTATTTATTTAGGTATTTATACCCCGCTCTTCAGCCACAAAGGCTCTCAGAGCAACTTACAAATTGTTAAGCAATATCAGTTACACATCTACACCACTTTATAGCACACTAGGCACTGTCTAAGCGGTTTCCAATGTGTGTTAGGTAATTGTTCCCACAAGCCAGGTACTCATTTTACTGGCCTACGGAAGGCTGAGCGAACCTTGGAGCCCTCAGGATCGAACTTGCAATGATATAGCTGTAGTACCACTGCACATTTAACCACTGTGCCAACAGGGCTCCCTTTGACTTGCTTCTGAGTAGACATGGGTAGGTTTACATAGTCAGTTCCACTGTGTGCTGAAATACTGCTTCAGCCCCTTAACTCTTTCCCCTGGAATCAGTGGGACTTAAATGTGCTTTCCTTTGGCTAGATCCTACCTAGTGCCATATGACTGGTTGTGCAATTGAGGGCAGACAGTATTAAGAACGTTTTCAAACAAATTACAGTATATATAACTGCCATCGTGCATTGAGGCTGCAGCCAAAGACGGAGACAGCTTTTTAGAATTAAGCTGATGAAGGATAGCTGTATCAATGGCTATCATTCTGAAATCCATTGCTTTATTTAGGCAAAACAGCACCACCACCCCACTGACAAACTTTGGGATTCCCCCGAGGCTAACAAAATACAAAAAGTAGACATTGGAAAGTGCTGGTGGGTTCCATAAAAACAACTAGAGGAGGTTCTGAGTGTGCTCAGAAGCTACAGAAGTTGATGGGGTGTGATGGAAGAGATGGTAGCATGAAGGAGGAAGGCAGGATAGGCAGGCACCCTGAACCACACTTTGTTAAAGATCACCTTATTATAGTGAAATGGAACTTACATGTTCTGAAGCAGTATATCTCCAAATACTAGGTGCTGTACACATTGGAAACTGCTTAATGCAGTGTAGATGTATAAATTGCTATTGTTTGAAAAACAATTTGTAAGCCACTCTGATAGCCTTGTGGCTGAAGAGCAGGGTATGTATAAATAAATAAATGTCTATTACTAAATTTTGACCTTAGAATCAGCACAGACATGTTCTCCTAAATACATATTTATGGACCTTGTGTCTATTAGCAAGTATTAGCCAATAATTGCTAAGTGGAACCACCATATTCAGAATATTTTTGAATGTCAGTTGCTGGGCACCGGAGACCAGGGGAAGACTGCTTCCTTCATTGTCTGTCTGGGAACTTCCCTGAGGCATCTCACTGTGAAACAGAATGCTGCACTAGATGGGCATTTGGTCTTAACCCATAAGGCTGTTCTAAAGTTCCTAAATCACAAAACAAGCAAGCAAATTAACAGAAAAGAAACTAAAACTAAAACTGCTTTGGTCAGACCTCACCTGGAATACTGTGTCTCGTTCTGGGCACAAATCAGGAAGGATATTGAGAAGCTAGAACGTGTCCAGAGGAGGGTGACCAGGATGTTGGGAGGTCTGGAGGCCATACCCTATGAGGAGCGGCTTAGGGAACTGGGTATGTTTAGTCTGGAGAAGAGAAGGTTGAGAGGGGACATGATAGCCATGTTTAAATATTTGAAGGGATGTCATATTGAGGATGGGGCAATCTTGTTTTCTGCTGCTCCAGAGACTAAGACACAGAGCAATGGGTTCAAACTACAGGAAAAGAGATTCCACCTAAACATTAGGAAGAACTTCCTGACAGTAAGAGCTGTTTGGCAGAGGAATGCACTGCTTGGGAGTGTGATGAAGTCTCCTTCTTTGGAGGTTTTTAAACAGAGGCTGGATGGCCATCTGTCGGGAATGATTTGTGTATTCCTGCATGGCAGGGGGTTGGACTGGATGGCCCTTGAGGTATCTTCTAACTCTATGATTCTAAAGCAGACAGATCACATAAGTTTGCAGCCACTCAACTATCAAGACCTACAGTCATGGGTATCCAGACTTTCTGCTTGTTTTTCTGCACCTCTCTGTAACTGAAGGAATCGGACTTCAGGCAGTCTCTTCACTACCTGAAACGCTACTTCAGTGTTTCCCAATCGAGCAAGGGACCACTTTGGCTCTGGCACACATTCTCTGCGGACAATGTTAAAGGGCAGCCCCGTTCCTTGAGACCTCTAGTAGCAACTTTCCTGAATGGGGGGAAGAAAATAGGTCCTCCTAAAATGGAAATCTCTTATTAATAACATCAGAAAAATCTTACAAATCACAATATATTGTTATGCCAATGTTCTTCTGTCCAATAAGCACACTGAGCCTATTTGTCTCCCCATCCCACGGATACCTTGAGCCATTCCATTGTACAAGTGTATACCCTTGCGCCAAAATGATCCACAACTTTCCAGAAATATTTTGAACTATTTCCTAGTCACTGCGGGCCATAGGTTTCTATTCCAGAGGTAGCTAAAAGTCCCTGTTTCTCACCTCAGCTTTCTCAAGGAGCCCATAAGTTCATAAGGGTCTTTGGAGTATAAACGGTCACCTTCTGTTTTGAATATGAGAAAAGGCTGTTTGGAAAGCAACTACCATGAAGGCTACGCAGCAGAAGAGACAGTAACTCCAGACAACTGTGGGAGAAAGATCCTTTATTCCATGTGTTCATCCACAGAAATACATACATCAAAAGTGTTACACAGATAAAAACAGGGCTCAAAATCCAGCCGATGCAAGGCAAGGATGTAAGCTACAGCACATCAGGACACTGAAGAATTTCAAAAACTTAGTTTCTACAAATAAGAGGGATGATATTGGAGAAAAGGGACAAGCAAAGATCTTTTCTTTTACTCCATTCCTCAAATATGCTGCTAAACAAGGACTCCACTCTCAAGTACCCCAAAGCACCTGACTTCCAGTCAACAGTGATTCAAAATTTAGAATTGTAGGGTTTCAGCTCCTGACAAATGCAGTTGATGAAACACCAGGGAAGAAAAGGTAACTAGCAAGACATTCTGGGAGCAGTTTTGTAGGTTAATTGTGATGGTGGGCCTTCTGACATATAAAGGCTACACTTGGGGACAGTAAGAACAGAGTATTCTTAGACAGGCCTTGCATACTGTGGTTGTGGAGAGGCTGCAGTTTAAAATGTTTCTGTGTGACAAAACACCCTGCTGATGTCACAGCTTTGGCTTCCCAAAGTGAGTGATCCTGTCTGCATGGGAAAGTCTCCTTGCCAGTGGATACAGGAGAGGATCAACAACAGCAGGGCAGCTTTTCCCACAGGTTCAAGCAGAAGCACACTGGCAATGGTCTGCCAGAAAGCAAGTGATCATGTCGGACTTATATAACACAAATGCATCTGTCAGCTGCAGCAACATAAAGAGCTGGCTGGCCTCATTTGGTATGAACTGATAGTGCAGCAAAGCAGTAGGTCTATAAAAGAAGGATCACTGATAGGAGTTACCCCTTCACTGAAGTGCCTTGGGTTGATAACCAATTAACTTCCCAGGACTTTCCCTGACAACAGGCATCAAGCCTCCCAGAAAGGGCAGGCACAACAAACCACTGTTTCCAAATTCTGAGGCTTCCCTCTGAATACAAGGAAATGAGGGACCGGGGGTGGGGGGAGTTGGATATTAACAATATGTTGGCCATAACAAAACAAAACAAAACCTGATGGGGATGTGAAGAGAAGAAAAACACAGCCTATAGTAAACAAGTAGAGAAAGCTAGCCCAGATGCTTCAGATTCAAAATTTGGAAACATTAATTTTTTGGACTACAACTCCCAGAATTATTCTAAGGAATTGCAGTTGAAAAAAGAAACTTTCCAAGCTCTGCTCATATCAACCTTAATTAGACTGGAACACAGCATTTGCTCCCTTCCCCCACATGGCTTTTCCCTTCTGCATCCCATCAATATGCTTGTGGATATTTAACAATCCCTCTTGCACACATATCTCAAGCATTCTCTCTCTCTCTCTCTATCTCACTCACACACTCACACTCACACTCACACTATATGTTTGCTCCAACCTATTCTTGTGCTGATGGTGTACAGGACATTCTGTAGGATGCAATAAGGACCAAGCATGGTTTTGTTAGCCCTTCTTCACTCACCATCCACATATATGTGAATGCGCGCACACACACCTGATGCATGAGATATAGACCTCCCTCCTAGTAATGGGCTTCCTGTAGGGGAAAGTGGAGTAAAAGTCTCTTCATGTTTAACAGAAGTTTGCTGTAGTTTCTGATTCTTGCTGTCCATCTGGCTCCTCTCTGGCTTAGTAGATAACTAGGTCTTTGATTCTCTCAGGTCTGTACAGGGGGGAAAAATCAAGAATGTGTCAGAAACAAGCAAACAAAAGCCCTTGATTTGCTATTCATGGTTTCACACTGAATTCCAGGAACAGAAATGTGAAATAGAAAATGGAGAATTCTAGGTACAGAAGCGTGAAGCAGTGCAATGGAGGATAATATGTAACACAGTGGCCAACAGCATGCTGCCTGTCCTAATACCTGCAACCTAAAGAGATATGAAAGCCATGGAAGAAAAACATCCTGTTTACTCACTTTCTGCAGGGAAAACCCCCACAAATCCCTCCCCACACTTTTATACATGCCTTCACAGGTCTACATGAGAGATGGACAGCTTCTCAGCTTCCCCACCAAATCCTTCAACACAAAACTGTCTTTTTGTTTTTAGTGTTAAGTTTGAAAAATAGGGATGTTATCTACCAGAAGGTGAACATTTTGTGTACCTGAAGAAAACTAGAATACTCAGTGGCTCTTAAACTCCAGGATACTGAAGACTGCTATCTGGGTTTGCTTGTTCTTTGCAGTCCACCATATGAGAAAATAGAACTGTTAATTCCTAACCAATATTCACTAGCTACAAGCAAGTGAAACCTGGTACAGACAACTGGAGTTGTCTATTTGCTGCTGAAAAAGCATGCTGCTTTAAACATTTGAACAGAAAAGTGGATTGTTCCATCAGCATGTAGTTGAAAAATGAAAAAAAAAATGGGCTCATCCACATACTCCCCACATTACTTCCATTGTGGGAACAGAGACTAACAGCAAATGTTGGAATGGTAATAGTCCCTGGGCATCTCTGCTCTGCTTACAAAAAAGTTGGACAAAGCTTCTGTAAACTTCAGAACATACTCATTTAAATTGTTAATGTCCAGGGTTCATATTATAATAATAATAATAATAATAATAATAATATTTTATTTCTATCCCACCCCTCTGCAATGCAATCGGGGCGGCTTACAATATAAAAACTCCATAGTCCCAGTACCCTAGCCCACCCCCCCTTAAAATAATATTAAACTATAAAAGATTAAAAGCATGCAGTAAGTTAAAAATATATAAATTAGAAAAAGATTAAAACATACAATAGTTGTTTTTTTTTAAAAAAAAATCTGATTATAGCTCAGGGAGGACAGCCGAGTCTTGGGCCGGGATAGTTATTCAGGAAAGGCCTGCCGGAAAAGATCCGTCTTGACAGCTTTTTAAAAGCTGTCTAAGGTGTTAATAAGACGGATCTCATCCGGCAGGCCATTCCATAATCTGGGAGCAGCAGCGGAGAAGGCCCTCTGGGACGTCACCGACAGCCTTGTTTTCATAGGCTGTAACAGATTCCTCCCAGAGGACCGAAGTGCGCGGGGAGGGTCGTATGGAAGGAGGCGGTCCCGGAGATAAGTTGGACCCAAACCATGCAGGGCTTTAAAGGTTATAACCAACACCTTGTACTGTGCCCGGAAACGAATAGGCAGCCAGTGGAGAGCTTTTAGCACAGGTGTTATATGCTCTCTTCTGGAAACACCAGAAATCAACCTGGCTGCCATGTTCTGAACTAGTTGAAGTTTCCGAGTTAAGCACAAGGGTAGCCCCATGTAGAGCGCATTACAGAAATCCAGACGGGAGGTTACCAGTGCATGTACCACAGTTTCGAGGTCCCTAGTTTCCAGGAAAGGGCGCAGCTGGCGTATCAGCTGAAGCTGATAACAGGCACTCCTGACCGTCGCATTTACCTGATTAGACATCTGGAGCGTCGGGTCCAGGAGCACCCCCAGACTGCAAACACAGTCTTTGGAGGAGAGTGTAGTTCCATCCAGGACTGGAAGTTGTATTCCCAGACCTGGTTTTGGGCCTGTAACTGTTAGTACCTCCGTTTTGTCTGGATTCAGTCTCAATTTGTTTTTCCTCATCCAGTCCATTACTGCTTTAAGACAATCATTGAGAGGAGAGATGCCATCTGAAGTCGAAGCTGATGACTGAGACATGGAGAAGTATATCTGGGTGTCATCAGCATACTGATGACAACGCACTCCATGCCTCCGAATGATCTCTCCCAGCAGCTTCATATAGATGTTAAATAGCATCGGGGACAGGATGGCACCCTGAGGAACGCCACAGTTAAGCTCTATTCTGGTAGAGCAGCTGTCCCCGAGCCTCACCCTCTGGGATCTGCCCGAGAGGAAGGAACGGAACCACTGCAAAGCAGTGCCTCCAATTCCTAACCCCCTCAGGCGATCCAGGAGGATGGAATGATCTATTGTGTCAAAGGCCGCTGAGAGGTCCAAGAGCACCAACAGGGTCACACTACCCCTGTCGATACCCAAGCGGAGGTCATCAGCCAGAGCAACCATGGCAGTCTCCACTCCATATCCCGTCCTAAAGCCAGTTTGAAATGGATGAAACTGCTATGAACCTTAAAGTTCAAAGAGTAATGAGAAAGGAGAAAGTGTAATGACAACCAAACCAAACTATTTTGGGGTGAATATCACATCCTTGAAAAACTAGGGTCTCCTTTATCATTCTGCAAAGTGGGGACAGAAATAGTTTGCAACCAATAGGGGGAAATGGATGCTTGACAACTGAAGACCAGAGCTTGGAAATGTACTTTTTGGACCATAGCTCCCAGCATTCCTTAGCCAATATGGCCTGTAGTCATGATGGCTGGGAACTGCAGTCCAAAAGAAAAAGTACAATCAGCCCTCTGTATCCTGGATTCTGCATCCACAGATTCAACCATCAATGGCTTGAAAATATTCTAAGAAAAAAAAATCCAAAAAAGCAAACCTTGATTTTGCCATTTTATATAAGGGAAACCATTTTACTACACTACTGTATATAATAGGACTTGAGCATCCATGGATTTTGGTATCTACAGGGGGTCCTGGAAACAAATCCCAATGGATACCAAGGGCCCAAAGTAATTTTTCCAAGCTCAGGTGCTAGCGTAGTAAAAGTCCCACAGTCATAGGGATTTCTCAACAACATTTCTAATTGGCCCTCTTAGGAAGTTTTCATTCAGAAGCATCAACAGTAACCTTTCCTTCCCTGCTACTTACTGATAATGAGTCCTGCTTGCTTGCTCCGCGATCTTCAGCGGAGCCAGCTCCTTGCCGAAGCCCGTTGCCTTGTCCTCTCTGGGTAGGGCCTCCTTCCAGGCTCAGGATGCAGAAACTGGTAGTCTTCTGCCAGGGCCACAGCCTCGTCTCCATTTTCAGGGTGGCGCTCCCGAACCCAGCGCTGGACATCTTCAGGGAGGAGGTTCAAGAACTGCTCGAGGACCAGCTGCTCGACAATCTCTTCCTTGCTGCGGGCCTCTGGTTTCAGCCACTGGAACAAGAGCTCCTGGAGTCGCTCGTAAGCCACTTGGGGCCCTTCAGTCTCTTTGTATGCAAAGCCCCGGAAGCGTTTGCGCTGATTTTCGGAGCCCACGTTAGAGAGGCATGGGATAGCTTGCTCCACCTTGCCACAACCACCAGCTTGGCCAGCATTCAGGCTGCTGTGAGCCTGGTGAGCTTCTCCAAAGAGGTCTGGCAAAAGCATACCCCTTCCTGACTCTCTAGCCTCTTGGCAGACATCGGGCATTTCCTTAAAGATGTCACCATCATCCTCCATCATCCGCTTTGCCCCTTTCCCTTCTCCCACGGGTGGCACAGGAGCTGATGCAGCTACCTCTGACGGAGGAGGCACCAAGGAGGTCTCAGTCTTTGGTTCCTCTTCTTGTTTAACCTGCAAGCTTGTGGCCTGACACTGAGCTGGAGGCTGGCGTGGCATCTCTGAACGTTCAGCTCCAGCTCCTGAACATTCGCCCACTGCCTCTGGCTCATCTCTATCCAAGTCCTGATGCTCAGCCACAATGCTGCTATCTGGATCCCTTTCCTCCACCGGATCAGAGCAGGAGGCGTCCAGGCTCTGCTCTTGCACCTTGCTCGCCATTCTTCACACCAAGGTTGTTTCTCACCCTTCAGCTAGAGTAGGATATATGGGGAACAGAAGCCCCCAACACGTCCTGAGGTCTCTTGCTTCTGAGACAACTCTGCAGAGGTGGGAGGAAAAGAAGGAAGCTTTGAAATATAGATAATTCACATTCAGAGCTGAGAAAAGTTACTTTTTAAAGATAACTTCCACAATTCCCCAGCCAGCATGACATTCCAAGCTCTGCTTAAGCCATTCTTCAGCACACTGTGCAATTTCAGAAATCACCTGTTAAATCGGAGCAATAAGGTAGCAATGCCTGTCATACAGACTTATGCCCTATTCATATGGGGAAAGAAATGATTACATGGCTATACATGTGAGGAAAAGGGAAAAGGTTTCCCAAAGACCCAGTGGATAGAAATAGGGAGGGGGGGCTAGGTATGTCCTGTGTATGCAGAAGGTCCCAATTAAAAAAGATTAGGTAGCAATCCCTGCCTGTGACCCTAAAGAGTGGCTACTTGAAATGCAGACAGTTTCAATGTCATTTTTAAAATAGCATGCTCGTGTATGTATATGCCTTCAAGTCACCTGTCAACTTATGGTAGCCCCATAAACTTCACAGGGTTTACTTATACAAGGAATACTCGGAGGTGGTTTTGACAGTTCCTTCCTCTGAGATATAGCCTACAGCACCTGGTCCTTGTTGGTGGTCTCTCATCCAAGTACTAACCAAGGCTGACCCTGCTTAGCTTCCAAAATTAGAAGCAACAAATCCCACTGCATTTAATGTGATTTATTGCACATTACAGCCAACACTTTTTCTTGTGTCCCTAATTTACAATGTAAAAGCCTCCCATTATTTATTACTCTCTCACCCAGTTACTTTTCAAAATAGTTGCCTCTTATTATTCATATGTGTATTAGTGCCTTCATGTTGCCTGTTGACTACTGGCAACACCATTAATTTGATAGGCTTTTTCTTAAGCAAGGAATGCTTAAGAAGTGGTGGTTTGGGAATGACAAACCACTCAGAGGTGGTTTGTCATTGCCCTTGCCTACAGCATCTGGTATTCCTTGGCAGTCTCCCATCCAACTACTAACCAGATCTGACACTGCTCAGCTTCCAAGATCAGATGGAATCTGGTGCCTTCAGAGTATTTAAAAATACAGAACATGTTACCTTTCAATGCAAATTCAGGTTAACATCAAATCACAAGACAGCAAATCAAAACATACAGCAAGTTCCCCTCCCCCACAAAAAAAATCCCATAAGAAGAAAGAATAATGGAAGAAAAAAAATAATCCCTATTTCACAAGCCATTAGTTTCTAACACTACACCCAATCTATGGGCACCTTTCTCCAAAATGGAATCTCAATCAAGTTCCAATGGTGCTTATTTCCTAAGGACAAAAATTACATCTAATTCTTATGATGTACAGCGATGAAAGACATGTCACTGCTTCTACTTTTTATATTTTCATTCCCAGCCATTCTACCATAAAAGTTCATCTAGAGGTTAACTCTATCTCTTGTTACCTGCATCTTCTTCACAAAGTCATGAGTTAATCTACATATCTATACAGTACTAGGATGTCCTTTTAGCTCCAACTACAGTGTCTTAT
This sequence comes from Gambelia wislizenii, assembly GCA_030847615.1. Classification (NCBI taxonomy): domain Eukaryota; kingdom Metazoa; phylum Chordata; class Lepidosauria; order Squamata; family Crotaphytidae; genus Gambelia; species Gambelia wislizenii. Next base: position 27,386,808 of record JAUMIR010000010.1, on the reverse strand, counting down.
CTTTTAACCATGATTCTCTTCTTTTGCATTTCAACTGCCCATATGCCTTGCCATTCAAGCCTATATAAAAGTATCTGCCAACAGTGGCAACAATCATGGATCTGATTAAAGAGGTCACAGTCCTTGAAAGTTTATGCCAAATATAATTGGTTATGTCTTTAAGATGCTATAGGGTTGTTTGTTGTTGTTGTTGTTGTTTTTGCTATGACAGACTACTATGCCCTCCCTACGCACACAGGCATTATTTCTTGCTCAGTGATTTTCCACAGGGTTCTGTCCTGGGCCCAGTGCTATTCAACATCTGTATCAATAATTTGGATGAGGGAATAGAGGGTATGCTTATCACATTTACAGATGACACCAAATTAGGAGAGGTAGTGAATACCCCAGAGGGCAGGATCAGAATCCAAAATGACCTTAACAGATTAGAAAGCTGGGCCAAAACTAACAAAATAAATTTCAACAGGAAGAAATGTAGGATACTACACTTGGGCAGTAAAAATGAAATGCACAGGTAAAGGATGGATGACACCTGACTTGATGACAGTACAGTTGTCCCTTCATAGAATCATAGAATCATAGAATTGCAGAGTTGGAAGAGACCACGAGGGCCATCCAGTCCAACCCCCTGCCATGCAGGCAATCACAATCAAAGCATCCCCGACAGATGGCCATCCAGCCTCTGTTTAAAGACCTCCAAGGAAGGAGACCCCACCACGCTCCAAGGAAGTGTGTTCCACTGCCAAACAGCTCTTACTGTCAAAATGTTCCTCCTAACGTTGAGGTGGAATCTCTGTTCCTGGAGCTTGCATCCATTGCTCCGTGTTCCAGTCTCTGGAGCAGCAGAAAACAAGCCTGATCCATCCTCAACATGACACCCCTTCAAATATTTAAACAGGGCTATCATATCGCCTCTTAACCATCTTTTTTCCAGGCTAAACATACCCAGCTCCCTAAGTTCACTGTGGTTTGGTTCCAGGACCCATCCACCCCCCACCCCCACGGATACCAAAATCGATTAAAACTCAAGTCTTCTCACTACATTTTGGAGATCCATGCAAACATTTCTTCCAGATCAAGAACAGAGGGGTGCATGGCAGGGTGCTGGACTAGATGGCCCTTGCGGTCTCTTCCAACTCTATGATTCTATGAATGCTGGTACTGCCATTCCGCATTTGGAGGGCCACATGATTCTCGTTCCTGCTTTAGAGAAATATAGGCTGTGCACAGATTATCAAATAGTTGTCCCTCCATATCCACAGATTTGGTATCCATGGATTTAAGTATTCACAGCTTGAAAATATTCTTTAAAAAAAGAATAATCCAAAAAGCAAACCTTGATTTGGCCATCTTATATAAGGGACAGCATTTTGCTATCCCATTGCATATAATGGGACTTGAGTATTCAAAGATTTTGATATCCACGGGGGGGGGGGGGTCCTGGAAACAAACTCCAGCGAATATGAAGGGACATCTGTACAACTCACTACATTTTGGAGATCCATGCAAACATTTCTCCCAGATCAAGAACAGAGGAGTGCATGGCAGGCGGTTGGACTAGATGACCCTTGTGGTCTCTTCCAACTCTATGAGTCTATCTTAATTCGGGGGGGGGAGGGGGGGAGAGGAAGCAGCTGCAGCAAAAACAGGTGTCATTTCCACCACCACCACCCTCGAAAATTCAATATACAGCAGATTAGATTGGCAAGAGGGGAGCAAAGGGCCAGAACAGATTGAATCTTCTCTCTCTCTCTCTCTCAGTTAAGAAGGCCCTAACTGGGAGTCTGGCTTCCACCCCACAGGTAGAAAAGCTGGGGCCGGACCCCACGGAAGAATGAAATCACTCACCCACCTTTCCCTCACAAATAAACAGACCCTCCGCATCCCTACCTGTCTCCAGCCTTCCTGCTTTAGAGAAATATAGGGTGTGCACAGATGATCAAAGTATAACTCACTACATTTTGGTGATCCATGCAAACAAGAACAGAGGGTACATGGCAGGGGGTTGGACTAGATGGCTCTTGTGGTCTTTTTCTTTCTTTTTTTTCTTTTCTTTTTTCCCCACAGTATTTTTATTAAACTTATTACAAAAGTATATCTTCAATACATCAACGTACATAGATTATCTCTTATCATCATATCTAACTTCAAGATAAAAAATATAGCTTCATTTATTTATTATAATTAAAAACTTGACTTCCTTTTAAATTGAATTGTGTACATTATGTTTTCTTTTCTGTATTGTATGATGCATCAAACAACGTAACTTGTGTAAATAACTAGACACAGATGTTTAATATATGTATTGTTACTTTTTTCATTATTTTATTGTTCTTTTAAAAATAATAATTAACTCACTACATTTTGGCGATCCATGCAAACAAGAACAGAGGGTCCATGGCAGGGGGTTGGACTAGATGGCCCTTGTGGTCCCTTCCAACTCTATGAGTCTATCTTCCCCCCCCCCCAGTATTTTTATTAAACTTATTACAAAAGTATATCTTCAATAGATTATCTCTTATCATCATATCTAACTTCAAGATAAAAAATATAACTTCATTTATTTATTATCATTAAAAACTTGACTTCCTTTGTAAGCCTAATCAAAGAGTTTTTTAATTCTCTTTAATATGTTTTTTTCATCGACATGTTCCTCTAATTATATTTCTACTTAATTATTTTTTTATACTTTCTTTACTGAACAGTTTCTCTAAATGTAGACCATCCTAACTAATCTAGGAATCTATCTTAATTTGAGGGGGAGGGAAGCAACTACAGCAAAAAAGGGGTGTCGTTTCCACCACCACCACCACCACCCTCGAAAATTCAATATACAGCTGATTAGATTGGCAAGAGGGGAGCCAAGGGCCAGAATAGATATAATCTTCTCTCTCTCGCTGTTAAGAAGGCCCTAATTGGGAGTCTGCCCTAATTGGGAGTCTGTCTTCCTCCCCACAGGTAGAAAAGCTGAAGAATGAAACCACCCACCTCTCATTCCCTCCAAAACAACCCCTCCACATCCCTACCTGTCTCCAGCCAAGGCCTCTTCCCTCTTCTTCTTCTCCTTCTTCTTTAGCCTCTGAACCCGCCCCGGAACTTCACGGTCTGCTTCCGGGTTGCAGAACGAACCAATCAGCAGTCGAGTTTCATGTTATGGTCTCCATAGTGATGACGACAGCAATAACCATCATCATAGCAGCAACATCTGAGTGCGGGGGGGGGTTGCATCCACACCACACCATTAATCAACTTTGAAACGGGATTATTTGCCCTGGCTCCTTCTGAGGGGAATTATTTTTGTATTATTTTGTATTATTATTTCTATTAATCTTTTATTATTTTTTCTTGTCCAAATCTGTATAAACGTAATGTGTCAATATAAGGTTCAGTGGAAAAGGGGGAAAAAAGAGTGATTATAGTGTGTTTAGATTAAGAGGAAAAATGTATTTGTGTTAGGATAGATAGTTTTATTTTTGTATTAGTAAGAAAAGAGGAAAACATTTTTTTTTTTTTTTGCGTTATTGTTACAGCCTTTTGCAGTTGGGTGTATTTTTCAGTGGAATGGTCTTATTCCAATTTAAAAAATGTCCAATTCCTCCCAAACAATTCCTTCCTATAGTCTCCTGGGACGTTTTTGCGTTATTGTTACAACCTTTTGCAGTTGGGTGTATTTTTAAGTAGAATGGTTTTATTCCAATAAAAAATTGCCTAATTCCCCCCAAACAATTCCTTCCTCTGGTCTCCTGGGAATTATTGGTAGTTTGGTGAGGCACCGGCACTCTTGGGCAAGAGTAGGGAAAAGACCTTGCAAAACTACAAATCCCAGGATCCCCTAGGAAGGAGCCATGGCAAATAATCCACTTTCAAACTGGATTATTTCTGTAGTGTGGATGAGGGCTGGGATTCAGTCCAAGAGAGAGGAAGACCTATGGAGTTATGGTTTTATTTTATTTTATTTATACTTTTATTTATTTATTTATACCCCACTCTTCAGCCACAAGGCTATCAGAGCAGCTTACAAATTGTTTTAAGCAATAGCAATTTACACATCTACACTGCATTAAGCAGTTTCCAATGTTTTAGCTAATTGCCTCCACAAGCTGGGTACTCAAACAAAGGCATCCAGTAAAATGGAAAGCTGCCTTGCATTGTGATTTTTTTCTTTAAAAAAAAATCAACTAGAGGCAGAGCTGCCTCTGTAGTGAAACTTCAGAGTAGGCAACCCATTCATCTTTAGAGGCATAGGCTTGAGTGGCTCTATATCCTCTGAAAGAAGCGCCTACAGCCACAATGGTGGTGCCAGTACTGTGTGTGCGTGTGCCTTCAAATCACCTATTGCCTTTTGGCAATGCAATGAATTTCATAGGGCTTTCTTAGGCAAGGAATAGGTAGAAGTGGTTTTGCCAGTTCCCTCCTCAGAAATAGAGTCTACAGCACATGGTATTCATTGGGGGGGGTCTCCCATCCACGTACTATCCAGAGCTGACCCTCCTTAGCTTCCAAGATCAGATGGGATCTGGTAGCTTTAGGGCAATGGTTCTTGACCTGGGGTCCAGGGAACCCCAAGGGTCCACAAAGTCTTAAAGGCTGCTTGGCCCACCTCCTCCCTGCAGTGGAGTGGCCAGGTGACAAGGAGCCAAAGCAAAGGCTGGCTGGCCTGGTCTGCGCATTGCCATGCAGTCCGCTCCAGCCACAAACTTACAGGAAGAAGCAGGAGAAAAGTCTTCCCTCCCCCTCCAGTGCCTCTCTGAGAGGATTCATGGATGGTGTAACTGTATTATTATCATCAGGTATTGTTATTATTAATATTATCAGGTGTTGTTATTAGAGTTTTAAATCTTGAGTTAAATCTTGGGGGTCCACGGCAACAAAAGATATTTAAAGGGGGTCCCTGGGTTTTAAGGGTAGAGCGGTCATCTTATTCAGCTTTCAGCCTACAGGAAGTGAGATTGAATCTGTAGTTTTCCCTTTGTTTTCACTGCCCCATGGCTACAGAGCAACAAACACTGGTGGTTGGAAGGCTAGAGAGCAATGCGGAGGGATTGTTTTCATTAAGGGGGAGCAGCGAGGCAAGAGAGCTTTGCTAACCTAGGCGCGGCAATCAGTCTGTATGTCATTCCTATTGATTCTGCATTGCCAGATCTGATTGGCTCTTCAGTCAGGTGATGTGATGTCATGTTTAGGAAATGAGGTTCCCACCCTCTACCATACCTGTTGCTATGGAAGCCAGGAGTGGAATTTTCCAGATGTTGTAATTTGTAGGTTTGCAGTTGAATTCCCCATGATGGAGCTGGTCATGACAGCACCCTCCAACATTTATTTATTTAATTTAAGTTGTGCAACTTCTATGCTGCCTTTCTCCCAAGTTGGAACCCAAGGCGGCTCACGAAACAATTAAAATCAGAATTAAAAGCAATTAAAACATACACTGTAAAAAGAAAAACAGCATAAAAACTCAGCCCGGTAAAAGCCACAATTATCTGTCAAAGGCCTGCTTAAACAAGGATGTTTTTGCCTGCCAGCAAAATGACAACAGGGAGGGGGCCAACCTAGCCTCCCATGGGAGGGAACTCCAAAGGGTGGGAGCAGCCGCAGAGAGATGACACATGTGGACACATGTGGCCAAGCAACATCAAAGATCGCTAAAAATGGTGAATGTTATTAATGATGAAGAACACACAAGCTAGGAGAGGCTGCAGCAGTTTGCTTTTGGCTGAACTATGAGATTCTGTCCCCTTCTCTCCTCCCTGGTGAGTTAACTGAGTGCAAACTGCTTTTGCACTTTGAATTCAGTTTGCAGCAATTGAATTAAGCCAGAACAAGGGAGGAAGGGAGAAGACAGAAACTGGGACATTTTAAAAGCAGTTGAAAAAATGAGACAGTACAGGATTAATCGGGACAGTTGGAAGGTATGAGGCTGCACTACATAGTAGAAAGGACTTACCAGAAGATGATTTTGGCAAATACCAATGAACTATTTACTACTTGGGATGTTCACACTGTAGAAACACTAAAAATTACCAGAACCATGGTGGGAAAAACCTCCTGTCCTTTCTTTTACTTTAAAACCATTCCAAAGTAAGAGATGGTCATCTCTTTTACGGCTCAGAAAAAAATGCTATATATTATGAGTTAAACCTTGTTGATTTCCACTGATTAGTGGAATACTGAATTTTGTCCCCTACTGGTGCTTCTTGTGAGTGATGATGGTAGTCACGAAGGTGCATTTCACTCACGCTGGGTTTGCAGGATTTCCTAAAGCCCTTTAGGTCCTTCTAATTAAGTACTATTGAAATCAATTCTCAGGAGAAACATATGGAATTACTCTTTTCTCCTTTGAGGGAGCCCTTCTATATTGACATGCCAGCCAAAAAGTTCTTGTATGTCTGCTGTAGGACCCCATGTATTCTGGAGGAACACCCCCGCCCCGGTTTGGATATATACTGAAACCACTTGCAGGCTTGTTGGGCCATCCTTCTTGCAGTGACTAAAGCATGCCCATTAGAACACACCTATTTCCTTTGAAAAGTTCTAAAACAGAGATAGAGCACCTTTAGCTTCCAGATGTTTTGACCTACAACTCTTAATCAAACCCACACATGGCCCCGTGGTAAGGAAGTGTAGGAGTTGTAATAAAAAAGAATAAGGGGGTAGAGTTTCCCCATCCCATCCTAATGTTACACATGCAGAGACCATTGTTCACCCCGATAAACATGAGGCTTTTGTTTTGAATGGGCCCCTGAAATCACAGTGAATTGTGGTTTTATCTGCTGTAAACTGGTTAATCTTTATAAGTTACGTTGTGCCTTTTTAGATCTGTGTTGATTAAATAAATGTTCCAAGCTAGTTATCTACAGTTGTCTTGGACTCATATGGTACTTTTTGTGGAAAGGGACACAGTTCAGTAGTAGAGCACATATTTTCCATGCATAAGCCTCCAGCCCCTGCTTCCCACTCTTATCTCAGCTATACAGATAACCATAATGAGGTCTAAACACACATTCTGATCTATCTTTGGTCACTTTTGTCTACTTTATCCCTCCAATCACTGATTTTCAAACTGTAGAGCCGAAGCTGCTTGGAAAATGGATGTATCTTGCTTATGCTGTAAAACACTGCATGTTGTTAATACTGTAATATTGCTAATGGACCATATTAAGTAAAGCATTTGTGGTAGGAATAACAGTCCACATGCATTTTAATAATTTTACCTGTGAAAGTATAATAAGAGACACGCAGTTCAACATAAAACACTAAGACCTTTTCAAATCTTACATAAAAGCACACTGGTCATTACAAGGCCCAGCCTGAGATTTCCTTTGAAGGAAGAGTGTGGCTTTCATACAGGATTTTTTCTTTTAAGGCTTTAATAAAAGATCCTCTGCATTTTTAGATATATGTACCCGCCAGCTCAACACACATGCTATTCCTTGCCCAAAGAAAGTACACAAAATCATTCCCAGTAGCTTTATTTAGACCCAAGCAGGAAAGGGAAGAAACAGCTACTACTTTATAAAAAACAAAACTCAGGGTAGCATTAAAAAGACAAGGTAATAACATTTGCCATATAGCAGGCAACAGTGCATCAGCTCCAGAGCCTATTGGAGTCTGAGCAACCTATACGATTTGCTATTGGGGTAGGGAGGGGATGAATGTAGCAAGATAAGTTATAAATCTCAAACAACCAAGAACTGAGGGCACTTTTCTTCCTTTTTAACTTAAGTCCTCATCCTAGCGTTGTCGATATTGCTGCTGAATTTCTTGATGCTGGACTAAGTTCAGCCCATGTTTCAGAAGTGCTAAAGAAAGGATAAAACAATATTAGTAGCCAAAAAGTAGTTTTGTGCATACTCTGTTCTGTTTAAGGAGTGAAAACTAAACAAAAGGATAACATTAAAAATGGTTTAAATGTTTTCTAGAACCAAATATCTTTTTCAGGAGTCCCTAAGTGCTTAACAGTTCCTTTGATCCCGTATAAGTAACCAATAGCAGATATTCTGTGTTTTGTCCCATAAAACCATGGTTTAGTAGGCTATGAATGAGATGCAGTGAGACTCTGTTCACACATTCCTCCCTTCTTCTCCCTCTGGTGCAGCTGTGGGGAGAAGTTCAGTTTGGCTTGTTCCCAAAGGAAATGTCTTCCTATACCCACCTCAAAAGCCAACCAGTTTAAGTAGCCCAAGACTGCTTATGGGAGTACTATATTGAAGATCTTCTAGGCCAAGCATGGACAACTTGTGGCCCTCTAGATGTTGGACCACAGCTATCATCAACCCAGCACAACCAACTGTGAAGGACACCAGGAACTGCAATGCAACAGTATCTAAATGACCACAAGATGCCATCCGAGACCAAGAGAAAACTAGAAACCCTGACCCCTTAGCAGGTCAGATTCACAAGATCTAAAGAATTCTCTGAACTACCAGCTCTTATATAGAGATCTGCTCTGGAACGAGTTAGAAACTGTAGACCCCATCATAAAAGCATAGCAAAACCAAGTGTTTTACTTCTGCTATTCCTATATCCTTGCTTCTGCACTTGTTCCTTTTACCAGTCTGCAGAGTGAAGAGACATTATAATATCCGTGTTTTTGAAAAGTAATAGCTGAGTAATATGGAAGGAACAGTTTTCTTTAAGCACAGGGTTAGAGAAGAGGGGAAGACTTACATTTCTCTCGCGCCATCCTGGCCTACTGGGAATTTCAGTGACATTCTGAGATGCACTAGTTGTTGACAAGGGCTTCCTGTTGTTGAGAATGTGCACAACAGTGCCAAGAGCCTCTGATAAATCTTGTAAAGAGGTACCACTCAGCCCATACAGTGTGGAAGCTATATAAATGACAAGAAAACAAACTTATTTAGGGGGCTGTTCACAGACTCAGAATCTTACCTCTTGCAGTCTTCATTAAATTATTACTCCCTCTATGATCCTTATATTTACCCTCGCTCCCACATCCTTCACTTTATATTGCCACACTGATTGAAAGCCAGCATGGTGTAGTATAGTGATGGATTTCGACTCTGGAGATCAGGATACAAATCATGTCTCAGCCATGGAAATCCACTGAGTGACCTTAGGCAGCTCACAGTCTCTCAGCCTCAGAGGAAGGCAAAGGCAAAGGCAAACCCCCTCTGAGCAAATCTAAGAAAACCCTGTGATAGAGTCACCATAAGTTGGAAGCAACCTGAAGTCACACAACAACTAGTTTTGTGGGCAAAGTTTTCAAACCCTCTAGTCTTAAGTATACAGCTCTCTACCCCAAACTATGGATTTTCTCTCACTCTCTTTTTTGTTATCTGCTACTGTTCACATTTCTCCTTGCACCTTGTATTATGCTGCTCTCTACTTTTACAACAGCCTGTTCCTCTTTACCTGCTATCTGCCTCCCTTCTTTCACATCCTTGTTTAGGACCCACATCTTTGCAAAGTCTTTTTTGGATCATCTCAGTGAGAATCCTGTTCTCACTAATCCCTCATAAAACTCTTTGATTGTTGTCACCTTACTTTAAATTACATTGTCACTTAGCATTGCCACATTGCTCACATGGTGAGTGCTCTTGGATGTTTTAAGGTACAATATGACTTGGCATGGCCAATGCTACTTTTACTGGCATCTTCAAGGGTGGACATAATGTGTAGAGCAATTAATCTTCTGGGAAGAGACCATAAGACTTCAAATTCTGTATGGTGTTCAGTGCACTGTGCCCAGTGCTAAGCAAGTGTTAAAGGACAATAACATCATATATTAGCAATTCAAAAGAGGTCTGTCACCCAGCATATGTTCAAATAATCACTAGAGATATTTGCACACATGAGTAAGATCAAAAGGCAGCCTGTGCCACCAGTGAAGTGGACACACTCTACCCTGGCCTACATAGTTACCTTGGGTTAGTCTGAGCTCTTCACGTACAGTATCCAACTCAGCCTTCAACATGGTGCAGCTGGCACAGGATGGTAGCATCCTAGGACCAGACGGGCCATCATGTGTTGTGTCACCACTGCCATTTCCACTCCAAGGAGAATCCAGTAAAATGTCAATGCTGTCACTGAGTGATGGTCCATCGACCTCAGGAGACATGTGTCCATCATTTCCATGTTGGGAGCCCGGAACAGTGACAACCTTATCAAAAACCAATCGCGATGGCCCAAGCCCAGCTGACCCCTTCTGCTCACTCGATAGATTAGGAGAGAGTACCCCATGCAGAGCTTCTGAAACTCTGCCACTGGCTCCCCCTTTAATCTGACTCTCTCCTGTGACAGAAGCATTACACCCTGGAACAGATCTTTCCCGGGCTTTTGCTTTCTCCCTTTGCTTTCCTGGCATTTGCTTTAAGTTTTCACCAGCCTCCATTGTCTCCTGTTCCTCTAAGTTATTATCCAGCTTCCTTTGTTTCGCTGCTGCCTCTCCATGTTCTTCATCCTGTTTGGGTACAACCCGTTCCCTTGGACCTGGCTTTGGCCTCTTCCTCAGCCGAAGGTGAGCTTCTGTACCTGAAGATGGAGAATAAGTTTATCTTGAGAGACCTGCCAAGATAGAAAATAACAGATGGGCTTGTGGTTAAGGCCCTAGGCTGGGAATCAGAAGATCTGGGTCCCAGGCCCACAGATGCAGCACCACTTCACTCATCCCTTAGGATCACACCTTCTTACCTAACATCTTTTTGAAGCTACAAATTCCCAAAGAGGGCCTTGATACAGTACAAATAATTATTAATACAGCCTTTAAAGTGCTTGGCAATCTTCTTTCATCCTCATAAAAAAAACTTGAGGTAGGTCACCACTCTCCCCTTATTATATGGGGAACAATGCTGAGAGAAACTGACTTGCTCAAGGTCTATCCAATATGGAACATTTATTAGTTTCCTGAAAGAGCTCAAACTCTTCAACGCATGACTGATATTCATGTATTCCATTAACTATTCAATTATTCCACTAACTATACTCCTGATACGCTTCAAACACCTGTCTGCATAGCATTTCTCTTAGGATGACTTGACATGTGAGTTTTATTTTTGGGTATAACTGATAGCCCATTTTAGGATATTTCTCCCAAACATCTGATTCCTTCCCCAAAAGATCAGCCTATTTTAGGATCAGACAGGATTTCTTCTCTTAAAGATCTGAAAAACTAGTTACCTCATGAATATTTTGCCACCCATATACTACAAGGTTTGTGCATAATTCATTTGGAGCTATGGCAATTGCTGGCTCTTCTCTATAGATCATTAGACCATTACAGAGGATTAGACCATAATCCTCTAATTATGGTCCAAACTGTATGCATGGTCTTGCTTAGCAGTGGAGGAACAAGTTAATCCAACAGTGGAATTATATTAGTATTGCACTGAACATGGTGGTGAACCAGATTAAGGGAATTTTGATTTTTCCTACACAGAAATTGGGGAAAAAATATTTTTGCATGCTCTGATCTTACAGTAGTTCCAATCATCCCAATGTGAAGAGGGCAACATAGAACAATTTGTAATTTGACATAAAATCACTTCCCATATCCTAAAACAGAAATAGTTGGCCAAATCATCCATATCCAAGTGGCATCTAATGAAGGAGATCCAGTCTGAGAAAGCTTATGCTACATACTTCTTTCTCTCAGTCTCAAACGTGCTGAAAGGTCCCTTTGCATTCATATCCAAGTTCACCCAAGAAATTAATAAAGGGTACTCTCTTGCAGCATGAAGTGCACAAGAGAGAAGGTGGTATCATATAATTTAATTTAGAGGCTTTAAATCAAAATTCACTTATATGACAGCATCAGCTTTCTAAATGAGGACCTAAAGTGAACCTAAAAAGATCAAGGAAGAGGTCTCCTCATCCATCAGATCAAAACCTTAATACAGTCTAACAACAAATCCTTACCAAGAGAGTCAACCCTCCTAGGATTCTCTTGACTGTCTTTGATGCAGGATTGTCTCTGATCCTCCTCTAATTCTTCATGAGGGGAATCTGCCACTTTGTCATCAGATGTCATCCGTGTCTGGAACCAGAAAAATACCACACCTATATTCTGTACTTGCAGCTCCCATTTCCAGCAGAAATGGACAAAGTGCAGACCTTCAGATGTTGTTGGACTACTCCCAATACTCTTCACCAACGGCTATGCTGGTTAGGGGTGATGAAAGCTTCTGTCCAACATCTGGAGGGTTGTACTTTGCTCACCCCTGCTGTACAAATTCATTAAGAATGTAGAAGTTGTTCCCTGCTTTCTGCGAGCCATGGATAAATACAGAAGATCTGAACTTACTGTTTGTCATTAGGGATCTGAAATTCCAGTCCCCAGGAAACCAACCCATTTTAAATGATCTTGAAAGAAAAACTTTTACAGCATACCCTTTTCATAGAATCATAGAATTGTAGAGTTGGAAGAGACCACGAGGGCCATCCAGTCCAACCCCCTGTCATGCAGGAATACACAATCAAAGCATCCCTGACAGATGGCCATCCAGCCTCTGTTTAAAGACCTCCAAGGAAGGAGACCCCACCACACTCCGAGGGAGTGTGTTCCACTGCCAAACAGCTCTTACTGTCAGAAAGTTCCTCCTAATGTTGAGGTGGAATCTCTGTTCCTGGAGCTTGCATCCATTGCTCTGTGTTCCAATCTCTGGACAAGCAGAAAACAAGCTTGCTCCATCCTCAATGTGACACCCCTTCAAATACTTAAACAGGGCTATCATATCGCTCCTTAACCGTCTTTTTTCCAGGCTAAACATACCCAGCTCCCTAAGTCTTTCCTCATAAGGCATGGTTTCCAGACCTTTCACCATTTTAGTTAGAGTGTATTCTACTCAGATGTGTTAGTATCTGATGCTTCTGATTCCCAAGATTTCATCTGGAGTGTCTTGGCCAAGCAGAAAGATTTGTGGTTTCATACCTCCTCCCACCCACTTTCAAACAAACAAATGACTTCTACTATGATCTTACCCGGTCCCGTTGCCTCTTTGAGTCAAAGTGAAGCTGGAACCTCTCTGCCAGGGCCACAGCCTCCTTGCCATTTTCTGGCTGACATTCACGTACCAAAGTCTGGATCTCCTCAGGGAGAATGCTCAGGAACTGCTCAACAACCAGCAGTTCCATGATCTGCTCTTTGGTATGGGCCTCTGGCCGTAGCCATTGATGGGAAAGGCGCCACAAGCCCCTGTAGACCTCTTGGGGTCCCTCTGCATCCTGATAGCGGAACTGCCTGAAACTCTGGCGCTGCATCTCTAAGTCTGTGTCTATTTCTAATGGTTTAGTACAACTGCTGCCACAGAGTTGCTGGCCTTTGCTGTGAAGCTGGCCTTTCCTTTGCTGTCCTGAGTTTTGATAGGAGTCACATAATGGATTCAAAACAGAGAGATGAGCCTCTGGATTGTCAGCTTTTCCAACTGCTCCCATGTGCCCTGCAACAGGAAACTGCCTCTGGCCTGTCAGCAATTCTTGGCATTGGTCTCCAGGAGACTGCTGAGATAGCAGCCACCTCAGTATCTCTTCAGCAGTCCAATACTGCACTTCAGGGGGCACCTTCACTGTTCCTCCAAGAGCTTCCTTCACTGCAAGTCTGGTTAGGCCCTTCCCTGATCCTTCAGCTTGCATTATCTGCTCTAATAAAGCCTGTAGCTGTGAGCCAGGACCTGGAGTTGGTGTTGTTCCTGCTCCAGTCTTTGTAGACACCTGATAGGTGGGCAGAACATTGGTACAGGCAGTAGAGGTAGGACTGGGAGGAGGTCTCTGAGTGAGTGCCTGGATAAGCTCAGCTTGCTTCTGGAAAAGCTTCTCAAAGAGTTGGGCCTGGAACTCTCTATCCACACGGCGCATCTCCTTATCATGCTGAATGAACTCTGCTAAACTCTGCTTCTCCTCTTCTTGGCTGGCAACCTGTCTCTGCATTCTCTGCATCTCCAGCTGATGGGAACGGGTGTATTTCTGGCCAGTTCCCCTTTGGTAGCCAGGCTGCCCATCCCCCTGAGCTTTTTGCTTCCGGGTTCGAAGATGAGGACGTTGATCAAGCATAGAGATAAGATGTCTTGGTGCAGGTTGAGTTTCCATCACTATAGGAGAGGAGACATCTATAAGGAAGGCAATGAAACACAGCGACTAATCAGAGAGGCAACCGTTTGCATAACCCCAAGATATTTTGAAATGGGACAACTTCAGCCAAGTGGGATAGTCTATATGACTGATAACTGATTGAGACTTCAGGGAAAGCAACCTTGTTTGATCCTTGCAGAATTATAATCTCTTCCGAATTTGAGTAAGAGAATGTTTTGTTTAAGAATAGCAAGATTTTGGGGAAGGGGGAATGCTTAAGCAAAGGAAGTGGGGTAGAAGGATTCAGAAGTAGAATTTTGAGCAAAGGATTGTGGGCACAGTTCTGGTGCTTCTCCTGCCATCCCCCTTTACTATGTGCTTGGGGGACCCTTCCTCCTAATTCTAGACCTTGGCGCTCTACAGGAAAAACAGATTAGAACCCAGACATATCTTATTTTCCCTCCTCATGCATAAACTGCCTTGAGAACATTTTCACACTTCTCTCAAATAAATTGTTTATTATCTACATAGATAATGCCAACCCTCCCCCAAGTGATGGTTTTGGGACAACTGAGCATCATGATACTGATAGAAATGTAGCTTTCTATCACAGTCCCCAGCTGGTATTGCAGGAGCCTCCTGCAGGAAGGGCATTCCTCATGGCCAAATGGCCCATCATTCAAGCCTGGCGCTTCTATTGGGGTTATTTGATTATCAGACAGACAAGAAGGATTTTGTGACAGGCATTAAGGACTGTGGTACAAGGGTACAAATATACAGTACTTGGTCTTGCAAGATATCTAGGCAGTTTTCTCAGCAGAGCTAGGGAGGAGCCAGTGCTTGAAATATATGTGGGTAGCAGGAATATGGGGAAATCCAGGTCAGAGGCTTTGAAAGCTAGAGGCCCTGTAAAATGCTCAAATACAGCAATTATTGTAATTTCAAAATCAAAAGAACTGACTCAGTACATCAGCCCCCTGAGATATCCTTCAACCATGGGTCTGTTGATACTAATCCAGGCAAAATGAAAAAGGGAGCTTACCCAGCTCAGGAGATATTTCATCTTCCGATTCCTCTTCCTTCACCTGAACTGGAATGACCTGGATCTCACTGAAGGCATCCTGAGACTCTGCCTGGACATAGCTGAATTCATCAGTTCCTTGGCTTTCAGAGGCAGCAGTTTGTGGCAACCAGTGCCCAGAAGCATGGGATCCCCAACGCTCAGAGATGCTGGACTGGGGCCCCCAGGGCTCAGATATAGAGAGGGCTTCCTGTCTGTCTGCATTGACACTGGACCCCTCACCAGCCTCTGAAGGAAAGCCTGGCCTGCAGTTTATATACTGTGTCATTATCTGGTCAATCTCATCATAAAATGGACACTTGATGGGTGGCCGCCCCACTGAGTTATTTTCTTTAGCTTTGCGGTAGGCCACTTTCAGGCCTTTCATTTTCTCTCGGCACTGGTCCCCAGTTCGGTAGATGCCCATTTCTGCAAGGCGTTGAGAAATACCATCATAGACAGCACGGTTTCTCCCATGAGAGCTAAGATCATGAGTGACTGCTGCCTCAGTCCACAGGGCAAGAAGCACCTTGATGTGCTCCGCTGGCCAGCTGGCTGCCCGCTCTTGTGGTCTATCACGCCTCATTGTTAATCAAAGAAAAGCAGAAGATTTTATCAGTAGATTTATGCACCAGAGGTAAAAGTTACAGGAGTCCAAGCACCAGTGACCCAGATGCCAGAGAAGGAAATTTAAATGTGATGAGAGTCAGAGTTCTCAGTTCCATGCAACAGGTGATGCTTTTGACCCAATTCCATACATCATTCATACAACCTTCAAAACCAGACACTTTTCTGAGCAGCCACAACAGCTACATTTTTCCATTCATGCAGTAGAGGAGTCAGTAGAGGCGGATTACAAGCTCATAAGAACTTTTCCTGTGGAAAGAAAATTTATTTTACAAAGACTAGTGTCCAATCTAGTAAGAAAGCTTTTGGTTTTCTATATACACTGTTTCAGGAAACTAAGGGAACATATCTCTGTTAAATCTGCATTATCCCCCTTATTAAACCAAAAAGATGCTGATGTTTCTAATAAGTGTTTCAAAAATCCTGGATGCTCAGATGCCCCAAACTATGATGCTGGTGTTAGGAACAGTGGCTAGATATTGGTATTGCCCCCTTTCTGGCATAGTACATGGCAGGGAAATTCCCATAAGTAGGTTTAAGTTAACAGACAGTAGTAAATAGTCCACGGTCACCTAGTGAACTTCAAAGCTGAGAGACATCTGAACTCTTGACTGTTTACTACACCAGAAGCCTCCAACTGTTCTAGCTTCAATGACTTATTTTTATCTCAGCCTGAAAGATTCACTTTAAAACAATTATAAGCTGTATATGTACACCTATCTCTCTAGGCTGGAAAAGAGGCAAGTGCAATTTTATGTTGCATTAACAGAAGCATACTTTCCAGCTCACAAGGAGTAAGAGTTCCACTTTACTGAAGATTAGCTAGCTCTCATCTACCATACTGTGTCCATTACTCGTTGCCAAGCATTTTAAAAGGTTGCAGACAAATTGAAACAAGTACAGAGGACAGCAACAAAGATGGTCAGAAGGACAGGAAACAAATCTTATGAGGAAAGGTTTAAAAATGGGGGTGGGGGTTAACCTAGAGGAGAAAAGACTGAGTGAAAACATGAGAGCATTCTTCAAGTGTTTCAACATTATTAACACAGAAAAGGATCTAGATCTCTTTAAAAATACTCTGAAAGATGCAGAACTGATGATCTGTTCACAATGATGCACCTAATTAAAGGCACCACAATTAACCCACTGAGATCCATTTCTCAGTATTAGTCGAAATTCATATTATTATTCCAGGGATGTAGATTCCTTTTTTCAGTTATGCTAAGATTATTTCTAACCATACTTGATTAAAAAGTTGCGAGAGAGGCTACATTTTTGAATAGTGAGTTTCTACACAATGTATCTCAAGATACAAGGTACAAAACAGTATCACACAAAAGGGTACCTTTAGTTAGAAAAAAACAGTCCTTTACTTTAAAATAAAGACAAGCTAAACATGGAATTGGTGTATCTAACAAAGTACTATAATGGGGACAGATTTATTTGGGGCAATATGAGGAGCTCACTTTCTTTGCTTCATTGCTCCCTGTTGCAGGAGCAGATAAAAGTAGATTGGACTCAGCGTATCATGCTTGAAACAATGGAAATTGAAGTTTACCAAAGTCAAATCAGCTCTTGCAGTGATGGTACTCTTGTCCATACGTTGATGTATATTAATATAGAATGACAGGCCTGGAATGCAGGACAAGACAATCAGTTGAAGGTCTTTCCTTTGATTCAAAAACAAGCCTTCCTTTCTTCTGATTTGCCTTCACTACTTTCTACTTCTCATCCAATAAATGGATGATGAACTATCTTGCTCATTGCAACGATTTTGCTCTATTTAGCTATCTGAAGTCATCAGCATTTGTATTAACAACAATGAACCCAATTTTTAAAACCCGGCTCGTGATTATTATCTAACCAGCAGCTCTGCATAACTTGATCATAATAGAACCTTATTAATTCATTCAGCCATATCAATGTACTGTACTTGGTGCTTTACATCCCCCTCGCCTCAATGAGTTAACAGTCTAAAGTCAACAGTAGGGAAAACAAGGAAGGGAGGAGAAGAAGAGACAAGGTTATTAACAATGTGAGTGAATATTTAAGTGTACAGCTAAGTATGAGGATTGAAATGATAAAATGGCCTGCGGGAAAGGAGGGGCTTGAAATTACAGAGGTAACACCATACACATACTTGGGGAAGAAGTTCCAAGCAGAGAAGAAGAGAAGGGAGAAAAAGCCTGACCATTTCAGCAAGCAGGAACCATTTAGGGTATCTCAGCATAAGAGTTGTGGAAAATAAAATGTAAATAAATAAAATGTCATAGCCAGAAATATAAATGATAAGATTTGTTTTCATACTAATTCTTTACAGGAGAGTCCCCCTCCCTGTGTGCATGAATTGAACTGCTGAATTTAAAACACTAACATTTATATAGTCCTCGAGCAGGGGTGGAAATGATGTAGCCCTCCAGATGTTGAGGTATGCAAGTCTCTACAACCCTAGCCAGCTTAGACAATGTTGAGGCATTCTGGGAGCTACAGTCCCACACCATCTGGTCTGCATGATTCCCACACCTGTACTTACAAATCAACGCTGTACGAAATTACTGTATATCACTAATCATTTTTGTAGGTGTTGTGTGCCTTCAAATTGTCTCCGGCTTACGGTAATCATAAGGAGAACCAATCGCAACATTTTCTTGGCAAGATTTGTTCAGAGAAGGTTTGCCTTTCTCTGAAACCCAAAGAGTGTGACTTGCCTAAAGTCACCCAGTGGTTTTCCATGGCTAAGTGGGGATTCAGATTCTGGTCTCTGGAGTCATAGTCCAATGCTCAAACCACTACAAAAGTCCTAATAGGTAGTTTAATATTTTAGATGTTCATATATTGTTTTTAATCTTCTAGATCAGAATCCAAATCTAAGCATGTTTGTTGTATGAGAAGTTTAAATCAATTTTATTATTACTTAGATTAGTCTCCAATGTAAACATAGGACTTTTTCAGACTACCTTAAATCCACGATGGGACATTGGGAGAGGTACGTGGCAGAAGGGCGTAATTTTCAGATGCCGCCGTCCCTCTCCCGGCATTGTCCGTGTCTATTCCATGTCGGATCTATTGAAAAGGCGCCATTTTTTACTCATGGAAGTTGTGAGTAACTTAACTTAAACTCAACATTTAAAACCCTAATAACAATAATAATAAATAAAATAACAATAATACTTAAAAATAATAAAACAGTAGGACCCCTGTATCTGCGGGGGATTGGTTCCGGGGGGCCCTGTGGATGCTGAACACCGCAGTTAACAGCGAACACCATTGAATATAATAGGACGTCTGGTTTAAAATACCATTGAGTTGCCTTGGAGGACCTAGAAAACATCTAGAGAGGATGTTTCTCTAGGCATTTTCTAGGAAGACTCTATAGTAGGTGTGCTGTTTTGTGTCCCTTGGATAACTGAATCAGCAGAGACTGGGGCCCTACTGTAATACAATTATGCCATCATTACACCTTCCCTTAGAGGCACTGGAGAGGGAGGGAAGATTTTTCTCCTGCTTCTTCCTGCAAGTTTGTGACTGGAGTGGATTGAACAGCAATGTGCAGGCCAAGACAGCCAGGCTTTGCCTTGGCCCCTGTCACATGGGCTAAGCAGCCTTCAGTCCCTCACAGACCCCATGTGGGGACATCTTGGACCTTCTGCAGGTCTGCAAACCACAGGTGAAGAACCATTGCTCTAAAAGAAATATTATTGCTTTTCCAGACTGTTTACTACCAAATACAGACATACCTCTGTTAACAAAGCCTCTGACAAAGAAGCTACTTTTTATGAAGTTTGTATGTCCCAGCTCCACTTTTCCTCTTTGTATTCCACCTAACTGGAGCTTTTTAATCAGCATCAACATTGGGAAGATGGTGAAAGAAAGCTGGAGAAACATAGCCTTTGGTGCCAGGTTGCAGTAGCATGTCTGCAGTAAACACTGCAATAAAATGTGAGCTGGGAAAGAGCAGAATCTACCTGAGCTGATCCTACTGTAGACCTGTGTACCAACAGGCAAGGTAAACAACAGCGGTTTCCTGAATTCCTCACTAAACATGCATGAAAACAAACAGAAAAGGGAAAGCATATCAGTTGGCCACACCATATACCCCCAACATGATAAAGAAGCATAGACCTGTATTTCTGGCCATCAAAACAGAAATCATAAGAAAACTGGAGGCTAGTGAAAGAAAAGCCATCCTTGGATGCATTTTGGATAAAACTTTCAAGTGGTTTCTAAAAGGATCAAAATTGTTTGATTACTTATACAAGGCTTCCCTGACCTAGTTGTTTCATTTCATGTAAGTGCATACTGTTAGTTCTGAATACAAAGGTGTTGAAACATATTGAACTGCTCTTCTATACTGTGGGGTAGGAACCTATCCCTATTCCTTCCATGGTATTTCTACTTCTGGTACAGAATTTCCTCTTAAGAGTAATGTCCAGGAATTATGTCTACTTCATTACCTAAGGTATATCAGTTAACATAGACAGCCTTTTAACAGCACTGAACAATACTTGACACACTGTTGGGAAACCCACAAATAATCCAGGATCCAGCATGAACAAGACAATTTGTTTAGTTTTAGATGGCAGAAATTGCATCTCCAAATCTCCCTTTGGCTGTGAAGGTCCCTGGATGACCTTGGGCCATTCACTATCTTTCAGGTTCATCTACCTCCCAGGATTGCTGTAAGAATCAAATTGCATGTCTATTTTTGTAGAAGAAAATGTGCAGGCTACCTTAACCTTGCAAGAAAGCCTTGAAATCAGTATCAAATGTAAAAGGGGGTGGGGTGGGGAAGCAATCTTTTAGGAAGAAAGGGTCTCACAATTTTTTTTTTAATTTAAGGTGTGCGTCTCAATTTTCAAACCTGATGTCCTTCAATAATAGTCTGACCAGTGGTAGACAACAAAACTTTTTACTTCAATCCATTAAAAGCTTCACCCAGATCATTTCTAGAGAGAATCTTATGCTATTATTATTTATTTATATCCCACCTTTCTCCCAATGGCGGGACCCAAGGCGGCGCACAACATTTTAAAAACAACAGCTAAAAACACAATACAATAAATAAGAATTAAAAGAGATTAAACTACTATATAATTAAAACACCACGTTAAGTATAAAACATTTTTTAAAAACCCAGAACTCCATAAAAATTAAAAGAGGAGCACCAGCAGTCCAACCTTCATTTGTCAGCAAAGGCCTGGTGCATAAAAAATGTTTTTGCCTGCCGGCTAAAGGCGAGTACAGTTGTCCCTTCATATTCACTGGGGTTTGGTTCCAGGACCCCCGTGGATACCAAAATCCGTGAATATTCAAGTCCCATTATATGCAATGGCATAGCAAAATGGTGTCCCTTATATAAGATGGCAAAATCAAGCTTTGCTTTTTTGGATTATTATTTTTTAAGACTATTTTCAAGCAGCATTTGCTTAAATCCGTGGATACCAAATCCGTGAATACGGGGACAGAGGGGACAACTGTACTCTGTACTTTGTATGCTTTAATTTTTAATCTGTTTTACATTATGTCTTGATTGATTTTAACTATTTTCTTCTCAGTATTTTAAAACTGTATATATGGTGTTTTCAATTTGCTTTACGGAAGCCACCTTGGGTCCCATCTAGGGAGAAAGGCGGCATAAAAATGAAATACTGTAAATATAAATAAAATATTATATGGGGCCTGATTTTTTTTCACACACACCCCTTTTTTTTCCCATTTGGCAACCTGAACCCAAGCCTTTTTCAAAGGTGCATTTATCCAGCCTTGGAGCCCTCAGACCTCAGCAGATGGGGGCTTGGAAAGGAAAATAAAGCCTGGAGAGATGCTCTTGGCTGAAGGACAAATGGGCCCCGTTCCCTCCAGACAGAAAAGAGCCTATTAAGGCCAGAGAGTCCCACCCTTCCTCGACCCCACAGCCTCAAGGCCCTCAATTGCCCCACTTCCTCAGCCATTTATATTTCCCTGAGGTAAAATTTACCTCAAGCCACCCCTCCTCCCCCCAGAGAGAAGGAGCCAATCCCCTCCCCCACCCCTTCCCGGCCACCGAGAACTACCTCCCAACCTACCTGCTTGTTAAAGACCCACCATAAAGGGGAGGAGTCATTTAGCCGCTAAACCCCGCCCACTGCAACCAATGGGAGAACCCGACCCTCTCGTTCCGGAGGGAGTCATTGGGTCACCCAGCTGCCCGTCAAACGGGAAAGGCGGGGCCGGGTCTCCGAGTGGAATTCTTTCTCTGCGGGCTATCCATTCTTGTGTAGGAGAGGAGGACGAAGCGGTGATGGGAGTGGCTCAGCGGTGGTGTCAGTCAAAGGGGAAGGGGTGGGGAAAGGTTTCAGCTTGGTTTTGTGCGTCACTCAAGGGGGGGAAGGCGGGGCTTGAGTGTCTCCCTTTGTCCTCCTGTGGAATTGTGGGGTTTGTAGTTTAATGAGGCCTAAGAGCTCTCTGGCTGAGAATGCTAAATGCCCCTCTATAAACTGCAAATCCCAGGATTCCACCAAAGCAATAATAATAATAATAATAATAATAATAAAAAACATCCTGATGGGAGTGGTGGGATATTATTATTATTATTATTAATAATAATAATAATAATAATAATAAAATTTTATCATCCCGATCCTGATGGGAGGGGCGGGATTTTTTTTTTTAGTTATTTATACCCCGCTCTTCAGCCACAAGGCTATCAGAGCGGCTTACAAATTGTTTTAAGCAATAGCTATTTACACATCTACACTGCATTAAGCAGTTTCCAATGTGTGTTAGCTAATTGCCCCCACAAGCTGGGTATTATTATTGTTAATAATAATAATAATAAGAAGAAGAAGAATATGTTTACCATCCCGATCCTGATGGGAGAGGCAGGATATTGTTATTATTATTATTATTAATATATTTACCATCCTGATCCTGATGGGAGTGGCGGGATATTATTATTATTAATATGTTTACCATCCCGATCCTGATGGGAGTGACGGGATATTATTGTTAATAATAATAATAATAATAAGAAGAAGAAGAATAAGTTTACCATCCTGAACCTGATGGGAGAGGCAGGATATTATTATTATTATTATGTTTAACATCCTGATCCTGATAGGAGTGGCGGGATATTATTGTTAATAAGAATAATAAGAATAATATGTTTGCCACCCCGATCCTGATGGGAGTGGTGGGATATTATTGTTAATAAGAATAAGAATAAGAATACGTTTACCATCCTGAACCTGATGGGAGAGGCAGGATATCATTATCATCATCATCATCATCATCATTATTAATGTGTTTACCATCCCGATCCTGGTGGGAGTGGCGGGATATTATTATTATTATTATTATTATTAATAATATGTTTACCATCCCAATCCTGATGGGAGAGACGAGATATGCCTCTCCCATCAGGATCGGAGCGGCAAACATCATTCAAACATCAGACGACAATCCAATACAGATATTAAAACAACACCATTAAAACAATTTCTATCATTATAAGTCACTTCACACTTTAAGTACAGTATAATACAAATGTTAAAAAAGTTAAAATAGAAAAGATCATAGAATGGAAATTTAAAATAAAATAAAATAAAAGTGGAATAGTAACGCCGTAACAATATACCATGGAGACACTTGCGTTCTGCTGCGCATTTGCAATAATGCACTTGGATCGGGAGTACAGTATAATCCTTCATGTGTTGTGTAAGTGTATATCTATACGGGTGCATGTTTCTAAAATTTTAGCTGTTTTTAACTTTTTTAGTGGTTTAATTGTATTTTAACTTATGTATTTTGCTGATTTTAACAGTCTTTTTATTGTATGTTGTTTTGAGTCCCAAATTGGGAAAAAGTAGGATAGAAATTAATAATAATAATAATAATAATAATAATGCTTTCTTAGAGTTCCCGGTGTTTTTGGTTCATTTGTATGGATTCTTTTTTTCTTTTCTTTTTTTGTAGACAAGGAGACCTTCTGCTGTGCTTTCTGCAGCCGGACTTGTTTATCTCGGATTGGCCTTTTTAGTCATCAGTGCGCTTGCAGAAAGCGCGGGATGAGTCCTTCCTGAATCTTTGTTTGCGAAGAAAAGCCAGAGAGAGAGGGGGTCACAAACCCCCTCCTTTTTTTTTCTTTTTTTTTTTGGCCTTGCTCTGACATCCTTCTTCTACCCGAAGAAGAATAAAGCATCTTCCAGAGCAGTGGTTCCAGAGCAGGGGTCCGTAATGCCCTCATAGGGGGGCTGTGAAGACTTGAAAGCTGCTCGGCCCACCTCCTGCCTGCAGTAGAGCAGCCATGGGACAGGAGCCAAGGCAAAGTCTGACTGGCTGGCTTGGCCTGCGCATTGCCATTCAGTTGGCTCCAGCCACAAACTTGCAGGAAGAAGCAAGAGAAAAGTCTTCCCTCCTCCTCCTCCTCCAGTGCCTCTGAGGGAAGGTTTAATGGATGGTGTAATTGCCTTATTATTATTAGGTATTATTGTTGTTGTTTTAAATCTTCAGTTAAGTCTTGGGGGTCTGCAGCAACAAAAAATATTTAAAAGGGGTCCCTGGTAAAGAAAAGGTTAAGAGCCACTTCTTATGATTATGATTATGATTATGATTATTATGGTTTAAATCTTGAGTTAAGCCTTGGGGGCCTGCAGCAACAAACAAAAAATATGTAAAGGGATCCCTGATAAAGAAATGGTTAAGAGCCACTTATTATTGTATTATTATTATTATTATTAGGGTTTTAAATCTTGAGTTAAACCTTGTGGGACTGCAGCAACAAAAAATATTTAAAGGGGGTCCCTGGTAAAGAAAAGGTAAAGAGCCACTTCTTATTAGTATCGTTATTATCATTATTATTAGGGTTTTAAATCTTGAGTTAAGTCTTGGGGGTTTGCAATAACAAAAAAATATTTAAAGGGGCTCCCTGGTAAAGAAAAGGTGAAGAGCCTCTTATTATTAGTATCATTATTATCATTATTATTAGGGTTTTAAATCTTGAGTTAAGTCTGGGGGTTTGCAGCAACAAAAAAATATTTAAAGGGGGTCCCTGATAAAGGAAAGGTGAAGAGCCTCTTATTAGTAGTATCATTATTATTATTATTATTATTAGGGTTTTAAATTGAGTTAAGTCTTCTGGGTTTGCAGCAACAAAAAATTTTTTTAAAGGGGCCCCCTGGTCTCCACTTATTATTAGTATCATTATTATCATTATTCTCTCTCTGGCTTTTCTTCGCAAACGAAGATTCAGGAAGGACTCATCCCGCGCCTTCTGCAAGCGCGCTGATGACTAAAAAGGCCAATCCTATTATTAGGGTTTTAAATCTTAAGTCTTTGGGAGTTTGCAGCAACAAACAAATATTTAAAGGGGGGCCCTGGTAAAGAAAAGGTAAAGAACCACTTATTATTAGTATCATTATTATTAGGGTTTTAAATCTTGAGTTAAGCCTTGGGGGCCCCCAGCAACAAGAAAAAAAATATTTAAAGGGTGTCTGCAGCAATAAAATATATTTAAAAGGGGCCCCTGGTAAAGAAAAGGTAAAGAGCCACTTATTATTAGTATCATTGTTATCATTATTATTAGGGTTTTAATCTTGAATTAAGTCTTGGGGGTTTGCAGCAACAAAAAAATATTTAAAGGGGGTCCCTGGTAAAGAAAAGGTAAAGAGCCACTTATTAGTATCATTATTATTAGGGTTTTAAATTGAGTTAAGTCTTGGGGGCCCCCAGCAACAAGAAAAAAATATTTAAAGGGGGTCTGCAGCAAAACATATTTAAAGGGAGCCCCTGGTAAAGAAAAGGTGAAGAGCCCCTTTTCCAGAGAAATACAAACAGAGCAGCCTTGAAAATAAAACACACACACACGCCCAAACTACAATTCCCATAAGGCTCGGAGACAGGTTCCGGGACTTCCGCCGGAAGTGGGGAAGAGTTGCCTGGCCTCGGGTCGAGCGGTAAAAATGGAGGAGATTGGGATCCTGGTAGAGAAGACCCAGGTATGGGAGCGGGCCGGAGGGTGGGAGGCGGGCAGGCGGTGGGTGGCCGGCCCCTCTCTGTCCCGCTCCTTTTCCTTCCTCTTTCTGGAGCCCGAGAAGCGAGGAAGTTGTGATTTGGGCCGAAAAGGGAGCCAGGTGCCGAGTCACGCTTTCCTTACCGGGCCTGAGGCGTCATGAACAGGACTATAGACAAGTGGTCCCTCCGTATCCACGGATTTGGTATCCACGGCTTTAAGTATACACGGCTTGGAAATATTCTTTAAAAAATAATACAGTAATTGTCCGTGATGTCCTCACCGGGGGGGGGCTGTCTGTGAAGGCTTGAAAGCTGCATGGTCCAAGGAAAGGGCTGGCTGGCTGGGCTTGCGCATTGCCATCATCCACTCTAGCCACAAACTTGCAGGAAGAAGCAAGTCTTCACTTTCCCTCCAGTTCCTCTTCGAGAAGGCTTAATGGGTGATGTACAGTACAGTAATTCATAGAATCATATAGAGATTTGTATTGTTGTTGTTAGGTATTATTATTATTACAGTTGTCCCTCCGTATCCACGGATTTGGTATCCACGGATTTAAGTATTCACGGCTTGAAGATATTCTTTTAAAAATAATAATTGCTAGTGATGTCCTCACGCGGGGGGGGGGGCGGTCTGCGAAGGCTTGAAAGCTGCTTGGCCCAAGGCAAGGGCTGGCTAGCTGGCTGGCTTGGCCTGTGCATTGCCATTCAATCCACTCCTGCCACAAACTTGCAGGAAGAAGCAGGAGAAAAGTCTTCTCTCTCCCTCCAGTGCCCCTTTGGGAAGGCTTAATGGGGGATGTACAGTCATTGTATTGTTGTTGTTAGGTATTATTACAGTTGTCCCTCCGTATCCACGGATTTAAGTATTTGCAAACCTTGATTTTGCCATCTTATATAAGGGACACCATTTTGCCATGCCGTTGCATATAATGGGACTTGAGTATTCACGGATTTTGGTATCCAGAGGGGGGTCTTGGAACCATACCCCAGCGAATATGAAGAGACAACTGTATTATTATTCGTAGTAGTATTTTAATTTAAATCTTGGGGGTCTACAACAACAAAAGATATCGACGAAGCTGGTGGTACCTTAAGAATATACATATACATTTTATTTGGTATACTTTTTAAAAAATAAACCATTAGTCCTGTTTGCTTTCAGATGTCATCCAAGCCATGAGGACTAGAAATGTGTTTTGCATTCCCCCTCCCTCCACTTCTCAATTGAAAGATACTAGAAGTCTTAGCAGTCATGTTTCTGTGCAGTATGCCAGATTCTTCATGGGACAACAGCTACTTACTCTGAATGGCCTAACATCTGTGTGTGAAGCCTTTCAAAGAGAGAGCCTTAAAATAGTAAAACCTCAGGTGGTTGAGTGCTGGTCAGTTTGGAAGTGATGCAAGGCTACCAGAAAATAGGGAAGAGAGTTATATCTACTTGATGTGCTCCCTCAATAGATAGAAGTGTTGCTGCTGTTATGGGCATTTGAGCTGACTCTGACTTATGGCGACCTTATCATAGGGTTTTCTTGGCAAGATTTATTGAAAGGAGGTTTGATGTCATCTT
The DNA here is from genome assembly GCA_030847615.1 of Gambelia wislizenii. Taxonomy (NCBI): domain Eukaryota; kingdom Metazoa; phylum Chordata; class Lepidosauria; order Squamata; family Crotaphytidae; genus Gambelia; species Gambelia wislizenii. Next base: position 27,359,542 of record JAUMIR010000010.1, on the reverse strand, counting down.
CCTTTTAGGCTGAGAGAGTGTGACTCGCTGAGGGTCATCCAGTGGTTTTCATGGCTGAGCAGGAATTTGAACCCTGGCTTCCTTAGAATCCTGACCAGTGTTCAGACCACTACATCATACAATCAAAGGTGTTGTCTAGATGGTGAAAAAAATCCTCAAGGAATGTGGGTGTAATACCTTTTGTTTTGATGAGCTTCTGCCAGGATTTGCCGTATTCAGAAGAAAGGGGGCTGAAAACTCCCAAGTAGTTCAAAATTACAGCTTTTGCCATTTCTTGCGATCTTATTCAAAAAATACACGAAAATGCGCATTACAGCCCCTCTGAACAACCAATTCAAATTGGGGTACATCCAGGAAGTCAAAACCTGATTGGTCAAATCTGCGTGGGGGCAGTATTGCAAGTGATGAAGCAGCTGGAGTGCCATTGGGAAGCAATCATGTACTATTTTTGAGCAGCAGAACAAAAAAATTGTTTTTTAAGTATAAGATCACTCTTCCGCATCTCTCTTTTTAAAACGGGGGAAGGGGGCGGGAATGGAGGGAGCTTTCGAGGAATAATAATGCAGGTAATTCACTCGCTGCCATCATCTTTTCTCATGGGCATGCTCCATGTGAACTTCAAACTCGAATAGCTTTCCATGCCAGTGATCTTGCAAATGGATCATGGGGACAAATGAATGCTACTGCAATAGTGAGTTAATGCACTATTTTCCGCAATTAGTTCTCCTGCCTAGCTGAGCCCATAGAGTTGAAAGGGACCAAAAGGGCCATCTGGTCTTACCCTCTGCTGTGCAGAAACACACAACTAAAGCAGTCCTGAGAGATGTTCAGCCATGCTGGCTCCCATGTAGAAGTATACATTTGTAGTAAATAAAAGAAAATTCAACCCTCCTCCAAAGTCTCCAGGATGCATGACATGTTAAATTGGCTGTTCACATCCCTAGCAATCCATTCTACAGTATGTACCTCCAAGGAGATTCTTGGAGTGAGCTTCAAAAGTGAGTCTTCCGGTGCTATATAATAAAGATAGTGAGTGAGTTGTATTCACTCTCCTTTCTGTCCATCCTAGAAAGGGCCACTAGGCAGCTATTTCAGGATGGCTGGAGCCTTGTATAAGGGATCTTCTCTTAGTGGGTGAAATGCACAATATTTTCTTGTATTCTTACTTGTGTAATAATTCTTAAAATCAGTTTGACACTTGTGGCTTTTTAAAGTGCTTTGTTTGCATTATCTTGTTGCAGTATTTTGCCTAAATCTAGTTAAGCCCAACTAGAGTAGATCCATTGAATCAGTGGGAATTTGTTAAAGTAACACTAAGGTAAATCCCTTTGATTCACTGTGTCTATGTGAATTGGGACTGACAATTTGGTTTAGGTCCTTAACAGCAGTCTTGGAAGATATTGTTGGTGTTCCGGTATTGTAAATTATGGAAGGTGGGGCAACGATTGCTGGGAGAGAATATGTAGCCTCTAGTGCAGTGGTTTCCAAACTTTGATCCTCCAGGTGTTTTGGACTTGAACTTCCAGAAGCCCCAGCCAGCTTGGCCAACAGGAATTCTGGAAGCTGAAATCCAAAACATCTGGAGGGCTAAAGTTTGGGAACCACTGCTCTTGTGTTTTGATGTTAGAAATAAGGTTTGAATATGAGGCAACAGTGTCATAATCTATTGTCTCTTAGTCATTATGTGACACTGAATGCCCACCCCCAAGAAGAGGAAATTCATTGTTACAAGTTTTTGTTGCTTAGAACGTACCTTGTTAGATGGACTTTATGAGACTTAGTGTGATGAAGTATTGAGAGTGCTGAGCTGGACTTGGAAGACCCAGGCTGTAGTCTCCACTAAGCCATGAACTCACAGGATGACCTTGGGCCAGTGATTCTCAAGGTCATTGTGAGGGTAAGGTAGGGAGGAATGGGGCCAAATCCACACTAGACAAATAATCCAGTTTGAAATTGGATTATTTACCATGATTCTTGCCTGTGGAATTTGGGGACTTGTAGTTTTACAAGATGTCTATCCTTCTCTGCCAAAGAGTGCTGGTGCCTCACCAAACTACAAATCCCAAGATTCCATAGAAAGGAGTCATGGCAAATAATTCAGTTTCAAACTGAATTATTTCTCTAGTGTTGATTTGGCCGGTGAGTGCTGCCTTGAGCGTCTTGAAGGAAAAGTGGAATAAAAGTGTTGTAAATAAATGCAATAGTCTATGGAAGAACTTCTGCTTCAACTTATTTGTCTTCAAGACTCCATTGCCTGCAGTTAGATGTGATGCAAATGCTTTGGCATTCAAGAAATGACCCTGGTCATCTCCTTGATTCACTTGTAGAATTAAGATATGGTGCTGTTGGATTCCCATATCATTTGTAGTATGCTAGGCCTGCCTATCCCAATAGTTGCCTCTTGCAGGATGTGAAAATCTTCCAAATGACTTTCAGTTCTCTTTTCTGTCTCCCTTGATTCCAGGATGAGATTCCTGCTCTTTCCATCTCCAGGCCACAGACTGGCCTCTCCTTCCTAGTTCCTGAGGCTGAGGATGTAGAAGATCTGTACAGTCGATACAAGGTAAGCAACCTAATTCTTTTGGTCAGTCCTGCACTGTTTGTGGAGCTGGCAGGAGCTGTTGCAGCTGTCTTTCACTCTAGATCGGTCACTGTAGAACAGAAGTGGGCAAATTTTCATCTGCATGCATCCTGTGGCTCCCAGGGCTGTTTTTGCAGTTTCCAAGTGACTCAACTCCTTCATTTTTACTTAAAAAAGAATGTTAACCTTACAAAACACCCTGCATCCATTAGGTGATGTGGGGGATGATTTCACCATGTCCTCTCCCAGTCAGTTTTAGGGCAGAGGGATTCCCCCCTCCCCGAAAAACATGAAGTAATATAAGAATTATAGAGTCACAGCAGTTGCTTTGGTAATCCTTTTGGAATAGAAGGTGCAAGTATATTTGCTTCTGGTTTGTCCTGTCTGACATGAATGCTTGTAGACCATTTGTTTTATTATACAAATCAATGTGTGGAAGTCTGGCACCAGATGTTATGAGGACCACTAGCTTAGATGGTTTTAAAAAGAAGCTTAGAAACACAACCATGGCCGATAGATGTACACATTTCTAGTAGTTATATTGACTAATGTTCAGGGCAGTATATCACACATACCCATTGGTCGGGGGTTACAATCAGCAGAGGAGGACTGTTTTTCTTCATGCCCTGCTTATGGCCTTCCTGGAGGAATCTGGCCGTCCACTGTAGGAAGCAGGGTGCAGGATCTGGCCCAACCTTCCTTAATCTCTCCTCCACCCCCCACCATGCTGGACCATAACCACTCATGCTGGCTGGGGATAATTATCCACTGATTCAGTTATCCACAGGTCACAAAACAGCACACCTGCCATGGAGTCATCCTAGAAAATGTGTCCTCTCTAGTCATTTTCTAGGTCCTCCAAGGCAACTCTATGGTATTTTAAACCAGCAGTCCCACTATTTCCAATGGCATTTGCTATTATCCACAGTTTTCAGTACCCACGGGGTCCCCCAAAACCAATCCCGAGCAGATACAGGGGTGCTACTGTAAGCTTCCAAAACAGACAATAAAGAATTAAAATAATTCAAAGCCAGTTTTTAAAAAGTGAGATTGCCAGGACCCCGGCTCTAAATCATTTCTGCTAATTTTGTAGTGGGGAGGAGCCATGATGCAGTTGGACAAGTTTTGTATCTGCTGTATCTTTTGTCTGCAGAAATTGCAACAAGAGCTGGAGTTCTTGGAGGTCCAAGAGGAGTACATCAAGGATGAGCAGAAGAACCTTAAAAAAGAATTCCTACATGCCCAGGAGGAAGTGAAACGCATCCAGAGCATCCCGCTTGTCATTGGCCAGTTCCTAGAGGCAGTGGATCAGAACACAGCCATTGTTGGATCCACCACAGGTATGTTACGTGCTTTTCCTTCTGCCTAGTTTGTTCTGGATCTGTAGGGGAAGTCCACTCTGGCAGAGCCCTGTTGATGTGCAGGGCAGCTTACTTGACTGATGGTTGCCATTTTAATTTCCCACACTGCCCCAAGCCAGAACCTCACTGCATCCAGGGCATTGTGGGAAATTAGAATGGCAGGTACACTCAGCTGTCCAGTGCTGCTTAGGGGTGGTAGTGGGAGATAAAAGCAGGCCAGGGACAGGTATCAGCACACAGCCCTTCTAAGATACCATGCCCCCAACAGCTGACCAATGCCTGCCCTTGCCCCATCTCATTTTCAGGACAGCATCAGAAAATGATCTGCCTTCTCTCACTGAAAGTCTTTTGTGTACTGCTCTTACCTTCCAAGCGTTTCTGTTGCAGGCTCCAACTATTATGTCCGGATCTTGAGCACCATTGACCGGGAACTGCTAAAGCCCAATGCCTCGGTGGCTCTACACAAGCACAGCAATGCCTTAGTGGATGTGTTGCCTCCTGAGGCTGACAGCAGCATTATGATGCTTACTTCAGGTAAGGCTCTACAGCAGGCATGGGCAGCTACAGAGGTTTCACCCTCTACCCTCCCAGGGGCCATCACCAAAAGGGATGTCACACCAGTCTCAGACTCTTCTATGGAGGGCACTTCTTTAGGCTAGGCAATACTCTGGTTTTTCTTCATCTTCTCTAAACAGATCAGAAGCCAGATGTGATGTATGCCGATATTGGAGGGATGGATATTCAGAAACAGGAAGTGAGGGAAGCAGTGGAGCTGCCCCTCACCCACTTTGAGCTCTACAAACAGGTATTTGATCAAAATTCCTAGGCTGCTTAGAAATGCAGGTTAACTATCTGTTTCTTTGTTACAATCAGAACTTGGAAAGGTTACCTTGTTGGACTTCAATTCCCACATTCTTGCACCACCATGGCTATGCTGGTTGGGGCATTCTGGGAGTAGTGGTGTGAAAAAAGGTAAAGTAACTTGAATACACTCTGGTTACATTCTTCCGCTTCTCCTTTAGAAAGTTCCCAGTAGCTTATGTGAAGCTCTTGATCCATGCTTGCTTAGTTCTAGTAGTGATGGCTTCTTCCAAAGATTTATTTGCTCAGAATAAGAGGGAGGATATTGGAAGAAACTATGGAGAGAACTGTGCCCACTACACTGTGCACCTTTACAAGAAAGAGAGCATGCCTATTTTCTGCTTTTTTCAGCTGGGGGTGAGGGAAAAGATTGCCATCCATCATGTGATGGGAAAACATGGCAAAATAAGTTTACAGCATTGCATAATCTGTAACTCTTGGTGTGATGAGCTGTCAGTTTTGTCCCATTCTTCCACTAATTTTCAAGTGCAGACTACCTGTGTGTTTTGTCTGTTGAGAATAAACACTCATGAAGCTCATTTCATGTCCTTTTAAATGGGCCAAATCTATACGACACAAATAATCCACTTTGAAACTGGATTATTTGCCATGGCTCCTTCCTATTGGACCTTGGGAGTTGTAGGTTTACAAGGTCTTTAGCCTTTTCTGCCAAAGAATTCTGGTGCCTCACCAAACTGTAAACCCCAGGATTCCATAGGAAGGAGCTATGGCAAATAATCCAGTTTCAAACTGGATTCTTTGTGTAGTGTGTATTTGGCCATGGTTTCACATTGGAGCTTGGACTGCTCCCTGGTCTCACTTTTATTGTTATTTTTAAATAGGCTAACACCAAGCTTTTCTTATGCATGCCCTTCATAGTAAGGGAGCCAGGCTCAGGTCATTAGCTCTAGTGCTGTTGAAACCAAGCAAAGATGGCCTTTTCCTTGATGCTAGACCATGTGGGAAGCCCACATAAATGGAACAGCACCACCACCAATGTCTAAGGCAGGGTTAGAGAACTTTTACTCCTCCAGATATTTTGGTACACATTCCATTAGTCTGCCAGGCATAGCCAGCAGGCAGGAGCTATGGGAGCTGTAACCCAAAACATCCACAGAGCCAAAGTTTCCCACCCATGATCTAAAACCAGCAGTGTGGGATGTTTTCTACCATCACCTCCTGATAATCATCATTGCTTGGAAGAAGAATCTTTTGTACTTTGACTTCTTTTCAGTTAATTTGGAAACCTGTTGCCAAGCAGAAAGGTGGGTTATAAATAACATATACCAGCATCTCTTCTGTCTTGGAAGGAAGGCTATGTATAAATGAAACAAAAGGAGAAATTTCTTTATTGTATTCAAGTGGCTTTAACTCTGGATTAGCCTTTAAAATTGCAGGAGGTCTTCAACAGCTTGTGTCACTCTCTGGGACTGGATGTGGTGTGAGCTAAGGTGTGGTAACAGCCCTAGAAATGACCTCCTTTCATCGTTGTTCCTTCTCCTTGTGGTTCTTCCAGATTGGCATTGACCCTCCACGAGGTGTACTCATGTATGGCCCCCCTGGCTGTGGAAAGACCATGCTGGCCAAAGCGGTGGCTCATCACACCACAGGTAGGTGAGGCAGTGGCTCCATTGGTGTGACTAGATAGCTGTCTCATTGAATCTGATCTTTTTCCTCTTGCTTGTTTAACACTTTATGGCCACTGCATTGTATTCAGGAGAGTAGCAAGACAGTTTTTGTTTTGGGGCCAGAGACAAAGATTGGGTTTGGGCAATGGTCAAAATAAAGTGGTTTCTGTGATAATGACAAAAATACCTTCCCTACAATTTATGAAGCTTTTTTTAAAAAAGCAAATCAATTTGCAATACAATATTTTCCAAATGCAAAATAGTTATGTAAACTAAATAATAGTGTTTGTGCACGTGTGTGTACATGCACATCTTCAAGTCGTTTGTCAACTTTTGGCAACCCTATTAATTTCATAGGGTTTTGACTAGGAAGTAAATGCATATTTTGCATGCCATCCTATTATAATGATCAACACTATTAATAAAATCTAATAGGCTGTGATTTCCCTTGTGGAAAAACTGTCCACTTGAATTTCCTTCCCACCCAGATTACTAAATTTGCTTTTCTCTGATAACCGAACTTGTAGATGGGGTCCTCCCATGTGTCCAAGGTGAGAATCTCTGGTCTGGGATAGTCAAAATAAATGCAAATGTTAAACTGGCAGCACGTCCTTGGCTTGCGGAGGCGATGCTGGTTCTGGATATGAAGCAAGCAAAATAATCAAGCACCAGTTCTGGGCTCAAAAAGCAGGCTACTTTATTACAGAAAGCAGATAGAAAAGCAAGCAGGCATATTTTCATCAATAAGACAGACCTAGAAAAGCAGAAAAATACCCACCGGCCTCACAGAGCTACACAGTACTGGGAGGCAGAGCCTGTGTCTAATGCCCTCACCTTATATGTGGTTTAAGCTTTGCAAACATAATGGGGAAAATGAAACTTTCTCAAGCCAATTAACAAGGGGAAATTTTCTCATGACAGTTAGCGTTCCAGGTGCCGGGGTGTCTCAAACATCTCCTGGGCTGGGGAATGAGGTGCTCATTCCCTCCCACCGCCTCCAGCTGTGGAGAGAAACCTCTTCTTGACCCATTCTATTAAAGGAAAACAGCCTAGCGCTTCCAATGCAGCCTGAACCAATCTTTTGCTAGCCCCTGCTTTAAAAATCACATTATTAGGAGTGTGTTACTCAAAATATGGGAGGAAATATAAAGATTTGACACTAAAACCCTGCATTTCTCTCTAGCTGCCTTCATCCGAGTGGTGGGGTCTGAGTTTGTGCAGAAATACCTGGGTGAGGGGCCGCGTATGGTGCGAGACGTCTTTCGCCTGGCCAAAGAAAATGCCCCTGCCATTATCTTCATTGACGAGATCGATGCCATTGCCACCAAGCGCTTTGATGCCCAAACTGGTGGTGAGTTGGTGCCTAGGGAGATGGAGCCAGGTTGGGGATTGAAGTTTGCTGGGGAGGGAATGGGGAGGGAATGGAGGGAAGGACAGCTGAAAAGAGAGGATGTCCATTGGTAGGGCACTTTCAAGGTGCTTGTGCAATAAACAGATGCCATTGTTGAAATTCATTCCTTGAAATGGGTGTAATGTGTGGGGCATTTGGCTGAGAAAGCATGCCATGGTGCTTAACTCCTTCACTTGATGTCTCCCAGCTGGTCTTCCACTCATCTGACTGCCATCTTGGGGGCGAGGGAATGGCATGATGTTGGCAGAGCTGTTGGTAGGAAAATGATTGTTTGTACTACAACTCCCAGAATTTTCCAACTAATATGATGTCCCATAGCTAGCCAGGTTCTGGCAGTTGTAACCCAAAAATAATATTTTTTTGGTTCTGGCTGTTGGGGTGCTGTTGAGTTTTATTGCTGTTTTAATTACAGTTTGGAACTTGTGTACTGTATTGTATATTGCAGCTTCCCTGTCCTGGTACCTTCCAGCTGTGCTGGACTACAGTCCCACTATCTTGTCAGTATAGCCATTGCTTGGAACTAGAGTCCAACACCACTGAAAGGCAACAGAGTGGGGGAGGCTGATACTTTGGAGAATAGTTATATTGTGCACATTGTACAATCTGTGTAAGCCACCTTGTGAGATACTACAAGAAATGTTGATATTGAACAACGGGGAGGATTTGCAAAGAGAAAACATGCCAACTCTCCCTGCCTCTTCCATTTGCATTAGGTTGCAAAGATGGGTCCAGGAATCCCAAGCTTATAGTGGATACAGCAATTGTTTATGTCATGGCTGCTGGGGAGGGCTGGCAAAATTCCGGCCATCTTGAGCAGTTGCTTTTTCCCCGTGTCATAAGAATGCGCTGGAACGTTTGAGTTTCCAGAATTCTTCTGTCTGTTGAGCTGAGCTGCCCCTTTTCCATGGTTGGCCTATGACAGCCAAACTCAAAGTGTGGCCCAGGTGAGGTTAATGCTTTGTGTGGAAGAGGCCCGTGCCAGTTCTTGAATACCTGGGCATGTTTTGCCTGAATATTTCATTTTCTGAAAATACTGTTCAAATCTGGATTTATTTAGTAAGGTATAGGATGACAAAGTGAGCATGGAAGAAGAGGGGACAGATAGGAAATTCTAGCAAACTCATAGGTTGCTCAATACTTAGGTGTAGGATGCTGACACTTTATTCATTGGTCATCAGAATTCTGATTGATCTCTGTGCTAGTAGTAAACCCAGTTGCCAAATGCCAATCCTTATGTATCCAAAACAGCACCGTCCCCACACGAGGGCAGATATTTGGAGGGAGGGTCTCCCCCTCACCCCAAGCAGTCCAGTGAGAAGTGAGCATGCTCTATGCCCATAGAATGTAGGTATGAAGACCCACAAGGATAGAATGGAATGGAGCAAGGGTAGGGAGAACCTTTGGCACTCCATGTTTTAGGCTACAGAGCCCATAGGCCTTTTCCACTGGCTGTGTTGGCTTCTCAGAACTGAAGTGTACAACAACTAGAGGGCCAAAAGTTGCTCAACTCCTGGATTAGAGTGTCCTTAGAAGAGGACAAGCTTGGACACTGGGAACTGGAGCAGCAGCACTCCCCACGGGGACATTTTGTTGCAAGCCACTTGCTTTGCTCTGATTTTTCTAAATTCTCACCACATGCTATTAACAACTCTGCTGGTTTTCCTGTGTCATCACAAGGACATTAATTTTCTGCACAAACCAAAGATTGAGCTTCTCGGGATGTCGTCCGAGCTTGGAAAAGTTACTTTTTTGGACTGTAGCTCCCCAAATCCTCCAACCAATATGATCATCAGCCATGCATGGTTGGAGGATTCTGGGAGTTGCAGTCCAAACAGTAGCTTTTCCAAGCTCTATTTGCATGCCAGATAGTGTGTTCCAGATTTGCACAATATCCCTAAAGATGTGTTGGAATGTGCACACAAGTTTGGCTAAGGAGGAAGGCGAGGCCTGACTCTGTATCAGAGAGTGTCAGCTGATGGGTTATGTTCGTCTTTCTACAGCGGATAGGGAGGTTCAACGCATCCTCTTGGAGCTACTCAACCAGATGGATGGCTTCGACCAGAATGTTAACGTCAAGGTGCGTGGGGGGGGGGGGTGCTGCAGAGGAAACCGGAAAGGATGGGGTTTAAATGGCTCAGGAAGGTAGTTCCTTTCTGTTGCACTCTCTCTGGATGTGAAAGTTTTCTCCATTCAGAAGGAACTCTGCAGCCATTGGTGGAGGAAAGCTGAGAAGCAGAGCGAAGTCCTCTAAGAGCCTGTAAGTTCTCTGATTAGAGCTTGCTTGTGCACTGATTGAGTTGGCATTGATATTTCCCCTCTTTGGAATAAAGATGACTGGTCTGACTGGTTTTGTTTTCAGTACCAGCAGCAGTACCAGAAGGCAATGTGTAGAACATAGACAGCAACGCGCAGCTAGAAAAGTGTTTCTCACACAGATTCCCTCCTCATCATGTTCTGTAATAGAATCATGTTCTGTAATAGAATCATGTTCTCTAATAAAAACCAGCATCATTTCCCAGTTAAGATTTCACTGGTTTGGGACATGTACATCCAGGCAGGGACATTGAGAGAAAGTTTAAATTGGCAGTGTCACCTCTCTCCCTTTCACAGAACTTTTATGGTGTCTTCTTCCCCTTTCAAGGGAACTTATAGGCAAGTTGTTCTTAATCACAGATAGTTTTTTACAGAGCTTGAGAAAGTTACCTCTTTTACTATAGCTCCCACAATTCTACTGCCTGAGAGATTCTGGGAATTTTTTTAGTCCAAAAAACCTACTTTGGCAAGCTCTGGTTGTTTCCATATACAGTTACCCCTTCACATTCGTGGCTTTCCGATTCGCGGTTTTGACTATTTGCGGTTTTGGGAGCCCCCTTCCCTGCCATACAAAAAACTGCAAGGAGAAGTGATGAGGCTTGGGTAGCCCCGTCGCTGCTCCTGGGGGGGGGGGGCAGGAGAGGGTGGGAGGAAGCAGCAATGAGGCTTGGCAAGCCCCGTCACTGCTCCTGGGGGGGTGCGGGAGGGCGGCGGCGTGACCTAGTTTTCTTCTTGTTTTTTTCACATTCGCGGGGGTCTCACGGCCGTAACCCCTGTGAATGTGGAGGGACAACTGTACATCTGATTTAAGAGTACACACAAAACTTTCCTTACCAGCTGGCAATGCTTGGAGAGAAGGGGCAACCCTTATTAATTTGAACCTACAAGACAATCTAGGTCGCTGTAGAGAGTCTCAACAAGTTCTGGATTTTCTCAGCTGGTGAAGTTTGAAACTGCACTTTACCTCTATTGACCATTGATTGCTTTGCTTGTGTTTTATTGGAGGTCAGGGCTGAGGGATGAGATGTGGTGGCCGGGAGAGAATATTTCTGGAGTTGAAACTAGTTGGTACTTAATCATTCAGAACGGACAGCCTGATTTCATGTTGGGGGGGGGCTTCTCCTACCCCAGGTGATAATGGCCACAAATCGAGCAGATACACTGGATCCAGCTCTGCTCCGACCAGGTCGTCTTGACCGTAAAATTGAGTTTCCTCTTCCGGACCGACGTCAAAAACGATTAATCTTCTCCACCATCACCAGCAAGATGAACCTATCTGAGGAGGTGGATCTGGAAGACTGTATCCTTCTAGATAGTTCGCTGGGGATTGTGAGGTTATGGGAAGGGGGAAACAAAGGCTGAAAACCCCTGAGAGAGAGAGAGAGACTCATAGTCAGAAGGGGAAGGCCCTTTTGCCTTATACCTGAACAGTGTTGGTGTGTGCTAGGGGTGGGAGTTGAACAGCCTGTGGACCCTTCAAGCCCTTCCATTGCTGGAAAAAAATTCCTCCCTCAATGAAGAATTGCACTCCAATCATTTCCAGAGGGGACAATTGGGGGGGGGGACTTGAGGGGGTTGAAATAATTATTTATCTCCAAACTGGAAGTAATTGTCTTGTCCAGTGGCTCTTAACCTTTTCTTTACCAGGGATCCCCTTTAAATATATTTTGTTGCCACTGACCCCCAAAATTAACTCAAGATTTAAAATATAATAACAACAGCAACAACAACCTGGTAATAATAATAGTATGATTGCACCATCCCCTTTAAATATATTTTGTTGCCACTGCCCCCCAAAACTTAAGATTTAAAATATAATAATAACAACAACAATAACAACCTGGTAATAATAATAATATGATTGCACCATCCATTAAATCTTCCCTCAGGCACATTGGAGGGGGAGGGGAGACTTTTCTCCTGCTTCTTCTAGAAAGTTTGTGTCTGGACCAGATTGAACAACAATGTGCAGGCCGAGCCAGCCAGCCAGGCTTCGTCTTGGTTCCTGTCCCATGGTTGCTCCACTGTGGTGAGGAGGTGGGCCGAGCAGCCTTCAAGCCTTTGTACAACCCCTGTCCACGGACCACAGGTTAACAACCACAGGTCTAGTCCTTCCTTGTTTTGAAAAGATCATTTGGTGCAGCTGAGGAGGGCGGTATGAAAATTAAATGGGTGCATCACCACACCTTCTGCAGATGTCCACTACGGTTAGTTTCCAACTCAGTGGGCCCTCAGTATCCACTGGGGTTTGGTTCCAGGCCCTCCCATGGATACCAAAATCCATGGATGCTCAAGTCCCATTATATACAATGGCTTAGTAAAATGGCATCCCTTATATAAAACAGCAAAATCAAGGTTTTTTGTTTTTTTTTTAATATTTTTGAACTGTGGTTGGTTGAATCCATGGATACAGAATCCATGGATACAGGGGGATGACTATAGGCCAGGAGGTTTTTTGTTTGTTTGTTTGTTTTTGTTACACTTTACATATTTATGGTCCATTCTAAGCAGCTACTAAGAGTGCTTTGCTTTAATCCCAAACAGCTCTTCCAGATGCATTGGGTTATAACACTCATTGTCCCAGTCAGCGATGTGGGCTGGGAGTGATGGGAATTATACGGGTACTGAGGAAGGCTAGTCTAGGATAACAGATCATTTTAACTCATGGAAGCTTGTGTGAATCTGTCACCAGCAGTGTGCCTTGTAACAGGCTTCCTTAAAACTTCTGAACTTGGCAGAGTATGCTCTGGTGCACTTTTGATAGTATTAGGGAAACTAAAAGCAATGTTTTTCTTAATTGCAATAGCTCCATGTATTACCTTCCAGCTTGTACAGGGCTTGACTCTTTTCCACTTCTCTTTCACCTTTTCATGTATTTATTGAAGGCATTTTGATTGGCTTGTTGGGTAAAAAAAAGTCATGTAGCAGCTTCTGTACAGTTAGTAAAGGCAAGTCAGTCCCTGCCCACAGACTGACAAGCTGCAAAGCCATAATACAAAAGAAAATGGGGAGGAAAGAGGAGGGCTGAACAAGTCATCTTTCAACAAGTCTAGTGGAATGACTCTGCAGCCCAGCTCATTTCTCTATGCTGAAGCTTGTTTGTATGAAATTGAAGATGGAAATTTCCACCCTGAATAGGAATAATATGTCAGACACATTGGCGAGTGTCTGGAAACTTCTGTGCACATGACAGTATGTGCTTCCTGTTGCTATGTGTGAGAAGTTTCAGTGTAAAAGATTTTATCACCTCCCTCTCATAATAGTCTTCTGTCAGCTGGGGGGAATTCCATGCCTGGCTGAGGATGATGAAAGCTGTAGTTCAGCATGCCTGCAGGGGCACCAGATTTGGAAGAGCAAGGGTAGGTGGGTGGTATAAAAGGGCAAGGAAGACAGGGAGGGGGGATTGGTGTCTTTTCTCCATAGCATCCTGTAGTATAGGGACTGCCAAGTGGCAGCCCCTGAGCTGCATCTGTCCTCAAGCCATGGCCCCCAGCTGGTCCTGCTGCTAGCTCTTCTTTACAAGTGTGTTGCTTCTTGCCCAGCAGGAAACACCAGCGCCTGGGAAGAAACAGGAGGTGCTTCACGGTGTGCTTGCTGCGTGAGCAATGGTGGTTTAATCACTACTCTTGGTTTGGATAGCGTTTCCCAAGTGATTTAGTTCAAGAAGCAGTGTGCTCGTTCGTACACTGCTTCTTGCCCAATCTTCAGGTGCCACTCTTTGCAAAACGGTAGGCTAGCAAGTCTCAACTGTCATCTCTTCCCAACATAACTGCTTCCAAGTCAGGGTGGGGAACCACTGGCCTTCAAGGTGTTTTCCCCTATAACTCCCTACCCACTATGGCCACTAGTAAGCAGGTGTAATCCAAAACATCTGTCAGGCAAAGGGTCATTTCTTGGGGGAGTGATATTACTAGTAGTTTCTGACGAATTTCAGGAGGGGCTCAAGCCACTCTGCAACAAATGTGGGCAGTTGGAGAAGAGCCAGAGCCCAATTTTCCACCCTCAACCTTATCTCCTCAGGCTACACCTCCCAAGTGTGCCAAATCACCTTCTTTCCCTCCAAAATGGTGACCAGAAATGACATTGCATCACATCCTATCATTATTTTGAAGGGGAAATAGAAGGAAAAGAAGGTATTTGAGAAGGGGTTTGGGGTTCATAGAGGGTTTGGGGGATAAGGAAGGGGGTATTTGCATATCTGCACAAATGTGGGCAGCTTTGGATTGTCATTTTTGCTCCCAATTGTTTAGTAACCAAATGTTACTAAAAAAAAAAAAATGGGATGGTTTGGGGCTACAAATTGGGGACTGGACTTTCCCCACCTTTACCCTAGGATCATGAAACAGACCCTCCCTGCTCCAATAGTAGATTATTGGCATTGCTCTTCTGCTACTGCTCTCTGAGCACAAGCAGAAATGTGGAAGCTCCTGCAAGGTTTATCCAGGTGAAGCATTCCCATTCTTGAATGATCAGGTTGGGCAGATTTCTCTTCACCTCTTTCCTTCACTCCTCCTTGCAGATGTGGCCCGGCCAGATAAGATCTCAGGTGCTGACATTAACTCCATTTGCCAGGAGGTTAGTACTGTGTGTCTTTTGCAGTTTGGTTTCATTCCAGAAATTTGCTTGGCAGCAGGTCATCCTTGGTTGTATTTGTAGGCTTTGATTTCTCCTTCCCCATTGTAATCTGGTAACTTTGATGATTAGAATAATGAAAGAAATATTTGATGTGGGGAGGGAGGGAAACCTAAGCGAGAAACTGTGGTGAGCTATCCCTTATTTTAATGAAGTAAATGAGGGCTGGGGCTATGAACCAGGACTTCATAGGCTCAGATCTCACCTCTGCCAAAAACTGTTTAGTTGGACTTTGGGATATAACCTTCTCCTGTATCTTTGGTCCTAGCCCAGTGTAGTCTGCTCTGACTGGCAGTGGCTCCCCAATATCTTAGCAGAGATTTACCCCATCACTGACTGCAAGGGAGGGAATCCTCTTCCAGTCCAAATGTAGAATTCAATTTTAGAAAAATTCTTAGTGGTCGCATTCCAGTAGTGGGTATGTCCAAAGGAAAAAGTAGCATCAAAAGTTCCAGCATATTTTGGCTTAAGATTCTTACTGCCAGTCACTACACCTTAGGAGAGGCACTTCAGTCTTTTAGACTGCTGGAGGAGGGCACACAATTTGGGTCAAATTATAGTACCATGGGAAAGGGGATGGAGTCATCTGGAGAACTCCAGAGAGCTAAATTGGACACCACAGCCTCATGCTTCCCAGCCACAGTAATGCATTACCTGTTTTTGTTTGTTTGTTTGTTTTTTGTGGGTTTATGTTGCTGCTTTCCAGGATAAAAGGCAGTGTGTAACAGTTTTAGGGGAATACATCCTTGATCAATAATAGAGAATATACTTTGCTTCCAGATCATCCCAGGTTCAATGCTTGGCACCTTCATTTGCTAGAACAATAAAGATGAAGAAAAGAGCAAAATAAACGGGTTATAAGAACAATTTGTTTGAAATCACAGGTAGCCACTGCCAGTCAGATTAGATTAGAGTGGCAAGCCTGTTGCCCTTCAAATGTTGTTTGATTCCAGTTCCCATCAGTTCCAGTGAGTTTAAGCAAGCTGCCAGTGATATTGCGATTTGTAGTCCAATTTTGTCTGGAATGCTACAGGTTCCCGGTAGATTTGTATGCTGGAGACCAAACTTGGGATTTTTCTACATAGTTCTTGGCAGTAAACTGTGACCCCCTGCCCCAGGTTACAATGTGGGAGAATAAAGAAAACGTACTTCATGCTATTGTTGCATAAAAACACCAAGATAACATGCATGACTACATGGAAGCACTATTTCACCTGAATAATAATCATATCATCATCTGTATGTACTGTTATGCAGAAGGCCTTCATCTACCTATTTGTATTCTGAACTTTGTAAATATGTTCTTTCTTATATTCCTGAGCATGAGGTGTATTCCCTGCTTTTGAGGCCTTTAGTTCATCTTTTTTTCCTCCCCTTTTCCTCTCTTTTTAGGCTGGGATGCTTGCTGTCCGGGAAAACCGCTACATTGTTCTGGCCAAGGACTTTGAGAAGGCCTATAAGACTGTCATCAAGAAGGATGAACAGGAACATGAATTCTACAAATAAAGATGGGGAAAGCAGGACAGAGACTGGGCTTGTTGTCTCAGTCTTTGGGGTGGGTGGGTAGGTACATAGGTCAGGGCTTTTTGAGGGGGGGGGTATGTCTGGTGTCAGTGAGTGAAATTTATCCTGTGAATAAATTCTTACCCAGGACTTCAATTGCTTCCTTTTTCAGTATGGGTAGGAGAATAGTTTCTTTTTATTCCTACCATGGCTATGTTCGACCCAGTCCTGCATAGCTTCTGTTCCTGTATCTAATGGAGAGCAATACAGGTCAGCCCCTGTATCCATGGATTCAGTATCCATGGTATTACTTATCCACATCTGAAAAGCTATGTTCTCTCTAGGCATTTTTAGGTCCTCCAATGCAACTGACTCTATGGTCAACTTCTGGCGTTTGTCTCATTGAAAATAATAGGGTCCCCTATTATCCACGATTTCAGGTATCCACGTGTGTGTGTGTGTGTGTGTGTCTTGGAACGTTCCCCCCGTGGATATGGGGGTCAACCTGTAATTGAAATAGGCTGGAGAAACATACAATTTTAATACACTTTCCGTTGTCTCTGACCACTGGCCATGCTGGCAGGGGTTGATGGGAAATGGAGCCCAGCCTCTCTCCCTCCTTGCTCCAGTTCTACCACAATGAAAGGAAGTGTGTGCCTGAAGAAGGTCCAAGGTTCCAGTCTTGGTTTTTCCAATTAAAGAATCAGGAAACAGATGAAGGGAAAGATCCCTGTCTAGGGGTCTGGAGATCCAGTATGTTTGAGCAGATACCACAAGGCGTGATGGACAAATTAATCTTGTTTGTAAACTAGGACCTGAGATGGTTAGGAGCCATTGGTTAAAGTTGAAAGTTGCTATACCTGAAAAATGAGTGTAACTAGCTACCTATTTGACCCAGTGTCAAAAGATGCCAGTTACAGCCTTTACCTAATGCATGCAAATAAATGGTCTGTATACTTTTTTTCGAAGCCCAGTAAAGAGAATAATCTCTTTTGGGTGAATGTTTGGAAGCCAGGAAACTATCACTGAACACACCCTTTGTCTTCCAGTCTTTATTCTGATTTTTTTGTGGTAGTTTAGGATTTTGAGTAGGGTTCCATTTGAATTTCTTAATAAATGAGAAGATCACACATAGTGAAGTGGTCAGGTTATGTTACTTCTAGGATAGCTTTTTCTTGACAAATGTTTTTGGGGATGATGGGAGTCCTAACCAACTAACATGGCCAGTTATAGTCTGACACATCTAGAAGACACCAAATTCAAGAAGGCTTGCCTAGGTTGCGAAGGGCTTTAAAGCGCCAAACTACTCATGAAATGCCCTTTACAAGAGGTTTCATTCATAAAAATTCCAGTGTTATGAGTTCCCTCGGCACATCAGTGGTGGTGCAGGGGTAACTTTGTTCTGGGGTTTGAGATAGTGTAGAAAATGCTTTCAAAATACATGATTAAGGGCTAGAGAAGGTAAGGCAGGTCCTCTTTCCTCTCAGCTGTTTTGGATATTATTGTTTGAAAGTGGGTGGGAGGAGGTATGAAACCACAAATCTTTCTGCTTGGCCAAGACACTCCAGATGAAATCTTGGGAATCAGAAGCATCAGATACTAACCCATCTGAGTAGAATACACTCTAACTAAAATGGTGAAAGGTCTGGAAACCATGCCTTATGAGGAAAGACTTAGGGAGCTGGGTATGTTTAGTCTGGAAAAAAGATGGTTAAGGGGCGATATGATAGTATTTGAAGGGGTGTCACATTGAGGATGGAGCAAGCTTGTTTTCTGCTTGTCCAGAGACTAGAACGCGGCGCAATGGATGCAAGCTCCAGGAACAGAGGTTCCACCTCAACATTAGGAGGAACTTTCTGACAGTAAGAGCTGTTTGGCAGTGGAACACACTCCCTTGGAGCGTGGTAAGGTCTCCTTCCTTAGAGGTCTTTAAACAGAGGCTGGATGGCCACCTGTCAGGGATGCTTTGATTGTGATTTCCTGCATGACGGGGTTGGACTGGATGTCCCTCGTGGTCTCTTCCAACTGTACAATTCTATGATTCTGTGGTCATCCATGAAGAGTTACTTCATACTAAGCAGTCTGAGAACCAATTAAATAAGTCTGGAATGTATTTCTCTGGATTTAATGGAGGTTGAAGCATCTTGGAGAACTGGTGACACCTTGTGGTAAAAGCGTGTAGTTTACAGCTTCATTTTTGTCTCCCAAGAATTTTTGCTACAGGTATAACCCACCAGGTGACCTTGGCCAAGTCACACACTCTCAACCTTGGAGGAAGGCAAAGGCAAATCCTTTCTGACAAATCTTGCCAAGAAAATGGGGCTAGCAGCCTTAGTGGACCATAAACTGAACATGAGTCAGCAGTGTGATGCGGAAACTAAAAAAGCCAATGCGATTCTCAGCTGCATCAATCAGAGTATAGTGTCTAGATCAAGGGAAATAGTGCCATTCTATTCTGCTTTAGTCAGGCCTCACCTGGAATACTGTGTCCAGTTCTGGGCACCAAAATTCAAAAAGGATATGGACAAGCTGGTATGTGTCCAAAGGAGGGCAACCAAAATGGTGGGAGGTATGGAAGCCATGCCTTATGAGGAGCAGCTTAGGGAGATGGGTATGTTTAGCCTGGGGAAGAGAAGGTTAAGAGGGGACATGATAACCATGTTTAAATATTTGAAGGGATGTCATGCTGAGGATGGAGCAAGCTTGTTTTCTGCGGCTTCAGAGACAAAGACACAGAACAATGGGCTACAAAAAAAGATTCCATCTAAACATTAGGAAGAGCTTTCTGACAGCTGTTCGACAGTGGAATGAACTGCCTCCGAGTGTGTTAAAGTTTCCTTCTTTGGAGGTTTTTAAATAGGCTAGGAATGCTTTGATTGTTTATTCCTGCAGGGCAGGAGGTTGGATTGGATGGCCCTTGTGGTCTCTTCCAACTCTATGATTCTTCCACAAAACCGAAACAAAAGTACAGTATATAGGACTGGATTGGGCGGATTATTGACCAACACCCCCCCCTCAACAAACCACATTTTGACATTAACATTGTTTTATTGCATAGATATTTCACTAGTAGTTGTTATCATCATCATAATCATCGTTTTATTTAGCACCATCAATTTACAGTTGTTCTCTGGTTGCAAGGCTGCTTGGAAATGAAGTTCCACACTCAACATTGCCACACTCACCACACAACACAAGGCCTCCTGGGCTCGGCATCTCCGCTCACTTTTCCTTTCCCACCTTCTAGGCTCTTCTCTTGCACTCAGCACTCCTGCCTTCTGGGCTTCGGCTTTGGCATGCCTATGCAGTACTACCCAGAGTGGCCTGTGTTTCAACTAAGAAGGAATCTGGGATCTGTTGCTTCAACCCGCACAGCCGACCAGGAATTGTTTTAGTCCCTTCAATCCAGGATTTTCCTGGTTTTCTGGGACAAATGGCAACCCTATGTAAAAGCCATGCTGCATTAGACTCACTACATTGTTAACGCACTATTATTCCACTTTTAACTACTATGGCTGCCTCCTGTAGAATCCTGGGATTTGCAATTTAGGGAGGGGCATTTAGCATTCTCAGCCAGAGAGCTCTTAGGCCTTACTAACCTGCAAATCCCAGAATTCCACAGAAGGCAGCCACAGCAGTTAATGTGGAATAATTGCGCTATAACCGTGTACAGTTGTCCCTTCATATTTGCTGGGGTTTGGTTCCAGGACACCCACCCCCCCATGAATACCCAAATCTGTGAATACTCAAGTCCCATTATATGCAGTGGCATAGCAAAATGGTGTCCCCTATATAATGGCAAAATCAAGGTTTGCTTTTTGGATTATTATTTTTAAAGAATATTTTCAAGCCGTGAATTCTTAAATCCGAGAATGCCAAATCCATGGATCCAGAGGGACAACTGTAGTGTAATAATTGACCCAAAAGTGAAATCTAACCCAGCCTTTTGGAAACACTGGCCAACCAGTTACCTATAGGGATCCTGCTGGCAGTTCATGAGTGGAACTGTACCCTCCTGTCTTGCATTTCCTGGCAACTGATCCACAGAAGCATACAGCCTCTGATATTGGAAGTGATAACAGAGCCATCTAATTAGCCATTGTTCTCTCCAACAGTGACTTGCTCATTAGAGTGTTCCCCCTGTTATTTGCAAGCGCAGCATATACAGTACCTGTTGGGTTTTTACCATGAAAAGGGAAGGAAGTTGCACCCCACAGTGCCCACACTTTTACAAGGAGTCAGACTACACTGCTAAGTCTCAGCAGCTACTGAATGAGTCTGTCCCCACCCACACCTTGACACTCAATACTAAGAAATATCTTTCCTGCAGCCTCAGCCATGTGATTTTGGTATTGACAGCAACTATAGGGGACCAGTTATGTGGGTCAAAGACAGTACGGCTGGAGGATGGAGATTGACCTTTTCCATACCATCTCTCCAATTCCCTGTATACTATGGCAGTGGCTCTTAACCTTTTCTTTACCAGGGACCCTCTTTAAATATCTTTTGTTGCCGTAGCCCCTAAGACTTAATTCAAGATTTAAAACCCAAATAACAACAACAATATCTGATGATAAAAACAATACAGTTACACCATCCATTAAGCCTTCCCTAAGAGCACTGGAAGGGGGGGGGAGACTTTTCTTCTGCTTCTTCCTGCAAGTTTGTGGCTGGAGTGGATTGAATGGCAATGTGCAGGTCAAGTCAGCCAGCCAGACTTTGCCTTGGCTCCTGTCACGTGATCACTCCACTCAGGGCTGGTTTAAGGCACTAGTGGCGTCAGCATCCGCAGGGGCCCCATCATTGTGAGGGCCCCATAGTAACCCTCCTCCTGCAAAAACATTATTAGCAATAATCTGAATACTCTATACTGTGAATAGCTTAGGCTGAGTTAGGTTACATTGACCTGAGATAAACAGATGCCCCCCCCCAAATAAAGCATTTCAGGGGCCCCCAAAATTCCTTACACCGGTCCTGAGTGGCATCAGCATCCGCAGGGGGCCCCATCATTGTGGGGGCCCTGTGGTAACCCTCCTCCTGCCAAAACATTATTAGTAATAATCTGTATATCCTGTACTGTGAATAGCTTAGGCTGAATTAGGTTACATTGACCTGAGATAAACATATAGGGCCCCCCAAATAAAGCATTGCAGGGCCCCCCAAAATTCCTTAAACCAGTCCTGACTCCACTGCAGGGAGGAAGCAGGCCAAGTAGCCTTCAAGCCTTTGCGGACCCCCTGTGAGGACATTGTGGACCCCTGGGAGTCCCTGGACCACAGATTAAGAATCACGGTACTAGGGTAAATCATATGGATAAGCAGCTGTCTCTTCCAATAGTTTAAATAGCCACATTTTAATAACAAAATGGCTGGCCCTAGCATTAGACAAAGCAAACTAATTACCTCCAATGGTAGATGCTAGAAGGCAGCAACATGGTATATCACACACTTTCCCAGAGTCTCCTAGCCTAGCTTGCTGCCTTCACATGGAGTGATGGACACTGCCCCATCTGTGGCATTGGAGAAAGATTCAACAGCCAGGCCACTTGGAATGGGAAGGAGATGCCATCTTGTTCTTGGGTTTGGGCAGCAAAATGTATTGGGCTGGCCTTGGGTATGTATGAGTGGCCAAAGAGTATGCCCTGTTTTCTTCAGCCTAACGCTACAGGAGACCTCAGTGGTGTGGGTTGGCATGATTCCAGCATGACATGTGGCCCGTAGCTCATGGATGTCTGATAAGCTCTGAGGCAAATCTCAGCCCATGTTTGCTTTGGGTTTATTGGATTGCAAAGCAAACAGGGCTCCTTCTTCATGTTTTTTATGGACCAGAAGGAGGCACGTGCCAAACAGAAGTGTGGCCAAGTTCTTCCTTTTCACTCTGCTCGTTCACCTCTTTCCTCCAGCTGCCCCATAATTCAGATATTAATAAAAACAGGAGTTTCATGGCTTGTGGGCAAAAAATGTCATTGGATAACAGGTGTCTGATCTATTGTAGCTGCGATATGCATTGTCAGGCTGCTCTAGTTGCTTATTAGCTTTGCTGCTCTGATGCCACAGAAGTGCTTGGTAGGCTAACTGCTATTGATGTAAATTAATAGGGAACATTTTCAACCATTGTCTGTTGGTGCCTCTGAATCCTCATCGATCCCTTAAAAAATACTGAACTTTACAAAGATTTAGTGTTTATCTGGTTTCCTTTTTTCCTATTCATTCCCTTTCCATGGGTAACACATCTAAATACCCTGAAGGCACCAGTTCCCATCTGATCTTGGAAGCTAAGCAGGGTTAGGCCTGGTTAGTACCTAGACAGGGAACCTCAGAGAAATATCAGGTGCTGTAGGGTGTATTTCAGAGGAAGGCAATGGCAAGCTACCTCTGAATATTCCTAAGAAAACCCTATGAAATTCATGAGGTCACGATATGTCTTGAAGGCACATAGGCATACACAATGCATCTATTCACTTGTAAACCTTCAGTCAGGAAATGTGTTTTTCATCTTTGTTCAGCAACTGCTGTTGAGTACAATAATAATTACTCCTCATAATTACCATCAATAATAGAAATGACTGCCTATACACCATGCATTTCAAATGACAGTGAGTTATTGCAAAAATGGGGTAGTAATTAGAGCCTGCCAATGGAAAGCAGTTTGGTTCAGAGAGACATACTTTCTGTGTATAAAGCTTGGTTGAGCAAAAAAACAAAAAACAAAAAAAACAGGCAGTTATAGCCTTTGGGTAAGGGAGCCCTAATTGGGTTGACTTTCATCTCTGTCTCTGCAGCAGTCCCTGGAGATGACTTGAATCTCCTGCCAGTCTCAATAACCCTCCAGATCCCTGGAGTCTCCCCTCTGCACTTGCCTTAGTCAAGGAAACATCTGGAAAAACAGAACTTGGAAAAGTTGCTTTGGAGGGCTACAGTGGCCAGAATCCCCAGCCTGCATAGCAGTTCTGCAAGACATTAATTATCAGGCCATGTCTCCATCCAGCTCTGAGGCTGATGGAAGGAAATCATGGCTGCAGATCAATTGGTGCCCATCTAGTCTCCACTTAGAAACTTCTTAACAGAGCATTCACTGCCTTCCAGGGGAGACTTTTCTGTACTCAAACTGCTTGTACTAGCCAAAAGTTCTCAATGTTTAATAGAAATCCCATTTAATTTAATCTGAACTCATCAATTCAGGTCCTACCATTTAGAACAGAAATGGGAATGTGTGACCTCCAGATATGCTTGAACTACAACTCCCAGCATTCCTCCCCATTGCATGTCCCCCAACTGTTCCAATTTAGCAGGAACAGTGCAGATTAATCTCCTGCTGTCCCACTTTTTTCAGCTGTTTTTAGATTGTCCCAGTTTTTCTCTCCTCCTTCCACCTTTCCCTTTTGTCCTCCACTTACTTCACTTGCTGCAAACTGAGTCCAAAGTGGAAAAGTAGTTTGGACTCAATTAACTCAGCAGGGGATGAGAGGAGAGGAGCAGGGCAGAACCTTGCACTTCCCAGTAGGCTCAGGGAAAAGCAAACTGCTGCAGCCTCTCCTAGTTTGCGAGGGAGGAGAAGAGTGGGTAGAAGAGTGCCATTTCTTGTAGACTCAGATAAAAGCAAACCCTTGCAGTCTCTCCTAGCTTGTGCATTCTTCCTCATTAATAACTTTTGCTATTTTGAGAACACTCCAGTGTTGCTTGGCCACACTTGTCCTGGCTTTCATCTGTGAAATGTTGTAAGGTATGTCATTGGCCCTGGCATCTTGTATTGCTAAGTGTTGTAGTCCATCATCCAGAGAACCACAACTTGCCACCGTTGTGTAAGAACAAGATAAAACAATTTAGTTTCATTGTCAATGCACCAATTGCTTCAAATAGCTGAAGATGGCAACCACCTTGTCTCCAAGACCATTTTCCATCGTCCCTCATGAGATTTAGTTTTCAGGCCTTCCACCTTCTTTGTTGGCCAAACCTGGATACATTTGGCCTCCTACTCTCATTGATATGGAATTAGCTCTCTCTCTAGCTCTCTCTCTCTCTGGCTTTTCTTTGCAAACGGAGATTCAGGAAGGACTCATCCCATGCTTTCTGTAACCGCACTGATGACTAAAAAGGCCAATCTGAGATAAACAAGTCTGGTTGCAGAAAGCACAGCAGAAGTTCTTCTTGGGTGATGTTTCCAGGTTGTGATTCTTTCTGCATTGTCATTTCTCTTCAAGACTTGTTCGACGTGAGTTCTCAAATAAGGCTGCAGCATTGTGGATGGTGTGTCTCCATGCCTCCCGATGTGAGACCAGGGCAGATCATTGTTGGTGATCAATTTGGCCGAGCCTGAGATGTTGTTTCAGGGAGTCCTTGTATTGCTTTTTGGAGCACCCCTCTCACGCTGACCCGTGGCGAGTTCACTGTAGAGTACTATTTTTGGGAGGTGATGGTCCTCCATCCTAGAAACGTGCCCTGCCCAGCGCAGCTGTGTTCTCAATATCATGGCCTCAATGCTGGTGATCCCTGCTTACTCAAGGACAGCAACATTCGTCACATAGACAGTCCAGTGTATATTTAGGATTGTGCATATACAGCACTGATGAAAGTGTTCAAGGAGTCGTAAGTGGTGGCGATAGGTGACCCATGTTTCAGACCTGTAAAGGAGAATAGACAATACAATGGCTCTATACACATTGAGTTTTGTGCTTCATCTCAGGTGTTTATTACTCCAGACTCTTTTGTAAAGTATTCCAAATGCGCTATATGCCTTTGCTAATCTGTAATTGATCTCTTTGTCAATCCTGGCATCTGAGGAGATGATGCTCCCCAAGTAGGTGAACTGCTGAACAGACTTAAGCACAGATTTGCCTACGGCAATGTGGGGATGGTGGTGTTCATCCTATGGTGCAGGCTGGTAAAAAACTTCTGTTTTCTTAAGGTTGACTTCCAGCCCAAATAGCTCTGCAGCTGTTGCAAAGCAGGATGTTAGGCGCTGCAGAGCTGCTTCTGTGTGGGCAACAAGGGCAGCAGCAGCAGCAGCAAAGAGCAGCTCATGAACTAGATAGTTTAGAGTCTTAGGGAGAGCCCTCAGATGGCTTAAGTTAAACAAGCTACCATCAATATGGTAATGTATATAGATGCCATCTTCTTTTTATGCAAAGGCACATTAGTGGCTAGCATTAATTAGTTGCAATCCTATTTTATTTCATAATATAATATACTTTAATCCTTCTCATATATATGGTGGCTGTGCTTGATGGGAATTATATTCCAACACATCTGGAGGGCACCACCTTGTAGAGGACTGGCAGGAGCCCTGGTGGCACAGTGGTTAAATGCCAGTACTGCAAGCCACAATGTTACGAGTTTGATCCCAGAGGGCTCCAAGGTTGACTCAGCCTTCCATCCTACTGTAGGTTGGTAAAAGGAGTACCCAGCTTGTTGGAGGCAATTAGCTAAACATTGTAAACCGCTTAGGGAGTGCTTTAGCATTGATAAGCAGTATATAAATATCAATGCTATTGATATTGCTATATACGAAAAGGCAGAATAATTACTCCTAGAAACTGACATCAAAAGGATTAAATTACAGAAAACGTTGCAGCAGTATAATTGAGTCATCACCAATAAATTTCAAGATGACACAATTTGTATTTTCCCATCCAGTGTCTTGCAAACAAACCTAAAATCTTATAAAAACAAGTCACTCCTCAATGGGTTTTTTTCTAGCATGAATGTAGTTTGTTAGCTGAAGCAATTTTGCAGTATTGCTGTGTCTTTTTAGGTCATTCAATTATCAAGGGAACAATTTACTCATTTCCCTTTAAAGGGAGTTGATAGTTTTGCTGTTCACAGCATCTTTTCGGTAACTGGCACATCAATACTCATAACCTTCCAGATGAATAAGTAAAAAAAAACCTCACAAAAGATGCCAACAGTGCTATATCACAATGCTATACCCAGTGATATTTGTAAGATTCCAAGATAATTTCCATTTGAGAGTCTTTAATCTGGAGGCAGATCTGATAGACATACATCTATAACTTGCAAATCTGCAAGTCCACAAACATTTTCTGAACACTTTTGGTTAGCCTAAAAATAATATTATATGTGAATTTTGCATTTGTTTAAAATGTCCAAGATTTTGCACTACTGAATCAAATTAGCACACTTGAGGGAAACATGCATAGGATCATATGCATACATGCAAATTAAATCCCATCATCATCATCACTTGAACCTGTGCTATTTTCAATGTTTTGTGTCTTTTTAAAAACAGATTGTGTCAAACTGTACAAATTAGTTGTTAATGTTGCCTCAAGCTGTTTTTGTTAAGTGCTAAATACTGAGGGTTTTGTGAATCATTGTGAATAATTTACTCATGAGGAAGCATTGTATGTTGGTGACTATAGCTATTTTGGTTGTGTAAAATATTATATACTTTGGATATAGCAAATTATATATTAGCACAAGAAGTGGACATATTTGTAATTGAAATAAATTAATATTTTCTGTAAAAATTATAAAAGTATATCATATGTAATTAATTTGTTAACACCCTACTGTTGGTAATACTCTACTTAGTTTGAATAAATGTAATATTATATAGTGAAAAAAACAAGTACAAGATTACAAATTTTAAAAAGTATCCTTTATTATAACATTAGAGCAATATAAATAAGTTACAAAGTATTATATTACAACAAATTGTTAACTCCCAGTATTGCATTGATTTTTAAAAACAGAAACATCCTTTATATCAAGTCAGCGTAATTGTTCATCTGGCCTAGCATTGTATTCTGAGCAGCAGGTAGTTTCTGAGGGCAGTCAGTCTCAGCACAGCACCCTCCAGATGTTTTGGATGTCAACTCCCATCATCCCCCACCATCACAGGATGATGAGAGTTGACATCCAAAACATCTAGAGGGTGCCAGGTCAGGGAAGACTACTCTTAGGGGTTGTCCAAGCGGCGAAAAAACTCCTCGCAGAATGTGAAGAGAATCCTACCTGTCCTAGTGGTACTCCGTGTGATTTTGCCACATTGTGAAGGAGGAGGGAAAACGGGCAAAAACCTCACGAGAATAGCTTTCACATTTTTTCCTGTTTCTTTTTAAAAACAGTGAGGGGTTGCGCATTCCTGCTCGTTAGGACAAGTGAGTCAATTTGATTCGCTTGCCCAAAGGAGAGGAAGCGCAAATCTGACTGACTGGATGAGCACAAGGAGGCAGGGCTTGCTAACAAGGCAAGCACCCGCTGCTGCCATGTTTGATTTTTGCCTTAGCGCGTTAAGCACTAAAGCAAGAAAATGTGGTGTTCTTTTTTTGTTTTTCCTTTGGAGCTCAGTTGAAAAATTGCTCAAATCACACCTTGGACATCGTTTTGAAAGGGGAAAAAATGATCAGTGGCAGCAAATTAAGGTAAGTGCAAACATGAGTAAATTACTCATGGCCACTATGTTTACTAGTGGGCATGCAAAGCTTAAGGAGGCAGAAAAACCATTAGGGCAGAGGCAGCTGCTGCAAAATGTCATTAGTGGGAGGAATTCCTTTTTTGATGGGCTTGTATAGACAAGCCCTTAGAGTCTTTGGCACAGGTCTTTCACATCACCTACTCCTTGAACCTTTGAACTGGAGATGTCAGAGACTGAACCAAAGGCTTTTTTGCTTGGAAGACACGGTCCCTACTGTTAAGCCAGCCTCTTTCAATCTGGTGCTCTCCAAGTGTTTTCAGCTTCAACTCCCAAAAGCCCCAGATACCAGGGCTAATGGGGAGGATTGTAAAAGTAGTACTGTAGTTTTTATATAGGGAGCGGTTAAATGCCAGTACTGCAAGCCACAACGTTGTTCATTTTATTTATTTATTTATTTATACCCCACTCTTCAGCCACAAGGCTATCAGAGTGGCTTACAAACTATTTTAAGCTATAGCAATTTACACATTTACACTGCATTAAGCATTTTCCAATGTGTGTTAGCAGGTTGGCTCAGCCTTCCATCCTTCTGTAGGTCAGTAAAATGAGTACCCAGCTTGTTGGCGGCAATTAGCTAAAAAAAAAATGTAAACCGCTTAGGGAGTCACTGATTAGCGGCATATAAATAACAATGCTATTGCTATAGTAGTCCAAAGAAGAGTGCCACGCAGTAAGGTATGGGTTACTCCCTACCCTTATCTGATTTTCTCTTATTTATCAGTCTGCAATTCCCACATTTCACCTGGTGTCTCTTTGCCTGCATTCTTCAGAATTTGCCAATAGGTGTGCCCAACAGCTGCCAATTAGCATTGTAAATAGCACATTCAGAATGAATGTTTCTGTTATTGTTCTCATGTAGGCATATATGTGTGGGGGTTTTATTTTTGAAATTCAAATTGAAACTGAATTGTACTGATACTTGAGTACTGTATATTTTTATATACAGGTAAGTTATGAAAGAAATTTGTTGAAATAAGTGTTGTTGCAAATAAATACAGTTGTCCCTTCATATTCTCTGGGGTTTGGTTTCAGGACCCCCGTGGATACCAAAATCCGTGAATACTCAAGTCCCATTATATGCAATGGCATAGCAAAATGGTGTTCTTTATATAAGATGGCAAAATTAAAGTTTGCTTTTGGGATTATTATTATTTTAAGAATCTCTCTCTCTCTTTGGCTTTTCTTCGCAAACAAAGATTCAGGAAGGACTCATCCCATGCTTTCTGCAAGCGTGCTGATGACTAAAAAGGCCAATCCGAGATAAACAAGTCCGGTTGCAGAAAGCACAGCAGAAGGTCTCCTTCAGTGATGTTTCTGGGTTGTGATTCTTTCTGCGTTGTAATTTCTCTTCAAGACTTGTTCAGCGTGAGTTCTCAAATAAGGCTGCAGCATTGTGGATAGTGTGTCTCCATGCCTCCCGATGAGAGGCCAGGGCGGACCATTGATCAATTTGGCCAAACCTGAGATGTTGTTTCAGGGAGTCCTTGTATTGTTTTTTGGAGCACCCTTTAATATTTTCAACTTAATACATACATGTGATAGGAGATTTGATTTCCAAGTTGTATTTTGTCTAATAAACCAGTCAATTACATTTAATTGGTGGTAGTACAGTTGTTACTCCATATCCACGAATTTAAGTATTCACAGCTAGAAAACTGGCCAAATAGCAGTGTTGATGCTGCTATTGAAAAGGCCCTGTCCTGCCTCTTAAGTCAACAATGGGGTCTAAACGGTGAAAATACTCCTCATAGAATTCAAGGAAAATGTCTCTTCGTTTCAGTGGGATCCTGCATAATTTCACTGTATTCGGAAGCTTTCCCCAATTTAAAAAAAAAAAACAGTAGAGGAAATGTGATGCAAATTGATGTGATACTCCTGATATGAGCAGAAGTGGGAAGATGACTGGACAAACATGCATGGGGGGCAGAGCTTGCTGGCAAGGCAGGTGCTTAGAACCACCATTTTGGATTTTCACTGTAGCGATCATGTGCTATTGCGAGAAAATAGCCTTGTTTGTTTGTTTCTTTGTTAAAGTGGAAGATCTCATGTCTGCACCATGGATTTTTTTTTAAACTGTTTGGTGCTGGCAACTCAAGGTAAATAAAAATACAGTACAAGTACAGAACGACCTTTGTATCTACTGATTCATTATCCACTGATTCAATTATCCATGGGACACAAACCAGCACAACTATGATAGAGTCTTCAGAGAAAATATGTCCTCTCTAACCATTTTCTAGGTCCTCTAAGTCAACTCTATGGTATTTTAAACTGGAAATTCTATTATTTTCAATGGTATTTGCTATTATCCATGGTTTTTGGTATCCACGGGACCCTCAGAACCAATTCTCAGCGGATATGGGGGTCCTACTGTAATTCAGTTGTGCCTGCCATTTTGATTCACAGGCATGCCTGTTGGAACAGAGAAAGTGGATAGCTTTGCATGCCTGCAATCTTAAAAACAACAATTGAGACAAGTAAAAGCTGCTGTGAATTGACATTTTATTGCTTCGTATAGAGAAGCCCTATGATGAAAGCGCTGTCTACGCACAATCCTAAATATACACTGGACTGACTAAATATACACTGGACTGAATGTTACTGTCCTTGAGCAAGCAGGGATCACCAGCATTGAGGCCATGATATTGAGAACGCAGCTGTGCTGGGCAGCGCACATTTCTAGGATGGAGGACCATCGCCTCCCAAAAATACTACTCTATGGCGAACTCGCCACGGGTCAGCGTTAGAGGGGCGCTCCAAAAAAGCGATACAAAGACTCCCTGAAACATCTCAGGCTCGGCCAAATTGATCACCAACAGTGGTCCGCCCTGGCCTCACATCGGGAGGCATGGAGACGCACTATCCACAATGCTGCAGCCTTATTTGAGAACTCACACCGAACAAGTCTTGTGTTGGACTGAATGGCCCTCGTGGTCTCTTCCAACTCTGCAATTCTGTGATTCTATGATTCTGCTGTGCTTTCTGCAACCGGACTTGTTTATCTCGGATTGGCCTTTTTAGTCATCAGCGCGCTTGCAGAAAGCTCGGGATGAGTCCTTCCTGAATCTTTGTTTGCGAGGAAAAGCCAAAGAGAGAGATGATGATGAAGGCAAAGGGGGAAAAGTCTCCAAAAACAAACACAGTGAGAGAAGATGGCTCTTGAAGTAGCCTGGACCCAAAATCATTTAGGGCAGAGATAGGTGGCCCTCTCACCTGTAGATAAAATTTGGTCCACAAGTGTTGTCTATCCTGAGCATGGAAGCTCAAGATATGGAAACACTAATACTAACTTATTAACTTTAAATTGTGTCAGGAGTTTGATTTGTTAATATCAAAATGATAAGAGCAATTCACAAACCAAATTTCTTAATTAACTTAATACTTAACTTGTTAAACTGTTACATTGTTAAAAGTGAAATGTTTTTGCCGTTTTGCAGTGATGGGACAGAAAACAAATATTGAAGGGTATCCTAGGCAGCTTGTGGTAGTGGCCTTTGCCATGAAGCCTGGGCAGCATATATCTGTGTGGAGAGGATAGGATTTGTATTTTGTAAATCAAAATCTTGTCATTGGAGTGTTGAGAAAATGTGGCATCCTGATGAAAATGTTGAGGGCTAAGGATCTGTAGCAAGTGAATTGCAGTTCTGTTTTTAATTTCACATTTTACAAAACTCTGTGTTTTGGAAAGAGTCCTGCTACTACCACCAGGAAATGAATCAGAAAGTATGTGTGTATGTGTTGGGAAAATCCACCCATAATTTAAAATGTGCCTCTTAAGTCAGGAACGCCTTAGGAAGGGACACACCCACAGCTGATCAACTACACATTGCAAAACATGGCTGGTTGCACACTGGCAATTATATGAGTACAGTACTGTACTTGCTAATTCAGGGGTTGAGAATCTCTGGGACTCCAGATGTTTTAGACTTCAATTCCCAGAAGCCCCATCAGCCTGACCAATAATGAAGGGTTATGGGACTTGTTGAAAACACCTGGAGAAACCAAAGTTTCCTGGCTCTATGCTAGTCCAAGTATTTTTGAATCAGGATTCCGCCTGCAAATAAGGCATCTTCTGAACCTAAGGCAGTTACAATTAATTATCCTTTAAAGAATCAGTGCTAGAAGCAATGCTTCTTTAAAAGGAAAGGCAGTTGCAAGATAAAGCAATCATACTTCATGCAGAATGTCCAAATTTCTTTTCAAACTAAAAAAAAAAAAAAAAGGAAATAGGAGAGAGGTGTTCAAAGTTTGGTTTAGAATGGCTGATTCTGAATTCTTAAAAGTTTTGTTGATGTATTTGTTTACATAGTGACATTCATGGCAGGTCTGGACTGGGAAAGGACAGGGGAGGGGCACCTTGTTCCAAAAAGGGGGGTAAGTCTCCATCCTGCTTGGCCCATAAGTTGGCATTTGCACCATTTAAAAAGTGTTATGTTAAAAATGTGATGTAAAGTAAATCATATAATTGCTACTGTCAGTACTTTCTGTAACTAAATTCATGTTGACCTTATAATCAACATCCTGACCTTCGGCCATATGCACTCTGCATGGAATCTAAGTTTATATTTCATGTATTTGAGGAAGTGATTGGAGCCCTTGAAAACTAATGTTGTAATGCAGGGTGGGAATCATGTGGCCTTCCAGCTGTTCTTGGATTGCAACTCCCAGCATTCCTCACTATAGGCTGTGCTGGCTATGGCTGCTGGGACCTGCAGTCCAACAACACATGAAGGAATTCATGAGTCCCACCCCTTGTTATAATGATTCCTGCCTGCCTGCCAACCCTACATTTTATGAATTGTGGCTGTCTCTTACTGCTGTTTTGAAAACCTAGCAACCCTACACCCGCCCCTTTGGAAAATCAATTTACAAGATATAAGAGGACAGATCCCAGTCTCTGAAAAATTATGGTTACAATTACAGTAGTCACAGAAGAGACAGTGGCAGAAGGTAGGGGAAATGGAGTTGGGAAAATAGTTATTTCATGTACATCAGGTGGCCCTCCAGCTGTCGTACTACATTTCCCATCAGCCCCAGCCAGAATAACCAGTAGTGAAGGATGATGGGCATTGCAGTCCAACAACATCTGGACAGCAACATTTACCTTCCCCTGTTTACACCAACCTAGGCTTAGTTCCAGGAGTGTATGGAGACTTAGGGAGGCAGTGTGGTATACTGGTTTGAGTGTTAGTCTTAGGGGTTGTCTATATGGAGAAAATACTCTTCATAGAATTTGAGAATATGATTTGTTTTAATGAGACCCCCCGATCAATCCACCATATTCAGAAGGAGGGGGGGGGCAAAACTGCCAAATTCTCTGCAGAAAAAGCCTTCATTTTTTATTTTATTTAGTTATTTATACCCCGCTTTTCAGCCACAAGGCTATCAGAGCGGCTTACAAATTGTTTTAAGCAATAGCTATTTACACATCTACACTGCATTAAACAGTTTCCAGTGTGTGTTAGCCCCTGTCCCTGGGTGGAGCCCACCCGCATGTGTTGAGCCCCGATTCCAGTGTTTTTCAGGACTGGCAGCCAGACTATCTACCTCTAGGGTTTCTTCCCTCCTGCCGAAGTTGTAAAGGTGCTTGTGGACCTCAATAGCCTCTCTGTGCATTCTAACATGACAGCTATTCATGGTTTTTCCTGTATTTAAAAAAAAAATCCAAAGGAAATGTACATTCCTACTCGCTGGGACAACCGATTTGTTTTGCTGCACATTCTGAATAAAAGTGGAAGTAGAAAGCTGATTGGTCAGACGTGTGCAGGGGGTGGAAGTTGCTGGCAAGGCAACTACCCCGAACTGCCATATTGGATTTTTGCCGTAGCGATTGTGCGGTAAGACGAAAAAACAGCTTCACCCCTATTTATTTAAGAAGAATATCACACTTCTGCACCTTGGATTTCCTGGCAACTGGTGACAATAAAAACATGAGTAATTCACTCGCGCCCACCATCTTGATTCGCAGGTATGCCCATTTGAACAATTAATGCAGATCTTGCAAAAAAATTGTTGAGACAAATGAAAGCTGCTGCGAATTGGCATTAGTGCGCATCAATCCACATTTTATAACCTCATATAGACAATCTCCTAGGACTCTTGGAGACCAGGATTCGAATCCCTACTCAGCCATGGAAACTGACTGAGTGACCTTGAGCAAGTCACATTCCCTTAACCTCAGAGTTAGGCAATGACCAACTTCCTCTAAACAAACCTTGCCAAGCAAAATCTAGGATTTGTTGTTGTTAACTGCTGTCACATGGACTCCAACTTAAGGTTTATGGTGAGTGGACCCTCTGAATGAGAGACCTCTAAGTCACTCCCAGTCAGGCCCCACAGAACCTAGGATAGAGTTGTCTTAAGTCGGTGCATTGTAACAACAGGCCCATGATAACAACCTAGAGATAACAACAGTGCATTCATGCCTAGACCTGGCTGCTGAGAAGTCTGATTGAATTCAATGGGACTTACTCCCAAGTCAGCTCTGCAATCTGAAACCCACTGTCCCAGGAATAAGCAGCTCAGAACACCAAAACTTATTCCTGAGGAGCCAGGCATTAAACTCCCTCTGTGTGTATAGAAGGGAGGCATAAGGAGGAGTTAAACATCCCTCCATTCCACCTCCTATCCTGGCAGAGGGTTAGTAGTTCCCGGCATTAGAGATTCCTAGATTTCACTCACGTCAGTCCAAACTTCCGTTTGGCTCCTGCGCAATACGGAAGCCTCCAGCCAGAGTCAGTTTTGTTTTTGAAATGCAACTGAACAATAAACTATTTTCAACCCGTGCTGATGGATTTTTAATGCGAAGTACAGTATGCCCTTTCCAAGTGCCGTAGTGTGAACACCTTGCCCCCCCTTTCCTCCTACCCACTTGTCGGAACAACAGCACCCATAATGTGAACATGAGACTGAAGGGAATTAAACACTTAAACACACACACACACTTCCAACCAAAATTCAAAGTTCGGGCAAAGAAATCACAGTAAGAGGCAAATTCTCCCAGACTCCTCAATTTCAATTCTGATCCCTTTCCTGTTCAAACACAAATGCAGAGACTCCTCCAGAGCTGGCTGTGTATATGCCCGGAAGCTGGATTCCCACGCAAGAATCCTGTTTCCCCTCTTCCTTCCCCTTGATTCTCCCCCAAAAGGCCAAACCTCCTTCCCTCCTAGACACCCTCAAATATTGGGATAGTGCTGGCTCCATGATCCCCTGGGCCCATAACTTCCCTCCCCAGTGCTATTTTTCCCCGGGGCTTAAACTAGGAATAGCCTATTCACTCCCCTCCTAAATCCACTGATCCAGAAAGGTGAAGCTGAGTGAGGTTGGGTCCTGATTCCTGTTGGAAAACTCATGCCAATAAGGAGCTGGGAATAAGGCACCCACTTCAGTCTTGTTCCAGCAAGGAACCCCAAGAGAATAGAGCCTGTGATCCTCATCCTTTCCCAGCTTCCCTTTCCCTAATCATTTTTTGTGGGGGGAGAGGCATGGGGGGAAAGGGGAGCCCAGTAGTCCCCCAAAGTGTAGGCTTTTCCCTGCCTCCCTTTCCCTAATCCTTTTTTTTTGGGGGGGGGAGAGGAGGGGGGAGGGAAGGGGAGCCCAGCAGGTTTTTTTGGGGGGGTGGAGAGGAGGGGGAGGGAAGGGGAGCCCAGCAGTTTTTTGGGGGGAGAGGAGGCGGTGGGGGGAGGGAAGGAGAGCCCAGCAGTTTTTTGGGGGGGGGGGAAGGGGAGCCCAGCAGGTTTTTTGGGGGGGAAGGAGGTGATGGGGGGAGGTAAGGGGAGCCCAGCAGATTTTTTGGGGGGGGTGGAGAGGAGGGGGGAGAGAAGAGGAGTCCAGCAGTTTTTTTGGTGGGGGGAGAGGAGGCATTGGGGAAGGGAAAGGGAGCCCAGCATTTTTTTTAGGGGGGGAGAGGAGGGGGGAGGGAAGGGGAGCCCAGCAGTATTTTGGGGGGCGGGGAGACTAGATGGGGGGCGGGGGGCAGGGGAGCCCAGCAGATTTTTTTATTGGGGGAAGAGGAGGTGGAGGGGAAAGGGGAGCCTAGTAGGTTTTTTTTTTTTTGCGGGGGAGGGAAAGGAAGCGGTGGAGGGGAAAGGGGAGCCCAGCAATTTTTTAAGGGGGGAGGCGGTGGGGGGGGAGGGTAGCCCAGCATGTTTTTTGGGGGGGGAAGGGAAAAAAGGGGAGTCCAGCAGTTTTCGGGGGGGGGAAGGAGGCGGTGGAGGGGGGGAAGGGGAGCCCAGCAGTCCCCCAAACTGGGCTGGCAGTGCTTCTGCCCCCTCCCCACCCGTGTGGATTCCTGCTCCAGCTCCTGCCGTGGTGCTGGTGGTGCTGCTGGTGCTGCCGGAGCTTCCACCGGGAGGGGGGTCGCGTGGAACAAAAGGGGCGGCCGCCGCCGAGGAAGAAGGAGGGCGGGAGAGGGAGAGGGAGGGCGGGAGGGAAGGAGGGGAGCGATCGCGGGAGGGCCCTCTCGCTCCTTCTTCCTCTTCCTCCGCGCGCCGGGCAGCAGCCAGGGCCGCCGGCCGGGAGGACCACCGTCGCCAGCCCGCTCTCCCTCCTTCGCTCCCGGCCGGGCGGGGAAAGAAAGGGAGGCAAGCAGCGCCCGTCCGCCCGGGCTATGTTCGAGTAAGGAGAGCACCGCGCGGGGAAGGGGGGGGGCTTGGCTGGGAATGGCGCTGGGGAGGACAGCGGGGACCGAGGAGCCATCGGAGGGTTGGGAAAGGGACCCCCAAGGGCCATCTAGTCCAACCCCCTAGGAGGAGACAATGACATTTATTCATTTATTGGGGGAGGGTGCAAATTGGGATGGTGGTTTTGGAGAGGGGGTGGCTGAATGCGCCAAGGGAAGGTGGCTCCTTTTTTTTGGCGCGGTGGGGATTAGGGTTGGAGTGGGGGAGATCTGGGGCTGTGAAGGCAAAAAAAGGGGGTGAGGGTGGGAGATAGTGGGAAATATCCGTCACCCACACCCCCTCCTGAAAGACCCCATTGCCTCGTTCCGAGTGGGGTTGATCTCGCCTAGCCTCGGCTGGCTCGGACTCCAGCCGATCCGAGCTGGTCATCTTGGTCAGCTGAGAGAGCAAGGATGGCTGGATGGAGGGCTGGATGGTTGGACAAAGGATTGGCCGGAAGGGGAGGAGGAGGAGGGGATGGAGGGAAGGATGGAGGCAAAGAAGGAGAGCCGAGGAGGAAGAGGCTGCATTTCAAAGTCGGGGTCTTGGAAATGGATCTTGGGTATTTTTGTGTGGGTGGTGGTGGTTGTTTATTAATTGCTGATTCTGCTCTCCTGGGCTGAAGGGAGAGAAGCCTTTTTGGCTAAGCCCCGGAAGGGGTTGAAGAAAGCACCCTGTGGAGCCCTGTCTGTGTTTTCACGCTCCCCTTCCACCACCTCTTGATGGATGGGTTAGGATGGGGAGAGATTTTTTTTCCAACCCAGTTGCATCCTAAACGCCTGGCTGCTTCGATTCCACTCATCTCTTCCTCTTCCACTCCCCCGATCTCCCACCTGGGGCCCACAGGTGCGCGTGGGGCATCGGCTGGGACAACAAGTGCTTCGCTTGGGGAGGTGGCGGCGTGGTCGTCTGCCCAGCGCCATCATTGAGGAAGCCTTTGTTCTGTGTGGGTCTGTGTGTGTGTGTCTGTCTGTGTCCACGTGGCCCTCCACATATGTGTGTGTGTGTGTAGGAACAGGAGTCTTTGGAGTTTCTCCTGCTCCATCTCATTTTCTCCAGCTCTTGACCTTCTGTCCTCCATCCCCAGGTCTGGCCATCTCTTCTAAAGGTGCAGGATTGGAGAGGAGATCTTGCATACCTATCCCTCATTTCTTTTTCTCCATGTGGCTGGGTTGCTGAGGAGGAAGAGTGGGTGGACAGACGTTTGCAAAGGTGTAGCATCCCTGCAGGATAAAAGCTGCTTTGGGGGATTCTGGGAGCTGTAGTCCAAATAGTCACTTCCCCAAGATAATTAAAAGACCTATCACATTACCCTGTTCTAGTGCTATTATTCCATTTTAACTGCTATGGCTGCCTCCTCCTGTGGAATCCTGGGATTTGCAATTTAGGGAGAGGCATTTAGAACCTCTCCGCCAAAGAGCTCTTAGGCTTCACTAAACTACAAACCCCAGAATTCCACAGGAGGCAGCCAGAGCAGTTAAAGTGGAATAATAGAACTAGAACAGTGTAGTGATTTGAGACTTTATTACACAGCACTCTTATAGTGCTATTATTCCACTTTAACTGCTCTGACTGCCTCCTGTGGAATCCTGGGATTTGCAGTTTAGGGAGGGGCATTTAGGATTTGCAGTTTAGGGAGAAGCATTTTGCTTTCTCAGCTATGGAGCTCTTAGGCTTCACTAAACTACAAACCCCAGAACTCCACAGGAGGCAGCCATAGCAGTTAAAGTGAATAATAGCACTGTAACAGTGTAGTGTGATAAAGATTACAGAGTGCTGATAGCCCTTAGGAAAGGCTTAGCATCCCAGGGGGAGAGAGAAAAACTGCCTGAGGAATTCTGGGAGTTGTTGTCCAAAAAAGTAATTTTTCCAAGGTCTGGTTAGAAAACATATTCACTGGGCTGTGTTGACCTTTTTTTGGTCCTCTGTATGGGTGTATAAACTCACGGCTGTGGTGGCAGACACGTGTATTTCTGCCTTGTGATTAAATAGGATCGCCTGATATCTGTTCTTTACACCAGGGAGGCATTTGTCAGTGTAAAAGCAAGAAGCACTACTACCGTAGTTTTTTCTATCATGGGCTTTCAGTGAGGACCTTTTAATTTGAATATATAAGTTTGTGGAGCAATATATAAGTTTGTAGATGTTCTGTGTGTAATTTTTCAAGTTTCTTAATTTATTTGCCTGCAGTTAAAAGTGTTGGAAGGGCAGGGGGAGGGGAGAGAGAGAGAGAGAGACCAAAAAAATTATGACTGCAGAGGTTCAGGCATGCAATTAATTGGTGTTTTAAAAGTAGAAAGTATTGATCTTATTATAGTACACTATTTCAAGATTCGAAAGACTAATCTCCTGATATTGAATATCTCAGGATCAGAAGGCTGGTGAAGGGGGGGAGACACCTAGTCTTATCTTTGACCTCCATGCAAGTTCCTCAACACACTGAGTTCATCATCCATGTGATTCATACCGCTGATCCACAACAAAGAAGAGTGTGGGATATCTGAAGACCAGATAGTAGCAGATTACTTAAGAAAATGGGCCAGCTGGCCCTATCTTTAGGCACAGTGAGGCAGTTGCCTTAGCTGACAGATGCTGGGGAGGAAGGATAAGTGTTGGAGGGGAGCCTGCGCTGGACCCACTGAAGCCAGCCTGATGCACATCAGTGCAGTGCAAGATGGTGTCCCTGTGTCATTCAGCTGGTAGTCCAGTTGGCTTCTGTACACTTTGCTTCAGGGAGCAGAATATCTTGGGCCAATCCTGTATGTGAGCCAAGTGTTCATGGGCGAGGAGAAAAGGAAAATTACACCATACCACAATCTGTAGCTAATCTGATTTGTGTTGTGAAAAGCTTATTTCCCAGTGGAGAGACCTCAGAGTATCCTCAAGATCTCTTTGTTAGCTCCACCCACTCACTCCTGGTAGGCAGGTAATAAAAAATTACACCATACCATGATCTGTAGCTAATCTGATCTGTGTTGTGAAAAGCTTATTTTTTTCTGATTCCCAATTAATGAATTGGATCCTGGACATGAAAACAGACAGCTTGTCTACACTATTAAAAACCTCAAATCCTCCTGCAAATTCTCCCGAATCTGCAGCAATCAGGCCACACTACACACATCCTTTCCCCTGAATCTGGGGCAATCAGGCCACATGATGCATGGCCCAGATCTGGGGCATTTGGGGGGTATTTTACCTCGATGCAGAGTTTTTAGGATTTGGGGCTTTCTCTGGATTTTCTTCCGCCGCTGCCATCACCACCATTTTAAAGCTTAGGAGGCAAGTTCCCGGCTGAAGGGAGAGGTTTTCTCCCTTCCCTTGGCTTGGCTGCACTGCCCCTGCCCACTCTAAGCACACCCATCCCTTGCTTCAAGCACTTCTTCTGTCATTTGCTTCAAGTGCCTCTTCCTGCAACAGGCGAGCAGGAGAGCAGGTGGAGGCAGTGCTGCTGAGCCAGGGCAAGGGATAAAACCTCTCCCTTTGGCTGGGAACTTGCCTCCTGGGCTTTAAAATGGTTGCTCCTGGCAGGCGGCAGCAGTGAATGGCGGGAGTGGTGAACGAAGCTCTGCAGGGACAGTGAAGGCAAGTACCCGATGTCCCTGTGGAGAATAAATTCTGAACAGGGCTTCAGGGCGAATGCAGGGGCATGAGGAAAGTCAGGCACTGAGGTTCATTTTCTGCATCAGAGCAAAGGATAGGCCTCTCCTCCCTGTGAATAAATGTATTTTCTGTAATATTGGTAAGTCATTTGTATGCTGGAAAACACAAGGTAGATTTTTAAATTTTTTAAATACAACTCCCAGCTTGGCCTAGCCAGTATGGGGGATTCTGAAGTTGAGGTTAAAAAAAAAATCTTGCTTTTCCAAGTTTTGCAGTTAACAACACAAACCTGGGAGCCTGAAGACAATCCAGTTACAGGATAGCCATAGTTGAAACATGGGGCATTCCTGTCTTTTTTGTACAGTAATATGTGAAACAGCCCCGACTTCCAGAAGAAGGAACCATTTGAAATGCTGATCTGTTTCTCCTATTGTTGTCCCCCCTCTGTAGTGTTCTAAAGGCAGCCTCCCAGTCCAAGATTTCCCAGAGTCTAGGGTGGGCAAGAACTTCATATTTTAATCAGCACTTAGAAAAGCTGCTTTGTGAAAATGCAAGCCTCTAGTGAACCACCACTGAGGCTCCAGATTAAAAATGTTTGGAAATATCACCCATTATGTGAACAGCTGGATAAGGCCACAGGGTCCTTCATTCCTAAATTCTGCCCCAGTTGTGTGATTGTGTGTGAACTGATGTAGTTTAGGTCTCTTTCACATTACACACTTAATAGGACTTCGATCCCACTTTAACTTCCATAGCTCCATCTCTTTAAATCCTGGGTTTGTAGTTTTATGAGGTACTGTATTTAGAATTCTCTACCAGAGACCATTGGTACCTCACCAAAATTACAAATCCCAGGATTCTGTGGAATGGAGCCACAACAGAGAAAGTGGGATAAAAGTGCTATTTCTGGTATAGCGTGAAAGGGACCATAGCCATGTGTGAACCTACTTATTCATGTAGCCATAATATTTAAAAACATAGGAAGCTGATCCTGTGAATTATACAGAATTAGTATTTCAGTCTTCTGTCCAGTGCTGATTCTATGGGATAGACCTACATGGTTGTGCCTTGTGCATATGGTCAAGTTATGGGTATGCTCTTCTCCTTGCATGGGAGCTATGCATTGTCAATGGGCTCGTGTGTGGCTGAGGTAGTGTAAACAGGAGCTCTTGGAGCAAGGCCACCATGCGACATTTGGTTGCTTCACACATAGACGCCTCATGAGGTTAACAGTGATTTCCAGAAAGTTTGCCACATTGCCAGAGGTGCACACAATTTGAGAGCTGTACTCCTGTATCCCTTTGTGAGTGATCTTGGCCTGCTTCTCTTGGATCATCAGTGGTCACTATCTTGTACATGACTGACTCTGGACTTGGGCAGAGCTTGGAAATGGTTTCAGTAGACCTTGCAAAGGTAGCTAGCTTTTTTTATTTGGACTACAATAAAAAGCTTTGTGGCACCTTAAAGACTTAATGAGTTTTATTTGTCATAAGATTTCATGGTCTACTTTTGATCTAACCCTTCATAGAATCATAGAGAAGAGACCACAAGGGCCATCCAGTCCAACCCCCTGCCATGCAGGAATAAACAATCAAAGCATTCCTGACAGATGGCCATCAAAGCTCTTATTTAAAAACCGCCAAAGAAGGAGACTCCACCACACTCCCAGGCAGTGCATCCCACTGCTGAACAGCTCTTACTGTCAGGAAGTTCTTCCTAATGTTTAGATGGAATCTCTTTTCCTGTAGTTTGAGTCCATTGCTCTGTGTCCCAATCTCTGGAGCAGCAGAAAACAAGCAGGGATTTGTAGTTTGTTGTGGCACCAGAGTGCTCTGACAGAGAAGGCTATATATCTCACAAGACTACAAATCCCAGAATTCCATAGCATCCTCAGTATGACATCCTCAGTATGACATCCCTTCAGATATTTAAACATGGCTATCATGTCCCCTCTTAACTTTCTTTTCTCCAGGCTAAACATACCCAGCTCCCTAAGCTGCTCCTCATAGGGCATGGCTTACAGACCTTCCACCATTTTGGTTGCCCTCCTCTGGACACGTTCCAGCTTGTCAATATCCTTCTTAAATTATAGTGCCCAGAACTGGACACAGTATTCCAGGTGAGGTCTGACTAAAGCAGAAAACTTCATCTGATCCCATTCATCATATGCACCAACCCCATTTCCCTTAGATTCACTGCATCATATGAAATGGGCTGCAGTTCATGAAACTTGTTAGGCTC
Source organism: Gambelia wislizenii (assembly GCA_030847615.1). Classification (NCBI taxonomy): domain Eukaryota; kingdom Metazoa; phylum Chordata; class Lepidosauria; order Squamata; family Crotaphytidae; genus Gambelia; species Gambelia wislizenii. The sequence goes on along the minus strand of JAUMIR010000010.1, from coordinate 27,317,312 downwards.
TATGCTGTTTGTGCTATAAGAAGCTAGAATGTTTACTACTCTTTGAAATTTTTCTGGCTGCAAGGGTCTTCCAGCTAGCATGGGCATTGGCTGGGGGATTCTGGGAGTTAATGGTCCAATCCCTCTCGCCCCAACATCTTTCCTAGCTCTGGTTTTGAGAGCTTCCCACCACTTCAAGAGTCCCAGTAATGATATGTCTGTGGGGAGGAGTATAGTCCCTGTTTATTTATGTTCCATGTAGTACTAAGCAGATCCTAGGGAGCACCATACCTCCCACTGCCCAGCCTTTTTAGCATCTGGCTAGCATCCTGTCCATCTGGCCTATGGTTTTCTGCTATTGCAACAGCCCTGATCTGCGTCCCTAGCCACCCACCTGCGGGTGCTGAACTGTCAATCTTGGTTTGTTAGCCTTTGGAGTTCCTGTAATATGGCCCCACCATCTGCTGAAGGTCTAGCCTTGCCCTCCCTCTGGATTTACCACAGAGTGGGACCATGTGGTCCTTTACTGACAGGAGACAAGGCTGGGGAACTAGGTTGCTCAATGGCACCACAAGGTCAGCCCCAGGGAGAGCAGCTTCAGAACATTAGCATTTCATTAGCAGAGGCTGCTGGGAGAGATGAGGCAGGAGAGACTATTTCTACAAATAATCTCACTGCCTGTCCTCTGTCTGTCCAGAGTGCTTCTCTGACCTCTAATTTAGTCATTCCCCCCACACACATTTTAACACTTGAAAGGAATGACACTTCACAGGGGATGTCAAAGTTGGCACCCCATGTTATGAATGGGAAAGAAGGAAAGAAATTGAGGCCAGCAGTTGGAAGCACAACCATCAAAGGTGGAGCAAGGAGAATTTCCTGCCCAGAGATCAATGTTATTAACTCTTCTCATAGGTATAATTCACTGTTAATGTTTGTCTGTAACAGAAGACACTTTTTTTTTAATCAACATGTGTTCTTTTTTGCTTTCACTTTCTCTGTTTCCCCCCTTCTTTTCTGTACTTTTCAAAACAGAAGCGTGGCTCCAGTTGTGAATGTTCTTGGTTTGCAATGGGTGGCTATTTCCTTATTAATTGATTGATTGATTATTTCAATGTCCATCCTGCCCTTCATTTGAAAAAAAAATCCAAGGATAGATAACAAAAATAGGAAAATATCCAACTACAGAATCATCATTCTGGAAAGAGCTCATATGAAAAGGTATGAGGTACAGTTGTCCCTCCGTATCCATGGATTTGGTATCGATGGATTTATATATTCACGCCTTCAAAATATTATTTAAAAAATAATAATCCAAAAAGCAAAGCTTTTATTTTGCCATCTTATATAAGGGACACCATTTTGCTATGCCATTGCATATAATGGGACTTAAGTATTCATGGATTTTGGTATCCACGGGGGTCCTGGAACCAAACCCCAGTGAATATGAAGGGACAACTGTATAAATTAAAATACTCGTAATTATCATCGTCAACAACAAAACACGCATGCATACACACCTTGAATACTTTGCTTTCTGTAATTTGATCAGTGTGGGTATTTCTTGCAACACTGTGTCACAACCGTTCAGCACTAATGTTGTGTTGATAGTTGCTGTGGACAATTCACTACTGGGCAAGAACTTTCTATTTAGCTGGGCTGGTCCTATGACGACACACAGGCAGTTGGCCATTTGAATCATACTCAGGCCTCATCTGCTCTGCTGAAATAATCCAGTTCAATACCACTTTAACTGCCATGGCTCAATGCTATGGAATCCTGGGATTTGTAGTTTGTTGTGGCACCAGAGTGCTCTGACAGAGAAGGCTATATATCTCACAAGACTACAAATCCCAGAATTCCATAGCATTGAGCCATGGCAGTTTAAGCAGTATCAAACTGGATTATTTCTGCAGTGCAGATGCAGCCTCAGAGTCTTAACAGCTTTGTAGAGGCCACCAGTGCTTGAATTCTGCTGCAATAAGGTCTTCAGATCCTATAGCAGGGTTGATCCTATAGCAAGATTGTGCAAAATGTGACCCATGACCCTGGTCCTTTTCGTAGCTGCCTGCACACCCCTGAAGCCCCTGTACAGTTACCCAAAATGCTCCTTGGAAAATTCCAAGAAAATATCGAGCTTCTAATATGTTGGGGATATTAGCAGCAACTCGACTTTAGCTATGCGAAAGGGGGTAACAAGGGGACCTTGAAACCTATGTCTACCAGTAATAATCTGGATGGAATACATACACATTTAAAATTAAGTATGGTTTTTATTAAGAAGTTCAAAAATAACACCAAACACACACACATTCACCCAGAAAAAGCATTCACACAAGGCTATAGAAAGAAACAGCAGGAAAGCTTGGGATAGAGGGTTGCAAGAGGGTTTTGCTGGGGTAATACAACCTGTCCTGTAGTCAGTCTGGCAGAGTGGATGGAGGAAACTGGGTGACCACACAGAGGGGCATAGGGTCCCCTAGAAATGGAACTGTGCACAAATAAGGCATATTTTGGGGTTGATATTTATACCTCCAAATACACCTGAGGGGATTGGTTGCTTCATGGGTGGAAACAATGAATTCCATGAGCCTTCATGGATTGCACAATGAGTTTTCTGGTCTTGACAAAAGATGAGAAAGATGCTAAATTTGTTTCTTAATGTCCAGTGATTGGATTTTAACAGCTTTGAGCAACTTCTTTAAAGTTGGGAGTTGAGGAGAGGAAATTTCACAATCAGCAAATACAAAAGGGTTTCTCCCATCTATTATCTCCCCTTTTTATGTGGAATGTGTCTTCTTTTGGCCCTTCAGTCCCAGGACTTCCTGGTAAGACAGGGCACTCAAATGACGTTTTGAGACCATCCTGTCTTTTACCCTTGTAAAAGGCCACAATAGTGAACCAAAATTCTGCCAGTTTCTGAGGCCTGTAAAAATGGGGTGCAGGGCAATGCTAACATTCCAGAAGTGGGGTGCCTTGGAAGTGGCGTACAAGCTTGGGCTTAACAGTACCCCACAAATTTTTAAAATTGCCCCAAATATGTCAGATATGCTTGGTTTACCCATACAACCCTCCCAAACCTGATCTCCCCCAAAAGCTGAGAAAATAAGCTTAAGCTGAAACCAAAAGTGATGTCACATCATCTCCAAGTTGCTGAAAAATACACCTATGCAGATCCTCAGAGGGGGATGGGGGGTGAAAATTGACCCCCAGCACAATTTTACTTCTCTGCCCTACAGGAACCCAAAGGGGGCACCTTTGTGCGCCCTTTGAGGCAGCAGAATAGGACTTTGTGGACCAGATATAAATAGATAGAAAAAAGATGTGGACGAATGCTAAAACCAATAAAATGAATTCATCCCCGGCAGGGCTAACCAGTATCTGTATCCGCATTAGGACTTCCACACTTCCTTTCTTCCCCCGTTGCCAGCTTTTCAGCCTTAACTGATGCCCTTGGCCTGCTCTTGGGCTGAATGTCTCTTCCTATTCTGCAGCGGGCTTCTAGCTGTGGCTGTTAGCTGTAATCCACATTCTACTCTATTGTAGATGGTCAGCCAAAACACTGAGAAGGGGGTTGATATGAGGCAGGTCAGTCAGCCTCCTGTATGCATGGGCTCTGCATCCAGTCATGACTTGAAAATATACAGGGGGCAAATTCTAAAAAACAAACCTTGCTGTTTGCCGTTTCATATAAGGGATGCCATTTTAATGGAATTCATGTAGCAACCTAGCATGCTGGATTGTTTACTGAGTAGAGAAAGTTAGGTTGTGTGTAACAGGTCCATAGGTAATTTCCTGTTTGTAATAAGAGAAGTTTACAATGTGTCTTCCAGTGCGGAGTTTTTCCTTTGAAGTCTTTGTCTGGGAGATACGTTGCCATTGTGTATAATGGGATTTGAGCATCCACAGATTTTGCGGATACTGAGAGCCCACTGTACCATCCCAAACCTGATACCCTCCATTTGATTGGGACTATATCTCATATCAGGCCCAGCTGACATGTTCAGTAGTGAAGGATCATGGGTGGTGAAGTCCAAAACATCTGAAAAGCACTAGATTGTGAAAGGATAGCAAGAAGAGGGGGGGGGGACATTTATTTTTAGATGACCCAGAGATGGTGGAAGAATTCCATATTCCCTTTCATATGCTCAACAATTGCATGAGTCCTTCCAAAATCCATAGTCTAAAGCCAAAGTAGAATGCAGAGATCAACTGGCCTATGTTATAGAAGAATGGTTTAAGGTTCCTCCTGCATCTGTGGCCTTCCAGATGTTTTGCACTACAAGTCCCATAATCTCTTACCATTGGCCAGGCTGGCTGGGGCTTCTGGGAGTTGAAGTCACAATACCTGGAAGAGGACCAAAGTTTCAGAACCCTGCTTTGTGAGATCATTCACATGTTACCTTTGTTTAGATTACATGGAATATTTATTGAGGGTTTACCTAACTGAGGATGGAATAAATACGGTATATGGTTGCAAATGTATGTACTAGATAGTATATAAACTCCCTCCCTGGCCCCCTGCTGTACTCTTTATGTTGCCAAGTTTGCTGACTAATAAATGTGCTGTGATGTTTTGTTTTATTTATTTATTTATTTATTTATTTATTTATACCCCGCTCTTCAGCCACAAGGCTATCAGAGCGGCTTACAAATTGTTTTTTAAGCAATAGCTATTTACACATCTACACTGCATTAGACAGTTTCCAATGTGTGTTAGCTAATTGCCCCCACAAGCTGGGTGGGTACTCAATTTACCGACCTACGAAAGGATGGAAGGCTGAGTGAACCTTGGAGCCGGCTGGAATCGAACTTGCGACGTGGTGGCTTGCAGTACTGGCATTTAACCACTGTGCCACCAGGGTTCTCTCTTTTGCTTGTCATCCAGCACTGCGGTCTTGCCTTATTGTCCCAAGTGACTAAGGTCCCTTTCACACTACACAATTACAGTTGTCCCTTCATATTCACTGGGGTTTGGCTCCAGGACCCCCATGGATACCAAAATCCATGAATATTCAAGTCCCATTATATGCAATGGCATAGCAAAATGGTGCTCCTTGTATAAGATGGCAAAATCAAGGTTTGCTTTTTAGATTATTTTTTCAAAAATATTTTCAAGCTGTGAATAGCAAATCTGTGGAGACGGAGGGACAACTGTTTAGTGCTGTGATTCCACTTTAAATGCATGGCAACATCTTATGGAATCCTGTGTTTTAAACTGTAGTTTGAGGAGGCATTAGAGCTCTCTGGAAGATAATGCTAATACCCCTCCCTGCACTGTGAATCCCACAATTCCATATAATGTTGCCATGGTGCTTAAAGTGGAATCTCATAATTGTGTAGTGTGGAAGGGCCCCCAAGTTCACTTTCCCAGCAGTTACAGCTTTTCAATTGCCGTTCTTTCCTGAGACTGTATAAAGACGATGGTTCAGATGACAATTCTATCATATTTACTTGGTAGTTAAATTTCATTTAAAACAGATTTGCTGAATGGTTGCTGAAACTGTATGATTATATGGAAATAGACAGATTGACATGTATGTTAAAAGGTAAATTGTGGGAGAAAATTAAAATGGAATGGGGCCCATTGATAAATTACAGGCAAAAGGACTGGGAGATAAGCCTATAATTGGCTTGATCTAAGTTACAAAATATCTCAAGTGAATAATATGAATAATATTTATATTTAAAATTTAAAGAAATAATAGATGTAGAAACAATATAGAAGATTATGGTATAACATAAAACCAGATTGTAAGATATTATGAATAGAAAGAATCTGATTGAAATCATGAATCAACAGACAGAAAAGAGTCCAGGAAGTTAAAGAATGTGGTTGTAATGGATGTAGAGTTGTTGTTTTGTTTAGTTGTGCAGGGTTTTTTGTTAACTTGATTTTGTCTGCAGTCCTTGTTTGTTTAATGTTTGTATGATTTTAAATTATCTTAAATAAACTTTTAAAAAAACAGATTTGCCTCTGAATAGATTTGGATAGGTTTGCATTCTTAAGCTCACCAAGTTCCACTTAGAGCTTTCCCCAAGTTGCCAAAGAGAATGAATGTCTCCATAGGTGTGCAAATAATATCCATGGAAAATTGGCTTTCACTTTGGTGTGCTTTAGAGCTGTATGGTGAACAGCATCCTGGTGAAAGACAGCAGCATGTTATTGTTTTGCCACTGAGCTTTAGGATTGACACTGTGGATGGGCGGTTGCCAGACAGATATTTATGCTGGTGTCTACTTTTTCCTGCCATGATTTCCAGAATCCTTGAGCCAGGATGGTTACTGCCCACATTGGCTGAGGATACAAATAAGTAACTTTTCCAAACTTGTGCTGAGCTATCCTGTAGCATTCTCTGAGGGAGGGGTGATGCGGGTCCTTTACATCTGGGTTTCGTCAGTCACCGCCCAGGTGTAGCAGGAAGTTACATCAAGCCTCTTCATATTCAAATTTCTTTGTCTTCATCTCCTCCATCCTGGAGCCACGAGGCCAGTTCTAACTTCCTGCTTCGCCCAGTAGGTAGCTGAGAAATCTCCTCTGTCCTTTACATCTGCTTTTACCTTAATCCTTTAATTCTTTTTCTCTCTAATCTCTTGCCTTACTCTCTAGACACTGATCAGTGCTAGAGACGCCTTTCTGCGCCTTTTGAATTTCCCGCCTTTTAAAAAAAAAAACAAAAAAAAACCCTCCTTCCTCCTAGCGTCCGGGACTTCCTCCTCTCCCTTTCTCTGCCTTTTTCTTTACTGTGGGCTAGCATGCAAGCCCAGGAAGACCCCTCGTCGGCGGGAACCGGCTCCGGAGCGGTCGGGGATGCGGCCTCCGACCACGGCCGCTCCGGACCGACGGCCATCGCCGGATCGGGAGCCGCGGTCGCCATTGCTGCCGCTGCCGGCTCCCTGCCGGGCGTCCCCCAGAGGGACGCGGCCCGGAGGGCCCACCAGGCCATCACGGCCGGGAAGGCCTCGGAGGGCCAGGCGGCTCTCAAGCCGCGGAAGAGACCGGCGCAGCAGAAGAAGAAGCCGGCGCCTGAAGACTCCACCGGGGCCGCGATCTCTCCTCCGCCCCTCTGGAGTGCTTGGCATGCTCCGGGACCCTGCTGCCAGACATGGACGGGGGTAGGAGCCCCCACCAAGGTAACGGGGACCCTTGGGGGGAGCGAGGAAGAGCCGCCCTTGCCCCCACGTATCGTGCCCTCCCTCCTCTTGGGGACGGCGCGCTTCTTACCACCATGGAGGCCAAGCGGGGCACAGGAGGGAAAGGGGGGATCCGGGGAACCACTGTCCCCCATGGAAACTGCTCCATCCATCACCATTGCCGCGGGAGGGGGGGATCCACCGAGTGGCGCCGAACCCCCGCCTGAGACAGGTGCTTCTGCGGAAGGGGGCCCAACTCCAGTCCAGTTGAGCACCCCCCAAGAAGTTTCAAGCGCCGAGGGGAGGACACAATCCGTAAACCCCCAAGCCCCCCCTCCTCAGCCCCAGACAACGCAGGCTGCGGCTCCCCACATCCTGCCCTCCCAACCCGCCACCCTGCAAGTCCAAGCCCCACTCCATCAGGCCCAGCAGCCTGGCCCGCTACAGGTCCTGCCCCAGCAGGGGCCAGCCAGCCAGGCCCAGCAGCCAGTGGCACTCCAGGCCTTCCCTCAACAAGGGCTGGTCAACCAGGCCACGGGCACAGGTAGCCAGGCCCCGGCCTATTTCCTACCTGCTCCCCACCCTCATCCTATCCAACCCGCAGGGTTCCAGGCCCCAGCCTACCAGGCCCCGGCCTACCAGGCCCCGGCCTACCAGGCCCAGGGTTTTCAGGCCCCTATGGTCCTCAATAGTGCGAGCCACCACGGGATCCCAGTGTTCTTTGATCCCTCGAGCGGGGAGGAATCAGATATTGAGTGGGTTGCTGCTCAGGCGCCCAAGGTCAAGGAGAATGGGCCCTTGCAACAGGGCGGACGAAAGAGGCGTAAAGGCGCCATCAAGGCGGCCTTAGATCTCCTCTCGAAGGCCTTGCTTTCAGACGATGACCTGTCTGACGGGCACAACACTAGCACTGCAGCCTTGGGGGCTCCTCCCAAGGACCGGAGCAGCAGCGCGCAGCAACGCCAGTCTAAGGGCCCGGGCAAGGCGAAAGCTAAAACTAAGCACATCGAAGTCAGGACCGGCGCGCAAGAAGTTGGCGCCCCGGCCAAGAAGAGGAAGGAGCCACGTTCCGCCCATTCCTCCGAGGAGTCCTTGCCACCCTCGGATGAGGAGAACGCACTTTTGGATGTTGTCAGGGGTTCCAAGGCACACGACGATGCGCTAGGCTCAGGCAAGGAGGAAGGCGAAATCACTGATTCCGAGCAGGCGGACCCAGATCAATCGGACCGCCTCTTCCAAGGAGAGTGGTACATCCCTCTCCTTAACAAGATGATGACAACCCTAGAGATTACGCCCGGGGACACGGACCAGTCTCCGTCCACATCCTCGACTAACGAGAAGGTGGCAGCAGTTATGCGCACCTCTCGCCCGAAGAAGCCGGAGCTTCCCTTCCCAGAGACCTTTTGGTCCCTGGTAACCAACGAATGGGACAAACCGTCTATGGGAAGGCGGGGTACCACTGTAGCGCAGAAATACTACAACACCAGCCAACGCTTCCTTGATCTACTAAAGCCCCCGGTGGTTGACAATCCGGTCGCGTCTCTTGTTTCTCATTGTCTGGCTCCCAAAGAGGGGGAAGGCTCCCTCCGGGACCCAGACGAGAAGAGAACCGATGCAGCCATCAAGAAGGCCCACGATTCTGCAGCCTGCGGGGTCAGATCCACCTTGGCTATATCTCTTTTTTCTAGGGCGGCAATTGTTTGGCTGCAGGAGCTCATGGAGTTCCAGGAGCTCGACCCAAGTGACCTGCACAGGACCCTGCTCAGGTTCCTTCGTACTCTTTTCTTTATTGCAGACGCAGCGCAGGACGCGATGATCTTTTCTGCCCGCGCGATCGGAGCCCTCACCCTGGCCAGGAGGTCTGTGTGGCTAAAACACTGGCAAGTTGACACCCCAACCAGAGCTGCATTAGCATCGTCCGCGTTTAAGGGCCTCAAGTTGTTTGGGGAGGAAGCTCTGAAGGGCATCCTCGTCGAGACGAAGGACAAGAAGCTGGCTATGCCCTCTACGCTCAAGAAGCCTGACAAGAAGAGTGGCCGGCGCCCCTTCCAGTCCCCCCGTCCTTTTCGTCCCTCTAGGGGATTCGGAAAACAGCGAAACTACAACTCCTTTCGCCCACCCTGGGTTAGACCAAACTATGTCATCAGACAGAATACCGGATCACAGTCTAACGGCAACAGAAGGGGAGGCTCCAACTCGCAGCGCGGCGGCTCACGACAACAGGCCTGACTCGGGGTCGCCCCCAGTGGGCGGCCGTCTCAGTCTGTTCCTCGGGCCGTGGTTGAACTCGACAACGGACAGGTGGGTCATCTCAACGATCACCCACGGGTACAAAATCGAGTTCGATTCAAGGCCAAGGGGCAGATTCATCCCAGCCCCAATTCCCAGAGACTTAAAGAAGGCAAAAGACCTCGAAGTAGCCATAAAACACTTGAGGGACATAGCCGCCGTAGAGGAGGTACCAGCCTCTCAACGTTTCTCAGGGGTGTACTCCTTCTTCACAGTGCCCAAGAAGGACGGCAGTCAAAGGTCCATCTTGGACCTAAAACACACCAACAGACACATTACATACAGAAAGTTCCGTATGGAGACACTTGCTTCCATAAGGGAGGCGCTCCAACCAGGAGACTTCTTAGCCTCTCTCGACCTCTCAGATGCATATATGCACATCATGATCCACGAGGACAGCCGACAATATCTCCGCTTCGCCTTCGGGGATCAACACTTCCAGTTCAGGGCCCTCCCTTTTGGTCTGGCCTCAGCGCCAAGGGTCTTCACCAAGGTTCTGATCATCCTAATCGCCAATCTAAGGGCACAGGGAATACACCTATACCCATATCTGGACGATATTCTGCTCCGTGCATCCTCCTCGGACAAGGCAGGGAGAGACCTACAGACGACAATTCACTACCTGCAGGCTCACGGTTTCCTGGTAAACTTCAAGAAGAGCAACCTCTTTCCGGCCCGCAACATCGTCCACCTGGGAGTGGAAATAGACACTCTTCGCACCAAGATCACCCTGTCCAGGGAGCGACAGGAGGTCCTCTTACGGGAAGCCCGTGCAGTGCGTTCCCTAAGGAGGGTACCACTGTCCCTACTGGCCAGACTCCTCGGCCTTATGATCTCGGCCTTTGGGGTCATCCCGTGGGCGCGATTCCACTCCAGGCCCCTGCAGAACTTCCTGATGCCCTACCAAAAAGAGATTGCATTGAGGAAGTCCCCACTCCTCCTTCTTCCACAGCACGTGAAGGACTCTCTGGCCTGGTGGTCCCAGGCGACAACAATCGGCAGGGGATCTCTCTTCACCTCACCCCAAGCGATCCTGGTTACCTCCGACGCGAGTCTACGGGGCTGGGGGGCACATTGTCAGGGACAGCTGACACAGGGGGTTTGGAGCCCACAAGAAAAGACACACAGCATCAACTGGCTGGAACTACGCGCAGCTCGGTTGGCCCTGCAACACTTCACCCCAATCCTGGAAGGGCAACACGTCATGGTGATGACGGACAACACCACAGCCCGGTCGTACATAGCGAAACAAGGAGGTTCGAGATCCCGGTCCCTACAGCAGGAAGCGGACCTCATCTTCCTCTGGGCCGAAAGGACGGTGCAGTCTCTCACGGCTCAGTACCTACAAGGGGAACGCAATCAGCAAGCGGACTACCTGAGCAGGTACTCAGTTCTTCCTGGAGAATGGGAACTGAACGACAACGTATTTCACCAGCTCCAGGCCAAGTTCGGTCGACTGGAGGTGGACATGTTCGCAACAAGATCGAACGCCAAGCTGGACAGGTTCTTTTCCAGGTTCTATCACCACAACGCCGAAGGCACGGACGCCCTGCGATCCCCTTGGCCGTCCGGCCTCCTATACCTATTCCCCCCACTTCCCCTCATAGGGAAAGTCTGCCGGAAGATTCGCCAGGAGAAGGCACAAGTGGTCCTGATAGCACCTCACTGGCCCAGACGTCCCTGGTTCTCCGAGTTGACGAACATGAGCGTTCAGAACCACTGGCGTCTACCACAGAGACCCGACCTACTGAGTCAGGGACCGATCCTCCACCCAGATCCAAGCTGGTTGCAATTAACGGCATGGAGACTGAAAGGCAAGCCCTAAGGCAACACGGATATGAGGACTCAGTTATCAACACCCTTCTTTCCTCTAGGCGAGTTTCCACCAGGAGGATCTATGAAGCTACATGGCGAGCTTTCAGGAGATGGTGTGCCCTTCACCACCTAGACGCCGAAGGAGCGTCGGTGAAGCACATCTTGGCGTTCCTACAGAAAGGCCTCGAGGCGGGCCTGCGACCAAATACCTTGAAGAGACAGGTGGCCGCCTTGTCGGCCTTCCTCGCAGCACAGGACGGGAACCGCCTCTCATCGCATCCACATATCAGGCGTTTCCTGAGGGGTGCCTCGATAGTTTCACCCCCGGTGAGACACAGGTTCCCGTCGTGGAACCTCTCCCTAGTCCTCCGTCAACTCATGAAGCATCCTTTCGAACCGTTGCGCACAATTTCCCTTAGAACTCTCACCATCAAGGTTGCGTTCCTAGTGGCCATCACCTCAGCGCGGAGGGTGTCAGAGTTGGCCTCCCTGTCAGTAAGGGAACACCTATGCTCCTTTGACAAGGACATAGTGACCCTACATCCAGATCCGTCATTCAAACCAAAGGTCGTCTCCGAGTTCCATGTCTCACAGCCCTTGATTTTGCCCTCCTTCTGTCCCAACCCTTCGCACCCGAAGGAGAAGCTCTGGCATAACCTAGACGTCAGGAGGGCCTTGAAGATATATATCAGACGCACTGCTCCCATCAGACGCTGCGATGCTCTGTTTGTCTCCTTCTCTCAGTCAGCCATAGGGACCAGGGCGTCACAGAAGACCATTGCTTCCTGGATCAGGGCCTGTATCTTCGAAGCTTACGACTCAGCTAGGATCCCCAGGCCATCTGGGGTCACGGCTCACTCGACTAGGTCAGCCGCCACATCCGCGGTTTTCTCTACTAACGCTCCCCTGGTAGAAATCTGCAGGGCAGCGACCTGGAGCACACCGTCCACCTTCATCAGACACTATAAGGTGGACAAGTTCCGCTCCGCCGAGGCGAACTTCGGTCGGAGGGTGCTCCAGGAGGTGCTCAAAGACTGAGTCCGCCAATGCCGCAGTCACTCCCGCCCTATTTAGTCAGCTTGGGCACGTCCCAGATGTAAAGGACCCGCATCACCCCTCCCTCAGAGAATGCCACATTGGTTACTTACCGTGAAGGTGCATTCTTGAGGGAACGGGGTGATGCGGGTCCTTTCCCCGCCCAGTGACTGCGTACGTTTTTCCTTGCATAGCGGTATCCTTATTGCCTAGTTCTGTTTAATGCTATTTGACTTAATCGATTTCCTTAGTCCTTACAGGGCTTTGCTAGTCAGTGAACTGGCCTCGTGGCTCCAGGATGGAGGAGATGAAGACAAAGAAATTTGAATATGAAGAGGCTTGATGTAACTTCCTGCTACACCTGGGCGGTGACTGACGAAACCCAGATGTAAAGGACCCGCATCACCCCGTTCCCTCAAGAATGCACCTTCACGGTAAGTAACCAATGTGGCATTCTGTACCATGGTCTGTAGGTACTTTTGGGTAAGAATTTGGTTGTTTTCCCAGGGCAGGCTGTTTCACCCCTTAAATTATTTGATCATGGCTAAATGGCTGTTGAATGTGTGAACTGAGTCCAAATTCATTTTGAGATGACATTGTAAGGTATTACAGGTTGTGTCTCCCTTATCCAGAATTCCAAAATCCAAAATATTCCAAAATCCAAAGCTGTGTCAAACTGCATTATTTCTGCAGTGTGTCAGCAGCCATTGACTCCTAGTTTTTATATCTATGGTAATATATGCTATAAAGTCTTCCTTCCCTTACTTGACAATATCTCCCACTTATACATTCCTACTAATTTTCATATCCCACAGTTGATATCCCTCTTGTCCAATATTGATTGCTGTGCTGTTTGTACTGTTTTGCTATACAAAGGAATCAATAAGTTAATCTGGGGAAGTATTTGTGCCTTCAGCAGAGTCTGGGCCTATGGGTTCCAGATGAGGCCAAGCAATAGTTCACCAAAGAGGAAATAAGGGTCAGACAGCAGAAAGCCATTGACTTCCCACACACTACCCAGGGAACTTGGTACTTTGAATCGAAAACCAAGGACAAACAGGAAGTAGAGTGGGTGACTCTGCAGTGAAATGTTTTCAACAGGCTGAGTTCACATAGTTTGAAAAGTACTGGGTGCTTCTCTAGGGATTCTCTTTTGGTTTGCACACAGGCCATTACTTGTGATTTAGGTAAAGAAGTAAAAGATGCAGCTTCTTCTGACTTCTGTACAAACCAGGAATCTCCATCATGTTTTGATGATCAGTAATGTGGACTTGTAGGAGCCAGTGTGGTACAGTAGGACCCCTGTATCCACTGATTCATTTCCACTAATTCAGTTATCCGCGGGACACAAAACAGCACACCTACCATAGAGTCTTCCTAGAAAATGTGTCCTCTCTCACCATTTCCTAGGTCTTTCAAGGCAACTCTATAGTATTTTAAACAGGAAGTCCCATTATTTTCAATGACATTCATTATTATCCACGGTTTTCGGTATCCACCCCCACCCTCCTGAACCAATCCCCAGTGTATACGGGGGTCCTACTGTATAGTGGTTTGAGTATTGGGTGATGATTATGATGATGATCTTTTATTTCTATGGTGCCATTAATGTACATGGCACCTTATGAGAAAAAAAACAACGAAACAGTTTCCTGCTCTCAAGTTACAACTATGGAGACCAGGGTTTGAATCCCCGCTTGGCCATGAAAAGCCATTGGGTGACCTTGGGCAAGTCACACACTCTCAGCTTCAGAAAGCCCAGTGATAGGTTAATCTTAGGGTCGCCATAAGCCAGAAATGACTTGAAGGCACACAACAACAACAAGTGTGGATTGTGCCATTTTAGGTTGGGGTTTTTTTTGGGGGGGGGCACATTCTCCCATGCCAGGGATGAGGACTATGGAGTCCTCCAGTGCTATCAGTTCTAGCCAACATGGTGCTGAGAAATTATAGTAGTTGCAGTCCAGCAACAGCCATCCATGGCTGATAGAAACAATTCATTGCCGTTAGAAAGCTAGCACATCAGGAAGCAAGGCTTTCACCAGCCTTTTCTCTGGCATACTATATTTTTACATGCAGAGGATTTTGACAGTCAGGAAAATTAAAATATGCCATCCCATGCACATTAAAAAAGCATAATGAACCACTATCATCACAATTATAATCTGATACAAAAATATAATCAATTCTTGAATAAGTCTTATGGACCATTGAAAAGTATGTATACAGTATTTCCTTTCATCTCCCTTTACCAATCTCCACACATCTTTCGACCCCTTTTTGTATCAAAAAATTTGATTGATAAAATCATAAATTCAGAGATAGAAAATATAAAAGTAACAGACCATGCCTTGGTCAATGTGGAGACTATAATGAAGAGAGATTATGAACAGGTGAAAAGGTGGAGGTTGAATACAAAGATTTTAAATCATAGAGAAATAGTAGAAAAAATTGAGCACGAATGGCAAGAATTATGGGAATTAAATGATAAAGAAGTATCAAAAGGAACTTTGTGGGATACTATGAAAGCTGTGACAGGGGGATATGCATAAAAGAAACCTTTAACTTAAAAAAAAGGCAAGAAGAAAGAAAAGGGAAATTAGAAAGGGAAATAGAATTATTGGAAAATAAATATATATTAAACAAGGAAAAACAAACTTATATTGAGTTACGAGCAAAGAGGGAGGAATTGGATAAAATGGAAGTAGATGAAGTACAGGAAAATTTAATTTATTTAAGAAGGGAGTATTTTGAATTTAGTAATAAAAAAATACAATTATAATCTGATTACACAGGCCCACCTACTGCCTAAAATACTACTGTCAGTATTGCCATATCTGTATTTTGTTACTTTATTCTACTGTATACGTAGACAGTCTTAACAGATCAGAAACATGGAGAATGAAAAGAAAGTCACATTCAACATATGTCCAGGTTTTGAAAGGAATGACTCATATTTTTCCAAGCTGGATATCAACAAATTCCGAGTAATGTTATTGTGGCTTAAGTGCAGCATGTCCATTCATTCAAAGAGTGCCATCTGCTACTTTCATGAATATGCAAATACACATTACAGCAGCTATACTCAATTCACATATGTAAGCTAGAAGGTGCCCTTTTGTTCAATCCTGCTTGCTTCTTCAGCAAAGTAACCTTCAGATAAATGCCCTTTTATTTACCTCTGTGGGGTCAGATCCAGATATGAAGAATCTCATGACACTTTTGACCTGTGAATCTGGTAGTTCAAATCAGCTTCCTCAGGTTGAAATTAAAATGCTTTCCCTTTACAAGAAATCAAAACCTCAGCACAAATTTATTTCATTTTATTTAAAGCCCCACTTTTTTCAGGGGGAGGGGCATGGAGGTAAAAAGGGTCTTAGAGTATTGCTTAAAGTATTGAAATATGACTTGGGAGACTTGGGTTCAGATCGTGGCCATGAAGTTCACCTTGGCTCAGTCACTCTTGTTCAGTCTTTAAAAAAAATTATTAAGAATTTCAACTACATTAAAATAGTACATAAAGGATACATAAAAATAGAAAAAGTAAAAGAAAAGTAACAGCAAAGAAATAGAAAGAGAGAGCAGAATACAAAGAAAGAAAGAAGAAAAAGAAACATTGGCTGCTGACACACTGCAGAAATAATCCGGTTTGACACCGCTTTAAACTGCCATGGCTCAATGCTATGGAGTTCTGGGATTTGTAGTTTTGCGAGATATTTAGCCTTCTCTGTCAGAGAGCTCTGGTGCCACAACCAACTACAAATCCCAGGATTCCATAGGATGGAGCCACGATAGTTAAAGCAGTGTCAAACTGCATTATTTCTGCAGTGTGTCAGCAGCCATTGACTCCCAGTTTTTATATCAATAGTTCTATATGCTATAAAGTCTTCTTTCCCTTACTCTAGAATATCTCACACTTACATATTCCTACTAATTTTCATACCCCACAGTTGACATTTTATCTTTCTATTCCTGCCAAAAAGTCAAAGGTTCCCAATCTTTTTAAAAAAGTTCCCCAAGATTTTTCTCTTATTAAAGTAGATAACTTGCCCATTTCAGCTAAATCAGACAATTTTACTAGCCAGTCCTCTTGTGATCGAACTGCTGTGATCTTCCATTTCTGCCCATATAATCTTGTTCAGTCTGACCTGCCTTAACAGGGTTGCTGTGAGAACAAAAATGAAAAGAAGGGAGGAAAGGCAGGATATACAGTTGTCCCTTCATATTCACTGGGGTTTGGTTCCAGGACCCCCGTAGATACCAAAATCCGTGAATACTCAAGTTCTGTTATATGCAGTGGCATAGAAAAATGGTGTCCCTTATATAAGATAGCAAAATCAAGGTTTGCTTTTTGGATTATTATTTTTCAAGAATATCTTCAAGCCGTGAATACTTAAATCCGTGGATAAGGAGGGACAACTGTAAATGTAACATGTGAATGGACAAATAAACACAAGGGGAAGGAGGTAAGAAACATAGGACCACATTTTTATGTTTAAAAGTCCTCAGGATGACCAGCTGGAATGAGAAGGTGTTCAAGGGGGAGGATTCAAAAGTTGCTGATTTCCCTGCAAAAGTTGATGCTGATGCTGTTTCCTTCTTTTTCTCTTTGTTTGGGTAGAAGACAAAATATCTGTCTTCTCCTTCCTTGCTTAAACTATGGAAGTAGGGAAAATCAGAACTTGGAAATAATGCATTGAAAACAACATTATTACTTGTCACTTTATAATCAGGCCAGTTATGTTACTTTTAAGCATTCTAACCACAATGATGTTAATAGGCTCTTCCAGATCAGTTTAAAGAAGCATGAGTTCTCACAATATAAGTCCTTGCGGTTTGCTGGTTGTTAATTGCATCCATGTGTGTTCGTCCCATTTTTGGGAGACTGTGGCGATGTCTTAGATTTACACTTTACTCTTTCATATCTTTTTTTAAAAAAACTAGGACATGGTTTGCTGAGTTGGTTTTATGGTCTGCAGGGCAAATTTTGTTGTCTCTTCATTTTAATCCCCCCCTTAGATTTATGGTGTTATAATCCAAAGGTGCCATTTCACTGATGGACTGATGTGTTGTAACTCTAATTTAAAAAAGGAGTGAAAGGAGAAGTGGGGTCTTCTGTGCTTTGTGAAACAACTTCATTTGGATATTTAAAAATACCCTGGGAACTACAGTAACAAAAACCACAACCTCCTCCCACAACCCTTCCACACTGGGAACTATAATAAATTTTCAAAGCTCAAGATTAGCAACATAACATGAACCAGCATTGAATCATGTGATTTTCCTCCTCCACCATTTAGTGAAACCACACACCTATAATTATACAAGTAACTAAAAATATATACAATATTAATCACTCTGCAAAGGACTAAAGTCCATCCTCCTTAGTTATTATTGTAACATAATGCAGATATATCTTCATTATTAAATAAAAGAATTAACTACAAGTAATTTATTATTTGTAACTAATTACTCCAGGAGTAACCCTGAATAATATAGTGCGTCAGCAAACTTGACCATCCTACTAACTCAGCCCTAAATGCTGTCCTTTGATTGCTGAGGAAGTTAAACCACACTGTCCCTAGTAGAAATCCTTGGCATTTGATTGGTCATTGTGTGAAGCGGGATGATGGACTACATAGCTCTTTGGTCTTTTCCAGTAGGGCTCTTCTGCCATGAAGAAGCCTTTTGGTACTATACCAAGCTTGATGCTGTTGGAAAGACCGCTGGGATGCTTCATAATGACTGATTGGGCTTAAAATAAAGTGGAAGGCAAAAGGAAATCTTAAACTACAAGCTGGAACTTGTCCAGAGGAGGGCAACCAAAATGGTGGGAGGTCTGGAAGCCATGCCCTATGAGGAGCAACTTAGGGAGTTGGGTATGTTTAGCCTGGGGAAAAGAAGGTTAAGAGGGGATATGATAGCCATGTTTAAATATTTGAAGGGATGTCATACTGAGGATGGAGCAAGCTTGTTTTCTGCTGCTCCAGAGACTAGGACACGGAGCAATGGATTCAAACTACAGGAAAAGAGATTCCACCTAAATATTAGGAAGAACTTCCTCACAGTAAGAGCTGTTCAAAAGTGGAATACACTGCCTGAGAGCGTGGTGGAGTCTCCTTCTTTGGAGGTTTTTAAACAGAGGCTGGATGGCCATCTGTTGGGAATTATTTGATTGTGTATTCCTGCATGGCAGGGGGTTGGACTAGATGGCCCTTGTGGTCTCTTCCAACTCTATGATTCTACATAATTTACAAATCACACTGTCATGATTTCAGGGCAGTCTTGAGATTTGAACATCCATTTTGGGTTGGACTTGGATAGGATGCAGTTTTGTCAGAGTTGGAAATTGTGGACAGGGCAGGCAAGCATGAAGGGCCTGCATGCTATGGCTACTTGGCAAGGTATGTCACAACAACAGTTGTGTTATTTCCTGTCCAAACTGCTAAAGGCTTTCTAGCTCACCCATGGAGTGAGGAGTAATTTGTAGTTCCAAGAACTCTGGGAGCACTGGGCTAATAGTGTCATTTTAAGGTTTCAAAGGATTCTGATTTGTTCCACCCCACTGAGTTGTCTATAGGCAATAAAAAGTGTAGGATCTCTGCATCCTTTCCAGGTATGATTCACACCCACTCCCCATTGGATTTTATTGTACATTTATTTGAGGGCCATTGTTGATGTTGTGTGGTTCAAATGGGAACTCTTTCACAGGGTTTTCTTTGTTGAGAGGAGGTTTGCCACTGGCCATAGCAAGTAGGAAAAGAAGAAAGAAAGAAAGAAAGAAAGAAAGAAAGAAAGAAAGAAAGAAAGAAAGATCAAGAATGCTTGAATCCCAAATGCCAGGCTAACTTAGATCAGAGATCTGGATTCCATTGGGGCCTGGATGTGTTATCCATTGATGGCAGGACTCAATTTTAGAATGCAGAAAGGAATGGAAACTCAATTCACGGAACTGAGCGGGTGTTGTGAAGGGGGCTGGCGGGATATATACATATCAAGGGAAAGACAGTTGAGAGTTCAGAGCCAGGGGACCAGAGAAAGCTTTGATTTTGCTCCTTGCTTGGCATCAGAAATGTGGCACTGTTTTTCCATCAACAGCACTGTGGGCACAGATGCTGATAGTGATTGGGGTAATGAGGGGAAGGGGGGACAGGTGGACTAGATAGAACTGCCTTGTCTGAAAAGTCTTTAGTGGGGCAGGAAGGGGATGGGAGGAAGAACCTTTTAAACACTGGCCTCTGTGTGTGTGTGGTGTGTGTGTTTGTGTGTGTTCACTCTTCCCCCCCCCCATTGCAGCTGTTCAGTGTAACATAAACACCTGTTGTAAGTGGCTGGTTGGGAGTGTGTTTGGGGGGAGAGAGGGCCAAAATAAGAGTGTGATCTACACAGACAGCGGGGAGCGACCGGCCAAAATAACCCCATAGAACTTTTTCTCTTGCTTCCATCTCCTTTGAGTGTTCTGTCTCTTTCTCCCACTCCCTGATTTCTTGTTTTCATGAATTTCCCTCCTGTCTCTTTCTTTCTTGCTCTCGTATGCTCCAGGACACAGGGCCGATCCCTGGGTGGCCGGTAAGTTCCCTGCTAGATTGGGGGCATGTTTGTACGCATGGGGAAAAGTGTGTGTGGGGGTGCATGGTGATATGTTCCTTCTACCTGTAACCTGGCCTACAAGAGCCCTGCCATTTGCATCTCCCTCATATTGTCCCCAGAAGTGGCATGGGGGTGTCCATAACTCTCCCTGATCAGCTCCGTTCCCCTGCTTGACACTGGCATTCAACATTCCTCCTCAGTGGACGGGAGCAGGGATATATGGGTTTGAATCCCATTCTGGAATGAAGGTTAGTTGGTGATCTTGATCCACCTGATACCATATGGCCTAATCTACATTGCGGGGCTGACAGCGAAAATGTGTATGCTAAATATTATTTTATCCTGAGCACCTTGCTAGGAGGAGTGATGTATAAAAGCAGTAAACCTTAGCACTCCTGACCCTGTTTCTCTCCTTGCCAGCTTTTCAAACAAGTCCACACAAAAAATGCGAAGTACTGTACCCTGTTTGCATCCCCATCTTGTTAATATTAATCATTTGTGGTCACATTGATAGGTATGGGAGAGGAGGAACCAGCTCTCTTCCACTTTACGAAAGGTTCCTTGTTTGGTTCCCTAGTGATACTTGTAGGTAATCACTATTTGTCACCTTGACTAGTTCTATGTAAAGATCTTCTAATGCTTCTATGACTTCTCTGTTTACAAGGTGAAGTTTTGATACCTGTTTCCCAGTCTTGTTGCTGGCTATGGGTGGGGGGGGGGGAAGTTAAGTGGCCAGTTTAGCACATACAGTCAAGCCTCCATATTCATGGATTCTTTATCCAAGGATTCAGCCACCCACGACGTGAAAATATTAAAAAGAAGAAATTCAAAAGGAAAACCTTGCTGTTCACCATTGTATATAAAGGGACACCATTTTACTATGCCATTATATATAATGGGAATTGAACATTTTGGTATTCATGGGCGGTCCTGGAACCAAAAGCCCATGGATAGCTACCAAGAGCCTACTTTATTATTCATGTGTGTTTCCCTATCTAAACTGATCTGAACTAATTTCTGTCAGCATTGACTCCTTATTATTCCTAGCATGGATTAAACCTAAAAATGCAATTCTTTCGACATAGATTGCACATGCTGCTCTGCACCAGTTAAGCTTTGAATGGAAGGAAAAAAATGTCCAACATTTTCTTTCTTTTTAGATGGTTTCTTTCAGCCATAGGCCCTATGGCCCATAGGTCAGTATATGCCCTTCCTTGTAAGGCTATTATGAGAAAAATAAAAACTGCTGTAAAGGACATCACATACTATCATGAATCTTAGTATAGTTTACCCAAATGGTTCTTAACCTGGGGTCCGTGATGTCCTCACAAGGGGTCCGTAAAAGCCTTGAAAATTCCTTGGCCCACCTCCTTCCCACAGTGGAGTGGCCATATTACAGGAGCCAAGGCAAAGGCTGGCTGGCTTGGCCTGCACATTGCCATTCAATCCACTCCAGCCACAATCTTGGTGGAAAAAGCAGGAGAAAAGACTTCCCTCCCCCTCCAGTGCCTCTGAGGGGAAGTTTAATGGATGGTGTAATTGTATTATTATTACTATCAGGTGTTGTTGTTGTTATGGTTTTAAATACTGAGCTAAGTTTTAGGGGTCTGCAGCAACAAAAGATTTTTAAGTGGGGGGGGGGGACTTGGTAAAGAAAAGGCTAAGAACCATTGGTTTACCCTATTTCCAGGCTGCAAGTGCCTTGGTTTTGTGGTCAAGACGTACCATCCATGCCTAGATTGGTGATATCAGCAGATCTGCAGAAACCCCAAGGTTTGCAGTGGTACAAACAATTTTTAGAAAATAAAACCAAAAGGAGAAATATATCGAAACAGTGGGCGCCAGACCATGTGCTCGACAAGGAGGGAGTCGCTCCCCCCTCCTCCCTCTGCTTACTTTACCTGTAGCGATAGGAGATGCCAGGCTCTAGGACAGAGCTGCTGGGCCAGTGGGTGAGGGGCAGTGGTGGCACTGAGGGTGACGACGGGCCAATGCAGGGCATAATGCTCTGGACTGGCCCCAGTTTAAGTGGCTGGTGCAGACAAGGCCTAAGTTACTCTTTGGACCCAGAATCTTCTAGCCACCTTGTGTTCCGGGGAACTGTAGACCAAAAATAGTTTATTTAATATTTATTTTTATTTTATTAAAATATTTCCAAGCTCTGATTTGCTGTATGAATGCTACCTATCCTTTGGCTATCCGTACTTGTCCTTTGGCTGTTCTGTGTGTGTGCCTACAGATCTTGACTCCAGTGGCTAGTTGCTCTCCTTTTGATTCTCCCTTGGATTCTCTGAGGCTTCCTTAGGTGACCCGAGGCTGGATTAGGATCTCATTTCAGCCCATGAGTGGCAGCCTTCCTGTTTACATTCCTCCACTCTAGTAATAGCCTGTTCTGGACAGGAAATGGGAAAACCAGCTATAGTAGTTAGGGTTGCTAGGCTTAGACTTCAAAAAGATTTTTATGTCAAGATGTCCTACAGATGGAACTATGATAGTCCTGCAGTCATCTTGAATTCTGCAATTTTCCCCATGTCCCACAGCAGGGGTGAGGAGCTTTTGTCCCTAAAAAAAGTTTTGGCCTTCTGACTTCCAGTATGGCCAGCAGAAATTATTATGGGAATTGTAGTCTAAAAGTTCTGGGCAGCGAAAGGTTTACTTCTTGACCATGTTCGGGGCTATGGTTGGAGGGGAGATGATGCAGCTGCTTTTGTTGAAGCTAAGTGTTCCGACTCTGGCCAAGATTTGGATGTAAGACCCCCCCTGGGACCATGTCTATATATGCTACTGAGTGTTGGAGGAGGACTGGGAAGACACAAGTTCAAGTCCCATATCTTCCAAATTTTTCAGCCGCTTTTAAAATGTCCCAGTTTCTCTCTCTCCCCTTCACCTTTTTCTGCAGCTTACTTCAAGTGTTGCAAACTGAGTTCAAAGTGCAAAAATAGCTTGCCCTCAACTAACTCAGCAGGCGGAGAGTAGGGGAAGGGGCAGAATCCTGCCCTTCTCAGGAGGCTCTGGCAAAAGCAAACTGCTATAGCCTCTCCTAGCTTACATGTTCTTCCTCATTAATAACTTTTGCCATTTTAACTATGTTCTGATGTTGCTTGGTCACATGTGTCCTGGTTTTCATCTGTGAAATGTTGGTGGGTACAAAGTGCTCACTCAGTCATGAAGCTTAGTGGTAATCTTCAATTCATCACGCTCCCTTAGCTTGCAAATACAGTCAAGCCCTCTGTATCCACAGATTTGGTATCTACCAATTCCACCATCCATGCCTTCAAAATATTCCCCAAAAAATAAATGCGAAGAAACAAACCTTGATTTTGCCATTTTATATAAGGGGCAGCATTTTACTATGCTACTGTATGTACCGGACTTGAGTATCCATGGATTTTGGTATCCATGGGGGGACCTGGAACCAAACCCCAGCGGATACCAAGGGCCTGCTGTAAACACATCCCAAGTTGAGCCCTGGTGGCGCAGTGGTTAAATGCCGGTGCTGCAGCCACAACATTGTGAGTTCGGTCCTTCAGGGCCCCAGGTTGACTCATCCTTCCATCCTTCCCTGGGTCAGTAAAATGAGTACTACGCAACTTGTTGGAGGCAATTAATGAACACACTGTAAACTGTTTAAAGAGTGCTTAGCACTATAAAGTGGTATAATGTAACATTGTAATACTATAAAGTTTTAAAAATATAAATAAATAAAAAGAAATCTAAGTGCTATTGCTATGTACAACACTTAATGCTAGAAAACAACCTAATTCAGAAGTTCATGTAATTTAGACAGCAAGTGTCACATAAATTAAATACAGATCTCACCATATGATATCTATCTTCCATCTGTCTGTCTGTCTGTCTATCTATCTATCTATCTATCTATCTGTCTACAGTTGTCCCTTCATATTCGCTGGGGTTTAGTTCCAGGACCCCCCGTGGAGACCAAAATCCGTGAATACTCAAGTCCCATTATATGCAATGGCATAGCAAAATGGTGTCCCTTATATAAGATTATATAACTGCTGTAGCCTCTCCTAGCTTACATGTTCTTCCTCATTAATATCTTTTGACATCTTAACTACATTCTAATGTTGCTTGGTCACATGTGTCATGGTTTTCATCTGTGAAATGTCGGAAGGTATATAGTGCTCACTCAGTCATGAAGCTTAGTGGTAATCTTCAATTCGTCACGCTCCCTTAGCTTGCAAATACAGTCAGCCCTCTGTATCCACAGATTTGGTATCCATCAATTCCACCATCCATGCCTTCAAAATTTCCCCCAAAAAATAAATGCCAAAAAACAAACCTTGATTTTGCCATTTTATATAAGGGGCAGCATTTACTATGCTACTGTATGTATTGGACTTGAGTATCCATGGATTTTGGTATCCATGGGGGGTCCTGGAACCAAACCCCAACGGATACCAAGGGCCTGCTGTAAACACATCCGAAGTTGAGCCCTGGTGGCGCAGTGGTTAAATGCCAGTGCTGCAGCCACAATGTTGTGAGTTCCATCCTTCAGGGCCCCAGGTTGACTCAGCCTTCCATCCTTCCCTAGGTCAGTAAAATGAGTACTACGCAGCTTGTTGGAAGCAATTAACTAACACACTGTAAACCGTTTAAAGAGTGCTTAGCACTATAAAGCGGTATACAGTAGAAATGTAAGTGCTATTGCTATGTACAACACTGAAAGCTAGAAAACAACCAGGCTGAGAAGTTCATGGAATTTAGACAGCAAGTTTCACATAAATTTAATACAGATCTCACCATATGATCTATCTATCTATGTCTGTCTGTCTATAGTTGTCCCTTCATATTTGCTGGGGTTTGGTTCCAGTGGATACCAAACCCCCGTGGATACCAAAATCCATGAATACTCAGGTCCCATTATATGCAATGGCACAGCAAAATGGTGTCCCTTATATAAGATGGCAAAATCAAGGTTTGCTTTTTGGATTATTGTTTTTTTAAGAATATTTTCAAGCCGTGAATACTTAAATCCGTGGATACGGAGGGACAACTTTATAATAGTAAGTCGTATGTTATGATTTAAAGTAATGGCCATAACCACAAACAAACAAATATACAGTATTTCAAACACACCCAGTAGCATTGTGTAATTTTGTCGCATGGGGGAGGACATTGCTCCTAGAGTCATGCATACCACTCTGTTGATGTAGTTGTTGCTGAAATCTGGTGGCAGCCGCTGAAGCTGTGCAGTGAAGGAGAATGCCAGACCTTTTTCCTATATACCACAGAGCTGTGTGAGGTCACAGGGTAGAAAGTCTCACACCGGTTCTGTCGCTATAAAGAAGCTGAGAGGAAGAGGGAAACTGACACTTTTTAGTGCAATTTCAATGGTGTGGATTGTGGCAGTGGTATAGCTGTGGGGATGGTTAAAAAGGTTTCAAGGGTCATCCGTGGTCTCTGTGTTGCCCACCTGATATTCTCTTCCTCAGTAGTCTAACATAATCTTTGGAATTCTAATTCTCATGTATCACAAGTATAGAATCATAGAATTGCAGAGTTGGAAGAGACCACGAGGGCCATCCAGTCCAACCCCCTGCCATGCAGGAAATCACGATCAAAGCATCCCCGACAGATGGCCATCCAGCCTCTGTTTAAAGACCTCCAAGGAAGGAGACCCCACCACACTCCAAGGGAGTGCGTTCCACTGCCGAACAGCTCTTACTGTCAAAAAGTTCCTCCTAATGTTGAGGTGGAATCTCTGTTCCTGGAGCTTGCACCCATTGCTCGTGTACTTAATGGAAGATCTGAAAAGAGAACCTCTTTGTTCTTGAGAACCCCAATCTTTTTTGCCTGAAACCACCTACATTTGTTCAGGCAAATGTGAACAGTGGGAGTGGGGATAGTGGAGGCAGAGCTCTCATAATGCTCTGTCTCCTACCCATGCTTTAAATGAGTGGAGGGTAGTTTCTGTATAGGACTGTAAGGAAATGACTGGAAGAGAAAGGAGTAAGAAGAAAAATAATAAATAGAATCACAGAATTGGAAGGGACCCCAAGGGCCATCTTGTCCACACACATTCCTGCCATGCTGGAAAGAACACAGGGAAAGACAAAGCGCTCCTGGATATGGTGTGGGGGGAAGAGATACGTGGAAGATAGGTGGGTGAGGGAAGAAGAAGACTGTCTGGTAGGTGAATAACTGGATAAAGGTTTATCCAACAGCACCTAGGTGAGTGGGATGGAAAGAGTATAGTAATCAGTAGTTTATACTTAAGTGATGCCATCCACAAAATAAATAAAAGTGACATGCAAAAAAAAAAAAAAGATTGAAAGTGCTTTAAAAAAAGCATTTTAAAATTGAATTTACCACTTGGAAAAACATAGCAAGATCCTTAAGGGCAAAGGTAACAAGCCACTGGAAGGCCCTATATGTCCACATTCCTATCTACATTTCCTTGAGTGTTGATCTAGGACAAGGTGGGCAAAGTACAGTTCCTAGGCTCTCTTGGAAGCTCTATAGTGCATCTACACTGTAGAAATAATGGAGTTTGACACCACTTTAACTGCCATGGCTCCATCTGACAGAACTCTGGGATTTGTAGTTTTGTGAGGCACCAGCACTCTGGCAGAGAAGGCTAAAGACCTTGTAAAACTACAAATCCCAGGATTCCATAGGGTGGAGCTACATAACTTAAAGTGGTGTCAAAGTATATTATTTCTACAGTGTTGATGCAGCTCCCCCCCCGACTCCCTACCTCCTGCTTCTTTTTATAAGTGAAAAAAGAAGAAGAAAAAGGCCAGTGATTGCTGCTGAGGTTTCAATGGTCTTGTCTATATAAGGGTGGGGGGGAAATACAAACATGTCTGAAAAAGCAGGCATTCGCAACGATGCAACCTGTCTTCACGGTGAAAAGAGCCCCCCTAAACTCCGCATGACCCCCTAGCCAAAATGGTGGCCACGAGTGATTTACTTACTATTTTTAAATCTGCCACCACCAATACTGTATTTTTTAAAAAAAGCAGTTTCTCATGATGTGCACAAGCGATAGTTCATATTTACAAAAGAAAGAAAGAAAGAAAGAGTATAAGATCACCATGTAGTAGTAGTAAATACTTATTATGGTCATAGACCAGTACACAAGAACCAACAATAAATGCAAATACAGTTGTCCCTTCGTATCTGTGGATTTGGTATCCATGGACTTAAGTATTCACGGCTTGAAGATATTCTTAAAAAAATAATAATCCAAAAAGCAAACCTTGCTTTTTTTTATATAAGGGACATCATTTTGCTATGCCACTGTATATAATGAGACTTGAGCATTCACGGATTTAGGTATCCATGGGTGATCCTGTAAGCTCACCCCAGTGAATATGAAGGGACAAATGTACAAATATTTTAAAACATTTAAAATATTTAAAAGGTCATAAGCAAAGTAACACAGAATAAAATTACATATTACAGTACATATTGATTACTTTAAAAAAACGAATTCCGATAGGTATCTAATTATCAGAAAAACAATCCATTATATACTAATCATTGGTGCTAATCACCACTCATCTCATTTTGATTGCTGCTGTGCAAAATTTAGTCACCTTATATGTTATAGTAGGATTAGTATCAGAAAGTAGCAGGGCAGCATAGAACTGCTCAGAGCATCCAGGATATTTGCAGAGTACAGTTGTCCCTCTGTATCCACGGATTTGGTATCTACGGATTTAAGTATTCATGGCTTGAAAATATTCTTTAAAAAATAATAATCCTAAAAGCAAACCTTGATTTTGCCATCTTATCTAAGGGGATGCCATTTTGCTATGCCATTGCATATAATGGGACTTGAGTATTCACGGATTTTGGTATCCATAGCGGGGTTTTGGAACCAAACCCCAGTGAATATGAAGGGAAAGCTGTATTGGCAGGATGAGATCAGATCTCTATAGAACAAGCACTGAAGAAGCACATGTTCTACAGATTCAATTGGGCGAATTTGGTTGTTAAATACAGCCATGTTTGTGTGTGTGGTGACCAGGGACAGAAGGGAGTGCTATCAGGGAGCGGCAGGGTTTCCTCTAGGACTCAGCTCTCATTTTTCGCTTTTTCTGCTTTACTCTAGCACTGGCACCACCTCCCCACGCACCACGCCAAGCAGCTCCCCCTCGCTGAGGAAGCGCCTGCTCCAATTACCGCCACGACTGCCTCCAGAGTCACCGTCGGAGACCATGGTGGAGAAGGGCTCAGAGAACGCTGTGGAGCGGACCCCACCACCAGGGCCCCCTCCCAGCACCCCTCTTAACTACCCACTCAGTGGGCGCAGCTTCATGCGCAATAACAAGGTATGGTGGAGGGACATTTGGTGGGGGAGATTGACAGCTGAGGGATGGGGGTAAGATTTGAAAATAGCACCTGCTCCATTATCTGAAATTGTTAGTAACTTTGCTCAGCTCAGCTTTGGAGGCCCATTCTTATGAATAAGAAAGGTCGCCTGATACAGATATGGAAACTTCCTAGTTCAGTGGTTCTTAACCTGTGGTCCGGAGACCCCCAGGGGTCCACAATGTCCTCACAGGGGGTCCACAAAGGCTTGAAGGCTGCTTGGCCCGCCTCCTCCCTTCAGTGGAGTGGCCACATGACAAGAGCCAAGGCAAAGGCTCTCGCTGGCTTGGTCTGCACATTGCCATTCAATCTGCTCCAGCCACAAACTTGTAGCAAGAAGCAGAAGAAAAGTCTTCCCCCCCACCCCGTGCCTCTGAGGGAAGGTTTTATCAATTGTGTTGTTGTATTATTATTATTATGAAGTATTATTGTTGTTATTATTATTATGGTTTTAAACCTTGAGTTAAGTCTTAGGGGTCCACAGCAACAAAAGATATTTAAAGGGGTTCCTGGTAAAGAAAAGGTTAAGAGTCACTGTCCTAGTTTGTTATGGGTCACATTGGTTAGCTAAGGAAGCGAAGTGGGTGCCATTTGGATTTTCTGCTTCAAGCACGACATGTCTTTTTTGGCGGGCGAATTATCTGTCATCTGTTCAGTGAGATAAAAGCAGGACAGGCCCTGAGGCAATTCGTCACAACTTTCATTTGCTTGCTTGTTTATTTTGGCATTTATATTTATTTATTTATTTATTTATCTTATTTATTAAAATATTTATATCCTCCCCTTTATCTGAAGATCTCGGGACAACTTACAATAAGATCAAATTAAAACAATAAATACAGGTTGCCCCCTCCCCCGTATCCGTGGAAACCATATTCACGGTTTCAGTTATCAAAGGGACACAACGTAGGGGGACACATACCATAGAGTGGTGCTGGGAAGTGCCTAGAGAGGTATCCTCTCTAAGAATTGCTAGGTCCTCCAACATAATAATAATAATAATAACAATAATAATAATAATAATAATATTTATTTATACCCCGCCCCTCTGTTAAAACAATCGGGGTGGCTTACAAAATTTAAAATACAATACAAATAAAATCCCTAAACACCCCCACTCCCACCCTCCCCCATAAAAAAACATTAAACAAATATAAATTAAAACAACTAATCTAAAAATCACTTTTAAAACTATAAATACAATAAATATAATAAATGGCCAGCAGCCTAGAAGAGGCCAGGATCCCCTGAGGCCGGGATCTAATTAGGAAAGGCCTGCCGAAAGAGATCCGTCTTTAGTGCTTTTTTAAAGCCACTCAGGCTTGTTATCTGACGGATCTCATTCGGCAGGTCATTCCACAATTTGGGGGCGATTACTGAAAAGGCCCTCTGGGAGGTTGCAGACAGCCTAGATTTTTGTGGCTGAAGCAAATTCCTCCCAGAGGACCGGAGTGTTTGTACGGGAAGTCCTTTATTTTAATAAGGTTTGCTATTATCCGGGGTTTCACTTATACACATTAAGTCCAGGAATGTATTCCCCGTGGATATGGGGTGGGGGCGCGACCTGTAATTACTGTACAAAAGTTTAAAAGATTAAATAGATTCAAATACTCTTCTATGATAAATCATATTCTGGACAACTCACACATAAAAATACATACCAGAACACATAAAAAATACTATAGTAGCAATGAAACAAAATAAAAATTGGACTAAAAAGCAGGTTTTTGAAAAACATCACCAGCAGACAATAAGAGTAGACAGCCAACACAGAAACACCCCATGACGAACATCCCATGACACCATTCTTACAGTCACAGCCATTTGGTATCATTTTAACTGTCATGGCTCCCTCAGGAATCCTGGGATATCTAGTTTGGTGAGAGTTTGGTACTTAGAATTCTCTTCTAGGGAGTGCTAGTGCAGTAGTTTAGGGAAGGGCACTAGTGTTCTCTAGCAGAAGATTCTACATATTAAACCAGTAAATTGTCTTAGTGAGGATACACTCTAAAAATAGCCTGAGAGGCTGTTTAAAATCAAGCAAGGAGGAGGAGAGTGACGGCCCAGACAAACATTTCTTGGGATATTTTTGCATAGGCTTTGTGTACCACCAGTAAAAAGTCTCGTTTTGTTGGCAAAACCTTTGGCACCTTTTTACCAATTTGAGTGCCTTATTTGGTGGGAAGATCATAGAATCAGAATTGTTAAGAGTTGGAAGAGACCACAAGGGCCATCCAGTCCAACACCCGGGGGAATAATGTAAGTAAATAAACACATTCCTGTTACTGACAGAAATTATTCCTTTCCAACCACCCAGCATTCTCAAAAGTATTCCCTGGATGCTCCCATCCTCAGCCTTGCCACAGACACCTTGACCATTTGGTACCTCTTTGGGTCAAATGAGATGTGGCATTATTCATATTGTTTGAAAAAGCCATCGTCGCACTGGGTGGAGGAGAGGCTGGGACAGATCAGGACTTATCATGGTAGAAGGACACAAGAAAGTGAGGCCAAAATCATTAATAACATAATACTGTGTTTGGCCATCATCTATTCTCTAGTTAGGAGGTACCAAGAGATACTACAAAACCCCTTCATATAAATTGCCTTCTCTTGTCTCTGGTTTACAGTGTTTGCATCTTAGCTGTGAGATGCACATTGGGATGAGGAGATGAGAAGGGATGCTTAATAGTGGAGAAGAGAAATAATACACTCTGGGTGCGTTGACAATACATAAATACTCCAGTTTGAAACTGGATTGTTTGTGAGATGGCTCCTTCCTATGGAAGCCTAGGATTTGTAGTTTGGTGAGGCACCAACACTCTTTGGCAGAGGAGACTAAAGGCCCTATAAAACTTCAAATCCTAGGATTCCATACGAAGGAACTACAGTCGTCCCTTCACATTCGCAGGGGTTACGTTCCACGGACCCCCGCGAATGTGAAAAATCCGCGAATAACAACTGCTCTCCCCCTCCCCCACCACAGCGACTATGGGGCCTCCGGAGGCCCCATAGTTGCTTTACCCAGCCTCCCCATTCCCTTCCTAGGCCTTCCCGGGGCCTCCGGAGACCCTCCCGAGGCCCCGTGGATGCGTCCCCAGCCCTCCCCCTCCCACCCAAGCCCTCAATGGGGCCTCCGGAGAGTCTCCGGAGGCCCCGCGGAGGCCTCCCCGGCCCTCCCCACTCCCCCCCAAGGCCTTCGCGGGGCCCCGCGGAGGCCTCTCCCGGCCCTCCCCCCTCCCTCCCCGGGCCTTCGTGGGGCCTCCGGAGCATCTCCGGAGGCCCCATGGAGGCCTCCCCGGCCCTCCCCACCCCCTCCCCGGGCCTTCGTGGGGCCTAGCAAGGCCCTGCGGAGGCCTCTCCCGGAACCTCCCCCCTCCCTCCCCGGGCCTTCGTGGGGCCTCGGAAGCGTCTCGGGAGGCCCCATGGAGGCCTCCCCAGCCCCTCCCCGGGCCTTCATGGGGCCTCCAGAGCGTCTCCAGAGGCCCCATGGAGGCCTCCCCGGCCCTCTCCGCTCCCTCCCAGGCCTTCATGGGGCCTCCGGAGCATCTCCGGAGGCCCCGCGGAGGCCTCTCCCAGCCCTCCCCCAGGCGTTCATGGGGCCTCCGGAGCGTCTCCGGAGGCCCCGCGGAGGCCTCTCCCAGCCCTCCCCCCTCCCTCCCCGGGCCTTCGTGGGGCCTAGCAAGGCCCGGCGGAGGCCTCTCCCGGCCCTCCCCCCTCCCTCCCCGGGCCTTCGTGGGGCCTCCGGAGCGCCTCCGGAGGCCCCCATGGAGGCCTCCCCAGCCCTCCCCCAGGCCTTCATGGGGCCTCCGGAGCGTCTCCGGAGGCCCCATGGAGGCCTCCCTAGCCCTCCCCAGCCCTTCCCCAGGCCTTCATGGGGCCTCCGGAGCGTCTCCGGAGGCCCCATGTTCGCCTCCCCAGCCCTTCCCACCCCCTCCCTGGGCCTTCGTGGGGCCTCCGGAGCGTCTCCGGGGGCCCCGTGAAGGCCTCCCCAGCCCTCCCCCCTCCTTCCCAAAGCCTTCGCGGGGCCTCCGGAGGGTCTCCGAAGGCCCCGCTGAGGCCTCCCCAGCCCTCCCCCCTCCCTTCCAAGGCCTTCGCGGGGCCTCCGGAGGGTCTCCGAAGGCCCCGTGGAAGTCTTCCCCGGCCCTCCCCGCTCCCTCCCAGGGCTTTCACGGGGCCTCCGGAGGCCCCGTGTCACAGTTTTGGGGGGGCCCAGGGGGGCCCTCCCAAAACCGCAAATAATCAAAACCGCGAATGTCAGGTTCGCGAATGTGGAGGGGAGACTGTACAGTAAATAATCCGGTTTCAAACAGGATCATTTGTGTAGTTTGGGTTAGGCGTCAGGTTTTTCCTTTTCACTCAGAAATAACTCATACTTTTGTACAGGGCATAATGCTTTGGGTACACTGTCATAGGGACCTAAGGAAGCTGTTTTATACTAGATCAGACTGTTCGTCCATTTAGTCCAATAATAGCAACTCTCCAGGGGTTCAGGCAGTGAAAGGGTTTTCTGTCACCTGGGCTTCCTTCACACTACACTACACAGTTATGGTACTGTGATTCCATTTTAACTACCATGGTTCAATCCATGCAGTTTAAGGAGAAGTGTTTACAATTCTCAGCCAGAGAGCTCTAGTACCTCACCAAACTACCAAGCCCAGGATTCCATAGGCTGCAGCTATGGTAGTTAAACGGGAATCAATAGTGCTATAACTGTGTAGTATGAAAGGATCCCTGCTGTCTGATCTACTTTTAACTGGCAACAGGACCAATAGAATCTGATACTTTCTGCATACAGAATATGTTCCATACCATCATGGCTGTCCCAGGGCATTTCACTGCCTAAGGTGAAGGAGAAAGTTGGCTTGCCTCCCCATTTTGTGTACAAGATCAGACTGGACTGGAGCTGATTCTGCCCCCCACCCCAAGTGCTAGCAATGGGAAAGCATTGCTCCCACGTAGCTGAAAAATCAGGCTAATTAATTGATTGCTAGTCGGATTAGATAGGGACAACTCTTTCTTTTTCAGCCCCTTGCTGCTGACGCTTCTCAGCAATGGCTCGCTGATGGTAGGGCTGGCCCTGTCTACCAAAGAGTTATACAGTCGGCTCTCCATATCCACAGATTCTGCATCCATGGATTCAACCATCCATGGCTTGAAAATACCTCCCCCCCCAAATAAAATAAAATTCAAAAA
Source organism: Gambelia wislizenii (assembly GCA_030847615.1). Classification (NCBI taxonomy): domain Eukaryota; kingdom Metazoa; phylum Chordata; class Lepidosauria; order Squamata; family Crotaphytidae; genus Gambelia; species Gambelia wislizenii. The sequence continues at coordinate 27,283,934 of JAUMIR010000010.1, read as the reverse complement.
GCAACCCTTGATTTGCCATTTTATATAAGGGATTCCATTTTACTACTCCACTGTATATAATAGGACTTGAGCATCCACAGATTTTGGTATCCGTGCAGGACCCTGGAACCAAACTCCAGCAGATACCAAGGGCCCACTGTACTGATTCCCCAATTAGTCTGATATATATTGCAAAGAAATGGCACGTTATATTCCTTATGGTAGCCCAGTTAAGGGCAAGAAATGGAGCTTTGTCAGCTCCAGCATTGGGAGGGAGGTTTTTGTGTGAACTCAGCTAATTTTCCCTTTCTGTTTCTTTCAGAAAATGCAGAGCTGGTACAGTGTAAGTTGTTACTGGATTTTTTTCCATTAGGGGCTATGCAAGAACAGATAGATCCCTTGGGTCTTGGGACAATAAAAGGGTATAATGGTACACAGAAGTATTGCCAAAATTTGAAATGGCAGATCCCTCTGGTATCTAACTTAAAGAAGTTGCTGGAGAAGATATACTTCTCCATTCATGTCTTGGTATCCACTTAATTTATGACTTCTTATCTGCCCCAAATAGCAATCCTATATGCAGAGGTGGGCATCTGTGGAGGGTGCCAGGACCAGTTTCATCCCCACCATTATGATGAGGTGGTGGTTGTGTGTCTTCAAGTTGTTATTACGACCCTAAGGCAAACCTATCACAGTCTTTCTCAGCAAGATTTGTTCACAGGGGTAGAATTCAAAGACATGCATCTGAAGAAGTTGACCAAGTCTATGAAAATTTATGCTACAATTTCTTTATCTCAGTGGCGCAGTGGTTAAATGCCAGTACTGCAAGCCACCACGTCGCAAGTTCGATTCCACCCGGCTCCAAGGTTCACTCAGCCTTCCATCCTTTCGTAGGTCGGTAAACCAGCTTGTGGGGGCAATTAGCTAACACACATTGGAAACTGTTTAATGCAGTGTAGATGTGTAAATAGCTATTGCTTAAAAACAATTTGTAAGCCGCTCTGATAGCCTTGTGGCTGAAGAGCAGGGTATAAATAAATAAATAAATAAATAAAATAAAGTTAGTCTCAAAGGTGCTATAAGATCCCCTTGTTCAGAGGGGCTTCCTTTGAGACTGAGAGAATGTGACCTGCCCATCGTCACCCAGTGGGTTTCCATGGCTGAGCAGGGATTTGAACCCTGTTCTTCCAGAGTCCTAGTCCAACACTCAAGTCATGTTGAGTGTTGGAAATTGTGTACCCCATCACATGAGAGTATATTCTGGCCAGTCTAGACAACCCCGAGGTCACCCTTCTTTAGACCAATCTGGAAGAGTCCTAAGAAGGCATGCTGTCTCATGTGATGGGGTACACAACTTCATCACTGGTCAAAACCAGAAATAACTTCTGATATATGTTTACAGTTTTTGGGAGGGGTGTGTGTTTTTTTATTTAGTTATTTATACCCCTCTCTTCAGCCACAAGGCTATCAGAGCAGCTTACAAATTGTTTTTTAGCAATAGCTATTTACACATCTACACTGCATTAAACAGTTTCCAATGTGTGTTAGCTAATTGCCCCCACAAGCCGGGTACTCATTTTACTGACCTACGAAAGGATGGAAGGCTGAGTGAACCTTGGAGCCCGCTGGAATCGAACTTGCAACATGGTTGCTTGCAGTACTGGCATTTAACCACTTTGTGTGTGTGTGTGTGTGCTTGTGGTCAAGGAGGTATGTAGATGGGTAAACTGGAATTTTAAATATTTGTGGTGGTATAGAGACTTTTGGGGTCTTAGGGAAACATGGAGAGCTTGCAAAAAAAAAAAAAAAAAGCAGAAAACAGGAGACATGGCCCAAGGTGTTCAATGCCTCCTCTGCCCCCACTTGTTCAAACAGGTAAGTATAGGCCATGGGCAGTGTACAAATGGAATAATAATTTCATACATTGGAAAGTCATGATTTGTTGTATTGTATATTTATGTATTTTTAAAATTTTTGTATAGCCCCTGAAGAGATACGGTAATTGAAGAGCATATGCAGGCTGAAATGTGTTGGGCTTTTTATTAATAAAACCATTCATCCATTGAATTAATAAACTATTCATCCATTGAACACCATGAGACCTGTCTCCTATTTTCTGCTACTGTAATTATATTGGGTGCTCCCCAGTTTTTGTTTCCTTTGGGCTACAAAAAACCCCCCAACAACCTGGAAGCCACATATGACTAGGGTGACCAACTTTCAGCCATGAATTTAAGGGAGATTTAGTTGTGACAAATTTTGTGCATTTTTAACCATGTGGTGCCACTCCAGCGAATGTTCTTTGGTATAGGATTACATCTTTAATAGCCAGGCCATATTGTTTAATATTTTGATTGACTTTGTATGTTTGTGTATGTATGCACTATCCAGGAAACTTAAACAGCAACAAGAACAACAACAAAAACTATTCTAAAAAGATCTCAAACACTACTAGTAACTTTAAAGAAAACTGAAAAAACTGTTACAGTATCTTATCAAAACAGACACACAACAGCACACACTCACCCCACACACAAACCAAAAGCCTTCTTTTATATACAGAGATGCAAAAGTATACATATACACCATTTCCCTCTTACAGGGACCTGCAAACATACACTTCCCTTTCTCACATGTACACAGATGCAACAACGCATACATATCTTTCTCTCCCTCTTCCTCCCATACATACATATGTGTGTGCGCGCGCACACACACACACACACACTCCTCCCTCTTTGACATAAATGCAAACACACACCTCAAGCCAGCATGAGTTTCCTGGCTTGCTTTTTGATGATCCTCTCACACACACAAACACACACACATCCAGCCTTCATGGGTTCCCTTTGTGCACCCACTTGCTTGCCCTTGATATCTGAATGTCAGATCTTTGTAAATATACGGGAGAAATAGAAGGTCAATAAGGGAGCTGGGAGGATGTTAAAAAAATAGCTTAAATAAGGGAGATCAAGGAAATAAGGGAGAGTTGGCCAATCTACGTGCAAGCCCTGGGCAGGACTTTCTGCACCCCTAGAGTATGCTGTTATTAGGAAGGAAGTAGTATAGAGCTCAGTGTAACTTACTTCTAAGCACACGTACTTAGAATTACTCCATTAAATTGGATGTAGCAAAATTGTCCTCTTGGTTTCAGTGGAATATGGATGCAGGCAAATTCCCTATGTATTTACTCAGCTTTCAGTAAGACTTTCCCTCTAGTCCATGGATTTTGGATTGCAGGCAAAAGTTCCTTTAGGAGCATCTCCACAAAGTTTTGTGGATCTACTTTTGTAGTTTCACCCCCAAAACTACATTAGTTCTGGAAGGGGTTCCAAGAAGCTCTAATGGGAAGGTCTTTCCTATGGATCCTATCTCATAAAAATCTTAAGCCTCAATCCAACTGTTTATCCTAATTCAGTGGAACCTATATCAGTGTTAACTGATCAAATGTTCATTGTATCAATGGTTCTGCTGTAGTTGGAGCTAAATTGGATGTAGGTCTTAGAGCCAATCTGTCTGCATCCCCATGTGTTGAAATAGCCACAATGTGCATTTTTTGGTGTAATTTGCAGTTGTGAAAGATCAAGATCACGCCTCTGGTGGGGAAGGGAAGAATCTTTGCCCTAGTGCCCTGCTGTGTTTTTGGTCTGCATTGGAAGAAAAGCTTCTATTTGCCTTGTTATGACTTTTCCAGATTGCTCTAAAGGAGGCTGACCTCAGGCTTGTCTAGACCAGCCAGAATATGCCTCCTCCTGGCCAGTGTATTTTACCCCCCCCCACACCCGCCGGAGCTCCATACTCACATGCTGGCTTCCACATGCACACTTCAGCCAGTATCAGTGGGTGTTTCCCCCATTGTTGTGCATCGCACTGTCTGAAGCCAGGAAGGAGGCCCTCAGGATGTGATCAAGGCTGGTGACATGTAGGAGACCTTGATCACATATTGGGGACCTCCTTCCCAACAGCATTGTCTGGCTATACAGGCCAGCATGAAGGCACAGACCCTGCATTCCCATGCTGGACCCATCCAGGTTTCCCTTATAGTGCGGGTTTTCCCGGGTGTTAAGTTAAAACATTTAGAAACATAGAAACATAGAATTGTAGAGTTGGAAGAGACCACGAGGGCCATTCAGTCCAACCCCCTGCCACGCAGGAATCACGATCAAAGCATCTCTGACAGATGGCCAGCCTCTGTTTAAAGACCTCCAAGGAAGGAGATCCCACCACGCTCTGAAGGAGTGTGTTCCACTGCCGAACAGCTCTTACTGTCAGAAAGTTCCTCCTAATGTTGAGGTAGAATCTCTGTTCCTGGAGCTGGCATCCATTGCTCTGTGTTTTAGTCTCTGGAGCAGCAGAAAACAAGCTTGCTCCATCCTCAATGTGACACCCCTTCAAATACTCAAACAGGGCTATCATATTGCCCCTTAACCATCTTTTCTCCAGGCTAAACATACCCAGCTCCCTAAGTCTTTCCTCATAAGGCATGGTTTCCAGACCTTTCACCATTTTAGTCACCCTCCTCTGGACATGCTCCAATTTGTCAATATCCTTTTTGAATTGTGGTGCCCACAACTGGACACAGTATTCTAGGTGAGGCCTGACCAAGGCAGAATAGAGTGGCACTATTACTTCCCTTGATCTAGACACTATACTTCTATTGATGCAGCCCAAAATCGCATTGGCCTTTTTTTGCTGCCACATCACACTGTTGACTCATGTTCAACTTGTGGTCTATTAGGAGTCCTAGATCCCTTTCACACGTAGTCTCATTCAGCAAGGTCTCCCCCATCCTGTAGCTATGCATTTCGTTTTCCCACCCTAAGTGCAGTAACTTACATTTCTCCATATTGAATTTCATTTTGTTAGCTTTGGCCCAGCTCTCCAGTCTATCCAGGTCATTTTGAATGGGTTCACCTCGCCTTCCCCCCAGCTTTGCTTCAGGCATTGTCAGGACTTCCCAGAGGCAAAATGGAGCAAGAGCCCTGCGTTGTTTGGACTACAGGGCGCAAAGATAAGGGGAAGCCAGGGTAAATTGCCCGTCTAGACAAGTGCCTCATGATATAGCTCCTTGGGTTTTGCCACATTTTCTTGCTTGTTGTCACCTCTGCATCCATTCATTCCATGCAATTTCTTGAATCTCACTAGGGCTGTTCTAAAGGTTTTTTAAATAAATAAATGAAGGAAGGAAGGAATTGGGGTGTAGTTTGTAGGAAGTAGTCCTGTGGGTTGAAGGCCAAATTTTAACTTCTCTGAATTTTTTTAATGTTATAGTGCTATAGCACAAAAGCACAGTTTCACGCATCCCTGATGCACTATAATTCTGAAAAATTAAAAGAGAGAGTAAGAGGGAGGGAAGGGTAGTTTATTGTTCTGATACGCCTTGGAATTAAAACGAAACCACTGAAGAATGGGAATAAAATATTGCAGCTTGTGCTGGGAGTTGTCAGAAAATAGTCTGGGGGCAACAAAAATGTTGTTTGAATATTTTTAAAAACCCGCAAGAACTACAGCAAGAAATTTCTTGAAAGTGATTGCCCCTCAGTTTTTTTTAAAGTACATGTTTTGGAGATTTATATGGTTTAGACCTTGAGCAATGTATATTAGGTTGGGGAGTGGGGATAGGTTGGAGTGCTGATTCCATTTTTATTGTATGCTTCAAAACTATTGCCAAGGCAACTTAGCCTTGACAATAGTTTTGAAGCATACAATAAAAATATTTGAAACAAATAAATTGGCCTTATCTCTGGCCTCAACGATGTACTGAAGGTTCAAAAGCAGAATCTCTTTTCAAGACAAGAAAAAAGGGACTATAATAGCATGTGGGTGGGTATATACAGCCGGGCCCCCATATCTGCAGAACCAATATCCACTCTTTTAAGTTATCCGTGGGACCCAAAACAGGGACACGTACCATAGTGTCATCCTAGAAAATGCCTAGAGAGGCATCCTCTCTAGATATCTTCTAGGTCCTCCAAAGCAGAATCTCTTTTCAAGACAAGAAAAAAGGGACTATAATAGCATGTGGGTGGGTATATACAGCCGGGCCCCCATATCCGCAGAACCAATATCCACTCTTTTAAGTTATCCGTGGGACCCAAAACAGGGACACGTACCATAGTGTCATCCTAGAAAATGCCTAGAGAGGCATCCTCTCTAGATATCTTCTAGGTCCTCCAAAGCAGAATCTCTTTTCAAGACAAGAAAAAAGGGACTATAATAGCATGTGGGTGGGTATATACAGCCGGACCCCCATATCCACAGAACCAATATCCACTCTTTTAAGTTATCCGTGGGACCCAAAACAGGGACATGTACCATAGTGTCATCCTAGAAAATGCCTAGAGAGGCATCCTCTCTAGATATCTTCTAGGTCCTCCAAAGCAATTCTATGGTATTTTTTTTACTGGAGGTCCATTACTGTACTTTTAATAGGGTTTGTTGTTATCCATGATTTCCAGTATCTGTGGTAACTCTGGGAACCAAACCCCCATGGATATGGGGGGGGGTCCGACTATATGGGAATATAAACATACAATGCCTCTTGGCATGTGTAAAGTGCTCTCCCTTGTCACTTGTGCCTTCTGTCCCCCACTTTCTGGCACCGTATTTCAAAGGAAGAGACTCAAACTAAAAATTTAGAATAGTGACACCTTTGCTTTCTGATGTTTCAGTGTACACAGGCTTTGTTTCATGCACAACATTGTTAAAAAATATTGTGTATAGAATTACCTTCAGGCTATGTGTGTAACCTGTGTATGAACCATAAATTTATTTTTCTGTTGAGACTTGGGTCTTATCTCCAAGAGATCTTATTAAAAAATACAGTTGTCCCTCCGTATCCATGGATTTGGTATCCACGGATTTAAGTATTCACGGCTTGAAAATATTCTTTAAAAAATAATAATCCAAAAAGCAAACCTTAATTTTGTCCTCTTATATAAGGGACACCATTTTGCTATGCCATTGCATATAATGGGACTTGAGTACTCAGTGGGCCATTTGCAATGTGACCCAGGCAGTCAACTTGTGGCAGTGGCACACTGCTGCCACTGCGATGGGACCCAGGGCAACAGAGCAAGTCACCTTCAACAATTCCAGGAAAAGAATGGAACACTGAGAAGGGGGAGGAGGAATTTAAAAACCCACCAGCCTACCTTACAGGGTTGTCATGAGGTCTACCGGGCATTTTGGGGGGGGGGAGTTTTTTTTTTTTAATGGCATACATTATGCTGGTCCCAGCTAGTAGAAATGTAAAGTGCTATTGCTCTTTCCCCCAGCTATGCTCAGGGCATGTGCAGAGTGCCTTTCCCCATGTCAGTGGAAGCACAACCTTCCCCACCTCCTGCATCCTTGACAGGAAAAGCCTGGGGCCAAGAGTTCTTTAGAAGCTCAGCAGTGCCCTGTGTGTGTGTGTGTTTCCCATTGCAGGGGCAAGAGTCCCCACATGGGCAGGACAGGGTTAACCGCAGCCTGACACCCTCCTCCCCACCCACCCACCACCCACCCCTTTTGTTTCCTGTAAGCGACACCCAGGCGCCCTTGGCCAATGGCTGCCCAGTGTAACTGGAGCTGCTGCGGAGCTCCGCTGTCTCTGGGGGAGGCCTCTTCTCCTCTTCTTTGATGCTCTCCAGGAGAAAGGGGGAGAAAGAAAACTTTCCAACTCCCCCTACTTTCCATTTCACTCTTTCCAACTTTTGCACCCTGCTTCCCTCCCCTCCTCCTGGCTCTCCTTTGCCTCCTCTCCGGGGGGATCCAAGATCCGTGGAACCCTTTGCCTCCTCTTCCTCCTCCTCCTCCCTGGGACTCTCTTTGCACCCCTGGCGCCCCACCCTTTGCCCTCTCTCTTCTCCCTCTTCTTCTCTCCCCTTTTTGAGCTTCTCTTTTCAGCTGCGAGAGCTTAACCCCTTCCTACACTAGTTGATGCCACTTTGTTTTGGTGCTCATCTTGCAGCCATTCTGCACTTTGCACTTTTCTCCCCTCTACCCCCTGTTTCTGACAACCCAGCCTGTTTTTTGTTTTTTTGCTGCCCCCTTCCTCCCCTTTCTCTCCACCGGCACTCTCCATCGCCTCTTAGCTTGGGCTTGATCCCTCTGCACCCTGGAGTTCAAACCAGGGATTGCACATCAGCGGCTGGCTCCGGTCTGGACAGAGTAAGAGAGACCCTTTGCTCTTCTCACTTCTCAATAGAGTATATACAGTCTAGATCAAGGGAAGTAATAGTGCCACTCTGTTTTGCTTTGGTCAGACCTTACCTAGAATATTGTGTCAAGTTCTGGGCACCACAATTCAAGAAGGATATGGACAAGCTGGAACATGTCCAGAGGAGGGTGACCAAAATGGTGGGAGGTCTGGAAACCATGCCCTATAAGGAGCAGCTTAGGGAGCTGGGTATGTTTAGCCTGGGGAAGAGAAGGTTAAGAGGGGACATGATATCCCATGTTTAAATATTTGAAGGGATGTCATACTGAGGATGGAGCAAGCTTATTTTCTGCTGCTCCAGAGACAAGGACATGGAGCAATGGACTCAAACCACAGGAAAAGAGATTCCACCAAAACATTGACAGAGCTGTTTGGCAGTGGAATGTGCTGCCTTGGAATGTGGTGGGGTCTACTCCTTTGGAGGTTTTTAAACAGAGGCAGGATGGTCATTTGTCGGGAATGATTTTATTGTGTATTCCTGCATGGCAGGGGGTTGGACTAGATGGCCCTCATGGTCTCTTCCAACTCTATGATTCTATGATTGTCTTGTCTTCTGCTCCCCAAGGCAGTTTCTTCTGAGCAATGAATTCTCCCCCTTGCCTCCCAATATGGCTCAGGGTAGTTTCTTTGCTCCTGGAATATATGTGATAAGCTGTGCCCTCCCACCCAGCTGACTCCAACCCACAGCTCTCCCACTATTGCTCCCCAACGAAGCACCCTACAGCTCTGCATTGCTAGGCGTGGGTGGCCTTTTATGTGCATTGCTAGAAGTGGGTGGCTTCTACCGGTCTCAACCACCCTTGCTCATGTTAGGGTGCTTCCAGGTGGAGAACCCCTAGCACTACTGTCCCAAAGGCATTCTCTATCTGTTCTCTTCCTCTTGCAGTGGGGAAAAATCAAGGAATTAAAGGGGAGGGGACTTGGGAGGTTTACAAAAACAAATAACACTTTTACCAACCTTCCCTTGCTCCTCCCCATTAAATGTATTTGGAACAGAGCTTAGAAAAATTACTTTGGGACTACAACCCTCAAAAACACCCCAGCCAGTATGGCCAGTTGTAGTTTTCTCCAAAAGAGGATTTTTTTCTAAGCACCGATTTCTAGACAATAATGATCCATCTGAAAGTACCCTTGAACAGTCACCTCTGTTTGCTTGAGGTTTTGGTATTGATCCATGCTGAGCAAACCCCCATATCTGTAAGTAGAGAGGCAGTATGGAGTATTTGGCATGGAGAGCCACAGGTTCAAAATTCCATTCTGGTCACTGGGTGACATTGGGCTAGATCTCTTTGAGTCTAACCCCAACAAGGTTGTTGTAAGGATAAAATGGTGGATCCCTATATGTTGTTCTGAGCTTCTTTAAGGAAGGGAAGAATGCTTAAAATGATGGGGATATTGCTAAGGCTGATGTTGATAAAAATTAATCCTATTTTCCTGGAAATTTCTATTGCTTAGCTGGAATATTTGATTGTAGTTCAGTTACTTTTTTGGACTGCAACTCCTAGAATCGCCAGCCAGCATGGTTAGGAGCCATGCTGACTGGTGGATTCTGGGAGTTTCAGTCCAAAAACTTAACTTTCTGAGCTTTGCCCCGTGCCTTAAGATGTCCACACACATAATACATATTTTCTCCCACAATCCCATAGCTCCCACTGCTCTGAACAGTAGTGGAAGTGGGCATATAGGTCTTGCCCTTGGAACTGGATCTTGGGGAGTGAATCAAATGGAGATGTGCGGGTGGGACACTAAAGGAAGCTCCCATCCTGACGAGCCTGATTCTTATTGGCAGATGCTGAGCCCCACCTACAAGCAGCGCAATGAGGATTTCCGCAGGATCTTCAAGGGGCTGCCTGAAGCGGAACGGCTCCTTGTAGGTAAGAGGATGAGAAGTGGGGAAGCTGTGCTCAGGGCCAGCTCTACCATAAGGCATGATGAGATTTGGGAGATCATAAAAGGGCATCAAATTGTCAGTTATTTTATTGGTTGTTATAAGACTTTATCAGCATGAACAGGCGTGGCTATTGCATGATGTCATCTTCTTCGCTTGGTTACTCTATGCCCCAGCCGCAAATAAGGCGTTCCTTTTAATTGACAGGACAAGCTGTCAATAGATTGTCAAAATTGCATTTTTTATGGTAGTGAGGGCGTGCGAAAACATGTCCCATTGTAATTGCGAGATTACAGTATGAATGGGCTGTCTTTAGCAAGAAAACTAAGCACAGGACACTCTTTTTATGAACTGTCCTGTTTAGTTTCAATGTTTTAAGATTTCTTTCAGTGCTTGTGTGTTCATTTACTTCGTTAATTAAGGTGTTTTTGGAGTTTTAAGTGCGCTTGTGTCTTTTCGTGAGAACAGCCGAAATCTCACCCGTGCTAAATCACGGAAGTAAACTCTGGTTCTTAAAGTACCAGTGGTTGTCATGTGATAATTCTGTGGCACTTCTTTCACGTGATTACAGCGATGTGCGATAGGAAGTGTAATACCACAATGTTTCCAGTTTCCTCAATTGCGGAATTATAATGTGAGTCTGATGCTAATTAGTCTATCAAATGTTAGTCTGATAATGTCTATAGTCTATGGACCATCCTTGGACTGCCAAGGATGGGAAAAGATGTTTATGGGATTCTTTGCCTCATATACAAAAACAACTTGGTTGGATTTGGGTACCACACAGCTTAAATTGGTTGTTGTGGGTTGCTGTTTGCTGCTCTGCCTCAGAAAGCAAAAAGTCTTGTTTAATTAATTAATTTATATCCTGCCTTTCTTCCAGTACAGGACCCAAGGTGGCATACAGACCTTAAAAACACTACAGTTTAAAACCTCTCAATATAAAAGTTAAAATACAATTAATCCAACTTTGATATAATACACAAGTTACATTGTGTTTAAAGGTATTTAAACAGATTAAAATAGAAACTCTCTACAGTGACAGTTATCTGCCATCGACAAATGTCTCTTTAAATAAAAACATTTTCACCCACTGGTGGAAAGAGAGCAGAGAGGGGGGGGCAACTAGATTTCCTGTGGAAAGGAGTCCCACAGCCTGGGGACAGCCACAGAGAAGGCTTTCTCCCGAGTCCTTACCAACTGCACCTGTGAAGGTAGTGGGACTGAGAGAAAGTCTTCCCGTGCAGATCTTAAAACATGTGTTGATTCATATGAGATCTTTCAAATAGTCTGGACCCAAGCTGTGTAGGGCTTTAGAGCTTAAAAGCAGCACTTTTAATTCTGCCTGGAAAGTCTTGGACCAGCATTCACTGGACCAGATGGATGAATGGATTTGATTACAAACTGGGTGAATGGGTATATGGAACACCTTCCAGGTGATATGTGAATCACATAGAAAAAAGTGTGTGTGTGTGTGTGTGTGTGTGTGGTCGGGACTTTTTAAAAGCATACAGTATGACAAAGGAAGAATAGAGAAAAGTGGTTAATATTTTGAATAGTAAATGTAATATTTAAGGACTGTACAGTACATGAAACTGAAATTGTAAACTTCATATATGTATTTAGATTTCCTCTTTTGTTATAACAGAAAATGATAATAATAATTAAAAAATAAAAATGAACAGTATTTATAGGTATAGATCCAATAATGGACTGAATTCACAGACTGTAAGGGTCATTCATTTTGAATGATCCGCTAACATGTGTACTCTTTTCTGCAAAAGCATCCTGCTGGTTTCTCATTTCCAGACACCTAGCACACGCTATAAAAGCAAATGTGGCTTCTATTGTCAGTTTAAAGGTCTTCCAGAAACTTTATCCCAAAGAATCCTGGGAAATGTAGTTTGGCCAGAACATTGGGAATATCCTGTTATTTCTCAGAACTGCAGTCCTCACAGATCCCTATTCCATCTTATTCCTGGGTTGAAATTATTATTAATTCAATTAAAGCCTGCAATTTCAGTATCTCCTGTTTAACCAACTGCAACCTTTCTGATATCCTGTATCTAGATGTCAAAAATGTCTTTGAGCCATTAATGTTTTCCCTATAACATAATTACAATTATAATTACCATTATAGCAACAAAATTAATATTACAATAAAAACAAAACCAAATTGGAACAAGAAAGAGTTGTGAGATGCCTTAAAGACGTTTGACAGACATGTAATAGCATAAGCTTTTGTTTGAGCTGCGAGTGTGATGCATCTTCTGAAAAACCTAATGCAGTCTTAGGCTACATTTAAAAAGCTGGATGTTTCCAGATTACAAAAAACATTACAATACAACACCTCTCTAGGTGTTCTTCCCACATGAGGAAATTGTGGGCCTCCACATGTCATTGGACTACAGTTTCAATCGGTCTTAGCCAACCTGGCCAATGGTGAGACATAATGGGAGTTGTAGTTCAACAGCATCTGGACAGCCACAGGTCCTAAGCCATGTCCTAAAATAATGTCTACTTCTGCATCAACCTGGCTGGGTTGTCAAATCACCTGCCAGTCTCTTCCTTAGGAAGCTCACATTGTAAGAGAGATGCCAGATAAAAGGCATTGGCAGTCTGGTGCCTTGTCTGTGAAACTGTCAAAGAAGTCTGGTGCTAGGTTAAAACTTTTTGTGTGTCACACAGACTTTTAAGAGAAGTTGGAGATTTTTTAAAAATGAACTCTGTGTTTTGATGTTTTACTGTAGTGGAATTGTTCATTTTTTGAAGTTGTCTTTTTATGTACTAGTACACCACCCTGAAATCATAAGGCAGTTCAGTTGGCCCTCCACATTTAGGGTTAGGGGTGCCGGACCTCTGTGCAGGGCTGGTTTAAGGAATTTTGGGGGCCCCTGCAATGCTTTATTTCGGGGGGCCCGTATGTTTATCTCAGGTCAGTGTAACCTAACCTAACCTATTCACAGTGCAGGGTATTCAGTTTATTACTAATAATGTTTTTGCAGGAGGAGGGTTACAACGTTCCCCACACACACAATGATGGGGCCCCCTGTGGCTGCAGATGCTGCAGGGCCCTTAAAGCGACTCTGCCTCCGTGAATGTGGAAAAACTGGCAATATCTCTAGTGGTTCTCCCCAACTACATTTAACACACAAAAAAGTATGAGCTGTGGCTCCGCAGATTCCTTTGGGGTAGCAGGGGTTCTTAAGGCAGAAGCAGGCAGCTGGCAGGGCTTTCTGTTGTCTCCGCTGCTGCCCTATTCCATTTTTAATAGGGACTTTCAAGCCTTGCCATGGGTTTGCAGTCTCTCAGTCTCGCAAGGCTTGTGGTCTCAATTAAAAACAGCATAGGGCAGAAGCGGACAGATATTATAAACGGCATAGGGCAGATGATTATGGTAATGGTGGTATTGATAATGGTGGTGGTGATGATGAAGTCACAACTTTATCCAGTACCCAGCAGCTGTTGCTAAAACCCTCACAGCTCTAGCTGTCTTGATACAGTTCTGTTACAGTCCACCTCTCCCCTAATTCACAACTCAGCCGGCATCCATTGCTCCCTCTTCCCCTGGACCATTTCCTTGCTCTCAGCCTCTGACATGTCCCCTCTCTTCAGATTACTCCTGCGCGTTGCAGCGTGACATCTTGCTTCAAGGGCGACTCTACCTGTCAGAGAACTGGATCTGTTTTTACAGCAATATCTTCCGATGGGAAACCACGGTGAGTGTCTTGACAAAGGGCAAAGATCTGAAGCGGATCTTCCCCATAGCCAGTCACTGACCCCTGTGTTATCTTCCCACAATAGATTTCCATCCAGCTTAAGGAGGTGACTTGCTTAAAGAAAGAGAAGACGGCCAAGCTGATCCCCAATGCAATCCAGATTTGCACTGAGACTGAAAAGGTGAAGTAGTAGGCCTATATTTGTTGTAGTTTCAAAGACTCCCTGTGGGTAGTGTGTTGTATAGCGTGCCAGCACAGAACTCCCAAGTTACGGATCTGGCTTGTTTATTGTATGTTTGTATTTTACCTCTAAACATCTTGCCTGTAACTGTTTTACGTGTGCCTCAACATGTAACTATTCTACATCCACTTTGCATTTCGTAAATTTGTCTGCTTGCACATGCCATATCTCAGGCTTCCTGTAGTGCCTTGTATATATTTCAGATGACATGTCCCATTATACCTGACCATTGGTCACAGTGGCTTGGGCTGAAGAGAGTCTAGTCCAGAACCAGAGCTTTGAAAACTTGCCTTTATGGACTGCAAGTCCCAGAATTCACCCAGCCAATGGGGCCTTCTGGAATTGTAGTCCAAAAGAGTACTTCTGAGCTGTGGAGTGCACTAAGTTGGAGAAGGCTGCTCTGTCTAATGCAATAATTGCATTAATTTGCATCTGAGTAACTCTTTCTATGCCCTTTATTCTGCATAATTGTTCCATGCACTTTGGAAGAACATGCAGAACATGCTGAAACATCTTTGGTCTGTGGTATTCTTTTTTCCTATCTCTCTCTTTCATGTGAGCCTGTTAGAAGAATGATCATCCAAACCAAATCTTGTGGCTTCGCTCATCAGAAGCTATAAATCTCTTGGTTTTGTTCCAGGTATGGGACTGTGAACTTGGGAGATTGCTAAGTAGCTAGCAAGGCTCAAATATTTAACTAATGGTCTGCATTTAGGTTAGTTATTCACACCTTGTTTAGCTTTGGGGTCATTATCTAGCTCCTACCATATTGATGTACAGTATAATGTCGGTACTGTACTCACCATGTAGTTAAGGGGAAAGCAACATGTGCTCCCCATTATCTTCCCTTCTGTTTTTGCCACATTTGTGGTGGCTGCAGCACCCTCCCCACACAGTTTCTCAAGACAAGTGTTACATAAAACATTTTTCTTGTTTTCAAACTGAATTGTGCTCCTGGAAGTGCACCTTGTTTTAAAGAGAAATTGGATGCGGTGGAGGTTGCTGTCACATAAGGATGAATAGGATAGCAAGCCAGAGCCCCCATAGATGCAAAGCAGGTGCTGTACTACTGAGTTATGGCCCCTGCCAGTAAAACTGAAATCCCTCTTCTGGCTGACATCCTGCTCTGTCTCCTCTGTATCATGATAATGGCTGGCTTTGCACTGCGGCAATCTCTTGAGTTTTTTCCAATGTGACTGATGCACATCCATCATTTCAAAGCTGTGCACAACTGCTTATGTGAAGTTGTGTTAAGAAAATCATGATAGCTGGAGCTAGAGGAAGCACCCAGAGAATGCCCTGCCCTTTTCCCCCTCCTGGGGAGGGGACTGGGAGCCCCTCTACTCATGCGCTATGTGCATCACCTCCACAGATCTGGTCCTAATTGCATCCTTGTGTACTGCTTTCTGCTTACCTCTGTTCCTCAGCAAACAATAAATGACAGGAGCACAGTGTGCAAGACAGCAATTTAAACATTCTGCTAATTGCTTCTTCCTTCACCAGAAAGATTTGCAGATTATAATGAAGATGAACATGAGCTTTGCCCAGTACCAAGGTTGCTGATTTCTAACTCCCTCCCTTCCCTGATTTCTTGGCTCTAACCTTTTCCTCAGCTGAAGTTCTTCTGTGTCAGCATTGATCTCTACAGAGGGCGTGGCTTTAATCTTTCCTGGGCTGATTCTGATCTGCTGACCCAGGCAGAGCTGCAATATCCCACAAAGGGGGAAAAGCATGGAGCCAGGGAGAACAGGGTGTGACCTGTGCCTTTAGGGCACATACTCAGAATCAGTTTATGTGGAATAATGTACCCCTTAATAGTGCTTAATCAACCCATGTATTTGCTGTGAGAGCGATTAAAGAATGGTTGACAGACTTCTTTCCCTTCCACCTCTTTTGTGCCTGCATTTTGTAGATACCAGGTTTTTCTCCTTTGTTAGTAACTGGTGATGCATAGCTACTGGGATGTAGTCATAGTGGTTTAATGAATCAAGTGTAGCTAGTAGTAAAGGTAGCTGAGATAAAAGATTCCCATTACTCAACTGACCCCCACTTCCAGGTGTCCCCTGGTAATTCAATAGGCAGAGCATTAAAGTCATAGCAGAAATCCAAAAATGCAATGCTTTAGGGGCAGATAATTCATTTTGGATTTTATTGCTTCTCCTCCTGTGGGTGCTCTAAGTCGAGAAGGAGCTCTACTGGTACTGGACCCTCGTTCTGCACTGGTGGACCTCCTGTTCCACTCAAAGCAGCTGTGGAAGGAGTGGCAGTGAAAGCCAGGATATATTTGCCATCCTTGCGCTGGGAGATCATCCAGCTACTCATGACAATAGACAAAACACAGATGAGTCCAAAGTAGCCATTGAAGCAAAATGGGATTCAGTGAACACAAAAGAGATTTAGATAATGCATAAGCAAACAATCCTAAGCTGGGAGGGGTTCAGGTAGAACAAAAGAGTCCCTCCACTAAGAGAGAGGAGATGCATTGGCAAGGTGGCCCATCCACCCCACTGACTTCTAGTATGCCCAAAGAAAACTTCATAGCACAACTGGTAGCAATGTTGGAGTGTTCTGGAAGGAGGCAGGATGTGGTTATAGATTCATTGAATCAAAAGCCCTCTAATTCCCTTGGTGTGTGCAAAGACTGAGCCCTGTAATTACTCTAATCTGGAGTTTTAATTGGCTTCAGTTCTCTTCCATTTGTTTTTAATTGCTTTTAATGGGAAGAGGTGTAAAAATCTGCTAATTGAAAGATTGCCCTCCTTCCTTGGCTGGTGTGGATTGACAAGGGCCACCAGAGGAGGGCCACCAAAATGGTCAGAGGTCTGGAAGCCATGCTTGATATGAGGAGTGGCTTAGGGAGCCAGGTATGTTTAGCCTGGGGAACAGAAGGTTGAGAGGTGACATAATAGCCATGTTTAAATATTTGAAGATGATGATGATGATGTCATACTGAGGATAAAGCAAGCTTGTCATACTGAGGAGGAGCAGTGGACTCAAACTACAGGAAAAGAGATTCCACCTAAACATTAGGAAGAACTTCCTGACAGTAGGAGCATGGTGGAGTCTCCTTCTTTGGAGGTTTTTAAACAGAGGCTGGATGGCCATCCATCAGCAATGCTTTGATTGTTAATCCTACATGGCAGGGGGTTGGACTGGATGGCCCTTGGGGTCTCTTCCAACTCTATGATTCTATAATTCTAAGGTGTTAGGGAACTGACAGGTTGTTTCTTCCTTCTTCCTCTGCCAGCCAATTAGGATACGGTAATACTACCCAATTTTGACTGGAGTTTCTTGCTTTACATGGTGTCAGTCATTCTCTACATATTTTGAGAGGCACCCCCCGTAGCTAGAAGTTTCTTTTTTAAACTTGATTTTCATTCATTTTTTCTTAATTGTTTGCATTTGTTCAAACAATAAAAAAGTCATAATAAAAATTATTACATCTAGAATGCATATGAAATGATCCAAGAGAAACAAAATGACTAAGTAATTACATTTCTTTAAAAGCCGGGGTTTTTAGAAGTACAGTAGTATTCATTTTACATCCCCGCATCTATCTATTTACATCTATTCTTTCTGTGTCCTCAGAGAACTATGGTTGATGTACAAGCTAGAAACTGGTAATCCCCATCACAATAATATCTGTCTTGGATTGAATCTTATGCTGTCTTCTCTCTTGCCATTCCCAGCATTTCTTCACATCCTTTGGAGCCCGAGACCGTTGCTTCATGCTGATCTTTCGCCTTTGGCAGAATGCACTGCTGGAAAAGGTAGGAATGGATGGATAAGTGATAAAAGAGCTATCAAGAATTTGCCAGATCAGTCGTGTTTCAGGGTTTTTTTCAGTGAGATTTTTCCTTTGAAGTGGGTGTGTGTGAGTGTGCGAAATCTGTGCATACCCAGACTCTAAAATAGGAGTTTGGTGTTGGAATATGGGGTCTAGATAGCAGTGCATGCTTCTGTGTGTAGTTGTCAGACCTAAACAAGCAATTGCACTGACCATTCAAGCTCTTCAACTTCTGCACTTCATCTTTGCTTTTTTGTCCTAATGCCATGCTCTTCCCTCAGACCTTGTCCCCCCGGGAGCTCTGGCACATTGTCCACCAATGCTATGGATCTGAATTGGGCCTCACTAGTGAGGATGATGATTATGTCTCTCCCGTTGATGAAATCAATGGCTTAGGGTGAGTGTTCATGGCCCCATAAAATATCACAATTCTCTACAGTCTTTACTTAGACATGGAATGTGACCATAATCATGTCAGGGACTTTATGTATTTAATGGTTACATTTATATGCTACCTTTCTTCCAGTGTATTCAAGGCATTATATATAGCTCTCCCTCTCCTCCCGCTTTATCCTCACAACACCCCTGTGAGGTAGGTCAAGCTGAGCATAAGTTCTGTTCCAGGTCACCCAATGGGTTTTTGTGTCTGAGTGGGGGATAAGAACCTACATGTTGTAAATCCCAGTCCAACTGCACCATCCTGATTCTCATTGCATTACACTGACTCTGTAGCAACTTGGTACTATTTAGATGTTTTGCACAGGTCCCAGATTTCCTGACCATTGGCCGTGTTGGAATTGTTGTCCAATAGGTTTGAGCTGGATGTACAGAGCTATATTCCAATAAATGAGGCCAGGAGGTGTAGCTACCCCATTCTTGGTAGACAGATTGTCAGCAGCTATTTGGAGTCCCCAAAGCTTTCTTGCATCATCTGCTGGAGGTAATAGAACCAGAACCCTTGGCCTTAGTAAGCAAGGGGATCTTGTAGCACCTTTGAGAATAACTGAGAGAAAGAACTTGTAGCATAAGCTTTCATAGACTTGGTCTTCTTCCTCAGATGCATCAGTAGACCAAGCCTACAAAAGCTTATGCTATAACTTCTTTCTCTCAGTCTCAAAGGTGCTACAAGATCCCCGTGCTTGCTGCTATTCCAGACTAATATGACTTCGTCTTTGAATTCTGCCCCTTAGCCTTAGAACAGGGATAAACAATACTGAACACATGGATTAGATGTGACGTACCAAGGAGTTTTACCTTGCAGGAGATGTACAGCAAGGTGTGGTATAAGTTTTGCCCTATAGTTTTACATGGAAAATAGGGGTGCACAAAGAGGGTTTGTGGGACTGTGCACAGCCAATCACCACCCACAGCCACAACATTTTTTAAAAAATCTGAAAATGCCCCTTATGTCCTCTGAGTGATGTGGGAAACAGTTTCACTAGACTTTTTTGGGGAGGGTGTGTGACATGTTTTAGGACCATGGGCCTTTCTTAAAAAACTGAAAATAACACCTGGTTGCTTACTTTTTTTTTTTTTAAGGCCACTCCTGAGCCTAAAACATGTCAAAGTTGCCTAAACATATAATGAAATTGCTTCCCACGTTCACTAAAGGCTTTTCCATCAAAAAATGTGCAGCTCTGGTGCGGGGTATGTGTAGCTCTCGGTATCTGGAAGTTCTCCACTCATGACATCAAGGAAAGTCTTCCCAATACCATTTACAAAATGTTGAATGCACAATAGCAAGCATTTCACAGTATGGCTGAAATCCAAGTGTTAGTCCTTTTTTTAGAGTAGATCTGTTGAATGAATGGGACTTTTAAGTCACAACTAATTTAAGTTCCATTGGTTTCAATTTGTCTTTTCTAGGCAGGACTAATATTGGAGTTAGCCTTGGCCCCTGTAATATACTACTTTTATGTTTTGATTTCCATCTGCGTGTGAGGGTTTTTCCATGAAACTCTTCCTGATAGATGGTGCCTATGAACAAACAACCCAGTAGGCCAGATTTGGGTGGGGACTGATAAATACAAGCTGAGGTGCCCCTTTCTGGGTCATCTGAGTCACTTTTTTGGCTGGAGAGGCTGCACTGTATGATTCAGAAGGCACTCTCTGGGATATCTTGAAATGTCATAGAAGATGCTGGAGTACAACTTTTGAACTGTGTGTCTGCTCATGCCATATGTTGTATGAGTCTCCCCATAATGGTGGCCACATTTTCACATTAGACTAAGCTGTGGTACATGTTAGTCATGTTTTATTTATTTAGCTATTAATTATCCTACAGACAACCAAAGGAGCTATAGCCCCTCCCCAGCTTCTGGTCTGCTTCTCTCTTTCCTCTTTTGTCATCTCTTCTTTCAATAAGGGCAACCACAGTACTGGGTTCAGACATAACAATAAGCCATGGATTAACAAGCCAGCGTATGTCAGTCCAAAATAAACCATGGCTTCTAGTTATAGTCTGCAGCTAGCTAACAAACCATGGTTTGTTGGAAGAGATGAGTTCAGAGTAAACAACAAACTAGAATGCAACAAGCCATAACCTGGCTTGCCATTATGTGAAACTGATCAATACATGGAACTTTAGGGCTATCTCTCTTCAATCTCTCTTTGCTTTGCTGGTATTCTAGAAAACTTCCCCATCTTCTTGTGCATCTGACAAGTCAAGTTGACACCAGGGTTTAGCAGCACCTCACTGTCTTAAATTGCCACTCAGTTGAGGGGGGAACGTTCTTCAACTCCATTTTACATCAGCCCTGCTTGTCGAAGGGTTCTTTTTCACCCGTCCTTCTCCCCATTGTGCCCTGCCTCATGTTTTCTAACAGAAGCCCTAAAGAGATTGGCGACGTCATCGACCTGACTGACTTGACTTCCCGTTGCACCTCGGATCTCAAGCTTGACAGCAGCCCTCTGCTGGACCAAAGGGATGCCACTCAGAGCATCAATTCGCTGGCCAGCAGCAGCGATGGGACCACCTCGGTGAGGACAGTAGTGGGGTTCAGGAAAGGGATTTGAAGTTGGTGCCCTAGACTTTACCATCTGTAGGAACCAAATACCTTGCTTTTGGAATAGACCCCCTTCTTTTGTATAAATTTTCTCCTTCCTTTCTTACGGGAATGTCCCTTTATTTTAAGTACTCCCCTCTACTGTGGAATATTAGTTTAGGTGGTGGTGGTGGATTTTATTTCAGTTGTATGTTGTAGATCAGGGGTGGGGGGAAATGTGGCCGGTAGACTGTTTTGTGGCTCCTAGGACCCTCTAGGCGATGTAAAAGGCATTTTTGCCATGTTTTGGTGCCTCCTGGTCCATTTTAGGCCTAGGAGAGGCCTTTGTTAAAATCAGGAAAAGGGCCTGTGTCATTTCCTGTTGTAAAAAAAGGCCTTTCCTGGACCTAAAATGTGCTGAGAGGGCCACAGAAATGTGGCAAAAATGTCCCATACACCCTAGAGGGCATTAAGGAGCACACATTTTTTTCCTTTTTTTTTAAGAACAAGGGAGTTTGGTGGGGAGATGCAGCCCTCCAAAGTCTCCTGTGGGGCCAGTGCAGCCCCCTTGCTTCTAGCAGTTGCTCACCCCTGATTTGGATGGAGGAGAAGAGGATAAAAATGCAGTCCAATTTTGGACTAGCACTCCCCCATCCCCCATCCAGCATAGTCAGTATCTTTCCCAAACCTTCCACAATCTGATGGCTTCCAGGTGTTGTTGTTGTTGTTGTTGTGTGCCTTCAAGTTGCGTCCAAGTTATGGTGATCCTAAGGTGAACGTCACAGGATTTTCTTAGGAAGATTTGTTCAGAGAGGGTTTGCTTTGCCTTCCTCTGAGGCTGAGAGAGTGTGGCTTGCCTAAGGTCCCCTCGTGGGTTTCCGTGCCTGAACAGGGATTTGTACCCTGATTTCCAGAGTCAAAGTCCAATGCTCAAACCACTGCACCACGCTGGCTCTCCCCTCCAATGTACTGTATAGCAAGTCCCATCATGTCACCCGCAGCCAGCACGTGCTCTACAGACTTCTTTACATATATTTTTTCATTGGCAAGCATACAAATGCACATAGAGTGCATCTACACTGTAGAAATGATGCAGCTTGACACCACTTTAAGTGCTGTAACTCCATCCTACGTAATCTTGGCATTTGTAGTTTTACAAGATCTTTAGCCTTCTCTGCCAAAGTGTGATGGTGCCTCACAAAACTACAAACCCTAGGATTCTGTAGGATGGAGCCATGGCTGTTAAAGTGGTGTCAAACTGCATTATTCTACAGTGCAGATGCACCCATAGATCTAAATTATTTTTATAGTCCTTGCTGGAGCAGACCCACTGAATCTGTTTGATTTATTTAAATGTTGACTCACCATTCAACAATTGAATGAATAGGTCTACTCTAGTTGGGATTAACCAATAGTATACCAGCCATAGTAATATTGAAGTTAAGAGTCAAGCACCAAACAAAAAACAAATATATTTTTTAATACAATGTAATATTTTTAAACCTTCTTGTATATATCCTACAGACATATACACCTCTAAATCAAGTAAAGATGAAGAGAAAACCTAATGGAAAAAAGAGGAAGCTTCCCCTCTAATTAAAATAAAAACACGACTGTGGGAAGAGTCCAAATTAATTCAGGTTGATGGATTTTATTTCACTTAATAAAGCCATTTTCTCTGACTGCCAACACAGATGCATTTTTCAGTCCATCTTTCAAGATGTGCAGTATTATTAGATTTCTAGCTTTGCAAGATTGATCTTTTAACAGCTAAGGATGCTGCTCTATTTATCTGTTGTTGTTGCTTGGTCAAGCCCTACAAAATTGGGAACTGTTGAAGAATAACATTTAGAGAGAATCCGTAGAATAAAATTGACATATCTAAATACTTCTTGCTGCATGTGAAGAAAAGGTGCTTTAAGAAAATTACAGATTTACAGCATAATCCTATCTATGCCTATTTAGAAGTTGAATTCACTGAGGTTTACTCCAAGTGAGTATAGGATTACAGTCTCAACAAGCTTGAGTGCTTATTCTGTTTGCTCAAAAGGAGCCAATAGATTTCTTTTGGAGCAGGGGCAGAACTTAGAAAATGGTGTTCTTGCTTGGCTAGGAGATTTTGATGAGTCGCCATCCAAAGAAGTAACATCTCCAACCTCCAAAGGGTGTGTAGATTTAAGACTTATTGGATCTGTTACTAGAATCCTGAAATCCCAAATGTAAAATAACAGCTCAAAAGGGTTACTGCACATCTAGGACTAAAGAATAAGCCACTTCTGAGTACATGCTTATCATGGAAATTTCTTTTTGCTGCTAGAATTGAGCTTACATTTCTTACACACACAGATCTGATCCTGATTCCCAGACCCAATTCTTAATTTGAGAAAGCTGTTCCTTCCCTTGAGGGTTGTATATGAGTGCATGTGTGGGGAGTCTTTATGTTGTTGCTCTAGTGCACCACAAGACTCTTTTTGTCCAAGCAAAAGAAAAAGAATGGTTGGGATTTCTCCGGAGAGACCATTTCTGTCTTAGATGAAACCAAGTGGGATCTGAAGCATCATGGAGTACTCCTATTGAAAGTTACCTTTCAAAGAAATTAGTGATACCTGTAGTTCCAAAAGTTTCACAAAGTAGCTATCTACTTTTTAAAAAAACAAACACATCATTCTTTATTTTCCTGTTTCTCAAAAGTAAATACATTAGTTTTTTCTCAGTTTCTTTCCTTTTCCAAAAAAAAAAAAAAAGAAAAAAAAAGAAAAAAGAAAAAAGAATCTGCATGCTGCCAGCCACTGGTGTGTAATTCAGACTGCACTTTTTTCCCATCTACTTTTTGGGTCTCTTCAGCACCATGAGATGCAGCCTAAGCCAGGACATAAACCATATTATAGTTCTCTTCTGCAGTTTAATAAGGCCACCTCCTGTAATTGTAGAAGTAACTAAACCAGTGGTTCTTATTCTTTTCTTTACCAGAACCCCCCTTTTAATATCTTTTGTTGCTGCAGAGCCCCAAGACTTAACTCAAGATTTTAAATCCTAACCACCACCACCGCCACCACCACCACCAACAAATAATAATAATAATAATTAAAAAAAATAAACAACCCTTCCTTCAGAGGCACTGGAGGGTAAGGAAGACTTTTCTCCTGCTTCTTCCTGCACATTTGTGCCTGGAGCGGATTGAACAGTAATGTGCAGACCACAGGTTAAGACCCACTGAATTAAATCATTACAGTTACACAATAAAAGAAATGAAGCGGTCTGTCGTTCTCTCACTTCCCTTTAGAAGGGCTTCCATTACAAGCTGGAACTGGAAACTGAAGAGGCCAGGGCTAGGGTGCTTTCCTCTTCTTGTACTGATCCAACATCCTTCCTTGGGATCTAAAACCCAAGGAGCAGAGGAAGGGAGGAGGAAGCCAAGAGAAAAGATGGAGGCGATCCAGATTTGGATGAGTACCAGCATAGGTTGAGGAAGTGGAAGGCACCCAGGGAGAGGATGGAATTGCCATTCAGGCAGTTGTGAGAAAGGAAGCTGCGGGATAAGCTAAATTGGAGCTTGGAACTGTTTTTGAACTACAACTCAAAAAAAATTTTGTAGTCCAAAAAGTCACTTTTCTGAGCTCTGAGTCAGATAAGCAACATCTGCTAATGTTTATTGCATCAGTGACTCTTAACCTTTTTTTTATGAGGGACCCCCTTTAATCTTTAAAAACCCTAATAATAATGATAATTAAACCTGGTAATAATAAAATTACACCATCCATTAAACCTGCCCTCAGAGGCACTGAAGGGGAAGGGAAGACTTTTCTCCTGCTTCTTCCTGCAAGTTTGTGGCGGGAGCAGACTGAATGGCAGTGCACAGGCCCAGCCAGCCAGCCTTTGCCTTGGCTCATGTCACGTGTCTGCTCCACTGCAGGGAGGAGGTGGGCTGAGTGGCCTTCAAGCCTTTGCGGAACCCCTGTGAGGACATTGTAGCCCCCTGGGGGTCCCCAGACCACAGGTTAAGAACCACTATACTAGATCTTGACTTTTACTGTGTGTTTACTGTCAAAATACTATCAAATATTGGCTGAAACTGCTCTGGATGAGAATATCAGATATTCACGCATTAGTCTCACCTCCAGGGAACAGTTAGAAATTATTGCCATAAATATGCCAAGGAGGGCAAATCTTCGTTCCTATCGTTTCAGCTCAGATGTGTAACTAATGCTGATTATACTCTTCTCTCAAGCTGGCAGAGGACCCAGAAGAGAACACAGACAGCCAAGTGGATGCCTCCTCCAGCCACACAGTGACCTCTGCGACAGAACCTCCCCAAGACGACTTATCGCGAGGGACGCCAGTGACCCCCCTGGAGGGGGAGCCCATTCCCAGCGAGGAACTCCCCACTGACATAAGCAATTCCTCGACCTCCACACAGGATGAAGGTGAGGGCAGCCCCAGTCCTGCTCTAACCATTGAGCCTACTTCCCTTCCAAATCTTGGACTAGAATCTAGACAGCCTTCACCTCAACCGTCTGCCTTTCCTCCTCCTCAAGCTGAGGTGGACGCCTTCTTTTCAGACCTACCGGGGCGACTGCTGATTAACACTGTTTATCATGTCGGAGTAGAGAGGCTTCAGCAGATGCTCTTCAGCGACTCTCAGTTCATACATAGCTTTTTGGATCAGCGCAAGTTCACAGGTATTATTATTATTATTATTATTATTATTATTTCTATCCCACTTTTTTCCCAATTTGGGACTCAAAGTGGCGTACAATAAAAAGACATTGTTAAAATCAGCAAAATACAAAAGTCAAAACACAATTAAACAACTAAAAAAGTTAAAAACAGCTAAAACTTTAAAAACATACATATGTATACATATACACATTCTCTCTCTCTCTCTCTCTGGCTTTTCTTCGCAAATGAAGATTCAGGAAGGACTCATCCCGTGCTTTCTGCAAGCGCGCTGATGACTAAAAAGGCCAATCCGAGATAAAGAAGTCCGGTTGCAAAAAGCACAGCAGAAGGTCTCCTTGGGTGATGTTTCTGGGTTGTGATTCTTTCTGCGTTGTCGTTTCTCTTCAAGACTTGTTCGGCGTGAGATCTCAAATAAGGCTGCAGCATTGTGGATAGTGCGTCTCCATGCCTCCCGATGTGAGGCCAGGGCGGACCATCATTGGTGATCCAATTTGGCCGAGCCTGAGATGTTGTTTCAGGGAGTCCTTGTATCGCTTTTTTGGAGCGCCCCTCTTACGCTGACCTGTGACGAGTTCACTATAGAGTACTATTTTTGGGAGGCGATGGTCTTCCATCCTAGAAACATGCCCTGCCCAGCGCGGCTGTGTTCTCAATATCATGGCCTCAATGCTGGTGATCCCTGCTTGCTCAAGGACAGCAACATTCGTCACATAGTCAGTCCAGTGTATATTTAGGATTGTGCGTATACAGTGCTGATGAAAGTGTTCGAGGAGTTGTAAGTGTTGGCGATAGGTGACCCATGAAGACAACCTGGATGCATCCCCGATCCAAACATTGGCAGCTCATTGACTATGTTCTAGTTCGCCAGAGAAACATTCGCAATGTCCATCATACATATAGACGTTACACAACACACACATATATCCCAGCACAGCCATTAGCATTGATCAGCAAAGGCCTGCCGAAACAAGAAAGTTTTTACTTGGCTCCAGAAGGAAGGCCTAGTAGGGAGGGTGCCAATCTGACTTCTCTGGGCAGGGAGTTCCAGAGCTTGGGGGCAGCCACGGAGGAGGCCCTCTCTCGATGTACTTGTGAGAGTGGTAGGACAGAGAGAAAGGCCTCCCAAGCAGATTGAAGAGCCTGGGTTGGTTCATAAGGGAGAATATGGCCCTTCAAATCATTGGTAGGGAGAGCCAGTGTGTTGTAATAGCTTGGATCTCAGACTGGGACTTGGGAGATCCAAGGTCTCATCTCCATGAAGCCATGAAATCCACCTTAAGCCAGGCACTCTTTTTTCATCCTGAACTACCTCATAGGGTTGCTGTGGGAATAAAGTAGGGTTAAAGACAGCTGTATATGCTATCTCGAATAACTTGGTGAAAAGGGGGATTATAATTGTAACTAACCAATATAAAAATAAAGAATAAAGAGTTTTGGGGGCCCATCCCCCCTCATATCACATCTCTCAGAGTTGAGGAGCATGGTTCAGGTGAGTATTTAAATTTCAGAAAGTAGGGCATAGCTGATTTCTATTAGTCAGCGTAGCTTGAACCAAAATCCATTTTGCTACCCAGAGCACTTTGTTTTTTCCCCCATTCCATTCTCAAAATACATGAGAAGAGGTGTAGCTCAACAGTAGATGATGCCCTTTTTTGCCTGTTGAAGGAGTTACGGTTGAGCATGCCAGGGTGGCTGCTGTAAAAATTAAACACTGCATGGTTTGTTGATTTATGTTGCTTTTAAATCATTTGTTGACTGCTTTTTAATATTATTTACAGAGCTTTAGTAACCACATACTGTACAAGGATAAACATTATTTGTTACTCTTTGGAATGAAAAAAAATCAAGACGAGGTGCTACTGTATGCTTTTCTCCCTCTGTTATAATTTCACAAGGGTTTTTCCCCTCATTTTTTAAATATTTCCTCTCTAACATTTGATACAGTAGGACCCCCATATCAACTGATTCATTATCCACTGATTCAATTATCCACAGGACATTAAAACAGCACACCTACCATAGAGTCTTCCTAGAAAATGTGTCCTCTCTAGACATTTTCTAGGTCCTCTAAAGCAACTCTGGTATTTTAAACCAGAAGTCCCATTATTTTCAATGGTGTTTGCTATTATCCATGGTTTTCGGTATCCATCCCCCCCAGAACCAATCCCCAATGGATGTGGGGGTCCTACTGTATTGTCAGTGTTCATATTTGCCTGCTTGTTCTTGGTGTGTGTATGTATATTAATTTGTTTTGTATACTGAATGTATGCATGTAATAACCAAGGAGATCCTTTTCTCCCTACTCTGTGCCCCCAGATGTGGCACTCACTTCATGGACTGGAGACAACAAGTGCCACCAAAGCCGTGTCATTTCCTACACCATCCCCATCAACAACCCATTGGGCCCCAAGGCTGCTGCTGTGGTGGAGACCCAGGTATGGGTGTGTAATTTTTACACATAAGATATTGGTGGGGTGAAGGGCAGGTATGTCTGGGGCATAATTTTATAGTGACCTGCCTGGACCAAGATGGGTCTTTTTGCAAATTGATTTTTTGGAACAATAGGGCTGGAATCCTGTTCACGTCATATGCCTTTATAACTCATTTCTCATCCCCTCCACTTCTCTCTGGAGTACTGCAACAGTACAGTGGGTGCGGCTATACGATCATAAAAAAATCCGTATGGGGGGCAAAAAATACAAACAGCCTGTCGTTCGGATGCATACGAACTGGCTATACGATTTTTAACCCCCCCTAAACTCCGTATGACTCCCTCTTCCCGAAGCTGGCTGGAGCGAGCAAGCCAAGCGGCAATTTTAAATCTCCCGCCACTTTTTTTTTTAAAGGTTCTGGTTTGCGGACAGTCGGTTTTCCATATTTGCAATATAAAATAAAAATAAATAAACATATACATTCACGAACTTACCAGATGCTCGCTAGCCGGGAAACCAACATGGCGGCCGCTCCCAATTCCCCTCCGTGCTAGCTCCGCCCCCTCTACTCGGCCAGCCAATCAGATTACCCTGCCTGTTCATATGTGTGTGAACGGACCATGCAGACCCGGCAGCCATCCGAACGGCGTACGGATTTCTCTTCGTGATCCGTTTTCCCTCCCGAACGCCACGTGTGCGTATTTCAGGGTGGAAAACTGCCCCCCCTCTTTTGCATTCGTGTGCATCCGAACGGCCGTTTGTACCGAAGCGCAAACTTCCGCACGCCATACGTATTATTTAAATCGTGTAGACGGGACCCGAGAGGCAGTCTCCACTGCCTGGTCACCTTCCTCCCTCTCCCAGCCCAGCTGTGTTATGCTCCATGTGTGTGATGCCTGATGTCTGCTTAGATCTTCCTTCCCCATCTTGGTACCCTCACCCAAGATATTTTGGACTTCAACTCCCATGTTCCCTTGCCTTTGAACATCTTAATTATTTCTGTTGGGAGCTGCCATTCAAAGCATCCGGAAGGTGCAAAGTTGGGAAATGATACTATAGATCAGTGATGGGTATAGTAGAGGAAGTGCTGGCACACAGCATTGGACAGCATGGGGGGTATGTAGACATGTATGTGTGTGTTGGTACAGAACTCACACTTGTCGCCCATTTGCTCCTCTTTCTTTCCTCCAGACTCTCTTCCGTGCCAGTTCCAAGAATGGGGGCTGTGTGGTTGACTCCGAAGTGATCACCCAAGGCATCCCCTACCAGGACTACTTCTACACAGCTCATCGATATTGCATCACTGCAGTAGCCAAGAGCAAGGCCCGGCTCAGGTACTGGTTCCTACCTCTCCTTCCCATTCATGTAGTGGAGCCAGGGCTCACAGGGTTGAAGTTCTGCAACTTGTTGATTAGCAGGGATGATGCTAATCTCCCTCAGACTTTCCTGTTTCCACTGAACTTAGCTATCACCCTCACAAGAGTTTGCAGGTGGGTGGTGGATTTTTTTCCAGCCAAAGTGTATTATTGTGAGCTGTTCCTCTAATGCAGAGCATTTAGGGGTATCTTGATCTTGATTGGGCAATTAAGACCCATTAGCTTTGTAAAAGACCTACTCTTGGCAGAGACAAAAACTGCTAGAATTAGTTTGTTGATATGGATCAACAAGATGTCTGCATTTCTGGATTCTCCTTGGGGACATGGCTTTGTGGGCTGTCATGAGGACTGCTTGCATTTCAGCATTTCCCTCTATTGCTCATTCCCTGCCTTGAGGTAACATTTTATTGGTCAAGGAGGAAGCCTGGTTCTTTTCTTCATTGCGTTTGATGTAAAACCTTGTTAGCTTTCTCCATCAAAACTAGCAGAGAATCTCATGCCTCCTTAAAACTAACATACTTATTGTGGTGTGAGCTTTTGTGGGCAGGAGTCTGTTTAATGGATTGCAATTTTTTTTGCCTGTCCTTTGGAGGCCAGCAGAACAGTTTTAAAGGTAGAGAACAAATCTGCCCCCATCCAATTCCGCTATTTCACCACCATATTAGCTACTCCTTGGAGAAAGGATTGTTTGTTAATTGGGGCATTTCTCATGACTGGCATAATAGTGCCAGCTGCTTATGCTTGAAGGAAGTGTCCCTCTTTTGGCTCTAAGTCTTTTTGAAACTGCAAGGAATGTTGGACAATGGAAAGTTGCAGGTTTCATTGCTTGCTGTCTACCAGCTGTATTAAATTACAATTCCAGCTATCAACCATGCTGTTTGGGGTTTAGGGTTTTTTTAGGGTAAAATATCTGGAGGGACTTGAGTTGGAGAGGGCTGCATTGGTGGCTGAAGTTATAGAAGGCTGATATAGAAACGAATGCCACACCAGCAGTTGTTGCAGAAGCAATGTAGTGTGGGTGCAAAAGGAAGAATGCAGAGTAAATATATTAACAAAAGAGAGTGGGAATTCAAACATGCCTGATGAGCTCCAACCAGGGGCATATCCCCAGTCACCTTACCTATAAGCAAACATTTTGTACTACAGTATAGTTCTTTTATATTGTGCTCACCAGCCTTAGTCTGGCTCCAAGCAAACGTTGAAGAGGAACAGTAAAAGCTCAGAACAGAATTGTTGGACAGAGTTTGGAAACTTTACTTTTTTTTTTTTTTTACTGGCTGGCTGAAGGATTCTGGGAGTTGTGGTCCAAAAAAAGTAACATTTCTAGACTGTGCTTCTAATGTTGTCTCTAGAGAGAAAGAGAGAAGATGGAACTGATGACAGGGCAAATGGAGAAACCTCCAAGCCCCTCAGTTCTGGACCAAAAGATAGTCAAAGCCTAGTCTCCCTTTCCATTCTTTGCAATAGAAGGTTTTCATTGATAATCAGTTTCCCAGAACCGCTTCGGGACAGAGTGAGGGGAAGTGATAGAAGCTTGCTCTGAATTGACCAGGGCAACTTGTCTTTGTGACAGAGTCTCCTCTGAGATCCGGTATCGGAAACAGCCATGGAACCTAGTGAAGACGCTCATTGAAAAAAACGCCTGGAGTGGTGTCGAAGAATATTTCCAGCACTTGGGTATGTGAATCATAGAATCATAGAGTTGGAACAGACCACATAGAGTTGGAAGAGACCACAAGGGCCATTTAGTCCAACCCCCTGCCCTGCAGGAATACACAATCAAAGCGTTACTGACAGATGGCCATCCTGCCTCTGTTTAAAAACCTCCAAAGAAGGAGACTCCACCACACTCTGAGGCAGTGTATTCCACTTCTGAACAGCTCTTACTGTCAGAAAGTTCTTCCTAATGTTTAGGTAGATTTTCTTTTCCTGTAGTTTGAACCCATTGCTCCGTGCCCTAGTCTCTGGAGAAGCAGAAAACAAGCTTGCTCCATCCTCAATATGACAAATTTCAAATATTTAAACATGGCTATCGTTTCACCTCACAGCCTTCTCTTCTCAAGGCTAAACATACCGGTACCCAGCTTCCTAAGTTGCTCGTCATAGGGCAAAGCCTCAACATGGCACCCTTGCCTCAAAGTGATGCTGTCAGAGGTTCAGGGGACTGTATTTCTCTTGCTGCCCTGCCCTACATGTGGGTTCCCATGCTAGCAAAAAGTATGATGGGGTGATGTGGATATCCACAGCTCTGGAGGATGTATCTGTCTGTATGTGAAGGATGGAGCAAGGATATGTATGTTTTGGAGGAGGGGGGAGTTTTTTCTAAATAGGAGAGAGCAGCCTCTTGTTTGAGGTGATCTTTTCCCAGCTCTCCCTACATCTTCCTCTTGGCTGTTTCAGAGCTGGCACTGGTGCAGGCAGAGAAGGCCTTGCTAGAGGAGAGCTGTCATGGCAAAGAGCCACGAGGGCTCTTGTCTGGACTGCGCCGCAGGAAACGCACACTGAGCTGGAGAGCCCCCCATGTTGAACCCCCAATTCCCTCATTACCCGACGGTGAGGGGACAAGCCGCACCATTCGACCCTCAGGTATGCCCTTACCTTGGAAGAAGGTAAGTTGGGGCCTCCAACTCACCTCCTCCCCTTCATTTTGGGTTCACTGCTCAGTGGTTTGGAGGATGCTAGCCCCAGCAGCTTCTGATGAGCTCTCCTTCTGTTTTGCAGGCAGCCTTACCTCACGGCTTTCGGAGCAGTTGACAGAGCAAGGGCAAAGCCAGACGGTTTCCACAGTGATCCTCATCATCAGCCTGGTGTAAGGGAGCTGCTGGCTTGGGAGAGGCATGAGCGGGTTGTTTGGAGAGGATTTAAAGGAAGGGTGGGACATCAGTGGTTCTCTCTGATAATTGTTGGACTACCACTTCTGGTGAGACTGATGAGGGTTTGACTCCAATATCTTTCCAACCTGTGGAAAGACCCACAGGTTCCCTGTTCACAATTGTAGAGCAAGGGTGAGACACCATGTGAGTGGCAGGGACCAGTTTTCATCACTGCACCAGTGCTGGAAGTGAAGTCATATTACTTCTGTTTGCCATTTCTGGCAAAACCTGGTTCAAAAAAAAAAGGATTTGGGGGAAGTTGGGAGGTCCTAGGAATGAGAGGATGCAAGCCACAGCATTTGCATGTATTTTTTGGCCAGTTTTCAGTTGGAAAATTGCCCAGAAATTTCACTAAATTTTCCCTATGTAGAGCTTCAGGGGCTGCAAAAGTGGGGTTCAGCAACCACGTGCAACCTGAAGGCCCTCCTTTCCCCACACCTCCCTCAGAGCCTGCTGTGAGTTGAATTGTGCTGTCCTATACATTTTTACTCAGGGGTATGTCTCACCATATTCTATAGGGCTTTCTTCCAGAAATGTGTGTATAGGATTTAACCTAGGGTGTAGAATTGGGAGGCTGAGGGTGGGTTGGGATGGAGTCTGCACCCAGTTGTGCTGTCAGGGCTGGACAGGGATGTACGTAGCACAACGTGTGGAAGGGCTGGCTTGTCGCATTGGGAAATAAGTGAAATAACACACATTGCCCTCTAGAAAGCCCCTATGCCTTCTACAAACCATTAAGCCCAGAGCCTAAATTGCCTATTTGTACCCTGACAATTGGAAGGAATAATGCTCTCTCCATTTTTTCAGGGCTTACGGTGATTCCTTGGAAGTAAAGAGAAGCGAGGAATAGTCAGGATGAGATAAAGGCTGGGAGGACACTAACATTCCCCATTCTTGGTTCCTTCTGCACCCCGCCCAAACATTGTTTACCTGATGTCCTCCTGCACTGTTCACACTGGACTTCAGGCTCAAATTACACAACACATGAACTGTGTTGCTGCCATTGGAAACAGGAAGTGCACACTTAATCTCCTGCTGTTGCGTTTAAAGCAACCTTTGCCTTGATTTCACAGTGTTGTGTGTGCACTTTCCTGCTCTCCATTCCACACTGTGAAGCTGTGTTGATGGGATGGGTAGGCATGGGAGGGCATGGATTGTTGGAACATCAAGACATGGATCAGTTGAATTAGATGTTGCAGGGGATGGGGGAATGCAACAGAAGAGATTAAAACATCCTGTTCAGTATTTACAAGACTGTATGTATGCCAGACATATGTTCTAGTAACTTTTGGGATCCTTGCTTACCGTCATTAATTATTAAATGTGACCCACCAAAAACCTACATCCTAAGTTAGGTAGCACCCCAGCGAAATAGTTTCTGAGGCATTGCAGATTGGGGCGCTGGAAAATGAGGACTGTAGTACTCTCCCAGTCGTGGGGTGCAATGAGACAAGCAGCTGCAGCAGGACCGAGGGTCTTTCTAGCTGTCCATATGAATGTGTGTGCTGCAGCCATCATGTCCCAGAAGCCTGATCTTATGCGCCTCAGAAACCCTTTGGTTAAGAGAGAGGTTTTTGGGGAGTGGCATTGGCAGAGGTAGTTACGACAACAGGGCTCCATCATTATAGCTATGTCTGCCAATGCAGGATCTCAGCCAACATCATTTTCTGAGTAAAAGCCTTACAGAGTAGAGCCACCATAGCTTAGTGGTAGAATGTCTGCTTTGCATGTTCAATTTTTAGTGGCTTCAAGCAGGGCTAGGAATGGACTCCCATCTGAGACCCTGGGGAACCACTACCAGTCTGTGCGAACAATACTAAATTGAGGCAGGGGGCAATCTGACCCAGTGTATGGCATCCTTCTACATCTTGAAGGAAGAGGCACATGTCTTGCTGGAGTGGGGAAATTCAGGTTCAATTCCCAGTATCTCTAGGTAGGGCTGGAAGACACCAGTATTGCAACCCCTAGAGAGCTGCTCCCTGTTGATGTCACCCATATTGGGTAAATGAACAAATGGCCTGGCTCAGTATAAGACCTCTCCCTATCTTTCTGTGTTGTCTCCAGCACTTCGGCTTGACACAGAAAAAACATACCAGGTGGACATCTGTTCACTTTATTTCTTGTGTCATAGAATGGGCAGGGAGGGGGGGAGGTCATCATTCATACTGGTAGTTCAGTGGCATTTCCAGGTAGTTCATAGTTTTGTTGAGGTTTATGCCAGGCACTTCCAGTTGAAAGGAGCAGGTAGGAGGTGGTGGGTAAAACCTGCCCCAGAAACCTAGAGAGCCACTGCCAGCCATGAATAGGTAGCACTGGCCTAGATGAGCAAATTGTCTGATCCCAACGAAAAGATGTTCCCTTTGTTTCTAAAAACTACTCCACCCCCCCTTCCATTTCTGAATGTCAGGCTGCTGTTCAAATGACAACAGCGCTTGTTTTAAAAGTAGAGGATGTGTTGGAAAGGGATCCCCATTAGAATAGGATCCTCTGCTTGTTTTTTTTTTTTTTTTTTTTGTTTCTGGTTTGCTGGGAGAGGGGTACAGGAGCAAAGCTTCATGCCTTTCTTTCTCTCCTCCTACTTCTGCCTCCGCACAGGATCTGTGTGAGGTATTGTATGCCAATTGTCATTCCCATGCTTCTCTGGCTCCGGCGCCCTTTTGACCTTGCTCCTAGCTTACTCCCATCCTGCACTGATCCTACTGCTTACTCAAATTCCATCCCTTCCTGCCTTGGATCTTTGCATATCATGTCCCATCCCTCACCCTCCATCACAGTCACAAATAGCTTATTTACCTGTCTCTAACCTTATCTACTTGGTTCTGTTAGTCTCCTCAGCTCCTTTCATCATAACCATCCCCTTCTCTTACCTTTCTTTTAGCCTATTGTTACTGTTTGTTTCCCACTGTCCTCCACTTTCCTTCTCTGCTCTCTTTGATTGCTCGTTTCCCTTAGTGGTTGTTTCACACTCAAGGCTGTGACATACTCAGCCCTAGAAGGAAGACAGTGCAGTTCAGTAATCAGGTTGCCTGATATTTTTTTTTTTAATCCTGGCTAAAAGTGGAGAAAGCTGTACATTATTCCCTTATTTTTGCCTCTTCTAATCTGCTCCTGGTAATCATAGTGAGAGACAAGACACATAGTGAGAGACAAGACCCCTGCCTGTTGAATAGCCTATTTAGCCTCACTTGGCTTTCATCTCTATGGCTTCCGATATTTCACTTGTCATTGCCCACAGGTTTTCTGCATTTACAACACAATTTCAGCATTGTCATTCATCGCTTGAGAATGTAAGTGTGTAGAGCCCCTAACCTGGAGGGCTTGTCACAGATCATTGTTTCTGATCACACCTGGCAGTTTCCTGACAATAGTGTGGTGGTGCTGGCTACTACTTCAGCTAAATGGCATGTACTCATCCTCTGTCACCCACTCTCATCCCCATCTGTGCTAATCCCTATGTTTGCCCTCTTTAAATACTGTGATCTGATGAGCTATATGCCACTGATATTCCACAGGGAGATGTCAGATATTAGCAACATCCAGTCATTGTGGAATATACTAATAGGTGGTTGTGAGCATGGGATGGGAGAAGGGAAGGGAGAACTGATGATTTCACAAGGCTTGAACTCAAGATATCTGTATGTGAAAAGGCTTAAGATGGATGGAGAGGGACTGTAGCTCAGAGGTGGAGCACACGCCTGCTGTAGAGAAGGTCCCTGGGGTTCAATCCCCAGCATCTCCAGTTGGAAAGATCAGATAACAGGTGATATGAAAGACCTCTGCTCAGCACTCAGAAGAGAGGCTTCTAGTGGGAGGAGACGGTCATAAGCAAGGTGGATAGGTGTTCTGACCTTCTGTTTATTTTATTTGTTTATTTCATTTATATCCCACCTTTCTGCTTGTACAGGACCCAAGGCACCTTAATTCCAGTGAAAGATCTTCCCATGTGTTGGGAAAGACATTTTCTTCTGCTCAAAAGGCCTTTACCCTGCACTTTACAAATGTGGGTGGGGGTCGTATTAAAGTAATTTGTTATGTAACTCATGACTAAGCTCCCCTAGCTAATTTGCTGCCATAAGCACAGCAAAATTAGTTCTTTTTGTAATGTGTTGCATTACTTCTTATTTTTTTTCCATTACCTTTTTCTAAAGAAAAAAAAATTAGGATGGTAGCACAAAACTTAAACATTTTACTAAAAAATACTTTTTAAAATGGCCTTTAAAAGTAAAAAAAGAAAAAAAGAAAGATAACTGGAAAATATTACTTATTGCACATGATAAGGAAGGGAAAGGCATAAACTGATTTGGGGCAGAGATACAGTTAAACAGGGATGGGGAACATCTAGCCTGTTCTATGGAAGTCCCTGCCCCTCTTCAAGCTGCTTCTGCTTTTATCTCTGCTTAGTGATCGGTGATAACAGCAAAAAGCCCCAGAAGGTGTTACGTGGACCTGAGGTCTTATTTGGAGTGCTAGAACTTACTGCATTTGGTGGAGCTTTAGTCTGCAGTCCAGGACAGAGTTACAGAGGGAACTGCTAAAAGAAATAATTTTTAAAAAGAAGTTTGTACCCTGGTCGTCATCATCGGTTGAGGTGAAGCACATGTCCTCTATATTGCAAAGTGTTGCAGTGGCAATTTACCGAGGGGGTCATTGATGGTGCTTTCACATCCAGTCATATCATCCTCCCCTCCTTGTTTTCATCACTGGTTGGAGCAGAGTGTTCCTCTGCCTCTGGTCTATACAGGATGTTGTTCCAGTAACCTTTCTGGTTACAGAGCCAGGTTTGTCAATGGTGATAGGTGAGGATTTTCTCTGTTGTAAGAAAGGATCCCAATTTAACATCATTATAGTTGAAATGCCTCTGTGTATTTTCAGTCCTATCTAGGATGTTACTTTTGAGCACACTCTAACTTGCCATATTAAGAAAAGGACTTTGAGGAATTAATAGGTATCAATCCTGGTTTGATCAGTTTATTCAAGGGTCATACTAGCATTGGATGTGGCAGGGTGATTGTGTTTTTTCACTGCAGGGGATCCTCCAGGCAAGTGAGCAATCCCCCCCCCCCACATCTGAAGTGGTACACCCTGGGTAAGCTTCAGTGGTTGCGTCACTTTCCAACCCATTTCTGTTTCTCTACAGCCTGGTGGTTTTGGTCATCCTCAACATAATGCTGTTCTACCGGCTCTGGTCTCTGGAGCACACAGCCCGAACCTTTGAATCCTGGCAGGCTTATGCACTTTCCAATGGGTGAGAAATTGGGAGGGGATGAAGAGGGGGAGAATGATCAACAAAAGAGTGAAAATAATGCATTTTCCTTCCTATTTTGGAAAACTGAAACATTGATTTTACACTGTAATTCTGTTACAATTAAAAAATGTCAGTGTTCAATTTGAAAAGGTGGGTGGAAGAATCATAGAATAGTAGCTCCCTCCTCCTTGCTTACAGGGTTGGTTTTCTCAATTACAGGGGTTGGTTTAAAGGATTCCCTAGGATGTTGTCGTGCTAGTTAGAGTG
Source organism: Gambelia wislizenii (assembly GCA_030847615.1). NCBI lineage: Eukaryota > Metazoa > Chordata > Lepidosauria > Squamata > Crotaphytidae > Gambelia > Gambelia wislizenii. The sequence goes on along the minus strand of JAUMIR010000010.1, from coordinate 27,246,263 downwards.
CAATAATAATAATAATAATAATAATAATAATAATATCATTATTATTATTATTACCCCGCCCCTCTGTTAAAAACAATCAGGGCAGCTTACAATTAAAATACAACAATGCTGACTAAAATCCCTAAGCACCACCCACCCCCACCCTCCCACATAAAAAGATATTAAACTAGTATAAAATTAAAAACCACCTAAAGTAAAATCACATAAAAAAACAAATACAATCATAGTGCCATAATTGTACAGTGTGAAATGTCCTCAGGAAACAGAACCCCAGAAGCTGACTTTAGGCCTGTTAGGTTCACATGGGACACAAGTGTTCATTCGGATAACCTGGCACTAGTCCATTTAGGGTACCAGCCTGGTGCATCTCAGATATGTTGAATGTTGAACTGCAGCTCTTACCACATTCAGCCACTCTGGACACGGAACAATAGGTATTGTAGCACAGCAGGTGAATTGCTCTGTGATGGGGAAGGCTAAGCTAGTGCTCTCAAGATCAGTCCTGGCAATTTAAATCTGAGTCTGGAAACAGATTGGCAACCAGTGGAAGTGATAATAGGATCAATGTCGTATGAGTTAACTACCTTGTTCCTGTTAGCCTTGAGTCAGTTGTACTCTGGACCAGTGGTACTTTCCTTGTGGGTTTTAAATGCAGCAGCCCAGCCCTCCCAGGTATGGAAAGTTGTCTGTAACACCAAAGAGACTGTTTGAAGCTGTAATTCAAATCAGAGTCACTGTCAACATTCCTTATTAGGTGTAAGGCAAAGAAGATTAAAGGTTTGTTTTTAAGTGTTTAGATAGAACAACAAATTTGTTTGATTTTATTGTAACATTTTGGTGAAGACACTGGGAACCTATCCAAAGGGCAGGTTATAAATCAAACATAAAAATAAAAGAACATGTATGTTCTCAAATATGTTTGTTATCATCCAGGTACACTCAACATTGTGCCATAATTGGTTGTAGACCTCTGCCGAGGATATGTTTAGTGGCAAACCGAGATTTGTCTCTGAAATGAAGCACCATCTTAACCAGACCATTTTAAGTTGACTTAATTTAACAACATTAAGAAGTAATTTACTGGAGACTATGACCCTTCTTTGGATCATACCCAAAAAGAAAATTTGTAAAGCAGAAGAGAGAATTGTGTGGCTCATCAGATGTTTCAGAACTGCAACTCCCAGCATCCCTTACAATTGACAACACTGTTGAAGGCTGATAGGAGCTGCAGTCCAAGAGCACACACATTCCTCATTGCTTCCATAAAGCGAATGAGTAAATGCATGGATTTGTGCTTCTGCCTAGAAACACAAGACAAGACTTCAGGGATAGACAAGTCAGAAAAGAGACTTTTTTACTGTCTGACAATCTGAAATGCTGGATGCTGAGCATCAAACAGGTGTATCAACAGCTCAAAGGGTAGCCAGTGTTAGAAGCCTGCAGCAGTGGGGGTTCTAGGTGGCAAATTCATTGCAGCATTAAACAACACAAGAGAGATGGCAAGCTTGGACACACAAGGCAGGGGGTGGGGAGGGAGATGAATGGTAGCTGGAAGACATTTCCTGCCAGCCTTTGATCATAGTGCTCTCTTACTTTTCCGTGACAGAAAGCTACCACAGACAGCATCAGAATGGGCTGAGATTTTGGAGCTGCAGAAGCGGTTCCACAGTGTGGAAGTGCAGAAGTGGAAACAGATCCTCAAGGCCTCAGTGGAGCTTCTGGATGAGGTAATGCCTGTTGTTAGACATTTTCATGAGGAACCAAATAAGGGGCAGAGCTTGGAAACATTGCTTTTCTTGGATTACAACTTCCAGAGCTACAAAGTAGTGTTTCCAAACTCCAATAGTGTTCATGCAAAATCCAGCAGCTCTTTCCATCTTGAATGGTATCTCCTCAGTGGAAACTGAACAATATAATCTGTGACCTGTAGAACACATGATTTCATAGAATTATAGAGTTGGAAGAGACCACAAGGGCCATCTAGTCCCAACCCCCTGCCATGCAGGAATACACACAATCAAAGCACTCCTGATAGATGGCCATCTACCCTCTGTTTAAAAACCTCCAAAGAAGGAGACTCCACCACACTCTGAGGCAGCGCATTCCTCTGCTGGACAACTCTTACTGTCAGGAAGTTCTTCCTAATGCGTAGGTGAAATCTCTTTTCCTGTAGTTTGAATCCATTGCTCCATTTCCTAGTCTCTGGAGCAGCAGAAAACAAGCTTGCTCCATCATCAATATGACATCCCTTCAAATATTTAAACATGGGTATCATGTCATCTCTTAACCTTCTCTTCTCCAGGCTAAACATACCCAGCTCCCTAAGCCACTCCCCATAGGGCATGGCTTCCAGACCTTCCACCATTTTGGTTGCTCTCCCCTGGACACATTCCAGCTTGTCAATATCCTTCTTGAATTGTGGTGCCCAGTTGCTTATTCCAGTTGCCTAGCCTAGTTCCTTCTATTGTGGATACTTTATTTCAGTTCTCTTGGTTATGGAGAAGAATGATGCACTCTCCCTGAGATGTTCCAATCCATTCTTTCCATCCTAGCACAAGATTCTATCAGACATGATATTTCAGTTCATCTTCATAACTTAAATGGATGGCAACAAATCACTTGGTGTCTTCAGGGACCCATGTTTTTAAGATTGGGCGAGGGGTGGCTCAACATTGGTAAGCAGATTGTTATTAATTTTGTCTACATGTGAGTACTTGTGGGTGGTGGGGAGTGGAATACTTTCCCTATCTGGCAGGGGGCTGGATTGGATGGCCCTTGTGGTCTCTTCCAACTCTACAATTCTATGATTCTATGCAACGTGATGAAGTATCTGAAAGTCTAAAGAGGCTGGATTTGGACACCGTGTACTGTGCTGCTGTGGTACCAACTAAGGGCCAAACTAGACATGGCAGAGAATAGGATCACTTGTAGGCTTCCCTCCTACCACTTTAAATTTTAAAAAAAGCAGCTGTAAGGAGATGGAGAAGAGTGACTGGGTACTGTGGAAGGTTTGCTTTTTTAAAAATCACTGCTGTGCAATTTTTCCTATTGATTAATTAGTAAAATTTGTATCCCACCTTTCTTCTAGGGAGTACAAGGCATTATAAGTAGCTTTCCTCTTCCCTGCTTATGTCCTTCTCACAGCCCTGTGAGGTAGGTTGGAAGGAGAAAGAGTGATTGGCCCAAGTTCACCCAGTTACTTTCATGGCTCAATGAGGACTGGAACCTTGATCTCGAGTCCCAATCCAGCACTCTAACCACTACACCACACTAGCTGTTTCTGTTAAACCCCCTCCCCTTGCAGCTGTTACCACGATGAGGGACATATGGCCCATTTCTAGTCCAATAAAGCTCTACTTGGCCCTTCTCATTCCCCACTCCCAGGCCTTCTTAAACTTTTGTGTCCTTTATCTCTGGAGAATAATGTCACCTTCTTTCCACCAGATGAAGATCTCCCTTGAGAAGCTGTACCAGGGCATCACAGTGGCCGAGCCCCCGCTGGAGCCAGAGTGAAACCCCAATGACTCCCTCTCATGAGGGTTTTGCTGGACTTTGGGAGAGAAGATTCCAGACCCCACCTCAAGAACTGCTGCTGGCTCAGTGGCACCCAGACCTGGTGGGTGGGTGGGTGGGTGGGGAATGGGAACGACACCATACTCCTTGCCAGTTCATCACCTGGACCTTATCTTCAAGAGTGCCACTGACTGCAATGGATTCCCTCCTCCTGTCCTGCGTCACAGATCCAGTGGCCTGAACACTTTCTCTCTTGCTCTCTCTCTTTCAGTCTCTCACTCTCTCTGAGGGTCTCTGAAGTGGCTTCCCTTGATTCCCTAACCTTTTTAAGTGCTATTTATATTCCCCACAGGACCCCGCAGAGAGTTTCTGACTTGCTACTACAGCATCCTCTTTTCTTCCCAACTGTTTTAAAAATTATTTTGGGGGTGTGTGTTGGGGAGAAGAGATTTAGAGGACAGAGTCTGGTGCTTGTATCTGTCTCTTGTATTGAGGCTCCAGCCAAAAGCTGGGACAGTAATAACCCATTTCCTTTCATGCTGTGGACAGCAAATAGCCTCAAATTCATCCCCCAGTCCTTTCCTGACCCAGAATGTGCAGATGGTTGAGTGAAAAGCTCAGATCCCATCATGGACTCCTTTCTTAGCTCTCCTTCCTTCTATCCTCTGGTTCCCTTCTTTCTGTGGGCCTGATAGTTCCATTAAAGGAATCCCCCCCCCCAACTTTACCTCTGAGAGTAAAAAGGGTAGGCATGGCCCTCAATATCACAATGCCACATACAGGAATGGGGCTAAAGCACTTGGGTTCTGTAATTCATTGGGATGAGGGAGGGAAACTTATGGACCACAAGATACAACTGCTGTTCCCATCCAGGGTGTGGAAAAGTTGCTATTTTGGATTACACCTGTGCTGGTCACTGCTGGTCGAGGGGTCCTAGTCTTTTGGAAGTTGTTCAAAAACGGAACTTTTCCAAGCTTAGCTCCTACCATCCCTTAACACTGCTCAGGTTTGGTGTCCAACAGCCTCTGTAAGCTACAGGTGCCCCAACCTTGCTTTAAGGAATATGTGAGAAATAACTCCAAAAGGAACTGAGCTACTCCAGTCTGCAACCACCAGCCATTCCATTTTGAAGGGTTCCTGCATTTCCTTGGGTGAGGTTTGAGGGTGTCGCTGAGTCCAGGTTCACCCCAGTCCGCACAGAAAAGGACCTGACTTCTTGAAGGTATCCATTGTGCCCCATCTCGCCTTGTTCCTCGTTCAGCATAACGTAGCCAGACTTTGCGGGGAAGATGATATCCAAGCGGAACCTGAGTGCAGAATGGTAACTTTTGTGTTTGGTTGATTTGTTCCCATGCAAGGAATACCATGCACCTAAACAACGAGACTCTTTTGGCCTGATTCTTCCTCTGCCTGTCTCCCAGGCAACCAACAGGACTTTACATTCACAAAGTGGAACAATACCGTCACTTTAAAATGAGGTTTCACTGCCAGTCGGGCCTGCGTGCCCTTCAAATACTGCCTGAGGGTGGGGATTGAAATCTGCCCCCTCCTGGGGAGGGGTGTATGTCTGCCAGCTCTGTATCTTCTGTCCCTTGGAGCTCTGGAGGCTCAGGTTTCTGACCCCCTCCCTTTCTCCCATGTCCCCCTACCCTGCATTTTTTTAGCTGTGTTCAGTGTTAACAATCCTGTGTGTTCAAGATTCCACAGTAGTACCAGGGCTTATTTATTAGGGAGCAGAATAAAGACTGTGGATGAGAATGCATTTGTGTGTATTTATGGCATTTTAAAAGGGTGTCGTCTGCACGTGTGTGTCTTATTTCTTAAAACATTTCTATCCCACCTTTGTACCAGTAGCATCTAGGTGGATCTTCTTCCCATGTTCTCTCAGCAGCCCATTGAGGTTGGTCAGATGAATGACTAGTTTACGCTTGCCCAATAAGTGTCATGGCTCAGGGGAGACTAGTATTTGGCTCTCCCAAATCCCAGTCCAATACAGTTCCCTGTATCTGTGGAACCAATATCCACGGTTTCAGTCATTCATGGGACACAAAATAGGGACATACCATAGAGTTGTGCTGGAAAAGGCCTAGAGAGGCACCCTATCTAGACATCTAGTCTTCCCAATGCAACTCTATGGTATGTCCCTATTTGGTATATGGTATGTACCAGTCATTTATTTTAACAGGGTTCACTGTTATCTGTGATTTCCGGAATCCACGTTAAATCCGGGAACTGAACCCCCAGGAGTCCAATTGTACTAACAGTGTTACAATGGCAACAACACAGCTTTAGGATGCAGTTTGGTTCACGTATGCATTTTTGTATTCTCCCAACGAAGACTATTCTCAAAGGACCAATGAATATTTTTGTATCCCTCCTTTTCTACAGAACATTTAAGGCAACATCTATAGTTATCTCAACTTTCCACTTCCATTATATCCTTACAGCAACCCTGTAAGAGAGATTAGATGAGCGATAGCACTTGTCCAAAGTCACCCAGTTAAGTATCATGACTGAGTAGAGATTTGAACCTGCAGCCAGAATGATTACCTAAGCACCTATACTTAATATCCTTCCCTTTCTCAGGCTTTATGGCAAGGCAAGACCAAAAAGGCCCTAATACTGCTACCTATTGATGTATAAAAAATAATGAAAGAAAAAACCCAAACCCAAGGTTCTTAAGTTGTAAACGATCACTAAATGTCAAGCTTGCAAAAAACACTACATTGCAGAAAGCATTAATGGATAAAGAGACCATTCCTTGATAGCCTTTCCAAGACTTAAGGGGTTTAGTGTTGAGAAACCCCGAGAAGAAGAATCCTGTACTGATAAGAATCTTTGCAGTTCAGGACTTACTCTGTGCAGAATTTGCACATGGTTGTTTTGTGCAGAAAACTGCATTTTTTAGTGTAAAAAGTAATGATTCAATGGAGAAATATTCCTGCTTTTCTGTGCAGAAAAAAGCAGTAATTGGGGATTTGTTTTGCGTAAAATTCACACATGGTTGATTTGCGTAGAACACAGCATTTTCTGTGCAGGAATCAATATTTCTGTGTTAAAATAGTATCTTGCATGCTGAAAATGCTGTTTTCTGCACAAATCAACTACAGGTCGACCCCAATATCCTTGGATGAGGTGTCCACAGTTTCACTAATCCATGTCTAGAAAAAAAATATGTTCTCTCTAAGCATTTCTAGGTCCTCCAAAGCAATTTTGTGGTCACCTTCTTGTTTGTCTCATTGAAAATACTGTACAGTAATAGGTTTCCCTATTATCCATTGTTTTGGGTATCCACAGTGGGGTCTTGGAATGTATCACCTGCGGATATGGGGTGAGTGTCGACCTGTATGTGCAAATTTTACACAGAACAAATACCCAATTATAGTTTTTTTTCCACATGGAAAATGACATTGTTTTGCACAGGAATTTTTCAGTCTCTGAATATGGTGCCAAGAGTGACGGTACCTAGAAAAGGCCATGGCACAAAAGTGCAGAGAGCAGCTAATATCCTAGTATGTTGTTGCTGTGTGCCTTCAAATAATTTCCAATTTATGGCAACCTTACCAGTACTACAGAGCAAGAATGCCAGAGAGAGCAACTGCAATTCCATTTACAAAACAGTGTCCTGTTTTCCCAGCATCCTCTGGTGCACTTTCAGCTGATCAATAAAAGGAGGGGGCACATAGACAAGAATCTAGGACAGTGAGCACACATTTAAGTCCACTGATATCAAGTACAAACTAACAGCGGCATCGCACAATAACACATTTATGGTATCAACTTTCATGGGGAAGAGTCTACTTTGCATGAAGTGTAGGCTCTAATTTAATTTTCACAGATTGTAGTTTTTCTATTTTATTACAGAAATCACTCAGGGTCATCTGGAAGGCAAAGTTCAATTTGGTTTTTCCTCCCTGTATCAAAAAGCCTCCCCTTGCCATTTACAGAAGCGCAATATCAACAGTGGCAACAGGCAGAGTTTTGGAACTGTTTTCACAAAAGGTCTCAGAATTCCCAGCCAGCAAGGAGAGAGAGAACCTGGGAGCTGTAGGCTCAAAAAGTAATACTTCCAAATTATATATACAGGTTAGGAGAAAGCTGCACCTGTTGAATTTCCACCTGGCCATTCAAGGCACAAAACATCAAAGAAAAAAATGGCAACACTATTTGGTCACTGGAGTGGAGAAGAACAGAGAGTGTTTCTAGACTTCCCAAGTCTTAACAGTTAGGTTCAAGCTATCCAGTTCTAGATCAGTGGTTTCCCAGTGCATGCTCTTGTTTTACAGGTAAGGAACACTGTGGCTTTCAGAAAAGTAATTAAAACAAGATCAGCCAAAGCAGAAATGTTTATTTCTAAATTGCAGTTTTACTGACAATGTTTTTTTCAGCTTACTGAAAACGACCTAGTTTGTGGCTGTTTTATTAAAAAAAAAAAGGCAAAATTTATATTTTGGATGTTTTGATAGTAGACTGAAAATGAAACTACCAGTATAATACTTTGTTATTGTTGTTGTAACTGCCTTCAAGTAAGCTCTGACTTATGGCAATGAATGAGAGACCTCCAAGAGCCTTGCCCAGCTCTTGCAAATTTAGGGCTGTGGCTTCCTTATCCATCTGCAATGCGGTCTTCCTCTTGTCCTACTGCCTTCTACTTTACCAAGCACTATTGTTTTTTCTAGTGGGTCATGGATTCTTATGATATGTCCAAAGTACAACAGTCTCAGTTTAGTCGTCTTGCCTTCTAAGGGAGCCCTGGTAGCGCAGTGGTTAAATCCCAGTACTGCAGCCACAATGTTGCAAGTTCGATCCCAAGGGCTCCAAGATTCGCTCAGCCTTCCATCCTTTTGTAGATCAGTAAAATGAGTACCCGGCTTATGGGGGCAATTAGCTAACATGCATTGAAAACAGTTTAGAGCCTAGCATGCTATAAAGTGTAGGTGTGTAAAGTGCTATTGGTTAACAACTTATAAGCTGCTCTGAGAGCCTTTGTGGCTGAAGAGCGGGGTATAAATACCTAAATAAATAAATAAATAAATAAAATAGGAAATGCCCAGGCTTGACTTGCTCTAGGGCCCATTTATTTGTCTTTTTAGCAGTCTATGGTATCTGTAGAAGTCTTCTCCAGCACTACATTTCAAATGAGTTGATTATCTATCTTCCTGTCAGCTTCACTGTCTAGCTTTCACAACCATACATAGAAATTGGCAATACAATGGCACGAATGAGTCTGGCTTTGATATTTAATTATATTTCTTTACATTTGAGTATTTAATGATACACATTGCACACAATGCATCCTTACACACATACTACCCTTATGCAAATCCATTATGCAAAGCTGGAGCCACTGTGCCTAAAAGAGATACGGTGGAGCTGTGAAAAGTCCCAAAAATAACAAAAGGACCAAGGGACTAGAGCAATTGGTCTATGAGAATTTAGCTTACATTGAGGTCTCTCACCTTTAACTTGTGGTCTTTAGAGCAACTAGTTGGCCACCACACGAACATAATATTGGACTAGGTAGGACTCAGTTTGCCCCAACAGGATGCTTCTTATGTTCTAACATTAATAGTGCTCACGTGACACCCATGTCAATACTATTTTGGCACAAAGGACTTTATCAGACCACCCCCCTAAATCCCGTTCTTTTGGCAGCATAACTTTGCCATTTTTATGTTTGCAAAAGAACTCTCCATGCCACACGTACCTTCTATCCTGCCAAAAGGCTTCCCCGGCAATAATGGAGGAGTGAACAGACCTCCGTTCACTTCCTTGTTTGAAATCCCGCGTATTCTCACGAGAATAGATAGCATGGGAAATTCAAAAGACACTTAAACACACTTAAAAACTTACACACTTAAAAACATAGAAGTAAACTAGGGAGGGTCATAAAAAATGTGTCACCTACCTGGATGTCACACTCTCACCCAGAAGTGTTCTGGCTGCACCAGCCGTTGACGCTGCATTCATGTCATTACAATGGCATGCGAATTCAAATGCTGGCAATGCTGGGACAAAAGCACTCGGGGAGATCTATTGACGGCTTAAGCCATCAATAAAATAGGATAGGTTTTTGATAAGACATAAATGTGAAAGGGCAACGTCATCTGGTATGCGTGCCCTTTCACGTTTATGTGGCGTTGTTATGACGCCGTATTCGATGTGTTTGATAACATCCAAAGAGAAGACCTTTTTATTTTCTCAGGTGTTTTAATTCAATTTGGTTTGTTTCAGCATGGCTGTTGTTTTTTTAATTGATAAGAGTTTTTAGATTTTTCAAAGCTACCCTAATGAATTTTACTGAAGGGCAGAATGTCTAAAAAGTAAAGATATCCTCCTGCCCACCCCCAAACCCTTATGAACTGGTATAGTCGAGATGGTGTCTCAGCTTGCCATTTCCAGCACTGGACCCAGGTAACATATCAGTATTGCTTCCAGGGTTGCCAGAGTGAAAATTGGAGACAACTTTAATGGCTGTGAGGAATGGAAAATTTCAGCAAGTGTTGCTTGTTACCTGGCTGGGTGACAAGCAATACCTGCTGAAATTCCCTATTCCCTTAAGGCCATGTTGATGTGTTGAGAGAGCAGATGCAGGCAGGGAATGATTTCCCTAATGTTTCCCAACAATGAAAAATAAAATACTGTAACTCCTCATAGTTAGAAATCCAATACCAACAGATCCTGTCTCCCTTTTCTACTGCTTTTCTAGATGCAAGGCATTACAATAGAGGCAAGGTTTCTGGAGGTGCAATAAGAACGGGAGCGCCACACCTACAATTTGAGCTAGTGCAGGTCATTCTGTGGATTTATTTCTACCTCCTTCTCTCAGTGCAGAATTAATTTAAAACAACTCTTCTCCACCCATTCATATTTTTCACCCTGTCCCTTCCTCCTCTCTTTCACTCCAATCCAAAACACGATGCAGCCCAGAAAAGAAAAGAAAGAAAAAGGAGCGAGCCTGGTAGTGAAATGACGGAGGTTGACAGAACAAGGCAGCATAAGCTGGCACTGCAGTAGAGGATATTATCTGTGTCACAGCTATGATGACATGATAACCTTCCCAGCTCTTCTCTCTCCTCTAAGTAACCTTCCTTGAATTGTCCTCTCTCCTCTGTCTTGGCACAGTAGATTCAGATGGCTCATGACTCTGGTATCAATTAGTGACTGATAGGGGATTGGAAAGCCAGACTTGACAGGGAAGAGCCCCAGGGAGGAAAGCCACCATATTCCATCCTCTTCCTGTGAGGAGGGTTTCAGAGCATTGCTGAAAAATTTACCATCCTACAGAGGGTGTGGAGATGTTTTCAGGGAGCGGCGTGCATGCACAGCAGCGGCCTGTGGGGAACGTGGGGCCTATGAAGCACAAAAAGAAGCATTTAATATTTTTATTTTTATTTTATTTTATTTTATTTACCCAGCTTGTGGGGGGCAATTAGCTAACACACATTGGAAACTGCTTAACGCAGTGTAGATGTGTAAATAGCTATTGCTTAAAACAGTTTGTAAGCCACTGTGATAGCCTTGAGGCTGAAGAGCGGGGTATAAATAAATAAATAAATAAATATTTTATCTTTCATTTTCTGATGTCAGCCCAAGAGGAGATAAAGGAGACGCACAGTGCAAATTGCAAGCGCCAGTGCTTTGCAGGGGACGATGGGATCAACATCCTTTGACTTGGTATTTGTTTTGTGCCACTGACTTTGATGAGCCCCAGCATTCGGACTGTGTACCCACCAACATTTCACAGCAGAAAAGTGGGACGCATGTGGACAACTTCAGAGTGTGGTCAATATGGCAAAAAATGATGAAGAACAACACACAAGCTAGGAGAGACTGCAACAGCTTGCTCTTGCCTGAGTCTACTGGGAAGGGCACCCTCTCCCTCCCCTCCTCCTTGCTAATTAAGTACAAATTCTGCATTTTAAACTGAAGGCCCTTTCACACACTACACAATTTTAGCACCTTGATTCCACTTGAAGTGTCATGGTAACTTCCTACGGACTCCTGGGGCCAGGGCCAGTTTAAGGGCCATGCAGCACCTGCAGCTGCAGGGGACCCCATCGTTGTGGGGGGGCATTGTAACCCTCCTCCTGCAAAAACATTATTAGTAGGAAGGCTTCTGACCCTTGCCACATATTATTGGTGACAAATTATGTAATAATCTGAATATCCTGTACTGTGAATAGGTTAGGTTACATTGACCTGATACAAACATATGAGGCCCCCAAAATAAAGCATTGCAGCCCCCCCCTCAATCCCTTAAACTGGCCTTGCCTGGGGGTTGTAGTTTGGTGAATCACTAGAGCTCTCTCATTCAGAAGCCTAAATACTCCTCCCTAAACTGCAAATCCCACAAGACCATAGGATATTGCCAGGGTGGTTAAAATGGAATGTAGCACTATAATTATATAGTGTCAAAAGGTTCTGCAGGAACTGAAGTAAGCCAAGGACAAAGGGGCAAAAGTGGGAAGAGGAGAGAGAGACCGAGACTTTTAAAAGCAGCAGAAAAAAATGGGACAGCAGAGGATTAACAGGGACTGTCTCTGCTAAATCAGGACAGTCAGAAGGTATGGGACTGTTTATCTGGGTGCAGGGGGTAGGTTGAAGAGGGTGGGCAGCTGCAAGAGATGGGAGGACTCCTACATCTTGAATAGTTGCAGAAAAGGGGGAATTTCAGCCTGGCGAGCTATGTCTGCTGAAATTCTCATTTCCATTCTACTTTTAACCTTATGCAGAAGGACCCCAAAAGATCTCAGGCCATGGGTGGGAATCCTGAAGCCCTCCCGATGTTGTTGGACTGCAACTCCCAACATTCCTATGTTGGCTAGGGTGGTTGCTGGGAGTTGCAGCCCAACTGCATCAGGAGGGCCACATGATTCCTGCCTCTGGCCTAGGGAAGGTGCTGGAGAGCTAGCTGCAATATAACCTCCTCTAGAGCAAAATCCTTGCCACTGGTTTCTATGTGCCATGGTAGGACTATTCCAGTAATGTATGTACACTACACAATTACAGTTGTTTGATACACCACTTTAATTTCCTTGACTCCATCCCATTGGTTTTGCATTTTGGAGTGATGCTTAGAATTGTCTCCTAGAGACCAATAGGACTGTAGTGCAGGGGAGTGGACTAGAGCGCTCTAGCAGAGAATTTTAAGTACTTCCCCAAACTACTAATCCCAGGATTCCATAGGAAGGACCAATGACAATTAAAGTGGTATCAAACTGCTGCAATTGTGCATTGTGGATCCTCCTCAGTATGGGACAGTTTAATCCTACAGAACCACAACTGGTTGCAGAACATATACAGAATAAGACCGGAGTGTATCCAGAGTGCACAAGTGTAGCAGTTTGATACCACTTTAATTGGCATGGTTCCACCCAACAGAATCCTGGGATTTGTAGTTGGTGAAGTGCTTGGGATTCTTTTCTAGAGACATCTAGTGCTGTAGTTCAGGGGAGGGCACTAGAGCTCTCAAGCTGAGAATTCCAAGTACCACATCAGACTTGATATCCCAGAGTTGCACAGGATGGAGCCAGAGCAGTTAAAGTTGTATCAAATTGTTATAAAATAATGTGGACACACCCCAGCAACATAAGCATTCTGTGGCACAGTCACCTGCACAGTTGTGAACAACTACCCCCAATTTCATCCACTTGTCATGTACAATCACTCTCTATCAGCTGATCTGCTTCATAGAAGATGAACAAAGACAGGAGAGCCATATATGCCACCTTGAGGTTACTGGAGGAAAAAACTGATATGAAGATCTCTCTCTCTGGCTTTTCTTCACAAAGATTCAGGAAGGACTCATCCAGCGCTGTCTGCAAGCGCACTGATGACTGAAAAGGCCATAAATAAACAAGGAATGGGAATCATGCGGCCGTCCAGATGTTCATGGTTGGACTGCAAGTTCCAGCAAACCTAGCCAGCAAAAACTTTGAAAAATTACCTGCTTTTCATTTGCAACTGCTTTTATTGATCACTTGTGACTATTTTCTGCTTTGGGATTGCCATTGCTTTGTTTTACTCTCATTTGATTTTTTTAAAAAGCTCTTTATCACAAGCTGCCAGTGAGCACTCAGACTGGGAGCTGCGGGGCAGGATATTGAATCTGATAAAGAAATAGCAACCAAAAATCCAGCTATCATGAAATACAAACACACTGTACTTGAAGACAATTCTCAGGCAGCTGTGGTCTATGGCACAGTGTATGCATGCATTAGCTCTGGGCTTCTTGACTTCCTGGCCTATTTGGTGTGATGGTCAAATCATAAGCAGTCAAGTGACCCCATCAATTGTTAATGTTTGACCACCATCCCAACATTCTACCTTAGGCAGGCAGTAAGGTCATAGCTAAGGCGACATTTGAACTCAGGATTTTCTGGCTCACATTCTATGCTTTTAACCTTTACGCTAAGCTGACTTCCTGTCATTTGCATGAAAAAGCTGAGAAGTTCTTGTGTTATCAAGAACTTGTGGTTTGTTTAGGATAACAGATTTTAATCACACTACCTAGTGTCAAGACATTTTTGTTCCTGTAATTGTCACTGCCAGTAATTCTGTATTTAAATTTGTTCCCATGACATGGTTGACCTCTGAGCCTGCTTGCATTTTAAGATTCCCAAGGCAGGACTTTCTCTTGGACCCACCACCTTCACAGGCACATTTGGTAAGGACACTGGAGAGAGTCTTTTGGTGGCTGCTTCCAGGCTATGAAATTCTCTCCCACAGGAGACCAGACTGGTCCCCTCCCTGCTCTCCTTCTGTGGGAAGGTAAAGACGTTTTTTATTATTTTGAGCAAGCATTTGGTGACCAAGTGGCTATGCGGAAAGATCTTTAATGGGGTGTGTGTGCTGCACAGTTTTAAATTATTTTAGTCCTGTTTTTAAATGATTTTACATTGCTTTAAAGTGTTGAAGTTTTTAATATGGTATCTTATTTAATTGTGTTTTTAACATTTGTTACATTCACAAACCTTGTTTTAACTCATACATGAGCTGCCTTGGGTCCCATTCGAAGAAAGGCAGGATATAAATTAAATTAAATTAAACATATACCTATATACATCTCACTTGCCTAGCCACACAGGGGCAACCAGCTGCTTCCATGTCAACAATGTGGAGAATCGACTTGTAGTCTTATTCCATTCTTTAAAGGAGGTATCCAAGGTGATGTGGCCTAAATACCTGAAAGGCACCAGATCCCATCTGATCTAGGAAGCTAAGCAGGATCAGTCCTGGTTAGTAGTTGGATGGGAGACTGCCAACCAATACCTGTTGCTGTAGGCTACATTTCAGAGGAAGGAACTGGCAAAACCACCTCTGAATATTCCTTGCCTAAGAAAACCTTACGAAATGTATCAGGCCTCCATAAGTTGACAGGGAACTTGAAGGCACACAAAACAACCTAGTTAAATAGATTTGCTTTGGTTTTTTCCCAGGCTGTGAGGCCGTGTTTTGGAAGAATTTAATTCTGATGTTTCACCTGCATCTGTGGCTGGCATCTTCAGGTATTCTCTGAAGATGCCAGCCACAGATGCGGGCGAAACATCAGAAATAAACTCTTCCAGAACATGGCCTCATAGCCCGGAAAAAAACCAAGGAAAATCTATGGATGCCGGCCATGAAAGCCTTCGACAAACCTAGTTAAAGTTGGCTTGGTCTGTCAGTATTTTACTTCCTGAGGCCAAATACATGATAGTTCCCTCCCCATTCCTATGAAATGTATGGGGTTGCCATAAGCTGAGTTGAAGGCACGCTTGCACACACATCCAAGGTTAGGACTCTATTTTGGGAATAGGATTCAGCACCTTGGAGAACCAGTGTGGTGTAATGTTCTGAGCAGGAGAGACTAGGGTGGAGTCCCTACTCTGCACTGGAAACCCACTGGGTGATTTTGGGCAAGTCACACTCTGACAGTCTCAGAGGAAGGCAAAGGCAAACCCCCTCTGAACAAATATTGCTGAGAAATCCCCGTAATAGGTTCGCCTTAGGGATGACATAAGTGGGAAACAATTTGAATGTACACAATAACAACATTCAGCACCTTGGAGAGCTCTCTTGAAGTTTGAAATTAAACCAGAGTGGGTTCACCAAACCCCTGACATGGAAGCTATCAGTCACACAATACTACAGTTGTATGTACTGTATATATACTTGAACTTCCAAGACTGTGCTCATGCATATCAGGATGTGAGCTGCATATCCGCAAATGCTAATGCTAGAATCAACTTGTTCACTTTAAAAGTGTGACAGGATTTGGCTGTTTTAGCTACAACAGACTAACATGGCTAACTTCTCAGAGACTGCTACAAAATGGATGACATGATAGCAATACCAAGGAGTGTGGAAACTGCCTCATACCAGTCCAGATGTTTTGACTATCCAGCCCAGCATTGTCAGCTAGTGTAGGCATTTCTGAATCTCAGACAGATGTCTCTCTCATTGCTTCCTACCTGACCCCTCTGTAACTAGAAATGTGGGGAACTCAGTCTGAAAATGTTTGCATGCAAAGCATCTATACTACCACTGAGATCTGAGCCCTCTCCAAATGGTACCAGAATGCCCCCGCTACTTCCAGGTCCGATGTGGTGACATTTTCCCTTATGCTCATATAAAGATGGAAAATGTTACTTTTTTGAACTAGAGCTTCTGGAATCTGCAAGCCAGCATGGCTAGTAACCATGGTGGAATTGGTAGGGTTTTTTTTTTAAAGACTCCAAGCTCTGGTCAGTGGGACTTGTTCCTAAATAATGAGGGATGCATGAGAGCTCTCTCATCAGTTGTGAGAGCTGCAAAGCTAGAAAAACTCCCATTCCAGACTAGCTTCAGCTATGAAAGCCAATCCACAGTTTCATAGGTGTTGTCTAAATGAAGAAAATACTCCTTACAGAATACGAGGAGAATATAATCTGTCTTAATGGGATTCTGCATCACTCTGCCATATTCGGAAGGAGGGGGGGGGCAAAAATACCAAAAAGTATGCTGGAAAAGCCTTTGCAGTTTTCCCTGAAGTTTTTTACAAATAGCAGGGGAAATGTGCATTCCTGCTCGTTGGGACAAGTGACCGAATTGATTCGTTTTCCCCATGCAAGTGGAAGTTGAAAGCTGATTGGTTGGATGTGTGAGGGGGTGGAGCTTGCTAACAAGGCAAGCACCCAGAGCCACCATGTTGAATTTTCACCTTAGTGAGTGAATGCTAAGGCAATAAAATGGGTTTTTAAAATTGCTTTTTTGTTAAAGCGAAAGGTCATTCTTTCTCACTTTGGATAGGGTTTTTTTAAAAAATACTGTCCAGCAGTGGTAATTTGAGGTAAGAAAAAATGCAAGTAATTCACTCACACCTGCCATCTTGATTCACAGGCATGCCCCCATTTGCACAGCAAACACAGATAGCTTTGCATGCCTGCGATCTGCCAAAAACCCCATTAAGACAAATAGCTGCTGTGAATTGCCATTACAGAGGAGTGATCCATATTTTTTTTGCCTTGTACAGACAACACCTTAGCTTCCTCAACAACAGTACAGGGATACTGACATTTATCCACCTTATAGGGCTGTTTTAAGTATCACAGAGGGTATATTTATGAAGCGCTTTGAACATACAATATATATAACTCATATTAACTATATTTTTAAAAATTAGTAACGATTTTACAGAAGCAATTTTAAAAAAAAGATATGCAGATAACATCAGAAAATAGCAAAGACTTGGAACAATTACTGAATAAAGTCAAGGAAGTAAGTTCAAAGGTATGTTTACAGATGAACATTAAGCGGGGGGAATAACCACAGATGATTTACATAACTTTACAGTAGATGAGGAAGACATTGAAATATTTTAAGATTTTCCATACTTTGGCTCAGTCATTAATTAGAATGGAAACTGCAGTCAAGAAATCAGTAAAAACTAGGACTTGGAAGGGCAGGTGTGAAGGAATGAGACAAGATCCTGAAGTGTAAAGATAAATAATTGAATACTAAAGTTAGGATTGTCCATGTCATTGTATTTCCCATTTCTATGTATGGTTGTGAAAGCTGGACAGTGAAGAAAGCAGATAGGAAGAAAATCAACTCATTTGAAATGTGGTGCTGGAGAAGAGTTCTACAGATACTGTGGACTGCTAAGAAGACAAATCAATGGGTCCTAGAGCAAATCAAACCTGAACTCTCTCTAGAAGCCAAGATGACTAAACTGAGGTTGCTGTACTTTGGCCATATCATGAGAAGACATAGCTCACTAGAAAAGACAATAAGGCTTGTTAAGGTAGAAGGCAGTAGGAAAAGAGGAAGACTGCATTCCAGATTGATGGACGCAGTCAAGGAAGCCATGGTTGCCCTGAGTCTGCACGACCTGGGCAGGGCTGTTGATTGTTGACTTGGAGGTTTCTCATTCATAGGGTCACCATAAGTCACAGTCGACTTGAGGGCAATTAACAACAACATCAAAAAGTGCATGGACAGAGTCTTTCTCCCTGCTCCCCCCAACCCTGCCAGCAGCACTTATGGCTCATCACAGTCAGTGACAGCGTCTAAAAGACAAAGGAGCAATGTCAGAAAAGCTGATGGAATCAAGAGAGCTTTGAAAGCTTCCTGATGGGGCAGAGGAGAGTGGAAGCTGACCTGCAGGGCACAAGAGCAGAACAGGAAAGATGGAACTCTTTCCATCCACTTTGCACTCACACAGGCAGGTCAGGTCAGGTCAGGTCAGGTCAGGCTAGGCTAGGCTAGTGTGTATATACATTTGCCTTGCAAAAGTGAATGGCAGGAAGCCTACTGTAGGGACACTAAAATAAAGGAAGCAGATACAGGTCAGAAATCCAGAGCATTTTTAGACAGCTGAGGAGGGCTGTGGATGGAGGGGTAGTGAATCACATGCAGGAGAAGCAGCAGAAAGGAAGAGAATGTATGGTTGATGCTCAATGTACAAGATCACATCTTTGTAGACTTGATTGATCAGCCTTGAGGAACTACCATTGGCTGATTTTCATACAGATTAGAATTTACATTGCTCATCAAGGTGCCTTGTATCATAGGCCTTTTCACCCTACATAATCACAGTGCTATAATTTAACTGCCATGGCAACATCCTGTGGAATACTGGGATTTGCAGTATGGAGAGGGTTATTTAGAATTCTCAGCCAGAAGACTCTAGATGTTTCAGACCATAATTTTTATCATCACTGACTATGCCATGTTCACTGAAGCTGATGGAACTGGCAGTCCAAAATTGTCTGGGAGGTTACCACACTAGGGAGGGGGGCAGATGATGCTATCCCAGTAATAGCTATTCTTACTGGAAGTGGCTCTTCACTCATAAGCAGAGGACTATCTTTCCCATCACATGTCCCCAGTTCTTTTAACTGAAGTTACCAATGCTTTAACTGGGGACCTTTTGAATGCAAAATATGTGATTAGCTACTGAGCTATGAGCTCTAGGACACCTCCCACAAAACAGAGGACATTTTGTGATATACAAATATATTGCCGTGATTTCACTTTGATTGCCATGGTTCCATCCTATTGAATCCTGAGATTTGAAGTTTAAGAGGGGCTGCTTAGAATTCTCAGCCAGACAGATCTGGTGCCTGACCAAACTACAAATCCCAGGATTCCTTTGGAAGCAGCCATGTTAGTTTGTGGAATCCCATCAAAAGGTATATGATTTCATGTAGCTAATTTTGCAGTATATTATATCAGCACTGTACCTTATTGGTTTGGACTATTTTGGATGAATTGAACACAAAACTGTACAAACAGCTTCAGATTAGACCAGAGACATAAACATTTTAATTTTTTTGAAGTCATGGGGGGGGGAAGTCCCCCTCCCACCCCCAGAAAAGAAATGTTTGGGAAAAAATGGGGAAAATGCATTATTAGCATTCTACAGATTGTAAATCACTTTGATACTTTAGGAACATAAAATGTGTGATACACTGTATATAATTTAGTCTGACATAAAATTATCACTTTTGGTACATTAAAAATACAGTTTATTCAGAAAATAATTACAAATCAAATTTTTAATTTTTTAAAAAATATTTTATATTTTTCTTACAAATGCAGCTACAAGGTCTTGAACTGTAAGGTGCATCTGAACTGTAAGGAAGTTTATGAGAATCAAGCGACAGTAGGGACAGAAGAAACCATCAACATTAGTAAAACAGTGAAAATTATTTTGTCTCCTCTAGTCTTTCAAAGTATCAAGCAGACATAAAGCACTCATTCTCATAAAAAGAACAGAAAAAAAGGAAACCAGAGCCAGGAATTACAGTGAACTGCTACTGTTGTGGTGGTGGTGGTGTGCCTTCAAGTAGTTTCCAACTCGTGGTGACCCTAAGGTGAAGCTATCACAGGGGTTTTCTTGGCAAGATTTATTCAGAGGGAGTTTGCTTTTGCCTTTCTCTGAGGCTGAGAGAGTGTGACTTGCCCAAGGCCACCCACTGGATTTCCATGGCTGACTGGGGATTTGAACCCTGGTCTCCCAGTGTCCTAGTACAGCGCTTAAACCACTACACCATGCTGGTTCTAAAATCCTGCTACAGCATCCCTAATAGTCAGCACATAGCCCTTAAGACCTATGTGTAGCTCCTAAAGCCTTCTAGAAGCCCCTAATCCCCCTGACATTCTAAATAAATAAATAAAATATGTAGGGCTGATATTGGGGCATTTTTTTTCACCTGAAAACTTTCCAAAAGCATCCCAAACCATCTGCAAATGCTGTCTTGGTTCCCTCAAAATAGTAATTAAAAATGCTCCCAAACTGGCCCAAATGGCAGCCAGAATTGATATTACATAACTTCTGGCACACCAAAACACACTGGTGAGGCTAGGTGGGCAGATGTGTGTGTGAAATATGGCCCCTGAGCCTTCCTCAGTTGAACACCCTGGTCCAGTCTAGTCCATCTGGATGCTTGATAAAAAACTGACACCTTCCTTCCACTCATGGTGACAAAAGCTGACTATCTAACAGTTGCATCATCACAATAACAGCACCATCAAGACTCCGATACAGTCACACTTCCTCGGGAATTTTCAATAAGCAGTGTACTAAATGTTCAAGCACTGAGAAATATTAGGAAAGCTGTAAGTATTGAGCCGCCTGAAATTCATCCTATGCACTTATTTGACAGCCAGCCACACTGAACACACAGTGAGCCCTTCTAAGGACACATTTTGCTTTTACGAGTCTTCCTGTTCAAGGATGTTTCAATCATAGAATCATAGAATTGTAGAGTTGGAAGAGACCACAAGGGCCATCCAGTCCAACCCCCTGTCAGATATGAAAAGCATTCCACTCTCCACCACCCACAAGTACTCACATGTAGACAAAATTAATAACAATCTGCCTACCAATGTTGAGCCACCCCCCAATCTTAAAAACATGGGTCTCTGAAGACACCAAGCGATTTGTTCTGTGAAAAAGAGACTTACCTTGTAGCCTCTTCCTAGTTATTTGTCGTGCCATCTGATGCATACTTATTTGGGATGAAGGCCTCCTGAAATTCACATTGGACAGGATGTGAATGGCCAAATTTGAAGTATCTCAATAATGCCTATCAACTTATCCCTATGATTTGTTATTGTGCATGTGTGTGTAGTCCTAAAATATAGCTGACTAGTTTTACTTTGCAAATAAATAAATAAATATGTAAGACACTTTGAAAACAATTTTTTAAAAGAAAAAGGTATATGATCATAACCCTTGGGATGATCATACCGGTTTAAAGCTTCCAGCCTTGGAACCTCATGGTCCTCTCAAACTCCTGCCACAAGCATGCTCCTGAGCATAAGCAGAATGCTTCTCAGCAGGCCCCTGATACCCTAAACACTGGGGAGTCTTAAGGACCAAACCCCAGCGAATATGAAGGAATAACTGTATTACAACATTCACACACACACACATTCAGATTTCAAGCAGTCATGCAAGGCTAGCGAATAATGTAGGATGGATTGGGATAGAGGAATAGAGTGAGGGTGGTTTTTGCAAGATACGACACCTATCCTGTAGAGCAGAGATTCCTGCAGCAAAACAGCGTCTCAAGAGTTGTGCTTTGAGGCTCTATTAGCAAACTAGCAGCATGGATGTAGGAGGAAGAGCTGTAGGAACAGTTTGGTGTTGTTTTGAAGGAGTTTTTATATCTAATAACTCCCTTCAGGGGACGGGATCTAGAGTGAAAGACAATGCTTCTCGGAGGTTCTTAAGATAATGCAATGGACACACCGGAAACAACCCTTAATGTGTTGATACTTTCAAACTGAATGGAGGAAGCAACCCTCTTTGTTTGGGGGAAGGTAGAGGTAATTACAAACCTTGAGTATCACAGCTGATCTTGATTGAATTAGCCAGATGTTTGGGCAAGACATTGCCTTTCTCTGGAATTTGGGATGGCCCCTCCCTAGTGCATATCTGACTTGAGTCTCAGCCACTAGTCTTTGGGAGTCCTGGTTTGGGGGAGTCCCCAGTTTACTGGCCACACATCTTGGAAGGCCACAGATAGCCAAATTATCGAATAGTGCCAATTATTATATGAAATGTGGCCGGGGGCTGTCAGGGCTGATAACATCCCGACGGACAAAAATTGGGGATACTGAGGTGTGTGTTGGAAATACTTCCCCTACCAGGAGGTTTGAAAGCCTGATGGGCTTCCTTTAGGGCTGGTTTAAGGAATGTTGGGGCCCCCTGCAACACTTTATTTTTGGGGGGGGCATATGTTTATCTCAGGTCATAGAGTCATAGAATCACAGAGTTGGAAGAGACCACAAGGGCCATCTAGTCCAACCCCCTGCCACGCAGGAATACACATTCAAAGCATTCCCGACAGATGTCTAAAACCAAAGAAACAGAAACCCTACCTTTTCCACCTGCATCCATTTGTCCAGCACATCACTTGCAAAACTGAAATGCGTACTCGGGCACTTGGCGTTTACCCAGACTTATATCTTCAAAATCTGGGGTGACTAGAGAGGCCAGATGTCTCTTGGAACGATGAAGAAATATGTGAGGACATTGGAGACTCCAGAAACATTTGAACAAGGTCTTCATTGGTCAATGTAACCTAACCCAACCTATTCACAGTGCAGGATATTCAGATTATTACTAATAATGTTTTTGCAGGAGGAGGGTTAGGACGCCCCCCCTACAATGACGCCCCCCTGCGGCTGCAGGTGCTGCAGGGCCCTTAAACCAGCCCTGCCTCCTTGTCTTGGCTCTATCTATCTATAGACAGCTTCAAGGTGGTGGGATCTGCAGTTTAGGAGCGCGGCGCACAGGTGGCAAGGACAAACCTGGGCATGACACACAGACTGTGAATAAGCGCCAGGGGAGGGCACGACTCGGGACAGGTTGCTGGGCTCCACTGCAGAGAGAAAAAGAGAGAAAGTGACGCATCCCTCCCTCTCGTGCCTTAGATCTCCTTTCTCTTCCCACTCTCTCATCCCCTCCACGCCTCCCCACATTGCTGATCCCCTCCCCACCCCGTGGATCGCCCGATTTTGGAGCAGGGCGGGGAAGGGCGCGCATCCTCCTCCTCCACCTTTTCCCGATCTCTCCCCCCATCTTGCCCTCGTGGGGCTACACACACACACCCCTCCCCTTCTCCCTCTTCTCTCGGCGGCCGCTCGGCTGGGCCGCTCTTCCCGTTGCTGGCTGTTGCCACTTCTCCGGCTTTCCGCCGTAGCTGCTGCAATGCATCAAGTTTCGCCGCGCGCCCTCCCCCCTCCGGCTGGCGCACGGCTTTGATTCATTCCCAGCCGCCCTCTCCAGCGGCAAGCAGCGAGCCCAACGCTTTGCTAGCCAGCCCCGGCTCTGCCGCAGCGGGGAAGGCTAAGGAAGGGGAGGAAAAAGGAGCCGATCCACCGCCTGGCGACCAAGGTCCCCCCGGGGGAGGGAAGGGCAGGCTTGGGAGAAGGAGAGCAAAGGAAAAAAGGCAAGGCAAGGCAAGAGGCTCATCCACCCAGCCCTGATCCCTCCCCTCCTCTCTGCAGCACCACATTCTCTCCGATCGATCCCCGACGGAAAGAGCTTTTGGATCTTGCCTTCCTCCTCCTCTTCCTCCCAAGAGCTTCGGAGGTGCGCCCCTGCCCCTCCCCAGATGGATCCCATCCTCTGGAGTCCCGGGCAGGTCCCTGCTCGCCGCGGTGGGGGAGGCGGAGGCTGGTCTACAACCATGGCATCATAGAGTCGGAAGGGACCCCAAGGGTTATCTAGTCCAACCCCGCTCTCTTGTGTCCAAACCTCCTCCTCTGCGCCGAGGGGCTCCCAGATCACGGCGGCGGCGGCTGGAGAGGGGGAATCTTCTTGGCGATGCCGATGCCTGTTTAGAAATGTGCGGCTTCGAAGAGGCAGGGCGAGGAAGGAGGCGAATAACGAAAGGAGTCCGGATTTAAGCAGACGGGGCGGGCTGGGAGGCAGGGTGAGGACCTTGCTACCGAGCCCGAGGCCTCTGGATCCTGCCTTCCCATCGGCTCTCCTCCAAGCCCAAAGGACGACCTTGGGAGGGAGGAAAAAAATAACATTGGCTGGAGATCAGACCCAGTGTCGCCCCGTCGAGCAAGAGGGACGAGACTACCTCTCTGCAAAGTGGCTCAGTGGTGGAGGCGAGGAAGAAGAGAAGGGACCCGATCGCCCGGCTGGATTTGAACTCAAGCCCACCCCAAGTTTTATGGCTCAAGAGAGGGACGCGCCTTCGGGCTTCTCCTCGGCGCCTTCTCTCCCCCGAAGCCCCAGAGGCTTGGAAGGGGCAACCACTAGCCCTGCCGCCCTTGCCACCACCGCCTCCCTCCTCTCCGGGGCCGGCCGGGATCGGGTATCCGAAGGCGGGCCAGGTGCCTCCGGTTGCCGCAGGGACATTCCAAGGCGCCCTCGGGTTTCCTTGGGCGCCTGAGAAGCCTAAGCCCCTCCGGGCTATAAATAGCCTCCCTGGAAGCTGCTGCTTCTTCCCCCTGCAAGGATCGGGTGGCTCGCTTGGCTTGGCCGGAGCTGATCGCTCCCCAAAAGGACTCCCGTCTTTTTTTTTTCCCAAGGAGGGCAGAGGAGACCCCCAAGACCTAGAGACCCCTCGGCATGGCGGCCCCGAGACCCCTCTCCTTCCTGCTCGGGCTGGCGCTGGGTGAGTTGGACCAACTGGGGAGGGAGGAGGCAGCTCGGGGGTCGTGAGAGCCCCCCCCCCAGAAAGGGACCCCCAAAACCGTTTTAAAGAATTTTGGCCCCCCCTGCAACTTTTTATTTTGGGGGCCCCATATATTTATCTCAGATCAATGTAACCTAACTCAGCCTAAACTATTCACAGTACTGGATATTCAGTTTATTACTAATAATGTTTTTGTAGGAGGAGGAGGATTACTAGCTCCCCACCAGGACCATTTTCAGGAATTATGGGGGTCCCTGCAATGCTTTATTTTGGGGGGCCCATATATTTATCTCAGGACAATGTAACCTAACCCAACATAAGCTATTCACAGTACAGGATATTCAGATTATTACTAAGAATGCTTTTGCAGGAGGAGGAGGGTTACTAGCCCCCCACCAGGACCATTTTAAGGAATTATGGGGGTCCCTGCAATGCTTTATTTTGGGGGGCCCATATGTTTATCTCAGGTCAATGTAACCTAACCCAACATAAGCTATTCACAGTACAGGATATTCAGATTATTACTAAGAATGCTTTTACAGGAGGAGGAGGGTTACTAGCCCCCCACCAGGACCGTTTTAAGGAATTTTGGGAGCCCCATAAGTTTATCTCAGGTCAATGTAACTGAACTCAACCTAAGCTACTCTCAGTACAAGATATTCAGATTATTACTAATAATGTTTTTGCAGGAGGAGGGTTACTACAGGGCCCCCCACAATGATGAGGCCCCCTACAAATGCTGACACTGCCGGTGCCTTAAACCGGCCCTGGGGACCCCCCCAAAAGCCCTCCGAGGAAAAGCCTATCCAAAGAAGGAGCCCTGTTTTAAGATGGGAGGCGTGGGGAGGGATCGGGCAAGAAAGGGGAACTCAGGTCTGGATCCACAGGACACAAATCATCCGGTTTGAAACTGGATTATTTGCATGGGAGTTGTTGTCTTTAACCTGTCTCCAACGAAGGCGGGATCCACACTGCACACATCATCCAGTTTGAAACTGGATTCTTTGCCATGGCTCCTTCCTAGGGAATCCTGGGACTTCTAGTTTTACAAGGCCTTTAGCCTTCTCTGCCTCCAGAGTGCCAGTGCCTCACCAAACTACAAATCCCAGGATTCTATAGGAAGGAGCCATTGGCCAAGAATCCCCTTTTGAAACTGGATTCTTGTGTAGTGTAGATGCCTCCAAAGAGTGCTGGTGCCTCACCAAACTCCAAATCCCAGGATTCCATAGGAAGGAGCCAAGCAAATAATCCAGTTTTAGCCTGATTTTTTTCTCTAGTGTGGATGCCCCCATTTGGTAGGGACTTCAGGCGGCAGTCATTGAACGGGCAGCACATGGAACAATGTCCAGGTTGATTCATAGAATCATCGAGTTAGAAGAGACCCCAAGAGCCATCTAGTCCAATCCCCCTGCCCTTTCAGAAGCTACAAAGTCGTGTTTCCAAGATCCCATAGTGCAAAATCCAGCAGGTCTTTCCATCTTGAATGGGATCTCCTCAGTGGAAACTGAACAATTTAATCTGTGACCTGTAGAACACATGATTTAGAATTAAAGAGTTGGAAGAGACCACCCTGAGGGCCATCTAGAGCAACCCCCTTCCCATACAGGAATACCAATCAAAGTGTTCCTAACAGATGGCCACCCAGCCTCTGTTTAAAAACCTCCAAAGAAGGAGACCCCACCACACTTTGAGGCAGCGCATTGCACTGCCAAACAGCTCTTACTGTCAGGAAGTTCTTCCTAATGTTTAGGCCTTGGAATCACTTTTCCTGTAGTTTGAACCCATTGCTTTGTGTCCTTGCTCCATCCTCAGTATGACATCCCTTCAAATATTTAAACATGGCTATCATGTCACCTCTTCACCTTCTCTTCTCCAGGCTAAACATACCCAGCTCCCTAAACCGCTCCTCGTAGGGCATGGCTTCCAGACCTCTCACCATTTTGGTCACCCTCCTCTGGAGATGCTCCACCTTGTCAACATCCTTCTTGACTAGGTGTTGCTCTGTGTGAGTGTGTGCCATGCAGCCTGTCCTGTCCACCCCTCCCCTCCCCTCCACTAGTCTGCTGGCCCTCAGGTATAGCACAGGCTGCTGTCCAGTGGTCTTGTAAGAGTCAATGATCAGTCCATTTGGATTTTATTTATGGAATGGGAGGGTTGTCTTTTGTTCTATGCCTCAGGCAGCAAAATGTCTTGGGCTGGCCCTGCTCTCAAAGAAGATCCAGTTCTCAGGACTCCAAACACAGCGATGATTTCATGGACACTGCCACCCTGAATATAACTCCTTTCATTTTGGGCCCTGCTAACTGAGCCCTTTATGAAAATGCAAATGGGGATCTTGTAAAATCTTGGAGGCTTATGGCCCGCAAATTGCTCTCAGGACTTCTGTTAAGGAGAGGGACACAAATAGTTCATTCCAGAATGTTTGAAATACAGGTACACATCTTCTTGCTCTCTCACAGAATTTGCATCTAGATCTCAATAGAGGGTCTCAGGATCTATTTCATGGGGGTTGACCTAAATCGACAGGTGACTTGAAGGCTTTTGTGTGCCGTCAGGTTGCTTTTCGACTTTCCACGGCCCCATGAATTTCATAGGGTTTTCTTAGGCAAGGAATACTGAGAGGTGGTTTTGCCAGTTCCTTCCTCTGAAATGTAGCATACAGCACCTGGTATTCATTGGTGATCTCCCATCCAACTACTAACCAGGACTGATCCTGCTTAGCTACCAAGATCAGATGGGATCTGGTGCCTTCAGAGCAGTGGCTCTTAACTTTTTCTTTTCTGGCGAGCCCCTTTAATTTTTTTTTGTTGCTGCGGACTAAGACTTAAATCAAGATTTAAAACCATAACAACAACAATAGTAATACCTAATAATAATAATACAGTTACACCATCCATTAACTCTTCCCTGAGAGCTCAGAGGCACTGGAAGGGAGGGAAGACTTTTCTCCTGCTTCTTCCTACAAATTTGTGGCTGGAGAGGATTGAACAGCAATGGGCAGGTCAAGCCAAGCCAACCTTTGCCTTGGCTCCTGTCATGTGGGCTGAGCAACCTTCAAGCCTTCATGGACCCTCTGTGAGGACTTTGCAGTCCCCTGTGGGTCCGTGGACTACTGGCTAAGGATCACTGCTTTAGAGTATTTAGGCCCCTGAAGACACACACACACATTTGTATGATGTATAGGTTTCCAGAGTCCATATCAACCTCCTCTCCTTAGTTCCTCTCTGTATCTCCTTTTTAGGTTCCATAGAACCTATTCCAGGGCCTCTAAAATCCATTTCAGGTTGTGTTTTTTTCTGTCCATCTGGAGGGTGGAGGGAAACCATTGCAACTCTTCATGATCTCTCCATACTCCCAACCCAGTAGGGTTAATCTCAGAGGAGCCCACAGAAGATTGCAGGCAAAGTGAGACCTCCTAATTGGTGCTGGTGGGCAGAGCAGCAAAGTTAATGGCAATTTAAGTAGGTAGGCTTAATAACCTGAGAAAGGAGCCTCAATTCAAACATGGTCAGCTGTTTTCTCATGGATATTGAGATAGGAGTCAAAGGTAGCTTCGTTGAACTCAGTGGGGCGGGGAGGATTTACTACTAATCCAAACATGCACTCTTTCCCAATTTGGGCCTTTCTGGGGGTGTGGGACTACAAGCCCCATCATGCCTAGCCAGCATGATTGTGCTGGAGGAGAGAATTGGAGTTGTAGTCCAACACAACAGATCTGGAGATTGCAAAACTGTCAGATTAACCATTTGTAAGCTTCTCTTGGAGCATTCTTGGCTGGAGAGATATAAATACGGTACTCTAAATAGATAGATAGGTGTCAAAGACTGAGCTGCAGGTACCTTTTTGGGAAAGAAGTGGATAAAAGCCTGAGTGGAGCAGAAGCAGTGAAAATGGACAGACATCTTGCAAGGAGAA
This sequence comes from Gambelia wislizenii, assembly GCA_030847615.1. Lineage (NCBI taxonomy): Eukaryota > Metazoa > Chordata > Lepidosauria > Squamata > Crotaphytidae > Gambelia > Gambelia wislizenii. The sequence goes on along the minus strand of JAUMIR010000010.1, from coordinate 27,217,704 downwards.
AAAGGGATTTTGATTACTTCTTCCCCTGCTAAGGAAGGGAAAAAAAATGGAGAAAGGTACTTAAAAGGATGCTGAGGAAGGGCATTTTTCACATCTTCCCACCTCTTGCACTGATAACTTTTCCTTTTGTTCTCCCTCTCCTTTTCCAAGACTGTCTGCAGAGGGTTACAGCTTCTCTCTATCTTTGCTTTTGTGTTAACTGCCTCCTTGTAGGTCACAATAATTTTCTCCAGAGGGGTAGCCATGGAAGTCTGTTGCAGCAAAAACAACAAGCAGCCCTGTGGTACCTGAAAGATGAATGGATTTATTATTAGCCTTTAATGTGTTTGAGCTAGTTTCCCCACCTTTTATAACCTTTCCTTCCCTCTTCTCCTCTTTCTATATCATCTTTTCTCCACCTTGGATCTTTCACTTATTTGAGACCCTTAATTGCCTGTATCTGGTATACTATCTCTACCCTTCCTCTGAGGTGCTTAAGACAGCATGTATGCTCTCCCCTCCCCCTCAATTTTTGCCCTCACAACAACCTTTTGAGGTAGGCGAGTCTGAAAGATAAAACTTGGCCCCAAGGCCATACACTCGGGGATCTTTGTGGCTGACCACAAATTTAAACTTGGGTCTCCAGAAATCTAATCCACGACTCAGTCTGTTATGTCACATTAGCGCACAGCTAATGGCCTGTTCCTCCCTCCCCCCACCCATCCCAGATACTCTGAATCTGCCAGCTCACACATGCCTGCACATTTGTGGGTGGCCTAAAACATTTATAGATATACCAGAGAGACAAGAAAAAAAGCTTGGAACTCTTTATCTCTGTCTTTGACATCATCAGCTCTCTTGGGATCCTTTATTCTGAACCCAAGGGATCCACCTACTTCATATATACAGTATGTTGGCAAGGGAGGAAAAAGAAACCCTTAGGTGATTCTGGTCTGCCTACGGTAATGAGCAGTTAGCCAAACCTTAGTGTGTGTGTCTCTATGTATACGTGTTAATTTCCTTGAGCATCTGATTTTTCAAAGTGATTAGACTCCAAAGAGCTGCCGTGCGCCTTGTATTACACAGTTCCTCTCCCTGATCCACCCTTGCCCAACACCCCAGATCTATCAACATAGTTAAAAATAGGTAACTTCCAAACCGGCCATTGCAAGGAAGATAACAGTGTAATATTTTATTTATTCCTGGCTATGCATGCCCTTCCTTTTCTGCTTGCAAGATCAACAGGGATGAGGGGTTGGGGATAGTGGGGAATAACATTTCTTTAAAAAAAGAAACCAAATAAATGCCACTGGAATATTGAAACAGCAGGATAAAGCCAATAAGCAACATGACACAGCACAAAGCTTTACAAAACAGGCTTTCTTCAACCAAAAGAGCCCCAGGCCTGTTGAAATGAAGCAGTTTTTGCTATGGTTGGAAGGCATATGAACAGGGGACCAGATGGATGTTGCTTGGGAGGGCTTAACACCAGGAGATTTCATTTTTCTCCTACCCTTCCTCTGAGGGTCTTAAGGTAGCACGCATGTTTCCCTCTCCATCTTTGTTTTCTCCTCACAATGACCTTTTGAGGTAGGTTAGGCCAAAAGACAGGTCCTTTGTGGCTGATCATGGATTTGAATTTAGCTCTTGGATCCTAATCCACTACTTGATCTGTTATGTTACATTGGCTCATAGCAAAATAGGCAAACCTCCCCCACATTCCAGATGCTCCTATTCTGCCAAATTACACATGCCAGCACATTGTGGGTGGTTTAAAAGTGTGTGTGTGTGTGTGTGTGTGTGTGTGGTGAGAGAGAGAGAGAGAGAGAGAGAGAGAGAGAGAGGTGCCACTTCCTTCCATTTTTCAAATGCTTCCCTGGCTAGTTATCTGGAGAAGATATTTATACACTGGAGACAAGCTGGTGTTTACAAGACCAGCTCAGTCTAAGGATCTGGACACATTTTAGATGGAACCAATGTTCTTTCTACCCATTCTGGAACATGCTAGGGACATCTAGCTTTGGTTTTCCCTCCCCCTGCATTTTTACAATGCTTGCATGGTCTGTCATGCTAACCACTATCTCTAAAGTGGAATGGTGTGTGTGTGTGTGTGTGTGTGTGTGTGTGTGATGTAATAGCTGCCATCACCCACATCTTTCTGTAGTATGTATGTATTTATTATTTGGGTTTTTGTCACAATTTCAAGATGTGTTTCATTGGAAGGGAGATTCCTAACAGTGTGTCAGTAATCAGATTGAGAAATTCAGCAATAAAGGCTGAAGTCTCCAGGGATCGCAAGGTGCATGTGGTCCATGATGCCACTTTTTGGCCCCCTTCTGCCCCTCCCCCATCTGAGTTTGCTGCTTCACCAGAAAGAGAGTCTGTAGCATGAGGCAAGTGCCCCCCCCAAAAAAAAATCCAGCTTAGTTTAATTTTTAAAAATCTTGTCAGCTTCACAAGCTTGTTCATTAGCCATCAAGTATAACTTTAAGTTGCCAGAGTTACCTAGTTTATACTATGGTAAACAAAAAAGACACATAAATGACAATTATTCCTTGTGTACTAGAGTAGAATCTCCAGCAAAGTGGTACCTTGTGGCGTTCAGGGCTCTAGCTAGCCATGATTATTTCCATGATGGTCCATTTCATTCCATCCCATCCCGCACTCCTTTTCCAGCAGTTCTTCAACATTTCATGGCCAGCAAGTATGCTCAGACCTCATCTGGGCTATTTGATTCTCCTCCCTGCCCTTAGTTTAAAGTTTTATGAGAATTTCTGCAAGTGTATTTCTGTAAACCTTGGAGTGAAGAGACATTCAGAAATGGCCAGATCTGAAATGCAGGCTCTTTGGGCCATCTTCTCAGCGACCAGGAAATTGTGTTTCCCTGATCAATTATAGATGCACAGCTCCCCTCTTTCCCTCAGTTTTTTTGGGACAGGGGTTTGGAAGTCTCCCTGGCTGGTTTTCCTGTCCTGGACTCTGAAATGTAATCAATTCATCCCTCCTGGGGGAGCAGTTCCAGACTCTGTAAGAAAGCTACTTTTGGGGGTGTTCCACTCCCAGAATCCACCTGCATGCCAGAATTGCCGCATGGCTGTTTTTAGCCCACAGATCCTCTAGATTAGCTAACACACATTGGAAACTGCTTAATGCAGTGTAGATGTGTAAATTTGCTATTGCTTAAAACAATTTGTAAACTGCTTTGATAGCCTTGTGGCTGAAGAGCGGGGCATAAATAAATAAAAATAAATAAAAAAAATGGTGCCACAGCTCTATATGAACCCACACTGAAAGCATGACTTGGCTTTTAGTAATGTATCTAGAATATGGCAGTGCTGAAGCTTACAAGAAGCATTTCATGTGTATTTTCTCAGCCATCTGAATAATTGCCACCCTGCGAGGTATGTGTTATTATGCTCGTATTTCAGATGGGTGACTGAGGCTGAGAAATAGTAGCGTCTCTAAATCTATCTACCAAGGTTTTTGTGCAGCTCAGTTCAAATGAAGTCTCATTGAATCCATTGGGGCACATTTCCAGCAAAACATGCACCAGATTGTGGCCATGCACTGCTGGAGCTCCCTTTTCTTTACCAGAATTTAGAAATGTTTTATTTTTGGAGTAGAGTTTCCAGACACCACAAGCCAGCACAGACACATGCTGGCTTGTGGATTCTGGTGGTTCTAGTTCAAGAAATATTTCCGTGCTCAATGCTAACAGAAAACTCCAACTTCTGGAATACTGAAATAACAAGGAGATGAAAGCCCTTAATAGGAAATGGTTCACGTTTGCACAAGGAAAATAATTTTAAAATGTTTTATAATTTTTTAAAAAATATGAATGTATGCTCTCAAGCTTATACTAAAAGTAGGAGCTGTACATCTGGGGATTGCATGCCTTAGGATGCTACTTAAAACTAATGGTGAGACCATTTCTGATCATTAAATTTGCAATGCTTTCACTGTACCGTGTAGCTGATTGTGGGGTCATGGCCAAATGGCAGTGCTCAGGAAGAACTGTTCCATCTCTTGAAATCCACTGAGCTTGACAATTGTATGCAGGATCCTTCCAAAGCACCCGGCATTCCCAGAGTGGGGAGTCTCACTGCCTCCCAGTTTTCATATGTACAATGCAATGGGAAGGAATGGTTCAATTCTGTATTCAGTGTCATGCTTTTTATTTACATTTAGTGGTGTGTTTTCAGCTTATATCTCAATGTATACCCTATCCTATTCCATAAATTTAGGTCACATCACATTTTAGTAGCAATCTGGAACACACTAGGAAGAAAGCCCAACTGAATATGGTGGAAACTATTTATGTGTGTTAAGTGTGTATATATTTGTATCTCCTCCAGTAAACTCAAGGCAACATATGTGACTATGTTTGTTCCCACTTTACCCTCATAACAGTCCTGTGAGGTAGATCACCTTGAGAGAGAGTGACTGACCCAAGGTCACCCAATGAGTTTCATGGCTTTGGGGGGAGTTTCAGCTGAGTAAAGCAGGAGTGAGCTTGCTTTGCCTGTTGGAGGTCCATTTTGAAGTTCTTTTAACCCTGTCTTGGGTTGGCCCAGTGTCTTGAGTTGTTGTTGTTGTGTGCCTTCAAGTTGCTCCTAAGGCCAACGTATCATGGGCTTGTGTTGGTAAGATTTGTTACCATGAAGGTTGTGTTGGTAAGATTTGCATTTGTTCTGGGAAGCAACTATTATGTTAGGACAAACATCCTTATTTAGAACTGCTTTTCAAAAAATACAGTATCTTTATTAATGCAAAAAGTTTTTTTATAATATAAAACAACATACAACAATATATGTTTGTTGTACCTACAATTGTACCTACAATTGGCTCAAACTGTGCAATATAACATACAACAATAATATAATATAAAACAACATACAACAAAAAATACAGATACAAATACAAAAAATACAAATAGAGCAACTAAACTAAAAAGAGAAATAACAAGTGACTTCCAACTTTCCAGCGAATGGTTATAATTATCCACTTATCCTACTTCCTCTAAACCAATATCTTAATAAACTTCTACATAATACAGTACGCCCTCTGTATCCATGGGGGATTTGGTTCTGGAACCCTCTAGAATGCCAAAAAATGTAGATGGTCATGTCCCATATTATTAAATGGTGGTGACATGTGCACGTCAATGCATCCGCATGCACGTCGCTACCATTTTAGGTATGGGGTGCAACAAGCCGTGGTTGGTTGATTCTGTGGATTCGAAGCCTGCGGAGGGACCAGTGTATGTGATTCTACTATTCTTCAAAATCTGCTACTGATAATCTTCCCAAGTAATCTCTCAGAATTACAATTATTAATTCACAATCTTTGTTAAAACTACACATTGGAAACTGTTTAATGCAGTGTAGATGTGTAAATAGCTATTGCTTAAAACAATTTGTAAGCCGCTCTGATAGCCTTGTGGCTGAAGAGCGGGGTATAAATAACTAAATAAAAGTAATAATAATTGAGGTAATCAATTTATCTGTCTCTGCAAGATCGCAGAAGTTCATTATCTAATCTTCTTATGATGGAATAGCCATATCTTTCCACTTTTGCGCGTATTCTAGCAGTAGTAATCATATATTATCTTGGGAATGTTGCCTTTCCCAGTGTGCTGATTGGCTGCTCAGGAAACACACCGAACCAATCACCACCCACATGCAAATTCCCTCTCCACCTCACAATCCACTCCCTCCACTCAGTCTGTGGGCCAGATAGGGAACCAGGCAGTCAACTCTGTTGCAGCAGGGCAACAGAGCAAGTCACCCCCAGCAATTCCAGGAAAAGTGTGGAACACTGAGAAGGGAAGGAAGAATTTAAAAATCCACCAGCCAGTGTTGTGAGGTCTACCGAGCATTTTTTGGGGAGCTTTTTAATGGTGTATGTTATGCTGGGTACAGCTAGTATATTGAATAACTCTTCCTTATTTAGAACTGCTTGATGGTGGTGGGCATTTCAATCAGCAGGTACAGTTGCCTCTCTTTCATGGGAGGAATTTAAGCATAGGCTGGGCAATTAATTATTAGGGATGCTGCTGTAGCAGAATCTTAGAGCAAGCATGGTATGGTTTAAGTGTTGGATTAGGATTATGGGAGACAAGGGTTCAAATCCCCACTCAGCCATGGAAACCCATTGGGGGACTTGGGCAAGTCACACTCTCTCAGCCTCAGAAGAAGGCAAATGCAACCCCCCCCCTGAATAAATCTTGCCAAGAAAACCCCATGATAGGTTGGCCTTAGGAGCAACTTGAAGGCACACAACAACAACAACAACAAAGAACAACAACAACAGTGGCGTCTTGGATTGCATTTCCTGTGCTAAGCTAGGGGTTGTAGTAGTTCAGGGACGGGGTACATTAGGATCTGTTGATAGATCTTTAAGTCTATTTGCAATAGGTCAGGCAAGTTTTTTTAAAAACTCTCAGTGGTTCAAAAACAACGGCAAAGCAATTTTTTCCCACCTAAATGAGGCTGCTGAAAATTTTTAAAAGACTTAAAAGACTCTGAACTTAGGTATTTCGTTTTTGACACTGAAAACAAAATTCCAAGCTCTGAATGTGCTCAGGGCAGTCACTCTTTAATTCCAATTATATGTCTTTTGCACCCGACTTGTCCCAGAGGTGGAGGAAAGCAATGGGATTTCTGAGGAAGGGGGAGGAGGGTGGCCAACTGGAGGCACCTCACATGATTTTCTCCTCCTGCTGCACATAAATACTCTATACCTACAATTGGCTCAAATCTCCACAAAAACTTGGTTGCCCAGAGACAATTCTAAACTCATTCCAGGAACGTGACTGTCTAAGAAACTTGTCTTTCACCCCTTGAGCTTGTGCTATGAGAGGTCACAGTCTGAACTGCATAGCTTGCTAGTTGTCATCTAGGATGGTCTTTTCAAAATTGGTCTGCACTAAAGCCTTTGTAAAAGAGACGGTGGTGCTTCAGATACTGCGGCTTGGGCATTGTGTGTGCTGTAGTCAGCAAAGTTGGTGTCCTTGGGCTTGCAGGATGTCACTGCTGATGCAAGAAACATTGGAGAGGGAGGAAGAGAAAGAAACAACATAACCTGCTAGAAGACAGGCAGTGACATCATCTGTCTTATTTTTGTGCTTACATACTTAGTAACCACCAGTTTGTGGAGGACACACTCCTCCATTGCTCATCTGTCACATGCATATGAGCTAGCATGATGTAGTGATTTGAGCATTGGTCTTGGACTCTGAAGACCAGGTTCAAATGCCTACTCAGCCATGGAAACCCACTGGGTAACCTTGGGCAAGTCACACTCAGCTTCAGAGGAAAGAAAGGCAAACCCCCTCTGAATAAATCTTGCCAAGCAAACCTGTGACAAGTTTGCCTGTGGGTTGCCCTAAGTTGCAAGGAGCACAACAACAACATATGCATGTACACACTCCTGCCCACTCAGTCACTCTTACTGATGTGCACTTGGTCATGCTTGCTGATGTGATCCCAAGATTTGATCTTGTCTTCCCACCTTGTGACTTTTGTCCTGGCTGTCACGCAGCAGAGCATATTAAAAGAAATTACTGGATATCCGTTCTTCCATTCAAAAAGGTTCATGAGTAAAAGCATCTCTACTGCCTTTTTTTAAAAGGAGGAAGTCAAGACAGAGCTGCAAATGGATCAGTATCCTAGTAATATTTATTATCCTACTGTAAAATACTTGAATTAAAAAGAAGAAAAATCCCATTAGCCCTTTGCAGCAGTTTAGAAAAATGGCTTTAAAAACTCAATTGATCTGGGATTAGAAAAGATATATATTTGGGGATCACTTTTATTTTTGGTGTTCTGTAATTTACAGAAGACATTGAAACAGGTGTGGGAGTCACACAATTCACTGATTAAATTGTATATATCCATTTGTCTCCACTGGGTGTTAAAAAGCAGCCATGACTGGGTGCTCATTTGAGCACACAACTATTACTTAAAAATGCCTTATCAAGCAAGGTTTGTTTTTCTTTTTTCCCCAAAGCAGATTTTACAAGTATCTCATTAGATACCTCACACTAAAATAAGCAAACCATAAAGTGTACGTGGTGTGTTTTATCACACCTTTTAGCCGTGATAGTTTCTTCATAGGAGACAGGAATCCTTATTTACTCTAGAGCAGCAATTCATTTATGACTCTACCTTAGTTCAATAACAAAACTGTCTGTTTCTGTTGCATCATCAAACTTTATATTGCCAAAAGTTGTACTTGTCAAGTATTCCCCCCTTTCACTTGGTCTAGGTTTACAGTAATCTTTGAATGCTTTTAAAGCTTATGTGAGAGTTTCTGCATGCTCATGCTGTTAGAGTTTTCCATTCCAATGTCCTGTCTCTAATGCATAACATGTGTCTTAATTCACCACCTTGTTTTTCCAACTGCACATCCAATACCCCCCCTGTTTTTCAAACTGCACATTTTTTTGAATTACACATTTTGTATCCAGGTGTATATTTTGTGTTTAAAAAAAGAGTAGGAAGCAGGACTTTTGCAGGGTAACCAGTCCTGAAGCTGTTGCTCTCAAATAAAAAGAAAGAAAGAAAGAAAGAAAGAAAGAAAGAAAGAAAGAAAAAGGTGGGGGATAAGCTTTGATGAATGGATAGAAAAGGACAAGAAATTCTGGAAAATAAGGGATGCAGCAGTTTGAAGTTGCTGTGCTATGACATGGGAAGTTGCTGGGTTAAATTGGTCTGTTATAGGTTTGCTATTAAGATGATGTCAGGTTAGTTGGAGAAATGTTATAGAAATACTGGGAAAGATCTGTTTGAAAACCAATGTGGTGCCATGGTTAGACTGAGGAGATCTGAGCTCCTTTCTTCCATCAGCAATGAATCTCACTGAATGACCTGGGATCAGGCATGATCTGTCAGTCTAATGCAGTGCTACTCAAAGTGATGTCCATAGATTGGTGCTAGTCTGTGAGCCATAGCCTGCCGGTCCATGAGTTTCCAGTGCCTGTTCCTGATTCCAGTTCTGCCTCCCTGTTAATAGTCCCTCCCCCCATCTGACTTGGCATATGAAATACTGGCAGACTGCTGAATCTAGCCACACTTAATTTTTCACAGTCCCCCAGGCCTAATATTGCAATAGGGCTTTTTGGGAAATGAAAAGGAAGATTAGACTGACGTATCCAGTGCCACTTGGAGCCTTGCCACTGAAGGCAGGTAAACCTACCAAGGTCTTCTAGTGCAGTGCATCTCATGCTATCAGATATGGGGACTGGAAACTTTTTGCTAATATGCCAGGGACATTAGCATGTGATTAGTACCATATTTGTGCCCACTTTCTACAACTAGAAACTCTGTGTGGACCTGCAGCCAATGGCTTACAGACCAGCACCAGTTCACAGACCACCACTTTGATGCCCAAGAGGTAAGACAACCAAATTTTGATCCAGGAGCTCATATCCTCTCTGCTACAAATTAATTCAACCAGAATCAAAAATGCCCCTATCAACAACTTAACCCCAATTCTATATTCTGCTTAATACAAAGCTGAGCCACAAATACTACATCAATGAATCACAAAGAACAGTTTTGGCTCCAAATTTGAGGGGGCCCTAGGTAAAGTGTCCTCTAGAGGGCACCCTATTCAATTAGAGCAGTGCTATTCAAAGTGTTGAGACCTTTGTAACATATTATTTCTTTTCTCATTGCATTCAGTTGTTCTTTTCATTTTCACCCCCATGCTAGCAAAATGTCCTTTGGTTCCTCCATGTTTCCTCACGTGGGCTTGCAGCCAGCTGCAAGCAGCAATGACAGCAGTGCCACAATTAGTACGATGTGCTTTGCTGGCAGGCTGTCTCCCATCTGGCCCTTACTAGGGAGCAATTGCTTCAGGCAGCACTGCTGTTTTCCTGTCTTCATCTGAGAGATCAACTAAATTATAACTATAACTAGCTGTACTCGGTGTAACATACGCCATTAAATCCCCCCCCCCCAATGCTTGGTAGACCTCGCAATGACCCTGTAAGTTAGGCCGGTAGATTTTAAAATTCCTTCTTCCCATTCTCAGTGTTCCATACTTTCCCCGGAATTGCTGAGGGTGACTCACTCTGTTGCCCTGATGCCATCGTCAGTTGACTACTTGGGTCCTGTTGCAGCCTATGATTGGTGAGTGGCTGAGGGAGTGATAGGAGGGAGTGGCCCTTAGATCCAGATTGAATGGCAGCAGTGGATTGTGAGGTGGAGAAGGAATTTGCATGTGAGTGGTGATTGGCAGCTCAGGAAACACACCCAACCAATCAGCACACTGGGAAAGGCAATATATCCTCTATCTATCTATCTATCTACTGCTCTTTTCCCAGTCTGGAACTCATGGTGCCTGACAAAAGCTAAAACAGATATAACTTTTAAAAATTGCTTCATACAAAAGTTATATAACAGTTATATATAAAATATAACTGAACTACCAATAAAATTAAAAGCAACAAAAAGAAAGCAACAAATGAACAGTATAGTACATTCTGAAAAGCCCTTTCCTCTGGAGCAGTCAGGCCTCAAAGGCCTGCCAGGACAAGAAAGGTCTTTACTTGTCCACCCAAAATTAGGAAGGAGAGTCTAGCCAGTCTAGAAAAGGAGTTCCTGAGTCTGGGAGCAGACTCACTCCAAACTAGAACTTATAACCAGCACAATTCCTTGCTTGCGTCTATCCATCTATAATAGGGTCCTCCTCTTTTCCTACTACAGTTGTCCCTTCAAATTTGTGGGGGTTAGTTTCCGCAGACCCCCGCAAATGTGAAAATCCCACGAATAAAGACTGCCCTCCCCCTCCCTCCCCAGGTGACCATGGGCAGGGGGAGGCCCCGTAGTCGCCTCCCCATGTCCTCCCCAGGTGACCATGGGGGCCTCCGGAGGCTCTCTGGAGGCCCCTTAGTTGCTTCCCCCACCTCCCCCCACCCTCCCGAAAGTGGCGACGGGGCCTCAGAGGCCCCGTCGCCACTTTCCTTGGCCTCCCCTCGCGGCAAACCGCGAATGTGCGGAACCGTGAGTGTGGAGGCCATGAATGTTGAGGGAGGACTGTATCTTCTATCTCCTACCTTTCCAAGCATCATTGTCTTTTCTCATGGATCGTGTCTTCTCATTATATGTTCAAGGTACAACAGTCTCAGTTTAGTCATCTTGACTTCTAGGGAGAATTCAGGCTTGATTTGCTGTAGGAGCCAGTTCTTTGTCTTTTTGGCAGTCCATGATATCTGTAGAACTGTGACTGTAATCCTTAAGAGGTCTGTAGATCTGCTCTAGGATCCATTTATTTGTCTGTCAGTCCATAGTATCTGTAGAACTCTTCTCCAGCACCACATTTCAAATAAATTGGTTTTCTTCACTGTCCAGCTTTCACAGTACAAAATTGTAAAAATATTAAACAACTATCCAGTTAAAACATTAATTAAAAATATTAAGAAAAAGCACACTCGTTGCACACCCTTCAACCCCTACCAGTTAAAGGATGAATGCCTGTTTAAGGAGAAGTTCTTTGCCTATTGGGAAGTGAAGGAATAAGAAAAAAAATGGCTGCCTCAGCGAGAGAGTTGACAGGCTGACAGAGGAGAAGCTGGACTTAAATAAGGAACTTTTGGTGCTTCTCATATAACTTCTCTCTTTCTTCTTCTTCCCAGTTACATTGTGCCACAGTGGCTGTGTGGAGGTAGATTCAGAAACTGAGGCCGTGGCTGGTGAGTCCTTCAGGATTCGGTGCATCTCATGTAAGAAGCGCAGCGAGACAGAGGCCGAGGCCTTCACTGACTGGTTCTTCAAAGAGAAGGGGACTGAAGAGTTTGTCCATGTACGTGCTGTGGTAAAGGAGAAGCAAACAGTGGCGTGCAGAGGCTAGGGGCAGCCGGGTGGGGACTAGTGGCGTTTCCTCTCTTGGCAACTCAGGTATGATTGGCTCTACCATTAGGCAGAGTAAGGTGTCTACATCAGTCAGTCAGCAGATGGCGGAGGGTGGCAGTAGTAGGGACCATGAGCCCTCTGGCCATTCTTCTCCTAAAAGAGGTGTGGGCAACCAGAAGGTGGCAAGGTGTACCCTGTACCCACTGAGTGGCTGAAGGGATCTGGGATCAAAACTGCTCCACAGGAGCATCAAGTTGCTGTTCTGTACCATGTAAAAAGGTGTTTTGCAAAGAAGTACAGGATACTTCCTTATGCAAGGCCTTAGTTACTCCAGTGTAAGTCACTAAAAGGATTCTAGCCTTAAGTGTCATAGACTCATATAGAGTTGGAAGAGACCACAAGGGCCATCTAGGCCAATGCAGGAAAACACAATCAAAGCACTCCTGACAGATGGCCATGCAACATCTTTAAAAAACCTCCAAAGAAGGAGACTCCACCACAGTCCCAGGCAGCAGTGCATTCCACTGCCGAACAGCACTTACTGTCCGGGTGGAATCTCTTTTCCTGTAGTTTGAGTCCACTGCTCCGTGTCCTAGTCATTGGAGCAGTAGAAAACAAGCTTACTCCATCCTCAATGTGGCATCCCTTCAAATATTTAAACATGGTTATCAGGTCACCTCTTAACCTTCTCTTTCCAAGTTAATAGAACTTTTGTAAAGTTAATAAGTCTTTCAATTAACCACTTAGGAAATAAGCGATACCCACATATTGCTTTAAAACAAGGATAGCTCAGAAAAATATGTTATAGGTGGGCAAATCCACACACACATATATACATAAGCTATTTAGAGAGTGGCTCCATCACACCTTTGCCCAACAGCTGGTGAGAGCCCCTCTCTCCATTCCAACTGCCATGTTCCAGCCTCTGAGAGAGAGAAGAGCAGCTAGGCACAGCTCTATCATGCCTTGGCCCAGTGGCTGGTGAGAAGGCCTCCCTCTATTCTAACATCTATTGCTCTGATCTCTGGGGGAGAGAAGAGCATCCAGGCACAGTTTCATCATGCCTTGCCCCTGGCGGCTGAGGAAGGGCCTTCCCACCATATTCCAGCTGCTATTGCTCTGGCCTCTGAGGGAGAGAAGAACAGCCAGTATCTGCTGAACTTAATCCTGTCCCCCACTGCCATTCCCTTTTGCTTGTGGATCCTTTCTTATTTAGACTGTAAGCCTGAGGGCAGGGAACTGTCAAATTAATGATTTGTAAGTTGCACTGGGAGCCTTTTTTTGGCTGAAGGGCAAGGTATCAATACTCTAAATAAATAAGTAAATAAATAATGCAAGGATTGCAGCTAAGCTTAGAAGAATGAGGGAAGCTTAGGAAAGTAGTGATGGTAGGTGATGTCACTATTCCTGCTGATCAAAGGGTCCCAGTACTTCAGCTTTGAGAACCCTCACTCCACTACCACTTGGGTACTGATGTTTAAAGGATACCCATCTCCTTCTTAGCTTGTTTGCCGGATGCATAGAGTATAGGCATGCACTCTCTTTATGTAAGTAAGAGGCCGCTGCCCATATACAAGCTATGTAACTGAAGTTGTTAACCTGCTTAAAGAAAATTTCCTGTCTGTATTAATTATGTTTTTGAGTCTGATCCAAAGATTAGAAAGGTTTTGGGTTGTGTTTTTTTTTAACTACCACTTCTCCAGTCCCTCAGCCAGCATGGGCATGGCTGACGGATTCCGGGCATTGTAGTCCAAATGACAGACTTTTTTGAAGGTATAATTTTAATGGCCAATTAATGTTTGAACAAAATTATTGTTCTGAAACAAGAGGCTCAAGCTGATTACTCACACAGGGCTTTAGGAAATTAGTTTGGGTGTTGCTCATCTCTGATCTAACTAATAAATGGGCTATTGAGGCTGCATTTGCAGCAGACTTTTTTTTTTTTTTTTTTTTTTACAACTCACACAATTAAAGCCATCCCTGGACAAAACAAGCTTGCTATTCTCCCAGCACCCTGTAAGAACAACTCTACTTTTATTCTTTATAAGATGGCCTTGCAGCTTGTGAGCTTTCAGGTACTGCGTGTTCCAGAGAGCTATTCCTGGGGCTATTTTTGCTAACTGCATCAATGATTAACCACTTGAGAAGTACCTGTATTCATAGGTCTCTGAGCAGGAGACAGAAAGAGAGAGATATGGTGGGGTGGGGGCAGGGGAGAAACAGGGAAGGCAAATCGAAACATCCTTAAGGTGGGCAGGACAGGGCAAATGAATCCCTCAAAAGTTGTGTCCATAGGCTTTGGATGGCATTTTCGGTTCAGTCTTCCTTTTCCTAGTAATAATAATATATAGTAGGATCCCCGTATCTGCTGATTATCCACTGATGTAATTATCTGAGGTTTAAGTTTCAGCACAGATACCATAGAGTCCTAGAAAATGTGTCCTCTCTAGCCATTTTCTAGGTCCTCCAAGACAACTCTATGGTATTTTAAAATGGAAGTCCCATTATTTTCAATGGCATTCACTATTATCCGTGGATTTCATTCTCCACGGTGGGGCCCGGAACCAATCCACCACGGATACGGGGGTTCTACTGTAACAATAGTTGACATTTGCATAGCACTTTAAATTATTCTTTTGATACAACAACTCCCAGAATCTCTCATTTAGTATGGGAATTGTGATCCCAAATAATGACTTTTCCAAGCTCTGTTTCCTAATGCTTCACATGCACATAATCCCATCCTGAACAGGCTAGTCACCTATGGGGTTGGTCCATGGTGCTAACAGAAACTCTCTTGGGACTGAATTAAACCTGAGTTGAACTGAAATATGGAGAATGTACAGTACACTAGGACCCCCATATCTGTGGGGGATTGGTTCTAGCCCCCCCCCCGCAGATAATGAAATCCGTGGATAATAGTGAATGCCCCCGTTGCCATTCCTGCCACAGGAGCGATCCCGGGGGTGAAGGGAGGAGGCAGATCTACTCTTCCCCTCCCTCCCTTCACCCCAGTATCACCATTCGCGCCACAGAAGCGATCCTGGGGGCAAAGGGAGAAGGGACGCAGATCTACTACTGCTCCCTTCCCTCCCCCGTCCACCCCCCTCCGCTGTCACCATCCACGGATAATTAAATCAGTGGATGGCAAATCAGCAGACGGGTGTGTGTGTGTGCTACTATACTGCAATTTACTTGACTCTGTTAGTTGCACGGATGACCTTGGATGTTGGTGGGCTTTCTGTTCTTGGATGTTTTTAAGGCGAGGCTGAATGGCCAACTAGGAGGGATGCTACATAGCAGTTGATTTTTTATATTGACAAGGGCTTGGACTAGAGCAGTGCTTCTCAGGCTATCTGATGTGGGGGACCAGCAATTATTTTTTCCTCTAATGTGCCAGAGACTGCATCATATTTATGCCCATTGGCTAATTTTCTTTCTTTCTTTCCTGGAAACTATCCAGGGACCAGCAGCCAATGGCTCAAAGATTGTCACTGGTCCAAGGGCCACCACTTGCAAGTAGCCCTGGGGGTTGTCGAGATGGTGAAAAAACTCCTCATAGAATTTGAGGAGAATAGTTTTTGTCCCAACGAGATCTCACAGTGATTTGCCATTTTCAGAAGGAGCTCCCCCCTCAAAAAACTACACAAACTGTGCAAGAAAAGCCTTTGTGGCTTTCCCTAATTTAAAAAAAAATATACACAGAAATGTGCATTATTACCCATTTGATCAACCAATTCGCAGCACAGCGTATTCAGGAAGTAGAAAGCTGATTGGTCGGATGTGCGTAGGGGATGGGCTTGCTGGCGAAGAAGTGACCGGAAGCACTATTTTATATTTTCATGGTAGTGATTGTGTACTTTTTTTGCAGCGCCGAGGTGACCCAACAGCTTTTTAAAGCAGACAGTCACACTTGCGCACCTTAGATTTAAAGTTTTTTTTAAAAAATACTGTATAGTGGTGGCAACTAATGGAGATTGTTAATGCGAGTAATTCACTTTCAGCCACCACATTGATTCACAGGCATGGCTGCATGTGAACTTCAAACATGGATAACTTCGCATACCGGCAATCTTGCCAAAAAAATCAGTGGAGACAAATGAACGCTGCTGTGATTTTGTGTTAATGCACAGCAATCCACATTATATCGCCTTGTCTAGATGAGGCCCAGAAGACCTTATTGGTTAGAACGTTGGGTTGGAACTTGGAAGATGACAGGTCCCCACTGAACCATGAATCTCACTAGGTGTTCCCATATTGCTTGCTTTCTCAGAGCCTGACTGGGACCCCGTGTGGATGCTAAAAACAACAGATGATCACATTCCATATGATTAAATGGTGGTGACTCATGTGTGGACACTTCAGTGTGTCCATGTACATGTCACCACCATTTTAAGTATGGGATGCAATTGTCCATAGAGGCTTTTAACTGCCGTTCTGGAGCTTGTGGATTGGGAGAGCCCGCTGTGATAAAGTAATAAACAGATGAACCATAGAATTGGAAGAGACCTCAAGGGCCATCCAGTCCAACCCCCTGCCATGCAGGAAGAAAAGTAACAAGAGGAGAGAAGTAGCAAAAAGTAACGTTTATCTTCCAAATATGATTCCCTTATTCCTATGTAATGCTCATATTTTAGTGGCTAAAACATAGGCATTTATTTTTAATCTTATTTCTCTGGTTCAGTGATGCACCAGATATAAGCATAGCATGGGAGCCACTGATGTGACCCATTTGAAGGTCTAGATGTGACCCACTTTTGGATGTAGACCTACCAGAAGAAGATTGGGGTGGAGGGGTAGACAATGGGTGGGCTGCAGACTGGATCCATTGCTTCTTCAACACAGGGCCCACCTTCAGTTCATTTCCAAGTGGTATGGATTTTTCCCCCTATTGAACTGTGCCCTACCTCTGCCCAAATATGTATCTCAGATCTGCAACTATAAATGGCAGCCCCATAGTAGGGTGGGGTTGTTGCTACAGGAAGGGCAAACTGAGGGCATTGCCCCCCCTCCCCCATATAAATTCTGGCCCCAATGAACATTTTCTTCAGTCCCCAAATTTCTAGCAGTACAGAGAATAAGACATTGAAACTTGTCCACATCTAGAACTCTTATATGTGCTGTGTTCTCATTCCCTTCATAACTTTGCCTGTCCCTTTTCTTTGTATGCCTAAACCATATTTCTGAATGCTCAACTGAAGTCTGAAGTTACTGTAATGGTAGAAATGGGAAGAATAAAGGAAAATTTCATTTGTAGGTTCAAATTCTTATTTGGGAGGCAGTGCTCTCATTTTGCTTTCTCTCCTTCTGTAGTAGGGTTGTGTCTGCTGATTAAACTTTAAAATAAAATTATTATGTTTGTATGCATTGGAGCTGGGTGCAGGGTGGCAGGAGGCTGTGACTTAAGTCCTGTGAGTCCCAATGAGAGTTAGACCCATTGAATCAATGGCACTTACAGAAGTGTAGACCTACCAAGTTTCTATCGGATCAATGGATCTTCTCTGTTTGGGTCTCACAAGTGGTTCTAGGCCTGTTTTTCCTAGCTTTAACTCCAATCTGATCCTCTCCATCTCTGCTCCAGATCCTTCATTACGATGTTGAGAGTAAACTCAGAGTGCTGGACCCCCGCTTTGAAGATCTGGTGGGCTGGGAAGGCACCAAGGACATTGCTGATTTGCAGGAGCTTTCCATTATGCTGCTTAACGTGACCTATGAGCAAGCGGGCGAGTATCTGTGCAGTGTCAACCGCACGCTCCTTTTTGCCAATGATTTCAGACACAACGTCATGGTCAACAAGACCATCCACATTGAAGTGGTAGACAAAGGTAAGTGCGTGTGGGAGAGCAGTGGAGCTGTGGAGGAAAGCTGAGATGGGAAGGGAGATGCTGGCAGGAACATGGGGGGAGAAGACACTTGGCAGGTTGCAGACCAATTTAAAACACACACGCCCTTCTGGATGACACCAAGGGTCTATATTAGGAGTGGCAATCAAGTGGCCCTCCAAATTTTGTTGGATTGCAGTTCCCAGTATTCCTCACTATTAGCTATGCTGGCTAGGGCTGCAGTCTAACAACACCTGGAGGCTTTATGGTCCCCACCCCTGGTCTGTATCATCCAGCATTTTGTTACCCATGGTGGCCAACTAGATACCTATCAGAAGCTTTTGATAGAATTTGCATTGTTTGTGTTAATCTGCAGATTAATCAATTTAAACTTCAATTGATTATTCACTGGCAGCCAATTGTATCTGGCGGGAATGAGGATTCAGGGCACTCCTTGATATACATCTAGAAACTATTTTGGTTCTGGCATGTTACTGTAAAAGGGAATACGCACCTGTCTTGTCTGATCTTACAATTTGAAATTAACACACCTGTCTCTTAGCAGCCTAAGGCAAAGTCCCTTCACTCCAGAGTCTAGCAAAGAAGAGAGCAGAGAGGCACTCAAAGAATGCAGAAGCAGGATTTTTGCAGATGCTTTGAACTGTAACTATTATAAGCTGTAGGTAGCACACTCAGAGGTCAGGGACTATGGTCCTTGTAGTCAAAAACATTTGTCAGGCACCAATAGCCCCTTCATGCTACACAACATCCTATGGAATCCTGGGTTTGCAGTTTAGGAAGGGCATTTAGAATTGTCAGCCACAGAGCTCTAGCACCTCACTAAACTACAAACCCCAGATTCCATAGGAAGTTGTCATGGCGCTTAAAGTCAGAATCATGGTGCTATAATTGTGTAGTGTTTCCTACCTGTGGTACATGGTACAAACAGTGCATTGCAATAACCTGTGGCTTATTCATGTCCCTTGTCTCCCAATATCAGCCATGCCATGTAACACCTGAAACCAGTGTTCTCAAACTTGGATCACCAGATGATGTTGGATTAAAATTCTGAGAAGTCCTGCTTAGCCTGGCCAATGGTCAGGGCTTCTGGGAGTTGTAGTCCAACAGCCTCCAGGGATCCAAGTTTGGGAAACATGGCTTCCAGCTTTTATATGGCCTGGTTGATGTTAGGGGACAGCAAACACTACTATTTGATCCTGCAAAGAAGGATCTATGCTTCTATTACAGAACAGCAAACTTAAAATCCTGTAAAAAATGGGGGACAGAGGAAATGCAGCCAAGGATGGGGTGTGCATTTTTGTGTTCCCCATCCTCATTCCTTTCTTCCCTTCCCTAGCAAACCGGGACATGGCATCCATCGTGTCTGAGATTATGATGTACGTTCTCATCGTAGTCCTGACCATCTGGCTGGTGGCAGAGATGATTTACTGCTACAAGAAGATTGCTGCGGCAACAGAGGCAGCTGCGCAAGAGAATGCGTAAGAAGCGTGGGCCAGAACAGGAGCAGGCCACTGGGGTGTCAATTCAGGAAGCAGAAGCCATAAAAAGAATCAAAAGGGAGGGAAGCAGCAATTTCTGTTCCCCACCCCAGGGTGAAATGGCCCACCTGCTACATCAGTGGACCTGCCATCTAACAGGTTTATATGATAGAGGTGGTAGCTAGAGATATAACATTTCCAGAAATTTTGAAGCCATGGGAAAAAATCAGTTTTCCCCAGAAAAAAATGGAAATTTTCAGAAAAACTGAAAAAAATGCAACATTAGCACTTTTTACAGATTGAAAGTCACTCTGTTACTTTAGGAACATAAAATATGACTATGGACAATTTGATTTGGCATAAAATTATCACAATTGGTATATTAAAGATTTTATTGTCTTCAAGATTTTATTCATCATGCTAAAATAAAGCATACCATAATCAATTGTCTTCCTTAAAAAAAATTGGGAAAAAACAAAAAAGACTTTAGTGAAAAAAAGGGAAAAAAAAGTTTTTTACCTGTTTGTTGTTGTTGTTGTTGTTGTTGTTGTTGTTTTTTCTTGGGCTTTTACATCTCTAGTGGCATCATTGCAGATTGTCCTGAGTGGCCTGCCATTTTAAATTCCAAGAATTCCCCAGAGCAGGTGTGAGCAATATATGGATTACAAGTCCCATGTGGCTCTATCCATCCATTGTGGCCAAGATGGCACTACACTGCTAAATTTTGGCACCATAGAAGTAATTTTTTTAAAAAAACCCTCTGTTCTTGTACTAAATCAAGATGCACATGGAATACATGTCTTGTTTTAGAGGAGAATTGTGTTCTTCAAAATCTCTGGGAAATACATTTCTCTTCTGAAAACAGGCATGTGCTATATAGCTTGTGGGATGGGTTTCAAAAGGAAAGATGAAGTTGGCCCCTGATTGTGCCAGACTTGCCCATCTGTGCCTCAAAGTAAATACAGTGGCAAGCAGTTCCCAGGCCCAACCACTGAAGCTGAGAGAAGAGGCCCACGACGAGCATCAGTGGCAAGACCCCCTGGACAGAATGGTCCCAGCATCTGCCCAAGGATGCCAAATGATGACACTGGTCCTTCAGGGGTGGAAAACATAGTTGGATACAGAGCTTAGAAACCATTTCTTAAAACATAATTTGTTACCTGTAATCCATTAATATTTTCAGCAATGATATTAGAAATCATTGTTTTACTCAAAATGCCAACAATAGTTTTTTGAGTAACAATCAATATTTTTTGTTAATTTAATTTGTTACTTTGTGTGTGTGTGGGGGTAACTGGTGGGCAGTTGGCCATTTAGGATTATTTCTAGCAATTTATATTGTTGTTGCTTTAAAAAAAAACTATGGAGTTGTCTAGACATGATAGTTTACTGCGAGTGGGTGCACATTTTCACTCTTTCACAGCGAAGTTGCTTTGTCTTCACAGTTGTGTGCATGTTTGCATCCATTTGCATTCATTTGAATTGAGCATCCACATATGCTCATAAAGGGCAGTGGAGCAATAATGTGCAGCAATGCAAATTTTGATGTTCACACGTCCGAAAATGTGCATCTACACGAAATTGCCAGAAAACATCAGGGAAAACTTCAATTCCTTTTACTGCCCAGTTTGCAGAGGTTTTTTTGGGGGGGGGCTCCTTCCGCATACTGCAAATCTCATTCGGAGTGTGTTGGGACACATCACATTCTCTGTGAATTCTATGGGGAGTATTTTCGCCATTTAGACAACCCCTCTAATATGTTAATCATAAATGCAATGAGTTGATGCCATTCTTTTTCAGTGTTCAGTATTAATTCCCCCCCCCCACAATATTAATAACACTTTCAAGCTAGTGTTTTCAAATTCCAGTTTGATACAGTGGGAAGAGATGGAACATAAAGGCCAGAATCAGGGATTAGAATAGCTGAAGGTGAATTATATTAAGGGGTGGGGCTGGTCTGCTCAGAACCCACTTGTCACACATTCCCATGTTTCTCTGTGTCCACAGCTCCGAGTACTTGGCCATCACGTCAGAGAGTAAAGAAAACTGTACAGGGGTGCAGGTAGCTGAATAGCCCATACAGGGCTGTCGGCAGGCACAGGGATTCCTGGTTGACAGGTATTATTATTATTGTTCTTGTTTTTTGCAGAGTATAACCTAAGCAGAAGATATGTCCCTGCCCCACAGGTTTCCAGTCAAAATTTATAAGGGGTGGGGGAAGACGAGAGTGGGGATGGAAGTCTGGAAGAGGCAAGTGAGTTAACAAAGGGGGCAGATTGAAGAAGTTATATACACTCCAGCTTTGTTGCTCCTGGGTGATATACAGGGATTGATGGAGGAAGTCTATTTTGAGGAAGAGAGTGTTGGAGAGAGAGAGAGACCATCACATACATCAGCGTTCCCAATGTGGTACACTCCAGATATGTCTGACCACAGCTTTCATCATTTCCAGCCAAGACTATGTTTGTTAGAAGGAGGAAGCCACGATTGTGAACAGGATAGTGTTGGGAGGGAGGGATCATTTTAGCCAGATCACTCTGAACTGCAGCAGTTGATGGCTTCCAGGTTATTGGGGCAGTAAATCCTCTCCAGGCTTTAGTATGAACTTTCAAGAACATAACTAAGGTACTGAACCCTCTCCCCAAAATGGATTCAGCAGCTTGGGCAGCTTGCAGACAAAATAACAAATTAGGCTGGTGGCCAAAAGTTGCTCTCCTCCAGTTTTAAGAGATGGGCACAAGTAGACTTAGTCTACTTCCTTAGATGCTGGAGTGAACTGGTGAGGAACTGGACTAAGTCTACATGAGCTTATGCTACTGTTTTCTCTCTCTCATTCAAGTCTCAAGGTACTAGAGGATACTAGGTTGTCCTCCTTTGGCTACCATCACTAGGGTTGCCAGAGTGAAAACTGGAGAGGGTTCCTGTACCCTTAATGGTTGCACAAATGGTGGGATTTCAGCAGGTATTGCTTGTTACCTGGTTGTGTGGCAAGCAACACCTGCTGAAACTCCCTCTTCTATAGAATGATGAAAGGTACAGGAGCTGTTTCCAGTTTTCAATCTGACTACCCCAACTGTCACACCTACCCCTTCATTTACTTTTCACCTCTGAGCCTGGGGGGACATGGAAGGTGAAGATGAGGCAAATAGAAATGGCTGTTCCTTTTCTTTGGGCAGTTGAGGCAGCCATGACTGCAAGGAAGAGGCAGGGCAGGGGGTTCTAGGGCTGACAGTTGTCTCCCTGGGATGAGGGACGGGGCATGAGGAGGTGTGTTCAGTGATGATAACTCCCAACACTGGCACGGCAGAACTCCTCAGGCTGGAGATAGCTGATGGGCCTGATCTTGGTTAATTGTGATGCTGTGGTGGTGATCTAATGATGCCTTCGTTACTATTGTTCCAGGGATGAGGCTTTGATAAGGAGCGGAGCAGAGGGAGAGTGTGACTCACCAGAGGCGTCGGCAGCCCCTGAGAAGAGCTGAGCTGGAGCCAAATAAACAGCCCCCCCACCCCATTGCACGGCCTTTCCCCCCTTAACAAAGCATGCTATTTTTTAATAACAGCTCTGTATTCAACCCAGCCTCCCAGGGACAGGCACCTATGTTTCAAAAGGGGAAGGGTGCTTTGCTCTGGCAGGCACCCCTGCTCTCCTTTTTCACCTGCCAGTGAACTGAGAGTTGCTCCTGCCACAATGCATGATGGGAAAGCGGCATGATGGCTTTCTCATGCGCCGCAAAAGCTTGGGGCCCTCCCTCCCCCCTCTCCCATTGTGGTCCCATATGCCAGCCTGAGGCCTCTTTAATTTGAAAGGCACTTGCACTTGCGCTTTCTGGTTTTTTGCACATTTCTTGCGCTTCGAGTTCTCTTGGATTACTTCGCTACCAGCACTTTCTATGGGTCTGAGGAGAGGAGGCCCCTGCGGTTGGACTGATGTGCCCCTTCCTTCTCCCCTACATGCCTCGACTGTGACTTCCCAGTGTGACCACAGCTGGTGGTGGATTGGTGCGGAGAAAAGTGTTCAAGATGGCCTCCGTTTATTTGTTCCTAAGGAAGGGACATTAAGAAGCAGACTCTGTGTCATAATGTAAGAACACCTTTAATGGGCGAAATATTTGGCACTGACATAGAGATGAACTGTGATATTTCTGAGGACTATCCCAGCAAGACTTCCCTCAAGGCTGTCACCCTGATGGAAGATTTGTTCAAGACCTCTGGTGAAAAAGGGAGACACTGCAGAGTATATATCTGATTGGAGGGGTGGGTGGGTGCTTGGATCCAGATGTTGCTCCTTTCACTCCATGTCCCTGGCATTCATTATTGTTCTGCCCTTCATAGCATCATGTCTGAATTTGCTCCTGATTTTGGCACTGGGTTTCATACAAACTAATTTCATGCCTTTCCCTTCCTCAACATTTCCCTTTCTGGATCCAGCACCACTTCGTCAGGCCAATTTTGGCTCTTTGGAAAATACTGTGCCCTCCCCTCTCCTCAGACCCCCGGGGCTGGTCCCCCAGGGACCAGTTGCCATCACAATAGACTAGGGTTTGTTCATAAATAAAATGATTGAATTTCACCTCTTTTGGATGGAGTCGATGATTTAATTTGCTTGCAGTCGGTGATTAAATTCAGGGCTGGATTTACACAAAAGCCAAGTAAGCTGCAGCTTTAGGCCTCAGATTATGAGTCGCAGTACAAAGCAAATATAACTCCCCACCCCCCATGATTAAATTTTAAGTTTTACGCAATTGGTTAAAAAATAAAATAAGGGAAGAGGGGTATGTGTGTGTAATGCAGTGGTGCCTCTTAAATTTGATATAGCTTAGGTTCCCAGCACATCTTAATCGGGCCCTGATTTGATTTCACCTTTTTTGGTTGCAGTGTCAGTTCTGTTGGAAGTGCAATGTGTCTATAAGAAAGGCAGCACAAGGACAAGAGACCAGACAGCATGGCAGGGGATGATGGGATGTAGGGTTCAGTAGCAAGGAAAAGCAACAAATGGGCTTGCGTCTTCTTGTGACAACCCACGGGATTTCATTCCAGGAAGTGAACTGAGCTCTGTTAGCACTCCTTTCACTCCTGGGCTGCCCTGTTGACGCTACTAAGGTAGGTCTGAAGATTTTTGTTATTGTGCCGGGACAGGGACGGGATGGGGTGGGAGTGGAGATTTCTTTTTTCGTTGCTGTCTGAAAATCTCCTAAGTTTCAAGCTACTGCAGCATTAGAGATGAGGGGACTGAAGGAAAGTTTCACTGGAGGGGGAGAATTCTTATTTTGGGGGGGATGCCCCCATTTTGCTCCCCTGCCATAGATACATTCCTACATACTGCTACACAATCCTTCTGCTGAATACCAATGTTGTGCAACTGTGTTATCTACCGATGTGCCTAGTTATTCAACCATACTGCAATGGGGAGTGCACAGTAGCTGTTTCTGCCATCTCAGTGAATGAAATGATACACTGAAGGCATTGACAAGGAGGTATGCACTATCCCAAGAATGTTCAAATGCATGGCTGAAATCCTGTTAGCTAGTCTCACCCAGTGTAGAACTGTTGAATCAATTCTTGAATGATCTGTCAACACATAGGTAAATCCAATTGATTCAGTGGCTCTACTGTAGTTGGGATATAGGACTTTATCAGACTAGCCTGTAAAAATGTTCTTTTGCCAGCATAATTAAAGCCATTTTTGTGCCGGCAAAAGAATGCCTCCCACCACACTTACCTTTGTCTCTTGGCGAAGGCTTCCCTGTCAATGAAGAGGAAGTGAACAGAACAGAACTCTGTTCACTTCCTTGTTCAAAATCCTGCGGATTCTTGTGAGACTTCATCATGTGGGAAATTAAAAAATAAAACAAAAAATAACACATTTTTTTTTAAAAAAGCACATACACACACTTAAAAACTTCCAAGTAACCTGGGGAGGGTCATAAAAAGTGCGTCACTTACCTGGATGTCGTGACCTCACCCAGAAGTGTTTGCACCAGGCAATGCTGGTACTAAAGCACCATGGGGGACCAATTGACAGCTTGAGCCGGCAATAAACAGGTACTTTTTTTGGTCCAGGACATAAATGTGAATGGGCGACATCGTCTGATATGAGCACCCTTTCGCATTTATGTGGTGTTATTATGATGCCATATTTAGTGCATCTGATAAAATCCTAACAATGAGAGTTATTCCCATATCAAATGGCTACACTTGTGCAACTCCGCTTCCACAGCCATAAACCAAATATGTCTACTACACAGTGGCTGAAACAGCAGCATTGCCTGTGTGAGGCAACTTTTACACATGTATGACACCAATAGAATTTCTTTAAGCTAAGAAATTGTGAGCTCCCTTATGTCTCATGCTACAGCAAGGATAGGGAATCTCACACCCTCGTACTGTTGTGGATCACAACTCCCATAAGCCCCAACAAGCCCATGGTGAGCGAGTGTGGGAGCTGTAGTCTAAGATGCTTGGAGGGCATGGTCTGGTTTAGTCCTACACTATAATTTTCTTGGACCAATATGGACTCTAGCAGCACTGGGCTGTTAAACTTTACACGGGTGGTTCTTAACCTTTCCTTTACCAGGGACCCCCTTTAAATATCTTTTGTTGCCACGGACCCCCAAGAATTAACTCAAGATTTAAAATCCTAACAACAGCAACAACACCTGGTAATAATGGCAATACAATTACACCACCCACTAAACCTTCCCTCAGGGGCACAGGAGGGTGAGGGAAGTATTTTCTCCTGCTTCTTCCTGCAAGTTTGTGGCTGGAGTGGATTGAATGGCAATGTGCAGGCCCAGCCAGCCAGCCAGCCAGCCAGCCAACCACCCTTTGCCTTTGCTCCTGTCACGTGGGCTGAGCAGCCTTCAAGCCTTCATGGACCCCATGAGGTCACTGTGGCCCCCTGGGGGTCTGTGGACCACAGGTTAAGAACCACTGCTTTATACTGTTTTCTGACACCATCATGTGGCGACTCTTCAAATTGCACTTGTGAGTCAGAAAAGAGGAGCTGGAAAGAGCTTGGTTAAACAAACAAACAAACAAACAAACAAACAAACAAACAAGTTATCCTCACTCCTGCAAGAACAGAAATATGTGTCCTGTTCCTAGTTCTAGCCTCAGCTTTTCTCCTGAGGTGTTAGTTTTTGCTGGAAATATCCAGTTGTGTGCTACCTAAAATACAGTGTGAAATGCTGCAAGCTAAAAAACAAAACAAAGCAAAAACAAAAAACAAAAAACAAAACCCCAAACACACACACCCTCTTCTACAACAGTGTCAAATTGTCTGTTATAATAGTAGCAGCAGGAACCCAGTGATGGGCAGAGAGGGGGGAGAGAAGCTAACTCAATGCAGAGCAATTCAAGGATAATTCAACACTATTTACACATCCCTCAAGCCACACTGAGCAGGTAACAAAATGGATTGAACATGAACTCACTATTAGAATGGACTTTTGCTGAATGGAATAGATTTTGTAGAAAGATCTTAGCCTCTGGGAAGGTCATTGCTGGTTAATATAGTACCATATTAAGTGCTTCAGGGAACCTGTTTTTATTTCACTCCCTGCTAATTGCAAAAATGTAATGCCTCAATTGACACTTAAGAGTTCTGCTGTGCACCAACCTCTGAACCCCCTTCCCCCGTGCATATTTTGTGCATGAATCTTTGGTGTCCAGCCTGCCAAAGGATCTTTCTTGCATGTTACTGAGTAAACATTTGTCTTAGATGCCACCACTTGAAGGTGCATTGAATGGCATCATCTGCAGACATTAAAAGAACATTAACATTCTTTTGGTCAGATCCCAGACTGATCAAGCCACACAATGCAAGCAAAACCACACTGTTAGATTCATTGGCAGTAATCAAGGGAGGGGAAACCTGTCCTTACAAACTCCAAAAGAAAAGAAGAAGAAAAGAATGCGCTTAACTGCTAGCCTCTCCATTCCAGTTAAAATTTGCCTTTACTATTAACTAGTAAGGCTATAAAATTATCAATGGAAGCTTTGGGTTTAACCCTGTAACCTCTCTGTACTGAAACTAAGGGCTTGTCTATATGAGGCAAAAAACAAATCTGGAATGCTTTGTAGTAATTGCATTTTGCAGCTGCTGCGACCTGTCTTAATGGTGTTTTTGCCCCCATAAGCTTCACATGCAAGATGTCGGCTGTGAGTGATTTACTTGCATTTGTACTTACCTCAGTTTGTTGCCACCAAACTTTTTTTTTTTTAAATGATGTGGTTAAATAAATCTCCAAGGTGCAATAGAGTGATTTCCCAATTTAATAGAGAAGCAAAGAAACAAAACAACTGACCCACCCAATTTTCTCACTTTAGCACTCACTCAGTAAGGCAAAAACCCAACATGATGGCAGCAGGCATTTGCCTTTTTAGCAAGCCCCACCCCCCATGCTTACCTGGCCCATCAGCTTTGCGTTTCCTCTCCTATGGGAAAGCAATTCATAGCTTGTTCCAATGAGCAGGAATGCACACTCCCCTCCTGTTTTAAAAAAAAATCCGGGAAAAACTGCAAAGGCTTTTCCTGCAGAGTTTTTGACATTTTAGGTCCCCCTTCTTCCCAATACGGTGAAACAATGCGGAATGCCATTAAGACAAGTAGGATTCTCCTCGCATTCCGTGAGGAGTATTTTCGCTGTTTAGACAACCCCTAAACCTTGGGTGTGTCAGTAATTGCAACCTTTGCTTTCCTCTTTTTGTGTGTGTGTGTTTTTCCATCAAAGTTTAGTCTTCCTGCACTTTAGGACAGGGTCTAGTCACTTGAAATCTTGTAATCTTTATTCACAGATGCTAAGTATTGCCCTTGAATTATGTGTCACAGTAGTGCACTGGTACCTCTGAGCGTATCAAGTGGACAAGGCAGCAAAAGTTGTTGCAGCAGAGTTGCAATCATCAGGTGAAGAAATGAGC
This sequence comes from Gambelia wislizenii, assembly GCA_030847615.1. Classification (NCBI taxonomy): domain Eukaryota; kingdom Metazoa; phylum Chordata; class Lepidosauria; order Squamata; family Crotaphytidae; genus Gambelia; species Gambelia wislizenii. Next base: position 27,189,625 of record JAUMIR010000010.1, on the reverse strand, counting down.
ACACAGACACAGACGTGTGTCTAAACTATTCCTCTAAAGCATATTGTAATATTAGTTACAATGAGTCTGAGACTCCTAGCATGCGGAGACTTCATATCACAGTACAATGTACAGTGCAGTCCTGCACAGTACAGCCCAGACTGAAAGCACACAGTCTGAGAGCCAAGTCAAGTGCAGAGACAGTTAGTGGGTGATCCAATTATACAGTACAAATACAGTATAGTCATGGGCTATACAGTTGGTGGTTCTCACACACATTTTCCCACATAGCTAAGGCTCTAGCCTTCATTTCCTTCCCACGCCTGTCTCCCAGACATAATCTAGATATGCTTGCCAGCTGCATTTAGCCTACTCATTGCTGGCCCCTGCAGGCTGTAGCATACCATACTAGCTCTTTATAGTACAGTATAAATTTCCAATGATTGCATATCCCAGCACCTTAACATTATGTTCTTAGAGTGGCAACCCATGTCACTCTGTTAATAACAGCAATGCATTTATGAAGCATCTAAAATTGCTAGGTGTTATACCAAAATTTGAAATACAAGCCTTGTCTGCAGGCCCAGGGATTGGCATCATTTTATATTTCTCTCTCTGATGTTCAGCTGTGTCAATGCCACTGAGTCAAACATCTTCTGTCACTCAAAACAAGAAGGTATCTGCAGCTATATGGAAACCTTAAGAGCTGAAGCCTTTGGACTACAACTCTCCTAATTCCTTGGCCAGCATGGTTATATGGGCTCAGGGATTCTAGCAGCTGTAGTCCTAACACAGAATTACCAAAAAATGTGTGTGTTTGTGAACCTTAAAGGAGTACCACCCCCAAAACAGCTTGATGAGGAAACAGAGCCTGCCTCCAGTTGGGGAAAAAAATCTCTTGAAAAGGTTTTGTTCCCATAAAAACTTATTTTATTTCTGATAGCCAGAAGATGTTTTGCCTGTTTCGACATACGAGGTCTGTCTATTAAATAACAAGAATGGTAAATAACCCATCTTTATTTATATGCATTACAATTCTAATGGTTGTCTCCTTCAGTATACTCCATGTTCACACTCACACAATGATGCAGTCTTGTTTTCCACTGGTCAAAGTTGTGGAGCAGATCAGTTTCTGTCAACTGTGTCAAAAAATTTGCTGTTTTCTTCTTTACTGCATCAATTGACTCTAAACATATTCCTTTAAGCACCAATTTCACTTTAGGGAAAAGAAAAATGTTGCATGATGCCAAATCTGGTGAATATGGAGGATGTTCAAGTGTAGTAATGTGTTTGTTGGCCAAAAACTGCTTCACAGAAAGTGCTGTGTGAGCAAGCGCATTGTCTTGATGAAGAATGAAACCATTTTTCCACAGTTCTGGCCCTTTTTTCTCTGACTCTTTCTCTCAGCTTTGCCAAAACTTTCTTATAATAATGCTGATTCAGTGTTCTGCCTTCTGGAATGGATTCTGCCAAAATTACACCCCTGATGTCAAAACGACAACAACCCAATGATCATGGCTTTGAATGTGGACTTGCTTTGAAGTGCTTTTTACATTCTTGGTGATGATGGTGTTCTCCAGTGCATTGATTGCTGTTTTGTCTCAGGATCATACTGGAAGATCCAGATTTCATCATAAGTGATGATTTGTTTGAAAAACGTTTGGGTCCACCTCAAATTGCTGTAGAATGTCAGCACAAATCCTTGCGGCACTCTTTTTGCTTTGGTGTGAGAACCCTAGGGACCATCTTGGCACAAACTTTTCTCATGTTGAGATCCTCATGCAAAATTTTCCACACAGTGTCTTTGGCAATGTTCACGGCTTCAGCTATCATTCAGACACTGAGTTGGTGGTCTTCTCGAACAATCTGGCTGATTTTCCCCACAGTTTCTTCAGTTCTTGAAGTGGAAGGTTGTCCAGGGCATTCATCATCTTCCACATTCTCACGTCCTTCTCTGAATCTTTTGTGCCAATCAAAACACAAGCACACGAGACATGCAGTCTTCCCCATAGGCCTCAGTAAGCATTTGAAAAGATTCCATTGGATTTGCAGTTTAGGGAGGGGCATTTATAGAACTCTCATCCAGAGAGCTCTTATGCCTCACTAAACTACAAACCCCAGAATTCCACAGGAGACAGCCATAGCAGTTAAAGTGGAATAATAGCACTATAACACTGTAGTGTGATAAAGTGTGTAACTGCAATGATGTAAGTCAGGCTTATGGCATCGTTATTACCAAGCAGGATGCCAGCTGTTACTTTTAAAGACTACAACTCCCAAAATTCCCACAGCTGGCATGGCTACTTTTCCAATCTCTGGTATGTTTTGCTTTACATGGGCTAGCTGTGATCTGTGTATGCAAGAAATTCACTGTGTCACCCAATAGTGGTAACGGTTAAGAAAAACAGGAGCCAGTGGGAGGTATCATCCTTTATTGCTATGCTATGGGTCCTCTTAGGTGGCTGGAAGAAATATAGTTTTCATCTGAGACTTCCTGCCCCGTCGCACAGTGACACTGACAGGAGACGGATCCAGGGGCATGCCTGGTACTGGAGGCATTGTGGCAAACTGCAAGAAGTAAAGGTAAGCCCTTGTTATGGGAAATGCAAAGCAGCCATCTGGAGACTTGAGAATGTGCAGCAATTTTGCATGGCTGTTTTCCAGCTTTCCATGACAAATACTGTATAGATGGGGTGGAAGTAAAACATGGGTGAGCTTGCATCTTGAAATGGGATCACACATGCCTCTGGCAAAGCTGATTCTCTCAGACAGCCAGTAAGGAGTTGTGATTAGAGTACTGGACTAGACCTGTCTGGAGAGACATTGGCTGCTGCCACACTGTAGAAACAATGCAGTTTGATACCACTTTAACTGACATGGCTCCATGCTATGAATTCTAGATTTTGTAGTTTTGTGGACTATTTAGCCTTCTCTGTCAGAGAGCTCTGGTGCCACAACAAACTGCAAATCCCAGGATTCCATAGGAGGGAGCCATAATAGTTAAAATGATACCAAACTGAATTATTTCTGCAATGTGTCAGCAACCTTGGATTCAAGTTCCCATGAAGTTCACTGGGCAACTTCGCTCCATCTCAACATACTTCACAGGGGCAAAATAGGGGTTGGTGGCTAGGTGGTAACTTTGCATACTGCCTTGAGCTACTGAGTGGAAAGTTGTGATATAAATGAGAGCCAGTGTGATATAGTGGTTGGAGTGTTGAACCAGAGCTGTGAAGGTCCAAGTTCTAGTGGCCGGAATCTTACTGAGCAGTGAAACTCACTGGGTGACTGGGGGCCAGTCATCGAATCATTGAATCATAGAGTTGGAAGAGACCACAAGGGGCATCTAGTCCAACCACCTACTCTGCAGGAATACACCATCAAAGCATTACCGACAGATGGCCACCCAACCTCTGTTTAAAAATCTTCAAAGAAGGAGACTCCGCCATACTCCAAGGCAGTGCATTCCACCGCCAAACAGCTCTTACTGTCAGGAAGTTCTTCCCAATGTTTAGGTGGAATCTCTTTTCTGCCACTTTCTCTCTGCCTAGCCTACCTCCTAGTACTCTTGTAAGGATAAAGTGGGAAGAAGAAGAGCCACACATGCCACTTTGAACTCATCAAAGGAAAGGTAGACTATACATGTAACACATACACATGCACATAGATTTTCTAGGTGCACAGAGGTGCATGGGTACATGTATATATTTGCTTCTACCTTTTTCTAGAGGCAGAAATATATTGGAAGGAAGGACTTCTTAGGTATATCTTCACAGTTCAAATTAGACAGAAAATCTTGGAGTTTGTGCACTTTGAATTTGAATTTATTGATGTTACAAGATTCTTCCAATTAACACTTATGCAGTTTGTAAAGGGGTGTGTGTGGAATTATGAAATTTGGCACATAACTAGCAGTGTTTTATGTATCAACAAGCCTTTAGATTTTTGTGCGTCTGTAAAATGGTAATGTGTACATTAAAAAAAAATCAAAATGTACACATTTGGAAGGACGGGTGTGATATTTGGGGATCCTGGAAAACATTTTCAGCTCATGATGAATTTCATTTCAGCTTGGCTATATCTTTTACACTGATCTGCGGATGGGGCTTTCTGTTAGGGTCACTATTGGAGAATTCAGCTCTAAACAATTTATCTGTACCAATTGGGTGGTTCTACATTCTGAGAGGACCAATCTCCACTAAGAGAGACAGTGTAGCAAAATGGGTATAGTGCCAAACTAGAACCTGGGGGATCCAAGTTCTAGCCTTTACACTGAGTCAGGAAACTTGCTATGGTGACCATGGAGGTGCAAAAGCAGTTTGCACTTAACTAACTCAATGGTGGAAAGACCAGGAGGGGGCACTCTACCTTTCAGCTAGATCTACCTCACAGGGTTGTTGTGAGGTAAAGTAAGGAGGAGGAAAGCATATATGTCACCTGAGCTTCTTGAAGAAAAGGTGGAGTATAAATGTAACAAATAATAAATAAGGTGCCTCTATGCCAAACCATGGGCCTAAAGACCCTAAAGGCACCAGATCCCTTCTGATCTTGGAAGCTAAGCAGGGTCAGCCCTGGTTATTACTTGGATGGGAGACCACCAATGAACACCAGGTGCTGTGGGCTATATTTCAGAGGAAGGAAATGGCAAAACTACCACTGAGGATTCCTTGGCTAAGAAAAACTATGAAGTCCATGGGGTTACCATAAGTCAACAGGTGACTTGAAGGCACACAGGTCCAACCATGTCCAGGACAGTGCTTACCTTGTAGGGTGCACTCCACTTTCCAGTACCTGCCACATTGAGAGCCCTCACCCAAATCAAGTACTGTGTGCCAGGAATCAGGTTTTCCAGGTGCTCTTCTGACTGTGTGCAATACCACTGGATAGTCTCGCCTTGACCATCCAACCTCACTTCTTGCAGTTGCAGCTGATAGAAAGAAATCAGCTCACCATTTCGTGGTCCTGTCCAAGAGACCTGTGAAAGAGAGATGACCAGCATCATGCCAAAAGGCCACAGGTAAAAATATATTGACTTGCCTCTCTGAAATCTGAACAGAACTGTTTCTCTCTGGAAAAACTGGTGTAAAAAGATTATTTCATTCTTGCAACATGTAGTAATGGGCATAGAAGTGCAATGCAGAGCTTGGGTGGCGGTGGAAATCACTGCTTTGGACTACACCATTCTGACATGATATCAGAATGCACAGAGAAGCTATTGAAATCCACAAACACCTGGACAACTTCAACTGCAAAGAAGAAACCTTAAAAGTAAACAAAATATGGCTCCCAGTTTTGAAAAACAATAGAATAAAAACTCAACACTTACAAACACACCCACCCAGGGACACAGGGGTTTTCAGAAGATAATGGCCCATCAACCAACCATTAGCCAAACTGACACTAATCATCCTTGCATTTCTATACCCAGAAACTAACCATTCAATTACACAAATTTACATATACTCCCCAACAGGGGTTCACAGCATATAAACTCCACACACACTCCTACCCAACCATTCTCTGAAGATGCCAGCCACAGATGCAGGCAAAACGTCAGAAAGAAACCATTCCAGAACACGGCCTCACAGCCCGGAAAAACCCCCAAGGAAAATTACTGGAAACATTACTTTTCCAGAATTTCCCCCAGCCAGCATGCTGAATATAGGGGGTTAGGGAATGGTACCTTGAGATACCTAATCATAGAATCATAGAATCATAGAATTGCAGAGTTGGAAGAGACCACGAGGGCCATCCAGTCCAACCCCCTGCCACGCAGGAAATCTTGATCAAAGCATCCCCGACAGATGGCCATCCAGCCTCTGTTTAAAGACCTCCAAGGAAGGAGACCCCACCACGCTCCGAGGGAGTGTGTTCCACTGCCGAACAGCTCTTACTGTCAAAAAGTTCCTCCTCATGTTGAGGTGGAATCCCTGTTCCTGGAGCTTGCATCCATTGCTCCGTGTTCCAATCTCTGGAGCAGCAGAAAACAAGCTTGCTCCATTCTCAATGTGACACCCCTTCAAATACTTAAACAGGGCTATCATATTGCCTCTTAACCGTCTTTTTTCCAGGCTAAACATACCCAGCTCCCTAAGTCTCTCCTCATAAGGCATTGTTTCCAGACCTTTCACCATGTCTCTTGAGTTGCTACTATGTTGCCAGGACCTTAACAAAGAGAAACTTCAAATCTCTCACCAACGACCCCAGGCTTCAACCCCTTCTTTGCTCCCTCAACTCAGCCCTTGCCACACTCACCTTTCCTTTCTTCCTCCTTCCCCATCAGATAAAGATCAACTGCTCTCTTCCTTTTATTTTCCCTGTATTCCTTCAACACTCCCTCCTTAGAATTACAAGAGTGAAATCCCACATAGCAACAGCGGCAGTCACAAAGAACCACAGGCGAAGGCACAGTGAAGAACACTCCGCTGAGTATTAAACAGTACCAGCCACTCTGCACTCACCTGACCAGCAATACCCCCAATGCAGCAGGAAACTGCCCTGGCCAAGGTTATCTTCAGCCATTTCCTAGGCGGGGGTGGGGAGTTGCACAGAAAAGATGGAGCCTGTTTGGGAGAGACTCCACCTCCGCTCTTTCAACCCTTTTAGATTATATGTAACTGGAAACATTAACTCAACACGTGGTCAAAAAAGCAGACCATGTGTTGAATTAATGGGTTCTGGTTATAGTTTAAAGGTTCAAAAGAGCAGATTGTTGAAAAGTAGACTGTTGAAAAACAGCAGACTCCATTAGTTGCCTGAGCTGTTGTACTTCAATCAATAACAGAACATTCAACTAGTTGTAGTGAATCAGATCCTTCTCAACTTGAAACAGAATGGATTATTAGTGCACAGAGTGAGTAAAGCTGAATGGTGTGGATGAGCCTGAATTAGTGGTCAGCAAAGCTTGGGCGTATTTGGGGCATTACTGTTAGTATACCTTACTACCTCTCCCATGAGGTTTCATAACTGCACATAATGGACTCTCTTTGGGGTCACGCTAACTGGGGATGTTCAGGGTCAAGCTGACTAGAGGACTGTCGGAGGTCATGATGACCTGGGACGTGTCCAAGATCATGAAAACCCACATAGGATTATGCAGAAAACACAGTAATTAATGGGTCTATGCTAATCCTTTCAACGTTCAATCAGTGACCACCCCTCAACCCTTACCCTATGGAAATACATCCTGCCTGTCCAGACTTTAAGGAGATTTTCACACTACACTGTTATAGTGTTACTATTCCACTTTAGCTTCTCTGGCTTCCTCCTGTGGAATTCTGGGGTTTGTAGTTTAGTGAGGCCTAAGAGCTCCCTGGCTGAGAGTTGTAAACACCTCTCCCTAAACTGCAAATCCCAGGATTCAACAGAAGGCAGCCATAGCAAATAAAGTGGAATAGTAACACTATAAAAGTGTAGTGTGAAAATCTCCTGAGAGGTTGTTGCAAATCCCATCAGTGTTTTGTCACTCCAAAGTTAAGGCAATTAACCCACTGCAGACCCTTTTGTCTGTTCCGCGATAAAGCCATTCAGGTTTTGTCATAACTAGTGCACCCTCCAGGGTACAAAACAAGGTATAAATATCCTAGCTCCGACCTTAACCGCACATGCCATAGACCGGACTTGCCCATTCTGTGTGTCACAACTGGTGTACCACGAAGGCCCTGCCATTCTTTTTCTGGATGGAACGGATTCTCCTATGCCACCCTCAGACTCTGCCTGAGTCCTCCCACTGCATGGATTTCTTTCTCTGAGACTAGTAACTATCACCTGTCCACCTCTGACTTTTCTCTGTCCAGCCCTTCTGCCTTACTCTTCAATAGACCTGGATGGTTCTTAAGGCTGTATGTTCTTGTACAATAGTTTATCTCTTGTGTTAAATTTGAATAAAATACAGCTGTCCCTTCATATTTGCTGAGGTTTAGTTCCAGGACCCCCTGTGGATACCAAAATCTGTGAATACAGTACTCAAGTCCCATTATATGCAATGGCATAGCAAAATGGTATCCCTTATATAAGATAGCAAAATCAAGGTTTGCTTTTTATAACAATAATAATAATAATAATATTTATTTATATCCCACCCCTCTACAAAATGCAATTGGGGCAGCTTACAACATTTAAAATATATAGATATAAACCCCTCCATTCCCCTTAAAATACAATTAAATAATTAAACATTTAAAAATACTTAATAAATACTAAAACACACCCACCCAATAAAATAAAATAACTGGAATAGGGATCAGACCAATAAGATATTTTCTTCTGATGGCTGGGTATCTATTCAGGAAAGGCCTGCCAGAAGAGATCCATCTTAAGAGCTTTTTAAAAGCTATTTAAGGTGGTAATGTGATGGATCTCATCCGGCAGGCCATTCCATAATCTGGGAACAATAGTTGAAAAGGTCCTCTGGGAGGTCGAGGAGAGCCTAGTTTTTAAAGGTTGTAGTAAATTCCTCCCAGAGGACCTGAGTGCACGGGGAGAATTATATGGAAGGAGGTGGTCTTGAAGATAGGTAGGACCCAAGCCATTTAGGGCTTTAAAGGTGATACCCAACACCTTGTACTGGGCCTGGAAACTGATGGGCAGCCAGTGAAGTGATCTTACGATCGGTGTTATATGGTCTCTTCTAGATGTACCCGAGACCAATTCGGCTGCCATATTCTGTACTAGTTGAAGTTTCCAGACCAAGCAAGAGGGTAGCCCCATGTAGAGTGCATAATATTTTTGGATTATTATTTTTAAATAATATTTTAAATAATATTTTCAAGCCATGAATACTTAAATCCGTGGATACGGAGGGACAACTGTACTTTGTTTCATTTCAACTGGAGTGCTCTCTACAGTTAGTACTGGTATACATAGGTGAAAAGGTCCCCAAAGCCACCCTCCTCTTGCAGTCCTCCTTTTGAGCTATAATTCCCCCAAACTTCAAGGAGACACTCTTAGGGTAACATTACATCTCCCAGAATCCACCAGCCAGTATGCTAGATGGGGGTTCTGGAAGTTGTAGTCCAACTCCCAATATTTCCATACTCTCACAGGAAACCCAACCTGAGCACTGATGCTGCTGACGGTGTGTTCATGAATGAAAGGCTGTGGTGGCAATTCCACGCATACTGGTGACTCCGAGCCACTGTCTGAGATGCTTGTCTCCCCGTCACTCACATCAAGGTCTACTGGGACATTTGGGTTGCTGCTGCGGCTAGGTCGAGTCAGTGATGACTTGCGGGTGGTAGATTTCTCTGGGACCAACAGTCCAGCCAGCAACGCATCCAAGGTGTGAGGTAAACTGCTAGCTGAGTAGAGGATATTCTTTTGGATCTCAGTACCACTGCCTGAGACAGAGCTGCCTGTGTCGCTGCCATTGCGGGGAACTTTCAGATGATCTCTGTATAGCTGATACTAATTGGAAGGAAAATGTCATTCCTCCATATCTTAAGAGGCTCAGTTTCCCCTTCTGTCCCCTTCTTCTGGGTCCCTGTTCATAGATTTGCATGATGACATCACACTAACTTACAGTTAGGGTTGCCAGAGGAGGCTCTTGTGTCTTCAATGATTGTGTAGAGGAGGGATTTTCAGCAGGTGTTGCTTGCTACTTGGTTGCACAATAAGCAACAACTACCCCAAACTCCTGTTCTACACAACTGTTAAAGGCACAGGAGCTTTCTCTTGTTTTCAGTCTGGCATCCCTATGGCTAAGTGAACCCAAAACATTTTGCTGTCCAAAATGGAGGCCAAAATGGCTCTCCCTCCAATTCCATGTACAGTCGCTTGCCACAATGGCAGTTGAATCTTTGTTCAATGCCAGCCAAAGGTCAGTGTCCTGCAGCGTCCCTTAAGGAAACAGGAAACTTAGAGGTTACAGAAGTGGCCACATGGCACATGCAAAACACAGGAGTGAAGCATCCCATAGAAAACAAGAAAAAAAGAAAAAAGCCAGTCAGTTATGAAAAAGCAGGTAAGTATCAAAGAGAATCTAAATATCAACAAACAGAGGTGTGCATCTCTCAGGATACTTTAGCGGTGAATTCTTGCACCAGAAGAGGTCTGGACTAGATGGCCTTTAGGGGTCCCTTCTGACTCTATAATTCAAAGATTCTATCAAACAATTTGAAGAAGTAAATATCCAGGGGGCTGTCTATATGAATCCCAAAAAAACTGGAGTGCTGCACAGTAATGGCAATTTGCAGCAGCTGCAACTTGTCTTAATGGTGTTTTGGCCCCCCAAAGCTTTGCATGCTCACCTGTTAAGATGGCCACCACAAGAGAATTACTTGCATTTTCATCTGTAATTGGCTGCCACTGAACTTTTTTTTTTTAAAAAAACTATTTGAATTGTGCATTTGAGTGATATTTCAGCTTTGCTAAAAAACAAACAAACAAACAAAAAGACCCAACCCCTTTTATTGCCTTAGTACTCATTCGCTAAAGTGAAAATCCAACATGGCGGCAGCAAGTGCTTGCCTTGTTATCAAACTCCCCCCCCCCGCTCATCTGGTCAATCAGCTTTGCACTTCCTCCCCATATGGGAGACTGAATCAACTCTATGAAGGCTTTTCCTTTGGAGTTTTTGATATTTTTGGCCCCCTCCTTCTGAATACGGCACAATGATGTAGGATCCCATTAAGACAGGTAGGATTCTCCTTGCATTCCCTGAGGAGTATTTGCACCATTTAGACAACCCCCAGATAATCATTAAATGGATCAAAGTGATCCATTCAAAATTCAGGCTCATTCAAGGGCAAAGCAATGCTAAGTCACAAGCGACACATGCCTATAAAAATGGTGAATCCTTGCAGAAAGCAGATGAGCAATCACGAAGTACATAATAACAAACTGATTGATATTGCAAACATGCAAATAAATAAAATGAACAAACTGACTCATGTACTAATGTGACAATATCAGCTATTTGAAAATATGAATACATGACAGACTGATATGCCAGAAATGTAAACAAACCACCCAATGGTCCAAGAGTCATTGGGCTTGTCTACATGGGCAATATATCCCATCTTGACCCCACCTTAGAGCCTTGTAGTCCTGATGGTGCAAGGCTTTTGCCCTGTTCTGCCCCTGGGCAGTCCTCACTACTCCCTGGGCAGATACAGGGCTCAGACAGGGATAAGATCAGGTAGAGTCCTTTACTGCATTAAAAAAACCCCAACTGGTTTAATCAGTTCCCACCAGGAAGGAACAGATTGGGCCTTCACTCTCTCTGAAGCAGGAAAGAGTCCTGCAGCCTATGACCAAGGCTGGTCACATGCAGGGGGCCTTAGTCATATGTTGTGGGCTGGCTTCCTCGCTTCTGGGAGGATCAGGGACATGGCAGGGATGGGCTGGTGGACTTGTCTGGATTCCGACCTGTTTTATAAAGATAACAGGGTAGGAATGGGCCAGATCTGCGACCAGGCTATGCCAGCAGGGAGCTGGTATATCCTGGCTCATGTAGAAGAGGCCATTGTTCTCCAGGACTCAGGATCTTCCTCTTGAGGCAGCTACCTCACTTTGCCTAATGGTTTGCTCTGAGGCTCTCCAGAGATGGATATTAGACATGTCCCAGCACTGAATATTTTCACTCTCTTTAAAGTACTGTACCAACCATTTTCTACTGGGAGTGGGATCGTGCCAACAGGAAGAAGAGACTTGATGAGGCTTGTGGCAGGTATGATGACTGACGATGAATGTCTTGTTGCCCTCGTTGCCCAGGCTGCATCTGTTTATCAGAATGGGAGAATTTGAGCCTTAGAATTACAGTCATGTGTCTTTAAACCAGTCATTAGAATTAAATACAGGTCAACCCCCATATCCATGGATTAAGTATCCATGCTTTCACTTCTCCATGTCTGAAAAAAGATGTTCTCTCTAGGCATTTCTAGGTCCTCCAAGAAATGATTCTATGGTCAACTTCTGGCATTTGTTTCATTGAAAACAATAGGGTTCAGCTATCCATAGGGGGTCTTAGAATGTATTTCCATGAATATAGGGATTGACCCATGGGAAGTCCTGTTAACTTCCTCCCTGGTCTTTTTCAGATGGCAAGGAAAGACCTTTCTATTTAGACAGACCTTTTGATTTCTAATCACATGATAGAACAAGATTTGAAAGTGGTGTGGTGAGCTGTGTTTTTATCTTGCATATTTTCAGTTATGTTTTAAATGTATTTTAGAGGTTGTCTAAACAATGAAAATAAACCTCATGGAATTCACAGGGAATCCTACTTGTCTAAATGGGATCCAACAGCAATCGACAGGATTTGGAAGGGGGGGGGCAAATTGCAAAAACAACACTGGAAAAGCTTTCATGGCTTCTCCCACAGTTTTTTAAAACAGCGAGGAGGTGTTTATTCCTGCTTTTTAGGACAAGTGATTCGCTTTGAACTGCTTTCCCATACAAGTGGATGCACAAAGCTGATTGGCTAGGAGAGCACAGACGGTGAGGCTTACTAACAGGGCAAGTCCCCACTGTGACCACGTTGAATTTTCGCCTTAGCAAGCGATCACTAAGGCAATAAAATGAGGTGGGTTTTTTTTGTTGTCCTTTTAACTCAGAAAATTGTTCTATCACTCCAGTGCACCTTTAACATGAGTAAATTACTTGCAGCCGCCATTTGGCACACAACACTTCTGTGGGCTTCTGGGGCTAAAACCACCATCAAGACAAGTCACTGCTGCTGTGAAAAACCATTACTACCATTACTACAAGGTACTATGATCGAGCCCTGGTGGCACAGCAGTTAAATGCCAGTACTGCAAGTCACCATGTTGCAAGTTCAATTCCAGAGGGCTCCAAGGTTCACTCAGCCTTCCATCCTTTCATAGGTTGGTAAATTGAGTACCCGGCTTGTGGGGGGCAATTAGCTAACACACACTGGAAACTGCTTAATGCAGTGTAGATGTGTAAATTGCTATTGCTTAAAACAATTTGTAAGCCGCTCTGATAGCCTTGTGGCTGAACAGTGGGGTATAAATAAATAAATAAATAAATAAATAAATAAAATAAAAAAATACTCCATCCCCCCCTCGTATAGATGGGCCCTCAAAGTGTTTTTAACTATGTGCTTCTAATTGCTATTTTTTTTTTTTAAAAAAGCCTTTTGTAATATAACATTTTAGCTAAACTTTTATTTTAAATTAGTGTAAATTGCGTTGGGTCCCTTGGCAGGGGAAAGGTTGGGTATAAATTGAATAAATGAATAATAAATAAAAATAACATTTCCTGTCTTGTGTGATGTTATATATAAAAACTGAGACTGGAAACTAGTTTCAAGCAATCTAGTTACGTACTTGCAATATGATATTATTTGATGACAAATGAAGTTACATTTCAAAAGCAATATAACAAATAGAAACAAAGTCAGTTTATTGGTGCTACAACCAATATCTTTCAGTTACTTTTCAATGTTGCTTTGAAGAGAACAGAGGAATTTTCACATACAGTATTTTTGTCATTTCATGCTTTTCTTTTATCAAATCTAAGTGCCCTTCTCAAAGTAATGGAAAAAGTGACAAATAATAAAACAAATAATATAATGAGTGAGTTTATTAACCTTGTAAGGAGAAATAATACATTACATTTAAAACACTAAAAAGTAACTTTCCAAGTTCTGTATCATACAACAAATTCTAGATAAATTCACAAGCAGGCAAATCATGGTGCTGGACAACCACATTATCCTATTGTCTTCTTTCCCCCATTGTGACCAACTCTTGAGTTTCTGCCCTACTCTATCCAATTGACACCACCCCTGCTTCCAAATGCATGAAGCTAATGCTGGCTTACCACCTGCAGGATGCCTCAGTACTAGCAGAAACATCATCATTGTGGGGACTTTAGCTCTGGATGTATAGCCCAGAAAGGTCACTGTTTGCCTGTAGTCCCACATTATGTCACAGTGATACCCCCCTCTTATTGTGACCAAATGCACCTAACCTGGGAAAAGTCTCACCCAAAGCTAAGCTCAGGAAAGGGAAGCAAATTAAACCTGTGCAATCATTGGAGATGATCAGAGGCAGCAAAAAGTATTTACCAGAATGTGAGGACAATGTTTCTGTCCTGCGAATGGGACCTGGTTTCAGACAACATCACCCTCATCGCGTTCTGCTCCTGAGCTGCAGCCATTAGTAAGGAATCACTTTTCATTGCTGGGACCTCCCCATCAATGAAAAGCAATGCCTTATTAACAGCTGCAGCACTGGTGCAGAACACGACGAGGACGTTTGAAGCCAGATCCCGTTCGTGGGACAGAAACATTGTTCTGGCATTGTGGTAAGGTGCTTTTTGTTTTTGTTTTAAATTAAATTTTAATTCAAAATTTCAAAGTTCACAGATAACAAATATATGTATATTTGTTATCTGGTAAGGTGCTTTTTGGACACGTCTGATAATCTCCATCATTTCAGGAAAGACAGACCAACCATCCAACAAAAACTATGCACATGCCTCAGCTGAAATGTTTCCACCATCGCAGTTCCATGAATACCACAAAACGTTTACTTTTCACACATGAAAACTTGCTCTAGAACACTCAAGGGTTTGTCTATATGGTAAAAATACTCCTAATAGAATTCAAGGAGAATACCTTTTGTCCCAACGAGACCCCACATCATTTTGCCATATTCCAAAGCGGGGTGGGTGGGCTCAAACACTCTTTACAGCTTTTCCCGTATTTTTTTTAAAACACTACATATTTGCAAGAGGAGGTGGGAGATTTCTATACATGGGATAAAAAGAAACTGAAACATACTTTACAACATTTCAGATGAAAACCAGGACACATGTGGCCAAGCAACTTCAGGTTGTGGTTGTGAAGGCAAAAGTTATCAATGAGGAAAAACAGCTGCAGCTGTTTGCTTTTGCCTGAGCCTACTGGGAAGGGCAAGACTACCCGCTCTTCTCCTCACCCTTGGCTGAGTTAATTGAGTGAAAACTACTTTTGCCCTTTGAATGCAGTTTGCAGCAATTGGAGTAAGACAAATGGGCAAAGTGGGAGCAGAAGAGAGAGGACTTTATGTTGGGGGATGATAGGACACTCAATCCCCAGCAGAAGCCCCCCCCCAATCTCAGCAGACTCAGCAGCAACCCATTCAAAAGAATAATCACACACAGATGTGGCAAACATCACGGGATTATGATACCACAGTAGCGTGAATGGGCATGGCTATCGCATGACATAATTGTCTTCATGTAGTTACTCCATGCTCCAGCTGCGAACAAGACGTTCGTTCTAATTGACGAGACAAGCCTTCAATAGATCACCAATATCACTTTTTTCATGGTATTGACGGCATGCAAAAACATGTCCCATTGTAATCGTGAGATTACAGGGTGAATGAGCAGTCCTCAGTGAGAAAATCTCCAGGTGATAATGCAAAAACAAAGCACAGGATGCTCTTTTTATGAACTGTCCCATTTAGTTGCAATGTTTTTAGGTTTGTTTCAGTGCTTGTGTGTTCATTTACTTTGCTAATCAAGGCATTTTTGGAGTTTTAAGCGCACTCATGACTTCTCGCGAGAACCTCTGAAATCTCACCCATGCTAAATCATGGAAGTAAATGCCCATTCTTAAAGCACTAGTGGTTGTTGTGTGATAATTCAATGGCAGTTCTTTCACGTGATTACAGCAATATGTGATAGTAAGTGTAATAATGCCATGATATTTCTGCTTTCCTCACTTGCAGAATTACAGTGTTTTTACACGCTAGTCTGCTAATGTCCAGAAACTGGGACATTTTAAAAGCAGGTGAAAAGGGGGAAGACAGAAGATTAACTGGGACTGTTCCTGCCAAACTGGAAAAGTTGGAGAGTATGATGAAATACAAAAAGGTATAAATTGAAGTAATTATCTATACAGTGGTTCGTAATAAATAGTAGTTAGTGATAACACTTCCTTTGCACTGATCAGCTGAGTATTGCACACAGTGAAATGAAATGACATGGTGCCAATTCAAGCCACAAGAAAGAGTTGAAATTTTCAATAAATTCTTGTTCGGCTGTTCCTCCTAGGAATGTCTCTTTGAAATTTCTTTGTTCAGCAATGGCCATATTGGTCACAAAGAAAATGATTGGAGCAACTGAAGTCTTCACATTCTCCTGGTTTTGATTTTTGAATACTGACGCTCTAGAGATTTTAATACTGTAGCTGAAGGAAACCTTCCCCTGTGTGTGTGTGTATGTGAGCGTGTGTTCTAAAAGACAAGGAGTGGGAAATGGATAGTATTTGCTTTCACTGGCTGCCAAGAGAATAAAGTAAGAATTAGGCTTTGTTAGTAAGATTTAAAAAAAAAAGAAAAAAAGAAAAAGAAGCAGAAATATGATCCCTGAAGGGCAGCATCTGAGGAGAGCTGTTTTGTGCAAGGGATCTGAAAACCTTGACAGCTTCTAAAATGTACTACTTCCTAAGCAAAGCTAGAGTTACTTGCCACTTCTTCCAGAAAGGTCAAGATGAGGATAGATAATTGGCAGCTCAGGACATCAGTTTGGACTGTGAACCACTCAAGAGTCCAGTGGTATGTGAAAGACCTCACAAATCTATTACAGTAGGGCACTATAGGCCCTTGTGTCAGAGGCATGAAAAGTTACCCAGGATTCCACAATGGATACTTTAAGGTCACAGAAAAGGTGCCCTGGGAGGTTGAAGGGAACACTGTGAACAATGAATCCTTGTAGAACAAAGAAACTTTTAAGGGAGTCTCTCTCTCTCTCTCTGTGTGTGTGTGTGTGTGTGTGTGAGAGAGAGAGAGAGAGAGAAGGACTGAGTTATCTCTCTCTCTCTCTGGCTTTTCTTCGCAAACGAAGATTCAGGAAGGACACATCCCGCGCTTAATTTTGCAAGTGCGCTGATGACTAAAAAGGCCAATCCAAGATAAACAAGTCCGGTTGCAAAAAGCACAGCAGAAGGTCTCCTTGGGTGATGTTTTTGGGTTGTGATTTTTTCTGCGTTGTCGTTTCTCTTCAAGACTTGTTCGTTGTGAGTTCTCAAATAAGGCTGCAGCATTGTGGATAGTGCGTCTCCATGCCTCCTGATGTGAGGCCAGGGCGGACCACTGTTGGTGATCAATTTGGCCGAGCCTGAGATGTTGTTTCAGAGAGAAGGACTGAGTTATAGTTCATTAAGAAATTATAAAAAAGGTATGTTGAAGAAGAACAAACACCTGTACCATCTAACATTTTCTTCACCAGTTGCCTCCAGCAGGACACGAGAGCAACTGCACCATATATCAGTGATTCTTAACCTTTTCTTTTCCAGGGACCCCCTTTAAATATCTTTTGTTGCTGTGGACCACCAAGACTTAACTCAAGATTTAAAACCCCAACAACAACAACAACAACACTTGATAATAATACTAATACAATTACAGTATCCATGAAACCTTCCCTCAGAGGCAATGGACGGGGAGGGAAGACTTTTTTTCCTGCAGGTTTGCTGCTGGAGCAGATTGAATGGCAATGCACAGGCCAAGCCAGCCAGGCTTTGCCTTGGCTCCTGTCACAGGGCGACTCCGCTGCAGGGAAGAGGTGGGCCAACTGCCATCAAGCATTTGCAGATCCCCCGTGAGAACACCATGGCCTCCTGGGGGTCCCCTGATCACAGGTTAAGAACTACTGTAAGAATCTTACAATTTTCAGCAACTGATATATAGAAACAGACCACCTCAGATGCTGGAGGCCTAGCTTCCTACTGTCCGGATTTGGCAGGGACTGTCCTACTTTTCAAGCTGCTTTTAAAATGTCCCAGTTTCTTTCTTCTCCTTCCATGTTGCCCTATTGTCCCCAGCTTACTTCAATTGCTGCAGATTTAGCTCGAAGATTAAAAGTAGTTTACACTCAATTGATTCAGCTGGGGTGGGGGAAGAAGAAGAGTGGAGGGAGTAGAACCTCCTTCCCAGTAAGCTCAGGCAAAAGCAAACTGCAGCTGCCTCTCATAACCTGTGTGTTCTTGCTCATTCATGACGTTTGCCATCTTGACCGTGCGCTGATGCTGCTTGGCCACATGCATTCTGGTTTTCATCTGTGAAATGTTGGAGGGTATGTGGAGGTGATATATAATTATCCTGATTAGAGGCCATCGTACTACATGTGTTAATTGGCTTAGCTACCACCAGGATGTATGTGTCATCAGCAGTAGTCCTTGAATGGTTGGAGTTAACTATAAAAATAACAAAATGGGTCATGGCACTTTCAAGATTATTATTATTTATTTGGACTGCAGCCCATTTCAGATGCATCCCATGCAGCTTTTGTTACAAGACTAACGTGGCTCGATTTTGGAAATCTAGCCTTTTCCCTCCTAGGGAATGAATTGTATGGGATGGGTAAACTATCTACCTACCTACCTATTTATTTATTTATTTCATTTGTATGCCACCTTTCTCCCAGGGTATGTACATTTCATGCAAATTTCTTTTACACCCCAGCTTGCTCCATACAGCTTCCTTGAGTCATGGAATGAATTGCTGAGTATTATTCCTTTGCTAGCCCTTTCTTAAATGGCTTTCTTTTTAAAATAGCCAGAAATAAACTGTATTTTGACCTCTTCTATGAAAGTGTTTATTCTTACTTTATTGACATTTATTGGTAACAGTTATTTGTTTTGTTCAAATTTGGATTCACAGCCTTGATTACGTGCATGGACAGGAGGGAGATAAATGTGCAATTAAATAAGAATCACATTTAAAAATGTGGCACTCTGCCCCATGCTCCTACCAAGCTGGCTGGGCAGCTGTGTACTTTGGTCATCTAGACAAATGACAAGCTTTCCCAAATGCTGAGATTTTGAGCATGGGATGGGAGAAAGCCTCCCCCACTTTGGGAGGAAACTTTTGCCATGTTCCTTTGACTACAAGCTCAGGTGCATTCGTGTTTTTAAATGTTAGTGGGGATGGAATAGGGAGGTTGGTGGGAGCAGCAGTTTTCTTGCCCACTCCGTGGTCTTGCCAGGCCTCCCTTGCCCCAGTTCTGCTCTGAAGAGTGGCACAGATCATCTGTCTCAGGTAATCAGTAACCAAGTATGTGCAGTCAAAGCATTCCTCCCCCTGAAGTTTTTACTTCTTCTACAGGACAGGATGATCTGCTGATCCTCTCCCTTCCCTTTCCCCCACTTCCGCTGTGTGCATGTGTACCAAAAACTAAGTGACCATTTGTTTTGGCAGCATCTCCACCACTTGTTCCGTATCCAGCTCCTGATGAAAGTTCTTTTTTGGATTACCTTCCTCGGGAAATCACAGACACCGGGAAAACATAAATCAGAAGTAATGACACTACAGCTCATATTCCCCAACTGTCCGATTTCCTCTGTCATTCCACTTTTTCAGCTGCTTTTAAAATGTCCCGGTTTCTTTCTTGTCCTTCCACTTTCCTTCTTCATCCTGGGAGTTGCCATTTAGGGAGGGGTATTTAGAACTCTCAGTCAGAGAACTCTTAGGCCTCACTAAACTACAAACCCCAGGATTCCACAGGAGGCAGCCATAGCAGTTAAAGTGGAACGACAGCACTCGAACAGTGTATTGTGCACACGTGCACAGTCAGTCTCAAGCAAACTTCCGTAGGCAAGAACTTTAAACAGATTGGATTCTTCTTAGAATGCATGGAACTTGTCCTTAATTTGCAAGTGCTGAAAGAGTGAGTCACAGATAACAATCTGTTGAAAGATGGGGGGCTTCCTGTATAACAGGATGATTCCACTTTAACTTGCCACGTCTGTATCCTTTGGAATCCTAGAACTTATAGTTTGGTGAGGCCCTAGAGGTTTCTGGCTGGGAGTTCTAAACACCCCTCCCTACACTGCAAATCCCAAGATTCCATAGGATGTGCCAGGGCAGTTGGAAACAGAATCATAGCACTATAACAGTGTACTGTGAAAGGGCCAGGATCTTTCATTAGACAAATCTACATGAAACAGCATTCATCATTGTTTTTGCTGTTATAGATTAGCAAGGCTATGCCTTTGGAAATCCCCCCACTCCGTGTACACTTCTAAATATTATGGAATGAGACTCTAAACCACAAAGTAATTATATGCACATAAGGAAATATACACAGGTGTGTTGTGGAGGTATACACAAGTTATGATCATGTGCCCTTGTGCAGTTCTAAATTTCCCTTTTCATAAAGAAAAGCAGGCTCAGGATTGTTGCAGTTTGGGTTCTTTTCCTCCCTCCAAAACAATTTAATACTCCAGGCAATAAATTGTTTGATCAGATAAATTGCCTTCGCTGATGTAAGCCCAGTTCAGATGTTTAGCCACTTAACTCCACTGGGCTTTCCTTTTTCTCCTTGGGCAACATTTGCTAGAATGGGGTGTATGTGTGTGTGTAACCACATTATTTAAAAAGAAATATAGAGACTCTTGTAGCACCTTAAAAACTAACAAGTTTTACTTGGCCTAAGCTTTTGTGGATTGCAACCACAAAATTTGTCAGATGTAAGTGAGTTGCCGTTCACGACAGTTTATGCCCAATACAGCAAAACTTATTGGCCTTTAAGGTGCCACAAGACTTTTTGTGGCACCTTAAAGGCATTTTTGCTGTATTTTTGTGGCACCTTAAAGGCATTTTTGCTGAAGAAAACTAACCCTGTGGGCATTATAAGAGCATTAGAACAGGCCCTGACAAACACCTGTACTTGGGAGCTGGGATTTTTTTAAAAGTGGATTTGTTTTTTGGGGAAGAGAGAAAAAGAAAGAGGTGGAGGTTGGGGAGAGACTGGCGATGTGTCATCATCAGCTCCTCCTCTTTGCTTCTTGAGAAGCTCCTGACTCACAGGTGCAGCTTGAGCCATGGACAATGGGCCCATTGAGAAAAGAGCCATGCCAATGGGGGCAGAAAAGGGAAGGGGTGTAGCCTTCGCAAACAGCAAAGCACGCCACAGATGCGCCAGCTATTTGAATATCTACAGAACTTTCCTCCAACACAGAGACCACATGACTTCAAGATCAAGTCTGTGTTTCTTTGCTCCTCCTTTCTCCCTCCCTTCCAACCTTCTGTTTGTAAAACCTTTTGTGACAAAAAGTTCTGGAGAGCTTGAAAGTTTGCATGTTTTTGTACCAAACCGTCCAATATTTCACAGATGGAAACTAGGATATGTGTGGCCAAGCAACATTGGAGTATAGTCAAGATAGCAGGAGGAAGAACACACAAGCTAGGAGAGGCTGCAGCATTTTACTTTTGCCTGAGCCTACTGGGAAGGGCAAGATACATGCACACAAAATTAAAAACGGCTTGCATTGATCCATATTTTGTTTTGTTTAAAAACCTTTAACACATTCCGTTGACTCTTCCATCCAAGAGCTTTATTTATGAAAGGGCCCATGCCCCGGCACTTGTTTTTCTTCAAATACCTGGAAATATAGGTTGGAAACTTAAATGGAAATGCTCCTGAATGTGCACACACAGTGTTTTTTCCCTTTTGTTGTTGTTAAGTGCCTTCAAGTCAACTCTGACCTGTGGTGACCCTGGACATTATCAGACTAGCGTATTAAAGCACTTAATAATGTGAGTAAGGAAGGCGGAATCATTGTGGCATTATAACTGAAATTATCAATCACCACTAGCCTTTTAAGAATGAGATTAAAGGTCCCACTACAGTAGCACCTGTTTTCATATTGCCTTCTAATTATGCTGTAATGTCCACCTACTTCCATGTTAGCCAGGGCGCAAGATCTCAGTGGTTCTCGTGAGAAGACCCGAGTTCACATAAAAACACCAAAACCAACAAATTAAATACACAGATAAGCCCTGAAACATACATAAAAACTTGCCAGCAATATGGGACAGTTCATAAAAAGAGAGTCCTGTTGATCGTTTTCACATTTTCACCTGGAAGTTTTCTTGGTGGCAATGGAAACGGGGAAGAGGACTATCCATTCATGCTGTATTCTCATGATTACAGCGGGACTTGGTTTTGCATGTTCTTAATATTGAGAAAACAGCAGTATTAAAGATCTATTGATGGTTTAGCCCATGAATAAAAAGTGACACCTTATTCACAGCTTGTGCATATGCTGGCCATGGGAAGAGGATGCTGTCATCTGATAATTTCATCCCATTACGTTATCGCGTTGTAATTATGCAATTTTTTCCTTGTCTGATAAAGTCCTCAATCAAAGGGTTTTCTTGGCATGATTTCTTCAGAAGAGGTTTGCCACTGTCTTCTCTGTGCCTAAGAGAGTGTGACTTGCCCAAGATCCCCCCAGTGAGTTTCATTGACTATTGGGGGATTTGAACCCTGGTTTCACAGAGTCCTACAACAACATTCAAACTACACTATACTGGATTTTACTGCTGACTAATGACAGAGAGTGCCTCCCTTTTCTCTCCCCCAGGGAAGGAAGAGCATTAGATCAGAAGCTAATATGATGAGCAAGTGTGAGCAAGATGGAGAGACTGTGTGGTATAGCGGCTGGACTTGGGCTTAAGAGATCCAAGTTCCTAGTCACCACTGGATCATGAAATCTCCTGAATCATCTTGGGCCAGTCAGTGGAGTACAGAGAAATATTATATTGCCATGAGCTCACTGGAGGAAAGATGAGATATAAATGCCAGTAGTAATAAAGTGTGGTTGGTGTATTGGTTTGAGTGCAGAGCTGTTTGGGCTGGAAGTCAACCTGAAGAAAACAGAAGTTCTTTACCAGCCTGCACCACAGGACGAACACCACCATCCCCTCATTGCCGTCGGCAAATCTGTGCTCAAGTCCATTCAGCAGTTCACCTACCTGGGAAGCATCATTTCCTCAGATGCCAAGATTGACAAAGAAATCAATCATAGATTAGCAAAGACATATAGTGCATTTGGAAGACTTCACAAAAGAGTCTGGAGCAATAAACACCTGAGGCAAAGCACAAAAATCAGTGTATATAGAGCCGTTGTACTGTCTATTCTCCTTTATGGGTCTGAAACATGGGTCACCTATCGCCACCACCTACAACTCCTCGAGCGCTTCCATCAGTGCTGTTTACGCACAATCCTAAATATACATTGGACTGACTATATGACAAGTGTTGCTGTCCTTGAGCAAGCAGGGATCACCAGCATTGAGGCCATTATATTGAGAACACAGCTGTGCTGGGCAGGGCATGTTTCTAGGATGGAGAACCATCGCCTCCCCAAAATAGTATTCTACGGTGAACTTGCCATGGGTCAGCGTAAGAGGGGCACTCCAAAAAAGCGATCCAAGGACTCCCTGAAACAACATCTCAGGCTCGGCCAAATTGATCACCAACAATGGTCCGCCCTGGCCTCACACTGGAAGGCATGGAGACACACTATCCACAATGCTGCAGCCTTATTTGAGAACTCACGCCGAACAAGTCTTGAAGAGAAATGACAACACAGAAAAAATCACAACCCAGAAACATCACCCAAGGAAATCTTCTGCTGTGCTTTCTGCAACCGGACTTGTCTATCTCGGATTGGCCTTTTTAGTCACCAGCGCGCTTGCAAAATTAAGTGCGGGATGTGTCCTTCCTGAATCTTCATTTGCGAAGAGAAGCCAGAGAGAGAGAGAAAACCGTCAAGACAGGTTGCAGCTGCTACAACTTGCTATTACTGTGGAGCAGTCCATTTTTCCCCCTTTGTGTAGACATGGCCCCACTCTTTCCCACATCTCAAACCATTTAGGCAATAGGATCATTCAGATGATCACTAATCCTGGGCTTGATCTGAGTTAGGCGGCTCTTGTGGTCTGAGATCCGCCATGCACTTCCCCAGATCAGGAAACCCTTTTTATCCCTGGCAAATCTGTGAAGGGAATTCAGGAGTGTTGGCAATGGACCTCCAACTCTGTCCCACAAACAGGGCTGGCCTACTATGAGAGACATATATAACATGGTTCTATGGAGGGCCAACTCTACCATTAGGCAGAATGAAATCTCTGTCTGTAGGTTTGTGGTGTCACTAAACAGCAGCAAAGAGAAGGAAACTCTAATCAAACCTATGGCCCAGGACCTCATTGCCACGTCCATGCTTGCAAGGCCACGGCAGATGAATTTCTGGTTTAAAGGGTGAGGCCAGTTCTGTGCACGCTGCGCTCCACCAGAAAAATCCATTGCACAGGCTCGAAGGCTCTTTCAGAGCCCTTTCTAATAACTAATGGAGTCAAGCAAGGTTGTGTTCTTGCACCAACTTTATTTACAATCTTCTTTAGCACGATGCTCCAAAGGGCTATGGCAGAGCTTGAAGAAGACGACGGCATCTATATACGTTACTGTACTGATGGTAGCTTGTTTAACTTAAGCCGTCTGAGGGCTCACACTAAGACTCTAAACTATCTAGTCCGTGAGCTGCTCTTCGCCGATGCTGCTGCCCTTGTTGCCCACACAGAAGCAGCTCTGCAGCGCCTAACGTCCTGCTTTGCAACAGCTGCAGAGCTGTTTGGGCTAGAAGTCAACCTGAAGAAAACAGAAGTTCTTTATCAGCCTGCACCACAGGACGAACACCACCATCCCCACATTGCCGTTGGCAAAACTGTGCTCAAGTCCGTTCAGCAGTTCACCTACCTGGGAAGCATCATCTCCTCAGATGCCAAGATTGACAAAGAGATCGATCACAGATTAGCAAAGGCATATAGTGCATTTGGAAGACTTCACAAAAGAGTCTGGAGCAATAAACACCTGAGGCAAAGCACAAAAATCAGTGTATATAGAGCCATTGTACTGTCTATCCTCCTTTATGGATCTGAAACATGGGTCACCTATCGCCACCACCTACGACTCCTCGAGCGCTTTCATCAGCGCTGTCTACGCACAATCCTAAATATACACTGGACTGACTATGTGACAAATGTTGCTGTCCTTGAGCAAGCAGGGATCACCAGCATTGAGGCCATGATATTGAGAATGCAGCTGCGCTGGGCAGGGCACGTTTCTAGGATGGAGGACCATTGCCTCCCCAAAATACTACTCTACGGTGAACTCGCCACG
Source organism: Gambelia wislizenii (assembly GCA_030847615.1). Lineage (NCBI taxonomy): Eukaryota > Metazoa > Chordata > Lepidosauria > Squamata > Crotaphytidae > Gambelia > Gambelia wislizenii. The sequence continues at coordinate 27,164,725 of JAUMIR010000010.1, read as the reverse complement.
GGTCAGCGTAAGAGGGGCGCTCAAAAAAAGCGATACAAAGACTCCCTGAAACAACATCTCAGGCTCGGCCAAATTGATCACCAACAGTGGTCCGCCCTGGCCTCACATCGGGAGGCATGGAGACGCACTATCCACAATGCTGCAGCCCTATTTGAGAACTCACGACGAACAAGTCTTGAAGAGAAACGACAACGCAGAAAGAATCACAACCCAAAAACATCACCCAAGGAGACCTTCTGCTGTGCTTTTTGCAACCGGACTTGTTTATCTCGGATTGGCCTTTTTAGTCATCAGCGCGCTTGCAGAAAGCGCGGGATGAGTCCTTCCTGAATCTTCGTTTGCGAAGAAAAGCCAGAGAGAAAAACAGCAGCAAAGAGTTACTCAGGTTTTTTTACTCTTTTATAGTCTTTTTTATGCCTCTCCAGTCCCCTTTCCTCCTCATTTACCAGATGTTTGTTTGTTTTTTAGTATCAGCTTGGGGGGGATGATGAAGGAGAGTTGGAGAAACACAGGTTTTCAGTGGTGGGTTTGCTGCAGTAATCAGTACAACAAAGACTGAGCTGGGAAAAAATGGGATTCTACTTTAGCCCAGTGGCATCACTCGGAGGGTGCAGATTGCACCCAGTGACACCATCAGAGGGGGCTGACACCAAAATGGCTGTCTATATTTTTTTTGCAGTGTTTCAGCAGAAATTTATAATTTTTCATAAAAAATATCCCTGGCTGCTGCTGAGCCTTCCTTCTTATTCCTCTCCTGCATGTAGGGGTCTTACTACACTCTCAAATAAAGCAGCAGTGCAGCACGAATGTTCCGTCTTCCATACTGCCTTATTGCATGATGTTGTCAACATTTTGTTCTGGTCCCATGGGAGATGGAGGTAAAACAGCTTCTTTTTGCTAATCAGAAAAACCCATTAGCAAAAAGACATGATTTTTCCTCGGTCTCCCATGGGGCAGAACACCAAAAGAATGACGATGTAAAGCAGCACGGAATATGGATCCTTCTTGCTGCACTGCTGTTTTACTTCAGAGTGTGGCAAGCCCCTAGGTTTTCGGTGACTCTCAAAGTGGTGCACAGATTGTGTAGACTGCTGGAATTACTCAGGATTCTGTATGGTCATGGTGTCCATGAGGGTGACACCATGAGTTATTGCACTGGGTGACACCAACCTTAGGCTGCATCTGCACTGCAGAAGTAATCCTTTTTGCCATAGCTTTAACTGCCATGGTTCAATGCTATGGAATACTGGGATTTGTAGTTTGTTGTGGTACCAGAGCTCTCTGACAAAGAAGGCTAAATATCTGACAAAACTACAAATCCCAAAATTCCATAGCATTGAGCCATGGCAGTTAAAGTGGTGTTAAACTGGGTTATTTCTGCAGTGCAGATGCAGCCCTAGTGTTGCTAACTGCTTTAGCCAATCCTGCTGGGTGTACCTGCTTACAACATTCAAGGTAAACAGCAGCTGTCACCAACCCCCTCCCCCAGAAAGGGCTATGGCAGATATGCCTGCCTCATCCCTGCCCACACTGATATTAAAAAGTGGAGATCTGTAAGTTTGCACCCCAAAATCAAAATCACAAGAAAGGCGCTTGAAAGAAAGGCACTTGAAAGAAAAAAGACATTCTTGGATGCATGGAAGGACCCTCAAGTGGCATCTGGAAAGTTCAAAATGGTAAGCAGGACTTACCTGACCTGGATATTTCATTTCCCATGGAGATATTAACATTGAATGGAAAAAACCAAGTTTGCTGAAATGCGTTTCTCTTCCTTTTTGTCTGTTGTGTAGGAACCTATGAGGAGCAGCTTAGGCAGCTGGGTATGTTTAGCCTGGAGAAGAGGAGGTTAAGAGGTGACAAGATAGCCATGTTTAAATATTTGAAGGGATGTCATACTGAGGACTTGTTTTCTGCTGCTCCAGAGATTAGGAGACAGAGCAATGGGTTCAAACTACAGGAAAAGAAATTCCACCTAAACTTTAGGAAGAACTTCCTGACAGTAAGAGCTGTTTGGCAGTGGAATGCGCTGCCTCTGAGTGTGGTGGAGTCTCTTTCTTTGGAAGTTTTTAAACAGAGGCTGGATGGCTGTCTGTTGGGAGTGCTTTCATTGGGCATTCCTGCATGACAGGGGGTTGGACTATAGATGCCCCTTGTGGTCTCTTTCAACTCTATGATTCTGATTCTAAGAGCTGTTTGGCAGTGGAATGTGCTGCCTCTGAGTGTGGTGGAGTCTCCTTCTTTGGGGTTTTTTTAAACAGAGGCTGGATGGCCATCTGTGGGGAATGCTTTGATTGTGTATTCCTGCATGGCAGGGGGTTGGACTGGATGGCCCTTGTGGTCTCTTCCTATGAAAAGAGATTCTGCCTAAACATTGGGAAGACAGTAAGAGCTGTTTGGAATTGGAATGCCCTGCCTCAGGAGTGTGGTGGAGTCTCTTTCTTTGGAGGCTTTTAAACAGAGGCTGGATGGCCATCTGTTGAGAGTGCTTGGATTGTGTATTCCTGCATGGCAGGGGGTTGGACTAGATGAGTCCAGAGAAGGGCAACTAAAATGGTGAAAGGTCTGGAAATCATGCCTTACAAGGAAAGACTTAGGGAGCTGGGTATGTTTAGCCTGGAAAAAAGACCGTTAAGGGGTGATATGATAGCCCTGTTTAAGTATTTGAAGGGGTGTTACATTGAGGATGGAGCAAGCTTTTTTTCTGCTGCTCCAGAGACTAGAACACGGAACAATGGATGCAAGCTCCAGGAACAGAGATTCCACCTCAACATTAGGAGGAACTTTCTGACAGTAAGAGTTGTTCGGCAGTGGAACACACTCCCTCGGAGTGTGGTGGGGTCTCCTTCCTTGGAGGTTTTAAAACAGAGGCTGGATGGCACCTGTCAGTGATGCCTTGATCGTGATTTCCTGCGTGGCAGGGGGTTGGACTGGATGGCCCTCGTGGTCTCTTCCAACTCTACAATCTTATGATTCTATGATTGGGAAGACCTTCCTGACAGTAAGAGCTGTTTGGAAGTGGAATACACTGCCTCACAGTGTGATGGAGTCTCTTTCTTTGGAGGCTTTTAAACAGAGGCTGGATGGCCATCTGCTGAGCGTGCTTTGATTGTGTATTCCTACAGGGCAGAGGGTTGGACTAGATGATCCTAGTGGTCTCTCCCACCTCTTTGACTCTAAACCTAGTCTTTCCTTGTTATTACTGCTTCCTGTACCAAATGTTCTGTGCCTGCCCAGGGACACGTTTACAGCCTGGGGATTCTGGGAGCTGTAGTCCCCCCCAAAAGGACCTTTCCTCCCAAGCTCTGCTTTTCCCTCCTAGCTCCTTGCTTCCATTGGGCTTCCCTAGCTCAGACCTCCCTCCTCTCCCTTCTTTTTTCTTTCTTTCTTTCTCTTTCCCCTCCCCTCCTTCCCCGCCTCAGTCCCAGGTGGAGCAGCAACACCCAGTAGCTCCAGGCAGGAGCCTGGCCGAAGGAAACCTCCTTCTGCAGTCCAGCAGCCTCTCCGGGCCATGAGACCAAAGGTGCCAGGTAAGTCCCGATCCTTTCCCAGGCTGGGGAAACCCTCCGGGACCAGAATGGACTTTTTGGAGAAAGCCTTGGCTAGTCTTCCAAAGGATCCCCAGACTCCCCTTTGGCTTCCTTTTCAAAGAAACAGACTAACGCCGGCCAACGCGTTGGAGATCTCTTGTCTCTTGCTCCTTCCTCCTTAACGCGTTAATTAACGCTGATTAGCAGGTGCCGTTAAAAAAAGAAGAAGGGTGATTTGGCATCCACCTCTGAGGAAATGAAGGCATTTCGAGGGGGCATCCACAGGGCACAACTAATCCACTTCGAAGCTGGATTCTTTGCATGGCTCTTTCCTATAGAATCCTGGGATTTGTATATTGTCAGAGAAGGCTAAAGATAAAACTACACATTCCAGGATTCCATAGGAAAGAGCCATGCAAAGAATCCCGTTTCAAACTGGATTAAGAATTTGTGTGTATGTGTTTATTTGGGTTTTTTTTTTTTGGGGGGGGGATCCTTTTTTCTTTCTCTTTTAGTCCTATGTTTTGTTAACTATTAGGTCTGTGTTACTGTGTTATGCTTGTGTTATTGTTTTTTTTGTTTATTTTCTTTTTAGATAGATGTACAATGATATGTTTTAACAAATATCAATAAACAGATGTTTAAAAAGAGGGTTATTTGGGGATATTTTTGAAGATTATTTTTTTTATTCGTTTTTTAAAAAAATATGCCTGTACAATACACAGTGCAAACTATATAGACAAGACAAACAACAAGGAGTAAAATTAAACTAATTTAAGGGGGGAAAATTAGCTACCTAACACAGGTTGGAAACTACTTAATGCAATGTAGATGTGGAAAGTGCTATTGCTTAACCATTTGTAAGCTGCTCGGAGAGCCTTTTTGGCTGAAGAGTGGGGTATAAATAGCTATAATAAGGGGGAATCCACATGACACAAAATAATCTAGTTTGAGACTGGATTGTTTGCATAGCTCCTTCTTATGGAAAACTGAGATTTGTAGTTTTACAAGGTCTTTTGCTTTCTCTTATAAAGAGTGTTGGTGCTTCACCAAACTACAAATCCCAGGATTCCATAGGAAGGAGCCATGGCAAATAATCCAGTTTCAACCTGGATTATTTCTCTAGTATGGATGTCCCCTAAATAAAATAAATAAATAAATAAAGGGAAAAAATTAGACAACACCACCTACTTAAACCCACAATAAATAGATGAACAAGTGCAACATAAAATCACCCCTCTGACTTCCCACTTTCTGCTGATTGTTTCTTTTTATTTTTTTTTATTAAAAGTTGTATTAAATCTTTTTTTGTTTTTCTGCTGATTACTTCTAAATAACATAATGATTCACTTTTCTAGCATATATCATATATATTGACAACCTTCCTCATAATAGATAGAGAAAAGGAATTACTCTAAATAAGATTATTTTTTAAAACACAATCTCCAGTTTAGTTCTTAACAAATTTCATAAATGATTGCCAAATATCTAAATGTCATTGTACAGGATTTTCTTTTAACATGTTCATTAATTTCTCTGATTCCTTTAATTCCTGCAGTTTCATTATCTGTTCTTGATAGCTGGGAATTTTGGGATATTATAATATCACAGATCAGGATCGTTTTTGTTTTGTTTTGTTTTTAAATTAGTCTATTGCTCTGTCTTTTTAAAAAATTGTATTTTTAAGGATGTGAGTTGTCTTGGGCATTTTTTTAAAAAAAAGGCATGGAAAGAAAGGTGGATTAGAATCATGTTTTTAAGGATGTGATCTATCTTGGGCACTTAAAAAAGGGGGACGGAAAGAAAGGTGGATTAGAATGGAATCAAGGATTTTTATTTTTTTTAATTTTTTTAGCCAACCGCCATCAGATCCCAGATTTGGGTTAATTCTTGGCTTCTCAGTTGTCACATAGTAGTTTCAGTTTTGGATATTCTGGTTAGATCCAAATGTTGTGTTTTGGAAGTTGGTAGTTAAAGTTGAGTTGAGTCTAAAGTCTAAAATACCCTGAAGGCACTGGATCCCATTAGATCTCATCTGATCTTGGAAGCTTAAGCAGGGTCAGCCCTGGTTAGTACAGTACTTGGATGGGAGATGGCCAGCGAAGACCAGATGCTATAGGATCTATTTCGGAGGAAGGAAGTGGCAAAACCACCTCCGAGTGTTTCTTGCCTAAAAAGAACCTGTGAAAGGCCAATGCGATTTTGGGCTGTATCAATAGAAGTATAGTGTCTAGACAAAGGGAAGTAATAGTGCCACTCTATTCTGCGTTGGTCAGACCTCACTTAGAATACTGTGTCCAGTTCTGGGCACCACAATTCAAAAAGGATATTGACAAATTGGAGCGTGTCCAGAGAAGGGCAACTAAAATGGTGAAAGGTCTGGAAATGATGCCTTATGAGGAGAGACTTAGGGAGCTGGGTATGTTTAGCCTGGAAAAAAGACGGTTAAGAGGCGATATGATAGCCCTGTTTAAGTATTTGAAGGGATGTCATGCTGAGGATGGAGCAGGCTTGTTTTCTGCTGCTCCAGAGCCCGGAACACGGAGCAATGGATGCAAGCTCCAGGAACAGAGATTCCACCTCAACATGAGGAGGAACTTTTTGACAGTAAGAGCTGTTCGGCAGTGGAACACACTCCCTCGGAGTGTGGTGGCGGTCTCCTTCCTTGGAGGTCTTTAAACAGAGGCTGGATTGCCATCTGTCGGGGATGCTTTGATCAAGATTTCCTGCGTGGCAGGGGGGTTGGACTGGATGGCCCTCGTGGTCTCTTCCAACTCTGCAATTCTATGATTCTAATTCTCTCATAGCTCCATCATCCTGCCAATAAAATGTATGAGCAACTAAAAAATAAAATAAAATAAAATAAAAAAAATTATGGGGTTGCCACAAGTTGACAGGAACATTCAAGTTGGCTTGACTGTTGGTATTTTGCTACCCGAGGCAAAAGACAATTCCATTTACAGAAGCAAACTGGCCTAGAAATGGAACCTCCCTTCAACACTGGTGGTGGGATAGGGTCTTCCACCATGCCTGAGGGCAGGCCGGCCACTTTAGGGGTTCAAGGCAGGCACACACAGCTGTGTGCTTCAACAGAGGCAAATGGTTGTGAGACTTGGAAGGAATTTCATTCCTACCATTGCTGTTCCCTAGCATTTGCCACCACCTCCATTAATTCCCTTACTTTGCTTAGGCCAGAGGTGGAGCCCAGTTTTCTGCCCCTGAAACCTTGTGGAGGAGGTGTAGACTGCCCCCCCCCCAAAAAATAGAACTAAGAAAAACAAAACTGGAAATGACCCAAAATCCACTTATGGTGTCCCTCCAATTTTATATTAGACAGTGCAGGGGTGCCCTACAGCCTTTTAAAAAGGCCTCTTGCTGCTTCTAGAAGCCTACAATAGAGGCAATTCTCACCTCTTTTTGACCAGAAAGAGGGTGGTCTGGGAAGCAGGGAAAGGACTGAGGTCGCCTGGAGGTCCTTTGGAGAAATGAAGAGGGCAGTCAGGGCTGCAACTTTGGATTACAGCATGGCCAACTTCTACTGAAAGATTTGGGTGTTCTTTTTGAAGTGATGGTGACTGGGGCTACAGGCGCTCTCTGGCCTTGCAGACCTTGTACCTGTGCCTAGTGGTGCAAGCCTAGCTAGCTGTGCGGCTGCTCTTATATAACAGGTCTCTGAGAATGACAGCCCAGATCACAGGAAGTACTTGGCACCTTGTGTGAGTGGGAAGAGATTGCATACTTAACAACATCTGATAATGATTCCCTACCACCAATGTGTTGATCAGGAAAAGGTTGTCAATTGGCAAGTTCCAATATTCTAGGAGACAAAATAAATTGAGGATGATGCTGGGGTGGTTGCGTTGCCTGAAATTTCTGCTAGGGTTGGAAGAATGAGCAAGCAACGACTCAGGTGTTATCTAGATGATGAAAAATATCCTCAAGAAACATGAGGGGAATACCTTTTGTCTAGATGTGCTCTCACCAGGATTCACCATATTTGGAAGAAGGGGGGGTCGAAAACTACAAGTACTTTGCCATAACAGCTTTTGCTGTTTCTCGCGATCTTTTTTTTTTTTTTTTTTTTAAATAAGCAAAATGCACATTACAGCCCGTTTGAACAACCAATTTGAGTTGGGGCTCATCCTGGAAGTCAAAATGTGATTGGTTGGATGTGCAAGGGGGTGGGCTTGCCGGCGACGAAGTAGCCAAAGTTGCCATTGTTGTCTTTCACAGAAGCGATTGTGCGCTATTATTGAGCGGCAGAGCAAAAAAAAAAAAAGTTTTTAAAGCATAAGATCGCTCTTCCGCATCTCTCATTTAACAAGGCAAAAAATAAAAATAAAAATGGAAATGGAGAGAGTTTTGGGGGAATAATAATGCAAGTAATTCACTTGCAGCCGCCATCTTTTCTCACAGGCATGATCCGTGTAAACTTAAACTCAGATAGCTTCCCATGCCAGTGATCTTGCGAATGCATCGTGGGGACAAATGAACACTGCTGCGATAGTGAGTTAATGCACTATTTTCTGCAATTAATTCTTCCATCTAGCTGAGCCCTCAGTGTTGTCCTGATCCATAACCTTGATCAAGGTGTAATTTCATATTTGTCAGCACAAAAAGTGAGGTAGAATAGTAGATCTCTAGGTTCCTATGTTTAATGGTGCAGTTAGATAATTTTAGGCTCTGGACTTAATGGGTTTATTGGGAAGGGGTCTCTCTTTCAATGACAGTGTGCCTTTCTCAAAGTGTGGTAAGTCAACGGTGCTGTATTTGGGGCACTGTCTGTTCATTCTGCTGAATGAGTTCCTGCATGTTTAATGGCCCCGATGACCCTCCTAACTTGAGGCTTCCCATTCTCTCTCTCTCTCTCTGTGTGCGTGAATATATCACAGGATGGTCCCTCCTGGATGTTATTCTGATAACATTCTTCCTTGCAAAGCAGATTCCACTGTGTAGCCTTGGACTGTGGTATAAAGCTGTGCAGCTCTCCTTCTTGGTTTCTGGACTATACAAGGTCTGTCTATTAAATAATGAGACTGTGTTTCTACCGTTCAGACAAATCAGGGAGAACTGATTGTAAAGGCTTGAGTGGTGACCTTAAATATGTCTGAACCTGCATGACAAACATTAACACTCTCTGCCATTTAGTTAATTGTCAGTCATCGTTTAAAGCAGGTGTGTTGTCTGTTGTGAACCGGAAAAATGCCAAGTTTAAAAGTCGAGCAACATGACATTCTGCAGCAACTTGAGGCAGACCCAAACCTAATTTTCAAAAAATCATCACTTGTGATGAAACCTGGCTCTTCCAGTATGATCTTGAGACAAAACAACCGTCATTGCACTGGAAAACACTATCATCACCATGAATGAAAGAAGCATGTCAAAGCAAGTCCACATTTAAAGTCATGCTTATTGTTTGTTTGTTTTTACATCAAGGGCATAATTTTGGCTGAATGGGTTTCAGAAGGCAGAACAGTGAACCAGCATTATTATAAGGAAGTTTGACAAAGCTGAGAGAAAGAGTCAGATAACAAAGGCCAGAACTGTGGGAAAATGGTTTCATTCTTCATCAAGACAATGCGCCTGCTCACACAGCACTTTTTGTGAAGCAGTTTTTGGCCAATAAATGCATCACTACACTTGAACATCCTCCATATTCACCAGATTTGGCACATGCAACTTTTTTCTTTTCCCTAAAGTGAAATAGGTGCTTAAAGGAACATATTTTGAGTCAATTGATAGCTCTCTCTCTCTGGCTTTTCTTCGCAAACGAAGATTCAGGAAGGACTCATCCCACGCTTTCTGCAAGTGCGCTGATGACTAAAAAGGTCAATCTGAGATAAACAAGTCCGGTTGCAGAAAGCACAGCAGAAGGTCTCCTTGGGTGATGTTTCTGGGTTGTGATTCTTTATGCGTTGTCGTTTCTCTTCAAGACTTGTTCGCTGTGAGTTCTCAAATAAGGCTTCAGCATTGTGGATAGTGCGTCTCCATGCCTCCCGATGTGAAGCCAGGGCGGACCATTGTTGGTGATCAATTTGGCCGAGCCTGAGATGTTGTTTCAGGGAGTCTTTGTATTGCTTTTTTGGAGCGCCCCTCTTACGCTGACCTGTGGTGAGTTTACCGTAGAGTACTATTTTTGGAAGGCGATGGTCCTCCATCCTAGAAACATGCCCTGCCCAGCGCAGCTGTGTTCTCAATATCATGGCCTCAATGCTGGTGATCCCTGCTTGCTCAAGGACAGCAACATTCATCACATAGTCAGTCCAGTGTATATTTAGGATTGTGCGTATACAGCGCTGATGAAAGCGTTCGAGGAGTCGTAGGTGGTGGCGATAGGTGACCCATGTTTCAGATCCATAAAGGAGAGGCAATTGATAGCAGGAAAGAAGAAAATGGCAGATGTGTTGACACAGCTGACAGAAACGGATCTGCTCCACACCTTCGACCAGTGGAAAACAAGACTGCATCGGTATGTGAATGGGGAATATATTGAAGGGGACAAGCATTAGAATTGTAATACAAATAAATAAAGATGGGTTATTGTATCTGTCTCGTTGTTTAATAGACAGGCCTCATACTCTCCATTCTAATAAGGAAGTTTATGGTGTAGGACTTAGAAAACAGTCTCTTGTGCCTGGAGTGGCTTACTGGAAAATTGAACTTACCTTTGAAGTTTGATGTCCTTATTTGAAAAATGACTCATCCCACTGAGGTAGAGGGGGGTTGGGGTGGGGAAAGGAGTTTTTGGAACATGTCCCTGCAGTATTGAGAACATGAGAAATGTCATGCTGGATGAGACCAAGGGCTTTTCCTGCCCAGCATTCTGTTCTCACAATGGCCAGCCAGATGCTCATGGAAAGCCCAGAAGCAGAATCATGTTTTTTTCTTGTCCCGTATCTGATGATCTCATGGTGGCATACAATAAAATCAATTTAGATCAATTTAAAACAATAACACCCATTTTAAAAGACTAAAATCACATTAAATCATATATTACTAAACAAGACAATTTAATACCAGTTAAAACAATTCAATTGCAATAGCATCCTCCCATGCACATTCTCCAGCAACTTATATATAGAGGCATACTGCCTCTAGTGAAATATAAATTAAAATTAATTTACCACCCAGCATTTAGGCTATGGGATGAAGGGACAATATCACCCTTTGGTTGGTGATATTTGCCTTAGCTACTCTTTTTAAAGTTTGCGGGGGCCATGATTTAGCTAATGTTGGGGAAAGTCCCTACAGATTTCATTGGGGTTCTCTACTCTTATTCCCTCCAACCTGAGTTGCATCACTGTTATTTATTAAATGGTTTCTCTTTTCTCCTATCCTTCCTTGAAGCAGGTTGGGGTTGTGTGCCCAGTTCTCCTCATGACAACACTGTGAAGGTTAGGCAGAGAGAACCATCTCACTGGTTTCATGGATGGGGGCAAATTTTACATTTAGCCCTCTGTCAGTCCTAGTCTGGCATTCTAACTTTTTGTAGCAGACTTTCAGCTACTATCCATACCCCTCACCTATGCTGCACAGCTAACTTCTTTTGGGTCCTCCCATGAATAACTAATGTGTGAATGAGACAAACATGCTTTGGGGGTTGTTACCCTAAGAGGTGGGGGGCGCTTTGGAGCCCCACATATGATGCCAGAATCTCTAAGTGTGGTGAAGTCTCCTTCCTTGGAGGTTCTTAAGCAGAGGCTGGATGGCCATCTGTCGGGAATGATTTGATTGTGTATTCCTGCATGGCAGGGGGTTGGACTGGATGGCCCTTGTGGTCTCTTCCAACTCTATGATTCTATTTCGGGGAATTATTAGCTTGAATGGCTGGCCTGCGAGAGGAGGGTAACTTCAGGGATCTTTTCACTTAGCTATACCAGTACTAACTGTAGAGGAGGTTCTAGTTGAGGTAAACTAAAATATTTTATTAGAAAAACATAGGCTTCCACACAAGAATCTATACTCTTCTGAACCATATGAGGCTATCAGAAAAGGAAGCAGGAAGGGTTGGAGATAGAGGTCAGTGTAAAAGGAAAATAATTACCAGTCTTGGGAGAAGAAAGTTCCATGTAATGAAGGAACTCGGACTAGTGTCTGAGGGTGAGATAGTAGAGCCCTGATCCTTGACATGTTGAGAAAGAGAATGGCTGGATCCCTCTGCAACACACGTTGCTACAGTAGGGATTGTAATATTTAAAACCCATTTCATGCCTTGAAGGTGTGTTCTGGCTTTAACAATGGCTAGATGGCTCTTCCGAGGGAGAGACAAGGGAAAATGAAACTCAACTAATTGCTTTACTTTCTGGGAGACAGAAATTGATTGGTTTATAACAACCTCACAAGGCTAGACAGGAGGGGGTATAGGAAAGATTTTCTTAGGAATAGATTTGGGAATGGTCACTTGTTTGTTTGAATCATTGCTGAGATGCCCAGGGCTAGAAGATAGGATTAGCACATACCTCCTTAACAACTGTGTTTACTAAGAGGCTTCTGCACAATCCTAATGTGGGTTTTCCTGCCATCATATTTCTAAGACACATGCCAGGTCATGGTGACCTCCAACTGACCTCTGGTCTGCTCCAGCCAACCTGACCCTGAAAGTTGTCCAGTATTTTCAATCATGAGATACTGTGGGGAGGCGGGTATTAGGGCATACTAACAGGGTGGGCCAAGTTTATTATGAAGGTACAAATGGGACCTGATGCAAAATACTGCAGAGTGTGGGGTGATTATTGTTTCAGCCAGCCATGACCTCTTCCAGGATACTCCATTCCATCTCCTCAATATCATTGTCAGTTTCCCTGTAATTGAGTAAATTTGGGCTGCTGATCATGCTTAGTGCTCCTCAGTGGGTTGTTTCTGGGTTCCCTCTTCACTTAGGTTTTCCCCCCTCTAACTAAAAAATCTGCAAATTTTGGGGTTCCTCCATGCCTGCCGGTACCTCCCTCGTTTGTATGCTTTGGCTTCATAATGACAAAAGAACTGATAATGAGTTTGGCTGTTTTTATGGTGGATATTCAGCACTGTATGTGGGGTTGATGGAGAACTGTGTACACCAGGGAAGAGAACCATGCAGCCTTCCAGAGGTTGCTGGTCTGCAAGTCCCATCATTCCTGGCCAGTGCAGTCAATGGTGAGGAATATTGGGCACTGCAGTCCAACAAGGGCCACAGAATTTGTGCCACTGATGTATGTGAAAGAAAGTTGTTGAGATCAAGTTCATTCCTGTCTCCCCACCTTTGGTAAAAAAGCCATTGTTTTATATATGGCTATAGAGTAACATGGCTCTGTTTTAAGAACATCTTCCATCCATTCCAGTACAACAAAAGAACTGCAATTCAAACATCAAGATGTCATAGCTGCTCTAGGAAAATATAGTGTCTTCCTATAGGAAGACGATGGGAGACCCTTGGCTCCTCAGATACTTTGGTCTGTAACTTCCAGAAATCAATATAGTGACTTGTAAGACATCTGTAAGACTGTATTCTCCCATACAAACTTGCTGGGGTTTGTGATCTGTTGGGGAGGCCATTCTTTTGGTCCTGCCACCCTCAGAGGCAAGTTGGGTACTTATTCAAGAGAGGGCTTTCTCAGTGACTACTGTCAAATTCCCTTCCAAAGGAGGCTAGGTTGCCCCTGCTCCCCCGTTGTTTTTCAGGCAGTGGAAAAAGACCTTCCTATTCTGGCTGACTTTTGGCAACTGACTGTCTGTTAAGGAAATGGATTTTAAAGAGTGGGTGCTGTATTTTTAAATTGCAGTAGTCTTAGATAACATGTTTATTACCATAATTGTGTTTTAATATTATAGCTTTTTTAATACTGTTTAATATTGTAACGTAGTGTGTTTTCACTTGTACTTATTTTTAATTATGTTGTAAACCACTTTGGGTCCCAGTCTGGGAGGAAGGTAGGGTAAAAATAAGGAAGGAAGGTAAGGTGTATGGGTATTGTGGACCAAAATATCTAGAGGGCCAAAGGTTCTCCACACCTGACTATTAAGCTACGTTGTCTTCATTTATCATCACTCTAGGCAGCATCACTCTTCTATTTCTTCCCCATATTGGTTGATGGATCCTCATTAGCAAGCCCGTCCTCACTCCTCCTCCACATTTTGGATTAATGCTTAACTTTGAGCATAGTTAGAGCCAGTGTGTTGCAGCAGTTAGTATATTGTGCTAATGTTGGGTGTTAGATGTGGGTTGGAATGCTCGCTGAGCCATGAAGCTCATTAAGTGGTCTTGGGTTATGGGGCTGGCCCTACCAATAGGCAGACTGAAGTAACATCTCAGGTTGTAGATTCTGTGGGACAACAGTTGCAGTTCCGTAGCTGTTCTTTCTGATTTTCCAGCCCAACACTGCCAAATTAATTTGTTGTGGAAGACACCCTCTAATGATTGCCATAATTAGATTAAGCTACCAGTCTGTCTGGCTTCTGTGTATGGAATTGACCGGTGGGGATGACATCTTGTTCTTAGCTTCAGGTAATGAGGTTTTGGGCTAGCCCTACAGAGGGTTAGTCACACTCTTTCTGCCTGACCCACCTTTCATGATTGTTGCAAGGGTCAAATGCATTGTAGGACAACCATGTGCTCCTTTCAGGGGGAGAATAATTAAAATGTGGTTGGCACATTCATATTGTTGTGTGCCTTCAAGTCGTTTCTGACTTATGGCGACCCTAAGGTGAACCTATCACAGGGTTTTCTGAAGGCTGAGAGTGTGTGTCTTGCCCAAGGTCACCCAGTGGGTTTTCATGGCCGGGTGGTGATTCAAACCCTAGTCTCCAGAATCATAGTTCAACACTCAACCCACTATACCACTCGAACTCTTGTTTATATATCTGGTACAAAATGAATGCATCTGGCATAACAAGGAGCCAAAAATAATTGTGGCTTGTTCAAAGCACTTCACAAGAACCACCTTTGAAATCCTTACAATAGCTCTCTTGGGCAGAACAGTATCCGTAGGAGCAGCCAGTGGATCGTCTTCTTCAGGGGTGGCGAAATCCACGCTTGATTTTTACAGCGTTTCTTCCTGCAGCAGCTCCAAGTTGAACTGGAGCTCTATGAGTGCTAGAGCCTAATTCTAGACTGGCAGAGTTCTTGTTCAACTTGGAGCAGATGCAGGAGGAGAAACCAGCAACATTAAGGCTGGATTCACTGCCCTGCTCCTCCGAGTATCAGTATCCCCATGTTGCAGTTGGGGAAACTAAGGCGTCTGCCACACTGCAGAAATAATGCAGTTTGATACCACTTTAACTATCATGGCCCCATCATATGGAATCCTGGGATTTGCAGCTTGTTGTGGTACCAGAGCTCTCTGACAGAGAAGGCTAAATAGCCCACAAAACTACAAATCCCAGAATTCCATAGCCGTGAGCCATGGCAGTTAAAGTGGTGTTAAACTGCATTATTTCTGTTGTGTGGCAGCAGACTTAGCCATAGTGGATTGCTTAAGGCTCTCCTTTATGGTTGAGATTTGAACCAGGGTCTTCCCAGTTTTGCATCTCATATGTTGCAGCTCATACAGAAGGCTCGTGTAACCCCAGTTCTGTGATCTTTGCTCAGGAAAAAGATCCACTGATTCCAGAGCTTGGCCATACTGACTTTGGGATTATGGGATTTGTAATCCTGCACCCCAAAAGTAATGTTTCCAAGCTTTGAATGAAATTTACAGAATGGAACACTGTGTCATGCTGTTTTTGTTTGATCTGAGCTCAACTCCAAGGAGAGAAAAAGTTAAAGATGACAGTGCAGACTTCAGGATTTTTGGGCCCCTGGATCATGACACCCACAGTGGGTTGCCCCCATAATCCAGAATGGACTGACACACAAATTGAGAATACTCTTAGACTGTGCCTTATTCTCTCTGTGGAAACTAGGACTATGAGCACTCTCAGGGTGGTGGTCTAGGTGGCCATGGCAAGTGCTCCGCTCTGTTAGATGATTCACTGGCTCTCTTAGAGGATTCAGAATTTCTGGACAGTTATGCTTCTTCCCTTCTTGTCTTCCAGGCTTTTCCTAAAGGCCTCCTGGCCTGAAAGAGTGGGATTGCTAAAGGGACAGTGTGGCAGGGTTGATGATTAACCACTTCTGAAATGGCTGAAAAAGACGGTGAGCTGTATTCTTTTTTAAAAAAAGGCCCTAGAACTTCCCAATCCTTCCTCCTCTAACTCTGTGACCCTTCCACCCCTACCCCTCCCGCTCTGTCCAGACAGAACAGGACTTAAACATTAACATTTTTGGCTGCTTTCTTTTGGCCTAGAAAATGCAGTGACAAGGCTTGCTTGCCCATTACGTGATTCACTCGCTGTCTCCCTCCCTCCAGGATACTCTTTTCTTCATGCATGGACAAATTCTGCAGGGAGAGCTAAGGTAGCCCTATTGGAGAGAGGACAAAACATTATTTGAAGACATTCATGATGTGAATGGCTGTTGTCTAATCTAAGTCCCATTTAAGGGTAAAGACAGCTTCATCCCCTGGTCCACACAGGAAGGGTACCTGGCCCACCGCTGAGATACATCCATTGCTTGGACTCTGAGGTAGTTAGAATCATAAAATCAGAGAACTGGAAGAGACCACAAGGGCCATCTAGTTCAACCCCCTGCCCTGAGGTAATACACAATCAGAGCGTTCTTGACAAATGGCCATCCAGCCTCTGTTTAAAAACCTCCAAAGAAGGAGACTCCACCACACTCCGAGGCAGTGCATTCCACTGCTGAACAACTCTTACTGTCAGGAAGTTCTTCCTCATGTTTAGGTGGAATCTCGTTTCCTGTAGTTTGAATCCATTGCTCCATGTCCTAGTCTCTGCAGCAGCAGAAAATAACCTTGCTCCATCCTCAGTGTGACATCTATCCAGATAGTTAAACAGGGCTATCATGACACCTCTCAACCTTCTTGGTAGCTTCCATTTCAGTGGGGAGGTAAATTTGCTTTGGGCTTTACTATTTAGTCTAAAAGAACTATCCAAGGTGCTGAAACCTAAACCTCAAATAGAGTCAGCACCTTGGACAGCTTCTAAAAGGTTTTACAAGGCCCCATCCACACTACACAGACAATCCAGTTTGAAACTGGATTATTTGTCATGGCTCCTTCCTATGGAATCCTGGGATTTGTAGTTTTACAAGGTATTTAGCCTTCTCTGCTAAAGATTGCTTGTGCCTTACCAGACTACAAATCCCAGGATTCCATAGGAAAGAGCCATGGCTAATAATCTAGTTTTAAGGTGGATTAATTGTGTAGTGTGGATTTGGCCAAGGTTTTTAGCCTTCTCTGCCAAAGAGTGCTGGTGCCTCACCAAACTACACATCCCAGGATTCCATGGGAAGGAACCATGGCAAATAATTCTGTTACAAGATGGATTATTTGTGTAGTGTGGATTTGGCTTGGGGAAGAAAAGGAAACAAGTGACAATTTTCCCCTTTGGCCTCAGGGGACTGGAGCAATTGCACCAATTCCACCATTTGTAATCAGGCCATGATTATAGGGCTTTGGATTATCTCCTTGAATCTGTTTGTAGGCTCACTGGACCTACAGTATGTGTTCCTTAAAAAAGTAATGGTGACAAACAAGCTATAGGAAGAACCTCCACTTTGTTTATTTTTTTATTCTTTTTATTAGAATTTTCCAGAATATGTGACTGCATATACAGCATTTCCAAACAGGGATCATTCACTAATTGAGCAATGTAATGAATATGAGAAACAAAAGCAAATAATATTAACCACACACTTAAAAGAACACAAGTGAAGAGCTCTGTCAGCTGGAATAGAGCTCAGCTGCACTGAGGAGAAAAACTCAAGCATGTGTGTCATGTAGTCTATTTTATGCTCAAAATTCACTTGCCCATAATTTCACATGATCACCAAGGTGTCTGCAGAGAAACAATTTCATAGTTGATCCTCTCCACAGTGACCTGCTGATCCAATCTGTGCAGCTCCCTCTGCCTTACTATTGGTTTGAGAATAGCGGAAGCCTGTGTTAATATGATGAAAGTTATACGATGTCTGGATTTCTACTGCAGTAAATAAATACCCTAACAGTATCAGATCTCGTCTGATCTTGGAAGCTAAGTAGGGTCAGCCCTGGTTAGGACTTTTGGATGGGAGACCACCAACAAAGACCAGGTGCTGTAGGCTACGTTTTAAGAGGAAGGAACTGGCAAAATGACCTCTGAGTATTCCTTGCCCTAAAAAAATTATGAAATTCACAGGGTTGCCATAAGTTGGCAGGCGACTCGAAGGCACGCACACACACACACACACACATTGGGTTGCGTTTTTGCTTGGAAGTTTATCTGAAATGCCAAAGTGAACAAAAGGACCCTTCCATTATGCAACAGTGCTACAGCAGGTAATGTTAAGCAAGGGAGTCAAAATGACAAACATTGCCAGGGTTGGTTGTTTATTGTGCACTAGTATATCAGCGCTGCCTGGGTTCATTCTTAATACTCCAGAAGGGGTTCCTGGGGTCTCCAGGTTACCTGCTCCATTTAAAAAAAAAAAACCCTCAGGAAATTTAACAGCAGAACCTCAGATGACCCTCTTTGTTTGCCTATCCTTTAAAAAAAAATAAAAAATCTCAGTATTATTTGCATTAGTCTGCCCTCATAGTTTCCCCTACCTTTCCTGCCGGCCCCAAATATCTTAGCAGAAGTGCCTCAAAGAGCCCCCTCCAATTTTCAGTCCTTAAAAAATATTTTCCAGTGAATAATGGCAGTCCCCTCCCCCAGGAAGCCCCCTGTTTGGAACATTGACCTTTTTTTGTCTTCCAGGAGGCTTTAAAACATGCTGTTGGACTCCGCTTAAAGTAGTGGCTGTGATCGTTGCTGGGTTTTTGTTCCTGGCTGGGATTGGAGCTGGAATTTGGGCTATAGGTGAGAGAAAGAGAGAGTGTTCACAAAATACAATACGTGTTAAAACCAGTGCTTCCCAACTACAGAATCCCTCCCCATGCTTGCAGTAAAAGAACATTCTGGTGTTGTCCAAATGGTGAAATAATCCTCGTATAAATTGAGAACACATGTCTTAATGGCAACCTATAGCAATTCACCATATTCAAAAGGAGGATGGCAACTGCATGCTAGGAACACTGTGTGCTAGGAGACTTTGCAGTGTTCTGCAAAGATTTTTAAATATTGTGTGGGGAACATGCATTCCCACTTGTTAGGACAAGCGATTCAATATGCTTTCCCATAGGAGATGAAGCACAAAGCTGATTGGCCGGATGAAGGGGGTGGGACTTGCTAACATGGCAAGCGCCCAAAGCTGCCATGTTGGATTTTTGCCTTAGTGAATAAGCACCAAGGTGAGAAAAATGGGGTGTTGTTTCTTTTCTTTTCCCCCCCGCAAATATCACTCCAGTGCACGGTGGAAAATATGTATATATATTTTTTAAAAAGTTTGGCAGCAGCAGATTACGGTAGGTAAAAATGCGAGTATTTCACTTGTGGCTGCCATCTTGATTAGGCTGGGCATGCAAAGCTTTTGGGGGACCAAAAACCATTAAGACAAGTCGCAGCTGCTGTGAATTTGCGTTAGTGTGCATCAACCCACATTTTATTGCCTTGTATAGACTATTTCTGCATGGAGGACTGCAGTAGCTGTTTCCAGCCTCTGTTCTGAAAAGCTCCATGGCCTTTTGCCAGGAGGAAAGTGTAGCATCAAACTACTACAAATTAAATGGTAATTGGGGAGGTGCTAAAATCCTTAGGGGAAGGGGTAATTCCAGGGGTCATGGTGAAGGTGCTGCTGTGAGCTCCTGCAGAAGATTTATTCTGCCTTTGCTGTCACTGCCTCTGTTCTGTGGCTGAATGATGTTACAATTTCATTCTCATGTCTCTTCTCCATTGCAGTGGTTTCTGTACTGGGAAGTGAAAAGGAAAGCCTGTACGCTGGTGAGTGTCTGTTTAATGCTAGTCTGTATAGATAAAACTCTTGGGTATGTTGCCTTTCCCAGTGTGCTGATTGGCTGCTCAGGGAACTCACCGAACCAACTATCACCCACATGCAAATTCCCTCTCCACCTCACAATCCACTCCTGCTGCTCAATCTGTGGCCCAGATTGGGACCCAGACAGTTAACTGGCGATGGTGGCAGCAGCCGTGGGGGCGGTGGCAGGGCAACAGAATGAGTCACCCTCTGCAATTCCAGGAAAAGTGTGGAATGCTGAGAAGGGGGAGGAGGAATTTAAAAATCCACCGGCCTACATTACTGGGTTGTCGTGAGGTCTATGAGCATTTTGGGGGGAGTTTTTTAACAGCGTATGTTATGCCAGGTACATCTAGTTACTCTGGAAAATTACAATGATAAAAAAGGAGAAATTGCCAAAAACTGATTTATTAAATGAGACAATTGGTTATGAACTGAAAAAGTGATTTTTTTTTTTTTTTGGTCTCTTCAGTTCAAGTGAGCCCTGGGGACCTGCGTCTCACCGTGTATGATGAGAATGAAGGGAAATGGAGGCTTCTTTGCTCTTCCTCCTCCAACGCCCAGGTGGCAGCCCTAAGTTGTGAAGAGATGGGATTTGTCAGGTATTCAAAGAACACGGCTGGGGTGACTAAGGGTACAAGAACTAAGGCATTTCTGTGTCATATTAGGATGGTAACTTAATGAGGGACAACATCATTCCTTTGGTGACATAATGGTAGTGTTTATAGTTACTTTTATAGTTACAGGGGTGTGGCCCCACTAAATGTTGGGAAACAAGTGTCACATACAGGTCACCCCCATATCCATATGAGATACTTTCCTGGACTTACTGTATATAAGTGAAACTGTGGATAATAGCAAACCCTATTAAAATAAAGGACTTCCTGTACCAACATACCATAGAGTTAGATTGGAGGACCTAGTAATTCCTAGAAAGGATACCTCTCTGGGCATTTTCCAGTGTGACTCTATGGTATTTCCCCCTGTTTTTTAGCCATAAATAACTGATGTGGGAGGTAATGGTCATTGAGGTGAATGCGAGGAGAATGCATTTCATGCCACAATCCAAAGGCTTGTGGCTTTGAGATTTCCCCCACCCTCAGAAAAAGCAATTAAAAATGGGACTATTTTATTTACTTTTCAGAAGCAACAAAAATCCAGTGTTTAAAACCCATACCTAAAGCAACAACTAACTACTTGCCCCTCTTGAAACTATTAACTGTATATACTTATTGTCTGAAAATAACTTTCCAAGCTTGGCTTATGCACAAAGCTTCAGGAATGGTAGAAACATGTAGAGAAGAAGAATCCAAGGTTGGGAAGTATGGGCGGAGGGGTCGTGGACTGAATCAACAGAAGGCATTTGGCTACGCTTGGTGAATGGGTGGAGTTGGATGTGCTTTTTTCCTTGTGCATCTGATCCAACTTGGGTCAAGCTGAACTAAACAGTAATGTTTAGGTCTGTTTTATGCCAATGAATGATTGCCCCAAAGATCATGTGGAGTTCATGTGCAGCTGAACCAGCTTGGTCAAGCTGCAACGTAAGACTCGATGAATGGATTTCTGGGTTGTTTTTACACTACCTTTAGGAGTTTTTAAAAAGCATTGTAGTGTGTTTTAATTTTTTTTAAAAAAACCTTTGTATTGTTTTTAATGGTTTTTATATGTTCATTGCCTTGGGATCCCTTGTGGGTTGGGAGGAGAGACAGAAATATTTAAACTAAACAAAGTATGATTATCCCAAAGAATCTACATTGTGCCACTGATCTGGTCCAAAGAGGGTATGATGAGCTGTTGCTCAGTGACTCAGAGGGTGTGTTTTACATGCAGAAGATTTTGTTTAGTCCTTGGCATAATTAGCTCTTAAGCATTGGCGAGGAATCTCATGCTCTGAGGCCAATCCACTCATCCTGTGGTTCCCTGCATGGCCATGCCCTCATTGTTGTGTCTTCATCATTTGGTGGTTGCCCATCTTTTAAACAATGTTTTTGTTCCCATTTATGTTTTGTGTCTTTCCCAAGGCTTAAAAAGGTGCATCCAGATTGATTTTAAAAGACTAGAAAGTCCCAGATTTCATTGCTGTTCTTTCCACTTTTATTTTAGGGCTCGATACATGTTTTGTTTATTCCAGAATATTTTCTGTCAGTTCTTGATATGATCGGAGACTTTTTATATCAACTCTCCAGGTTGGTTTATTTTAACCCAGTATAAAATTAGAAAGGACAGGAACAAAATCTGGCACTTTTCAATCAGTCTGGCTGCACCCTAGTTACTGTAAGACTTCTAGACTAAAATAAGGTGGCTCTTTGGGTCTACCCTCTTGCCTTTGGTAAAAAGCCTTCAAGAACTCTGAAAGCGAATTAGACCAACAGGATGAAAGAGGTCACCCACCTCGATCCACTTTTAGCACCTTGGGTCGTTTCACACTACACAATTATAGAGTTCCAGCAGTTTTGGAATTTTTTTTTTTTTTAGAAATAGAGAAGATTTTGAATATAAATATAGACAGGAAACTGAGTATAGCATTGTTGTCAATTTATAGCAGAGAGAATGGGAATCAAGCAGAAAAGGATTTAATAGCAAATTTATTAACGGCAGCAAGATTAATTATAGCAAGATACTGGAAAATTCAAATAAATGTACAAGTGGAGGAGTGGTATAAAGAAGTCTGGAAAATGGCAATAAATGATAAATTAACATGTAGAATTACAATAAGAAGAGGAATATGGAAAGTGATTTTGACAAAATTTGGAAAAAGTATTACAGACAAGGGATGGAAGGTTACCTCCATAAGAAGAAATGAGATTCTGGAGAGACTAAGTAAGGTGAAGCGGATCACTTAGGAGGGGAGGGGTAGGGGAATTAATATTGTTGAAGAGAATTATACTAAAGAGTTTATGTTAAGCTTTGAAATTAGTTTAATAGAAATAGTGTTGTGTTTATGGTAATATTATGTACTTTGGTACATAAGTATTGATTGGATATTATAATGTATGAATACAAAATTAATAAAAAAATATAGAGTTATGATTCCATTTTAACTGCTGTGGCAACATCCTATGGAATCCTAGGTTTTGTGGTTTAAGGAGGGATATCTGGTAGCTAAGCAGGGTCAGCTCTGGTTAGTACTTGGATGGGAGACTGCCAATAAATACCAGGTGCTATAGGTTATAGTTCAGAGGAAGGAACTGGTAAAACTACCTCTGAGGATTCCTTGCCTAAGAAAACCCTATGAGATTAATGGGATTGCCATAAGTCAACAGGTGATCTGAAGGCACACCCACCCACCCACCTACACTTGGAATTCTCAGCCAGAGAGCTCTAGTGCCCCATCAAACTACAAAGTCCTCAATTCCATAGGATGGAGCCATGGCAGTTAAAGTGGAATCACAGTGCTATAGCTGTGTAGTGTGAAAGGGCCCCTAGTCAAGCAGAGATCATTCTAAAACATATACTTCTGTAGCTGTTCTATCATTACCTTTGAGGGAGAGTGAGGGAGGCATCTTATCTGATTCTGACAGAAGACTTTTATAAAACCCTCCCACTTTGGGATCAAACCTAACACTTGCAGAGGCACGGAGGATGCTGCAGTCACTGCATGAGTATTGATTCTGTGTTTGCCTCCACTGCAGGTCCCTCTCCCATTCAGTATTGGCTGCTGACAGCGCAGGGGCCAATGGGACGTCCGGCTATTTCTGTGTGGATGAGTCTCGACTACCTTATGCACGAAGCCTCAGTGAGGCCATTGTTGTGTGGTAAGGTACAAGATGGCCTGGACCACTACTCTTCAGGGTCCCTACTGCCTTTCTTTCACCCAGATCCCTAGACTTGCTTTCCCCAACATTGGGTCTCCAGATATTTAATGCACTACAACTCCCATCATTTCCAGCCAGCATGAGTAATGGTCAAGGCAGTGGCAGCAGGTGGGGAACTGCCTCACCCCCATCCCTAAATTTTGAGGGTGAAGTACCCGGCTTGCTCAGACCACAGGATGCCTATGAGTCAAGGATGGTGGGAGCTGTTTTGTGGGAGATTCTACACCTAGGCTGTACAACCTTTCTCAACCTTAGGTCCTGAGTGTTATGAAATTATGAAAATAAATATAAACATGTTCAAATAAACCCAAAATGCCTGGAAGTCTACCCCTAGTTCTCAAAAATGGTTTTTCTTTGATGTTAACCAGTAAAGGGAGGTCTTGCAATCTATTTACAAGTTAAATTGTTGCATCTGGAAGCTTCCAGGAGTAGCCATTCACTCTCTTTTGTGTGTGTGTGGGGGGCAAATAAAGGTTGAGGTGGGGATTCTAGAGGTCACAAAAACATCCTGGGGGAGGGGGTTCTTGTGACCCCAGGACCAAGCTTTGCCTGTCACTGATTTAGAGTTAACAAGGAATTGTGCACCCACTTTCAGATGTATCTCTGTATAGTCAATCCATGAGTCCATTCTGGTCTCCAGATATGGTTTGCAAGTGTATGAGGCAGCCCACTTTGCTGAAACTAACCAGCTCTAGTTATGCTCAGGCCTTTTATGGGAGACCATTAGGAAACTCCATATATACCATCTAGGATGCCAAGATGGAAGAAAGTTGGGATATTGATTGATAAAGTAAAAAGCAAAACAAAACAAAAAGCTGTGATGTTCAGGAATGGGAATGCTGCATCCAACAGAAAATTGGATTTGTAATGAATCTAGAATTCATACTTCCTTGATGCTGTTACTTTTCTCTTCCTCTCCACACTAAACCTTCTCTTTTTCTCTTTTACAGTGAGTGTCCAACAGGCCGATTCCTGGCAACGCTCTGTCAAGGTATGGGCACCTTGAAGTCCTTGATCTCTCACCCCCATATCTCTTTCCTTTGTCATCTGCTATCCTGAAATTTTTAAAAGTCATTTTCCATTCTTTTTGTGCCATATCCACCTTTCCCATTTCTTTTGTACACACACATAGACATTACTTGGCATTTTGAAACCTCATCACAAGAGCTCAATCTGGGGGAGGCTGGTTCTCACTGACAGTTGCTGCTCATGTGATGAAATTTTATAGTGATCTCATGAAAGCTTAAAAGATTGAAAAAACTGTGCCAGAATGGGAGAGGGTGTGTCCAGCTTTACACTTGAGGGCCCCTTGGTGTAGAGCACTCTAGTAGACCTGCTAACCCAACCACTTCCCCATGGACTTGTCTACAGCAGTGCCTCTGTGATCAGCATCTGGTACATCCACTGACAATTGAAGAAAAGAATAAAGACAAGAGATGCTTCAGATGTGCATAAAAGTCATGTGTGTTAAGATATGGGTATAATGCAAATCAAGTTACAGTCCATTTCACCATAATGGGAAAGAGTATGGTCCAAGGTCTTCTGTGTGTCTGCTGTTCAGGGGCCTTTTCACATTGAGTAGTTATAGCATGATATTCCACTTTAACTGCTATGGCAACATCCTATGGCATCCTGGGATTTGTTGTTTGGTGAGGCACTAAAGCTCTTTGGCTGAGAGTTCTAAATACCCCTCCCTTGACTGCAAATCACAGGATTCCTAGGATGGAACCATAACAGATAAAACTAGCTGGACTGGGCGTATCATACACCGTTAACCCCCCCCCCCAATGGCTGTAGACCTCACGACAACTCTGTAAGGTAGGCTGGTGGATTTAAATTCCTCCTCCTCATTCTCAGCATTACACACTTTCCATGGTATTGCTGAGGGTGACTTGCTCTGTTGCCCTGCCGCTGCTGCCAATGCCACCACCAGTTGACTGCCTGGGTTGAGTAGCAGTGGCAGCAGCGGCATTGTCCCGCTGCCACCAGTTGACCGCCTGGGTCCCAATCTGGGCCACAGTCTGAGTGACAGGAGTGGATTGTGAGGTGGAGAGGGAATTTGCATGTGGGTGGTGTTTGGTTGGGTGTGTTTCCTGAGCAGCCAGTCAGCACACTGGGAAAGGCAACATACCCAAGAGAATTATATATACAGATGGAATCAGCACTATAATTGTGTCATGTGAAAGGGCCACAGATGCGATGAGTGGATCAGCAGCGTAAAAGGCTTTGATCTCCTTTCCTATGGCCTTCTCTTTGAAGGGCTGAATAGCCTTTCCAAGAGATGACCCACTTCCAAACAGAAGATTGTCCTCTAACAATCGGTGTTGGCTGGTGACTTCCACATCAGTGGGATGATAAACCCATTCTGGATTTTAGTCTGAACTTAAAGGAGCTATCCAGGGTGCTAAACTAGATCCTTCCCAAATGGACACAGAAACTTTGATAGCTTCTTTAAATTTGAACTAAATTTGGACCAAAACCTGAGGGAACTTCTCTGCTGACAACCACTCAAACAGGGACGGTCCTCTCTTAAGTAGGACACACACTCTGTCAAAAATCAGGTGGTCACATTTAAATTTCATACAGTGGCCAGCATCTAGTTAGTGACTTATCATACACATGTTCTGTTTTGGCTATGGAGCAGAGGGCTCTTTGTTTGCCCTCACACTCCATCCAAAAATCTCCCTCTGCATTAAGAGGTTTAGACCATAAAGACCCAGCTGCTCAGAGCTGCTGGGGGAAGGAAAAGGCAGGTGTGCTGTATTTGAGAATGCACTCTCATTTCTCCTCCCCATCAAAATGATCTGAGACCAGCTGCTTTTCCATGGTCAAGCACTTCCTCCTCCTCACCAATGAGTGATGATATAGCAGGTCCCCCTCGTGGGGCTTAATAGCTGCTGGGTAATTGGAGGATGTGGGACTGTGTGTGTGGAGCTTCACACCAATGCAAGATCTCATGAATTGTGGTGTCTAGAACTGGAATACTGTGTCCAGTTCTGGGTACCACAATTCAAGAAGGACATGGGCAAGCTCGAATGTGTCCAGAGCAGGGCAAACAAAATGGTGGGGGGTCTGGAAGAGCGGCTTAGGGAGCTGGGTATGTTTAGCCTGGAGAAGGGAAGGCTAAAAGGGGACATGATAGCCATGTTTAAATATATGAAGGGATGCCATACTGAGGCTTGTTTGCTGTGGCTCCAGAGTGTGGTGAAGTCTCCTTCTTCATCTCAGAGTGTGGTGAAGTCTCCTTCTTTGGAGGTTTTTAAACAGAGGCTGGATGGATTGGGAATGCTTTGATAATTTATCCCTGCATGGCAGGGGGTTGCACTAGATGGCCCTTGTGGCCTCTTCCAACTCTATGATTCTATGATTTTATGATTCTATGACTGTTGTGCAGACACTAGGAAGCTGGCTGAGAAACTGCCTGGATCTCAAGTGACATCATTGTAATGTTGAGATGTTTCTGGCCCAGATTTGCCTCTTTCAGAACAAACGCCTGACTTGTGTTTTGTAGACTGTGGACGGCGAAAGTTGTCTGTGGACAGGATTGTGGGAGGCCAAGATGCCAGCTTGGGGAAATGGCCGTGGCAAGTCAGCCTCCGCTATGATGGGACACACCTTTGTGGTGGCTCTGTCATCTCAGACGAATGGGTGATCACAGCAGCACACTGCTTCCCAGAGTGAGTCTTAACTGAGAGCTGTGTGTCATTTTCATATTCCTGCCAGATTCATGTGGTTTGGCTTGATGCTTTAATGCGTGTTGACTACATTTGTGTATTAATTTGGGAATAAATGAAAAAATCAGCACCCTAATGGGTTCAATTTTCATTTCTTCCAAAACATGAGAAACTGATAATGCAAAGAAGGTGGTGGTTGCTTATGTTGTTATTATTTCACCTCTCAGTTCCTTGGATTGTGTCTGTGTGTGTCTGTGTGTGTGTGTGTGAAGGAGAGGGGTTACTTTTCTCTCATGGCAAAAATTTCTCTTGGTGTCATCACTGAATTTTCCCAGAATGCCCTGGATGTTGCATAATTCTTGAGCATTCTGTAGGCTGGGGTGGGCAAAAATATTTTTGTGCCTCCAGGTCTCAAATCAATTTTTCTTGACCCCTGTGTGGGTCATGGGGACCATTTCCCCCATATTTTTGGCCTTTTATGGACAATTTTAGGGGCAGGAAAGGCCTTTTTAAAAACAAAGTGACTTCTGGTCACTTTGCTGTTGTTGTCTTTTTTTTTAAAAAAGGCCTTTCTGTGGCCTAAAATGGCATCTCTCCCCATGGCAAAAATACCCCCACACTCCTTAGAAGGTGCTTGGGAGCATTTGGGGGCAAGACACATTTTGATTTTTTTGCTAAATGTGTGTGTGTGTGGGGGGGGTCTGTGGCTTTCCTAGTTCTCATGGAGGAGGGATAATGTGGCCCTCTTAGCTGTCCCACAGTCGCCCACTTCTGCTGTAGGGAGAAAGGTGGCAAAAGCTGGGGGAACTATCTTGTCTTTTTAGTGGCTTCCAAACCCCACTTGAATGCCCCAGAGCTGCCTTTCTCAACCTTTTTTACCCTGGTGGAACCCTTGAAACAATTTTCAGGTCTCAGGGAACCCTATCTAAAAATTATTATATCTACAGCTAAAAATATATCTATTTTTTTCTAGTCACAACATCTCAAGGAACCCCTAGCAACCTTTTGTGGAACCCTAGGGTTCCAAGGAACCCTGGTTGAGAAACCTTGCCTCAGGCAATACAGCATATAGGACCTTCTGAGAAATAACATGGTGCCCACCAGGAAGTAGGGAATACAGATCTAGGATCATCCCTTTTCACCTTCCATTCACTCAGTTAGTTAGACTATGCCACGTTGTATAATCTGTCCCCAGGATTGTCTCAAGATATTTCGTTGCCTGAATCAAAGAACAAAAATGGTGCCCAACATGACTGGCACTTGCATTTTGTCCTTCTGACAGGGCAACATTCTCTACCTAAATTAGCAGGCTAACTTAAATTAGAAGCTAACTTAAGGGGTGCAGGCAGGCCATATGCCAGGCATATAGCTGTGTTCTCCAGTACCTTTCTGCCATCCTACCACTCTGCCTGCAACAACTGCCTCACTCTGCCTAAGGGCAGGGCTGGTCCTGGCTGTTGTGCTCCAACATCTTCTTGAGTTGTCCCATCTCTCTGCAGGAGGAACCGAGTGGTGAACCGGTGGCGGGTGTTTGTGGGCGCTATTTCCCAGTCCTCCACTAAGGGGATGCAAGTGGGTGTGACAAGCATTGTCTACCACGGTGGCTACCAGCCCTTCCAGGATCCCAACAGTGAGGAGAACAGCAACGACATTGCCTTGATGCACTTGGCAACACCCCTTTCCTTCAACGGTGAGAACATTGTTGGGGTCAGCAAAGAAAGGCCTGGGAGAATGGCAAAGAGAGCTAGTATGATCTGGGCCACCTCCAGATTTGGGCAGAGCTTGGACAAATAACTTTTTTTGGAACAAGCACTTCCAGAATTCCCTAGTCAGCATGGCCATTATCTGGACAGTTCTGTTTTCAGAGCTGTAGAGCAAAGAAGGAGTTTTGAAATCCCCAAAGGAACTTTTTCAAGCTGCCAATTTGGAGAAACAAAATGCCCTCTCTAAGTGGGCTTACCCCCTCCACCATGGTCACTGTTGCCCCACTGTCCTCTCCCTCTGGACCTAATCTGGACCACTCTCCAGATGGGGAAATAAAGCAAATGGAGACTGCTAATCTTCTTTGCTCTATAAAAGTCAGGGGTGTAGGTATGGTGGACGAGAGAGGCAAAAGGAGGGCATTGCTTCCCTCTAAGAAATCTGCCCCGATACCTGTCAACTCTGCCCCGATATCTGTCAACTCCTTTGACAGATGGCATTGGAGAAGAGTGCTGAGAATACCATGGACAGCCAAAAAACCAAAACAAATTGGTCTTAGAACAAATCAAGCCCGAACTCTCATTAGAAGCCAAGATGACCAAATTGAGGCTGTTGTACTTCGGACACATCATGAGAAGAAATGACTCACTAGACAAGTCAATAAGGCTAGGAAAGTTGGAGGGAAAAAGAAAGAGAGGAAGACTGCACACTAGGTGATTAGACTTAATCAAGGAGGCCAAAAGCCTGAACCTGCAGGACCTGAGTCGGGTGGCTGAGGACAGGAGGTCTTGGAGATGTCCCATCCATGGGGTTGCCATGAGTCAAGGGCAAATCAAAGGCAGTTAACAACAAAACAAGGTGTGAACTCTTTTTAATGCCTCACTGTCTGCAATGCTAGAAGTTTGGGGACTGAAGGAACATGTCATGTGGGGGGGGGCATAATTCTTATTTGGGGGCAATGCCCTCATTCCCCCACCCCCATAGCTAGACCTCTGAGACTAGTCTTCCCTAATCTGATGCCCTCCAGTGATATGTGAGCAACCCGGAGACTAGGGAACAGGGCCAAAAGACTTGTTTCCCTGATGGCAATATTGTCTCTGCACAGAATTTATCCAGCCCATCTGTCTCCCAGCACTGGGCCAACCTCTGGTGGATGGCAAGATCTGTACCGTGACTGGCTGGGGCAACACACAGTATTATGGTAAGTATTAGGTGCTAATCTTTCTACACATGACATGTGGCAGCAGGCCTTTACCAACTGTGATGGATTGGACTGGCATGTTCCACAGTCTGTCTATGCAAATACAGAAACTGTTCTGGGTGCTTCAATATATCTGCAAGAACCAGACTTCTTTCTTAATATAGTAAGTATGAAAATAATTTTCTAGACCTAAAGGCAGGGTTGGTTTATGTGGATCTTGCTTAGCAAAATATTCAGAAGCCAAAGGGAGCGCTAAACAGTACTTCTACAAGCCAGGAGGCTGGGCTTAAGTACTTTGTATGGTTTTAGAGCTTATTTCTGACCAGGAGAAGGAAAATAAATAATACAAAAGCAAGCCAATACATGCACAATTTGGATCATTTTCTCTAATGTATGTAGGCTGCAATGTTTGGCTTGTTCTAGTATAAAATTTCTAGCACAGTCAATCACTGTGCATCCATCTTTTTAACCACCCACCCACCCATTCCTTGGTATAGAATATGTATGTTTCTGGTTATGGGCATAGCAGGGGTGCAATGTTATATGCTGGTTGCAGCACCCCCTTTGATGCTGCTGCATTGCATTGTTCTTTAGCACAGATGGTATTCAGATATTGCATAATGTTCTTAATTGCAGGATGAGTCTTGTATGATTCACTCACAAGAATTCATCCCCACAGCTTGGAAGAGGGATAGCATACCCATTGTTCAGGTGCTTTGACCAAAGTAGTGCTGCTGGCCGAACGTTAGACTGACAATCCAAAGGCCTTGATCTTGGGATTTGTTAAAGTTGTTGGATTTTGTGATTTGCAGTCCTTTGGAAAAGCAATCACAGCTCTCAGCTCCAAAGGTTTGGCTTCCAGTGATAAGCTCCTATTTCCTACTAAGCAAAGTACCTACAGTTTTTATGGAGATGGGCCATAGCTTGCAGAAAATCCTGTATTCAGTCCTTGCTATTTCCAGCCAATGGTTTCTAGTAGCAGATGATGGGAGAGATTTCTCCACCTGAGGGGGCTGATGTCTCAGGTCAGAGTGAGGCAGAGAGAAGTGATAAGCTCAGGCAGCAGCTGATAAGAGAGGGCGGCAAGGTGCTAGAAGAGAGAAATCAATGCCATGCCTCCATCCCTATGCTAGCCTGCTGCCCTCTGGTGCAATGGAAGACCTTGTCCTGTCAACAGTGTTGAAAGTAACATTCTACTGCCACTCTGATAAGCTTTTGTACATGGAATGTGATAGTGTGCCTACTGCTTTCTGCAGTGAAACATTTTGGATTGGCACTGTCAGCTGAGACAGTAAGGAACCACTGCTAGCCAGCATAGGCAACACTGCAGGGGAGACAGAATCTACTCCTCCCATTGATCTCTGAGGTCCAGCCATGTTCAAAAGAAGACGCTCAGGAAGGCTGAACAAGAGGCCTCTGAACTCAGGCTCAGCCCAGGCATAAGTTTTAAAAAGTATCATGTAACTCATTAATGTTACTGAATATTTTAATAGTATTCAGTTAGTAACATGTTCCTTTTTAGATATTTTACATCTTTTTTTTTTTTAAAAAACCTTTTAATACAGAAATGGCCAGAGGTTCCCCCATTTTATTTTGGGTTTTGAAGGAGGAAGTAAATGATGCTACACATTGCCTATGCTCTTTTGTAAAAATGCATCATTATGCTCTTGTTACCTCTGCAACATATTACTTCCAAGCTCTGTAGTTTTCAGTACCAAACCTGAAGCTTACTTGCAAATCCTTTCTCACACAAATCTATTTCAGTTTCCTCCCCAACCCACCATATTTTTATTTTTATTTTATTTTTAGCAGCATAATTTAGGACCGTGGAATGACAATGGAGGCTGGCGACTCTGAGGTCAGTGGAACAGGTGGACTTCAGGTTGAACTTTAAAGGAGCTCTCCAACTTGATCTCATAGAATAGGTCCAGCACTTTGAATAGCTCCTTTCAAAATTTATACTAAAGCCTGTAGTGTACAATTGGCCCTCTGTATCCATGGGCTTGGCATCCATGGATTCCACCATCCATGGCTTGAAAATATTCCCCACAAAATAAATTCCAAGACTCAAACCTTGATTTTGCCATTTTATATAAAGGGGCACCGTTTTACTATGCCACTGTATATAATGGGACTTGAGCATCCACGGATTTTATCCACAAGGGGTCCTGGAACCAAACCCCAGCGGATGCCAAGGACCCACTGTATTTACTGCTTAGCTGACATGGAAGCCACCAGTTGCCACTGTGGTAAGGATATTCTGTTTTCTCCATTGCTAAACCACTGGGAGCTAGGAATTCTTGTTTGTTTACTTGGTTATTAATTAAATCATCCCAAACTATCTTGGGCCTGATTTTGCTGTTCTGGACCCAGTAGATGAACTTCTTATGATAGTCAGTTCTTCTTTCTGTACAGGACAACAGTCAGATGTACTCCAAGAGGCCAGTGTGCCCATCATCGGTACCAGTGTCTGCAACAGTCCTGAGTACTACGGCAGTCAGATCAGACCACGGATGTTCTGTGCTGGCTTTGCTGCTGGGGGCACAGATGCCTGTCAGGTAGGCTGTACGTTGGCAATAGATATCATGGTAATGGGGAACAGTGATATAGTGATAACCTTGGAATGTCAGGTTCTTCATCATAACAGTCACCATGGCAGCTGTGTTTGATCTGTGTCGCCAAACCAATTCTTTCAGGTTTCATTTTCATCAGGAACGGGTCTTTTGTGAAACTAATTTGTCCAAATTTATGAATGCAGATGTTGGAGTGTGGAGCAGCAGATGATACCATCATCCCTGCTATTCAAAGGTTGTTGCTATGTGCCATTACGTCAGCTTTGACTTAGGGTGACCTCACACATGAGAGACCTCCAAGAGACCCTGTTATCAACAACCCTGAGCAGGTCTTGCAAAGTCAGGACAGCCATGGCTTCCTTGACTGAGTCTATCTACCTGTAATGTGATCCTTTCCTAGTGCCTTCAACTTGGCTGAGCATTATCATTTTTCCTAATAAGTCAAGTTGTCTCATGATACGTCCAAATAATCAAATCCTAATAAAAAAATTGAGAGCCAACATGGTGTAGTGGTCTGAGTGTTGGACTTAGGAGATTTTCAGACAGGCAAAAATCTCCCCTTGCCGCGCGAGCAGCCTCCCGAAACTGCTGCGCGGCAAGGGTCTTTTTCGGACCGCGCTGTGCCTGTGGCGAAACCGTCCGTGTCACTTCCGTGAAGCTTGGGACGGCTCCGCGCCATATTTCAATCACGGAGGCTGCCCGTGCTTGAAATATGACGCGGAGCCGTCCCAAGCTTCACGGAAGTGACACGGACGGTTTCGCCACAGGCACAGCGCGGTCCGAAAAAGACCCTTGCCGCGCAGCAGTTTCGGGAGGCTGCTCGCGCGGCAAGGGGAGATTTTTGCCTGTCTGAAAATCTCCTATGACTCTGGAGACTAGGGTTTGAATCCCTGCTCAGCCACGTAAACCCACTGGGTGATCTTTGGCAAATCACACTATCTCAGCCTTACAGTAAGGCAATGGCAAACTGCCTCTGAACAAACTTTGCCAAGAAAATGCCACAAAGGTTTGCCTTAGGGTTGTCATAATTTGGAATTGACTTGAAGACGCACAATGACAATTATGATCAAAAAGTCCTATTCTGGAATCCTGTTGGTTCACTTGGAGTAAGTGTGCTGGGCACAGGGGGTGTAAGAAAGTAAGACATGAGAGAAATAGGCTGTTCAGAGCTAGCAGTATGACTTCCCTTGCCATTGCTCTGTGACTCTAGAAAAAGTGCAGCTGCTAGAGCTGTGCACCAAAAGGATCCCAGCTCTGATGTTTTGACCCAGTGCACTCCACTATTACACTGACTGGGGAAGTAGAAGAATGTGGGGTATTGAAGATGGGCAAAGTGAGGTATGTGCTTCAGGTAAATAATTGGAGAACAGAGTGCAATGAGATAGGATACACCTCAAATTTCCTTTGCCTAGCAAACTCACAGTGATTCATAGTAAAAATACGCAGGGCTTTAGTCAAGCAAATACAGAATTTTAAAAATACTGTAAAGATTAATCTCTCAATAATTTTAGGTCCAAATCCAATTGCTAGTTGGAACTCGAGTAGATCCACTGAATCAATTGCTGGATAGAGTGTCAATGCACTTATGTAAATCCCACTGATTCAGGGGGTCTACTTTAGTTGGGACTGGCAGTTGGTTTTAGGCCTTTCAGTTTTAAAGTTAATTTTGAGCAAGAGCAAAAGGAACAACCAGTTTAGACTCTGTGGGTTTGCTTGAATTTTGTGCCGTTCAGAATGGATAGGTGGATCTTTAACACCTTCCATCCCAATATGAAGAGCAACAGAGTGTCTATTGCAGCTCTCTGATGCTGATTCTTAGAGTGGGACTAGAGAATAATACATTTCCCACATTATCTATTCTGCTGGGCTTAAAACACAAATAGCAGCCAAAGGTGTTGCTCTGATCTAGACTAGGATCAGAGGAGGCTGCATCAATAGGAGTATAGTGTCTATATCAAGGGAAGTAATAGTACTACTCTATTCTGCTTTCATCAGACCTCACCTGGAATACTGTGTCCAGTTCTGGGCACCACAGTTCAAGAAGGATATGGACAAGCTGGAATGTGTCCAGAGGAGTGCTACCAAAATGGTGGGAGGTCTGGAAGCCATGCCTTATGAGGAGCAGCTTAGGGAGCTGGGCATGTTTAGTCTGGAGAAGAGAAAGTTAAGAGTGGACATGATAGCCATGTTTAAATATATGAAGGGATGTCATATAGAGGATGGAGCAAGCTTGTTTTCTGTGGCTTCAGAGACTAGGACATGGAGCAATGGACTCAAACTGCAGGAAAAGAGATTTCACCTAAACATTAGGAGGAACTTCTTGATGGTAAGAGCTTTTCAGCAGTGGAATGCACTGCCTTGAAGTGTGGTGGAACCTCCTTCTTTCGAGGTTTTTAAACAGAGGCTGGATGGCCATCTGTCGGGAGTGCTTTGATTGGGGGTTGGACTAGATGGCCCTTGTGGTCTCTTCCAACTCTATGGTTGTATGAGGCAAAGGGCTGACCTTTCCCCATTGCCATATTCCTGTCAAAATTGCCTCTCCACAAGCTGCTGCTTGTCCTTGAAGGTACCACTACTACAATGTTCGAGTCTTTGGAAGTAGAATTTGAGCCACTGCCTGGGTTGGCTTGCTTTTCTTCTGATCTTGGACCTTCTGTAGATTAAATTCCTAGCTACTTACTCTACTACAGTTGGGCAGGTCTCAAAGAGCAGGTGGTATTAGGGAAGACTGAACCTTCTCCTTCCTTTCATGTGGCAGGGTGACAGTGGTGGACCTTTTGTGTGTGAGGATGGTATCTCCCGGACTTCACGTTGGCGGCTGTGTGGCATTGTGAGCTGGGGCACGGGATGTGCCCTGCCCAATAAGCCTGGTGTCTACACCAAGGTCAATGACTTCCATGGCTGGATCATCCACACCATGAAGGTAAAGGGCATGTCAGGGTGGCTTATTCCGAAGGGGGAGATGTACAACTCCTTTGTAGTTTGTAAATTCAATACGAAGCAATATGTCACCCTTACCATTAGCCAATATATGGTGGTATGGACGTTTGTGAACTTGAACTCATTTTGTCAGATGAGGAGAGTGGCTTTGATGGAATGACTGATTAGTCACTGTATCTCAGGGGAAGGAAGCTGAATTGGGGCAGGGGGAGTGAGGCCACGTTTTGGGCTAGTTTTCAATGAAAGACAGACATTTGATTGGGGGAGGGGAGTGACTGGTTCCGGACAGGTGGGAAAGCCAACATTGCATTTGCAGGGAGTTTATTGGCATTTTGGGGTGAAAAATCACCCTCCCAAATTCAATGATAGGCTCTTGGGGATTGCCAAGAAGTTTAGTGGGCTTCCAAAGTGGGGCATGGGCTGTACTTTCCCCACCCTTGATCTGTATACATCCCTGGCTTTCAAAATACGGTTGCCACAAGAATTTAGCAGTTTTGCTTTTTGGGAGTACAACTCCTAGAACTTCTAGCTAGCATGACCATTCATTACACTGGCTGGGGAATTCTGGGAGTTGTAGTCCAAAATATAATTTTCCAAGCTCTTGCCAGATATTGCTGGACTTCAGCTCATGAGACTCTGAGCATGGATTTTGCTGGCTGGTTTTGTTCAGAGCTGAAGTTCTGCAAAATCTGGGGGCTGAAGTTTGCGATCACTAATATAGACTTGATCCTCTCAAACGATCTGATGTGGGGGTTTGGCAGTTCCCCCCTCCCCCTAATATGCCAGGGACTGGTATCATAATTGTGCCCATCTGCTACAATTATATCTTTCTTTCTTTGAAACTCAACAGACTGGCCTTCAGTGGCTCATGGACTGGCACCAGTCCATGGACCACCAGTTTGAGTTGCACTGATCTAGATGGTCAAAGTTTCCTACCCATGAAAGGCTGCCACTATCCTGTTACAAAACAGGTGCATTTGATTCTCTTTTCCACATGGATTGTTCAGGATGCAGAAGGAGGATGCCTAGATAAAGCTGAGAAGTTCCACTCCACAAATCAGTGATCCTATGACAACAGTGACTGCTTGTTCTGTCCTGAAATCAATCCATTTGATGGGAAAAGGGGTGACCTAGCATTAGTGAGCAGTCCTTGATGGCTCAGTTTTGCTGCCGTTTTAACTTCCCGTAGTATCCTTGACAGCATCACTGAAAGGCACTATGGGGAATTTAAAAAGCTCCTGGGAGATGTACTCTGAAAAAGTCATTTTTCTAAGCTCTGGTCCAATTTCAAAGCTTTCTGGTAAGCTAATAACCAGTGCATTGTAGGGGAAGAGCATGATAGTAACTCTCTTTCTCAGTGCCACTCTCTTCCACCCTCACAAGCAGAATTCTCTGGCCAAGAAGAGGATTTTCAGGCTACCCATTTCTTGTTTTCTTCCTGCAGTCTCACTCCCACACCAGCGGGATGGTGATCCAGTACTGAAGCCACAGAAAGTGTGACAGTGAGCTACCACTGCTCCAGCCTCCTTCCCTTCCAGTGAAATGCTGCTGCTTTAAAAGGGAGGGAAAAGCCCGCACCAAACCAGAAAAGGGGACATTTTAAAGGGAACAAATACAGCCACTAGTTGGACTATGTACTTTGGACTGGCTCAGTGTTACGGGAATGGACCAAGGGAGTCCTTGCCAATTGGCAGTCATGGTGCCTTCCAGCCTTTTAAGTCTGTCTCACTCTGCCAATCAGAAATCTCTGCTGCTGTTTCAGCTTCTCAGGAATGGTGGATCTGGTCCTTTCACTGCCCAGCCATGAATGAATTCCCACCCAGCTTCTCAGGGCACTTGGGCTGGCTCATATGTGGTAGCTGTGGGCACGAAGGTTGGTGTAGCTCATGCTCAGATCACATGCAGTTTTTGTCCACACTGATAGGAGCGCTTGGATTTGAGGGTCCTGAAAAATATGGTTATAAAAAATATGGCATCGCAGCTCATATTTTGAAAGTGAAGATGCAAATCTGAAGCTTTCCCATATTTTGGATTTATGCATCCATCCCCTGCAAATCTGGACAATTCTTCTGGGGAAAGAAGGAAACCCACACAAAAGCTTTTCTCATCACTCAAAGACTTGTTTTCAGAGTTTTTAATTATTAGCGTGCATTGTACAAATTGCTCTAGGTGATTGGCCTTAAATAGGGAGTTGGGGAGTAGAGCTGTGTCAGAGCCCACTGGTGGGTTGCACCCTAAGCCGAGGTAGGCTGCTGCTGGTGACCTCACCATCATTTCCTCTCTGCATCCCTTTTTGTTTAGTTTTTTTTTTTTTAAAAAGAGAGAATAGAGACAAGTGTTTTATATCATGAGTAATGCACTAAATGGAGGGATTCAAGATCCTTGGGGGTAATAGTTGGAAAGGGGAACAGTGAAGTCTGTTATTTGCACTTGTTGTGGAATAGATCTAGAACATCATGTGTTGTATATGTTGGAGGGGAGCATACACTAGCAAATGAAAGTGGAGCTAATGTTGGCTCCGTGCTTCAAAGAGTCCTGCTTTAGGCTGTGGTGGTCCGAAAGACAACAGCCAGTGGAGATTATTCCTATAAGTAGGATCCAGAGATTGCAAACTCCACGTTTTTGGACTACAACTCCCAAAAGCCCCCAGTCATCCCACAATCCCTTAGTCATTCTAGAATTGGGAGTTCTTGGGCAAAAGCGTTAAGATTTCCAAGTTCTATTAGGATCCTCTTTTCAGTCTCCCTTCTCTGAATAGGAAGAAGGCAGGAAGGAGAAATGATTCTTTATATGTTCTTTATATGTGCCAGTTTCATCTCGCCTCTAGAGTAGCCTCATTTTAATTTTAAGTTTATGGGAAGAGGGGCTCGTCTTGAGTCTTTTAGCCATCCAATGGAGCCCTCAGAAGTTGTGCTTGTGTGTTGCTGTGAGGACTTGTGTTGTCTTCAAGTCAGACAGAGACAGCAACAACCTCAAATCTGACTGCTTGCCTCGACAGGAGCCACAATCTAAGACTAAAGGTGGGGAATATGTGTTTCACTTGACTGTGTGTGGACTTATTTTCTCACCAGCCATAGCCAGCAAAGGCAATCCGGGGAGATGAAGTTTAGACAATATTGGGAGGGCCATGGGTTCTACATCCCTGTTCTAGATGTAGGAAAAAAAAGCAGAGCAGCACATAGCCTAATAAAAAGGGGGAAAGCCACTATTCCCATTGCTGTTGGCCATGATTTTCTAAGGATGTCCAGGGAATGTGACCTCTATATTTGTAGCAAGAATCATATAAACTTGAGGATAGGAAGAATCTTGAACTGCTTCAGTTTTATACCAGACATGCCAATAAGAATTATGTTGTGATTATACACACTTGATACACAAAGAGTTAATGGTAATATCTTGATATGCCAGTGAATAAACCCAGGGCTGGCTCCAGGGTTGAGGGTACTCTGAACAAATTGATTTCTGGTGGGTCTCCTCTTCTCTCATTGGCATTTTCCTTTGGGGTTTATATGCTAGCAACGGGCACCAGTGCTGCAAGTAGCCCCAAGTGACCAGCTCTAGCCACCAGTTAAATTTTTCATCATGCCACAGGGTAGGAGTACATTGAGGTACCATGGGAAATTAACATGGCACCTGCCCCTAGTCATAAAGCACCATTTATAGTGGAATGGTAGGCTGGATTTTAAAAAAAATGTGAGGACAGGGCTAGTATAAACAGATGTTGCTGCCAGTCCTGAATATATGGGCAACCATTAAGACTCTTCTAAAGCAGCTGTACCTTCCCAGCATATCTACATTCATTTGCACAAACTTTCTCTTATCAAGTCACTGAAAAAGTCATGAGCTCCTGGCTGGGCTAATCAGGTACGTTTGATGTCTTTCTGACCAAGCAAAATGTTTTTCTCCCCCCAGGGCGAGAAAGCACACCAGAACATTCTTTTATTCTGTCATCTTGCTGTGTAAATAGA
Organism: Gambelia wislizenii; assembly: GCA_030847615.1. Lineage (NCBI taxonomy): Eukaryota > Metazoa > Chordata > Lepidosauria > Squamata > Crotaphytidae > Gambelia > Gambelia wislizenii. The sequence goes on along the minus strand of JAUMIR010000010.1, from coordinate 27,125,398 downwards.
TTACTGTATTGGCTCTCTCTTCTGTCCTATGTGACCGTGGATCAGTGCACTCAGATTGTATATATTTGCATAATTATGATGATTTCAATAAATTAAACTTGTTTTGATTATCGATGGCTTTTTCAAGGATAGCCACTATCGCTCTGGTAGAAGAGAGGACATGCTTCATTTGAAGAAAACAGCCACAGAGCATGCCCTATGCCATCTTGATTTTAGAAATTACGTTGGGTCAGGCCTGCTTAGTACTTGGATGGGAGCCCATCAGGAAATACTTGGATGGTAGCACCTTTAAACCCTGGAGAGCTGATGCCAGCCAGAGTTAACAATATTGGGCTAGACTGAACTTAGCATAAGGTGGCTTTCTAAAAGAACATTGACTGGAATAAGTGTTGGTGACAAACACTAATATAACCAGGGTTACATGAGCATTAAGTGCTTTGATTTTCACATGGAGCCATTCAGTACCTCTTTGTGAAATGCTTCCTTCCCTCACAAGGCAGCACTACAGTGCATCCACCTGCTCCCAGACTCCATGGTTCTTAATGTATGGCCTGCAGACCCCCAGGGGGCCACAATGTCCTCACAAGGGGTCTGCGAAGGATTGAAGGCTGCTCAGCCCACGTGACAGGAGCCAAGGCAAAGGCTGACTGGTTTAGCCTGTGCATTGCTATTCAATCCCCTCCAGCCACAAACTTGCAGGAAGAAGCAAGAGAAAAGTCTTCCCTACCTCCCCGGTGTTTCTGAGTGAAGGTTTATTGGATGGTGTATTATTATTATTAGGTATTATTATTAGCTATTATTGTTATTATTGTTAGGGTTTTAAATCTTGAGTTAAGTCTTGAGGGTCTGCAGCAACACAAGATATGTAAAGGGAGTCCCTAGTAAAGAAAAGGTTAAAAGCCACTGCTCTGGGCCGTTTAGTGGCTGGAGGACAATAAGAGGGTTGGGCAACATCTGGATGAAATTCTGAAGCTTGAAGAAAAGAGTAGCTGTTGACCACCTAGATCTCTAGAGTACTGAGGTGTGATGGCTAGTCCTTTCTCCCAGCTGTAGAGGTGCACCTGGATGCTGCTTGGTTGCACCCCACCCTCCCCTGGCCACTAAATGGCTAAGGGAGTGAGTGTATGCAGAAAGCGAGATGCTGCCTTGTCTGGGAGGTGGGAAGGGGGAAATAAAAGAAGCCCCATAAGAACACTTGCAGAGTATTATGCTCCGTAGGCATCATACAGGATAACAGGTAATGATTTTCATATTTGTATGTGCCAGCATGGTGTAGTGGTTTGAGCATTGGACGACAGGAGAACAGGATTTAAAATGGAAACCCAGTGGCTACTCAGGTAAGTCACATTCAGCCAAAGAGGAGGGTAATGACAAGCCTCCACTGAAGAAATCTGGCCAAGAAAACTAGGATTGCCATAAGTTAGAGTTGCATGAAGACACATAATAACAACAATGTGCTAACTTACATGTATAGAGGAAAATTTGGAAAGAATTGCTATTACATAAATAGAAATACAATACATCTCACCCATGTAGGGAAGACTGTGCCCAACCTGAGCAGGTACTTCTTAGTCTCTTGGCCAGGTGCTAAGTACTGAGGAACCCAGCTCTTCCAAGCTCATATTATTCTTTTAAATTGCACTTGGACTGGACAGGCCTTCTAATATACAATTTCCTCTGACAGAGTCTATCCCTTCACAGTCTTTCAAACTGGAGCACTGTTTGATATAATGCAGGATACATGGTTCCTGGTATTCTCAGAGCCTCCCACGGTTTGCATCGGGAAGCCTGCTGGCCTGTACATTAATTCTGGTGAGCTACTTGGAGTCCCAGAATGAAGGGATGAATTTCATTGCCTGTGGTGAAATATGTCTTTTTGAATAACTTTAGAAATGCAAGAGTCCCTGCTGCTTTGACCTGTGAGAAATGGATCAGTGTGTGATAAGACAAGAGCTTTCGTCGGAGAATGGCCTGGGTACTGTAGCAGGATATAATGGCTGCACAATGTTTTGTGGAACACTCACCACCTGAGCTGGTCTATTATGTCACAAGCTGGAAGTTGGAGGAAGATGAGGGGGACAGAAGGGCCTTTGAATGCTCAGGCAAAATATGCTGGTGAACATGTCTCCTGATAGAGACCAACAGCACCATCTAGAGAATTTGGCATCTCTGCAAAGACAACATCTGTGGACCAACAACCTCGTTTTGTGTCCAGTCCCTTCTACCACTTTGTTCACAGTAGCCAGCTACTCTGAATTGACTGTTGTGTCATGGAAGCCCAAACCCATTTGGAAGGTGGAATCATCTGTCTTAAAACATTTCTGAATGGCTTCCTTGACCACTTACATCACAGATTGGGTTAGTTTGAGATCAGCCCAAATCATGCAGTCATATAACCCCCACCACAACAATATCAAACTCTTTCAAATATAAAGGGATTTGCAATTTTTTGGGGGTAAATTTTTCAGAAACATACTGAAATGAAATTCTTCCCATTTGCACTAGCTCCGTTAAATAGATACAACAGTTGTTTCCATCATGGAGAGAATCATGCTATAACTGACTGTCTTACAAATATTGAGGAAGAGGACCTTCATTAGGAAAAGAAGTGACGACTCTAATTCAGCATCAGAAAACTAACTGCTTAAGCAGGGACTTAAACACAGGTTTTCAAGAGCAAAACCTTCAAAGCCCTGGGTCTGGATGGATTAACAGATCAGGTTTGCTTCCTCCCACATTTTGAATTTTCTTAATCACAAATGCTTTCCACTGTATAGGTTTTGATAAATTCTCATGAAAAGCAAACCTAAATGAAATTCTTATACATCCTGGCCTTAAAAGGTTGTTGTGAAGATGACTGAGATCATAAGCCCCTTTTACAATACATAATTATAACACTATGATGCCACTTTAACTCCTATGCATCCTGTGGGATCCCTAGGTTTGTAGTTTGGTGAGGCACTAGAGGTCTCTGGATGAGAATTCTAAATATGAGTATCTTGAACCCCTTGATCTACCAATGTACAGGTTTTGTTTCTTCCACCCGCACATTTCTTTCCTTTTTCATCCACCATCCTGACATTTTTCTAAGTTGTCCTTATGTCATATCCACTTCCCTCTATTTCTTCTTTACACATGCATAGCCACTACTTGGCATTTATTAGCATCATCCCAAGGGCTCAGGGGGCTGAGTCTGAGTGACAACTGATGCTCATGTGATAAAATTTTACAGTGATCTCATGGAAGCATCCAGGCTGAAAATTGTACCAGAACGGGTGAGGGTAGGTCCAATGTTAGGTTTGAGGGGCCCTTGGCATACAGCCTTCTGGTAGACCCACTGCCACCTCACCTATGGACTTATTTACACCAGTGTTCCTGTGATCAGCATCTGGTGTGGCCACCAACCATTGAAGAAAAGAGGACAGGAGAGGCCACAGATATGCATAAAAGTTGCATTGTGCTAATTTATGGATATAATGTAAATAGAAATAAAGTCCATCTTACTATGATGGAAAAGAGCATGCTCGAGTGACCTGTGTGTGTTTGCTGTCTAGAAGCTCTCTCACACTATCCATGTATAGCCTTATATCCAACTTATATGGCAACATATCCTGGAATCCTGGGGTTTGTAGTTTGTTAAGACATTAGAGTCCTATGGCTGAAAACTGTCACATTGAAGAGGGAGCAAACTTGTTTTCTGCTGCTCCAGAGACTAGGACATGGAACAATGGACTCAAACTATGGGCAAAGAGATTCCATCTAAACATTAGGAAGAACTTCCTGATGGTAAGAGCTGTTCAACTGTGGAATGCACTGCCTCAGAGTGTGGTGGAGTCCCCTTCTTTGGAGATTTTTAATGGACAAATGGATGGCCATCTGTCCGGAATGCTTTGATTGTGTATTCCTGCAAGGCAGGGGCCAGACTAGGTGGCCCTTGTGGTCTCTTCCAACTCTATGATTCTATGTTTCAGACTCTAAAACTGCCTAAACTGCCAGTGCCGTGATTCCTTAGTATGGAATCATAGCACTAAAACTGCATAGTATGCAAGGGCCCATGTATATGAAGTCATTTGGGCATGATAAAATCTATCTTTAGCATATTGGCATATTCCAGTGTGGGGTAAAGATTAATCTCAGTTGTCCTTGGTGCTGCAAGGGAAACCAACAAAAGACAAGGCAGACATTACAGGCAGCTAACCACAGAGGGAGACAGCCTGGATTCTGCAGTGAGTACACAGGGTCAGTCTCAGCAGCTGAGGAATGGCATGAAAATTAAATCTGGGGCTGAAGTTTGTGAAGTGGCGTTTGTTTAGGAGGGATTCCTCCAATCTCAAGTGAAAAAAGCCCCAAACACTCCTCTCTTTTCAGTCTCACTTTCTCTTACATTCAAATTGTTTCACTCTGAGCACTTTATATTAAATATGTGAAGCAATCTGCAAATGTTGGCAATTTCTTATCAAAGACAAACTAAATGAAATTCTTGGCCAAATTCAACAGGTCTTTTCAGCATAGAGAGGCCAATGTGATATAAAGCAGGAAGAGAGAGAAACTGAGACGTTTTAGAAGCAGACGAAAAAGTGGAAGGAGATAGGATTAATCAGTACTGTCCCTGCCATATTAGGATAATTGAAGGGTATATAGTACCAATGTGGAGTCAGTGTGGTATAGTGGTTTGAGTGTGGAACTTTGGAGATCAGGGTTCAAATCTTTGCCTAGCTGTGGAAACCCACTGGGTGGCTTTGGATAAGTCTCACACTCTCAGCCTCAGAAGAAGGCAAAGGTTTGCCTTAGGGTCACCGTAAGTCAAAAATGACTTGAACGCGTACTGCAACAACTATACAATATACAGGATTTGGGCCATCTTGTTCAGCCTATATAAAATAAAAAGCTTTCCTTAAAAAAAACACCCCTATTTATTATAAAAAATATTTACTATAAAAGGAAAAGCTTCCCAAGACTGCAATTGCTAATTGCACACTGCAATTTGTACAGTCCTCTCATCATCAAAGAGCTCTAAAGCCTCTTAACATTTGTGAAGTCGAAGGCTTTCACGGCCGGCATCCATAGATTTTTCTTTGGGTTTTTTCCAGGCTGTGAGATGATGTTCTGGAATAGTTTCTTTCTGATGTTTCGCCTACATCTGTGGCTAAACCCAGCACTTACAAAGGAATTCTTCCCAGGGACAGGAGGATTTCCAGCAGCAGGTAAAGTCCCATCAACCAACCATTAGCCAAGCAGACACTAACAAGCCTTGTATTTCTATACTTTCAATTACACAAATTTACATATACTCCCCAACAGGGGGTCACAGCATATATAAACCCCAGACACACTCCTACCCAACCATCCTCTGAAGATGCCAGCCACAGATGCAGGCGAAATGTCAGAAAGAAACTATTCCAGAACATAGTCTCACAGCTCGGAAAAAAAAGCAAGGAAAACCTCTTAACATTTGCTTCTCTCTTAACCTCTATACTTTTAAAATGTTGTCTGTGGTATATTTCTGCTACCAGCGAATCTTTTTCACTCCTGAGCATTATTCAGTAGCATGCCTCAGCTACATACATAATGAATCTCAACTGTTGGATGGTGATACTGTAATTGACACTTTCTCTGATTCAGGTAGGAGACAAAAGCAGATAGAATAGGAGTCAAGGACAGAGGTTATGAAAGGGTATAAAGGAATGTTTGAAGTTGCATTGTTGGAACAGATGGTGGCAGTGTTGCCCAGGCCAGGCAACAACTGTATATGTTCTATTTAAGATGCAATAGAAATTTGCCCTAACATAGGCTTGTAACACAAATTTATGCAGTTTGTGATCTTTGAGGTTATGAACACAAACATGGACATATCTTTGTTTCCCATCACAAGGTTGGCAACAGCAAGGGCCAGATTCTCCCCTCCTTTTTTTTCAATTTATAAAAATACATAAATGCACATAATTAAGAATATGCATATTTGAATAATGTTCACAAGCGCACTTTAGTCAACTGGGAAAATATACATAACAATGCATATATTAATAAAAATTTGTGTATCAGGACAAGTGAGTACCAAAATATTGTAAAATGAGTACCCGGCTTGTGGGGGCAATTAGCTAAAACACATTGGAAACTGCTTAATGCAGTGTAGATGTGTAAACTGGTATTGCTTAAAACAATTTGTAAGCTGCTCTGATAGCCTTGTGGCTGAAGAGTGGGGTATAAATAAATAAATAAATAAACTTTCCTCCTAAATAGCATGGCTCCCCACAGTGCTGTTTGGTAGCTCCCATGTCAGAAAGTGTGTTTTAGTCTGCTCTGTGTTATAGTCAAAATGTTAAAGGAACTATCCAAGGTTCTGAACCCATCTCCATAGAATCATAGAATCATAGAGTTGGAAGAGACCTCAAGGGCCATCCAATCCAACCCCCTGTCATGCAGGAATACACAACCAAACCATTCCTGTCAGATGGCCATCCAGCCTCTGATTTAAAACCTCCAAAGAAGGTGATACCACCACACTCTGAGGCAGTGTATCCCACTGCCTAACAGCTCTTACTGTCAGGAAATTCTTCCTAATGTTTAGGTGGAATCTCTTTTTCTGTAATTTGAACCCATTGCTCTGTGTCCTAGTCTCTGGAGCAGCAGAAAACAAGCCTGCTCCCTCCTCAGTATGACAACCCTTCAAATATTTCAACATGGCTATCATAGCACCTCTTAACCTTCCCTTCTCCAGGCTAAACATACCCACCTCCCTAAGCCGCTCCTCATAGGTCATGGCATCCATACCTCCCACCATTTTGGTTGCCCTCCTCTGGACACACTCCAGCTTGTCCATATCCTTCTTGAATTGTGGTGCCCAGAACTGGACACAGTATTCCAAGTAAGGTCTGACTAAAGCAGAATATAGTAGCACGATTACATCACTTGGTCTAGACACTATACTCCTATTAATGTAGCCTAGAATCGCATTGGCTTTTTTAGCTGCTGCATCACACTGCTGATAATACTATAATAGGATAATACCATAATAGGACATATCTTTTAAAAGATTGGACACAAACCTAGAACAGATTCACTGCCCCTAATTTTTGTGTTCTTCATGAATAATGTTTGTCATCTTGATCACCTTCTGTTGTTGCTTTGCTTGGCCCAGTTTTCATCTGTGAAATGTTAGAGGGTATCTTGGTTAATGGAATAACATACACATCTCTTGTATCTGATGGACTGTAGTCTACAGAAGCTTATGCTACTAATTTCTTTTCCCCCCAGTTAAGACTTTATCAGATGTCCCCATTTAAACGTTCTTTTGCTGACATAAAAAAAATCAATTTTTATGTCAGCAAAAGAATGTTCCCCCAGCATATACCTTCTAATCCTGGCAAAGGCAGCTCCATCAATAAAGAGAAAATGAATGGAGCTCTGTTCACTTCCTTTTTTGAAATTGCATGAGAAATTCAAAAATAAAAATACATGTCAAAAAGTCACACCAAGCACACGTGCACACACACAAAAGCTCCAAGTAACCTGGGGAGGGTCAAAAAAAAGTTTGTCATTTGCCTGAATATCCCGATCTGACCTGGAAGTGTTTGTGCTGGTCCAGCCATTGTCAGGGTAAGTATGAGTTTTAAAGGGACAGAGGCTTCGCATGCTGGCAATGCCAACAAAAAAGCGGTAGGGGGATCTATTGACAGCTTAAGCAGTCAATTAAAAAGTACGGGTTTGGGGCTCTTCATAACTTTGAAAGGGTGATGTTGTTTGATCTGCACACCCTTTTGTGGTTATGTGGTGTCGTGATGATGCTGTATTTTCTGTGTCTGATAAAGTCCTGAGTCTTTAAGATGCTACCACATTCCCTTTTGGCTTTTTAAGTGATGAAGAGTGCACCCGTCTAAGGGCTCCTTGGAGATAGACTGCCTGTTGAGTGTTTCTTTGTGGATGACAACTCACTGTCTTAAGCTGAATGTGATTAAATTATAGCCTTTCTTTCATGCCTTCCACTGTGTTTACAAGCTTGCACATTGGCTCCTCTCTGGGTTTCCAGGAACCTTGGAGTCCTGCTGGATGACTGTTTATCTCAGTGCCCCTTATTGGGGCCACTCAAAGGCATGTAATTTCTATCTTTCCAACATCTGTAGGATCTGTAGGTTTTTGACTATTGAGACTGCCCATCTGTTTGTCCAGACCTTGGTTATCTCATGTCTGGATTATTGTAATTGTCTACTGGAGGATTTTTGCCTTCCTGCTTTCTTCATCCTCTGGTTTTAGTTCAGAACAGTGCTGTCTGGGATGTTTTAAATCTCCCCAAATATTCATATGTTCTTCTCCTTATAGATCCCTTCACTTGGTACCAGTTCAGGCCAGAGCTCATTTTAAACTTTTGGTATGTAAGGCTTTGAGCAATAACCTCCTGCTGTATCTGGCAGTTTGGCTAACATGGTAAGTATCATCTAGAAATTTAAGATCTGCAAGCAAAGGATTATTGGCTGTTCCATCAATGCGTATGGCTCTGTCAAGGCTGTGAGCCTTCCAAAGACCTGACTCCACATTTGTGGAACTGTCTTTCTGCTGAATCAGACCATTGATCCATCTTTCTCAAAACTTGTCTACCCCAGCAGTATGGAACTTATGGACCTCCAGATACTGCTGGACTGTAATGTTCAGTGCCCAGATCCAACATAATGAATGGTGAAGGATGAGGGGAGTTGCAGTACAAGATCTGATTGATTACAAGCTGCCTAGTTGTGGTCTACATTGACTGGAAGCTCCAGGGTTTCACACAGAGGTTTCTTCTAGTGTTACTTGGAGATGCCATAGATTAAACCTGGGATAATCTGCATGCAAATCCTGAGTCCTGCTGCTGAGTTAGGCCTTGCAAAGAGGCTCATTTCACAAGGATTGATTCTGTCCATTATACAAATCTTTCAATATATTTTCCTCTTCTTTTTCTTGGATCACTGGACCCTAAATATCACTGCTGAGAAGCAAATGGCCATCTGTCACTTTTGCTGGAGTCACAGGATTCTTCCATGGAGCAAGGGGTTGGACATAATGATTTTTGAGGTCTCTTCCAGTTCTTAAATTCTAGGCTTTTTATTTATTGGGAAATGGGAGAAGGGTTTTAGGTGAAACCCACCACTTGGATTGAGGCCTGGAAAGAAATTGGAGCAGGGGGAGAGAGAAATTGCTGATGTTTTTAAATTAATGTGATGGATTTTTATCACCTGACATCCCTTGGCATGCTCTTGAGTACTAATTGAAGGACACACTGTCATTTGGTAGAAAAAGGTATGACAGGATGGAAGCAAGAATGCTAGTACTATAGTCCATCAGCAGCACTTTGCATCTTGTACAGGGATGGGGTAGTCAAAGTGGTGAGGCACCTTCAGCTTAACTGCTACTGAAAATGGTTTCAATAAATAAATAAATACATGGAAAGCATTCCAGACTGGGACAAGGCTTAAACTCAGCTAACTTGCTTTTGGCAGAGGGTTGAGGGGTGGGCAAAAAGAGCAAGTGCTAGAAGCTGCTGTTACACATATTTTTGATACTGTGTGAGTCCCTTGAGGAGTCGCTATATATTCCTACTGTTACCCTAAGTGGTGGTGGTGAGTACTTTAGAGCCTCACCCATGAATCCAAGATCTGTATTATTATCTGGGGGAATTATTAGCTCAAATGAAAGCCTGCATGAGAAGGGTAACTCCAGGGATATTTTCACCTATGTATACCAATACTAACTGTAGAGAGCACTCCAGTTAAAGTAAAATAAAGTATTCTTATTGGAAATAATGCAAGAGTTATGCTAGCATATCAAATGTACACTTTTAAGAACCATACAAGGCTATAGGTAAGAAAGGCGGGGAGGTTGGACAGAGAGACATCTGGAAAGATGGGGTTATAGTTACCAGTCTTGAAGAGAAGAGTTCTGTGCAGTGAAGATGCTCAGACTAGCATCTGAGGGTGGCACAGAGAATCTGGCAGAGTGTCAGTGTCCTTCTGTGGCACATTTTTCTATTGCTGGGGGACTATATTTATACCCTATTTTATATCCTGAAGGGGTACTCTGATTAAGAAAAAGCCTGGATGGCTTTCCCATGGAATAGACAAAGGAAACCGAAACTCAACTGATTGCATTGACGTCTGGGAGATAGGAATTGATGGGTTTATGACATCCTCACAAAGCTGAATAGGAGGGGGTCTAGGAGATATTTCTGTAGGACTAGATTTGGGAATGGTCACTTAACTGTTTGATTGAATTAATCATTGTTGAGGTGCCCAGGGCTGGAAGAAAGGATTGGCACGTACTTCCTTAGTGACTGTGTTTACTAAGGGGTTTCTGCACAATACTAATTTGGGCATTCTTGCCATAATATTTCTAAGACACACCCCAGCTGACCTTTGATTTGCCCCAGCCAACCTGACCCTGAAAAGTTTCCAATATTTCCAATTATGAGATATCATGGGGAGGGGGTAGTAGGGCATACTAACACTCTGTGTGCACATGTGTTTTTATTACTAGAACGAAGTGGCAAATATTGCCAAGATGCTATAGTCCCCTGTTTGCATTTCCCTCAGAACATGCACAATGAGTTCGTGAATGCCCCCATACAGTGTCGGGAAGCCAACTCAATAGCTGATAAGGAGCCCGGCTTGGCAACAACCCAGATGAAAAGCACAGTACCTGGTGTTGTCAGTAGCAGTCCTATAGGGTCAGAAGTACACACAGAGAGAGTGAAGCAGGAAGAGGCAGTCCAAGGTCAAAAGGGTTCCGGCAGGTGGGTCAACGAAGGCAATCCAAGGTCAAGATATCCAAAGTCTCAAGATAGCAAGGTTCAGGAGAGTCACAGGCAGAGGCTTCCTCCAGGAAACACAGACTGCTTGCAACAAGGAACTCAGCATCCCCCAGCTGCTTATGTTGGCCCAGCTCCCACTCCCAGCTGCGGGGTGATTGATGAGCTTCTGTCTCTTAACCTCTGGGAACGACGAAGCCACACCTTCTCTGCTCTCCTTTGGCTAAAGGTAGGTACCTGCTCTTCTACCTCTTGCTCTTGCTCCACTATGTCTCCCAGGCTTGGACCCTGTGCTGGGGGAGGGCTGGGCTGCTGAGCCCTGGGTTCTTCAGGGCTACACTCAGACTCAGCCAGCTCTTCTGCTACTGGCTCAGCCTCCTCGCCTTCTGAGTCCTCAGAGTCCTGACTGACCATGACATACAGGACACGCTTTAACAGAAGAGAGAGGGACTGAAGATAAGCAGCAATTATTGACAGGCATTATTACATTACAGAGGCTGAATCTGGAAATGAACAGGGAACATTATAGGACCATAGAAAAGGGGAATGGACTATTTGCTTTGGGAATCACTATTGCTAGAAGCCTTGGTTTCAAAAGGATCACTTGTACAACACAGTGCATCTCCCTCTGTTCAAAAAATGTACATATTTTTTGGAAGACTTCTCTACAATTTCTGAAAACATGTCCTGCACTTCTTGAGACTTAGTGAGAGCCATGCTCTCACACACATCCTCACTGCATTTTAGAGTCTAGAATATTCCTGTAACTGGCTGTTCAACCTAGGGCTCATCTACCTCGGCCAGAATATGCCAGCTCCCCACTTCTGCTTGTGGATCTGGCCTGTTCCTCCCCTGCTACCTGCACAAACTGGGCCAGAGTCCCGATGAGCACACTGGCCCGTCCCTGCAGCCGCCACCACTGTCCTTCACATTGCACTCTCTGATATCAGGAAGTTGGCTCACAGCATGTGGGCAAGGCCTCCTGCATGTAACCAACCTTGGTCGCATGCTGTGATCCCCCTTCCTGGCTATGGAAGAGTGAGGTAGAGGGCAGCTGCAGCAATGCAGTCACACAGGCCCAATCTGGATTTTGTCAGCTGGAATGGATTTTACTGGGTATTTTTAAAAAATGCTGCAAGGGGCCCTACCCTGTCTCTCCACCTGTCTTAGCCTCCTCCCCCATTTGCCCCAGGGGTCTTGAGGACTGTCCAGGGGTAAAATGGAGCAAAAGCCCTGTGTCATCAGGATCGCAGGACTCCAAGATGGGGGAAAGATGGGGTAAATTGCCCAGGTAGATAAACCATCAGTCTCTCCAGCTTTTCCTTTCTTTGGGAGGACAGAGGTGCGGATGTTGCACTACCTATCATGGAACCCCCTCCCCCACAGTCTACTGCTTCCTGTGTGATGGAAGACTCTCCTATCCCCAGTGGGCTCTGTATAGAGAAGGGAAAGGGAAATGGAATGTGCCTCAGGCAAGAGAATGGAGATTTTCAGAGGGGAATTTGTCAGAGGAGACCCTCTCACAGTCTCCTCTCCTGTCCCTGTAATGACCTTGTTCACATGTCCTTCCCTTGGCAGGGCAGCCCAGGAGTGAAAGAGTCCGGAGCCCCTTTCCCTTCCTGGATTGAGATCCCAGCTGGTCTCATAAGAAGACAAGAGTGCAGGAAATTCAAAAATAAAAAGTAAAAGAAACATGAAAAAGTGACAGCAAGCACATGAACAAAGTTAAAAATTAACAAGTAACCTGGGGAGGGCACAAAAAAAAAGCGTGTCACTTACCTTGATGCCCTGATCTCACTTGGAAGTGTTCTGGCACGGCCCTCCCATTGAAGCTGGCATCTCACCAGCATAATGGGGCAACTTTTCAAAAGCTTGTCATTCCGTTACAGAAATGGAATGGGGGATCACAGGAGCATGACAACACAGGGACAACATCGTCTGAAAGGGAAGCCCTTTAGCAATCTGCTGGCATTGGTATCACACCATATTTAGCCTGTCTGATAATCTCCAATGTCTTGGGCCAGCCCGAGGCCTCAGTCACATGTTGCAGGGGCCCATGCCTGACTTCTGAGACAGTGAGGAAAATGGTGGTAGTGGTTGCAGTGATGGGCTGGCATACCTGCCAGGAGTTCCTCCCATTCCATGGAGGGAATGGGGGAACAACAAGTCAGATCCGTGTCAAGGATACGCTGGTGGGGAGTCAGTGTATCCTGGCTTGTGTAGATAAGCACTGAATCTCCACAAATAACAATAGCAATAGCACTTACATTTCCATACCACTTTATAGTGCTAAGCACTCTAAGCAGTTTACAATGTGTTAGCTAAAAGCCACAACATTGTGAGTTTGATCCTACAGGGTTCCCAGTTTGATTCTAAATGAATTTAAATCTCCAGGACTAAATGAACTACATCCAAGAATATTAAAAGAACTGGCAAATGTGATCTCAGAGCCATTGGCAATAATCTTTGAGAACTCTTGGAGAACAGGAGAAGTCCCAGCAGACTGGAGGAGGGCAAACATTGTCCCCATCTTCAAAAAGGGGAAAAAAGAGGATCCCAACAATTATCATCCAGTTAGTCTGACATCAATACCAGGGAAGATTCTAGAGCAGATCATTAAACAGAGAGTCTGTGAACATTTAGAAGGCAATGCCATAATCACAAAAAGTCAACATGGGTTTCAGAGAAACAAGTGATGCCAGACTAATCTGATCTCTTTTTTTGATAAAGTTACCAGCTTGGTAGATGAAGGGAACGCTGTGGACATCGCATACCTTGATTTCAGTAAGGCCTTTGACAAGGTTCCCCATGACATTCTTTCAAACAAGCTTGTAAAATGTGGGCTAGACAAGTTAACAGTTCAATGGATTTGTAACTGGTTGACCGGCCAAACCCAAAGGGTGCTCAGCAGTGGCTCCTCTTCGTCTTGGAAAGATGTGACCAGTGGGGTGCCACAGTGTTCTGTCCTGGGCCCAGTGCTATTCAACATCTTTATCAATAACTTGGATGAGGGAATTAGGGGCATACTTATCAAATTTGCAGATGACACCAAATTAGGAGGAGTAGCTAATACTCTAGAGGACAGGATCAAAATTCAGAATGACCTGGATAGACTGGAGAGCTGGGCCAAAGCTAACAAAATGAAATTCAATACGGAGAAATGTAAAGTACTGCACTCAGGGCAGAAAAATGAAATGCATAGATATAGGATGGGAGAGACCTGGCTGAATGAGACTACGCGTGAAAGGGATCTAGGGAGTCCTAGTAGACCACAAGTTGAACATGAGTCAACAGTGTGATGCAGCAGCTAAAAAGGCCAATGCGATTTTGGGCTGTATCAATAGAAGTATAGTGTCTAGATCAAGGGAAGTAATAGTGCCGCTCTATTCTACCTTGGTCAGACCTCACCTAGAATAGTGTGTCCAGTTCTGGGCACCACAATTCAAAAAGGATATTGACAAATTGGAGCATGTCCAGAGAAGGGCAACTAAAATGGTGAAAGGTCTGGAAACCATGCCTTATGAGAAGAGAATTAGGTAGCTGGGTATGTTTAGCCCGGAAAAAAGATGGTTAATAGGCGATATGATAGCCCTGTTTAAGTATTTGAAGGGGTGTCACGCTGAGGATGGAGCAGGCTTGTTTTCTGCTGCTCCAGAGACTGGAACACAGAGCAATGGATGCAAGCTCCAGGAACAGAGATTCCACCTCAACATTATGAGGAACTTTCTGACAGTAAGAGCTGTTTGGCAGTGGAACACACTCCCTCGGAGCGTGGTGGGGTCTCCTTCCTTGGAGTTCTTTAAACAGAGGCTGGATTGCCATCTGTCGGGGATGCTTTGATCAAGATTTCCTGCGTGGCAGGGGGTTGGACTGGATGGCCCTCGTGGTCTCTTCCAGCTCTACAATTCTATGATTCTAATCTTCTAGATCTGGGGTTTCCTGCAGAAGGTGCAAATTGTAGAAAACATTGTAAGTCAACTGTGCCATGAATATGGGGTAAGTACAACTTTTATTGCCTGTGTAGACAAGTCTCAGGTTAGCCATGCCCTTCTCAGCCACTAAATGGCTATAGGGGTACCATCCATACTGGGAGTCTACCTTCTGTGCCAGACAGCCTTTCATAACTGTACAGGGTGTTAGGCTTTCCTCCTGAGGATGTAGCATCTCAGCCATTCCTACCTACTTTCCCTGAACTCCTTCCATTTTATTTGGATACTTTTGTACCTCTGTCAACTGCTATCTGGATTTACTTGTGTTCCTCTTCCTCTTCTTCCCTCTCTTTTTCTTTTTATGTACTATCATTTAGGTAGTATGTTTATGGGCAAATGTTTATTACTGATTTTATTGGTCATAGAGATCAGCTGACATGCTTATGTAACAGAACAAAGAGAGAGTGAGAGAGACCAAAAATCATAGCAGAGTGGAAGACTGACAGGCTGAATTTTCAGGTGAGTAAGGAGTCTTCTGGGCCCACAGAGGAGGGGGGCAGTGTTTCTTTATCTGTTTTAGGAATGAGGGTTGCCACATGCTTCATAGACTTCACCCCTTCTTCTGTTCCAACTTGCCTTCATTTCTGGAGTGTTACTGTAGAACCTCTGACCCAAGTCTGGAACCCATTGGCACACACTAGGTTAAGGGATCTCCTTGCTATATTTTCAGCTTTGTAAAATTGTTCCACAAATGGCAAAACCAAGCCCACAGTCTGTGAGCCATTCCCAAGCAATGTGTGGAGCATGTGTAGGTGAGAATAGGAATTTTGCTTTACCTTGGGATGGCTGTCCGATTGTCCTATCTTTATTTTAAAATCTCCATTAACAATTTCACCAAAATGGCCTTGGTTTGGAAAGATACTGCATTGGCTTTAGGTCTGCCATTTTAATGATGGGAAGTAGAGCCAACTGTTCAGCAACTTTTAGATTTGACACCTGACATTATAGATGTTCTGTGTCTTGAGAACCTTGTGTATTAGGATCTGCACGATCTTGGAAATGTCATTTTTAGGCATCTGAAGACATTTTTAGAGGGATTTTGAACAAAATTTTCTCTGATCAAGTTGAAGATACTTATTTAGTTATCAAAAATAATGGAAAAGTAAGGAACAAAAAAAATGTTACTAAGTTATGGGCAATGAATTACATGTTTCAGTACTTCACTGAAGTACAAAAAAATATTATATAGTCAGATCACTGTATTCGCAGGGGTTTGGTTCCCAAATTTACTGCGGATACTAGAAACCATGGATAACAGTGAACCCTATTAAAATAGTGAGACTTCTGGTTAAAAATAACATAGAGTTGTGTTTGAGAACCTAGATGTCTAGAGGGGATGCCTCTCTAGGCATTATCTAGCAAGACTCTATGTTATGTATTCCTGTTTTGTGTCCCGCAGATAGCTGAAACCGTTGATATTGGTTCCGTGGATACAGAGGTCTGACTGTACTTTTCCAAGTCACTTTCTAACTTCTGTACTAACTATTGCTAGTGATGGGGTGGGGAACCCATCTGAAAAAGCCTTAAGGATGCTACATCACAGTGCTTCTCTTTTTCTTTCATTTGTATACAGTTCTAACAGATCAGTTATGACCTATTTCATCCATAAGGGGATCCCTTTCATCAAGGAGTTGATCTCATTAAAAACACTGATTTCAGTGGAAAATGAATTACAGTTGTTGGATGATGATGTAGTGACTGTCACCTATCCAAAGTCAGGTGAGTTATGTAATTTTGAACTCTGGACTTTTAACGTTCTTACAGGGGCCCCTTATCTGATAATGTGCGTTGTTTCACTTACTTTCAAAGTGAAGGACACAATCACATTTGATAGTAAAAAATAATTGACTTCCCACCTCCTTTCCATTGTATACAGTTGCAACATGACAGATATACTAGGAGGAAAGACAGACTCCGTGCATGTTCAGAATGCTGTAATTCCAAATCATTTAGCAAATCATGGTCTGATTATGATCATAGCCTTTCTGTGTCATCACCACACTGTAATGCATGCTATTAATAGACCTAAACTCTTGTTTCAAAAACAATGGATGCTGATGACTGATATGATAGACTTTTGGCATAGGAATACTACTAAGGAGATTATCAGATGGGAACAACAAAAAAAAGCGTTCCCATCTTGCAGTCTCCTCTCCCGCTCCTTTTCAGTCCCTATCCCGGAACAATAATGCAAATTTACACACCTACCTTTGCTGTGCTTGCCCGTCAGCCCAAGAGTGAATGGAGCCCTAACGGAGCTCCATTCACTTCCTGGTTTGAAATCCTGGCCATTCTCCTGAGAAGATGAGAGTGTGGAAAATTCAAAAATAAAAAACAAAGTAAAAGACAAAAAGTTACACCAACTACCTAAACACTCTAAAGACATTCAAAATAACCTGGGGAGGGTACAAAAAAGTGTGTTACCTACTTGGATGTCCCAATATCACCTGGAAGTGTCCTGGCATGGACCTCCGATTGAAGTGGGGGATCGCACTAGTGAAATGGGCACCTTTTCACTTGGGAGATTTTCACACGGGCTATATATCCCGTGGTAGGAACAGAACAGGGTCGGGAAAGGTTTTCCCTTTCGGACGACGTTGACCCCGTTCTGTCCTGCATCCATCCTACTCCTGTGACTGTTCCAGAACAATGGAATCACGATTTTTCATCATGAATAGACCTCCCGTTCCATCATTATCACGCAATCACGGGTGTGTGAACAGGAGTCCTGTTCCTGTTCCGAAATGACAGCCGTGGAGGGGAGGGCCGTTCCAAGCACTTCCTGGTACGATCTGGACATCCAGGTAAGTGGCACCCTTTATTTTACCCTCCCTGTTTTGATTATGTGATTTAAAGAGTGTCTTTGTGCTTGGTGAACTGATTTTATGTTTGGGGGAGTTTTATTTTTAAAATTTACTGTCCGGCATTATCACGTGATAACGTGATAATGTTTCAGATGGCTGGTCGTAAAAGCAGCCTTACGATGGCTGCATTTACGGCCAGCCAGCAAGGGGAGGGGGACCCCGTTCCTGCTGCAGAATTAAGGTGAGTGTGTGAAAGATTTATGTTATTCTGTGGCAGGAACGGGAGAGGAGGTAGCGGGGCAGTAACGGGGCATTTTGGCCCCATGTGAAAATCTCCTTGCTGTCAATTCTGTCACAGAAATGGAATGGGGGATCCATTCATGGCTTAGCCCATGAATAAAAAGAAGTGGTGGTGTAGTGACAGCCAAACGGGAGCATGATGAGTTGGGAACGACGATGTCTGAAAGGGAAGCCCTTTAGTGATCTCCTGCCATTTGTGTAATGCCATATTTAGAGCATCTGTTCATAGAATCATAGATACAATCAGTACAATCTGATTATCAAACATAGAATATCAATACAATCTGATTATCAAACACAGATTATCAGTACAATCTGATAATCTCCTAAATTATCATGACAAATTTCCATAACATTAAGGCACAGATAATATCTGTGAAGCTCCCCAAAAAACTGACAGCAACATTGAACTACAGTTGTCCCTCTGTATCCATGGATTTGGTATCCACGGATGTAAGTATTCACAGTTTGAAAATATTCTTTAAAAAATAATAATCCAAAAAGCAAACCTTGATTTTGCCATCTTATATAAGGGGCACCACTTTGCTTTGCCATTGCATATAATGGGACTTGAGTATTCAGGGATTTTGGTATCCACGAGGGGTCCTGGAACCAAACCCCAGTGAATATGAAGGGAAAACTGTAGTTCTAGATTCTTCACTTGAATCCAAGCACAGGCTAGGAAATCAATCAGGAATTGGTCAGGAATTGGTCAACTAGAATGTAGGGCATCTCTCTCACTCTCTCTCTCTGGCTTTTCTTCACAAACGAAGATTCAGGAAGGACTCATCCCGCGCTTTCTGCAAGCGCACTGATGACTAAAAAGGCCAATCTGAGATAAACAAGTCCGGTTGCAGAAAGCACAGCAGAGGGTCTCCTTGGGTGATGTTTCCGGATTGTGATTCTTTCTGCGTTGTCATTTCTCTTCAAGATTTGTTCGGCATGAGTTCTCAAATAAAGCTGCAGCATTGTGGACAGTGCGTCTCCATGCCTCCCAACATGAGGCCAGGGTGGACCATTGTTCGTGATCAATTTGGCCAAGCCTGAGATGTTTCAGGGAGTCCTTGTATTGCTTTTTTGGAGCGCCCCTCTTACGCTGACCCATGGCGAGTTCACCGTAGAGTACTATTTTTGGGAGGCGATGGTCCTCCATCCTAGAAATGTGCCCTGCCCAGTGCAACTGTGTTCTCAATATCATGGCCTCAGTGCTGGTGATTCCTGCTTGCTCAAGGACAACATTCATCACCCCCCTCTTTGCTCATGCATGCTAATAAACAAATGTACATGGTCCCAGAGTACTGTATTACTGGATAAGCATGGATAGACGTATCCAGGTATGCACACAATTGAAAAATAAAATAAAATAAAGCACCAGAACAGAGTCCCATCCACCAAAAGTCTCACCCCAGCTCCATCACCACCGCCACCACCTGGACAATAATCCAGGTTTTTCCCTCATATGCGGAGCAAACCATGAATCTTTCAGATCTGAAGTTTCCTGTAGAAAGCCTGGTGAAGATGTGGATCATTGTAAATGTCATGTGGCAAGTATGCTGAGAATATGGGGTGAGTATAGGTTTTCTTTGGGGGGGGGTCTGTGTAAGACAAGATCATAGTTCCCCAGAGCTGGGAGGTAAGTAGCTGCAAATAACAAGTTTTTTTGTTACTATTGTAATTATTTTTGTAATAGGTAAGTTATGTCTGTGAATGAAACTTAATGAAGTATTGTATCACTCTCTCTGCGATATAAGAATTATAGCATTCTGCTAGATTAAACAAAGCAATTAAAAGGGTAATTATTTTAATTGCTTATGATTAGTATTGTTAATCTTGAACTAGTCCCATCCCTGCCTCATAGGAAGTCACAAATATATCTATTGGCTCCTTACAAAGATCAATTCAGGTTTTTTTTTTTTAATTTCCAGATTTGGAAAGGAAGGAAATTACCACTGAAGAATGGATGGGAGGGGGATTAGAAAAGTGGAACAGGTCCATATCAGCACCAAAGGGACTGGGGAAGAAGAGACAATTTTATGACCATTGGACTCCCTCCCAGGTACCCACTGGATGCTGGAGACCTTGGGGTTGGTCCAAAACAGTGGAGACCCATCATGGGTACGCAGTGTGTCTATGTCGGATCGGTCACCATGGATTGAGATTGATGTGGGCCTGGAAAAATCCTTGAAGTATCCTCCACCCAGACGCCTGTCTTCTCACCTGCCAGTCCAGCTTTTCCCTAAGTCCTTTTTCAATTCCAAGGCAAAGGTAGGAGAAGTCTTGAAGTAAACCTTTATTTTTTTGTCACAGAATGCAACACAGACATAAGGAAGTTGGGCTGACTCTGTCCATTTAAAGCAAGATTATATATTGTGTAGTACAACATGGAGAGGACATCTTAATGGTTGCTCTGAGTCTAGAAGAACATGAAATCACCATATGATAAGAAAGCTACTAGATGCTGGATATGTCACCCTCCCAAATGTATAGGCTCACTGAGAGGCACCTGGCACAGCTTGAGGATAAACTAACCCAGGAGTAGCCAAAACAGCAGAATTGCACAGCAGAAAGGGCACCCAAAAACACAGGCTTCAGTTTCACAGCTCTGACTGACTTTCACACACAAATAGACTTACAGGCAGCGAGGTTCATCCAAAGATATCTGGAGGTCTTTAACTTCAGTTTCAGAATAAACAAACACAGTATATACACAACAAACCTCATTAACAAACACAACAGCAATCCACTCCTCTTTCTCCATGACACCAACCCACACACAAAGCATCTTGTGCTTTGACTATATAGGAGTGTTTGCTAGTCATCCCTCTGCCTAGCCACAGTTGTGGTCAAACCACTTCAGTTGTGCTAGTCTGTGGTCTGTTGCACCAACATTTTTCTTTTTGCACTTAAAACAGTATTACCCAGACAAACCCTTCTGTCTCTCACAGGTTATCTACGTCCTGCGTAACCCCAAAGACGTGCTGATCTCATACTACTACTTTTCAAAGTCCTTTAAACTACTCCAGGAGCCTGGGACTATGGAAGAGTACTTGGAGAAGTTCCTGAAGGGGGATGGTATGGAAAGAAACGACCAGCTGACTTTTTCAGTCTAGATTGCAGCAGACCCACAGTGAATGACCACTGTACCTCCTTTCCCTTCTTTTAGCCAGAATAAGAAACCAGTTGTGACTTCCATGTGACTGTTATATCTTTTTTGAGGGAATGCAGGAATCTCTGGATTTGTCAAAAAGCTAAGAGTAGTGTGCACCAGCAGGACAGCACAATTACTAGTGCACTGACTAGTGCAGCAGTGGAGCAGTGAAATGAGGTCAAGGGATAGCACTGCCAGGTCAGGAGCAACCCAGGCCTTGAGATTTCTGGGCCCAAACTGGAGACCTATGCCAACTACCTGTGATGTCGCAGAGGCTAGCCTCTTGGTAGTTTATTAAGTATATAATGTTGAGCATTGAGCACAGTTACTCATAGAATGCCGTTCAAGATATTCAGAGCCTTTCATTGAGAACATCCCTCCCACACATAATGAATCACTGCAGCTTCTCCTCCACCTTCTTACACTACATTTGTTTCACATGTAGTATAAATGTGCTGGCTTCACACAACTACTTCTCCAAGGGGCTTATTGCACAAGGGAAGGAAGAGGCAGTGCACCCCCATAATAGCACCACCTGCCCTGCTTTATTGTACGATGTCAGTGTGCTTCAGCTGTTCTCCCATTCCGGTCCTATGGGAGAGATGGTGGTAAGCGTGACTCTTTTTGTTAAGGGATCTCCTAGCTACCATAGCTGCAAAACTGCATCAAAGGAATTGGAAGGATGGCACCAACTGTTTTAGATTCTCCTTCTGTGCACCAAGCTTTGAAGCAGCCTGCAGCTGTGACAGCCAGCATCACACAGTTCTTTAAGAAAAAGGTGTATGTGTGTGTGTATGTGCGTGCATGAGAGAGAGAGAGAGAGAGAGAGAGAGAGAGATCACTGGGAGCAAATGGACCTCTAGAGCAATGGCTCTTAACCTTTTGTTTATCAGTGACCCACTTTAAATATCTTTTGTTGCCATGGACCCCCAAGACTTAACTCAAGATTTAAAACAGCAACAGCAACAACAACACCTGATAATAATAATAATGCAATTATACCATCCATTAAACCTTCCCTTCAAGGGACTGGAGGTGGAGGGAAGACTTTTATCCCGCTTCTTGCTGCAAGTTTGTGGCTGGAGCAGATTGAATGGCAATGCACAGGCCAAGCCAGCCTTTGCCTTGGCTCCTGTCATGTGGCCACTCCACTGCAGATAGGAGGTGTGCCGAGGAACCTTCAAGACTTTGTGGATCCCCCATGAAGACACCACACACCCCAGTGGTCCCCAGACCACAGATTAATAACCACTGCTCTAGAGTTTATGACAGGCTATCTTCATCCTTATGAATCTCAGGCTTCAAAACAGCTTGTGGAGCCTGCACCATGCAAAGCATAGGATCCCTCCCCTTTTTTACAAGCAGTGCTGACACTCAGAGTTTCTTCCTTTGCTTGGAATGCAGTGGACCACTACCAAGCCTTGAAGATTTTGGGTCTAGGTTTGTGGAAACCTAGATTCCCACAAACCAAGCCAAATGTTGATTCAGTGATATCATGAAATCACTTCTGGAGAGTTCCTTTATCCACCCCTTCCAGGAGAAATGTGGGAAAGTCACATATTCTTTTCCAGCTGTACCAGGATCTTACCAGTTAGGAAGCATCAAGATCACTCTTCCTTTCCCTCCCCCACTCATGTGGAGAAAGTGGAAAGGGAGTGATCCATTCTCAGATTCAACTGCCTTTGTATGCTGATTAGAAGGGCAGAGGAATACCTACTGTGGTGTCCAATGGGGGACTCTTTTCCTTTGGCTGGAGGTGGGAATTTGGAGAAGTGGTTTGGGTCAGTGGGGAGCCTTCAGTGAGCCAGATTGCAACTCTTGGCAGCCCAGAAAAGAGCTTCAGGTTGCAGCTTCCCCTTTCTTGCACTTGTGGCAGAGAGAAACCTTATTTTTCCTGTTCCATTCCAACACCACAACATTCACTCATGCATTCACTTTCCATCTTTATCTCTGCTTTGCTCTTCCAGTTCTATACGGTTCCTGGTTTGACCATGTGAGAGGCTGGATGGAGATGAGGGACAGACCTAACTTCTTCTTGTTCACCTATGAAGAGCTACAGCGGGTATGGTTGGAATTCTGGCTAAAGTCACACATCTACAGTGTTACCAACATTTTTTAAAAAAATTCTAGTACCTTATGTCCAATAGTTGAATCCATAATCAAAGTTCCTTGCTTCTCTTCCAAGTGATTAAAATTTACATTTACAGTTTTTTATACATGAAGAGTGTTAAAAGTGAAAAATTTATTGATACATTGATCAAATGATTATAGGAGCTGGTAAGGGGCAGTAGAGTTTTCCCTCTGTTTTTCCTTAGATCAGCATATGAAATACTTTTTTCCCCTTTGCTTTCTACCTGCTGAGGTCACTTGTCCCTTCTTCCAGGATGATGGCCAATCTCTTTGTCCCTCTTGTTTGAGAAAATGTTCCATACATCTGAGGCGGGAAGCATATAGCCTAATCCACACTACACAAATAATCCAGTTTGAAACTGGGTTATTTGCCCTGGCTTCTTATTGAATCCTGGGATTTGTAGTTTTACAAGGTCTTTAGCCTTGTCTACCAATGTGTGCTGGTGCCTCACCAAACCAGGATTCCATAGGAAGGAATCATGGCAATTTGTGTAGTGTGGATGCACCCGTTGTGTTCCGTTCCCAGTAAGGCCTGCTAGCTTGCTCCCATACACAAGACTCAACTATAGAGACACATCAAGTATGCATTAACTCATGTTTAACCTCTTCCCTGTCTTTGGGTGGATTTCTTGGATGACTACCGTAATAATGGATTCAAGTAATTACTCTTGTTTCTGCAGTAAACTCACATTTCACTAGGCCATTGAACTCTGGTAGCATACCTACCAGATATTCCTACACTTAGTACCCCTCTTTTGTTCAACAGCTGAAGAGGTGTTGTCTTACAAACTGAGATTCCATGTTGAGTTCAAGACCTTAGACATTTTCAGACGTGACTTGCAGCGCAAGAATTGAGCGGGAGAGCTTCGCAGCTGCAGTGCAGCAGGGGGTCCATTTCGGACGCTGCCGTCCCTGCGGCGAAATCATCCGTGTCTCTTACGTTTAGGATTGGAGCCTGTTGTGCCATATTCCGCCAGATTTTATTCACGGAGGCTGTCCGTGAATAAAAAATGGTGGAATATGGTGCGGCAGGCTCCAATCCTAAATGGAAGAGACACGGACAATTTTGCTGCAGGGAGGGTGCCGTCCGAAATGACCCCCTGCTGCAGTGCAGCTGCGAAGCTCTCCCGCTCGATTCTTGTGCTGCAAGCCGCGTCTGAAAATGTCCATAATGCCTAACGTATTAGATGATTCCTGGGAACTGTCCTTGCTAGGCACAACCTGGATCAAGATGGCAGGGAGGGGATCTTTGATTGACAGTGAGAATCTAAGATTCTTCTCCTGTCCATCTGTCTTGTTTGCTCAACAATAGCGGGAAAGGCAAGATGCATCCTGGGAGCACTCTAGCTAAAGGCCCCCTGCAAAAATGGCATCAGGAGGCAAGGGGCAAATGTCCCCATGGAAATGCAGTTTAAATCGTAAGATTCCTAAGACTTTATCAAATGCAACAAATACAGCGTCATAACAACACCTAATGACCACGAAAGGGCGCCCATACCACATGATGTCATGCTCTCGCAATTTTGTGTGGTCAATTAGCCATTCTTTTATATTGATGGGCCAAGCCATCAATAGATCGGCCGTGGAATTTTTTTTGCCATGATTGTGAGTGTATGAAACCACACTCTGTTCTGTTGCGGTGATTCCAGCATCAATGGGTGGTCCCTGCCAGTAAACTTCCAGGTGGGAACGTAAAAACTAGCCATGGGATGCTATTTTTTACGAACCTCTTTGTGTTGCAGGAAAGTTTTTAAGTGTGTGTCAGTGCTTGTGTTTGTTTTGTTTTTTTAATTTAGCTTTTAAAAAAAACCCTTTAAGCATACTCACATCTTCTCATGAGAACCACTGAGATCACACTCTCCTGCCAACGGAGAAGTACAGGGCTGCCTTTTAATGCTATCATGACAACATTTGAAAAAAAAAATGGTTCTTTTGCCAGAACAGAAACGGTGTAAAATATGATGACAAAAGAATGTTTTTAGAGGCTTATCTGATAAAGTCCCTAGTCTTTCTCACTTAAGAGATTATCACATGAGTACCTTGAAACCATCTCTGTCCTGCTACCCCCACCCACCCCACGCCCATCCCTGTAACGCTAAAGATTTCCTCCCCCAAACACCTACCTTTTCGCATTATAGAAACAGCTTCCCCTCCCCTTAGCTTCACTGCAGTAAAGGCAGCTGTCGTAAAGCTGTTTTTACTGCAATGAAGCCAAATCCCGCTCATTCTCACAGGAGAACGATCACACGGGAAATTTCAAAATAAAAGGCCAAATAAAAGGTAAAAAAAAAAAAAAAAACCAAACCCAGGCCCTCAAACAGACTTTTAAAATCACAAGTAACCCGGGGGGGGGGAAGGGTGTCACTTACCTGGCTGTCCCGATCGCACCCGGAAGTGTCTGGCACAGACTTCCTGGTGATGTCACATTCCGTCATTATCCCGGGAGCAGAACGGGGTTCTTGTTCACTGGCCTGTCATTCCATTATGATAACGGAACGGGCTTATTATTCACGGATTTTCCCATGAATAAGAGGAAGTGGAGAAGGAACAGAAGCAGAATGGGCGCGTCCCAGGACAGGGATGATCTCATGTAAAAGGTAAGCCTTTTAGCGATCTCCTGTTGTCCCTGTCCTGGGATATTTTTAGCATGTGATAATCTCCTTATTCTTGTCTTCCTCAGAATCTCCAAGGCAGTGTGGAGAGGCTCTGCCAGATCCTTGGAAAGGACCTGAACAGCCAGCAGATAGATTCTGTGGTGGAAAATGCCTCTTTCCAGAAGATGAAGGACAACAACATGTCCAATTTCTCCCAGATACCACTTTTTGATCACAACACAGGAAAGTTCATGAGGAAAGGTAAAAGCAGAGCCCGGTGTTTGTGTGTGTGTGTGTGTGTGTGTGTGTGTGCATGTGTACAGATCTAGAGTTGGCTTGTGGGTATTTGCTTCAGCTTGGAGCTGGCCACCAGCATTTTGCTTCCTAATTACAGAACAAAACAACATCCAGCTCTCTCCATGTAAAGAAGACGACTAGATGGGCCCATTGAATCTTACTTGGACATCGGCAACTGGGCAGGGTCCTCCTTTGTGCCTGAAGAATGCACTGTGGTTTTGTGGGTGTAGAGAATACCATGTGATACACGTGGTACTGCTTTTGGATTTCTTCCTAACTTCTTGCTTGAAGCCTTGTTTGATAATGTTTTTTTTTTTTATTTAGTTATTTATACCCCGCTCTTCAGCCACAAGGCTATCAGAGCGGCTTACAAATTGTTTTAAGCAATAGCTATTTACACATCTACACTGTATTAAACAGTTTCCAATGTGTTTTAGCTAATTGCCCCCACAAGCTGGGTACTCAATTTACCGACCTACGAAAGGATGGAAGGCTGAGTGAACCTTGGAGCCTGCTGGAATCGAACTAGCAACGTGGTGGCTTGCAGTACTGGCATTTTACTACTGTGCCACCAGGGCTCCCATTTATCATGTGAAGGAAACATGTAGTCTTGGATTAATTTTTGACTCTTCTTTGTCTTGGTTCATCACATTGGGGCTGTAGCAAACTCCTGTCTATTTTTTTTCTTTATTACATTGCTGAATTCAGATTGTTTCTTTCTGCTTCCTCTGCTAAGACCTTAGTTCATGCCTCATTAAAGCCTTCTTGTACTATACTGTTATAGTACTATTATTTATAGTACTATTATTTAACTACTGTGACTGCCTCCTGTGGAATCCTGGGGTTTGCAGTTTAGGGAGGAGCATTTGGCATTCTCAGCCAGGGGGCTCTTAGGCTTCACTAAACTACAAACCCCAGAATTCCACAGGAAACAGTTAAAGTGGCATAATAATGCTATAACAGTATCGCACAGGTTGATATAATGGTCAGTGAGGGGCTGGAGTGAGGGGGGAGAGACTAAAGGGGACATTCCAGAATTAGAGGCTGCCCTACAGCACTGGCCACTTTAAAATGCCATCCCTAAAATGGTAGGGATGGTCAGTTTTAGGCAATGAGTTTCAATGTGCTGGTTGAATTTCTGTGTATTAACTGTTCCCTCTTTTGTTGTTCCAGGGATTTCTGGGGACTGGAAGAACCACCTGACAGTGGCACAGAGTGAATACTTTGACCGTGTTTATGAGGAGAAAATGCGGGGTGTGAATGTAACTGTCGAATGGGACTGAAGAATCCCAAGGTGCTCCATCTGCAGCTCTGTTTCCTAATGCTCTAGGTTCAGAATCCTATATGTCTCAGTGTAGTGTAGAACAGCTGTGTTAGTCTGCAATATCAGTAAGCAAGGGGATCTTGTAGCACCTTTGAGACTAAGTAAGAGAAACAAGTTGTAGCAAAAGTTTTCGTAGACTTTGTCTACTTCCTCAGGTGCATGGAGACTCTTAGGGGTTGTCTGGATGAGAAGAGAGAATGTGGATTGGTGTGCATGATTGCAGATTCACAGCAGTGCTCATTTGTCTTCAACCATCTTTTGGCAAAATCTATTGTATGCAAAGCTATGCACATTTGAAGTGCACGTGCAGCCATGCCTATGAGTCAAGATGGTGGTCATTATTACAGCACATTATTATTCTCCGTACATGTTGTCGTGGCTGCATAGTATTTCTTTTTCTTTCTTTCTTTCTTTCTTTCTTTCTTTCTTTCTTTCTTTTTACTTGTAAATCAAAAGTGCACAAGTGTGACCTTCTGCTTATAAAAACTCTTTGGTCACCTCAGTGCAGAAAAAAGCACACACTTGATAACATTAAACTCGAAAATGGTGCTTCTGGCCACTTCTTTTCTAGCAAGCTTGAGCACTGCCTGCATGGCTGACCAATCTGCTCTCCACTTCCGCCCTTGCTGAGAATGTGCAGTGTCCTGAATTGAATGTCCAGATGTGAGATTATGCACAAGCCCACACATTTTTTTAAAAAAACCATGGGAAATCCACAAAGGCTTCCTCCTTGCAGTAGATGGAGTTTTTGGACTCCCGCCCTTCTGAATACTGCGAATCTTGTTCAGAGTGTGTTGAGACAAAAGGTATTCTAGTTGAATTCTATGAGGATTATTTTCATCATCTAGAGAAAACCCCACAGTTAGTCTCAGAAATGCTACAAGATTCCCCTTGCTCAGTGTGGTGTAGCGGTTTTACATACTGAAGTAGTCTATAGCTGGCCATGTAGGGCTTTAAAAGTAATAACCAACACTTTGCACTTTGTACTTTGCCTGGAAACTTATAGAAAGTAATTCATTATGTAATTCATTTTATGGGGTGGCATGTAATTCATTACTGTAAGCTTTCCAGGGAAGGGAACACAGTAACATTCCATTTCTTCTGACTTTTTAAAAACAACAACTTTTGTTAACCCAACAACCACTTTGGGATTGATAAGAGAGTGGCACAAAACTATTTAGAATGCCTCTGAAATGCTTTTAGATGCCAACAAATGCCTTTCCCAAGTTCTGAAAAGGTTATCATGGGGATCTTAACACACAAGGCTCACATAGCATCTTTATAACATTGGGTTTTTAATTGCAAAGTAGTTGGACAGTTAACTGTTCCCCATCATTATTCCCTATCATTATGGAGACTTAAGTCCTATGTATTTTCTCCAAATTAAGGCCACTATGCTTAATTTCATAAAAACTTTTTTTTTAATAAAAAGGGAAAGGCAATAGTTCACACATCCTAGTGCAAAGGAAAACTGCTACTCTCACCTACATACACTCTACATATTCCTTGGGAATTACTCCAGTACCGTGGCCTTGGAATAGAGGCTCAGAAGCCTCTTTCCCAAAGCTGAAAATATAGCGAGGACATCCCTGAATTGACTAAGTTCCAGGGGGCTGTAGTGTCAGGTTAGATGTTCCAGAGAACCTCTCCAACACTGGAGGCATTTTTGAATGAAGGAGGATCTTTTTGGTGTGAATTCTATGGACCACAGGCATCTGACAACTCTTGTTCTTATAACAGATACAGAACTTGTCTCCTTGGTGGCCCTCGAAGATTCCCTACTCACCTTAACATCTTTGTGCCTGCATGTCTCACACTCTCCCATCAACTAACTGCTGATGATCTTTGGACTCTCTTTTATTGCAAGAACATGCTAGCTGCTCAATAAATGTTATCCAATAAAAACCTTCACAACCAAGCCAACAACACTCCCATAAAGTTACAATAAAAAATAGTACTTAAAAAGGAAAAGGGATGGGAAGAGAGGAGAATGAGGACAAATTCAGGTAGCAGCTGATAACAGTATGACATTCTTCAGATAATATGGAAGATGTTCATGGAGAGGAGGAGCAAATGCAGCTAATCTTTCAGTAAAATTCCAGTCTCATCTCTCCCTCAGATTCCAGTTCTTTCAGAAGAGCACACATGTTGGTTCTCTCTATGCATGTGGTCTTTTGTGTCTCTGTGTGTTTTATTTCTATTGATGTTATCCCAGCAATCTGGCCCCAGGAGGTACTGCGCGCGCGCACGCACACACACACACACACAAGTTTGAGAAGGGAGGAGGAATGCAAACAAATGCAGGCAGCAGTTGATAGAGATACAAAGTTCTCCAGATAAAATGGGAGGAGTTTGTTACCCTAAGAGGTGGGGGGGGCATGTTGGAGTCCCCTCCACAATGCCAGCATCTCCTATGAAATCTGGAGAATTATAGCTCAAAAAGGAGGCCTGAAAGAGGAGGGTAACTTCAGGGATTTTTTCACCTATGTATACCAATACTAACAGTAGAGAATACTCCAGCTAAAGTTAAAGAAAGTATTTTTTGGACTCAAAACAGAAGATAACCTAATACACAAGAATATACACTTTTAAGAACCCTACAAGGCTATTGGAAGAGAAAGGTATAAAGGGTTGGTCGCAGAGAAGTGGAAGGTGGTGGTGATAATTACCAATCTTGGAGAAAGACATCTGCACAGTGAAGATACTCAGACAAAATCTGAAGGTGGCACAGCGAAAAAAGGAATGGAGGGTGCAGTCTGTGAAACATGTGGTTGGGGTTCAAGCTAGGATATTTACACCCTCTTTCATACCCCGAAGGGATGCTCTAGTTATGACAAAGCCTAGATCACTTTCCCATGGATTGGACATAAGGGGGCCGAAACTAGCTGATTGCCTAGCTCTGGAGTGACAAAGCACTGTTGGGACTTGTGACAATCTCTTCATGTTTGGACAGGTGGAGTGTGAGGAGAAATTTCCATAGGGTGTGGATGGAGGAATGGTCACTTGATTGCATGATTGTATCATATATAGATTTTTTACAGTGCCTAGGGATAGGAAAGAGAGGATTAGCACAGACCCCTTAATGACTGGGTTATTAGCAAGGGCCTATTAACAACTGGGGTTTTCTACATAATCCTGTTTGGGCTTTCCCACCATTATGATCCTGGACATGTCTCAGGTCATTGTAACCTTGACTGTCCTTCAGTCAGCCTAACTTCCCAGTCAGTGTGACCCCCAAAAGTGTCCAATATGTACATAGAATCATAGAATCATAAAATTGCAGAGTTGGAAGAGACCACGAGGGCCATCCAGTCCAACCCCCTGTCATGCAGGAAATCACGATCAAAGCATCCCCGATGGATGGCCATCCAGCCTCTGTTTAAAGACCTCCAAGGAAGGAGACCCCACCACACTCCGAGGGAGTGCGTTCCACTGCCGAACAGCTCTTAGGAGATTTTCAGACTACACTGTTATAGTGTTACTATTCCACTTTAACTGCTCTGGCTTCCTCCTTTGGGATTCTGGGGTTTGTAGTTTAGTGAGGCCTAAGACCTCTCTGGCTGAGAGTTGTAGATGCCCCTCCCTAAACTGCAAATCCCAGGATTCAAGAGGAGGCAGCCATAACAAATAAAGTGGAATAGTAACACTATAACAATGTTGTCTGAAAATCTCCTTACTGTTAGAAAGTTCCTCCTAATGTTGAGGTGGAATCTCTGTTCCTGGAGCTTGCATCCATTGCTCCGTGTTCTAGTCTCTGGAGCAACAGAAAACAAGCTTGCTCCATCCTCAATGTGATACCCCTTCAAATACTTAAACAGGGCTATCATATCACCTCTTAACCGTCTTTTTTCCAGGATAAACATACCCAGCTCCCTAAGTCTTTCCTCATAAGGCATGGTTTCCAGACCTTTCACCATTTTAGTCGCCCTTCTTTGCACACGCTCCAATTTGTCAATATTCTTTTTGAATTGTGGTGCCCAGAACTGGACACAGTATTCTAGGTGTTCTACAGTTATGGAATCTTCTGGGAAGGGGTAGTAGGGTATGTTAACAAGCTCATGGAGAGGAGGAAGGAACTGAGCCAATGGCTGAGTTCCTGTATCCTTATGGGTGAAGTGTATCACTCTGCACACACAGTTGTACAGATGTCCGGGAAACCAGCCAAAGTGAAACACAACCAAAAGATAGCTGACTGGCATTTGCCAAGGAACAAACAGCAGTACAAACCAATAATTGCAGGGCAGAATTTCTAGGCAATAAGTCCAGTCCACAAGAGTAAGAGATTAGTCCAGTTTACCAGTCCAAAGTCAAGGGTCATGGTTAGCATGGGGTCCAGTACAATCCAAAGGTCAAGGTCCAAACAGGGCAGCAATAGTCTTCACAGGAGCAGAGGTTTCCTACCAAGATGTCAGATAATCTCTGACAAGTTTGCAGAGCAGCTGTCACTGAGTTATACCTCTTCAGTGTTTACTTAGCCATTCCCTGATTGCTCGGTGTTTCTCATAAATACTCTGTGAACTTTGCACTTCCTCCTTTCGGTGCCTGCATCTTGAAAGGTGGGTAAGACTGGGACTTCAGTTACACGACAGTTTTTATTGCGGTAATTTGCGCTTTATCGCTGTTTCGCAGCTGTAGTGCATCGTTCAGATGATATATGGCTTAATTGGTCTATCAGTTTATTTTTCAGCTGTGTTCCACTTTGATATTCACACACAGACTGAGACGGGGGCATGGCCTCCCAAGCACATCCTCTGATTACCACAGGAATGCCTGAGATGAACATTCACACACACACACACATGAGAGACTAGAAAAGGCTTGCTTAATTCTTCAGATCACCGCAGCTGGGCACAAGATAGCAAGGAGGGAGGGAGAGAAGGAAAGACACACACACACAAAGCTAGCACTCCAGTCTTTTTCGTGGCTAAGCACAAGACAGGGAGAAGGGAAGGGACGTGATCGCAGGAGGGGAGACTAGATCATTCACACACACAGAGACTGAAAGTAGCAAGGCGGGAGGGAGAGAAGGAAAGACACACACACACACAAGGCTAGCACTCACTGTCTTTTTTGTGGCTAAGTACAAGATGAGAAGGGATGTGATCTCAGGAGGGGAGACTAGATCATTCACACACAGAGAGACTGAAAGTAGCAAGGCGGGAGGGAGAGAAGGAAAGACATACACACACAAGGCTAGCACTCACTGTCTTTCTTGTGGCTGGAAAGATGGATCTTTCCTCCATCCCCTCCTTGTCCAAACCCCTCCCTGGTGAGTTCAACCAATCATGGCAAAGCTCTGCTGTGAATATATCCGAAAGATTGCTGGTAATTCACACAGCACTTAGCGTAATGATTGTTCAGACTATCGAAAATGCGCTACTTTTCAAAAAAGTCGGGAAAAAGTCCCGAAATCCTTTCTTGCATTACTAATGGGTTTTTGTGCCCCCCTCCTTCTGAAAGAGGCGACTTTGTGGCGCAATGCATGTAAACAATTAGGAATCCTGGTGAATTCTTCATGGTTTTTTTTCACCGTGTAACCAAGCCCTTAGTCCAGGTTATCTATTATTTCTCTTTCTAAGGGAGCAGGCCTCTCTGCTGGGTCTAGGTTATCTGCTCTGTCCCCTACTGCTATCTCTGAGGGGCCAGGAAGCTCTGCTGGGGCGGGTGCTGATAAACCTGCTACAGAGAGGTCAGGAATTTCTGCTGATAAACCTACTTCCTGCTGTAAATCCTGCTCTAAAGCTCTATCCTTCCCTGCTTCATCTTCAGAATCAGAATAGCAGGGCATGACAACAGTCCTCCTCCTCCTTCTCCTTTTTCAGTATTTTCCTATGTGGGACATACAAATGACCAAAAAGGCAGGGAGGAACACTTTGAAAAGAAAAAATTCTGAGGAAACATCAAGGTTGAGAGGGCTTGTGTCTTTTTGGCC
Source organism: Gambelia wislizenii (assembly GCA_030847615.1). Taxonomy (NCBI): domain Eukaryota; kingdom Metazoa; phylum Chordata; class Lepidosauria; order Squamata; family Crotaphytidae; genus Gambelia; species Gambelia wislizenii. Next base: position 27,092,106 of record JAUMIR010000010.1, on the reverse strand, counting down.
TCAATATATACAAATGTTATGAAAGTTACAGTGCCACTGAGTTGCTTGAGATAACATGCTGTGCAAACAGCATTGGCACTGTAACATGAACAAATGTTCTCTGGGGGATTTTGTGCTTCTCCTTCTTCGGGAATTGGTCAGGAATAGTTTGGCTTCCCTATGAAGAATCATAGAATCATAGAATCACAGAGTTGGAACCACTTGAATATCTTGCTCTCCACAGAGCAGCAAGAAGAGTAATAAAATTTCCTGGCCCCTTCAGGGACCAAAGAATAACAGGAGAAATTTACATCACTAGTAAATTTTGAAAGACTCCTTGTCTTTTCATACAAGGTTATCAGATAGGAATGCAAAAAATGTTCTCATCCCACAGTCTTTAATCCCATCCCTGTCCCAGCACAATAACCCTCCCCATCAGACTTACCTTCTCTTCCGTCCGAAGGCAGCTCAGGCATGAACAGAGCTCTAATGGAGTTCCATTCACTTCCTGGATCAAAATCCTGCCCATTCTCGCGAGAAGATGCAAGTGTGGGAAATTCAAAAATGAAAATAAAAATACACAAAAAAAGTTTACACAAGCACATACACCCACTAAAAAAATAACAAGTAACAAGTGTATGAAAAAGAGGGTGGCCTACCTGGTTCTCCCAATCCCACCTGGAAGTGTTCTGTCAGGACTGCTCATTGATGTTGGAATCACGAGTCAAAAACAGCTCAAGGTTTCAGACGCCGGCAATGCTGGCACCAAAACAGGATGGGCGATCCATTGACAGCTCTGGCCCATCAATAAAAAGAAACATCCCAAGAATGACAGCAGAATGCAAAAGGTTGATCTCGTTGATATTGGTATCCTTTTGCATTCTGCTGTCTTTATTCTGGTGCCACATTAGTCATGTCTGATAATCCCCTTAGTCTGGGCCATAAGAAGGGCAAGGCCATCTTTTCTCAGCATCATGTACTGGAAAGCACATAGTAGGATCTACAAGCAAAAGAAGAAACAAGTCTTCAAATGCTTATTGATGGTTGTATTTTATTCTTTAAATAGGTTTCATTATTTCTCGCATTCTGAATTAAAGTGGCAGGGCATGGCTATTTATTGTATTTATTGTTTTTAAAGGTGATTTTAGACAGTTGCTTTTAATTTATATCTGTTTAATATTTTTTTATGGGGGAGGGTGGGGGTGGGGGGTGTTTAGGGATTTTTATCTGTATTGTATTTTAATTTTTGTAAGCCGCCTTGATTGCTTTAACAGAGGAGCAGGGTATAAATAAATTATTATTATTATTATTATTATTATGTGGAAGGTTCAGTCTTCCACACTGCCTTACTGCATGACGTTGTTGTTCCTCTGTTCCAGTCCCATGGGAGACTGAGGTGAAACTGTATCTTTTTACAAACCAGAAAAATCCATTAGCAAAAAGACATGGTTTTACCTCGGTCCCACATGGAACCCAAATGGCAGAGCACCAGAAGACCAACAAAATCATGAAGTAGGGCAGCATGGAAAGTGGAAACTTCTGGCCTCCCTGCCTCTTTAATTCGGCATGAGATAAGCCCCTGAATGGCCCTTTTCACTAGAAATAAACATGAATACCAATAATAAATTAAATTTCAAAATGTAGACAGGACAACACATATTTCTAGTTACATAATTATAAAATCCTAATGGTTCACATTAATTCTATTTAATTAAAAAAAACCCACATACACACCATTCCATCTATCAACAGCAGAAATTTCTGGAGTTTGCTAAAAAATCTCTTTACATATAACTGGACTGGTACACAATAAAAAAAAAGGGGGACTAGGCTTCTAACTTTTATTTATTTATACATTTCAACAGATGGTCAGTAAAAGGAGGTGGAGACCTAGATTTCTTCCCTTTATTATACGAAGGTTACCCTGCTTCATAAATGGCTTGACTTTCCAACCTCCTTGGAAGTTTTTTCTCCACAGTCTCTATACTCTTTGCCCATCAAAAGAGCCTCACAGCCACCATTCCCAACTGAAGGCTGCAAGACAGATTTATACTAACTGATAGATATTGTTTCTTCAAACCAGCATGCAAGACTGGGATATATCTAGCAAACAGGACCCAAAATAAGCACACATTTTAATGAAACAAACAAACAAAAAACCTGAATCCCAATAACCCCTTCCAGTCCTCTCACCATCCTGGTCAACCTTCTCTGGACACATTCCAGCTTCTCAATATCCTTCCTGAATGGTGGTGCACAGTACTGACACGATATTCCAAGTGAAGTCTGACCAAAGCAGAATACAGTGGCACCATTACTCCCCTTGATCTAGACACTATACTCCTATTAATGCAGCCTAGAATTGCATTGGCTTTTTTAGCTGCTGCATCACACTGCTGACTCATGTTTGCTTGTGGTCCATTAAGACTCCTATTGATCTTATATGCTCTTTTAGTTATCTACATTATTTGTTCCCTGACTTGATCCCCAGGGAGAGATGGATAGGAAACAGCAACAACAACAGCAGCAACAACAACAACAACAATCCTCTTTGTGAATTCCTTCCATTTTATCTGGAAAATTCTACCTTTAGCCATAGCAGGTATTCCTCCTCCCTGTCCCTTTTCCTTTTTTTTTTTTTTTAAAAATATATGCTGCCCTTTAGGTTGTAGGCCTGGGCAGGCTGTCTTGATGGTTAAGGTTTTTATTGATTGGAGAGTTCAGCTGGCACACCCCTGAAAGAGAGCAAAGGGAGAAAGGTCTAAGTTCATAAGCCGTTGATGGTAGAATGTGAATCAGACAGGCTGAAATTTGAGGTGAGTTGGGAATCTTTTGGGTCCATAAACTCCTCCTTTGGGAACAAAGATTTCCAGATGACCTTGTTTCTTAGACTTCACCTTACCCAAATATATCCTCATTCTATACTTTCTACATTTTTGGTAAGGCTCTCTGGGACCTTTGATGTGAGTCGAGCAACTACTGGGGACTTACTGGGACAGTGGGTTAAGGAATGCCCTTGCTGTGTTTTCAGCTTTGCGAAATAAGCCCATGGAGGCTAAATCTAAGCCATTCTCAAGGCATTTCTGGTGCATGTGTAGGTGGGAGTGGGAGTTTTGCATTGCACTGAGTTGTGTGTCCTGTTGCCCTTCCCTTTTTATTTAAAAAATTCTTTTCACAAATTAGTCATAGTAAACATCAGTTTAGAGAAAATGCACTGGACTTAAATCTTCAGTATTAATGACATAGAGCAGAGTTAACTGTTGAACTATTTTGGCATTTAAACCCTGGTGTTATAGATATTCCATGTATCGAGAACCGTGTGTGTCAGGATCCACCTGATAACCTTTTCAAAACTTGGAAAAATCATTTTTCGACATCTAAAAACATTTTAGAGGCATTCCAAATAGTTTGTGCCATTCTCTTATCAACCCCCAAATGGTTGTTGGGTTAACAAAAAGGTTTTAAAAAGTCAGAAGAAATGGAATGTTACTGTGTTCCCTCCCCTGAAAAGTTTACAGTGATGAATTACATGCCACCACATGAAATGAATTATATAATGAATTACTTTTTAGAAGTAACTCATGAGGCTTTGAACTACATATTGCAAGTGACAGGCAGAAATCCATCTGGGAAAAACCCTAAAAATGCTGCATCACAAAGTTTGTTTCCCCTCCCTCTCAACCCACAACCCACTCTCTTTTTCATTCTCTCTCTCTCCTGTGTATACAGTTTGTCTGTATCCGATATGACATATTTCTCCCATAAGGGGATCTTGTTCCCCACAATTACAAGTTCAGTGGAAACACTGAGCTATGTGGAAAATGAATTTCAGCTGTTGGACGATGATGTAGTGACTGTCACCTATCCAAAGTCAGGTAGGTAATACAGTTATGTAATTCTGGACTCTGGACCTAATGTTATTACAGGGACCTCCTTATATGATAATGCATGTTTGCATTATGAGATGATAAAGTGTGTTGTTTCACTTACTTCAAAAGGGAAGCTCACAATCATATTCAACAATAAAAAAAAAAATTGGTGCCACCTCAACGCAGGCTGTATAGCTGCGACGTTAGGGATTGTTGTGTGCCTTCAAGTCATTTCTGATTCAAGGCAATCCTAAAGTGAACCTATCATAGGGTTTTCTTGGCAAGATTTGCTCAGAGGGGGGTTGCCATTGCCTTCCTCAGGGTGAGAGAGTGTGACCTGCCCAAAGTCACCCAGTGGGCTTCTATGGCTGAGTGGGGATTCGAACCCTAGTCCTCTGGAATTTTAGTCCAACACTTAACCCACCGTACAATGCTGGCTCTCACTCCACACATACGATATATCCTGCCCAAAATCATGTAGGAAATTTGTGTTTGTGGAACATTCTACAACTACAATGGGGATTGAATAAAATATCCTAATTATTGATTGATTGTGAGGTCGCTGGAGAGTAAGGAGCAGTGAGAATATGAAGTTAGCAGGAATAATGAATAAAAACATCAGGTTTGAAATCAATGTTGTTTCATCTCGTGACATAATTGAGACAGATGTAGAGAAAACAAAGGTTGTTAGTGTATTCCATGGCAGAATGGGTCCCCTGGTGTCCTACTCCAATACTCAAACTGCTTCATCACTCTGGCTCTCACATTCTGGATACATGAGAAAAAGAAAAAAGAAAGAGAAAGAAGAAAAGAAAGGAGAGGGTGGGAGGAGAAAGGTACTTTTCCAAGTCACTTACTGCATCCTAACCCTCTTACGACTATAAACTGTTTGTGTTATCACCCCATCACAAAAATGCATCTTATGAATTGGTCCTAACCTTTGTTTTTAAAGCAAAGGAGATTGATGACACATATGATAATTTTTCTGCATTTGGAGATGCAGTCCTCCTGAACACAGGGGATCTACTAGATTTAGATGATGGATTCTACACCTGTGATCTCTCCATTGTTAAGGGACAACTAAGATCTGTTAAGTGATCAGGAGGACACAATCTTGCTTAGAAAAACTTGAGATGAAGATCCAACTAGTCCCAGACTCTTTTCTTGAATCCCAGTCAGAAATTGACCAGTAATCCATTAACTGACCATAGTCAGCCAGACCTGGAAAGTAAGTAGTTAGAAAAAACAAGTCTTCTTGTAATAAATTATTGTTGTAACAGTGAAGGCAAGTTAGATTCTGAATGATTCGGTAAGGGTAGGGGTTGGGGAAGACATGGCAGGGTTTTGACAAGTGGACTTTGTTTCAGGTACCAACTGGATGCTGGAGATCTTGGGTTTGATTAAGCATGGTGGGGAGCCATCATGGATTCACAGTACCCCGACATGGGAACGGTCACCATGGATTGAGAGTTCTGGGTTGTTGAAGATAGCCTTGACATATCCTCCACCCAGGTTCCTCAGTTCTCACTTGTCCTTCCAGCTTTTCCCTAAGTCTTTTCTCCACTCCAAGGCCAAGGTAGGAGAAGAAGCCATGAAATAAACCTTCCTTTTGTCATGGAGCACAATACAGATATGGGGGATTCTGAGCTTACACTGTGTGTTTAAAGAATGATGGTATATTGTGTACTAAAGCATGGAGAATACTCTAGGGAAATGTCTTGACGGTTGTTCTGATTCTAGGAGAAGATGAACTAGTCAAAGAAAGAAAGAAATGAAGAAAGACTAATACTATACAAGTTAAACTTATTTTTATATCTCACAAAAACTGAAATATGAGACAAAATCTTATATCATTTCATATGTCAAATGAATACTGGACATGACACCCTCCTTAAACATAACCTTTCTGTCACTTACAGATTATCTATGTCTTGCGTAATCCCAAAGATGTGCTGATCTCAACATACCACTTTTCCAAGGTATTTAAAGGATTCCAGGACCCTAAGACTATGGAAGAGTTCTTGGAAAAGTTCCTGAGTGGGGATGGTAAGGAAAGAAACAAATCAGCTGCCTCCATTCAGACAGATTGCAGCAAAATCCATATTGAATCACCATTGCACTCCATTTTTCAAAATAAGATAAAGGGATGCCTTCAGAGTCTACCTTATATACACTTTATGGCTTGTTTTCCTCACATAAGTAATCAGAGAAACATTAACACCTTAGTTCAAAGCACATCCTTTCTGTCTGCCATCTATCAGGATGTCTCAGCGATTGTTGTCTTTGTTCTTTTCTGCTTATCATAGCAGATAGTAGATCCCTGCTGCCACAGTATAAATGTGTACAGTTAAATGCCAGTACTACAAGCCACCACATTGCAAGTTCAGTCCCAGTGGGCTCCAAGGTTCACTCAGTCTTCCATCCTTCCGTAGGTTGCTAAAATGAGTACCCGGCTTGTGGGGGCAATTAGCTAACACACATTGGAAACCGCTTAATGTGGTGTAGGTTTGTAAGCTGTTGTTACTAAAACAATTTGTAAGCCTCTCTGGGAGCCTTCATAGCTGCGGAGTGGGTATAAATACCTAAATAAATAAATAAATAAATAAATACAGTATATTCAGTGTATGCAAAATCCAAACAACAGGAACTGGGGTTTGTTTATATCAAAGAGTCAGTCACTTTAAACAAGGAATGTAATCAAGGACTATAATTAACAGTTGCAAATCAAGAAGGAAGCTCCCTTCTCACCTATGTGTTAAAAGCACAGGAAGGAGTCATGGCTGTGAGGATCAAGAGTAATCTATAGCTTATGTGACTCTCTCGCTTCCAAAGAATGGAGATCTGAGAACTCTCTGGGGAGTAAGGAGTTCCTAAACTAACAATGAAGGCGGTGGCATCATCATCATCATCATCATCGTCGTTAACCCAATGCAAACTTTTTTCATCTCTAGGTTTTTTGTGGTTTTTTTCCGGGCTGTGAGGCCATGTTCTTGAAGAGTTTATTCCTGATATTTTTCCTGCATCTGTGGCTGCCATCTTCAGAGAATGGCGGCATGTGGGGTTTATATACTGTGAGTCCTTGTTGAAGAAACTCAACACATGCAAATGAACTTTGCCTGGGGACAGAGGGCTTCCCAGCAGATAATGGACCATGAGCTAAACAGACACTAATCCCCCTCATATATCCTCCCACCCTAAGAACTGAACATCCTACAACTGAATACAGTCATCCCTTCACATTCGCGGGGGTTCCGTTCCACGGACCCCCGCAAATGTGAAAAATCCGCGAATAAGGACTCCCCTCCCCCCTCCCTCCCCAGGCCTTTGCGGGGCCTTCCTAGGCCCCGCGGAGGTCTCCCCGGCCCTCCCTCCCCCCTCCCCAGGCCTTCGTGGGGCCTCCGGAGGGCCTCCGGGGGTCCCTCGAAGGCCTCCCCACCCCTCCCCAAGCCTTCGCGGGGCCTCCGGAGGGCCTCCGGGGGACCCGCGAAGGCCTCCCCACCCCTCCTCAGGCCTTCGCGGGGCCTCCGGAGGGCCTCTGGGCATCCCGCGAAGGCCTCCCCACCCCTCCCCAAGCCTTCGCGGGGCCTCCGGAGGGCCTCCGGGGGACCCGCGAAGGCCTCCCCACCCCTCCCCAGGCCTTCATGGGGCCTACGGAGCACCTCCGGGGGCCCCGTGGAGGCCTCCCCGGGCCTCCCCGCTCCCTCCAGGTCTTTTCACGGGGCCTCTGGAGGCCCCGTTTCGCGGTTTTGGGGGGCCCAGGGGGCCCCTCCCAAAACCGCGAATAACCAAAACCGCGAATGTCAAGTTCGCGAATGTGGAGGGACAACTGTACATAAATTTACATGCTAATCCTCTTCAACAGGGACTCACCGTATATAAACCCCACCCCCCAAACCACCATTCTCTGAAGATGCCAGCCACAGATGCGGGCGAAATGTCAGGAATAAACTCTTCTAGAACACAGCCTCATAGCCCGAAAAAAAAAATGCACAAAAAAACCTATGGATGCTGGCCATGAAAGCCTTCGACGTCACTTTTTTCACCTCTGATTTTAATACCCCCCCAAAAGCCCCCCAAAATGAGAGTCACCAAAGATTTTCTTTTAAAACAAATCCTTACTCTTTTCATGTTATTTCTGCCTCTGATACTATATTTTTAGTTAAAGAAATAATGCCCAGGAACACATCTACTTTGTTAAACTAAGATATTCCTGTATGTGCATTCCACCTTTTGTCTTGCTCTTTCAGTGGCATTTGGTTCCTGGTTTGACCATGTGAAAAGCTGGATGGAGCTGAAAGACAAATCTAACTTCTTTTTGATCACCTATGAAGAGCTACAGCAGGTATGGGTTGACCTCTGGCTTTATCAACATTTCTACAGCATTGGCAACTTTTGACTTTCAGGAATTCTTGTAACCTAGGTCAAATACCTCAGGGCACTTGCAGGGTTTTTCCTTTTTCTTTTGAGAGTCAAGTTTAGGGACTTGGTATATGTTCACTCTGGATGTCTATCATCTTTCCTGTCCTTGGGTGGATTTCTTGGACAGCTGCCTTACTAATGCATCTAAAGCCATCACTCCTGTTTCTACCATAAGCACTAACCCACTGCATTCTAAGAACACAAATACCAAATATTCCTACATTTAGTACCTCCCCTTTGTTCAAAAGTAGAGCAGGTGTGCCCTATGAACTGAGATTCCTTGTCCAGTTCAAGATTTCATGCCTAAGACGTTCAGTAATCCTTGGGAGCTGTCCCTGTTTGTGACAAGATGGCAGAGTGAGGACATTAGAGTGACAGGGAGTGGCCAAGATTCTTTCCCTGTTCCACTGGCTTGTTTGTCCAACAATACGAATTAAGGCAAAATAAATCCTGGCTCAAGACCCACTACAAAAATAGCACCATTGAGCAAGGGGCAAATATCCCCATGGGAATGCAGTGTAAGGCTGAAGATTCCCAGTCTTTCTCATTTATTCTTGTTCTCCCTAGAATCTTCGAGGCAGTGTGGAGAGGCTCTGCCAGTTCCTTGGAAAGGACCTGAACAGCCAGCAGGTAGACTCTGTGGTGGAAAATGCCTCTTTCCAGAAGATGAAGGACAACAACATGTCTAACTTCTCCCAGATGCCAGAGAAATATTTCGATCACAACTCAGGAAAGTTCATGAGGAAAGGTAAAAGCAGAGCCTGGGGGCGGGGTTGTATCTAGAGCTGACAGTCTGAAGCGTGGCAACCGACATTTTGCTTCTTAAACTAAAACAAAACAAAACAAGACATCATCCCTCCTCTATGTTCCTTGTGAAAAGGGTGACTAGACTTGCAGTTGAATCTTACTTGAGCATTGGCAGCTGGGTGGGGTCCTTCTTGGTGCCTGAAGATTGCAGTGTAGTTCTGTGGGTGCAGAGAAACTTTGCTGCTACATGACAAAAATGACATGCAATACCTGCCCACCCAAGAGTATATCACTTGATCGCTGTCTAACCTCTTACGTTGTGAGATGTGTGCATTTCCAGATAATGCATTCTCCTGACCCATTAGGTGAAGGCTGCTACAGATTACTTTATTACAGTCATCTGACTATGAAAAGGACATGTTAACTACAGGGGACCCTTGTTAATTGATGGGGTTTTGTTCCAGGACCACCCCACCCCCATGGATGGCAAAATCTGTGGATGCGAAAGTCCCATTCTATTCAACAGCATTTTAAAATGGTGTCCCTTATATAAAATGGCAAAATCAAAGTTTGCTTTTTGGAATTCTTTTTTGGGAAATATATTCAAGCCGCGGTTGGTAGAATCATGGATACTGAATCTGTGGATATGAGGAGCCAAGTGTACATTTTAAAACTGCATTTAGAGCAGCACTATGCATATAAATATGGTTAAATCAAACTGCTAGGTTAAAAAATATACTGTGGTGTGTTAAATATAGTAAAGTTACATAGTCAAGGAAAATCCGGCTATAACAGCCAGGTTTATAATTTTTACCACTTTCTGAGCAAGCAATATGTCAGATCCCTGGGGCAGGATCACCACAAGAGACTTGGTGGAGTGCCCAGGGAAACATTTGAGGATGGGATATAATAGATCCTCCCTAGCTCCCTTGTACAGAAGTGCAAGTGGAAAAGTACATGTGCTATGGTTTCAGTTTCATAATGATCACAGGCGCAGCATCTCTTATTCAATGCAGTCTTATTAAGTCTGCCAGTTAATAGGTTATAGGGAAGGGCATTAAACCTTGCCAAGGAAAAAGGTGAAGGCTACTGATTGAGGTGGCACAGGCCAGGAAAAAAACTTGAAGCATCACTGCATTGACAATGACTCTGGATGATATCATGGTGGAAGGGAAGGAAGCAGAAATGATAGGTTAATGGCTCCCCTTCTCAAGGACCATCTTATATTTCTTCCTCAATTTGCTTCATGGTAGGGCTGGTCATTTAAGGGACATTCATTTCATTGTATTGATTGAATGTCTGTGTCTCCTATGGTGTTGCAGGGATCTCCGGTGACTGGAAGAATCACCTGACAGTGGCACAGAGTGAATACTTTGACCGTGTTTATCAGGAGCGAATGCAGGGTGTGAAAATGACCTTCCAATGGGACTGAAGAATGCCAGGCTGCTTCACCTGCTATTCTGTTCTGTATGCAAGCATTCTAACTCTCTAAGGTGTGGATGTTGTTGTAGTAAACATAAGAAACCTGTTGAAAAATCCTCATTTCTGTAGATGTGATGGTACCTGAATAACTATGGCAAGGTGTAAAGAAACAGAATGATGCACTATATTTTGAATTCTAGAATGGCCTAAAGGTTAGCGCTTGCTGTTTCCTGCTCTATCAGTGATATTTCAAGGGTTGAAACCACAGCTGAGATCCTCCATCAGAAGATGGGGCACACAGGTGTTACCTGAAATGCTGGGGGTCTGTAGGGACCTGCTAATATTAATATGGGGAATTAATGCACTCGACAGCAATACGAGAGGTGGGTTACAGCAGTACCTTTTAACCTATGTATACTGGTACTAAGGAGGAGACTCTAAGCCAAAAAGTACAATTAAATCATCTTTATTGGGAAATAATATCACAGCACTTACACAAACACTCAGGCTTCAAGCACTCATACACAGCTAACAAAAATAGTAGGAAATATTTGGATAGGGAAATAGAGTGAGGGGATGATGGGTGATATGACTCCTGTCCAGTAGAGCAGAGATTCCTGCAGCAACAGGATCTCAAAGTTGCGTTCTGAGGGCACACAGCAAATTGGCAGTATGGAGGGAGGAAGTGGAACATTGAGCAATTTGGTGGTGTTTTAAGGTGATATTTATATGAACTCATTCCCCTACAGGGGTAGGAGTTGTGAGTGAAATACAATGGTTCTCAGAGGTTCCAAAGCTAGAACAAAGGGTATTCTGGAAGAGCTAATATTTGTTAATGATCAATACCTTTGGAATTGAATAGGAAATAGGCAAGGTCTATTGTTGGAGGGGAGAACGAGAGGAAATCCAATTTCATAAGCAATATGGTTCCCTTCAAGTGCTGAGTGGATTAGTGATTGACTCACCTGCAGGTGTTGAGTCTTACTTGAGAGTATTTGCTTTTGGAAATTTTCACAGGCCATTCCCTTAGTCTTGCACGAATCCCACCTTGGTGTTAGGGGGTCCTGCTTTACCTGTAACTGCTTGAAAGGCCATCATAAGCCAAATTATTAAATATAGCCAACTATTTGATATTCCAAGATGGGGGCTATCGAGGTATGTAACACAGGCCTATGCCTTGTCTCTATCTTTTCTTCCTTCAAACCTGGCTTCTTCAGGCTGTCCCATCCCAGCCTGACATGGTTGTTTAGCAGCTGGTGCCAAGTGGGGCTGGGAGGTGGCTTTGAAGCCCCTGAGTTTATAGCATCATCCTTTGGGATACCAGGATGATGTCCAACAAACTCTCTAGAGCTGTATGATTCTAACCCCAGACTTTAAGAACTGTTCTGGGATTAAACAGAACTGAAAAGAAAATATTTATTTCATTTAAAAATGTTATAGTTAAAGATTGTTTCATATGTACTGAAAGTTCTGAGTGCACTAGCCATTTGTTTAGACAGTGGGACCCCCTTATCCGCTGGGGATTGGTTCTGGGGGGGAGGCGCGTGGATACTGAAAACCGTGAATATTAGCGAACACCATTGAAAATAATGGGATGTCTGGTTTAAAATACCATACGGTTGCCTTGGAGGACCTAGAAAATGGCTAGAGAGGACATATTTTCTAGGAAGACTCTGGTAGGCATGCTGTTTTGTGTTCTGTGGATAACTGAATCAGTGGATAATGAATCAGAATATACGGGGGTCCTACCATACATTTTGCAAATGAAGCAGCTTGAACAACAGGAAGGAAGGAAGGAAGGAAGGAAGGAAGGAAGGAAAAAATTACAGAAGGGTGCTCAACAAACAGTTCAGCAGCTAATAGCCCAACTCACCCATACTGTTGCCACCTCTGCAGCATTGAAGCAAAAGTCAGATCCCAAACTAGCAGTACCACTTCATATTTATCCAAAACATGCTCCAAACAAATGCATTACTGCTGAAACATCATCATTAGGAGTTCAGTGTCAGGAGCTGGTCTCAGAAATCTACTGAAACCAATCCTAACCCTCAGTCAAGAGTTCTTGTACTTGCACACGGAAACACTGTTGCTCATATGGAATATGAGGAAACATACCTTTTAACATTTCACAGATGAAAATACAGAGATAAGTATGAATGGCTAAGGTATAGCAACGTGAGGAGAGCAACGTGTGGTAGAGCAACGTGAGGAGGTGGTTTGAAAGGGCGAGGCGAAGGGCAAATATGGTTAATAGGGAAGAACACAGAGAATTGCAGCAGTTTAATCAGAGAAACCTTTGGATTTATGTGCTGAATTTAGGAAAGGCTGAAAAAAGAAAAAAAAAATCCAAACGAGTAAATACAACTCTCTGGCCTTTATCAGACAAGCCCCTTAAAACACATTTTTATGCCAGCAAAAGAATGCCCCCCTGCCACATTTACCTTGTTTCCCTGCAAAGGCTTCCCCATCAATGAAGGAGGAAGTGAACGAAGCCTTGTTCATTTCCTTGTTTGAAATCCCGCAAGACTTCATCATGGAGAAGATTCAAACATACAACAAAAATAAAACACAAATAGTTACACAAAGCACAAAAATACACTTAAAAACTTCCAAGTAAACCAGGGAAGGTTAAAAAAAAGTGTGTCACCTACCTGGATGTCGCGATCTCACCCGGAAGTGTTCTGGCTGGTCCGGCCATCCATGAGGTAAATATATATATATATATATATATATATATATATATAAAGATATGAGGTTACACACGCCGGCTATGCTGGTAATAAATGGTACAGCTGATCTATTGATGGCTTGGGCTGTCAATAAAATAGATCGGCTTAAGGACAAAACATAAATGTGAAAGGGTGATGTTGTCTGATATGCGCACCCTTTTGTGTTAATATGGCCTCATTATGATGCCATATTTAGTGCTTCTGATAAAGTCCCCCCCCTCAGTGAAGTAGGTCAGAGAAGTGTGTTCCTTGAGGGCTGATAGGCCATATACAGTTTTCCACCAAGAGATGTTGGTGCTCCAGACAGACCTCCCTTTCCTCCCGAAGGTCATCATCCCCTTTCATCTGAATCAAGATGTGGTGCTCTTAACCTTTTACCAAAACCCATCCATCCCACTGAAGAGGTCCCTACATGGTTTGGATGTCCAGAGGGTTGGGGCTTACTACATTACCAGGACCTCCCCAATTTGAAAGTCTTCTTGCCCAGTGTTTGCCAGGCAGTCACATGGCTCCAGCCTTCCACTTTCCTCCAGCATCACAGTTCAGACTGTAAAGCCCGGGTGGATGCATCCTTTGGATGAGCTGCTCTGTGTCTATCCTCACCTGGCCTATCCCACCTCCTAGGGTAAGCTGGCTAATCACCCAGTTGTCTGAGGCACAGAGACCACAAAAAAGGAGAACAGGTTGCTTACCTGTAACTGTGGTTCTTTGAGCAGGACCGGTTTAAGGAATTTTGGGCCCCCCTGCAATGCTTTAATTGGGGGGGCATATGTTTCTCTCAGATCAATGTAACCTAACTCAACCTAAGCTATTCACAGTACAGGATATTCAGATTATTACTAATAATGTTTTTGCAGGAGGTGGGTTACTACAGGCCCCCCCACAATGATGGGCCCCCCTGTGGATGCTGATACTGCTGGTGCCTTAAATCGGCCCTGTCTTTGAGTAGTCTTTGTGCATTGCTTCTGGCCACAGGGACATAAGCAGTCACTTTGGGCTTGTCTATATGAGGCAAAATAACCCTGGCGTGCTTCACAGTAATGGCTTTTTACAGTTGCTGTGACTATCCTTAATGGTTTATGTTATACACTGGCAGTGCTGCCCTGGCTTGGGAGCCTGCTGGGTTGAGGGTGTGAAGTAGGCATAAATAACCATGCAGCAGTTCTGGGCTCAAAGTTGGCTACTTTACAGAGAACAGCAGATAGAAAAGCAAAAAGACATGCTGATTAACTAATATGGAAAAGGCAAAAAGCAAGAAAAATCCACTGACCTTTCAGAGCTTCACACACTGAAAAGAAGGCACCGCCCTCGATCTGCTCCCCCCTTATGTGGGTTAAACTTTCACAAGCAGTATCAGGGAAAAAAAATGAAACTCAGCTCATTAGCAAAGGAAAACTTTCTCAGGCCAATTGTCGGGCCAGGTGTAGGGGGTGGGATGACTCACTGGCCCCCTCCTGCTGTGGGTAGAAACCTCTCCTTGACCTATTCTGTTCCAAAGGAAAACAAGCCCTAGTGCTTCTTTATCCAACTGGAACCAATCTTTTGGGCTAGGCCTACAAGCAGGGCCCAACAGGGTTTTTTTTTTTTTTTGCCCCCATAAGCTCTGCATGCAAGATGGTGGGCATGAGTGATTTACAAATGTACTTACCTCAATTTGATGCCACTGAACTTTTTTTTTATTAAAAAAACACAACGTCCAAGGTGCGATAGAGTGATTTTTCAATTTAACAGAAAAGCAAAAACAAACACCCCCTCAAAAAAAACCCCCATTTTCTCACCTTAGCACTCACTCACTAAGGCAAAAATCCAACATGGTGGCAGCGGGTGCTTGCCTTGTTAGCAAGCCCTGCCTTCCGCTCTTGCCTGGCCAATCAGCTTTGCGCTTCCTCTCCGATGGGAAAGTGAATCATTTAACTGTTTTAAAAAAACTCAGGAAAAAATGTGTTTTGGGCTCCCCTCGTTACCAATAAGGTGAAATGATGTGGAATGCCATTAAGACAGGTAGGATTCTCCTCGCATTCCATGAGGAGTATTTTTGCCATCTAGACAACCTCTCCACCAGGCACAGAATGGCCATGATGGTAGGGCTTAAGCAGTTTTGCAGTAGGTCTGGAGAGTGATAAATGGTTAAGTGTAGCATAGTTGTTCAACATGTGGAACTATGCCACACTGAACCATGCAGGATTGAGCCCTTATCTGCTCTCTATGATACTCACCCCCCCTCATGTGGTGCAGAAGTAAATAACAGTCCCCATGCCAGTGCAAAGCAGATCACAACTGCAACCTACAGCAAGATCACCAGGAGAATTGTCTCATTGTCCTATGTGCCTCTGGATTTATTTTCTCTGGGTTTTTCAATCTTCTTGTTTCAGGACCCTGAAACTTGACAGGTTTGGACCAGCAAGAACATATTGAATATGGGGAAGGATTGCTGGGGAAAATAAGACTTGCTACTCTGCTATCTGTTACACATTTTCCACATCAACAAGTGTCCCCTAGACCTGTTACTTTGTCTCCCTGATTTCACACACAAACACGCATTGGAAATGTCCACGTGTAACTGATGAATATTTATATGTTTAGATGAGTAATAGGAAACCTGTTGCCCTCCAGATGTTTTGGGATGTAACTTTCACCAACCATATTCCTGTGGACTCCTTTCATTTGATATTGTAGTTAACAAACAGACAGAAATTTAATATTATTTCTATAGATGTTGCTTCAGCCCCTAGATGGATTCTTCCAGAATTTTCCAGGTTTCGTTCTAGGTGCCACTCACTAGGTGCCACCCACTCTCATAGGAATTGCACACAAAAAAGGGGGACATCCCACCCCCTAACTGCAATGGACTGTAGGGAAAATATGTAGGGCCAAACAGCAGTGATGAAAGGTGAAGTGTAAAGAATATAGAGACAGTGGAAGCATACATGGATATGAAATGAACAGTCACTACTCACAAACTTGAGTTAATTTTTTAATAATGACTCTTTTAGTGCCTTCAGTGCCTTGGTAAGCCGGCTTCACCTGATAAGAAAGAATGCAAACCAGGAAAGATGTAGGGTTTGGAGAAGGGAAAACTAGCCTTCTTCAATCCCAAGGGAAAGTCACATTCACACCCTGCATTTTCTCCTGATAAATACGGTCAAAGCGTTCACTCTGTGTCACTGTCAGGTGGTTTTTCCAGTCCCCGCAGATCCCTGGAAAACCACAAGAGAGAAATGTAAGCATAATAGGGGGAAAAAAATTCAAAAATTTCAATTACAAAAGAATGAATAATCCCCCTGGTGGCCAGCCCTACCATTTGGCAAAGGGAAACTACAGCTCCCCTGATCTTCTCTTAGCATCTGTGCACCAACAATGGTGACATTTGTTTTCTCCTGGCCTGCCCGGATCTGGAGCTGTCTTGGCTAATACCCTTCCAATGTTTCACAGATACTGCTGCTAGGAAAGGCTTCTGCGTAAATAAACAAAAAAGTAGTGAGGCAGCCAGGCCAGGCCACATAGCCCATTGGACACTGTGAGTCTACATGCATTCCTCTGTTGAAGTGATACAAATTGGTGCTAATCCAGGCATGCAGTAACTCTCTGTGGGGGAAGCCAGTAAAAACCAGGAGAAGTGTTTAACAAAATGTTTCTCAGCAGTGCTCCATGTACCACATGGCGTGCCGTAGGTGCTATAAGCCAGTTTGGGACCCTCAGGCACAATGGAAGCCTCTGTCCAATTGCCAGTACCTTTCAACTGCCAATCTAGTCAACTTCAAACACAATGGGAAGGACAGATGCTGCCATATCCTGTACCATAAGCAATGATGATAGGTACAGCTGCTGCTATCTAAGGGTACATCCCTCTCTCTGGCTTTTCTGACTTCCTGAACAAAGATTCAGGAAGGACTCATCCCGCACTTTCTGCAAGCGCGCTGATGACTGAAAAGGCCAATCTGAGATAAACAAGTCCAGTTGCAGAAAGCACAGCAGAAGGTCTCCTTGGGTGATGTTTCCGGTTGTGATTCTTTCTGCGTTGTTGTTTCTCTTCAAGACTTGTTTGGCGTGAGTTCTCAAATAAGGCTGCAGCCTTGTGGACAGTGCGTCTCCATGCCTCCTGATGTGAGGCTAGGGCGGAGCATTGTTGGTGATCAATTTGGCCGAGCCTGAGATGTTGTTTCAGGGAGTCCTTGTATTGCTTTTTTGGAGTGCCCCTCTTACGCTGACCCGTGGTGAGTTCACCGTACAGTACTATTTTGGGGAGGCGATGGTCCTCCATCCTAGAAACGTGCCCTGCCCAGCACAGCTGTGTTCTCAATATCATGGCCTCAATGCTGGTGATCCCTGCTTGCTCAAGGATAGCAACATTCATCACATAGTCAGTCCAGTGTATATTTAGAATTGTGTGTATACAGTGCTGATGAAAGCGTTAGAGGAGTCGTAAGTGGTGGCGATAGGTGACCCATGTTTCAGACCCGTAAAGGAGAATAGACAGTACAATGGCTCTATACACATTGATTTTTGTGCTTTGCTTCAGGTACATCCACACTACAGAAATAATCCAAGTTGAAACAGGATTATTTGCATGGCTCCTTCCTATGGAATCCTGGGATTTGTAGTTTAGTGAGGCACCAGCACTCTTTGTCTGTCAGAGAAGGCTAAAGAACTTGTAAAACTTCAAACCCCAGGATTCCATAGGAAGGAGCTATGCAAATAGTTCAGTTTCAAAATGGATTATTTGTGTCATGTGGATTCCCCCTAAATTCCTGCAAATGTACAGCCCCCCCCACCGGATACTCCAAAGACACTGCTTTTACCTTTCCTCAAGAATTTCCCTTTCTTGAAGTTGAAGACAGAGTCTGGAAACAAGGACATGTTGGACATAGGATTGTCCTTCATCTTCTCGAAGGAAGCATTCTCTACCACACAGTCGATTTGCTGGCTGTTCAGTTCCTTACCCAGGAACTGGCAGATCCTCTCCACACTGCCTTTAAGGTCCTGGGGAAGAGAAAAAAACAATGCCAAAAGACAGAAGTGTTCATTATAGCAAGACACTTCAATGGCGTGGTCTACACCTTGGCAAGAAGGATACAGAGGGGATGAATACCATTTTGCAGGGTACATTTGTTAAGACTGTTGCTATGATGCCTGCTGCCTTATCAGACTTTACTGAACAGACAAGTGAGATAAGTAAGAGTAGAATCATGCCCCTTCCCTATCAGTCAAACAACTTCCTAATGTCTTCTTTAATGCTTCAGCTGAGCTAGGTCAAAGTTCAGGGGACACCCAACATCTGAAACATGGGACCTTAATCTTTTTGCAGAACATCACATTGTACAGTATGCTCATTCTCATGTGAACAAAGGGCAGATATCTTCTGCCTTGTAGAAGATAAAGGATTCTTGTCCTTGCATTTAAAAATTTTTTTTTATTTTTTTTTGTTTTTTCACAGATTAAGGAACTAGGTAAATGGTCAAGGGCTAGATGATCTGAACACCAACATTGGACACCATTCGAGGTTGACATAATGGTTGATGCATGGAAACTATCAAAAGACCTTCTGAAGCTCTTCATAGGTGATGATGAAGAAGTTGGGTTTGCCTTTCATTTCCATCCAGCCTTTCACATGGTCAAACCAAGAGCCAAAAGGTACTGAAAAAGAAAAGCAGAGACAAAAATGGAACATTAAAATCTGGATCAGAATGAAGGTGTCAGGATAGGGCAGGAAGCTGACACTTTATCTCTGCCACCAGAAAGGGTGTTTAATAGAACTGAACCAAAGCTATAACACTCCACCCGCTATATGTCCCTTTCATTCACATCTAACTGTTAAGGAAATTTTTTGAGCTTCTAAAAGGAGACAAGCTTCACTACTTCCTCCTCTCCTCCCTATATACTATAAACCTCCCCTCCCTATATACTCTGTTTCAAACTGTAGTTCTACAATAGGGTTACAGAGATGGGTAAAGATGTGGGAAGGCTTTGTGAGGTAGCGTATAATGGAATATTCATTGTGTTAGTAAGGTGCATCTAATGGCCTTTTAGACAAAAAAAAAAAGCTAAAATATATTTAGCATCCTTAGAAATTCACAGTCCATAAGATTCCCTCAGGGAAGGTGTGTCAGTCAAACAGAGGTCACTGTGATATACTGGGGCTACAGCTTATGTTAAATATTTTTCTGCTTCTTGTTCAAGACAGGAGTGACTTCCAGTGATTAGACTGCCAGGTATTTGTGTGAATTTGCTCTCAGCTCTAATACTCAAGGAGGCTTATTGCATGAGGTAATAGAAGTGGTCGTAAAGCCCAATAGTAGTGTCTCTCATCTTCCCTTATCATACAATGTCGGTGTGCTTCAGTTGTTCTGTTCTGGACCCATGGGAGATGGTGGTAAACAGGAGTCTTTTTTCTAACCAATCAGTTAGAAAAAAATACTCACATTTACCACCATCTCCCACTGGACAGGAATGGAAGAACAGCTGTTGAATGTTAACATTGTGTGATATGGCAAGGCAATGCTATTATCATGCTTTACTGCTGTTTCCCTTCCCTCATGACATAAGCCTCTAGACCTGCTGATTTGCTTCTTTCCATACCATTTCCACATAGAAACTCCTCCAGGAATGCCTCCACAGTCTCTGGGTCCTTGTAGGCATTATAGAAATAGCAGAAGTAATATAATGAAACCAGCACATCCTTAGGGTTCCGCATGACGTAGATTACCTGGAACAAGAGCCAGGGGCTACATTTAGTGGGGGCAGCATCTACACTGCGCCTCCAGGGACAAATTAATTGGGATTATTATTTTGCATGAGCAAAGATGTTTTAAAAGGTTAATCATATCCCCCCAAACCAAAAAGTAAATGCTCTTTTTTTTAAAAAAAAATGATCAATTTTTGGCACAAACAATCTAATTTACAATCAAAGTAATATGTAATTAAAAATAAACAGAAAGAAATACAAATGACCTATTTAAAATTTTCTTTGTAGGAACTATCCTCCGCCAATTTAAATTATCTTCTTTAATATGCTTTCTTCAGTGATATTACTACTGGCTTTAATGACTTTAGAAGTAAACTTGTGAGAAGGGAGAGAGATTGAAAAGTATTTTAATTTAAAGAAGAACTAACAGTTTTAAGTACATAGGGATTGTTTTACAGTTAGTTCAGAACCTCAAGTTTCAGGCCCAAATTAAACAAGAGGATGACCACCTTTCTTGGGACAGAGAGAAATACTTAGCACATATCATATTCTGCTTCCATTGTTGCTTCCCTGCATGGCTGCTACTTGAAAAATCTCCATCATCTCAGCCAGTCGTGGCCTCAGAAACAACAGCTTGAACCACCTGAATGCTTAAAAGCAATTCACATTCTCAGTTCAATTTGGGGGAAATCTCATCTCAGCCTTGGCTTCTGAGCTAGGCATGCGGTGTGTTGAGTAGTAGTAATAATCATTAGTGCATGTTCTGCTGGAATTACAGTTTTCCCTTCATATTTGCTGGGGTTTGGTTCCAGGACCTCCTGTGGATACCAAAATCCATGAATACTCAAGTCCCATTATATGCAATGGCATAGCAAAATGTTGTCCCTTATATAAGATGGCAAAATCAAGTTTTGTTTTTTGAATTATTATTTTTTAAATAATATTTTCAAGCTGTGAATATTTACATCCGTGGATACCAAATCTGTGGGTACGGAGGGACAACTGTACATCAAACATTAAGAAGCCTTCCTGTATTCCATTCTTATATTCAGTATCCAGCAGGCCAACTTTTTCTAAATAGACTACGTTGAGTATGTTCACCTCAGAATTGCCCTTATTTTTGTTGTACACAAAACTATGAAATAGTGTGTGAATGGCTCCTTTATCTTACCTTGGCTCTTGAGTGGAGAAAGGACTTGGGGAAAAGATGGAATGGCAGGTGAGAAGTCAGGAGCCTAGGTGGTGCATATTTCAAGGCCATGTTGATGCCATTGGTATATTCAATCCATGGTGACCTTTTCATAGCAGGTGTACTGTGAACCCAAGAGGGCTCCCCATCATTCCAGATCAAACCCAGGATCTCCAATATCCAATGAGTACCTAGGAGGACCCCCAAAATTAACCAGGTAGACCGGAAGCCTGTTGGGGAGTTATGATTATAGCTAAGCCTTTGATTGTGTAGATCATGAAAAACTATGAATTGCTCTTAAAGAAATGGGTGTGCCACAACCTTTGATTGTCCTGATGCAGAACCTGTACTTGCGACAAGAGGCTACTGTTGGGACAGAATATGGAGAAATGGAATGGTGTCCAATTGGCAAAGGAGTCAGGCAAGGCTGTATCTTATCAACCTATCTGTGCAAATAGAATCATAGAATCATAGAATTGTAGAGTTGGAAGAGACCACAAGGGCCATCCAGTCCAACCTCCTGCCATAGTATGCCAAAAATATCATACATAAAGCAGGATGAAGGAGGCATGAAAATGGGAGGAAAAAAACACCAATGACACCATACTACTAGCAGAAAATAGCAAAGATTTGGAACGATTACTGAAGACAATCATGGAAGAAAGTGCAAAGGCAGGTTTACAGTTGAACATGAAGAAAACAATAATAATCACCACAGATGATTTACATAATTTTAAAGAAGACAACGAAGACATTGAAATAGTTCAAGATTTCCCATACCTCAGTTCAATCATTAATCAGAACAGAGACTGCAGTCAAGAAATCAGGAGAAGACTAGGACTTGGAAGGGCAGCTGTGAAAAAAATATACAAGATCCCAAAGTGGCAAGATATATCATTGAATACTAAAGTAGGATTGTCCATGGCATTATATTTCCCATTTCTATACATGGTTGTGAAAGCTGAATAGTGAAGGAAGCTGATAGGAAGAAAATCCTTCGAAATGTGATGGTGGAGAAGTATTCTGAAGATACTGTGGACTGCTAATAAGACAAATAAATGTGTCCTACAGCAAAGCCCAAACTCCCCCTAGAAGCCAAGATGACTAAACTGAGGCTGCCATACTTTGACCATATCATGAGAAGACATGCCTAACTAGAAAAGACAATAATTCTTGGGAAGGTAGAAGGCAGTAGGAAAAAGAAAAAAGACCACATTAGAGGTAGATAGACTCAATCAAGGAAGCCATGGCCCTGAGTCTGCAAGACCTGATCAGGACTGTTGAGGATGGGGTGACTTGGAGGTCTCTCATTCATAGGGTTGCCATAAGTCATAGTCGACTTGAGGGTAGTTAACAACAACAAAGCCTGAAGGAAAGAAACTAAAATGACTATGATATAGAGCAGTGGTTCTTAACCTTTTCTTTACCAAGGACTCCCTTTAAATATTTCTTGTTGCCATGGTTCCCCAAGACTTCACTCAATATTTAAAACCATCACCACCACCACAACACAATTACACCATCCATTAACCCTTCCTTCAGAGTCACTGGAGGGGAAGGAAGACTTTTCTCCTGTTTCTTCCTGCAAGTTTGTGGCTGGAGTGGATTGAACAGCAATGCCCAGGCCAAGTCAGCCAGATTTTGCCTTGGCTTCTGTCACGTGGGCTGAGCAGCCTTCAACCCTTTGAAGACACCCTGTAGAGGATATCATGTCCCTCTGGGGATCTGCAGACCACAGATTAAAAACCACTGATGTAGAAAATAGTACGTGTACTGTAGTTCCTTTCTGCATTGAATAGAGTGCATTTGGCAGTTTGTCACAGATTTGCATGAGCACATCACAGTATCAGTTGGTTAAAAATAAGACATCAGGGGAACACTGGTGAATGCCTGGGTGCCGTCTCTTCCCACATTTTAATCACAACAGATGTTGCTGGTGCAACTTCAAGAGTTTTTTTTCTCTTCTTTCTATGACAGTCACCTGTGAATTTCAGTTTCTTTCTTACCTGATTTTTGGTAGGCGACAGTTACCACATCATCATCCAACATCTGGAATTCATTTTCGAGATAGCTGAGGTCTTTCTCAGAGTATCCCAGTGTGCTGAAAAGGATCCCTTTGTAGGTGAAATATGTTGCTGAAGACATTGAATAATTTTAATGATTATGTCTGTTTGGAAACAAAGAATGGAGGGTCATTATGAGGCAGTATCTTCAAGGTTTTTCCGGATGTGCTTTTTGCAAATGCGGTAATGCAAGAGTTGTGTGTCCCGCCTTGCCTTATTGCATGACATCAACAAGATTTAGCTTTTCTCCTGTTCCAGTCCCATGGGAGACAGTAGTAAAGGTGAGTCTTTTTGCTAATGCATTTTTCCAGTTAGCAAAAAGAACCATGCTTACCCCCGTCTCACACCGGACTGGAATAGAAGAACACTGAAGCACACAGATGTCATGCAATAAGGAAAGGTGGACACGTTATTCTTGAGCTTTACTGCCACTTCCCTTCCTTCATGCAATAAGGCTCTTAGTCTTTACCAGAAAGAAATGAAAAAAGAAAAGAAATAAAGCCCTGTTTTATAACAGAACTAGCAACACCCCAGCCAGTCAAATTCACGGCACAACCTGCTGGTCAAATCTACATTTTTCCCTCTAGGGAAAAAAAAAACCAGCTAGAAATTTCACACACTGATCCCACAGCAGTTACATTCCATGCCTCCTGAACAATGAATAGGCACAGGCTGAGTGTCATGGGCCAGGAGTTAGCTTCTCCAGGTGAACAGCAGCCTCGAAGTAGGACAAACAAATGCAACCACCCCAGGCCATGATCTCTCATGAGGCCATGAATGAGAGCCATCAGGCCATGAATGAGAGCCAGATGGCTCCAGACTTTTTAAGGAGGGCAGAGGGCAGTAGCCCGATGGCCAGAAACGTGTATTTTGTCGGCCCTTACCATTGTGATCTGTTCCTCGGACCCTCTGCTTTGTTGTCCACCTGGATTCCTTGACTGCCAGACTGTCTGACTTTGCTGTTCTCTGAATTCCTAACTGTCGGATTGACTTTTGGACTGAATTCCTAACTGTCAGATTGACTTTTGGACTGTGTTTCTCCCAAAAAGGGAAAGCTAATCTGGATTGGGGGTTTCGGTCAGAGCTGCTCTCCTGAGGAGTTTGATGGATCTCTAGCAAACTTTCCAGCTGAATGGGTGACACCCTTGTAGCAACAACAGAGCCCTCTGCTGGACAATTTTGCCACCACCAGCCAATAGCTCCAGGCCATGTATACAGACCTGGTCAAGGTCCAGACTGCCAACTGGCAGATATGGGTGCTAAAACAGGGGAGCTGGTCAGTGGCAGAGTATGCCAGTGATTTCAAGCCACTGGCACAGGACCTGGCCTGGAATCAGGCGTTTTTAGTGAATCAGTTTCAGGAGGGGTTGTGAGACCCAATTCTTGATGAACTGGCCCACATTGAGTGCCCAGGGGACCTGCAAAGCCTGATTCACGTCTGCCTCAAAATAGATGGATGCTTACAACAGCAGAAAGCCCGGGGCTGAAACCAGCTGGCTACAGCCTTTCCACGGTATTTCCTGCCTCAACCACACTAGAACTCCTGCCTGCCAAGGAGCCTATGCAGGAGGGGGTTTGATGGCAGCAGAGAAAGCACGGAGACGGCGAGAGGGTCTGTGCCTATACTGTGGAGGCCAAGGTCACCTGCCAGCCACATGCCCAGCAAAGAGGGGTTCCACTAGCTGGCAGGGAAACGAAATCCAACCAGTTTAGGGTGGACACTAAACTGGGGCCTGGCTTTTATTTATTAGATCTATACCCTGCCTTTCTCCCAAGAAGGGACTTAAAGCGGCTTACAACAATTAAAAAATAAAGCTAAAATATCACAATTTACAATTTTTTTAAAAAAGCATTAAATTAATTTCCACATAATTAAAAATACAACATGAATTAAAAACATAAAATCAATAAAAATACAAAATTGAAACATTAAAAGTAGCACACTAATTAAAATTCACTTCTCAAATGCCTGCCTAAATAGAAACGTCTTCAACTGCCTACAAAAAGACAGCAGGGAGGGGGCCACCCAGACTTCCCCTGTAATGGAGTCCCACAGTCTGGGAACAGTACACAGGCCTATACTGCTTGTGTCCAGACACCATGCATCCCTCCCTCCAAACACCTGATGGTGCCTATCACATTGGCACCTCCAGGGAAACCTGCTGTGCAAACATGATAGACTTGGGGCTACTGTCAATTTCATAGACATAGACTTTGCAGACTGGCAGGAGATCCCCCAACACCATCTCCAACTACCTCTAGTGGTGGATGCTGTTCATGGCCAAACTTTGGGCTCTAGGCCTGTAATTTGGGCAACAGATAAACTGTGGTTGCAGATGGGAATTCATGGTGAGGAGGCTGAGTTCTATCTGGTTTCTGCACCTCAGTTCCCTGTTGTTTTAGGTCTTGAGTGGTTGGAGGCCCATGATCCCCATATCAGCTGGTCCCAGGGGGAAATTACTTTTGGGATACCAGGTTGCAAGGAGCATATGTGTCTGTCACCAGCAACCCTGGCAGCCAGAGTGGAGGCGGGTGTGATCGCAGGGCTGCCTACAGAGTACATGGAGTTCACTGATGTTCCATGAGATGGAAGCAGACCAGTTGCTGCCTCATCGGCCTTATGATCACCCCATTGATCTGATTCCCAGAACAAAGATTTTGGTGGCTCATATTTACCCTCTGTCAGAACCCAAAATGGCTGTCTTGAGGGACTTCATAGCAAAAAAAAGATGGTGGCTGCAAGTTATTAACTTGTGATTTTAAATGTGCCACCGCCATTTTTTTAAAAAAAAGTTTCCTATGGAGCGCACATATGATAGTTTGTATTTTTTTTAAAAAAGGGGGAAAAGAGAGTATAAGATTGCCCTTTGATCGACTTTACCAGACCCTCACTTAGCTGAAAATCAAACATGGTGGCAGCAGGCGCTTTCCATCTTTGCTAGCCCCACCCTCCATGCTCATCCAGCCAATCAGATTGCGCTGCCTGTTCGTATCTGTGCAGATGTGATCATCCAAATGATCACACATTCTCATGTCATACAGAGCTTTTTAAAAAAATCTGAATGAAGTCCTGGATGCTATGCACACAGACTTTGCAGTGGATTTTGCTACCCCTCTTCCTAATGACACATATTTGTGTGAATGTCTGTATGAATGGATCACCCTCTGTTCATATTATTTTCACCATATAGACAACCCCTAAGTTCCAGCAAATGAACAGATAACCCCACACTGGATACTCCTTAGACACTGCTTTTACCTTTCCCCATGAACTTCCATTTCTTGTGTTTGCATACAGACTCTGGAAACAAGGACATGTTGGACATAGGATTGTCCTTCATCTTCTCGAAGGAAGCATTCTCTACCACACAGTCGATTTGCTGGCTGTTCAGTTCCTTACCCAGGAACTGGCAGATCCTCTCCACACTGCCTTTAAGGTCCTGGGGAAGAGAAAAAACAATGCCAAAAGACAGAAGTGTTCATTATAGCAAGACACTTCAATGGCGTGGTCTACACCTTGGCAAGAAGGATACAGAGGGGATGAATGCCATTTTGCAGGGTACATTTGTTAAGACTGTTGCTATGATGCCTGCTGCCTTATCAGACTTTACTGAACAGACAAGTGAGATAAGTAAGAGTAGAATCATGCCCCTTCCCTATCAGTCAAACAACTTCCTAATGTCTTCTTTAATGCTTCAGCTGAGCTAGGTCAAAGTTCAGGGGTCACCCAACATCTGAAACATGGGACCTTAATCTTTTTGCAGAACACCACATTGCACATGTGAATAAAGGACAGGCACCCTTGTAGAGGATAAAGGGTTCTTTTCCTTCTTTAAAAAAAACATTAAAATGTTTTGTTTTTAAGAGATTAAGGAACTAGGTAAATGTTAAAAGGCTAGATGTTCTGAACACCAACACTGGACACCATTCTAGGTTGACATAATGGTTGATGCACGGAAACTACTAAAAGTCCAACAGACCTTCTGAAGCTCTTCATAGATGATGAAGAAGTTGGGTTTGCCCTTCATTTCCATCCAGCCTTTCACATGGTCAAACCAAGAGCCAAAAGGTACTGGAAAACCAAGCCAGAGGCAAAGATGGAAGATTAAAACTTGGATCAGAATCAAGGGATAGGGCAGAATCAAGGGATAAGGTGCCACCAAAGAGAGTATTAGAACTGAACCAAATCCTGTTACACTCCACCTGCTATATGTTCATTCCATTCACACCTTACTGTTAAGAAAATTTCTTGAGCTTCCAAAAGGAAACAGGCTTCACTACTGTGATCTCCTTCCCTCCTCTCCGTACATATTCTGTTTCTACATATCTGATTCTATGACAGGATTACAGAGATTGGTGGAGAAGTGAGAAGGCTTTGTGAGGTTGTGTATAGTGGAATATTTATTGTGTCAGTAAGGTGCATCTAATAGCCTCATAGACAAAAAAAACCCCTAAAATATATTTAGCATCCTTAGAAATTCATAGTCCCTAGGGTTCCTTCAGAGAAGGTGTGGCAGCCAAACGGAGCTCACTGTGATATGTTAGCGCTACAAATCTTGTTAACAATTTTTGTGCTTCTTGTTCAAGACGGGAGTGACTTCCAGTGATTAGACTGCCAGGTATTTGAGTGAATTTGCTCTCAGCTCTAGTACTCAAGGAGGCTTATTGCATGAGGGAAGGGAAGCAACAGTAAAGCCCAATAATAGTGCCTCCTGACTTACCTTATCACCTGGCGTTGGTGTGCTCCAGCTGTTATTTTGTTCCAGTTCCATGGGAAATGGTGGTAAACGGGAGTCCTTTTTCTACCTGGAAAAACCCATTAGAAAAAAAGTCTTGCATTCACCACAGTCTCCATTGGAACCAGAATGGAAGAGCAGCTTTTGAACGCCAATGTTGTGAAATATGGCAAGGCAGGAGGTGTTATTATCATGCAATAAGCCTCTAGAGATCTACTGATTTGCCTCTTTCCATACCATTTCCAGATAGAAATTCCTCCAGGAATGCCTCCACAGTCTCTGGGTCCTTCTATGCATTATAGAAATAGCAGAAGTAATATAATGAAATCAGTACATCATTAGGGTTCCGCATGATGTAGATTACCTGGAACAAGAGCCAGGGGCTACATTTAGCGGGGGCAGCATCTACACTATGCCTCCAGGTACAAATCAATTTGAGTTATTATTTTGCATGAGCAGAGATGTTTTTTAAACATTAAACAGCTCCTCCTGAACTAAAAAGTAAATGTTTTTTTAAAAATTAATCATTTTTTGACACACTGTAATTTGCAATCAAAGCAATATGTAATAAAAAAACAGAAAGAAATGCAAATGATCTATTTAAAGTTTTATTTGCCAAACACCCCCCCCCCGCCCAATTTAAATTCTCTTGATTAATTTGTTTTCTTCAGTGATATTACTTCTGGTTTTAGTGATTTGAGAAGCAAACTTGTGAGAAGGGAGAGAGATTGAAAAGTATTTCAGTTTAAAGAACTAACAGTTTTAGGTACTTTGGTATTGTTTTACAATGATTTCTGAACCTCAAGTTTCAGGCCCAAACTAAACAAGAGGGTGACCACCTTTCTTGGGATGGAGAGAAACACTGAACACATGCCATACTCTGCTTCCATTGTGGATTGTAGCACACCTGCATGGCTGCTATTTGTAAAATCTCCATCATCCCATCCAGTCTGGGCCTCAGAAACAACCACTTGAACCACCTGAAATGCTTAAAAGCAATTCGCATTCTCAGTTCAATTTGGGGGAAATTTCATCTCAGCCTTGGCTTCTGAGCTAGGCATGTGGTGTGTTGAGTAGTACGGTAGTAATAATTATTAGTGCATGTTCTGCTGGAATTATTAAGAAGCCTTCCTGTACTCCATCCTTACATTCAGTATCCAGCAGGCCAACCTTTTCTAAATAGACAGTGTTGAGTATGGACACCTCAGAATTGCCCTTATTTTTGTTGTACACAAAACTATGAAATAGTGTGTGAATGGCTCCTTTAGCTTACCTTGGCTTTTGAGTGGAGAAAGGACTTGGGGAAAAGATGGAATGGCAGGTGAGAAGTCAGGAGCCTAGGTGGTGCATATTTCAAGGCAACGTTCAGACCATTGGTATAGTCAATCCATGGTGCCCTTTCCATAAAAGACACACTGCGAACCCAAGAGGGGCCCCCATCATTCCAGATTAAGACCAAGATCTCCAGCATCCAAACAGTACCTAGGAGGAACCCCAAAATTAATCAGATAGTCCAGAAGCCTGTTGGGGAGTTATGATTATAGCTAAGCCTTTGGTTGTGTAGATCATGAAAAACTATTTATCACACTTAAAGAAATGGGTGTGCCACAACCTTTGATTGCCCTGATGTATAACCTGTACTTCAGACAAGAGGCTACTGTTAGGATATAATACAGAGAAATTGATTGGTATCCAGTTGGCAAGGGGGGCAGACAAGGCTGTATCTTATCAACCTATCTGTTTAACTTGCATGCCAAAAATATCATACGTGAAGCAGGATAAAGGAGGCGTGAAAATGGGTAGAAGGAACACCAACAATTTAAGATATACCAATGACACCATACTACTAGCAGAAAATAGCAAAGGCTTGGAATGATTACTGAGGACAGTCAAGGAAGAAAGTGCAAAGGCTGGTTTACAGGTGAATATGAAGAAAACAAAAATAAAGTCAATAGATTTTAAAAAAGACTATGACGACATTGAAATAGTTCAAGACTTTAGCTCAATCATTAATCAGAACTGAGATTGCAGTCAAGAAACCAGAAGAAGACTAGATAAGATAATATACAGTGCTGTATTCTTCCCTATGTAATGTGCTTGTTATTTCAGCCTTCTTTATTGATGAACATCTGTGCAGTGGCACAGTATTGCTCAGGTACAACTAAAAGGTGATCCCCCCTGCTTGTTACTCCCAAATAAAGTAGGCCAATATAATCAGTAGGAAATACATAGAATGAATTGATTCAATAGGTCTACTCTAATTGGGACTAGTATTGGACATAGGCCTCTGTAAGTACCCCTGAACATACAGAAAACTCTTTCCTGGAAGTGTCAAAAGGTTGTTCACCAGGGGATTGTGGGATGGTACGCATGTAGTGCCATAACCTTCTCCATTAGGTTCTTTGAACATGTGAAGCGGATTGTATGCACTCTCTTAAACAGATAATGGTTCAAAATTCCTCCCTGTTAATGGCTGACTGCCTCCCTTTCAGTTCTTCTAACTTTTATTCCCAATCAACCAACAGCTCCTATATTGTTCTCTGGACTGAGCCCTGCTGTGTCTTCCCACATTTTAATCACAACAGACGCTGCTGGTGCAACTTCAAGTGTTATTTCTCTTCTTTCTATGACTGTCGTCTGTGAATTTCAGTTTCTTTCCTACCTGATTTTGGGTAGGTGACAGTTACCACATCGTCATCCAACATCTGGAATTCATTTTCAACATAGCTTAGGTCTTCCACAGAGTATACCAGTGTTCTGAAAAGGATCTCTTTGTAGGTGAAATACGTTGCTGATGACATTGAAAGTTTTTAACAATTATATCTATATGGAGAAAAAGAATGGAGGGTGGTTATGAGGCAGCATCTTCAAGGGCTTTCCGAGTGTGCTTTCTGTAAATGGGTGTGGGAGGTGAACTAATATTATTCATTCATATCGCTTGGGGCTCAGGTGCTTTTTGCATGAGAGAAGGGAAGAGGAAGTAGAACCCAAGAATAGTGTATCCCACCTTGCCATAGCACACAATGTCAGCATGGCTCAGCTGTTCTCCTGTTCTGGTCCTGTGGGAAACAGTAGTAAAGGCAAGTCTTTTTGCTAACAGATCTTTCCAGTTAGCAAAAAAACTCACACTTACTACTGTCTCCCATGGGACCAGAACAGAAGAACAGCTGAAGCATGCAAATGTAATGCAGCAAGGCAAGGAGGGATGAGGTATTTTGGGGGTTTACTGCTGCTTCCCTTCCTTCATGCGATAAGGTTGTTAGGAGATTATCAGACACGGCTAATGTGGCGGCAGCATAACACCAGCATAATGCAAAAGGACGCAGATATCAGACAACATCTTTTTGCGTTCCACTGGCATTATGCTGGCATCTTTTTTTATTGACAGCCAAAGCCATCAATAGATCCCCCTGTTCTGTTTTGATGCCGGCATTGCTGGTGTGTGAAACCTCGGGCCGTTTACATCCCGTCACTGCAGCGAGAATGGCTGATCCCATGCTTGTGTCTTCTCGCTAGACTGAGCGGGATTTTACTCCAGGAAGTGAATGGAGCTCTGTTAGAGCTCCGTTCATTCCTGGGCTGCCTCAAGGATGGGAGAGAAGGTAAGTGTGATGGGGAGGTTTATTGTGCCAGGACAGGGGCAGTATTGGAGATTGTTGGGCAGGAATGCTTTTTGCATTTGCATTCCTGTCTGATAATCTCCTTAGTCTTTACCAGAAGAAACAGGAAAGGAAAAGAAAGGAACCCCCTGTTTTACAACAACAGGGCAACATCCTAGTCCTCTAATTCATGCCACAACATGTTGGTCAAATGTAAGTTTTCCCCTCTAGGGAAAAAAACCCCACCCAGCTACAAACCTCGTGTGCTGATCTCGCAGCAGTCCTTTTCTTTGCCCCCTGAACAATGAATAGGCACAGACTATGGTCAGTTTCACTCTCTGCCCCCCCCGGCAGTGACAGAAATTAATTAATTTTAATTAGTAAATTTCTATCACTTCCCGGGGGGGGGTTTAATGTTATCAATTAACTTAGACTTTTTATAACAAAATGGAGGAAATTCGTTAGGACTGGTTTTTCAAATTTAATTGACTGATTTGAACATGTGCCTGCACATTATAATAGAGAAAAGTGGCATTTAACCTGGGGGGGGGGGACTCATAGAAAAGAAATTACATTTGAGCTCATGACAACCAAGTTACTACTGCTTTCAATTCCTTTTCTGCCAGTATACTGGACCTCAGTTGGAACATAGGAACTAATAGCCTTCTGTTCTGCATCCCTCCTTTCTCTTTGACAGACACTTTATCTAACTCTGGACTTTCTTGGACGTCTTAAACGTAACGGAAGCAGGCTCGCCACGTTGCGAGGCTGCTGCACTGCAGGGTGTCCCTTTTGCATGACGCCCGTCCCTGCCGGTACTGCTGCAGTACCGCAGGGACATTTTAGTGTAATATTTCAGCGATTTTTACTCATTGATCATGAGTAAAAATCGCTGAAATATTACACTCAAATGTCCCTGTGGTACCGCAACAGTACCGGCAGGGACGGGCGTCGAAGGGGACGCCCTGCAGTGCAGCAGCCTCACAACGTGGCAAGGCTGCTTTCGTTACATTTAAGACGTCCGAAAAAGTCCTCTGTCTGTCTAGCTGGCTGTATCTCACACTCTCCTCTCCACATCTAACTCTCTGCTAAAAAGTCAAATAAAAGAGTCAGCATCCCCAAGAAAGAGTTGGACAAAAGGTGAATTATCCTTTTCCAAGGCCTTTCCAAGGGTGACAACAGGGCTTGATGACATACCTTAAGTCTTGAAAAACAGCGGCAGCAGCAGAAATATTCACATTTAAGTTCTAATGTGTTGTTGTTGTTGCAGCATGCACACGATCCTCCATAAATTTGTCCCTTTTGGACAAAAGAAGTTTGTGTGTGTGTGTGTGTGGACTATATAACTAAGCACTGGAAATGAACACATCTGGTAATCTTCACTCTCACAGCCCCTCCTTAACGCCCCTCCTCTATGGCATGAAAGGACCTCAACAACACAGACTCTCTTCAGAATTTAAGCAATTTCTTATCCTTTTTGTCTCTGATCTGCTCCCTTCCTGACTGCCTGCAACTCACTGCGAGGAGGAGAGCAGCTGAGATTGACTTCTCTCTGTCTAGTAGCCTTCCCATCACTGAAAGATTTTTTACTAGCAGTGAGTTGCGCAAGTGTGTCTCCACATTTGCAAAAATCACTTGTGTGCCATGAAGGGTAGGTGATTGCCATCTGCACTGTCTGGCTAGGAAGACTGACTTCTTATAAAGACAAAAGCTGTGGGGCAGTTACTTTTGTAATAGCTGATAGCAGAGGCTTCTTTTCATTCTTGAACTGTTTTCCTTACTGATGGAAGGGGGCAGTAATGTCCCTGCTAAGATCAAGGGAAATCTGACCAGAGCTTGGAAACTTTATTAATTGCCAGAATGTATTTTTGCTAATGGCCAGCATGGTGACAAAGAGTTGTAGTTTCCAAAAGTAATTTTTCTAGGCTTTAATTAAATTAAAATTCAATTCAGCTAAACTTAATTTGAATTAAAATTGAAGTTAATTAAAATTAAAAGGGGTCAGGGATGGAGGCACTTCCCCTGATGGGCATAGAGGTAGACCTGGCTCTCCTCCTCTGCCTCAAAAGCCACCTCTGAGGTTCCCTTGCCTCAAGAGTTGCCTGTACTCCAATCGGAGGAGTGACAGAAACTCAAATATGTGGTGAGTACTCTAAGGACATTATCATACATGACAAAAATCACAGGATTACACTGTCAGGGTAGCAGGGTAGCAGGTCAGCAAACGGGCCCCACTATTGCACATCATCTTCGTCTTCGTGTTCTTACATAGTTCTTTAGCCACAAAAAAGGTGTTATTTACAATTCATGTGACAAGTGGTCAGGAGATTGTCAATAGCACTTTTTTCATGCTATTTATGGTGTGCAAAACCACGTCCCATTGTAATCATGAGATTACATCATGACTGGGTGGTCCTCTTACCCCTCACCATACCCAGTGTGAAAATGTCTGGGTAAGAATGCAAAACCGAAGCACAGGATGCTCTTTTTATGAACTCTTCCATTTAGTTTGCATGTTTTTAGGTTTGTTTCTGTGCTTCTGTGTTAATTTATTTTGTTAATTAAGGTTTTTTTGAGTTTTAAGTGTGTGCTCACATCTTCTCGCAAGAACCGCCAAAATCTCACCCATGCCCCATTTACTTCCTCATCTGAAATCTCGTGTGATTTCATCGTGTGGGAAATTTAAAAATAAAATGCAAAATAAACGTCAAAAAGTTGAGCAAAGCGCGCGCGCGCACACACACACACACATATTAAAAAACCTCAAAGTAACCCAGGTAGGGTTAAAAAAAAAAAAAAAGAGCTAAACTTATCTGGATCTCCCGATCTGACTTGGAACTGTTTGCACTGAAGAGGGCATTGTCTGGGTAATTCCGAGATTTAAAGGGACAGAGGCATTGCATGCTGGCCATGGTGACAAAAAAAGCAGTAGGAGGATTTATTGACGGCTTAAGCCGCCAATTAAAAATGATGGTTTCAGGCTCTTTTTAACTATGAAAGGGTGATGTCGTCTGATCCACATGCCCTTTCGCAGTTATGTAGCATTGTGATGACACCATATTTTCTGTGTCTGATAAAGTCCATTGTGTCTGAGTTGTTGGCAATGAGCATTCAAAATGTTTCTGGAGGGCATCTTTTCATTGATGGAGGAAACCCATCAATAGGCCCTCAATAGCATTGCCTTTCCATTATTGCTTCTGTGCTTCAGTTCCCATAGTGGCAGTCAACATGGGGTAAGTACCGGTAAGTGTGTTTTTCCTATTTTCTCCCTCTCTCTTTCCCTTGTTTCTCTGCCTGCCCGATCTGACTATTTCTCCCACCCCCTCACCTGCCTAGCCTATCCTGCTCCAACACCTATCTTCTCTTTTCCTCCCCCCACCCTTTTACTATCTAATCTGACTATTTCCCACTCCATCTGTCTCTTTGCCTCCCCCCACCCTTCCACCAGTATTGTGCAGCATTCATGTTAGTGAATCAAATGGAAACATATCGGAATTGAAATGGAGGTGAGATAAAGATTGCTTCAATACTGGTATGTTTCCATTTGCTTCACTAACACGATTGCTGCATGTTAGAAGCCTGGTGTGATAATCTCCATACTGTCTGTTTTCATGGACAAATGGACGCAGGGGCAGACAAAAAGTTAATTTAACCTATCATATTGCTGCACATAACCCACCTCTTGAAGTGGTGAGAAATTTCATAGGTTCCAGAACTTACTCAGGGTTTATATTCTAAGAAATGGAAGTTCCAAGGCTGTGCACACTGAGAGCAAAGCCATTCACCCAAAGCTGATGAGAAACAGATAACAGTCCTTAGTAGCATTTTATTGTATTATGGCAAGGACTGACACTAATTGGTTGATCTGGTGTGAGGGCTACAAATGTTACCAAGGGACAAACTGTGAAATTACCTTCAGGATAGCTTCTATGAGGCAAGTGGGTGTTTTCAGCTCCTTTTGGATTAAACAGGGAATGCTTTCATAAATTTCACTCCATTTGCACTGAGAGCCAGAACATGAGCTTTTCTGTGAGAATGTAGGAGAAGGCAATAAATCTCTGTTTGGTTTCTCCTTTCCCTGAACTCTTTGTTTTATCCAAAGAACTTTGTAACTTTAAACAAACAATACATGCTTCCTAATCTCTTTACCCTTTTCTGTAGCCTTCCCCCCCCACCGCCATTAAACGTATGGGCAAAGTCTGTCCTATTATCTTGTTTCTCTTGGTTTCACATGTTAGCTGGTGTGTTCCTGGCACTGAACAAGGAGACAAAGAGAGACGGACTAACTATGATCAGAAGCAGCTGTTGTAGAGTTTAAAACAGACTAAATTTGGAGGTGAGCATGGAATCTATGGGGGAAACCAAGGAGGGCAAATAGATTTCTGCTTTGACCATTAGGGTTACTTGATAGCACAACAGACCCACAAAACCAAATACTCCCATTTTTTGGATGGGTTTGTCAGAAAATGTTGGGGGAAAAAAATCTCTGCACTCTTGGGGATTTGATGAGTTCATAAATTCATTCATGTCCTTGCTGCAGTTTAGACTTTTCAGAAATAAACCTATACTTGAAACTCCAAGATCATACTTGGAAAGTGAGTCTACAAGCAATTTAGACTCTCTGTATGTATAGATGTGGGTCTAGCTTTGGGTGGGAATGGTTGTGCCCCAGTAATTTTATTTTTATTTAATTTTATTTTTATTTAATTATTTAATTTTTATTTTTAAAAAATGAGGCATAATGTCTTAAATGGAAAGAAGTAAAAGTGAGTTGCGCTTAAGTCTCCAACTACAATGAAGCATAGCAAAGTTTGTTCTTAAAAGAGAAATTGTGTTTTTGGTTTTTTTTTGGCAGTCCCCATGCCCTTGTTGTGAAAAAATGCAGAGTCCGTTCCCTCTCTGCATACCAAAGCAGAGATGTTCACTTCAGTACATGCAGCGAAAAACGTGGGCTTTTGGACAAAGCCATGCATACCTCTGGTGCAAAATAAAGAGCTTGTTGGTTTTCTTTATAACTTTTATTGAAATGAAAAGAACTGCAGAATCAAAATAAAGGACAGAAGGCATTCATCCATGCTTCTGTATGCTCCAAAGCTTCTCAAGAACTAAAAGGAGGGAAAAGGAACTTCCAAGGCAAGAGGCTAACTAATACCAAAAATCCCTCCTCAGTTATATACTTTTCCCCTCAAAACATTCAATCCTTCTGAGAAAGAACAGAAACCCAAAGACCTAGTTTCATTTCTCCTCTTCTCACTCTGAAGGACAGAGAAATCAAACAATAAAAGACAGATTTATGACCTCTGATAGACAAACTGGAGTCTCATTTGCCTGGTGATCAAAATTACCCAAAAGGGGGAGATAGATTTCTGATTACAATATTTATTTTCCCTGACAGCCCTTGCAAATTTCAACAATATGTCTCTTCACAACTGGGAAATTGCCCACCTTTGAAATATCAGAACTCTCCCTCTGAGAGAGGGTGGAGACAGAAGTCCCTACCTTCTGAAGAGGAGTCCCACCTTGGATACTCCTTCTAATCTCCATGAAAACATCAGTATTCCTCAACTCCCAGTCCACAGCTGGACTGAAATAATTTCCCTCCATGTTATTTTCAATGAGAATAACATAGTTCAAGTAAGAAAGTATAGGAAAGGATCTTTAAAAGAAACACACAAGCAATACCTTTCCTCTTTCACTTATGCCCTACTATCATGACCTTGGTGGGATGTTAGTTGATTTAGCTCCAGCACTGGCACTCTCTGAGAACAAGGTTGCTCTGTTACTATAGTTTCATAGTTTAGTAGCAGTGTAGTGTAGCAGTGTTGTGTAGCATTCATGTATTATAGTGCTTTTTGTGGGGGTAGCTGCATGCCTATGTAGCCACTCAGCTGTGATTAACCAGATACTAACCATGTAGTATTTATTTTACGACTTGGGCTTTTGCAGATCTGCTTAGGTGTATTTGCATTTCTAATCTTTTTTAAAAAACAAGAAACAGTTTACAGGCCCACTTTTTCCACAACTGCAACACGATACGGTGGTTTGTGTCATGGGCTTGTGTCTAATGATAAAACTCATGTTGTCCTTCAAAATTGTCCTACTATCCCACAGTTATAAAACCATGCACTGGCACCTGATTGTATTGCGAACACAGCAGAATCACCATTGTATTCAGTAATGTTTGCCCAGAGAGCAGTTATTGCGTTATAGGCTGGGAAGGGGGTAATACCAGCTTTAGAAATGCTTTAGAAATGAAAAGGGCTTCAATGGAGATTCTACCTATATTATATTTTTTTAAAATGAACACTGGTAAAGCACCAAGGATATTTCATACTTATATATCTTTCTCTCTTTTAAATACATACATTTACAGGTTTTCAATGACATCAGAATTATACATAACTTACAAGGGGATCTCTTTCCCCTCACTGGAAAGCACAGTGGAAACACTGAATTATGTGGAAAATGAATTCCAACTGCTGGATGATGACGTACTGCTCGTCACTTACCCCAAGTCAGGTTAGTGACACCGCTGTATACTTTGGGGCATGAGCTTAAAAGTCTTAGCGGTGGATGTTAGATGACAATGTGTGTTACCTCACTTTCTTTAAATTAGTACACAATGCACATTAAAAATAAAATAATTTATCTCTCCACCACTGCACCATTCTGTGCATAATCGATGAAACATTTATGATATGTTATGGCATATCTATGGGCAGTCCAGTTGGCCCCATTAAGTGAAAGATTCTGAACAGGTCCAGAATTTCATGTTTTAATGAACACAGTATGACATGACTATAGGCTGTTGGTATAGTCTCTCTTAACCTCCCCCACCCAATTAAACTCTCTATATGTGAACTTTTGTTTCAAAAACTGAGGGCTCACATAACAGGTTGTTGGATTTATATGCATGGTGCCCCTGGACATGAATGATCTATTGGTCACCATGAGAAATGTACATGATAATGTATTAAGTGATTAGGAAGATGAAATCTTGTTTAAGAAAAAGATGAAGGTCAGGCCCAATAAATCCTCTTCTGGCAAAAATATGAGCATCCAACAGATCCATCAGAAATTGGCCAGTGGTCCACCAATGGACCATAGTCTATTTTCTACTTACTGTACTGCTTGTCTTTCATAGTGGAGGACAGTAGCTGCAACTACTCATTTTTTCTTCTTGTTTCTTCCCTGAAGTACTGCATCACCTCTTCTCTATGCGCCCCAGGATTTGGAGGAATAGGAAAATAACTTTGTTGCTCTCACTGCCTCTTCTCACTCGTTAACTGTCTTCTTTCTGCATGTAGAATACAAGCGTTTTATTGGGCTTAGTAGGACCGTTGCATGACCAAACCTGATGGCCTGACCAAAGGTCAACATGCTTGACTGAAACACCCATGATGGCTAGCAGAGGAGAGTAAGCAAGCATTGCTCAGATGTATAGGGAATGGGGAGGGAACAACAATGTTGTATCTGCAGGAAGATCAGTCTTTGTTGTTCAGTTCTCTAGGACTACTGAACAAACACCCCTAATACTTCCACACACAAGCACTGCCTGGCTGGTTTACGTAGGAGGCTGCTCCAGCTCACTCTGCTGAGCAAAGACCTCTGATCATATCTTTGTATGTCTAACTCTGATGCTGTAACTATAATAGGAGGAAGGATAACCAAAGGGAGAAAGAAGGGAAAGGCATTTGAACTTGCCTCAATGAATATAATTGATAAAATGTGGGATGAATTACCCCAGTCAGTTTCTCCATGGCATTACGTTATGCAATTCAATATTGGTTAGTTGTTTTAGAAAAGAAAAAAGAAGCTGACATGACCTGAAGTCTGCAGTTGTTGAAACTGTTCTGAGACCATCATGTCTTTCCTTCTGGATTATGGGAACATCCAATAGGTTGGGTTCTTTTGAAATCAAAGGGATACAACCATCATGACTTACACCTTGTTTCATTGATTTCAAAGGGTCTGTTGCAGAGTTTGGAAAAATTACTTTTTGGACTCCCAGAATCTTGTTATAGGTAGATTAATTCTAGTTCCAACCCATTAGGAAACAGAGGGTATGCTTATCAAGTTTGTAGATGACACCAAATTAGGAGGAGTAGCTAATACCCCAGAGGACAGAATCAGAATTCAAGGTGATTTAACAGATTAGAAAGCTGTGCCAAAACTAAAAAAAATGAATTTCAACAGGGAGAAATGTAGGATACTACACTTGGGCAGTAAAAATGAAAAGCACAGATATAGGATGGGGGACACTTGGCTTGATGTCAGTACATGTGAAAGGCATCTAGGAGCCTTAGTGGACCACAAGCTGAACGTGAGTCAACAGTGTGATGCAGCAGCTAAAAAAGCCAATGCAATTCTCAGCTGCATCAATAGGAGTATAGTGTCTAGATCAAGGGACGTAATAGTGCCACTCTATTCTGCTTTGGTCAGATCTCACCTGTGTCCAGTTCTGGGCACCACAATTCCAGAAGGATATGGACAAACTGGAAGGTGTCCAGAGGAGGGCAACTAAATTGGTGAAAGGTCTGGAAGCCATGCCCTATGTTGAGTGGCTTAGCTGGGCATGTTTAGCCTGGGGAAGAGAAGGTGAAGAGGAGACATGACAGCCCTGTTTAAATATTTGAAGGGATGTCATACTGAGGATGGAACAAGCTTGTTTTCTGCTGTTCCGGGGACTAGGACATGGAGAAACGGGACAACAGGAAAAGATATTCCACCTAAATATTAGGAAGAACTTCCTGACAGTAAGTGCTGCTTGGCAGTGGAATGCACTGTCATGGAATGTGGTGGAGTCTCCTTCTTTGGAAGTTTTTAAACAGAGGCTGGATGGCCATCTGTTGGGAATGCTCTGATTGTGTATTCCTGCATGGCAGGGGGTTGGACTAGATGACCTTCATGGTCTCTTCCAACTCTATGATTCTAAAATTAATTGTTGCGTACATATGGTGAGTGGACCTGAGAGGATGACCTATGAATAAATCCCTCAAGAAAAGCTTGTAACTGGCTGAAATAAATAGGATGCTTTGATCATGTCAAGAGGAATTTCACTTCAGGATAACCATCACTGAATGCTGATTATATTATATGGGCAAGGGCTACCATCTGCCCAGCATAGATTGATCCTTAGTAAAATCCTCTCTTCTCCACCTGATAAAGACCTCTACTCATTTTCTTGTTTTGACATCATCATGTTTCACTAGTCATAAATGGAGGAAATCTTGCACTTGTGTGCTGTGATGAGTACCAACTACCGTAGTTGTTTGCAAAGATTTATTTCAGTTTGTATCACCCACTACTTCATTTTGCATGGGAAAGGCAATTAGTGGACTGTTGAGGGAAGAGGGAACCAAATGAATTCAAATGATCCATTGCAAAGCCACAAGGACTGTGAAACTAGAGGCAACACTGTTACAGGTGAATTCTCTTCCAAGGTACTGTTTGGATGCTAGAGATCTTGGGCTTGATCCAGCACAATGGGGACCCCTCATGGGTTCACAGTACAGTAGTGTGGGAACGGACACCATGGATTCACACTACTCTTGGTCTGAAAATAGCCTTGAAACACCCTCCACCCCGTCTTCTAGCGAGTCACCTGCCATTTCAGATTTCGCCTAAGTCCTTACTCCACTCCAAGGCCAAGGTAAGATGAAATGGATAGATCAAGCTTAAGTGGGGCAGTGTGGGGAGAAGAATATTCAGTATTATTAATTTCTAAACCCCCAAATCAGATTTGTTGAGTTTCATAACAATCTTGCACTTTTTGTCAGGCAAGCTTATAATGACTGTATCCCAGGGTTGTTGGTTTTTTGTGTGCAAGTTTTATTCAGAGGAGGTTTGCCATTGCTGTCCTCTGAGGCTGAGAGAGTGTGATTTGCCAAAGGTCACCCAGTGGGGTTTCCATGGCTGAGTGGGGACTTGAACCCTCGTATCCTGGAGTCCTAGTCCAAAACATGAAGCAGTACACCATGTTTGTATTACTTGGTATATTTATTTTTTGTCTTTTTTTTAAGCACTGTAGTGTTGAAAACCACTTTGAGACTTAAAATATGAAAAGCAGTACAGAAATGTCAAAATAAATAAATCCAACTAGGATGCCTAATAACTAATGCTAGGCAAAGTATTTTGGCACTGGAGAGGGAGGCGGGATTCCCAAATGCCTCTCCTATTCTCTGGCATTAAAAATACAATTTTTGCATTGTCATAGACATTCAAATCAGCTGTCTGAGGTGGCTACCTAACAGTGTCCAGTGGCAGGGCTGGCTTTACTTGTACTTTCTAAAGGGCTGACTCTCCTACAGGTTATCTACACCCTGCGCAATCCCAAGGATGTATTGATCTCATACTACCACTTCTCTAAGTCCTATAAAGCCCTGAAGGACCCTGGAAGTGTGGAAGAGTTTCTGGAGGAGTTTCTGAGTGGGAATGGTATGGAAAAAGGGAAATTGTTTGACTTTTCCAAGTGGACTTATGACAGACCCCTCTCCTCAGCAATCTAACAACTGACCGCCTTTAGCCAGAAACAGAAATCAAAGTTGTGACACATAGTGGTGAAGTGAAGTGCAGACTTTCATCATGACAGTCTCTGTAGCCATATCTATAAAGGAAGTCCAAAGATCCAGACAACTGTTTTAGTCCATATAAACCAGATGGGGCAACTATCACAAGTTAAAGGGCTACTTTGGCCTGCCAGGGAACACTGGAAGTCTTTCCCTTGCTAGATGCCCCACTATTTGTACTGAACTCTTCCCCTGCTTTCCAGTGCTCTCTACACCAATTTCCCCATGTTTTTGGACATTTCTGGGTTGTTCATTTTTGAGGTGAACTGAGGGCTGGCCTCTTCCCCACAAAAATGGCCATGGGGCTGCACATGGGCCTATGGACCACATTTTCCCCAGCTGTTTTCAGCTGCACTAAGAGTTGTTTTGCAAAGCTACTGGGTCTTAATTGTCTACTCAAGACCAAACAACCCCCAAATTATATAGATTTTCCTTGGTTTTTTTCCAGGCTGTGAGACCGTGTTATGAAATAGCTTCTTTCTGACTTTTCACCTGCATCTGTGGCTGGCATCTTCAGAGAGTGGTTGGGTAGGAGTGTCTGTGGACTTATATATGCATACACTCCTACCCAACCATTCTCTGAAGATGCCAGCCACAGATGCAGGTGAAAAGTCAGAAAGAAACTATTTCATAACACAGTCTCACAGCTTGGAAAAAACCCAAGGAAAATCTATGGATGCTGGCCGTGAAAGCCTTTGACTTCACAACCTCAAATTACTTTGCATTACAACAGGATGAATTTACAGCAATGTATTGTTCCTAGAAACATCCATTTCCTGATCGAGTTGTTGCTAGGATTTCAGCTAAACCCAGAGGTAATAGGGAGGTCATAGAGAACTGGCAGATAATATAATTGCCTCTGCTGATCAAAAGTCATGACACTTTGTCTGTATGATCCCCAGCTCCGCTACATCAGTATCAAAGTGGTGGTCCATGGGCCAGTGTCAGCCAGCTGATGGCTGGAGAGAATTTCCTGGAAAGAAAGTGTAGCCAAGGGGTACAAATATGATACTGATCCCTGGCTCAGTTTCCCCTGGTGGGGAAATGCCAGTGCTCCATATCTAATAACTTTTTAAACAGAGGCTGGATGGCCATCTGTCCGGCATGCTTTGATTGTGTGTTTCTGCATAGCAGGAGGTTGGACTGTATGGCCCTTGTGGTCTCTTCCAACTCTATGATTCTATGATTCTAACTTGAAATGCACTGCCATACACCATTGTTCACAGCTGCTAACATTCTGCAAGGTCTTCTGGTTGTTACAATTTCCCCATGAATGCTGAGATTGTATGTACCTAGGGTAAATCCCTTGCTGCCCTCACAAAAGGCCTGTGAGGCAAGATCAAGTTAAGCTGACCGGGACTGATATAAGGCCACCCAATGAATCTCATGATACATTGAGGTGTGAAAGCCAGTCTGCTCTGGCATCAAGCAATATTCTATGCACAACACCAAAAAGTTGTTTGCTTAATGCTTCTCTATAAACCCATTGAAAAGTATCCATTAAAACCAGACAAGCAAGGGCCAGAGTTATATCCCCTAGATCTGTATCAATATAGCATCCAAGTCAGAATGGATCCATGTAATTTTAACTTCAAAGTGCTGGGCAAGTTGTTTACAGTTGGCTGTCAAGTGGTCTGGATTTTCCTCTTTTGGGCTTGTTTATGAAAAACCCTAACTATTTGAAACAACTCTTCTGGCTATCCACCTTCCATTTTTGTTTGTCTTTCCATCCAAAGGCTATCGCCTCATGAGCTGCCCCCAACATTTGTTTCAGCAAATACTCCTATGTAGCAGTAAGGTGAGTCAGGGTGGCTGGAGATGGGAGACAGTGGGGAGACTTTCTGCGTAGCGGTGAAGCAATGCGTTTTGATGCTTCTGGTGGCCTACTCCT
Source organism: Gambelia wislizenii (assembly GCA_030847615.1). NCBI lineage: Eukaryota > Metazoa > Chordata > Lepidosauria > Squamata > Crotaphytidae > Gambelia > Gambelia wislizenii. Next base: position 27,048,213 of record JAUMIR010000010.1, on the reverse strand, counting down.
GAGGCATTTGTCTCGCTATGCCTATCAATCTCCCTATTACAGAAGTATAAATGCAAATATGATACACTGGAAGGAAGAAATGAGCTCCAGGACAGGGTTCATTATTTGCCTTTAGCCTGTCAGGAAAGGATTATATGACGAGGCCTCAAATCCAGTGTTGTGAGTGACCCTAAATATCTACTTTCTGTTTATTGCTGGTGAAAACTTGTTTTCTTATCCTGCACCCCAATCTAACTCAAACTGCTTACTTTCTATCTTTGCTTCTGCTTTGTTCTCCCAGTACCCATTGGCTCCTGGTTTGATCATGTGAAAGGCTGGCTGACAATGAAGGACAGGCCCAACTTCTTCCTTATTACCTATGAAGAGCTACAAAAGGTCTGGTTTGACTATTACCTATATTCACATACCTGTATTTACCAGAGTTTATGACATATGGTGGTACATAGAAACCATAGGGCATCATATTTGTACTCATTGGCTGCAACTGTCTTTTTCTGTCCTGGAAACTCTCTAGGGAATAGTCTCTGATGGCATATGGACCAGCACCATGAACCAGTACATTGAGTAGTACTGTGCTTTAGGATATGTTGTTGTTGTGTGCCTTCAAGTTGTTTCCAACTTATGGCAACGCTAAGGTGAACCTATCACAGGATTTTCATGGCAAGATTTATTCAGAAAAAAGTTGCCTTGGGCTTCCTCTGAGGCTGAGAGGGTGTGACTTGCCCAAGGTCATCCAATGAGTTTTCATGGTTGAGCAGGGTTTGAACCTTGGTTTCCAGAGTTGTATTCTGGCATTCAAACCACCATGCCACACAGCTCTCTCTTTAGGATATACAGTTGTCCCTTCATATTTGCTGGGGTTTGACTCCAGGACCCCCCCGTGGATACCAAAATCTGCGAATACTCAAGACCCAGGATATGCAATGGCATAGCAAAATGGTGTCCCTTATATAAGATGGGAAAATCAAGGTTTGCTTTTTGGATTATTATTTTTTAAAGAATATTTTCAAGCCGTGAATACTTACATCTGTGGATACCAAATCTGTGGATGCAGAGGGACAACTGTACTAGTGATTCCCGGTGCAACATACACCGGGTATACACCCCCCATGCTATATCCCCCACACTACACATTTTGCCCCCCCCCGTGCCCCCCCTGCCCTGCAGGCACATACTGCCCGCACATGGCACATGCACATGACATGCTACACACACACGCCACACACACCCATACCATGCTACATCCCCCCCATGCTACTCACACCCACCATGCAACAACGGAAAGCCCCTCTGCTGCCGCCATGTTTAGAAAGAACTTAAACTCCCACATGTTCCCACCCCAGTGTGCTGATTGGCTGCCCAAGGGAGAGCTTTGATTGGTTGGTAAGTTTCCTAAGCGACCAATCAGGACACTGCAAATGGCAACATACCCAAGATGATTATATATAAAGAAGTTTATCTTATCTGAAACTTCAGTTGGTACAAAATATGGCAGCCAGAGTGGTCTCAGGAACATCTTGGAGAGACCATATAACTCCAGTATTGAAGTCTCTCCACTGGCTGCCTATCAGTTTTTGGACCCAGTATAAGGTGTTGGTTATTACCTTTAAAGCCCTAAATGGCTTGGGTCCAACTTATCTTCAGAACTGCCTCCTCCCATACAATCCTCCCCACACACTCTGGTCCTCTGGGAGGAATTTGCTTCAGCCACAAAATTCTAGGCTGTCTGCAACCTCCCAGAGGGCCTTTTCGGTAATCGCCCCCAATTTATGGAATGGCCTGTCAAACGAGATCCGTCAGATGACGAGCCTGAGTAGCTTTTAAAAAAGCACTAAAGACGGATCTCTTTCAGCAAGCCTTTTCTGATTAGATCCTGGCCTCAGGAACTGTGTCTCCTGGCCTTTTTTTAATCCTGTGTATATTTGTTTTTAATGTGATTTTAGTTAGATGGTTTTAATTTTATATTGTTTAATGTCTTTTTATGGGGGAGGGTGGGTGTGGTTGGTGCTTTTAGCTGTTATTACAATGTTTTAATTGTTGGAAGGTGCCCTGATTGTTTTTAGCAGAAGGGCAGGGTATAAATAATAATAATAATAATTATTATTATTATTATCATCATAATTAATCCCCTCCCTATGCCTCCTATATTGGTAATAATAATGATGACAACTACTACTGTTGCTACTACTGCTATTTCTTACCCACCTCTTCCCATAGATTGAGGCGGGAACAACTGATTTACACATAACAATTAATATTAGTTAAAATACATATCAGTTAAAAATACATTAACCCATTAAAACACATAATGTCAATTTAAAAGAACAAATGAAACTAATACATATTGAAACAATTTAAAATTCACAATTTAAAAATCATCCAGGTTGGCTGGCTGAAAGAGACTAGTCTTTAATGCTGTTTCAAATTCAGACAGTGTATTCAGCTATCTAATCTCTTTTGGCAGGTCATTCCACAATCTAGGGGTGGCTGAAGAAAAAGTCCTCTGGGTGACAGTTGCCAGCCTAGTCCTGGCTGACTGGAGTAAATGTCCCCCAGAGGACCTGAGTGCATGAGGCAGATTATACAGGAGGATGAAATCAATTAGGATTCAGTTTTCTGGCTTTTGTTGTTTCCCCACTTCCCCAGGACCTGCGAGGCAGTGTGGAAAAGATCTGCTGCTTTCTCAATAAGGACCTGAACAGACAACAAATAGATGCTGTAGTGGAAAATGCCTCCTTTCAGAAGATGAAGGATAATAAAATGTCTAACTTCTCCCTCATTCCAGAGACGTATTTCAACCACAAAGAAGGAAAGTTCATGAGGAAAGGTAAAAGCTGAGCTTTCTGGGCATTTAAATTGGTACTTCTGGTGCCCAGATAGCAGCAGTTGGGAAGAACTGTGATAGAAAGCCCAAGATTTGGGGGTGGTGTAGGGGTTAGTATTTATTATTCCATTGATCCATTTATATACCACAATTAAAACCCAAAATTATACCTCTAACTGATGTCACCGAACATAAACAATGTATGAGGAATGCTGGGAATGACAACATCTGAAGGGATACACTTTGTACATTTGTGATATAAGCTGAGAGAGTGGTTTTGATATGGAAACAGCTGACAGCCCCTTTAGTCATGAGCAGAGTTTTATTATATCCAAGAAGGCTTTTCAGCAGGGACAGTGTATAAATGGAAAGAGGGCTGGCCCAAGATATGTTGCTGAGTTCGGCCCTGTATGAAGAAAAATGGCAGGCATGCAGTGCATGCTGGGCTGTGCAGTTTGGCTTGGCTGCCTCTTGGTCACTCAGGGGCCTTTACCAATAGTGCTGTCTGTGACATATTGAGGGAAAGCTACTATAGCGGGCCCTTGGTATCTGCTGGGGGTTGGGTTCCAGGACCGCCATGGATACCCAAGTCCATGGATGCTCAAGTCCAATTATATACGATAGCATAGTAAATGGTGTCCCTTATATAAAATGGCAAAATCAAGGTTTGCTTTTTGGAATTCTTTTTTTGGGGGAATATTTCCGAGCCATGGATGGTGGAATCCATGGGTGCCAAATCTGTGGATACAGAGGGCCAACTGTAGTTGAGAAAAAGACAAGACAGCCCAGAAAGCATCAGAGTGCTGGGCCCCTAGTCAGGAGGGTTGAATAAATGTTGAGAATGGCTGAGGGGAAACCCAGGGAAGGTGCTGCAGTAGCTGCCATCCAAGGTTAGCCACCTTAGATGGAAGGAACTCTCTTTCATTAATGCTAAGCCTGGCCCTTAGAGAGGTATTAATTTACAGTGTGCTACTTCTCTGTGATTACCTCACTCCTTCTTGTCATGCTCCAGGGATCTGTGGGGACTGGAAGAACCATCTGACAATAGCACAGAGCAAACACTTTGACTGTGTTTATCAGAAGAAAATGGGGTGTGTGAATGTAGCCTTCCCGTGGGATTGAAGAATGCCCAGTTGCTCCTCCTACTTCTCATTACACTATATGTCTCAAATGGTTCAGATTGTTTCTGTTGTTGTTATTGTTCTGTGCCTTCAAATCATTTCTGACTTATGCTGACAAGATTTGTTCAGAGGGGGGTTGCCTTTGGCTTTGAAGGGCATGAAAGGAGAAACGGGGGAATAGGCTGATCTTCTCTCATGTTAACCAGTGGGCCCTGGACAGCAAACCTGGAAACTGGTTTTAAATTTAACTACACTTTTCTTACTTAGTCCTTTTTTATCCCAGGCTTGAAATTCAAGGCCTAAAGGACTTTTTAGTGAACTATTGCACAGCCATAGAGTTCTTCTCACTTTCATTCCTTGCCCCTCTACCTCCTCACTTTCTGACTAAACTATGAGAATTAGTTTTGCTGACCTTAGTTGGGAAACAAAGCTTATGTTTCAATGTTTCTGAGATCCTTGTATTATTGGCTTACTTCCTGAGTCTTCCTCTCAAGGCTTTCTTTGTTCAAACTTGCAACATTTCTAGCCTGCCCAATACCCCACTGTACTGACCTAAACAGTGTTGGTAACTTGCTTGCTTGTCAATCATAAGAAGGTGAAAACTTCATTTTGCACATCCATTGCTAATCAATATAAGGTCATGCTAATCTGAATATATAAAAATTGCAGCTTCAAAGAATAAAGTTTGTTCTCTTGCTCACGACAAGTGCTGGCATGGGCATTCTTCTCTTGAGGAGGGGAGGGCCCCTTTGATTAAAGATAACTCGAGTTTTAGGTGCCTTCCTTGGCTAACTCAGGGCCCACCCACAATGCCATGGTCCAAAAAAGAACCTCTGTGTGTGTGTGTGTGTGTGTGTGTGTGTGTGTGTGTGTCTGGTATTCCAGACCTCACCCAACACCTTCCTCTGAGGCTGAGAGAGTATGACTTGCCTAAAATCACCCAGTGAGTTTCCATTACCAAGCATAGATTCAAATCCTGGTCTCCAGAGTTGGACTCCAGTGCTCAAACCAGTACACCATGCTGGCTCCTTCCATGAAATGGGTCCTATTGCCCAGCATATTGGTGGCTGCCTTATGTCAAGTCAGACCAGTGACCCATCTGGCTCAGTACTGTCTACAGCAGGGGTCCTCAGCCTTTTTGGGCTGGTGGGTATGTTTGGGAATTTGAAAGTGTGTGAGGAGTACTCTCACAAGATGGCTGCCATAGGGGAAGCAGGCTTATCAATAAACAAAACGGTAGCCTTCCCAGTCAGAAAACAATCTTTCCCAGATAGCAAACTGGCCAAGATTAAAAGAAACATGCCCAAGAATTCTTCAGTTATTGTTCAATTTCCTTTAGTGGCATTGTTAGCTGCCACGAGCACTATTTTTTAATGGGGAGCTGAAATGCAAATGCAAACATAACAACAACAATGCAATTTTGAATACAAATGTTTTCAAAATTTCACAAAAGCCAAACTAAGGCTCAGGAACAAGTTAATTGCTAAAGTTACTCTGTTCAAGGCAAAAGTGAGTTTTGAGCCCCAAATATTAAATTCCATATTTGTCAAAACATAACAATTTCTGTAAAAATGAGAAATTATGGAGGGTACAGAAAAGTCACATACAACAGAACATCTTTAACTAAACTTTTGTTGTTTTTTCTGTTCCATAAAATTTAAGGATGTTAAAAGTAATATATCCTTCTTTCTTATCCATATAACTGTTGAATTATCTCTGGGAGAAAATTGCTCAGTGTTTTTGCATATTCAATAAAATATATAATATTGGCAAACACAGCACTTGTTTCACTATTGTCTGTGTGAGATTGATGGCAATGAATCTATTTTAACATACACTGAATTTTGGAGACTTTTTGTTAAAACAGACACAACTTTGAATTCTAAAAAACCAAACTATTCTTAATTTCAGTTCTTAAATTCATTCTGTGCAAATTACATTTATGCACTGTGCAAATTATGGAAAGTGGGGGGTAAACCTTTGGTATCTTGATTGCACGCTGGAGCCAAGATTTCTTATTTGGGTTGACAAATGCAGAGAATCTAGACACATTGGACATTATCACATGAGGCTGAAATTGTGCGACTACAATGGGAAAGTAGCACAAATGGGTTCCCATCATTGCACAATGTCACCATCCTCCTATGATCCACCCGTTAATTTGCCTCCACTTTTCATGGATGAGCAAAACTATCAATAGCCCTCAATATCACTCTTTTGCAGTATTGACAAGCATGTGATAATCACATCCCACTGTAATTACAGGATTCCAGCATGAATCCTGCCTATATTCTGGGGTACCCAGAACTGGGCACAGTATTCCAGGTGAGGTATGACCAAAGCAGAATAGAGTGGTACTATTACTTCCCTTGATCTAGACACTATACTCCTATAGATGCAGCCGATAATTGCATTCGCTTTTTTAGCTGCTGCATCACACTGCTGACTCATGTTCAGCTTGTGGTCCACTAAGACTCCTAGATCCCTTTTGCATGTACTGCCATCAAGCTAGGTGTCACCCATTCTATACCTGTGCATTTCATTTTTACTGCCCAAATGTAGTATCCTACATTTTTCCCTGTTGAAATTCATTTAGTTAGTTTGGTCCAGCTCTCTAATCTGTTAGGGTCATTTTGAATTCTGATCTTGTCCTCTGGGGTATTAGCTACCCCTCCTAAATTGGTATCATCTGTAGATAAGAATGCCCCCTGTTCCCTCAGTGAGCTCTGCTCTGCTGCCTGGAAATGGGAGACTGGGTCCAACAGTAAGAAAGGACAGTGCATGAAGACAAAGGGGGCAGACACCAACCTATAGATTGAATAGTTTGGCCACAACTCTTCTGCAAATAGTACAAATCAGATACATTTATAATTAATATCCCCCTTGGGAAGGCAACACAGGACTTGATGATTTCAAGACCAGCAAACACTCCAGTGGCGCTGCAAGCCACATAGGTCTGGTAAACATCCGGGCAGGGCTTTTGGTGACTTGTTATGTCATGGATGGTCAGCCAGAGATGAGGTCACCTGCATCTGCCTGGACTGCCTGTTCCTTCCCCTTTTTTCATCCCTGTATCCACCCCAGGAAGAGATTAAACAGACCAGTTAACATGAAAAAGGAAGATTAAGGTAAACTATTTAACAAGTCAAAAGGAAATGAGGTTTTTTTTTTAATGAAATCTGCATTTAGCAAACAAATAATAGGAAAGGTTCTAGAATGAAATTAAGGATTAACCTCAGCTAGTATATTTAGGCAAAGTGTTAAGGGATGGATGGCAAGTAGAGACAAGACAAAGGCGACAGGGAGGAGATCATACAGACATTGACACAGTGGGCAAAGTGATCCAAAGGTGAGCAGAGGATCTGGGCTGACCGTAGAGGGACGTGGGGTGAGTATCTGTCTTGGAAGGGAGGGTTCTAGGGGCTGTTGCTTCAAAAGCATAAGAGACAAATACTGAAGAACACCCAATGGAACCCACAACAACAACAACAACAAAGGGAGATAGGTAGTTCCACCACGTGATGTTGCTTCATGCCAGCCCATACAGACAGCCATCCCTCCTTCCACAATCAGCACATCAGTTGCAATGGACTGGTTGCACGGATGCTGTTTCCACGTGCCCCCATCTTTTCTCCCCTGGGGCCTGCAGCTAGTGCTTAACCCACTCAGATTCCCCGATGCCCCTTCCAGGGAAGGCAATAAGAAAACACACCTAGCTGCTGCACACCAAGTGTGTGTTGGCCTGTATCCAAGCAAGTAACTCCACCCACTGCCAAAAAAATCAGGTGGGACCACAATAGAATATCCTGGACTATCCCCAAATTGTGGGGACAATTCTGAAATGGCAGACCTGCCACGTCCCCCCGAGTGGAAACTCAGTCTCTGGGTAGACCCTGAATTAGTGGGGGAAAGATACTATCCTTAGGCCACCTTTCATCAACAAATTCCTCCTCCCACCTCAAGAACAGAACAGCCGAGCTGTTTTGTCAGGAAGTAAGGAGGAACAGTTTATTGATTAAAAACGGGGGATTTATAGGTTCGTTTTGTGATGACTTAATTGTGATCAACAATGCCTGTATTAGAATTTTAGGTTTTCCCATGATTGTCACCTCACCAAAAGTTACAAATAAAAGTTCTCTTGCTAACAGTCAACAATGGTGTGAACATCAAGGTTACAGTTACTGAACAATGGAGAATTTATAATGTCTTGAGTTTGTTACTAAAAGGAGATAACAGAGTCACTGGGAGTTGCTTTAGCAAACCTCACCACTAAAATCAGCAAATTTCCTCTTTCTCTCTAAAGCTGGACAGAGGGTGGGCACTCTGGATGAGGAACTATGGCTGGATTTTAGTAAACATGGTTGGACTTTGCTTCAGATTAGTGGGTAGCTAAAGGGGGTCAATGGCTATAGAAATCAATACCTTATTGCTGGCAGGGACTGATCCAAGTTAGCAAGGAAACTCTCCAGGGTGCTGATTTTAAAAAAATATATCATAGACCTATACCACAAATAGTTAACATCTTCAGTGCTTCCAAAAGAAACCCAGGGCTAGTTATACACAAATTTAATACACACAATAGATATGATATAGGCAGCTGGCAAATCCCTAGGGGCAAAGTATTATTGCTACAGTGGACCCTCTTTATCTACAGGAGGTTGGTTCCAAGACCCCTCTCAGATACCGAAAAAACATGGATGCTCAAGTCCCTATTTAAAATGTTAAATTACTACCTGACACTGACTGTAGCCAGGCTGAGAAGCATTCCCAGGCCAGCACTGGGCCTATTGTGGCAATGTTTTGGCTGCAGTGGTCAGAGGATGGTGTGCCCCAGCAGGAAGAATGTACACCTGGTGCATGAGCTCCCTGCTGCCACCTTCACCACTGTCCAGGAGAGGGGGAGGCAGCACCGGCAAGGATGCATGGAGTTTGCCACTGCTGTTTGCCATGTCCCTAAAGAAGCCAGCAATTGCAGTGCAGCAAACAGCTCTCACAGGACATGGCAAACAACACCGGTGCTCTCACTTGAAAACAAATAAATGAACAGCAGCAGCACCCAGCCTGCCACCAATCACAATGTTCCTAAAGAAGCCACTCACTGCCACTGCCAATTGCAATACAGCAAGCAGCTTCCACAGGACATGGTGAACAGCAGTGAAGGCAGTACTCAAATGAATGAATCAATGAATGAGCAGCAGTGTTGACCCCTGCCGCAAATTGCCATGTTCCTAAAAAAAGCCAATTGCTGCCGCTGCAAGTCGCAGCATGGCAAGCAGCATCTGCAGGACATGGTGAACGGCAGCAGTGTCCTCACTCACAAATGGATGAATGAGCAGAAGTGTCCACTCCCGCTGCAAATCACCATGTTCCTGAAAAGGCTGCTCACCACCACCACCACCACCACCACCAATCTGCTTCCCCTGCTAACCCCTTCCTGGGATTCAGCACCATCAACCAAGGGTGGGAGGCAACAAGTCCCAATCTCCAGGTACACGTTCTTCAAACTTGCTGCTAGGAGTATAGCAGCTGCAGCTTCCGCCTCTTGAAGGATCACCACAGCGTAAGCAGGAAAACTGCACCTTGGTACCCGGACCTTGTTGCAACAGCCTCTTTTACTTGGACCGCTTTTCAGCCTGGCTGCTGTCAAATGCGCTTACAGTAGGACCCCCGTATCCACTGATTCATTATCCACGGGACACAAAACAGTACACCTACCATAAAGTCTTCCTAGAAAATGTGTCCTCTCTTGCGATGAAGGAGGACAAAACAATGGGGAATGGAAAAAGTTTGAAACCTTAAAAAAATAGTACATCAAATTAGACTTACATGCCTCAACCCTGGCTGAATATTGCAAGTCATACAGAATTCCATGAGGTTTGAGAATTCAAAAGAGATCAGGTTTTTTTTTTTACAATGATATGGAATTTAAACAAAAATGGGCTTCTGTTCTTAACAACAAACGTGCATTTGATTTAATGTTGTTAGTGGTTGATAGATTGAATGTAGAAATGGTAAAAGTAAGTGAGGAAATTGAACAGAAGCAATCCAAAATCATACAAGAATCAACAACTAAAGACTTAGGAGATTTTCAGACAACACTGTTATAGTGTTACTATTCCACTTTATTTGCTATGGCTGCCTCCTGTTGAATCCTGGGATTTGCAGTTTAGAGAGGGGCATTTACAGCTCTGTCAGAGAGATATTAGGCCTCACTAAACTACAAACCCCAGAATTCCACAGGAGGAAGCCAGAGCAGTTAAAGTGGAATAGTGTAGTCTGAAAATCTCCTTAGAAAAACATATAGAAAATATGGAAAGGGAATTTAAAAATTTTTCTACAGAGTTGAAAAGTTACAAAATATTTTTTTAAAAAAGAAATGAAAATGATTATTTAAATGAAAAGATTTATCCCTGGTTAACAGAAAATAAAGTCAAAAAAGTGTGGTTTGCAGAAAAACCTAGGTTTATGTCAGATACAGAGTCAGAAATAGGAAATTCAACAGATACTTCCAGAGAAGAATTTTCTGAGTAGACTTTTTTAGAAAAAGGTCATGAACCATGAAGGTTAAATCGAACAACAAGAAAAAATCCCAACTATCATTAGAGGAGAAAACAGGAAAAATGGAAAGAAATCTTAAGACCAGGGTAACAGAGCATAGAAGTAAAAATAAAATGCAAGATAACTCATTAGTAGAGCATTTTACAGTATTAAAACATTCACTAGAATTTTGTTAGAGTCTTTACAGGGTCAGTCAATTTAAAAACATGGCAAACACATGGTTATTCAGAAGATAGGCATTTTGAATTCCAAAAGTGGAATCCATGCACCCAGATGGGTTAAATGACAGAATGGACTTGCCAGTATTTTTTAATAGGTCCAGTAGTGCCAGACAATAGGTGTCTATGGGAGTAGATAAAAAAGAACACACTGTCTCTTTAAATAAATAAATAAAAACAAAACCACAGGCAGGCTGAGTTACTCAATGACTAGAAAATAAATCTGCGAAGAAAAGACAAACATTTACTGCACTCGAGGCAGTCAAGGTGAGTGTTCACATTTTATTAGAAATATATTAAAACTATTAAGCTTGTTTTATAAGTAGTGTAATTAACCAAACAGTTTTTTAAAAATTTTACAGACCAAAAAAGGAAGGTCTGCTGTAAAAGTGAGGAAAAATCTGTAACAGCATATATTGGCCCAGAGAAAGTGATATCCAGTTGCAAAATAGGGGAAGAATCTTAGAGCAAGTAAAACACATTAGCGGTAAGCAAAAGGAACTATTATTTTATTAGCAGCATATAGCAAAAATACATTAATAATGTGGAAATAATGTTATTAATATAGGAAAAAGCCACAGAAAAAGCAATACACTTATTTAGAGCACTGATGAATCTCTAGAAGGATTGAAACTACTGAAAAAAACCTGGAAAAAGTTGTCTGAGAGTTGTGAGACTATTGGAACACTGAAAAACAAATACTCCCAGCATTGCATTAGATCTGTTCATACAGACATTCACATAAATATGTGTCATTAGGAAAGGGGGCAGCAAAACCCACTGCAAAGTATGTGTGTGCATAGCATCCAGGGCTTTGTCTGGATTTTTTAAAAAATATCTCCATATGACAAGCGAATGTGTGATTATTTGGACGATCACATTCACGCAGATATGAACAGGCAGCGCAGTCTGGTTGGCTGGACAAACATGGGGGTGGGACTAGCAAAGAGGGAAAGTGCCTGCTGCTGCCATGTTGAATTTTCAGTTAAGTGAAGAAGAAGGTTTGGAAGGTTATAGATATAACATCATGGTTTATAGTTGGTAGCTATAAGAATGGAGGAACGTTGGTAAAGAAATGTGAGAAAAAAGGTGTTTGTGAACAGAAAATGTAGGAAAAACCCAATTGATTTATGTAAATCTGTGTATTTGGAATGTTACAGGATTAAAAAAGAGTGAAGGGGAAAGGTGGGATAAGCCCACTTCCACATTTTCAAAAGCCTCTGAAAACTGGTGTGTGTGTGTGTGTGGGGGGGAATCCACGGATACCGAACCCATGGATACCAAGAGCCCACTGAATTTATTGCTAAGGAGATCATGTTTCTTAATCACAGAAGAGCCATTTGAGATACTAAGGTTCAGAACACTGCAGCACCTGCATGTTCCAAGTTACAAAATGTATACCTGGAAAGTCTCCAAGAATGCAGTTTCACAATTTCTCTCTCCATATTTCTGTATGTATTCTTTACAGGTTTGCAATGTCAGAGACGACATATTTCACGTACAAGGGGATCAGGTTCTCCACACTGGCAAACACAGCAAAAATACTCAGCTATGTAGAAAATGAATTCCAGCTACTGGATGATGATATAGTGACGGTCACCTATCCAAAGTCAGGTAAGAAAGAAAATAGGTGGAATGGGAACCAAAGAGGACTTTCGTAGAAATAAGGGAAATTATATTTGGTGTTGATTCAGCAAAATAATTGGTGACAAATTGTGGAAGGAATCAGCACAATGTAATCTTGAAAGCAACCCATATATGTATCATGACAGAACTCACTTGTAAAAAATTCTAAGTACCTCACCTACCCACAAAAATCACTATTCTATATGATGGAGCCATGATGGTTAAAGTGGTATTAAACTGTGATAACTGTGTAATACAGAAAAGCCATACTTGAAACAAAGAGACATTCTTAATTCATGATGTCTCTGAATGGACAGACTTTATTGCCCCCAGGATAAAAGAGAGAGCTTTTTCTAGAGTTATGGGCTAGTCTAGCCCACTGTCACCATACTGCATCCTAACATCCATTTTATGTTATGTGAAAAGAGTTCTCTGTGTATTTTTCTCCAGAGAGTTCCCCCACACAAGGAGGGACATTAGCCAATTAGTGCCCCTATTTCATATTGAAGAAATATCGATTCATAGAACCACAGAATCCTAGAACTGGAAGGGACCACAAGGGCCATCTAGTCCAACCCTCTGCCATGCAGAGATATAGGGTATATTGCTTTTGGGTGAACATGAAGCAAGGCTATGTTGGAGAAGCATGGATGAAGGACAAAGGTGCAACAGCCATGGATCAGAAGAAATAGCCATAACTAGTCCTGTGCGTTCCTAGGCCCTTGTTGTTGCTGTTGTTAATTGCCGTCAAGTTGACTTTGGCTTATGGTGACCCTATGATTGAGAGACTTCCAAGTCACTCTGCTATCAACAGTCCCCCCCTCAGGCCTTGCAAATCTAGGGCTGTGACTTCCTTGATTGAGTCTATCCAATGGTAATGTGGTCTTCCTCTTGTCCTACTGCCTTCTACTTTACCAAGCATTATTGTCTTTCCTAGTGAGCCATGTCTTCTCATGATATGGCCAATGTATGAAAGTCTCAGTTTAGTCATCTTGTCTTCTAATGAGAATTCAGGCTTGATTTGCTCTTTGTGTGTGCCTTCAAGTCACCTGTCAACTTCAAGTCACCTGTTGACCTCATGAATGCAACTTGGAGGCACGTACACATACACATGCACACAGAGAGACATATTCTCAATGTTTATAAAAATGTGGTGGCCTTCAGGTCACACTGAGGTTTTACAGGGGCTACCTGTGGCCTCTGGTGTACATTTTATCCATGCAGGATTATAGTGATAACTCTGATGGGTGAAATGTATAGCATGGCATACAAATAACCTTAAAATAAGCCTGTAAGAGGGATAGCCAAGCTCTTGTGCAGATAGCAATGTTGTTCCCGCATAGACATCTCTCAGTATTGATTATATCAGAGACAAAGATGAGCATCTGTCCAGCAGAGTTTGGTCATTTTGCTCAAATTCTCACATGCTCCTTCCTGGCAGAGGAAGAAACAATCTTGATTTCACTGTGCTGAACTGGTCTTGGATTTAGCTTTGTGGAATGTGAAGAGTAACAACTCACTATTTAGAAAAACACAGGCTAGTTTTTATGATCCAGTTATTTTTCAAAGGCAGGAAGGGAAGGGAGTATTCAGCAAATGAAAAGGTATACAGGAGGACCCCCCACATCTGTGGGGGAATGTTTCTGAGCCCCACCGTGGATGGTGAAATCTATGGATAATAATGAACACTGCTGCCACTGCATGGGAAATCTCCTCCCACCCGCCCACCGGACTGGAACACTTTGACCCATAAGGTCACCTCCTCCCTCCCTGCCCCCTCCCTCCCCTGGTCGCCTGCCTGCCATGCTGAAACCCTCTTCCCTCCCACCCAAACCCCCCAATGGAGAAGGGATGGGGAGGTAAGCTCGCCTTCCTCCCTCCCTCACCCACCTGCCAGCTCCACTGCTCTGAAATCCTCCCCGAGAGGTCGTCTCCTCCCTCCTTCCCTGCCTGCTGTCCGGAAACCTTCTTCCACCCACCCGCCAGAACCCACCTTCCCCACAGATAAGGGAGGGGGAGGGAAGCTCATATCCTCCCTCCCTCCCCCTCCCGCCCCTCTACCCTGTCGTAGCCACCCTCGGATAATTGAATCCACAGATGGCAAATCAGCGGACGCGGGGATGCTACTGTACTGTCAAACATAAAGAGCTTTGGGAAGAAGAAGCAATGATATGATTGGTGGTCTTGCTCCCAGGTACCCATTGGATGCTGGAGATCTTAGGACTGATCTGGCATGATGGAGATCCCTCATGGGTTCGCAGTGTGCCTGTGGGTCATCGGTCACCATGGATTGAAATTATTCATACCTTCAACACCGTCTTGCAATATCTTCCACCCAGGCTCCTGGCTTCTCATCTACCATTGGACCTTTTCCCTAAATCCTTTCTCCAATCAAAGGCCAAGGTAAGAAAGAAAGAAAATCACACACCAAGCTCACATTCCTCTGTAAGCTGGGTAGAAGAGAAATATGGAGAATTCTGGGCTGGGACAACACATTTCTAAGTTGCCGTATTATATTGCAAAACAAGAATAACACTAAAATTAAGAACGCTCTTTAATTTCTCAACTAATTCCATGGGAACACACACTAATCACACTTACTAAACTGCCCAGGAACTTTATCAGACGAACCTCCATAAACGTTTCTTTCCCACCATATCTTGCAGCAGTTTTCTGCCAGCAAAAGAATACTTTTCATCAAACTGACCTGTTATCAAGAGAAAAGACAGCCCCAGCATTAACAGAGCACAAATGGAGCTCTGTTCGCTTCCATGTTCATGATCTTGGCAGTTCTTGCAAGAAGACGTGAATGTGGTAAAATTAAAAAGTAACCAAAATAAAGACACAAAACATACACACAAGCACAGAAGCAGAGTTTAAAACATAGAAGTAAACCAGGGAGGTTCATAAAAATCAGCCAAACCCTTGCCAATACTCACTAAAACATGGCAGTTTGGGTTACTTTACCCTATAGCAACTCAACAACAACAAAAATGAGCCTGAAACCGGCCAAAAATAAAGGTAAAACAAACCTAGAAAAAAATACCGGAAGTCATCATTCACTTGTAATAAATGGAATAATAATCATATTTTTATCTGTTTGTGCAGAGCATTTGAAGGAGGTTTCTTTCAAAACAGATATCAATATCAAATAAGGTGTTTTGTTCAGACTAGTTCTTGCCACTGCACACCATTTGTTTTCCCCACGACCCCCCACCCCGCCAATCATGCTCCCACTGCTGGTCTTATCAGTCAGGAACCATTTTCTCTGTCTTCGATGAGGCAACTCTTGGACAAAATTGTAAAAGGTGAGGTTGAAGTGAAGGCATTATTTGACAATAGAGGGCAGTGAATGTTTTTTTTTCTTGAGACAAGAATTGTTAAATTACCAAACTGGTGTGAAAGACCTGGTTTCCCCCCTTAACATCACCTTCCCAGATTTTTTTCCTCAGCATAAACCCTCACTTACAGTCCTACCTGATGTTTTGATTGCCTGCTATGGGTCACCCTGCCAGAGGGTATGAGATTTCAAATACATACAGACATGTAAATCTCCTATGTACATTTACTTGGGTGAAAGACCCCTTCAACATGGTAGAACATATATCTACATAAAGAGTTCAATGGGATATGCCATAATCTCAAATAAAAGTGAAGCTAGTCCTTCAAGGATCTTTGATCATTTATTTATTATTGATTGGAATTACTTTCCAGTAATCTAAGATTCACAGTTAGTATCTACCACAGTAAGATTCTGTCTAACCTCTGTTCTTACCTTCTCAGAACGCCTCCTTTCCTCCCAAGAAGCCTCTAGAAAATGAAATGGGACTTGTATGTTTTCTGGAAAGTGAAGAAGGATGCATAATTCTGACACATTTCCCTTTCCAAATCTATGCATTCTAAGACCCATAGAAAATATATACTCCATAGAAAATACTCCCTCAATATGTTTCCCCAAAATATTCTCCTATAGGTTATCTACCTACTACGTAACCCGAAGGACGTGCTGGTCTCATACTATCACTTTTCCAAGTGCTTTAAAGGATTCATGGAGCCAGGGACTATGGAAGACTTCCTGGAGAAGTTCCTGCAAGGGGATGGTAAGGAAACAACAAACCAGTGGACTTCTTCCGTCAGGACTGTAGCAAACTCACAAAGATACTAAACTGTCTGACTGCTATACCCCACTCATTCCTTTGGCCAGAAGCAAAAAAAAAAAAATTAACAACTCAGGGAGGGGAGGGGCAGAGCAAAATCTAGTCCTTCCCAGTAGGCTCAGGCAAAAGAAAACTGTTGTAGACTTCCTATCTTGTGTTTTTCTTCATTAATTACTTTTGCCATATTGACCACACTCTGATTTGGTTTGGCTACATGCGATTTTTCTCTTGAAATGTTAAGGGGGTATGGGATTTCTGCATGTTGGGGAGAATATATGGGGAGTACATTTTGACCAAGAACTGCTGACAAGCACTTCAGAGCATAAATGCTAAAGTGAGCAAGGCCATCTCTGTACTTTTTATGCCAAATGGCAGGATATAGCTTCCAACATCCTTGCTCACCTCATGTTCATGTACATGCAGACTCAAAGGTCTCATTCACAGAATCCGAATCATAAGAGTTGGAAGAGACCACAAAGGACATCCAGTCTACCCCCTGCCTTGCAGGAACACACAGCCAAAGCACACCTGACAGATGGCCATCCAGCCTCTGTTTAAAAACCTCCAAAGATGGAGACTCCACCATACTCTGACACAGCACGTTCCACTGCCACACAGTTCTACCACCAGGAGTTCTTCCCAATGTTTAAGCGGAATCTTTTTTCCTGTACTTTGAATCCATTGCTCCATGTTCTAGTCTCTGGAGCAGTAGAAAACAAGCTTACACCATCCTCAATATGCCATCCCTTCAAATATTTAAACATGCCTATCATGTCCCCTCTTAACCTTCTTTTCTCCAGACTAAACATACTGAGCTCCCTAAGCCTCATAGGGCATGGCTTCCAGACCTCCCACCACTTTGGTCACCCTCCTTTGGACACACTCCAGCTTGTCAACATCCTTCTTGAACTGTGGTGCCCAGAACTGGACACAGATTCCAAGTGAGGGCTAACCCTCGATCTAGACACTATACTCCTATTTATGCAGCCTAGAATCGCATTGTCTTTTTTGGCTGCTGCATCACACTGCTGACTGATGTTCAGCTTGTGGTCCACTAAGACTCCTAGATCCCTTTCGCACAGACTGCTATCAAACTAAGTGTCACCCATCCCTGTATCTGTTCATTTTATTTTTTTCTGCCTAAGTGTAATATCCTACATTTCTCCCTGTTGAAATTCATTTTGTTAGTTTTGGCCCAACTCTCCAATCTGTTAAGGTCATTTTGAATTCTGTACCTATCCTCTGGGGTGTTCGCTACCCCTCCTAATTTGGAGACCTCCGCTGTTAGGTTACGACTGTGCACACTGCAAGGTGTGCGCTGCTGGCTCTCCAATTGTAAGGACTTTATCAAATGCGGCAAGAATGTCATCATTAGTATGGGACAATAGGACAAATGGCAGAAATTATCAGACGATGACATCACTTACCCATTCCCGTTGCATTGTGCCGGCGTGGATGAGGCATTACTTTCTATTGATACCTTGGCCCGTCAATAAAAAGTGATGCCTCATTCGCACCAGTGTGACACAGCGGGAACGGGTAAGCAACGAGGATGTCTGATAATTTTGTCTTTGGTGCTATTGTCCTAAATGACAAGATTTTCCCCCACTATTGGCCTCGTCTGATAAAGTCCTAAGCTTTAAAGACTGTAGCAGAAGTTATATAGAGCTACTAGCTGCTAGCTCCTCCCGCAAGCAAATCAGTGACTCAGCTGAAACCCCACCCCTGTTGACCATGTGATCATGGAGAGCACATGACCCTAAACAAAGAAAATCCCCAACATACGTCTTTTTTTAAGAAAAGCAATAAAAATGCACACATGCACACAAAGGCAGACTAACACACACACGTAAATATATAAACACACAGATAGACAAACTCTGCTGCTCTAGAAACTAGAACACGGAGCAATGGATGCAAGCTCCAGGAACAGAGATTCCACCTCAACATTAGGAGGAACTTTCTGACAGTAAGATCTGTTTGGCAGTGGAACACATTCCCTCGGAACGTGGTGGGGTCTCTTTCCTTGGAGGTCTTTAAACAGAGGCTGGATGGCCATCTGTCAGGGATGCTTTGATCATGATTGACTGCGTGGCAGGGGGGTGGACTGGATGGCCCCTGTGGTCTCTTCCAACTCTACAATTCTATGATTCTATGACTGTTGCCTGAACATATGCACATACAGGCAAAGTAGACTCAGATGAGTTCTGGCAGCCATTCCTAAAAGCACCACCTGAGCTGGGAATCAGATTTGCTGCTGCTCCCGTTCCCCAATACTTGTGGCTGGAACTTCCTTGTCCTTCTCCCTTCTGTGAGGAGAAGGTCATGGGTCTCCTCCAAGGTCTCTGTGGGCTGATTTCAACCTGGATATGTCTTCTTAACCACCCCCTAATGATGTCCCAGATCTATAGCTCCCAACAGTTTACATGGGAAAGGGGAGGAGGGAGCTGTGATCAATAAACTTGTTCCCCTTTTAAATAACAAATCCACTAGCATCCTTTTAAGAGTAGGATGGGAATGGTCTACATTTGAGGGAAGGAAATATGCTGAGGGCTCAGCTCCAACACCATAGGCTATATTACCCATCCTAACTCTCATAAGGAAGTGTAAACCTCTCAACCTGTCTCAAACCTCATATTTGCCCTCAGTGACTTAAATCCAACCTTTGCTTTGGCTTTTCTCTTCTAGTAGCCAATGGTTCCTGGTTTGACCATGTAAAAAGCTGGATGGAGCTGAGAGACAGACCCAACGTCTTCATCATCACTTACGAAGAGCTACAGCAGGTATGGACTGCCCTTTTCTGGAATTCATCCTCAATTTCAGTTATCTCAGCTTTGGAGATTCTCAGTTGTTCGTTTCTCAGTATGTCACACCATACAGCCTATGATGCCACTTTAGCTGCCATGGTTTCATCCTATGGAAATCTGAGACCTGCAGTTTAGAGAGGGGCATTTACAATTCTCAGCCAGAGAGCTCTAGTGCTGCCACCACCACCACCACCACAACAACCAACAACCAGGATTACATAAAATGCACCCATGTCAGTCAAAATGGAATCCTGGTGCTATACTTTTGTCATATGGAACAGTCCTGAGCAATGGGTTTTTCAAAAATTCATGCAGCTGTTGCCTTTTCTCCAAAGTTCAGGGTGTGGGTGGGTAATAAAGGCAGAGAGAAATAATGCCTTGCCAAACTACAAACTCTAGGGATTTTATCAGACCATTCCCTTAAACCCCATTCTTTTGCCAGCATAACTTTGTTGTTTTTATGCCAACAAAAGAACTCCCCATGCCACACTTACCTGTAATCCTGGCAAAAGGCTTCCCGGCAATGAACGAGGAGTGAATGGATCTCTGTTCACTTTGTTGATTGAAATCCCACGGAGTCTCACGAGAATACCTAGTGCAGGAAATTCAAAAATAAAAACAAAAAGAACATTCAAAAAGTTTCAAAAAACACACTTAAAAAATTACAAGTAAACTGGGGAGGTTCATAAAAAGTGAGTCACTTACTTGGTTGTCACGATCTCACCCAGAAGTGTTTTTGCTGGACCAGCCATTGATGCTGTATTCATGTAAGTACAATGCTGCAAAGTTTCAAATGCCGGAAATGCTGGCACTAAAGTACCATGGGGATCAATTGACAGCTTGAGCCATCAATAAAAAAAGTATGTTTTTTTAACTGGACATGATCGCGAAAGGGAGATGCTCACCCTTTTGTGATCATTAGGCATTCTTATGATGCCTTAATTGCCTTGTCTGATAACATCCTCGGATCCCCTAGGTTGCTACCATATCACTAACTGTGTAATATGAGAGATCCCTGGAATTGTAAACATGTGGGAGAATCCATTATAGTGGGCTTGTTTAGAAATTAGAACACCCTGAGGCACAGTATTCTAATATTTCCTTCAGAAGAGAATGCAGAGAAAGACTGTTTAATTATAATGGTGTTTAATTTTTTTTTTACAGTCACTGTACCATAGTTAAAATTAGTTAAAATTGTTGTTTTTTTCTCCGTTGACCTTAAATCCTGAAAAATTGCTGAATTCCTTTAATGATTTCATAAGTTCTTCAATATAATTTATTCAGCTGCAAATGCTCTGTTTATAAGTATGACCTTTGATTCTGACTCCCAGAAATTTTGAGTTGGTTCTTATATGTCTATTGAGCATTTCCGAGATTAAGATGAACATTAGTGGCGACAGCGGGCAGCCTTGTCCTGTTCCCTTATTCACCAATATAGTTTCAGATTTTTCTCCATTTATAATTAACTGTGCTTTTTGATTTGTATAGATCTGTTCAATTCTTTTTATAAACTTGTGGCCCATTTCCATCTTTTTAAGCATTTCTATCAGAAAGTTCCAGCAAACATTATCAAATGCTTTTTTTGGCATCTATGAAAATCATTGCCAACTTTTTCTCACTGTGAGCCACAACCATTCTTGTGTTATGTCTGATCTGTCTTCCTGATAAGAAACTGTTCTGGTCTTTGTGGATCATTTCTGACAAAATTTGTTTGAGTCTGTCTGCTTATATTGAGGTGTAAATTTTATGATGTAGATTAAGAAGTGAAACAGGTCTGTAATTTTGAATTTCCTTCTCATCTTTCCCTACTTTTGGGATGAGAGATATATTGGCACTAATCCATGTGTTTGGAATCCCATTATCTACTATGTCATTAAAAGTTTTTTTGTAGGGATAGTATTAACTCGTCTTCTAAACTCTTATAGTATAAAGCTGAAAATCCATCAGGATCAGGAACTTTTTCCAATTTTCAGTTTCACAATTGTGTTAAGAGATTTCTACAACTGAGGTGGATGAATTAAGCTTTTTTGTTGTTTTTGTGGTTCCAGTGAGAGAGTAGGAAATGTTTGCTTTTCTAGGTATTTTCTCATATTTTCTGTGTCTTCAAATAAATTGCTATAAAAGTTGAATTTTTTTTAATTTTATCTTGACACAAAGTTATTTTACCTTTTTGTTTGATTTTAACAATCAATTTTTTCTCTGTTTCTTTTTTCAGTCTGTAGGCAAGTCATCTCCCTGTTTTGTTTGTGTATTCAAAGTTTGTTTGGCAAATTTTCCTTAGATGCCTCTCGATTGCCATTGTAGTGTCTAAATTCAGTTGTTCTTGAAACAATTTTATTTGCTTGATTTTGTTATTGTTTCTCTCAATTTGTCTTCTTTAGTCTTCAATTCTGACATTAGTTTTTGATATTTTTCTGATTTTTATTTTATAATTTCTGCTCCTCCTTGGATGAAAACACCCTGCATTACCATCTTGCTGGTTGTTTATGTTTGGATTTCTGCTGTCAAATTTTCAATATAATACTGTTAAGGAGTATTCTTTGCTTTTAGGAAATACCTTTCATCTTTTAATACACTGTCATTTAGCCTCCAGTCATATGCTTTCTTATTTTCTCTTAATGTTAATGTGATCAGGTAATGATTAGAAGTTATCTTAGATAAAATATCCATATCTTTGATTTTGGGTTGCAATTCTCTATAGACTAGAAACAAGCCTATTCTGGACATTGTTTTATAGCAATCTGAGTAGAAGATAAAGCCTTTTAGGTTCCCATAGGTCTGGATGTCTGATAGGGCTATTTTGATTTAACTAATTTGAAGAACATTTTGGGTAATTTCCCTTGGTGTTTAGATGGGTCCCCCCCCCCCGATCTAGCATGTGAGGGATTAATAACTCTCTTGGAATCTCCCAGAATAATTAAATTTCCTTTATCATATTCTTCCAGTTTTTTGTTTAGGTTCCTGAAAAAAATTGTTTAGGTTTCTGAATGTTTTTTCTTGTTTTCATTTGGAGAGTAAATGCTGACTACAACTAATTTCAGATTTTTAAGGGCTATCTCCAAGCCTATAAAATGTCTACCTTTATCTTTGAAGAATTCCTTCACAGAATATTTTTATTAATATTTTCTATTTTCTATTAATGTATATTACAACCTCCTTTTTTCTTGCTAGTTACTGAATACACACACACACACACATTTACTCAGCAACATTTTATTACTTTCTAATTATACTTTTCTTGCTCAAAACCAATGAGTGGAGGGTTCATGCTGTTTCTATCTGGTGACTGTGGAGCAGATTGTCTGCATCAGAGATTTTGTAGCCCAACGACAGAGACAAGGGACTGCTCTTCATACTATTATTTCCTTGGAACAATATACTGATGTACTCAATATATACAATATATTGATTTACTCTTTAAACTGAAGATTTTACTCACAGCACATTCAGATTGCTTGATTACCACCAGTTAACCTTGAAGAATGAAGGGACTCAAGGGAATGAAGGTAACTCAGACTGGCAGCAGAAAAAGCCTTAGAGCACTGATCATAATTCAAGAAAGAGCTTAAAGAACTGAAAGGAGAAGGCACTACAATCACCATAACCCAGGCCAGTCCATGGTGGAAAAGGCCCATGGTGGAAAAGTCCATGGTGGAAAAGGTCTAATTCCTTCCCCTCTCCGTGAGCCACACAACTCTCCCACAATAAGATGGAATGACTGTTTTCCTCTGTAAGCCCTCTCTAAATGGCAACTGAAAATCTTGTTACATCACTTTCTGTCACTGTTCTGAGATGGAGTACAGAAGAAAATGAATGTATTAAAGGTGTTGAAAGGTGTTGAAAGTTGTAGAAGCTGTTCTTGCATATTTTCATGCATGTTCACATGTTTTCACTCATGTGGGTTTTTTTCTGTTCTGTTCAAAAATTGACTGAAAATTACCCTGTTTTTGTTTTTTTTTTAAATGGGGAGATGCAGTTTTTGAAAGACTGGTAAGGGGCTTCGGGGCCTACAAAATTGGGTTCCAGGGGCTGCATGCAGTCCACAGGTAACATACCGGCCACCCCTGTTTTAATCCTATCAGAGATATAGCTCCTGAGAAGTTTCATGAGAGAAAATTTTACCATTCTCCTCTAACTTCCTATTGATCATTATTGACTGTGTTTTTGCATTTTGCTTATTTCTTTAGTTTTGCTTGTGCCTGTAGTTCAAGCTCCACTGTATATGATGAGTTGGCTGAATTTGGCAATTTGAGAAAGACGTCTATGCTTAGCTTCATATTAGCATTTCATTCTCTTCCTGTATTTTTTACAATTTGTGTGGTTTCTTTGTTTTACACAAGTAAGTATTGTGATCATCATCAATTTATTTTAGCAAGTATATTGTAGTAACAAAGTGTTTCATACTGGACATTGTGCCGCATGCAGATCAAACTCATTTGAATCAAATTTTAGGCAAAATGTTTCTGGGTGTATAAAGAGCTCCTTCCTTTCTAAATAGCAACTAAAAGAACTCTGAAAGTCCTAAGAACAAAGAATTTCATGTGCAGAAGGACTCTCCTTTTCCTCTACATTCAGCAGCTAGTTCAAAGCCTCATGTCTCAGGGTTGTACTGCCTGGCATTCAATGATTCTAGTGGACGAGACTAAACACATCTGAGCATATGAAGAGTTTGTTGCTTCCCTTCCAAGTGAATATTTAAAAGATTAAATTAAGAACTCTTCAAAGCCGAGTATTGCAACATGTTCAGAGGGCTGATGTACAACTCATTGTTTTGTGACCAATTCAAGTTCTCACAGCTCAGGTGTTGCATGTTCACCCGGAGAGTTGTTCATGCTTAAGCACAGTCTAGTACTTAGGGCAAAGAGTTATTTGACCGGCAGGAAGAGTGTGTATGAGAGGGTCTTACTCTTGTCTACATAGTGATGATTTAGAAGTCAGTTTACATCATGGGAGCAATCCGTCCTAACACATCCTGTGAAATGGCACTGGCCTCCACTCTAAACTTCTTATCAAGGGGCAGGTCTCCCCATGGAAGTACATAGTTAGGACTGACATTCCTTCACTGCCCCAGTTTTTCTGATCTACTGTTTGTATTCCCCAGGATCTACGAGGCAGTGTGGAAAGGATCTGCCAATTCATTGGGAAGAAGCTGAGCAGCCAGCAAATAGATTCTGTGGTGGACTACGCCTCGTTCCACAAGATGAAGGACAATAACATGTCCAACCTTAGCTCTCTGCCAGACAGTTTACTTGACCACAGCAAAGGAAAAATGATGAGGAAAGGTAAAAAGAGAGATGTTTAGCATGGAGCTACATTGTAATGAAAACATAGAATCCACAGGGGGAAAGAGAATCCACAGGGGCAAACAATGCTGAATAAATCAAAACCCTTCTTTGACACATGAGGCTTGAGTTAAAATGAAACTCCTAAACTCCAGTCTTCTAGGCAGCATCTTTCCTTCTCATTCCAGCTGTTGCTTAGCTCTCCAACCTGGATGACTCCTGCTAGCACAGTGAACTTGCTCCAAAGTTAAGAGCACCTTTTTCTAGTGGGAACTAGAGTGGTTGCCTATTGCAGCTATCATATGGCAGAAACTTGGTGAAACTTTCCATGGAAGAAATCATATTATGGAGATTATGAGATGCATCAAAAATGGTGTTATAATGATGCTATGAGATTGCAAAAGGGCTTCCTTATCAGACGACTTCATGCCCCAGTGTTATGCAAGCATTCTGCTCCTGTTATGAGGGAGTTCTTTTTTATTGTCAGGGAGAGGTCAAGAATTGATCTCCCATAGCATGTGTCTTTCGCATTTTCATGTGTGTGATAAGGTGCCCCATTCTGCTGCTGAGATTCCATCATCAGTGGTCGGTCCTGCCAGAACACTTCTGGGTGTGAACAAGAAAACTATGTACCATACTCTCTTCTTATGAACCTTCCCAGCTTGCTTGCAAGTTTCTAAACATTTATCTGTGCTTTTCTGAACATTTTCTTTTTTAATTTTTGTGTTTTGGGGCTTTTTAGCATGCTCACATCTTCTCATGAGATGTGCCGTTCACAGAGAAATGAAGAAATAAGTGGCACAAGTGCTCATATTGCTAGATACTTGGGGCATTTTTCTATCATTATCATAGCAACATGTGAAAACATGTGCCATTGTGCCAGAACACGAACTCTGTAAAATATAGTGTCACGATAACGTTTTAAGGCAGTCAATTAATAATCTCCTATATAAATGACCCTCCCATATTTCTATAGCAGGTGAAATTATTTTTAAGTATCAGATTTTTCGTGATATCTTTCAGAAGTGGTAGTATGTGAAAAGAAACAAAGCTAGCCTGAGACAGCTTGCTGCTTAAGGCAAAGGACAAGATAGTGTGCCTCCATTCTATGTTTTAGACTGTTTTAATTTTATTTGAAATTGGACAGTTGGACAGTGGCCTCCAATGTGCCTGAGGGCAGCAGGCTAGCTTGGAGTGTGCACTACAAATCATGTGATACACAGAGCTTTGCCTTCCAGTCTCCTTGCCTAGAGCTTGCTTGATGTCCCCAAAATTGCTACAATCCTGCCTTGATGGCAAGAACCTATGGTGACTAAACAGTCACTTCCTGCAATGTGCCTGGGATTATACCCCCGTGGATACCAAAATCTTCACTTTGCCTTAAAGTTACACCATCCATTAGACGAGTATAATTTCAAGGTGACATTTTAATTAATTAATTAATTAATTAATTTAACAATCTTACCTGTGGTGTTCCAGGTATCTGTGGGGACTGGAAGAATCACTTGACAGTCGCACAGTGTGAACGCTTTGACCGTGTTTATCAGGAGAAAATGTGCAATGTGAATGTCACCTTCCCATGGGAGTGAAGAATGCCAGAAGGCTCTGCTGCTGTTCTGAATCTTCACACTCTCACCGAGCTTCCAGACAGAGAGTTCCTTCACTAGCAGTATTGTGGAGTGATTGTGACTCTTTTTCTTTAATTGTTTTCATTTTATCTGAAAAGAAAAAAAAGCTGGAAGTTATGAGCAATACAGAAGGGATGCAAATGGAATATGACAACAATATCAATATCCCTGAAAACTTTTGTTCAAGTTGCAGCACAGTTGAAAAATAAAAGCCTCATCTAGAAGCATGCTATGTCTCTTACATTTCTGATTTCTTCTGCCTTTGAGTGGGCAGCACCACTCAAAGGGGTCAAATACCACAGGCGAGCTGCCTTTATACTGAGTTTGACCAGTGGTCCTTCTATCTTAGTGCTCTCTTCTCAGTAGGTCTCCTCCCATCCTTCTTAGAGAGATGGGCAGATTAGAAATTCTGAGAGAAAGCCACTCTCACAAAAGAACTGCGAGGGAAGTGCAGGCCCCTAAAGTTGTAGCAAGAAGTCAAATTCTAACCAGCTGCCAAAATAAGACCATCATTGCCACTAAAGTGGCCTCCAAGGGGAGGGTATTCCACAAATTAAGGTTTCAAAGCAGAGAAGCCCTTGCCTCCATTGCCACCAAATGTAAAACAGGCTACCTTTATATCATTGTAAAAAGTCTTACACATTGTGTGATAAATTAAAATAAAAGACACATAGAATCATAGACTCATAGAGTTGGAAGAGACTACAAGGGCCATCTAGTCCAACCCCCTGCTATGGATGTCACGCTGAGGATGGAGCAGGCTTGTTTTCTGCTGCTCCAGAGACTGGAACACGGAGCAATGGGTGCAAGCTCCAGGAACAGAGATTCCACCTCAACATGAGGAGGAACTTTTTGACAGTAAGAGCTGTTTGGCAGTGGAACACTCCCTCGGAGCGTGGTGGGGTCTCCTTCCTTGGAGGTCTTTAAACAGAGGCTGGATTGCCATCTGTCGGGGATGCTTTGATCGTGATTTCCTGCGTGGCAGGGGGTTGGACTGGATGGCCCTCGTGGTCTCTTCCAACTCTGCAATTCTATGATTCTATGATTCTATGGTGAATTATTTACTTGGGGTTTGTTTTCCTTGGAATGTAATTACTGGGGGGGGGGACTATTTCATATTCTTAATACGTATGGCTAACAGGCTGGCAGCAGCCAGAACAACTGGGACAGGCCGCTGAGACATGGGAGAAATGTTGGTGGAGGTGGTGCTGAGGAGGACAAGTAGTTCAAAAAAGAATAGAAGCTGGCCAGGGGATAGGAGGATAGTGAGACAATGGATGCTGAGCTTGAAGAAGAGCAGGGTGGAGAAGGAAGAGCAGGAGGGAAGGAACAGAGCAAAGAAGGAAGGAATACCTGAGACGAAGGAGAAGAGGGGCAGGTGGATGGAGTGAGAGAAGGAAAAGGGACAGGAAGGCAAAAACAGGACAGAGTGGAAGCTAAGAGAATAGTGAGAGAGAAACAGAGACGAAAGGAAAAAGGGACCAGGGAGCACAGCAGAGGGGAAGCCCAAGCATCTGGTGGAGAACAGGTCAGCAGGGAACCGCAGATCCCACACAGTGCAAAGGGCCCCAAGGAAGAAGGGGTCAGGCTCAAGTGGATCTATTGGTGAGGGATGAGGCTCTTGGAGAAGGCGGAGTGGGAGTCTATGGAAAAGGAGCCAACCTACCAGGGAAAGAGATAAGAAAACCCAGGTTAGGTTGATTTAGAAATTTGTTCCTGGATACTCCAGCCAGGCAGCTGGTCATTTTCAGTTCTTTTGAGTCTTATCTGGACAATAGGCGGGATATACAAATTCTTTTGTTATATATTTACACAGAGGACTCACTGGCAACAAAAGGCTCACGTCCCAACATTGGCTGGCTTGACTTTACTGGCCTGTGTAGGATGGATCCTCTCAGAAGAGCTGGCCCAAACTCCATGGTGGGTGGTGGAGGAGCCATAGTCTCTTTGTTCTCTTTGTCTGGAAAGGGAGCAGCCCTAGGGCTCCAGCCCCAATAATGGAGGCTAGCTTGCACCCACACACAAGAGCTAGCTTTTAGGGGTTCTTCTAACCAAGTATATCAGTAAGCAAGGGGATCTTATAGCACCTTTGAGACTGACAGAAAGAAATTGTTGCATAAGCTTTCATAGACGTGGTCTACTTCCTCAGATGCAGGTCTGATGAGGAAGTAGACCAAGTCAATGAAAGCTTATGAAACAATTTTTTTTCTCAGTCTCAAAGGTGCTACACGTTTCCCTTGCTTACTGATATTCCAGACTTACACGGCTATGTCTCTGAATTCTAACCAAGAATGTTTTTGAATTCTAGCCAAATATAGGTCAACTTTTTTTGCCTGTCTCCTTTCCTATCCCAAGATGGATTTCCTGAGACAATAAATGTAAGGTTTCTTTTTAACCTTACAAGACTATCCCGAGTAATTACAGTAGGACCTTCGTATCCATGGGGATTGGTTCTGGGGGAGGGGAGAAGATACTGAAAACCACGGATAACAGCAAATGCCATTGAAAATAATGGGACTTATGGTTTAAAATACCATAGAGTTGCCTTGGAGGATCTAGAAAACATCTAGAGAGGATGCCTCTCTAGGCATTTTCTAGGAAGACTCTATGGTAGTTATGCTGTTTTGTGTCCCATAGATAACTGAAACCACATATATCGGTTCTGCAGATATGGGGGTCCTACTCTATGCCTGTTTCTGCTACATGCCCATATTGCATTAGCCCTGTTGCACTCTGCTTAATGTAGATACCAAATATTCCAATGCCATTAATTTACATTCCTTTTTTGTTCACCAGAGGCCCTCCTGGTGCTGGTGCTTCTGCTGTGTGACTTCCACTCCTCCATCCATTGTTAGAGGGGCACTCAGGCACTGGGTTATATCCACCTCCCTTGCCTCTATAACCTGACATAGGATTTGGTCTGTGGGTAGGAAAAGGATCAGATCAATGCTAGATTCAGTTCAGGAACACTGCTTTGGAAAACTATATAAAAAAAGCATCAGCTCAGGTTTGCTTGTCCACCTGTAGACTTCATGTACACATACATACACTTCATATTCACATCCTAACTCTTTCTGTTCACCTTGAATTATTCCCATGAGTTGGGTCTTTCCTTTCTTTTTGTTCAGATTAATCAAAATGGAGACTGCAGTCAAGAAATCAGAAGAAGACTAGGACTTGGAAGGGCAGCTATGAAGGAACTAGACAAGATCCTGATGTGTAAGGATATCTCATTGTATATCAAAGTTAGGATTGCCCATGTCATTGTATTTCCCATTTCTATATATGGTTGTGAAATCTGGATAGTGAAGAAGGGTGATAGGAAGAGAATCAATTCATTTGAAATGTTGTGCTGGAGAGTTCTGTGGATACCCAGGACTGTGAAAAAGACAAATAACAGGTCCTAGAACAAATCAGGCATGAGCTCTCCCTGGAAGCCAAGATGACTAAACTGAGACTGTTGTACTTTGGACATCTCATGAGAAGACATGTGTGAGGGGCTGGTTGGTGCCAACCAATAATGCTCAGATAATGCTGTGAAGTGGGGGCAGCAGGGGAGAAAGGATACTAAACTGAGGCTTGTCAGCGTAAGAGGGGTGCTCTAAAAAAGCGGTACAAGGACTCCCTGAAACAACATCTCAGGCTCAGCCAAATTGATCACCAACAATGGTCCGCCCTAGCCTCACATTGGGAGGCATGGAGACACACTATCCACAATGCTGCAGCCTTATTTGAGAACTCACGCTGAACAAGTCTTGAAGAGAAATGACAACGCAGAAAGAATCACAACCCAGAAACATCACCCAAGGAGACCTTCTGCTGTGCTTTCTGCAACTGGACTTGTTTATCTCGGATTGGCCTTTTTAGTCATCAGCGCGCTTGCAGAAAGTGCGGGATGAGTCCTTCCTGAATCTTCATTTGTGAAGAAAAGCCAGAGAGAGAGCAGTTAATAAGACATTCTTTTTTATTGATGGGCCAAGCCGTCAATAGATCCACCATGGCATTTTTGCCCCAGTATTGTCAGTGTTTGCAACCGTGTAGCATTTTTCTCTCATGAATATAGCGTCAATGGGTGGTCCCACCAGAACACTGCTGGATGAGAACATGAAAGCCAAGTACGGGACACTCTTTTTATGAACCTCCCTGGTTTACTTGAAAGTTTGTAAGTGTGTTTCTGTGCTTGTGTATACATTTTGTGTTTTAATTTTGCTGGGTTTTCCCCCCCCAAATTTTAGACCACATTTGTGTCTTCTCACGAGAACTGCTGAGATCACGAATTTGGAAGTAAACAGTGGTAGCGTTTGTGCTCTGGTAATGCTGGGGATTTTTGTTGCTATTATAGGTACATAGGATTTTTTTTAAAAAAGGGTTATTGTGCTTGAAAATATGGTGGGACAGAAACGTTTTTGGAGGTTCGTCTGATAAAAGACTTTTTCAGATGGGGGAAAAAAACCTGAGGAGGTTGGGAGAAGAACAGGGCTGTTTCTCTTACAGAGCCCCATTTCAGACAGCCCCATCCTCCTCCCCCATGCTGCGGGTGTTGCTTTTTATTGACGGAGAACCTCGTTGTCTGAAATGGGGCTGTGTAAGTGCGACAGCCACGTTCTTCTCCTGACCTCCTCAGATTTTTCCCCCCATCTGAAAAAGTCCAAAATCCCTAGAGAAGCCCTCAGTGTGGAAACAACATGGAAATTATACTTCAAGTGGAGGCTAGTGAAAGAAAAACTCATCACTGGATGCAGTTGGGTAGAAGTTCTGAAGTGGTCTCTAGAGGATTCAAAATGTTTTTCTTTAATTATACAAGGGTTACCTGACCTGGTTGTTTCCCTTCACATGTACATATTGTTGGGGGCGAGGTTGGCAGGGATGGTGGAATTGCCAAAACACGTTGAACTGCTTTTCTTCTTTGTGTTGCAATGTTTCCACCTCCTTTCTGTTTCTGGTACAAAACTTTCTGTTCAAGAAATAATGCCCAGGAATATATTGACATCATTAACTCAGGTAAACCTGTACTGAACCTCCTTGGACTTTTCAATTGAGACATCTAAGGCTGTTCAGACCATTTGGACTTATTATCTGAGGTTTTAGTTGTTCTTGTAATTATTATTATTATTATTATTATTAATAATAATAATAATACCCCACCCCTCTGCTAAAAACAATCGGGGCAGCTTCCAACAATAAAAACTCTACAATGCTGACTAAAAGCACCACCCACCCCCACCCTCCCCCATAAAAAGACATTAAACAGTATAAAATTAAAACCACCTAAGTAAAATCACATTAAAAAAACAAATATAAACAAGACTAAAAAAAAAGACCAGGAGATGCAGCTCTTGTAATGCTCTTGCTATGACCAATTCACTTTGACCTGTCTCTCCATTTCTAAAAGCTGAGTTTATAAGTTACTGAAATGTTAAGAAGTTGTGAAGTGAAATACATTTCCCCATTCCCTTCCTAGTTATTACACCCCAGGATAGAGACTGCCTACCCCCTGCATCACAAAGGTTATAGTAATTTCAAGTTACTCGCCTCTGTAATTTTATCTGGATGATATTAGTTGTCATTTGAGGAATCTACCTCTGAATTTACAGACGCCATGGGCACAGCTACACAGGAGAATTTGTAGCGAAAAATAGCGGCTTACTTCTCTTTTGCTGCAGTGCCCATTTGTGCCCATGGCTCATTTGCAAGCTTGGAAAGGAATTTTTTGCAGTTTACATCCATGGAAAAAAAGTGAGTTGGGTCTGGAAAATCTACCTCTGTCCCCCCCCCTTTTTTTCTTTTTTCTTTTCCACTGTCTTTACAATTTTTATTTTTATTAGAATTTTAAAATTTAATTTTACATAATAAAGATTAACATAAACAATGTGAAGTGCAAATAATAATATTAATATGTCATACTTCTGGACAAGTCCATAAGACTTCTAGAATCTACAATACTATCAGCTGTATTTTGCATGTTCTATATGCTCTAATATACTCTAGTACTCTTATTCTTAAATTATATTATCTTTATTAGATCATGGTCTTTTATCTTATGAAAAAAATTATAAGTAATATTTAAACATAAAAGATATCCTACCACCTAAGCTATGGACTAACTGAATTATTTTTGAATCTCTTTTATCCTCTGTATCAACAATTAGAATCTAACTGATTTGATGAATCTTTGTCTCTATCTTATATTTTCATCATTATCCTTTACTTTATAAGTGTTTCTTATGTATATATTCCATTTTCCCCAATCTCTTTCAACATACTGAGTCATTTTATTTTTCAACCATTTTGTGAGTTTATCTAACATTAATGTTTCGTCCACTTTGTATATCCATTCTTCTATTTCTGGCAACTTTTCATTCTTCCAATATCTGGCAAAAGTAATCCTGGCAGCTGTAATCAAATACAATAGTAAATTTTCTTCTGATCTTAATTCCTCCTCTATAATATTTAACAGGTACATTTCCAGATGCATTTCAATTTTTTTTTACCAATAATACATTGTATATTTTTGTGTCTATCTTTCCAAATTGATTTTTTTACACCCCCACCACATATGATATAACGTTCCAATCTTATCTTTAAACTTCCAACACTTTCCATTTGTTCCTGGATATATTTTCACAATCTTTTCAGGTGTTAGGTACCATCTTAAAAACATTTTGTACACATTTTCTCTCAACTCATTACACAATGTAAATTTAACACCCTTTCTCCAAGCATATTTCCACTTATCCAGTTCTATCACATGACCAACATCCTTATCCCATTTTATCATATTTTCTTTAATTAAATTGTCCACCATCTCCCAGTTAAAAAGTAATTTGTAATTTTTTTCCAATTAAATTTTTTATACCTTGATTATATATATTTTTCTAGGACACTTTCTTCTTTCTCAATACCTTCTATCTTATCTTTTCTGTATCATTTGATGATATGGGAACCAGTCACATCTAAACCCTTCCGATATTAATTCTTCTCTAGATTTAAGTGTATATTCTCCATTATTTTTGTTTAGTAATTAATCCATTACTTTTTATTCGTTACTTCTCTTCTAAAAAATGCTTCATGGGTTGATGTCCATATGGGAATTTCCCTGTAAATTATTTTCTTATATTTTTGCAAAACTCTAAAAATTGCTTTCTGAATGTAATGTTCATTAAATTCTTTATTTGCCTTTATTTTATCATAGTATAAATATGCATGCCACCCATAGACTAAATTCCAACCTTCTAATGCCAGTAATTTATTATTTTCTAATAAAATCCCATTTCTGGCCCAGAGTAAACAAGAATAATAATATAATTTTAAATTGGGTAATCCCATTCCACCTCTGTCTGTTGCATCTTGAATATTTTTAAATCTAATCCTTGGTTTTTCCCCACTCCACAGATACTTAGAAATGTCTTTATTCCACTCACTGAAAGGGATATCATCTGTTATTATAGGTATAGTTTGTAAAAGGAATAACAGCTTTGGGAGGACCATCATATTTATTAATGAAATTTTGCGCATTAAAGATAATTTTAATTTTCCCTACATAGCCATATCTTTTTTATTTCCAACCATATCTTACTGTAATTATTCTTATAAAGCTCTGAATTCCTTTTTATTAATGTAATCCCTAGGTATTTTACCTTATTATTTATTTTTAAACTTGCCAATTTTTCTAATTCTAATTTCTCCTGTGACGATCTAATTTCTCCTGTGTTTTTTGTCAAGATTACCATTTTTCCTTTACTTATTTTCATTTCTGCTAGTTCTCCAAATTCATTAATTGTCTTTAATACCTTTTGTATACTGTCACCTGCGTCCTCTAAAATTATAACCAAATCGCCTGCATAAGCCTGGAGCTAGAATTGAAAGTTTTCAATCCTGGCTCCTTTCATTTCTTCATCATCTCTTATCTTATTTAACAACAGTTCCAATGTTAATATAAATAATAAGGGTAAGAGAGGACAACTCTGTCGGGTACCTCTCTGTATAGCACAGGGTTTAGTTTTCCTGTTATTTATTAGTATTTTTGTTGATTGTTCATTATATATTGCTTTCAACCAATTTTCCATTTTCTCTCCCAAATTCATTTTTTTTTTTTGGGCCAAATTTTCCACGTAAATCTCCAATCCACATATCAAATACCTTTTTGGCATCTATAAAAATAAGGCTAATTTTTTTTATCAGTCCTCTTTTCATATATTTCAATTATGTCTGCCAGTACTCTCACATTATCTCTCAGGTAACTTTGAGGAAGGAAACCACATTGATCCTCTCTAATGATTTTTATTAATATTTTTTCCATCTTTCTGTAAAATTGCCATGAATAATTTATAATCCTGATTCAATAATGCGATTGGCCTATCATTTTTTTGGTTCCAACAGATCTTTTTCTTCTTTTGGGATTAAGCAAGTAAAGGATTCATTCCAGGATGAAACCATTTTATTTTCAGAAATTTCATTCATCGTTTGACATAGTGGTATAACTAATATATCTCTAAACTTTTTATAATATACTGATGTGAATCCATCAGAACCTGGGGCTTTATTTGGTTTACTTCTTTCAATCCCATCTCTTACTTCCTCCAACGTTATAGTTCTATTTAATATTTCCCTTTGTTCTGTTGTGAGAATTAACCAATCATGGTCTTTTATATATTTTTATATATTTTTCTATCTTTTCTTCATCAGTATCTCGTTTTTTAAATAAATCTGAATAGTATCTCAGGAATATAATTTTTATTTTCTCAGTTTCTGTATAAACTTGTCTGTTATCTCTTATTTTAAATATTGTCCTTTTCTCTTTATTTTTCCTAAGTCTATAGGCTAGCCATTTACCGGTTTTATTTTTTATTTTTTGCCTTTTTAAGTAAATTTGTTTTGCATAGCTAAGTTTTTTCAATTCTAAAATTGTTTCTTCTGATTTTTTTGGTAATAATTTAATTTCTGTACATAGTCTAATGCTCGCTTTCCTAGTAAGAGTTTCTTTCTTCAGTTGTTGTTCTTTTTCTTTTATTTCCAAATGAATTTTTTGATTTATTTCTTCTATTTTCTTTTTTAAAATAATTTTTTCCTGAATAAAGAATTCTCTCATAACAGCTTTACTTGCCTCACACACGATATATGTTTCTGTTCCTTCAATCATATTTTCTTTAAAGTAGTTTTTAAAGGGTTTTTGCTCTCTCTACTAATTGCTCATGATGCAGTAATGTACTATCTAATCTCCATGAGAAGTCCTCTATCTTATTTTTACATCTAAATTTCATTTGTATTTGTATTGGATTATGATCCGATACTAGTTTTAGCAGAATTTCTATATTTGTTATCTTCTGTGCAAATGTTTTAGAGTTCATGAGCATATCTATTCTTGAATATGAATGATGTGCCTCTGAGAAATAAGTATGATCTTTTGCTTCTCCATATTTAAACCTGTATCTGTCAATTAATGATAAATTCTCTAACATTTGAAAAAAAGTAACTGGTAATTTACCCTGGTATCCTTTCTTTTTCTCTTTTTTCTTTTCTTTTTTAAAATTCTTTTTTATCACTCTGTCTATATTCGGGTTGACTACCCAATTCCAGTCCCCCATCATCAGATAGTATTGGTAGTTATGCTCTAATATTCTGTTCATTCATTCCCAATAGAATAATTTCCTATTTTGAGATGGTGCATATATTCCTGTTATTAAATATTTTTCTCTACAAATTGTTATTTCTACTCCTATGTATACCTGCCTCGCTCATCCCAAAATATCTCCTTTGCCCTTAAGTCCCTCTTAATGTATATTACTACCCCTCTTTTCTTTTTTACATCTGCGGCAGCAAATTCCTCACCCAATCTCTTGTTTTTTAAAAAACGTACATCTGTTTTTTTAATGTGAGTTTCCTGCAAACATAAATTTTTTTTGCAAATGCTAAAAAAAAAACCTTTTCTTTTTCTAGGGTTATTTAAACCTTTTACATTCCAGGAAAGACATTTAAAATCCATCTCTTCTTCTTCTTGAGCATTTTCTTGTCCGTCTTCTCTTCTTTTCCCTCTTCCTTCTTCACTTTTTTATTCCCTTCTTCCTCTTCATCTTCTTGTCTATGTGGAGTTTCTATTTCTGGCTCTATTTTATCTCTGTTGGTCTCTTAATCTTCTTCATCTCTATTTCTAGCATCAAATTCATTTCTGTATTTGGACCAAAATTCTTTGGCTTTTTGTATAGAGTCTGTTCAGAATCTCCTTTGTTTGAATTTAAATGTAATTCATTCAGGTAATTCCCATTTGAAACAAATTCCTTTCTTTAACAAGTTCATTGTCAAAAAATTGAAGTCTTTTCTTTTCCTCAAGATTCTGCTGGGAATGTCTTTATATATTGAGATGTTTTCTCCTCTATCTTAATTTTTTCTTCATAATTACTTAGCAGAATTCTGTCTCTTACAGTCATATGTAGGAAGTAAATTATAATGTCTCTAGGCCAATTTCTTTCTCTTGCCACTCTAGAGTTAATTCTGAAGGACCTGTCAATCTCCCCTTGTAGTTGTTCAGTTCTTTGTCCAATAGCTTCCGCTAATGTTGGCACTATATGTTCCAATAAATTTTCATCTTTCTTCTCTGACAACCCACAAATTTTTAAACATTTCCCCCTATATTTTAGTTCATCCATCGCCCTTTCATCTTTATGTTTCTCCAAGTCCATCATTGTTCTTTCAGCATTTTCTTCAAGATTTTTTTTTTGTAAAACTTGCACTTTTTCATTTATTTGGCCCACATCCGAATCTAACTTCTGTATTGATTGTTTCAAATCCTGCATTTCTCTCCTTAAATACTTTTTCAATTCAGTCCTCATTTCTTTCATCTGATTCCTTAGTTTTTTCTAAATTCGTCACTGAATTGCAAATTCATTTTTCTTATTTCTTCTATTATTGAGACATTACTCTCCTGTCCTCTAGAAATTTGTTCCAGTGAGTTCCTTCTTGATCCATGCTGATATGCACCCATCATGCTTCTTCTTCCAGCTGCCATTATATTGTTATTTGCTCCTTATTTGCTTGTTTCCACTTTTCTTAATTTCTTCAAGTTCGGTTTCTTCAGATTTGTTTGTATAAAGTTTCTGTCTTCCACTTAGGAGGTTTCTCTATATTTTTTATAATTTTCTTCTTTCCGTTGCTTATTTTTATTTTTATTTATTTTGTTTTATATATATTTTTACTTTTTTCCAATTACTATTATTGTTTGTGTATGATTTGTTCTGTATCTTTCTCTTTCTCTTTCTCTTGTATTTCCTTTCTCTTCTTCAGGGAGTTTGAGTTTTCTGCTTTTTGTTATATATAATTTCGTCTTCCACTCCTAGGTGTCACTGTTTTACTATGTGTTCACTTCTTCCTCACTGTCTCTTGGTGCCCTCTTTCTCAGCACTTCCGCTCTCAGTGGTTTCTGTTTGTTTCTGTTTGCTACGCTGACCTCTCTTTATCTCTTTGCAAGGTAATTTTGTTTCCTTGTCCAGTTAACCCTTAATGCACAGTTTGTTATTCCTTTAATACATTTTGTTTTCACTTTCCTTCTTTTTTCTTTCTTTCCTTTCTTTATTTTTCCTTTCCACACCTCAAGGCTGTTCTTTCTTTCTTTCTTTCTTTCTTTCTTATTGTTGCTTTATTTTAACTTCTCTGCTTTCTCTTGGGTAACTTCCCCCCCCCCCAATTTCTCCACTCAGTATCACTTTTCTCACAACCTTTTAAAAGTCTTTCACCCTTACGTGAACAGGAGAAGATAATATCTTTTTTTCTTTTTACTTATGTTTATGTAAGTATCTTCTCCCTCTTTCGCTTTTCCTTTCCTCTTCCTTTTCCTTTTTCTCCTCTTGCAGTTATTCAAGCTGGCTGTTCACTACTGCTTCTAAACCATTTAATACTTCAATTGTTCAGTAGATTACTTACTTATGAGAATGTTTCTTGCCTCCATAGCTTGTTGTGTTTCTTCCCCTTGTAGTTTTTCCTTCTTCTTAAGCTGTCTTGTTAGTGGTTGGCAGTGGGGCTTCCCAATTTCTCAGTGGCCATTTTTACAATGGCGGCTGCCAGGCTCTGGCTGCTCTTGCTGCAACTTATGGACCCTGATTAATCTGTAGCCACTGAGGACTTTCCCCAGATTCTGGTGGGCCCTCTTGCATCCCCTGTAACCCAGGGATTCATATCACTAGATTTTTCTTTTTTAAAAAATTAGTGATTGTCACCATGATGGCATTATATTTTCCGAGCATCTTGTTGGGTCTCTAACTAGTCATTTCAGAAAATAAATAGAAATAGCCATTTCTTTACCCCAGCATGGTCCAACCAGAAGTCTCTCCCCCTTTTTTCTTTTAAAGTGACATATGCAGAAGAACTGTGATCTGCTCAAATAAAACTTCATACTTTTGCTCTGCTGCTTTGCCAGCTGAATGATAGTGCTGGCAAAAAAAAGAACAATGGTGGCTCCAGCATTGCAAGCCCTCCCTTGCAAGCCCTCCCCCTCTGAGGTCCGACCAATAAGCTTTCAGCTCTGCTGTGCCCCCTTTTCAAATTGGTTGTACAGATGACCTATTTTGCACATTTTCAAGCATTTTTTTAAAAAAGGATCACGAGAAACAGCGAAGACTGTTATTGCAGTCTATTTGGAGTTTTCAGGTCCCCTCCTTCTGAATATGGTGAATCTTGGCAGGAGCTCATCTAAACTAAAGGTATTCTGCTCTCATTCTTGCCAATTTTTGCCAGATTTCTTTTCATCATGTAGATGAGCCCATGTGTTTTTGTGAATGGAAAGACAAACCTTTGCTAGAAACCATCACCTGTAAACTAAACCCATTCCCTCTTCTGAGAGATGAAACAGTTTCTACATCGACGCCTTTTCCAAATTTATGTGGATTTTTGTGATGAATTGGAGAACCAGGCTCAATATCATCCCTTTGGGATAGCCTCCTTTAAGCATGTATCTGTCCCTCTATTCCTCTTAATCGGTTGTGGTGACAACGTGCTCTTCTCACCCAAGCAAAAGGCGAACAGGCTTCAAGAACTGGCTTAGTTTTCTTCTTCTTCCTACTTTCTGCAAACTGCTTAAGAAGCATGATTCAAGGTAACATGAGGAGTAATCTAACTTTAGAAGGCACAAAGAAATCCAGCCTATTAGAGGATAATTAGGAAGGGGTATTGAAAGGGAAAAAAAAACAGGAACCACCAGGTAAAGGAAGTCTCTCTCCCCTCTCTCTGGCTTCTCTTCACAAACAAAGATTCAGGAAGGACTCATCCCGCACTTTCTGCAAGCGCACTAATGACAAAAAAGGCCAATCCAAGATAAACAAGTCCAGTTGCAGAAAGCACAGCAGAGGGTCTCCTTGGGTGATGTTTCCGGGTTGTGATTCTTTCCGCATTGTCATTTCTCTTCAAGACTTGTTCGGCATGAGTTCTCAAATAAGGCCTGCAGCATTGTGGATAGTGCGTCTCCATGCCTCCCGATGTGAAGCCAGGGTGGACTGTTGTTGGTGATCAATTTGGCCGAGCCTGAGATGTTGTTTCAGGGAGTCCTTGTATCATTTTTTTGGAGCGCCCCTCTTATGCTGACCTGTAGTGAGTTCATTGTAGAGTACTATTTTTGGGAGGCGATGGTCCTCCATCCTAGAAACATGCCCTGCCCAGCGTAGCCATGTTCTCAATATCATGGCCTCAATGCTGGTGATCCCTGCTTGCTCAAGGACAGCAACATTAGTCACATAGTCAGTCCAGTGTATATTTAGGATTGTGCCTAGGCAGGAGAATGTACAACAGAGCAAAATCCCATGATGCTTACACTGAACTACACAAACTGCCAACTTAATCAGGCTCTCCTGCAGAGCATGGAAGCAAAGAATTACAAACAATGCTGTTGCCTTAACTAATTCAATTTGGGTAAAACAGGGACCACCAAGTTACCTGTTAAGAGCAATTTTAACAAACAAGAGCAATGTCATTTATTGGTGCGAGGAGTAACAGATTATTTGCTGAAATGGCTATTTTCCAAAATTCCTTTCAAGAGCATTTTAAGAGGCAATTCTTCGGGAAGCTTTCAAATTTTATGCCATTCTACTATCAATCCTATCGTCTTTTCCCTCAAAAAGAAAGAAAGAAAGAAAGAAAGGAAACAGGAAAGTACAGAGCAATGCAAAAAGCAATGTTAACAAGTTACAAGACTTCCCCTGCCATCATAATGAGTACAGGTCTCTCTCTTTCTCTCTCTCTCTCTCACACACCACACACACACACACACACACACATATTCACACACGTATTCAGGCTTCTCACATTCCACATTTCTATAATATGTGTTCTGCAGCTTTGGATTTTCCTTTCACCTCTGAGCACATCAACAGCTGAACACCCTTTCTGCTTGAGTCCAGTTAGTCACAGCACTACTTGTAGTTATCTTCTATTATACCCCAGTAGCTCGTTGAGTGCCATCCAACCTGGGAGTTTCATCTTCTGACACTATTTCTTGTTTCATTTTGGGCCATTTCATCGCAGGGTTTTCAAGGTAGAAGGCTTACGGAGTGGTTTACCATTACCACCTTCTGTGCAGTACTAACAAGTGTTAGCTATGGTTTAACTGTTTTCTCTGAGAGATCCTGTGTCAGTTTCTCTCTCTCTCTCTCTCTCTCAATCACACACACACACACACACACACACACTAATGCTGCTGCCCAGTAGCTGTTTGGCACATTTAAGTCTGGCTCCTCAGCAAAAGCCTGTGTGTGATGCGGCAGCTAAAAAGGCCAATGCAATTTTGGGCTGCATCAATAGAAGTATAGTGTCTAGATCAAGGGAAGTAATAGTGACACTCTATTCTGCCTTGGTCATGCCTCAGCTAGAATACTGTGTCCAGTTCTGGGCACCACAATTAAAAAAGGATATTGACAAATTGGAGCATGTCCAGAGGAGGGTGACTAAAATGGTGAAAGGTCTGGAAACCATGCCTGATGAGGAAAGACTTAGGGAGCTGCGTATGTTTAGCCTGGAAAAAAAGATGGTTAAGGGGCAATTTGATAGCCCCATTTAAGTATTTGAAGGGTTGTCACATTGAGGATGGAGCAGGCTTGTTTTCTGCTGCTCCAGAGACTAGAACACGGAGCAATGGATGCAAGCTCCAGGAACAGAGATTCCATCTCAACATTAGGAGAAACTTTCTGACAGTAAGAGCTGTTCGGCAGTGGAGCACATTCCTTCAGAGCGTGGTGGGGTCTCCTTCCTTGAAGGTCTTTAAACAGAGGCTGGATGGCCATCTGTCAGGGATGCTTTGATTGTGATTTACTGTGTGGCAGAATGGGGTTGGACTGGATGGCCCTTGTGGTCTCTTCCAACTCTACAATTCTATGATTCTATGACCCTCCTAGCAGCACTGCTGCTATCAGCATAGCCTCTTGCTTCACATGAACATGCAATTCTCCACTGTGGAAAGGTAGTGCCATTGGTGGCCATAAAACAACAATAACAACAAAATCATTTCAATCCATGGTGGCTCAAATCCATGGATACTGAACCCATGGATACTGATGGCCCACTGAATATATTGCTGAGAAGACTGTATTTCCTTATCACAGAAGAGCCATTTGATTTACTAAGATTCAGATCACTGCAGCATCCGCATGTTCCAAGTTACAAAATGCATACCTGGAAAGTCTTTAAGAATGCAGTTTCACTATTTCTCTCTCCATCTCTCTTCATGTTTCTGTATGTATTCTTTACAGGTCTGCAATGTCAGAGACGACATATTTCATATACAAGGGGATCAGTTTCTCCACACTGCTAAACACAGCAAAAACACTCAGCTATGTAGAAAATGAATTCCAGCTACTGGATGATGATATAGTGACGGTCACCTATCCAAAGTCAGGTAGGAAAGAAAATAGGTGGTATGGGAGCCAAAGAGGACTTTCGTAGAAATAAGGGAAATTATATTTGGTGTTGATTCAGCAAAATGATTGGTGACAAATTGTGGAAGGAATCAGCACAATGTTATCTTGAGAGCAATCCATAAATGTATCAAGACAGAGCTCACCTGTAAAAAAATTCAAAGTACTTCACCAACCCACAAATATCACAATACCATATGGTGGAGTCATGACAGTTAAAGTGGTATTACAGTGCATTAACTAAGACAGCATGGCATAGTGGTTTGAGTGTTGGATTACAACTCTGGAGAACAAAGTTCAAATCTCTGCTCTGCAATGAAACCCGCTGGTTGATCTTTGACAAGTCATAATCTCTCAGAGTAAGAGGATGGCATTGGCAAACCTCCTCTGAACAAATCTTGCCAAGAAAACACTGTGATAGGGACACCTTAGGGTCGCCATAAGTTGTAAACAACTTGAAGGTGCACAACAGCAACAACAATCTGTGTAATACAGAAAAGCCATGCTTGAAACAAAGAGACATTCTTAATTCATGATGTCTTTGAATGGACAGACTTTACTGCCACCAGGATAAAAGAGACAGCTTGTTCTAGAGTTACAGGCTAGCCTTGCCCACTGCCATGACTGAGCAACATCACAAAGTGTCCTAAAATCCATTTTCAATTATGTGAAAAGAGTTCCCTACATATTCAGATGTTTGTCCAGAGAGTTCCCACACACAAGAAGGAACGTTGGCCAATTAGTGTCCCTATTTGCATATTGGAAAAATATAGAACCATACAACCATAGAATCGTAGAGTTGGAAGAACCACAAGGGCCATGTAGTCTACCTTCTTGCCATGCAGGAATATGGAGTATATAACTTTCTTTTTAATTTTTTTTTTATTATTTTCTCCTGGGTAAGTATTTATTCACAGGATAAATTTCACTTACTGACATGAGACATACATCCCCCATGCCAACCCCCCCACCTACCTACCCAACCACCCACACCGCCAAAGACTGATGAACATGAAGCAAAAGTATGTTTGGGAAGTATGGATGAAGGGCAGAGCTTCAAACAGCCACGGATCAGCAGAAACAGCCACAACTAGCCCTGTGCTTCCCTAGATTCTTCTTCTTGTTGTTAATTGTCATCAAGTTGACTTTGACTTATGACTCACCCTATGCATGAAAGACCTCCAAGTCACTCTGTTATCAAGGGTCCTCCTCAGGCCTTGCAAACCTAGGGCCATGCCTTCCTTGATTGAGTCTATCCACAGGTAATCTGATCTGCTTCTTATCCTGCTGCCTTCTGCTTTACCAAGCAGTATTGTCTTTCCTAATGAGCCATGTCTTCTCATGATATGGCCAATGTACTAAAGTCTCAGTTTAGTCATCTTGTCTTCTAATGAGAGTTCAGGCTTGATTTGCTCTCTCTCTCTCTCTCTCTCTGTGTGTGTGTGTGTGTGAGCATGTACGCATGCACCTTCAAGCCACGACTTATGATGACCTCATAAATTTCATAGGGTTTTCTTAAGCAAGAAATGCGTGGTTTTGCCAGTTCCTTCCTCTGAAATATAGCCTACAGCACTTGATACATACATATGACTTGAAGAATGTGCACACACATATACATATTCTCAATGTTTATGAAAATGAGGTGGCCTTGGGGCCAAACTGGGCTTATGAGGGGGCTACATGTGGCTTCCAGGCCACATCTTACCCACCCTAGATTATAATGGTACCTCTGATGGATGAAATTCACCAAATGACATGCAGATCACCCTAAGATAAATTTGTAAAAGGATTAGCCAACTGAGGCACGTGTTATGCAAACAGCAGTGTTGTTTCAGCATAGCCATATCTCAGTATTGATTATACCACAGACAAAGATGAATATCTGTCCAGCAGACTTTGGTCATTTTGCTCAAATTCTCACATACTCTTACCTGGCAGAGGAATGAACAATTTTGACTTCACTGTGTTGAACTAGTCTTGGATTTAGGAAAGCCTGCTTTTGTGGAATGTGAAGAGTAACTACTCACTGTTTTCAAAGACATAGACCAATTTTTATGATCCACAATGATTTTTCAAAGGCAGGAAGGGAAAGGGGTATTTGCCAAATGAAAGGGTATACTGCAAAACATAAAGAGCTTTGGGAAGAAGGAACAATGATATGATTGGT
This sequence comes from Gambelia wislizenii, assembly GCA_030847615.1. Lineage (NCBI taxonomy): Eukaryota > Metazoa > Chordata > Lepidosauria > Squamata > Crotaphytidae > Gambelia > Gambelia wislizenii. Next base: position 27,003,938 of record JAUMIR010000010.1, on the reverse strand, counting down.
GGACTTGCTCCCAGGTACCAATTGGATGCTGGAGATCTTAGGACTGATCCGGCATGATGGAGATCCCTCATGGGTTCGCAATGTAGATGTAAGGCATCGGTCACCATGGATTGAGGCTGTTGGTCACTTGAACATCGTCTTGCAATATCTTCCACCCAGGCTCCTGACTTCACATCTACCATTGCACCTTTTCCCTAAATCATTTCTCCAGTCAAAGGCCAAGGTAAGAAGAAAAAAATTCACATATCAAGCCCACATTCCTCTGCCAGCTGGGTCAAGACAAATATGGAGAATTCTGGGCTATGGTGGTATATGTCTCAGTTGCCATATTATGTTGCAAAACATGCAGAAGACTAAGGGGCTTACTGCACTCTGAAGAAACATGGCAAGGCAACAGCAATGTTTTGTCTTCCCTGCTGCCTTACCTCATGATCTTGCTGTTCTTCAGTTCCAGTCCCATGAGGGACCAAGCTAAAACTGTGTCTTTTTGCTAACAGGTTTTTCTGGCTAGCAAAAAGACATGATTTTACCTCAGTCTGGAACAAAAAATGACACCGCCATGTGGTAAGACAGAACAGAAGATGGAACATTCCTGCTTGCCTTGCCACTAGAGTATGGTAAGCGCCTTAAAGAATGCTCCTTAATTTCTCTGCTGATCCCATGGCAACATGCACTAATCATGCTATACAATGCTATACAATTAAATGCCTCACATTGCGAACATTTCCAGGTTTGCAAACATCATTTGTGCTAAACGCTTATCACACACAGGTCTTGGGATTGCCTTCCCAGTACCACTCAGTACCTCCTCCATTATGTTATTCCTGCCCCTTTCCTTAGTTTGGCACACACACATACAGATGACTCCCTCAAATATAAATGAAAACAGTCTTACATTTAAAAAGACCTCCCCCCCTTGAGATAGGGGAGGAGGGCTTCCTGATTGGGATAGATCAATCTTCTAGCTTCAGACTTAACTAATGCTAGGTGGTGAAACCAGCAGCTACTTTAATTTGCTCTACCCCAGTGATGGCTTTCATCTGCCAGCAATAAGTTAAGTCTGAAGCTAGAAGAAACAGCAAGAAAGAGGCCAAGGGTAAATGATTTTTTTTTTAAAAAAAAAACCCTTGAAATTGCAAGGCTCATTTCCACCTTTATTTCAAGGCATGTGTGATAATGTGTATATGTGTGTGCACCAGAGAGAGAGAGAGAGAGAGAGAGAGAGAGAGAGAGAGGGAGAGAGAAGACACCAGAATGGGGTTGGAAAAAGAAGAGGGGTGGAAGGCAGTGAGCAAAGTTTTGGCTTCTCTGACAAGCCCCAGTTTTTGGGTGTGTGTGCGTGCAGTCTATTGCCAAATGATTTTTTTTTCTACAGAAAAAGAAAGTTTAAAATTTTCTAAGTTACTTTGCCAACTGAAAGGAAATCAAATTGAAATTTCCACCCCTTCTCCTTCTCTCTCTGACATTTACCACCTAAGCCACACTCCAAGGACACCCACTGACCATCCAAAAATGGTATAAAGTGCAATTGACCTTTTGCACTGGAAATCATAGCAGAAGAGTAGGTCATTAATGGATTTTTGCGTGTGTGTGTTACTAAAAAAGAAATATTTTCCAAATGGTCTCCCCATGGGAGAACAACAGAAGAAGGATGACATCATGTGATAAGCACCAACCAGAGATGCTATTATCCTGATTTAATTATGATTAGCCTGTCTTGGGTGATAAAGTTATAACTAATTTATTTTGGCATATGTGTCTCAAACAGAGAAGCAGAGCACTCCAAATCTATGCATTCTAAAACCCATAGAAAATATCTACTCCATAGAAAATACTCCCTCAATATGTTTCCCCAAAATATTCTCTTATAGGTTATCTACCTACTACGTAACCCAAAGGACGTGCTGGTTTCATACTATCACTTTTCCAAGTGCTTTAAAGGATTCAAGGAGCCAGGGATTATGGAAGACTTCCTGGAGAAGTTCCTGCAAGGCGATGGTAAGGAAACAACAAATCAGTGGACTTCTTCCATCAGGACTGTAGTGGACTCACAATGATACTAAGCTATCTGACCACTCCACCCCACTGATTCCTTTAGCCAGAAGTAAAAAATTAACAACTGAGCACACAAAGATGGACTCTATCACTCAGTTTGCTATAATCATGTATTTTGAATCAATAATTTACAAAAAAATAGAGAAACACACATATAGAGAAACACACGTATAGAGGATGTAGAAAAACTGTGTCATTAGGACACAACAATAGCACAAAGGGCTGAAATTATCAGATGACGACAAGGACATCTGACAATTTTATATTTTGTGCTATCATCACATCCTAAATGACATGTTTTTTAAATTAATTTTATTATACTAGCTGTACCTGGCATAACATATGCCCTTTAAAAAAAATCCCCCAAAACACTTGGTAGACCTCACAACAACCCTGTAAGGTAGGCTGGTGGATTTTTAAATTCCTCCTCTCCCTTCTCAGCATTCCACACTTTTCCAGGAATTGCTGAGGGTGACTCGCTCTGTTGCCCTGCTGCTGCCACGGCTGTGGCCACCACCAGTTGACTGTCTGGGTCCCATTTCAGATGGCCCATCACTGCTGCTGCCACCACCAGTTAACTGTCTAGGTCCCAATCTGAGCCACAGACTGAGTAGCAAGAGTGGATTGTGAGGTGTAGAGGGAATTTGCTTGTGGGTGGTGATTGATTTGGTGTGTTTCCTGAGCAGAAAATCAGCACACTGGGAAAGGCAACATACCCAAGAGAATTATATCTATAGATAGACATATAACAAGACAACATGTAAAGAAACATACACACAAACAATATTACAGTTGTCCCTTCATATTCAGTGGGGTTTGGTTCCAGGACCCCCTGTGGATACCAAAATCCATGAATACTCAAGTCCCATTATATGCAATGGCATAGCAAAATGTTGTGCCTTATATAAGATGGCAAAATCAATTTTTTAAAGAATATTTTCAAGCCGTGAATACTTAAAACCGTGAATGCCAAATCCGTGAATGTGGAGGGACAACTGTACATCTAACACAGTAAACATACTAAACCTGTTACCTATATATATACAGTTGCTCCTCCACATTTGCAAACTCAGCATTCGCGGTTTTGGATATTCGCAGTTTTGGGAGGGCCCCCCTGCCCTCCCAAAACTGCGACACGGGGCCTCCGGAGGCCCTGTGAAGGCCTGGGGAGGGAGGGGGAGAGCCGGGGAGGCCTCCATGGGGCCTTCGGAGACCCTCCGGAGGCCCCATGAAGGCCCTGAGAGGGAGGGGGAGGGCCAGGGAGGCCTCCACGGGGCCTTGCGAGGCTCTGTGAAGGCCCTGGGAGGGAGGGGGAGGGATGGGTAGGCCTTCACGGGGCCTTGGGGGGAGGGGGGAGGGATGGGGAGGCATCCACGGGACCTCAGGAGGGTCTCCTGAGGCCCCGTGAAGGCCTAGGAAGGGACTGGGGAATCCGGAGAAAGCGACTATGGGGCCTCCAGAGGCCCCATGGTCGCTTTGGTGGGGGAGGGCAATCATTATTCGCGGATTTTTCACATTCGCAGGGGTCTGGGGAACCTAATCCCCGCGAATGTGAAGGGACGACTGTATACTATATATTAGAATTGCATTGATCTTAAACAATTTGTCTATTACCTATTATATTGCTTTATCATTATATATTATAATGTCTATTATGCAACATCACCATACAATACAAGAAACAACTTTATGAACTTCCTCCTCTGACAAGAGTTTAAGCCTAAATGACACAGTTTTTTGATGTGATTTGGCTCATCTGATAAAGTCCTTAAACTATCTTGTAACTTTGTAATTCTTAAGTGTGCCTGAAGGGGGGTTGCCTTCATGTAAAGGAATATCCTTTTGCTATGCAGATTCTGCTTAGAAAAAAATCTCGCTTTAAAGTCCTCCTGTCTTCCACACTCTTTCACATGCCTTTTGCTTGGTCCCCATGGTGGGGGGGGGGAGTGGGAGACGAAAATCTCTGTAGTGACAGAGCAGAAAGTGCAGATCTTCCCAGTAACTTCCCATTGAGATGCTACAGCAACTTTAAATCAATGGGTGGTGGCAGCTAATAAAGATGACCTCTGGAGATCCCATTCTACTGAGCAGAAGCAGAAGGGCCCCCCTGAAGTGTGATGATCCTCTTAAGAGAAGAATAGGAATGGTCTAAATTTGAGGGAAGAAAATAGGTTGAGGGCTCAGCTCCGATATCATAGTCTGTATTATCCATCCTAACTCTCGTAAGGAAGTATAAACCTCTCAATCTGTCCCAAACCTCATATTCTCCCTCATGTATATAAATCCTACTTTTGTCTTGGCTTTTCTCTTCTAGTAGCCAATGGTTCCTGGTTTGACCATGTAAAAAGCTGGATGGAGCTGAGAGACAGACCCAACGTCTTCATCATCACCTACGAAGAGCTAAAGCAGGTACGGACTGTCTTTTTCTGGAATTGACCCTCAACTTCACTTACCTCAGTTTTGGAGGTTCCCAGTTGTTTGTTTCTCAAAATGCCAAGTAGCTTAGGCAAAGTACCACATATCCCATCAGCAAGTAACAAGAGGGTGCCATAAGCAGCAGCATGGTATAAGGGCTGCTGGTTGTTTTACTTTTTTATTTCTTTATTTACTCCCTAAGTATTTTAATTTTAATTCTTGTTTCTTACTGAGGAGATGCTGAATGACAAGGCTGTAGACAGGCTCTTCTCAGTCAACAGAAAGACTGAGGATTTCTAATAAATGTTTATACTTACCTCTGTGTGCTTCCCTGCTTTTCAATTCCTGGGCCCCTTTCACACCATACGGTGATAGCACTATGATAGCATCATGGATTGCATTGTCCACAGCAGCGCTACACTTCGGGAACAGCTGAAGGATGCAGCATCTTGTAAGGTCACCCTTTCTGTTCTTCTAGCAAACTTCTGATGTGTCTGTGAATGCATTTTTGAGGGGGGGGGGACACATTCCCCCACTTCTGATAATCTCCAAGGTCTCACAGCTCAGATGTTGGATGTTCCCCCATGGAACTGTTCACACTTAAGTGCAGCCTGGTACTAGAGGGTAAGGAGTTGCTTGACTGGCAATAAGATTTTATTCTTGTACATCCAGCTTCTCTATACAAGGATGACTTAGAAGTCCGTTTACATTATGGGAGCAATCAGTCCTAACACATCCTGTGAAATGGCACTGGCCTCCACTCTAAGCTTCTTATCAAGGGGCAGGTCTCCCCATGGAAGTGCACAGTTAGGACTGACATTCCTTGACTTTCCCAGCTTTTCTGATTTACTGTTTGTAATCCCTAGGATCTGCGAGGGAGTGTGGAAAGGATCTGCCAATTCATTGGGAAGAAGCTGAACAGTCAGCAAATAGATTCTGTGGTGGACTACGCCTCCTTCCAGAAGATGAAGGACAATAACATGTCCAACCTTAGCTCTCTGCCAGACAGTTTATTTGACCACAGCAAAGGAAAAATGATGAGGAAAGGTAAAAAGAGAGATTTTTAGCATGGAGCTACATTGTAATGAAAACATAGAATCCACAGGGGGAAAGAGGGAAATCAAACAATGCTGAATAAATCAAAACCCTTCTTTGACACATGAGGCTTGAGTTAAAATGAAACTCCTAAACTCCGGTCTTCTAGGCAGCAACTTTCCTTCTCATTCCAGCTGTTGCTTAGCTCTCCAACCTTGGATGACTTCTGCTAGCATACAGTCTTCTTGCTCCAAAGTTAGGTGCTCCTTTTTCTAGTGGGAACTAGAGTGGTTGCCTATTGCAGCAGTCCTATGGCAGAAACTTGGCAAAACTTCCCATGGGAGAAATCAGATTATATAAATGACCCTCCCATATTTCTGTAGTGGGTGGAATTATTTTGTAAGTATCTGATTTGTATGATATCTTCAGGAGTGATAGTATGTGAGAAGAAAAAAAAAAGCTAGCCTGAGACAGCTTGCTGCTTAAGGCAAAGGACAAGATAGTATGGCTCCATTCTGTGGTAGACTGTTTTAAATTTATTTGAAACCTGGCAATTGGACAGTGGCCTTCCAATCTGCCTGAGGGCAGCAGGCTAACTTAGGGTATGCACTACAAACCATGTGATACACAGAGCTTTGCTTTCCAGTATCCTTGCCTGGAACCTGGCTGGTGTCCCCAAAATATTGCTACAATACTGCATTGATGGCAGGAATCTATGGCAACTAAACAGTGGCTTCCTGCAATGTGCCTGAGGGCAGCAGAATAGTTTACATGATGACATGCAAAAAAGCTCATACATGGAGTTTTGCCCACCAGTACCTTGATTATTTCTGCAATCCTGCATTGCTGGCAGGAACATATGTCACATGGGCAAAGCATCTTGAATTCATGCCATGTTTGCTGGTGTGCATAGCCTAGACACCTTTCTCCAGTCTTGCATGGGCCTTGCCACGCACTGGGAAAAACTACTTGCGGACCCAGACTGTACGACCCCTCAGCCCCTTTGAATGAATACTCAATACTTGGTAACATATTTTTTTTCGATTATATTTTGGTTACATCTTCAGAAAAACATAGGTTAGATACAGGTTAGTAAATGCATGTTTTTGGCAATAAATTGGCTGCAATTTTTGCTAGATGGTTGGAGGCAATGTATGGGTCGTGATCCCTTCTTGAGCCCACCATGTGGGCCAAGACCACCCGTTGGCCCATGCCGACTCCCTGGAGGAGAGGGCTGCTGGCCGAGCCATCTGCTTGACTCCCTCTCCTCCCCTGAAAACAAACTGTTAATCTCTAGAGGCGGGGTCTCCCTTGAACTTGAACTTGAACTTAAACTTGAACTAGTGCTTGAACTTGCACTTGACAGAGACCCCTGACCTCATGCCCTTTCACGACCCATGACATCCGCCGCCCCACAAATTGCGACAAGGATAGAAGTCTCCAGAGGGAGGGAGGGTGGGTCTTCGGCTCCCTGGAGCCAAAAGATGAGGGAGTGCCAACGGAGCTGCTATTTAACAGCTCTGTCGCCCTTCCTCTGATGTCATCCAGCCGCGCCAGAGCTGGCCAGATGACCCGCCTCCCAGGGAGGGCCCCAGCCAATCGGGGGCAATCAGGCCCACCCCGATTGGCTGGCCACCCTCCCTCCACCCCTTCCAGTCGCAATGTGGCCTGGGAAGGAGAAGGCAGCATGGCTGCTGCCATGGAGGGCCATGCGGTCCTCTGCTCCTCCTCCCCCTGCACCTGGCGGCGTGGGGGGGGGGGTTGCAAAGAGGCATACGGGGGTGCCGGCCGGGCCGCAAAAAGGCCTGCCGGTAAGCGGCAGAGCCCCCTTCTTGAGACAGCCAGCTGGGCAAGGCCAGGAAAAAGGAAGCATGGAGTAGTGCAGTCAGATAAAATGATTAGGAGGATAGGAAAACTGTGAGAGCATTTAGGGCTTATGCTGCCCTACAGCATCAACCATCTTAGATAACCACATCACTTTGCCTTAATGTTAGGCCATCAATTAGTGGAGTATTACTTTCAAGATGCTGTTTCTGGTTTTTTTTTTTTTTTGGCTTTACCAGTCTCACCTGTGGTGTTCCAGGTATCTGCGGGGACTGGAAGAATCACTTGACAGTCGCACAGTGCGAACGCTTTGACCGTGTTTATCAGGAGAAAATGCATGATGTGAATGTCACCCTCCCATGGGACTGAAGAAGGCCAGTTGGCTCTGCTGCTGTTCTGAATCTTCACACTCTCACAGGGCTTCCACACAGAGTTCCTTCACTAGCAGTAATATGGGATGATTGCAACTCTTTTTCTTTAATTTTTAATTTATCTGAAAAGAAAAAAAGCTGGAAGTTATGAGCAACACAGTAGGGATGCAAGTTGAAGATGACAACAATATCAAGACCCTGTCACTCTGAAAAGTTTTGCACAGGCTGCAGTACAGTTGAAAAATAAAAGTCTCATCTAGAAGCATGCTATGTCTCTTCTTTTAAGTTTCTGATTTCTTCTGCTAAATAACCAAACTGCCTTTATACTGAGTTTGACCAGTGATCCTTCAATCTTAGTACTTGCTAACTAAATTCTTTTTTTAAAAAAACCAGACTGAAATTAAATTCTTCCCCATCTGCACTAGCCAGATTCATTCTGAGCATGGGAAAGATCATGTTGAACCTGCCTACTGTGCAGATATTAAGGATGAATATTTTGTATTTCAATTGAACTGACAGATTTATCCCAGGGGATCAACCCAGATTGCCCAGAAAAGCCATGGGTGTGGATAGATGACTGTCAACCCACATTTGGTTTTTTAAAGTAAGTTCTTTCCTTGAAAAAAAATATAGAAATGTTGGTACACTTCTGTCAACAAAAAATAAATGAAAATTTCACCCCTCCCTTATTCTATAGCAATTCCGATATAATCTTGCTTGCCTCTGAAATGTCAGATATCATGGGAGATGTCATGGACATTTACTTCCAAAACTGATTTTGGTTTGTTTCCCCCCGTTATTCCTGTCCTCCTCTATGTCCCACCAATGGGGTCAAGACACAGTGGAGGATGTGGGAGAGAGCCCTCTCTGCTATGGTGCGCCAGTTGTGAAATAGCCTCATCTAAGAAGCCCATATGGTGTCAATATCATTCTGACACAAAGGACTTTATCAGAATAGTATCTTAAAATGCTGTAATTCCACTATTGAGGAAAGTGGAAACATAGTGACATGATTAGAGTAATTATTACATGTTGCTGTAATCATGTGATACGACACCATAATTGTGCAACAGAATCATTGCACAACCACCCCTAGCAGTTTAAGAAGGGGGTTTGATTTCCATGATTTTGTATGGGTGAGATTTTGGCTGTTCTTGCAAGAAGATGGGACTTTGTTTAAACACACCAAAAACACAAATAACAAAAACAAAAAACAAATAAAGACTTAAACAAACATAAAAACATACCAAGAAAAGGTGACAGTTCATTAAAAGAGCATCCTGTGTGTCCTGTGTTCTTGTTGGGAAAGGGGAGGAGAGGAAAGGACTGTATTTGCATAATTACAACGCGATGTGATTTTGCACGCTTGTCAATACCACAAAAAGAGCAACATTGAGGGCTATTCACAGATTTTTCTGTTAATGAAAAGTGTCAAGCAATTAACGGGTGGAGCACATATTGACCAAGGGAGGACAACAACATTGTGCAATAACGGTAACCCATTTGTGGTACTGTCACACTGTAATTGTGTAATTACAGCCCCATCTGAAAAAGTCCCATGTCAAAGCATTTACAGTAGGACCCCTGTGTCCACGGGGGTTCGGTTCCTAGACTTACCACGGATACCGGAAAACGTGGATAACAGTGAACACCATTGAAAAATACCATAGAGTTGCTTTGGAGGACCTAGAAAATGTCTAGAGAGGATGCCTTTCCAGGCATTTTCTAGGAAGATACTATGGTATGTGTTCTGTTGTGTGTCCTATGGAAAACTGAAACCGTGGATATTGGTTCCATGGATACAGGGGTCCTACTGTATAGCCCTTGGAACCTAATTTAAAAGGGGAGTTGGTTGAGTGATGCCTCCTCCTCCAGCCTACATATGTTTTCCCAGAACAGATACAAGAAGGTGAATTGGGGGTGAGGGGAGAAGGAGGAGAACAGGAGTGATACAGAGATCTACAGGATTTAATGTGGTCAATGGAATGTATAAAGTTAATATGCTGAGAGTCAAGCTCCCATTGCCACCACATGGGGTCTGAAAGCAGTAGCTGCTGTGACTCAACCACCATCATGAAGCCTGTTTTCGAACCAGCGTTTCCAGGAAGTAAAAGTTTAAAATGTTTCTGCAGTGCCCTTATCAGGTCTCTAGGGCATCCTCAGGGCACCATTTGGAAATCACTGCTGTAATTGCTGTCTTCACTGAATATGTGGACAATTACCTGGGGGTGCAGCTAAACAGGAGAATTTGTCGTGAAAAATATCTCCTTACCTCCCTATTGCTGCAGTGCCCATTTGTGTCCACGGCTCATTCTCAAGCTTGCTGGAAGAGAATAGCTTGCAGTTGGCAGTTTGAAATGAAAGCCATGAGTGAGTCGTGTCTGGAAAATCTCCCTCCATTTCCCCCCTCCTTTTTTTTTTTTAAAGGCATATACGGAAGAGCTATCTTCTGCTTAAAAAAAAGGATTATACTTTTGCTCTGCTGCTTGATCGTTCAGCCGGCAAAAACAATGGTAGCTCCAGCGTTGCAAGCCCTCCCTTGCAAGCCCACCCCCTGCAAGGTCCAACTAATCAGCTTTCAGCTCTGCTGCATCCCCTTTTCGACTTGGTTGTACAGAGGACCTATTATGCATACAGTATTTTTGCTCAATTTTTAAAAAAAAGATCGTGAGAAACAGCGAAAGCTGTTGTCGCGGTCTGTTTGGAGTTTACAGCCCCCCTCCTTCTTAATATGGCAAATCCCAGTAGGAGCTCATCTAAACTAAAGGTATTCTGCCCACATTCTTGCTGGATTTTTTTTTCAACATGTAGATGCTCCCTAGGAATACAAACTGGTCTATCTGTGACTTCACAAGGATTTATACTCCTAGAACTTGGAATGTTTCATACCATGGAAATATGATACACCCTAACATTGACCCTCCTCCCCACCCCAAAAAGTTGGGCATGTGAAAGGACAGAAGAGAAATGCAGCCAATTATGTCAATGTTGTGTGGGGCAAGGCAGTCTAGTGGATGGGACCTTGAGTCTGGCTACAAATTTCTCATGAAGGTGACCCAGCTCGAACGAGGACTTGGATTTTGCACTCTGAAGTAGTTTTATAGGCAGAATAGGTTTGGCTTGTGAAGCTCCAGCAGGCCTGAATAAGCATTTCTTGTAGTTTTCCAAATCTGTATGAATATTAAAGGAACAGGAGCAAGGTCTTTCTTTATTGCTGGGATCTGAACCAAATTGTCCAAACTTCCTGGTACTTCAGACCTACTGGGCAGCATCTCATTGGGAAATGCTGGTCTGTACAGTCTGTACAGGGGAGGGATTTGCCAGTTGTGGCTTGTACAGTCTAGAAGTGTTGTGACGTGGCAATCTTAAAGGCAGCAGTGAGAGCCAAGAAGCACTGGAGCTCCGTGCTTATAGGAAAGAAAGCAGCCCAATGTGTGACTGCAGAATGTTTTCATAATATGCTAGTGGGGAGACATACCTTTACGTAAGCCTTCAGACATCATATACTGCATTATAGCCTTCCCATTCTTCTGGCTGTTTGGGACAACAATGACTCATGCTTTTAATCAGGTTGCTTATTTAATGGATTTTAAAAACATTTTGCATTATTAGGTTTTTAGCTATACTTTCTTATAATCTGTGTTGTAAGCCATCTTGGGCCCCTGCCAAGAGCAAGATGGGATATTAAATATATAAATAAGGAATTTAATTCCCATCAGCCCCAGCTACCATGGCCTGGGATGATGGGAATTGTAGCCCAAAACAGTTGGAGGGACCTGGTTTGAGGAAGACTGACATTTCACAAGAGACATTACATTAAATGATAGTAACACTGGGATTTTAGTTTTGTGAGGCACCAGCACTCTTTGGAAGGCTAAAGGCGTTGTAAAGCTACAAATCCCAGGATTCCATAGGAAGGAGCTGGGGCAAATAATCCTGTTTCACAATCTCCTCTCCCACCCCTCTCCTCAAATGGAGCTCCATTCACTTCCTGGAAGGAAATCCCGCCAGTTCTCCTGAGAAGACAAGAGCGTGGAAAATTCAAAAATAAAAAGCGAAATAAGGGCTGTCAGAGAAGAGGGTGCAAATTTGTTCTCTGCTGCCCCAGAGGGTGGGACCAGGTCTAATGATTTTATCTTACAAGAGGGTAGCTTTTGATTGAAGATTAGAAGGAACTTTTTGATAGTAAGGAGATTATCAAATACAGCAAATGTGGTGCCAGCAGAACGAAAGCAGAATGCAAAAGGACACCAGTATCAGACAATGACATCCTTTTGTGCTCCGCTAGCTTTATGGTGTCATTTCTTTCTATTGATGACTGAAGCTGTCGATAGATCCCCACGTTCTGTTTTGGTGTCAGCATTGCTGGCATGCAAAACCACAGGCCATTTAAATCCTGTAATTGCAGTGAGAATGGCTGCTCTGGTGCGAATGCTTCCAGGTGAGATTGGGACATCCAGGTAAGATTTGCTCTTTGTATTTCGCCAGGTTACTTGGGAGTTTTAAAGTTTGTGTATGTGCTTTGTGCAACTTTTTATGTGTTATTTTTCTTTTTTCTTTTTTTTAAAAAAATTCCCATGCTATGAAGTCTTGTGAGAATCTGCACCGTTCACTTTCTCTTCATTGCCAGGGAAGCCTTTGGATGAGATGGAATGTAAGTGGGGAGCGTTCTTTTGCTGGCATAAAAATTGTTGTTTTTTTTTTAATGCCGGCAAAAGAACGTTTTAAAGGGGGTCATGTGATAATCTCCTAAAAGCGGTCTGGCAATGGAACCAATTGCCTAGAGAGGTGATGGGCTCTCCTTTGCTGGATGTCTTCAAAAAGAGGATGGATAGCTACCTGATGTGGGGAGTTGGATTCAGCACCCTGTGGGGCCCCTTCCAACTCTATGATTCTATGGCATTTGCCTAGTAGATAGTCAAACAGACAACTGAGCATAGGGCTGCCAGATTAAAAACTGGAGAGGGCTCCTGTCCCTTTCATGGTTGTTTAGAAGAGGGAATTTCAGCAGGTAATTTCACACAACCAGGTCACAAGCAACACCTGCAGAAATTCCCTCTTCTACACAATGATTAAAGATACAGGAGGCCTGTCTAGCAAACCTACATGAGTAGAGAAAGGGGGCGGGGAGTGCAATCCAGAAGACAAATACTGATTCTAATCTTACAATTTCAGATAATATCAGTTCCTTAGAGCTGACCATCTTGTTCAAGAGAGCTTTAGCCCATCTTACTCGCAACAGAGTGTGAAAGGCAGTTGGATGGTTTTTCCAGAGTTCAGAGTTCAAGTCTGCCCTGTTCTATTCAGATCCCATCCTTTGTGCTAAGGAGATATAGAGATCGGGGCCAGAATGAAAGAATTTGGAGGTGTCCACGTGCCCATGAGATGGGTAAACAAGATCAAAATATGAGTGCATGGCGTGACAGTGAGCTAAAGGAAGTTTAATGCTTAGCAAACATATTAAGGTTTGGACTAGACTTGGCCCTCGCCCAAGGCATACTAGAGGAGGAGCAGAACAAGGGCGTGACACAGATTCTTACGCTGCAAAGTACTTTGGGATTAAACCTACCATATGAAACTGGTTATGCATAAAGCAAATGCTACCTCTTGACAATCAAGTTGAATTCTACAGTCTTCTAACCCCCAGATCAACTGAAAACACTATCTTATTATTGCAGCCATAACTAGCTTTAGTCTACTAGGTTTATAATGTGATATTTGCAAATGATGGTTCCTAACAGCATTTTTGCCAAATAACATGAATGTGAGTAAGTGGCTTACTTAGGCAGTTCTTGGAAAAGTTGGGGTTTTGGATTACAACTCCAAGAATTCTCTAGACTGGGGACCTTTTGAGAGCTGCAATTTAATATTTTTTTCTATATTCTAACTCTCCTCTTCCTGTAGAGCTGTCTTCTTGCAACATTTCCCTTCAGGCTGTTTTTCCACAGATGGGGACTTGTCTATATGAGCCAAAACAAAAACAAAAACAAACCCCAGATTGCTCGGCAGTAATGTCAAATTGCAGCAGCTGAGACTTGTCTTAATGGTTCTTTGGCAGACAAAAGTTTCTCATGCCTGCAAGTCAATAAGGAGGCTGTGAGTGATTCCTTCCTCCTTTTACCTGCTTAAATTTGATTTCCAATGTGCACTGGAGCAATATTCTTTTGCCTTTACCAAAAAAGAAAAAAAGATCTCATTTTCTTCCCTTAGCACTTGCTAAGCTGAAAATCCAACATGGCTGTGCTGGCCCTTGCCCTGTTAGCAAGCCTCACCCCTGTGCTCATCTGGCCAATCATCTTTGTGCTTCCTCTCATATGGAAAAGCGATTCATATCAAATTGCTTGTCACAATGAGGAGGAATGCATATCCCCTCCCCTGCTGTTTTTTAAAAAAATATCTGGGAAAAGTCACAAAGGCTTTTCTTGTGTAGTTTTTGGTGTTTTGAGCTCCCCTCCTTCAAATTCCAGCAGAATTATGTAGAATGCCATTTAGACAACCCCGGGTGTCTTTCTGAATTCGGGTTTCTATGTTAACTTGAAAGAAGTAAGGAAAGGTAGCTACTAGGAAAAGGCTGCAGAGTGAAATCAGCTGACCGCTATATCGGATGTACATCGGGGGGGGGGCAAGGAACCTAAATTGTCCCATTTCTGCATTTATCAGCTATTTTTTTTAAAATCTGCCCAAATATTTATATGTAAACTTGTATTTGGTATACATTTTCTTACACAATAAATGGTCTAAACAGCTTATAATTCAAAGTATATATTTCTGAACATGTTTAATTCTAAAATAACCATTTTAAAACAGAGTTTGAAACATTTTTAGAGCTAATAAATCCATTACAAAATTTGATAAAGTGCAAAATGTTTGGGCTTTTTTAAAATGACATACCGATCCTCACATTAGAAGTCACAGATATTGGGCCTGGCCACTCTTCTCTAGTCTTCAAAGCAGTGGGGAGGAATATCAGAGCAAGAGTGTTGACCTGAAAGGTATGAGTAAATATATTTTTCTCATCTGTTCAACTTGGTGGTGGTGGGATTTGAATGGCATACTCTGCACAACTGTGGTTGATGCTTCATGATATCACCAGAACAGGCCCCTTGGAATACCCTAGGTCCTGTCCCTGTGATATCACAATTGGTCATCCCTATGTCTCAGGTTTTGGCAATGAAATCTCAGAGCCTGGGATAATTCTGATCTGACAACCCTATTTGGGAGGCATGATCCAGTTCACACCAGAATTCACAAAGATCAGATTTCTCATGAACTATTACTCAGGAAAATTTCAGTGTGTTAAAATTTGAGCCAAATCAATTCAAGCCAAGATGTTTATTCCCTACTCAGCTACCCATCTGGCATTAAAAATCCATCCCTTCCACAACCTGTAACCCTCCAGATATGCTGCACTATAATTCCGAATGAACAGAAAATGTAGAAGCTGTCATCCAGAACATCTGGAAAGGAACAGGCTGGCAAAACTGAACTAGGATATCATCATCTACAATTAAAATATGGTAGTCGAAACCCTGTTAATGTTACTTGTGCATATGCCTCTTTATAAATGGACCCAGGGGACCATGTTACCTGCCCTGACAGGCCCCTTCCTTTCCAATAATTCATCAATTGGCTATATTTCATAAATTGGCTTATTGTTGGCACTCCACATGGTTGGCAGTAGACCCGGACTTTCTAAATACAAGGACTCAAGGTTTGCTCCAAAACCTAAGGAAGAGGCCTTTCCAAATTTCCAAAAGACATACCCAGGTAGTAATTCTGTGAAAGCTCCCTTAGACTGATACTTAGGATGGAAATGGGCTAATTTTCCTGGATGAGTCTGGAAGTGAGTCATTCACTAATTCAATCAAGGTGGCTGGACACTCATTGCCTTGCAAAACTGGTTTTCCTCTCATTTCTCCTCAAAACAATAGAAGGTTACTTGAGACCCATCAGTTGTAATGTTTTAGCCATTAGTGATCGTTAACACAGCCAGAGAATCCATTGTCTGACCCTGTGAATCTCCGACAGCCATTGTATTCACTCAAAATCACCCCTTCAGGGGGAATATCAAATATAAATATCACCCCAAAATGTAGCCAAGGTGTGCTCAGTTTCCCAGAGGCTGTCTCCCTGCTGGTTTGCTTTGTCACCTGGTGCCCATAGCCATATTTCTTCTGCTGTACAAATCTTGGCTCTTCAGACAGGTATAGTATAGCCCATCATCCCAAACTCTATTCCTCTATCCCAATACTTCCTTCTTTTTTCATTAATCTTGTGTGATTGCTTGAAGGCTGAGTGTTGGTATGAATGCTTCCAATACTATTTTTTCAATAAAACCATTTTTTGTTTTATTTCCTGGCTTAGAGTCTCATCAGTGAGCACCAGTATACATGGATCAAAAGGTCCCATAGTTACCTGACCTGTTGCAGCTATTATTTGAACTAATTAAAATTCCCCAAATAAATATTGATTTTTGATAGAGGTGTATGGGATTTCCATGGACTTCAGTAATTCAGGTAAGAGCCATTCTCCAGCCCTTTGTGTTGCATTCAAATCTTCCCCTTGCCAGGAGGCTGGTGGTAGTGGTGGCATTCACCAGCAGGGGAGGGAGATGACTCAGAGGAAGGTAAAGCAGCTGATAAGGACTATAACAGGAAGGCAAATGAGGGTGTGGTTCATTTGGGACATCATCTTTTTTCTTCAGGAAACATATTCAGGAGTAGCCGTGTAGGTCATGCAACAAAATCCGGGAAAATATTTAGATGCTGTATAGATAAAACTTGCCAATTATACTCCAAATGAAAGAGTTTTACCTTTGTTGGAGGTAAAAACCTCAAACAATTAAGTCCTAGTCCATTAGCTCTCGCTTGTTAAAGTTTTTCCAGATGTCACAGTACTGGAATTTCTTGAGAAATTCAATGTTCTGTGCCTAAGAAAGGGGCAGCCTGGATCTGAAGGGAAGTTACTTTTCTTTTGCTACTAGAGACAATAGCCAAACAAGACAGTCTCTATGCAAGAAGATAAATGGATGCAAATCTGACATTAAAAGTGTCAATACCCCCAAACCCATTGCAGAACATTTCAACCTTCCTGGACATACAATACGGGATTTAAAGGTTGCAGTCCTTGAACAAGGAAGTTACAAAGGAAGACTAGAAAGAGAAACAGCTGAATTGAATTATATTAACAAATTCCGATCCATTAACAGAGGTACAAACAAAGACAATGGCTTCAGTTTATTAATACAAGGGCCCTCACTACTGTAACAAAAGGAATCTTCTCAGCAAATGTTTTGAACCTGAGGAAACTGACTTTTGGTAAGCAGATTTATTGCTTTCACACATCAGCACTAACTCACCACTGCAAACTTCTGAAAGATCTATATCAACTTATGTAGCCCTTTGAAAATTTAACGTAAGGGTCATGATTTGCATCTTCTGTATCCTATTATATTTCATCGCACTCCCACAATGTAAATATGCTTTATACCTGAGCATTTATTATTACTCTGTACTGCATCTGAAGAAGTGCTTTATACCCACAAAAAGTCATGCAAAAATAAGAACCAGTTAGTCTTAGGACATTATCAGACTAGCATGTAAAAACACGAGTGAGGAAAGTGGAAACACTGTGGCATTATTACACTTACTATTGCATGTCACTGTAATCACACAAAAGAACCGCCATGGAATCATCACATGATGGCCACTAGTACTGTAAGAATGGGAGTTTACTTCCACAATTTTGCATGGCAAGATTTTGGTGGTTCTTGCAAGAAGATGCAAGTGTGCTTAAAACTCCCCAAACACCTACGTTAACAAAGTAAATGAACACACAAGCACTGAAACAAACCTAAAAACATTGAAACGAAATGGGACAGTTCATAAAAAGAGCATCCTTTGCTTCATTTTCACATTCTCATCCAGAGGTCTTCTAGCTGAGGACCATCCATTCATGCTGTAATCTCATGATTTCAATGGGACATGTTTTCACACTCTCTCAATACTGTGAAAAAAGCAATGTTGATGATCTATTGATGGCTTGTCCCATCAATTAGAAGCAACACTTTATTTGTGGCTGGGGCACAGAGTAACCACACAAATACAACGACGTCATGCAATAGCTGCCACCATTCATGCTATCATGATGTCGTAATCTCATGATTTTTGCCACATCTGATGGCACCTTAAAGGTGCTGATACATTCCTTTTGTTTTTCTTCCTCCCTTCCTCCTTATCTATTACACCAGTGCTTTTCAAACTATTTGATGTGACAAAGAGCAATTTTTCTCCCAACATGCCAGGGACTGGGACCATGTTTGTTCCATTTTATTATCATGTTTGCATAGTTTCCTAGAAACCTGACACAGACTAGCAGTTGATGGCTAATGGACTGGCACCAGGCCACAGACCACCATTTTGACTAGCACTGTACTACACTGTAGTCCAGGGGCACGATAGGATCCTGGTCTCCCTCCAGGGCTCCATTTGCAAACATTTGGGACTTTAACACAAGTGGAATGGCCAAGGCAAACAGAAGCCACACCTTGTATGCTCACTTAATCCTCACTGCGATTTTTTTGCATAAGCAAACCAACTGAGGATCAACAGCTAATCTAGATCCACATTCACTCAATGCTGAGCTGGATCTTAAACAATTTTCTGCTCTCTGAATTTTATTTTACTTTATCTTTTGGCAGAGGAACGAAGGGTGGATGGCCATTTGTATTGAGCTAATACTAAGCTCTCATTTGGCAATAGAAAGAGAGAAAGAGAAAGAATGGAAGAAGAAGCCATGTCAAACCACACTGTATCCAGGACGGCTAGGTGTTCTAGGGGAGATGTACAAACATATTAGAACACAGATGGCAACTTGGTGGCATGGGATCAGTTTCCCTGCCTCCTGAATTTACCATGAACCACAGGCAAAAATAAATTTGGTGTTGGATTTTTCATAGAATTTCTGGATTAGAAAAACAAAAACCAGCCACATTTTTGTTTAAAGCAAAGTATGCAGGGACCTGCATCTTGTTTTAAAGGAGAAACATTCTTTCTGGAGACTTCTGGAACTGTAATTCTTCTTTATAACAAGGTGTGTGCTTTATCAGATGGCATTTTAATTGTAGAATTATGGTGTGACAGTACTGCAAATGAGTTCCTGTTATCACATGACACTGTTGTCCTCCCATGGCCAATGTGTGCCCAACCCGTTAATTGCCCATCACTTTTCATTAATGGGAAAATCCATGAATAGCCCTCAATATTGCTCTTTTCGCAGTATTGACAAGAGTGCAAAATCATGTCCTGCTGTAATCATGTGATTACCATGTGAATGGGCAGTCCTTTCCCCCCCTCCCCTTTCTCAACGAGAACAAAGGATGCACAAGATGCTCTTTTAATGAACCATAACCATTTCTTGGTATGTTTTTATGTTTGTTTAAGTATTTGTTAATTTCTTTCATTATTTCTGTTTTTATTGTGTTTAAATAAAGTGCGTTTTCTCCTGAAAATAGCTGAAATTTTGCCCATACAAAATCATAGAAGTAAAATCCCATTCTTAAACTGCTAGGGGTGGTTGTGTGATGATTCTGTGGAGGTAGTAGTGTGCAATTACGGTGACGTGTGATAATTACTGTAATCATGCCACTATGTTTCTGCTTTCCTCAATAGTGGAATTACAGTGTTTTTAGATGCCAGTCTGATAAAGTCCATATTGTTTGAAACAGCAACAACAAAAGGCTTCTACATTAAATCTGCTTACAAATGTCATTAAAGGTGCTGCAAGGATTGCAAAAACAAGAGAACTGCAGGTGTGCCTGTTGCCATGTGTTGTCCATGAAACATCCAATTGTCAAAAATGGCTGCTCCTGTTGAGTTTCCCCTTCTCTCCTTCCTTTATTTCCAACCTACTTTGGATCCTTATGTCATCATGGCACTGCATGTTTTTCTGTTCCCAGTCCCACAGAACAGAGATGGAGGTGTATACAGACTTTCAATTTATAACAGTTTGATACCACTGTGATGCCCATCCTATGGAATCCTGGAATTTGTAGTTTGGAAGGGGAAGACTTGAAATTCTCCAAACTGCTACACTAAAGAACAGCATTAGAGTTCTCTGGGAAAGAATTCTAAGCAGAACAATAAATCCCATGATTCTATTGGATGGACTCAGGAAAGATAAAGTAGTATCAAACAGCTATAATTGTATGTGATGTGGGGGCCTGTTCTATGATGACTTTGGGGCATGAGGAAAATTGTGTTGCATTTCATAGATACAATACAAACCAGCCTGTACTTTATAGATTACAGCAAAGTGTTTGATTATGTAAATAATGAGAAAATATAGACCTCTCTAAAAGAAAGCAAGCTGCTGGACTTACCTGGTGGCCTTTTTGCAGTCCGGCAAGCCCCCCCTCCCATGGCAGATTATGGCTGTCATCATGCGGTGTTCATCTTCCTCCCAGCGGGCTTTGTATCTGGCTGGGAGGATAGCGGAGTGTCAGCCAATTGGAACAAAGGCTGCTTTGCTCTGATTGACTGGAACGGCAATCTGGCAGCCAATTGGAGTCGAGCATCCCAGCTTGAATCAGATTGGCTGAGGGAGAAAGGGAAGCCACCTCTTGCAGTAGGCTTCCCTCTGGTGTGGCGATCACCTCACCAAGCTGGCCAACTGCAACACCTGGTTGTCCTGATGTACTCTAGAAAAGAGACCTCTGTCGGGACAGAATATGGCGAAACTGAATGGCTTCCAATTGGCAAAGGGGTCAGACAATGCTACATCTTATAATCCTATCTGTTTAATTTATATGCACAATATATGACACAGAAAGCAGAATTAGATTAAGAGGAAGGAGGTGTGAAAATTGCAGAAATGAAGATCAACAACTTAAGATATGCAGATGACCGCACATTGCTAACAAAAAATAGAAAAGACTTGGAAGTACAACTAAAAATAATTAAGGAAGGGAGGAGGGAAGAACCAGGGCTACATTTGAATATTAACAAAAATAATGACCACAGATGACTTGCATAATTTTAAAGTGAGCAAAGAAGACATAGAAATAGTCAAAGATTTTCTATCCCTTGGCATAGGGATTAATGAAAGTGGGGACTGTAGTTAAGAAATCAGAAGGCCAAGACTTGGAAAGAAGGAACTAAATCAGAACTTGAAGTGCAAGAATATACCAATAAAAACCAAAGTCAGAATCATCCGTGCCATAGTATTTCCAGTTTTTATGTATGGCTGTGAAAGCTGCACAGTGAAGAAAGCTGACAGGAAGAGAAGCAACTGATTTGAAATGTGGTACTGGAGGAGAGTTCTACAGATTCCATGGACTGCCACAAAGACAAATAAGTGGGTCTAAGAACAAATCAAGCATGAACGAGAAGCCAAAATATCTAAAACTGCCTAGTTTACTTTGGACACATCATGAAACAACATGGCTCATTGGAAACAACAGTAACACTGGGGAAAGTGGAAGGCAACAGGAAAAGGGGAAGACTGCATGGAAAACAGATTTACTCAATCAAGGAACACACAACACTGACTTTTACAAGAGCTGTGGAAGAGATGACTGGGGACTTGTCTAAACAGCAAAAATACTCCTCACAGAATGCAAGGAGAATACCTGTGGTCCCAATGGGATCCTGAAGCAACTCAACATATTGTGAAGAAGGGCCCCCAAAATGCCACATACTCCACAGGAAAAGCCTTTGTGGCTTTTCCTTTATTTTTTTGAAAAACTGTGCTGGAAAAGCACATTCCTGCTTGTTGGGACAAGTGACCAAATTTATTCAGGAAGTTGACAGATGATTGGTCAGACATGCATGGGGAGGGAGCTTGCCAGCAAGGCAAGACACGGAACCACCATCTTGGATTTTCCCCATAGCGATCATGTGCTATGGTGAGAAAACAGCCTTTTTTGTGTGTGCATTTGCTAAAGAGGAAAGTCACACTTCCACAACTTGTATTTCGTTTTTGTTTTTAAAATGTTTGTCAGGGGCAACCTGTGGAAAATAAAATTGTGAGAAATTCACTCACACCTGCCATTTTGATTTGCAGGCCTACCCATGAGAACATTGAATGCAGTTTCCTTTGCCCACCTGCAATCTTCCAAACAGGCCATCTGGACAAATGGAAGCTGCTGCAAGTTGGTGTTACTCCACAGCAATCCACATTTCCCCCCTCTGTATAGATGGCCCCTGAGGCTCTTGAGAAGTCACCATAAGTGACTTGACAGAAAATAGCAGCAGCAACAATAACAACAAATACGCTTTAGAGTACAGCTGCATCAAAAGCACTGTGGGAAATCAAAATGGCAGCTAGAAACAGTCCCCTGCTGTTCAGATTATAGAAAAAGAGGAAGGGAGGCCCTTAATGAAACCCATAGGCCTCCCCTACTGTGTCCCTTTTTAGTCAAATCGGAGCTCTTTCTGCTTCTTCTGTGGTTGCCTCACAGTAACCAAGGGAGCTATCACGAGATGCACACAGTCACACACTCCATTTGAACACTGGCAACAGGAACTTCATGCAGCATGGTCCTAATACCTATGAAAGTGTTTTCCTTCAGTTACCCTTTCTCCCCTAGCCTCTGTTTTTTGGGGTAGGGTGGGGTTTTGGATAAAGCCTCAGTTTGTCCTCTGAATCCAGTATATGCAGTTGGATTAAGAATGGATTTAGAACTTCCTTCTCATCATTGGGTTGGCCATCAGTCCCAAGGGCATATGGCCAGATCTGTTACATGGAGGGAGGGGAAGAGCAGGGCAGAAGATGGATCGCACGTCTTGCCATGGGTGGGTTGGGCATGGGAAACTTGGGAGGTCTTGTCTATAAAAGCAGCAGGCTCCTTAAGGAAGTTGGAGCTCAGGGAATAAAGACTTGGAGGAAGAGAGGAACCAAGAGGTGAGCAAGACAGAACAAAAAAGAAATTATTGCAGGAAACATGGGAGGGGGGGGTCACCTTTCTTCTGTCATCACTTTGCTTTCTCCCTCTTTCTGTCACCCCTGTTTTCTCACTTTTCCTTCCACCTCCTTTTTCTATGTGTCTCTTTCTGAGAATCCCTTTTCTTTCTCTTTTTGCAGTCCTCTTTTCTCTCTGTTTTTCTACCTCTTCCTCTAACCCATCAGTCTCCTGGGGAAGGACAAATTGCTTTTATCTGAAACTCAAACTGATCTCTTGTAAAGAGCTGTGGAAATTAAGCCAAATAATAGATTTTGGAAATGTTACTTTTTTGGGACTATCACTTCCAGAATCCCCCAGCTAACTGGACTATAGCTGGAAATTCTGGAAGCTCTAGTCCAAAAGGCAACTTATCCATGTTGTGACCTTAGGCCCAGGCTCTACCAAAGGTGGCATGAAATTCAGCAAACCATTGACTTTGCCTGAACAAGACAGGAATGAGCTACACAATTAGACTAATAACAACAAACATATAATTGAAATTTTACACTAATACCCTAATTCCTAACTCAATTTTGTATTACGTCTATTTCTCCTTGCTTGGTTACTTTTGAAGGGGAGGCCAATATGAAGATTTCCTTGACCTTCCTGCTACTTCTTCTGGGTAAGTTAAACTGAGAGAGCAATATGAAAGATACCAGAGGCTGGTGGCTGGGTGAAAAAGACATCAAAAATGTTTTTAAAAAATCTGAAGTGAATGATTTAACCACTGCCCTGGTGGCACAGTGGTTAAATGCCAGTACTGCAAGCCACCACATTGCAAGTTCGATTCCAGCGGGCTCCAAGGTTCACTCAGCCTTCTATCCTTTTGTAGGTCGGTAAATTGAGTACCCAGCTTGTGGGGGGCAATTAGCTAGCACACATTGGAAACTGTTTAATGCAGCGTAGATGTGTAAATAGCTATTGCTTAAAACAATTTGTAAGCTGCTCTGATAGCCTTGTGGCTGAAGAGTGGGCTATAAATAACTACATAAAATAAAAATAAAAAAAAATAAAAAATGAATAACTGCAGAGAAAGGGAGCTCTTGGTCATGGGGTGGAGGCAGGCCACACCACAGATTAAAGAGCTACTGCAAACCTAACCCCTATTAAATTGAGATATTGCTGGGGTGAAGCCTACATAGGAATCTATAGGTATGGGCAACACTCTCCTGTGTCAAGACTCATGTGTATAAAAGCACTGGCCTGTTAAATCAATGTGAGCTCCAGGTTTTGGGAGGCTCTAATGCAAGATGCATATGGTGGATGCTCTTTCTTGAATGTGCTTGACTGCTACTGTTGCAGGAACCAGACTCAGGACCACAGAGAATTGGAGAAAGTGAGCTTTATTCCCAATTATGCGCGGGCCCTTGGTTGGAATAACTTCCAAAAGTCCAAGGTGCCCCGAGTCACTTTGAAAGCAACTTTTTATAGAGAAATACAGTATGTTGTGAAATACAAACAGGAGCACTTCCCTCCACCCATCTGGTGTCCATATTTGGCACTTCCCTTTTCTTGCAATACTGTTTACATTTCAGGAAAGCAGTTTCCCTTGAGTTTTCCTTGAGACAGTGTGTTGATAGTTCAAGGCAAGATAACTTAGGAACATTTAGGTACAGTTCAACCGTTATTAGAGAAAGAATTTGTTTACCTCAGCATATCATATGTTTCTGGAACATAGAGTTGATTGGTAAGGAACATTGGCTAGGCCTGAGAGTTAAAGGAAAAAGACTTTGCAGACTTCCAGAGTCTCATGGGCTATCTAGTCTGACCCCAAATAGTAATTGTAAGTAATAGCATTCAGCAAATAGACATTAGAGTCGAAATGGCTACTACATTACCATTGCAGTTCATTCAGCCAAGCAATCTTTCTAACTTCCTAGAGCACAAGCCAAGGTGAGGCTACTGTTCTGTCTTCTCTCATTTACCACTATTTGCATGATCAGAAGGTGTTGGAAGTGCAACAACACTTAGCACTGAAGAGTCAAGAATGCCTCAGAGTGGGCAGTAGTATTAGGGTTAGATAGTTTGAGTGAGCCACAGTACTCCCTGCTTGTCTACCTATCCTGCTCCCTCTTTGATGCAAACTGATACTCTTAGGGATGTTTCTACCTCTTCTCCTACCCAGAACTCTCTCAGCTCTCCCTACATATGTAGCTAGCTTAGATTAGCACCCTGAGTAATTTTCCTATCTTAGAATGGAGTTCCTATAATAAAGCCTTAGTTTGTTTCTCTAAAGCCATTGGTGTCTTTGCTCCTTAAATCAGGCTCTCTAACTGATCATTACATGCACATACTCTCTGTCAGAGACTATGGGTGGTGACATCATGGAAAAAGAAACCAAGACCAGGTCTAAAGAGTGGCAAGCAAGTGCCCTGCTGAGGCAAGGGCTTTAGCAAGTTGGGGAACCTGCTACCAGCCCTGCATCAACCAATAATCCCTCCATTTCTCTAAGTGGTAACTAATTCCAAAGACAGCACTATTTGGATTTTGTTTGCTCTTGGAGGAGAAATCATTGGACACTTGTACATGTTGAGCTTAGATGGAGGCAAGCAGCAGAAACATTCTTAGCAGACAAACTTTCCCTCAAAAGAGAGCTCTAGAGAAAGGCACATCAACTTCCATTAGCATCCTTTGCACTCTCTGATTCTCTGCATGTCTCCCTCTGCTTCAAAATGGCTGTTTCTTTAAAACACATGCATACAAACTAGCAAACAATTTGCCCAATGAGTGATAGGGGTATAGCTATGGAGGAAAGGGCAAAATGAGGGCATTGTCCCCTAAATAAGAAACAGGTTCTCCCTAATGGAATTTTCATTCAGTCCCCAAACACCTAGCATTGCAGTAATTTAACATTTCGGTTCAGTGTCTACAAATGTTCTAGGCATGAATCTCTCCCCGCTGAATACAGCATGAAAGAGTTCTAGGTAAGATCTCACACTCTGCCATGCTAGAAGTTAGGAGACTGGGGGAAAATTCTTTTTTTGTGTGTGTGTGGGGATTCTCATGGGGTGGTCAATACATTTATTTTGCTTCCCCACCCCACAAAGTTAAAACCCTGTCTGTATGTAGCTACAGCAGTATCTCAAGACTTCATCTACAACTATCTGGCAATTTGAGAAATGGGATACAGATTTGGCATGAGACTCACCTTCTCCTCCTCTTTCTTATAGGTTCAGCTTTGCCTTCTCCACTGCCTAACACATTGCCTAATGGTAAGATCTTGATGTATGCAATTATGGGCTATGGGTGGATGTGTGTTTTTCAAAGGACTCTCTGTATAGTTCTAGGAACCTGAGTTATTTGATTCAGATACCATGTCACCTGATGCTCAATGATCAGATACCTGGTGAGGTGGAGGATAGGATCACCAGAGGTGAAGCTAAGAGTCAAAATAGGTGAGGCAAACTGCATCTGGTTTACTAGCCAATCTCTCCCCCTTCAAGGTCTAAATATATCTTCTATCCCACTCATGTTGGGTATGGGGGTGAGTGTTTGGAGGTTAAGGCCGCATTTGCTTAAACAATTTGCTCAATCACCCTATTCAGATAACCAGGGGCAAGTAAACAAAAAGTATGGCCAGCTTGCTTAGTTAGCTTAGAAGGGGTGTGATCTTCTTAACATCTAGATGATCCTCCTGTATTCTACACTGTATAGGCTTCTCATCTATTCAAGATACAATGGGCCCATGGTATCCATTGGGGTTTGGTTCCAGGACTCTGTAGATATAAATACTGTATATGTGGATGCTCAAGTCTCATTATATATAATAGCATAATAAAATGATGTCTCATATAAAATGAAAAAATGGAAAACAAATCAAAGTTTGCTTTGGGGGGAAAAATGGGGACAGGTATTTCAAGCTGTGGATGGTTGAATCCATGGATGATTGGACCTGTGGATATGGAGGGCCAACTGTAACTGAGTTCAAAAGCTCTTAAGCCAAGGACTTTTGCTGGATCTATATAGGAATCAGTAAGACAAACAAATCCAGGATGGAGAGGGGGAGTAGATGAGATTATAAGGGAAGGAGAGAGGGAAAGCAAAAAAGGGTACATTGAGGTGATTGGAGACCCTTTCACATACAGTTGTGTATAGCATTATGTTTCCACTTAAGCTGCCACTTAAGAAGTTATGGATAGAATTTCACCAGAAGAGTCCTTGCTGAGCTTAAAACATTTGAGTGTGGAAATTTCCCCTTCCTCATGCAAAGTCCTCATTATGTTGCACAAAAAAGATCCCTTTCCTTGTAGGGTTGTGTCAGGGTTTAGGTTTTACAGATGCCGTTTGTTTCTACTTTCTCTGCAGGAGATGTTTTGTATCCCTATGGGGAAGCTGAAGGAGATCAGAAGAACCCAAAGGATGATGATGGGACATCACCAAAAATTCCCTTGACAATACCTTTCACCTTCTTTACCAAGACCTATGACAGTGTTCATGTGCGTATGACTTCATTTGTCACCAAGAAAGACCAAAACATAAAAAGGGGATCATGATGTAAAGATTCACTTCTACTTGGGGAGAGGGTTTGTGGGGTTGGAGTTTTTTATTCCTTTGGTCAAAATTATATTGCTACTTTCCAGATGTTACCAATCTGCTAATCCCAACATTCTTTACCATTGGCCATGCAGACCAAGGCTGCTGGGAAACTTAGTCCAACAACATCATGTGGAACACACACCTACCCCTTCCCTATGGCCATAAAAGAGGCATTTCATGAAATACTCCATCTTTTCAGAACTGGAACAGCTCATAGCAAACACTGAATAGCTGCCTCCAAACAGTTGGGGGCCGTCTATATGAGAACCCCCCCCCCCCGGAATTCCTCGCAGTAATGGCATTTTGCAACAAGAGTGACTTGTCTTAATGGTGTTTTTGCTCCCATAAGCCCCCATAAACTTTGCATGCAGGATGGCAGCTGCGAGTGATTTGTACTTTGCAGCCACCAATTTTTTTAAAAAAAAATGTCCAAGGTCGCTAGAGTGCTAAAGCATTTTTTTTATTTAACAGGAAAGCAAAAAAGAAACCCAAAACCCTCACCCCATCTTATCCCCTTAGCGATCGCTCGCTAAGGCAAAAATCCAACATGGCAGCAGGGGGTGCTTGCCCTGTTAGAAAGCCCCACCCCACGCTCACCCATCCAATCAGCTTTGTGCTTCTTCTCCTATGAGAAAATGATTCATATTGAATTGCTTGTTCCAATGGACAGGAATGTGCACTCCCCTTGCTGTTTTTTTTTTTTTTTTAAATCCAGGAAAAACCACAAAGGCTTTTCTTTCAGAGTTTTTGACAGTTTGGGCCCCCTCCTTCTGAGTACAGTGGATTGGTATGGGATCCCATTGAGACAGATTGCATTCCCAGCGAATTCCATAAGGAATCACTCACAGCTGCCATCCTGCATGCAAAGTTTATGGGGGCTTATGGGAGCAAAAACACCATTAAGACAACCCCTAAGAAACTGGGCAAGTTTTACATATACCCAGGGTAACAAGAGTTATAGGCTGAGAGGAAATGAACAATTGCATCCAAAAATGAACTGTAGCTAAAATTGTGTTGATTAATTCCTACTAGGTAAGCCCATTGAAGGGACTGATAATTATTAGGTTCCATCCTGAAGCTGACTCATTCTCAGAGACAGATTATAAAATCTTTTTTTAATTGTATTTATTTATGTCTCTCAACCCACCAGGACCCACCAAGGCAATGCACAATAAGTACAAAGGCTTTTTTTAAAAAAATTCTAATTTCAAAAGTCCAACAACCAATCCACTACATCATGCTGGCTCTCTGGGAGCTCATACCTGAAGAATTAAGGTCAGAAGTTAAACATGCATAACATTTTTGGCTGGTCTAGTAAAGGTACTGCACTAATTCAACTTCTGGGATTCCTAGCAGAAGGAAGTAGCCCTTGGGATGATCCATTTCAGGGTAATAGAACATTTTTCTGTACTGCTGGTTGTAATGCTTACACCATGGCTCTCTGTCTCATCACAGATTAACAACAATGGCGTGATTTCCTTTGCCGTGCCTGTCTCAGAATACACACCCAAAGGTATCCCTCTGAAAGATGGAAAAGCTTTTGTTGCCCCATACTGGGGAGATGTCAACAATAAACTTGGAGGGGAGATCTACTACAGGCAGTCAACAGACCCAGCACTGCTGAACCGTATCACCAAGGACCTCAATACATACTTCCCCGATGTTCCTTTCACTGCCACTTGGGCCTTGGTTGCCACCTGGGATCATGTGGCCTATTTTGGAAGTGCTTCCAAGAAGGTAAGCCACAAATGATACAAACCAAAAGTCTGAGTCTAATAATTGAGTGGTAGTTGTGTTGTTTTTCCAGCCTAATTTTACCAGTTTGATCCTCGCCTGGGCAGCAAGGACTTGTCTTCTACAATGCAGGTATTGATGGTCATTTATTGCCTTGGAGCAAATAATTTTATGCAGATTATTGCAATGGATATATGTAGGGCTGCCCCTGAAGCTAGCCTGGAGCTGTAACTAGTTCAGAAAAAGAATAAGGAGATAAAGAATATTTATCAGTTGTTCATATCTGCAGTGAGGAAGTGTATCTTGGTACATCAAGACAGCACACTGGAAAAAAAATGGTGAACAGCCATGAGATTGTTTTCATCTGGGGACTCTTTTTTTTTTTTTTTTTGCAAAAATATAAAGTTATTTATGAAAAAAAAATCTTTAAAAAAATGTTTTTGTGTGAATGCAAAAATGAACAATTGCATCCAAAAATGAACTGTAGCTAAAATTGTGTTGGTTAATTCCTACTAGGTAAGCCCATTGAACTGATGAGATTATCAGACGGGGACCAAAAGACCTGTCCCCTCCAGCCCCACTCCTGTTCCTATAACTATTAAATGAAAAAAAAAATCCAATACCTATCTTGCCGTGTGATTAAAAGTCCTCCCTCACCTCTGGCAGCCCAGGAGTGAGTGCAGCCCTTGCGGAGCTGAATTCACTTCCTGAAAATGAATTATCAGCCATTCTCGTGAGAGGATGGTCGTGTGGGAAATTTAAAAATAAAGAGAAAAATAAATGTAAAAAACCAACAAAAATGTCAAAAAAACCCACACACAAAGCACAGAAACACACTTTAAAAACACCAAGTAACATGGGGAGGGTACAAAAAAGGCTGTCACTTACCTGATGTCCTGATCGCACCTGGAAGTGTTCAGCACAGACCTCCCACTGCGGCTGGCACTGTGCTAGTGTAACAGGGCTCCTTTTCACTTGCCCGTCGTTCTGTGACAGGAATGGAATGGGCGATCTATTGATGGCTTAAGCCATCAATAAAAAGGAACACGGACAGAATGGAAGCAGCACAGGGACACAATAAGACAGGGACAATGATGTCTGATATCCAAGCCCTTTAGCAATCTCCTGTCATCCCTGTACTGGATGCTGCTAGCACTTTGTATTGTACAAATGCATTTGCCCAAGTGTTGATTCTGACGTATGCTTAGTTTCTCCACTGTTTTTACCCTCCTGGCTGTTCTTATTTTGAATGTTAATTGGATTTATTTCTTAACTCTAATGTTTCATGGTTTTAATATACAGTAGGACCCCTGTATCCAATGATTCGTTATCCACTGATTCAGTTATCTGCGGGACACAAAACAGCACACGTACCATAGTGTCTTCCTAGAAAATGCCTAGAGAGGCATCCTCTCTATACATTTTCTAGGTCCTTCAAGGCAACTCTATGGTATTTTAAACTGGAAGTCCCATTATTTTCAATAGCATTCACCGTTATCTGAGGTTTTCAGTACCCACAAGGGCACCCAGAACCAATCCCCGTGGATATGGGTGTCCTACTGTATTGTATTGGGGTTTGTTTATATCCTGCTTTTCTCCCGTATGGGACCCAAAACAGTTTAGTTTTTTGTTTTTATGTTATTGTTTTTTAAACTGCCTCAATATCTTAGGTTCCTTTGGCTGTGCAGCTCCATGGCCAGTTGCTGACCCTTTGGAGCCCAGGAGTATACCCACCCCTGTTTTAGGATGAAGAATGGGATAGAAATACTTTTTAAATCAATGGATAACAAAGCAATTGTAATAACTCACACAATAGCATGCTGTGCCTTGACTTAATTTACTCTGCTTGTCTTTGCAACAGACAAACACTTTCCAGGGTGTCCTAGTAACTGATGGTAAAATGGCCTTTGTAATACTCAACTATGGTGACATACAATGGACCACTGGGACAGCAAGCGGCGGAGATCCCAGGACAGGTCTGGGAGGAAAGCCAGCACAGGTAGGTATGACTTATTAGCCAGTTAATGGTTGTTTTCTCTAAAAAGATGTTCTGACCCCTCCCTCCACTTGTAGATAATTGGAGAGCCAATAAATTGCCCTCTCACTCTAGTTAGGGAATATAACAGACACCCCCCCCCATCTTAAAGAATGGTAGATCCGGGGGAAGTGTTTTAATGATGGGCATGGAGACGAGTGCAGGGGTTGGCCAGGGCGTGGCTATGCCCTGGCTAGGAGGAGACGGGGGCAGGACTGAGGCTGGGGCTATTTTACCCTTTGCCGCCCCTGGCTTCCTCCTCTTTTCCACTGGATTGAAGAAGGGAGAACATCTGGAACTGGAGGAAGAGCTAAGTCCACTGGGCTGTGCTTGTGGGGATGGATGATTGAGCAGCAGCCCAGCAGTTGTGTGATTGTTTGATTGCTTGCAGTTGTGTGACTTCTGATTGAGTTGATGTCTGGTTGATTTCTGATTGAGTGTGATTGATAGGCTTTATTGCTTTGGTCTTTCCTTTGTTTCCTTTGTTCTCTCTCTGCCACATGGCTTCCCACCCTCCCTTTGTTTCGGTTCACCTATGGCAACCTCAATTTGAGTGGAAGGATAGCCCTCACTGAACTGTATCGGCATCTTAATGGATGGGGTGCAGCAAGGTAGGCTATCCTTAGGGCCAGCATCGGGTTGCAATCCTTCACAGAAGCTACACGGCTTAAGGATTTGCTGCTCGCTGCAGGGCCCTCCAGCAGATGGCGCCCAAAGGGAACCCCGGACACCGGGATCCCCATTGGGGCTCAGGTGAGTCACCCAGGGATGCTGGGAGTTAGGTCACTTGTGAACAACTGCCCAGCTGCCCCCGCAAGGGATCTCCCCTTTACAGGTTGCATCCCCCAAGAAACATACAATAAATAGGTAAGATATCAATAAAGTGGCCCGTATTTCAACCCAATCTTCTGTGTCTGGTCTCGTTATTTCATGCGTCAATCATTAACAGAGTAATGGGTCCATCTAGTGCAGTGGCTCTTAACCTTTTCTTTACCAGGGACCCTTTTTAAATATCTTCTATTGCATGGACCTCCAAGATTTAGCTCAAGATTTAAAACAACAATTAATAATGATGATGATGATGATGATGATAATAATAATAATAATAATAATAATACAATTACATTATCCATTAAACTTTCTCTCAGAGGCACTAGAAGGGAAGGGGAGAATTTTCCCTGCTTCTTCCTGCAAGCTTGGGGCTGGAGTGGATACACAGGCCAAGCCAGCCTGCCTCCATTGATGCCCCATGCCATTTTTACCACTAACAACACTGGTGTTAGTGCGAGAAAATCAAACTGGCAGGCTGGCTGGGCTCAGCTGCACATGTATTCCCTCCTTAGCGCACATCTGGAGGGAGGGATGGGATGGGGGACTATAAGGAGGGAGGGTATGCATTTGTTTGCTCATTTGTTTAGGCAGACAGGAAGGGAATGAGATGAGGGGATTGTGAGGGTGTATGTGTGTGTTTGCTCACTCATGCAGGCAAGCAGGAGGAAAAGATCACAGAAGCAGCAACATCAAGCTTCAGTTTGTTTCCCCTCCACACACAAACACACACAAACATTTTTTTCTTCCAGTACTGTGGGACCCTTGTACCCACTGTAAGGGGTTGGTTCCAGGGGGCCCCATGAATAATAAAATCCATGGATAATAGTGAATGCTCCCGTTGCCATTCCTGCCATGAGGGGTGGCGGGTGATCCCAGGGGATGAAGGGCAAAGGGAAGTGAGATCTACTCCTCCCCTCCTTTTGCCCGTGTCACCATTCCTGCCACAGGAGCAATCTTGGAGGTGATCCTGGGGGCGGAGGGAGAAGGGAGGCAAGATCTATTCCTCCTCCCCTCCCTTCCCCATCTACCCCCCCCCACGCTGTCACCATTCGTGGATAATTGAATGAGCGGATGGCAAATCAGCGGATGCATGGGTGCTACTGTATCTCTTCTTTTGACCTGTTTGACAAGGGAAAAGAGGAACCAGTGCAGCTCCAGCCTGCTTGCCAAGTCCTGGCAAAGCTCAACAATCTTAAGTACAGTCCCAAATTTGAAAGCTCCCTTTTCCCACTGCCTCTTCTCCCCTGCCACCACATGCACTGACTCCTGTTGCAGTCAGTCCAAAATGGTGCCACTCTGAGTTGCAGAAGTGATGCTGTGCACCCAAGCCTCATGAGAGTCTTCCAACTGCTGCTGGCACCACTAATGAAATGTGGCTAAAGGAGTGAGAGTACACAGGCAAGCAAATTAAGTGCCTGGTGTGAAGCAGTCAGTGGTGCTTTTAAGGGACCCCCAAAAAGGTGTTTCATGCAACCCTAATCCCCACCATCCCTTGCTACCCCCTTTTACATCACCATCCCCCTGGTGCTTTCCACCTCCCCGGGGGGGGCAGTACCACCACTGCCATAGAGGATAGTTTGGATGTAGTACAAAAAATGACTGGTGCTGTTTTTATTTCAGTCTGGATTCAACACTGGTAATGACAAAGACTACTACAGCATCCCTGGTTCCCGCAGTCCTGCAATTGCCAACATTATCAATACTAGCAATGTGGAAGTCAACGGCCGCTGGGTATTCCGGGTGGATCATTTTGAGGTCACTGGAGTCTCTGAAGAGCTTCAGAAGCTAATACCCCCTGTGGAGGAAGAACCAGAAGTCCCTGTGCAGGAAGAACCACAAACCCCTGTGGAGGAACAGCCAGAAGCCCCTGAGGAGGAAGAACCACAAACCCCTGTGGAGGAAGAACCCAAAGCCCCTGTGGAGGAAGAACCAAAGGAAACCCAAACAGAGAAAGAACCAGAGGAGATCCCCATGGAGGAAGAACCAGAGGAACCCATGGTGGACTATGAAGAGAGTGATGAGTGTGAGTGGTAAGTATATCCAAGCAAGATCTGTAAGTCTGGGAGTCAGCTGGCTTTTCCTGTAAGCCAGTGACAAAAACTTCTTGTCAACGATATCCTTGTCATGACAGCAGAGACCATGTCCTCCCCTCTTTTTCAGGAGAATATCATATAAGTTGATAACTTCACTATTGGTACATCCTCTGAGAAATGGAAAACATGTTTTCTGTTATTCATTTCCCAATAAAACAAAAACAGAGCAGTGGGATGTTTGTGCAGTTTTCTCCCTACATTTGAGCATCCTGGAGTGTTCTAGAGGATTTTTTTTTTCTGTGCAGAAAAATGTGTAGGTGTTTTTGCACCACCCCTCTGCATCTGTTTTCTAATCAGGAAATGTCTTCTGTATAGAAAATGTGTCCTTTTATGCCACCCCCCCCCATATATTCACCTACACAGAAAAATCCTCTGGAATACCTCAGGATGACTGAGTATGGAGAAGATATTACATAGAAATACAGTCAGCCCTCCATATCCACGGATTCCTTATCCATGGATTCCACCATCCACCACTTGAAAATATTTTTTTAAAAAATAATAATCCAAGAAGCAAACCTTGCTGTTTGCCATTTTATATAAGTGACACCATTTTATTATGCCATTGTGTATAATGGGACTTGAGTATCCATGAATTCTGGTATCCACTGGGGGTCCTGGAACCAACCCACAGCGGATACCAAGGGCTCACTGTATGTTTTCACCCTCATTGGGCAGAAAATCACAGAAAATATATATCTTTGCACGCTAAGATAAAAATAATCAAGGATTTACATCATTATTCCCTCCCAAGAGAAGTCAAGTTGGCTCCATACTTTTGGGACCGCCAATAGTCAGCTAAGTCTGCATTATTTTACATTGCCTTCAGTCTTTGCAACTACGAGAGGCTGCTCTCACTACAGTATTTTAATTGTGTGTGGCGTTTGGAATGTTTTTTAAAGAAATGGCTTCAGTTTGTTTTAAATCAATAATGTTTTCATCTACTTTTGTCTCTTTATATCTAATGTTTCTATCTGTTACCTTTACATTGTCTTATCACACTCTGAAGTAAAGCGGCAAGGTAGCCAGAAGGTTCCATTTTCCGTTCTGCCTTGCCGCACGATGTCATCGTTCTTCCTGTGTTCTGCCATTCTGGTCCCATGGGAGACTAAGGTAAAGCCACGTCCTTTTGCTAATGGATTTTTCCAGTTAGCAAAAAAACATGGTTTTATCCCAGTCAGAACAGCAGAATGACGGCATCATGCAGTAAGGCAGCATGGAAGATGGAACCTTCTGGCTACACTGCCACTTTGCTTTGGTGTGGGGTAAGCCTCTTTATAAAAAGGAGCTTCTTAGTCAGAGGTTTTGTTAATTGAGCTTATGCCTGCAATTATCTTTCAATATTTATTTGTTTATTTATTTAAAGGATATATTTATTGCCTCTAGGCCTGTCAGGGCCCTTGCAGTGATGTGTGGCAGACTTTGTAAAGTCATCTTTGTGAAGACTTTGTGCAGCTTGTACTGCTTCTTGGTCCAGCAATTGCAATTTATTTGCTATGTGGCCAGAGCTACACAAGGGACAAGCTCAGAATAAAACTGTAAGGGTGGATAGCATTGCGAGGGCATCAGTCCAACCTCAAGAACCAGAAATCAAAACCCAAGCAGATGTGTCTTGAACTGCCTAGGTTTTACTTCCAATGAAAATACTTTCTCTCTTTTCCCTTCAGATGATACCATCTCAGAAGACCT
The DNA here is from genome assembly GCA_030847615.1 of Gambelia wislizenii. Taxonomy (NCBI): domain Eukaryota; kingdom Metazoa; phylum Chordata; class Lepidosauria; order Squamata; family Crotaphytidae; genus Gambelia; species Gambelia wislizenii. The sequence goes on along the minus strand of JAUMIR010000010.1, from coordinate 26,968,379 downwards.
TCACTTGAAGTGGACATTGCCAGATATCCTAACAGAGCCAGCCAGGATGCAGAACAATTCTTTTTGCCGCCCCCTAGAATCAGGAAGCCTACTGCAATCACAGCTTAATTGTAGTGTAGCAAAATAATAAAAGTGAATTCTGGCATTCCTTGTTGTCCTGAGTCTGTCAATTAGTGACAATTAGAGGACAGGATCAAAATTCAAAATGACCTGAATATACTAGAAAGCTGGGCCAAAGCTAACAAAATGAAATTCAATATGGAGAAATGTAAGGTACTGCACTTAGGGCAGAAAAACGAAATGCATAGATATAGGATTGGGGAGACCTGGCTGAATGAGACTACGTGCAAAAGGGATCTAGGAGTCCTAGTAGACCACAAGTTGAACATGAGTCAACAGTGTGATGCGGCAGCTAAAAAGGCCAATGCAATTTTGGGGTGCATCAATAGAAGTATAGTGTCTAGATCAACGGAAGTAATAGTGCCACTCTATTCTGCCTTGGTCAGGCCTCACCAAAATACTGTGTCCAGTTCTGGGCACCACAATTCAAAAAAGATATTGACAAATTGGAGCGTGTCCAAAAGATATTGACTAAAATGGTGAAAGGTTTGGAAACCATGCCTTATGAGGAAAGACTTAGGGAGCTGGGAATGTTTAGCCTGGAAAAAAGACAGTTAAGGGGCAATATGATAGCCCTGTTTAAGTATTTGAAGGGGTGTCACATAGAGGATGGAGCAAGCTTGTTTTCTGCTGCTCCAGAGATTAGAACATGGAACAATGGATGCAAGGTCCAGGAACAAACATTTCACCTCAACATTAGGAGGAACTTTCTGACAGTGAGAGCTGTTCGGCAGTGGAAGACACTCCTTTGGAGCATAGTGGTGTCTCCTTCCTTGGAGTTCTTTAAACAGAGGCTGGATAGCCATCTGTCAGAGATGCTTTGATTGTGATTTCCTGCATGGCAGGGGGTTGGACTGGATGGCCCTTGTGATCTCTTCCAATTCTACAATTCTATGATTCTATTGAATAATCAGAAGGTGCTGAGGGAGAAGTTTGCACACAATGGTGATGTTGATAGTTCTCCATCTAAATATATTTGTATGAGAGAGAAAGTTGGAGAGAATGACTGTATATTTACATGGAAAGGCACTTTGTGGCCATTCAGAAACCCACTCTTTCTCCTATGGGCTTGTCTATACGAGGAGGGGGAAAACAGATCGTTCCACAGCTCCAATGTGTCTTAATGGTGTTTTGGCCCCCCAAAAACTTTTCATGCCCACTGGTCAAGATGTCAGCTGTGAGTGATTTACTTATGTTTTTAATATGCCACCACTGAACTTTTTTAAAAAAATCTATTTTCTATTGTGTGCTTCAGTGATATTTTTCTCGTTTAAAAAAAAGGGGGGGGAGAACATCCCGTTTTCTCACCTTAGCGCTTGTTTGCTAAGGTGAAAATCCAACATGGCAGTGCTGGGTGCTTGCCCTGTTAGCAAGCCCCACCCCTTCACTTGGCCAATCAGCTTTGTGCTTCCTCTCCTATTTGGATAGCGATTCATATTGAATTGCTTGTCCCAATGAGGGGAAATGTACATTCCCCATGCAGTATTTTAGAAAAACTTTTTGGAAAACTTAACAGAAAAGTCTCCTAGTGTGCAGTATATGGCAGTTTTTGCCCCCCTCCTTCTGAATAGGTGAATTATTGTGGGTTGCCATTAAGACAACATGTGTTCTCCTCGAATTCTACAAGGAGTATTTTCACCATTTAGACAACTCCAGTGATTTCTTCCCATGTTCTGAATGTGAAGATTAAAAATGAGTCTTGGAATCAGCCCTCAAGAGGGTTGGACTGGGCAGCATATGAATATGATCTATACAAGTATAAGTTATTGCACTTCTTTTCACATTTTGATAATTTTGTGAACTAGAGGGGAGAAGCACATAATGCCACCTTTCTCTGAGCTGAAAGGATTGAATCTTTGTGCTTCCTAAAACCAGGGTGAGCAACCAGAGGATCAAGGCTCTGAGACCTATGCAGGAAGTACCTACTCTTTCATAACCTCAGAATCTGTAGACTTGGAAGTAATCACTAGTATCATTAAGTCTAAAACCATGCTTGGTTAAATCAATCCTGACAGATGTTTGTCCAGCATGAAGGAAGTGCTGTCTTGAACAGGAGACCACCACCTCCTCAAGCCATTTGTTTCACCACTGAACAGCCCTTAGCATCAGGAAGTTAGATGCATCTCCTAATATTTTCCCCCATACCCTTCCAACTTTGCAGAAACATGCCAAAATTAGAGGTGGATCCACATTACACAAACCATCCAGTTTGAAACTGGATTATTTGCCATGGCTCTTCCTACAGAATCCTGAGATTGGTAGTTTGGTGAGGCACCAGCACTCTTTGGCAGAGAATGCTAAAGACCTTGTAAAACTACAAACCCCAGGATTCCATAGGAAGGCACTATGGCAAATAATCCAGTTTCAAACTAGATTATTTGTGTAGTGTGGACAGGGTGTGACTTCATGAAATCATGGTATTCTGGCTCACTGTAGTTCAATACTTAAAACAACCACACAGCTTCATATTTACTATGTCACAACTTATCTGGCTTGCCTATAGATGGCATTTATACCCAGCTCTCTAACCTGAGAGATTCTCATTACTTTACATATCTGTATAAAAGCCCCTGCTCTCATATAACTCGAAAGGAAAGAAAAAGGAGAGAGGAGGGGAAAGGAAACTGAGGAAGTCCCAGCACTAGTTTTCATCACTATAAGCCTAGTTAAATGAATGCTGGAAAGCAGTTGGGAAAGAAAATGTTTGATGGGATGGGTAAGCAAATGCATCCAAGGCTTATTCGCATGCAGAATGCTTCTTTTCCTGAGAAGATAAGGCCATTCCACTTGCCTCCACCTGGAAGTCCAACATTTACTGGTGTTTATTACAGTCAGCCCCCTGTATCCATGGATTTGGCATCCACAGATTTCACCATCCATGGCTTGAAAATATATTTTTTAAAAAGAAAATCCCAAGATGCAAACCTTGATTCTACCATTATATATAAGGGACACCATTTTACTCTGCCACTGTATATAACCGGGCTTGAACATCCACAGATTTTGGTAACCATGGGTGTGGGGTGTCCTGAAACTAAACCCCAGCGGATACCAAGGACCACTGTAGATCTGTATCCAATCCTTACTTCAGCAAACTCAAGGCAGCATACAGGTTTTCTTCCTATTGTCGCAGCAACTTTGTGATGTAGCTTTGGCTGGGTGAGTCTCCAGACCAATATCATCCAGTGCTAACTCAGTCAGGATATCAAGCTCTGTCTCATCATTCTACTCCTACACTTAATCCAATACAGTTTCCAGTACATTTCACTTAGTGGGGCAAACATGGGTCAGTTCACATGGTGGCGTTGGGCAAGGACAGTTGTGAGGAATGGTCTTAACAAGCCAGTATTCCTGCCTTTGAGCAAAACAAAAAGCAAACAAACAAACAAAAACCTTCTTGCAAACAACCTGCCAAAAATACCCATCTCAGTCCCAACTCAAGCCCGTTTGCCAGAGGTTAGAAATTTAGATTCTTCTAAACACAACCCTCTCAATTTACCAAGCAACCTGCTTTTTCTTAACAGTTGCCATTGCAAAAAAATTACCGTATTTTCACAGGTTGGTGGAATGGAAGGTGCAGAGTGCCATCCAGTGGACATATCTATGCCTCTTCCCTCCGCTTTCCTGTAGAAAGGGATGTTGTGTGAAATGCTGAGATACAGTTCAAATTTTAATAACTAGAACTGGCAAGATTAGGTTGCTGTTTCAAATTCCTGGACTGGTGGTAAAAATATGGTAGGCTGATATTCTGCAAGAGTCAAAAGCTGTTGTTAAGTTATTAATTACAGGGTTACGTCCTGGACCCAGTGCTATTCAATATCTTTATCAATGACTTGGACGAGGGAACAGAGGGCATGCTTATCAAGTTTGCAGAAGACATCAAATTAGGAGGGGTAGCTAATACCCCAAAGGACAGGATCCGAATTCAAAATGACCTGAATAGACCAGAAAGCTGGGCCAAAACTAATAAAATGAAGCTGTTGCTAGCATTTCCCCTGCATTTGAATTGGGCCCTGCATCCTGTGTTTGGCCCTTGAAAGTGCCTTCTGACTGTAAACTGACCCTTACTAATTTGCAGCTGCTCTGTTCTTTTGCCTGAAGCAGAACAACCCTGTCCCATTTCCAACACTGAAGAAAAATTCACCTGCCAATCCTGTTTGTTTATATAAGTGGAACTGGGGAGGAGCCATCTTGTCTTTCATCTCAGGCAGCAAAACATCTTGGGTTAGTTGCCATAGAATAGCCTCCAGCATTTGAGGGAAGCACACTAGCTTGTAAGGGGGAACTGTGGCTAAGCGTAGGGTTGCCAGAGCTGAAACTAGTGGTGAGTGCGCCTGTACCTTTACTGGTTGTGAAGAAGAGGGAATTTTGGCAAGTGTTGCTTGTTACCTGGTTGTCTGACAAGAAACACTTGCTCAAATTCCCTCTTCTACACAACCACTAAAGGTACAGGAGCCCTCTCCAGTTTTCAATCTGGCAACCCTACAAAGGTGCACAGGCCACACTATTGTCTTACAACAGAGGGGGACAGCTGGAAGGTTTGCCACTATTGCCAAGCACACAGTGATAGGTTGGTGCTTTCCATGTTAATGGGATGGTGCATCCACTCTGGGTTTTAGTCTGAGAGAGTTCAGCTGCCTCTCTCTCTCTCTCTCAGCTTAATAGGCTCTGCATGCATTTTAAAGGTTTTTGACTGCAAGTTTGTGGTGAGCTACCAGGACAAATAGTTCACAGAGCAAGGTAGCAACCCAGGGTTTATCTAGATGATGAAAATACTCCCCATTGAATGTGACTAGAATACCGTTTGTCACAACACGCTGCCATTGAGATTTGTGGTATTCAGAAGGAGGGGGCCCAAAATGCCATCTACTGTGGGGGAAAAAGCCTTTACAGATTTCCGTAAAGTTTTTTTAAATAATGCATGGCATTATCGCTCGTTTGGACATCCAATTTGGAATACTGCACATTCCTGGTGAGGGAGGAAATGGATAGCGAATTGGTAAGATGTGCAGGCAGGGGTGGGCTTGCCAGCAAGGAAGTGGCTGTGAATGCCATTTTTGCATTTCATGTTATGGAGCGTGCACATTTTGCTGTGCTGAGGTGGCTAAACAGCTTTTTATAAGCAGAAGTTCACACTTGTACACATTTGATTTACACAAGTAAAAAAATTACTGTGCAGTGATGGCAACACCTATGGAGAATCATAATGCGCTGAACTCTCAGACACCATCTTGATTCGCAGGCAGGGCTGCATGTGCACTTCAAATGCTGATAGCTTTGCATACAATAGATTTTGCCAAAAGACCATGGAGACAAATTAACACTGCTGTGAATTTCATAGAATCATAGAAACATAGAACTGTAGAGTTGGAAGATACCACAAGAGCCATCCAGTCCAACTCCCTGCCATGCAGGAATCACTATCAAAGCATCCCTGACAGATGACCATCCAGCCTCTGTTTAAAGACCTCCAAGGAAGGAGACCCCACCACTACACTACGAGGGAGTGTCTTCCACTGCCAAACAGCTCTTACTGTCAGTAAGTTCCTCCTAATGTTGAGGTGGAATCTCTGTTCCTGGAGCTTGCATCCATTGTTCTGTGTTTTAGTCTCTGGAGCAACAGAAAACAAGCTTGCTCCATCCTCAATGTGACACCCCTTCAAATACTTAAACAGGGCTATCATATTGCCCCTTAACCATCTTTTTCCCCATGCTAAACATTCCCAGCTCCCTAAGTCTTTCCTCATAAGGCATGGTTTCCAGACCTTTCACCATTTTAGTCATCCTCCTTTGGACATGCTCCAATTTGTCAATATCCTTTTTGAATTGTGGTGCCCAGAACTGGACACAGTATTCTAGGTGAGGCTTGACCAAAGCAGAATAGAGTGGCACTATTACTTCCATTGATCTAAACACTATACTTCTATTGATGCAGCCCAAAATCGCATTGGCCTTTTTAGCTGCCGCACCACACTGTTGACTCATGTTCAACTTGTGGTCTACTAGGACTCCTAGATCGTTTTCGCACATAGTCTCGTTCAGCAAGGTCTCCCCCATTCTATATCTATGCATTTTGTTTTCCCACCCTAAGTGCAGTACCTTACATTTCTCCATATTGAATTTCATTTTGTTAGCTTTGGCCCAGCTCTCCAGTCTATCCAGGTCATTTTGAATTATGATCCTGTGCTCTAGGGTATTAGCTACTCCTCCTAATTTGGTGTCATCTGCAAATTTGATAAGTATGCCCTTAATTCTGTCATCCAAGTCATTGATAAAGATATTGAATAGCACTGGGCCCAATAATGCACATCAATCTGCATTATATCTTCTGGTCTAGACAACCCCATGATCAGATTGCAGTCCCCAGCAGCACTCTCAATCTCCCTTTGACAGCATTTCTGAAATCCCTGTAGTGATTTGTTTGCCAGCCCAGTGTTGTCCAGTATTTAGGGAAGCACAGTGGCAGCTAGTGGCGTCCATATCCAGTCCACATTATAGTGTGAACCTTAAAGGAACTATCCAAGGTACAGAACCTTGTAAGGAGCTAGGAGTCAGCATCTTTAATAACTCATTTAAAGGTCTTAAGACCTTTAAAGGACCCAGAGTAGACTCACTGCCCCATTGACATCTAAGCTACTAGGCATCACCAAGGAAGAGCTGGAGAACCTCGGAAATGAACACCACTCTCTGCATCACAAGGATGAAGCATAGAATCATAGAATCATAGAGTTGGAAGAGACCACAAGGGCCATCTAGTCCAATCCCCTGCCATGCAGGAATACCTGATCAAAAAATCCCTGACAGATGAAAAGGTAATGGCAATTCCTAAAAAAAGTTAGCTCTGAGTGAATAATGAGTCCTTTTTTCTTTCTGGAAAGTGGCAGTATAATGTGGACTAGCAGCCCCATGGTGGCTGAGAACAATAGTACTGCTGAAAAAAGAGAGCAGCCCACATCCGCTTGGGGGAGAGGAACAGAGAGCCACTACCTGTTAATTGTTAACTGTATTCTTTCTCTTTCTCTGCTTCATCTCACCAGCAGCCAAAAGCCAGCAGGAAGTTAGCCATGAATGTACTAAAAAACTGAGGTTGTACACTGCCATTATCATGGTGTAGTAGATGGTAGACTAGGGCCAAAGGAGACTGATGTACCAGTAGGAGACTGAAATGTGGTGGGGCTGGCAGGAGAAAGGGGAATCCTGAAAGACTGTCAGAGCCCTCATACCTTTTGAGGGGCTGCAGGTGACATAAATTTAAAGATGAAAGACAAATCCTTCTGGGAATCCATCTCTGAGGGCTGTATTCCAAAAGCATCTCTGAGAGGTGGCCATCAAACCTCTGTTTAAAAGTCTCCATTGAAGGAGAGCCTGCCACCTTCTGAAGTAGTCCATCATGCTATCAGACAATTCTTACTGTCAGGAAGTTCTTCCTAAGGCTAAGTTGGACAAGAGGCCTTTTAGCACTACAAAATTATACTGTAGTCCTGTTATTTTACTTTAGCTGCTATGGTTCTATCCTATGGAGTGCAGGGGCTTGTAGTCTGATGAAGCACTTGAGTGCTATGACAGAGAATTCATGACAGAGCTGTGCAGCCAGTAACCAGAAACTAAGCAATTCAAGTTTAATTTCCATGCCAAGTAAACAGTGTGCATCTGTTAACCTCTACCTGATATCTAGCTGTCAAAAGTGTAGGGCTGCTTGAGCATCAGAATTGCAAAGCCTTGGGCCATTACTAAAGGGATTAGATACTGTGTATTTCTCTGTCTACATAAATGTTTCCTGCTTTGTGTCTTCAGAAGGTGGAGCAGATGATCAGTCATGCTGGTGGCAACTTAGATTTCAGAATTGTATGTCTGTCAACCATTGCTGTACAGATGGGAAGATTCATATTTTCCAACTGTCCTGATTTTGCAGGGACAGTCCTAATTAATCCTTGGTCTTCTCACTTTTCCTGCTGCTTTTAAAATGCCTCACTTTCTCTCCCCACACTCTCCCCACTTTGTCCTCAGTTTACTTCAATTACTGCAGAGTGATTCAAAATGCTTAAGTAGTTTACACTAAACTAAGGAGATTATCAGACATGGCAAATATGGCATGATAATGCCAAAAGAATGAGAAAGGGCGCTCATATTGCATGACGGCATGCTTGGTGCTATGCAGTTCTTAATAATGCATTCATTTTTATTGATGGTCCAAAGCCATCAATCCATCTGTTGTCTCATTTTTTGTCATGGAATTGTCAGCATCTGAAACCGCATCCTGTTCTGCTCTCATGAATACAGCATCAATGGGTGGTCCCCGCCAGAACACTTCGGGTGAGAACATGAAAACTAGGCACAGAATGATCTTTTTATGAATGTCCCTGTGCTGCTTGCCAATTTTAAAGTGTGTTTCAGTGCTTGTGTATTTGTTTTGTTTTAAAATTTAGCTGTTTTTAGACTTTTAAGTGTGCTCACGTCTTCTTGCAAGAACTGTCGAGACCATGCAACCCAGTGAACATAAAAGTAAACAGCACTAGCGTTCATGCTCTGATAATGCTGGGACTCCTCCTTCTCATTATTATAGCAACGTGTGATAAAAAGTGTTATTGTGCCGGGACACTCACACTTTAAAATATAGTGGGACAGGAATACGTTTAGAGGCTTGTCTAATAATCTCCTAACTCAACTCAACTAACTCAGCAGGTAAGAGAGGAGAGGAGGGGCAGTATCTTGTCCTTCCCAGTAGGCTCAGGCAAAAGCTACAGCATCTTGTAGCTTATCTGTTCATCCTCATTTCTAACTTTTGCCATCTTGAACCCACTTTGATGCTGCCTAGCCACACATGTCCCTGTTTTCAACTGTGAAATGTTGGAGAGTATGGAAGACCAGTGGTAGGAATCACACACATTCCTCCACCAGATGTTGTTGGGCTGTAACGCCCAACAGCCTTAAGCAGCATAGCCAATGGTGAGGGATTCTGGAAGATGTAGTCCAACCACATCTCAACGACTGTATGATTCCCATCCCTAACATACTCAATATAACAGAGAAGCTGGATGTCCTTGAAATATGTTGAGTTACACCTCCAAGAAGTATCCAGCTAGCACTGGTAGAGGGCTTCTGGGAGTTGTAGTTCAACATATCTGGAGGACAAACTGCAATAGAATAATAGCTCAGGTTTTCTGGTATGAAGACAATCTGATGCTTTCTCCTTTGCCCATACCTGCAGCAGTCACCACATCCTTTGCCATGTATTCTTGGTAGGCACTTAGTCCTGCTATTTCTCTTTGCTTCTGTCTGTGGGGGGAAAAGCATCCATTTCAGTAATTGCTCCCACATTCCTGCAGTAGGAAATAGCTTTAAACTACTGGTTCATTTGCCACAGCACTGTAAACTGTAGGAAATCACATGGCACGTGAGAACCATGCAGCCAGTAGATGTGGGAAACAACTTACCTTAGGTCATAAATCCCTCATTATACCCCACTTCCAGTTTTAGAAGACTGTTGCTTTCCATGCTGTGTGGTTTACGGTGAACTCGCCATGGGTCAGCATAAGAGGGGCGCTCCAAAAAAGTGAAACAACATCTCAAGCTTGGCCAAACTGATCACCAACAATGGTCTGCCCTGGCCTCACATTGGGAGGCATGGAGACACACTATCCACAATGCTGCAGCCTTATTTGAGAACTCACACCAAACAAGTCTTGAAGAGAAACGACAATGCAGAAAGAATCACAACCCAGAAACATCACCCAAGGAGACCTTCTACTGTGCTTTCTGAAACCGGACTTGTTTATCTCGGATTGGCCTTTTTAGTCATCAGCACACTTGCAGAAAGCGTGGGATGAGTCCTTCCCGAATCTTTGTTTGCGAAGAAAAGCCAGAGAGAGGGTGACAGCCACTATATCATGGGCATTCAATATCAAGAAATGTATTGAGCACACTCTTACCTTCATAGATCATAGAATCTTGAAGGTATAGGAGCATGCACCAGTTTTCAATATGGTAAACCTACTCAAAAGTAACCTTGTTGCCATATGCATTCAATTCAACTCTATCCTATGGTTTTCTTGGCAAGATTTGTTCAGAGGGGGGTAGCTATCACCTTTCTCTGAGGCTGAGAGAGTGTGACTTGCCGAAGGTCACCCAGTGGGTTTCCATGGCTGAGCAGAAATTCAGCCTCTGGCCTTCTGGAGTCTTGAGATTTTATCAGACCAGGCAAATATGGCATGAATAAGGATGGCTAATGATCGTGCATACCAGATGATGTTGTTCTTTCGTGATCATGTAATGTAAATGAGGCATATGTTTTTATTGATGGGCCAAGCTGTCCATAGGTCTCCCATTCTGCTTTGTTGCTGGCATTGCCGGCGTTCAAATCTGAAGCCATTATACTCACCTGAATGCAGCATCAATGGGCAAACACTTCCAGTTGAGATCAGGACATCCAGTCTCATTTTATAATCCCCACCACCACTGTGTACTTGGGACTTTATAAGTGTGTTTTTGTGCTTGTGTGAACTTTTTGTGTCTTTATTTTACTTGGATTTTTTAATTTCCTATGCTAGCATCTTGCAAGAATCGGCGCGATCTCAATCCCAGAAGTAAACAGAGCTCTGTTTATGTTCCGTTATTGCCAAGGAAGCCTCATTGACAATGGCAAAGGTACGGGGAGCTCTTTTGCTGGCATAAAAACACCACAATTTATGCCAGCAAAAGAACATCAATGGGGGGGGGGCGTCTGATAAAGTCCCTAGTCCAACACTCCAAAGCCACTACACCTCACTGTCTCAAATCTAACCTTTTTAAAGCTATACAAGAATAGCAAAACCTTCCACCTCTACTGCTTACCTCTAGCTCAGTGCCAATTCTGTGTTATTACTTGTTTTCCTTCCCAAGTCCATCCATTATTATTCCTTTCTTTAAAAGAAAACCTACTTTCCAGTTTGACATCTGTCCCCTGGGATTGCCAGAGGTTGGACTTGACTACAGTGGGTCAGTTCAGGAAGACCAAAGGACAATATATTCCTGCCAAAATACTCCAGCCCAAGTTGGACTGACAAATGAACCTATTCATTCATGTTTAGGAGTCCAGGATCTCTTTTTGGTTTCACTCCCTGGGTGAGCATGTATAAAACCCCCTCAAGCTATAAGAGGTGATCATGTCCACAACCGGGACCCATATCACGAATGTTCTGGAGATTTCTTTTGCAGACATTCATGGGAGGCTGGTAAGAGTTTTATTTTTGCCTCTAGAGTGAAATGATCGGGAAGATTCTTTCCTTATTTGGACCCCAAAATATTCATATTTATATTCTTATCCTTTATCTTTCCAGTAAGAGCAGCTACAGTGCAGTAGTTAAGTGTGTGGGAGATTCAGGTTCATATCCCCATTCATCTATGGTGTTCCTCACATGGTTCTTGAATCAGTTGTGTTCACTCACTCAAACCTATCTCACAGGGTTGTTGGAGTAGCATGGGAGAGGTTTATTTCATTTGCAACCTACATATATAGAACTTTGAGGTTCCTGAATGTGTTATCTGCCTCACAGCAGCTACAATTACAGTGACTTGTAATTTTTAGTTGAAAAGGGAATTGAAAATTGGATAAAATTGTATCATGAGACAAAATAAGTTTTGTGAGAGATTTAGCCTTCTGTGTCAGAGAGCTCTGGTGCCACAACAAACTACAAATCCCAGGATTCCATAGGGTGGGGCCATGATAGTTAAAGTGGTGTCAAACTGCATTATTTCTACAGTATGGCAGCAACCATAGTGAGATGACTGCCTTGGGCAAGAGATTAGGGAAGCCATCAAAATACAGTAAATTGTTGGTTATTTGACTTGAATGTTTATTGCCAGGGAGCGGCAGCTGTGGGATTTTCTGATGTCATGTACAAAAAATAATTTGGTAGTTTGGGATACTCCTATAAGCCTTGATTTACATGACTGGGCAATATTTGCTGTTTCACCTCAGGGAGAAAAATGTTTTGGAACAATTCTGTAGCCGCCCCAATTGTTTTGACAGAGGGGCGGGATATAAATAAATTTTATTATTATTATTAAAAGATAAGATATCTGCTCATATAAAGTATTTACTTCAGCATAGGACTGAACTGATGCTTGCAAATATCAAAGACGAGACATTTTGAGTACAGTACTGGGGAGTAAATGTTGATGTTGTATCAGTGTTGTATTCAGAAAGGGAATGGTACCTTCCACCAGAGACAGAGAGAAAACACATCTCATAGCAATGTTATATCATGAGGTGGTGGTGGTGTTTGAGGCCATTTGGGGAATTAAAGATGGCAGCCAGCAATGGAGCAGGGGGGTGATATTGGGGGAATGCCAATAAGCTTTGGTTCAAAACCTCAAAATTCAGTTGCAAATAGTAATAATAATATATTTTTTTAATCAAGTGACAAAGAAGGTGTACTTCTTGCCCATCTTGGTTCAAAACCTCAACATTCAGTTGCAAATAATATTTTTTTTAATCCAGTGACAAAGAAGGTGTACTATTATTTTTGCTTATCTTAAATATGATTGATTATCAGTTAAACAACTAAAGCTAATTAATAGAGTAAGGTTTCTTTAATTGGCATACAAATACAGCGTATAGGTTTACAGCCCAATTATATTCAAGTTTCTTCTGATGCAAGACTTGCTGTGTTCAACCAAGCTTGCACACAGGTAAGAGTGTACAAAGTTGCTGCCTAAACATATTCAAAGTGACTTTTACAATGTGAAGCCAGAATAATTTATTAATTATTCTTAGGATTCGAACAGAGTTTATCATATAAGAAGCAACAAAGAGGTTGGGAATAATGAGAACACACCTCCCTCTGCTCACAGACTTATTGGCGTTGGGTGAGTATATCCCAAAGCATTTTTAATGAGTGTTTTTTCCTCCAAGACTTTGAAAAATTAAGTTTTGGGATACAATTTACAAAATTCTCCAGCCAGCACTGTCACTCTTGAAAGCTCTGGTTTTTATTTTTTTATTTGAACTGTGAGGAAACACATGGAAGGAAGACTACCCAAGTCATGGAAAGCACATGATAAAAGCTGTAGCTGAATACCATTGCCTCTAAATGAAGATTTAGCTTAAGGTATTGTTGAATTCCAACTCCATCAGCCTTTTCCTGCATGGGCAGGGATGGTGGGAGGTGTAGTTAAGTAGCATCTGGTGGGGCAAGATGCTACACTCCTGGGGTGCTTTCACATTACAGTACACTAATATCGCTCTATGAATCCACCTGAACTGCCATGGCTGCATCCTATCCTATGGTATCTTGGAGTTTATAGTTTGGTGAGGCACTAAAGCTCTCTGTGCTGGGCTGAGAAGTCTGAACACCCCTCCTTAGCTGCAAATCCCAGAAAAATGGCAGTTACAGTTGTACATAGTGCTATATTTGTGTAATGTGGAAAGGGCCCTTGGTCTAAGTGTATCAGTATTGTGTAAGTGTGATGCCTCCCAGGTTCAAATCCCAGACACGTCCTGCCTAAGGAACCAGTTTGTGAAGTCTCCATCTGCCCAAAGCCTGAGTTTCATGAGTTGACCTTGTTGATGACACAGGGTGATGATGTCATGAAGCAGGGGTTGATGATGTAACAGGATGTAACTATTCTGGAAAGTAAAAGGTGTGACATACAGGCAGTCAAGAATATGGACCCATGATTAAATGAATGGAGCTAATGATGTCTGCAAAATGTGACAGGAGAGATTGGGGGTTTTCCTATCGTGGGGAGAACATATTAATATCTCATGAATGATGAATGAGATCCTCTTTTGCCACTGCCTCCCCATCTCATTGTGCTTCTTGTCCATCAAGTTAACAACCATGTGGTGGGACCAACCTATTATTCTATGCACTTATTTATATACTTATTGGTACTGTATGTGCATATTAGCTAACACACATTGGCAACTGCTTAATGCAGTGTAGATGTGTAAATTGCTATTGCTTAAAAACAATTTGTAAGCCACTCTGATAGCCTTGTGGCTGGAGAGTGTGGTATAAATAAATTTAAAAAAATAAAAAATATTCTATATGAATTCCCCAACAGGGACAATATGTACCAACTAGTTTAGCATACTGAGCATCACTCATCCTCAAGGCTGGCATCATATACAGTATTTTCCTGGCTAGGTGCAATGAACAATACCAGATGGCTGGATCTAGTTACTGATTTCCCCACAATTACATCAGTCTAGGAGTGGAAGGAGATCATTTTGACATGCCACCTGCTGTAGTTGGTCCAATAGACAATAAAGTCAGGAAACAACTATAACAGTTTTGTGCATATGGGATCACACATTCTTATGGTAGTCATTTAAGGTATGCTGTTACAGTAGTTTAAGGAAAAGTGTGTGGGGGGAAGGGGAATCCCTCTTCTTAACCTAGATACTTGGAGGAGATACTTCCTCGCCACAGATGAGCAGACAAGTGGCTATTTCCAAGCCTATAACCAGTTCTCATATATCAATGATGTCCTCAATGACCTTACCTGGTGATGGTGGCAGGAGCCATCAGCAGTGGTATGCCATTTAGAACCAGGCAGCCCTGATGGCATTCTGGGGACTGCCTTTTAAATTCTCACAGTGTACTGGAGTGATGCTATGTCAGGGAAAATGTGGCAAATTAAAATGGTGACCTGGCATGGGCACAAAAAGTGGAGCCCAAGGTAGGAGTAGTTCCATGAGAACCAGCATGGTGTAATGGTTTAAGTGTTGGACTAGGAGTCTGCGGGCTTTTGTAGACAATGAAAATACTCATCATAGAATTCAAGGAGAATTCCTTTGTCCCAACAGGGTCCCGCGGTGATCTGCCTTATTCAGAAGGAGGAGACAAAAAACTGCATTTACTGTGCAGGAAAAACCTCTATGGCTTTTCCCAATTTTTTAAAAAATAATGCAAGGATTAGCGCCAGTTAGAACAACCTATTTGATTTGCTGTGCATTCTTGGAGAGGGTGGGACTAGAGATTGGATTGGTCAGATGTGTGTAGGGGTGGCCTTTCCAGCAAGACAGTGCCCGGAACCACTCTATTGGAATTTTGCATTAGCGATCATGCACTTTTTTCCTCTGCCAAGGCACCCAAATAATTTTTAAAGCAGAAGGTTGCACTTGTACTCCTTTGCTTAAATATTAAAAAGAATACCTTGCATTGTTGGCGGCATATAACATGCTAATTTATGGCCACCATCTTGATTCGTGGGCGTGTGAACTTCAAATGCAGATAGTTTCTTAGCGTATCGTTTTTGCTAAAAGACCATGGAGACAAAAGAACACGACTTCAAATTTGCAATAATGTGCAGGCATGAGCATTATATCCTGTTGTCTAGACTAGCCCTGGGAGACCAGGGTTCAAATCCCTGATCAGCCGTGGAAACCCACTAGGTGACCTTGAGCAATTCATACTCTCTCAGCCTCAGAGGAAGGCAAGGGCAACTCCACTTTGAACAAATCTTGCCAAGCAACCGCTGTGGTCACCTTAGGGTCACCATAAGTTGAGAATGACACAAAGGCATACAACAACAAGGTATGAGTCAGCAGTCAGCAGTGCAGAAACCTTAGCGGCTGTGTGAGGATACTTGACCTCAGGCTGAAGCTCATTCATTCCACTAATGTTTTTCTAACTTTAGCATTTCAGGTGTTATCTTTGGAGCAAGTAGCTGCTACAGGTAGGTTGAATGCACAAAAGTCTAGGTCATTTTTTCTCTCCTCTCCTGCTTTTTAATTGTTTTCCTTGACATTTAGCACCCTGGAATGAAATGGTGAAGTTGTTCATGGCTGACAGGATTTTGCCATTTCAGCTTGCAGGTGGTCATCACATTATTTTAATGCTCTCTTGCACCAAAACGAAGACAAATCCCTGTATGCAGAAATCTAGCATGACAGGGCATAGTTTGGTACAGAACTCTTTTTTCTTATCTGCTTCTTGTTTCTTGCAAGGAGCTTTGTGATTGGCAGAACTTTAAATATAGCATTTGTCTACCTGGTGCTAGAAGTGGAACATATAGGGATGCAAAGATCTGTTTATTTGTGGGCCATGTCATTTCAATGTGTCTTCATCCATATGTCTGTGCCAATCCATGCCACATCAGTGTAGGAAAAGCATAAAAATGTGCATCTCTTTGGTGTTGCAGTCAGTTGAAAAATGAAAGCCAGCTGCCATTTTCTTTTTCGATATTGTGAAGCTTCATAGTATATCTATAATATCCATACCTATTATTACCCCTGATTTTTTTTTCTTGCTGCCTCTTCAGACACACTGCTCTACCCTTATGGACCTAAGTATCAAGACAGAAATACCCCAAAAGCAGATGATGGAGCATCTCCTCAAATCTCAGTCTCTGAGTTCTTCTACTTTTATGGCAAGAGATACAAGTCCCTTTATGTAAGTTTTATTCTGATGTTGCCTATGGTTTCATCTTTCCTATGGGTTGCCAGATTGAAAACTGGGTAAGGCTCCTGTACCTTTAATGGCTATGTAGAAGAGGGGAATTTCAGCAGGAGTGATTTGTTACACAACCAAGTAACAAGCAACATATGCTGAAGTTGCCCCATTTATACAACCATTAAAGGGACAGGAACCCTCTCCAGTTTTACTGGCAACCCTAACCCAAACACAAGTATGACAGATCCCTTTCCCTAGGCTGGCCCCACAGTTCCAACCCTTGGAATCCTGCCATTCACCCTGCCCTTGTTCCCCACTTAATCCCTTCCTGAATTGGGTACTTGGACCATTGAGTGCCCTCTTAAATGTGGACCTGTGGCTGTGTTGCTGTGGTGGGCACTCCTAAATTATAAATGTTTTGCACAAAAATTAAAAAAACCCTGTTCCTGCCAGCTTCCAGGAGCAAGTTATGACTTCCACCTGTCCACCCCATCTTGTCCTAACTGAAAGATTTTTTTAAAGACATGGGAAATGCTTTCTTTTTTAAAACAAACAAACAAACAAACAAACCTCAATGTGACTTTCTTGGTTCGTGTTGAGGAGCCGGTGAGAACCTAGAACAGCAGTAGACAAAGTGCAGCCCCTGAGGCCTCCCAAAGCCCCCAGACTCACCCCAAATATTTTTTATATTTGGGGTATATATTTTTTACCTCAAACCCCACTAACAATGGGTCAAAAGTGCTGCAAAATGCTGTGATTTTGCCACGCCCCCACTAAAAGGCATTTCTGCACCTTTGAAAAAAAGTTTTTTAAAAGGTCAAAAATCATCCAAAACTGAAAGCAGTGTCACATCACTTCTGGTTGCTTTGGGTTTAGAAGAACAGTTGGACATAGGGAGTTTTAGAAGAACAGTTGGGCAAAGGGAGTTCAAATTTCTGGGTATCCCAGCTGTCCACACTATTGCATCAGTTGGGTTTTTCTCCTCTTTATTTTCTTCATTCTGGTCACAATGCTCAGGAAGCTGTAAAACAAAGGGTTTGGGACATTAGTGCTCAATCTGACATAGCCTGGTTGGCTGGATGTAAATCTTTGCTTTGGTTAGTGAAAAATAAGACTGTGTTTAGCCTAGAAAACTATATCAGGTTACAGCTAACGCAGAAGCTGAGAACAGCTTTTACTAGAGCTAGATTTGAGCAACTGAATTCCATGGTAAGAACAGGACAATTTCAAAAAATACCCTACCATGAAAGAACATATATTTGTGGTGCTCCCACTGTAGAGGATATTATACATATTTTGTTTGATTGTTATTATAAAAGCTGCCTACCTAAGAAATCAGTTTATTTCACAAAATGGGGTTCCGTGCCATGGAGACAAGTTTATTTAAACCTTTCTGTAGAGCTTCTTTAATCCTTTTGTTTTAGCTTGTGCCACTTTATATGATATTACATGATATTTTACTCCATTTTGTACTTTATTTTATCCATTATATTTTATCTCTTTTATGTGTTTCTTTACATCCCCAAATTATACGGTTAAATTTTTTAGCTAATTTTACACATGAGTTTTAGATATGATCTAATTTATTTTTGCATGCATTTTGATATTTAGACACTTTGTATTCTACTGTATTCTACTGTTGATATGGTCAGTTGACTAATCAATAAACTTGTTTGTTTGCTTGCTTTGGGTATTCTGATGCAGCCTGTTCGGGGACTGCCCTAGAAGGCCAAAGTGAGGTGGGAAATTGGCCACACTCCCACTCCTGCTGCAGTTCTATCAATTTCTGTCAGAAATCCCTGTGGAGATGTCTAAGGGCTTTTGTCTGCACTGCAGAAATATGGCAACTTGACATCACTTTATCCACCATAGTTCTATCCTATGGAATCCTGGCATTCATAGTTTGGTGAGGCACCAGAGTTCTCTGACAGAAAAGGCTAAATACTTCACAGAACTACAGATACCAAGAGTATGGGGTAGAGGGGGGAAAAAAGAGGGGGAATAAAATGCAGTGGAGATGGAGTCCTTGACCCTTGCCCTTCACACTGCCACACTGTGTTGCAGGTTCTACTTGTGTATACAATTTAGGGGCTTACCTCACTCCAAAGAAAAGCAGCGAGGCAGCAGGCATGTTCCATTTTCCATGCTGCCTTACTGCATGGCATCATTGTTTTTTCATTCTGGTCTCATGAAGGATTGAGCTAAAACCTTGTCTTTTTGTTAACCAGAAAACCCCATTAGCAAAAAGACACAGTTTTAGCTCAGTTCCCCACATTACCAGAACAAAAGAAAGCCAGAAGAGTGGTGATGTCATGCAGTCAGGCAGCAAGGAAGACAGAACATTCCTGCTTCCTTGTCGCTTTTCTTTGGAGTGTGGTAAGCCCCTTAGAATTTAGTCATGGGAACATACTGCCTGCCCTCTCCCAGCTACAACTAATATAATGCATTTGCTGTTTTATGTTGAGTATGCTAAAAATGACAGGGGGATACTGTTCCATCCCTGCAGGTGAACAATAATGGGGTGGTATCATTCAACAAACCCGTCAGCCAGTTCACTCCTGATCCTTTTCCCCTGACTGATGGCCGAGCATTTGTGGCTCCATTTTGGGCTGATGTTGATAACCGCATCAAAGGTGAGGTATACTACAGACAGAGCCAAGACAAGAGGCTGTTGCAGAGGGTCACAGCCGACATCAGCGCCTACTTCCCAAAGGAAAAGTTCATTGCAACTTGGGCCTTTGTGGCCACCTGGGACCGAGTGGCTTTTTATGGATCCTTGTCCTCCAAGGTAGGATTCTTTGAATGATGGACTGCCAACACCACACTAGATAGATAGGCTTCAAATATTAGAAATATGTCGATCTCCCTGGACAGCTGCAAATATGACAGTGCTGACTATTCCCAATTAAAGACAACCAGAACACAAGTAGTTATAACATGTTTTAAAAAGAAAAAAAAAACCTTAAAAGAGAAGCCATAGGGGGACAGAAGTTGAGCATCCCCCATATATGTTGGGAATTAACGCACCAACATGGACTTGGGGAGGGGCAACATTTTCTCCCTCATGTACTAAAATAATTTAGCTGGCTTAAGGTACTAGGTACCTTGATTTTGGGGTCGTGAAGAAGATTTGGGTCTATTTCTCACAATAACAATATTTCAATAAACTAAAATCATATAATCATAGGACTTTTTCAGATGGGGCCAAATGCCCTGTTCCTGCCCCGACACTTCCATTCCCGTTCCTGCCGTGGAATAAGGTAAAAACATTCACACACTTACCTTGATTCTGTGGCAGAGACTTTCTTTATCCACCGTAGTTTATCCACCCTTCCTTCACTCTCTGGGAGTAAATGCAGCCGTCATAAGGCTACATTTACGACCCGAAAAGCAAATCCCGCACATTCTCGCAAGAGAACGATGAGCACAAAAAAAAAGATAAAACCCCCCAAAAGTAACCCAGAAAGGTGGGGGAAGGGTACCACTTACCTGGATGTCCCCATCCGTGCCTGGAAGTGTTCAGAATGGACCTCTCCCTCACAGCTGTCATCATGGGAGAGGAACAGGGCACCTTTCAGACCACCCTGATTCTGTGACAGAAACGGAATGGCTGGTCTACTAATGATGTTTCCCCATGATTAGAATATCATGGGAGAAACTGGAATGAGGACGGGAGCAGTATGGAAAGAGGTTGACGTAATATGAAAGGAAGACTTTTTCTCAATCCTGTTCTGTGCCTCCCACAGAATAAATAGCCCATCTGAAAAAGTCCACAGAGCTGGAAGAGACCACAAGAGCCATCTAGTCCAACACCCTTCCATGAAATCCTGGGATTTGTAGTTTTGTGAGGTTTTTTATATTCTCTGCCAGAAACTAGGAGTGCTTTCACCAAACTACAAATTCTAGGATTCTGTAGGATGCGGTCATGGCAGTTAAAGTGGCCTCAAAGTGCTATCATTGTGCAGTTGTGAAATCGGCCTCACTTTGTGCTTCATCCCCATAAATATCTTCTCCCAGGCTTACTCTGCTCCAATATTAAGGCAAAAGAACCATGTTAGCCAAACACAGCCTGCAATAAGCCGAGAAAGGCAAAAGAAGAAATGTGAGAGAAAGGGGCACAGGAGGAAAGGAGGGTTGTGGAGTACTGTCTTCAGGAGCCATAAATAAAGACAACAACTGAGTTCTGTTCCACCGTTCTGTGCTTACTTGTGTTTCCCTGCAACTTGGCCTGCATTTAATATGCCACAAATGTCACAATAAATCTTGATTAAAGGCCTTCTTAAGAACTTAAAGCTCTTAGGACACTGTGACCAGATTACTGAGTAGCTCTAACCAGTTCTACTTGCCAAGAAAATCCAGGGAGCCATCAGGAGAGCATTGTTTTCTTTCTGCTCCAGTTCACTGCAGTGTAAAAGGGAAATGAAATTCATTGTAGCCAAAAAGACTGATTATATCTACTCCCACTATGCAGAGCTTGAACAAGTTACTTTTTGGGAACTTCCTTTAGAATTCCTCCAAGCAACATAGCCTTTGGTATTTACGTTGTATCTGTATGCATTCCTCACTCCCCTCTACAGCTACAGCTACAGATCAATTGATTGAATTAGTCTACTGACCATTTCAAACAATGGTTGTTGTTAACTGCCCTCAAGTCAACTTCAGCTCATGGCAATCCCATAAATGAGACATCTCCAAGACCCCCTGTCCTTAACCTTTCTGCTCAGATCTTGCAGACTCAGGGCTGTGGCCTTCTTGATTGAGTCTGTCCATCTAATGTGAGGCCTTCCTCACTTTCTACTACCCTCCACCTTTCCTAGCCTTATTGTCTTTTCAAATGAGTCATGCCTTCTCATGATATGGTCAAAATATGACAGTCTCATCTTAGTCATCTTGGCTTCCAGGGAGATCTCAGGCTTGATTTGTTCTAGGACCCATGTATTGGTCTTTTGGGCAGTCCACGGTATCCATTGCACTCTTCTCCAGTATCACATCTCAAATGAGTTTATTTTCTTTCTATCAGCTTTCTTCACTGTCCAGTGAATTACAATTACAAATAATAAAACAATGCAGTTATAAATTCTACAGTACAGTTACAATGAAAATATTGTCACATTATGTTAAGGTCACATTGAACTAAACTAAAAGTATCCCATTTGGTAAACTAAACACTATTCCTTCTTTACATTTCTTTAAGAATTAAGCTATTTCTGCTTTCTAAAATGGTATTTTAAAAGAATCTATTTATTTTAAAATAACTTATTGCTTTGGAACCCTAGCTGTAACTAATTATATTTTAAAAGGAACTTGGCAAGCTCAGCATATATCTATGACTCTCTCCTCCACTAGCTGTGTACACTGTTGTGTCATGGTAGTGTGCCTTTGAGTTGTTTCTGACTTATGGCAAACCTAATGTGAACCTATCATGGAATTTTCTTGGCAAGAATTCTTCACAGAGGGTTTGCCATTGCCATTGGATTACTATTCCCTAGCATTTGCTACCTGAGGCAGTTGCCTTAAAGGAGGGTCAGCCTCAAAGAAGAGGCATTTAGGTAGAGAGGGGTTCAAAGGATTTGGGATGTGACCAGTCATTACACACTTCTAATAGGGAACTAGATATTAGTGGATAGTAAAGTGAATATTAATTCACTTATCATGTGTTACCTGTTCTGTATAGGTGAACACATTCCAGGCTGTTTTAACCTCCAATGGTGAACTGTCTTTTGTTATACTGAACTACCAGGACATCCAGTGGATATCAGGGCAGGCAAGTGGTGGAGATGCTCACACTGGCTTGGAGGGTACACCTGCTCAGGTAGGTTCTACCGAAAGATATACATCATAGATGCTGCTATTCTCTCAATTTCATATGTGACTGGATGTGTCCCTTCCTATGCTGTGGCTAACCACAAGTTCTGGATTAGATACAGGATTATGTTACTTGGGCTATGGGATAGAAGCAGGTAGGGAAGGTGACTACAGAGGTCTCCTACCTTTATGAAAACCAAAAGGTTTGGTGATTAAACAGTTATCTCCAAAATGTGATTAAAGTATTTGCATTAATCAATAAGCTTGTTACTTTATCATTAGGTGCAGGAAGGCAACTAGTTCAGCTGGCAGATATTTGGGAGCAGCAATGGCATCTCCTTGGCTATTTCTATTAGACCGCCCTGGCTGTTGATATATTTTGGAGAATGGACGTCTACCTCCTAATGGCCAGTCCTGCACCCCTGAAACTAGTCAGCTCCCCTTAGATATGGGAGGAGGATGCTACTCTGTTTCCAATGTCAAAATAAAAGCTAACTATAATTTCTGTAGGCTTGGGCTGATGTTACTTGGGCTATGGTGATAGAAGCAAGTAGAAGCATGTGAAATGGGGTGCTATCTATGAAGACAATTGGTCTTGAACTGGTGGCTCACAACTAGCAATGGGGATCACAATAGCAGAGTGCTACCACCATTAAAATGTACGGTTTAAAAAAGAAGGGAGTCCCTGTAAGAGCTTCTACCTATCCCTCCGCTGCCCCCGACTATGAGGTTTTCCACTAATATTCTTTATGTAACATTCTCCAAAGCTCAAGTGTATAATACAAAAACAAGTATCAAATAGACATTGAGTACAGCATCAAAGATTATTTTATACATCTAAATCACATCTGTCACTCTCTCACACTTATATCCTAACTAACCCTGACACTGACTCTAACTCATCTCTGTCCCTGCCTTAGAGGTTCAGAAAATTTTACCAGGGGACTGTTTCTTGCTTCCTGCATTTCCTCCTTGTGGTAGTTGCTTTGCTTTGCCTAGTGGTAGGATTGGACCTGTGGGGAGATTTTTCATAGACTCATGGAATTATACAGTGACACCTGTAAAGGACTGAAAGGGCCATCTAGTCTAGCCCCCTTCTGTGCCACCCAATCTCTGTTTAAACACCTCCAAAGAAGGTAGTCTATTCTATTGTCAAATAGGTCCTATATTTTTGTGCTTCCTGTTATTAGATTAATTGCCTGTGCCATTTCAGAGCAGCTCATTGTATGTTACCTGGTTGCGAGAAAAGAAGTGCTGCCGAGTAGGTGATGTGTTCTGGGGAGGGGGAGGAAAATCCTGATGCTTAGGTCATGGTTCTTTTCTCTCTTTCTCTCCCTCCCACCCTCCCCTGCCCCTTACCTCAGGCTGGATTTAACAGTGGAGATGCCCACAACTACTTCAACATCCCTGGGTCATGGACTCCAAACATCATTAACATCAGCTCAATGAGTAACATCATGGACCCTGGTCGGTGGGTTTTTGAAGTCGATGTCTTTGCAGTGCCCAATGGCTGCGTGTACAGAGGTATGTTGAATGCTCCTCAGTGAGATTATAGGAAGAACCGTGAAGGATCCAGCTACAAATCCATCTGGCCATGTACTTTGCTTCTGGGAGTGGATAGCCAAATCCTTTGGGAATCTCAGAATCTAGGCCTGAAGGCAACAGCTATTTCCTTTTATTTATACCCAGCATTTGTTCTTCATAGAATCATAGAATTGTAGAGTTGGAAGAGACCTGAGGACCATTCAGTTGAGCTTCTGAACATAGAACATCCACTGTTTATCATAGCTAGTTGTTGTTGAATTGACCTACCCTCGATGAAGTTTTTCTAATTCAGTGGTTACTCAACCATGGGTCCTCTAGATGTTTTTTAAAAATATTTTTATTACATAAAAAGAAGAATAAATTTAAAAATTATAGGTACAGTCTTTTTCTTTCCCCATTTTCTTACATTTTCTATCTCTCAATCATAGCATTTTTGATTCTAGTTATCGTATCTTATTAAATTGACTTCCTTATGTTAATCCATAAAACAAACCATAAATTCTTAAACTTTAAATCACATGATCTTCTGAGAGAACTCACATGTCCCACCAGTTTGCTCCACCATTTATAATTCATTTTATCATCAAGACTTTAATTGAAGCTGTCTCTGCTGTAATCTGACTCTCTAGTCATGTTAACTAATATTAGTACTCAAAGGATATTTCTTGGATGTCCCAGTTTTCTTTACAATAATTAAATACTGATGACCAATCTTTTTCTAATTGATTTGAAGAGTTTGCCCTAATCTTGTTTGTTAAATTGTCCAGCTCAATCTTAGTGACTAATTTCAATAGCCAGTTGTTTATAGTTGGAATTTCATTAGATTTCCATTTTTGTGCCAGGATCAATCTTGCAACTGAGACCATATAAAGCAAACTTTTCCAGTGTCAGTTTTCACCTCTCCAGCACCCGCCCCCCCGTATGCTGGCCATATTAAGGAGATACAGTTCTGGCTTCATATGGAATTGTATTTGAAGTATAGTTGAAATCATTGGTCCTCTAGATGTTTTGAACTTCAATTTCCAGATACTCCAGCCAGCATGGCCGGTGGTCGAGGATTTCTGGAAACTGAAGTTCAAAACACCTTTAAGATGAATCTTTGGACTAATTTGCCCAAATGACAGAAAGTAGCAGACTTACCCTATTTATATTTTTGGTTCATAAGTTGCTTTCAAGGCTTTCCAGCAGAAAAACAGCCCACAAATATTAATGTCAATAAAAATAAATAAAATGTGAAGACAAAGTCTGAACCTCAAAGGTGAAAGTTATGCTTTGTATCCAAGGAGTCCCATGTTCAATGCATGACAGTTGCAGTTAACTGGTGAGGTAGGAGGTGATAGAAAATGGCCCTGTCTGACTGAGGGCTTGTCTATGTGAGGAGGGAAATGTGGATTGATGTGCACTAACGCCAATTCACAGCAGCTTTTACTTGTCTTAATGGTTTTTTTGCAAGATCGGAGGCATGCAAAGCTATCCGCTTTCTCTGTTCAAATGGGCATGCCTGCAAATCAAGATGGCAGACACAAGTGAATTACTCATGTTTTATTGTCACCAGTTGCAGCCACCAAACAGTTTTTTTTTAAAAAAGCTTATCTAAGGTGCAAAAGTGCAATATTCCACCTAAATAAATAAAGAAGAAAAGCCCATTTCATCATCTCAGTGGATGACTGCTACAGCAAAAATCCAACATGGTGGTTCTGGGCACTTGCCTTGTTAGCTAGCTCTGCCCCCTGCGCATATCAGACCAATCAGCTTTCCACTTCTGCTTTTATCAGGAATGCACATCAAAGTGAATTAGTTGTCCCAACAAGTGGCAATGCGTGTTCCCCACAGAGCTTTTTAAAAAAATATGAGAAAAACTACAAAGGCTTTTCCTGCAGAGGTTTTGGTGGTTTTGGCCCCACTCCTTTGGAATACGGCGGATTGATGCTGGATACAATTTAGACAAATTGTATTCCCCTCAAATTCTATGAGGAGTATTTTTGCCATTTAGACAACCCCTGAGAGTCTGGAGAGGCATTGTCAAACAGAACGGAAAATACTGGGTAATATGGGCCAGTGATGAGGTATCTGCATATCTAGTGTGACCACTTATACATTGCCTCCAAAACAGGGACTGCATCACTGTGAAGAAAACAAAAATGGGAACAGATATTGCATAATTTTTCCCCATGCTAATTTATGGGTTTGGGTGAAAAATTCAGAGGTTAGAAGCAAGTATTTACAACTAATGACGTCATTGTAATTAGCTCCTTTTCCCAGTAGTGAAAGTATGGCTACCTTTAATTATGATGACAGCTGAACATTGGAGAACTTCACTCTTTGGGAGGAGGGTGTTAACTTTAACTTTTTAATTACTTTTATAGCTAGTGAGTCTTCACTAAATAGTAGAGAAGGAACACAGATTTTCCCAAATGCTGACTCATGGTGCACCTTATGCTTCTACCTTGTGCTCTCTTGTGAATGTTAAGGTGATGATGAAGTAGACAGAAAAAGAGCATATTTTGTGCCACAGGTCAGCAGCTTTCAGTATCCAGTTATTATTATTTAACAACAAAGTAATTACAATTAATTAGCTAAAAGTAACCATTAGTAACTCTTGATTACTTTTAAGAAATGGGAAGTACGAGAGATCTCTCCCCATATCCATGGGGTTTTGGTTCCCAGACTTACCAAAGATACTAGTATAATAGCAAACACTATTAAAATAAAGAACTTCCAGTACATAGAGTTGCGCTGGAGGACCTAGTGATTCCTAGAGAGGACACCTCTCTAGGCATTTTCCAGCATGACTTTATGGTATGTGTCCCTATTTTTTCAGCCACAAATAACTGAAACCACGGATATAGGTTCCACAGATACAGGGGGAGGGGGGGTTGACCTGTAATGAGTTGCTTATTAAAAAATGCAACTCTAATAGCAGCTAACTAATTTGAGTAGGAGGATTATTAGTATAACTGTAATTCTTTATATAACTATCCATGCTCTACAAAATTTGTTAAGAATTAGCATATTTTAATATAAATACAGTCTGTCTCTTCATAGCCGACTGTACTCTGATAGTCCTTCAAATAGAGGACTGTTCTCCATTAATTAGATTACATGGACACTCCAGTCATATCCATCTTGCTGCCATTCAGTTGTCACGGATCTCTTGCGCTATAACTAAGAATGTTGGGTATTTTTACAGATGGGGTTTAACATAGCTCTTTTCTTTAACTGGTTGGGGAAATGCCTTTGGCCAAAAATGGTCATTCTTCAAGCAATGTGGTCCAACATCTGTGGTCACTCCAGAGATTATCAGATGCAGCAAAAACCATGTCAGAAGATTGCTAGAACAGGAAGGGGTGACATTATCAGATTATGATGTTCTTCAACATCCCGGGGGGTGTAGGGCAGGTGTGAGTAAGGTGTCCCTTTTTGTTAGCAGCTTGTCTCCGTCAATGAATATGGGAAGTCTCATCTGCAGCAGTGCTAAGCCCTGGTGGCACAGTGGTTAAATGCCAGTACTGCAAGTCACCACGTTGCAAGTTCGATTCCAGAGGGCTCCAAGGTTCACTCAGCCTTCCATCCTTTCGTAGGTCGGTAAAATGAATACCCAGCTTGTGGGGGCAATTAGCTAACACACATTGGAAACTGCTTAATGCAGTGTAGATGTGTAAATTGCTATTGCTTAAAATAATTTGTAAGCCACTCTGATAGCCTTGTGGCTGAAGAGCGGGGTATAAATAAATAAATAAAATAAGCCCCAGAAACAGCTGAAGGATGTGGGTGCCTGGTAATGTCACCCTTTCTGTTCTTCTAGATCTTCTGACACGGTTGGGAATGTGTTTTTTTGGTGTGTTTCCCCACGTCCGATAATTTCCTTTGTGTGCTTATCTGATTTGTGTTCTTTCTTCCTAGCTAACTTCCTACCAGCCAGTGCCATCTTCTGGAATGGATCAGCCTGTGAGAAAAAGTGCCAGTGCATGTCAACTGGTCATGGGGTGACATGCCAAGCCAAGAGTTGTGCTGAAGATGAGGTTTGCCAGTCATCTTCCTGGTATCACGTGTGCCAGCCTTTCCATCGGTAGGCATGGGGAAGAAGTTCATTCAGTCCACATTTTAAACAGGACTTACTTCATTTCATACTTTTTGGAACCAATGTGCAAACCAAAAAAATCAGCTGCCCACTGAAATTCACCCCTCTGCATTTTGTGATGCAGTTGTCATGTCAAAATAATATATAAAAAAGTGCATGTATCGGGAGAAAATGCGCATAAATACATATATTGGTGAAAATGACATTTAAAGTGCATTGGATGAGGAAAACTGCTTGCAAAAATTGATATTATACAAAAAATGGAGACATTAGAAGAAATGCAAAGAAACGTACATATACATATACATGCAAACTTTTTTTTTTTAAAAGGAAACCAAAGTTACAATTAGAAAAAGAAAAGCCAAAATTGACATATTTGTCCATTCTTATCCATAGGGCATCCTGCCAAGTCCTGGGTGGACAGCATTATATTACCTTTGATGGTCAACTGTACCATTTTCAGGGCAACTGCACTTATGTGCTCTCTCAGATGTGTGCATCCTCACACAACCACAGCTTGGAGTATTATCGTGTGGAAGGAGAGATGTTAGGAAGTGGCCCAGATGCACCATACATAAAGCACTTGCATATGGCAGTGTATGGACTGGACATTGTTATACTCACAAATTCCACTGGACTGATCCTGGTGAGTCACTGGAATTTAATATCCCAGATTTAGCCTATGGATAAACTTCTGTCTTTCAGATTCTCTCCTCTGTCCTTCCCTTCCTACTAGTCTTTCTTCACATCTATCTATCTATTTATCCATCCATCAGTCCATCAATCCATCCATCATCTATCTTTCATGTGTATATTTTGACACTGAACGTACTCCTGCCAATTTTTCAAGTTGAATTAATATTTATGGCATGGAAATAACAGTAACTTTCAGATCTCTTAGACAGCTGCCTTATACCAGCTCAGGCTATTTCTCCATAACAAGTCTGAGGTTTGGTTTTTGTCTGGTTTTTGTTTTGTTTTTTGACAGGGCTGCCACCCCACAAAAGCTAACACCAAAGAAAATCTTCTAGCTTTTGAGGTGCTACAAGATCCACTGTGGGTTTTGCTGCAACAGGCTAAGAGAGCTATCCATATTGTCAGTCTTGAGAAGCAGCAGCCCTACAGGATACCAGCAGGGGTCTTTCTTTCATCTCTTCCTTTCTGATCCTTTTTTTAAAAAATAAATATTTTTATTCATCAGACAATACCAAATAACAAAGGGAATGGGGGAAGGGGGGGAAGGGAAATATCAAACAACAGCAGAAATACAAATCAAGCTTGCTTGTCTTTGTCATTTGGGTAGAGGCCCATCCATCAGACAGGATGGAGTCTCATCTCAGAAGCCAAAATCAAGATTCAGGAGCCACAGTTTAAAATTGATTGCCACAAGGGATGTTGATGTGTCAGAGGATAAGCAGCATATGCATTGGTATTAACATAGTCAATAAATTTATACCAGTTGGAATATCAAAGGAGTCTGTCCTTGTTTGTCCATTGCATAGTCTCATCTTTGTGAAGAGCCTGTCTAGTAGACAGAAGGACCATACATGACTCCACCATGCGTACAATGAGGGGCTTTCTGTTTTCCAGCAGTGTGCAATTTCTATATGAGCAGCTGTTAATAGGAACGCTATGAGATATCTATACTTCAAATTAATGTTTTGGATAATCCTTTTAATTGTTAGATTTTCCTTGTTTTTTTTCCGGGCTGTGAGGCCGTGTTCTGGAAGAGTTTACTTCTGTCATTTTGCCTGCATCTGTGGCTGGCATCTTCAGAGAATGGTTGGGTAGGGGTGTGTGTGGAGTTTATATGCTGTGAACCCCTGTTGGGGAGTATATGTAAATTTGTGTATTTGAATTGTTAGTTTCTGGGTATAGAAATGCAAGGCTCATTATTTATTTATTATTTATTTATTTATTGTATTTATACCCTGCTCTTCAGCCACAAAGGCCATCAGAGTGGCTTACAAATGGTCAATTTAACAGTTCCCTGCCCTCAGGCTTACAATCTAAATAAGACATGACACATAAACAAAAGGGAATGGCAATGGGGGTAGGGATTGAACCCAGCAGATACTGCTGTTCTTCTCTCCCTCCAAGGGCAGGGCGGTGGCAGTTGGGCTGGAGGGAGCGCCTTTCACCTGCTTCTGGGCCCAGGCCTGATGGAGTCCTGCCTGGCTCTTCTTCTCTCCTTCCAAGGGCAGGGTGGTGGCAGTTGGGATGGAGGGAGGGCCTTTCACTT
This sequence comes from Gambelia wislizenii, assembly GCA_030847615.1. Classification (NCBI taxonomy): domain Eukaryota; kingdom Metazoa; phylum Chordata; class Lepidosauria; order Squamata; family Crotaphytidae; genus Gambelia; species Gambelia wislizenii. The sequence goes on along the minus strand of JAUMIR010000010.1, from coordinate 26,938,207 downwards.
GCTTCTGGTCCCAGGCCTGATGGAGTTCTGCTGCCTCTTCTTCTCTCCCTCCAAGGGCAGGGCAGTGGCAGTTGGGATGGATGGAGGGTGTTTCACTTGCTTCTGGGCCCAGGCCCAATGGAGTTCTGCCTGCCTCTTCTCTCCCCGCAAAGGCAGGGCGATAGCAGTTGGGCTGGAGGGAGGGCCTTTCACCTGCTTCTGGGCCTAGGTGTCTGTTTGGCTAATGGTTGGTTGAGGGGGACATACCGTATATTCCGGCGTATAAGACGACTTTTGAGCACTCAAAAGTGCCCTCCAAAATTGACAGTCGTCCTATACGCCGGATACACTTTGCTTCGCCCACCTGCCTATCTCCTGCCTCTTCGCAAACGGAGCGAAGAGGCAGGAGATGGGGCAGGGGGGTGAAGCAAAGTGTTTTGAAGATCATTCGCCCCCCTCCTCTGCCTTCTCCCCCTTTGGGGAGCAACGGAAGAAAGAGGAGGGGGGCGAACATTGCGGTTTGCCGCAGCCGCTGCTCGAGCGCTTCTGCAGCGGCCGAGGCAAACCCGCGATTCGCCCCCTCTCCCCACCTTCCAGGAAGGTGGGGAGAAGGGGCGAATGTGCCCTGTTTGGCCGCACAGTCTGCGGATCCCCCTCCTGCGCTCCCTCCTGGAAGGGAGCGCAGGAGGGGCATGGAGAGGCTGCGCGGCCAAACCGCGATTCGCCCCTTCTCCCCACCTTCCTGGAAGGTGGGGAGAAGGGGTGAACGTGCCCGGTTTGGCCGGGCAGCCTCCCGATCCCCCTCCTGTGCTCCCTTCCAGGAGGGAACGCAGGAGGGGCATGGAGAGGCTGCGCGGCCAAACCGCGATTCGCCCCTTCTCCCCACCTTCCTGGAAGGTGGGGAGAAGGGGCGAACGTGCCCGGTTTGGCCGGGCAGCCTCCCGATCCCCCTCCTGCACTCCCTTCCAGGAGGGAGCGCAGGAGGGGCATGGAGAGGCTGCGCGGCCAAACCGCGATTCGCCCCTTCTCCCCACCTTCCTGGAAGGTGGGGAGAAGGGGCGAACGTGCCCCTTTTGGGCGCACAGCCTCCACATCCTCCTCCTGCACTCCCTCCTGGAAGAGAGCGCAGGAGGGGCATGCGGGGGCTATGCGTTGGAAGAGGGGGGTCGTCTTATAGGGCAAATATATCACAAACTCTGCATTTCCCCTTAAAAATTGGGGGGGGCGTCTTATACGCCGGGTCGTCTTATACGCCGGAATATACGGTAATTCCCCTTGTCCTTGGGCGGAATTCCTTTGTAAGTGTTGAGTTTTGATTCTATTGTTTTTCAAAACTGGAAACCAGATTTTGTTTACTTTTAGGATTTATTCTTTCCTGTTGAAGTTGTCCAGGTGTTTGTAAATTTCCTTCAAGAGCCTTTTAATTGTTGTTTTGTGCCTTCAAATTGTTTCCAACTTATGGTGACCCTAAGGCAAACCTTTCATGGGGTTTCCTTGGCAGGAATTGTTCAGAAGGGGTTTGCTTTTGTCTTCCTCTGAGACTGAGAGAGTATGACTTGCCTCAGGCCACCCAGGGTTTTAATTCCCTGATTTCTAGAGTTGTAGTCCAATACTCAAATCACTACACCATGTCAGCTCTTCCTTTTAACTGGAGCTAACAGAAATCAAATCTGGGACCTTCTGATGCAAAGCATGTTTATCACTCAGCTATGGTCCTGCTTACTTAACAGCTAAATACTGGAATGACTATAGGAACACATTAACATCCATTATTCCCTGAGTGCAGGTCCACGGAGACATGTCAGACATTTGTATCATTGTAGCTTAAATCATATCATCCAGGGGCCTTGAATTCCAGCAGCATTCTTTTAAATACAATTGAACTAAAACTTAACCAATAATATTATTTCTCTCTTCTTCTTCTTCTTCTTTGCTGAACTGCTTGCTAGATCAATGGGATAAAGACACATCTTCCAGTGCTTCTTTTTGGTGGCAAAGTCCAAGTGCATCAGAGTGGCTTCTCTGTGAAGATAGTCACCGATCTTGGGGTAGAAGTATCCGTCAATGGGAAACAACACATGGAGATTGCTGTTCCGGCCAGCTACCACAATGCTACCTGTGGCCTCTGCGGAACACTGAATGGAAACTCTGAAGATGACTTCTTGGCACCAGATGGATCCTTGGTGACCTCAGCTTCTCTATTTGCTAGAAGCTGGCAGGCAAAGGGTATTGAGGATCAGTGTGGGGACATCCAGGAATTGCCAGCTTGCTCTCCTACAGAATTGGCTCATTATTCAAGCCCAGAATATTGTGGCATTCTGAAAAAATCTCCAGGTCCTTTTGCAAACTGTGCACGGGTTCTCCCTCTCTCCAGCTTCATGGAAAGCTGCACATATGATCTTTGCATGGCTAGAGGCAACCGGATAGCACTGTGCAACGTGCTTCAGATTTATGCAGAACTTTGTCAGGCGGACAACATCACAGTTGGACAGTGGAGAACAGACACATCTTGTGGTGGGTTAAAAACACACACACACACAGCAGGGACCCATGCCCACTACACAATGTAGCACTACATTCCACTTTAGTGAGCATGGCAATATCCCATGGAACCCTGGGGTTGTCTATTTAGGGAAGGACATTTAGAATTCTTGGCCAGAGAAAGTCAGTGTCTCACTAAGGACTTGTCTACACATGGGACAAAAACTCTGAATGGAGATGTGCTTGCATGCCCCAACATTTGCGCACTGCACAGTATTATTCTCTGTAGGGACGTGGAGTACCTTGTCTTCACTGTCCCTGAGGAGTTTCATCTGTCACTGCCTCTGCCGCCACTGCCACCTCGATCTTAATTTAAAGCTCAGGGGGTAGTTCCCGGCTGAAGGGGAGAGGTTTTCTCCCTTCCCCTGGCCTGGCAGCGCTGCCTCCACTGATTCTCCCATTGCAGGAAGAGGGTCTTGAAGGAAGCGGTGGGTGAGCGGAGAATGGGTGGAGGCAGCACTGCCGAGCCAGGGGAAGGGAGAAAGCCTCTTCGTTCATCTGGGAACTTCCTCCTGAGCTTTAAAATGGCCGGAGTGGTGGCGGTGGCAGCAGCTGCAGCAGTGGACAAAAGTGAACAGAAAACCCTGAATCCAGCATACTCCACATCTAGGTAAATACCCCTAAATGACCTGAATCTGAGCCATGCAACATGTGGCTGGATCACCCCTGCTTCAGGGAAAAGGTCATATGACATATGGCCTGATTGCTGCAGATTCAGGGGAATTTGCAGGAGGGTTCAGGGTTTTAATAGTGTAGACAAACCCTTTGTTACAAAACCAGGATTCCATAGGCCATTGAAGTGGAATATAGCACTATATTTGTGTAGCGTGAGTGGGCCCCTGATCAATTGCCTGTGAATCACTGGAGTGATGTCCGTCTAGGACAACTTACCCATTGCCAAAAGTGAAGATACAGCCTTGCATAAAATATGTATATGCTAATTTATACATAATCCATGAATACAGAGGGACAACTGTATAAACAGGAGCAAATGTAGAAATCATTTCTATCATGTATAATTGTATAATGTATAATTCCTATAATGAGTGGGGGATTGGAGGGCAACAAATTCAGGAAAAAATGTTTTTTTTGTGCAATGCAAGTCATGGCAGAATAGTGTTGTGGCCTTCCAAAGTTTAATGTGGCCCTATAATCCCTAGCAATTGCCCACCCCAAAGTAAACAGAAATACAATGCCTCTTGCCAGGGTATAATAAACTATGACCAAGCACCCAGTGTGCTTCCTCAGCTTTTGAGCCAGAGTCTAAGAGCCTAAGAAAGATTGTGCTGGATGAGGCCAAAGGCCTATCTTTTCCTGCATTCTCTTCCCAGAGTGGCTGAAGTCTATAGGGAGCTATGGGGAGCTCGTTGGCAGAACATGAGCACAATATGCTCTCATCAAGTTTCCTAGCCACTGACATTCAGAAGCAAGTTGCCTTTGATACTGGAGGCAGCACATTATTGTCATGATGGCTTGCTGCCACTAAGAGCCTTATTCTGAGGTCTGGCCACAGCATTTGGTAAAGTGAAATGTAAAACAAGTGAAAATATGTTTATCGTTAGTCCAAAGACCATTGCAAAGAATAAAAATAAAATAAAATAGTACAAAACATCCAAGCATTCATACAATCACAAAAGCATAATTAAAATTAACTAAATAAAATATATGCCTAAACTTGAAGTAAATAGCACGTATTCTAAAAGCAAGTCACATTACAGTAAGAAAGGAAGAGTAACATTTAACCTTTAGTGGCATACAAAAGCATTTTATACTCTCATATCTTCTGGTTCCTATGACAATTAGCAAAATGGACTCCAGGAATTTTTCTCTGCATCTGGCAGCCTTTGCTGCAAATGCAGCAATGCTCCAAATCACATGTTGATTTGTTGATTGTAACAGAAAACTACGTTTCTCTTTTACACCCCAGTATTCATTTTCTTTAGAAAAGGCTTTAAATAACTTTTTTCTAATGTCAGTATATATCTCACACTTGAGTATATAATGAGCCAAATCTTCCAGAGCTGGCTCACCACAGATACACAGCCTATCTTGTACTGGGATACCATAGAATCTTCCCCATTTCATCATCGTATCCATTTGTTTGAAACATAAGCGGGTAAAAGCTTTATGTAATTCCATTGGCAGGGGAAATGTCAGATATTTTTTCAAATTTATCATTTCATACTGGCTAACCATTTTGCTGTTCCTACAGATGTTAGGGCACTTATATTAGTTTGTGCACCCACATCGGACACTCTTTGTTTAAAGATCTTTTTAGTAGCAATCATTCTTGGATTCAGTGCCTCAGCATCTGGTTTCTCTTCAGATCGTATTTGGTAAAGTGAGGTGACATATGCTGAGGGACAGCTACTGGGTTAATTTTTCAGAGCCCCACGGCCATTCTCCTCTCTTGGAAGATAGTGCTTGTGTATGTGATATATGGCCTGTCCTACAGGTCCTGCTAGTCTGCTCTCCTCATCTGCCATGTCCCTTTCCAAGTGCTGAAGTAAGATTCAACTGCCAACCCAGTTTACTTCTGTACATGGAATAGGGCAGGGGACATTTTGAATAGATGAAGCAGAGAGTGCATCTGAAAGGTGGAGAAAAATGTTGAACAGAGTGGAGCATTTGGGCTCTGCCTCAGGCAAAGAAAAGTCTTGGTCCCATACTGATACAATTATTACATTTTTTTTGTCTCCACATTGATCTTTCCTCCATGAAGGAATCACCTGTCCAGAAAACAGCCATTATGACGCTTGCTCTACAGCCTGCCCTGCCAACTGCATGGATTCTACCGCACAACTTTACTGCGCCAGACCCTGCAGAGAAGGCTGCCCTTGCGACAGAGGGTACATTCTTAGTGGAGGAGCTTGTGTGCCCCTGAACCATTGTGGTTGCACACTGAATGGCCAGTATTACCAACTTGGAGATGAGGTCATCCTAACAGATAACTGTGGCAAGAAGTGCTCCTGTAGGTACCCGTCTCACCCCATGGAGTGCCAGGAGCATGCCTGTGGCCCTCAGGAAATGTGCAATGTTGTGGATGGCATACGGGGATGTTATCCAGTGAAATCTGGCAGGTCCTGGGTATTTGGGGATCCACATTATGTCACCTTTGATGGGGTGATGTTTGACTATGAAGGTACATGCAAATACACCCTAAGCAAGTACTGTGGCCCATTGGGCAAGCTCCCGGACTTCACCATCAAAGTGGAGAATGATCACCGTGGTTCCTTTGCAGCATCATGGGCACACCTGGTGGAAATCAATGTCTATGGGGAGCACATTGCTATAACAGCAGAGCAGTATGGCAAAGTGCAGGTAGGGACATTGTACATCATTCAGTACAGTTGTGCTCAGTCTCATTTCTTTTCTGCCAGCGATGGGTGGGGAGGAGTTGTCAGTGGCTGGATGTGCAAATGCTTGAGCAGGCTGGGGGTAAGATACCCTAGAGAGAGGGACATGCTGAACGTGGCTCAAAATGCACATCCAAGGATAGATCTCCCTGTTAACATTGTCTTACTGTTCATAGGATATATACTGCAGCATGCAGCTATTCATGCACCAGCGCTGTAATACACATCTGTTTGTGAATCTGCTTTTCCAAAGGAAAAAAACAAATGCCTGTCTTTGGAAGAGCAAGGATATCCAAGATGCTCCAAGGATATATAAAAGCAAGAAGTGACAAAGAGGAAGCCTCCCTGGAAACAAAGAGATGGGTGTCACAAAGCCCTCTGAGTTAAACTTGCTGTGGAATTCTTATTTCTATTCCCTGCTTAGTTTTACTGATGCTGTTATTTACCACCTCTGCTAACTTACCATTGCTTGATAGAAAAAGCACATTACTGCTAAAAATGTAAAAGGGGATACATAGACACTCTATTATAAGTCCTTCGGTTATAGTCTGTGACAATAGCAATTAACTCTGATGTCTCTTTCATACTACACTGTAATAGCATTTTGATATCACTTTAACTGCCATGGCTGCATCCTATGGAATCCCAGGATTTGTAGTTTGGTGAGGCCCCAGGATTCTCTGGCAGAGAATACCTCATGAGATTCCAAATTCCAGAAACCCATAGGGTGAAGCCAGGACAGTTAAAGTGGTATCAAGGTGCTATAATTTTGTAATGTGGAGGAGAAATTCAAATGACAGCTAATATCTCTATGTGAATACTTCCATATGAGGCATCCATGAGTACAGTCAAAGTAGTGGTTTATGGCAGGAAAGTGGCCAAACTGCCTTCAGCATGGATACTGAGTAATTAATAATAATAATAATAATTATTATTATTATTATTATTATTATTATTTATTTATTTATTTTTAACCCACCCCTCTGCTTGGCAACTGGGGCGGCGTACAACAGGATTAAAACAGCAACAAGTTAAAGCAATCCTTCCCAATCCCAACCCTCTCACCCCTTAAAACTAAATTAAGCCAGTAGAGAATTAAAACAAAGACAGTAGCAGCAGGGCGGCAGGTAAGCAGTCAACTCCACTTGAGCCGGGAAGTTATTCCGGGAAGGCCTGCCAGAAGAGATCCGTCTTTAGCACTTTCTTGAAGCTATCAAGAGTAGTGATAAGACAGATCTCGTCCGGCAGGCCATTCCAAAGTCTGGGAGCCGTAGAAGAGAAGGCCCTCTGGGAGGTCTGCAACAGCCTAGTTTTCATAGGCTGCAGCAGGTTCCTCCCAGAGGACCGAAGTGCACGGGGGGCGGGTGTCATATGAGATGAGGCAGTCCCGGAGATAAGATGGACCCAAGCCATGTAGGGCTTTAAAGGTTAAAACCAACACCTTGTACTGTGCCCAGAAACTGATCGGCAGCCAGTGGAAAGATTTAAGCACAGGTGTTATATGCTCTCTCCTAGATGTACCTGTAATTAACCTGGCTGCCATCTTTTGTACCAGTTGAAGTTTCCGGGTTAGGCACAAGGGTAGCCCCATGTAGAGTGCGTTACAGTAATCCAAACGTGAGGTTACCAAAGCATGTACCACAGTTTCCAGATCCCTTGTATCCAGGTAAGGGTGCATCTGGTGTATCAGCCGAAGGTTATAACAGGCACTCCTGACTGTCGCACTCACCTGACTAGTCATGTGAAGTGACAAATCTCGGAGTACCCCCAGACTGCGAACACAGTCCTTAGAGGAGAGTGCAACTCCATCCAGGATTGGAAGTTGTATTCCCAAACCTGGTTTCGGGCCTGTGACTGTCAGTACCTCCGTTTTGTCTGGGTTTAGTCTCAATCTGTTTTTCCTCATCCAATCCATTACTGCTCTAAGACAGTCATTGAGAGGAGAGATGCCATGTGGAGTCTGAGCTGACAATCTGGTCATGGAGAAATATATCTGAGTGTCATCAGCGTACATCAGAGTACCAGTGTGGATCTGGGGGTATCACTGGAGCTGACCCCTGATGCTAGCCCTAGCCCTTTTTCATGTTTAGTTCCTGAGTCACCAGGAGATATATACGAGGAAGATGTCTTCTGCGTGCAAAATTGCAATTTTCCCAAACGGATCAGTCCTCAGGTCCACATTTTTCTCGAATGCAGATGTGCAGTGGGTCCAGACATCCCTTTGTTTTTCTAGTACAATTGCATCTTGCTTGGAAACAGGATGTTGAAATTTTGCTAGCATATACAGAACATCCAAATTCTGGAGTTTATGCTAGCAGAACTCAAGCCTCCATTTTTAGCTGTGAGAAGCAGTGGGAGAGTAACAACTCGCTAAAGGTCAGGATGGAAAAATCTGCTTTCTCATTAATAAGTAAAGCATCCATTTTTGAAATCAATTGTTCACAAAGTCTTCATTAGGATGTGCCAACTGTACAAGGGGTTAACTCATTTGTGGCTTCTTCAGTACCATAATAATTTGCTGTAAAACAATTGCATTTTAATTTTTGTGAAATGGGGGAGGAAGAAATGTAACTCTAATTATTAAAGTTGTGGCAGTGGTGGTGATCATTCAGAAGATTCCTTACAGTTTTTGTGGTCAAATGATGGTGGTTTAAGTGGTCCAACCACTAATGTACAGCCTACATCTCTTTCATCAAAACATAGGCCATGCATGGAGAAAACCACATCAGTAAATATTTATTAAAGACATAAAGTGGTTGTTCCTTAAAATAGATTTGACTGAGTTCAGTTGAAATTGGTCCTCAGCAATATAAGCTGGGGCAGCTAAAGAAACACCCAAACAGGCAGGCTGACTGCCACCTGTAAGGCCAGTTCTACCATTAGGCAGAATGAGGTGACTGCCTTGGTTGTCTAGGATTGTGGCACAGCAGCAGTGGTACTTCTTAAATTAGTGTGTAGTGGTTTGAGTGTTGTAACCTGGAGACCAGGGTTTGAATCCCTGCTCAGCCATGGAAACCCACTAGGTGACCTTGGGCAAGTCACACTCTCTCAGCCTCAGAGGAAGACAAAGGAAAAACCTCTCTGAACAAATTGTGAAAAAAGACAACCATGATAGATTCATCTTAGGGTCACCATAAGTAGGAAAACAACTTGAAGGCACACGACTATAACCTCTGTGGGAGGAATGCCACCCCACTGCCAGAATCAAAGTAGAAGTTAACTGTGGGCCAGGTCAGCTCCTCTACATAGAATGGGAGAGACGCCATCATTTTCTTTGCTTCAGGCAGAGGAGTGTCTTGGACCAGCAGTGGTGTAGCAGGGCGGAGGCGGTCCTGGGCAGCACTTTTTTTTGGGGTAGCACTTTTCACTGAGACACAATTTTATTTTTTGACAATTTAAGCAAATCTTTCATACTGCTGTGTGTTTGCGGCATCTGCAGCATTTATGGTGATCAGGGAACCTCAGTGAAAACACCCACCAGTCTGATGGGTGGTGGTAGTGACTAAGCCTTAGATTGTTATAATTTGATCTCCTTAAGTGCGTGTAATATCTTTGTGATTTTTTTTACATCGCTCTTCTTTGTTTTTCTGAGTTGTTGGAGTATCAGTTTTTAGGGATGCAGACTACACAGACTAACATTTAAAAAGGGATTTAGTTATCCCTGTAATTCCTTAATTAATTAATTAAAATAAATAAATCAATAAAAGTCATTTTGACTTTTTGTAGTATTTTTGCTATGTATTGAAAGGGGCAGAAAACTCAGGGACTGCCTGAGTGGCAAAAGCTCTAGCTACACCACTGTGGACCAGCCTTGCCCTGGTTGATTAACAAAGGAAACTTCTCTGCTTTTCATTCCATCTTAGGTGAATGGCATCCTAGTCAATCTGCCTGTTGTCCTCACATCAGGGAAGGTCTATGCTTTCTACACTGGCTTCTCTGTCACTATCCAGACCGATTTTGGCCTCTCTGTCTCCTACGACTGGTCTTATTTTGTGTCGGTTTCTGTTCCCAAGACCTATTCTGGCTTCCTCTGTGGCCTTAGTGGAGACTTTAATGGAAACCAGGATGATGATTTCAAAAGTCCTGATGGCACTCTGCTTCAGGATGCTGTCGCTTTTAGCAACAGCTGGAAAGAGGCCAGCTCGCCTTTCCATTGCACAGTTGTTGGGTTACCGCCACCCTGTGATGAAGCCCCATACAAGTCTCCGAGCTCCTGTGGTGTCATCCGTGATCCAAGTGGACCTTTTAGACTCTGCAGTAACCCTGCTGTTGCTCAGGTTCTCTTTGAGAACTGCATGAAGGACATGTGCATCTCATATGGCAGCAATTTGTGCAAGATCCTGGGCACTTATGCTCAGCAGTGCCAAATGCGTAGAATCCCCATTCAGCCCTGGCGAGAGATCACTGGATGTGGTAAGCCAAGACCAGTTTGTATATTACATGTAAGAGTAATACCAGACATTTGTACTGAGAGTTGGCTTGATGTAGAGATTAACACAGTGATGGTTGGTGGGGTGGTGAAGCCATTCCAGATTTTGAATCACTGCAAAGGAAATGTCCAAGGTGCTGATCCTGTTTTGTCACTAGGCTTTAGGACCTTGGATAGCTGTTTTAAACCTGGAGTGGCTTCACCACCACTGTGAAATGGGAACCTGGAGCCACCACTGGATCAATGTGTTGGATTAGGACTTGGGAGAGCCAGGTTTTAGCCCCCATGGAAACTCTCTGGATCAGTGACTTTTAACCTCTTCTTTACCAGGGACCCCCTTTAAATATCTTTTGTTGCCATGCCCCCCAAGATTTAAAATAATAATAATAATAATAATAATAATAATAATAATAATATACCAACCATTAAACATTCCCTCAGAGGTACTGGAGGGGGAGGGAAAACTTTTCTCCTGTTTCTTTCTGTAAGTCTGTGGCTAGAGCAGATTGAATGGCAATGCTCAGGTCAAGTCAGCCTTTGCCTTAGCTCCTGTCACATGGCCCCTCCATGCAGGAAGGAGGTGGTCTGAGCAGACTTCAAGCCTTCATGGAGCTCCTGTGAGGATATTGAAGACCCCTGGGGGTCCCCGGACCAGAGGTTAAGAACCACTGCTCTGGATGACTATGGACACTCTCTTTTCATCTTGAGTAGCCTCAGGGCTGTTGGGAATACAGAATGGGAAAGAGAAGCAGCAGATTATACCAACTTGAACTCATTGGACGAAAGCCAAGGTATAAATGTGCCTGCTGTTAATAACTTGCCTAGCAATACAGAGTATACAACACTCTTCCCACACATTATTTTAGGGATATTATTCCTTTAGGAATGTTTTCAGGCCTGTAGATTCATCCTTGGTTATTAATATCCCCTTATTGAAGATGGGGGAGAAGTGAGTGGGGGTTGAAACTGTGTGACTTGAAGGTTCAAAACCAGCATCTGGTAGTTTGGGGACCAAGCACCAAGTCCACCTTTCATCTTCCCCTGCAACACACACGCTATTTAAAATCCATCCTATTCTGCAGCTGGGTAACACTTAATCTCAGAGATATAAATGGAGCAGGCAAGTGAATGTCTGTGTTTGGAAAGTTTACTTTTGAAGATAACAGTTACTATTGTTTCAATTACAATTACAGGATCCAAAAATGCAATTAAGTGACGGTTACTTCCTTATTATTCAAAAATAGTTAAAAATTGCTGTTTTTAATTGCTCCCCCCCAATAAATGTCAGAATACTACTAGCTGCTATTCTGTGGTACAAAACATATTTAATTAGTGAGGATATTCCCTCTGACTACAACTAGAATAGTTACACTTACACTGAAAAAAGAGTTGTGTTATCCCTGCTCATGTTACAATAATTGAGTACAGTCGGACCCCCGTATCCATGGGGATTTGGTTCCTGGACTTAGAGCAGATACTGGAAACCACGGATAGCAGAGAACCCTATTAAAATAATGGGACTTCCGGTTAAGAATACCATAGAGTTGCATTGGAGGATCTAGATGCCTCTCTAGGAATGCTCTAGGAAGACTCCATGGTATGTGTTCCCATTTTGTGTCCCACAGATAACTATAACCACAGATATCAGTTCTGTGGATACTAGGGTCCGATTGTAACTTAATTATCTCTTAGTATTACAGAAATAATTAATGCAAGTAACTCATTATTTGTAATGAATTATTTTCAAGCTCTGATAAATGCATATCATTACAAGTTTTTTTTATTGTTAAACCCTTGCTGATGTATTATAAATCACATAGAGATCTACCAGCAGAATCTGCTCTGTTTCTTATTGTATCCTGTTTATAAAACACAGCTGTGGTTTACAAGCAGATACAGTTTGGCATCTGAATCAGTTCAACCCTTTTTGCTGCTTAAAGAGGAATGAATGGTGTTAAGGACTAAGTGGATGTGTGATTCTGCTTGCCCGTGTGGGTTGTACTGTTCATTGGAGCTGGCCCTGATCCAAGACCAGATTAAGACATGCTGAGACCTTAAGCTCTGTCAAGTTTGGGAGGCCCTATAAACATTCCTGAAATTACATGAAACTTGAAATGTAGAATGCTTGTATTTTTATAACTTTGGGGGACAGAGTGGACTGCTAAAAAGACAAACAAATGAACCTGAGAGCAAGTCAAGTCTAAATTCTCACCAGAAGCCAGAACTACTAAACTGTCATGTGTCAAGAGATGGCATGACTCCTTGGAAAAGACAATAATGCTCAGTAAAGTGGAAGGCAGGAGGAAAAGAGGAAGACCACTTTACAGGTAGATAGACTCAAGAGAGCAAGCCACAACTCTGAATCTGCAAGACCTCAGCAGGGCTGTTGATACTGGAGCTCTGGGAGATCTTTCATTCATAGGGTCACCTTAAGTTGAAGCCAACATGGTGGCAGATAATGGCAACTTGGCGGGGGTGCATGTGGAATTTATAGGATCTTCACAATCTCAGATCCTGAACTATAGCTTACTTAACTTGCATGTAAATCCAACACCATGCCAATCTACATCATAGAGGTGCCCCCCAAATCTTTGTATCTCTTTGTTTCAGAGTTGCCATGTCCTGCCAACAGCCACTATGATCTCTGTGGACCTTCCTGCCCTGCTTCTTGTGCTGATCCGGCTGCCCCTTCCAGCTGCCCGACTAGTTGTGTGGAAGGGTGTCATTGCAACCCTGGGCTTGTGAGGAGTGGCATGGAGTGTGTGCCTCAGGAGCAATGTGGCTGCACTCACCATGGAAGATACTACCTGGCTGAGGAAACTTTCTGGGAAGGAGAGAGTTGCCAGAGCATCTGCAGATGTAATGGCACCACCCATACCGTTGAGTGTGCCAGCTCCTCCTGTGGCCCTGGAGAGTTCTGTGGCATTCAGAAAGGGGTTTATGGGTGCCACATGTTGTCAAATGGCCTCTGTTGGGCTGCAGGGCATCTCCACTACATGACGTTTGATGGGCAGCATTATAACTTTCAGGGTACCTGCAGATACATCTTTGCAGAACTGTGTGGGCCAGCTGTATCTTTACCCTTATTTAGAGTTGAGATAAAGAATGAGAAGCTGCCCAACAAGCCCCTACCTGTGACATCAGAGGTGTTGGTACAGGTGAACACCCATAAGATACAACTACAGAGGGGGCTCCGGGTATCCATCAAGGTAAAGAACACAGAGCTAAATTCTAGACTTGGGGTGAGGAAATATTAACTGGGTCAGAATCAGGCTCCTTCCCAGAGATAAGTCCAGTGGGTGGAATAATATTGGATGCATAAGCTTCCCTTTTGCCAAGCACCCATTTAACCATTCTCTGTGTAGAGAAAAGCTTGGAAAATCACTTTTTTAAAAAACCAACAATCAGTTCCTATAAATGTCAGTTCCATTACACTATTTGGAAAGTAATCTGCTGCCATTACTTGTTGCAGTGACAAATAACTCATTGTGTTACTTTTGTGCCAGTCATTACATTTTCATTGCTTTAGGAGAGGGAAAAGTTGAGATTAATAAGGGAATGGCTTAAAACTTAAGGAATTCCTGTAAAAATGCTTTGTATGCCCTTAAAAAGTAATCTTTGACACTATCTAGAAAACATTACAGTTGTCCCTTCATATTCGTTGGGGTTTGGTTCCAGAACCCCCTGTGGATACCAAAATCCATGAATACTCAAGTCCCATTATATGTAATGGCATAGCAAAATGGTGTCCCTTATATAAGATGGCAAAATCAAGGTTTGCTCTTTGGATTATTATTTTTTAAAGAATATTTTCAAAAGGATAATTGTGAATATTTAAATCCGTGGCTACCAAATCCGTGGATACGGAGGGACAACTGTATTCATAATACCAGTGAAGTGAATTATCTTGTACTCATTACATAACTTTCAAAATATAATTTCATTACACCATAATGCATTCATTCACTCACTCACTCACTCACTCGTTCTCTTTCTCTTTCTCTCTCTCTCTTTCTCACATACACACAGAGAGAGAGAGGGAGGGAGGGAGAGAGAGAGAGAGAGAGTAAATACAGTTTTGAAACTTGAGAGATTTTTAGACCAGAACAAAAAAAGCGTTCCCATCTCACAATCTCCTCTCCCACCCCTCACCTGTCCCCATCCCATAATAGTAACAAAAAGTTTCAAACCTACCTTTGCCATACTCGCCCGACAGCCCAGGAGTGAATGGAGCTTGAACAGAGCTCCATTCACTTCCTGGCTTGAAATCCTGGCCGTTCTTGTGAGAGGATGAGTGTGCAGGAAATTCAAAAATAAAAAGGAAAATAAAGTTTAAAAAGTGACAGCAAGCACAAAAACACACTGAAAACTTAACAAGTAACCTGGGAAGGGTACAAAAAAGGTGTCACTTATCTTGATGTCCCGATCTCACCTGGAAGTGTTCTAGCACGGACCTCCCACTGGAGCTAGCACCACACCAGCATAACAGGGCACCTTTTCAGAAGCACGTCATTCCATTACAGAAACGGAATGGGGGATCAATTCATGTCTTAGCCCATGAATAAAAAGCACTACTGGCAGAATGGAAGCAGCACAAGTGCATGAAAACATGGGAATGATGACATCTGAAAGGAAAGCCCTTTCGAGATCTCCTGGCATTGGTATCACACCATATTTAGCATATCTGATAACCTCCTTGGCTGAGGTGTTGCACTTGCTTTGCACATTAACTGAGAAAATGAACACCATGAGATTGTCTACTGTAAATGGTGACAATATTCCTCATGGAATGTGAGGGGAATCCTACCTGTCTTACTCGGATTCCACATTGTTTCACCATATTCAGAAGGAGTGGGGTCAAAAACATCAAAAATGCCAAAGGAAAAGCCTCCACAGGTTTTCCCAGAGGTTTTTTTTCTTTTTCTTTTTTTTTTAAAAACGACAAGAATACACATTCCTGCTCATTGGGACAAGCAATTCACTTTGAATCACTTTCCCATATGAGTGGAAGCACAAAGCTGATTGGCTGGATGAGTGCAGGGGGCAGGGCTTGCTAACAAGGCAAGCATCTGCAGCGGTCATGTTGGATTTTTGCTTTAGCGAGCAAGCACTAAGATGATAAAATGGGGTGTTGTTTTTTTCTCTTTAATAAAGGCAAAATATCGCTCTATCACACATAGGATTTTTTTTTTAAAAAAAAAAACAAATTTTGTCAGTGGCAATTTCAGGTAAGTTAAAATGCAAGATAAAATTCAGATAAATTAAAATTCATTTGTGGCCCCCATCTTGATTCGCAGGCATGTGATACTTATGCCTGCCAAAAAACCATTAAGACAAATCACAGTTGCTGCAATTTGCCATTACTGCAGAGTAATCTGGGCTTTTTTGCCTCATATAGGCAAAGCCCATACAAAAGGATACATTCAGCCAGAATTTGGAAGCATCACTTCTCCAACATTGGCCCCATCATGCTTTACACACCTCTCGCTGTTCCGATTGGGATGGCAGATGGAGAATTTCTGTTGTTAGGAGTGATCAGAGACAGGATGGGACTTGTGATGGCTGTAGTCCACAACATATAGAGGATAAAAGGTCCCCTGTCCCTGTACTGTGTGAAGAAATACTTTGTTTTGTGGGTCCTGATAGTACAAGATTTAAAGTTCAGGGTCTTGAAAATTCTGTATTCATGTTCTGAAGTTGGTTCTTGAGTAAGAATAGAGCATAGGAGGTGATTCCTAAGGGCTTTAAATCCAAAAGGTTTTACTTCTGGAGAGGAAAGGTGTTTTTCTCCATAACCTTGCAACTTAACCTACCAATTATCCAGTTGTTGCTTCATTCAATCAGATCGATGGAGTCACTGTGAACCTCCCAGCAAATCTGAATCAAGGAGAAACCGTCATTTATCCCGATGGAATATACACAGTACTGAAAACAAAGTTTGGTCTGACTGTGAGCTACGACCTGGACCAGAGTATCTTTGTTGCCATCCCCTTCAAATACATGAACCAAACATGTGGGCTGTGTGGGAACTTCAATGGAGCTGCCGGTGATGATTTTGTGATGACAGATGGTTCCATGGCGAAGGACATTTTCCATTTTGCAGTGGGTTGGAAATCAAACACCACCCCAAGTTGTGATGATGTCTCCTCTGCCTCCTACCCTGAGTGCCTCGATAAGAACCTGCTTATCCAGGCAAAATACAAATGCTGGATCATCCAAAACCCCCACGGACCATTTGCTCCTTGTCATGCTCAAATTAACCCTGAGCCCTATATGTCCAATTGCATATTAGACCTCTGCCTTTCCCCAGGAGATAGCACCAT
The DNA here is from genome assembly GCA_030847615.1 of Gambelia wislizenii. NCBI lineage: Eukaryota > Metazoa > Chordata > Lepidosauria > Squamata > Crotaphytidae > Gambelia > Gambelia wislizenii. The sequence continues at coordinate 26,921,579 of JAUMIR010000010.1, read as the reverse complement.
CCTGTGCCAGTCTATTCAACACTATGCAGCAGTCTGCCAGAGAGCCCACTTAAAGATCTCTGCCTGGAGGAATACATCATTTTGCTGTACGTATCTCAAGAGTGCATTATATGTAAAGTTGGGAACAGCCACTCGCAAGTCTCTCTCCCGCATCCTCACCCAAACATGCCTGTGCAATGGTTGTGGGACAGAGAAAAAAGCCTTGTTCCAAAAATCTTAAAGGTCAGGCAGGCTCATAGAAGGAGATACAGTCTTCAGACAGTCTGGTCTCTCCCAAACCATACATGGTTTTAAGTGACATAACCAGCATTTTGAATTCTGCTTGGAAACAAACTGGTAGCCTGTGAAGTTATTGCAATCTGTGTTTAACCAGCCTTAGGCTGTGACTACACTGTAGAAATAATGCAGTTTGATACCACCTTAATGTCCAGGGCTCCATCCTACAGAATTCTGGGATTTGTAGTTTTGTGAGGCACCAGCACTCTCTGGCAGAGAAACTATAAATCCCAGGATCCTATCGGATGGAGCTACAGCACTTAAAGTGGTGTCATGTCAGTAACATAGTTCTGTCATCCTAAATTTATGAATCATAGCATCTGATGCAGGGTCTGGTAGCTTCTATGTCAGTACGGTAGTGAATCCACTCCAGGGTGTTGTCTAGATGGTGAAAAAAAATCCTCAAAGAATTCAAGGAGAATACCTTTTGTCTAGGTGAGCTCCCACCGGGATTTGTCATATTCAGAAGGAGGGGGCCTGAAAATTCCAATCACTTTGCTGTTTCTTGCGGTTTTTAAATTTTTTTTGCAGAAATGCACATTCCAGCCTGTTTGAACAACCAATTCTAATTGGGGCACATCCCAGAGGTTAAAAACCTGGTTGGTTGGATGTGTGCGAAGGCAGGCTTGCTGGTGATTAAGTGGCTGGAGCCGCCATTGTTGATTTTCATGGAAGCAATTGTGTGCTATTTTTGAGTGTCAGGGCAAAAAAAAAAATTTTTTTTAAGCATAAGATTGCTCTTCCACGTCCCTTATTGGATAGTGGCTCTATCCAATATAGCCACTGTTCAGTTATACAGGTATAATAAGGCCAAAAAAAGAGGAATGGAGGGAGCTTCTGAGGAGTATTAACACGCGTATATGTTCCATGTGAACTTCAAACTCGGATAGCTTCCCTTGCAGAGATCTTGTGAATGCATCATCGAGACAGATGAACACTGCTATGATAGTGAGTTAATGTGCTATTTTCCACAATTAATTCTCCTGTCTAGCTGAGCCCTAGGTTTAGTTTGTGTTATGGCAGCTATCCAAGGTGCTGAAAGTAGGTTCAGTACTGTGAATAGTTCCTTCAAAATTTCCACTGGAGTGGATTCAGTGCTCTAGTGACAGGGGAGCAACCAGTTGCCACTGGTAACAGTCACAAGACGACTTAGTTACAGCTTTGTTGCTGGGGGAAAGAACTAATTACAAGTAGCAGAATAATTTCAGAATACTACATTTGATATTTTTCTCTCTTAATTGAATCTATTTAAAGGTAAATAGTACTGAAAGGGGGAACACTTGATTCCTTGCCATGTTTGCAATTTCAAATTTATATATTTAATCTAGCCTTTTCATTAAAAATGTCAATTCAACATGGTTCTTTATTATATTTTAGGCAATAAGGATTTAAGAAGTTCTTGGGAGCTGTGAAAGAAAACAGTTTTATGTGAAGAAATATAATATGGTTTTGAAACTAAATCTGTCTTTTTTTATAGTATCCAGAATGTCAACATATGAGTGTGAAAAGTTTTCTACCCTTCTGAATAAAAGGGAGAATCATTTGGGACAAACAAGTTTATTATCTGAAATACTATTTAGTATACAAATACAGTTGTCCCTTCATATTTGCCGGGGTTTGGTTCCGGGACCCTCCCATGGATACCAAAATCTGTGAATACTCAAGTCCCATTATATGCGATGACATAGAAAAATGGTGTCACTTATATAAGATGGCAAAATCAAAGTTTGCTGTTTGGATTATTATTTTTTAAAGAATATTTTCAAGCTGTGAATACTTAAATCCCTGGGTACGGAGGGACAACTGTACTGTGACATCTGAATCTGTACCATGTAAAAGCTGATTACTTGAGTTCCTGACATGTACAGCTTGAGTTGATAATCTCCTAGAATGGGGTGGGAATCATGTGACTCTCCAAATGTTGTTGGACTGCAGCTCCCATCAGCTCTATCCAATATAGCCACTGTTCAGGTATACTGGGAGCTCTATCCAACAACATCTGGGAGGTTGTGTGTGTTAAAGTAAGCAACTTTTGTATGCCTGTACCCAGTATTTTCTAGTTTGCTTGTTTGCAGACGTTCATTTGCTTTATCATACCTATTCTCTTTCTGCACCACTTTAACCTGCAGACATTTTCTTTTCTGTCTCTTCCTTCTAATATACCATGTATTTCACTATGCACAAGTATTAGTAAGTAAAGCTGCTTTTATATGTTTTACAAAGGAAGCTTACTTTTTTCTCTGCTAGACCCTGTGTGAGTAGGTGGATGTGGGACTGGTTGTTGTTGAGTTTCTGTTTTCTCAGTTTGATTACTTTGCTTGAGAGATTCAGTACTATCGCTCAGATTTCCCCACAGTGTGATCCCCATTTATGTTATTGGGGAGATAAAATGTACATGTCTTCCCTCTTTTTCTGCCATATCTTCTCTCTTGGTCCGTCAGCAGAGGGACAGATTATTTTTACAGAGAACATGAGTAGCTGGTGCTTCTAATGTCAGTGGGTCAGGGAATCTGCTCCCAGTTTTAGTCTAAACTTTAAAAGAACTTACCTATTTTGAGAATATAGTTCTACACCTTATATGGCTACCTTAGCATTTGGAGAAAAACCTGGTGTGTATTCAGTGCCCCGCTAGAGTTGAGTAAATTGCAACTGTAGAAACAATCACTTGCAGAGGGCTTTTGACTTGCAGAGGGCTTTTGACAGTAAGAGCTGTTTGGCAGTTGAATACACTGCCTCGGAGTGTGGTGGAGTCTCGTTCTTTGGAGGTTTTTAAACAGAGGCTGGATGGCCATCTGTCGGGAATGATTTGATTGTGTATTCTTGCATGGCAGGGGGTTGGACTGGATGGCCCTTGTGGTCTCTTCCAGCTCTATGATTCTATGACATTGGATAGAGATTTCTCACCCCTGGTATACAGGAAACTGTTATCTTGCAGCTAATCTTCTGTCTTTTTGCTATAGATCTCCAGTGTCCAGAGCACAGTCACTATGAGCTCTGTGCTGCTTCTGCACCTGGGCTGTGCTCTAGAACTTGGCTTCAGGACTTCAGGGGCTCCTCATGTTCTGAAGGATGTTTCTGCGATGATGGATACTACTGGAGCGGCAACCAGTGTGTTCTATCAGATCAGTGTGGCTGCGACAACAATGGGCGTTACTATAAAGTGAGCTTGTTGTTATTGTGTGCCTTCAAGTAATTTCTGATTTATGGTGACTCTCAGGTGAACCTACCATGGGATTTTCTTGGCAAGATTTGCTCAGGGAGGTTTGCCCTTGCCTTCCTCTGAGGATGAGACAGCATGACTTGCTCAAGGTTGCCCAGTGGATTTCCATGGCCAAGCAGGGATTTGAACCCTGGTCTCCTAGTGTCCTAGTCCAACAGTCAAACCTCTACACCACACTGGCTGCCATAAAGTCAGCTGGTTGTCTTCTTTAATCAAAGTCCAAGTCTCTGTAATGCAGCATAAATACTGGGGAGGGATCAATAAGTGTGTTTGTTATGTTGCTCCTGCTAATCAAAAGGTCTTGAGCATTGATGCTACAGGCCCTAGTTCCACTACAACACTGCAACTATTCCTGGATTCATGGATAGTCATAACTATCTTATTCTTCCAGGTTGGAGACCTCATATGGTTACCCGGTTGTGCTAAAAAATGCAGCTGTGTCTCCCATGGCAATTTCCGCTGTTTTCCGGCTAAGTGTACCCCACCACAGCAATGCACTGTGAAGGATGGACGGATGGGTTGCCACAGTCTCTTGACAACCTGTGTTGTAACAGGGGATCCTCACTACTTCACCTTCGATGGAGCAGTGGTGCATTTTCAGGGTATCTGTGACTATGAAGTTTCTCACACTTGCAACTCCTCTGGGGATTTCTCCTTTCGGATTGTCACAGCAAACAGACATTTCCAGAACCCCAGAGTATCCTTTGTTTACCGAATGGAAATCTGGCTACACATCCACCAGTCACATTTTCATATTGTGCTGGAGAGAGGCAAAGCTGTCCATGTGAGTTGGAGATGCATATTAATAACAATTTGGGCTGCAAATTTTAATTGGGTTAATCGGCAGGTGTGCATGTGTGTGTGTGCCTTCAAGTCATCTGTCAATTTATGGTGGCCCCATGTATTTCATGGGGCTTTCTTAGGCAAGGAGTACTCAGAAGTTGTTGTTTTTTCCAGTTCCTTTCTCTGAAAGTATTTATTAGTGGTCTCCCAGGGCTGACCTTGCTTAGCTTCTAAGATCAGACAGGATCTGGTGCCTTTATGGTAGAAAGGTAGAAAAATCTATCATGTTTGCTTGCAGATTTTTCTTTAGATCTCAAGGTCTTTTCCTTTGCTAATTAGTAGTCAAAGTAGTTTATTAATGCTTATCCTGCCTGATGCCCAAACTTGGCATCCACTTCAATAAATTGTGACAAAAAGGTACATGCAATAACAATGATTCAATAAGGAAGACAAATGTTGCCATGAAAAAGGTAAAACCCACAGGAAGAGGGCCAAAATTTCTCCTCAGCCTGTCAATTGGTGGCTACTTATACCCATAGCAATATCCCTTGATTATTCCTGTTCCCAATATATCAAAGAAAGGAGTGGGAAGGCCACCCTACCTTTCTTGATGGAAGATAAATATTGCTGAGACTAAATAACAACCACTCAGTCTATTTCATTACTGTTCTAAGGCTACTACACTTCATAGAATCATAGAGTTGGAAGAGGTCTCATGGTCCAGTGAGTCCAACCCCCTGCTCAACACAAGCTCTCTGGCTAAAGCTTCTCCAGCAGGTAGCTCGAATGCCCAGCCTCTTTTTGAAGATGTCTAGAGAAGGAGACCTCACCACCTCCCTAGGCAGTTGGTTCCATTGCCAAACTGCTCTCACTGTCAAGAAGTTCCTTCTCATGTTCAAAGGAAACCTACCCTCCTGTAACTTAAAACCAATAGACCTGGTCCTACTACTTCCTTGTTTGAATGACAATATTCTACCAAATGTCCAGGCTGCAGGGCAAATGCTGTTGTCTGAATCAACTGGATAGCCTTGTCACCCATACGTTGCCCCAGAAGTCCCCCCTCCATGCTTACTCGTGTAACGGGCTAAGCCTGGGTTCACTTCCCTGGACCACCAGGTTAGCCTTCCTGTAGAGTATAATCCTGAGTAGCCTCACTCCAGGATGCTCCCAACAGACCCCCAAAACAACCAGTAGCTTCCACCACCACCCACTGAGTTAAACGGGGGGGGTCCCCTTGGGACCCTCTCTTTCTCACGCACAATGCAGTGTGAAATTGTGCATGGTCTCTGATAACCAGTGGCACTCCTTGCCACTATAGAATCAACTAACTCCCTCCTCTTAACCCCAGAGGAGACTCAAAAGTAGCATGATCAAGGGATAGGCACATGGAAGTATCAATTATAGGAAGATTAATAAAGTTACTTTATTCCAGTGAAAGCAGTCATGCAATCTCACATGAGGTAGGCTTCTCCCATACCTCAGGCAGGCTTAAAGTTATAGCAATTACAGAATATTAAGATCAAATCATTACATTACTCAGGTTACATTCAGTTACTAATTTGACTACATTCAACCAAAGTAAAGAAATTAAAAAGAATTCCCTAACACAGCTAAACATGCTCTAATCTCTATTAAATACTTGCAGTTTGTTGCCTTCAGATGTTATCCAGGCAGCCAGGAGCTAAGCCAGAGGTGGAATGGCTTTGCTCTACCAGCCATAGCAGTCCTTGTTCAAATCTCTCTCACATCTCTCTCTCTCAAAAAGGCCTCAAGCAAAAGCAGTTAAATCTTCATCAGAGTTCCCAGGTTTAGAGCTTTAATTGGTTAGTCCAAGTCAGATGGTGTCATGTCTTTGATGTCATCTCATTAGCTCTGTGGAGGTGGTGTTTTAGACCCTCCCTTCCATTAACCCTTTTCTTACCTGATACTATGCTGGCCAGATAATCTGTTTGCAGACAAAGGGAGTTATAGTTCTCTAGCAGAATGATGGGAGTTGCACCTTAAGGCAGCATGATGGGACTCCATCATGACAACTAGTCATGATGGCTATATATTATCTCCAATATTAGAGGTATCTGTACAGAAGAAACCACATCCACCCTCCCTCCCTCTCTTATTTTCTTTTGTTTTTCCACCACAGGTTAATGGTAGAAGGGCCCAGCTACCAGCCCATATAGGTTCCATGGCTGTGATCCTCAGACAGAGGCACATGTTGACCATCAGAACAAAAGTAAATGTTGAGATCCAGTTCAATGGGGCAAGTACCGTGTTCATACATGTGGGTCCAGAGTATCAGAATCAACTCTGTGGAATGTGTGGTAATTTCAATGGTGATGCCACTGATGATAAAGTCCTGCCCAGTGGAGAGAGAGCTCTAAATGATGCAAATTTTGGAAATGCCTGGATATCGAACACCAGCCCAGCAGGGTAGGATAACTTATCCACACAAAAATTGCAAAGTTACTTTGGAAACTATTATAACTATTATTTTATAGCCCATACTCTATGGACTCATCTCCTGGGTGAGATTATAGTAACTGTGCTACTTGAACTTCTTGTGCTTCAGGGCCAGCACATTAGCAGACAGGTATACCTCATTTAATGAAGTAGATGTGTTCATGGACATTACTTCTTTAACAGAAAATTCAGTATCAAAGGCAGAATTAACATGGTAGGAATAGGGATAGGTTCCTACATCACCCCCCCCCCAAAAAAAAGAAAGAAAGAAAGAAAGAAAAGCACTTCAAAATGTTTCAGCAAACTACGTTTATTCAAAACTAAGCATACACACATGTGAAATGAAACAATCAGGTCAGGTAAACCTTACGTAAGTAAAGAAAAATATTGTGAGCCTTCTAGAAACCACTTGAAGGCTTCTTCCAAAATGCATCTGGAGATGACTTTATCCTTCATCAACTTCCACTTTTTCTTATGATTTTCATTTTGGTGGCCAGATTTATAAATCGATGCTTCTTTAACATAGCTGATGAAACAGGCTGATCTGCTTTCCCCTTTTCTCTCTGTTTTGCTGTTCACACATAGGAGATTTTCAGACACGGAAAAATCGTCCCTTGCCGCGCGAGCAGCCTCCCGAAACAGCCTCCGTGATTGAAATATGACGTGGAGCCGTCCCAAGCTTCACGGAAGTGACACGGACGGCTTCGCAAGAGGCACAGCGTCGTCCGAAAAATACCCTTGCCGCGCAGCAGTTTCGGGAGGCTGCTCGCGCGGCAAGGGACGATTTTTCCGTGTCTGAAAATCTCCATACTGAGTAGAGAGATTCTGGGGGCTGTTTGTTTACCTTGCCTGTTGTAGGCAGGCACACATGGCTGCTGTAGGATTGGCTAGAGTACAATCCCATTCTTTCCCAGCTCAAGCTTTAGAATCATAGAAACATAGAGTTGGAAGAGACCACAAGGGCCATCCAGTCCAATCCCCTGCCATGCAGAAATACACAGTCAAATCATTCCCGACAGATATCCATCCAGCCTCTGTTTAAAAACCTCCAAAGAAGGAGACTCCACCACATTCCGAGTCAGTGTATTCCACTTCCAAACAGCTCTTACTGTCAGGAAGTTCTTCCTAATGTTTAGGTGGAATCTCTTTTCCTGAGTTTGAACCCATTGCTCCGTGTCCTAGTCTCTGGAGCAGCATTTTTTAAATTGCATTGCTTACTACAGACTATTTGCTGCAACCTGACTCCAAATGTCTGTGCTTCTCCTGCCTTCATTCACCATCCCCCCAATGCCAACATTGCTTTAAAAACTACATCTAGACAGAGGACAAGGAGAAAAAAAGCAGGGTTGGCCACCGTGGCATCACTAAGGCTGGTGTCACCCCTCCTTCTGATGGCGTCACCAGGTGCAGTCCGGCCTCTCTGCACTCCTTTAGTGCCATCCCTGGTCTAACGGGCTTTGCTGAGATATGCCTGCAATCTGAATAATAAACACAGTGTAGGGATAAGTCTATTGCCAGTCTCATCCCTGGTATAGTTGATGTCACCTTATTTATCCTCACCCATATATTAATTCATCTGATTTCTGCATAAATCCAGGATTATTTTCATCTGCACAAAAATGGCACACCCACATACATTAAAATGTACTTTCCTTCAAAATATGCAATCCAAAACCTATTCTTTCCCCAAATAGGCATTTGTAAAAATGTATTTTTACATATTTTCAAAATATGTTTATGCAAATATGATTATTTTTTGAGCTAAGAACTATATCAGAACATTTGGAAAAGATGCTAGGCATAATTTAGGTACCTATCTCAACATGAATCCAGGAAGTGGATGTGTATCAGAGTCTGGTTGTATTAGAAATTGTATGAGAAGATCAAATTCCTCAGGCATCCCTAGCACAATCCACTAAACTAAGAGTATAAAATGCTTTGAGGTAATTTTATGAGAAGTATGGTTTAAGATAATGATTAGCACATTACTACACTTATTAATGATTTAATTAATAAATCACCCAATTCTCCTTTCTGTGTCCTAATCCTCTATCCCAGTCTTTCCCAATCTGAGGTCTTCCAGATATACTGGATCACAACTTCCATCATCCACAGCCGTGCTGGGAGGGATGGAAGGGGCTGTAGTACAGCACATCTGGAGGGTACCAGATTGTGAAGGGTTTCTCTGACTGATGCGGAATTGTCTTGCATCTATTCTCTGCATTATTTTTTCAGGTGTAAGAATGACACAGAAGACCTCATCCCGTGTCCAGAAAAATCCAAGTATGAGCAGATGTGTGCCATTCTAATAAAAACCCCAGGGCCTTTCTCTGAGTGTCACTGGTACAAAAGCCCAGATCCCTTCTATGAATCCTGTATTTATGACCTTTGCCAGTACGGACTGAGCAATCGCATGCTCTGCACTGCCATTGAAGCCTATGACGAGATGTGTACCATTATTGGTGTGAAGGTGGTGAACTGGCGTCAAGAGTCTGGATGCAGTAAGCAGATGAGTGTTTATTTTCATGCTGAAATGTCTGTTGATTGTGCCAATGGTTCTCTTTTCTCTGAGAGCCAGGGACACTCCAAAAAAATTTCTGCCTGAGGCAGAATTAGGATACTGGCACCCCCTCTCATTCCATATACAAAAGCTGGATGGATTAGTAGTTGAATCATTCTTCAACTCTGATGATATCACACCTCCCAGCTGCCCTAATTTGGTAGAGACAATCCTGATTAATCATCTGTCATCCCCCTTTTTCAGTTGCTTTTAAAATGTCCCAGTTTCTTTCTCCTCCCACTTTTCCCCTTTGTTCTTAGTTTATTTCACTTGTTGCAGTCTGCATTCAAAGTGCAAAAGTAGTTTGCATTAAGCATGTAATATGATCATAGGAACCCAAATACAATGTAGGCATCATCATTTTATTTGCCAAGTATGCAGGGGATTTCAGGCTCAAGGTGGCGAGGGGCTTTTATTTTAATGTGGTATGTGCACATATTCATATTTTTCAAAGACTTTGTATCTCTGTATGTAATGTCTGTCCCTGGAGAGAACTGGAATGATTTTTGAAATAAAATATTTGGTTGTGGTAAATGTAAAAAATGGGAAAATATTGCTAGAATGTAGCACATTAATTTGCTAAGTTTGACCACCATGACTTCCAAAAATGATCTCTCTCTTATTTTTTTTCAGGTGTCACCTGTCCAGCCAACAAGCACTATGCTTTCTGTGGCACAGCCTGTCCAGCTACATGTGCCAACCTCAATGCACCTGCCCAATGCAAAAAGCCCTGTGTCATGGGCTGCTTTTGCCGAGAAGGGTATGTTCTGAATTCTGGGGTCTGTGTGCCCCTAACAACATGTGGTTGCACATTGAACGGCCGCTATTACCAGCTGGGAGATGAAGTGATCCTGACAGACACCTGCAGCAAGAAATGTTCTTGCAGACATCCTGCTAGCACCATGGAATGCCAGGAGCATGCCTGTGAGGCACTGGAAATATGTAAAGTTGTAGATGACAGAAGAGGTTGTTATCCTATGAATTTTGCCCTCATGTGGGTACAGAGCCCTGGTCACTATCATACCTTTGATGGCTTTTCCTTTGATTATCAAGGAGTCTGTCCAAGCACTCTGATTACATACTGTGGCCCTCCAGGCAAGCTTCCAAAGTTCACCATTAAAATTCTCAATACGCACAGAAGTTCCATTTCGGTGGCTTGGATCAAGATGCTGGAACTGCATATCTATGGGGAAAAAATTACTATAGCAGCAGGACAGCATGGCAAAATAGAGGTAAGCCTTTTGTTTACTTTAGGGAGTATATCACACGAAGCAGAAATCAAATGATTACAATGGGATAATAGCACGAATGGGTTCCTGTTATCACCTGATGTTGTCCTCCTCCTGTGCTCTATCTGTGCTTTTAATTAATGGGCAAAAGCCATCAGTAGCCCTCAATATCATTCTTTTCATGGTATTGACAAGTCTGTGATAATCACATCCTGCTGTAAATGTGCAATTCCAGAATGAATAGGTGGTCCTCTTCTCCCACTCCCATTTCCCAACAAGAACACATAATTGAACTTCCGGGGGAGAACGTGAAGAGGACCTACAAGATGCTCTTTTAATCAACTGTCGTATTTTCTTGCAACCTTTTTATGTTTGTTTAAGTGTTTATTTATGAAGTTCTTTGGTTATTTATTTGTTTTTAGTGTTTTAGCACAAAGTAGCATCTTCTCATGAGAACAGCTGAGATCCCACCCATGCAAAATTGCGGAAGTAAGAGAAAATTTATCTTAAGGTGCATGCGCCGGCCAGCAGGAGGTGTTAATATTATGTTGTTGGAAGGCAATGCGATTACAAGTTTTACTATAGTGCGAGCTTCAATCCTATTCTAAAATCGCTAGTGGTGATTGTGTGATAATTCCGTGGCAGTAGCATCACGCAATTACGGCAACATGTGATAATTACTGTAATCACACGATTTATGTTTCTGCTTTTCATAATCCTGGAATTTCAGCATTTTTAGACGCAGGTCTGATAATCTCCTATCTCTCTGGCTGAACGTTTCCAAGCTCTGCTTAGCAATTCTTAGAAATTTCTTGTTTCCTCCTTTTCCCCCAGGTGAATGGCCTTCTGATGAACCTGCCCATCATGCTTGCATCAGGGAAACTCTATGCCTATTACATTGGATCCTCTCTCCTCATCCAGACTGATTTGGGCCTCTCTATTTCCTATGATTGGGCTTACTACATGTCTGTTTCTGTTCCTGAGACCTATTCTGGATCCCTCTGTGGCCTTGGTGGAGATTTCAATGGTATTTCCCATGATGACCCCAGGACCCCTGATGGCTCTCTGGTTCTGGATGCAGTGGATTTTGGCAATAGTTGGAAGGATGCCAGTTCCTCCTTCCACTGCACAGCTGTTGGGCAGAAACCTGCTTGTCATGAAACAGAATTAGCTCAATACAGGTCTCAGACTTACTGTGGAATCATTGGTGGTGACAATGGGCCATTTAAAGACTGTATGGACCCAGCCAATTCTCAAATCTACATGGAGAGCTGTGTGAAGGACATGTGTGCCACCCAGGGTAGCCATGAGACTTTGTGCATGGCAGTGCAGAGATATGCCCAAAGATGCCAAGCTCAGTACATCAACATTAAGCCATGGAGACATATCACAGGATGTGGTAGGCAATTTTCAGTAAAGAACTTGTATTTAAGGCACAGGGCTGTGTGTTTTGATGCAGGTTTGCAAATCAAATATAGAATCCATTGGTCATAGTGATTATCAGCTTTCTGAGAATCTTACCTTTTTATTTTTAAAAGAAGGTTTCTGGTCCTTATGGCTGAGAAGAAAGTGCCCCCAGAGTGTGTGGGCTATGCTTGCAGAATTTCCAAGTGGAAGAGCAAATTACAAACTAGGTTATCTAAGTAGATTTTCAGATGGGAAGAAAAAATGTTCCTGTCCTACAATCTTCTTTCCCACCCTTCTCCCGTCCCCATCACACCACAATCAACAAAAGTTTCAGACCTACCATGGTATCATCTTTGTTGTTGCCCAGGTGTGAATGGAGCTTGAATGGAGCTCTATTCACTTCCTGGTTTGAAATCCTGGCTGTTCTCACAAGAGGACGAGACCGTGGGAAATTCAAATTATTAAATATACAATGGCATAGCAAAATGGCATCCCTTATATAAGATGGCAAAATCAAGATTTACTTTTTGGATTATTATTTTTTAAAGAATATTTTCAAACTGTGAATACTTAAATCCGTGGATACCAAATCTGTGGATATGGAGGGACAACTGTAAAAGGAAAAAAGTGACAGCTAGCACTTAAAACATAACAAGTAACCAGGGAAGGGTACAAAGAAGTGTGTCAGCTGGGTGTCCCAATCTCACCTGGGAGTGTTCTGGCACAGACTTCCCACTGATGCTGGCATTGCGCCAGCATAACGGGGAACTGTTTCAGTCACACAACATTCTGTTACAGAAACAGAATGGGGGCTCCATTGATGGCTTAGCCCGTCAATAAAAAGAAGCGTCAGCCAAACGACAGCCGAACGGGAGCATAATGAGATGGGAATGATGCCATCTGAAATGCAAACCCTTTAGCAATCTCCTGGCATCGTGATAATGCCATATTTAGAGCATCTGAAAATCTCCTAAGTTCAAGAATGTACTGTGTGTGGCTTTTGCCAAAATTAGTAGAACCATAGTGAATTATACAAAATAGTTTAAAATCCAGAATAAATTATACAAAATAAGAGACTGTGCACATTTGCTCCAACTGTATCGTTCATACACATTACTAGGTTTAGTTTTCTTTTCATAGAATTTTTAAGCAGCACTCCCTTTCCTGAGATTTTAGAGGTAGAATTTCAGAAATGGAACTTTGTGGTGTCCTTGAGTTGACCCTGTGATGTCAAAGAAAAGAAGTAGGCAAGGATTATAAATTTGGCTGAAAGTGCTTCTAGACCAGCTGATGGTGGAAACAGGAATCCTGTTTTATAGGCTGAGAATTTGATAAAACCCAGCTAACCAGGTTGTTTGGCAACCTGGAGCTGGAGGGAGGGCATTTTTTGATGGCAAAGCTAATGGCAAAATGTGTCCAGCAGCTGCAGCAGTTGCCACCACTCCTAAAGTGCTTGCATCTCATGGGGATTTTTCCAGGCCCTACTCCACTGGTCTGTTGCTGCCAGGGCTTGGGCAACAAGAAGGCTCAAGCATTGTGATTCTGTCTTTCCACTTCATTCCTTGAGATCCACATGATGGGATGTGCCCAAATGTATGCACCCACTATCTCTTTCCTCAGTCCTCTCCAGATAAGGTTGCCAGATTTGAAGATGTTGAGATAAGCCTCCAGATTTCACGGGTCAGCCTTGTAGGAGGCAGGGATGAAAATTCATCAGCTTTTGTGTGTTGTGTAGCCTCAACACACATACAGAAACCTTTTCACTCAGCTGATAAGCTGTGGCACAAACGGGGAATGGGTACCCAGGCTTTAGAGCCACCTCACACAGAAAAATTGAAGTGTCTCCTCCTTCACCATCATTCGCCTGAGATTCCTCTCCCAAATTGGAGACCTGCAATTCCATGTAACTTCTGCTGGAGCCCTGAGACCTGGGGCCCATTCATACTACATCATTATAGTGCTTTAACTCCTTATTCCACTTTCATTTCCATGGTTCCATGCTATGGAATCTGGACTTTGTAGTTGGGTGAGGCACCAGAGTGCTCTGACTGAGAATTCTCAATGTCCTTCCCTACACTGCTCATCTCAGGATTCCATAGGATGGAACCATGGGAGTGAAAGTGGAATGATAGCATTATAATTCTGTAGTGTACATGAGCCCCAGGCAGAAGTTCTATGTATTCTCTGGTCTGATATCATTTCACTGACAATGAGATCTGGCTTGACCTGTTTCTGAAAATGACAAAGAACATTGAGCATTTTTGTCAGTGGTTCCATCAGGGCAGAACTTTAACACAAACATCTTTGGTTCCACTTCACAGAATAAGCAAGAAGGCTTCTTCCAAAGACAGAAAGTCTGATTTATGATATAGGTGAATAGAGGTGGGTGGATCCTCATAAGCCTGGCTAAAGTATGAAATATTACAATTTAAATCGAAAGAACACCCTCCAGTCACCATTAAGTCTAGTCTAAAATTACTGATTTCTGCATTGTTTGTTAGTTTAAATATTTATATCCCACCCATTATCATAGGATTTCAGGGTGATGTATGGTTAAAATAACCAGTTTGTTTGGTTTTTTTAAAATCTAGATTTTAAAAAATATCCAGATGGAGATCCTGCATTGGGTGGGGGTGTGGACTTCATGGCCCATGAGGGTCCCTTCCAACTCTGTGATTCTCTGACTCTATGGCTCTATTGAATGCAACATTATGCCTTGGGTTGGTGACAGAAAGAAACCAACACTGGTGTCAGTCAGACCACAAGTGCTATGGTAGAAAGGGCTGAAGTGCAGTCAATCCTCCATATCCACAGATTCTGCATCCATGGATTCTACCATCCATGTCTTGAAAATATTCCAAAAAGAAAAATTTTGAACAGCAAACTTTGTTTTTGCTATTTTATATCAGGAACACCATTTTTACTACACCATTGTATCTAATGGGACTTGAGCATCCACGGATTTTGGTATCCACAGGGGTCCTGGAACCAAACCCCAGTGGATACTAAGGGCCCACTGTATACAGTGCTAGAAAAACTATACTTTGGCTATATTTTCATGTAAAAATGATATATTTCATTGGCATTACTGCTTACCTCCCTCCATCTCTATCTATCTACATATATATAAAAAAGGCTTGGCTATGTTTCCTTTCCCAGTGTGTTGGCCCCTCCTCTCACTCCCTCAGCCAATCACCACCCACATGCAAATTCCTTCTCCACTTCACAATCCACTCCTGCCACTCAATCTGCATCTACACCCCCAGCCTCACAAGGGCCCCTCCCTCCTTTCACTCGCTTCAGCCACTCACCACCCACATGTAAAGCAATGCAAGCTGAACCATGTGAACCTTTCAAATCTACTATACTGGCATATGTTACACTGGGTGCAGCTAGTTTTATTCAAATCATTTTATTGTTTTCTTTACCAAAAAACAAAAAAAGTAAATATTCCATATGTTGCTGCTGTTGTTCTTTAGAACTGATCTGTCAACCAAATAGCCATTATGTACTCTGTGGAAATCCCTGCCCTCCTTCTTGTGCCCACCCATCGGGGCCTGCCACCTGCCACAATTCTCCATGTGTAGAAGGATGCCAGTGTGAACCTGGGTTTGTGCTAAGCGGCACCGACTGTGTCCCTGCAGAGCAGTGTGGCTGCAGCTACAAAGGCCGATACTACCTGAAAGGAGAAACCTTTTTCTGGGAAGGAGAAGATTGCCAAAATATGTACCAATGTGATGGGACTGTCAACACCACTGAAGGTGTAGGCTCCCTGTGTAGCTCTGGCCAATTCTGTGGCATCCAGAAGGGTGTGTACGGGTGCCATACATTGCCGGACGGTATCTGTCAAGTTTCTGGGTTTCTCCACTATACCACTTTTGATGGGCAACACTACAGTTTCCAGGGCACCTCCACATACGTCTTGATGGAACTGTGTGAGGCATCTGAATCTTCACCCTCTTTTAGGGTGGAGGTGAAGAATGAGAAGTTGCCCAGCAGTCCTTTAGCTGTGACTTCAGAGGTGTTTGTGCTGGTGAGAAATACAAGGATATATCTGCAGAGAGCACATCATGGAACGGTCATGGTAAATGCATTTTTCATTCTCACAGTCTGAATCATCTGTTCTTAGCGTGCTTGCTGTATTCTGTTACTTACCACTTATAAGCAGTTATAATGAATGTTATAATTGAACCTGTCACATGTAAGCCATTAGTACAAAGACAGTTTTGAGTTCTAGACAAATATACCTTAAAATAGATTTTCCTTGGTTTTTTTCCAGGCTGTGAGGCCATGTTCTGGAAGAGTTTATTTCTGATGTTTTGCTTGCATCTGTGGCTGGCAATCTCTCTGAAGATGCCAGCCACAGATGCAGGCGAAACATCAGAAATAAACCCAAGGAAAAACTGAAAGAAATCTATGGATGCTGGCCATGAAAGCCTTTGAATACCATAAAATGCCTGAAACTGAAAACCATTCTCTTTGTAAAATGTTCATTAAAAAAATATGTTTTTAAATTAGAAACCTTTTTACCATCATATATGAAATCTCTGACACAAAAGCAAAACCTCCAGAAATACAATAAACAATGTAAATATTGTAATGTATTGGCCTTCAAGTCATCTGTTGATTTATGCCAACCCTCTGAATTTCATAGATATTTCTTAGGCAAGGGGCATTCCAAGGTGATTTGTCACTGCCTTCCTTTGAATATATCCTCAAAAAGTTCTCCCTGCAAAGTTCTCTCATTATAAGTTGGAGTAATGGAAAATGCCATGGGCAGCAGCCCTGGGCTCAAGCTTCATGCTACTCAAAATTGATTGAAATGGGATCAAGGGGGAAATGAACCCAATGACAATTCAGACACAAGTAAAGAGTAAGCAAGGAAGGAACACAGAACAGGAAACTAATCTTAACAAAATGTGCTTTACAGTTCTCCAGCAGTTTATCTATGCAAGTTTATAAAAGGTGGATTGATGCACACTAAAGCCAATTCACAGCAGCTTTTATTTGTCTCCATGTTTTTTTTCAAGATTGCAGACATGCAAAGCCATACACATTTGATGTTCAAATGGGTGTGCCTACGAATCAAGATGGTGGGCACATGTGAATTCCTCATGTTTTTATTGTCACCAGTTGCTGCTGCTGAATAGCATTTTTTTAAAAGCATAGCCAAGGTGCAGAGGTGTAATCTTCCACTTAAATAAACAAGAAAAGAGAGAGAAAAAGCTTTCATCACTTCAGCACACAATCGCTATGGTGAATATCCAACGTGGTAGTTTGGGGCATTTGCCTTGCCAGCAAAGTTCTGCCCCCTACACATGTTCAACCAAGCAGCTTTTCACTTCTGCTCTTATGGGAAATGTGCATCAAAGCAAATTGGTTGTCCCAATGAACAGAAATGTGCATTTCCATCTCAGATTGTTTTTTTTAAATATGGGGAAAGCCATAAAGGCTTTTTCCGTGCCGTTTTTGACGTTTTTGGCCCTGCTCCTTCTGAATATGGTAGATTGATGTGAGATCCCATTTAAACAAATTGTATTCTCCTTGAATTTTATGAGGAGTATTTTTGGTGTTATAACCCCCAGAACTCTTCATCAGGCTAGACAGCAGAGGATAAAGCATCAAGTGGAAGGGCGGCTGCACTGATTTTCAGAAAAACAAATCAAATTTTTGGCTAGCTATTTTAAGCCATTGTGGTCTGCAACTAAGATGGAAAGTAGGTGGGTTGATGAGAAAAGAGTTATGCAAGGGTAGCATTGCTTTGATACCAGGGCATCTGAAGAAGTAGATTGATATTTGTGAAAGCTCATTCTACAATAGCTAGATGCTGCTAGATTCCTCCCCGCCTACCTTTCCCCATTTTTATAGGCGTAAATCTCTGATTCATTAAGGCCTTTTCATCTTGACACTGATTTTAATTGCAGACCGGAATGCCTTAAAATAGCCATCCTGGACATTTTTTTAAAACTTCCATCCTTCTCTCTGCCCTAATGGTTCACCATCAAGCCTAATGCAGAGTTCTTGAGTACTCAAACATTTGCACATTTTAGGAATTAATAGTTGATCCCAAGAAAAGTATACTTGTCCTCTCAGCATGGATTTCAGCTTTTCTTTTATCCCTATGAATCAACATACTTTGCTCCTTCCTCCTTCACCTCAAGAATAATCTTATTTCTCTTTTTCATACAGGTTGATGGTGTGGTCTCTCTCCTCCCCATTCACTTAAAAAGCCAAGGAATTGCTGTTTATCGGCATGGTTTTTATGTAGTTGTTGAAACAGACTTTGGGTTAACAGTCAGCTATGACCTGGTGCACAGTCTGTTCATCATGCTTTCCCCTAAGTATCAAGGCCAAGTGTGTGGACTGTGTGGGAATTTCAATGGAGCTGATAATGATGATTCCATGATACAAGCTGGCTCCAGAATGAAGCACCACTTGGACCCTGCTAGAGCCTGGACTTTACCAGCCATCAACCCTGGAATCTCCTCATCTACTGTATTTGAGCAGAAGGAGAACCTCGTCCAGTCAAAATCCAGGTGTTGGCTCATCCAGAATCCTGAAGGGCCATTTGCCTCTTGCCACTCCACAGTGGATCCGGAGCCTTACCTTACAAATTGCATTTTTGACCTGTACACTTCTGCTGGGGACATAGAGATCTTGTGCCGCTCCATTCAGACATACGTTGCAGCCTGCCAAAGAGCCAACATCACCCTCTGGCCCTGGAGGACAGAGTTCTTCTGTGGTAGGTCCAGTTGGTGAAGCTCAGCACATCCTGCTGTTTCTAGCTCTGCCCATGGGTTTGTCTATACAAGGCAATAAAATGTGGATTGATGCGCACTCACACCAATTCTCAGCAGCTTTCATTTCTCTCCACAGTTTTTTTTCAAGATCGCAGGCATGTGAAGCCATACACATTTGCTGTTCAAACAAGCAGGCCTGCTAATCAAGATGGCAGGTGCAAGTGAATTACTTGAGTTTTTGTTGTTGCCAGTTGCTTGCTGCTGCCGTTGAACATTTTTAAAAAAGCATATCTAAGGTGCGGAAGTGCAATATTCCACTTAAATAACCAGGAAAAAAAGCTGTTTCATCACCTCCGTGCATGACCTCTATGGTAACAATCCAGCATAGCAGTTCTGGGTGCTTGCTTTGCTAGCAAGCTCCACCATTGTGCATACCCGGCCAATCAGCTTTCCATTTCCACTCTTAGTGGAAATGCACAGCAAAGCAAGCTGTGTCCCAATGAGCAGGAGTGTGCATTTCCTTCGGAGTTTCTTTAAAAATATGGGGAAAGCTGCAAAGGCTTTTCTTGTGTCCTTTTCGGTGTTTTTGCCCCCCTTCCTTCCAAATACAGTGGGTTGATGCAGCATCCCATTTAGACAAAACAAATTCTCCTTGAATTCTATGATGAGTATTTTTGCCATTTAGACAAGCCTCATATGAAATTACAAATCTTAATATTCTGGCCATAATCTTGTTGGCTGCAGTAACTATGTCAGTTTAGGTGGTGATGGTGACAATGCAGTAGAAGGTAAAACGGCCATGGGACCATGGCACCAGGGGAACAGCACAGGAAGTAACTTCTGTCAAGAGCAAAAGCTGCCTTGTCAGCTCCCATGATGCTCAGGAGCCAGCAGCACAGCTTTCTTTGGCATCAGAGACAGTTTTGTTTTCTTGACTACTACTGTGTTCCAAAAAGTGCTTTCCACTGGCAAAAGGGAGCAGTAAACTGACTTAAGTCACCAAGAGGATTGTGACCCTTGTTTTCTAATGTGTGGGTGTTTTAGCTACTCCAACATGGGGTTTTTCTCCCTGTGGTTACTACAGTGTTCTTCATACTCTAAGGCAATATAGTCAGGCTCCCATATCCATGGGGGTTCAGTTCCCGGAGTTACCATGGATACCAGAAACCACAGATAACAGCAAACCCTATTAAAAGCAATGGATCACTGGTAAAAACAACAACAACAAACCATAGACTTGCCTTGGAGGACCTAGAAGATGTCTAGAGAGGTTGCCTCTCTAGGCATTTTCTAAGATGACTCCATGGTATGTGTCCTTGTTTTGGGTCCCATTGATAACTGAAACCAAGGATATTGGTTCCAAGGATATGGGGGTCCAACTGTATTTCATAACCTTTGGTCCTCTGGATGCTGTTGACTTCAATTTCCCAAAGTCCCAGCAAACAGGGCCAATGGTCAGTGGTTCTGGGAGGTATTGACCAATCCTTGTGGAAGGCCAAAGGTTGAGAACCACTGCTCTAAGAGTAGGTTGAATTATTTAGGAATGAAGGGTTGTAGGATCAATATGTGTACACACTCAAAGAAATCTCTCTCCTTCCCCAAGTCCTGGCAAATTTTCTGTGGTGTGTAAAACAAACAAGTGAGCATTAATGTACATCCCTGAAAAGGCTGGCAAAGTAAACAGATGTGTATCATGCACGAACAAAATTGCTTCCTTTAGAGTGAATCCAAGTAGTGAGTGCCAACCACTGTGTAGCCAAAACATCATACCACCCAACATTTCACAGATGAAAATCAGGCCACCTGTGGCCGATCAACACCAGGATGTGGTCAAGATGGCAAAAGTTACTAGTGAGGAGAAATGCACAACCTAGGAGAGAATGTAGGTGTTTGCTTTTGCCTGAGCCTCATGGGAAGGGCAACATCCACTCCCTCCTCCCACTGCTGAGTTAATTGAGTGTAAACTCCTTTTGCACTTTGAACTCAGTTTCCAGTAGTTGAAGTAAGATGAGGGCAAAGTGGGGTGGGGGGGAGCAGGAGGAGGCCAGAGAAACTGGAACATTTTAAAAGCAGCTAAAACAGTGGGATGAGACAGGATTAACTGGAACCGTCCCTGCCAAATCAGGACAGTTAAAGAGTATGAAAATGAATCATTTATACTGATAAGGCTTATACTTATGGGCTTGGATTGGTCCTTGTTGTACTGGGAAATGACAAAAAAATCTTAATCCATCTTGTGTGCCTCCTCACACTGAAACCCTAATCATTCTTCTATTATCATTCTTTTATTAAAACACAAACATATTTCTGATTCCTCTTGTTTTCCTCTTGTTTCAGCTGCTAAGTGCCCAGCAAGGAGTCACTATGAGCTCTGTAAGCCTCCCTGCCAAGACCTATGTTTGGGCTCCACATTTAAACATCTCTGCAGCCCCCTGTGCGCTGAAGGGTGTGTCTGTGATGATGGGTACCTGTGGAATGGGAATGAGTGCATTCGACCCGAGCTGTGTGGTTGTGAGTACAGTGGACAGTATTACAATGTGAGTAGATGTATCCTTACCTGATGTTGTTAATTTACACGCATGACAATGAAATTAAGACTGATGTGCAAAGCCGTAAAACCCAAGAATGTACTATATGGCTACCACCTATTCCACACTTACAATTTGTATTTGTGAGAAAGCTGTATTAAACTCAGTGAGAATAAGTAAATATATTTATGATCAGGCTATGTAGGTTAACTGATTTTAAAAAACCCTCACTTTCGATGTTCCCACCAAAAGTAAACTGGAAGGCCTCTTCTGGATCTAAAATGGTCTGGGGGGGAACTAAAAATGTGGCAAAAATTCTCCCTACACCCTCTAGAAGGAGTTGGGGGAGACTTGGAGGCTTTTAAAAAGTTTTTTTGACAGTGGGAGTTATAGTGGGATATATGGCCCTCCAATTTCTCTCGGGGGGGGGGAGGGCTAACACGACCCCCTAGCTTCTGACAGTTGCCCATCCCTGTTGTACATAATAGGTTAGCCACACATGGAAAAAGGGCAAGGCCTCACACCTTTCATAGCTGCAAAGAAGAAGGAATTTCAACAGGGTACAGGTTGTCATGGAATTGGGGTTAACATAAGTGTAAACTGAGGAGGAAGCAGAAACCAGAGATGTAGTACAGGTTGCTCCACATTTATGCGGGATCAGTACCTGTGGTTTCACTTAACTGTGGTCAGGGGAAATGATCTCTCTAGGCATCTGGAAGACCATAGAATTTTACTAGAGGTGGTCTCTCTAGGCATCTGGAGTTCCTCCAGTATGACTCTAAGGTCAATTTCCACCAGACTTTGGCCATAGAGTCATGCCAAATGCCTAGAGAGGCATCCTCTCTAGGCATTTTCTAGGTTCTAAACCATGATTCTATGGCTCTTTGCTACTATCTGCTGTTTCAAGTAACCCTAGTAAGTCTGGGAAAGTATCCCCCATGGGTATGGAGGGGGCAACTTGTATCTTATATGCAATAATATATTGGGCATGTGTTATTTACAGTGGCCATGTTGGCCAGGATATTTTTTAAAAAATGCTTTTCTTGACCTATGTGCTTCTGTACCTGAGAAAATAATAGTCATGGATCACTGGACATGGTTGACCCGTTCTCCCCCCTAATTTCCACTTTCTCTTTTGGAAAAGCAAAGATTTTACCAATTTTATGTCCTTTCTTATATTGCTAGATGTTATTCTTGCAAAGTTTTTGTGAAGGTCTTTACTTTTCTCTTTATGGCCACTTTTTCTTTTAGGTTGGGGACCTTCTCTGGCTGTCTGGCTGCACTCAAAGGTGCAGCTGTGATGCTTCCTCGACCTTCCATTGCATCCCAGCCAGCTGTAACCATGGCCAGCAGTGTGTGCTCAAGGAGGGCAAACTGGGCTGCATCAATCAGTTGGCCACTTGCACTGTTTCTGGGGACCCTCATTACTTCACTTTCGATGGGGCTGTGGTGCATTTCCAGGGCACTTGTGCCTATGAGATTTCAAAGACATCTGACTCTGTGGCTGATTTCTCCTTCCGGGTTGTGGGAGCTAACAAGAATTTCCGGAGCCCCCGTGTGTCCTTTCTTTACCGAGTGGAAATATGGCTCCGCTTCAAGCAGTTCAGTTCTCACATTGTTCTGGAGCAAGGCAAAGACGTTCAGGTGTGTAGAACTCTTTGGTACACATTGAGAAGAAGAAGAAGAGATGAGGAATATACATGATAGGGCAGCACAACCAGAAGACTTTCGGGAAGCATGGAACAAAGAATCAGGGCGAAATCTAGAAAACAGATCCTATAAGGTCACTTCTCTTTGAATCTGCCCAAATTGATGTCCGTGTGCTTGCAAATTCTGAAAAGCTGCTGCCCAGGTTTGGACCTACTACTAGGTAGAGCTGGGATGCTTGGGTGAATTTTCACCCAAACACCCATTTGGGGCTAATGGGGAGCTGAAAATGCAGCTGGAAATAACATTCAGTTTGTACTTCCAGTTTCAGATGACTCTGTTTTCATGCATTTGTGGTGGCTTGTGCCTTAACACAGATTATTTTTACACTTTTGTAACACCATTGTCATTGTTGCTGATGCTACATGGTTACCACCACCTCCTCCTCTTTCTCTTCCTGCTCCTCCTCTTTCTCCTCCTCTTTTTTGGACCAAAGATTACAGAAGGTGAGGAGGTGCCCTAGCTCTGCTTCCTCCTTCTATAAGGAGCTAGTGTCTTCTCCTCAAGCATGACAGGGTGAGGAATTGAATGCACGCTCACAAATGGGGGGGGCAGCAGAACCTCATATGATGAGTGGGGTGGCACTCAGCTTCCCACCTCAGGTGATGGGAGACATCTGGCTACCTCTGGGTGGTATCAGAGGTACCATCAACAAATAGAAGAAAGAGCTACAGAAGGCTGGCATCTCACCAGTATGGTGGGTGAGACCACTTTGGCTTTGTCCATTTCACCTCTCAGCAATACCATTATTTATGGTTTCCTTCTCAGGTTGATGGGAGACAGACCCTTTTGCCAACAAAGCTGGAGCATTTGGCCAACATCACACGCAAGAGGAACCTGGTGACTTTGAGAGCACATCCCAATCTAGAGATCCAATACAATGGCCGGCATGCTTTGTTTGTCCGTGTGGGCCCAGAATACAGGGGGAAGCTGCATGGGATGTGTGGGAACTTCAATGGTATCCGTGCAGATGATAAGGTCTTGCCCGATGGGAAAAAAGCCATGAATGATTCACAGTTTGGCAATGCCTGGATGTCAGACATCAGCCCTCCAAAGTATGTTTATTTGCATTCTCTTCACCTTTTCTCTTATGGTATTATATTACCTCCAACATTTCATAGACAAAAACTCAGACATGTATGACCAAGCAACATCAGGGTGTGGTCAAGATGGCAAAAGTTATTAACGAGGAGTGCAAACTAGTTTTATGCTTTGAATTCAGTTTGCAACAGTCGAAAGAAGTTGTGGACAGAGGGGGGACAGTGGAAGGAGTATGAATATGAATATGTATATGAAAATATGCACATGCATGATGGGAATACAACCCCCACCCGCAGCTTCTGCAATCACGTGACCAGACATAAACCAATACAGAAAACACATGTGTCTCCTTAATAGGGTTCCAGTGTGGCTTTCCAAACTGATTTCAGTTTGGATTAAAACAGGTGTGTATGGTAGTAAAGGGGGTCAAATTGGGGCAGGAATACTGCACTGTGGAATTAATATACAGCACTCCTATGGATTCAACCTTCAACTTAAAAGCAAATATGGGGAGGGATTTGTTTTAAATTGATCAGGACAGAAGTGCTGGTAGAGAAGGGTGTATTAGCAGTGTCACTAAATGCTTACCTGCACTTTCAGATGCCTGAATGACATGGGTAGCTCCTACCCTTGCAGCAAGATGCAAGAGTTTGAGGAAACATGTGCAATCCTCAGAGATCGCTCTGGGCCTTTCTTCGAGTGTCACTGGTATGAAGACCCAGCTCCTTACTACGAATCCTGTGTCTATGACCTCTGCCATTATGGAACAGGTGACCGCATGCTATGTGCGGCCATAGAAGCCTATGAGGAGATGTGTGAAATAGCTGGAGTGAACATGCCAAACTGGAAAAAGGAGCTTGGATGTGGTGAGCAAAGAGCATATTTTCTTCTTGATTTATTTGTGATGTTCATGTTGCACTCATGTAGTGTACAAACGCATGCCAGCAACCACCTGCCTTGTGCAAAGGCATTGCCCATTCTCTAACAGTGAGAAGTTTCAAGTGTGCAGTGTGTACCAGTGTTTAGTTTCCTCTGGAATGTGGTCACTGCTGGCTTTACAGGTGTTTGGTAATATTTGAAGGTGGTAATTTTCATCTTCATTTAAAAATAGACCATCTTTTTTTTCTGGCCTACAAAAGGCAAGTAAATTCCCTTTTCTGAAAAGTTCCAGGAGTGGCATTTCACCCTTTCAACCACTACTACCATCCTGCACTGTTTAACATCAAAAATATCAAAAGTGGAAGTGAAGTTCCAGCTATTTCTGGATTTGTTTCTTAGCATTTTTTTGCCATCTGTGTGGCCCTTGGAGAATCCCAGGCAAAGGATTGCCCCTTGAGACCTGTCAGTTGCCCACCCCTGGCCTAGATCTTTTTATAATGCTTCCTCACACTTAAGTCTGCTCTGTAAATGTTCCTGTCAGCTTCAGATAAGAGTGTATTGCTTGATGTTTATATCTGGGGGATTAGTGATGAACTACTTATGGCTTATCCCTTAAATATCATTCCCTTTGATGCTGGTTTTTCCAGATGTAAATCACTCTCACGCTGCTTAAACTGACAGTAGGTCCTTGGTATGTGTGTGTGTGTGTGTGGGAGGAATCTACTGCCATGATATAAACCCCTTTATTTGTCTACTTTTACAGCCTCCCATTGCCTGCAGCCATTCCTTGAATTATTTCTTGTTGTTAGTTGCTTTTTAAAAAAATAATTTGTTCTTATTCTTGTTATAGTGTGTATAAGAAATTCATTGTAGTGATTGCTTATTTTTCCATTATGAAGCTGGTTTTGGAAAGTAACTTTGTTCTATCCTTGTTATCCAAAAAGGTAACACAATTACAGGTAACATTACTTTTAACTCATTATGTCTACACTGTAGTGAAGGTTGCTAGTTGGAATCCACATGCAAGTGTCGTTTTACTGTCAAAGAAAACTATAGGTGGAATTATTTGCATGAAGGACCATTCCTCAGTCAGAAAACATCTGTTTTGAAACAGTTTGGATGTCATCTCTTAGGAGGGCTTTAGCTCTATAATCCTGCATTGCAGTGAGTTGGACTAGATGGCCCTTCCAATTCTATGATTCTAAGAAAGATATCAAAAAGTGTGATACAATTGTCCTTCCATATCCACGGATTTGGTATTCATGGATTTAAGTATTCATGGCTTGAAAATATTCTCAAAAAAATAATAATCCAAAAGTAAAGCTTGATTTTGCCATCTTATATAAGGGATACCATTTTGCTATGCCATTGCATATAATGGGACTTGAGTACTCATGGATTTTGGTATCCCCGGCGGGTCCTGAAACCAAACCCCAGCGAATGTGAAGGGGTGACTGTAATTGTGTATTGTGAAAGAGACCTTTATCTACTTCTTTTTAGTGATTTCTTTTCTCCCCCTTACAGATAATTCCTGCCCAGCCAATGCTTACTATGATTACTGTGGCACAGCCTGTCCTGCCACCTGCACTGACCTCACAGCATCCACCAACTGTTCCAAGCCATGTATGGGAGGGTGCTTCTGCCAACAAGGACATGTTCTGAATGCTGGAGTTTGCATACCCCTGGGAGAGTGTGGCTGTAGGATGAATGGTCACAACTATCAGGTGGGTGAGGAGGTCATCTTGACAGACACCTGCAGCAAGAGATGCTCCTGCCAGAAACCAGCCCATCCCATGGAGTGCCAGGATCATGCCTGTGCATCTCTAGAGGCATGCAAGGTCATGGATGGCATACGCGGCTGTTACCCTGTGAAATATGGCACCATGTGGGCATTTGGCTACCTCCACTATATCACATTTGATGGAGTTGTGTTCGACTATCAAGGAGCCTGCAGGTACCTGCTCAGCAAATATTGTGGCCCTGCCAATAAGCTTCCTGGTTTCAGCCTCTGGGTGAGCAATGAGCACAAAGGCTCAATTGCATTATCTGGAATCAGACTGATAGAGCTGGATGTCTATGAAGAACGCATCACTATAGTGGGAAGCCAGGAGGGCAAAGTACAGGTAGGAAGATGATTTCACAAGCTTTGCAGAACTGTATTCTAAATACGGTGTATTTGAGGAATTCACACTTTGTGAATCCCAATGCCAGCTGGTCTGATCTGAACTTTCGGGACTGATGTAGAGATCAGAAAATGTAATTACAGTAGGACCCCCATATCCTCTGGGGATTGGTTCTGGGCCCCCCCGTGGATACTTAAAACAATGGATAATAGCAAATCCATGGAAAATAATGGAACTTCTGGTTTAAAATACCATAGAGTTGCCTTGGAGGACCTAGAAAATGGCTAGAGAGGACACATCTTCTAGGAAGACTCTATGGTAGGTGTGCTGTTTTATGTGCTGAATCAGTGGATAATGAATCAGTGGATATGGGGATCCTAGTGTAATCTTGTCTTATGTACACTGCCAGCAACCAATTTTGGGGTAGGGTTGCCTACTGAAATAAGGGGCTATTTTCACTTTAATGGTTGTGTAGAAGAGAGAATTTCAGCATTAATTTCTCTCTTCAGCACAACCATTAAATGGACAGGAGCCCTGTACCTTATTTCATCTGGCAACCCTATGGTCTTGTGGATCGGTGTAAGTTTAGGAATATTAACAAATAAACAACAGACATAAATAATAAACAAATCTCCCTTTAGATTCTTAACTTCTCTGAGGGTTTTTTTTTAAATGCAGTATTTGGCTGAAAAAAAGGTACCAAACTGAATCGGAGAAGTGCATGTTTTAGGATTACAAATACATATAGAAATTTTTCTAGTTACTAAAAAATGTATTTAGAAAAGCAAATTTTGTAAGAAAATACATTCCAAAAGAGAGATTTTAAAAATGGGAATGTGATTTTTTTAAAAATGCAGCAATGCAAAAATGACTTATGAACACATAAACGAGTGAACTTGACAGGGATCAGAAAGAAATCTTCCAATGCTGAAATGATAAGAAGAGAAACTAGAATTGTTAGTCACTTAAAGATGGAAGGTGGCATGGTACACATGGAGTACCAGAGCCTGGAAGAGTTACTTTCTTAGAAATACCTGACCATACTGACTGGGGGACTCTGACAGTTGTAGCCCTTCAGGGTAACTTTTCCCCATGTCCCCCACAAAGTGGTGGGGGGCTGACAGGGCTCTAGCCTGGGGTCCTGGGCCCCTGGGATTAGGAGAGGGGCCTGGTGTGATATTATTGTAAGTTTTTATTATGTAAATCCATTTAGTTTTCTTAAAATAAATATAAATATTACTTTGGCATCATAATTTAAATTGACTTAATTTAATTTTTAGCCTAAATTCTGTAGAGCATCTCACTGCCCTTAATCTTAGCAGTTAGTAGGGGGTCTACTAAAGATCCTGGCCTGGGCACCCACTTCAGGATGTGGGGGGCATGCTTTTCCCAGCTCTGTTCAGTGGTTCTTGGAAACGTCTTGCTTTCTTCTTTTTTCCTAGATAAATGGCATCCTAATGAACCTGCCCATCACCCTTGCATCTGGGAAGCTCAATGCCTATTACAGTGGATCTTCTGTCATCATCCAGACTGATTTTGGACTCTCTGTTAACTATGACTGGGCCTCCTTTGTGTCCGTTTCTGTTCCGGAGACCTATTCTGGGTCCCTTTGTGGCCTTGGTGGAGATTTCAATGGCATTCCCCATGATGACCTCAGGACCCCCAATGGTTCTCTGGTTTTGGATGCTGTAGATTTTGGCAATAGCTGGAAGGATGCCAGCTCCTCCTTCTACTGCATGGCAGTTGAGTCTCAGGGCACATGCAGCAGGACTGAACTAGCTTATTATACATCTGAGAACCACTGTGGGATTATTAGTGATACGAATGGCCCATTTAAAGACTGTAACCACACAATTGATGCTCAGCTCTACTTGGAGAACTGTGTGAAAGACCTGTGCGCAACCCAGGGCAGCCACAAGACCATGTGCAAGGCCATCCAGAGCTATGCACAACAATGTCAGATTAGCGGCAGCACCATTCAGCCATGGAGAGAGATCACTGGGTGTGGTGAGTAGAAAACACCATGGTATATAAATTTAGTATTTCTTGCTATGAACAGCCCCACCCACAATTTCCTTGCTTACTTTTTGCCAGAACCTGGAAGCAACTAGTTACAAAGAATGAGTTAGTTATATTTCATTCCCCTTTTGCAGTAAATAAGGCATAGCCATAGAATTCAAAGCCATAGCCATGTTATGCTGGAATATCAGTAAGCAAAGGGATCTAGTAGCCCCTTTTGAGACTGAGAGAAAGAAATTGTAGCGTAAGCTTTTGTAGACTTGGGAGATTTTCAGACGCCTCTTTCAGCCTCTTGCCGTGCAAGCAGCCTCCGGAGCAGTAATGAGGCTGCTGAGCAGCAAGGAGTCCATTTTGGACGACGCCATTTCTCTCTCGGTGTCGTCCATGACTGTTGCGGCTAGCATTGGAGGCGGCCGTGCTCTTTTTCACTCACGAAAGTTGTCCGTGAGTAAAAAACAGCGCGGCCACCTGCAATGCTAGCCACAACAGTCACGGACGCCGCCGAGAGAGAAACGTCATCATCCAAAATGGACCCCTTGCTGCGCAGCAGCCTCGTTACTGCTCCGAAGGCTGCTTGTGCGGCAAGAAGCTGAAAGAGGCGTCTGAAAATCTCCTTGGTCTACTTCCTCAGATGCTTAAAGGCAGAGCTATGTTATATTAGGACTGTAACTGAATAGGAAATAAGTTTCATACTTTTGGGCTATAACTGCTTTAATTACTTCTATAGTTCCAGGGGCAATGTGACCTCACTACCCAGATATGTTTTGTACTATAGGCCTGTAGCATTTTGATATCTTTTTAAAAAAACAGTAACTGGAAGTAACCATTTTAGTTGCTTTCAAACAATGAGAAAGCAAAGCGTTACTTCAAAATGCAACTATCATGGCAAAAAGTACTTGTTTAGTCACTTTTGTTGTTCCATGAGCTATGTGACATCACTACTCAGTTATGTTTTGTACCACAGACATGTAGCATTGAGTAACAGTAACTATTCTAATTGCTTCTGAATAATGAAAAAGTAAAGAGTTACTTCAAAGACAACTATGATCGTAACTAACTACTTCTTAAAAGTGACCCTCCAAGCATGTTTCTTGTGCTCCTTCCATTTTTAAATTGTGTCCATTTCATTTTCCTTCAAAGAGAGTGTCTCTTGACATATTTCTTTGGCCTTAGTTGTAATATTATGCTGTATGCATTTTTCAGAATTGGCTTGCCCTGCAAATAGCCATTATGTACTCTGTGGAAATCCCTGCCCTCCTTCTTGTGCCCACCCATCGGGGCCTGCCACCTGCCACAATTCTCCATGTGTAGAAGGATGCCAGTGTGAACCTGGGTTTGTGCTAAGCGGCACCGACTGTGTCCCTGCAGAACAGTGTGGCTGCAGCTACAAAGGCCGATACTACCTGAAAGGAGAAACCTTTTTCTGGGAAGGAGAAGATTGCCAAAATATGTACCAATGTGATGGGACTGTCAACACCACTGAAGGTGTAGGCTCCCTGTGTAACTCTGCCCAATTCTGTGGCATCCAGAAGGGTGTGTACGGGTGCCACATATTGCCGGACGGTATCTGTCAAGTTTCTGGGTTTCTCCACTATACCACTTTTGATGGGCAACACTACAGTTTCCAGGGCACCTCCACATACATCTTGATGGACCTGTGTGAGGCATCTGAATCTTCACCCTCTTTTAGGGTGGAGGTGAAGAATGAGAAGTTGCCCAGCAGTCCTTTAGCTGTGACTTCAGAGGTGTTTGTGCTGGTGAACAAAACACAGATATGTCTGCAGAGGCATCTTCTGGGGAGTATCAAGGTAAGCCCATAGTATATGTCAATTAGGGATCATTAAAAAGTGAAGTTACATAGGTTTTTGGTCTGCATAACCTATTAAGCTAAAGTGAACCAGAATGTCACTGCAAAAATTATGTGACTCTTCTGATGCAAAATGGGTTTTTGCAATAGAAGTGGGTTGAAATCAAAGAAACTAGCTGTATCCAGTGTAACATATACCGTTATAGTTTTACATGTGGGTAGTGAGTGGCTGAGAGAGTGAGAGGAGGGAGGGACCCTTGTGAGGCCCCCACCCATCCGAATACTGTGAATTGCGTTCAGACACATCATATTCTCTTCTAATTCTATGATGAGTACTTTCATCATGTAGTCAAGCCCTGGGTCTCTTTGGGTTAAGCACATTTACTATTTCTCTTCTGCAAACTTCCCCCACCTTGCAGCAAATGGGATCACCAGATTAACTAGCCCAAGTTCAGTCTCTCTGGTTTGGCCATCTGTGGTTTCATTCAGCAAGAATCATCTCCTTTCACTATTTCCTTTTGTGCAGATTGACAAAGTGACCGTAAGTCTCCCAGTGACGATCCAGGTTCTAGGAATCACCATTTACCAGCATGGCTTTTATACCATTGTTAAAACTGACTTTGGGCTAACAGTGAGCTACGACATGGAACACCACAGGCTCTTTGTCACACTTGCCCCAGCATATCAAGGCCAGACGTGTGGACTCTGTGGGAACTTCAATGGCATTGCTGACGATGACTTTGTGCTGCGCAATGGCTCCACTGCAAAGGCTACCATAGACTTTGTCCTGGGGTGGAGATTGGAGACCACACCTGAGGGCACTGACGACTCATCAGTTTCAGTTCCTCAGTTTGAAGAGTGGCAACGCCTCATCCATTTAAAAAACATGTGCTGGGTCATCCAAAATCCCAATGGGCCATTTGCGTCTTGCCACTCTAAAGTTGATCCAGAACCATATCTGACAGACTGTGTCTTTGACCTTTACGTCTCTGAGGAGGATAGCAACCTCCTGTGTCATTCCATCCAGACCTATGTAGCAGCCTGCCAGAGAGCCAATGTCACCATCTCACCCTGGAGGACAGAGACCTTCTGCAGTAAGTAGAAACCATCTTTGTTTTGTTCTTTGGGCTTCAGCAGCAGTGCTAATCTAATGCCTTGAGATTCCATGACAAATGGGGTATATGTGACAGGTGAGATCATGTTCCTGCTAATCAAAGAGAACTTGGCGCTTCAACCCTGCAGGGCCTGGTTTCACTGAACATCTCCTCAACTGGTATATCTTGTGACTTGGACATGACAGAGGTATAAGAACCAGGTTGGCATATTGGCATTTTAGGTCTGGGTTAGCAATATGTTTCCCTCCAGATGATGTCGGTCTACAACTCTCATGATCCTTCACCACTAGCTATGCAGGCTAGGGATGTTGGGAATTACAGTCCAGCAACATCTGGAACACCACAAGCTACCCAGCCCTGTTTTAAGCCACCTTGAATCCCATCCTGGGAGAAAGGTGGGATATAAATCCAACAAATACATAATTTTAGGCATTTCCTTCTCTGAATGGCCCTGGATTTCTCATTTCCTGTTTCTTCCTCCTTGTGCAGGTTTTCACTGCCAGGCAAACAGCCACTATGAGCTCTGTGGGTCTCCCTGCCAAGATGTCTGCTCTCATGCTTGGATCAAGCCTCACTGCCTTGACATGTGCTCTGAAGGGTGCTTCTGTGACAGAGGATACCTGCGCAGTGGGAGCAGCTGCATCCCAGAGGACCAATGTGGCTGCTTACACAATGGACTATATTATGAGGTGAGGATCCCATTCCTGTACTTTCTTATCCTAGTGTACAAAGGACAATCCAGCCAAAGCACTTTTAATTCCATTTGTTTTCAAGGATTTAAGGATGTTGCTGAACTCTCTTCCACAGAAATACACTGTTTAAAAGGAATGAGACCTTACTGTATTATACCTGGAACCTGGAAGACTTACTTTCATACTACAACTCCCAGAATCCCCAAGTCAGCATTGTCACTGGCCAAACTGGCTAGGGGAATCTGGGAGCTGTTGCATGCTCTGAATGGCTTCCTTTCCCCTCCTTCCTTTTTAAACTTTTCCACAGATTTGTGTGCCTGGATATTAGTGTAACTTGATTCCTCCAAAGTCAGGTGTGTGTGTGCGCATGTGTGCACAGATGTGCCTTCAAGTCAC
The DNA here is from genome assembly GCA_030847615.1 of Gambelia wislizenii. Taxonomy (NCBI): domain Eukaryota; kingdom Metazoa; phylum Chordata; class Lepidosauria; order Squamata; family Crotaphytidae; genus Gambelia; species Gambelia wislizenii. The sequence goes on along the minus strand of JAUMIR010000010.1, from coordinate 26,888,600 downwards.
CAATCAACTTATGATGACCCCATGAATTAATCTTAGGCAAAGAATACTCAGAGATAGTTTTGCCAGTTCCTTTCTCTGAAATATAGCCTGCAGCATATATAGGCAGTCTCCCATCCAAGCACCAACCACTGCTGACTCTGCTTAGCTTCCAAGATCAGACAGGATTTGGTGCCTTTAAGATATTTAGGCAATATAAAGTCATATTTATTGCATGATCATTGCACATTGCAATCAAATTGCCATGAAATTAAGCTTGTGCCCTGTGGATAGCATGTCACAACACAATCTTCTGCACCTTTACTCAGAAGTATGTCCTGTTGAATTTAGCAGGGCCCAATTGCTTCCAGGTAAATGGATATAAGAACTGTAGTCTTAGTTTTCAAGATGCTAGGGGACATAGACTTTGAACACTTAATATAATAACTTAACCCAAACTATAAATTATAGAGAAATGTGTAGGTGCTATCCACCTACATAACTCCTTGGCAACTCTGAGTTAACCAGTAGTGTGATACATTTGTTGCATCAGTATATGGCTAGCCCTTGACTCTTTTCATTGCCTGCTGTGTGTGGTGGTGGCAGGGATATATCAACCCATATGATGTCAGAGTCTTTTTTTTTTCAGTTGCACAGCCCAGCTTGGAGTCTGCACATGGCAATCTCAGGCAGCTACAGGTTCCCATGGCCCACTACTATTGTCTACCTAGGTTTTTACCCCTCCCCATTTTTTTTTGGCACTTCACATTGGGTGCCCACCTTCTTATTTTCCCACAGTGCTCCAGAGCAGAGGTGGACAACCATGACCCTCCAGTTGTTTTGGGACTACAAGTCTAATCAGTCTTAGAAACATAGCCAATGATGAAGAATGCTGGGAGTTATATTACAATAACATCTGTATGGGACACAGTTGCAATGTTATATCAGGGATATTGTGATAACAATGGAACTGCCAGCTACCCAGCTGTGACAGCAAGGGACTAGATCAGTGGTACTTAACTTGTGGTCCGTGGTCCCCCAGGGGGCCACGATGTCCTCACAGGGGGTCTGCGAAGGCTTGCCAGCTTAAATGCTGCTTAAAGGTGTCCTTTCCACAGCAGAGCAGCCTCGTGACAGAAGCCAAGACAAAGGCTGGCTGTCTGGGCCTGTCTGTTGCTATTCAATCCACTCCAACTGCAAACTAGCCAGAAGAAGCAGGAGAAGCTCCTCTGAGAAAAGGTTTAACAGATAATTGTATTGTTATTGTTATTGTTATTGCTGCTGCTGCTACTACAACTATTACTACTACTAGCTGAAGTTATAGTAGATTTGAAAGTGAGTCTGAAAGTTTTCACAGCCAGCATCCACAGATTTTCCTTGTTGTTTTTTTTTTTCCGGGATGTGAGGTTGTGTTCTGGAATAGCTTCTTTCTGATGTTTCGCCTGCATCTGTGGCTGGCCTCCTCAGGGAATGCCAGCCTCTCTGAGGATGCCAGCCACAGATGCAGGTGAAATGTCAGAAAGAAACTATTCCAGAACATGGCCTCATAGCCTGGAAAAAAAACAAGGAAAATCTATAGATTTGAAATTTTTCCCCATGGTTTGTGAGGAAAAATACAACCAAAATCTATACAGCCACTGAGCGGCTCCCCTCACTGGCTGGCTCTCCCACCGTGGACTTGCAGGTCTCTGCGGTGCAGCAGCTTCTCCCCTTGTGCTCCCACAGCAAAGCGTATAGTGGAGGTGGAATGGGAGGCTCCAAGACTGCTGGAGTCCTTGCCATGGTTGGCAATGGAGCCTTTGTGAGGCTGGGTGTGTAGATGCAGATTGAGTGGCAGGAGTGGATTGTGAGGTGGAGAGGGAATTTGCATGTGGGTGGTGATTGGCTGAGGGATGTTTCCTAAAAAGCCAATCAGCACACTGGGAAAGGCAACATACCTAAGTGTGTGTGTGTGTGTGTATGATTGATTAGGGTTTACACAGTCTTGGGGGCCCATGGCAACAAAATATATTTAAAGGAGATCCCTGCTAAACAAAAGGTTAAGAACCATTCATCTAGATAAGGCCCTCTGACAAGCACCTCCCTTCAGCCACAGAGTGGGTTCCATACACGTTGCCAAGTAGACATGTATTTTGGTCTTCCAGAATGTCATTTGGGCCCCAGCTTTTTAAACCCTTTCTGTTTTTCTTGCAGATTGGAAACCGTGTCTGGCTTCCTGGCTGCCAGGAGAGGTGCGCCTGCATTGGCCCTTCAGACTTCCGCTGTGTCCCAGCCCATTGTAACTCTGGCCAGGAGTGTACTGTGAAGGATGGCAAAGTGGGTTGTCATACTCAGTGGGGGACCTGCACGGTGACGGGCGACCCTCATTACTTCACCTTTGATGGGGACATGGTGCATTTCCAGGGCACCTGTGCCTATGAGATCTCAAGGACTTGCCACAACTCCCTTCCCTTCTTCTACCGGATTGTGGCAGAAAACAGGAATTGGGGGAACCCCCAGGTGTCATTTGTGAACCGAGTGGAGGTTTGGCTGAAGAGTGGCTTCCTCAGCTTTCATATTGTCCTAGGGAGTGGTCAAATGGTAGAGGTATGTGAGTTTTGGTGCATGGTAAGAAATAGATGATGGGATCAAAGGGGTTGTCTTTATGAACCCCCCCCAAACCCATAATACCCTGTAGTAAAAGCAGGTCACAGCAGCTGCGATTTGTCTTAATGAGTTTTTTTGGGGGGGTTAGGTAGATCATAAGCATGTGAAGCTATCTGCATTTGCTGTGCAAACAGGCATGCCTGAGAATCAAGATGGTGGCCACGAGTTAATTACTCGTGTTTTAATTCTCACCAGTTGCCACCACTGAACAGTATTTTTTTAAGGTGCAAAAGTGTGATATTTCGCATTAACAGAAAAACAAAAAAACCCATAAACCCCTCTTTTATTGCATTAGCACTCCCTCACTAAGGTGGGAAAAATTTTTGGCAGTTTTGGGCACTTGCTTTGTTAACCACTCACCCCCACTTGTCCAGCCAATAAGCTTTCAGTTTCTGCTCCTTTGGAAAAGCGAATCAATTCATATTTTCCTTGGGTTTTTTCCGGGCTGTGAGGCCATGTTCTGGAATTCCCTGGAATTCTCTGAGGATGAAATCTCTTGAATTCTCTGGAATTCTCTGAGGATGTCAGCCACAGATGCAGGCGAAACATCAGAAAGAAACTATTCCAGAACACGGCCTCACAGCCCGGAAAAAAACCCAAGGAAAAAATATAGATGCCGGCCATGAAAGCCTTCAACTTCACATCAATTCATATTGCTTGTCCCAATGAGCAGGAATGTGTATTCCTCCCGCTGTTGTTTAAAAACTCAGTGAAAAGGATTTTCCTGTGGAGTATATGATGCATTTAGCCCCTTTCCTTCCGAATACTGCAATACAATGTGGGGTGCCATTAATACAGGTTGCATTCTCCTCACATTCCATGAGGAGTATTTTTGCCATTTAGACAACCCCAAAATTTGCATAAACAATGCATCCTATTTTTTTTTTCCTCATAGGAAAAAATAACACCTAGGAACCTGATTCACTGAGAGGTGATGATTTTGCACTAGATCAAGTGTGGGCAAAGTGCAGCCCTCCAGATGTCCTTGAATTGCTACCCTTGCCACAAAGTGTATAGCTATGGGGGTGGGCAAAATGAGGGCATTGCCCCCTCCATTAGAATTCTGCCCTCCCAATGAATTTTTTTCTTCAGTCCCTAACTTCCTGGCACTGCAGTAATTTCAGATTTCACTTGAGCATTTAGAAATACCATTTGGTCATCCAAAGAAAAGGGGCAGGCAAAGTTACCAAGGGAATGTGAATACAGTAAATGTTAAGAGCCAAGTATGAAGGATTTCCAAGGTTTCACTCTCTGCAATGCTAGAAATGTGGAGACTGATGGAAAAAAAATTGTGTGTGGGGGGGGGGGAGAGAAGAATTCTTATTTGGAGGAGGAAAGCCCTTATTTTGCCCCCCCCCCCAGTTACACCCCCTGCTTTGTCAGCATGGCCAATTGTGAGGTATGTTGGGAGCCGCAGTCTCACAATTACTGCAACTCCCAGCCATGCAACTTTACCCCCTGTAAAGTCTGCACTCGTCATCAGACATTGCAAATGGCCTCGTACCTAGTAACGCTTTGTGCTCCAGCCTTGTTTTCTTTTTTCAGGTCAATCAGGAGAGGGTACAACTGCCCTACACCTTGGGGGTCATGGGCTCCATTTCTAAAATCCAACATATGGTGACAATAAAGGCAGCAGCCAACTTGGAGATCCAGTATAATGGTCGGCACACTCTATTTATCCACGTGGGACCAGAGTATCAGGGGAAATTGTGCGGCATGTGTGGGAATTTCAACAGCATGCGTGGGGATGATAAAGTCCTGCCTAATGGGAACAGAGCCCAGAATGACATGCAGTTTGGGAATTCCTGGAAAACAGACACCAGCCCAGCAGGGTAAGAAGGGAATGTGTTGTTGGAAATTTGTACAAAGCCTTGGTAGTCTTTTGTGGGATCCATTCTGAGAGTTCAGTGAAACTGAAGGCTTCCTCTAGGCGAAGCTTATATGAGCATGCCGAAGTAAGAGCCAGAGAGGCTTATCACATGCTGTAGTAAAGCAGCAGTGCAGCCAGGAGGTTCTGTCTTCTGTGCTGCCTTACTGCATGTCGGTGTTTTTCCATTCTGGTCTGATGGGAGACTGAGGTAAAACCATGTCTTTTTGCTAAAAGGAAAAATCCATTGGCAAAAAACCCCACCAGTTTTACTGTGGTCTCCCATGGGACCGGAACAACAGAATGCTGGAAGAATGACAATGTCATGTGGTAAGGGAGCACGGAAAGCAGAACCTTCTGGCTGCACTGCCGTTTTACTTTGGAGTGCAATAAATCTCTTAGGTGAAGCTTTCTCTCAGTCTCATGACCATCACAGGTACGTTTGGTGAGGACTTGAGATAAGGCCTTCTCAGAGGCTGCTCTCAAGCTGAGGAATGCACACCCACAGGAAGCTAGATTGGCCTGCTCTACTATCCTTCCTTTAGCCAGCAAAAGATCTTTCTGTATACTGTCAGCCCTCCAGATTTGCGGGTTTAACTTTTTCAGATTTGACTATGTCCAGATAGTCACTGCTGCCTCCACTGCTTTCCTGTGCCATTCTTAATAGGGACTGCAAGCCTCGTGGGATGGAGAGAGACTGCAAATGCATGGCAGGCTTGCAAGTCCCTAATAAAAATGGCATAGGGCAGCAGCAGAGGTGGCAGCAAGCCCTACCAGCCGCCTGCTTCTGCCTTGCAAAGGAACCCCGCCGCCTCAAAGGCATCCGCTATGGGTTGAATCCATGGATGGTATTTTTGTGTGTGTGTTAAATATGGGGTTTTGGGGGGGGCACCTACAGATATTTGTGCTTTTTCCACATTCATGGGCTCCTGCCCCCCCTAGCCCCAGCAAATGTGGAGGGCCAACTGTACACAGGTTAATTGGGTGTTGAGGAATGATCTTTCTAACAGGGGTGCTGTGCTTATTATATTTTAGAATGACTGACTGCCTTTTTGTTTTCAGGTGCTTGGATGACAATACAACACTCGAGCCCTGCAAAGAGCCCCAGGAATATCAAGAACTCTGTGGGACCCTCATAAACCAATCAGGGCCATTTGCCGAGTGCCACTGGCACATAGACCCTTCTCCATTTTATTCAGCCTGTCTGTATGATTTGTGCCACTATGGGACCGCTCATGGGATGCTGTGCATGACCCTTGGGGCTTATGAGGAGAGATGCCTTCATCAGGGGGTCCATTCTAGTGGCTGGAGAGCAGCTGCCGAGTGCCGTGAGTAGGGATGTGAAACCTAATGTTCTCCTGCCCTGCTCCATTTTCCTGTCAGGTTGTGAGATTTCTTTTTATTGATGCACACAAACTTGTACCTATTTTGGTGCACATTTCCCCCTAATCCATGTGTTTCTGCATTTTTCCATTGATGAAATTGATTGTGTGCAATTTACATATATATGCATTTTTAGTTGTTCACAGTTTTGAAATGCATTTACGTTTTTACATTTTCTCTTGGCCAAAATACATCTCAAGCCTCAAAGGCACAATGTGCTCTTCCCTGTGCCAGTCTCCAGAAGTGCCAAATGGATATTTTTATCAGGGAAATATGTGGAGCAAACAAATTTATTTTCCATCCCTAGCTATGCCAATTTTCCCAGTGGCCTGTAGTTCTTGGCTCATTTTGGAGGAATCTGTATTCTGGGATTTAACAATACAATGCTAAATATACCTACTCAAGAGTGAGTCCCCTTAAGTTCAAGGGAGCTTACTTCCAGGTAGAGTGGGTATATAGGATTGCAGACCGAGTTTAGTAACTAAACAGAAATGGGGAGAAAATGAAAGATGGTGACTACTCAACTAATTTGAAAACAACAAAAAGTAACAGCACTTGGGCCCTATAATACCTGACTCCACAGCACAATCCAGTGTAACACTTCTGTTGTTGTTATTGTGTGCCTTCCAGTAATTTCTGACTTATGGAGACCCTAAGGCAAGTCTATCACAGGTTTTTGGGGCATGATTTGTTCAGAGAGTTGTTTTGTTTTGTTTTGTTTTGTTTTGTTTTGTTTTGCCTTCATTTGAGGCCGCAAGAATATGATTTGCCCAAGGTCACTCATTGAGGTTACTGTGGCCGAAACGGATTTCAGACCTTGGTTTCCCAGCATCCTAGTCCATCACTCAAACCACTACATTGAACTGGATCTTGTACCGCTTCTACTAAACTCCCCCCCCCCACTCTTTCTGTAGCTGCGACAGACCCCTGCATTGACATAGCATGTGGAGAAAATGAATGGTGTGGCGAAAAGAAGGGAAAATGGGGGTGCTTCTGCCACAAAGATTATGGCTCAACCAAAAAGGCGAATTATGGTAAATAGAACTTTAGCTTCTTTCCTCCTCCTCCTCCTCCTCCTCCTCTTTTCAGATGCCCTTGATAGATCTATCTGTTAAACAATATGCCCATTCACCCATGTAGATCATCCTGCATACCCTCAAACTGTCCAGATTTGATGGGGACAGTCCCGATCAATCCTCTGTCAACCCACTTTTGCAGTTGCTTTAAAAATGTCCCAGTTTCTCTCTCCACCTCCCTCTTTTCTTCTTTGCCCCCAGCTTACTTCAATTGCTGCAAACTGAGTTCAAAGTGCACTGAGTTCAAAAGAGTTTTGCTCACAGTTAACTCAGCAGGGAAAGAGGAGTGGAGAGGGCCAAATATTGCCTTTCCCAGGAGGCTCAGGCAAAATCAAACCGCTGCTGCCTCTCATAGCTTGTGTGTTCTTCCTCATTAATAACTTTTGCCATCTTGACCGTGTCCTGGTGAAATGCTGGAGGGTATGCATCCATGATGTTGTACTCAACTAAGGAACATACATGCATGCCAAGTGGCTGTATTTATTACAAGCTGCTGTTAGCTTCTCTGTCATAGATGTACTTGCTTGCTTGGCAGCCAGACATCCAATGAGCAAACAGACAAAGGCATCTATTACTCTTCCTCATTACCACCACCATGGTCTGTTCCAGAAGGTGATGTAGATGAAGAGTCAGACTCTGAAGTTTCTTGTCACTGCGTCCCTTATTAGGTGTGGGCCCTTAGTTTGGGTCTGACCATTCTTACTCTTGATACTGGCCCTACCTGCATGCACAAAGCAATTCTAAGGGGTTGTCTAGATGATGAAAATAGAATTCATAGAATTCAACAGGAATACATTTTGTGTCAACATGCTGAGAACAAGATTCTCAGTACAGTTGCCCCACCACATTCGCAAACTTAGCATTCGCGGTTTTGCATATTCACCGTTTTGGGAGGGACCCCCGCCCTCCCAAAACCACAACAAAGGGCCTCCGTGAAGGCCCTGGGAGGGCCGGGGAGGCCTCCATAGAGCCTCCGAAGGCCCTGTGAAGGCCCTGGGAGGGAGGGGGAGGGCCGGGGAGGCCTCCACGGAGCCTTGGGATGATCTCCGGAGGCCCTATGAAGGCCTTGGAAGGGAGGAGGGAGGCGGGGGAAAGTGACTATGGGGCCTCCGGTGGCCCCATGGTCGCTTTGGTGGGGGAGGGGGAGGGCAGTCATTATTTGCGGAATTTTCACATTCATGGTGGTCTGGGGAACCTATCCCCCGCGAATGTAAAGGGACGACTGTATTCAGAAGGAGGGGAGCCCAAACCTCCATCTGTTGTGGGGGGAAAGCCTTCATGAATTTTCATGTAGCTTTTTAAATAATGTGTGGACCTGTGCATTATCTCATGTTTGGACATCCAATTTGGGATGCTGAGCATTCTCGTCAAGGGTGGAAGTGGACAGTGGATTGGTTAAATGTGCAGGCGAGGGTGGGGAGCAGGCTTGCCAGCAAGGAAGTGGCCAGGAGCACCATTTTCATGTTTTGTGTTATCAAGTGTGCACTCTTTTGCTGTGCTGAGGACTTTTTATAAGTGGAAGGTTGTACTTGTGCACCTTTGATTGACAAGTAAAAAAATAAAAAAGACTGTGCAGTGGCGACAACACATATGGAGAATAATAACACACTCTACTCTTGGTCACCATCTTGATTTGCAGGCATGGCTGCATGTGCACTTCAAATGTGGATAGCTTCATATACAATAGATATTTGGCAAAAGACCATGGAGACAAGTGAGCACTGCTGCGAATTGGCAATAATGTGCACCAATCTGCATTATATCTTCTCATCTAGACAACCCCTAAGAGATCTCAATCCCTGGCATGCAGACTCTTGCCTTACATTGTTGGGTAGTATTTTTGCCTGAAACAACTCAGCTTTCAAAAACAAGACCAGATCCACTCACTGTACCACTGGTCTTCTTCTACCCACCCAGATTACCACCTGACCTGCCACAGCAACAGTAGTGCTGTCTCCCTGTCCCGCTGCTTGCTCTTTACCGATGGATTCCCTGCTGAGGGACTGCACCTGACAGACCCCACTTGCACTGGCACGTTAGTTGGAGACAAGCTCATCTTCTACTTTGATACTGTGCAGAAGACCTGTGGGACCACAATGGAGGTAGGAAGGAGGCAATAAAATAAAGTCCACTGCAACAGCCCATCACACTTAGGACTTTTTCGGATGCTGAAAAATAATGCAAGCAGCCTTGTCGCTTTGCGAGGCTGCTGTGCTGCAAAGCGTCAGGTTCGGATGATGCTCGCCTCTTCCGGTACTGTTGCGGTACCGCGGGGAGAGTTGAGCATCATATTTCGTTGATTTTTACTCACGAAAGTTGATCGTGATTAAAAATCAATGAAATATGATGTTCAACTCTCCCCGCGGTACCGCAATAGTACCAGAAGGGGCGAGCGTCATCTGAAACTGACGCTTTGCAGCGCAGCAGCCTCGCAACGCGACGAGGCTGCTTGCGTTATTTTTCAGCGTCCGAAAAAGTCCTTAGTGTTCCAGTTAATAGAAGTTGTAAGTTAAAGGGATTAGAGGTAGGTCTGTGTGTGCACGCGCATACACATGCACATGTGTGTCTTTGGGGAAGGAGAAAAGAAAAGCGAGAGAGAGATGCCAATCTCTCCTAGCATGTGAGAGACCAGCCTGGTCCCATTCATCAGCCAAAGAAAGATCTGCCACTCCAAAATCTGCTTGCTTTTCTTTCTCATCCCCTTTATATCTGGTCTATGAGATTAGGAATCTTCTTTTAATGTCTGTACAGCACTTTGGAAATTGTTATAAGGTGTCTTTCCAGTTTCATAGTCTACCAGGCCTAGAGTTTTGGATCGTCCATTATTTGGACTCTATCCAAGAATCTAGGAATCAGTGTGGTATCACTGGATAATGTGGCATATTCCAAGCAGTGTTATTTTATTATAAGTGTGATATTGTGATATCACAGTTACCAATATGGTGATTTCCTCCACATCTATTGTCAGTCCATTTGGAATTACTCCTGGAGCAGTTATCACCATTGGAACCACAGTTGTTTTCTTTTCCCAGCAGTACTGAATCTCAAGTAGTAGATCTCAATACTGTATTTCATATTTTCCCCCTTCTCTTTCACTTTAACTCTGCTCTTCCTCGGGACTGCCACATCTATAATCCAAGACTTTCTTTTTCTCAACCACATGTATGTCTGTCATATTACGTTCTAATTGTTTATCAGTTTGAATCTTAAAAAATTGGAATGATATTGGTGATGGTGATGATTCCAAGCAATTGTTTGGCACATGGATAACAAACATGTGCACACATGTACACATTCCCAGCTGTATGAGGACACCATTAAACATGAAAGCAACTACACAATGGCATCTCACCGTGCTTAACACCTTTCAGTAGTCCATGATTCAGCAAGACTGGTATTTTAAGCTGGCCCACACCCAGGGGGATGCCAATGGTGTTTTCAGAGTTCTGGGCATGAGATCTTCTGGAAGCAAGAGAGCCAAGTCTGTCCTTCAGAAGTTTTTTTTCTTCCTGCTCTTTCTAGGTCAATACAACCCACACCATCTACTCCAATGTAGTGCAAGGCCATGTGGAGAACACTTATGGAGGGGTGATCAGCAGAGACCGGTTTCTCTTTCTGAGCTTCTCCTGCACTTACCCACTCAATATCAACCTTTCCATGGCGCCTGTCATCCAGCCCATCCAGGAGTGAGTGCAGCTGGAAGGACAGGAGAAAGACAAAATAACGCAAGGCAGCATTTCACATACCCTGGCAGTATTTGCATCCCACAGCTCCAAATCCTTTCATTCAGCTTTCCTCTCTTTTCAGTTGTGTGTACTTTCCCCACATTTTTGAATCCTGCCACTTCACACACTCTTGGCTCGCTGCCCTGCCACATTTCCACCCTGCTGGCTCTTCCTGTACCCTCTTTCACTGCTTGCTCTGTCTCTACTCATACCTCCTTCGTATTAAGGCAGGGGTGGGCCTGCAGGCCACTTGCACCCCCTGGACCTAATTTATATATTTTCATTACTGTATGTTTTTAATCTTTTATAATTTAATATTATTTTAAGGGGTGGGTGGGCTAGGGTACTGTGTCTATGGAGTTTTATATTGTAAGCCTCCCCGATTGCGTTGCAGAGGGGCGGGATAGAAATAAAATTTTATTTATTTATTATTTTATTAACTTTTGTGGTCACTCAAGCCTCCCAGAACCCTCATTTTTCAAAATGGCATGATTTTTAAGCACATTTTGCCCCCAAACCACACAGAAAGCTGTCCAAAATATGAAAACACACATAAAAAACCTCCCCTCCCCTTCCACAAGCACCCCAGAATACCATGCTACCCCCCCCCCACAAACTCCTGTTTTCCTCTGTAGTCCTCAAAATGATCACAGGAAGTGACACAATGTCATTTCCTGTTGCCATTTTAAGGGGGATTCTATTTGGGCTTGCAGGGAGGGAGTGTCCTATGGTAGTAGTTCTGGTGGGAAAATTGGCCCCAGTCTCCCTTGCAATTGCCCACTCCTATGAAGGGCTCCATTTTATCTCCCGTAAAGGCCAAGAAAACTGTAGCTGATTCCCTACAATGTACTTGTGTTATTTTTGACGCGTCCGAAAAAGTCCTTAATCTCTCACATGGTTAAGTGGTGGCTGCCCTACACCTCCCTTCAGCTGAATAGCAACATTATGCAACTGACTGCTTATCAGTGAATCTGCCTGATGTTTCCACAATCCTAGTGAATCAAATGGTATGTTGAAAGCACTGATCCAAGAATGTACAACTGCACACGGAACAGTTATACTTGTGGAACTCAGTACATGCAGCTGTGAACTGGATACAGACATTAAGCCATGGCCAAAAAAGTACAACCACATGTGTAAGGGCATTTGTGTGTGCATGAAACACCAAGAGGATGACCACCAATGTCCGCTACACCCCTTCCCAGCCAGAACATTCACGGCCAATTTTTTCCTTCTCCTTCAGGGAACTTGGCACGTCTTCTAGCACCACAAGCTAGAAGAAGAAATGCATGGCTGCTATTGTAACTAAAAGCCCTGTGTTTCTTCTTTAGACATTTGGTTATTTTATTACACATACAACCTGATTCCCAGCCCCCAGGAACTCAGAGCATAGGATTCTCAGGCAATTCCACATGCAAGTGCTGACAAAATCCAGAGTTGTACAGCTTTCATAGAATCATAGAGTTGGAAGAGACCTCAAGGGCCATCCAGTCCAACCCTCTACCATGCACGAATACACAATCAAAGCATTCCCAACAGATGGCCATCCAGCCTCTGTTTAAAAACCTCCAAAGAAGGAGACTCCACCACACTACAAGGCAGTGTATTCCACTTCCAAAAAGCTCTTACTGTCAGGAAGTTCTTCCTAATGTTTAGGTGGACTCTCTTTTCCTGTAGTTTGAACCCATTGCTCCATGTCCTAGCCCCCGGAGCAGCAGAAAACAACCTTGTCCCATCCTCAGCAGGACATCCCTTCAAATATTTAAACATGGCTTTCATGTCACCTCTCAACCTTTTCTTCTCCAGACTCTGTTAACTGCTTTAACAGAGTTGCTGTCATTCTCTTGTGTCTTCAGCTCATATCCAGAAACCAGGCTTTACTCTAGACCTTGACAGGAGAAGAAGATCCACAAATTAGATCCCAGCTCTCCACTCTCCAGTACCACATGGCTGCCAGCTTTGCCTCTAACTTAGAGATGGATGGATTTTCTCCTATAGTTCAAGTGGGTTACCAGATCAGCTAACTAGCTGGCAGAGAGGCTCCCATTCTCAGCCTCCTAATTAGAGCTTGGAAGTATCAGAATTTGCAGAATCCCTCAACCAGTCATGGTCAGTAGTTATGGGTTCTGGGAATTGTGGTAAAAAGAGTAACTTTTCCAGATGTTGCTCTCAACTTTGCTCATGCCCTCTGTCTTATTGCTTCTCACACTTTACTTCTTCATCTTCTATCAGCTTCGCACCTGCAACTGTCTCCAAGAACAGTGCTGCCATCTCTACCTACTCCAAAATTTTAACAAAAATATTGTGACTCTCTTCTCTTTTATCCCTTTGATAGCATCATTAATGAAACTCTCACCCCCGGCCAAGGGAGCTACTGGACAGGCATGACTTTGTACCAAGATCCCCAATACAGCAAGCCCTTCACCCACAGCCCTATCCTGCTCACGGTCAATCACAGGGCCTATGTGGGCATCAGCGTTTGGGGAGTAGACCCCAACCAATTTGTGGTGACCTTGTCATCATGCTGGGCCACACCAGAAAGAGACCCTTCTTCCAGTATTCGGTGGGATCTCATCACCAACCAGTAAGCTATTGGCTCTTACTTTTTACATGGTCAACTTGAAAGGGAACAGAGTTTATAATGCATGTTGGAAGAGACAGGAAAGGGCCCAGGGTTTGATCTGGGAAAGAAAAGAGAATCCATAGCACTGAAAAGAACAGGGGTTGAGCAAGAAGATGCTTTGGTTCTGTGGTTACTTCTGAAATTAGCATCCTAAACTAAACCTAGGAGTAAATACTCTACACACCTCTCTTATGTCTCTGTTTGGGCCATACATATTTATGCAAGGACTAATGTCATGAATACCATCACATCTAGTTTTGCCATTTCTAAAACCTTTGGCTCATCAATCTGTTGGTGCTGTTCAATCTGTACATCATATGATGCTGCAGGAGTCAAGTAATCAGTATAGCACTTTGATACCATATTATATGAATAGCAAGACTGGCCCTTCCATTAAATAGTATGATGCAGCTTCCTCAGATGGCATATTTTTTTTTGCTGTGTTTTCACTGTCAGGGATGGGAATGGGGGAGAGAAGCTCTAAAGGGGTTGTCTTCCCGTTGTGAATAAATAGCAGTTCTGGGAAGAATTCATTTTGAATTGGAGAGAGAGGCATTTGCTGCTTGGCCTTAAACAGCAAAATGGCTCAGGCTAGCCCTGACATTGTTCAGTAACTCTTAGCTGAATGTCTGAACTATCCTCATTTTAAAAAGTATAGGAAAGTTCTGCTTATGTTGGATCATTCACACACATAAGTGTCACTTGATACTTCAGTCAATTAGTGGTCAACTATACCCTCCAACTGTCCCGATTTGGCAGGGACAGCCCAAATTTGTTGTCTGTCATCCCACTTTTTCAGATGCTCTTAAAATGCCCCAGGTTCTCTCCCCTCCTCCCATTCCCCCCTTTATCCACAGCTTACTTCAATTGCTGCAAAACTGAGTTAAAAGTGCAAAAATAGTTTGCACTCAACCCATCAGGGGACAGGAGAGAAGGGGGGTGGCATCTGTCCCTTTCCAGGAGGCTCAGGCAAAAGTAAACTGCTACAGGCTCTCCTAGCTTGTGTGTTCTTCCTCAATAACATTTGCCATCTTGATCATACTCTAATGTTGCTTGGCCCCATGTGTCCCAGTTGTCATCTGTGACATGTTGGAGGTTATGGGTCAACTGGCATGTGAACCAGCCTTTGACCTTCCCCACTCTCACCACGTTTTCTTGTGTTGCTGTTCCCAATGTAGGTGCCCAAACCCTCGAGATGGTACAGTGGTAATAGAGCAGGATGGGGTGTCTCTTGTTGGCCACTTCTCCTTCAGTGTCTTTCAGTTTGTCCCAGACTTGATGGAGATGTACCTGCACTGCCGCATTCGCCTTTGCAGCTTCCTCACAGCCAAGTGCACAGTGGTGAGTTAGGAAGGTGACGTGACAGACAGGAGGCAAGCCTAGATCCAAGTACGAAGCGCACGCCAGCAAAATGCACCCTATTGGACCCTCTCCTAGGTCAATGTTCTTCCCTGACACAGTGGGTTGTGGAAGCAGCTGTGGCAATTCTCCAATGGCGTACCTAGAAGGAGTGGTCTGCCCCAGGCGGCACTTTTTTTGGGGTGGCACTTTTCACATGAAACACAATTTTATTTTTGGATGATTTAAACAAATCTTTCATACTGCTGTGCGTTTGCAGCATTTACAATGATCAGGGGGCTGCAGTGAAAATGCCCACCAGTCTAATGAGCGGTGATGGTGACTAAGGACTTTTTCGGACGCGAAGAAAGTAACGCAAGCAGCCTCATCAGCTTGCGAGGCTGCTGCGCTGCAAAGTGTCAGTTTCGTATGACGCTCGCCCCTGCCGGTACTGTTGCGTTACCACGGGGAGAGTTGAGCATCATATTTCATTGATTTTTACTCACAAAAGTTGATCGTGAGTAAAAATCAACGAAATATGATGCTCAACTCTTCCCGCGGTAACGTAACAGTACCGGTAGGGGGGAGCATCATACGAAACTGACGCTTTGCAGCGCAGCAGCCTCGCAAGCTGACGAGGCTGCTTGCGTTACTTTCTTCGTGTCTGAAAAAGTCCTAAGCCTTAGATTGTTGTAATTTGATCTTGTTATGTGTGTGTAATATCTTTGTGATATTTTTACATCATTTTTTGTTTTTCTGAGGTGAGTTAGAGTTTCACATTTTTTAGGTGTGCAGACTACACAAACATTTAACATTTATCCCTGTTATTCCTTATTTATTTAATCAATTTCTTTAATTAAATTCCTATACGCAGTTTTCACTTTTTGTAGTATTTTTGCTGTGTATTGAGGGGGGCAGCAAAATTGGAGTTGCCAACATAGTGTTGGGTAGGGCTGAAATATCAACCCTAACATTATCTCCCTGGTGAGATGCAGAGCTGGATTTAAGCCCTGAATCTGGATAGGAAGAAAAATAAACACACAGAGTTCTTTAGCTAAAGGGACCACCATTCCAGCTCCGCTCTCAGCCTAGCTGAGAGTCAGAATTGGTTGGATGGACCAATTTTATTCGAAAGCCTCTGCAATGTATAGGACTTTCAGTGTTTACATGAACAAAGTGCCAATGTGCAAAGGTTTTTTGCATAGGTTGCAAGGACTTATTCCTAGAGAACAGAGAGGGAATGCTCCAAGATGGCATTGCCAGCATAGTACCACTCCCACAGCATTATGGGAAATTTAAAGAGCAGCCAGTTTCTAATAGTGCTATGGAGTGATCCTACATCAGTGTCATTGTGTGAAGTTTAAATGGCAGCTTCCCTAGACACAGCTACTTGCTGCTAAGATCACAACATTGTTAAAGGAGGCAGTGGTAGTGGTTGCTGTGGGGGGGGGGTTGGTGGTCCAGCAACTGTCCAGTGAATTTGAGTGATGATTCCAGGCCAAACCCCTGGCTACAATTCCCAAACCAGAACAGGCTCAATCAAGACCTCTCAGAGGTAGTACAGTGGGCCCTTGGTATCCACTGTGGTTTGGTTCCAGGACTCCCCATGGACATCAACATCTGTGGATGCTCAAGTTCCATTATATACAATGGCATAGTAAAAAGACATCCCTTATATAAAATGGTGAACAGCAACATTTGTGTTTTTTTTTTATTTTCTTTTGGAGGAGAGGTAATGTTTTCAAGCTGTGGTTGGTTGAATCTATGGATAAAGATTCCATGAATATGGAGGGCTGACTATAGTTATCCTCCTAGCCTCTTTTTGAGAGACTAATAAGAGTCTGGGAGCCAGTGTGGTGTAGTGGTTTGAGTGTTGGACTAGGACTCTGGAGATCAGGATTTGAATCACCACTTGGCCATGGAAACCCACTGGGTGACCTTGGGCAAGTCACACTCTCTCAGCCTCAGAAAAAGGCAAGGGCAAATCCCCTCTGAACAAACCTTACCAAGAAAACCCCATGATAGGGTTGCCTTGGGGTTGCCATAAGTCAGAAACAACTTGAAGGCATACAACAACAACAACAACAACAACAAAAATCTAAGAAAAATATAGCCAGGGATTCTTGGGTCCTTTACCTGACCCAGGGCCGGCCCTACCATTAGGCAGAATGAAATAGTCACCTCAGGCAGCTGATGAAGGTGGGGGGGACATCAAGATGTTGGAGGAAAGAGTTGTGTACCATGCAGACAACTGCTTAGATGTACAATGGAGGATACTATTTCATAATTAGTGTTAATAAAGATATGTCACTTTGGTTGCTTTTCATTCACTGAATAGGAAGGTAATGCCATCTTATGTGCCTTGGGCACCCAAGAATTTTAATTTGCCAGAAGCAACCTGGGTCAGAATTTGCCAGAAGGAATCTGGCTGGCTGTGTCTGCATGGTTTTGAGAAATAAGCCTGGTGCCATCTTGGTACCCATCTAAACTCCACTGTAACAAGATGAGATTGTCTCCCCCCCCTTTTTTTTCCCCTCCCTCTCAGAACTGTGACTTGGCAAGCCCTGCAATTGCTGGAAGAAAGGCTCCATCAGGCATCATCTCAGCTGGCCCTTTCTTGAGATACGACGATTCTCTTGATCAAGGCAGGTCATCTTTCTTTCATTGCCAATGCTGGGGCACCTGGTACACTGACTGCTTTCACAAATACGGCTTTAGAGCACTTTCCTTTCTCTGAAACAAGGATGGGTAACTTGTGGCTTTCTTGACACAGTTGGACTGGAACTTACATGTTCTCTAACTACACTGGCTGTGCTTTATAGGGATGATGAGAGTAGTAATCCAGCAACATCTGGAGGACCATAGACTGTACCTTTAATCTAATAAGACTTAAGGAAGAGTTCTAGTTTTTCTTTTAATTTCTTTTAATTTATTTTTAATTTGACTAATGCAGCAGGGAACACAAAGGACAGAGCATTTAATTTCAGAGGATGGCTGCAAAGAAATATGAATGGCAAGTTTAAATAATGTGGCAGTGTATAGTTTGCTTTTCCTGCAAGCAGACTTTGTGCATTGGGAACAGATCTGTTTTTGTCCTAGCAAAAGTAGTATTAAGGTTAAAGCCAGAAGGAAAAATGTATAAATATGTTACATTTACCATACAGATTGTGGATGCAAAGTTTTAAATATGGCTGGAACAAGCCATAGATTCTGATTGTGTGAAAAAGCATGTGCAAATTCTAGGCTAACCATTTGCCTTTCCTTCACATGCAAAGAAGCTCAAAAGTTTCTGATTTTGGACAACTGCAGTTTTCCCCTGATGTTTGCATTTGGGAAACTGTGGTTTTGTTCTAACCACAGTGGCTAATAAGTAGCAATAGCATTTACATTTCTATACCACTTTTTAGTGCTAAGCACTCTCTAAGTGGTTTATAATGTGTTAGCTAATTGCCCCCCTAACAAGCTGGGTACTCATTTTACTGACCTTGGAAGGATGGAAGACTGAGTCAACCTGGAGCCCTGAAGGATTGAACTCACAATGTTGTGGCTGCAGTACCAGCATTTAACCACTGCACCACCAGGGCACCAGGTAGGCATGGATGCCAATCTGTAGTTTGATCCTTATTTAACTAGGGCTTGGACAGTTTACATTTTTGGACTACATCTCCCAGGGGTTGTCTAGACCAGGGCTTCTTAAACTTTTTTCACTCGCAACTCCTTTTCACTTGAGAAATGTTTATGTGACCCCCCAGTATATAAGTATACAAAATAGGTATACAAATCAAATTTACTGCTGCCAATTTTTTTGCGACCTCCACATTCAGTTACGCAACCCCATATGGGATTGCGACCCACAGTTTAAGAAGCTTTGGTCTAGACGGTGAAAATAAACCCAATAGATTACTCAGAGAATACCTTTTGTCCCATCGAGATCCTATGGTGATTTACCTTATTCAAAAACTCCAAAAACTATGATGGGGGGGGGGAGCCTTTGTGGCTTTTCCCAAAGTTTTTTAAATGATGTGTGGAAATGCACATTTACCACTCATTTGGACAACCGAATCACATCGCTGCACATTCTCAGTGCGGCGGAAGTAGAAAGCTGATGGGTTGGATGTGCGTGGGGGGAAGATTTGCAGGCAATGAAGTGGCCAAAAGTGCCATTTTCAAATTTTGTGTTAGCGACCAGGCTCTTTTTTGGTACGTTAAGGTGAGCGAACAACTTTTTTTAAGCAGAAGGCTGCACTTGTGCACCTTTGATTTGCAGTTTTAAAAAAATACTGTGGAGACGCGACAACTTGTGGAGAACAATAACGTGAGTAATTCACTCTTGCAGCCACCATGTTGATTTGCAGGCCTGGCTGCATGTAAACTTCAAAAATGGATGGCTTCACATACCAGTGATTTTGCCAAAGGACCATGGAGACAAATTCAACACTGCTGCAATGTTGTGTTAATGTGTAGCAATGGGCATTATATCTTCTTGTCTAGAGAAGCTCTCAGAATATCCCAGCATAGTGGCTGAGGAATTCTGGGAGTTGTAGCCCAATACAATTTTTCCCCAGGCCCTGGTTAATCATAGTTAAAACACAGTTAAACACATGCAAATGAAACAGCCTTGCCACCATCCTATTTATTAATGGCAAATATTATTGTTTCTGCATGAGGACTGCCTGAAATTATTTGCAGGCAGGTAAACAGGGAAGCTGACAGCTATGTGTTTCTATCTTCACAGGGATCCAACTAGCCCTTGGAAACTGCTGCACCCTAACTTCTTTCACTATCCTACATGTGCTGCTCCACACTATAGTTTCTTGCTGGATACTTTGCTAATACCTTTCACTCTACTCAGGATCTTTGCTGGCAGTATGGCTGGAGGGTGGCTGGAGGCCCACCAATCTGTATGTGGGGATTTCTCATACATGCACTGGTATTATGATTCTGAAACACCCCAATTCTTTCCACAATGAGAACTGAATCCACTCCTGGTGACTGAAGCTGACTGCAGTTTACATGATCACTCACTTCCAGAGCAAATAATGAGCTTGCACAATTTAAAATTCCATGGTGTGTTCGCGTTTACATTTGTGTGTGTTTAAAAGAAATGTTCTCTGCAGAGACAGATTTGCTATATGCATAATATGAGTTTTCTTCCTGATGCAAGTAGCAGTTGGGGGTGGGATTCGTCCACACTGGGACTGGGACCTTATCAGGAAGCAATGTGTTACAACTCACATGCCATTTCCAGGCTTCCTGGGATGTATCCACACTGTACAATTATAGTGGTTTGATACTTCTTTAACTACAATATCTTTAGCATATGGAATCTTGGAATCTGCAGGTTTGTAAGAGTCTTGTCTAGTGCCTTCCCTGGACTACTTGCACTAGGATTTTCTGGTACTTCATGAAAATATAAACCCCAGGAATCCATAGGATGGAGATATAGCAGTTTATGTGGCATCAAAGCACTGTAAATGTGTAGCATAGCTACACCTATTGTCTAGGGACTTGATCAGACTAGCCTCTATAAATGTTCTTTTGCTGGCATAAAAAAAAAACAACAACATTTTTATGCTGGCAAACAAACATTCCCCCCTGCACTTACCTTCCTCTCCTGGCAAAGGTAGCTCCAGCAATGAAGATTTCACTTCCTCGTTTGAAATCCCGTGAGACATTGTTGCGTGGGAAATTTAAAAATAAAAACAAAAATAAAGCATAAGAAAGTTTTTAAAAGTACACACACACATTTTAAAAGTCCCAAGTAATCTGGAGTCATAAAAAGAGCGAAACTTACCTGAATGTCTCGATCTCACCCAGAAGTGTTAGCGCCGGACCAACCATTCTTGCTGAAGTCAAGAGAATTAAATGGCCTGAGGTTTTGCACACTGGCAATGCCAGTACAAAAGCGGCACAGGGAATCAATTGATGGCTTAAGCCGTCAATTAAAAATTATGGGTTTGGGGCTGATTTTTAACTGCAAAAGGGTGACGTTGTCTGATCTGTGCGCCCTTTCGCAGTTATGTGTCATTGTTATGATGCCTTATTTTGTATGCAGAATAAAGTTCTAGATCAGGGTCCCAGTACCTTTTGTTTACTCTAAGAACAAATATTAATGCCATTCCTATTTGTGTGTAAGGTATCACCCCAAATCTGGCCCTTATCTGTGAGTTAAAAAGAGCAAAGCCAAAAGCCTTTGAATTATTATTATTATTATTATTATTATTTGGGTCAGGGAGGTGAGAGGAAGAAGCAAGGTGTTCGGATTCTTAATCCACAGTTTCACACTCGAAACATAAACTGAGCCTAATGCGTTCCCTTCTCGAGCAGCTTATGCTGGAACTAAACTATAGTTCAAATGAGTTCAAGGATTTTTATTCCCAGATTACTGATTATTCAAACAAACTTTTACTATGACTCATGCTGCAACACTGTACAAGACATTTGCAGAAAGAGATGGCTAGGAGGCCAGGAGTGGTGGTGGGGGAAAACCAGCCTAGCCTGCTTCTGTCGGTCCCTGCTTCTTTAGCAAAAGCTGGAAAGAGTGTAATTTTCAACTAGAGTTAAGCATCTTTACCTCCTCACTGCTGCTCAAGAGACAGCTACACAAAGAGACAGCTCATCCTTCAGAAGCTGACTGGCCCATGTGAAAATTGAATTGTTAGTCCCTACTAGAGTACAGTAGGACCCCCATATCCGCTGGGTGTTGGTTTGGGGGGGGGGTGGATACTGAAAACCATGGATAATAGTCAACACCATTGAAAATAATGGGACATCTGGTTTAAAATACCATAGAGTTGCCTTGGAGAAATTAGAGAATGGCTAGAGAGGACACATTTTCTAGGAAGACTCTACAATAGGTGTGTTGTTTTGTGTCCCGTGGATAATTGAATCAGTGGATATAGGGATCCTACTGTAGACTCATTTACACTATTATTCTACTTTAACTGCTTTACAGCACTATTATTCTACTTTAACTGCTGTGACTACCTCCTGTGGAATCCTGGGATTTGCAGTTTAGGGAGGGGCATTTAGCATTCTCAGCCATGGGGCTCTTAGGCTTCACTAAACTACAAACCCCAGAACTCCACAGGAAGCAGCCCATAGTAGTTAAAAAGTAGAATAATATTGCTGTAACAGTGTAGTGTGATAAACAGTGTTACAAGATGCCAAGACCTTATAGAATCATAGAATTGTAGAGTTGGAAGAGACCACAAGAGCCATCCAGTCCAACCCCCTGCCATGCAGGAATACACAATCAAAGCAACCCCGACAGATGCCCATCCAGCCTCTGTTTAAAGACCTCCAAGGAAGGAGACCCCACCATGCTCCGAGGGAGTGTGTTCCACTGCCGAACAGCTCTTACTGTCAGAAAGTTCCTCCTAATGTTGAGGTGGAATCTCTGTTCCTGGAGCTTGCATTCATTGCTCTGTGTTCTAGTCTCTGGAGCAGCAGAAAACAAGCTTGCTCCATCCTCAATTCTTAATTCTATTGTTAGTCCAGCCAGATAAGACTCATTGAATCACTAAGATTTATTTATGTGTTGTTTCAACAATTGTTTCAATGATTCTATTCAAGCTAGGATTAATCAATAGAATAGTCAGTTAATACCTAGGTAAACCCCATTTATTCAGTGGGTCTGCTCTAGTTAGGACTAATAATAGGATTTAGGCCTTGGTAAGTCAACAGTTATGTCTAGTCCATTGATTCAATGGACCTATGGGACAAATGTGGATTTAGGACATTGTCGTTTTCACAAGAGACAAATCAGTGGATTGATTGTTTTGTTTCATTTCCTGAAGCCATAACTCAAAGGATGACTCCTTATATTGGTTACAAATCTACATTTTCTTGGGCCATTCTCTCTTCTGTTCAGAAAACAAGCAGTGGCTTCACTCCCAAACTAAGGATGGTACGGTAAATCTTGATTTTACCAAGCACTGTTGGATACTGAGACCAATGAAATAGTTTTCTTTCCCATGGCTTTGAGACACTGAGGAATATTTCCTCCTGTAGTGATGGGAAATTACACAGCTTTTCCATGAAAGCCGTGCAGCTTGCTCAGAAAACTATTTTTCCAGAAGTCACACTGCTGCTTCTGAGAACTGAACAGCTTTAGTATGGAAGGGAAATTGCAGCTGCCACTTCAGTCAGCCCAAATTCCTTTT
Organism: Gambelia wislizenii; assembly: GCA_030847615.1. Classification (NCBI taxonomy): domain Eukaryota; kingdom Metazoa; phylum Chordata; class Lepidosauria; order Squamata; family Crotaphytidae; genus Gambelia; species Gambelia wislizenii. The sequence goes on along the minus strand of JAUMIR010000010.1, from coordinate 26,865,801 downwards.
CCTGCTGTGTGAGAGTTTCAACTTTTGAAACCAGCAAAGGATGCAGCCACAATATTGAACCCTTCACTGCATTGTTTGTATAGAGTAAAATTTAGTTTTGCATTTTGTGCACTTTTCCCAAGTATGTAGCAAAAAGCAATGTAAATGAATGGGGTTGTTTTTTCTCAGAAAGCTGCACTGTGAATAGTAAAAAAAAGAAAAGTGTAGGTTTTTATTGTAAAGCTGCACAGTTTCTCAAATCCTTGTGCCATTCTCAAAAAGTGCACAGTTTATATTGTACTGGGAACAAAAAAAATTAATAAAATAATTTGCAACAGGTTTTGATAAGATGTTTTTCTTTCTAGAACAGGTTTTTTTGTTTTTTTTTTTGAGGAAGCCCAAATTCGACTCAGTATGGAAATTGATGAATTTCTATTTCATCCTTACTCCAAACCATGTATACCTTCCAACTGTTCCGATTTGGCAGGGATGGTCATGATTAATCCTCTGACCTCTTATTTTTTCAGCTGTTTTTAAAATGTCCTGGTTTTCTCTCTTCTTTCCACTTGCCCTCTTTGTCCTCAGCTTACTAAAGTTGCTGCAAACTGACTTCAAAGTGCAAGAAGTAGTTTACACTCCACTTATTGGTGGGAGAGGAAAGGGCAGAATCTTGCCATTCCCAGTAGGCTAAGGCAAAAGCAAACTGCTGCAGCCTCTCCTTGCTTGTTCCTCATTAATAACTTTTGCATCTTGTCCACACTTAGACATTGCTTGATCACACATGTCCCTGTTTTCATCTGTGAAAGTTTTGGAAGTCTTCTTGAATCATATGCACATTTACTTGAAAGTAGAGACCAATAAACCAATTTGGAATACATTCATAGGGCCCGTCTATACAGTAAAAAAGAATACGTACGGCGTTTGGAAGATCAATCATCTGTACACACGGCTGTTCAGATGCATACATGTCATTTGGAAGGGGGGCTAGCAAATCCCCCATAGACTATGTGGATTTGGCATTTGGGAGGATTAGCGAATCTCGAGCTAAAATCCGTATAGCTGTTCGCATTGTTGACAGTCTGTACACCCCATTTGCACACATATGAACAAGCAGTGTAATCTGATTGGCTGGCCGAACACAGGGGGCAGGGCTAGCAAAGAGGGGAATTGGGAGCAGCCGCCATGTTGGATTCCCGGCTAAGCGAGAGTCCAGTAAATCCATCATTTTTACATTTATTCCATTTTATTGTATATTGCAAATATGGAAAACCGACTGTCTGCAAAACAGGCACCTTTTTAAATTAAAAAAAAGTTAAAAGTTAACCTTCTAAAATAATTTTAAAAAGCAGCGGCCAAAGATTTAAAACCACCGCTTGGATCACTTGCTCCAGCCAGCTGGGCAAGGAGGGGGTCATATGGAGTTTGGGAGGGGGGGTAAAAAACCATGTAGGCGGATCGTATGCATATGAATGGCTGCCTTTTCGGATTTTTTACCCCCCCAAACAGATTTTTTTTTTATCATGTAGATGGGACCACAGATGAAACTGTCACACTACACATGTTTACTTGACATGTAGCTTTCCCTGAACAAAGTGGACATTATGGCTGACGGAGCCGGTGCAATATAGTGCTTTGAATGGTTGGACTAGGATTCCAGAAGAGTAGGGTTCAAATCACTTCTCAGCCATGGAAACCCACTGGGACACTTGTCACACATTCTCAGCCTCAGTGGAAAGCAGTGATAAACCTCGTCTGAATAACTGTTGCCAATAAAAACCCTATAATAGGGTTGCCATAAATCAGAGTTGACTTAAAACATGTAACAACCAACAGCTGTATACCAGGAATTATGACCCTTTGGCTACTGGAGACATTTTGGGCCACAACTCCCAGAAGCTAAATTTGTGTATGTCAAAATATCTGAAGAGTCAAACGTATATAACCCAGCTCTTTGGTTTAAATGCAACTGCCAAGGAAGCCTTTTGAATCAGGGAGAGGGGATTTTCTTTTCAATACATCTCCCTTCATCCTGCAACAGTTGTTGGGCACACACACAGCTTGGATCTGGGGAACATGTGCAGCAGTCAAATTTTTAAAATGCTTTAATGTTTTTAATTCATGTGTTTTTAACTATTTTAACAACAGTAATTTAATTTAATTCGTTTTAACTTCTATAATTTCTGATGTTTTAGCTGTATTTTAATGATTGTAAGCTGCCTTGAATCCCATCTTGGGAGAAAGGCGGGATATAAATCTAATCAATAAATAAAATAAGTAAATTGTACTGAAATTAAAGGAGCAGCGTGTTGCTGCTGCAGCTGATGTCCACTAGGGGGCAGCGGTGCTCTGCAGCCGCCTGCTGGGCTCCCTGACTGGCCAGTTGGTTGCAGTGTTGTGTAATTGTGCTTGGACAGATTCCCAGTAAATAAATAGAGAGCAGGAGGATGGGGGATAGGACGGTAAAAAAGCTGTGGGCGGCCGAACAGAACTCTTCTCCTGGGAAGAAGAAGCTGAGAGAAGGCATTTGACTTGATTTATGATTTTTGAGGCCCGAAAACTCTTGTTTGGGGACTTACCAGCTATTCCAAATGCTTGTAGGGTGCCTTGTTTTTGCCTGTAAAAAAGAAAAGGGTGGGGAGGCACATACAGTTTTTGGGGCACATGAGGCTTTTTACTCCATTTGTAGCCTTGCATTCTCTTTCATGCACACCTATTGCAAAGATCTCTGTCTTTCAACTGCTATGTGACAGGCAGAAATCTGACAGGTGCTGTTCACTGTAATAGTAGCCTGGCTCCTCTTCCCCCCACCTCCAGTCTGTGAAGACCTTAACTTGTTCTCCAAGAGTTCTGAAAGAATATAGACAGAGGCTCTGAGTTTAAACCTGCATGTTCCTTTAGTTACCTTTCAGTTTCTCTGGTCCTACTAGATATCTGAATTCATCTGATGCAGCTCAGGGTGCGCCCACGCTAAACAAATAATCCAGTTTGAAACTGGATTATTTGCCATGGCTCCTTCCTCTGGAACTTCTTTTAAAAGTTGGGAAAAGCCGCGAAGGCTTTTCTTGCGTAGTTTTTCCTCCTTTTGGCCTCCCTCCTTCACAACACGACGAGACAATGCAGGATCCCATCAAGACAGCTCATTTCTGAGCAAATTCTGTGAGGGGCATTTTCACTGTGTGGACAACCCCAAGGTATTTACTACAGTACTTTCTTGTTCTTCCTCTAACCCACCCTCCACCATTCTTTTCAGCCTCTCTTGCAAGCCTGAGCTTATTCTGAGCTTTATTCCTCCCTAGCTTTCTTTACAAATACTGGCTACTTATTTATTCCACTTCCATTTCTTATACATACTCCTTTTGAATTTCAGCTCATCTGAAGGTCTTTATGCATCTAATCTGAATTTCTTTGGTTGCCTCCTAATTTTTGCTCATTGGAATTATTTGCAAGTATACAGTCAGTATCTCACTTTTAAGGAATTCCCATCCATCACAAACTCCCTTCTCTTTCATTTTTTCTTCCCATGGGATCTCATCCAGTATTTCCTTAAGCTTTTTAAAATCAGCTTTCTTGAAAGCTCAGAGTGCATCTCCAACTACACTATAATTTTCCTTTTCTCTGTATGATAAACTCCAGTAGGACATGGTTGCTGCTATCCAAGAGTCACGCTACATTCACATCATCTGTCTTTTGGAAAATGAAAATAGTCATCAAGGCAAATAGACATTTGTTATTTATTTAATTACATTTTATTTATTATTTATTTTAGGTATTTCTATCATGCTCTTCAGCCACAAAGGCTCCCAGAGCGGCTTACAAATAGTTTAAGCAATAGCAATTTAATAGTTCAATTTGGGATTGAACTTGCAATGTGGTGGCTTGCAGTACTGGCATTTAACCACTGTGCCACCAGGGTTCCCTTTGTTGGACCTTCCATTCTTGACAGACTTTGACTTCCCACAGTAACAGGGTAGTTAAAGTTTCCAATCATAACTACAGTATGGCTCTTCATATCTTGGGGGGTGGATAGGTTCATAGACTTACTGTGGAAATGCAGAATCACAGATAATAGCAAACCCTATTGAAATGAACAACTTCTGGCCCAAGCATACCATGGAATTGTGCTGGAGGACTTAGAGATTGCTAGAGAGAACACCCCTCTAGGCATTTTCTAGGTCCTCCAGCACAACTCTATCATCACTTTCCAGCAGAAGCATATCATAGAATCATGCTGGAGGACCTAGAAAATGCCTAGAGAGGGCATATTTTTTCAGGTGCGGGTAAGTGAAACTATGGGTACCGGTCCAGCAAATATGGGGTCTCGACTCCCATTACTATTACGTTAGTATTGTATATCACCTTTCTCAATGTTTGGTAATCTGTTCTAAGACATCATCCAAGCCTTCATTTGAGGTATACAGCAGACCACTAAAGTGATGTCACTCATTTCCCCCTCATTTTTACCTAAATGGTCCTAGTCATGGATCTCCTCACAGGTGTTCACATCCTTTACATATAATGCTAATCCTCTGTTCTCATTTACTACACTCCAATTATACAAGTCTCATCCCATCAGGTTTCATTTTGTTGTCATTTGTCATCAAGTCAACTTCATCTTACCTGATGAATGAGAAATCTCTAAGAATCATGGTTATCAACTGCCTTGCTTAGGCCTTGCAAACAAACTGAGGGCTCTGGCTTCCTTGGTTGATTAAATCCATCTGTAGTGTGTCTTTCTCATTTCCTACTAATTTCCATTTTGCCAAGCATTATAATTTTTTCCCAGTGAATCATATTATCTCATGATATGTCGAAAGTACAACAGTCTCAGTGTAATAATCTAGGCTTCCAGTGAGAGTTCAGGAATGATGTGCTCTAGAACCATTCATTTGCTCTTTTAGCAGTCTGTAGTATCTGCAGAGCCAGCATGGTGTAGTGGTTTGGGTGTTGGTCTAAAGATTCTGGGAGACCTGGGTTTGATTCCCCATGCAGCCATGGAGACCCACTTGGCCAAGTCACACTCTCTCAGCCTCAAAGGAAGGCAAAGGCAAACACCCTCTCAGTAAATCTTGCAGAGAAAACCCCATGATAGGTTCACCTTAGGGTTGACTTAAGTTGGAAACTACATGAAGGCATGCAGCAACATCAACAGTATCTGCAAAACTCTCCTGCAATACCACACTTCAAATGAGTTGACATAACATGCTGGTCTGAAACAGCCTGGGATCTCAGCCAGGGATGGGCAACCCGTGGGCTTCTAGATGATGTTGGAACACCACTCCCATCAACCTGACAAGCATAACCAATGCCGAAGGATCACAGGAGCTGCTATCGAACAATATTTGGGGGAGAAGACTGTCCAACATCGTTGAAACCATGCTGAAATTGCAGGAAGGAGAAGAGAGGAAACTGGTTGCATCTTTCCCTTTGTGATTAATTTCTATTCTACTCCTCTGCTTCCAGACTGAAACTTATTCTGGGATGCAAGAGGTACATTTCTATTTGGGGGAGTGGTGGCTTCCATTTGGGGTCATCACCCATTAATGTGTTATTATGCAAAAATCACTATATTGATAAGAAATCATTATTAGTGATCTTGAATGGGACAGCTTCCTGAACTTGGAGATAGATCACATGCAGCAATAGTGCTAAGCTTTGTTTGTGGTGCAGTGGCATAGAGTCAGCAAGTACTGCATTTCTTCAGCCAAGTGACCAAGCTGTTTCAAAATGTTGCACAAAGTAAGGACTGGGAAATCAGGACCACCTCAAACACTGTGTCCTTATCTGTATTTCTAGAAATCTACAGTGTGCATGATTTGGTTAAAATGGGGCGGGGAGGCTATGAGGGATTTTGGGTTTCCTGAACAGTCTCTCAGTATTTCTTCTATAATTAAAGTAATGAAATAAAATGTACAGCTCTCACCCATAAGACCAAGCAACTAGTTGTGTCATTTATATTTACATATTATTTTGTAAGGTATTTTGTGCTGTGGTGTATGTATTGTGTGCTAATACTGTTATGTACCGTTATTCTCTCTCTCTCTCTCTGGCTTTTCTTCGCAAACGAAGATTCAGGAAGGACTCATCCCACACTTTCTGCAAGCGCGCTGTTGACTGAAAAGGTCAATCCGAGATAAACAAGTCCAGTTGCAGAAAGCACAACAGAAGGTCTCCTTGGGTGCTGTTTCCAGGTTGTAATTCTTTCTGCGTTGTCATTTCTCTTCAAGACTTGTTCGGCGTGAGTTCTCAAATAAGGCTGCAGCATTGTGGATGGTGCGTCTCCATGCCTCCCGATGTGAGGCCAGGGCGGACCATTGTTGGTGATCAATTTGGCCGAGCCTGAGATGTTGTTTCAGGGAGTCCTTGTATCACTTTTTTGGAGCACCCCTCTTACGCTGACCCATGGCGAGTTCACCGTAGAGTACTATTTTTGGGAGGCGGTGGTCCTCCATCCTAGAAACGTGCCCTGCCCAGCGCAGCTGTGTTCTCAATATCATGGCCTCAATGCCAGTGATCCCTGCTTGCTCAAGGACAGCAACATTCGTCACATAGTCCAGTGTATATTTAGGATTGTGCATATACAGCGCTGATGAAAGCGTTCGAGGAGTCGTAAGTGGTGGCGATAGGTGACCCATGTTTCAGACCCATAAAGGAGAGTAGACAGTACAATGGCTCTATATACACTGACTTTTGTGCTTCGCCTCAGGTGTTTATTACTCCAGACACTTTTGTGAAGTCTTCCAAATGCGCTATATGCCTTTGCTAATCTGTGATCAATCTCTTTGTCAATCTTGGCATCTGAGGATATGATGCTTCCCATGTAGGTGAACTGCTGAACGGACTTGAGCGCAGATTTATTAATGTTATGCTAAATGCTATTGCTGTAGATAGGACCAATAAGATTATCAGATGGGTTTTATAATTTGGGACAGGGACCAACAGGGTCGCGAAAGGATTTCCCTTTCAGACGTCGTCCCTTTCCCGTTCTCCTTCTATGATGCCTCCATTCTGTCCCTGTGTTTTCTTATTCATGGCCAAAAGTCATTAATAGATCACCCGTCTGTTTCAGTAACAGAACCATGGGTGTCTGAAATGGGGCCCTGTTCTGATGGCGCAATGTGCAGAATACATCCGGGTGTGATCGGGACGAGGAGGTAAATGACACTCTTTTTTTTTTTTTTAACCTTCCCCGGATTACTCGAGGTTTTTTCAGTGTGTTTTGGGGCTTGTTTTTTTTTTTTTTTTACTTTTTGATGTTTTTGATGTTTGGTTTTCTTTTAATTTTTAAATTTCCCGTTCTCTCGTGAGAACAGGCAGAATTTTCTTTATGGGACGTGAATACAGCTTTGCAACTGCTGCATTCACTCCCGGCCTGCTGAGGGGGGGGGGAACAGTTCTTATGCTGGGATTAGGGTAAGTGTCTGAAAAGTTTTTGTTTAAAGTGTAACATGGATGGGAGCGGGGTGGGTGGGTGATGTTTACCAAGACAGGGATAGGTTTTAAGGGCCCGTCTGATAATTTCCCAAGTCTTGCTCATACTTAAGAGCAGACCAACTCAGATCAATAGACATAAACATTAGTCATGACTAATTTAAGTTTCATTGATCTCATGAAACCTGCTCTAAATAGAAGTCTGGATCCAACTTTATGTTCCTCAGATGTGGCACAGGACTGGGGAAAAAATAACAGTTCAATAGATACTAGGGCAGTGTAATACTAGTTCCCTCTGAGTGCTAGGAATACAACTCTGAAACCAGTGTAGACAATGGTTTCCTCATAAGAATGAACACCAGAGCTGTTTCTTTTTTGATGAAAGGAAGCTGCCTGTAACATGTGTTGCCTAGCCAGCAAAAACTGGCTGGGTCTTAAAGTTTTTCCCAGTATGGAAATATATTGATGGGGAAAGCGGCTATTAAAGGCAAAGCTCTTTCAATGCATTTCCCCCCTCAAGGCAAAGCTGAAGAGAAGCAGAGCAGCCAGGACATGGTACAGAGAGCCAGCATATAATTTAGCTGCAGCATGAAAAATACTACCAAATTCTTTTTTTAAAAAAAATCACGATTCGTATGAAGATATTGGGCCAATTTAGTCATTCCAAATGCTCAAACCTTTTGCTTCATCAGGCAGGATGTTACAAAAAGCATTTTATTTGATTGAGAGATCTTGAAAGCTTGCATGCTTTTGTAACCTCTAAATGGGCTTAATAAAGATATTTTCCTAATACAGATTATGCAGTTTTTCTATAGACTTATTAAGGGTCCAAAAAGATGATGGACTTTGTTCTTAGGCTGCTGATGAGGGAATTACAGGCCTGTCCCTCTGTCCTTCCTTCCTTCAAGAGGTAGTAGTGACCTTAAGACAAAGAATGACTGGTTTGTCATCTGTCTTTGAAGAAAGCCAGCGTTTCTTTTAAATGTATGGTGATAGACTGTAGATGTTAAGTGGTGAAGGGCAAGTACTCTTGACATGCCCTGAGATACTTTCCTTTATTATGCAATGCCCCTTTGCATCAGTTGCTTTTGTTTGTTATTTAAAAATCCTAAATATACACTGGACTGACTATTTGACAAATGTTGCTATCCTTGAGCAAGCAGGAATCGCCAGCATTGAGGCCATGATATTGAGACCACAGCTGCGCTGGGCAGGGCATGTTTCTAGGATGGAGGACCAACGCCTCCCAAAAATAGTACTCTACGGTGAACTCACCACGGGTCAGCGTAAGAGGGGCGCTCCAAAAAAGTGATATAAGGACTTCCTGAAACAACATCTCAGGCTCGGCCAAATTGATCACCAACAATGGTCCACCCTGGCCTCACATCGGGAGGCATGGAGACACACTATCCACAATGCTGCACGCCTTATTTGAGAACTCATGCCGAACAAGTCTTGAAGAGAAACGACAACGCAGAAAGAATCACAACCCGGAAACATCACCCAAGGAAACCTTCTGCTGTGCTTTCTGCAACTGGACTTGTCTATCACGGATTGGCCTTTTTAGTCATCAGCGCGCTTGCAGAAAGCGTGGGATGAGTCCTTCCTGAATCTTCATTTGCGAAGAGAAGCCAGAGAGAGAGAGAGATGCAAAATGCAGAGGAGTTACATGCACATAGAACTACAAGAGCAACAGCATCTACAACACTTTCAAGTTATTTTATAAACTTAAACACACTTCCTAAGGAGCACATTCAGGGGTAGCCATGTCAGCCATGCTGCAAAACAAAATCCAGAATTCACAAGTATCCCTTTTTTGTGAATTCTGGATTTTGTTTTCCCCAATAACCCCACCCCTGGTCCATATGCACACAGTTATTGTTTTATGCCTTCAAGTCATATCTGCCTTACCGCAAACCTGTCAAGGGGTTTTCTTGGCAAGATTTGTTTCAGAGGGGGTTTGTCTTCACCTTCCTCTGAGGCTGAGAAAGTGTGACTTGCCCAAGGTCACTCAGTAGCTTTTTATGACCGAGCGGGGATTTGAACCCTGGTCTCCAGCGTAGTAGCCCAATGCTCAAACCACAACACCACACTGGGTCTGTATGCATGCAGTTACTTTGACTTTAACCCCTAGGAAAGGCAGCCTGCTTCCTGGAGCATGCCACCCTGCTGAACTCTCACTGACATCTGTGCAAAGGCGCCGCTTGGATAGGCATGTTGCCAGGCTGCTTCCCAGGCCATTGCTATTGCTCAACCACACACAGCTGCACTGGCTCAAGAAAACAGGCTTTGAATCACCCCATTCTCCCTTTGGCAAAAAAAGTCCTCTTTATTCCCCACCACCACCTCAGGAGGCCAGTGATTAAGGGACATCATTGGTTTCCATGTTCCATTTTTTGCCAAACTAGCCTGCCTTTTCCCCTCTATCCCAGCCAGGAGTTTAGCCACACACACCCCAACCCTTGCAAGACAAGGGATGGTTCATCATCCCTTCCTTTTCTCTCTTCCTTGAAAGCCACCCAGACAATGTGGCTCTCATTAGGGACAGTGGTTGCATCCCATAGCCAAAGCAAGGACTGACTTGGTGGGGGGGGGCAGTCCTACAGTCCAGAGCCTTCCCCCCACCTTGTTTCTGGGTTTTGTCATTGGTTCTCGATGCCTCATCTGGAGCTGGAACAAAAGGCCAAGCCCCCTGCCCGCTCTGCAGTGCCGCCGTTCTCACATCATTGAATGGGTCACTTGTTCTCCCTCAAGTTTCCGAACAATGTCCTGTCTGTGCCGCAAGCAGCCGAGCAGGGGCCAGGGGTTGTTCTCAGAAGTGCTGGGGGTCACTGGTGAATTTAAGTCAGCGGAAATGACTGAGGGAAGGGAAGCTTTCAGGGTTAGAGCAAGGAGCTACATGCCTTGGAGGGCCCTCTCTGCCCACAAAACCTCCAGCCAGTTATGGAGCTTGGTAATTTTAGATTCTGGACTGAATGAAGAGGGACACCCCTTCTTTAGATAGTAAATGTGTATTACTTCATTTTTTTAAAATTCAAAACATGATAAGCCAAGCTTGCATGAGGGCCTTCCTGTTCTTTCTGGCAAGTGGAGCCCTGGACAGTGCCACTTCCTCCAGCACTGTGGGCCTCAAAGGACAAAAAGATGACAAAATTGAACCTTCCTTCATTTCCTGACCCTCCAGCCCATAACTCTACCTAATGCTTTTCTGGAATGGATGTTACTCCTGAGGATGATGAAATATCTATCATTAATTGTTGGTCTTGTGTGCCTTCAAGTTGTTTCCCACTTAAGGTATTTCCCACTAAGGCAACTCTCTCCTAGGGTTTTCTTGGCAAGATTAATTCAGAGGAGGTTTGCTATTGCCTTCCTTTGAGGCTAAGGGAATGTGACTTGCCCGAGGTAACCTAAGGAGTTTCCATGGCTGAGTGTGGATTCAAACCCATGTCTCCTGGAGTCCTAGTCCAACACTCAAACCTCGTGGGCACAAGAGGTTCATCAGTTCCCCATACAATAAACCCCCTATGGTAGGGCAGGCTATGAGGGTCTGACTAGCTCAACGTCAGCATAGTGAACTCACTGGGAAATCCTGGAGTTCTAGAGACCCATGTAATACTCTAAACACTCCAACTGACTGGCTAAGTCATCCAGACCTGAAATTTTCAAACTTTCTACCATTAGTGTGTGTATGTGTGTGCGTGTGTGCATGCAGGCATGCACACACATACACCTTCAAGTTGCCTGCTGACTTCTGGCAACCCCATGAATTTCTTAGGGTTTTCAGTCGAGGCAATCTAAATACCCTAAAGACCAGATCGTGTCTGATTTTGGAAGCTAAGCAGGGTCAGCCCTGGTTAGTACTTGGATGGGAGGCCACCAGGTGCTGTAGGCTATATTTCAAAGGAAGGAACTGGAAAAACTACCTCTGAGTATTCCTTGCCTAAGAAAACCTTATGAAACTCATGGGGTCACCATAAGTTGACAGTCGACTTGAAGGCACATATTCAAGCATTGCTTGTTCCTCCCACCCCACAGGTGGAGTGATGCAAATGATATCCAGCTTGGTCCTTCTGTGGGAAGGGCTTCCCTTTGTTTCAGTTTGTTTCACTCTGTTTTTTGCAGAGCCCCAGGCAGGCATTTAAATGCACTTATCTACAAGTAATTAAATGAATCTAGATCTCCAGATAAAGTACAGCAGGGATGCCTTGTTTAAACCAGCCTCATCAGGAGGAATACACATAATATGGGTAGAGAAGTGAATCTTGGTCCAGATCTCCACCCCGCAAGAGTATCATTGTGAACCTCAAGGGGCTTGTCTACGCACGATAGTATACTGCGTGTGGGGGTGCATTTTCACCCATTCACAGTGACTCTGTTTTGTCTCCACCATTATTTCATCAGTTCGTCTCCATTCACATCTGTTCAAATGGAGCGGAGCAAAAATGCTCTCTCTCTCTCTCTGGCTTTTCTTCGCAAACGAAGATTTAGGAAGGACTCATCCCATGCTTTCTGCAAGTGCGCTGATGACTAAAAAGGCCAATCTGAGATAGGCATGTCCGGTTGCAGAAAGCACAGCAGAAGGTCTCCTTGGGTGATGTTTCTGGGTTGTGATTCTTTCTGCGTTGTCGTTTCTCTTCAAGACTTGTTCGGTGTGAGTTCTCAAATAAGGCTGCAGCATTGTGGATAGTGTGTCTCCATGCCTCCCAATGTGAAGCCAGGGTGGACTGTTGTTGGTGATCAATTTGGCTGAGCCTGAGATGTTGTTTCAAGGAGTCCTTGTATCATTTTTTTGGAGCGCCCCTCTTATGCTGACCTGTGGTGAGTTCATTGTAGAGTAGTATTTTGGGGAGGCGATGGTCCTCCATCCTAGAAACATGCCCTGCCCAGTGCAGCTGTGTTCTCAATATCATGGCCTCAATCTGGTGATCCCTGCTTGCTCAAGGACAGCAACATTCGTCACATAGTCAGTCCAGTGTGTATTTAGGATTGTGCGTATACAGCGCTGATGAAAGCGTTCGAGGAGTCATAGGTGGTGGCAATAGGTGACCCATGTTTCAGATCCATAAAGGAGAATAGACAATACAATGGCTCTATACACACTGATTTTTGTGCTTCACCTCAGGTGTTTATTACTCCAGACTCTTTTGTGAAGTCTTCCAAATGCACTATATGCCTTTGCTAATCTGTGATCTATCTCTTTGTCAATCTTGGCATCTGAGGAGATGATGCTTCCCAGGTAGGTGAACTGCTGAACGGACTTGAGCACAGAGTTGCTGACGGCAATGTGGTGGTGGTGGTGTTCGCCCTGTGGTGCAGGCCGGTAAAGAACTTCTGTTTTCTTCAGGTTGACTTCCAGCCCAAACAGCTCTGCAGCTGTTGCAAAGCAGGATGTTAGGTGCTGCAGAGCTGCTTCTGTGTGGGCAACAAGGGCAGCATCATCAGCAAAGAGCAGCTCATGGACTAGATAGTTTAGAGTCTTAGTGTGAGCCCTCAGATGGCTTAAGTTAAACAAGCTACCATCAGTACGGTAACGTTTATAGATGCCGTCGTCTTCTTCAAGCTCTGCTGTAGCCTTTGGAGCATCATGCTGAAGAAGATTGTAAATAAAGTTGGCGCAAGAACACAACCTTGCTTCATTCCATTAGTTATTAGAAAGGGCTCTGAAAGAGCATCGCCATATTTGACTAGACCGTGCTGGCCCTCGTGTAGCAAGATAATCATTTTAAGGAATTTGGGGGGACATCCTAGTCTTTCCAGGATCTGCCACAGACCTTTTCTACTCACAGTGTCAAAGGCTTTGGTGAGGTGGAAGGCTTTGATGAGGAGCAAAAATGCACAGCAGTGCAAATTTGGATGTCCACACGTGAGAAAATGCGCATCTACACCCATTTTCTGGGAAACTTCAGGAAAAACCGCAAATCCTTTTAATGTGCGGTTTGTTTTTGTTTGTTTGTTTATTTATTTATTTATACCCCGCTCTTCAGCCACAAGGCTATCAGAGTGGCTTACAAATTGTTTTAAGCAATAGCTATTTACACATCTACACTGCGTTAAGCAGTTTCCAATGTGTGTTAGCTAATTGCCCCCCACAAGCTGGGTACTCATCTTACCGACCTACGAAAGGATGGAAGGCTGAGTGAACCTTGGAGCCCACTGGAATTGAACTTGCACCGTGGTGACTTGCAGTACTGGCATTTAACCACTGCGCCACCAGGGTTTGTGGCATTTTTAGCCCTTCCCCCTTCCGAATAACGCAAAATCACATTAGGACACATTGTATTCTCTGCAAATTCTATGAGGAGTATTTTCATTATCTGGACAATCGCTGAAGAAAATACCAGAATAGATGAAGTCAGGAGGGGGGTTATAGTGCCACTGTGGAGCAAGTGGTTAGTGTTGGACTAAGACTAGCTAGGTAGCCAAGCTAGGAAACTGACATGTTGACCTTGGCCCAACCACACCCTCAGCGCCAAACTCACAGTGTTGTTGGAGAGGCAGAGAGCCAGGTATTCCACATTGAGTTCAAGGGAGGAAATGAGGAACATAAATGTAACAAAAAGAATTAAAAACCATAATGAATAGTTTTAGTGCCTCCTAACTCTTCAAGTGGAAACAAGTCCCAGCAATAACACTTTACTTTTCTTGTTGAGAAAGAAAATTGCTGCATCTTGCATCACCTCCAGCCAATGTGACCACTGACTATGCTGCCTGGAGATGTTGGGACATGTAGTTCAGAAGTGTTGATTTGGAAGAGCAACAAGCTGGATAATAGTACAATAAACTATACACTGAACAGCAGGAGGGTTTTGGTGGTACAGACAAAACAACCCCCCAGGGGAAAACAAGGCTGTATATATTCTAGGTTGCAATGAATAAATCTTAAAAACAATGACTGTGTTACGTGAATTATTTTATATAATAAATTGCAACTGTTCTTAAGTCACTACAACATGAAATACTGTTAGAATGGTATGACAAAATTTTAGTGTATACAAGGTTCTAAGTCAAACAAAGGATAAGCATACCGATTGTTACACAACTGATAACTGACAAACAAAGTGTTGTATACAAATTACTCCAAGTTGGTTGTTTGACAATGGTCTGTGACTTTATAGCAACCTCGTCATAAATCCGGTAAGTTATCTGGATCCGAGTGTTGTCGGATAATGCTACAAGCCACTGTCAGCTGAAGCGCTTGTCACAAAGAAGGATTTAAACTGAACTTTGAACAAACCCAGACTGGAATAATTTAAATAAACTATAAATAAGCACCTTGCTTCTCCTGTTGTGTGTGGGGTGTGTGTGCGTGCAGATGCGCGCATGCACATAAGCCCTCTTCTTTCTGTGCTGCTGGAACTGAAAGGTTGTCTAGCCAAGAAAATCCAGAAGTGCATTATATGATCCTCATTGATATGATGCAGCAGTATTTTATACATTTTAGTGTGTCTTTTGAGTTTTATGTCTGTTGTTTAAGCACGTGGAGGAAGTACAAAGTAGTTAGACTGTGGGCTGAAACACATTTTAAGCCTCATATTATACAGTTCAACTGTAGATCCTGAGAAAATGGGAGTGAGAGCCAACTAAAAGGTTTGACAGGGTCCTCTGACAAACCAGCATGCTTTGTCATAACTCAACAGCATCAAGAGAGTGCAGAAGAAATTTTTTAAAAAATGGAAAGCATTGTTGGTGGTGGCAGACATTTTAAGCTCTTCACAGTTCCTCTATCACCCTGATGTAGACTTACATCTTGAATGGCAGGCAAAGCCAGCATGCAACATGGATGACTCCGAAAGGAGCAGCTCATCAAAGTGCCCGCTCCAGCTCAGACAGTGCCTGGAAGACCCATTCCTCCAAGGACCAGTCAAATCTGTTTCTTGGGGCAGAAAGTATCATCGAGGTCTGTGCTTCTCCCTGCCTGAATCAGGGGATTCAAGGAACAAGGCTTAGGTAAGCAGACCTGCATCCTGACATCATCCAGCTCACCATTTTCAGAGGATTCCTCATCCCTGATTTAAAGGATAATGCCAGCGCTGTAAATTGTGCCCAGAAACAAAGAGGAAGCCATGTGAGTGGCACTGCATAGCTGTAACATGATCTGATTGACTGCTTCCTACAACCATCCCAGCTGCTGCAGCTGTACTCATTTTTTTTTCCTATGGACCCAGTGGGATGAGAACGGTAGCTTTCCCAAAGCTATCTAATGAGCTTACACTCGAATGAGAGGTGAACTGATTTTGAGCTTGCAGCAACCATATTTAGCTTCTGTGTTGGCTCCTTGGGTGAACCTGGCACCACCAGGCATTGGTTAAGGACCATACTGTGAAGTGGGGGAGATTTCTGAGCCTCAGAGCCTCCCAATTCATCTGCTCCTGCCTTTTCACTGGTCTTCTGAGAGCCTTATCGCATGAAGGAATAAAGTGGAAGTGCACCCCGATAACAGCACTGCCTGCTTTGCCTTATCATACAACGTTGGTGTGTTTCAGCTGTTCTCCCATTTCCATCCCATGGGAGACGGTGGGTCTTTTTGCTAACTGGAAAATTCATTAGCAAAATGACCTGCGTTTACCACTGTCTCCATTTGCAAAAAGACCCGCATTTACCACTGTCTCCCATGGGACCGGAACAGGAAAACAGCTGAAACACGCCAATATTGTGTAATAAGGCAAGGTAGGATTCACTGTTCTCAGACTTTGCTTCCAGTTCCCTTCCTTCATGTGATAAGGCCCTGAAAAATGATGGGACTGATCAGAGAAAGGAAAAGCAACAACTTCCACTGTCTTATCCTCTTCAACCAGACACTGGTGGTGGTGCTGCCAGTGAGAAGAAAGTGGGCCCACTTAGGGACTGGGTAGGGACACAGAGAGCCTCTTCATGCTGCCGCTGCCTCTGAAATATCTACTGGGTCAGCTTCAGTGCTGATGTGGCATTTGGAGTAAGAGTATTTGTCTCTTAGTCGCTAATGGGTATGATGAACCAGTGAGGCTCAGGGAGAAACCACTAAGGCCAGTGTCTTGAGGTAACAGGCATCCTACATATTAAATCAGTACACTCAAAGGATATGCATTAGTTAGTACCTTCCTAGCCCCAAGCCGCCCCCCCCCCTCAAAAGCATCCGCTGACTGCCTCCAGGCCATCTAAATGGGAAGTAATG
Organism: Gambelia wislizenii; assembly: GCA_030847615.1. NCBI lineage: Eukaryota > Metazoa > Chordata > Lepidosauria > Squamata > Crotaphytidae > Gambelia > Gambelia wislizenii. Next base: position 26,849,243 of record JAUMIR010000010.1, on the reverse strand, counting down.
CTGATGTTCCCTACAGATCTTCAGAGATCCGAGGATTTTTGACAAGCTGTTGCCAGGCCAAGGCACTTATGCGGCTCTTTCATACACCCCCACCCCCGCTCTGCACACCATCTTGTCCCTCTGCCAAGGGGTTCATTTGTATGCACATCAGGTACTGTACATTCTGGCCTTGGTTCCTCCACCCCTGCTCTTGAAATGCTGACCTAATAAACAGACAATCAAAAAGAAAGTGTGTGATCCAAAAAAGCAGCCACCGCCCTGGGAGAAGAGAGTGGGAATGGAGTGTCCCAGGGCCATGAATTCTGCAGTGTTAAGCTTTTGCTAAGGGGAGACGTTTGTGCAGCTGCAACTGTAGTGACATACTGGGTCTTTTGTGCCACTACACTCCTATTTCTGAACCTTCAATACACAGAGATTCTTTTTTTATATATTTATAGTTAGAAAAGCTTCAAATTTACAACACTGTGAACTCGTAATGAAAGTTGAGGCTGTTCCTGTACCTTCTGCTAAATGCAGCCCTTTCATATTGAACACTGTGTTTAGGAAAGTAGTTCCAATTTTGTGTCCACATATATGGTTGGACTTACTCCCCAGCCAGCGTAGCCAATGCTCAGGGATTCTGGGAGCTGTAATCCAACACCCCCAAATTGGGAGCTCACACTACAGATGTGCAATTTGTGGCTCTCCAAGTTTTGTTAGACTGAAGCTCTCCCATATCATTAGCTAGGTTGGTTTCCACTAGAGACACAAACTCAGATCTCCCCAGTCCTAAGCCAATATTCTGAACTATTACACTATACTAGATTTGTACATATAAATGGGCAGAGAGCTTGACAAAGGCTACCAGTGAACTGGATTCAAGTACTTTATTTTTTTCATGGCAAAGAGAATCATGGTAGTGGCTGCTCTTTTTCTTTTTCTTTTTTCCTCAATATTTTTATTATAGTATAAACAACACATCCAGTATTACATCTTCATCTTATCAACCTGTCATTTTGCTGGAGTGTTTACAGAAGCAGCCTAATGAACTAAGGAACACAAATTGCTGTTTCAGTTGAATTATATCCATCTTCCCTCAAATGCTACTGCACTTTTAAAGAGGGTTTTCCCTCCAGTCTGTACTTTATTGGGGCTTGGGCTTCTTCTTGGGAAATAGTTGAGTTAAAGGTAGAGCTCAGAAAAATTCCTTTTTTGCATCATGCTGTCAATGACCATGATAACAGTGGTTTCTGGGAGTTGTAGCCCCAACAAATAAATCTTCCAAACCTCAAGTGAGAATATAACCCATCCATGGTTGCCCAGAGACCTTTATAGCCAGGTCTAATCAAGGTACAGTCCTGGTGGGACTAGTCCATACTGAAAAGGGGGTACACTATATCTATTATGGTCTCTAAAATCTAAACATTTAAAATACAATTATGCACAAATATGTGTATTTATTTTACTTATTTTTCTAATCATGGGGAACTGGAAAGAGTACTAGATCAGGCAAAAAAACAAAAACAAAAATCCATCTGACCCAGCATCATCTGGTTTCCATCAATGACCAGCCAAACACATTTGGAAAGCTCACAACCAGAACTATTTAGGCACCAGCTGTACATGGCACTCTCTCTACTCTAATATAGCTGATACTCAAAACATATATGGCCTCTGCATATGGAAGCTCTGTTTGGGCCTGTTGATAAAACCAGGTGGGCAAGCTGTAACCCTTCAGACGTCATTCCTATCAATTCTAGCCGGCATAGTGTTGAGGGGAAAAAATATCATCACACTACAGTTATAGCTCTATTCTTCCACTTTAACTGCTATAGCTGCCTCCTGTGGAATCCTGGGGTTGATACTTTAGTGAGTCTTAATAGCTCTCTGGCTGAGAATGCTAAATACACCTATTTAAACTGCAAATCCCAGGACTCCAGAGGAGGCAGCTGGCTGGGAATTCTGGGAGTTACAAGAACCTTTCCGACTTGTTTTAGGCAACATCTGGAGGGTATCAGGCTAACTAAGCCTACCATATAACCTCTGAAGATAGCACATATAACAATATGTTCCAGGCAATAATTATGTGATGTAAGAGTTTCTGCTTTCTCCTGGCTCTTTTGCCTACTAATTCCTTGGTTTCTCCTTGAGGCTTCAGCATGAAAATGGAGAGAAGTGTTGGGGGACACAAAGTGGACAGCAAGTGTCCTAGGACTCCCTCTACGGTGTATACCACACAAGGATTTTTTCCATTATTAAAGCGCTTGAGTTTTGCGTGAAATCTCCGCGGCCCGCATGACACCGTGGTTATTCAGTTTTCCCTCCGTCTCTGTTTGAGTTCTGTCACGCGACAACTCATTGACAGTTTCTGCCTGTCAATGGCCAGCGATCGCGCAATTTTACTAACTCAGAAGTAAGTGTGGTGTGAAAACCTGTCACTGTTTTGTCCTACCAGTTGCTATCCCAGTTCCACCCTCTCATTTTCCCTACTGCACTTCTGGTGACCATTTACGACATAGGCATACTTATGGTTGTTTTAGTACTGATTTTGCGTGATCTCACATGCTCGCTTTGGAAAAAAAATTCATTCCTGCAATTGATTTTGGAGCTTGGTTTCCCTAATATGAGTGTCTTGCCGTTAGCTTTTTGTATTACTAATAGCGCAGACTCACAAACCCATCAAGCCAGAAAAAAACAGCCAGTATAAGGGTCTAAGCTAAGCAGAAATATGAAGACCAAGAGTTATAATGGAGAGGAACACAATAGCAAATAAAACATTTCCCTGTAATTTCTACAAAAACAGTCTAATGGGCAAGGTATGGAGCAGGTAGGTGACATTTTCATAAATGGTGAAGAATGAAAGATCATCAGGTACACAGCCATCTTTATGAGTTGAAAACCAAAACGGTCATGGTTGGGAGACCGGGGGGGGAGGAGGAGGAGGAGGGGAGGCCGGAGAGGGGGCGGGGGTTCATGAGAGGGGGGACCTCTAGCAGGAGGTTGGGGGGTCTGAAGAATGGGGCACCTTCTTGGGCTGCCTGGTTTGCAGGATCAGGAGGGAGGGAAAGATCCAGGGCTGGGGCTGCTATAGGAGAACGCTGGTAGCAGTGACACGTCAAGAAGTATCACGTGAATTTGACACCCAGTATTGAATTTTTTGCGCTACAGGGAAGAAAAGAGGACTTCCTTTTGTACGCTCGCGATATCACACGAGTTTTGACATGAAACCTGGTGATTTTGTAAAGGTAACGCATGCGCAAAAGCGGCAGAGGATGTGACGAAACCAGCTAGGGGTAGGAATGCAGGGAAGGTTAAATGGCTGTACATGTGGTGCACGCAAAAGCGCTATAAGATGTATTTGATGAGTTGATGAAGCGAAATGTGATGAGGTGCGTGGTGCAAAACAGTCATGTATCTGTTGCTTACATGCAGAAATAATTCCAACATTGGGCATAGTGTGGTATACCTCTACAATTAGACAGGTGAAGTAGCACTGAAGACAAAAGAACTGAAGGTATGTTCAAGGATGCCTTTTTGATGGTTAGACTCATCATCTTAAAAAACAACAACAACACTTAGCCTGGCACTGGTGCACATATCACATTTCCAAAGGTTTTCCCCAAACACAATTAATTCATATGTATGAGCATGCCGAAATGATTCAGCAAAATTGTTAATTTTTTTAAAAATTGTTTACCTTCTCAGCCAATATCTATGCAGGGCTTCAGCTCACCCACCCACAGCCATCCCTTCAGGATCAACTTTCTATCAGCTAAGAGCTGCTCCTCAGAGCGTCAGCTTGGTTGGAGCCAAATCAACAGGCTATCCTCTAGTTACTACAGATGGACAATTTGTTAACTTACTGGCTTTTATTGGCAGGAGGTTCCCAAGGTAATTTTGATTATAATTACCTTGAGTTTCAACATCTCCCCCCCACCTTTGATAAGACTGTCTGAGCTGGCCACTGACCCCTTATATCACTGAGCTTTGCTAATATGGAGACAGTGGGGCTGAGAAAAGCTAACACTAATCTATCAGCTTTAACCTTGCTTGTGAGAGAGTTTTGTGAGTGATTTAGCCTTCTCTGTGAGAGAGCTCTGGTGCTGCATACTATTAAATGGTGGAAACATGCACATGGACACGTCAGAACTTCCATGTGCACATTGCCAACATTTTAGGTATGGGATGCAATGATCTGTGGGTGGTTGAAACTGCAGATTGGGAGCCCGTGGATTGGGAGGGCCCACTGTGTTTATCTTGCCTGTTATAGGCAAGCACATACTACCACAGTAGGACTGGCTAGAGCAGAATCCCATTCTTTAGCAGCTCAGGGTTTATTGCATTGTTTACTGCAGACACATTGCTGCAACCTGACACCAAAAGTCTGGGTTTGTCTAAGCCTCCTTTACCATCCTCCCAATGTAAATGCTGCTAAAACAAACCTCAGCTAGACAGAGGACAAGGAGAAGGAGGATACAGGCATAACAAGACTTTGTAAAAGGGAGTGTCTTTGTTGGAAGCTTTGTTAACTGAGATACGCTTGCACTGTCAAGAACCTTGGCAGGGGCATTTCATCCATGGTTATACAAAACATGAGAAACCATCAAACCATCATATTACAGAGAAAGGACATTTGACAACTCCTCCAAGGAATGAAATGAGATGCCAGGAAGGTCAGATTCAGACCCAGGGCCTGAGGTTGGCTATACTCAATTCTGAGATTTGGAATTATATGATTAGCAATCTTTTTAATAACTGCATTTAGAGACAGCCATTTCTGCAGGCAGCACAGAGCCTAGCATAAAGACTAACCCTCACCTGAGGCTATTCCTTAGCCCATGAAAGACAGGTGGGGGGAGCCTCAGACTGCCTTATGCCGGTCTTTACAGCATCCGGTTTCAAACTCTCTCCAGTCCAATCTGGATTTCTGAAAGTGCATAACAACCTGCCTGGTAATCGCATAGTAACAGATTGTGCCAGGGCCTTGTTTCTACATGGGAAGTTTTGTGATTTGCAGCTGCCAAGAATGCCTGATAAGGATGCTGGAAATCACATAAACCTACTTACAATGCCCACAAAGCTGCCATCTACCAAGCCTAAGACTGACATTTACAATGAAAGAAGCAGGTGCTTCTGAGCACATGCTTAACCTAGGATTCTTTTTTCCAGGTACCCAAAGAGAGCTCATAGTCCTTTCATACAAATATCTACCTCTAGTTTTCTCCCAAGCATTCTTTCACCCTAATTTAGAGGAGGAGAAAGGGCATCTTGTGAATTGCAGTTGTTAAAGTACTTGGGAGTCATAAATCCCTGCTGATTTACTGCAAATCATCTACCAGTCCACTTATAGATCCCTGTTTATATACTGCCTATGCCTGTCTCAACAAGGCAATAAAGAAAAAGTAACCCCAGAGCTGATATGGAGATGGTACTTTCTTCCACTCATTGCTGTTCTGCTCAGGTTCACCTGCAGCTGCAGACCTGCACCCACATTTTTGGGAAATGCTTCCAAGTAAACAGACAAAGAATTGGACTCAGCATTCAAACAATTAAGTTAATTGGGGTTTCTTTTTTTGTGTGGGGGGGTGTTCTTTGATGAAATCCAAAGCCTCTTCCCACTGTTTTAGACAAATCATGCAACCCCTCCCCCTCCCCCCAGCTTTCTAAAAACACTAGCTAACAAAGGGTTGGAAATGCTTCTTATCTAGGTGTAAGGGATTACAACTGCCACAATGCTTTATCACTGGGCAGGCTACCTGCTGCTTCTGGGAGAGGAAGTCTATATCGTCACCAAGACTGGTGTCACTCCTCCCCTGACAGTGTCACCTGGTCTTGTCTATACAAGGCAATAAAATGTGGATTGATGTGCACCAATGCCAATTCACAGCAGCTTTCATTTGTCTCCATGGTTTTTTGGCAAGATCGCAGGCATGCGAAGCTATCTGTGTTTGCTGTTCAAACTGGCATGCCTGTGAATCAAGATGGCGGGCATGAGTGAATTACAGTACTCACTTTTTTATTGTCACCAGTTGCTGCCACTGAACAGTATTTTTTAAAAAGCATATCTAAGGTGTGGAAGTGTGATACTCCATTTAAATAAACAGGAAAAAAAGGGAGGAAGGCTGTTTCGTCACCTCAGCACACAATCGCTATGATGAAAATCCAACATGGCAGTTTCAGGTGCTTGGCTTGTTAGCAAGCTCTGTCCCCTGCACATATCCGACCGATCAGCTTTCCACTTCCGTTCTTGTCAGGAATGTGCAGCAATGCAATATTGGTTCTCCCAACAAGCAGAAATGTACGTTCCCCTGCAGAGCTTTTTAAAAGCATGCGTTGGAGGATCTAGCGATTCCTAGAGGACACCTCTCTAGGCATTTCCCAGCATGACTCTATGGTATGTGTCCCTATTTTTTTAGCCATGGTTAACTGAAATTGCAGATATTAGTTCTGCAGATCTGGAGTGGGGGGGGGGGACCAGCACTTAGTTAACTGAGGTGTGTTGTGGTTGTGTGCCTTCTAGTCATCTCTGACTTATGGCAACCTTAAGGTGAACCTATCACTGGGTTTTCTGAGGCCGAGAGTGCGTGACTTGCCCAAGATCACCCAGTGGGTTTTCATGGCTGTGTGGGGATTTGAACCCTGGTATCCAGAATCATAGTCCAACATTCAAACCACTACACTATGCTGGCTCCAGCTGAGGTATACCTGTATACCTGTATTTAATATATAGCTCACCTTTCTCCTAGCATGGGACCCAAGGTGACTCATAACAAGCTAAAACAAAGTTCAGCTACAATCTTATTATGCAAAAAGATTTTTTAAAAAAACCCTGACAACTCTATCAAAAAGTACATACTGTAGTTAAAACAATTTAAAGCACAGTTAAAACATAAAAAGCACATCTCACCACATTGAAAACATCGTTCTGCTGCATGATTTAAGAATCTAAGGGCTGCCTAAATAAAAAGATCTTTGTCTGCCAGCAGAAAGAGAAAAGTGAGGAAGTAAGCTGCACTTCCCATGGGAGGGAGTTCCACGGCTTGGAAGTAGGCACCAAACATGCCTGGAATGTAGGTGGGTCCAGGAAAAAGACTTCCTCCAAACATCTGCCTTAGGATCCATTTCCTTCATAGTAATTTGAGACAAGCAGGGCCAAACCAAATATATTTATTTGCAGTCTGAGAGAAAAGATAAAATGACATCCCATCATACATCCCACCTACAGAATTAGACTGGATTTGGAGCTGAATCTTACTTCAACGCTAGCAATGAGACATCTTCCACCTCATTTTAGGGCAGCAGGTTAGCTTGAGGAGTTCAGGGAAGGCAGGCAGGGGGGAATAGCCAGAAGGCTGCTACAAATTGGGCCGATTTCACATACATGCAGGAGAGGTAGGGAGAGAACACATTAGTACAAAATGAAACCCAGCCAGTGTGAGATTTAAATACAGGTCGACCCCCATATCAGCAGAGAATATGTTCCAAGACACCCCACCCCCACATGGCTATCTGAAATGTGGGTAATAGGGAACCCTATTATTTTCAATGAGATGAACACTGGAAGCTGATCATACGATAACAGAATCATGGAGTTGGAAGATAACCACAAGGACCATCTAGTCCAACCCCCTGCCATGCAGAAATACCCAATCAAAGCATTCCTGACAGATGGCCATCCAGCCCCTGTTTAAAAACCTCCAAAGAAGGAGACTGCACCACACTATGAGGCAGTGTGTTCCGCTGCCCAACAGCTCTTACTGTCAAAAAGTTCCACCTAATGTTTAAATGGAATCTCTTTTCCTATAGTTTGAGTCCATTGCTCCGTGACCTACGAGATTTTCAGATGTGATTTTCGGGTCTATATATTCCAAAACAGCTCCGTTGCTGCCGCGTGGCACGGAAACAGTTTTGGATGACGCCGTTCCTCTGCCGAACCCCTCCGTGTCACTTCCGTGACAGAATGGAGGAAGCCGCGTCATATTTCACTCACGGGCAACAATCGTGAGTGAAATATGACGCGGCTTTCTCCATTCTGTCATGGAAGTGACACGGAGGGGTTCGGCAGAAGAACGGCGTCATCCAAAACTGCTCCCCTGCCGCGCGGCAGCAACGGAGCTGTTTTGGAATATATAGACCCAAAAATCGCATCTGAAAATCTCCCTAGTCTCTGGAGAAGCAGAAAACAAGCTTGCTCTATCCTCAGTATGACATCCCTTCGAATATTTAAACAAGGCTATCATATCACCTCTTAACCTTCTCTGCCCCAGGCTAAACATACCCAACTCCCTAAGCCGCTCCTCATAGGGCATGGCTTCCAGACCTCCCATCATCCTGGTCACCCTCCTCTGGACACGTTCCAGCTTGTCAATATCCTTCTTAAATTGTGATGCCCAGAACTGGACACAGTATTCCAGGTGAGGTCTGACTAAAGGAGAACAGAGTGACACTATTACAGTACTTCCACCTAGAAATGCCTAGAGACAACATATTTTTTTCAGGTGTGCATAAGTGAAACCGTGGATACCAAATATGTGGATATGGGGGTTGACCTATACTAGATAAATCAGCTATAGTTGAGGCCCTCGCTCAGATTATGAGGGAGTTATAAATAGCCCCATACCCCCCCCATAAAACCCCCTGTAAAATGACAAATTTTAGGTGATGCTCTGGTCGTTTAGCTACTTGATATAGCCCAGGGCAGGTGTTCTCAACCTTTGATCCTCCAACTGAAAAGCATGTCTCAACATGTCTCAATGTGGCCCTGGGCCCTAGCCCAAATAGCCAATGGTGAGGACTTATGGAAGTTGCAGTTCAAAAACACTGAGATAAAAGCCTCAATATGTCTCAATGTGGCCCTAGCCCAAATAGCCAATGGTGAGGGATTATGGAAGTTGCAGTCCAAAAACACCCAGTTAAAAGCCTCAATGTGGACCTAGTCCAAATAGCCAATGGTGAGGGATTATGTAAATTGCAGTCCAAAAACATGGAGATAAAAGCCTCAATATGTCTCAATGTGGCCCTGGGCCCTAGCCCAAATAGCCAATGATGAGGGATTTTGGGAGTTGCAGTTCAAAAACACCCAGTTAAAGGCTTCAATAAGTCTCAATGTGGGCCTTGGCCCTAGCCCAAATAGCTAATGATGAGGGATTATGGAAGTTGCAGTCCAAAACCACTGAGATAAAAACCTCTATGTCTCAATGTGGCCCTGGGCCCTAGCCCAAACAGCCAATGGTGAGGAATTGTGAGAACTGCAGTTCAAAAACACTCAGTTAAAGGCCTCAATGTGGCCCGAGCCCAAATAGCCAATGGTGAGGGGTTCTGGGATTTGCAGTTGAAAAGCACCTAGTTAAAGGCCTCAACATGTCTCAATCTGGCCCTGGGCCTTGCAAGGCAAGAGGAATGTGTGTTAAGCCAGTCTCCTTTCGCCTGAACCAGTTCACAAGCAGGCAGAAATTCAACACCGCCCCAGCCTCTGTGTCCAAATACACCTATGGGGGTTATGAAAGGCAGGGTTGTTTAAAGGCGGGAGAAGGAGGAAAAGAGCAAAGTGAACCTATTTTGGCTTTATTTCAACCCCTAATAGTAAAGGAGTCAGGAATATCACTTTTTCCAAGTTGGTAGGAGCAACGGTTCCTATGCAAAGGAGATGCAAAAATAATAACAATAATAAAACAAGGAGGTTGAGTTGCCCTTCCCTTCCCTGCGGCAGCTAAACCTGTTCCTCTTTACCTGCCTGGGTGTGGTCCCAGAGGCACCCAGAGGGTGCTATTTATTCTCCTGCCTTCCCTTTTCCTGGGTCACTTTTTCCTTGCTTGCTGCTTGCCTTGGGTTTCCTTAGGATTTAGGTGAGTAGAAAGGGTTTTTTGTGAGAGCAGGGAGTTGGTTTTTCTTGGCCCTAAAATAAGGCCTGTGTGTGTGTCCCATGAGATACTTTTCTTTGCAGACTTCAGCTTGGTTGTCAGGACACGTTTGCTTGTTATCCTGTTTTTAATTTTTTTTAACATTATGCCTTCATGGGTGGTGGTGGTGGTGGGTTTATGTGTGTATGTTGGGTTGAACTGGAAAGCGATAAAGTGTAGCCCCCTATATTTATATTGTTTATTTTTTAAAGTTTGTATTAAAGATTCAAGTTAAACAGACAGACATTATACAACACAACAATTAGGGGACTTATGAGATGAGTATAAAACTGAGTGTGATTATACATGTTTTAATTTTCACATTTCAAGTGGCTTACTCTCTCTTCAGACATTCTAGATTATACAGTTGTCCCTTCATATTCCCTGGGGTTATTCTATGCAATGGCATAACAAAATGGTGTCTCTTATATAAGATGGCAAAATCAAGGTTTGCTTTTTGGAGTATTATTTTTTAAAGAATAATTTCAAGCCGTGAATACTTAAATCTGTGGATATCAAATCCATAGATATGGAGGGACAACTGTAGTTGCCTATGTTCCCTAGGAGGTTGTAACTCTTGTGATGTAGTGTTAACATATTGAACTGAGTTCTCCGCTTGTGGGGGCAATTAGCTAATAAGCATTGGAAACTGCTTAATGCAGTGTAGATATGTAAATTGATATTGCTTAAAACAAATTGTAAGCTGCTCTGATAGCCATTGTGGCTGAAGGGTGGGGTATAATACCCAAATAAATAAAATAAACATATTCAATAAAAGGCATCCAAGCTTCCTGGAACATTTATTTATTTATTTATTTAGAGTATTTATACCCTGCTCTTCAGCCACAAAGGCTCTCAGAGCAGCTTACAAATGGTTAATTGGTAACAATTCCCTGCCCTCAGGCTTACAATCTATGGCAGCCTTTCTCAGCCTTTTTTATCCTGGAGGAACCCTTGAAATAATTTTCAGGTCTCAGAGAACCCCTGTATAAGCATTATTCTATAGACTGCTATTGCTCCCCCCCCCATCACAATCTCTTGAAGGAACCCCTAGCAACCTCCTGGGAGACCCTAGGGTTCTCTCTGGTTGAGAAACACTGATCTATAGGGTTGCTTGGATATTTGTATCCCAAAGAAGGTTTATAGTTTGTCCCATATTTTGGTAACTATGGATCTCCCCCAGTGATTCTTAACCTGGGGTTTGTGGACCTCCAGGGGTCCGCAATGTTCTCACAGGGAGTCCCTGAAGTCTTGAAAGTTGCTTGGCCCACCTCCTGCCTGCAGTGGATAGGGGCCAAGGCTGGTTGGTGGCTTGGCCTGCACATTGCCATGCAATCCACTCCAGCCACAGACTTGCAGGAAGAAGCAGGAGAAAAGTCTTCCCTCTCCTGCTCCGGTGCCCGTGAGGGAAGGTTTAATGGATGGTATAATTGTATTACATCATCATCATCATTATTATAAATCTTGAGTTTTCTTGCGAGTTTGCAGCAACAAAAGATATTTAAAGGGGATCCCTGGTAAAGAAAAGGGGATCCCTGGTAAAGAAAAGATTAAGAGCCAATGAGATAAATGTTTTTTTAAAAAAATGTAAAAGAGTGATTCTTAATCTGGGGTCCGTGGACACCCCCCCCCCAGGGGTCTGTGATGTCCTCACAGGGGGTCTGTGAAGGCTTGAAAGTTGCTTGGCCCACCTCCTCCCTGCCATGGAGTGGCCACCTGACAGGAGCCAAAGCAAAGGCTGGCTTGGCCTGCACATTGCCATGCAATCCACTCCAGCCACAAACTTGTAGGAAGAAGCAGGGAAAAAGTCTTCCCTCCCCCTCTCCAGTGCCTCTGAGGGAAGGTTTATGGATTGTATAATTGTATTATTATTCTCATCATCATCATTATTATAGTTTTAAATCTTGAGTTAAGTCTTGAGGGGCCGCAGCAACAAAATATATTTAAAGGGAGACCCTAGTAACGAAAAGGGTAAGAACCACTGATGTACCCAAATAATTGCTCCTTATGTATCTTTAGGGGGGTTGCTTCTCCCCACAACCTAGAAGTGGGCATCTGTAAAGGAACTTCATCCAGAACCCACCAAAAAAGTGCAATCCTTTATTGGCCAACTGAACTGCAAAACACATGATGCAAGCTTTCAGAGCTCTACTGGCTTCTTCATTAGGCAAAAGAGGTTAAAAAACAATAAAAAAGAAAGAAAATCATGTGTTTTTTGCAGTTTGGTTGTCCAAGAAAGGATCATTTTTTAATGTGTGGATTCTGCATTTTGTTTTGCTACATGGCCGACATCTGAATGTGTTACCTAGTTATAAAGGAACCTCAGTAACTGTTTGCATTGAAAGTATTGCTGCTTTGTAGCTTTCCAAATTTGTTAGAAAGTTCTTTAAAAAAAGTAAAAGACTAACTGCTCTAAATTTATCCTTTTTTTTCAAAAGGCTTACTACAAAAAGAGGCCTACTTGGCATACCTAAGGAACTTCACAACCCTGCATTATGTTGGATTTGGGGTTGGCACAGCCGTAGACTGGGTTGGGAAACTGACTGATACAGAGTACAGATCTAATCCCTGGTGCCGCTGTGGCCTTCTCATCCATAACCTGGTACTCTTCTTAAGTAGTACCCCCCCTTTTTTTTTTTTTTTTAAAAAAAGGTCAAATTATACTGACAAAGGTGTACACATTGGGGTATGTGGATGCTACCGAGCTTGGAAAAATTCCTTTTTGCATTCACACTCCCATTGACCAGTGGTTAGGGAATTTTGGGAGTTTTAGCCCATAAAAGTAACTTTCTGAGTTCATACTTTATGTAGTAGAAAGTTCCTTATGACTGTAACATACAAAGCAAAGAATCCTGTGGTCTCTTAATGACCAAAAAGTTTTCATTAGCATAAGCATTCATGGACTGCACCCTACTTGCATATAATGAAGGGAGTTGCAGGCCGTGAAAGCTTATTGTGCCAAATTAAATTTTAAAGTTTGGCACACATCTCTTTGTTGTAGACAATGCTATTATTTACTTAATCATTTATTAGTTACAATTATATTCATCTTTCCTCCATGGGGCTTTCTCCTTTCCCACTTATCCTCCCAACAAGAACCGTGTGAGGTAGGTCAGCATGAGAAAAATTGGTCCAAGGTTACTCATTGTTTTATGGTTTTATGGAGACTTGAACCAGAATCTGCTGTCTGCCATTACACCATATTGGCTCCCTTATTAGTTGAATTGAAATGCAGATATAAATGTGGTAAATACATGGTGTTACACAGGAACCAATGCCTCTTCAGAGATGCGACTACTTCTGCCATGAGGCTATCGTATGGCTAAGAGCACTACACACTGTTTGAACTTTAAAGCTGAAAGTCAAAGCTGTCACAAGATGCCTAGACAATGGCAGAGACAGGGCCTTTTCACCCTACACAATTACAGTTGTCCCTCCGTATCCATGGATTTAAGTATTCATGGCTTGAAAATATTCTTTAAAAAATAATAATCCAAAAAGCAAACCTTGATTTTGCCATCTTATATAGAGGACAACATTTTGCTATGCCATTGCATATAATGGGACTTGAATATTCATGGATTTTGGTATCCACGCAGGGTGGGGTGGGGTCCTGGAACTAAAACCCAGTGAATATGAAGGGACAACTATACAACCCCGTGTTTCCATTTTAACTGCTGTGTCTGCGTTCTGTGGAATGCTGGGGTTTGTAGTTTGAGGAGGCACCAGAACATGCCAGCTGAGATTTCTAAATACCTTTCGCTACATTACAAATCCCAGGATTCCATAGGATGTTGCATGGTAGTTAAAATGGAATAGCAGGACTATAATTCTGTTGTGTGAAAGGGCCCATGGAATAATTCCTTCCCTGCATCTCAATTATACAAGTAAACAATCTGTTTACCTGTTATTGAGCTACCATTCATGATGACTGCATTCAGCTGGACAGTGAAAATACCCATGGACCATGGTGATGTGGAGTGCTGTTGTTTGCAATATTTAAATGATGGACATATGAGTGATAGAAGCATTTATTGGACAGTGACTGATGATGAGCAACCTGGTCATTCCAGGTTGTACCATTAGTATTCATCTTGGAAAGACAGACTTGGGAACTGTAAGGGAAAGTGCAAAGAAATTACTTTGTCCATTTGTTTCTTAAGCAGGGGCAGCCCTACCATTAGGTAGAGCAAGGTGACTGAGTGGACAGTTCTATATATGTGCCACATGGCTTGCCCTGCTTCCCTCCCAAAAGCTAGGCTGATGTTCCAAGGTATAGTAGCAAATACTATCCTATAGCCGAAATAAGGTTAAGTGGTTGAAGGGGGGACCATCTTGTCTTCGGCTGCGGAATGAGGTCTTAATCTTACTTCAACTTACTTGGGAGTAAGTCTTAGTTCTTAATAGATACGTATAGGATTGTACTTTTAATCTCACATGATTTCTCAACCCTTGAAATAATTTTCAAAATTTATTACTCTACAATTTAGGAAATGTTTATTTTTTCCCCAATCATGATCTCTCATGGAACCCTAGGGTTCCAGGGAACCCTGGTTGAGAAACCCTGCTAGATAGACATAACTGGGATGTCATACTGAGGATGGAGCAAGCTTGTTTTCTGCTGCTCCAGGGACTAGGACATGGAGCAATGGACTCAAACTACAGGAAAAGAGATTCCACCTAAACATTAGGAAGAACTTCCTCACAGTAAGAGCTGTTCGGCAGTGGAATGCACTGCCTTGGAGTGTGGTGGAGTCTCCTTTGGAGGTTTTTAAACAGAGGCTGGATGGCCATCGGTCAGGAGTGTTTTGATTGGGTATTCCTGCAGGGCAGGGGGTTGGACTGGCTGGCCCTTGTGATCTCTTCCAACTCTATGATTCTATGAACTTTCCTAAATGAGCTTTGGGATAATGAATGAGAAGCTCCTAATGGCTTCCTAAAAATGCAGAATTCCACAGCTGGGAGCAATGTCCATCAAAGAGGATTTAAATTTGCAATGTAGACAATGTTTACGTGCAGCAACACACACTGAGGGTCTTCAGACCTTGCTTTGAGACTTTGGCCCAGTTTACACATTACCTCTGCCAGTGGGCTTGGTGCTCAGCAATACCAAATCTCTCTGATCCCTTTGTCCAAATGCAAATAATTGTTTTACCCATGGCGATAGCTGAGAGACTAATAGGAGTGAGTTCCCCAGGAGCTGGGAGTAGGTTTCAGGCTCGTGTGGTAGTAATTGTGGAGCTGCCACTCTGCATTACATACAGCCAGGCGGTCTGCCAGGCTGTTTGTCTTTCTCTCTAGGAAGGCACTTGTTTCTTGCAGGTGATGGCAGCTGTCTTTGTTGAGGGGGTGAGTGCAGATGCGGCTTCAGAGTTTAAGCCTCTAAATAGCTCTTTTGCCTCCTGCATAGATAGATTTAAGAAAACCTGCACACTCATAATAATAATAATAATAATAATAATAAATTATTTCTATCCTGCCCCTCTGCAACGCAATTGGGGCAGCTTACAATATAAAAACTCCATACCCTAGCCTGCCCACCCCTTAAAATAATATTAAATTAGAAAAGATTAAAAACATACAATAATTTTAAAAAAATTAAAAACCTCTTGCAGCATTTTGAATGGTCCTAATAAAAGTACAGTACTGTATTGCTTGATTGTGGGCTTTGGCTTTTCCCCCTCATGGACCAAGATGCCTCTCTCTCTCTCTCTCTCTCTCTCTCTCTCTCTCTCTCTCTCTCTCTCTCTCTCTCTCTCTCTCTCGTGTGTGTGTGTGTGTGTGTGTGTGTGTTTTCTGACTAATTCATACCTTCTGGCTTCTCAGATTGCCAAATGAAGTAACTTCCTTTGGGCAAATTAAGGAGCAATTCCACACACACAGTGAGGTAATACTTTATGATAACAAACAAACAAACATGTCACACAGAGACATAACCAAACTTTTGAATTCTCCAGAACTCTTCTGCAAGGCTGGATGTTAAACAAAACAGAACCTAATGGGGTGAAAACAGCTCAGAGTCAGTTCTTGACGCTAAAGCCTGCAGGTTGTAGTGGTAGATGTTCTGCTGTTCGACATTGTTAGCGTTGCTTTTTTTCCTTAACTGCCAGTACATGCCAGGGACCTTGCAAAGGTGGATAGTTTTGGAGATGGGCTTCTGAAAAAAGGGGCACCTAAAAACTCTGTGTTGTTGCCAAACTATGCCACATTCTGTTAATAAATTATTCTAACACCAATGATCTTTGGAATTAAGCCAGAGTGGACAACTAGTTCTCCAAATGTTGTTGGACTGCAGCTCCCATCATCCCGACCATTGGCTATACTGACAAGGGCTGATGGGAGCTGCAGTCTAACAATTTCTGAAGTGCCACACAGTCTCCATCCCCTGGAGGAAAGGTTCTGTTTAAGATGTGAAATAGAAGTACTGTACTATTCTTTCCCACCTTTTCCCCCAATCTAAGATTCAAGGCAAATTACAAAGGTTAAAAGAGATGTAGCTGAAAAATTCAGATCATACCAAAGTTAAAAATGTAATAAAGCTATCAATAATTTAATTATGTTTGCTTGTGTCTTGTTGATTTATATTTATTTTGAGGGTAAAATGCACAAAATATCTGTGTGTGTGTGTGTGTGTGTGTGTGCATGTGTGCGTGCATGCGTGCATGCATACATACACACTCTGAGCATGCTTTGTTTTTTCATTGTGTCACTAGCTGCATTGAATTGGTAGGGTAAGGTAGATGAGTGAGCAGGAGAGCCCTCACTTCAAGAGCTGTATTAAATATTAGTCTGGAGGAAGACTGTATTGGAAGGGGAAACCAGGGGTTCTCCTTTGCCAGAGGAGCAACTGGATTGCTAGTTGCTATGTTCAGATGTCATGTTCCCTGTTTTATTATAATCTCCCTGCATGGAGGGTAAATCAGTTGAGGAAGAAGATCAGTAGATCATTAAAAAGACTGGACCAGGGTTACATAAGGAGCTTCGGGGTGGGGGGATTTAAACCTGGGTCATAGAATCATGGAATCATCAAGTTGGAAGAGACCAGAAGGGCCATCCAGTCCAACCCCCTGCCATGCTGGAATATACAATCAAAGCATTCCCAACAGATGGCCATCCAGCCTCTGTTTAAAAACCTCCAAAGAAGGAGACTCCACCACACTTTCAGGCAGTGTGGAGTACTCCACTGCCAAACAGCTCTTACTGTCCAGAATTTCTTCCTGATGTTTAGATGGAATCTCTTTTCCTGTAGTTTGAACCCATTACTCCATGCCGTAGTCTCTGAAGCAGCAGAAAACAAGCTTGCCCTATCCTCAGTATGACATCCTTCACACATTTAAACATGGCTATCATGTCACCTCTCAACCTTCTCTTCTCCAGACTAAACATGTCCAGCTCCCTCAGCCACTCCTCATAGGGATGGCTTCCAGACCTCCCACCCTTTTGGTCACCCTGCTCTGGACACATTCCAGCTTCTCAATATTCTTCCCGAATTGTGGTGCCCAGAACTGGACACAATATTCCAGGTGAGGTCTGACCAAAGCAGAATAGAGTTGTCCCTCTGTATTCATGGATTTGGTATTCATAGATTTAAGTATTCATGGCTTGAAAATATTCTTTAAAAAATAATAATCCAAAAAGGAAAGCTTGAGTTTGCCATCTTATATAAGAGACACCATTTTGCTATGCCATTGCATATAATGGGACTTGATTATTCATGGATTTTGGTATCTACAGGGGGTCCTCAAACCAAACCCCAGCAAATATGAAGGTGAACTGTAGAGTGGCACTATTACTTTCCTTGATCTAGACTTTTCCTTGATCTAGACTCTATACTCCTATTGATGCAGCCTAGAATCGCATTGGCTTTTTTAGCTGCTGTGTCACACTGCTGAAATATGTTCAGGGTCATCTTAGTCCTAGTCCAGAACTCTAAACCATTATGCTACACTGGATCTCTTGTGACTTTGCCTTACAGTTAAGCCAGCAGCAATCACCATTTCTTTTAACAGCAACTTCCACCTTGGTCTCATAACTTTACTTTTGCTGTTTCTCTTTAAAATGTAGCTCTAATGGAATTCTGGGCCTCTTACTTCAGTAAATTGCTTTAAAAGTTTGGGCTAAAAGCCCATTGTGAGAGCTGGCTTGGAACCAAGTGGATTCCTTGAGCTTGCCGGAACTTGTTTTCCTTTCACAATAATGCTGTCATAATGAGTTAGTAATTTAAGATTTCCAAGAAAGTCATTGTTCTGTGGCTTGCCAATCAGATTATGGCTTTGGCTCGCCATGCTTTTGGACACAAGAGGTGTACTGATATCCATTCTTGGCAGTGTTGCTCTCAGCCCTAACCCTTTCACTAACAACCCAGTTGTTTCTGAAATTTGTTATTTGCATCATGGTTGCTGTAATCTCTTTTCTACCTGCAATACCGACCAATGCTTGATTGTATATTTTCTGTGGCTTTTGAACTTTCTTGTGAAATTTGGTGGGTAAGATTTGAACTGATAGGGGAAAGGCCTCCGGCGTCTCTCCTCAGCCTTCTCTTATTTAGCACGTACTGTAGCTATTTCTGCCCCTCAGCTCTGTTCAACAAGTTTTCTCCTTTTCCTCCAAACTCCTCTCCAGAGTTCCTTCCCAATCCAGAACACAGCTGTCGAGGCTCTTAGAGCCAAGAAAGAAGGCCAGGATGAATAGCTCTTTTGAAGCATGGAAAGTTACACTTTGGACTATAGCACCCAGGCTCCCCAGCTACCATGGCCAAGTCCTACTCCCCTCCCCCATTCTGTGATTTATACTTCCTCTGCAGTGCACAACTTGTATCCTTTGATGGATGAAACAGGGTCAAAACAACTTTGCCTTTCCCAGCATATAGGGCTTCATCATTTATCAAAAGAGTTTCCCCCAAAAGAGGCTGGGAAAGATTCCCTTTTTGTTACAGTATCACATGATTGACTTGAATTCACTTATCAGCAATAGTTCCTAAATGCTTCATAATAAAGTATTGTTTCCATATGCTTTGGCTTTGCTCTGCCCCTACAAGGAGCAAGATGTAAATGTCACATAATGAAATGAATTCTAATTTTACTAAGCTTCACAGTTTATCTCTCTTTTTTTCCCCTAGTCCACAAGCTTCTGATGTTTTAGCATGCCTGATTGGCATGTTGAGCTATAAACACCAGAGAAAGTCACTTAATTGGAAAGAAAATACCTTCTAATCACTGATATCTATCTCTGGCATCTTGTTTTTGGCCCTTCTAGGCACCCTGGAAGACTACAATGCTGTTACAGAATGTTCGTTCCACTTGGAATCTTCACTTTCTGTC
The DNA here is from genome assembly GCA_030847615.1 of Gambelia wislizenii. Lineage (NCBI taxonomy): Eukaryota > Metazoa > Chordata > Lepidosauria > Squamata > Crotaphytidae > Gambelia > Gambelia wislizenii. The sequence continues at coordinate 26,830,045 of JAUMIR010000010.1, read as the reverse complement.
TCTGCTTTGTTTCTGATTGGCTGAGGGTAATCTTGGGTTTTCTGAATGTTATCTAGGTACAAACCAATTTTGCTCTTGGCTATTAACTCTCTTTGCTATCTTTTACCCTTTCTCTTTTAAAAAATTAAGATGATTTCTTCTGTATGTAGCTCTTCACAAATTGATCATGATCTGAAACTTTGCTTGAAATCCTGCCACCCTCTGGATCATGTCAGGAATAGGACTCTTCCCAATGTGCCAACTACCCTACAGCTTACCAACAGACATTCTGTAGGCCTTGCTATTCGGTTGTTCTCAGTCGTTGACAAAAATATGGCTCCTTCAAAAGTTTTTGGCCAAAGATTTTCCTGTCTACTTAAAATTAAGTTAAATTAATTTTTAAAAATGACCTCTTAGTAAGGTTGCCAGGTGAAAACTGGAGCTGGCTCCTATACCTTTAATGGTTGCGCAAAAGAGAATTTCAGCAGGTGTTGATTGCCACACAACCAGATAACAAGGAACGCCTTCTGAAATTCTTCCTGCTACATAACAATTAAAGGTCCAGAAGCCCTCTCCAGTTTCCACTCTGGCAACTCTATTTCTTAGTCTTGATTTTTGGCATAATATTTGTTGTTCTTGGTTTGGCATGCCATGGTAGGAAACCTGGAACTGTCAGAATTGAAAGCAGATACTTAAATTAAGGCTTCTAAGGACATTTTCAGACACGTCTTACCATGCAAGAAGACTCCGGGAGAGGTACGCGGCTATCCCGCAGCAGGGGGTCGTTTTCGGATGCCGCCATCCCTATTGTGGCATCGTCCATAACGGTTCCGGGTCCTATCTACAGCAACCATGCCATTTTTTACTCACGGAAGTTGCTGTAGATGGGACCCGGAACTGTCACAGACGATGCCGTGAGAGGGTCGGCGGCGTCTGAAAAGGACCCCCTGCCCCGGGATAGCTGCGTACCTCTTCTGGAATCTTCTTGTGCAGTAAGGCGTGTCTGAAAATGTCCTAAATAACATTGCATTACTGGCCAACCCAGTGGTGGTATCTCTTCTAAGAACATAGGAGGCTGAGATGTGTCCACAGGGAAGTTTCATCCATTTTCCTTTTTTAGTTCTGGGAGAAAGGAAAGGTAGACAATTAAGTAGAAAGGGAATAAATATTCTGACCCTTGGTTTTTTTCCCTTCTATTCTCTCACCAACCTTTCTTTCCTTTTCTTTGCCTCAGAGCTCATACCATACATGCCAAGATGAAGTCTGCCATCAAAGAGATCCTGCTTCTTCTGTTGGCTGGTAATGCTCTTGATCACCTCTTCACCTTTGGTCTTGGGGCCTTTTCCTGAAACTCTATTCCAGAGTCTATCATAGTAAAAACCTCTTAGAGACTTATGGTACCTTCAAGTCTGGAGTGCAAGGCCATTTGAGGTCAATAGGCAATGTCTTTCCTCCCTTTTATTTCTCTGTGTTTGGCCTCCAGTAGAGTTGTCTTTAATTGGGCACGACCAGAGTATTAAAAGTTACTTCTTCAGACTACAGCTCCCACAGTCCCTTCCTCCACAGCAGCATGGACACTGGCCATATCAGCAGAAGGATTCTGGGTGTTCTGTTCTAGAAAGTATGTTTTCAAGCTTTTGGAAAGCTTTTTAGCAGCTGTAATTATGCCATCACCTAAGAAATAACTGTTTTCATGTTCTTCTGTAGCATTTCCTCTCCTGGAGGCCAACGATCCTACAGGTGAGTAGCTTGTTGCACCCTGATGCCAGGTGTTTGTATGTGGCAAAGGATCTCCTTAAAATCTGACAGCAGATTTTATTCTATTTAAAATCAGGTTATTCAGTGAGGCCCAGTAAAAATTCTTTAAATAGCTCAGTAGGTAGCAACAGGTACAAATTTCCTGTTTGGTTGCCTTCTAAAACAGGGGCTGGGAACCTTTGATCCTCCACATATTTTGAACTTAAAATTCCAGAAACCCCATCCAGAATGGCCTATAGTAAGGGACTGTGGGAGCTGTGGTCCAAAACACCTGAATGGCCACAAGCTCCGTATATCTCTTCTAGATGCTGGCAGTGACAGTGTATTTCTGGGGAGGGTTTCCTTCTGGTGAGGTGAGCTAATCAAACACTTTGAAGAAGTAAAACATTCTTTCAGATGTGTTGATCTCCACCAGCACAGTCTAAAGCAGTGATTCCCAAACTTTGGTCCTCCAGGGTGTGTTTGTTTGCTTTTTGGACTCCATCTCCCAGAAGCCCTAGAGACCTTGGTCAACAGTCAGGAATTCTGGGAGATGAAGTCCAAAACATCTGGAGGACCAAAGTTTGGGAACCACTGGTCTAAAGCCACATTTGGCCAGCCTGCTTGAGAAAGTAGGCTGTAAAAAGGCAGGAAGGAAGCTCATATAGGGCATGGAATAGTCTGACCCAAGGCTTGTTAAAGCTAACTTGATGCTTTCAACTTCATTGCTTCCGATTCTATATCATCCATTCAGAAGTGTGCTTTTAAAAGGTGCCTTGGTGTTCTTGTAGCTATGTGCCTTCAAGTTGATTCTGGTTTATGGAAACTCTCTCACTGCCTTCTTACAAGAGAGTATAACTTGCCTGGGGTCACACAATGGCTTTTATTCATGACTGAATGGGGATTTGAACCCTAGTCCTAGTCAGAGTCTTATTCCACATTCAAACCACAATATCACACTAGCTGTCTCCTTGGGATTACTATCAAAGAATAATTAATCTTGGTATACCAGTTCCTAGCCCTTTCATCTTTTTGAAATATCAAATATTTCAAAAACTTAGGCTCTAGAAGGGTCTTTTAATAGTGGGCGGGCATGGAGTGCTGTAGTTTTATGCTCAGTTGTTAGGTTTTCAGTGTTTTTAAATTGTATCAAATCTTTAACAGGGTTGCTTATTTAATCATTTTTTTATTGTTGTATTATAAGCTTTTAAAAATGTTATTTTGTTTTAATCTGTGCTGTGAGCCAACTTGGGTCACATATAAATAAAGAGGCAAGACATAATTGAATAGATAAAATAAAAATGGGGGAAAAAACCTTCTTCTTCTCTCTCTCCAGATAAAAACAGTCCTTTCTATTATGGTAAGTGCAAGTCATAGTCGACATTCCTGTGTAACCAGCCCAAGTCTTATGGGTAAAAGTACATTAATGTATGTTGTTATGTACCGAAAAGTCCTACGTATGGCCACTCTCTCCAAGGGTTTTCTCAGCAAGATTTGTTTGGAGAAGGTATGCCATTGTCTTCCTCTAAGGCTGAGAGTACGGCTCAAGGTCAGCCACTGGTCTCCCAGAGTCATACTTCAGCACTCAAACTACTATGCCACCCTGGCTTCTTGTACCTAAACAGATGTGGTAAATGTATATTTACAATAAGAGGAAGGATGTGAGCTTTAATCATAGAATAATGATTCATAGAATAATTCATAACAGAAATTATTCATAGAATCATAGAGTTGGAAGAGACCACAAGGGCCATCCAATCCAACTCCCTGCTATGCAGGAATAAACAATCAAATCATTCCAGACAGATGGAATGTTCCCTAAATTATTATCTGTTCCCTGCAAGTGCTGATCACAGTGGAAGGTGGTGGGGGTTTTTCTGAGTTCTTTCCCAATGAATAGTCGCTTAAGATGAATCTTCCAATCTCTCTACCAGCTCAAAAATCTGTAGGCAATGAGAGCTCTCCTTACTGCCTCCCACCCATGACATAAGTGAATTTTGAGTGGATGAGAGAGGGCTTGCTGGATTGATGAGAGGTTTTGTAGTAAAGAAGTTGAGTAACCTAAACAAGACAACCATCTTCTCTTTTCTTCTCCAGACTGGCGTTCACTTCGTATTGGCGGTTTGATTTTTGCTGGCATTCTCTGTTTTCTTGGAATTGTTATCCTGTTGAGTGAGTAGATCTTGAGGATGGGGAAAGGAAGCTGTTCAGGAAGAGTGGGGAAACTATTGCCAGTTGTAGATACACTTTGGTCTAACTCGCACTAAGGGGGACTTACCACTTCATATTGGGATAATGGAGGGCCTGTCTACACTAGTGAATGCCGCCCCCCGGGATCTGGTCCGATAAATCCACATGATATGCAGCCTTATCCCCAAATCTGGTGCACGATAAGACCACAATACGTACATCCCTATCCACACCAAACTCGGGGTATACCACCTTAATCTGGGTTTTAAAAGCCTGCCATTTTCTCCAGAGTTTGCCTGAGCCCTGGGGCATAGTCGCTAGCTCTGAGATCAGAACAAAATGTCTAGTTAATCTGTTTAATCCTCACTTCACTGCCAGAGGGGGGAAGCTGATGCTTGTGGCAATGCCTCCCTCTCTCAGGTGCCAGAATAAGTTGGCCAGCTTTAGGTTTTCTGCACCTTGACTTACATTTGGAAGGTGGCATTTACTGCTCCATCTCATGCAGCAAAATGTCTTGGTGCAACCCTGCTCCCTCCTGTAGATGAAGTGCTACACTGCAGACAGAAGATTTATTTATGTTAGTATTTTAAGATACACTTTTTTCAATTTTGCTTTTCAGCCAGAGTGGTTCACATGGTGATTTAGAACACTGAAATGTCAGCAAAATCACTACACTAAAGCAAAATAGGTTTGCTGTCTCAATGTGAGCTCAGGCTTAGAAGGGACCTTATTATATATTGTCCATTTAGCTCCTTCCTTTACAGCAGGGATGGGAAACATGTGACCCTCCAAATAGAATTTGACTGCAACTCTCCTCAGTCCTGCATAACTTAGCTAATGGTAAGGAATGATGGAAGTTGCAGTACAGCATTGTTCGAAGAGCTACATCTTCTGCTTCCCTACTTTTTAGGTAAAGATATGTGGAGATGCCATATACTAACATAGATGGTGCCACTCTATTTTAATAGCTTCAGCTCTCCAGAACTGGAGGCAGGGAATCTTCTCCCCACTGCCCAGCTCTGCTACCTCTGATTCCAGGAGCCAATATTGTTATCCTTCACATGCAAAAATGTGTTTAGAACTCCTGCATTTAGGAAGCTATGGACTGTGTCATTTGTAAATATCTCTGATCTCTTTTCTGCTTTTGTTTTGTTTTCCCCCCTTCTAGGTGGAAAGTGCAAATGCAAATCTAGGAGAAGCAGGTATGGAGATAAATCTCTTGTACGGGTGGCTGTTTGCAGCCTGCAGGCAACTTTGGCTAGATCCCAAAGTTGAGGGAGTTATGCGGGGACAGGGCTATAGCTGACATGACTGTGGAGAAAGTAAGCCCTCAGTCCATCTATTTGAAACTGGAAAGAACAATGTTGGTGTAGGTTGTATTTCACCAACCATAATGTGTCCTTTTTCCTTGTTTAGTGTCCAGAACAGTGTGTCACCAAAGGCTCCTCTTACAGGTAAGCAATCCTTCGGGAACTGGCGGGATTCCCACAGACTGGTGGGATCCCATTCACCTATGCAATCGGCTGTAAGGGCTAGGGAACTAGTGGTCCTCCCAAGGTTGGACTACATTGTGCCTGACCTTTGGCCATGTTGACAGGGACTGGTGGAAACTGCAGTTCAACTACATCTGGCAGGCCACATGTTCCTTGTACCAAGCAAATATGTTCTGAAGTTGAAAGAGTAGCAGAGTTGGAATCCCATTGCCATTGCTCAGCAGTCTCCATCCCATACACCACACCAATGGGATACAGCACCTCAAAAGCAAATTCTAAGTTGGAAATAAATGTTGCAACTGGCATACTCACCTGGAATACTGTGTCCAGTTCTGGGCACCCCAATTCAAGAAGGATATTAGAATCATAGAGTTGGAAGAGACCACAAGGGCCATCCAGTCCAACCCCCTGCCATGCAGGAATACACAATCAAATCATTCCCAACTGTTGGGGAGGGTCTGAAGATTTGAGGTCCTTGCTAAAGAAAAATGTCTGAGGACATCCTCTGGGTTGTGAGGAGGTATGGCCTGAATCTTATTGGTTAGTCCCAACTGAAGTATACCCATTGAATGAATTGAGAAATGGTGAGTCAACATCGAAGCAATTCCCATTGATTCAGTGGATTGATCTTCTCTAGTTAGGGCGACCAAAAGGATTCAGGTCTGTGTTGGTTCTCTACCCATTTTAAGTGCTGGTGTCCTACTTCGGCAAGAGAAGCTACTCAGTGCACTGTATCTCAAATATCTTTTGCTCTCTGGTTCTTTCTCTTTCTGTAGGAGGTGTCAGTGAGTGCTGAATCAAGATAATGACTACTTGTGCTAACATACCTGCCCTGTCTCATGTGCCTGAAATGTTTCTTTTCTCTACTGGTGGCAAGAGACATTCTTTCCCTGTTATTCTGGGCCCTGACACCAAGATCCTGTTTGTTTGTTAATGTAATAAAATGTTGCTGCTTTTATGAAATGAATTAATCTCGGTGTGTGCTGGGAGGGCTTTTGATGCAAGATCTTTTCTCTGCATGGAATTTAAAATAAGTAGACATTTCTCCTGGAGAGACTACATACACATACATCTAAGTATTACATCAAGGGCATAACTCCACTGCAAGTCTGAACTGGTTTTAACTGTCAATGCCAGCTCTGTATATAAGCAGAGTTCTGTGAGGCAACAAAGGCAAGGATCTTGTAATGGAAGGACTTTTTTGGACGTCTCTTATACAGCGCAAGCAGCCTCGTCGCGTTGCGAGGCTGCTGCGCTGCAGGGCGTCCCTTTCGGATGACGCTCTCCCCTGCCAGTACTGTTGCGGTACTGCGGGGACATTTGAGCATTATATTTGGCCGTATTTTAATCACGAAATTGTGATTAAAATACGGCCAAATATAACGCTCAAATGTCCCCGCAGTACCGCAACAGTACCGGCAGGGGAGAGCGTCATCCGAAAGGGACAGCCTGCAGTTCAGCAGCCTCACAACGTGATGAGGCTGTTTGCGGTGTATAAGAGACATCCGAAAAAGTCCAAAGAGTCTCTCCAGTCTGACTTTTTTACAGCTCCCATAATACTTTAGGAGAAGCCATGACAGTCCTGCTGTTATTGTATTTGGAGTTATTCAAATAGCCATGAAGGCAGAAGTAGGCCATTTAATACGGACTGCTGCTATAAGGCTTGTGGTTAAATATCCAACTATTTCCTTGGAGTAGACTATCTTATTCTGCCAGCTTTGTTTAAAACTTATTTTAAATCCTTTTCAAGTGCTCGAAAAGGTTACCTTTTAACAATGGTTGGGGGATGCTGGGAGTTGTAGTCCAAAAAGTAACATTCCTAAACTCTGCTATTAAACCGCTAACCATTCTTCAGATTACAGCTATAATTGAACCAGGTTTGGGTTGTTTTTTTTTAAGTGTTCAAAGAGATTTTTAAAGGGTCTCCCCCTGCCTTCAAGCTGCAGAGAAAGGGTTTAAAGCAGCCTTTCTCAAGCTTTTTATCCCAGAGGAACCCTTGAAATAATTTTCAGGTCTCAGGGAACCCCTACAAAAACATTATTCTATATACTGCTATTGCTTTCTCCCCACAATCAAATCTCTTGAGGAACCCCTGGCAACCTCTTGGGGGAACCCTAGGGTTCCAGGGAACCCTGGTTGAGAAACACTGGTTTAGAGAATGAAATCATTTCAGGAATACTGTAGGACCCCTGTATCCACTGATTCATTATCCTCGGGACACAAAACAGCACACCTACCATAGAGTCTTCCTAGAAAATGAGTCCTCTCTAGCCATTTGCTAGGTCCTCCAAGGCAACTCTATTGTATTTTAAACCGGAAGTCCCATTATTTTCAATGGTGTTTGCTATTATCCATGGTTTTTCAGTATCCACGCCCCCCCTCAGAATCAATCCCCAGTGGATATGGGGATCCTTCTCTACATATTTCCCAGTTTCTCAGTTTGCAGTTCATAAACAAACATAATGCGTCCTTTGACCCACTGGACAGAGAAGGCAGACCCATCCTACAAAATGTGAGAGAAGGGGAACATTTCCATTATTTGTTTAAGATCCCCAGCCGCCTTCTCAATCTGGTTTCCTCTGCATTTTAGATAGCAACTCCAGTCATTCCTGACCCATTGCCAGTCCTAGCTGGGAATGATTGTGAAAGGAATTGGGTCCAGCAATGATTAGCGTACACCAGAATGGGGGAGATTGTTTGATGCTTAGAAGTGAAAATGCATGTAGGTATGAGAGCCCTGTAACAAAAGTCTTTTAGTCAAGGCCCCGCACACTTCAAATTACAGTACTTAATTAGGGAATCTTGATCAGGCCACCCAGTAGCTGTATTCAGATGGACTCTGATCACTTTTACTGTGGAATGTCTAGAACAATTTTATGCAGAGTACATTTATGTCTCTAACTGGTATGTTTTAAAGCTCTGCTTATTGTAATACCTTGTGCCCTTAGCTCTTATTTTTGTATAAACCACCCTCTGTCCCCAAAGGCAGGAAATAGATATCCAAAATAAAATAATGGAAACATTTTGTACTAAGCAAACTGTCCTCCTGTCAGTTGCTGTCTGTATGTGTATTCAAGGTTGTGTGCCTAGAACTGAGATCTTGGTCAAAGGGAGAGCAACTCTAATTGAAGGCACAAATTGAAATGTTTGACATCTCTGTAGGAGATTTGTGCTGTTTTTCCTCCTTTTGACAGTTCATGAATGTGTGTCTCTGCAGTTCCAAAATCCTTGAACTTTGTAGGCTTGGAAAGCAAATGTATTTCTGCAAAGCATTAAATGCAAAAGCACTACAAAGCTACTCACTAAGGGATCTTGTGCAAGTTCTTGAGTGTTGCTGTCCAAATCCTTGGTGTCTTTTTGTTGATGGATTCTCTCTCTCTGTCTGCTCAGGTCAAGGGTTATGTTGCCTTGGCTGGTGAACAACATATTTGTGAAGTGGGGAATTGTGTAAGACAGACATTATTTTGGTTTTGTCCAAGTGATTAGGGAGAGAAACACTGAAGCACTTCTGGAGCATGAAGAAGAATAAATGCATGTATCATCAGGTTGGAAGACGATCCCCCTGTTTCAGATTTTCTGACTTAAAACTTCAAGGTTACTTTTTAAAAGCAATTCCTTCCTTTAATCTTTACACTAGTTGAAAAGTAATTCATTGTTGCTCCTTACGAAAAATAGCATGTATGTTACTTTAAAAAACAGGATTGATACGAGAATGGCATCAAACTTGAAAAGATTAAAAGAAAGCACAGTAGGACCCCCATATCCACAGGGGACCCACTATGGATACTGAAAACCATGGATAACAGCAAATGCCATTGAAAATAATGGGACTTCTGGTTTAAAATACCATAGAGTTGCCTTGGAAGACCTCGAAAACATCTAGAGACGATGCCTCTCTAGGCATTTTCTAGGAAGATTCCATGGTAGGTGTGCTGTTTTGGGTAACCGAAACTGCAGATATTGGTTCTGTGGATACGGGGATCCTACTGTATACAATTCGTATATTGTTTGAACTGTTTTCTTTGTCCTCTTCCCCACCCCCAAACCTTTCAATCCTTTATCTAATAAGCCTACTTTGGCTGCAGTCCTAATTCACCTCCAGGTAAGTGCATCCGTGTAAGTATGGTTCAGATTGGCCTATTGCATGGACAGAAAACCAGTAGCCCTTCTCATGTTGGAATACGGTTCTCATGTTTCTAATCCAGCAACATCTGGGTCACAGGGTTCCCCACTGCTGAGCTATAGGAATCATTGCCTTATATAGCCAGCCCCCAGGCCTGGAGGAAATTTCTGGCCAAAATTTACCTGTGGCTTTCACTGGTGGTGTGAAGGAAAGGACAGACTGTTCTCATTATCTGCTGGGCTCTTGGGAAAGCTAGTGCAGTTTAGGCCTCTTCTATGCTGATCCTTGGAATTCAGTACAAACATCCTAACCCTTCACCAGAACTCTGCAGACATAGAAGAGGCACTAGGTAGCGTGCTCTCACCACGGCTGGTCTGAGATAGTTTGCTGCCTGATGGCCCCACACACACACATTCCATGCTTAACTGCCAACTGAATTGACATTTCACTTTCTAATTTCTAGACTTTCATTTTCTAGACCTCATCCTCTACTATACCTGAAGGCAACAGCCTGCCTAGAGGATGCAGGGCATACAGCTGATCATGGCAGCCTTGTCCAATACCTTGCAGCTGCTTCCTAGCTTGTGATGCCTGAAGCAACCATCTTGCTTTTCTTAATGGTAGGGGCCATCCTTGGTTCTCACTTTGCACTGAGCATTGTTTCCAACAATGAGACAAAAGGACCAATATTTATGAACTTAAAGCAAAGGCTGTGGGAAAATTGCCTGGCAGATTACAGTAGGACCCCCATATCCACTGATTCCTTATTCACTGATTCAGTTATCCACAGGACACAAAACAGCACACCTATCATAGTCTTTCTAGAAAATGCGTCATCTCTAGCCATTTTTTAGATCCCCCAAGGCAACTCTATGGTATTTTAACCCGGAAGTCCCATTATTTTCAATGGTGTTCACTATTATCCACAAGTTTTCAGTATGCATGCTCCCTGCCCAGAACCAATCCCCAGCAGACACAGAGGTCCTGCTGTACAATACACCCACTCTGGGGGTGACTTCCTTTTGACTTTCTAAGGAGCCTTCTGTGCAATGAAAGTGATGTGTGCTTGGCTCAGTGTTCCTTTCATTGCTCCAGGTACTTGTCTGTCTTGATTTGCCCTCAGGTGTGATCCATCCATGCTGTCATGGCTTTTGGTAAACGGTAGCAGTGGAGTAAGTAATGCCACTCCTGGGCCCACAAACAATATATTTCTATTTATTTACAATGCTCATATGTTGGATCCCACATCATGAATGGGAGACAGAAGAGGATATCAGTCTGTCCTTCAGAAGAGACCTCTTGTGGTATGTTCCATCTTCACCTGTGTGATTCCAGCTTCACATCCCCATGATTCCAGTATGGGAATAAAACACCTCAGTGTATGTATTCCTTGTACTCGGTGCTGCCCACTACTGGAGAAAGGTCTGATGGATTTGAACAACATGCTGGTTATTTACAGGTAAAGGATAAGTATGGTATTCACTGCCATGTCCAACTCCTCCTTGACATAATCTATGCTAGTACTGCTTTTTCTTCTGCCCACCCATTCTATCAATGAGTCCATCTTACCCTGTGCCCTCTTGTATTTCTTTCTGAACACCTCCCATGTCAAGATCTATGGGAGATCCTTGTGTGCTTAAAGTTAAGCTTGTGCTTTTAGTTGTGTTTTAACAACCTGACATGGCATAATGCCTGAAATCATTTTAAAAAAACCAATAAAGTAATAAGATTGAAAATGACAGTTAAAACACATTTGATGCAACTGAGCATCCAGTAATTGCAACCTCTGGGGCTAAGTGCCACTGAATGCAATGAGATTTCCATATGAACATGCATGGAATTCATGCTGTTTGCCTCAGTGAAAGTCTGGAACTGTCCTTTACTGTGTCTTAAATGATGTTTAAGCTGCAGTCCTATACACCCTAGCTTTTTGAGTAGGCATGCATAGGACTGCACTGTTAGTTGCAACTGCCTTGTGCTGGACTGCATGAATACTTTTCTTTTTAAATCATGCATCTCCAAAGAAAAATAATTTGTAGTAAAAACAAGCAAGCACAGAAAATAAGCAGTAGGTAATGGCTTCCACTAAATCCCTTTTAAAAGGGTATAAAAGTTGGAAGAGGGGATGGAAAACACAAAACAAGCATCCCAAGTTAGGATGAGAAATGAAACTGAGATTGAAGAGTATCAACTCTTTAGTTCGGGGAAAAGTAACTAGTTGGAGACAAGATTTGGAGTGTGATTACAGACAAGGTTCTGCCTCTCCAAACCTGTGTGCTTCATTGATGAGGACACCTAGTTTAGCCCTCCTTTGAAAGCACGCAGGTCTCTGGTCCTGCCATTTCCAGAAACTGCAGGATCCCTTTATTACCTAATAGTGGGTAAAACAATAAAGCAAGCATTCTGTTGATGATTCCTCCTGCCATTCTTTGAACTCATTAGCAATTAATTATGGTTCTTCGGTTGCCTGGCTTCTACCCACTGGCTAGCTGTTACCCAGTACTCCCTATTTTTGGGCCACTGGAGAAGTTGCACTCTTAACAGCATCTGCTTCCAATGCTGTCTACCTAGTGGTTTCCTTTGGCACTGCACTTCCTCCAGGGGTTGACTCTACTGTCCACTCCTGCGCTTCCTCTCTCCCCCACGGTGGCTGCCTCCTACGCCGACACCCCCAACCCCACCATCACCAGGCTCAGGCACTCTGATCGATGATGACATGCTGGTAGATGTGTGTTTTGCCCTTGAAGCTGGAGGCAATAAGGAAGTCTCGCTGGTCCACGCTGAGATGAGCAAAGGACCGTGGGGCCTGGGTGTTTAGCTCTTGGAAATGTTGGAAGAGCCCAGTGATGGGGTCATAGCGGTACACTTTGCTGAAGGAGTAATCATTGCCTAGAAATGCATAGCGGTAGCCGGCAATGGTCAGGGGTTGAAAGACCATGGAGCCTCGGGAAGGCATCTGCTGGACATCTCGGAACATTGAACCATCCCAATGCATCACCTGTCAATAGAAGAGATTGTCGTGAGCTTAGGAAGGAGGATGACTTCAACAAAACTTGTGGCAGATTTCAATATTCTATGAGGGAGGCTATGAAGCAAGAGCCAGGACCAGACAGTAGAAAGTAATTGAAAGGAGAGCTTGGGAATAGTTACCTTTTTGAACAGTATCCCCCAGAGTCCTTGCAATGCCCATGATGGTGGTGGGGATTCTGGGAGTTGTAGTCCCAAAAAAGTAAATTTCCCAAGCTCTGGTTTAGGAAGCAGATTTCAGGTTTGCAGGCTGAGAAAGTGTGACTTGCACAAGGTCACCCAGTGGGTTTCTGTAGCCCAGCGGTAATTCAAAACCTGGTCTCCAGAATCATAGTACTCCAGTGCTCAAACCATTATACCACATTGGCTTCCACATATCTGTCATACACAAATGCATATCAAGTTACTACAGGGAATTCTAGCAGTCCAACTTAGATCTTTTTTTAAAGGACTCAGAAAGCCTTGCTGATTTTGCAAATGCCTAGAGATCTTTCAGTATATTTTGATCTTCTTTCTGCTCACTCTTTTAGTAGCTTGTGATGGTAATGGAAATCACACAAGTATACAACCTGTGGTTATTGGATTTGGCATTTAAAAAAAAAAAAGTCCTCCTAGGGGAAGGGGAAGGGTTGCAGTAAAAGTTACATTTTGTACTATAACTCCAATAATTATTTGGACACTACAGCCAGCGTTTATGTTTGCTGATAGAGTCTGTAACTTTTCCAACTCGTGTTCACAGTTCATTTGTAGAGTGCATACTTCTCATGCAAAAGCCCCTATGTTCAGTTCTGGCATCTCCTAGTAGAGCGTTTAAAAAAAAAAAAAAGGCTCCTGCCTGAAACCCTGCTAGTCAAAGTTGACAATAAAGGGCTCAGTGGACCAATGGCTCAACTGAGTATAAGACAGCTTTCTGTGTTCCTAAGAATAAGGGTTAGAAGGGAATCCTGACCCCCCCCCCCAAGTGGCAGCTAGTATTTGGTAAATTTCTGCCTAGATAAAGGAAGAAATGCCATCAAACACCCTTGCGAAATTAAGACCCACTTCTGATAAGCATGGTACATTAGACCAAAATGAGCAATGTGCCAGGTTTCTCCCTCATCAACTTGGGCTCAGTGCTATTCCAAAAAAATAAAAAATAAAAATAAAAATCAATTAGTATGGCTCTTTCCTGGAGGGCTTATAGTCTAAAGACAGTATAGAGAGTACAGGAAAAAGTAAAACAACAGTGCATCAGTAGCTCATGGAGCTTCCACCACTAGTGTGAGTATACATAGCTTTTAAAGCTTTTACTGCTTAGACAACTATGTGGGATAATTCTACAAAGAGCCTAAAGGATAAGTGATATTTCTAGACAGAGCAGATGTCTGTATTCCAGATAGTGAAAATGAACAAGGGATGGTTCTTGTCAAAGCATCCTGCATGAAAAACTCCCTGGAGGTTAACTGAATTCTGAGATGTATTGCCTATTTGTTTGATCCGTAGCTTAGTTATTATTGAGCTAGTGGGGTGTAATGGCTAGAGTGTCGGAGATCAAATCCCTGCCCAGTCATGAAGTTCATCTAGTGGCCTTGGGTCTGTCACTATTTCTCAGCTTAACTGACTGAAGGGTAGGGTGGGGAGCAGGATATAAATGTAATATACATATATAACCAGAGTTTTGAAAATGCATTCTATTGGACTTCCGCTCCCAGAATCCCCCCAGCCTTTCCAAGCTCTGAATAGATGGCAGTACATGCAAAAGGGATAAGGGAGTCTTAGAGAACCACAAGCCAGCAGTGTGATGCGGCAGCTAAAAAATCCAATGCGATTCTGGGCTGTATCAATAGGAATATAGTGTCGGCGCTAGGTGTCTAGGGTTTCCAAGGTGCTGCAGGTTGAGGAACTGGGGACTGATGACTGCTACACTTTCCTAGTTGCAGGGCACATTGAGTCAGGCAGCTGAAGAGACCCCCTCGAGGTCCTGTTGCAACTGCTTCCCTCAACATGTCCCATGAATGGCAGAGTGCTGCAGTTATCAATTCCCAGCACCTCAATCTGCAGTACCTCAGAAATCCTTTGGGTGGTGCATTGCCTGGTTGAAGAATTAGAATTTGGGGGTCATGTTAGGTCATTAATGTCCATAAATTTGAATCTCAAAAGTTATGAGATTGTAAACCTGGCTTATGATCTTGCAAATATTGAACAGGATACCAACTTGAGTCTTTATTTATTCTCACCTCTCTTTCCAGTTTAATTTTAACTGTGTTGCTGGCTATTGTCTTGGGTTGTAGTAAAAGACTACAATTATGCAATCTACCCACCATGTCAGGTGGCTATGAAAGACCCATGCCACCTGAGACCTTGGGGAGTCCCTGCCTATCTGAGTAGATAATACTGGGCTAGATGGCCCATTGATTTGACTTGATGCAAGGCAGCTTCTTCAGTTGTACCTGTATATTGCATTGTAGATCCTGCGTGGAGCCAGCAGTTGAACTTTAAAAAGTCTTGAATTATGGGTTAGTCATTAACACTTATGTCCCACCTTTCCTCCAATTAACCAAAGGATATTAAATCTGCTTTGCTACAGGGTGGTATACAGGGCTATCCTCCTCACTGCTTTATCCTCACAACAAACCTATGAGGCAGGTCAAACCAGAGAATATAGAAAATACCGAAACCATCATTCCTAGATGCTTCCAAGAGTTGAATATCCACTGTTTCAGTAGAAAGCCCTTGTCTACATCTCCAGAAGGCAGGACCAGAACCAACAGGAGGAAATTAATGTAGCAAAGCAGATTTCAGCTAAACATTAGAAAGACTTTACTAATTTTAATTTACTTTCAGATCAGATGAGCAGTAGGAAAGAGGATGATGGGCTCTTCAGCCCTGTTGTAATTCATTCCTACATTATGGATCCTTCATTGAGCACAAGGGTTTCAGAACTGTTCAGCAGTACAGAATCATAGCATCATAGCATTGTAGAGCTGGAAGAGACCACGAGGGCCATCCAGTCCAACCCCCTGCCAGGCAGGAAATCTTGTTCAAAGCATCCCCGACAGATGGCAATCCAGCCTCTGTTTAAAGACCTCCAAGGAAGGAGACCCCACCACGCTCTGAGGGAGTATGTTCCACTGCTGAACAGCTCTTACTGTCAGAAAGTTCCTCCTAATGTTGAAGTGGAATCTCTGTTCCTGGAGCTTGCATCCATTGCTCTGTGTTCCAGTCTCTGGAGCAGCAGAAAACAAGCCTGCTCCATCCTCAGCATGACACCCCTTCAAATACTTAAACAGGGCTATCATATCGTCTCTTAACCATCTTTTTTCCAGGCTAAACATACCCAGCTCCCTAAGTCTTTCTTCGTAAGGCATGGTTTCCAGACCTTTCACCATTTTAGTTGCCCTTCTCTGCACATGCTCCAATTTGTCAATATCCTTTTTGAATTGTGGTGCCCAGAACTGGACACAGTATTCTAGGTGAGGTCTGACCAAGGCAGAATAGAGCAGCACTATTACTTCCCTTGATCTAGACACTATACTTCTATTGATACAGCCCAAAATTGCATTGGCCTTTTTAGCTGCCGCATCACACTGTTGACTCATATTCAACTTATGGTCTACTAGGACTCCTAGATCCCTTTCTCACGTAGTCTCGTTCAGGCAGGTCTCCCCCATCCTATATCTATGCATTTCATTTTTTCCGCCCTAAGTGCAGTACTTTCCATTTCTCCATATTGAATTTCATTTTGTTAGCTTTGGCCCAGCTCTCACGTCTATCCAGGTCATTCTGAATTTTAATCCTGTCCTCTAGGGTATTAGCTACTCCTCCTAATTTGGTGTCATCTGCACATTTGATAAGTATGCCTCTAATTCCCTCATCTAAGTTATTGATAAAGATGTTGAATAGCACTGGGCCTAGGACAGAACCCTGTGGCACCCCACTGATCACATCTTTCCAAGACGAAGAGGAGTCACTGCTGAGATCAATGCTTCCCAGCTAGTGGCCTACAGACCACTGGTGGTCCATGAAGATTCTGCAAGTGGTCCATCTAAGGCAGTGTGGATTGAAAAATGAAGCCCTAATCTGCAGGGGCAGTTGAATGGGTCAGCTAATTGTGGAGACATAGCAGATGAAAGGTCGCATTCCTGTATTATACTGTGAGGAGTGCAATATGTTTGTGAGTGACCATAATAAATTATTAGACAGAGCTGCATTTTTAATATCCCTTGAAACATAAGTTTTACTTCCATTAGCCATAGGCTGTCTTTAAAATGTTTTAAAGATTATGCAATGGTCTGAAAACACTTTTGATGACAAGGTAGTGAAATGCATAAAGGAAAAACATTGGGACAGCTGGATGAGATGACCTGCATAGTACCTTCCAGCACTATGGTTTTTAAAAATGTGGTAACTAGTAGCAGTGTTGTAGTGGTAAAATTTGAAATGCATGTACTCATTATGACAGTTCTCTTACCTGTGCCCTGAAAGGAAGAACAAAAATGGAAGCAGCTATATTGATTTAGATCAATGGCAGGCAATTGTCTGGGGGCACATGGTATAGTGGTCTGAGTGTTGGACTATGACTCTGGAGACCAGGGTTCAAATTCCTGTTCAGCCATTGAAACCCACTGGGCGACCTTGGGAAAGTCACACACACCCAGCCTCAGAGGAAAGCAAACGTAAACCCCCTCTGAACAAATCTTGCCAAGAAAAAACTATGATAGGTTCATCCTAGGGTCGCCCTAAGTTGGAAATGACTCAAAAGCAAACAACAACAACAACAACAACAACAACAACAGGCCCTTCAGGAGACCTGAGAGTGAATTCCTGATTTACTTCCTGTTAGAAAGAAATGCCTTGCTTGATCCTAAAATGGTCCAGGGGACCCAAAGACATGTCAAAATACCCCTAAAGGACATTTGAGGGCAACAAAAAGTCAAATTTTAAAAACCAATTTCTGAGGCCCAAAAAATTGGGTTGGGGGGGCCATATACAGCCTGTGGCTCACGCTTTTCCCATCCTGATTTAGATCAACAAATCAGTTGGAGCTGTTTTCATATCCAGTAGCAGCAGCAACCTAAAAGGTCCAAACTGCCCATTCAAGACATAGGGCCCGTCTATATGAGCACCCCCCCCCAAAACGGATTGTTCTACAATAATATCAAATTGCAGCAGCTGCAATTTGTCTTATGTCCCCCTCCCCATGAGCTTCACAGTAGCAGCAGTGGGGAGGGGGTAGAGGAGGAGGGAGTACTCCTTCCTTCCCCAATCCCCGTGAAGGTGGCACCGAGAGTGCCCGCGGGGGGGGGGGAAGCTATCTTCATTTCCCTGGTTTCTCCTCTTTCTCCTCCCCAGGGTTTCCCTCTGCCCTGTCAATAAAAGGGGGGGGGGGTTAACGTGTAGGATCACACCTGTGTACCCCTGACCAATCAGAAGGACTGTTCTTCCCCCTCCAGACTGCGCAGCAATTCATGCGGTTGTCTTAATGGTCAGGGGTGCACATTTCCCTCAGCGTTTTTTTGCACGAAGGCTTTTCCTGCAAAGTTTTTGCCATTTTTGCCCCTGCTCCTTCACAATAAGGTGAAACAACACGGATGGTCATTAAGACAGGTCACCTTCTTGCATTCTGTGAGAAATATTTTTGCCATTTATACAACCCCATAGCCACTCCAAAATATTTTACAGTACAAGAGGGGTAGCTCTATTGTTTGCTGGGAAATCTGTTCCCATCCTCATTTCTCTACCTGCTCTGAGGACTGCAGCTAAGCTCAGTAAGACCATGAAAGCGTGCAGTAGCAGATGACATAATCATTCCTGATGAATAATAAAAAAAAAGTCAGATTGCTTCATCCCTGTAAGTCCTTGCTCCACCACACCACTGCCTGGAACAAGACGCTGTATTCCAAATGCAGTAGCAGCTGCTGGCTTCCCTGTCATTTGGATGGTGAACCCATTTTATGCTTTATTTGGAGCTTTAAAGGAACCATCCAAGATGCCGAATCTACTTTGCGGTAGGGTTCAGCAACTTGGGAAGCCCCTTTGAAATTCAGGCTAAAACCCAGAGTAGACTCATTATCCACCAACTGCCACTGTCCAGATGAAATCCAATTAATGGGAAATACTGTAAAGTGGAACTATTCCTCCTGAACTGGAAACTACAGTGCTATCAGTGCATCCTGATTATACCTGAATGAAGGCTAAGCAGACCCCTGTACTAGGGATCTAAAGAATATTCACAAATGTTTTTATTCTTGGCAGGAAAGTATGCCTCAACACCCTATCAAAAATGGTCAATATACTGTCAAAATGTCTCAACACCCTGTCGAAAATGGTCAGTAATCATATGATTCTTGCCCCTGCAAAAGGCCACTGCTTTTTTCCATCAGCAAATGCAAACAAAACAAACAAACAAAAAAAGCCTTTATATTTTGTGTAAAAAAGTGTACGTGTAAATAAATGTGCAAAATTTCTCATAATCTAACAAAGTGGGAAGAAAACTTTTGGGGGTGGGGATTGTGCTTTTTTGTTGTTGTTGTTGTTGTTGTTGTTGTTCTCATATGCAAGAAAGTAAAGATTCATCTTCCTACCCTATACCCACTTGCCTGCTTAGGACTTGTTTTGCTTCTGGACTACCAGCCTTAAATGGCCATACCTCTAGTTAAGGAACATGCTGTGATGTAAACTGAGAGTTGAGTGAAGATGGTAGCAACAGCAGGGTCTTCTATATCTGTTACCATGCATGCACAACTCCTCCTCCTCCTCCTGGCAAACAAAGTGAGACCTGGCAGTGATCCTCAGTCATCTCACCTTGGAATCACCCAGGAAGCGAGTCAGGCAAATGTACACATCCTCCTTGACCTTGAAATGTTTGACCGCATAGACATCATCCATGTCGGGGATATCAGTACGGCGCACAAACTCCTTCTTATTCCACTGGTAGATGACAGGGCGCTGGGAGCTGCTGGCCAGGATGAGGTGGGGCTTGCCAGCAATCTCTAGAAATTCGGCATCTGTGTCGCGGTACCAGGGGTGCAGCGACTGGTGGGAATAGAAGCCATGACCATTCCAGCGGTACAATGTGGTGGAGCCAGCCTTGGAGCTGTCGGCCATGATGAAATACCATTCTCCTTCCATGCGGAAGACCTCAATGTCGTTGGGTTTACGCATGCGAGAGCTCTCAATCACCTGCATATGCAAGAACTGGCCTGTTGCTTCATGCCTTTTATAGATGTGCGAGCCTTTGAACAGCTGGGCCACTACCACAAAGAGCTCACCCTCAATCACCAGAGGTTTGCAGACCACTGTGGAGGAACCTAGGTCAAGTGTCAAAGGGTGAGGAGAGAATTAACAATGACAGGTTCTTTGATTTACATCTGATGTTAGAATATTAAACTTAAAAAGAATGTTAAGGGGTTGTCTTAATGGTCAAAATAATCCTCATAGAATTTGGTTGGAATCCTACCTGTCTTAATGGCATTCCACATCAAATCACAGTATTCAGAAGAAAGGGGTACAGATGCACCTTAAACTCTGCTGGGAAAGCCTTCACAGCTTTCCCTGTATTTTTAAAAAAGCTCTGTAGAGAATGGGCATTGCCACTCATTTTGACAATGATATTTGCATTAATTCACATTTGAGATAAAAGTGGAAGTGGAAGCTGATTGGCCAGACATGGACAGGGGGGTGGAGCTTACTAACAGTACATGTGAAAGGGATTTAAGAGTCTCAGTGGACTACAAGCTGAACATGAGCCAGCAGTGTGATGCAGCAGCTTAAAAAGCCAGTGCAATTCTAGGCTGCATTAATAGAAGTATAGTGTCTAGATCAAGAGAAGTAATAGTGCCACTGTATTCTGCTTTGGTCAGACCTCACCTGGAATATTGTGTCCAGTTCTGGGCACCAAAATTCAGGAAGGATATTGAGAAGCTGGAACGTGTCCAGAGGAGGGCGACCAAGAGGGTGGGAGGTCTGGAAGCCATCCCTATGAGGAGTGGCTGAGGGAGCAGGGCATGTTTAGTCTGGAGAAGAGAAGGTTGAGAGGTGACATGATAGCCATGTTTAAATATTTGAAGGATGTCATACTGAGGATAGGGCAAGCTTGTTTTCTGCTGCTCCAGAGACTAGGACACGGAGCAATGGGTTCAAACTACAGGAAAAGAGATTCCACCTAAACATTAGGAAGAAATTCTGGACAGTAAGAGCTGTTTGGCAGTGGAGTACTCCACACTGCCTGGGAGTGTGGTGGAGTCTCCTTCTTTGGAGGTTTTTAAACAGAGGTTGGATGGCCATCTGTAGGGAATGCTTTGATTGTGTATTCCTGCATGGCAGGGGGTTGGACTGGATGACCCTTGTGGTCTCTTCCAACTCTATGATTCTATGAACAAGGCAAGTGCCTGGAATTGCCATCTTGGATTTTCGCTTTAGCACTTGTACTCAGGTGACGAAACAACCTTTTTCTTTTCTTTTAAAAAAATGTTTAGGTGGAATATTGTACCTTTGCACCTTAGATATGCTTTTTTTCTAAACAAAAATACCATTCAGCAGCAGCAACTGGTGACAATAAAAATACGAGTAATTCACTCACACCTGCCATCTTGATTCACAGGCATGCCCGTTGGGACAGCAAAAGCAAATAGCTTCGCATGCCTACGATTTTGCCAGAAAACCATTAAGACAAATAGAAGCTGCTTTGAATTTGCATTAGTGTGCATCAATCCATATTCCCGCCCACCCACCCCCGCTTGTATAGACAGGCCCTAAGTGCATTTAAGGAAGTTGATTTTAATCAGTGAAAGTTCATGCGGAAATAAATCAATTAATCTTACAGGTACCACAAGACTCCTTCCCCACTTTTCTTCCCTATTTTTTATAGTTAATAAGAACCAATAACCATGGAGTGGTCCTGTACTGTGGGCAAAATGATGAAGAGATGCAAAATGGTTGTGGGAGGCAGAAAACAACTGATTCATGAGAGTCAAGCCAAGATGTTTTTCTGTCTGAAGAAAAAGGACAAGATGCACACAAACCATGCCACGTTCCACATACAACATGATGTGCTGTCTATCCTTGAGGGTGTGAGGTAGTACCCCATCTAGTGAGGATGGAAGGGGAAGAGTGTGTGCATGTCTCACCATTGATGTAGGCATAGTTGCGAAATTTCCCTGCCACATGGTCCCACTCTAAGAAGCTACAGCGTCCAGTAAAAGGCTGGGCAACCACCAAGTTCTGTTCTCCATGGTAGGTGAAGGTTTCTACTGAGAGCGACTGTTCAGGCAGTGTATCAAAGAGAACAAGGTCTAAGAAAGGAAGATAGGAGTTAGTGCTAAAACAAAAAGGGACCACCCCACAGCCATAGTGTCCATCAGAGCAAACTAAGTCAGTTACTACAAAACAGTTTATTCATCAGAGTGTGTTTGCAAGAGTTGTTATTTCAGATGTGTCTGGCAATTGATACAGATGTATATATCATACTGCATATTGCTGTGCCTTTTGTTTTCTGAGAGCCCTTGCTGATTCAAAACAAAAGTCCTTCTCAGAGCTTAGAAAGGTTCCTTTTGGAGTCTACGGACTTTTTCGGACGCGAAGAAAGTAACGCAAGCAGCCTCGTCAGCTTGTGAGGCTGCTGCGCTGCAAAGCATCAGTTTTGTATGACGCTCGCCCCTGCCGGTACTGTTGCGTTACCGCGGGGAGAGCTGAGCATCATATTTTGTTGATTTTTACTCACAAAAGTTGATCGTGAGTAAAAATCAATGAAATATGACGCTCAACTCTCCCCGCGGTAATGCAACAGTACTGGCAGGGGCGAGCGTCATACGAAACTGACGCTTTGCAGCGCAGCAGCCTCGCAAGCTGACGAGGCTGCTTGCGTTACTTTCTTCGTGTCCGAAAAAGTCCTACAACACACAGAATGTTCTACCCAGGATGATGGCTTGGAACTGTAGTCTAAAGGAAAAGAACTTTCCTAAGTTCTACAACTTATCCAGCAACCTCTCCCACACTGGCCTACCAGATGCCTCTGAGAAACCTCAAAAGAGGACATGACATTAATCGACCCCTTCCATATGGTTGCTTTCCAGCAACTGGTCTTTGGCAGCTTAATGTGTCTGAACATACAGCTGTATATAAGCATCATTACCAGAGCCTGGAAAGTTATTTTAAAGAATTATTATACACATCCAAGGCTCCGCACAATATTGATGCCCATTATAGATTTGATTTTTTAAAAGTAACTCTGCACTTTCTTGTTTTTCAAAAGTAACAAACATCTTCCCCTTTTCGTTACTTTTAGAAGAATGTTGTAAGTTACAGGCCTTTGGTGGAAACAAAACACACTGATGTAGTGAGACTACACACTCCCTTTAACTAGGAAAGTTACTAAAACAAATTATAGTTACACAGCAAAAGAAGTTAAGCAATCCTTCATTGTTACTGTATTCATAATAAATTTGACTTTGTTACAACTGGATGATTTGCAAACTCTGATCATGACTAGTAACCACTGATAGAGCTCTCCTCTTCCATGAATTCAATCAATCAATGGGTGGGCAAGTTCTGGGGGCCCAAGGGCCATTTTTCCTGCTGCAGGAGCCTGGGGACATAGATATGAGTACAGACATTGATTTAGATTAGATTCATGTATTGCAAAGCCATTCGGATTTCAATTGTTTTGTGTTGACCGAATATTTTGGGGAAGTCAGTGACCATTTTTGAAATACTTTTTGTCACTAATCATTCAGCTAATTAGATTTCCTTCTCTGTGCATCTAGTAAGTTGTTATTCTTCTTGCATATATTTGCTTGTTTGTTTAACATCTTTATATGCTTTTCATTTTTAAAAAATCTCACACATAAAATAAAACCAATGAATAAATTTTATAAAATGAAGAACCAGTGGTAACCTGACAATTATTACTGTTGTCACTGTCACTTTATTTTGTTCAATAACCTTTTCCTCTCATAGTCTGTCTCAGCTCTTCCATACTGGATATATTTTGTTTCAGTGTGTGTAATGTTGTTTACTAACTTGATGATAGCTAAAGTGTAGATAGCTGCTTTCAAGGGGAGAAAGGGAGACACAGAATCCCAGGAACTGAAGCATGAGGAAGGGGAAGAGTTCAGTGAGACAAGCATGCAGGACAAAGAGATGACATACCAGTGGTGATGCAGTTAAATTCCCCAGGACGGAGTTCACTGAGGCTGGTGCGGTTCAGCTCTGGTGGCGACCGACACTCTATGGGCTCCACCAAAGCATTGGTTTGGCTCAACCACTCTACCAGCCATTTCAACTTGCAGTCACAGTGGAAGGCATTTCCCCTCAAGTCCCTGCCAGGAAAGAAGCCAGTCTGTCACCACATTAGACTGGATCAAGGTGGACCCAGTGCCAGATCTGGGTATCGGAGTGTGTATGTCTTTGGACACCTTTGAATGGACCCATCTCTTCCTTATCACTGTTTCTGCTGCCAACGCAATTGGCACTTCCTTCTGGGCCCCATTGGATGACAGTGTGGTGTAGTGGCTAGACTGATGAACAAGACTAGGTGAAACCTGGATTCAGATTCACTACACAGTCATCATGAACCTCATTGGGTGACCTTGAACCTGTCATTCTCTCTCAGCTTGAGCCTGACCTTGCAGGGTTATTGAGAGGATAATTATGAGAAGCAGGACCATGTATGCCACCCTTGAGATCCTTGAAGGAAAGGCAAGGTATACAAATACACAACAAATCAATAAAATTTCACCTAAGGGGAGAAGGCAATGTGAATGGAAGAAGCTGCTGCATCTCCTGTAGTCACCACTTGTCCCTCCTCCCTGCTGACACTACCTGTTCACCTGCCTTCTCTGGACCTAAAGATGGGTTAGGAGATTTCAGAGGTCAACAGCATGGCCCCTGCAAACAGTCTGGGCCTCAGCAGATGCCCAACAATGCTGATTTCTGATGCCAGCCTTGAAATGATCCTGTGCCAATTTCGCAATCCTGTGAAAAAGAGAAGTAGATTGTCCAGCCCCTTCCCATGTACCTGGAAAAAGAAGTTTAGAGGAGCAGGAGGAAAGAGGGAAGCCCTTCCTTCCCTCCTGCTTGCCCACCTGTCATATATTCTTCTCTCTCCCAACCCAACATAGAGAAAGCTACAGAATCCTGACTCTACCATTTCTGCCCTTCTCTTGACAAAAATCTTGGCAAATAGCAGATAGGGAAGGGGATACAGCCTGGGGCAGAGGAACTCATCCCTTACAGATCTTATCTCGGATCTCCAACATGAGGGCTAGCCCAGGACATTTTCCTAGCTCAGAACAATGACAAAGTGGTTGCCCGCATCCTCCCACCCATCTTCCTAGTTCAGAAGCCAACAGAACAGAAAATTGAATCTGCAGCTGAATCTTACCTCAGTGCTGGTACTTGGGAAAAGGTCATCCAGTATACTCCTGAGGACATTAGGCCAGTTTAGGAGGTGGAGGACAGAGTATGTGGCATACCCGGTTCTCTCCTCCAAGGAATGGAATAAGCCAGAGAGCTCAGGAGGCCTGTCACTGCTGCTCCCTACCATCTAAAATAGGGCCGCCTTAAGGTCACCATAAGTCAGAAGTGACTTGAAGGCACACAACAACAACAAACCTAATGGTAGGGCTGGCCCTGCCCAGTACTCCAGTGAAAGGAACACAGTGCAGCATGGTGGGAGAAAAACCTAACTTGGAGAGTTGCCTGTTTCTCAGAATAGATTATAATGGGCAAAATGGACCAATGGGTACAGTCCATGTGGGCTGGATCAGAACTCCCAGCATCCCCAGGGTCCATAGTCCAACATATCTGGAGGGCACCCCAGAAACCAATGTGCTTTCATTGTCCATTTTACTAGCAAATTGTAAGAAAAATGGGAAGCAGGCAGGAGGCAAACTGGGGGCAAATGGTTACATCTTTCATACCCACAGCCATGCCCGCACCCTTTCCCCCCATTTGTTGCAGTGGCTCTTGCCCTTCAACTCACACTGAGGTCAAAGAATCCAAGCCACGGAACAGGTGTCTTGGCAATGTCTGCAGGTTGTTGTTGGCCAAATTCCTGTGAGAAAGGAGAGAAAAGCAACCTCAGAAGGAAGGCACTGTAGACATGCTCAGCTTGAGGGTCTGGGAAAGGATGCTACAGTTAAGGTTGCCAGATCTCAGGGTGAGAAGGAGGCGAAATCTCAGGATCAAAGAATTAGAAGAGAACACAAGGGCCATCCAGTCCAACCTCCTGCCCTGCAAGAATATACAATCAAAGCATCCCCAACATATGGCCATCCATCCTCTGTTTAAAAACCTCCAAAGAAGGAGACTCCACCACACTCTGAGGCAGTGCATTCCACTGCTGAACAGCTCCTACTGTCAGGAAGTTCTTCCTAATGTTTAGGTGGAATCTCTTCTCCTGTAGTCTGAATCCATCGCTCTGTGTCCTAGTCTCTGGAGCAGCAGAAAACAAGCTTGCTCCCTCTTCAATATGACATCCTTTCAAGTATTTAACCATGGCTATCATGTCTCCTCTTAACCTCCTCTTCTCCAGGCTAAGCATACTCAACTCCCTAAGCCTCTCTTCAAAGGACATGACTTCCAGGATGAGAGCATTGTCTTAAAAACTGTATGTGTATGTATTTTTTTAATTTTAATTATGCACTCTCTAAGTGCAATTGATGCTTCATACATCATACTTAATGACTTCACCAGGGCCTGCCCCTTGTAACCTCACAAGAGCTCATTTCCTGCGACATCACAAGGGAGGGGGTTATCCCTAGGTCTCCAGTTTTGGTCGGGAAATCTCAATGTCTGCAATAAACCTGACCTGGCAACCCTAGCTGCAATGGATTTGAAGGAGGTACACTGAAGGTAAGGACTGGGAGAATATGTATAAGGAACCAACCAAAGATAATTTGCTACCTTAGGCAAAACAACTGAAGTTACGTATTTAAGCACACAGTCTGTCACAATGCCTTTATCTAAGTCTACAGGTACCTGAGACAGAAATTCCCACAAGCACTTCTTGATGGGTGTAAAAATACTACTGCAGCAATGACAATATTTTTTTTAAAAAAAAATAATGAATAAATTACGGGCCCTGCATGAACCCTTTGCCTGCGTCAGCACCCTCAGTCTACATAATGGTAAGACAAATCTGCACTGGACAAGACCTTCTTCTCCCCTGTGGTGACAAGCCTTTATTTTAGCTCATGTGATTGAATCCTCCTCCTCAACCACCACCACCTCCCAGTATATAAACATCCACACATGTAAAACTCTGAGCTTTCCCTCTTTACATGCAATAAAGGTACAGCCCAGACATATACATTTTCCAGTGCTGTGAAAATTTAGGCCTAGGAAAAGAGAAAGCAAAGGGGATGTAAGGGGATGTTTTAGGTGGGGATGTATAGGAACATGTCCAGCAAAAAAAAATGGTAACTCCATTACTGAAGGAGGTGATGAATAAAAAACAAAAATGGAAGCAGGCAGGGTGTGGGAAGGCTAAGATGAGAGGCATCTTGGTGCAATGTTGGGACTGTATAGTCAGCATGGTTGTGTCTTCTACTTTGCAGAGGACAATCCTCTAATTCAGTGATTCCCAAACTTTGGTCCTCCAGGTGTTTTGGACTTCAACTCCCAGAAGCCCTAGTTGAGTTGGTCAACAGTTAGGAATTCTGGGAGCTGAAGTCTAAAACATCTGGAGGACCAAAGTTTGGGAACTACTGCTCTAACTGAAGGGCTGTTGGAGGATAGTTTTCTGTTTGAAAGCATCCTCCTTTTAAAGGGCTGCCCAGTCAAGATAAAGAACCAGCAAGAGGTCCTGGAAATAGTCTGTCATCTGTTATTGATTTTCACTAATTTATTTCATTTTTTTACTCCAACTTTCTCCAAATATGGGACCCAAGGCGGCTCACAATATATGTGAAAACAATGTATAATTAAAATGATGGATAATATAGAAGTAAAAAAAACAATTCAACAGTCATGTTAAAAGTGTTAATTTAAAACAGTTTTAAAAGGCAGTTAAAATATAGTAATAATGATAAAAATACAGTACACTGCAATTAAAAGTCCTTCTGCAATGGACAGAAGCCACAGGTCTGGGTTAAAAGAAAGCTCTTTGCCTGCTGGTGGGAACAGAGAAGAGGGGGGCCATCCTAGTGTTCCACGCAAGGGAATTCCACAACCTGGGAACAGCCGCCAAGAAGAATTGCTCCTGTTGTCCTCACCAAATGTACCTGCAATGGTGATGGGACTGATAGAAAGCCCTCTCTTTCAAATTTTAAAACTCAGACAGGCTAGTATTGGGAGATATCATCTTTCAAATACTGTAGTCTGGATCCAAGCCATATCGGGCATTATAGGTTGCATCCAGAATTTTGAATTGTGGCCCAAAATGAACTGGTGACACTGAACCTATTTTGACAGGGGAGTTACATGTTTCTGGTAACCAGCCCCAGTCAGCAGTCTGGCTCCAGCATTTTGGACCAGTTGCAGTTTCCAAACAGCTGTTAGCAGCTGGACAGGAGGCTGAACTGGCATGCAGATCACCTTGTCACAATCTTCTCCACTGCGGTGAGATGGGTTGTATTTCTTTTTTCTATTTACGTTTCTATTTGTGTTACATAATCAGTAATATATAGTAATATATTTGCATGCAAGCATATACAGAAAATATGCACATTATATGTGTCCTCTCTTTTCGAGTGAAGCATTTGCTTTTGGGGGGGGGGTATTAGCTAAGTGGCCATCCTAAGTTAGACTCTAAGTGGGGATTGGGAGCATGTCCAGGAAACACTCACAGATGGAGAAGATTCTTCAGACCTCTGAAGGCATTCTTGGAGATCACTTCAAGCCTATTTTGCTCAATGAACCTGTAAGTAGAGAGAAGACCCTGTTAAGTCAGTAACAAGGGAAGAGAGCAACAGATAGAGCATAAAGTAGAGAGAAGTTATTTCCAGAGGTTTATTGATCTGCTTTGTGGCTTCAGGTGATGCGGGGGGAGAATTTAGAAGCCAGAAATGGCAAGGCATAATAATACAGCTTGCCGTTGTGCCTGACATGAAAAAGTGTATGATTTGTTGTTTTTTAATGCAGTTTCTTTTTAAAAACAGTATTTGTTCTATTTAGTTGTACAGCATCTTGAGTCCCCTTTTAGGAAGAAAGGTGGGATATAAATCACATAATTAAAAAAATATTATCCATCACAAATGAGTGTAAATGTAGGTACTCACAGTACCTCGAGAATGATTATCTCATGGAGAGAGAGGGCTGGGGATTTTCTGAGAATTCTGAACACCCTTTCCAAACTACAATTCCCAGGCTTCTTTGTTGGAAGCTATGGCTGTAAGAAAACTAATATATATGAACAGTATAGAATGAATAAGAATCTAAGAAGCAAATACAAAGCACTCTCACGATATCTCAACTCTCTTCTTCTAGCACTTGCAGTCACACAACATTGATTATTTCAATGTGGCAATGCTGAGGAAAGGAGGTGAAAAGTTTTAAGATGAGGAGAAATAGACAATGATTGGTTTGTCTATAGAAGTCAATAATGAATCCAGCTGCCATTTCAATTTCCCATAATACCCCTGATGCAGCATCATTCTGAGGAACTGTGGGAAATAAAAATGACAAGCAGAGGTGGCCTACAACATTTGGGGCCTAATATGAAGAGGATGACACTTCTCTGTCCTCATATCATGTACAGTTGTCCCTTCACATTCGCTGGGGTTTGGTTCCAGGACCCCCCGTGAATACCCAAATCCGTGAATACTCAAGTCCCATTATATACAATGGCAGAGCAAAATTGTGTCCCTTATATAAGATGGCAAAATCAAGCTTTACTATTAGGATTGTTATTTTTTTAAGAATATTTTTCAAGCCGTGAATACTCAAATCCGTGAATGTCAAATCCGTGAATGTGGAGGGACAACTGTACCTTAATT
Source organism: Gambelia wislizenii (assembly GCA_030847615.1). Lineage (NCBI taxonomy): Eukaryota > Metazoa > Chordata > Lepidosauria > Squamata > Crotaphytidae > Gambelia > Gambelia wislizenii. Next base: position 26,800,580 of record JAUMIR010000010.1, on the reverse strand, counting down.
TTTTTTTATTTATTTATACAATTTATATTCTGCCTTTCTCTCAAAGTGGGACCCAAGGCGACTGGTATCTAGTGCTAACTACTGTGGTAGATGAATCTGACTTTAGGTCTAGGCTTAAATTTTCAGAGGTGGGACAGGACAATGTTCTCCATCACAGCTGAGGGAAGCAGGCCAACTTAGGTCCCGTCTACACGATTTAAATAATACGTACGGCATGTGGAAGTTCGCACTTCGGTACAAATGGGCATTCGGATGCACACAAATGCAAAAGAGGGGGCCCTCGGTTTTCCACCCTGAAATACGCACACGTGGCATTCGGGAGGGAAAGCGGATCGCGAAGAGAAATCCGTACGCCATTCGGACGGGTCTGTACGGTCCGTTCACGCACATACGAACAGGCAGGGTAATCTGATTGGCTGGCCAAGTAGAGGGGGCGGGGCTAGCACAGAGGGGAATTGGGAGTGGCCGCCATGATGGTTTCCCGGCTAGCGAGTGTCCGGTAAGTCCATGAATTTATATGTTTATTTATTTTTATTTTATATTGTAAGTATGGAAAACCGACTGTCCGCAAACTAGGAAACTTTTTATTAAAAAAAAAAAAAAAGTGGCGGGAGATTTAAAACTGCCGCTTGGCTTGCTCGCTCCAGCCAGTTTGGGGAAGAAGGAGTCATACGGAGTTTAGGGGGGTTAAAAATTGTATAGCCGGTTCGTATGCATACGAACGACAGGCTGTTCGTATTTTTTGCCCCCCATATGGATTTTTTTATGATTGTATAGCCGCACCCTTAGTGAGCATAGAGCAAGCCATGTGCCACATGCAGCTCTAGAAACAAAACACCCACCCATCATAGAATCATAGAATCATAGAATTGTAGAGTTGGAAGAGACCACGAGGGCCATCCAGTCCAACCCCCTGCCACGCAGGAAATCTTGATCAAAGCATCTCTGACAGATGGCAATCCAGCCTCTGTTTAAAGACCTCCAAGGAAGGAGACCCCACCACGCTCCGAGGGAGTGCGTTCCACTGCCGAACAGCTCTTACTGTCAAAAAGTTCCTCCTAATGTTGAGGTGGAATCTCTGTTCCTAAGGCAGTTGCCTCATACTACTTAATGGCAGAGTTTGCCCCAATGATGGCTGTCAGCCAACCAGTTCTGCCATTGGCAACTCTAACTGCCAGATAATCTAACCAAGGTACATTAACAGGAGGAGGCCCACTGGTGCAATACACTGAGAACAAGACTCAACAATATACACATATATCCATTTAACATGTTGCATGTGCATGTGCACCTTCAAGTTGTCTGTTGACTTATAGCGACCCCATGAATCTCATGGGGTTTTCTTAGGCAAGGAATCCTCAGAGGTAGTTTTGCCTCTGAAATATAGCCTACAGCACCTGGTATTCATTGGTGGTCTCCCATCCAAGTACTAATCAGGGCTGACCCTATTTAGCTACCAAAATCAGACGTTATCTGGTGTCTTTAGGGTATTTAGGCATTATTTAACATGTTAGATTTGTTATTTAAAGAAAAAATGCATTGTGGACAATTAGGATTGGGGCCATGCTACAATTAAGGGAAAGGAATAATCCAGTATTGTTACAGTGTTCTAATCCCCACTGAGCAATGAAACTCACTGGGTGACTTTAGGATAATCACTTTTTCTAAACTTGACCTACCTCACATGGTTATTGTGAAGATAAAGTGAAGAGGAGGACAAAAAGGGCCATGGATGCTGCTTTGATCTCAGTGGAGATGGTACGGGATATAAATCTAACTAATAAGTTTCCCTAGGAGGGTAGATCAAGTTTCTGCAGCTAATGTTTTTTTTTTAATGGGGATGATGGGAAGGAAGAACTTTTCATAAGAACTATGTGGGGTGGGGTGATTAAACACTCCACCCTCCTGGGACATTCTGATTGCCCCCACAATTGCTATTTAAATAATAAATGTCAGCATATTAAATTATTCATCCATTTCATATCACAGCCACTGTGTCTCTGAGGGAGCAGATAGGCATGTTTGCTGACACTGGAGTATTTTGGCAGCATTTGAGGAATATCTTGACACTTTTAAAGATAACTGATATAATGACACGCTGACACCATCCAAAAGTGGGCAGTGTATTCCACAGTATCTTCCAACCAGTTATGGGTAAATCCAGCATGTCATTGTATTCATTCTTCGTAAAAGTCACTATCAAAGGTCTTGGTTTTCACCCATAAATCCCTATTACTCAGGGTGTTTCAAGTATTTGGAATACCATTGGCTTGGCTTGGCAGAAAAGTTTGGTATGTTAATAGCAGTGCAGATATTTGCCTGGCAGGAGATGCAGGTATCTGCTTGGGCTGCTCTGAATAACGAAAAGGAGAGTCTTGTGGCGTCTGAAGAGGAAAGGTTGAGTGAGTTGGGCATATTCAGCCTGGTGAAAACAAGACTGAGGGGTGACATGACTGTACTCTCTAAATAGCTAAAGGGCTGTCACAGAAAGGAGGGTGCACGTTTGTTCTCTGCAGCCCCAGAGGGTAGAACCAGGTCTAATGGCTTTAAGTTAAAGGAGGATAGATTTTGATTGAACATTAGAAGGAACTTTTCAATGGTAACAGCAGTTTGGCAATGGACCCAATTACCTAGAGAGGTGGTGGAGTCTCTTTCTCCGGACGTCTTCAAAAACAGGCCGCACAGCTACCTGCTGCGAGGATGCTCTAGCTCAGGAATGGCCAACTATGGAAGACTGGGGGGCTGTATCAACCCTCTAGGAAACCTTAGAGGGCAGCATCCCCCAATGCACTGCGGATAATAGCAAATAGCAATAGCAAACCCATAGAGTTGCACTGAAGGTGTCCTCTCTAGGAATCGCTAGGTCCTCCAATGCAACTCTATGGTATGTTTGTACAGGAGGTCCTTTATTTTAATAGAGTTTGCTATTATCTGCAGTTTTATGTGAAGTTGAAGGCTTTCATGGCTGGCATCCATAGATTTTCCTTGGGTTTTTCTGGGCTGTGAGGCCGTGTTCTGGAAGAGTTTACTTCTGACATTTCGCCTGCATCTGTGGCTGGCATCTTCAGAGAATCTGCCAGTCACAGATGCAGGTGAAACGTCAGAAATAAACTCTTCCAGAACACGGCCGCACAGCCCAGAAAAAAACCCAAGGAAAATCTGCAGTTTTACTTATCCATGGTAAGTATAGGAACGTATCCCTCACAAATACAGGAAGCAACCTTTATTTATTTATTTATTTATGGATGGCATTTGTTCATCGCCTCTCAACCTATCAGGACCCCCTTTTCCTGCCCAGGACCTAGGAAACAGTCTAAGGCTACATGCTGCTCTTACAATATGATCTACAATGATGCTTCTCAGGCTGATGAGCAATTATTTTTTTCCAATGTGCCAGAAAGTGGTACCATATTTATGTCCATTGGCTAAGTGTTTCTTTCCAAGAAATTTGTCAGGGACCAACAGCCCATGGCTCAAAGACCAGAACTGATCCAGGGGCCACCACTTTGAGTAGCACTGATCTATATAGGTCTGCTTGGGAATCCCTCACTCAGTGGCCATGCTGCCTGAGGCATTCCAAGAGTTGTCATCCAAAATAGTAACTTTTTAAAACTCACTGTGCTTTTAATCATATTCCTGTGCATGGAAACATATTTAAAATGAAATTAAGATTATTTACACAAATAAAGACAGATGATTAATCAGCTAATTTTAATTGTTGGACTTACTGCCCTACTTTTAATATAGTTTCACTTCTTGAAGTCACTCAGTCCTGTACCATTCTGCCTACAGCCATCCCACCCTCAACATTCCCAATCTCATCTGTACCATTCTCACACTCCTCTATAAATTCATCACAATCCTATCACCTCCCAAACTCACTACTTGCATAAGGCACACTTTCCTTTATTGTGCCACACCAGACACCACACCATCCCAAATTTGCATGCACCCCAACCAACCCACGACCCATCACCTTTGCACACTCACAGATACTCCAGGTGTACGAGTCCTGCAAAGGCGTCGTCCCCAATCAGTTCCAAGGAGTTGTATGTGATCAAGCTAGGGGGAGGGTGGGGGGAGGGAGAAGCAGGCAGGTCAGACAGTGGGAAATATAAAGGAAGGGCAGCCAAGTTTTCAGGGGAAGACAGGAAAAGGGAAACTAACATCCCAAAGGGGTCGCTCCAGTGTTGCAGGTTCAAAATCCCAGGACTTTTTCATTAACAAGGACTCTGATGTTATCTGGCAACCACCACAGGCTTCTCTGCTTCCTCTGAGCCTAGCCACAATTTTCACAATTATTGAGAGATGGGTGGGGGATGATAGGAAGTCTATAATGTTTTCAACTCTCCCTGTTGCAATGCAAAGTATTTTGCAGTTGTTTGGTCTGGGATAGGCAACTAAGACTTGTTAGCTTTTCAAAAAGACTTGCTTCTTGTGAAGATAAAGACAGCTAAAACAGGTTTGTGGATACAGATCAGCAGTCAGTTAAATGCAATTTTGGACCTTCCTTGGGGGTATGTCTATGGGGACTGTCATGATGTATCCCAGGGCTTCAAATTTCACCAGTACATCTGTTCAATCTCAAGAAAAGAAAATGGGTGCTGTAAAGGGTTGCCACTCAGGGAAACATAAGGACACAGCTTTACTGTGGCATCCAGCTCTTAGGGTACCTGTGTCTGGGAGAGAGGTCATCAGGAAAAGAAAAGACTGGGTGGTCATAGACGGGTGTCTGAAGTGTTACCCCATACCTCTTCTTCAACCTTGGTTTGTCTAGTTATTAACTAGAGTTTAAGTGGGTTTTCACCTTTAAGTCTGTTTTTCACATAGTCTTGGAACATGGGACACCTATCATAACAAAGAGAGTAGTACCTCTACGTATATACAGAGGGAATATCTTTCTCTGGATCAATATATATAAAGAAGTACCCATCTACAAACCTGTGCTTAGAAGGCCCCAAAACCCAGAGGGTCCCAATTCAGGCAGGGACCACTGGCCTACATCCAATATCTAGTCCCAACTGGATTGTACCCATTTACCATTGCCAGAGTAAAAACTGTTGAGGGCTCGTGCACCTGTAATAGTTGTATAGAAGAGGGAATTTCAACAGTGGGTTGCTTGTCATGCAAGCAACAAGGTCACAAGCAACACCTGAAATTCTGTCTTCTGCACAACCATTAAAGGTACAGGAGCCACCTCTACTTTTCATTCTGGAAACCCTACACCCATTGAATCAATGGCATTTATGTTTATGTTGGCCTATCTTTCAACTGTTGATCCTGTAGGTCCACTCTAGATGAAACTAACATTTACATTTAGGCTTCTGCTTTTCAGGAATTAACCCCAGCCCCCATGCCAAGGAAAGCCCTCCAGCATGCAAAGGAAATAAAGGCCTCACTTACCATGATCCAACTCACTAGGCCATGCCCGTGGTGTATAAAGTGCACTCTTTCACCAGCTACAGGGTGTAGCATGAGCACGTGCCAGAGCAAATGTACCTATTCATTTGCACACATGTCCAAAATCATACTTACTGGAGCACACACACTGATGGGAGTGCTCAACATGCAACAGAAACATCCAAGGAAAAGGCACCTATATGGCCCGCTCACCAGGAGGAGCTAGTGAAACAGCGTACATTCACTTGTGAAATTCACGCTCATGGGGCCATGGGCATCGACTTCAGAAACACAGCTGTGCTCCTGCCCAGTGGACAATTTTAGCTGATGAACGGCTTGTATTTTAGCAGATCAACTGAACAATTAATTGACTCAATTAGTCCTAAACAAAGTGAGTAAGATGATTATGGGTGTTTCTCAGGGGACATCATCTTCAAAGAGGGAGTCCCTGCTCTCCCTTACACAAGAGGAAATGCCCCTTTTAGATGGCACTTGATATTTTTAGCCAGTACAAAAACTGTTATAAAAATTATATACCGAAAAATCTGCTCACTGGTTAATTGGGAGCTCCTTGTTTTAGTCAATTAAAATTACTTTTCTGGATGATTATAGATGGAGACTGCAAGCTTATGTAGATACTTACCTGGGAGTAAATCTCACTGATCTCAGTGGAGCTTACATCCGAGTAAATAAGTGAAGACTACATACTTGTAGCTGTTCTATGACTATCTAAAATTTTGGAAAACCTCTATTTGGGGTGCAAAATAAGCTGAGGATGGCCGCATCTCATTTTAAAGCAACATCACCATTCTAGAAGGTGTGGAAATAGTTCTTTTTCAGTCTTTTATTTTCATGGAAGGGCTTGCAGGAGTGGTGGTCCAAACTGAATCTAGGGCCCACATGCATTTCACAGGCTGTGGAGTTGCCACACTGCCTCAGACAGACAGGTAGATAGACAGAAAGACAGACAGACAGATTTACATACTTCTCTCACACCAAACAGTAAGTAAATGTCCACAGCACACTCCTTTTCCCCAGTGCCAATTCCCTTGTGCCAATATAAATGGATTCATATTTATAGGGTACATAAACAGATGCTGTATACTGTTTTGGAGGTTGACTGGTAAGCAGATGGATTCTTAGGTACCACCCACACACACGCAGCAAATGATGGACACACACATACCCACGCTTTGACACATTCAGACGCCCCACTCACAACTGATGTCTCAGGATCCTTACAGCAGCTGAAGAGATGGCACTTGTTGAAAGCTGCCCTCTAAGATCACAGTGAACCCCGAGCGAATGAGAGACCTGCACACAGAAAGAGAAAAATGTGGGAAGCTGGACAATCTGGTGAGAGATGCCAACCGCAGCATCACCGGCACCAGCAGCAGGGCTGGTACAATATGCCGTGTCAGCACCTGAACCAACCATGTCTGAAGGAGCTGAGCTACTAGCCCTGCAAACAGGCTGACAAATCAATCACGGACAGCATTTCAGAGCCCTTGCTGCTGTCCCCCCACTTTCACTGCTGCATCAAAAGCAGCTACTATAACTAAACCCATCTCCATTTTTATTTTATGTTGATGCAGCAGCTAGAGAGGTAGATTCAGTAGCGGGTATGTATCTCCAGCTTCTCTGAACCCTACACCTTGCTTTTTGATCCTTGGTTCATTCAGGGTGGCGGCGGGGAGTCCTACATCTAGGCAACAGCATCCTTGCTTCTATGCAACAGCTGAGCAACTCACTGGGGAGAATTGATGGTGTTTATCCAGGCAGCATCTACATCCCTACCTGCAGGGTTCACACACCGTATTGATTCCTGTCTCTTGGGTGCCTCCTATAATGGCAATCATTTTTCTCCCTAGATAGACTGCTTTTAAGCATCAAAGGTATGTCGCTTGTATGGAGACCTACAGATATTGTTGGGACTCAGTTTTGCCCCATAACAGCAGCAGCAGCAGCAACAACAACAACAACAAGAACATGCCACTGCTGTGGAATGACAGGAGGAGTTCTTCATCAACATCTGGAGGACCACAGCAGGTTCCTCACCCCTGCTCCAGGGCAGCTTTGCCCCAACCTAGCACCTTCCCCACCACTCTCCATCTAGCAAGATTGTTGGCCATGCTGGTTGGGGATGATTGGAATTAGACTAAAACACATTGGGGGATCATTATGTTGGGGAAAGCCAATGTAGGAAGCAGGTGGGTATATGTACAAATATATGGGGCACTAAGATCCCAGGGTACATTATAGGCTGGTTCTAATACAATTTGGGAGGAAGACAGGGTTACCATGTGTGTTGCTAGTCTTATGGACATATTGGCCAACCAACAGAAATTCTCCACCACTGCACCATCGATATTGGGGTGTGTGGTGGCAGAAGAGAAGCAGTGCACCTACCATTACACCACCCCACCTCCATTCCCAGCCAGCTGCCAAGCATAATAACCAACCTCACTTGTAATCAAAGCCAGTAAAACCCCCATGACACCCCATTCCCACAAGCACCTCCTGACTCCCTCAAAATTGACCTAGCCAGGGGCTCAAATGACAGAGGTGAGGACCAAGTGGCCCCTGGGCCTCCATCCTTTTCTTGGGTGCTTGGCCACAAGGCATGGTTTGACTCAATTTGGGGACAAGGAGATTGGGGGGAAGAGCTTGTAGATTTCATATCTAGAATCATAGAGTTGGAAGAGACCCCCATGGGACATCTGGTCCAAACCCCTTCCCTGTAGGAATGCACAATCAAAACATTCCTGACAGATGGCCATCCAGCTGTTCCCCCTTCTTTCCACTGCTGGCCCCCAAATCCTGCCTTGAAAGATGAAGGCAGGGTTAATCCGGAATGGTCCAGAACAGTGGGTAGAAATCCACCGAGAGACCATTCAACCCAGGGTTTCTCAACCAGGGTTCCCTGGAACCCTAGGGTTCCCCAAGAGGTTGTGAGGGGTTCTATGACATAGTGACTTGTAGATATAATAATTTTAGATGGAGGGGGGATCCTTGGGACCTGAAAATTGTTTCAAGGTTTCCACCAGGGTCAAAAGATTAAGAAAGGCTGGGAAAAAAAATAAAGATTTTTTTTGAGCTGTAGATAGAATAATTTTTAGACAGGGGATTCCCTGAGACCTGAAAATTGTTCCAAATGTTCCACAGGGTGGGGGCAAAAAAGTTGAGAAAGGCTATTTATTAACCTCTTGCTGCCCACCCTCCCCAAGCAGGAATGAGGCAAGGGGTGCATGTTTTAGTCTAATTCCCATCATCCCCAACCAGTGTGGCCCACAATCTTGCTAGATGGAGAGTGGCAGGGATTGTAGACTAACACACCTGGAAAGGGGTGCATTCGCACACAAACAATCCAGCTTTAAACTGGATTCTTTGTCAAAGGGCTCCTTCCCTAGGTAATCCTGGGGTTTGGCGAGGTACCCTTGAGAAGGCTCAAGACCTTGTCGTAGAATCATAGAATCATAGAGCTGGAAGAGACCGCAAGGGCCATCCAGTCCAACCCCCTGTCATGCAGGAATACAGAATCAAATCATTCCTGACAGGTGGCCATCCAGCCTCTGTTAAAAACCTCAAAAGAAGGAGACTTCACCACACTATGAGGCAGTGTATTCAATTTCCAAACAGCTCTCACTGTCAGGAAGTTCTTCCTAACGTTTGGGTGGAATCTCTTGTCCTGTAGTTTGAACCCATTGCTCCATGTTCTAGTCTCTGGAGCAGCATAAAACAGGCTTGCCCCATCTTCAGTATGACATCCCTTCAAATATTTAAACATGGCTATCATGTCCCCTCTCAACCTTCTCTTCTCCCGACTAAACATGCCCTTCAAACTACAAATCCCAGGATGCCATAGGAAGTAGCCAGATGTCGAAAGGGTGAGACCCTATGTCCTATCAGACCATGCACCATTCAATTATAGCAGTTTATCCCATTTTTTTTTGAAGATACACAAAATATATTAACATGTATAGAACATGGTCTAGTGTACAACATCCAATGAAATGACACAATGAAATTATGCCAATCTTTCGACAGTAATAAATCCCTTACAAAATGAGAAGGAATTAGAATCAGAAAACAACATTAAAGCAGAAGTATCCTATGTTGTTTTCTGATTTGAATTCCTTCTCATTTTGTAAGTGATTCACTACTGTTGAAAGACTGGCATAATTTCACTGGATGTTGTACACTAGACCATGGGGGTTGGTGGGATTGAGGGTCCGGGATGTATATTTTAATTGTTGTAAGCTGCCCCGATTGCGTTTTGTAGAGGGGCGGGATAGTAATTATTCTTATTCTTATCCTTATTCTTATTATTTTCTATACGTATTAATATATCTTGTGTATCTTCAAACAGTATATGGGATAAATTGCTATAATCAGGGCTGGTTTAAGGCACCAGCGGCATCAGCATCTTCAGGGGGCCCCATCATTGTGGGGGGCCCTGTAGTAACCCTCCTCCTGCAAAAACATTATTAGTAATAATCTGAACATCCTGTACTATGAATAGATTAGGTTGAGTTAGGTTACATTGACCTGAGATAAACATATGGGTCCCCCCAAATAAAGCATTGCAGCCCCCCCCCCCCAGTTCCTTAAACCAGTCCTGGCTGTAATTGAATTGTGTATGTTCTGATAGGGTCTCACCCTTTCAACACTGAGCTTATTGTAGTACCCTCCTGTTGTGGTTTCCTATAGGAAGGAGTCAGGGCAAAGGATCCAGGTTTCCAAGGGGATGGTTTGTATAGTGGGGATGGTGGGGATGTGCCTGGGGTGGGGACAGGCTTGGTTTAAGGCACCAGCGGTGTCAGCATCCTCAGGGGGCCCCATCATTGTGGGGGGCCCCATAGTAACCCTTCTCCTGCAAAAAACATTATTAGTAATAATCTGAACATCCTAAACATATGGGACCCCAAAATAAAGCATTGCAGCCCCCCCAAAAATTCCTGAAAATGGTCCTGGTGGGGGGGGCTAGTAGCCCTTCCCCTCCTGCAAAAACATTATTAGTAATAATCTGAATATCCTGTATTGTGAATAGCTTACATTAAGTTAGGTTACATTGACCTGAGATAAACATATGGAGCCCCAAAAATAAAGCATTGCAGGGGTCCTTGCTGTAATTGAATGGTGTATGTAGTCTGATAGGACATAGGGTCTCACCCTTTCGACGTTGAGCGCCCTCCTGTTGTGGTTTCCTATAGGAAGGAGCCAGGGCAAAGGAGCCAGGTTTCCAAGGGGATGGTTTGTATAGTGGGGGTGGTGGGGATGCGCCTGGGGTGGGAATCAGAGAGATTTGGGTGGAGGAAGCCCAACAGAATCCCACCCACCCAAAGGCTAGAGGGGGGGGGTCTTACAGGGAGATGAGGTTCTGAGGCAGGTCCGCAGGGATCTCCTTGACTCTCTCGCAGAGCGCCGTGTCCTTGGTGCAGGTGCAGCCCAGCGGGCATTTCCTCTTGGGGGGCTTTCGACCCGAGGCCCCCTGCCCGGCCAGGAGGAGCAAGAGGAGCAGAGGGGCGCCGGCCCCACCGAGTCCCAGCCGCCAGCCCATCCTCCAAGTCCCGCGGGGCGCGTCCTCACGGGCTGCTTCCTTCCCCGCTGGCTCAAAACCGCAACGCGAAGACCCCCCAAAACCACTACCACCCACCACCCACCACCACCACCACTACCCCACTTGGCTCTAATCCCGCGGCAGCCGCCTCATGGCCAACATCTCCTCGCCGGGCTTCGAGGCCAGGGTCCAGTCCTCGGTTCTTCTGGCCACCGGCCACCCGTCCTCCGTCCCCATCCACCCCCCACCAACACGGTTGTGGGGGGGAGAGAGGATGATGATGGTGATGGTGATGATTCCCCTCCGCCTAGCCAGAGAACCTTGCTGGCACACACACACACACACACACACACACACACACTTCTTTCTCCCTCCCCTCCCCAAATATTAAAAACAGCTCCCTATTCCTTTGGGTGGAAGTTTAAAATAAAAATCGGATCGATCCGAGTCTCCATTGGAAGCAAAATCGGATCCAGATCTGACCCAAAGCAGAGAGCATCCAAGGGGTCTTATTTCTTCTCAAATGCAATGGATCCAAGCAGTCTCTCTCAATCTCTCTCTTTTCTTCTCTCCGCAGATACATCAGCGCCGCCGCTGCACAAACACACACACACCAACATACACACACACACACACACACACACACACACACACTGTGCTGCCAACCAATAGAAATGCAGGCTTCTGGCTGGCACAGCAACCAACCCTACAGTGGAGCGAGGCAAATAAGATGGGGGTTTTAAAAAAAAATAAGAGAGGAGAGGGGGTGTTCATAATTAGCATCATCGTGACAAGACGAAGGATGAAGGATGGAGTGGGGACTGGTTCAGGATCATCTCCAAAACAGCTGGCAACCAGTGGTCCTTTCACCTTTTCTTTTACACTTGGGTTTTTTTCTTGGTGTTGGCATGTGTATATGCGCTTGGTCGTGCTGGTCTATGACTGCAATAAAGATATTCATTCGTTCCTATGTGCTTGGAGGCCATGGCTTCTTCGCTGCAGAGATGCCTGACACGTAGGATCAAAAGTGCAATCCGTACACATATAATGAAGGGCCAGGATGAGGAACAAAAGATTTGGCTTTTCCTAAGGCAATGATGTAGTCTTGCCCCCTTCCTACGCACCCATTCCACACGCAGAAGATGAACTGAGGGACACTCACTGCCCCTGGGACAATGTCCTCTGCCATGCCTGAAGCCGACCAGGTAGTTCAGAGCAGATCCAGCCCACAGAGCTTTTCTTCCAAGAAAGAAACAGTTGTAGACAATGGGCACAAATACAGTCTCTGCAATGTTAGGGGAGACATCATGCTGGTCCTCCCCATCAGAGAGTTTAAGAAGCACAGGATTATGGGATGCAGCGTAGGCTCCACAGCTTCCAGAACCCTGTCCCCAATGCCTCTCCCTGCTGATCCCCTGCTGTCCATTCTGACTTGGCTGCCCCATCTTGCCTAAAGGTAGTAGGGACACCCTAGGAATGACCCTGAGTCTGTGCGAGTTTTCCTTCTTTGCAGAAAGAATATTTATTTATCTATTTATATTAGAGTATTTATACCCCACTCTTCAGCCACAAAGGCTCTCAGAGCAGCTTACAAATGGTTTAGCAATAATACTTACACATCTACATTGCTTTTATAGCACTGGGCATTATCTAAGCAGTTTACAATATGTTTGCTAATTGCCCCCACAAACTGGATATAATGCAGAAAGCTAACATCACTGTGTATGAGAGATCAGATCTCCGAGCAAACAGGACAAAAAAAGCCACCTGTGTACACCCCCTCCCAATGTATTGTCTTTGGCAGCCAAGATCACCAAAGAAGATTTGAATCCAAGCCTCCATGTGTGATGGTCTTTGTCAGCTGCTAGAGCCCCATCCTGGCCAACCCATAATGCCTGTCCTTGGGCCGTCCTTGAAAATATGTCTGCGGCTGTGACCTGATGCTGAAATTTCCCACACTGCCACAAGGTAATATTGCATCAGAGGTATTATTATGTGCCTTCAAAGTTGATTCTGACTTACTGCAACCCTTTCATAGGATTTTCTTGACAGGATTTCTTTGGAGGAGATTTGCCATTGCCCTCCTCTTAAGTCAGGGAGTATGACTTTTCCAAGGTTACCCAATAGGTCGATTTTTTTTAAAAAAAATGAGCAAGGATTTGAACCCTACCAGAAGTATGGTAGGAAATGCAAGTGGTACTTCCCAGGACTAGCTCCCTGTTGTAACAGCAAGCTAATAAAACAGAAGAGACCTATTAACCTAGAAGGGGATACGAGTACCCTCTCAAGGGACAAGCTCAGACCAAGGTTGATATTCCTCCCAAAGCACTAATAGGTAAGTTGCTTCCAAAGGATTCCTAGGCAGAGTTGTTAAAAACCCTTGAAGATGTGATTGATCTATGGATGCTCAGTGTGCTGAACCCAGGTTTGACCTGAGGTGGTTCCCTCAACCAATCACCTTTGGGATTTAGATCTGGGAGGATTTTCAGCTATCCCAAGCTTGTACCAAATGAAAAGGAAGCTCTTGATACAAAATTGGGGGGGGGTTGCATTTCATTCAAAATGCTGACACTTCATAATATCCAAAAGGTTTCAGAAGAGCTTTTAAGCTCCCATAAGTCCTAGCTAGCACAGCAGAAAGCAAAGGATGATGGCAGTTTCAGTCCAATTATATCGGGAAGGCCATATGTTTTCCATCCCTGTTTTGGGCGAACTGCCCATACCTGTGGATTATCTAGGGTGTGTCCTAGGCCTTCTAAATAAGGGAGAGATAGAACTCGGCAGTAAGTATGGAGGAAAGTGGAAGAAACATGGTACCCAGTCACTTTACAGACAGATATTCACATCCCTTGCCTTTGAAATGTGGTTCTGGAGGAGAGTTCTACAGCTACTACGGGCATCCAAAAAGACAAATAAATGGGAAGTTGAAGGCTTTCACAGTCAGCATCCATAGGCTTTTCATGTTTTTTTTCCCCCCCCAGGCTGTGAGGCCGTGTTCTGGAAGAGTTTATACCTGACATTTCACCTGCATCTGTGGCTGGCATCTTCAGAGAATGGTGGCGTTCTCCAACAGGGACTCACAGTATATAAACCCCACACACCCACACGCCACCATTCTCTGAAGATGCCAGCCACAGATGCAGGTGAAACGTCAGGAATAAACTCTTCCAGAACATGGCCTCATAGCCTGGAAAAAAAACAACCATGGAAAACAAATAAATGAGTTTGAAAACATATCAAGCCTCAACTCACACTAGAAGCCAAAATGACTAGACTGAAGCTATCATACTTTGGATGCATCACGAGACGATGAGACTGACTGAAAAAGATGATAATGCTCACTAAAGTAGAAGACAGCGGGAAAAGAGGAAGACCTCTTTACAGATGAATTGACTTAATGAAGGAAGCCATGGCCCCGAGTTTGCAAATCCTAAGCAGGGCTGTTGGTAGCTGAGGCTTTTTAGGGTTGTCATATATCAAAGCTGACTTGATAACAAATAACAATTTCCCCTGAATTCAGTGATGCTTAATTCTGAGCACAGTCAGCCCTTCATATCCATGCATTCTGCATCCATGGATTCCACAGTCCACGGCTTGAAAATATTCTTCCTCCCAAACATTCCAAAAAGCAAACCTTGATTTTGCCATTTTATATAAAGGCCACCATTTTACTACCACGTTGGATATAATGAGATTTGGGCATCCACAGGTTTTGGTATCCACAGGTGTGTGTGTCTTGGATCCAATCACCAGTGGATACCAAAGGCCCACTGTACATACTCACATACACAATTTCACTATAAGAACATCTTTGATAGTTCTTACTGCATACCGTTGAACTGCATACCGTATGTTAAGGGTGGGAAACCTTTGGCCTTCCAAATATTTTATCAAGCTGGAAAAGACTTCATGGCAAATAACAACAACAACTAAGATGAATAGTTTTCTCAGCAAGCTAAGAAACGTGAACCTTCCTATGGGTAGAAACACTTTAACATCTGTAGGGTTAGTAGAGATATTGTATGGATACTTAATTTTAAGGATTTGGGAGTCAAATTTCTTAGCAAGTATTTAACTTTTTTTTCAGCCCTTTGTAGTCTGGCAGATGTATTTGGACTACAGCTCTCATGATCCCTTGCCATTGGCTATGCTAGCTAGGTCTGATGGGAGTTGCAGTCTAATAATATCTGGTGGGCCATCAGTTGCCCATACTGCTTTAGGTATAAAAACAAGTAAAAGAAAAAGCTCATAGATCTAAATCCTGTTGAATTAATGGGATTAAGCTGTCTTGATTGACCATTCAACAATTTATTGAATGGATCTATTCCAGCTGAAAGTAACCGGCTGGATGCCAAACATATGATGAGAACTATGACATAAAAAGCAAGAAAATAATTGTAAGGACTTTAATCTTCTAAGTCATCTTAATTAATTTAATTTAATTAAGCAATTTGAATTGGTATCTTAATTAATTGCTTACCTCCATTGTGGGAAGGTGCCCTGAATGATGTTAACTGGAGATACTGATTCATTCTGTCCTAACTTTGGGTCCACATTCATCTGTCCAAGGGGGAGGAATGCATGGCCCATGTCTATTGTTAGGCTGCAACTCCCATCAGCCTACATAACCAGTGCTGAAAGACAAAAGGAGTTGCAAGTCTAGGGGGCCATGCATTTCACCATCCTTGTTATTATGTCATTATACATCCAAAAACTGATGGGCACCAGGATTCAGAAGGTTCCGTTAGATCCTTCACTATCACGTAAGTACACACAGTCTTCATCAGCAACATGACTTGGGGCTCCTTCACACTACACAGTTATAGCAATGTGATTCCATTTTAAGTGCTATGGTTCCATCCTACAAAATCCTGAGATTTGCAGTTTTGTGAAGGGGTATTTAGAATTCTCAGTCAGAGAGCTTTAGTGCCTCACCAAACTACAAACCCCAGATTTCCACAGAATGCAGTCATGGCAATCAAAGTGGAATCAAAATGCTATAACTGTGCAGTATAAAAGCCTCAGTTTCATACATTAGTGCAGAAACAACCTGAATCAAGAAGCAACAGAGATTGAGTGTATGCTGCTGCTCAAGCGTGTTGATGACTGAAAAAGCCAATCTGAGATAAATATGTCCGGTTGCAGAAAGCACAGCAGAAGGTCACCTTAGGTGATGATTCCGGGTTGTGATTCTTTCTGCGTTGTCATTTCTCTTCAAGACTTGTTCTGCGTGAGCTCTCAAATAAGGCTGCAGCATTGTGGATAGTGCATCTCCAAGCCTCCCGATGTGAGGCCATGGTGGACCATTGTTGGTGATCAATTTGGATATGTAGAGAAGGATGAGAAACTACTTAAAGCATGGAAGCCCAAAGGCAAACTCATTCCAAGTGTTAGTCCATACTGTAAAGGAACTAGCCAAGGTGCTGAATATAATTCCCAAATAGGTTCAGCACGTTGGATAGCTCCTTCAAAATTCAGACTAAAGCCTCATCTTCTTACCAGTGAGTGACTGCTAGTGCTAATAATGGCCACCTGTTCTGGCTTCTGAAATTTCACTAGGTTTTGACCACAGATATTGAAATCTACTTTCACCACCCTAAGGACAAGACATTTACACTTTTAAAAAACAAAGAAATGAGAAGTTAATTCTGCAACTGGTATCTGCTACAGTCTGATTACAATAATGGAGGTCATGACTGGATAGCTCACAACTGTTCATCCATACTATCTTTATCTTCTTAATATGGCAAATTCTCTCTCCCTCTTCAGGCTAGTGCTATACCAGCCCCAGTGAATACTTGTGCTGGGAGGCCCTCTGCTGGAACTATTTCCTCTCCCAAGATGGGTTTTTATGTAAGTTCCTTGGAATAAAACCTATAGCCATCTCTATATAACCATGTACTAGGGATGGAAAGAATATTCAAACACATTTGAACAATGATGAGAAGAATCCTGGACTGATGAGAATCTTGGCAGTTCAGGACTTAAGCCCCGCACAACTTTGCATGTCTTTGCTTTGATTTTCTGCAGAGAAAAAAGTGTTTCCAAGTGCAAATAATTGCTGTTTTCTGTGCAATACAACCCACACACAAATTTGGCATAAAGTAAGTCCTGAATTGTGAATGGTCCTCGAAAGCTACATGGTTTTCAAAGACCTTTTTGCAGCAGGAAGAAAATTGCTAAAATTACTTGTTGCTTCCTCTGAGAACAAACTCAAGCTGAATCTGCACTGGAGAAATAATCTAGTATGACACTTTGTTCAGCAAAGTGAAAAGCAGTAGGATAAAAAGAGGAAGGCCACATTACAGGGGATTAATTCAATCAGGGAAACCACACCCCTGAGTTTGCAAGACCTGAGCACACTTTTGATGACCGGGATTCAGGGAGGTCTCTCATTCACAGGGTTGCTGTAAATTGAAGCTGACTTGATGGCAGATAACAACAATAATAATGCAACAAAAAAATCATGAGCAAGCCTAGAAAAAAATTATAGTACTTGGAGTTATAATGTTGGAGCCATACTTAGAGGAGAACCACTGAAAGTGTGTGATTTATGTTAGTCTGGACAAACTTCTCGCATAGCTATAGATTGAGAAGGTCTTGCTGTCTCTACCTCTGTGTGTCTGTCTCTGTTTCTCTCTCAGAAATTCTATTTATAGAAGAAATTGGGAAGGCACAGCCATTGGTAAGGGCTCCAAAGCAAAATCATGACAGACTGCAGCATCAAAGGAGCTGTGTTGTTTTGTCTGTGTTCTTTAACCATGTTTTCTGTACTCACGGCCAAGGACTGGGAACCTCTTTCAGCCTCAGGGCTGAATATAATTTCAGGCAAATTCTTTGGGGCCAAAGTCCAGTGATGGATGGGGCTAAAGGCAGAAGGACTGCTCCACTGGCTGCTGGTTTGTTTCCTGGTACAATTCAAAGTACTGGTTTTGACCTATAAAGCCCTACACGGTTCAGGCCCAGGCTGTTTGAAGGACCATATCTTCCCCCTTTCTATACACTGCCTTCACAGGCAGTTGGTGGGAGTGAGGGAGAAGGTCATTTTGTAACTTCTCCTACATTTTGGAACTCCCTCCAAAGGCAAGTTAGGATGGCACATTTTTTTTATTTTCTTTTGGTGACAGGTTAAGACCGTTCTTTTCCAGCACTCTTTGGAAATTGATTTTAACAAGAACAGGCTTTCATGGTGCTGTACTGTTTTTAACCTGTTTTAAAGTAAGATTATGATTGGTTTTAATTCTGTTGTCATTTAATACCATTTAAATTTGTAGGTGTATTTTTTCTTAACTACATGTTTTGTTGTGTTCTTTGTCTTTTTGTAAGCCACTGGGAGTCCCAGCCTCAGAGAAAGGTAGGATCTAAAGTGATGGTGGATGGATGTAGAGATGTACGACAAAACCAAAAATGTCAGCACATTTTAGCTTAATGCTCTTGCTTTCAGTGGGCCTTGTCTATATGAGGCAAAAAACAACAACCCTGGAGTGCCTTGCAGTAATGGCATTTCACAACAGCAGTGACTTGTCTTTATGGTGTTTTGACCCCCGCAAGTTTCACATGCAAGATGGCGGCCGTGAATGATTTACTTACAATTGTATTTACCTCAATTTGCCACTGTCGAACTCTTAAAAAAAAAAAACAACAACCAATGGCTAAGGTGTGCTAGAGTGATTTTTTTGATTTAATAGGAAAGCAAAAAACAGAACAAAAACAAAAACAAAAAAAGCCCACCCCATTTTATTGCCTTAGCAATTGTTTGCTAAAGCAAAAATCCAACATGGTGGCAGCAGATGCTTGCCCTGTTGGCAAGCCCTGCTTCCCATGCTTGCCTGGCCAATCAGCTTTGTAATTCCTCTCCTATGGAAAAGCGATTCATACTGGATTGCTTGTCCTAATGAGCAGGAATACTCACCCCCCCTCACAGTTTTTAAAACAGTGTTTTTGCCGTTTTGGGTCCCCCTCTGTCCAAATACATTGACAGGGGGGAGAAAGCTGTGCTCAGGCTAGGAAATGCTCTGAGGTTGGTATGGGAGGAAGGAGACACAGCTCTCTGGAGAACTCCAGTGGGCTGGATTGGTATCCCAGCCTAACCAGATTTGGCCCAGGAGCTGAGGTTCCCCCAACCCTGTCCTTGGGAGTTCTCGGGACTTATAGAAACTTAAGACTCTGGAACTATTTGATTAATGGAGCTGGAGCTTCATAAAACTCTCATCTAGAACAGCTTTGCCTGTCCTGTGTTTTTGGCATCTGAGGACATGCTGGGCTCTTTCAATAGCCTTTTTGTATATAGCGATTTGCTTTTTTGAAAAACCTGGCAACTCCTGTCAGGTCAGTACCCTCTCTTCATCTCCAGGGAGTCTCTAGCAAGTACTAACATGCTCTAATAGTTTCCACTGTCCCTGACACCATGGCCATTTGGACCTCTCACCCCCCCCCAACCCCCCAAAAATGCCAAGCTGTAAAGCACAGCACAGAGCAAAGGCCCAACCCACTGTCACACAATGGGCCCAGCTGTTTGGCCTCCAGCCCTCAGAGCTGGGATTCCCGCCCAGGCCTCGGCATTTCCCTTCACACAGCACAGCTTTGTTCTGCAGGAGCCTTTTGGGAAGGGGGTGGTGGGTGGGGTGGGGTGGGATGGAGCGGACCAGATTTTAAAGAGCAGATGTTTAAAATAAGAACAGCTCCAGGCAGAATCGGAGAGTGTAGCCGCATTTGAGGAAATTATGATATGTTGGACAGAGTTTGATATGCAATAGATTGGGGGCGGCAACTAGCACCCATTGGGCCAAACCAGCTCCTTCCCAATGATCATCCCCAGAGGGACGTAAGTATGGATAAGCTGCACTGTTGTTGAGGAGACTAGGCAGTATTTGAGAGGTGGGGAAGTATAGTGAGCTGTGGCATGAGACTTTAATCCACCACCTCCCCTCCCTTTGGAATTACTTCCCATCAAAAATAGCTACTGACCAGCAAAATACCTATTTCTTTTAATGTGCTGTTCTACATGCCTGCCTTTGTGGGTAGATACTACCTCCCACTCAGCACCCAGAATAACTACCCATGCCTATGACAAGACTTGCATTCTGAAATTGCTCTCCAAGCAGGCAGAAGAGAGAGAGAAAAAAGAAGACACATTGTTCATGACCTTACAGCACTACTGAAACAATAAGGCTCACATGTACACCAAAGCATGGAGAACAGCAAAATGTGCAGTGGCAGAAGGAAGGAATAGCCCAGCTATTCCAGACACACACATTTCAGGACAGTCTTCCCCAACGTGGTGCCCTACAGATATTTGGGACTCTGGTGATCATCCAATCCAGCCAGTTAAACCAAAACACTCATCATCTCCAGCCAACATGACTAGTGATGGGAGTTGTAGTCCAAATGCACTCAGTTAGGGATGACTGGTTCAAAACATCTTTGTGCTTGAGGGAAACAGTCCAAATCCTTCCCTAGTAGTGAAAATATTACAGTACCTCAGTTGATAAAGGTTGCATCTCCACTGTAGAAATAATGCAGTTTGACACCACTTTCAGTGCTGCAGTTCCATCTTGTAGAATCATGGGATCTGTAGTTTTACAAAGTCATTAGCCTCCTCCACCAAAGAGTGCTGGTGCCTCACCAAAGTACAAATCCCAGGATTCTGTAGGATGGAGCCACAACAGTTAAAGTGGTTTCCGACTGCATTGTTTCTACAGTGGAGATGCACTTCTTCAAGTATCTGATAGTAAAATCCTTTTTACAAAAGTATTTTTTACATTCACCCAGCCTCCTTTTCCTCTTCATCCTCTTATCTGGCTGGAAATATTTTAGCAGCATTGGCACACTGAGAGGATGCAATTGTGGCCGGAGAAATTCTGACTTCTTGGTGTTGGGTGGCAGCAGTATGTCTACAGTAAACAGTGTGGTAAAGCTTGAGCTGGGAAAGAATGGGATTCTACTCTCCAGGGTAGCTGTGTATGCATGCCTACAGCAGAATCCTTCCAGAATCCCTTACTGAGCATGTAAGAACAGCAAAGTGGAGAGAGAAAGGCAAGCACAGAGAAGCCTTCTACACTGGCTACTCCCAGCGTGCTAAAAAAAATAATAAATGCATAGATCTGTAAGTCTGGGCACCAAAATGGAAATCATAAGAAAAGTGGAGGCTGGTGAAACAGAAAATCACCATGGATACATTTCAAAAGGAACATTCAAGTGGTCTCTAGAAGGTTCAAAAATGCTTTTGCTGACTTCTACAAGGCACGCTTGACCTGGTTGTTTCATTCACATGTGCATATTGTTTGTTCTGAACACAAAGTTTGCTGAAACACGTTGAACTGTTCTTTTCTTCTGTGGTGTAGGGAACACACCCCTATTCTTTTCTTACTATTGCTATCCCTGGAACCTAATTTTCTATTAAAGAAGTAATGCCCAGGAGCATATCTACTTTGTTGTCTGAGGTATACCTGTACATGAATTTATTCTACTGTTTAAATATACCTCCAAACCTGCTACCACTTCCTACCTGTTCTACACTAACCTGCTCCTCAAGACAGTGTTCTTCCCATCATAGGTCCAAAACCATGTAAATACACAAGAAAAAAAGATAACATCCAATTAAACATGTTAACTGGCTATGCCTAGGCTGTCATGCCCTTCTTCCAGAACTTGGAAATGGACTCTGACTCAGTGACTGAAGTAGTGAACATGTCAGAACCTGCTGAACCAGAGCAAGAGGATATTCCAGAGCCACAGGAGATTATCAGATGTGGAGGAATGCATGAAAAAACTGTGTTCTCAACTGCACCAGAAGATCACTAAGAGAACAGAAAGGGCGACATTACCAGATGCCCACATCCTTCAGCTATTCCCGGGTCATAGCACCGCCACGGACGAGGCTTCCCTTTTTCACTGATGGGGACAGCCCAATAAAAAGGGATGCCTTACTCATCCCACGCTATGCCCCCAGAATGCTAAAGGATGACGATGTCTGATAATGTTGCCCCTTCCTGTTCTTCTAGTGATCTTCTGATGCAGTTATTGCTGCATCTGATAATCTCCACAGCCCTTGGAGACAGACAATAGTGCAGTACCAGCTCTGGCAGAAGGTCTTGCCTCTTCAGATACAGAGGACAACTTACCTATACCCACCTTCTCAGCATGGAGACAACAAAAGGAGGGCTTGAGATGGTCTCAGCGTATTTATAGCAAGCAGCAACTAGCTACGCAGCAGCTGCATCGGATGCTGAGCTATAGATACGCAGCCCTGACCTCCAAGCATTGTCGGAGATTATCTGACCTATCTGGTAACCTGTTGTGTTCTTGTTTGCTGTGTTTGACCTGGACTGTGTTTGCTACTCTGAATTCTGTTTGCCTGACTTGGATTCTGCTGGACTACTCTGAATTCTGTTTGCTGGACTGACACTTTGTTATTTAGATTTTGCTTATGAACTCATATTTGCTTGCTAGTAAAGTAAGTGTCTAACTTCATGCTGTCTTGATTCCTTTGCCAGTAATTAGCTTGACTGTGCTGTGCCTCAGCTATCAGCTATGTAGTAATCAGCCTTTGGCTGGTTGCCTGGACAGTGTTTGGACATAGGCTTTGGAACTCTCTTTCTAGGCAGGCTAGAACAGTTTCTTCCTCACTGTCTTTCCATCAATAAGCAAAGACTTTTTTCATTCCTACAGGCTTTTGAAAACTGGAGGTTTTTAAAAGAAGGGCTTTTAAGAGGGTGCTATATGGGTTTAATTGTGAATCTTTGTTTGCGAAGAAAAGCCAGAGAAAGAGAGATGGGTTTAATTGTATTTTTTAATTTTTTAAATTGCTTTTTAATATTGTAATTATATGTTTTAAATTGTTCTTAATCTTAATAGTTTAACTTTAATGTTGGTCTTTGTTAATTTTTAAACTAAGTTGTAATTTTTTAAATGTATAATCCAGCTTGAGTCTCAGGGCCCTTTCACACTACAGAATTATAGCACCTAAGAATAAGAATTATTATTCCATTTTAATTGTCATGGTTCCATCCTATGGAATCCTGGGATTGGCAGTTTAGGGAAGGACAGTTAGAATCCTCAGCCAGAAAACTTCTTGAGTGCATCCTGAAACTACAAACCTCAGGATGCCATAGGGTGTTGCCATGGCAATTAAAGTGGCATCACAGCACTATGATTCTGTAGTGTGAATGGGCCTCCTGTTTGGAGAAAAGGCAGGGTATAAATAAAGACAGATTTTTATTGTGTTTTCTTGTGTCTTTACAAGTGTTGCCCTGAGAGTTTTGGCAATGGTATATTAATTCATTGAATCTAATTTTAATAAGTACAAATACTTATTAAAAATGCTGATGGCAAGTACTGTCTGAGAAGAGAAACTCCTCCTGCATGTGAGGAATAATCCTATGAGATTATGCTTGCCGGAATATGTGTACATGCAGACAAAAAGAAAGGGGGGGGGAAGCAGGCCTTTTAAGAACTATTTTCCTCATATGTACATTTATGGAGATTCAGTTGAATGATTAGAATCAAGATAACAATCGAAACAGGCACAATTCATTCTTAAATGGCATGACAACTCTACTAATGTGAATATTTCAGATTTGGCTTTGTGGGAACATTTGCATTTGAGATGCTTTTTGAAGGACATGGTCATTTTAATATGTTAATTTTAAAAATCCACTGAATTGTCCCTGGAAGATTAAATGGTAATGTTAATACTTAGCATAAGAAAAATCCCTTCCTCCTTGCTTCCAGCAACTGATCCCTGACAGCAGCCATTCCATCAGGCTTATACAAGGAAGAGAAGAAAAGCGGAGCCACCAGCAATTCTGGAAAGAAGCCACCTTTATTGAGCTTCTCCCTCCATCAGCTAATAATAATAATTTAGTTATTTATACCCCGCTCTTCAGCCACAAGGCTATCAGAGCGGCTTACAAATTGTTTTAAGCAATACCAATTTACACATCTACTCTGCAAGAAGCAGCTTCCAATGTGTGTTAGCTAATGTGTCCTAGAGCTGGGGCCCTTTCACACTCAGTTATAGCACTATGATTCCACTTTAACTGCCACAGGAACAGCCTATCGAATCCTGGGATTTGCAGTTTACCAGGGGGGTTAGTTAGAATTCTGAGCTAGAGAGAGCTATCGCACCTCTTCAGACTACAAAGCCCAGTATACCATAGGATGCAGTCATGGCAACTGAAGTGGAATAGCTTGTTTAACTTAAGCCGTCTGAGGGCTCGCACTAAGACTCTAAACTATCTAGTCCGTGAGCTGCTCTTCGCTGATGATGCTGCCCTTGTTGCCCACACAGAAGCAGCTCTGCAGCGCCTAACATCCTGCTTTGCAACAGCAGCAGAGCTGTTTGGGCTGGAAGTCAACCTGAAAAAAATGGAAGTTCTTTACCAGCCTGCACCACAGAACGAACACCATCATCCCCACATTACCGTTGGCAAATCTGTGCTCAAGTCCATTCAGCAGTTCACCTACCTGGGAAGCATCATTTCCTCAGATGCCAGGATTGACAAAGATATCCATCACAGATGAGCAAAGGCATATAGCGCATTTGGAAGACTTCACAAAAGAGTCTGGAGTAATAAACACCTGAGGCGAAGCACAAAAATCAATGTGTATAGAGCCATTGTACTGTCTATTCTCCTTTATGGATCTGAAAGTTGGGTCACCTATTGCCACCACTTACGACTCCTTGAACACTTTCCATCAGTGCTGTCTACGCACAATCCTAAATATACACTGGACTGACTATGTGACGAATGTTGCTGTCCTTGAGCAAGCAGGGATCACCGGCATTGAGGCCATGATATTGAGAACACAGCAGCGCTGGGCAGGGCACATTTCTAGGATGGAGGACCATCGCCTCCCAAAAATAGTACTCTACGGTGAACTCACCACAGGTCAGCGTAAGAGGGGTGCTACAAAAAAGCAATACAAGGACTCCCTGAAACAACATCTCAGGCTCAGCCAAATTGATCACCAACAATGGTCCGCCCTAGCCTCACATTGGGAGGCATGGAGACGCACTATCCACAATGCTGCAACCTTATTTGAGAACTCACACCGAACAAGTCTTGAAGAGAAACGACAATGCAGAAAGAATCACAACCCAGAAACATCACCCAAGGAGACCTTCTGCTGTGCTTTCTGCAACCGGACTTGTTTATCTCGGATTGGCCTTTTTAGTCATCAGTGCGCTTGCAAAAAGCGTGGGATGAATCCTTCCTGAATCTTCGTTGCGAAGAAAAGCCAGAGAGAGACAGGCCAATTAACAGCTGCATAGTGTGAAAGGACCCATGGTCAGAAATGGATCGACAGATGGATTGTCTGTCTGTCTATTATTTAATTTTATTTGTTTATTTATTAATTTATGGAGTTTAGGTATTGCTTATCAGCTCCTCAGGGATCCTGAGACAATGTACAACAGATAAAAACATTTAACATATTACATATATAGGTAAAAACATAACAGAACTAGTAACACTCCCTGATTTCCTGCCTTTCCTCCAACGATGCATGTAGTTTTTCCCCCTCCTCACTTTATTCTCATAACAACGACCCTACAGGGTAGGTTAGTGCGAAACAGAGTGACTGACCCAAGGATCAATGAGTTTCATGGTGGTATTGGCACTGGAACCTGGAACTTGCAAGTTCCAGTTCAATAATCTAACCTGGTGGTGGGCAATTGGTGGTCCTTCAGCTATTGTTAGGCTGCAGTTCTCCTGAACCCTCACCAACATGGATACTGATGAGGGATCACGGGAGTTGTAGTCCATCAACATCTGGTGGGCCACACACTCTTTAGCTTTGGACAGAACATGGGAGGGAATTGCATGTCCCTCCAATTCTGATTGAGCTTCAGGTCCCAGCATTTCTCACCATTGGCTGTGCTAGTTAGGTTTGCTGGGAATTGCAGTTCAACAACACCAGCACATAATTCTCTCCAGATGTTGTTGGACTGATTTTTTTTCAGCTCTAGTTAAGATAGTCAATGGTGAGGAATGTTGGGAGTTGTCGTCCGACAACATTTGGAGGGCCATGCCTTCCCTAACCTCACTGCACTACACCATACTGGCACTCTGGAAGCCATTTTAACTGACAGGCCGGGTAAAATTCCTTCACGAAATAAGTCAGCATTAACCATCTTTCTAACAGAAATCACTTATAAAGATGTCATGGAAAAAGTGTTTCTAGTAGGAACTTTATGCACCTCTAGATGTTGTTATACTGCAATTCCCAGCATCCCTTGCCATTTGCTAGACTGACTATGGCTGATGGGAGCTGCAGTCCCAACAACATAAGGGCCACACTTTGCCCATGTCACTGCTAGAATGATGTGTAAGTGCTAAGGTTGGATCCTAATTTAGTGATATAGGTCTACCCCTGTATCTATGGGAAATACATTCCAAGAATCCACCCCCCATGGATACCTGAAACCATGGATAATAGGGAACCCTAGTATTTTCAATGAGATGAACACCCGCAGTTGACCATAGAATCCTATTGGAGGAGCTAGAAATGCCTAGAGAGAACATTTTTTTCAGATGTGGATAAGTGAAACCATGGATATGGGTGTTGACCTGCATTTAGAGGGAACTCAGTGAAACAAATCGGACTTAAATTAGTTGAGACTAACTTACCCAATAAATTTAAATGGGTCTACTGTAAGTATAATGATTAGCTATGAAATCATTATGAAGGCAGCACTTTATATGCACCTTATACAGTGTCTCCTCCCACAAGCTGGTAATCAGGAATGAAATACCCATCCTGAAGCTGCCAACTTTGGAACTTTAGGAAAAACAACCTGTGCCAGAGAACCTGGCTGTAAAAAATAAACCACCACAGCAACTTGGCTATTTGATCATGCCTTCTTTTTGTGATGGGCGGAGAGATGACTCTTGTCATGAATTCTGTGCAAACAAATCACTTTTCCATTGATTCGCCTCCTGAACCTTTAACTACTTCCTGACACACAGATATTCTGCCAGTTAAGCTTTTCTTACACATTCATCTTCATGTGAGTTAAAACAGCATATATCAGATTTATCTGTCCTAAGCTGCCATCCAAGTCCAACTAATTAAAAGAGGGCAAACGTCAAAACAACCCCAGTAAATGGAATCCCATCCCATCACAGAAGAAAGGCCACATTTGGAGATCCATCCCCATCTCCTTTGGATGCTTTTTGTACTGTATTCTATTGCTGGAAATACATTGCCCCCTTCAGGTCACATCGTAAATCACCTGATAAACATGAGTGAATATTGCCACCCACCTTTTTTTTTGGTACAAATCAAAAGGCAGCACAATTTTTTAGTACAAGTAATGAAGACATGAGTTAAAATTGTATCTCATTCAATCAGCTTTAGGCTTTCTGCATTAATAGAGATATTTGATCAGCTCTCTGACTGTACTTCTGAATATAGCTGATGCAAAAGTGTTATTATGATGTCTTTTGACTGGTTCAATAAATAGTATTGATTGATAAGAATATACAAAAATGATGATGTATGAACACGGGATAATACCTATTGATTTCAGAAAAAGTTAATTTTTGGGTGGGGACAAGAATCCTTGAGCCAGCTTGGCCAGTGACTATGCTATCTGGGGGATTCTGGGAATTGTAATTCAAAAGAAGGGGCAGAGCCAGTCTCGCTATTAAGCAGATTGAGCCCTCCAACACAAGTTGCAGATGCCAGAGACAGAGCTTGGCAAAGTTACTTGTTTGGACTACAATTCCCTGAATCCCTGAGTTCCCTGAATCATGCTGGCTGGAGGATTCTGGAAACTGTAGTCCAAAAGGTAACATTCACAAGCTCTGATTGAATGTCTATCTTGCAGCAGTAAGAAGCATGGAGACTTTGTTGAGTGATGCATGGTGGAGGCAGTTCTGTCCTGGAGCCATATTAATCTTCTTTTCCAAAGCCAGTTTATTTTCCCAGCCTGTCACTATAATTGCAGTTAAGATGATGTCTGCAGGCTTCATGCAGAGGTTAAAATACTCACAGACTAATAAACTCAATAGATATTTTCCCCCTCCAGTGAATTTGAGCATGTGTCAAAGGAAATGCATGCTCACATCTGATGTGAAAATCTGAAAAGCTTTACAGTACTCTTGGATATATGCTGGTTAACAGACTGGATATTCTAAGCCTGATGTGATGTGCACAAGTCACACTCAAGGTCACTTAACACATGCTAATTACTACTTTAATACAGTCAAATGTCTAAGTGTACTTATCAACAGGGTGGCTAAAGAATGTTCTTTTTCCAGAAAGCTCATCTCTGCCCTCCCCACAGAGAAAAGAATTCATCATGTTTATGCAGTGACATAGGCTGCATCTGCACTGCAGAAATAATCCAGTTTGACACTGCTTTAACTGCCTTGGCTCAATTCTATGGCATTTTTGGATCTATAGTTTTGTGAGATATTTAGCCTTCTTTGTCAGAGAGATCTGGTGCCACAACAAACTACAAATCCCAGGATTCTGTAGTATTGAGTCATGGCAGTTAAAGCAGTGTCAAACTGGATTATTTCTACAGTGCAGATACAGCCATAGTGGTAAATATGGAAGAGAAACTATTTATCATGACAGCCTCCTGTGTCATGCTCCTAAGGAGAATCCAAAAATGCAGGTGGCTGTGTTGAACCATATCAACAAACCAAATCTAGCACTTTTAATCTCTACTAGGAGCAGGTGTTTTATAAAGCTAATCGACTTTAATTGTCCATTCAAAACAAAGGCATGGCAAAATCCTCTGCATTGCCAACAGGATAGCTCAAGACAATATGTTTTCCTGGAATCCACTCTTGCCCACCCACCTCTAACTAAGCAACTGTAAGAGTTGCAACTATGCTTAGATGGAATGAGAAGCCTGTGGTGGGGGGCAGATAACATCACTGTCTTTGCTGATTAAAACATCCTGGAAGCAACCCTCAAGTCATGGTTCCACTATATCACTGCTTAGGGGTGGAAAGATACAGTACTTCATGGCTGTGAATAGGAACTGAGAGACAACTGTTTACTCTAGATCAATTAATTCACAGTATGAGAAGCAGATATAAAGCTTGAAAAGCACAGGATACAATTCTACTGCTGAAGTGAAGGATTTGGTTTGTTTACACAGGTGAAAAAAATCCTGCTTCAAATCACATTTTCCAGGTCCACACACATCTTGTTAACTCCACACACATCTTGTTAAAGCAAAGTGACATTGCCAGCCACACATTTCTCCCCAGTGATCTCACTTCAGTGTAAAAGGGCAGTCCTGCTATGATCACGTATCCTATACTTTGCATTGATTTAAATCATTTAATGCAAAGTCCTATACTTCACATTAAAAGTGGCTGCTCCATTTTTTTCTTCCCATCATGCATGTGAATATGCAAATAGGCAGAAGTGCGCTAATGATGATGTACAAGTATCCGCAAAAATGCACCTTCAAAAACATAATAGCAATTGCACGCCAATAAAACATAACTACAAACAAAGGATGTAGCCATTTCTGCTGGGAATGATCATGTGAACACCGGAGAATAGAACAGAGGAGCTATGATATGGATAGATTGCCAATCAGTGTTGAAAATTCTCTGTGTTATATTGTTTTTCTGTGTTACACCTGATGCTCATTAAAAATAATGTGATACCACACATGTGAAGGACTGCCATAAAGTCTACACATAAAAGATGACATTTCTTCTATTTTACACTTTTAAAATAATCCTTTGAATCTGTCACCAGTTATTAGGTGACTTTTGTCATTTCAAGGGCTGCTACTTTTACTTTTCGTCATTTATTTGTGTGTGACTTCTAGAAGTCACACACACACACACACACACACACACAGCTTCTTCAGCTATGTAACCCATAAAAATACAAACAGGAGCATGTCAGAAGTTCTGTCCTTGGTGAATTTCTATGACTTCTGCCACTGATAAAGCAGTGGGGAGGAATGTGTGTCCCTCCGGATGCTGCTGGATATCTCACCATGGGCTATTCAGTCAAGGGTGGCTGGAGTTGCAATCCAATGTTACCCTAAATGCTCGGGGGTCTTAAGGACACTCAAAATATCAACATTAATTTGGGGAATTAATGTACTCAGCTTGGCTGAGGGAGCAACAGATAGCAGAATATTTTGACCTATGTTCACCGGTACTAAGGAGGAGATGTTAAGTCAGATAGTACAATAAATGATCTTTATTTGAGGAAACAATATCAACAACATTCACACATGCATTCAGGCTTCAGGCATTCATGCAAGGCTAGCAAATAAAGTAGGAAATATTGGGATAGAGGAATAGAGAAGGGAGTTGTTTGTGCAAGACATGACACCTGTCCTGTAGAGCAGAAATTTCTGCATCAATGAAGTCTCAGAGTGAGCTCAGAGGGTCAGTCAGCAAATGGGTGGCATGGATGTAGGAGAAGGAGCTGAAGATAATTTGGTGTCATTTTGGAGGGGTTTGTATAGTCAATAACTGCCTCCAGGGTATGGAATCTAAGAGTAGGAGACAATGCTCCTCGGAGTTGCTCAGGGTGTGACAAAGGACTTTATCAGACCATCCAAATAAGGCATCATAATGATGCCACATAAATGCGAAAGGACGTGCATACCAGAAGACATCGCCCTTTCGTGTTTATGTCTTCTTCAAAACCCATCCTATTTTATTGATGGCTCAAGCCATCAATAGATCTCCCCTAGTGTTTTTGTGCCGGCATTGCTGGCGCTTGAAATCTGTGCGCCATTGTACTCATGTGAATGCAGCATCAATGGCCTGTCTGGTGAGAACATTTCCTGGTGAGATCATGACATCGAGGAAGGTGACACACTTTTTATGACCCTCCCCAGTTTACTTGTACAATTTTCAGTGGTATGTTTTGTGTGTGTGTGTGTGCGCGTGCTTTTAAAAACTTTTGGAGTGTTCTTTTTGTTTTTATTTTTGAATTTCCCACTCTATGTATTCTTGTGAAAATACGCGGGATTTTAATAGAGGAAGTGAACGGAGCTCTGTTCACTCCTCATTCATTGCCAGGGAAGCTTTTAGCACAGATGCAAGGTAAGTGTGGCATGGGGAGTTCTTTTTCTGGCATAAAAATGGCAACGTTATGCCAGCAAAAGAACAGGGTTTAGGGGGGTGGTGTGATAAAGTCCAAAGGCACTCTGGATATGTTAATGGCATCTTGATGTGTGGATACTTTGAGATTGAAAGGAGGAAGCAACATCTTTTGTTTGGGAGAGGGTGAAGGAATGAGGATAGTTTACAGGTTTGAGTTTCCCAGCCTTAGCTGATAGGATTAGCCAAGTGTTTGGACCTTTGGTTGCCTTGCAAATTAACATTTCTTTTGAATTTGGGTGGCCCCTCCTTAAGTACATACCTGACTGAGTCTGAATGCTAGTCTTTGCAATTTGTTGGAATTTTCTAACTTTAATGGTCACATTGTGTGGAAGGCCACATTTGAACTAATTATTAAATATTGCCAATTTATAACAGATATGGAGTTGAGGGTGTCAAGGTAGGTAAACACCAAGAGCATTTCGAGGACCACAAATTGTCCACAAAGACTACAGGTCTACCTCAGTTAACAAAGAAGATGTGTTCCTTCTTAAATAGAAACTTTGGTACCAGATTCATAAACAACATGGAAGGAATAGAGAGAAGAGCAGTTTAATATGTTCCAGCAGCTGTTTTATTCAAAACTAACAATATGCATATGCAAAATGTCAGGTAAAGCCTTACATAAGTACACAAAAATGTTCTAAACTTTCTAGAGACCACTTGAAAGTGTCTTCCAAAATGCATCCAGGAATGATACCCCCCACCCTTTCACCAGACTCTAGTTTCCTTATGAGTTCCATTTTAGTGGCCAGACTTATAGATCTATGCTTTTTAAACATGCCAGGTATAACTGGTGTGGCAGGCTTATCTGTTCCCGCCTTTCCTTTCCATTTTGCTGTTCACACATGCTCACTAAGGGATTTTGGAGGCACCTGCTGTTTACCTTTACTATTGTAGGGAGACATGTGAAGCTACAGTAGGATAGGCTAGAGAAGAATCCCATTCTTTCCCAGCTCAAGGTTTCATAGAATCATACAGCTGGAAGAGTCCATGAGGGCCATCCAGTCCAACCCCCTCCCCTGCACTTCCCCGCAGGGGGGGAGTCACAATTCCCGCTGCAGAGAAAGACATGATGGGTTATTAAACTGTTATCGAGAGCCAGCATGGCATAGTGCTTTGAGTATTGGATTAGGACACTGGGAGACCAGGGTTCGAATCCCTGCTTGGCTGAGGAAACTCACTGGTTGGCCTTGAGCAAATCACACTCTCTCAACTTCCAAGGGAGGCAATGACAAACCCCGCTGAACAAATTCTGCCAAGAAAACCCTGTGTTAGGGCTGTCATAATTCAGAAATGACTTGAAGGCACACAACAACAAATTCACATACTACTTTGAACGTGTGAAGGGAGTAGATGAAGTGGGGCTCTGGGTCTGTTGTGGGCCTACCAATATTCCAGTAGGTTCAGACCAGTGATCATGTTGTTTGGGAGATTCGGGCCATTGTATGAGTCCAAAGAATTACTGTTTCCAAGGTCTGTACAGGAAGTAAGCTACTAAAGTCTGATGTCTAGGAATCCTAGTTCAAGATGGTTCAGCAAGAATTCTTCACAGAGAGTAATATTTTCTTGTAGTAATGTTGTTTTCCATTCAGGAAACTTGTTTTCTGTGCAGAAACCTTATTTTCTGCACTTACACACAAAAATGCCATTTTCTCTGCAAAAAGTGTGCTTTTTCACAGAGAATATGTCTTGAGCTGTGAATATTCTTGCCCATCTGAGATTCTCCATGTCAGGGTTTCTTAATATCTGGGAAAAATATTTTTATATTTGATTTGAATATTTTCAAATATTCTTTCCATCCCTATGATACTGAGGGATGCTACCAGACTCCTGGATTTAAAACCAATGTGGTGTAGTGTTTGAGTGTTGGACTAAAACCCTGCAACTCACACTCTTTGAATGCACACCTACCTTTCACATATGATTCCTGTGAGTGAAAACGTCAGGAATCTGTAGAGATCTGGACACTAAGTTGCCATTTGTAGGTGTGGAAAGAATGTGTTTGGGTTTTTTTAAATTCAAACATGATTTTTAAAAGCTTATCTTGTTTTGGAGAACCCTGAGAAGAACTGTGAACTGATAAGAATTTTTTTCAGTTCAGAAACTTATCCTGTGCAAAATTTTAATGTAGTAATTTTGTACAGAAAATAGCATTTTCTACATTCAGATGACACAATAGGAGGTACCCCTTCTTGTAAGCAGCCCCTGGACCTCAGGGTTGCCAGAGTGAAAACTGGAGAGGGCTCCTGGACCTTTCATGGTTGTGTAGAAGGGGGATTTCAGCAACTCTTGCTTGCTATCTGGTTATGAGACAAACAACACCCGCAGAAATCCTCTTACATTAAAGGGACATGAGTCCTCTCCAGTTTTTCATCTGGCAACCGCTGGAGGGGAGGTTAGTGTGAATTGGCCTCTGCTTTCTGCGGGTCTGAAAGGAAGACGCGTGAACCTATGGTGCTCCGCCCAGCCTTCTCCAGGAATTGGGAAGCCTGTGTAGAAGGGGGATTTCACCAAGTCTTGCTTGTTATCTGGTTATGCAGTGTTTCCCAAACTTTGGTCCTCCAGATGTTTCGGACTTCATCTCCCAGAATTCCTGACTGTTGGCCAGGTCAGCTAGGGCTCCTGGGAGAGAGAGTCCAAAACACCTGGAGGACCAAAGGTCGGGAATCGCTGCATTAAAGAGAGATGAGCCCTTCTCCAGTTTTCAGTCTGGCAACCGCTCGGGAGGTGGTCGTGTGAACTGGCGCTCGGCTTTCAGCGGGGCTGAAAGAAGACACGTGAACACATTTTGATGTGCCCACGCCTTCTCCAGGAATTGGGAACTCGCGTTAGACCGATCCAAAGGGTGCCTCGTCACACACACACTATATATATATATGCAGATATGGAGGCAGGCTAGGAGGAGGAGGGAGGGTTTTGGGGACGGTGCCAGCGCAAACAAGCGTGGAAGAACAACTTCCAAGTCCTATTTTAATGACCCGATCAATCAAGCAGTGGGAGGGGGATCGGCACAGTTTTTGCAAAAATAATCTCACGAGGAGGCCAACCTTCCTGACAAACTCGCACGCTGGACACGTGTCAGCACCGCGGGGACACCCCCACGCACGTCTGCACGGCTGGACACGCGACCCTTCGGCCCTCCCTGCCCCTCTGATCTCACAGGGAGCCGCCCAACCCCAGCCTTGCTCCGCTCCCCCTCTCCCTCCGCTGCCTCCGCCTCCCACGCCCACTCGTGTTCGCGGAGGGGTGGGTGGCTCAGGCGCTGGGAAGGCAAAGTCCAGCCACGGGGTAGTGGGGGCGTCCCACGGAGAAGTGACCTCCCGGATCCGCGTGGCAAAGCGAGGACAAACCAGGCGGCGCGGGGAAGGGGAGGAAAACACTCTCGCGGGTGAAATCGGTTCCCGTTCCGTTCCTTGGGCGGCTTCGGAAAGGACTGGGCAAGTAAGGGCGAGGAGACCGGGGGAGCTGCGGGAGGGATTTCC
Organism: Gambelia wislizenii; assembly: GCA_030847615.1. Classification (NCBI taxonomy): domain Eukaryota; kingdom Metazoa; phylum Chordata; class Lepidosauria; order Squamata; family Crotaphytidae; genus Gambelia; species Gambelia wislizenii. The sequence continues at coordinate 26,766,030 of JAUMIR010000010.1, read as the reverse complement.
AGGGCGCTGAAGTCCCGATTTAAGGCTCAAACTTCACCAAACTTCCAAGAAGCTTAAGACAGCCCACCCTCCTTTTGCTAAAGTAACGGGTTTTTTCCCCCACTCGCCGTTATACAAATAAACCACGTTGCCCCAACGTTGCCTCTTTCCTCCGCCGCCCTTGTTTTTGCAGAGTTAAGGCTCGCTGGAAAGAGAAAAAGAAAAGCAACAGTAGCAGAATCGGAGACTATTTTTGCACTGATAAGCGGTGCAGAAATATAACAACAACAACAACAACAACAACAACAACATAGTTATTTATTACCTGCCTCTCCCTTCAGGGTCGAGGTGGGGTACAACATCACAATATACAGTACAATTAAGTCAGATGGGGAAGGGGTTTTTTGCCAGTGGGGGGGTCGTGTTGTACCTTCCAGAGTTTCACATGGGGCTGAGACTCTGCATTAAATCAAAAAGTATTTCCCAAGATCTCCTCCCCACCACCACTGACTACTGAAAGTGGGACAAACCCTCTGGTGTAGGGGGTCTGGGAAAGAGTTGTGGGTCCCCTTTGGAACTGGAGAGTCTGTGGAGGAGGTGGGCCCCCTGGGAAGGTCACTGGGGTGATCTCCAGATCTGGTAGGAGAGATCTGATCTTTTGGGAGTCCTCTGAAGGGTTGCCTTGATTTTCTTGGCCAAAGCTTTGTTTCTGTAACAGCTAGCTGTTTGACAGAGTCAACAGGTGAAGCCTTTACCCATCACCTTACTGCCTGGGAAGGCTTCTCCTGTTGAATGTTTGCCTGACACACAGTTGCGGGGGTAGACATAGAGGTTGTCTAAACAGTGAAAATCACCCTGGGAATCCTATCTGTCTAAATGGGATCCCGCATCAATCCACAGTATTCGGAAGGAGAGGGGGCCCAAAACGGCAAAAACAATGTAGTTTTTGAAAAACAGTGAGGGGGGGGTTACACATTCCTACTCTTTGGGACAAGCAATTCACTTTGAATCGCTTCCCCATATGATAGGAGGCACAAAGCTGACTGGGCAGGCAAGTGCATGGGGTGGGGAGGGCTTGCTAACAGGCACCCGCTGCCGCCATGTTGGATTTTTGCCTTAGCGAGCAATCACTAAGGTGATAAACGGGGTGGTGGGTTTTTGTTTTGTTTTGTTTTGCTATCCTTTTAATGTGAAAAATTGCTTTATTGCTCCAGTGCACCTTAGACAACTTTGGCAGCAGCAAAGAACTAATGTGAGTAAATCACTCGCGGCCGTCATCTAGCATGCAAAGCTTCTGGAGACTTCTGGGGCCAAAACCACCATTAAGATATGTTGCTGCTGCTGCAAAATGCCATTACTACGAGGTTGCAAAAAGCAGCAACATTGTTTTTCCCTCGTATAGATAGATGGGCCCTATAGATGTCAAATGTGGGAGGTAGTGGTTTGTCTTGTTAGATGAGAAAAATCTCAGAGCAGCCTTCTTCAACCAATTCCCTTTGGGTGGGCTGGGCAACAACTCCTACCCTCCCTAGTACTGGGGATGATGGGTGTTGAAATCAGCTTGCCTGAACAGCACCAGGTTGGAGAAGGATCTCCTAGGGGACACTGGTTAATGTGGGAGGCTTGTGTGTGAGTATGGAAAGTGAATGAAACACCTTTGTTGACTTGAACTGCTTGCTTGGATTAAGAGAAGGCCAGCCCACCTTTTCTCCTGCAGTATTAGCAACGTTCCCAGGAGAGGAATTCTGAACGGAGGCCACTTGTAGGAAACACTATGTCTTTCCCACATGCCATATAATTTGAAAATGAAATCAGTGCATAATTAGTGGGAGGCTTTTGCCGTCACAAGATGTGGTGGACCATGTGGCTGGTTTAAATGGCTTGCAAGCTTGTGAAGGGTACAACTTATCCAAGGTTATTAGCAGAATTTCAGAGTACAGTTGTCCCTCCATATCCACGGAATTGGTATACATGGATTTAAGTATTCATGGCTTGAAAATATTCTTAAAAAATAATAATCCAAAAAGCAAACCTTGATTTTGCCATCTTATATAAGGGACACCATTTTGCTATGCCATTGCATATAATGGGACTTGAGTATTCACATATTTTGGTATTCACGGGCCAGGGTGGGGTGAATCCTGGAACCAAACCCCAGCAAATATGAAGGGATGACTGTATTTCTTTTTGGAGCACAACTCCGAGAATCCACCCAACCAACATGGCCACTGATCATACTGTCTGGGAGAGTTCTGAAAGCTGTGGTCCGAAAAGGTAGCTTTCCCAAGCTCTGTCTACTAGTTGTCTTGGTTATATGCCACCTCCAAGTAAAGGATGCCTCAAAATTCCTGTTGTTTGATGCAATATTGAGAGAAGCTATTAGTCTTCATGTCTTGCTTGTTGGCTACTCAGAGGCCCTTGTGGGAAAGAGAATACACTATTGGCCTAGAGATGAACTTCTGGTCTGATCCTGCAGGCCTGCTCTCGTATGTTGTCGTATGTTCTTTGAAACCCTATGATTTTCCCGTGTCTTAGGAATTCCTCCATGTGAAAGCCAGTAATACCGGAAAAACATTCCCAGAAGACACTTTGCCCTCCATGACCAGTTGCCTCTTAAAATAGGCAGCTTCATGGGAATGCTGGAGGCAAAGCATTGCTGTATGCTGCATGCTCAGTCCAGAGGGGGGCACTAATGAGCCCAGCAAGCATGGCCAGTTCTGTGCAAGAATTATGTATTTTCCCTGGGTATGCTTCTTAAAATCATCTGTATCATGCAAGAGCTCCATGTCATGATACTGCTTTGGGGATTCTTCAGCAAATTGCTGTCAGAAACTTTGAGAATTTCCTGAAGTTTGAAAAACAGTGTCTTCTGTGATTTAGATCTAGATGTACCGGTTGGCTTGGAATAAGCTGCTATCTTCCTTCCTCAGTTTCTCTATCTGTAAAAGGGGGATAATAGCAAAATGAATAGCAAAATGAATAGATAATAGTACAGGCAAGCCTTTATTTATGTTGGGATTGTGTTCCTCTACTTGCAGTGTAAATTGAGACTGATGTAAATGGGCGAAGTCAGTTCCATGGGGGAATCATTCGAGACCAGGGAAATGCATTCCTATAGAGCAGAAGTAGCCACACACAATGATTTTATTTAACTACCACCAGTTTTAAAGAGGTTTAAAGCATAAAACACCCGAGCATGCCTTTTTCAGTCTAGATGAACCTCTCCCTTCCAGACCATAACACTCCAGTCATTCGCCCCCATCTAAGCAAGCAACCCCTTCCAGTCACACCAAAACTCCATGATTTCAGTTTCTTTCTCCTGCTCCTCTTCCCTTCTAAGCAGGTAAAGGAAAACCCTTCCTCCATATGTTGGCAAGATTCCAGTTTCTTCCTAACCCTTACACTCTCCTTTCTAAGCAGACAAAGTAAACTCCTTCCTTACAGCAACACTTAGACTGCAATAGCTTACTCACCCAGTGCTTTGCGGGTGATAACTTTATTTATTTATTTATTTATTTTTGGAGACATGTTGTAAATCTGAAGTGGTGTAAATTGGGGCAACGTAAATTGAGACTCACCTGTAGATCCATCTTTTGTCTTCAGCTAGCTTGTTTTGCCAAAGCCAAGCAATCTACTAGCTTAATATTTTCTCCAGAATGGAATAAATAAATAGCCATGCCAAAATTAGTATTTTCACGAGGGTGACAGATAAAACCAACATGTGTGTCAGGGTATGTGATTGGTTATATACTTCTTCCCAGGGCTCTGTAAACTGGCTCTTTCTTGTACATTCCTTGTACAGTACATTGTACATTGGTGATATTTTCCTCACAAGAAAGACTGTTTTCCTCCCAAAGAAGTCATCTTTTCAGTCTAAGCTGTTCTGTTGCTAATTATGTTTGTAGCTCTTCTGGTGTACACAGTGTTCCATAGTCTTTATCCTTGCAACAACTGCGAGTTAAAAAAACTATTGACCCCAGACTGAGTTTAGAAAAAGCTGTTCCCCCAAGGCTGCTTAGTGGATCTGTGATGGAGGTAAGATTTGAAAGCAGGTCTCATGGTTAGAATGCAGCTTTCCTACCCGCTGAACTGCATGAATTGTTGCATTGTGTATTTGCTCTTCCAGACCATGCTTTGTTTAATTTACTCTATAAAAAGTCAACAGACGTATAGTAAGATGCCACTTGATTGTGGGTAGCTAGCAAATTTTGCTCCAGATGACTATGCAAGTCATGCTTGGAGAGTTACATGCAGAGTCATTGTTCCACGTTTTGTAGGAATCAGCCTAGTGTTGAATAGCACTGTGTTTTACACTCAGGGAAAATTACTTCTGCTCCGCACCCCTCAAAGATTAAACTAGTCTTGGGAACTGTTTTGTTCCTAGAGTTCCACATTGCCCCATGTACAAAGTATCTCTGAGCATGTCCATCCATATCACTACTGAATAAGATGTATCAAACTGAAATGGGTTTTGGTAAACCCCATGTGTGTACTCATTAATGTGTGAAGTCATGTTTGGTGTTTATTGCAGGAAACACCAGTGTGCCCAAAACAGTTAATTAGGCATTTTCTAGGAAATATAGTCTCTCTGTGCCCAAGTAAAGCTTGTCAAATAGCTGAAGAGTGCAAGGGACAGACAGAGTGCTGATACTACCCCCTTTCTTCAAATTGTACAAAGTGGCATAGTTTTCATTGGCATTAACACATGCCACTGCTAGTAATATTCTGTTGCTTAAATGTAATTGTTCGTTCTAAATAGGTGCTTTTATTTTGCTATACACTCAGGGATCTGAAGATTGGGAATGAGAGTCAGTATGGTGTGGACTTGAATTAATTCAGGCCAAGCTCTTCCCAGGAGGTTGTCTAAATGGCAAAAATACTCATAGAATCACAGAGTTAGAAGAGACCACAAGGTCCATCCAGTCCAGCCCGCTGCTATGCAGGAATGCACAATCAAATCATTCCCAACAGATGGCCATCCAGCCTCTGTTTAAAAACCTCCAAAGAAGGAGACTCCACCACACATTCCTCATAGAATTTGAGGAGAATAGAATTTTTCTTAATAGGATCCCATATCAATCCACTGGGTGTGGCTATACAATCATAAAAAAGTCCATATGGGGGGCAAAAAATACGAACAGCCTGTCGTTCATATGCATACGAACCGGCTATACGATTTTTAACCCTCCTAAACTCCTTATGACTCCCTCTTCCCGAAGCTGGCTGGAGCGAGCAAGCCAGGCGGCAGTTTTAAATCTCCCGCCGCTTTTTTTTTAAAGGTTCCTGGTTTGCGGATAATTGGTTTTCCGTATTTACAATATAAAATAAAAATAAATAAACATATAAATTCACGGACTTACCGGACGCTCGCTAGCCAGGAAACCAACATGGCGGCCGCTCCCAATTCCCCTCCATGCTAGCCCCTCTCCCTCTACTTGGCCAGCCAGTCAGATTACCCTGCCTGTTTGTATGTGTGCGAACGGACCGTACAGACCCATCAGCCATCCAAACGGCGTACAGATTTCTCTTCGCGATCCGCTTTCCCTCCCGAACACCGCGTGTGCGTATTTCAGGGTGGAAAACCGGGGGCCCCCTCTTTTGCATTCGTGTGCATTCGAACGGCCATTTGTACTGAAGCGCGAACTTCTGCACGCTGTACGTATTATTTAAATCGTGTAGACGGGGCTACTGTATTCGGAAGGAGGGGGGGCATATAGTCCATATACTCCATGGGAAAAGCCTTTGTGGCTTTCTTCATATTTTTAAAATAATGGGTGAGAATGCACACTATCGCCCATTAGGACAACCAATTCGCATTGCTGCACGTTCTCAGAGTGGACAGACGATTAGTTGGATGTGTGCAGGGGGCGGAGCTTGCTAAAAAGGCAAACGCCTGAAACCACCATGTTGGATTTTCACAATAGCAATCATGCACTATGGTGAGAAAATGGCTTTCTTTTTGTTTGCTTCTTTATTAAAGTGGAAGATCACACCTTGGATTTAGTTTTAAAAACCCCAACTGTTTGGTGGCAGCAACTCGAAGTAAATAAAAATGTGAGCAATTCACTCGCGCCCACCATCTTGATTCATAGGCATGTCTGTTGGAACAGTGAAAGCGGATAGCTTTTTTTAAAAAAAACATTAAGACAAATGGAAGCTGCTGTGAGTTGGCATTACTGTGCACCAATCTGCATTTTATTGCTTCGTATAGACAAGCCCTAAGCCCTGGTGGCGCAGTGGTTAAATGCCAGTACTGCAAGCCACCACGTCGCAAGTTCGATTCCAGCCGGCTCCAAGGTTCACTCAGCCTTCCATCCTTTCGTAGGTCGGTAAAATGAGTACCCAGCTTGTGGGGGCAGTTAGCTAACACACATTGGATGCTGTTTAATGCAGTTAGATGTGTAAATAGCTATTGCTTAAAACAATTTGTAAGCCGCTCTGATAGCCATGTGGCTGAAGAGCGGGGTATAAATAAATAAATAAAAATAATTTTTAAAAAGCCACAAAACTCATTTGAGCTAGTTACTTTCTGTCATCCTGACCGACCTCACAGGGGCACTGTGAGTATAAAGCAGGGAGGAGGGGACTTGTGGGTTGAACTGATTGAAAGAAACAAGGAATGAAGTGATAAATAAGTAAACATAAGTCAATGTTAACTGCTGTTTTCCGTCCCCATAGCGTGTTCTCCAGTCTCTGAATTTTTCAAATGGCCTGTGGGAGTGAGCGAAAGCTATAGTGTCCTTTAACTGGTTGTGCAAATACTTTGTGGCTGTGTGCCTTCTTTGGGAGTGCTCTGTACTGGCTTGAACCCCGGCAGAGCTGCAGGGTTGGATGCCACTAGGGATGAGCATGGGGGATATTTATAACTCCAGCATCCTGCCAACCTTTGGTATATTTAGATAGTGCTGCCAAACAACAAGTCAGAGGAGGGGGGGTCCCTAAAAGGTTTTACAGCAGAGCTTTTCTACATTCTCCTCTAGGCTTCCCTGGTAACATTCCTCACTATTCTGTCCTCCCATCTATAAAATCTTAATAATGGAAAGATATAAGAGGTATGGGTCACCAGACAAAAGAGAGTAAACAGCTTGTCATTTCTTATTCCTCTAGCTCAGCCATCATCAGTGGTGTAATGATAAATTTTGCAGCATGTGGGCTCATCCTGACAATTCTAATAGCCATCACCGCTCCAGGAGACTCCAAAAAAAAAAAAAATAAAAATAAAAAATGAAGGTAGCTGGGTTTGTAAGTATCAGTAGATCAGTTCTAACCATTTTGATCTCAATTAAGAGCAGGTCTTTTGTAAAGCTAATGGTTCTTAATTGCACATTCAAGACCAAAGGATAGCATGTGACAATATATTGTTGCAGGATAAATCCACCCCTTGCCCAAGATACAGTGGGGGTTGTAGCTAAAATTAAAGGAAACAGGGAGGTGTGAAGGAGGTGGTAGATTATGCCAATGATGATGATGATGATGATGCCATTCCAGGCTTGCAAGCCTTGGATTCCACTACATCACTGTCAACCATTTTCAACTGCCCAAAGAATTCCTGCGCTTTCCTTTTACTTTACTGCCCCTTCCACTTTGGGGCTGTCTAAATGTTGAAAATACTCCTCACGGAATATGAGGAGAATCCTACTTGTCTTAATGGGATCCTACATTGTTACACCGTATTCAGAAGGGGGGGGGAAACGTCAAAAACACCAAAGGAAAAGCTTTTGCAGCTTTTCCGAGTTTTTAAAAACAGTGAGGGGAATACGCATTCGTGCTTGTCAGTATAAGCAATTTGCTTTGAATCACTTTCCCATACAAGCGGAAGCACAAAGCTTGATTGGCCAGATGAGCACGGGGGGGGGCTTGCTAACAAGCACTGATTGGCTGGATGAGCACAGAGGGCGGGGCTTGGTTACAGGGCAAGTGCCCTCTGCTGCCATGTTGGATTTTTGTCTTAGTGAGTGATTGCTAAGGTGATAAAATGGGGATTTGTGCTATATTTTTCCCTCTTTTTTTTTTTTTGAAAGGTGGAATATTGCTTGTTCGTACCATAGAAATAGGTTTTTTAAAAAGTTTGATGGTGGCAGATTTAAAAATTCGAGTAATTCACTTGTGGCTGCCATCTTGGCTACAGGCATGTGACGTTTATGGGGTATGAGGATCCACCCTCTACCTTACCTTCTGTCGTGGAAAGCAGGGAATGGAAAGTTAGAGATGATGTGAACTGTAGTGTTTGCAGACAATATCTTTCCCCATGATGGAGGTGCAGAAGTCACTCCATCATGACAGGCTGTAAAACCATTAAGACAGGTCCCAGCTGCTGCAATTTGCTATTACTGTGGGGTAGTCAGTAGACAACCCCCTGTCTTCAGTCCCATGAGCTCATCAGCATACATGGACCTCCCCCTGCCCTGCTCCACACTTGTTATCTTCACCACCACCACCGCCACTCCCATGGCTACTAGTTTAAAAAGCAAAGTGCATGCAAGAGCAGATGCCACTGCACTGGAGCTGCAAGGAAGGATGCTTTATCTAAGATGGGCACAGAGTTGGTTCGTCTTTTCCCTCTCGGCAGCTTCCCTTTCAGGCTGCCACCTTATCAAAAATGAGTGACACAGATGTCTGTGGACAAGTTAGCTAGTTAAAATAAACAAATGCTATGGTATCTTTTCTAGACAAATTTGCAAGCCTGCCTCGTTTGGCTGGGGTGGGTGTGGGTGGAAGAGACCAGTCTGATCCAGTTCACTCTCTCCCCCTGTACATCCCTCCCTGCTGTACCTTCTGTTCAACAGTGCAGTGCTTCTGTCCCCCCTCCCTGTTGTCCTGGAGCCAAAGTAGACTAATTTAGCTCCTGTAATCTCCCTCTACCATGAGCCAGTGCCTTTGCCTTGATAAAACTTTGTTCCGTTCTCTGAACTCTCTCCAACTCTTGGTTATCTTTCCCCTGAAACGTCAGAAAGCCCCAGCGGGATATCTTCTGGAGGGTAGGTGCAAGGGGATCCATGGGAGGGGGCACAGCTTTTGGGGTGGGTGGTGAGTGGGGGATAGTTGGCAAGGTGGTTTTGAAGGACACTGCTACAGGTCAGAGCCCCCCAAAGGCAAGTCTGGCATGTGTAGGACATCTTTTTGGGATGGCAACTCCCAGAATCCCCTAGGCATGCTTGGATCATGGATTGTGAAAGTTACAGTCTTTAAAAAAGAGTAAATTTTCAAAGCTGTGGGACAGTTGACAGATAGAATACGATTGTCCCATGCTAAAATGGAGCAGAATTGGCAGAGCTCCATGGAATCATGCACAGCTGTGATAGCAAAGGTCCTGGATTTTGAAGCCATTGGGTGAGCCAAGTAAGGCTGGGCAGTAAAGGGGCTCTGGATCACCCAACAGATCTCTAAGGGATTTGCAGTAGAACAGTGAGTTTTCTCAGTTATTTACCATTAGGAGAAACAAATTAAGACCTCCCCTCCCATACTCCACCCTTAAATTATCCTGCTGAAATGAAGAAAAGTTTGGGGAGTGAATGTTTTTGTTCTGTTTTCTTTTGTTGCAAGGATGGTGTGCCCTGCCTCCGTTTTGGCACCCAGAACAAATTCCTGGGCTCAGAATTCTTGAATTCTTTTCAGTGTCTCTTTTGCAACAGGATCCAGTAGTTGGTGGATCTGGGGGTTCTGGCTATGACAACCCCACAAGCCTGAAGTCAGCCTGTCTACTTTGGATCTAAGGTGATGGACAGTGGCTTTTACAAAATGAAACACAGGAGAAGAGCCAAACACTGGCTCCAGAGCAATCTGTGTCACAATTCTTCAGAAACCCAGGAGAGTTTGGAAAGTGTTTAAAGACTTACTCTGGAAGGCAGGGGGTTAAGGGTGTGTGTGTGTTCCCTTTGTTACATTTGTTTGCTGTATCCTGTCAGCTTTCCACAGAGTTCAGGATGGTGGGCATGGGTCCCTCCATCCATATTCATTTTCCCCCACAAGCACTTCATGAAGCAGGTTAGACATCATCTCCACACCCACACATACACCCACTTGTTTTATTAGTAAGAGAAAGAGGAGGTCATAATTGTGGTTTTTAGACAGCATGCTGAATGTAATCTGGTTCTAAAACTGAGGGGGAAAGTAGGGATGCTGGTGGTAAACATTATCACCAAAAAGGATGCACCCCAGTAATATTGGATGGGTGGGAAACCTGTTGCCCATGATGATCCCTGGCCATTAGCTATGCTGGTTGGGCTGGCAGGACTCTGTCACCACCTGAAGGGCCACAATTCCCCAACCTGATAGCAGTGTCTGATTTTTAACATTAAAATGGAGACATGGCTGAGGTCTATGGGCCTTTCCTGCCTGCTGCTTAGTTCCCTGTAGGTTCTCCTCTCACCCTACCCTTAAGCACTTTTCTCCAAGCCAAATTACTTTAAAGAATAATTTTCTTCTTCTACCTGAAGAAGAAAGATGGTGACAGGCAGGATGGCGCTGGGAGGTACTCTAGGAAACTCTGCTGTGTGGGAAAGAGTTTAGGATTCCCTGTGTGTAAATCTATTACAGTGGGCCCTTGGCATCCGCTGGGGTTTCGTTCCAGGACCCCCAGCAGATGCCAAAATCCACGGATGCTCAAGTCCCATTACAGTATATACAATGCCAGAGTAAAATGGTGTACCTTATATAAAATGGCAAAATCAAGGTTTGCTTCTTGGGTTTTTTAAAAAAATATTTCAAGCCAAGGATGGTGGAATCCATGGATGCCAAATCTGTGGATACAGAGGGCCGACTGTACTTTTAAAAATTGGATACATGTCTCAGACATTAATGAGCAGTGTTTGGGGGCAGAAACTGTAGGATTTGCTCAGCAGAAGAAACTGAAGAAGAAATGTAACATATTACCCTATAAATAGAGCCTCCTCCCTCATAAAACCATTAAATCCAGAATCTAAACAGGTGTGGGCAAAGACTCCTTGGATGCTAGTTTTTAAATCTGGTTTTAAATAAGGCTTTTAATATGTTATATTGTACATCACTTGGTGAGCAAAGAAGTGATTACAACTTTTAATAGATAAACAATGTTTAAGTATGATTCCCATTATCCCTCGGCATTGGCTGTGGCTGATGGGAGTTGCAATCCGACAGCATCTGGAGGACCACATTTCCTAGTTCTGGTTTAAAATAATCTCACTGCTCTAGTGTCCTGCATGGATAAGCTACCATTGGGCCTTGACTGGGCCTGAGAAAATTCAGCCTTCTGATAGCTATGACACAAATAGACTGGACAACCTGAGGATCTGTTATTAAATTGATGTTTTAGGACCACTGGGTGCAAGCTAGCACACCCCTGCTTTGCTTATCCTTGCTTTTTCCTCAGGATCTCAGCAACAGAATGCAGAGATGGGCAAAGACATTTGTTTGCTGGAATTTGAAAATATGGCTACGAGGTTTACCACATGCTGAAGTAAAGTGGCACGGCAGCCAGCAGGTTTAGCTTTCTGTACTGCCTTACTGCATGACATTGTCATTCTTCCAGTGTTCTGCCATTTTGGTCCCATGGGAGACTGAGGTAAAACCATATCTTTTTGCTAATGGAGTTTTCTGGTTAGCAAAAAGATGCGTTTTTTTCTCTCGCACAGGACTGGAATGGAAGAACAACGCTGTTGTGCAGTAAGGCAGCATGGAAGACAGAACCTTCCAACTGCACTGCTGCTTTACTTTGGCGTGTGGTAAGCCTCTACTTTTCATAGCCAAGACAGAGGCCATGGGCTACATTTTTACACCTTGCTTTGGGTTTACTTGCTTGTTCTCATCCTGTTGACTATCATTAGATAATGATAATGGGACAGGTGCAGCAGAGCTGGCCCTACCATTAGACACAGTGAAGCAACCACCTCAGCAAGGCTGGATTAGCGATTGTGTAGTAGCAGCAGCATGGTCATGCTGTTGGGAGGGGTGAGAGTTTCTGGGAATTGTCATCCAAAAAAGTAACTTCTCCAAGCTTTGGTTGGAAGGATGTTATGGCAGCCCCCCATCCCCAGCTGTCTTAGAGGACAGAGCTATAATTATCTGTCTTTTACTTCCTAAACTAGCCTGCAGCCTTCAGGTATGATGGAAAACTCTATACCAGTGATTCTCAAATTTTGGTCCTCTAGATCTTTGAGACTTCAACATACAGAATTCCTGGCTGCTGGCTATGCTGGCTGGGATTTCTGGGAGTTGAAGTCCCAAACATCTGGATGATCAAAGACTGAGAAGGATTGCCCTGTGCTTGGGGGATGGGGGCAAAATATTCCCTACCACTTAGGAATTCTGCCCCGTAATGAATTTTTCCTCCAGTCCTCAGGTCTTCTAGCATTACAATAATTAAAAACTTCTAAGTCGAGCATTTAGAAATACAGTTCAGGCATCCAAAGAAAAGGGGTAGGCAGGCAAAATTACTGATGGAATGCAAACAAGGAAAATAGAAGAATTCTAGGTGCAAACAATTTTCAGTGTTTCAGTCTCTGCAATGTGAGAAATTTGGGGACTGAAAGGAAAAAAATATTTTTTGAGAGGGTAGAATTCTTATTTGGGGGGCAATGCCCACATCCCCCCACAATCCACTCCTACCCTGTTTGTTAGTACAGTTCAACTCAGTCCTGGAGTGGAAGTGAGGGTTTATCTTTCTGGGGTTTTTTGTTGCCTCCAACAGCAAAAGAACTTGGGTCAGCCCTGGACTGGCAGGGCAAGGGAAAGCCTGAGAGTCTGCTGCCCCATGATTGGGGTTGCAGTTTACTGCTGGAGGAAAAGCTGCTTCAGCCATCTGCTAGGCAGGGCCAGCTCTGCTGGACTGAGCACTGGCAACCCAGCAACCTCACCTCCAGGAATGTCCTCCCTGCTGGGATAGGGGTGCAGTTGCTGAGCAGCCGAGGGGAAAAGCTGGTGGAATTGCTTGGAGTTATAGAAACAAACAACAGGGATTAAAGAAAAGGACAAAGAAAAGCAAAAATGGGGTGGGGAGGGGAATTCCAGCTGGTGTGGCAGACAGCTACAACCCAGTAGTCCCTACGGGTGCATTGTCCAGTTCTTCCCTGCTTCCCCAATAAAGATGGGAAAATGCATCTCTTTTGATCCTGTGCCACAGATCTCAAAATAGGAGGTGAGGAGCTTTCTAGGCAGCCCCTTGCTTCTTTAAATCTCAGAAAGACTGTCAATGCAGCCCTCCCCAAGTCAGTTCCCTCTAGATGTTTTGTAATTCAAAGCCATCCCCAGACATTGTGGTCTTCTGCAATGGGTGATGGAGCTAGTAGACCAGGGGTGGGGAAATTGCACCTCCCCAAGGATGTTTCTGTGGTCCTCGACACCTCCAGAATCCCCAAACTGACTTTTCCTGGCCATTTTTGTAAAAAATAGTGCAATTAGCTGCTTCTGGAAATCTCAGGTGCAACAACCTACCTTGTAAATAGGCTGCAAGGCCTCCATCACAGAATCCTGTAGTTGGACTGCAAGAGCCATCTAGTCCTACCCACTTTTGAAGGATGCCCATCCAACCTCTTTTTAAAGACCTCCAAAAATGGACAGTCCACCACCCTCCAAGGTAGTCTATTCCTCTGTTGAACTGTTCTTTAGCACTGTTTCTGATTCATCTGTAAATTGCTATTGGATAGCCTCAGTCTTGATAGGGGAGGGGATATCTAAAGTATCCTCACGTTGAATCCCCTTATTCCTCACATTAGAACAGTGGATCCCATTCCAGAGTTTGAAAGGAAAGTACAGTGAGCCCTTGGTATCCACTGGGGTTTAGTTCCAGGACCCCCTGTGGATCTCAAAATCCGTGGATGCTCAAGACCCATTATATACAATGGCATAATAAAATGGCGTCCCTTATATAAAACGATGAACAGCAAGGTTTGCTTTTGGGATTTTTTAAAAATAACTTTCATGCCATGGTTGGTTGAATCTGTGGATAAAGATGTTGATACAGAGGGCCAACTGTAAAATGCATTGTTTCTTCTTCCTCCCAGTTTTGGGAAGACGTGCTACCCAGTGTCCAGAGCTATGAAGCCATTTCATGCAACACAAATATAGCAGTATTAGCTGGATCTGGCATACCATACACTAGTAAAAAATCTCCCTCCAAAATGGCTGGTAGACCTCATGCCTGGTTGCCTGGGTTCTGTCGCAGCGGCAGTAGGGCTGTCCTGCTGCCTCCACTGCCAGTTGACTGCCTGGGTCCCGTTGCAGCTGAAGCAGTGGTGTCTCGCTGCCGCCACCACCAGTTGACTGCCTGGGTCCCGTCACAACGGCGTCCCACCACTGCTGCCATAGCCAGTTGACTGCCTGAGTCTTGTCATAGTGGCAGCAGCGGCATCCTGCCACCGCCACCAGTTGACTGCCTGGGTCTCATTACAGCAGGAATAGAAATGATATTACTGTATAGACTTAAATCATAAGTGGGAATTGTGTAGCCCTGAGACATTGGTGAACTGGAAAGGCCTGCAGCCTTAGTAACTACAGTATAGCCAACACTGTAGCACATTGTTTGGTTGCTCATAGTATGCAGATTGGCCATGAGTAGCAGGAGTGGATTGTGAGGTGGAGAGAGAATTTGCATGTGGGTGGTGATTGGCTGAGGGAGTGACAGGAGCAGCCAATCAGCACACTGAAAGAGGCAACTTACCTTAACCCATTGTACACAACCCAGAGGCAATGTACCTACATACCTAAGGCCATTGTGCATACCCCCAAGAGTTTTATATATAGAGACGATTCCATTTGAACAGCTGCATCCTGTGGAATTCTTAAGATTGTAGCTTGGTGAGGCACTAGAGCATTTTGGCTGAGAACTGTTAATATGTGTGTATGTGCCTTCAAGTCACCTGTTGACATACGGAGATCCTACAAATTTCATAGAGTTTTCTTAGGCAAGGAATCCTCAGAAGTAGTTTGTCAGTTGCTTCCTTTGAAAAATAGCCCATAGCACCTGGTGTACATGGGCAATCTCCCATCCAAGTACTAAGCAGGGCTGACCCTGCATAGGGATCTGGAGTCTTACTCCTCCTTAAACTGCAAATCCCTGGATTCCATTCAGATGGAATCATAGCGGTTAATAGTGGAGTCATAGTGCTGTAACCCTGTAGTGTGAAAGGGTCCCTGGATGTGTGAGGTGAATGCCTTTTGCAGAAGGAGGATCTCTAGCTTGATGTTTGCAGTGGAAAGTGTTAAAGCATAGCCTTTTTAGAATACAATGAGCCAGAGGACAATAGTGTTCCTGTTTCCTTTCCTGCTGGTTAGTGATAACAGTCAAACTGTAACCCAGAGGTTTATTAAGAGGACCAGATTGTCTGAGAGAAGGCAGAGAATTGCATATCTGGGCCTAGCAGGCTTCTTAGCTTTGTGCTTATGGGGGCAATTTGGTTTTCTTTCCATCATTAATGAAAAATAAATTAATTGGTGGTAGTGGTAGTTTCTGAACAAGGCCTGATGATGTAGGAATCTAGAAACTTTTTGGTCACACCTAATTCTTTAACTGCCAGATGAAGAGTTCTGTGTGACCTGGGAGCCTAGAGATTATGACAATAACTAGGTCTCAATAAATTCACATGCTTGGGTAATTATGGGAAACAGGCTTTCTTTATCCTAGGGAGAGAATAAGATAATAATGAGGTGTTTACCTTTTCAAAACTTTGTGATGATTCGCTTATATTCAAAGATATAGCTGTGTTAGTCTGGATCAGTATGCATAAGAATCTTGTAGCAACTTGGAGACTGAGAGAAAGAAGTTGGTATAATAAAGATTTGTAGACTTAAGTCTACTTCATCAGATCAGCTACTTTCAAAAAGTGATTAGGTGGAGGAAGTGAGGCAGAATTTTTCTGGAAAAATTAGTGATCCATAGACATGAACTAGAATAAGCATGGATTCCAGCATATAGATAAGGCTGGAGAATGGTAGGGTCACCATAAGTTGGAAATGACTTGAAAGCACATAACAACAACACAACTTTTACCGTGTATTGTGGGGCTAAATTGAAGTCCATTGGCTTTAATTGCCTGGGGTATGGTAGTCAGCAGGGAACCCTGAAATGTCCCAGAACACCTGAACTAGAATGTCCATTTCTGGACATCACAATTCAAGAAGGATATTAACAACCTGGAACATGTCCAGAGGAGGGTGACCAAAATGGTGGGAGGTCTGGAAGCCATGCCCTACGAGTAGTGGCTTAGGGAGCTGGTTATGTTTAGCCTGGGGAAGAGAAGGTTGAGAGAGGACATGATAGCCATGTTTAAATGTTTGAAGGGATGTCATACTGAAGATGGGGCAAGCTTGTTTTCTGCGGCTCCAGAGACTAGGATACGGAGCAATGGGTTCAAACTACGGGAAAAGAGATTCCACCTAAACATTAGGAAGAACTTCATGACAGCAAGAGCTGTTGTGGTGGAGTCTCCTCCTTTGGAGGTTTTTAAACAGAGGCTGGATGGCCATCTGTCAGGAATGACTTGATTGTGTATTCCTGCATGGCAGGGGGTTGGACTGGATGGCCCTCATGGTCTCTTCCAGTTCTATGATTCTATGACCCTGAAGACAGGTTATCATCAGTAAACATTGCAAAGTGGGTTTTCAGCTTTGCCAAAGGCCCCATCACTATGGTAACCGGCCTTTGCCCTCCCTCCTCGGGGCCACCTAGGCCATTTCAGGATGTGAAATAATGGGTCCAGCATCAGCTGTTCCAGAAACTATTTCCTCTCCTCCCCCAATCCATTTCCCTTTCCCCTTAGCCATTCTGGACACAATCTCTGCATAATTCTTTCCAGTTCTTAAACTGTTGTTTCTTCCTTTCCTATAGAGCTCCTTGCATTTTCTATCATCTTCTGCTTATTTTAGCAGAGCTGTTTTTAACTGGATTCCTGCTCCTTGTGGATTTACTCTTTACTCTTTTGTCTTTAAGAGCTGCCAACTTTGTGTTCCGGTGGTGCTCCAGTGTTTTATCCTGTGGGCCTCAGGAGTAGAAACACAGCACATTGCTTTCTTCCAACTTGGTAACTGTGCAATGGATGTGGGAAACTTTACCTGTTGAATTCCTGGTGACTCCATCAGTTTGTTGGAGCTACTAAAAGCACAGGAGTTCTGCCAGGCAGAAAGGTGGCGACTCCATTGAACATTATTGTTGAGAGGAAGGGAGGAATGGGTGGAAATTATGACCCTGAAAAAGTGCAAGACCAAATAGCTAGGTGGGGTGGGAGGAAGAATGAATTTAACTAGAAAACACAATGAAAAATTTAAAAATCAAATTAACCTCCTTTCTTGAACAACAGACTCTCTCACTATCTAGTGCTAAGTTTGCTTTTTAGAATTCATATGTACTTAGCATGATAATGCGTTTGACAGCACAGACCTAAATTCCTATATGAATTTGAAAATGTGAACCAATATTAATTAAATATGAAGCGAAAAAGCACAAAATGCATGCTACAGCTAAGGCTCATCTCTTTTGGAGTCCCAAAATGCTTCCAAGCTATGCATCTGCCCCATTCCCCACAGTTTCACCCCCGCCCCCAAGAATGGTACTACAGTACTTCATCACATGAGGAGAAAACCATGGTAGCTATTCATAGAAGTGGCCCTCTTGTAGTCCATGCAAAACAGGTAGCAGCAAAACAGGGTGAGCTGAGGGAGAATATACAACTTCTTCCTTTGGAACTCCAGAGATAACATATTTTCAAGTCTGAAAATTTAAACATTTCATGGAACTGTAATATCCCATACTATGAATTATGCTCCAAACTTACACCAGAATTTGGCTATGGTAGCCAGCATGGTGTATTGGTTTGAACATTGGACTAGGATTTTGGAAAGCAGGGTTTGAATGACCACTCAGTGCTAGAAACCCACTGGGTGACCTTGAGTAAGTCACACTGTCTCAGCCTCTGAGAAAGGTGATGGCAAACCTCCTCTGAACAAATCTTGCCAAGAAACCCCCATGATAGGTTTGCCATAAGTTGGAATTGACTTGAAGGCAAACAATAAAGCTTTAATTTCTATCCAGTAGCCTTTCACATTATACGATTATAGTGCTGTGATTTGACTTTAACTGCCATGGCAATTTCATATGGAATCCAGGGGTGTACAGTTTGAGTATGTATGTGCCTTCAAGTCACCTTTTGCTAAGTCACCTTTTGACTTCTGTCAACCCAATGAATTTTATAGGGTAGTTTTAGGCAAGGAATACTCAGAGATGGTTTTGCCAATTCCTTCCTCTGAAATATAGCCTACAGCACCTGGTATTTGTTGGTGGTCACTCATCCAAGTACTAACAAGGGCTGACCCTGGTTAGGTTTCAAGATCAGATGGGATCTGGTAGCATTAGGGTATTTAGGCCAATTTACAGTTTAGGAAGGGGTAATTAGAATTTTTAGCTAGAAGTCTCTAATGCCTAACCAAATTGCAAACTCCAGCATTGTATTGTAGGCCCTTCCATGCTGCAAAATTATAGTGCTATGATTCCACTTTAATTGCCCTGACTGCATCATATGGAATCCTGATTGTAATTTGGTGATGCACTAGAGCTCTCTGGCTGAGAATACAAAATACTATGGCAGTAAAAATGGAACCATAGCATTTATAATTATGTAGCATTGAAGAGCCCAAGGTGCAGCCATGGCAGTTAATGTGGACTCATAGTGCTATAACAGGGCAATGTGAAAGGGCCCCTGATCTTTGGATTAGCAGCTTGGCTCATTTACAGTTGTTGTTGTTGTTTTTAATGGCTGTGGGCAATCATGGGGCAGAGGTGAGGTGTTTAAAGGCACATTATCTTCCATTTTTGCTCAGCTAGAAATGGCCTACCAAATGTTGGTGAACTGCTACAACCATCATAGCCCACATTGGCTAAAATTGTTAAGGTTGTTCAGACTTGGAGCTCAAAAGCAATAGGCTCTCAGAAATACCCCGGTCCTGGTATAAAGGGCCAGTACCCTCTCCTTGGCCCCAGCAAGAACTCTGATTGATTTCTCTTCTGTCTCCTCAGGACAGAGATGGACCTGTGGATCCTTCTCCCTCTCTGTGGGATCTTGATAGGCCCTACAACTGCAGGTAAGATTGGAGTGTGTGTGTGTGTGTGTGTGTGTATGTGTAAAAACACATTTAGGTTGCCTACTGGTATTATAAAAGTACAAAGAGAGACTGGAAAGAGAAACAGCAGAATTGGAATATACAGTCAGCCCTCCACATTTGCAGGTTTAACTTTTGTGGATTTGATTATTGGTGGTTGATTTGCTGCTGTCTCCTCTATGGCCCTATGCCATTTTTAATATGAACTGCAAGCCTTGTGAGACTGAGAGGGACTGCAGATGTGCAGCAGGGCTTGTAAGTCCCTATTAAAAATGGTGTAGGGCAGCTGCAGAGGCAGCAGCAAAGCTTGCCAGCTGCCTGCTTCTGCTTTGAGAAGGAACCCTGCCACCTCGAAGGCATCCATGGTGGGTTGAATTTGCAGATCGTACTTTGTATGTGTGTTAAATATGGTTTGGGGGGGCCTAGAGATATTAACTTTTTTCACTTTCACAGAAGTCCTGTTCCTCTAACCTCAGCAAATGTTAGAGGGTCAACTGTATCCAGAAACTCTAGGCCATCAACAGTGGGTTGAACAGAGACAATGGTTTCCTGGCACACTACACATATTACAACATCTATTAACACCATAGCCTCATGAGGGCTCTCTTGGCAAGTTTAACTCATCTCCTTTTTGGTTCCCTACCAGCATCACACTACATTCCAATAACTCCCTCCACCATTCATAGGGCTATCTACTCACCCTGGCATTAGGCAACATCTTTCCTCCTGCCCTCATCCCTCAATGACCATTTTAAAAACTGAACTTGTCACTTCATCACCATAGCCACAAGCTTTGCATTTCTGTTGCTACTCACACATACAGTGGGCTCTTAGTATCTGCTGGGGTTTGGGTTTCAAGAGTCCCCATGAATAACAAAATCCATGAATGCTCAAGTCCCACTATATACCATGGCATAGTAAAATGGTGCCTCCTTTATGGATCTGAAACATGGGTCACCTACCGCCACCACCTACGACTCCTCGAGCGCTTTCATCAGCGCTGTCTACGCACAATCCTAAATATACACTGGACTGACTATGTGACGAATGTTGCTGTCCTTGAGCAAGCAGGGATCACCAGCATTGAGGCCATGATATTGAGAACACAGCTGCGCTGGGCAGGGCACGTTTCTAGGATGGAGGACCATTGCCTCCCAAAAATACTACTCTACGGTGAACTCGCCACGGGTCAGCGTAAGAAGGGCGCTCCAAAAAAGCGATACAAAGACTCCCTGAAACAACATCTCAGGCTCGGCCAAATTGATCACCAACAATGATCCGCCCTGGCCTCACATTGGGAGGCATGGAGACGCACAATCCACAATGCTGCAGCCTCATTTGAGAACTCATGACGAACAAGTCTTGAAGAGAAACGACAACGCAGAAAGAATCACAACCCAAAAACATCACCCAAGGAAACCTTCTGCTGTGCTTTTTGCAACCGGACTTGTTTATCTCGGATTGGCCTTTTTAGTCATCAGCACGCTTGCAGAAAGCGCGGGATGAGTCCTTCCTGAATCTTCGTTTGTGAAGAAAAGCCAGAGAGAGATATAAAACGGTAAAATCAAGGTTTGCTCTCTGGACTTTTTGTATTTTTGCAATATTTTAAAACTGTGGATGGTAGAATCTGTGGATACAGAGGACCAACTGTACAGCCTGCTCATGAAGGTCTGTTCCTAGGCACTTTACTCCATGCATCTGAGGAAGTAGACTTCAGCCTAAAAGTTTTTGCTACCAACTTCTTGCTCTCAGTGTCAAAGGTGCTCCAAGATCCCTTTGCATGCTGATCTTAAGGGCAGCTTAAAAATGGTAGCAGCTAGCAGTTTGTACTCCTAGCTTTGAAACAAGAGAACTCAGTTATTGGAAGATCATTCACACAGTTAATTGTGTGAATATCATCTCCTTTAGCTTTGCCTTGATCACTTCCTTTCTCTAAGGAGCTCTTAGTTCATTGTAGACTTTCTTTTAGTAGATTGTTCCTTATGCTAATTAAGGTTCCCAAAAGATCAAGTGCTCCATAATGTTATTTTGAAGCATCACATGTGCTATGCATTCAACACATAGTTAGCAATGTGCATCTTAAATTTCATCAGCCTAAGTTTAATCTGTTTCCTAGAAAGCATATTCCAGGTAGAAAAAAACATATGTATTTATTGTATTTGTATCCCCTCTTTCCTCCAAGGAACTCAAACCAGCATGCCAAAGCCTGAAATATTATTTTAAAGGAGAATGAATGTAATTACACACTTAAACCATCATAACTGTGCAGTTAGGGACCTATGAGAGTACCATTCTTCCACAGTTCAGTTATGAACGGATTCAGCATGCCGTTCTATTGACTGCATCCTTTAAATTGACTTTCCAAGCATTGCAGCAGACATTGTCTTCCTTCCCATTTTTATCCCCACAACATCTCTAAGGAGATGAAGCAAGGTTCGTTGTAAGGCTGAGGGACAGTTGAGATCCATAACTTTCTGCACTTTTCCAGGGTAGGTCAAGCATGGTTGCACTTCTCCATTCATTATCCCCTTACTGGTTAATTTTCTTAGTTCTTCTGCATTGGAGCTGGTCTATCTTTGAATATCATGTATTGGAAGTTAACTAGACAGACAGACCATCCTGTCCTACTTCTCTTTGGCACCAGGCTGTCTGCTGTCGGTAGGCATCCTAACAAGCTGAGATTTGATGAAAAATCATTCTGACCTAGCATAGCTGTACTTTTTCCATTCATGTTATGTCCAACAGAAAGTAGGTTCTCTTTTTAGCTGGTACAGGAGTACCTCACTAATATGGCAGGTTAGGTTTCAGACCACTGCCATAAAGAGAATACAGTTGGACCCTTGTATTGGCGGAACCAATATCCTCAGTTTCAGTTAACCACAGCTGAAAAAATGGGGACAGATACCATGAGAGAGATTATCTCTGGGCATTTTCTAGGTCCTCCAATTGGTATGTTTGTCTGGCAGTCTTTTATTTTAATAGGGTTAGAATTAAAACAATAAACAAAATAAATAAATAAATAAAACAAAGAATCAAAATGCAACACTTACAAAGGAATTCCTCCCAGGGACAGGGGGATTTCCAACAGTTAATGGGCCATCAACCAACCATTAGCCAAACAGACACTTATCCTCCTTGCATTTCTACACCCAGAAACTAAGCATTCAAATATACAAATTTCCATATTCTCCCCAACAAGGGTTCACAATATATAAATCCCATACACACACTCCTACCCAACCATTCTCTGAAGATGCCAGCCACAGATGCGAAACATCAGAAAGAAACTCTTACAGAACACAGCCTCACAGCCCCCCCAAACCCCAAGGAAAATCAATGGATACTGGCCATGAAAGCCTTTGACTTCACATTAATAGGGTTTCCTATTAACCATGGTTTCCAATATCCACAGTAACTCTGGGAACCAAACTCCCATGGATACTGGGGTCCGATTGTATGGTTATATAGCTTTAAAGCAAATCACAGCTTTGTTTTACTTGCCAGTGCATATAAAAGCATAAAAAACACATTTACACGACCATTTATTAATTGCACAATAGCTCTAGGCCTAAAAAATAATACCAAAAGTGAAAATAATTTGCCAGAATATGACACTGAAATACAAAGTGCATATAGGTTCTAGACAGACTGAGCACAGGTAATATAATGACGCTGCACTGTATAATTGAAAAGCACTATATTAGCAAAGTGCTCTAACGTGAAGCACCTTAAAGCAAGGAACACCTGTATCCCCAAACTGCCCTCATCAGTCTGGGACATTGGATTATATAATATTGAACATGTATATAAGCTGGGACCCTCATACATCAGGATGTTTACATTGAGTCAACAAATATTTAGAAGTGATATTAATCTTATTGTCAATTGCATCTATGTCTTTACTTAGTATCTATTCTTAATATTTGCTACCTCTTAATATTATCCATTAGTTAATTTGTTTCTTATTAGTAAAATCTATTAATATGGTATTGTTAACTGTTGTTTTTAAAATTTTAAGGTATTGTTTTATTTCCCTATAGAAGGTAAAGAAGACATACAATACACAATGGATAAAGCACATACAGTGGACCCTCGTATCTATTGAGGTTTCATTCCAGCCCCTCCCCCCAGATACCAAAATCTGTGGATGCTCAAGTCCTGTTATATACAATGGTGGTGTCCCTTATATAAAAGGGCAAAATCAAGGTTTCCTTTTTGGATTTTTTCCCAGGGCCGGGTGGGGGGTATTTTCAAGCTGTGAATGGTGGAAGCTATGGATGCAGAATCCATGGATATGGAGGGCCCACTGTATTTTAACATATGGATGCAATGCGGGGAACTGAGTCAAACACAACTTGTTACCACTGTTATTTTGATAACAGTTCACAACATGGAATTCAATAAAAGCAGCACGAGGACACTAAAGCATAAGCTGTTGACTTTATTAATACTTCTGAACATCTGCTTGCTAAAAATTGATCTTTTGCTGGCTTTTCTTTTGCCAAATAGCAGTGAGAAGAATTTTCCTCACTCCTCACTATGTGAGTGGGAGGTTTGAAAAGACAAGTTTACAAGATCCCTGGTTTGAAAATATGTTACCCTGTAATAGGAATTCTGTGAATGATAATAAGGCCTTTGTCAGGTAGTGTCCTTCATGTCAATAGTTTAAACATGTTTAAAATCTTAAGTTTAAAAGATGCTGTTTGCGTTAACAGACAAGGAAATGTTTATTGTACTTATTTATTTATTATATTTATTTATATCTCACCTTTCTGCCAATATAGGGAGGCAAGGCAGCTAACAATGAATTTAAAACAATATATAAACATTAAAATATAAACATAAATATGAAGTTTAAAAAACAAATTAAACAATTTAGAGTGTTAAAACATTTAAAAATTAGAAATATTAAAATGCAATAAAATTATACAGTTGTCCCTCCATATCCACAGATTTGATACTCACGGATGTAAGTATTCATGGCTTGAAAATATTCTTTAAAAAATAATAATCCAAAAAGAAAACCTTGATTTTGCCTTCTTATATAAGGGACACCATTTTGCTATGCCATTGCATATAATGGGACTTCAGTATTCACGTATTTTAGTATCCACGGGGTGTCCTGGAACCAAACCACAGCGAATATGAAGGGACAACTGTACACTTTAAAAACTGAACTGCACAGCATGTACAAGCCCAGCCCCCATCAAATTGTGAATGCCTGATGGCAAAAGAATGTTTTTACTTGTTTCCAAAAGGAGAGCAGAGACAGTGCCATCCTGGCCTCTCTAGGGAGGGAGTGCCAAAGCTTAGGAGCAGCCACTGAGAAGGCCCTTTCCCTGAGATGGTTGTGGGACAGAGAGAATGGCCTCTCCAGATGATCTAAGAGCTCTAATGGGCTCATAAAGGGAGATATGGTCCTTCAAATGTTAATGTTTGAAAGTAAAAGCTTAAAGGCTTACCACACTTCAAAGAAAAGCGGCAAGGAACAGGAACATTCCATCTTTCCTGCTGCCTTATCACATGGTCATCATTTTTTTTTTTGTTGTTGTTATGGTCCCATGAGGGACTAAGGTAAAATCGTGTCTTTTTGCTGACCAGAAAAACCTGGTAGCAAAAAAACACGGTTTTAGCTCGGTCACCTATGGGACTGGAACGAAAGCATGCCTTGGTTCTATTCTTCAGAGTGCAGTAAGCCCCTTAGAGATTCTGCATGCAGAGGCAATTAAACCATGACAATAGATAAGACACAACTGTTCTCTAAGTGGTGGTGGGGGGGATCAAAAAGGAAAATGAGGCTAACTTGACAAAATTGTAATCTGAGATGGTGTCTCAAATGCCCTGGAAATGAGTGGCCTCTGAATATGGTATAGGGGGGAAAAAAACCCATATTAAGGTAGCTAGAAGTCATGAATGCCTCCCAAAACCTGCATTTCCTAGAAGCGGTGCAACTGTCCTCTTATTGGATGAGGGAAAGGTAAGCAACTGCCAGCTATAGCTGTAAACACAGAGAAGGCAGCAAATTGGAGCTTATCTGCCTAGTGCAACCATGCTGAAACCAAAGATGCTGTTGGATGTTTGGAATCCGCAGAATGGGTGAGATGTATTTTACAGGTATACCTCAGTAAACAAAGTAGATGTGTTCATGAGTATTACTGATGTAACAGAAAATTCAGTACCAGAGGTAGAAATAACACAGGAAGAACGGGGATATGTCCCTATGCCACAAAAAAAGAAGAGCTGTTCAACATGTTTCAGCAGACTTTTGTCCAAAATTAACATGATGCACATGTGAAATGAAAATTCAGGTCAGGTAAGCCTTGCACAAGGAAACAGAAAGATGTGAAACCTTCTACAGACTACCTGAAGGCTTTTTCCAAAATGTATCCAGGGATAACATTTTCTTTCCCCAGCCTCAACTTTTCTTGTGATTTCCATTTTGGTGGTCAAACTTATAGATCTATGCTTTTTTAAAAAACATGCTGGAGGTAGCTGATGAGACAGGCTTAGCTGCTCCCCCCCCCCTTTTTTCTCTTTGCTTTTTGTTTGCTGTGCATCCATGCTCAGTAAGGGATTCTGGAAGCTGCTGCTGTTTACCTTGCCTGTTGTAGGCAGGCACACACCACTGTAGAATGACAAACTAGGGTAGAAGCTCATTCTTTCCCAGCTCAAGCATTATTGCACTGTTTATTGCAGGCATACTGTTGGAACCCAGCACCAGAATTCAGTGTTTCTCCAGCCCTACTTCAGCATCTTTCCAATTCTAATGCTGCTGAAAAACTTCCAGCTAGACAGAGAACAAAGGGGAGGCTGGGTGGGCACAAAAAGATTTTGTTAAAAGAAGCTTTTTTGTCAAAGGGTTTGTTAACTGAGGTATGGCTACATTTACAGTGCTCAGATTGAGATGTTAATACAGTACAGTCAGGCCTCAATATCTGCTGGGGTTTGGTTCCAGGCCCCCCGTGGATACCAAAATCCTTGGATGCTCAAGTCCCATTATATACAATAGCATAGTAAAATGGCATCTCTTCTATAAAATGACAAAATCAAGGTTTGCTTTTTGGATTTTTTAAAAAAAATATTTTCAAACCATGGTTGGTTGAATCTGTGGATGCAGAATCCATGAATACGGAGGACTGACTGTACAGCAGATAGTTTACTCTCTGAATAATGATTTATGCTGAATTAATGAATGCATGCTAATAAACTGGAGCAAGCATGCCATAGTGGTTTGAGTATGGTATTTTACTATGACTCTGGAGACCAGGGTTCAAATCCTTGCTTGGCCATGAAAACCCTCTGGGTGATCTTGGGCAAGTCACACTCTTTTAGCTCTCAGAAAAGCCTGTGATAGGTTTGCTTTAGTGTAGCCATAAATCAGAATATTAATAAACTACAATGCTAAACTGAGTTGAAAAATACCTGAACTGTAGTTTGTAAGAAGCTAGATTCCTTTATGTACTGAAGTATATTGGAAATGCTGCATACTTTTACAAGAATTCCTGAGTAGATGAAATATGAGTTACGATGCCTCATTATTATTGATGTTCCTTACCACTTCAGTGTACTACAAGTACCAGGTGCTTCATGTCTGAGACGTGCTCCTTATAAGAGAAAATCTGCCTGGACTATGAACACTCTACAGAAGTAACATGCTGACACTATTTAATGTCTATGGAAAAGAATATACCTAGCCTCGCAATGTCTGTGCTATATGATGACCCTCCACAGGGAGTGTGTTACTGCATAAGCTAATTGTTTATCTCTCTAAAAAGATAAAGCCATAAGTTTATTCTCCTGTAATATACATTTCCTGAAAGCCCAAAGCTTAAGAGATTCTTAAAAGGAATACTTGCGTTGATCTGCCTACTAGACAGTATTGTTGTCTGCAAGCTGCAGCCTTAGGTGACCAAAGTTGTAGACTCTAAGGAAGACTAGCTGGGTACAGAATGACAAGCCAAAGGCAAAGAACCACCAATCCCTCAACTAATAGATGGGTTGGGGGAACCACAATTGTTTCAGCCCCACACTTTGGCTCAAAATTGATGACTTGCAAGAACAGCGTTGGCCAACAACAACAGTAAAATGATAGCATACCTCAAGCCACAATATGGGCAGTATTCCAGCATGAAATCAATGTAAAAACAAAGTAATTTGAAAGCCCTAGACAGAGAAAGAATCTTTATTTGGTTCTCAGATGAACTGGATTCATTGTCAGATGAGCTTGTTGGATGAGAATGTTGTTGAATTGAGCAGCCACAACCCCCAAGGCACTGTTGCCAATCCAGATATTGCTAGGGTAGCCACATGCAAAAGAGGACAGGGCTCCTACATCTTTAGTAGATGGGTAGAAGAAAGAATTTTAGCAGGTTAACATACATTATAAGTCACAGCTGCTAAAATTCAATTACTGTATTTAAATAATTTGCCTCTGACCACCCCTAGGTACTATCTATCTCCTCTCAGGTAACCTGGGGTGAACAGACCAAAAGAAGGCCCTGAGGAAGAACTTAATTAAGACTTGGGTGGATTCATACAGGATCTCAAGTTATATCGGCCTTCAGTAGTTAGATACTAGTCCTCTCAGGAGATAAGCATCCATGATACGAGAAATTCTGTGTTTGTTTTTCTGAAAGCAAATTATAAAACCCAATTGTTTTCATCTATAAAGCTGAATTATTTTCATTTAAGTAATTGATCTGGAGGCATCATTAAGGCTATTGCTATCATTAATTTCCCCCACCCCTCTGTCTCCCTTTTTCAGAACCTCCTCCACCCAAAGACCAGCCTAATGACCCCTTCAATTATGGTGAGTGAAAGAGTACCAACAGCCTTCCTCAGGTTGAAGGACTGAATGTAAGCACAGAACCCCCTAAACAGAGCTTAAGGAGATGATTGAATGTCATATATTTTTATTTTCTAGACTTTAAAATCCAGACCATCTATTTCAGATTTAAGCACAGTAATGATCCTGAGCATTATTTAACAGGAAATGTTGGCTTGGTTCACAGCCACAACCAAATCCAGTTCACCCTCCCTTGCCCTGCCTACTCTTAGAGGGGGCTTTAGCTCTGCTCCCCCTGTTCCATGGTCCCTGCCCAATACTGACATACCTATTGTCTTTTTTTCTTCCTCACCAGATTACCACTCACTGAGAATTGGGGGCCTGATTTTTGCAGTGGTGCTGTTCCTACTTGGCATTCTCATTATCCTCAGTGAGTAGATTCCTCCAGCATTTACCAATGAAGCTGCCTTATGCCTGCTCAGACCCACCATCTGGATGACACATTAGTTTTGTCTCTAACATGGTTCTATAATGCAATGCAGCTGTAGAAACTCCCGCTTGTTCATCTCTGGGGAAGGTTTCGTGGGCTTCATCTTACTCAGTGCCAGTACTGCCAATAGGCAGTGAAGCAGCTCTCTCTAGAAGCAGTGTTATGTGAATCACTGGTGTCTGTGGAAATGTCCACTCATGAACTGTGCTTGAACTGGGGAAATTAAGCAACTCAAATGGCATAGCAAGAGGTGCGTAACAATCTGCAGGATCGTGACCCTATCTATACAGGTGTAACTGTGGAAAATACATGAGAGGCAGATGTCAAAAATTATTAATGATTCTTTACAATAGCACCCCTGTATCCGCTGATTCACTATCCACTGATTCAGTTATCCGTGATTGGCGATGGGCTGCAGGGGTGAAGGGTGAAGGGAGAGGAGGAGGGGAGAACTCACCTCCCTTCTCCCTTCCCCGTGAGGGTATGGCAGTGATGGGTGGCAGGAGTGAAGGGAGAGGAGGAGGAGAGAACTCGCTTTCCACCCACCCTCCTCTAGCCCAGTTCCCTCCCCTCCCGTCTTTCTTACCCTGAGCTTGAGCAAGCCCAGGAAGGCGCAGATACCTTGCTCCCGATGTCCTGCCCTTGTCTCCAACCCAGGAGCCCCGGCAGGCTGAGCCCAGGCACTGGAGGAGGGACGCCCAGAGCCCAACCAGGCCAGACCCTGCTTGGCTCCACAGTGACAGTGGTGAGGAACGAGGCAGCGAAGAGCAGCACCAGTGCCACCCAGCCCAAACCCAACTCTGGCTCCTTGCTCTCTCGCTGCCTTCCTCTTCCTCCCTTCCTCTTCCTGCCTGCCTGCCTTCCTTCTCCTCCTCCATAACTCTTCCTCCTCCCATCGCAGGGCGTTTGCTACTATCCATGGTTTTCAATATCCATGAGGACGCCTGGAACCAATCCCCCATAGATATCAGGGTGCTACTGTATTGATATAACAGGTTACACATAACATTCACACATCTCACACTTACACCTTATCAAGCAACAAGACTATCAGAGTAAGACAAGAAATAGTTAGAAAAGGATGTAGTTGGAGGCTTGGGGAATAATACTACACCTGATCCTGAAACTCCGTTCTCTTCATGAGAAGCTGTGTTACTCTCGAGGAACAGCAAATGAGGAAGAAATTTAAGGGATGGAAGTTAGGATTAACGGGAAGCTGGGGAGCTAGTACAGGAGGAAGGAGATGGGACAAGGCAGTGTGGGTTCAGACAGCAAAGGCACTAGATCCCACGAGGACAAAGTGGGGGTGGAATGGGAGGCAGAACAGCATGGGTTCAGCTAGAAAGGGGTGACTGAACCAAAGAATCTTACTTTTTCTGTGGTTTTTATAGGTAAATCCCCTTTGAAGTTTGTAACCTAAATAAAATAACATATGGTTTCTAATAGTTCTCAAGCGTTTATACAAAGGAAATCTGGATAACCAGGTTTGGGGGGGAATTGGGGTGATTTGATACTGAGGAATGTTGGGCAGACCCCTCGTTTGTCTCTCTGGGCTGTCATATGAGCTTCATCTACAAAGCCATGAGAGTTACCTTGAATGGTTGATAGCTGCCGCCTCTGAGACGACGCACAGGCGCACCAGCCAAATTTACGTCACTGTTCAGCTGGGCCACCACCATTATGTCAAACTTCCCCCTTATTATCCCTTCCTTGGACTGGGGTTTGACACACTGATACAAGTACTATCCAGATTAAGTCAGATTTGCAGCTTTGTGAGGAGAAAATATCAGACATGACAGACTGGATCACGAAACTCTATGAATACATGGGGTAGATAAACTCACATGTTTGATTAGAAACCAAATGCTTGACAAGTTTTAAAGAGACTTGGGAGCTTTATTAGAATATTTTAAAACTACCTGGGGACAAATGACAGCCACCAGAATTGAGTAGAACAATAGAGATTGATAAAAAGTTGGAAAATATTACAGTAACAATATAATATAATATAATATAATATAATATAATATAATATCAATTTGATAGAGACACATGAAAAATTAATAACAGACAAAAGGGAAATTAAATGGACAACTATACATTTCAGGCAGTAATTAGGAAACCTGTTTAGTCTATATGTGTATAAATGTATGAAATTAGAATGTTAGGTGTAGGATTGGTTGATTGTGTTAATTTTTATTTTTATTTTGTTCTTTGCTTAATTGTTATTGTTCAGTAATGTTATTTATGCTTTGTTTGTTTTTTTTATTGTCATTTAATGTTGGTAGTTGATAGTTGGTAGTTAGGGTTTTCTTCTTTTTTCCTTTTTTCCCCTGTGTTTTGGGTTGTTTGTCTTTATAAACAGATTTTTAAAAATTTGCAGCTTTGTAACCCAGCCACCCAGAGGTTAAAGCATTACCAGTGTCAGACCACAGTCTCAAGGTCGTAACCAAAACAGATCAGTTACAGGAGGACCCCCCATATCTACTGATTCATTATCCACTGATTCAATTATCCATGGGACACAAAACAGCACACCTACCATAGAGTCTTCCTAGAAAATGTGTCCTATCTAGCAATTTTCTAGGTACTTCAGGGCAACTCTATGATATTTTCAATTGGATATCCCTTTATTTTCAATGGTGCTCGCTACTATCCATGGTTTTTGGTATCCCCCCCCCCAAACCAATCTCCAGCAGATACAGGGGTCCTACTATAGTTTATTGATATGCCGTGCCTTGATTTGTTCTGGCTAAAGTTTAGAGACTGTGGACTTTTGACACCAGCTTCCCCTCTGCCCTGCTGGGCTCAAAGGTACACATTCTGTCTCTGCTTAGACCATCATCTTGTCTTTTGCATTAGGCTGACAGATCTGAGGCCAGCTCTGTCTCTGCTCCATTGTTGTTGTTCTCTGCTAAAAACTGCACAATCTAATCCCCTTTCTCCACTTAATGGGAATCAGTATTTTTTTCCTTGTAGAATGAAAAGCATCTGAGGTTTTTAAATAATAGTTTTGTTAAAAATGTTATTACATCAAGGTGAGATGTGTGTATGGGCCTTCAACACACCTATTGGCTTAAGGGCAACCCCATAAATTTCATCAGGTTTTTTAGGCAAGTAATACTCAGAGGTGGTATTGCTAAAACCTTCCTCTTAAATATAGCCCACAACACCTGGTATTTGTTGGTGGTCTCCCATCTAAGCACTAATTCCACAATCATGCTTAGCTTCCACGATCAGGCAGGATCTGGAACCTTTAGGGTATTCAGGCCCTTCAAGGTGAGATACCAATAATAAAAACAACAGTGTAGCATTCATTGTATAGGGAATTCACAGTATAAAACATGGCAATAGCTTAGCCAACTGATCAAGTCACAATATTTAGAAGCAGTAAATAATGTACAAGGAGGCTAATCCTGACTACCTTTAGGATAAGAAAATTCTCTCTCTGCAGACATGTAGGAACCAGTAAGAGAGTGTGTTTTTTGTAGGAGAGGATGGAAAACAAGAGCGGTGGGGGGATGGAAGAGAGTATGGTGAAAGAGCACAGCTGGCTGGCTGGCTAGAAGCCTGCACTCACCATGGCAACGTTGTATTGCAGAACTCACTTGTAGCCTTGTGTGAAGTTTGACTTCGAGATTAATTGTCCATCTAGATCAATTTTTTGGTTCACAGTGGCATGAAGGTCTCAGTCATGCCTATCCCAGCCCTGCTGCCTGAAGTCATTTAGGTGCTGGAACCCAAGCTGGAGAACACCTCCATGTGCTCTGCCACTGAGTTATGGGTCCTCTCTAATGTAATCTCCTTTCTGTTCCAGCCATTAGTCAGCACTCCCCTCTCAGTGGACTGGAAAACTGTAATTCCTATCTGCCCCTGTTCTGGTTTGCTCGCAAAGCTCACTACATGGAATCACTCTTTCTCTTTTTTACTTAGGTCGACGTTGCCGCTGCAAGTTCAACCAGCAACAAAAGTAAGGCCTTCCCTTTCAAAATCTTAATTGGGTGGGTGGTCTGGAACAATTATTTCCACTTGAGGAAACAATAGGAAGATGAATTAGAACAGTCCCTCTGTTCATTAACTACACATCTTAGCCTTTCACAAGAATCAGATAGTTTTCCAAAAGCGCACCAAACTGACATCAGAGATGGAGCAATGCAGAGCTATCATTTTCAGCTACATGTGTTACAGTTAGGGTTGCCAGAGAGAAAACTGGAGAGGGAATATCAGTAGGTGTTGCTTGTCACACAGCCAGGTAACAAGCAACACCTGCTGAAATTCCCTTTTCTACACAACCATTAAAGGCACAGGAGCTCTCTCTAGTTTTCACTCTCACAGTCCTAGTTACAGTAGTACTACACATAAACATGTTTTTAAAATGTGTTTTTTTTAAAAAAAAAAAAACCCTATTGTGTATCACCTCAGCGACTCTAGTGGGCTGGAAGGCAACATATAAATACTCTTAATTAATAATAAATAAATAAATATGCAGCACATGCACATGAGCATACTAAAATGCACACTAAAAAGCACAGACCAGTCCTATTACCTCCCTTGGGGCTCTTACTTACAGCACATGACTAGTCTAACAAGGAGAGAGATACAAACCCATTGTAAGCATTCAAAGAATGCTCACAATCCTATATGGCTCAATGTAACTTAGTAGTTGTGCATGCAAACCTACACTAGGCTGAGCCATATACCACCACCACCCCAATCTACCATAGAGCTGCTGAAACCACCACCACCATATGATCTGTGGAGGAGATCACATTAGTTCCCATAGCCAGACATGAAGCAATTACATCATCCACTGGGGTCCAGAGGTCTCAGCAGCTGAGGCAACCATTTCACGTCTAGCTACGAGGACATAGTCAGACACTTCTCTGATCTTTTCCACTTTCCATGAATGGCCGTGCCTGGGAGGGAGGCTTCAGTGGTTTATCGTAAGTCTCTTTCTGTGTGTGTTTTGGATGCTGAGGATGCTGTGTGTGTTTTGGATGCTGTGTGTGTTTTGGATGCTGAGGAGGGAGGAAGGAAATAACAACCTCTGTGGTGCCCAGAAAAGGACATATGCAGGGGTAAGGTAAACTTATGCATGCTTATGGCATTAGCAGGATGCCAACCAATGTGTAAAGCAGGGGTGAGTACCATATAAATCCCAGATATAGCCCACCTTGGCTGGAAAAAAAGTGTTTTCATTCATTCAGGAAAAAAAAAAAGCTTTTCCTGGACTCCTATAAGAGAGGGGATCTCCTTTGAAACAAGGTGGAGAAGAGGTCCTTTAGAGGAGTAGAACATTTTTTTCTCTGAGGGGTGACTTTATGAAAACTGGAACTTCTGACCAGTTCTGATTTTTTGGGTGAACAAATGCATCCCCCCCCCATTTTTTGGAGAAGTTGCGGCTCACAACATGTCCTAGAGGCAAGATTGACCCCAGACCTATTGAAGTTGCCTATGCTTGGCATAAAACATGGCCCCTCCCTTCCCACTTTACCACAATTAACTAGTG
The DNA here is from genome assembly GCA_030847615.1 of Gambelia wislizenii. Classification (NCBI taxonomy): domain Eukaryota; kingdom Metazoa; phylum Chordata; class Lepidosauria; order Squamata; family Crotaphytidae; genus Gambelia; species Gambelia wislizenii. The sequence goes on along the minus strand of JAUMIR010000010.1, from coordinate 26,732,205 downwards.
TGGGTTTTCCTCTATTCTAGTAGAAATGCTTCTCCCAAAGCTTGCTTACTGGCAGAAACACCTTTACGCTAAAATATGCTGGCATTTTGGGTCTCGCCATTTTGCCTTCAGCCCTTCCAACACTGAAATGTGGCTCGTGAGAATGTATCTGAAGCAAAATTCAACCCTCAGGGGAAAGAATATGGCTACCCAACTGGAGTTACATACAGTAGGATCTGAAATAAAATACAGTAGGGGCCCCGTATCCACGGAACCAATATCTGAGGTTTCATTTATCCGTGGGACACAAAACAGAACACATACCATAGAGTCTTTCTAGAAAATGCCTAGAGAGGCAACCTCTCTAGATATTTTAGGTCCTCCAAGGCAACTCTATGGTATTTTAAACCAGACGTTCCATTATTTTCAATGATGTTTGCTGTTCTCCGCAGTTTTCTGGTATCTGTGGTACGTCTGGGAACCGAACCTCCGTGGATACAGGGGTCCTACTGTACTGCCATGTTGAATGTTTGTCTTCAGGAGTCTGTTGGGATACTAATAACCATCCCTTTTTCTGGGATTTTCCAATCCATTCCACCCTCATCCTACAACAGTTTTCAGTCCCCTCCATCAATTGATCATGAAGTTTGGGAAGATGGTTTCGGGCACAATAGGAAAGTGCAACAAGCTCTGTTCCTATTATAGCCTTTTCATTGCTGCATCTCCTCCCCCATAAACACACCACACCCAGAATTGAGAATACTGGCTGCAGGATTCTGGGAGTTGTGGTCCCCGAAAGTAACTTTTCTGAGCTCTGATCCTACCATGTTGATGAAATCATCTTGATTGATCACTGTGTGCTGAGTAGTTACTTCCTCTGTCGGTCAGCAGGGGGAGCAATCACTTTGCTCTTGTAAAATGTTCCAGTTTATAGGACCAGTGAGCCTTTGATGGACACCCTGAATGGGGGTAAAGCCAGTATGGTGTAATGATTTGAGGGTTGGACTGTGGCTCTGGAGACCAAGGTTTGAATCCCTGCTTGGCCATGGAAACCCACTGGGTGACCTTAGGCAAGTCATACTCTCTCAGCCTCAGAAGGAGGCAAAGGTAACCCCCCCCTGAACAAATCTTGCAAGAAAACCCTGTAATAGGGTCGGCTTACGGTTGTCATAAGTAAAAAATAAGTCTACCTGACCCGGTCTTGTCAGTAAAGTAACTCTCTCTGTGGGATGTGAATAATACTAGGTGTCTGGAAAGCTGGCATTACAATTTTTTGTTCTGTTCCCAGGACAGGTGAGCCTGACGAGGAGGAGGGGACCCTACGCAGCTCAATCCGACGTAAGTTCTAGTCTCTTTTGATCATCCTTATGTTTCCACCTCTGCTGGGTCATCCCTCAAATTTGAGGACTAGAAACATGAGCCTGCTGCTATATCAGGTTACAGGTTGCACAAAGGGCATTATGTTTTGGGGTGCCTAGAGAAAGTGCAGCCACATTAGACGTCCTTTAAAAGACTGAGTGATCAGTGTGAAGCGATTCTTCCTTTATCAGGGGCCCTTTCACACTACCCAATTATAGCACTATGATTCCACTTTAATTGCCAGGACAACATCTTATGGAAGTCTAGGGAGGGGTATTCAGGATTCTCAATCAAACAGCACCAGTTCCTCCCCAAACTCTCTCTCTCTCTCTGGCTTTCCTTCGCAAACAAAGATTCAGGAAGGACTCATCCCGCGCTTTCTGCAAGTGTGCTGATGACTAAAAAGGCCAATCCGAGATAAACAAGTCCGGTTGCAAAAAGCACAGCAGAAGGTCTCCTTGGGTGATGTTTTTGGGTTGTGATTCTTTCTGCGTTGTCGTTTCTCTTCAAGACTTGTTCGTCGTGAGTTCTCAAATAAGGCTGCAGCATTGTGGATAGTGCGTTTCCATGCTTCCTGATGTGAGGCCAGGGCGGACCACTGTTGGTGATCAATTTGGCCGAGCCTGAGATGTTGTTTCAGGGAGTCTTTGTATCGCTTTTTTGGAGCGCCCCTCTTACGCTGACCCGTGGCGAGTTCACCGTAGAGTAGTATTTTGGGGAGGCGATGGTCCTCCATCCTAGAAATGTGCCCTGATTCCATAGGCTGTAGTCACAGCAGTACAAATGGAATTATATTGCTATAATTGACAAATGAAAAAGAGCCACAAGTTAAGCCACATGTTAAGGTGGGGATAAAATTGCAAAGAGATTCACAAGTTCAGGCCATTCTCTGAGCAGGAGAATAGTTTTCTTATCTCATTTTCCCAGAAGATATTTTCTCAGACCATAAAAAGTTACTTTTTAGATTAGAATTTCCCTTTTTAGACTACAGTTCCTCAAATACTCCAGTAGCATGAGCAGTGGTCATGCTGACTAGGGGATTCCAGCAGCTGTAGTCTAAAAGTAACTTTTCCAGGCTCTGGGGAAATAATGAGACAAGAAAATCACTTTGCTGTTTGGACAATGTTTTGATGCAGCATTTGTCAAACTAAGGGTGCCCTTAGGACAATGCAGACCTTCAGAGTGGGAATTATTAGTCTTCCGCAACATGATGGAACAGTCATATGTCTACTAGATCTTTCATTCTGGAACAAGATGGGCTTTGGGCCTGCTTTGGTCTGTCATATAACAGACACCATAGGCGACAGACAGACTGTCCCAGCCTGAGGTGTAGCAGCGGAAGAACAGAATTCATCATTTCAGAGAAATAATCACTGCAGTAAAAAAAATGTATCTTTCTGCATCTCCACTAGGTTTATCTACCAGGATGAGATAGAAGGTGCTTGGGACTGGTGAGTCATGTCTGGAATGTGCAAAGATGTGCAAACTCTATGAGAAAGAGGTCTTTCCCATCTCTACCTGATTGCTATGTGATTCCTTTAAGTCAGGAGTGGGGAATTCTAGGAGTCCAAGGATCAATTGTCCTCAGTTGAGACTCACTACAGGCTGCACTTTCTGCCCCCCCCACACTTGATGTTTTTGTGTGTGCCTTTGTTTTTGACTTAGGTTCACCTTGGGGTTGCCATATCATGGGGTTTCCTCAGCGAGATTTGTTCAGTGGGAGTTTGCTATTGTTCTCTTAGGATGAGCGGGTGTGGCTTACTCAGTGGGATTCTGTGGTGGAGTGGAGATTTAAACCCTGGTCTCCCAAAGTCCTAGTCCGACACTCAAAACGCTACACCATCCTGCCTCTAAGCCCACATGCGCACGTACACCTAAAATCAGAAATGTCAGTTTCTTGTTTCGTAACGCACTTTTTTGTGGACCAAATGGTGTGTAGGTGTGTGCACCTTGTTTTAAAGAAAACCCATCACTCTAGAAGGCTTTCAGTAGGAGTAGTTTTAGGGCTCATCTACAATAGGGACCCCCCACCCCGTACCTCATAGTATCAGCATTTTGCAGCAGCAGCAACATGTCTTGATGGTTTTTCTGGCCTTGGGATCCCCCATAAACCTCACATTCCAGATGGCAGCCGCGAGTGATTTACTCACATTACTGTAGTTCTTTGTAGCTGCCATTTGGTGTTTTTTTAAAAAAATTATCCAGGTTGTGCTGGAGCGATAGAGCAATTTTTCAATTTATATAAGAGAGTAAACAAAAAATAACCATCCTATTTTAATCGCCTTAGCAAGCGATCACTAAGGCGAAAATCCAACAAGGTGGCAACAGGCACTTACCCTGATAGCAAGCCCTGCCCCTGCTCTCACCCAGCCAATCAACTTTGCACTTTCCTTTGAATTTCCTGTTTTTAAATAGTCCAAATGCGCAGGAATGCACACACCCCTTGCGGTTTAAAAAAAAAAGCACAGGAAAAGCTGCAAAGGCTTTTACCGTGTTGTTTTTGCCATTTTGGGTCTCCTTCCTTCTGAATAGTGTGGATTGGTGCAGGAACCCATTTAGACAGGTAGGATTCCCAGCAAATAACATGAGGGGTATTTTCACCATCTAGACCACCCCTTAGTTTTTGATTCATTCATTCACCACCACCACTACCACCACCACCAGAGGGTTGCCAAAAATGGTCAGGGTGGCTGTATGTCAGGCATGTGTTGTCCACACCTGCTGGTTGCCTTATCCCAAGTCAGACTTTGTGTCCATCTTGCCCAGTCTTGCCAAGCCATGAGCAGCAGCAGTGGTTCTTCTTGTTTATAGGCAAGGTTCTTTCCAAATGCTGCCTTGAGAATTAAAAAACAGGAACATTTGAGGGGATTTCCCCCCCTGTTCCCTCCTACCCAAAGTCTTTTTTAAATTGGGAAGAATGGATGGTTCAATATTTTCTTTCAGAATGATAAATGAAATGGTTAAAACAAGATGTTCATGTATTTGCTCTGCTAACATTATTACTAAAAACTATAATAGGAAGACTTTTTTTTTATAAGATTATATATGGTATCTCAAATCATTGCAATCCCTGGTGTTGCTTTCCTTTTCTCAGTTCTTTTTTATGGGAATGAGTGCTTTATATCATCTCTACTAGAAGAGACACAATTATTTTATTTGTTTTGCTAATGCTGATGGTCTTTTCTGGCTTTATTGGTGTGTTATTGTTTTTCTTGCTTGCTCATTTTTGGCAAAACCAAAGAAATTTATTGAAGTTTAGGTCTTCCTTACAATTCAGGATCCTTGGAACAAATAATAAACATTTTAAATCTGGAAAAAAATTCATTTGTATTTATTACCTGGATCCCAGAAATTCCATAAAATGGATCCACATGACAACGTGGCCTTACATCACTGCCAGCATATATGAGCACAAATAAACTCTGAGGTCTCTTCAAGATAGACAAAAATGTTGGGAGGTTGCAAGATTTGTTGCTATAATTCTCGGTTTTTTTTAACCTGTCTAAATAACATGTCTGTTTTCCTGAACTACTGTATTTTCTGGCAAATACTGGCATTAGCTGCAACGTTTTATTCCCACCTCACCAAAACAGTGAGTGGGTTTCTTTGTAATTTCAAGACTTATCAGGAACAATATATTTGCTCCTCAACAATATACTCCCTTTTCTTTTTAATTTCTTTTAAAGAGTTATAGTGCTACAGTGCATCAGTAAAAAAAAAATGGCACTTTTGCACTATCACTCTAAAACAAAAAAAATAATAATTACAAATTCAGAGAGGAGAAATTTTCACTTCAAACATAGGACCACCTCAGCAAAGGTTTAAAAGATCTTTGGAAGAGCCATAGCACAGTTCCAAGAAACTGCTACAAAACAGACACTCCAAAAGAATGGAATGAGTAGACACAAAGGTGACAGCAATTGGCAAAACCCAAGGAGCTATATTGTGAGAACTTGCATTGCTTTCAACTAGTCTGGAAGAGCCCTGAATGACTTAATTTCTTCTTTCTCTTTCCAGATGACTCCCAGCACATTCTTTCCTGGATCCAGAGTGTTCCCTTCCCTGCATTGCATTGCACAGCCTTAGCTTCCTCCCACTTCTCCCTGCAATACTTCTGTCTCTCCCACTGAACCCAGCAAATTCCAGGCCATCTTGATTCCAACCCCAAGAAGTTTCCCCTCCTTGCCCCCATGTCTTAAACTGCTTGCGTTCATGGAAAGAGGGGTTGTGGTCCATCCATTTTGATGACGCATAGTCCTAGCATTAGGCAATGGGCAGAGCTCAAGAAGCCACCTTTGGGGAGTATCTCTATATATAATTCTCTTGGGTAAATGTTGCCTTTCCTAGTGTGCTGATTGGCTGCTCAGGAAACACACCCAACACACACCCAACAAATCACCACCGACATACACATTCTCTTTCCACCTCACAATGCACTCCTGTCACTCAATCTGTGGCCCAGATTGGGACCTAGGCAGTCAACTGGCAGCAGTGACAGGCTGACTGTGATGGGACCTGGGATGCCGCTGCCACCATGCAACCCAGGCAGTCAACTTGTGGTGGCAGTAGTGGCAGAGTGAGTCACCCTCAGCAATTCCAGGAAAAGTGTGGAATGTTGAGAAGGGGGAGGAGGAATTTAAATCCACCCCTTACAGGGTTGTAATGAGGTCCACTGGGCATTTTTTAATGGTGTATGGTACGCTGAGTCCAGCTAGTAATTTCCAGAATCCTTCAGCAGGAGGACTGTGGGTGTTGTAGTCCAAACAGTAATCTTTTCCAAGCTAAAATCTGCATATTCACACAGCTGTTAAACCCAACAGTGTGTGATGGACCTTCCTAAGACAAGGCGAAAAGGCAAACATGCTTCATGCCTATCTAAGGTCTGTAGGTGGACCAACAACCAACTCTTCTAGTCTGTCTCAAGGTATCGCAAGAAAATAGCATGGTGAATTACCTGTGCTCTTTTGGTGCATGCATTGTCCTAGGTGAAGGTGCCTAAAGAAGCTAGCAGCAAACCCAAAGTCAGGTGTTAACTTCACTGACTTCCAACGTTCAGTGCCAGTTTGAGGACAATCAGACAACTTGTGTTTCCCAGACTGAGAATCAGTCAGAGCTGCCAAGGTGCACATTGCAAGGTAGATGGGGGCACATCTCACCGATGCAGATGGGAAGCCACTTCTTTGTAATAGCTCTGCTGTATTCATGGTGCAAAAGTCCTTTTCTCTCTCTAGGCCAAGCAGAGGCAACTGTAATTCCAAGTGAGCCACAATAAAAGGGCTTGATCTAGCCTGCTAAAGCATGTATAAAAGAGCAGATTTGGAGAGGAGACAGTAGCACATAATGTTTTCTTTTTTTAAAAGGGGATGATAAATAATGCAGTCCTAACTCACCAGCCATAATTTTGCAATTCTCCCCAGGCCTATTTGTTTGTCTTTAGCAGCTGGCGTCAGGGTTACAGTGAGAAATGATCATCTTGTACTTGTCTGCTGGCGTCTGGGATTCCAGCCTTGCCAAAATGCACAAAAATGCACACATATAAAATAGCAGCACTGTGAATTTTCTCTACCATTATTATTATTAAGGGTCCTTTCACACTACACAATTATAGCACTCTGATTCCAGTTTAACTGCCATGGAAACATCCTATGGAATCCTGGAATTTGCGGTTTAGGGAGAGGTATATACAATTTTCAGCCAGAGAGTGCTACTGCTTCACCAAACTACAAACCCCAGGTTTAGATTTGCCAAATCTAGCACATGGTAGTTGAAGTGGAGTCAGAGTGCTACAAGTGTGAAAGAGTAAGTTTTTAGACTGGCCTCTCCCTGTCTCCAAAAGTGTGCCTCTCTTCAGAAGGGTGATGGGGGAATATAGTCCCATACCTGGAAGATACAAGATTAGCAAAGGCTAATCCATGCCCTTATTCCGAAATCAAGAAAGGAAATGGGAGGGAAGATAGCTGGTAGGGTGGAAAAGATGCAACTCCAGCTTTGTAGCTTATTTTCTGTCCATTTCTCCCCTTTGTCAGTGCACAGTGTACACATCTTTTGTTGTTGTTGTTGTTGTTTAGATCAAGGGTGGAGAGCATCTGGTCTTCCAGAAGTTGTTGGAGTGCAACTCCCATCATCCCTATCCAGCCTAGCTGGTATTGAGTTATGATGGGAGGTGCAGTCCAATAATATCTATGGGGATATATGCTGCCCACCTCTGGCTTACACCTTTGATTGTAGTATTGCAGGCAAACTTGATGCAGGTTTGTTCTAAAATCCCCTTCTAAATAGGTAAACTTTATTGAGGTGGGGATGTCTTGGAGCACAAGACTGGAGAAAAACTCTAGTTCTCTTCCTTGCCCTGAGCCCTGGATGACAAAATGATAGAGGCGTTGTTCCAGGTGGTGCAAAGGACAAAATCCATTGTCTGCTTGTGCGTCACAAACCAGCATGTCATTTTCACCAAAGATGGCACTGGGATGAAAGGAATGGGTATGTACACCATGAGATGCAATTCTCCTATCCTGGTACCATCACCTTGGTGCAGCTGCTCTTGTCTCTTTTTACATCCTTATTTGTTTTACAAAGACTCTGGACTAGCAGAATTCTCTCACATGGAGCAGTTTGGTTTCTCTCCAGCAGATGGCAATACTAACATTTGCCTACTGAATTCAATGCAGATGTGCGGGAGTCATGCAGCTATGATCTAGCACCTGATATTCTTACAGTGTGGTCCTTGCCTCTATCTAGAAGAGCCTTATTCTCACTTTTTTGCTGATCCCTTTGTATGTTTCTGATCTTTGTGAGCCTGGCAAGTGCCTTTTACAATGTTAAAATGTACATAGATGGAGCTCTATAAATAAATAAATAAATAAAAATGCTACTTTATCCAACCACTGCGAGATGCCTGATGCATGCGTGAGCAGGGATCCAAGGACACGTGTGATCTTCTAAGGCAGGGCTGGGCAAACTTTGGCATGCCAGAGGCTGGTGGCCACTAGTTCCCATCCATATTGATAGTGGTGAGGGATGTCGGGAGTAGTAATCTGTCAATGTTTGAAAGACCACAAGTTGCCCACCCTTGCTCTATGGTGGGGGTAGGGATTTGGTGACCCTCCAGATGTTGGATGTCAACTCCCAGCACAACCAATGACGAGGAATGATGGGGATTGTAGTCCAATAATATCTGGAAGGCTGCCCAATTCCCACCCTGGGGGCCCCTTCACATTATCTAATTATAGTGCTACAATTCATTTTAATTGCCATGGGAAAGTCCTGTGGAGTCCTAAAATTTGCAGTTTAGGGAGAGGTATTTAGAATTCCCTGCCAGAGAGCTCTAGTGCCTCCCCAGACTACAAATCCCAGGATTCCACAGGATGTAGCCATGGTAGTTAAACTGGAATCATATTGCCATAATTGTGTAGTGTAAAAAGAGCCCTTGTCCAGAAGGATTCTGTCCTCTTTACAAAACACCCTCCCCCGCAAAAAACAAAAAAATCTTCCCAGTTGCCTGACTCACAGCAACCATTCAGGTCCCTTCCCTAAAATGCAACTCTTAACAGGTTGTGGAATACATTGTGTGTATAGCTTTACCCTGTTACTTGAAATGTGTTTTTGATAGCTTCCTCTAAGTTTTTGTTTGCTGATACTTGAACCGTTAGAACTGTGAGCCTCCCTTTTGTACGAAGGAAGTAGCCATATGTAGGAGCAGTGGCAGTTGCCATCTCCTGTATCAGTGTGGCAATGAATCTGCTCTGGGATTTGATCTGAACTTTGAAGGAGCTATCTAGGTTGCTGAACCTCCTCTTCAAAACAAGTTCAGCACCTTGCATAATTACTTTAGAGTTTGAACTAAAACCTGGAGTGGATTCACCATTGGACTGGCACGGGAGCCATCACTGTAAAGGAGAAGGTTTTGAATACAAGACACAGCTCTAGTCCTCATGCACACATCATCCCATGTTGTGGGGATCAGGACCATACCAAATGGCTTACCTTAACAGTTCTTAACCTGGGGTCTGGGGACCCCCAAGGTCTGTGATGCCCTCACAGGGGGTCTGTGAAGGCTTGAAAGTTGCTTGGCCAACCTCCTCCCTGCAGTAGAGTGGCCAGGTGACAGGAACCAAGGCAAAGGCTGGCTGGTTTGGCCTGTGCATTCCTATTCAATCCTCTCCAGCCACAAACTTGCAGGAAGCAGGAGAAATCTCTCCCCCCCCCCACCTCTCCAGTGCCTCTGAGGAAAGGTTTAATGTATGGTATGATTGTATCATCATCATCATCATCATCATCATCATCAGATATTGTTGTTGTTGTTGTTGTTTTAAATCTTGAGTTAAGTCTTGGGGGTCCGCAGCAACAAAAGATATTTAAAGGGGGTCCCTGGTAAAGAAAAGGTTAAGAACCACTGGCTTACCTGAAATGTCTTTCCAATCCAGATCACTTTCTTCTCCCCCAACCAATTAGGGTGTTGATTTCATGAGGGATGTACTGGCCTTAACTGTGCCCAGCTGCTGCCTGCCAGATGTCAGCCTCTTGCCTCTAGCCCAACTGTTGACACAGGGGATGCAAGGTAGTGGCAATGGTCACGTACGACAAAGCTGAAAAAGGGAGGGTATTGCAAGCTGGAAAACAAACAAAGCCAATACATATCCAAAGAAGGTTCATTATTTAATTGGGAAAAAGACAATAATAGCTGGAGCATATCAGCTCAGTATGTATAACAACATATGCCACATTATCCAATCATACGTTACAGATTCCTGGATAGAATCTGAATCAATGATGGTCTAAAACTCTAGTCACTAACACCTGGTACGCTGTGAAACTAAGAATATAGTAGTAATATAATAATAATAGCAATAATGGTTTTGGTAATAGAATTTATAACACTGTTGAGTGTTGTTTGGTCTGTTTTTACTTTGCCAGCTCTCTCCAGTTTTATTTTTTATTCACAAAGTTCTGTTTGCTTCTCCTTCTCTAAAGCTTCTAAGATTGGTTTTTGGGGCTCCTTACAATCATTGGAGTGGTACAACTACTAGAAATACAAATTCCAAAATGTAGGATGTTGTGAGTTCAATGTGAATACTAAATAGGATGTCAGCCTCATTCTCATCTTCCTCGATCCTGCATCAAGAAGGTAGCCACAATGTCGTAGCTATGGTTTAACTCCCCAGCTAATCCTTGAAACCCATCTTAAAAGCCAGTCAGCAATCCTGAGAGAGAGAGGTATGTTCTGCTGGAAATCAGGATGCTACAGGATGACGTGACCAGCCCCTTCCTGCCTTCAAGTGATGCTGCAATGAAGAATGGCAACAGGGTCCTTGCTGCTGCTCCTTGCAGCCTTGCTTGGTAGCGGGAGGGGGCTGGTCACATCATCCTGCAGTGCCCCACTTGCAAGCAGACAGATCACCATAATTTCAGACAGTTGACCGAATTGTAAGGTGGGTTTCAGGTTCGTCTGTGGTCATGGCAATAATGCCATGATTGGAAGTGAAAAGATGGAGCCATTGCATTGTCCTAAGTCTAGGTGACCAACTTTCAGCCATGAATTTAAGAAAGATTGAGTTGTGGTAAATTTTGCCCATTTTTAGCCGCGTGGTGCCACTCCAGCAAAAGTTCATTAGTATAGGATGACGTATTTAATGGCCAGGCCATATTGTTTAATATTTTGATTTGCTTTGTATGTTTGTGTATGTATGCACTATCCAGGAAACTGAAATAGCAACAAGAACAAGAACAAAAACAATTCTTAAAAGATTCCAAGCACCACTACTAACTTTAAAGAAAACTGAAAGAACTGTTACAGATCTCTTATAAAAACAGACATGCAAAGACACACACACTCACCCCCACACAAATCAAAAACCTCTTTTTATATACAGAGATGCAAAAGTACATACATAACCCATTCCCCCCTCTTACAAGGACATGCAAACATACAGTTCCCTTTCTCACATGCTCACAGATGCAACAACACACACACATATCTCTCTCTCGTTCTCCCTTCCGGAGAAATAGAAGATCAATAAAGGAGCCAGGAGGATTATTTTTGTTTGTTTGTTTGAATAAGGGAGATCCCAGGGAATAGGGGAGAGTTGGTCAGTCTACCTAAGTCTAACTTTGTGGTTGTGTGCCTTCAGGTTGTTTGCGACTTATGGCGACCCAACGGTGACCCTATCACAGGATTTCTATGGCAAGATGTGTTCAGAGAGGGGTTGCCTTTGCCTTCCTCTGAGGCTGAGAGAGTGTGACTTGCCCAAGATCACCCAGTGGATATCCCTGGCTAAGCTGTGATTCAAACCCTGACCTCCAGAATTGTAGTCCAATGTTCAAACTTATGACATGGTAACTAACAGGATGTCAGCATTTATTATCATTATTATTTCAATATATTTTATTTTCCCATTGAAACAGGATGTTCCAGATACATTTCAAGTTACAGTTCTTAATAAGGTCAGGTCACAGCCCACAAGCCTCTTCGGAATCTCCAGTGTGGGCTGATACTCAGTAAATGTCATCTATGTTTCAATAATAAATGTGTCTTCTTTTTCTCCCCTTAAGGCCTTACTTTGTTCTGTTAATTTTCTGTTCAGTGCACTTTTCTTTATCTCTCACCACCATATAAACAAGTCTATGTCCTCTGCTAATTTTGACTCTTTAGCCACTACAAGTCTTGCTAATGAAATCCCCAGAGAAATAAGCTTTTCTGTGTTCAAGAGTCTTATTTCACTCCATAAGCAGACAGCAGTAAAGCTGGAGTTTCTGTGAGTTTTAAATCAGCACCTTTGATAGGATAAATGTTTTATTTAACAGGCATGCAAACGAAAGTTGCCAGTTCTCGAGCATTCCTGAGATTTCATAGCCAAAGCTCCAGGTGATGCAACAGGGGTGAGATTTGGGGTGGTGTTATTAAGTACAATTGTTTCTTCATCTTCACTGGGGTTTGGCTCCAGGACCCCATGTGGATATGAAAATTTGTGAATACTCTCAAGTCCCATTATATGCAATGGCATAGCAAAAGGGTGCCCCTTATATAAGATGGCAAAATCAAGGTTTGCTTTTTGGATTATTATTTGTTAAAGAATATTTTCAAGCCATGAATACTTAAATCTGTGGATACCAAATCTGTGGATACGGAGGGACAATTGTATATTCAATAAGCCTCAGCTGCATGGTGTAGTGGTTTGAGCACTGGATGACAACTGTAGAGACCAGGGACTTGTCTATATGAGGCAATAAAATGTGGATTGATGCTCAGTAACACCAATTTGCAGCAACTTTCATTTGTCTCCAGGGTTGTTGTTTTTTCAAGATCCCAGGTATGCAAAGCCATACAACTTTGTTGTTCAAACGGGCATGCCTGCAAATCAAGATGATGGGCACAAGTGAATTACTCATATCTTTATTCTCACCAGTTACCACTGCCAAACAGTACTTAAAAAAAAAAAAAAAAAGCAAACCCAAGGTGTGGAAGTACGCTGTTCCTCTTAAAAAAGCAGAGAAAAAAAAGAGGGGAAGGCTGTTTTGTCACCTCAACACACGATCACTACTGAAAAAATCCAACATGGCGTTTCCGGTTATACCAATCAGCTTTCCACTTCTGCTCTTATCAGGAATGCGCAGCAAAGCAAATCAGTATGAAGTCAAAGGCTTTCACGGCCGGCATCCATAGATTTTCCTTGAGTTTTTTCCGGGCTGTGAGGCCGTGTTCTGGAAGAGTTTCTTTCTGACATGTCGCCTGCATCTGTGGCTGGCATCTTCAGGGAATGGTTGGGTAGGAGTGTGTCTGGGTTTTATATGCTGTGAACCAATGTAGGGGAGTATATGTAAATTTGTGTAACTGAATGGTTAGTTTCTGGGTATAGAAAAGCAAATCAATTGTCCCACAAGCGGGAGTGTGCATTTCCTTTGGAGTTTTTTTTTTTTTTAAAAAAATACAGAAAAAGCAGGAAAGGCTTTTCCTGAAGAGTATTTGGACTTTTTGCCCCCCTTCCAAATATGGCAAAATGATATGGGAACCCATTGGGACAAAAGGTATTCTCAAATTCTATGAGGAGTATTTTCACCATATAGACAATCCCCAGGGTTAAAATCCCCACACGGACATGAAAACCTAGGGGTGACCTTGGCCAAGTCACTTCCTCAGCCTCAGAGGAAGGCAATGCAATGCCAAAGCCCCTCTGAACAAATCTTGCCAAGAAAACCCGGTCATAGGTCAGAAATGATTTGAAGGCACACAACAGCAGCTACCAAAAGCACGCCATTCAGATAATAAGCAAGCAAACAAACCATAAAAGTCTAACAAATGAGACAAAGGAGGGAGAGAAGGAGATTTCTGGAGACTCTATAGCAACTTTCCAAAAGAAGACTAGAGGGGTGAGCCAGCACCATATGGAGTTGGGGGGCACCTTTTCAAGGCAGTTCTCTTATCCTGAGATTCTTTCCTTCATTCTTTGGCCCAGAGAAAAAGGGCCAATCCCTTAGACATTGGCACCCTAAGCCTATATTAAAAACAAGTCAGAACTGTTTTGCCCCCATCCCTTGGCTTCACTTGGCCTCACAGGGCTAGTTTGGAGCTTCACAGTTTCCTAAAGCCCTTTGGAAACTCCTGCATGGCTTCAAGTCTTAACGGAAAATAACAAACTATCAAGGGAAATGCAGGGTGATGTTTTGAGTTTCCATCTCCTGGAGACTTCGGTCTCCAATACAGGGTGTTAGCATCCAGAGAAGTAGCAAGTGTGTTGCCTTAAAGCCCTAACAGTTTTACTTCAGCAGGAGCTATTGGGAATGAGAGTCCACCAAATGCATGAAGTATTCTCAAGTGGCAGGTGTATATATGCCTGTGCAGGTTGTAAACAGTGGTATCAAATGGCAAAGAAATGCAAAGAAAGGAAAGGAAAGGAAAGGAAAGGAAAGGAAAGGAAAGGAAAGGAAAGGAAAGGACCATTTCATGGCAATTCTGTTTAAAGCAGGAGTGGTCAACTTGTGGCCCACCAGACATCGAGTGGCAATTCCCACCACTCCTCACCATTGACTATGCTGGTTAAGACTGATGGGAGTTGAAGTCCAAATAATATCTGGACAGTTGCGTATTGCTCAGCCTTGATCTAAAGCTTAAAATGAGCAAAGTCTCAATAGCAATGGCCCATTTTGCTTAAGGTTTGTATTGCTGAAAAACAGAAGTAAGAATCATGCAGCTGTCCTGAAGTTGTTGAACTGCAAGTATCAGCAGCCCTAGCCAGCCTAGGCAATGACGAAGACTGCTGGGTGTTGCCATCAAACAACATCTTTCCCTGTTTTAAAATGTGCTTTTGCCTTTATTTGCAGATGGGGTCCATTTTCTTACAGTTGTATTCCATCGTAGGGGAGAAACTTTCTGGCCCTTAAATAAGGGATACTAATAAGGGGCACTTGGCAGTCCTCCCAGCTACACATTTATTTATTTATTTATTTACACCATGCTACAATTCAGTTTGGAAAAAGCTTCCCATGGGAGCCAATCAGATACCTTTTCCAAGTCTGCTGGCAGAAGGGGCAATTTGGGGGAGTCCCACTTAAGGAGGAAACAGTTAACCATTGCTGCAACCTCCTGCATTATAACTGGGGCCAAATCCACACTACACAAATAATGCAGTTTGAAACTGGATTATTTGCCATGGCTCTTTCCTATGGAATCCTGAGATTTCTAGTTGTAAAACTAGAAATCTCAGGATTCCATAGGAAAGAGCCATGGCAAATAATCCAGTTTCAAATTGGATTATTTGTGTAGTGTGGATCCTGGGATTTGTAGTTTGGAGAGGCACCAGCACTCTTTGGCCGAGAAGGTGAAAGGCCTTGTAAGAGTCCTGGTGCCTCTCCAAACCACACATCCCAGGATTCCATAGGAAGGAGCCATGACAAATAATAATCAAGTTTCAAACTGAATTATTTATATCATGTGGATTTGGCCTAGGTTTGCAAAAGCCCCCTTTAGTAGGATTGTCATATTCCACTTAGGCACGAGTGGGCATCTAATTTGCATATTCATGCAAATCATTGTATCTATTCTAAGTATGCAAATTACATGTATAATAGATGGTTCCTCCTCCCTTCCACTAGGTTTCAAGTTTCATACCATTTTTTAGGGTTACACCTGCTGCTCTAAAAGAACCAGTATGGAGTGAGAATCTGTTGCTATTTCCATGCTTCCCTCTCCCTGGACTCACCTCATGCCTCTACCATGCTCCCTTCTCTTGTTTGTGCACTCTGCTGCTGCATCCCCACCATCTTTCCTCTATCTCATGCACTTTGACCCTTGTCATGCCTACCTCACCTGCTCCTTAAAACCTGCCAAGGTACCTTTCATGCTCTCTGCCTCCTTCCCTCTCCCTTCCATCCTCCTCACAGTCTCACAACATGCCCTTGGTTGCTTCTTCCACTCCATCACCCACACCACGCGCTCTCCCTTCTCTCCTACTTCCAGGGTGACCAGATTTCAGCCATGAATTTAAGGAGATTTATTTGTGACAAATTTTGCCCATTTTTAACAGCATGGCATCACTCCAGCAAATGTTCATTGGTATAGGATGACTGCTTTAATGGCCTGGCCATATTGTTTAATAGGATTTCTGTGTTTTTTTTCCTGGCTGTGAGAGTGTGTTCTGGAAGAGTTTATTCCTGATGTTTCGCCTGCATCCGTGGCTGCAGCCTCACAGCCCGGAAGAAACCTGCAGAAAACCTATGGATGCCAGCTGTGAAAGCCTTCAACTTTATATTGTTTAATGTTCTGATTGGCTTTGTATGTTTGTGTATGTCTGCACTATCCAGGGAACTGAAACCGCAACAACAAGAACAAGAACAAAAACTTTTCTAAAAAGATCCCAAGCACCACAGCTAACTTTAAAGAAAACTGAAAGAACTGTTATAGATCTCTTATCAAAACAGACACACAAAGACACACACACTCACCCCCACACAATTCAAAAACCTCCTTTTATATACAGAGGTACAAAAGTACGCACATACTCTTCTCTTACAGGCACATGCAAACATACACTTCTCTTTCTCATATGCACACAGATGCAACAACACACACATACCTCCCTCTCCCTCTCCCCCCCCCCCCATTCTCCCCTCTCTGACATAAATGCAAACACACACCTCAAAGCTGGCAGGAGTTTCCTGGCTTGCTTTCTGACGAGACACACACACACACACACACAGCCTTCACAGGTTCCCTCTGTGCATCAACTTGCTTGCCCTTGACAACTGAATGTCAGACTTGTGTAAATATTGCGGGCGGGGAAATAAGGTAAATAAGGGAGCTGGGAGGATAATTTTTTTTAGCTTGAATAAGGGAGATCTCTCGGGAAATAAAGGAGAGTTGGTTAATCTACCTACTCCTTTCCCTAGCATCACTGCACCCTCTTGCAATATGCCATACTGCTTTGCCCTCTGCCACTTGAACTACTCACCGTCTCTCCTACCTCACCTCTCTTTGTGCCCTTGCAATGCCTCTCTTCCTTGTGCTCCTCCCTTGCTTCTTGCACTCCACTGCTTGCACTACTCACTCTGCTGCCTCTCCCATTCTCTCCCTCACCTCTCCTTTAGCCCTCACTGGGTGCCCCTCCCATGCTTCTTCTTGCACTCCACCTCTCTCTTTCTCTCTCTCTGGCTTTTCTTCGCAAACGAAGATTCAGGAAGGACTCATCCTGCGCTTTCTACAAGCATGCTGATGACTAAAAAGGCCAATTGAGATAAACAAGTCCGGTTGCAGAAAGTACAGCAGAAGGTCTCCTTGGGTGATGTTTCCCGGTTGTGATTCTTTCTGCGTTGTCATTTCTCCAAGACCACTCACACCATTTATTCACACTTCCTTCACACCTGACATGCCCAGATGGACCTGTTTCTTGCAGAACAAGTGGATAGAAGAATCCCTCTACATTTTGCCCCATATCTCGTAGAAGCTTGTAGGCTTCTACAAGCGCTAGAAGCTTTCTCTCTATCCCGCCACCATCACAGGCTCATCTGGTGAGGACACAAGAGCGAGCCTTCTCAGTGGCTGCTCCCACCCTCTGGAACTCATTTCCGCAGGAGGCTAGGCTGGCCCCTTCCCTGCTTTCCTTTCGCCGGCAGGCAAAGATGTTTTTTATGTAAGCAGGCTTTTAATACATAGCTGGGCTTATGGAGGCTTTTATTGGCATATGTTTTTAATTTCTTTTTTTTATTATTTTGCTTATTTTTATCTTTTAACTTTTATGTGTTTTATGTAATTTTAGATTAGATTTTTATATTGTGAGGTTTTTAATGGTTTTAAACTTTATTTTATGTTAGATTTTCCTTGCGGTTTTTTCCCGGGCTGTGAGGCCATGTTCTGAAAGAGTTTGCTTCTGACGTTTTGCCTGCATCTGTGGCTGGCATCTTCAGAGAATGGATGGGTAGGAGTGTGTGTGGGATTTATATATTGCGAACCCCTGTTGTGGAGGATATGTAAATTTGTGTATTTGAATGGTTACATATCCTCCACAACAGGGGTTTGCAATATATAAATATATAAATATATAAATATATAAATCACACACACACTCCTACCCATCCAGCCACAGATGCAGGCAAAACGCCAGAAACAAACTCTTCCAGAACACAGCCTCACAGCCTGGAAAAAAAACCCAAGGAAAATCTATGGATGCCGGCCGTGAAAGCCTTCGACTTCACATTTATTTTATGTTATTTGTGAGCCACCTCGGGTCCCTTCTGGGGGAAAAGCGGCATATAAATTAATAAAAGAAAAGAAATAAATTATGTGTTTTGAAATGAAAGCCTGGAATTCAGGTGAAATGATAGTCGAAACAGGCACCAGATAGCATGCCTAGAATCTGCATAACACCTGGCTATCTAGGTTGTATCCCAATCCTGCCTTCTAGCCCTAGTGAGATGTGAAGGGTAGTGGTTCTTAACCTGTGGTCTATGGACCTGCAGGGGGCTGCAATGTACTCATAGGGGGTCTGCGGAGGCTTCAGGATCCAAGGCAAAGGCTGGCTAGCAGGTTTGGCTTGTGCATTGCCATTCAATCTGCTCCAACCACAAACAGGCAGAAAGAAGCAGGAGAAAAGTCTCTCTCCCCTGCCCCACTGCCCTGTCCCTCTGAAGGAAGGTTTAATGGATGGTGTAATTTTGTTGTTGTTGTTGTTGTTATGGTTTTTAATATTGAGTTAAGTCTTGGGAGTCCATGGCAACAAAAGATATTTAAAGGGTGTCCCTGGTAAAGAAAAAGTTAAGAACCACTGGTATAGGGTAGGTTTTTTTAAAGCTTAAATGCCATGTGGGTAGACATAGCATATATATTAAAGATGCCTATAGCATATATCTGACCCACCAGCTCTCCACCCTTGCTATATACCCATAAATATTTGGATGAAGTGAATTGGACTATACAAAAACCTATATCACAATAAATCTTTTAGCCTTTGAATGCTATGACCCTCTGTCTTTTCTTGAATCCCTTGCCCAACTCTCTCATCTCCTCTTGAATTACTTCTGATAGCCATCTTGACATTCCATCCCTCAAGGTTGACACTGGACAGATGTCTCTTTCAGGATGGTTGCCTTCTGTTGTCCTAGATCTGGGGTATTATTAAATCCTATAACTTAATTAACATCATATCATAAGAAATTCAGATGATAGACGTTTGTGCCAGAACTTTCCACTGATAGCATCTCGTCAATGACCTTAACTTGGAAAGGTAATGTGCATTCTGCTGTCACAAGGCTTCTGGGAACAACAGGATCTGTAAACTTACTGTTACTGCTGAAACTGGCTACTTACCTTTTCGTGACTATGCTTTTGGGGCACCAGGAATTAATCTGGATACCTCCAGTCTAGGGAGATTTTCACACGGGACCAAAATCCCCTGTTACTGCCCTACCACCTCCTCTCCCGTTCCTGCCACGGAATAACATAAATCTTTCACACACTTACCCTAATTCCACAGCAGGAACAGGCTCCCCCTCCCCTTGCTGGCTGGCCATGAATGCAGCCGTCATAAGGCTGCTTTTACGACCGACTATCTGAAACATTATCACGTTATCGTGTGATAACGGCTGGGCGGTAAGTTTAAAAAATAAAACTCTCCCAAACATAAAATCAGTTTACCAAGCACAAAAACACACTTTAAATCACACAATCAAAACAGGAAGGGTAAAATAAAGGGTGCCACTTACCTGGATGTCCAGATCGTACCAGGAAGTGCTCGGAATGGACCTCCCCTCGCCGGCTGCCATTTCGGACCAGGAACGGGGCTCCTGTTTGCACACCCGTGATTGCGTGATAGCGATGGAATGGGAGGTCTATTCACAATGAAAAATCATGATTACATTGTTCTGGAACAGTCACGGGACCAGGATGGATGCAGGACAGAACGGGGTCAACGTCGTCCGAAAGGGAAAACCTTTCCCGACCCTGTTCTGTTCCTGGCACAGGATATATAGCCCATGTGAAAATCTCCTAGGTCTGTGGTGCTGCAATGTGATCCTGCATGTGTTAATCTAGCATTGCAATAACTTAAAACTTCATTTGATCATTCAGTAATTCAGTGTAGAATTCCAAAGAAAAGTGGCAGGCAAAGTTACCAAGAGTATGCAAACAGGAGAGTTCTAGATGTGAACAGTTTTCTGTGTCTCACTCTGAAATTTGGGATCTGAGGGGAGGCAGAATTCTTATGGAGGTGACAATGTCTTCATTTTGTCTCCCCACCTCTCACAGCTACAGCCCTAGTCCAAGATGAGCCAGCAAGCTTTATATAGTATAGTAGGGATTAGAAGTAGGATCTTCTAAGGGACTCATTGGGGACTCATTGATCTCCCAAGTCTCAGTGCAAGACACTAACCACTATACTAGCCTGGCTGATGAGGACAGTAACTTTCTGTGAAAAGATTGAAAATTGATTAGGAAAACCCCCCAAAACAAAACACTTTCTGTCAGGGGCACTTCTGCATTGGCTTCTGGCTGGAAAGTGGTTCTCTCTGTGTTTTGGATTTTGGCTCCCAGAACCCCCAACCATTGTCCAAACTGGCTGGGGCTTCTGGGACTTCACATCCAAAACACCTGGCGAATCAGAGTTTGAGAACCACTGGACTAGAGATCAACTCTATGATTCTGTCCAACTCCCAGCTCTATGATTCTATGTGTTTATCACTATGATTTTGTCTATGATCCAACTGTATGATTCTGTCTGTCTGGCTACCACTCCATTTGCCCCTCTCTGCCATTAATTGTGATCGGATCCTTGATTTTTAAGACATCTTTGCTCTGTGCTTCTTTGACACAGACCTTTGCTGCATTTGAGGATGGCTGCAGTAAGGTTTTTTTAAATAAAAAAAGCCCAGTCAATCTGAACTACTGGTTGCATCTCTGTAATCTTTATGGCTGCATGCCAAGGATCTTACAAAGGTCATCCTTTCAGAACAATATCAGCCTGCTGTTAACATTCTCCAACTGAAAGAAGATGCTGCAAAGTCCACTGACCAAAGACTACAGGAAGGATTGTCTTAGCCCACTGTGCATAAGATATAATATAATGGTGGGAAAGCTTAAGTTAGGATTATATGGAACATCCTAAGCATTAATGGGTAATGCTAATGACCCAGTAGTTAAGGGGTATATGCTAATCCTATCTCCCAGCCATCGGCATTACAAACAATAATGCAATCATGCAAATAAGAGACCTTTCCCTCTTGCATATCCTTCAGAAATCTCTCCTCACATCTCCTCCTGTCCAACTTTAAGAGCTTGTCGCAAAACAAACAATGTGTTAGCACTCCAGAATTAAAGCTATCAGTTGAGTTTCGGTTTCCTTTGTCTCTCCTGTGGGAGAGCTATTTAGCCTTTGTTGTAGACAGCACACACCTCCAAGGCATGAACTGGGTTACAAATATCATACCCCTGACCATGGCAAAGTGTGCTGCAGAAGGCCCGGCCACTCTATTTCTTGACACGTTGTGGATTGGAACCACTTGTACCATCCTTAGATGCTGTCTGAGTTTCTTTGCTACACGGAACTCTCTTTTCTTTGAGACTGGTGACTATCATCCTCTTCCCTGACCTCTCTCTCCAACCCTTCCTGCTTTTGCTTCTAATAGCCTTGTATGGTTTGTAAGAGTGCATATTCTTGTGTGTTAGTCTATATTGTTCCAATAAAATACTTTATTTTACTTCAACTGGAGCCTCCTCTACAGTTAGTACTGGTATACATAGGTGGGAAAATCCCCAACGTTACCCTCCTCTTGTAGGCCTTCTATTTGAGCTAATAATTAAGTATTAAAATAGACACTGGTATCACAGGTGGGACTCCAATGTACCCTCCACCTCTTAGGGTAACATCATCAGCACTGCTGTCTCTCAGTTTCCCAGGCTACCAGGTGTTAATGACTGGAGTTTTGGACCACTAGTGGGTCGGATTCTTTTCAAGAGTCCAAGAATCAGTGAGGTATCTTTGGATACTGTGGCACGTTCCAAGTTGTGCCACTCTTTAAAATTGTGCTATTGTGATCCTGTCTATGGGGATTTCATTCTGATGTTTTGTCAGTTTGTTCAAAATTGCTTCCAGACCACCTACCACCACTGAAATCCTCACCAGTGTTATTGTCATCTTCCACCAATTTGCTGCCCTTTCACAACACGTAAAAACAGTGGTCTGAGTTGGCCTAGCAGTGGGGCTCACATGTTTCTTATGTGCAATGTCAAAAGCAAACTGATTGAAAACTTTCTTTTCAGCCAAAAAGGGTTTTGTGGCAGGAGACAGAGAGAAGAAGGCAGGCTGTCTCTTCACAGACAGGCAAAACTTCAGTCACTCCAGGATATATACTTTGGTTAGCCAGGGGATATACAGTCATACACCCATATCATGCTGAGAAAAAGAGCGGCCGGGTTCGTCCACAGTGTTATATTTATAACCCATTTCATGCCTTGGAGGCATGTTTTGGCTACAACAATAGTTAAATGATTCTCCCACAGGAGGAACAAAGGGGCAAGACTCCACTGATTGTCTTAGACGGCTGGGAGATAGGAATTGATGGCTTTACAACAACCTCGCATTGCAAGACAAGAGGGGGTTCCTAGGGATGTTTCCTGGGCATTAGGATTGTGTAGGTCACTTGACTGTTTGGTTGGATGACTCATTGATGAGGTGCCCAGGAAGGGATTAGGACATACCTCCATAATGGATTTGTTTACTAGGAGCCTCCACATAATCCTATGTTGGGCTGGTTTTGCTAGAATATTTCTAAGACACCTTCCCAGGTCCTTGTAACCTCCACCTGAGCTCTTTTTGGATTGCCCTGGTCTACTAGACCCCTTAGAATATGTCCAATATTTCCAATTATAAGATATTACAGGGAGGGGATAATAGGGCATGCTAACACAGGGACCTGTCTTTCTGTTAGTTACTTTGTTAAGGAACACATATTTCAATATGCAGTCTGATGTGATACAATTGCTTAGTCAAGTTTGTTTGGCAACCACATACTAGTTATAGTGAGAAAAACAAAGACAAAGGTCACAGCCACAAAGAGCAAGTAAATATAATGCTGCTGCTATTGTTGTTGTGGTTGTTGTTAAGCACCATCTATGTACATGGCGCTTTACATTAAAACAAGCAACAACAACAACAAAACCAATTCAAAACAATGGGTCCTGCAAAGGCGTACAATCCAAAATAAATGTATACATACTGGTAAGCACACACAGAGAGAAGGAATAATAAACATAAAACTATAAAATACAATTACAAAAGAAATTTATCCAGATAATGATTTTAAAAACCACAACCAAAAACAATGCTAGAAACAACAAATATCCATTAATCAGCAAATTGCCTTCAAAAGCCTGTCTAGGTTAGGTGGCTTTCACAGCAAATCTAGCTGTGTTAAACAAAGCAGACTCAATGGTATTAGAATATTAAAATATTGGAAATATTTAACTTTATCCCTATTTGTTATGAGTGACTACTATGAATTCTTTTGCTTCCCACATTTATTTCAAAAAGCAAAGTGCAATACTTCTACCCTTCAGCAATAATTATATGATATGTTCTGCTGAGTTATATTCCACGCTGGGTGAATTGAAATGGGGTGAGCATAAACTTAACTATGCCTAAAAGTATACAGCTGTTCACACATTTAAATTCTGTATTCACATAACACATGCACACATCTGAAGTCATGTGTAACCTTTCCCACACACTCTCACCATTGCCTGCAGGTTTCCCTTAGGGCTATAAAAGGTGACAATATAAATATGTTCTGACTGGGATCGCTTCTTTGGGGCATGTGTTTCTCTGTACCACAATCCTATGCTACTTTTGATCCCCTCCTGTTTTGGTGATGTTCTGGTTGCATTAACAAAGTCCTGCCTCCCCTCATTCCCTGGACATACTTTCTAGCTGATTTCTGTTGGCTGCAGGGCATGTGAGTGCTCAGCCCGACACGTCATGCAAGCCATCATGTGAAAACCCAGAAGCAGCTCTGTGAGGGCTTCTACTTATCCACCACTATGGCACCCAATGTGAGGACCTCCACTTGTCCCAGTGCTTGTGGGGATCTTCTGGTGTTCTTATGGTTCCTTTGTGGTTCTTTTTTATATATATAACCTCACCACTGAACACCACTAACCTTGAACCACTGCTGCCACCACAGACACCATGGGCTTGTCTACATGATGAAAATACTCCTCATAGAATTTGCAGAGAATACAATCTGTCCGAACGTGATTCGCAGTATTCGGAGGGGGGTGCTAAAAACTCTACAGACTGTGCAGTAAAAGGATTTGCAATTTCTCCCAGCCTTTTCTGGAAAATGCACATAGATGCACATTTTCAGATATGTAGCTGTCCAAATTTGCATCAGTGTGCATTTTTTGCTCAATTGCTGTTTGAGCGAGCGTGTGCCTGCTCAAGCCAAATGAATGCAAATGGATGCAAATAGGCGCGGAGATGGGAAGACACATTAACTTTGCTGCAAATGGGCTAAACTGCATGCCTAAGCCATTGCATCTAGATAAGATAAAAGTTCAGCCCCATGTGTCTGAACTCAACCAACAGCACTGTTATAGCACTGTCAGAAGCACAAGTGTATAATCTATCTATATATATAATACTCTTGTGTATGTTGCCTTTCCCAGTGTGCTAATTGGCTGCTCAGGAAACACACCCAACCAATCACCACTCACATGCGAATTCCCTCTTCACCTAACAATCCACTCCTGCCACTCAGTCTGTGGCCCATATTCCTGCCAATCAATCTGTGGCCAAGATGGGAACCCAGACAGTCAACTGGCAGTGGTGACAGGATGCCTGCAACAGGACCCAGGCCGTCAACTGATGGTGGTGGCAGTGCCAGGACAATAGAGCAAGTCATCCACACCAATTCCAGGAGAAGTGTGGAATGCTGAGAAGGAATTTAAAAACCTACTGGCCTACCTAACAGGGTTGTTGTGAGGTCTACTGGGCATTTTGGGGAGTTTTTTTATCGGCATATGTTATGCTGGGTACCACTAGTAGAAAACTAATTGATTAAACAGAAGTATGAAATTCAGTTAAATATTACTTATTTAAGACATTTAAACCTTATTGACTATCCTAACTCTTCCCTATCTCCTCATAAGCCTAACTGAATTTAAATAACTGCATGAGCTTAACTAATTCCCTATCTCTTCTGGCTCAATCTAATACCCCCTGTGACTAACTCTTAATTCCTAACTCTGACAAACTCATCTCTCACTTTGTCATACCCACCAGCCTTTTTAACATCAAACATTCAATCACCAGTCACTCCTAACATTTCTAACATGCTTACCTTCTCCCAACAGATTCTTATCTTATTGCATATACTATACATTGCATACCTCTCTCCCTGTGCATGTGTGTGTGTGCCTTCAAGTTGCCTGCCGGTTTATGGCAACCTCATGAAATTCATAGGGTTTTCTTAGGCAAGGAATACTCAGAATTGGTTTTGCCAATCCCTTCCTCTGAAATATAGCCTGCAGTACCTGTTATTGGTTGGCAATCCCCCATCCAAGTACTAAACAGTGCTAACCCTGCTTAGCTTCCAAGATCAGACAGGATGTGGTGTCTTTAGAGTATTTAGGCAATGCATAACTATGCTTTCCCTTAATTTCTCTTTCAAAAGCCCATAACATCAAAAGGTTTTTCCCCACTGTAACCCCTTCACTTCATGGATATTTCCAAATCTAGCACGATGAATCATTTTTTCTTCTGAAGTCATCCCAAATGGGAAAGAAGGCAGATGTGTGTGTGGACAGACTAGGATGGGACAATGCTAGAAAGGGAGATTTTTAAAAGATGTGCAGCACATGGAGTTAGGAATATAGGAGCAGGGCACAAACCTCTTCTTGGCCCTTTCTTTTTATAGAACCTGGGAATGGAAGGGTTGAAGAGCCATCCATCATGATCAGCTCCAAAGCTGTGGTGCATTTTCTCCAAGCTAAAGACCCACTGAATTTGATGGGGGCGTGTTCCCCAGTGGATTTGGGTCACTTAAGAAGGCAGTATGATCCCCCATTCCACAACTCTGTAATTCTTTACTTTTAACTGAACTCTGCCTTGTGACATATGAAAGACTGACAAGTTTTATTTGGCATAAGCTTTTGTGAACTGCATCTTAATTCATCAAATGCAAGTGGGCTGAAGGCTAGGAAAGCTTATGCCAAATGAAACGTCTGTGCCCCTGGCTGGATTTCCTTGTTTGAACTCCTGGCAGACAGGGCTTGTTGGGGCATGAAAAGGAAGATCTTTGCTTCTGTGCGTGTTTTTTCTTCCTTTCTCTTCCCCACTTTCCTGGAGGGGAAATACTTGTAAGGATCTTGAATAAATGCTGCCACCCCAGACAGCATGTGTGAACTCAACCACTTCAGTAGCACTATTGAAGCATTCCAGAGGCATGTATATATATTATAAGAATAACTTGTTAAACATAAGTTCAACATACATTTAAAGATTACTTGCTGTACAGAAGCCTATGGTTTCAGAATTTCAAGGCTTAATTCTTATTGTTACTGTATTTAGTTAGCTTATCTAACCTTCCCTCTAGACCAGTGGTCCTTAACCTGTGGTCCAGGGACTCCCAGGGGTCCACAATGTCTTCACAGGGTGTCCGAAAAAGGCTTGAAGACTGCTTGGCCTACCTTCTCCCTGCAGTGGAGTGGCCAGGTGACAGGAGCCAAGGCAAAGGCTGGCTGGCTTGGCTGTGCATTGCCATTCTATTCACTCCAGCCACAGACTTCCAGCAAGAAGCAGAAGAAAATTTTCCCCTCCTTCTCCAATGCCTCTGAAGGAAGGTTTAATGGATGGTGTAATTGTTGCTGTTGTTTTAAATCTTGAGTTAAGTCTTGGGGGTCCATGTCAACAAAAGATATTTAAAGGGGGTCCCTGGTAAAGAAAAGGTTAAGAGCCACTTCTCTAGACAAGAAAAAAAAAGTCTTTGAAAGTCCCAGGTTTTGTTCCTATACAAACTATTTTTATTTTGCAAATCCACATTAAGTTTTCTTCATCCCCATATATTTCCTGGGAACCTCCAGCATTACGAAGCACTTTTCATTCCTGCTTTCCAGGTCCTCAAAATGAAATGTATCACTACTTGCCTATCTGTTTGTATTATCCCAGAATTAGCTAAGTTGGCTGCCACCAGTGAATAGTTATTGTTTCTAAGACACAAATTCAACTGAGATCAAGTGAGGCAGAGAGGAATGGTTGCACCAAAACAAAATGATTCTAAAGTTTACCTATTCCAGTGCTGCTAAAGCACTTAGAAATCTTGAGTGATAATAAGGAAAGGTTAGTGGAAATTGATGAAAATCAATTTCTGAAATGTCGCATGAGTCTAGATCTGACATACGATCAATGGGAGAGTGAGTAAGAAGAAAACAAGGAAGGAAGAGTGAAGGAAATGCAGGATATCTCAAGAAAGAGTTTGGATGCAAGACTGGGAATATGCAGGTAAAATAAAAAAAGAACTGGAAACTCTCAGCACTTCCAGATACCTTTTCCCCTTCTGAATGAGCTCTAAATCCTAATTGACCCTAACACATCTTGTACATCTCTTTCCCTATCTCATCATAATCCATGCTGAGGCTAACTGTCTAAAACTGATTCAAAATACAAATCCCTTCCCTTCACTATCCCTGGCTGGTTCTCACTACTGTAATTCCTATCTCTTAGAGATCATATACACTGGTGCCTTGATCCAGGGCCAGACCAGAGCATTATGCTCTTGGCTGGGCCTGGATTCAACACAATGGTGGCCACATGTACCTGGGGTGAATCTATGTCACAGAGTCCAGTGCCACTGACACCACATTGACCCTCCTGGCCCATCCCTTTGTCCTCGGTGCCACTGCCACCTCAGTGGCCAAGCAGCTCCCCGCAAGAGCCTGGCCGGTGCTGGTGCTTCTCCTAAGGTCAGAATGGGGCTCCCAGACATGTGATCAATCATTGATCATATGGGCACCCCGTTCTAACCTCAGCAGAAGTGACCATGCTGACCAGGCTCTTGCAGGGAGCTGCTTGGCCAGTGAGGTAGTGGCAGCTCTAAGGAGGATCTATCACCTTCCCTGCACTGTTCAGGGCAGGATAGGGAAGATGTTGCTGCATTTGCATGTGGACAACTGGATCGGGCCAAACTGAACCCAATCCCAGCTATCCAGACAGCAAAAGAACTAGAGGCTCTGGAGTTTCCTGGAAACGTCGGACTTTATCAGACCGCCCCGCTAAACCCCGTTCTTTTGCTGGCATCACTTCTGATGTTTCTATGCCATCAAAAATGCTCCCCGTGCCACACTTACCTCCTATTTGCATTAAGGGCTTCCCTGGCAATGAATGAGGAGTGAACAGAGTTCCGTTCACTTCCTGTATTGAAATCCTGTGGATTCTCACAAAAATACCTAGCACGGAAAATTAAAAAAACAAAACAAAAATAACACTCAAAAAGTAAAAGAAAGCACACAAACACACTTAAAAACTTCCAAGTAAACTGGGGAGGGTCTTAAAAAGAGTGTCACCTACCTGGATGTTGTGACCTCACCTGGAAGTGTTCTTGCCGGACCGGTCATTGATGTTGCATGCGCGTGAGTACAGTGGGGCATGGATTCAAATGCTGGCAATGCCATCACAAAAGTGCCAAGGGGGATCAATTGATGGCTTGGGCCATCAATAAAATAGGATGGGTTTTAGACTGGACATGATCATGAAATGGCAATGTCATGTGGTACACAGCGCTGTTTTGCGATCATTAGGTGTCCTTATGACACCGTATTTGGGTGGTCTGATAAAGTCCTTCAGTGTTTCTTCCAGGAATCTTCTGTGGGAACAAACCCTTTGGGAAGGTGACTGAGGCCTCTAATTGGCTTCTAGAAGGCAGAATAGGAAAGCTTAACAACTGTGCACACATTTCCTTATCTCTCCAGCAGGAAAGGGGATGTGAGCTGCTCCCAAGAGTGAGGAGAGAAGTGGGTTCCTCAACACCAGCAGTCAAAGCAACAATGAGGTTTAGCACAGAGGCAAGCCAAGGGAATTTTTATTCCAAACGAGGATTGCATCAGGCTAGTAAGGCTCGTAGCACACACTGGTAACCTCTCGTATAGATTTCTGCAATGCGCTTTACATGGGGCTACCCTCGTGCTTGGCCCAGAAACTTCAGTTGGTACAAAATATGGCAGCCAGAGTGGTCTTGGGAATATCTCGGAGAGACCATATAACTCAGTATTAAAATCTCTCCACTGGCTGCCTATCAGTTTCCGGGCCCAGTATAAGGTGTTGGTTATTACCTTTAAAGCCCTAAATGGCTTGAGTCCAACTTATCTTCAGAACCGCCTCATCCCATACAATCCTCCCCACGCACTCCGGTCCTTTGGGAGGAATTTGCTTCAGCCACAAAATTCTAGGCTGTCTGCAACCTCCCAGAGGGCCTTTTTGGTAATCGCCCCCAAATTGTGGAATGACCTGCTGAACAAGATCCATCAGATGATGAGCTTGAGTAGCTTTACAAAAGCACTAAAGATGGATCTCTTTTGGCAACCCTTTCCTGATTAGATCCCGGCCTCAGGAGCTGTGTCTCCTGGCCTTTTTAAATCTTGCTGGCTGTTAATTTTTCTATTTGTTTTTATATGTGATTTTAGTTTAGGCAGTTTTTAATTTTATATGAGTTTAATATCTTTTTATGGGGGAGGGTGGGGGTGGGTGGTGCTTAGAGATTTTAGCTACCATTATTGTATTTTAATTGTTGGAAGCCACTCTGATTGTTTTTAACTGAGGGATGGGGTAATAATAATAATAATAATAATAATGATAATTTATTTTACAGCTTGAATATCATGACAATTGAGTTGGGGGAGGGAAGGTAGTGCCTGGGAAACTAGCCAAGGTGAGGTGCAATTCACAGATAGCAGTGTGGCAGTCTGCCCAGAACTTCTGGCCTCAGAGAAATACATTTTGTAGGGCAGAATAACTAAGCAACAAAATAAGTCCACAAGGACAAGAGGGTAGTCCAGTTTACCAATCCAAAACTCAAGGGTCACGGCAAGTGGGGTGTCCAGTCCAATCCAAAGGTCAAAGTCCAAGCAAGGCAACATGAATGTTCAGGAGCAGAAGTTTCCCACCGATGCAGTCAGATACACTCCAACAAGTTGGCAGAGCAGCTGTCTGATTTATACTAGCTCAGCAATCACACAGCTGTTCTCTGATAGTTTGACGTCTCTCATAAATATGCTGAGACTTCCGCTCCTCTTCCTTTTGGTGCCAGGTTTCTTGAAAGGTGGATACAACTGGGTCTAAGGTCTCTCTGTCTGAGGGGCCAGGCCTCTCTGCCAGGCCTGGGTTATCTGCTCGGTCCCCTTCTGCTATCTCTGAGGATTCAGGCAGCACTGTGGAGTTGGGTGCTGTTGTCTCTACTCCCCGCTGCAAATCCTACTCTGAAGCTCTCTCTTCCTCTAGTTCATCTTCTGACTCAGAATAGTAGGGCCTGACAGGTAGGCAAAGTTGACACAAAGGGTCATCATACCCCTAACCACTCCCATTTTGAAAGATCCAAAACAACTGAAAGAGTGTGTAAAAGACTGGAGACCATATGTTGTTGGGAAAAGGGCAATTTTTCAGAGAAGTAATGTGAAGAGCTATACTGATTTTAAATGAAACACTTAAAAACAGATTTTAAAAACTACAGCATTTATGACTATGGGAAGTATGCATCTGTCTGTGGACTCATTCACTGTTGCAGAGAATCAAAGTAAAGTTATAAAATCAGCCTTCACAAGCAAATGCCAGCATGGCTTCTTGACTTGTCCATTGAATTCCTGCTTGGGAGACCTTAAAAGATGAGGGTATGTGCAACTCATGGCCTACATGCACCCCTTTGATCCTTTTATATGGTCCCCAGGATTCTTGTCATTATTGGGTGGGGGCCTGAATTGTTGCCCTCCAATGCCCCCAAAGGGTATGCAGGGCAATTTTGCCATTAGTAGACATCCCAAAAGCAATCCTGCCTATTCTTTTCCATTTCTCATTATCTATGTTTTTAGGCACCAAAAATATTCTAAAGCCATGTACATCAACCTGGACTGGGTCACTGCAGTTGGACAAGTCTCCACACCCCAAGACAGAGCCAATTAATACATCTCACAATGTGTTGTTCCTGATATTAAGAGTGTCATTATATTAGAACCTACAGCTTGCCTCTTCAACAAAATCTCTCCGACTGCCTAGCAGACATTTAGCACTTCCTTTCATGGGCCCAGTGGTCAGAGTTTATATAAGGCCATAGCTTTTGGCATGAAATGCCGTGACATAAGGCAAAGAGTGGTTAAAGTTTGAACAAGCCTTTCACGCTGTTTTCAGTGATTCATGCACGTTATTAATGCTCTATCACTATGAAAATTATAGAAGGATCACATGTACCCAGTATCCTCTGCCCCAGGAGAGGATAACTAGGAAGGATCTAGAGGCTGTGCCATTTTCCACTACCATAGCTCCTCTTAGGCTGCACTGAGGCCGTGTTCCAAAATGGACATGATCACAAGGTCTGTTCTGGTTCTGAAAAAATGCATCCATCCCTCTTCCCCAAGGGAAATTAATGTTCAAATGGACAGTTGCAATCTCTGGGAAACTTATGGGGCATGGCTCTAGGCCTTATGTTTTCTAGCCAGGTTTCTTTTCAGGCTATAGCTTGTGTGTGCATATGCCTCTGGGATTTCAGTGGGTGAGCTGGGGGCCATATGTGGCCTTCAGGCTGTACAAGTCCCATCCCTGCTCTACAACAAATTGAGCATGGATTGTAAGAGCTGTGGTCCAAAAAAGTAACTTTTCCAAGCTCCACAGTTATATACTAATTTTTTAAACATGATACAATTAAAACTTGAAACATTACAACTATTAGCTTCAATACCACCTATTTCACTGGAAATTCGAAGGGTTGTTCCATTGCATTTCGTTTCATTTTATACTCCTCCTTTCTCTCAATACAGGGCCCAAGTCAGCTCATAAGATGAATTAAAACAGAAAACAGCTTAAAACTAATCTTAAGTACAGCACATGAAGACCAATAACAAAACAAATATGTTTTTGTATTAAAATCAGAGTCTGGATTCTTTTTTTAAAAAATTAAATGCATTTAAAACATAACTACGGTAGCTGTACCCAGCATAACATACACTGTTATAGTAGATTTGAAAGGTTCACACAGTTCAGCTACATGCCAGTATTTTAGGGGGAAATATTGCATTGTTTTACATGGGGATGGTGAGTGGCTGAAGGAGTAAGAGGAAGGAGAGGCCCTTGTGAGGCTGGGGGCATAGATGCAGATTGAGTGGCAGGAGTGGATTGTGAGGCGGAGAGGGAGTTTGCATGTGGGTGGTGATTGGCTGAGGGAGTGAGAGGAGGGAGGGGATTGGTTGGTTATGTTTCCTAAGCAGCCAATCAGCACACTGGGAAAGGAAACATACCCAAACGTTTTATATATATAGATTGGCCTGCGTCCAAACAGGCAGACTGTAATGCTCTGCCTGCACATTTGGGCTGGGCTGCCTTTTAATACTGAGGGAGGCAGACGGCATACCCTCCACTTATACCAATTTGGCAGGGACGGTCCCAGTTTATCCTCTGTCATCCCACTTTTTTCAGCTGCTTTTAAAACATCCCAGTTTCTCTCTCCACCTCCCACCTTCTATCTTTGTCCTCACCTTACTTCAGTTGCTGCAAACTGAGTTCAAAGTGCAAAAGAAGTTTCCACTGAATTAACTCAGCAGGGGGAAGAGGAGATGAGGGGGCAATGTCTTGCCCATCCCAGTAGGCTCAGGCAAAAGCAAGCTGCTGCAGCCTCTCCTAGCTTGTCTGTTCTTCATTAATACCATTTGCCCTCTTGACCATATTCTGCTATTGCCATATGTGCTCCAGTTTCCATCTGTGAAATGTTAAGAGGACGTGCAGTCAGGGTTTATGGGACCTGAAGTCCAAGGCATCCAGAGGTCTAAAAGTTTCCCGCTCTGATGTACACCTTCTGAATTTAAAAGGCAGGAAGTGTGGTCTCTGGGCCTGAATATTTTGATTCAAAACAGCCTTTCGGGGATTTCTGGGGGCAATTTTCCCACGTTCCTCTCTCCAGGCTATATTAGATCCAGCAGAGGCCTTTAACTCAAACAGGCAATGACCCGGAAGTTGACTTCCTGTTGGGGAAAAAAGGCCTTTTCTGGGACTAAGCTGGCCCAAAGAGGAAAGAAAAGTGACAAAAAAAGTGTAAAAAGAAATGTAAGGGCCCATCTATATGAGACAAAAAACAAGCAAGCAAACGAACAAAAACAATTCACCAAAACAACAACAACAACAAAAACAAACAAACACCAGAGTGTCCTGCAGTAATGGCATTTCCCAGCAGCTGCGACTTGTCTTAATGGTGTTTTTGCTCCCATAAGCTTTGCATGCAAGATGGCGGTCACGAGTGATTTACTCACATTTGTACTTACCTCAATTTGCCACCACCAAACTTTAAAACAACAACAACCAACAACATGATGGGTAAGGTGCTCTAAAGCTATTTTCCGATTTAATTGGGGGGGGACCCACCCCATTTTATTGCCTTAGTGATTACTTGCAAAGGTGAAAATCCAACATGGTGGCAGCGGGTGCTTGCCCTGTTAGCAAGCCCCTCCTCATGCTCACCTGGCCAATCAGCTTTGCGCTTCCTCTCCTATGGGAAAGCAATTCATATTGAATTGTTTGTCCCAACGAGCAGGAAATGTGCACAACCCTTTGCTGTTTTTTAAAAAGTACAGGGAAAGCCGTGAAGGCTTTTCCTGCTGTGTTTTTGCTGTTGGGGGGTGGGGGGGCTCCTTCTGAATACAGTGGATTGATATGGGATCCCATTTAGATAGGTCATATTCCCAGCAAATTACATGAGGGTTGTTTTGACAGTTTAGACAACCCCTAAAAATGAGGAGGTTGTGATAGGGCCCTTCAAGGTCCGTTGGGGAAAATGCAGGCCCCTAATCCGTTGCTCAGCCATTACACTGTTTATATCTGAACCTTGTCTGTTTGGCAAATCCTTATCCCTTGTCTGTTTAGCAAATCCTTTTAAAAAAATAATTCTTACAGCTCATCACGTTAACAGTCACAAGACAGTTCATTCCACAAAATAGTTATGTGCTGCATGAAGATAGTCTTTCTTTTGCTGCCAGGCACTTTCTGTTAAGATCCTTGACTTCTTATGGTTTGCAATTTAAAAAAAAATGCTTGCCACCCCACACATGATCACAGAAAGCTGGGTCACATTGCCATTGCAAGAAAACATCCTTCCTCCCGGCACTTCCTCTGCTTACAACTTTTCTTTGCTGGCAGTTACCAGGGCTACATGTTGCTAGAACTGCCACTAGATGCAAGTAGCTTCACTATGAGGTCGTCTAAGGACTTTTTCAGATGCTGTAATAACCCCCACGGAGTTTGGGAGGAGGACGGTGCTGTCCCGCTTCCGGCAGTCGATTTCGCATGCCCCATCCTCCTCCTTTCCTTCGTTCGTTCTCCCTCCGTGGTGGAGGGACAAAAAAGGTGCCACTTTCCATTGACGGAAGTTTCCATCAATAAAAAGCAGTGCTTTTCTGTTGCTCCAGCATGGAGGAAGGACGGGAGGAGGATGGGGTGTGTGAATTCAACTGCTGGAAGCGCGACAGCACCGTCCTCCTCTGAACATCTGTGGGGGTTTTCTTAGAGCATCTGAAAAAGTCTAAATGGTGAAAATACTCCTTGTGGACTTTGAGAAGAAGATGCCATATCTGCAAGGGATCTAGTAGAGTTATGCTGTATTTGAAAGGGGAGGGGCCAAAAATTGCTGAAATTCCGCAGGAAAAGCCTTCACAGCATTCCCCTGAGTTTTTCAAAAACAGTGCGGGGAATGTGTATTCCCTCTTGTTAGGACAGCAATTCGATATGAATCACTGTCAGGTACTACAGGAAGCACGGACCTGATTGGCTGGACAAGCGTAGGGTGCGGGGCTTGCTAACAGGACAAGTGCCCAGCGCCACAACTTTTTTGCCTTAGCGAGCGATTGCTAAGGAGATAAAACAGGGTGTTTCTAGTTTGTTTTGCTGCCCTGTTAAATCAAAATGTGTTCTATGGCTGTAGCACACCTTAGACATATATTTGTTTTAAAAACAGTTCAGCGGCAGCTAAGTACTAACGCAAGTAAATCACTTGTGGCCACCATCTTGGATGTGAAGCTTATGGGGGCTTCTGTGGGCAAAAACATCATTAAGACAAGTCGCAGGTGCTGCGACTTGCTGTTACTGCAGGGCACTATGGTTTTTTTGTGTTTTTTTGGCTCACATAGACAAGCCCTATGATTCTAATGTTCCTACATAGAATTTAATTTTCCCCCTGGTGCAGGTCCTTCCAGAGCACCAAAGTACTACCTGTACTGCCTCCCCAGCCAGAATGGCCAATAGACAGATGGGCTTGGAGTTGTAACCCAAAATATCTGAAGGGCCCAGAAGAGAATGACAGGAGTAGGCAAACAAATTTAGACCAGGGCTTCTCAATCTACCTGATATGAGGGAACTGGTAATTATTTTTTTCCCAACATGTCCAGGACCAGAACTATATTTTTGCTCAGTTAGGGTTCCTAGATCAAAAATTGGAGAGGGCTCCTTTACTGTTTGTGTAGAAGAGGGAATTTTAGCAGGTGTTGCTTGACACACAACCAGGTAACAAGCAACACCAGCTGAAATTTCCTCTTCCATGCAGCCATTGAAGCCCTCTCCAGTTTTCACTCTGGCAACTCTAGTGGCTCCAGTTATTTCTTTCTTTCCTAGAAGCTCAGCGGGGACTGGTAGCCAATGGCTCAAGGACTGATACTGGTGCGCAAAAGTTTGTCCTGGGGGGTTCATGTGACCCCAAGGCTGTTTTTTTGGGGGTCTCAACCACCCCACCTGCCCATTTCATGGCCAAAAAAATTAAATTAAGAAAATGCCCATCTTAAAAGTTTCCAGGAATGATGATTCACCATTTAAATAGGCCACAGGGATCCTCTGGACTATTTAACATTAAAAATACAATTCAATAAATAAATAAATAAATCTGCAAAGTATCAATAAAATTAAAAACAGTTAAAAGCATAACTATTAAAAAGAAGAACAACAAATATAAACAACACAACACATGAAAGGCCCCTTCCCTTTGAGCAGTCAGCCCTCAAAGGCCTGCTGAAACAAACAAACAAAAATCTCCGCCTAAACAGGATAGCAAGATGGATGTCAGTCCAGCCTCCCAAGGAATGGACTTCCAAAGCCTGGGAGCAGCCACTGAGAAGGCCCTGTCCTTTGTTCCCACCAGATGTACCTATGAGAGTCAGAGAGAAGGGCTTCTGAAAACATCTCAGGACAGGCTCATATAGGGAGATATGGTCCTTCAGACAACCCAGGGCTCTTCTACACGAGCCTGGGTATGCCAGCTCCCTGCTAACATATCCTGGCCACATATCAGGCCTCTTGTTCCCCCAGAATGGGAGGAAGTCCTGACGGGCATGCTGGCCCATTGCTTAGATTTTAAACCCTAATTATAATTATAATTATAATTATAATTATAATTATTCACCATCATCATCCAATTACCCATCCATTAAACCGTCTGTCAGAGGCACAGGAGGGGGGGGGATACTTTTCTCTTGCTTCTTCCTGCAAGTTTGTGGCTGGAACAGATCGAATGGCCATGCACAGGCCAAGCCAGTTAGCCAGCCTTGGCTCCTGCCATGTTGCTGCTCTATTTTGGGAAGGAGGCAGGCGGAGCAGCCTTCAAGCCTTTATGGGACCTTCTGTGAGGACATGGGAGCCCCCTGGGGGTCCATGGACCACAGGTTAAGAACCACTGTTCTAAAATGTTGCATTGGGCCCTATTCTGCCTTCCCCCTGTCTCAGCCCCTTATCTATCCTGGGGGTGGTGAGGACTGTCCAGGGGCAGAACAGGGTAAATACCTTGTGCTGTCAGGACTGCGGGGCTCTGAGACGGGGGCAAGATCAGCTCCTAGACCTTAAAACTAGAGGTGAACTTGCCGTGGACTTCTGCCTTCCTTCCTTCTCATTTTTTAGGAAGGGGGTATTTTAGGCATCCTTAGGGGCTTCTATAGATCTTAGGGTAGAAACTTGGCCTCCATATCCACCAAAGTTGTCCACTCCTGGCTAAGGGCTGCATCCTTCAAAATGGATGTGGTCTCTTCCGACTCTACAATTTGATGATGATGATGATGATGATGATGTCTTTGGTAAAAGAGAAATCTGTTCGTGTGGTATGTGATATCACGAGAGAAGTGAGCCCTGGTGGCACAGTGGTTAAATGCCAGTACTGCAAGTTACCACGTTGCAAGTTTGATTCCAGAGGGCTCCAAGGTTCGCTCAGCCTTCCATCCTTTCGTAGGTCGGTAAAATAAATACCCGGCTTGTGGGGCAATTAGCTAACACGCATTGGAAACTACTTAATGCAGTGTAGATGTGTAAATTGTTTTTGCTTTAAAACAATTTGTAAGCCGCTCTGATAGCCTTGTGGCTGAAGAGCGGGGTATAAATAATTAAATAAATAAAAATAAAATAAATAAGTGATCCTACTAGAAGGATAGCTGTTAGTCTTGAACAAGTGAACTATTTCTCACCAGTTTCCAGAGAAAAGGACTTCACTCTGTCTAAGTCAAAGATCTGCCAGTGGCCATGGTGGCTGATAATTCTGGCTGCCGTGTTTCAAAAAAGGAATACAGTACTGTATTTTCAACCTCTGTTCAGAGCAAGGATGGCCCTGAAAGTGCAAAAAATGTACAGAGTGTCCTGTTACACTCTGATGGAGCTTGGGCCCCAATCAGCAGAACGAGCAAGAAATTCCCCAAATGAAGCCACTTTACCACCTTTTGAAGAAATACTGGACTGCTTAAAGCAAAGGTTGTGGCCCTTCTGGCTTTCAGATGTTTTGGACTACAGCTCCCATGATGCCTTGCCACAGTGAGTGGGGCTTCTGGACCATGTTACTTGGAGCTTCTGGGAGCTGGAAATCAAAAACATCTGGAAAGCAAAGGTTCCCTATTTCTGACATAAGAAGGGGAGCCCCATAAAACAATTAGTCCCAGAAACTAAAATTACTGCAGTTTCCCACTGTTTAGATTTGCATCCTTTATCCCAGTGGCTCTTAACCTTTTCTTTACCAGGGACTCCCTTTAAACATTTGTTGTTGCTGTGGACCCCCAAGACTTAAATCAAGATTTAAAACAATAACAATAACAACAATAATAATACAATTACACTATCCATTAAACCTTCCGTCAGAGGCACTGGAGGGGGATGGAAGACATTTCTCCTGCTTCTTGCTGCAAGTTTGTGGCTGGAGCGGATTGAATGGCAATGTGCAAGCCAGGGCAGCCAGCCAGTCTTTGCTTTGGCTCCTGTCATGTGGCAACTCTACTGCAGGGAGGAGGTGGTCCAAGCAGCCTTCAAGTCGTTATGGACACCCTGTGAGGACGTCACGGCCACCTAGGGGTCCGAGGACCACAGGTTAGATCCACTGCTTTATCCAACAGGGGGCAGCTTCATGTCTGAGAAGCCCCAAAGAAGGCCATCTTTGAGATAGGCTATCTTTTTAGTTCCCAGCTTTTCTACCTCTGGGGGTTCTGCTGAGCTATTAGAAAAATATGAGATGCCCATTGGTAATGAGAAACAGCCTTCATGCACCCCAGTCCTTAATTATTAAAGCCATGGGCGGACAATGGTGGTCCTTAAGATATTTTTGGACTGCAGCTAGCGCAATCCCTCACTACTGAGCAGAGGGATGATGAGCGTTGTCCGGTAACAACATCCTTTTCTCCATTTCTCTTTAAAATCTTTCCCCCATTTCTCATTAAAACCTTTTTATGCTAAGGGCAAAGCCAGCCCTGCTTTTGAGGAGGGTGAGGCAGCTGCCTTGGGTGCTCCATTTGGGAGGATTTTGAAAAGGTATAAACTATTCATTATTTAATTCTTTGTCATTTTGTGTTTGTATGATGGCTAAGGGATTTGTGGTGGGTTTGTTTTTCTGCCTCCTGTGCTGAAATTGCTTGTCTGGCTTTCTTGGGGGGTAGGGATGATTCTGTGCACACTGAATGTAGAGGGAGGGGTGTTGGATGAGGGTGCCATCTGCTGCTCTTCCTCAGACCTCAACCTTTCATGGGTAGACTCTTACTAGAAGCTTACAGGGCATCTCTTTCCAGATGTGTCAAAGGGGGGTGGGGGTGGAAGACAGTTCTGGGAAGTCCGTGGAAGGTGTGTGGTGGGGTAATGCTTGGGAACCCCGGGGGCTCAGCTAGACGGGATAATTAATTGCAGAAAATAGTGCATTAACTCACTATTGCAGCAGTGTTCATTTGTCCCCACAATCCATTTGCAAGATTACTGGCATGGGAAGCTATCTAAGTTGAAGTTCACATGGAGCATTCCCGCAAGCAAAGATGGTAGCCACGAGTGAATTACATGTGTTATTATTCCCCCAAAGCGCCGTCCATTTCCCCTTTTCCCCCTTGTTAAATGAGAGATGCGGAAGAGCGATCTTATGCTTAAAAATTCATTTTTTTGCTCTGCCGCTCGAAAATAGCACATGATTGCTTCCGTGAAAGACAACAATGGTGGCTCCGGCTGCTTTGTCACCGGCAAGCACGCCCCAGCACATGTCCAACCAATCGTGTTTTGACTTCTGGGATGTGCCCCAATTCGAATTGGTTGCTCAGATGGGCTGTTATGCTCATTTGTGCGTAATATTTTTTTTTAAAGATCACAAGAAACTGCAAAAAAGCTGTTATTGCAAACTACTTGGAGTTTTCAGCCCCCCTTCCTTCCAAATATGGTGAATCTCAGCGGGAGCTCATCTGGACAAAAGGTATTATGCCTGCATTCCTTGTGGATTTTTTTCACCATCCAGACAACAACCAGGTCTCTGGGTTGAGGGAAGGAAAGGGAGCAGGGGAATCCACTTGACACAAATAATCTAGTTTGACACTGGATTATTTACATATCTCCTTCTTATGGAGTCCTGGGATTTGTAGTTTTACAAGGTCTTTAGCCTGCTCTGACAAAGCATGCTGGAGCCTCACCAAACTACAAATCCCAGGATTCCACAGGAAGGAGCCATGCAAATAATCCAGTTTCAACCTGGATTATTTCCCTAGTGTGGATGCCCCCTTATATATAGTAATAACTGGAATAACCCGACCCACACTTAATTTTTTTTTTTTTTAAAGTAGATAGTCACCCTCCTTAACATTCCTTGGCAGGAAGATTTCTTGTGTGCAAACAGGGCTGGTTTAAGGGCCGTGCAGCTGCAGGGGACCTTGTCACTGTATGTGTGGGTGTTCGAACCCTACTCCTGCAAAAACTTTAGTAATAATAATAATAATAATAATAACTTTATTTTTGTACCCCGCCTTTTGCCTATTAGTCAATCAAGGCGGCTTACAACAATTGGATATAAAAAACAAATCCATAACAATAGTAAAGCAAATACAAAGCTCAGTTAGCATAGATCAATTTTTCCTGTAGAACCAAGTCCCAGCAACCTCAGTGCTTACTTTTGAGAAGTCAGTAATAGGCGTACAGTGTAAATTACACCAGTAGAAAACCATTTACACATAGACGTGAGCAATCTGAATATGCTGTACTGTGACTAGCTTAGGTTACATTGACCTGAGATAAACATATGCCCCCCCCAAAAAATAAAGCGCTGCAGCCCCCCACCCCAAATTCCTTAAACCGGACCTGTGTGCAAAAGAGGGGTGGACTAGATGAGCTCGTGAGGTCCCGTCTCCCCCCCCCTCCAACCTGAGCCCCGTGCTCTTCTCTGCTTTCCCGGGGAATGAAAGAGGCACTGTGTGTGTGTGGGGGGGGGGTGTCTCACTTTTCCGAAGGGGGTCCAAAAATGGGATGGAGGTCCAAGGTTTGTGGCTTCGTGGCCCCTCCCGGCCTGATTGGTTTCCACTGGTCGTTCCCTCCCCACGTGGAGCAAAGGGGGAGAGAGAAAGGGATTGAGAGAGAGGGAAGGAGAGCGAAAGAAGGCGAAGGTGGGGGGGGGGGGAGAAAAAGCCATCCCCGCACCTCCGCGCTGGTCTTATTTCTTCTCCCTCCCAGCCGGGTGGTGCCGCATTCGCTCCTCGCTCCGGAACAGAGGAGCCGAAGCAGCCGAGGGCAGCCGCACCATCATCCCCACCACCATGGCGACCCCCGCGACAACCCTCCAGGGTGAGACCCCACCTACCCACCCAACCAGCCTCCTTCATTCCCAAGCAGGGAAAGAGCGGGCGACGGGGTGGCTCAGGTTTGGAGGTGGGGGGAGAGGGCGCCTCAAGAGCTCATCTAGTCCACCCCCCTCTTTTGCGCAACGCCGGTCAGGAATGATAAGGAGTGGAGGGGGGGAGGACCGGTTTAAGGCATTTTGGGGCCCCCTGCAATGCTTTATTTTTTGGGGGGGCATATATTTAATCTCAGGTCAATGTAACCTAACTCAGCTATTCACAGTACAGGATATTCAGATTACAGTATTACTAAATAAGTTTTTTTTGCAGGAGGAGGGTTACTACGCCCCCCCCCACAACGATGCCCCCCCCTGCAATGCTTTATTTTGAGGGGGGCATATATTTATCTCAGGTCAATGCAACCTAACTCATCTATTCACAGTACAGGATATTCAGATTATTACTAAATAATGTTTTTGCAGGAGAAGGGTTAGTACGCCCCCCACCACAGTGATGGGCCCCCCTGCGGATGCTGACGCTGCTGGTGCCTTAAACCGGCCCTGGGGTGGTTAAAAAAATGAAATGTGGGTCGGGTTATTTTAGATTTCCCTTATTTGAGATACTTTCTGGGGAATGTGGTCTGGGTTTTTTTTGTGTTTTTTTTTTAATGGGGGGGGGAGATGCAAACATCTGCACTGCTTTACATGTTTTGCTCAGAAGGAATCTCCCCACCCTTCTCTGGCTTCTCTTTTCTTTTTGCGGAAAAGTGTCCCCTTGAATCATGGGCTAAGAAAGGGGTTCGGTGTGTTGGGTTTTGTTTTTTTTTTGTGTGTGTGTGTGTGTGTGTTTTTTTTTTTTTTTGCAGAACCGCAACGGCTCCGGAGTGAGTCCAGGGCGGCTCCGGAGTCACTCCGGGACGGCTCCGGGGTCATTCCGGGGCAGCTCCGGCTGATGGAAACCGCCTGTGCCACCTGAATGTCAGGCTGCTCTGCCCCCTCTCTTGCTCTGCAACTTCTTAAGTCTGCTGGGAGTGTGTGTGTGTGGGTATATTCTTTTTCCTCGATCCCCCCCACTAAAAATAAATAAATAAATAAATCCTTGCAACTCCAAGGCTGCACCACTGGAGAGGAACTCGGCTTGGGGGTGAAGTCCCATTGAACTCAATGGGAGTGCCTTCCGGAGCAAAGGAGGCGCAAATGAATGGGATGCAGCTTGTGTCCGGGTTAACTGGGTGCAACTCACCCCTGGTTATTTCTCACTGCAGAGGCAGGTGTGCAAAGCATCTTCCTTCCTTCCCTCTCTTCTAGAGTCCTGTGGGAATTGCTGCAGGGTCTGTGTGTGTGTGTATATGTGTTTGCAGTCACACAGCATGTTGCCCAGCTCCTCACTGCAGTCCTTGGAAGCCTGAAGTCATCATCCGCTTCTGCAGCTGCTCTTTGACTGACAGGGATGGAAGAGGATGCTGCCAGCGGTGGGGTGGCAGCGGCTGCGGATCTGTGTGCTTTGGATGCCTTGATGGAATGTGGCTTGTGAAAGAAAGAAAAACCCAAGAGGGATGCTGCTGCCTGTTTCTGTAGGACATGAACAGTCTGTGTAGTGCTGTGAACGTGGGATTTGTTGTGCTTGTGTGCAGCCGAACGTGTGACTTGTTTTCTTTCTTTTTTCTCCCTGGTCAAGATGCCAGGGGTTTAGGCTGAGCTCTTGCTGCAGAGCACTCTGTGTGTGTGTGTGTGTGTGTGTGTATGAGAGAGAGGGGGGGAGAGAAAGATGGTTATTTGGGGGAAAGGATGGTGGATGATACTATGTACCATCTAGGACGAAAGTATCTCCTTTCTACATTCACTTTCCACTTTTTCTCCAATGAGCTTACTTCTCCTCTTTCCCCTGTTACCCTCATAACAACCCTGCAAGGTAGGACAGGCCAAGAGACATGACTAGCCTTGGTCACTCAGTGAATATCATGACTCCTGGGTATGGAATTTGACCCTGGATATCCCAAGTCTGGTGGCTTCCCCGCCTGGGAGTCTTTGAAACTGCTCTTGATTTTATCCTGAACTTTAAAGGAGGCATCAAAGATGTAGAACCCTATCCCTCAAATAAATTAAGCACCTTGGATAGCTCTTTAAAATTTCTGGCAAGTCTGGAGTAGATTTGATGCCACACTGAGATATAGGCCACTAGCTGTTGCTTGCTGTCCCAACACTCTAATCGCTATGCTACAAACACATGTGTGAACATCTGTGTGCATGCACGCGCACACATATATAGAGGAAACGGCTTTGTATCAGGTCAGGGTTCATCATGTCCAGTATTGCCTTTTCTGACTACCAGGAGCTTTCCAGGGTCTCAGAGGAAGGTTATGACTTGTTACCTGTTCCTTTCAACTGGAGACACCAGAGTTTGAACCCAGAACCTGTGGCTTGCAAGGCTACAGACAGGTAGTCCCTCCCAACTCATACGAACAAGCTTAGTTCAAGCATCATGCCAAACCATGGCTAGGAAACCCTTAACAATCATTTGCAATGAGACCACGGCCTCTGGCACACTATGCACTTTTGTCCCACTTTAGCTGACAAGGCAACATCTTATGGAATTCTGGGAGCTGCAGTTTAGGGAGGGGCATTTAGAATTCTCTAGTGCCACACCAAATTACAAATCCCAGGATTCCATAGGACGTTGCCATGATAGTTAAAGTGCTTTAATTTTGTATTGGGAAAGGGCCCCTGGCTTAGAAATTCATTATTGTGAGCAAAAATATGGAACCATGGTTCAGTTGTGCAACTGTGTCTGTGTATGATGGC
Organism: Gambelia wislizenii; assembly: GCA_030847615.1. NCBI lineage: Eukaryota > Metazoa > Chordata > Lepidosauria > Squamata > Crotaphytidae > Gambelia > Gambelia wislizenii. The sequence continues at coordinate 26,688,327 of JAUMIR010000010.1, read as the reverse complement.
TGAATTGATTGGTCATAGGTATGACTGTTGTTCTACTTCCAAAGGCCGCTGTGTTAAGATGAAAGTTCTAGGCAGGTAGGAAATGAAAGTAGCAATCAGCTCTGAACCAAGGCTGGCCTAACTGGAAACTTGAAACATGATTTGGCATGAAATCTGAATGGAGCCAAATCCTAATTGCCATCTCACTTTCCTAGTTCCATTCATTCACACTGTCCCAGTGGTTCTGGGTTGATACAGTACTGTGGGCTGTAACTAAACAAGTGCTTTGTTATCTAGGATTCTCTCTGTGTATGATGTCCTGGGTATCTTAGCATGCATGTATGAGGGAACTTAATAGTTGCTGTGTGGCCAGTGTGTGGATACAAGCACCATTTGTGGTTGTGTTCATTTGATGTGATTGTGTATGCTCTGCCATCTGCTATTTGTATGTATATATGTTTGAATGATATTTTCTTCAGAATTGTATGTTGTACTAAGTGAGTGTTTGTGAAAGAATTAAATCTGAGCTTCCGCCCATGGGAGTGTGCATACTGGTGGTGGTGTCTGTGGTTAGGAGTGGCAGATATTTTCTTGACCCTTTCTTAAATCCCTTGGGAGTTAGGATGCTGTGCAGAAGGCAACCCTATACAGCAGGAATGGGCAACTGTGCCAGGGCTGGTGCCATTTCTCTTCTGCCACTACCCCCTATAGTGGGCTGTACAGACATGTTTGGGGCAAATGGAAATGATGTCGTATAATTTCTGGATCCACTTTCCAGATGAAAGATGACCATTTTAGGAGCTGGGGGGGGCAAATTAAACTAAAATCTCTATTTTTGCAGCAAGTAGAACAGTTTTTAGCCAGTTGGGAGAATTTTGGCTCATATTTTTAAGAGTTTGGGGGTTTGTAGATTGTCCTGCTTATAAAGGATTTAGATGCAAAAGATAGGATGACATGTGGCGATAGAGGTGGTAGAGTCTTTACAGCCTTCCATATGTATATTGAATGTGCTATGTGCACCCTAGCCATGCCACTATGTGGTGGCCAAAGATTTGTTAGAGAGAGAGAGAGAGAGGTTATGGCTTCTCCACATAATCTGGGCTAAATTAGGTTTCCTGGATTCTGGGAAGCAGAACTCATGTTATGAATGGTGGTTAGATGTGCTGGTTAGAAATGCCTTTAATATAGGAATGGGGAAACCTTTGGGTATTGAGAGAATTATTGGAATAAGGCTCCTGACATTTGTGAGCACTGGCTATGCTTGCAAGAGCTTATGGGAGTTGATATCTTAGCAGCATCCAATAGGTCATATATTCCCCATGCCTAGCTTAATGAAATCCATAGATCCCACCCCGAGTTCTCCCAGTTTCTAAAAATGAGGCGGCGGCGGTGGGGGGGGGAGTTTCCCTCTATCCCCTCTCCTCCTTCTGAGTGTGCATTATATGCATGCAAAGTCCTTCCTCACTATTGATGAATGCAGCCCCTCTCCCTCACCACATGTTGAACACTAGTGGCTGGGACATCTGTATGGGGAGAATCTAAATCTGTATTGTATTTGGACTCTGAGAAAAGTCTCGATAGTCCAGAGTCGAGGAAATCTTGACCCTCCAGGTGTGTTGGACTACAGCCACCACCATCCTTTACTATTGGTGATTCTGATTGTGGCTTCTTTTGAACTGAAATCCAAAACATCTAGAGGGCTAAAGTTTCCCCACCTCAGTTGTATCCCTCCTCCACACAGTTCTACTGTCAGTGTACCTGCTGTTTCATCAGTGGCACACTCATCAAGGTGTGTAGGCATGACTTGATTTGTGAAGGCTGTGGGAGGATGTCGTTGTGGAGAAGCAAACATATGCATGTCAAAAAATGTGTCTGCCTGTGTGTATCCCTGCCTGCATAAGTGTGTTGTGAATGACATGCGCTTGTCTTGCCCTATCCGGTTTCAGGATATGGTGATGAATAAATTGTGCTTACGGGGGACTTTTTGATCAGCTGCTGGTACAATTGGGCAGGTAGACTGTCAGCTCTTGTGTATGCGTGCAAACATGCATGCTGTTTTTTCTCTCTAGCCCTTCCCTTCCTCTGTATGATCAAACAGGCCCAGGCCAAGGTAATGTGCTTCCCTGCACGCAGGCTGGGGAAGAGGGAGTCATGCAAGGTTATTGCTAGCTACATGCACTGATTCCAGCTACAGACAGTTATGCATCCTCCTAATACACCCTCAGCTATGCAGGACCATTTTCACACATGATACAAAACCACAGCCTGTGTATTCAGTGGCAATCAGCAGGGTTGAACAACTAATGACAGCTCCTTGACAAGTGTGCGTCTATGATGCAGATGTGCGTTTGTGTTTTTGGTGTACACCTAAAAAATTGTAATGTATGAATTTGTCCCCAGACAGCCTAGGGCAAACACACCAGATTCTTAGCATTTAGCAATAGCATTTATATTTCTATACCACTTATCAGTGCAAAGCACTCCCTAAACGTTTTACAATGTGTTAGCTAATTGCCCCCAACAAGCTGGGTACTCATTCAATGCGAGAACTGTCTCTTAGGGCCCATTTGGTCTTTTATTTCCTCCATGTTGCTCCCACATGCCCCACTAGGTGATGTTTGTCCATTGTGAGAGGTACTATCACCACTTGGATAGGACCAGGAGAACTAAATACCATGGTTTGGTACGTCTTCCCTCTGAGGCTACCTAGAGTTTTTAAAGGACTTGTATAAAAGTAAAAATATCCTCTCACCTTCTGGAAGGACCTTGTCATCTAGTGGTACAGCTTGTTACAGTACTATTAAACAGGATGGGGAACATTTGGTCCTCCAGATGTTTTTGGACTACAAATCCCACAGCTCCTTACCATTGGTCCTGCTAGTTGCAGATGCTGGAAGCTGAAGTCAAAAACATTTGGAGGGCTGTGGCTATGATTTAGACTTTGGACTTCAGCCACATGTAGTTGTATATTATGAAGTGCACAACTCGTATTTCTTAGCTTCCCCTTAACAACTTTCCATGCTTTACAACTGCTTCTAATTGCTGATGGGATTGGGGAGGCGGTGGTGGTGGTGGTGGGGGTAGGGTTTTAAACCCTGATTGTTTTAAAAAGAAGAAATACTCTGAGCATATGTAGTTTTGCATTTTAAAGTCTATTCATAGAATGGTCATGATCACAGAGAGGGAGTTTGCTTCTACTGCTCTTTTCCTGGGCACAAGCATTGGTTTAATTTTTAAAAAGGACAAATATGTTTTTATAGTGAAAAATAAAATGAGTGCCTGTGTTGTGACTGTGTTCATCCCCAACCACTCACCCCCTTAACAATATGTCTTCCAAAATAAGGAGGAGGAGAGGATGATATGATGAATAACAGCAGCCCAGGGGCTGACTGCAGGCCTTCTTGCCACTCCATTTGTGGTTGTCTGGGAAGTCATTTGCTCCTGCCTGGCCCAGGCTCTGGGGTCTGGGGTTTGTAGCCCTAAGGTCCATCTTTTGCTGCCCCATTGCTGCCCACTCACCCATTAATTTTACTCGTTCTGCCAAATGATGACAGCATACCATTGCCTGTCTGTGCATTAGCCAGGGTTAATTGGTAGAAAATGAATCTCGTGTGAATGTAGACATGTGCACTAATCTCAGCATGGAATTCTTTTGTGGGCTGTTCTGAACATGAAATGTTTGGTTTACAGTAGCTTGGTTTTGGATCCAAATTAAATTAATGTGGACACTTTACTGCTCTTAAGTTGCAACACCATGTGTGTGTGTGTGTGTGTGCACGCACGCACACACCTTCAAGTTGCCTGACAACTTATGGTGACCCCATGAATTTCATAGGGTTTTTCTAGGCAAGGAATACTCAGTTAATCTCACTAGTTCCTTCCTCTGAAATATAGGCTACAGTACCTGGTATTCCTTTGTGGTCTCCCATCCAAGTACTAACCAGATCTGACCCTGCTTAGCTTCCATGATCAGACAAGATCTGGTGCCTTTAGGGTATTTAGGCCAACTGTAATGTTACCCTTGATGCTAGTGACCTACTAGCTCTGAACAGTAACACCATGCTCACTTATATAAAGGAAAGCCCCACTGAACTCATGAGATTTACTTCCCAGTAAACAAATGGCATCATGAAATTGCATTAAAATGGCTATGGAGCATGTTAATTGGAACGGGAGACTTTATTTTACTGTTCTTTCTGTGTGTGTGGGCCGTCTTTCCCCAACCTAATGTCTTTTGGATGTTTCTAGATGATGTGTTTCCCTGACGATTGGCCATTTTGGCTGAGACTGATGGGAACTGGAGTCCCAAACATCTAGAGGGCACCACATCAGAATGGGGTGGGTTAGGCATTTGTGCTGAGACTTAGCAGCTAAGTGATCATTAGGGCCTGCTGTTGCTATTTTTTTTTTAACCAGCAGAGAAGACTAGTGGGCTGCTGCAAGTCTGCATATTCATGAGAATTATTTGCTCTTTGTGCTCAGTGTGGAATAATTTATAAGCCTCAGTGGGTTTCTGAAATGGTTTTGACAAGCAGAGGTATCCAGAGGTATTTAAATGCTTGCATGATGGTTAATCTTCATTCTCAATAGCTGAATAGTTCTGTGTTAGCCCAAAGCCTGCATCCTTTTAAGACAGATGTGGGGAATGCATGGCACTCGACATGTTGTTGGACCACAACTACCAAAAAAACCCCATTGCCTTTGGCTGTGCTGGTGATAGGAGATGCAGCCCAGCGCTTTCTGAAGGGTCACAAGTTGCCCATCAACAGAAACCAATTCCCCTGGCCATGAAATAATTCATCTGTTCCATAACTGTTTTCTGGAACCTATCCAACAATAACCATCTCATACTTCTCTATATCATGGTAAATGGGACAGTTCCTCCATTAGAACTTTCTTCTATCTACTCACAAGCTTAAGTAGATGTGCAGATTAATAGTGAACACAGTAATGTTTGTTTTATTATCTTAAAACATTTATATTCCACCTTATATCTCTGGGAAGCTTAAAGAAAATTATTTTTAATTATGGAAACTATGAGCTCCAAAAGGTTTAGTTAATAAGCCAAGTTTTAGGTGGTGCTCTTATCAGCCCAATATCTGCACCAGTCAAGCCTCTAAAGAGAGGTCATTCAACAACTACAGAGTAGTATTGATGTATTAGAAGTTTAATAACATTTTTCCATTAAAAATATGAGATTTTTTGAAGTTCAAATCAGACTATTTGCTTTTTGAAACCAGAAGGAAAGATAGACTTGTGCTTCAAGATTAATTTTTAATGACAGGGCTAACTCAAATATGGATTACAAATTTAAGTCAGTTTTAAGACTTCTTAAGTTTCACGGCTACCAACCAATGAATCTTGGAAGCTAATTCAATTTGAAGGAGCAGCAGGTCTTTAGGAAGAAATTCTCAACATCCTCACAAAACTTTAAAACCCCAAAATTCTAAGTTGGGGGGGGGGAGCCATTTGCTTTACAGTTGTAGTTTACGAGTGTCCAAAATTGTACCATCTCACCTGGAAACACAGACTTCATCCTGTGTTGAACATCAGCTTCCATCTTTCCCAATTACTTTGCTGGCCAAGAATTATGGCAAGTGTTGTCCAACAAGTCTGGAGGGCAGCAAAATAAATAAATAAATAAATAAATAAATGCTACCTTAGGCATACATACAAGGATAGCTTCCTGAGATTAGACCTTGATGAGGAGAAGGCATTCTGTTCATGCTCAGAGTCACTTATATCTTATTGATTTCTTTGTTCTTGGTCAGGGCTGGGAATAATGCAGCCTTCCATATGTTGTTCAGTTCAAGTCCCAGCAGCCTTAGCCAGCATAGCCATTGGTGAAGAATGCTGGGAACTACAGTCTAGTAATATCTAGTGGCCAGCATGCTTTCCACCTCTTTTCTAGGGCCAAGCTCTAGCCTTCTGGAAATGGCTTTTGTGGCTAACGGCTTTTGCTGCCGGCTAGCTCAGAATAAAACCCTCCTTGTGGCCAAATGCACCAGTAAAGCCTGTTATATCCAGACCACTTTCTCTGAACAGTTACTGCTTCAAACGATTTTTCAGATTCAAGAGGTGCATTCCTACGTGCTCACAACCATTAACCCCCCACCCCGCATCACCCTGGGTGTCTGCCCAGTCCGTGTGTCCCAGCCACAAAAAATGCTTTTTACTTCAAGGACTTCTGAGGGGCTGGCCTGAAGCCACACACACACACACACACACACAGTCAGCATAACTCCCCAGCCTATACTCAGATCCCATATTCTAAATAGGGTCAGTGCTTGAGCAGGAGTCGGAGGCATATACACCACTGCAGAGAGCCACCTTTCTTTTCGAGAGGCTGAGCTTACTGAGATGCTGTGGCAGCATAATATAGCATTCTGTTTGGGGGAGAGGGCAGAGGGTAGTGGAGTTGCATTGCACTTCCTTGGCCAGCTTTGTGGCAAGGTGGGGGAAAGATAATACAGTAATGTTTCTCGGTTTAATGCGCAGCTCTGGGAAACACCACTCCTTTTTATCACTCTCTCCATCTCTGCGGCTGCCCCAGTGCCTAGTTATTGCTGTCTGTCTGCAGGGTGTTTCCTTGGCTCACTTCCAGAATGTTCTGGGAAACCTACAGATTCAGCAATGGGAGACCTTGACCGGTACCAATCGCCACATCCACTCCATTGATTCCTAGAGAGGCCAGAAGTCAGAGAATAAAGAGGAAAGGATGAAACAGAGGGGACTGTCAAAGGGCTGCGCTTGAAGGCACAGAGTGAATTTGAGGACATGCATGGAGAAAACATTTGGGGGTGGCTGTTGCTCAGCTTGACAGGAGATGTTGTTGGGTTAAACGGAGGGAAATTGACAGCTGTGGGGAGCCAAGGCAGCCTGCACCCAGGACCCAGAAAGTTTCCTGTAGACAGTTGGCTTGGAGCCAGCTCTGTGAGTCCCTCAGCATCCTGTCTCCTCAGCTGCCTCCTCGGAGCCCTGGCAGCGGATTAAGACACTGTGCTCTCGACAATGCAGTGTCCTGTCTCCATGGCAACCCCCCACATCCCCTGCATTGGAGTGTGCATTATTCATCCGCAGTCCCTGCGCCGCCGCAGTAACCGCCCTCAATCTTGCATCAAGCACTTTGGAGGCCTCTCCCTACCTATATGCTGCAGATAGATGGGCTGGGGGAGGAAGACATCACTGGTTTGTGGGGAGGGGGAAGCAATATGGGGGCAGCTCATCTTTTAATATGAAGAAGTGGTAATAGGATCAAGACGTGGGCCTCAAATACTAGAATGGGGCTGGGGTGTTAAGTAAGAGGGATAGAAAGTATTGAGTAAGGGGAGACTGTGTGTGTATGTATGTGTGTGTGTGCGTGTGTGGGGGAGAAGATGGCTACTTGGCCAGTTCATTAGAAAAACTAGAGAGGGAAGCAAAGAGACAGGTTGTAGTTTATGCATGAGTGCAAACTGAGGAATAAACAATCAAAGCATTCCTGACAGATGGCCATCCAGCCTCTGCTTAAAAACCTCCAAAGAAGGAGACTCCACCACACTGCGAGGTAGGGCATTCCACTTCCGAACAACTCTTACTGTCAGCAAGTTCTTCCCAGTGTTTAGGTGGAATCTTTTTTCCTGTAGTTTGAACCTATTGCTCCTTGTCCTAGTCTCTGGAGCAGCAGAAAACAAGCTTGCTCCATCCCCTTCAAATATTTAAACATGGCTATCGTGTCCCCTCTTAACCTGCTTTTCTCCAGGCTAAACATTTAGCCCCAATGATATTCCAACTGCAAAAGGGAGGCAGCATTTTGCATAAGCCCATAAATGTAGCAGGAAAAGTTGCTGCTGCTACTTTTCCCTCTTTTATACTCTTAGTAAAGCAGTTTCATGTGGAAATAGAGGGGCATCCCATTTTGTACCAAAAAGAAAGGATGGAGAAACATGGATGAGACAGAAGCCGAGAGAACACTGCTTCTAGGGAAGGTGAGAGCATGCATCATCCTGTTGTGGATGGTCTGCAGGCTGCTCGTGGTAGGCACCAGGCTTTACAAAACAGTGTCTGGAATGCCAAAGCAGGAAGAGGGAGTTCTGTAGTAAAACTCATTTACATTTTGTAGATAAAAGTGCCAAAAATGAAGGATTGTTGTGTAACATAGTTGTTTCCGGTTATAGATAAGGAGTAAGACAGAATTTCCTCATGTTTGGGGCCAACAGTGGAGCTGACTCTGTTGTCTTTTACAGTATATTTGCGCTCCATTGTTTAAGTAATTTGGTAGCACTTTAATGGCATTTCCCCTCTACAGAATTCTGGGATTTGTAGTTTGATGAGAAGCTTAGAATTATCTGCTAGAGTGCTCTAGTGCTATGGTTCACCCTGGAGTAGACAAGAATGCTCTTGCATAGGATTTTTAGGACTTTATCAGACATGGCAAAGACTGCATCATTAGGATGGGATGATAGCATAAATGGCTGAAATTATGAGACGACATTATCTCTTACCCATTCCTGCTGTGTCATGCCGGTGTGAATAAGGTGTCAGTTTTTATTGACAGCTTAGCCCGTCAATTAAAAGTGATGCCTCATTTGTGCCAGTGCAATGCAGTGGGGACATGTAAGCAACAAGAACGTATGATAATTTCCCCTTTTCTGCTATGGTTGTGTCCTAAACAGAGTGGTTTTTTAGTGATCTTGGCCTTGTCTGCTAAAGTCCTTAGTATTTAACCAGACTACACCTCCCAGGAACCATGGCAATTAAAGTGGTATCAAAGTACTATGACTGTATATTATAGATGGGATTTAGGCTTGGTGGGATATAAGAAGCCAAAGGGGATGAGAAAGTTGTAGCTGCCTGGCCTTTCTAAAGTACTTCCAAATACAACTGGTATTATGTCCATGTAGCAAATATAAATCAACGTGGAAGGTGAAGAGCTGGCCTGTGGTGGCAAGGGTACCTTCCAGAAGTAGGTTTTAACCAGAAACATTGCCGATGTCACATAGTGTGGATATGCATGGGATAAAAACATGGCTCCTACTCCCTATGCAGAGAATGTGAAAAGTATTCTCTCTCTTCAGAAGACGATTGTGCTCATGACCTGATGGAGAGCTTGCCATGGGCAACTGGTTGGTCACTGTCTGAACAGAAGGCTTCAGTTGATTGACCTTTGGTCTGATCCAGCATGTCTTCTCTTATATCCTTGAAACAGAAACACTGACAAATTCCCAGTTTAACAGTGTTGTGGACACCATTCCTCACTGGAAGCTGCCTTGTAATGAGTTAAACCACAGATCCATTGTGGCCAGTATTGTCAGCTCTCCAGGGTTTTGGGCAAGATTCTGTCCCAGATGTCCTAGGAAAGCACTGATAGAATCATAGAATCATAGACTTGGAAGAGACCACGAGGGCCATCCAGTCCATTCCCCTACCTGGCAGGAATATAGAATCATAGGGGGGTGTCTAAATGGCAATAAATAAATAAATAAAATACTCCTCATAGAATTTGAAGAGAATATGATTTGTCTAAATGGCATCCCACATCAATCCACTGTATTCAGAAGGTGGGGGGCCAAAACCACCAAAAACTGCAGGAAAAACCTTCATGGCTTTCCCCGTATTTTTTAAAAAGCTCCATGGGGAATGCTCATAGCCACTTGTTGGAACAACTGATTCGCTTTGATTCGCATTCCCGATAAGAGCAGAAGTGGAAAGCTGATTGGTCAGATGTGCACAGGGGTGGAGCTTGCTAACAAAGCAAGCACCTGGAACTGCCATGTTGGATTTTCACCATAGTAATAGAATCATAGAATTGCAGAGTTGGAAGAGACCACAAGGGCCATCCAGTGATGAAACAGCCTCCCCCCACTTTTTTCTGTTTAGGCAGAATATTAAAGTTTCGGACCTTAGATATGCTTTTTTTAAAAAAATACTGTTCAGTGGTCACAAGTGGTGACAATCAAAACACAAGTAATTCACTTGCACCCACCATCTTGATTCACTGGCATACCCATTGGAACAGTGAAAGCAGATAGCTTTGCTTACCTGCAATCTTGCAAAACAAAAACAAAGACTCATTAAGGCAAATAGAAGCTGCTGCAAATTGGTGTTACTGTGCACCAATCCACTCCCCACCCCCTTGTATAGATAAGTCCATAGAAGTATTTGCTGGTTCTCTCCCATCCAACTGTTAATCAGGTCTAACCCAAAATAAGGTGAATTGAGGGTGGGATGGTGATACCACACACTCAAGCACTCTGACTAACTTCACAGTGAAGTAGGGCAGAAGAGAAGCATGCATGCCACCTTGAACTCACTAGTGGAAATGTGGAATATAAATGTAATTTCTAAGTAAGTAACTGTGGCCTGTTGTAGGTTTACACCTGACCTAAAAGAAAAGATGGATCTGCCTTATGTTCTCTGTCTGGTAGCAATTATCCAGGGTCCCCTTTTCATCACCTGCTATTTTAGGGGTGCGTCCTCCATATGTTTTGGATCTCACCATCCAGAATCTCCAGCCAACACACCAATCTGGAAGGATTGTTGGTGTGGTACTCCAAAACATCTAAAGGTTACCCAACCTTGTGCTATTTGGTCCTTTTAACTAAAGTATTGGAGATTGAACCTGGGCTATGGCAAATGAGGTGCTTTGCCACTGAGTTATGCTCTTCCCTATAGAGGATCCACATTTAGTTGTTGGGATGCCAGACTTTCTGTCAAGTAGTGCCATTGTGTAATCCCTGGAAAGTATTGTTTGAATAATTGTTAGGTTACATGTACGGTGAACATTTAAAAGTAGTTTTTAGCCTACATACCTGTCCTAGCTTCTTTTAAAAAAGAAGGAAAGAATAGGAGTCATCTGTGTTAAGAGATGTCTTAAAATAGAGGCTTCAAAAGTATAATTGCCATTAGAGGTGGCTACCAAAGATGCCAGGGTGATGTAGTGGTTTGAGTGCTAGATTAGGACACTGTGAAACCAGGGTTTGAATCCCCACTGGATGACCTTGGGCAAGTCGTACTCTCTCAGCCTCATAGGAAGCCAAAGAAACTCAAACCCCCCTCCTTGAACAAATTCTGCCAAGAAAACCCTGTGATAGCCTTAGGAACACCATAAGTCAGAAATAACTTGAAGGCACACCACCACCAATGAGGCATAATGAGGTGGTTGCCTCAAGTGCCAGACATTTGGAGGCATTAGAAAGGTAATGGAGGAGAGAGCTGCATGCCGTATGACTATCTGCTAACTTAGGGCTCATCTACACAAGAGGAAATAATGCTTATTCTTGCGCATTATTGCCCATTCACAGCTGCATTCTTTTGTCTCCCTGATATTTTGCAAAAACAATACACTGAGAAGTTATCTGTGGTTTGAAGTTCAGATGCCTACGAATCAAGATGGCGTAAATTAGAGTGATAAACACTGCCACTGCTGCATAGTATTTTTTTTTAAAAAAAATTATTAAAGCAGAGGTGCACAAGTGCAATTTTCTGCTAAAAAATAGTTTGGGCAACCAGTGGAGCAAACAACTACATGATTGTTAACTCATAAATTCCAACAGGACTCTTCTGAGTGCTGCTTTGCTGGAAGGCCCACCCCTCGCACTTGTTCAACCAATCAGATCTCTAGTTCTGCCCTCTCTGAGTCTGCTCAGCAAATTGAATTGGTTGTCTTAACGGTCACGAATGCACATTTCCTCATATTATTTTAAAAATAATAATAAATGGAGTAAATTGAGTTTTTCTCTCCCCCGAATAAGGTGAATCACCACAGGCTCTCTCGTTGGGATAAAATGTATTCTCAGTGAATTCTGTGAGGAGTATTTTCACAGTCTAGACAACACCTTAGTCTGCTGTCCCCAGAGCTGACTAAGGATGTCCTATCATTGCCATTGTTGAAAAAAGGTTCAACTGCCAGTCTAGATGGCATTTGTAGATGGTGCCCTCTTGTTATTCGCTTCAGGCAACCAATGTCTCATTATGAGGTCTTATCTTTCTTACCAGTTGTCCCTCCTCTTGTGGCTATGCACAAGAAACTCTGGAACTGGTGTCTCAGATGTAGGCAACTGAGCGGGTGGCAAGGGCTAGTTCCCTTCCCCAGTCCCCATGGGGGCAGCACCCCCCCCAAACAAGTCCAAATAACTGCATTTTCCTTTGCAGTCTATCTCAAAATGGCAACAGGATGTGGCATCACCCTACGGAGCTCTGGTGGTACAGTGGTTAAATGCCAGTACTGCAGCCACAACATTGTGAGTTTGATCCTACAGGGCTGCAAGGTTGATTCAGCCTTCTATCCTTCAGTAGTTTGGTCAAATGAGTACCCAGCTTGTTGGGGATAATTAGGTAACACATTGTAAGCCACTTAGGGAGTGTTTTGCACTGATAAGCAGTATAGAAATATAAATGCTATTGCTATAATGCTGTCGTTTCCTGTTGCCATTTGAGAGGGACTGCAGAGGAAAATGGAGGTATTTAAGGGTATGGGTATGAGAATCTGGGATGCTTCTAGGTTTGGGGTGGAGGTATTTTCTCTAATTTGGGGTGGGCCTGCATGATTTTTGGAGAAAATTGCCCCTAAATTGCCCTGAAATATTTTTGAATTTTTAAGAGGAGGCTTTAGGAGACTGATGGGGAGCTTCCAGGGCTCACAAAAGTAGGGTGCAGGGGCCGCATGCAGCCCATGGGGCCACACTCAGCCCACCCCGTGATAGTTCTTGAGAAAGCATGTACAATAGGGAAGCAAAAATCTATCTTTTAGCCTACAAGTCCTGATTTCACTGCACAAACACATTCTCTCTGCTCTATAGAAAAGGCAGGGGCAGAAACCCACTGTTCAGAACGTGTCTTTTGTTCTGCCTTAACACTTTTCTTTTCAGCACCAGCAAATCTCACAAGATTGGACAATAGGTAGATAGACGTAGGAAGTAAGTTTCCATAAATATCCCCAAAGCATGACCTACAATTTAGCCTCATTTTTTTCTCCTCATGGTAATGTGGTTGCAGAATGGGCCAGGCCCCACTGGACCTTCATCCTTTGGTAAAGTGTACCTTACCCCATCCTCTTGCCTTCAAGAGACATTTACGCTGTTGTAAAACTTTTGCTGTATTCCTCTAGAAACATGGATTCTTTCATATAGCATTAACATCTCTCTAGTTGTTTGTAAAATATTTTCAGGAGACATACGGAACCAGGATCAGATTCCTGAAATTCACTCTCAGGATTAGTGGTCATAGGGCTTGTCTATACTGTACAGTGAAAATGCTCCTCATGGAATTTGGGGAGAATTCCATTTGTCCTAATGAGATCCCACATTGAATTGCAGTATTCGGAAGGAATGGCGCCCAAAACTCACAAAAAACTATGCTAGAAAAGACTTTGGGACTTTTCCCAAGTTTTTAAAAAACTGCGGGGAAAATGCACACTCCTGCTCATTAGGACAATCAAATCACATCACTGTGCATTCCCGAAGTGGACAGCTGATTGGTCAAATGTGCATGGGGGGTGTAGCTTCCTGGCAAGGCAGTACCCAGTGCCACCATGTTGGATTTTTGCTGTAGTGATCGTGCACTGAGTTGACAAAACAGTCTGTTTTTGTTTATTTAAGTGGAAGATCACACTTCCACACCTTGGATTTAGTGTTTTTTAAAAATACAGTGTGGCAGTGACAACTTGAGGAGAATAAAAATGCAAGTAATACACTTGCACCTGCCATCTTGATTCACAGGTATGCCCGTTTGAACAGCAAACGTAGATAGCTTTGCATGCCTGTGATCTTGTCCAAAAACCATTGAGACAAATGGACACTACTGTGAATTGGTGTTACTGCGCAGCAATCCACATTTTATTGCCTCGTATAGACAAGCCCATAGACATATGACTGAAAGGTACCATCACTGTTGTTCAAGTCCAGTATTTGAAGCTATATTCAGCCCTCTCTTTAGGCACAATGAGGGAGCTGCCTCAAATTATAGATGAACACTGAAGGATGTCAAATTGTCAGTTATTCACAATTTTTGGCCATTCTTTTAAACCATAGAGAGGGAACATCATTATTTATTTCACTTCATTTCTATCCTGCATTTCCATTATAAAAAGGCTCTAAATGTGGCTGTCACCATAATTAAAAATAAATTAAGCAATAACAGGTAATCAGTAATCAATAGAAAGACCACTCTGAAGTACCAAACCATTTTGAGATTGGAAGTGAGACTTTCTGTAGAGTTTGAGCCAGACCTTCTTGGAAAGTCAGACATTCAGGCCAAGTTGTGCCACACATCTACACATTAATATACAGTACGTGTTTATATTGATAGCCAGAGTTTTAGGAAATGACTTTGGTACTGGGAACATGGCAGCCTTGCCACACTTCAGAGCTCAGAGTGCATAAACTGATGCATACTCCCACACATACCCACCTGTTGCAGTTCAATGCCATCACTCACACACCCACATGACAAGGTAACTCTGCCCAGTGTTTACATTCAGTTCAAATTGCACATTGATAGTGATCACAGTTCTCCAAGTGCCAGTCCTTATGTAGCCAAAACAACACCATCCACACACAAAAGGGAAGTATCAGCAGGCTTGGAGGAATCCCATGGTTTGCAGAAGTGCAAAACATAATATACAAGGTAGCAAAATCAGGAGGGATACTCCTCCCCCTTTTGCCCCACAAAGCACTGGGCATACTCATTGGCCACAGGATTTTGAGTGATTGTGGGAAGGCAGGACTGAAATGGACCTGTTTACACTAGACAATTATAGCAACTATGATTCCACTTTGACTGCCATGGAATCCCAGGATTTGCAGTGTGTATTTAATACAAGCCCCAGGATTCCATAGGGTGCAGTCATGGCAGTTAAGTGGAATCGTAGTGCTGTAATTATCAGTGTGAAAGGGCCCCTGGAGAGGGAATGTAATAGAATGGCTGGAATTTTGAACAGAAGAATGCCACACTGCAACATTTTGTTGCACGTGCTGCTTGTGTATTATATGATCAAAATACATGTCACCTCCCCACCCCAGATTTCCTGTACAAACATACCATAGAGTTGCATTGGGGGACCTAGTGATTCCTAGAGAGGATGCCTCTCTAAGCATTTTCCAGCATGACTCTATGGTATGTGTTCCTCTTTTTTTCAGCCATGGATAACTGAAAGCATGGATATTGGCAGCCTGTATACGGGAAACGCAGATTCTTACTGGTGGATTCACCAAACCATGTCTATCACTCTACAATGGCAACAGCCACATCTTAGTTTGAAAACATTGCCAGATGTCAATTAGGAGAACATGCCCTTTTAAAAGACCCAAAAGTGTTGGAACTACTGCACCTCTTGCCTTTCTGTCCATAGCTTTCTCAAGTAGCTTTTTATATTAAGGACAACTTTAGCTTCGACCACAATCAGGCAAGGTAGAAAAGCTGAGTAAGAAGACTAACAGAGGTCAAGTGTAGGAAGCTCGGCTACTGTGTCTCCAGCTACTTCTTCACTTTTTAGAGAAATGTTCTCTGGGTCATTGCTTGGCAAACCCACTTAGGCCCATTCAAGGCAAAATTCAATCCCATATTGGTTTGAAGGGAACTGTTCATTTTGGTATCTCTGAAGTGTGCTTGACATGAACAGGATTATTCTTCCTGACTGACTCAGGATCACCATGGAAAGTTTAGAGCAGTGATTCCCAAATTTTGTTTTGGGACTTCAAGGTGTTTTGGACTTCAACCCCCAGAAGCCCTAGGTGACTTGGCCAACAGTTAAGAATTCTGGGAGCTGAAGTCTAAAACATCTGGAGAAACAAAGTTTGAGAACCAATGGTTTAAAGCCTATGCTAGTTGAGAAGCTGGACAGAATTTTTATTGTCTCTCTTCAGCACAATAAAGGTAGGAGGAAACTGACTCCCATGGAGCGCAGCTAAGTCTAGTGCCACCTAGTGACTAAACCATACAATACCATCCATATAAGGAGCAGAGCAGAGCTATGGAATATTTAAGTTGCAGTTTTGTTGTCAGTTCTGTTGGGTGTGATCTTAAATAACATAACAGTTGACCAGCCAATGAAACATACTACTTGGTAGACTTGGTTGCTCTGACTATTTGTTCTTTCCCCAGATACCAACAGCCACATGGACCCCTTCACCTATGGTGAGTGATATTTTAGGAATGCTATCCAGTTACTGGGGTTGGGAATCCTTTGTCCCACATCAGGAGAAGAGGTGTTTATAGACGCACCAGGAGAAGATGTTGGGCAATAGGGGCAGAAACAGAGGTGCCAGTGGCTAAGCAACATCAGAGGAAACTAAGATGTGTGACATTGCTCAGGGTGGTGAGTTTGCCATCCAAAGCGTATTGATTTGAGTGCTGGTTTTCCTGATTGTGGGGACTTGGAGCCTACAAAGGAAGAAGCAAGCAATGTGAGGCAGGTCCACAGGTTGAGTCAACTAGATCAGTTCCAAGATACTCAGGTCACAGTGTGTCAGGTCCAATCAAGCATATCAGATTAACATCAGTCTAGTCACAGTGAGTGACCTGAGTGAGCTGGTGAGAGTGAGGTGAGCTAGTTCATTGATGGTTTAGGACATTTTCAGACATGTCTTACCGCTCTAGAAGCTTTCAGGAGAGCTTCGGTGCTGCCATGCAGCAGGGACTCCATTTCAGATGACGACATCCCTCTGGCGAAATCATCCATGTCACTTCCGTGTAGGATTGGAGGCGGCCGAGCCATATTTCGCCAGATTTTATTCATGGAAGTTGTCCGTGAATAAAATATGGCGCAGCCACCTCCAATCCTACATGGAAGTGACACGGATGATTTCGCCAGAGGGACGCCGTCATCCAAAATGGAGTCCCTGTTGTGCAGCAGTGCCGAAGCTCTCCCAAAAGCTTCTAGAGCAGTAAGATGTACCTGAAAATGTCCTTAGTCTTGACTGAGGAGATTATTAAATGGGCCTTCAGAAACTGTCCCTGTCCTGGTACCCACCCACCCACCCACCCTATTCCCGTCCCTGTAACAATTAAAAGAAAAAGTTTTCACACCCCTACCTTATGGTGAGATATGCCCCTCCTCCCCTATGCTGGTTGGGAGTGAATGCAGCTGTCATAAGCTGCATTCACGACCCGTAAAGCAAATTCTGCCCGTTCTAACGAGAGAACGATTGCGTGGGAAATTTAAAAATAAAAACCCAACCAAATGTCAAAAAAGAAAACCAAGTCCCTAAACACACTATAAAAATTACAAGTAACCCGGGGGGGGGGGGGAAGGATGTCACTTACCTCGTCATCCCAATTGCATCCAGAAGTCTTCGGGAGGGACTTCCCACCATAGCTGGCATTGCGCCAGCATAACAGGGCACCTTTTCACTCGCCTGTGATTCTGTCACAGAGATGGAACGGGCACTCTATTAACATTATAAATCTTAATATGAGGGAGCGGGGAGGGAATGACAGCAGAATGGGACCAGGACAGGACAGGAACTACATTGTCTGAAGATGATCTCCCGTCATCTCTGTCCTGGGATAACTGGCACTTCTGATAATCTCCTGAATCAGGGAAACATCAGTCAGGACCATGGATAGCTCCCAGTTTGCTCAAGTGAAAATGGAAAAAAGATGATGGATGCTTCAGCAAACTCAATTGAAGACTTTCGTAGGTTGGTGGAACTTGGCATCTTCTGGATGTTGACTACAGTTGTGAAAAAGTCCATTATCTGTTTCTAAATTTCATGGGCCTGCATGGCTGAGACAAAGGAGAAGCTGTAGGCAAGTCATCCTCAGAGAAGGAGGGCCCATATCCAAAATGGGATGATTTATGACCTCTCTGAATTGGACTCCTTGGGTTGATGCTGGGTGGGGATATGATAGGCAACGGTGACTGTGAGCATCTCATATTCTGACCTGCGTTTCCCCTCTAGACTACGACACATTGCGCATGGTGGGGCTGATCTTGGCCATCGTCATGTTTGTTCTGGGAATCTTGATAGCACTGAGTGAGTCCCATTTTCTTTATGCTTGTTCTTTTATGACTTGCTTAGCTTCTATAGTTGCATCTAAATCCCATCCTTAGTCCCATTGCTGCTGCTTTACAAGGACCCAGGACAAGGAAGTCCCACCATCCAAGCAGAGAATTCTGTGATGGCCAATGAAACCATCAGTATCTCTTCCTGCTCCCCCCTCCCCTCAAAAACATTTGTTATATATAAAAAGGTTTCTAGCCTTTAATGATACTTAATAGAAAATATATAGGTGACACTTTGAGAAATTCCAGAGGCCAGGGTAGGGGCTGGAAGAGGTATTTCCAGAGGTCACAGTCTAGGGACCCTCTGTGGTTGTTGTAGTCTCAATGATTAACAGAAACCATATCCTGTGGATAGCACATCCATGACTACTCAAGTCCCATTATATGCAATGGCATAGCAAAATGGTGTCCCTTATATAAGATGACAAAATCAAGGTTTTCTTTTTGGATTATTATTTTTTAAAGAATACCTTCAAGCCATGAATACTTAAATCCGTGAATACCAAATCTGTGGATACGGAGGGACAACTGTAAATGAGATACTTTGGACAGCATTCATATCCAGGTTCAGCCACAAAGCTCATTCAGTGACTTTGAGCCAATAAGAGGACACTGCTTCTCTACTCCAGTATTTACTGTGACTGGCAGCAGCTCTGCAGAATGCCGTTGCCTATAACGCCATCCTTTTAACTGGAGGCACAGAGACCAAATCTTGGGGGTCGTTTACACGGCAAAATAAATCCTCTAAGAATTCGCCAAGACTCCTATTAGTTCCCACATGTTTCAATTCAAAGTCACCCTATTCAGAAGGAGGGGGGCAAAAAACCCTTAAGTTGCGAGGTAAAATCTTTCGCTACTATCCCATACTTTTTTGATAAAGTTCACGGAAATGTGCACAATAGGTGGTGTGAACTACCCATTCGCAAAAGGCTGTGTGATCTACCAGCATTCTTTCCAAAACAGGTTCATGGCAGAGCTGATTTGTGATTTGTTGGAGCTCAGAGAGGGCATGCTTGCAAGGGATGCCTTTGGAATGCAGGATCCGCCATTGTTTCTTTTTTGACACAGACTGGGCAACCTGGCTGCCTGCCTCCCTGCTTGAGTGTTTGCCTTGATCTGTGCTCCTTCACTGGCCGATCACCACCTTGCTTTATTGTGTGGGGGGATTTGCAGAGTTTGAGGGATACTGCAGCCTCTTCCTCCCTTGGCTTCATCCCAGCAGCCAGTGAGTGAATGGGGAATGGGGGTGGGGAGGAAGAAGAGGCTTCAATGGGAGACAAGAAAGCAATGGGACTGATAGTCCCATTGCCTGCCTGTCTGCTGCTGGAGCTTCCTCCTCCCTTGTCCTCCCCCTCCCCACTTGCCTCAGCAGCCAGCCAGAGAATGGGAAGGTGGGGGAAAGCTCCCCCATGTGAACTGCTAAATTGCATACTTCTCCTGATTCATCAGAATGGCCAAAATCATGTAAACTGCTTGGCTCAGAATCGAAATGGAAGTAAGCCGGCATTTTCCGCATTAAAAGTGGTTTTGCCACTGACCCCTTGGACTTTCTATAAGCAAAGCAAGTTCCATACCTTAGAGCTGTGGTCTCTTTTCTTATCATGCTTTCCATTTCAACTTAACTTACCTGTACTTCACAGTGTTGTGTCTGGATAAAATGAAATGGAGGGAGAGAATCATATGCATTCTGCCATAGTTTCCTTAGAGAAAGTGTAGCATTCAAATCTGACAGATAAATACAAAGGGCTACATTCAGTTGCTAGTCCCAACTAGAGTAGAGCTATTGAATCAATGGGATTTACATCAGTGTTGACCATGCAGCACTTGGTTCAGTGGGTTTGCTCTGGTTGGAACTAGCAATCAGATTTAGTAAAATAATAGATTATAAAAAATTTAGCCTTTTGATGCAGCATTTTTTTAATTACTTTTATTACAGAACATGTGCAGTTTTGCCCACAGGAAAATTGGGAAATGCAGAATGCAGGTTGTTAGGGTTGTTGGACATGCTTGAAGAAGTGGCTTTCAAACTTCTTGTCTTCCAGAAACATGTCTACCTCAGAATTCCCTAGGGCCTAGGGACAGTAGTTGTCTATGGAGTATGATCAAGGATGGATATATTCCTCCCTCAGGGCAGAAGGTGACACTGTGTGTGTGTGGTGGTGGTGGAGGAGGAGGAGGAAAAATGATTGGGAAACAGCAGAAAGGGAAATGGATTTCCCTCCTTCTTGATTATGTCAGTCACAAACATATGCTTCCCTCCCTGACATAGGAACTATCAAAACAAGCAGAGATCAACTCATAGATCTGTTGTTGTGATGTCTAAGTAGCATTTTGTTGTACAGGTTGAGTATCCCTTTATCTGAATTGTTTAGGACCAGAAGTGTTTCGTATTTTGTATTTTGGAATACTTAGAATCATAGAATCATAGAATTGCAGAGTTGGAAGAGACCACAAGGGCCATCCAGTCCAACCCCCTTGCCACGCAGGAATCTTGATCAAAGCATCCCCGACAGATGGCCATCCAGCCTCTGTTTAAAGACCTCCAAGGAAGGAGACCCCACCACGCTCCGATGATATAATAAAAATAATAATAACAACCACAGCAACAACAACAACAATAATACAATTATACCATCCATTAAACCTTCTCTCAGAGGCACTGGAGTGGGAGGGAAGACTTTTCTTCTGCTTCTTCCTGCACGTTCGTGGCTGGAGCGGAATGAATGGCAATGTGCAGGCCAAGCCAGCCATCCAGCACCTTGATTCCTGTCACAGGGCCATTCCACTGCAGGAGGGAGGTGGGCCAAGCAGCCTTCAAGCCTTCGCAGACCCTCTGTGAGGACATCACAGGCCCCTGGGGGTCCCCACACCACAGGTTAAGAACCACTGGTATAAGGCATTTTCATCCCACCCCCAATTGCCCACCTTGGTGCTGCAGTTAAACTTGAAAAAAAGCTCCTTGCATATGTTTCGTATTTTGGAATACTTGTACTCCAAGATGTCTTGGAGATAGGACCCAAATCTAAACATGAAATTCATGTATGTTTCATAATGCACCATATACACATAGCCTGAAGGTAATGTTATACACAATATTTGTAATAATTTTGTGCATGAAACAAAGTTTGTGTATATTGAACCATCAGAAAGCAAAGGCGTCACTATCTCAACCACCCATGGGGACAATTTTGGAGTATTTCAGAATTCCAGATAAGGGGGACTCAACCTGTATTTCATTTTCCTTACTAGTAGACCAGGTATTTAAGCACCAGTCCATTTGGAAGTACCATATGGCCTCCCCTGCCAAAGAAGGGTGGTTTTTGCATACTTGGGGATTCCCTAATACATCAAAGGGTGTACATTTCCAAATCTGATAGGGTGTATGGAATTTTCAGGAGGTATGGAGTTGAGTTGGCAGTGTTTATAGCCAACCCTCCATATCCACTGATTCTGCATCCATGGATTCAACAATCCACATATTCAAAATATTTCTCCCCAATAAATCAAAAAAGCAAACCTTGATTTTACCATTTTATGCCATTGTATATAATAGGAGTTGAGCGTCCATGGAATTTGGTATCTATGGTGGGGAGGGGGGAGGGTCCAGGAACCAAACCCCAGCAGATCCTGAGGCCCACTGTACTTAGGAGTAAGTCCCATTGATCTCAGTGGGCCTTTCTTCTGAGCAGGCATGTCTAAGGTTGCACTTTAGAGGCAGGTTAAGCAATGTTTACAGAAAAGCATGTGTTTCCAAGAATATGCCCCTCCCAAATCTCCAGTCTGATCCCTACATCGCATTTACACACACACACACACACACACACTTTGCAAACCTTGTCCATTGAACACATCTCCATGTCTTTTTTCCACTGATATTTTGCTCCTTCTCTCTTTTTGCAGGTAAAAAATTCAAGTGCAAAAAATCTGACCCCAGGTAGGTGCTCCCAGCCCATCCACTCCTTTCGCCTTCATTCCTCATCTGAACTCTTATCTGCCCCTCCCTGCCCTGAGATGTGGTACCCTTTGCTCCCGATTCACTTGTGCCCTTTCTGTGTCTTCCCCTCTGCAGCCTGTCGGATCCCAGGGCAGCAGGCAAGACTCCCAGTAAGTGATGTGGCATTGGGAGGGAGGAGGGCACAGGGCAAGTGGTACCTTACGGGCATGGTCGTGGATGTAGCCCTGTGTAACCCTAGCTGGGAGCTCAGCCGTGACCTCATGTTTTGTCCTGTTTTCATAACCATGCCAGCCCTACCATTAGGCCAAGGATGAGCAATTCATGGCCCTCCAAATGCTGTTAGATGATATCATCCCTGGCTGGCATAGCTAATGTTGAGAGCAATATCTGGAGGGCCACATATTGTCACATTGTTCAGACAACCTATGCAGGTGGGGGATGTTGGCAGCCTCCCAGCTTTTCCTCCTGAATACCCTGGCTGTTCCCTTCCTTGGGAGGACAGAGTTGTATATGCCACACAACTTATTCTGGGCTACCATAAGCTAAGACAGCAGCCTTAGGTGCAGCGAAGAATGCTCTTTCACCTCCAATATTAGAGTAAAATCCAATTGCCAGTCTAGTCACTTCTGTATGTGAAACGGGTGGTGGGGGTAGGGGTGGGGAATAGCATCTTTTCTTTTGCCTTAGACAGCCAAAACATCTTGGGCTTGCCCTGTTGAGTTTCTTCCCAAAAGTGGTCTCCAGATCTACCTTAACCACCACATTTCATCCCAGAGCAGTGTTTTTATTAAAAACAAACAAACAAACAAAAAAAAAACCAGGAAAGACTTAAGTGCTTCCTGTTGAACAGGGCCTGGGTTCTTCATGTGCATGTTAATGTGTGTCTGTCTGTCCTCTACCATCTCATTGTGAGGCAAGGAGGAAAGGTTTGAGTGGGTGGCTGATGCTCCCACACCTGAGGTAAGTTCCCACCCACCTTCTGTTACCATGGAGTTTGCTGACATTGCAAGGGATGCTGAGGACTCTATGGTGATGCCATGGCAACAGAGAGCACTATTGCTGGAGCAGCTGGGAAGCCTGCAGGGAGACATTGTTTGCCAGGGCTCCTAGATGCTAGGATTCATCTCTCGCTATCTTAAGCACCACTGCCTTCTTTCTCTTTCTCATACCCTTTACTCCTTTTTTTCTCTCTCTTTTAGCTCCAGCTGGCAGTGCATAGGCGCCGTCTCCAAGATGTGGTGCTCCCAACTGGCTGGGGGATGAACTGCGCCCAGGAACATTTCTCCTGAGACCTTGGCACCTTGGCACCGACTGCCCGGGAGGGGGAGGGGCTCTCCGTTCTATCCTCAATGAGGGAGGGGCAATTTTATAACCAGTTAGCTCTTGCGCTTCCATTGCATGATGGGAGCAAGCACCTGGGCAGGGCAGGGGCGCTGCTTGGGTGACATAGTAGCGTGGTGGTCCCTTCTGCCTGTCAGTTTCCCAGCTGGCACCCACCCTGCTGGGGGGCTGGTTCCTATAATCCACCTCCCCCCTGCCCCAAAGTTCCCTAAAATCGCAATAATGCTGCCTGCTGCTGCCGCCGCCACCTTCTAGAAAACATCCACCAAAAAACCAAACAAAAACAAAATGCCCCCTTGCTGTAGCAACCCTCCATTGCTCTTGCTGCTGCTTTGCTTTCTCTGCCTCATGCTATGCTGTGAAGTCCAATGACCATCATAGCCACAAGGGGAAAAGGGCCACATTACCCCCTGGGCTTTTTAAAACCAGAAAGGCCGTTCATGTGTGTGGTGGATGGGCAAGGGTGTTCAGTCATCCCCGGACCCAAGAATAGAACTGGCCTGGAAATAAGAATTAGCAGGGGAGGGCTTACTTCTGTGGCATACTTTCTGCTTCCCCCTGGTGGGGGTGGGGGCCTCCCCACAGCTTGTCCTAGCTTGTACCATCCACATCTCCATGTCTCATTTACGCATGGAGCCAAATTTGACCAATCAATAAATGTGGGTTTTTTTCTAACTGATCTCTGTTTGTGTTGGTTATTCACTTATTTACCCAAAAGAGGCCACAGTTCCTGCAGGTCCCACTCCAAGGTTTAAGACACACTTGCAATGTAGAGTCATTCTGGTTAGGGTATATGTGTGTGTTGGGTGTGTGTGTGGAAATCTGAAAAATCAAGAGTCCAAAGACTCTGCTTATCCTCTTCCACATATTCTCCCCACCCCCAAAACCCACTCTCCAGAATGACAGCTCAAGCATGTCTATGAAGTTCTTGTTAAGTAGCTCTTGTCAGGGGACTGCCTTGTGGACTTATTATTGTCATGTATTTATATAGTGCCATCTATGTATGTGGCACTTTATGGTAAAACAAGCAACTACAACACATTGGGTCCTGCCCAAAGGCATGCAGTCTAAAATAAGTGCATACATAAACACACACAGAGGAAAGGAAAGAATAATAAACATAAAACTAGAAAATACAAGTACAAGACGTATTATCCAGAATATATATCTATATAATCTATATATAGTGCGAAACAGGAAAAAATATAAAAATAAAAGAAATTGACCAATGCATGTAATCAAATATAAAACAGCAGTATATATACACAGACAGATAGACAGATAGTCTGCCTTCTGTATTCACAGATTTGGTATCCATAGCTTCAAGTATCCATGGCTTGAAAATATCCTGGGGGGGGGGGTGATTCCAGAAAGCAAATCTTGATTTTGCCATTTTATATAAGGGATGCCATTTTACTATGTCATTGTATATAATGGGACTTGAGCAGCCATGGATTTTGGTATCCATGGAAGGTCCTGGAACCAACTCCAGTGGATAACAAGGGCCAACTGTGCGTGCGTGTACGTTTGTGTGTATACACACACAGACACAAACTGACCAATACATGTAAACAAAATATACACAATTATAAAACAGTATCAAACTAAAATTCCAAAAACTTTGGGAAATAGAAAAGTTTTCAATTGAAATTTTAAAACACTGAGAGAAGGAGCAGTCCGCAAACATTCAGGGAACCTAGTTCATAACAAAATGACTTATACTGAGTCCAAATGTTGGTTCCTCTCAGTATTGTCTACATTGACCAGCTTTACTTGGAATGGCAAGAACTGAACCTGAGAGGTTTGAAATGGGAAGCATAGGCTCTGTCTATACCACACCACTTGGTCTTGAAGGCCTGTATTGTGATATTCACCTGACCAAAAAGGAACAAATATTTCTGTGGAAGTGTTCAAAATTAAAAGTTTCTTCATCGGGCAAAGATGGATTTAAAGTGTGATGTTTCTAAGCTGTCATTTTGAAAGGGATTGAAGAGGAAAATAGAGATATTTGGGGGTAGTTCAAGGGATGCTTGTTGGGTGATGGTATCTTTGTTTTCATACATTTGGGAGGGGGTTATCTGCATGGTTTGGGGTAAAAATTGCCTGAGGGCTTTCTATATGGCCAAAATACTCCTCATAGAATTCAAGGAGAATACCTTTTGTCAAAATAGGATCCCACATCATTTCACTGTATTCAGAAGGAGAGGGGCAAAAAACTCCAAATACTTGGTGGGAAAATCCTTCATGACTTTTTACTTTTTAAAAAATTCTGAAGGAAATACACATTCCCGCTCATGGGGACAACCGATTTGCTTTGCTGCGCATTCCCAATAAGAGCAGAAGTGGAAAGCTGATTGGTTGGATGTGCACAGGGGGTGGAGCTTGCTGGCAAGGCAAACACCTGGAACCACCATGTTGGATTTTCACCATAGTGATTGTGCGCTGAGGTGATGAAACAGCCTCACCCGCTTTTCTTCTGTTTATTTAAGCAGAAGATCATACTTCCACAACTTGGATTTGCTTTTAAAAAAATACTGTTCGGTGGCAGCAACAGGTGACAATAAAAACATGAGTAATTCATTCACACCTGCAATCTTGATTCTCAGGCATCCCTGTTTGAACAACAAACACATATGGCTTCACATGTCTGCAATCTTGAAAAAACCCCATGGAGACAAATGAAAACTGCTGCAAATTGATGTTAGTGCACATAAATCCACATTTTATTGCCTTGTATAGATGAGTCCTGAAAATCATGCTAATTTTTTTCCAGGGGTTAGGGGCTTTGAGGGGACTGGGGGGGCTTCAGGGGGCACAAAAATCCAGGAGCTGCCTGTGACCCATGAGCTATGCTTTGCTGATCCCTGTTTTAGTGGAAGGTCTTACAGACTCTCAAATTAGGTTTATTCTATCATCAACCTTGGCTACTGAGGGTAGAAATGAAGATATTACCATGATATGGACTTCAGAAGTTGTCATATGGTCAACCTGGCTAGCCCTGTATTATTTTGTAGGGTTTGAAGAACACTCTTAAAAATGAACCTCTGTGAATTCCCCAGACTACAGAACCATATACAGTTGTCCCTGCATATCCATGGATTTGGTATCCACAGATTTAAGTATTCACAGCTTGAAAATATTCTTTAAAAAATAATAATCCAAAAAGCAAACCTTGATTTTGCCATCTTATACAAGGGACACCATTTTCCTATGCCACTGCATATAATGGGACTTGAATATTCATGGATGTTGGTATCCATGGGGGGTCCTGGAACCAAACCCCAGTGAATATGAAGGGAAAACTGTATAGTCAGCCCTCTGTATCCACGGATTTGACATCCATGGATTCCACCATCCACAGCTTGAAAATATTCAAATAAAAATTCCAAGAAGCAAACCTTGATTTTGCTGTTTTATATAAGGGATACTATTTTACTGTGCCACTGTATATAATGGGACTTGAGCATCCATGGATTTTGGTATCCAAGAGGGGTCCTAGAACCAAACCCCAGTGGATACCAAGGGCTGACTGTATTCTTCTGCTTGAGGGCTGTTTCATTCTTGGTGTTCTGGCAGAGAATCTGCAGTGAGGACAATGAGACAATACTACAGGACACGGAGCATATCTCCATCATATCAGTAGTTGGGGCTTGCACTTACGAGTAGCTTTGTGATGGGTTTCTCAGACTCCTAACACCTGAAAGGACTACAATTAATACCAGTTGAAATGCTGAGTTTATTTGGAGGAGGGAGGGAGGGAAATAGAAAAAATGGGGGTGGGGGAACGCCATGGCAAAAGTCCTAAACTTTAAAACCGCCAGAGTAGTGCAGAAATGGAAACCATATACTGAAAAGGCCCATATGCTTTAATGGTATGTACTCTACCTTTTAACCAGCAGAGGGCAAAAGAATACAATTTTTAAAAGAAAGTAAAAACCAGCAACAATTTTCTGGTCAAAACCTTCTGAAAATTTGGTGTGGTGCCTTACACTATATGTCACATTAAATGTGTTTTAAACTTACATGCTTAAACACACACACACACACACACACACACACACATATATATTTTAAAAGCAACTATGGCTAATCAGCAGTCCAGATCAACTTTCCCACACTACCCTTTTCCTAAAGACACTCCCTCAGCACACACAACTCATTTACCAGGGACTTTATCAGACCACCCGCTCAAAGCTGGCATAACTTTTCTGTTTTTATGTCAGCAAAAGAACTCCCCATGCTGCACTTACCTTCTCTCTTGTCCAAAGGCTTCTCAGCAATGAATGAAGAAGTGAACGGAGCTCCGTTCGCTTCCGTGTTCAAAATCCCGCAGATTCTCATGAGAAGACACTTGCACAGGAAATTAAAAAACAAAAACAAAACAACACACAAAAAGTTACACAAAGCACATACACACACTTAAAAACTTACCAGTAAACTGGGGAGGGTGATAAAAAGTGCGTCACCTACTTAGATGTCATGATCTCACCCGGAAGTGTTCTGGCCAGACTGGCCATTGACACTGTATTCCCATGAGTTAAATGGTGCGAGGTTTCATACGTCAGCAATGCTGGCACAAAATCATCACAGACAATCTATTGATGGCTTACGCTGTCAAAAAAAAAGGTACATTTTTTTGACCTGACATAAAGACGAAAGGGCAACGTCATGTGGTATGCACACCCTTTTGCGTTTATGTGGCATTGTTGTGACACTGTATTTAGTGCATCTGATAAAGTCCTAATTGTCTCAAAAATGGCACTAATGTCTCTGTGGCTGCTTGGTCTACTCTGCGCATTCCCACAACACCTCTTCCGTCAAGAGCACTTAGAAAGGTAAGATCAGAAAAGACTCCGTTCATTCTTGTAGTTCCTCATTGGCCTCGCAGAGCTTGTTTCTTGGAATTCCTTGCTCTGGAGCAGGGTCACCTGCATCTGCCCATATGACCAGATCTACAGATCTACAGATCTACAGGTGGTTCATCAGGATCCGGCCTGGCTCAACCTTCACACCTTGAGATGCAGCAGGACATGCTCCTGAGGAAGAATCTGACAACTACAGTAGTGGACATTATTATTAACTCCAGACAGACTGGAGGAGGGCAAACGTTGACCCCATCTTCAAATAGGGGAAAAAAGAGGATCCAAACAATTATCATCCAATTAGTCTGACATCAATACCAGGGAAGATTCTAGAGCAGATCATTAAACAGAGAGTCTGTGAACATTTCGAAGGCAATGCCATAATTACAAAAAGTCAACATGGGTTTCAGAGAAACAAGTCATGCCAGACTAATCCGATCTCTTTTTTTTATATATAAAATGACCAGCTTGGTAGATGAAGGGAACGCTGTGGATATCACATACCTTGATTTCAGTAGGGCCTTTGACAAGGTTCCCCATGACATTCTTGCAAACAAGCTTGTAAAATGTGGGCTAGACAAGTTAACTGTTCAATGGATTTGTAATTGGTTGACCGGCCGAACCCAAAGGGTGCTCTGCAGTGGCTCCTCTTCCTCTTGGAAAGATGTGACCAGTGGGGTGCCACAAGGTTCAGTCCTGGGCCCAGTGCTATTCAACATCTTTATCAATTACTTGGATGAGGGAATTAGGGGCATACTTATCAAATTCGCAGATGACACCAAATTAGGAGGAGTAGCTAATACCCTAGAGGACAGGATCAAAATTCAAAATGAGCTGGATAGACTGGAGAGCTGGGCCAAAGCTAACAAAATGAAATTCAATATGGAGAATGTAAGGTACTGCACTTAGGGCGGAAAAATGAAATGCATAGATATAGGATGGGGGAGACCTGGCTGAATGAGACTACATGCGAAAGGGATCTAGGAGTCCTAGTAGACCACAAGTTGAACATGAGTCAACAGTGTGATGCAGCAGCTAAAAAGGCCAATGCGGTTTTGGGCTGCATCAATAGAAGTATAGTGTCTAGATCAAGGGAAGTAAAAGTGCCGCTTTATTCTGCCTTGGTCAGACCTCACCTGGAATACTGTGTCCAGTTCTGGGCACCACAATTCAAAAAGAATATTGACAAATTGGAGCGTGTCCAGAGAAGGGCGACTAAAATTGTGAAAGGTCTGGAAACGATGCCTTATGAGGAGAGACTTAGGGAGCTGGGTATGTTTAACCTGGAAAAAAGACGGTTAAGAGGCGATATGATAGCCCTGTTTAAGTATTTGAAGGGGTGTCACGTTGAGGATGGAGCAGACTTGTTTTCTGCTGCTCCAGAGACTGGAACACGGAGCAATGGATGCAAGCTCCAGGAACAGAGATTCCACCTCAACATTAGGAGGAACTTTTTGACAGTCAGAGCTGTTCGGCAGTGGAACACACTCCCTCGGAGCGTGGTGGGGTCTCCTTCCTTGGAGGTCTTCAAACAGAGGCTGGATGGCCATCTGTCAGGGATGCTTTGATCGTGATTTCCTGCATGGCATGGGATTGGACTGGATGGCCCTCGTGGTCTCTTCCAACTCTACAATTCTATGATTCTATGACACCCCTCTACCAGGTGTATTTATGATGATACCTTTCCTCATGGTGCATGAGGAAAGGAGGTGGCTACCTATCTGTCTAAGTTAACACCCTATTCCTTTTCCTTCAGTATAGACTGGACAAGGGACTTCTCCCATAAGAGACAGGTTTCTGCCATATCTTCTATTCCAGCTAATCCATATTAAAAATTGTCTTCTCACCCCATGGTGAGGAGGTTCCTGAGAGCAACCTCACTACTAAAACAACCAACCATGCACTGGTATCCTACATGGGATCTTCACAAGGTTCTAAACATGTTATCTAGACCATATTTTGAGCCTTTGAGGCAGGTGTCACTCAAGTTTTTAACATGGAATTATTTTTCTTATAGCCATTACCTCTGCCAGAAGGGTTTTGGAGATCGGGGCATTCTTGGCCCAGAAGGAGATGTGCATGTTCCATCCAGATTCAGTGGTCCTGAGATTGGCATAAAATGGTCCTTTATGCCCAAAGTTAATACTGTTTTTTCACAGTTCACAGGAGGTCATCCTTCCCCACTTCCTTCTGTTCTCAGTCAGTCAGACCTTTGGATAAATCCTGGCACATTCTAGATCTGCGTCGAGAATTTACCTCAAACATGCTCATGCTTTCAGAGTTTCAGACTGTCTCTCAGCTCATCTATATGAGGCAATACAATGTAGATTGATGTGCAGTAATGCCAATTCACAGCAGCTTTCATTTGTCTCCATGGGGTCCCCCCCCCAAGATCATAGGCATGTGAAGCCATATGGATTTGTTGTTTGAACAGGCATGCCTGAAAATCAAGATGGTAGGCATAAGTGAATTACTTGCATTTTTATCGCTGCCAGTTGCCGCCACCGAACAGTATTATTTTTAAAAAGCAAATCCAAGGTGCAGAAGTGTACTCTTCCACTTAAATAAACAGGAAAAAAAGGCTGCTTGGTTGCCTCAGCACATGATAGTTACGGCAAAAATCCAACATAGAAGTTCTGGGTGCTGCCTTGCTGGCAAGCTCCACCGCCTGCACACATCTGACCAATCAGCTCTCCCCTCTGAGAGTGTGCAGCAATGAAAATTGGTTGTCCTAATGAGCAATAGTGTACATTCGCACACATTATTTTTAAAAAATATGGGAAAAGCTGTGAAGGCTTTTCCTGTGGAGTATTTGGAGTTTTTGCCCCCCTCCTTCCAAATACTGTGACTCATTGCGGGAATGATTTGATTGTGTATTCCTGCATGGCAGGGGGTTGTACTGGATGGTCCTTGTGGTCTCTTCTAGCTCTATGATTCTATGATCTTGGTGGGATGAATCTCATGATTGGAATGTACTAATAGAGGGGTATAAACTATTTCAGAGAAATAAACCAAACAGGAAGGAAGATGGAGTAGCATTATACGTTAATGATATGTACACCTGTGAACAGATCCATGACTTAAATCCTGGGACCCAGGTTGAGAGCATCTGGGTAATAATTAAGAGGGAGAGAAACAGCAGGGATGTCCTTGTGGAGGTCTACTATAGACCTCCAAGCCAAACTGAGGACTTGGATGATGCCTTCCTGGAACAGATGGTCACACATTCAGAAAGGAGAGATGTAGTAGTAATGGGGGATTTCAACTATCTTGATATTTGTTGGAAGTCCAACTCTGCCAAGAATTTAAGGTCCAACAAATTCCTCACTTGCCTTGCAGATAATTTCATAGTCCAGAAGGTGGAAGAGGCAACAAGGGGATCATCTGTTTTAGATCTGATCCTAACCAACAGAGATGATCTGGTTAATGAGGTGGAAGTGGTGGGAACCTTAGCAAGGAGTGACCATGTTTTCCTGGAGTTTGTTATACAGAGGAAAGGGGAGGCCAAGCGTAGTCAGACATGCCTTCTAGACTTTAAGAAAGCTGACTTCAGAAAACTTAGGGAATTACTGGGGGTGATCCCACGGTCAGGAATACTAAAAGAGAAGGGAGTACATGATGGATGGCAGTTTGTAAAAACTAACATATTGAAGACACAACTTCAAACAGTTCCAAGGAGGAGGAAAAATGGCAGGTGTCTAAAGAAACCAGTAAGGATGTTTAAAGAACTTTCAACTGAGCTAAGACTTAAAAGGAACATGTACAAGAAATTGAAAAATAGAGAATTCACCAAAGAAGAATTCAAACAAATAGCCAGCTTGTGTAAGGAGAAAATCAGAAAAGTAAAAGCACAGGTTGGAGCTCAGGCTTACTAGAGAGGTTAAAAACAATAAAAAGGGCTTTTTTTGTTATGTCTGTAGCAAAGGGAAGAACAAGGAAATGGTAGGGCTGCTGCATGGAGAAGATGGTGAAAGGCTAACGGGACAGAGAAAAGGCAGAACTACTTAACACCTTCTTTGCCAAAGGGGTGTCATGTTAGCACACTGATAGCCTCTGATCATGTCAAGAGAGTCAGGCAGCAAAGAAGTTATAGCAGAGTTTTCATCCTCCAGGCAAGAGAATAAACACACACAGACACAGGCTTGTGTCTACAAACTACTTCTCTTACTACAGTATAGCATAATAAAGATATTTACAATGTTACAGAGAATCCTCCCTGAGAACTATATATTACAGCATTCAGCAGAAAAACATCTTTATACTGCAAAGCCCAGAGCAGAACTGAAACACAGTTACATAGGATAGCTGATTACATAGGATAGCTGATAGCTGCACCCTGTTAGGCTACTTCACCTCTTTACAGCATACATCTATTAAACTGCATGTCCCAATATCCTGACAAGGGGGACTAGTGCTCAACCTGGGGAAAATGGAGCCGATGATTCAGTAGGGGAAATACAGCACAGAATTGGTAAAGAGGTAGTTCAGGAATACCTGGCCAGTATAAATGAGTTCAAGTCTCCAGAGCCAAACAGTACAGATTACCAACAAATTGCAACTTCTTTCATGACAGTTCTAGAATATGATGTCATTTCCATGCTTCTTCAGAATACAAACTTTGATAAAATACAGAGCTTGAATACACAGCAGCTAAATATAATTCAGTAGCAAAAGTGCAGGCTAATTGCTCTTCAACAGTTGCAACTCCCCACGCTAGTTATATTTCATCTATGGTTTGAAACCAGCTGAAGGAACTTTAAAGACAATGGGTGAGGGGAAAATTACAAACTGTTTACAAAAACACTCAGCTTCTGGATATACAGAGAAATGTTTTGAAACTGAAGGTACTTTTTTAAAAAAAAAGGAAGGAAGGAAAAAACAAAAGAAGAAAATAAAAGAATTCTTACCAACTTTTGTAACATCATTCAATATGTACACCATAAAAGAGGTAGCCAGTAACTGCTGATGCAAGAAAAACTAAAGGAAAGTATTATATGTAAGAATCACAGTAAACACTCATAGTACAGCTTAAAGAAATGCAGCATGTTTTATAGTAATTTGTTTTTATTGTCTTCTCCTACAGGGTTTTTCTTATGTTTTGGTGAATGTTGTTTAAGGTCATGGCTACTCTGTCTCTCACCCCTTCCAAAACCTTTTATCTGTTGCTCAGGTTAAATTTACACACCAAACCAGGCAATACTAAATTTTAACACTATCACTATTCAGTTTTAGGACATTTTCAGATGATCCTTGCAGTGCAAGGATTGAGCGGGAGAGCTTCGTAGCTGCAGCACAGCAGGGGGGTCCATTTCGGATGACGCTGTCCCTGCGGCGAAATCATCCGTGTCTCTTCCATTTAGGATTGGAGCCTGCCTTGCCATATTCAGCCAGATTTTATTCATGGACAACCTCCGTGAATAAAATCTGGCTGAAAATGGCGCGGTAGGCTCCAATCCTAAATGGAAGAGACACGGACAATTTCCCTGCAGGGACGGCATCATCCGAAATGGGCCCCCCTGCTACGCTGCAGCTACGAAGCTCTCCCGCTTGATCCTTGCGCTGCAAGGATCGTCTGAAAAAGTCCTTAGTAAGGGGTGGATAAGGGGGGGGGGCAGAGTTCATATACTACTTACTGCATGATTTGGAAGCCACTCATTGCTTTGCCCTATCCCAGATTTTGGAAAAGTTACCTGTTTTGGACTACGGCTCCCAGAATCCTCCAGCCAGCATGCATATTGGCTAGCAATGCTACTTTACCAAGCACTGCATTGGCTCCTAAGAGAGGCAAGAGAGGTAGCAAATTGGAACATCTTTATCCCACAGCTCTTACCAGACTTTCCTAATAGCTCCTTTGCAGAGTGTGCAGAAGTTATTTTTCTGGACTAGATATAGAATTTCCTAGCCAGTGTGGCCATTGTATTTGGCTAAATGCCATTACAGGAACTGGAGGAGTTGTGGTCAAAAACATAACTTTTCCAAGCTCTTTTGTTTTGTCAAAACATTCTGGAATAGAGGAAGACCCCAGCTCTGCAGGTCTACCACCACTCTCCTGCCAGAAGTCAGAAAAGTTACTCTTTTTTTTTTTGGACACCTGCTAGGGAGATTCTGGGAACCGTAATCCAAAACAGTAATGACCCCACTGTGTTTTCTTGTCTGCTTCACTGGACTCCTTGCATTGCAGCAGGTTTCACAGTCTCTTCTCTGTGTGATGAAGAAACCAAAATAGGAAACGAGGGGCCTCCAGTGGGAGAATGAAGAAAGGTGGTTTTCTCCAGCCAAGTTCCTCCATCTTCTATGCTCTCTCTCCCTCACTCACTCACAAACACACACAAATGTGTACACACACTCATGCTCAGAGGGGACGGTCAGGTACTATTGTTCTTGTAAAGCAGATTTTTCCAGTTGTACAAATGCTGTGTCAGATAACCCACATTTTTTTTAAGAAAGCAAAAGAAAAGCCAAACACAAAATGTAATTGGCTTAATTGCTTTCTTCAGAGGTGGGCAGCTGCCCAGGGGCACGTTTTCTTCCTTTGGGCCTTTCTGGGGAGCTGTATAGACTACAAAAAATGCCTCCCCGCACCAGGGTCTCTTTCAAACTATCCCATTATAGCACTAGGAGTCCACTTTTACTGCTATGGTTCAAACCTATGGAATTCTGGGATTTGGAGTTTGGGGCGACACTAGAGATCTTTAGCTGAGCATTTGAGATACTGCAAAAATTTCCGTCTAAAATTTCCGTCTAAGCATTAGGAAGAACTTCCTGACATTAAGAACTGTTCTGCAGTGGAATGTGCTGCCTCAGAGTGTGGTGAAGTCTCCTTCTTTGGAGGTTTTTAAGCAAAAGCTGGATGGCCATCTATCAGGAATGCTTTGATTGTGTATTCCTGCATGGCAGGGAGTTGGACTGGATGGCCCTTGTGATCTCTTCCAACTCTATGATTCTATGATTCTATGGCAGTTAAAGTGGAATCAAAGTGATATAACTGTGTAGTGTATAATTGTATAACTGTGTACTGTGAAAGAGACTCAAAAGTCTATTTCTGATTTTGGATGCAAAATGTTAAAGCCTAGAAGGCAGGGATTGCAACCAGTTTAAATGGCGAGTTGACATTTCTGGAGGCTCCCAGGGAGGGAAATTTAACATTTTCAGAACTGGCAATTTACCTTCCCCCTCCCCCTGCTTTTTTGGCCAGAAAAAGATAGTCTGGGAAGTCAGGAGCCTTGGAGATAGGGGGACACATGCAGCCCCAGGATTACCATTTGCCAGGGTTACAATTTGCACTTGCTTGCACCTTGTATGTCCAACAGTTGCTACATAGGAACCCATCACACTTGTCTACTATATATATTGATTTTACAGATCTACCATAATTAACTTTTTGAAGGGGGCAGTTGGAAACAGAACAGGCAGTCATAGTCCTGCAGTTAAAATAATAGATGGGGGGGGGAGATGTTTGCTATCCTTATGTGTTTATGGACAAGCTGGAATGTGTCCAGAGGATTGCGGCTAAAATGTTCAGAGGTCTGGAAGCCATGCCCTATGAGGAGTGGCTTCGGGAGCACGGTATGTTTAGCCCGGAGAAGAGAAGGTTGGGGGGGGCGGAACGTGATAATCATGTTTAAATATTTGAAGGAATGTCATACTGAGGATGGAGCAAGCTTGTTTTCTGATGCACCAGAGACTCGGACATGGAATAATGGACTCAAACTACAGGAAAAGAGATTCCACCTAAACATTAGGAAGAACTTCCTGACAGTAAGAACTGTTGGACAGTGGGATGCACTGCCTTGGAGTGTGGTGGAGTCTCCTTCTTTGGGGGCGGGGTTAAACAGAGGCAGGATGGGCATCTGTTAGAAATGCTTTGATTGGATACTCCTGTGTGGCAGGGGGTGGACTGGTTGGCCCTTGTGGTCTCTTCCAACTCTATGATTCTATGATTCTATGAAGCACTTAGACTGCCCAAAGATGAAGATGAAAATGTGGAAGTCTGAGCCAAAAAATGTTATTTTCATGTGGTTTTCAGACCCCCCCCCCATTCCCTTCCATTAAGAGCCTTAAACTGGCCCTGGTGACATTTCCAATGTATGATGGGTATAACATTGCCCCATGTTCAGGGTTCCCTACAGTATGTTTGGAGGCCCTGTGGATTTTTTGGTGGGTGTTAGATGTTAATTGTTCCCTCAAGATCCCTTGAATTTTTGTAGGGAGAGGAACATACAGTCACTGCCACCCACAACCAACATCTTTCTTGGTCACCTGAGCAACTCCGCTCTTTGACCTGCACCCAGAGGCTGTCTCCCTTCTGCATCACATGCTTCCTGGTGGCCAGTCTGATCCTCCCACAAGATGTTTGGGAGCTGCTGTTGGAGGTCGAGAAGTTTGGTGAAGAATGCTTGCCTAGGTGGTGAGCCAATGGTTATGGTGATGTCCTCCCTCCTCCTCCTCCTCCTCCTCCAGGCAGCCGAGGCCACAGTGGTCTGATCACTTCACCTGTTCCCAGCCATCACCACTGAATTTGGAGCTCTTGTGTTTTACGACACCCCTAACTGTCCTGATTTGTCAGGGGCAGTCCCAATTAATCCTCTGTCATCCCACTTTTTCAGCTGCTTTTAAAATGTTCCAGTTTCTCTCTCCACTCTTTCCCTGTTGCCCTTAGTTTACTTCAACTGGTACAAACTCAGAGGCTTATCGCATGCCAAAGTAAAGCGGCAGGGCAGCCAGACTGTTCGTTCTTCCGTACTGCCTCACTGCATGATGTCATCATTCTTCCATTCCAGTCCTGTGAGAGACTGAGGGCTTGTCTATACAAGCCCATGAAAAACAGAGTCCTTCATAGTAATGACATTTTGCAGCAGATGTGACTTGTCTTAATGTTTTTCTGCCCACTTAAACTCAGCATGCCCGCTAGGAAACATGGCAGCCGCAAGTGATTTACTTGCATTTGCACTTACCTGAATTTGCCGTTGGTGACCTTTGTTTTAAATGATATCCAAGGTGCAATTGAGCGATTTTTCACTTTAACACAAAAGCAGAAAAAAAAAAAAAGCCCCAACACCCCATTTTCTCACCTTAAGCGCTTGCCCACTAAGGCAAAAATCCAACATGATGGCAGCAGGCACTTGCCTTGCTAGCAAGCCCTGGTCCCTGAGCTCATCCAACCAATCAGATTTGCATTTCATCTCATTTTGGCAAGCAAATCAGATCAATTTGCTTGTCCTAATGAGCAGAAATACTCACCCTCTCGTCGTGTGTGTGTGTGTGTGTGTTTTTAAAGACAAGGAAAGCTGCAAAGGCTTTTCTGGCAAGATTTTGCCCCCCTCCTTCGCAATATGGTGAAATCACATGGAATGCCATTAGGACAGGTACAATTCTTCTCGCATTCTGTGAGGAGTTTTTTCACCATTTGGACAACCTCCTGAGGTAAAGCTGCATCCTTTTGCTAACTGGAAAAATCCATTGGCAAAAAGATGCAGTTTTACCTTGGTCTCCCACGGGACTGGAACGGAAGAACACTGGAAGAACAACAACATCATGCAGTAAGGCAGCACAGAAATCAGAACCTTCCAGCTGCCCTGCCGCTTTACTTCAGCATGCATTAAGCCTCTAAGTTTCTTAGGGGTAGTACTCACTATTAGCAGTGGCAGCCAAAGGCCCTCTTTCTTTCTTTTTTCTTTTTTCTTTTTCTTTTTGTTCTGCTGTAAGCAGTTGAGAGGAAAACTTGAAAATGTCACTTTTTTGGAATACAATGCCCTAAATCACCTGCTGGCTTTGAGTAGTGGCAGCTGTTTTGGCAGTCTGACCACCATTTTGTATCCTCTTCCTAACACCAGTACTCACCTTGTAAGATAGAACAGAAGGGTCCCTTTTTGTCCCATTTCCCCCTAGCTAGCTTTGCACCAACCATACCAAATTACACTATTTCCAGAGCCCAATTTTCTGTTCTTTAAAAGTGCTCCCCAAGAAAACTGTCCTGTGGGTGATTCCAGCTGTGCACGTACTGGTTTCAATTAACATCTCCAAATGATCCACGTGGCCTTTGCCATTCACTCAAGCGTACTGAGAAGGAGGGTGGAAAGGTTGTTTTTGTTCTTATTAACGGCTCTAGGTTTGGTTACAGTCTGTCGTCATGTACCGTGAGATCTGGTACTTCTGCATAATGTTCTTCTGAAGCTGACTGACACACACACACACACACACACACACACACTCACTGCTGGCTGGACTTTATATATACCCACACACTTGGAAATGTAAGAACACGTGCCTTGTGACTCACACCCACTCCATAAGTGCCAGGAAGTGGCAAGAGGAGGAAATGACTGGTGAGGCCTTTCGTTTGCTCGCAGATGCCCGGCATGCCGCACGCCTGGTGTTGTGAAGCATCCGCCATGAAGGTGAGTGACCCTCGATCTCTTTAGCATAGACCAGACCACCCAGGTCTCCTTTCTAATAATAACTTATATCCCTCCTCCCACTTATTTCCTGTCTCTGGAACCACTTACTAGCCAAGAGAAAAGTTTCTGTTGGGGATTAACCCTTTAGGGTTGGAATTGATGGTACAAGAACTAGGCCTTTGGAAATGAAAGCCACATGTCCCTGATTGAAAGATTGGGATGGCGAGGAAGGAGCTTAGCAGTAAAAGGCAAGGGACCTGGCTGTAGGCTAGACAGATAAACTGTAGGGCTGTACTATACCTGCTTCAGGTCATGTTTATTGCCATCTCGGTCTTACTCTCAGGGCATTCTTCTGCCCCCAGCCCTGCACAGGAGCTAAGGACTTAGTCTTATCAATTCTGGTCAGGGGCACAGGACACACAGCCAAAGTTGGGGACAGTTGCTTAAAAAAATACAGCTCCCCACATCTCCCAGCTGTCCCCCATGGGCTGGGGGATTCTGGCAGTTGTCATCCTGAAATTTAACTTTTCCATGATCTGCACAAAGTTTTGATTCCAAAAGTAGAAGTCCCAGACTTTCTGGAAAGTAATAAAGTGCCGGAGCTTCGGTATGAGCCTGTGGGATTGTTAAGTGTGGGAGAGAGGCGCACAATGCATTCAGCTTCTGTTACAAAGCCAAGAATGAGGGGGTGGCTGGTTGCATTTCAGTGATGTTGGGACTACAGTGGACTGGACTGAATCCAGTAGGAGAGGCTTAGACAGACACCAATCAGTCCTTGCAATGCAGTTGGAATGAGACAGAGGCCTGGCTAGATTTTAATGAACTCCAGGGGACTCCTTTCTAAGACACTAACAGCCAGATAGCTCGGAGCTGCCTGCTCAGACTTCTGCATCATGATTCTCACATCCTTTGAAAGTTTCCTACAGTTGTAAGCCACCATGTCAACAGCTGTCAGAGTCAAAGAAGAAGTGGAAATGTCAGTATTTTTCCATTTCCAGAGACTGGATGAAGGAGCCTGAGACCTCAGCTGAGCTGTTAAGGCAGAAATGCCCATCAGATTGATGAGATGGTCACCTGAAATAGTGGCAGGCAACATGTAGGGTAGGGTTCTTGCATGCATGTTTGTGTGTGTTTATTCCTTAAGGCTGTTGCAGCAATTGTTTTTAAATTTTTGGCCATGTATGGGAAAACTTCATTTGTATTTGGTAGCATGGCTGTACAATTGTGGGGGGTGGGGGAGTGGGGGAATATTGAATGGGATGACTGACATTGCACAGTTTTAGCAGTTTGATACTGCTTTAACTGCTATGTTTCCAAACTTACAGAATCCTTGGATTTGTGGTTTAGTCAGGAGGGACTTC
This sequence comes from Gambelia wislizenii, assembly GCA_030847615.1. Lineage (NCBI taxonomy): Eukaryota > Metazoa > Chordata > Lepidosauria > Squamata > Crotaphytidae > Gambelia > Gambelia wislizenii. The sequence continues at coordinate 26,648,449 of JAUMIR010000010.1, read as the reverse complement.
AAATTCTCCAGTGCAGTGATGTGGGGACCACCAAGGGTCTGCAATGTCCTCACAGGGGATCCTTGAAGGCTGCTTGGCCCATCTCCTCCATATTATTATTAGGATTTAAAATCTTGATTTATGTCTTGCGGGTCCATGGCAACAAAAGATACTTAAAGGGGGTCCCTGGTAAAGAAAAGGTTAAGAGCCACTGCTCCAATGTATTCCCTTCACCTACAGCAATAGAGTTCTCTGGCAGAGAATTCTGAGTATGCATTGAAATGACAAATCCCAGCAATCCATAGGACAGTTAAAGTGGTATCAGAGTGGTTTAATTGTGCAGTGTAGATACGCCCTGAGTTTGTTACTACAGCAGAACAAACTATGGCTGTTCTGTTCTGACATCTAAGGAGACAAATGGGAACACAGGGTATAGAAGTTGAGACTGACTTGCCCTATTAGCACACTGAAAAATTTGGGTTTCTCTAATGCCTCCTGCACCACTGGTACCCATATTGCTCACTGTACTTCTCTGCAGTAGAAGGACCTACATGGAACCAATCAAGGCAAAATAAAAGACTGAACAGAGTTCATAGATTTTCCTTGGGTTTTTTTCCGGGCTGTGAGGCCATGTTCTGGAATAGTTTCTTTCTGACATTTCGCCTGCATCTGTGGCTGGCATCTTCAGAGAAGCCTTCAACTTCACATTGAACAGAGTTCATCAGGCAGAGTAAGGCAGTTGCCTCAGGCAGCAGATTTCGTTTGGCAAGAAAGGGCAGCAAATGGTTAGTCCTCTCATTTGTTGTTATTGTATATTATTATTGCTATTGTATACAACAATAGGATGGGTCACTTGTGGGACATTCATCCTCAGGTGTTAAAATAAATTTATTTACCTTGGATACTAGGCATGTAGAACTGGCTGAATGGGTACATTATTTGCCTCAGGCAGAAAATTGTGTTGGGATGGTCCCATGGCTTAAAAAAATTCAGACAAACAGCAGAAATGATCAAATTTAGTAAATGACAGAACAAGAAAAGGTCTATGGTGAAAGAGGCTTATTAAGAATTAGATTCTGTTTGCACATTATTGGAACGAAAAGTACTATGATAATACTCCTCAGTTTATGTTATTCTCTTCATTACAGTCAGTAATTTTTCTTTAGGTGAGAAAAATATGTCAAGTATAGGATTGTTTCATACAGATTTTAATTTTAAAAAATAACTGACCTGATCTATATCAGAGATAAGCAACTGTAGCCTTCCAGAAGTTGTTAGACTACAAATCCCATAATCCCTCACCACTGAGTATGCTGGATGATTGATAGGAATCACAGTCCAACACCATTTGAAGGGCCACTGTTGCCCTCCCCCAGCATAGAGCATGAACCTGCCCAGAAAGGAAAAAATGCAGTCCTGGCACAACAAAGAACAAAGGCTATAAATAGGTCTTTGTGTTTGCTCTGCCCTAAAAGAATTTTCTCTGTCCAGGAAACTGACATTCTGCAACAGCAGAGTTTATAAGTCTGCGACTGGCATACATTGTGCAAACTGAGCAAGTGTTTACACTTCTTGCACCATTGTGCAAAAACGTCTTCTGAAATACCTACAAATTCGCACAACTTATTTGGGTTTCTTTTTCGCAAGAGGAGCTAGAATCCTATACCTGCTTATTGATGATTTAGGACTTATCTACATGATTTAGGACTTATCTAATTTACCTTGTCTTGCCCCCTTCTTAGAGCCTTGCAGTCCTGGTGACACAGGGCTCTTGTCCCGTTCTGCCCTCAGGCAGTCCTTATTGCCCCCTGGGGCAGATACAAGGCTCAGACAGGGAGAGGGAAAAGATGGGGTAGGGCCTTTTACTGCATTCTGAAATAATACCTGGTTAAATCTGTTCCTGGTGGGAAGGAATGGATTGGGCTTCGCATGTCCACAGGAGCCCATCCTGGCAGGCCTGCTTGTTTGTTGCTTCAGCCGCCAGTCTGCCTTGCCTCTCAGAAGCAAGGAATCCTACAACATATGACCAAGGCTGGTCACATGCAGGGGGCCTTGGTCGCATGTTGTGGGCTGGCTTCCTCAATTGTGGGAGACTGAGGGAGACAGCGGCCACTGCAGCAATGGGCCAGCATGCCCATCAGGACTTCCTCCTGTTTTGTGGAAGGAACAGGTGAGAAACAGGCCTGATCCACAGCCAGGGTACACCAGCAGGGAGCTGGTCTATTCTGGCTCATGTAGATGAGCCTTAAGCCCCACTAAAATCAGTGAGATTTACTAGTTACTGAGTAGGCTAGCATAAGATTGTGCTGTAAATCTCCTCTCCCCAATAAATTGAAAATCTTTTTGATAGCCACTTCTTGGACTGGTGAGATTTTTGCAGTCATTACTTTAATATCAAGTGTGCCATTGCCTACATAAGGGGGTTGTCCAAATAGTGAAAAAACTCCTCACGGAATGTAAGGAGAATCCTACCTGTCTTAATGGCATTCCATGTGATTTTGCTATATTGTGAAGGAGGGAGGCAAAAAAGACCAAAAACGTCTCCAGAAAAACCTTTGAGGCATCCCCATCTTAAAAAACAAAACCAAAAACGATGAGAAGGTACACATTTCTGCTCGTTAGGACAAGCAAGTTGATTTGATTCACTTGCTCAAATGAGAGGAAGCACAAATCTGATTGGCTGGACAAGTGCAGGGGGTGGGGCTTGCTAGCAAGGCAAGTGCCCACTGCCACCATGTTAGATTTTCGCCTCAGCAGGCAAGCGCTAAGGCAAGAAAATGGGAGTGTTTTTGCTTTTGTGTTAAAGTGGAAAATTGCTCAATTGCACCCTGGATATCTTTTTTTTTAAAAAAAAAATAAGATTGGTGGCGGCAAATTCATGTAAGTGCAAATTTGAGTAAATTACTCTTGGCCACTATGTTTCCTAGCAGGCATGCAGAGCTTAAGGGGGCAACTCCACACATTAGGACAGGTCACAGCTGTTGTGAAATGTCATTCATGCAAGGCATTCCTTTTTTAATGGGCTGGTATAGACAAGCTGAAGGACTAGAAACTTGCAATTCTGGGAAGAAAAGGAAAGAGAGATTCTTTGGCAGACGAACTGTGCATTCTTCAGTCATACTGAAGAAACGGGAAAGTAGAGGAAGGCAGCATCATATACTGTATCTGTTTGAGCTGAACTGTCTGCCTTCCTAGCACAGGGCCATTTAATACTAACAATCCTGGGGAATGGAATATCACAAAGTAGCTTCTGCTCCAGCAAGCAGACTTTGGAAAGACCTGTTCAAAATAATTTACTATTTAAATTCAGTTTTTTGAAAACAAATAAACAAGGGGAAGCAAATTCACATTTTTTGTTTTTAACTTAGGCAATTAAAACAAAACAAAGCAAAGCAAAACAAAACAAAACCCATACCCAATAGTGGGGTTTTACTTATTACAGTATTCTATTATTCTTCTGCTCTTATCTCTGGTCAGAGATTGGAGACAAATATATTTTGAAAGCCTGGAAGGATTCACAGTGAAATGATCTCTGGTTTGCAATCCTGGAAGGTTTTGCATGCAGGATTTCCCGGATACAGACTGGCAAGCTTTTTCATGGAATAGAAGCTCTGTTCTGCAGACTCCTTCTAGTTTCTTGAAAAAACTAATGCTCAACATAATGATTAATGTAATGATCAACATAATGAATTAAAGATTCACTACTAACTTTAACAACAACAAATTAATTATTGGATGCACACTAATATTTAACAAACACAAATTAATGTTTAAAGCGAACACCCTATGCTTTTCCAGCAGAAGTGATTGCTTTTGTTTTATTTCATAAGCATGTGGTTCTTGGTGTGTCTGTTCATATTTTTATAACATTGTGAGCAACTTTGTGGATTGCAGTCATAACATGATCTCAGTGTAAAAGAAAAAACCCTGTAGCACCTTTGAGAATAATTCAGAAAAAGATACAGGTCAACCCCAGTATCTATGGGGGATACATTCCAAGACATACACCCACACACCTGCCCTGTGGATATTTGAAACCATGGATAATAGGGAATCCTATTATTTCCAATGAGACTAAAACTGGATGTTGACCATAGAGTCAAACTGGACGACCTAGAAATTCCTAGAGAGGACATATTTTTTTTTTTTTTTGGATGTGGATAAGTGAAACTATGGATATCAAATTTGTGGCTACAGGGGTCACTCTGTATTTCTAGCACAAGCTTTGGTGGATTCCACTCCACTTTATCAGATTCATCTTCATCAAACACAGCCTCAAAGGTGCTACAGGATTCTTTCATATTTTTTCATGCTGAAACAGACTAATACATCAATGTCTTGAATGATCTCAGTATAATAAAATAAACAAGTAAGCAAACAGGCAAGTGAACAAATACATCCCTGGTTTTAAGTCCAACAAACATGATGGTACTATATGAGAGTTATACATTTGTTTATACAGTATGTCTTTTTGGAGTGGTGTAAGGCAGAAGTGGGTACATGATGCCCCCAAGTATGGTTTTGTGATCCCTCACCTCTCATGGACTGCTATTTTTTTCAGGGGAAAAAGAGGGTAAATGGCCAGCCATGGAAAACTCCAAGAGCAGTTCACCTTTTTAATATAGTGTATACCCCCCCACCACCACACAACTATTTAACATCTCATAATGCCCATTTTTCATAAAGTGGACTTCTGGCAACTTCCATTATTCCCCATTTTGGGGCAATCCATGTGGCTCCTTGGAGATTGTTTAGACAATGAAAATACTCCTCATAGAATTTGCAGAGAATACGATCTGTCCCAATGAGCTCTGAAGAGGATTTGCAGTATTCAGAGGGAGGGGGCTAAAAACTCCGCAAACCACTCAGTAAAAGGAACCACAGTTTTCCCCGAAGTTTCCTGAAAAACATGCGTAGATGTGCATTTTCAGACATGTGGGCATCCAAATTCACATCACTGCACATTTTCACTCAATTGCTGTTTATGAGCACATGTGGCCATTCAATTCTAATGAAGTGAATGGATGTGAATATGCACAGAAACATGAAGACAAATCAACTTCACTGCCAATGAGTAAAAACACGCACCCACTTGCAGTAAACTGTTGTATCATGTCCCAGGGCAGACATTTGGTCCCAGCTCTGCTGAGGTTATTCACCTCATCTTATGAGTGATCTACTCAGCTATTTTGTTAAGAGGATCTTATGGATTTCACTTACGGCCAACCCTTTCATTGGGCAAAGTTTCTTCAAGTGGCAAATACCAAGAAGCAACAGCAAAATTCTGGGAGATAATTGCTCTGTGCCACACAGCTTTTTCTGTACCTACTAACCTAGGCTGTTACTTTCCTGTGTGGTGGATAACACACACAGTCTCAGCATCACTGCTGAAGAAAGACTCAGCTACCAGAAAGCTTGGCTTTGTACATGGAATGGGAAGGAATCGCTATCTTGTTTTTTGCTTCAGGGCTTGTCTAGACCAGCCAGAATACGCCACCTTCTGGCCTGTTCCCTGCCTTTACAGAGATAAAATGGGCAGAAGTCTGCATGTACACACTGGCTGTCACACATTGCACTCTCTGAAGCCAGGAAGGAGGCCCTCAGCTTGTGATCAAGGCTGGTCACATGAAGGGGGCTTCCTTCCCAGCTGCAGAGCAACATCAGCAGTGGTGTGCAGGTACAGACCCTGCATTCTCATGCCAGACCCCTCCGGGTTTTCCCACACAATGCAGGTTTTCCCAGTTTTTTTAAAAAAAACATTTTAAAGGGCTTTATCCCAGCTTCCTCCTGGCTTTGCCTCAGGTGTTGTTAGGACTACCCAGGGGTGAAATGGGGCAAGAGCCCTGTGTCATTTGGACTGCAGGGCTCCAAGACCATGGGAGGCTGGGATGAATAGCCTATCTAGACAAGCCCTCAGGTAGCAAATATTTTGGTCCCATCATGCTTATAAGTTGTAACTTTATCCCATATTGGCTCACACTAGAGGCTATTTAGGAGATTCACAGTTCGGACTATGAGACCCAATCCAGACTTGGGTCTTAACGATAGAATAATGTCTCTCTGTATTTATTTCGTAGCTCTTTCTGCTGCTTGGCCTTGTGAGCTTCACAACTGCTGTGGATGCAGAAGGTAAGATATTGCCTCTTCAAGTGTGTGTGTTCCAACTCTTACCTCTGTGTCAACAGACAACAATGGTCTTACACATCCATGTTCTCCATGAGTTACAATTTTTCACCTGAGCTGACTTGCATGAGTCATCTTGGTTGGCCTTTGGCTAAAGGGATGTCCTGGCCTTGCCCTAGCTGGATGAGTCATAGTTGGTTAGTGAGACTAAACAGACACTTTTGGCATTTGGATGAGTAGAACAGCCCCCTAGAACACAGACATTGGTCATCTCCTCTGCATCACTGAACTTCAGCTCATGGATTTAAACTTCTGCAGTTGTTATCATGTTTTTAGAATAAAGGCTTAACAGAGAGGGGGGGTGTAAATGTCAGTGGATATAGAAGACAAAATAAAACTGGAGTTTTCATCACACTGCAGCTTGACATTAAGTTTGAGTTGAAAGGCTTGTCTACACAGAGGGGAAAAAAATGGATTGCCCCATAGTATTAGCAAGTCGCAGCAGCTGTGACCTGTCTTAATGGTTTTACAGCCTCCCGGAACTTTGCATGCCTGTAGATAAGATGACAGCCATGCGTGGACTACTCACATTTTTAAATCTGCTGCAGCCAAACATTTTTATTTAAAAAAACCTATTTATATGGTGTGCACAAGTGATATTTCACCTTTCTGGGAAAAAAAAGAGAGAGAAATTAATACAAATCCTTCATTTTATTGCCTTAGTGATCACTCGCTAAGGCTAAAATCCAACATAGTGGCAGTGGGCACTTGCCCTGTAAAGCCCCCCTTCCCGTCCTCTGTGCTCGTCTGACCAATCAGGTTTGCACTTCCTCTTGTTTGGGCAAGTCACTTGTCCTAATGAGCAGAAATGCACACCCTCATGTTTTTTTAAAAAAAGATCGGAAAAGCTGTGAAGGCTTTTCTGGTGAGGTTTTTGCTGGGTTTGACCCCACTCCTTCACAATATGGCAACATCAGGAGGAATGCCATTAAGACAGATAGGATTCTCCTTGCATTCTGTGAGGCGTTTTCTCACCATTTGGACAACCCCCAAGTCTGAATGTTTTGAAGACCACCAAGCTAGTTTACACTGGTTGGTCTCTGGAGGTTTGTGGTTCTTCCTTGCTTTGGGGAAGTCCTAGAATGAAGTGCTTTCTGTTTCTTTCCAACTTATTAATTCATTGCTGAAGGCTGATGTTAAAACTGATCAACCTAATGGTGAAAGCAAGCAGTAATTAACAAATATGGAGTACTAGCAGATAATTTTAGAGATCCATTCAGGGAAAAAGGGAATTCCAGGCTAATCTGGGGTAACCCATAAGTGGAAAAGTTACTTTTCAGAAGACAGTTCCTAGAATTACCCAGCTAGCACAGCCAAGAATGATGCTGGTTGTGGGATATAGGGAGTCCAAAAAGCAGTTTTTGCAAACTCTGATAAGAGTGCAAGAAGATCACACACACACACACACACACACACACACACACAATCTGCTAACCTGGAGTCCTCTTTTCCATACTGGCCAGCCAAATACCTCTAGTAAATCTATAAGCAGGAGATGAAGGCAACAGTCCTCTTCCATTATTGCTCCACCACAACTTCTATGTGGTGCTGTGCTGTCTCTGAGCTTGATGGTTTCATAGAGCCATCATATTCCTTATGTTAACAGCCCACATTGAAAGATTTCAGAGCTGGGCTCAACAAACCACAGCTGCTGCAAGTTGCCTTTACTGAGGAGCAATCTGCTTCTTTTTGCCTCATATAGACAACTCCTTTCTTTCTTTCTTTCTTGGAAACTCATCAGGGATTGGCAACTGATAGCTGGCACTGGTCCAGGGACCATCACTTTAAGTTGCACTAATTGGCCATCAAGAAAAGAAGAAAGAAATTAAATTCCAAAAGCATATTTTAAAAAAGAAGGCAGCTAAGTCACTTAGTGACCTTTTCAGGCACAATCCATAGTTCTCAGGGTTCCAAATGACTTGGGCTACAGTTCCCGCAATGCCTTTTCTTGTTATGTGCCTTAAAGTTGTTTCCAACTTACGGTGACCCTAAGGCAAACTAATCATAGGTTTCCCTTGGCAAGATTTGTTCAGGGGAGGTGTTGCCTTTGCCTTCCTCTAAGACTGAGAGAGTGTGACTTGCCCAAGGTCACCCAGTGGGTTTCCATGGCAGGCCAGCAATTCAAACACTAATCTCCAGAGTGCTAATCTAATGCTCAAAAAACCACTACACCATGGTAGCTCTCGCTTCCCACACAAATCTATATGAATCAGATCAAAGCCATGCTAAAGTGAGGTGACTGCTTTGGCCAGCAAATGCTGCATATCAGTAGCACAGCATGGCCGAGCAGAGATTTGACCTGTGGTCTCCAGAATCATAGTCCAATGCTCAAACCACTACACTATGCTGCCTTGCCCCAGAATGCCTTACCACTAGCTATATTGAGTGGTACTGACAGGTGCTGTATCTGGAGAGCCAAACCTTCCTCATCCTTGCCTTGGATGTTTGAGAATGAAATGCTGTGACTGTCATTCAAATCCTACTTAAACTCAACAACTGCAATTTGCATTCTGCCCAGTACAACTGTAGGCGGAGTCCTGTGTGTGTGTGTGTGTGTGTTTTGCAGAAGCTCAGGCAGATCTATCAAGATATGGAGGAAAAGATGAAAAGCTCACAGTAATAGGCAATACCCAAACCAGGAGGAAGGGAGGGAAGGAGGAAATATTTGAGGAAATCAAGAAAATAGTGTTGTAAAATATTTGTTGTGCAAATGAAAAATAATTTTGTTAACTAAGTCACAACATATGCTGGCATTTCCAGGAATTTACAAAATGTCATGGGGATGGCTTCACAGCCCAAACATCCCTTCTCGCATGTGTTGTGGTGAAGGCAGAGTTCCAGATCTTCCAGCTGCTTACGGGGGTTTGAATCACAACAAAGGATGACTGGTGATGAAGACAAGGAGTTGTAGTAATCCCTTGCCATGTGCAATTGCAAAAGCATGGGGAAGCCATTACTGTTTTTGACTATGACTCCCAGAAATCTCCTGGCCATCATGGCCAGTAGCTATGTGGCTAGGGGATTCTGGGAGCTGTAATACCAAAATATACCTTTTCTAAGCTTATCACAGGACAGAGCTCACTATAGAATACTACTTTTTGGGAGCCGATGGTCCTCCATCCTAGAAACATGCCCTGCCCAGTGCAGCTGTGTTCTCAATATCATGGCCTCAATGCTGGTGATCCCTGCTTGCTCAAGGACAGCAATATTCATCATATAGTCAGTCCAGTGTATATTTAGGATTGTGCGTATACAGCACTGATGAAAGCGTTCAAGGAGTTGTAAAAATTGATCACCAACAATGGTCCGCCCTGGCCTCACATCAGGGGGCATGGAGATGCACTATCCACAATGCTGCAGCTTTATTTGAGAACTCACGCCGAACAAGTCTTGAAGAGAAACGACAACGCAGAAAGAATCACAACCCAGAAACATCACCCAAGGAGACTTTCTGCTGTACTTTCTGCAACCGGACTCGTTTATCTTGGATTGGCCTTTTTAGCCATCAGCGCTTGCAGAAAGCATGGGATGAGTCCTTCCTGAATCTTCCTTTGTGAAGAAAAGCCAGAGAGAGAGAGAGAGACAGGACAGAGCTGAAAAATGGTTGGAGAATCCAGAAAATGGCTAGATGTTTCCTGTTTCTTTATCCTTACCATCTGCATGAACACTTTCTTTGCTGCAGGGGTAGGGTGAATCCATGGTCAGAATCCTCTTGGTGACTTCTTGGTGTAGTTGGGAGTTACGCCAGCATAAGTCATTATTGGGGGGAGAGAGTGTTGTGCGAGGGGTTGACCAGTACCTTCTGGCACATTTTTTTTGCCTTGACAAACAATGTCAGGCAGACAGAACTGGGTGTGACTTGACTACCCAACCCAAACAGCCACTGATTGGCCTTGGCAGTGTGCAGAGGTGAATCATAGAGAGTTGGAAGAGACCACAAGGGCCATCTAGTCCAACCCCCTGCCATGCAGGAATACACAATCAAAGCATTCCCGACAGATGGCCATCTAGCCTCTGCTTAAAAACCTCCAAAGAAGGAGACTCCACCACACTCAAAGGCAGTGTATTCCACTGCCAAACAGCTCTTACTGTCAGGAAGTTCTTCCTAACGTTTAGGTGGAATCTCTTTTCCTGTAGTTTGAGTCCATTGCTCTGTGTCCTAGTCTCTGGAAAAGCAGAAAACAAGCTTGCTCCATCCTCAGTATGACATCCCTTCAAATATTTAAACATGGCTGTCATGTTTAAACTCCATCATGCCTCTGGCTGGGTAGCCACCTTCAAATTCCTAACTTCTAAGAAAGTACACTGGCACAATGTAACACTTTTCCAGCTGCAAAGACGATCTTGGTCCACATTTGTAAAATACATTCAGATCCAGACTGCTACAAGGAGATTTTTTTTTTTTTTTTTTACCAGCCTTCTCAGACTACATTGTTATAGTGCTATTATTCCATTTTAACCATTATGGCTGCCTCCTGTGGAATTCTGGGGTTTGAAGCTCTCTGGCTGAGAGTTCTAAATGTCCCTCCCTAAACTGCAAATCCCAGGACTCCACAGGAGGCAGTCATACCAATTAGTGGAATAACAGGGCTATAACAGTGTAGTGCTATAAGGCTGTTAGAGAACAGGAGCAGCATCTTCAGCACAACACAAAGGAAGGTTGATCATACCTACCTTGAATAATAATTATTTCCTGTATTTCTGATGTTCAGACGATGAACATGGCAGCTAATGTAGCCAAAATGGCACCACCAGTGAGCAAGAGCAAGGTATCCAAAAGCTTGAGGGAATCTTAAAGATTACAAAACTTTTTTTTTTTTTAAATCTGTTAGGGGGAAAATATTGGGGTACAGAGGTTTAGTTCAAAATAATGTGTGAACATGTTCAGTGGGTATAGTATGCTGACTGACCTCATCCTTGCTTTGATTTCAGTAAGTCCAATCTCAGTTGTTGAACAGGAGGAGGATGCTATAGATACAACAACAATGGAACCCCCGTTGTTTTCAACACGTGAGTCTTATGGCTTGGTAATCTCTGATCAAATGGGGCTGAGAGTAGCTGGCTCTCTTCAGAAAGGCTGTATCTATGAGGTCTGTCTATTAAATAATGAGACTGATACAATAACCCAATTCTAATGCTTGTCCCCTTCAAGGTACTCCCTGTTCACACGCACACATGGATGCAGTCTTGTTTTCCACTGGTCAGAAACATGGAGCAGATCAGTTTCTGTCAGCTCTTTCAACACATCTGCTGTTTTCTTTGTACTGTATCAATTGACCCAAAATGTGTTCCTTTAAGCACCAATTTCACTTTAGGGAAAAGAAAAAAGTTGCATGGTGCCAGATCTGGTGAATATGGAGGATATTTAAGTGTAGTAATGTGTTTATTGGCCAAAACCTACTTCACAGAAAGTGCTGTGTCAGCAGGTGTATTGTCTTGATGAAGAATGAAACCATTTTTTTCCGTGGTTTTGCCACCCTCTGACTCTTTAACTCAGCTTTGTCAAAACTTCCTTACAATAATGCTGGTTCACTGTTCTGCCTTCTGGAACCCATTCTACCAAAACTATGCCCTTATGTAAAAACAACAACAATGAGCATGGCTTTGAATGTGGACTTGCTTTGATGTGCTTTCTTCATTCTTGGTGATGATGGTGTTTTCCAGTGCATTGACTGTCATTTGTCTCAGGATCATACTGGAAGATCCAGGGGCTCAGCTAGATGGGAAAATTAATAGCGAAAAATAGTGCAAAAAGCAGTAACAACGGCGGCTCTGGCTGCTTCCTCTCTTGCAAGCCCTCTCCCACCAAGGTCCGACCAATCACGTTTGAGTTCTTCTATGTGCCCCTATTCAAATTGGTTGTTCAGATGGTCTGTTATGCCTATTTTCACACAATATTTTAAAAAGATCACAAGAAACAGTGAATGCTGTTATCACAATCTATTTGGCGTTTTCATCCCCCCTCCTTCCCAAAAGGGCAAATCCCAGCAGGAGCTCATCTAAACGAAAGGTATTCTGCCCACATTCTTTGTGGATGTTTTTTTTTTTTTTTTGTCATCTAAACAACCCCCAGATTTCATCACAAGTGATGATTTTTTGAAAAGGTTTGGGTTCGCCTCAAGTTGCTGCAGAATGTCATGTTGCTCTACTTTTAAACTTAGCATTTTCCAGCACATAACAGACAACACAGCTGCTTTAAATGACGACTGACAATTAACTGAATGGCAGAGAGTGTTGATGTTTGTCATGCAGGTTCAGACATGTTCTAGGTCACCACTTAAGTGTTCACAATCAGTTCTCCCTGATTTGTCTGAAAGGTAGAAACAATCTCATTATTTAATAGACAGACCGTACATGCTAGCCAAAAGGAGTCATTGTTTTGCTTTGCAGCTAGCATCTGCACGCTTATTTCCCAGGTGCATTTGCCTCTTACTGGTTGAGCATCTGTTGTGTCGCATTCTCAACTGTATAACGAAATGGGGCGGCGGAGGGGAGCATTGTTGAAAATGTGTATGATTTCAAATGGAGAAACATTCACTGGGAAAGGGTCAAGTACTCAGTCCTTGTGCTGCATCTCCACTCTAAAGCCTTTCCTCCTAAAGCTGATTTCCCCCCCCCCCACAACTCCCCATTTCAAGCATTTGTGTGACAACTTGTTCTTAGCTCTTTGTCCTCTGTGTGATACTTGCAGTGCTGTTTCCTTCTTGTGCCACAGGGGACTTGGTTTTAAAGTCCATGAACTAAGACTCATGGAATGGAGAAACAAGATCCTTTTATAGAGAGATTGAAGGGATTTTAGAAAGAGTGCATTTTCTGTGCTATGCCCATATGTTCCTTTGTTCCCAGTAGTGCTGCTGGTTACATGGGTTTGGTAGGCTTCTGGAACAATACAAAAGCCTGCCAAACCTGTTTGATGAGAGACAGAAGTAGAAAGTGTCCTCACAACCAGCTACCATCCCTTTTTCAAACAGGTGTAATAAACAGAGGTGTCCCATCATCCTCCTGAAAGACGTGCTGCAAGATGCTTTTGGCTGATGGAACTGGTCTCTAGCCTTCATTTCTTTAGGTATTTGTGTATCCCCTCTCAGCCCACTATGGCTTCCAGGCAATGTATAACCAATAAAAACAGACAGGGCAAGTAAAAACATTCTTTGAACAAAGACTAAAGACTTTTTAAAACTATTAAAATAAAACAGAGGCAATTAAAACCAGTAGAAAAGCCACATTGGTTTTAAGGTCCAAAGTCCAGTTAACCCCATCTTGCCCCCATCTGAGAGCCCTGCAGTCTGTAAGATGCAGGGCATTTGCCTCAATTGCCTCCCAGGCAGTCCTTATGACACCTGGGTCAGAAACAGGGCTCAGACGGAGGCAAGCCAGGGTAGGGCACAATACATAAGAAAATACCTGCTTTATTCCACTCCCACCAGGGGGAAAAGGAGCAAGCCCCACATGTCCAAAGGAGCCTGTCCCAGCAGGCCAGCCCATCACTCCAGCTGCTGGTCGCCCTTACCCTTCCGGGTCCAGGAAGGGGTCCTGAAGCATGTGACCAAGGCTGGTTACATGCAGGGGGCCTTTGGTCACATGTTGCAGCCAGCTTCCTTGATGCCAAGAGGGCAAGGAACATGGTGGTGGCAGCTGCAGCAACAGGCCGGCATTCCTGTTTGGACTCTGGCCTGTTACATCAAGATAATAGGGGAGACATGGGCCAGATCCGTAGCCAAAATCTGGTGGGGAACCGGTGAATCCTGGCTTGTGTAGATGAGCCCCAAGTCTTTCTAACCCAGTTTTTCTATTCCATATCCTCATCTTATATGGCAGAGGGATTGTCAGATGCAAGTACTGAGCTGAGTCTTCTGAACTTCCTGCAAGAGGTTACGTCAAGAAATGGTATGTGGCGAGAACAGCTCTGGGCTGAATCCTTTAATAATAATATTGATCTCAATTCTCTATGAAGCTTGGAAAGGTTACTGCTTTGGACTACAACTCTCAGTATCTCTTAGCCAGCATGGTCAGTGATTCTCCAAGCACCAGGGCTTATGTGGCGAAAAGGTACCATGGCGGTAGAAGAAGGAGGTAGCAGCAGGTCTGGAGGGACTCCCAAGATGCCAGGAAGATAGCAATCTTTATGGGGAATGAAGCTTTCAGGATGGTGGAAATCCCCCACACACACACACACAAAACAAGTCCACTGAGGACTGATACTAGGTGTCCATACTGAATGACACTTGGGATGGGGAATGGAATTGAGTATCTTGGCAAAAGGCATTGTTGGCTGACTGTAACCCTGAACAAGAACCCTCTATGTGGCAATATTTTGCTGTCTTTCCAGATTTGCTAACAGGGTGGCAGGGGGTTGGACTGGATGGCCCTCGTGGTCTCTTCCAACTCTGCAATTCTATGATTCTTTGATTCTATGTCTTTTTCAGGTTTGGCTAATATGTCAACTGTGATCATACCTGGGTGGAGAAAGCTTGACCACCATTTAAGCATTGTGTAGTGCTTAAAGTGTTGGTGTAAGACAGATTTGAGAACAAGTCTCTATTTGCCCACAAAGCTCAGAATGTGTCCCCCCCCCCCCGAGGATTTTTGGCTCATTTCTACATTTTTAATATTCTTTCCTTGGCTTGCAATAGAATTGACGACTGTGGCTGAAGTGACTACAGTTGAAGTGACAACTCCAGCTGAAACATCGACAACTGACATCATCAGCACCAGCAATATGGAATCCACAAGCCATGCAGGTGAGCACTAAAACCCAGCCTGTGAGATTGGGACAACCTGTGTGAGAAGGACTGGGAGAAACACAACTGACCAAAGAGCTAAGGTACACCAAGGTACACCAAACTTCACCTCCTCACACAGTGTCTCTCTGTATTGTCTTTTATAGGAGTAACCTCAGCCGAACTGCCACCTGTTGATCAGGAGAGGAGAACAGGTACACTGAAGGCTGCAAGAGAGGGAGGGAAAACTTGGTTGCTTTGGGGTTTGTTTTCCTTAAAGAAATCTGTTCTGCCAGTTTGTATCTCTAGAACAAAAATGAGGTAAGTTACTTTTTTTGGACTGCAGCTACCAGAATCTCTCCAGCATGGCTCTCGGTCTACAGAAACACCTGGAAAGGATCTTTCTCCCCTCAATACATATTCAATTTCTCTATAATTAGGTAACTACTCATGGATATTGAGAACCAGCATGGTGTTGGACTACGACTTTGGGGGAGACCATGTTATGAATCCCTGCTTAGCCTTGGAGGAAGACAATGGCAAACCAACTCTGAATATTATTTAGTTAGTTAGTTTAGTTAGTTTATTATTCCTTCTCTCTCTGTGTGTTTATGTATATACTTTAGATTATACACCTTCGGCAGGACCCAATATGAATTTGTGTGTGTGTGTGTGTGTGTGTGCTTGTTTCACTATAACGCGCCATGTACATAGATGGTGCTAGATAGATAGATAAATAAATAAATGATGATAATTCTTGCCAAGAACATCCTATAATAGGGTTGTTGTAAGTTCTAGCTGACTTGAAGGCATGTAACAACAACAACAACAACAAATGTCATTTATTACAAAAACACCTGGCATCATGCAAAGTCTTTTTCCATGGGACCAGCACCATACACAAATTCATGTTTGTTGGGACAAACAAGAATTCAATGTGGCTTATTGGACACAAATTCCTCCTTTGCAGCTCTATAGTTGCCTTAATGCCATGACCTTGCAGGATACGGTTGCCAGACTAGATCTGGGACAGGGTTCCTACAACTTTGATCCCAGCTCTGTTCTTGTTGCCAGAAGCTCTACTGTACCCTTTCCCCTGCCTCTTCCAGCAAGGCAACAGCCATGTTGGGAGGGTACAGCTGAAAGTTGGGGTTTGGAATGTGAAGGACAGCAGGTATCTTCATCCCACCTGATAGAACCTTATGGTTCCTTGCCCTTTTCCATTACCTGTTTAGGATTAAAGCTGCAGGAGACCCATCCTGGATCCAGTCTCATAACCCTATTGCAAGAGGACATTGCTTTCTGCAGTCAGTCCATTCCTCCTTCCGAGTCAGTCTTCCTCACCAATGTGTCTTCCTGATGCATTAGACTTCAACTCCTGTCACTCCCAACAATAGCTATGCTTGGTGGGGATGATGGGAGCTGTAGCAAGGCATCAGGAGGACACCAGGTTGGAGAAGGCTGTTCCTCAGCATTAACTTGCAGCACCTCAACATGGAATTCCTTCTCTAGTAAAACTTACCTATTCCTTGAAAATAGAGCTTGGAAACAACAGAATCCCCTAGCCAGCATAGCTACTGACTGTGCTGGCTGGAGATTTGTGGGAACTGTAGTCCAACAAGCAAGGTTACCGAGTTCTGCTTGAAATGCATTGAGATATTAAAGGAACATTTAATGTAATTTATTTCATTAATACACTGATATCATTTGAACAAATAGCATAAACAAACAAAAAAGGAATCCAGTACACCTTTGAGACTAATCTAGCATAAGATTTTGTGGACACCATCCACTTCATCAGATACAGGGTCCACGGCATCAGATGAAGTGGATAGTGTCCATGAATGCTTATGATAGAAATGTCTTCTTCTTACTTAGTCCCAAAGATGCTCCTAGATTTCTTTGTATTTTAACGCACTGAGATATTAAACTGCCCTTTCCAACCTGTTTCTCCACTGCTTCCTTAATCTGCCCTCCTTCTGCTTAAGAGAAGCTTAAGAGGTTCAACCATCAGGATGCTAATTTTAACAGATAGCAACTAGTTAGATAGAAAGACCAAAAAAAAAAAAAATGACTCAAAGAAAGGGGCAGTAGCATCCCAAGATGCAATAGAAGACAGAATTCTTAAATAAAGGAGAAAGTGTTCCAGAATGGAATAACAATTAAATGTTCAGGAGCCCTGTCTTTTTTGCATCTAGCCATCAGAGTAATAGACAGAGCTTGAAAAAGTTACCCTTTTGGCCTTCAGCTCCCAGAATCCAGCATGACAAGCTTTGGGGATGGGTATAAATTTCAAGGGAGACTCTGACTGCATTTACTTTCTTTTCATTGTTACATGCTTTCAAGTTCACTCCAACTTATGGTGATCCTATCTGGGGGCAAGATTTATTCAGAGGATGTTGGCCATTGCCTTCCTGTGAGGCTGAGAGCATGTGACTTGCCTAAGGTGGGTTTCCATAGCTGAGGGAGGATTTGAACTCTGGTCTCTCTTTTATTTCAGTACTTAAACCACTATGCCATACTGGCTGTCAATTGCTTTCTTTATGTATATGTACTTTCTTTATGTCTTGACATTAACAAATACCCACATCTAGGAAGCTAATTATAAATGCAATGTTGGAAACTGGCCCTGTAATATGTACCAGAAGGATCAGATTTGAAACCCCCATGATGGCAAAACTACTACTACTATTACTATTATTCCATCTAACGTTCTTTCTCTTTTCACAGAAGTTGAAAAGATAAATTATGATGATGAGGTTTTCCATTATGGTAAGTCCCAAGATGAAGAAAATGACACTTTGGGGAGTTCTTATTATGACCCTTGGGCAGTAAACTTGGGCAGTAAAAATGAACTGTACAGATATAGGATGGGTGACACCTGGCTTGATGGCAGTACATGCAAAAGGGATCTAGGAGTCTTAGTGGACCATAAGCTGAACATGAGTCAACAGTGTGATGCAGCAGTGTGATGCAGCAGATAAAAAAAGTCAATGTGATGCTAGGCTGCATCAATAGGAGTATAGTGTCTAGAAGATCAAGGGAAGTAGTCGTGCTGCTCTATTCTGCTTTGGTCAGACCTCATCTGGAATACTGTGTCCAGTTCTGGGCACCACAATTCCTGAAGGATATGGACAAGCTGGAACATGTCCAAAGAAGGGCAACCAAAATGGTGGGAGATCTGGAAGCCATGTCCTATGAGGAGAGGCTTAGGGAGCTGGGTATGTTTAGCCTAGAGAAAAGAAGGTTAAGAGGTTACACGTTAGCCATGTTTAAATATTTGAAGGGATGTCATACTGAGAATGGAACAAGCTTGTTTTCTGTGGCTCCAGAGACTAGGACATGGAGCAATGGACTCAAACTACAGGAAAAGAGATTCCACCAAAACATTAGGAAGAATTTCCTGACAGTAAGAGCTGTTCGGCAGTGGAATGCACTGCCTTGGGGTTTGGTGGAGTCTCCTTCTTTCGAGGTTTTTAAACAAAGGCTGGATGGCCATCTGTCAGGAATGCTTTGATTGGGTTCTCCTGCATGGCAGGGAGTTGGAGTGGATGGCCTTTATGGTCCCTTCCAACTCTATGCTTCTATGATATTCTATGACCCTGAAGGGTTTTGAATTAAGGATGCCTGCTGATTGTATTTTTTATCCTTTCTGTCTTTATTTTGGGGAAAACAGGTTTTGTGGGTTTTGGGATGCCTAAAAAACCTGCACAATCTGTTTGACTAGAGGAGATCATGGCGCAAAAGAAATACGTGTGGGGAAAAATGTTTTTCAGTGCTCTAAAAAACTGTCTCTCATTCCAGACACTGCTTATCTTCCAGCAATTGCTCATCTTAGCATACCATTTGATGTTTGTACTAAACACCTGTTTTTTTTCCTCCTCCTGTTGCAGATTATTACTCACTGCGCAAATGGGGTTTAGTAGCTGCTGCTATCCTGTTCATTCTCGGCATTCTCATTCTCACCTGTAAGAAAGGATGACTAGCATGAATGGGGTGGGAAGAGTGTAAATTGATGTTTGATTTATCGATTTAGTATCCTGCCTTTCTCCCACCCAACATGGGCACGGCCCCCACATCCAGAAATGGGCCCTCAGGCCTGGATCTTTGGTGGCCCCCCTACGTATTGCTAAGTTTAGGGGCTGCAAGATGCTCTACAGGATTTAGGATAAAAAATAAGTCAGTTTTAAATGATGACATCAAAGTAATATTTATATTTATGTTTTAAAAAAACTAAATGGAGTTACAAAATAAAAACTTACAATAATATAATGTCCCCCCCTCCACTGCTTAATCCTGGGCCCCCAGGCTAGAACCTTGTCAACTCCTCCCTTGTGGGGGCCATGAACATTGGACCCAGGGCGACTTGCAACAAGGCTAAAACAAAGCTAAAACCCTGATGATAACAAGTTAAAACAAAGTTGGAAAGCTTTCCCTTTAATATAGAGACAGAAAAGTGTACTTTGTGAAGTTTATGAATGAGGGCAATATATTAATAGATGACTGTACTGAAATCAATACTTTCATTTAATACTTAATATTTAGGTGGAACACAAACTTGTTAATAGCTCCTTCTTGATTGTGAGCCCTGCATGACATAAATTTCAACTGTCTCTTATTGCTGTTTTGAGTATCGGGCATCATTACAGTACTTTCACAACATCACAGCCTCCCTTTAGAGGACACTTGCTTAACTGAAATCATTCTTTCAGACCCTTAGAATCTGGGATTTCGACCAGAGTATCTCATTAGCTTATTTCTTTTTCTCAAAGCCCCAGCTCTGGCTTAAAAGGACCTTAGCTTGTCCTCCTTTTCTTGCACTGTTCCAGCCAGGAGGGCTTCCCAGCTTCTCACAGTCCTATGGGACCAAGGAGAGGTAATCCCTCAATCTCTTAAATCTGTATTTCAGGGAATACTTTCCCTGCACATTGCAGCCCACCCCCAACTGCTCCCTCTTTCTCTGGGATGTGCATGCATGGATTAGGGAAAGTATTATATTGCCCTTTTGAATCTCTAAACATTAGGAAGAACCTCCTGACAGTAAGAGCTGTTCAGAAGTGGAATGCACTGCCTCAGAGTGTGGTGGACTCTTTTTCTTTGGAGGTTTTTAAGCAGAGGCTGGATGGCCATCTGCTGGGCATGCTTTGATTTTGCATTCCTGCATGGCAGGGGGTTGGATTCGATGGCCCTTGAGGTCTCTTCCAACTTTATGATTCTGTGATCATTTCCTATCTCTAAGAAGTCTGGGTTGTAGTTGCGTAGGCATTGCTGACTGCCCATTTCTTTCCACTCAGTTCCTAACATCAGAAAAGAGCTGTAACTCTTTGTTCCTTCTCCATTTCCAGGTGGTAAACATGGGAAAGTCCCAAGATGCCGAGGGAAGAAACGGGCTAGGTAAGACAGCAACCATCCTGAATCCCTTTCCCCCTCCCTAATTTATTATTTCTTGAATGAAGCCAAAAGGCAGCATATAAATAAAGGGTAGGGAATTCCTTTCACCCAATGCCCATAATTCAATTTCAAAGAGGTTCTGGGAGGCGGCAGTCCAGTGATAGGCAGGGTAAAAGGGCAGAACCAAAAATACCAGTAAATAGTTGTTCAATGGTCTTAGAGCCTTACTGCACTCCGAAGAAAAATGGCAAAGCAGCAGACCAAGTGTCTTTCCTGTTGCCTTACTGCATGCCATTGGCATTCTTCTGACATTTTTTTGTTCTGGGGGACTGAGGTAAAACCACATCTTTTTGCAAATGCTTTTTTTCTGGTTAACAAACAGATGTGGTTTTACCTTGGTCCCCCATGGAACCGGAACGAAATAACGCTGACATCATGTGATAAGGCAGCAGCAAAGACAGAATGTTCCTGCTGCTTTGCCGCTTTTCTTTAGAGTGCAGTAAGATGAGTAGTGCTGTAATTAAGCATTGGGGAGAAATTCCAGCCTCTTAGAACTGGGATATACCCCCTACAAAAGCTGAGAAACCACAAAAAAAATAAATAAAAATGTAGTCACAGGGAAAAGGCCATGGCCATTTGGGATAGGCCAGAGAAACAGATTTCCCCCCAGCATGTGAAGTTCACCATTCCAAATATAACTGGACCAGATCAGGGATGATCCTGCCAAGAACGTGACAATTGCCTTGGTTAGCAAATTTGAGAGTACAGCAATAGCAGGCTCCTGGTTGTTCTTCATGAACCCTCTGGCTATTCCCCTATATTGAGTACAAAGCTGTGTGTGGCACATAAGCTGCATTTTCCATCTAAACTAGCTTGATGCCCTCAGGTGTAGTGGAGGATGCTATTCCATTGTCAGTATTCAACTAGCAGTCCACCCAGCATCTGAATATGGAAGATGGAGGGGCAGAATCTTGAGCAGGGGTGGTCAACTGTATGGGAGACTAGCTCAATATCCTGGCCATTTCCCTGCCACACACACACACACACCGCAGTCCCCTCCGAGTTCAAACATCTCAATTTTCCTCTGCAGTCCCTCTCAAAATGGTAACAGGAAATGATGTCATGTCACATCCTGCCACCATTTTGAGAGGGTCTGTGATGAAAATGAAGGTACAGTATTTGAAAGAAGTAGGGGGTTCTGGGGGTTGAGTGGTGGTATTTCCATGCATTTTGGGTGTGCCTGTGTGGCTTTTAAACAAAAATTGCCTGTACTGTAATTATACTATTTCTTTTTAATTGGGAGGGAAATGGGGGACTGATGGGGGGTTTACGCAGCAGAAATTAGCATATGGGGGTCTGATGCAGCCCACGGGATACCCTCTATCCACCCATGATCTCATCCTCCATTTCAAGCATCACAATATCTTAGGCTAAGCCTGCACGCAATACACAATTAAGTACATTCTGATACATTTCTTGTCTCAAACTCTGTCCACTTCCTTTACAGAACCTATGATGTGTCACAGGCCTGAAGCCACTTCGTGTCCTCAGGAGGACTGCACTGACACAAGAAGACCATCCAGCTTCACCCTGGATATGGACGTACCATGGGGCAACCTTTCCTAGTCTTCTCCAATGGAAAAGTTGCTGCTTAGCTTCCCTTCAACACCCACTCTCAAACGATACAGCCCTCTGTCTGACCTCCCAACATGTCTTTTTTACCCATTCCTACAACACCCATTCCTAAGATATATATTTTCATTAAACTAATTCCTCTGTAGAACCGGAAAGATCGAAAGATTCATGGATTGAAATTTCTTTTCTTTGTGTAGCCTCAGGTTAAGAGAGACTGGAGTTGGCACGTGGATTATAAGCATGGCTGTTGCCAAGAAAAACCTCTCTGTGCTAATTCTGTTCCAAGAAGTCTCAAGTTCTGTACTCACAATAAAATTGTGGCGTGGTTTGTTTTTCTCTCTGTGTTTTCTGGTTTCATTTCATTCTGTTCTTTTGTTGGCCTCTGCATACAAGGCCATGATAATATCAAAGGTATTATGTCACCACTGGCTTGAATTGTCACAAAAATATACAGTACCAGATGAAGTTACAACTGCCTCCATTTGCACCTAAAGACTCAAATTCTTGATTTAATGAAGACCAGCATTGGATTATTGCTAGTTTACCTCAGGTCTTTTGACAATATAATGATTGGCACTTGAAAAATGAGGTCTTTATACTGGATAGCTTATACTATTCTTTTCATTAACAAAGATTCAATGCCATTACTTCTCCACAACCCTTCATCAGTACAAATTAAACAGTACAGGTGCTAAATACTCTAAAGGCACCAGATCCCACCTGATCTTGGCTGCTAAGCAGGGTCAGCCCTGGTTAGCACTTCGATGGGAGACTGGCAACAAATACCAGGTGCTGTAGGCTATATTTCAGAAGAAGGAACTGACAAAAACACTTCTGAGCATTCCTTGCCTAAGAAAATCCTAGGAAAAATTCATGGGGTTGCCATAAGTCAACAGGTGACTTGAAGGCACACACACAAAATATATTCAATACGTAGAGAAAAGAACATGGGGACTTGAAAAATAGGCCTTTATTATGAAAGTTTTAGAATCTAAATTTTATTATTCTTGTCCTAGTTTTCATTTTCTGGTGTAGTGGCTTGAGCATTGGACTATGACTCTTGAGACCCGTGTTTGAATCTCTGTTGGTCATGGAAGCCCACTGGGTGACCTTGGGCAAGTCACACTCTCTCAGCTTCAGAAGAAGGCAAAGGCAAACCCCCTCTGAACAAATCTTGCCAAGAAAACCCATGACAGGTTCACCTTAGGGTTGCCGTAAGTTGAAAATTACTTGACGGCACACAACAACTAATAATTCAAACTGTTAAATTTGGTTAAAGTAATTTTTACTGAGATTCTTTAGCATGTAACACATTAAAAAAAAAAGGGGGGGGAGACGAAAAAAAGAAGAAGAAGAAAAGGAAAAGATAAAGTCCTCAGATACACTTGGGCCAAACAGCAGGAACACTGTATGAACTGGACGTCCACTGCATGGTAATGTGTCTGCATATGAATGATTTCAAAGTTTGGAGGAAGAAGAATCCAAATGTAGTTTTAGATCTTACACATTTATTTTAGACTACACCCACTGAAATCAAGGGGGGCTGTTAGACATGATGCCTTTCCCCCATTAATGTCAGTTGGTCTACACTAATCATCTCTCTCTGGCTTTTCTTTGCAAACAAAGATTCAGGAAGGACTCATCCCGCGTTTTCTGCAAGCACGCTGATGACTAAAAAGGCCAATCCGAGATAGACAAGTCCGATTGCAGAAAGCACAGCAGAAGGTTTCCTTGGGTGATGTTTCTGGGTTGTGATTCTTTCTGCTAATCATAAATCTGGAACAAAAATATGGATATAATTGAAAGTTGTACAAAAATTTACTGAGTTTGAATGAAATAGAAAACAGATTAACTATATGATCAGCTTTGTTCCACATAGAGTAGGACACCATATCTGCAGGGGATTTGTTTTGGGCCCCACCGTGGATAATTAAATCTGCAGATAATAGTGAACGCCATTGAAAATAATGGGACTTCCGGTTTAAAATATCATAGAGTTGCCTTGGAGGACCTAAGAAATGGCTAGAGAGAACACATTTTCTTGGAAGGTTATGGTAGCTGTGCTGAAAACCGATACCACAGATAATCTAATCTGTGGATAATGAATCAGTGGATACGGGGATCCTACTGTACTGGAAAACAGTAATTAATAAAGAAAAACAATAAATTGCTATCCCTGATTTACGTGATTTGGAAGTGGCTCTGCAAAATGTACTAATTTTCAAACCCAAAGCCATGGTTAAAAAGCAAACAAACAAAATCACCTTCACCATTAGCTTGGATTCAGAAACCCTGCTTCCAATAGACTTGCCAAAATCAATGAGACCTCAATCAGTCATGACTTGTTTGCCCCATTAATTTCAATGAGTCTGTTATAATACTTGGATGGGAGACCACCAATGAAGGCCAGGTGCTGTAGGCTATATTTCAGAGGAAGGAACTGGCATAAACCACCACTGGATATTCCTTTCCCATGAAAACCCTATGAAATTCATGGGGTGGCCATAAAAACCAACAGGTGACTTGAAGGTCTATACATATACACATTACAAACATGACAAGCTTGGAACTGAGCCATGGCTCAAAATTCAGTTTGCAGCTGACCGGTGAGAGAGACGTTTGGTGGAATTTGGAAACAGCTAGGTTAATAGATTGGTTCAGACTTCCACTTGTTAAAGAGCAGTAGGAGAAGATTGGCATCCAGTATACCTCTTTTCCCCTTCCCAGAAATAAATTTGTTTAAAAGCAAGAAGGGAGGGGAAGGGATTCAAAGGCCAAGGGCCAGCTAGTCCAACTCATCGAACTGTAGAGTTGGAAGAGACCACAAGGGCCATCCGGTCCAACCCCCTGCCAAAGCATTTTGTATTCCTGCAGGGCAGGGATTAGATTAGATGACCCCTGGGGTCTTTTACAAGAGATGGAAGCTGCTCCCCTTTGGGAGGAAAAGTTGTCCATAATCTATGCCAAGGAAGAGCAGCAAGGCAAGCTAGTCAGATGCCTCTCCTGGACTGGACACTAGAGGGCAAGAAGAAAAGGTGCAAGAAATCATAAGAGTTGGAAGGGACCCCCAAGGGCCATCTAGTCCAACCCCCTGCCCTGCAGGAATGCAGAATGCTTTGATTATGTTTTCCTGCAGGGGAGAGGGTTGGACTAGCTGGCCCTTGGCTGTCTCTTCGAAGAGCTGGAAGCTGCTCCCGGGTTTTTTTGGGGGGCGGGGGGCGGGAAGCCGTCCATAATCCATGCCAAGGAAGAGCAGCGAGGCAAGCTAGTCAGACAATTCTCCTGGACTGGATATAGAAGAGGAGAAAAAAAGGCGCAAGAAAGAGTTGGAAGAGATTCCAAGGGCCATCTAGTCCAACCCCCTGCCCTGCAGGAAGACACAATCAAAGCGTTCTGTATTCCTGCAGGGAAGGGGGTGGGACTAGATGACCCTTGGGGATATCTTCCATGAACTGCGGGCTGCTCCTGTTTGCGGAAAAAGCCGTCCATAATCCATGCCGAGGAAAAGCGGCGAGGCAAACTAGCCAGGCGGTTCTCCTGGACTGGACACTAGAAGAGGAGACGAAAGGGCGCAAGAAATCGTAGAGTTGGAAGAGATTCCAAGGGTCATCTAGTCCAACCCCCTGCTCTGCAGGAAGACACAATCAAAGCGTTCTGTATTCCTGCAGGGCAGGGGGTGGGACTAGATGGCCCTTGGGGATCTCTTCCAAGAAGAGCTGGAAGCGCGAGGAAGAAAAGGGCTCCGAGAGAGAGAGACAGAGAGAGGAGCTTAATGGGGGTGGGGAGGGCGTGTTTGTCTTCAGCTCGTTTCCTGTTTTGGATCGGTTTTGCAATCCTCACTCCGGAGGGCTAAGCGGCGAGGAGCTCTTCTGGGGTCCCTGAGAAGGGTGAGCAAAGGGGGATCCCGGAAAAGAGGCGAAAGGGGGGGGGTGGAGGCGGTGGGGAGGTCTCCTTATCCGCGGTGGCTTTGCGCACTACAGGGCTTTCTATGCCTCCTGCCTTGCCAAGGCTGCCTCCGGAGGAATCCCGGGATTTAGACTTGGGCGATGCCCTATAGCTCCCTGCCAGAGAGAGGGGAGGGCTAAATCCCCCCCACTGGACTACAACTCCCAGGATGCCATCGGATGCAAGCTTGACAGTTAAAGCAGCATCCACATGGCATCACTGTGCAGGGTGGAAGAACCACTCTGCCTCCTGTCAATTTGACAGGAGGAATAACTTATCAGGGAGGAAGAGGGCAGTCGGGGGAGGCCTGATTGGCTTTTTTTGGGGGGGGGGGATAAAGGACCCTGCTCTCACTACTAGAAAAACAAGCAGAGCCAGCCCTACAGTTAGGGAGACTGAGGCAGCCCCTGAAGGTACCACAATTCAGTAAGGATATTGAGAAGCTGGAATGTGTCCAGAGGAGGGCAACCAGGATGGTGGGTGGTCTACAGGCCATGCCCTATGAGGAGTGGCTTAGGGAGCTGGGCATATTTAGTGTGGAGAAGAGAAGGTTGAGAGGGGACATAGAAGCATAGAGTTGGAAGAGACCACAGAGGCCATCTAATCCAACCTCCTGCCATGCAGGAATAAACAATCAAAGCATTCCCAACAGATGGCCATCCAGTCTCTGTTTAAAAACCTCCAAAGAAGGAGACTTTACCACACTCCCAGGCAGCATATTCCACTGCTGAACAGCTCTTACTGTCAGGAAGGTCTTCCTAATATTTAGGTGGAATCTCTTTTCATAAGAAGAGACCACAAAGGCCATCTAGTCCAACCCCCTGCCATGCAGGAATAAACAATCAAAGCATTCCCAACATATGGCCATCCAGCCTCTGTTTAAAAACCTCCAAAGGAGACACCACCACACTCTGAGGCAGCACATTCCAATGCCAAACAGCTCTTACAATTATGACAGCCATGTTTAAATATTTGAAGGGATATCATACTGAGGATGGAGCAAGAGACTAGGCTTCTGTGGCTCCAGAGACTAGGACATGGTGCAATGGGTTCAAACTACAGGAAAAGAGATTCCACCTAAACATTAGGAAGAACTTCCTGACAGTAAGAGCTGTTCAGAAGAGGAATACACTGCCTCGTAGTGTGGTGGAGTCTCCTTCTTTGGAGTTTTTAAACAGAGGCTGGATGGCCATCTGTCAGGAATGCTCTGATTGTGTATTCCTGCATGGCAGGGGGTTGGACTGGATGGTCCTTGAGGTCTCTTCCAACTCTATGATTCTATGATATTTTTAAAGCAGCTATTCAGGTTCTTGGGTGTTCTCCTTTTTTGGGTAGAGATGGTGGGGGGAGACCCATGTGCTCCATTATTATTTGTTGTTTATAGTTAATCCCTGGAGTTCTTTCCTTTTGAATGGTTTTAGTTTTAATTGGTTTTAATTTAATTTAATTTTTTGAAAAAGTCATCAGTTTTTTAATGTTTGTATGCTGCGAATTTTAACAATATCTGTTGTCACTGTTGTCAACTGCCCTGAGTCCTAAAATGGGGGGGAGTTGTTGTTGTTGTTTATTTATATAGCACCATCAATGTACATGCCGCTTTACAAAAGGTTACAGAATAAAGCAATTACAGTTGTCCCTTCATATTTGTTGGGGTTCGGTTCCAGGACTGCCCCCACCCCGTGGATACCAAAATCCATGAATACTCAAGTCCCATTATATGCAATGGCATAGCAAAATCGTGTCCCTTATATAAAATGGCAAAGTCAAGGTTTGCTTTTTGGATTATTACATTTTTAAAGAATATTTTCAAATCCATGGATACCAAATCTGTGGACATAGAGGGACAACTGTACAGCAGGACCCCTGTATCCACAGATTTATTATCAACTGATTCAATTATCCATGGGACACTAAACAGCACACCTACCATAGAGTCTTCCTAGAAAATGTTCCTTTCTAGCCATTTTCTAGCCCTCCAAGGCAACTCTATGGTATTTTAAACTAGAAGTCGCATTATTTTTAATGGCATTCACTATTATCCATGGTTTTCAATATCCACGCCCCCCCCCAAACCAATCCCCAGTGGATACAGGGGTTCTACTGTATCACTATTCCAGTAATATAAAATACTAAAATACAATAAAAGAAGGGGAAAAAAATACCCCTCAAAGAATTTGCTCAGAAAACAAGCTGTCTTAATGGGATCCCACATACAGATAATTCAGAATAAAACAAAATAATCAGTGAGATATAAATAATAATGCTAATAATGTGCATGTGTGATTTCCCCCCTCTGTCCCACATTTGAAGAGGACTTGACCGGCTTTCACCCATGTGGAAGGTGTTGGCTTAAACCCTGTTGTGAATCCCAATTTGAGTAGACTGATTGAATCAATGGGATTTACCCAATTGTTGATTTACCTTTCAAAATCAAGTCAGTGGGCCTAATTAACAGGATCTGGGCCACCGTTCACTTTTCCATCCCATGGTTAGCCTTGAAAGCAAGCATGTTTTCCATGCCATGCTCAAATTCACTGCCTCTCTGTTTGCACTCAGGGCTGGACCCTAAGTCATGGGGGGGGGGCACTTGAAGAATGTTTGCATTTAGAGGCTTCTCGTAATCTGAGGCCCTAAGCAGTAGCTCAATTAGCTTTTGCATTTATCTGACATTGGCTCTACCCCAAAGGCTACAGGGTTTATTTTAATGTGAAACTGGACATATTTTGCATAAGATGGGGGTACAGTGAGAGAGGGGAAGTTATGCAATGGCAGTGACATTTTTTGTTCAGTTATGGGTGAAACTAGATGAATAAGTGGGGTGGCTATTTCCTCAACAGGAAAAATGACGGGAGAATACAGTGTTACAGAAAGGCGAGATGAACATTGTATCCCCTCATCTCCATACACTGTGATATTAGTAATTTCAACATAAAGTTCAAATGATGCCAACACTGATTGTTGTTCTCTTCTTTTATTCATCTGTTTCAATCCATATTATGTTTTGATTAATATGTGTTATATTGTGATTTTTTGTTTTTATTGTCACAAGGAGTGTTTTTCTTTTGGCACAAAGGCAAGATATAAATCATAACACAGTACTTTGGATGCATATAATGCTTTTAAAATTGCATCTCAATCTCCTGTCCATTCTTTTATCAGTAGAGTGGCAGTGTTGAGCTTCTGTGAACTGTGAGAAGAAAGGCATGGTTTTATTTTTATTTTTAAATAACTAAATAACCACTGTGTATACGGTATGTTTATTTATATTCAAGTCTTTCCTTATTGCTCATATTGTATTTGCTACATGGAGATTTAAAATGTTTCACTTACTTTACAGACTGTGCTTGCAATTATGTAACATTTTGGTTGATTCTTAGCAATACACTTATTACCATACACAGGGGTTGCAGGGGCAGCAAATCCACTTTACGCTTTGCTGCTGTGCCTCCCACAGCATCTCACTTTATATAGGAGCCATCGGGATATTGAAATGTATTCCCGAAAGAGGCTTAGCACTGGGTGACCTCCTGTACAACCTGTAAAACTGCGAATGGATTTGCTCAGCTATGCCTACAGTAATGGCTCAGGTACAGGTTATTTGAAGGACCGGATTCTCCCATAATCTCCCATGCAAACCTGCCCCATGTTTTGAGATTTTCTGGAGAAACCCTTCTTTTTGTCTTACCATACATGCAAGGGGAGAAGCTTCCCTATGGCTGTTCCCAAACTCTGCAACTCCCCTCCCAGAGAGATTAGACTGGTACACTCCCTATTCTCTTTCTGTAGACAAGGGAAGACCTTTTTATTCCCACAGGCCTTTGCAGAATTAAACCCATTTAAAACAGATCCATCAAGAAAATCAGTGGAACAGCATGCTGTTTTAGGGTCCTTGTGGCCAGTTCTCCAAAGCCTATCAGGATAGAAAAGTGCTAACCTGCTGAAGGAAAAACATCAAGGACAAAGCCAGTCTGATCTTCCAAGGAAGAGAGTTTGAGAGCTAAGGAGAAGCCACTAAAAGGCCTTCTCCCATGCTACTACAATAGATGTGTCAGTGAGGATGGCAGGAATAAGAGAAGAGCTTCCCCCAAAGATCTCAGAACCTGGACAGGTTCATATGTTTCAATATACTTCTTCATGTGGCTTGAATCAAAAACAATAGCAATGGCATTTATAGTTCTATTACTGCTTATCAGTGCAAAGCACTCCCTCAGTGATTTACAATGTGTTAGCTAATTGCCCCCAACAGGCTGGACACTCATTTTACCAACCTACAGAAGGATGGAAGACTGAGTCAACCTTGGAGCCCTGTAGGATTGAACTCACAATGCTGTGGCTACAGTACTGGCATTTAACCACTGCGCCACCAGGGCTCCTTTTAAGTAGGGGAATTAATATAACACATACAAAGATAAACCAAATAGGTTCCTACGTGTTTTGCCCTATCACAAGTAAATCTACCAGCCACACTCTTGTTTCCTAATGACACAAGAACTCCAGATGTATGTTGAATTCTATAGATTCAGAAGTACCATTGACTCAATCATATTTCTGTATACTTTCAGCCATATGTCAAGTCTGTTTGGGTGCATTACAGCATTAAGGATTGCACAATTACAAGTGGATTTTCAGACGTGTTGGTTGAGAATTACTAAAAGTCAACAAGTTACATCTTTCTAGTCAGAAACTAGCATAACAGCCAGTGAAGGGAATATCTGCAACTTTGTTCCCTTAACTTTGTTAAGAGGGAACCCTGGTGGCGCAGTGGTTAAATGCCAGTACTAAAAGTCACCACGTTACAAGTTCAATTCCAGAGGGCTCCAAGGTTCCCTCAGCCTTCTATCCTTTCGTAGTTCAGTAAAACGAGTACCTGGCTTGTGGGGGCAATTAGCTAATATACATTGGAAACTGCTTAATGCAGCATAGATGTGTAAATTGCTATTGCTTAAAACAATGTGTCAGCTGCTCTGAGCCTTTGTGGCTGAAGTGTGGGGTATAAATACCTAATAAAATAAAATAATATAAAATAAAGGTACAGTACATGGCAGTATGAAGAAATTTATCAGTCCCCCCCCTCTCTATATATATTTACCCTTAATGTAGGGAACTTTGTTGGAATCGCTGTGAAGAAGGACTAAGGCCTCCTGCACGTTTGCTGTTAGAAATATTTAATCTCTGTTCAGTCAGGAGCTGAAAAAGAAGTGGGGAGTGCTCCATTCCTTCAAAAAGGTGTCAGTAATCCCTTCCTTTCCTCTTCCCCTGCACAGTAGACGTGTGACTGCTAAACAAGTCAAAAGAAGCCTGGTTCCAAATGCAAGCATGGATTCAGTGCCTGTCATATCCCAGCTGTCAAAATCTTCCTCAAGTGATGAGACAAAACTATCCTTGCCACGACCACTGAAGAAGTTCTATTTGGGAGAACCGCTCGCCCTCGGAGTGAGTACCCCATATAGGAAAATGTATATGTGAATTATTTGTTGTTGTTGTTGTTGTGTGCCTTCAAGTAATTTCTGACTTATGATGACCCAAAGGTGAACCTATCATAGTGTTTTCTTCAGAGGGGGTTTACCTTTGTCTTCCTCTGAGGCTGAGAGACTGTGACTTGCAGAAAGATTACATCATTGTGAGAGACTTGTAGGTTACCATGGCCAAGCAGGGATCTGAAGCTTGTTCTTCAGAGTTCTAGTCCAACACCCAAACCACTATACCATGCTGGCTCTGGCTATTGACATTACTGATGCTTTTATTTCATTGCTGGTTATCTTTTATAGACCATTTTGTTTAAGCAAATCCAATTTGTTTCATTCTGTTTACTCAGATCACCCAGATACTCACAGGAATTATCGGAATAGCTTTTGGGATTGTGATGGAGATCGCTGATCTATACAGAGTAGAATATGTTGTGTTGAAGACACCGTACTGGACTGGAGTATTGGTAATTCTACATTACAGCATGTGCAAACAATATTTTCACAGAGTTCACTTTAGAACTAGGATGGGTAAGCTAGTCCCATCCCCTGACCATGTTCTCAAGAGCTGGGCTCTACACTGCAACTTCCAGGGGTCATGGATTCATGATGTATCAGGGAAAGAGAGGCTGCTTTAGATGCTATGTCAGTAGTTATGAAGCCTCTCCATAGAGAAATTTCTTGATTAGTAGGGATCTGTCCATTGGCATACATAACCTGTCCTTATTGCTATGCCTTGAGAAATGCTTGGTGACAGCCAGGCTTATAATTCTTTGATTAAGATCTAGTAGACAGAATTGGAGGAATGCAAGACAGTTACTTGAATCTTGTTCATTTCCACTTCTGACTTTCTCTTTTATCTCTTATAGTACCTACTTTCAGGGTCCCTGTCCGTAGCAGCTGCCAGGAATCCAAAGATGTCACTGGTAACTAACCTATATGGGGAATGTGTACTATGATTAATAAGATGAGATCAATGAGACAGGAGTGGTCCTCAATCTTTGGTAGTCCAGATTTTTTGGACTTCAGGCATAGAAGCTCCAGCCATCATTGCCTATGGACAAGGGGGTTGTCTACACTGGCGCAGAATCCCAAACCCACATGTAGCTGCCACAGATGTTTCTGATCTGCAGCAGCCCCATAAAAGCCACACACACTGGAGCTTCTCCAGTGGGAGATCGTAGTGTCCCACCACACTGTAATAGTAGGCAAACTCACTTCAGTGTAAAGGACAGTCCTATGCTGATCACACATCCTATATGTCATATAAGTATTTGAAGGGATGTCACGCTGAGGATGGAGCAGGCTTGTTTTCTGCTGCTCCAGAGACTGGAACACGGAGTAATGGATGCAAGCTCCAGGAACAGAGATTCCACCTCAACATTAGGTGGAACTTACTGACAGTAAGAGCTGTTCAGCAGTGGAACACACTCCCTCGGAGCATGGTGGGGTCTCCTTTCTTGGAGGTCTTTAAACAGAGGCTGGATGGCCATCTGTCGGGGATGCTTTGATCAAGATTTCCTGCGTGGCAGGGGGTTGGACTGAATGGCCCTCGTGGTCTCTTCCAGCTCTACAATTCTATGATTCTATGATATTGCGGCTGGGGCTGCTCCATTGGTTCTCCCCCCCTGTTCACTTCTACATGAGAATATACATTGTCCCAGAGTACTGTATTAGTGGAAAAGTGGAAATATGCTTATACAGATATGCACGCAACCAAAACATTTAAAACAAACAACCCTACCCCCACATCTGAACACTGGCAGAACAGAGTCCCATCCACAGAAGCCCCTCCCTGGCTTTGCACCAAAGCCAATCCATAGTCACCTCATGGCCAATAATCCAGGTTTTTCCCTGAAATGAAAAACAAACCATAAATCTTTTAGACCCAGATTTTTCTCCATAACCCTGATAAAGCTGAAAATAATCAAGAACCTCCTGGCCACTGCACAGTGAATAGGAGGCGAGTATGGGGTTTTTTTTGCCCATGTAGAAATCAAAAACATCTGGATGGCCATGGCTGGGTACCACTGAGACAGATTACAGTTCACTGAAATGTAGGTTGCTAGTTTTACTATGATGCTTGATCCAATACTGTGTTTTAAAGCATTGTGGGTTAATATTGAGACATTTGGTGGATCTCTTTATGGAGTCTGGCATGTGCTACCAGCTCAAGAGCAAAACCGACATAGATAACAGAGGGAGACTGTGACAGTTATACATTTCTGTCTCCAATTGATCTTTTGGTCAGTAAGCTACTAATGTGAGCAGTTTTGGTTACATGTTAACAGTGACAAACATCTTGACCACATATTCTCCATCAGTGTGTGTCATGTACACAAAACAGTGACTTGCATTTACATTCAGCAGTGCAAAAGAGTATAGAGAAATCAAACAATTGTTTAAAAGGAACATACTTGGGGAAGTAACGTCTTCATTTCTGGCAAGACCAAAGGTGGTAAAATGACTTTCAACCCAAGCAGTGCATTCAGTTTTGGAAAAGTCATAGTAAAGGTAGCATGACCCTCTAGGGAAACCTGGAAGGCAGGATTAAGACCCCAAGGGTTGTAGTTGACCCCATCCCAGCTGGACTGAGAGACCATAAAGAACTTGGCAAAAGTGGGGTGAACCAATCTGGTGCAGAAAGAAGACAGCCTGAACCAAAGACTTGAGATGTCACAGTTTGGAAAGAGCATTTGCTGTTGCTCACTTTCTGGCTGAAAAATTGGTTTTCTGAACACTTTGGAAACCCAGTCACAAAAAATAGCACAGAAATGAGAATTTTGTGTAGTTTTCACTTAGTATTTAAACATACAGTACTGAGTGTTTGGGGAAATAATTCTGTGCAGAAATACACATAGCTTTCTTAAACAAAAAGGTGTGTTTTTTGATGTGCAAAACACATTTTTGTTGCCCCAAAAAAGTTTCCAGAGCTGCAGAGCCAATATTTTTACACAAAAATATTGTGAGAAACAGGATGCCATAATTAACATCCTGTTTGATATGTATGAGACTGTAAGCTGGACTTCCAATCTTGTAACTTTTGCAATTTGTGTTTCTGATCATCAGTGACAAAGTGTAATCTGAAAAAATCTATGTCTTAAGCCAGGCAATGCCCCAACCAAAGGGTTTCAAAGGCACTGCAGATCAGGAAGATGATTGCAGTGTTCTCTTGCTCATGGGGTGTGCTGAGAGAAGTGGTTGCAGCAAGACCCAGGGGGACTCTCCAGCTTCCTCTCTTAATGCACCCCGCAATGGAGATAGCACTGCAGGTATTATTTTCCCAGAGTACTAACTATAGCACCTCAGAAACTTTTTGGCTGCAATGTTGCCTGGCATAAGAGGCAAGCTATTTTTTTGTGGGGGGTTTACATAAGCAGAAGTAGCTATGATGATGGAGCTCTGTTGTTGTAGCTCCATCTACCATTACCAGATCTTGTCCTGTGCCACCCCTCCCCCCAATGTATTTCTTCACAGAATTGGTTCCTGAAATATTTCAGGATGTGTAAATGCCAGGTAAAAACCTGTATGGAAATATATATATTTTCTCCCCTGCAGTGAGGAAAAAAAACACTATATAAATTATTTATTCTCAAGTGCAGAGAAGAAATAATTGAAGATATATATCCCTATTAGCATCAGCAGGTATTTCACTAAAGGCAGCTGGCCAAAATCTGCTATGGTAGAATGCAAGAGAGTTTCCAGGGATCCTGGGGCTGGATCCAGCAAAATCCAAGGCCCAAGTGTTTCTAAAAAGTAACTTGACAATTGATGGAGTGTCTCACCACAATTGTCACACAGAAGTCTGTGCAATGCCTTTGTACAGTGTGATGCTTTGCCCAGGGTCTTTATCAACTTCCTTATCAAGAGAAGTCTGTGGAGAAAGCACATAGGATTTTATTTGTAGGAGGTCCAACATCAGGAAAGATATCGGGCGAATATATCTATACTATCCCTGGGTCTGGACTATAATAGAGCGTAATGAAATCACATTATATTTTTTGTCACTATCAGGTGAAAGGCATGCTGGGAATGAATGTTGTGAGTGCAATCACAGCTGGCATTGGGATCATAATCCTCTCCTTTTCAATGACATTTTTCTATCACTATTGGCATATCTCATATATATGTGAACATCAGGAATCGGCAGAAGTTGAAAAGGAGTGCATTGCAGCTGAAGTAATGTTTTCTGTAAGTACATATTGCATCAGGAGTAAGTTTTTGATTGTTTGTCCAAAGGGTCCTTTGCATGAGGTCTCTTGTGTTTCTCTTCTTAATGTTCTTGGATGAGTGCAACACTCTTGAAGTCCTGTAGGTTGCAATGG
This sequence comes from Gambelia wislizenii, assembly GCA_030847615.1. Classification (NCBI taxonomy): domain Eukaryota; kingdom Metazoa; phylum Chordata; class Lepidosauria; order Squamata; family Crotaphytidae; genus Gambelia; species Gambelia wislizenii. The sequence goes on along the minus strand of JAUMIR010000010.1, from coordinate 26,612,806 downwards.
AGTTAGGCTGTTCTGTTTTGTCTTGTAATTCCTAGTGTGTGTGTGTGTGTGTGTGTGTGTGTGTGTGTGTGTGAGAGAGAGAGAGAGAGAGAGAGAGAGGGGATGAGAGTATGTATGTACTAGCTATACTTGGTGTAACACACTGTTGTCTACATATATAAAACACTTTAGTATGTTTCTGTTCCCACTCTGCTGATTGTCCACTTAGGAAACATGTCAAGAGTATGATCATTTGGCACATTGACATATAACCTTTCAAATGAACTATACCAGCTAGTTTCATGCTGAGAGCCCTGCCGAGACCACCATAGATGCATAGACACACACCATGTGCACCAGGATGTGAAAGCCCCTCCACCATCATGGAACTGTGTGTACACACACATGCTCCACACCCCACATATACACCCCCCCACACACACATACCCCACATGTGCCAGGATGCAAGATCTCCTCCTCCATCATGTTTAGAAAGGATTTCAAGCTTTCCACATGTTTCCACCCCAAGGCCCAGAACTAAGGAGCAGCTATAGATAGCACAAAAGGCCCAAGGCCCAGCAACAGACAACACAGAGGGCCCAAGGACCAGCTACAGACAGCAGAGACAGCCCAAGGCACAGCTACAGACAGCACAGAAGACCTGAGGCCCAGCTAAAGATGGCATGGAAGGCCCATGGCCCAAAGCCCAGCTACAAACAGCCCCAACGCAAAAGCAAGCAGCAGCTACAGACAGCACAAAAGATCACATTGTGATAGTCAAGATTAAGGGCTGAATGCCACTCTTAAGTAGTAGTTCCCCTGACTGCTTCAGGTGTGCTTCATGATTGCAGCCAGCTGCATCTGATAGCTTGGCCTGGATTCTTCCAAGACTCCCACAGCCAGGGCCTGAGTCTGCAAAGATACTGTGCCGGCTGCTGCAGGCAGGGGCCTAGTCCTGCAAGGCAGATCCTGACACCTAAGCAGCCAATCAGCACACTGAAAATGGCAACATACCCAAGATATATATATATATATGTGTGTGTGTGTGTGTGTGTGTGTGTGTGTGAGTGACTGGGGAGTAATTCCTTTGGTTGGGCTCTCTGCTTCATTGTCAGGAAATAGTGTTTGCAGCCCTGACAGTTCTCCAGCTGTTCACCGTCCTAGTATGAATACCATGGACATTCAGTGCAGCTTGGTGTGTGGTCTTTTCTTTGTCACTGGATCATGAATCTTGAATCAAAATCTGCCTATATATTTGGCACTGAAGAACGCTTCCCTTTTCTGTATGCTTTATTGGCAGGATACCATATATGGAATGCTAGCTGTTATCCTGGTCTTCAACATCCTCGAGTTCTGCATCGCCATCTCTACTGCTGCCTTTGGGTGCAAGACTGTGTGCCGGGATGCTTATGCTGAAACGGTAACGTTTAAAACAGAGTGGAGTGTTGTAGTCAAAGTAGACAAAGAGAACCAGCAACAGGGCTTGCTCTCTCACACTATCGTAAGGAGCTTGTTATAAGTCAAAAGGGTTATGACCTATAAAGCCCTGTATGGTTTAGGTCCAGGCTACCCGACAGACCATACCTCCCCATATGAGTCTGCCCAGACCTGAGAGCAGTGGGAGAGGCCCTTCTCTCAGTCCGACCACCTTCACAGGTAGGATTTGTGGGAACACACGAGAGGGTCTTCTCAGTGGCTGCCCCCTAGACCTTGGGAATGCCTCCCTGGGGAGACCAAACTGGCCCACTCCTTGATGTCCTTCCATCAGCAGATGATGACTTTTTAAAAATTCAGTAGGCTTTTAGAATTGCAGGTTTTAAAGGAAAGGGCTGTAAGAGCTGTATCATTTTAAACTGTGTTTTTTTAAAAAAACATTTTTAAAAAGTGTATGTTTTAATATGATTAAAATATGATTTTCATAGGATTCATAGCTTAATTTAGTTTTAATGTTGACTTTTTGTACATTTTTGTTATCTTTTTAGTGTGTAGGCCACCTTGAGTCCCAGACTTGGGGGTTGGGGGGAAGCAGAATATAAATAACATTCACCATCATTCTCATCATCTCCATCAAGATAGGACCTCTTCATAAGGAGATCCAAAATGTTTTCTCTTAGCCTTTCATTGCCACGTTCCCATTGCCAACTGAAATAGTTATCTAGCCCCAAAGACTGACTTTGCTTTCATGACTGTGGGATGGGAAGCTCCTTATCTATTATGTGTTAATACCCATTTGATCTAGTACCCATTTTGTGACATATACAAGCTTAAATCTGACATATGCCTGCACATCCCTCTTTGAGGTTGTTGTGGAGGTTGGTCTTTTTGTCTCATGATGACCAAAGTGTCCCCCCAACACACACACACATACCTGATAGGGATGGAGAGTCCTTCGTATTTGGCTTTGGAAGGTGTAAGAAAAAAGGGTTTCAGATTATACACAGAAATTGCTTTACATGAAGGGTCCCGGAATCTTCTCTCTGGCTTTTCTTTGCAAACGAAGATTCATGAAGGACTCATCCCATGCTTTCTGCAAGTGCGATGATGACTAAAAAGGCCAATCCGAGATAAACAAGTCCGGTTGCAGAAAGCACAGCAGAAGGTCTCCCTGGGTGATGTTTTTGGGTTGTGATCCTTTCTGCGTTGTCATTTCTCTTCAAGACTTGTTCGAACCCTTGCATAATATGCAGGCCTACGGTATTCTGGGGGCAGTCTAGATGTCTTATCCTGTTCACATTTTTACTGCATTGAGTGATGCAAAGAACTAACGCAGATAGATGGAGTAGTCATGGTCTCTAATCTCTAGGATGCCCTTCACCAATGGAGTACCTTCTAGTCATGGTAGACTACAGCTCCCACAATTAGCCAGCCAGTAAAATTGATGACTCCATTGCCACTGATGGAAGTTGTAGTCTGACACATTTGGAAGACCTCACATTGGGGAAGGCTGCTGTAGGGTCTTGATTGTTCCTCAATAATCAAGAATAATTGTAAGGTAATTGTAAGACCCACTTGAGTTGTGTCCTAAATAAAGGCAGGTTTCCTTGGTAGATGAAAAAATGTGATTTTTTTTAAAGAAAAGGAGACCCATGTTTTGGCTTGGAATTAAGTGTGGGTTCCTGACCTAAAGGCTGAAAGACAGTTGTGCCAAAACAGTTGTCTGATAAGGACTTACTCACTAAGACCCTATTCACAAGCATAGGAGGTGGTGATACAGTGGTTGTGGGCATTGTGATGATGGGGAGGAGGTGGGGAGGTATACAGCAGGAGCCAGTTCTATCAGGAAATAAAGCTTGACCTGTCAGAATAAAGCTGACCTCCTTGGGAGCCAACAGGCCTCCCCCCCACCTGCAGAGATGGATTTTGTCACTGTCTACCCTGCTGCCTCTTTGTATGCTTTGCTTAAAAACCTAATTGACACTAGGGTAATAGACCTTTATGTTGGTCTACTTCTCCAACAGGATTTAAGACATTTTACCATCGTTGATTAGCTACTAGCCACTCTGACTTTATCACACTACACTGTTACAGTGCTATTACTATATTCTACTTCAACTGCTATGTCTGCCTCCTGTGGCATTCTGGGGTTTGTAGTTTAGTGAGGCTTAAGAGCTCTCTGGTTGAGAGTTCTAAATGCCCCTCCTTAAACTGCAAATCCCAGGATTCCATAGGAGGCAGCCAGAGCAGTTAAAGTGGAATAATAGCACTATAATGATCACCAATGAAAGATGTTAAACATCTGCTTAGCAATCTAGTCATTATGGCTTGTTGCTCATGTTCTGTGCCTTGAAATGACTCACTTGTCTCTTATTTCTCCATCAAATTGCACAAAGAAGGGGGAAATCTAAAACGGTGCTGTAGATCATTTTAGTTGACCCTATAAGTCAACCCATTTTGAACAAAAGTTTGAAGGGGGTGTCTTGAATATCACAGCAACCAAAGCCTGTTGCTTAGAGACCGAGGAGCCTATGACGATGATTGTATTCCTTGCCTCTTCCTTTTTTCAGGTTGTGGTGGTTTATCAGAACATGAACCCCATCAATGCTACTAGCCAGACAGAGGTTTCCAAGGATCCTGAGGCTCCCTGATCTCTCGTTCCTTCAACCAGCCTCTTCTGAACCTCCGTCTCATACTACAACATCAAGGCAGGAAGATTAGATATGTATCTATGAATCAAAGAATTTTCTTAACTAATCCTAAATTATCTTTCCAATCAATCAAATACAGTGGATATCATAGAATTATAGAATTGGAAGGGCCATCTAGTCCAACCCCCTGCCACAATCAAAGCACTCCCGACAGATGGTGTCCAGCCCCTGTTTAAAAACTTCCAAAGAAGGAGACTCCACCACACTCTGAAGCAGTGCATTCTACTGCTCAACAGCTCTTACTGTCAGAAATTTCTTCCTAATGTTTAGGTGGAATCTCTTTTCCTGTAGCTTGAGTCCATTGCTCCATGTTCCAGTCTCTGGAGCAACAGAAAACAAGCTTGCTCCATCCTCAATATGACATCCCTTCAAATATTTAAACATGGCTATCATGTCACCTTTTAACCTTCTCTTCTCCAGGCTAAACATAACCAGCTCCCTAAGCCTGTCCTCATAGGGCATGGTTTCCAGACCACTCACCAGTTTGGTTGCCTCCTTTGGACACATTCTAGCTTCTCAATATCCTTCCTGAATTGTGGTGCCCAGAACTGGACACAGTATTCCAGATGAGGTCTGACCAAAGCAGAATACAGTGGCGTTATTACTTCTCTTAATCTAGAGACTATACACCTACTGATGCAGCCTAGAATTGCATTAGATTTTTTAACTGCCACATCACAATCCTGACTCATGTTCAGTTTACAACCCACTAAGACTCCTAGATCCCTTTTGCATGTATAGCCATCAAGCCAGGTGTCACCCATCCTCTATCTGTGCTTTTCATGTTTACTGCCCAAGTGTAGTATCCTACATTTCTCCCTGTTGAAATTCATGTTGTTAGTTTTGGCTCATCCTTCTAATTTGTTGAAGTCATTTTGAATTCTGATGTTGTTCTCTGAGGTATTAGCTACCCCTCCTAATTTAGTGTCATCTGCAAACTTGATAAGAATGCCCTCTATTCCCTCATCCAAATTATTGATAAAGATGTTGAATAACACTGGGCCCAGGACAGAACCCTGTGGCACCCCACTTGTCACTTCTCTCCAGGATGAAGAGGAGCCATTGGTGACTACCCTTTGGGTTTGATTGGTCAATCAATTACAGATCCACCCAATAATTGCATTGTCTAGGCCATATGTTACAATGTTACTACATTGTGCATGAACTATGCACAATGCTGTGAATAAATGTGAAGAGATGCTTATAATGTCTCTCTCTCTCTCTCTCTCTCTGGCTTTTCTTCACAAACGAAGATTCAGGAAGGACTCATCCTGCGCTTACTGCAAGCGCGCTGATGACTAAAAAGGCCAATCCGAGATAAACAAGTCTGGTTGCAGAAAGCACAGCAGAAGGTCTCCTTGGGTGATGTTTCCGGATTGTGATTCTTCCTGCGTTGTCATTTCTCTTCAAGACTTGTTCTGCGTGAGTTCTCAAATAAGGCTGCAGCATTGTGGATGGTGCGTCTCCATGCCTCCCAATGTGAGGACAGGGCGGACCATTGTTGGTGATCAATTTGGCTGAGCCTGAGGTGTTGTTTCAGGGAGTCCTTGTATCGCTTTTTTGGAGTGCCCCTCTTACACTGACCCGTGGCAAGTTCACCGTAGAGTACTATTTTGGGGAGGCGATGGTCCTCCATCCTAGAAATGTGCCCTGCCCAGCGCAGCTGTGTTCTCAATATCATGGCCTCAATGCTGGTGATCCCTGCTTGCTCAAAGACAGCAAAATTCATCACATAGTCAGTCCAGTGTATATTTAGGATTGTGTGTGAACAGCGCTGATGAAAGCATTCGAGGAGTCGTAAGTGGTAGACTGGAGCTTTTGTGTTAGACAGAGTGGCAGCTTTTAATATTTCAGCCAAAATTTAGAAAGCAAATTAGGAACATGGAAGTTCTAAAGTTGGGTTGGGGGGCATTAAAATAAATGGGGTTGTTCTTAAATTAAAATTTAATATTTTTACCAAGTTTTTTTTAAAAAAATATAAAGCAGACATAATATATATTTTACTCAGATTTGTTTAAAAAAACACAAAATATATCAGAGATAATGGATAGCTAGGCAAGAATAAATAAGAGAATATATAAAAGAGAGGCAAAAACAAAGCAAAGAAGAAATTTCACAAGCAAGATATGAATAGACAGGAAGAATAAATATTTAAGAAATTAATATAGTCATTTTCCAACAATATATAAATATATAAAAGAGGAATATATTAAGCACATAATAGATGTACATCTTCCTGGTGTTTAAAGGTTCTTGTTTTTGGTTCAAATCCAATTGTTGGTTCCCAGGTAAAAGAGAGCCACTGAATCCATTAGATTTCAATATGGGTGGATTCACCATTCAGCAATGGATTCAGTGGCTTTACCTTAGCAAGCACTAGCAATGGGATTTAGGACACAATATTTTCCTATGGCTTAGTATGGTTCCAACACCCAATGATGTGCTACCAGCCCTCCCAGCCATGTGTATCTCTCTCTCTGTAAATCTTTTTTATTATTCTGACTCTTCACAATTGTCTTAAGAAACAAAAATTCAATCTAAAGATTTAAAAATTAAAGACATTCAGTAACAAAGCCTTTGTCACTGGTGGTGTTGTCTTGGCTATGACAAATGAGAAAATGTAAATGAAGAGGATTAAGATGATGGAAAGAACTGGGAGACAAGGTAAGACAAAAACAATGGGATCTAGAGCACTGTAGAGTAATTTTTCAGCTCAAAAAAAGGACTTTTTTCTTATGACATTCTGGGCGGTGTGTGTGGGGGCAATGGCTACATGGGACCCCTGCCCCAAGAGCTGCCTGTGGTCTATGATAGTAGTAGCAGTAACAACAACGTTATTATTGTTACTATTCATATTTATAGTAATCATGCTTGTAGTAACAATATCTCTCCTTCTGATTTAAAGTCTTGAGCGCATGTATTAATCTGGTGGACAGATGCTGGTGCGAATGTTATTTCCTCAAACAATACTACAGTTGTCCCTCCACATTCACGGATTTGACATTCACGGATTTGAGTATTCACGGCTTGAAAAATATTCTTAAAAAAATAACAATCCTAATAGCAAACCTTGATTTTGCCATCTTATATAAGGGACACCATTTTGCTCTGCCATTGCATATAATGGGACTTGAGTATTCACGGATTTGGGTATTCACGGGGGGTCCTGGAACCAAACCCCAGCGAATGTGAAGGGACAACTGTATATCCATGATTGTGCCAGTTTGCAGATATTCTGTCTCTTCTGTCCATCCAGCTGAACAAGTGAGGGTAAAAATGACTAAATAAAAGCAGAGATGGCTCCTGGACAAAATGTGAGGAAGAGAGAGAGAAACTGAGATATTTAAAAAGTGGAGGAAGTGCGATGACATTTGATTAATCAGGATTGTCCAAACAGGACAATTGGAGAGTATGCCATTATAGAAACTCTATAGGGGAGATGGTGAACCATTGACCTTCCATATGTTTTGGATTACAAGTCCCATGATCTCTCCCATGGTCTGGGAGTTGAAGTCTAAAATGTCTGGAGGGCTAAATGTCCCCCATCCCTGTTCTATAGGGCAGGGTTTGAAGAAGCTGGAGGCAAGAGATGCACACTTCTAGTAGCCTAGAACAGCTCCTTAATGATCCAAACCACAACATGAGATAGCAACCAGGCACATTGCGTAGCATGTGTCTGCCAGCAATTTACCACCAACACCCAAGCCACAAGTCTTTAAGCATAATGAAAATCGTGGTCACTATTTGCCTCTTTCTGTATCCTATTATATTCTATCCCACTCCCACAACTCTTTAATTATGTTTAAAATCCTATAGCTTTAATATCACTTTATCAGTGCATCTGAAGAAACGGATTGATATCCACAAAAGCTCATGCTAAAATATGTTAGTCTTAAAAGCACTACTACATTCCTTTCCCCTTTCCTTTTATTGTTTTTATGCTCACAACAGACTAACATGGCTATTTCTTTGAACACCATGTCTTGTTCATCTCTATGAATAGAGTCAACATACAGGATGGATCTAGGTAACATGATCACTATATCCATTATAGACTCTTGTTTATCTCTGTGTTAATGATCTGGTATCTGTTGCAGGGAAGACTCAAGATGTATCCACACTGCATAATTATAGCAGTTTGACACCACTTTAACTGCCATAGCTTTGTCTTTCAGAATTCTGGAATGTGTAGTTCGGTTGAAGCACTTAGAATTCTGGGCTAGAGAGAGCTCTAATGTGCTTTTCTAAACCTCTCCTGTACTAAACTTTGCTCTCTGGCAAAGAATTCTAACTATCTCATTGACCAAATTACAAATCCCATTATTGCATATGAGGGAGCCATGACAGTTAAAGTGGTATCAAACTGCTAGAACTGTGTAACATGGATAGAGACCCATTTTTCATAGAATTTCTAGTTGAACGAGGACATATATGTACTCTTTTTGCAATGTGTGAAGCTTCCTAAGAATGTCCTGGAAGGCCAGTGCTTCTGATTCTTGAAAATATTTGTACAGTATATAACACACTCAGTACAAAGGGCCATGTTTATTTTGCATTGTGAAAATAGCATGAATTTGTCTTTCATTAGCCCAACATGCCTGTCTGAAAGCATGCCAGAAACCTGAAACATCCTAATTTTTTTTGAAAAGTATAATTTAAACTAGACATGCACACACCCCAAAAAAGAAAGAAAAAGTTATAACACAGAACAACAAACCAGATGTCAAGCGTCACAACCAAAGACAGGACTGAGCAGATGATTCAGGTAATAGTTCTTAACAAAATTAAGTTGATGTTTAACACAGCCCCTGGACTTCCTTACAAGAACCCTGCTATTATGGGTTAGGCATTAGAAAGTGACTGTGGACATTATCACACAAGGCTTTTCTGCTACAATAGTGTTATTTCTAAAAATGCTATTCAATTGGGATTGCTCTGTTTCCTTGCACAGCTTGAGAACCCTTCCAGGATTACAGCTTTGTTTGCATGAAAAGCTTATTGCACACAGCATTTGGGACTGCCCACCTACTGCCGCCTCCAAGACATTATCCCTGCCCCCTTTTCTAGTTTAGCACATATGTACACACACACACAGATGCCCCCCACCTAAATATTAATGAAAATAGTCATGTTTAAAAAGGTCTTGTTTTCCCCCCTTGTGGCGGTGGACTTCCTGATCAGGATAGATCAGACATCTCAGACTTAACTAATCACTGACAAATGAAAGCCAGCAGTTACTTAGCTATCTGTCTGATCTATCCCGATCCTGGCTTTCATCTGCCAGCAATTAAGTCTTAAGTCTGCCAATTGAAAGGGAATAAAATTGAAATGTCCACCCCTTTTCCCCCGATCACTGGCAGTGACTGATGTTTTCCTGCTCAAAGCACACCCATTGGCCACCCAATGACCATCCAAAATTGGCATAAAAGCACAGTTGAACTTTTGCCCAGGAAATCATAGCACAGCAGAAGGAGAAAATGAGATCATTAATGGATTTTTGTGTGTGTGTTAATAAAAATGGTCCCCCATGGGAGAACTATCAGAATGCTGGGACATGCAGTTAAACAGATTTAGGCTGTAAAGAGCTGAAAGGGCTGTAAAGAGTCTGCAGGGTGCAGTACTGTGAGCTAACAGCAGATTGCTGGAGTCAGCCTGTAGACAAGATTGATGACTTAACAAGTAACCTTGGGAGGCTCTGAGCCTGAAGAGATTTTTATCTTTCTCTGCTAGAGAGAATGTTTGTTTCTCTTTGTAAGAGCAAGGCTGTTGTAAGCTGTATACTGTACAGTAATTAGTTATTCTATGTAACAGTGTTTCAGTTTTCTGTTATGGGCTTTGCAGTATAAAAGATGTTATTCTGCTGGATGCTTTTACTCAGAGTTCTTAGAAAGGATTCATTGTAACATTGTATATATCTCCATTATGCTGAAGTAAAGAGAAGTACAATTGTCCCTCTGTATCCACGGATTTAAGTATTCACAGCTAGAAAATATTCTTTAAAAAATAATAATCCAAAAAGCAAACCTTGATTTTGCCATCTTATATAAGGGACACCATTTTGCTACACATTGCATATAATGGGACATGAATATTCATGGATTTTGATATCCACGGGGGTCCTGGAACCAAACCCCAGTGAATATGAAGAGACAACTACAGTATACTGTAGTTTCTTAGGCACAAAGCCTGTTTCTGTTGGTTTATTTCTCTTGCCTGGAGGATGAAGACTCTGCTACAAACTTTTTGCTGCCAAACCCTCTTGATGTGGTCAGCAGTTTAGTCTGCTAACCTGATAAGAATAACAGAAGAGGAATGATGTCTTGTGATAAGCACCAACTGAAAGCACCATTATCCTGGTGTAATTGTGATTTACCTGCCTAGTGTGATAAAGTCCTATGTTAAGAAGATCCTATACATTATGATTCAGTTCTCTGACAAAGTTTGTTGGGGCTTAATCCCCCTTAATTTCATATAGGACTGCAGGCTTGAGGTATCCCTGACATAGAAGAAAATGGAAAATACACATCAGATTTGGGGTGATTTAAGACACACTTAAGATATGAATTAAATCTTACTCCCATCTTTCCATTTTTCAAACTGCATTTCTCCCAGCGTCCAGAAAGTGGCACTGCCTCACAACAAATAGTTGTGGTGTGCACCCTCCATTAAGAAGGATGCAAGCTGGCTTCTTTTCCAAAGATGATTTTCAGTTTTCAACTAAAGCATTTTTATTAAATCTTTAGTGGAGCATCCTATGTAGCTGAATTGTGTGTGGCTTGGTGGGTCATAAATTCTGATGTCTTGTGTGGGGCAGATGACTCACTAGTTTCTGTAGCACAAAGAAAGAGTTGGGGTGTAGGAGAATTGCCCCCAAACTGGGAAATGCTGATAATCTGATGGATACTTTCCTTGTGTCCTTTGATTCCTCCCCCAAACATTTATAAGCAAACAGGAATCTCTTCAGTAAGCCATTATGAAAACATATCTTGTGGATATTCCACAATATCCAGAGAAAATTTGCTAGTGTCTATATACTAGCATATTATATATACTATATAATTTGTCTATACAAGCCTCCCAAAATGGAGTGCCCCACAGTAATGGCAATTCACAGCAGCTGTGACTTGTTTTAATGGTATTTTGGCCCTGAAAAGCTTTGCATGTCTGCCAGCCAAGGTGGTGGCCGCAAGTGAATTACTCGCATTTTCACCTACTGTAATCTGTTGCTGCTGAACTTTATATATATATATATATATATATATATATATATTTGAACTGTGCGCTGGAGCAATATTTTGGGTTTACTAAAAAGAAAAAAAGACACACACACCGTTTTATTGCCGTAGCACTCATTTGCTAAGGTGAAAATCTAACATGGTGGTAGCGAGTGCTTGCTCTGTTAGCAATCAGCTTTGCACTTCCTCTCTCATGAGAAAATGATTAAAAGTGAATCGCTTGTCCCAATGATCAGGAATGTGCAACCTCCTTGGTGTTTTTTTTTTTAAACTGGGAAACAGTGTTTTTGAAGTTTTTGGCCCCCCTCCTTCCAAATATAGTGACACGATGCAGGATCTCATTAAGACAGGAAGGATTCTCCTTGCATTCCATGAGGAGTAGTTTCACCGTTTGGACACCCCTGAGGCATATTGCACTTCCTCTCTAGTTCCTTCTTTTTGTCTTTTGCTTTCAGTGGTGTGGTAATAACTGCTCATGTGCAGGCATTTGTAATGGCAGTTCTTCCAAGGAGGGTCCAAAAATGTAGGGAGCAGGGTTGAGCCCCATCAACAAAGCAGTTCTAGCAATTGTCTTCTCCGCCGAAGGGAGCTCTTTTGAGAAGCTAATGGATCTTAATTGCCAAGCTACCGTACTTCAAAATGTTCTGCTGAATGTGAAAGGTGACAACAATATATTGTTTCTGGGGAAATGAACCCAACCCTCTAGTTCCTGGTAGATGTGGAACTAAGCTCAGAGAGAACAATGTGGCCTGGGATATGGGGTGGCAGGGGATTCATTGTGCTGCCTACTCTCCACCCCCCCAAAAAAAATCTACCTTGTGGTACCCCAGTCCTGCAAACTGGCTCCATTACAATAGTACTTGCCTTAATAAATGTTGGGTTGGAAAGATCACTTTGAAGTGGCAAGCCTAGAGAACTGAGAGGATATGGTTGCAGAATTCAAGCACAGATTCTCATTAGCAAGTCATGCCATCACCTGTGAGGTGTGGCACATATTTGTGTTACGCTGCTTGTTTCCAACCTTTACTCAACACCTCTACATCCTGCTTCATCCTGACATGCTCTGCAATGCAAATGTTAGCACGTCCATTAAAACAGATGTAGGCTGAGATCATGTATTGGGTGTGGGCAGGGAGTTCACACAGTTCTGCAACTCTTTTGGTCCATAAGTCGACAGGTGACCTGAAGGCACACGTGCGCACACACACACATACATGCTGCAATGGCCATTTTACTGGCTGGAGAAAGGAACAGCAGAAGGCATCCCTGAGGTATGCTCTCATTGCTGGGAGGTGTGTGTATATATGTATATGTGGACAATGATGGGGGTTCCCAGATAATGGGAGAAGAGAGCTGGTATCACCCTCCTTGATCTCCAGTTACTTGCTGGAGATGCAGAAAGGCTATGCCAACTCTCTTCATAGGAGGGCTTTCTCTCAGCCCCATCACCTTCACAGGAACAGCTGGTGAGGACTCAGGAGAGAGGCTTCTCTGTGGCTGCTCCCAGACTGTGGAACTCTCTTCCACAGTAAGTCCGCCTGGCCCCCTCCCTGCTCTCTTTACATCCACAGTTGAAGACCGTTTGAGAAGTGAATTATAATTGGTGTGCTATTTTTTATTGTTTTTAAATGTTCTTAATGTTGATCTTATAGATTTGGGAAGTTTAGAAGAAACAGAATAAATAAAGGTCTGAAGGACAATCTTATATAAGAATACAGTTACTCAGTAAACCTTGTAAAATCAGGGGGGAAATTGGAAGTTTATGTATTAAAAATGATAAGAAGTTGTAAATATATGGAAAGAATGGAATTTTACTTCAGGGTTGCAAGAATATCTTTATTTCAGCTCTGAATTAATAGTAAATTCCAGGTCCTATATTTAGTACATGTTTTACTTTTGGTAATGTAATATAATAGTTGCATATACTATAAGAGAATATGTAAAACAAGAAAAGATTTCGAATTGGTTATGTTATGTAACTTGATAAAAATGATAATAATAAATGTTTTTAATGTTATATTTTTATTGATTTTATGTGTTTAATTCATGTTGTGTTTTTAATTATGTGATATTAATTTAATGCTTTTTTAAAAAAAAACATTAAATTGTGATTTTAGCTGTGTGCTTTTTAAAGGCACCTTGAGTCCCTTCTTCAGAGAAAGGCGGAGTATAAATCTAATAAATAAAATAAATAAATTTCCCCATCCAATAAATGGTCATGCAGAGCATTCAAGGTGCTTGGAAGCCCCCACCTCGTGTGTGTGTTTGTGTGTGTGTGTGTGTGTGTGAGAGAGAGAGAGAGAGAGGTTGTCATGTCTTCCAGTATTTCACAGATGAAAACAGGGACAAGAGTAGCCAGATTACATCAGGATGTGGACAAGGTGGCAACAGTTATCAATGAGGAAGGACACATGAGTTTCAGCAATCCGCTTTTGCCTGAGACTACTGGGATGCGCATGATTCCACCCCCTTCTCTCCTCTCCACTCCATCTTGCTGAATTAAATGACTTTGGACTTTTGGACTTTCACTTCAGTTTGCATCAAATGAAGTAAGCTGAGGACAAAGGTGGGAGGGGGGAATGGAAGTTAGAGAGGGAAACTGGGTTGTTTTAAAAGTGCAGAAAAAGTGGGACAGCAAAGAATTAATCAAGACTGTCACTTTCAAATTGGGACAGCTGGAGGATATATGTGTTGCACAAGGAGGTACTGAATACCTCCTTTGCAATGTCCCCCCAAAACCATACGTATGCATAACATGATCTTGAGTGGGCAAGACCCATTAACTTTGCAAAAGATCCACTTCAGTTGGGGAAAAATACAGCTACATTTTTAAACAATAGATCAACAGAGCCATCTGCATTTTAGAGTCTCTTTGGGAGTCATGATATATTGTCACAATAAGGGCCTGCATCTCAAAATTTACCACTACATTCCTGGTTATCACAGTGATCTGTGGCTAGGGGAGCAAAATTCAGAGGACATATCTCCCACCTCAACTGAAGGCTCAGTATCCTCCTGTTCATTAAAAAAAGAAAAACATGCATACATGCATGCATACAGAAGCACACATATTCTAACACTCATGCTCTTCTGGTCTTTATCAGACAGTCTGACCATCTCCTGCCATTCAGGAAATGGATTTGGGAGAGAAGCAATGTGAGCACAATTGTTTATTGCTACACTACAATGATAGCAGTTCCAGAAACCTCCCTGACTGTAGGGGGCAGCAGAGATATCTTTGCAAGGATTTGGGTAGAGATTGTCTCGATGCAGGGGTACGAACAGGAAGTCCTTCAGTGAAGGGAAGAGGTGTCACCTAGTGAAAAGAGACAGGGACACTGAAAATGAAGAAGAGATTGCACACACACACTCCCCCCCCCCGCCACCTGCCCTGCAGATTTTTGGAGCTTACTGATACTTTAAATAGGCTGAAAGTAAGGCATGCAGTGAGGCATAAATCCAATATGTTTACTTAGGAGTAAATGCCACTAAATTCAGTGGGCCTTACTGTTAAGCAGAATTATGAGTAAAGATTTTTTTGTTTTGTTTTGGATTGCTACTCACAGAATTCCCTAGCCATGGTCAGGGCCATACCCATTAGAGAAGTCAACTAGAACCCTGTTGTAACTATGTTGGCATAGGTGAAACCAAAGAGGAAAAAGGCCAGAAGCCAACTGGTCAAGAGGGAAGTAGTTAGGCTGCTCAGAGCTAGCTGGTTTTGTTTACCTTCCCTTGCTAATGCAGTGAAATGCTGAGGGGAAATACAACCACTCGTATTGTGAACCAACAGGCTTCCACTTCTGAGAGCTTCTGGGAAAGTAACTTTCCCAAACCCTTTGTCTGAGCAGATGCATATACAGTAGGACCCCAATTTCCATGGGGGATTGGTTCCACCATCACCCCGCAGATACTGAAATCTGCAGATAACAGCGAATGCCATTGAAAATAATGGGACTTCCAGTTTAAAACACCATAGGGTTGTCTTGGAGGACCTCAAAAATGTCTAGAAAAGACCTACCTCTAGGCATTTTCTAGGAAGGCTCTGTGGTATGTGCTCTGTTTTGTGTCCCGTGGATAACTGAAAGTGTGGATATTGGTTTCGCAGATATGGGGGTCCTACTGTATAGGGTTATACTGTACCAGATCCTGTCTGATCTCAGAAGCTAAGCAAGGACAGGTATGGGTATTATTTGGAAGGGAGACAAGCAGGGAATGCCAGGTGGTGTTGGCCAATGCTGCTCAAAGGGGTGGTCTGTTGACTGACACTGGTCCATTGGTTGCCAGTCCACAGTGAGTTTCCAGGAATGAAAGAAACAGTTGTTGTCAATAGGCTCCAATATGGCCCTGGTCTTTGGCACATAGGGGAAAAAGACCTGCCAGTCTCCCCACATCAGTCAGATTAAGAAGCACTGCTGTAGGCTATGTTCAGAGGAAGGCAATGGTAAAGCTCCTCTGGAAAAAACTTACCAAACCCTATGACAGGGTCGCCAAAAGTCAGAGTTGACTTAAAGGCATGTAGCAACAGTTGTAACTCACATAAGATGCAGAAACTTCCACTGGTTTTCTGCTTGGTAACCAGGGTCCCTTTTACACTACTTAGTTACAGCATTATGATTCCACTTTAACGGCCATGGCTGCATTCTGTGGGATTCTGGGGTTTATAATTTGGTGAGGCACTGAAGCTCTCCTGCAGAGAATTCCAAATAGCACTCTTTCAAATCCCAAGATTTCATAGGATGGAACTATTAGCACTAAAGTTTGCTAATGGATTCCTAAAGTGGAATCATAGCACCCTAACTGTGTAGTAAAGAGAAAGGGCCCCTGGAATTCTCTCCACTATAGCAACTAGAAAACATTTTGATTTGAACATTACCTTTTGCTCCTTCAGATGTGCTCATCTGGTGAAATGGACTCTGGTGTGTAAATGTATGCCATGATATGCTATTCTTTGAAGAGTACTACAAGGTTCTATTGCTTTGACTCTGACACAGTTTTTCCCCCCTGGATATTATCACTCAGCCTAGTTAGCTAGCTAAAAACTGTTAAGAAAAGACCTCTGCCTCCTCAAGAAATCAACAACAACAGGTCTTAGAGCAAGGGCCCATTCACATTACAGAATGATAGCACTTTGATTCCACTTTAGCAGCCATAGTTTTATCCTATGGGATCCTGGGAGTTGCAGTTTAGGGAGGGGAACACTGTTTTGTTGTCTAATGTTTAGAGAACGCAAGCCACATGACTTTCAACCAAAATGTAGGGGACTCAGGTTCACATATACCTTTCACAAACCAGCAAAGAATGACAAGAGATGACCTGGTGTTTACTCCAAACAGTCAATTTTTTCCGTGGTCACTCCCGTCACAAATTCATCCACTTGGAACACCCAGCGCCCTGGCGTTCGCACGTTGGTGGTTTCTGCAATGTTGAGGATATCAGGGGTGCGGGAACCAGGGATGTTGTAATAATTGATTTTGTCTCCACTGTCAAATCCAGCCTGGGCAGGAGACACAAGAGAAAAACTATGAACCACTCAGTGCTACAGCATAGCTAGTGAATCTTCTATCAAGTATAATTTAACACGTTATGTCTTTGATGGATTTTAACCATCATATGGCAGAAGTCAATGGATTTTATTGTAAAACATCACTAGCAATTTATAAGTCATTATCTTTTTGAAATTCAGGAAATCATGGTGAATGGAAAATTCATTTTTGGACTGGTTATGTGGCATTTTGAGCTGCTTCATTTTACTTTCTACAGTGAGTTGCAGTGGCATCACTACGGAGGTGCGTGGAGTACCATCAGAGGGGGGTGACACCAACCCTAGTGATGCTACAGTCTATGTTGCTCCCATGAGCAAGTGAGCGAGCGTGTGCACATCAGTCTTTAAGGCTGCCTCTTCTTCAGGGCTGTAAACAATGTAACCAGCCTCTGCCCCTGCCTTCTCTCATTCAATCTCATGCCCCTCAGCAGCTGAGGGAAGTGGTCACAGCCGACACAAGCTCATTGGGATTCTGGCTCTCCTTTTCTCCCCTCCTACCATCCAATGAGTTGGTCATACGTAGAGCAGAAACACTGAATCAAAAGATCCTATATTTCTCATTTTTAATCTGAATACTATGGATTTCAGTGTGTTTATTCTAAGTATTGAGAGGGACAGGTCTAGCTGAATCCCTATAGCTCCCTTGGCCATTTTACTACACTTACTCGTAGGCCTCCAAGGGGCCCAAGGCTCGGAAGGTGTAGATAAGGAATTGGCATAGTGCAAGCTAGAGACATTAGAGTTGTGCAGACATATCATGTAGTTAGCGCGTGATCAGACAGTGAAGCCTGTCCAGCAACACAAACCAGCCAATTAACAAGAGCTTGAGCAAAGCTAACCTGCCCCGGCAACTAGATAAGAGAAGTTCTGCTTAGTAACATTTTTGAAGGCCAGAGATATGTAGC